>OW203744.1:7808794-13289492 GCA_934045075.1 Yponomeuta sedellus | reverse complement strand
TCTCTCTCTCTCTCTCCCTCTCTCTCTCTCTCTCTCTCCCTCTCTCTCTCTCTCTCCCTCCCTCCCTCCCCCTCCCTCCCTCCCTAGATCCGCTTTAATTAATTAATTAGTAAACTAAAACATTACAAATGTACGTAACTAAGAAAACAAAGTCATTAATAGCACATGATTATATTCTTTTTAATGCACTAATCCGTGCTGAGGACAATTTTAAAAACCTATTTAGAGGCTAAAAATTCAACCTATGCCAGGACTCGAACCCGCGACCTCTGGCTAACCGTGCCAGCGCTCTCCCAACTGAGCGAATGGGCGACTTACCGGCATCAGTGAAATTACGAACCTCTTTACAATACTCTCTGTATCACGGACAGGCAGCAACATCTGGCTGAAGTCATTTGCATCACTTGCAGCCCCGAGTACCTTACTTTGCAGTTAGGTTCATCAGTTTTGCATTAGCACATGCCGTACGCACGATCTCCCGAATGTGAGGCCGACAATCTAGGCCTGTGCTACCACAGCTTCTATTCTATTCTAATCCGTTTTATTTCCTCTCAACAGGCGACAGCCGTGAGGAACTAAACGGCTATGGCACGATGCGCCCACGCAACATCATCTCATCGATCCTGAGCGGCGCGCCAGCAAAGGGCAAGGGGCTCGCCATCTCCAATCCGCACGACTTCCGGATGGTAAGCTGACCATTCTATTCCTCTAAATCATCATCATCGCCTTCTTCTTCTTCAGGCTGTATTAGACCACTACTGGACATAGCCCTCCCTGCCCTCCCCTAATGAGCGCCATAGCGCCAGGTTGTGCCATCATTGGGGGGTAATGCCCATAATCCCAACGCTGGGTATGCGGGTTGGGGATCGCAGTCCGGTGGAATTGTACTGCAGGGGACGCTGCTGCAACCCCGGTTTGAGTCCCTTAGTCGCCTTTTACGACACTCGACATCATCTTCATCAGGCTATATTAGAGTGGGACTTTTAGGACCCACATAAACAATTTTATACTATAGTATAAAATTGTTTATTTATATTTAATTGTTTACCCTATTTATTGAAGCTTGAGACAAAAGGTAAACAAACAATAGAAAGGGTAATTGATTATGCCAAGTTTGTTATTAATCAGAAATAAAATAAAAAAATCGACATTGATTGTTAAAAGTATCGTAAAAATATATAATATGTTTGAAAAAAATAAACATCAAATTTAGTTTTCATATTTTGGTAAATAGTGCATTTTATATAAATTTTATTTTAGTACATAACTTTTTAATAGAATTGTGGCACTATAAATAACCCAAAAAGTCAGCGCTTCACAAATTTTGAACGTATTATAACACTGCTCATTAAAGATGTAATGTGATGCAAACATTCTAATTTTAAAGATGCTATTTTATTTTCGTTCGGGTTATAACCGCCATTTTCATTCTCACAACTTGTTGACGCGAGCGTGCTGTTTCTTCCGATAAAAGTTTCAGAATCACTATTTCTGTGTTTACCTTTTGTCTCAAGCTTCAATAAATAGGGCATAGTATCTCGGTGTTACTGAAGAAGCATTGTTTCAGCATTAACACTTGTAAAATTGCCTTTAGTCTGTAAATGTTTGGGAGATTCGCAAACAAGCAATTTTGATAATCGTATGAAACAATATAACATTTACATACAGGCACATACATTGCTTCTGGCCCCACACTAGGATACCCTGTGTCGTGGGAACCAGAAACAACGACATCACAAACATGTAAACATCCTAGACCTGGGGTTTGTTTTGTCCCCAGCCGGGATTCGAACCCGAGACCTCTCGCATGGTAGGCAGATGCACTACCGCTACGACACAGAGGTCGTCGTTTCATGTGTCATGATGTGTTTCCAGGTGTCGGCGATCATCGACGTGGACATCGTACCGGAAACGTGTCGAAGGGTGAAGTTGCTCAAACACGGCTCCGACAGACCGCTAGGCTTTTTTATAAGGTAAGGGCATAAGGCACCCACTCAGTGAAGTGACCAGGGTGCTATTCTCAATACTCAATAATTTATTGCTTGCCACAAGTATATACAGATGACATAACGAAAAATAAGGATCTTTGTGGACCCTGTATATTATATATTGGCCTTAACATAACATTAACATAACATTTACATACAGGCACATACATTGCTTCTGGCCCCACACTAGGATACCCTGTGTCGTGGGAACCAGAAACAACGACATCACAAACATGTAAACATCCAAGACCTGGGGTTTTTTTTGTTCCCAGCCGGGATTCGAACCCGGGACCTCTTGCATGGCAGGTAGATGCACTACCGTTACGCCACAGAGGTCGTTTATATTGGCCTTTGTGCATCTACTTAATGAGATGATTTATACAGCGTCCAGTGGCATCTTAACTCACACTAGATGGGTGAAGGGACCACTCCGACGCTGCCTGTGCGCAGTGCCTGGGACATGATTTTACAGATGGTGTAGGCTTGCCCAGCACCTATGCCATCCTGACAGCTTAATCGGCCTAGCCCACAGAAAAGAATAGTCGATACGTGCGGAGCCAACCAAGCCGCGGGTTTCCTCACGATGTTTTCCTTCACAGTTAGCGTGTGGTATTGCGACTACAAATTCGCAAATGTATGTAACTTTGAAATTAAACAAAGTCATTGGTACATGCCCGCACTCGGGATCGAACCTGGGGCTCTCGCTTGCGAGTCCATGGTTCTACCCACTGAGCTACCACCGCTCTCCGCGTGACCCTGTAGGGCACGCAATATTATAAATTATAGAAGGCCTTTATAAATTGGGCCTATGACATTTTAATCCTAATTATATTGTATTAATCAAACTGGGATCCCCAACCCGCATGCCCAGCGTGGGGATTATGGGAATTACCCCCCCAATGATGGCACAATCTTGGGCTATGGCGCTCATTAGGGGAGGACTATATCCAGCAGTGGACTAATATGGCCTGAAGAAGAAGAATCAAACATTATTATATAAACACTATTTTAATATCACACATGCTTCTTAATAATTCTGATATAGTTATTTTATTGCTAATTATGAGCATCAAATCGTAGGCGTTTCTGTCTGGAATTTGACATTTAGTTGCATTTCAAAATATATGTGTTACAGTCTAGACGATTATAAATAACTCGACGCAACGTTCCTGTTTAAAATATTGAGAAATAAAATAGACCGTTTCAAAAACCTATTAGAGAATAAAAATTCCACCCACGCCGAGACTCGAACCCGCGACCACTGGCTAACTGTGCCAGCGCTCTCCCAACTGAACTAATGGGCGACTACCGGCATCAGTGAAATTTCGAACCTCTCTATTACGCAGGCAGCGACATCTGGGTGAAGTAATTTGCATCACTTGCAGCCCCGAGTTACATACTTTGCAGTTAGGTTTTACATCGGTATGATATCGCTGTACCCACATGATTATATTCTTTTTCATGCACTAACCCGTGCTAAGGATAATTTTTAAAAGGCCTATTTAGAGGCTAAAAGTTGTCCTTAGCACGGGTTAGTGCATTAAAAAGAATATAATCACTAGCGTTAGTCATAAATGGTCACCCGTCCATCCACTGAACGCGCCCTATGTTGCTTAGCCTTCGTGACCGTTTAAGATCACACAGGTGGCCGGGGCTACGAGCGATCCTTTTATCTTTTAACTCACTGGATATAGCATTTAACATTTACATAAAAGCTCATACATTGCTTCTGGCCCCACACTAGGATACCCTGTGTCGTGGGAACCAGAAACAACGACATCACAAACATGTAAACATCCAAGACCTGGGCTTTTTTCCCCCAGCCGGGATTCGAACCCGGGACCTCTTGCATGGTAGGCAAACGCGATACTACTACGCCACAGAGGTCGTCATATTAATTGCTTTTGGCAGCAAATTTGTGCAGGTCATCTAAACAGGCCAGTTACTGCTAAATTGCGACTGACCAACGTAATCTTCTTTACCAGGGACGGCACCTCAGTTCGGGTGACGCCCAACGGCGTCGAACGGACGGCCGGCATTTTCATATCCCGCCTGGTCCCGGGAGGACTGGCCGAGTCCACAGGTCTGCTGGCAGTCAATGATGAGGTGCTCGAGGTTAACGGGATCGACGTCTCCAGCAAGACCTTGGACCAGGTGAGAGCCAAGAACTGGGACCATCAACGGGATTCCTGGCCCCAGCAAGAACATAGTAGTAGGTTAACTTAGGGAGTGAGTGCGTTCGCGCGCGCGCGGGTGTGAGGGTGTATGTGCGTGTGTGTGTATGTATATGTGCGCGCGTGTGTGTGTGTGTGTGTGTGTGTGAGCAAGAGTTTTAGGGTTGTTAATTTTGCGAGTAATGAAATGGTTTTATTTAAAGTAGCGCAGATACTGCGGCTTAATGGACTTTACAAGTCAAACTAGGTGTCCATTTCAAAATCTAGATTTTTTTTGGAGAGAAAATGGACAAAAAAACTCCAAACTGAAGTCTTTTCAAAATCCTTAATTATGATCATGAGATATTATAACTCCATTCAAAGACCCACTACGCCCAACACTACAACGTAACGCTATGCCGTCAGGTGACAGACATGATGGTGGCTAATTCGTCGAACCTGATCATCACGGTGCGACCGGCCAATCAGCGCGCCGGCCCGCCGCCGCCTGCACCCGCGCCGGCCTCGCAGCACGACAGCGAGCCCGATACTGACAGGTTAGTCGCTCACTGACAGGTTAGACGCTCGTTGACAGCTGTCAAGAATCACGACAGCGAGCCCGATAACGACAGGTTAGTCGCTCACTGACAGGTTGCTCGTTGACAGCTGTCAAGAATCACGACAGCGAGCCCGATGATGACAGTTTAGTCGCTCACTGACAGGTTAGTCGCTCACTGACAGGTTAGACGCTCGTTGACAGGTGTCAAGAATCACGACAGCGAGCCCGATAATGACAGGTTAGTCGCTCACTGACAGGTTAGACGCTCGTTGACAGGTGTCAAGAATCACGACAGCGAGCCCGATAATGACAGGTTAGTCGCTCACTGACAGGTTAGTGGCTCGTTGACAGCTGTCAAGAATCACGACAGTGAGCCCGATAATGACAGGTTAGTCGCTCACTGACAGGTTAGTCGCTCGTTGACAGGTATCAAGAATCACGACAGCGAGCCCGATACTGAGAGGTTAGTCGCTCACTGTGTAGTGTTGTATATATATATATATATAAAGAACTATTATATATATATAAAGCTACAATGCGATATACTCACTGATCTAACATAATACGTTTTCTCGGAAATGGCACGAGTTGGACGAAAATGATGTATGACAAAGTTGTAGGGAATGTACGATATACGGCCATCCTATGGAGCCGATTTTTGAATTTCGAACGCGTTCCACTACGCGAAGGTGCTAACTCTGTAGTTTACCTTCCGATTTGGATGAAATTTTGATAGAATGGTGATCCGATTGAAAAAAAAAATTTTGGTTGTTCGAAATTCAAAATGGCGGCGCAGATATAGCCGACCGAAAAATCGACCTTTGCGCAACTGGGCATATGCTGGAGATATGCTGTAAGCGGCATCGCGTTGCCAAAGGACCCAGGTATATGAGAAAAATCCGACATATTGGAATTTCAAGATGGCGGCCGAGATATTGATGATTGAAAATGACAAATTTTTGTATGGAGATTTAGTACTAAAATTGACTTTTCAATAGAGAAATGAGACAAACTTGCGAGGCCGGAGGCCGAGCTTCGCGAAGCGGGCACAAAAAGTTCTGCCGCGGCGAGGCCGAAGGCCGAGCTCTGTTTAGGCCGAGACCATTCAAATTGCGGCGCACAAGTACCAGCGCAAGAGCAAAAAGGGACAAACTTGCGAGGCCGCAGGCCGAGCTCCGCGGAGCGGGCACGAGAAACCCCGCCGCGGCGAGGCCGAAGGCCGAGCTCCGTCCAGGCCGAGGCCGAAGGCCGAGACCGTTCAGGTTACGGCGCACAAGTACCAGCGCAAGAGCAAAAAGAGACAAACTCGCGAGGCCGGAGGCCGAGCTCCGCGGAGCGGGCACGAGGAACCCCGCCGCGGCGAGGCTGAAGGCCGAGCTCCGTCCAGGCCGAGGCCGAAGGCCGAGACCGTTCAGTTTACGGCGTACAAGTACCAGCGCAAGAGCAAAAAGAGACAAACTTGCGAGGCCGGAGGCCGAGCTCCGCGGAGCGGGCACGAGGAACCCCGCCGCGGCGAGGCCGAAGGCCGAGCTCCGTCCAGGCCGAGGCCGAAGGCCGAGACCATACATGTTCCCATGCAACAATTCACTACAATAAGTGTCTAGCGAGGCCCTAGGCCGAGCGCCGCTCGGAGCGGCTGGGGGTTGGCGCGCGTAAGCGCGCAGGGGGCTCGCCCCCTTGTTATATATATATAAAGCTACAATCCGGTATACTCACTGATCTAACATAATACGTTTTCTCGGAAATGGCACGAGTTGGACGAAAATGATGTATGACAAAGTTGTAGGGAATGTACGATATACGGCCATCCTATGGAGCCGATTTTTGAATTTCGAACGCGTTCCACTACGCGAGGGTGCTAACTCTGGCGTTTACCGGCCGATTTGGATGAAATTTTGATAGAATGGTGTTTTAGTGATCCAATTGAAAAAAAATATTTTGGTTGTTCGAAATTCAATTTATTTACTTTTGAAACTTGTGTATTATTGAGTGTTTAGTAAAGTCCGATTTATTTTATTTTAAATATAACGACCTTCTTTACTAAACATATCTTCGTCTCCCCACAGCCGATTCGACCAAGACGACCAGGACGAAGTGGTCGACTTGACCGCGGTCACATTGGATGACGCGCCGGCCCCGAACCCGCACTCGCTGCCGAGTAAAGACGACGGGCAAGTGCTCCACCTCTAGTACATACTGCGCCGGCTCAGGGCGGCGAGGCCGTGAGTTTGGAGCCCTATCACCGTTGTTATTAGAGCGAATATCGCCTGGCATGAGTGGATAGAGGTGTAGGGAACTTTGAGCCTTTAGAACTTTATGAATTTTGATGAAGCTGATCGTGGCAAGTGGCAGGTCCAGGGCCTTAATTCTGTTAGTGCATTACAATACAGTGAGAGATGAATGGACGGGTTACGTGGCGTGTTTTTCTAATACCATTGGAAACTAGGTTTGATACGTGTGCGGTGATGAAGCGAAAGAGATCTGCCAGGATCGTGGCGAGTGGCAGGCCCCGAGTCTTAATTCTGTTAATGCGTTACACTACAGTGATAGATGAATGGACGGATCAAGTGATGTGTTTTTTATGCCATTGGCGCCTGGGTTTGATACGTGTGCGGACTTAGACTTAAAGCAGCAATGAAATGAAATCGCCACGTTCGTGCAATTTTCATTGTGCTACAATGCATTAACCGAATCTAGGGTCAGGAGGGTGAGTCTCTAAAATGCATAGTTGTTTAATAGAGTCCTATTAGTCCGGTAATGGTCGTTTCATTCACACTATCGGTCTAGTAACCAATCGCATTGCAATGGTATAACACGGGCTACTTAACTCGGAGCCTCTCACGATTCGATTTTCAGCGCGAGAGATGCCTATTTAATTTGCGCGGGTTATACCCCTGGAATTGCATTGCACTGCTATTTCTTTGTACACTACCAAATTTAGGGGAAATATCAACCATAGTCGTGCTTATTTCATTCTTTTGAAAAACTATGTAAGTATTTAGGGCCTGTCCCTGATAACTGCATGATTACGTCGATTTAATTCCGTTGTTGCTTCAAGTCTACGCGCGCACATACATCGAACCTTCGAGGCGTCAATGGTTTGGAAAAACACCTCACATGATCCGACTATGTATCTGTCATTATACTAACAGAATCGAGGCCCAGGGGCATTATTACGTAAGTATCCACTGAGTTGCGTGACGTTCATTTTTACTTTTTATAAGCTACTCCGGCTGTCATGCATACATTTTTTGACACTTAGGAGTCGTCTAAATGCTTCACTCGATAGAGTGGAGTGCTACGTACAGTCTATTTATTCTTACTTGTTCAATTTAGTAAACAAGATTCTAACCTTAAACTGTGACATTTTAGTCCAAAAATGCCATATTTCCATAAATGAAGTAACTTGTAACACTCTTTTAGATAACACGCTGCCAATTTTATAAACATAGTTCGTGATAGTTCATGAATTTGCGAGAAAATGTCTAGTTTAGGCATCTAATCTCAATTTTAAGGTTAGAATCTTGTTTACTAAATTGGACAAGTAAGAATAGACTGTAATAGGAGGGCTGGTCTCTGCCTACCCCTCGGGGGTGTCGGCGTGAGTTTATATTATGTCATGGACGTGGTGCAGTGTGATGATTACGTGGAAAAAGATCAGGCAAGCTTATTGGCATTGTGGTCAACTTTCAGTTGAAAAAGGCCTTTATTACTGTAACACTGCGGTTCAAAGTTCTGAAGCAACAGAGATGTGAATGAAGAATTTATTGTATTTTATATAGGTATTGTTTATCGAAAAGGCATTAACAAGTTAAGTGATGATGTTTTGTACTTAAACTGCGTTGGTGTTAGAGTTAGTATTTGAAAAGCACTGTGCAAACGAATTAGTATGCATTCCATTGTTTCTTCTCTATAGACTGTAGGGAAAACGGACTTCAAAATAGCGTTAGTATGTTTCGAAATGCTAAAACAGTCGCAATACTCTGTGGGCTCGATTGTTAAACATTCCATTTTGTATGTGTCTTTGTTGAGACATAACTATTATTAGCCAAGGATGTAAAAATCTACTTTCTAATTAAAAAAAAAAACATAATTACTCTAAAACACTCTTCAAAGGCAGTTTAAATAGTCTGCGGTAGAGAGAAAGACGTAACTCAGGATCGTTCATACTGCCTCTGACGATTATATATGACACAGCTGATACACCCTGGCTTCAGATTCTAGAATTTTCCTGTAAGTGGCACTTAGATTATTAGTATTAAATCCGATTTTTTAGTAATCTACATATTAAAATAAATAACAAAACTAAACAGTCCGATTTCTGATTTGAGAATTTCGGTCTGATAACAGAAACTCTCAAATCAGAAATCGGATATTAGTTTTTACTGTGTAATATCACAAAGCCTACTTTAAAACGTGTTTCAAATCTAAAATACGCGTTAAAGGGAAAATATGGTGTCTCTAGAATATGTCCCGGAGCTTTAAAAGATATATCAATTACATCTTAATAACTGGAAACATATCATTTTTTTCTAAAGTAGCTCAATGCAATGAAAAAAATAAATCTATGTGCATTATTGCAGTATCATAAAGCCTACTTTAAAACGTGTTTCAAATCTAAAATACGCGTTAAAGGGAAAATATGGTGTCTCTAGAATATGTCCCAGAGCTTTAAAAGATATATCAATTACATCTTAATAACTGGAAACATATCAATTTTTTCTAAAGTAGCTCAATGCAATGAAAAAAATAAATCTATGTGCATTATTGCAGACAATAAAAGAAACTATTCACTAAGTAAAAATCAATTCCATCCAATATTATTGTTAAATAATGCCTTAATTTTAAGATTTATATGGAAGAAAAACTAATCGTTAAATGTATTTCTTTAAAAAAAAAAAGACGCGTAATTAAAACCACTTCCCATGGAAGGTGCTATAGATCTAGAATTTTAAAAGTATTGGATTTTTTGTCTCTAATGTATTCGTGAATTTTTTTGTAAAAACTCGCAATAAGTATGATTTTATCTCGGTCAATAGAAATACAACAATATGTCTGATTAAATATACATACATTCCATTTTAAATGAAATTTATCTATTGGATAGCTTATTCATTTGTTTTATTTAGGTTATAGAAAAAGGCTTTACAAAATCTAAAACTGCCTGTCGCTGTAAATAATACAGAGAATATTGTAAAGAGGATTGAAATTTCGCCGACACCGGCGCTGGCCCATTAGCTCAGTTGGGAGAGCGCTGGGACGGTTAGCCGGAGGTCGCGGGTTCGAGTTCCGCCTTGGGCGGAATTTTTAGCCTCTAAATAGGTTTTTGAAATTGTCCTCAGCACGGGTTAGTGCAACAAAAAGAATAAAATCCAAACATTCAAAGAAAGCTTCGTTATAAAATGTTGGCCAATATATAGATATCAACTCTTTGTATGCCCCCACTGCTGGCACTGGGATCTTCCTGCTTTGCAAAAAGGCCCAATATACACCAACAAATTCCCAGCCATTCTTTTTTGTGGCATTCCCTTCTGTGTTGCCCCTGGCTTAGTAGGAATAATACATGAAAACCCATTGTATTAACAAAATACATGTTTCATAAAATAAATGTAGTCTCCCTCAAGGGGCTATTCCCATACAGACGTACAGTCCGTTAGCTTTTAGAATATATCTCGGGCTCTAGAGTAGGCTTCGGTTTTCGACGAAATACTACCTGCTCTGTATAAAACTTATCTTCACTATTTTGAAAAGTTACGTAAATTAAGTGTCATATTAGTTCCGATATTTCTATTACACGAATATTTCCGATTGTATCCGATAGTAGCCGAGGTATATTCTAAAAGCTAACAGACTAGTCTGGTTTTTATTTACAAACGACATCTTTTCTGCATCATTTATTTCCCAAGGAACCTAAAAGAAGAAAACGGTGGCAGAAAGCTCTTAGTAGAAAAAATTGGAAGGCTAGGCACTTCGTCAAGACTATTTGATGCCCATTTTGAACCTGGAGATTACTATGGACGCAATTCATATACAGGCGATGAATCCCTACACAAAGTATTGAAGAAAACAGCTGTAGCCTCCAGACCAAACAACAATACAATATGGCGGTTCTTAAGAACACACAACAGTGCTGCCAACTACAACGAGCTTTCAGTGTTTAACCTCGTTTTGTGTCCTCAAAACGTATTGGCAAAGTATTTGCGATCTGACATGTCGTTTGTAAATAGAAACCCAACTTTGTATGGAAATTGCTCCTTGAGGTGCATTCTTAAGTTTCATTCCCGGTTTATAGTACAGTCAACAGCAACCTTTGATGACTTTGATGACGGCCTCGGTGGCGCAGCGGTTTGGCACGCTGACTGTAAAACCGAAGGTCTCCGGTTCGATCCCCGGCCGGGTCAAACTAGGAAACGAACTTTTCTAGTTTGTCTCGGGTCTTCGATGTTATCTATGTATCTATCGTCGAGTTAGCACCTATAACACAAGTCATTTAGTTGTACTTAATATAGGGCTAACGAGATCTGTGTAATATGTCCATGAATATTTATATTTATTTTACCTTTACATTTTAGTTGCAGTCACCCGTAACAACGGGTAAGTGCACGGGTGTAAATTTTGTTCTGCTGTCGTCTGTACTGGTCGCAAAAGTCATCTGTATTGTAACGGATAAGAGTAGGCGGTTGTAAAGTCTGATTTGCTGTCGACTATACTGTACGGTTGAGAAATTTAGTGCCCTTTAGTGCCTTGAATCTCGGCTGCAAGTGTACTTATTTAGTTTAAAAAGTTTTCATTGTAATTTCCATCTGCGGGGATTCCAATGGAAAAGTAGATCAAATACAATTTTGTCACGCTGCATTTGGAAGCTCGAAAATATTGTTAATCATATAATTTAATACACAAGCAGCTTTATATCACGCCTACCCACGAAGGAGCCAATTAGGGACTGAAATTGACTAAGCAACCATGGGCACGCAATCCCAGAAAACAGGCCTTGCCGAACGGTGTAGTTTGATTTCAACCCTTTGTAGGTCCCCATTGCTGGGGCACGGATCTGTCTCTAAATCTCTAAGGTTGGGCCATACTCCACCACGGGGCCAAGTCCGAGTTGGTGGAGGATTGTAAGACAGTGGCGGGCCTTACTGTCAGAAGTTATCAAACCGCCCGTAAGGCCTCTGACATGGCTTAATGGCTACCATTACATGACATCCGGCACCAACGGCTTAACTTGCCTTCATTCACGGGATGGTCTCCTATCCAGCTCCTGACCGCGACTGTTGATTCCGAGTGATTGACTCCAATCACTATCACTCGGTTCCACTAGGCCACGAGCGCTTCAACTATGTAGTGAATACGTGGAATAAATTACCAGAGACAGTAATCAGTGCTCCTTCAGTGAACACATTTAAACAGACGATATAAATATTTAATAAGTGCACGAAAGTGGTACACGCAGTTTTTCGCAAATAATATTTGCTCCAATAATATCCTACTAATGGTGGTATATGAGAATAGTAACTGAAACGCGTCCTCAGGTTAAGGCGTATATTTAGCTACTTATATCCCACGGATAGTGGTTTTTACGTAATCTGGTGAAATTGTGGCTAAATCGTATTTTTTTATATTAAGGATGGCCTTATTTTGAAGACCTAAATCATGTAACAGTATAAAATCTAGATCAAAGTATACTTAAGTGAAACAATTGATCATGCGAGCTTACTTAATATTTTATGTTTAGTTCTAAGGTTTATTTAAGAGTATTATTTTTTGTTTCTATTAGTTTGACCAAGTGGCGTAGTTGTCTTTCGATTGAAAAATGTGTGAGCAATATACTTATTCAAAAACAGTATAGTTTTGTGGTCGACTTACTTAACTTTTGTATTATAAAACTAATCAACTTGTCTAGTATTTTAGATTTAATTTATGTACATTTATGATTTTATACATAAAAGTATCGGAAAATCAATGTACAGTCTGTTAGCTTTTAGAATACACCTCGGGCTCTAGAGGAGGGTTCGGTATTCGACGAAAGCACACGAGTGTAATACTAAGATAAGATAAGAATATTCTTTATTGTACACTGGAAAAACAACAAATACAAAACAATTTTTTTTTTGAGATAGGAATAACCTTCCTTAACGCGAGAAAAAAGTTTAAATTTTTTTGGCCTCGTAGTTAATTTTTAAATAATGTTAATATTCTTCCATTCGTCGTTCTGGGCTCAGTACGGCTTAACAGACACATTCCTTGATCAGCTACTAATGAAAAAAAAAATCTGTGATGACAACGACGGGAGCTGTCAATGTCATCATCACAGATTTTTTTTTTCATTAGTAGCGGACCATGGAATGTGTCTGTTAAGCCGTACTGAGCCCAGAACGACGAATGGAAGAATATTAAGATTATTTAAAAATTAACTACGAGGCCAAAAAAATTTAAACTTTTTTCTCGCGTTAAGGAAGGTTATTCCTATCACCAAAAAAAAAAAAAAATCAAGCACTTCTGATATTTTCTTCCATTCCCTATTGGCGGCCTTATTGCTTAAAGCAAGTTTTTCCAGACAACCTTACGATTACTACTTCCCGCTCTGTATAAAACTTTTCTTCACTCTTCTGAAAAGTTACGTAAAGTTATAAATAACAATACAAAATAAACCTTTCCTTAATGCAATATAGTCGTAGTAGCCGATAGCAGCCGAGGTATATTCTATAAGCTAACACACTGTATTCATAGTATTATTTTAAAGCGAAGTATTTATTAAACTGTATTGCCTTATTGTATTGCGTAAAAAATGCAATGTCGTTAAGTTGAGAATCACTGGTATCTTCATGGTTTGGTTATTAATTTGAATTTCGACTCTGTACTCAGATATCGTCAATTTTTTTGTGTTACAATTCTCGAACAATATGCCAACAATATTTGTCGTTGCGTCTGTTATTTCCTTACCTTACTATTAGGGACATTTCATTGTAAAGTATGTCGACTCGATATGTTTGTTTATTCTCGTCTTTATGAGAGAAGCAATTTAACGTGATAATGTCGCTTCTTAATGTAAAATGCAAAATCACTCTGTGCCTCTAGTATTAAGGTTAGCTTTTGTCTAACGCCCGTATTTCCTTTTGCTACAATATTGTTGGCTCAACTGTACATTTGAGGTCCAAAATTATTAATGTTTTTATATAGTCAATCGGTATATTTAGCGAATAAACGTTCTATTTACTTTCTAAGGATAGTATACAACGTGTTGTATGTAATAAAATATATTTCCTATTATGAGAATGTTTATCTTTTAGCGAATATGATCTGCGTGTTTAAAAACTTTCCCTTTGGTCCGAAAGTTACAAAAAGTTGTCTAATTTCTTAAAACACTCTTCAAGTTCAGTTTAAGCTGATATTTCATTACAGTCTTTAAACTAAATTTGAAGACTGGTTTAGCTGAATAGAGTGATTATCAAATACCACCGTTATAATAGTACTGAAATTGTTGATTTATACCTAATAATAATAATAATAATGTTACGGGCTAGGGTTCTGGATTTGTATGTAAAACGCCAATGACAACTTCTTAGGATTTATTCACGCAGGGTCTGGTCTGCAGGTCTTCACGACACGAAGTCCACACGTAGATTCCAATCGCAGGTTCAATCGTAGTCCAATAGTATCGCTGAGGTCGTAGGTTATCGCTCGTATCGCAGGTATGTTCGCTCGAAGTTTACTCTTCGCTATTCCAAACGGAACTGACAGCGCGCCGCGGCGGCCGCTATTTATATCCGCCGGCCAGGGTTCTAGAACATTCCCGTAACTACGTACCTACACTCGGTACACGCGGCAAGGTCGCTCGAACAGTTACTCATTTAAAGAGTTTTGAACCTTACGCTAGTGGACATACGAGTCATTATTGCTTCCAGCGTTTATTGTTTACTAAAACGCAGCATGCGGCGACTATTCTAGATGGTTCGGGATAGGACCGCGACACTGCTCTCCTCTTAGAGATGCTCGTCCCGAGCATCTTCATTACTGCCGTGATAAGGAGCTAAGCGGTCGATGTGAACCACTTTTTGTGCACCTCTTGGCTGCCGTTGAATTCGGTACGTCACTTCATTTAACCGAGTTACCACTTTGTACGGTCCCTCCCATCTTGTCTGCAATTTCGGAGATTTTCCTTTTCGTCGAGTTACATTGTGAAGCCAGACTAGTGCTCCTTCTTCGAAGCCGCTTGTATTTGCTCGGCGGTCATACCTAGTCTTCATCTTTTCACTCGACTCCAATCCGTTTTCCCGTACTATGGCATGAATCTCTCGCATTTTCTCACGTAACTCGGAAATGTAGTCGTGTAGAGAACGTGAGTCGTCAGGGGGGCCTCCAGTCAGCAGATCTACTGGTATTCTCAGTTCTCGGCCAAAATTTACACGCGCCGGGGTTACCTTCGTGCTTTCATGTTCTGCCGTTCTGTAGGCCAGAAGAAATGGCGGTATGTATTTGTCCCAGTCTCTCTGGTGCCTGTCAACGACTTTTGCTAAATGTCTCTCAAGTGTTTGGTTAAATCTTTCTACCATGCCGTCAGATTGAGGATGATATGGGGTGGTCCTAGTCTTATGCATTCCCAATATTTTACAGAGTTCTTGAAATACTTGAGACTCAAAGTTCCTGCCTTGGTCGGAGTGTATTTCCAAGGGCACACCAAACCGGCAAACTACTTTTTTATTTATTTTATTTATTTCCATTAATTATTTTACTTCCTCAAACAACTTGGAGGCAACAGTCGTGGCTTCTTGATTGGGTATGGCGAATACCTCTGGCCATTTAGTGAAGTAATCCATAACTACCATGAAATACTTATTTCCTGATTCCGTTACTGGGAACGGTCCAGCAACATCAACTGCAATGCGTTCCCATGGCGCACCAACGTTATAAAGTTGCAGATTTCCTCGGCTTCTAGTTGGTGGGCCTTTCACCGCGGCGCAAGTAGCACACTTGCGGCACCAATCTTGCACATCTTCTCGACAATGGAGCCAGTAAAACCTTTCTCGAATCTTTGTTAAAGTCCTTTTTACGCCCAAATGTCCACCTGACACGCCGTCATGTACTTCACGGAGGACATCTTGTACCTTATCTCTTGGGACAACTATCTGAAGATGGAACTCTCTGCCGTTAGGTTTCTCCCATTTGCGGTAAAGTATTCCGTTCCGAAGAATAAAACTGTCCCATTGAGCCCAGTATGCCTTGGTGACAGCACTAGTAGGAGCCACTTCGCACCATCTTGGCTTGTCCTCGCCTCGTTTCTTCCATGCGACAATGAGCCGTACATCTTCGTCATCTTCCTGTGCTTCTTTCATCGCCTCATCTTCCCAAGATCTCGATGGACTCATTCTTGTCAATCTCAATGGCAGTTCCTTTGTCTCTTGTTTGGCACAGTGCTTGCAGTCTTCCGGACACGGCCTTCTTGACAGTGCGTCAGCATTTCCATGCGCCTTTCCGCTGCGGTGTTCAATAATAAAGTCGTACTCCTGCAGTTGTTCGATCCATCGAGCAACTTGCCCCTCTGGATTTTTAAATTGTAACAGCCACTTCAGGGCGGCGTGGTCAGTGCGAAGCGTAAACCGCACGCCGAGGAGATATTTGCTGAAGTGCTGTACTGTCTTTACCACAGCCAAGAGCTCCCTTCTTGTCACACAATAGTTCCTTTCAGGTTTCGATAGCGATTTACTGAAATATGCCATCACAACCTCTCTGTCGCCTTGTTTCTGCGATAACACTCCTCCGATCGCTGTGTTACTAGCGTCAGTGTCAACAATGAATTGGCCGTTAGGCTGTGGAAATCCTAAGATTGGGGTCTCGCAAAGACATTTTCTTAATTTTTGAAATGAACTCTCACATGTGTCATCCCAATGAAATGACTGCTTGTCTTCAGTCAGTCTGTGTAAAGGCTTGGCAATTTCAGAGAACCCCTTAACAAACCGTCTATAATATGAGCATAGCCCTAAAAATGCTCGCACTTCAGTCTTGTCTTTGGGAGTAGGCCATTTTTGCACTGCTTCGATTTTGGCTGGATCGGTCTGTATGCCTTCGCTGGTTATCACATGGCCGAGATAGCTAACCTTGTTCTTAAATAAACTGCATTTCTTCGGGTTTAACTTTAAGTTTGCTCCCATTATCTTCTTAAAAACTTGTTCTAGATTTTGTAAGTGGTCCTCAAAATCTGTACCCATGATTATGACGTCATCCAAGTAGACAAGGCAGGCTTCCCCAACTAATCCGGCCAGTACGCACTCCATAAGTCGTTCGAATGTAGCTGGCGCGTTGCACAATCCAAAAGGCATCACGTTAAATTGCCATAAACCTTTGCCAGTTGAAAAGGCTGTCTTCTCTTTATCCTTCGGATCAATTTCCACTTGCCAATAGCCCGATTTCAGATCTAATGTCGAGAACCATTTCATACCACTCAATGTGTCCAGGGTATCGTCTATTCGTGGCAGTGGATAACTATCCTTCTTGGTCACATCGTTAAGCCGTCGGTAGTCTACACAGAACCTTGTGCTACCATCTTTCTTCTTTACCAACACAACGGGAGAACACCATGGGCTAGCAGAAGGTTCTATAATCTTGTTTCTCTTCATGTCTTCCAACATGTCTTGTACTTCCTTTTCTTTAGCAATCGGTATGCGCCTTGCTCGCTGACGAATAGGTCGCTCCTGTCCGGTGTCGATTTTGTGCTGAACTAACGATGTTCTTCCAGGATTTCCTTCGTCAGAGAAGATATCCCTAAAACGCAGTAACAACCTCTTAGCTTTCATGCTTTGCAAATAGCTCAGATTACTCTTAGAGTCCTCAAGGAGCTTAGTGACTAGAATTTCACTCCTGGTATTCGATGTTTTTGAGCTTGGAGATGATTGGCAGCTTCTCATCCAAACAGCTTCCTCACACCTTCCAATAACGTCACCTTTGCTAAGGGTAATCTCACGATCGCCTATATTCACAACCCTCACTACAGCGGTCTTACCTCCATAGACGAGAGTTCTTGCTGTCAGCAATTTCTGACTGGCTACACTGTCTCGTGTATCTTCAATCAGCACACACCTATTCCGCTGATTCTTCTGACTCGAAGGCAGCTTCACCTTTACTTCAGTTTGTGCTCGTCCAGGTATTACGATTTTCTTCAGGCACGTGACATTTCCATCGGGACCGCCAAGTATGAAGTTCTCCTCATCACCACATTTAAAGACACCTTTAGTTACATCGATGTGACAGTTGTGTTTCTTCATAAAGTCTAGGCCCAGAATGCAATCATCCATAATTTCGGCTACGATTACGTCGTGAATATATGACGCCTCCCCAACCCATATCGTAACCGATCTTTCACCCAGGACGGGTATCTGCTGGCCAGAAGCGGAGAGAAGTCTGCATAAACTGGTGCCTTTGCGTCTCCCTACAGCTTTCACCAGGTCTGGTCTCACTATTGTTCTAGAGGCTCCTGTATCTAGGGTAATTTTGCACTCTACTTTGTTCACTGCACCGCGTATTAGTAGACTGTTCCCATTCCATGCTTGTGAGATTCTGGTTACTGGGGCTACCTCCGCTCCAGCCAGTACCCGCCCCGCAGTCCTGGCTTTTACTCGTTTCCCTGATTCACGGTGGAGGGCGCAGCATCATGCTTCTTTACGAATTCTTCAAAACGCTGCTCCATATTTTTGAGACGCGCATCCAGTCTGTCATCTGTTTTGGTTGCTTGCCTCTCCTTCTTAGGACACGTGAACTGCAGATGCCCTCTTTCCCCACACTTGTAACACATGGGCCCGGAGTTCTTCTTTGGCGAGGTCTTGATCTCTTTAACCTCCTCCGTAACTTCTCGAAGTTTATAACCTTGCCGGATATCTTGACGCACAGCTTCTACTTCCAGGGCATGTGCCAGAGCTTCTTTTAATGAAGAATGGTGGCGAAGCTTTACTGCAGCCCTAATTTCAAGATCCTTAATTCCGTCGACGAAAGCTTGCAAAATATTCGTGTCCACCATCTTACTATCAGCAGAAGGGTACGCCTTTCGAACCAGCTTCTCAATTTCCAACGCCCATTGTTGAAGTCCTTCACCCAGGCGCTGAGTCCGGTCGCGTAGCTGAGCACGAAAAACGTGTTCCAGGTGTCGTTCCCCATATCTAGCCTCAAGTGCCTCCAGCAGGTCTTTGAACTCGCTGCCTAAGGTGGGCAGTGCCTCCAGGACAGATAAAGCCGAACCTCTGAGCGCGACGGTGAGGGCTGTCAGGCTCTGTTCGTCCGTCCACCCGTTTGAAGCAGCGACAGTCTGGAACTGCTGGCGGTAGGCGACCCAAGACGTAGTACCATCGTACGGAGGCACCTTCACTTTAGGCCCGTGGCTTATGCTGACAACTCCGCTCGATGTAACTCCAGCAGCTTTAATACGCCGAACTTCCTGCTCTAGTCCAGTGAGGCCGGTTTTCACATTTTTTAGGTCATCCTCTAATTCGGAAACCCGTTCGTTCACTACCTCTACATCTTCATGTAGCTTAGCGACCGTATCACTGAACTTTGTAACGGCAGAAAGGATCACCTGTTGATCTGCCTTCTGTTCTTCTCGCAGGCCTTTTTGTTCTTCTCGCAGGCCTCTTTGTTCTTCTCGCAGGCCTCTCTGTTCTTCTTGCAGGCACTGCATCTGCTTGCTCTGTTGTTCTTGCAGGCACTGCATCTGCTTGCTCTGTTGTTCTTGCAGGCACTGCTTCTGCTTGCTCTGTTCTTCTCGCATGCCCTTCAACATTGCCATCAGGCACGACATATCCAAAACCTCCATTGTACGTGACGGAGGTTTAATGTCTTCGGTGGGCGTGGCCAGGTGGGCGTAGCTACGAGGCGGAGCCTGTTGGTCGGTTGGTGAAACCTGGTGGTCAAGGCCGGTGGGCGGAGCCTGGTGCACGGGGGCGGTGGGCGTGGCCTGGTGGGCGTGGCCGGTAGGCGGAGCCGCTGGGCAGGTATGCTGTGTCTCCACTACGCGCGTGGCCTGGTGGGCGGGGCCAGGGGGCGTGGCTTGGTCGGTGGGCGTGGCCTGGTGGGCGGGGCCAGTGGGCGTGTCCCTATGGCCAGTGGGCGTGGCCTGAGGGGCAGTGGGCGTGGCCTCCGCAGCACTTCTGGACCTGCTCCTCACTCCAGAAGTATCCTCTCTCGGAGTCAGTGGCATCTCCAAATCCCCAATTCTGACACCAAATGTTACGGGCTAGGGTTATGGATTTGTATGTAAAACGCCAATGACAACTTCTTAGGATTTATTCACGCAGGGTCTGGTCTGCAGGTCTTCACGACACGAAGTCCACACGTAGATTCCAATCGCAGGTTCAATCGTAGTCCAATAGTATCGCTGAGGTCGTAGGTTATCGCTCGTATCGCAGGTATGTTCGCTCGAAGTTTACTCTTCGCTATTCCAAACGGAACTGACAGCGCGCCGCGGCGGCCGCTATTTATATCCGCCGGCCAGGGTTCTAGAACATTCCCGTAACTACGTACCTACACTCGGTACACGCGGCAAGGTCGCTCGAACAGTTACTCATTTAAAGAGTTTTGAACCTTACGCTAGTGGACATACGAGTCATTATTGCTTGCAGCGTTTATTGTTTACTAAAACGCAGCATGCGGCGACTATTCTAGATGGTTCGGGATAGGACCGCGACAATAATATAACAATTTAAAATATCTGTAAAACATTTTTAAATATTTGTTACGGTGACATGAGAAAAAAAGAGAAGAAAACAAAAAATACTATAAACTTTTTACTATTGTTGGTAACTATAGAGTACAAAACTTAACAATCAACTTTACAAACGTATTATGAAGTAAATAGAAAACCTAACATCAAAATCAAAAGTATATCTTATGATTTATAACCATTGCGTTGGACTTTTTCCTGGGAGCCTTTTTCTTGGGCTCCTCTCCGCCATCTTTCTTTTCATCGGCGCCATCTTGGTTTTCTCCGCCGTCTTGAATTTCGTCGCCGCCTTTTGTTTCCTCCTCCAACTGACGCATCGTCGAGTCGAAGTAGTCTTTTTCGTCGACTAACCGGTAGTCTGGCTTCGGGATAGTGCCCCGAACGCAGTCGTGGTAGTGACAGACCACCTTCTCTTGCTCGTAGGTTTCGCAGGAGCCTGGGATATTATCATTTCAACGATCAGTAAAAAAGAAAAGATCAGTTTTGTCCACAAATATAACATTTTCTGTCAGCAACAAAGTCGCGCAACTAGTGAACGGTCGAAAATATAAATGTGAATAATAGAAAAATAATAAAAAAAAATTGTGGGTCAATTTGAGTAAAAAATACTCAAATTGGCCGGCAGAAAATTATGAAATGATCAGCAGAATTATGTAAAGGTCCAAATGAATCCACAGGTTTGATCCGCAAAAATATTCAAATGATCAGAAAATTCCAATTCCAATTGTTTAGCAGAAAATCCCAGATCAATTTGTATAAAATTTCAAATTACAAGGCGGACAATTTATAAGAATATATTTTTATTTCGCTTCGATAAGAATAGGTATACTTTAATCTACATCAGCGCTATTGACTTCGCATGCAGTCGTAGCAATAAGCTGAGCCCTTCCTTTTTATAATAAAAATAGTACATATTAAATTTGTTGATTTGTATCCTGTAAATATTTATTTTATGGTAAATAAAATATTTTCACTTTCACTTTATATTTGCTGATAAATTTGTTTCGCTGACCTCGCGTCATTTATTTATTTATTTTTGCTGATACATTTATTTTGATGATTATGTTAGATTAGGCAGATTTATGTTACTGTTCATTTAATTCGTTTTCATATTAAGTGTATATTCGAATTTATATGATTGTTTACACTCTGTAGGAATGGCGACGGTAGACAAGTTAGTTATCAACCCTTGTATGTCCCCACTGCTGGGGCACGGGTCTCTTCCTGCATCGCAGGAAGGTTAGGCCATACTCCACCACGGGTGCCAAGTCCGGGTTGGTGGAGGATTGTAAGACAGTGGCGGGCCTTACTGTCAGAAGTTATCAAGCCGCTCATAAGGCCTCTGACATGGCTTAACGACTGCCATTACATGACAGCTGGCACCAATGGCTTAACGTGCCTTGCGAAGCACGGAAGCGCTCGGAAAAATGCCACTGGCGGTAGTCACGGGACGGTCACCAATCCTGCACCTTACCGCGCCTGCTGTTGCTTAACTCGAGTGATTGA
The DNA here is from genome assembly GCA_934045075.1 of Yponomeuta sedellus. Lineage (NCBI taxonomy): Eukaryota > Metazoa > Arthropoda > Insecta > Lepidoptera > Yponomeutidae > Yponomeuta > Yponomeuta sedellus. The sequence goes on along the minus strand of OW203744.1, from coordinate 13,267,583 downwards.
TTTCAATCACTCGGTTCGCCTAGGCCACGAGCGCTTTGGCCACGGAAGCCAAACCTGGTATCAATAAGATATCAGTCTTCATAAAGAAATCTCTTTCGTTCATTACCTGGTCTCATGACGCGGACGGTGAGTACGGCTCGCTCTGGTGCCATCTGTTTGAAGTAGACCAAGTAACAAGCCAGCATTGTACCGGTGCGCCCGCGCCCTTGGCGACAGTGGATGCCCAGCACCTGGTCACATCGCATTTTGTTTGAAAGTAAGAAAAATAATTTAATACTTAAATTATTGGGTAAACGCCAAATAGTTACCACTTAAAAGTGAACTTTTTCACCTTGTAATAAAGTCCAAAATTAATGAAAAATTTATGGTACCCATGCCCTATTAAGGGTGAATGGGTGTATACCTTGGATTATACGCTCATCTTCTCTTTTTATTTATTTATTTTTTATTATAGCAACAAACATTCATTTATTACAAAGAATGTCTATGAGATATTTTGAACTTAACTAATAGTGCCGAAATGTATACAATACAAGATAAGATAAGAATATACTTTATTGTACACCAGGAAAAAATAAACAAAACATAATTACAAAGATACAGTACAATTGGAGGCCTTATTGCTTAGAGCAATTTCTTCAATTTGCAATTTACAATAAAATACAATTTACAATTACAATTTGAACTGTTTCAGCTTAAAATATTGGACATGCGTAGTTTTATTTGACAATTACTCTTATTCATACTGTTCAAGTGCTTATCCTAATTTGTACTTTACTCCTAATATTTTAGCTTTAAATTGTCCTAATGAGTCATGAAAAATATAGATTTCTTAAAAGTTATTATTACTTAGTTACCAAAAATCTCTCAATTTGGAGCCTTCTTCTTATGGAAGTAGGATAAGAATAGAAATTAATGAAAGTTTTTGTAGCTTTCATTATTACCTCGCCTCTTAGTTCAGCCCTCTCACAGATCTCAATGAACTTTATAATCTGTTTGAGCGTCGGAGCTCCAAACTCCTTGATCGGCACCTCGGACCACTTCATCTTCTTCTCGCACTCCAAAATTGGCGGTAGCTTCTCAGGCGATAGGGTCACTAAATGGTTGACGCCGACATCTGCTAAATAGTTCAGATTTGATACCGTTTGGGGCCAACCGCATGCTGCGATTTTGGCCTCTATGAACCAGGAGAAGTTGAACGGGGCGTAAGATTCGTAGTCCTTTGGAGCGGAAACTTTGGGGACCTCTTCGGGCGTCTTTGCACCTTCGGGTGGCTTTGCCTCTTCAGTTTTTTCTTCGGCGTACTTGTAGAAGAGCTTAGTCAGTCTTGGGGATGTATTCATACGGCTGGTAGGTATTATATGAGACATGGCTCGCGGTTGGCCCGCGTACGTAGTGCTGGAAGAGAGGTGATTTAATGAATTAGCACGAAGATATTTAAGGCAGCCCAAAGAGATGTTCCCGTACAAAAGTTGGTTTTTGTTTACAAACGACATGCCGGATCGGAATTAAACTTTACCAATACGTTTAGAGGCATAAATCCAGTTTCGATCGTGCTGAGACTTGGAAGTACCTAAACTTGTTAAAAAGAAAGTAGAACCTTGTAAATATATTCACTAGAGTTCAGAGTTCTCCGCCAATCCGGACTTGGCCCCCATGGTGGAGTAGGGCCTGTACCTTTCTCAGGGAAGAGACCCGTGCCCCTCGGTGGGGACATCATGGGTTGATGATGATGATGACAGTTCAAAGAACCAGAGTTATCGACATAGCTGAGAGAATTAGCGAGCTGAAGTGGCAGTGGGCTGGCCATATCTCGCGAAGAACTGACAACCGTTGGAGTAAACGTGTTCTTAAGTGGAGCCCGCGACTCGGCAAACGTAGTGTAGGACGCCCTCCGACCAGGTGGACTGACGATCTGCGAAAAACTGCCGGCAGATGCTGGATGTGGCAAGCTGAAAACAGCGCACTATGGCGCTCATTAGGGGAGGGCTATGTCCATCAGTGGACTACATATAGCCTGAAGAAGAAGAAGAAATAATATATTCAATGAAAAGCCTTATAAGCACGGAAAAACCTCTAAACATTATTTCTAAAGTGTTATTGCGATGTGGTAGTTGAAGGTTTGGGAGGTTATTGCAGGTCATTGGAGGTCTAGGCTTCCAGCAAAAACTGTAAAATAGGTGCATTACATATGTAAGTATCTATTTCAGCACACTTAGGCAGGTAATCTGTAAAGGAGTATTTTGGTCAAATGAGTGAAATGTTTAGCTGTATCTTGCCAATTTATGCCCACGCAAGTACTACAACATAGGTACAGCAGTGCTGGCGACACCACTTTAGCACGCTTTAGCCTTAATTATCAACGGTACAAATGTGAATTTCTAACGAATAGTCACAGCCGGCGGTGAAAGACACTGTAGGTATCTACAGTCTATTTATTCTTACTTGTCCAATTTAGTAAACAAGATTCTACCCTTAAACTGTGTCTTTTTAGTCCAAAACTGCCATATTTCCATAAATGAAGTAACCTGGAACACTCTTTTAGATAACACGCTGCCAATTTTATAAACATAGTTCATGGTAGTTCATGAATTTGCGAGAAATTGTCTAGTTTAGGCATCTAATCTCAATTTTAAGGTTAAAATCTTGTTTACTAAATTGGACAAGTAAGAATAAATAGACTGTACAGTCTTAGCTTTTAGAATATACCTCGGGTCTAGAGTAAGCTTCTGTTCTCGCCGAAAGCACACAAGTGTAATCAACTTCTACTTCCTGCTCTGTCCTGCTGTGTACGTATATGTAGGTACGTGTATTAGTGTCATATTAATTCCGATATTTCTATTACACGAATATATCCGATAGTAGCCGAGGTATATTTCAAAAGCTAACAGACTGTACTTGCCTACCTTGCGTGGTTTATCAACTTTGCTAATTATAGTTACGTTTGCCGGAGTTGGCATCCAGAATCCACTAATTTGTTGAAGATTCTGACGTGACCGAGGTACCTTTTACCTAAGTACTTAAAACACATGATGACGTCAAGATCTTGGCACAATTACTGATCCAAAAACACCACGAAGGGCAGTAATAGGTACTTATGGAAAACATGTAATGTAACACCAATTACGCAATAAATATTTTTAGGTTTGTCAGGATGGTCTTCTTGTGCTGCCATCTCCTGCAGAGGTCAGCTATCATTGTGGCCACTGTAAATTTATCTTTACATATTTTACAGTCAGAAATCTTGAACGGTCAAAACTAGTTTTAACTGTTAAATTTAGTCAAAACTAGTTTTGAATACAGATAAATAAAGTAAAATTCTAATATATATCCAACAATGTCTAGTTGGTTTTCCATGTTCAACCTAACACACTCCTTCGCGCTGCGCTACGCTACGCGCTTCGTCGCACCTTTATTTTTGTTGTCGCAGATTGAGTGAGGTGTTTTTACCATTTGGGATTTCAAATGTAAGCTTTGGACAAAAGCACTTTTGACTGATTTTAGCAGTCAAAACTAGTTTTAGAGTTTTGACTGTGACTTATATAAAATATCAGTAGTCGCCCTAAGCCGCTTACACATGGAGCAATTCCCATACAAACATATTTGTATGTGTTTGGGTTTAATTTGCAAACAACATGGCGGATCGAAATGAAACTTTTCCTTGCGTTGGAAGTAGACAAATCGAGGTTTCATCGCAGAATTGGAAATAAACTTATCCTTGCCTCCGATGTAATTTACCCAATCAATTTCAATATATTAATTTTTTTATTTGTAATTCTAACTGTAATTTGAAATTCTATTATAAACAATGTAATTTATCACGCTATATGCACTTCTATTGGTGTTATAGACTTATGGATTGAATTGAATATTTTTAAAAACCTATGATTAATGAGTGTTTTTCTCCTTTCATTTTTGTAATTTACGTCCGTAACACGGTTTTGTGGTTCTAATAAATAAACAGAAATAATAGCATTGAGAAAAGCTATTATGAGAAGTCTTATGATGAGGCTATAATTTCTTTTTTATTCTGTTATTCTCAGGTGTAAGCACGATCAAGCCTCTATCTTTCAATCTCTATCGTCCTCCAAACGGATTGGCAAAGTTTCATTGCGATGTCGCTTGTAAATAAAAACCTAACTAGGTTTGTATAAGAATTTCCAATAGAGCTTAAGCGGTAAAAATTTCTCATGGGTCAAAATAGTTACGTGCTAGAACCTAGAACTAAAAGCTTAAAAAAGTAAGTGATATAAAAAAACTCGATTCCTTAAAAAAACTCCTGAGGCAATTTAAATAGTCTGTAGTAAATGGAAAAACGTAATCGCAGACTGTTTAAACTGTCACTGAGAGTCTTTTAGAGGAATCGTGTTTTTATAAATAAGACCGTAATAATTCACAAGGGTTCGCAAAACAAAGGCGAAGTTAGGCACTACTACTCACACACAAAATCACTGTAGTTTACCATCAGCCCCTAAAACAATGAGCCATAAGTACTAGACTGGCAGGCACCAAACCGCGACACATTGCACTCTATCTCTTTCTTGCACAAGTTAGAGCGGGACACATTGCATTGGATCGCTCTTACGAAGTATACACAAATCTTGCTAAGCGGAAGGAAACCTACTTGAAAACACCCGAACACTTCCGAAACAAACAGTTTCACATGCAAATGGTTCTCACTGTGTACTTTCAAGTGCCTATTTTTAGCCCTACCCTAACACATTGCTCTTCGCCTGAAACTGGGACGTACTTAGTTCATATAAAGACCCTCTTAATGTGGGCCAACTAATTTAATGTGCCAAAATAAATAACCTATAACATAAAAATGTATCGCAGAATGTGTTGGTAAGCGCAAATGAATAGAATGTCTTGAAGTACGATTATGGAAAATGAAAAAAAAAAATAAGAATCGACTGTTAGGCGGTACGAAGTTCGCTGGGTCAGCTAGTATAAAATTAAATAATTTCCACACAACACAATAACTTGTCCTGGTCCCAAACTAAGATACCCAGTGCAGTCAGATTGGCACTGCTCTGGGTATCCTAGAATGGGACTACTTGTGATGCTTGATGAAAAGAGATTCAGTATGCAAAAGGTCCCAAGTTCCATTTGCCCTTAGAGAGACAGGAATACAACTTACGCACCAGCTCTTAACTGTCATACAATGTTCCAATATATTTTTTCTACGGTTCCTACTATCTCTCCGGGCTCTTCACGCCGCGCCGCCTGACGGGCACTGACGGAAGACCAGCGCTGGGGTAGGTATCACTCTCTAGCTTACGCCGAGTCAGAGCCCTTTTGCATTTGCCAAACCCAAAGTAATTAATGCCATTGCTGTGTGTATAAATAGGTTTTTTTTTTAAATGTGTTATTTGCTTTTGCTTAATGTCTTACTGTAGGTATGTGTGAAAATAAAATAAATTATTCATCTATCTATCACTATGAATTCCAAACTGCGCCTCAATTTATGCAGTATTGTGTCCTATGGAATCTTTTAAATAACTGTAACTTTATCATTGAAGAAGACAGTGGACTTGTGGGCACTCACCTAAATACGGTCCAGGTGCAACTGTTTAGAGCTATTGGCATCAGGTTTGGTGGCGTGCCAGACTGTCCACTGATTGCCAAACCACCGACGTGTGCCGTAGAGACCACCTAGTGACATTTAGAGCACCCTGTGTAGAGCTAATTCTGTATTGAGAACATACTGTGGCTTAAACTGCGTCTAAAGCCGCTATTCCATGGTGCTGACTAAAATCTCATTTGCGTTTCGATAGGAATTTTACTACTTTTCCCTGTCTCTGCTTTTAAGTCTGATTTAAAAAAAAAGGACAAACAGAAAAATCTAAATTTATTCATGACACCCAATGTGAAAGTATAGTTCGAATGTGGTGTTATGCGTTATACTACTGTGAAGGAAAACATGACTAGGAAACCCTAGTGTTTGAGGTATATACGGAAAGTCTGAAACTATAAGACATACGAAGATCTGTTCTGAGGAACCATGTCATCGATTTTAATAACAAGAAAAACTGCATTCATACATTTTAAGAAACATCTGTACTCCGTTCGGGAATCAAACCCGGTTGTTTTGAAAAAAAAAAACCTACCCTATTTCTATTTAGATATCGATTGTGTAGGTCTTATGCAGTAAATGTCTGTATAAAACATGATATCTAAAATGAATAAAATGCATAGTTTTCATACAAAATGCAATCGTAAGATCGTTACCTAAACGTTTTGAATATTGTATTGAAAAAGTCGGAGGTCACTTCGGGCACCTACTAAAGTAAATTAAAGTATGTGAAAACCATGCATATTATTCATTTTAGACATCATGTTTTATACAGACATTTAATGCTTGAGACCTACACAATCGATATCTAAATAGAAATAATGTAGAGTTTTTTTTCATAACAACCGGGTTCGATTCCCAAAAAGAGTACAGATGTTTTTTAAAATGTATGAATGCAGTTTTTCTTGTTATCAAAATCGATGACATGGTTCCTCAGAACAGATCTTCGTATGTCTTAAGTTTCAGACTTTCCCATACTGACCGATTTGAATGAGACACCCTGTATTTACCTCAACGCTTGCTACATACCGGCCCAACTATGAGGCTAAATGCGTAAATCTCAAGTTCAGCTACAACGTAATATCCGCCGCACTGTATGGACACATTCGATATAACCTGTAGGTACGCCAGACTACTGCAGATTTAGTACATAGATGAGCGAATCGTCGTCGTCGTCAGGCTATACTAGTCCACTGCTGGACATAGCCCACCCCTAAAGAGCGCCATAGCGCCCTGTCTTCAGCTTGCCACATCCAGCATCTGCCTGCAGTTTTTCGCAGATTGTCATCCCACCTAGTCGGAGGGCGTCCTACACTACGTTTGGCGAGTCGCGGTCTCCACTCAAGGACACGTTTACTCCAAAGGTTGTCGGTTCTTCGCGAGATATGGCCAGCCCCACTGCCACTTCAGCTTGCTGATTCTCCGAGCTATGTCGATAACTTTCGTTCTCTGTCGGATGCATTCGTTGATCCGGACGTCCGTTAGATGAGCGAGTATGTTTACCTTGTTTTCCTTGGAGTGTGTTTATCTCCCGACCGTGAATTCCATGTTAAGGAGATCGCGTGCAGGTTACAACTAGGATGTGCTGTCTTTGGAACACTTGCCGACGTCTTCAAATCGATTATCCCGCAATGTCTGAACACCAAGACTTTCAGCCAGTGTATTCTGCTCATCCTTACGTATGGGGCCGAAACATAAATGCCCACGAAGCAGAATATGCACCGGGTCAAAATGGCCAAAGGTCTACGGAGCGAGCCGTGCCTAGCATCAAACTAGAGGATAGAGTACCAAATCCCGTCACTTCACGTCGTACGGAGGTCTATGACATTAGTGACCGAATCTGGAGTCTGAAGTGGCGGTGGGTGGGAATCCTGGCGAGGGGAGACGGCGGTTGGACCACAGCCGATTCTCGCCCATGGGAATTGAAAGCGAAGACGCAAAATATTCGAAGGCTTTGACATTTGTCGCATAAAAATAAGATAAGTTAACTCGACAGAGTCATTAGACATTTAATTTCTCCTTCGAATTCAATCTAGCATGGCGTTCAGAAAACAGATTTTGACTGTCGCTCGACTTTTTATGTAGAATTCAAGTCATATATAAACCTAAGCCTTAGAGTCGTATACGAATTATTTGCTAATGAAGTTAGAATTGGCTCCCAGAGTAACGGAGTGGCGCATGGCGGTCTAGAATTGAGCGGCGGTCATTAGGTAGACCAGTAGCCCGATCGTCGGACGATGTAGTCAGGTCGGCAGTGGGTGCGAATGGCGAGACGCAGATAAGGATAGCGTGATGGGGTATTGGCCAATAGCTGCCCATCAGTGGGCAGAGGTGAGCTGATCAAATCAAATCAATTGATTTCAACGTAAAGAATTTACTTGTTAGCTGAATGTCAATGTACAATGTCAAATGTAGGCCGATGCGTTCGGACTGTAATGTAGTGGAGAAAAAGGCAGCGGGAAAAAAAACTCCACTCTGACAACGTTTTCTCAAGTCATCTTAAACGAAATACAGCAGTTGCCATCTAGAGGCATACCTAATAAGATTTCATTATTGCCATCTATAATTTTAAATGCCACAGCATTAGTTAAATGTCTTAAAAAAGTAGGGAAAACATAAGTGCTGCGGCCAAACACACGAACAGCACTCGTTCGCGAGCATATCTGATGATGATGAAGACTCCGGACTTTAAAATATTTTGACACTTCAGCAGGCGCCCTCCTCGGCCTCAAGGGGGGGTCGCTCCCGATGTTGGTTTAGGGGTCCTTCCTTAGGACCAAAACCAGCTCCAAGGTGGTGTTTAGTGAGTAGACGCACTTCTTGTGAGTCCCACATTGGCAGCACGGGTGCGTGCTGTTATGCATGAGCGTTCACCACCTCCCTCCCCCGTGTCCTCCGGTGCCCTTTATAAGGCAAAAAAAAACACTTCAGCAGTTGATAGGTAAGCGACGTTGTCTCGACAATCCTTCAGAATAACAAGTACCCCAATGAGAGCAGGGCCTTAGACAAAATTGGGTCAATTCAGACGATGTCAGTGGGTGTAGTTTCTTTTTTAGATAGCCAAGGTTGCTCTTGTAACGACGACTTTGATTTATGATACATTAACGTCTTACTTTTATAAATAAGAATCATTATAGCTTACAGCTGAATTACTGGGTAGTGATTTAAGTAGGTAGGTACTTAATAATTATAGAAAATAATCTCTAGCTTTTTCGTAGCCACAGCAAACCAGGCTACCTTTCCAAATAGAAGCATCAAACAAATCACATCACATCACACAAATATTACAAAGGCGAATGTTTATGAGTGTGTATGTTTCTTACTTCTAAACGGCTGGAACGATTTTATAAAATTTGGTATGGAGTTACCTGACACCCTGGATTATCACACAGGCTACGTTTTACTGCGGGCTAATATGTTTTACTGTTAATACAAAATTTATTTTCCCTAAAAGACCGCGAGTAACACCGCGGGGCACAGCTAGTATACAATATACTGACGCCTTTATCATTGTAAGGTAGGCAGAGTTTCGCTTCGTTTGGCTTGCCAGAGATGCCACTTGCCACGAATTGTAAATTTTAGGTACCGGTGGAGCGTCGGAATTTCATAAAGTAGGTATATCGTATCAACTAATATTATTCACGCGAAAGTTTGTAAGTATGGATGGATGGATGTTTGTTTGATACTTTTTCACGTAAAAACTACTCAATGGATTTTAATTAAACTTTACAAGAATATAGCTTGTACATCAGAATAACACTTAGGCTACAATTTATAAAGATATTGTGTCAATTGTCCAAAATATGATTATAAGTGTCAAGTAAGTATGAAAAAATCTACCCGATCATTCTGCGCAGACGAAATCGCGGACATCAGCTTAGTGCGATTAACGCCGGTAATTAAGTTTTACCTCATGAGTAATCGCGATTAGACCCATATAATATATAACTATGTCAACAGCGTCGGAGTGGTCCCTTCACCCATCTAGTGTGAGTGAGGATACCCCTGAGTGCTTAGTGCGAGTTTGACAGATACAATCGAATAACTTTACTACCGCATTAATCGAGCATTGAGTAGTGAGTATGAGTAAGTTAACCGTTCGAACTGGCAAAACGCTGTCACAGTACAACTCGCACTCGCGTTTATTCGTGTTTTGGCTGGTAAACGTGTTCACTTCTCAACGTAAACCATTACAACTCGCACACAGCAATTTTAATTTTCATACTTGTCGCTAGGTGGCGCTTCCTTGATGCCATAGAAATATGAGTTTACGTTGACGCGATCGAGTAGTTAAAAAACTCGCACTAAGCACTCTGGACGCTGTATAAATCACCTCATTACGTAGATGCAAAAAGTCCAATCATCATCATGGGCTAGTTTGTCAATTGAGTATTTCTCTAAGTATATACTTATCTGTGATGCTGTCTCTTCGAATTTCTCAGAAAAGAGCGCGACAGAACGTAACTTAAGTATTTACATAATGAAATACAGTTAAAAAGTATTTTTTCTAGAGATCTTTCAGGATCGTGGCAAGTGGCAGTCCCTGGTCTCTGCCTACCCCTCTGGGATACAGGCGTGAGGTTATGTAATGTATGTCTGTACGTTCTACAAGCATCCTTATCCTGGTTTTAAGTATGATTGTTTTATTATTTAAGACCTGACATTTTTAAAATTTTGTCCCTTTGTAAATAACAAACAAAATACTTATTGTAATTATTGATCATTGATAATATTTAAAGCCCACTGCTCCGGGATACAGGCGTCAACAGTATTGTCGTTTTTTTGCTTAAAATAATACAAAAGGTAACCAAAAGAAAAAATATACATTTATTCAACAAAATAGCTCATCAATCATAATAATTCACAATAAATTCTCACTCGTACATAATCACAGTCAGTACGTTAGTTTAGAGTGGGTATATATGTACAATAATAGTAGGTACCTACAGTCGACAGATGATCAACTTTTGCTTCTTGCAATATCGTAGGCGCAGTGGCCCAGTAGGTGGTCGGACGATGTAGTCAAGTCGGCAGTGGGCTAATGGATGCGAATGGCGAGATTCAGATAAGGATGGCGTGATGGGGAAAAGGCCTGTACCCCGCAGTGGGCAGAGGAGGGCTGATGATAATGAAAATTCGGACTATCAACAACATATATAGGTAATTCGGCACTCCGGCAGTTGACAGTCAGGCACGTAACATGAGGGGAAGTTGTCTTGACAATCCTTCAAAATTCGGTACAGTCAGTATCGCAATGGGAGCAGGGCCTTAGGCAAAATTGGGCCAATTCAGACGATGTCAGTGGGTGTAGTTTCTTTTCCTTGAACATAATGTTTCGGATTTCCGCCAACATTATGTTCAGGGTACCTACACCTACGTACTTTGGAAATTTCAGAGTTACACATTTTTTTACTGCAACATTTTGTATTCTCAGAAAATAAACTTCAGTGATAAGTAAGGCCCGCCACTGTATTACAATCCTTCACCAACTCGGATGGGATGGCCTAACAGGAAAAGACGAGCAGTGGGGACATATAAAAGGTTGATATCAATAATCTGAGGAGTGTCTTAAGGAATAGTGTTTTTATAAATTACATTGTTACATTATAGACGCTGGTCTGCATAGTAAAAGCTGATCGTATTGACTCTTACACCCTGCACATGCGTGCACTCACAGACCCCAAAATATTTAGGTGAGCTGATACTCAGTCACCTATAAGATCGACCTTGCAGCAAGAATATACAGGACCTTAATTCTGTTACTGCATTAAAATATGAGTACAATGACAGATAGACAGACAGATTTTCGGCTGGCAACTCCAGACCGAACAGCTGCTTTCAAAAGCGGCTCAGTAGATTTTGTTTAATTAATTAGTGTTATTAGTGTATTTCGAGTCAAATTAAACGTAAATTCATTAAACAATACATAGTAGTGACATGCAAATAAAAGTTACTGGTGAAAAATCAAACAAATACAAATTATTGTACTGAAAAATTACAACGGGCGGCCGAACTGTCAAACGGTTCAAATTGCAACGACTTATCCGGGGAAGTATTGTTTTAATCCTGTAATTTTCGCTTCATCCTACAGTTTTCCTACATAAACAAACTGTACATAATCTCATGTACATGAGACACGTCCCATACAAACATTCCGGCTCAGTTCTGGCTCTCTTTACTTGACGCGTAGTGGAAGCAAAGTTGAGACAAAACAACTAGCCTCAGTCAACATAACACGCTCACTCAACATCTATAACGTACCACCAACTCTTTATCAGCCAATAACATTTTAAGTGGTCACACACTGACACCGATTCCCGGTTATTTTCCAGGTGACACCAGTATGTTCACCCGAAGCAAGGTGACTGTGCGAGACATGGAGCTGAAACTGAAAGCCACGCTGCTTGAGCTCAAAAAGACCAAAGAGTTGTGCGACACACTTCTACAAGAACGAGAGGAAAGTGAAGAGGAGATTCATAAACAGAATAAAACCAACTCAGCGCTTAAAGCAGAGCTCAGTGAATTGGACATACAATGCCAAGATCTAAGTGCCCAACGGGATGAGCTGCAACAGCAAGTCAACTCGTTCAACCAGTGCCATGATGTCCATGGTGTAGCACTGCAACGAATACGCTCGCTTGAACACCAGCTTGCTGAGGCGCACCAGGAGCTTCAGCAAATCAGTGAACAAGAACAACAAAAAGATAGCGCTAGAACCATGGATTTGTATAGTGAAGTGATGAGTGAAGCCGGAATACTAACAGTCGACCTAACCACAGCCAGCGATAAGTCCTGCGCTATGGGGAATACCAGTAGTATCAAAATGAACAGCGTGAAAACCATAAAGAAGTATATTAAAACAAATAAATACATTCAGAAGGTACAGAAATTGATAAAACGAAACAGAAAAAGTATAGAAAGTGTACCAATTCTTCGTCAAAAACTACAGTTAGAAACGGAAATGGCCGAATGCCAGAAAGAATTATTTGCTAGTAATGTGGACCATGAGCTAGCGATGGCTGAACTGCAATTACAAGTGGAAGATTTGCAGTTTCAATTACTAGACATCACCTGCAAGTACTCGGCTATGCAAACTCAGTACAATGACTGCATTTCAACTGTGAATGGGTTGATTTCTCTTGGCAAAAGCAACCTGGAACGTGTTGAGTCCACCTTCATCCATGAATCAGAAGACTCAGAAGACAAACCAAGCTGGTTACCCCTGCAGCCACCGAATAATGTGCTTGAAGACCCAGCCCTTCCACAGCTGAACTCAACAGGCAGTCAGAAGCCATGCTTGTCACCGCCGTGCAGCTTGCCCAACACACCAGCCCCTTTACCGCTGGATCGGGCACAACAGCATGAAGGCGAGCCAAACAGACAGCCTGCACCATCAAATGCGATAGCGGAGACCAGTGCGCCATCGACCCGGAATGCAGTACTGGACAGACAACCGACAACCAGGCCAACGAGCAGTTCAGTTCCATTCAATGGTGCCCCTTACAAGACAATAATTTTCTCAGACAAAATAGGTGTAGGTCTAGGAACCAGGCTGCAGATCCATTTAAAACAGCATGTAGAAAACATATGTATGCCAAATGCCTCTTACATGCAATTAATCAACGCTCTGCTCAGCAAACAGTATGATAGAAATACTACTATTGTATTATTAATGGGGAACAGCACAGGGATTCAAGAAAGTGAATTGATAAATTACTATGAGTCCATAATAGCTTTAAATGTAAGGAAAATCATTATCTGTGCTTTTCCCTATTCAAAAACATTGTCAGAGACACAGAATGCACGGATAGGTAAACTTAACCGTCTGTTATATAACATGACATTTGGTCATAGAGATCAAGTTTTTTATTTTGATACGAATAACTTTATTCGAAATTTTATATTGACTAGGGACACAATGTATGTGCCCCTTCGTTCAAAACGACAGATTGCCAAATTGTTGGCATTCAATATTTATGACCCTATTATTGTTACGACAATAAAACAGGTACCATTAGTAAATAAAAACTGTAGAAAAAGTTCTACTAGTAAACCTCTGTACTCAGAGGCTTTAAAAAAACCTAACATAAATAAGTTAAGCTTGACTGCTGATTTAAACTGTCAGCGCAGACCACAGAAAAGCCCCTCTTAAAAAAAATCACTTTAGCTAATCAGAACATACAGGGTGGTTTTTCTGGAAAGCTACTAGAGTTAGAATTGTTCTTAGAGCAACATGAGATTGACATACTTTGTGTTACGGAGCACTGGCTATTAGAATCTCATATGAATTTTTCTGTACATAATTATCAGTTAGCCAGTTGCTACAATAGAAAGTTAGCATTGCATGGGGGATCTTTAATACTAGTAAAGGATGGTTTAAAATTTAAAGAAAGGAAAGATATTTGCAGGCTTTCTGTTGAAAAAATAATTGAACTATCTTGTGTTGAATTATCGTCACACATTGTAGTAAGCGTATACAGGCCCCCCACCAGTGATTACAGTGTATTCGAATCTGTATTAGAGGATGTATTAAAAGTAGCCTGCAGTAATAATAAGAAGGTTATAGTCTGTGGTGATTTTAATGTAAACCTGCTTGTAGATTCCCCTTCGAGTGCTAAATTAAAACTTATTTTTAAGTCTTTTAATTTGATGAATATTTTCTTAGAGCCCACCAGGATTACCGAAACCACCGCCACCTGCCTTGACAACGTATACTGTGACTGTGAATTTTCCCATTATTCTACAGTGAATTGTCTTAAATCAGACCACAGTGGTCAAATTGTACATTTTAAAGCAGATTTAAAAAAAATAGAGCAAGATGTACTCTGCAGGGTGATAACAAATAAAAAACTAGAATTGTTTAAACTTGACTTAAAAAAAAGATTACCTATTCAAAAAAATAAAACTCAAGATGCTAATGTTCTCTATCGAGATTTCTTCAAGGCTGTTTCAGATAGTTTTGAAAAAGTTTTTAAATTAAAACAGATATCCTGCAAACAAAATAAATTACAATTTAGTGAATGGGCCACTGCCGGCATCCGAAAAAGTAGGGACACACTTTATTCACTGTATGAGAAAAAAACATATACATACAACCCCAGTTTTATACAGTATGTAAAACTATATTCAAAATTATTTAAGGCCGTCTGCCACAAAGCAAAATGCGAGTATATAAAATCAAAAATCCTTCAATCTTCTAATAAATCTAAAACAATTTGGGCTATTATAAATAAGGAAACTGGTAAATCCAAATTGGGAGATCGCGAATTTGCACTTAAAATAAATAATAAATTAATAACCTCAAATGAAGACATTGCTGCGGCTTTTGAACAGTTCTTTACAAATGTTCCAATTATAACGACAGCTCCTTTAGACTCTTCTCCAGCTCTTGCAGAAACTATTTTGAAAGACAATGTCCCCCTATGCGATCACGATTTTTCGTTTGATTATATTGAAGCTCATACCGTGATTAAATCGTTTAAAAAGCTAAAGCTTAAAAAAACTGAAGATTTGTGGGGTATGTCAGTAACAGTAGTTAGCTCAGTAATCGACACCCTAGCACCCTATTTAGCCAGAATCTTTAACAAATGTCTAGATGAGGGTATATTCCCAGATCTAATGAAATATAGTAGGCTCGTTCCTTTATTTAAAAGTGGTGATAAGCAAGATCCTTCAAATTTCAGACCAGTCTCGGTTCTACCCGTTTTGAGTAAAATATTCGAGAAGATAGTTCTAGGTCAACTGCTTACACACTTCAATGACTATCAACTTCTCCATGGTCAGCAATTCGGCTTTACGCAAGGGCGCTCTACAACGGACGCCGGCGTCATGTTAGTTAAACATATATTTAGTGCATGGGAAGATCGCAAGGATGCTATAGGCGTATTCTGTGACTTGTCAAAAGCATTTGATTGCGTTGACCATAAAACACTTCTTTTAAAATTAAAGCACTATGGTATAAACGGGAATAGCCTAAAACTTATGACATCATATTTAGAAGGAAGAATTCAAAGAGCTGATATAAATAGAACTAAATCTTCAGGGTCAGAGGTCAGGATAGGAGTACCACAGGGATCGATTTTGGGGCCGTTCCTCTTCCTCGTATATGTAAATGATTTGCCGTTCATGGTTCAAAATATGTCAGAGATAGTACTATTTGCAGATGACACGTCACTTATTTTCAAAATTAAGAGACAAGAAGATGACCTTGACAATACTAATGCTGCTCTCTCTCAGGTACTAAACTGGTTTACGTCTAATAACTTATTGTTAAATTCAAAAAAGACAAAATGTATAAAGTTCACTCTACCAAATGTCAAAGTAGTTGACAGCAAAGTTATATTGGGAAGGGACAAACTAGACCTTGTCGAAGAAACTGTATTTTTAGGTATCACAATTGATGCTAAGCTTCAATGGGGTCCTCATATAGAAAAATTGGCAAATAGGCTTAGCTCTGCAGCATATGCTGTTAAAAGAATTAGGGAACTAACTGACGTCGCAACTGCCAGGCTCGTTTATTTTAGTTACTTCCATAGTATCATGTCCTACGGCATACTACTGTGGGGACGGGCAGCGGACATTGAGACCATCTTCGTCTTGCAGAAAAGAGCGATCAGATTCATCTATAAGCTAGGCAGTAGAGACTCGTTAAGAGAATTCTTTAAAGAAACAAACATCCTGACAGTTGCCAGTCAGTATATCTATGAAAATATTATGTATGTCAGGAAAAATATTAGCAACTTTAAAACTGCAGGTAGCCAACATAATGTAAATACTAGAAATAAACATAAACTTTTGATCCCAAGATTTAGGCTGGCAAAAGTTAATACATCCTTCATGGGGCATTGTATACGCTTCTACAATAAAATCCCTGAAGATATATTAAGTTTGACTGAAGCGCGGTTCAAAAAATGTGTAAAGTACACTTTGTGCCAAAAGAGCTACTATAATATTAAGGATTATTTAGATGACAATGATGTCTGGAATTCAAGCATGTAAAATTCACGAGTTTTGTAGTATCTGTGTAAATTCTGTTAATTAAGGAATTTGAAAAGACTAAGTTTGGAGTTTTTTTGTCCATTTTTTCTCCAAAATGATCCAGATTTTGAAATGGACACCTAGTTTAACTTGTAACGTTCATTAAGCCGCAGTATCTGCGCTACTTTGAATAAAACCTTTTCATTTCATTTCATTTCATTTCATTTCATTACATAATAGACAGGCTGGACGGACTTCTCCGGACACAAAATCAAGTAAGTGAATCTGTAATTAAGCTAATAGATATATATATAATATTTGGGAATGGGAAGCTGTGGTAACTCAGTGGGTAGAACCATGGACTCGCAAACGAGAGCCCCAGGTTCGATCCCGAGTGCGGGCATGTACCACTGACTTTGTTTAATTTCAAAGTTACGTACATTGCGAATTTGGAATGGAAAACATCGTGAGGAAACCCGCGGCTTGGTTGGCTCCGTACGTATTGACTAGTCTTTCCTGTGGGCTTGGCCGACTAAGCTGTCAGGATTGTATAGGTGCTGGGCAAGCCTACACCATAAAACCATGTCCCAGGCACTACAGCGTCGGAGTGGTCCCTTCACCTATCTAGTGTGAGTGAAGATGCCACTGGACGCTGTATAAATCATCTCATTACGTAGATGCAAAAAGGCCAATACTACTACTACTACTAGAATGTTTATTTGGTACCATTATAAAAATATAGGTTGCCATTATAATTTATAACTATTAAAGGACCAAGCAACAACGAAATCTCTAAAAAAAAGACTACTTTTTTATCTCATACGGCAACGTCAGATCTCTTGTAGTTATTTAGGAAATGGTTTATTGTAAACAACCACGGCCAAGGTTGCTAGCGGTTGTCATTAAAGTCGAGGCCAGTGGCCACACAGAAAGGGCGCGGAAAAGAGGCGCAAAAGTCGTACAAAATGTACTGAACGAAAAAACGGGACGAAGCCCCCACAGAAGAGACGGGGCGAGGTCGCGGATTCTATACTTACAACGCGTGTCGCGTCTTTTCCACGCCCCGTCCCATGTCCCTAGTGTGGTCGTAGGCTGGGACATGTTTTGAAAATCGCAAGGTTTCGATTTTGTGGGAATAGGTTAAAGCTACTATGGCATTTACTAGGTGTCTTGTCATGGGTCCAGAACACATGTAACTGTTACAGTCATAACTCTTAAACGGTCAAAACTAGTTTTGACAGCTAAAATCAGTCAAAACTAATTTTGACTGCGGAAAAATAAAGTAAAACTTTAATATGTAATCTTATCTAACAATGTCGAGTTGGTTTTCGGTCTTACATGTTCAACCTAACACGCTAATTTGCGCTCCGCTACGCTACGCGCTTCGTCGCATTTTGGTTGTCGCAGATTGAGTGATGCATCATTTTAGGTGTTTTTACCATTTGGTATTTCAAATGTAGGCTTTGGACAACAGTACTTTAGACTGATTTTAGCAGTCAAAACTAGTTTTGACTGATTTTAGCAGACAAAACTTGTTTTGATCGTTTAAGAGTTTTGACTGTGACATACGGTCGCGGTCTAAAAACGTTTATCAGTTTTCAAATTAGATTCTTTAGCACACTGTGTGCAGTAAAGTCTAAAATGCTTTAGCTAGGTACGTATTACTTTTTAATAGTTGTAGCATCGATTCTAACAAAAAGAGTACCTATTCATGACGTTTTGATGATGAAACTCTTTTCTTTATTTAAAAGTTGACATAATTGAATTTTTTACAATGACATTTATCAAAAATACTAGGATTGAAATAATAGAAATTGATTGTATAACCATGGCAACCTCGCTTGGGTGAATCTCTATTGCTTCTTCTATGCTCTAGAGCACAGAGTGTGCTCTATGCCTAATCAAATCACATAATATCATCGACCATGTGGCATAGATTTGTGCATGCAATTACCAACCTTAAGGTGGTAAACATTTTCAGACCGCGAGTCTCGCGAGAGAAAACATCGTGAGGAAACCTGAGTGCTTGAGGTATTCACATACCTCACTCACGCGAGATGATTAAGCCCTTACTCTCTCTCTCTCTCTCTCTCTCTCTCTCTCTCTCTCTCTGAGAGAAGGCCTGTGTCCTGGAGTGGGGCGTATTAAGCCAACATAAAAAGAAACTCTTGAAATCTGTTGACGCTAAGTTCAGATTTGAACATTTGACTGAATATATGATTTCTCAATAAAAATCTATTTCTTAATTTAAAAACCCATGGTCAGTTTAGTTTTTTTAACCGACTGTGCCAGAAGAAGGGTTACGTTTTTTAAGTGTATGTATGTAAATTTCTTTGCGCTCTGTAGCCTGCATAGCTCAATGGATTCTAGCTTCGAGTGCTACGTCCTTTCGTCTTAACTGAGAGAATGTCATTGAATTTAGGTATGTTAGATATAAAAGTATCAAAGCTGAATTAATTACCTACTTAATTTTTTATGCTCTCGGGTGTTTTTTAGAAATCTGAAAAATTAGAGCGAATAGATTCTATCTTTTCAGATTTACTTCTGGTTACACAAGTAAATAATAAGTGCTTTTCGTTATTCGCTGCTAGTATTAGTTGCTTAGTACTCTTACCTCTCCATTCTTTTCAGCCTTCCGACAGGTGTCAATGAACTTGGTGACTTGCTCCAGAGTTGGCACCTCAAACTCTTCTATTGGTATTTCGGTCCACTTCAGCCTCGGACATTCGTCCACAGGCGGTTTCTTCCCAGCTGACAGTGTTATCAAGTGGTTTATCCCCTGATTCGTGAGGAACTTCAGGTTCTCCTTATTCCGTGGTAGGGCCATAGCTGCCAGTTTCTTCGGAATGACCCAGGAGAACTTCAGAGGTGGGTAGGCGTCAACTTCTATCTCGGGAAACGGATTTTCCGGAATGATGATAGTGAGTTCGTTCCTCATCTCTTTCGTCGCTCCCGCCAAGTTCTTGTCATCTTGCTCAGTAATTGCCTCCATGCGCGTGAAGACTTCGTACGTTTCTTCGCCCATTTCGTCCAACGATACCGTTGTCACTGGCACGAAAAGTAAAAAAAATATTTAAAAAATGGCGCGCAGTGGAAACTATTTAATTTATAAAAAAAAATATGGCGGTGAGTATTTAAAACTTTTTGCTAAGCGAAACAAATTATTAATTATTCAAATGTTTTTTTTTTTAATACGAACAATGGTATTTGGAATATTGACAGCCTTTCCTGACCATCTGCCCCGATTTCAGAACGCGGACTGGCTTGGAAAAAGGGCGGTAAAAAGTTGGCAACCAACCTGGCTGGAGAGCGTGCAACATTTATTTCTGGAGTCACGTAACCGAAAAAAAAACTACTTTCAAGCAAGACAACGGCGCAATTTGTTACTGAGCTAAATGATAATTATATTTATTTTTTCTTTAGGTCGTTCACTTTGTCTTCGAGCTAGGTAGCTCGGGTGGCCGGCCAGTCAGTTAGACGCCCCAGTTCTAACTACGTCTTACTTTACTATTGCCGATGGACGAAAATTGATGCGGTTAGACTATTCATAGAATGGTAATATTATTGCGTCTTACGGCCACGTGTTACGAGATTTGATAAACAATAAGCTTGTAAGTATTAGTACACTGTAAATGTAAGTATTAGTACGCTTGTAAGTATTAGTACGCTCATTTTAGAGGTTTCCCTCTAAAATGAGCATGTTAGTGGTAGATAGAAACCATGACATTGTTTTCTAGGTTACGCACGCTCGTGATGATTGTGATCATTCAAACAATATCCGCTAAACTTTCAAAATTTACACAAACGAACTTAAAAGGTTTACAGGCGCCAAAACAGCCATGTCAGCCTATTATGCTTCTGCCCATGCTTGGCTGAGTTATGGAATCATACTGTGGGGAATACTTACAATTCCAACACTTGCATCACTTTACATTTTTGGAAAGAAAAATCAACATTTTTTTATGTGCTGTCAACTTTAGGATAAGATAAGAATATTCTTTAGTGTACACACCAAAATAATTACAGAGCCAACGGTTACAAAAAAAGATGTACAATTGGCGGCCTTATTGCTGATAGCTGTTTCTTCCAGACAATCCTATATTGAAACGCTCGTTGCCTAGCCGAACAGAGTGATCAGAATCAACCACTTCAGTTAAGCAACAACAGGCGCGGTCAGGTACAGGATGGGTGACCATCCCGTGGCTATCGCTATTGACATTTTTTCCGAGCGGTTGCGTGCTTTAAAAGGCACGTGAAGCCGTTGGTGCCGGCTGTCCTGTAATGGCAGTCGTTAAGCCATGACAGAGGCCTTATGGAGCGGCTTGGTAACTTCTGACAGTAAGGCTCGCGACTGTCTTACAAACCTCCACCAACCCGGTCCAAATCCTACAAAACTTAGGTTAGCTGGTAGATAATGCTAAGTACCTAACATTAAGATCGCCTATGTGCAAAATTTTTATGCGATAAAGAATTTTAATAATAATAATAACCCAGACTTGGCTCCCGTGGTAGAATATGGCTTAACTTTGACCCGTGCCCCAGCAGTGGGGACATACAATGGGTTGATCAATCTTATATCGGAATGATTGCCGAAGAGAAACTGTATCGCTTTTATTGTTGAACTTGTGACACTCAACAATCTTGACGTAGGTAATAAACTCCGGTCTCCAGACTTGTTTACCAAAAAGATATTCCTGTACCGTATCGCTTCAGTTTCCTGTGCAAAATGTCGTCACTGGAGAGAATAGAGTTTTAATGGCGCCCGCGCTCAATGAAAGTTTATAATAGTTTACAAGGCTGTCTTGTCACAGAGCCGGACTAAGTTATTCGGAAAACTGATTGATTGAAACAAATTGATAGTGTCAGTTAACCTTTATTTTGTAAAAATATATAAGAAAAACTTGATTATTAGACACTACGGCCCGAAGGCAGCTGATTACATTAATTTTACATTGTAGGTACATTGACATTCAGCAAACAGTCCGTCAATCCGCTATTTGACTCTCTTTTCAAGTGAGTCTTAAACGGTAAATAACTCTTCCATTAGACCAAAAAATATTTTAGTAGGTATATTTTTTAAGGACCTAAGAGCAACATAAAAATATATTTTATTTTCCTAAACAGCCAAAAACGCGGTCAACCATTTTTGTCTATGGTTTGAAGTCCAAAAAATTGTAAACAAAGTTTGACATTCTATCTTCTGTAAGTGATCTCTGAGCATAGTGAAATAACAACAACCATAGAGTATAGTGACAACAACGCAACCATGATTTCATCGAATTTACATCCAAAATATACCAATTATCATTATTGCATTGTTCGAGAATGAAAAAACAAGTCAATAAAGACCCCCGGGAAGTTGTGGATTCGTGTACCCAGTAAAATTAACATTCGAAAATCTTGGCTCAAACTTGCCAAAAGAGACCCCGACTCTTTATCATAACCCCGACTCTTTATCACTAATGAAAAAAAATAATCTGTAATGACAACGACGGGAGCTGTCAATGTCATTGTCATCACAGTTTTTTTTTTCATTAGTAGCGGACCAAGGAATGTGTCTGTTAAGCCGTACTAAGCCCAGAACGACGAATGGAAGAATATTAAGATTATTTAAAAATTAACTACGAGGCCAAAAAAATTGAAACTTTTTTCTCGCGTTAAGGAAGGTTATTCCTATAATAATCAATGTCCACTGGCTCTGGCTGAAAGATGTTTGTTTACATACTTTAGATGGTTTCAAGATGGCGGATAGCGTTTTCGCCGTTACAAATTAAACGAAGAAAAAATCTTTTTACTTTGCAAATTTTGCAGCCATCCTGCATACCTACTTACTTAGCAAAATCAATATATTTCGGTTTATTAAGTTAAATACTAAAGGAAATATCCATTTATCGCGTCAAATTTGATACGTGTCAAATAGCGGATTATTTACGATGAAATAATAAAAAAATATGCTGCAAACTAGGTATGTAACAAGATTGTTAAAAATATGAACAAAGATTTGTTTTTTAGACAACCTACAATATAAGCTCGATATTCTGTAACCAATTGTCATAGCGGTTTATAATTTATAATTTACCTATAGTCATAAAATTTTATTGTATGAATAATAAATAAAAAGTATTCTATTTGACTAATTTACTGCCACTGAAATGTACTTGCTTGGCCATCTATTTTTTTTTATGTTGTGAAAGCTTCATTATGATGACGTCACTATAAAAAAGAAAGGGATGCGCCATATTGCATTATCGTTTTTTGGTGGGGACCTGGGAAGGTAATTTTGTAATGTAAATTACTAGAGTAATCATTTTGTTATCTTTTGCGAATTATTCAAAGTATAAATGCTAACTAATTGATAATGTGACCAATGGCAATAAAAATCTTTTTACTTTCCTTACTTTGAATTTAAATGCGAGTGTGACCACGTATTTGAGTATTTAACTTCAAATAGGAACCTGCTATAGATGGGCCTCTTACATAATCAAGTTATGAATAAATATAAGTTGATTCTGTCTTTCATTTCATTGGTCCTTCGGCTCGAAGGACCAATTAATTATAGCTGTTATGCCTGAATTCACTTTCAGAATTGGTGCGGATGTGTACCTAATGAGTCTAATGAGTAATGACAGATTTAGTTGTTAACCAAATTAACCATCTCATTGACGCGCATTAGTGAACAGCTCGACCAACTCGACAGACTGCTCAACCTTCGCAACCGCTTTATATTCGGACTACGTCAGTTTGACCTTGTCTCAACTTATCGTAAGCAGCTAAGGGCTTAAGATTCGTTCCCGCAGGAATGCACACATTCTCACCACTCTGTAGTGTATTCTTAATAATCCCTGCTCCACACTTATCTCAGAGGACATTTCGAGTTCCTCTGTGAAAGTCGCCTTCTGCAATCTTCACGAGCATTGTATCTCCGTACCCCCGAGCATAACACGGTTGGTTATTCAAGCTGTGACAGCAATGCGCCCCTAAAGCTGGGTACCTACTGACCAACGTTACAAGGCGTAATGTAACAGTCGCCAACTGCTGGGTGGAGCTCTCAAACTGCTGCACACTCGCTGGTTTACCCGTAACACTACGTAGTGACACCATGAACGCTCGCTGTTATATTACACCACGTTACGTTGGTCAGTACCCAGCTTTATAGCTCGCCTCTACACATACGACCGGCGCCGCGGCGGCGGGCGCCATTCGCTTGAAATATTCAAAACACAAATTTAAGTTTATAATCGATACCTAAGTCGCCAGTAAGTATCTTAATTCATTATAATTGGTATGCACATGTAGACATCAAATAAGAAACACAAAACTTCGTATAGGTACGGACTTAATAAAAACAAGAATAATCCATATAAAAATAATACAGAGAATATTGTAAAGAGGAAGAGACGAAATTTCGTGATTCCGGCACTTGCCCATTGGCTCAGTTGGGACAGCGCTGATACGGTTAGCCAGAGGTTCAAGTCCCGGCATGGGCGGAATTTTTGGCCTCTAAATATGTTTTTAAGAATTTCAACTAACCTAAGAAAGTAGGTACTCACCAATGCCACGTCTCACTGTAGATTCAGTAGATATCTCAGTCTCCATGGTTACCTTTTGTAGCAATACTCTTCTCCTCAAAGTCTGAAATCAGTTAAATTTCTTACACACGAAGTAAAAAAAAATCTTTTGTTTTTGCATCTACGTAATGAGATTATTTATACATCATCCAGTGGGACCTTCACTCACACTAGATGGGTGAAGGGACCACTGAGACGCTGCAGTGCCTGGGAAACTGTTTTTTACATGGCGTAGGCTTGACCATAATAATATAATATATTTGTAATGAACAACTACAGTCTATTTATTCTTACTTTTCCAATTTAGTAAACAAGATTCTACCCTTAAACTGTGACTTTTTAGTCCAAAACTGCCATATTTCCATAAATGAAGTAACTTGGAACACTCTTTTAGATAACACGCTGCCAATTTTATAAACATAGTTCATGAATTTGCGAGAAAATGTCTAGTTTAGGCATCTAATCTCAATTATAAGTTTAGAATCTTGTTTACTAAATTGGACAAGTAAGAATAAAATTAAATAGACTGTATGTAGGGTACGCTGCAGAAACAGAATACACACCTCCTAGTGAGTATGACGCTGCTTAAGGCGCTTAGGAATGGAATGTAAGGAGCGTACTGGCGCCACCAATGGAATAAAAATTATAACTTTTTTAATACGTTTTTTCAAAATTTAAACATCAAAAATCTTAATATCTGCGATAACTATTTTTGGAACATAATATAGCCTAGTATGTAGTATTCTCCTAGGATTTTAATCGGTTTCCGCTAAAAACGGCCATATTTGGCAGAAATCGATTAAATTATTAATAATAACAATGTACCTAATAATAATATATTTTTTATTCCATTGGTGACGCTAGTTTGCGCCCCGAACTACCTTAACTTAGAGAAATAACTTAGCAGACGTGCTTCAATCTTCAACTTCTTCACTTGCTTTAACTATACAGTCAAAGCTTACTTATAAAATCAAAACAACATTAGAAGTACCTACGACTTACCAAATGCAGCTGCAGTTGTCACAGTATCGAAAGTGCAACTGAATTATTTATTGATCAGGAGCCAGATATGGACCTACTCAATCTGTCAATCATTATACCTTACAAACACCAAGACAGTATGAACTATACTATGTTGAAAATAGAGACTGAAATCAACTGAAGTATCAGTTGTTGACATAGCGCAAGCCAATTTGATGTCAAACTAAATCGAATGAAGATCTGTTTTATATCTTTTTTTTTATATACTGCAGAAGATTTTCGTTTCTATCCCAAGGGAATAAAGATTTATTTTTACTGTAGTACAGCGACATTGCACTACTTCAGCGACATAGGAGGGCAACGTAATAAATCTACCTCAAATCTACAGACACACTGTCGGAAACTAAACTAAGATAATTTATGAACTTAAAGGAAAGAAATTACCGGTATGCATTGTTTTGAGTTCTACCATAGGTATCTATTATTATGTAGTTTATACATAGTTTATTTATTTCTTTCATAGTTAGGTAGTTTATTCAATATTTATGTAGTATATTTTGTACACGTATATAGACCCGCTTTTAACTGCTTCTCCGACTCTCTAAGGTTTGCTAAAAGAAATCTCTTTCAGAAATAAGCTCGTCTTTGTTCATGTTATTTCTTATGTAATGTCATGTGAAATGTTTCGTGTGCAATAAAGAATTAATTTATATTTCTGCCCCTCAACTATCGATAATAATTTAGCCATCTTGCGTTGCAATTGATTTAATAATATAGCCAAAATATGGCTTTACATATGTATTAAAGTTTAAATAAAAATGTGCCTAAAAAATATACTTAAAAACCTATTTTAGAGGCTAAAAATTCCACTCATGCCGGGATTCGAACCCGCGACCTCTGGCTATCCTTGCCAGAGGTCGCGGGTTCGAATCCCGGCATGGGGGGAATTTAAGCCTCTAAAATAGGTTTTTAAATTGTCCTTAGCACAGGTTAGTGCATTAAAAAATATATAAATATACTCAAGTATAAAGAAATTGTACGGGTTTACGTTTATTTATAACAAAAACGTTATCAAGTAGATCTTTGCAGTCAAACAAGCCGCGACTAGCCCAGTGGCGTCAGCGCCACGTGCACTGCGCGCGAACTCAAGCAAGCCTCACGTCCGGTCCCCCGCGCGCTCTCAGAATGCTTCACCAGCTCGCGCATAAGCTATCAGAGACTGAAAACGCTTTTACGAACTTGAATCAGTTTCGTCAGGTCGATATCAGAAACAGTCACGATTTCAGAAAATAATACAAAGAATTCTAATTCTATTTTTATATTCCTTTTAGAATAAGACATTTTATTTACATATTTTTTTTCTTATTTTCACAAGGTTTAAAGTAAGTAATAATAATATGTAATAAGTAATAATAAGACATGTAAATAAATGTTACTTTTATGATTTTTAGTGTACCAATATTTTCGATGCTGTTTTTTTTTTCTCTAGCACACTACAACGGAACATAATAGTGGAGAGCAAGCCAAGCCGCGGTCGGCCCGGGCGGCGGGCATCAGTGTCACGTCAGTGTCGCGTCCACGCAAGCCGCACGTCCTCTGCGCAAGCCGCACGTCTCCCGCACGCGCGCCGAATGCTGCACTAATTCGTGCATGATGCGAGACTGATGAGGCTTTTATGGACTTGATACTGTTTCGTCAGTCGATATTGGAAATGTTGGCGATCTCGGGAAACAATACAATGAATTTTTCTATGTTTTTATTTATTTTAAGAATAATACATTTATTTACAACCAATTCCATTTCCCCCCCAGATATGGAGCAACTTTTATGCTCTCGTAAACCACACTTCAATGCTTGCGAAGCTGTCTTCTCCCCGTCTCTAGCACTCTACAGCGGCACAACATTGCAGCCGAGCAAGCCGCGGCCGGCCCAAGCGGCGGGCGTCAGCGCCACTTGCAGAGCGCGCGACCCCCGAGCAAGCCGCACGTCCAGCCGCGCCCCCACTGAGTGCTGCACCAGCTCGCCGATCTGCGTGAGCGAGGTGAAGTTGCGTGCGTTTATCGAGCCGAACTGGACGATCTCATCGTCGACCTGGATGCCCTGGGGACAAGATATGTTAGCTAGGTTACAATTTTTATGATCTAAGTAGTGTTAGTTTATCCGTTGTAGTAGCTATATTAGGCAACTACTTAATTGTGATTTAATGTTCCTGCACTATCGAATTAGGCAAGCCTGTAATGGTAGTGTGATGTAAATAAAATAAAAATAAATAAATTTCCACCATCAAAAGATGGCATTGAACGCCAAGATGAAAATACTAAGGCAAGGTGTGGTCAACGGTAAGTATTCTGTAATAAAGTGGACTGGACGCGTCAAAATCAGAATATTAATATTGACACTGTAACTTGATGGATGTTACATTCAAGTAAGATTATATTCATGAGGCAATCCCTTTGCAAATGAAGTTTTGTTTTACATGGCTGGATAGCCATTTTACGTTTCAAGAATTCGTGAATCTTTAGAGGACACACATGGTGGATTGATCATACAAAGAATCGCAAATAAATGAAAATTGAAACATTTTATAGATGACATTAGCTTAAAAATAATTTTAATTAACAGGATTCTAAAACTTTCTGAATTGTTTGAGTTTCCGATATTTAGCCACCATGTAATCACAAAAGCTTTACAAAATAAGTTTAATTTAGAACTCACAGCAGTATCAGCAGGCGATCCGGGACTGACAAAGTTGACCTTCAAGAAGGCCCGGTCGGCCATACCGAGGTCTCGCGTGGCCTCAACCACCAGGTCCACATCATGACCATTCTCCACATGACCGTTCATGCCCATGTATCCGTTAGCGAGTGTGTGACCATTGCTGTTGCTCTGTGCTGCACTCAACTCCATCGGCTGTGGAGAAAAGCGTGGATGTGATTAATCAATATAACTAAAAACATCACAAACTGACAACTTGTTAATATAATAAGCAGCATAAATAAAAGTTAGTAGCTCAAAATTCAAAATAACAATAATTAATGCAAAGTGAATACTTAATGCATTTAAAAAAAAACGAAATAGTGGCAATGCATTTTTTTTGCTTAGAACATAAATTTACTTTATCTCAGTACCTTTTCAAGTCAACAAGTTGATTAAAAGCTTTAAATTACGTAAGCTGTGACTAACTAGCTATCTATCATAGCATGCCACTTTAGGCAAGGCTGTTCTGATGTGCAGCGTGTTATCTTGCTCGCACAATTTAAGAAATTTAATTTTTGTATTAAAATTAGTTTTTCTCAAGAATGCATCATACCATCAGACCACATTTATCAAATGTGCATTATTAAATACAATCACTAAAATTGTTATATTGTGCAAATGAGACAGAATGCTTGACGTACGAACAGCTACAGTGAAATTTTATGATATTGCCATCCATAAAATATTACTAAAGTATAGTAATATTTTATCGATGATATAGCTATAAATAGCTAATGATGAAATAGCTATACATAGCTTCTATGTAACAAAAACACAAAAGTCTAAGCAAAATAACTCTTTTGAAGGGTTTTACTCTCCTACTAAGTTGTCTAGTCATTCATAAAAATGTCAACAATATTTTCACAATTTCTAAGTGGCTTGCAAATTGTCTCTAAGAAAAAATGTATACAGTTCAAATTCAAAAATAGATACCTGTACTGTAGAAGTGATATGTGACGGGCCTTCGCCCTGGGCCCTGAAGTCTGCATGCAGCGTGTGGAGACCTCTTTCAATGAGCGTCATCATCTCCTTATGGTCATTCTGCAAGCCTGTAGTCTATTTATTCTTATTTGTCCAATTTAGTAAACAAGATTCTAACCTTAAAATTGAATTTAGATGCCTAAACTAGACATTTTCTCGCAAATTCATGAACTATCATGAACTATTTAAAAAACCTATTTAGAGGCTAAAAATTTCACCCATGCCGGGATTCAAACCCGCAACCTCTGGCTATCCGTGGCAGCGCTCTACCAATTGAGCCAATGGGCGACTCACGGCATCAGTGAAATTTCGAACCTCTTCACACTATTCTCTGTATTTCGTACAGGCAGCGACATCTGACTTAAGCAAATTGCATCACTTACAGCCCCGACTACCTACTTTGCAGTTAGGTTTTACATCGGAACGATATCACTGTACCCACATGATTATACTATATTTATTTGAAATGCATGGGTGAAATTTTTAGCCTCTAAATAGGTTTTTTAAATTTGTTCCTTAGCACGGGTTAGTGCATTAAAAATAAAAATAGTATTATCATGAACTATGTTTATAAAATGAAGCGCTCGTGGCCTAGGCGAACCGAGTGATTGGAATCAATAACTCGGTTAAGCAACAACAGGCGCGGTCAGGTGTGGGATGGGTGAGCGTCCCGTGGCTACCGCTAGTGGCATTTTTCCGAGCGCTTCCGTGCTTCGCAAGGCACGTTAAGCCGTTGGTGCCGGCTGTCATATAATGGCAGTCGTTAAGCCATGTCAGAGGCCTTATGGGCGGCTTGATAACTTCTGACAGTAAGGCCCGCCACTGTCTTACAATCCTCCACCAACCCGGACTTGGCCCCCATGGTGGAGTATGGCCTAACCTTCCTGCGATGCAGGAAGAGACCCGAGCCCCAGCAGTGGGGACATACAAGGGTTGATAACATATGTTTATAAAATTGGCAGCATGTTATCTAAAAGAGTGTTCCAGGTTACTTCATTTATGGAAATATGGCAGTTTTGCACTAAAAAGTCACAGTTTAAGGGTAGAATCTTGTTTACTAAATTGGACAAGTAAGAATAAATAGACTGTAGAGGTATTACTTAGTTACATTAGATACCCTGACAAACCCTAGTATGTATGACATCTATAGTTATAATCGTTTTGTTATGATAACTAATGGTCTGTTCAGCTGAGATGCCTACAGGCCTACATGTCATGATCAGGGGCATTATTATGTAAGTATCCACTGAGTTGCGTGACATTGATTTTTACTTTTTTTAAGCTACTCCGGCTGTCAGATGCATACATTTTTTGACACTTAGGAGTTGTGTAAATGCTTCAATCGATAGAGTGGAGTGCTACGTAATAGGAGGGCTGGTGCCTAGATATATCGGCAGGTTATTGATGAACTAACAAGTTATTGGTTTGACTTTTCATATGAAACCAACCGACAGTTAAGTATGCTAAGGGCGGTGGTAGCGGAGCGGTGTAGAACGCCGGCCTCTCAATCGGAAGGTTGTGGGTTCAAACCCCGGCATGTACAAATGACTTACTTTTCTAAGTGATGTACATTTGTGAAATTATAGTAGCAATACCACTCGCCGACGGTGAAGGAAAACATCGTAAGGAAACCCTAGTGTCTAAAGTGTTAACGTACCTCAGCGCGTGCTACGTACAATGGCCCAACTATGAGGCTAAGTGCGGAAATCTCAGGTCTAACTAACAGTTAAGTATGCTGTCAGTTACTATCGCCCAATCAACATTCAAGTCTCGCATAGCGCACATAATAAACTAATCTCAGAGTGATTTACTCTGCAGCACATCTGCATTCATTTCCTTGGTAGGTAAAGACTGCATTCATTCCTTTTCAGATTGGTGTTCATTCAGATCAGCGTTAATTCAGATCAGCGTTCATTTCTTTGTTGAGGCACTTGTGGAGTTTGAATTTTTTGTGGGAAGAAACATTTTATATGTATTTTTTATTCGTAGTAGTATATAAACCATGAATTGTAGTTCTACGAAAAGTCAAAGTTGGGAAACACTTACAAATGATACGATGTCTGGCGTGCCGTACTTGGTAAACATCAATGTCGTTACGCGGGTACCCTTCAGGGTCCAAAAGGGAATCGGTCATGCCAACATGGTTATTTTCAAGAACTAAGTGCAATTCTTCAATTTCTCGTTCGATTCTTTCTTTTTCTTCCATAAATTTCAACACCTGGTCCCGTGTTGGTCCGTTCATATTGTAGCCGACCATATTTGTGGCCTTTTTCTTGCTATATTTTCGAGAGTTTCTAAATGTTTTGGTGTCTCACGCCGTGAAAACAAAACAAACCCATCACAACATGACAACACGCAGATTCAATTCACGCAATTCACCTTGACAGTTACAGTGCTGTGGTGGTGCAGGTTTTTTTTATGTGGTAATTTGTCGATAAAAGCATAGGCGAATTTAAAGAAAACTTGAGAATGATTTATAAAATTATAACATATCCTCAGTGGTTTAGTTTGGTTGCATGGGAAATTGGAAGAAACAAACGGATTATAAAAACACGATTCCACTAAAACACTTCAAGAGGCGTTTCGTAATGTGTGGTTTCATCTTTTCCTTGCAAAATCTCCGCCGCAGCAGACTACTTTCTGAACGTTCTTATCAACTTACTGAACAAAATGAATGAATGATTTTTTAGTGTTGCTAGATATCGGTATATAAAGTCAACAGCAAAAGCGAAAGATGAAAATTATGTGATGCAAAAGTGCTTGTGATGATAGAATGGCAAAATTATGGTACTTTCCCGTACCATAATGGATTTATCATGGTACATGGTACGAACACCTGAATTATGTTACATGTACCATAATTATGGCACGTATATCATCCCTTTTCGCCAGTGTCATTGAAATGTTTTAAGGAATTGAGTTTTTATAAATAAGGCCATAAGACTACTTTCGCCAGTGTCATTGAAATGTTTTAAGGAATCGAGTTTTTATAAATAAGGCCGTAAGACGCTAATGACATAATTTATTCGCGTTATTTTCAATAATACGCAAGTAAGCTAAACTTTCGACTAAAATATACGTCTAAGGTTACTAAAGAGCTCTTTGGGAGCAAGTTAGTAATGTCCTCTGTGGTCGCAAGGTCACTAAAAAGCAAGTCCCTTTCTTTAAACAGTCAAATTAGTAGAAGACTGCATCATTCGTGGATTGTAATGAACACGCGAAATATTTTTTTCTTCGTTCTGAGTTATTACGAAACGGGTCAGAAGATTGCGTTTTTCTGTGATTATGTAACTCAAAAATATTTGTGAAACTTTAATGTAAAAAGCTGGCCCTAGATTCTGTTAATATAAAAGTGGACAAAGGTAGCGCCAAGCAAGCTACTGTCATGTTTTATTAAATTGTCACTTCAATCACGCTCACTTTCTTTGTAGCGTCCAAGTTTGGTCCGAAGTTTTTGCTGGTTTTGTTAACCTGTCTTAGCATAATAAGGCCTCCGGTCCTATTTGTCCATCTTGGTGATCTTATGTACCCTGCTGAAATAAGTGCTAATCGTTTATCGAACGAATATTAACTTAGGGTGCTTTAGCACTCCATACTTTACAAATATTCCAGAGATTGCTCTTGGCGATAAGACCGCTAATTGTAAAACATTACTTAGATTTAAGAAATTATGGTTGTATTCTTTTTTCTGGTTGTGCAATAAAGTGTTCTCTATCTATCTATCTAAAATAACCAAAGACGTCGTCGACCTTATAAGAATATTTCTACAGGTATTTCTGAAAGAGTACGGAGGGTAGCATTATCACTTAGAGTGATCTTTTCCAGGCATCCATTGATAATAACAATTTAACGCTGTCCTAAAGGCCTGGCCAAACCAAGGCGTCTAGGTCACGTCCGCGGTGGCGTGCGCGGTGGCGATAACTACGCGTGCAAAAGTCGTTCACACTGTCGCGTTTGTTCTTGCTCTCACCAGGCTGGAGTCACGTCATTAACTACAATGCTCTCTGATACAGAAAGTGAAATTGAAGAAGTTTTACTTTTGGCTGCTCTCATTGAAGATAAAGAGGAACAAGAAAGGTAAGTACAACACAATCACAGTAATTCTAGTGAACCTCAATTGTAATCTAATGTCTCATTAGGTATGTTTTTTTTTTCAGAAGAACAAGAGTATGGGTACACAGTAAAACCAGAGAAAGGGAAGGTGAATTCCATACCTTGCACTGGCAATTAGGTGAAGATGAAAAACGATTTTTCATTTACTATAGAATGTTTTTCTCGTATTCTTATAAACAGACTGAGACGTATCATAACAATGGGTATTTGTGAACCTCATTTATAATTACATCCGGTTCCATCATGAATACATGAAAAATCATGAAAAACACAGTTTTTTCCAACAAAAATAGCTGCGTGCAGCGTCCTAATGTAACAAGCGCGATCTGATCGCAACCGCTGCGTGCAGACGCTGCACCGGGACGCCGCGGCCAAACAGAGGACGCCTCGATGTGAACACGTCGCTACAAGTTCGTACGCAACAACAGATCGCTACCGCGCACGCCACCGCGGACACGTTGGTTTGGCCAGGCCTTTATTGGTAAAAAGTTCTGTATTCTATAACACAATATCGATAGTTTTGTAGGTTATAGTGAACCTTTGTAAGTTTATCGATTCAAGTCGATAGACTTACAAACTTGGTACGCACTAAAATCGGTGTTGCCAATATAATATAATAACGAATAACGTTATTAGTTTTCAACATGAAATAACGTTATCTAATATGTTTATATTCTCACACTGCGCCGCATGTACACTATGTCACTGTATATTTTTCAGCCAAACCGTGAAATATTGTCATCAGAACATTGACTCAGTACTGTGCGGACTCATTGTAGTTAACTTCTATGCGTACATTTTATTAGCCTTTGCAAGTTCTATAGAATAGAACCCGGCCCCTTTGCTCTCGATATTGTGTTATTATAAACGATACGATAATGCAATATTTCAAAAACCAGACAGCGATAAATTTCGCATGTGAAAAGGTTGCCTGGTAGAAATCATTGTGTTTGATAAGGCCACCGTCTGCACTCTTTCAGATATACCTACGTAATTTCCTTTTACTAATAGTTGCGTTATCAATCATATTTTATCTAATATGCATATCTGTTATCAACATTGTCTGGAACACCAAAATAAACGATCTAATTCTAGGTCTTTAATCGCAGATCCGTGACTCTAGATCGTGGCTAGATTGTTCTAACACTTTTTGCAAAATCCATCTGTATAAAAAAAACCATTGGTGGCTGGTTACAGCACGGAATCTCTTATACATGTATATGTACAAGTGTGGCAATGAAACCAATTGATTAAATTGTTATCGTTTATTTTTTTTTATTATTTGAAATCAATAATGAGATTTTTTAAACTGTAGCTCTTCATAATCATTTTTACAAAAAATTGCAAGCTTAGTAGATTGGCTTTGATTTTACAATAAACAAATACAACAATGATTTAAATAAAAATGACCAGATTAATAGTTTTTAACACTAAAATTAAGACTTAATGATAAAGTCAGATTTATAATAAAAATTAACAAATAAGTGTGAGTGTTGGTTAACATTTTTCTTTAAATGGACAAAGGTTACATTTTAAAGCATTTAGGTACATACTTCATATAGAAAAGTATTGGTTTCTTAGTTTTAAGTAAAGAAGTAAATGTCTTTTTGCTACAGTGTACTTTAGTTAGATAACTTAAAATTAAAATGTCCGCTATGGAATTTTTGTAATGAGCACATTATATGTAAACACTACATTTGACTTTGGCGATAGTCTTATGTTTATGTTTACATATTACATCAGTTTTCTTAAGCCAACTTTCATCGATAATTGTGCAAATAACATAAAATATCATACATAATTGTACATTTAACCGAAAAGTCATTCCTCATTCCTGCGATACAACTGAACACAAAGAAGGGGAATTAAAAATTAAAATTGTGCAATTCACTCACAAAAATAATTATCACTTTATCCGATTACTGGCTAAAACTTTAAACTGCTCTTTTGGAACAAATAATCTGGCGTAATTAAGTGCCCAGACAGAAGAGAATATAAAGCGTTAGTCAACAATCACCTAGATAAATCCTTTAAAAAAAACAATGGTCCCTAATGAAAATAATTCTTACAAAGGATCACAAAATCACACATTCTTTCACTTCAGCTCGACGTATGGAAACATCAATACGTATTTTAAACATACACTAACATATGGCAACGTTGACAATAAATAATTACAATAGTGGAAAACTTGTCAAAATATTTTCCAAGATGATTCGTCTAAAAGAATACTATAAACTCGGTAAATAATGACAGCACAAAATAAATAAAAAAAAGTCCAACATGTGCCAAATTGCACGATTTCGTAGAAAATAATAAGTATACAAGGCAACGAGTGCAGACTTTACGTTTTACTACTACCAACTATTCACATTAAACTTAAAAAAGCCACATCGCAAATTCGTTCGCATTGTTTAAGCTTGGCTTATTCCCGAATTTGTTAATATTTGTTAGTATAAATTATTATTAATATAATTTCGGCACCGTTGTCCCTTGATTGTTATGCTAGCCACTTTGACTTCGTTGTAAGGATAATTTGGAAATACATTTTCACTTATATTACGATTACACTGATTGCAATTTAATAAGTACTAAAAAATCTGTGAGTATAACAATTAACTTTATCAAAGCGACTGGCATAGCATAGGTAACTTAGTCGAGATTTTGAAAAATAATCGACAAATCTGGTTGCGCAAATTATTTCTCAAAATATTAGACTGCTTTAAATTCTATACTCTACAGTCGGAATGGTTCTCGTTTCTCTATGGTTGACTTGGTGGAGGTCGGGGTGCCGCGTCGCGAGCCGGGCGTGGCAGGCGCGGCGGTATCGGACGCATCCGATGGTTTCCTCAGTAGCCTAGACACGGCCGTCGGTTGGCCTGATCTCACGGGCGTTGTGCTGCCCGACGGGGTCCTTTGCCTGTTAAAACATTGACATGCAATTAGTTTCAAGCTAAGTCATTACTGAACCAAGTAACACAACTATACATGCACGAATATTGCAACTAAAGTGAAATTTATCTGTGCCGAACTACATGTGTAATTTTGATGTCCCAAATCAACCATTAAAAATATCACGATGTATTACATAACGCGCGAAGTAAATACAATATTCGATTCTAAATAAAAGTATATTATAAATACAAATAGCATAAATGAATACAACCAAAAAAAATAAAATAAATAGATAAATATTATTCAGTCCAACATTACCTGCTAAATAAAAGTAAATTATAAATACAAATAACATAATACAAACCAAAAAAAAGAAAAAAAAATAGTTATTATTCAGTCCAACATTACCTATAGGAGTTACTGTTAGTATGATGATGATCCTTTAGTACTGGGATTCGACTGCGACCAGGCGTCTGGCCATCCGTAGATGCAAACGATCCACTCCTATGATGTGTTAGCACGCACACAGACAAATATAAATGATTAGACAAAGAGGAGACAGAAAAATGTTCAATAATAAGTGGTATTTTCTAATAGCACCATGCACAGTAAATTTAATTTTAACATCAATTTAGATTTTTTTTACATAATATGTAGTAAAGAAGGGTAGGTACAATTACAAGCTATATTATAAGTTTGTGAAAAAGTGCAAGTGCAAAGAGAAAATAGTACAAAAATGAATTGGTGACATGATAACAGAAGCTGATGATTGTATTCTATGTATTCCTTAATATCGTGACGCATGAAGCAATCTAATATGCCTTGTTAGTCATTAACAGAATCACAAAACAAAACTGCAAAAACACAGCATCAAAAACAAATATGCACAGTTATGTTTATGTATGTAAAGCAAACTTATGATGAGCATTAAATATGTCATGAATTACTTCAAATGGACCATGGAGTGATACTAAATTTGTGAAATATGCGAAGCTAAATGATGAGTTTGGTAACTAACGATGAGCTCTAAACGAGGATGACGGTCAAAAAGGATTAGCTATAATCATAACGAGCGGATGCTAGCATTCTACAAGCTCAACCTAGTACCCTTTGGCTTCTCGTTGGGTTGGCTTGTTGTCTCCGCTTGACTCGCTTATGTTACTTTCATATTCATTGTCACTGGTCATCCCAGAAATGCTGAACAGCGATGAGTCATCCTCTGGACTTCTTTGTTCTGATTTCTCTTGCCGGGAAGAATGAGGATCTTGGGAAGGTTCTCTAGATCGGGACTTTTTGGTGCGGGAGGTTTTGGGCTTTCTTTCGACAGAAGGAGATCTTTGAGATCGGTTGCCAATGTAAATAGGGATTTTAGTTGAACTACCGGCCTGTAAAGCGGGATAGTTGTGGGATGAGGACTTTGTAGGATGGTCGGATACCATAGAGGATGGTTGGGAATGTGTTGAACTATATTTTTTCGATTGTCCAGTTGAGTAATGCATGCGAAAGGAAGAAATATATTAATTATCTTTATACTTATAAAAATATTTTTGTCTGATATAAATTGTATGAAATAGATAGGTATTTGGTTAGTAAACACTGCGCAAACCGTTAGCTTATAAAAGTAATTCTACTGTGACACTGCCTCAATTCATCCCATATCCTGTGCAACAAACTTAACGTCGCTATAATTAAATCCCATCACCGTAGACGCAAACTTAAGCTTAGGTTCTTGAAGACCACCTCCTGTATCTATTTGACTACAACTGCGTTCAACCTATCTATCTACAGTGCGCATTCTTAAAATTAGTTTTCATCTTCATTCGTTCTAATAAACAATTTTCACAAGCAATGTGTTTCTCACCCCAAATGTATATTTAGCGTCGGAATTCACTCAACTTTGGGTATATTTTTGTATGACTTTGTAACATTGACTGCAACGCACTTAAGTATTAAAACAAATCATTGAAATAAATTTCGACGGCCAAATACGCGTAAAAACCAGTGTCAAACTGCAAACGGCATTCATCGTGTACCTCACTAGAGCTGGTACCGGTGACAGAGTCGGTATACTGGACGTGCGGTACATCGCGCCGCTTGGATACCTGTCCGTGGTCCAGTTTTATAAATAAGGAGTATACAAAAATAAATGGTTGGTTTTGGCCAATAATATAATACGCGGAAAATGTATCTGATTGAATGTAATTAAGATTAAGGAAATAATTATATCCTTAACATAATATCAGAAATTAGAAAGTAATGAATTACTGAAGATATTCCTAATAAAACTAAAGTATTTTCATCGAGAATCTAGAGTATATTCTGAAGAACATGAAAGTGAACGTACCTTCCACTGGCCGGTGTCAAGAACCCAGTAGGTGTGCGTGGTCTAGAGCTACCATTTGGCGTGGTAGCACCGAGCTTGCTTGCAGTAGCGTTCGCGCGAGCAATCGATGCTCGTGTGTTCGTCACTTTGCGCATCGGGATGCGGGACGGCGTACCCACGTCATCTGGGAAACCCACAAACGTTTCAGATGGTTTGCATTGCAGTTTACATCAATCTAAACATTACAAGAATGTTTAATACTATGGAAAAGGGCAAAATAATCACTTGTATTTCATACATTTGAATAATTGCAGACCTCTCCCCTTTTTACTGGACACTATTTATACCAGAGTATAAATAGTGTCCAGTAAAAAGAAAGACGTTACCACAGAATAGAAGTATCTGAGGACAGGATCTTAATTATGAAGACAAGTTATAATTTTTAGTATCTTTCATATTTTAAAAGATACGTAAAAAAATATTTATGTCGAAAAAGGTTGGTATTTATACAGAAAGCATTAAAAAGAAATCACTACTCCATCTAAAAACATATCTCAGGCACTGCAGCACCCAAGTTATCCCCCCATCCATCAAGTGTGTGTGAAGGTGCCACTGGACGCTAAACCATAAATCATGTTATTAAATAATGTAAAAAGATTAAAAGGGCAAGGGTTCATTATTACCTGTACTATCCAACGAAAGATTAGATCCATGTCGCGATGGTGGTTTGGATCCTGTTCTAGAGCCGGGCCTTGATCCAGGTCTTGAGCCACCCGGTGTAAGAGTTGACCTGGTGACAGATCAAAAAGATAAATATATTTTTTGCATATACTCATCACACACGATATGAGTTACTTTGGAATAAAATAGTGCAAACCTATGTAATATTTTATTTTAATTAAGATTACTTCACTCGGTATTAGGACAAGACTTCCTTACCTCGGTACACTAGGCTTTCTGTAGCGCGCTCCAAGTCCACTTGCAGCCTCATTATCGCTCAGGGAGTCTGGGGTCCCAGCGCTCAGGGAGGATCTTGAAGCACGTCCCGCTGTTCCTCCGGCTGACATTGGCACGGAGCGCGCGGTGCGCTCTCTCACCTGGTGAAGGTTTAGTTTGTTAACAAAACCACTAGACAAACGCTTGCGTTTAAGTTATAATTATACGTTTATTGAATTCGATATCTTATTTAATAAACAACGAAGAATATACCGACGAAAACTATTTAATTAAAAAATAATGTAGCTAAAATTAAGTATAAGTTACAAAAATTTGAATCCACATTTATTGATTATTATGAGAATTAAGCTTAAATTATCACAGTTCAAACAAATAGACATTGTAGTATGGGCAGTTGCAATAGATACTTGTTAAGATGTAGGTAAAACTTAAAAAAAGTGCAATCAATCAAACTGCTGCGTCACTTTTACATTTAGCCTAGTTAGCATTTACCCAGTGGTATCCTGGAGACGGTTGGTACCCATGATGGTGTGTATAGTGATGGGCCCCCGGCGTGGTGGAACCCTGCGATCTTGAGTGTCCGTAAATGAAGGCCTGTTTTGTGCCATGCGTGGATCCGACATGTAGTGGGTAAGAACACGGAAGCTCCTCGCGCTGCCTCAACGCCTCGAATATTGGTCTCAGCTGCTCCATGAACTCCTCAGCTAAACGCGCCAATACAAAACCGGGACAACGATTAAGGAGGAAAAAAAGGGAAACAAAACAAACACGAATCCATAAAGTGCCAATCTTTTCACCGGAACCGGAAGTTTTCGTTTTATTTATACTGTCGACGCGTTTTTAGAAACACTCATTAATCCACAAACACAGTTTTAGTCATTGAGACAAGTCGTTTTAAGTACGAGTTACGAAACAATTTTTGTAAAGACGTCGAATATGCGAGGATAATGATAAGGATCGAGCTTGGGATAGGGATCACGAGATACTTTACCAATGTATGTCCAAATTCTCAGCCGTGCCACCTCTCCAGTGCAGTGGGAATCCATATGAATCAAACAACAACACCAAGAACACTACAACGAGCTTATGCATAGCTTGAAGTCAACACTAAATGCAACGACCAATGAAACTCTACGAGCTCAAAACATGCTGTAACACATTGCACTTTGTAGACGAATTCGAAGAATTTGTATACAAGTTGCAATTATAAAATCAAGCGAAATAAAATGATTTGCTTCCCAAACCGATTGCTCCCTCCATATGCCTTTCAAAACTACTGTGCGCTTAAGAGAATACTAATGTGCGAATTATGTCTAGTTATAAGACTAATTAGACCTGTTGAGAAATGTTATTACTCCTGTGGCATCGTAGCTCCTTACCTTCATGATAGGTCCGGTCGAAGGGGGCGTGTTAGTGTTAGAGCGGGGCGTACGCGGTCTGAACGCGGCCATGCTCTGCGACACTCCATCAGCCAGTATGAACTGTTCCCGAAGCTCGATGTTCGTGCGTCCCTTGGCTGCATGCGGGCCAGCGGCGACATCGAGCGGCGTCCGTGCGCAGGGTCACAAACGAGGAGAGGAAAGAAGGAACGGGCCAAAAATAACCATTCGGTAATGGGGACAGGTAAAAAAATAACACCAAAAACGTGTTAAAAGAAAAACAGGATAGCGTGCAGGTTTTTTTGTGGGAAGAGAGGGGGGAAAAAAACAACAAACAAAATCAGAACATGTCAAAAAAACATAAACGCAATTAGAAAAACAACAAAATCAAGGTTTAAATTGTGTGCAGTTGGGATTAGGAGTTATAATAAAATACGATTAGTTAATTCTTCCACCAAAATTTTTTTGCTGTATATAAAATCAAGAGCAAGATTCATTGGTCTGATATATTTTTAACAATTTTTGAAAGAAGAGGCATTATATATTTACAATTGTGATTAGTGAAATTACATCTTGCACTTGTTTTACGTTGCATAAAATAAGTGGTGCTAATTATTACATAAAAATATAATTTAAATTAAAACTAAACTTAAAGGCAAAATAAATCATACTCATAGCCATCATGCATGTCTACTAAACAAAAATACATACTTTAAAATGGAGCCAAAAAGAAAAAATATAGGCGCAACTACGTTCATTACGGTTAAATGTTCGTTTGATGATCCTAATACAAGCTTTTATTAAGCATTTTACTACCCACAAAAGCATTAAATGTGTAACACACTAAAAGCACACCAATTAGCGAATAATAATAAATTCTTAATAAGCTTCCAGCCTTCACTGAAAAGGTACTGCCGTGGAGACCAAACTTTGCAAAAATATTGCCTAAAAAGATACGTGAAAGCTGTGATAAAGTGTAATTTAAAATAAACGGTCTCCAAAACCAGTATAATCTTACCGAGTGGGCAGCAAGCTTCATGCTGTTCCGGTTTACTCGGATCAGGCAGCGGTAGCACTAATGATACTACTTATGAGAAAGGGGATTATCACGGGGATGGAAGTAATATAAAAATAAAAGAAAGGAAAAAAAACGTAATTTTTGTACAAGGAGCATAGGAATTGGAGTGGGATAAGCGATTACGAATTAGTACATTAGTAGCAATTTTTCCAATTTTTGTGATCATGTAATTTGGTTGCTTACTGTAGCCGATAGGTAGCATCTATTGCTATTGTACTAGACATAGCGACTGTTCTTGTGTTCACATGGAACTACTAAACGGTGGCAGTGAAGTGGATTATGAAATTTCTGTTTAGATTGCAGTAGTGATGTAATAGTGTATACGTACCTACATTTCTATAAGTTATTTTTGTGTTCAATTTTTTTAAAGTAATTACACTGGCATTTAAATTTTATTAAAAACCTACATATTTACCAATTTTAATTTTAACTTTAATGACTGTTCATTTATAAAAATGGTTATTTAACCGCATTCATTTACAATTTTATTTAATAAAACAATTATTCTTTATTATACAACAGCCAGAGCACATATTAAAAAAACATGTAAAGATAGTACAATAACAACACAATTTAAATTAATCAAGTAATATAAATTATATTACTTGATTAATTTAAATATATATAAACAAAAATATTTATAAATTATTTATATATATTTTATTATTATTATTATACTTTATTGCAATTATACTTTTTAATGTGATCACATAAGTAACCTTTATGTGTCATTAATATTATGGATATTATAAAAAAGCACCTTTGCATAGATAAATTGAAATACCGTTATGCATTATAACCGTTATTACCATACGCAAACCGGTATTTATTTTCTGGCAGCCCAGTCCACTGCGCTGCGCATGTCAAACAAATTGATCGCGTCTCGCTGGGAAGCCGAACCGAACAATAGAAAATGTCCGAGGTGTTTTGTAATCCATAATGAAATCAATGTTTCAATGATTTACAACTAAACCAAAACTCGAAGATGTCGGGGACAATCATAGAAAACCTAAGCGGGCGTAAGTTAGCCGTCCTAGTTACGTTTCTTTTGCTGTGCCAACTAACATGCTTTCTCATCGGCGGCCTCGTTGCCCCGATGCCGGCAAACGCCCAAATTATCCTCGGAACGGTGTGCAAAGACACGGCCAAAGTGAAAAACGACACTACGACATGGTTCTACAATCGCGGGATAGGCGCTTGCAAGTCCATCGAACTCGGAAACTTGCACCAGGATTTCTCCGAGACCAACATAGTTTTCGCGTTCCAAATGCCTATTCCGCGGGAGAGTATGATCCTGGACTTCTCACGATGGCAGCAGAACCTTATTGGCGTCATGCAAGTAGACATAAAGTACCATTCACAGATGGAGGTGAAGCCTAGGAGTGTAGTTACTATCGACGCGCGTCTAGCCTACCGGAACAAAGGCGATCCGGAGGACGGATGGAAATTGTACACACAATCGGTCGAAAAGCGGCATTTAGACTGCACCATTGATGTTAAAAGTGAGGAATATCTCTACAACTGCTCTGCCATCCCCTTATTTGAGCTCGGATCTTTATTCCATGACTATTATCTGTTAAATGTCAGACTCCCTGTGGACAGTCCTGATATGAATGCCAATATCGGTCACATACAAGATATGTGGCTGACAGTGATCAATCAAAATGGTGGTTTTACCAAAGTTTGGCTGTCATTGAAGACAGCTTTCTTCCCTTGTATCATCAGTATAATAGTTTGGTTCTGGCGCAGAGTGCACATGTTACAGCGTAAGCCTGTTTTGTTGGAAAAAATGCTCTTAAGCCTGGGGATAGCACTGTGTGTTCTCAACATGCCCATTGAGTACCTGACCCTTCATTTTGACTTGCCATTCATGTTGCTCCTGGGAGATATAAGACAAGGCGTGTTTTACGCTATGCTTTTTTCATTCTGGCTTGTTTTCTCTGGGGAACACATGCTGATACAAGATCAAACTGCCCAGAGCTCGCTGAAGCAATACTGGCGTCATCTTAGCGCCGTAGCAACTGGATGCACTTCCCTATTCATCTTTGATATGTGCGAGCGTGGTGTGCAACTACGTAATCCATTCTACTCCATCTGGGTGACAGATTTGGGTACAAATTTGGCACTTACATTCATTATCCTGGCTGGCATATCTACATGTATCTATTTCCTGTTCCTTTGCTACATGGTTTGGCAGGTCTTTGTTAATATCTCACAGAAACGTCAGAGTCTACCCACTATGTGCTCAGTGAGGCGTTTACACTATGAAGGGATCATTTACCGTTTCAAATTCCTCATGTTGGCTACCCTGCTTTGTGCTGCATTGACTGTTATTGGATTTATACTGGGTCAGGTTGCTGAGGGCCAATGGAAGTGGGATGAGCACATAGAGTTGGAGTATACTTCTGCGTTTTTCACGGGAGTGTACGGAATGTGGAATATCTACATTTTTGCTTTGCTGGTCTTGTATGCACCGAGTCACAAACGTTGGCCAGTCGCTGAGAACACTTCTGACACACAGAATTTGAGTGAAGAGATTGAGTTCAGCCGTCTGCCCCGTGAAGGTACAACCAGTGAGATATCTTCTTTGACCTCATTCATTAGGAAGTCAACTATTGACTAAAGATCTCGAATTATCGGTTCAGCTCCATGTAGAGAGCATAAGCAGC
The DNA here is from genome assembly GCA_934045075.1 of Yponomeuta sedellus. NCBI lineage: Eukaryota > Metazoa > Arthropoda > Insecta > Lepidoptera > Yponomeutidae > Yponomeuta > Yponomeuta sedellus. The sequence goes on along the minus strand of OW203744.1, from coordinate 13,223,330 downwards.
CATGTTTCTAACAGTATTATGTAATGAACAAACATTTGTATTCCTAAAAAATGTGAGGAAGTTTGCATTACCATATTTAGTGCTTGTTATGTTTTGTCATTTATGAAAGTAGACTTTGTAGAAAAAGTAGTTTTTAACCTCGTAAGCAATAATATTGTATTATTAAAACATTTGAATATTCTTCACTGTGAAGCTTGAGATTTCCTTTTTAGTCCTTTGGATTAACATGTAGAAGTCCACCTATACAAAAATGTTCTGGTTTTCATTAGTAATGCCATAAAATGTAACAGGTTTTTTAACCTTGAATTCGGCACGCATTGATGACTGCTGAGTCATTTCTGCGCTTCCATATTTAGAACCACAATATATATTCTTAGAACTTCTAAAACCAGTTAGTTTTGTTCTTATTTCGACTTAATGTTTTCTGTGATAAATTTGGGGTCTCTCTAAACACGCATTTAACTTGAGCCAGTATTTTTTAAGTTGTGTCTAAAATTAATTTTGCCAGTGTAACTTTGCTTTTGTAAAACTTTTTTTTAGTGTTTAAGATTGATGATTTATTTTATACGAATCTAATTGAGCTATAGATCTAATTATTGTAATAATTATTTATAATCTGGTAATTATTAGTAACTAACAATGTAGTTTGTACGCAGTTAGATTGTATTATTAAAATAAACGTAATTCCATTATTAAATCGTTATCTTTTGTTAAAATACACATAAAAGTCTAAAAGTATGTTAAAAGTTAGACATAATTATTGACGGCACGATTAAATTAGTTGTCCTTTAAAAAAAGGTGTTAAGACACAAATTATTTTGTTAAGATTAGGTATTTTCTTCCCGAGGATTTGATTGACACTTTGAATAATCAATTATTAATACATTTGATATTCTGTATTTCATTTGCTGAGATTTTTGACATCACATTTACTTAGAAATGCAGAATAGCAAACAAGTAAATATTAATTCAAGTCATCTTTGATTTAGATAGCCAAGTAATGAACTTAATGAGTTGAGAACTAAGTTTTACAGTAATTTTTGCAGGCGTTCCAGTTTTAAAAGAATACAAAGGCTACATTATCTACGTGTTCATTACTTAGCCACTTGACACGATGAAATTCAAATATATAAAGCGGAAAATTAGTTGCTCTCTTCACCTTGATAAAGAGAATATATCAGCAAATAAGCAGCCTTAGTACGTCCCGCAGCAGGGCACAGGCTCTCAGAGAGAGTATGGGCTCCAATCACCACTCGTGCCCACCGTGAATTGAATTGACTTCCAGCACTAAGGTTGGTGAATATTCAGTCACGGTTTTTCTCAAGATGTTTTCCTACCAGGTTAGGTAGTAGTATTATTATAACAAAGCAAATGCTTGTTCTGATTTAATATAATGATTTTATATATTTGAATTTCATTAAAATATACTCCAATTCAGGAATTTCACAGTGGAATTTAATAGTTTTGTCTCACTGGTCCTTCTGATCGCACATGTTTGTTGTGACACATCAAATACTCGAAACAAATTGGTTCGCTCATTTGAAGTGTCAGTCAATACTGAGTATTGTCAGAATCATCAGTGAACAAGTCTCAGTGTAAGTGACAAACTCCCTAATACTCCAACTGGTTGGTCAATGGAAGTCTTTTAAAATGTTCATGGTGGAACAATCGTAAAAAAATCAAACCGTTCGCGCATTGCGGATTGCATAGAGTTAAATCCAAGAACGTTCCAACATAGCAATCGACATAAAGATTATTAAGAGGTAAAGTTTGGATACCCCTCCGATTTGAAAATAATCTTTCACCTACTGAGGTGAAAGTTTGGATACTTTGGAGTATCCAAACTTTACCTCTTATAATCTTTATGTAGATTGCGATGTTGGAACGTTTTTGGATTTAGAATAGACCTTCAGGATGCTAAGTAGGCTCAAGTCACTCTGACTTGGTAGCGACACCTTATCGCCGAATTCCACCCGGCACAGCTATTAAGATATAAAAACTGCAAATACGGACTAATAATTTCATCTTATGATAAAACCGATTTTCCATCGACCAACCAATCCCTATTCGCTAACGAACCAGTCCATAGTGGTCAATCAGGAAGGAGAAACGCCCTTACTCTCGACTTTATTATCTCCCAAAACACCCCTCGATCAACGCATTACGTCAAAGTTAAGATCGAGAGAACGGGGGCTGGTCCGAAAGACCAAATTACATAGACGCTCATTGCCACCGATAAATCGTCAGATCTGTCTCTCCAGTAGAATACGATACGATGCAATCAATTTGGATTTACCTACATTGATCATTCCCAATATCTCCAATCTTCCATCATCTTGCCCATTGTTGAATTGCAGCACGACATTTTCAAAATATTCTCTTTGCTCCAGCTCCATACTTCATTTCTGAAGTAGCCAACGGAAATATTTCGAAAATGTCTGTCTGTCCAAAAAAACTGTCCACCATAGAGGGACAGCGGGAATGATCCAAAAATCTCGAGAATGTGAAATCGCGTACTAGGAACTGTCGTCAGCGAATAGGGCCCAAGGCTATTCCCCAAATACCCCGTCTACTTCCCAACGTAATCCTGTGGTACGTACCTCGGCAGGGGTCATTCTTCACCAGGAATTCATCCAGCGCTACCCAGCCGCCTCCGACTCGCACCATTACAGTGGAGCGGAGAATTCGGACCAGGCGCAGCTTTTGGGAGTCGCCGAACTAAGGGGAATGTTTGGAAGGTTTAGTTGGCTGCTCCACGAAATAAATTTGTTACTCTCTGGAGTAATCTCGGAAGAAACATGTTTAGGTCCTAAGTAAAGGTATATTAATTCGTCCCCATACAATAAAGGTCAATAAGTAAATCGGAAGGTAAGAGGTTAGGAAACTAAGCTTATGAATTAGATTTTAGAATCACTGGCTGCAAGTTTTTATCTTTGAAAGTCAAACTTCATCCTTTGTAGCTCAGTGGTGAAGCGGTAACACCTAATAACTTTTAATTACCACCTTTTTCCAGTTTAGTTATGTTCTTGGCTGGTTGCCTGGTTCCCAGTTTTTATCAGACGCCCAACATGGCAGGCATAGAATCGTCTTTTGTCTGCACTTTCCCAAAGATAACTCCATAAAATGATATTTTTTTTTGACAAGCGTAGAAAATACCCCCTCCCACGTTAGGTCTCTGGGATAGTAAATATTTTGCAGACTGCTTCAAATCGATACTGGGTTGTAGTCCCAGGAGAGTACGCTGAGGCCTCTGTTAAGGAACTGATCCATGTTCAACTTACGCGGTACTTCCCCTCGCCGACCTGGAACACGCGGAACTTCTGCCGGCAGGTGCACAGCATCACGAGCCGCTTGACCTCGTCGTGGATCTTGTCAGCGTCGGTCGGTGGCCCGCGCCGTTCCACCTGGTAACGAAGGTCCCTTTAGTCTGTGCTCGAAGTATAAATTTTAACCCCCCCCAAACCTTGTTATTAAAGACCGCTTAGAGTAAAAAACTGCGTTACATGGGTCACGACAATAAAGACGATCTTCTCCATCTGATCCTGCAGGGAAAATTGCAAGGCCGCATCGACCTGGTCGTAGAGAACTCACTGGCTGTACAACCTGGCTGAATGATGCCAGATAGGCACCAAACATTTGTTCTGAGCTGCCACATCACGGCACCACAAGACGACTAACTACCTAGTTTTGGTGGCATTGGGCTAGTCACATCTGCCGAAAAAGCGATAGTCGATGGGTGTACAAGGGCTTTCGAGGGGAGACCACTGGAAATAGCAGCGTAGCGTGCTCACCGGCTCCCTTGGTGTTGGGGACGCCTATTTCCAACCGTGGATGAATACGGGCTGATTGATGGATGTATGTTAAAATAATGGGAGAATATCCGGGATCCGATGAACGTCCGGCGACAGCGGCCAATCGGACGTCACACGTATCGCTGGAAAGACGTGTTGGAAGGACCAGTGAGAGCTACGCGAGCGGGTGATTCAAAGGAGTTATAGCAAGACACGGAATATATTTTTCATTTCTTATACTCTGAAAGTAGTGTTGTTTTGATCTGATTATTTAGAGAGGGAAAAACTCATTCAAATTACTTTCCACCTAAGGGCCTAATGAGCTTTAAAAATAGAGCTACTGTCTGCTGTGAAGAGCTTTAATTTAAAAAAAAAACTAATAAAAAAAAATGCTGCGGCCATGTGAGTTTCTAAACAGCCAGTGTAGCGCAAACTTCTTTGAGCGGAATAAGCCGCAACAATTACGCGCGGTGAGTTACATGTTACATATTATTATTTTAGAAGTCGACTGTTATAGTATCTGTGACGGAATAAAAAAAATAAATAGGTAATAATCTTTTATGCTAAGATTTGAATATTAAAAATGAGTTTTTATTTTCCTCATATTCGAAATGAAAAGTAGAGTGTTTAACACGGGTAAAAGAATCAATTCCTACTCGGACTATAGCCGAGTCTAAATACCTCGGGAATTGATTCTTTCGACCCTAGGTTAACAATCTACTATTTCTTTCCTTTCGGATGTGTTACAGGGATTTCTAGTTAATCTTCTTGCTGAGCGAGAAATTGGTTTTGGAGACGGTACCGACCAACCAAAATTCATTGTAATCAAACAATCTCGACTGACGCGAATTGGCTTACAAACTTAATAACGCGACAAAAATGTTAATGTTTGAACCAGAAAACTGTATTTTGTGTACCTACCAAACGGAGGAATTACTCCCTGATAACGCAAACCTAACTTTACTGCAACGCAAACTTGTAAAAAGTGGGTAAATTATCTGCAAACAGGTTGCAAAAATATCAATAAGTAAGATACGTTTTTTGATTATAAAATCTGATAAGATATCTGTTTCGATGACGTGTTGCATCATCGCAGGCAGGAGGCTTAGATAAATACCTACTGAAAAAATATAGATAACACCTAAACGATGAATGGAGAAATCATTAGTTACCTTAACTGAAGTTACCAAATAGGTAAATTCACTCTCAGATAGCGGAATTTCTTACTATAGGTACTTAACTATATTAGGTGTAAGTATAAAAATATGCCTTACTGTACCAAAAAGGAGGCCTTTTAAGCTATGTCAGTGGCCTTATGGGCGGCTCGATAACTTCTGACAGTAAGGCCCGCCACTGTTTTACAATCCTCCACCAACCCGGACTTGGCCCCGTGGTGGAGTATGGCCTAACCTTCCTGCGATGCAGGAAGAGACCCGTGCCCCAGAAGTTGGGACATACATGGGTTGATATCGATCGATTAAAATATTATCTTCCCAAAAATCTATTCCACTCGTTACTACAGTCGACAGTAGGTCAACCTTTCTTAAGTTAAAGTCGTTCTAGGATAACTGATTAGAGTGCACGTAGGTTGACATTCTGTCGACTGTCCCACTCTTACCATCTGCAAGGAGCTTGTAACAGGGTTTTATTTCTATAGTGATGGTCATTTCCAATATTTTAATCCGCCGATAGTAACGATAGTTTGTGATACTGATCGATTATAGGATATAGCCGATACAAGCCTACGAGTTGTTTAGAGCCGTTTGCTGCCCCAAGGGTAATTTCCCACCAGGCTGATTGTATGCGTGGGTGCGACCTGCGTCGTGTTTATGCTAGCTCCTCAGTACTTTTTGTAAGCGCCATATAGGAACACTGGATTTTGTAGTGCCCGCGCAGGCTTCTCAAAAGTTCGCCAGTTGCAATTACTAACCCAGTCAGGCCTAAGGGCCGCGACGATCTCCTCCAAATCAATGAGACCTAGGGACGACAGGTCCAACTACATACCGTCGGGCGCCGTATTTATGCTAACTCCTCAGAACTTTTGCGTGCGCGATGCAGGAATACTTGATTTTGAAATGTTTGCCAGTTGCAAATCTGACCTAGTCGTGTCTGAGGGCCGCGACGATCTCCTCCAAATCGATGAGACCCAGGGACTACCGCTCCAACTAAAGCTCATCGGGCCTCGTATTTACGCAACTTCTCAGAACTTTTTATTTGCGAGATGTAGGAATACTTCCTGGATTTTGAAGTGTTCACCAGTTGCAAATAAATACTGACACAGTCAGGCCTAAGAGCCACGACGATCTCCAAATCGATGAGACCTAGGGACGACCGGTCTAACTAGATTTTTTTTTCCTTATAAAGGCAAACTAACTCCTCAGAACTTTTGCATGCGCGATGCAGAAATGCTTGATTTTGAAATGTTCACCAGTTGGACATACTGACCCAGTCATGACTAAGGGTTGCGATGATCTCTTCCAAATCGATGGGACTATGGCGAGCACATCAACTCTGCGCGCACTATAAACTCCAACATTCCTGCATCGCGCAATGAAAGTGTTTCACTTGACATACCATCAATATAAAGTCCGACTAACAACAGGTGGACCGGCCGTCCCCAGGCATACGATCTGCCTGGTGGGATTTCCCTTTATAATGGAAGAGCGCGATCAACTGCTCTTCAGCTGGTCGTCAGGCCTCGTATTTATGCTAACTCGTCAGAACTTTTGTTTGCGCGATGTAGGAATACTGGATTTTGAAGTGTTCGTTGGTTACAAATACTGACCCAGTCAGGCCTGAGGGCCGCGATGAACTCCTCCCAGTCAATGAGGCCGCCGCCGTTACGGTCGAACAGATCCGCCACGGCGCCCATCTCCAGCCGGGACGTGTCGAATTCTGCAATGGAATGGCGTTGTTAACGCGACGTTTATAGTCGTAGGGTTATTAAGTTTTTAAAAAGCGTAATCAACAACATAACATCGTGTGCAATAGAGAATTTAGAAAGAACTAAGTAAAATTCGTGTATTTTCACAAATTTTACATTCTAGACTTAGGCCTAGAGTATCTTGACAACTACGGCGATAGCGAGCGATCTGCTATGAAGGAAGTAAGTATATACTTCTTCTTCAAGCTATATTAGTCCACTGCTAGATATAGCCCTCCCCTGATGAGATGAGTCTTCAGCTTGCCGCATCCAGCATCTGCCGGCAGTTTTTCGCAGATCGTCATCCCACCTGGTCGGAGGGCGTCCTACACTCCGTTTGCCGAGTCGTGGTCTCCACTCAAGAACACGTTTACTCCAACGGTTGTCGGTTCTTCGCGAAATATGGCCAGCCCACTGCCACTTCAGCTCGCTAATTCTCTGAGCTATGACGATAACTTTGGTTCTCTGTCGGATGCATTCGTTACGAATCCTATCCTTCAGAGAAACTCTGAGCTTAGAGAGCGAAACAGCTCTCTAAGCGTACGAAGAGCGTTTATACTCACTGGTGTTAATAATTCCGTCAATGAACTCGTTCCTCGGTATGAGGCCGTTGTTATCCTTGTCCATCTTGCGGAACAGGTCTGTCAGGCGAGACTTCTTGTGGTTCATGAACTTCAGGAACTGTTGGGGAGAATTAGACTTTATTGCTTAGGCTTTAAAGAGCATTATGAATGTAGACTATATTTGGGTAAGTACCTAAATGAAAACATTAAATTTTTGTTTTTTGTGTAGAGGTTCTAGAAGTTTCGCTATTACTCTTCTGGCAGTGACTGCCCTACATTTGCCTTTCATCTACGTTAGCGCAGATGGTGAGGGGCAGGGCGTGCCGGTTGAGCCGTGCCCACTCCAGGATATTAGGTTACTGCATTGGGATTCTGTGTGATAGATAATTGCTTTTCAGGGGCTAGCCCTAAATAACCATACGGCAATGTCCACTCATCTTCTTCCTCCAGTCGCCTGAGCTGAAGTTGGACACTCGCTGAAGCTCTTTCAGATGCGCCAGACACTCCTGTTGACGTCTCTGTCCCTCCTTTATGCGTGTCATAACTGTATCTCACTCACCCGCTTTCTCCAGTCGCCACAGCTGAAGTTGAACATACGCTGCAGCCCTTTCAGGTGCGCCAGACACTCGAGTGGACGTCTCTGTACCTCCTTTACGCGCATCATAACTGTATCTCACTCACCCGCTTCCTCCAGTCGTCCCAGCTGAAGTTGGACACTCGCTGCAGCTCTTTCAGATGCGCCAGGCGCTCGTGCAGGCGTCTCTGTCTCTCCCACGCGAGAAGCCAGACGGTGCGCCACTTGTCCCACAGTAGTTTGACGCGCGGCGAACGGAACTCCGGCTCGGCGCCCTTGCTGCTTGGGAAAAAGATTTTTAGGTTAGAACAGGAGAAAGTCGAGAAATCTACTACAGTATATTCGTATTTTTGTATTCGCTGCTGGTTTTGGGCATTTTTTCTAAAGTTACGTACATTTCCAAATTTAAAGGGGCAAGAAAGCGGTGGTAGATATACAGTAGAATACGTACCTCACATTGTGGGTGCGAACTGCGGAAGTACCTACATAATTATGACTGTTTTCTAAGTCACTTGCATTTATTAATTTAAAGTAGACACTCGCTATCTGTGGAGGAAAACGATGCGAGGAAACCTGAGTGTTTGAGAGTTAAGAGAATAGATTTAGCCCATACTTTCTCTTTGAGGGGAAGCCTGTGCTTAGCTCGCTTACATGCCTCTCTCAACACAAGCCGACCTTCCCTCATCTATGAAAAAGTTTGTCACCAAAATACCAGCGGGAGTCACACGCTGCGGCGAGTCTCATGTTTGAAGACAGCCGATGGTAAAAACCAAGTAAAAACTAAAAAACACACCGTCAATAGGTAGGTGCATAAATTATGAACTAATGTGTTTGTGAACATCACAGCTTCTGACTAGACATTTGTCAGAATAGTAGATTTGGATGGCTTCTAGATGAAAGCTTAACATCACATTCCAACGAAAGCAAAACCACAACAAAATTGCAAGTCAAACAAAAGCGGCGAAACATTATTATCGTATTTATTACATTTGCGCGCTTCATTAAAGGTATCGATGTATCGTGCCCGGGAATACTTATTCCACCGATATTGATGATATTCTCGGTATTGGCACAAATATAACCCCAATAAAAGCGCGCGCAAGGCACTAGCTGAGCAGACTCCTCCCGCGTAACGCGCAAAGTTATTATGTTTTAAATTTTTGTTCCATTTATAATGGTATTAATATTGGCCAATATTCCCGGGCACATACGGCAAGTACGTCAATAAAATCGATGTTACGTAAGAAGGCCTTGGTAATCGTTGGAAGTTCGTCAATCTGGTGGGTTTTCCGTGGTTTCATTTGTTTATTGTTTCCAACTGTGTAGTATTGTATTTGTTCGTTTTGTGTTGTGTCTGTTGTGTGACGGCCATCTTACCTGCCCTTGGCCGGGAACCTGGGTCCGTAGTGCGGCAGGTTGCGATCTGGCGTCTCCCGTCCCGGACTGATGCGGCTAAAGCCAATGTGAAGTGTCAGTTTCTGACGTCATGTCAGGGTTACTCCGGCCACCCGTTTTAGTTGGGTTATGTTAGGTTATGTTAGTCCTCTGGCATTTTCCTGCACTGAAGTTTACAGGGCCAGACGTGTACGATGACCCTAGATACGCCAATGGTATCAACCAACGTGAAGTGACAGTTTCAGGTAGACAGGATCAGAAGTGGGATCACAGGCAGAGCGATTGTTTCTATGCCTCAGTTAATGTTATGTTCTTTGTAGATTTATGAGCGTAAATAGTCTGCTGGTGAAGTGTTATACCAGCCACCCGTTCAGGTTAGGTTAGGTTAGAATAGGTCGTGCGATTCCTTTTGTATATATTTCCATTGGCATATGTATATCAGTTCAGAGTGATAGACGTAGTGATATGGTAGGCACTCCTACCCCTTTGGTAGTGTTACGTGTGCGTGCTATGTTGAGTGAGTTAGTATAGCTACTTCCACCTGCATTACCAGTTCTCCTGCAGACCATTACTTATTCTACGGAGGAATTGCAATAAAATACACCAACTTCTAAAAAGCTCACTGCGCAAATTATGTAGCTTTAAATTACAATTCTAAACAGGCCTTTTACAAATTAGTGGCAGTCAAGTGTCTAAATACGTCTGAAGAAGTAGCTACTCGTGTAATTAGTCTTGTTATGGAAGAGTAAGGTCTGTGTACTGTTTCTCTACGCGGTTTTCTTCATTCCGTTTGTAATTTATATGCGTCTTTTTGGCTCGCTAAGTTCAAACCGAACAATAGGTAAGCGTTTACGTAGATGCGCATGTAATTTTACATAGGTAGGCATCAGTAAACAGTATATAGCATATATTTATATACTATGTATCTGTAATACTAAAAACTTTAATCGAAACCTAATTGAAAATCGCTAAACTACAGAACCAACTAGCAGATACCAGCTTCAATTTGACTACGAAAAAAGCGCAATACTCAAAAGCATGCTAAGTATTCTTGTTCAACAAACACCCCATCTCAGATTAACACCAGAATCAATTAAAGAGAGGGATTGTACAAGACGTCATAACTATCTCTTTCGCTCAGACAATATTGCCGTTGAACGAGAGGCAAATAGGAACGACGCTGCAAACCTAATCCCTTTCTTTAACAGACTGAGTAATTCCAGGGGAATACTTCTACGATCGAGCTACGGAATAAGACAGTGTCCAAACCTTCCTCTGAGAGATCGCGAGTGTATTCTGGAGCTGTCCGTGCGATGAGAGCGAGCGCACATGGGTGAGACAGAAAGCCACATTTACAAAGTGTTAGAGCGAGACAACACTGTGCCACGCCAGTCCGTGCTCAAATGTTACTTTTTTGGAAGTTGTTTTACGCTTAACCAGTGTGTATCGCTTTTGAACTCTGTCGTAAGGCCACATAGAGTTCTACTTATTCGTGGAATGCTTAGTACTCGCGATAATAATATATTTAGGTTAATTTCTAAAATGCGCAATTCCTACATCATCTGGGTTACAGTTTGTCCTTAACAAAAAAACTTTTTTTTTGGATTTTCACCGGATAAACTACTAAGATTATCCGGTTAAAATCTAAATAATCTGTAGTACTTACGACAGTTTAAGTTCAAAAATTTTTTTTTACGATTTTTCGTTCAATTCGATTCCATTTTCCGAAAAAAAATCGGTGTTAGCCATTGTTTGGTTAAACCATATAATTATGTTAAATAATTTAAAAGGACACTATTCAATGTTTTACTGAAGGCTACAATACTAGAAGGGCGCGTAAATCGCGAATTAAAAAAAACTACTTATATACCATTATATATTTAAAACAAAAAATCTAGTAAAAACCCACAGAATAATAGTTATTGTCAAACACACACTAACTAAATGAGGTGTCTCGTCTCGAGGATTACGCATTCAAGAAAGAGTTATTTCTTTATACATACTGTGAAGGAAAACATCGTGAGGGAACCTAACCGTCTGAGGTGTTCATGACGCAGCGCTTGAAATTGCCAATCCGCGGTGGGCCGCGTGGATATTCAGTCTGTACTCTCTCAGAGAAAAGGCTTAAAAAGTTGATATACACTGCGTTTGCTCATTACGAGAGCATTAGAATGGATTTGAGTGACATTTGAGCGCAGATTTTTGACAAAACACTCGACATAAGCGTTTAGTGACTGTAAATTAGCGTTTTCATGGCAGTTAGACAGTTATGTTACAAACAGTTAGGCAGATGTTATTGTTAAACACAAAACAATCATATCAATCAATCAAAAAACACGGGGAGAACATCAAATTTAGATTTCATTCTGAAGAAAATTTAACGCAAAGCTTTCAACCGATTTCTGAATTGTAAAATTTTACCACGTAAACACTTAAGCATCGAGGCAGAACAACGTAGTGAAATCTTCAATTTAGAAACCTGTAAGTACAGGTAAACCTGTAAGACAGCAGACTAAGTAGTCTGCTGTCTTACAGATTTACAAGTAGTCTGCTGTCATTTTAAATAATAAGCTTAAAAGCCTGCTTTTATTCTCTGGATATTCTTCTGGATTTATTCTCTGGATAGGTACGTTTCTTTTAGTTCGGTGTATTAAGTATGTAAGTCAAAATATAAAAAAAACTTATTTGTTTTGAAACCAGTATCGTAGGATACTAATAGATTAAAATTTAGAAAAATGTCTGAATTGTCGAAATCTTGCTGTTGATATCAATATTAAAATAAAAAATATATTTTTTTATAAATTTCATTATAAATACTACGTTTCTTCCGCCATTGTAAGTTAAATTAAATCCAGAGATTCCACAACAAACAAGCCTTTAGTGCCTTAGAAAGTCTTAACCAAACAGCAAAAAAAGTTGATGCACTTCTGACAGTACCATCAAAACAGAATACGACAAACTTTTTAAATTAAATTTTTTAAACTTCATAATTAAGAAAAAAATAACAACAAAAAAAAAGAAAAAAAGCAGAGAAACAAACCTGTAACGCCTAGTGCCGTAATAGTCGGGTGATACCGACCTCTCCCTATTGAGGTCGTGCTGCGAGCCGCGGCTGTTTTGTTTTGCGCAACGGAAGCGGAAACACCATGCAATGACGTCACAAGATGGCGGCGGCGGCGTGCGCGAGCGCAACGTAATGGAAGGAAAACAACGAAAAGTAATGAAAAGAACATAAACGCTAAGGTTGGGATTAAGACACTGTGTGCCCAAATTGCTTAACGGTACTTGCCCGGGTATATGAAAGAATTATCTAATTTTGTGAATTTGTTTACTACTGAAAGTTGATGAAGCTATAGTGGTTTGTTATCTTGCCGATCTAGCGCCTTGAATATGTAACTTTACACGTATACATCTGAGTTCCAAAAGCGGAATGTTTACTTAGCTCTGTCGTATACATATGAGTGAATACTGCATTCCAGTGGATACCTGCTACGTGAAGTGATATTGAGTCACATAACGTACGACATAGTCCAGTAGATATTTCGTTTTTGCACACAGATGTATACGTAAAAAGTAACATTATGAAGGTTTTCGCAAGTAACAAACCTTAGTCTCCGCCAGCCCCTCCGGGCTACAGGCATGATTTTGTGTATAAAGTACACAAAAAGGAGACAACATTTGTTAAGTACTGGCTTAGAAGCCTTAGAATACAGTTCCTTTCAGAGTTGGTTCCTCGAATATACTTCTTGGTACAACCACTCCCTAATATCAAGTAGGATATTTCCTACACGTCCAAATGATGTGCTTACAAATACACACGAAACATTTAAATTAAAATAATTACAATTCAAAATGAATGAAGCAATAAAAATAACATAATTGTATGAGAGAAAAAACAGTGATTCAACATGGAAACAGACACAAACTAAAACAATCAAGCAACAAGTGATAGAGGACGGTTAATTAAAGAAGGGAATTTAATGACTATTTGCCTCTTGCCCACACAATTCAGACTGGCTGTCCGGGCGAAGTTCGTACCGCACAGAATCCGTTTATACGATTCTTGTTATCCGGGATATCAAGTGTCCTATGTGTCAATTCAGATCTTTGTTTGTTTGTATGACAAGTTTCATGTGAATCCGTTCGGCCGTTATTGCGTAATTTAATAACAAATATCCAAACATGTTCACAAATTTGCACATCTATAAATTAAGTAATACATATATACATTTTAGGTAAATTTTCTCGGTGTCTTATCGCTTAAGAGCGCCTTGATATTGAATGACCGGGAGGCTAAAAAGCAAATATACAGTTCCTTTCTTCAATTAACCGAGCTATAGTCGTTTCTAGTATACGTACGCAGGCGTGCCCTTGGTGGCTGTCTTTGCAGACACCTTGCGTGGGGTCGACTCTCGCCCTTGACTCTGGCTCTTGACCTGAGAAAGAAAATAATTCAACTCAAAATGTTTCCTCTGTTTTTTTCCGTGCGCTTCCGTGCTTCGCAAGGCACCTTAACCCATGTAACGGCAGTTGTTAAGCCATGTCAGAGACCTTATGGGCGGCTTGATAACTTCTGACAGTAAGGCCTCGCCACATCGACTTGGCTCCCGCGGTGGAGTATGGCCTAACCTTCCTGTGATGCATGAAGAGACCCGTGCCCCAGCAGTGGGGGCTTACAAGGGTTGATATCGGGTAAGATATAACTTTCAGTAAATTAAGTTATATACCAAAAGCAGTCCTCACCTGGTAAGCCTTGCAGACGCGGTCGACCTCGTTCTGCCGCTTCTGCGCGTGCTCCATCAGCTCCTTGTGGTCTTCAATGAGGCCTTCCAGCAGCTCGATGGACTCCGGCAAGGGTTCGGCCTCCAGCGCTGAGGGGGAAATGGCCTCGTTAGGGAATTTTCTTGAATGTAGTTGTGTGAAATGGCCTCGTTCAGAAATTGTCTTGAATGTAGCTGTGTGACATGGCCATGTTTGGAAATTGTCTTGAATGTAGCTGTGTAATATGGCCTTGTTCGGAAATTGTCTTGAATGTAGCTGTGTGATATGGCCATGTTTGGAAATTGTCTTGAATGTAGCTGTGTAAAATGGCCTTGTTCGGAAATTGTCTTGAATGTAGCTGTGTGATATGGCCATGTTTGGAAATTGTCTTGAATGTAGCTGTGTGACATGGCCATGTTTGGAAATTGTCTTTAATGTAGCTGTGTAAAATGGCCTTGTTCGGAAATTGTCTTGAATGTAGCTGTGTGAAATGGCCATGTTTGGAAATTGTCTTGAATGTAGCTGTGTGACATGGCCATGTTTGGAAATTGTCTTGAATGTAGCTGTGTAAAATGGCCTTGTTCGGAAATTGTCTTGAATGTAGCTGAGTGATATGGCCATGTTTGGAAATTGTCTTGAATGTAGCTGTGTAAAATGGCTTTGTTCGGAAATTGTCTTGAATGCAGCTGTGTGAAATGGCCATGTTTGGAAATTGTCTGGAATAGCTGTGTGAAATGGCCATGTTTGGAAATTGTCTTGAATGAAGCTGTGTAAAATGGCCTTGTTCGGATATTGTATTAAATGTAGCTGTGTGAAATAGCCAAGTTTGGAAAAAGTTTTGACAGTAGCGAAATTTTACAAGGAAACGGTTAAATAAATAGACTGTAAAGAGTGGTTTAAAGGAATCGTGTTTTTATAAATAAGGCCACGAGTTTAAATTATATAGATTTGTGATACCACTTCTAACGGCGAAGGAAAACATCCTGAGGAAATCTGAGTCCCTGAGACGTTCACGTAACCCAGCGCTTGAAATTACCAATGCGCGGTGAACACGTGTCATATTAATAAATACAATACATACTCTCTGAGAGAGGGCCTGTGACTTAGAATGGCACTTTTAAATAGTCTGCATAATACTGTGAAAGTCATATAGATGCAAAATGCTTAAACCAAAAGTCACTCATATAATATAAATCATCAGGCGTGACTGGGGTCAAGTGTAACCTGTCTTATTTAAAAAGAAAAAATCTAGAATAGCACACTTACACAGCAGAGTATGCTCCAATCCAATGAGCCATTGCACCAGCTCCTCCAGAACTGAATCCAGGTCCTTCAGGCCTTGCATGTGAGCCTCCAGCTTGCCGCCTCTCTGCATCGCCCATTGCCACACCTGGAAAAGTCGGGATTATTAGTCGGGGCAAAGAGCTTGGTTCACGTTGCCCTGTGAAGCGGTGGTAGCGGGGCGGTAGAACGCCGTCTTCTCTATCCGGAGGTAGTGGGTTCAAATCCCGGCATGTACCAATGACTTTCGTTTTGTAAGTCATGTACAATTGTGAAGTTATAGTAGCAATAGCACTCGCTAACTGTGAAGGAAAACATCGTAAAACTCGAGGGTCCAAGGTGTTCAAAAACATCGCGCGGCCGCTTGAAAAAAAGCGCTTGAATTTGCTAATCCGCGGTGGGGTGGGTACGCGTAGTCATTTCATTTCATTTCAAATTCCTTTATTTAATCATCAACATAAGTGCAACTAACATTTACACAGTATTACACTATTTTTATTTTTAATGCACTAACCCGTGCTAAGGAACAAATTTAAAAACCTATTTAGAGGCTAAAAATTTCACTAATGCCGGGATTCGAACCCGCAACCTCTGGCTATCCGTACCAGCGCTCTACGGTTCGAAATTTCACTGATGCCGTGAGTCGCCCATTGGCTCAATTGGTAGAGCGCTGGTACGGATAGCCAGAGGTTGCGGGTTCGAATCCCGGCATGGGTGAATTTTTTAGCCTCTAAATAGGTTTTTAAATTTACACAGTAAATATTAATTATTCCTTAATCTAACTACCTAACATTTCACCATTATTTAAAACTATATGGAATTTTTTTCATGAAACATGAAACACAGTATTAATTTGACAGTAGGTACTTACTATACTATTTTTATTTTTAATGCACTAACCCGTGCTAAGGAGAATTTTAAAAAACAACCTCTGGCACGGATAGCCAGAGGTTGCGGGTTCGAATCCCGGCGTGGGTGACATTTTTAGCCTCTAAATAGGTTTTTAAGTAGGTACTTACGCCAACAAAAACCTTACGTAATAATGTGGGCTTAGAAAAGACGCTTTTGTTCACGTTACATTCAGGGTTTAAGTTAAGTAATACTTTATAATACTATCTGTATTTAATAGATACATCACTCGTACACTGTGTGGGTAGAACATAGAAAAATTACAAATTCGGTTAAACGGCTTCTGCGTCGTCGTGGTAGTCTAGAACGCGTAGTAATTAAGCCCATACTGTCGCTTTCTGAGAGAAGGCCTGTGCCCTGCAGTGGGACTAAATAAAACAAAATACTTCAACACAACACAATCACCTGACCTGGTTTCAAACTAGGATACCCTGAGCTATAATAGCTAGGAAAAGACATCCCAAACATGGAATGAATATGCGAAAAACTTTGAAATCGCCAAAAGAATCCGCTGTTCCAAAGTACATTTATATTAGTTTAGAACTCCAAAAAATACATTAAAAGGCTTACATATCTTAAGTTTTGCCTTAAACAATTGACAGTCTTATAGCTAACGCTACACTTTTAGTTACACTTTACTAGGAATAACACACACTTCACTAGGATAATACCTGAACTGGAGTGACTCGACTAAATATACGCATCACTGGTACCACAGACAGTGATAACTTGCTTCTCTTGTTCCCTAAAACCTCAGCCATTTTGATGGAGTTTCGAAACCATACCACACAAATCAAACAAAATACAATTGCCACTGACTTAAATGTTGCTGCATTATCTGGTATTGATTATTTTGGTCAGAATTTTGATTTGATTAACGAAAACATAACTGATATGCAATCTGGTTTATCTTGTGCGGCTCCGAAGGATAAGAGATAATTGAAAAAACGCTATTTATTGTTCAATCTTTAATGATACTTTTTTTTAGATAACAAGGCTACACTACCTACGACAGTGGTTTACCAGAGTGCTGATTCCTTGGTTGAATTGGCAACCTCTAAAATTAAGCCAAATTCCTGCATCGCAGAATTGTTGGGCCATACTCCACCACGGGGGCCAAGTCCGGGTTGGTGGAGGATTGTAAGACAGTGTCGGGCCTTACTGTCAGAAGTTATCAAGCCGCCCATAAGGCCTCTGACATGACTTAACGACTGCCATTACACGACAGCCGGTACCAACGGCTAAACGTGCCTTGTGAAGTACGGAAGCGCTTAGAAAAATGCCACTGGCGGTAGTCATGGGACGGTCACCCATCCTGCACCTGACGGCGCCTGTTTTTGCTTATCTCAAGTGATTGATTCCAATCACTCGGTTCGACTAGGCCACGGGCGCTTCGTGTTCTTTCATTGTTTACCTACTATTATAACAATAGTGAGATTGTTTATACATAGATTCTTAGTTTAATGTCTCACCAACCGTTAATAAAGATTTATTATTATTATTTATTTCCTAGAGAATTCGTTATGAAAAATTCAGTTTCAATACAGTTACTGAAGATGAATTCAGGGACACCCGGTAATAATAATTACTTTCGTGATCGCATCCCTGATCCTTAACTAGGATATCTATGGCGGTTAAGACTGCTTATTGTAAGAAGGTCAAGTTTAACTTACCTCATCCCATCGGCTCTGTATGATGGTGATCCAGTGTTTGATCACGGTCACTGCGTCGGGATGGGCCTTGCCCAGGATAGACTGCGCTAGTGCAATGGTGTCGTCCTGCGAACAGAAATTAGGGTCAAGTATTACGTTTGTAAATTGTGATAAAATAAAATTGGGTAGGATTTTAGTAGTGAATCATGTGGCACGGTAGCACCTATTAATTAAATTTTTTAAAATCTTTTTATTGCTCAATTGACATTGCATTATACATTATTAAATTTTGTTTCAAAGATGTTAATAGTAATTTTCGTTATGATAAGAAATAATGCAAATTTTAAATACATGAAATGCATGCCAGATAATCATGTTTTACCCCTGAATATTTGTATGCCCTGTGGCATACAAAATAATATTCAGCGTTAAAACATAGAGATCCAATTTATTCCCAAAAGTAATCAACAGCTATGTATAATAGCAACAGATTGTTATATATATATATATAACAAAATAAATGAATGTTTTGATTTGATATTTTTATTGGTAAAAGTTTTT
Organism: Yponomeuta sedellus; assembly: GCA_934045075.1. Taxonomy (NCBI): domain Eukaryota; kingdom Metazoa; phylum Arthropoda; class Insecta; order Lepidoptera; family Yponomeutidae; genus Yponomeuta; species Yponomeuta sedellus. The sequence goes on along the minus strand of OW203744.1, from coordinate 13,204,920 downwards.
ATTCCAAATTGTTTAATTGCCTTCAATGGCAATTTAGATACACCACAGTCAACATTTATGGTTTTTTTGCACTACCTACGTTTTTCTGTTTCTGTGATAGGTCTTACTTTTTTCTTTCCTTTCTAATTCCGAACGAGACAAACAGAATTTAATTAAGATCGGAATTTAGTGTCACAATAGGTGGAATGCATACGAAAACCGAAGAGAAACTAAGAAAAATATTAATAATAGATATAAAAAGGAAAATTGAGGCGAGAATACGTTATGCGACAATGACCACAGACTACTTAAAGATCCCTGACGTTGACAAGATATGTGACAGTAACACACAGAATAGTAAAAAATAGGTAAAACTGTTCGTAACATACTTCATCCCAAAATGGACGCCTTCAGCTCATTCCCCACGTACCTTGTCCCGCTGTTTATCCTTCAGCTCCCTTATAAACCGCTCGTGGTCTCGCATCTGTTGTTGAGTCTCCGATTCACCCTCGGGCAGCTGGCCCGTGAAGCGCAGCTTAGTTTCGGCGTCCGACAGCCACTCGAGAAGCATGTTCACCGACTTGTGTAACTTCTCCGCCTGTTGAGGGTGAATTTATGATAAACTAGCTGACCCAACAAACTTCGTACCGCCTAACAGTAGATTCTTAATGTTTTTTTCTCTTTTTGTAAAAACCATCCTCGTACTTCAAGGAATATTCTAAAAAAAAATACCGAAATCGGTTCAGCTGCTCTCGAGATTTGCGCTTACCAACACATTCAGCAATTCATTTTTATATTATAGCGATAATACGTTGCCGTAGTCCGTCTTTCAGTGTCCTCACGTGGGACTGTCGTTTCTAGCTTTGTCTTTGGAACGAACTAGTCTTCTTTCAGAGAAAGAAAGAGAGGGAAAGACTGCCATAGTACATGTAAAAGAGATACTTCCTTCAAAGCGCCCTCCAGTGTCTGAACCTTCTTCTCGTTTAGACTCCTTACAGAATCCGGAGTACGGAATCCGGAGTAAGGAATCGGAGTTCAGAATCCGCGTACGCAGTACGGAGTATGCGTAAAAGAGAAACTTACCTCCTTCAAAGCGCCCTCCAGTCTCTGAGCCTTCTTCTCGCTAAGACTCTGTACGGAGTCCCAGGCGGACTTCAGCTCGGTACATTGGGAGCGAATGTTCGCGGCGTCCTCACGAGGGACTGTCGCTTCCAGCTCGTTGCCAGTCTTCAGCACGGACTGCATTTGTTGCTCGCGCGAGTGGAGGTCCTCCTCGAATTGCTGGAACAAACAAACTATATAAGAACATTTGCAAACTTATAGGCTATTTGACGTCGTGAAAAAATACGTATTAACAATATATGTTATAAAATATAAAAACTGGATAATTTCAACAAAACAGGTTAAAACTTGAATATTTTGTATATGTAACAATTTTATCGAAAACTGCCATGATTGGTCGAATCTATAATGACGTCACAGGTCAGTAAGTATAGCTATCTGAGAACGTCTGACGTTTGTTAGTGTGCTGACCAGTGACTTCACTAATTCCTGTGCGACGCAACGCTGCTCAAGAGCGTTTTGGCGGTTTATTTTCAAGATTAATTTCTATTTACTTTTATCATCACTTTCAAGAATTATAACTTTTTGAACGCTTATCTGAACCGCCACAATACCATGAGTAAACATAACATAGATAGATAGAATATTCTTTATTGTACACAGAAATTACAGTACCTAACAGAAATTATATAAAAAATACAGTACAAATGGCGGCCTTATTACTAAAAGCAATTTCTTCCAGGCAACCGTAACATAACATTTACATACAGGCACATACATTGCTTCTGGCCCCACACTAGGATACGCCGTGTCGTGGGAACCAGAAACAACGACATCACAAACATGCAAACATCCAAGACCTGGGGTTTATTTTTTGGCCCAGCCGGGGCTCGAACCGTACCTTGTGCTGCTCAATGAGCGCCATGACAGTGTCCAGGTCTCCGTGCACGGGCGACGCCGCCGCGAGGGACTTCTGCTGTCTCTTCAGCCAGTCCAGCAGGGCCGCCATCGCGTCCTTGAACTGCCCAGAGTACAGCAGCGCCTCTTCCAGCTTGCGTTGTCTGTGGAAGGCAGGTTGGGGTTAGAAAAATATATGAGAATACACACACCCATAAACTTACGCTTTTATTGAGGGTAGGCAGTGACCAGAGTAAGCCACTTGTTAAAACTCCAACAAACATTTTCCGGTGCTTCAACATTTTATAGGAACAGAATATTGCTTTGTTGTCTACGAAAAAAAAGGGTACCAGGTGTAAACCCCAAGGGGTTTTTATCCTTGAGTTACGCGTTCCCCCGGAGCGAGAAAGACAGAGAGAGAGCAGGAAGCAGAGCAAGAGGAAAAGTAAGTGTGGGAGAACACCGTTGACAAAAAAACCTACTGCTTTGGAACAGACGGTGATTAATTTAGTCGTGGATCTTGGTAAGCATGGTCTGAAGCGGAGGTTCGTCGATCGCTTGTTGTTCGCCTTGTATCATACAGAGAGAAAGGGTAACGCGGAAAGTGGGAGAGAATAAAAAGAATCTACACTTGTCCACGGCCTTGGAACAGACGATGGTTCACATAGTTTTGAGGTCGTGAGCTTGGATCTTAGCGTGGGCTATAGCCCTGGCGTAGCCAAACCCTAACGCTTGATTGGCAAATCCTTTCATCACGATGGCGTGCCATTGACGTACTAAGAAGAAGCGCGGGACGCCTTGTCCTTTACTTTCTCTTAGATAAAGAGAGAAAAAGATCCTGACCTGTCGGCAGACAGTCTTCGAACAGTTGGTGGTCCGCTTAGTCCCTCGGTCGCTAAGTATGGACCGTAGCGTGCTCTTATCGCTTTCGAGGGCCTTATCCTTGACCTTCCCCTTCTCTCATACAGAGAGAGAATGAGACACCGGGAAAGACAGAATAAAAAGAATCCTCACCTATCCACGGCCTTGGAACAGACGGTGGTCCACTTAGTCTTGAGATCCGTTAGCATGGTCCTTAAGGTGGGCTCGTCGCCCTTGGGAGCCTTGTCCTTGAGCGCTTTCCCGACCTTGTTGGTCTGGTCGTAGGCCGGCTGTTTCGCCGCTAGAGCCTTCTGGAACTCGCGGTGCTTGTTGAGTCTGTGGAAGTTTCATCGGTTTAGTAAAAGAAGAAAAAATCAACAGAAACACACACACGTTAACTTATTTGTTATTTGAGCGAGGGTCGACCTGGGACCTGTTTCATGAACCTACAATTCATAGTTACTATATTAATTCAATGTCTATCGCGCCGCCGAGTCTTTCTTGTTGTTGTTATCTACTACAGCAATAATAAGTATACAAAATCTGTTAAATTGACATTAACTTTATCTAATTCGATTTTCTGTAATATTCCCAAATTGGAACAAATGTATTTATTTATTAATTTTTAATTAATTATTTAAGTTTCTTTTCATGCTAAGCCCTACCTGCATGATACGTTATTTCTTATTTGGTGTGAAGGTGCTATTTGAAAATAAGCGCTGTTTCGAATAGAAACAGCAAACGCTGAAATAGTATCATTGTCACACGAACACTTTATTTTATAAATTTTGTTATGTAAGCATATTTGTTTGTGGCAAATAAATCATTCAATCATTCTACTAGCTAATCCGTGGGTTGATCGACGTTGCTATCTATTTAATAAGCAAAGTTTCACACTCACTTCTGTTTGATCTTCTCAGGGTCGTTCACCATGGTCTCGGAGTTGAGCTGGTCGAGTTGACCCTCCGTCTCCGAGAGCCAGTTCATCAGGTTGTTCCTGTTGTCGGAAATTAAGTCTTAGTGCTAAAGGAATTGGGGTTGTTTTAATAACGATACACTATGACTCGCATCGTCTCTTTCAATATAATTATACAGAAGAGCATTTATGCGCTATTAGAATCAAAAAGAAAAATCAAAGAATTAAGACATATTTTTACGGAACTAAAAAATATGTGATTTTAACAAATATTGCACAATGTTGAATTAAAACATCCTTCGCAAGACCAGACTAGAATTATTCTCCAACGAGATTAAAGTGTACATTTTTAGCAAGTTGTCCTTTCCAATATGAAACAAGAACTCCCGTTTCCTTAGATTACTAAATATTGTCAGTAAAATTAACATTTGAATTTAACTCAAAGAAGTCAAAGACAACCAACTGTCTTAAATGAAGTCAAAGACAACCAACTGACTTAAATGAAGTCAAAGATCTTTGACTTAAATGAAGTCAAAGACGACTGTTGGCGACAGACCTTTTTTTATTGTTTTGACTTTTTGTACATATTATTGTCTTTTTTTTACTTGTGTCGTTTTTTTAAATTGAGTTCGCTGTCTGTTCTTGAAAAAGTTGTCTTGAAAATATTATCAAATAAACACGGATTTATAAATAAATAACTAACCTATTATTAAAACAGAAAGGTAGGGCACCATACGGTGCTTAACAACAACCAACTGACTTAAATGAAGTCAAAGCCAACCAACTGACCACATGTCGCTGAACTCGCGAGCCTCCTTGAAGCCGTGGTCTAAGGCCCTGGTCCTCTCGGCGGCCTTCGACACCACGCGCTCCCACCTGTGCTGGACTGACACCTGCGAGGGATAACATGCTGTTAGGTCGCGGATTGCGGCATCAGAAGTTGGAAAAAATATCCTATTATCGGCTAGCGCCATCTTGCTATATTTCACCGCGTAGAGTGAGACGCCGCTACGCAATAGTGGAATAAAACTTTAATGTTGACCTTAGATTCCCCTAGCTGAAGTGGGGAAACTTCTTGTTATATTACGGATTGTAAATTATTTACCAGTCACTGCCCCAAATCAGATTTGTATAGGGAAATGTGTAATAAAAAAAAACAACCTTGGTGTATATTGCTTGCATGAAATCATAATTTCATGCAAGCAATATACATAGCATTATTTTTCTAGCTATGCAATAAAACCTCTGTTTATTTACTTCCACTGTGGGTAGCACATGTCAACTCTCGCGCAAAGCATAAACTCCAACGTATCACCATCTTACAAGCAAAGTATTATACATGACATACAATATTATACAACATTCGACTAATAACAGTCGGACCAGCCGTCTCCAGGCATAAAATCTGCCTGGCGGGAAATTTCTCTTTATAGTGCATGACCACGATCACCTTCCATATCATATATACTCTATCCATTATGAAGAAGACTATTAACCCGTTTTCCACGAATTGACATAGGTACCCAAGCAACATTTCTATTTCCCTTCTTTTGATAATATCTTGGTAAACTCAAATCACTCAGATTTTGTAACACCTGGGACGTATTTTTCATCGGAGTGGGTTTGAAATGTACACGAAAAAATATGTCGACAGTCTCACCAGCAAGTTCTTGATGAGGATGACGTCCTGCTTCTGGCTGAAGTACTTGAGGTGTGTTCCCTTCTTGTCCAGGTGCAGCATGGTCTCGCGGTGTGTGGCCACCTCCTTCTGGAACGCTTTGTGCTCCTCCATTTGGGCTGTGGGGGAAAGACCGTCTTTAGATTGGACAGAAAGCGTTAGGAAAGGTGTGAATTATAAGCTACTTCATTTTATTTTTATTCTGCAAAACTGGCTAGAAATGGAGAACTTAGGAAAGTGCGAATTATAAGCTATTGGTTTTCATTTTTACTCTCCAAAATTGTCTAGAAATGGAGAACTTAGGAGAAGTGCCAATTATAAGCTTTTGGATTTCATTTTTATTCTCCAAAATTGTCTAGAAATGGAGAACTTAGGAAAGTGTGAATTATAAGCTATTGGTTTTCATTTTTACTCTCCAAAATTGTCTAGAAATGAAGAACTTAGGAGAAGTGCCAATTATAAGCTTTTGGATTTCATTTTTATTCTCCAAAATTGTCTAGAAATGGAGAACTTAGGAAAGTGTGAATTATAAGCTATTGTTTTTCATTTTTACTCTCCAAAATTGTCTAGAAATGGAGAACTTAGGAGAAGTGCCAATTATAAGCTTTTGGATTTCATTTTTATTCTCCAAAATTGTCTAGAAATGGAGAACTTAGGAGAACTGCGAATTATAAGCTATTGGTTTTCATTTTTATTCTCCAAAATTGTCTAGAAATGGAGAACTTAGGAGAAGTGAATGAAAAATTATTTACTATAAACATAATATCTACAAAGGCGAGCTTAATACTAGATAGTATTTTCTACCAGCTAACCCACGATGATGCGGACAAAGGAAGGGGTAGTGCCAGTAAACTGAAGTACGAATTAAAAGCTATTTTTGTTTCATTTTTCTTCTGAAAAATTGTCTAGAAATGGACACCTATGTTTAACATGTTCCTTTAATTAAGTCGCGACACACTACGTTAAGGCAAGTGCGAAATTTGAAGTGCTTTTTGTCAATTTTTTTCCTCCAAGATGATCTATCGATTCAACCCTGTATGTACCTACTGCTGGGGCACTCCACCACGGGGGCCAAGTCCGGGTTGGTATGATCCAGTATGATCCAAGATGATATATATCTGGCTTGTAATGAACACCTATATTTGTAAAATTCTGGAATACACTGATTTTTAGCTCTATAACGGTAGCCAATGTTGTGTCAAAACATCCTTTTGTTTAACTTAATTTTTTAAACGTAAGTGTTTAAACACACATTTGTTGGCTGTCTCTATTAAATAAAGCAAATATTTCACTATTGAGATTAAAAGAAAGAAAAAGTTTTAACTGTCAACGCGTCTTTCTTAAAAAAACCAAGAGTTTACTGTGATCCTGAAGAAAAAGGTGTTTTGTGCAAGTAGATAGATAAAGAACACTTTATCTCTATAATATAAGAATGAATCGCTGAATGTGTTGGTAAGCGCAAATCTCGGGAGCAGCTGAACCGATTTCGCTGATTCTTTTCTTATAATATTCCTTCAAGTAGGATAGGAGTAGGTTCTTACAGAGAGAAAAAAAAATAAAGAAGCGACTGTTAGGCGGTACGAAGTTCGCTGGGTCAGCTAGTTGTACATAAAAATGGAAATTCCAAAGATATTTCTTAACCGAAGCGTACAGACGGCGGCGTTATCACTAAAATTGATCCCTTCCAGACAACCTCCAAGTACTTACTGAGCAAGGTCTCCATGACCCTGGAGACCGGCTTGGCGTTGCCCAGCGTCTTCTCAGCGCCCGTAAGCCAGTCGACGAAGGCTTGCAGCGCGTCGTGGAACTCCGTGGCCTCCTTCAGAGCTATCTCCAGTTTGATCTTCTTGTCTGAGGCTCTGTTGGGGCATAGAATTGTTCATTAAATTGTTCTATTCTGTAACAGGTGATGGACAACAACTTGATCTTCGTGGAAACGTCGTAACGCCGAAAGATTTCTGTAAAATATAGCATGACTCTAAACGTTTCGTCTTCTTCTTCTTCAGGCTATATTATTTAGTCCACTGCTGGACATAGCCCTCCCCTAATGAGCGCCATAACGTCCTGTCTTCAGCTAGGAACGGTTTAAAAACGTTTATTGGAGAAGAGGCATGCTTTATTTAACCAAACAATTTTTGGATTAAAAGCATAAAGAGTGCGGACCTCCTCAAAAAGTTGTGTGGGTTATGCTGTTAATTACAGACTACTTATCGGCAATTTCTGCTTATATCCGAATAATTAGGGCCACACATCAGGGATTGATTAATTTGGTCCACGTTAAAAGATATATGGTTTAGCAATTCTCTTGACAACTCATTCAAATTTTTCTTGACTTTTCTTAAGAAAGCTTAACCATGGCAAATGAGGTTCGCCATCACAGCGAAAGTATTTGCCAAGTTCTTAATGACTATGGCCCAAGAGAAGGATTAGCCATTGGTTAGTCATTGGTGCCCCAGCAGTGGGGACATACAAAAGGTTGACACCAAGCCAATTTGGTCAGTTAGGATCTTACCGAGCGGTGACGCTGTCCCAGCGACTCTTGAGCGTCTTCAGGTTGTGATGCAGCTGAGAGCCAGGGTTCGGCTTCTCCTGCCGCCGCAGATACTCCTGGCCCTGCTGCAGGACTGCTTCCACCTTCGGCCGGTTGGCCTCCACTTCGTTGTATACCTCCTGTTGACGGGTTGAGGGATTATTATACATCCTATATACTGCTTCCTTGTCGGGTACACTCGAACTGCTCTCGAAAAGAGAGAGAAAGAGATAGAAAGTGAGAAAGAGAGAGGGGGGAGGACTACGGGCTTCATCTTCACGCGTGTACACCGCCAATTGTGATTTTAAGCGCTAAACTATGTGAACACTTGGGACACTCGGGTTTGCTCACGATGTTTTCCCAGTTTTTTTTCGATTACGGAGCGGTAATGCTACTACGCTGTGTGGTGTCGGCCTAGAGAATAGCACCAACCCGAATTCTTCCCGCGGGTGACGTAAAAGTAGGAGGGTGGGCAGCAGCGCCCCCTGCAGTACAATTCCACCAAACTGCGATCCCCAACCCGCATGCCCAGCGTGGGGATTATGGGCATTACCCCCCAATGATGGCACAACCTTGCGCTATGGCGCTCATTAGGGAAGGGCTATGTCCAGCAGTGGACTAATATAGCCTGAAGAAGAAGAAGAATGCTACTACAAAGACAGAAAAAGTGATTTGGCACGTGTCGGGATTCGAACCAAAGACCTCAAAAACGTGTGTCAAGCGTTCACGACATCTCGGTGTCAAACATCCAGTCCAAAGCGAAAGAAAGTCCAAACATACTATGAATGTTGATGAAGCGAAATAGGTTTGCCACGATCGTGGCAAGTAGCATACCCTGTTCTCTGTCTACCCCTATGGTACAGAGGCGTGAGTTGAAGTATGTCGTCCATACCATAAATCTCTCAAGTTGCTCGGAAGCGGTTTCCGGCAGACCACCGACGGGCTTGGAGGCTGCTATGACGCCGTCCACTTCAGACAGCCAAGAGAGAAGGTCCAGGATCTCCGCGTTGAAGCTGTAAGGGGGAGGTCGAGTTAGATTGGTAATTGCAGGATTAGTTATTTAGACCTGAGATTTCCGCACTTAGCCTCATTGTTGAGCTAATGCTTGTTACGTAGCGCTGAGGTATTTTAACACTTCTGGCACTAGGGTTTCCCCATGATATTTTCCTTCACAGATAGCGAGTGGAATAATTTACTTTGCTTTGCTTTACTTTAAATTATTATGTAATAGACTTGTGTAAATAATGTAAACTTTATGTTTCAATGAATTTGTTTAATTTCAAAGATACGTGCATTTGCGAATTTGTAGTCGCAATACCACACGCTAACGTTGAAGGAAAACATCGTGAGGAAACCCGCGGCTTAGTTGGCTCCGCACCTATTGAATAGTCTTTCCCGTGGGCTAGGCCGACTAAGCTATCAGGATGGCATAGGTGCTGGGCAAGCCTACACCATCTATAAAACCACGTCCCAGGCACTACAGCGTCGGAGCGGTCCCTTCACCCATCTAGTGTGAGTGAGGATGCCAGTGGACGCTGTATAAATCATCTCATTACGTAGATGCAAAAAGGCCAATACTACTGCTACTATGTTTCAACAATAAATCTAGCTCACTTTCAATACCTTCAAAGAACAGAAGCCACATACCTCTGGGCCTCCCTCAGCGCGTCCTCGAGCTCCGACTGTCGGTCGCGCGCCTTCTGCTGCAGCTCGCGCCACTTGCGGTTCAGCGTCGCCAGCTTGTCGGCCGTCTCGCCCGCCTCGTCCGTGCCTGCGGGAGGGCGCCCTAGAGTCATGTCACGTACAACATGGGAGCACCTTAAGCGCTACACGGTACTTACAGCGCCGCCAATGAAAAACAAATCTTAACTTAAAAAACCTATTTAGAGGCTAAAAATTTCACCCATGCCGGGATTCGAACCCGCAACCTCTGGCTATCCGTGCCAGCGCTCTACCAATTGAGCCAATGGGCGACTCACGTTCCTTAGCACGGGTTAGTGCATTAAAAATAAAAATAGTAAAATCATAACTTGTTTTGCGATACGTTCTATGCTAAAAGTGAATATCATAAATCTTCACAACTGTGGACAACTATTTTTAGAACATACAGTCTATAACCTAGGATTTTTATGGATTCATGCAAAAAACGGCAATTTTTGGCAAAACTGTTTTCTTCTTCTTCTTCAGGCTATATTATGAAGTCCACTGCTGGACATAGCCCTCCCCTAATGAGCGCCATAGCGCCCTGTCTTCAGCTTGCCGCATCCAGCATCTGCCGGCAGCTTTTTCGCAGATCGTCATCCCACCTGGTCGGAGGGCGTCCTACACTATTTTTGCCGAGTCGCGGTCTCCACTCAAGAACACGTTTACTCCAACGGTTGTCGGTTGTTCGCGAGATATGGCCAGCTGTTTTAAAAAAACTGTTTTAAAGTCCTAGATTCTTGGACCTAAGTGCTTGTCGCTCCCTACTGACAAGAACTTAGGTAGAACTTCTAAAAAGAGTTACTATATTTATTACGATTTGTAATATTTACTTCTATACTATTTTCATTTTTAATGCACTAACCCGTGCTAAGGACAATTTTAAAAACCTAATTAGAGGCTAAAAATTTCACCCATGCCGGGATTCGAACCCGAGAGCTCTGGCTATCCGTGCCAGCGCTCTATCCAATTGAGCTAATGGGCCTGTTATATTTACTTCTTCCAAAAACGCGTTTTAAAGGAAGATATGATTTTTTTCATTGGTAGCGCTATGAAACATTGACGCATTGACAGCGCCTAGCCCCTTAACAGCTGTCAGTTGGCCAAAATACTTTAAAAAAAAAAGATGAAGAAAAAAGAAAGAAGACACCTGTTAACAGTAGATAAACAGTTCGTGTACAATAATCGAGGCATGTGTCGAGTATAGTTGATGATGATACGATTGGTTTAGTCAATAATTTTAGAAACAACACAGCAAACACAACATAAAAAGCGTAAAGCATTAGCGCTTCGCACGTGACTGTTGTGAACATGAAAACGATATTAATAAGGTGTATTAATAATGCCAATTATTTTGGAATGGTTGGTGCGGACTGAATTTAAATTTTGTGACATTCAAGAATCCTCACAGACTTAACCAAGTAGTTTGTTTACTGACCAGTGACGTCACTAACTCCTGTGCGACGCCATATTGCACAAGATACCCTTTTAGCGGCTCATTTCAAAACTGAATTATTATTTGTTTTTTTTTTTAGAAAAGAATCACAAAAGATTTACAAAAAAACCGGCCAAGTGCGAGTCAGACTCGCGCACCGAGGGTTCCGTACAAACCTGTATTATAGACCTGAGTATTTGGTATGAATTTCAATTTAATACCTCTACGCGTTTATGAGGAAATGGGTAGTAAGTTTAAAATTATTCAAAAAAAATATATGTGATGTAACTAAAAATTTATGGTTTTCGTAATTTTTCCTTTATATATGCTATAAGACGTTGCTTCGTACCAAATTTCAAGATTCTGAGTTCACGGGAAGCACCCTGTAGGTTTTGATTCCCTTGCAAGTGTTGAAAATTTGCGGCATAAACGGCTGTATCTTTTGATTGCGTTGGCTTAGAAGTTTGATTTTTTCACAGCTTCAAGGGACAGTAGACCTGAGTAATTGATATAAATTTCAGCTTCATACCTCCACGCGTTCCTGAGAAAAAGGGTCTTGACAGACGGACGGACGGACGGACAGACGGACAACAAAGTGATCCTATAAGGGTTCCGTTTTTTCCTTTTGAGGTACGGAACCCTAAAAATTATCAATTCCTGAGCACCAGTTAAAAACCAACGAAAAGTCCGAGTTGGTTTGGTCGAAAACCTGTGAAATGGCCTCTTCTGTAGCGAAGTTACTGCTCGTAAAGTGCAGGAATGGTTGTGAGGAAGCGGGTGAAGCGGCGGCACATACCCGTACCCTGCTGCACGATCTGGGCCCCGGCGTCGTTGAGCGTGTCGACGGAGGCCTGGTGCGCCGCGATGTCGTTCGCCAGCACCTTCAGCTTGGCCAGCTCCACCTCCAGAACCTGCGGGTCGCCCGCCACCTGCACGGGAAGAGCGGGGTTAGATGGAGTATACGGCCGTCAGCAGGGGAAGGGAGGGACTTAAGAGTATAGGTACAGCCGTCCGAGCCACGTGGCCCGTTGAAGCGCTCGTGGCCTAGGCGAACCGAGTGATTGGAATCAATCACTTGGTTAAGCAACAACAGGCGCGGTCAGGTACAGGATGGGTGAGCGTCCCGTGACTACCGCTAGTGGCATTTTCTCGAGCGCTTCCGTGCTTCGCAAGGCACGTTAAGCCGTTGGTGCCGGCTGTCATATAATGGCAGTCGTTAAGCCATGTCAGAGGCCTTATGGGCGGCTTGATGACTTCTGACAGTAAGGCCCGCCACTGTCTTACAATCCTCCACCAACCCGGACTTGGCCCCCGTGGTGGAGTATGGCCTAACCTTCCTGCGATACATCACACTAATCACATCTTCATCAGACTAATTTTACAAAGGCGAATGTTTATGAGTGTGAAATGAAAAGGTTTTAATCAAAGTAGCGCAGATACTGCGGCTTAATGAACGTTACAAGTCAAACTAGGTGTGCATTTCAAAATCTGGATCATTTTTGAGAAAAAATGGACAAAAAAAACTCCAACTGTGTATGTTTCTTACTTCTTCACGTCTAAACGGCTGGAGCGATTTTGATAAAATTTCGTATGGAGTTATCTGATATCCTGGATTAACACATAGGCTACGTTTCACTGCGGGAAAATAGATAGATAGAGAACACTTTATTGCACAACCAGAAAAATATTACAACCATGATTCTTAAATCTAAGTAATGTTATACAATTGGCGGTCTTATCGCTAAGAGCGATCTCTTCCAGACAACCTTTGGATGGAGTGGATTGCATCAAATATCTTATTGCCATGAAAAAATCAATAGCCCGCGGGTAACGCCGCGGGACACAGCTACTTTTTTATATTTCTTCCATTCTGTCCTTTCTTGTACGTAAGTAGTAAGAATCGAACCCATGACCTCCGTTTTAAAAGTCAAGCGTGCCGACCACTAGATTCAGAGTCGGCTGTAATAGCGACCGTCAAAGTTCTGTTGATTAATTTGGATAATACTTAGATACAAGCATAAGAATTACAAAGAAAAGTTCCAGACTTACCGGTTTCAGCGTATCCAAGGTGTCACTGGTGTTCTGTATCCAGACCAGCAGCTCCTGCAACGCATGCTGCAGCTGTCCCAGCCGCAGCAGAGCCTTCTCCAGCTGCTGCTGACGCTCCACCATCCCGCGGAGGAGGGCCGACCATCTCGCGTTGACCTCCGTCAGAGGCTGCTTGATGGCGGCCGCCTGCTCGCTCGACGTGCGCTCGGTCAGCTCTTGCGCTTGTCTGCGGATGGTCGCGGATGGTCAGAGACGCGATTGGATGGTCGCGGGAGTGTTATGCGAAATATGCGTTGGATTGTTTTGAGTGCCATGCTTGAAAGGAAAGCGTTTGTGAAATTAACACAGCCAATGGCACGAGCAAACAGTTATTTTGGAGAGAAAGGAAGGACAAACTTTGTAGTAAAACAGTTAGGATGTCATCAACAGTCGAAAAAAAAAACAGAAAAAACAGACTCCAAGAAAATATACAAAGATCCCTTCAACAAATCTGGAAAGGTACTCCTTTCCAAACAAAAAATAAAATATAACAATAATAGCAAATAAGAATACTTTAATTTGTAAAACCAAGAGCATCAGCCAACAAACTGCTATTCAGTTTGGCGGAAACCAAATTCTGTATTTTTATTTGAATAAACGTCTTCAATCAATGAATATTGCAGCCTATATACGTCCCACTGCAGGGCACAGGCCTTCTCTCAGAGAGAGAGAGAGAAAGAAAGAGAGAGAGTATTCTCCTTATAACACTCGTGCCCACCGCAGATTGTTACTTTCAAGCGCTGAGGTGAGGCGAGGTCAGCCACTCTTAAAAATAATAATATATATAAAAAAAGTACGCCCGAAGTGAAAATGTCGTTCTTTTCTTGAAGTCGGGTAATAACTATGGAAGAATACTGCTCATATTTGTTGTAACATTTTGTTGGTTTCTGGTTAACAAAGAATACAAAACAGTGAAAACAGAAGCATCACTCCAAAGTAACGGTAATATTTCTTGCCTCATCAGACTCCTTGTGTCGCATCCAGGGGAAAGGGTGGCATAGAAAAACGTACACATTAGTTATTGTCACAGTTGGTCTACATAGTTAGGTGGGTAGTTTAGTTCGGATTTAATTAGTGATTCTAAATATAGTATAAGCATCCGTTTCAGTGTAGAATCTGGATACAAGAGCGGGTCGAAAACTTTGTAATTAAAGACATTTGTGACATTTAGGGCTACTTTACAATAGGCACGACGACAGTATCAAATAATCAAAGATTTGACGATATTATGGGAAAGTATACGTAAGTAAGTATATATTAAAAGGATTTAAAACACTGTTTACTTTTATAAAAAAAGAGATTATAATCATGCTTTCCGACATTTTGACTGAAACACCCATCATATCGCGTGACGTCACGATTAGTAAACTTAACCCGTGCTTTGTTGTGATTACGATGTTTGTTTACCTGAGCGTGACGTCAGATTCGACGCCATGAAACATCGAGCTGTTTGCCCACAGATTTAAAATAATTTTAGAAACAAGCCAATTTTAACCTTACCTTTAATTTGAAATATAGGTTTTTGTAAAAAATCATTATGTCCAACATTATGGAAGAGGATTTTAAAATCTTTCGTCATGCCTGTTTGTGCAGAAAACTGCAGCAAAACATACGTTTCTTTTTTGTAGCCTACTAGGTTAATGTGTCTGATTTGGATGGATCAGTAGTGGAACTCACCTGTTGAGGGCCTCAACCTTGACCATGTGCGGGTCGACCTCCTGCTTGAAGCTCGCCAGCTGCGAGATCTGTCGCTTTACCGCGTCGATGTCGGACCCTAGAGGACCCATGCGCGAGAACTTATCCTCAGCCTTGTCCAGGAATTCTTGCAGGTTCTGTTGGAAGACAAGCGTTGGCGTTGAAGATTCGTTTCGAAATGAATGTATGTATGTGATGATGCTTGTATACATCCAACGAAGCATGTCGTTGAAGATTCGTTTAGTAATTAGGCTAGTAAATGCGATATCTATCAAGGGTTAGTTTTATTTGAGCACTTAATCAAAGACTTCTATTTCGGAACGGAAACTATTTATGTATCTAATTTCCATCCAATATTTGGATGGAAATTAGATACATAGATAAATAGGTACATCATTTATTCACATAAGACACACTTCTTCTTCTTCAGGCTATATTATGTAGTCCACTGCTGGACATAACCCTCCCCCAATGAGCGCCATAGCGCCCTGTCTTCAGCTTGCCGCATCCAGCATCTGCCCGAAGTTTTTCGCAGATCGTCATCCCACCTGGTCGGAGGGCGTCCTACACTACGTTTGCCGACACGCGGTCTCCACTCAAGACCACGTTTACTCCAACGGTTGTCGGAGTTAGCTACCAATACCACTCATTGCTGTGTGGTGTCGGCCTAGAGAATAGCACCAACCCAAATTCTTCCCGCGGGAGTCGTAGAAGACGACTAAGGGACACAAACCGGGAGGTAGCAGCAGCGCCCCCTGCAGTACAATTCCACCAAACTGCGATCCCCAACCCGCATGCCCAGCGTGGGGATTATGGGCATTACCCCCAATGATGGCACAACCTTGCACTCATTAGGGGAGAGCTATGTCCAGCAGTGGACTAGTATAGCCTGAGGAAGGACCACTCATTGCCACTATACCTTCACAAGTGCGCCTTAGAAAACAGTGTCATATCAATGACTTTCTAGATAGAGTCATAGATCTCACCTGTAGGGTGTCGTGGAACTCCATGGCTTTCTCCATGGCGTCGATGAGATTCTCCTCCCGTCTGGCGTACAGCGCCGTGATGTTGTCCCAAGCGGAGTCCAGGTCCTCCATGTGTTTCTTGACCTCAGGTTTGTCAGGCTCCCCGCAAAGGGACATGAGGGTCGAGCCAGTCTTGCGGACTTTCTCCACCTGCGATTTGAGTTGCGATTAACGATATATTCTAGCATCCCTTGTAAAAGGTACCTTGCCTTGCCTTGCCCTAGCATGCCTTTAGAGATGAAAAACTAAATGGCAGTTCGTTGATGTGATATTACAAATGTCATCTTAAATTGAGCAGTAGGAGTCGAAAAGTGATTGACTAAAGTGTAAAGAAAATATTGTCTTCAGGATATCGCCTCGGGTATTCCTGCTGCCAATTATAGACATTGTACCCTGATGAAACAGTATTTTACAGCGTGGTTTCACCTAGGGATCGGTGTAGTCGATATCATGCCGTACCCCTGCAGTGCGATAAGCTCCGTCTCTATATCACGAGACCAGGCAGCCGGCGTCGGCTGCACGCTTAGCGTATCAGCTTCAGCGTATTACATGAAATTGAGTGTTTCAACCTAGCAACAGTCTCACGTCAGGTTTGGCGACCACGCCAAACCTGAGATCTTGTGTTGTATTTTTTGCAGCGCGACCGGCTACGCGGCCGGCGCCGGCTGTGCGCTTAGCGAGTCAATTTAAATTAGCTCTCGCGGCTCAGACTTGGTGTGGTTGATTTTGTGTCAGATTTCCAAGAGGGCTGCTGCGCCAGTATCGTGTTCGGGTGCGGCCAGCGCCGGCTGCGCGTTCAGCGTGTCACTATAACGTCGGGTTTAGCGTGGCCGATGTCGTGGCGTATTTCCTGCAGCGCGACCTGCTGCATCAGTATAGCACGGGGTGCGGCTGCCGGCGCCGGCTGCGACCTGGCGTGTCACTATAAACACTAGACTCTAAACAACACAACTCACCTCAGGTTTGGTGTGGTCGATCTCGTGCCGTATCTCCTGCAGCGCGACCTGCTGCGCCTGTATGGCGCGCGTCTGCGCGGCCGGCGCCGGCTTTTACTCAGCGTGTCACTATAAACACTATAACCTACACAACAGTCTCACCTCGGGCTTGGTGTGGTCGATCTCGTGCCGTATCTCCTGCAGCGCGACCTGCTGCGCCTGTATGGCGCGCGTCTGCGCGGCCGGCGCCGGCTTTTACTCAGCGTGTCACTATAAACACTATAACCTACACAACAGTCTCACCTCGGGCTTGGTGTGGTCGATCTCGTGCCGTATCTCCTGCAGCGCGACCTGCTGCGCCTGTATGGCGCGCGGCTGCGCGGCCGGCGCCGGCTGCGCGCTGAGCGTGTCCTCCAGCTCCGCCAGCGTGGCCATGACCGCGTCTAGCGCGGCCCAGAACTTGCGCGCCAGCTCCAGCGCGCTGTCCAGCGAGCGCCCGCGGTCCGTCGTCGCCTTCTGCACCTCGTCCCATAGTCTGCAGCGAGATACGAACACTTTCTCAAGCAGAATAGAATATATTTATTCGTCTTCAAGCGAAATAAGACACAACAATCACTTTTATACCAGAGGCATTAATGACAATTCAAGGAGATAAGATAAGAATATTCTTTATTTGTACACCAGAGCACATTTTATAAAACATGTAAAGATACAAAGTACAATTGGCGGCCTTATTGCTATAAGCGATTTCTTCCAGACAACCGTACGACGGAAAGTTGCTGAAGGAAATAGGAGACGGGTAGTCGGTGCAAATATGAATATATTAATACACTACTTATAATATACCTACATAAACAATTACATGAAGAGACATTTATTTAACACTATATAAATTACAAATGAAGACAAAAAGGTCTGTGCCTCGGCTTTGCTCAAACTACAAGTATTGGTGTCGGTGGTGGTGTATTCGTGTCTTGCTTCAGCTTGAAAAAGTGGGAGAGAGGACGGTGCATTAACTAACCGCATGGTGCTTGAGGGATTTTTGGCAGAATTTAGCAAAGTAATTTCTTCATTTTAATGCTATTATGGATTTCCGCAAAGTATCGCCTGATTCCATACAATTTTCTAATAAAGTAAATTAAAATTGAAGTTTAGAAAAGAGACGTTCCATGATCATAGGTCCAGGACCTTGAATATTTGTTCAAACTTTGAACAAACTTAGCCATCAAAAAAGTGTTCAAACAAGTCACGCTACATCTGCCGCCAGCTTTATAATAACTAGTGAAATGGTAGGGCACACTACGAGTACATCCTGTAAAAAATGTGTTAAGTACACTTGGTGCCAAAAGGGCTACTATAACCATTGAATACAAATTCAATGCTATAACATAAAGGATTATTTAGATGACAATAATGTCTGGAATTAAAACTCGTACAATGCATGACTTCTTTGTTTTAAACTCTGTTAATTAAGGACTTTGTATTTTGGAGTTGTTGTGTCCATTTTTTCTCCAAAATGATCTAGATTTTAAAATGGAAACCTAGTTTGAATTGTAACGTTCATTAAGCCGCAGTTTCTGCGCTACTTTGAATAAAACCTTTTCATTTTATTTCTGTATCCACAATCCACATACTTGTTGAGTTTGTCCAGCTTGTTCCGGATGTCTCGGACGGCGGGGTCGCTCTTGTTGGCCTTCCCGATGACGTCAGAGGCGGCGCGCTGCACGGCGTTGTAGGCCTCCGTCCGCTTCTCCAGGTCCTCGATCAGCGCGTTGTTCTCGTCGATCTGGTCTCTGGGGTTGGGGGAGGGCGACGGTTAGAACTGTAGGGATGCTATTCTGAGAATGTTTGCTGTAGGGCACAAAGCTTCTCTCAGGAGATTTGCCCAGCGTAGACTGGTGATTTACAGCGCTGAGGTATCTGAGCACCCTTCAATTTTAACGAATGCTATAGCCACTATAAAGTATGTGTCTAAATTACTATAGCGTCGGTTTCGATTAATAGTGAAATCGATACGTGTTCAGTATTAAGCGTGTCCGTGGTAAAAATCTTTTTTTGTGGTATAAATAATGTAATAATAATAACATATCGAATTTATCGATAAATACTTTTTTTCGACATGTAACAAGAGCCACAAGCCATGTACTACCGTCAGTATATAATTTAGTCCTTCCAATCGATTTTTACAGATCCGTATTTATTGGTGCATGGCATAAGAGTGACCTTAAAATTACATTCTATTCACTTTCTGAATTCAGACAAGTGTACACCCTCTGGCATCCCTCTTGCTGGCGTGGTTAACGTATTTAACAATTGTAAAAGAAATTAGTGTACTTTTGAGAAATGTGGTTTGAGGCGTACCTCGAATGTCTTCTGGATATCAATGAAATTTTAACCTCCTAAGATTTGACATTGAAAATAACAATCGAAAACCATTGTTGTTTACAGGTTCAGCACTAAGAAGTTTAAAGGACAGCTTTTTTTGTCCCACAGCAGGGCACGGGCCTTCTCTCAGAGAGGGAGAGAGAATATGGGCTTAATTACCAAGCGTGCCCACCCTGTCTTGGTAATTACAAGTGCTGAGGTGTTTTATTAACACACTCGCGTTTCCTCACGATGTTTTTCTTCACGGTTAGCGAGAAAGAATATGTTAAACTCACTCAATCTTGGGCGGGTGCGCGGAGACGGGCTCCGCGTTGGCGACCTGGTCGGCCGTGTTGGCCAGCGCGCGAAGCATGCCCTCCAGCTTGTCGGAGAACTGCGACGACTCTTGCAGCGCCTGCGGGGGGCAGCGAGATCATTTATACAGTTTCCAACTTCACTCACATTAAATGGGTAATAGTACATTACACAACTAGGGTGGTAATACAAAGAAAGGCCGAGATCGCAGAAGTTTGCGGCCCGAGCTGCAAGCGAGGGACGTAAATATGCGATCGAGAGCTTTCTTTATTACCTCCCGTGTTGTGTACATCTTTTTATGTCTACACTTGGCCAGGTGCGGAAAAAGCCACTTTATGGCCAGGTTCTTATAAAGGTTCTTTATGCCACACCTGGCAATAAATTATATAAAGAACCTTTATGCCACACCTGGCCATAAAGTGGCTTTTTCCGCACATTTAACTTAGCCGGTCAACTTTATTGCGTCAGCTGTGACCGTACATTTAAAAACAAACTCTGATTTGCATCTTACATCCGTGCGCACGCTCGGCTCTAAATTTATAATTGCCAAGGTGTCGCAGTCAACGTAATCGTTGTGGAGGCCATCATCATCATCTTTTTGACATTAAAATGTGAAAATTACTTTGCTAAATTCCGCCACTTGCACTTGTGACCCTGAGGATGCCTCGTGTAAGACGTGAAACGCGCCGCACATTTTCTCACACAAGTATTGGTGTCGGTGGTGCTTTGTTCGAGTCTTGCTTCTGCTTCACAAAGTGGGAGAGAGGGCGGTGCATTAACTAACCGCATGGTGCTTGTGGGATTTCTGGGGGAATGTCGCAAAGTAATTTTCACATTTTAATGCTACTAAGGATTCCCGCTAGTGGCATTATTCCGAGCGCTTCCGTGCTTCGCAAGGCACGTTAAGCCGTTGGTGCCGGCTGTCATATAATGGCAGTCGTTAAGCCACGTCAGAGGTCTTCTGGGCGGCTTGATAACTTCTGACAGTAATGCCCGCCCCTGTCTTACGATCCTCGACCAACCCGGACTTGGCCCCCGTGGTGGAGTATGGCCTAACCTTCCTATGGGGACATATAATGGGTTGATATCGAGCTAGTAAAGTTTGAGCTATAAATTACTTTCATATTTTTTCAATTCACTATTCAGACCGAATTCACCTAGAGCAAAGCCTCGATAGACCTTAACTTTGAAGGCCTAACCTTTCTGCGATGCAGGAAGAGACCCGTACCGCAGCAGTGGGGACAACAAGGGTTGATAACGAACGAACGATAACGATGGATTTCCGCAAAGTAACGCCCGATTCCATGCGACATCATATTTTTTCAGAAGAACACAAAAGCCAAGAAAGAAGCGGCGACCTTCTCGAGCTGCTGCTGGCGCGTCCTGAGCTCTGCCCTGAGCGCGTTGTACCGCTCCAGGTCGGCCTCCACCGCGTCCTGCACCCTGGCCGCGTCCTCCTCGCCGCACAGCCGCGCCAGCGCCTCGCCCGTCTTCACCAGCTTGTCCAGGATGGGCTTGTGGCCCGCGATGGACTGCTGCAGCATCTGCGGACGAATGGACGAACTCAACATCCGAAATTACGAAATTATTTGTGCCTCGGTCTCTGTGAATTCGTTGGCGTGGATGGGGTTAGGATAAAAAAAAACCTATGAAGTTTTTGGGATGCACTATAGCAATACTGATAAAAAATTATATCATTTTTAAATGTTCTTTGTTGTAAGCCAAATGTCGCTATTAAAGCCTTAGAGAGTCACTACGCATATTACATTGGCCTATGCATCTAATCATCTACCTATGAGATTATTTTTAGAGCGTCCAGTAGCATCTTCACTCACACTGGATGAGAGTCTCTCTTTTCACATTCTGAAAGGATTGTATTGGAAACATTGGACAAAACTAGCAAATTTGCAGATGGTTTGGCGTACGCTGATTAGAAAGATAGATTTTTTCCTTTTACTGTGACTTTTGAGAAAAATAAACTATTCAGACACAATTAAAATCGTCATACAATATACTACCAGCGCCATCTAGTATCGCGACTATTGAGTATTGGAATGTAGCTTGATTGGACCACATTTCAGATTCAGACAATGTCTAGAATTTATAAAGAGCGACAAACTGCCGACTTCCCCAATCTGTTCTTTGTATGATTATTTTTTCTTTTTTCTTATGGAATGAAATGAAAAGGTTTTCTTCAAAGTAGCGCAGAAACTGCGGCTTTATGAACGTTACAATTCAAACTAGGTGTCCATTTTCAAATTTAGACAATTTTCGAGACAAAATGGACAAAAAAACTCCATACTTAGTCTTTTCTCAAATCTTTTCTTCGTCTTATGTAACCTTGCTTGGTTATAGTTAACATGAGATGTACGTACCTCGTTCTTGTCTTGTTGCTGAACAATCTGCTCGGGTCTTAGTGCAGGCATAGCCAGCAGTTGAATCTGCTTCTCCATATCTTCCAGCCAAGACAAAAGACTGAAAAGAAAACATACGTTGATTCATGACATTCTGAAAATGGAGACTAGTTGCTTTCCGCTGAGCTAATTCGCAGTAAGGCGTCTCTTTGGAATCAGATCAGGTCAAAAACTGGTTAAATGTTTGAACAGTGTATTACCGCAGAGGAAAGGATGTCAGGTAACGTCAATTAACGGAGGAACTCTTTTTTATCTTTACACAAATGTCAGCTGAAAAGTCGGCACTAAATTTACTCATCATAATATCAAGGTTCTACAAATATACAACGCGTTCAGCGAACTAATCAGTCAAATGAAGGCCCTTCTCCAAGGCAGCCAAACGTTTGGTACTGTACAAATTGACGGCCTCTGTGGTGCAGCGGTAGCGCCTACCAAGCAAGAGGTCCCGGGATCGATCCCCGGCTGGGGAATAAAAAAAACCCAGGTCTTGGATGTTTAAATGTTTGTGATGTCATTGTTTATGGTTCCCACGTCACAGGGTATCCTAGAGTGGGGCCAGAAGCAATGTATGTGCCTGTTTGTAAATGTTATGCCGTTTCGTTAAGTTGTTAAGGTTCTATTTGCCCGTGATGCGACTCGGCAAAGTAAAACTCTTCTTCAAGCTATATTAGTCCACTGCTGGACATAGCCCTTCCCCAATGAGAACCATAGCGCAAGGTTGTGCCATCATTGGGGGGTAGTGCCCATAATTCCCACTCTGGGCATGCGCTAAAACTCGTCCAGCTAAAATTCCAGCAGCTGAACATTCAGCAATCCCCGCTACGACATTAAGTGTGGCATGGGTGGAATTTTTAGCCTCTAAATAGGTTTTTAAAATTGTCCTTAGCACGGGTTAGTGCAGTAAAATAAAAATAGTATAATCATGTGGGTACAGCGATATCATTCCGATGTAAAAACCTAACTGCAAAGTAGGTAGTCGGGGCTGTAAGTGCTGCAATCGACTTCAGCCAGATGTCGCTGCCTGTACGTAATACAGAGAATAGTGTAAAGAGGTTCGAAATTTCACTGATGCCGGTGAGTCGCCCATTAGCTCAGTTGGATAGAGCGCTGGCACGGATAGCCAGAGGTCGCGGGTTCGAATCCCGGCATAGGTGAAATTTAAAGCCTCTAAATAGGTTTTTAAAATTAAGTGTGAAGTTACCCGTGATGCGTGTCTGCGAAGTGCTCCGCCAGAGGCAGCGCCTGCTCCAGCGCCGCCAGCCGCTCGGCGCTGAGCTGGCCGACCTCCTCCATGGTGTCGCGGAGCTCTTCAGTGCGCTCGCGGATCACGGCCGACTCCTCGGAAGAGTGGGACTCGCGCAGCGCCTGTGGGCGACGCGGTACGGTGTAAGAAAGGGACTGATCTTGGAGTGGATCTTGGGTCTTGGAGTATGGTGTAAGAAAGGGACTCCTGTTGGGTTCAACGGATACGGTGTAAGAAAGGGACTGCTGTTGGAATCAACGTGATACGGTGTAAGAAAGGGACTGCTCTTGGGGGCGACGTGATACGGTGTAAGAAAGGGACTGCTCTTGGGGGCGACGTGATACGGTGTAAGAAAGGGACTGCTCTTGGGGGCGACGTGATACGGTGTAAGAAAGGGACTGCTCTTGGAGGCGACGTGTTACGGTTAAAGGGACGTGATACGCTATACATTTAACGGACCTAATCGTTTTTGAACGAACTTTGCTAAGATCCGGATTCAAATGATTAATATGTAGTAACTATTCAATTGTTATTGTTGAATAACTTTCCGGACTCCTCCGCTCTTCGCCTGGCTAAGCAAGTCCCCGACGCGTCCTCTCACCTTCTTCGCCTGGCCGAGCAGGTCTCTGCCGCGCACTCTCACCTTCTTCGCCTGGCTGAGCAGGTCTCTGCCGCGCACTCTCACCTTCTTCGCCTGGCTGAGCAGGTCTCTGCCGCGCACTCTCACCTTCTTCGCCTGGCCGAGCAGGTCTCTGCCGCGCACTCTCACCTTCTTCGCCTGGCTGAGCAGGTCTCTGCCGCGCACTCTCACCTTCTTCGCCTGGCTGAGCAGGTCTCTGACGCGCACTCTCACCTTCTTCGCCTGGCTGAGCAGGTCTCTGCCGCGCACTCTCACCTTCTTCGCCTGGCTGAGCAGGTCTCTGCCGCGCACTCTCACCTTCTTCGCCTGGCTGAGCAGGTCTCTGCCGCGCACTCTCACCTTCTTCGCCTGGCTGAGCAGGTCTCTGCCGCGCACTCTCACCTTCTTCGCCTGGCTGAGCAGGTCTCTGCCGCGCACTCTCACCTTCTTCGCCTGGCTGAGCAGGTCTCTGCCGCGCACTCTCACCTTCTTCGCCTGGCTGAGCAGGTCTCTGCCGCGCACTCTCACCTTCTTCGCCTGGCTGAGCAGGTCTCTGACGCGCACCCTCTGCGCGGCCACGTCGTCGTTCAGAGGCCGGTGCTCCTTGAGCTGCGCGCGCACCAGCGCGGGCTCGCACGAGGGCGGCTCCGCGTCCCTCAGCTGGGCCTCCACGCCGCGGAGCCATTGCAGCACGTCCTCCATATCGCCGACGACTTCCAGGGAGCGCTGTTGGATTTGAGACAGGTTATTTATTTACACATTTATTTGCCTTTTAGTAGGTACATACAGGGTTAGAAATTAAGCCGAAAAAAACTGGAAATACAAAAAGGAGATTCCTTGATTTAGCGGCCTACTAAGTTCAAGCCGTAATAGTAGTTGCAAGCCTGGTCCCCTCGCTAGGATACCCTGTGTGGATGTGGTTAGGATGAGTGACTACTCATCCTATCCTATGGTCGACTGACCATACGACTAATGATCTAGATTTTGAAATGGACACCTAGTTTGAATTGTAACGTTCATTAAGCCGCAGCTTCTGCGCTACTTCGAATAAAACCTTTTCATTTCATTTCATTGAAGTCGATAGAACATTATTTTTGTACATATGTGCACTCTAATATGTTACGTAAGGACTGCTCCTGGACGGTACTTTGCAATTAACATGTATAAAGGTTGATGAGACGGGTTAGGATGCTTACTTTCGACTAGATGATGATGATGATACAAGCATGCCCGGTTTTTAAAACAATGACCAAAAGGCATACCTATTATGTTCCCTGTTTTGTTTCTCTAGTTTATTTAGTCTGTGGTTAACGGTGCTGGTGGTACAGTTACATAATACTTTAAATAGTTAAGAATTCTTGTTATATTGTCTTATGCTAATAAGTTACTTATCTATTTTTGTTTCGGTAGATCACGATAGATCTTGACACTATTTTTAAGAACTTATGTACTCATATTTTGGCAAATAAACAATTTTTACTTTTATTCTTTGTAATAACAATGTTGGTCAATGCCTGCCGTGTCAACGTACCTTCTTGCTGAGAAGCAGCCTCTCGGCCTTCCGCTGCACCTGCTCTGCGATGGCGTCGAAGCGGCGGTTGTCGCGCGTCACGATGCCCTCGATGTGAGTGGCGCCCTCGCCCGGCGAGATCTGGAAGTTCACACTACGTAAATAACAAGTTCAAACCAGATTCGAGACACGAGGTACAAGGCAAGTGTCTAGTTAGTTAATTAGACCTGTGATTTCCGAACTTCGCCTCAGCGTCTGCTACGTACAGCCATTTCTTCTTCTTCTTCAGGCTATATTAGTCCACTACTGGACATAGCCCTCCCCTAATGAGCGCCATAGCGCAAGGTTGTGCCATCATTGGGGGTAATGCCCATAATCCCCACGCTGGACATGCGGGTTGGGGATCGCAGTTTGGTGGAATTGTACTGCAGGGGACGCTGCTGCCCGCCCCCCAGTTTGTGTCCACAGCCATTTCATTACTCTCTTACCCGTCCTTGACTCTTACCTGGCACAACTGTGGTCCGATCGAGTTGATGGTGTCCAAGATGGGCCGGTACTCCTGTATCTCCGCTTCCAAGCGCAAGATGTCCTCTTCGCGGGGTTCCACGGACTGCAAGCACGTCTCCGCGCCCGCCATCCATTCGGTAAGTCTACGGGAGAGAAACGAGCAAGTTTATTAATTAATGGTACTGGAAATCGCTGATGAGGAATCCGAGTTGAGTTTTAATTAAGAGAAAAGCTCTAAAGAGGAGTAGAAAATTAGTGGTAGCATTAGATGATTGATTTTAATGGCTTTGAAATGTTTCTTTGTTACACTTTATTGCACAATAAACACGTTATTTAAATCGTTTATAAAACTTAAATAACAGGTTTGACACTTTGAAATGACTAATGTTTAAAAAATAACTTTTGTAACACAGCGTGAAATGAAAACTGCGCTGCCAAACTGGGCTCCCAAAACTTTCTCTACGCCACACTAATATAAGCTACTTGAAATAGTAATCCTGCGCAGACGAAGTCGCGGGCAGCTAGTACGCGTATAGTCCACTCCGACGGCGTACCTGGCGCGGTCGGTGTGGAATTGCCGCACGAGCGGCAGCGCCTGATGGATAGACAGTTTCCCTATCATTCCCTAGTCATACGCGTATAATCTACTACAATGATGGACCGTTATATTCCCTAGTCATACGAGTGTAATTTACTACGATGATGAACCGTTTAATTCTCTAGTCATACGAGTATAATCTACTACGATGATGGACCGTTATATTCCCTAGTCATACGAGCATATTCTACTACGATGATGGACCGTTATATTCCCTAGTCATATGAGTGTAATTTACTACGATGATGAACCGTTTAATTCTCTAGTCATACGAGTATAATCTACTACGATGATGGACCGTTATATTCCCTAGTCATACGCGTATAATCTACTACAATGATGGACCGTTATATTCCCTAGTCATACGAGTGTAATTTACTACGATGATGAACCGTTTAATTCTCTAGTCATACGAGTATAATCTACTACGATGATGGACCGTTATATTCCCTAGTCATACGAGCATATTCTACTACGATGATGGACCGTTATATTCCCTAGTCATACGAGTGTAATTTACTACGATGATGAACCGTTTAATTCTCTAGTCATACGAGTATAATCTACTACGATGATGGACCGTTATATTCCCTAGTCATACGCGTATAATCTACTACAATGATGGACCGTTATATTCCCTAGTCATACGAGTGTAATTTACTACGATGATGAACCGTTTAATTCTCTAGTCATACGAGTATAATCTACTACGATGATGGACCGTTATATTCCCTAGTCATACGAGCATATTCTACTACGATGATGGACCGTTATATTCCCTAGTCATACGAGTATAATCTAGTACGATGGACCGTTTCATTCCCTAGTCATATGAGTGTAATTTACTACGATGATGGACCGTTATATACCCTAGTCATACGAGTGTAATTTACTACGATGATGGAAAGCTATATTCCCTAGTAATTTACTACAATTATGGACCATTTCATTCCCTAGTCATACGCGTATAGTCTACTACAATTATGGACCGTTTCATTCCGTAGTCATACGCGTATAATCTACTACAATTATGGACCGTTTCATTCCTTAGTCATACGCGTATAGTCTACTACAATTATGGACCGTTTCATTCCCTAGTTATACGCGTATAGTCTACTACAATTATGGACCGTTTCATTCCCTAGTCATACGCGTATAATCTACTACAATTTTGGACCGTTTCATTCCCTAGTCATACGCGTATAATCTACTACAATTATGGACCGTTTCATTCCCTAGTCATATGCGTATAATCTACTACAATGATGGACCGTTATATTCCCTAGTCATACGCGTATAATCTACTACAATGATGGACCGGTATATATCCTAGTCATACGCGTATAATCTACTACAATTATGGACCGTTTCATTCCCTAGTCATACGCGTATAATCTACTACGATGATGGACCGTTATATTCCCTGGTCATGCGCGTATAATCTACTACAATTATGGACCGTTTCATTCCCTAGTCATACGCGTATAATCTACTACAATGATGGACTGTTATATTCCCTAGTCATACGCGTATAATCTACTACAATTATGGACCGTTTCATTCCCTAGTCATACGAGTGCAATTTACTACGATGATGGACCGCTATATACCCTAGTCATACTAGTGTAATTTACTACGACGATGGACTGCTATATTCCCTAGTAATTTACTACCATGATGGACCGCTATATTCCCTAGTAATTTACTACGATGATGGACCGCTATATTCCCTAGTAATCTACTACGATGATGGACCGCTATATTCCCTAGTAATCTACTACGATGATGGACCGCTATATTCCCTAGTAATCTACTACGATGATGGACCGCTATATTCCCTAGTAATTTACTACGATGATGGACCGCTATATTCCCTAGTAATTTACTACGATGATGAACCGCTATATTCCTTAGTAATCTACTACGATGATGGACCGCTATATTCCCTAGTAATTTACTACGATGATGGACCGCTATATTCCCTAGTAATTTACTACGATGATGGACCGCTATATTCCCTAGTAATTTACTACGATGATGAACCGCTATATTACCTAGTAATCTACTACGATGATGGACCGCTATATTCCCTAGTCATACGAATCTACTCGGCCGGTGTGGAAGTGCTGCACCAGCGGCAGCGTCTGATCGTAGGACCGTTTCATTCCTTAGTTATGCACTATAATCTACTACGATGATGAACCGTTACATTCCCTAGTCACACGCGTGTAATCCACCCCGACGGCGTACCTGGCGTGGCCGGTGCTGAAGTGCTGCACCAGCGGCAGCGTCTCGGAGGCGCGGCGCAGCAGGTCGGCGCCGCGGCTGGTGAGCTCGTTGTAGCGCCGCTGCAGCGCGTCCAGCTTGTCCTTCAGCTGCAGCGCCTCGTCGCCCGAGATGTGCTTCATCAGCTCCAGCCCCGACTCCACGGTGCTGTCGATGGCCTCCTGCTTCGACGCGATCTCCTCGGTCTTCTCCTGTGGCGGGCGGGGGCGCGGGTTAGACGGCGGAAGGTTTATTGGGGCTTCGGCAGAAATTTGAAGGGGGTTTTTGTGGAAACTATTGGAATGAGCAATAGGGGTCTTTGATCAAAGCCTGACGTAAAGGAACGATGTGTATTCACGATAAAAAACAATTGAAAACTATGTGTAAATATTTTTAGAAGCCATTAAAAGATGAGCCGTACAATAGAGGGATTGAAGTTCACGCTGTGACTTCTCACTAGTAGTTCGCCACATAGCTGTTTTATGACGACTGACTGCACCACACGCTACTATCCTACGCTTTGATGGCTATTACAGTGTCCAAATAAATAAAATAAATAAAAACATTATGCTTGTTAGAGACTACAATACCGTTACGTAAAAACGAAGCACCTGGCGACATTATATTTCAGTCGAACCATTGGGCCAGCTCATCCATCTGGTGCAGTAGCTTCTCCACGAGGACGGACGGCACAGTCTTGACAAAGTAGCACTCCAGCACGTCAATTCAGGCCGACAGGTCTTAAACCTACTCCTGGATGGTGCCATCATATTTCTAAGCCTTTAATTGCGACAATATCTAAACTAGTCCAGATAAAAAAAAAGAATCGATTTGATCCAACCTCACCGCGATATAGAAACGAAGCAGCGCCATCTAGCGACAAACCGATGAAACCTTTACAGAGCACCGTTATTATAATGTAATACTCTCGGCCAGCTCACCCGCTTGACGAAGTAGCCCTGCATCGCGTCCATCCAGGCCGACAGATCCCTAACCTACCGCTAGCTGAGGCAACACCATATGCCTAAGCCTCGATCAACTACGCCTAGTCCGGCTATTTAAAAGAATCGTTTAGTTTCAACCACACCGCGATATAGAAATAACGCAGCGCCATCTAGTGACATGCCGCGCGAACTTTTTCAGAGCACTATTACTGTACAGTCTATTTATTCTTACTTGTCCAATTTAGTAAACAAGATTCTACCCTTAAACTGTGACTTTTTAGTCCAAAACTGCCATATTTCCATACATGAAGTAACCTGGAACACTCTTTTAGATAACACGCTGCCAATTTTTTTATAAATATAGATCATTATAGTTTATGAATTTGCGAGAAATTGTCTAGTTTAGGCATCTAATCTCAATTTTAAGGTTAGAATCATGTTTACTAAATTGGACGAGTAAGAATAAAAAGACTGTAGGACAACACTCACGGCCAGCTCGTCCATCTGGCGCAGCAGCTTCTCCGTGACGACAGTATTCCTAAGCCTCGACTAAACTCGACAATATCGAAACTAGTCCAGCTATATAAAAGAATCGTTTAGATTCAACCACACCGCGATACAGAAATGACGCAGCGCCATCTAGCGACACGCCGGGCGAACTTTTTCAGAGCCCTATTCTATACTATAGGGTAAGACTCACGGCCAGCTCGTCCATCTGGCGCAGCAGCTTCTCCATGACGACGGGCAGCAGCTTCCGCTTGGCGAGGTAGGCCTCCATGGCGTCCATCCAGGCCGACAGGTCCCTAACCTACCGCTAGCTGGTGACGCCATATGTCTAAGCTTCGATCAACTACGCCTGGTCCGGCTATTTAAAAGAATCGTTTAGATTCAACCACACCGCGATACAGAAATGACGCAGCGCCATCTAGCGACAAGCCGGGCGAACTTTTTCAGAGCACTATTCTATACTATAGGGTAAGACTCACGGCCAGCTCGTCCATCTGGCGCAGCAGCTTCTCCATGACGACGGGCAGCAGCTTCCGCTTGGCGAGGTAGGCCTCCATGGCGTCCATCCAGGCCGACAGGTCCCTAACCTACCGCTAGCTGGTGACGCCATATGTCTAAGCTTCGATCAACTACGCCTGGTCCGGCTATTTAAAAGAATCGTTTAGATTCAACCACACCGCGATACAGAAATGACGCAGCGCCATCTAGCGACAAGCCGGGCGAACTTTTTCAGAGCACTATTCTATACTATAGGGTAAGACTCACGGCCAGCTCGTCCATCTGGCGCAGCAGCTTCTCCATGACGACGGGCAGCAGCTTCCGCTTGGCGAGGTAGGCCTCCATGGCGTCCATCCAGGCCGACAGGTCCTGGTAGGTCAGCACGAGGTGCCGCAGCCCCTTGCGGGAGTTGTCCAGCAGCGAGCCGATCTCCAGGCTGTGCTCCACCAGCGCTTGGTACCTGGGGGAGGTAGACCGTTCATGAGTCTCAAAAGTCTTTATTGCATTAAAACGGGCAGTGGTTTCAACAGAGTACCAAGAGTACCTTAATCAAGAAAGCCGAACTAGTTGCCAGCCTCAGATACGAGACGGCATATAAAGAAGCAGATCAAAAAGGAGTTTTAGACTGATTTTCATTTTTTTTTATTTATTTGATATATACAATAAGAACTTACAGCTAAACCAAAACGCTCTTAATGTTACTGATGCATCTACCACCCAAGTTTAACATAACTTTTGGAGAGATTTTATGTGAATTTAATTTTTAAAGTATAAGTCAGGTTCGGAAGACTGATCGGTATACCACGAATCACTTATTGTAACAGAATCGAGATGTTAATCAAAACTAAGCCCTACACTCACTGGTCTGAAGGCGACCGGTAAAAACACCGGACTCGAATTTCTGACAAGCAATTTCCACCCTTATCAAATTGTGAATAAGCTCTCTACTTATATATTTATCAACCATGACAAAGGAAAACCGTGAATCTATAAACAGACAAAATCGAGAAACAGATCCCCAATAAGACAGGCAGATATGAAAACAGTCGGCCAGCAAATCCGGCTTCGATGTTTCATAATTCACAAGCAATTCCCGCCCCTGTGAACTTGTCAACAACAGCGTGAAGGCGGTCCAGTCTAGTGATTTGCGCCCTAACTAATTCACTTGTCAATAAGCTTTCAAAGTATCTCTAAAACAATTCAATCATAGGGGCGTACTCCGGTCGCCTCGATGTTGCATAACTCACAAGCAATTCCCGCCCTTGTGAACCTGTCCACAAGGTCCACACTCACCTGTCGGTGGCGGCCTGCAGGCGGTCGGCCAGCGCGGCGGCCTCGTCGTCTCCGACCAGTGCCATAAGCGTGGAGGCCGTCTCAGTCAGCTGCTTGAACGGCGGCTGCTTCGACAGGATGTCTTCATGGAGATTCTGGAGGATGTACGTGTATTGTTATTAAATTTAACATAACATAACTTAAGCCCCTCACGTTTGTATCCCAGAGGGGTAGGCAGTGACCAGAGACTGCCACTTGCCACGAGTCTAATAAATCAACTTCGTTTAAAAACCTATTTAGAGGCTAAAAATTTCACCCATGCCGGGATTCGAACCCGCAACCTCTGGCTATCCGTACCAGCGCTCTACCAATTGAGCTCAATTGGTAGAGCGCTGGTACGGATAGCCAGAGGTTGCGGGTTCGAATCCCGGCATGGGTGAAATTTTTAGCCTCTAAATAGGTTTTTAAATTTGTTCCTTAGCACGGGTTAGTGCATTAAAAATAAAAATAGTGAAATCAACTTCGCTTCATCAACGTCTATTAGTCGTTGCATTCACGCGCGTTGGTTCCGGGTACTTTATGTACACGTAATTTAATTTCTTGCAATATATAAGTAAGCACCTTAAATTGCCACGCCATAAAGCGTTTTATATGATCAATTATTGTAATAAAATGTACAACATAACTGCAATAAATGAGATACACAGAGTCAGAGCCGGCTCGAAGGACCAACTTGTGCGTAGCTTATGGACTGTATTTGGGTGGTCGCTAATTGGCTTGCACTGAGCAACTTGCAATAAAATTTTCAACTTGAATTTAATGCCTTGAGCCTTTTTACCACACAACCGCAGAAGGCTCATAAAAAAAATTTAACTTGTGAGCCTCAGAATGCCTCGCGTTAGAGACGAACCGCGTCGCTCATTTTCTCACACAAGTATTGTGTCGGTGCTGGTGTGTTCGTGTCTTGCTTCTGCTTGAAAAAGTGGGAGGGAGGCCGATGCATTAAATACCGCATGGTACTTATAGGATTTTTGGCGGAATTTAGCAAAGTCATTTTCACATTCTGAGGACATAATCCAGGTGTAAACTGTTTACATACAAATACGTCAGACGCGGTCTTTAGGTAATCTCTTGAGGAGCTAGTTCCATTTGCACTGTCAACGGCTCATTATATATTTATTGCTTTGTTGCTTTGCTTCTAAAGTATAGTCTGCTTAATAATGTCTCTTGCAAGTACAACTAAATAACTCCTCTCTCCACCCACCTTATGCTCTCTGATCTTCTGCTGTATCTTCTCCTCATCTGTGGGCACCAGCTGCAGTGCGCGCAGCTTGCGCTCGCTGGAGCCAAGCCACTCCACCAGCGGCTGCAGCTGCTCCTCGAACTGTTTGGCCACCTGGTATGTAACAATAGAGATTAGGACAATTAGGAATGCAAAGTTTTTTTTATGATCGGATTTTATTTTATATTCTGATAGTAGACGTAATTTTAAGAAACTAATTTCATTTTTTTCGTGTTGTTATTTAATTAAAATAAATGTGAATAAATATTATTCGGCGTGACGTCATATGTTACATACACTGTGTGTATGTAGAGTTCGCGATTGAATTTGTCTATGGTTTAGTGTAAAAAGACAGATGTTTGACAGATGAAGTTGACAGGCCATTGGTAGTTTTTTCACAGAATAACTACTACCACAGACGAATTAAAATGTGACGTCATCATAGAGGTCATATGAAGGCCATTTAAATATTATTATTTACTCAAAATTAGGCTCATCTTTTATGATAAGAATCTCTTACATTAAAAATACTCTAGTTTGGATGCTAAGCTCGAAATGGTTTTCGATTCAGGCAGTTCACTTTTTTTTTGCATCCCGAATTACCTCTATATCCAGTGTTATGTATCCTTTAAGTACAGCCATGATGACTCTCAATATATGTGCTATGAAGCGCTTGTGGCCTACTGATTGTAATCAATCATTTGGGTTAAGCAACAATAGACGCGGTCAGGTACTAGATGGGAGATGATCCCGTGATTACCGCTAGTGGCATTTTTCCGAGCTCTTCCGTGCTTCGTAAGGCACGTTAAGCCGTTTGTTTGTTTGTTACGCTTTATTGCACAAAAATTAAGAAACAGAAAAATTACTTAAATAACAGGTAAGTGTTGATGTACAAAGGCGGACTTATTTCAAAAGAAATTTCTTCCAGCCAGCCTAAGAAAGATTTGACCAAAAAACAGAGAGCGGGAGATGGCAAATATAGCTAAACAAGAAAAATTTAATCTAAAATTACCTATTTCAAGTTAATAGTTGCCGTTGGTGTCAGCTGTCATGTAATGGCAGTCGTTAAGCCATAGGCATATGTCAGAGGCCTTACGGGCGGCTTGATAACTTCTGACAATAAGACCCGCCACTGTCTTACAATCCTCCACCCGGACTTGGCTTCCGTTTTGGTGTGTGGCCTAACCTTCCTGCGATGCAGGAAGACACCCGTGCTCAAACAGTAGGCAAATATAAACGGTTGATATCGTTATCGATAGAGAAACAGATCCCCAATAAGACTCAGCAAATCCTGTCTCGGTTTTAACTGCCTCCAACCCGGACTTGGCCCCCGATTTGGAGTGTGGCCTAACCTTCCTGCGATGCAGGAAGAGACCCGTGTCCCAGCAGTGGGGGCATAGAAGGGTTGATATCGACTATGTGGTAAATAATGTCTTAAATCAACTGAACGTCGAATGGCACAATCAATCACTGAAGAACATTCTTTATATTTTGAAATAGACGCATAAATAATGGGACTGTGTCGGGTTACTCGGTCGTTTGTTTAACGTGAAACGTCTTTCATCATCAACCCATTATGTCCTCACCAAGGGGCTCGGGTCCGGTCTCCAAGGGGCGACCCTGTATACCCGGGTCGTGTATAGGTCATACCCCACCAGGGGGGCCAAATCCAGATTGAAAAGTCTATAAGTAAGCTTTAATTTTTAGCTCAAACTACAAAATGTGTTGTACGGCACTGGCGCCATCTAGCGGTACGAGTCAATGGGATTTAAGTAATGACTACGTTGCTCTACTCAATGATATATAAATGAACGGCACAGGACGCGCAGCTACAAAGTTACAGCCTTCAACGAGGCGACATGATTTTGTTACACGCGGTTTAGCAAGTGGTCCCGTACTGCCGTTTCCACGGCAAAATAGGGATATAGTTATCTCATGACTTTTAATCATTGTGTTGTAAAATTTATTTAGCCTTGTACCTGCTCAATACTTTAACAACATTGGAATTGTAAAGGCATATGAATTATGCAAACTTTTTCTATTTGATCTCTGTCCGTGTTTTGTCCGTGACCACATACTGTGTTTTATGATGGGTAAGACGTTGACACGGATTAGACATGGTCTGGTACTTAGTCACTCAAAAACTTTTGTTAAGCATGCTTGTATTGTGGTAAACATATTTTGAAACACTTGCTCAACACCTGCCTATTTTTTTTAGGAAGACGGTTAGTATTTTGTTTTTGCTGTAAATTTATGAGTAATTACGTTTTCATGTTGTTGTATTGTATGTATGTTCAGTATTGTTCCATTAAATAAACGAATTATCTATCTATCTACCTTCATGGCCTGCTCCAGGTCCAACATTCTCTTCTGCGCGCCGTCAGTGAGGCCATCAAACCGCAGCATCAGGCCCTTGAGCTGCTTCTCGATGGCCTTCCTCTCCCCGGGCTCGCAGCCGGCCGCCACCTCGTTGCCCATGGCGAAGAGGGATGACATGGAGTTCTGACGGTCCATCAGCATCTTCTTGAGGAACTGCGAGAGACATTGGGGGTTAGAAACGAAGAAGTGGCAATGCACTTGAACATTTAACAGCGAGGAGGACGTAAGTTCGTGAAAAGCAATTGTCACATTGTAATAACTTCTGCCCTCCGGCCAGATGGACCGACGACCTGAAAAAGGTGGCTGGTGGTGACTGGATGGCGAAAACGGGAGATCGGGTCTTGTGACGCACCCTGGGGGAGGCTTATATCCAGCAGTGGACTGCAATAGGCTGAAATGATGATGATTATGAATAACTTCTGCAACTTTTTTTTTTATGTAGCCTATAAATATCTCACTGTAGGGCACAGGCCTTCTCTCTGAGAGAGAGTATGGGCTCAATTACCACGCGTGCCCACCGCGGAACAGTAATTTCAGTGTTGAGGTATTTGGTCATCTCAGACACTCAAGCTACATCACGACGTTTTCTTAGGTAAGAAAAAAATTAAAAAGCTTTTTGAAACTATATTAATGGTTAATGGTACCTATTAAGTACATAACGT
Organism: Yponomeuta sedellus; assembly: GCA_934045075.1. Taxonomy (NCBI): domain Eukaryota; kingdom Metazoa; phylum Arthropoda; class Insecta; order Lepidoptera; family Yponomeutidae; genus Yponomeuta; species Yponomeuta sedellus. Next base: position 13,168,739 of record OW203744.1, on the reverse strand, counting down.
TTTGAGGTAAAAACGTCACTTCATCCGAAACACAAAAGACATCAACCGAAAGTAAAACCTTGGCAACATCAGTCATTTACTGAATCATATTGAATTTTCATAAAACACTAGCTGTCCCGGCGAACTTCGTACCGCCCTATAATCAAGAAATATCTGCTACCTTTTTTTTACATAAGAACCTTCTCCTAATAATAACAAATACAACAAAAAAAGAATTAGTGAAATCGGTCCAGCCATTCACGCGTGATGCCGTGACCAAGTGAAAAAGGGATTCATTTTTATATATATAGATTACACGTCATTGTCATTACTCTACAATGGTCGCTCGTACACTTCGCGGCATATTAAATACTGTCCAATACTGGCCATGCTCCATTCAGTCCCACTCGTCTCAACGAACAAGAAGCGGTGACCGAGGCAAACCTCCCAAACTCCCGGTGGCCGAGTGTGAACACGCACCTTCTGCTCCTGCAGCTGCGCCTTGACCACCTTGTAGTCGGCGGAGGGCGGCTTCTGGTTGCGCACCATGTCCTCGGTGTCGGCCAGCCACTTCTCGAGCCCGGCCAGCGCCTCCGCGAACTTGCCCGACTGCAGCAGCCCCACGTCCAGGCGGCGCTCGCGCTCGTTGCTCTGCGGGGAGGGGGTCAAGGATACTCAATACTCAGTACTCAATACTCAATGCTCAATGCTCAATACTCAATACTCAATACTCAATACTCACTACTCAATACTCAATACTCAATAATCAATATTCAATACTCAGTACTCAATACTCAATACTCAATACTCAATAATCAATAGATAGATAAAAACATTTATTTGCATCTACACACACACACACGACAATATATAACAGATGAGAACTTACAAAATGAATACAAAGCAGAATTATACAGAAAGCAGAATTAAGAGTAACAGAGATAATCATGACAAAACAAATAATCACTTAATATAAGAGAGCAGTTCGCAGGTGTGGCAGATGCAAAGGGGCTCTGACTCAGCATATGCTGGAGAGATAAACTACTCCAGCGCTGGTCTTACTCAATACTCAATAGGTACTCAATACTCAATATTCAACACCCAATAATTTATTGCAGCCATAAGGTTGGTAAAATCTTATATAATATAACAGATAATGTGTATCATACGCGAAGCCACGTGTCTTACGGAGGGTGAGTCTTGTTATTGCCATTTTCCATTGGAATGTAAATTCTGATACTGCCAGATTCAAGCAAATCCGTCTCACAATAGTCATTAAGGTGAAAAACGTGGAAAGGAAATTGTGATACCCGATTTTTCTAAAGCCGCCTCAGTATTACCATTATAATTGCGATTTATGAAAACGCACAGTATAGAGGCGCTCGTGGCCTAGGCGAACCGAGTGATTGGGATCGATCACTTGAGTTAAGCAACAACAGGCGCGGTCAGGTGCTGGATGGGCGACCGTCCTGCGACTACCGCTGGTGGCATTCATGTTCTTTCCAAGAGTCTTCAGCGTACGAGTTCCTCAATACTCTTAGCCAATGATGTGGCTATCGTAAAATGTTCTCACATTTTTTTCGATGCCTTCACAATCAGTCTGTTATTCCACCAAAGGAATTGCTATCCTTTGGTAGAAACTACGATAACAACATTTTATCCGACCTCACTCACCATACTATTACCTAACAATGTTAGTATCATCGCATTTTTTCAGTATTATCCACGACGTCTTCACAATCAGCCAGCGTCATTCCACCACAAGTACACGCTTCCTTCGGAATTCCGCCCTAAAAATCCCGCTTTGAAAACGAAATTTGACTCACCTTCTCTTTCAGCGCATTCCACTTGTCGTTCATCTTCTCCAGGTCCTTTTTCAGCTGGTGCGTGGAGATCCCCTGCAAAGCGTACCTGACTACGCCCTGGTTGATCTTGTTGCATTGGCCCACGCTATATCTGACCGCCTCCACCATACTATACTACCTAACAATGTTGGTATCATCGCATTTTCTCAGTATTATTCACGACGCCTTTACAATGAGCCAGCGTCATTCCACCATAAGCACACACTTCCTCTAGAAGTCGCAAACGAAACTTGACTCACCTTCTCCTTGAGCGCATTCCACTTGTCGTTCATCTTCTCCAGGTCCTTTTCCAGCTGCTGCGTGGAGACCCCCTGCAGCGCCGACCTGACGAGTCCCTGCCCGATCTTGTTGCACTGGCCCACGTTCTGGCCCAGCGGCTCCAGCGTGCGCCGGCGCAGCTCCGCAAAGTCCTTCTGCTGCGAGCGGATGTGCTCCACCTCCGACGAGACGGGCTTGAGCGCGCGCACTTGCTCGGAGGCCTTCGGGGGTTACGCGATGGATTAGATTAGAAATCTATATTGTACAGTCGTGTGCAATAACATGTGATGTAAAAACGTTAGAACCTTGTCACATTAACCTCTTCTAGCCTGATGTGTGAGGAATTGATTATTTTCACTTTGACTAGGTACTGAAATGAATACATGTTAGTGCACGCGACCGTACACATCAGATTAATAGAAAATTTATTAAAAACCTTAGATATCTAAGTTTTGCCGTAAAAATTAAGGACACATTGAATGGGTGCTGAACTCTAGGTGAAATCACTAAGGGTCAGTGTCTGAATCGAGAATTGTGCTAAGTGAATATTTAAATATAGTCCTATTTCTTGGAATTTCTTAGCAAAGAGCATGACAGAACGTTAACAAACTATTTAGATAGTGGAGTTCTCAAATCAGAATTAAATCCTCAACTAAACTTTGACGACCTCTGTGGCGCAGCACTAGCACATCTGCCTACCGTGCGAGAGGTCCCGGTTTCAAACCCCGGCTGGGGACAAAAAAAACCCCAGGTCTTGGTTGTTTACATGTAGTAATATCGCTGTTTCTAGTTCCCACGACACAGGGTATCCTAGTGTGGGGCCAGAAGCAATGTACGTGCCTGTATGTAAATGTTAAGACGTGGTTAAACGTGGTCCCGAGCCCTCACCTCCTGCACGTCGTCCATGACTGCGTCGTACGCCTTGTAGAAGGCCTCCAGCTTGCTGAGCGTGTCGTCCAGCGCCTGCTCGCGGGCGCGCGCGCGCTCGTCCAGCTGGCACAGCTGCTTGCGCAGCCCTTCCACCTGCGAGCCGCGGCCGTTTACTAACTTATATATTACACGGCCCGAAGAACCAATTTGATGTACGGGTTTAGAATTTGATAGCCAGAGGCACAGCTGCTTGCGCAGCCCTTCCACCTGCGAGCCGCGGCCGTTTACTAACTTATATATTACACGGCCCGAAGAACCAATTTGATGTACGGGTTTAGAATTTGATAGCCAGAGGCACAGCTGCTTGCGCAGCCCTTCCACCTGCGAGCCGCGGCCGTTTACTAACTTATATATTACACGGCCCGAAGAACCAATTTGATGTACGGGTTTAGAATTTGATAGCCAGAGGCACAGCTGCTTGCGCAGCCCTTCCACCTGCGAGCCGCGGCCGTTTACTAACTTATATATTACACGGCCCGAAGAACCAATTTGATGTACGGGTTTAGAATTTGATAGCCAGAGGCACAGCTGCTTGCGCAGCCCTTCCACCTGCGAGCCGCGGCCGTTTACTAACTTATATATTACACGGCCCGAAGAACCAATTTGATGTACGGGTTTAGAATTTGATAGCCAGAGGCACAGCTGCTTGCGCAGCCCTTCCACCTGCGAGCCGCGGCCGTTTACTAACTTATATATTACACGGCCCGAAGAACCAATTTGATGTACGGGTTTAGAATTTGATAGCCAGAGGCACAGCTGCTTGCGCAGCCCTTCCACCTGCGAGCCGCGGCCGTTTACTAACTTATATATTACACGGCCCGAAGAACCAATTTGATGTACGGGTTTAGAATTTGATAGCCAGAGGCACAGCTGCTTGCGCAGCCCTTCCACCTGCGAGCCGCGGCCGTTTACTAACTTATATATTACACGGCCCGAAGAACCAATTTGATGTACGGGTTTAGAATTTGATAGCCAGAGGCACAGCTGCTTGCGCAGCCCTTCCACCTGCGAGCCGCGGCCGTTTACTAACTTATATATTACACGGCCCGAAGAACCAATTTGATGTACGGGTTTAGAATTTGATAGCCAGAGGCACAGCTGCTTGCGCAGCCCTTCCACCTGCGAGCCGCGGCCGTTTACTAACTTATATATTACACGGCCCGAAGAACCAATTTGATGTACGGGTTTAGAATTTGATAGCCAGAGGCACAGCTGCTTGCGCAGCCCTTCCACCTGCGAGCCGCGGCCGTTTACTAACTTATATATTACACGGCCCGAAGAACCAATTTGATGTACGGGTTTAGAATTTGATAGCCAGAGGCACAGCTGCTTGCGCAGCCCTTCCACCTGCGAGCCGCGGCCGTTTACTAACTTATATATTACACGGCCCGAAGAACCAATTTGATGTACGGGTTTAGAATTTGATAGCCAGAGGCACAGCTGCTTGCGCAGCCCTTCCACCTGCGAGCCGCGGCCGTTTACTAACTTATATATTACACGGCCCGAAGAACCAATTTGATGTACGGGTTTAGAATTTGATAGCCAGAGGCACAGCTGCTTGCGCAGCCCTTCCACCTGCGAGCCGCGGCCGTTTACTAACTTATATATTACACGGCCCGAAGAACCAATTTGATGTACGGGTTTAGAATTTGATAGCCAGAGGCACAGCTGCTTGCGCAGCCCTTCCACCTGCGAGCCGCGGCCGTTTACTAACTTATATATTACACGGCCCGAAGAACCAATTTGATGAACGGGTTTACCCAAACATCAATAGATGATTTGATTGCTTGATTGATAGAAATGATAGATCTTGATATTGAGAACACTATAGAGTTTATTTGATATTGATAATGACACCTAGCAGATCTTATTTCGATACGCGTTTACGCTATGATGATTTATAGTGACCTGAAGCTAAGTCGACAAAGTAAACTAAACAACGCGCGTCGCGCGGCCGCGCAAAGTGCTGACGCCGCGTATTCGTGTACGGCATCCCCGTACAGGGCTAATGGCGATTATTAAATAGGTAAAACACGAATCCTCCACCAAACCGGACTTGGCCCCCGTGGTGGAGTATGGCCTAACCTTAGCCTAACCTTCCTGCGATGCAGGAAGAGATCGTACCCCAGCAGTGGGGACATACAAAGGTTGATAACGAAAACGCGAATCATTAAGAAATACTATTGCAAACCCAGGTCCATGCAAATCCAGACGTACCCAAATGCTGTTTTCTATTGTGTTGTAAGCCCCCGTACAAAACAATAGGAAACGGCACTTGGGTACGGATTTGAATGGACCTGGGTTTTTATTTAACCTTTCACTCATATTAACACAATTGACATAATTATATATTATGAATACATAAAAGACATGTAAATATAGCTCACTTTTATATTTTGTGATAGAAATATATTTTAATGACAACCGATGATGCTCTCTCTAACCTAATTTGTAAGTCCCGATGTGAGGAACATGTACAGGAGGTATTTCAATGTTACGACCTCATATCTCATGTTTGACAAATAAATAATCTTAAATCGCATGGACATGTGGCATTAAAATCAGTTAACTGCAAGTTCCAGGTTTCACGATGCGAATTACACTTCTCTTCTTCTCCTTTAACCTATAGACAGCGATTATGAGTGTAGGTCACATCCAATGCACGCCATTCACTTCGATCTTGGACATTTCGTCTCCAGTCTTTTCCTAACAAGAATTTACGGTTAATTAAAAACCAAATTTTAAACGACTACGTATAAAGTTCTAAAACTCCACCTTACCTGGTCACGCGTCTTGCTGGAGTCCCCATATCCGCTGTCGACCAGGACTCCAGCCGCTCTCTCCGTGTCGCCCACCAAATCGTCGGCCTTCTCCAGCCGCTTGTAGAAGCGGGCGATGTCATCCAGCTGCTGTTTGACGACCTTGATCTCCCGACCAGGCGGCTTCATGCCTTCCAGTTCCTTCTCCAGGTCGGAGAGGTCGTGAGAGAGGTTCTTCACTTTGTCCTGCAAGGAAAAGAGTTCATTTTGAGGTGAGACCACGTAAATCATAAAAGCAGATCTCTTCTATAATTATGAAACGGTAGTGTAATCTATGCCGTCTCCTACTCAGTCAATTCTCAGCACAGACCGGTGGAATCAGACTTTTGAAATTTGGACAACTTGGTTTAGTCAACTTAAGTTAAAGCTTATCATGCAAAAATTCACATTAAACTACAAAAAAGGGCCAGCTTGTCCTTAACACACCTCTCCCGGTCTTTAGGTCATCCAGGCGGTCGACTAGTGCGTATTCTTGTTTTGTTTATGCCGTGACTCACAACCTAACTTTAGCCAACATAGGATTAACTGTATCATACAACGGTAGCATGTATACACACAAGTTGATCGTAATATCACCTGAAGCACTCGCGACAGCTAATAACCTGTCCCTGGCCTCTGCAGCGCGATCCTCCAGGTCATCGAGACGGTATTCAAGCGAACACACCTGCTCCTCGATCATATGCGTTATGATACAACTCAAGTTAAAATTAGTAACAGAACTCGCAGCGCCCAGCAGTTGATCGTTAGCCTCTTCAGCTCGGGCTTCCAGGTCATCCAGACGATCTCCGAGCCCCTACGCCTGCCCTTCTAATGCCAATGCTCCTAATCAAAATGTTATACAACAAATCACATTCAACTCCAGCAGTCGGTCCTCAGCCTCTCCGGCCGAGGCTTCCAGGTCATCCAGTTGGTCTCCAAGCGCCTACGCCTGCCGTTTTAATACGACGGCTGCTAATCTAAAGTTTACGTAACAACTCACATTGAACTCGGTGACGGCACTGGCGACGCCCAGCAGCTTGTCCTTGGCGTCGCCGGCGCGCGCCTCCAGGTCGTGCAGGCGGTCGGCCAGCGCGTGCGCCTGCTCCTCCAGCACGTGCCGGGCGCGCGCCGCGGCGTCACTCCCGCAGCACTCCAGCGCCAGCGTCACGATGTCGTCGGCGGCCGCGTTGATGCTCTGGCAGACGATATTGGATATTAAATGTCTAAAACGATACAATTGACGACCTCTGTGGCGTAGCGGTAGCGCGTCTGCCTACCATGTAAGAAGTCCCGGGTTCGAATCCCGGCTGGGAACAAAAAAAAAGTCCCCAGGTCTTGGATGTTTACATGTTTGTGGTGTCGGCCTAGAGAATAGCACCAGCCCAATTCTTCCCGCGGGTGTCGTAAAAGGCGACTAAGGGACACAAACCGGGGGGTGGGCAGCAGCGCCCCCTGCAGTACAATTCCACCGAACTGCGATCCCCAACCCGCATGCCCAGCGTGGGGATTATGGGCATTACCCCCTATGACAGCACAACGTGGCGCTCTTTAGGGGAGGGCTGTGTCCAGCAGTGGACTAGTATATAATTGCCTGTCGACGATGTCATTGTTTCTGGTTCCCACGACACAGGGTATCCTAGTGTGGGGCCAGAAGCAATGTATGTGCCAGTATGTTATGTTAATTTGTTGAGGAAAACCGCGTTTGGAAGAAATGGAGTGCTTTGTCACCCAAAGCACTCCATTTCTTCCGACTTTGATCGGCCAAACATGTCGTCGAGACGCTCTCTACAAAGGCGCAGCAATCCCTTTCACACTCTGTTTCACTAGGAGAAGGGAGGACACGACTCTCCTAGAGAAGACACGTCGCTCCTAGAGAAGACACTTCTCCTTAGTAAAGGGACGTCTCAAACAGTAGAATTGTTAATTTACTTCGGTTCTCGAAAAGTGCAAAAAGCTTTTGCATCATAACGCTGGTAATATAACCATCCATCAGCGAAGCTCTCAAGGCGAGAATCAGCCCCTCTAGCATGATCACCAAACCACGATATGATAAAGCGATTTATCATGTTGAACTGTCAAAAAACAGTTTAATCCTTCATTAAAATTTAAATATGGCGGTTATATCCAACGCTTTTTGACAGTTCAACATGATAAATTGCTCTATCATATTATCGTGTTTTGGTGGTCATGCTAGAAGAGCTGGTCAGAAAACTTTGCGACTGCCTCAACAGCTGCCTCCGTTGCCCCCAAAACTTCCTGTAAACGTTTTCGTCAGGGCCCTAAAAAGATCACACGACCCCTTCCTGTGAAACGTAAACACGTGTACCACGCCTTCCTGTGACGAGCGCCAACGTTCTCTATGAGACAAACACAAAGTTTTAGATTAAGGTTTTAAGTATTTATTTCTCATAAGAACGAATTTACACTCCATTCAGTTAAACTGAGTAAAACAGGACATTAATCTATGTAAGGCATAAACATAAGCACCCATATTAACCACTGTCTATATCAATTTCACATCTTAGCTTAGCATCACGGCCTGCTGTAATACTAATCACCTGTAATGGCTGGGTCATGTAATGTCAGTCGTCAAGCCATCTCATAGGCCTTGCGGGCGGCTCGATAACTTCTGACAGTAAGGCCCGCCACTGTCTTACAATCCTCCACCCACCCAGACTTGGCTCCAGACTTGGCTCCCGAGATGGAGTATGGCCCAACACGATTTCTGCGATGCAGGAAGAGACCCGTGCCGCAACAGTGGGGACTAGAGGTGAGTCTGAATAGCAGCTATTTTGTCAACTGGTTTTACATCAACGAGCGGCAACGACTTTGCTAGTTGCAAAACGTTGTATCGCGTTGGATCGACGACGGACGAGAACGTGTTGTGCTTAAACCAACTGTTATCCCCGTTATCTGTGTAAACTAGTCATGTTTTGTGTTTTGTTTTCTAATGAAAGATTTTTTAAATTGGTAAATTATGTGAATGTAATCTACTTCCCTTCATTCTTTGTCAGGAAATCTTTATCAGGTATATCAATTTATCAATAAAATAATATTTTCCAGCCAGACACTCTTAGTCTGACTGGAAAATATTATTTTATTATTGAAAACAAGTTTATCAAAATAACATTTTCCAGCAAACTAAAAGTGCAAGTCGTTGGATCAAGGTCACGCCTGCATGCACGGCGATAACCGCCATTCGTTCGACTATTACCGCGCATGTGCGGAGCGGCTTGTCAACGACAAGTCGCTTTAACGTTGTCAAGCAAAAGACGTTCTTATATAACCTGTTAGTACCTAATCAAAAAGCTGTTAGTTCGTTGGCAGAATGAAAGTCGCTTGTGAAACCCGTTAGTCGAATCAACGCACACCTCTAGTGGGGACAAACATCGATGAACTGACCTGCAGCGGAGCCTTCAGCGCGTGGATCTGGTCTGTAAGCCTGGCCACGGCCTTTGGGCACATTTGGGAGGGTTGGTCACTGACCTGCAGCGGAGCCTTCAGCGCGTGGATCTGGTCTGTAAGCCTGGCCACGGCCTTTGGGCACATTTGGGAGGGTTGGTAACTGACCTGCAGCGGAGCCTTCAGCGCGTGGATCTGGTCTGTAAGCCTGGCCACGGCCTTTGGGCACATTTGGGAGGGTTGGTCACTGACCTGCAGCGGAGCCTTCAGCGCGTGGATCTGGTCTGTAAGCTTGGCCACGGCCTTTGGGCACATTTGGGAGGGTTGGTAACTGACCTGCAGCGGAGCCTTCAGCGCGTGGATCTGGTCTGTAAGCCTGGCCACGGCCTTTGGGCACATTTGGGAGGGTTGGTAACTGACCTGCAGCGGAGCCTTCAGCGCGTGGATCTGGTCTGTAAGCCTGGCCACGGCCTTTGGGCACATTTGGGAGGGTTGGTAACTGACCTGCAGCGGAGCCTTCAGCGCGTGGATCTGGTCTGTAAGCCTGGCCACGGCCTTTGGGCACATTTGGGAGGGTTGGTCACTGACCTGCAGCGGAGCCTTCAGCGCGTCGATCTGGTCTGTAAGCCTGGCCACGGCCTTTGGGCACATTTGGGAGGGTTGGTCACTGACCTGCAGCGGAGCCTTCAGCGCGTGGATCTGGTCTGTAAGCCTGGCCACGGCCTCGGCGGCGGCGGCGGGCGGCGCCCTTAGGGCCTCCTCGAGCCGCTCCTCGCAGCGCTGCAGCGGCGTCTCGACGGCGCGGACGCGCTCGTTGAACTCGCCCAGTTTGCGGGCGGTGGACTCCAGGAATTCCACTTGCTGGAGGACCTCTGTTGGCGGGGAGCGAGACGCTTCAGAATAGTTGATGCGAGGAGACGAAGGGTTGCGGTGCCGCAATGTGCTATATTTACCACAGGGATTGGGAAAATGATTGAAGAATACAAGGGAATGCATGAAGAGGGATGATTCTGTTTGTTTTTTAGTATTTAAGTGATGAAATAACTAAGTTTGTAGCGATTTGGCACTAGCTGTAAGTTACAAATGTAAATAAAGAAATAAATAAAGCATAAATTTGTAGTGTAAAAATGAAAAATATTGCAATAACATTTATTTACGTTTTTGTGTTTCATTTAGATTATAGCACAAATATTGAGTGGCTGGGAAATATTGAACGAGACTAGCAGAGGACCCGATAGGTTGGCGTGAAAGAGAAGAGGTCTATGCCCAACAGTGGGCTCTGTAGATAGATAGAAGAAATTATGCTCAAACATTCTGATAATTTCTTAATGATACGCGATAGTCATACATAGTCATATATTAAACACGTCTAATCGCGATAAAACGTAATTACCTAACTAATAAATAATCGCGATAAACCCATTTAATATATAACTATTGTGATAATTTATTAATTATGAGCCAGATAATTTTTTTTTTATGTAACTGTCAGTAAAGAATATTGCTGCACGCCTATAATTGGATGTCCACAATTACCCTAACATCTGTTGACTTTGTCTATTAAATCAACAAAATAAAGTAGCAGACGGGAATAAGTCCAACCGTTGTCGGGCCGGTCTCAGCATGGGCGCCTCATTTCCAACTGCCGTCTCAAGACATCTTAGTCGACGTCGCATACCGATATCAACGGATAGGACGTCCCACCCAGCGTCTCCACGTCCTCAAACAAGTAAAACAGCAGTCGTGTAAGCGCAGTCGACTCACCGTTGTTGAGCCGGTCCCAGCGCGCTCGCGTGTCGTCTAGCTGCCGTCTCACGACGTCCTGGTCGACGTCGCACGCCGAGATGAACGTCTCGCCCAGCGTCTTCACGTTCTCGTATTCGCCGGACCTGACAAAATAAGTGATAATGTTCACGGTAAAGGTTCACCCAATTCTTCCCGCGGGTGTCATAAAAGGCGACTAAGGGACACAAACCGGGGGATGGGCAGCAGCGCCCCCTGCAGTACAATTCCACTGCGAACTGCGATCCCCAACCCGCATGCCCAGCGTGGGGATTATGGGCATTAATTACCCCCTATGATAGCACAACGTGGCGCTCTTTAAGGGAAGGCTATGTCCAGCAGTGGACTAGTATAGCCTGACGACGACGACGGTAAAGACGACGTAGGTTGAGCACTGTACAGTCTCTTAGCTTTTAGAATATAGATAGATAGAGAACACTTTATTGCACAACCAGAAAAATATTACAACCAAAATTAAATTTAATATACCTCGGGCTCTAGAGTAGGCTTCGGTTTTCGCCGAAAGCACACGAGTGTAATAGTACTTCCTGCTCTGTATAAAACTTTTCTTCTCTATTTTGAAAAGTGATGTTAAGTGTCATATTAGTTCCGATATTTCTATTACACGAATATATACTATCCGATAGTAGCCGAGGTATATTCTAAATGCTAACAGACTATATTTCTTAATGATCTTATAAATAGTTATATATTAAATAGTGGGTGACCGTCCCGCGCCACTAGCGGTAGTCACGGGACGGTCACCCATCCTGTACCCGACCGCGCCTGTTCTTGCTTAACTCAAGTGATTGATTCCAATCAGTGGGTTCGCCTCGTTTTGTGACACCTTGTGTTAAGTTGACCAGACAAGAATGAAATGAGACGCAAGTGACCTCTTCCAGATATCGTTCCTGATCTGCTGCAGCTCCCGCAGCTGCTTCTCGGCCTCCTTCTTGGTGAAGGCGGCCGCCGGCAGCTTGGCCAGCCGCTCCTCGGCCTCGGCCAGCCACGGCAGGAACGACTCGCCGGCCTTCGAGAACTTGCGGCAGTGCTCCTGAGGGTTAGAATGACCACGTTACCACGCTGTATTGGTTGTGACCTTGAGGATTAAACGAGCATGTTAGCGGACAGTACTGGCAGTGCTCCCGCGGATAAATACAAAAAAATATAACAGTTCTTTTTAGAATCTACTGGACAAGAAACGGTCCAAGAATGTAGGACTTTAAAGCGGTTCTGCCAAAAGCGGCTGTTTTTCGGGCAAAACGATTGAATAAATCTAAGTAATGTTATACAATAGGCGGTCTTATCGCTGAGAGCGATCTCTTAGCGATATGTAGGTTCTAAATATAATTGTCACAGTTGTTAAGATGTATAATGTTCACTTTTTGAAAAAAAAAACTTTTTATAAAACAAGTTATGCTTTTTATTCCATTGGTGGCGCTATTTAGCACCGCGTACTATCTTAACACTGGAAAAGTCTAGTTTCTTGTTGTTTTGCCTATCTGTAGCTACTCCACTCACCATAGCCGTCTGCAGCCTGGTATGTCTGTCCACGGCCTCCCGCTTGAGTTTGTCCCACTGCGCTTGGACTCGGTCCAGCTCCTTGCGGAGACCCTGGTGTGCGGGTTTCTTCTCCATCTCACGTCCTGTTGGGGACATTGCAATTTAGTAAAGTGGTATTTACGGTCGGGTGCTATAAGGGTTCTTCTTCGGGCTATATTAGTCCACTGCTGGACGTAGCCCTCCCCTAATGAGCGCAAGGTTGCCATCATTGGGGGTAGTGCCCATAATCCCCACGCTGGGCATGCGGGTTGGGCATCACAGTTTGGTGGAATTGTACCGCAGGGGGCGCTGCTGCCCACCCCTCAGTTTGTATCCTTTAGTCGCCTTTTACGACACCCGCGGAAAGAATTTGGTTTGGTGCTATTCTCTAGGCCGACACCACACAGCGTAAAGGGTTACGCTTTAGTAAAGTGGACTTTATGGTCGGGTAGCACAAGGGTTATGTTTGAAGTTTACAGTGTATAATTTGAGGCAAAATTTGCCGCAAGTGATTGTTTAAATTGCCAAATTCAAAGTAACTGAGTGTAGACTGTCAAATTTTCTAACTTAACTTTAACATAAAGTTACGCCATGTATTTGGTTAAAAAACTCAAGTTAAAACAAAAGGTAAAAAACTCAAGTCAAAACTGTTGAAACACAGATTGTTCAATTCAAACTCTTCTGAACAAAATTGAAGTTGAAACTGCTCAATCACAAGTTGTTCAAGCAAACCTTAACTGAACCAAATCAAAGTAGAAACTGCTCCAACATAAGATGTTGTAGGAAAACGTAACAGGACAAACCTGAAGTTAAAACTGCTCGAACTCAATTTAAAACTGCTTAAGCACAAGTTGTTCAAGAAAAAAAAACTGAAGTTACAACTGTTCAAACTAAAATCAAAACTCTACAAGCAAAACTCACCCTTATCCAGCAGCATAATAAGCTCGTGTTCCCTCGCAGTGACCTCCCTGTAGAGGGGCTCGTGTTTCTCCAGCTGCTGCTGCAGCTTCACCCTGTCGGCGGACACCTGCAGTTTGCCAGAAAGTTCTCCCAGTTCGGACTGGAGCCAGCCCAGAGTACGGGATACCGTCTCTTCCAGGTTGCGGCCATCCCTGTGGGTGAAAATGATCCATGTGAGTAAAGGTTATGTTCACATACTTTAAGGTGTCGAGGGATTTGTGTTGAGCCGTGCCAAGTTATAAGTTTTGTTTAAACACGAGATTTGTGGTGCTGTTAACCTGTACAGTATACTTACTGTTGCTCCTGCACCTGCTCCAATATCCATTGTGCCCTCACACCTGCACTCTGGAGGACCTAACAAAGGTCAACGCTGCTGCAATTGCAGTAGCCAACTATTGGGCAGGAAAAATATAGACTGGTCGAATCGCTGACACGAAAAAAAGAAGAAGTAAACTTACTTCAAAGTCGCCTCAATCTCCACCTTCCTATGGAAGAGTTTCTTCTGCAGATAGCAACCAGCTTGCGCAGTACATATCCTGTCTGGATACCAGATCTATGGGACATTCGATAGTATAGGTACTCACTTCAAAGCCGCTTCCAAGTCCTCTATATCTGCTTCGCCTTCTGCCCAGCCAATGTGCTCTGTAAGTGTTGTGTCAATGTAAGATGGTTTACCTCTACAGTATACTCACTTCAAAGCCGCCTCAATCTCCGCCTTCCTATGGTCGAGTTTCCGCTGCAGGTTGTCGTACTGGCGTGCCACGGCGCCTAGCTTGCTCTGTATGTCTTGTCTGGACGCCGGGTCGGACAGTACTTCAGCCAATGCAGCGCCCGCCGCCTCCAGGTCCGCCAATAGGGGACGCTGGCCTTCCAGCTGGCGCTCCAGGTTCTGTTGACGAAATGCGAACTATATTTTACATCTCCTCTAATCGTGTCGATGACAATACAAATTTCATGGCCTCTGGGCCATTAAGCTCGGCCACGAGCACTCTTACTAAGACTTTGCCTTGGCAAGGTAATAGTGAACGTAATGAAACCGAGAGTCTTAGCCTCAATTAGATCACCAGTGTAACGTCTTAGCCTGAGACGTGAGACTATACACTGGGTGAGCTAATAGCGTTCATAGTTCTTCGTGCCCCGACCATGAATAAAGCTCGCTGCTGAGCTAAGCTCTGTTACGTGCCACGTCATCAATTCACAGCATTGACTTAGCGTAAGAGAACTATAAGTGACAGTATTCTTGGCGTGTCGGGCCTAATTTAACCACACGCTTTTCTTTGCTCATACGGCTATTTCGGGCCCCGAAATCTCAGTCTTCTTCATTTGTCCTTCTGTATCTTTCGCTAAGGGTGGTCAAGGCTAACACCCGTATTCCAAGATGTTCCTCAAAGTCTCCTCGACTCAATCCTCAACGGAGGTGGAGTCGAGGAGAGGTGGAGGCATTTCCTTGAGTTAGTATTACCAGTCAGTATTTGGAGTATACTCGAGTAAGTACAATCAATATAATCTGCGGTTTAACTCGAGTGTGAATTTGGTATTTTATGTTGGCAATGGCAATGTTATTGCTAAGGCATTTCTTTCTCGAGGAGACTTTAAGGTCAGTCTACCAGTCAGTATTTGGAGTATACTCGAGTAAGTACAATCAATATAATCTGCGGTTTAACTCGAGTGTGAATTTGGTATTTTATGTTGGCAATGGCGATGTTATTGCTAAGGTATTTCTTTCTCGAGGAGACTTTAAGGTAGGTCCCGAGGTACCTTAGCTTTGAAAATTGATACCTCGACTCGAGTGAGAAACTGGCTCGATTGGAGGAAATTTAATACGTTTCCTCGGTTGAGCAAGAGTCGAGTGGAGGAAAACTTGGAGGAACGTCCTAGAATATGGGTGTAAGTTATCAATATTGTCGCTGACGGTCTGCTAAGCGCCGCGATCAAGTCACTTTTTTCTTGCAAGACCTGTGTCCTGTACCAAATCTTCTTGAAGCAAAACTTCAGCTCGCAGCTGTCGCAGCCACCAACCTCAATCTTCCTGAGCTGCTCCTCGGGCTCCTTCTCCAGCGCCAGGTCGTCGAGCTTGTCGCTGATGGTCTGCAGCGCGTCGCGCAGCCGGTTGAGGCCGGCGTCGAACTCCCGCGACGTGTCGGCCGCTGCGCCGAGGCTCTCAGCCCGCTGCTCCAGTCTGGAGTAAGAAAAAACCTTGTATTTTCCCAGTTCCCCAACCTTGTACCAGTCCTCGACTATCAAACATTACAATCACTTGTGCTGGTTATAAACTAGGATAGCCTGTGCTATGGTAACATGACTGGGACGTTACAGACTTGAAAATATACATAGACTGAGGCCAAATGTATGGCGGCCTCCAATGAGAACCGGACCGACGACCTCAGGCATGGCAGTTAGACGTGATACCTAGCGAAGCACGGTACGTTAAACTCGCCTATTGTACAATATTTACTCCGTGCACAAAGAATTTTAATATATATCACTTGTCTTGGTCACAAACTAGGATAGCTAGTGCTATGGTAACCAGACAAAAATATTACAAATATGGAAATATACCCAGTGTAGACGATACGTTTTTATTTCTGTAATTAATTACCTAATGTTGACGATACGTTTTTATTTATGTAATTAATTACCTAAGTATTTTAATTTTTATTTTCATAAGCACACTTTGTATGCGTAACGCCATCTGTTGGCGAAATGTGACAAAAAACCATAAAGCATGACATCAAACGCGTTGGTGCAGCAGGACCTTTGCGCATGCGTATTATCGATTGCAGAAAGCAATCTGTGACCCCACCGCGGCCATATTGGGCAGTCAGTCTGTTTTCCAGCCTCCTTTAACCGCCGCACCGACGACGCCCGCGTGGCACATAAAAAATAAATTTGGTCTTTTTTATTGCTGAAAGGCAGTCCATCCCTTACACCCAGATTGTGGTCATTTGTATGGCGGCGTGGCGGTTCCAAGTGGGAATAGAAACCACGACCTCCGTCGTGTAATTAGACGTGATACCGCTAGACCCTCGTTGAAGCAGAAGAAGAAGAAAAAACTCGCGACGGTCGTACATAGTCATAATTATATTAAACGGGTCTAATGGCGGAATGTTGGGAATTAAAGTAATAATGTTTTACCGAATAAACAATCGCGGTTAGACCTCGCCTCGAGCAAAAAGCAATTTGAGCGACACACTGTACATAGGCTTATTACTATGAAGCGTACGGCGTATTGAAATATATTGTGAAGAACGTTGTACATTTCCCCAAGATTACTTTTCTGAAGCGTGAATTGTATAGCTGATGACGTCGTCGCGTTATAAGTTATCGCTCTAAATTGATTTTCATCATGAAGCTTCTGTAAACTCTTCAGAGAGGCTTCATAATGTAAGCAAATAATCCCGAATTTTGTATAATATTACACCGTTTACCAATAAATATCGCACTGATGGGTTCGAAATGATGCTAAAAATTCAGGTACAAACTTACAATTTACTACGATTAATATTTTACACAAGGGTCAATTTCTAAGCTCTCAGCGAGTCTAATCTAATTGAATCAATGTTTTTATGTCTCAATTTCTCCTTCAGCAATCTTTCCGATTCAAGGTTGCCTGGAAGAAATTGCTATCAGCAATAAGGCCGCCAATTGTACCTCTTCTTTTGTCACTGTTGTCTCTGTAATTATTTTCTAGTGTGTATAATAAAGAATATTATCATTATTATTATTATTAAATTCTTTATTGTACCAGTAAAGATTGTACAATTGGCGGGCTTAATACTAAATAGTATTTTATTCTAGCCAACCAACAGGTGACGTGGAGAAGATGGGGGCAGTCACAAACGGTGAGGTGATATTTATCTTATCTTATGTCACTTCTCGCAACCGGTCTCCCGAGTCGAAGCACTTACTGGCTGAGCAGTTCGCTCCAGCGGTCCTGCAGCTCCTTGAGCTTGGCCTCCAGCTTGGCGGCGTCGGGCGCGCGCGGGTCTAGCCGCTGCAGCACGGCCGCCGCCACCGCCTGCAGGTGCGCCAGCTGCGGCTGCTGGCTGCGGAACTCCTCACGCAGCACTTGCACCTGGGAACAAAGACAGTCAGATCTGGTCAAAGGGTAAAGTAGTAATCATGAAAAATGAGCGAAATCGGAGAATGTGTTCGTTATCAACCCTTGTATGTCCCCACTGCTGGGGCACGGGTCTCTTCCTACATCGCAGGAAGGTTAGGCCATACTCCACCACGGGGGCCAAGTCCGGGTTGGTGGAGGATTGTAAGACAGTGGCGGGCGTTACTGTCAGAAGTTATCAAGCCGCCCATAAGGCCTCTGACATGGCTTAACGACTGCCATTATATGACAGCCGGCACCAACGGCTTAACGTGCCTTGCGAAGCACGGAAGCGCTCGGAAAAATGCCACTAGCGGTAGTCACGGGACGCTCACCCATCCCGTACCTGACCGCGCTTGTTGTTGCTTAACCACATGATTGATTCCAATCACACGGTTCGCCTAGGCCACGAGCGCTTCGAGAGCGCACGAGAGAATGTGTGACGTACATAATTAAAATATTTGAAAATGATAGAAATAGAAAAGGAAATTAAAATGGTGTGAAGAGGTTTGCACCGTCACAAGATTACACTTAGGCCAGGTTTTCACGGTCTTAGTGCGCTCGGACCGAGTGCGCCATCCGAGTAAACTAATGCTCCTGATTGGACGGTTTTGCGTGACAGCACCAAAATAGCCAATCAGAAGCATTAATTTACTCGGATGGCGCACGAAGACCGTGAAAACGCGGCTTCTAAACGGGCCATCTTTTACTGCAACACGTGGCCGACACCTATTGGTGTCTTTCTGTAACGTGTGAGTAGGAGAGGGACACCAATAGTTGCCGGCCACATATTGTAGTGAAAATATGGCCCGTTTCGAAGCCCTCTTATGTCCACGCCTGCAGTCTATTTATCCTTGCTTGTCTTATTGAGGAAAAGCAAGATTCTAACCTCAAAATTGACATCTCATGGTAAAACCGGACACTTTCACGCATGAACTTTGTTATTAAAATTGGCAGTGTGGAATCTGAAATAGTGTCTCAGGTTACGTCATTTACGAGAATATGGCAATTTTCGACTAAAATTCTTACTTTATCGGTAGAATCTCGTTTAACAAAATAGACAAGTAGGACTGCAGTTACCATAGCACAGGGTATTCAAGTTTGGGACCTTATTTTATTGATTAGGCCTATTCGGATTACAATAATTTTTAAGTTCGTGTGAATTATAATGTGACAAATGGAAATTGAGCGATTAAGTAGTACGGCACCATTTTGTAACAGGGGGGGACTCGGAACGCAAGACGCTGCTGCTTACGATTTCTTCACGAATGTGATAAAGCGGACATTTGTTACGTTTATGAAGTCGCAGTTTCTTTCAGTTGAAAATCAAGTCATAAAACATTTTTGACTTGATTTTCAACTATTGTGGTCTAAAATCAGGATAATACCTAAAAATCCTTTTTGCTATGTGCTCTGGTGTACAATAAATAATGTTCTCTTTGTCCTAAAGATGACAGTAGGAATATTTATTTTAAATACTTTAACAGAGCCGGAGGAGATGTTGCCAAGAGCAGCAATCATCCGCTCCTTGGGCGACTGTTGATTGACTGATTGATTGATAGAGACAGTTCACCTGTTGCACTTGCGTGTTGACCATCCTAGAGTCAGATGAGATGGGCCCGAGGGCGGCGATCATGCGGCCCTTAGAGCCCAGCCACTGAGAGAGGTTGCTGTGCGTGTCGTGGAAGTCCTTCATCTCTTCCATTAGCCGGATCCTGGGGAGAGACGTAACGATTTTAAATTATATTAGTATTGTATTTTTTTTCTTACTACACGAATAGACTTAATGGACTGTATACGCTTCACTTGGGCATAGGCTTTCTTTCACAAGAGAATGGGCTTAAATTCCACGTGGGCCCTCCACCGACTGGCAATTTTAAGAGTATGAGGTTTGTGAATGATATTCTCACAGGCTTTCTCACGATGTTTTTCTTCTCAGGCAGCAAAATTAGTATGGTACGTGCCGTCGGGAAGGTCGACACAAGTTAAGTAGCAATAGGAATATTTTTGTTGTTTTCTAATAGAACTATGGAGTATTGTACACTTTTGGAATAGTTTAGAGAGAGTTCCACAACTGACGGTTACGAAACGACCAAACTAAGAACATGAATTGGCATTTCCATTCTTCTATAATAGAAAACAATAATTATAGTTTAAAAACCTATTTAGAGGCTAAAAATTTTCACCCATGCCGGGATTCGAACCCGCAACCTCTGGCTATCCGTATCTGGCACGGATAGCCAGAGGTTGCGGGTTCGAATCCCGGCATGGGTAAAAATTTTTAGCCTCTAAATAGGTTATTAAATTTGTCCTTAGCACGGGTTAGTGCATTAAAAATAAAAAATAAAAATTATAGTTATCATGAATCATTAAGCTACCGCCACTCAGAAATAGATCAGGTCCTCACTTGTCCTTGCAATGGTCATGCAGCGTCTTCCAGCGCGCAGCCACGTCCTCCATCTCGTCGTGAAGCCGGTCCGCCCCCTGCGCGCCAGGCTTCCTCTTCAGCAGCTCCTTGACCTGGGTCTTGGTGGAGTCCAGGACGCTCTGCTTCTCGTACATCTCTTCGAGGACCGAGCGCGCCTGCTTGATGGTCTTGTCTGCTTCGTCTTTCGTCGCCGGGATGATGTCCTTTGGCAGTTGGCGTTGGACCTGATGGAGACGATTTTGGAATAGAGTTTTTGCATGAAACTTTCATAAACGCCTATTTTCGTCCAACTGTAAGTCACTTGCACTTCTCTGAGAGAGAGAGACGAACTTAATTACAAAGCGAGCCCATCGTAGATTAGCTATTTAAAGCGCTAAGGAATGTGAACACCTCATTTACTCAGATTTCCGCATGAAAGCTTTCTTCAGTATTAACGACTGGTATTTATAATACGAATTTACAGAAATTAGAGATCAATAAATTATTTCAACGTAAAGAATTTACATTCCGTTTGCTGAATGTAAATTTACTATGTTATTCTACGGGAAGGGAGTATTCCCTTTGGGCTGTATTTGTAGTGGTGAAAAAGGCAGCGGGAAAAAATCCACTCTGGCCAACTTTTCTAAAATCATGTTATAGTTCAAGCCAACAATAATTTTGTAAGTTACAAATGTATTTATTATTATATAATAAAGTAAAGCAGTAAAAAGGAGGCCTATGCCCAGCAGTGGGTTGATGTGGGCTGATTATAGATATATCATAAGAACTTACAGTTACCCAAAACGCTCTAACTGTTACTATATCCATTGTAGGAACACTTTTTTGTACCATAAATTAATGAACAAATCAATAAACACGATAGAACCGTCATTCATCATGCATTACTATCGGGAATGCGACCTGTACGCGTTGGTATAAGAAACCTCTCACAAGCTCATGAAATTTCATCATCATCATCGACCCATTATGTCCCCACCGAGGGACACGGGTCTCTTCCATGAGGAAGGTATAGGCTATATTCCACACCGGGGCCAAGTCCGGGATGGTGGAGGTTTGCAAGACTAGTGGCTGGTCTTACTGTCTGAAGTTATCAAGCCGACTTGGCTTAACGACTGCCATCTATCGACGGCCACCGGCACCAACTGCTTAGCGTGCCTTGCGAAGCACGAAACCGCTCCAAAAAATGCCACAAGCGTTAGACATAGACGGTCACCCATCTATGCACTGAACGCGCTCTGTATTGCTTAATCTTCGTAATCGTTTAAGATCACTCAGGCAGCCGGGGCTACGAGCGATTCTTAGCGAAACTTAGACTCACCTTATCCAGGAAGGTGTTCAGAGCCCGCAGACTATCCAGGTGCTTCCGCAGCTCCTCCCTGATGGAGTCGATCTCGGCCTGGCGGTCCGTGAGCTTGGTTCCCAGCAGCCCGTAGCGGTTGTTGATCTCCGAAAGCTGCTGCTGCACCGGGGACAGTTCTGGAAGGGGGGGTAACACGTTACGAAAAATAAGAATTTAGACCAAGTATAAACACCTGAGACCAACTGCTAAGTCACTCGAGATGATTAAAAGAGTATGCTGTTAGAAGGATTCTAACAGCATACTCTTACTGACTAGCACTGGGGAAAATCGCATTTCCGTAGCGAATACTACTCCTATTAGAATATGAGAAAATGAGATTCTCGGACATTGGAAATGCGGCAGTCATTTCGGGCACATCACGCGTGCAAGGTCACATTTTAAATAGAGGATTGTCGTAATATCTTTAGAAGCCTTTAGAAGTCTTTAGAAGCACCTTTAGAAGTTTACACGCTCCGTGACCTTGGTCAAGCTCGGATTGATGCCAGACTGATGAAGCATCAAATATTCCAATACCCGTCAGTCTGGTCCATCAGTCCACTGAATAGACAATCAGTCTGGCGTCAGTCTGAACAGACTGATGGAATTGACTAACGCCCGAATGAACGTGTAAACTCCGTCTTACAGAGTGTATCAGTATAGAGAAAGGGAGAAAGAAAGAAAGAAAAAGAGAGAGAAGAGTGACCGAAGAGATCTTTTTAAAATGATGGACGATGTTCTTGTACATGTGTATACACATGTGAATATTTCTTTCATGTATCTATCTCTCTAAGAGGCCAGCTAGCTTACGATTTGATTTCTCCTACTCCCTCCAGAAGAGAAGATCTTGCTCTGAACCGGGCCATATCACTTAAGATATGCAGACACGGACCTCGAGGCAACCAGTTATGGTTTTAGGAGATCCGAATCCGCTTAATCTGTACTTATATTAAGTAAACATAAATAAAAATAAACTTACCATCAAGATGGAAGTCCTGACTCGAGCGACGCGACGAGAAACCGCTCGACGTAGAGTGGGTCGACCCGGGACTGACCAGCGGGTGACCCTTGGTCGGGGACGGGGAGCGCCTGTCTAGCGTGCGGACTGTGAACATGACAGTTGATGATGATATCAATCAACCCTTTGTACGTCCCCACTAGCCTTCCTGCGATGCAGGAAGATAAGACACGTGCTCCAGCAGTGGGGACAAACAAAGGTTGGTATCGAAGCATTTTCATCCAGTTGACCTTGGGTTATGTTATGTAATGCTCTCGAATACTCACTGGGCGTCTGCCGCTTGGTGGGGCTGTATACATTGCGGCGGCGGTGCGGGCTGTCGGCGCGGTCGCCGCGCGTCAGCGCGTCGTACATTGCGCCCGCTTCGTTCACCTGCGCACGACATACTTGTTTTTATCAACTGACAGGCGAAATAAACTAACTGTCAACGAAAATTTACAGTCTTATTCATGATAATGATGTTTAATCTGTGTGTAAAGGAAAATACATTACTATGGATCATTAAAACTGATTTAAGGAATGTTTTAGAGGTTGGAATCCTGGGTCAGCTGCAGGTCGCTGTGCAGTGAACTAATGTTGCCAGTGTCACGGGTATATGTCTCGGTCGGCATATTTGATTGACTGGCTTTATGAATTTGTCTTTTTATTTATTTTATCTTAATTTAAACTTTTGTTTAATTTACTTTCATATTCAAGACGAAACTTTCGTGTTTTTTGAGTAATAAAATGATGTCATTAAATTAATTGATGAGCTAATAAAACGACTTAAAGTATTAAACGAATTAACAACTTTAAGTACTATACAAAAAAATTATATGTACGTCTAACTTTAGTTTTTTATATTTTAAAGATAGAAATATATTTCTTTATATATTGCTATGTACCCATACGATCAACTTACGAATGCTGTTGCACGCCTATCAGTAATGCACAGATCTGGCCCGAAATTATTTGTTTTGTTACTTACTTGGATTAATAATGTATAGTGCTTAAGGGGAGGGCTATGTCCAGCAGTGGACTAATATAGCCTGAAGAAGAAGAAGAAGTGCTTAAGGAAGATTTAATTGTTTTTATTACCTTGTCGATGTTGATGGAGAAGTCCCGGTAGTCCTTGGTCAAGGGCCGGAGCTCGTCCTGCTGCTGTTTGATGGCGTCCAGGTCGACGGCCACCGGCTGCAGGCGCCCCACGCGGCCCTCCATGGTTTGGATCCATTCCAGCACCTGGGGAGCACGGTAGGCTTACTTATAGATAGATGGATAGATGCTTTTCTATCCAATATGTTTGCTTTTCTCACTTCCACGGGCAGTTCATTCCATACATAGACTGCCTGAACTTATTTTGATGGATTTATTTTATATTTTTTGTTAGTATAGCCACATTGACCTGACATTAATATAATATTTATTTTAAATAAACTCTCACATAAAAAGCAAGCAATGTTAGTTAATAAAATATTATTAACACACTTTTGCTCAATTGTTAGTCCGTTAAATTAATGTTATTCTGTGAAAATTTCCACTAAACGGAAGACAATTACCTCATTTGCAAATTCTCGCAGAAAAATACGACGATTTTTCAATAGAATCAACGCCTTAATACTATAGTTGCTTGCGCAAAAATTTTGTAAAAGAAGATGAAAACACAAATGACGATCTATAGAAAATAAATAAGTTTGAAGTAACAAGGAGGTTGCATACTTTTCGGCAGGTGCAAACAACCTCCGAAGCTAACAGTTTAATATATAACGTCACCAGCTGTCAATTGTTTTTTATATGCATTCTTTAGTGTACCTACAGCAGTCAGCACTAACATGTAAACAAGTTAGAACCTTGTCACATTAACCTCTTCTAGTCTGATACATGAGAAATTGACTATTTTGACAAGGTACTGAAGTGCATACATGCTAGTGGTCGTGACTGACTTTACAAGGACCGGGAGAATAGGATTTCATGAAGAAAACTTAGCAAAATTAGATTCGGGTATGAGCCACCCACCGATTCGGTGGCATCGATCGATATCAAACCTTGTATGTCCCCACTGCTGGGGCACGGGTCTCTTCGTGCATCGCAGGAAGGTTAGGCCATACTCCACCACGGGGGCCAAGTCCGGGTCGGCGGAGGATTCGGTGGAGAAAGGATTATTTATCACCTTCGTTAATGTTACTTATCGTGAAAACGCATTGACGGGTGAGGCTCTAAAATGCATAGAGTCATATTAGTCCGATAACAGTCGTTTAATTTACACTATCGGTAGTCTGGTAACCAATCGCATTGCAGTGGTGTAACCCGTGCTACTTAACTCGGCGCCTCGCGCGATTCGATCTTCTTCGCCATATTTTGGACAATTCACACTATATCTTTATAAATTGTACCCTGTGTGTAATTTTGATGTGTAAGCTAAATTATTGTAAAGTTTCATTAAAATCCATTCAGTATTTTTTTCGTGAAAGAGTAACAAACATCCGTCCATCTATCTTTACAAACTTTCGCGTTTATAATATTAGTAAGGATTGAAAAACCATTTAAGAATTAGACTCTAGGGCCAGGTTAATAATACTGTGAGTCTGAAAAATAAAATAAAGGAATCCCCCAAACCCCAAATAGAAACAGAACTCACATGTTGCCTCAAGGTCTCGTACTGGCTGAGCTGATCGGCCCGCTGCTTGGAAAGCTTCATGCGCTCCTCGAGGCTGGTGTTAAAGTCGCGCCACATGTTCTCCAACGCCTGGACACAAAATGGGAACATGCTTAATGTTGGCGATAGACCTTATTATTCCTTAGATTTTCTTTTTATAGAAAATAGATAGAACATTCTTTATTGTACACAGAAATAACTGTAACAGAAATTATAAATAAATATAGTACAGTTAGCGGCTTTATTACTAAAAGTGTTAAGTACACTTTGTGCCAAAAGGGCTACTATAACATAAAGGATTATTTAGACGACAATGAGGTCTTGAATTAAAGCCAGTACATTGCATGAGTTCAATAATTATGTAAAGTCTATTAATTCAGGAATTTGAAAAACTAAGTTTGGAGTTTTTTCGTCCATTTTTTCTGCAAATTTATTTAGAGTTTGAAATCGACACCTAGTTTGAATTGTAACGTTTGTTAAGCCGCAGTTTCTGCGCTACTTTGAATAAAACCTTTTCAATTCATTTAATTTCATTTCAAGCAATTTCTTCCAGGCAACCATACCATAGATATTATTTTTAATACATATTAACAGTTTATTTGGTTTTGTTCTAGTTCTTGTTAGGTCTGTAATGTCAATTTCTAGTATAAATAGACTGCTATGTGGTATCGGCTAAGAGAATAGCACCAACCCAAATTCTTCCCGCGGGTGTCGTGAAAGGGACACAAACCGGGGGGTGGGCAGCAGCGCCCCCTGCAGTACAACTGCACCGAACTGCGATCCCCAACCCGCATGCCCAGCGTGGGGATTATGGGCATTACCCCCTATGATAGCACAACTTGGCGCTCTTTAGGGGAGGGCTATGTCCAGCAATGGACTAGTATAGTTTGACGACGACGACGATTGAAGATACAGTTTTTTTTTTTTAGAAAAGAATAGTAGCGGACGTGCCTATATGGTGCTCAATACTTATTGTTCTGGAAGACGCTGGGGATTGCTGAGGTTTTATTTTTAGGTAGACCGGAGATTTTCGCGCTTAGCCTCATAGTTGGGCCATTGTACGTAGCAAGCGTTGAGATATTTTAACACATCAGACACTTGGGTTTCCTCAAAGTGTTGTCCTTCGCCGTAGCGAGTGATATTGCTACGATAATTTCACAAATGTACATAACATAGAAGACAAAGTCACTGGGAATCGAACTCGTTTAGTTTGAACTTAGAGTAAGGTTATGTTTGGGGTAATGTCCATTGAGGTGATTATAATGGCTCGTTGCACAAAATATTCTATTATTATTGTAATAATCTACCTCTAGAAGATAAAAATCTAGTTCATTATTTACACTATTATTATTTTTAAAAACCTATTTAGAGGCTAAAAATTTCACCCATGCCGGGATTCGAACCCGCAAATTGAGCTTAATTGGTAGAGCGCTGGCACGGTTAGCCAGAGGTTGCAGGTTCGAATCCCGGCATGGGTGAAATGTTTAGCCTCTAAATAGGTTTTTAAATTTGTTCCTTAGCACGGGTTAGTGCATTAAAAATAAAAATAGTATAACTATTATTATTGTTGGCGACTGGCTGCAGTGAGACCTTTGTCTACTTATTAATTTGTCTATCTGTTTTTTACGTTGTCACATTTTGGTTGTCAAGATTACTAAAATCTGTCTTGTAATATTGTGCTTTATTCTTTATTCTTTACTCTTTATTCTTTATTCTTTATTGAATTTCTATCATATAATCCGTGTTTCTATCAGTATTCAAAATCGTCTCATACAGTCCACCACTAGCTATCATTTATCATTATTATTGCTTTTAGTAATAAGGCCGCCAATTGTACTATATTTTTTATGTAATTTCTGTGTACAATAAAAAATATTCCATCTATCTATCTATCTGCACGTAATGGCATGTAAATTATAGATCGTAGTAAATTCTACATACCTTCATCCTGTCGCGGACGACGTGGGTGTCAGTGACGTCCTTCTTGGAGATCAGCTGTTTTCCGTTCTTCAGGCATTCTTCCAGCAGGGGCATTTGGCTGTCCCTGTGTGGTGAGGAATTAAAAGTGTGAGAAACGGAAGGTTGAACCCTAAAACTTTGTAATAAACTGTCGAAAACAAGTGCAATTTCAACGTTAGAAAATATCTCTTTGTTTTGACTATTTTGACGTTTGTACTGCTTGTTTGTCTGCTGTGTGGTGTCGGCCTAGAGAATAGCACCAACCCAATTCTTCCCGCGGGTGTCGTAAAAGGTGACTGAGGGACACAAATCGGGGGGTGGGCAGCAGCGCCCCCTGCAGTAAAATTCCACCGAACTGCGATCCCCAACCCGCATGCCCAGCGTGGAGATTATGGGCATTACCCCCTATGACAGCACAACGTGGCGCATAATTTTCATACATAAGCTGTCAAACCGCCATTTTTATTCCTCAGATAAAAGTTATCTGACTATTGAAAAATCAGCCCCAAAAGGAATACAATTAACGAGGTAGGTGCATGAATGCAACATAAAGGC
The DNA here is from genome assembly GCA_934045075.1 of Yponomeuta sedellus. Classification (NCBI taxonomy): domain Eukaryota; kingdom Metazoa; phylum Arthropoda; class Insecta; order Lepidoptera; family Yponomeutidae; genus Yponomeuta; species Yponomeuta sedellus. The sequence goes on along the minus strand of OW203744.1, from coordinate 13,141,193 downwards.
CGTTGAAAAGTTTCGAAGTAACCGACCTGTATCTACCGACTTGTATACCGACCTGAAGAGCGCCAGGTCTGTGAGCCGCTCGCTGATTCGCTGGTCGCGCGCGTCGGCCTGCTCGGTGAGCTGCGCGTGCGCCGCGTCCAGGCGCGCCGCCTGCTGCGCGAACGTGGCCAGCTCAGCCGACACCTCGTCTAAGAACTGCCCGCGCTTCACCGACCGCTCTAGCAGTTTCTCGTATCTGTGGGACGAGGGTGGGGTTTGATCAAGCAGCTCTGTGCAGCGACACTAGCGCCCCTAATGGGAGTCACCGTTGCACCTTGCACTCTTTCTACGTTCAAATCTTGATCCACCTACCCGACGTAAATATGCTCTGCTTCAGTTACTTTGCAATCGTGACGTTGAATAGGATCATGCCAATCACAAATAATGCTTATGGGTTTCGATAACAACCCTTGTATGTCCCCACTGCTGGGACACGAGTCTCTTCTTGCATCGCAGAAAGGTTAGGCCATACTCCACCACGGGGGCCAAGTCCGGGTTGGTTGGGGATTGTAAGACAGTGGCGAGCCTTACTGTCAGAAAGTATCAAGCCGTCCATAAGGCCTGTGACATGGCTTAACGACTGCCATTACATGACAGCCGGCGCTAACGGCTTAACATGCCTTGCGAAGCACGGAAGCGCTCGGAAAAATGCCACTAGCGGTAGTCACGGGATAGTCACCCATCCTGCACCTGACCGCGCCTGTTGTTGCTTAACTCAAGTGATTGATTCCAATCACTCTGTTTCGCTAGGCCACGAGCGCTTATGGGTTTGTCAAGATGAAAAATTCATTCATTCTTACTCCGCTATATGGTGTTTTAGTTCATTTTGCCATTCGCTCTTAAACTGTTTTATTTCCGTACAATTTACCTTGCAATTTATGGTCTACATTCAGATCCTGGTTCCCTTACCTAGCGTAAAATGTCATCGGCCCTCTGCTCCAGCTTCTTGGCGATCGAGCCGTTGGACGGAGTATCATGGACCCAGTTTACGGGATGGTCGAGATGAAAGGATCCCCAAAACTAGACTTTCTCGTTCAATCTATCTTTCTCTCCCTCTTTCTCTCTCTCTCTCTTATTATTACTTTTAGTTCATTTTCTCTTTCGTTCTTTAACTGTTTTACTTAATCTTTACTTTCCGTTTTATGGTCTACATTCAGATCCTGGTCGCACTCGCACTCGTGGCCTAGGCGAACCGAGTGATTGGAATCAATCACTTGGTTAAGCAATAACAGACGCGGTCAGGTACAGGATGAGTGAGCGTCCCGTGACTACCGCTAGTGGCATTTTTCCGAGCGCTTCCGTGCTTCGCAAGGCACGTTAAGCCGTTGGTGCCGGCTGTCTTATAATGTCAGTCGTTAAGCCATGTCAGAGGCCTTATGAGCGGCTTGATAACTTCTGACAGTAAGGCCCGCCACTGTCTTGCAATCCTCCACCAACCCGGACTTGGCCCCCGTGATGGAGTATAGCCTAACCTTCCTGAGATGCAGGAAGAGACCCGTGCCCCAGCAGTGGGGACATACAAGGGTTGATAATATAACGATAACAGATCCTGGTCTACCTACCTAGCGTAAATGTCCTCGGCCCTCTGTTCCAGCTTCTTGGCGATCCTGGCGTTGGAGGGCGTGAGGGCGGCGTCCCTGGCGCTGGCCACCAGCTTGCCGAGCGTGGCGCGGCGGCCCTCCACCTCGGAGTGCGCGATGCGATGCTCGCGAACTTGCTCGTCCAGACGCTCGCGGATCAGCGAGGCGGGTTTCAGTTGGTTCCTATGGAAAGGGGAAGTGATTACAGTTTATCATTGATAGTTTTAGCAGCATTTTAGTAAGGTAGAAAGTGTAGAAATATTTTATGATTGGTAGATTAAGATATTTTTTTACTGGATTATTTTCTGCAGCGGAAAGGAGGAGAGACTTTTATAATTGCTAGATTTGAGGTAAGTTGTTTCTGTGATTGGATTTTTCGGCGCGGTCGACGTAATCTCTTTTTTTTTTGTACTAGACTATTTGAAAAGACTGAAGTAATCCATATGAGAAGCGACCGAAATTAAAGATAAATGGACAAACGATGTCAAATGTTAGATTGATATGAGCATATCACGGACAACCTGAATAAACAGATTAAAATCAGCGCATCGGTGCCATTGGTTCCCTTGCTCGAATCAGTGACTATCGACCGTAGATATTCGTAATAGCGTGTGTACGTGTGCAGATGCAAATGAATATATTATCAATCTTTCTACTCGCTTGAGCTTAGTCTCGGCGTTGTTAAGCCACTGAGCTTGTGTCAGTAATATGTGTGTATGTATGTGTGAGGGTGAGGGTGTATGTGTGTGTGTGTGTGTATGCATGTGTGTGTATATAAGTGTGTAGATGCAAATGTTTTATGTATCTACACACTTGATCAGAATCTCGGCATTGTTGAGCCACTGAGCTTGTGTCTCTAGTGTGTGTGGGTATATGTCTATGTGCATGAGTGTGTAGATGTAATGTGCCTGTAGTTTATGTATGAGTGTGTTGATTGAAATGTGTATAGGTAGATGTATGTACTGACTTGAGCAGCGTCTCGGCGCTGCTGAGCCACTGAACACGTGCCTGTAGTGTATGTATGAGTGTGTTGATTGAAATGTGTATACAGTCTATTTATTCTTACTTGTCCAATTTAGTAAACAAGATTCTACGCTTAAACTGTGACTTTTTAGTCCAAAACTGCCATATTTCCATAAATGAAGTAACTTGGAACACTCTTTTAGATAACACGCTGCCAATTTTATAAACATAGTTCATGAATTTGCGGGAAAATGTCTAGTTTAGGCATCCAATCTCAATTTTAAGGTTAGAATCTTGTTTAGGTAATAAATTGGACAAGTAAGAATAAATAGACTGTAGATAGATGTATGTACTGACTTGAGCAGCGTCTCGGCGTTGCTGAGCCACTGAACATGTGCCTGTAGTGTATGCATGAGTGTGTTGATTAAAATGTGTATACAGTCTATTTATTCTTACTTGTCCAATTTAGTAAACAAGATTCTACCCTTAAACTGTGACTTTTTAGTCCAAAACTGCCATATTTCCATAAATGAAGTAACTTGGAACACTCTTTTAGTTAACACGCTGCCAATTTTATAAACATAGTTCATGAATTTGCGGGAAAATGTCTAGTTTAGGCATCCAATCTCAATTTTAAGGTTAGAATCTTGTTTAGGTAATAAATTGGACAAGTAAGAATAAATAGACTGTAGATAGATGTATGTACTGACTTGAGCAGCGTCTCGGCGTTGCTGAGCCACTGAACATGTGCCTGTAGTGTATGCATGAGTGTGTTGATTGAAATGTGTATACAGTCTATTTATTCTTACTTGTCCAATTTAGTAAACAAGATTCTACCCTTAAACTGTGACTTTTTAGTCCAAAACTGCCATATTTCCATAAAGAAGTAACTTGGAACACTCTTTTATATGTAAATAGGCTCATTTGCAGCTACTGAATTGAATAAACCTTTAATTTACTAATTTATTTATTTTAATTTACTAATAAATTTACCTTTAAATTGGACAAGTAAGAATAAATAGACTGTAGATAGATGCATGTACTGACTTGAGCAGCGTCTCGGCATTGCTGAGCCACTGAACATCTGCCTGTAGTACACTCTACAGGCACATGTTCACTCATACATACGTATGAGTGTGTTGATTGAAATGTGTATAGGTAGATGTATGTACTGACTTGAGCAGCGTCTCTGCGTTGCTGAGCCACAGCGCCTGCGTCTCTGCGGCGTCCTGCAGCCCCTGGCACTGCAGCAGCGCGGCCTCCAGCTCGGCGCAGCGCGCGCCGACTGCGCCGCTCAGCTCCTTGTAGCGGCCGGTCAGCTCGATCACCGGCACTTCCAGGTTGCGGATCTCCGACGGCGTCAAGTTGCCTTCCAGTGACTTCACCAGTTGGTTGCAGGCCTGATCGAACAGACAAAGGGGTGTAGTGCTCATCATCATCATCATCATCATCAGCCCACCGCTGCCCACTGCTGGGTATAGGCCTTTTCCCCATTATGCCAAGCCTCACGGTCTCTCGCCATCCTCATCCAAGGACCCTCCACTGACTCTGCCACATCGTCCGACCATAGTAGTGCTCATACTATTTTTATTTTTAATGCACTAACCCGTGCTAAGGACAAATTTAAAAACCTATTTAGAGGCTAAAAATTTCACCCATGCCGGGATTCGAACCCGCAACCTCTGACTATCCGTGCCAGCGCTCTACCAATTGAGTGCTTCCTTCATGGAGCTTTCGCGCGCCCCAAGCGTGCTGGCCAGCGGAATACTCTCGCCGCCGCGCGACACAAACAGTCACGTCAAGTAACTCTTTTTTGCTGTCAGGAATTTACTGGCGCACCAAATTATATTCCTGCTGAATCCTAAACCCTTCTTATCATTTCTTAGTTGAGGAGAAATAGTATCCCTCTTCACATTAGTGACCCCGACGTGATTTGAACACGCAGCCTTCCGATTACTATAACAGGCATTGACGTGCGCGGTTAGACTGTATGTCACTAAAAAATTATGTGCAATATTAAAAAAAAAATTTTACTTTGATAATGGTAGTAGCATTTGGAATCAGTGTATTGTTTTAATTGGGTTACAAACAATGAATATAGTTCTTTCAGTCTACAAGATGACTGTGAACGTTTTAGAAATATGGACGAGGCTTCCTTGTTTAACTATGAGACCCTGAAAATGCGTTTGAATGTATAAACATCCGCAAGAAACAATTACGGTAAGAATTTACAATAGTTGTCTAGATCAAACAAGTCAAAGAAAATCTTTACTCAAAATATACATTTTTTATTTATATTTCGCCGATTTTTTTAAATATGTGAACCATATGCCTAAGATACGTGTTAGACAAACATATGACATACATGTATAGGGTGATACATCGATACGTACTTGATGAAACATTTCATTCTTATTATTATAAAAAAATATATTAATTTAGCTTGATAAATATTTTATGCTTGTGTCTTTTCCGGTGTACAAAACAGACCAATTTGTCTTTTGACTGATAAGAGCACTTACGTCCTTAGCATTGTCGATGAGACGTCCCTGCGACTGTATCTCCCCGTGCAGGGTCTTGGCTTTCGACAGCTGTGACTCCACTGCGCGCGGCTCTCCACCAACCGGCTCCGACAGCACCGAACGAACTTGCGGCTCGATCTGTGAATACACGACTTATTAAATATCTTAAGTGTCTACTAGAGGGACCAAATTATAGTATTTGGCGAAAAATTATCCATAAAAGGAGTGCTCGTTTCTCGAAACAACGAGACCAAGTTGCTAGACGTGAATGCAAACGCTCTCTTCGGCAGTCTGTTTGTTTATGTAAGTGATTAATGCCGCAGAGATATATTTTAGGACCGTTTATCTTCGTAATATAGGGTAGACACGCTGTGTAGAAATAAATGTACAAATGTTACACGTGCATCCTTCCTCCACCTCTGCTCTCTTTCCAGCGCAACAATGTAGTGTTACATCATAGCCTCTCTTATGACTAGAGGTATGCCACAGAGCTATATTTTGGGACCGTTGATCTTCATACTATACAGAAAAGACGTTGCACCTAGACTGAAGATCAAAACCAAACGTCTACACTTACATTCTTCATCCATCTCTCCGCTCTGTCCAGCACGTCATGGCACCGTTTGGTGACGTCAGTGGCTCCTCACAACCTCTCTACCTATTTCTGAGCTGGAGCCGCGCCTTCACTAGTGGATGTGCGCGAGAAGACAGAAAAGCGTACGGATATACTCACATTTTTCATTCAACTCTGAACGTCATCCGGCGCATCAATATACTGCTTCATCGTATCCTTTCTTGGAGTCTCTAGTCTAGTCTGTCTGGAGTGCCACAAGGCTCTATTTTAAGACTGCTGCTCTTTATGCTATACAGTAAAGACATTATACCCAGGCTGAAGTTAAAAGCAAAACGGCTACACTTACATCCTTCATCCACCTCTGCGCTCTGTCCAGCGCGTCATGGTACTGCTTGGTGACATCGGCGGCTCCCCTCAGCCTCTCTTGCAGCCGCTGAGCCCGAGCCGTCAGGTCGGCGTGCCGGCGGCGCGCTAGGGCTGCGCCCTCGCGGACCGCGCTGTCGGCCGCCGGGTGGATGTGCGACAGTCGCGACGGAAGCGACGTACGGTAGTCGTTGAGGATTTGGAGGAATTCCTGGTGGAGAGAAGTGTGATTGATAATTTCATATAATGCGACTACATAGGATTATAGGTATTCTTATAGTCGATCTTATAATTGCTGGTCTTATTTAAGAAGCTGACTTTTTTGAGGTAAATTACAAATAGTGCGATATTTTGTACGCTACGAATCTGTTACCAGTAGCTTGACCAATGTATAAGGTTAAATGCGAAACTACCGGTAAATCTAACTTACATTCGTTAGTTAGCTTGACGTCGTCAGTCGGTTGATTTTTTTATACACATTGGCCGACTGACCACAGTCTTAGCGTAAGTAAATATACTTTCTAGGTCACCAAAGTTCTGGATGAAAACCTCACCTTGCTCTCATCGACGAACTTTTGCGCCGACATGGTAATGAACCTCAGGTCGGCCTGGTGCGCTATGACGTCACTGACGAACTCGCGCACGCTCTCGCCCTGCCCGGCTAAGTTCTGCAGCTTGGAGACAGCCGCCTCCTTTTCTTCGAGCACGCGGTACGCGCCTTCCATCCAGGCGTTGAAAGTGGACAGCTCGTTGCTGAAAAACGGAACGTTTTTTAACTTCTATTATTGAGCACTAGGTAGGTACATACATAAATTCAAGCCTGGATCTTTAGGTGTTGGCCTGCATCCTTACACACCAGGGACGCAGTATGTCTTAAGGCTATTCTTACATGAACACAATAATTAAAATGTTAAATTGTGCGAGTGAGATCACTTGCCGCGCATAACATCAGCCTTAACATTGCGTGATAATCTTATTTTACAAGGCAAAATTCAGGGACGAAGAAGGCCTAGCCGCAGAGGAATACCGTGGCTCCAGAATCTTGCAGAGTGGTTCAACACGAGAAACATAGAACTTTTCGAAGCCCTAACATCACGGGGACAAAATAGCCACAATGATAGCCGTCCTCCGATAGGAGATGGCCCCAAAAGAAGAAGAAGATAATCGATCTATATCAACCCTTGCATCTCCCCACTGCTGGGGTCTCTCCTGAAGACCTACAGGAAGGTTAGACCATACTCCACAACGGGGGCCAAGTCCGGTTTGGTGGAGGATTGTAAGACGAGAGGCGGGCCTGACTGTCAGAAGTTATCGAACCGCCCATAAGGCCTCTGACATGGCTTAACGACTGCTATTACATGACAGCCGGCACCGATGGCTTGACGTGCCTTGCGAAGCACAGAAACGCTCGGAAAAAACCACTAGCGGAACCTGACCGCGCCTGTTGTTGCTTAACTCAAGTGATTGATTCCAATCACACGGTTCGATTAGACCACGGGCGCTTCTAAGAAAATTATCTCTTACCCGAACTTTCCGAGCTCGTCGCGGGCGGCGGCAAGACGACGCAGCATCTTGTCAGTCTTCTCCGTACATTTGTCGCAGCGCTGCTTGAGCTGGCGCACGCCGCGCTCCAGTGCTGCCACCTGTCGGAGAAAAAACATAAATATTGACCGCCTCGTTACCTACGTAGTAAACTTATGATACTGGCAACCCTCTACAAAACTGACTCTGAACCTTATAACACAGGGTATCCTAGTATGGGATCAGGACAAGTAATTACGTTGTGTGGAAGTGTTACGGAGTTTCTTTTTATATTAATCACATCTTCTTTTATTATGCTGTAGCTAGAGAAGCCAGGAATCCATAATTTATTTCCGCGCTAAGAATTTACATTCTGTTGGATGAATGGCAATGTGCTAGCCGCTGCCTTTGGGCCGTATTTGTATTTATCAAGCCACTTATTAAGAATGGAATTTGATAAATGAGAGTTGTCTTACATCGGGGTCATGTCTAAGGGACAGAAGAACTATAATCTTTACCTCATGCGGTGCCAGCACGTCTCCACCGGAGACCAGCAGTTGCTTGGCCTGGTCGGCGCAGGCTGAGACCTGTCGTTGGTGGCTCTCCAGGTCATCCTTGATCAGCTGTTGGAGAAAGAGATCCCGAATTAGATTAGGCTCCCGTTGGGCTATATCGGCCCTCTTAACGATATTTTTTGGATACTTTCGATAAATTTTCGAAGCACAAAGCACTTTTGTTGTTTGTACCATTTAATGTTATGTAAGTGTGGGTACTTGTATCTTTAGAGAGATGTAGCTAGATAGATGGATTGAAAACTTTTTAAAGTTTAAGTATTATTTGCACTTATTTAGGAATTAGAGTTGCGTTTTCCTTTCGACGGTTTTTATTTGGGCATATAAAACGAACTTTTTTATGGCCTTGATCAATAAAGGTAAGAATAAAAAACGTTCTTCCTAAAACACCATAAAGTAGCCTAAAACACTACTTAGTAACTTCAAAGTAACTATGGTACCATATCGTATCAGTATCATATGGTATCAGCTCGTAAAATACCTACAATACAAAGACAATTGCATGAGCAATTCATAATCAGACCATGGATGATTGCTGGTGTTTATCATAAATAAACAAGCTGATTTAACGAGTAATCGTTCGTAAGAATGACAACGATTGTGGGTAACTGACCTTGAGTATATTGATCTGGTTCCGCAGTTCATCCAGGTCTTCCTTCACGGCCTCTTGGTTGGCGAGTTTCTCCTCTACTCCAGCTATCCATTCCAACAGTTTGGAAAGTGTCTCATCACACAGTCTGTACTTTTCTTCCACTGCTTGCTAAATATGCGAGAAAATTTTTATTAGTCTATGGTTGTGGTTTTTGTCCTTTTTTCGGGCAAAAGGCTTCGATCAAATGTGCACAGCCTATCTTCTACGATTTAGCAAATGTACAATGCAATTTCTAAACTCTACTCTTCGTGTGCAATCTCCTTTGATAGGTATTGTTCTTTTGAAGTATCGTGCTTCTTTATGTCGTAAAGGGATGCAAAATTTGTACAGCCGTTTATTTCTATCGGACAAGACAGTATTTTCAGTTCAGAAAAAATGTGTTTGTATAAAAAAAACATGCACCCAAATAAAATACCAATTCATACGAAGAAATACCTGTAAAAGAAAAGCGTACGGACAACACTAGACTATAAGAGACCAAAGCAAAAACAAACAACTCCGAAGACGGCAAATAGACAAAAGCACAACAACCAGCCATTCTGACAAGAGCGATGACGTCACAACATGTCAAAAATTTGAGTGTAGAGAAGAGTCTAAAACATGCAAAAGCATGGCATGCAAGCAGTGAAAAACAGCGAACGCCAGAAACAAAAAAGAAATGAACATTTTTGTTTCGACGTTCAACTTTTTAATGGTATCAACATTTTTTTCTTAAAATTAAGTTTTGAATACATAAAGTTATTTTGTTTGGATTAATTTTAATAAAAAGAGTTAGGGTATGTACCTGCAGAGTATCTGAAAAACTTTAAAAGATCGATGTTTTTATTGATAATTAAGGTTCATGGAGAGAACTTATGGAGGTAACTTTACAAGTAACATATTTGTACATAAAACAAATTGAAAATTTATGAGATCTTACTTCAAAATTTGCTTCGAAATTTTAAAAGCCAGCCAAATTTATAAATACAAAAAAAATACTTACAAGGAAGAAATATATTGAAATAAAATCCCATATAAAAGACGCAAACTTGAAAAATAATAATGAATCAGTAAAATACTACCTTCCATGTCTGTGTCGAAATGTTTTTACCATTTTAGTGATACTTGTGAATGTCTGAACCGCCTTAGAGAATCATCACATATAATTCATGCAATCAATTGAGTACGGGTACCAAAGAATGAGTATATCGACAGTAAATCACTAAGGAAATAAAAAAAATGGAGAAACTATATCCAGCAGTCATAGATACTGGTTTAGATTTCAACGCTCCAGGGTGAAAAGCCAACTTATTGAACAAAAGAAGCTTGGAAGCAAAAAACGGAACATTTAAGGTCAAAGCTGATGATTGCCACCCATTTTGAATTTGACCGTTTTTCATGGTTTTTGTCTTAGCACAATTGATGGAGTGTTAGGAATTTGGCATATTGTGATGGTTCGGTCGACGTTAATGTATGTCCCACAGGCAAGCATTCACGATTTAGCTCAAAAGGGTTGTTTAGCATCTCAGGCAACGGCTGGAAATAAAAACAACATACATCGAGCCTTAATACAGTGTGAAACAAAGCTTTGCTTCTGTAAATATTATACCTCCCGCGGGATTTTTTGTATTTCAGATGGCTCCGAAATGTTATGCCAAATTACACGGCACTTGTGATGTTTCTTATGAAGACTTTATTTCAGTAAAGCACATATTAAAGTAAGTAGCTACCAGACACAATGGACAAGTGAATCAGCCAAATAGTTTATTACATTTCAGAACAAATTAAAACTGCCAGAAAATCCCGCGAAGAGATTTTATCACAGAGCAACTTAGAATAAACTTAAGCATCTAGAAACAACATAGACTCTAATAAAGTCGCTAAAACACAACCTAATTAAAAAGTGAAATAAAAGGTTTTGAATGAACTAAAATACGCCGTGTTCAAAGCGCAGTTTAACTACTAGTGTTTATTTGTAAATTACTCAAGTTTATCGTGTATGTCTATGAAGACGAGTATTCAAAAGTTTAGTATCAGAAAACTATCTCAAATAAAAAACACACATGATTAAAACACCATTAATTAATAGGTAACTAAAAGATGGAGATGTACCGACACTTTCGAGTAACAATGATGGTGTGTGTCGTGCCATGCTGTAATCTTTAAGCCAAACTTTTCCATAGACAGTTCGCATAGCTCACCGTAAGAGAAACAGAAAAGGAAAAGCGACACCTGCTTCAAAAAGCACATGGATAACAAGAAAACAACTTACCCTAGTTTCTGCTGGCAGTATGTAACCATTCTTGTGTGCTTTGACTAAGTCTAGACTGATGCCTTTCTGTTGGTCTGTCGTCAGCCTGCCTGCTACTGGGTCTACCAGTTTCTGCTCAATTGCCGAAACCAATGGCCAAATCTTTCCAGTCTCTGGTTCCTTTACTACCGTGCTTGATGCATCAACTATCCCTTGCGCTATCGCTTCCCCTAGGTTAAGTCTCTTTCGGTCAATGACACTCGTTGTTATGAAAGGATCGTTTAGAGCTCCTGTTGTCGGATTGTAGATTCCGAAGTTCAAAGTCTCGATTAGTGAAAAGCTCTTCTTTGGTGTCATTAGGAGACCGCTTTCAATGGCGGCGGGTAGGGGGTTTAGTTTTGACGTTTCAGTGTCTAGAATGTTGCCTTTCTCGGGGTCGATCAAACCTTTCCTGAATGCGTCGGGGAGTTTGACTAGCCTCTTTTTGAGATTGTCTTTTATAAGCGCCGTGTCCGGATCTATGTGACCTAAGGTCGTCGCGTCTTTGAGAGTTAGAACTTCTTTGGAGTTTGGATCGGTGAAGCGGGCTGTAGAAACGTTTAAGTGACCAAGTTCGATCGCTTGCTCAAACGTCAGAGGCTCACGTACGTACACTATTAAACCGTTCTCGAAGATGAAACAAAGAGTACGCGACCTACCGCTTTGGGGATCAAACGAACCTTTAGTGTTCCTGTCAATTACACCTTCAGTAATAGCCAATCTGAGAGGAATGTATTTATTCTTGTGTGGATCTTTAATTACTGCTGTTTCAAGGTCTATGAATTCGTATTTGATTGCTTCGTCTAACGTGAATTCCCTAAGAATGGGACTCTTTTGCGCGGCGGATTCTTCAACGTGCTTTTTAGTTATTTTCTGTGACGTGATAGACTGCACTAAGGTAACTAACAGTCCCTTATCAAAAGCGATGTCTAAGCTGTAAGTTTTCTTCGCTTTGGTGTCCAAAACCCTACCCTTAGTGACATCTACGTCACCTTGCTCAATTGCCAATGAAAGAGGCTTAAACTTATTAGTAAAGCTGTCTTTAACAGCAGTCAATTCCGGGTTTAAGAAGCCGTTTTCAATGGCTTTGTTAATGTCCATGAATTCATTTGAGCTTGGGTCAACGATTTTCCCATTGTCCGCCCTGAATAGGCCGTTCCTAATAATCTCTTCTAAGCTCAAATTCTTTTTAGACGTAACAATCAGACCCCTGTGTTTGGCATCAAGTAAATTGATCTGGTTTCCATTGGGGAGATTGTAAACACTAGCATTGTCGTCAACGATGTTGGTCTTAATAGCTTCGCCTAAAGACAAATATTTACTTGTAGGAATGTTCTTGACCAGAGACGTCTCAGGATTGACAAGTTCTTCAATAATAGATGTCTTTAACGAAATCTTTCTATCGGTAACTGGATGGACAAAAGCAAGCTCGGTTATATCATACATGTCCATTGCTAACGCGTCATACAGGGTGAAACCAGCACTTTCAATATCGACAATAAGGCCTAAGCTCATGGCCTCTGAAAGAGTTATTTGAACGTCAGAACCTGGCTCGTGGAACTTTCCGCTTCTCCTATCAACTATCTCACTGCGACAGCAGTCTGACAATGTCAGCGGTTTTTCTGACTTTTTGTCAAAGTAGCAAAGATATTTAGGACTGATGATAGATCGCCTAATAGATTCGTGTAGTGTAATCTTGCGATTTGTCGCAGGATCTATAATTTTACCCGTACTATCTTCATAGAGACCCTGGTGTAAAGCTCTTTGTAGACTGATTGGTGCTTTGCTGTCTACCAGCAAACCAATTTCAAATGCCTCTTTAAGACTGATCTCTTCGTTGTCACCGTTGATATTCTTTATTTTGCCGGTCTTGTGATTAGTAACCCCAGTCTCAATAGATTCCGGTAGAGTGATTTTATCCCACCTACCGAGTCTGTTATCTTGAATGTGCACTGAATGGGGATCGATAAGGTTCATTTGGATTGCCTCGTCCAAGCTGTACTTTTTGCCGGACTGAGGGTCCATGAAGAGGCCGGTGATTTCGTTATAAACCCCCTTTTCTATTGCCTCTATCAAGGAGAGTGGTTTGCGCACTTCAACTAGGATACCTCTTTCAAACGCTTCGCGGAAATCAACTTTTTCATCACCTACTACGATGGTTCCTGTCCTACCGTTCACAATTCCTTTTTCAACTGCGAATTCAAATGGTATGACCTTACCTCCGACTTGTACTATGGTAGACTGAGGGTCTAACAGGTGCTTCTTAATAGCCCTATCAGTTGGTATCTTTTCTTTAGATTGTGGGTGAGAGAACTTGCCAGATTTAGGATCGTAAAAGCCTTTGAACACAGCTTCAGGCAAGCTGAGCTTGCGCTTCGCTGGCACGATGAGACCGCGGTCCGCAGCGTCCGTAAGAGAAATTTTGTCTCCACGGATTGGATCTCTAACTTTTCCTTCTTTGGAGTCAATAATACCAACTTTGATGGCATCTTTCAAAGATATAATTTCACCTGTTACAGAGTTCCGAACTGTCAGAGCTTCAGGATTGATATTGCCATCTTTGATAGCGTCTTCTAATGTCATTGTTACAGTTTTGATTGTAAGCAAACCTGTGTCAGGATTGTAGAAACCTTGGACTAAGCCTTCTTGTAATGTCCAAGGCTTTTTGTCACTTAACAGGTAGCCTTTGTCGCTGGCGTCTTTAAGGTTAAGGACTGGAGCTGTTACGATGCCCTTTTCTAAGTCAATAAGACCTGATTTAACTGCCTGATCGAAAGGTATGACTGCCTCCGACTGATCGTCTTTTATTTTAACATCGCTTGGATCCACAAGTTTATCTTTTATGGCCATGCTCAGTGTGACAGTATGACCGGTTTTAGGATCTAATACTTTGCAAGTCTCAGGAGAGTAATAACCTAGTTCTATAACATCGAATAGGGAGAAGGTAATAGATGTTGTTGCTACCAATCCTTTTTTCAAGGCATCGTGTAATGAAATGTCTTTGCCAGTTTTTTTATCCCTAACTTTACCCGTTTCGGGATCGATCAGTTTCGAGTCTAAAGCTTCTAAAAGCGAGACGAATTTTTCCGTAGCAGTGTCCTTAATTTCCGAAATCGTTGGATGAACAATGTTCCTATCAACTGCGTCGCCCACTGAAACCAACTGATCTGTTACTGTGTCTTTAATTTTACCTGATTTCGGTTCGTACATTTCGTTTACAATTACAGCTTCAATAGATATTGGTCTTCGAGATACAATGATCAAGCCACGTTGGATGGCAACTGATATTTCAATGATCTGTCTTGTCTCTATGATGGTGATAACACCGTCGTGAATTTCAATGATGCCGCGCTCGATTGCGTCCGACAGAGGAATTTCCTCGTTGGTACGCGGAACTTTGATTAGCAAAGACTCTTGGTCTACTAAGCCTTCTTCTATAGCTTTACCAATCGGAACTAATGCTCCAGTGTTAACGTCCTTGATCTCTCCGGTTTTGGGGTTGTACAAGCCGTGTTCTAAGGCAGACTCGATTGTGATTTGTTCCGTTACAAAAACGTCTTCAGGTCGTTCGACAATCCAGCCTGTTTGAACGCACTCGAAGAAAGGAACGCGCTTGCCGGTTCTAGGATTGACCATGTGACCAGTACTTTTATCTATTATAGGCCTGGCGATAGCCTCATCGAATGTAATATAGTTGTCAGATTTGGAGCCTAAGTCCTTAACGAGTATTTGCTCTGGGTCGAATATCTGAAGGCCGTAGACAAGTTCTTCGAAAGAAATCTTTGCTCCAGTTTCTGGATTTAAGAAAACTTGTTTTTCAATATCGTATACCCCAATTTCGTACAAATCTTGTGGGGTGAGCTTAGTCGTAATAGCAACGCATAGTTTAGGTTTGGTTTCCCTAACGATTACACAATTTTTGGACACAACGTTCACTGGTGTAAACTTACTGATTTGCTCTTGTTCCAACGCGTCTTGTACCGTCAAAGGAGATTCGATTCCACTTATTATAATCCTGCAAACCTTTGGCTCAACTTTGCCCTGAGTGATTGCGTCTATAAGAGTGATATTCTCATAAAGGATGTCGAAAGTTTCTGGCTTAGTTTTAATCACATTTTGTTCAGTGATTTCTTCAATGACATTCAGAGGTTGTCTCTCAGAGTCTAACAGAAGGGCTGAGGACGTCTTAGGATCCTGTCCTGAGTCTGGTGTCCCTGTCTCTAAAACTTTCTTCTCTACTTTAACTATAGTACGTTCAGGACCTTCCGTTATAGTATGAGATGTAATTATACCACTCGAAATAGTAGTAGTAGTTGTAGAAGTGTGCTCAGTATATTGTTCGTACACTTCTTTAGAATCTTTCGTGATACCTTTAATTACTATTAAAGCACTAGAACCAGGCTGTGACGTTTGTTGTTTTTCTAAAGTATCTTGTATTCTTCCGGCGTCCTGAACTTTTATAGTTTCCTGACACTTTTCTAATGTGCCTGATTCGATCAAGCCACATGTTTTAGCTTGTTTTAATGGAATATTTTGACCAGTCTCTGGGTCGGTCACAACAGCACTTTTGACGACTTCTACTACTTTTGAAGCGGCTAGGATGGGAGCTCCTACCACCGCCACAAGTCCAAATTTTAAAGCATCAGCAAAGCTGATCTTTTTACCAGACTTCTCTTTGACTAGTCCAGTCTTCTTATCTACAACTCCCTTTTTCATAGCTTCTTTTAAAGTAAGCTCTTTACCCGTCTTTGGATCTGTTACTTTAATTGTGTCCGCCGGTATAATACCTTTATCGACAGCTTCTAGAATGTTACCAGTTACGCCGGATGTGCTTGAGATCACTAAAGCATTATTAGGGTCATAAATGATACCCGGGGCTACCTCAACTGGGACTGGTAAAGTCTCGACATCTTCAAAATCTTTTTTTGTATCAGACGTCAATTTTTTGGGAGGGTCAGTTGCCTTTACTTCTTCTTCGTACTTTGGTTGAGCTACGTCTTGTTTCTTAATCACCTCTTCTTTATTTTTTTGTACAGGTAAAATCTCTCTTACATGTTTGTTTTCATCAAGTGTAAGATGGGTTGTCTTTCCTTTATCTTCGTACTTAGGTTGAGCTACGACTTGTTTTTTAATCACCTCGGCTTTAACTACTTTGACAGGTGAAGTCTCTTTAACATATTCCTTTGCATCAGGAGTTTTTTCTTTCTTAGGGTGAGTTGTGTTTGTTTTTTCTTCGTATTTAGGTTGCTCTAAGCCTTGTTGCTTAACCACTTCTTCTTTAGTGCCAGGGACTTGTGAAGTTTCTTTAATATATTCCATTACATCTGGTGTAGGTTCTTTTTGAAGGCGAGTCGGTTGCATGAACTCTTGTTTCTTAGTCACCTCTTCTTTAATTATTTTAAAAGGTTTGTCTGGGGACGACACAGGCTCCTCTACTTTGTACTTGTAGGCTTCATCTCTGTCAACTTGATCTAGTGTTAAATTGTGCTCGATTTCTTCAATAACAGTGCCACCGACTTCTTGTACTCCACTGGTTTCACTAACGATTTCGTAAGAACTAGATTCATTTCGAGTGATCTCAACTGTAGTCACCGAAGATGTTGTGACTACTGTACTGGAATGTTCAGTGCCATATTCAGTTGGCTGTGACCTTGTTACTTTAGTTACGATGGTTGTTATCTTTTCCCCATCGGGTGTGGTTTCTCTAATTTCTTGAATTTCAGGCGTGGAATCTTCAATAGAAGACACAGCACTCGATTTCGTAGGTATGATTCGTTCCTCAGATTTAGTATCTCGATCTTTAGACTTCCGTTTTGGTACTTCCGGTGCTTTGTCTCCTTGATTTGCAACAGTTTTCTTTTCAACAGAAATTACTTTACGTTCGCCACTCACTACTTCTTTTCTAGATTCTGTTGTGGAGGTTACTTGAGGTTTGTGTTCCTGGGTTCTTTCTATAGAATGCTCATTTTCAGGAAGAACAGTTGACTTCTGAATTACAACTGTTTTACTGACTGAAGGTTCAGTAATTTTTTGTTCTTTACTTGTCACTTGTCCTTGCGATTTTACAGAAGGCTTTTCGTCGATTCTCTTAACTTTTGGAGCTGCTTCTTCAATGGGTTTCTTTTTCTCATCTTTCTTAATTACTTCTGAAATCTTAAACGTATTGGCTTTAGCCGCTGGCACAACCCGACTGGGTGATTCTGAAACTTTTTGTTCATCTTTAGACTTCATAATCTTACTTGTCACAGTCTTAGCACCTTCTACGACTGCCATACCGGCTATCACTGGGGCTGCTACTATAGCTATCAAACCCATCTTAGCTGCGTTCTTGATATCTACTGATTTACCTGTATTTGGCTCTTTCAGTTTGCCAGTTTTCTTGTCGATAAGGCCAGTCTCTACGGCTTTTTTTAGTGTAACTGGCTTGCCCGATTGTATGTTGTAAATTACTGACTCTGGATTGATCAGTTTTTTTTCTAAAGCTTCCTTGAAAGTAAGTTGTTTCTTTGGCGATTTAGGATCTCTGAATTTTTGTGTTTTTTCATCAAACAGCAATTCAAAAGCTTCGTTTAAATCAAGGGACTCTAAGTCGTTTTTGGATGTTATAGATTTCGCAGAGTCAGAAGGAGCTACAGTGCTTAAAATTCCTGTGTTAACAGCTTCAGAAATTGGCATTGACTCGCCGGTTTTCGGATGAGTGAATATACCTGTCTCAATATCAATGTAGCCTAAATTCAGAGCATCTTCAAAGCTGATGTTAGTATCGCTTGTTATGAATTGTTCTTTACTAGTTTGTTCATCACGGACAATACCCTTCTCCCGCGCTTCTTCCATGGAGATAATTTCACCAGTCTTTGTATTGCGCACTTCATTTGAACTTACAAGAACATAATCAGCAAGAAGCTCAATCATTTTAGTCGTAATCGTGTGTTGAGAGGTAAATGTCTCTGTAATAGTAGTGACTACGCCACTAGCTTGCATGACTTCAGTGATCGGTTTAACCGCTAGTAGACCCTGTTCTAGCGCTTTTTCTAAAGGAATCGTTTCTTTCGATGACGGATCAGTGTAAGTGGCATCTTTAAGGTTTATTGTACCTTTATCCATTGCCTCCTCTAAAGTAACCGTTTCAGAAGATTGTGGGTAAGGAATAGCCATGATCAAATCTCTTTTGACGGCATCTCCCATAAGAATGATTTCTCCTGTAAGAGGATGTTTTATTTTACCAGTGGATGGGTCAACAACCATGCGCTGGATAGCTACCGAGAGTGTCATGGCCGCTTTTGGAATATCTTCAACTGATTTCACCACTTGAGGTTCCGGGAATACATTGGCATTCACTGCAGTTACCAAGTCGGCTGTCCCATCACTTGTTTTAAGGATATTTTTGTCGGTATCGACAATGTCCCTTTCAATAGCCTCGGCTAAGGTGATGTTTCTGCCTGGAGCAATAGCGACAGAGGATAAGGGGTCAACCACATCGCAAATTATAGCTTCGCGTAGAGTTAGTAGGCTGCCAGTTTCAGGATGAATTATTTTTCCAGTAGCCGGGTCAAGAAGACCTTGCTCTAAGACCTCTGGGATTGATAGGCTTTTAGCTAGTGGAACCAATATTTCATCCTGACCCTCACCATCTAAAATGCCGCGGATTATTGCAACTTTAATTGTCACTACATCGCCATGGACTGGGTCTACTATCCTACCTGTGTTTTCATCTACTAAACCCTTTTCAATAGCTTTCTCGAGAGTTAAGGGTTCACCGTTTTCATCCCTATATAATTTGACGGCCTCTAAGATCTTGGCTGTTTCACCGTCAATCAAACCTTTCTCGACAGCGTCTAAAGGTGTTACTACGCGTTTTCTCAGTTTTTGTAGTACGATCGGTTTAGTCTCAATTACTTGCGTATCAATTTTACTTTCTTTTCCTAGTTTGTATTGCGGCTTTTCTACTCTCGTTTTGATAATCTGAATTACTTCTGTAGGACTGGATTGTGTCTTTTTTAATGTGACTTTTCTCGTATCAGCATTTAGGCTGCTTTGAATACTTTCAACCGTAATGAACCCTTCTGATACTGCAGATCCTACTGACGCTGGTTTTGTATAAGTTACGGAAGTGTTGGGGGATGCTTCCCTCTCACTTTCTGGAGTTCCATCACGGAGTGACTCTTCGTATTTTTTGTACGTAACTGGATCAACCAGTCCACGCTCATTAGCGACTTCCATAGGCAGCTTTTCACCCGTACGTGGATCTACTACCATAGTGTTTCTGACTACTTGAATGACCTTCGAAGCCGCTACTAAAGGTGCTCCTACTACGGCGATAAGGCCTATTTTGGCTGCGTCAGCTAACGTCAACCTATTTCCTGACTTGTCTTTGTATTCTCCTGTCTTTCTATCAACTATTCCTTTGTTTATTGCCTCCTGTAACGTTAACTCTTTGCCAGTATGCGGTTCGTACACTTTTACTGTATTGGAAGGCATTACGCCACGGTCGATTGCTTCAAGAACATTATCAGAGATACCAGTAGTTGTTGAAATAACTAATGCCGTTGCTGGATCAAAAATTACACCTGGGGCAACCTGGACTGGTTCTAGAATAGATTGGTCGTCAGTATCGCGTTCTGAAGACGGTCTTTGTTGAACCTCTGAAATCTCCATTTTATCAGGCATTCCTGCCACGGAAGTGATGGTAATAACCTTTTGGGTAGTTTCTACAGATGTTGTGTAATAGAATATCACAAACTTACGCTCGAGCGCCACTTTCATTGTCATGACACCTGAGGGGTGTTTGTAATGGCCTGTGCTGTCTAGCACATTTGACGATAGAGCTTTATCGAGAGGAAGTTCTTTGTTTGTCTTCGGATGGATCACTCTAGCGGAATCTGGATTGATAATTTTTAAGTCAACAGCCTCACCTAATTCCAAGACCCTATCTGTACCGGGGATCGTAAACACACCTGTCACGGGATTAAAAAGGTTCTGCTGAATCGCGTCTTTTAAATCCCAGCCACCCTGAGGTAACTCTATAGTATTCTTTTTGATTGTCAGTGACGTCACTGATGGCTCAGTCACTGTGGAAGTCGTAGTTATAGTTTTAATTTTTCGCGATTCTTGAGTACTCCTATCTGGGCTCTTTAACGTCTCTGGTCGGGAATCTTCTCTGACTTTATTTTCTGGGCTTAGCGGCAAGTCTTGTATGAAGGACTTTTTTGTTATCTTCAGTTCTACTACTTGACCGGGAGCAACCTCTCTGTTACTAACCCTATCAGAAAGTTGTATGACGCGGGGTTCGTTTTGCTCTACACCTAGCAAACCTTCGTCTAAGGCTTGCTGTATGGGGAACACTGTACCGGTAGTCGGGTCTGTGAACGTTTGCGTTGACTCGTCTATGAGTCCTCGCCTCACCGCTTCTGCGAATGTTATTATCGTTTCTGATCTTTGAGACAGGTTTGAATTGGTTACGGTAACGTATCGTTTTACAGTTTTTGTGACTGTTTGCAACGTCAAAGTGATGTTGAGAAGGGAGTTTAACAAAGCAGCTCCTTCTGGAGTAATCATGTTGATTTCAACAGCTTTGTTGAACGGTATCGGTTTTTTAGTTCCAGCTTCTAATAAGTAACCTGTTTTGGGATCGAGTACATTTTTGAAGACGGCATCTAAGACGCTTAGTTCTTTACCATTGTCATACACACCTATCTTGCGATTAAACATTTCTAGGACTTCAGGGCGAACAATGGAAATCTTTGTACAATCCTCCAAATAAACAAAGTCTCCACTTTCGGATTTCAAGAATGTCTCACCGTTTGCGTATTTGAGATTACTTTTACTAATAGCCGTATTAAAGGAGACGAATTCTCCAGTTTTTGGGTCCCTAAAGCCGTCGATATCAAAGATGGACCTTTGCGAAACCGATGTAATAAGACCGCGGTCGACGGCTTCCGGTATCGTGCAGATTTCTCCTGTCAAATTGTCGCGAAATTTGCTGTCAGGGTGGATAATTCTCGAAGCCAAAGCTTCAGACAGAGTCAAAAGCTGACCAGTCGTTGTATCCGTGATACACTTCACGCTATCACTATCTAGAACACCGACGGAAATTGACTCTAAGATGTTAAGTGGAACGCGGTTTGCCGGCGACAGTATTTTACCATTATTGGTCATAAGGTTATTATCGCACACGTCTTTCAGAGTCATCGGTTTGCAGATAAGACGGTTGGCTGCGGCGTCCTTAAAGGAGAGTTTCTCTTTAGTCACGTTGTGAACGTATTTAGAATGTTTAGTGTTGATTATGTTTTTTTCTATCGCTTCAGCAAGCGTTACCTTTGTGTCATTTTTAGGATCTACCACTTCTCTTATTTCAGGGTTGATCAGTTCATTTTTAATCGCTACTTCAATCTGGTACCTATCGCCCGAGTTCCTATCCAAAATCCAACCGTTATTGTCGACTAAATCCTGACTAATAGCATCGGACAAGGACAGGGCACTTGATTTTATTTTTATTATCTCATTGTAAATGAGGTACCCCCTTTGGTAGGCTTCGGCGATCGTTATGTACGTCCCGTTTGGCAATCTGTACAGCCCGTTTTGTAAGTCAACTTGACCTTTATTTAGAGCGTCTGATATACTCATTCCTTGATTTGGTCTTTCGAAATCGGCATTTACCTTAATTCTCTTCTCTTGAGGGTCAGCTAGTCCTTGTTCGGCGTCGTACAACTCCCTCTGTATCGCTTCTAGTAGCGTGACTTCGTTTCCGTCTTCTGTCATGCCGCAGGGGCCTGTGAGCCTCGCTGCCAGTTTCGGGTCTATCAGGCCCTCTTTCGCTGCTTTCTCTATCGTTATCGTCTGTCTCGTATCCGGGGAGGACAAGAGTCTTCCCGTCCGCACGTCGAGGATTCTCATGCTGATCGCTTGGCCCACAGTTAGAATCTCTCGCGTCTGCGGGTGCACGATGCCCTTGGACTCGATAATGTTGGGTCCTTCGTACATTTTGTGGACTCTCTTTAGGTTGCGGACGTCGGGCCGATCGTCGTCGGGATATATGGTTTTGTTCGTGTAGTTAGGCGACGGCGACTTGCCATTGGTTTTAACGGGCGCGCCGTCTAACTCGGTCGTGTGTGTCGTTCGCACGTATCTGCGGAGGTGATATTTTTGTTGTGTACACTGGCTATAAATCTAACTGAGTCGGCGTTATACCTGGGAGGCGATGTTAGTTTAATTTATTGTGTACAGGGGACCTAAGCGCCCTTCTTCTTTTTTGTCCGAAACTTGAACTAATACCACATAAATAAGGATATAAAAACCATATACGGTAAGGTTTTGACTTTAAGATTCGATGGCCTGGTTAGTCCAACGATAACACAATTGACTATCAAAAGAAAGGTCCAGCAGCCTCCGAGTGTTACCTTCACCCATCTAGTGTGGTGAAAGTGCTACTGGCCGCTGTATTAATAATATCAAGACTTTTTTAAATGCAAAGACCACTTCGGAAGATCTGCAGCCCTTCAGGCCTGCTAGTGCCAATCGACGTTGCCTCTTGGGCTATGAGTCTTTTTCAGGTGATCCTTGTTTCCCCTTACTCGGCGGCCCTTAACCTAATGCAAGCGAAAGTACTCACTGCTCTGTGGTGTAGTGGCTGGAGTATGTGTGCTCGGTGCTGGAGGCCAGATCGTGCATGTTGAACTCTTGCCGGAAGGAGCGGGCCGACCGCGGCGCCATCGCCTCCACGAGACGCTGTTGACAAGATTGAGGGTACAGATATGTGGATTTATGGCAGTCGTTAAGTCAAGTCGGAAAAAAGTAATATACGCGTTGATATTGATAACCTCCTTTTTTGAAGTCGGTTACAAAGGAAATCACACAGATATTTTTTTAACCTAAGAGCTGTACTTTTATCACTAAAAGCGATCTCTTAAAACGCGATAAAAAATCTCCAACGTTTTAAAGGACTTTTTAATACAAAATAGTTTTTGCAGAGTTACATATTTCAGGCATGTACCTATAGCTTGCAAATCAATATCAGTATGTAACGTAACACCTATTAAGATACATCTATGGCTTCGTATAGTGATTTACAGTTAATCAAAAGAAAGGAAGGAATGTATTATTTTTCGCTGTCCTTAAGAAACGGTCTACAAAGAGCTTCGGTAAAAGAGAATCGCACTTGCTGATAAAAAATATTCGAATAATTTCGATAGCAGACAAAAGAGCGATCGAACATATATTTTTTACATAGCCTATAAACGTCCCACTGCAGGGCAACCTTCTCCAGGGCAGGCCTTGTCTCAGAGAGAGAGGGTATGGGCTTCATTACGACGCGTGCCCACTGCGGATTGGCAATTTCATACGTAGTTGAACACCTCAGAAACTCAGGTTTTCTCACGATATTTTCCTTCACGGTTAGCGAGTGGTATTGCTACTACACATTTACAAAACAAAGAAATTTGCACATGACGGAATTCGAGCCCACGACCTCCCGAATGAAAGCCGTTCGTAATACCACTCGCTATCGTGAAGGAAAACATCGTGAGGAAACCCTAGTGTCTGCAGTGTTAACATACCTCAGCGCTTGCTACGTACAATGGCCGTACTACGAGGCTAAGTGCGGAAATTTCAGGTCTAACTAGATAGAAAGAGGTTTGGACCTACCGGCTTTCTGAATCGCTATGTTACAGTTCAAATAAAAAGTGCAAAGTTTGTTATCTCAAAGCAGTTACTGAAGAAAGCTTTTAGATTAGAAAAAAGGAGAGTATATTCGAATATACTTAGACTTCTAAAAAAAATAGAGATTCAAAACTGGAATTATTCTATTGAGTATGTGCTAATTAACCCTGATCTATAAAGATATTACCAACTTATAGATAAATGGAACGTAAGTCAAAATTCCGTCTGAAATACGAAATAAAAATACAAACCCGGCACTCGTAAGCGAAATCATACTCGTACTCCTCCATAGTTTACGCACAAATTGTTTCACAAACACAGGAAAAAACACTCAAATTGTTTCACATAACACTGACATAGTGAACACACTGTCTGCTCATCACTTTTCATAATTACATTAATAGCTATAGACTAATTTTATGTTAGAAGCATAACTAACAACGAGAAAAGAAAATAAACAATAAAAACTAAAACGTCGAGAGGCGTCGACATACAACTGGCCGCTAAGCGACTGAAAAACTGAATGGAAATACCGTATGATGTCGAGCCGGAAAAAAAACTAGACGGTTCTATTTTTAAACCATTTTGCAACGTCGCGCCTGTCCGGTCTGACGGCTCGGGCACTGGCCAGTTTATCCATTATTTAAGCGTTACTAAATTGTATAATTGTTAGAAAAAAACAGCTGATTCCGAGGTATAATTTGGAGGTTATCTCGATGACTGGCCTATTCGATACGAACGAAGGCAATAAGGGGAGGGTTGCGCGCGCATCAGTCGCCGACCCAGTGCGGCAATGTCATAAAAAACCAGACGTACGTCGCTAATGGGGTAGGGATATCTAAAATCAACTGGTTATAAAAGGGGAGTAACCGGGGATGCGTTTTAGGTATTTATGCACGTCTCTAAAATAACAACTGGATCTACCGAAAGATTTGTTAATCTCGAAAAGTTCAAGTGTAAAATATGTAAATATAAAAACGTGAAGGTCACTGCAAACTTTTCGCTCGAGTCGTCTCGATAATGAATATCAAAATGACATTATTTTCATAACAGGTTATGTAAATAGCAGTTGCGAGGAAATAAACAACAGAATCACTAGTAGGTACTTTGTTGAGAATACTGTTGCCGAGATTAACTGGTCTTGTTATTCACAAAATGTCACAATAATTATTTTTAATAAGTTGTTAATTTGAATCCTACGCGAACAAAGAGGCGCTTGTTCGCACAGGATCCGGATAGAACGACGCCAAATTTCATCCAAAAGCGTTCACCTGTGATTTGTCACGCAATCTTTTTCAGGAAATCAACTACAGTAGGTACTTTTGAATGTAAATTGGCCATGCGATCCGAATCCCATGCTGGTCGTATAGTAAATTATAGGTTTGAAAATCTGAAAAATTCGAAATAAATTCAACGATACTACTAAGTGCTCTAGCTTATTACTAAGTTGGTATTTTAGTTGTCATTTCCTCTTAATCGGAACAATGACAAGCTAAGAAAAGAGAGCAGTAGAGATAATTGTCCTATCCAAGCCTGGCTCGTCAGAAATCAAAAATGTATTTCATCGTAAAGAATTTACGTGTACATAACGTTTATTGAATGTCAATGTAAACTATTAGCCGCTGCTGCCTTCGAACCGAATCTACAGTGGAGAAAAAGGCAGCGAGGAAAAAACTCTACTCTGAGCATCTCAAATCAAATATTTTCTCAAATCAGTTTTGTTTCGCTCGCTTAACGAATTTAACAAAAGAGCCTAATTTACAGTCTGTTAGCTTTTAGAATATACCTCGGCTACTATCGGAAAGAATCGAATATATTCGTGTAATAGAAATATCGGAACGAATATGACACTTAACATACCAAACCTATTTAGAGGCTAAAAATTCCACCCATGCCGGGATTCGAACCATTAAAAATAAAAATAGTGTAATCATGTGGGTACAGCGATATCATTCCGATGTTAAAACCTAACTGCAAAGGAGGTAGTCGGGGCTGTAAGTGATGCAATCTACTTCAGCCAGATGTCGCTGCCTGTACGTAATACAGAGAATAGTGTAAAGAGGTTTGAAATTTCACTGATGCCGGTGAGTCGCCCATTAGCTCAGTTGGATAGAGCGCTGGCACGGATAGCCAGAGGTCGCGGGTTCGAATCCCGGCATGGGTGCAATTTTTAGCCTCTAAATAGGTTTTTAAAATTGTCCTCAGCACGGGTTAGTGCAATAAAAATAGTGAAATCATGTGTACATACCTTTTCAAAATAGTGAAGAAGAGCTTTATACAGAGCAGGTAGTAGTATAACACTCGGGTGCTTTCGGCGAAAACCGAAGCCTACTCTAGAGCCCGAGGTATATTCTAATAGCTTACAGACTGCAGAGCCTTTTGTTATCAATTTTTGGACTTATAAACTTGAGCTTAGAAAACCCATAGCTAAAAATGTCTACAATTAATTACCTAATGTCAAGGTTCAAGTATTTGTCATAAATGGAGGCTTTGCTGGTGTTAGTGTATTTTAAATGTTTTATTAATTTGGTTTATTGTACTGTTTCGTTCCCAAATAAATAAAAATAACATAAATAATACCGCAGATGCTATCACCATTACATCAGCTTAATGATACAAATGATCACTGAAACCTTCATTTTTCAATCGATACGACAGTTAGAAGTAGGTGGATACTTTTTTTACCTATTTATGACTCAGTGACTATGTATAAGCATGTTCAAAATGACTTATAAAAATCGCCACAACAGCCATGTTAAATATTGTTCACAAATGTGACTTTACGCTGTATCTGTATACACTTATAATATTGTCACACGATTTGTATGCAAATGTTTTGCTTCTACAAACACCATGCGGGCATTGCAACATAGCACAAATTCAGTGATCCTCAGTACCCCACACATAATAAGAAAGATAAGATAACCAGAAGTGACATTGTTTGGTGACGCTACTACATGAGACAATATTGACTAATAGTAACATAGTAGCCGTGAATGATTAGCTTGGAGATTTTTTTGGTGTAGTTCCATGAACATACATACATACATACATACATACATACATACATACATACATACATACATACATACATACATACATACATACATACATACATACATACATACATACATACATACATACATACATACATACATACATACATACATACATTCATACATAACCTCACGCCTGTATCCCAAAGGGGTAGGCAGTGACCAGGTTCTGCCACTTGCCACGATCCAGACACATCAACTTCGCTTCATCAACGTTCGTACGTCGTTGCACGCACGCACACCGGTTCCAGGTACTTTTTATCTTCCCCTTTGCTAATACATCCCCTATTTGGTCGATGTATGTCCGCCTGGGACGCCCCTTACCAGCCCTTCCACTCACATACGCAATATGTATTTGTTTCGTCAATATTTCTTCCTTAATCCTCCATTCCATGAAATGTTCAAATTTTAAGTTCAGGCTTCACTACCGAATATAGTACTAGATTTGTTAGTTTCATAATAGAGTCATTAAATCTTAGATCTGAATATTATAAAACTATTCATTAAGTAGAAAGTTCAACTGTTAACTAGTGTTTACTATTGTTTTTATTATTTTTAAGCTGACTTAATCAATCATGATGTATAGCTTATAAAATAAAAAGGATTAAAAAAAATATATTAGGTACATGTTCTTCAACATTCGTACACACACTCACGCACTCATCCCAAAGAGGTAAGTAGATGGATAGGCAAGCAGTGGTATCGCATCGATTCGCTCAAATTTAAAATGAAATATCTATAAGTAGTAGTTGCTTGCGGTCAAGTACTGGATATGCGACCGTCCGGTGACTGCCGCTAGTGGGCGGCTTGATAACTTCTGACCTTAAGGCCACTGTCTTACAGTCCTCCAGCAACCCGGACTTGGCCCCCGTGGTGGAGATGATGGCCTGACCTTCCTGCGATGCAAGAAGAGACCAGTGCCCCAGAGGTGGGGACATACAAAGGGTTGATATATCGAATATCTTTAAGCAGCGGGAATCCCCCGCAGCCAGTGTCGGCACCCGCCCCACCTATCTCGGCGCGGGCGCGCCGCGCGCTTGCCCGTTAGGAGTGGGTCGTTGTCCGATTTTTCGACGACGAAACGCAACCGTTTTTTCTGGAACGAAAACAGGTCCTCGAAACGGTCCTCGTTCGCAACTGATTTCATTGTATGCGAACGAGCAAGGCGCAGAGGACGGTCAAACGAGTGCGAACGAGACGAAATCACGAAACATCGGAAAAAATAAGTT
This sequence comes from Yponomeuta sedellus, assembly GCA_934045075.1. NCBI lineage: Eukaryota > Metazoa > Arthropoda > Insecta > Lepidoptera > Yponomeutidae > Yponomeuta > Yponomeuta sedellus. The sequence goes on along the minus strand of OW203744.1, from coordinate 13,113,199 downwards.
GTTTTACACGATATTCGACTGTATACTCATAGACATAAAGATTACTTTATTGTATCACAGACCAAAACGAACGGAACGAGCAAGGAGCCGACGACGACGTCGCAATGATCTCATTACGTTCTAGGCTCTATTAATATAGCACTAAAGGACATATTCGCGTCAAACAATCTAAGGACTGGTCTCGCGACGAACGAACGCTGGCACTGCTTTAGAGTCGCTGGCACTGCTTTAGAGTCGCTGGCACTGCTTTAGAATGAAACGTAAAACGGTCCTATCGTCGCGGAACACAAAACGGTCTTATAAAACGGTTCGTCTTTGCAACGATCACGCCTATTGCCCGTAGTGTGAGACGAGCAACCGACGACGCGAGCTCCGTCTCTGCTCACCATGATTAAGCTCTGCGAATCGGAGCGAGACCTGGTCGGACTTTTCCGATATAACAACACCCGTATGTAGATCCGGACTAAAAGTCTCCAATATATTTAAGTAGTTTTTAAATAATGAGCTGTGAAACTTCAGACAGCAAAAAATAGACACTATTTGAAGCTGGCAAAATAACTTTACTTTTAGTGTGTCTCAAATTCTCTAACTTGTTGGTATAGCGGTTAACACGCTCGACTGCCAATACAGAGGTCGTAAGTCCTATTCCCACCAAAGGCCGCCGTAAATGTTTTGTACAAATATCCTAAGGCTGATCGCGTTTCCATGTTTGTGATGTCGATGACTGCTCATCATAGATAGATAGATACCTACATAGAATATTATTTATTGCATGTACACCAGGGATTACATAAGAGACTTAAAAATAACAGTACAGTACAAGTGGCGGCCTTATTACTGAAAGTAATTTCTTCCAGACATCCATTGACGGAAAAGAAGAAACTGAAACTGAATGACCCTTCATTCAGTTTTAGTTTCATCTTAATATGGTTTAGTCGGCGCAACTAAACCATATTAGACAACTTAGTATCATAAATAAATATAAATATTCATGGACATATTACACAGATCTCGTTAGCCCTATACTAAATACAAATAAATGACTTGTGTTATAGGTGCTAACTCCACGATAGATTTAATACAATAAATACATAGATAACATCCAAGACCCGGGATCGAACCCGAGACCTTCGGTTTTACAGTCAGCGTGCCAAACCGCTGCGCCACCGAGGCCGTCAATTTCATATCATATTCATATATCATAGATCCTAGTTTAGGACCAGGACGGAACGGGCGTGTTTTGTGGAGGTTACCATAATTTTACTTCATAAAACTGAATCGGGGTTTAACCTTCAACACACCTAATACTGTTTTAACAATCGAGTCACAAATGGTCGGAACAAAACGAAAACGGGCCATAAAATGAAGCATTGATTGGAAGTCTACGCAAGTGCCACCTTTTATTGTTATAGACGTAGGCAGTTCGGCACTGCACTGGCTACTCGTCCTTTTAATTTTCTTCGGTAACTTTCCATCGTAAGGTTGTCTGGAAGAAATTGCTTTTAACAATAAGGTAAATTGTAATTGTAAGTGCAATGCACCTTTGTAATTATTTAGTATTTGTTGTTTTTTCCAGTGTATTTAGTATTTGTTGTTTTTTCCAATAGTGCGAAAAACTGCAGGCAAATGCTGAATACGGCAAGCAAGACAGGGGTCTATGGCGCTCATTAGGGGAGGGCTATGTCCAGCAGTGGTCTGCATAATATAGCCTGAAGAAGAAGAAGAAGTACAATAAAGAATATTCTTATCTTATCATTAGCTATGGTTTGCCAGAATATCCCTGCTTTTAAATGACTCCATGATGGTCCGTAGCTTGTTAATGAAAACAAAAATCACACCGTCGTTTCCTTATTATTTACTTGGTTACTAAGTCTGAAAGAAGGTCTCTGCCCTACAGTTGGGATGTATATAGACTACAAAAAAAATCTTAAAATCTTCTTTTACGTATTTTTATGTATAATTGTGTCCCACTGCTGGGCAAAAGCCCCGCCCTGTTCTTAGCCGAAACCAAGCGGAGATGGCGGGACGACCTCACGACCTTTGTACCGGGTTGGCCGGAGGTGGCCTTTACACATAATTTTAGTGACTTTTAGAAGCCATTATATAGAACCCAAGGCCAAAAACCTGGAACTAATGGCATTTCCGCATAAAACGGCTAAAGTGCTATCAAGTCTCACGGGCCTGTTTGACAAAACTACAATACTTAGTTGACTATGAAAATTCGATGTTTGCAAGATCTCTGAATTATGTGAAGATTATTTTCACCAACCCGGATTTGGCCAGCGTGGTGGAGTATGGCCTAAATTTCCAGCGATGCAGGAAGAAACCCGTGCCCCAGCAGTGGGGACATAAAAGGGTTGATATCGACTACACGATATAACATCAGCCAGGGTTGCCATAGAACACCTTAAGGTTTGTTTTCCCCTGCAACGCCCAGAAGAACCCGCACAGTGTCCGCTCTTAAAACAAATGGTTTTTTGGAGGTCGACAAAAAATAAACAAAGCCCAGGGGGTGGGACCAGCTAAGTTCGTGACGTGCAATATCTTGAATTGCAGTATCTTGAATTGTCACAATAAACTACGAATAATAGTTGAATCAATGTCGGCACTGCTTTATTCTCCTGAATTTTACTTTATAAACCCTTCAACTATACCCTAGTTCTATGGTGTGGTATGGTATGTAATCAACCCTTGTATATTCCCACTGCTGGGGCACGGGTCTCTTCCTGCATCGCAGGAAGGTCAGGTCATACTCAACCAGGGGGGCCAAGTCCGGGTTGGTGGAAGATTGTAAGACAGTGGCGGGCCTTACTGTCAGAAGTTATCAAGCCGCCCATAAGGCCTCTGACATGGCTTAACGACTGCCATAACATGACAGCCGGCACCAACGAGTTAACGTGCCTTGTGAAGCACGGAAGCGCTCGAAAGAAATGCCACTAGCGGTAGTCACGAAATGGTCACCCATCCTGCACCTGACCGCGCCTGTTGTTGCTTAGCTCAAGTAATTGATTCTTATCACTCGGTTCAGCTAGGCCTCGAGCGCTTCTAGTTCCCTAGTTCTAGTTGGAAGAAAACTCCCGCAGCAAAAACCGCCAATAGAAAATGCCAAGTTCACGGCCTTGCTAGCTCAACCGCACCTATGAAACGTATTGGCAATAAATCTCCATGTGGAACGGGGTCTAGGTTTAACGTGAGCGGGTTAAATAATTACAATCGTGCCATTGACCTTGGTGTATGTTGTTTAATGTGTGCTACTCCCCGTAGCGTAACCGTCGCACTTGCTCTGCTAAACTGCCAAATAAACGAACTAGAGCGAGATATGGCTATACAACTATACAGAGTAAAACTGAAATATGTAACGGTATTTTCAGGGGTTGAAAGTTAGAGATAAACATCTCATTTATGAAACCCTCAAGGAATTTTTACGACTTTTTATTATAATTATTATTGATTGTTCCGTTATGCTAATGCTGTTTAGGTCGCAATCAAACATAATTTTATGGATATAAATGGACTGTGTATCTATAATATAAAAATGAATAAATCTTTTATCAACCTTGCTGTGATATAATTAATTCTAGAAATATCAGTTAAATTAGGAAATGTTTGATTTTCGTGATATTTTGAGTAATGGGGAACGAACTATAAAAGTACATAATAAAGTTAATAATGTATAGTACTTTCGAAAGTTTTAGTACAAACTATATCATAGATTTTAATGCCACAGGTAGAAACCGATAATAATTTTGCCATGTTGAAGTTTTCACCATAGTAATAGTATTGTGAAGCCTCCTATCTTTGTATTTATGTTTATTTTCTTACAGATGTTGCCTCACATTCAAGCTATGAAGGCTCGTAAGATCTTGAAACAGTGACCGGTTACATACATAAGGTAAAGGATAATAAAAACATCATGATAATGACTCAGTCACATAATGTAAGTACCTACACGAACTTGATGGATGAAATATATATATATATATGTAGATAGGCATAACGACATTGCAATAAGGAGGTAAACATTACGTCGATGACATATTCTCTGTTATTGAACATTCATCTGATACAAATTAAAGAGCGACGCAAACTGTTGATACATACCTACGGCCATTGAATTTGAAATTCAATGCTACGGCTTAGTTTTTTTTATGCAGCCTCTATTGTGTGTCCCACTGCTGGGCAAATGCCTCCTCTTTTGCCTTCTACTCCTCTTGTCATTCCTTAAAATACTCCTCAGAGGCAGTTTAAATAGTCTGTGACAGTGTTTTAGAGTAATCGTGTTTTTATAAATTTGTAAGTTCGTTACATATTATTTTATACATCTTTAAACTTTGACGTATGTTTCTGTGAATTTTTGGATTTTGTAATACCTTTTTCTTTACTCTAAATAAATATTTTACATTTTTAACTTTTGTCTACATGCGTCTTATTTTTGCACTATTAATTTTACACATTTTAGAAATTTTAAATAATTTGTAGCAATGGGAAACGATTTAACAGGGATAGTGTTTTAGAATAATCGTGTTATAAATATTACTTCAAGAAATGTCAACTCCTGTAATACATTTCTTAACTTCGTTATTTTCAACAAAGTTTTCAGATTAAGACAAAATATGAATGAAATGAAATATAGAAACTGTCATAAATAAATAAATTGCACTCAAACAGATCGATACAAAACGCAATAAACATGTATACATACGAGTACAGTCATGAGCACTAACATGTATGCACTTTAGTACCTTGTCAAAATCAAAATGGACGATTTCTCACACAACAGGCTAGAACAGGTTAATGTGACAAGGTTCTAACGCATTTACATATTAGTGTACTTGGATCTCAAAATCAAACACTTTTTTTGTTGGTCAATGGCGTTAAAATTCATAAGCACAAAAACCCCACAATAACACCGAACGAAGGAACAATTTCACAAAACCGATAACAAGCCACGCTCAAGTAAACACGTGAGAGTTCACGCAACGCTTTCTTGCCGCGAATCCCGAGCCAGCGATTAAGAAATAACTCAACAGTTTGTTTACTTACAGTGTGATAAAGAAATCCAAAGTAATCCATCGAATTCCCGGCCCAAGACGAACGGAGGAAAATCTTCGAAGGAAGGGCAATGAAAAACTCGACGAGATGTCAAAATTGGTTAAAAATAGGCCACTGGCACGCGTTAGTGAACGCATTTTCTATAGTAGAAACAGTGCCAAATAATGGGGTGGTTACACACTTGGGTTTTCTTTAGGTTATGAGTGTTATCGCCTTTATCGTTTGTTATTATTGGTTAAGATTTTATTCATTAATCGCATCGTGTGGATATTTCGTAACGTCGTAGATTATAATGTCTCTTTAACAATGGATTGTTTATGTCTTTATTGATTGGCGTGCGTTAGTAGGTACCTACTAGTATCTGTTATACTTTAGTTTGAATGTAGCTGTGTGTTACCTTTAAAATGTTACGGAAAACCATTAATAAGTCAAGGAGTTTTCAAATTGTCCTTAGCACGGGTTAGTGCATTAAAAATAAAAATAGTATAATCATGTGGGTACAGCGATATCATTCCGATGTAAAGGCCTAACTGCAAAGTAGGTAGTCGGGGCTGTAAGTGATGCAATCTACTTCGGCCAGATGTCGCTGCCTGTACGTAATACAGAGAATAGTGTAAAAGAGGTTCGAAATTTCACTGATGCCGGTGAGTCGCCCATTAGCTCAGTTGGATAGAGCGCTGGCACGGACAGCCAGAGGTCGCGGGTTCGAATCCCTGCATGGGTGGAATTTTTAGCCTCTAAATAGGTTACGTTCGCGGTCTCGACTTAAGAACACGTTTACTCCAACGGTTGTCAGTTCTTCGCAAGATATGGCCAGCCCATTGCCACTTCAGCTTGCTGATTCTCTGATATGTCGATAACTTTGGTCCTCTGTCGGAAGCATTCGTTACGAATCCTATAGGTACATCAGAAACTCCGAGCATAGCTCTCTCCATAGCTCGCTGAGCGACTTTGAACTGGTAAATATATACCACGTAAATAATTTATTCTTTTACAAGGGACCCAGTGAAAAATATGACTACACAAGTGTGAGCGAGTGTTTACATAACCTGCGCCAGCGCCGGTGCTTATATGCAGAGCAGTTGACAATGATCAGTAGGGGGACTGAATTAATCAAGGTGACTAGGTCGACTTGTCGTATTGTACAGGAGTCTTTACTAAGTATTAAAGCAGAGTAAAATAGTGTTTCCTACTTTTGGTTTTGACCAATAAATAAATTGAAAAATCTCGAAACAGATGCTTAAGAAAACAAATGATAAATTTTAGAGGAGTGAAGAAAATGTATTTTTTTTATATTATCTTAATAACTGATATCGAAAATTAATCTAACAACCACCGGATGTCTGTTTCATAGAAGTACACTTTGTTGTTTACTATGGAAGATCGTTGTACACAGCAAAGTCGATTAACCCGCAGATTAGGGACAGCGGGAACTGCTGAATCTAATTAGTATCACTTAATTATAAAAATTAACCGGAGCCGGAACCGGCGTGCGTGCATGCAACGACTTATGAACGTTGATAAAGCGGATGTGATCGATCGTCGTGAAGGATCGTGGCAAGTGGCAGTCCCTGGTCTCAGCCTACCCCTCTGGGATACAGGCGTGAGATTATGTGTGCATGTATAAAAATTGTAAACATATTATTATTATTCTTTATTTGGTAATCCAACAGCACAAAATGATAAAATTTTCTGCAACAATTATCGTGACAATAAAGCCAAAAACATATTTCACTTGTAACTATTCCTTGTAAATATTCTATATATATGCACTACCCAGCCATTATCGCCAAAGCAAAGGTTGACCAGATGAAAATGCTACTTTGCATTAAGTACGCCTTTGTACCACATACGAAATGTTTTGTGCAATAAAGAATTTAATTAACATAACAAGCGGTAGAAGAAGATATGAAGAGCAAAAAAGGCGTGATTTAAAAACTTGACCACTAGAAGTAGCTTCGGCGTATGTGATGTCATATTTACGTAGGGGACTTGTGCGATGACTATTTTAGTTATAAATATGCCAAGGTCACAATAAGTGAGATTCATATACAAGCAATCTATTGACTCTGGTTTAATACCTATAACGTATCTAGGTATGTAACTGTGCATGTTTGTGAGAGGACTTTTTGATTTAAGGGCTGATTTTTCAATTAGTCAGATAACTTTTATCTGAGTAATAAAAATGGCCGTTTGATAGCTTATGTATGAAAATTATGTCAAACCGCCATTTTTATTCCCCAGATAAAAGATCTCAGACCATTGAAAAAACAGCCCTTAAAAATATGCTAAGGTCACAATCTTATAGATTATACACAAGCAACGTTAGACAAACATATTTAACTTTGCTTGTTTAAAATCTACAAGATTGTGGGGTTCTAAAAAACAGTTTATGCGATATGTCTGTCTAACTTTCCGAGCATGGGATTCGGATAAAAAGTGTCGTACGTTTTAATCAATGACACAGTTCTATCTGTGTGTCAAATGTAATCGAAATGTATTGAGCTGTTTATGGGCAATTGCGTGAAAAAGATTGTTACGTTTTATCTAAGTTCCACGGGATACAGACGTACAGGCTAGTCTCATGAAAAACCTGTATTATTATTAGTTATCGTTAAACCTACTTAAAACCCGAGGATTATCTTTATTGAACTTAGTTCATAAAGTCGATAGCACTAGTGTAAGTAAAATAAAATGTTGTCGTTTTTTTACTGACGAATGCCTATCACGGTATCAGAATAATGATAGGTAAGTGCATCGGTTTGAATGTAAAATTTTATAATATTAAAATAATGATAGGGAAGTGCATCGATTTGAATGTAAAATTTTATAATATGAAAATAATGATAGGGAAGTGCATCGATTTGGATGTAGAATTTTATAATTTTTACCGACATAAAATTATAAGTCGGTATTACGAAAGTCAGAGTTCAGAAAGCGACGCTTTCCGAACTCTGACATTAGATCTTTACAATATACGTAGTTAATAGAGTATTTAAAAAAATACGTAATATATAGTTAATAAAAAAAATATCTAAAAATTTTTACTTCTTTTTTTTTATTTGCTACATTTTTGATGCATATAAATAAGCCACCTACCTATGGATCAAATGAAAAAATACGAAAAGTACGTCAGAGTTCACGGTTTAGGCAAAAAAAAGGGAATCCAACTATAGCTGGTACAAAAACAGTTCAATCTGACGATCGGGCCCAGCCGGATATTTAATGTTTGAGTACGCAGCAAAAAAATACCTAACTGAAAAAAGAAGGTACACCGTTCGAGATTTAGGATTCAAGTTTTAAACCGGTTAAATGTTATTGACCCTTTTCGCTACGAAAAAGTGGGTTAAGGTCGAATCACAATGAAAGTAAATATATTTACAAGGGTTTCCGTAACCAATAGGGTTGGCATTCGTGTTGAGAAGAGAGCTATGATCAACGGATGCTTCAACTCAGTCTGAAATGAGTTTTTTTTTCCTATTGTGAATAGGGTTCTCTTTTCAACTCCACATAATAAATAGGACACTAATCGTGAGAGCCTCAGTCATTGATAAGGATAAAATAGCATTATGATGAGTTGCAATGGTAATTTTACAAAGTCAAGGTAACCGATAAACTGCAGAGAAATTCACGATAAAACTCTCTTTAAAATACAAAACATCGCCACTGAAACTAAAACTCGAAAACAACACCTTTGCCGAAAAAAACACTGTCAACCAAACGTTCACTCAAAAAACACTTATTTGCGAGATTCAAAAATTAAGAAAAAAAGAGAAAGTCGAATAGTTTCGTTCGGAATCGTGAAAATTCGCGCGTGAAAAAAACAAAATGGCGCCTAAACTGAACGTCAGACGCCGGTTGCCGTTCGCGCGCTACTAACTATAAAAAACCTTAATCAAGCGTCATCGAATCAAATCGTAGTGCTATCTCTCTATTCAAGAATTCGCAACGGCGCTCGCGACGTCCTCAATGACGTAATCTTTTATTCCTATTATTTTGTTTCGGATGAAATTATTTTCCTCAAGCGATTGCTTGAGGAAAATAATTTTCGAAAATAAAAAAAGAAAATAATCCTGAAACTCAGTGCTTCCAAAAGTGCCTACATCGTAATTTCGTTCTCTCACAGCGCAATAGTTTAATGCACTTTTTATGCCGGCCCATAAGATTCTGTTAGCTATTTCCTTGATGATCGTGCTGACCTAACTCTATTCAACACGACGCCCACCGGACTGTATTTGAGCTTAAATATGTTTATACCTAGGTAAAGTAATATTCTATTCGCCGACGAAAACGCCTTACACCTTAGGTACACTTTATTGAACACAAAAAAAGAAATTACATAGGACGGGCAGGTACCGCTCATAAAATTTAAATTATCATTTATTATAGAATCGGGATGTTTTAATTTTAGTAAGAATTTTAATAATTCTAAAAAAGTGTGGGAAATTATAAATTCACTAAGTGGTAAATTAAGTAAATCAATAGATGAAATAATTCTAAATCACAAAGTGAGAGCGAGAGCTCTCAGGGAGAGCGGGCGCTGGGGGAGGTGCGTGCTGAGTTTTATTTCATTTCACTTTTTTTATTTATTATAGATCGTATTTAAAGATTGTGCCAGTCAGTCAGGCATATTATTCAATCATTTTAATAGTATTTTCTAAGGTTAACACGAGCACTAGACACAATAAAAACGGTTTTTAATTTTTTTTTTATAATTGAAATTGAAAAATGTCTATTAGTGTGATAACACAGATTAGAGAACATAATATGAATACTATGAAAATTTAGAGACAATATATGATAAAAAGGATAGGGCTCAGCTAAGTGCTGTGAGTGCATGCATCATCACAGCGCTGATTTTCAGCCCGTCCTTGTTCTCACTGAATTAAATGTAATAAAAGTTAGCGGCTTTTAAAAAGAGAATTGGTCTGCCTATTTTGGAACGTAACTTCATAATTAACTTTTGTAATTTTTGCCGAGGGTAGTAAACTAACAGTTAATGCTTTCAAAAAGAAGCCTAAAAACCTATTTAGAGGCTAAAAATTTCACCCACGCCGGGATTCGAACCCGCAACCTCTGGCTATCCGTGCCAGATAGCACGGATAGCCAGAGGTTGCGGGTTCGAATCCCGGCATGGGTGAAATTTTTAGCCTCTAAATAGGTTTTTAAATTTGTCCTTAGCACGGGTTAGTGCATTAAAAATAAAAATAGTATAAAAAGAAGCCTGACACATCAGTCTTCCGAGACTACGGCACCTGAAAAAGTGCCGAAACGTCGGGAAATTGTAAAAATGTAAAATAAACGAGTAAAACTCCGTATAAAAACAGTTTTTATTATATTTATAGTATTTTTTTTTACTAGCGGATCCTCCAAATTTTATTGTCACCTTAATTAGTCTGAAACCTACACAAAAGTTCATAAAAATCGGTGAAGCCGTTTCGGAGGAGTTCGATAACAGACACTGAGACACGAGATTTAAAAAAAACCTAACAAGATAGTAAAAATTAGTTTCCTTAAGACTATTTTAAGTGCGTGGGGGGAGCCCACTCTGCATTGTAGCCATCTACATGCATGACGTAATGTTGTAACCGGCTATCCACAGTCGCCAGTGTCAAGGATTGTTTGCCGAGTCGAGAATTAGCACACTTACCCGTGCTACGTGTCACATTGAGTGAACACCAGAGGCTGAACTAGAATTCTGGTGTGTGCCTTATCTTGCTACGCAGGTGATGCAGGTGTGGCAAGCTTGGTAACATGATGGTAACATTATTTGAAAACAAAAAGCCCAATGGGCATTAACATAAAAAAAAATCAGTTCTAGTATGGCATTTTTTCGTAAAAATATGTAATTAGACCCTTAGTTTTTTCACGACGACATCATATTTAATAAAAACCTTCATTCGACACCTCTTTCATCAAAATCGGTCCAAGTGTTTGGTCTCTACGCGGTCATAAAAAAACATACATACTCGCCTTGATATGCAATTCTGATGTCAACTGTATTGTATATTTGTGTACAATATAGTACCTATAATAACAATACACGCTTACATACATATACATGCGTGAAAAAATATCTTTTTCTTCGCAGTCGGATAAAAATGAGGGGCCAACGCAATCACACGTAGCGACTTCAATTCAAACGTCAGCCTCACCCTACTGATAACGAGTGGCGTGGTGACTAAACCACGGTGTAGGTATGCCGAAAATCCGCAATCCTAATTTCGGAATGTTTCTGATAAGCTTATTCTATAGATGATTTAGAAGACAAAGGTGTCTGGAACTAAGCTAGTGCAATGCTTGAGCTGTTTTAGAATAATAATTTAAACTCTGTGAACTAAAGACCAAAATTAGTAAGACTAATGACTTTATTTTTAAAAACTCTATTTAAATACTCCGCGCAATTTAAACAGTCCGTGGTAAAATCACGTATTTTAGAGATTTTTAGAGGAATTGTGTTTTTACTAGCTTTAAGCTTAAGTTTAAAAACCTATTTAGAGGCTAAAATTTGTCCTTAGCGCGGGTTAGTGCATTAAAAATAAAAATAGTTTAAGCTTAAGTTTTAAGGGCTTAAGTAAATAAATAAATAAATAAACCCATTAAGTATGTCCCGACCGAAGGGCACAAGTCTCTTCCCTGAGGAACATTGTGTGTTAAAGTGTAACAAACAAACAGCCACTATACAAAAAAATCTCCTTCAGGTCACACCCAGCTGGCCAGCCGGCGGCCATCCTACGCTGCAATCTGCGGTCTTGGCTCGATAACCTTTCGTACTAACAATAATTACGGCAATGACTTAACTCTGTCCAGCCGAATTTCCAAAAGCTACGATGACGCAATCCCGACTCGTGTTTGTGGGCAATTAAACCTTTAGATTGGTAACAAACAAGTGTAGGCAGCGTGGAACTTAGTCACGTCATGTGATTCAGAGTGGTTAGTGCGAGTTTGACAGATCCAATCGAATAACTTTACTACCGCGTCAATCGAGCATTGAGTAGTGAGTATGAGCAAGTTAACCGTTCGAACTGGCAAAACGCTGTCACAGTACAACTCGCACTCGCGTTTATTCGTGTTTTGGCTGGTAAACGTGTTCACTTCTCAGCGTAAACCATTACAACTCGCACTCAGCAATTTTAATTTCCATACTTGTCGCTAGGTGGCGCTTCCTCGATGCCATAGAAATATGAGTTTACGTTAACGCGATCGAGTAGTTAAAAAACTCGCACTAAGCACTCTGGTATACGGTAAAATAACTGACATATTTCGGATGTCTTATTTTACTATTAGTCACTATTATTGTACTTCATTGCACGTGAAACATTCCATAGGAAATTACATAAGATTCCAGACTTCCAGCAAAAGCTTGGAGAGTCGGAGCAGCAGTAAGAAACGGGTCTGTATACGTGTACAAAATAAACTACATAGACTGCAAAAACCCTTACCAATAACCTAACCAGAAATAATACACTACATAGACTAAATACCTGAAAATATAAATAAATAAAATACATAGTAAATCACAAATAAATAAATAGCTCAAAATTATGATAGAGATAAATAGTGCTCCTTCAACTGCTTCTTAAATGTACCAATTGTGGGACTACGCATATTTTGTAGGTAACTTAGTAGGTAATTTAGATTGGTAACAAACAAGTTTAGGCAGCGAGGAACTTAGTCACGTCATGTGATTCTGGTATATGACAGTTAAAATTACGGACATTTTTTTTAAGGGCTTATTCTTACGCAAACGTTGTCCGATTAAATAAATAAATAAATAAATAATAAATAAATATATAATGGACATATTACACAGATCTCGTTAGCCCTATACTAAGTACAACTAAATGACTTGTATTATAGGTGCTAACTCGACGATAGATTTAATACAATAAATACATAGATAACATATATTACCTGATAATATATATTACCTGATATATATTAATTCTTAATTACAAATTTGCTATGCCTTTATCGGTAAAATTACACTTGTACGTCTATTTTAATAACTTCTTTATACTCTAACTAGCTTTTGCCCGCGACTCCGTCCGCTTGAACTTTTTTTGCAACCCCGTTCACTTTCACTCCCTTAAGGGTTAAATTTAGAAAAAACGGCGAAACACGTGTTCAATCAATTGTGTTGAAGAGTATTTATTTTAAGTTACATGAAAATTAGAAAACATTCTTTATACCTCACGTATACATTTAGGCAACCCTTTTCGCCCCCTTAGGGGTGGAATTTTAAAAAATCCGGTCTTATTCCTTGCCTGCATTATATATAGACCCTCTGTGTCTCAAAATTTTAGCTTCCTAGATCCAACGGCTTCGGCTGGGCGTTGATGAGTGAGTCAGTCAGTCAGGACTTTGAATTTATTTATATAGATTTATTGTCAATAAAATTGAATTGAATCTCTAAACGAGATTTCGTTTAGGTGAAGTGCTGACTCCAAACGGATTAATTTGGATAATTATACCTATACACACAGACAATAATAAACATACCTATACGTTGGTACGCCAGTCTTTAGAAAAGTCTGAACCACTAACGAAGGACAGCCATGATAACATGATAATAATTTCTATTGACCAATAAACGATGAAAAGTGAAGGCGGCAGACTATAGACCAAAATACATCAAATGATTATAAGTATATTAATTGGCATAACACTTCTGAGAAACTAAAATATTGTTTGTGCTTGCCACACGAACTGAAAAGCGTCGACGTAGCTAGGTTCGTCATAGAACCATAATAAACATAATTTCAGCAACCAAATTATTTCGAAGTAGGAATTTATGACTTCATATCGGTGTTTAGAAATACCGACTAATTAACGCATAAGGTTTTTAAAGCACATGACATAATCAAGCTATCTCAATAAGTTAAATATAGACTGAAAAGCTTGTTTGCCTCCGAGCTCTAAGCCGTATGGTTATTAGATCATTGCTTTAGTATATGAATCGCGACCTTTGAATCCATAATGGTATAGTACCTAGAAATCGCAATAAGGTTGGTATTTATAGGTCGTCATTTAAATGTATATGGATGTGGTGTTAGTCATCTTATTTTTCTGAAGCATCATTTCCTTTCCCCGCTCTCAATACAGACTTCTCTAGTCTGGCTGCTGCAAGATATTTCTTTAAAAACTCTTCAGGTAATTCCGCAATAATTTGCCTTTGTAGATGAGTTTCTATTAAACTTTCTATTTTGTGATACATACGAGTATTTGTCTTGAATGCTATTGGCATAGTATTGTGAAATGCTGCGCCAGATAAAGTTATTGGTAATTTTGTCGGATGATTCCGAATTTCCTCCCATTTACGTAGTCCCGCCTACTATAATTTTTGGTTGTCAACTGCGATTTGTATTAAAACCTTAAAACCATCGTGTTAGGTAGACCTTGAAATAGACTGTATGCCAGAAAAGTCTGGATTCAAGAAAAGGATTCATTCCGAAGGAATTTAATAATCTTTTTATCCAGAATTTCTTTAGAAATCCTTATCTGTGTGCAGTTTAGACCACGTCGAATAATACCTACACTAACTGATACAAATAAGTAGGTGTAATCCGGAATTAGGCATCTGTTAAAATACGAAAAAACAACATAAACCCACGCTTGTATACCAGAGGGGTAGGCAGAGACCAGGGAACTGGCCACGATTCTGACAGAACTCATTCGCTTCAGTAACATTCATTAGTCGTTGCTTAGAAGCATGCCGGTTTCGACTTTTTATCTTGTACTATTTACTGGTCCTAGGCCGATTGATATCAACGCTTTGTATGTGCCCACTGCTGGGGCACGGTTCTTTTCCTGCATCACAGGAAGGTTAGGCCATACTCCACCACGGGGGCCAAGTGCGGGTACTATTTATCTTGACCAATTTACTGGTCCTAACCCCATTATTCATCTTATTAGTTAAAGAAATACCTAGGTAAAATAAGGTGCACCTTATCTTTAGTCATCAGTAATATTAAAAAAATACGGTTTATATCCATGGAAAGTGTATCCGACACGGAGTATACGTACCTACATAGCTGAATACTTATAAGAAGGCAGATTGATGAATAAAGTGCTTTGATTTGTTTAATGCTTCAAAGCAATTTGTAATCATGGTTATTAATACCTTAAGTCATGATCAGAACCCTTCAGTTAAGATTAAACAGACTCTTTATGTCGAAATACTTCGTCCAGATATCTGGTTCGTGTCAAAATTCAACGGTCAACGTTATATTTGGACCACTTCTGTGCCATTTTAGTAAAATATTATTAGCGATAAATATTAACAGACTATCAATTCTTCTTCAATCTTCAAAGGCATCATGAAAGATAACCGCAAATATACTAAATACGAAATCGTAATCGACTTTGAAGAGGTCTTTCTAGTCAGAGAAATTGTTTAGTGATTCACTTCTCTCTAAACAATTTCTCTTTTAATCTTAATTCTCGTTTCATAATAACGTTGAAAAATATATTTTTAAATACTTGGGAAACTCGAGTGTCTGAGGTGTTCTAATAGCTCAAAGCTTGAAATGGCCAATAAGCGGTGGGCACGCGTGGCAATTAAGCCCATACGTTCTCTCTCTGAGAGAAGGCCTGTGCCCTGCAGTGCGACGCATATCATCATCATCATCATCATTTCAGCCTATTGCAGTCCACTGCTGGTCATAAGCCTCCCCCAGGGTGCGCCACAAGACCCATATAGGCTACATAAAAACAAAACTTGAGGCGAGCACTAAGCAGGAACGAATGTAACATAGCAGTAACATTTACATACAGGCATACACGTGTCGTGGGAACCAGAAACAACGATGTAAACATCCAAGACCTGGGGTTTTTTTTGTCCGCAGCCGGGGTTCTAACCCGGGAACTCTTGCATGGTAGGCAAATGCGCTACCGCTAAGCCACAGAGGTCAATGTTTATGCACTTTTCTGACTTTCTATCGTAGTTTCTAACTTCGTAAATATTTAAGGATTCGATATCAACCCTTTATAAGTCCTCTCTGTTGGGGCACGGGTCTCTTCCTGAATGGTAGGAAGGTTAGGCCATACTCCACCACGGGCGCCAAGTTCGGGTTGGTGGAGGATTGTAAGACAGTGGCGGGTCTTACTGTCAGAAGTTATCAAGCCGCCCATAAGGCCTCTGACATGACTTAACGACTGCCATTACATGGCAGCCTGCACGAACGGCTTAACGTGCCTTGCGAAGCACGGAAGCGCTCGGAAAAAATGCCACTAGCGGTAGTCACGAATTAAGGATTATTTTAGATTAAAATCACGCCGCCCTTTTGTAGCCGGCCAGTTGCAACGTGGATAGACCTTCAAAGCTGTCAGAAAAACCGCCAGACGGCATCCTATTTGTTCAATCCGTTTTTATGACATCACATATTGCGCCTGTTTCTTGAGACAAACATTAATTCAGCTCCCATAAACAGACAGGCCTTGTAGCCCACGCACTAGCCTTTTTCACTGCTACGCAACATGGAGACCTGCTTACTAATATAATTTGTAGACAAACCGTAGACCACAAAATCTACCCAGATGTTTTCCCAAGTGGGTGTAAAGTAAATGGCAAAATGATTGCTAAGAAATCTCGGATTTCCTTGCAATTAGATGTTTATCTTTTGCTCTAAAAGGTATTGTTTTGGGAGGATTTATCGTGTCTAGGTATTAGCGCTCGAGGTGGTATGATCAAGACTGTATTTTTAATATGATGAGGCTATTGGCATTGAATTGCTGGACAGAAACGTTGCGAAAAAATTAAGGTCTATCGAGGCTTTGCTCTAGGTGAATTCAAACTGTGTTGCTTAAAAAAATATGACAGTAATTTACAGCTCAAACCTTGCTACCTCTACATCAACCCTTTATACGTCCGCACTGTAGGGGCACGGATCTCTTCCTGTATCGTAGGAAGGTTAGGCCATACTCCACCACGGGGGCCAAGTCCGGGTTGGTGGAGGATTGTAAGACAGTGGCCTTACTGTCAGAAGTTATCAAGCCGCCCATAAGGCCTCTGACATGGCTTAACGACTGCCATTACATGACAGCCGGCACCAACGGCTTTACGTGCCTTACGAAGCACGGAAGCGGTCGGAAAAATGCCACTAGCGGTAGTCACGAGATGGTCACCCATCCAGTACCTGACCGCGCCTGTTGTTGCTTAACCCAAGTGATTGATTCCAATCACTCCGTTCCGCTAGGCCACGAGCGCTTGCTACCTATTCAACGCAATCTGCTAAGTGCGAAACAGCTCAACACACAAAAAAAGTGCAACACGTCTTTATCTCCCCAGCAATTAGTCAGTCTACCTACAAAACAGTTTTTCTAGTAATCCTAAGTTCACTACTCCTTGAAAAATAAACAACATAGAGCTGTTTTGCGGATGACCACAAGTGTAAATCCTTTGCCGTGTAATGAGCTTTACGTTTTCGCATCTGGAGTTGATCATAAGGATACCAGACTGACAAAGAGTCGACAATTATAAGCTTATCGTTGTTGGTAAAAGGCGTAGCAAACAAATATGTCAATCAGCCTCCGTACTTTCGTTAGTACGTTGATTTTCTATTCAGACAAAACTAGTAATTTAGTTATCACTATGAACGCGGCTGAGAAACATAGGAAAGACTCGGAAAGGGGTGGCGTAGCAAGAGGCTCTGTGTACAGCAGTGACTTTTATTTACGGGCTAGACAGTTTCCGATGCGACGAGAAGCCGGAGTTCTACACCGCTCCGCTACCACCGCTCTTTGAAAGGGTCTAATCGCGATTATTAGGTAAAACGTAATTACCTTAATTCACCACGTTTCGGCAGCAGTTGCAGTTGCCGTGGTCACGAGTTAACTGAAGTGGCGAGACAGTAAGAAACACACTCGTTATAGGTCCCAAGCTGGGATACCCTGTGCTATGGTAACCAGGCATTGCCATCACAAACATGCAAATACACCCAAACTTAGGCTACTCGTATTTGTACAAATCTAGTACGCGCAATTTTCAGTGGAAATCACACCCACGACGTCTGCAGTCAAGTATGTTAACCTCTAGATGAACGAGGCAATTTAAGTTTCTGTTTACTAACTACAACGTTTATGACATCAACCTTTGTATGTCCCCACTGCTGGGGCACGGGTCTCTTCCTGCAGCGCAGGAAGGTTAGGCCATACTCCACCACGGGAGCCAGGTCCGGGTTGGTGGAGGATTGTAAGACAGTGGCGGGCCTCTTTGTCAGAAGTTATTATGCCGCCCATCAGGCCTCTGACATGGCTTACCGACTGCCGACATAACAGCCGGCACCAACGGCTTAACGTGCCTTGCGAAGCACGGAAGCGCACGGAAAAATGCCACTAGCGGTAGTCACAACAACGTTTACTAAGTCTTTAATTGTAGCTCAATTTGGAACACGATAAAGTCGACATCAGATTGCCTGGATTCTGTATTCGTTTTTGTTGGCTTCATTCCTTACCCACCTTTAGTAACATAAACAAAGCTTGTCTTCGAGCAAAATACCTATACGGTGGCCTTGTACAAGATTTAGACGGCGGCGGTCGTCGTGACATAATGTTTGTGACATCATTTTACAGAGATTAGGTAAAACTAGCCTTCGCGTATAACGTAGAGCATAATTTTGCGGAAGCTTTGAAGTATGAATGACTTTATGATCGTTTTATGTGGTCATCGTCGGGCACTTTGCGTTTAAAGTAAATAAAAAAGTAGGTAATAAAAGCCTGTGTTGCTAACCTCAAAAATATTTATGCCGGTACTCAAATAGCAGAAATTGACGCTTATAAATCTTGAATTGTTTTGAGCAAACAGTGTGTACATACGTAATCGTAATGAAATAAGCCGTTCTATTTCTCGTCCTAAATAGCACCTAATCAAGATGAAACAACTAAGACTAAGAGAAACTGACCAGTAATTGCCATATCGACGCCTTACTGCTAAAACCGACTATCTGCATGAAATGTTATGCACACAATAACAAGTTTTAGTATAGTTAACGACAAGCGAACCTTAAACTCGAGTTTTCTCGAAACACAGATAGTCGGTTTTAGCAGTAAGGCAACAAGTTTTAGTATAGTTAACGACATCCGAACCTTAAACTCGAGTTTTCTCGAAACAACATTTCATGCAGATAGTCGGTTTTAGCAGTAAGGCGTCGATATATTGTATAATAAGATTTCATGAAAAATTAAGAAAATGAAATCAGTTTTCTACGCATTGCAATGGGGGCCTATCGCTATCGCAAACGGATTTAATTTTTATGTTTTTTGTTTTAAACCCTCCCTGATAGTGCAGAGAAGATGAGTAATGTATTTTTTCCACATGAACCCATTGGCGTATACCGGTTTTTTTTTTTATTAAGCAACAACTAGTCAGTCCACCCTATTCTAAAGATATACGTGCCAGTTTCATCATCAGATTAGTTCCTAAAAACTAGTACAATATCCCGCATATAGACTCATCTAGAACACGTAGGAAACAGTGATGTCAAAACTGAGAGCACAGTAAAGAAAAAGTCCACTCACCAATGTAACGATGTCTCCAGGGTTGGCCGCGGCGATTCTCCTGAGCCTTTCGTACAGCAAGTCCAACAAGCGCTGATGGTTCGCGTTCAGTTCGTCCAGCTCCCTTGCCACGGACTCAGCTCCAGTGGGCATTCTCTTCGGCTCCACAGACCTCGCTCGCTTGCGCAGGCGCTCCGCCATCTCCACCTCGGCTTGGCGTTTGAGCTGCTTCATGTCCAAGGACGGGTGGACCTCATCGCAGAGCCATTCGGCGTACCGTTGGCAGCGTGAGGATTGTATCTAGGAGGGGTTAGGATTCAAGCGTGTTAGGTTAGGTTAGAGTAGCTTTAGATTCCGGGGTTATCGTTAGGCGATCTGTTTTTTTTTGCTAGTTCTTCCGTTCATACGGCCGATCGCACGTGGTTTCTTTTGAAGGTAATCTTTCAGAAACGTTCAGAAGTCACATAGACAATCTCGCTTTCGAAATTCCTGGCAACACTGAAAGTCCAGCTTTAGGATGGTAGTGCTTTTACGCCAAAAGAAATTATGACCTCATATATTTGAAGCTGGCCTGTTTATATCACAGGTTTTGGAAGCGTGCGTGAAAAAACGAAAACAAAACTTATATTGGTACATTTTGCAATTCCTAATTCGTGCATTTCCCATATTTACTATCAAACACCCAAGCCATGTCATAAAAACGCACACTTGTATTTTTTTGTATCAAAGTAATGTATCCACCGTTCTAAATAAGGTAAAAGTTGGCAACACTGAATAACTTTACACCCACAACATGCAAAAAAGCTGCCATCATGTAGGCGGAAACAAATTTTACTAATTTCAGAGTTCTTTCAGGTCTTTGACCTGGACACTGCCTCTAAATTTTATCAACGAAATAACTTTTTGTACAATCACACATTCAAAACTCACATAAAATTTTAGTAAGACAAACTACGTCAAGCGTTGCAATGCACCCATTACCATTAACAAAACACTAACTTGGCTCCAAGCATTAAAGTCTTAAGCAGTAACAAAACGCATGCAGCGGCGAAAGCATCAACACAAGAAGTTGCTGTGAAAAAAACAATCGAAAACGTGCAAAAACAGAACGTAGAACCTCCGCTATACGAAGAGACTTCTATGTAAAACAACCCAAGGAAAAGAGACGACAAGCAGATGAAGACTGAAGCGAGATGCTGTACACAGCTGGACTAACACAAAGACAACTTTTAGACGACCTTTCACAACTTTGAAGACGTTTCAAAAACTGTAAATATTTTTGGAGATATAATATGTCGAAATGTATGGAGAATAACCAGTTCAAAAGGCAATGACGCTTTACAGGAGGCTTTTATTATTTATCCTTTGTCATTAATCACAAAGCGTCATCAATCGTTTCTCATCAAATAATTTCGACTAACCAGAATATTTCTTCTTTCATAGTGTACATAGACATTATTATAAAAAAAGTCTATTCAAAAGTAAATCGATGCAAGGATTCTCTTTTCCATATTCCGTTTCCTTCCCAAAATATCGTATCACCAGTCCGCCATTTTGAAATATTCCAGAATAGAAAGAAACAATTTGTTGCCAAAACATGCACCTGTAAAATGTCATTGCGTTTCGTTACTCCGCGTTTAGTTCGATAGTTACATACCTTGGCCTCCCTTATGAACCTTCCACCGTCCACGTTAACTTTCTCGATCTTGGGTGTTCTTTCCACAACGCTGGTGAGTAGATTCTGTGAACGGACCACAAGACACCCATAGATTAGGTCAAGTTAAAGGATTATTCCAGTGCGTACCTTTCGTGCTCTTCGTGGTGGGTTTTTTAAGTTATGTTTAACATTGGGTGCAATGTTTTGGGTTTGTGCATTGGTTATTAGTGTAGATAAATAATAAATAAAATATGTACTTTTTTAAGAATTAAAGTGCAGTTTACATCGAAATAGGTGCAGATGTGTCAACTTTTTTTAACCGACTTCAAAAAAGGAGGAGTTTCTCAATTGGGAAAATCATCGAAGTCTTCTTTAGTAAGTCTCCTTTAGTGAGTACTTTTCTTGAAGTCAGTTTTTTACTAGCCAATATAACGTAATTACACGTTCAAATAGTTAGATGATCACATGCTATAACCAAACGTTATCAAAAAAAAAAACTGGATTAACCTGATACTTTCACATTAATTGGTTATTAAAATATGGAAATAATATTTTATAATTTCATGCTCTCCCTAAAAATCAGTTTTACCCAGCCGACTGATAAGCTAATAGCGGCTGTCAATCTGTCACAACGAGCAACGCTAAAAATAATCTGTTGAAAAGACGTGATTCCTCAAAGATTTCCTGTAAACTACATAATCACTCCAATTACGCTTCATTAATGGATAAACCAATAAGTGGAAGCCGCTACGGCAATCAGACCTGGACATGGAAAAGGAAATCGAACGAAAACGATGAACGAGATTGTTCGACTCTCTATCGAGAACACTAAATTTCCGCTCTTATTCCTCACCCGTGTGGGCTCAAATTGCTCCTTAGGACGTATCTCGATTGGGGGCTGGGCCTGCAGTTTGGCAAACGAGTCGTCGATCCACTCTGCCTCCTTCTCGAGCCCAGCGTTGTAGTTGCGCAGGAGTTGGTACGCCGCTTCGCAGCTGCGCAGTCTGTGGAAAGAAGGATGGATTTAAAACCGTTCTTTTTTCTGTCTCGCTGACACATCCAACATTTTTACCAGTACTAGAATATATATTCGCCGACATTTTAGATATTAATATAGTAATCTTGAAATGGTTGAGATAGTATACAGAGGAAGCCTAGCAATGTAAAAATACACTAAAATGTATTTAGAAGTATGTAGAAGCGCTCGTGGCCTAGCCGAACCAAGTGATTGGAATCAATTACTTGAGTTAAGCAACAACAGGCGCGATCAGGTACAGGATGGGAGACCGCCCCGTGACCACCGCTAGTGGCATTTTTCCGAGCGCTTCCGTGCTTCGCGAGGCACGTTAAGCCGCTGGTGCCGGCTGTCATGTAATGGCAGTCGTTAAGCCATGTCAGAGGCCTTATGGGCGGCTTGATAACTTCTGACAGTAAGGCTCGCCACTGTCTTCCAATCCTCCACCAACCCGGTCTCGGCCCCTGTAGTGGAGTATGGCCTAACCTTCCTGCAATGCAGGAAGAGACCCGTGCCCCAGCAGTGGGGACATACAAGGGTTGATATCGTATGTATTTAGGAACAGCGATAGACAAACTCTTACGGTTATCGCCCGCTGGTAGAATAAGTAAGTTTTATGTTGATATCTTAGATTCTATTAGGAAATCTCTTCATATTTGATGTTCACTAGCCAGCAGATGTAATTTGGAAAAGCATCAGCTAACCTGAATTTGAAGCTGCCGCAAACCACTGCTAGAAATTTGGGGTAGATATAGAGTCACAACCTCCATTGAATCTGGCTGTGCTTATATTGAAAACACAACAGTGGCAATAGTGGATTTTTTTTGTTTGCATGTCTTATACCACATAGTTCAAACTTACCTTTCAGCCAGCTGACTGCAGACGTTATTCCATCTATTATTCAGCTGCGCTACGTCCTTGTCCAGTTTCTCCAGGTCAATATGCTTTCCAGCTCTGGGGAGCGAGGCGTGGGGCAGCGCGGCACGAGAGCCTTCAACCAGGCGGCGGCAGTTCTCCGCGTCGTCGTTCATCTGGTCGATCTGGATCTGCTGCTTGGTGACAGCTATTTGCATGCGCAGGAGGTCCTCGTGGATCTGGAAGGATTTAAAAGGTTAATTTCCAGTCTTTACTTCTGTTATGGTTTTTGTAACTACCACAGTACATGCTTCTAATTGTGAACAAAGTCCTGTTAATTCTGGGGGCCTTACTAGCGCCCCACGTCGGGTGCCAGTAAAAATGTATTATGACTTCGTATACACTTATATTTGCACCGACTATCCGTCTCTTATTTCCTTCGGCAACTTTACGTCATAAGGTTGAAGAAATTGCTTTTAGTAAAAGGCCGCCACTTGCCCTCTGAATCTTTAAATGTTTTGTATCATGTGCAATATCGTCACACTAAAGATTTTTTTTTAAAAGCTGTAGATAGAAAACTAATCAGGAAAAGAGAAAATTTGCAAACAGGTAAAAAAAAGCAGTAGTGTTTACGTCAAAAGGCAGAAAGAAATCTTGAATGGGTGATGTAAATTTAAATTTTGATTCTAAAATTATCGGACAGAGTGAAAGAAACCTCAAAAATGGCGTTTAAAAGGATTGCACCGTTACACGCTAATATTCAGTTGGGTCTAAACCAGCGATTCTTAAATTGAGATCCGAGCCTAAGTCCCTATGGACATTAATTTATCATTGCCTCGTTACGTCGAATTTCATATGACGACCTCTGTGGCGTAGCGGTAGTGCATCTACCTGCCATGCAAGAGGTCCCGGGTTCGAATCCCGGCTGGGAACAAAAAAAAAACCCCAGGTCTTGGATGTTTACATGTTTGTGATGTCGTTGTTTCTGGTTCCCACGACACAGGGTATCCTAGTGTGGGGCCAGAAGCAATGTATGTGTCTGTATGTAAATGTTATGTTATATGTTATATTGTTATATGCCGAATAACTCTACGGGTGCTACGTCATGAGTTGCAGAAAACCCGCTCCATTATCAATGCCAAACAATTCTAATAAAAGTTTTGTCAACATGAGGTTCCATAAAAGAAAATAGATGTTCCGTAACGTTAAAGGTTAAAGAACCTCTACTATAAAGAAGAAAGCACTCACATCTTTCAGCAGCTCGACGTCATTCGGTAGGTCGTTGAACTGCGCCAGCTTGATCTCGAACTCGGAGATGGTCTGGTGGTTCTCCTCCATGCTGTTCACAACTATCTCCACGAACTTCAGCCTGAAAAAAGGAGATGATTGAATACTACTCCAGAGAGAGAGAGAAAGAGAGGGTAAATGGGGTTAATCACCGCGCGTGCTAACTACAGATAGGCAGTTAAGAACGCTGAGGCATATGAAGGCTTCGAACACTTAGACTTTAACACGATATTTCCTTCGTCGTTTGCGAGTGGTATTGAAGCTACAAATTCGCAACGTACGTAACTTAAAACATTTAAGTCGTTAGTACACACGCTTGGATTGGAAACCACGACCTCTCGCATCCAAAACAGGGATCTACTGATATGCTACCCTACAATAAAATTAGACCACGCTTTCGTCGGTGAAATCTCCAGTTTATTCGAAGTTTAACTCCATAAAATATTTGCCATTTTCAATGTTATCTGGTCAATATACTGTAGTGTTGTGTTGTAGCTAATTTACTGTAGTAGGTATAGTGGCTGAGAAGTCGCTTCCTAATCAAAGATGGCGGGGAAAAAACAAAATGGCGGCGTACCTCTCGACAAAGAGCTGCGACTTGGAGTGCATGTCGTTCCATTTACCCATCACCTTGTCCAAATTCTTCTTCATGGCCGGGGTCTTCAGTGCGATGCCTGGAAAACGAAGAAAATCTATTAGAATAGTATTTGCGCAGGGTTACAAATATTTAGTAAACGTAACTACGGAATCTATCAGCATCATGAAGAGGAGTCTGTTGGTAGGGCTTTGATGTGTCTTGCTCAGTGACGGAAGAACGCACTTTCTCGCTTAAGGTTTGTCTGTGAGCGACGTATTGCAGTGAACCGAGTGTCCGGAGGATCGACCGCGTTTGAAATACGTTACGCTCAAAAACGCGCATGATTAATATAAGTTACGTAAGTAGAATTCAAGGTCAAAGTGAAGCTGGGCATGTCACGTTAGTCGATTGACTCGTAGTGATGGTCGAGGTAAACTAATAAGACAGTGTTGGTATCCACTGATATATGCAAGAGTGGTATGAGGTGGCCCAGGTCTTTACACAACAATGGGATACAAACGTTGCTACGATAATGTGCCCTGAACTTTTTTAACATCCTGCTCTCACACCTGCAGGCTGGTCTACCAATTCTCATTCTGGAGCACCAGTAGCTTCAAGCTGTCCAGGGTATTTGGCTGATATTGTGCCCAGGCTTCCAGGACTGTTCTCAAAAGGTTTACTGAATGAAACACTAGATGGCGGCGTCTATAGTTCACATCGCGGTATAAAAAATGATTCAGTCAACTATTTACCTCTGAAGGTGGCCTGCACCTCTTCGACATCCTGCTCCCGCGCCCGCATGCTGGTTTCCCAGTCCTTATGCTGCAGCACCAAGTGCTCCAGACTGTCCAGGTCTCGGGGGATGTGGCTGGCGATGCGCTCATGGAGCTGCCGTTCTAGTTGCTCTAGACGCTCCAGCAGGTTGGAGGATTGCTCAGTGAAGATGCGCGCCGCATTCTTCGATTCCTCTGTAAAGGGGGGAGGTTGGTGAGTAATTAGGCAAGGATGACTTCAGGTGGAGAGCCGGAACGTCGAAGATCTCCGAGAAGCAAAGGACGCTAATCAAACTGTTGGAGAAAATGTTGTTTGAAGCTAATTGCCAAAGTCACACTTAGTGGCTCACCTATATAATACCTATAATAAATATGTACCTACCTATTACTGTACCGTGTATCTTGTAAAATTGATTCAATAAAAATTATCTTATCTTATCTTATATGACCTTAGGGGAAGCCCATCTCAAGCAGTGGAGAAACACACATTTAACGGTTCTAATCGTTTATTGATTAGGTAACTTCATTACCTGAAATCCCGTCGTTTACAAAATAATGAACGCGATTAGACTCGTCAAATCTATAATTTTTGAACTAAAACTTTCGTAAGCACAACACATTGTAGACTTTTAGTCCGGATTTACTTACGGGTGTTGTTATATCGGACTTTTCCGATATAACAACACCCGTAAGTAAATCCGGACTAAAAGTCTACAAATCTATAATTGAATGAACATCGCGAGTCTTTAAGATATACTGTAGACTGATGGATTGGAAGTCTTTCACCCTTCATATTTTTAATGTAACGTAAACGAACACAGTTTGTACACGTGTAGGTAACATGACGTGTAGGTGACATGTTCTGTGATGCTGACATTATATGACTCGGTCCGTCGATAGAGATCTGATTCGGCTATTGATTTTTGACATAAGTTTCCGGAAAAATTGTCTAACTTGAACTGTCAGTATAGAATCTGTCGGCTAATCTATCGACGGATCATTTACGGAAACGGTCATATTCGCATCGTCGTGAAGAATATGAACTATGTTTATATGTACATAGGTAATATGTTTATTGATAGATACAATAATTACCAGTGGATACACAAACAAATTGATGATATACTGCGTCCTATAAATGTTCCACCGCGAGAGAGGTAAATCAATTGCATTGACACATTATGCATTCATGAGTCAACAGTTTTAAGGTCAGATGTCAAAATCATGTCATCTATTAAACGACACTCCATAAATTGGACAATAACAGGCTATTTAGACGGAATGTATGATGGCACGATGTAAGAATAGAGGTAGTATTAAATGTAGAGTAGGAATTAAGTGTAGGTGGTAGAAATATCAGCATCGTTATTAGCGTATAGCAGGTGTGGCAGCGCTCGTGGCCTAGGCGAACCGAGTGATTGGAATCAATCACTTGGTTAAGCAACAACAAGCGCGGTCAGGTACAGGATGGGTGAGCATCCCGTGCCTACCGCTAGTGGCATTTTTCCGAGCGCTTCCGTGCTTCGCAAGGCACGATAAGCCGTTGGTGCCGGCTGTCATATAATGGCAGTCGTTAAGCCATGTCAGAGGCCTTATGGGCATCTTGATAACATCTGACAGTAAGGCCCGCCACTGTCTTACAATCCTCTACCAACCCGGACTTGGCCCCCGTGGTGGAGTATGGCCTAACCTTCCTGCGATGCAGGAAGAGACCCGTGCCCCAGCAGTGGGGACATACAAGGGTTGATAACGAGGTGTGGCAGCGGCGGTAGCCCAGTGGGTAGAACAGTGGACTCCGAAGCGAGGGAGCCAGGTTCGAATCCCAATGGACTATGTACTTTTGTTTTTTTTAAGTTATGTACATTTGTGAAGTTATAGTAGCAATACCACTCGCTAACGGTGAAGGAAAACATCGTGAGGTAACCTGAATGCCTGAGGTGTTTAAATACCTCAGCGCTTCAAATTGTCAATGCGTGGTGAGCACGCGTGGTAATTAAGCCCATACTCGTTCTCTGAGAGGATGCCTGTGCCCTGTGCCCTGAGCAAGTGGCACGTTTATAGGCTACATGAAAAAAGGTGTTCCAAAAGTATGCGCCGTTTCCACAGCGAAAACTTTTATAGCTTCGTCTTCCTCGTCTTCAGTATTTGTTTGTCCACTGTTGGACTTTTACAGTGTTGCCAGCGCATGTCAAAAGTTACACTACAAAAGTTTAAAAGTCACAAAATTAGTTTTGTGAATTATTTCCAAATATTCTTCCTGAGACTTAAAAAGTTAGTTTAAATCATCTCCGTTACTTTAAGCCTTGTCCTTCAAATCCTCATTATTGAGTGGATGTTGAAATAAAACAATGTAAAAAAAATAGTGATGGTGATAATTGAACGATGTTTTTGGCAATCTGACACAGACGGGCCCTCACTTTTAAGGGCCTGTTTCACAATCTGCAAATAAAGTTCCGGATAAGCTATCCGCAACCAGGGCTGCCGTTTGTTCTAAACTTGAAGCCAACACACGCAATATAGGAATATTTATTTAAATTTAGAACAAACGGCAGCCCTGGTTGCGGATAGCTTATCTGGAACTTTATTTGCAGATTGTGAAACAGGCCCTAAAAGTCACAAAAAAGTTACTAACTAAGCCATGTCACAAAAAGTTACAAACGGGGTTCAAAAGTAACAAATTTTGTGACAAAAGTCACAAAATGGCAACGCTGGTCGTAGGCCTCTTCATGAGTCCTCCATAGTCATTTTTAGAAAAGCCTTACTTCTAGTTCATGAAACGAAAACCAATGTGACTTTCACACTTGTAAACTTTTTCATTTTATATTAATTTGCGACTTTTGTTAGTACGTCAAAGTTTATCCGTAATAGTTATTGAATAATAAAAAGGTTAACTTTTATTGATGATGATCAAAACATACCATCTTTCCCCCTTGAAAATATCCTCTTTATCTTTTTCATACTGAAACACACTTTTGCAACCGAACGCAACCACTTTGGTTCAAGTCAGTTTTAATCAAAGTTGCCCTTTCCAAATAGTTTGAAAACGGCACTTGATCGAAACTGGGCATGCGTTCTTAAAAAGTTCCGTCGTAGTATTAAAAAAAAACACTGCCACAAAAAACAAATTGTCTTAAATAAAAAAAGTTACTGGCACGAAGACTTTAGTCCAGAAAAAAATATTAATAGAAAAAAAACAAATGAACGAGGCAGCGATCCTGCGGGAGACGGAACTTAAAACTGAGCTGTCACCTAAACTGTAGCTTCAGGACTCTTACGTAGCGCGACTACGGTAATTTGATACTAGAATAGGCCTATTGTTTTGAACAATGGAAAGCGCTTGTTTATTAAACGTATTTTAATCATTGTTTAATTTCAGTATTTTTATGCGCCGGGTTTGTTATTGTTTCGTCTAAGAGGCTAGTGTAGACGTTGTAAATGTAGGTGTTCCTTTGTTGAAAGTAAACTTAGAGGAAACTTTTGTTTCATTTGGTTTCAATAAATAAATAAGTAGGTACTTAACCTATATTTAATAAGTTATGACTAAGGTCTTATTGTGAATACTTTACAATAATCCTGCAGAGTTTAAGCACACTGTATTATCTATTCAAAGATAATGATGGATTAATGAAAAACATATGAGTGAAAAGAAACCGATAAATCTGTGGTACCAATGAACAAAAATCATATTTTCTTTTACTGATATTTTTTGCAAATACTGTCTTCCTATCCACTAAATCAAGTAAACAAAGATTTGTAAGACCCACGACTGAGAACCTAAGATAAAAGACTAGCGTTAACTTAATGCAGTCCTAATTGTTGTTTTTAAAAGTTAGTATTTACATAATTATAAGAATAGAAAGACACATTTTGCAAGACCGATATGGAAAAGACCTTTTTCCATTTTTCGCGGCAGTGAACCTCATGGTTCCCCTTAATAAAGAGGTGTCGCATAATGTTCTTAACCTGCTAAACATATTTTCTGTTCGCAATTTCAAGTCATAAAACTTCGTACAGTTTTTGAAGATTTTCAGGTCTTGTTAACCTCAACGACCAAGATGAGCGATTCCCATCTCTCGACGCCCGGTAGGTGCATCCGCCTACGCATCAATTACATCCACCATCGTGAGGCTATCGTAGTCACCCGCTCCTACACTGGACACAACACAATCAATTGTGACGGCATCGCTAAAAGTGTCACTGCGGGTAAACAAGGCAAGATTTGTAGAGCGACCCACGTGGACTAATACCTTGCACGGTGCCGTCCCTTCTCAGTTCAAGCCACAGTTTCTAGTACTAGCTGGACCAATAACTTTATCCTCGAAGCGTTTGGACGTTATAATCCAAGATATTGCCTAAGAGGCGACGCAACGTGGGCAGGCCCTCCACTAGATGGTCTGACGAACTGGTTACGGTGGCGGGGAGTCGGTGGATGAGGACGGCGCAAGACCGTGAAGCTTGGAAAAACATGAGGGAGGCCTGTTCTGCGGTGGGCGTTAAATTGATGATGATGATGGTCAAATTTCGTCACAATTTATTCAGCACCTTTCAACCGAGAGCGGCGGTAACGGTAAAGCGTTCAAATGCCACTGTCGTAAATACTGAACGAATTGATAAACTCAGCTAGGCGTCCACCAGCGAGCTTGACCGATGATATTTGAGGCAGATAGCAGACAGCCGCTGCAGCGGCTGGATGAGGATGGCGGCAGACAGAAGCAAGTAGCATGCCAGGAGTACATAGTAGAAGGCCTATGCCAAGGAGTAAACGAATACAGGCGATTAATCGATTTAGTTATAAATCCATCAATCGCCAAAATTGTATGCAAGTTTCTTGAATTCTATGTAAGGTCTGTTAAAGAATAAAGACACGCGTCCTGTTAAGCCATAACACAAAACAATTGTTTACTACGAGCGAAAAAAATCGTTGGATTGAAGACGAAATGAAAATCTCGTGGTTTTAATCAATAGACTTTACAAAAGAGATCCGTTAGGATCGTGGCAAAGGGCAGACTCTGGCCTCTGCTCACCTCTCCGAGATACAGGCGTGAATTTACTTATTTATGTTATCTTTACAAAATTTTTGCAAGATGAGTCAACATTAGAGTCAGAAATTTTTGCAAAGGTTATTTCGTAACAAGTTGTCATGTTCAAAACAAACGCATCCACATATCAGCATACATAACCGATGCATCCTTGTTAGAGTCAAGATTGCGTGCGCAAAATCTTTAAGATCTAAACGAGGGGCTCACGTTACATCCACTTCCAGCTACCGTAGCTAACCGTCTGAAGGTCAAAATGCAACCGACTACAAAAATACTAAAAAAGGCAAGAGTAAAATTGGAGTGGCCGTTCATATCCATAACAAAAACTATAATAAAACAAGTAAGTACTAATAGAAAAGAGTTCAAGGCAATTGTGTGGAGTATTGCCTAACCTTTCTGCGATGCAGGAGGATACCAGTGCCCCAGCAGTGAGGACATAAAGGGATATCATATCAAAACTAAGACGCAAACTTCAATAGAGTTTAATGACAAAATACAGGTTTTTTTAGGATTAAAACGCCCATAACGCTGTCGTCGCTGCTATTAATGGAATTGATAAATTATAGTCGCCATTCGGTTGTTTTCGTTGGCCGTGGACCGATTCTAGGTCAGGCATGTGGTCGGCGACTGAGCTGGCGGATTGGGTAACAATTTAAATTGAAGTGATGTCACTCCCACCAATGAATAAATCTCACTTTTCGTTCTTCAAGTAGACTTTTACGACATTTACTGAGTTTAGCGCTGCATTCCATTAATAATGTAGTTATTTATTTTTTCGGCATGAAGCGATAGAGACAACTGGAGTCTGGGGAGTGCAGGGGAAGGCGTTTGTGAGGGAAATAGGACGTCGCTTGAGGGACCGTGGCTATGACTGCCGCTCTGGGGCATATCTTATGCAAAAAATTTCCCTTGCAGTGCAGCGAGGTAACGCCGCCAGCGTAGTGGGCACCTTTGGGTCAGATGTGTCCCGGGGCGGCTTATTCTCTTAGTGTTTTTTGTTTTTCTTTCAATGTTTCGTTTAAATTTTCTATTTTTAGTTCTGACGAAACTTTTTGTGAATTAATCTTATTTTAATATGTTGACATTTGTGATTTTTTTTAATTGTTATAATTATTATTTCTTACTTTTCTTAGTTTAATGTAATTTGAAAATAAATGTAGGTAAATGTGAAGATAAAAAAAAATTTGGAAAAATATAATTATGTATAAGCGTTAGACATAAATATATATAATATATTTATGTCTAATGGCAATTACTTGTTACGTAAAACGTAACCAGCATCATTCCTGACGTTAAGACCCGTTTTATACATAACTATGCATGATCATAGAGAGTCATTGAGAAATATCAGTAAGAAAAATACATTGGATCCTGGATGGATCCTGCATGGCCTAAGTATAAAATATTTTAAGAGATCATCACGGATTTTATTAATATAAAAGATATCGAATTATACATCGAAAAGGAACATTCGAATGTTACGATACGTGTTTACAAATTCAATAATTCCTTTTACTTTTCTTCGCCCCCGATTTAGGACATATAAGTAAAACCGATTCGTAGCCATAGATTAAAAAAAACAATCCGTAGTTACAATTTTTCCTTGTATATCTCCACCACAGACTATGATTCATTTATAAATCAGCGTTCGTTTTTCGTTCCCTTTTCGTATTTAGTCCCATAATAAAAATTGGAAAACAAAAGCGGTATTGATGTGTAAAATAACCACCTTTACTGGACCTTTCTTATATAGACCCCTTATATAGCCCACGAATAAAATCCTGCTATTGGGTTTACTAGGCAAGGGTCCATTATGAGAACATGACATGTAAAAGGACGGGTCACGTGATCTGTTTTTTATACTATTGGCGATTAAAGGTACCATAAGAACGCATGGGCTTAGACGTAAACAGTCTGGGGAAAAAAGATTACAAACTACATGAAGTAATCAGAATAAGTAGTTAAACATTTTGATTACTAACTGCAAATTGTAGTTGCAATCCCGATTACAAGATTACTTTTTATAACTACATTTTTAAATAAACTTGCGTATAAAAAAACAAAGACGTGGCGCGCGTGTCGTTCATGTATCGACTTGTCGTTAGCGACGTAGGTAGTTAGAGCCGTTGGAGCGCACTATCTACTCCCTGCATGTCGGGTACATGTGTTTTTTTTTTGGTGCGACGCATGCTGGGTTGTGTACTTAATTGTGTCTGACAGTGTGCACGTCCGTTCGCTACTATTGTGCGAACGAACGGAATTATAAGTTTTTAAAACTCAGCTAATCAGTAATCATAAGTATTGATAAGTTATGATTACAGCAATTACTGCAATGAAATTAACAACTACTTAACGTAGTTTGATTACGTTAACTACATGTAACCACAACTACATGTAGTTAACTACTTTTAATCGCAGTTAGTAATCTGATTACAAAAAAGTAGTTAACTACGCCCAACACTGGACGTAAAGCAGCAACGAAATGGAATCGCCATCGCAATTGTCATTCTACTACAATACATAAAAAGAATTGAGGGCCTTACCCAGCCCAAGAGATCTATGACCAATAACTGGCTGTTTATTAAGTTCTACACAAACACTAGAACTATAGCCGATAATATCTTCTTCAGGCTATATTAGTCCACTGCTGGACAGAGCCCTCCCCTAAAGAGCGCCATAGCGCAAAGTCGTGGGTAATGCCCATAATCCCCACGCTGGGCATGCGGGTTGGGGATCGCAGTTAGGTGGAATTTTACTGCAGGGGGCGCTGCTGCCCACCTCCTGGTTTGTGTCCTTTAGTCGCCTTTTACGACACCCGCAGGAAGAATTTGGGTTGGTGCTATTCTCTAGGTTGACACCACACGACACTACTATAGTGTATGGTACTACCATAGTGGAAAATCTACCCTAGTGTATTTTAGTGTGTGAAACGCCTATAATATACTATTTTTATTTTTAATGCACTAACCCCTGCTAAGGAACAAATTTAAAAACCTATTTAGAGGCTAAAAATTTCACCTATGCCGGGATTCGAACCCGCAACCTCTGGCTATCCGTGCCAGCGCTCTACCAATTGAGCCAATGGGCGACTCACGGCATCAGTGAAATCTCGAACCTCTTTACACTTTTCTCTGTATTACGTACAGGCAGCGGCGACATCTGACTTAAGCAAATTGCATCACTTACAGCCCCGACTACCTACTTTGCAGTTAGGTTTTAACATCGGAACGATATCACTGTACCCACATGATTATACTATTTTTATTTTTAATGCACTAACCCGTGCTAAGGAACAAATTTAAAACCTATTTAGAGGCTAAAAATTTCACCCATGCCGGGATTCGAACCCGCAACCTCTGGCTATCTGTGCCAGCGCTCAGCGCCTAAAATATGCCAAGTTACAATTGTATGTACATATAACCTAATTTCAATTATAAGGTACAAAGTTGATACAGCTATTTACAAATAATGAATGTGTAGTCTCCAATCCACACTGGGCTAGCGAAGTGACTAGCCCATTCCCTCTCACCTAAGAGAGGAGGTCTATTCCCAGCACTGGGATGCAACGTGACGAGGTGAATGTGAATGAATGTAAATGCATAAACCTATGCTCTAAATAAAATAAAATAAAACAAAGGAAAGAGACTGAAACCAAAAAGAAAAGCACAGAAAAAGAGAACAAAAAGGAAAAGAAAAACGAATATATATATATATATATATATATATATATATATATATATATATATATATATATATATATATATATATATATATAATATAAAATTAACTTAATTATATCGCAATTAAGTTAATTTTATATTTCAATGCAATCGAGCAAGGCTAATAACGTAGTACAATAAAAGTTAAGCATCGGTTTACATAACATGATTTTTTTAACATTTTAAAGTTTTTTTTTCTTTATTAATCAGAATTATTTTACATTTTAAATATAATGACTAAACGGTTGCCACGTTATGAACGGTTGCAGTATCCTCGTCCAAAAAACCAAACCTATGCTCTTGAAAATAAATGTTACAGTTTCCTGATACATACACCTACTTTAAGTCATTAGTCATTACATACTTGTAATTATGATGAACATTACATTTGTACACCTATTGTATTGTAACTTCATAGCATTGAATGAGTACCTATGGTCGATATCATCAACATCTATCTCGCTCACTCCTAAAGCATTAGGCGAGCATATGACTGTTACTGTTTTTATGTTAGCGACGTTTTTTTCCTTTACGAGATGCATTCGGGCTTGCAGCCCTCAGACTGTTTTGGCTCGCGCCTACAACCACACGCCCACAAATAATAATTGTACTTATGAGAACATCTAAGTAAAACCCTGCGTTAAAGATACCTACATCGTTTTATTGACCACCCGTTTCATCTGTTAGTAGTGTTGACTTGCCGGCAGATGCTGGATGCGACAAACTGAAGTCAGGGCGCTTTGGCGCTCATTAGGGGAGGGCTATGTCCAGCAGTAGACTACATAATGTAGCCTGAAGAAGAAGTGTTGGTTTACTAAAAATAGACTAAGTACAACGTGACGATTTTAAATAATTACCCCCCCCCCATCAATAGAATTTGCCACGGGACCCAGATAGTATAGTTGCGCCACTGAGAACGACTTACCTTCTGCGCGCGCGCGCCGTTCAAACTCGTCGAACAGTCTGTTGACGTCATCAATCTCCCTGCGCAGACGCCTCAGCTGCGGGTCGGCGGGGTCTCCTTCAGAGAGAAGCTTCTCGGCGTCCTCGTTCAACGCTCGGCGGATGGCCTGCCTCTGCTCTGCGCCCATGGCGACGAACTGTCGAGGAGACGAGGGGGTTGAAACTTTGGGGTAACTTATATCAAGATTTTAAAAACCTATTTAGAGGCTAAAAAATCCACCCATGCCGAAACTCTAGCCCGCGACCTCTGGCTAACCGTGCCAGCGCTCTCCCAACTGAGCTAATGGGCGACTTACCGGCGTCAGTGAAATTTCGAACCTCTTTACAATACTCTCTGTAGTACCTACAGGCAGCAACATCTGGCTGAAGTAATTTGCATCACTTGCAGCCCCGATTAGATTATCGGAATGATATCGCTGTAACTACATGATTACATTCTTTTTAATGCACTAACCCGTGCTAAGGACAATTTTAAAAACCTATTTAGAGGCTAAAAATTCCACCCATGCCGGGACTCGACCCGCGATCTTTGGCTAACCGTGCCAGCCTCTCCCAACACAGCTTACCGGCATTAGTGAAATTTACACGGATTAGTGCATTAAAAAGAATATAATCATGTAGGTACAGCGATATCATTCCGATAATCTAACTGCAAAGTTAGGTACTCGGGGTTGCAAGTGATGCAAATTACTTCAGCCAGAAGCCAGCCAGCCAGCACCTTGTTCCTAAGCACCTTGATATAATTATTTATATCAAGGTGCTTAGGAACAAGGTGCTGCCCGGACTTGCCCTCCGTGGTGGAGTATGGCCTAACCTTCCTGCGATGCGGAAGAGACCCGTGCCCCAGCAGTGGGGACATACCTACAGCGGTTGATACCGAAGATAAGCTTAAGGCTGCTTTTACTTTTCGCATGCTCTCATTCGCACATTCTTAACATATTTAGATCGTTTCAGTCAGTGATAGTATCATTTTTATTCCTAGACCTCAATATAATCTGTGAAGTAACAGTAGTAATACCACTCACTAACCGTGTAGGAAAGCATCGTGAGGAAACCTGACTGTCTCAAGTGTTCGAATACCTCAGCAGTTGAATTTGCCAATCCGCGGTGGGCACGCGTGGTAATTAAGCCCACTCTCTCTCTCTCTCTCTCTTTATCTCTCTCTGAGAGAAGGCATGTGCCATGCAGAGAGACATTTAGAGGCTACATAAAAAAATTCTAACTTTCTTTCCTAAGAAAGTGTACATAACATTTGATTGTTTTATATGCATAATTTTCTACAGAATAGCATTGTATCATACCTTTTTGGGACAGCACTAGCTCCTGAGATACAGGTTCCCGCCTAGTTCAGAAGTCAGTGCACAATCATATTGTAACAAATTTAATCTTTTTGAGTCCAAATAAACGATCATCTCACTATATATATTTCATTTAACTGCGTAGAAAAAGGCATCACACATTCAAAAAATTCGCAGAAAGCTTCGTCATAAAAAGTGGCACAATGAACAGTATAACATAACATTTACATACAGGCACATACATTGCTTCTGACCCCACACTAGGATACCCTGTGTCGTGGGTACCAGAAATAACGACATCACAAACATGTAAACATGTTTGTGAGGTTTTTTTTGTCCCAAGCCGGGGTTCGAACCCGGGACCTCTTGCATGGTAGGGAGATGCGCTACCGCTGCGCCACAGAGCTCGTCAAAAATCGTATAAAACTAAACTAAATTAATCAAAAATATCGCCCCGGGTCACACCCGACCCAAAAGTTCCCATGACGCTAGCAGCATTACCTCGTTGCACCGCCCCAGGGAGATCCTTTGCATTAGGTAACAATTATCTTATCTTATTTAAAAAAAAGTCTCAATAACAGTTGTGCAGGCGGTCACTATGCAAAAGTTTGTTTTTAGTTAAAACCCGCAGTCGGGTCAAATTACAAAAAAAAGTGATAACCTCCTTTTCGCCGACGTCAAAATAAATAAGATAAAAATAATGTTATTATAATTATTGTATTAGGTCTTCACCTCACTTATCGTGTTTCTTCAGCGGTATGGCTAACCTATAGAGTTACTAACACAAACTTCACTAGCTTATGTACATAAAAAAATGTCTACGTAAGAATGTCATTGAGCAGTTTGTTTTTTAAAAAAAAAAAAAATAATCTCAAAAACTAATGAGCCTAAGAGCCAGTTTCTGAATTGAGAATTTCGCTAAGCAAATAAATAAATAATAAATGTAGTGCTGTCTCTTCGAATTTCTCAATAAAGAGCGCGACAGAACTTTACTTAAGTATTTACTCACAGAAACTCTCAATTCAGAAACCGGCCATAAGTTATGTGAAAAAAAAACGTCTCAAACGCACCTGAGGGAAGTCCCAGCCCTTGACCACCTTAATGGTGGCGAAGATCATGTTCTGACGCATCCTCAGCTGCTTCCTCTGCCACAGTTGTATAACCTGGACAAAAAAACGAAAAAGTTAGCGGATACTTTGCTTCGACCAAATAGGGGATGTATTAGCAAAGGGGAAGTGCGTGAATGCAACGACTTATGAACGTTGATGAAGCGAAAGTGACCCGTCAGGATCGTGGCAAGTGGCAGTCCCTGGTCTCTGCCTACCCCTCTGGGATACAGGCGTGAGGTTATGTATGTATACTCATGCTTGACTACCAAAGAAGAGGTGTGCCTGCCGAGTTGTCCACTGCGGCCACGGCCGTGCCCTTGCTCGCCTGCACCCACCAGAGTGGGCCCGGCCCCTAATGCCTACCTTACTCCATTTAATGTCTGCGGTGTTCTACTGTGTACAATTCTGCCTCTAAGTGTGTTTTAGGGTCTAAAAGTGTCTCTTGAGATCTAATAGTGCGTTTTTTCTAATAGTGACTTAAACTCTATTTTCGTGTCTTAAAACCTCCTACTCTCTTACTTACCCTATCATAAGCAGAGCGCATTTTACTGAATAAGTGTATTTTAGGGTCTACCGTGTGTTTTAAGGTTTGAAAGTGTGTCATAGTGCGTTTTAGTGCCTTAAACTCTATTTTAGTGTCTCAAAACCTCCTACTCTTACTTACCCTATACCCTAAGCAGAGCCCAGTCGCTGTGCAGCGTCAAGGGCCTCAGTTTTAAGGGTGTATCACAGTGTATGTAGGTGTAGCAATGTATGTGCTAGTATGTAAATGTTATGTTATTTTGATGTGTGAAACGTCTTACTCTGTCATAGGCGGATCGCAGCCACTGAGCAGCGTCCAGCGCGTCCTGGCAGGGCGGCGGCAGTGCCACCACAGCGCCGGGCATCTGCGCCTCTAGCGGCCCTCTGGAGGCCCCGGCCCCTAATGTCTACCTTACTCCTTTTAATGTCTGCGCTGTTCTACTGTGTTCAATTCTGCCTCTAAGTGCGTTTTAGGGTCTAAAAGTGTCTCTTGAGATCTAATAGTGCGTTTTGGTGACTTAAACTCTATTTTCGTGTCGCGAAACCTCCTACTCTTACTTACCCTATCATAACCTATACCCTAACAGAGCACAGTCGATGTGCAGCGTCAAGAGCCTCAGCTTTTAAGGTGTATCATAGTGTATATTGGTGTGTGAAACGTCTTACTCTGTCACAGGCGGATCGCAGTCGCTGAACACCGTCCAGAGGTTCAGTGTTTTAAGGTGTATTTTAGTGTCTGAAACGTCTTACTCTGTAGCGTTTCGCAGCCGCTGAGCCGCACCTGCCAGTGGCCCTGGCAGGTGCGGACCCTTCTTCTAGGGTGTAAAAGCGTGTTTTGAGATCTAATAGTGCGTTCTGGTCACTTAAATTCTATTTTAGTGTCTCAAAACCTCCTACTCTTACTTACCCTATACCCTAAGCAGAGCACAGTCGCTGTGCAGCGTCAAGGGCCTCACTTTTTAAGGTGTATCATAGTGTATTTTGTGTCTGTGTGTGTGTGTGAGAGAGTGTATGAGTATCATAGTGCGTTTTGAAGCGTAAAATGCGATTTTAGGTCTGAAATTGGCATCTTACTCTATCGTAAGCGGATCGCAGCCGCTGAGCCGCGTCCAGCGCCTCCTGGCAGGGCGGCGGCAGCGCCACCACGGCGCCGGGCAGCTGCGCCTCCGTGCCGGCGCCGCCGAGCCGCACCCGCCAGCGCGTGCGCCCAGAGTTGTCCACTACGGTCACGGCCGTGCCCTTCTCCACGGCGATCTGCGAGACAAAAGACATTCATTGAGAAACTAGCTGCCCCAGCGAACTTGGCACCGCCTATAACAGTCGATTCTTTGTGTACGATGTCAATCTAGCAAATGTGCCGCGCAGCATATTTGCTGACATCAATTTAGTAGAACTTAAGTCAGTGTAAAGCGCACTATTCAAGCGCACCTATACTGTAGAAATACTAATAAACTTACATAAAATCAACTAGTGTTTAAAAACCTATTTAGAGGCTAAAAATTTCACCCATGCCGGGATTCGAACCCGCAACCTCTGGCTATCCGTGCCAGCGCTCTACCAATTGAGCCAATGGGCGACTCACGGCATCAGTGAAATTTCGAACCTCTACACTATTCTCTGTATTACGTACAGGCAGCGACATCTGACTTAAGCAAATTGCATTACTTACAGCCCCGACTACCTACTTTGCAGTTAGGTTTTAACATCGGAACGATATCATTGTACTGTACTGTATCACAGCGTGAGTCGCCCATTGACTCAATTGGTAGAGCGCTGGCACGGATAGCCAGAGGTGGCGGGTTCGAATCCCGGCATGGGTAAAATTTTTAGCCTCTAAATAGGTTTTTAAATTTGTTCCTTAGCACGGGTTAGTGCATTAAAAATAAAAATAGTATAATCAACTATTGTGTTTGAAACTCAAATACTCGACAAATGTATGGTGGAAGCGTCGTGAACTAAGCGCCCGACTGTACACTTTGACTTTTTAAATGTTGTCTCCGTAAGAACCATCCTCGTACTACATGGAATTTTCAAGAAAAATAACTAGCGAAATCGGTTCAGCTGCTCTCGAGATTTGCGCTTACCAAAACATTCAGCAATTCATTTTCATATAATAGACAAACAACCGTATACATGTAATTTACAGATTGATTTGGATGGATAGAAAACAATTTAGCACACTAATATTATAAAGGCGAAGGCGAAAGATTGATACTTCATCACGTCTAAATGGCAGGAGCGATTTTAACAGATCTTCCAACTAACACTAACATTTGCGTCGGGTGTGTCCCGGGGCGGCCATCATCATCATCAACCCATTATGTCCCCACCGAGGGTCACGGGTCTCTTCCCTGAGGAAGGTATAGGCCATACTCCACCACGGGGGCCAAGACCGGATTGGTGAATGCTGGCAAGACTAATGGCTGGTCTTACTGTCAGAAGTTTTCAAGCCGCCCTAAGGCCTCTGACTTGGCTTAACGACTGCCATCTATCGACGGCAGCCGGCAACAACTGCTTAACGTACCTTGCGAAGCACGGAACCGCTCGCAAAAATGCCATTAGCGTTAGTCATACACAGTTTACCCATCCATGCACTGAATGGTTTTTCTGATTAATTTTATTTAGGTTTATGTTGTTTATGACGATGCTTTCTGTGAATGATTGGACCTTGTAATGCCTTTTTCTATGTTCTAAACAAAATATTTAAATATTTACCTGTACTTACACGACACCCACTTAAATGTCCTATTCGTGCATTAATCATTAATTCTCAAAAAGAAAAATAATACCCTGGTAATAATAGCCACAGATCATGATGATGACTTTAGAAATAGCAAAGGACATTACTCACATTAGCATGCTTGTAAGCGCAAACGGTGTCAGCTCTCAGGGGCCTGGTGATGGGCAGCCTTCGCTGCCTGACCGGCCTGATATCCTGTGCATCCTCAGCCAACTTGGAGACCACGGCACCATGGGCGTTCAGCTCCTCGCGGAGGGTCTGCATGCCCTTCAGTAGTCGCTCGCCCTGGTCCAGAGTGAACTCCGATTGGGAGAAGGTGGTGTTCAGGGCTTCTTCACGTCTGTGGGGAAAAAATTGGATTAAATACTTGGCCACCGTACAATTTCTACAAATTAATTGTACAAATAGATAGACAGATTATATTATTTTTAATGCACTAACCCGTGCTAAGGACAATTTTAAAAACCTATTTATAGAGGCTAAAAATTCCACCCATGCCGGGATTCGAACCCGCGACCTCTGTCTACTGATGCCGGTGAGTCGCCCATTAGCTCAGTTGGAAAGTTTGAAGAGATAGATAGATATATCATTTATTTACATAAGTCAGACACACGTATACAAAGTGAAGCCATAGAAATCTAGTTACAAGTCACAGCACGAAAAAATCATAAACAAACAAAACAGTAGCATACATGAAAAGCTAAACACACAGACAATTAGCCATACACAGTACGGCAATGTACTGGACTAAGAGTGGCCAACGTAGGTGTGGCAAACGTAAATGGGCTCTGACTCAGCATGTGCGGGAAGTTCGGAAAAAAACTTCAGCGCTGATAGCATCAGTCTGGGTGCATTTCCAGGTTTGTGATGTCCGTGCCCGGTTATTTCTTCTTCTCAGGGTGTCGATGGCGAGCCGTTGTGGTCAAAGTATTTGCCAATCAGGGTACGGCGATTAGTAAAATACTAAAAATACCGGAAAGTCCGACTAAGGCCTGAATAACATTTGCTTTATTTTCATGCCTTTTAAGCATGCTTTAAAAAGATCTAGAATAGAATAAACACGCCAAGAGTACACGCGTAAGAGACAGCAGTTTTTTTAGGGTTGCCATAAAATTAAAATAAAGGCGCAGGCCTTTTCTCAAAGAGAGAGAGAGAGAGATATGGGCGTTATTACCACGCGCGTCCACCGCGGAAACCCCAAAACATTTGCTATCACTTGCGGGTGTACGCTTTTGGCGCCTCTATCCCATTCTAGATTTATGTAAAGCATGCTTAAAAAGCATGGAAATAAACCAATGTAAATCAGGCCTTAAGCTAGGCCACTTACTTGGTGATCCACTTCTCGGCTTCCTTGACCTCCTCGAAGAAGGTGTGGTACTGCGTGGTGTGCTTGAGATGCGTCTCGAGGCAAAGCGTGAGCTGCAGCACCCACGCCCATTGGGACTGCATCACCTAGGGGGACCAAATTGCAAGAAATTAGTTACAAGTGCCTTTTACTTTATCATTCATATTATGAAACTTAGGCTGACTTTGCAACACTTCTTAAAGGTCGATTGAGTCGCCATTTAAGTGAAATTTGTTTTAAGAATTACAGTTAAATAAGGCCGTTTTGGCCGAGTCGACCTGAGTGATAGAATCAATCACTCGAGTTAAACAACAACAGGCGCGGTCAGGGGCGGGATGCGTGAACGTCCCGTGACTACCGCTAGTGGCATTTTTTCCGAGCGGTTCCGTGCTTTGCAAGGCACGTTTAGCAGTTGGTGCCGGCTGCTGTCGACAGATGCCAGTTGTTAAGCCAAGCCTTAGGGTGGCTTGAAAACTTCTGACAGAAAGACCAACCACTAGTATTG
Organism: Yponomeuta sedellus; assembly: GCA_934045075.1. Lineage (NCBI taxonomy): Eukaryota > Metazoa > Arthropoda > Insecta > Lepidoptera > Yponomeutidae > Yponomeuta > Yponomeuta sedellus. Next base: position 13,070,247 of record OW203744.1, on the reverse strand, counting down.
CAAGCCTCCACCAATACAGACTTGGCCCCCGTGGTGTAGTATGGCCTAACCTTCCTGCGATGCAGGAAGAGACCCTAGCCCCAGCAGTGGGGTTGATATAAAATGCCACTAGCGCTAGTCATAGACGGTCACCCATCCATGCACTGTGTTGCTTAACCTTCGTGAACGGTTAAGATCACTCAGGTAGCCGGGGCTACGAGCGATTCCTAGGGTTAGTACCATCAAGTAAAAAATCCCTTGAGAAACTTGAACTCACCTGCAGATGAGACTCGATGGTCTTGGTTGCGGGGTGGTGCTGAGCGATCAGAGCTTCTCCTCGGTCGATGACGTTGCTGAATTGGAGTTCCCGCTTCTCCAAGGAAGACATCAGTTGCTGTGGGAACGTGCGGCTTATTAGTGAGGGGGTAAGGTTCAAGTTGTGAAATATATGCAGTCTGTGCAGAGCTTGCATGTAGGAGATAAGGTTTGAGTTATCGCAGTGAATAGTGAAAAATGGATTTTTGATGGGTTTTCAAGGACAAGTTTGCATCATTCATTACCATCATAAATTTTCATTTTATTGTTTATCATTGCGTTTGTCACCAATAGCTGTTAAATAATTTAGAAATAATATTAAGACTACTTCTAGCTCTACAAAAGTCAGCAAGTAAAATTAGCAACATAATCATAATTTAAATTCAAAGTAAATTAAAACTTATCTTAAACAGAAACCAATGAACCAACCTCACTATCATCTCCAAACGAATGCTTGCACAGAAATAAGGTTTGGTTAAAGTAACAGGAAGGAAATAAATCAACAACACTTCGGGACTGCCCCTGTACTGGGCGCACCAAATCCTGACAAGTTTACAGGGAAGAGCGGGTGATCGTGCTCTTCCACTATAAAGGGAAATTTCCCGCCAGGCAGATCGTATGCCTGGTGACGGCCGGTCCAACTATTGTTAGTCGGACGTTATATTTATCGTATGTCATTGAAACACTTTGCGCGATGCAGGAATGTTGGAGTTTGTAGTGCGCGCGCATAGTTGACATGTGCTCGCCACAAGTTCATCAAGGAATTGACAGTTAATACGTTACAAATCCTGGTGGGTATAAATTCGTTCAAAATCCTGGCGAAATCCCGCCGCTTGGTTTTTCAACAGCATTTCAATCAATTATACATGCATTTATGCTTTATTCGTTAGCAATCTCATTAGGGGAGGGCTATGTCCAGCAGTGGACTAATATAGCCTGAAGAAGTTCTCCATCTATCTATCTAATATTAGGGAAGCGCTTTTAGATACTATTCTTAAATGAATGAATTTTAGACGAGATGTGTGCAAAACCTTCCTCTTAGTGGCCCTTGGTAACAACATATTAATCACGTATTCCTTCGACGGTGTTTCCATATATTACGCGCACGATATCCTGAGCGATTCCTATCATCATCTATAATTGATTGAAATGCTGTTGAAAAACCAAGCGGCGGGCATTCGCTAGGATTTTGAACGAATTTTGAACGAAGTTCGGTGGAATTGTACTGCAGGGGGCGCTGCTGACCTCTTTTGTGTCCCTTAGTTGCCTTTTACGACACCCGCGGGAAGAATTTGGGTTGGTGCTATTCTATAGGCCGACACCACACAGTGTAGTTGGAGATGGAGAGCACTCGAGAATATTACCTCGTAGTAATGCTGTACGGCAGGAAGGTTGATGTGTGGGTCCGCCCAGTCCCTTGCCAACTCAACCTGCTCCTTCTCATTCAGCCAGTTGAGCTCAGCCGTGGCGGACTGCAGGAAGTCTTGCAGCGCGTCTAGGTCCGACATGCTGTTGACAAATTGGGGTGTGAATTCTCCAATATGAGAGGTTGCCTGGAAGAAATTGCTATTAGCAATAAAGCCGCCAATTCTATCTTATGTACCTGCTGTTTCTGTGACTATTTTTCCGGTACACATGGAATATTCTTATATATCTTATGATTTAGACTATTTGTTACTTTCATTTGGATAGATCGGCGTGGGATATGGAGCACTTTTACAAAAAAAAACAAAGTTTATTTTTATCCAACTGCGGTGCAAGTTTCTGTGTGGACCAACAAGTAAGATAAAACAAGGACAATAAAAATTATTGGCCGTTGCATCTTACGTAGTGGATGATTAAATCATTTCGTTACGTAGGCCAAAGTCATACAGCGTCCAGTGACGTCTTCACTCACACTAGATGGGTGAAGGGACCAGTTGGATACTGCGATGCCTTTCGACATTACTTTTTAGATGATGAAGACTTGAAAAATAAATTCACCAAGAAAAACGGTTTGAACAGGTATTTCAGAGATCCTAAGGAAATCGCATTCGTAAAGGCAGATGCGGTCATTTTTTTAAGTAGTCCAAGTTTGGGCAGTTTGGGCTCTATTGCCATTGCAATCTTTGTGTAGTTGCAAAATGGATTCGGAAGCTATAAAGCTTTCCCTAGGACCAGAAGCTTTCAAAGGTTTCCAAACAAATGGTCCTCACCGTGTGCAGATATTGAAAACTATAGCGTTTATTGATTAAATTATAAAAATGCAACTTGCCCTAACGGACTCTTGTACAAGAAGAAAGAAAAAGTAGGCAGTATTGCCATAACAAAAAATATGTAGAAAACCACAAAATTATTGCCATATGACATGTAATAACTAATGTAACGTTATATAAAAATAAACTTAGTTATTTAAACTATATGTTTAATTTGTCTTAAACACACCGCAAAGCTGTGAAGCGCCGAATAAAAACTGGGGCTTACCGCTTGGTGCTAGTCGAGAGCAGCTCAGCATACACCTTCTGCAGCTGGCTCAGGTGCTGGTTGTAGAGGACCAAGTCCTCGCCGGAAAAGCTGGCGCGGTTATGCACGCATTGCTCCACCTAAGAGATGACATACAGATGTAACATTCGCTGACGACACCGCCTTTGGCCGTCTTGGGAGTATTTTGGTTTTCGTGGAGTCGACCCATTGCTAATAATACTGGTGTTTTTTTTATTTATTTTATTCTTAAGAAAAACTTACAGCTACGTTTACTTCGTTAGCAACCCTTGTATGTCCCCACTGCTGGGGCACGGGTCTCTTCCTGCATCGCAGGAAGGTTAGGCCATACTCCACCACGGGGGCCAAGTCCGGGTTGGCGGAGGATTGTAAGACAGTGGCGGGCCTTACTGTCAGAAGTTATCAAGCCGCCCATAAGGCCTCTGACATGGCTTAACGACTGCCATTATATGACAGCCGGCACCAACGGCTTAACGTGCCTTGCGAAGCACGGAAGCGCTCGGAAAAATGCCACTAGCGGTAGTCACGGGACGCTCACCCATCCCGTACCTGACCGTGCCTGTTGTTGCTTAACCAAGTGATTGATTCCAATCACTCGGTTCGCCTAGGCCACGAGCGCTACGTTTACTTATAAAACTTAAAAAGGATTTGACTTTAAAAAAATTAAAGTTAAAAAAAATTAGAGAAAATAGGAGACATTTTAGGATTTTAAACCTGAGGAACACTCATGGATTAATTTGCGCGCTTTATGCTAAAACTACAATAATGCTGCTCTACTGGAAAATATGACGAGGCGTACCTTGGAGTGGAACTGGTCGATCTGCTTGTGCTCGCGCTGGTGTTTGTCGAGCTCGTGCTGTACGGTCGGCAGGTCGGAGCCGTACTCGGCTTCATGAAGTTTCTTCTGCAATACAAATTGAAGCGTCAAGTCGACTCGTACGTGAAACAGTGCAATGTTTTATAACGGTTTTTTCCAAAAGTGAACATCATTAATCTTAACAACTGTGACTACAATTTTTACAACAAACAATTTAGAATCTATGATCTTATGAATCTATGATTTTCTAGGGATATCAATTAAAGACCTAGGACTTTAATTGATATCCGCTAAAAACGGCAAGATAGGCAATGCAAATGGCGACTTGCCGCCGGCTAGAATCAAACCATGTAAACCCGGCATAACTCAACACAGTGGAGACTTGTGGCGCAAGCTAGCACCACGTACATATCTCCTTTTACAACGCGTCTTTCGATTTTTTTTAACACACTGTTTTGAGGAAAACATAGGCCTTCTGTGAACAATAAATAATATTGTATCTGTTATAGTAAAAGTACGATGTTGCAAATAACTCGCTTAGTCATGCTGACAACGCGAATCGCGGGTTTTAAGTAGCCCTACCAGCGGCAACCGAACATAGTCCTTTAAGACTGTTTTAGGGAAAACATACGGCCTTCTAACACTTTATCCAATTATCATTCTCTTCCAGTAAAAGAGTACAAGAAAGGATTTGTAAACGACATTAGGTCAAGCACACGAAGCTTCCTGCGAAACCTATTTTTCGCAGGTCCCGCACTCACCAGCTTCTCCCGGCACCAGCGCGTGGCCTCATGCAGCTGCTGGAACTTGGGGTCGGCGTCGTGGACCCTGGTCTCCAGGACGGTGCGCGTCTCGCGCCGCACAGTAGTCTGCTGCACGGGCAGCCGTACGGATGATAGGCGCGGCAGCAAGCGGCCAGTGAACGACGTGCGCGCCGCCAGCCAGCGGTCGTGGACTTGCTGCACCCTGGGGGACGGCAGGAAGGTTTGGAATTCAAACGCGACTTGTAAATGGGAGGAGCTACCAACTTAAGTTAAGACCGGAAAGATGGACGGACGGTGAGCGAGCAGTAGTAGGGTTGTTGCACCCGGGGGTAACGGAAGGAAGGTTTGGAATTCAATCGCGACTTGTTGATGGGAGGATCTACGAACATAAGTTAAGACCGGAAAGATGGACGGACGGTGAGCGAGCAGTAGTAGGGTTGTTGCACCCGGGGGTAACGGAAGGTTTGGAATTCAATCGCGACTTGTAAATGGTGGGCTCAAAGAGGAGTAAATACAGGTGAGCCGTGAAAGACGGTTATCCACCGGTCGTAGATTTCTTGCAGTCTGGGATGCTAGCAACGTAGGCAAGTTTAGAATTGAATCACGATGAAATCACGTCGTCAAGATGTGTCGCCTACGGGCTACAAAACAAGAAACTTAGATTGACTAATAAGTCTATTAACCAATAGTTAATAGTTATTCCGTACATACAATTTATGTCAAATCAAGTATCTACAGATCAACATACAAAACAGCTATCATCATCAGCTATTTGACACCCGCTGAGGCACATAGGCCTCCCTCATGGAATAGAACTGCTCGAATTAAACAATATTTTTCCGGCAGCCATCTTGTATCGCCATCTTGAAATATCCACCTTATATTTACGCCCATCTTGGAAGCATACTCACCTCCTGTGCTTCCAAGATGGCGATACAGGACGCCATCTTGAAATATCGAACTTATATTTACGCCGCCATCTTGGAAGCCCACTCACCTCCTGTGCAGCTCGCCAGCCTGCGGGTAGCGGCCCTCGCGCAGCGCGTGCGCATCCTGGAACATCTCCTGTATCCCGTGCTCCATGGAGCGCAGCTCCTGCTCAATTTGCTCAGCCGCTTGCTTCGCCTCGGCTGGGTGGACGCCTCGCTCCACGCGTCGGATTTCGGACTCGATGTGGCGTTCAACGCTATCGAGGCCGCCCTCGGTCGTTTTTATGTCTCTGTTGGGGAGAAATCGATTGTGAGCGGGATGATAAGAGATAGAGAACACTTTATTGTACAACCAGAACAAAAATATTACAAGGGATATTTGATATCTAAGTAATGGTGTACAGAGTGGTGGAGTTTTGGTGATATCTTAAATTCAATGGTGATATCTAGAACTTGATTTCACACCATATGTTTTGTGGGTATGTAAACACGTGTTGCCGTGTTTCTGACAAATCATCTCGCATTGGATTGATGGCTCTGGCGGAATACTAATATCTGGAACTTAATTATCTTAATGTCATTGTCACTGTACAACTCTGTACTATAAATGGATCACAATGATTACAATATATCTCCATTTGCTTCTTCCACAATCTGTTTATTAAATGTTTGTCATTTTTATTATTTCCACGGAAAAACAAAGATTTACTAGAAAGTACTTGTTTTTCCGTGAAATTAAATTTTATTATTTTAGTTTCTGATGGCGGCAATCTTGTAACTCTCCTCTTATGCTTTTAGGAGATTGAGCCTCAAAAATATATCTTGGGGAATGAAACAATTCGACTACTTATAATATATTTTATTTTTCTGCTGGCAGCCATTTTGAACCGCCATCTTGAAAATTTATTTTTACCTGTGCAGCTTCTCAGCCAGTCGTTGCAGACGCTCCAGGCGTCTGATCTCGTCGGTCAAGTCTCGCTCGCGTTCTTGGTGTGCCATAAGAAGCCTCGACCACGCCTGCTCCAGCGCCTCGGGACGCAGAGTCGGCTCGATGTCGCATTCGCCGACAGACTCGAAGTACTTCTGCGAAAATAAATCAAATCAATTACTTATTTGCTCAAAGTTGTGTGATTTATAATACATATAATGCATTTATGGGTGAAAATTAACATACGTTGGGCCGACACGCTTTACCGATATTACCGGTATGCAAGTAGTGTTTCAATATTCATTCTTTGTAGCGTAGAAACAGACTTGTTGAACGTTAGAAAACATGGGTGTCAATTTCAAACAAGATTTAGGTCTTTCTGGAGCATAAATTGATAAAAAATTCCTAAACTTTATAGATTTTCAAATTAAGGTAATTTTTTTAAGCCCTGAACTCGTGCGTTGAATCGTCCCTGATGCCAGTGCTATCTTTTGCATCTAAATAAATATAGTAGCCCGTTTTGTTACAAATAGTTTCTACAATAATACAGGTAGGAGTGTTATTTCAACTCCTGCGCACAATTTACCCTTCACGTGTTCACACCACTCACCTCCAGCTCCCTGTATTGGTGGAAGAGCTTCTGCTTCTCTCTCTGACGCAGGGGAACCTCCTCACTGCGGAACCGGGTGCTCTCCGCGAGCAGCTTCTTCATCTCGATCAAAGTTGACGGGAAAGCGCGGTCCTGAAACATATAAAAAATATTATCATCATTAGGCAGCCTGTTGCGGCCGGCAGCTCAGCGTAGACGGCTGAGAGCGCCGAGAACCGGTAATCCTACTTTGCACAACAATGACTCGTGTCCTTAACAGCATAAGGGCGCATTTCTCATGCACCCAGACTTGCCTTGACTTGGTGCGCGGACGCCTTCGCCAGCACTGAGGCGCTAGCGCAGCGCTGAGACTCTTCATCTTTAGTCCTTTAACTCCTCGAGAAGCACAGGACTCAACCACAAAATTTACTTCTAATTTTTATTTGTAAGGAGACGATAAGACTCTATGATCCCGGTTGGCACCACAACGACCCGGATCCTCCCTTGCATAAGGGCGCATTTCTCATGATCAGTCTTTGTGCGCGGCCGCCATCGCCAGCACTGAATAGGCCGAAACGCGACGCTGACACTATTCATCTTTAGGCCTTTAACTCCTAGAGAAGCCTAGGTTGAGCAACCACAGAATATTCACTTCTACTTCTTACGGACACGATAAGACTCGCTGATCCTGGTTGGCACCACAATGAACAACCGTGCCCTCCTCTGGATCAGGGCGCATTTCTCGTGCTTCTCGTGCAGACAGGCGCGGTGCGCGGTTGCCAGTTCAGGATTGACGGCTCCCAGCGCCGAGAACAGCTGATTCTAGTTTGCACAACATGACCCGTGTCCTCACCTGCATAAGGGCGCATTTCTCGTGCAGCCAGGCGCGGTGCGCGGCAGCCAGCTCGGTGTAAGCAGCCGCGCGGCGCTGAGACTCGGCGTCGAATAGCGGGTGGACGGCCGGCGGCTCCGGGAAGGTCTCGTAGAGGGACGAGATGTAGGTGATGAGAGACTTCTCGTCCGGCTCGTGTGTGTCCACGTCTGGAAGAGATTAGATTAGATGAGAGAATGTCTGTAAAGCTACATATAGGCAAAAGTTACAGAATTTCTGTTGAGTCAATTGTAGCTGTAGTGTTATAGCCTGGCACACTGAACTCTTGTTTTTAGCAATGTCGTGTGACTGACCGAACCCAAGACTTAGGCGTAGGGCGAGCCAAGAGGGTAGTGTGTAGGGAGTCTTCAAATATCTTTTATAGTAATTGTATGGCATGTAAGAATACTTTAAATTGTAAAACGAAGAGCATCTGCCAACAAACTGTTATGCAGTTGGGCAGAAACCAACTTCTGTATTTTTGTTTGAATAAACGTTTGCTATCTTTAGATTAATACACACAACATAACATACCATTTACATACAGGCACATACATTGCTTCTGGCCCCACACTAGGATACCCTGTGTCGTGGGAACCAGAAAGAGCGACATCACAAACATGTAAACATACTAGGCAGATGCGCTAACGCTGCGCCACAGAGGTCGTCTTTATTCCACATACATTTTGAGAGTACATGAAAAACTTTAATATCTAAGTTACATAGTATACAGTTGGCGGTCTTATCGCTAAAAGCGATCTCTCCCAGACAACCTTAGAATGGATAGGACTAAAACATGAAGAGAGTAGGTAGGTGTAAATAAGACAGATAACATAAAGTTAAATAATTTTATTAGATAGAACGTCATCAATCAAAAGGATTTTATTCGAAGTAGCACAGAAACTGCGAATTAAACTAGGAGTTCATTTCTAAATTTAGATCATTTTGGAGGAAAAATGGACTTAGTCTTTTCAAAGTCCTTAATTAACAGAGTTTACATAATTATTATGAAACGTAGAACTCACACGCATTGTACAGGCTTTAAAAATAAAACTGGTTTGAAATGAAACATTTTCACGGTGATTATTTTCTCGAGATAATCCCGACCAACATCGGCGGAATGGTTTAAGGTGGCCCAAAACAGAAAACTCTGGACTAATATGCGGGAGGGCTTTGCCCACCAGTTGGACACAAACATAGAGGCTACGTAAAAAAAATATTACTTTTCCTTATGTAAAAATTTTTTTTTTCGTACGATCCCTGTCGAGCCCTAAAGCGTCGGCATAGCTTCGTCGTTACCGTAGATTACTGTGCCGCCTACGTCATCAGATAATTGAAAATCAGCTAGTTTAATCAGCGTCCTCCAAACAGACCACGCATTTTTGGCACCTCGCATTCCTCCATGTAACCTCCAAAACCAGTGTAGGGTGTATTATCTCATCGGCCGACCAACGCACAGCCGAACCATGAATGACTTTACACATGTCTGATGACGTCACCAGCGACGGAAACAATACGTCGTTAAAAGTAAAGCTATGCTCGAGTGGTTAGTGATACCTGACGGCGGGGACAGGTCTACAAAAGACTAAGTTTGGAGTTTTTTGTCCATTTTTTCGCCGAAATGATCTGGATTTTGAAATGGACACCTAGTTTGACTTGTAACGTTCATTAAGCCGCAGTATCTGCGCTACTTTGAATAAAACCTTTTAATTAATTTCATTTCACTAAATAATGGTAACAACGTCAAAATTCTGTCCATCCACCCGTTCAGTCATCCATTCATTCATTTATTCGTTCGTTTATTCGTCATCATCATCATCAGGCTAAATTAGTCCACTGCTGGACATAGCCTCCCCTAATGAACGCCATAGCGCCCTGTCTCCAGCTTGCCGCATCTAGCATCTGCCTGCAGTTTTTCGCAGATTGTCATCCCACCTGGTCGGAGGGCGTCCTGCACTACGTTTGTCGAGTCGCGGTCTCCACTCAAGAACACGTTAACTCCATCGGTTGTCGGTTCTTCGCGAGGTATGGCCAACACACTGCCACTTCAGCTATATATCGATAACTTTGGTTCTCTGTCGGATGCATTCGTTACGAATCCTATCCTTCAGAGAGATTCAGAGAGTAACTCTCTACATAGCTCGCTGAGCGACTTGGAACTGGTGGACCAGCCCTTTCGTGAGTGTGCATGTCTCGGCCCCGTAGGATGCACCGATTGAAAACTTTCGTTTTGAAACATCGTTCAACATTCGTTCGTTCGTTCCTTCATTAATGAATTCATTAATTCATAATTCATTCATTCAGTCATTTCACCGTCCATCCATTCATTTGTTTATTCGTCCGTTAATTCACCCGTTCGTTCGTTTGTTCGTCAATTCATTCATTCATCCCACCGTCCATCCATTCATTCATTTGTCCGTTAATTCACTCGTTCGTTCTTTTGTTCGCCAATTCATTCATTCATTCATTTGTCCGTCCCTTCATTGTTCGTTCGTTCTTCTGTCCATACTTTACAACAAACATACATTCATTGATTCATGCCACCATTTGAATGGTCGAATATGATCATACCACCTTCAGCTCCACAAACCGCTTTGGAGCTCGGCGAAAACTTAAGGTTTTCAAAATGAATAAATCAACGTATAAAAACGCAGATCCTAAGTCAAGAGAGTACTATTACTGTAACAGACCCCTTTGTCTATTCCATTAGCAGACTTAGGCCCGACTAACTGACGAAGGTGTGCGAAACGTTGTGCAAAACCGCGGGCAACGTTTGGCAATAACCTGTTAGCGCTGTTATTGTTAGTGCTGCATACTGATATTACACAGGGTGTCCTGAAACCGCGAGTTATCTACCATTTAAACTGTTTTTTAAACTTATTTAGAGGCTAAAAATTAATAAAAATTATTTTTTTACAATTGTCCTTAGTACGGGTTAGTGCATTAAAAAGAATATAATCATGTGGGTACAGCGATATCATTCAAATGTAAAACCTAACTGCAAAGTAAGGTACTCGGGGCTGCAAGTGATGCAAATTACTTCAGCCAGATGTTGCTGCCTGTACGTAATAGAGAGAATATTGTAAAGAGGTTCGAAATCGGTCCAGCAGTGGAAAAGTACAGGCTAATTGATAGATTCGATTGGAGTTATTAGCCAAAGTTATTCGCATTCATGAGTTGAACCCGCCATTATGTTTTTTGCAATGTGCATTTTGGTTACCCTCCTCGTCCGTAATAAGCAGTTTTCAACACAAGTTCACAAATTACTTCATAGATGGCGCTTATAAGCGTGCACATACAAGAACGTCTAACAGTATACAGCAGGGCCTCGATAATCCGAACACCGAAAATGTATACCCTGTTCGGATGTACGAAGCGTTCGGATTATAGTATGTAGGCATTTTGAAAGGCATTTTTCGAAATAAAATATTTTTTTTTTCATTATAATGTATGTACATTATATATTTATTGGCGAAACAGTGCGCGGCGGAGGAACAAGCGATACGTGTACTACCTAAAACGCACTGCGTGGCACCGCGAGACAGAAACTGTGGGAGACGGCGGTTGCGCAGGCTTGAGGGGGGTCGTTCGGATTATAGAGGCGTTCGGACTAGCTGGGGTACGGATTATCGAGGCCCTGCTGTAATAATATATGTTAGTTAGTTTGACCTGAGATTTCCGCACTTAGCCTCATAGTTGGGCCATTGTACGTAGCAAGCGCTGAGGTAAGTTAACACTAGGGTTTCCTTACGATGTTTTCCTTCACCGTCGGCCAGTGGTACTGCTACTATAATTTCACAAATGTACTTAACTTAGAAAACAAAGTCATTGTTACATGCCGGGGTTTGAACCCACGACCTCACGATTGAGAGGCCGGCGTTCTACACCGCTCCGCTACCACCGCCCTCTAACAGTATATATATGAAAACATTTTGTACGTTAGGAAAAATATCAGTAACTTTAAAACTAGGTAGCCAACACAATGTAAATACTAGAAATAAACATAAACTATTGTTCCCACTATTTAGGCTGGCATAGGTTAATACATCCTTCATGGGGCATTGTATACGCTTCTATAATAAAATCCCTGAACATATATTAAGCTTGCCTGAATCGCGGTTCAAAAAATATGTTAAGCACACTTTGTGCCAAAAGGGGTACTATAACATAAAGTATTATTTAGATGACAATGAGGTCTGGAATTAAAGCCAGTAAAATGTATAAGTTCTATGTTTTATAATAATTATGTAAACTATGTTAATTAAGGACTTTGAAAAGACTAAGTCCATTTTTCCTCCAAAATAATCGAGATTTTGAAATGGACACCTAGTTTGAATTGTAACGTTCATTAAGCCGCAGTTTCTGTGCTACTTTGAATAAAACCTTTTCTTTTCATTTCAAATTTTGCTTAGCGCAGATTTATTTTGACAGCCGCATTCCGGTTATTCTATGGCCACGCCTGTAAGCGCCATCTCTAGATTGCTTTGTTAATTTGTACTGAAAACGGCTCATTGTATGTTAGAGTCCTGTCTACACGTATATGCTACAATGACTGGCACATTCCGATGTGCCCTTACCGCTTGCCAGTACGTACATCGTACATGCATGTACTCGTGTTGCTTTCAAACGACTCAGACACGTCTCCACTAATGGAGTTGTTGAAGATTTGATATTGATGAACCGTTACATGCTATAGTTGGTAACTAATTTGTTTAGGTTGACTCATTGTTGTCAGTGAAGACGCTAAAGGCAAGAAAGACAACGAAGACAAAAGAAGAGTTATCATGATGTATCATGAACCCTTTGTATGTCCCCACTGCTGGGGCACAGGTCTCTTCCTGCATCGCAGGAAGGTTAGGCGATACTCCATCACAGGGGCCAAGTCCGGGTTGGTGGAGGATTGTAAGATAGTGGCTGGCCTTACTGGCAGAAGTTATCAAGCCGCCCATAAGGACTCTGACATGGCTTAACGACGGCCATTACATAACAGCTGGCACCAACGGCTTAACGTACCTTACGAAGCACGGAAGCGCTCCGAAAAATGTCACTAGCGGTAGTCACGGGATCATCTCCCATCTAGTACCTGACCGCGTCTGTTGTTGCTTAACCCAAGTGATTGATCACAATCACTCGGTTCCACTAGGGCACAAGCGCTTCATAGTACATATATTCAGGGTTTCATAGCTGTACCTAAAGGATACATAACACTGTGCATAGAGGTATTTGTGATGTATTCTATCATACTCAGACCCACAGGACTCAACGCAGGAACTCTCTTGATAAAACAATGTAGTTAACAACCGAGACGCGACCAACTCGATTCACGCCGCGTAAAGTTAGACTTACGCGCTAAAGTCACAGATTAGGTAACCGTTTCCTAGTTTGCTAATGTATGTACACTTTGGCTTCTTGAAAATAAACGGTGCTACCGGAATTCAAACGACGGACGACTGTTTAGACAAAGATTTCGGATGGGTATCCGAACTGTTGTAATAAGTTCCGGTTCCCGTCGCGTCGTCACAACAATATACATACTTTTAAATAAAACATCTAGCATAGGAGTAAATAGTTATTCACTCAATATTAATTTATGAGTTTAGTTAATAAATTATAAGTTATGATATTAATTCATAAATTATTTAACAACATTACTTTTATTATGATGGGTTTCAATGTTTTCGTTGATTGATAGTTTTCAAAAACCTATTAGAGGCTAAAAATTCCACCCATGCCGGGACTCGAACCGGCGACCCCAGGCACGGTTAGCTATAGAATTTTTAGCCTCTAATAGGTTTTTAAAATTGTCCTTAGCACGGGTTAGTACATTAAAAAGAATATAATGATAGTTTTCAGTTGTCACCACTGTGAAGGGTTAATATAAAAGCGAGGGATTGTACGTAATATCTTCTTAATATTGTTTGGTTGACCGAATAAAAGGTAACAGCTATCTGCGTGCTGCTATTTTCTTTGCTACCTCGACCTGCTGTTCTCCTGCTGCCCCTGTTGTTACCCTGTGATCTCTACAAATTACTCTTCAATCTAAAGCGGCTGGCACTTCAGAGAATTTCACGAATAAAACGTAGCGCGGAATGCTTTCATTTGATGCTAGCAGAGAGTAGCCACCACTTTTGAGAGACTACCGCCCCCATCCACAATTAAAACCGCAAAAAAACTGCCTGAACATTAATTACAACCAGAAGAAACCCGCCCCCTTGATCAAAATCAGAACCAAGCTCTGATAAGAAACCACCACGTTCCGTTTCGCTCAATAACGCCTCATGAATACTGCACTAATTGGATGCATCGATTGTTTAGCCTACTCAGGCGTAACGGAACGTTATGGTAGGGTAAGCCTCGCCGTGCTGAGCTACTGGTCCTCTACTAGTCCAAGAAGGTATTATGACATGAGCGGTCACCAAAATGTACCACACGTTTGCTCGTGAACTTGGATAGGTGGAGGTCACGTCAAAATCGGATATCCTGTGCCACGACACCCTCCGATCACGTCAAAATCGATAATGCGGAAACTGGAGATCGTTCGTGATGTAATTCGAGACATAAAGTAACATCAATAAACCATGTGGGGTCATGGAGGTAAGAAGGTGTAGAATTGACAGGACAGGGACTGTGCATCGAAGCAAGTTGAACAAGCCGACGACGGGAAGGAAACGAAATTTAATATTCCTGATTTGAAATCTTACGGATAAATTTAAAAAAGTTGAAATGAAAAGAAAAATTTAACTACAAGTGCGACAAATCAGAGTATCAGTAAAAGGGACAGTCTTAAATCAAGTTATTTCTAGTATTATTTACGATATTTAGCGATATTTTTTTCAGTGCGGCCCCCCAGCACACAAGGCAAGCCTGTATAGTGGGTTGCCATTGTAGTGTTTAGCTTTTCGAACCAAAAGGCAGAACTTACTTATTGATTGGTGTCTCTGACGACTCTTTGATGACGACTCCCTATTTTTCGAGATTTAACTAAATTGAAAATTATGGTTACAAACGGCAGGAGTAGAACCATGTCAGTAGACATCCACTGCGATTTATATATATATATATTTATATATTTGATTCGCAATACAAATATATATATATATATATATATATATATATATATATATATATATATATATATATATATATATATATATATATATATATATATATATATATATATTGCGAATCATTAAGAAATACTATAATTTCATACACACGTTGGTCTATCCCTTTTAATAACTTGCCCTTTGCTTATAAATCACCTATATGGTTAATTTATGTATTCCCATGGCTTAATGGCCATGTCAGAGGCCTTATGGGCGGCTTGATAACTCTGGACAGTAAGGCCCGCCACTGTCTTACAATCCTCCACCAACCCGGACTTGTAATGGCAGTCGTTATGCCATGTCAGAGGCCTTATGGGCGGCTTGATAACTTCATCAACCCGGACTTGAGCCCCGTGGTGGAGTATGGCCTAACCTTCCTGCGATGCAAGAAGAAACCCGTGCCCTAGCAGTGGGGAAATACAAGGGTTGATATCGATCGATGTAGAAACTGGCTAGAAAACGGCCCGTACTGGCCGTTCCGCCCAAATTCGTTCGATATACTTCTTTCGTCAACCTTTTTTCTTTCAGTCTCTCCATAATTATGTCCAAACCAACGCAAAATACCTTACTAAATCAGAGTTAGAACCTAAATAAAAAATGCACGTCAGACCTAGCTGCATGACAAATGGTGATGATTAAGGCAGTAATCAATCATGTTTAAGTGCACCCAGAGACTGGTTAAGCGCCCATTAGCACAGCTTGCGCATATAAATGCTTCCTACAATTTGCCGCTTCGAAGTAAAACAGCTTCTAGATACTTGTGACAATAATCTTTGTGCGACTGTTAAAACTTAATACAACCTTCATGGGGCACTGTATAGGGTTCTACAATAAGATTCCTCAAGGTATATTACAGTTACCTCCGAATGTATAGGTGTCCCAGTGAGTAGAGCAATGAATTCGATAGCGAGATACTCAGGTTCGATTCCCAGTGTAGCCATATACTTTGTTTTTTTTCGTGTTTTCTGTAGCCCAGTGATTAAGACTTCCAAGTAGGATTTAGCTTTTTTCAAAACCTATTTGTAGGCTAAAAATTCCACCCATGCCGGGATTCGAACCCGCGACCTCTGGCTATCCGTGCCAGCGCTCTTTCCAACTGAGCTAATGGGCGACTGACCGGCATCAGTGAAATTTCGAACCTCTTTACAATATGCTCTGTCTGTATTACGTTCAGGCAGCGACATCTGGCTGAAGTAATTTTCATCACTTCCGCTGGCAGCTATGCGCTGGCACGGATAGCCAGAGGTTGCGGGTTCGAATCCCGGCATGGGTGAAATTTTTAGCCTCTAAATAGGTTTTTAAATTTGTCCTTAGCACGGGTTAGTGCATTAAAAATAAAAATAGTATATTCAGATTATTTGATACGGAAATTCTGAATCACTATGAACGTGGAATCCTTGGTGAAGTAGCGAAGGCGTGGCAGGAAATTTTACCTTCGGGGTCAAGCAGCCTGGTGACTCCGTACTCCTTCTCGACGATATGGAAGGCCGTCTCCAGACGCTCACGAACCTGCCGAGATCTGAGAAAGAGAAACAGGAAATCAACAAACAAGATAAAGGTTTGTGATATGTATCAATCAAACAACCGTCACGGTTTGAGACTGGTTTATTACTGGCGCGGCCCATCGACGACGTGCCGACGCCACACTCCTTCCACATTAATCCAAAGTCCTGACAATAACAAAGAATAATAATTGTAAACCAAGCTTGTTTCTCTTAACTAACTAATCCTTATAACTAACCTTTTTAAATCTACACGAGCGCAGTGGTCTACGCGAGCCCGGCAGCGGCTGGCCATTGTCACCATTAGGCCCTGGCTGTTGATCAGGTAAGAGCGCGCCAGCTGGCTCTAAATCTATTTCTCTCTCTGGCTCGCTACCTGGCTCTTCCTGCGCTTCCACCCACTCGTCTTCCTCCACATTGTGCCTCACACAACCCTCGGCTGGAGTATTCGTGTGCGGAGACGGGTGCGTGGCTGTGGCCGTGCATTGTTCCACTACTGGAAACTTCTCAATAATGTCATTGTCGACTGTCTGTCCAGCAACGTTTACATCGTAGTAGCGCATCAGCTGATCTATATGACGTTTACAAGTGACATTGTAATCGGTCGCGTAGACTTCGTACATTCGGTTACCGATCGATTTTGTAATTTTACCAACAGACCATATTTCTTTTTTATGTACATACCACCGTAACCATACATTGTCACCTACATTAAAATGTCTGTTACACTTGGGAGCGTCAGTTTTGGTCTTCTCATTTTCTTTTTCTATCATAAGATCTAACCTACACCTGAGATTGCGTCCAAAAAACATTTTAGCTGGTGACTCGCCTGTGGAACAGTGAGGGCTATTTCTGTACTCGAATAAAAGCCCAAGTAATTTTTCTTTAACCGTATCAAAAGAATTAGTTTCTGCAAGTAAGCGCTTTATCATATTCTTACAGGTTTTTACCGTATTTTCAGCTTGCCCGTTGCTGGACGGATGGTAAATTGGTGATGTAACGTAACGAATTCCATTCGTAGAACAAAACATAACAAATTCTTGTGAATGTATTTTTACATCGTTATCCGATACAATGACCTTAGGTATTCCGTATCTAGAAAATAATTCCTTTAATTTCCTTATGAGTGCCCTAGTAGAAGTGCCCCCGTCCATTAACAGACACTCCGGCCATTTACTATAGGCATCTATTACTACTAGGAATGTTTTATTTGCCATGGTGAAATAGTCAATGTGAAGCCGACTCCAGGGCTCAGTTTCGGCTGGCCAGGGCGCCGGCGACGCACGCGGCGGAGCGCTGCGCACACTCGCGCAATTCACACACGACCCTACCCACTGTTCTATGTCCTTGTCAATACCGGGCCACCAAAACCGGCTTCGGGCTACACCTTTGCTTTTAACTATGCCTAGGTGACCCGCGTGCAATTCCTTTAACATTGTCTTCCGATAAACTGTTGGAATTACGATCCTATGCCCTCGGAATAAGCAACCGTTATCTAATTCCAACTCAGTCTTGCATTGGAAATACGGTTGGACAGTTTTACAATTAATTTTGCGTGGCCATCCCAGATTCATATACTTTATGACAGTACTTAAGGTACTATCCTCTGAAGTAGCCTTAACTATGTCTTTGAATTTCATTGGTGCAACATTCGAGTCAAGATACTTTAAGTATGACACATCATTTTCATCGTATTCTGGACTTTTATTTTCGATCGCCGCGCGAGAGAAATAATCCGCTACAACGTTATGATTGCTACTTATATACTGCACGCTGTAATTGTAGGCGGATAAAATTATTGCATAACGTTGTAGCCGAGATGCTGCCATTACCGAAATTCCTACTTTTTTGCCGAATATCGAGAGTAACGGCCGATGGTCCGTTTTTAAAATGAACGGAATTTGACGTCCGAAAAGGTATTGATGAAAATGTTTGACACCGTAAACTATAGCCGTTGCTTCCTTCTGGATTTGACTATAGTTTCTTTCACTGGAGTTCAGTGACCTAGACGCAAACGCTAGTGGTCGCTCTCGACCATTGGTACCTATCTGTGCCAGAACGGCACCCAAACCATCTGGGCTGGCATCCACTGATAACACCAGCTGTGCCTCAGGATCGAAATGGGCTAGCACGCGGCCAGAAGACAGTTCCTTCTTTATTTCTGTGAACGCGCGTTCGTGGCGCTCAGCCCATTCCCACACGGCTCCAGCTCGTAAAAGTTCGTGCAGCGGATGTAACTTTTCGGAAGCGTTTGGCAAAAAATTTCTATAATAATTTATCATTCCTAAAAATCTTTTTAAGCTTAATACGCTATCAGGACGAGGTGCATCGATTATAGCTTCTACTTTTTTTTTACAAGTTCTCAATCCTTCTTTACTTATAACATAACCTAAATAGGTTACAGAATCTTGGAAAAACTTGCACTTTTCCTTATGTAGCTTTAATCCAGCGTCACTCAACCTAGACAACACCTCTTTTAGCCTAGCTACATGTGTCTCCTTGGTCGGTCCTGTGACGCAAACGTCGTCCAACCAACAGCTGACGCCATCTATACCGGATAAAAGCGTTTCCATTGACCGCTGAAAAATCGCTGGCGCATTTGCCAGTCCATAAACAAGTCGGGTATATTTATAAAGTCCTTTAGGTGTAGTAATTGTCGTGAGGTCCTGACTACTCTCTGAAAGAACAAACTGGTTGTAGGCGTTACTGAGATCAATTTTAGTAAATTTCTCCCCTCCGCCGAGATTAGAAAAAACCTCCTCAATACGCGGCATTGGATATTTTTCAATTTCTAAGTCACGGTTTAATGTGAGGGAAAAATCGCCCGCTATCTTAACTTTTCCATTTTCCTTGAGCACTGGCACAATTGGTGTCGCATATTTAGTAAACTTAACAGGCACCAATACACCTAAATCAACCAATCGCTTGATTTCTTCCTCTACCCTATCTTTTAATGCGAATGGAACTGACCGCGGTTTGAAAATTTTCGGCGACGCATTTTCTTTGAGTTTAAATTCTATTTCAAATTTATTGAACTTGCCTAATTCATCGCTGAAAAGGCTGGAGTACTCTGTCAATAACTGAAGCACCTCACCCGGGCACTCATCGCTCTTACACAAAATATTATTATTTGAGGAGAAAAATAATCCGAATTTTGCCATAAAATCTCGCCCTAATAACGGCGGCCCTGCGTTAGATAAAACATAAATGTTTAAATCGTGTGATTGTTCACGATAGGTTACTTTAGTTGTAAAATAACCCAAGGGCGATATTTTATGGCCATTATACAGACACATTCTTAAATCAGTTTCGCATAATTTTAAGTTGCTGAAATAAGTATTGTACAATTTGTCTGAAATAACCGTGGTTCCTGATCCGGAATCTAACTCCATGTCGAGCTTAATACCCATAATAGCAACATTCATTACAATCGGTGAATAATCTACGTACCTCAAGTTAAATAAGTCGCACTCGTGGCATTCTTCACATTCGTTTCGATCCGAAACCTGCACTTGTGGACACATATTATGCAAACGTGCATTCGTATGTTTTTTTGCGCTACACACTTTCTTAAGGTGTCCTTTCACTCCGCAAACCTGGCAGCGATAAGATTTGTATCGGCACTTTTCGGCGTCGTGATACCGTAACCCGCAAACCGAGCATCGAGACACCTCGCCCTGGGCGGGCGGGCGCGCGCCTCCGGCAGCGGCGGCCGCCCCTGCGCGCGCGTTGCTGACTCGGAACACGGATTCCTCCTTCACCTTTACAAGCGGCGTCGCTCCAGCTTCTTCTCGTGCCTGTCGTGCACTCGCCGCCTGCCTAGCTACCTCCAGTGCCTTGGCAAAAGTCAGTTTGGCCGCGTCCTGTTCGAAGAGGCGGTCTCGCTCCGGGCCAGGACTGAGACCTAGCACAAATCGATCCCGCAACTGCTCATCTAAAGACCCTTCAAACACGCAGTGAACGGCGAGTCCTCTTACCCGCACCGCCCACTCGTCGACAGTTTCCCCCACTGATCTTCTTGCCTCGTAAAACTTCTGCCTATCCGCTAACAAGCATCGTTTAGGTGTGAAATGTTTGTCCAGTGCTGCAACCAGCTCATCGAACTTCGCGTCATCAATTTTTTTCGGATGAAGCAAGTCCCGCGTAAGACGGTAGGTGTCGTCAGAAAAATGCGTTATCAATAACGCATTGCTGGCGTCCGCTTCTATTTTGTTTAATTTTATAAACTGTTGAAGTCTGCCTTTGAATATGGGCCACTCTTGCACATTGTGATCGAAAAGTGATAAACTTCCGATGTAACTTGCCATAATTAATGTCCCAACTTAGCACGCGCGTAACGTCGGTAGGCTCGTCGTCAGTGATATGTATCAATCAAACAACCGTCACGGTTTGAGACTGGTTTATTACTGGCGCGGCCCATCGACGACGTGCCGACGCCACAGTTTGCCACGAGTGTGGCAGGTAGACCCTGGTCTCTGGCCTACTCTTACGGGGCACATGCGTAAGATTTTTTTTTATACAGCCTCGATTGTGTTCCACTGCTGGGCAAATACCTCCCTTATTGCCTTCCACTCCTCCCTTTTCATGGCCACCTCCTGCCAGCCCGGCAGAAAGGTCGTGAGGTCGTCTCGCCATCTCCGCTTGGGTCGGCCACGTTTGCATATCCGTCGCGCACAACCCAGTTAGTGACGATTTTGCCCACCTCTCTTTGTAAGATTTTGTCTGTATATCTAACAATGAAGATTAAAAGGAAGAAGACGAAGGCGAGGAGTTTTTTTCCTTATAATGTGTAGAGGTTACGAACGTTTCAGTAAAAAAAATATTCCTTTCCAACTAGAAATTCGTTATCATCCTACCGTTGCCCTGATGGGTTTGACTTTTTGAACTCCACAATATCGTACTACAATCAGACTGCGGGTCTGCCCACTTACCGCTCATAGAGATTAGATAATTAATAAAACTTATAGTCTAAAATATATATAAATAACACGCTTTTGTCTACCGACCGAATTAAAAATCAAAGTATCATGTCTACGTTGTAAAGTGCCCACATGTTGACAGTTCTGGCTACAGAATCAGTTCATGGAGAAGATCAAGTTTCGCTGTTAATATTAAAACTATATCCAAATCGTGTCGTGGCTATACTACTAAGTTTAGAGGAGGAATATCTGCCTTGCGCAGTTCCCTTAAATCTAGATTTAGTACAATTTTGATAGTTTTTGTATTGAGAATCCAGTGTCAATTGTTTTAAAACTAGATTTACGGGCTCGTGCAAGTGGCTGTTATTTTATGATACTGTCATCAGAACCAAACAAGCATGCAAAATTTCAACACAAGCCAATGTAGCTTACAGGACGTCGTTGGCTTGCAAAAACTTGACAAACATAAGCGTAGTTGCTTTAAGCAATAAGGCCGCCAATTGTACTCTGTACTTTAACATGTTTTATAATATGTGTTCTGGTGTACAATAATAGTAGATTATGCATTAAGGGAATAAAACCATGTATTACGTCATGGGCGGTATATTAAACCCTGAGCGGAGCGAAGGACTCCGAGTTAACTCCCGAGCGCAGCGAGGGAGTTAAATTTTAACTCCTGAGCGAAGCGAGGGAGTTATGTAGAGTCCTGAGTGAAGCCAGGGGTTCATACCGCCCGAGACTAAGACATGTTTTATTCCAGAGGTGAATACTCTACTTTTCACACCATCTGGGAGACAATAAAATTTTTCTTTTTTTATTGGTGTTTCGCGCGGTCACACGACACAGTAGTTCAGAAAAAAAAGAAAAAAGGGGTGATTTTCGAACAACAATTCGAATTTCGAATTGCAATGCGGGGCTTCTTCATAGTTTTCATGCGAATTTTGACATTCTAAATTCAAATCACTTTATTCCCTAGGGAAATTCTTCATTATTATTGCCCTCGAGAGACAAGGCTATGCTTTACGATGATATTTGACGGTACGTAATAAGGCATTGTCGAGCAGGAGGTGTGAAAAGAATATTCTTATCTTATGTTATATAAAAGCCTGCAATTATGATGTTACCTGATATTACGCCAGTCAATCAGATCCGGGCGGTTCCTGTGGATGAGCGCGCTGAAGGCCAGCCCATCGCGCCATGAGGAAGTGAAGTCGGCTACCCTCACGCCAGGGTACTTCGCCGTGGAGCGGCGTGCCCAGCTCAGCAGCGCCTCTCGCGCCGTCACGTTCGCTTCCTGGCCCACCACGATATCGGAGATCTGGGGAAGAGGAAGAAGAATTAGCACGTTAGACAAAATCACGCTGTATTTGTCACCATCATCAACTCAGTATGTCCCAACCGAGGAGCACGGGTCTCTTCCCTGAGGAAGGTGTGGGCCATACTCCACCACGGGGGCCAAGTCCGAATTGGTGGAGGCTTGCAAGACTAGTGGCTGGTCTTACTGTCAGAAGTTTTCTAGCCGCCCTAAGGCGTCTAATTTGGCTTAACGACTGCCATCTATCGACGGCAGGCGATACCAACTACTGTGCCTTGCGAAGCATGAAACCGAAAAATGCCACTAGCGTTTATCATAGCCGGTCACCCATCCATGTAGACCCCCATCCATAGACGCCTTATGTTGCTTAATCTTCGTGATCGTTTTAGATCATTCAGGCAGCCGGGGCTACGAGCGATTATTTGTCCTGATTTTGAACAATTTTAATAAAAAGAGGGTTACATTTGATCATTCTGGCATTGGTTTGCATTGGTATTGTTTTCCCGATTGCTTTATCGGTTAGTAGTAAATTTTACGATATTAAAAGTATTCAATAAAGTAGTGTCATCATACCAATAAAATCGGAAGTGCCGTTGTCACTATTCAAAAGTAACCGTTCGTTAAGTTGGCATCCCAGCGACAAAGTGCATCGGGTGTTGGGAAGGTTAGAACCGTGAGCAGGCTCACGTTTACTGTATTATTGGTGGCGGAAACATACTTAACATATTTCGGAAGGGCTAGGGAGAGACCAGGGGTTGCCACTTGCGTGGCAAGTCCTTACAAACATGCATGCAGGTTTCCGGTGCTTTTTTTCGCTATTACATCGAATACTCGTCTAAAAATTTAGTAGTAGTTAAAGATTTAGTCAGCTTTATTAATTGGTTTTAACGATTTTTCTGGACTGAAAATTCGAAGCAGTTTTTCGGTTGCGGCTAGATGACAGTGGAGGTCAAAGAGGAGTACCGTGGATTAAGATGTGATTTTCATTCAGATCGTAGGATGAACAGTATCAAGCAGTTAATGAAAACATGGCACTAATAAGCCTCCCCGAGACACAGGACCAGTTTCCCAATCGAAAATTTCGTTAAGTAAATACTTAACTGTTGGGCTGTCTCTTCGAATTTCTCAGTAAAGAGCGTGACAGAATGTTACTTAAGTATTTACTAAGTGAAGTTCTCTTTTCAGAAACTGGCCCACACACTACGAAAAAATCACCACTACGTTGGAACCATAAGCTGTGGAAGAGAGATTATTTGCTTAAAATAGGCCCCAGAGCGGCACTCGTAAGATAAGATAAAATGAGAAGAATATTCTTTATTGTACACCAGGAAAAAACAAACCAAAAATAATAACAAAGATACAGTACAATTGGCGGCCTTATTGCTAAGAACGATTTCTTCCAGACAACCTACGATGGAGAGTTGGCGACAGGCCAAAACGGCGTCAACTCAAACGGCGTCTTATCTCCCTCACAAAGGCCTTGCCTGCACTCAATTCTAGGAGAGTAGAACTAGTGCGAGGGGCACTTAAAGGTACTGGCCCAAAAGCGAAGAACAGAGAATGAAGATCCAAAACCCTTCAAGCTCGCAGCATAATGTGCATTGTATAGCCAGTGAAAGTAAATAACTCTGTATCCAGCGCCACGAACCGTGGCCGGGCCGGACCGAGAACCGGGCCAACGCGGTCAAGAGTGGTGTCCACGCTTGACCGCGTTGGCCCGGTTCCAGAACAAAGGCTATTGCTTGGTGCAGCTACAGAATACTGCATCGTCGTGGATTATAGATTACCATCGAATTGGGGTCATTCTTTCAGCTGATTGGTATGAGGGTCCGGGTTTTTTTGGGATTAGTTATAGGTACGTATTTAAAGAATTCTGAATGAGGCAAACTAGGTCTATTATGAAGAGCAAGTTAGAAGGCGGGGAAGAAGGAGGATGTCATGGTGTTAAAACCACAGAAAAATGTTAAAACCATTGTTCAGAGTTGCACTGAATAGTGACCATTGTAAAGACCTCATAATTCATAATAATTCATTGATCTTTGAGTCACAAGTACATAAAGATGTTATAAGTTTAAAAAGTTGAGTTTCTATGTGCTTCATCTAAATAGGCATACAAATCATGGCCAATTACATTATAATTAATATTAAATTGCAATATTTAAAAACCTATTTAGAGGCTAAAAATTTCACCCATGCCGGGATTCGAACCCGCAACCTCTGGCTATGCGTGTCAGCGCTCTACCAATTGAGCTCAATTTGTGTGAGTTGAGTTGCTCAATTGAGTGAAATTTTTAGCCTCTAAATAGGTTTTTAAATTTGTCCTTGGCACGGATTAGTGCATTAAAAATAAAAATAGTATAATTAAACTGCAATAGTCAAATCAAAATTGTAATAATAAATACATAAATATTCATGGACATATTAGATCTCGTTAGCCCTATACTAAGTACAACTAAATGACTTGTGTTATAGGTGCTAACTCGACGATAGATTTAATACAATAAATACCTAGATAACATCCAAGACCCGAGACAAACTATAAAAGTTCGTTTCCTAGTTTGACCCGGCCGGGGATCGAACCCGAGACCTTCGGTTTTACAGTCAGCGTGTCAAACCGCTGCGCCACCGAGGCCGTCAAATTAAATTAAAAATATCAATAAAATTCTAGAAAAAACTTGAATCTTAATTAGATATTTAAGCTGACCTGACTGGCAACAGCGATCGGTGGAGAAGAAATGGGCCACAAATCTCTTACGATTGATTTTTTTTAGATCACTTTTAGTGATAAGGCCACCAACTTACTCTCAGGAGAAGAAATATCTGTGTAATGTCTATTTTTATACACAATAAAGTCTCCATTCCTATCTATCTATCTTTCAGCTGCTAAACGATAATATATTATATTCAAAATTAACAGACGCAAATTTCTACACGAATTTTAAGGGCATTCCATATTTTTTAAATGGTTGCCCTAAGTTCTACATTTTTTTAAAACTAATAATATAATTAATGCTAAATATGTCAAGGCGGAATAAGACGGTGCAGATAGACACTAATTTCGGCTAACATGATCGGACTACAATTTAGTTCTTATTTACAATTTCGTACTTAATCTATTAACTCGGGTTGGCTGGAAGAGATTTCTTATGAAGTAAGCTCGTCATATACACTTTTTATTTTTTTATAATTTTGTGCTTTCTTTATGATTTTTATGTGTGAAGTAAAGTATTATTCAACACCACCTGTACTTAACTATGTATGTGACTTAGCAATAATGAATATGAATAAAGTAACAGCTTTGCCGTTCATTTTATTTCTAAAACTAAGTGTTTACTTTAATCAAACTAGGAAACGAACTTTTCTAGTTTGTCTCTGGTCTTGGATGTTATCTATGTATTTATTGTATTAAATCTATCTTCGAGTTGGCACCTATAACACAAGTCATTTAGTTGTACTTAGTATAGGGCTAACGAGATCTGTGTAATATGTCCATGAATATTTATTATATTTATTATTTATTATTATAATTAACATTTTGT
Organism: Yponomeuta sedellus; assembly: GCA_934045075.1. Classification (NCBI taxonomy): domain Eukaryota; kingdom Metazoa; phylum Arthropoda; class Insecta; order Lepidoptera; family Yponomeutidae; genus Yponomeuta; species Yponomeuta sedellus. Next base: position 13,044,193 of record OW203744.1, on the reverse strand, counting down.
TTTTATAGTAAATAATATTTTTGAGTTTGAGTTGTAATAACCCAAAAACTAAGAACCGCTTCGTCAGTATCGATAAAATAATCGATGAAATGAACTTTTTCCGTTCAGAAGTTCCAAATAATTAAATTTATTGAAAAAAAATCATACATTCTTAAAACTCGACACGAAATTCTTTCAATAACGCCGTGTATTTTTGTCAATCTTAGGTCAATGAGCCATTTACGTCCAATGATATATTCCGTTCTTGCGTCTCGAATATTTCCCATCAATATAATTTATTTTGATGATAGCTGGTTAGAATGACGGCCAATTATATTTTATGCAGTGTGTCCAATTGCGAGGTTGTGATGAAGTCATCGGGATACTTTTAGTCTTGTCTTGCAGATCAAAATAACAATTTCTCAGGTAAGTTTCCGATGAACCAGAAGTTAACCTAGTATGTATGGACGGCCTCGGTGGCGCAGCGGTTTGGCACAGTGACTGTAAAACCAAAGGTCTCGGATTCGATCCCCGGCATGGTCAAACTAGAAAATGTACTTTTCTGATTTGTCTCGGGTTTTGGATGGTATCTATGTATTTATTGTATCTTCAAGTTAGCACCTGTAACACTAGTCATTTAATCGTCCTTAGTATGGGGCTAACGAGATCTGTGTAATATGTCCATATTTATTCATCTATTTATTTATTTATGTATCTGTCTGTATAGACAGTTATACAAACTATGGCTCTATTATGATACATACACGTAAATGAATCGGTCTATGGCACTATAGCTCCTCCTTTAGACCATTTGCTGTATGTCTGTATTCATATTTGCACCGACTACCAGTCTCTTATTTCCTTCACCAACTTTCCGTCGCAAGGTTGTCTGGAAGAAATTGCTTTTAGCAATAAGGCCGCCAATTGTACTTTGTATCTTTACATGTTTTATAATATGTGCTCAATGTATGTTCAATAAAGAATATTCTTATCTTATCTCTGTGTTTTTACAAGAGTATTTTCCTTTTGTATGTATGTATGTATGTATGTATGTATGTATGTATGTATGTATGTATGTATGTATGTATGTATGTATGTATGTATGTATGTATGTATGTATGTATGTATGTATGTATGTATGTATGTATGTATGTATGTATGTATGTATGTATGTATGTATGTATGTATGTATGTTTCTTTGCTAAACTCTGTTTTCTCTCTGAAGATAATCTGGTTAACCTCTTCACTTCGGTGCCAGCGCCCGAGTGGGCGGGAGGCACGATATCTAACTGTATGATGTCATACAAACGTGTCAGGGCCGCGTTTAATTGTTTTTGGACAAGTTCGGCCAACATATCTGTTGAACTCAGCTTATTTTAGTGTTTAATGGCTATTACCTGTATCTGTGGCTATTACTGTTGATGTGGGTAGGCAATGAGATAGGCGGCTAATAGGGCTGCCGACTCTCCGAGTTTGAATCTAGGGTTGCGGTACGGTCTAAGGTTGCTTTTGACTCCGTAGGCTTAAGGGAAGCTATCATGGCCTAATGGAATTTTAAACAGATCTCGTCGCGCCTGGTTGACGTTTGAGGGAGACCCGAGGGCTGGTGCCTACTTTGGTCAAAGAATGATGGAGGCAATGCCGCCAGCCTTATCAATACTCTACCGCCCGACAACAATCTGGCTTAAGTATTTTTTTTATTTGTATCGGGCTAGGTTAATTCCCGTTTTTACATTTCATAAATATTTTTCTTTGAATTTGAAAGAACAACTTTTCCGAACTTGAACTTTAAAAAAAAAACATGGGAGCCTTACTGACGGTCGCAGAAAACACTGTAAAATAATAAGAGAAATCGGTATAAGAGGTTCTTAGATCCAGCCAATCATGCGCATGTTTTTATCGCGTTGTAGCACAACGATTGTCGCGGCGACAAGCTAAGTTTGACGATCACCAGGTTGTAGAATGACGACCTGGTCAAAGACGCAGGAAAAGACTGGATTCGAAAAGCCCAACACCGAAATCAAAGACCCGCATAAGAAGAAAGAAAGATATATATATTTTTAAATTGGTTTTAGCAATAAGGAAGCCAATTGTACTTTGTATATTTACATGTTATATGATTTGTGCTCTGGTGTACAATAAAAAATATTCTTATCTTACTTAACGACACAATTCGCAAAAACATAAAATCACACAACTTCGAGTAAATGCAACAGCCGACAGAAAAACAATACCGGCCGAAATATGGGTAACGGCACTAAAATAATGAACTCGAAAATAAACAAACAGTCAGCATTGGGTGGCCACAGATTGAAGAAGAAGACGAAGAAGGAGGTTGTAGAGCCTACTTTCATCATTTATGTAAAGTTTTGATCCCACGCTCCCTAGCTAAACCATAATTTAGCAGAGAAAAAAAACAATATCCTTCAGTAAATTACCAATGCGCTAATTCAATTCAAAGCGCAGACCCATACATCATGCTCTCCACACACCTACGCTGTCATAAAACTGGTCCATAAATCAAGGCTATGGCCAGTCGATTATCACCTCTATTAGCCTAACATTACGAGCCAGGCGAGAACAAACGTAGGATGGTGTTTTACACCCACAAGAGCAGCCTTGATTATGTAAGTTAGTCGCGAACAATATGTCGTAATAGTAATAATATTGACGTATTGTGTTTATTTTCAATCGACGAGGGACCAACCGACTACGTGAACTCGCTCATAGTCGTACATTAAACTGGTCTAATCGGATTTTTTTATTAGGTAATTACGTTTTACCTAATAGTCACGATTAGACCCTTTTTAATATGTACAGTACGATTAAAATCAGTTAACGATTCGGCCAACCTCGGTAATTGTCGTGCATCCCTCATCTCTCACATAGATTACACAATTTTTATTTTTAATGCACTAACCCGTGCTAAGGACAATTTAAAAAAAAACCTATTTAGAGGCTAAAAATTCCACCCATGCCGGGATTCGAACCCGCAACCTCTGGCTATCCGTGCCAGCGCTCTTCCAATTGAGCTAATGGGCGACTCACCGGCATCAGTGAAATTTCGAACCTCTTGACACTATTCTCTGTATTACGTACAGGCAGCGACATCTGGCTTAAGTAAATTGCATCACTTACAGCCCCGACGACCTACTTTGCAGTTAGGTTTTTACATCGGAATGATATCACTGTACCCACATGATTAAACTATTTTTAATGCACTAACCCGTCCTAAGGACAATTTTAAAAACCTATTTAGAGGCTAAAAATTCCACCATAGACTTATCAATTTACAGATATGACTTTAATTATATTACTCGTTGTCTTATTGAATACAATACAAGAACGATATGAGCAACAAAATCTCCTTTGTAGCTCAAAACGAGAATAGCTGAAACGTTACTGCTTTTAATCGTGTTGTAACTATGTGTAAACTCCGTCACTACTAAGCGATCCTGATAGGAGGGATTGTTACAAATTGAAGTTCTCAGAATGAATCCTGATCTTGGTACACGTAATAAGATACAAAACTTGATAGATGACATATAGGGTCTCCTTCTTCTACTTCCTGTTCCCCTCTACGTCGAGTCAAAGCTTGCGAAAGGGAAATTTTAAAATATCCCTTCTAGTAGACTTTTAGTCCGGATCTACTTACGGGTGTTGTTATATCGGAAGAGTCCGACCAGATTTCGCTCCGATTCACAGAGCTTAAACATGGTGAGCAGAGACGGAGCTCGCGTCGTCGGTTGCTCGTCTTACACCCGTATAACAACACCCGTAAGTAGATCCGGACTAAAAGTCTACAATGTGTTGTGCTTACGAAAGTTTTAGTTCAAAAATATCCCTTCTTCCTAAATAAACCGGAGTGCCCTTTCAAAACGTGCCATAAAGCCATCAAACGATGTTCGGCCGACGCCAACGTGACATTCAATTTCAGTTTTGCATCACCATCGCCTGCAGTGACCTACAACGGGTTACCTTAGAGGGGCATGGCGTTAGCTGGATTCCAATACGAATCTGATTTCCACATCTCACCGGTACAGCACCATACCACAGGCCATACAGTCAAATCCTGTCGAACTTAAGGTCCTTACACTACATGCGTTGGCAATTATACGACAATCTTTGTTAAAATCGACTAGCTCACCAATCATTTTGTTTTCAGACATTTATACTATAATATTGAGGCAATAAGGTGTATTGGGAGAATACGGACATCGTGGCTTAGAAACTTCAGGGAATGGACGAATGTAGCCAGCGTCCAAAATCTGTTTCGCTTGGCGAGTAACGAAGATGAATATGCGGAGCTGACGGCCAATCTTCATTAGAGAAGATTTACAGGAAGTAGAAGAAGAAGTAAGTAATAATGTTTATTGTACAAAAATAGCAAAAAACACAAATACAATCTAATGAGACAGTGACTAAAGTATAGGGTACACACACACTTAAAATAGAAGATCCTAGACGTGATCTATCAACTTTAACATATTATCACATATATCAAGGTCAGGATTATTTCTAAGGACTTCAATTCTTAACCATATATCCTATCAGGATCGCAGAATTCAGTAACTCCGAGAGAGCTTGGGGTAGTCCCCAAGTTAATAATGAGAAAGAGTAATTTTTCGCTTTGCCTCGTACAGTGTGTCGTATTTCGGCGTCTCACTTGCACTCGTGTGAAATTACTACCAGCTAGAAAGAACTCGAGAGAAATGATACAATCCATTGGCTCATACATTGAAAAATACCTAGTGTTGGAAAATATCTGTTTCATTTACATCTCTTTGATCGGGATCTCTGGATCTATTCAAGAATTAGACAAACTCAATATAAGGCCACAATGTGCACCTAACTATAATAAAAAAAAATTATTGACAGTAATATGATTGAATTTTACATTCACGCGAACGAAACCGGTAGGTGTCTGCTAGTATAGCTCTGAATTTGCTAATATAACTCGTCAATTAATCATATCATAATATCTTTACTCTTTTACTTTCATATTCCTGCAGGCGGAACTTGAGAGCATCAACGCTAAGGGCGGACACGATAGGAGAATATACGGTTATTCAATAGTCCTGACCTTCATCCCGGAATTTAGATTAAAAATGTGATCAATAACATCCAGATGTGTAATCATCAGTGCATTGCCCTTGAAAAAAACAGTTCAAGATCTGTTCAAAAATAGCAACACTTGAATAGTTGCAGGGGGTCAGTGGCCAGCGCTTTAAAAGGTTCTTGGAATGTTGGAATGAACGCTTCGTTTCATGGTTTAATTTAGACGTGTTCGAGTGTTTATAATTTGGTCTCAGTAAGCTGAAGTGGCAGCTTATTGGTCACATCTTCCGATGAACTCAAAATCAGTGCAATAGAAAGTTGAGGAATCATCAGATATCCATTAGCGATAGTAACTTCCGGTAACGAATGGAAGAAGACGGTTTTCTTCTTCTTCTTCTTCAGGCTATATTAGTCCACTGCTGGACATAGCCCTCCCCTAATGAGAAGACGGTCAGGAATAAGAAATGTGGATTGATACGTCAAGAGTTTCGAAATAGTTTTTTGGGAAATTGGTCTGGAAGTGGGATTGGTTAAGACCTAGTTGGTCCGTCAGCTAGGACAAATTGGATGTCAGGACGTAGTTTAATCTATAATGTTTAAATTGCAGTAGCTGTTTTAATTTGAATAAAATACATTTTTATCCCTTCAAGACACCGGCGTGAGTTTAGTATGTACGGTCCGAAAAATCTAGTTGACTCGATTTATCGCTTTTCATCAACCTATATTTTCATCGACTAGGCTAATATGTAGCCACATCGAAGCGTGTAATCTGCACCCAATCTTGTTAGTTATTTCGAAACAAGGAACATTTCTCTCGCTAACAATGACACCAGAAATTTCTAGAGTCGTGGCAATGGCACCACGATTCTGGTTTGGGACCTGTTGACCCTCCGTTTGATTACTGTATCCAAAGCAAGCTATCACGGAATTACTGGACCAACCAGTTTGTTCTTGTTAAAATATGATGATGTCCCGAGCACATGTCAACTCTGCGCGCGCACTACAAACTCCAACATTCCTGCATCGCGCAATCAAAGTGTTTCAATGACATACCATCATTAGAACGTCCGACGAAAAACAGTTGGACTGGCCGTCCCCAGGCATACGATCTGCCTGGCGGGAAATTTCCCTTTATAGTGGAAGACCACGACCACCCGCTCTTCCTATAATATGATGACCAAATTTGAAGTCTGATGAAGATCTCGAAACAATTTGACCATAAATTTCAGCAATTAATCTGTCAGGAGATTATTTGAGCTTCTAACTTCTTCTCTTCTTTCATCCGCAAAGCCGGAAGACTCCAAGTTTCTCTATCAATCTTCTTAAAATGCCTCGCCATTCTTAAAAGGTTGGCAGTCATTGCATCGTTCTCCGTTCGGTTAAGTGATTTTGAGACTGGATGGATTGAATAATAATAGATAGTAAGCTATGAAATCCAAAGCGACTGTGGTAAGGATTGCGACAACACTGCGCTCGTCAACTATAACATTTGTGTAAGGGTGATTAAATTGAGAAAAACTATCAAGGAACTAAATGGTTAGTTAATTAGTTATACCTGATATTTTCGCACTTAGCCTGATAGTTGGGCCATTGTAGGTAGTAGTGCTGGGGTTTCTTAACACTTCAGACACTACAGTTTCCTCACGATGATTTCCTTCACCGCTAGCGAGTGGTATGGTAATTTGACAAATGTAAGATAAAATAAAAATATTTTTTATTGTATACCGGATTTTTGTTACAGAAACAGCAGATACAGAAGGTAAGAAGCAATTGGAGACCCTGTTGCTAATAGCAATTTCTTCCAGGCAACCTCAAATCGGAGAATTTGCCGGAAGAGAAATAGATAAGGGTAGTCGGTGCAAATACGAATATTAACAGACATACGTTCACGTAATAATAAACTTACATAAATCATTCTTGAATACTGTAAATAAATATACACAAATACTAATTGCATAACATAACACTAACATACAAGCACATACATTTCTTCTGGCCCCACACTAGGATACCCTGTGTCGTGGGAACCAGAAACAACGATAGCACAAACATGTAAACATCCGAGACCTGGGCTTTTTTTTTCTCCCCAGCCGGGATTCGAACCAGGGACCTCTTGCATGACATTAACAGTGACTTATAACAAGTGTGTTACTAGGACAAGAAAAAGTGATATATATTTACCGACATATATATGGAAGGAAATGAAGAAAACAAAGTTATTGCTACATGCCTGGATTCGCATCCACGACCTCCAGATTAAGAAGTATGCGTTCTAACGCTTTGCTTCTATCACTGGAAGGAATTAGAGGGACCACAACCAAGGGTCCCACAGGCCCAAACCCCAGCGAAGCGGCGTGATCTGCCGATAACCGTCTGCCCACGACTTAATGAGTTGAGATGCACGTCACTTTTGAGAGCACCTCTTTGTAAACATAACGGCTGTTCTCAGACCAACGCAGACCGCGGAGAGTAATGCAGCTTTGATTGATTCTTTGATTGTTAAACGTGTGTAAATTACTTTCTTGAGTTCGCTGAAATGTTGTCGTCACTTTTTCTGAAGGAACTGATAACTTTTCGATAGCCGCAGTTTTCATTGCAATTCTTGCTTAGGTATAGGACGCAAAGCCATAGTATTCTGGCGTTAGGCCTCACGTTCGAGAGGTCGTGCATTCGATTCTCAGCATGTACCAAAGACTGTTTTCCAAGTTACGTGGATTTGTGAAGTTCACAGAAGTACTCGCTGACGTGAAGGAAAACATCGTTAGGAAACCGTAGTGTCCGAGATATTTACGAGGTACAACAATATCAGTATACAAGTGGCAAATTAAATAAATAAATATTCGTTGACATATTACACAGCTCTCGTTGGCCCCATACAACTAAATGACATGTGTTACAAGTGCTCACTTGACGATAAATTGAATACAATAAATACATAGATAACATTCAAGACCCGAGACAAACTAGAAAAGTTCGTTTCCTAGTTTGCGACGGCCGGGGATCGAACCCGGGACCTTCGGTTTTTCAGTCAGCGTGCCAAACCGCTGCGCCACCAAGGTCGTCTTTTACTTATTAAAAGGATAAGTTAAGAAAATCTCAGTGCTAACTATAACTAGGTATATGGACGGACACGACGTATTATTAGGCTCTTGCCGCTGCTGAGTGACGTAAATAGGCTACATATAAAATTTTACAGTAACAGTAAAAGATATATTCCCGCAGTAAAACGTAGCATTAGGGTGTCAACTAACTCCATACCAAATTTTACAAAAATCGCTCCAGCCGTTTAGACGTGAAGAAGTAACAAACATACACAGTCACAAACTTTGGCCTTTAAAATATTAGTGTGATGTGATGACGATATGTGATGTGAAGATGATATCATTATCAGAGTACTGAATTGAATTTGACGGCGCTAAGCCGTCCAATCAAGCTCAAAGAAGGGTGATATCATGAACTTAACAACCCATTTTCAGATTAGAGAGCTCCCCATATAATCTCAGGGCAGTAAAACAATTAATTGAATTGTCTCGGCAAGCTCCGATTGTCTGCAGATAGGGCGGCCTGTGTGGGAACGAGGGGATTGTTCGCGCTATCGTGCAGCCATCTTTGAACTGTGCTTTTATTTTTTCACACAAGACCTTGCTTGAAATTGTAATGACGTGGATACATGAGATATTGCACATGAGTACATTGTTTTTTTTTTTATAATATTTTGAAAAGCTTGCCTAACGACACTGAACACAAAGAATTGGGGCTTGTTTTTTTATCAGTAAATATAACAAAGAAAATATGTAGTTTTATATTAAACGTGTTTTTTTATCTTTAAGTTTTGTATTAATCGCGATTATTCATTAAGTAAACCGTAATGAACTTATTTCCTAAAAGTGACTACCCACAATAATTGACTGCACTCGCCACTTCAGCCAGCCCGTGACCACGGCAACTGTAACGCCGCCGAAACGTTGGGAAATAAGGTGATTACTGTTTACCTAATAAATAATCGCGATTAAACCCGTTTAGTATATAACCATGTATGAGTATCGCGAATCATTAAAAAATACTGAGAAAATATGTGTTACAATGGAATACAAATTATTAACTATTTTTATTTGTAATGCACTAACCCGTGCTAAGGACAATTTTAAAAACCTATTTAGAGGCTAAAAACTACACCCATGCCGGGATTCGAACCAGCTACCTCTGGCTATCCGTGCCAGCGCTCTTTCCAACTGAGTTAATGGGCGACTCACCGGCATCAGTGAAATTTCGAACCTCTTTACACTATTCTCTGTATTACGTACAGAATAGGTTTATAAATAGGTTTTTATACAAATTATTATTATTTATTTCAAGTTAAAGAATTTACATTCCGTTTGCTGAATGTCAATGTACAATTGTAAAATGTAAGCCTCAGCCTTCGGGCCGTAGTTTAGTGGAGAAAATGGCAGCGGAAAAAACTCCACTGTATCCATCTTTTCTCCAATCATCATAAACGTATACATCGGTTGCTAACTATGCGATAAGATTCCATGATTACCATCAATAACTTTGCAGCGAGCCATTGCAGCCTTTTTAGCACAACATTTTAGAAATGTCAATACTATCAATTCGCATTACAATAAAATGTGCAAAACCCATTAAAAAAGTAATAGTCAGCGAACAGCGCCTTGCCTTCATAATTTTTACACGTATACATCTGTGTGCAAAAACAAAATATCTACTGGACTTTGTTCTACAATTGTGTGGTTCAATATCACTGTCACGTATCAGACATCCACAGACATGCGGAAATGAAATGATAAGGTTTCATTTAAAGCAGCGCAGAAACTGCGGCTTTATAAACGTTACAAGTCAAACTAGGCGTCTATTTCAAAATCTAGATAATTTTCGACAAAAAAAGCACAAAGAAACACCAAACTTACTCTTTTCAAAGTCCTTAATTAACAGGTTTACATTATTGATATAATAAAACATAGAACTCATGCATTGTTGGCTTTAAATTTCAGATTCCTTCGGCGTTATCCACAATGTGTGATACTCATTTCACGTTAAATCTATACTGCAAAGCTTAAGTAAAGATTCCGCTTTCGCACGCAGATGGCAGTCCCTGGCCTCTGCCTACCCCTCTGGGATACAGGCGTGAGGTTATGTATGTATGTATGTATGTATACGTGAAAAGTTACATAATCAAGGCGCTGGTCGATTAGTAAATAATATACAAATAAAACAGCGGCCTCATGACATCACCGGTCCAGTCGTTGACATCATTACTAAAGATGGCCATTCAATAGCTGCAAGGTTGGCATAACTGGCCAAATATTTTGAGATGGCCATTCAATAGCTGCAAGGTTGGCATAACTGGCCAAATATTTTGGAGACAGATGTCCTTTGTGAATAAAACTAATGATCCAACGATAACACAAAACAGAGCCTTCTAAGGAAAAACATCATCCAACAATTTTATAGTATTTTTATTAGTTTTCAACTTTTGCTAAATACCAGTAGAAGAATTAAGAACTACGTAATTATTTACGTAATTCCATTCAAGTACAGACCATATTCTTCATGCAATCCACTCCATTCAAAGGTTATCTGGAAGAGATCGCTCTTAGCGATAAGACCGCCAATTGTATAACCTTACTTAGATTTAAGAAATCATGGCCGTATTCTTTTTTCTGGTTGTGCAATAAAGTGTTCTCTATCTATCTAATGTGGATGTGTATGTTTGTCGGTCGCGCTTTCGATGCCATCATGAGGGTAATTGGATTAAATATCTGTTATTGTCTGATACAACGTGTTATTACCTACACACGAATACTTCTGACAGTAAGGCCCGCCACTGTCTTACAATCCTCAACCAACCCGGACTTGGCCCCTGTGGTGGAGTATGACCTAATCTTCCTGCGATGCAGGAAGAGTCCGTGCCCCGGCAGTGGGGACTTACAAGAGTTGAAAACGAATACATCATAGTATGAAAGGATTTGAGAGAAACAGACTCGTATCTTTTGCATCTGCTTAATCTACGAAATGTTGACTTTAGCATCTACGCAATGAGATGATGTATATATGATGTAGGCATTCGATGGGTGAAGGAAACACACGGACACTGCAGTGCCCGGTTTTTATAACGGAGTAGGCTTGCCCAACACCCATATCATCCCGACAGCTTAGTTGGCCTACGTGGCAGTCACTCGACCGACTCCGGACCCAAGTAGGTCGCTGCAGACAAAACCTAAGCATGTGGGGTTACATTGCACAAACGGAGGAGCAATGTGATTGTGGAGCCTCATCGCAATCCATGGTGCACCTGCTCCAACGCCCATTGTGCCCTCACACCTGCACTCTGGAGGACCAAACAGAGGCCCACGCTGCTGCAATTGCAGTAGCCAACTATTGGACAGGAAAAATATAAATTGTCGAATCGCTGAAACGAAAAGAAGAAGAAGAAGTTGGCCTAGTCCACGGGGAAGTCAATACGTGCGGAGTCAATTAAGCCGCGGGTTTCCTCATCGTGTTTTCCTTCACCGTTAGGGTGTGGAATTATTGCAACAAATGACTTTGTTTTGAAAGTTACTGACTTAATCTAAATCTAAGATGCTATCGACAACAACGGAACGAAAATACTGTAGAACGTCCTCTCTTTGTACGGGGATACACTAAGTTCTGATAAATGATACGAACTGACTTTTGGAACTTATAACTATATATTGTCAATAGTAAATACCTAGGACTAAGATGAAGGGTGAGATTAACTGATACTGTACTGTTAATGAGGACGCGACGAGTGTCCGCCTGAATTGATCGGCTATATAACATAACATTTACATACAAGCACATACATTACTTCTGGCCCCACACTAGGATACCCTGTGTCGTGGGAACCAGAAACAACGACATCACAACCTGGGCTTTTTTTTGTTCCCAGCCGGGATTCGAACCCGGGACCTCTTGCATGGTAGGCAGACGCGCTACCGCTACGCTGCGGAGGTCGTCATATGTCGTGAACTAACTTAGGTTGCTGTCGATCACCCGCCACGTGACAATAAAGGTCCGCGGCCTCGCAGAATTGCTGACAAGCAATTCGCGTATAGAAACTGTTCGAGTTGGCCCGTACACTCTTGTTTACTCACATTTGAAATGTCAGAGCAGAGAAACATAACAAGACTCGTAAAGCACTAAACGTACTCAAAGCAACGCAGCAGCGGATAGACTAATGGATTTATAAAAACTAACTGAAGTCGTGATTTAATAAAAGCAAAGCTATTCGAAGACAAAAAAGAAAAATATGTTTACGAACATCATGATTGCCTAATCTCGTAAATTGAACATAAATTCATTAGGGTTTTTCGAAATTATAGACGGTGGCCAGATGACTCAAAACACGAAGGAGTCCATGCCCAAAAAAGGTTCGAATACTCTGTTGAAATCAAGTTGTTGACAGGGTAAGGATTAAGTGACTCATGCTGGTAAAGTAGTCCATAAAAGAGAGCAAAGCCGATTTCAGACACTGGAAACCAATCAGCGTTTTCAATGTAATCTTTTCTTATTATTGATTTGTAACCGATTAAAAGCAAAATATGCACAATATAAAAGTTTCACAAAGAGCGATAGAGTGTGCCATGCTGGGCGACAGGAATACGTCGGAATAAGTGGTAGATTTTCGCCGAAGAACCAAGGTCGAAGACGTTGGTAAGCGCATCACAAAATTAAAGTGGCGATTGGCTAGAAGGGAAGAGGCCTTTGCCCAGCAGTGGGTTTATGTGGGCTGATTATAGATAACCGATTAAATTTACTTGACTTTTAGGACTTGACTCTTCGTGAAAAATCGTAATGTGTGCTAAGCCTGAGACGTCGCACCGAACCGGAAGCGCGGACAGGTGCGCCGGAGCATGCGCGTGCGCTCGAGCGAGCACTGCAAGTGCGGAGGAACTATGGGTGCGGACTTGTAGAGGATAGGGATTTTTTGTCACTGGGAAGTAACAAAGGATTTTGTACCGTGCAATGAATCTGATTGTTTTTCAATAATTACTCAACCTACCACATAAATAACATTTATTAACCTTCAAAACACATTACAGACATAATCTTAAAATGAACAACAGTAAAGATTTATTACTGAAAGTCTCTTTTATTATTTATCTGGAAACTTGAGTATCTTCATCGTAGAGCTCTATTATCAGTATTACCACTTTTTGAATAACTTCATTACACTTCCTTTTTTCCATAATATTTGCTTATATATCCAATTATAGTTTATATTTTCGATTGCATTTCTACATTTCTCCTGTTCATTTTTTTGCACGCCTACCAATTTTTCTTCGTCTTCCTGCAGTTGACTCGTAGAAAATGCTTAAGACATTAAGTCCGCCGTATTGTACAAGTGTTTGAGTGCAATAAAGGTATTAATAATAATATCTATACCCATATCTATTTCCTAAATAAGATTAGTACAATTGTATCTATCATTTGTTACCACTTGTTGTACTTGATTTGTGGATTGAGAAAATAAAAATATTTGTATATTATGTATTTGATTAGAACTGTCACAATAAAACAAACAATTCTAGACATGGTAAGTTAGAGAAAGAAGGTGAAAGCCAAACGAAAGAGAAACCAACACACAACAACAGACACCCCACCTAGTTTGGATCAACTTAATTAAGAACGAAGGCAGTTAACCAAATGTTTGTAATGAATGCTGTACTACCGCGAGCGTGACAGAGAACAAAATGTCGGTTGCTGGAAAATATGAACATAATCACGCCAGTAATTTAGAGCTATAAGCTAGCTGGTTGATAAATATATAGATAGAGCAGTGCTCCGCAAAGTGTGTGCCGCGGCGCACTGGTATACCCCGCAGACATCAAAAGGTATGCCTCGAGAAAATAATTAGGTTTTGCTAAAAATACCGTTTTTAGAGGAAATGCAATCTAGTACTATATTTTAGGCCTAAGTTATGTATATAGATTCTAAAACTATCTTTTCAAACACTAGACTATTCTAGAAAAATTATGACGAAGTTGAGAGAAACAAAGAAAGTAATTTATTGTAACACGATGACTTGTATTTACTCGTATTACGACCATTTCGGACATACAATGGGTAGCAAGTCACCTTCAACTTACCCTGCAGAGGGTAAACATTCCAGCAACACCTGTGAGACCCAAGTTATCATGGCTGCACAACCTACGACAGTGTTTTCAACAGAGTACCAGTTTCTTGTTTGTATCGGCTACCACGTAAAGGAAGATAGCCAAATCGGTTGCCAAACTTCGATAGGAGACAGCACATAAAGGAGAACAATGATTTTATTTTTAATTTTACTTTTGGAGATCTCACAGCTTATAGTAATAAAATACAGTAAGTAAAATAATGACACAAAAAAGCCATCGGTTAGTCTCGCAGTTAGCACTTTTTATACTTCAATGTTAAAAATGTTATTAATTTATGTAAATTAATAACAATTTTAATTTTAAATTAATCAATGTTGATTCTGAACTAGATAATATTGATATGGTACATAGGCTGCTACTTATGTCTGCGAAATGTGGGATTCCAATAATTTTAAACGCAGTGTCTGACCTCCATGGTCAAATTCGTTCTTTTTTAAATACTGGCCGCTAATATTTTTCTCTTATATACGTTAGTGTTTTGTTTTTGTTGGGTTATATTGTAAATGTCATATCGCTGAAAAAATGGAACTCACAAAATATTGGTGCTATGATTTATTACGATTTTCGACGTGGTTTAACGGAAAAACAAAGCGTATATCAATTAACTTCGACTTTTGGTGGTGAAGCTCTATCAAAAACGACTGTGTCACTGGTTTAGTGAGTTTAATCGCGGGCGCAGTAAGCTCACGGACGAAGTTAAAGAAGGTCGCCCGAAATCGGTGGTTGTGCCACAAAATATTGAAGCTGTGCGAAAACTAATAATGCAAAACCGCCATGTTACGTATCGCGAGATAGAGGCTATTCTGGGCATATGTATGACGAGCATTCATAGTATATTACATGAACATTTGTCTGTAAAAAAAAATTGTCCTCGTTGGATCCGGCACTACTTAACTCAGGATCAAAAAGATGCTCGCGTCGAATGGTGCAAGAAAACCTTAAAAAAATTTAACGGAGGCGACTCAAAATCTGTTTATAATATCTACACAGGTGACGTGTAGGATCTACGCGTACGATCCCGAAACTAAACAACAATCAACAGTTTGGGTGTTTCAAAATGAGCCGAACCGTACGAAAGTGGCTCGTGCAAAAAGCACTGTAAAGCAAATGGTGGCCTGCTTTTTTGGTATTAATGGCCATGTGGCTACAATACCACTGGAGAATCGCAGAACGGTTAATTCGGAGTGGTACACGACCATTTGTTTGCCGGAAGTATTTGAAGAAATACGCAACAACAACCAGCGACGCAGAATCATACTTCACCATGACAATGCCAGCTGTCATACATCTCAGGAAATAACTACATTTTTGGATGGTTAAAAAATAGAATTGATGGTTCATCCACCGTACAGCCCTGATTTGGCTCCCAATGATTTCTATTTATTCCCAAATGTAAAGAATAAATTACGTGGTCACCGATTTTCTACCCGTGAAGATGCCGTAGATGCGTTCAAACAGCACGTTTTGGAGATCCCTCAATCAGAGAGGAAAAAGTGTTTTACAAATTTGTTTCATCGAATGCAAAAGTGCATCGATCATAGTGGAGAATACTTTGAAAAACAATAAAAGCATATTTAGCCTTTAGCATTTTACATTAATGTTTATTTTTTCTATTCCGCATACATAAGTAGCAGCCCTTGTATCAGATTAAGGAGAAGTTTTAAATTATTTGAAGAGATGACATGCTCGGATCAGAAATCAATTTGGCCTATAGTTAGTCCTCGCACGGGAAACATAGAGTCTTAGAGATCTGCGTGCAACAGAGGTGTAGGGGACTATCAATATTACATTAGCTAGAAGTCCGCTGAGTCTACATACGCATGATGACCAACTTGTACACTTTTCAATAAGTGAAACAGCACTAACTGCAATGTAAATAACACCACCCTGTCCCCAAGCGAAGCCCGACCCAGCAGGTTCCCGCACAAAGATCGATAGTGTAAACGTGTTAGTCGGTTCCGCACTGATAAGTAAGCCTGAAGATAGAAGACAGGTATCAGATGCGTTGGGTGAAAGCAAAGGGCTCAGATCGCACATACACATTAATTGAGAAAGTGGGAGTGACATCACCGCTGCAACCGGAATGAACGAATGCTGATATTCCATTGAACTATAGCGCTGTTTGCAGTATTGTATGAAACACCAAAGGTGGCAGTGAGAGGTGTATGAAGAAAGGTGGAAAGTCCAAAAACAATAAAATGAAGAAAAAGAAGAAAGAAAGACATTTATTGGAACAAATTAAGACATCAGAGGAAACAAAAGGGATACCACTCATAGTTACAAACAAGTAAATCGAAAACAAATTAAGAAAATGAAATTACTGTCGATAAAGTTACGGAATTATATTGTTTAAAGAGTATAATTAAACAATTATTATAATTCAGTGACCGCTGGATAAAGACACATGCGTTGAAAAAATATTGCCAGACATAACAACCAGTTTTCAGAACCACACAACTTAATAAATAATATTTTAATATGCTTCCCGAGACATTATGCACAATAAAATGGCTCCATAAAAGAGATTTTAAGCAAATAGTGTTTTATGCACCACTCGTAACGGTACAGCCTCGGCAGCCATTTTTAACCAAATCTGGTAGTTTAAAATGGCGTGAGTCACAAACTCAACTAAGTAACTGCAAAAATTTTGCTGCCAGAAGAGAGACGAAGTTTCGAAGAGTACAGCATCTATAACCTAGCAAAATTTGCTTTGTAGACCCAGATACAGTAATAAGATTGGCAGAAAACCACAACTGTAAGTTAAATCGAATTCCATCCAGATTTCACGCTAAACCCGGATCGTTTCTCAAATTCACAATCACGACAAAACGAGATTAACCGACGGAATACAACTAGCGAGATAGCTCTGTGTGAATTAAGCCGTATTTTACAGCAATAAATTCCTAATGGAAAAGCGGAACTGTGTTCAACCTTCACCTTAGTAGCGTTTCTCCTCTTCTAACTGAAGTCGACTGGTGATTAACATTTACATTTTATTTGACTCAACGCGTGTAAACGTTGATAAGCCTTCGACTGCGCCAAGGCTTCAAGGCGTAAAAGGTGATGTTAAAACTGTGGACGTAGATGATTTCACACCGGTTCCAACCGTTACATGTGCATTCACATATGGTGGAACCACCCACCCCTCCCAACCGACTTCCCTATAAGGAGAGCGAACTAAAGACTTATCAGAATCCAACGGTACGGACCAATCCAAAGCACATTAATGATAACGGGGAAATGATTTAAACGGTGACAGTTTTTCACTCAGGAAATTAGACTTGGAAACGAATGCAAATTATTCAGGTAGACTGCTAATTATCTCAAAAAGTGACTTTTAAAAATAGGTATTCCAAATTTGCATATTGTGACAGTCAAATTAAAGTTGCTTAGTTTCATTAAATTATCTCTCTCAAACTAGTAGACGACAATTTTGTCATGATCGTGGCAAGTGACAGTCCCTGGTCTTTAATTTGGGATACAGGCGTGATTTTACGTTATGTTATTATGTTTTTTACTAAAATTTTGTTTCGTTATACGGAACAATTTTACGAATTGAATTTTAATAATCATTATCGTAAAAGCAACAGGTCGAGTAAAATTATTTTATATTCGACTTATACGGAGGAGACATGAAAATCAAAGCTATGTGCAGTAATCCACAAACGTAAAGAATACAACGCCTCGCGCCTTGAACCCAACAATTCTCAGACTGATAAAAACCTTTGTACAAAACCAGCAAAGTTAACTGCTTAAACTCCTAAACATCCCTTAGAGCTGTAAACCTAAAGAGATAAGAGTCATTTTCAAACGGACTGAGATTCCAGAGAAGTTTGTTAAAAAAGGCATACAATTGCAGGCAGCAGCGCGAATCTCCGCTCCCGCAGTGATTTATGGCACATTAGAACCAGTTAAGACCACCAGGCAGTACACATTATATTGACAACTGACCTATGGTCATTAGCCCATACGTGTAGTACTTATATCACCAGTTAATACAAATAATACTGACTGCTGACCTCTGGTCAATAGTTCAATATTTTGTAGAAAACACATCTGGTGCTCGCAGCTACTCAAAGATATTATGATGATGGGGTACACAGACAGTAGCTTGGTTTTTGAATAAGTACTTATGCTTGGCTGCCTACTAAGAAAAGAGCAGTAAAATGACTACCGTCGATTAATTTTAATTAAGACTTCATTATAAATCTTTAGCTAGAATCCGTTTATATTGCTAAGTTGTTAACGCGCAAAAGAAATTAATTGTGTCTAGCAGTTTTTTTCAATGTTCTTTTTATTTAAATAAATCTAAATTCTTCCGCTTAGAGTAGGTCATTTATACGTCCGAATTCATACAACAACATTAAAAAGGAAGCCGCACTCTGCAAGTTAATACAAAATAATAAAAAAAAATACGAACTAACAAACTAAGTTTGGTTTTTCTTATTTCCTCTACCTTAATTTATAAAAGTTAATAAGACATAGGATATTTCTAAGTCTTAAGTCTTATTTACTACTTTCATAAATTAAGCTACAGAAATTTACCAAAGCAGAATACGTGAATATTACTGGACCTAGGACTCTCCCCGGAAGAACCCTAGTTGATTTCACATACACTTTTGCAAGGTTACTTAATCGGATAAGTGGAAGCTTGATGGATTCTTTACAATGTTAAATAATTATATCAAGAAGAAAAAAATATTCTAACCTAAAACAAGCGCAAAATTATTTGAATTAGTCTTGTATGTGACCTTTCAAGCATAAATATACCTACAAACTAGTTATACCCCTACATTTAACGAGTTTAATCGCAATTTTAAAGAAATAACTACCTTATCATGTATGCCTATTTCGTATGAATAAATAAATGAATAAAAACTAAGTATTATGAGTATCGCATTAAAAATGCTGTAGGTACAAGTCTGTTAGCTTTTAGAATATACCTCGGCTACTATTGGATAGAATCGGATATATTCGTGTAATAGAAATATCGGAACTAATATGAACTAAATAGGTTTTTAATAATATGAACTAATAATTACATAATTTTTCAAAATAGTGATGAATAGTTCAGAGCACAGAGTATACAGAGCAGGAAGTATTATTACCAGTGGTCGGTGTAGGTATATTGAATTAAGGTCACTGACATCAAACGTAGATGTTAATATGGATACGCCTCCGAGTTTCCGGATTATTATGATAAAAATACCGGAACATCGAAATTATTACATGAAACTAGTTAAAAATGTATCAATACTCTCAACGCTATGCTGCTAGTGGCGTAGATAACCAGAATTTAATAGTAAAAAATGACTGGTGTGTAAAAACCTTGTTGTAGTAAAAGTGTTGGAGTAAAAGCCTAAGCATGTATAAAATGATATAATAATAATATTCATTTCAACACACGACATCCGGCAAACAGGGTCTTTTGTCCTCTTATCTCTATGCTCAACGCATCTGACCAATTAGAATCAAGTATCCAGGATGACTCATTGACTGTTTGTTCGAAAACAATGCGCTCGCACCGACATCCAGACCAAGTGGCTCACTCACTTATTTCGGTTCGTGGAGTGCGCTTATTTTATGTGTTGTGAATATCTTGACTTGACCCTGGCTTGTTTACTGTCTTCTGAAATCTACTTAAAACGACGAATTTGGCTTATAACTACGGACATCGATTTATTACTCTTGGATTGGGCCCATTTGAAGTTGTTTTTGTACGGGTAAGTTTTAATTATTTTCACTATTTAAGAAGGTTTTAGAACTTGGAAACAGTTAAAAAAAATCACTTTATAGCAATCATCACAGCGCATGAGAGTCCGGTTTACCAAATTTTTGGAAACTCCGGTACATTCCGGAAGAAATGCATGTCCATGCTATGATATCATGACGCAAGTATCTAAAATCAATATACCTACACCGACCACTGATTATTACACTCTTGTGCTTTCGGAGAAAACCGAAGCCTACTCTAGAGCCCGAGGTATATTCTAGAAGCTAACACACTATACCTGCCCTGCAAACACTTAGTTTGGTAAACAAAACGGCTTAGGAGCGTCTTCTATTTATAGGTGAAAAAAAAACAATCCAGTACAAGCGAACATCGTGACGGAATGCCAGATTCAAAGCAGAAGAAAAAAAACCACCTCCGGTTGTCTAATCAGACCACAAATCGGTGCGCATATCTCACGGCCAATTTAACTCATAGATCGATGCGATCTTAACTAAATGTGTATCTTTAACATTACTTTGTGCGTTCTCTATTTCTTTTGAAACGTAGGCAATAAGTATGACTTGTCGAGTGAATTGTTTTTTTTCTTCTTTTTTTACGGTTGTTCGGTTTAAGTTACCAGACAATAAAACTGACAATAATAGAATATAAACTATTTTGGGCCCTGTAGGAAATATGACTCTTTCGTTTACATTTTTATTTTTTTTTAATTTAAAATCACATTAAACGTCCAGTACTGATGTTTAATATGCTGTCGCCTTTTATACTGCACACTAGGAAGGAATTTATTTTAATAGTGCATTTATCAGTGCGATATAATAATACGCATAATTTTTGAATCACCAACGAATTAATTATTTTAACAATATCAGTTTTGCAACTGAAATGCATCACATAGAGTAGAGAAAATACCATTACGTGAGTGATCGCTATTAAGCGGGGAAACGTATTTATCAAGATCTTTCAGCTAGTTATTATTAAAGATGTTATCAAAGCTTTTTTTCTCTACGTCACAAGAGACTGAGTAAGTTGGAAACTGTATTTGTGGCACAGTTAATTACTAGACCTAATTGTTTCTACGGTTTCTTATAGATAATTAGGAGCATTAATCCAGAGAGATTTTATTCCTGTACTGTTCCACGGGTGGTTTAAATCATAATTGATTGCTTAACCTAGTGCACAATCCAAATCACACAGTAGATCAAAATTGAGGACGTGTAATTCTACAGCAGGCAACGATTGAACAGACGATTTGACAGGTTTCTGCAAACCTACTCAGTTTTTCCTTTGGTGTTTAATTAGTTGTCAGAAAGTGATATTTTATTCATCTTTCGTCTATTATTTCTAAAAAAAAGCAATTTAAAAAAAAGCCATAAAAACGCTTTTGAGCAAAGTTTTTTTTTTTTTTTAGGCTAAAATGCCTTGAGTCGGTTTTAAAACTGATAATTGATAAAAATGTATACAATTCATACTTTTTTTCACACTGTCAAACAGCATATAGAAAGAATTAAAATGAAACCTACCAATTGGAACTAATAGGATACCAAATTGCACAGATAGATCCTAAATTTAAAACAGACAACAAATGAAAAAAACCAAAAGAAACAAAATTATGTTGTATCTCCATAAAAACAGATGATTATTAGACAAAAGAAAACGAAAAAACAAACAGAAGAAGATCAGTCAGTCATAATTAAAGCGCGTCAGTCTAGAATTAAACAGATAACCATCAGGATTAGCATAAACAAAACGACTGCGAACTCGGTCTAAATCAAAGATAGCCAGAAATTGAGCAGAAGGTCTCGGAAAATCACTAAGGTACTGCAGCGTCAACATGTTTAGATGAGATTAGAACTCTATTGTAAACACCAGAGAAAAAGTATAATATATTAAAAGCCTAATAACATATCTAACCGCTTAAAAAAATGTGTCAAGTACACTTTTTGCAAAAAGGGCTACTAAAACATAAAGGATTATTTAGATGACAATGATGTCTAGAATTAATGCATGAGTTCCATGTTTTATAATAATTTTATGTAAACTCTGTTAATTAAGGACTTTGAAAAGACTAAGTTTGGAGTTTTTTTCTCCACAATGATCTAGATTTTGTAATGGACACCTAGTTTGAATTGTAACGTTCATCAAGCTACAGTGTCTGCGCTACTTTGAATAAACCCTTTTCATTCAATTTCATTACTAAAATATGTATCGATCGATATCCATACTTGACATTTCCACTGCTGGGCGCCAATTATGTATACTCGTTTTTAAAGTTAATAGATACTATGAAAAATTTTGAAACATTTTAAAACGACTTTTCGCATTAAACAAAGGAATAACTAAATATAACAAAGCAAAAAAAAAAGGCTGAAGTTTCTGAAGATTTATATTCAATTTTGTGTTTTATAGTTATAAGCTTTCTAACGAATGTCAAAAAATACCATAAGGAAACAACACAGAAATGCAATCGGACCATCTGTTCCTTCCCATATGGCTGCAGACTGATGAACTTTACGATCGAGTTATTCCTAGAGCTGACCTTTTACTTGACGCCCGTAAAAGTATTTGGTCTATTTACTCTTATAATTTTACTTTCTCTTCGATGGCGCTTAGTCATAGCTTTGCATTCTTTAAAAAGATAAAGAGGCATTAGGAAAAGGTAGAGCAACTTTACTCTTTGTAAAAGTATCGAAATATTGTTATTCCCCACTGGAGGCCACCGTACATTTGTACAAATAGCCTCAGTCTGGGTATATTTCCGTGTTTTTGATGGGGTAACTAGAGGGGAGGGAAGAACAAAGAAAGAAGTATAAAGTAGGGAGAGTTTTAATGTCTATGGAATAACTGATACGAAGTACACTGGGTCATCTAGTTATTATTATCCATTTTGAATTTAGAACTACATTTCGTGATAAGCGAAAATAGAATAGTAACAAAAGATATCGATCAAATTTAGCCATTCTTTAAATTAATAATTTGACTTTAGGTTGATCATAATGTTCGAAACGACCAGTTTTTGAACAGATCATTTCACAAACTCAATACATGCAGTTCTAACGAGAAGTATGCTGTCTCGCTTGCACAATTTAAAATGATTAATTATTGTAATAGAGAAAGGACCAGTTTCTGAATTGAGAGTTTCGCTAAGTAAATAGTTAACTGTAGTCTCTTCGAATTTCCCAGAACAGAGCGTGACAGAACGTTACTTAAGTATTCACTTAGTGAAATTCTCAATTCAGAAACCGGCCTTAAGACTTTTGAAATGAGAATCTCGACGTAAGAACGGCCTAAAATATCCTTCTGTCTCATTGAACTTCGACAAAATTGAAGAGACATTAATACGCAAAGATTACGAGTACTACCAGTAGCAATGACTTCCACACGCTTTAGAATAACCATTAGCGTCATTGATCATGTCAAATAAAATAAAACATGACCTACTAATCCAAAACTTTTTGCCTTAGTTTTTTGTAGCTCCGAAATAAGATCAGTGTTTGGGATTAGGTGTGGTTACATTGTTTTGTAATTAAGATTTTTATAACTTTTTTTACAGGACAAAGACTGACAAAAAGTAATATTTAGTCTTAAAAAAATACAGTAATCTGTATTTGATTGAGTCTGTCATCATGATCTTATCGATATAACTCCTACTATTTGATGTGTTATGTTTTTTTTACGTAGACTATATACGTCTTACGGTTGGGCACAGTCCTTCTGTCAAAGAGAGACCATGGGTTTAATTACCACGCGTGCCCACCGCGGATTTACAATTTCAAGCACCGAGTCTCTTGAACACCTTAGACACTAAGGTTTCCTTCACAGTTAGCGAGTGGTATTGCTACTCAAACTTCACAAACTAGATAACCTAACTTTTTGTTCTTATGTTTTATGAAAATGGATCAACATTTAATAGTTGTGTCTCTCCTATAATGTCAGCAGCAAAGCAGAAAGAGTTAAGAGTCAGATTTAAAATTCAAGACGAATTGAATAAGAAAGGCCAAAAGCCCAGCAGGACTTTAATAAGCCGATTATGTATGTAGGTCATGGAAAAGGCTTTAAAGGAGAAAAAACAACAGTCCAGTCTAACGTATTAGAATATGTACGACTAACGAGGCACTCACGCGCACAATCCTGCTGCGACTGAGCGTGGAACCTTGGTGACGTCATTCGCTGATGTCGCTGATAAAATTACTTTTGACATGCAAATGTTACGAGCCAAGGAACGCGGTATTGCTGAGTGACTTTTTGAAGAATTTAAATAAATTTAAAGCGTTCAATACTAGTGCGCTGTAATTGTTACGCATTACCGTAACAATTACAGCGGTTTAATAGTTTTCTAATTTAAGGGTAACTCCCAGAAACAAGATTGGCTGTGAGCGAGCTAAGAACCCGTTGTGTGAAGAGTGTGAAGAGCGTAACGTCTTAAAACATGAATATTTTCGCTTATCATCATCATCAACCCATTATGTCCCCACCGAGGGGCACGGGTCTCTTCCCTAAGGAAGGTGTAGGCAATACTGCACCACGTGGGCCAAGACCGGATTGGTGGAGGCTTGCAAGACTAGTGGCCGGTCTTACTGACAGAAGTTTTCAAGCCGCTAAGGCTTCGGCTTAAGGACTTTCGTTTACAGAGGCTCCAAATACAAACTGTAACAAACCACTTAAATAATCCCATAAAATAAAGTAAGAATAATCGATTCGTTCGCTGATGTTGTGGTGCAAAGAAACAACCAGACAAGATAAATGAAAGCCAAAGAGATGCAGCTTTATTGCAATCAAAATAATCTCAAGGACTAAAAATATACTCGACGAATTCAATCCCGAAATACTCAGGAATGCATCCGCACAGGATTTATGTCGCATAATTCAGTCACTTGAAGGGGATTTCTTGAGGTACGTTATTGCAATGTATTCAGCACAAACAGGTTTGTTACTGAAAAACTTAAAAAAAAAAACATAAACCCGACTTCGTTACACGTATCGCACAGTATGTTGTCTGAGATGACACAAGTAATCTAACCATATAATATTATTTAGGATTTTGGATGTTCCTTTCTTTAATCAATAATTGTACTTGTCTAGTAGCTTGATACATAATTATCTTCCTTAGTTTAATTTTCTGAACGCATCTATAAATATTTGACAGCAATCATAAATATGATAATATCTAAGCATTCTAACAAAACCACGCACTTGTACGCCTCTAGAAATCATAATGGAATAAGGAAAACTGCCAATCATACTTAAGATGTTGTATAGAATCAGGCGTTACTTTGCGGAAATCCATAATAGCATTAAAAAGTTAAAATTACTTTGCTGAATTCCGCCAAAAAATTTTTGGCGGAATTCAGCAAAGTAATTTTAACTTTTTAATGCAATCATACTTAAGATTACATCAACCCAGAACACATTGCCCTCTGGTGTTTGGATATATATATACACTCATAAACTCGCACCTGTATCCTGGAGGGGTACGCAGAGATCAGTTTTTGTCCTTGCCACGATCCTGCCAAACCTCTTTCTCCTCAACAACACTCAATTTGTCGCTGCATTCAAGCACGCCGAATAGGTACCCAGGACAATCATATATATGACTTTAAGACGATGTTTGTGTTCCAATCTCGCGAAGTTCTCAAAAGTCACTTCGCAGCAAAAGATCTATAGTGCACCTGTTTTGCATAGTGCAGTGTACCAGATTCTTTTTAAAAGGTCAATTGGAAGATTTCAACTAAACTAATGGCAATACATAATGGTCTCATACACTGTCAAACATTGAGTTGTAGTGAATGGATCTCTAAAGAAATTTTGTCGACATAATGACGATATTTACGTGAAGAAATTGTAATTTTACCACCCGCAGTGGTATAAGTTCGTAGGAATTAAAATATTATTGCTACTACCGTAAAGAATACCTCGCGAATACCGTCTTATGTTATCATAAGAAAACCACAATGATTTAAGAAGACGATACAAGGCGATACTCGTTAAAGAAAATAAAAAATGCAAGCAGACATCCAACTCACAACTCAAAGTCAAACCCTTCCACTCTGATAAATAACAACAGTATCTCACGACGAAAAAGAAAGCTTACATAATTCGATGATTCAGAATCAGGCCATCGTAACTGTGTTACTTTTTTCGACACTACACCAAGTTAAGGATCATTACGAGGCTGAATGCAAAAAGAGCACTTCGTAAAACAGATCTGTAGAAATCTTTGTGTTAGTCTAATGATAGTTTTCGACTGAGGTACCATTAGTGTGGATGTGTACGGCAATTATTGCAGCAGTCTCAATAACAATCTTACTATTAGTCAGAGGTGTAATTTTCGACTTTTTTCCACGTTCATCCGTACACCAAACAAATGTTTTTTGAAGTACTTCACGCTTTCAGAAACATGTTATATTTTTATTTTTATAGTCTGAACTTTCTTTAAACATTTTTCTTTTTCAATTTCATAAATATAGTAAATATAGTCAAAAAAGTTTAAGAACTGAAGTGACACACTTACAGCCCTTCAAACAAGAGAAAATCCCCTTGACTGCAGCACCAATATTCAATTTATTTACAATAATGGCCTTTCTTGCCCCAAGTTTTCTTTCCACATGAAGTTTGTTTAACCTTATCAAAGTTTAAAACATGACGTCGTCGTCGTCGTCAGGCTATACTAGTCCACTGCTGGACATTGCCCTCCCTTAAAGAGCGCTACGTTGTGCTATCATAGGGGGTAATGCCCATAATCCCCACGCTGACGCCTGACGCGAATCCCCATAAAACATGACGCCCCGGTGTCAATTGCGCTAGACCATTACCTGTCTCGGATGACCAGATGACGCCTCCATCTCCATATGCCTGTAGTGCTCAGCCGAGCGGTGCACCTCACGGCCGCGAGCCAAGTTCTCGGCGGCCGCCTTCTCCTCACCGCGGGTAAGCGTCGTCACCTTTCTCACGATCCGCGTCGTGATCCTGCGCTGCCCGTGATCGTCTTTCTTCGAGACCTTGGTTGACTCTAGGGAAGAGCCGAGTATCTCGGTCGCCATGCGCTTGTTCGTGTGAATCGCCTGCAGCTCCGAGACGCCGCGGCCGCCAGCCGACGTCGGCACGGCCAGGGCACTCTCGCCGTCGTACTCGAAGTGCGTCTGGTTGCCATCGCGAACGATTCGTCCGTTGTAGCTCTCCTCTTGATAGGAACCGGATCGGTAGCTCGACGCCCTCTCCATGCCTGGGTAGTTCCCGTCATAGACAGTCTCGTTTCTAGACAGTCCTTCCCGCAAACTCCTTGGGACGGACGCTAAGTTCAGGCTTGTCGTTATCGGGGATCCGACAGGCGATGGTATGGACTTCTTGAGGCTGGATTTCAGGGGTTTGGAGCTCGAGTCGTCGCTTTCGAGGGTGCCTTGAACGAAGAGACGCTTGCTGCCGCCTTCTTTGACGAATCGGTACATTGACATCGTCACTCGCGCGTTTAGTGGCGCATGCCGTCAATCGTGGTTGCTAGACACTGCACAGTGCACAAGGGTGAGAAGGTGAATAACCGCTGCGTTATAGAACCAATCGTGATCTGCCAGTGGATATATGCTGCACTGTATTTTAGTTTGAAGATGTTGCAGATACGACGATCGTTTCTTATCCGCAGTGGCGAATGGATACCCGGCTTCGGTTTAGCTGTTTACGGATTCGACACACGCCTCCCGGTGGTTTGTTTTTACCGTTAGAATGGAGACGCGACGTGGACGATCAAAGGTAAATACTGGCGTAGCAAATGTGAATTAATGATGTGACAATACGTCTTTAATCTATTGTAGAGGTTTTGCGTGAGATGGCTATATTTGGCGCACAATATGTGCCCCAAATGATGATTCAAGAGATAGTTAGAAAGATGCTCCAATAATTGGTATACAGTTAGGTACTAAGATGTTACATATCATCTATGACGCAAAATATATTTTCTTTAAATAATTATAGACGCCTTTATTAACTACAGTCTCAGTAACCTAAATGATAAAGACTTCCCTGGATACATTGCAGATTATATTTAAAAAAACCCAAGACGAAAGTGAGCGTTTGCCCATTTTTTTGTCTGCCAGTGGGTTGAAACCGATAGTTGTTTGTCACATTCAAATAGCATTGGCTAAGCCTGTCGCCAACGCTTCCTTAACCGGCGACCAAAGGCGTCAAATATGGCTAGACCCTTCCGGCGGACGCAAGCAAATATGTTAAGGTAAACCCCAAGAGATCTAAGCTATACTGGCTAAAAATATCCTCAAAGACAACAGGCGGAAAGATAAAAAAGAAAATTTTAATATCTGTGAAGAAAAATTCGAGAAAACAGAAGGTTTAAAAAGTAAATTCGATTCAGAGTCAAGTTATCTGCGCCTGCACGAAAGCCTTGACCCAGACGTTGTTGTGAATAATAGAGTTAGGATTCGTCATGAAGGTTTATGTAAAGGAGATCGCAGGGCCTCGCTGGAATTAGACGATGACTTAATCGCCGTTAGTACATAGCAAGCACTGCCTTTTCTAATCCTTCAAAATCTCAAGTTGTACCAGTAAAGTATGCTCACTTGGAGCTTTGTTGTCACGGAAGCACCCGAGGCGTTAGGAGTCGGACGTGGCTGAGTGCCATACATTATTGTATGGTACCCGGCTGTCTTCTATTCTACGAGTATGTCTTCTATTCTACGAGTATGTCATCTATTCTACGAGTATGTCTTAGATTCTATTTGTATTGTGTTCTCTTCATGTATTGTTTTTGTTCTATTTCGTGTATTTGGCTTGTTTAGCTATTAGTTTCTTTCTTTTTGTAAGTACATATTATCCCACAATGTTGCTACCAGGATATACAAATGGCTCTGGTCAAACATTATCAAAGTGGTAATGTCTTTCGGTGATAAGTTCGGTATGTTGAAAGATAACGAAATTACTAATGTTACGGTAATATACCTTTAGGTGGATGAACTAACAGACATAATACGTCTGGTGTTAGTGTGCGTAATATTATTAAGCGGTTCTATTTCTATGCCGTTTTAATTCCAGTGGGTAATCTCTTTTTAACCTACTATAAGGAAAGGTTGTCAAGTAAACTTGTATTTATGTTTATATATTATATGTTGCTTTACTTTTAAGGAGTCAAAATTTTGTGATTATTCCCTCATTGGATAGAATATACTTCGATGTCAATCCTAACTAAAATTGAAAAAAAATGGGATGACTGATGGTTTGTAGACAACTACAGAATTTTTGCTTCATAATTGATTTTACCAATCTGTTTTCAAACCAATTCGGTTTTGCACCAAATTAAGTTACGCTGCTAAGCTAATGTAAGTAACGGATTTTCAGTTGGTGACAAAAAAAAGCTTTCTCGCACTCATTTGCTTTTTGGCATCGACTTAAAATTTATTACAATTACGTTCTTGGGAGCTCCGTTATTAAGACTAAAAGGTTAAGGATGAAAGTTACTTTCTTCATATTACTTCAACAGAAAAGAGTATCTTAAACGGAAAGAATGTGAGGACTAGTCAAAAGTCTTTTCGTCGGTATTTACAAAAACTTTAGCATGTTTACACACAGTTCTTTGTTAACAGTATGCCTTCAGTGAGTGACAGAGGGGCACAAAGTATTAGTCGGTGGCCATAACTAACAACACAATACATAGAAGACTGCATTCCTAATGTAAAGTGCTAATTATAAGTTCTATTACAAGGCCTTCGTTGTTTTACTTAAGTTTGTATGAGGCCCGTATAGGTGTTTTGCCGAGAATTCAGCCTTTTATGTTCTCCTATTACTAGTATCTAGTAAGCGAAGTTTGTTAACCATTAACTCGCCTAACCTACCGAGACTTACCCCTGGTTTCCCGTGCACTAGCAATCTGTTAATGATACAGATGTCAAATGTTTTATTTGCATGTACTTTGGCCAACTGACAACTGTCAACAGTGTAGATTAACTGCTTGTTGGTGTACCAGAAAACAGGGGTTAGAGTCGGGATCTGAGCAATTGACCAAGGAAATTACATTTCATAGTCAAACTTAAATACTCTATTTTTTACAATAAATATAAATAAATAAATAAATAACTTCTACACAACACAATCACTTGTCCTGAGTGCTTAGTGCGAGTTTGACAGATCCAATCGAATAACTTTACTACCGCGTTAATCGAGCATTGAGTAGTGAGTATGAGTAAGTTAACCGTTCGAACTGGCAAAACGCTGTCGCAGTACAACTCGCACTCGCGTTTATTCGTGTTTTGGCTGGTAAACGTGTTCACTTCTCAACGTAAACCATTACAACTCGCACTCAGCAATTTTAATTTCCATACTTGTCGCTAGGTGGCGCTTCCCCGATGCCATAGAAATATGAGTTTACGTTAACGCTATCGCGTAGTTAAAAAACTCGCACTAAGCACTCTGGTCACAAACTAGGATTCACTGTGATAAGATAACCAGGTTTACAAACATACTGTTGCTATATTCTTTTTTTAATGCACAAACCCGTGCTAAGGACAATTTTAATGTTGCTGCCTGTACGTAATACAGAGAGAATTGTAAAGAGGTTCGAAATTTCACTGATGCCGGTGAGTCGCCCATTAGCTCAGTTGGGAGAGCGCTGGCACGGTTAGCCAGAGGTCGCGGGTTCGAGTCCCGGCATGGGTGGAATTTTTAGCCCCAAAATAGATTTTAAAACAGTATAGTATGAATACTACACTCCTACTTGGCTATTTACAATTCCTAATAATGTATTAATTTCGAAATATCGACGCTTAAAATGCGTACGAACTTGAACTACTCGTATTTTTAAGACTTGATATATATATACACATTTTCTAGTTTTGTAAGTTAGTTAATGTTTTAACATTCCGGAAACTGACACTTAAATAGTAGAGATTTAAAAAAGGTCTATAAGAGTGTTGTAGTGGTTACGTGTTTTTAAAAAATAGGGCCGAGATTATATGAGATTCTTAGACAATATTTCGTCCGGCTCCTTATTTTTTGTGTCTCATCCAACCACCGCATGCTGACAGATACAGAGCTATCTAGTCGTAAATACATCTATTAACCTCTAGTGTCATTTAATAATGCTGTATGTTAATAATTTAATGGCTGTGACTTGTTTGCTGTGAGATATTTAGCTACTATTTCATATTGCAAAGAGAGATTGTATTTTTTTCTCATTTTTTCGCGGCATGTATCAACGACTTTGTTTTCCAAGTTACGTACATTTGTGAACCTACAGTAGCAATACCATTCGATAACTGTGAAGGAAAACATCGAGAGGAAACCCTAGTGTCTGAAGTGGAAAAATATCTCAGCTGTTGCGACATACACTGGCCATAGTCTATCTACTGTGAAGTGCGGAAAATCTTAAGTCTAACGAACTATATTCAATTCAAAGAACCTTAAAATCTCGTAACGTAACAGCTGGTCACAACATTTTTGTGTGGGCTGAATGTATCTAGATGTAACGGCTTATATTTTTAGAATGTCTATATTGTCCATGAATGAATACAGTAAATTCTGTCCAATCTGGGGAAGAACTAGAAGTACCTATGCAAAGTATGAAAGACACTCGGATATAATAATAATGAAGCGCTCGTGGCCTAGACGAACCGAGTGATTGGAATTCACTTGAGTTAAGCAACAACAGGCGCGGTCAAGTGCCGGATGGGTGACCGTAAAATTTGTATGATAAATTAAAAATTAGAAAGATTGCAAGACATTATAACCCTTACCTAATGAGGCTGAGGTTATATCTTACACTCACTCACATTGAGAATCAACTTTTCCTTCAATTTAGATTGAAAAAAACAGGTTTTTAAGACATATTGCAATATAACATAACATTTACATACAAGCACATACATTGCTTCTGGCCCCACACTAGGATACCCTGTGTCGTGGGAACCAGAAACAACGACATCACAAACATGTAAACATCCAAGACCTGGGCTTTTTTTTGTTCCCAGATAGGGTTCGAACCCGGGACCTCTCGCATGGTAAGCAGATGCACTACCGCTGCGCCATAGAGGTGTCATCGACGTTATACTCTTTCGGCAACACATTTGTTTTCACTGGACGGCCTTAAAATCTGACTGTGTATCATTTTTGCGTGTGTTTTCAAAGTGTAGGCGACATACTTAACGCTGTGGCAACCGAATGCGGGGGCTGGCAGGAGGTATAAAAATTCAATGGTAACACCTACACCGGCAGACCTTGCCGCGCCACATATGGACCGTACTGGCATTTTTGTAATTGTAGGTTCACTTTTAATGTGGCAGCGTTTAGAATTTTAATTCTGGGCGGTACACACGCATTAATCTTGAGATCAGTTTTGGCTTAACGATTTAATGATGTCGAGTTGATTCGATTGCCTCTTTGGTTTAGAGGTATCACGTCTGATTATTATGCCGAAGGCCAAGGGTTCGATTCCCACTGGAGGCCGCTGTACGTTTGCACAAATGCCCTCAGTCTGGGTGTTTTTCCATGTTTGGATGTCTTTGCCTGGTTACAATAGCACAGGGTATCCTAGTTTGGGACCAAGACAATTGTGTTGTATGGAACTTTTATTCTATAATATAAAAATGAATCGCTGAATGTGTTGGTAAGCGCAAATCTCGAGAGCAGCTGAACCGATTTCGCTAATTCTTTTTTTAGAATTATTATTGGTACGAGGATGGTTCTTACGGAGAGAAGAAATTAAAAAAATTAAAGAATCGATGGTAGGCCCTTTGATAATACATCTCCTATTTCCTTCCACTAACATTCGCAATATATATTTGTTCGTCAATCTCTCTTCCTTCATCCTCTCCAGATGTCCAAACCAACGCTGTTTTAAATAACCCTGTATATAGGCCCAAAACAGAAGCCGAGTCCCTTAAAAGTCCACATACAATACTGACATTTTTATGACTTATTACAATAACGTCTGCCCAACAACATCACTGTGCGCTACCAACAGATATATTCATTTAGTGTATCGAGACCATTGCGAGGTGAATACGTAAATCAAAATAAACAATGGTAAATAATCAGCAAACAGCAGTCAGTGCACGTGTGATAACATCAAGTACTGCATTGCGAACTAGGAGAGCAACTAAAACGTTCTAAAGGCACGTGTGATATGAAAATATTTACGATCAAACGAACATACTGTTGTACAAGCGTGTTATAATGTACGCCAGATAACTTGAACAAAACACCACGGGTGAGATAGTGATGGACACGTAAGAACATACATCATCATAAACCCATCATGTCCCCACCGAGGGGCACGGGTCTCTTCCCCGAGGAAGGTATAGGCCATACTCCACCACGGGGGCCACGTCCGAATTGGTGGATACTTGCAAGACTAGTGGCTGGTCTTACTGTCAGAAGTTTTCAAGCCGCCCTAAGGCCTCTGACTTGGCTTAACGACTGCCATCTATCAACGGCAGCCGGCACCAACTGCTTAACGTGCCTTACGAAGCACGTAACCGCTCGGAAAAATGCCAATAGCGTTAGTCATAGCCTGTTTACCCATCGATGCACTGAACGCGCCCTGTGTTGCTTAACCTTCGTGACCGTTAAAGATCACTCAGGCAGCCGGGACCACGAGTGATTCGATACAATTTTTTTATTATTTCTTAACTCGGTAATTTAGCAGCGTTGGTAGCGGAGCGGTGGAACCCCGGCTTCTCAAGCTGGTCAAGGGAGGTCGCGGGTTCGAGTCCATGTACCAATGACTTTGTTTTCTAAGTTACATACATTTGTGAAGCTATAGCAGCAATACCACACGGTAACTGTGAAGGGAAACATCGTAAGGAAACTTGAGCGTATGAGGTGTTCAACTACCTCAGAGCTTGAAATTTCTAATCCGTGGGCACGCGTGATAATTAAGCCCATACTCTCTCTTTCTGATAGAACGCCTGTGCCCTGTAGACTGTAGTCTATTTATTCTTACTTGTCCAATTTAGTAAACAAGATTCTACCCTTAAACTGTGAATTTTTAGTCCAAAACTGCCATATTTCCATAAATGAAGTAACCTGGAACACTCTTTTAGATAACACGCTGCCAATTTTATAAACATAGTTCATGAATTTGCGAGAAAATGTCTCGTTTAGGCATCTAATCTCAATTTTAAGGTTAGAATCTTGTTTACAAAATTGGACAAGTAAGAATAAATAGTGGGACGTATATAGGCTCCATTTTATTTTTTGTGTTCAGAACAGAATCGGCTTGAAATATCGATTAGGTCCCTAATTGATTGTATATTTTCACTGTAGTGCTATGTAATGGTGGTTATTTGATCAAGCTTTCTTATAAGACCTATCGGAGACGCGTCACGTTAATATCATGTTCAAACTATGACCTTTGTTGCTAATATTGTATTGTTTAATTGAACCGCTTGGCGACCCGCCTTACGTAAACTCTGATAATAAACATCTTTACTACATACCTATGGATAGGAAATGCTCTTAAAAAGCTATATATATTTCACCTTCACCGTGAAGACATCGTGAGGAAACCTGATTGTCTCAGGTGTTCTACAATCTCAGTGCTTGCAATGGCCAATCCGCGGTGGGCACGCGTGACAATTAAGCCCATCTCAGAGAGAAGGCCTGTGCCCTGCAGTGTGACTAGAAATATAGGCTACATACAAAAATACTTTAGTGGTACCTTATATTGTACGCATATCTGGGCGTCATACTAGTCTGGATGTATATCCATGTTTGGGATATCCTGGTTACCCCAGCAAAGGGTATCCTAGTTTGGGACAAAAACGAGTAATCGCATTGTGTGGACGCCATTATTATTATTATTATTATTATTATTATTATATGCATTTGACTTTGCATCTACGTAACGATATGATTTATGCAGTGTCCAGTAGCATCTTCACTCACAGGAGATGGGCGAAGGGCCCCCTCGGACGCTGCAGGGCCTGGGATGTTGATTTTTAGATGATGTAGGCTTGCCCAGCAAGCACTATGCTATCCTGACAGCTTAGGCGGTCTACATATACATTACATAAGTTATATATTAAACGGGTCTCGGGTAGACCACGGCATCTGTAACGCTGCCGAAACGTCGAGAAATAAGTAAATTACGTTTTGATTAATAAATAATCGCGATTAGACCCTTTTAAAATATAGCAATGTTTGAGTGTCGCGAATCATTAAGAAATACATTACATACAGGCACATACATTGCTTCTGG
Organism: Yponomeuta sedellus; assembly: GCA_934045075.1. NCBI lineage: Eukaryota > Metazoa > Arthropoda > Insecta > Lepidoptera > Yponomeutidae > Yponomeuta > Yponomeuta sedellus. The sequence goes on along the minus strand of OW203744.1, from coordinate 13,009,056 downwards.
CCACACACTAGGGTACCCTGTGTCGTGGCGACCAGAAACAGCGCACAACATGTAAACATCCAAGACCTGGGTTTTTTTTGTCTCCAGCCAGGGTTTGAACCCGGGACCTCTTGCATGGTAGGCAAATGCACTACCGCTGCGCCACAGAGGTCGTCAATATATTATATTGTATTATTACATACAGGGTATATACTTCATCTCAGTGTTGATAATTTCACAACTTACAATAAGCATCAGCTTTTATTCTTAGTTGTATTGACATGCATCAAATTAAGAATTTTAGCTTTTACACTATTTTTATTTTTAATGCACTAACCCGTGCTAAGGAACAAATTTAGAAACCTATTTAGAGGCTTAAAATTTCACCCATGCCGGGATTCGAACCCGCAACCTCTGGCTATCCGTACCATCTATCTGGCTATCTGGTACGGATAGCCAGAGGTTGCGGGTTCGAATCCCGGCATGGGTGAAATTTTTAGCCTCTAAATAGGTTTCTAATTTTAGCTTTTACCCGACTGCGGCATGAGTGTTATTTATATTATTTGTATGTTACGCTCTGGAGCCTTAACGGATTGATGGATTCAAGCTAGAGATATGTCATTAAATTCGTCTTAACTCGTGAATGCCACTGGCTATATAAACATTAATTAAACTAGGTATTCATTTTACAATGTTTTACGCAGACGGACATTTAATTGTTTAAAATACTTAGTGTTTTTCTTATTGAAAGTGTTTTAACTATCGACACTAAAGTTTCGGCTTTCACGTCATGTCCATAACACGTTATATATTGTATGGATACTTTTTAGAGCAGATTAATGAATTTGGGAGAACAGAGCAGTTGCTCTGTGTGTGCGAAGTGCTTTAACTATCGACACTAAAATATCGGGCTTTGCGTCATGTCCAAAACACGTTACATATTGTTATTATGCTTTTTAGAGCAAACAGATTAAAGAATTGGGGAGAACAGAGCAACTGATCTAATTCACGGCAGAGCCGGCCTGCGTCCAAGCGGGTAAAACACGGTCAATAGTCCACATCGGGAGGTCGTCAACCAACACAATTAATCCATGAAAGACTAAATGTCCATTCAACAAATCCGTTATAGAACGCTTCCGAAGTAAACAAAAAGGGAGAAACTCCTAAAAACGGCGCGTGTCGAATCCGCGAACGGCCCAAAATTCACTAACACAGAGACACTCACAACCACTTTTGTTCGTTTGTTATTTCTTCCTTTAGTGTTTTAGTATTTTTAGTTTAGAGTCTAGGAGTTCGTTTTTCAAAAAATTGTTCTCGTAATCGCGAGCGCGCGCGGCGGCGTTGGTTGCTGGCAGGTGACTGGCGCACGCGCAGCGCAGATGTCAACGGTGAGCTTACCGTGACGGGCTTACCGTTGCCCGTGTCTCTGGTCGCTCCCAATTTGCGCATGAGTGAGGGTCACCAGGTGTGGAAGGTACGACAGGTAGGAGTGTAACAGCAGGTTCAGGCGACGCCTGAGTGCGCGAGGGAGTGTGAGGAGCAGTCGTGTAAACACGATGCTCGCGAAAGACGACCATATGCTTTACTGGTGTACCGAAATGATAGAAAATAATCCAAGAGACAAATTTCGATTAGCTAATATTCAGGAAAAAAAAATATATGCTTTACGGATAAATATTAAAGTTAATCCTGGAATTACATTACATAACCTCTCGCCTGTATCCCAATAAATTGCTGCCGTGTAATTAATTCCATAATCTGTCAGAATCGTGGCAAGTGGCAGTCCCAGGGGGGCGATTCTCGCCCACGCGAATTGAAAGCGTAGACGCAAAATATAGGCATTTGTCGCATAACAATAAGATAAGATAACTCTACAGAGTCATTAGACACTTATTTTCTCATTCGAATTCAATCCAGCATGACGTTCAGAATACAAATTTTGGCTGCCGCTCGACTTCTTACGTAGAATTCCAAGTAATAAAGCGTAAGAGTCGTATTCGACTTATTTGCTGATAAAGTGAGAATTGACTCCCTGGTCTCTGCTTACCCCTCTGGGACACAGGCGTGAGGTTATGTACGTTTTACCTAACAAATAATCCCGATTAGACCCGTTTAATATATAACTATGTTTGAGCATCGCCAATCATGGAGAAATACTAAGTTAAGCTCAGAATAGTAGAGCCAAAACAATTTGGGGTAGTCGGTTTTAGTCCTTTGCCATCGACACATTTATAAGGAACAACTGATAAGTCCAGCAAGACGCGTAAGCCTGTACGAAGAGCATTGGGCCAAGTTTGGGTGTAAACGGGGCATGAAAATAAGATTTTTTTAACGTGGGCAGTAGCTGATCTAATTGTTTTTAATTATGGACTTGTTATAAATTTTATTAAGCTTGGTGTAACTGTCAGTGTGCCAGTGTAATAAAGCTCTTACGTAGGCTGATAAACATGTTTAATCGGAGTTTTTTTTAAGATAATTCGCTTTTATTTGCTAATTTTGTCACTGCGAAATTTTCAGAAGTCTTTCTCTCTCTGGGGTCGGTCCCTCATGTCTGAGGATTGTGGTCAGCCTCAGGGTTGCATCTGGAGCGGATGATTTGCCTCCATCGGGATCTGTCCAACGCGTCTTTTACAACCGTGTAAAATTTGGAGGTCGACGAATCTTTAACTTGATCCGTCCACCTTGTTGGTAGTAGTCTTTATCAGAGTAGAATTAATTAAACTAAAATTTAAGTAAATCTAAAATCTGGGAGTAAGTTTGGTAAGAAAACTTATTATAATTTCTTACACTTATTCATTATTTTTCGCTTTTTTAAGCACACACAATACCCTTACACTCGTAAACTACTCATTTTTCTTTATACCGAAGACAAAATCAGAATCACTTAAATTTTAGTTTAATTTCACTCTGGTAAAGGCTTACTTACTTATTATTATTTTTTCAATGCTTACGTATCTAAAAAGAACGATACTTAAGTATTCATGTATTGAAATACACAATTCAGAAATGGACGAGATCATTTAAAGTCGAAGTAAAAAAAAACACTATAGACGCAAAATGTTTAATAGATAATGTGGAGCAGAAGATAACAAAGAAATTCCACATTTATTACTTTCATAACAGATTTTTACTTAAAGTTCCATTACACTAGACATAATCGTCCGCGTAAACATTATTTTCATACCATGAAAATCAAACCCATCGATAAACTTTTGTTTGTACTGGAAATGTAAATCCATTGCATCCAGAAGCGATGTACGTCTTAAGATCACTGCCGACATGTAATAGAGCTGTTAACTCTTAATGTATTTTGCTCTACAGCACAACTATCTACTAAGATCCCAATTACAGTCATTTCGAAGGAATTTAACCTTTATTCAACAGCCACACGGTCTAATTTCCCAGGATCGAGATTAAGTAACGTTTGAATGTCATAGGAATAACTTAAATGGTGTAAGCCTGCCATGTGGGCGTCGTTTATTGTCACACGACAGCTGTGCATCTGTTTCCTATATCCTACGCTTTATTAATTAAACTCAAGTATGTGATAGGTATTTGAAAAAACTACACAAGGAAGCAATGAAAATATATGTACTAGTTTTGCAATGTTAGGACTTACATGCTAAATTCACCCACTCTATATGGATTGAATGTACGTACAAAATACCTAAAAAAGAAAATTAAGTAAACAAATTAAGTAAATTAAGTAAACAATAGTATTAATTAACAGCTTTGTGACGAAAAATAATAATTTCTTGAAGGTACTTCAAAAGTTTAGCAAAGCAAATCTGCGTTGATGTCTTTCCTATGGGCTGAGAAACTTACGCACGTAGATTTAAAAATACCACTAGCGCCACCTACATTTGGTCATCGGAACTAACTAAACGCCCCCGAAGCGTAGCTAAAAAGCACTTGCGCGCCATCTTTGTTTTTTGTCGACAAGTAACGCCATCTAGTGTTTTTATGCACACTTTGTTAATGCGCAGGTAAGCAGGGACACCAAAGCTTGCAGTAATAGGTACAAGCGGTCCTTTAAACATTTTAAAAGAAAATTTTCTTACCATCACGGTCTGCCACAGTTGTGTGCATGTACAGATAAAGTGTATGAACACATTGATACAGAGCTAAAAACATATGTATAGGCACACGATTGGGGTTTCTACACAAACACAAATAAACCATAGTTCAAGGATGTTATCCTTGTAGAGAGCCGTGTTCCATCCATTCTACAGTGATCGGGAAAGACCTATATACATACTCGTAATAATTTTTTTCTTCCTCTCTTTTAACTTTCATCTCGTCTTTTAATAATCATTAACCGACTTCACAAAAGGGGAGGTTATCAATTTGACGCATATATATATATATATATATATATATATATATATATATATATATATATGGCCTAACCTTCCTGCGATTCAGGAAGAGACCCGTGCCCTAGCTGTGGGGACACAAGGGTTGATATCGAAGTGCGAAGCCAAACAAGCCGCGGTGTTCCTTAAGATGTTTTCTGCCCACATTCATGTCCTCATTTTTCCTAAGATCCTGGTATACCCAACGCAACAAAGGCAAAACCAATCCATTAAACGTTCCTCAGCGACCATTACAATTCATTTCAGACAATTCCGATTTCAATGTAATTGCATACCTCCAGTTTTTACTGGAGCATTGTTTTATATTAAGTAATACGGCTGTGCAAAAAGTTGTCTCAAGGTTGTTAAGATAGCTTCTTTTGGTCTTTAGTCACTCGTTTTTTTTTCGTGAACTATCGCGTCTAGCTAAAATAGCAGTGCCTGATGATCTATCTATCTATATGGATACCCTGATTAAGCTTAAGTGTTTTATAAGAGGGCCGTTGGCTTACCTATTAAATAAATAAATATAAATAAAAATCACGAACACTGTTTTTAAAGACAGCTGAGGAAGGAGAGAGCCTTATTGAGACCGGCGGATCATTCCACAGCCGGGCGGCCCTTACCGCAAATGAGCATACATGGACATCTAGATGAACATACAGATTTATAGATAAAGATTTTATAAATCTGTACCTATATAAAGATTCGAGTTTATTTCCATGAAAAACTAAAAAACACACACACTAAAATGTATTGTGTGTATTTTTCTCATATTTAATTTGAGACATAAAGTTACACTGACACATGTATTTATTCAACTTTTATTGTATTGGGTCAGAAGCGCTCGTGGCTAGGCGAACCGAGTCATTAAAATTTTGTCCTCTTGTGTATAGGTGTTATTACTTTCCTTGTCTTGTGTAGAACTTTATTATAAGATATATATGTATGTTTATAATAAATTATAAGTTTACATAAGTAACTTTATGTAAGTGTATTATTATTAAGTATGTATCAATATTCGAATTTGCACTGGCTACCCGTCTTTCTAATTTCCTTCAGCAACTTTCCATCGTTAGGTTGTCTGGAAGAAATTGCTTTTAGCAATAAGGCCGCCAATTGTACTATGTATATTTGCAATTGTTTTGTATTTGTTGTTTTTCCATTGTACAATAAAGAATATTCTTATCTTATGCTTATCTAGTAGAGGTGTCAATAGATGACAGTGAACCTACTGTCTATTGACACATCTATTATAGAAAACGGACAACAGTCATCAACCGACTAATTTAGATCTCAAGCCAAGTAGGCAAATCGGAGGTGCGTAGGCGCCGGTATTGGTGACGTCACAAATGACTGGTCGTTCGGCTGCGGCCCTTACATGGTAACGAAGCTGTATTGTATCTACATACAGAGTGTAGGTAATAAAGTTTTTTTTTCCCGCTGATAAGTTTGATCAACGCATAATCTCTCTCTCTCTCTGAGAGAAGGCCTGTGCCCTGTAGTGGGACGTTTATGGGTTACACAAAAAAAATGACAAAACAAATTTATAGATAGATAGGGAACACTTCATTGCACAACCAGAAAAAGAAAACAACCATGATTTCTTAAATCGAAGTAATGTTATACAATTGGCGGTCTTATCGCTAAGAGCGATCTCTTCGAGACAACCTTTAGATGGAGTGGAGTGCATGATGAATGTAATGTGAGCGGAAGGGCTGGTAAGGGACGTCCCAGGAGTGCTAACATCGACCAAATAGGGGATGTATTAGCAAAGGGGAAGATAAAAAGTACCCTGAACCAGCGCGCGTGCAATGACTTATGAACGTTGATGAAGCGAAGGTGATCTGTCAGGATCGTGGCAAATGGCAGTCTCTGTCTCAGTATAAAAAAACGACTAACTGTAACAAGTTGTAAAGACCTCAAATAATTTCAATCTCTTGCAATATGACGTCACTGCAATCTGATGATTATTCATATGACCACATCCTACTAAGTTCATTTCAAAACCACTTCGTTTAAAACTCAATTAATTATCATAATAAATTTGGCCCGTTTATTGCTTTATTTACATTAAAATCTGAACCATAAAAGTATACCCGTACAAGGGTTTTAAGGACGTCTCCATAACCGTAATTTTATGCAAATCTGGTTTTAATTACTTGAGCAATAAGAACAATTTGTAAGTTAATTATGAAGTTTCCACCAATGAAGTTTAAAGTGTCTCCATTTACTTTGCATATTTGTCTACGGTATGTATTGCATAATTATGTCGATGTTTGATACATCAGAAAGACACACCAAACGGAAACTTGGTTTTATTAAACTATAAAACTTGTGCAGAATTTTTTACACAGACATTATTATGACAAGTGTCAAGGTCTTGACAACGTAGAAAATAAAGAAGACTTCTCGCCAAGATAAAGCAAGAAGTTCACATCAATGTTTCTAAACAAAGTTATCTAGGAGAGATCGCTTTTAGCTGTAAACCGCCAGTTGTATACTAAGGGTCAGTTTTTGAGTTGAGTATTTCACTAAGTAAATACTTAAGTGAAGTTCTGTCACGCTCTTTTCTGAGAAATTCGAAGAGACAGCACTACAGTTAATTATTTACTTAGCAAAATTTCCAGATCAGAAACTGGCACTAAGGGCGACTTGCACCACGGGCTTAAATAGTATTTTTTTTACGCCTATTTAGCGGAGCTAAATCGTGATTAGTGAGTGAAGAAACGTCAAATTGAACAAGCTGTCAATCCGTGATTTCCGCTACGAACGAACGAATACTATATTTTGAAAACACATGGATTATTCCGATGACGAAGAAATTGTGGAGTTTATAAGCAGGCCAATAATGAGGAAAATTTCATGATGAGTGCCGATCTTGGAACATTTTTTGTGTTCGCGTTAAAGTTTTCGGCCACTTTACTCCACGCTTCTTGTTTTTGTGCATTTTTTATTTGATCCGTTTTTTTACACTCAATTATATGTTTTAACCGTGTCTACTACATTACCCAGCAGATCTTGCTCTTCCCTAGTGATGTTGGGTGCACGGTTTCTACCTTTCTTCTTTTGCTCACTCATTATAATTAGTAAAGCAAACAGCAAAATAAAAGTTCGAAAGCTGCCAAAAAGTTGATCACGTTTAAACTCCCGCAGACTCTTGTCATGAATTCATAGACAAACTAAACGTGTCACATTGAAAAGCTTTCGCCAGTTCTTATCATCGAGAGACAACGTATAACGTAACGTTCTGTTTAACCGACAAATTTAGTAAAATATAATTTAAAAAGCTTCGTGCAAGACACCTCTAATCATATTTATACTAAACGTGTTTAGTGAGTTAGTCATGTTTAGTTAATTGTATTTAGTAAGCTGTTTAATGGGAACGTGGTGCAAGTCACCCTAAGTATCTTAGATATTTAGTTTTTCATGAACTCTCAAAATGTGTGGTGTGCAATAAAGAGTACTAAACTTATCTAATAGTTTATATTATTTTTTAATGCACTAACCCGTGCTAAGGACGGATGGCACGGATAGCCAGAGGTCACGGGTTGGCATCCCGGCATGGGTGGAATTCTTAGCCTCTAAATAGGTTTTTAAAGTTATCTAATAGTGTTGGTTCAGGTGAGGTACAAAAGTGCGTTATCCCTGAAGCACATCAACATCTTTACAGTCTATTTATTCTTACTTGTCCAATTTAGTAAACAAGATTCTAACCTTAAAATTGAGATTAGATGCCTAAACTAGACATTTTCTCGCAAATTCATGCACTATCATGAACTATGTTTATAAAATTGGCAGCGTGTTATCTAAAAGAGTGTTCCAAGTTACTTCATTTATGGAAATATGGCAGTTTTGGACTAAAAAGTCACAGTTTAAGGGTAGAATCTTGTTTACTAAATTGGACAAGTAAGAATAAATAGACTGTAGTTCTACTTTGAACGCTGTGTGTGTACGTATCTAGATATGTAATGAGAAAAAAATACAACGTATCTTTATTTGCAATATGAAACAGTAGCTAAATGTCTCCATTGAAGATGACCAATTCAAATGACGGCAATAACGCGGCAAACAAGTCACAATCATTAAATTATTAACATACAGCAGACTTCTCTAATAACAAGGCCTGTGCCCTAAAGTGGGGCGTATATAGCTTGCATTATTATAAAGTTCAAATGTCGCTATTCAGTTCAAAGTAAAGGTGAAATTAAATGAAAAGATCTGATTGAGACATATAAGACTATGCATGCACATTATGACCTCAATAACTTTGACAAAGTGATGTTTGAGCGGAACACTAATACCCATCTGAGAGGACACTGCTTGAAACTACAAACGACCTCGTCAAATAATAACTCACACAAGAACTTTCTCTCCAATAGAGAAGTTAAAGAATGGAACAAACTCCCTGAAGAAATAGTGACGAAATATCTAAAGGAAACAAAACAGACTAGGAGTTAAACACAAAATAATCTACATCTGGATACAGGCTTCACCAGTTCTATAACTGCCTGCCTGAATTACAAATAATAAAAGGTTTTATTGAAAGTAGCGCAGAAACTGCGGCGTAATCAATGTTTCAATTAAAACTAGTTGTCCCTTTTCAAAATCTAGATAATTTTAGAGAAAATATGGACAAAAAAAACCCCAAACTTAGTCTTTTCAAAGTCCTTAATTAACATAGTTTACATAATTATTATAAACATAGAAGTCACGCATTGAACTGGCTTTAATTCCAGACATCATTGTCATCTAAATAATCCTTTATGTTATAGTAAAGGTTGATCAGCTGTTCCTAAAGTGCTAGGTGTTAGCCCTACTACCTATCCAAGGCTCAGGCCATGCGCGGGCGCCGACAAAGCGGCGGCCGTTGACCCCTGACCCGCGTAACTGTAACGGGCAGCCTCCGAACGCCAAGCTCTAGGAATGTAGCGCTCCCGTTTGTCCATCACAAGATAAAGTAAGATAAGAATGCTCTTTATTCATAAATTACATGCATTACGTAAACACACGCCTGTACAGTCTGTTAGCTTTTAGAATATACCTCGGCTACTATCGGATATAGATCACTGTTACGAAAAGTTTTCTACAGAGCAGGAAGTAGTTTTACACTCGTGTGCTTTCGGCGAAAACCGAAGCCTACTCTAGAGCCCGAGGTATATTCTAAAAACTAACAGACTGTATCTTGGAGACCTAACTCCATCACATCAATACACATATTTATTAATTTTTATTTAATACTAGCTGACCCAGCGAACTTCGTACCGCCTAACAACTTTTTTTTTCTCTCCGTAAGAACCATCCTCAAGGGTGGTGGTAGCGGAGCGGTGTAGAACGCCGGCCTCTAAAGCTGGAGGTCGTGGGTTCAAACCCCGGCATGTACCAATGACTTTGTTTTCTAAGTTATGTACATTTGTGAAATTATAGTAGCAATGCCATTCGCCGACGGTGAAGGAAAGCATCGTAAAGAAACCCTAGTGTCTGAAGTGTTAACGTACCTCAGCGCTTGCTACGCACAATTGCCCAACTATGAGGCTAAGTGCGGAAATCTCAGGTCTAACTAACTAACCATCCTCGTACTTTAAGGAATATTCTAAAAAATGAATTAGCGAAATCGGTTCAGCTGCTCTGGAGATTAGCGCTTAACAACACATTCAGCGATTCATTTTTATATTAATAACGGCGAAAGTTGGTGAGTGTGTATGTTTATTGCTTCTTCACGGCTAAACGGCTGGAGCGATTTAAATAAAATTTGGTATGGAGTTAGCTGACACCCTGAATCAACACATAGGTACGTTTTACTGCGGGAATATATCTTATTCCCATGGGAATATCGATAAACCACGGGTAACACCGCGGGGCACAGCTGTTTTCTGCTTTATAATATTAACGTAATAGCAATACCACGCGCTAAACGTGAAGGAAAAATAGCGTGAGGAAACCCGCGTCTTGGTTGACCTCGCACGTATTTCCTTTCCTGTGGGCTAGGCCGACAAAGCTGACTATATAGTATAAGTGTCCCGGCACTGCTGCGTCAGAGAGATCCCTTCACACATCGAGTGTAAGTGAAGGCGCCACTGGTCGCTGTATAAATCATCTCATTACGGAGATACAAAGGCCGAAGTGTTGTTAGCGGAGGTCGAAAGATCGACGAAGACCAACTTCGTCGATCTTTCGACCGAAGTTAGTCAAATAGACGAAGTTTACACGTTCAGTCTGGCGTCAGTTCAGTCCGTGACCCTGATCAAGCTGATGCTTCATCAGTCTTGCAAGGATTGACGCAAGACTGATGAAGCATCAAAATATTCGAATATCCGTCAGTCTGGTCCATCAGTACACTGAATAGACAATCAGTCTGCCGTCAGTCTAACCAGACTGATGGAATGCCTGACGCCAGACTGAACGTGTAAACTCCGTCTTAGACCTGAGATTTCTCCACTTAAAGTCTCATAGTTTGTCAATTGTACTGTCAGCTAGAGTAATGGTGCATCACTTTTATAACTTCGGTTGCAGTTTTCACGTCATGCGTCATCTTATCTGGTCTCGCCCCCTGGGCTTAGTTCACTTCTTGTCGACCTCCAAAACCCATTTGTTTCATGAGCGAACACTGTTCGGGTGCAATCGTAGCTCATGGTACGTAGCGAGCGTTGAGATATGCATCCAGACACTAAGGTTTCCTCACGATATTTTCCTTTATTTCCGCAAAGGCGTTACTTTGCGGAAATCCATAATAGCATTAAAATGAGAAAATTACTTTGCTAAATTCCGCCAAAAATCCCACAAGCACCATGCGGTTAGTTAATGCACCGCCCTCCCTCCCACTTGTTCAAGCAGAAGCAAGACACGAACACACCACCACCGACACTAATACTTGTGTGAGAAAATATGCGACGCGTTTCGCCTCTAACACGAGGCATCCTCAGGCTCACAAGTGCAAGGAGCACTGGTAGTGTTTTCGTGTCTTGCTTCTGCTTGAAAAGTTGGGAGGGAGGGCGGTGCATTAACTAACCGCATGGTGCTTGTGGGATTTTTGGCGGAATTTAGCAAAGTAATTTTCACTGGCACGGTGAGCCGTGGCAGCTTAGCCACTGGCAGAGGTCACGGGTTCGAGTCCCGGCATGGGTGGAATTTTTAGCCTCTAAAATAGGTTTTTAAATTTTTCACATTTTAATGGTGTTTATGTTTAGCGAATGGAATTACTGCTATTGGCGTTGCGAATTCGATCTTTCGACCGAATTCACCACGCGAAGTCGCCTAGGGAAAGTCATTCGCCAATCGTCTGTCGCAAGCGCGCGAGGGCGTGCGTGGGCGCCGCCATCTGGCGCGTGCGCGTGCGCACGGCCTTCGCGCGCCACAATCGGGACACTCGGCCTAGGCAGGAATCCTTTCGTTATCAACCCTTGTAAGTCCCCACTGCAGGGGCACGGGTATCTTCCTGCATCACAGCAAGGTTAGGCCATACTCCACCACGGGTGCCAAGTCCGGGTTGGTGGAGGATTGTAAGACTGTGGCGGGCCTTACTGTCAGAAGTTATCAAGCCGCCCATAAGGCCTCTGACATGGAATCCTTTCGTAGAACTACAATTCATGGTATATTATGACGCTACCGTGTACATTGCATTGCTGATTCTACCCCCAATGTAGTTGTTTATTCATATAGCTACTATCCCACAGTGAAGGAAAACATCGTGAGAAAATCCGCGGCTTGGTTGGTGATAACGAGTATCGCGAATCATTAAGAAATACGATACTACTACGACTTGGCGTACTTTTTTTTTAAGTAGCCTATAAACGTCCCATTGCAGAACATATTCCTTCTCTCAGAGAGAGGGTATGGGCTTAATTACTGCGCGTGCCCACCGCGGATTCGCAATTTCAAACGCTGAGGTATTGAAGAAGTTACTTGTGTAGTTATAGTAGCAAAACCACTCACTAACCGTGAAAGTACTAACTGTACTAACTCCACTAACTGCACGGAATGATACGTGTAAAGGTCGACATGCAGTCGGGATTGAATGATTATTAATATGCTGTGGATTATACTTACGTGCCATGCGCGTTGCAGGTAATTAATAAGTATAATATCGATGTTGATGAATTAAAAAAAAGAGAAAGAAAACATCGTAAGGAAACCTGAGTGTCTTGCCTACTTTACTCGAAAAAATTACTAAACGATTACGAGGTTGTCTGGAAGAGATCACTTTTAGTGATAAGGCCGCCGTCTATACTCTTAGGTTAAAAAATATCTGTGTAATTTCCTTTTTCATGTACAATGAAGTGTTCTTTATCTATCTATCTAAATGATTACACACACTATCTCATCATGGTAATAAGGACTAAAATTCGCCGAGAGTGCCAAAACGAGAAAGTGATTGCATTTCGAAAGAATGACTGTAGGCCGATTGTAACCTCTATTCCTTATTGCCAAAAGATCACAATCACACGGCGACTGTCATCATAGAAACGTAAATTATCATATTTGCACACAATGGTTCTTGGGCAGTCTACATTTTCTCGGCGTCGCATAAACCACTCGGATTCAATGCGCGCAGAACTACTAGTTTCTATATCCTGTACTAGACTTAAGTTCCCTAAACGTAAACAAAGAACACTAATATTTATATTGCCAAAAGATCACAATCACACGGCGACTGTCATCATAGAAACGTAAATTATCATATTTGCACACAATGGTTCTTGGGCAGCCTACATTTTCTCGGCGTCGCATAAACCACTCGGATTCAATGCGTGCAGAACTACTAGTTTCTATATCCTGTACTAGACTTAAGTTCCCTAAACGTAAGCAAAGGACACTAATATTTAATTTAAAGCGCTTCGGGGTGCCAACTAGCGCCACGAATGGATAAAAAATCATAACTTGTTTAATAATACGTTATTATCTAAAAGTAAACATGAGAATCTTAACAATTGTAATATTATTTATGCCACACCAGGCAATAAAGTGGCTTTTTCCGTACGCGCAGCGTGCGGAAAAAGCCGCTTTCTGGCCAAGTGTAGACATATAAAGATGTACACAACACGGGAGGTAATAAAGAATGCTCTCGATCGCATATTTTCGTCCCTCGCTTGCAGCTCGGGCCGCAAACTTCTGCGATCTCGGCCTTTCTTTGTATTACCACCCTAGTTGTGTAATGTACTATTTTAATGCACTAACCCGTGCTAAGGACTATTTTAGCCTCTGGGAATAGGCTTTTAAAAATTGTCCTTAGCACGGGTTAGTGCATTAAAAATAATATAATCATGTGGGTGCAGCGATGTTTTCCGATGTAAAACCTAACTGCAAAGTGGGTACTCGGGGCTGCAAGTGATGCAAATTGCTTCGGCCCGATGTTGCTGCCTGTACGTAATACAAAAAATGTTGTATAGAGGTTCGAAATTTCACTGATGCCGGTGAGTCGCACATTGGCTCAGTTGCAAAGAGCGCTGGCACCTCAGATCATAGAAAGAAGGAGATATGCCCTAGCCGCGAAATAAGTCCGGTACCGCTGTCGCCACTTTTGAATATGTGTGCGTTTTCATTACATGCACAATATTGTAAATATAAGGTTCACGCACACGTCTGTCCAGTCATTTACTAGCGTTCTAATCCTTTAATTGGTTCGCACACTATGAAAAACAATTGTACGAATACACTCGTACACGTAAACAACAGCGTCGGTGAACTCCTTAGGGATGGAACACTTGTATCAAATAATACATCTATCGATAAAATTATCCGATGAGAGGTTATTCATTTATTAACAGTATACTTCGTGTTGGGATGATACAAATAACAGAGCATGTTAAATTTACAAAAACAAATAATCCTATTTTAATTTACTGTCCTGTGAAATGTAAATATTTATTAAATACGTGTCTTTTTGACAGTATTTGTGGCTTCAGTATATGACAAAGACGCAAACTTGGCTTTCTACTGATATAGAATTTTGATTATTTTGATAATAATGATGACCCCTGTACTGTATACTAATACGATATGTTAAATTTGTTGGACAGAACACCACTGAAGCATACTTGGTAGTGACTCTGTCCGGAAAGCTAGGTCTTCTGGGTTTAAATCCTGGTAATGGAAAGAACTAAAATTTGTGTGAAGAGCATGTCCACGGTCAGGGACGCATTTGTACCTGGATCTTGGATATTTCTTTGTATTTTATTTAGTATATGAATCCCAATGTAACGTGAAATGCACTTACATTACCATTTACAAATTGGCTTTAAATATTGGTAACTCTGTTAGGACTCTGTAAATTAACAGCAGTTTTTGTTGGGTGAAAGAATGAAGTGCTGACTTTTTAAGAATACAATAGCAATTACTTTCTCATTCTCTGAAAATAATTCACCCAGCTATATAAAAATAGAATAAACACATGTATAAACTCGAAAAACAATTTTTCTGAAGAAATTGCCACTTGTCTGAGTAACAGTGATATATTTGAAATCAGTAGCCACGCTTGGATTATAAGGATTAAGTAAAGAATATGTTTATGGCTGGGATTGAAATGTATCATGGGCCTGTAAATAAAGTAACTTCCTTATTAAAAATACAGTAAATAGGAAGAACTTTTGTAAGCTTATCAAAAAAAATTTCAATGAAACTTTCGAAACATATATAGATTAAAAAATAAAATCAGCATCCGACTGAAATCCCACAGAGAATATTTTCATTATCGTCATCATTCAGCCACAAGATATCCACTGCTGGACATAGGCCTCCTCCATGGATTTCCAAAAAGACCAGTTGAAAGCGGCTTACATCCAGCGTCTTCCTTCGACTACGCTGAGATCTTCTCTCCATCTTGTCGTCCAACGCTGCACTTGCCGATATGACATATAAGCAAGTACCGACATACCATATAAGACTATGATTTAGTACCACAACCACATCACCTGATTTGTTTCTTTAGAAACACTTTCTTTTGGAGAGTTATGCGTCGTCCATATGAAATGAAGATTAGAATAAAGTGATAATTGAATATTCTAAACCATGAAAATTTTATCGTGATTTTAAATATACTAGTACCTCAACCTTTATGGGACTCGTTATTACTGGTATTTTCAAAGTAGGAACTGCCCACTGAAATATTTTTCCCCCACTTTAGCATCTGGAAACACTTCTCTGTAAAATAGATGGAGCAAATGGTACTTTATTTGAGAGGAAATCAGTTATACCCTCTGTATTTTGATCCATTTTTCTTTCGTATTTTTCTTTATCTTTATTAGAATTTTTTTGAAATACATGATCGAAGCTAGGCCTGATTTATTAAGACAAAATCTTTCTACTAAAATAAAAGCTTCCTTAGCAACGCAAGCTGAAGTCTACGCAGATGGAGTCGCGGGCAATAGTCGACGATAAGACTAGATACCTAGTCTTACAATAATTGGTTCTAGTAATTTTGGAAGTCTGGACGAACGATTATAAATGCCTCAATAATATCGATACTTAATCAGTCTGAAAAGAAAAGAACTACCCCATCACTATGTCTCCAGCTGACCTACTGGTGAATTTGACATTTCGCGGCAAATACATGCGGCCGTACCTCGAAACATCGCATTGAACAATGATCAGTTTTGCGTGACGGTTCACTGCGGGCTGGCTTTTCCTAGTTAGCAAACCTCCACGAAAATCCTATATAGAAACAGCAGTGGAGTAACTACAATGTAATAAATACGTCCCATTTATGTTCTTAGTAATGTGATGCACGTTGCACATAAAATTATTATGATTATGATTTTTCGTAGTTTATAAGACGAATATAGTGAGTAAAATAGGTTAACCGGTGAAAAGACACTCCCCTGTTTTTGAATAGCATGTATCACAGCGATTTCTGCAGGTAATCACTGCGCAATTAGGCATTTTTCTCAGATGTTACTACGACGGCTGGCGCGAAGCGATTGACGGCCATATTTTAAAGTTTCGCAGAGGTTAGCCCAAATGGGCTAACGTTGGGCGACAGTGCCACGCCCACAAGGCACTTCTCCTTATTTTTGTGTTCTGAGGCTGGCACGGATAGCCAGAGGTCGCGGGTTAGAATGCCGGCATGGGTGGAATTTTTGGCCTCTAAATAGGTTCTAAACAATTGTGACAATTTTTTTAGACCTTACAGTCTAGAACCTAGAATAAACAACCAAGGACTTTATGGGGCGTAATAATTATGTTACATACGTAGTGAATACCGCATTTTAGTGAATATTTGACACGTGACAGTCATATTGAGCCACATAAATGTACGACAAAGTCCAGGAGCTGCTGTGTGGTGTCGGCCTAGAGAATATCATCAACCCCAAATTCTTCCCGCGGGTGTCGTAAAAGGCGACTAAGGGACACAAACCGGGGGGTGGGCAGCAGCGCTCCCTGCAGTACAATTCCACCAAACTGCGATCCCCAACCCGCATGCCCAAAGGGGGGGATTATGGGCATTACCCCCCAATGACGGCACAACCTTGTGCTATGGCGCTCATAAGGGGAGGGCTATGCCCAGCAGTGGACTAATATAGCCTGAAGAACAAGAAGAAGAAAATCCAGTAGATATTTAGTTTTTGCACACATATGTACACGTGAAAAGTTACATGATTAAGGCGCAAATCTAGTACAGCCGCCTCCAGTGGGACTCGAGCCCACGGCCCCAGATTCGGTGGTCAAGCGTGTTAACTGCTACACCATAGAGGCAGTAAGGATTTAACTGCGATCAAAGAGCTACCGACTGCAAAGATCTTAATCGACGATGGATTTATAACCCACTCAAGGTCCTTAGATCGGCCCGTAACCTTAATAGATGTGTTTAGGACACACATAAATTGCTTATAATCTGTCACAGCAATCTGTAGGTCATAGAACGCGGCGTTGCATAATGCACAACACATAACTGGAACCATAAAAAAACCGGCCAAGTGCTAGTTGGACTCACGCACCGAGGGTCCCGTATAAATTTGTAGACTTGTAAATGTGCAACTTCAAAGATTTTTTATGACTACACTAGCTGTGCCCCGCGGTGTTACCCGCGGCTTATCGATTTTACCATGAGAATAAGATATTTCCCCGTAGTATAACGTAGCCTACTCGTATGTGTGAATCCAGAACGTCAG
This sequence comes from Yponomeuta sedellus, assembly GCA_934045075.1. Lineage (NCBI taxonomy): Eukaryota > Metazoa > Arthropoda > Insecta > Lepidoptera > Yponomeutidae > Yponomeuta > Yponomeuta sedellus. The sequence continues at coordinate 12,991,619 of OW203744.1, read as the reverse complement.
CTAACTCCTTAACTAATTTTATCAAATTCGCCCCAGCCGTTTAGACGTGAAGAAGTAACAAACATACACACTCACAAACCGCCTTTATAATATTGTGTGTTAACACATTTTTATGCGTACTATCTTTATCGTAACGATAAGCTATATATTTATATCTATATATTTTTATGTATAGATATCTAGACTATACGTCTAGACAAAACTAGATAACTTTGTGAAAGTAGATTATAATTTAGGACTTTTGAAACATAACATAACATTTACATACCACCCTGTGTCGTGGTAATCAGAAACAACGACATCACAAACATGTAAACATCCAAGACCAGGGTTTTTTTTGTCCCTAGCTGGGATTCGAACCCGGGACCTCTTGCATGGTAGGCAGATGCGCTACCGCTACGCCACAGAGGTCGTCAAAGTTGTTGAGGTTGATGTTTTATAGTTTATTTTGCGCACATATACCGGATTTTACCGCTTTTCCTACTTTCTAAGGTTTGCTGGAAGAAATCTCATACAATAGATAAGCTCGCTTTTGTACATGTTATTTCTTATGTATAGTTTGTGAAACGTTTGTGTGCTATAAAGTATAATTAATTAATGTATACTATTTTTATTTTTAATGCACTAACCCGTGCTAAGGACAAATTTAATGTGTGATTTTCATATTTTTCTATATTTCTAGTACAAGTTTCATACGTCTCGGTCAACGGGAAGTACCCTACGAATTTTGATTCCATTTCGTTTTTAACAACTTCCAGGGACTGTAGACCTGAGTATACGGATTGTATTTGAACTCGATACCTTTACGCGTTATCAAGATTAAGGGTTTTGGCAGACTGACGGACGGAAGCAGTTCTGTTACACCTGACGTTGAGACTTCGAATATCCAGGAGTCATCTAGAGTTCTACACAAATAAAGGTTCGAACTACCGGCAATATAAACAAAATCATGTAACGAAGTTCAATGAGTCGCTTCAGTCCTATATGGGGTTTTGATAAGCCCTGCATGGGGACTACTAAAATATTACATAAAAGGGTTGAATAATAGAAATTACGGTTAACCTACAAAAACTACGATACATAAATAAATATAATAATTATACCAACATATATATTGAAGTCTAGCTGATCCAGCAAACTTCGTAACCGCCTAACAGTCTATTCTTAATCTTTTTTTCTCTCCGTAAGAACCATCCTCGTACTTCAGGGAATATTCTAAAAAAAGAATTAGCGAAATCTGTTCAGCTGCTCTCGAGATTTGCGCTTACCAACACATTCAGCGATTCATTTTTATATTATGGAAGATAATCATCATCTTTATCAACCAATTATGTCCTTACCGAGTCTCTTCCCTAAGAAAAGTATAGGCGATACACCACCACGGAGGCCAAATCCGGATTGGTGGAATTATTGATATGTAAGTCATCGTGATTATTTACGAGTATTGAAGATAATACTCGTACGATTACTTAATCGTAAGTACATATCAATAATTAATAATAGAATTGGTGATAAATAACTGCCTACTCCGCACATCGAGGTAGTAGTTGGTATCATTCCTTTTGAAAATCTGTGGGATGGAAGCCTGACAAATGTCCAGTGACAGGCTGTTCCACAAGCGAATCGCAGTCACGGTAAAAGAGCTAGAATAACCCGCCGCATTATGCTCTGGGGTGCGAAGATGAAGAACCCGGGACGACCGCAGAGGGCGGGCGTCACTGTGGAGATGAAGAATGCGTTCCCTGTGATAGGAAGGGGAGGAAGTGTTATTCAAAACATCATTGTAGAGAGTGGACAAGATATGAGCATTCCAGCGGAAACGGATATTAAGCCATTTAAGCTTGGAGCAAAATCGGGCGACGTGATAGTTGTAACTATAGCATAAGTTATAGTTAAGTTTATACTTTACTATGTATAGTCTAAAAATAAACACGGAGAGCCAGAGGTCGCGGGTTCGAATCCCGGCATGGGTGGAATTTTAAGCCTCGAAATCGGAACAAATATGACACTTAATTTCGAAATCAGAACTCGATCATCAGTACGAAAAACGAAGCCTACTCTAGAGCCCGAGGTATATTCTAAAAGCTAACAGACTACTAGCTGCTGGTTGTCCAAAAAATAAATAACATAACGTAACATTTACATACAAGCACATAGATTGCTTCTGGCCCTACGATACCCTGTGTCGTGGGAACCAGAAACAACGACCTGGGCGTTTTTTAGTTCCCAGCCGGGATTCGAACCCGGGACCTCTTGCATGGTAAGTAGACGCGCTACCGCTACGCCACAGAGGTCGTCAAATACTACATATAAATGCATAAGGCTCTTCCTACGCAATCATACGCACTGGATTTTGCCTAGCAATCTACAAAATCACTTGCGAAGTGCAAACCCAAATAACCTTATTTGGGCGCAGCCAATGACACAAGACTTGCGTATGCGTATCACACGCAGCTACGTCGACATTTTGTGTGTGATTGCGTTCGCAATAAAGATCACGATCATTTTGTAAGGTCATCGTTAATCGTGGGATTATGGAAATGTGTTATTTTAGCGCTCGAACTGCTGTTGAATGGACTATGGTCAAATCGTTCGAGTCTCTTTCATATATCTCGTCAAAAATGAGACAATCCGCCCAAGAATAATATTTTATAGCGTAACGCACTTTTTCCATAATTGCTATAATGAAGGATTATCGGTTTAATGCTGCCAGCGTCTCGAGAACTCTCCCCATCGGCAGCGATATAGACTTTTTAATATAAAGCTTTTTTTTGTATTTATGTAAATCTTGTTAAGTAGTAATATTGTATTATGTATTACATATAGGTAGTTAAAGGAAAAATTATAAGTTTATTTTGTATAATTGTAAATAAATAACTGAAACTTTTCTTTTAGGATTACCTATAAGAAAAGTTTGAATTATTTATATACTTATTATACTTAAGAAAATGCTAATGAAAATGCTAAATGCCGGCGTTCAACAGCTCATCTACAAACATTCTTGATTTCGCGGTTTATAACAAGTAATATGTTATTATTTTATCCACAATTTGATACGCCAGAAGTAGCGCACGTATAGAACTTATCTAAAAGATTTTCTTCTTCTGCACAAATAGAAATGTTTGCCTCTGCAGTAACCATTTAAGTGTGTATTTAAGCATTTAGAACGAATCGTGGAATAAATAAACGGACAAACATACTCGTACAGCAAACACTACGAAAACATTACACTCCTTCTGATTCGGCAGCCGCGTAAGCATATCACTACTTATGATACAAAGAAACATCACTTCCGAGACTGTAAAAACCGCGTTCTTACTGTTGAACTAAGTCTCTGTATTACTCACTGAAACACAGAGTCCACCACTTCAGCCCTTACTCAAGATACAAAGAACCGTCACTTCCGAGACTGAAAAAACCGCGTTTAAATCGGTGGCCCAGGACCCCGTATTACTTGTTAAGACTAAGAGCTCACCACTTCAGCTCTATCTGGACAAACTGGGTAAGCAGGTTCTTCGACAATGTGTCTAATGACATTAGTGTTAAGCTCACTTACACATCACTCCCTCTATTGGATTACGAAAACTCACGTGTCTTTGTGTTGTGGGCATTTTGAGGGTTGTCATTTTATACAGCCTACATATAAAATATACAACTACAAATAAATACACAGGCGTTTGCATTGCAATCGGGTAAAAACACAACAGTTCTTTTACTTTCCCAGTTTGGAAAAACACACCCTCCTTTGCTATCTTATTCGGGTAAAAATATAACTCTTCTTTAGTTTTCTATGCTGGTAAACGCAAACCTCCTTTATATTCCTATTCGTTTAAAAATATAACTCTACCTTTGTTTGTCATTCTGGTCAAAACGGAACCCTCCTTTTGCTTTCCACTCTGGTCAAAACACAACTCTCCTTTGGTTACCAAGTCCGGCCCATATACAACCCCCCATTTGGGTTCCCAATCTGGTAAAAACACAACCCTCCCTTGGTTTCTCAGTCTAGTAAAAACACAAACTTCTTTTGTTTTTCCTATACTGGTGAAAATGTAACTCTCACTTCGTTTCCCATTCTGGTAAAAACACAACCCTTCTTTGGTTTCCTAGCCTGGTAAAAACCAACACTCCTATGGTTTCCTCGCCTGGTAAAAACCAACCCTCCTTTGGTTTCCTAGCCTGGTAAAAACACAACCCTCCCTTGGCTTCCCAATCTAGTAAAAACACAACCCTTTTTGGAGTTTTCAGTCTGTCTTCTTTCGTTTTTAATCAGTAGAAAAATAAAAATAATTTTAGTTCTCAATTTTTTTGTTACTCCTCAAAAAACATAACGCCCGTTTGGTTTCCCAGCCTGGTAGAAACACAACCCTCCTTTTATTTCCCAGTCTGGTAAAAACACAACTGTTCCTTGCTCCCTGGTAAAAAGAAGTCACTAACCTGGAAGTGCAGTATGATGGTCCATATGAGGCCGAGGGTGAGTTTGGGGTTGCCGTCCACGATGTCCTCCGCGCGGATGTTCACCAGCTTGATCTTCTTGTACCGCAGGAAGTCCAGCGCCATCTGGACGTTCTGCAGCATGTGGAACCGCATGCGCCCTCGCTCGCGCGGCTGTGGATGGAGAGAGACCGATGTATAGACTTCGTGTACGTTTTAGTTGATAGATAGAACCTTATTGCACAGAAATTACACGAGATCATCACCACATGTGGGATTTTTGTCTATCTATGGGTTGACATAGAAGTCGTTACTAAAATGTTAATGGGGCATTCTACTGTGGTGTCTACATTCCACTATAGTTAAAAAAATGAAAGTTTACCGGGTGGCATCGAAATAGAAAAAAATAAGGGACGATTCTCACCGCCGCATAAGCTGGGTAGCCCTGGTCTTTGCCTACCCTCAGAAATACAAGCGTAAGATTAAGGCTATTGAAAATTTGGAGTGATAAGCAAACAATAAAGCATAAAAGGCCTTTAATTTGAAAAATTTGGACATAAAAGCGTATATATCGTAAGATTTATTAAAAACTAGCAGTGGTACGAGCACGTTGGCTTGGTAAACGGATTCGTTCTAAATATTGGCGAAAGAATTATTGAAATAGGTTAAGTACTTTCGGAGATTACCCGCTACTTAATTTTTCCTAATGTAGTCCACTGCTGGACATAGCCCTCCTCTAATGAGCGCCATGGACTAAAAAATATAGCCTAAAGAAGAAGAAGGAGAATGATATTATAATGAGGAAAAGTTGTTATTATTGTCACCCATCCGACGTACTTGATATTATCAGTAAGTATAAAATTGAAGCGCTCGTGGCCTAGGCGAACAGAGTGATTGAAAGAACCAATCACTCGGTTAAGCAAAACTGGAAACGCCTTAAATATTTCAACGCCTAAGCTGTGGAATGGTTTCTAGGTTATTCAGAAATTGCTGAAGGTGTGAACTGTGGAATTCCTGGTTTGTTTTACTACAAAAAATAACGAATAGAAGCGCTCGTGGCCTAAGCGCAGCGATTGATTGGAATCAATCACTTGGTTAAGCAACAACAGGCGCGGTCTGGTACGGGATGGGTGAGCGTCCCGTGACTACCGCTAGTGGCATTTTTCCGAGCGCTTCCGTGCTTCGCAAGGCACGTTAAGCCGTTGGTGCCGGCTGTCATATAATGGCAGTCGTTAAGCCATGTCAGAGGCCTTATGGGCGACTTGATAACTTCTGACAGTAAGGCCCGCCACTGTCTTACAATCCTCCACCAACCTGGACTTGGCCCCCGTGGTGGAGAATGGCCTAACCTTCCTGCGATGCAGGAAGAGACCCGTGCCCCAGCAGTGGGGACATCCAAGGGTTGATAACAATGAGGAAAAGTTGTTATTATTGTCACCCATCCGACGTACTTGATATTATAAGTAAGTATAAAATTGGCTCTATTAGCGTCGAGAATGATCCACTAGCTACAGAAATTTAATCCATAGACGAAAACCGTTCGTTATTGTTTCGTTATAAACCCTTGCATGTCCCCACTGCTGGTGCACGGGTCTCTTCCTGCATCGCAGGAAGGTTAGGCCACTCTCCACCACGGGGGCCTTACTGTCAGAAGTTATCAAGCCGCCCATAAGGCCTCTGACATGGCTTAACGATTGTCATTACATGACAGCCAGCACCAACGGCTCAACGTGCTTTGCGAAGCACGGAAGCGCTCGGAAAAATGCCACTAGCGGTAGTCACGGGACGCTCACCTGACGGCGCCTGTTGTTGCCTAACCAAGTGATTTATTCTTATCACTCGGTTCGCCTAGGCCACGAGCGCTTCTATTCGTTATTGTTTGTAGTAAAACAAACCAGGAATTCCACAGTTCACACCTTCCGCAATTTCTGAATAACCTACAAACCATTCCACAGCTTAGGCGTTGAAATATCTAAGGCATTTCCAGTTGCATGCAATCCCACAGGGCGTACTTATACAATTAATACTTAAGGCCTGCGCAGACGAGGGACTATCCCCAGAGTACTTTTTTGTCCGTCGATATAGACCTCGTATAAAGGCCTGCGCAGACAAGGGACTATCTCCCGTGTACTTTTTTGTCCGTCGATATAGATCTCGTATAAATTGTATCGAGTAACGCACACGAAGGACTAAAAGTACCCCGTACAAAAAGTCCCTCTAGTTACCGAGGACATCAAGAGACTGGACAGGACAAAAGTTTGGTGTCCTCTTATAAAACGCCTTTTCTTTTTTTTATTTATTTATACTTTTTTTTTATTTACGCTTTACTTCATGTAAATTACAACACAATGTAATCTCACAATATTTCCTTCCATAGCGTACGCTTCACTCAATTTCCGGGGAACAAAATGGCCGCACAGCGTAGGCGTTGAGTCCGCGACAAGTACTCGGATGACATTTTTTACGATTCCCGGACTTTTGTCCCCGAGGGACAAAAGTCCGGGAATCCCTCGTCTGCGCAGGCCTTTAACGAATGGCTAACCTACATGAACCGGCGGCGTTTTTCACCGGTATTAAGCAGGCAAGGGTGCGGTCGGGTGGGGTTCGGTTCCCGGCCACACCTGGCCTTGCTGATTAGGTCGGTTTCATAAAGACTGATATGCTGATGGGTCAGCTAGATACTGATATTGGTGCATTGGGGTAGTTTATTATTAAATTGTGCTAACTTGAAACATATGCGTTATAAATTCCTTTTTAATAGTATTCTGCGGACTTCATTCAATTAAATAAAAAAATATTGTAGTTATATTTTTCTATTTTATACCCTGACTTGTAAAAGTCTGAGTAAAAGATTGAAAACTGTATTCATATACCTACCAGCATATTTTAATGTATTGAAATAGGTATTACTTAAGGCAACTCATCAGATTTTTCAGAAAATGAACGAAACGGAAAACTAAATAAGGCAAAATAAATAACTAAACTTAGCGAGATACTCGATCCAGAAAACGGAGGATATCGTGTATTGGAATACAATTTTGTTAACGAATGATAGTCGACTAAATTATCACTAGGCCGAACAAATATTATAACTAAAATAGTCCGTTCCAGTTAGGATTTTCCTGAATGCAAACAAAACGTTATGGATACTTAGAAAGGGCGTGGGACGAGGTCGCGGTAAAGACGCAACATCCCTTCGATACACTTTCACACAATATGTACTGAAACGATGAGACGTAGCCCAAAAGGATAACGGACGAAGCGAGAATCCAAACTCTATACAACGCGTCATTTTTTTTCGCGCCTAAGTCCCTTTCTTCCTATGTGCAAGTAGTATTCGATTAAGATAATTACTTTCTTTAATAAACAATTAAGATTACAGTCGTTAAATTCTGTGCGTTCCGAGCCACGTTAAAGCTTTTAAATTAGCCTTATTTATGTAGCCTCCATAGTGGCCCACTGCTGGGCAACGGCCTCTCCTTTCGCTTTCATGGCCACCTCATGCCAGCCTGGTAAAAAGGTGAAAAGGTAATAATGTCATCCCGCCCTCTCCGCGCAGTAAAAACTTTTATTTTCAGCGAACCGATTATTGCTAACCAAAACCATATTGTTGTTTTCTTTGACTGTAAAACCGAAGGTCTCGGGTTAAATCCCCGGCCGGGTCAAACTGGGAAACGAACTTTTATAGTTTGTCTCGGGTCTTGGATATTATCTAGGTATTTATTGTATTAAATCTATCGTCGAGTTAGCACCTATAACACAAGTCATTTAGTTGTACTTAGTATAGAGCTAACGAGATCTGTGTTATATGTCCATGAATATTTAATATTATATTATTTTGTTCAAATTCCCAATTCGCATTTAAAAAAATGGTATGTTTACATGTACCGAACGCTTGTCTGGTACGCAGTATACATTTTGAACCTCTAAACCGCAAGTAACAAACGCTTCTCAGTCACGCTATAGCAGCGTTAAGGGTTAGTTACAGAAATAACACCTTTGAGAACTAATTTAGAAGTTTTAATACGTCGCTCGGGACGCACAGTATTACACGGTTCTAATCTTAATCGTTTATTAAGTAAAGTTGATTACCTTAATCGAACAATACTTTTGTCAAAACAACGTTAATTTAAGTTACTTAATAAACAAGCGCAATTAAAACCGATAAATAAATGAGCATCGCAAGTCATTAAACATACATGTATATGAATGAAGCGCTCGAGGCCTAGTCCACCCGAGTGACTTGAGTTAAGCAACAACAGGCGCGGTCAGGTGCAGGATGGGTGACCATCCCATGACTACCGCTAGTGGCATTTTTCCGAGCGCTTTCGTGCATCGCAAGGCACGCTAAGCCGTTGGTGCCGGCTGTCATGTAATGACAATCGTTAAGCCATGTCAGAGGCCTTATGGGCGGCTTGATAACTTCTGACAGTAAGGCCCGCCACTGTCCTACAATACTCCACCAACCCGGACTTGGCCCCTGTGGTGGAGTATGGCCTAACCTCCTGCGATGCAGGAAGAGACTCGTGCCCCAGCAGTGGGGACATACATATGGGTTGATATCGATGAATGAAATGACAAGTGAAACGTCAAGTCGTCAACCAATCAGAGAATATGTTGTTTTGAGCGATCCGATCGACCAATCAGTGTGCTTAGTTCATAATAACCTACAATTTTTTTCGCAATTTTACTAAAGGAACACGAGTATTTTCGAAAGCCCTATCTTTTTTCAGTAATATTAAGAAACGCAGTAGCCATTATATAATTATCCGTATTTTCGTAATATCCCTAGATTTTTTGCAAAAATAAAATTTTTCAAATCGTCCTACGACACATAAATAAATAACGATTATAAAATACCTATTTAGAGGCTAAAAATTCCACCCATGCCGGGACTCGAACCCGCGACCACTGGCTAACCGTGCCAGCGCTCTCCCAATTGAGCAAATGGGCGACTTACCGGCATCAGTGAAATTTTGAACCTCTTTACAATATTCTCTGTATTACGTACAGTTTTTAAGATTGTCCTTACCACGGGTTAGTGCATTAATAATAATATAATAATGATTGGTTGTTTCTCATATGTATGTACTTTCCTGAAAGTTGTTGACTTTAACAGGGCATTACAACTGGCAATGCTATACGGAGCCTACTTCATCGCAAGCCACCTATACCGTAGCACACGCTAGTCTTCTGCATTTCTATCACGTCTTCCCTCTCGCACGCACTGCATTGTATCGAGAGAGACAGAGAGGAAAGACGTTGGTGTAGGTCAGTTTCTAAGCAAGGAATGCGGTTTTACAAATTATTTATTACGGTGACAAGAGGGAGATTTGCATAGGTTCACTTCGACACATTCACTTATCCAGGAGCTAAACTGACGTAGTTTTTTTAATGGAATGATATAAGCACGACAATAGTTTTTATTTATCTCGATTTGATAGTCTATAAAGCAATAGAAGTACAATGTAATTTCAATATCGTATATCCCGCGCAAGTTAAAGAGGCATCTCTCGCGATCCGATCTTCTTCGCGAGAGATAGAATAGAATATATTTATTTGTCTTCAAGCGAAATAAGACACAACAATCACTGCCTATTTATTTTTTCTAACTATCTTATTTCTAGTTTTTCATGTCTTTGTATAAATCTACAGTAAACGCCACTGGTTGTACAATTACATACATAATACAAGTAAGAATTTTCTGACCTGAAACTATATTGTACAATTGTTTGTTTTCATTCAATAAATAAAAATAAAATTTATTTTGCGCGGGTTGGAGATGCCGACTTGAGAGTCTTCCTAAAGGAGCAATTCCGTTTGGATAGCTAAACGAGTATTTTCGATTTTATTTAAAACAACAGTAGGTAGTACAATGTAATTCCAATCGTATAACCCGCGCAAGTTAAAGAGCCATCTCTCGCGATGCGATCTTCTTTGCGAGAGACGCCTATTTAATTTGCGAGTTAAAGAGTCTTCCTACAGGAGCAATTCCGTTTGGATACCCAAACGTATAGTTTCGTTTTTATTTACAAACGACATTAAATTTTGCCAATACGTTAAGAGAACACAAATTGAAGTCTGATCGTGCTCAGAATTGGAAATAAACTTATCAAAAAGAAATGGTAGCCTCGAGTATAGTTTCGATAAAAAGACTTGAGGCTAAGTCTTGACTTGTAAGGCTATTAAGGGATCCTATTATTGGCTTTAAATCTAGTTAATCTTCTTCTTTGTAAAAATGCCTCGTGCATAAGCTGTTGGTTTTCCAATAAACAATAAAATAAAATAATTGATTCAATTTATTTTAAGGCTATGATTGGAGGCCTTATTGTTGCTAGCAATTTCTTTCAGACAACCCTATATAGGACAGAATCCTGAGAGTCATTGAGACGGGTTGTTACCGTCAGAAATTGAGGTGCTCATCGAATATTACTGTACATACTTATACGTAATAATAATAATAAACTTACATTAAGCTTACTCATTAGGTAAACGTTTATTGCCGACTATTTCTCTATTGATAATAATTACCAACTATATTACAAGTAACCCTGTAGGTTGTCTGAAAGAGATCACTTTTAGTGATGAGGCCACCGTCTGTACTCTTAGATTAAGATATATCTGTGTAATTTCCATTTTTATGTACAACTAGCTGACCCAGCGAACTGTACCGTACCGCCTAACAGTCGATTCTTTAATTTTTTATTTATTTTTCTCTCCGTAAGAACCATCCTCGTACTTCAAGGAATATTCTAAAAAAGAATTAGCGAAATCGGTTCAGCTGCTCTCGAGATTTGCGCTTACCAACACATTTAGCGATTCATTTTTATATTATAGATAAAGTGTTATCTATAGTGACAGTTCTCTCTTTCTGAGAGAAGACTTGTGCCCTGTAATAGGTAATTAGCCTCTTATTAACTTACGAGGTGTTCGCCAGACAGCACCTCCAGCAGCGAGATGAGGTTGAGGCCATCGCGCAGGTCCTCGAAGAGGTCGTTCACATGTCGATTCACCTGCAAATAGACGACGAACAGATTAGCGTGATATGACATCATTTATTAGTAACACTGCCTCTGAAACTGAACTGGTTTAAGGCGAAAAGATAGTAGTGTGCCTCTGAAATAGAACTGTTTTAAGGTGAAACGATAGGTTGGCACTGATATTGAACTGATTTAAGCTGAAACAATAGAAGAGTGCCTCTAAAAGAGAATTTTTTTTAAGGTGAAACGATAGTTTACCCCTGAAACAGAACTGTTTTAATGTGAAACAATGTTAGTGTACCTCTGCAAGTCTGCAACTGAACTGATTTAAGGTAAAACTGTAGTAGTGTGCCTCTCAAACAGAACTGTTTAAAGCTGAAACACTAGTAGAGTGCACCTGAAACAGAACTGTTTTAAAGAGAAACGATAGTTTGCCTCTAAAACAGAACTGTTTTAAGGCGAAACTATAGTGCACCGTGAAACAGTGAAACGATAGTAGTGTGCCTTTGAAACTGAACTGTTTTAAGGTGAAATTTTAGGAGTGTGCCTCTGAAATTTTAAAGTTAGACTATAGTACTGTGGCAGGAAATTCAAAATTGTCATGTTATTTTCGATTTTGCAGTAGATTAAGGTGTGGCAGATAATATATCTGCGATTATGAAGTACTCTCCACACTTTCCGTAAAAGGTTTTTGTAGACGCATAAAACCCCCATTTTCAGGATGTATGAGTTCTTCTATAAAATGATACATTATGTGATTATTTTAAATACATAATGGAATACGAAAATTTTGCATTTTCCCTTTTAACTAGAATCCTATAAAAACGTATGAAACAAGAAGGATTTCAGCTTCAAAAATGGTAGGAACCAGACCCGTCTCGAACTCCGCTGATTCAATATGGTGACACACGAGGCTGACACAATCCGGAAACATCAGGATTGTTGAGGCAATTAGACGGTTATAGTCCAGTGTGACACCGTCCATTTTTCTTTGCCAATCTACCCTCAACGGTATTGTGCTTAAAATAACGACATATTTAAACTTGCACTAATTCAGAAATAACGAGTTACTAAACGTTTCAGTTATAACAGCATAGAACTTATTGAAACTTTAGAGCGCATTGGAAACCAAAGAAATCGCAAATATCAATCAATAAATCAATCACACAATCAATCAATCAATTAATCAATCAATGAATCAATCAATCAGCCTGTACTGGTCCACTGCTGGTCATAGGCCTACCCAAGGCACGCCACTTCCCTCTGTACTCTGCCATCTTCATCCATGACAGCAATCTGCCTTAAATCGACGATCCAGCGAGCCGATCCAGAGGGCCTTGGAGGCCCTCTGGATCGGCTGCATAAATAAATCGGAAATATGAAAATATATATACTTCTTAAACAAAAAAAAATTCAAACAGAATTTACGAGGTTGAGATTTCCTTTCATTTCCACACCTGTGTCAGGAGATCCCGCTCTTTCACAACTATACAATGTGATTATTAAAAACTTACATTTATTGTGTGTGTGTGTGTGTGTATTATTTTGTGTTTTATTTTAATATATTAGTTAACGTTGTAAATAAATGAACTCAAATATAACGCAAGTTTGCTAAGTGAGCGTCGAGAGTAAGGGCTGAGGCGACTTCGCCTGTATACTCTACCGAATAATATATAAAAAAACGTAAACAAAGACGTGAGAATAGAAGTAAATTATTTCGATGAGATGTGAAGTAATTTTATTAAGAATGAATACCCAACAATCGAGTTAGACTCAAGAAAACAGAGCTCAGGCTGAAACAAACTACAAAATAAAAACCAGAAAATTGAAACAACAAAGTTAAGGCTGCTGTTACATCTGACATTCCTCGTTTGGTTGTTCGCACATTTTAAATGCATTATTTATAAAAAAAAAACATAATGCCTTAAAATACTTTAAAATGGCCCTAATTTGTCTACGGTGAAGATTTTACAAGAAAAAGAGGTCACTACAGATTAAAAACAACGCCTCTAGCAATATTTTAGTGGAATCGGGTTTTTATATGGCCGTCAAAATTTTAATAATGTAAAAAAATTTGTAGTATACCTTTGACAACTTTGGTTTGTTAGGTAGGTAGTAAAATTACGAACATTTTAGACAGCTGATTGTTTTCATCCACTCAGTTTTTCATAAAGAAAGTAGCTTCCAAAGCTATTATTTGGTTTTGATTAAAAGTAAATTTTAGTAGGTCAAATTTCTCAATCAATAACGGTTAGCCAAATATGTCTAAAATGTCTGAACAATATGACTATTATAATACAGCAAATCTTCAGACCACACTTATCGATAATATATTTAAAAAATATATAATTTCATATTCTAGAATGTGTGAGCGAGACAGAACATCCGACGTAACAGCAGGCTTAAATATGAACTACGAAAGTAGGTACAACACACGATAAAAACCGCGTTGGAAAAAAAATCAATAAAGAAGACAAGCAATAAGGGCTGAAACACTGAACGGGCCTAGTCGCGATTGTTCAGTTTACCTAACGAACAATCGCGATAAGACCCGTTAAGTGTATTAATAGCCATCGCGGGCCATGAAAAAAATAACTATTAAGAAAAAAAGGAACACACAGAATAACTACGAGGTTTGACCACAGACTCACATTTGGCGGCGGACAGCACAGCTGGTTGTTGACCACCTCGCATACGTGTAGCCGAGTGTACGTCTGGTCCGGCAGCATGGAAACACCCTTACATTAGACGGGAAAGTTTTGGTAAAGTTAGTCGACAGCATGCCCTACATTCTGTTAATGCATTGACAATTGCACGAACGTGGCGATTTCATTTCATTGCTACTTCAAGTCTAAGTCCGCACACGTATCAAACCTTCTAGAGTCTATCTATCCTTCTTCTTCAGGCTATATTAGTCCACTGCTGGACAAACGAGTCCACTAATGAGCCCCATAGCGCCCTGTCTTCAGCTTGCCGCCTCCAGCATCTGCCGGCAGTTTTTCGCAGATCGTCATCCCACCTGGTCGGAGGGCCTCCTACACTACGTTTGCCGAGTCGCGGTCTCCACTCAAGAACTCAAGTTTACTCCAACAGTTGTCGGTTCTTCGCGAGATATGGCCAGCCCACTGCCACTTCAGCTCGCTAATTCTCTAAGCTATGTTGATAACTTTGGTTCTCTGTCGGGTGGATTTGTTACGAATCATATCCTTCAGAGAAACTCCTTACTATCTATTCTTACTTGTCCAATTTAGTAAACAAATTCATTCATCCATTTATATGTCATTGTAATGTACTACACTAACAGAATTTCGGCCCGGGTCAACCTTTAATTTTTTGTTGCAAAGTCGCCTTTAGACAGAGGACATTTCCGAAAGACCTGTCGTATTTGAGATAACGAGTTTCACAAATAACAAAAATAATATTTAATAAGGAATCACTAATAGCGTTCAAATCAAAGTCACTGTTGGTAACTCGTCGAATCACAGCCAAAGGACATTGACCACTTTCGGCTATGCGTGAACAGCATCATAATGATACAAAGTAATAAATGGTCATTATTAATAAAAACACGAATATTTTTTATATTTTCGGAGTAACCATTTAAACGATAAAAACAATCAATTTAATAAGTTTTCTTCCTGTCTTTTTTGCCAATTTCGGCTTTGGTGTTGCCAGTATGAATTATTAATTAATAATAATTCATATCATGATTTATATTATGTTCTTTTTAGTGTGTTTTGTAAACAATGAGGTGTGTTTTGTAATCAATGTTTTGTGTGGAATGAATAAATAGGCAAAAGTGTATCAATTAATATCTTTAGCTTCTCACAAACCCCTCACGAGCAAATGAAAAGAAATACGACAAGAATCGAATAGGAAATCGATTACTTTTTTTCTGGCAACAAAAAAAAAGCTGTCAATAGTGTCAATCACAAACTGTTTTGTCATATTTTAAAAACTTTTTTTTGTGATTATGTCGATCACATTTTTTTAGTTTTAAAACATGTACCTACGTACCTACCTAAAAAAACTTGAAACTTTTAAAAATGGAGGCCAATGGCGTCTTTCATCTCAACAAGAATGTCGATCCAGCTAAATGTTTTTTTTTTATTTTTACGTTAAATGGTTACAACGAAGAAAACAAAATTATTTGTTTAAAAATAAATAAGAATTATTGACCAAGTTATCTTTTTACTGATATTCTGTTCAAGTTTAGCCTGATGCTCAAACAAAATGGTCAATGTCCTTTAAATTATTGTCGCCATCTTTTACAAAGTAAGTAGAACAAGTCTGTAGTAAAAGACTATGAATGAGCAAAAATGTTCGTTGTTGAGGACGGACGTTGATCTCGCCTCTAATCTCGTTTTGATTTAAAATGCCCATCAGTTGCAGGCAACGTTTAAGATAATGTTAATGAACGTAATTACTACTGACATAAACATGGCATGGAACATTATGATGAAGATAAATTGGTGGAAGTAATCTATGAATCCGAAACATGGAAGTATTTATTTATACTTTTACAGACTTATTTATAACATATATGATTTCGGAAAACCTCTTCGCAGATGTAGTTTAAATAGTCTGTGGTAAAGGGAAAGGAGTTTTTTTCACAGATTATCTATAATGCCTCTGGGAAGTGTTTTGGAGGAATCATGTTTTTATAAATAAGGTGGTTAGAGTTTCTACAACACATGACGAGCGACATTGATCGAAGGGATTGTTTTTCTTTAAGAACAGAAGCGCGAAGACATAATTTTATTGGGTATAATTAAAGCAGCCAATTCATTCTAACAACCACATTAAAATATAAGAAAAATAAGACAAACCAAAATAAAATCGATGAGAAAACCTGTTAAGAAGCCAGTACATTAATTTCGAAGCAATATTCTAAATTCAAACTTGTAAACGAAACAATAAATCAAGCCAGATTAATAAAACGTCAAAACTATAGCCTCTTCCGAACAAAAACAGTAAAACTGCTTCTGGTATAACGATTGAGTGGATGCCATTAACTTTGCAGCGACGAAAAAAAAATACATGCATTCGATAACCACAACATAAAACGAATAGAATCCAATCAGAAATCGGTGTATTTTACAGACCTTCACATATTTCCAGTGCTGCGAATTCCAATGAGAAGCGATGAAAAATCATAGAAAATTTTGTAAAAAATTATGCCTGCATTTGAAAAATAGAAAAATGATCATTTTTAAATGCTGTCGATTTATCGAACGAATTTAAGATTTTTCTATGGTTTGATCCTATGCAATGATCTGAACAATGAATCGATCAACAATATAAAGAACACGAAATGCACAATACTGTGGGAAAAAAATTGGAAAATCATCAGGATTAAATAAATTATGCTGTCACAATTTGCATCAAATATCCACATATTACCACAGACTAAATAGAGATAATATTACACAACAAATTATCAACGCCTATAGAACTTTTTTTTTCTTTTACATATTTTTTTAGCCAGTAATAAATTATTACAAGGAGGTGACAGAAATCTCCTCGGCCAAATAGAATTCCATTAAATTGATTCGTAAATCACCTTGAAGAGTAATAGTGTCTTGATTGGCTGCCTCGTGGCTGTAGCTCCAACATGGTTGACAAAACAGAGGTCGTTGGTTCGATACCCGCTGGCGGCCGCGCTACTCAATTTGTCGACATAGCCTCAGTCTGCGAATTTCTATGTTTGCTATGTCATTGTCTGTTGACCACAGAATTTGATCTGTGTTTTGATTCTTTCATTTTATCTACTATTTGTCTTTGTTGTTTTTAAGTTGTTAATATATGGTTTTTTTTACCTGACGTAAACGCATTTTTTTATATTTGTTTGTACTTTATATTTCACTAGCTGGTGCCCGCGACTTCGTCTGCGCAGGATTAGTATTTCGAGTAGCTTATACTAGCGTAGCGTATAAAAGGTTTTGGCAGCGCACGCCAGAATAGCTCGCAGATGTTAGATTTTTTCCTACTTACGTGACACTTATCGCCATATTTTGGACAATTCACACAATATCCTCATAAATTCTGGCCTATGTGTTATTCTGATATATATATATATATATATATACATACATATATATATATATATATATATATATATATATATATATATATATATATATATATATATATATATATATAAGCTATATTATTGTAAAGTTTCATTAAAATCTATTCAGTAGTTTTTTACGTCAAAGAGTAACATCCATCCATCCAAACTGTCTTACAAACTTTTGCGTTTATAATACGAGTATTAGTAGGATTTTATTCAATAGTGCAGGGTATCTTACTTTGGTAGCAGGACAAAACTTCATAACTTCGTCTGGAAGTTACAGAGGACTAATAGTGATTTCCGCGTCCAAAATTGAAAGCAATTTGTCGTAATTGCTTAATCGAACGATTCTAAGAACGAAATATTAATGTTAGCTAAAATAAAGCCATAACTATAAAATTCACCAGTAACGACGTAACCGAGAGGAGACGAAGGTTGCTTGGAAAAAAATGCTAATAGCAATAAGGCCGCCCATTGTTGGCTGTGTCTACAATTCTTTTCTGGTGCACTATAGAGAATATTCTTATCTTAGAAAAAATACTAGTAAAGACTGAAGTGCTTTGTTGGTGCATTTAAAGAAGAGATAAAAAATTAAACACAATGCGCTTGACTAGAAGTTTTTTTTTAAGTAGGTTTGACAGCTGTCACAGGGCAGACCACAGACAACATTGTCTGTGGTTTGTGAAGCAAAAAGAAAAAATAATAATACTCAATGTTTCATTGATTTAAACAAAGCTATTAGCAATAAGGCCGCCAATTGTTGGCTGTTCTTTTCTGGTGCAATATCCGGAATATTCTTATCTTAGAGAAAACGCTAGTAAAGACTGATGTGTTATTGCCTGTACTCGTATTAGACCTACCGTTAAAAGGAATATGTTATCGATTTATGGAAACCACGTTGACATAGCGAACTAGAAGCTTGATGTTTTTAAATCATTAAGTTAACATAATGGATGTTTTCCTAACCCAGTAGCACCAGGATTGCAAGTGGATGATTCAACCGCTAGCTGTTTCAATTTCGTAATCGTTACTTAGTCAAATGGTTAAGGTGGATTTACACGAGGCATATCCCGGGACTCACGCATAAAAATAATTATGATAAATTTGAAATTCCACCTACATTCTCTAGTTGTACACTGATGGACAGAACATATGATTATTACAATCTCCGGCCATCTTAAAGCGAATTGACAAAATGGAACTAGCAGCATGATTAACACAATGGAGGTTTTCCTAACACAGCGGCAGGGGTTGCAAGTCTATGATTCAACCATTAGCTGGTTGAATCATCCATTTTTTGTTTGTGAGGGCGAATTGCGCCACTTTCTAAATGACACTTAAGTCGCCATTTAAATTGAATTGTATGAAGAACCCCCTCGGGGATAACGGGTGTGAGTTTAATATTTATTTATTATATAATCGTACGAAAAATTTGGTTAACAATAAAAATTAAAGGGATTAAAGCGAAAGAAACCTGCCAGGATCGTAGCAATGGGCAGATCGTGGCCTTTGCCTACCCTTCGGGGTTACAGACGTGATGGGTCACTGATGTCGGGTCGCCCATAAGCTCAGTTGGGAGAGTGCTGGCACGGTTAGCCAGAGGTCGCGGGTTCGAGTCCCGGCAGGGGTGGAATTTTTAGCCTCTAAATAGGCGACTCGGCACACGTAGTGTAAGACGCCCTCCGACCAGGTGGGATGACGATCTGCGAAAAACTGTTGGCTGATGCTGGATGCGGCAAGCTGAAGACGCTTTTCTTGCGCTATGGTGCTCATTAGGGGAGGGCTATGTCCAGCAGTGGACTACATAATATAGCCTGAAGAAGAAGAAGAAATAGGCTTTTTTAAAATGTCCTTAGCACGGGTTAGTGCATTAAAAAGAATATAATTACAGACGTGAATTGACAACGTTTCATTTTTTTAGCATACGGATTTTATTGTCCTAAAGGAAACTAGATACAAAATAAAACGAACCATATTTTTTTATTTTCTGAAACACGCACGTTTTCATATATATTTTACATTTTAAAGTTTAAAATATTTTTACCGGAAGTGACGAAACAACGAGGCTCACAATATGTTTTCTTTTGCCTAATATCCTAAAAAAAAATATAGTTACAAATGTCATTTTAGTATTGCCAGGGCCATGTTAAAAAACAGTTTCTGAATTTTTTTAACATATGCAAATATGTTTTTCTTTTATACAATTAAATCAGCTTAGTTCAATTCATCATCCCTTATATGTAGTTGTTCCTTTTTTGTCAAATGTACTTTCTGTTAGCAAAGCCTTTATCTGCGTTCGGAGTGTTTTTGCTGCCAGTTTGTTACTTTTGTAGCTACTTTTTCAAGGTTATTTATAATGGTATGGTAAGTATAAAGTATGGTAACCCTGATATTATGTTGTGTGGTTTGCCTTGCGTAGGTAGGTACCTAACGTAAACAAACTTTGTGTAGTGTTAAATTTATTTCTCTCTACTCAAATTCTATCCTATACAAGAACAAGAAAGTCATTGGTAGGTATACAATGGACACTTCAGATTTAGACGGATTCGTACGCGCTGACAGCCGAAATCTACCCAAGGTAGATCTTTCAATGCTTTAGGAGTTCATGCATCTCATGACGATGCAGTGAAAATAAGGTGTGCAACCGTGATGATGAAAACCATGATTTCAGTTTTATGAAATAGGCCCCGGAGACCATCAGCAACCAAAAATAAAGGGGGGGGGGGGGGCACGTGAATAACAATGTACTACTTAAGAAATACGATAATTAATAATTAAAAATTATTCTTCGCCATCACTACATAAATTAAACACTTCTTCGTCCTCATTCTCATACGGCTCAGTTGAAGTAGACGTTTGAGTAAGTAAAAAATAGTGTTGGGCATATTTTTTTATCTTGTACTTAACGAAATCTTCAGGTTAAAACGTCGTCAGCAGTGTTATTATTGATACGGCAATTGCCGTAATATACGGTAATTCATGGATGTTTTTTGTAATATACGGTATACGGCAGGATTTCGACTGCCGTATCAGATAATACGGCAATTCAAGTCCAACATGCTCGTAACCTTAAAACAAAAAAATACTACAAACGAAACGTAATAAATGTGTCCGATTTTCGGGATATCACAAAGAAAATTTTCCTGCAGACATAAATTGAACTAGATGTCTCATGCAATCTCTTTTATATGTCCTACTCTTAGCTAAACAAGCTATTCGAAATCAAGGCGGTTGCACAAAATTTCAGGTGTCAGGAGATAATTATGCTTATCAAAATGAAAAGCAAATAAAAATATTCATTGCACAAGCAGTGTATTAGAAACATATAGGATGAAGAAATGATAGAAAGTTGAAAATATACTTATTATTTTTGTGTTTCAATCACTAATTATTCAATTAAAAGATAATACGGCAGATCAGCGATTTTTTTTTATAAATACGGCAATTTGAAGGTTTAGATACGGCAACCCAGATTTTGACGATAATAAATAACACTGGTCGTCAGAAGTCGCTAAATTATTTTTGTCCTCAAAACTTTTTTCTTGTCGCTAAGGCTCTCGCAAAAGTCGTCATTTCTAGCGACTAAGTCGCTAAATTGGCAACACTGATTTTTTTAGGTTAGATCTTGAAATTGACTTTTTTTTTATCGTGGCACAGGCATGTTCACTGGGAGCCATGGTGTGACGTCATCAGCGTATTTTTGTGTTTTTACAATTTTCTCGGAAATGAAACCACAGAAAAAACTGAAATAAATTTTTACGTGCTTTACAAAGCCAAATCTCGAAATGGTTTTCGAATTAGAGCTCCATACAATTTTGAAATGTTGTCAATTGTGGAGAGTTGGGTGTGAATTGAAGTTAAATGCTTGTACTGTACACAATTGTCAAACATCTGCGATGAATATTTCTTAATGATTCGCGATACTCATGCATATTTATATATTAAACAGGTCTAATAGCGATTATTTATTACGTAAAACGGTTTCGTTTTCGTTCGTCAGGCTATCCTAGTCCACTGCTGGACATAGCCCACCCCTAAAGAGCGCCACGTTGTGCCATCATAGGGGGTAATGCCCATAACATTATGGGCATTACCCCCTATGATGGCGTATGACGTAAAACGTAATATTACCTTATTTCACAGGAAGACTGAAGTGGCGAGTACAGTGAATTATTGTGGATAATCCTTTTTAATTTTTCACAGCTGGCGATTAAGTTTTACCTAATAAATATCGCGATTAGACCCATTTAATATATAATATAACTATATCTGTGATAAGGTCATCAGGTGAGCGGTGGTAGCGGAGCGGTGTAGAACGCCGGCTTCTCATTCGGGAGGTCGTGGGTTCGAACCCCGGCATGTACCAATGACTTTGTTTTTCTAAGTTATGTACATTTGTGAAATTATAGTAGCAATACTACTCGCTCACGGTGAAGGAAAACATCGTAAGGAAACCCTAGTGTCTGAGGTGTTAGCGTACCTCAGCGCTTGCTACGTACAATGGCCCAACTATGAGGCTAAGTGCGGAAATCTCAGGTCTAACTAACTAAGGTCATCAGGTCACAACCTTTACCTACCAAAATAACGACGTTTATAAAACAGAATTTAAATAATAACTTTCGTAGTTAAATGCTATCTAAGCCACGTCTGAGAATGTGGTGCAAGTCAGCGTAAGTTTCGCAACAGTTACTTATTCAAATAGTTAAGGTGGGCTTACACGAGGATAATATCGCGGGATCCACGGATAAAGGCACACGCTGTCTTTGTCAATATGTCTTTGAAGGCAACACAACAAATCAAAGAATGACGTGTTACAATCTATTTATTTATTTAGTTTTCTGTTAACGAAATTTCTTTTTTTTTAGTTAGATAGAGAACACTTTATGGCACAACCAGAAAAAAATACAAGTATGATTTCTTAAATTTAAGTACCTTTATAAAATTGGCTCTCTTATCGCTTAGGATTTATAGTATATAAATTAATGAAACAAACCCCGGGTACGGACGACCCTCAGCTTCGTCTCTACTTACTGCTCTCTGCGAATCAGAGCGAAACCTGGTCAGACTCTTCCGACAAAAAATTAAATAAGTGAATCCGGAATTAAGATAATAATCCTCTGTGTAAGTGCTTACGAAAGTTTTAGTACGAAAATATCTCTTCTACTTTTTTATATAGCCTATATACTTAATGCACTGCAGGGCCTAGGTTTTCTCTCAGAAAGAGAGTCTCCATTACTACTGACAAAAAATAGAAACTCGCACTTTACTAATCGCGAAACTTTACTAATACCACGGACGCTCTTGGCAACCCTTTTCGCCCCCCATTATATATAAACCCTCTGTGCCAAATTTCAGCTTCCTAGGTCCAACGGCTTGGGCTGGGCGTTGATGAGTGAGTCAGGACTTTAAATTTTATTTATATAGATTTCATGCTGTCGATTGCACTCATGGAATCTTGCAAGATTAGGTTATCAACTATTGTATTATATTATAATTGAGACGATTTGAGAAAATATGGTCGGAGTAAAGCTCTTTTTTCGCCATCTTTTTGTCCACTAGAAATCAACCCGAAAACAACGGATAACATTGTAAATACATTGACATTCAACAAGTAAATTATTTATGTTGAAATAAATTAATGTTTTCTGAACAGGAAAAATTGCGAAATCGCTAACAAAATTATTTGGAAATGGTATATTTTAGTACCTATACTGAGCTGTCACCGTGTAAATGTCCCCTTAGGCTGTGAGGATGATGACTAAAAGTTCGCATTACTCATTGCTGACGGATGTTGCGTCCATTTTGATATTGTTATTAACTTTCGGTTCGCCGTCTTGGGTGAATTGTGCATTAGCGTGCCAATGGAGCAGTTCAATTGGCATAACATGAAAGAAAGAGAAACGATTAAAAATTTAACAGTAACTATGAAAACATCGATAGATATCGATAACAACCATCGTATGCAATTTCTCGAGCATTATAAAAACATTACTTTTACGGAAAGGGAAAGAATAAGTTTAACTGCGTCTGAGGAGAGTTTTAAAGAGTAATGTTTTTATTTATGTTTTTACTCACGTTTGAGGCTTTCGTGGACTAATCTATCCGGTTTGGTGGGGTATTGCAAGGCCGTGGTGGGTCTTACTATCAAAAGTTATTAAGCCGCCTCATAAGGCCTCTGACGTGGCTTAACGACTGCCATTACATGACAGCCGGCACCAACGGCTTCGGCTTAACGTGCCTTGAAAAGCACGGAAGCGCTCGGATAAAATGCTACTGACTGTAGTCATGGGACGGTCATCCATCCATCTTGCACCTCGCGCCTGTTGTTGCTTAACCAAGTGATTGATTCCAATCACTCGGTTCGCCTGGGCCACGAGCGCTTCATTTCAGGCATGGCATTACGACAGCCAAATTAAACACGTGCATTTGTGTTAATGTATATTTTATTAGTTTCTACTGCAACACTTCTAATGGGATTAGAAAACTGAAGGTATTCGAGGATTGCACAATACCTGTGTAATAGTAACGCAAGGGTTGACCGTTGGGTCACAGATTACGTTGCAGTTATCTACGTTAACCCAATAACGGGCAGAGCTAGTATATTTTTTTATTGTTTTTGGCCTTTATTTCCAAGTGACAAGGTTCAATTTATGGTGTGCACTATTAGACTACATAAGGGTTCAGGTTCTGGTTAAGGGTCAAAGTATGACCACAGATTAAGGAGCTCCATGAGATTCACTGGCGCCACCAACGGAGAAGGGGTAAAGTGCATGCAGTGATTACTTGTAATTTTTGGCTTGTATGCTTATTTTTAAGTATAATTTACATAAGGATTCTAAATCTGTCTGAAAAACTGTCTTTTTACTGTCACAACTGCGTAAATAATTTTTTTTTTGGACCCACCACCGAGCATGTACAGCTAAAAACTAGGACTAGATAGCTAAAAACGGCTGCTTTTGTCACTTAAAATACTATCTAGTAGTCCTTGATCCTAGGTACTCAGTCGTGAGTTCTAAATAAATAAATAACTTGCATACAATACAGCACTTAGTATTTAACCACTTGTTTTGGTCTGAAAGTAGAAAACCCAATTAACTTACTTGATTTTTTTTCGGAAGAGTCCGACAAAAAAAAAAGAAGAAACGAATTAACTAAGTTAATTGCCTATGTACATGATTTAGAGATTAGAAAAACTCTTTAAAAGAAGTTTTTTTCATTGCTTGTGTAACTCTGGGAGCCGCTTAAAGTAGGTTTCCAAAAACATCTCAACAACGACAGCGAATCCGATCAAAGAAAATTTATAGCCCCATAAAATGACATTCCAGTAATGTCTCTCCATAACTATGACGTCATCCTGCCTTGTTGACTTTATAGATCGACTTAACATTATGTAGGTGTCAGCACCTTTTGTGGACATGGCCAAATGGTACTTACGAAAGCAGATCTTAAAATGTTGTCAGGCTGAATTACACTCTACTCCTTTGCGATAAGAACGTTGAAACAAGCACTAAAGTTTGATGAATTGTCTTGTGTAGGTATTATAGTCAAAACTCTATAGCGCCTTTAGAATTTCACACATTTTGTGCCGGAAAGGCCTAAGATTCAAAGGTACCTGTAACATAACATTTACATACAGGCACATACATTGCTTCTGCCTGGGTAGTACGACCGAGTCACGCGTTTTGTAGCGATAAAATGTAAGAATTTAGAAAGAAAGAAAATCATTCATCATAGCCACAGTACACACGCCACCATAACAAAACAAACTTAAAACACCTTTTAAAGTATCAGCAATTTTGTCGTAATTTTTTTTTTTGTAAATTACTAAGTATACATAGATGCTTTGTATTGTTTGTATCTTTTTAAGTAACAAGAGATTGTCTTCATGAATTTTATATACGTATTCTACTCCTATCGCATACTAAGCTCTTATCTAGCGGTGAGGAATGGTTAGGAATTAACAAAATTTAATAAGCTAAGTAGTTTACTGTATTTAAGTGCTTGTTGTTAATTCTGTTTTTCCTCCTTTATAAAATAAAATAAAAAATAAAAATAAAACACAAACAGTCATTACTAAATAACATCAAAAAAAGAAAAGAACACTACAGGTCACGGCGTGTCACTGCCGCTATAAACGGCAATTATGCTGATGGGCAAGCCTTCAGCGCTGATTTTCAGTCAGTGCTCCGCGAGCGTTACAGGCTGCGATGTTTGATTTTGACAATGTACTGCACAGTTTGACAATTCAAATGGGCGATTAGCGTCGACCAGCCCCTGCTGGCCCTCTAGGGTACCCTGTGTCGTGGGAACCAGAAACAGCGACACAAATAAGTCGTATACGACTCTAAGGCGTATGTCTTGGAATTCTACGTAAAAAGTAGAGCGACAGCCAAAATTTGTATTCCAAACGCCATACTAGATTGAATTCGAATGAGAAAATAAATGTCTAATTATTCTGTCGAGTTATTTTACATTATTTTAATGTGACAAATGTCTAATCCTTCGAATATTTTGCTTCTACGCTTTCAATTCGCATGGGCGAGAATCGGGCCCCCTGGGGTTTTTTGAGTCCCAGCCGGGGTTCGAACCCGGGACCTCTCGCCTGGTAGGCAGACCGCTACAAAAGACGTCTTTAGATTTAATAACGTCCACAGTACGCAGACAAAAGAGTGTTAAGAGAGAAATTATAAATATAATAAAATTCAGACCGCCAAAGCGATAAACACAATGCTAATTCGATGTTTCAACGATAACCAAGTAAAAAGATATCGTTTTATTAGTGAGATAAAGATTTTCCAACATATTCATAATTATGTAGACGCGTCAGTTCTTTATTAATACAGCTGCGGACGAGACTGTTGCGAATTGTAAATGAATTATAACCATTTCTCTTTCCTTTCGTGATATTTTTCGATATCAACCCTTGTCTGTCCCCACTGCTGTGGCTTGGGTCTCTTCTTGCGTCGCAGGAAGGTTAGGCCTTACTCCACCACGGGGGCTAAATCCTGGATTGTAAGACAGTGAAGGGCCTTACTGTCAGAAGTTCTCACGCCGCCCTTAAGGCCTCTGACATAGCTTAACGACTGTCATTACATGACAGCCGGCATCAACGCCTTAACGTGCCTCGCGAAGCACGGAAGCGCTCGGAATAATGCCACTAGCGGTAGTCACGGGACAGTCACCCATCTTGCAAATGACCGCGCCTGTTGTTGCTTGACCAGTGATTGATTACAATCACTCGGTTCGCCTGGGCCACGAGCGCTTCCTTTCGCCATCTGTTGGCGTATGCCGGGTCAAACCTCAATACTTGCGTAAAACTTCCTCTGTGGTAAAAGATAAACTTAGAAACTAAAACTTTCGTAAGCATTACCTACACATTCCTAACTGGATTCCGGAATCACTTAGCAAATTTTTTGTCCGAAGTGTATGACCAGGTTCATGTAAATGATTCCGAAATCAAGTTAAGAATAAACTTGACAGTTTGAGCATGACTAAGATTGGTGATTTACACCAACAAAGGCATTTGCTTCAGATAACGTACGTATTTATCTTGCGGGTATTTTCAGCAATGAAAGGGCCGACTGTAATTCAAGATGACTGACAGACAAACAAGAAGCCTTTCTTTCCGTATAAACAGTTGTGTATCATCATTGTGGCTGAGAAATTGGGTGTGCATTTGCAAACGATATAATGCGTGAAGAAAGAATGAAGACTGTTGTATTGACGACCTATTTAAAAACGGACGGAGCTTATATAAAATTAAAGTTGGATACGACCGAATGACCTGTAAAGTACAGATAAGACAAACGTATGTAGTTCCTGCTTTTTTGTTGGTTGAGGATTCGATTCTCTTTCTCTCTTTTTGGCATTGAGAAGAGAGAGAAGACAACACTTTGTTTAATGTAATTAGCAGCGAGGGTAGAGTATGAATAATTACAGTTGGAAAGATTTAAAACGAAAGAAAGAGCCAGAAAGAGAATCGAATCTCTTTCTCTCTTTCTGGCTTGGAGAAGAGAGAGAAAACAACACTTTGTTTAATGTAATTAGCAGCGAATAGGTTGAGTATGAATAACTACAGTTGGAAAGGTTTGAAACCACTGAAATTTAGGTCTAATTTGACGTGAATTATTAAAAGAATTATATCCTTTAAATATTTACAGTACGTGTGATTGATTCTGTTAAATTAATATAATAACGTAATAATTATTAATGTAAACTCCCCCCCTCCCTCGTTTATAATGTACTTCTCACCACGTCAAGGTTTGGCTGGAAGAGATTTGTAATGAAATAAACTCGCCATGTCCACTTTGTTTTATTTTGTAGTTTTGTGCTTTCTGTATGATTTTTACGTCTGCAATAAAGTATGAAGTGTTTAAAACCACTGAAATTCAGTTTTTAGTTGTCGTGAAATGAGTGTTTGGCTAACGCACGGTGAATGAATTAATCAATGCTTATAAATTAATCAAACAAATCAAATAAATAAGGGTTGTCTGGAAGAAATTACTTTTAGTAATAAGACCTATTGTACCTTAATCTGTATCTTCTTATTTTCTAAATTTTAATTCCTGGTGTGCAATAAAGTATATTCAATTCAATTCAATTCAATGCCCGCTATGAAATACAGTAGGTTCCAGGAATTTAGTTATTAAAAAAAAGAAAATCAC
Source organism: Yponomeuta sedellus (assembly GCA_934045075.1). Lineage (NCBI taxonomy): Eukaryota > Metazoa > Arthropoda > Insecta > Lepidoptera > Yponomeutidae > Yponomeuta > Yponomeuta sedellus. Next base: position 12,963,471 of record OW203744.1, on the reverse strand, counting down.
GCATGTATCCCAGCGGGATACGCTGAGATCAGTTTACCAAAACAAAAGTCAATACAATAAAAAAAAGTGGGGCAACAAAAAAAAATCGTAATTGGCAGGGTCTCTATACAACAAAGGTGTTTTTTCGACGTTTTTTGTATATGCTCTCAGCGTGATTGTGGTAGGTACTTACTATTAATTGTAACAAATGCTAAAAAAATTGGACTCATTAAAAGGTTTTTATTCAAAGTAGCGCAGAAACTGCGGCTTAATGTACGTTACAATTCAAACTAGGTGTCCATTTCAAAATCTAGATAATTTTGGAAAAAAATGGACATATAAACTCCAAACTTAGTCTTTTCAAGGTCCCCTAATTAACATACTTTACATAATTATACTATTTTTATTTTTAATGCACTAACCCGTGCTAAGGAACAAATTTAAAAACCTATTTAGAGGCTAAAAATTTCACCCATGCCGGATTCGAACCCTGGCACGGATAGCCAGAGGTTGCGGGTTCGAATCCGGCATGGGTGAAATTTTTAGCCTCTAAATAGGTTTTTGAATACTTTACATACTTTATTTTATCAATTTTAAATATTTTACTAACCGCACTAATATGAATATTTGTTATACCACATTAGTGCAATACCCGTTTATTACTACATAATGAACATAACAAAAAAATATATATATACGCGTCGAATTGAGAACCCTTTTTGAAGTTGGTTAAAATTACTTTAAGATAAAAAACTTATAACATAAAAAAAAATTGAACGCCTTCGGTTGTAAAACCATTATCAAAATGCTAAAATAACAGAGTTAAATGTAGAATCTAGGTCAAAAGATCACCGATCTAGATTGTGGTAAAAAAATACTAATTTTGGTACATATTCGTAGATATGAGCGTCTTCAGATCAAAGGTCAAAATCCAGATATTTGAAATCATTGCGTTGCCGACGAAAACGATAGTTTATCAGATTATTTCCTCTAAATAGAACTTTCTTATCGATTTGATTAATGTTTTGGATATTTTTGGACAAAATGTGACAGCATATTATTAGCACTAAGTAATTAAAACAAATTTAGCAGTTCTTTACCTTTTTCAGGTGTTTGTTGACCCACTTCGTGAACGTCTTCTTCTGTATGGCATCCCGCTCATCTGGAAAAGGGGAGAAAAGGACAAAATACAGTAAACGTCAAACTCTCACACTTGAATTTTAGTTATATTAAGGTTAGGCCATACTCCACCACGGGGACAAATCCGGGTTGGTGGAGGATTGTAAGACAGCGGGCCTTAATGTCAGAAGTTATCAAGCATCTCTATGCTTGGGCCTTAATGTCAGAAGTCATCAAGCATAGAGATGCTTGATAACTTCTGACATTAAGGCCCGCTGTCTTACAATCCTCCACCAACCCGGATTTGTCCCCGTGGTGGAGTATGGCCTAATCTTCCTGCGATGCAGGAAGAGACCCGTGCCCCAGCAGTGGGGACATACCAAGGGTTGATATCATCATCATCAAAGATGTATGAAACGGGACTAATCGCGATTATTTATTCTCAAAACATAATAAGTAGTTAACAATCGCGATTAGACCCGATAAATATACAACTATCTATGAGCACCGCGAGTCATTAAGAAAAATATATTTTAGTTTCCACTAAAAATATCGTGAAACTGTAAAAAATATTTAAGATTATAGTGGACGAAGGGCGGTAAGACGGAACTAAGAGTTTTCGGTCATAGGTGTTAAAATAAGGACGAGAATAAACAGAGAGTCCTATAATTTTCAGATTTTTCAGTCTCCAAAAAACATGGCCGCCTCTCCCGCCCGCCAAAAGTTTCAGGGGGTGAGGCCGCGGGTGGGGTGTAGAGCCTCACACATAGCAAAAAGGTTGGACATCGCTCGTTCTCATTTCCAAATCCAATTGACGTTTTTGATTGTTTATCTATAACCAAGGAGGTTTTTTACAAAAGTGTATTTGCATCTTATGTAGTTGCGTCGCCAATACATGACCGCCCGCCAATACATGGGGTAGACCAAAGAGTATATAACCACTACGTGGGTAGACTGAATATTTTATGACATTCCGTAGAATGTCATAAAATCTTCAGTATACCCCACACATTAAAGAGACAAAGTTTACCCCCCGGTCTGCGAACATGGTGCCGGCAACACCGAGAAAAAAAAGTTAAAAATAAAAACCGACTTTAAAATAGCATTAAAAACACATCAATATTTTTACGATTTCTAAATCAAGCACGTTCTGTGGCTAAAGTTATAAGAAAAATGTATATAAATTGTACAATTTTTTTTTTATGTAGCCTATAAACGTCCCGCTGCAGGGTACAGGCCTTCTCTCAGAGAGAGAGAGAGAGAGAGAGAGAGAGTGCTAACCGCGGATATTACCTTTAAACTCGATGTAGGTATTGTAAAAGTATAGTTCGGCGCCGGTAGTAACTATTATCTAATCTGTGCCGGTGCCAAGTTACAAGACGTCTTAAACACACTTTATACAATTTAATTTTCGAGTATGTTTTCTATTTCGAGTATGTTACTATGAATCTTCGAAGTAAGTGAGTAGTAAGAGTTCGCCTAATTTTACTGGTGATGTTACGAATTGATAGTGTTTGACAGGAAATCAAACACTATCAAATCAAATCTGACAGCAGAATCAGAAGACCTCCAAAATCGAACCGTCGTCAAACTTAAATTTGTGGCTTATTGCGAGTGTTAATTTTTTTTACAAGAAATTAATATAGTATTTTCTAAGATTAACACGAGCACTGGACATAATAAAAACTGTATTTACATGAATTTTACTCGTTTAATTTTACATTTTTTACATGTTTTCGACGATTCGGCACTTTTTCAAGTACCGTGGTCCCGTCCCGGAAGTCTTCCGAGACCACGGTGCTTGAAATTGTAAAAAAATTAAAATTAAACGAGCAAAATGCGTGTAAATACAGTTTTTATTAAGAAATTAATGTAGTATAAATTATTTTTGAATTTAAAAACCTATTTAGAGGCTAAAAATTTCACCCATGCCGGGATTCGAACCCGCAACCTCTGCCTATCCGTACCAGCGCTCTACCAATTGAGCCAATGGGCAATATTTTTGAATTGTTTTAACTTTATCACGGGGATTTTATGTAAAATTAATGTCAAGTAGATATTAAATCTTTAATTACTTATCCCTCGGCTTTCAACAAAGTAGCCCAACACAGGCCCAGGACTGATGCCAACATCGCAAAAAAAACCGCACTGTTAAATTAAGATTAATTAATCCCATGCCATCATCACATCGGTCCCGGAATTATTATAACGCTGCCAAATCAAGTAGTCATCCCAGGTCATTGCACCTCAGCGTGATAGATGGCACTATAAAATCGTCCTATAACCTACTAATAATAGGTACAGCGATGCACTGTTACATTGGCATTGGTGTTCAGTCGACAGCTGATCTATTTATTAATATAAACCATTGTATGTCCCCACTGACTCGCAGGATTGGGCCCATACTCCACCACAGGAGCCAAGTCCGGGTTGGTGTAGGATTGTAAGACAGTGCCGGCCCTTACTGTCAGAAGTTATCAAGCCGCCCATAAGGCCTCTGACATGGCTTAACGCCTGATCAAGATGGTGTAGACAAACCCCCATCCAACAATCAATCAATCTTCGAACTTAAATTTTTGTAGGTATTACGCAACCTAGCAATGCATATTTTAACACTCTAGGGAATCCAAATTCATAGGGTACTTCCTGTTGACCTAGACCTATGAAATTTGGAAAGTAATATAGTCTTATACTTCAAATACTGGGAAAAACTCTAAAACTATACATTTGTAATTAAATCGTTAAGAAAAATGTCTTTGAAGTTCAGGAATAGCTCGGAAAAAACTGCGAGACTCGATTCCTTAATCATTACATCACATCACACATCTACTAGGCGTGTATGTTTATTACTTCTTCACGTCTAAACGACTAGAGAGATTTTAATAAAATTTGGTATGGTGTTAGCTTACACGCTGTACTAACCATAGGCTACGTTTTACTGCGGGAAAATGTCTTATTCCCATGGGAAAAATCAATAGACCGTGGGTAGCTAGTTACTTATAATAAGTAAGTAGGTACTATAAACATACAATATTGTGCGGAACCCTCAGTGCGTGAGACCTACACGCTCTTGGCCAGTTAGTTTTCTCTTTCTAAAGTTAGGCACGGTATAGGCTGATTTGGTCCCGCGCCGCCACTTCCTGCCTAAGTCTGCACAAGCTAATAAAGCTATTTCAAGACCTAAACACTGGACGCTGCCAAAACATTTCTAGATCGGAAGTGTGCGCGTCTCTTACTTTCATTCAGAGACCATTGTTTGCATTTTTTGTTAGCTGTTAAATAACATTTAAATCTGTTTGTAAGAACAAACTCCTCTGTGGCGTAGCGGTAGCGCGTCTGCCTACCATGCAAGAGGTCCCGGGTTCGAATCCCGGCTGGGGACAAAAAATAAGCCCAAGTCTTAAAGAAAGAAAAAGAAAGAAAGAAAGACATTTATTATAGCAACAAGACAGATGTTTACATGTTTGTGATGTCGTTGTTTCTGGTTCCCATGACACAGGGTATCCTAGTGTGGGGCCAGAAGCAATATATGTGCCAGTATGTAAATGTAAATGTTATGTATTTTTTGTAATTATATATATTTTAAACAAAACATTTGTCATCATCACGGACGAAGGGCAAAATTGTACCTACAACTGATCGTGTACACACGATCGATCACTTACCCGGGTCAAAACTGGGACACCCTGTTCTGTGACACCAGACTAACCAGCGGTTTCTGGTAGACTAACAAGCCGTTAATCTACTGGAGCTGTGCGTTGGCCAAAGTGCATACAAAAAAACATTTGACAGATTGTAAGTGTACGGGAAACTGGGGGTTAGACTGGACATAATATAAAAACCGGACGAGTGAGAGAGTTTATGAAAGCGAGTTTAACTATTTAAATACCGGTGCTTTAAATTGTATTCGGTTCACATCACTAGTTGAATCATAAGTCCAACTGTGGACTATTGACTGAGCTGAGATAAGATAATTGATAATTGTATATTTCAAAAGTAAACCACATCTTCAAAAACCTATTTAGAGGCTAAAAATTCCACCCATGCCGGGATTCGAACCCACGACCTGTGGCTATCCGTGCCAGCGCTCTTTCCAACTGATCTTATGGGCGACTCACCGGCATCAGTGAAATTTCGAACCTCTACAATAATCTCTGTATTACGTACACAAAAATCACACCGTGTTGAACAGTATCTTGGACATTTTAAGCCAGAAATAAGGAACTTTATACTTAAAGCTATATATTATAAATAACTTTTAATTATTTAGAGTACAGCTCGTGTGTGTGTGTGTGTATGTGTATGAGGACTGTGATGTCACAATAGCGATGACCGTCATACGAAAGAACCCAATACAACATTTCTAAGGCTTAGAGGAAAGATGTGTTTGGTTCCTGGCTCAGAGCCTAATCCACTATCGTTATCAATCCTTGTATGTCCCCACTGTTGGGGCCCGGGTCTCTTCCTGCATCGCAGGAAGGTTAGGCCATACTCCACCACGGGGGCCAAGTCCGGGTTGGTGGAGGATCGTAAGACAGTGGCGGGCCTTTGTGTCAGAAGTTATCAAGCCGCCCATAAGGCCTCTGACATGGCTTAACGACTGCCATCCACTAATCCACTAGAACTCTTCAAAATCACCAGACATTCCTGCTGCTAGATAGATTCCACCGATCAATACAGGCATTGCAGACTATTCTTCAAAATCACCAGATATTCTTGCAGCTAGATAGATATCCACCAATCAATACAGGCATTTATTCAGACTATTCTTCAAAATCCCCAAATATTCTTGCAGCTAGATAGATTTCCACCAATCAATACATTAATTAATTCCGACTACTCTTCAACATCACCAAACAATCCTGCTGCTCGATAGATTTCCACCAATCAATACAGCCATTTATTCCGAGAACTAGCTGGCGGATCTCGGCTCCACGTCTTAATTACAGACCTAGTCGACTAATTAAAATCGCGCACATACCACAGACTCGGTCTTGGTGCGAAGCTACCGTATTAGATTAAGGCAGTTAGGGACTCTCTACCAGATGCTGTTGTAATGACCAATCGTATTGCAATGGTACCTATAACCCGTGCTCCTTAACTCAGGCCCTCGGGATTCGATCTTCACAAGAGACACCTATTTAATTTGCCCGTTTTATACGCCTGGAATGACTTTGTACGGCTATTGCTTTGTAGACTACCAAATTGATTGTTCAAGTCACATTAATCCGGTAATGGTCGTTTCATTCACGCTATCGGTAGTCTAGTAACCAATAGAATTGCAATGGTATAACCGTGCTACTTAACTCGGCGCCTCTAGCGATTCAATTTTCTTCACGAGAGATGCCTATTTAATTTGCGTGGGTTATACGCCTGGTATGACATTGTACTGCTATTGCGTTGTAGACTATCAAATTAAAGTAAATAACAATAGCATTGTCGTGTTTACATCATTCTATTGAAAAACTATGCAAGTATTAGACTTTAAGGCCTGGGCCGCATAAAAACATCGTGGCTTCATAATCTTGCAGAGTGGTTCAACACGGGAAACATTGAACTCGTCCGGGTCGCAAAATGACGGGACAAAATAGCCGCAATGATAGACGATCTCCGATAGGAGATGGCACCGAAAGAAGAAGAAGTTAGGGAACATTCAATGAAATGAAATGAAAAGGTTTTATTCAAAGTAGCGCAGAAACTGCAGCGTAATGAACGTTACAATTCAAACTAGGTGTCCATTTCAAAATCTAGATCATTTTGGAGAAAAATGGACGATAAAACTCCAAACTTAGTCTTTTCAAAGTCCTTAATTAACATAGTTTACATAATTATTATACAACATAGAACGCATACATTGTACTGGCTTTAATTCCAGACCTCATTGGAATTAAAGCCAGTACAAGGTATGAGTTCTATTCATAAAGTACGTCACAAAGTGTGACATTGTGTGGCAAGGGGTGGGAGGCGCCCTATGTTTTGTGACGTCAAATTTAAAAAATATAATGTTGATAATTTATTGTTACGTCAATCATGTCAAACATTTTATATTAAGTTTAAAATAAAAAATAAATTAAATAAAAAAATGCGTCAACTAATTCTACTACTAATAAGTAAAAATTAAATTAGGGATATTTTCAATAAATATCTGCATTTAGAAAAACAAGAGCATAAAGAAAAAGATAAAGAAAAGAATTGGTCCAAGTTTGAAAGAAAATATGCCCTGAATATTCACACAACATGCTCGCCGCAAGAACAGCCTCAACTTGAGCGTTAACTGCAATAACTACTATTGACTCCCAAGCTCATAAACAGACACTTTCAACCAAGTACATTCGGCAACATGGCAATCCTTACATTTTGAAGCGCATTCAACGTTAAAGGCTCCTCCACACAATGCCGGCGGCAAGGCCCGCAGGCTTTAGACGAAGCGGCACGTGTCTCGCCAGCACGTGCCGCTTAAAATAACACAATGCAATGCCCAAATATACGGACAAAACCGCGGTGCCACGGATCTTACAACAATTAGCATGAATCAGCATGTTCATACAATGGTCATTGTACTACAATCATCATCAACCCAATACGTCCCCACCGAGGGGCACGGGTCTCTTTTCCAAGGAAGGTATAGGCCTTACTCCACCACGCGGCCTAGTCCGGATTGGTAGAGGCTTGCAAGACTAGTGGCTGGTCTTACTGTCAGAAGTTTTTAAGCTGTTAGCTTAACGACTGCCATCTAGCGACAGCAGCCGACACGGCACGCACGGAACGGCTCGGAAAAATGCCACTAGCGTTAGGCATAGACGGTCGCCCATCCATGCAATGAACGCGCCATATATTGCTTAACCGTTTAAGATCACTCAGGCAGCCGAGGCTACGAGCGATCCTACAACAATACATTAGCAGCCGTTGGTAGTGACTGGAAGAGGAGAGCCAGGAAGAAGATCGGGCTCAGTGGCGTGTGGCAGGAGAGGCATGTGTCCAGCAGTGGACTCACACCGGCTGATTATCGTGATGAATGGTATCAAACAGGTTGATAATTTGTAACTCTTGGGCCAGGACAAGTGATGGTGTTTTACACTATTTTTATTTTTAATGCACTAACCCGTGCTAAGGAACTTTAAAAACCTATTTAGAGGCTAAATTGATGATGTTTTGTGTATGAATGGGTATAATTTAAACACTCACTCATTACCTTAGTCCTCATTACTAGGGTAGAGAATATGGCCGCCCGAGACGCCAGCGTGCCACGAGATGATTTAATTTCGTTGCAGCATCAAATCTAGGTGCGCATACGCGTAAAACCTTTTAGACGTCAATGGTATGAAAAAACACGTGATTTAAAATATATGTTTAAAAATATATATTTTAAATCATGCGTTTTACACAATGTAGCATTCGTGGGATACGGTTTGGGTGGTCTGTGGTAAAGGAAATTTTTAGCTAAAAAAATTGCGAGTATTTTTGAGGTGATGTATTTTTTGTGAATAACGCAATCATTTTTTGTAGTTTTATAGTCGTGTGTATTATTTTATGCAGCATATTATATCTGGATATCCATGAAAGTTTGTGGGTTAAATGCTTCAAACAAAAATGCCAGCCACGTTCACCAGTAGCCTTCTGTACATGCGCAAGAGCAGATAACGCGTCCACTCGAGAGAAGATGCGCGTGAGCACGTCTAATTGCGCCTGCGCCTCTCAGATTACGAGATGCCAACTGTAGCTTGGTAATAGACCGATTATTGAACTGAAAATTTGAATTCACTTCTACATAATATATTCTACTATCATCATCAACCCATTATGACCCCACCGAGGGGCACGGGTCTCTTCCTGAGGAAGGTATGTGACGGTGCAAACCTCTTCATACCATTTTTATTTCTTTTTCCATCTTTCATATTTTAGATTATATTATATTTTAATATTTAAGTATAAATTTAATTACAATCCCACATCCCCGACCTTCATCAACTTTACTCTCGACCTTGTCTTTAAATTTTAAATTATATAATTCTACTTAACGATTTTTTTTAAAAAAACAATTTTTTTATATATTTTTTTAAATAAATATAAGTTTAAAAAAAACATTTTTTTTACCGGTTGCCCCCGGGTAGTGTGACGGTGCAAACCTCTTCATACAATTTTTATTTCTTTTCCTATCTATCATTTTCAAATATTTAAATTACGTCACACATTCTTCGATTTCCCTCATTTTTCATCACTACTACTTTACCCTTCGACCAGACCTGACTATTTTACCTGCTTATCCGTTTTTATCCAGTTTTTCTGTTTTAATATTACTAAGTACATAATTATCTACAAACAAAACAACACCAGAAGTCGTTCCAGTTCTTATTATTTATAAATGACATACAACGTTCCAGGTATAGGCCATACTCCACCACGGAGGCCAAGTCCGGATTGGTGAAGGCTTGCTAGACTAGTGGCTGGTCATACTGTCACAAGTTTTCAAGCCGCCCTAAGGCCACTGACTTGGCTTAACGACTGTCATCTATCGACGACAGCCGGCACCAACTGCTTAGCGTGTCTTGCGAAGCATGGAATAGCACGTAAAAATGCCACTAGCGTTAGTCATGGACGGTTGACCCATCCATGCACTGAACGCGACGCGTGTTAAGATTACTCACGCAGCCGGGACTAAGAGCGATTCAACATTCACAAAGGGGAAGATAAAAATTACCCGGGACCGGCTTGCGTGCAAGCAACGATTCATAAATGAAGAAGCTTAAATGTTGTAATAAGCTAAGCTTTTCTACACAGAATGTGCTTAACACATTTTTAAAGCGCGTCGTATGAAACTGTAATAAATGAGGAATCTTGTTGTAGAACTTTATACGGTGTTCCATGAAGTATGTATTAACTTTTGCAAGTCTTCATCGTTGAGATTCATCATTACGATGTATTTGCAACTTTAACTAAAACTAATACTAACGGCCGAATACTCAAACGTCAGTCAAATCGATCACTCAGTTGAAGGGCATTCAAATTTGAACATCTGTTAAATATTAAGTGGTATACACAAACGTCATTCAAACAATTTCAGACCGTGATCAGCTGAGAAGCCGTCAAATAAATAACAAGTCTGTTTTCATTGACAAAATATTTAAACTTACGTAGTGTATCCGATTTACGCAGAATTTGTTCGATCAATTTTAAGTTTTGTGATGAAATACGAAGTTTTTTTATAAAAATACAATAAATCATAATGTGATTTATGAAACAAACTTAAATTATTGTACTAAATAATATTACCTCGTTTTGTAAAAAGCAAAATGTTTAATGTTGAAATAAATCTTATACTCTCGTAGAATGAAACGTAAGGGCTATCTCACTCACCAATGAATGACGTTTGAAAAGTCTACCACAATAAGAACATTGCAGTATTGCGGTTTTTGAAAGCTATTCCCTGATAAATATTAATATAAACATGAATTGAATGAGAATTATTATTATGCGTTATTATGCCAGTAGCATAATAAATAACGCAGGGTTATTAAAATTTGCTCCACTGACTGCATGAATCTATTAAGCCTTGTAACTGGTTAGATTGTATGTACAAAGACGGACTCTTTCGATAGCCGGAACTGCGCATGGAAGTTTGTTTCATTATAATTATAATACTCGAAAGCATTTAACTTTGCCTCATATCTTCAAGGCACATTAGGCCCTTCCTCATCCGACAAAGAGCATAATGATGATAAGGGCATTGTTTTTCACTTAAGTTCACTGATTATTGAAACTTAATTACGATTTGAAGGACCTCGCGACCACTTTCAATTGTAACGCCTACTCAACTCGATTTGACAGCCTATTTGACAGCTAAATCGCGCTAAGTTGCGTTCGAGTATACGAATTTTTCGCTGAGTGATGTTTAACTGCCAGTTATTTTGTGTTCCACTTAAATTTAACACAAGCTTTTAACTAACGTTTGTGTATACGAATTTTGTGTTTAACGGCTTGTCAATTATTTAAGATGCCTTTAAATATTTGAATGACGTTTGAGTATTCGGCCGTAATGTATTAAATTCAAATTCAAATAATTTATTTCAACGTAAAGAATTTACATTCTATTTGCTGAATGTCAATGTACAATGTAAAGTGTAAGCCGCCGCCTTCGGGCCGTATTGTAGTGGAGAAAAAAAGGCAGCGGAAAAAAAAACTCCACTCTGACCATCTTTTCTCAAATCATCTTAAAACCAAATACATCAGTTGCCATATGTAAACCTAATAAGATTTCATGACTACCATTAACAACCATATTACTTCAGTTCATCCAAAGGTTGTCTGGAAGAGATCACTTTTAGTGATAAGGTCGCCGTCTGTACTCTTAGGTTAAGAAATATCTTTGTAATTTCCATTTTTATGTACAATAAAGCGTACTCTATCTATCTAATACTTTCGCCGTGAACCGAATCTGGAACAGAGTGACGTCACCGTCTCGGGGTCGCTACACTCATCAGCTAATGGTTATTTCAATTGGCTGGATATTGGTGCAGTCTGCGCGAAGACAGCTTTAACGAGACCCAATAAATTGAACCGGCTGCCAATATGTGTGGATGGCTTGTTTTGAGCGTGCGAACAAGTGAGCATCTTAAGTAGGTTATAAAAAAACTTTAACTTTCCGATATCCTTTTCGTATGCCCCTACTGCTGTGTGGTGTCGGCCTAGAGAATAGCACCAACCCAATTCTTCCGCAGGTGTCGTAAAAGGGGACTAAAGGACACAAACCGGGGTGGGGCAGCAGCGCCCCCTGCAGTACAATTCCACCGAACTGCGATCCCCAACCCGCATTCCTAGCGTGGGGATTATGGGCATTTCCCCCTATGATAGCGCAACGTGGCGCTCTTTAGGGGAGGGCTATGTCCAGCAGTAGACTAGTATAGCCTGACGATGACGATGCCCCCACTGCTGGGGTACAGGTCTCATCCTGCATCGTAGCAAGGTTAGGCCATACTCCACCACGGGGGCCGAGCCCAGATTGGTGAAAGATTGTAAGACAGTGGCTCTTAATATTGTATTGTACTTTGACAACCTCTGTGGCGATGGCGCAGCGGCAGCGCATCTGCCTACCATGCGAGAGGTCCTGGGTTCGATCCCCGGCTGGGGACAAAAAAAACCCAGGTCTTGTGATGTCGCTGTTTCTGGTACCCACGACACAGGGTATCCTAGGGTGGGGCCAGAAGCAACGTATGTGCCTGTATTTAAATGTTAAGTATGTTATGTAAATGTTGTCTCCAAAACGTAGGTTAGTGGTAGAAAATGTTAAGTATCATTAAGATCGCCTGTGTGTAAAAATTAGTATGCCATAAAGAATTTTTGAGTCCATTAATAATACTAGGATATCGCTTACGTAAAGCAGCTGGTCTATTCACATTTCTACCGCTTCATTAATTTATCTAACCACGTAAAATAAGGTCAAACAAAGCCGCAATTCGAAGTTCTTATCGAAGCACCGCATTTAAGGCACTACGCGTTACTAACTATAAATAATAAAAAACGGCCAAGCGCGAGTCGAACACACTTAATCCTACTTAATATTATAAACGCGAAAGTTTGTAAGTACGGATGGATGTTTGTTACTTTTTCACGTAAAAACTGCCTAATTTATTTTAATGAAACCATAAAATAATCACATTAATATTATAAAGGCTTAAGTTTGTAAGTGTGTATGTTTGTTACTACTTCTCGTCTAAACGGCTGGAGCGACTTTATTAAAATTTGCTATGTAGTTGGCTGACACCCTGGCCCACATAGGCTACGTTTTACTGCGAGAAAAATATCTTATTCCCAAATTATCGGGAAAGTCGATAAACCGCCGGTAACACCGCGGGACACAGCTAGTATAGCTTATGTAGTATAGCCCACCAGCTTGGCGCTACTTAGCGCGTAGCGCCTTAACTTCCCCGGTCGTATACGGAAGGCCGCATAGTTGCCTTTGCCCTGACACGCATCGCTATGGCGCCGCAATGCATGCAACTATGCCCGCCACTTGGCACACAATTTGCTGATTTACAATTTAAAACAACACCCGGTAGCATTAGACCTATCTCACACGCGATACACAGACAAAGAATCGCCCCAGTAAATAAATAAATAACGCTACCTTACATTAATTTGTTATAATCTAAGGCTACGACCTATTCTTAGACCCGTCAAATATATATGTAACATTGAAAACTCTTAAACGGTCATAACTAGTTTTGACTGCTAAAATCAGTCAAAAAAGTAATTTGGTCCAAAGTTTACATTTGAAATCAAAATGGTAAAAACACCTAAAATGATGCATCACTCAATTTGCGACGGCAAAAATATAGGTGCGACGAAGCGCGTAGCGGAGCGCGAAGGAGCGTGTTAGGTTGAACATGTAAGACCGAAAACCAACTAGACATTGTTGGACACATTTTGAATATTATACTTTATTTTTCGGAATTTTGATTTTAGCAGTGAAAACTAGTTTTGACCGTTTGAGAGAGTTTTAGACATCAACCCTTGTATGTCTCCACTGCTGGGGCACCATCGCAGGAAGGTTAGGCCGTACTCCACCACGGGCGCCAAGTCCGGGTAGGTGGAGGATTGTAAGACAGTGGCGGGCCTTACTGTCAGAAGTTATCAAGCCGCCCATAAGGCCTCTGACATTGCTTAACGACTGCCATTGCACGACAGCCGGCACCAACGGCTTAACGTGCCTTGCGAAGCACGGATGCGCTCGGAAAAATGCCACTAGCGGTAGTCGCGGGACGCTCACCTATCCCGTACCTGACCGCGCCTGTTGTTGATGCGCTCGGAAAAATGCCACTAGCGGTAGTCGCGGGACGCTCACCCATCCCGTACCTGACCGCGCCTGTTGTTGCTTAACCAAGTGATTGATTCCACTCGGTTCGCCTATGCCACGAGCGCTTCATATAACATGGAAATAAAACAGAAATAATCGTATGGCGTGAATAGGCGACATAAGCCCCAAGACCTCCTATACCCATTGGTCCCAAACCGCACGTCCATCGTTATAGTCAATTAACCGATTCGATACAATGTCGGTGGGTCAATTTGATCAGAGACCGCCCGCTTGTTTTGAGGTTAACCGACTCAAGTTCAGTCAGCTTAGCCACACAGTTTGAGGCACTACGCGGCGCTAACTATAAATAATAAATAAATAATTATTGTAAATAAATAGTTATTACATTATTATTATTTGTAATTCAGGCAGGCAGTTATAGAACTGGTGAAGCCTGTATCCAGATGTACATTGGTGTTTAACTCCTTGTCTGTTTTGTTTCCTTTAGATATTTATCCAGTTTGTTTTTAAACATATTAATGCTTGTGGCTGTCACTATTTCTTCAGGGAGTTTGTTCCATTCTTTAACTACTCTATTGGAGAGAAAGTTCTTGTGTGTGGGTTATTATTTGATGAGGTCATTTGTAGTTACATGTACATTTTAAAAACCTCTTTACAGGCTAAAAATTCCACCCATGCCGGGACTCGAACCCGCGACCTCTGGCTAACCACGTTCTCCCAACTGAGCTAATGGGCTCAACGGGGGCTTTAAAATTGTCCCTAACACGGGTTAGTGCATTAAAAATAATATAATTCATGGACATATGACACAGATCTCGTTAGCCCTATACTAAGTACAACTAAATGACTTGTGTTACAGGTGCTAACACGACGATAGATATTTAATACAATGAATACATAGATAACATCCAAGACCCGAGATAGGCTAGAAAAGTTCGTTTCCTAGTTTGAACCGGCCGGGGATTATACCCGAGACCTTCGGTTTTACAGTCAGCGTGCCAAGCCGCTGAGCAATGAGCCACCTCCTGCGGATGACTGGATGACAATAACTTCAGAAATGTACATAAGTTGGTATATGCCGGAATTCGACCCCACGACGTCAAGATTGAGAATCCGGCGGTCTACCGGTTCGTTACCGCCATGAGTGCGGCGGTAACGAACCGGTAGACCGCCGGATCTTGCTTTATAATTATATTTTTGCTGAAGTACCTGGTACAGAGTTACTGTAAATATTTTTCTTTTTTTGAACACGGTGTTAAAAAAGTATTAGGTCGAATTATGGGCATCATTGTGCGTTATGCCGGCTGTCATGTAGTGGCAGTCGTTAAGCCATGACAAGGCCTTACGGGCGGTTTTATAATTCTAGCAGTAAGGCCCACCACTGTCTTACAATCCTCCACCAACCCGGACTTGGCCACCGTGGTGGAGTATCGCCTTAACTTCATGATGCAGAAAGAGACACGGAGACCCGTGCCCCAGCAGTGGGGACGTACAAGGGTTGATATGATCATGCGCATTAAAAAACAATTAGTAGTATGGAATTATGTAGTCCACTGCTGGACATAGCCCTCAGTGGCCTACATAATATAGCCTGAAGAAGAAGTATGGAATTAGACAAATTGAAATCGTTCAAGATTCGCTACAGTCACAGAAGAGGAGGTTCGCATCGTCCATAAGTTTGCACGTAGAAGCTGTAATCGCAGTATTTATAGCACACAATTAACACTAAGTTAATGCAACCACAACCATTGAACAAACAGGCAGGTTTATGTGTTAATTCTATAACACAACAAATATACACAACACACACACTCACACGAGAACTAACAAGTATTGTAGGCGTGGGGCAAATAGTGTGGTGTCGGCCAAGAGAATAGCACCAACCCAAATTCTTCTTCACCAACGCGGGTGTCGTAAAAGGCGACTAAGGAACACAAACCGGGGGGTGGGCAGCTGCAGCGCCCCCTGCAGTGCAGTTCCACCAAACTGCGATCCCCAACCCGCATGCCCAGCGTGGGGATTATGGGCAACACCCCCCAATGATGGCACAACCTTGCGCTGTGGCGCTCATTTGGGGGAGGGCTATGTCCAGCAGTGGACTAATATAGCCCGAAGTAGTAGTAGTAGTAGGGGCAAATAGGCCAGCGGTAACATAGAAGGAGCGCCGAAAAGACGCGTACGACTTTTCATACCAAATGTACTGAAGGGAAATTGTCTGACTAGAGAACGTTGTGGACTGAAAGAGGATGTAGTGACTAGAATTGACAAAGGAATGTCGCGTTGGTTTGGACATGTGGAGAGGATGAAGGATGAAAGATCGACGAAACAAATATATACTGCGAATGTGAGTGGAAGGACTGGTAAGGGACGTCGCAGGCGGACATACATCGATCAAATAGGTGATGTATTAGCAAAGGCGAAGATAAAAAGTACCCGGAAACGCCGCGCGTGTACTTATGAACGTTGATGAAGCGAAGGTGATCAGTCAGGATCGTGGCAGGTGGCAGTCCCTGGTCTCTGCCTACTCCTCTGGGATACAGGCGCGAGGTTATGTATGTATGTATGTATGTATGTATGTATGTATGTATGTATGTATGTATGTATGTATGTATGTATGTATGTATGTATGTATGTATGTATGTATGTATTTATGTATGTATGTATGTATGTATGTATGTATGTATGTATGTATGTATGTATGTATGTATGTATGTATGTATGTATGTATGTATGTATGTATGTATGTATGTATGTACGTACGTACGTACGTACGTACGTACGTACGTACGTACGTACGTACGTACGTATGTATGTATGTATGTATGTATGTATGTACGTACGTATGTATGTATGTATGTATGTATGTATGTATGTAAGTACTGTAGAAAGCCCACCAGAAATGAAGAGGCGACAATTTCGAGGCGAGGGCTTAGAGTATATACTACTGGGCGAGGGCTTAGAGTATATACCTACTACTGGGCGAGGGCGTCTTTTCCGCGCCTACTTCACACGTCGTCTGTGGCCGCTGGGATAGGGCCAGTTTCTAAATTGAGTATTTCGCTAAGTAAATACGCTAATATGATACTTAACTTTGCATAACTTTTCAAAATAGTGAAGAAAAGTTTTATACAGAGCATGAAGTAGTATTACACTCGTGTGCTTTCGGCGAAAACCGAAGCCTACTCTAGAGCCCGAGGTATATCGTATAATACCATGCAAGTGGTCTCGTGTTCGAACACCCGGCTGGGGACAAAAAAAACACAAGTCTTGGATGTTTACATGTTTGTGACGTCGCTGTTTCTGGTTTCCACGACACATGATATCGTAGTGTGGGACCAGAAGCAATGTATGCGCCTGAATGTAAATGTAATGTTATGTTCTTGTCTTTATTCATTTTGTTTTGTAAATCTGAAGGAAACTCAGCTGCGACAACGCTGATACGACTGGACCTGGACTTCCAGGCGTGCGTTTCATTAGAGTAATCGTTACCAACCCTTGTACGTCCCCACTGCTGGGGTACGGGTCTTTTCCTGCATCGGAGGAAGGTTAGGTCATACTCTACCATGGGGGCCAATTCCGGGTTGGTGGAGGATTGTAAGACAGTGGCGGGCCTTACTGTCAGAAGTTATCAAGCCGCCCATAAGGTCTCTGACATGGCTTAACGACTGCCATTGCACGACAGCCGGCTTAACGTGTACTCAAGTGATTGATTCCAATCACTCGGTTCGGCTAGGCCACGAGCGCTTCACTTCACGCAATATGACACTAAACTTTAGATTACTTTTCAAAATAGTGAAGAAAAGTTTTATACAGAGCAGGAAGTAGTATTACAGTCGTGTTCTTTCGGCGAAAACCAAAGCCTACTCTAGAGCCTGAGGTATATCGTATAATACACACGTGACCGTGTTCCATGTACCATGCAAGAGGTCCCGTGTTTGAACCCCGGCTGGGGACGTAAAAAACTCCAAGTCTTGGATGTACATCCTTGTGACGTCGCTGTTTCTGGTTTCCACGACACAGGGTATCCTAGTGTGGGGCCAGAAGCAATGTATGCGCCTGTATGTAAATGTTATGTTATGTTCTTTTCTTTATTAAGTTTGTTCTGAGTAAATCTGAAGGAAACTAAGCTGCGACAAAGCTGATACGACTGGACAGTCCAGTCGTATCCAGTCGCAGACGGTCCAGTCACACGCCTGAAAGTCCAGGTCCAGTCTGGACCTGGACTTTCAGGCGTGCGTTTCATTAGAGTAATCACGTACTACAAACTACCTTCGTGTTATCTATTCAGCAAACATACACTTATCTATACTCTGTACCAAATAAAAAAATCTCGAGATAAATAATAAATCTTATAGCTCTTAGCGATAAGACCGCCAATTGTATAACATTACTTACATTTAAGAAATCATGGTTGTATTATTTTTTCTGCTTGTGCATTAACGTGCATTAAACAATCTATCTATGATCTAATATATGGAAAAATATATAATAAGCGGCGGTAGTTCAGTAGGTAGTCCAGTACACATAGATTACTGTTAACTGAAGCGCTCGTAGCCTAGTGAAACCGAGTGATTGGAATCAATCACTTGGGTTAAGCAACAGCAGGCGCAGGCAGGTGCTGGATAGGTGACCATCCCGTAACTACGCTAGTGGCATTTTTCCGAGCGTTTCCATGCTTCGCAAGACACGTTAAGCCGTTGGTGCCGAATGTCATGTAATGGCAGTCGTTAAGCCATGTCAGAGCCCTTATGGGCGGCATGATAACTTCAGACAGTAAGGCCCGCCACTGTCCTACAATCCTCCACCAACTCGGACATGGTCCCCGTGGTGGAGTATGGCCTAACCTTCCTGCGATGCAGGAAAAGACCTGTACCCCAGCAGTGGGGACGTACAAAGGGTTGATGTCATATCATCAAATGTTACCTAGTACATAGTATACCATGAGTTATCTCATTCATGGAACACAAAGCTAGGGCAATCTAGGCGTTATAGTGTTATCTTTCTATTGCGATTAAGTTTATATCTTATCTAAAAGGCGGGTAAATAAAACAAAGTGCTTCACTAACTGGGACGTTCTCTTGCGAGTGATAAGTAAAAATGTTCAGAAGAGAACCGGATATTAAATAATAATACATAAATTATAAATGTGTAAATAAAAAAATGCAGGCATTACACGTAACTTCTGACGTAAGGCCCGCCACTGCCTTACAATCCTCCACTAACCCGGACTTTGCCCCCATGGTGGATGTTGTATATAATCAGGCGTTACTTTGCGGAAATCCATAATAGCATTAAAAAGTTAAAATTACTTTGCTAAATTCCGCCAAAAATCCCACAAGCACCATGCGGTTAATTAATGCACCGCCCTCCCTTCCGCTTTTTCAAGCACAAGGAATGCACGAAAACACCACCACCAACACCAATACTTGTGTGAGAAAACACGCATTAACGCGGGAGGGCGGTGCATTAACTAACCGCATGGTGCTTGTGGGATTTTTGGCGGAATTTACGGCCGAATACTCAAACGTCAGTCAAATCGATCACTCAGTTGAAGGGCATTCAAATTTGAACATCTGTTAAATATTGAGTGGTATACACAAACGTCATTCAAACAATTTCAGACCGTGATCAGCTGAGAAGCCGTCAAATAAACAACAAGTCTGTTTTCATTGACAAAATATTTAAACTTACGTTGTGTATCCGATTTACGCAGAATTTGTTCGATTAATTTTAAGTTTTGTGATGAAATATGAAGTATTTTTATAAAAATAAAATTAAATAAATCATAATATGATTTATGAAACAAACTTAAATTATTATTACCTCGTTTTGTACAAAGCAAAATGATTGTAATAATAATATCTTATATTGTCGTAGAACGAAACGTTAGGGCCATCTCACCAATGACATTTGAAAAGTCTACCACAATAAAAACATTGCGCTGATAAAGCTATTCCCTACTAATATAAACAAGAATTGAATGAGAATTATTATTATGCGTTGTTATGCCAGTAGCATAATATTAATATTAATAACGCAGGGTTATTAAAATTTGGTCCACTGGCTGTTTGGATCTATTACTCCTTGTAACTGGTTGGATTGTATGTCAAAAGACGGACAGACTCAAAATATAATATCGTCTCTTTCGACAGCCGGAACCGCGCATGGAAGTCTGTTTCATTATAATACTCGAAAGCATTTAACTTTGCCTCATTTCTTCGAGGCACATTAGGCCCTTCCTCGACATGATAAGGACATTGTTTTTCACATAAGTTCACTGATATTACAACTTTTTTACGATTTGAAGGTCCTCGCGACCACTTTCAATTGTAACGCCTACTCAACTCGATTTGACAGCCCATTTGACAGATAAATCGCGCTAAGTTGCGTTCGAGTATACGAATTTTTCGTTGAGTGATGTTTAACTGCCAGTTATTTTGTGTTCCACTTAAATTTAACACAAGCTTTTAACTAACGTTTGTGTATACGAATTTTGTGTTTAACGGCTTGTCAATTAATTAAGATGCCTTTAAATATTTGAATGACGTTTGAGTATTCGGCCGTTAGCAAAGTAATTTTAACTTTTTAATGCCCGTGGTGGAGTATGGCCTAATCTTCCTGCGATGCAGGAAGATATGTATGTCCCCACGCACATACAAAGATTTGATATCGACATCCCACTGCAGGGCACAGGCTGTCTCTCAGTGAAAGAGTATGGGCTTAATCACAACGCGTTTCCACCGCGAATTGGCAATTTTGTTTTTATTTTTTAATTATTTCAACAAACTTAACTATCAGGGAGTCCAGGGACTACAGGGAGTCCCTAATTCAATAGTTGTTTGCCGTTCTGGCGTGATAGAGTTACAAACATCCATAGATACTTACAAACTTTCACGTTCATAATATTAGTAAGATAGTAAGAAGATAACATAAATTCACGCCTGTATTCGTGAGAGGTAGGCAGGGACGAGGGTCTGTAACTTGCCACGATCCTAACATACCTCTTTCGCTTCATCACCACTCATTAGTCGTTGCTTGCGCACACGCCGGTTTTGGGTAGGTACTAAATTATAAGCAATATTAATAAACTAGCTGTGCCCCGCGGTGTTAGCCGCGGTTTTTCGATTTTCCCATGGGAATAAGATATTTTCCCGCAGTAAAACGTAACCTATTATACGTTAATCCACGGTGTCAGCTAAATCCGCACCAGATTTTATTAAAATCGCCCCAGCCGTATAGACGTGAAGAAGTAACAGAAGTAACAAACATACACACTCACAAACTTTCGCCGTTACAATATTAGTGCGATGTGATAGTGTGAAGTGGGATGTGATATCTTCCACACAGCACAATCGATTGCCTTGGTCCCAAACTAGTGTACGCTGCCTTGTGGTAACCGGGCAAATGAAATGAAATGGTGTTATTCAAAGTAGCGCAGAAACTACGGCTTAATAAACATTACGCCAAACTAGGTGTCCATTTCAAAATCTAGATTATTTGGGAAAAAAAAATGGACAAAAATACTCCAAACATAGTCTTTTCAAAGACATTACAAACATACGAGTACATCCACAATGAGCCGTTTCGTACAATTATACGGCGGCACCATTGGGAATCTAACCCACGACCTCCGGCATGGTAATCAGTCGTGATACATCTAGACCAACGAGGCAGTCAAGTAGACGTTAATTTCTTAACTTAGAGCTTAGAATACTTAGACGGAAGTTGTTTATCGAAAATAGTTTACTTAAATACATTATTAGCTAACCGTGAAGGAAAACATCGTGAGGAAACCTAAGTGTTGAGTAGTTGTGTTGTGTGGAAGTTATTTATTTGTTACCTTTAAATGTATAACTGTGGCTTAAATAAAGTGTATTACGTGTACGAAGTCACAGGCAGAAGCCAGTCAGAGAATAAAACCTTCTTCTACAAACGGTATTGCGAAAAGCAACAGTGAGCCTAGTAGTGACGTCACGAATACCCGAGAGCTACCTTCAGGGTGACGTCACAGCCTCCTAAATTAGCCGACGCAATCCGTGACACGCGGTCGTAAGGCTGGCGTCACATAAGGCGGAGACCTTATATATTGATTGACCTTAGATACAGTGTTGCCAACTTATTTTTTAGGAGCCACCAGACAACCTCTAAACCTATTAGTGCACGGGAACTGGAGTAACTTGCACCTAAACCGACTTGTACTGTACAGGGAATGATCAAAGACAAACCCGAAAATTACAATAAACCTGTGAATCAAATCAAACTTGACCCGGTGTCCATACAAAAAAGTCCTAAAACAAAATTATTATTGACTTGAATCGATTGCGATTAAAATCCTAGGATGTTGATCCTAGGTTCTAGACTTTCTTTACTTTCTAAAAATAGTTATCACAGATATTAAGAATTTGATGTTGTATAGAATCAGGCGTTACTTTGCGGAAATCCATAATAGCAAAGTTTGTTTTCGGAGCCTGAGGATGCCTCGTGTTAGAGGCGAAACGCGTCGCGTATTTTCTCACACAAGTATTGGTGTTGGTGGTGGTGTGTTCGTATCTTGCTTCTGCTTGAAAAAGTGGGAGGGAGGGCGGTGCATTAGCTAACCGCATGGTGCTTTTGGGATTTTTGGCGGAATTCAGCAAAGTAATTTTAACTTTTTAATGCTAAGAATTTAATGTTTAATTTTTGAAAAAAAAAACGTATTATTTATAAAACAAGTTGTTATTTATTCTCTTGGTGGCGCTAGTTAGCACCCCAGAGCACCTTAAGGTTTCCTTTTTGTTGTTCGTTTTTATCCACCAATAAAATTTAAGAGCCTCTCCTTGAATTTCATAGGCGATTTAACTGACATCTCACACACCCTTGGGGCCGACATTTTATTCCGCCCAGTCTGCCACAGCCCTATTAAGGCTTAAGAAAAGTAAAAGTAATTTATTACTTTTGAGTGGGTACCACTGAGGTGATCGGGTGCATATGACTCAGGGCATTAAATAAGGACAACAGAAGTACAGCTTTTCGAAGAACCAAATGTTGAGAATTTGTAACACTAGGGCCAGGACATGAACAATTAGCATACCGTATAGTAGTTTTAATTAATTTTTGTTCATGTGGCTTCAGCCCCGTCGACTATTCAATTCGGTTTGAAAAATAGTTTTTTTTTACACAGTACAACGTATATTATATATAAAATCAATGCATTGAAGCGCTCGTGGCCCAGTGGAACCAAGTGATTGGAATCAATCATTAGGGTTAAACAACAACAGGCGCGATCAGGTGCTGGCTGTGTGACCATCCAGTCACTACCGCCATTGGCATGTTTTCTAAACGCTTCACAAGGCACTAAGCCGTTAGTGCCGGCTGTCATGGCAGACGTTAAGCCAAGTCAGAGGCCTGAGTGCTTAGTGCGAGTTTGACAGATCCAATCGAATAACTTTACTACCGCGTTAATCGAGCATTGAGTAGTGAGTATGAGTAAGTTAACCGTTCGAACTGGCAAAACGCTGTCACAGTACAACTCGCACTCGCGTTTATTCGTGTTTTGGCTGGTAAACGTGTTCACTTCTCAACGTAAACCATTACAACTCGCACTCAGCAATTTTAATTTCCATACTTGTTGCTAGGTGGCGCTTCCATGCCATAGAAATATGAGTTTACGTTAACGCGATCGAGTAGTTAAAAAACTCGCACTAAGCACTCTGATGGGCGGCTTGATAACTTCTGACAGTAAGGTCCGCCACTGACCTACAATGCTCCACCAACCTGCACTTGGCCCCCGTGGTGGAGTATAGCCTAACCTTCCTGTGATGCATGAAGAGTCCTGTGCCCCAGCAGTGGGGACATACAAGGGTTGATATCGAAACAGAAATTTTTATTTGCTTTTTTTTATGAACAAAACCTCGAAAGATTTAAAAATTATCAGTTTCTAAGCACTTATTAAATTTAGCCTCTAAATAGGTTTTTAAAACATATTAAACACCAACGAAAATTTGATTCTGAGCTGGTTTTCAGAAACCTATTTGTCACATAGCCTATTGGGTGAATAAGTATTAATCCGGTTTTATTAAACCGAAATAATGCTTACAATAGCTTTTTTTAGCAGTACAATGATATCATACGAAAACAATGTATTGAAATAAAACCCTTCATGTATTTAACGAGGAGTAGTCCTTCTGTATCTCTCACATCTTGCCATGAGTCAGGATTTACGAAACCCAGAGGCTTGTGGGCCGAAAATCCGTCTAAATATGGGGTGAAATTGTTTTCGATGTAGTTTATGTGCGTTGTGTTAATTTCGGATACCAAGGATTTCGCTTGTCGCCGTAATTCAGAAGCTATAAGACAACGGCCAAATGCAAGTCAGTGTAGGGTTCCGTAGATAGACGGGGTTTTATTCGCTTTACAGAACTAAAAACTTCGTCAAATTCCTTCCAATCCCACCGCTTAGAGCGGTGGTAGCGGAGCGGTGTAGAACGCCGGCTTCTCAATCGGGAGGTCGTGGGTTCGAACCCCGGCATGTACCAATGACTTTGTTTTCTAAGTTATGTACATTTGTGAAATTACAGTAGCAATACTACTCGCTGACGGTGGAGGAAAACATCGTAAGGAAACCCTTGTGTCTGAGGTGTTAGCGTACCTCAGCGCTTGCTACGTACAATGGCCCAACTATGAGGCTAAGTGCGGAAATCTCAGGTCTAACTAACTATTCCTTCGCTCGATATATCAAAAATTTTAAAATTTCGTTATTTTCACGGATTTTGTACGAAGTTTCTTAAGCGTAGCGGAGCGGTAGAACGCCGGCTTCTTAATCGAGAGGTCTTGGGTTCGAATCCCAGCATGCACCAATGACTTTGTTTTCTAAGTTAAATATATTCAACCGCCAATTGTATAACATTACTTAGATTTAAGAATCATGGTTGTAATATTTTTCTGGTTGTGCAATAAAGTGTTCTATTTATCTATATTTGTGAATCTGTACACCACTCGCTAACTGTGAAGGAAAAGATCACATGAGTATCTGAGGTGTTCACATATCTCTTGAGTCTTAATAGTATAACGATATCATTCCGATGTAAAAACCAAACTGCAAAGTAGGCACTCGGGGCTGCAAGTTATGCAATTTACTTCAGCCAGATGTCGCTGCCTGTACGTAATACAGAGAATAGTGTAAAGAGGTTCGAAATTTCACTGATGCCGGTGAGTCGCCCATTAGCTCAGTTGGAAAGAGCGCTGGCACGGATAGCCAGAGGTCGCGGGCTCGAATCCCGGCATGGGTGGAATTTTTAGCCTCTAAATAGGTTTTTAAAATATCTCTTGAGGTTGCCAATCCTGGGGCATAATTATGCAAGTATCCTCCGAGTTGAGTGACGTCGATTTTTACTTTTTTAAGCTACTCCGTCTGCCAAGTGCATACATTTTTTGACACTTAGGAGTCGTCTAAATGCAATAGAGTGGAGTGCTACGTAACAGGAGGGCTGGGCATGCGTGGTAACGAAGCCCATACACTCTTTCTGAGAGTGCCCTACGATAGGAAAGATATAGAGCCGAAAGATAACAATCTCCTTGTTTAAGTCGGTTAAAAATACAAATATAGCGATGACACAGTCAATTAAATATGGCGCGTATAACACTCTCGATATTATGTTTTTTAAATTATGCACAAACAGTATTTAGTTCAAATAATGGTGCCATCTCGTACATTATCCCAGTAATTATGATTATTTTATGCATGTACGTAGGTAGCTGATGGAAAATGTGTCACTTGGGCCTGTCTCGACGTACTTGGTCTTAATATTATAAGTTACTTTGAAAGGTAAAACAATAAAAATATTCACTATTCCATGTTTGAAAAAGTACACATTATTTCACTGATGCCGTGAGTCGCCCATTGGCTCAATTGGTAGAGCGCTGGCACGGATAGCCAGAGGTTGCGGGTTCGAATCCCGGCATGGGTGAAAATTTTAGCCTCTAAATAGGTTTTTAAAGTTGTTCCTTAGCACGGGTTAGTGCATTAAAAATAAAAAAAAATAGTATAATCATGTGAGTACAGTGATATCGTTCCGATGTTAAAACCTAACTGCAAAGTAGGTAGTCGGGGCTGTAAGTGATGCAATCTGCTTAAGTCAGATGTCGCTGCCTGTACGTAATACAGAGAATAGTGTAAAGAGGTTCGAAATTTCACTGATGCCGTGAGTCGCCCATTGGCTCAATTGGTAGAGCGCTGGCACGGATAGCCAGAGGTTGCGGGTTCGAATCCCGGCATGGGTGAAAATTTTAGCCTCTAAATAGGTTTTTAAATTTGTTCCTTAGCACGGGTTAGTGCATTAAAAATAAAAAAAATTGTATAATCATGTGAGTACAGTGATATCGTTCCGATGTAAAAACCTAACTGCAAAGTAGGTAGTCGGGGCTGTAAGTGATGCAATCTGCTTAAGTCAGATGTCGCTGCCTGTACGTAATACAGAGAATAGTGTAAAGAGGTTCGAAATTTCACTGATGCCGTGAGTCACCCATTGGCTCAATTGGTAGAGCGCTGGCACGGATAGCCAGAGGTTGCGGGTTCGAATCCCGGCATGGGTGAAAATTTTAGCCTCTAAATAGGTTTTTAAATTTGTTCCTTAGCACGGGTTAGTGCATTAAAAATAAAAAAAATAGTATAATCATGTGAGTACAGTGATATCGTTCCGATGTAAAAACCTAACTGCAAAGTAGGTAGTCGGGGCTGTAAGTGATGCAATCTGCTTAAGTCAGATGTCGCTGCCTGTACGTAATACAGAGAATAGTGTAAAAAGGTTCGAAATTTCACTGATGCCGTGAGTCGCCCATTGGCTCAATTGGTAGAGCGCTGGCACGGATAGCCAGAGGTTGCGGGTTCGAATCCCGGCATGGGTGGAAATTTTAGCCTCTAAATAGGTTTTTAAATTTGTTTCTTAGCACGGGTTAGTGCATTAAAAATAAAAAAAAAATGTATAATCATGTGAGTACAGTGATATCGTTCCGATGTAAAAACCTAACTGCAAAGTAGGTAGTCGGGGCTGTAAGTGATGCAATCTGCTTAAGTCAGATGTCGCTGCCTGTACGTAATACAGAGAATAGTGTAAAGAGGTTCGAAATTTCACTGATGCCGTGAGTCGCCCATTGGCTCAATTGGTAGAGCGCTGACACGGATAGCCAGAGGTTGCGGGTTCGAATCCCGGCATGGGTGAAAATTTTAGCCTCTAAATAGGTTTTTAAATTTGTTCCTTAGCACGGGTTAGTGCATTAAAAATAAAAAAAAATAGTATAAAGAACACATTATTCAAGCCAGTACAGCAAAATATAGATTTAAAAAATATCACAAGAAGTTTGAGCCCAGAACCTATTTAGTATTCAGCATTTATTTTAAACAATCTAGCTCAGCATTCTGTTAGTGAATTTAACAAACAGCCAGTAACAACAAAAGAAATAAACAAACTCAACACAGTACTCGCATTCTTTACAATATTATGTTAAGAATTAATAACAAACAGCCAGTCGTAAGAAGAAAAAAACACACACACACACACAGAACACGCATTCTCTATAACCCATCACCACGAACCTGCCTGATTCATAAAGAAACCCCAACAAGTGGTACCTTTGAACTTGGTCAAGTTCTCCTCGTAGACTTGGTCATGCTTCTCCCCCTTCTCTTTCCGGTGTCTCTTGGGCTGGTGGGGACCCTCGTAGAAGGATCCGTTCACCTCCTCCTGAGGGTCGAACCCTAAACGCTCCTTGTAGTAAGCCTGATTAGACATGTTTCAGACACTTCGCATTATTGTCACTGGGACACACTCTTTAACTTTTTTTTGGAACTTCTGGAACTGTCACTTTACGCACTGTGTATTCCTTTGCTTGAAACGCGCGCGATTTTTTCTATTTGATACGGGTTGGGATTTGTGAACGGATCCGCCAAAATCTGTTCACAGATTAACCGCGTGTTTTAGCGAAGGCGTTTTGCAACGATGCTCGATGGTCTTGCCAGTGGACGATGTCATCCAGTCGCTTCGATCGCAAAAGGAAAGTTGCCGTATCCCTTGACACACACCGAGTGCTCTTGACACAATTTTTTTGTCTTACAATTATTTATTTATTTGCAATTATTACTCATTCACTTGGTCACCGCACCATTTATAGTCACTTGTTTACAAAAAGGAGTTTATGTTAATATGGCAACATTTAAGGTTAAGCGTTAGTTTTTTTTTTCTTAATTTGGAATGCTTGGTTACGTTTTTAATTAGTTTTCACTTGTTGAATTCGTTGTTCGATTGTTTTTCGTCTTTCACTATGCGTCATCCGGAGTGTTTCGTGCACGATTTCGTCCACATTTGTTCAAATATAACGAAACGTTGGAAACAAGGTCTGCAAGACAAAGCAATGGGGTAATTTACATATTATCTCTGTGCCTAATTACCGCCAAGGTGCCGGGTGTTTAAAAACACACCAAATTGTCATTAGGAGGCTACAATGAGTGACGAAATCGACTTGTCGGATTAAAATCATTCATTACACATGGGATTTCGGAACGCTGCTTTTGAGTCATCCATCAGTTCGTAGTACTAATTGCGTAACTATCTTTCTCATTACAAGAGAGAAAAGGCAATGATTACAGTAAAATTAATGTGAAAAGTGACGAATTCGAGCTCTAAAATCAGTTGGTCTCATTGGTTTTTTTATAAACTTTAATCTAGCGCCGAAAACTAGTTTTGAAAACCAGTTTCCCAATTCCCAATTGGCATACATTCATTTTAAAAACTGTTGACATTTTCATCTTTGGGTTATTATGTAAAGCAGTTAAGTATATGTGCTATAATTATGTTGTTTATACCATTTTGTTTATAAAGCTTCATGATAATCATGATGCTTCGCTTGCCAACAGATTTACTAAACTGAAAAATTGTTGAAAACGCTAACTTATATTATACAGATATAACGGTTACTAAGACATCATTTTAACCCACTATTATCTCAATGTATTTTTTTCTACATTTCTACACTTCCTACTGAGGTAGCTAAAACAAAACAATATTAAACGCATGATTAATTTTCTCATTTCCTACTTCATTGTCATAGAACAAAGGGTCCTGTCAATATCTTTCATAACTTGCACTTGATAACTTGAAACAATGACGAATTAAGGCACAACAAACCAAATAAAGTACCAACCAAAAGATTGAAGATATTTTTTCAAATACCGTCTATCAAAGTAACTTAAAAACTTCGAAAACCGGTACAGGCAAGTTGTCCAAATGGCAATTGAAGAACGTCCGCCATTTAAAAAAAATAGTCCCCCTTCAAAAAGTTGTTAATAATAAAGACTGCACACTGGTGCTTCTCCCCAGAACCGAGACTCCCGAGACAAGGCCAAAGTGACCTTGACAGAAAAAAGAAACAAAATTTCGTCGTGGGAATAAACCGGACAATGGGACGCAGAGGTCGGCGAATGACATGAGTGGACGGGTGGTTGCAAGCAACCGAATTGTTAAAAGATAATGGAATATAAGTATTTTTGGTTCATGGAAATAATTATGAGGCATTTTGAAAATACTGAGTCATAAAATCACATGCAACCACACCTAATTGGACTTGTAACAATACCTATTTGCAAGTCCAATTAGGTGTGACCATTTCTATGTTTAACTAAATTACCTGAAATCTGCAGACACAATTAACTATGGTATTAATATAGTATTACAGTTACTGCATAGTGGTATTTAAAAAACTGTAACGTGAATTCTTACGAAAAGCAAAACAATGGAGCAAATGGACATTCCTTTACCAGCTATCCTAACATAGCTAGAGGTCTTCAATTAGTACTATTTGTATTGACTGGTGACATGACCGAGTTCGCACGCGGATCACACATTACGCTGGCAGAGGTTGCATTAACAATTTATCTCAATTCAGCTCAAGACACATGCAATGGAATGATTCAGTGCATTCGGATAAAAAAAGCTTTACCCAATCAAACTGGTTTTAATTGAAAAATTGTGTTCCCGCCCTAATTGTATTGACATTGGGCTTCAACAGTCTTTTAGCTGAACTGAATGGCTTGCTGTTTGTCAAACCATCGCGTGTTCTCATGAAAAACAGCAAGTCATTGGCACGGGTCATTTGACACCGGTAGGTACAATATGAGAATCTGATGCATCTCATAAACAAATGAGTAGGTAGATAGAGAGTGTGGGATCTGAATTGAAAAAGGTTCTGTGAGAAGGGAAATATTGTAGGAAATGGATTGCAATTTGCAATTTCATAGAGAGCTTGGTACTGAAAAAAATAAGACATTTTGTAGCAGATACAGAAGAATAAGGAGAATAAGAATAAACTTTATTTGACAACGTTAGAAGAGTTGGTACATAATCAAATTAATAAGTTTTACAGCGAATTACAAAGTAGGTACTATTCAAATTACTACAAATTAAAAAAAAACACAAAAAATATTTTACTAGTACCAGAAATTTCGACATACAAAGTAGTCAAAATGCTTTGGCGCTGGTTTTTAGACCATACCTACCAAAAAAGAAAAAAAAGAAGACATTTGTACAGAATAAAAAAATACTGTCAATATTTTGTTGTTATTATTACAGCTACATAATATGTTATTTTTTAGTGCTGAGCTTTCACTTACTTCAAATAATGTCAATAAGTTCAAAAACCATTTCGTAAATAATTTTTCGTTAGATTGAAAGACGCGCGAGACTATTAGCCAATCTGACCAGCGAGGTAACGGCCTTTGTCTGTACGAGCGCAATAATTGGGAGCAAACTAATAGAAATAAGTCGGTAAGGAGTTTCTTGACGATATTCTGAACGGTTACTTAACAATTTGTGCCACTGTGTGTGTTGCTTGGCTACTTTTTTTAAGATGGCGGTCATTTGCGTTACTTTGACAAATGGAACAACTTTTTATCGTAGTTTCAAGATGAATGTTAGGCACGGAAAAAATGCTAATGTGCGAAAGCCGAAAAACTTGGTCGCTCAAAGGTTCGTTATTAAAGTGTCTAAATTATCTACCAAATCTCGATTAGCAGATCAAACAAGAAGAATTTTAAAGAGACCATATAAAATTTTATGAAGCTATTAATTGCGCAGACAAATTAATTCATATCGCGGAGCATCTTCCCAAGCCGAATCGCCTATTGTCTTTTCATAAAGACCTAATAAAAAGTTATTAAAAATATATACTACCTGCTTCTAATTTAAACTGCCGCGATAACGGTTCTGTCAGTAACGTAACAGTGAAATGTCAAGGTCTTCTGAAAATTTAAGATTATTCAGAACAAATGTAATGTAACGAGTTGAAAAGTTTCATTTTTCAGCGTGGTATACTTAAAGTTAACAAGGCGATACAATAAGAATTCTTAAAATACGGATCTCTAAAGCACCACAAAAACGAAAAAACAGTTATGTGACATTTGCCATCAAATCTTCGACGTATTCAGAAACATCCGTACTGCAAGACGCCTTGTTAACGCCTAATATCTTTCGGCTGCAGATAGTTTGTCAAGAAGCGGACTTTACGCCTGTGTGTATAAGATGAAGCGAGAGCGAAGGTAAACGAAGCACTCTCAATCAACAGAATTGAGTCAAACATACTATTGAAAGCCTTTCTTATATTATTTTGATCTTCAGAAACGTTCTTCCCTCTGTATAGCTCGCGTTTAGCCAAATAGCACCAATGGCGTCATTTCTATTGGTTAATTTGGCTATCACTTGCTCGTCTCACTATGAATCTTAAATTGGATTAGCTCTG
Organism: Yponomeuta sedellus; assembly: GCA_934045075.1. Taxonomy (NCBI): domain Eukaryota; kingdom Metazoa; phylum Arthropoda; class Insecta; order Lepidoptera; family Yponomeutidae; genus Yponomeuta; species Yponomeuta sedellus. Next base: position 12,931,799 of record OW203744.1, on the reverse strand, counting down.
GTCACGAATCTATTCATATTGATATGCTAGTTAGGATCGAAAATTGTATAGCGTCTATCAGATTCGAATTTTAAAAATCGTCAAAAAAGGTTATGGCACCTTTTCCAGGTTTTTTTATGTGGATTAATTAAATACTTTGCGGTGGTGTAGAAAACGATCCAGGATAGAGAAAATTTATGTGTCTCGTATTTGGCCACAGTTACAGTGATCTGACCATTGATATTTAAACAATTTAACAAAATTAAACAAAAACGTTCAGAATTATCGTTACTACATTGGGAAAATAAAGAAGGGAATGGCTTCGTGAAAATGGTCTTACGGCAACTCTAAAGAGATACATATTTCTCCGTTGACATCAGCGTTTAAACCTTAACAATACGACGCCACGCTAACATTTTCAACAGATAAGGTTTAAAATTACAGACAAAGGAACAAAAGATTCGTTCGGTAGGAAGAGAAGCAAAAATACCTACAGCCGATACTACATTATGCATAAGTGCCGGCCGATAACCTTTGCAAATAACAAATAATATTAGAAATACCTGCGTTTAAGGTTTTTTGTTTACTGATATGTAAGGTACACCACTCGAACTTTTTCAAAGAACGTAAACCACTTTTTTATTGGAATTGAGCATTGTCCTTTAGGTGTATTATATTGTAGATTTTTTTAAATTACAATACGTACAAAATCAATATTATAAAAAAAAATCACTTGTGAACTATAATTGCGTAAGCACTACACATTATTAACTTAATTCCTGGTTCATTTGCTTGATTTTTGATCGGAAGAATCCGACGAAGTTTCGCTCAACTGACGACGCGAGCTTCGCTCTAATCCCCATGATTAAGCTGTGCGAATCAGAGCGAAACCTGATAGGACTGTTCCGACAAATAATCAGGTGAATCCGGAATTAGATTAATAATACTTATCAGTACTATTAAAACATTAATCTAATTCGATATCTTTTCTCAGCCTACTGTCAACGTCTACCACCTTCAACACAAACGGAAAATTTTGCGAATCCGCAGTACGGCAAATACTAGAGACGGGAAAACAGGAAACAATTCAACCGTCACTGAACATTTGAGTCCAACACTCGACCAGAAGATACCGGTTCCACACTAACGGTAACTATCTTAGTACATCTGTCAAGAATGTATGAGGTACGGCGGAGGCATGCGATAAGGCAAACAATTGTATAAAAGGGGATTGAATTATACGGCTGATATGTTTCTGAACTACAACTTTTGTAAGCACTACACATTATTAACTTAAATCCGGATTAACTTCCTTATATATGTTTCGCCTCAAATCTTTAAAAGATTTGTTGGATCTTGCAAGAATAACTTTAATTTTTTCAATTGAAGGCCCTCTTACCAAGGTCATTAGCTCATTATTTTCATATTTAGAAAGGGATATTCTATGGGTTGTTTGTTTTACCTTCGGAAAATCTAATTATGGATTAGTACTAACATTGCCAGTTGCTTGTAATAAAATTGATCAGCAATTTCACTTTTTTGTTTCTATTGGGACAAGTTGCCTCGTATTTCCTATTTTATTAAATGCTTCTTGTAAGCACCCTCCTTTATTTCTAACTTTTAGAAGACATAAACTCCAATCAGTACCACTACTAAGTCTCTAACACAATTAGATGTCAGTTTCTGCCTTTCACTCGTCGACATCATTATCCGGCGTCCCATTCCCATCACCATTGCTGGGCTCATTGCTTTAGGCTTAGAAAGTGTCTAAGGAGAACACGCTATTGAATGTGCTCTTATTAATTTCATCTTCATCTGCATAAGCTACAGACGGTCTAGTTCTAACATTATTCTAATAATGCTTCATAATCATAACTTAAGTGAAACTTGAAACAGTGCTGTTTGGTTTATTAGATAGGCCACCAGCAATGCCATAGTTTTTTGTATACCATTTCGTTGGCGGTGCGCTATTTTGATTACTTCTCGGAAGTTTAGTCTTGTCATGAAATTTAACTATCTCTCGATGTCTACTGTGGCATTTGAATACTCGCCTAGCACAACACCAACAAACCATATTAGTCATCTGCATATTATTTATTTAAAAGGCACCGTTTACTTTGGTCTACGTGACTTTTATTTCAGGGAATTATATTTAAATCTCACAATATTTTTTTGATTAGTTAATTTACGTCACGCTATTATGTCGAAATTGATAATACAAACTCAAACATAATCTCAACGTGCCGTGATAAGATTGCGCTATTATCAATGGATAACACGCTCATGTGTTGATTGATGCCCAAAGCAGATCTAATGACAACAGAAAGTTAGGAGAAACAGATTCTACATATCAAGAGTAAAACAGATTGTCAAATAAAAATATACCTAACATTGTAATACAAGTGTTCTGAGTATGCTCAGCCAATACTGAAACTTCAACAAATTCTTAACAACAGAGACCAAATTTGGTTGAAAACTTCAATTATACGAATACATGTCTTGCCTTTGAATACAAGCAAGAGGATCACAATAATCTAGTTTAAAGGAATCAATCAAGATAATTACGTGTGGATCGTTATACCAACAGGAAAACTAAACAAAACGTGCAAAAAAACGGAGGCTCCAAAACATCACAGAAAATAAACAAGTACTTATCTAACAAAAATATGTTTTAAACGTGTTTGACATTGCTTACACGGCTTTTTAGCGCCTAAAGCGTAGAAACTATGATTTAACTATGACGATATGCTATGAGTCAGTTTAGTGGCATTGGTGGCAAGCTATTTTTCTGCTTTTGATGTATCTTGTGGTACTGTTATTGGCATTGTGAACAGAACATTTGATAGGTAAATAAAATCATACGAAATAGCCTTGAACAAACCGGCGACGATAATTTTATGTCACTCGTTTAACGCCTTTAAAACGTTATTTTGTTATCGACCACGATTGGCAGTAGATACACACTACATATTTTAAAATTCTAAAAATAAAACATAACGTCCTTTTCTTCTAACAGGTAGACAGAAACTTGTTTAATCTATCAACTTCTTGTCTTTAGTTGGACTCGTTGCTTGTTAATTTGTTATAAATGTATTAATATAAACCACTTAGTTACTCGCCAGCGATTATAAATTATCTACAGTACAATTTCCTGTTGCAATAATACTTATGACTATAAAAGTTACTTCATCAATGACTTCATTAGTAGAGTAGATGCAGGATTCAATTTACGAGTATAATTCCCAAATGGTATTTTTTCTAATATGACGAACGTTGCGTTGATGTCTTTTGCTTAACCGGAACAAACCTAGCCTATTTCTGTCGAAGTCAAATACTACCTACATTGTGGAAAATTTAAGGGATACGCACGATTTTCTATTCTACAGTCTTTTCAATATGCATCACGGCAACATCCTTCGCTCATTCAGTGTCAATGCAAATATAGCGATAATTATTTTGCAATTTACATCTTCGCAACACGTTAGCCTTTAGACAGTAAAAAAAATACATTAAGCGACACATCACCTTCCTAGCAACACAGTAATAACCTCAAAAAACCCAGCGTTCTGAAACCGAAAAAAGAAAAGGAAGAGAAAAAACTAAATCCGCGTCTTATCATCTAACACCGCAAACTTGACTTGGTATGCTTCGGAATTTACAACAGGTTAGTAAAAAAACACTTTTCCAGAGTCGATTCTCTCCCATCGTAGCTTCCTAAAATCACGGCACAAGCGGGAAAATGCACAGAGAACGCTCACGTACCGGTTTATTTTTAATAAACTGTCAAAATTAAACGGAATCCAAGATGGCGGCGGCGTGGTAGCGCGATCTTGCCGCGGTGCCGAGCGACGGCTGACTGTCGGAACGCGAACTGTCAAACTAGCTTCGGCGCCATTGCTAGTGTGCGTATTAGTCGACCAACTTATCTTCCTCGCGCAATCAGACCACTTTAACACTTAGCGCAATGGACGTAAGATTTACGCCCGAGGTAAAGGTGACCTGAGTGGATTTCGACGCACGTTTTTTTCTCGTTTGTGTGAACGGTGGCTTTGTTGAATGGGAGGTAGCGTGTGCCTCCAGATCAGCGGGTCGGTGAGGTAATAGAGGTGGTCGCAAATCGAGGTGATGTTTAATTATGGCGGTCGGCAATATTGTGTACGTGTGCAAGCATGTTGAGACAACACTTGGAAGGTAACTATTCGTTAAGTTTTTTTTGCTTTGCCTGTCAATCGTTGTAGGTAATCATTAATATCCCATGACTTTGTTGTTATTTAGAGAGGTATTTTAATAAAGTAGAAGAATAGAAATGACACATTTAATTTTTGTAATAGGTTACGCGATGATTGTTCTCTCCTCAGTTTCTTTTCTTTAGTCGCAATTAGGGACCAATGATTAAGAATAGAAACAGTTTATTTATTACACACAAAACAATTTTGAAACAAAAAATCACAAAAATAACTACAAGAAAATACAATATTTCAAAATTAAAATTCACCTGGATCTATACTGTCTTTCGTGGCAATAAATGGGTACCAGACTCAGTATGTGTTACAGGTTTTCCCGTAACGCTGATATTCTGCTAGTACCCAGAGTGACACTCACGAGAATCAGCCAAAACAAAATTAAAAATTATCAGAACAGCACAATTGTTCCCGCCCTCTGACTTTTAACTAAAGCGGTACGTTGCAGTTTAACCCAAAAATATTTCCGAAAATTCGTAAAACCATGTGATTTACACAAAGGCCTCTTCATACATCAAACCGACCAATCGATTAATTTACCGATACGAAGAGTCAGTTAATTGGACAGCCTTCCAGAGCCGTGCCGAACGGTTACGGGCATTCAATTTCAGAATAGGGGTCAACTGCCAACGGCTACACGCGATAGTCCAGTTTTAAAAATCGAATACAAATTGATGCCGAAAAATAATCGTAAAAAATATTCGCAACGATTTGATCAATACTCGAGGTGCGAGTAACCACTATGCTATTTTTAGTATTTTTTTTATTTAAATCAAACTGCATGCATTCTTATTTTGGCATTTTATTTTTGAACGATATTTTTTTGCTGCAATCAACCTGCCAGCCAGCATGCATTGCTGGAGTTCGGACTTTAATTTCCATAGACGTTAACCTTGAGCAATAAGTGTGCATATTATTATTATAACTTTTTACTCGCTGCATTGAGATTAAAGTATAATTTATTTTCCGACTGCTAATGTTTTTCTTCGTGGAAATGTTGGACATAGGCTTCCCTTAGCGCACGCCACTTCCCTCTGTCCCCACGTTGTGACGACATTATTTAAGTTCAATTTGTATGGTGCGTTCTTATAGCAAGGGAGGGACTAAATTTTTTTTTTTTTCAAAATTATTTGTCTTAAAGCACGCGTGGTAATTAAGCCCATACTCTCTCTCTGAGAGAGGCCCTGTGCCCTGTAGTGAGACATTTGCAGGGTGAAAAAAAAAGTAGAGAAAAAATACTACGATAATTTATCTTTCGACATAGTCTCTCCTATAAGAATAATGAAGTTCTTTTTGAATTGAAATGCAATGTTGGAATATTGGTATCACGAGCACAGTGTTGCCAACACGCAAGACTCGCATCAGTGCGACTACGCAGTTTCACTCGCCTAAAAACCTTCTTGTATTGTGGATTTAGCAAGCGGAACCGAATGAATCGCCTCGAGCGATTGGTGCACTGGATCTTTGATATCGTATGATGGGTATCGGCTCGGCAAGAGACGCCCAGTACGGATATATGTCGACCAATTGATGATAATGACTGTAACGGTGCAAACCTCTTCACACCATTTTTATTTCTTTTTCCATATATCATTTTCAAATATTTAAAATATGTACCTACGTCACACATTCTTAGATTTCCCTCATTTTTCACGACTACTACTTTACCCTTTGACCAGATCTGACTATTTTACCTGTTTCTCCGTTTTTTTTATCCAGTTTTCTGTTTTAAAGTTACTATAAATCTACAAATAAAACCACACCTGAAGTCGTTCCAGAGTTTATTTATAATTATAAAAGTTACCCAACGTTCCATGACATTTTTAAACACCTATTTGGAGGCTAAAAATTCCACCCATGCCGGGATCCGAACCCGTGACCTCTGGCTATCCGTGCCAGGCAGCGCTCTATCCAACTGGGCTAATGGGCGACTCACCGGCATCAGTGAAATTTCGAACCTCTTTACACTATTCTCTGTATTACGTACAGGCAGCGACATCTGGCTGAAGTAGATTGCATCACTTACAGCCCCGACTACCTACTTTGCAGTTAGGTTTTTACATCGGAATGATATCGCTGTACCCACATGATTATACTATTTTTATTTTTAATGCACTAACCCGTGCTAAGGACAATTTTAAAAAACCTATTTAGAGGCTAAAAATTCCACCCATGCCGGGATTCGAACCCGCGACCTCTGGCTATCCGTGCCAGGCAGCGCTCTATCCAACTGAGCTAATGGGCGACTCTGGGTTTTTACAGACACACGGACGGACGAACAACGAGTGATCCTATAAGGGTTTCGTTTTTTCCTTCTGTGGTACGGAACCCTAAAAACTCCTAGAAGGAAAACAAGTATGTGTGCCTCTAAATAGGTTTTTAAAGTATGTGTGTGTAAGGATCTATTAAAAAAATGGATTTGAGGAAATAATTCTTCCAACAAAAGTCTATGCACAACACGAACTCTTAACTGTTCTCTATGTTTGAAGAATTGTGGATTTTAGAGGTTGACCGTTATTACCTAAATGCAGTGAACCACGAGGAAACCATACATTTATCCTCATTTTCCGGCTCGCATGCAAAACTGTGCCATGACCACAAAAATTTGTCCTTGACCCGGTAGTTTATGAATTTGCTTACGACGAGGGCTGCCTTTTGAAAAAAAGTCCAGCCCGGAAATTATAGGAAAGTAGCTATTAAATTGAAAAACAAGACTAACAAAATAACTTCTTTTTAACATTTAACAAAATTTTATAATATAAAAAGCGCTAATATAAGAACATACGCAAAGAAGGCTAAATAAAATTGTATAGCATATTTCGTTTCCTCATCGTTACTACGAGTATATACGAGTAGGTAGGCAAATAAAAATATACTCCGGAACGATGGCAGTCCTATTCACGACCCAGCAAATCGTTTGCGGGACCCGAGCTTGGCCCCCGTGTTGGAGTATGACCTAACCTTCTTGCGACGCAGGAAGAGACCGCTGCCCCAGCAGTGGGGACATACAAAGGATTGAATCCAAGTGTTTGTAGTAGCGATTGGTAAAGATTCTTTACGATCCAGCAAGTTATTTATTTGTAATAGCAGTGAGTTCGTGAAAGTTCTTTACGTTCCAGCAATCATTCATTCATTTGTGATAGCAGTGCATTGGTTAAGTTTCATTACGATCCATCAAGTAATAGCAGTGCGTTGGTAAAGGTCCAGTAAGTCTTTTGTACTGAGTTGGTAAAGTTTAATTACGATCCAGCAAGTCGTTCGTAAATTAAAACCCAACTATACAGAAATCGCCTTATGAAACACCTCCAGAGTTTCTTTGAATTTAGTGAAAAACTCATTTCAGAAATCGTGCAGAGAATGAGTGGTCATGGTCAAGATAGGAGTATCACTACGAGTATATAGAGTCTGCTTAAACTGTCTAGCAGAGATATAAATGCCTAAAGAACGTTTTCCTCTCCACAAACTTATTTTATTGACACCGTTGTTCAATAAAGGCTCGATGGTGATGTCATTCGAATTCCGAAGAACACTGCCATATGCGAGTCGGGAGATGACTCTTGCGTTCTGAATCACGTGGAGCACGCTGATAGCTTCCAAATAGGTTATTTGGACAAGGCTACGAAAATGTGGGCCGAAATATAAAAGCCCTTGCGACTTCGTTCGCTTTTAATATGAAGATTTCACCTTACAAACTTTACCACCCTTAGAGAAGGGTAAGGGGTAACCTAAGTATTTCACCTTACAAACCTTACCACCCTTTGAGAAGGGTTAGGGGTAACCTTAAGTATTTCACCTTACAAACTTTACTACGTAAGAAAATATACTCGTACAAACCCCAAGTTTCTCGTTACAATTTGTTATATTATAACACTATTAACAGCTGTCAGTAACATTTCCTGAATCAGCGCAATAACAATTTTTGTTTCAGATCTTTCGTTCTACGGTAAATATTTTTCAAAAATTCAGGATTACGTAATTTTATTAGATTAGTGCTAGCATAGGTTTCTTGTTGATAGACCTTCTGTTTATTATTGTTTTGTGGCACATGCGTGGGTGAACGATTTTTCCCTTATTCATAGCTTGTGCTGGTGCTTTAATTCCTACGTCCTTTACATAGCTTTATCGTATGTGCCACTTACAGTAAGACCTACTTGGGCGATTTCTTGCAATTTTAATGATCAATACGTCCTTTACTTTGGTCGATATCGAGATCTGTGAGCCCTATTTCTCAAAATCTTTCTTGTTAAGATATTTACAACAAAGATTCTGATTTTGTCAGAAATGTATACTTTTATGAGTTCAGCACTTCAACGCTGTAGTGTTGAACTCATAAAGGTTTGAGAAACAAATGGAAACAATTATATTCTTTTTTTAATGCACTAATGCACCCGTGCTAAGGACAATTTTAAAAACCTATTTAAAGGCCAAATTTTCAGCCAGATGTTGCTGCCTGTACGTAATACAGAAAGTATTGTAAAGAGGTTCGAAATTACACTGATGCCGTTAAGTCGCCCATTAGCTCAGTTGGGAGAGCGCTGGCAAGGTTAGCCAGAGGTCGCGGGTTTGAGTCCCTAATGAGCGCCATACCTGTCTTCAGCTTGCCGCATCCAGCATCTGCCGGGAGTTTTTCGCAGATCGTCATCCCACCTGGTCGGAGGGCGTGCTAAACTACGTTTGCCGAGTGTGTCATCCTCAGGCTTACTTCTGGCTTTACTGCTGGCAGTGGACTACATAATATAGCCTGAAGAAGAAGATGATGACACAGTGTCCGAAACACCACACTTGGAGCAAAGAACCCGTAGTGTCTTTGCTCGTAGTGTGGTGACGATTCGATATGTGTGTGTGTTAAGTTTCTGACACACCCTATGTTCAACTTATTGACAGTCTAAATATCAATTGCGAAACTTGGCGACATTGCACCGGCGAAAGTGTTGCAGGTTCTAATCCCGGTATGCAAATCTCTAGTTATTACTCCACCACAGTAACACGCTAAGGCTCAGTACTGACGAGGATATAGGTACTCGCATGCGAGGGATATTATCTTTATCTAGATATCTTTAAAAACCTATTTAGAACCTAATAATTCCACCCATGCCGGGATTCGAACCCGCGACCTCTGGCTATCCGTGCCAGCGCTCTTTCCAACTGAGATAATGGGCGACTCACCGGCATCAGTGAAATTTCGAACCTCTTTACAATATTCTCCTTCAATTTTCGGCCTTCTCTTTTTTTTGACTGGACTGCCAACGTATGGGCTCGAATGAGCTTACAGAGATGCACCCTTAAAACAGAATTTCACTCACTATTTAATAATCGGGGCTTAATCGCGAAGTAATTTATTGCTATATTATTACCTCGACGATTCGACGACGTTACAGCCATCGTGGTCACGAGAAGACTGACGTCGAGGTAAAATAGCAATAAATTAGTACTACGCGATTAAGCCCCGAAAATATTCTATGTGTTCAAGTCGCAAAAGCATTAAAGATTACGAGATCTTTATAACACAGCACGTCGTGCATCGACAGCACGTCGTAAAGACGAATTCGCCTCGTGCAACGGAGCCCTTATCAATCAGCCATTCTGCGACCGGATGATTTATCACGCAAAGCCCGTAGGAGGGTAGACTAGACGTTAATGCAGCGTTGTATTTGCGTTATTTATTGGCTTCTGAGGTAATTATTTTAATTGTTGATCGGTATGTGTGCAGAAGGAAGTTTACCTCATTTGGTCGATAATGTAATGCTTTGATGTCAATCAATTAGCCCACTTACTACCCATCTATCCAGCCAGAAGAGCAAAGGGGTACCTATTCTTCAAAATAGGTGCGCTAAATTAAATGCTCAAGTGAATATGACAATTACTAACCAGAAATAAATTTTATGTATTTTTAGTAGGTACTTAGCATAAAAGAGATTTATTTCATTTATTGCATGCATACAAAATAACATAAACAATAATAAAAAACAATCATTTACAAAAATTTCGATCAAATCACGAAAAAAGTCAATCGAATAAACCGCCTCGAGACATATCCGACCCAAAGATACCCATGACCCTGGCAGCATTACCGCGCTGCACAGCGAGGGATACCCTTTACATACAAAATGCCCCTGAGCGGTAGTCAAAGCCACGGTTCTTGAGACGACGCCCTACCTCCTTAACAAAAGCTCTTCCCTGGGCACCCCACAGTAATTTCCAGGGCGAGTGGCACAAAAAGGTAGCTGCGCATCAGCTTTTATGTTTTGATAAAAGTTTGCAAAAGTTATTAGCGCTTATTCCGAATACTCCTTTAATATCACCGGACTATTATATAACATGTCGGACTATTATATAACAAGCGCTCGTGGCCTAGGCGAACCGAGTGATTGGAATCAATCACTTGGTTAAGCAACAACAGGCGCAGTCAGGTACAGAATGGGTGAGCGTCCCGTGACTACCGTTAGTGGCATTTTTCCGAGCGCTTCCGTGCTTCGCAAGGCACGTTAAGCCGTTGGTGCCGGCTGTCATATAATGGCAGTCGTTAAGCCATGTCAGAGGCCTTATGGGCGGCGGCTTGATAACTTCTGACAGTAAGGCCCGTCACTGTCTTACAATCCTCCACCAACGCGGACTTGGCCCCCGTGGTGGAGTATGGCCTAACCTTCCTGCGATGCAGGAAGAGACCCGTGCCCAGCAGTGGGGACATACAAGGGTTGATAACGATTATATAACATGAACCGCTTTGAAATGCGAGTGGACGAGCTGCTACTGGGCAGACTCGGCCCATCCTAGACCTTCATCCTTAGGTTAGATGGCAGCGGTCAAGCGTAAGCCAGTCGTCGTCGTCGTCAGGCCACTCTAGTCCACTACTGGACAAAGCACTCCCCTAATGAGCGCTATAGCGCCCTGTCTTCAGCTTGCCGCATCCAGCATCTGCCGGCAGTTTTTCGCAGGACGTCATCCCACCTAGTTGGAGGGCGTCCTACACTACGTTTGCCGAGTCGCGGTCTCCACTCAGCAACACGTTTACTCCAACGGTTGTCGGTTCTTCGCGAGATATGGCCAGCTCACTGTCACTTCAGCTTGCTGAGTCTATGAGCCATGTCGATGACTTGGGTTCTCTGTCGGATACATTCATAAGTAAGAGTGAGCACATAAGATAAAAAAAAAATATCCTGGCGCTCCGTTGTGTGAGGTCACAGGTAACCTAACCTAAAGATGTATCTTGTATTGAATTTAAACGACAATGTAATTTTCGGAACGAAACAATTAAAACAGAAGTCTAAAGCTGGATTATTGGCAGCCGATACACGTGCAACTGTGCTCACAGGCCCTATTTTAGAGAAAGAGAGAGAATTAGAAAGATATAGAATATGGACTTCAGTATGCCTACCGCGACTTGGATATGCGGGCAGCTTTGATATTCAAATTTGCCCATGATATTTTCCTTCACAAGCCTCCGAAACCCTCACAGTTAGCCTATGCACGAAGTAACTAAAGGGTTTGATTTGTCTGTCTGTCCTGAAATTACGTGTACTTAGAAACTTGAAGAAAAATGAAATATTGATGACATCGTCAAAATGGACGTATACATTTTTGTAGCCTATAAACGAAACGTCCCAATACGGGGCACAGTTTCCCACAGAGAGAGATTTGGGAACAAAACAAAAGATTTGGGAAATTTTATGGTATCTCTTTTTTTACTCGAACCCGCGACCTCTGGTTAGCCGTGCTAGAGGTCGCGGGTTCGAGTCCCGGTATAAGTGGAATTTTTAGCCTCTAAATAGGTTTTTAAAAAAAATGTCCTTAGCATGGGTTAGTGCAATAAAATGAATATAATTTATGGTATCTCGTTATTTCTTCGTAAGCTTGCGCCATGAGCGTATGACTATACATGTACTAATTAACACACAGAATGCTCATAGCGTAGGATTTCTGTTAGTCATTTGAGTGATCAATTCGTCATTGTGCTAAGTGGATCTGGGTTCAGAGTCTTTTTGTCTGCCTAATTCCTAATATAATTTTATGTGAACTCTGTTAATTCAGGACTTTGAAAACACTAAGTTTGCAGTTTTTTTTTATTTTTTCTCCAAAATGATCTAGATTTTGAAATGGACACCTAGTTTGAATTGTAACGTTCATTAAGCCGCTGATTCTGCGTTACTCTAAATAAAACCTTTTCATTTCATTATAAACAGGGTTGGCATTCCATGTCTTTATAACAAGCTATATAAGGTAGACTGGAAAAGATCTCTGAGAGAAAAGTTCGCCTTTGTAACAATTTTATGTAATTATCTTTGTAATTAATGGTTTGCAATTAAGAATATGTACAAGCTTTATAACAAGTTGGAACTATTGAAACTAGTTTTAAACGAAGTGAGAATTACAAATGTTACAGTCCGAAGTTGTAAACTGTAATATTTTGACTGTAATATTTAGTCAAAACTAGTTTTGGCTGCAGAAAAGCAAAGTAAAATTCTAATATGTATCCAACAATGTCTAGTTGGTTTTCGGTCTTACATGTTCAACCTTACACGCTCCTTCGCGCTCTTCGGCTCTTCTCTTTGTGTCACTCACTTCCCACCGCTTTGCGAATGTCGTCGCTTCACCAGGTAGTCCTACGCTACGTTTGACGATTCGCGGTCTCCACTCCAGAACCTGTCTACCCCAACCGTTATCAGTCCTGCGGCAGATATGACCCGCCCACTGCCACTTCAGGGCTAATCCGTTGAGCTATGTCGATCACTTTAGTTCTCTGGTGAATGACTTCGTTTCGGATTCGATCCCGCAGAGAAACAGCGAACACAGCTCTCTCCATAGCTCGCTGAGCGACTAAATTGCTGGACTTTAGTGGACTATTCGAACCGTGAGTGTCTACGTCTCGGCTTCATATGTAGTTTCGGGTAGGAGACACGAAGAAGTTTCCTGAGCTTTCATTCGATATCCACCCTAGTAAAGCCGCACTGCTCGGGGCACGGGTCTCTGCCTGCATCGCGAGTTGGTGGAGCATTGATTATATTCTTTTTAATGCGCTAACCCATGCTGAGGACAATTTTAAAAACCTATTTAGAGGCGAAAAATTCCACCCATGCCGGGACTCGAACCCGCGACATCTGGCTTACCGTGATATCGCTCTCCCAACTGAGCTAATGGGCGACTTACTGGCATCAGTGAAATTTCGAATCTCTTTACAATATTATTATTAATACGTTTATTGCACATAAGTAAAAAAAATATACTGTGTATTACCTACAGGCAGTAAAATCTGGCGGAAGTAATTTGCATCACTTGCAGTCTGCTTTGCAGTTAGGTTTTACTTACGGTTTACTTAAGGTTTTACTCTCAGTTGGGAGAGCGTTGGCACGGTTAGCCAGAGGTCGCGGGTTCGACTCCCGGCATGGTGGAATTTTTAGCCTCTAAGTAGGTTTTTAAATTTGGTGGAGAATTGTAAGAAAGTGGCGGGCCTTACTGTCAGAAGTTATCAAGCCTATAGATGATTTAACGACTGCCATTACATGACAGCCGGCAACAACGGCTGAAGGTGCCTTGCGAAGCACGGAAGCGCTTTCATTACCGGTCTATATTCAACAATGACATCATACACGTCCGGAATCGAAGCTGCGCCTATTTGGTCACGAGTTCTCTACGCGCCCCCGTCACACCTACGTCGGAAAAACCGCATACCTCGACGCTCATATAATGAAATTAAATAAATGGAATACTTTTTGTTTTCTTCTTGACTACATGTTAGTCCACTGCTGGACATAGCCCTCTCCTAATGAGCGCCTTAGCGCCCTGTCTTCAGCTTGCCGCATGCAGCACCATTATTGTTTTAAAACAATATAATTTAAACGTTTTATCTGGACCTACTATTAAACCGATACCAATGTGTAAATATAATCTTAGAGAGTGCTGACACAAAAACGGGTCTATATAAGTGTACAAAATAAACTACATAGACTGGAAAAACCGTTAACAATAACCTGAACAGAAAAAATACACTAGATAGGCAAAATTTCAGCTTTCTAGTACTGATCGTCTCTGGGCCATGGCGAAACTATAAGGGTTCCGTATCGACTACGAATCCCTGAAAATAAATCAAAAGAATGTACATTTAATAATTTGTAAACGCTGATGAGAGCCTTTCTCAAAGACGCCTCAACGACTTTTGAATGTCACCTTCGATTTTTATTATTAATCGAAATTCATAAATTGTGCAATGGATAACATTGTGTTTCTCGTGTTTTGATTGCCTCGTCAGTCTAACAGTACCTTGCTTACTGCCAACAGAAAGATCGTTATTTTCGAGGAATTTTCAAGACTTTTTTAAAATATCTATTAACGTCCCACTGCAGGGCACAGGCCTTGTCTCAGAGAGAGAGAGAAAGAGATAGAGTGTGAGAGAGAGAGAGTATGGGGTTAATTACCACGCGTGCCCACCGCGTATTGTGAATACAGCTAACGCCTTTGCTAATATATCCCCTATTAAGGCCTGCGCAGACGAGGGACTTTTGCCCCAAAGGAAAAAAGTCCCTGAATCGTAAAAACTGTCCTCCGAGTACCTACTTGTCGCGGACTTAACGCCTACGGTGTGCGGTCATTTGTTGAAATTGAGTGAAGCGTACGCTATGGAAACAAATATTTTGAGATTACATTGTGTTTTTTTTTACATGAAGTTTGTAACGGTGCAAACCTCTTCACATCATTTATATTTCTTTTTCTATCTAACATTTCCAAATATTTAAATTACGTCACACATTATTCGATTTCCCTCATTTTTCATCAATACTATTTTACCCTTCGACCAGATCTGACTATTTTACCTGCTTATCCGTTTTTATCCAGTTTTCTGTTTTATTAAAATATTACTACATAATATCTACAAATAAAGCCACAATTGAAGTCGTTCCAGCGTTTATTATTATTTGTAAAGGATATACAACGTTTCAAGTTGAAAAAGAAAAGGCGTTTTAAAAGAAAACACCGAACTTTTGCTCAGTCCGGTATCTTTATGTCCTCGGTAACTTGAGGGACTTTTTGTACGGGGTACTTTTAGTCCTTCGTGTGCGTTATTCGATGCAATTTATAAGAGATCTATATCGACGGACAAAAAAGCACCCGGGGGACAGTCCCTCGTCTGCGCAGGCCTTTATGGTCACAGTACGTCCGCCTGGGACGTGGTTAACAGTGAGCTGGAAGCTGACTATCATCGCTACCACTGACTCACTAAGGGTGATTAACCATTAGATTGGCGTCTCCATACTATAGTACGAGTATCAGTTAGTTTCAAGTCTTGATACTATCGCCGCAAAACTTAAACGATTTTGACGGATTAAGGACGCAGAAAACTTATTAAAAATAAATATCCCGCCTGCTAAAATCTAACACACAAGTCCTAGAATAGTTTGTTGAATTTAAGTTTCATCAGAAATGACCATTCTATTTTAACACTTATTTTAGAAGCGCTCGTGGCCTAGCCGAACCGAGTGATTGGAATCAATCACTTGAGTTAAGAAACAACAGGCGCGGTCAGGTGCAGGATGGGTAACCGTCCCGTGACTACCGCTAGTGGCATTTTTCCGAGCGCTACCGTGCTTCGCAAGGTACGTTAAGCCGTTGGTGGCGGCTGTCATGTAATGGCAGTCGTTAAGCCATGTCAGAAACCTTATGGATGCCTTGATAACTTCTGACCGTAAGGCCCGCCACTGCCTTACAATCCGCCACCAACCCGGACTTGGCCCCGTGGAGTATGGCCTAACCTTCCTACGGTGCAGGAAGAGACCCGTGCCCCAGCAGTGGGGACATACTAGGGTTGATATCATGCTATCATTATAATATAAAATGAAAGGAGGCGGTCGCCTAAGTTGGTACGTGGCCGCACTGGGAATCGAATCTGGGTCTCTGGTTTCCGAGACCACACTTCTACCCACTGGGCTACCGGGCATATGTGCAACCTTTATTATTAGAACTATCTAGAAAACGTCTATCCTACCCGCGACCAAATTAGGCATCTGGAATAAGCATTTTCGATAAGCCACTTCGCCTCACCGACAGCGACAGCTTGAAACAATAAATAGCTCCATTTAAGGGTACGTTAGATCACTGTTTGCGTGTTCCGATGTTATGGCACACACTCGACGTGAAACCTACGCAAACCCGCTATAAATATCCGATTCCATCATATTCGATGGTGACACTTTGCTTCTGTGACGGCCTCGGTGGCGCAGCGGTTTGGCACGCTGACTGTAAAACCGAAGGTCCCGGGTTCGATCCCTGGCCGTGTCATACTAGGAAAAGAACTTTTCTAGTTTGTCTCGGGTCTTGGATGTTATTTATGTATTTGTTGTATTAAATCCATCGTCGCGTTAGCACCTATAACACAAGTCATTTTGTACTTAGTATAGGGCTAACGAGATCTGTGTAATATGTCCATGAATATTTATTTATTATTTATCGTGGACTAGCTTTTGTCCGCGACTTCGTCCGTGTGGACTTTTTTGCAACCCCGTTCACTCCCTTAAGGGTTTAATTTATAAAAACGGCGAAACACGTGTTCAATCATTTGTGTTGAAGAGAATTTAAGTTTCAAGAAAATTTGACAACATTCTTTATACCTCCCATACAAATTTCGGCAACCCTTTTCGCCACCTTAGGGGTTGAATTTCAAAAAATCCGGTCTTATTTCTTGCCTACATTATATATAGACCCTCTGTGCAAAATTTCAGCTTCCTAGGTCCAACGGCTTGGGCTGGGCGTTGATGAGTGAGTCAGTCAGGACTTTGAATTTTATTTATATAGATAGAAGAATATAGATAAGGTAACAATGACGGGCATGTACCACTGACTTTGTTTTCTAAGTTACGTACATTTGTGAAGTCATAGAAACAGTCGCTAACGTAAAGGAAAATATCGTGAGGAAACCTGAGTGACTGAGGTGTTCAAATAAAAATTCAAATACGATTGTGTCCAGAGTAGCGCAACTTTAAGTTGAAAACTTTATTAAGTAAGTTAAAACCTGTTTTGAGAACAAAAAAATAAATTATATTATTTTTAATGCACTAACCCGTGTTAAGGACAATTTTAAAAACCTATTTAGAGGCTAAAAATTCCACCCATGCCGGGATTCGAACCCGCGACCTCTAGCTATCCGTGCCGCCGCTCTTTACAACTGAGCTAATGGGCGAGTCACCGGCATCAGTGAAATTTCGAACCTCTTTTCAAGTGATGCAAAATACTTCAGTCAGATGTCACTGCCTGTACCTAATACAGAGAATATTGACATTCAAGTCTTGGTGTCGGTCTAGCCTGCTGTGTGGTGTCGGCCTAAAAAATACCACCAACCCAATTCTACCCGCAAGTGTCGTTAAAGGCGACTAAGGGACACAATCCGGGGGTCGGGCAGCAGCGCCCCCTGCAGTACAATTCCACCGAACTGCGATCCCCAACCCGCATGCCCAGCGTAGGGATTATGGGCATTACCCCCTAAAGCGACTCGGCAAACGTAGTGTAGGACGCCCTCCGACTAGGTGGGTTGACGATCTGCGAAAAACTGCAGGCAGATGCTGGATGCGGCAAGCTGAAGACAGGGCGCTAGGGCGCTCATTAGGGGAGGGCTATGTCCAGCAGTTGACTAGTATAGCCTGACGACATGATAAGGTGTTTCTCAAACCATAACGTCAAATATATGAACTTACAGCATGACAGATTATCAAGCAACGGACATAACTAAACTAGAATATAAGAAAAATTAAGAATTTTAGAAAATACATGTTTTAAGCTACTTGTTTAACGGTTACATTTCAATAACGTTTGTCTAATTTATCCCTGTTTCTCGTACACTAACAATCGGTTAATCTTATGTTAACAGCTGTAAAATGTCTTTTTTGTGAACACTGGCCTACAGACATCTGTTTACATTAGATTAACGGATTCTTAGTGACCAGAAACCAAGGCTTAGTAAGTTAAGAATATTCTTTAATGTACTGTAACGATACTTCTTTATAGTAGCTGGCTGGCGTAGCCGTCTAGGCAGAGTTTGAATTATAAAAAGAATATCGTTACGTTTTGTCTATGTTGGTGTCAGTCGTTGGGACTCGCAGCTAGGCTAGGTTTTGTGATAAAAAAGATAATTAAAAGAAAGTATCATAGCTATATCAGCGTTTTAATAAGTACAGCGTTACAGTACACACCGGAATATAATGACATTTAAGTATCTTAGTATCTACATTCAAGACCTTAGCATTCCCTATCTAAGTCAGGTTCACCCTGAATCTTGTGTGACATTTAAGGACAATCCCATTAAGTCGTATTACCTATTGTTTAAGACTGGTAACTATGGTAATGGGAGTTTAATTTGTCGATTTGTCGCAGAGTCGTCTTTAGGGCATATCGTTAGCAACTAAGCTATTAGCCTAGACATACTTGTGGGTCAGTAGGCGATATATGTGGCATTGGACTTAGTTACTTAGAAAATATATTTCTGCACTTATTCCCG
The DNA here is from genome assembly GCA_934045075.1 of Yponomeuta sedellus. NCBI lineage: Eukaryota > Metazoa > Arthropoda > Insecta > Lepidoptera > Yponomeutidae > Yponomeuta > Yponomeuta sedellus. The sequence goes on along the minus strand of OW203744.1, from coordinate 12,913,103 downwards.
GTTTTTGGCACATTAACAAGCTGTTAATGTACTGTAGAAGCGCTCGTAGCCTAGTCGAACCGAGTGATTGGAACCAATCACATGTGTTAAGCAACAACAGGCGCGGTCAGGCGCAGGATGGATGACCGTCCTGTGGCTACCACTAGTGGCACTTTTCCAAGCGCTCCCGTGCTTCGCAAGGCACGTGAAGCCGTTGGGCCGGCTGTCATGTAATGGCAGCCGTTAAGCCATGTCAGAGGCCTTATGGGCGGCTTGATAACTTCTGACAGTAAGGTCCGCCACTGTCTTACAATTCTCCACCAACCCCGACTTCGCCCCCGCGGTGGAGCATGGCCTAATCTCCCTGCGATGCAGGAAGAGACCCGTGCCCCAGCTTCTCAATTGGGAGGTCCACTTTACGTTACCAATGACTTTGTCTATGTTATGTACGCATTTGTGAAATAACAGTAGCACTATCACTCGCTAACTGTGAAAGAAAACATCGTGAGGACCCCCCGTGGCTTAAGCCTACAATGGCCCAATTATGAGGCCTGCCCCTAGTTTCTCGTATACTAACAATCTGTTAATCTACTGCTAGAAGCTGTCAGCTGCCTCTGACATGGCTTAACGACTGCCATTACCTAACAACCAGTAAAGACCTTAAATGAATTGATACACGTACGTTGCCAACACTAGTATGAACCCGACTGAAAATCAGCGTTGCAATTGACCTCTCGGTTGCAACATTTTGGTCAGTCAGGCCAAATTTGGGGACTCAATGATGTCTGGAATGAAAACCAGTACAATGCATGAGTTCTATGTTTTATAATAATTATGCATACTCAGACTAAGTTTGGAGTTTTAGTCCATTTTTTCTCCTGATTTTGAAATGAACACCTAGTTTGGATTGTAACGTTCATTAAGCCGCAGTTTCTGCTCTACTTTGAATAAAACCTTTTCTTTTCATTTCATCTCCAGAGTAGTCAGCCAGGACATAATTTCACGTTAAAAAAAATTGGTATCTAGCAACCTGTAGCAAAACTCGTGCTAGACCTACGGACAGAAACACAAAGGCACCGCTTACCTATCTTATCTAATGAGTTTTGAGGCTCATTGTTACTTGTTAACGAGGTCAATGACTGGCCGTTTTCTTTTTATTTTTTTCAATTTTATGTAGAACTAGCTGAGCACCGCGGTGTTACCCGCGGTTTATCGATTTTCCCATGCGAATATAGTATATTTCATTACAAGTGCGGAAAGGCTGTCATTGCAAAGAGTTCCGACAAATGTCGGAACAAGTTGCAGTGACGGTTCCGCACGTGTACTGAACGACTATTTTTAATACAGTTGCGAAAAAAATAAGCAATTTAATAAAGAAAAAATATTTGTAAAATAGCGCCAACTGTAAAAAAATATAAGCAGAGATTTTTTTTCTTCACCCATTCTAGTAGGCAAAGGGAACTATGCCCATACAGCCAAGTCTTCAGTAGAATTTTTTTATTGATATGAAATGAAAATGAAATTTAATGAGATGAAATGAAACTTAACTCATTCAATCAAATCATTAAATCTGATATTGAAACAAATTAGTAGCTCATAAAAACATCTATGAATTTTTTTTAGTAAAAACTTCATGGTTGGTTTTTTTTTTAATAGACATTATTTTGACAGTTGGGAAAGAAAAGGCACGAGTGCGGTAAAGGTATAAAAAAGCACGCGTGTGTAATAGCCCCCATCCCGCACGCTATACGTCCCTGAAATACGCCACTTTTTGAGCAACTGTATTAAAAAGATATTTTCCCGCAGTAAAACGTAGCCTGCGTTAATCCAAGGTGTCGGCTAACTCCATACGAAATTTTATTAAAATCGCTCCAGCCGTTTAGACGTGAAGAAGTAACAAACATACACACTCACATTAGTTATTACAACATTAGTGTGTTGATACGCGGGCTGAAGAAGAAGGCCTGTGTCCTGCTGAAGAAGAAGAAGGCCTGGGCCGTGTCCAGTAAGACGTACATATATACTTTAAAAACCTAATTAGAGGCTAAAAATTCCACCCATGCCAGGATTCGAACCCGCAACCTCTGGCTATCCGTGCCAGCGCTCTTTCCAACTGCGCTAATGGGCGACTCACCGGCATCAGTGAAATTTCGAACCTCTTTACAATATTCTCTGTATTACGTACAGGCAGCGACATCTGGCTGAAGTAATTTGCACGGGTTAGTGCATTAAAAATAATATAATCGTACCTATATACGTTCCACTGCAGAGTACAGAGCTTCTCTCAGAAAGAGAGACTATGGGTATCAGTACATTGTTGCCATCTTCAAGTGGCAAGCAATGACCACTGTAAATACTGGAAAATACTGAACATCAGAATAAGACCAACAATTTTAAATGATTTTTTTTATTTGAAATATTTTGATTGAATATTGTGGCCCCCGTGGTGGAGTATGCCCTAAGCCCCTAACATGCCTGCGATGCAGGAAGAGACCCGTGTCCCAGCAGTGGGGACATACAAAGTTTGATATCGAAAGCATCTAACGTATCTATCTTACATCTACCTAGGCGAGTCGGAGCAGCGGTAAAAACCGGAAAGCGTGAAATATCAAATGCCTCGGTGGCGCAGCGGTTTAGCACGCTGACTGTAAAACGGAAGGTCTCGGGTTCGATCCCCGGCCGGGTCAACCTAGAAAACGAACTTCTCTAGTGTGTCTCGGGTTGGATGTTATCTATGTATTTATTGTATTAAATCTATCGTCTAGTTATATACTAGTCTAGTAGTATAGGGCTAACGAGATCTGTGTAATATGTCCGTAAATATCTATTTATTTATCAATAGACACTAGACATCACATTCCGCTGGTTAAACGTCTTTTATTGCAAGTGTGACTCGGAGAATGAAACCATGAACTTGCGATTGTTAAAGATTAACCTTTACACAACCAAGGTCGACGTCACAGTTCCAACTGAACGTAGTTTCTCATTAACCTGAGTTGGGACGATCCTAGAGTTAAATTGGAGCTAAAAAACTGGTTATATATTAAAAGGGGCTAACCGCGATTATTTATAATTAAAATTATCGCGATTAGACCCGTTTAACCCGTCTGGCGCTCGATGCGCTCGGACAAAGGAAAGTTCAAAGGTGCCGCATAGTGCAGGGTCATTTCGCACCGCCATTTTTTTGCAAATTTTTTGTGGACACAGTTCCGCATTTCTCAAATTAGAGAAAGTACTACGTAATTATTTAATAAGTGTTATATATCACTTCAATCTGCATAAAATTCCCTATCCGATTATTATACTTGTAATGCTAATAAAATTATCAATAAACTTACATGATTTTCAAATGACGAGGTGAATTTCACTATCCACGCCATTTTGACACTACTTCGAACTTTGTGTCACTATTTTCACTAATTACTCATTCACTAGCACTGAACTAACACTTATAATATGAAAAAAAAAACCTATTTAGAGGCTAAAAAGAGGCTATCGTTCCGATGTAAAACCTATCTGCAAAGTAGGTAGTCGGGGCTGTAAGTGATGCAATTTGCTTAAGCCAGATGTCGCTGTCTGTACGTAATACAGAGAATAGTGTAAAGAGGTTCGAAATTTCACTGATGCCGGTGAGTCGCCCATTGGCTCAATTGGTAGAGCGCTGGCACGGATAGCCAGAGGTTGCGGGTTCGAATCCCGGCATGGGTGAAATTTTTAGCCTCTAAATAGGTTTTTAAATTTGTCCTTAGCACGGGTTAGTGCATTAAAAAAAAAATAGTATACTTATAATATGATCTGCATATTATCTATAACTATTTACACAATTTTCACACTCTAATTCACCAAAATAAAGCTATAAATGAATAATTAACACGAAGAGGTAAAATGACACCGACCGCCCATACAAGCGGCACGATCCGGGCTAAAAGTTCGAGGCTTTTTTCACTTTATTTTCCATCAAATACAACGATGTTAAATATGTTTGAGCATAACGGGTCATTAAGAAATACTATAAACAACTTGTTCTAATGCGAGGCAGGTAACTTGAACAATCTCCGTCAATATTCATTCACCTCTAAATTCGATGTACCTACATCGAGTCTACAGCGGTGGTAGCTCAGTGGGTAGAACCATAGACTGGCAAGCGAGAGCCCCAGGTTCGATCCCGAGTGCGGGCATGTACCAATGACTTTGTTTAATTTCAAAGTTACGTACATTTGCGAATTTGCAGTCGCAATACCACACGCTAACGGTGAAGGAAAACATCGTGAGGAAACCCGCGGCTTGGTTGGCTCCGCACGTATTGACTAGTCTTTCCTGTGGGCTAGGCCGACTAAGCTGTCAGGCTGGTATAGGTGCTGGGCAAGCCTATACCATCTATAAAACCATGACCCAGGCACTACAGCGTCGGAGTGGTCCCTTCACCCATCTAGTGTGAGTGAAGATACCACTGGACGTTGCATAAATCATCTCATTAAGTAGATGCAAAAAGGCCAATATTATTATTATTATTACATCGAGTCAAATCTTGCCAATTTACAAGACTTCTTCTCCTTCTTCAGGCTATATTTCGTCGGTATAAAGGTAAAATTCAGTAACTGCAAATGAGCCTAATCGTAGAAACTGCGCTAATGTGAATTAGAGATACTAAATTTAATATTTAGCTCAGAAATAAAAACGCTCACCCAACGTTATTTTTTTTTAGGAGTAAACTAGATAGTGTTATTTTTGGGAAAAAATAATTATCAGTTTATAAATAAAAAAATGGAAAAGCAGTTAATGAGTTTTACCTTTATACCGACGATTTGTCCACTGCTGGACACAGCCCTCCCCTAATGAGCGCCATAGCGCAAGGTTGTGCCATCATTAGGGGGTAATGCCTATAATCCCCAGTTACAAGACTAACAAATACATTTCGGTCACCGACTCCAAAATATATTTCTACAATACTCACATCAAATTTGAAGCCTATATTGACGGAGATTGTTTAAGTTATCTGCCAGGCATTAACATTAACATTTACATACAGGCACAAACAATGCTTGTGGCCCCACATTAGGACACCCTGTGTCGTGGGAACCAGAAACAACGACATCACAAACATGTAAACATCCAAGACCTGGGGTTTTTTTCTTCTCAGCCGGGGATCGATCCCGGGACCTCTTGTATTATAACAAGTTGTTTATTGTATTTGTTAATGATGCAAATAATTACATAGTTATCGTTATCAACCCTTGTATGTCCCCACTGCTGGGGCACGGGTCTCTTCCTTCATCGCAGGAAGGTTAGGCCATACTCCACCACGGGGGCCAAGTCCGGGTTGGTGGAGGATTGTAAGACAGTGGCGGGCCTTACTGTCAGAAGTTATCAAGCCGCCCATAAGGCCTCTGACATGGCTTAACTATGACAGCCGGCACCAACGGCTTAACGTGCCTTGCGAAGCACGGAAGCGCTCGGAAAAATGCCACTAGCGGTAGTCACGGGACGCTCACCCATCCTGTACCTGACCGCGCCTGCTGTTGCTTAGCCAAGTGATTCCAATCACTCGGTTCGCCTAGGCCACGAGCGCTTCAATGTAATTACATAGTTATACAATGTGTAAATCAGCAATTGGGGAATGTCTTCATCATCATCAACCCATTAGCCCCCCCCCCCCCCCCAAAGAACGTATCTTCTTTTTAATCGGTCCCTCAATTCTGAGGATCGTGACCATAGACAATAGTTCTCCATTTGTCTCGGTCGTATGCGCAATGGGATGCGTGCTGAATGGATCCCCCAGCTGCCTTCTTTATGGCATCGGACCAGCGCATTGGTGTTCTGCCTCTCGCTCGTCTGCCCTCTAACTAAAGAACGTAGAGGCCATACTTAACGTGACCATTTTTTTTAACTCAAAACAGGACAGTACTTTATTTCGGTCAATTAAATAGGTGGTAGTCAATGAAAAACAAAACACTTTTTAAAAGTTATTTATTAAGAAAAAGTTGGATAGCTTAGTAACAAATTAAAAACTATACCAACATTTTTAATTATATTTATACTTATCAGAGGAACAAATTTGCTTTTTAATATTGCTGGTGATGATTTTAAGTAAGAGTGAAACTCTTGGCACTTATTTATATTCACCTTAATTATCAACATCGCCTTTAGAACTGGAATTTGTAACTGGGTTTTTTCAGATGTCCTCAATTTTATCATCATAGAAAGTATTCTTTCTACTAGAGCATTTTGCAGCAGGCAAACACAAAATATATTTCATCAAAACAGAGCATTAATTTTCGAAAACGGGACAATTTAGCGTCCCGGAGTTAATTTCGGGGACACCGGGACTCGTAATTATAAAAAGGTCCCGTCCCCAGTCCCGTTCAAAACTGTACGTCTGGTCACATGAGCCATACTCCACCACGGGGCCAAGTTCGAATTGGTCAGAAGTCAGAAGTATTCAAGGCGCACTAAGGCACTGACTTGGCTTGACGACTGCCATTCATCGACGGCAAGCCGGCAACCGCAGCTTAACGTGGCTTGCGAAACACGGAACCGCTCGGAAAAATGCCACTAGCGTTGGTCATAGACGGTCGCCCATCCATGCAATGAACGCGCCCTATGTTGCTTAACCTGCGTGATCGTTTAAGATCACTCAGGCAGCCGGGGCTACGAGCCATGTAAGTCTTATTACCAGCTAATGCAGACTGCTCAGTCTCTAGAATTCAAGGAAACCGAGGATAAAAATAAAACTTCTTTTTGAGGTGCGAATAGGAAGTGACCTAAAAACGTATCGACGAAGTGTCATTGCAAGTCGTTAGGAAATAAAATCCTAAATTTATATGATTTTAAGCAGACCATTTTTCTATCTAAGTAACGAGTTATAGAATCTGTCAATCGAAGCTAAACTGACTGCGTTCTACAGGTTAAACTTTCGTCGACGAATTCGTCTCAGAATTTAATAAGACCGCCGATTTAGAATACCGATTTTGGAATTCAAAATCGGCGTTTTTATTAAATTCCTAAGCCTCCAAAGTCACGAACCAAACCGCAACGATCCAGTTTATAGAGGCGTAGAGTCACTGAACTACAGTTTTTTCGGCAATTTGTGTTAGCATAATATTTTGGTGTTAAAGTTTGGGTTTCCTTAACGGAATCATAATCTTATAATACGTGTAGATTCTTTTCTCAAGTCATCTTAAACCTAATTCTGTTAGCTTTTAGGATATATTATTAAATTCTTTATTGTACCTGTAAAGATTATTCAATTGGCGGGCTTAATAGTAAAAAGTATTTTATTGTAGCCAACCAACAGGTGACGTTAAGAAGGTGGGGGTAGTCTCGAACAGTGAGGTGATATTTTATTGTCAAATATCTTTTTTAAATTAAACTATATATTAATATGTACAATAATTATATACCTCGGGCTCTAGAGTAGGCTTCCGTTTTCGCCATATTCCGCCGGTTTTCGTAATGATAGAGTTTGTGTTAATTTTCTGGTTTTTTTGTTTCTGTGATGTTGTTGCTATAATAAATTTCTTTCTTTCTTTTCTTTCTAGTTCTGATTTCGAAATTAAGTGTAATATCAGTTCCGATATTTCTAATACACGAATGTATCCGATTCTATCCGATAGTAGCCGAGGTATATTCTAAAAGCTAACAGACTATACATCAGGCTTATGCAACTGATGTATTAGGTTTAAGAAGACTTGAGAAAGAATTGAGAAAGAATTGTCAGAGAGTTTCTTTCCCCGCTGCCTTTTTCTCCACTACACAATACGGTCCGAAGGCAGTGGTTTACATTTTACAATGCACATCGACATTCAGCAAACAGAATGTAAATTTGTTACGATGAAATAAAATTGATTTGATTTGCATTCTAAAACATCGTCGCTCATAAATCTTGCAGAGTGGTTCAACACGACAAACATGGAACTCTTCCAAGCCGCAATATCACGCGGCAAAATAGCCACAATGATAGGTGACCTCTGATAATGATGATTTTGATCATAAATTATAATAATAAATATTCATGGACATTTATTACATAGATCAGGTTAGCCTTATACTTAGTACAACAAAATAGTTCTTAAACTAGTGCGGAGGGTAGTAGTAAATCTTTGGCTGTTACCATGTTCTGGGCGTTTGCTTACTTAACAAGCAAAGTAATTTGTGACCAACTTACCGACTGACTATATCCAAACTGCTAACATTTTATTTTGTATAATAATAGCATAAGTCTTGTATTAAGCTATATGTAAGTAACAGCTGTTTTGTCAGGTCTTTTGAGCAAATAAATAATTTCAATTTCAATTTAAAAAAAAATGACTCAGTTATAGGTGCCAACTCGACGATAGATTTAATACAATAAATACCTAAGATAAGCTCGCCTTTGTACATGTTATTTCTTATGTAATGTCCTGTTAAATGTTTCGTGTGCAATAAAGTATAATTAATTAATTACCTACATAGATAATATCCAAGACCCGAGACAAAATAGAAAAGTTATTTTCCTAGTTTGACCCGGCCGGGGATCGAACACGAGACCTTCGGTTTTATAGTCAGCAAGCCACCGAGGTCGTCGATGATGATGATGTTGGTGACCTTCGATTAAAGATGGCACTAAAGAAGAATAACAAAGTCCGTGGAGGTCTAACCTTCCTGCGATGCAGAAAGAGACCCGTGCCCGAGCAGTGGGGACTTACAAAGGATTGATATAATTATTGATATGAAACCTGATTAGCTGACTTTGATGTTTTGTCGGAAGAGTCCGACCAGGTTTTGCTCATCTATCTTCTATAATTTAAAAATGAATCGCTGAATGTGTTGGTAAGCGCAAATCTAGAGAACAGCTCAACCGATTTCGCTAAAATTCTCTTTTTAGAATATTCCTTGAAGAACGAGGATGGTTGTTACGGAGAGAAAATAAAAATTAAAAATCTACTGATAAAGAATTGACTGTTAGGCGGTACGAAGTTCGCTGAGTCAGCTAGCTCATAATAGTATTAACAGACGATCGAACTTGACACGGACCCGACAGCGGATTGGGCGTACCATCGCACCGAGCGAACACGAAATAGTACTGATTATGTTCGGTAGACAACTTTCCAACGAGCGGATGCGGTATGGAGCGTACCGTATCCGCTGTGCGGCCCGTACCAAGTTCGATAGTCTATAAAAATACCTAAAAAAACGTTAAAGTCGTTTCGGGATTAAACACACGACATTTTTATATAGACATTTAATAAGTTAACACAAGGCCACTTTTGACGGTACAATCAGCGCACTTATTAAACTGAAAAGTATTTCAATCTCAAATCAATAGGCTAAGAAAATAATTAATTAACGTCTGGCCAGTCTGATAGAGCGATCTATTGGCTAGCTTTAGCAATAATCGTTGCGGTTTGTTCCCGTTTAGTTTCAACGCAATGTCTTGCAAAAGAAGGTGATATTGCTGTTAATTTAGCTCTTTGACCTCAGCGAGGGCTGCGGTCCACAAAACTACCATTTTTAAATAATGTCAATAAGCAATAAAGCTGGCTAAGTAAAAAACTCTGGCCTTTGCAGTACCTTTCTACCTACATTTTACATATTACAACAACTATTATGGGACTCGTACAGCGGAGTACAGTGCTACACAAGAAATAAGTCTCACGGATGTACCTGCGCAGATGACCAAATTTTGGATGTGCGGCAAGTTGATCGACCAATCAGATAGTTTCATTTTATGGCAGGCCGCGCGTCTTTGTTGCTATTGGTTGATTCAACGTCATCGGTGCAGGTGACTATTAGTTTGGCAATATTAGCGTGAGCGAAATAGGTAGCGCTACTGCGGCAATCAATTCTGCACCTTAACCGTATCGGTTAAAGATCATGTTGAATGTACTTATAGCTTCGGGTACTTTCGTTACACTGCTTCCCAGTCTGCGCGAGCGAAGATTCCCGAAGGGACTTTTATGATGTGTAGTACTGTACATTCTTCCAATGATTTTAGACGATCTACCCACCGAACTTGTTGAATAAATCCTGTGTGAACCAAATAAGTGCTGACATGCCCTAAAACAACACTTCTTAAGCTAGAAAAAGAGTAACTCACCTCACAGATAAACCTGTACAGGTTTCAGCAAAACCACCTTTTTTGTATTTAAGTAGTATTCTGTAAATGTCTTGAATAAATAATAAAAAAAATCAGCTATGTTGTCGGCCTAGAGAATAGCACGCAACCGACATTCTTACCGCGGGTGTCGTAAAAGGCGACTAAGGGACACAAACCGGGGGGTGGGCAGCAGCGCCCCCTGCAGTATAATTCTACCAAACTGCGATCCCCAACCCGCATGCCCAGCGTGGGGATTATGGGCATTACCCCCTAATGATGGCACAACCTTGCGCTCATTAGGGGAGGGCTATGTCCAGCTGTGGACTAATATAGTCAGACTTGAGAATTCCGCACTTAGCCTCATAATTGGGCCATTGTACGTAGCAAGCGCTGAGATACGCTAACACCTCAGAGACCAGGGTTTCCTAATGATGTTTTCCTTCACCGTCAGCGAATGGTATTGCTACTATAATTTCACAAATGTACATAACTTAGAAAACAAAGTCAGTGGTACATGCCGGGGTTCGAACCCACGACCTCCCGATTGAGAGGCCGGCGTTCTACACCGCTCCGCTACCACCGCTCTCGACTAATATAGCCTGAAGAACAAGAAAAAAAATTGTTTTTCAATGCTCCTAGATGGTTAAAGTTAGTCGCTCGCTTCGCAAAGCGGTGGACAGTGACTGGAAGAGGAGAGCCGAGGATCGGGTTCAGTGGCGTGTCTTGGGAGAGGACTATGTCCAGCAGTGGACTGACACTGGCTGATTACTTATGATGGTGATGATGCCATGATGATGATGATTGGCCTTTTTGCATCTACGTAATGTGATGATTTATACAGCGTTCAGTGGTATCCTCACTCACACTAGATGGGTGAAGGGACCACTCCGACGCTGTAGTGCCTGGTACCTTTTTTTTACATACAGGCACATACATTGCTTCTGGCCCCACACTAGGATACCCTGTGTCGTGGGAACCAGAAACAGCGACATCACAAACATGTAAACATCGAAGACCTGGGGTTTTTTTTTGTTTCCAGCCGGGATTCGAGCCCGGGACCTATAGCATGGTAGGTAGATGCACTACCGCTACGCCACAGAGGTCGTCTATGGTTTTATAGATGGTGTAGGCTTGCCCAGCACCTATACCATCCTGACAGCTTAGTCGGCCAAGCCCACAGGAAAGACTAGTCAATACGTGCGGAGCCAACCAAGCCACGGGTTTCCTCACGATGTTTTCCTTCACCGTTAGCGTGTGGTATTGCGACTACAAATTCGCAAATATACGTAACTTTGAAATTAAACAAAGTCTTTGGTACATGCCCGCACTCGGGATCGAACCTAGGGCTCTCGCTTGCCAGTCCAGGGTGGGTAGAAACCCACTGAGCTACCACCGCGATGACGCCATAGATGTATACTAAACAGGTCTAGTCGCGATTTTTCAATAGGTAAAACGTAACACGTAGCACAAGCAAGACACGAACACACCACCACCGACACCAATACTTGTGTGAGAAAATACGTAATAACACATATAAAAATATAATACGTGTTTTCGCACACGAGTATTTGTGTCGGTGGTGGTGTGTTCATGTCGTGCTTATGCTTGAAAAAAATAGGAGGGAGGGCGGTGCATTAACTAACCGCATGGTGCTTGTGGGATTTTTGGCGGAATTTAGCAAAGTATAATCCGCTATTTGACTCTCTTTTCAAGTAAGTCTTAAACGGTAAATAGCTCTTCCATTAGACCAAAAAATATTTTAGTATATTTTTTGAGGACCTAAAAGCAACATAAAAATATATTTTAAAACTATGTTTCCTAAACAACCAAAATCGCGGTCAGCCGTTTTTGTCTATGGTTTGAAGTCCAAAAAATTGTAAACAGAGTTTGACATACAATTTTCTGTAAGTGATCTCTGAGCATAGTGAAATAACAACAACGCAACCATGATTTCATCGAATTTACATCCAAAATATAACAATTATCATTATTGCATTATTCGAGAATGAAAAAACACGTCAATAAAGACCCGGGAAGTTGTGGATTCGTGTACCAAGTGAAATTAACATTCGAAAAACTTTGCCCAAACTTGCCAAAAGAGACCTCGACTCTTTATCAATTGAAACTCGGGTGTATTTATGTGAAGATCACTTTGATGTAAGTCCTTTAATAATCAATGTCCACTGGCTCTGGCTGAAAGATGTTTGTTTACATACTTTAGATGCTTTCAAGATGGCGGATAGCGTTTTCGCCGTTACGAATTAAACGAGGAAAAAAATTTTTTACTTTGCAAATTTTGCAGCCATCCTGCATACTTAGCAAAATCAATATATTTCGGTTTCTTACGTTAAATACTATAAGAAATATTCATTTATCGCGTCAAATTTTATACGTGTCAAATAGCGGATTTTCACATGTTAATGCTAAGGAGTTTTATTTATCTGCTTCACAGAACTAACAATTACATCAAAGTAATTTTCAATGGAATTTGTACCAAGTTCTCCTTTTGAAAGTTGGTCACCTATTACTCGTTAACTTGTGAGCCTACATGGCAGTGTTTTTTTTTTGTAGCCTATATTTGTCATACTGCAGAGCATAGAACTTCTCTCAGAAAGTGAGAGTACGGGCTTGATTACGAAGCGTGCCAACAATTTCAAGGGCTCTGGTTTACGGACAGTGATAGTTTTCAGTTCAGTGATAGTTGTTAGTTCTGTAAAGCGGATGAAACCCCCGCTGGCTACGGTACCCTACACTGAGCGTGGTCCGACTCGCACTTGGCCGTTTTTTTTCTTTATGCTACAATACGGCCCGAAGGCAGCGGCTTACATTTTACTTTGTACATTGACATTCAGCAAACAGAACGTTAATTCTTTTCGTTGAAATAAATTGAATTGAATTATACTAGTATAAAAATACAATGTCATTCCAATCTAATTTTGTGCCACGTCGCCCATTTCATTAGAAAGAGAGGGAAGCTCCGCGGCGCTAGAATTCCCTAAGAGAGACCGAGACAGGTATAAAACAACACTGCAAAATCGAGCATCGCAAACCAAACAAGGAAGGAATGCCGGCAGTACTCGCAAACACACAATTCACGGCTGTCACCCAGAAGGGTAGCCAGGGACTATTTGCGTCAGCATAACTGCGCGCGCGCCGTTCGCTGTACACAAACAGTCAAACAAGATGTTCGGGCTGAAATATTATAGGCGGATGATTTACAAATGAAGGCTGCGAGAGGGGTTAAGAACGCTGGGCTCGTCATTTATTTATTTATTTATTTCGCAAGTTAACGTAAATACATTTCTTAGGCTATTTCATAATTATTTGCGGTACCTATACTTCATCTAATTAAAGCCATGTCATGTCTTTAAAGCTGCAGAGTTGGCAATGCACGTCTATGTTCAGTTGTAGAAAGAATGGTCCGGCTAGGTCAGCCAAAGTACAAGATAAAGTTTTATTCAACTAAAATGTGAAAATTGCTTTGCTAAATTCCGCCAAAAGTCCCAGAATTCTGGGAATTTAGCAAAGTAATTTTCACATTCTAATGCTATTTATGCCGCCTAGAAGGTCTGATAAACGTGCGGGCTTAGACTTAAAGCAGCAATGAAAGGAAAGCGCCACGTTCGTGCCATTGTCATTGTACTACATTGCATTAACAGAATCAAGGGGCTGGCTGGGATAACATGGCTACGTTTATGTATGTGTAAAAAATTACAATCGACTATACATGTAATAATACCTAAGCAAATAAATATCGAATCCTTATTTCCATACTCTCTCTATCTCTCTCTATCTGTGTGTCTCTCTCTCTCTTTCTCTCTCTCTCTCTCTAAGAGAAGGCCTGTGCCCTGCATTGTAACGTTTATAGGCTATATTTTCTTTTATTTTAGGTTTCTCGGGATACGAGGAAGTGTCATAACCAGGTCTCTGCCTACCTCTCCGGGCTACAGGTGAGTGTATCATGTAAATAAAATTCCTTTATACACACAATATGTGTACATCAGACACTTGTGACACTGCTTGCAGTTCGTTGTTGTTTAAAAATCTCAGCGTTCTTTACCATGAATCCTGCGCAAGGTTGCAATCCTGCGCACTGACAGCCATACTTAAGCCCTTAGCCCTGAGATCCTTCGAGGCGAGACAGATTAAGAGAGGCTAAATTAAGAGCTAAGTGGAATCGTAACCATATTTCACTTCACTCGGTACTTTGGTTTCTTGAGTCCTGGGAAAGTTATTCCCGGCTTGAGTGAGTGATAGGCGCGCGCGTCTTCATTGAAAACTGTGATTTAGTTTTTTCCTTTAAATTTCCAATTTCTCTTAAGTCTGTAGAATATATAATTTCACAATCACTTATTAACATTTATTTATATCATATTTAATATTTATTAATAGAAAATTATTTATTTTAACTAACTAAACGTACGAAATATTTTATATTGCATTATATTGTATTGCTTTATTTCGGATAAATAAAAATCCATAGCTTGTTAGTAAAATGACATTCAGTATTGAAACTAAATATGTTAGTGAGATCACAAGCCATACCTAAATTCTAAATTAAATTTAAATTTAGAGTTGAATTTTTTTTTAAGTTTAACTCCAAACTTCTACTTTGGTTTACACAAGTGAACGAAATGATTTATACTTTAATGCGCAAAAATAGTGATTTAGGAAGATTACAATTATACGGCGGTAAGCAAGCCTTAAAAATATTAAGATACTTCTTTTCAATCTTGATTTCGGTTTCTTATCAATCTTGTTATCATCAGTGATTTTTTTCGGCACGATGTGCCCTTAATATCTGGCCGTTCTATGCCCTACTGGGCCTTAGGGCAAATCCGCCACTGTTTATACGAGTAGAAGTAGTTCTTAGTAGGTCATAGTTTACTTTCAAGTTTAAAAATGCGAAACATTGTGGCGAACTTTATAAAGTGATCCATACTGGACCAAAGTAACACCTGCTGTTGTAATGTGTATCTGTGGTCCATACTGGACCAGAGTGGCAGAGGATAGAGTACAGCGGAGAGAGCTGGAGAAGGCTTATGCCTCCATGTTATAGTAGAAATACCACCCGCTAACGGCGAGGAAAAACATCGAGGGGAAACCTGAATGTCGTCGTCAGGCTATACTAGTCCACTGCTGGACATAGCCCTCCCCTAAAGAGCGCCACGTTGTGCTATCATAGGGGGTAATGCCCATAATCCCCACGCCTGAGTGTATGAAGTGTCAAATACCTCGGCGCTAGAAATTGCCCAGCCGCAGCGGGCACGCGTGGTGATTAAGCTCACTCTCTGTCTGAGAGGCCTGTGCTCTACAGTGGGACGTATTAGCACAGATTAGATAATAGTTTGGTATTAGGCTGCATTATTACATAATGCCTTATATAGTGTACAGTGCGACGCACGTTAACCTTTCGACTATTTTCATGGGCAAGGTGGAAGGAAGGAGAAGGCCGGGCAGGAGAAGGATGTCATGGTTGTGCAAGATCAAGGAGTGGACCGGTGTTAAAACCGCGGAGGAGCTGTTCAGAATTGCACTGAACAGAGATCGCTGTAAAGAGCTGACTGCCAACCTCCAGTAATGGAGAGGCACTTTAAGAAGAAGACATGCTTGTACCTACTCTATTCAGTAGCACATTACGTGCGAATTGGCAACGAAAAGATAAAGTCAGTATGTGTACATCCACCAGCTACATTTCCTACTAAGTAATTAATTATCAATGCAGAGCTTAAAATGGATTTAGATAAAGACAGGAATTTTATTATCAAGTAGAGTAGACTATTATTGTAAGAAAGTGTAATATAATAACTGTACAATTACACACAATACTAGGTAATTAAAACAGCGTATACCTCCTATCGGCAATCGTTAAGCCATGTCAGAGGCCTTATGAGCCGCTTGATAATTTCTGACAGTAAGCAACGCCACTGTCTTACAATCCTCCACCTACCCGAACTTGGCTCCCGAGGTGGAGTATGGCCTAACCTTGCTGCGATGCAGGAAGAGACCTGTGCTCCAGCAGTAGCGACATACAAAGGGCTCATATCAGTCCTCCTGTCAACTTACTTTTTCACTGCATTTTATTTAGTTGGCTGACACGAATCTGGGTGTTTACCTGCAAGAGACAAGACAAAAACGTAAGTATACGAGTATTTGTATTACAGCGCCATCTAACGAAGCCGATAAGAACAACAATAATCAACGCGCGTGTCGATAGCCACTGTTAGTTTCACGTGCAGTTACAGGTCATTCCCAATAGATGGCGCTAGGAGTAAAATTAAAGGTTTGTTTATTTTTACCGATCGTGCCGTTGAATTATTTTTGAAGTCTAGAGTTATGTTATCGGCGATTATTACTATATTCTCGGTGATTCAGTGCTGAAATTTATACGGCAATCCATTTGGACAGTATAAATACCTACTTGGATGCATGTAGTTAACGAAGTAGGCATTAGCAGGTATGTTTAATGGGAAGTAGGTGTTTATAGGTAGTTGAAATTGGAAAATTATCTAGGTATTGGTTTCTAAAACCATTTTATTACCAATACGATAAGGCTCAACTCCTCACACATCCACATCGTGCGTCAGAGAGGTGCGGTAAAAATTAAGGTGGTTACAATAGACCACTTTTGTTTCATGCTTCAGTTTATTACTAGAAATAAACACTTTCGTTGCCAAGATTTAGGCTGGCAACGGTTAATAGATCCTTCGTGGGGCATTGTATACTACGTTTCTAAAATAATATCCCTGAAGAATATAATGAGCTTGTTAGAAACGCGGTGAAAAAAAGTGTAAAATACACTCTTTGTGCCAAAAGGGCTGCTATAACATAGAAGATTATTTAGATGACAATGATGTTTGGGAAAAAACGCCAGTACTATGTTTTATAATAATTATGATAATTATTACGGTTAGCCCGAGGTCGCGGGTTCCGAGTGCCGGCGGGGGTGGAATTTTTAGCCGCTAAATAGTTTTTTAAAATAACATATAAACTCTTTTAATTAACGATTTTCAAGTGACTAAGTTTGGAGAAAGCGGCCCTTAGGGGCAGTTTCTGAATTGAGAATTTCGCAAAGTAAATAAATACTTAACTGTAGTGCTGTGTCTTCGAATTTCTCAGCAAAGAGCGTGACAGAACGTTACTTAAGTATTTACTCTGTGAAATACTCAATTCAGAAACCGCCCCTTACCACCGGTTAGCACTACAGTTAACTATTTATTTAGCGAAATTCTCAATTCAGAAACTGGCCTTTAGTGATTGAAGTCGAGCCTTAAGCGGAGTTTACACGTTCAGTCTGGCGTCAATTCAGTTATAACCTTGATCAAGCTCGACTCGATGCCAGACTGATGAAGCATCAAAATAGTCGAATATCCGGCAGTCTGGTTCATCAGTCCACTGAATAGACAATCAGTCTGCCGTCAGTCTAACCAGACTGATGGAATTGACTGACGCCAGACTGAACGTGTAAGCTCCGTCTTAGAAGACGACTTCCATTAAACTGTCATCAGCGTTAATTCGTTCGGATTGCCGCGGATTGTGTAACCGCTGATTGCGCAAGAGTTTACGATCGATTGTCCTTATTGTGCCATTAAAGATCAGTAGCATCCGGATTACCTATACAGTGTACCTACTCGAATACGACCAAAGGTGAGCATAACTAAGGCACAAAATGTCTGTGGTCACGTATAGTCAACAGCACTTCAACCTACACCTTTTAGTTGCAATGTTGTCCGCAATGAAAAATTAACATAATCTAGTTTTAAATATCGCATACAAAAAGAGTCTTTCAAATTTCACGGACAAGTAAATGGTGATGTAAGATCTCGATCGGGGTTAGATAGACTACACGAAAATACGGTCGGGGGTAGAGTACACGAAATATATCGTTCGGGGGTTGAGTACAAGAAAGATTTCGGTCGGGGGTAGAGTACACGAAAGATCTTGGATGGGGGTTGATAACAAAAAAAAAATCGGTCGGGAGTAGATTACAACAAAGATTTCGGTCGCGGGTAGAGTACACGAAAGATCTGGGTCGGAGGTAGAATTCACGAATGATCTCGGTCGGGGGTTAGAGTACACGAAAGATCTGGGTCGGGGGTTGAGTACAAGATTTCGGTCGGGGGTAGAGTACACGAAAGATCTCGGTCGGGGGTTGAGTACAAGAAAGATTTCGGTCCGGGGTAGAGTACACGAAAGATCTTGGATGGGGGTTGAGTACAAAAAAAATTCGGTCGGGAGTAGATTACAACAAAGATTTCGGTCGCGGGTAGAGTACACGAAAGATCTGGGTCGGAGGTAGAATTCACGAATGATCTCGGTCGGGGGTTAGAGTACACGAAAGATCTGGGTCGGGGGTTGAGTACAAGATTTCGGTCGGGGGTAGAGTACACGAAAGATCTCGGTCGGGGGTTGAGTACAAGAAAGATTTCGGTCGGGGGTAGAGTACACGAAAGATCTTGGATGGGGGTTGATTACAAAAAAAACATTCGGTCGGGAGTAGAAGATCTCGGTCGGGGTTTGAGTACACCAATGTGTCGGGGGTAGAATTCAGGAATGATCTCGAGCAGGGTTTGATTGCAGTGATGTTCCTGGTCGGGGGTCGAATTCACGAATGCTCTCGAGCAGGTTTTGAGTGCACGAATGTTATCGGTCGAGGTTTGAGTACACAAAAGCTCTGGGTCGGAGGTCCTAATCGTAGAATAAACTAGTATTTACTTGTTTATGAGATTTAAAAGTCACTTTTTACATACGAACTATAAAACATGATGTTTCTTTTCATTAGTGGTGCTTGCGTATATAAATAAATAAATATTCATAGACATATTACACAGATCTCGTTAGCCCTATACTAAAATGACTTGTGTTATAGGTGCTAACGCGACGATAGATTTAATACAATAAATACATAGATAACATCCAAGACCCGAGACAGACTAGAAAAGTTATTTTCCTAGTTTGACCCGGCCGGTGATCGAACCCGAGACCTTCGGTTTTATAGTCAGCGTGCCAAACCGCTGCGCCACCGAGGCCGTCAATCATTACGTGTTATTATTAATATCATTACGGAGCCCCTGAAAATACATAGTAGCATAATGAGAAGAGCTGAATTCCTCATAAATTCTAAAACTACTTGCATACATTAAAACACAATTCCCAACAAGAGCGTGTGTAACTAGGAAGTACATACACAATGTAAATAATGGCGGTAACATGCTAACGAAACAGAGTTTCACACTTTTTTCTTCAAATTAGCAATATCGTGCGACTATGGCATTGCAGTCATGGGCTGTTTAAAAATATTGTTTGTCCATTAGGCACAGAGCGGTAGTAGCGGAGCATTAGAACCACAGTTTCTCAACCGGGAGGTTTTGGGTTCGAAACCACGTACCATGTATGCTCTTTTGTGATAGATAACATAACATTAACATACAGGCACATACATTGCTTCTGGCCCCACACTAGGATACCCTGTGTCGCGGGAACCAGAAACAACGACATCACAAACATGTAAACATTTGGATGTTTACATGTTACAAACGAGGACTGTTTTTTTTTGTCCCCAGCCGGGATTCGAACCCGGGACCTCTTGCATGGTAGGCAGATGCGCTACCGCTACGCACACACAGAGGTATCATAGTATCACTACCTACTGTTGGCGACAGACCTTATTGTTTACTTTTACCTTTTTATAGATAATAGTTTTTTTACTTTTGTCAGTTTTTAATTTAGTACCTGTTTTGGTTCTGTCTAATATTAATTGTCTTGTGAAAATATGATCGAACAAACACGGATTTATAAATAAACACATTTATTTAAAACAGAAAAATAGGGCATCATAATGGTGCTTAACAACTACCACTCGCTATAGTGACGGATAAAATCGTGAGGAAACCTGAGTGTCCGAAAGGTTTAACAACCTCATCGCTTGAAGTTGCCAATCCGCAGTGGGCACGCGTGGTCAAGTCTTAAGGGCATACTCGCTCTCTGAGCCCTGAGCCCTGTAGTAGGACATAGGTACCTACATACGTCCCACTTCAGGGCACAGGCCTTCTCTCAGAAAGAGCGAGTATGGGCTTAATTACCACGCGTGCCCAGCGCGCCTTCTACACAAATAAAATAAAAAGGTAACGGTAAGTACTTGACCTCGATAATAAGGATCAATTATAGATTTACAGGCTATTAGGGGCGGTGGTAGCGGAGCGGTGTAGAACGCCGGCCTCTCAATCGGGAGGTCGTGGGTTCAAACCCCGGCATGTACCAATGACTTTGTTTTCTAAGTTATGTACATTTGTGAAATTATAGTAGCAATACCACTCGCCGACGGTGAAGGAAAACATCGTAAGGAAACCTTAGTGTCTGAAGTGTTAACGTACCTCAGCGCTTGCTACGTACAATGGCCCAACTATGAGGCTAAGTGCGGAAATCTCAGGTCTAACTAACTACAGGCTATTTATATCCGATTATTCTCTATAATATCTTCTTTAATATAAAAATGAATCGCTGAATGTGTTGGTAAGCGCAAATCTTGAGAGCAGCTGAACCGATTTCGCTATTTATTTTTTTTAGAATATTCTTTGAAGTACGAGGATGGTTCTTACGGAGGGAAAAATTTAAAAAAAATTAAAAATCCGAAGTTACGAAGTTCGCTGGGACAACTAGTTTTTAATAAAATAGCCGATATTTTAATATTCGCTAAAATACGGGTATCAGATGTTATCAAACCCTCTCCAGCACAAATGTTAACGTCTAAAAGACATCATTAAGATTTAATGGACGAGCTCACTAGATATCAGGATACGCTGATCGTACAGGATGAAAACAATCACGCACATATGAAATGGCGAAGTTCCTTACTAGAATAAGGAGACCGGACTCCAACAGTTCCGTTAGGGCTACCACCTTTAAAACATGTCGATATCAACCCTTTTATGTCCCCACTGCTGGGGCACGGGTCTCTTCCTACGTCGCAGGAAGTTCAGGCCATACTCCACCACGGGGGCCAAGTCCGGGTTGGTGGAGTATTTTTATGGTACACGAAACTAATTGTTGTGTAACATTAATGATAATATTTATTTGCAAAAAAACAAGTCTTATAGCTGTTAACAAGTACACTGCAAAGTGCTTAATAACTAACATGCAACAGGGATAAGAAACTTAACATTAACAAAACATAGTTGGTCTGGTGTCGTAGATGATGGTAGTTTATAAATTTAAGTAAGTAAAACGTAACAGCAGGAAATTGGCAAGGCATAAAAGGCATTAAAATTAACTTTTCCTTAATCTTAACCACCATCTCGGAAAGAGTATTTTTAATCTTCAATATTTGAGTGGAAAAGCCGTTTTCATTCTCTAGAGGATAAAGTAAATTGAATTTAGAACATCGTGTGTACTAAGTTTGTGAATTAAAAAAGTGTACCTATCTTGTGATTGTAAACGTTTTTTTTTTTGCATTTAGTCATTTCCTCGCTGAGGTGGAATGAAAAGTTACGTGTTGCACTCGAGTGCAAAGATTTTTCACCTCGTGCTCTTTTGATTCCCTCGCTAACGCTCAGGATTCAATTTTAGAATCCTTCGCTTGCTCGGTCATCAAAATTGAACACGCGGTTAAAAAGCAACTTTGCACTCTTGTATAACAAATAACTATTATAGTTATATATTAAACGGGTCCAATCGCGATTATTTATTAGATAAAACGTAATTACCTTATTTCCCGACGTTTTACCTAATAAATAATCGCGATTAGACCCGTTTAATATATAAATATGTATGAGTATCGCGAATCATTAAGAAATACAAAATTTACATAAACGTTCATAAAATAGAAAAGTAGGGAATAGAAATGAAAAGGTTTTATTCAAAGTAGCGCAGAAACTGCGGCTTAATGAACGTTACATTTAAAACTAGGTGTCTATTTCAAACTCTAGATAATTTTGGAGAAAAATGGACAAAAAAAAACTCCAAAGTTAGTTTTCAAAGTCCTTAATTAACAGAGTTTAGATAATTTTTACAAAACTCATGCATTTTACATGCTTTAATTCCAAACATCATTGTCATCGAAATTTTTTTAACCGCGTTTCCGGCAAGCTTTAGAAAATATTATTTTAACAACTTACAGCACATAACGTTTATTTAAATAAAAGTGTTACAGAAATTAAAAAAATAACATTGAATAAACCTACTTTACAAATGTAAAGCGACAAAATTTACAAAATTAAGTAACTACGAATTTAAATTTGAACCTCTTAAATTTAATTGAGACTGCCTTGCCCGCCACTGTCTCACAATCCTCCATCAACCTGGGCCCCGATTCTACTCAACAACATTACAGTTCTCAAGGAGTTCATCGGGAGTCCAATTACAAGGTTTTACGCTAGCGGTATTCCACTAAGCACAAATGTTCCATTTAACGACCAATGAACGACATGACAGGTACCGTAGAGCTACATGGAGCCACCTTCGTATGCTCTTACAAAATTACAGTTCCTTGGTAACAGTCTGGCTGTCAAATCCGTATGCTACTCCTTATTTGACGTTTCATTGAGCTATATAACTGCATGACAGCTACCTGACAGCTGCAATATTAGTATCTTTGAACAACAGTAGCTTTTTCGGTATGATTGCTCACTGGCAGTTGTGACGAAGAAGGTTAAAAAGTATTTTTTTAATAAAATTAATACTTCTTCACTCGGTTTATGATAGCGATTATCACAAATAGTCAACAGGGCGAAGCGCAGAGTACAAGAGCGCCAAAATAGACGTCGGTTTCACGCGTTTCGGCAATCGTTCCAACAATCAGAGTTCACAAAAACCTTCCGTGTTTCCAAACATGGGTTGAGGCATTTGGCGGACGAATTAATCCCATTGATACCCCAGGAGCAGAGGCAAGTCGGGATATCCCCTATAATAAAGGTATGTTACTTACATGAGTTCAATATAAATAGTTTGAGGTGGTCGTCTCTTGGATTACTTTTTAGTACTTAAGTTAGGTATAATCTTTCTTCTACGGACATTCATCGCCGTCTTTTCTTGTGACAGGCTCATATAAGGCCCTAGTAGGGCAAAGTGTCCTTCACAGTGTCAAGGTATTAGAATAAAAACATAATACTTACTTACCTACTAGATTTCTGTGGTATGCAAAAGACCTATTTTGTAATTATGTACCTAATTTCGGGACAGATAAGTAAAAATGTGTAACTTGACACTGAAACATGTGAGTGGCACTGTTAGTTAGACCTGAGATTTCCGCACTTAGCCTCATAGTTGGGCCATTGTACGTAGCAAGCGCTGAGGTACGTTAACACTTCAGACACTAGAGTTTCCTTACGATGTTTTCCTTCACCGTCGGCGAGTGGTATTGCTACTATAATTTCACAAATGTACATAACTTAGAAAACAAAGTCATTGGTATATGCCGGGGTTTGAACCCACGAACTCCCGATTGAGAGGCCGGCGTTCTACACCGCTCCGCTACCACCGCCCTGAGTGGCACTGTACCACACATCATTGTATTGTTAAAAAAAATTGTCATTGCCACCTACCTACTGGAGTAGAGAGAAGTGCATCTCATCAAATCGAAGTTATACAAGCTCAAGCATAAACGTAGAAAAGTTACTAAATAACTTGAATTCACTTTCAATTATTGTTTTTTTATTCTAGACAATTCGAAATTGATGGACTGCGGGGCTGTATTGATGCCATGGCATGCATCCTTCGTGCAGCACTCCGTGAAGAGCGGTTTCTCAATAGAAAGGGGTACCACTCCCCACATGTTGGATTTGTTAGTACCTAAGTATTGGCTAGTTTCCATGTAGCTATATAAAACACAATCCATGTACAGTCTATTTATTCTTACTTGTCCAATTTAGTAAACAAGATTCTACCCGTAAACTGTAACTTTTTAGTCCAAAACTGCCATATTTCCATAAAATGAAGTAACTTGGAACACTCTTTTAGATAACACGCTGCCAATTTTATAAACATAGTTCATGAATTTGCGAGAAAATGTCTAGTTTAGGCATCTAATCTCAATTTTAAGGTTAGAATCTTGTTTACTAAATTGGACAAGTAAGAATAAATAGACTGTAATGGTATATTGCCTGTTTTAGATTTGAACATTATGTGTATGCATGCCAGGACACCGTACTCTACTCATAATGCCAATCTATGGCAAAGCCACACACTCGGCCTCCACTTACATTTGAGAGAGGACTGAGAAGTGGAGTAATTCACAGATTTAGGTAAGGTTTGATAATTATTGTAAAAAGCACATATTTAAAAAACCAGTTTTAGTGGTTACAACCTCACTCAAACATAAAAAAAATAGAAGTAACAATACAAAATTATTTCACATAAGTACCTAAATTGTTCAAAATTAAAAAAAGGAAGTGGCTTTCAATCAAATCAAAAGATTTATTTCAAAGTAACACCAAAACTGCAAATGAGTGTGACCCTGCTCTGACTAGCTACTGTCAGTTTCGAAACCTCTGAACAAATCCCTACTAGAATTCTTCAATTTTCAGAATTTGGAAGCTGACGCCGAGAATGTCTTGTGTGCAGAGTGTTGAGCACAGACGCCGGGACTTATTCGAGGGTGTGGCACTGTAGCAAGTTCTTGTGGAGAGGCTGTGGAGAAAGAAATGTGACTTAAGGTGCAAATCATAGTTTATTATAACAACCAAAACAGATTCTTCTTAAAATTGTGTTTATCACATGTTTTCTCAGTGTTGTAAATAAATATTTTAATATTTAAAATAATTTTATATTATTATCAATAACTTGGATTCCTGACTTCTAACAATATTTGATTACAAGGCATGAATTTAATGACATTATCTATGTAGCATTATTGCTATGGTACACATATGTGTAGTATAGCAATAATGCTATGTATGGTATTGTTTGACAACTATTATTATTATCATACTTTAAAACATAAATAATAAATTTAAGAAAATACATGTACAAATGCGAGCTTATCTCTGTGAGAGATTTCTTCCAGCAAACCTTGGGGATTCGGAGTGGAGATGTGAAACAGGTCTATGCATGTGCACAACTTACACTACACACTTACACAGATAACAAAATCCTATCAAGATAAATATCTACCCAATAAATATATAAATTATATTAATAAATTCTAATAAGTAAATGAATAAACTACATAAACCATCAAAGAAATATAAATACATACATATACAATACATAAGTAATAAATAACCTACTTACATAAATACCTAATAAATAACTACATAGCTTCTATATATTGTCGATGTCCCAGTGGCTAACTATGAAAACAGAGGTCATCAGTTCGATTCCCATTGGGGCTCGCTATGTATTTATAGAATTGACAATTTCGCTAAGTTAAAACTCAACTGTAGTGCTGTCTCTAAGAATTTCTCAGCAAAGTATTTACTGAGTGTATTTCTCAATTCAGGAACCAGCCTTTAGACACATACATGGCCTCAACATAACATAATACTCACTTCTGGATCCCGGACAGGTAAGCATGTATTTATATAAGCAAATTTTGTTTATAAATGCAGATTGTTTCGTAGGAATCTTGGCTCTTTGCCTCCACAAGCGTGAGCCTTCCATTGGGAGTGGAAGACAATGACCCAATCAGTGGAGACCCCTGCCATGCTGAAGATGAAGACGGTTCTCTGAAAGAAGTTATATTTGTGACTATAATACACACATTTTAAAGAAGGATTTCTTTATCCAATGTTTATCCAATGAAGTGATCACACCTAGAACTTATATAAGTTCTAACAGTTAATATTGATGTGATGTATATACATCACATCAATATTAACTGTTACCACATAGGATTGTGATTTTTAGCTTCGTAAATAAGCACGAAAATTACTACATCGTGGTACTAGTACCCTTTGTCTACATTCATATTGCTTGCAGTGGCTGGATGAGGATGGCGGAGGACCTATGCCTCGCAGTGAACGAGAACGGGCTGGATGATTGATGTCCACAGTAAAGAAACAGTGGCTATGATAATTACATAGATATATAGATAATTATTTATTGCACACCAGTAATTTACAGAGATAAATAGTGATACATATTTTCCAGTACCATGCTGGAATAAAAAGGGGTGTTATAAGGATAAGGACCACATCAATGTTTCTTTTACACTCACCAAAGCCTGCATACAAAGAAGTCTCGATGACACGACTTTCATTCGTTCGGTATTGGCTTCGTTCTTTACATTTCATGCCGATTTCGATGCTCAATTAATACACAAACACTTCATTTTCACTTTGTACACTAACGAAAGGTTTGTTATGAAGAGTATAATAACTGAAACTTTATTTTAACCGACGTATGTCACAAATTAGAAATCGTCGTAGGTACGAATTACGATAAGTCTACTTCACACAGATTAAATTTGTCAAACTAATAGTGTTGCCAGACTGTGCTTACCATTTAGTACGCCGGTTTGCTTGAAAAGGTATACGGTTTGGAGTTAAAAGGTATACGATACGATATTTTAGATAAATGAAATAATTAATATTACTTACTTCGGAGCTAGAATTATTGTAGCCCGATTGTAAATAAGCTAAAATTTTTCTGTCCACAAATTACATTCGTATTCAAAATAACATTGGATAAATAATACAATACAACAGAATGCACTATTTGTGGAAAGACTGGAGCTTAGACTAGATCAAAAGATCTGTATCTTAGGTTTCCAGGCCTCCCGGTCTACAAAAGAACGGTATTATATTCGACGCATCATCAGCATAAGGTGTAAAGTTAGTATAAAAAATGACAGATAAACATCTGTCATTTTGTACGCCGGTTTGCTTGAAAAGGTATACGGTTTGGAGTTAAAAGGTATACGATACGATATTTTAGATAAATGAAATAATTAATATTACTTACTTCGGAGCTAGAATTATTGTAGCCCGATTGTAAATAAGCTAAAATTTTTCTGTCCACAAATTACATTCGTATTCAAAATAACATTGGATAAATAATACAATACAACAGAATGCACTATTTGTGGAAAGACTGGAGCTTAGACTAGATCAAAAGATCTGTATCTTAGGTTTCCAGGCCTCCCGGTCTACAAAAGAACGGTATTATATTCGACGCATCATCAGCATAAGGTGTAAAGTTAGTATAAAAAATGACAGATGTTTGCAAAACTTATATAAAAGAAACTAAAATGTACGTGTATATAACTGTGTGTGAATTTATATAAAAGAGACTAAAATGTACGTGTATGTAACTGTGTGTGTCTGCTCAGCCCTACGACCGGAGTCTTGGATTCGGGTTTCAGCCACTGAGCAGAGGGTGTGTGAAAAGGTAGGATGAGTGTATATTTGTGCATGGTAGTGATTTGTGTTAAAAGTTTGTACTAGGAAGCATAACGGAAGGTGAGAAGTAAAATGAGCTATTATCACATCAATTTCAAAAATGTTCGATCATAAGATAGAGTGTTTAAGTATGCTGTTAATTTCTGTTTCAGTTCATATTTGGTAAGATCAAATATATTTAATCAAATATTTCGCCCAAACTTCGGTCAAGTGCGTGTCGGGCCACGCGCATCATAGGATTCCGTAGAACTACTTGCGCCTCCTTATTACAAATCTTAAAAGTATATTTAAATTTCAATAGAATTAGTACGAAATCTTCCTTTTTTTACGTTTGTAGACTATATTGTAGACTAGTTACTAGTTTGTACACTTATTCGTTATCTTGTTAAGCCTACGTAGTATATTCCGGTTACTTTAGGACCGTACACACCATACACTTTGAACCTACATGAAATGCTGAAATATCTAATTCACACAGTGTGGAATTGGCCGTCTTATCGCTGAGAGCTATCTCTTTCAGACAGCCTTAAGATGAATAGAATTAAAAAATAAAGAGAGTAGGTAGGCGTCTCTCTGCTGCGTATTTTGTACAGGAGTCGGATTTTATTTTTTATTTTAATTTTTTAAAATAGACAATGTGGCTTTAATAACTATTGCATGTAGTATATTTTTTACTAAGGGAATAATAGCCACGACAGTAAAATTGTGTATTTTGACTTATATTCTGGTTTAATAAGTGCAACGGTACCTTACACTTATAGGTGTTATTGGGCTATTCTACATCTGGCTCTTGATTTTTCTAGGGTTTGCTACCCTAGGAAACTACATATTTCAACTTAAATTCCGGATTTCTAGGTTCAACGTCGTAACAATGTCGAACAGACACAGAGAATGTCAATGAATACTGAATGAAAGTATTTGATGAACAAAGTGTTTCTTACATCAAAACATAACTTAATTTGTTTGCCTTAAAATTTGAAGTTCTCAATTTCCATCTCAGGGTCTTCATCAAAACATTACCAGATTACCCTGGGACCAATTTTACGCTATATTTTCTGAAACATAATATGCATGTTACTAATGGATGGGCCTCATTACGCCTTTTCTTCATATCTGAA
Organism: Yponomeuta sedellus; assembly: GCA_934045075.1. NCBI lineage: Eukaryota > Metazoa > Arthropoda > Insecta > Lepidoptera > Yponomeutidae > Yponomeuta > Yponomeuta sedellus. The sequence continues at coordinate 12,884,598 of OW203744.1, read as the reverse complement.
AGTCTTCATCAGATCTTCACCAAATTAAAATGAAACCAATGGGATGCTATACCTAGTCGAACAAAATAAAATTTATCCAAATCGGTTAATATTTGACGAGGATATGCGAAAACATTGTAAAAAAAGGAATATATGCATCGAATTGATAAACCTCTTCCTTTTTTTAAGTCGGTTAAAAATACTTTATTTTATTTAGAACTAAACACGACTTGTGCTATGCTTACTGTATGTCGTATGTTAGATATTGATATTAATGAAAAAGTCTTGCTTGAAACGTTGCGTTAGATACTTTTGGAAACAAACCATTTTTATGACTAAAAATATTCGAAAATGGAGTAGTTTGTACCTAAAGCTACAGTGAGGGCGGTCGCAAAAAAAAGTTACTGGCGAAAGCCAAATAGTACGGTTTTTGTATTAAAATTTACGATCTGGCAACATACTTAACAATTGATGGTCAAGTGATACTGTACAGATTAGTTTGCTTGTTTTTTACGCTTGGATTTGGATAACTTCACAAACAGCCAAATTTCTAACAAATAAATACAATTTTGATAGCTTTGTTGTGATTAAAACCCTCTAAAGATTGCGAAGTTATAAAAAACTGAAATATAAGTAATTTATTGCAGATACAATCCTTACAAGCAACGTTTTTGTGCTCCGAATATTAAGGTAGAATTTCCAGTTCACAAAGTGGCAATACCGGTTGACCGACCGGGTAGCACAGTGAAACTGCATGAGTATGACAAGAGCATGACAAGGTTCATACAGCGACAGAGCCAGAGTAATGCATGTAAAAGGTAGGGGAATACGGTTGTTGTAATGTCATGCGTTGGCATTACTCTTGTCATGCCATTGCTCGAACATTGTTTGTAATTTAAGAGAATCGACGCCCTGGACTTGGCCCCCGTGGTGGACTATGCCCTAACCTTCATGCGAAGCAGAAAGAGACCCGTGCCCCAGTGGAGACGTACAAAGGGTTGATATAAAGGTACATTACAAATGAAGAGTAAGCAAAAATAAGTAACTTGGAATTAAAATAGAAAATAGCTAAGAAATTAAAACTGTTTAAATTTAATTAAAAAGAACTAAAAACCCATTAATCAGAGAAGTAGCGAGCTGAAGTGGCAGTGGGCTGGCCATATCTCGCGAAGAACCGACAACCTTTGGAGTAAACGTGTTCTTGAGTGGAGACCGCGACTCGGCAAAGGTAGTGTAGGACGCCCTCCGACCAGGTGGGATGACGATCTGCGAAAAACTGCAGGAAAATGCTGGTTGCGGCAAGCTGAAGACAGGGCGCTATGGCGCTCATTAGGAGAGGGCTATGTCCAGCAGCGGACTAATATAGCCTGAAGAAGAAAAACCCATGAATATTGTTATTTACACACCGTAACAATATATTAAAGAAAAATATTCACAGAAACCCGAAAAACGTTAACCCGTCGCCCGGACAAGCACTAATGAAACCCCTAGGCTGCTACCGGGACTAACCCAGGGTTAACCCCCGTTAATCCCAGTAAGGTGGCAGCCCTAGTCCTGATGACAAGCACAGGTGACAGGATGATAGATGGTCAGCATCGGTTTGGTTTGGAATAGATGATGATGCATCATCAGGGCTGATGATATCATTTCACGTCTACCGACTGCACGCACAAATTCATAGCCATTGAGACGTGTAAGGTTCTGCGTAAGTTTTTCATAGAATTCTAGACATTAACAATACACATAGACTTCTACCATGAGGGCCAGCTTCTGAATTGTCTTTGCGTTTATAGCGACATAAAGTGTGCCAATATTATCCCAAGTAAAAACTTGGGATAATATTTTAAAAAACTTATTTAGAGGCTAAAAATTCCACCCATGCCGGGATTCGAACCTGCGACCTCTGGCTAACCGTGCCAGCGCTCTCCCAACTGAGCTAATGGGCGACTAACCGGTATCATTGAAATTTCGAACCTCTTTACAATATTCTCTGTTGTAACTAACTGCAAAGTAGGTAGTCGGGGCTGTAAGTAATGCAATTTGCTTAAGTCAGATGTCGCTGCCTGTACGTAATACAGAGAATAGCTCAAAGGGCATGAATAAAATAATTTTGAAATGTGATGACAAAATAATAGATGACCCTAAAGATATTGCATGTGTTTTTTCAGATTACTTTAATTTAGGTATATACCGCAATATCAATATTAAAAGAAAACTGTCATTATGTAGATAATAGTATGGAATTTAGAAAAATCACCCCAAATGAAATACTTAAATTAGTGGTAAAAATGGAGAACAAGAAGTCATGTGGATGGGATGAGCTAAAAATTGATCTTATCAAAGATAACATTGACATTTTGGCATCTCCACTTGCAGAATTTTTTAATAACTGTGTAGAACAGAGCATATTTCCAGATCAACTGAAACTAGCTAAGGTGTTGCCGATTTTTAAAAAAGGATCAAAGTTAGATCCTTCTAAATACAGGCCTATATCTTTGCTCCCTATTCTCTCCAACATTTTTGAAAAAGTCATATTACACAGATTAAACTCCCATCTAGCTGTGAATAGAATAATTAGTGACAGGCAATTTGGTTATAGGAAAGGAGTAGGTACGTCGGACGCTGTCGATACACTAGTCGATGACGCAGTAAGATATCTCACCGAAAAAAAGAAAGTTGCAGCTCTTTTTCTTGACCTAAGCTCTGCATTTGACACTGTTGATCATAACATATTACTGGAAAAACTTGAACACTATGGCGTTCGCAACAACTTAATGAAATTAATGGAGAGTTATTTGAAGAATAGAAAACAGTTTGTTGAAATAAAATGTAATGAAAATGGAATAGAACAAACAGCTAAATCTAAAGTGAAAGACGTAGCGCGTGGCGTGCCTCAGGGCTCAATACTGGGGCCTGTCCTTTTCACAATTTTTACGAATGATTTGGTTAGTTATATGAACAATAAATTTCCGTTGGTGCGTCTGGTTCTATTTGCAGATGATACGAATGCCATCATTAGTGCAAACAACATAGAAGAATTGAACAATAGCGTACAAACTACAATTATAGCTTTTCATTCGTGGTTTGTAAGTAATCACTTAAGACTTAACATAGATAAAACAAACATAATGTTATTTAAAGCTACTACAAGAAATAATGACACACTACTTATATCACTTAATGGTGCAATTATCGAATCAGTAGATCAAGTAAAATTTTTAGGCATCCATTTAGACTCTAATCTCAACTGGAAAGCAGAACTAACAACAATCGAAAATTCGATAAGCTCCGCTTGCTATGCGCTGCGCAGTCTCAGAGACGAGGTCTCAAAAAAGCACCTTCTATCGGTGTATTACGCCTTGATAGAATCCAGGCTACGGTATAGTATTAAGTTGTGGGGCAATAGTTATAAGTACAATATTAATAAGGCTTTTGTGTGCCAAAAGAGAGCCATACGCACTATAATGAGAATACCCCCATGGCAATCATGTAAAGAGCATTTTAAGACATTAGGTATTTTACCAGTACCTTGTTTGTATATATTCGTATTGTTGTCTGATCTTGCCAAAAAATTGTCAGGACTGGAAACACATGAAGCCAAGCAGAAACGCCTACTAACTAGACGTAGAGATGTTCGCATTGGTCATGTACAACCCACATTGAATGTAGCCCAGCACACTGCGCGATACCAATCAGTGAAACTATATAATAGTCTTCCACAAAATCTTAAAATTATTGACTCGAGTAACTTGTTTAAATGTAATTTAAAGCAGTATTTATTAGAAGAATGTTTTTATTCAATTGAAGAATTTTTGGGTCACTAATTTACCTTTGTATTGATTTGCATCTAAATATTTGTATCAAGGAACAATTATGATGATGATTATTGGTATGACGTAAGTATTGATTTGTAGACTATTTGATTATGTAATTTTTATTAACTTTTATAAGGCACTGACATGCAATATAGGTATTAGTTTTTAATTAGTTTTAAGATAGCTTTTAAGGATCGCACACAATGGATATTGTTTTAGAAATAAATGAACTATGAACTATGAATAGTGTAAAGAGGTTCGAAATTTCACTGATGCCGTGAGTCGCCCATTGGCTCAATTGGTAGAGCGCTGGCAGGGATAGCCAGAGGTTGCGGGGTCGAATCCCGGCATGGGTGAAATTTTTAGCCTCTAAATAGGTTTTTAAATTTGTTCCTTAGCACGGGTTAGTGCATTAAAATAAAAATAGTATAATATTCTCTGTATTACGTACAGGCAGCAACATCTGGCTGAAGTAATGAAGTAAGTGGCCAGGTGAAGGGTACTCGGGGCGGCAAGTGATGCATCACTTGCCGCCCCGAGTACCCTTCACCTGGCCGCACATGTTGTTGCTTAACTCAAGTGATCGATTCCAATCACTCAGTTCGACTAGGCCACGAGCGCTTCCTAAAAACTTTGTTAGCAGTTAAATCTCGGTGTGACTGCGTAGGATATTGCATCAATAAACGTTCACTGATTGGCTAAAAATAAATCAAACGTCAAGTTACGTCCTTGACTCGGCGATAAAATGAGAGTGATAAATTACCTACGTGCATTTATAAAGTGACGTATAAATTTAAATAAATTATACTACTAATTACAATGTACGTACATAAACTGATATGTCCGGATAAAAGAAAAAGGGATTCCAACTCGTGTGAGTTCAAATTACGAAAAACTGAATATTCAAGTTTTTGGAAAATTATGCTTCGGAATTTCAAAATTAAGACATCTCAACTTTCTGTTCCGAAAGGCGTATGTATGTAGTATCTAAATGTCTAGCAGATGCATTCTTATATTGCAGAATTTAATCATTATCAATATCTTAAATCAAATGAAAGAGGTTTTATTCAAAATTGCGTAGATACTAACGTTACAAGTCAAACTAGGTGTCCATTTCGAAATCTACATAGATCATTTTGGAGAAAAAATAGACAACTCTCTCACACGGATGTAAAACATCCGTGCTCTCTCAACTCTCAGTTCCAAAATTCAAATTAATCTGTATGGTCCGGTTTCCGAATTGAGAATTTCACTATGTATTGACAATTATTAATATACTGAAGTAACGTTCTGTCACGGTCTTTTCTGAGAAATTCATAGAGACTGCACTACACTTACGTACTTAAATAGCGAAATTCTCAATTCAGAAACTGGCACTAGGGGGCGGTTTCTGAATTTAGAACTTCACTAAGTATATACTTAAGTAACGTTCCGTCGCGCTCTTTTCTGAGAAATTCGAAGAGACAGCACTATAGTTGAGTATTTACATAGCGAAATTCTCAATTCATAAACTGGGAATATGTGCCGGTTTCAGAATTGAGAACTTCACTAAGTGTATATGTACTTAAGTAACGTTCTGTCACGCTCTTTCCAGAGAAATTCGAAGAGACAGCACTATAGTTAAGTATTTACTTAGCGAAATTCTCAATTCATAAACTGGGAATATGTGCCGGTTTCTGAATTGAGAACTTCACTAAGTGTATATGTACTTAAGTAACGTTCCGTCACGCTCTTTCCAGAGAAATTCGAAGAGACAGCACTATAGTTAAGTATTTACTTAGCGAAATTCTCAATTCATAAACTGGGAATATGTGCCGGTTTCTGAATTGAGAATTTCACTAAGTGTATGTACTTAAGTAACGTTCCGTCGCGCTCTTTCCAGAGAAATTCAAAGAGACAGCACTATAGTTAAGTATTTACTTAGCGAAATTCTCAATTCATAAACTGGGAATATGTGCCGGTTTCTGAATTGAGAACTTCAATAAGTGTATGTACTTAAGTAACGTTCCGTCGCGCTCTTTCCAGAGAAATTCAAAGAGACAGCACTATAGTTAAGTATTTACTTAGCGAAATTCTTAATTTAGAAGTTGGCCCTATGGGCCGATGGTTCCGTCACGCTTTTTCCGGAGAAATTCTAAGAGACTGCACTACACTTAAGTACTTACTTAGCGAAATTCTCACTTCGGAAACTGGCCTTATGTGCCGGCTTCCGAATTGAGAATTTCTTCAAGTAAATACTTAAGTAACGTTCCGTCACGTTCTTTGCTGAGAAATTCAAAGAGACAGCACTACAGTTAAGATTTTACTTAGCGAAATTCTCAATTCAGAAACTGGCCCCATGGGCCGATGGTTCCGTCACGCTTTTTCCGGAGAAATTCAAAGAGACTGCACTACAGTTAAGTATTTACTTAGCGAAATTCTTAATTCAGAAACTGGCACTAGAGGCCGATTTCTGAATTGAGAACTTCATTAAGTAAATACTTAAGTAAAGTTCCGTCGCGCTCTTTCCAGAGAAATTCGAAGAGACGGCACTACAGTTAAGTATTTACTTAGCGAAATTCTCAATTCAGAAACTGGCCCCTAGTGCCAGTTTGAATTGAATTGCATTGAAATCGCTAAGCAAATACTTAACTGTAGTGCTGTCTCTTCGAAAATTCTCCTTCATTCATTCTTCAAAGAGTTTCACGGTTCATCGACTCTGTTTTCGACTCATCAACGGCGCGCTGAGTTATTTATCGCGCTGTTCTAGTGTTACCGCATTAAATGTCAAGTTCGTTAAACTGGGAAGCGGCCGGCCTATTTCTGCCTCCCTCTCGGCACCGATTCTCGAAGTCACACGGGGAATAAATTAATTTCTTTCGAGTAAACGTAGGACCCGAATAATGGACGTGGGTGTTCAGACGGCGAAACTGAAGTGGAGATGGGCTGGTCATCATCGCCATCGTCAGGTTATACTAGTCCACTGCTGGACACAGCCCTCCTCTAAAGAGCACCACGTTGTGCTATCATAGGGGGTAATGCCCATAATCCCCACGCTGGGCATGCGGGTTGGGGATCGCAGTTCGGTGGAATTGTATTGCGCGGGGCGCTGCTCCCACCCCCCGGTTTGTGTCCCTTACTCGCCTTTTACGACACCCGCGGGAAGAGTTGGGTTGGTGCTATTCTCTAGGCCGACACCACAAACTACTGGGCTGGTCATGTCAGTCGAATGCACCCGAATAGGTAGGTGCCACACGACGGACATCGAAATCGAGGCCGGCCTAGAAGACGGTGGAGAGATGATCTCGACTGCCATCTGCCGGAGAGGTCTGAGGTAGCCCAGGACAGAAAACTCTGGACTGAATTAGGGGAGGTCTTTGCCCAGTAGTAGGACACAAATAGAGGCTACGTAAAAAAAGAAAAAGTAAACACGTGAAGGAAAACATCGTGAGGAATCCTGACGGTCTGAGGTGTTCAATTAATTGTAAGAGTAATAAATGTTAATTCATATACCATAACACCAAATAGACCAATATGAATGGCAACATAGAACGGTAGATTTAAATACACTAACTAACATAGACTGTAATAATATACTAGACAAACATACAGACACAAACAGTTTATAAGTATTATAATATTACCTACATAGGTTGATGCCAATGTGTGTTATGGTTATAAAAAGGCCGCTGTCTCAGCATACTGTCACGAGTTATAAACCCGAGACCACTGGTTTTCTGACAGGGCCTACCTCATCTTCAGCAAGTCCTTAACGCGCATTAGCAAATCCTTTCACTACTATGGCTTGCCATCGAATCGCTAAGAAGACCGGTGACCACGGCAACTGTGGTGGTGTTGAAACGTCGGAAAATAAGGAAATTAACGTTTGATCTGCGAAAATCTGCCGGCAGATGCTGGATGCGGCAAGCAAGACAGGGCGCTATGGCGCTCATTAGAAGAGGGCTATTTCCACCTGTGGACTAAAAATATAGTCTGAAGAAGAAGAAGACCCGTTTAATATATAACTATATATTTTTTAATATTCTTTATTGTACACCAGAGCACATGCAAAGATACAGAGCACAATTGGCGGCCTTATAGGTAAAGCAATTTCTTCCAGTCAACCTTATGATGAGGGAAAGGTGCTGAAGGCAATAAAAGACGGGTAATCGGTGCAAACATGAATATATTAATAGATATTACTTAACCTAAGCGTACAGACTGCGGGCTTATCACTAAAAGTGGTATCTTTCAGACAAAAGCACACAGTTGTCAAACTTTTAACCGGTGGTTGCTCAGTGGGTAGAACCATGGACTGGCAAGCGAGAGCCCAGGTTCGATCCCGAGTGCGTACCAATGACTTTTTTTAATTTCAAAGTTACGTATATTTGCGAATTCGTAGTCGCAATACCACACGCTAACGGCGAAGGAAAACATCGTGAGGAAACCCGCGGCTTGGTTGGCTCCGCACGTATTGGCTAGTCTTTCCTGTGGGCTAGGCCGACTAAGCTGTCAGGATGGTATAGGTGCTGGGGCAAGCCTACACCATCTATAAAAACCATGTCCCAGGCACTACAGCGTCGGAGTGGTCTCTTCACCCATCTAGTGTGAGTGAGGATACCACTGGACGCTGTATAAATCATCTCATTAGGTAGATGCAAAAAGGCCAATCATCATCATAATTTTTTTAATAATTTTTACACAGATATCATAAAAATATTCCTTATTGTACACCAGAGCACATATTATAAAACATGCAAAGATACGGACCACAATTGGCGGCCTTATTGGTAAAAGCAATTTCTTCCAGACAACCTTACGACGGAAATTTGCTGAAGGAAATAAGGGACGGGTAATCGGTGTAAATATGAATATATTAAAAGATATTACTTAACCTAAGCGTGGTATCTTCCAGACAAACGCACACAGTTACCCAACTTTTAACCCGAAACGGTCCAAACTCTATTGGACTCCGGAATAGGGAACAAACGCGCCACTTCATTGTCGGTTATTGTAGTAACGGATAAAGTGGAAGGCATGGTAATGTGCATGTAAAACTGTTTACAAGTGGGCATTATAATAGGAAAAAACTTGCCAAGTGCAGGAGATCTATTTTTGAATCACTCGTATGAAATTGTATCGTCGAATGCGACATAGCCACACTCGTCTTCTAAGTCGCATGATCTCGTTTTTCTGTATTTTTGAATCGTTCGCCTGAAGTGTTGCCAGTAAAATTTGAAGTATTGTATTTTATCCGTTCTACGCAGAAATTACAAAAACCGGAAACTACCGTAACGGAAACGGAACGTCTTTCTTAGGCTGGCTGGAAGAAATTTCTTTTGAAATAAGTCCGCCTTTGTACATCAACACTTACCTGTTATTTAAGTTATTTTTCTGTTTCTTAATTTTTGTGCAATAAAGCGTAACAAACAAACAAACGTCAAATATTTCGTTTTATTGGCTGTTTAGAAGAAAAATCTTTGCCTTTAGTTGCAAAACAAACACAACACTGTCATAAATTGTAAATAACACTTTGGTTTGTTTTTGTTTGAAAATGTCAAAACAATCAATTCGGCACAAAAGCACAACCTCCTCGATTTGAAATTAACACAAATTTTGACAATTAATCTATCGATCGACATACGAGACGAGTGGTAGGGACGATTCGTTGCAGTCGAGTGATTCAAAAATACTGAATTTCGTATGTCGAATGAAAATTAGAAATCGAGCGCTCGACGCGAGACGAGTGATTCAAAAAGGCTCCAGGTCGAACTCGATCACCGAGGGTTCCGTTCAAATTTGTAGGTAGGTTTTACTTCCATGTTGTAAATAGTCTAGCTGTTTTTTTCGAGCTTGTCCCGAAAATCGAAGACATTTTGTAAAATCTAGACCTAGGACCATTGTGTTCGTGCGCATTTTACATTTATTATTTTAATATATTCTTTTTAATGCACTAACCCGTGCTGTGTATTTTGTTTTCTGGTGTGTACAGTAAAGAGTTCTAATCTAATAATCTTTATAACTTTGCGACACAAAATATTTCGTAAAGAGCGTGTGAGTCGGTGTTATTTTGCTTTCATCATAGACTCTAAAAACTAGGAATGTGTTTGCCGTCGGAAACTTTAATAGTGTTATTGACAAAAGATAACGTTTATCGGATATGTACAGGGCGTCTCGTCTGCAATATGTCCCGTAGAAATTAATGGGTTATTCTACTTCTTCTTCAGGCTATATTATGTAGTCCACTGCTGGACATAGCCCTCTCCTAATGAGCACCATAGCGCCCTGTCTTCCGCTTGCCGCATCCAGCATCTGCCGGCAGTTTTTCGCAGATCGTCATCCCACCTGGTTGGAGGGCGTCCGACACTACGTTTACCGAGTCGCGGTCTCCACGCAAGAACACGTTTACTCCAACGGCTGTCGGTTCCTCGCGAAATATAGCCGTCCACTGCCACTTCAGCTTGCTGATTCCTGAGCTATTCCATGTCGATAACTTTGGTTCTCTATCGGATGATATTCGTAACGAATTTTACGTTGTTCTACTGATGTTACAAATTACAAACTGTTATTATGGGACCAATGTCATACATTAAAAGTTAGTGTCTGATCCGTTCACATACGAAATTGCCGATCCGCGGTGGGTACGCGTGGTAATTAATGCCATACTCTCTCTCACTCTCTGAGAGTATAATCTACATTTTTTTTTATCAATCCATTATGTCCCCACCGAGGCGCACGGGTCTCTTCCCTGAGGAAGGTATAGGCCATACTCCACCACGGGGGCCAGGTCCGGGTTGGTGGAGGATTGTAAGATAGTGGCAAGCCTTACTGTCAGAAGTTATCAAGCCGCCCATAAGGCCTCTGACATGGCTTAACGACTGCCATTATATGACAGCCGGCACCAACGGCTTAACAAGCCTTGCGAAGCACGGAAGCGCTCGGAAAAATGCCACTAGCGGTAATCACGGGACGCTCACCCATCCCGTACCTGACCGCGCCTGTTATTGCTTAACCCAGTGATTGATTCCAATCACTCGGTTCGCCTAGGCCACGAGCGCTTCGCATAATCTACATAAAAACTCTAAAATCGCTAGTAAAAAATTTAATATTTTGGTAAGGAACAGACGAAAACAAAAAGATAAAAGTACACGAAACAGGTCAATTACAATACATATTTTGACACTTAAGCGTCGTTTAAATAATCAACCCTATAGAGTGGAAACTTACGTGTTATAAGGGTTGAGAAGTAAAATTGCGGCCCGGCCTGGGAGGGCCCCCAAGAAATATTTGGTCGTATCGGACGAAACAAACATTGAACGGAATTACGAGTAAGTATTATGTTACTTTAATTTCGTTCAATGTTCGTTTCGTCCGATACGGCAAAAAATATCTTAGGGGGCTCTATCAGGCCCGGCCCCGGGTGGCACATACCACCCTAGCTCCATGGCCAGTCCGACCTTGTTCCCAATAGTTCACACCATAAATTGCACTTTATCGCTTTGAAATAAAGTACAACACAAAGAAAAAATTACACTAGCTTTGCGCGTTAAAGGGTTAAGAGACTCGGCCCGAAGCCAATTCTCACTTCGTTAGCAAATAATTCGTATAAGACTCTAAGGCGTATATGATATCAACCCTTGTATTTCACCACTGCTTGGGTACGGGTCTCATCCTGCATCTCAGGAAGGTTAGGCCATACTCATATTAGGCCACGGGGACCAAGTCCGGGTTGGTGGAGGATTGTAAGACAGTGGCGAGCCTTACTGTCAGAAGGTATCAAGCCGCCCATAAAGCCTCTGACATGACTTAACGACTGCCATTACATGACAGCCGGCACCATCGGCTTAACGTGCCTTGCGAAGCACGGAAGCGCTCGGAAATATGCCACTAGCGATAGTCACAGGACGGTCTCCCATCCTGTATCTGACAGCGAATGTTGTTGCTTAACTCAAGTGATTGATTCTAATATGTAACATAACATTTACATACTGGCACATACATTGCTTCTGACCCCACACTAAAATACCCTGTGTCGTGAGAACCAGAAACAACGACATCACAAACATGTAAACATCCAAGACCTGGGTTTTTTTTGTCCCCAGCCGGGGTTCGAACCCAGGACCTCTTGCATGGTAGGGAAATGCGCTACCGCCACCAAAGACGTCGTCACAAAAGAAGCAAAATTACACTAGCACTTGTGAAACGAGGTAAGTAAATAAGTCTGAATCTTATCAGTGACTAATACGAATATTACAAACTAATAAATAAGCCAAATATTGTTATCTGCGATAGTAAATACGGGTAAATGTTTGTAGAAGACTCACGTGTTACGGTTGTAAGCCGCCATTTTTCTACTAAATTTTATATATATTACACCGTTAAATAGAGAAGGAAAACATCATGACGCCTCGGTGGCGCAGCGGTTTGGCACGCTGACTGTAAAACCGAAGGTCTCGGGTTCGGTCCCCGGCCGGGTCAAACTAGGAAACGAAATTGTCTAGTTTCTCTCGGGTCTTGGATGTTAGCTATGTATTTATTGTATTAAATCTATCGTCGAGTTAGCACCTACAACACAAGTCATTTAGTTGTACTTAGTATAGTGCTAACGAGATCTGTGTAATGAATATTTATTTATTATTTATATTATCAATTATAATTACGAAGCGCTCGTGGCCTAGGCGAACCGAGTGATTGGAATCAATCACTTGGTTAAGCAACAACAGGCGCGGTCAGGTACGGGATGGGTGAGCGTTCCGTGAATACCGCTAGTGGCATTTTTCCGAGCGCTTCCGTGCTTCGCAAGGCACGTTAAGCCGTTGGTGCCGGCTGTCATGTAATGGTAGTCGTTAAGCCATGTCGGAGGCCTTATGGGCGGCTTGATAACTTCTGACAGTAAGGCCCGCCACTGTCTTACAATCCTCCACCAACCCGGACTTGGCCCCCGTGGTGGAGTATGGCCTAACCTTCCTGCGATGCAGGAAGAGACCCGTGCCCCAGCAGTGGGGACATACAAGGGTTGATAACGATAACGATTATCATGAGGACACCTGAGTGTCTGAGGTGTTCAAATACCTCAGGGCTTGAAATTGCTAATCCGCGGTGGGCACGCGTAGTAATTAAGCCTATGCGGCCTGCGCCATGCGGGGCGTTTGAAGGCTCAGATCTTGTAGACTACATGAAAAAGTCTATGATCTGAGGTTATAATTTTTTTTATTTTATTTATTTTTTAATACAAAACCCACAGCACAAGTTAAATTATAAAAAATGGTTGTGTAGAAAAATCTAAACATAGGCCACTTAAGGGCTTACTTTATATTAACTTAGCTACTATACAGGAACAAAGGTAGGCTTACATAATTTCAGTTATTAAACAGATTTTACAAATTAGTGGAATAAACAGAAAAAATAGGCTATGGCCTTACATATTTAAAACTTATTCGTATATATTTATATATATATAGGAACAGAGTGTTGTTAAATTTCATGACTGCATAGTGTGTGCGTGTGAGGGTGTGTTTGAGTGTGTGAGGGTGTATTGAATTGAATGATATTGAATTTCGCAAACGTGGCCGACCCAAGCGAAGATGGCGGGACGATCCCACGACCTTTTTACCGGGTTGGCGGCAGGTGGCCATTACATCAATATAGGTAACATAGCACTTACATACAGGCACATACATTGGTTCTGGCCCCATACTAGGATACCCTGTGTCGTGGAAACCAGAAACAACGACATCACAAACATCCAAGACCTGGGGTTTTTTTTTTGTCCCCAGCCGGGATTTGAACCCGGGACGTCTAGCATGGTAGGCAGATGCTCTACCGTTACGCCATTCACAGAGGTTGTCTGAGTGGAGAGCCAAAGGGCGTTATCAACCCTTGTATGTCCCCACTGTTGGTGCACGGGTCTCTTCCTGCATTGCAGGAAGGTTCACCACGGGGGCCAAGTCCGGGTTGGTGGAGAATTGTAAGACAGTGGCAGGCCTTGATGTCAGAAGTTATCAAGCCGCCTATAAGGCCTATGACATGGCTTAACGACTGCCACCCGGCATTAACGACGTGTCTTGAGAAGCCCGGCAGCGCTCGGAAAAATGTCACTAGCGGTAGTCACGGGACGGTCACGCATCCCGCACCGGACCGCGCCTGTGGTTGCTTAACTCAAGTGATGGATTCGAATCACTGGGTTCCAAGGCACAACATTAAGCGATTTCTTTATTATTTTACACAACATTAAGTAAAATAATAAAGAAATCGCAGTTTTTGGTGGGATTTTATTTATATAGATAGATTGAATTTTTCTCTCTACTGTAAGATGATATTGCTTGGACCTGAGTATAAACGACTGTACCGCAATTGTAATACTGGAGGCCTCCCACCTCGAAAGGTAGCTGTGGACATACCTAATGACATCACACAACCTGTCGCCGAGTCATTGTTTTTATGCTCTAATTGCGGCCAGTTTGTTATGAGATATTATCAGGTCAATGAACCGGCGCGTTTCTTGGAGTAGCTTTAACCTGCTTCTTAGTAGTGAGACTACCTGTGATAGAAAAAATATAGATGTCCATATTTTTAACGGTGACATTTTGACACGGTGTCAATTGTGACCGATCCGGGCGATTTCAGTATTACGCGGCAAATTACCTACGCACCTGCCACCGTCAGTCCGCCATCTTGCGAGGTACCAGGATATTTCGACGGGTTAGAGGAGCATCAAAGAAGTCGTTTAAGGCGCTTAGCGGAGCTAACTAGCGCCACTAATGGAATAAAAATTTCAACTAGGAGAAGGGCTGGTAAGGGACGTCCCAGACGGACTTACATCGACTAAATACCCCTATCTAATACATCCCCATGTATTAGCAAAGGGAAAGATAAAAAGTACCCGGAACCGGCGTGCGTGCATGCAACGACTTATGAACGTTGATGAAGCGAAGGTGATCTGTCAGGATCGTGGCAAGTGGCAGTCCCTGGTCTCTGCCTACCCCTCTGGGATACAGGCGTGAGGTTATGTTTGTATGTATGTACTTGTTTTATAATACTTTTTTTTCATTTCCAATTTTCGAAAACACTTGATATGAGTCTGGCGATTTTCGACTATCCGTGGCGGAACGAAAGTGCATTAAATTAGTTAACAGAACGTTTCTTAACTATATCCTCAGTACATACATACACAACCTCACGCTGCATCCCAGAGGGGTAGCAGAGACCAGGGACTGCCACTTGCCTCGACAGATCACCTACGCTTCATCAACGTTCATAAGTAATCAGCAATCACCTTAATAAATGCTAACCAATTAGGAAGAGCGGGAATTTTCCTGGCACAGGTAATTCTTACTTAAAAGGAAACTCCCACAAAAATTGTAACCTCCATTAAGTTTGATACTAAAAATAAAGATATGTTAATTTATTTTTTTATTTTTTATAAGTCGTTGCATGCACGCACCTGTTTCGGGTACTTTTTATCTTCGCATTTGCTAATACATTTGCCCTGTTTTATCACTTGACCTCACGTAGAAACGTTATTCCGCCATTATCTTCTTCAGAATAGAGGCCAAAATTCAATGGCAAAGGTTACCTCTGCACACTGCCCATGTGGAAAGTAATTGCCGTAGTAAAATGACGAGACGGTTTTGATAAACAATAGACGTTCCTGAATTGACCAGAGTGTGATTGTAAGAAAGTAGAACCTTATGCTGTAGCAAATAAGGTACATATTATTTCATGCAGCTTTATTTACCTGGGTGTCAACGTTTTTTTGGTATATCTAACATGGTACAAGTATTTCCTCATTCTTAAAGTACATTTTATTTCACTCATCTGCGTGTCACCAAACAAGTTTTTGAAATTTAATAAGTGGTAACGCATATATTGTTCGACCACGATGTCGCCCAGCAAAAATGTGATAGTTATTTATTGCATAGTGTAATTTTTAAAGGTTTGTACCACACTAACATAGTTAACACTAAGATAAGACTATTGCCAACGCAAAATATTAATTTGAAATGTAAATATGATTTTTTTTACATATTGGAACGTTATATATCTTTCATAAATAATAATAAACACTGGAACGACTTCAGGTGTTATTTTATTTGTAGATTAGTAGTAGGTATAATAAAACAGAAAAAACTGGATAAAAACGGATAAGCAGGTAAAATAGTCAGATCTGGTCGAAGGGTAAAGTTGTAGTGATGAAAAATTACGGAAATTTCGAAATGTGTGACAAAATTTAAATATTTGAAAATTATAGATAGAAAAAGAAATAAAAATGGTGTAAAGAGGTTTGCACCGTTACAATATAGCTGCACTGCAGGGCACAGGGCTCCTTCCAGAGAGAGAGTACGGGCTTAGTCACCACGCGTGCCCACCGCGGACTGGCAATATCAGGCACTGATTTGAATACCTCACACGCTCAGACCTGATGGTCTGTCGGCCTGGTTACGGTGGCGGGGTGTCGCTGGGTGCGGACGGCACAAGACCGTGAAGCTTGGATGAGGGTGGCCAGTCGGAATATCTTACAAGAAAGTGAATTGGATTAATGTCATGTTTTTCCGCGTTCCCTTCCCTTTACTTCTTTTAATAATCTTCACTAATAATCATCATCATCAACCCATTATGGCCCCACAGACGCGGGGGCCAAGTCCGGATTGGTGGAGGATTGCAAGACTAGTGGCTGGTCTTACTGTCAGAAGTTTTCAAGCCGCCTTAAGGCCTCTGACTTGGCTTAACTACTGCCGTCTATCGACGGCAGCCGGCACCAAATGCTTAACGTGCCTTGCGAAGCACTATTAATACTAATACTATAAAATATTAGTCGTATCTGCGCGAGTGTCATAGGCTATTATGAACATAACATAACCTCACGCCTGTATCCAAGAGGCAGAGACCAGGGACTGCCACTTGCCACGATCCTGACCGATCACCTTCGCTTCATCAACGTTCATAAGTCGTTGCATGCACGCACGCCGGTTCTGGGTACTTTTTGTTTTCCCCTTTTCTAATACGTCTCCTATTTGGTCGAAGTATGTTCGCCTCGTAAATAAATTTTCACTTTTAAAACTAACTTTAAAACATGATAAATTGCTAACCTAGTTTAGTTACAAAAACGAAACTGAAAAAAATGTCTTACGTAACAAGAGCAGGTAAAGCCTTGTAATCTAATAAGTGCGGTAAAATCGTGATTCAACTTACCTCTACTGCAGGGATAAAGGCTTGAGGGTTATATTTATGATGTCACATAACGTCGATGGTGCTTAAGATAAAAAAAAACACATGCACACATTCGACATTCGAGGCTAGGGCTGCGACCTTTAACAAAAGTCAGACACGGAGATTCGGATATCTTATATTAACCCATAACCACAGTGCTTTTATTTTTATAAAAAGAACTAGCTGACCCAGCGAATTTCGTACCGGCTAACAGTCGATTCTTTTTTTTTCTCTCCGTAAGAACCCTTTTTTTTAATAAAACCCTTTTTTAGACATAGCCAAGTAGTATGCAGGGTCTCCCACGGCTATGCCACATGGAGGGAAAGTACCTTGAATATCGTAGATGGAACATTTTACCAAAAGAAGACATTATTTTAATTTAAAAAACAATTATTTAAACTGCATTCACAGATTTTTAAATAACTACATGGTTGAACCGGCAATCGAACCCAATAGACGAGTAAAAAATTACCCTGTAGCTTTATGATACCGATAGAAAGGCTTTATCATAAGGATATTTTTTGATCAAAAACAAATTTAGTGTAAGAAATAAAAACGGGACTATTATCTTTATCGTCTCCATAATAATAAAACACAAAATCTATTGTACATTTTTAAATACTTATTTTTAGATATATTATTTTTAGATGTACGTGTGTCACAAAACTCCTCCTAAACGGCTGGACTGACTTGAATGATTTTTTTGTATGCGTTTAACTATGTAGGCAAATAAAATATTCTCCAGTTCCGGAGTTATGATATTAACCCGGAGCCCGTATATCATTTAAACCCGCAGGCTCGGGGTAAAACCCGGAGCTGTGACAGCCCTAGTCGAGGCTTATTTCACAACCTACAAAAGGTTACTATGGGCTGTGTCATAGCTTAATCCGTTGACACGTACCCTCGGATGACATCACTTGTTTAATGGTGGCCCTTTAATAGCTGTTTAATCTTATCGTGCAAGGTTTTATCTAACATGCCAGCTAATCGTATATCGATTCGTATATATAGGTAGGTGACGAATCTGTTTTGCTGATATAAATTATGTTATGTTATAGTAATAGACTAAGGAATGAATTGAGAAAATCTATCCAAAGGCTCGCTCGTATCCAAAAGAAGGGCTCGTGGCCTAGGCGAACCGAGTGATTGGAATCAATCACTTGGTTAAGCAACAACAGGCGCGGTCAGGTACAGGATGGGTGTGCGTCCCGTGACCTAGTGCTATTTTTCCGAGCGCTCCGTGCTTCGCAAGGCACGTTAATCCGTTGGTGCCGGCTGTCATATAATGGCAGTCGTTAAGCCATGTCAGAGGCCTTATGGGCGGCTTGATAACTTCTGACAGTAAGGCCCGCCACTGTCTTACAATCCTCCACCAACCCGGACTTGGCCCCGTGGTGGAGTATGGCCTAACCTTCCTGCGATGCAGAAAGAGACCCGTGCCCCAGCAGTGGGGACATACAAGGGTTGATAACGATCCAAAGGCTGTCTAAAAGAGATCGCTTAAAGCGATCGGACCGCCAATCGTATGGTGGAGTATGGCCTAACCTTACTGCGATGCAAGAAGAGACGAGTGCTGTTCGTGTGTCTGGCCGCAGCACTTATGTTTTCCCTACTATTGTGAGACATTTGACCAATGCATTAAGGGTTGTTAATGGCAATCATGAAATCTTATACGGTATACGTGTAGGTGACAATTGATGTATTTGGATTAAGGTGACTTAAGAAAAGATGGTCAAAGTGGAGTTTTTTTTCCACTGCCTTTTACTCCACTACAATACGGTCCGAAGGCAGTGGCTAACATTTTACATTGACATTCAAACAGAATATAATTATTTACGTTGTAATAAATTGATTTGATCGTGTCCTAGCAGTAGGGACATACAAAGGACAACGTAATATTATGTTAAGTGTATGTTGCTTTTAAGTAGCCTAAGAGACTCGTGCAAATATCACAAATCAATTTTAAAAACCTATTTAGAGGCTAACAATTCCACCCATGCCGGGACTAGAACTCGCGACCGCTGGCTAACCGTGCCAGCGCTCTCCCAACTGAGCTAATGGGCGACTACCCGGCATCAGTAAATTTTCGAACCTCTTTACAATAGGTTTTTTAAATTGTCTTATTTGTGAAAATCGAACAATTGGTTTAGGAGTTAGGAAGGAAGATAGAATCGGACATACATACATACATACATACATACATACGAGCCAACACACATTACCCTCCATGTGTGCTTCGCCGCAGTCGGACTAAAAAGATTGTAGCACTGTATTCAGCACATACCACGAGATCGAAAGATAGTAAAAACAACTTTGATCGAAAGAAGCTCCCGTCAATAATTACTTAGGAGAAGCAAATTAATTTCCATCACGATACCAGACGTGGCGCCTGACAAAAACTCGACTATGCAGCTGCCCAGAGGCCTTATTCTGTTCACTTAGAGGCACTAACAGAACGATCGAAGGTGTATGGCCGAAACGAACGCTGAAGCGTTCCCGAGAACGTGGGGAACGGTGGGAACTGGTTCCTTTTTCCCCTGCGTACTGGACAAAACGAGAATGATTTGTACAAGACCGATAAATCGTATTGTAAGAGTATGCATTGTTGTTATTAAAATGTGGTCTTTAAAAATATTTATTTTTAGGACCTGAAATCAAACATTACCATGTTTGAAATTTGCCACTCTCTGCATTTTGTAATCTAACGCAAAACTACTTTTTAAAAGCAAAAAGGGAGACTTCCAGAAGAAAACACCACGACCACGGCTACTGCAACGTTGCCGAAACGTTGAGAATTCAGGTAGCGAGAACGATCGGTACAAATGTGTTAGTGACCAGAATAACAGATTGTGTTGGTCCAGGATATTGAAAAAATATAATATTTATAATAACTTCCGTGAAGCTTGGAAAACGATGAGGGAGGCATATTTCCTTCAGTGGGCGTCAAATGGCCGCTTATGATGATAATAACTTCCACACAACACAATCACTTGATCTGGTCCCAAACTAGGATACCCTGTACTATGTTAACCAGACAAGGACGTCACAAACATACACCTCTGGGTGTATGTTTGTGACGTCCTTGTCTGGTTAATGTACAACGGCCCCAGTGGGAATCGAACTCACGACCTCTGACTGAAGCGCCTTAACGGCTCGACTAACGAGGTAGTCATATAGTTAAAAGTTTATAAAATAATTTTTAGGACCTTAATTAACTCAGTTTGAGATTTGTTTGGTACTTCTTACATTTTATAACTTAACAGCTAGTTAGCTGTTTTTCGCAAAAAAAAACCCAACTTTAAGAAGCACACATATATCTAGTGTCAAAAACACACATTTGTCAACTATGAATTTAGGCCAGAGCATGTAGATGGCGCGACTTTAGCGTTTTGTGGCGCCAAAATTTCGGCAGCGTTACAGTTGCCCGAGACCACGGCAACTGTTTAATATGTAACTATGTATGAGTATCGCGAATCATTAAAAAATACTATCATATTGCATACATGCTGTCAACGGCTCATCAAACTTCACATTTTCGTTACAAAGTTCCCGTACAATTGTAAATGTTGATTAGCCGTCGACTGCGGTCCATTCTTGACGGAATACGGTTCTTCATGGAAGTGGATTGAAGCAAGAAATCGCCTGTTTTGTGCTCTACCGAGCATCGAGCCGAGATGAAGCTTGACATTTTCTTTTCTTGTCCGCTGTCAGTACACCTTACTGTAAATACTACACATAAACTCAAACGTGCATCCCGCAGGGGTAGGCAGAGGCCGCGATTAGAGGTACAGGTAGAGAAGGCCTATCAGAATAGGCATCAATTTTTTATAATAACAAATAACTTAAATAAAGTAAAGAGGTTGAGCCAGAGGTCGCGACCTCTCGGTTCGAGTCCCGGCATGGGTGGAATTTTTAGCCTCTAATTAGGTTTTTAATAACTTAAAATTTACAGGCACGCACAAACATTCTGGCCCCAGACTAGGATACCCTGTGGGGGCGTAGCGCCTTAAGAAGCCCCTCAACGAATCACCTATCTAAGCATTTGAGCGTGCCAACCGATTAACAAGCTCCCGTGTCTCATACGGACTAATTAAGTAAGATAAAGAATGCTAATAAAACACATGCATATCGCCGGTTGTACGTCTGACGATTCATATGAGTGATCTCGGTTTTCTCCGCGAAAGTGCTTCGTCACGGTTTGGTGGTGGCAGCGATTGTTTTTTCAACAATATAGTAGCAAATGATTAGTATGGAACGAACCGTGTCTTTCCCCAAGACTTGAACCGCTTACTGCAGAAAGGAAACACGTGCACACAGCGGCGAAATTGAGTTTCTGTCAAAAATATGTTTTAATAGGGTAATTACATCGTTTACTGTAAAAATAAAAAAACTGTCGCTAAAATTAATAGTGTGACCTCATGCTAAGAGATTTGTTTAAAGTATTGCAAAAAAAGGCAACATGTCCTTTTTCAGTGCACACAGTTTTTTGTGTCTCCTGAAAAGTTTTGTTTTGTGTACATGTTTACATACATTACATAGGCCTGGGACACTCGGGAAAGACGTGGGTCGAAGAGGTGGAGAAGTCGCGAAGCGTTCGAATAGAGTTCACACATTCACCACGAGTTGAATAAATGGAGTGAATGGACAGGTCACACAGAAGTCCACCAACCCGGACTTGGCAACCGTGGTGGAGTGTGGCCTAACCTTCCTGCGATGCTGGAAGAGACCCGCGCCCCAGCAGTGGGGACATACAAGGGTTGATAACGAACGAACGAACACAGAAGTGACGGGACGATTGCCTTACCTATGCCTTTTTCATAGCGGAGCGGAGAAGCTGCCAAGCGTTTGTATAGAGTTCATGCATTCACCACGTGTTGAATAAATGGAGTGAATGGACGGGTCACACAGAAGTCCACCAACCCGGACTTGGCCCCCGTGGTGGAGTGTGGCCTAACCTTCCTGCGATGCTGGAAGAGACCCGTGCCCCAGCAGTGGGGACACACAAGGGTTGATAAGGAACGAACACAGAAGTGACGGGACGATTGCCTTACCTATGCCTTTTTCATAGCGGAGCGGAGAAGCTGCCAAGCGTTTGTATAGAGTTCACGCATTCACCACGTGTTGAATAAATGGAGTGAATGGACGGGACGATTGCGATGCCTCATCACCTATGCCTTTTTCATAAATAAACAATGTATTATTGTTGCAGTCTCTAACTTCGTAACAACAATATGGCAAATGATTAGTATGGAACGAGCTGTGTTTTTCCCCAATTCTTAGGGCTGGGACACTCAGGAAAGACGTGGGTCGAAGGGGCGGAGAAGCCGCGAAGCGTTTTTATAGAGTTCACATTCACGTGTTGAATAAATGGAGTGAATGGACGGTACACACAGAAGTGACGGGACGATTGGGTTACCTCATCAACTGTGTCTTTTTTAACTACGCTACGTAAAAAAAAGTGGAGTAAATTTGTTAGTTTCTTCTCCAGATAATCTATTAATTATGAAGCAACTTTGAAGTTAATTAAGTAAACATTTTCTTTTTACAGTGAATCTTCTTCTTTCGTGT
The DNA here is from genome assembly GCA_934045075.1 of Yponomeuta sedellus. Taxonomy (NCBI): domain Eukaryota; kingdom Metazoa; phylum Arthropoda; class Insecta; order Lepidoptera; family Yponomeutidae; genus Yponomeuta; species Yponomeuta sedellus. The sequence continues at coordinate 12,862,048 of OW203744.1, read as the reverse complement.
CGAAAGCGTCGACTCTTCCTCAGACATCTCGCTTCCAAGACCGCGCCATTGCGATTGCGCTGGGTGAGGCCTCCATGAGCTCTCGTGGCCTAGTAGAACCGGGTGATTGGAGTCAATCACTTGCGTTAAGCAACAACAGGCGCGGTCAGGTGCAAGATGGATGACCGTCCCGTGGCTACCGCTAGTGGCATTTTTCCGAGCGCTTCCGCGTTTCGCAAGGCACGGTAAGCCGTTGGTGCCGGCTGTCATGTAATGGCAGTCGTGAAGCCATGTCACAGGCCTTTTGGGCGGCTTGATAACTTCTCTTCGACAGTAAGGCCCACAGTCTTGCAATCCTCCACCAACCTGGACTTGACCCCCGAGGTGGAGTATGGCCTAACGTTCCTCCGATGCAGGCAGAGACCCGTGCCCCAGCAGTGGGGACATACAAGGGTTAATATCAACACCTTCATACAAATGTACTGAAGACGGGACAATGAAGTGACGGGGCGATTGCGTTACCTCAGATATCGTGTATGGCCATCTATAATGAGTCAAGTGTTTTTATTGACATCCCTTTATATTGTTTTTTTTATTATTTGTATCTAATGTTCTATTTTAATTATTATTGACATTTAACTAATTATGATTTAATTTAAATTTTATTGGAATTCAATGTATTTTTATCTATTTTTTTTATTTTGCTAAGCATGTTTAATTGATTTGATTATGATTCAATTTAATTTTCTATTGGAAATCAATGTGTCTGCGAACTATTATTTAAATTACTCAGCTACCGCAATAGGATCTCCTGTAATGATAGCTGTAAGTTATGGTAATAATAAATAAATAATAAATAAAAATAATCTATAATATAAAAATGAATCGCTGAATGTGTTGGTAAGCGCAAATCTCGAGAGCAGCTGAAACGATTTCGCTAATTCTTTTTTTAGAATATTCCTTGACGTACGAGGATGGTTCTTACGGAAAGAAAAATAAAGAATCGATTGTTAGGCGGTACGAAGTTCGCTGGGTCAGCTAGTTTCTTATAAATAAAAACAATATTCTCACTGTAGTTTTGAGTGCTCCGAGATGTACTTAATTGGTTAGGACGTAAACAAAGATTGGAACAGTTGTAAAGACTAATTGGTGCACACTTTAAAAATGAGTAGCATAATTTCGAAATACCGAACAAAATCAAGCGTCATTGCTGGTTTTTAAGCTCTATTGCAGTTGAAACAAGCCTAATACACTCTTTTGTTTTGTTAACTAATAGACATCTATAATATAAACATTTAATATAACCATGACATTAAAATAGTGTATTTTGACTTAAATTCTGAATTTATATTTGCAACGGTAGGTACCTTACATCTAGGTGTTATTGGACTACTCGTCATCTGACTCTTAATTTTCCAAGTGTAGCAAGTGACAATGAAACTATGAATTTCAACTTTAATCCTTAAGAGCTAGTCATCATCAAACGTCCAAATCTTCGGCTTTAGAAAGTCACAGTGAAATCCGCTATTTGACACGTATCAAATTTGACGCGATAAATGAATATTTCCTATAGAATTTAACGTAAGAAACCGAAATATATTGATTTTGCTAAGTATGCAGGATGGCTGCAAAATTTGCAAAGTAAAAAAATTTTTTCCTCGTTTAATTCGTAACGGCGAAAACGCTATCCGCCATCTTGAAGCCGTCTAAGGTATGTAAACAAACATCAAACTCCCCCGTGGTGGAGTGTGGCCTAACCTTCCTGCGATGCTGGAAGAGACCCGTGCCCCAGCAGTGGGGACACACAAGGGTTGATAAGGAACGAACACAGAAGTGACGGGACGATTGCCTTACCTATGCCTTTTTCATAGCGGAGCGGAGAAGCTGCCAAGCGTTTGTATAGAGTTCACGCATTCACCACGTGTTGAATAAATGGAGTGAATGGACGGGACGATTGCGATGCCTCATCACCTATGCCTTTTTCATAAATAAACAATGTATTATTGTTGCAGTCTCTAACTTCGTAACAACAATATGGCAAATGATTAGTATGGAACGAGCTGTGTTTTTCCCCAATTCTTAGGGCTGGGACACTCAGGAAAGACGTGGGTCGAAGGGGCGGAGAAGCCGCGAAGCGTTTTTATAGAGTTCACATTCACGTGTTGAATAAATGGAGTGAATGGACGGTACACACAGAAGTGACGGGACGATTGGGTTACCTCATCAACTGTGTCTTTTTTAACTACGCTACGTAAAAAAAAGTGGAGTAAATTTGTTAGTTTCTTCTCCAGATAATCTATTAATTATGAAGCAACTTTGAAGTTAATTAAGTAAACATTTTCTTTTTACAGTGAATCTTCTTCTTTCGTGTCGAAAGCGTCGACTCTTCCTCAGACATCTCGCTTCCAAGACCGCGCCATTGCGATTGCGCTGGGTGAGGCCTCCATGAGCTCTCGTGGCCTAGTAGAACCGGGTGATTGGAGTCAATCACTTGCGTTAAGCAACAACAGGCGCGGTCAGGTGCAAGATGGATGACCGTCCCGTGGCTACCGCTAGTGGCATTTTTCCGAGCGCTTCCGCGTTTCGCAAGGCACGGTAAGCCGTTGGTGCCGGCTGTCATGTAATGGCAGTCGTGAAGCCATGTCACAGGCCTTTTGGGCGGCTTGATAACTTCTCTTCGACAGTAAGGCCCACAGTCTTGCAATCCTCCACCAACCTGGACTTGACCCCCGAGGTGGAGTATGGCCTAACGTTCCTCCGATGCAGGCAGAGACCCGTGCCCCAGCAGTGGGGACATACAAGGGTTAATATCAACACCTTCATACAAATGTACTGAAGACGGGACAATGAAGTGACGGGGCGATTGCGTTACCTCAGATATCGTGTATGGCCATCTATAATGAGTCAAGTGTTTTTATTGACATCCCTTTATATTGTTTTTTTTATTATTTGTATCTAATGTTCTATTTTAATTATTATTGACATTTAACTAATTATGATTTAATTTAAATTTTATTGGAATTCAATGTATTTTTATCTATTTTTTTTATTTTGCTAAGCATGTTTAATTGATTTGATTATGATTCAATTTAATTTTCTATTGGAAATCAATGTGTCTGCGAACTATTATTTAAATTACTCAGCTACCGCAATAGGATCTCCTGTAATGATAGCTGTAAGTTATGGTAATAATAAATAAATAATAAATAAAAATAATCTATAATATAAAAATGAATCGCTGAATGTGTTGGTAAGCGCAAATCTCGAGAGCAGCTGAAACGATTTCGCTAATTCTTTTTTTAGAATATTCCTTGACGTACGAGGATGGTTCTTACGGAAAGAAAAATAAAGAATCGATTGTTAGGCGGTACGAAGTTCGCTGGGTCAGCTAGTTTCTTATAAATAAAAACAATATTCTCACTGTAGTTTTGAGTGCTCCGAGATGTACTTAATTGGTTAGGACGTAAACAAAGATTGGAACAGTTGTAAAGACTAATTGGTGCACACTTTAAAAATGAGTAGCATAATTTCGAAATACCGAACAAAATCAAGCGTCATTGCTGGTTTTTAAGCTCTATTGCAGTTGAAACAAGCCTAATACACTCTTTTGTTTTGTTAACTAATAGACATCTATAATATAAACATTTAATATAACCATGACATTAAAATAGTGTATTTTGACTTAAATTCTGAATTTATATTTGCAACGGTAGGTACCTTACATCTAGGTGTTATTGGACTACTCGTCATCTGACTCTTAATTTTCCAAGTGTAGCAAGTGACAATGAAACTATGAATTTCAACTTTAATCCTTAAGAGCTAGTCATCATCAAACGTCCAAATCTTCGGCTTTAGAAAGTCACAGTGAAATCCGCTATTTGACACGTATCAAATTTGACGCGATAAATGAATATTTCCTATAGAATTTAACGTAAGAAACCGAAATATATTGATTTTGCTAAGTATGCAGGATGGCTGCAAAATTTGCAAAGTAAAAAAATTTTTTCCTCGTTTAATTCGTAACGGCGAAAACGCTATCCGCCATCTTGAAGCCGTCTAAGGTATGTAAACAAACATCTTTCAGCCAGAGCCAGTGGACATTGATTATTATAGGACTTACATCAAAGTGATCTTCACATAAATACACCCGAGTTTCAATTGATAAAGAGTCGGGGTCTCTTTTGGCAAGTTTGAGCCAAGTTTTTCGAATGTTAATTTCACAGGGTACACGAATCCACAACTTCCCGGGGGTCTTTACTGACGTGTTTTTTCATTTTCGAACAATGCAATAATGACAATTTATATATTTTGGATGTAAATTCGATGAAACGTGGTTGCGTTGTTGTTATTTCACTATGCTCAGAGATCACTTACAGAAAATTGAATGTCAAACTTTGTTTACAATTTTTGGACTTCAAACCATAGACAAAAATGGCTGACCGCGTTTTTGGCTGTTTAGGAAAATAAAGTTTTAAAATATATTTTTATGTTGCTTTTAGGTCCTCAAAAAATATACTAAAATATTTTTTGGTCTAATGGAAGAGTTATTTACCGTTTAAGACTTACTTGAAAAGAGAGTCAAATAGCGGATTAAATACTCTAGTGAAAACGTCATATTTCTATCTAGAATAGAAGCTTAGGACCTCTCAATACCGACATTCGAGCTGATGATCTTAAAAACAATGTCCACCATACACCAAAGAATGAGTTACTGATTGAAAGTATTTGATGAACAAAGTGTTTGTTACATCAAAACTAACTTAATTTTTTGCCTTAACATTTTAAATTCTCAATTTCCATCTCTGAAAATCGTTATGGATAGTTATGCCTCGTGGTCCCGTTAACGGGACAATATAATGGGACCACGAGAAAACACCGGAAATATCGCAATGCGTTATTTATTGATCTTTTAACGTGTCGTGATAAGCCTAACACATTCACCTTGTTCTCTCCTCTGTACTGCAAGCTCTTCAAGTAACGTTCTAGTTAATTGAGTACCGAGTTATGAAAACATTAATATAAGTAAGTATACTGACGCTTCTTCGTCCGCGTGAAATTTTAGTGAAGTTTCGGGATAAAATGTAACAAGTAAAAGTCTAAAGCTAGGGCAAAGGAGCGAATTATTTTCTGTGCATAAAGTGTTATCTACCTAAGTGTGAAGATAATATTATTTGCCTAATTTATGGGATTTAGGTCAACGGCTGGTAAGGCGGACATACATCGACCAAAAAAGGGATGTATTAGCAAAGGGGAAAATAAAATGTACCCGGAACCAGCGTGCGTGCATGCGACTTATGAACGTTGATGAAGCGAAGGTGATCTGTCGGGATCGTGGCAAGTGGTAGTCGCTGGTCTCTGCTTACCCCTCTGGGATACAGGCGTGAGGTTGTGTATGTGTATGTATGTAGGTCAACGGAAACTAGTCTGCAAATGTTGTATGTCGAAATAAGTTTTTTTGTGGCATCTTATCTACTTTTTATTGATCAGGAATCTAGTATAAAACGATCCAAACTGACCCTCCCCGTATTCCATGGTTTGAAGCTGCAAGAGTAGATAGACATCAAGTCATTGCCACACAAAGGATGCATCCCGGCCTCGTTCCGTTAAAACAAATTGTATTCCTTATGAAAAAGATGAGCGCTCCTAACTGTAAAATGTGTGATCTAGAAGAGAACCTGCTGCACTTATTAATGGAATCGATTTCAACCCTTTATGCCCCCACTGCTGGAGAACGGGTCTCTTCCTGCATTGCAGGAAGGTTAGGCCATACTCCACCACGGGGGCCAAGTCCGGGTTGGTGGAGGATTGTAAGACAGTGGCGGCCTTACTGTCAGAAGTTATTTAGCCGCCCATAAGGCCTCTGACATGGATTAACGACTGCCATTACACGACAGCCGGCACCCACGGCTTAACGTGCCTCGCAAAGCACGGAAGCGCTCGGAAACATGCCACTAGCGGTAGTAACGGGACGGTCACTAAGCCTGCACCTGACCGCGCCTGTTGTTGCTTAACTCGAGTGATTGATTCCAGTCACTCGGTTCGACTAGGCCTCGAGCGTAATATATACACAAGAGAGACCATATTATAAAGTTACTGCAACTGAATGTATTAAATGTAGGCATATTTCAGAGCCTTCTATATCTAAGTAATCTATATCTAAGCCTAATTTTATCCAGATCCGTTCAGCCGTTCTGCCGTAACAAACATCCATCCAAACTGTCTCATTTCTACTAGTATTTATTAAGATGACATCACGAACGTACTAACTTAATACATAACATATAACGAATGTGACCTCTACCACTGTGTCACATAAACATCAAATAAATCTCAATGGACCGAGAACTCTAGGTTAACGAAACAAATCATAAATAAACTAATACAAACTGACATTCGCATATAATTAAAGCGGTCGATCAATCACGAATCACGACCACTTTAGATTCTAAACAAACAGTGTGTTGGTCAAAGATTAAGCTCGTAAGCGAATCATAAATAGTCTTGATGTTAAGGTTGTTGAGATAATTTGATCGATGTTTTTATTTGTGCATCAATGTGAATACATTGATATCATCGTTATAGGACTTCCAATAACTCTACTAACTAGTGATAAAATTTTGTTTATGTAGTCTATAAGCTGTGTGGTGTACTGTTGTGTGGTGTCGGCCTAAAGAATAGCACCAACCCAAATTCTTTCCGCGGGTGTCGTATAAGGCGACTACGGGACACAGACCGGGGGGTGGGCAGCAGCGCCCCCAGCAGTACAATTCCACCAAACTGCGATCTCCAACCCGCATGCCCAGCGTGGGGATTATGGGCATTACCCCCCAATGATGGCACAACCTTGCCCTATGGCGCTCATTAGGGGGCTATGTTTAGCAGTGGACTAATATAGCCTGAATAAGAAAAAGTCTATAAGCGTCCCACAGCAAGGCACAGGCCTTCTCCCAGAGTAAGACTAGGTATGGGGTTAATTATGACGCATGCCCACTTTCGGAAAGTCATGAACATTTGTGAAGTTATATAACTCGCTAACGGTGAAAGAAAACATCTTGAGGAAATCTTAGTGTCTGAGGTGTTCTAATACCCCGGCGCTGTGGGCACGCGTGATAATTAAGCCCTTCCTCTCTCTCCGAGAGAAGGCTGTGCACTGCGCTAGGACGTTTGTACATAAAAAAAAACAAAATTTACTGTAACGAATAAAGATCTATGGTATACATAACAAAGTCCCCCCACAGGACAGGCACAACCTAGTGTGGGGGTCTGTACCTATATGATGTACTTACTTTTTTATATGGCAATAACCGTTTTTTATCTTATCTTTAAATAAATGCATTACAGTAATTTTCTATTTATCTCCGGCGAGTCAGCAGCTGGGAATAACTAACTAAATGTCCTAGCTCTAGCAAGTTTCTCTGTTCAATGTCCTAGCTCTAGCAAGTTTCTCTGTTCAATGTCCTAGCTCTAGCAAGTTTCTCTGTTCAATGTCCTAGCTCTAGCAAGTTTCTCTGTTCAATGTCCTAGCTCTAGCAAGTTTCTCTGTTCAATGTCCTAGCTCTAGCAAGTTTCTCTGTTCAATGTCCTAGCTCTAGCAAGTTTCTCTGTTTTTGCTTTGTATAAAATTTATAACTCTTTGTTTTACTTTTTTGTATGGTACATTGTTTAGCACAAATTTGCACCTGATTGTTACACTTAGTTAAGGGAAGACACTTGCTCTTGACGCACAGGTTATCCTAGTTCGAGAGCAAGGGCTTCATAAATAACTGTGGCAAATTGAATTTCTCAATAAATATATTTCTATTTCTAAAATATCTATAAAAAAAAACCTAATTTCTTACTCTGTTTACTTTTCAATAGATTTTTTCTTAAGTTTACGGTTTGCCAGAGACAACAATGGCGACCGTTCTGTAAAGTTAACTGATCGAATTGAGATAGGTCAGTGACTCGACTACGGTAAAAATCGGGCGTGGGCGCGCCGCGCCCTATTAGCTTTTTCTTGTACGGATTTTTCGACTCTAATTTATGCACTCGAGTTCATTGTTATAGTGACATTGGTGGCGTTAGCCTTTGGCGTGAGGTTAACGACAGATAACGACAGTTACCCACACGTTGGTGAAGATCAATGACTACTTCTATATTGATATCAACGCTTTGTATGTCCTCAAGGCTGGGGCACGGGTCTCTTCCTGCATCGCAGGAAGGTTAGGCCATACTCCACCACGGGGGCCAAGTCCGGGTTGGTGGAGGATTGTAAGACAGTGGCTGGTCTTACTGTCAGAAGTTATCGTAGATGTAGATATTTTACAGCGGATTTTTTTTGCCACGCCACACGAGCTTTATGCGGATCCTCCGGCAGACAGCAAATATTATTTTACCTGAAACAAGCACACACTTGAGTAAATAAAGGCAGTAAACTGCAAGAAACCGTAAAGCGGTCGCAAGGAATGCAATACACGTACCCCGGCCACGGCCGGTTTTACGTTGCACGACATGTGTAACTGTACGATATCGTTCACACATCGGACTTAGTAAACGCATGAAACAATTTCGACTTGAGCGCCCATTTTCTAAGACCAGAAAAAGTACCTATCTAAATTAAAATTATTCTACAATCCATGGTTTACTAAGACGTTTCGATGTACATAGCAAAGACGATTAACTAAGGTGGCTTGGCTTGTACATCAAATTGTGAAAAAAAATCTAAACAATTTCTAAATAATTTTAAATATTTTTTGGCCTCTTTTCTGTTCCACTGCTGGACAAAGGCCTCCCCTCCTTTTTTCCATCTTTTCCTGTCTCCGGCTACCTCGCACCAGCCCGGCAAGAATGCATTTAGGTCGTCCCGCCATCTCCTCCTTGACATCAGTGTCCATTTTGCGGAACCCAGCCGATCGCAATTTTGGCCCACCTATCTGTACTCATGCGGCAGACATGGCTCCCACTTTAACCTGGCTGTCGCAACCGCTAAAGACCAAACTGGATGGGTTGATGGTTGGCCTTATAGTGGACGGGGTAGCCGCGCTAGTCTTCAGTAAAACCTCTTGTTGCGAAGAATATGGTAATATTTAATTGCGGAGCACAAGGTACACGTTTAATGGCGTCGAGGTGGTAGAAGAGAGAGATAGCAAACACAAATGTTGCTATATCAAATGAATCTGTTGGGGATGCCAACACTAACTATGCAAACCAAATCGTTTCAGGATCAAGACGTTTGCGATAGCAATTAGTATGGAATTTGACAGACGATTGGAATCGCTCTGCATCTGACGATGACGACCGTAGCGGTAGGGCATCTGCCTACCATGCGAGAGATCCCGGGTTAGGTCGTGGCTGGGGACAAAAAATAAACCCCAGGTCTTGGATATTTACATGTTTGTGATGTCGCTCTTTCTGGTACCCACGACGCAGTGGTGTGGGGCGTCAACTGCGGTCACCGTCCAACGTAAAACCTATGTCGCCCCGTTACTACTGTACTGTTGGGGACATATGACGAGAATATAAAGCGACGTTTTTGCTTGTGTTCCTGGGAAAAAACTCTTAGATAGTTGCGGTCAGAGACAGTTCGGATTATTTCAAGATTTTTATTATTAATATTTTTTTATGTATCCTACAAACACTACAAACTTCCCACTACAAAGCACAAGCCTTATATAAGGAGAAAACTGTCACAATAATAATTATAATAAATTCCACACAGCACAATCGCTTCTTCTTCTTCAGGCTATATTACGTAGTCCACTACTGGACATAGCCCCCCTAATGAGCGCCATAGCGCCCTGTCTTCAGCTTGCCGCATCCAGCATCTTCCTGCAGTTTTTCGCAGATCGTCATCCCACCTAGTCGGAGGGCGTCCGGTATACAGGCATAAGTTTATCGTGAATACGATTTAAAGACTTTACTTTAAAAATTATAAAAAGACAATTATATTCTTTTTAAGGCTAAAAATTTATTAGCTCAGTTGAAAAGAGCGCTGGCACGGATAGCCAGAGGTCACGGGTTCGAATCCCGGCATGGGTGGAATTTTTAGCCTCTAAATAGGGTTTAAAATTAAAAGACACTTTATTTTAAAAATTCAAAAGAAAGCTGTTTGACTATCTTTAATTCATGTCTAATTAAATAGTTTTTTAGTTTAATTTGTCTTTATTAATCTATATATTAGGCCATTACTTTGCGGAAATCTATAATAGCATTAAAATGTGAAAATTATTAAAAACTTATTTGGAGGCTAAACGTTACACCCGCAGGGACTCGAACCAAAAGTTTTCTTTAGCACGGGATAGTGCATTAAAAAGACTATAATCATGTGAAAATTACTATGCTAAAGTCCGCCAAAAATCCCACAAGCACCATGCGGTTACAATATAATAACATAACATAACATTTACATACAGACACATACATTGCTTCTGGCCCCACACTAGGATACCCTGTGTCGTGGGAACCAGAAACAACGACATCACAAACATGTAAACATCCAAGACCTGGGGGTTTTTTTTTTGTTCCCAGCCGGGATATGAACCCGGGACCTCTTGCATGGTAGGCAGACGCGCTACCGCTACGCCACAGAGGTCGTCAATGAATATAATGAAGTGAAAGTGCTTGTGGGAATTTTGGCGGAATTAAGCATAGTAATTTTCACAATGATTATAGTCTTTTTAATGCACTAACCCGTGCTAAAGACAATTTTTGGTTCAAGTCCCTGCGTGGGTGCAACTTTTAGCCTCTAAATAATTTTTAATAATTTGTCATTATTAAAAATTTCAGTCATTGCTGTGCATAAAATACGCATTGTAATTCACGCTGGGCTGATTAAATAACAAAGGTTGGATTCGAAGTTTTAGGGGGGAAGTGTCATATCGTGACTCGTTATGCTATAAAACGTGGCCTGGAAATAGAATAGCGATGACTTTATCGCCGAATGACACGATAGGAGCCCATGCACTGACTGTATTGTTGGCTCTGCTAAACATTAAAAACTTTATTGAACAGAAGACAATTTTAAAAACCTATTTAGAGGCTAAAAAATCCACCCATGCCGGGATTAGAACCCGCGCCCTCTGGCTATCCATGCTCTTTCATTCCGATATAAAAACCTAACTGCAAAGTAGGTACTCGGGGCTGCAAGTGATGCAAATTACTTCAGCCAGATCTCGCTGCCTGTACGTAATACAGAGAGTATTGTAAATAGGTTCGAAATTTCCCCGATGCCGGTTAGTCGCTCATCAGCTCAGTGGGAAGAGCGCTGGCACGGATAACCAGAGGTCGCGGGTTGAGTCCCGGCATGGGTGGAATTTTTAGCCTCTAAACAATACTCTATTTGAACACCTCTCCCTCTGAGAGAAGACCCGTGCGCTGCAGAGAGAACGGACTTTGTTCACTTTGTATGGGCGATTTGGCCAAACGTGAACAGTCAATTGAATTAAAACTAAGTAGAAGGTTTTGTAGTATGAGTTAATAAGAACCCTATTACAGTAATTAATTTGCATCAATATACCTGCTTGTGAGTTTTTTGCTGCAAGGTGTCCTATGATTTGCTTGCTTTATTTGGTAAGTACTACAAAGTAAGTCCGGTACAAAATCCGTAGTTGAGCCGGGGTCATCAATAAACGAAGAATCGGGATCCATTTTAACAAGCCAAAGTAGTAATAAAACAAACAATATTCACGAGAAGCAAAGAAACAGCAAAAACAATGAATGAATGAATGAATGAATGAATGAATGACATGTGACAATGACAAATATGAACAAATATGACTATTCAAAAAAATTTTTTTTGTCTAGTGTTGCCATAAATAAATAGTTTACTCTCAAATCCAGATTATTTCTTTTAATCGTTTTATCACACCAATAATTGAATACGACACATCTAGCAAGTATTGTAATGCCGTTGCATTAATGTGCATTATTTTTTACCCAAATAATACTAAAACGCGTTGCATTAGAGACTCCAAATTGTTTTCTGTACAATTTGAGACTAATTAAATTCTTTAAATTGCAACACCGACATAAAAATCAAGGCTGGTTGACAGAATAAAGACCGTGACTGGATTTTAGATAAAATTCTTTTAGTTTGCAACTGTTTAAAATGTCGATTGATACAACGAGATAAGCATTAATATTAGTTTTGAAATTAATTATAATAAGGGGTTATTTCGATTTTTCTCTTACATTCTGTCCACGTATAGCCCTAAATGGACAAAGTCCTTTACAGGCTAAAAAACCTATTCAAGGCCAACTCCAAATGCAGGTTTTTTTCACGGCATTTTTCGCAACACTAACCCAAAAGGGAGAACCCGATAGTAATCGATACAGTCAGGTGACCGAGTGAAAGCCATATTCATTGTAGATGGGCATTTCTCTATCAAATTACGCTTTCCACACCTGCTTCTCGATAATGGCCCTTATGCAGCGGGCTGTAACGGCCATTTTCAGGTTGTCCGATTCTACCTATATGGAGCAGGTTCGTCTTGGGTCATGCTTCGGTAGTTTCAGGTCAAGAGCTGCTTGTTGGGTGTTGTTAGGTTAACTGGTTAAGTCTGCCTTTGTGTGGAGATGGTCTGGCAAGAATGAAGCTCAATAATTTCTTAAAATTTCTTTGTTTACTATTTTTATTTTTAATGCACTAACCCGTGCTAAGGACAATTTAAAAAAAACCTATTTAGAGGCAAAAAATTCCACCCATGCCGGGATTCGAACCCGCGACCTCTGGCACGGATAGCCAGAGGTCGCGGGTTCGAATCCCGGCACGGGTGGAATTTTTAGCCTCTACATAGGTTTTTTAAAATTTCATTGTATGCCAAGAGTCATGTACTTAAATATAAGAATAAATGCTACTGAAAAAAGTATATTCAATAACGTATTTTTTACACATATTTTTTTTAATATTATATAATGTATTTTTTTTTGCACATAGACCTTAAATAATATAATACTTAATAATAAGATGTATGACATGTAACTCTTAATAAGTTATCAATAAATTATCTGTATCTGTAATGTGGTAGGCAAAATCACAGTATCACATCACACTAATAATATGGGTTAAAGTATGAAATTGCCGTTTTATTGCAATAGGTTCTTTGAATTGACATAGAATCTTCATGGTTTGAGGTTTTCGAATGAATCTTTTTTCAAATGGTTTCTATGATGTTCTTTTTTTAAAAAATGTGAAACATTTGAATATCGTCTTTCAATTGTTTTTGTTACTCAATTTAGACAAGAAAGATGGATACTGCGAAAATTCGAGTGATTTTTGAATACGAGTTCCGACGCGGAACTAACGCGGCAGAAACAGTCCGCAATATCAATGCTGCGTTTGGAGAGGGGTCTACTAATGAACGCACCGTGCGATTTTGGTTTAAACGCTTTCGTGATAGAATTTCCATTCGAAAACCTCAAACCATGAAGATTCTATGTCAATTCAAAGAACCTATTGCAATAAAACGGCAATTTCATACTTTAACCCCTAATATTATAGTGTGTGAAGTTTAGAAGTTGAGTGTGAAGGTTTGTCTGACTGTAAAACCGAAGGTCTCGAATTCGATCCCCGGCCGGGTCAAACTAGGAAACAAACTTTTCTAGTTTGTCTCGGGTCTTGATGTTATCTACGTATTTATTGTATCTATCGTCGAGTTAGCACCTATAACACAAGTCATTTAGTTGTACTCATTTATTAAGAGCTATACAACATCACAACGTAACTGACTAGAGTGCATAAATTTTTGTGTGCTGTCCAATGACAGATACACGGTAGCAATTTATGACCCATCGAAGTAGCTGCACATGCCGTTTACTAGCGGCCGTAAAGCTTAGCCTGCCCTGCAATTAATCCGGACAACCTAGGTATTATGCCCGACAATTAACATGAACAAAAACCCACGGAGTCGCTCTGAGGTAAGAGAAACGACTGCTGTTAGCTTTTAGAATATACCTCGGGCTTTAGATAAATAAATAAAATAAAATAAAAATAAAATAAAAATTCTTAATTTCATTCTATTCATTCTTTCTTTATTTCATTCTATTCATTATATTCATTCATTATATATTTTAGAGTAGGCTTCGCCAATTTTCGCCGGTTTTCGTACTGATGATCGAGTTCTGATTTCGAAATTAAGTGTCATATTAGTTCCGATATTTCTATTACACGAATATATCAGATTTAACCGATAGTAGCCGAGGTATATTCTAAAAGCTAACAGACTATACAGGGTATTTTTGTCCAGAGACAGAGTATGGAGGGTTCTTCGCAGGGCCAACCATCCAGCATGGAAAAAACTGCGGTTACAAATACTCGTACTTCCACGAGAGAAAATACCGGAATCCTTGCAGTTAATCGTGGAAGAGGCCAAAACCCACAAAGGTTTGTAGCCGAACAAAGTATCTCTACGGCAGAGCTGAGTAAACATATCGATTTCGCACACAGACGTACCTTATCTTATCTTAGAAGTCGACGACCTATGTGGCGTAGCGGTAGCGCATTTATCTACCATGCAAGAGGTCCCGGGTACGAATCCCGGCTGGGAACAAAAAAAAACCCAGGTCTTGGATGTATATATGTTTGTGATGTCGTTATTTCTGGTTCCCACGACACAGGGTATCCTAGTGTGGGGCCAGAAGCAATGTATGTGCCTGTATGTAAATGTTATGTTAAGTGGTCATGCGGAGGCATCAAGGAGACTCAAAGAAGTCGGTCACGTCCTTTAGGGAACGGTGCCTAAAGTGTTCAGGTTTGGGGTAAGCCATTTCCAGAAGATTTATTCTTTTTCCGGCTAGGACATCGCAGTCGCACAATCCTTGTGCCATTGATTCCTCCTCAAATCCGCACGCTATGCAAGTGTCATCTTGACACAGCCCCATTCTGCGGAGTTGTGTCCCTGTTTGGAAATATCTCTCGGCCTCGAGGGGGGTCGCTCCCGATGTGGGTTTAGGGGTCCTTTGGACCAAAACCAGCCCCAATGTGGTGTTTAGTGGGTAGGCGCACTTCTTGTGAGTCCCACATTCGCAGCACGGCCGGGTCCAGGCTGTTATGCATGAGCATTCACCACCTCCCTCCCCCGTGTATTCCGGAGGGTGCCCTTTATAGAGCTAAAAAAAGAAGTCAGAGCACCAGTAAGTGCCCTCGCGCGACGTCGTCCTCCCCGCAGAGTGAAATTGGCTGAGCCAGCTATTTCTTCACCAATAAATCAGCAACACATATGTATACATGAAAAGTTACACAATCGTGGCGCTCGTCTACTATTACTTTTTGGCCGGAAAGTCGCCTGTCTCGAAATCGAGTTGTAAAGGTGTTTCTGCTACCGATTGTACATCCACTGTAAGTTACGAGCCATGCCACGGTTTTAATTGGACCTTCGATGATGATATACTGGTTACCGGCCAGTTAAAGTAGGCAGTAAATTAAAAGGCAGGAAGCTGATCTGAACCACTCGGGTTTTAAGGAGTCTTTTTGTGGTGTAAAGGTTAAGGTGTGAAATGATTAATCTATTCGTTTACGTTTTTGTTAGGTACCTCATAGGTATAAAAAAATCTCCTAAATTGATATTTGAGAAGTTAAATATTTGTTTCGAATTTCTAAAATATTTTTAATAGGAACAAACTTACGTATCAGGAGATGAGTCACCGTCCCGTGACTACCGCTAGTGGCGTTTCTCCGAGCGCTTCCGTGCTTCGCAAGGCACATTAAGCCGTTGGTGCCGGCTGTCATGTAATGCCAGTCGTTAAATCATGTCAGAGGCCTTATGGGCGACTTGACAACTTCTAACAATAAGGCCCGCCACTGTCTTACAATCCTCCACCAACTTGGACTTGGCCCCGTGGTGGAGTGTGGCCTAACCCCAGCAGTGGGGACATACAAAAGGTTGATGCCTATTCGAACGGTGCGGCTGTCGCAAACGAAATGTCTCCCACAGATGTGTTTACATTAAAACCGCGAATTCGTTAATTTATGAACGTTTTTCATTTTAGCTAGCGTGTCGCAAGGCACCTGCATGTTTTTACATACGGAGTACTTACCTAACAACATACCGCAAACCTAGTACAGCCTGACGACGAGTTGGGGCGAATCCATTTAGTGAGCATTCTAGCCACAAATACGAATAAGTAATATTCATTCTGAGCCTCAGGAGATCTGACTTCAGACTTCCTTAACCCCGGAGTGAGACTGAATTGGACATCGAGCGAAAATTGCAAGTAGGTACTTCAGTAACTAGGCAGTTCAGTTGCGTTTTAATTTTGCTTGCCGCATGGGGAAGGGCCATTGAGCTCCAGTTTCGCTTCAACACTCGTGACATCATCCAGGGCGTGTTCAGTTCACAGTAGGTATAGTAAGCGACTAGGGAAATACACTTTCTGTTCGATTCTCGCTCTTATTTTGTGCGCCATAAGATCTTTCCTGTATGTGTCAAGTTTTGTTGAGAGTCCAGCGTTACCTGGTGGTATGTTTGGCGTACACCTGTCATATTTATCGTGTACAAGTGCTAGGTGGTCAGGTGTTACACAATTTAACTGCTTGACTTGCCTTCACGGTTGGGTGACGATACAGTTAAGGAAGTAAATCGGTGCACATTTTACAGCGTTGCAGTTGCCGTGGTCACGGGTAGACTGAAGTGGCGAGTACAGTCAATTATTGTGCGTAGTCACTTTTGTGTGAGTATCGTGAATTATTAAGAAATACTAGTAACCCACGATAATTTGCGAAAGAGTAACATCGAGTTAGAGGAAGGGACTCTGACATGGCTTAACGACTGCCATTGCATGACAGCCGCCACCATCGGCTTAGCGTGCCTCGCGAAGCACGGAAGCCCTCGGAAAACAGCCACTAGCGGTAGTCACGGGACGGCCGCCCATCCTGCAACTGACCGTGCCTGTTCTCGCTTAACTCAAGTGATTGATTTCAATCATTAGGTTCGACTAGGTTTCGAGCGCTTCAATGTATCGGGTACATATCGGTTCTTTTGTAAAAGTAAGCGCTCATACCTGAATAACATCCGTGACAAGTCTATGGTCTTTTCAGTCAGCTAATTTAATTATGGAGCGACGGTAGCGTGGCGGTAAAGAGCCAAGGGCTGGGCAGCAGCGCCCCCTGCAGTACAATACCACCAAACTGCGATCCAGCGTGGGGATTATTACAGCACCCCCAATGATGGCATAACCCTGCGCTATGGCGCTCATTAGGGGAGGGTTATGTCCAGCAGTGGACTAATATAGCCAGAAGAAGAAGAAAGAGCCGGTATCTCATTCGGAAAGTCGTGGGCCGAATCCTGGCACGTACCAATGACTTGGTTTTGGCAATACCACTGGACAACAGAATGGCACTGACTGAAAATCAGCGCTGAAGGCCTGTCCATCAGCGAATTGCCGAGTCAGTTTCAATGACGGCCTCTGGCGCAGCGGTAGCGTATCTGCCTACCATGCAAGAGGTCCCGGGTTCAATCCCCGGCTAGGGACAAAAAAAAACGTCTTGGATGTTTACATGTTTGTGATGTCGTTGTTTCTGGTTTCCACGACACAGGGTATCCTAGTGTGGGGCCAGAAGCAATGTATGTGCCTGTTTGTAAATGTTATGTTATGTTATGTTTGTTATATAGCAGCAGTGACACGCCGCCGCCGTGATCTTTCGTTTACCTTCCTTTTTGTGGATGGTATGTTTGAGTAATATGTTATATATAAGTTTGTTTTGTTATTATGGCGTACCGTTTCTATAATGTTTTTTCTTCTTCTTCATATCTGTGAAGGAAAACATCGTGAGGAAATCTAAGTGTCTAAGGTATTTACATACCTCTGCGACAATTCGTGCTGAGGACGCTTGGTGATTAAGCCCATACATTCTTGCTCTGAGAGAAAACCAAATTTATGGGTATGGAGTGAACGCCCCGTGCCGTTTTTAGCCTCTAATAGGTTTTTAAAAGAGTCTTATTTTTTTAAAATAAATTACATAATATTTTTGTTGCATGTATCTAGTTTTTAAGTAATTGTTCCTACTTTATACAAAGGCTGTGTACATTTATAACGGAATATACATTAGAACTTTCCGTGTTGTGCCACACCTAGTTGTAATGTATAATGTACTATATTTTGCTAACAAACCAAATAAATTAATACTTATTATTTTAGGTTTGTAGGCAGCTATTTCAGTCTTGAAAACATTAATTTTCTGCACTCTCAAAGATACCATTGACAGGAACACAATACACTGTTGCAACCACGACTGTATTATCTTGTAAATTGAATCGGTTTGAATATTAATAAATGCGTAATTCAGTATTAAATGGACGCAAGGTTGACAGGTTCCAATCGTGATGTAAGAATTTGTGTTTTTATACAGCTTAGGTGTGAAGTCATGTTTATACTATTTTTATTTTTAATGTACTTACCCGTGCTAAGGACAAATTTAAAAACCTATTTAGAGGCTAAAAATTTCACCCATGCCGGGATTCGAACCCGCAACCTCTGGCTATCCGTGCCAGCGCTCTACCAATTGAGCCAATGGGCGACTCACCGGCATCAGTGAAATTTTGAACCTCTTTACACTATTCTCTGTATTACGTACAGGCAGCGACATCTGGCTTAAGCAAATTGCATCAATTACAGCCCCGACTACCTACTTTGCAGTTAGGTTTTACATCGGAACGATATCACTGTACCCGCATGATTATGCTATTTTTATTTTTAATGCACTTACCCGTGCTAAGGACAAATTTAAAAACCTATTTAGAGGCTAAAAATTTTCACCCAGCCGGGATTCGAACCCGCAACCTCTGGCTATCCGTGCCAGCGCTCTACCAATTGAGCCAATTTTTAGCCTCTAAATAGGTTTTTAAAGTCATGTTTGTTAAGTGTTTACTAGGAAGGTAGTTCACATCATATGATCTCACTTTAAGAAATAGATCGGCAGCCAAGAATAGAATAGGCAGGGCGTTTCAATAACAGTATAATTTAAAAAACCTATTTAAAGGCTATAAAATCCACCCATGCCGGGATTTCGAATTGTCCTTAGCACGGGTTAGTGCATTAAAAATAAAAATTATGTGGGTACAGCGATATCATTCCGATGTAAAATCTAACTGCAAAGTAGGTACTCGGGGCTGCAAGTGATGCAAATTACTTCAGCCAGATGTCGCTGCCTGTACGAAATACAGAGAATAGTGTAAAGAGGTTCGAAATTTCACTGATGTCGGTGAGTCGCCCATTAGCTCAGTTGGAAAGAGCGCTGGCACGGATAGCCAGAGGTCGTGGGTTCGAACCCCGGCATGGGTAGAATTTTTAGCCTCTAAATAGGTTTTTAAAATTGTCCTTAGCACGGGTTAGTGCACTAAAAATAAAAATAGTATAGTACCATTTTATAAAACATGAATTTTTTTACGTAGCCTATGGCACCTGTAGGCACCTGAGTGCCCGAGGTGTTCAAATACCTCAGCGTGTGAAATTGCCAATCCGCGGTGGGCACGCGTGGCAACTAAACCCACTCTCTCTCTCACTCTCTAAGAGAAGGAGAAGTGCATAGACCCGTTTCACATCCCCACTCCGACTCCCAAAGGTTTGCTGGAAGAAAAGAAGACGGCCTCGGTGGCGCAGCGGCTTAGCACGCCGACTGTCAAACCGAATGCCTCGGGTTCGATCCCCGGCCGGGTCAAACTAGGAAACGAACTTTTCTAGTTTGTCTCGGGTCTTGGATGTTATCTATGTATTTATTCTATTAAATCTATCGTCGACTTAGCACCTATAACACAAGTCATTTAGTTGTACTTAGTATAGGGCTAGCGAGATCTGTGTAATATGTCCATGAATATTTATTTATATTTATTTAAATCTCTTACAGAGATAAGCTCGCCTTTGTACATGTATTTTACACTATTTTTATTTTTAATGCACTAACCCGTGCTAAGGAACAAATTTAAAAAACCTATTTAGAGGCTAAAAATTTCACCCATGCCGGGATTCGAACCCGCAACCTCTGGCTATCCGTACCAGCGCTCTACCAATTGAGCCTACCTACTTTGCAGACTACCTACTTTGCAGTAGTACTTGGTAGTCGGGGCTGTAAGTAATGCAATTTGCTTAAGTCAGATGTCGCTGCCTGTACGTAATACAGAGAATATTGTAAAGAGGTTCGAAATTTCATTGATGCCGTGAGTCGCCCATTGGCTCAATTGGTAGAGCGCTGGTACGGATAGCCAGAGGTTGCGGGTTCGAATCCCGGCATGGGTGAAATTTTTAGCCTCTAAATAGGTTTTTTAAATTTGTTCCTTAGCACGGGTTAGTGCATTAAAAATAAAAATAGTGTAATCATGTGGGTACAGTGATATCGTTCCGATGTTAAAACCTAACTGCAAAGTAGGTAGTCGGGGCTGTAAGTAATGCAATTTGCTTAAGTCAGATGTCGCTGCCTGTACGTAATACAGAGAATATTGTAAAGAGGTTCGAAATTTCACTGATGCCGTGAGTCGCCCATTGGCTCAATTGGTAGAGCGCTGGTACGGATAGCCAGAGGTTGCGGGTTCGAATCCCGGCATGGGTGAAATTTTTAGCCTCTAAATAGGTTTTTTAAACATGTATTTTATTTAATTGTTTTTCTTTTTTGTGTTTTTCGTGTACAATCAAGTATAAAGTAAGGCTTGTGCTCTGCAGAGGGACGTATACAGGCTAAGCATTATTGATGATATCGCACCCTCAGAACGAAAGAGGCCTAAGTCAAAAAATAGTTTAAACACTCAAAAAATTCTCAAAAAATTGAGTACCTAACAATCATAGAGAGACATAAAAAGGTATGCTCTATCCGACGAATAGTAAAACAAAGGCACTTAAAAAAAGAGCATAGCGAATCTTCCGTCCACGGCATACCTTTTTATGACTCTATCATTGTAACTCAATTTCACTATTTTTTGACTTAGGCCTCTTTCGTTCTGAGGGTGCGATATGATAATAGAACAATAATTGATTCATGATACATACCTATAGAAGCGCTCGCGGCCTAGGCGAACTGAGTGATTGGAATCAATCACTCGGTTAAGCAACAACAGGCGCGGTCAGGTACGGGATGGGTGAGCGTCCCGTGACTACCGCTAGTGGCATTTTTCCGAGCGCTTCCGTGCTTCGCAAGGCACGTTATGCCGTTGGTGCCGGCTGTCATATAATGACAGTCGTTAACTGTCATTATATGACATTATATGTCAGAGGCCGCCCATAAGGCCTCTGACATATAATGTCAGAGGCCTTATGGGCGGCTTGATAACTACTGACAGTAAGGCCCGCCACTGTCTTACAATCCTCCACCAACCCGGACTTGGCCCCCGTGGTGGAGTATGGCCTAACCTTCTTGCGATGCAGGAAGAGACCCGTGCCCCAGAAGTGGGGACATACAAGGGTTGATAACATACCTATAAAATATTCTTTATAGTACGCGAGGAATTACAATTGAATAGTTGAGTTAATATGCCACTCCTTTTTATAAAGCAAGATTGATGTTGTATCTACCATTCAATCAGTTCTATTCTACTCTTGACAACATGGCCATAACAAAATGTAACAGCTCTTCAATAATAAACCGTATTGTAAGGCAGCAAGTTCTACTGTCGTTTACCGATTAAAACTAGAAAGAATCGGAATTCTTATTAGAATGATTTCTCGCTGATGCAAAACGGAAGTCACAAACTATTCACGAAGGCAATTACTAACGGGGAATTACTGTGTAAAGTAGTACTTGTGTACATTATGTAATTGACATTTTATACCACAGATCCAAATCTTTGCTTGCCTTATACATAAGTCATAGTAGGGTTGCCATTTCTCTGGGTTTATACACTTAATTTTATTTTGACGACCTCGGTGGCGCAGCGGTTTTTCACGCTGACTGTTAAACCGAAGTTCTCGGGTTCGATCCCCGGCCGGGTCAAACTAGGAAACGAACTCATCTAGTTTGGATGTTATCGGTGTTGGATGTTATCTATGTATTTATTGTATTAGATCTATCGTCGAGTTAGCACGTATAACACAAGTCATTTAGTTGTACTTAGTATAGTGCTAACGAGATCTGTCTAATATCTCCATAAATATTTATCTATTTATAATTTTTATTTTATTTATTTTCCACATACCTATATCACTCCAGATTTAACCTAATTCGATATGTATGCTACTTAGTACAGTGACAAAGATACACAATAACTATTAAACTTATTATATTAACTTATATACATTATAATAATATAACTATGGATACATACATAACCTCACGCCTGTATCCCAGAGGGGTAGGCAGAGACCAGGGACTGCCATTTGCCACGATCCTGACAGATCACCTTCGCTTCATCAACGTTCACAAGTCATTGCAGTTACGTACGCCGGTTCCGGGTACTTTTTTATTTTTATCTTCCCATTTGCTAATACATCCCCTATTTTTTTTTTATATACCATTCTTCACTAAATCATAGTTGTTTGAGAGTCATATTAGTACGACAATGTGTCGTTATATTGACACTATTGGTAGTATAGTAACCAACCGCATCCGAATGGTATAATCTTAATATTGGCTCATTTGAAACCGGAACAATCCAGTAAAAGTTCCATCATCCATGGATTTGGGAGGCGCGCCAACCGAAAAAGAAAACTACTTTTCTACACACACTCGCCAAAAAGTACTGGCAGTGACGTCGAAGCGAGCGTAATGCTAGCCGTTGATAATGAAGAAGAAAAAACGAGTTCCGTATATATATACTTTTTTTGTTTTGTTCGCCTATCACAGCAAGCAAAGATTTATAACCATACAGCCTTATCGTATGTACTGTGTTTTATTTTTCATGTAAAAGGCCAAGTAGCCATGTCGTCAAAAACTTTTCAGAAATGCAAAGTTGCCAAGTCTTGTATAATCGTGTCAAAGTTGCATTCTTAAATAATCTTCTCAGTAAGACATAGTTTTAAAAACCTATTTAGAGGCTAAAAAATTCCGCCCATGCCGGGACTCGAACTCGCGACCTCTGGCTAACCGTACCAGCGCTCTCCCAACTGAGCCAACAGGGCACAGTGGCCATGTCTTCTATATAGTGAAATTCTAAATTCAAAGCACGCTTTCCCGGGCGTAATCCACCAATCTACTGGCCGTAATCGCCAGGTCAACGTTCTACCTGGCTCGCCATCCGTCCGGTCAAGGTTCCAGTGGTCCCAGTCTTGACACTGCACGTTTCTTTATTTAAAAAAAAAACTAGCTATCTCAACGAACTTCCGCACGCTTTACCTCTGAACATAAGCCAGTCTACATCTGTAGACGCGTTTATAGGTAAGGTTCACGATTATTACTTTGGGCTTCAATAGAGTTAGCTACTCGTATGTAGTAAGTATATTATTACAGTATTGTAAGTATTAGTATGTATGACGACTGCAGTAAATATGTATTTGAATATCCTTTTATATTTTTTGTACTAAGTACTTTATGTACGTATGTGTGTTTAAATTATATTTATATTATGTAAGTACATAGTCAATGTAGATTATGTAATAAATCACTCCTGTATATTGTTTTTCTGGCACTAAACCTTCCACTCTCCACATAAACGTGGGTTAGCTGGAAGAAAATACTATCCAGTATTAAACACGCCTTTGTACAAATTTGCTTTTTTAGTGCAATAAAGAATTTTCATTCATTCATTCGAATATCGTATCGCCAATTCCTTGTTACCATGGCAACGCAATAAGTAGAGTTTGGCTTGGAGAACTGTTACGGTAACAATAAAATATTATCCAAAGGGAACGTATTACCAGGATATCAAGTATCCTATGTCTCAATTCAGATCTTTGTCTATCTGTACGCCAAGATTCATGTGAATCCGTTCATCCGTTATTGCGTGATTAAGTAACTAATATCCAAACGCTGAGTCAGCTGCCTTTTGTGACAATTTAGACAAACCACAGGCTAAATCTGTTTTTTTTTATTTCGTTTATTGTGTATTTCGTTTATTTCTGTTGTGCTCATACTGTGTCAATTTATATGTGTAGGGTAGTTACACTTATTAATAAACCAGTCAGTCAACCAGTAGCCTCTGTGTTTCATTGACGTTACATTGGCGACGAGGATGGGATTATTTTTTTTTCCATTCGTGAGAACAGTAAATCGCGTGCAAATTGCTCTAAAAATGCCGATAGGTAAATTGGAACCCTTTGACTTAAATTCAAAGCAGTGGCCGGCTTATATACGCCGAGTGAACCAGTTCATTCTACTAAATGAAATTAAAGAGGAGCTAAAGGTGCCAATGTTAATAACGGTAGTTGGTGAAGCGACGTATTCGCTTATGTGCGACCTGTGCTCCCCGATACATCCTGAGAGTAAGCCGTTCGACGAGCTGGTGCGGCTCGTGACCGAACATCTTGAACCGCAGAGGTCGGAGATAGCGGAACGCCACGTGTTCCGTTTACCTGGGGAACCCCTAGTGGAATATTTGCAACATCTCAAACATCTCGCTACGACATGTAACTTCGGCAATAAGCTGGAAGAAAATCTTCGGGACCAATTTGTTTCGGGGCTTGCTAGCGAATTGATGAGGTCAAGAATATTCGCTGAACGGAACATTGAGTACAAGGCGGCTGTTGAGTTGGCTCTGGCGCTGGAGGCGGCCGAGCGGCATGCGGAGGTGAGCGGCGCGACGCTGGTCGCGGGCACCTCGGGCGGCGGCGGCGCTCCGGGCGCGGGCGCCGTGGCGGAGTCGCTGCACCAGGCGAGGGCGCGACGCGGCGCGGGCGCAGTCCCGCGACGTCGCGGCGAACAAGGCGGGCAGGCGCAGGCGCTTGAGTGCTGGAGGTGCGGCAAGGCGCATCGACCCGATAGGTGCAGATATGTGCACTATAATTGTGATGGGTGTCATGAAAGGGGACATCTTAAAGTGATGTGTAAAAATGTGCAAAAAAGTTCACGAGTTCGGCAAAATTACGTAAGTGACGACGACTCCGATACGGATTTCTTCAATATCGACGTGATAACGCAAGGTAACAAACCATATTTTACTAAAGTTGTGGTGGAGAACTGTGAGCTGGAATGGGAAATCGACACAGGTAGTCGTATTTCCGCTATTAGTGACATTTTGTACGAGGAAAAATTTTCTCACAAAGTTTTACAAAAGGATGATTTACTTTTACGTTGTTATTCGGGTTTACGCATCGAGACACTGGGCTTTATAACGGTCGACGTAAAATTGAACAACGTGCTTGCGCGTAACTTAAAATTGTATGTTATAAAAAGGGTAGTCGACCATTGTTGGGCCGAGAATGGATGCGAACATTAAAGATAAGTCAGATAAATTTTCACAACATTGTTACTAGTGACAATTTAATTAGTAGACTTTGTGCAGAGTTTCCGGAAGTTTTAACAGAGAAACTGGGTACATGTAAACAAACAATTCGATTACAGCTCACAGATGATCAACCGGTTTACGTGCGCGCGAGGCCAATACCTATAGCGTTAAAGGCACGAGTCGAGCAGGAGTTAGGGCGGTTAGAAAAGGATGGAACAATTTTTCGCATTGAGAATTCCAAGTACGGGACACCGATTGTACCAGTTATTAAGGAGAACGGGGATATTCGCATATGTGGTGATTACAAAATCACAGTAAATCCGAAATTGAAGCGTGACTACTACCCGTTACCGCGAATTGATGAATTATTCGCTAGTCTTAGTGGTGGGGAGAAATATTCCAAAATAGATCTCAAACATGCCTACGAACAATGCATGCTTGCGAACGAAGATTCTCAGCACTTTGCGGCTATAACTACTCACATTGGTACATTTGCATATCGTCGTACGCCTTACGGTCTTTCGTGTATACCGGAAAAATTCCAAAAAATTATGGAAGAGACTCTAAGGGGAGTGCCCGGAACGGTGGTGTTTCTCGACGATATTTGTGTGACAGGTGCGAATGATGAAGCACATATCGGTAATCTGCGAGCTGTGCTCGAACGTTTACGGTACATGGGGTTAACCGTTAAATTATCAAAATGCAAATTTATGCAGAATAGTGTTAAATATTTAGGGTTCATCATTGACCGCCATGGCTTGCATCCGGACCCGGAAAAATTAGAAGCCATTTCCAAAGCACCACGGCCGGGTGACGTCACGCAATTAAAAAGCTTCCTCGGAATGTTGAATTACTATGGAAAGTTTATTCCTAACTTGAGCTCGCTGCTGCATCCTTTGCATCAGTTATTACGTACTCCTGAATTATAATATAATTATATATGTTTATTTTTTTGTGTCTGATGTGTGTTGTTGGTAGATAGATAGATAGATAGAATATTCTTTATTGTACACAGAAATTACAGTAACAGAAATTATATAAAAATATAGTACAAATGGCGGCTTTATTACTAAAAGCAATTTCTTCCAGGCAAACATGTATACATACATGGTATAATGTTTTTCTTTCTTTTTCTTTCAAACATCTTCACACACTTTTACATATTTATAACATAAGTAGGAAGTTAGGATAATCTTCTGTGATTTTAATAAACATTTTAAGGTAATGCACTTTGCGATTTCTAACTGTTATGGTGATACGATCTAATTTGTTGAGTACCTACTAAAGTTTTAAAGAGTGACTCAAGACTCAATTCTTTTAATTTTATTCCCAAGATCATATTCAATAATTTCTGAGTATTCTGTGCAAGTGTGTATTTTAGTTAGGGGCCTTAGCAGTCCCACATTAGTTTGATAGTGCATTTAATTGACACAGAAACTTCAGACAGAAACATATTCAATAATTTCTGAGTATTCTGTGCACGTGTGTATTTTAGTTAGGGGCCTTAGCAATCCCACATTAGTTTGATAGTGCATTTAATTGACACAGAAACTTCAGACAGAAACATATTCAATAATTTCTGAGTATTCTGTGCACGTGTGTATTTTAGTTAGGGACCTTAACAGTCCCACATTAGTTTGATAAGTACATTTAATTGACACAGAAACTTCAGACAAAACGTCCGTGTAAAATGCTAATTCAGGCGTGATGCGTATAATCTGTAAAAAAAGTCTAAAGTCATTTTAGTCAACGAACAGGTGACGTGGAGAAGTAGTGCCAATCAGTGAACATATATTTTAATGTAGGTACATCATTATATTTTTAATTTTATAAGACATAATATCAACATACAAGCGCTCGTGGCCTAGTCGAAACGAGTTATTGGAATCAATCACTCGAGAAGCAACAACAGCCGTGGTCAGGTGCTGAATGGGTGACCGTCCCGTTACTACCGCTAGTGGCATTTTTCGGAGCGCTTCCGTGCTTCACAAGGCACGTTAAGGCGTGGGTGCCGGCTGTCATGTAATGGCAGTCATTAAGCCACGTCAGAGGCCTTATAGGCGGCTTGATAACTTCTGACAGTAAGGCCCGCCACGGTCTTACAAGCCCCCACCAACCCGGACTTGGTCGCCGTGGTGGAGTATGGCCTAACCTTCCTGCAATACAGGAAGAGACCCGTGCCACAGCAGTGGGGATATACAGGGTTGCAATCGCAATATACTTATTTGTGATAGCAACCTATTATTTTGCCGTGCCAAGCAGCGATTTATCCATTGAAGTCTACGTAATTCCAGTAATGCACCCATTACTTCTTTGTAAAGTCGTTTTGAGCGCATACATTTGCTATCCGGTCAAAAAAAAATTGTATTTAAAAAAAACAAATGCTTCTGAAGGCTAGAAAAGTAACAGTTTAATGATAAGTATAAACGATTACACTATTTTTATTTTTAATGCACTAACCCGTGCTAAGGAACAAATTTAAAAAACCTATTTAGAGGCTAAAAATTTCACCCATGCCGGGATTCGAACCCGCCACCTCTGGCTATCCGTACCAGCGCTCTACCAATTGAGCCAATGGGCGACTCACGGCATCAGTGAAATTTCGAACCTCTTTACAATATTCTGTACGTAATACAGAGAATATTGTAAAGAGGTTCGAAATTTCACTGTTGCCGTGAGTCGCCCATTGGCTCAATTGGTAGAGCGCTGGTACGGATAGCCAGAAGTATAAACGAGCTCACTGAAATAACAATTTTGCGAGATATTAGCCATTTTCTGTGTAATGGATGCAGTGACTGTTCGGGAGGATAGGGGATTGTTCCAAAAACCAACTAAAACCATATTATATTGTTACGCAGTAACCATGGGTCTGAAGGGAAGATCTTCACTCCTATAACTATACGAGGTAGGTACAGTAAAAAATACTTAACCTCAAATCAAACAGTTGGCTAAACTCCATCGAAAACATACATCTCAAATTCAAGAGGCAGGTCTACCTTTCCATTTTTATTGCGATGTCTTCTTTAACATAATTCTGATTAGATTGCAGGTGTCTCAAAGTTGATGTGCAGCCGACTGCACGACCGACATTGCGATGTTCACATTTGTGCATGGAAACCTGTGGAGGTACAAACTGTATAATAAAAACGCCGGAACCATTTATATAATTAAATTGTGGCGTGCATCATAGTCAAGCCTGTAATTTGTTAATTTAATTAGGTGTGTAAGTAAACGCTTGCTGTAATAGGAAGAAAGGTTGCCGGAAAAAAAGAAAGCGCTTGACGCGAATGCGTACACGCAAAACTAGATCGCATTGCCAGTGAAACCTCTCTTAACATTTGCTGTGAAAAAGGTGATTATTTCATTGTTTTCTACAAGGTGTGTGGTTAATGACAAATTTTAACGACGTCGTTGTTTGCGCAGCTGGTAATTGTTCCGTCCTCGGCGTTAAGAAGGCCGTCTTCTGTTTTCTACTTAAGACTATTGTTCTCCGGACGTAACTGTAAGTAGACTGAGCGGTCAACTATTAGTACCTACGTCACAAGTCCAGGAAAGCGAGGGAGGGTTCTCACAGATTTATATTTTTTGAACTATAACTGTCGTAAGTACGAGGGGGGATCAAAAAGTAGTGAGAACGACAAACTCCTTGGTAAGAAAAAATAAATACTGGCAGGCATAGCTCAGATATATTATATATTTGTAATATTAATAAAGAAAAAAACCTTCGATTCGATTCTCTTTTGATTTTTTGAATGTGTTTTCGAAAATTGAGAAAAACGAAGTGCGAGCTGTTATTAAATACCTCTGTTTAAAAAAAGTACGACGCAAGAGATTAATACTAGACTTTTTATCGGAAGAGTCCGAAAGACGAGCCGAAGAGCCTAGTAAGTTGATCCCACAGGGCATTGAATAATGATTCGGTCAAAATCAAATAGATTTATATTTACAGGGTATCCTAGTGTGGGGCCAGAAGCAATGTATGTGCCTGTATTGTATTTTATGTTATCTGTAGAAATATTAGTTTTTTTTAGTTACATATCAAACGGGTCAAATTGCGATTATTAAGTCAGTCTACCCGTGACCACGGCAACTGCGATCTTGCCGAGGCGTAGGGAATTAAGGTAGTTATTTTACCTAATAATTTATCGCGAGTGTATGAGTATCGCGAGTAATTAGGAATTTTATTTCACAACTTCAGGCAATCATTTACATCAATCAATCAATCACTAGCACCACCAATGGCAAAAAATCATCACTTGTTTTATAATACGTTTTTATCTAAAAGTTAACATGAGAAATCTTAACAACTGTGACAACTATTTTTAGAATCTGCAGTCTAGGACCTAGGATCAACAGCCTTGAACTTTAATCGATTTCCACTAAAAACGGCCATTTTTATTAATCGATTTCCGTTAAGAACGGCCGTTTTTGGCGGAAATTGATTAAAGTGCTGTTGGTCCTAGGTCTTAGAATGCTTTACAAATCTATGGTTCAAATCAATATTCCTGACCACCATCCGCAAGGGTAATTTCAAAATGGCATCAGCTTTATGTTCGAATTTCACAACTGGACATCAATTAATTTCTTAGATCTTCGAGAATATATCGCCGTGAGGGTGTGTTATCCACCTATGTCCTCTTGACATTAAGTACAGACGCGAGGGTCATGCGGAGGTCACGCCTGAACCTTGCTGGCGCCATACCCAGTCTCGCAGTCGCCTTTCGGTCGAATTGGAACAGTGGTAGGGTTGCTAGATTTATAATGACCTCTTTTTTTCAGTAGTGTCTGGCCAATATGTACTAGACCTGTCTGTCTGGCTTTTAGTCGAAGGACGAATAAATTTTATGGACCTAAATGCAATAATAACATACAATTAAGACTGACGAATTTCTTTTATTTGTTTAAATTAGTAAGTCAGGCTTTCAGGGTTAAATTTTTGACAAAATAATATGGACCCGTGTCCGGCTTTTTTATTTTTGTGCTTGGCAACCCCAGACTACGGAAGTCCCTTTTTAAATAGTTTTTCTAAAAAAAAAGTAAATAATAATTCCCGTAGAGCAATATGGCGTCTCACAGGAATTATTAGCGTCACTGGTCAGTAAAGAAACAAACGTCAAGTCAACTCTAGGGTTCTCTGATCGCTATATTTACTGAGTTGTGACGTCATTATAGATTCGATCAATCAAAAACGAAAAATTGCTACAAATACAAAATTATTAAGTTTTATCCTGGTTTTTACATAAACGATTCATGCTTTTAGTTAGAATGGCACAAAACTCATAATTAATACTCTTTTCCACGAATAGCCTATTGCTAATAAAGGCGGTAGTATCGTGATTGTTGTAAATAAGCTAATAAAGTTAATCTATTAAATGGTAGTTTCATTAAATTGTCTTCTTTCTGACAGCTTTTATGGCGGGAGATTTTATATTGCGTGTTAAATTTTCCCGCTCATATTTTCTTGAATTGATTTAGATTGTTATTGTTACAGAACTAGGTCAACCTCTCACAAAAATATTCTAACATAAATGCAAAGATCCTATACAGGTACATACGCGAATAATCTCTTGTACCAAGAATTAGCTTGCCTGAAACGCGGTACAAAAAATGTGTAAAGTACACTTTGTGTCAAAAGGGCAAGGTTAACATAGAGAATTATTTAGATGACAATGATGTCTGGAATTAAAACCAGTAAGTACAACGCAAAGTTCTATTAGATGTTTTATTATGACTTTGAAAATACTTACTAAGTTTGTAGCTTTTTGTCCATTTTTTATCCAAAATGATCGAAATAGACACCTAGTTCGACTTGTAACTTGTCGATTAAGCCGCAGTTTCTGTGCTACTTAGAACAAAACTTTTTTATTTCATTACTCGTACACTACAGTAAAGGTACCCTATAATTCTTGTCGGAGAAGCATCTTTCACGTAGACAGGACGTACTCGGTCACATAAAATTACACAAGTACAGTCTGTTAGCTTTTAGAATATACCTCGGCTACTATCGGATATATTCGTGTAATAGAAATATCGGAACTAATACTTTGCATAACTTTTCAAAACCGTGAAGAAAATTTTTATACAGAGCAGGAAGTAATATTACACTCGTGTGCTTTCGGCGAAAACCGAAGCCTACTCTAGAGCCCAAGGTATACTCTAAAAGCTAACCGAATGTAAACGGTGCCAGCTCGGAACACTTGCCACTTGTCAAGTAGCTGCCGAATATTTGAGCTTCGACTACCCTACTACTGACTACTACTATGCTTTGTTCAAAGCACGAAAGGGAGATATAATTTTGCTACGTATCACTACTATCAGTCAGTGCGTGGTGCGTACACAAGAAAACGGGTATAGTCTGTTAGCTTTTAGAATATACCTCGGGCTCTAGAGTAGGCTTCGGTTTTCGCCATTTTCCGCCGGTTGTCGTACTGATGATCGAGTTCTGATTTCGAAATTAAGTGTCATATTAGTTCCGATATTTCTATTAAACGAATATATCCGATTCTATCCGATAGTAGCCGAGGTATATTCTAAAAGCTAACAGACTATACCTCCTTCGTTGAAGGGTCTATTTAACACAAATTGAACCGTTCCAAGGTACAAACCTTCGTTGTCTTGCCCGTAGATCTACCCGCAGCCGTCGAACAGTAACTTCACTTCACAAAGCGTAGCCAAGGGTTCAACAACCCTGCGCATGATGCATTGCATCTCTATCAACATTACTTACTTTCTCTGTTCCAACTGGCTGTATTAAAAGTGAAGCAATCACGTTGGAGCTTCTGATTAGAACTCTTTTTTGTTACACATTTGTTTAAACTTGTAATGCCTCCTCGTATTGTTTTTTTAAACGATTTTTTCTCGACTTGGTATTACAATTGTATCATCGTCAATCATCAATGTAATTACAGGCTGGCTGTGAATACATTATGGAAGGCCACATTGATGGCAAGTCAAGTTCACGGGATTTTTTCCCGTAAGCGAATATCATCTTTATTAAATAACCTGTTTAGTACAATAGTAGTGACAACATAACAATAGAGTTAAAAATTCTCCGTGCGTCTAATCCGCAACTGACCTTGAACCTTTGACCCACGGAACTTTATTTACCTCTTACACCAACGTAAGCTGACACTCTGAACCCAGAGTACAATGAGGTCGATTAAGCTACATGGCTTTATTGGATATTATACTCTACGTAGTGCAGATAAAGCACCCTGCTAAACGCGCAAACTGAACGTGTGGTGACTCACTGTATATCCAGTGTTCTCTCACGTCAGATGAAATTACGTATTCGTCGTCAAATATGAGGAACAAAGGCGATAATGAAGAAACAATGACGACAACGTGGTATAAAGTTTGGCAATGAAATTCTTTCCACGGCTCGTGTGCCACTTGTGGTCAATGTTCAAATTAAAAAGACACTGAGATTGAGAACACTTTATTGCACAACCAGAAAAAAGAGTACATGAAGGCCTGCACAAACGAGGGACTTTCGTCCCTTGGGGACAAAAGTCTTTGAATCGTAAAAAATGTCCTCCGAGTACTTGTCGCGGACTCAAAGCCTACCGAGTGCGGTCATTTGCTGGGGTATAGGTGTTCTGTGGTCATTGTCATTTGTTCCCCGGAAATTAAGTGAAGCGTAAGTACGCTATGGAAGCAAATATTCTGAGATTACATTGTGTTGTAATTTACATGAAGTTGAAAAAGAAAAGGCGTTTTAAAAGAAAACACCGAACATTAGTCCACTCCGGTCTCTTGATGTGCTCGATAACTTGAGGGACTTTTTGTACGGGATACGGGGTATTTTTAGTCCTTCGTGTGCGTTATTCGATACAATTTATAAGAGATCTATATCGACGGACAAAAATTACCCGGGGGATAGTCCCTCGTCTGCGCAGGCCTTGAAATGTATTGTTTTAAGAAATATTATACAATTCGCGGTCAGATGATGATATCAACCCTTTGTATGTCCCCACTCCTGGGAAACGGGTTCATTCCGGCCTGCCTCGCAGGGGCCCACGGAGCACAAAGGGGGTTGGTGGAGAATGGTATTGCAGTGGCGGGCCTTACTGTTAGCAGTTATCAAGCCGCCCTTAAAGCCTCTGACATGGCTTACCATCGGCTTAGCGTGCCTTGCGGAGCACGGAAGCGCTCGGACTAAATGCTACAAGCGGTAGTCACGGGATGGTCACCCATCTAGGGCCTGACCGCGCCTATTGTTGCTAAACCCTAGTGATCCCAATTACTCGGTTTCACTGGGCCACGAGAGCTTCAAATTAAAACATTATGTTTAGTTTAAAGTAGCACAGAATCTGCGACTTAATTAAGTTACTAGTTAGAATTGTGTCCATTTAAATATCTAGATCATTTTGGAGAAAATGCGGGCAAAATGTTCTCGCCAGACATGTTGTTTCGATCTTGCTAATCGATAAATCTTTACTTTTAGATGCTCTACTTTGTTCCAGTTCCCAGCGTGAGTGCGAGTCATTTTGTACTCGTTTATAAACACTTTCTTCATTGGTTAATCATTATTAACTTCAATAAATTCCACTTCCTTCTCAAAGAGAAGGAATTAATGAAGGCTTAACCTTGTGATGTTGTATATCCTTTACAAATAATAAGAACTGGAACGACTTCAGGTGTTGTTTTATTTGAAGATTAGAAGTATAATAACACAGAAGAACTGGATAAAAACGGATAAGCAGGTAAAATAGTCAGATCTGGTCGAAGGGTAAAGTAGTAATGATCAAAGAGTATATAACCACTACGTTTTAAAAACCTATTTAAATAAACCTATTTATCACTACGTTTTAGTAATGATGAAAAATGGGGGAAATCGAAAAATGTGTGACGCAATTTAAATATTTGAAAATGATTGATAGAAAAAGAAATAAAAATGGTGTAAAGAGGTTTGCACCGTTACAACCTTAGTGATTGGTTCCAACCACTCGCTTCCATTAGGCCATGAGCGCTTCGGTTATCATAATTATGTTTAGCGATAATTCTTTACGAAAGAAAGCAGAAGAGATTTATTCAAATGACGACACGGATAATACGAAGTTGTCTGATTTGATTGCTTCTGATTTGGTACAAAGGAGATACTTTCTGGGTGGTTCATATAAATTAAAGCCAAGTTATCCAAAATCTGTGGAATCTTTGAGAAAGTAATCGAACTTTTTTTAATGCGTGTCTTTCTTAAAATTAGTTTCTTCGTTGTTAAAGAAGTATTTTTTTGAAAGAAAACTGCTTTTATTAGTATAGACAGGGAGGAGTGAAAGCTCTTGGGAGAGGCCTTTGCCCAGCAATGGGACACAAGTAGAAATGAGGTCCTTGAGAAGTATGTGTAGAGTTACTTTAAATGACAGGATACGCAATTGTCTGTTTAGAGAACGCTGTGGACTGAAAGAGGATGTAGTGACTAGAATTGAGACAGGAAAGGTGCGTTGGTTTGGACATGTGGAGAGGATGAAGGAAGAAAGATTGACGAAACAAATATATATTGAAAATGTGAGTGGAAGGGCTGGCAAGGGACGTCGCAGGCGGACATACATTGACCAAATAGGGGATTTATTAGAAGATAAAAAGTACCCGGAACCGGCAATGCGTGCATGCAGACTTATTTGATGAAGCGAAGGTGATCTGTGAGGATCGTGGCAAGTGGCAGTCCCTGGTCTCTGTTTACCCCTGGGATACAGGCGTGATGTTATGTATGTATCTTTGTATGGGAAACAAATACGGCTGACTAAAAACAATTGGCCTTGATTGCGTGTGGTGATGGTGGCAGGAAATATAATTTCTTCGCTGTGTCACTGCGGCACGGTTAGTCATCCGTTTCAAAGACTTGGTTCAACATTTCCTTTAGAACAATGCCTTTTGCCGTCGAGCAACACATTCAAGGTGATGAAAGGAGCTTCGTATTAGCTAGTACAGTGCATTAATTCTTACTTTTCCAATTTAGTAAACAACATTCTAACCTCAAAATTGACATTTGATGCCAGAACTAGATATTTTCTCGCAAGTTCATGAGCTTTGTTTATAAAATATCAGCATACCTAAAATACTAACCCAGTATAGTATTTTCTAAGGTTAAAACGAACACTAGACATAATAAAAACAGTTTTATTATACTAACACAGGTTAGTTAATTTATGGGAATATGGCAGTTTTCGACTACCAAGTCATACTTTACCGGCAGAATCCTTGTTTACTAAAATGGACGAGTAAGGATAAACAGACTGTAGGTTTTCTCTCGAAGATAATTCAGTTTTGTTTCAGCCTTCTCACCATTCGCCGCCCGTTGAAAGAAACTATTATGATGCTAACTACCTACGTCGTCAAGTAAGGGCTTATTATTATTACTAGAAACGTTGTAAATACGTAAAGCGGTGGTAGCTCAGTGGGTAGAACCATAGACTGGCAAGCAAGAGCCCCATGTTCGATCCAGAGTGCGGGCATGTACCAATGACTTTTTTTAATTTAATAGTTACGTACATTTGCGAATTTGTAGTCGCAATACCACACGCTAACGGTGAAGGAAAACATCGTGAGGAAACCCGCGGCTTGGTTGGCTCCGCACGTATTGACTACTCTTTCCTGTGGGCTAGGCCGACAAAGCTTTCAGGGTGGTATAGGTGCTGGGCAAGCCTACACCATCTATAAAACCATGTCCCAGGCACTACAGCGTCGGAGTGGTCCCTTCACCCATCTAGTGTGAGTGAAGATACCACTGGACGCTGTATAATGATCTCATTAAGTAGATGCAAAAAGGCCAATATTGTAAATACGTAGAACGCCGGTCAAAACTGGCATATATTATGGAGTAGCAGTCCAGTACACTAGTTATGGAGGCAGGACACAAGCCTAGTCTCAGAGAGTTTGTGCTACAATGGGCTTAATTGCAACGCGTGCCCAACGCAGATTGGCGATTTCAAACACTGAATTAAGTATGCGATTCCCTTACTTAGGCTCTCAGGATACCTTGCGCAGTTTGTTGACGCGAAGGTATTATTATATAAGCTATAAACGTCCCACTGGAGGTCACAGGCCTGAGAGAGAGACAGAGTAGGAGATTTCTTTCCTTTCCTCCTTCCTTCCTTCGTTCCTTCGTTCCTTCCTTCCTTCCTTCCTTCCTTCCTTCCTTCCTTCCTTCCTTCCTTCCTTCCTTCCTTCCTTCCTTCCTTCCTTCCTTCCTTCCTTCCTTCCTTCCTTCCTTCCTTCCTTCCTTCCTTCCTTCCTTCCTTCCTTCCTTCCTTCCTTCCTTCCTTCCTTCCTTCCTTCCTTCCTTCCTTCCTTCCTTCCTTCCTTCCTTCCTTCCTTCCTTCCTTCCTTCCTTCCTTCCTTCCTTCCTTCCTTCCTTCCTTCCTTCCTTCCTTCCTTCCTTCCTTCCTTCCTTCCTTCCTTCCTTCCTTCCTTCCTTCCTTCCTTCCTTCCTTCCTTCCTTCCTTCCTTCCTTCCTTCCTTCCTTCCTTCCTTCCTTCCTTCCTTCCTTCCTTCCTTCCTTCCTTCCTTCCTTCCTTCCTTCCTTCCTCGCGATGTTTTCCTTCACAGTTAGCCAGTGGTATTGCTACTTCACAAATGTACATAACTTAGAAAACATATTCATTGGTACAAACCTGTACTGGGAATCAACCTGGGTCTCTTGCTTCCAAGTCCATCGTTCTAACTACTGGGCTACCGTCGCTGCTATAGCTACCACCAATTACTAACCTATAAAACCAAGTCACCTATACATTTCGGGACTAAAGTCAAGTACAGTCTGTTAGCTTTCAGAATGTACCTCGGCCACTATCGGATAGAATCTGATATATTCGTGTAATAGAAATATCGGACCTAATATAACACTTGAATAAATAAACTTAATAAGAAAATTGGTAGATATATGTAGTAGTATTACACTCGTGTGCTTTCGGCGAAAACCGATGCCTACTCTAGAGCCCGAGGTATATTCTAAGCAGACTGTATCTTAGGCGCGTCAAACAACGGGACTAGGAAAATAGGAAATAAGGAAAACAAGGAATGATGTTAGGAAGCATTTATTGCTACGGTCGTTTGCTTTGCTGTAACTAAGACCAGATAGATGCGGGCGGAGTTGGGAAGAGGGATTTGGTACCTGTAAAATAAAAAAGGAGGGATTAACTTCACAGTTAGTCATGGAAAACCTGGAGAACAGGACCTTAATTCCGTTCCGTGCATTACATTAAAATGACAGGTAAATAGTAGGGTCACGTGATGTGTTTTTTTTATACCATTGGATCTAGACGTGTGCGGGCTTAGATTTCAAGCAGCAATAAAAAGAAATCGCTGTTCGTGCAATTGTAATTATTAACAGAGTCTAATCGTTAAGCAGTTGGTGCCGGCTGCCGTCGATATATAGCAGTCGTTAAGCCAAATCAGAGGCCCTAGGGCGGCTTGAAGACTTCTGACAGTAAGACCAGCCACTAGTCTTGCAAGCCTCCGCCAATGCGGACTTGGCCCCCGTGTTGGAGTATGGACTATACCTTCCTCAGGCAAGAGACCCGTGCCCATCGGTGGGGACATAATGAGTTGATGATGATGATGATTAACAGAATCTACGGCCTGTAAACAGTAGAAACGACTGGGGAGAACGCATGAAGAGGCACTTAGCCAACTGTAGTAGAGTAGGTAATACAGTACCTTATACAATTTTTTTTACTTTTAATGCACTAACCCGTGCTAAGGAAAAATTTAAAAACCTATTTAGAGGCTAAAAATTTCACCCATGCCGGGATTCGAACCCGCAACCTCTGGCTATCCGTGCCAGCGCTCTACCAATTGAGCCAATGGGCGACTCACCGGCATCAGTGAACGGATACCCAGATCACGGCACGGATAGCCAGAGGTTGCGGGTTCGAATCCGGGCATGGGTGAAATTTTAAGCCTCTAAATAGGTTTTTAAATACAGTACCTTTTTTTTAATTAGCCTCCATAACATTCACGCTTGCATAGTGGCAAGTGGACCGCCTTAATTACGTAACTTTTCACGTATGATACATCTGTGTGTAAAAACGAAATATCTACTGGACTTTGTCGTACAATTATGCTGGCACTGACTGAAAATCAGCGCTGAAGGCTTGTCCATCAGCATATTGCTGATTCAGTTGCCATTTATAGCAGCAGTGACACGCCGTGACCTTTCGTTTTTCTTCTTTTTTTTGGTGTTTGTTAATGTCATGTTTAGTATTAATATGTTTTAAGTTTGTTTTGTTACTGTGGCGTGAGAACTGTTTCTATAATAAATGTTTTTCTTCTTCTTCTCTTCTTGTTCAATATCACTGTCATTTATCATATATCCACTGAAATGCATCACAGTGTCGACTATGTGTGATACATATTACGCCTCACATTGTAAGTAAACATTCCGCTTCCGCACACTGTGGTATACGTGACTAGTTACATAATCAGGTTCTATGTACTTTTTTTTATTTAGGACA
Source organism: Yponomeuta sedellus (assembly GCA_934045075.1). Classification (NCBI taxonomy): domain Eukaryota; kingdom Metazoa; phylum Arthropoda; class Insecta; order Lepidoptera; family Yponomeutidae; genus Yponomeuta; species Yponomeuta sedellus. The sequence goes on along the minus strand of OW203744.1, from coordinate 12,823,344 downwards.
ATAGAAAGATGAGTACGGATCTAAGAGCCAGTTTCGGAATTGAGAATTACGCTAAGTAAATAGTTAACTGTAGTGCCATCACTTCGAGTTTCTCAGAAAAGAGCATGTCAGAACGTTACTCAAGTATGTACTTAGTGAAATTCTCAATTCAGAGACCGGTTTCTTTGAGAATTTCACTAAGTAAATACTTAAAGTTGGTTTTGTTTTCTTAGGGCCGGCCCTAAGAGAACAAAACCAGCTTAAGTAAACTCGCGCGAGTACTCTAAACAACGTGTGAACTGAACCAGCCAAGTCAACGAACTTTAAATTAGTAGGAAGATGACATCCTATTCTGTAAACGGCGTTTTGCTGGGACTTAAATTAGACAGATTAGGGTTTACATTCCCCATTGGCGTTAATGTCGTAAATGCGAATTTAAGTCGTTTAACCCCCTAAATTACCTTCGGGGTGACCTTTTGCAGTTAGTGATGGCAATCATAAAATCGTATCATACGTATACGATTCCTACCAATCAAACACATATTTTTTTATTAAAATTGATGCAGCCAATTCAAAGGAATTCGATAACAAACACTGTGGATACGACGTCCTTATAATATTAGATTTTTCGTAAGTATTTTTGTAAAAAGAATATTCGTCGCGCTTCCGTACATTTTCTGAGCAATCAGTAAATACAATTTGATTATGATGTATCAGGTTTAAGAGGACTTGAAAAAAGATGGTCAGAGTGGACATGCAAAGGGTTTATATCGACCGATGCCTTTTGTATTATACAAAATACAATAATTTTAAAATTGATTATTAATTCGTGGTGTCTCCCACAGTTCCTGATTTCGTAGGCGTACCGTAACTTGAAGACAAAACTTTTCGGAACATTTTCTCAGAGCACATCAAACACAAAACAGTGTAAACCACTTTATACCATTTTTGATATTTCTCTCATTCTGTCCTATTATTTTTAGACCACAATTTAACCTGATGGAATTATAGCTGCCTCTTAAAATTGAACCTTATAAGTTTGAAATAAGGTCCGAAACCAATGAAAATTCATACTACCCATGTCTGATTAAGGGTTTAAGTTACGTCACTCACTCTAGATTCCTTTTGGATTTTCGCTCGCCACTTCATCGTTCGACGAGTAAATAACCATGCCTTCTCAAAACATGTTCCAAACAACCATTACAGGCTTTGTGGCCCTCAAGATTAAATGAGAAAGATGACGTCGTTTGACCGCGAAGGTCAAGATCCACTTTAGTACGGCGGTCTCTAGGGGGAATCAGGCCCACAACCTCCGTTTTGATAGGCAGCGTCTTAACTGCTAGCGTCTCAGCTGCTCTTATAGCCTGGGCCAGTTTCTGAATTGAGAATTTCGCTAGCTAAATACTTCACTGTAGCGCTGTCTCTTCGATTTTATCAGCAAAGAGCGTGACAGAACGTTACTTAAGTATTTACTTAGTGAAATTCTCAATTCAGAAACCGGCCATAGGCCAGTCACCTTGTCAGGCATGTCGTTTGTGAAGAAAAACAAACTACATTAGGATGAGAATCGCTCCTTGACAGTCTCCGTCAAGGAGCGATTACTAGGTTTTTCTGGTCTAATGTACTCGAGTAAATCTAACGCAGTAGTCTGTTAGCTTTTAGAATATACCCGCATGCCCAGCGTGGGGATTATGGGCATTACCCTATATGATAGCATAACGTGGCGCTCTTTAGGGGAGGGCTATGTTCAGTAGTGGACTAGTATAGCCTGACGACGACGACGACTATCGGATTATTATTCATGTAATAGAAATATCGGAACTAATATGACACTTAACTTTACAGAGCTTAAAAAAAAACAACCTGTTTAAGGCCTAAAAATTACACCCATGCCGGAATTCGAACCCGCGACCTCTGGCTATCCGTGTCGCTGCCTGTACGTAATACAGAGAATGTTGTAAAGAGGTTCGAAATTTCACTGATGCCGGTGAGTCGCCCATTAGCTCAGTTGGAAAGAGCGCTGGCACGGATAACCAGAGGTCGCGGGTTCGAATCCCGGCATGGGTGGAATTTTTAGCCTCTAAATAGGTTTTTAAATTGTCCTTAGCACGGGTTAGTGCATAAAAAAAAATTACAAAACTTTTCAAAATAGTGACGAAAAGTTTCCTCTGGCTCTAGAGTAGGCTTCGGCGAAAACCGAAGCCTACTCTAAAGCCCGAGGTATATTCTAAAAGCTAACAGACTGTACAACACTTCGCGTCCTATGTTTTGCGTAAAACCAACAGGTTTTCATGTAATTAATTAGCGAACAGCTCGTTTATTTCAACGTTTGATAAAGGACCTTCGCAACTTAATAACGCTGCGACTTTTATTAGTGCAGGTTTTACTTTATTTATTTCTATTGGGAGCAGTATTTTAATATTCTATTTGATAGTTTGGGTATGTTAATTCCGGTTTATTTCTATAACCGATGTGACTTTGCATAAATATTTGATGGGTATAACGCTCGGCGCAAAAGTTTAACAAAAATCTACGCAGTCGGGATGAGTTTACGAGGGATACTACGAGAGGATTTTTGTAGTTTACTTTGTACATTTACATATAGGCACATACATTGCCTCTGCCCCACACTAGGATACCCTGTGTCTTGGGAACCAGAAAAACGACACCACAAACATATAAACATCCAGGACCTGGGGTTTTTTTTTGCCACAGCCGGGGTTCGAACCGGGGACCTCTGGCATGATAGGCACGTTAGACACGAGAGGTAGACACGTTTTTTCTGCATCCCAGGGTTTGCTGAAAGAAATCTCTTTCGGAGAAAAGCTCGCCGTTGCCAATATTCTCGTAATTCCTATGGAATGTCCTGGTAATGATTCATGTGCGATCCTACTAATATTATAAAAGTTAAGTTTCTTGAGTCGCCCATTGGCTCAGTTGGAAAGAGCGCTGGCACGGATAGCCAGAGGTCGCGGGTTCGAATCCCGGCATGGGTGGAATTTTTAGCCTCTAAATAGGTTTTTAAAAGTTTCTTGTTACTCAATCACGTAAAAACGGCTGATCAGAGTTACATATAACTTGGCATACAGAAAGACAAAGATCTGATTTTAGACATAAGATACCTGAAGTCCCGGTAAAGCGATCCCGTGGGATAATATTTTATTGTTACCGTAACGTCTTTTCAAGCCGAACTTTACTTTCTCTTCATTGCATTTATTTGTTACGTCATATGTATCAGAACTCAACGTTTATTTATTGCGCTGGCATTGTAATAAGAATCGTATAAATCTGTGGCGGTACAAAGTTCTCCGGCACAGCTAGAAAAGTAAAATAACAATTTTCTAGTCTAATGAATCGGCGTGTGTAACGGTGAAAGCATGAATAAACTAGCTAATTATCTACCCATCTCAAGTTTGACGATAACTGAGCAGTTACTTAATTAATCTGAGGCAAAATAACTACAGTTATTTGATCTGCATTCATATTATAAGATCAATTCAGTCGATTGTTTTCATAAATTTTCTCCAAGTGCACGATATCTAGGGTTGCCAGATGATCATTTGATAAACGCAAACGGGTGTAAGTAAAAGGTTTTCTGTAAAAAAGAAGGATTATCACAGTAAAACATTATTTTTAATTTTACTTTATTTTAAAGCAAAAAAAGTTATGATGATATCAACCCTTTGTATGTTCCCATTCCTGGAGCTCGGGTCTCTTCCTGCATCGCAGGAAGGTTAGACTAACAAAAAAAAAAACACTAAAAACAAAATTTACTCAAAATTCACAATGCTGTTAGTTTCACGATTACGTGAAGATGAAGCTAACGAAGGATCTCAACATTAAAAACTTGTACTACACTAGTAACTTACACTACACTAGACATAATCATCACCGTAATTTTTTTTTAATACGAGGCATCTTTGTCTTTCAAATAATCCTTAATCTTATAATAGGCTTTTTTGCACAGAGGATGCTCAACACGTTTTTTAAACCGCGTCGGTGGTAACTCTAATTATCTTGAGGAATCTTTCTGTGAAACCGTATGTGCCCCATAAATGATGTATTAACTTTGCTAGTCTAAATCGTGGAAATCACACATCATATTTATTGTTATTGATAAGGCCGCCGTCTGTACTCTAAGTTTAAGAAATATTTGTGTAATTTTTATGTACAAAAAAAGTGTTCTCTAACTAAGTATATACTATCTTAGATAGATAAATATCTATCTAACATAGTATATATGTATATACTATCTTAGATAGATATATTTATCTTATAATCAATATTATGATGGCTGCCAATATTTTCGAAATTGCTGGTACTTTTTCTAACATAATATTCCGCCGTCTATACTCTTAGGTTAAGAAATATATGTGTATAATTTACTTTTTTATGTACAATAAAGTGTTCTCTAACCATCTATCTTATTATCAATATTATGATGGCTGCCAATATTATCGAAATTTCTGATACTTTTTCTAACATACGTAATATTTTCGTACTTAAGTGTATTTAAGATTAATCGTCATGTTTGACTGAGCTGCCAATTTTTGCAAGAAGTTCTTGGTTTTTCAGGCAGACAGCAGCAGGATTAACGACTAAACAAATACGTCCTTTTAAATTACATCTGGCAACCCTAACGACATCAGAATTCCACTGGGTTCATTAATTCCACCCGTTTCTTGTGGGTATTTTACTAATTAATGGACTGCGTTGTTATTGTAAGAAAGATAAAACACTGTGTAAATACAATTTTAATTCGACAGAGGTAGGAAGTGGCTTTACGCAAGCGATTAGTTAATTGCAGAGTTCCGAGACGAATTTCATCGAATAGGTACAGTCGGCAGCGGGTCATCTTTATATAATTAACAGACGATCGAACTTGGTACGGGGGGGACAGCGTTTGGGCGTAACATAGGACCGAGCGAACACGGAATAGGACTAACTAGCTGTGCCCCGCGGTTTTGAATTTCTCATGGGAGATATTATCCCAATAAGATATTTTTCCGCAGTAAAACGTTGCCTATGTGTTAATCCAGGGTTTCAGCTAACTCCATACCAAATTGTATTAAAATCCCTCCAGCCGTTAAGACGTAAAGAAGTAACAAACTCACAAACATTCGCCTTCATAATATTAGTATGATAATGTGATGTGATGATTAGTGAGAGTAAGAAATGTTTATTAAACCATAACACCAAATAGACCATACGATATGAATGGCAATATGAATACGAATACAATAGTAGTGTGATTATGTTCGGCAGACAACTTTCCAGACGATCGGATATGGTATGGAGCGTACCGAATCCGATGTCCGGCGCGTAGCTACCAAGTTCGATCGTCTGTTAATAGTAATACGTTTTTGTAGCAAAGTCGCTCTTAACCTTACTGGTTAGAGTGCACTTGTGTACGTTAATGTTCTGGCGATTGTACAGTACACTAGCTAAGCAAAACACGTAACTCTTTCTGACGCTGATAGAAACGTACCCAACTTCCTATTGACAGCTTGACGGAAATCGTGAGTGCATTGTGGTACTTACAGCACACACAACAGCAGACCAGCGATTTTTTTGTTGAACGTTAATATATCAAATTAGTACAGTATTTGCGGATCGCTGAGTGAAACGATCACGAAGGTTAAGCAACATAGGGCAGGTTCAGAGCATGGATAGAAGACCGTCTATGACTAACGCTGGTGGCATTTTTCCGAACGGTTCCGTGCTTCGCAAGGCGCGTTAAGCTAAGTCAGGGGCCTGTGGGCGGCTTGAAAACTTCTGACAGAAAGAACAGTCACTAGTCTAGCAAGCCTCCACCAATCCGGACTTGGCCCCCGTGGTGGAGTATGGCCTATACCTTCCTCAGGGAAGAGACCCGTTCCCCTCGGTGGGGACATAGTGGGTTGATGATGATGACAGTATTTGCGATGTGTATGTACAGTGGACTTCACCTTCGAGCTTCGTCTAGGTCGGTAAGTGCCCGTTTTTGCTCGAATATCCCAATTATACTGCACGCGATAGAGTTGCCGGTAATTCGGTCAGTTAAAGTAACTTTCACCGTCGTGTACTTTATTACAAACGAAACATGGTATCAGGTACCTAGGTACTTGCGACATTAATCTACTTAGGTGTATCGTCTTGCGTGGACGTTTGGTCAAGTTACTCGTAGAATCAAAACATGAAAACAATCCTAGTCTTTGCCACCGATGCTTGAAATATTCAGATGTTAATGGTCACAGAACTTTTCGTAGGTGAGTGCGACTTGCATTTGGTCAGTTTTTTATGTACAATAAAGTGTGGTCAATCTATCTTTCTTTGTCTATTTGCAAACTACAACGGTCGGTCGAAGGGCCAACCCTTTACCGATGTAGGTCTAACTAGAATGGATGGTAGATGACCCTATCTACTGGCCGGAACACTGGTCGATGATTACCAGGGACCCTGGGGAAATACCGGCAGCATGCAATAAAAACCTTGACCATTGTATCGTTGACATGAATTGTGAGGAAAATACGACGTGAAATAAAAAGTTGACCTCGGTTCGACGGACGAGTGAATCGGGGTGATAAATTAGCATGCGAATGTTTAATACCTTATCTAGGTACACGTTTGGCTGGAGGAAATATCTTACAGTGATAAGCTCACCTTTGTACCTATATGTTATTTCTTATGTTTGATGTTGCGTGTGCAATAAATTACAATGGTGGTTTGTTACATTAGACACCTAGGAGTCAACATACATATTTACTTATTAAATGGGCCTAATCGCGACTATTTATTAGGTAAAACGTAATTACTTTAATTTGTAAACGTAATTACCCTAAGGTGAACGTACCGAACTGCGATCCCCAACTCGCATGCCCAGCGTGTGGATTATGGGCATTACCCTCTATGATAGCACAACGTGGCGCTCTTTAGGTGAGGGCTATGTCCAGCAGTGGACTAGTATAGCCTGACGACGACGATAAACGTAATTACCTTAAGGTAATACCTTAGTAACGGATCCAATCGCAGTTTAAGGTAATACTTAAGCAAACATAACATAACCTCACGCCTGTATTCCAGAGGGGTAGGTAGAGACCAGGGACTGCCACTTGCCACGATCCTGACAGATCACCTCCGCTTCATCAACGTTCATAAGTCTTAAGAATTATTTTAATCCGTAAACTTAATTTACTATAATACGTAATTTATAATTGCAATAAAAAATAGGTATATATTTATGTATTAATTACATAAGTTTGACCTTGACTTTAGTGGATACTTTAGGCAGAAGATTGTTTTAGTATTTAGGGTTCCTCCGAAAGGAATCAACGAGACCCTATCTCTATTGTTATGCAGTCGGTCTGTATGTCTCACCTATTATCTCGCTTTTCCACTTGAATGGACGTAGGTGTTCAGTTGATATTTTCAACTGTAATTGTGGGCCATGGAACCACGAAGATGGCGTCTTGGGGAAAAAAGGCTATTATACCCAGCAGTGGGTCGTGGTGGTCTGTTGACGGTGATGTATTATTACACGATGTATTTTATGGACAATTAAGTCTGTATAGAGCGTTCTCTATCTTATATCACGGCGGACTAATATAATAATAAAAGTATCGAAAAAAAAAAATGTTTCTTACACTTTATTGCACAATAAAACTTAAATAACACATTGTGATAATAATTAGGTACGTACAGTCTATTTATCCTTACTTGGCCAATTTAGTAAACAAGATTCCACCCGTAAAGTATGGATTTTAGTCGCAAAGCGCCATATTCCCGTGTATTCGGGGAGACTATTTTAGCTAACACTCTGTCAATTTTATAAACAAAGAACATTAAGTTGCGAGAAAATATGTCGTTTTGGCATCAAATATCAATTTTTAGGTTAGAATCTTGTTTACTAAATTGGCCAAGTAAGGATAAATAGACTGTTCAGAGGCTATTTTAACAGAAATTTCTTTTAGTCAGCCTAAAAATTTTATTATTGATATGATGAAAAATTTACATGATTACAAAAAACGATCAAATGTGAGTCGGGCTCTTGCCAAGGGTCCCGAAATGACGAAAGAAAACACATTCATAGGTAGATACGAAAGAGCTTCGTTAGGATCGTGGCAAGTGACAAACGTTCGTCTCTGCGTACCCCTCAGGGAAACAGGCGTGAGTTTCTGTAGGTAGGTATTTAAGAAAAAATACAGAACCCCCGGTGCACGTATCCGACTCGCACTAGGGTAATTTTTTTATTATTTAAATGTAATGAAAACGCAGGCACGCCCGAATTTCACCCAACAGGGGTAGAGCATTCAAGGGCAGCATTGAACGGTGTGTCTAAAAATAGAGCGAATTCATTTAACTGCATCGAACAACGACAACCGAGATTCTGTCCTAGCTAACCGGATTTAGGCACCAAGTTGTGCGCCCTCCTCGGCCTCGAGGGGGGTCGCTCCCGATGTGGGTTTAGGGGTCTCTAGGACCAAAACCAGTCCCAAGGTGGTGTTTAGTGGGTAGGCGCACTTCTTGTGAGTCCCACATTGGCAGCACGGCCGGGTCCGTGCTGTTATGCATGAGCATTCACCACCTCCCTCCCCCGTGTCCTCCGGAGGGTGCCCTTTATAGGGTTAAAAAAAAAAAAAAGCACCAAGTCGTTATCAATTTGTTCCAAGCCTACGAAACTAAAACAGCATCGCGTGCTGCTACCTACCTTATCATTTCGCACGATAACGTGACCCCAGGCTTAAAGTAACGATGATAACGTGACCCAGATTGCTTACCAACATAAATCTATGTAAAACCTGCGCCATGGTGGGTACGTTGGTAAGTAATTTCTTTGTATAAAACTGCAGTTAGTGAAGTTGTATACTAACCTGCTATTCTCAAGACGGCTCGGTCCGCCGGATCCAGCTGCAGAATGGACAAAGGCTTGTCCTTCGCCCATTCTTTCAAGCTGAAATCGTTCTCGAACTCCATTTTTCTGTCATCCAAGCGGCGTATCTTCGCGCGCACCCGTGAACATAGTTGAAACAAAACTTCACCGGGAAATCACTTCCATAACACTGCACTTGCCCATTATTTTTTCGCGACGTATTACACGTGAATAGAAAGTAAACAAAACGTAACTATCATCGTCAGAATGAAAATCGATAACGCTCAGCTCAAAGGATAGCGTGAGCGGTTTTCCCTGTCCACTGACACTTAATTGATCGAACAAGAATACACTAAATAAGAATTTCACTAAGATTAAGGGTTATTTGTTATCCCAAACCAGCAGGACGGAATCGAAAACAAACGATTAGAGGTTAGAAATAATCAAAATAAACGCGAGCGTCATACACCAAGCCGGCGTGCGGAGATGATGCGACTGATTAGTTCCGGCGTTTGCCGTCCGTATAGCGCTGCTTATCACTCAGCTGTTCGCCGCGCATGCTCGCGTGCTATTACCCAAACGAATAGAAAATACCTGTTTGTCAGTGAAACATACGTGAATGAATGCACTTGTAAATTTTGATGGGTTATAAATTGTTTTCATACCACTACTGGCATCTCTTGGGTCTTGTAAAAACTAGTACAGGGTGTTGCCAACTACTTGCCAGTCAAAAATATATTGCTATTAAGTGTAAGGGAGGATTGCCTATATAATATCTAAAATATTAAAAAGTATATAACTACGTAATACTCGGAAATAATTATAATTTGTTACAATAATAATGGTTAATAACATTTCTTCAACTTTTTTCCGTTTCCGGTCTATTCACAGACAAAATACTGTTTACTTTGTTTCCATGGCAACACATCTGTCAAACTTTGGAGAAAAGTCTTGAAAAATAGTGCTCAAATAAATATTTTCGTTTTTCAGGAAATTTCTGATGAGGAAGATAATATAGGTACCTACTCAGTTTCATAAATATGTGACGAGTTTGTTGTGAATTGTTTTCATATAAACAAATATTATTTATCGAACTTTAAGGAAAAGGTAAGTTGGAATAAAGTTTTGGAGACACTCAAGTTCTTTCAAGTTTTATCAATAATCCAGTATTGAACCACAAGTGACCCAATTTATAAAATTTCTCCTTGTCTTGTGACCCAGAAAAGGCCACGTTTTTCACGACATCCCATTTTTGTGAAGCCCAACTTTACCTATCAACTAAGTTGGGAATTTCAGATAAATGTTGTGTTGGAAAGAATCAAGATGATTGAATCATTATGCGTGTGGGCTACTAAGAATACGCTTCTTTATTGACTATGGATATCTTTTGTGAAAGTTCCCCACAGGTAAATAGACTTATGTTATGATACATTCAATTTCTCATCTATCAATAATACAAGGAAATAATTGTATACCTATCTCACTTATTTATACACATATACCATAAATAATTGCGTAAATACCTCATGTAACAAATACCGAACATGGAAAACAAAGTCATTAGTACATTCTGGGATTTGAACCTATGACATCAGAGTGCTTAGTGTGAGTTTTTTAACTACTCGATCGCGTTAACGTAAACTCATATTTCTATGGCATCGAGGAAGCGCCACCTAGCGACAAGTATGGAAATTAAAATTGCTGAGTGCGAGTTGTAATGGTTTACATTGAGAAGTGAACACGTTTACCATCCAAAACACAAATAAACGCGAGTGCGAGTTGTACTGTGACAGCGTTTTGCCAGTTCGAACGGTTAACTTACTCATACTCACTACTCAATGCTCGATTAACGCGGTAGTAAAGTTATTCGATTGGATCTGTCAAACTCGCACTAAGCACTGAGCATGTGTGGCAAGGACTACCATTGCCGTCCCTCCACTTTATGTCAGATGCTCAACATTCAATACTGTAAGCTGTCTTAACATAGTCAGTTCAAAGTAACCCAAAATCTGTACCCTCTACCTTTTCCTGAACTATGATGCGCTCAATGGATTTATATCATTATCATGTAACTTATGTAACTAAACGAAAGTCTTATGTAACTAAATTTACATGACAACGTGTTCTGCATTGTTATGTAACTTAGTTACATAAGTTAAAGTTGGAACAAAGAATTGGTTTTGTATGTTATGCATTCTTATTTTTTAAATTAAACCCTATCTAACTTTATGCTAATGTTTATTTGTAAAGTAGTATTCCCATAACCCTGAAAACATTAGACTATTCAATCTATTCATTCATCGTACTGTTCTAAAACTTTTGTTAGCACTACACATTATGAACTTAATTCTTGATTCATTTTGTCAGAAGAGTTCAACTAGGTTTTCCTCTGATTCTCAAAGCTAATATAAAGAGTAAATTCGGAATTAAGTTAATTATTGTTCTCTAAGTTCTTAACCTAACGTCCTATGTCCCCTAAGTGGGACAGAGGCCATCCGCAATGCTCCGCTATCACTCTATCTTGGGCTGCAATCTTCAACTTGGGCCATGTTAGGCCGTCTTTATCCGCCAGGTTAGTTTGGGACGGCCAAGTTCTCTCATTCTCGTTCTCTAAGTTCACTAGGCTAAAAACCCATTGTCTTTTCAGACACCAGACTACACAAGGATATCAAAGAGATGCCTTGTGAAATTTACACCAGAAAAGAGAACCATATCTGCAAACTTCTCTCACAGTCACCGATGTGTTGATATACCTGACCCATACTCATCCAATTGTTCCAACATGAAGAAGGATATCTTCAGCATTGGCACCAAGAAGGAAGCCAAGATTTTTGATCAAATGTTGGATGAATTTGATGGTGACAAACATTATCCATGTGATAATCCTGTGTATGAAGATCCCAGAGATGTTGTCGGTAAGAATTTGAAGTTCCAATATCATTCTTATTACTATGCTATTATGTAATACTTAAAAACCTATTTAGAGGCTAAAAATTTCACCCATGCCGGGATTCGAACTTGCAACCTCTGGCTATCCGTGCCAGCGCTCTACCAATTGAGCCAATGGGCGACTCACCGGCATCCATGAAATTTTGAACCTCTTTACACTATTCTCTGTATTACGTACAGGCAGCGACAACTGGCTTAAAAAGCAAATTGCATCACTTACAGCCACAACTACCTACTTTGCAGTTAGGTTTTACATCGGAATGATATCACTGTACCCACATGATTACACTATTTTTATTTTTAATGCACTAACCCGTGCTAAGGACAAATTTAAAACCTATTTAGAGGCTAAAAATTTCACCCATGCCGGGATTCGAACCCGCAACCTCTGGCTATCCGTGCCAGCGCTCTGTCAATCCTCATGATCATCACAGTCAGCAGGTGTCAGTCCACCGTAGGCCTCTTCCAAGAGGCCTGATATTCCTTTCTTTTCCTTTCCAGTCACTGGCCACTGCGTTTCAGATGTCCTATCTCCACCTAGTCACAGGGCATCCTTTTGCTTTGTACCCTACATTTATCCAACCACTGCTGCAAATGCCGATTTTCTTATGTGTCTCAGAACAGAAGGAATCTGCAGGAAGCACTGATATCATCAGACCATCATACATTTTAAGTTCAGTTGTTAAATTATGTTTTTTTATCTGTGTGCTTTTGTGCCAATCTTAATAAGTGTATTATTAATTTTATTTATTATCATTCTTTTCGTCTCAGGGACAGGGACCAAGGTATTACATACACAAATGCATCTGTTCTCATATGGTCCCCAGAAAGCTATTATTGACAGTAAAATTAGTGAAAACAAATGAATTAAATTTTATTTCAATAAATAATAAATTTATTTACTTCAAAATAGAGAATTAACATTCTCTTAACTAATTGTCAATATACAATGTAAAATATAAGCCGCTGCCTTTGAGCCGTAGTGTAGTAAAGAAAAAGGCAGCGGGAAAAAAAAAAACTCCACTCTGACAAAAGTCACAAGAGTAATGTTTCAAAATTAAATTCTTTACATCGAAATTTTTCCAGGCCATTATATTTCGTTCAGTATCATTGGCAACAAATAATAAACCTATCGCTTCCCTTAATTTATAGGTGGAAAACCAGCAAAGCCGCCCCGTAAGAAGCCGTCCACTGCACCAGTGGTGACGTCACCCAGAGCCATGAGCTTGAGCAAGGAAGCTCGCTCGCTTCTGAAGGAACAGAAGAGGAAGCTGACGAAGAAATATGAGAGCCTCATTGTGTCTATCATGGATAAGTGTGAAGAGAATGTTTTACTGGTAGGTAATTTGTATTTAATGCAACATACATTATTGAAATAATACAAAACCTCTCTCACTGAGAGTAGCCCCTGCAGTGGGTCGTTTATAGGTATTATACCTACATTAAAAAAAAACAAATTCTGATAGTCATATTCTTCAGTAACAATGATTATTAAGGCTTAGCACCCATTACAATTTTTCATGCGAGATTTGATCCGCAAATATCTGTGAGATATGAAAAATGTAGCTGCATGCTCTTACGAAAAAAATCGCTGGCAAATAATTCCCCTACTAAATCAGTACGTGATTTAAAATCTGTCAGAAAAAAATCGCTGCGAATTTATTTGCAACTAGCTGTGCCCCGCGGTGTTACCCGCGGTTTATCGTTTTTCCCATGGGAATTTAATATTTTCCCGCAGTAACACGTTGCCTCTGCGTTCCAAGATGACAGCTAACTCCATACCAAAATTTAAAAATTGCTCCAGCCGCTTAGACTTAAAGAACAAACATACACACTCACAAATTTTCGCCTTTATAATATTAGTGATGTGATAGTGTGAAGTGTGATGTGATAGTGTGATGATGTGATAGTGTGATTAGTGTGATGTGTGCTAAGCCTAAAACACTTACAATTAAGATTTAATTTTATTAGGATTAGCACTTACAATGGCACCTATACCATCCGTCATCTCAATACAAATTCGTGCCGAACCCTACTAGGTATAGCTACTAAAAATTAACAAACATTAAAAACTTAAAAACTTATTCAGAGGCTAAAAATTCCACCCATGCCGGAACTCCAACCAAATTGTCCTTAGCATGGGTTAGTGCATTATAAATAATATAGTAACATTAAAAACTGCTAATCAATTCTGCGCTTTCCCAGATAACCGAAAAGGAAGCCGTCATAGCTAAGCTGAAGGAAAAGTTGAAATCCGTCCTTGAATACAATAAACTCTTCGCTGACGAAAATGACCATCTCAAAGAGCAGCACAGCACTATGGTCAAGTACATAGAGGAGTGCAAGGTCGCCATCCAGGATCTTCAGTCGAAGGACTTGGTGCTAAGAGAACGGAACCAGGAGTTGGAGGAACGAGTGAAGAAGTTCGAGGTGCCTGACAAAGGTATATTAGCAATAAATTGGATTTGGCTCTTGTTACAATTGTATGTTTCGCGGCACTGTACGTCGATATTTATCACACGCACACGCACAAATATGCACACACACACACACGCACGCACGCAATGACGCATGCACACACGCACATACGTACGCACGCACGCAATGACGCACCTATGCACGCATGCACGCAATGACGCACGCATGCACGCTCGCAGGCAGTCACGAAGACAAGCACGCACAAACACGCACACACACACGCACAAAGTCACGCCTGTGTCCCGGACGGGTAGGTAGAGACCACAGACTGCTGGACGTAGCCCTCCCTTAATGAGCACACGAGCACTCTTTCTTCAGCTTGCGGCATCCAGCATCTACCTGAGGTTTTACGCAGATCGTCATCCCACCTGGTCGGAGGGCGTCCTACACTACGTTTGCCGAGTCGCGGTCTCCCCTCAAGAACACGTTACACAATACCACTCGCTAACCGTGAAAGAAAATATCTAAGCCTACATAAAGTACCAAAAAAAAAAATAGCAATATGTCGTGTGATCGAGGAACGGTCCGAGGGAATCATCGGATATCGCGTGTACCTTCTGTTTTGAACTAAATGTACGTGTTTCTCTCTGTGGTCAGACTGCTCGGAGCTCTCCACTGCGATTCCCTTGGTGGAAGTGTGCATGAGCTGCAGCAGTCGTCAGATCATCCTGCAGCAGGTCAAAGACCACAACACGAGGCTGCACAAAGATATGCAGGCATTGAAGGACGTCTTGTACAGGTACTGGATTGGCGGCCATCCCGTGACTACCGCTAGTGGCATTTTTTCCGAGCGCTTCCGTGCTTCGCAAGGCAAGTTAAGCCGTTGGTGCTGGCTGTCATGTAATGAAACTCGATAAAAAAAAAAAAGGTGGCTTAGGCGGCTTGATAACTTCTGACAGTAAGGCCCGCCAGTGTCTTACAGTCCTCCACCAACCCGGACTTGGCCCCCCTGGTGGAGTGTGGCCTAACCTAAGAGACCCGTGCCTCAGCAGTGGGGGCATAGAAAGTGTTCATATCAAACAAAAAAATACAACCACTTGTCATAGTACCAAACTAGGATACCCTATGCTATGGTTACCGGGCAGGACATCACAAACATGGAAATACACCGAGACTTAGGCTATTGAAGTATAAATGTACGTCGGCCCCCAGTGGGAATAGACCCGTGACCTCCGGGATGGTAATCAGACGGGATAACGCTAGATCAACGAGAATAGATAGATAGAATACCTATATTTTTTTTACACAGAAATTGTGGTATTGTTATTTGGTACCAAACTAAGTTATGACAACATAATTATGGTATAATATAATCTAATATAATATGATGTGATGTGATGTTATGCTATGTGATAAGATATGATGTGATGTGATATGATATATAAATATGAACATAAATAATATTAGGTATATACTCTAACTTTTTCCATACTTACATAAAATACATGAAAGGACAAAAATACAGTATCTCATTTTATGTTTCAGGTTAAACGTCCAGTTGGCCAAGTACCGTGAAAGGTTACGCGATAACATTCAGTCCCTCTCGGTAGACGGACGGGAGCCTCTCAAACCTCACAGCGACACCCTCGATTCGCTTATCACCTCCAGCATTGGGTATAAACAAGGTGAGTTAGACCAGGCGAGTGCTGAAATGCAGGCGACGCAGGACAGCACAGTTAAGTACAGGGCAGGTCAGTTGAGGCAGACATAGGCTCCCTCCGCATGCTGCGACGCAACTTTTTGCTCCATTCATTGGCAATTCTCACCTGTGATAACTCTTTCAATGTCTTTTGAATAGTCTGGATGATTTGTATCATACAAAGAATGTTCACAGCGAACTAATTCAATTAAATGTTGTCATTGCAACAAAATTGTTAGTAAACACGCCTCGACGTGCACGCGTCGCGCATAAGGCTGGGCGCATGCTGAGACGCAGGCGACGCAGGATAGCGCAGAGCAGGGCAGCGCAGATTTTGTAAAGCATGGCACGTCATTGAGCTACGTACGTTGCGGCGCAGGCACGTGCGACGCAGACATGTGTCTGCCCTGATCTGCGTCTCGTTGCAGTGCCGGTACAGATTTGTTTTAAATTTCAGGCGGTTTTAGTAACAATTTTGTTGCAATGACAGAATATTTAATTGAATTAGTTCACTGTGAACCTTGTTTGTACGATACAAATCATCCAGATTATTCAAAAAAGACATTGAAAGAGTTAATACGGGTGAGAATTGCCCAGGAATGGAGCGAATAGTTGCGTCGCAGCATCCGATGGGGGCCTACGTCTGCCTCAACTGCCCTGCCCTGTACTTAACTGTGCTGCGCTGTGCTGTGTCGCAGCATGCGCCCAGCCTTAATTTGTACCAGCACTACAACGAGACGCAGAGCAGGGCAGACACAAATGTCTGCGTCGCACGTGCCTGCGCCGCAGCGTACATAGCTCAAAGACGTTCCATGCTTTACAAAATCTGCGCTGCGCTGCGTCGTCTGCGTCTCAGCATGCGCCTAGCCTTAAGGTTTGATTTTTTTCTGTGTAAGAATATTCTTGCTGTGTGGTGTCGGCCTAGAGAATAGCACCAAACCAATTCTTCCCTCGGATGTCGTCTAAGGCGACTAAGGGACCCAAACCGGGGGGGTGGGCAGCAGCGCCCCCTGCAGTACAATGCCACCGAACTGCGATCCCCAACGCGCATGCCCAGCGTGGGGATTATGGGCATTACCCCCTATGATAGCACAACGTGGCGCTCTTTAGGGGAGGGCTATGTCCAGCAGTGGACTAGTATAGCCTGACGACGACGACGACTATCGGATAAAACCGGATATATTCGTGTAATAGAAATATCGGAACTAATATGACACTTAACTTTACATTACTTTTCAAAATAGTGAAGAAAAGTTTCCTCGGGCTCTAGAGTAGGCTTCGGCGAAAACCGAAGCCTACTCTAAAGCCCGAGGTATTATTATGTCTTATATTATTATGTTTCCAGATGCTGGCAACACTGAAGATGGCTCGAACAAGTGCGGCCGCGAGACTCCCACTCGAGTCGCGGATCTGTCTGGCCTCCTCAGCGCACAGGCTTTGAGTATGTATTGAATTACATTGAAAATTGGTACAATTGGACTGCCTCGATGGTCTAGCGGTTAACATGCTTGACTACTGAAACAGAGATCGCGGGTTCGATTCCTGCCGCCGGACTAAATTAGTACAAATGCCGATAGATTTAATACAACAAATACATAGATAACATCCAAGACCCGAGACAAACTAGAAAAGTTCGTTTCCTAGTTTGACCCGGCCGGGGATCGAACCCGAGACATTCGGTTTTACAGTCAGCGTGCCAAACCGCTGCGCCACTGAGGCCGTCGTCATCATCATCTTCTTCTTCCTCAGGCTATATTATGTAGTCCACTGCTGGACATAGCCCTCCCCTAATGAGCGCCATAGCGCCCTGTCGCCCTATCCAGAATCTGCCGGCAGTTTTTCGCAGATCATCATCCCACGGATAATTAATGCTAGGAAATGATTAAAAACTATTACGTCTTTATTTACAGCCCCGCTTTTTGACGCTTACCAAGACAACATTCAGGAGAAGGAAAACCTCATCATGGATTACGAGAAACAGTTTGAAAACCTGAACCGGAAATCAAAGCAACTTGTTGCGGGTAAGTATCCTCTTAAGGCGCTACGCGGTGCGAACTAGCCACCAATGGAAAAAAAATCAGAACATAACATAATATATATTTTTTTAAAACATTTACATACAGGCATATATATTGCTTCTGGCCCCACGCTAGGATACCCTGTGTCGTGGGTACCAGAAACAACGACATCATAAACATGTAAATCTAAGACCTGGGTTTTTTTTTGTGCCCAGCCGTGGATCGAACCCGGGACCTCTTGCATGATGCGCTACCGCTGCGCCACAGAGGCCGTCATAACATAACCTCACGCCTGTATCCCAGAGGGGTAGGCAGAGACCTGGGACTGCCACTTGCCACGATCATCATCAGCTTCATCAACGTTCATTAGTCGTTGCATGGACGCACACCGCCGGTTCCGGGTACTTTTTATCTTTCCCTTTGTCAATACGTCCCCTGTATGGTCGAAGTCTGTCCGCCTGCGACGTCATTTACCGGCTCTTTCACCCATATTCGTGAAATTGTGATGAAATGCCGGCATTTCGCAATCAAAAACTATATTCGATATTCCGATGTAAACCTAACTGCAGAGTAAGGTATTCGGGGCTGCAAGTGATGCAAATTACTTCAGCCAGATGTCTCTGCCTGTACGAAATACAGAGAATATTGTAAAGAGGTTTGAAATTAAATTTCACTGATGCCTGTAAGTAAGTCGCCCATTAGCTAAGTTGGGAGAACGCTGGCGCGGTTAGCCAGAGGTCGCGGGTTCGAGTCCGGGCGTGGGTGGAATTTTTAGCCTCTAAATAGGTTTTTAAAACTGTATTTGAAGTTGCTTCGAAAATCTGACAATCTATTTTCTATTTACAGAAAACAAGAGTCTCCAGGAGAAGGTGTCTTCGCTAGAAGACGAGCTGGTCCACCTCAGCAAGAGTCAGAGGAAGTTGGCCCTGGAGAGAGAGACCGTTGAGATGGAGAAGAAGACCCTGGCTGAGCGGGCCGAGAGAGTTGAGCTGAAACTCAAGGAGGTCTACGAGCTGTACGAGGATAAGAGTACGTATACTTATGACTATGCTACGGTTGTATTGCTTAGGTAGATAGTTAGAATATTCTTTATTGACTCTATTGCTTACGTGTTCTTGAGTGGCGACCGCGTCTCGGCAAACGTAGTGTAGGACGCCTTCCGACCAGGTGGGATGACGATCTGCGAAAAAGTGCAGGCAGATGCTGGATGCGGAAAGCTGAAGACAGGGCGCTCATTAGGGGAGGGCTATGTATGTCCAGCAGTGGACTACATAGTAGTCTGAAGAGAAAGTCTTTATTGCTTAATGACTCATACATAGTTTTATCTACTCTGTTACTATAATACAAAGATTATAAAACTGAAAACAAAACTCTTATGACAAACATTACGCATAAGCCAAAAATTAAAAGTTTTATTACGATACAGGTCTTGTATGGACACCCGTATCATAATATAACTTTTTAATCATAACGATACACCTATACAACCTCCGGCTGGACCAAGAAGGTCGAACCACTACTTTAAAAAAAAAGGTTTCAATGAATAATCAATGGCTATACAATGGGTTGATATCTTCTTCTTCTTGGGGTGCCATCTCCTATCGGAGGTCGGCCATCATTATGGCTATTTGGGTCCGAGATGTTGCGGCACGAAACATGTCTATAGTTGTTATGTTGAACCATTCCGATAGATTTTGTAGCCAATGGGTTCTTCTGCGACCAGGTCTTCGGCGGCCTTGTATTTTCCCTTGTAGGATAAGTTGGAGAAGGTTGTATTTGTCACCACGCATTATGTGGCCCATGTAATGCAGTTTCCTTAATTTTATGGTCCTCACCAACTCCAAACCTTTGTGCAGTCTTTGCAGCACAGTCTCGTTCCTAGCTCTATCCGTCCATGATATCTTCAACATTCTCCTGTAAACCCACATTTCGAAGGCTTCTAGCCGCTTACACATGGTTTGCGTAAGTGTCCACGCTTCTACTCCGTACAGAAGAACAGAGAATATATAACACCGCACCAGGCGGCATCTAGTGGAGAGTTGGAGATTACGGTTGCAAAGAAGGTGACTCATTTTGATAAACGCAGCCCTGGCTTGTTCAATGCGACATCTGACTTCCACGCTATGGTCCTCTTGCTCGTTCACAATACACCCAAGATACTTGTATGAGCGAACTCTCTCCAACGGTTGGTTCTTAACTTGAAGACTGGTGACCTTCTGTGTACGTCCGACAACCATGGGTTGATATCAGCAAACTTTATCACGTTGATGAGAATAGTCTGTCATATTCAGTGGCGGCCATGATGCGCGACTACGAGACGGTCCACCGCGAGTACTTCGCGGCCAAAAGCGCGCTGGCGGCCTGCGCGGGGAAGATGGAGCGGGGGGACGCCCGCACCGTGCCAGCAGACCTTCACGAGCGGAGGGTGGACCACTGTAAAAGGTTTGGAAGGGCATTTGTTGCCTGTTCGTTCTGTTAGGCAGCGCAGGCTCCGGGGGTTCCAAATCAAATCACCAAGTACACTGTTACATTTTATTGATGGCACCGAAACACTACGTAAGAAGCCATCGTGGCCTAGGCGAACCGAGTGATCAGAATCAATCACTTGGTTAAGCAACAACAGGTGCGGTCAGGTACAGGATGGGTGAGCATCCCGTGACTACCGCTAGTGGCATTTTTCCGAGCGCTTCCGTGCTTCGCAAGGCACGCTAAGCCGTTGGTGCCGGCTGTCATATAATGGCAGTCGTTAAGCCATGTCAGAGGCCTTATGGGCTTGATAACTTCTGACAGTAAGGCCCACCACTGTCTCACAATCCTCCACCAACCCGGACTTGGCCCCCGTGGTGGAGTATGGCCTAACCTTCCTGCGATGCAGGAAGAGACCCGTGCCCCAGCAGTGGGGACATACAAGGGTTGATAACGAAACAGAGTTACTAAAACGGACTACAGGACATAACAGTTCGTTCGTACATTCGATCGCTCGCTCGCTCGCTCGTTCATTTTTTTACGTACCGTTTTTTTTATAATACCTTACAATATGTATATTAATTATTATGTATATATGGAATGGCCGGTCGGCGATCTGCGCGTGTGATCCGTATCCGTGGGTGCGTGCGTGTGTGTGTGTGTGTGTGTGTTTGTAGGGGTGTGGATGTGAGTATCTCTTGTAAATGTGCAGCCACATCCCCTTATTGAGTAGGTACACGGCGCAGGCCTTCATAGAGGTTTTCAAAGATTTACATTGTACATTGCATTACATTTTCATTGCATTATCTTCACCTCGATTCCACTATGAAATATCTAGACGGCGGCCTAGCCACCTAGGTTTGTGTATCGTAGGCTTGCATACGCAGCTTCACATAAGATACGATAAGAATATTCTTTATTGTACACCAGAGCACAAATTAAAAAAAAAACATGTAAAGATACAAAGTACAATTGGCGGCCTCATCGCTAGAAGCAATTCATTTCAGACAACCTTATGACGGAAAGTTGCTAAAGGAAATAAGAGACTCGCACTTCTTCTTCTTCGGGCTATATTAGTCCCCTCCCCTAATGAGCTCCATAGCGCTCGTCTTCAGCGTGCCGCATCCAGCATCTGCCTGCAGTTTTTCACAGATCGTCATCCCACCTGGTTGGAGGGCGTCCTGCACTACGTTTGCCGAGTCGCGGTCTCTACTCAAGAACACGTTTACTCCAACGCTTGTCGGCTCTTCGCGAGATATTGCCAGCCCACTGCCACTTCAGTTTGCTAATTCTTTGAGCTATGTCGCTAATTTTGGTTCTCTGTCGGATGCATTCGTTACGAATCCTATCCTTCAGAGAAACTCCAGGCACAGCTCTCTCCATAGCTCGCTGAGCGACTTTGAATTAGAACATACTCTTTTCCTTTCCCATCCACAGGTTATTAGACGAACTCAAGCACCAATACGGCATGGAAAGTGAACGTAGCAAGGAACAGCTCCAGAAGTTGCAGGAGCAGAAGAATCTTCTAGAAGAGAAGTATAAAAGTCTGTGCAAAGAACACGAGACTGCCAAAGAGGAGTTGAAAACTGCTTTAAAAAACGTTAGGTGAGTTCACCATATATTATGTTCAATCTCTTTCGAATCGGTTACAGAAAACGAGACGAGAGATAGATCTGAATACGTTGCGGTTTTGTTCAAATTGATACAATTTAATGTTCATGTAAACATCTTGAGGAAACCTGACTGTTCAAATACCTTAGCGCTTGAAATTGCCAATCTGCTGTGGGCACGCGTGGTGATTAAGCCCGTACTTTCTCTCTGAGAGGGAAAGGGTTTGTGCCCTTCAGTGGGACGGATATAGGCTATTATTATTTAATTAACGCATCCCATAGATATTAGGTTAAAGTATGAAGCGCTCGTGGCCTAGCGAAACTGAGTGATTAGAATCTATCATTTGGGTTGAGCAACAATAGGTGCGGTCAGGTACTGAATGGGTGTTTCGTTTCGTTTCGTTTCGTTTCGTTTCGTTTCGTTTCGTTTCGTTCCGTTCCGTTCCGTTCCGTTCGTCGTTCCGTTCCGGTTCGTTTCGTTTCATTTGATTTCCGACGATAGTGTAAGTTTTGATCCCGTCAGACTGTACCGGAAGGCGGCGGCCATTTTCCGCGCGCGCTTGCGCTCCAATATGGCGGCGCTGGCGTCGCTGCGTCGAAGCCAGCGGCGACGGGCCCGCTCCCCGCACGAGTCCGCGGTCAAAGTCGACGCCATACGGCAGGAGATCAAGGTAGGACACTATTGTCGTGTGTCTGGCCGCACCACTTAGTTTTCTAACGGTGCAAACCTCTTTACACCATTCTTTTATATTTCTTTAATTCTATCATTTTCAAAATTTAAAATTGCCAAACTTGGCCGACCGAAGCGGAGATGGCGGGACGAGCTTACAACCTTTCTGCCGGGCTGGCAGGAGGTGGCCATGAACAGGGAGGAGTGGAAGACAAAAGGGGAGGCCTACATAAAAAAAATCCCACCCAATTTTGAGATTTCCCTCATTTTTATCATTACTACCTTACTACTTGACTAGACCTGGCTATTTTTACTTGCTTATCCCGTTTTTATCCAGTTTTCTGTTTTTATTATAAATATAAAATAAATAAAACGGTACAAATAAAGCACAAAGTTAAAGTCGTTCCAGTTTTATTATTTATAAAAGTTCCAAAATACTACATACAGTTTGACCTGAGATTTCCGCACTTAAGACCGGTTTCTGATTTGAGAATTTCGCTAAGTAAATACCTAAATAACGTTTTGTCACGCTGTATTTTGGAAAATTCGTAACTTGACTTCGTTCAAATTTATATTCTTTTTTTTAAATCATTTTTTTAAAAACCTATTTAGGGGCTAATATTTCAACCCATGCCGGGACTCGAACCTACGACCTCTGCCTAACCGTGCCTGCGCTCTCGCAACTGAGCTAATCGGTGCTGCAGGTGATGCAAATTACTTCAGCCAGATGTCGCTGCCTGTACGTAATACAGAGAGTATTCTAAAGAGGTTTGAAATTTCACTGATGCCGGTAGTCGCCCATTAGCTCAGTTGGGAGAGCGCTGGCACGGTTAGCCAGAGGTCGCGGGTTCGAGTCCCGGCTTGGGTGGAATTTTCTGCCTCTAAATAGGTTTTCATTCAAGTTCTCCTATCATCTTTGTCTATGGATAGTATTCTTAAAGTAACAGCTTATTACTGACACATTAAATATACACACATTTTTTTGTATTTTGTGAATTTAAAAATTGTATTAAAAATTGAATTTAAAAAAGTTTTCACAGATAGCTATAATTTTAGTAAATATTACAGTATAATTATGTGTACAGTGGAATTGTATAGTATGGTATAGTATAAATTAGTATGTGTAAATCTAATCTAATCTATTTTGATCAATATGGATGTATGTATGAAATATATTGAATTGCATTGAATAATTTAATAGTACAAGTTACAGAGAAACGACACAAAACACCCGACTCAGCTAATCCAAAAATAAACGAAGGAAGATGGCACAACATGATAATAAGTTGCCATCGCTAATAAAGCCTACACCCAGTCACAGGTTATTAAGTGGAAGTTAACAATTATATCTTTATTTTATTTACGTGAATACTATAACATTACAGTAAAATTACACCAAAGCGTTACAATATTATATCAGAGCATTACCTGTCATACATCTTCTAGCATTCTCTTACATACCTTCACCACACTTAACATAACATAACATTTACATACAGGCACATACATTGCTTCTGGCTCCACTCTAAGATACCCTGTGTCGTGGGAACCAGAAACAACGACATCACAAACATGTAAACATCCAAGACCTGGGGTTCTTTTTTTGTTCCCTGCTTCGAACCCGGAACCTTTCGCATGGTATGCAGATGGCGCTACCGCTGCGTCACAGAGGTTGTGTGACTTCACAACGATGTAACCGACTCTTCGCAGGCGGTGAAGACTCGCGCCTACAGCACGTTGGAGGAGTTAGAGCGGCGCATAATGCAGCAGGAGCGGCGGGCGGCGCGCGCAGAGCTGCACTACAGGAGGGAGCTGGACCGAGCGGAGGCGGCGCTGCAGCACAAGGAGGGCATCATCAGCAGCCTCATTGACAAGGTCGCCGATGTGGAGGAAGTCAGGTGAGCATTCTTTGGAACTTTGAATAAACCCAACAGTGTGCGTCTTTAATGAACGATTCCATTCCATTCGATTAGATTCCATTAAATTTCCCGCCATTTTATTCAATTCCCGTGAATTCTTGTTCATTGTTTCGATTCCATTACATTTCATTATAATCCCCTGCATCTATTATTATAATCCTGCAACTACGAGGACTAAACCTAGTAGGTGTTTTCCATGGACCGTAGAGCTATTTGATTCTGTGCGATCTTGAGCCATTATATTTGATTCCATTCTATTCCACTCGATTTCAATCCATACGATTAGTTTTCAGTAAAGTCAATTGTATTAAATTCCATTTGATTCCACTCGATAGCATTCCATTCGATTAGACTCCATTATATTCCCCGCCATTTTGTTCAATTCCCGTGAGTTCTTGTTCATTGTTTCGATTCCATTACATTTCATTAGAGTCCCCTGCATCTATTATTATGTAAGTAACTACGAGGACTACGGAGCAGTTAGTCAGTAGTTAGGGCCGCATAATGCAGCAGGAGCGGTGGGCGGCGCGCGCCGAGCTGCATTACAGGGGGGAGTTGGACTGAGCTCAGCTGAGCTGAGCTCCTTATGCTGTACGGCATAAGGAGGGCATCATCAGCAGCCTCATTGACAAGGTCGCTGATGTAAAATAAGTCCGGAGAGCACTGTCTTTCGTGGGTTGTTTAGATAGTTATATTTGATTCCGTGCGACCTTGTGAGATTAAATAGACAGATAGAGATAGAGATTGTACATGAATATGGAAATTACAAAGATATATCTTAGCATCTTATGCTAAGATATATCAGTACTCTTAGTACTGACGGCCGCCTTACATTATACAATAAATGTATTCAATTTCATTCCACTCTATTTTATTCCGTATGTTAAAATTACATTAATTCCACTCGATTCTATTCCATTTCATTCTACTCAATTCCATGCCGTATCCATTAGATTCCTTTCAAGTCCCATCGATTTGATTCAACCATGAATCCATTCCATAATCCGTTCGGTTATTTTTCATTCCTATCCTTTTTTCACTCGATTCCACTGGTCCTTTTTATTCGTTTCCACTCGATTCCACTGAGTTACATTTAATTTAATTTAATTCCATTCCACTCCATTCATTAAAAAGGTGGCTGGGGTCAATAGATTAATCAACACAACTCAGCAAAAGTGGTGGGACTTATGATAATCCATAATATAAAAATGAATCGGTAAGCGCAAATCTCGAGAGCAGCTGAATCGATTTTCTAATTCATTTTTTAGAATATTCCTTGAAGTACGAGGATGGTTCATACGGAGAGAAAAATTTAAAAAATTTAAAGAATCGACTGTTATGGCAGTATGAAGTTTGCTGGGTCAGCAAGTATTGAATAAAAGTAACATACTTACTGAAGAGATTGCCTCCACCAATCCGGGCATAGCCCCCGTGGTGTATACCTTCCTCAGGCAAGAGACCCGTGCCCCTCGGTGAGGACATAATGGGTTGATGTTGACAGAGATGGTAACTTCAATCAAGTCTTTATTTTCCAGACTAAGCCAGAGCGCCACCCACCAGCGTCTCCAGGGCATCGTCTCCGAGTCGTCACCTGAACGCTCTCCCTCGCCGCAGATGGAGAAAGGGAGAGATGAGAAAAGAAGGGAAGAGAGGAAGCTGACTCCTGCGCATGGCGGCTACTACCAGGAGTCAAGAGATAAACGAAGAGTTTAGTCTCCGTCTTCACCGGGCTGCAAGTAATGCAAATTACTTCAGCCAGATGTCGCTGCCTGTACGTAAAACAGAGAATATTGTAAAGAGGTTCGAAATTTCACTGATGCCGGTGATTCGCCCATTAGCTCAGTTGGAAAGAGCGCTGGCACGGATAGCCAGAGTTCGCGGGTTCGAATCCCGGTATGGGTGGAATTTTTAGCCTCTTAATAGGTTTTTAAAATTCACCGGAAAGTCTTTCGTCGTCGCCGAATTTACTGCCGGCAGATGCTGGATGCGGCAAGCTGAAGACAGGGCGCTATGGCGCTCATTAGGGGAGGGCTATGTCCAGCAGTGGACTAGTATAGCCTGAAGAAGAAGAATATGATGATGACGACGGCCTCGGTGGCGCAGCGGTTTGGCACGCTGACTGTAACACCGAAGGTCTCGGGTGCGATCCCCGGCCGGGTCAAACTAGGAAACGAACCTTTCTAGTTTGTCTCGGGTCTTGGATGTTATCTATGTATTTATTGTATTAAATCTATTGTCGAGTTAGTACCTATAACACAAGTCACTTAGTTGTACTTAGTATAGGGCTAACGAGATCTGTGTAATATGTCCATGAATATTTATTATTTATTTATACATGCGTGAAGCTATGTATGTACTAGCTGGTGCCCGCGACTTCGTCTGCGCAGGATTAGTACTTCGAGTGGCTTATATTAGCGTGGCGTCGAAAAGAACTAATTTTATGAGTATGACATTAAAATAATCACGTAAATAATTTTTGGGTCGCATTTGAAAAATATTAGACAATATCTTTATAAATTGTAGCCTATGTGTTATTCTGATATATAAGCTATATTATTGTAAAGTTTCATTTAAATCCATTCAGAAGTTTTTACGTGAAAAGGTAACAAACAATCATCCATCCATACTTACAAACTTTCGCGTTTATAATATTAGTAGAGGATGTATGTATTTTTCTGGTTGTGCAATAAAATGTTCTCCATTTATTTAAAAGACAGAGATAGTAGAAAATCCGAGTCGGCCAGTACTTAATTTAATTTAATGTATTTATTTCAGACATACGTCCATATGGCATAAAATATTATTATAATTAAATTAATAAATATTACAAGATTTAAACTTAAATTGAGAAAGGAATGTTGCGTTGGTTTGGACATGTGGAGAGGATGAAGGAAGAAAGATTGACGAAACAAATATATATTGCGAATGTGAGTGGAAGAGCTGATAAGGGACGTCCCAGACGGACATACATCGACCAAGTAGGGGATGTATTAGCAGAGGGAAAGATAAAAAGTACTTTGAACCGGTGTGCGTGCACGCAACGACTTATGGACGTTGATGAAGCGAAGGTTATCTGTCAGCGTCGTGGCAAGTGGCAGTCCCTGGTCTCTGCCTAGCCCTCTGGGATACAGGCGTGAGGTTATGTATGTATGTATTTAAACTTAAAACATTTTTTTTTGTAATTTTAAAGAGAACACAATATTAAAGTATTTTTTTATTTCGTCTCTTGCCAGTCAAAACAAGTCGTCGTAGTCGTCGTCAGGCTATACTAGTCCACTGCTGGACATAGCCCTCCCCCACGTTGTGCTGTCATAGGGGGCAATGCCCGTAATCCCCACGCTGGGCATGCGGGTTGGGGATTGTAGTTCGGTGGAATTGTACTGCAGGGGGCGCTGCGCCCCCCCCGGTTTCTGTCCCTTAGTCGCCTTTTACGACACCCGCGGGAAGAATTGGGTTGGTGCTATTCTCCAGGCCGACACCACACAGCAAAACAAGTCACTTCCACAATATCTTATTAGTAACTTATGTATGATGAGTAGTAGATTGTAGTTCTACCAATAATACCAACTTAAGTGTACTGTAGGTACTATGTTATTGTTTAAGAGCAGGTTTCTGAACTGAGAATTTCACTATGTAAATTCTTAAGTAACGTTTTGTCACGCTCTTTCCTGAGAAATTCGAAGAGACAAGCAGAGACTCTACAGTTAACTATTTACTTAGCGAAATTGTCATTTCAGAAATTGGCCCTCAGTTTCTTATGTAATTCCTATTGTACATACAATAATGAATATTCTATCTACAGTCTATTTATTCTTACTTTTCCAATTTAGTAAACAAGATTCTACCCGTAAACTGTAACTTTTTAGTCCAAAACTGCTATATTTCCATAAATAAAGTAACTTGGAACACTCTTTTAGATAACACGCTGCCAATTTTATAAACATAGTTCATGAATTTGCGAGAAAATGTCTAGTTTAGGCATCTAATCTCAATTTTTAGGTTAGAATCTTGTTTACTCGAAGCGCTCGTGGCCTAGGCGAACCGAGTGATTGGAATCAATCACTTGGTTCAGCAACAACAGGCGCGGTCAGGTACAGGATGAGTGAGCGTCCAATGACTACCGCTTGTGGCATTTTTCCGAGCGCTTCCGTGCTTCGCAAGGCACGTTAAGCCGTTGGTGCCGGCTGTCATATAATGGCAGTCGTTAAGCCATGTCAGAGGCCTTATGGGCGGCTAGAAATCTTCTGACAGTAAGGCCCGCCACTGTCTTACAATCCTCTACCAACCCGGACTTGGCCCCCGTGGTGGAGTATGGCCTAACCTTCCTGCGATGCAGGAAGAGACCCGTGCCCCAGCAGTGGGGACATACAAGGGTTGATAACGTAATCTTGTTTACTAAATTGGACAAGTAAGAATAAATAGGCTGTATCTATAAGTGTTAATGCAGTAATGATGATATTATAAAGTACTAACTGTGCCCCGCGGTCTTACCCTTGGGTTATTAGGAAAGATAAATTGTGTATTAACAGTAAAATAGATTTTCCCGCAGTAAAACGTAGCCTACGTGATAATCCAGGGTGTCAGCTAACTTCATACCAAATTTTATGATATCGCTCCAGCCGTTTAGACGCGAAGAAGTAACAAACATACACACTCACTAACTTTCGCCTTTATAATATTAGTGTGAAGTGTGATGTGATAAAATCGCTCCAGCCGTTTAGACGCGAAGAAGTAACAAACACACACTCACAAACTTTCGCCTTTATAATATTAGTGTGAAGTGTGATGTGATAAAATCGCTCCAGCCGTTTAGACGCGAAGAAGTATCAAACATACACACTCACAAACTTTCGCCTTTATAATATTAGTGGGATGTGATGTGATAAAATCGCTCGAGCCGTTTAGACGCGAAGAAGTAACAAACATACACACTTACAAACTTTCGCCTTTATAATATTAGTGGGATGTGATGTGATACAATAGCTCGAGCCGTTTAGACGCGAAGAAGTAACAAACATACACACTTACAAACTTTCGCCTTTATAATATTAGTGGGATGTGATGTGATAAAATCGCTCGAGCCGTTTAGACGCGAAGAAGTAACAAACATACACACTTACAAACTTTCGCCTTTATAATATTAGTGGGATGTGATGTGATACAATAGCTCGAGCCGTTTAGACGCGAAGAAGTAACAAACATACACACTTACAAACTTTCGCCTTTATAATATTAGTGGGATGTGATGTGATAAAATCGCTCGAGCCGTTTAGACGCGAAGAAGTAACAAACATACACACTCACAAACTTTCGCCTTTATAATATTAGTGGGATGTGATGTGATACAATAGCTCGAGCCGTTTAGACGCGAAGAAGTAACAAACATACACACTCACAAACTTTCGCCTTTATAATATTAGTGGGATGTGATGTGATAAAATCGCTCGAGCCGTTTAGACGCGAAGAAGTAACAAACATACACACTTACAAACTTTCGCCTTTATAATATTAGTGGGATGTGATGTGATAAAATCGCTCGAGCCGTTTAGACGCGAAGAAGTAACAAACATACACACTTACAAACTTTCGCCTTTATAATATTAGTGGGATGTGATGTGATACAATAGCTCGAGCCGTTTAGACGCGAAGAAGTAACAAACATACACACTCACAAACTTTCGCCTTTATAATATTAGTGGGATGTGATGTGATAAAATCGCTCGAGCCGTTTAGACGCGAAGAAGTAACAAACATACACACTCACAAACTTTCGCCTTTATAATATTAGTGGGATGTGATGTGATACAATAGCTCGAGCCGTTTAGACGCGAAGAAGTAACAAACATACACACTCACAAACTTTCGCCTTTATAATATTAGTGGGATGTGATAATGAAGTCAGATAATTATTTGAACACAGACTGTAGCATGATATTGTTTGATCTAGTCACAAGAAATGTATATCTGTATTCTGTATATCTTTGTATTCGATGTGTTCTTTGTATACAGGGTAACCTAAACTTGCTATCCTGAAATACGTCAACTAAAGTCTAAGGATTGGGTAAAACGTTCTTGAGTTTGTCCTGTCTATAATTCATCTCCAATAACTTGTGTTACAACTTTTGAAAGCTCTTTGTTCAAGTAGGAAATGTGTTTTTGTAGATTATCTGTTTGTAGTGGCGCTGTTGTGTGCTTTATTAGACCGAAAAAAGTATTTATTGAATGTGGCTAAAATCTGCAAAACTGAAATTATAGGTATATATTTTACCTACCTATATATTTTTTAACTTTTCATGAATAGATGAAAACGCAGTCATGACGTCACATAATTTATAATTTTACATTTAATTTTAACAAACGTGGCAAAAAGAAACGAAAGGTACCAAACTTTAGTTTCTTTTTTAACATTTTCGCGTAACCATGGCAATGGCCATGATGGTCGTGACGTCACAATATTCGTAGGATCATGAAAGTTCACATATATTGTGACGCCACGACCTTGGTAGACCAAGGTCGAAGCGTCACAAGGTGACGATTCAGCGTTAAAATTCGAAGATTAAACTGTATTTCTGCATTTCTACATTTATGTATCTACTGAAACTGATATATATAATTAGAGTACCTACCACAGAAACAATCTACATAGATTTTGATGTGACATCTAGTCTAGCGTACTCTATAAGTAACGAAAAGAGGTGTTTTTCTAAAGAAGTACAAAATTAATTGCTGTTCAGTGGAGTGACAGCAGCATAGCTGTTTTATTGAGACCATGTGTTTCCTGTTAACCAATCGAAATGCAATAGTAGAATTATCTGTAATGTACACCAACATAAGAGATTTTCTGTTGTGGTAATACGTAGTGTAAGGTGGTAGACCAGGAACTCGTGAACTAAAAACAATTATTTGGTGCTGGGTACCGTTGCATTGTGTTTCGCATATTCATGCAGTTTACTGTGAAGCAGCGGAAACAAAATACTATCAAAAATAAATAGAAACGGATGAAATGAAATGAAAAGGTTTTATTCAAAGTAGCGCAGAAACTGCGGCTTAACGATGGTTACAAGTCAAACTAGGTGTCCATTTCAAAATTTAGATCATTTTGGAGAAAAAATGGACAAGAAAACTCCAACATATTTAATATTGTAGCAACATCTTCAGGAGACAACAGGAACCACAGATTGTAAGTTCCGTGCGCGTGTGTGCATTCGATCAAACACACACACACAACGCATACACGCACGCACGTACACACATATTGATTTTTACATCTTTAATTTTTCTTTGTTCAAATCTAAATTATAACTGTGGAAACACTTCCTAAAAGGAATCGACGCTTCCTAAAAGCGTTTTTAAAACTAATTTATTTCAAGATTTCCTGGACTACTTAAGTTTTATCACTGCCATTATTGTGACACAATATTTTATTTACAATTAGTGTAGTTGTTAAATATACACAAGAAATAATTATGAATGTAAATAAATATATCAACTTTATATTAACGTGTTTTTAATAAATAAGGGCCCGGTTTCTGAATTGAAAGTCATTTCAGTCAATACTGAAGTAAAGTTCTGTCACGCTCTTTTCTGGGGAATTCGAAGAGACAGTACTACAGTTAACTGTTTACTCAGCGAAATTATTAATTCTGAAACTGGCCCTTTCAATCATTCAGTCTGTACTCATCTACTGGACATAAGTCTGGAAAGGTATAGGCCATACTCCACCGCGTGGGCCAAGGGTGGATTGGTAGAGGCTTGCAAGACTAGTGGCTGGTCTTACTGTTGGAAGTTTTCAAGCCTTTCAAGACTTGGGTTAACGACTGCCATCCATCGACGGCAGCCATCACCGACTGCTTAGCGTGCATTGCGAAGCACGGAATGTCTCGAAAACTGCCACTAGCGTTAGTCATAGACGGTCACCCATTCATGCATTGAACGCGCCCCGTGTTGCTTAACCTTCGTGATCGTTTAAAATTACTCAGGCAGCCGGGTCTAAGAGCGATTCACAAAAACTGAATAATGCTGGGCGCATGCTGAGACGCAGGCGACGCAGCACAGCGCAGCGCAGATTTTGTAAAGCATGGAACGTCATTGAGCTGTGTCTGCCCTGTGTCTGCGTCTCGCTGTATTGCCGGCACAGATTTCTGCGCGACGCGTGCACGTCGATTGCAATGACAGAACATTTAATTGAATTAGTTCGCTGTGAACCTTATTTTTATGATACAAATCATCCAGACTATTCAAAATGACATTGAAAGAGTAATTATGGGTAAGAATTGCCAAGAAATGGAGCGAATAGTTGCGTGGCAGCTCGTATATAGCGATATAGGCCCCACCGATGCGGTGGGGCCTATGTCTGCCTCAACTGCCTTGCCCTGTACCGAACTGTGCTGCGTCGTCTGCGTCTCAGCATGCGCCCAGCCTAAAGGTTGATAATTTTGTATCTGTAGCAATTTTATCGAAAACGGCCAGGATTGGTCGAATCTATAATCACGTCACAGGTCAGTAAATACAGCGACCCGAGGTTATTATTCTGAGCGAGGACCCAAGAGTTTACTTGACGTATGTTTCTTTACTGACGAGTGACGCCACTACTTGACCCATTGATGACGAATAACGGAACCACGAGGAATAGTTGTCCCTCGTGGAGCCGTTAACAGGACAAAATAATAGGACCACGAGAAAACACCCAATCACTTGACCTGGTCCCAAAATAGAATACCCTGTACTGTGGTAACAAGGACGTCCCAAACATGAAAATACATCCTACTGAGGCCGCTTGTACAATTGCGTTATTCGTCATCCACGGTAGGTACACAAGGGACAACTATTTCTCGTGGTCCCTTTAATAAATATGATGCCTCCTGTATAACAATTCTCACTGGCTCGTCGTGTTCAGCGCCACGTCTCTCCTTCTCCCTCGTCGTACCACATATTTCCTGAATCCTTCAGGAAAGATGTTCCCGTTGCTCGTATAACTTTTCTGAATTTGTGTTTAATTTACTTTTATTTTGGAAAAGAAAGTACTGGGATTGCATGAAGTCATGGTTAGTACCTAAATTTTGTATGAACGTGAATTGGAAAGACGACTCGTTTTTTCCACCCTCTCACCCGCGTCCTCTCAGTGTGGCCGAGGCCTTAGCGGATATTTTTACCTCTTATACATGATATATTTTCGTCGAAAAACGTTAATAAGTAAATTCGTTTCGTTGACAGGCGTGCTAATACATGAATACTTAGAATAGGTACGGGTGTACCGACATATTCAGAAGACCACAAAAGATTGTGAGTTCCGTGGAAACAACGAACAAAAATTGCAAAAACACACACACACATAAACTCGTGTGAGTGTGTGTGTATGTGTGTGTGTGTGAGGCGCGATCAAACTCACAGACAGAGTCAGAGTCCATGCTTCGCAAGGCACGTTAAGCCGTTTGTGCCGGCTGTCATGTATACTGACAATTCGGTAAGCCACGGCAGGAGATTATATTTACAATTATATTACAATTATATATATATAAAGCTACAATCCGGTATACTCACTGATCTATTCATCCATACGTTTTCTCGGAAACGGTAAGATTTGGACGAAAATGATGTATGAGAAAGTTGTAGGAAATGTATGAATTACAGCCATCCTATGAAGCCGATTTTTGAATTTCGAACGCGTTCCACTACGCGAGGGTGCTAACTCTGGCGTTTACCGACCGATTTGGATGAAAATTTGATAGAATGGTGATATAGTAATCCGATTGAAAAAAAAAATTTTGGTTGTTCGAAATTCAAAATGGCGGCGCAGATATAGCCGACCCAAAAATCGACCTTTGCGCAAAAAAGTCGGCAGCCAACTGGGCATATGCTGGAGATATGCCGTAAACGGCATCGCGTTGCCAAAGGACCCAGGTATATGAGAAAAATCCGACATCTTGGAATTTCAAGATGGCGGCCGAGATATTGATGATTGAAAATGACAAATTTTTGTATGGAGATTTAGTACTAAAATTGACTTTTCAACAGAGAAATGGGACAAACTTGCGAGGCCGGAGGCCGAGCTCCGCGAAGCGGGCACAAAAAGTTCTGCCGCGGCGAGGCCGAAGGCCGAGCTCCGTTTAGGCCGAGGCCGAAGGCCGAGACCATTCAGGTTACGGCGCACAAGTACCAGCACAAAAGCAAAAAGGGACAAACTTGCAAGGCCGAAGGCCGAGCTCCGCGAAGCGGGCACAAAAAGTTCTGCCACGGCGAGGCCGAAGGCCGAGCTCCGTTTAGGCCGAGGCCGAAGGCCGAGACCGTTCAGGTTACGGCACACAAGTACCAGCGCAAAAGCAAAAAGGGACAAACTTGCGAGGCCGGAGGCCGAGCTCCGCGAAGCGGGCACGAGACACTCCGCCACGGCGAGGCCGAAGGCCGAGCTCCGTCCAGGCCGAGGCCGAAGGCCGAGACCGTTCAGTTTACGGCGCAGAAGTACCAGCGCAAGAGCAAAAAGAGACAAACTTGCGAGGCCGGAGGCCGAGCTCCGCGGAGCGGGCACGAGGAACCCCGCCGCGGCGAGGCCGAAGGCCGAGCTCCGTCCAGGCCGAGGCCGAAGGCCGAGACCATACATGTTCCCATGCAACAATTCACTACAATAAGTGTCTAGCGAGGCCCTAGGCCGAGCGCCGCGGAGAGCGCAGCTCGGAGCGGCTGGGGGTTGGCGCGCGTAAGCGCGCAGGGGGCTCGCCCCCTAGTCAATGTATTATTTTGCGTAGTAATTATTTTGTACAATAAATAGGTAGTAACATAACATTCCTATTAGTTTATTTATTTACATATAAATTGTGAGTCGGTGGCAAAAGCTAGTTAAGAATAACGTAAAAAATGCTAACGTACCTAACTAATAACGTAACGTTGATTATCCCCCATCACTAGTCATAATATGAAACAGACAAGTTTCTGATCGTATTCTCCCAGCGGCCGAACTGTAGTCGTTATATGCACGCACGGTTTGGGTCCTTTTTATCTAGCCCTTTGCTAATAAATTTCTTGCTTTGATTAAACAATGTCCTAGGCACTGCGCAGCGTCCGAGTGGTCCCTTTACCCATCTAGTACGAAGAGGAAGGTGCCACTGGACGCTGTATAAACCATCTCATTGCGTAGATGCATCATTATGCCAAACACTGTTGCGGCACGGGTCTCTTCCTGTATCGCAGAAAGGTTAGGCCATACTCCACCACGGTCTGGGTTGGTGGAGGACTGTAAGACAGTGGCGGGCCTTATTGTCAGAAGTTATCAAGCCGCCCATGAGGCCTCTGACATGACTTAACGACTGCCATTACATGACAGCCGACACCAACGGCTTAACGTGCCTAGCGAAGCACGGAAGCGCTCGAAAAAATGCCACTAGCGTTAGTCACGAGATGGTCACCCCTCCAGTACCTGACCGCGCCTGTTGTTGCTTAACCCAAGTGATTGATTCCAATGACTTTGTTCTGCTAGGCTACCAGCGCTTCATTTTTGCTTATTACTTTATCTGAAAAAATCAAATTCATGCGATCACCAAACTAGGAACCTACTATAATAGAATATTTCTATGTAGGTATAAGTTCTACCAGCGTGGGGATTAGTGGGCATTACCCCCTATGATAGCACAACGTGGCGCTCTTTATGGGAGGGCTGTGTCCAGCAGTGGACTAGTATAGCCTGACGACGATAAGTTCTACCGGCCTTTCTGGAACACATCACTGAGTGGAGTTGCCCTGATTCTACAATTATTTTGGTGTATCTGTGTAAAAAGTGACCACAAAGGCTAGCCATAACGTCAATCAACTTGTGACGCACTCTGCGTAGTATCGACGAAAACACTTGCCTAATACCGAGAAGATGACATTCAAATGCTAATAGGGTGTAGGCATAGCAAGATGGCTGTCAGACGATGGCAGGTGCATAGATATTTTGCCGACGACGAAGATGTAATGCTCACGCAATCACTCTGTACTGCGATTACTCTGCAGCACAACTTAAATTGAAAATTATATAATTTTGCTGTATTATCGTCCGTAGCGTAAATCAAAACTGTTTATAAACTTTTTGCCATTTAACAACCTATTCTCAGAGTTACCAAATATATACAAAAAAAAAATCTTAAAAACGGGCGAATCTGTTTCGGTGAAGTTCGATAGCAAATGCTGTACAGTACGATTAAAATCAGTTAACCCCTCATTGAATCCCGGTGAAAGAGTGAATCCCTCAGCTGTCACATAGAGTAGTCAATTTACAGATGCCTATAACCTTTAATTATATTACTCGTTATCTTATTGAATACAATACAAGAACGATATGAGCAACAAAACCTCCTTTGTAGCTCAAACCTAACACAGCCGAATCGTTAACTGATTTTAATCGTACTGTAACACGATATTTTTATATATTAGATACTAGCTGTCCCAAAAATCAGCGAATACGTTTCGGAGGAGTTCGATGACCAACACATAAACACGATATTTTTATCGTCCCGGCGAACTTCGTACCGCCACGGAATCCGTTTATGCCATTCTTGTTACCATGGCAACGCAATAATAATGCGATTTGACCCGTTGAATATATAAATATGCAATAATAATAAAAATCACTTCAAAGCAACACAATCACGTGAGCGCTAGAGTCTTATACCTACTTACGTTCTGTTAGCTTTTAGAATATATCTCGATCTCGATATTTGTAGGATTGTTTGGCTTCAAAAAAGGTTATGTTAACAATAAAGTACTATGTATACTATGTATATTTGCAATTGTTTTGTATTTGTTGTTTTTCCAGTGTACAATAAAGAATATTCTTATCTTATCTTATCTTAAAGTACTATCCCACGGGTACAAATCACCGGAATATCATGTATCTTATGTCTCAATTCAGACCTTTGTCTATTTATATGCCAAATTTCATGTAACTACGTTCAGCCGTTATTGCGTGATTGAGTAATAAACAGCCAAAAATCTTCACAAACTTTCACTGTTATCATATCATATTAGTAAATTCTGTTGGCTTTTAGAATATACCTCGGGCACTAGAGTAGGCTTCGGTTTTCGCCGAAAGCACACGAGTGTAATACTACTAATACTTTCTGCTCTGTATAAAACTTTTATTTATTTACTATTTTGAAAAGTTATATTTAATTAAGTGTCATATTAGTTCCGATATTTCTATTACACGAATATATCCGATTATATCCGATAGTAGCCGAGGTACATTCTAAAAGCTGACAGACTGTAACAAGTAGCATTGCGATTCCCCGCATGTCTGACTAATGGCAAACTGCAAAAACACCTTTGGTCCAATTTTAGCTACCGACCAACTATCCAAGTATGACTAAGAAAGAGTTTATTCACATAAACAACCTAACATACTGACATAATTCTCCACATTAGTATCGAACGCGTGAAACAAAGATATTTTGCTTACTTCGGGACAAAAGGTTTGGACAAGTGTTATGGTTATATTGGTATATAAAGCAAGCTAAGATATTTCCACTATCCAGTCACAGACAGACGTTTCCGGATTAACATTGTTATCTACTTAAGTTAAAGGTAAGCTAACCCCCAGTTTCTCGTACACTAACAATCTGTAAATCTACTGTTAACGGCTGTCAAATGTTTTTTTTTAATGCATTTTGACCAACTGACAGCTCTTAACAGTAGATTAGCGGCTTGCTAGGGTACCAGAAACCGGGGCTAAGTGAAAGTGCTAATTTATTTTTTATTTAGCCAATATTATCAACCCGGATATCATAACTCCGTGGGATCCATATGCTGATAGTCAGTGGAGAACATGCCTTAAAATTTGATTGATTTCCCTTTGTATGTAGGTATTCTGAAAAGAGCATATAAAATAAAAAGTAACAAAATTGCGTTTTTCGTGACGTTAAAGGTTCAAAAAAATGTTGTAATAATCGATATTATTTCTAGACTCACGAATTGAGGAAAAATCACTAAATGAGAATATATTTTTTGTTTATTTTTATGTGTGGTAAATTTCGAAAAAAAAAAATTTCTTTAATTACTTTCGCTCACCGATATAGGCTCAGAACACATTTTGTATTCTGAGGATACAGGTCATTACGCCATCACAGTTTTAAACAGAATCCGAAGCATAATTCATTTGAATCTCTCAAAATTTATTGAAAGTGAATGTGAAATGTGTGAAACAAAAAAATAAATAAACAAGGTACAATAACTGAGAAAATGTCTTAAGAACTAAATTTGGCAAAAGCCCTTATGCTCAGCTTAAAGTCGCCAGGGAACATGCTCCACTGCCGACGCTTATTTTCAGCAAAAGCCTTAGAACTTTAAGTTAAGGGATAAAAAACTTAATTACAGAGTCGCTGAGCGCAAAATAAAAAGATACAAAATTTCGTGTTTGTACATTTTTTTAAATTGAAATTTTAAATTTAAAGTTTCACCCAGACATAACATTAACATTTTGTATGTTAACGTAACATTTGCATAAATAAAGTAGTAGTACCCACTTCATATAGCAGGCACAGTATAAAGTATAGTGGATAGAAGATTTTTTCTCGAAATAATTTTAATTTTTTCTATTCATTAGTATGACAATATCACTTATCAACTTATACACCTTCTACAACTTATACACTTATTAATCTGTTGTCTTTGAAATATCAATCCCCGAAGTAATAAACACGCATGGTATCGAGTATTTTTGACTTCCTACAAAAAAAGTACAACTCTAAAAAAAAAGTAAATCGAGTCTTTAAATTGTAGACCTTTAGTCCGGATTTACTTACGGGTGTTGTTATATCGGAAAAATCCGGACTAAAAGTCTACAATGTGTTGTTCTTACGAAAGTTTTAGTTCAAAAAAGAGTCTTTAAATCAATGTTATAAAGATGATTCCACTTTTCTTCCAGAAGAGTTCAATGATGCTGATATTGCAGAACAACAAAATGATCTTCAAGGCAGCCCTTTTCCTGACCCTGCTGCAGAATGCAGCAGCTCGGACTTATTCTTGCAGTTTCTCACGTACCGTAAGTGATTACGTCCATTTGCTGTATACAGGGTGTAACAAAATACGCATGTCTATCAGAAATTCTTACTATGGGGAGAGCTTCATAATCGAAAAAAATTCCATCATAAAATTTGTTTCGATATAAAATATAATTATGGAGAAAAAAAATTATGATGTTTTATGCCGCAGTTACGTCCACTTGTTGTATACAGGGTGAACCACCCACAGTTATTACGCCCACTTATAGTATACAGGGTGTAACACAATCCGTTTGCCTATCCGAAAATGGGGTATTTTGCATGTCTATCATGGGATATTTTCATTGAAAATACGACTAACTCTCACTATGGGTAAAACTTCAAAATGGAAAAAAATATACATCATACAATTTATTTCTGTATAAAACGTATGGGAATATTGCCGCAGTTACGCCCACTTGTTATATACAGGGTGTAACACCCACAGTTATTACTGTCTGTTAGCTTTTACAATATACCTGGGCTACTATCGGATATAGGTATTCGTGTAATAAAAATATCGGAAATAATAATATACGTTTATTTCAGACCAATGATCCATAGTTATTAGTATACGCTTAACCTATGTTAGTAAACATAAAATAATGTTGACATATGACACTTATTTTACATAACTTTTCGAAATAGTGAAGAAAAGTTTTATACAGAGCAGGAAGTAATATTACACTCGTGTACTTTCGGCGAAAAACGAAGCCTATTCTTTTTTTAGAACATGACTAAAAAAACCAATGCGGCTGAACCGAATGTGTGGATGAAATTTGGCGCCTTAGATCAGAGCCTCTGGTATATAATACTAGTATATAAAGTATAACATTTTTTTTAACATAAAATTTACATACAAGCATTTACATTGCTTCTGGCCCCTCACTAGGATACCCTGTGTCGTGGGAACCAGAAACAACGACATCAAAAACATATAAACATCCAAGCCCTGGGTTTTTTTTGGTTCCCAGCCGGGATTCGAACCCGGGACCTCTTGCATGGTAGGCAGACGCGCTACCGCTACGCTACACTATATAATATATAGTATATAATACTAGCTGACCAGAAAGTATATAATACTAATTAGCCTATCCTACATGCGGCAGGGGCTGCCGCTCTCGAATTGGACTTTTCAGTCACTCAAAAAAGTGTCAAGTCCTGTGTCCTTAGGCACTGTTTGAATCGTCCGTGATGGACGCAAAGGCCTATGATGATGATAGCCTATGACCTTTTCTCAGACCTACCATCATTATTAATTATAAACGCATTGTGTCTAGTTGTGAGCCCATTGTAAGGTGCTTACGATAAATAAATAGGCCTAGTATTTTCTAAGGTTAACACGAGTATTAGACATAATTAAAACTGTTTTAGTACGGATTTCACTCGTTTATTATATTTTTACAATTTTCCGACGTTTC
The DNA here is from genome assembly GCA_934045075.1 of Yponomeuta sedellus. Taxonomy (NCBI): domain Eukaryota; kingdom Metazoa; phylum Arthropoda; class Insecta; order Lepidoptera; family Yponomeutidae; genus Yponomeuta; species Yponomeuta sedellus. Next base: position 12,782,339 of record OW203744.1, on the reverse strand, counting down.
GGCACGTTTACAGGTGCCGTGGTCTCGGATGACTGAGGTGACAGGCGTCTTTTTGAAAGCATTAACTGTTAATTTACTACCCTCGGCAAAAATTACAAAAGTTAATTATGAAGTTACGTTCCAAAATAGGTAAATATTTTTTTTGTATAAAGTCAGCAATATTGATTATTAGTAAATAGGCCTACCAATTATACGCAAAAAATCATAAAAATCGCTGAAGGCGTTTCGCAGGAGCTCGATAACAAACACTGTGGCACGAGATGTTTGTATCAATAGTATTTCTTATTGATTCGCGATACTCAAACACAGTTATATAATTAAAAAGGGTCTAATCTTTTAACTAATAAACAATCCCGATTAGACCCGTTTAATTATATAACTATATTTGTATCAATTTAGATTTTTTTACCTTTACGCCAAGTTTCATGTAAATTTGCTCAGCCGTTATAGCGTGATTGAGTAACAAACATACAACAATTTTCACAAACATTCAAATTAGCAACTTTGTCTGCGCAGGATTAGTTCAGGACGCCTTACCTCTATCCTATGTCTCAATTCAATTCAGATCTGTCCTTCAAATTTCATGTTAATCACTTGATTGAGTAACAAACATCTTCACAATTATAATATTCCCTATCTATCCCTAGAGCGTTAAAATATGCTTATGTTGTTCCCTACAGCTGCGGCCGGGGGACCACCACCAGATCTCGAGCCCCATAGTCCCAGCGCACTATAATGGATTGGTCGACTGTCACTGGTACGTGGCCTGCCCCAACGGCTACATTTGCCTGCTGGACTGCCCCGAGGTCAAGATACCAGAGGTAATCCAATGTCACTTTTATCGTCCGCGTAATCATTATCAGCACCGTTATATACGAGTACAGTATAGAATATACCTGGGCTACTATCGGATAGAATCGGATCTATTTGTGTAATAGAAATATCGGAACTAATATGACACATAACTTTTTCATTTCTTATCCTCGGAAAGTAGTGTTGTTTTGATCTGATTATTGGGTGGAAAATACTGCTTCCCTCCATAGGGAGGGAAAAACTCATACAAATTACTTCCCACCTAAGGGCTGGAATGAACTTTAAAAATAGAACTACTGTCAGCTGTGAAGAGTTTTTATGTAATAAATCGGCTTTTTAAAAAAACAAATGAAAAAAAATGCTGCGGCCATGTGAGTTTCTAAACAGCCAGTGTGAACTTAGCGCAAACTTCTTTGAGCGTATAAGCCGCAACAATTACGCGGTGAGTTCCATATTTAAAATTTCAAAAGTCGACATAAATTGGCGGGTTATGTCGACTTTTGAAATTACTAATCTGTTATAGTATCTGTGGCGGAATTAAAAAAAATAGGTAATAATCTTTTATGCTAAGATTTGAATATTAAAAATGAGTTTATATTTTCCTCATATTCGAAATGAAAAGTAGAGTGTTAACCACGGGTAAAAGAATCAATTCCTACTCGGACTATAGTCTAAATACCTCGGGAACTCATTCTTTCTACCCTCGTTTAACAATCTACTATACACATAATTTTTCAAAATAGTGAAGGAAATTTTTATACAGAGCAGGAAGCAGTATTACACTCCTGTGCTTTCGGCGAAAACCGAAGCCTACTCTAGAGCCCGAGGCATATTCTAAAAGCTAACAGACTGTACTAGCTGTGCCCCGCGGTGTTACCGCGGTGGGAATAAGACATTTTTCTGTAAAACGTAGCCTATGTTAATCCATACCAATATTACCAAGCGCTCGTGGCCTAGGCGAACCGTGTGATTGGAATCAATCACTTGGTTAAGCAACAACAGGCGCGGTCAGGTACTGGATGGGTGAGCGTCCCGTGACTACCGCTAGTGGCATTTTTCCGAGCGCTTCCGTGCTTCGCAAGGCACGTCATATAATGGCAGTCGTTAAGCCATGTCAGAGGCCTTATGGGCGGCTTGATGACTTCTAACAGTGAGTCCCGCCACTGTCTTACAATCCTCCACCAACCCGGACTTGGCCCCCGTAGTGGAGTACGGCCTAACCTTCCTGCGATGCAGGTAGAGACCCGTGCCCCAGCAGTGGGGACATACAAGGGTTGATAACTAAGCAAATATTTAACTAACTTTCTGTAATACGGGAAATTTGAAGAGACATCACCACAGTTAACTATTTCAGAAACTGGCCCTTAGTTGAACGTCCACTAGCCTGGCCGAGTCGAATCCTAATAATTCGTCTGTTGTTTCATGGACTATGAAACCGCGCCCGCGCGGACCGACACGCTTATTTAAATCTACACGGAAAAAAATTGTTGTTATTTGAGATTTGACGCGTTTCAGCTGTGCTCAAAAACACATACATATTCGCATATTCATGAGATAGTAGACCACAAAAGTTAAACAGGACAAAAGCCTTATTGTTGGTCAGACACAGAAATACCAATAAGTGAGAACTTCCAATGTTATTAATTTGTCTCTACCTATTGCTATTGGTGGCGGCTTGGATTTCCGCAACTCGGCGGTAAACGAGCCTATTTTGCATCAAGGAAGGTATCAGGCGTAAGGAGGTGAGTCCTGCCACGTAAGCTCCTCTAGGAAAGCCAGCTTTCGAATGTCGCTGCAGAATTCGCGTACCATTGACTTTACTAAAGCAAAACTGCCTCATAACTGTTTGTAAGTTTACTCGAAAAGTCCACTCATAATTATACTATTTTTATTTTTAAGGCACTAACCCGTGCTAAGGACAATTAAAAAAAAAACCTATTTAGAGGCTAAAAATTCCACCCATGCCGGGACTCGAACCCGCGACCTCTGGCACGGATAGCTCACAATGTCAATTAAGATTTTTAACAAGTTGCCCAACACACTCAGAAACGACATTCAATGACAAAGAATTCTGTAAAAACCTAAAACAGTTGCTCATCTCCAGAAGCTATTACACTGTGAACGAATACTTGGAAGATAAATTTAAATAAGACGTATAAAAAGAATATTTTATGCAATTATAAGATATCTAATTTTTAACATAAAATTGTTGAAATTAAACAGTTCGTAGGTACTGGATACCACATTAGTTAGAAGATTTTAGTTGTAAGGCTTTTGCTGTGCCCGACAGGGTCCATAATTATACACATTATCTGTTATTTAAGATCTTACCAAACTTATGGCTGCAATAAAGTATTTAGTATTGAGAGTATTGAGTATATACTATTTTTATTTTTAATGCACTAACCCGCGCTAAGGGTGGATTTTTTTGCCTCTAAAAAGGTTTTTAAAATTGTCCTTCGCACGGGTTAGTGCATTAAAAATAAAAATAGTATAATCATGTGGGTACAGCGATATCATTCCGATGTAAAAACTAACTGCAAAGTAGGTACTCGGGGCTGCAAGTGATGCAAATTACTTCAGCCAGATGTCGCTGCCTGTACGTAATACAGAGAATAGTGTAAAGAGGTTCGAAATTTCACTGATGCCGGTGAGTCGCCCATTAGCTCAGTTGGAAAGAGCGCTGGCACGGATAGCCAGAGTTAGCGGGTTCGAATCCTGTCATGGGTGGAATTTTTAGCCTCTAAATAGGTTTTTAGTATTGAGTATAATTACCGAAGTTTTTCTCGAAGACTAACAATATGTTAATCTGGAGCTGACAGTTGATTTCTAGGGTTCCAATCTAGGACTTTGCAATGCAGGTACATCGAATTTTATTTTGTGCTAAGGACAATTTTAAAAACCTATTTAGAGGCTAAAAATTCCACCCATGCCGGGACTCGAACCCGCGACCTTTGGCTAACCGTGTCAGCGCTCTCACAACTGAGCTAATGGGCGACTACCGGCATCAGTGAAATTTCGAACCTCTTTACAATACTCTCCGTAGTAGGTACGTACAGGCAGCGATTCAAATTGTCACATGAATTTTAGCTCTATGAAACAGGCCGCGTCCCCTGCAGTACAATTCCACCGAACTGCGATCCCCAACCCGCATGCCCAGCGATAGCACAACGTGGCGCTCTTTAGGGGACATAGCCCTGTCCAGCAGTGGACTAGTATAGCCTGACGACGAAACAGGCCCCAGGGGTGAGTCCAGAAACTGTATGATCATAAAGTTCCTTCGTTTCCAGTCCAAGGATTGCATGACGGACGCGCTGGTGCTGCAGACGTCTGAGAACACGCTGCCGCGCCGCTACTGCGGCAATGAGACCATCACCACCACATCCTTGGACAACGACATTAGAATCAGTGAGTATAGCGGGCATCTTCTTCATCAGCTCTCCGCTGCCCACTGCTGGGTATAGGATACGGTGGTCAACTATACAGTTAGTTAGTTTGTCCTGTGGTTTTCGCACTTAGCCTCATAGTTGGGCCATTGTACGTAGAACTATACTGATAAGAACGACGACGAACACTGTGGGGCAGCGGCAGCGCATCTGCCTAGCATGCGAGAGGTCCCAGGTTCGAATCCCGGCTGGGGACAAAAATAAACCCCCAGGTCTTGGATGTCTACATGTTTGTGATGTCGATGTTTCTGGTTCCCACGACACAGAGTTACGGTGCAAACCTCTTTACACCATTTTTTTGCTATTTCTTTAATTCTTTCTATCATTTTCGAAAGTTTAAATTGCGTCACCCATTTTTGAGATTTTCTTGATTTTTTGCCATTACTACTTTACATTTCAACCAGAACCTACACAAATCATCCTTTACCTGCTTTTTCTGATTTTTTTATCAAGTTTTCTGTTGAAGTTCCAGCTTTTATTATTTATAAAATGTTTTATAACTTCACAACAGGGTTTTCTAGTGTGGGGTTAGAAGCAATGTATGTGCTATGTAAATGTTATTAATGTTGTTTTGTGTTATTAAGATGAGTATAATACTTATATTATTTTTTTTATAATGCACTAACCCGTGCTAAGGCAAATTTTAAAAACTTATTTAGAGGCTAAAAATTCCACCCATGCTGGGATTCGAACCCGCGACGTTTGGCTATCCGTGCCAGCGCTCTTTCCAACTGAGCTAATGGGCGACTCACCAGCATCAGTGAAATTTCGAACCTCTTTACAATATTCTCTGTATTACGTACAAGCAGCGACATCTGGCTGAAGTAATTTGCATTACTTGCAGCCCCGAGTACCTACTTTGCAGTTAGGTTTTTTAAAAGGCAATGATATCGCTGTACCCACATTATTATATTATTTTTAATGCACTAACCCGTGCTAAGGAGGCAATATTCTCTGTATTACGCTGCCTGTACGTAATACAGAGAATATTGTAAAGAGGTTCGAAATTTCACTGATGCTGGTGAGTCGCCCATTAGCTCAGTTGGAAAGAGCGCTGGCACGGATAGCCAGAGGTCGCGGGTTCGAATCCCAGCATGGGTGGAATTTCTAGCCTCTAAATAAGTTGTTTTTAGTATAATACTGTTTTAGAGTAGTCTTTTTACTGTACAATAAAGGATCAAAATGCTCACCACTATAAGTTAGACTTAGACGCTCACAGTTCCCGCCACCTCAACAATATTATTACTGAAAGAGATTTTTCAGCAATATTGCAAAGTGGTAGAAGGACTTTGTTTCCTAAGTTTCGTTTGTTAGCGCCGGCTGCCGTCGATAGATCGCAGTCGTTAAGCCAGGTCAGAGGCCTTAGGGCGGCTTGAAAACTTCTGACAGTAAGACCAGGCTTGCAAGCATCCACCAATCCGGACTTGGCCCCGTGGTGGAGAATGTCCTATACCTTCCTCAGGGAAGAGACCCGTGCCCCTCAGTGGGGACATAATGGGTTGATGATGATGAAACATTCAGTAAACATTCTTTCAGTTGCTTAACCTTCGTGACCGTTTAAGATCACTTCGGCAGCCCGGGCTACGAGCGATTCGTTCACGAATATGCTGTTATATTTACTTTGTGGATTAGTCATCCCACCTAATTATGTATTTATTTCCAGGTCTAAGAACCCAGTACGGACCCAACGGCGGTGGGAAGTTCTTCTGTCAGGTGACCTGCATAGACAGCTCCAGGGAAAGCGTAGACGATATCATTCTGGAGTTCAAGATGTACAAGTAGATGGTACTAGATTATAGTTATTAAGTAGCCTCGTGATTAGTAGCCTAGTATGTTAAGTGATTTTAAAAATAAATATTAAGATGTAATTTTTTATCTTTTTATTGGCTCCGAAATCCATTCAGGTCCGGAGGACCGGAAGAGAATCACCTTTTACTGTGGTATAAAATCATGAAAAAGGCTAGCCCAGTACTAACTAGCGTCATCAATGGAAAATAATAGAGTCTTGTTTCATAATAAGTTTCTCCAAAAAGACAAAAATATCGTATGGAATATCGTATGGAATAAGGCGTTACATTGCGGAAATCCATAATAGCATTAAAATGTCAAAATTACTTTGCTAAATTCCGCCAAAAATCTCACAAGCACCATGCGACCGCTCCTAAGCTGCCAAGATGGTATAGGTGCTGGGCAAGAGAACACCATCTAAAACCATGCCCCAGGCACTACAACATCCGAGTGGTCCGTTCACCCATCTAGTGTGGGTGAAGATGCCACTGGACGCTATATAAATCATCTCATTACATTAAAATGTGAAAATTACCTTGCTAAATTTCGCCATAAATGCCACAAGCACCATGCGGTTAGTTAATGCACCGCCCTCCCTCCCACTTTTTCAAGCAGAAGCAAGACATGAACACTCCACCACCGAAACCAATACTCGTGTGAGAAAATACGCAAATAACATCATAAGTTTTATTAGCAACTGTGGTAACTATTTTTGGAACCTACACTCTCAAACAATTCCATCAATCAATCAAATCAATTTATTTCAACGTAAAGAATTTACATTGTGTTTGCTGAATGTCAATGTAAAAAAAAGGCAGCGGAAAAAAACTCCACTCTGACCATCTCTTCTCAAGTCATCTTAAACCAAATAGACCAGGTCGGTCTCAACCATTTTGGAGGGAGGTAGATGACCCGAACACCACGCTACTATTCGAATGACCTTTAGAAAACCTGCAGTTAAGTTTTTGTCAGTTATAGAATGTAACCTAGGACTTTAATTGTAGGTACCTAGGTTCCACAATAATAATAATAATTTATTGATTTATTTACCGCTTAGTACATACAGGGTTCTTGACAGTAGGTTATAAAAAGAGCTCCTATGTTTATTGAAATTTAGGATGTTCACTTTTTCCAAAAACGCGTAATAAAAAAAGATATGATATTTTCAAGCGCGGAGGTGTGTGAACACCTCGGAGACTCAGGTTTCCTCACGATTTCATCTTTCACGGCTAAATGCTTGTTTTTGAGTACTTCCGTTACACAATCTGCGGGCAACGGCCTGTTTACGTCCATGGAAATACTATCTGGCACATAGTACAGAGCTACAAAAGGTTTCAACAACCCGTGGTAAAATAAAAGACTCTATTTATTCGGCTCGTGTCCACGCCGCGTGGTAAACTTATAATTAGCAATTCAGCGACTGCCCTAGAAGTGGCACAACACTATTTAGCGCTGCTTTTTACGCTGGATGTTACTGTTTACTTGATGTTCCAACATCATTAACCCATTATGTCCCCACTGAGGGGCACGGGTCTCTTCCCTGAGGAAGGTATAGGCCGTACTCCACCACGGGGGCCAAGTCCGGATTGGTGGAGGCTTGCAAGATTGGTCTTAATGTCAGAAGTTTTTAAGCCGCCCTGAGGCCTATGACCTGGCTTAACGACTGCCATCTATCAACGGCAGCCGGCACCAACATCTTAACGTGCCTTGCGAAGCACGGAACCGCTCGGAAAAATGCCACTAGCGTTAGTCATAGACGGTTTTACTCATCAATGCACTGAACGCGCCCTGTGTCGCTTAACCTTCGAGATCGTTTAAGATCACTCAGGCAGCCACTACGAGCGATTCACTAATGTTTAGGCTGTCATTTATTTAAAAAAAAAATTAAGCGTTGACATAGTTAAGATAGATAAGAATATTCTTTATTGTGTATCGGAAAAATAGTTACAGTAACGGCAGATGCATAAGATCAAATACAATTGGCGGCCTTATTGCTAACAGCAATTTCTTCCAGGCAACCTCAAATTGGAGAATTTGCCGAGGAGAAATAGATACGCGTAGCCGGTGCAAATACGAATATTAATAGACAAAAGTACGTATACGTACCTAACAATAGACATAGGTATATCATACTTAAATACTCTAAATAAATATGTACATATACTTACATAAATAGTGTCTTATAACAAGTGTGTTATATGAACAAGAAAAAGGTTATATACAGCTTCCAGTGTCATCTTCACTCACACTAGATGGGTGAAGGGACTATTCCGACGCTTTAGTGTCTGGGACATGGTTTTTATAGATGGTGTAGGCTTGCCCAGCACCTATACCATCCTGACAGCTTAATCGGCCTAGGCCACAGGAAAGAGTAGTCAATACGTGCGGAGCCAACCAAGCCGCGGGTTTCCTCACGATGTTTTCCTTCACCGTTAGCGTGTGGTATTGCGACTACAAATTCGCAAATGTACGTAACTTTGAAATTAAACAAAGTCATTGGTACATGCCCGCACTGGGGATCGAACCTGGGGCTCTCGCTTGCGAGTCCATCCATGGTTCTACCCACTGAGCTACCACCGCTTCACTACTAATAGTTGTAAATTAAAAGAGTCTTATCGCGATTATTTATTAGGTAAAACGTAATTACCTTAGTTCCCGATGTTTCGGCATCGTTGCAGTTGCGGTGGCCACGAGTTGACTGAAGTGGCGAGTGCAAGTAATTATTGTAGTGAAGGCAGTGGTTCTCCCCTCAAGTAGCGATTAGACCCGATTAATAATTAGTATACAAGTCTAAGACATTGAATTCTACATAAACAGTCGAGCGACAGCTAAAATTCTGAACACCATACTACATTCAATTCGAATGACTCTGTCGAGTTAGGTAATCTTATCTTATTCTTAGGCGACAGATGTCTGTCTAACAACTGTGACAACTATTATCAATTAACCCAAAAATAATCGATTGGTTTAAAACGTAGCACTTTAATCGATTTCCGGTAAAAACGGTCGTTTTGGCAAACTGGTTTTAAAAGCTTAGATTCTTTTATGAGAAAAAAGTCTAGATTTAAAGTTAAGATTCTTGACAATTGGTTCTAAAAAGAGCTGTTTCTATACACTAAATTAAATTAAAATCAGCACGTGAAATACCAAAAAAATTAGGAATATGTTAATTCCGTTATAATCATTTTGTTATGTAAATCCAAATGTTCTTCTGATCGTCAGTGAAAACCTGTTATTCGCTTTATAATCGAATTCATCTTATTTTTTGTATAAATGCCTCGTGTTTAAGCTGTTGGTTTTCCAATAAACCATAAAATATATTTTATTAAGATTTATGATATTTACTTTGCCCAAAGACGCGTTAAGTATAAAATAAGATATTTTTTGTTTCCAATTTTGGCGCTTGTTAACTGCTACGCGTAGCGCCTTAAGCACCTTGAGTACCTTTTATATGAAAGGGAGTTGGAAAGGCGTCACGTCTTTTCGGCGCCCTCGCCCCATATCCTTTCTGTGCCAAAGTCTCTACAACTTTAGGTACAACATAAAACAAACCATCATAATTATCTTTGCTTGGTAAGCACTTAGTGCCTGCTCCTGCCGATAGATAGCTCTTAAATGACACGCACGTCATGGAAAGACAATTTCGCAGACTGCAGACCATTGCTAGTTTCCGACTGCCCCGTTTGTCTAGCGGTTAACACGTTTGACTACCGGAACAGAGGATCGTGGGATAGATTCCCATTAAGGACAGCCATACTGGTTTCGTACAAATGACCTCATTTTGGGTTACATTCTTTTTTTCATTATTCAAGGACAATTTTTAAAAACCTATTTAGAGGCTAAAAATTCCACCCATGCCGGGACTCGAACCCGTGACCTCTGGCTAACGGTTCAGCGCTCTCCCAACTGAGTTAATGGGCGACTCACCGGCATCAGTGAAATTTCGAACCTCTTTCCTACAATACTTCACTGTATTACTCATTCTGGGTGTATGTACATGTATGTAATATCCTTGGCTGGTTACGATAGCACAGAGTGTCCTAGTTTGGGACCAGGTCAAGTGATGGTACTATGAGGAAGTTATTATGTTAAAATGGCTCCTTGAGAGGAGTAGTTTGAGCCGGCGGAGAATCGTGACGCTTGTGTGTTCCATACCTAAAAAGGAAAAAAAGACAACACTTTGTTGTCTGTCTGCCAAGACCCTTTATAGTGGGAAAGCGCGGAATTTTCAAGTGGAAATTAAAACCATATACAGTGTAATCTCACTAATCCGGCACTTCGATAGATCGGCCAGTCCAATAATTCGGCACTCTCCGCCCACGTCTCCCGGCATAGGGGGCGACTATGCCTATGTGCTTCAGGCATTACGTCGTCGACTAGCAGTCTCTCCTAAAACTTATTACGTGAACGTGCTATTATTACATTTGTTTGTTTCAAGTGAGAATACTTTATAGTAAAAAATGTCAAACAAACGTAAACACAAGACACTATAGATTTGAATATTAAAATGGAGATTTTAAAGAAGTTAGATAGTGGAGAAAACATTTGAAGGGTACAAGGGAAGAACATGCTATGTCCGACCGACATTGAACTGAGATAATGGCAATAATAGATTTCAAACCTCTATAAAATACTTATACATTACTTATGTGATTTATTATACAAATGTCTTGTTTTTTAATAAATAGTATTAGTGTCCAGTGACAAAGGTAGACATGAACCATGGACAAAACATTTTTTTCCGTGTACGACTAGGACCTTGCATGTTTTTGCATTGTAGTAGTATTTTTTTTATAAGGCGATTACTCAGAGACTCTGCATGTTTTTCTCAAGAGCGTTTTTGCGTTTCGTTCTACCACTTTTACACTACAAAATGGCATTATCAGTTTTAAAAAAGTAAAAATGCGACATTGCATGTTCTTTCCCTGTGCCCTTCATTTGCTAATTGGCAAAAGAATATGGTGTTGGGCGTGCTACCATACACATTAATAAAAAAGGCAAAAGATAGTAGAACACGTTAAGACAATGGAATCGGGACCAGGATATGCTTTATTTTATTCATTACCTTTTATTATAATCCAGTAATCCGAACATTCCAATAATCCGGCACCCTCCGGTTTTTAATAGTGTCGGATCAGTGAGATTATACAGTACGTAAATATACAGTCCCTTTTACATCGCCTATATACGTACCTCTATAGGGCACAGCCCTTCTCTCGGTTTTCTCACGATGTTTTCCTTCACGGTTAGCTAGTGGTATTGCTTCTATAACTTCACAAATGTACATAACATAGAAAACAAAGTCATTGGTACAAAGTCGCGTCGTGCCGCGAAAATATTATACACTTAATTTTTGAATAATTTGCATAAGCCTCCTAGGAATTTCCGACAGTCAAACTTTACAAATTTGCTCAAAGTGTCAATTTTTAAACTTTTTAATTTCCTCTTATCAAAGTTTACAAATTTTTGCAAGTTCCGTTCGTTAAACTTTCAAATTCATCGAATTCTAGTTTCCGCACGTCAAACTCCACGCTATAAGAAAGTCAGCGATGCAGATCGACGATGGCGTTGAATGATTACAGGCATTATCACTGAAAACAACATTGTTTAAGTATGCACTAACGCACGACTGGAGTCATGCTGGTACTAAACGTAGCCTTGATGCCGTGGTTATTTTGATAATGAGATTTATTTACCGACTGAGTCCGACCCATAAGCTGATGAACAATTTTGGTGATGATTATGGTGAAAGCGTCGATGGCAAGTAATCGTGGTGAAAGGATTTGCCAATCAGCGTAAAGGCCTGCGCAGACGAGGGACTATCCCCCGGGTACTTTTTTGTCCGTTGATATAGATCTCTTATAAATTGTATCGAATAACGCACACGAAGGACTAAAAGTACCCCGTACAAAAAGTCCCTCAAGTTACCGAGGACATCAAGAGACCGGACTGGACAAAAGTTCGATGTTTTCCTTCAAAACGCCTTTTCTTTTTCAACTTCATGTACATTACAACACAGTGTAATATCAGAATATTTGCTTCCATAGCGTACACTTCACTCAATTTCCGAGGAACAAAATGACCGCACACCGTAGGCGTAGATTCCGCGACAAGTACTCGGAGGACATTTTTTTACGATTCAGGGACTTTTGTCCCTTGGAGACAAAAGTCCCGTCGTCTGCGCAGGCCTTAAGGGACTCGCTGATTATTGCCCAGGGTGCACCAGACGTACGGGCTCAGTGAGTACGTCGTTCGGGGAGGCTCCTTTCATACCCCCCCATGGAAACATCCGTAAATATTCCGAAGACCACTGTGGCGAAGCGGTAGCGCATCTGCCTACCATGCCAGAGGGTCCGAATCCCGGCTGTAGATAAAAAACCCAGGTCTTGGATGTTTACATGTTTCTGATGTCGTTGTTTCTGGTTCCCAAAACGCAGGGTATCCCAGTGTGAGGCCAGAAGCAATGTATGTGCCTGTATGTGCCTGTATGTAAATGTTATGTTATATAAGATACGCGTTATTTACTTAATTCCGGCTTTAAACTCACGTTTTTTGTACAAAACTTCTGTTTGTCAAATGTCTATACAATAAATATAGAATTTTATTGTTGTATTGGATCGAGTTGGAGAGAAAACTCCACCCTGATCATCTTAATCCAATACATAAGTTGGTACGAGTACCTAAGTAAAGGTTGTCTGGAAGAAATTGCTTTTAGCAATAAAGCCGCCAATTTTGGTTTGTATTACATATTTTATAATATGTGATCTAGGTGTACAATAAAGAATATTCTTATCTTATCTTACCTTACGTAACGAGATCACACACAAGTGCAATCGGCAATTTCCCTTGGTTGTTAGTATACGTATTCAAAGTTGTTTGTACTGATAAGTATATTTTCAGAGAGGTTCATTTCAAACACCCTGTATAGGGAGTTTTAGCTGGTTTAAATAATTAATAAAATAACTGCCTAACTCACTTCTACCGGTCTCAAACTACGATACCTACCCTGTGTTATGGTCACGGCTTGCGCGTCCATTCTACCCACTAGCTACGACCGCTCCTAAGCTGCCAAGATGGTATAGGTGCTGGGCAAGAGTACACCATCTAAAACCATGCCCCAGGCACTACAACATCCGAGTGGTCCGTTCACCCATCTAGTGTGGGTGAAGATGCCACTGGACGCTATATAAATCATCTCATTACATTACAATGTGAAAATTACTTTGCTGAAATCCGCCAAAAATCCCACCAGCACCATGCGGTTAGTTAATGCACCGCCCTCCCTCCCACTTTTTGAAGCAAAAGCAAGACACGAACACACCACCACCGACACCAATACTTGTGTGAGAAAATACGCGACACGTTTCGCCTCTAACGAGCGGCATCCTCAGGCTCACTGACGATGCCTCGTAATTTATTTATTAATTTATTCGTAGCAAAGTAATTTTCACATTTTTTGAACTGAATCTTTCGTAAGCACAACACATTGTAGACTTTTAGTCCGGATCTACTTAGGCTCACCATGATTAAGCTCAGCGAATCGGAGCGAAACCTCGTCGGACTCTTCCGATATAACAATAACACCCGTAAGTAGATCCGGACTAAAAGTCTATAATTTTCACATTTAAATGCTATTACGGATTTCCGCAAAGTAACGCCTGATTCCATACAGTATCACCTCATTACGTAGATGCAGAGGTAATGGCAAGGACTAAACACGGTAATACACCCAAACTTAAGCAATTTAATATCAAAAAGGCGGAATGCAACACACGATCTCTGCTTTGGTAGTCAAGAGGTTGACCGTAAGACCAACGAGGCAATCTCGTACTGGTTTTGTATGTACTTATGTTTTTTTTTGTTATTTGCTATGCGTGCGTAACACAGATGGTACAATATAGTGTTTCCTCTTCTATTTATTTAGCTGCTCTGCCCTCGCAATTTTTTACCCGACGGCTGCGGGCCAGTCTTTGTTGACTGGTATGTGTATTTTTGTATGTAAGTATGTCTGATACTATGTTCCCTTGTAACTCCGTAACCAATAGTCAGATTTTGACAAATAATACCTCAATCGATTAGTCGTATCTGCGCGAGTGTCATAGGCCATATGACCATAACGTAAAATAACATGCGCCTGTATCCAAGAGGGCGAGGCAGCGACCAGGTCCCTGCCACTTGACACGATGCTGACAGATCACCTTCGCTTCATCAACGTTCGTCGTACGGAGTTTTTCGTACATCCGGTACTTTTTATCGTCCCTTTTGCTATATGAAATCACCATAAAAATAAAAAATAACATTAAGAGGACAAAAATAAAAAAACTGAAATAAAAAATTACCAACCCAACTGCTAAGCATTAACTACTAAGCAGGCGGAACCAAAATTCAACAATGAAATCTTACAAGGTATTGATAGATAGATAGAATATTCTTTTCACACCTCCTGCTCGACAATGCCTTATTACGTACCGTCAAATATCATCGTAAAGCATAGCCTTGTCTCTCGAGGGCAATAATAATGAAGAATTTCCCTAGGGAATAAAGTGATTTGAATTTAGAATGTCAAAATTTGCATGAAAACTATGAAGAAGCCCCGCATTGCAATTCGAAATTCGAATTGTTGTTCGAAACTCACCCCTTTTTTCTTTTTTTTCTGAACTACTGTGTCGTGTGACCGCGCGAAACACCAATAAAAAAAAGAAAAAAAGGCGCGAATTGCAAATACGAATTTAAAAGTTATATATATTCAATTTAAGTTGCTAAGCCGTAAAAGAGTGTGGACTTTATATTAATAAATATTTTTCAACTTATGCAGCCCTGTCTTTTTATTGTCTCCCAGATGGTGTGAAAAGTAGAGTATTCACCTCTGGAATAAAACATGTCTTAGTCTCGGGCGGTATGAACCCATGGCTTCACTCAGGACTCTACATAACTCCCTCGCTTCGCTCAGGAGTTAAAATTTAACTCCCTCGCTGCGCTCGGGAGTTACCTCGGAGTCCTTCGCTCCGCTCAGGGTTCAATATACCGCCCATGACGTAATACTTGGTTTTATTCCCTTAATGCATAATCTACTATTATTGCACACGGTATAGTAGACTGCGAGAAACTTGGCTGACCCGGGGAAGGCATCACTTTTCTCATAGTAAACTTTACGTTTCCGTAGTTTCCATTCCGAGCGATTCCGTGTTCGCAAGGCACGCTAAGCCGTTGGTGACGGCTGTCATGTGATGGCAGTCGTTAAACTATGTCAGATGAAATTAAATTAAATGAAAAGGTTTTATTATAAAGTAGCGCAGAAACTGCGGCTTAACGAATGTTACAATTCAAACTAGGTGTTTTTTTTCTCCAAAATGATCTAGATTTTTATTTGGATAAAAATCTAGATCATTTTGGAGAAAAAATTGACAAAAATAACTCCAAACTCAGTCTTTGATGATGTTAAACCTAATGGGCGGCTTGATAACTTCTGACTGTAAGGACCGCCACTGTCTTTCAATCTTTCACCAACTCGGACTTGATCCCCGCGGTGGAGTATGGCCTAACCTTCCTGTGATGTATGAAGAGACCGTGCCAGTGGGGACATACAAAGGGTTGATATCACACACGCAATTTATCGTGTTGTTGGTTATTTTTTACTTCAGTTTTCTTACTGTCACTGTAGGTTGGTACGCCCTTGACTAATAGCCTAGAAATTTGACAAAGGTATTGACTTTAGCGCCTCAATACCGCCGTTATCAGTTGACGTGTTAATGAGATGGGGAAAACAATTAGTGAGGACCTTTCATGAACCGATCGTTTTCGACAAAGCTGGTGTGACGTCTGACTTGCTATCTATTTGATAAAATAATGAGTATACTTTTAATAAATGTGTTCTGAGCTAATTCTCTCTGATTACTTAGGTTTTGATTGAGAAAATTTGATACTAAAATTGATAATTTTGTCACAACTTTTCTTTATCAAAAACAAACTGTAGCAAAACAGAAATTAAGGGACATCTTAATTATCGTATTTTTTTATCTATCAAACTCTGAGACCATGTTCATTGTGAAAGTATACTAATTTTATTAACATTGCATTTTAATTTTAATTGGATTCCCGTCACTGAATGTAAATGATTTATTTATTTATTGATAATAATATAATAATATTTTCCATGCAACACAATCTCTTGTCCTAGGCTTAGATTCTGCTAATGCATTGTGATATTAACTGCATGAACGTGGCGATTTCATTTCGTTGCTGCTTGCAGTCTACGCGCGCTCATACATCGAACCTCCTAAGCGTCAATGGTATGAAAAAATACCCCACGTGACCCGACCATGTATCTGTCACAGTACTATAATACATTAAAAGAATTGAGGCCCCGGTCCCAAACTAGGATACCCTGTGCTATCGTAACCAGGCAAGGACTTCAGAAACATGGACATACACCCATTTAGACCATTTGTAGTCATCTAGTACGGCAGCCTCCAATGGGAATCGAACCCACGACCTCTTTGGTTCCGTAATCAAAGGTTTTTAACCGATAGACCGTCGAGGCAGTTTAAATATAAGGCCGCATAATGCAGAATGGCTTGCCATGCTATTCGGTTGCAAAATGCGATTCCAGTATCTAACTTTAGTTGGCCTACGACTCGCGATAGGCCCTCAAGCCCGCAATCTCGCGACCGTCACTACTGTTTTGGCGGGAAAACTGACAGATCAGAAACAATTCGAACTAATTTTCGTACTTGGAACTCTAGCGCATTGAATTTAGGGCGTTTTTGTTAGTACACGAATTTCGGAATGCGATTAAGTCCTATCAAGTATAACCGAGGCAATAAAGCCATTACTGAATAGTCAAGTTTGTGCAGGTGTGGCGGCATTTTCCTCCATGAATTGTTATGTAGATTTTATTAATGTCAATAGATATTGTTTGGATGTTTGCGCGATATTTGCTACTGACTGATAAGCGATGTTCAATGCCTCAGTGTGCGCGTGCAATTTGTGAGGTGAGTGAGTTTTTAGTTTTTTTTAATACATTAAAAAAAAAGTATTTATTTTGTTTTCACGTTCTGGCCAGATTTACGTTCCATTTTTATGAAGAAAAAGGCCACTTAGGGCTTCGGGAAAGTGAGTTAATAATGCAGTTTCTTCAGGACTACATTATTGTACGTATTAATATATTGTAAAATTTAAATAAACGATAATTTCATTAAAATATCATCTCACTGTTTGACAACTACACCTTCTCCGTTGGTTGGCTAGAATAAAATACTATTGTATTAAGCCAGCCAATTGTACAACCTTTCCTGGTACAATAAAGAATTTGATGATAATACATTAATAAGTAATAATATGTCCTATACTATATACTAAGGGTGTACTTATAAAATAAATTAAGTAAGTATGTTCATCATTATCATGAAAAAATAAGTAAGAACTTATTTTATTATTTTGTATTCGCGTTCTGGCTAGATGTACAACGTTCTATTTTTAAATAATAGAAGATTGCTTAACTCTATGGTGATGTGGGGAGAGCAATCTTTTTCAAAAATGTCATCGTCATCAACCCTTTATGTCCCCACCGAGGGGCACAGGTTTCTTCCCTGGGGAAGGTATAGGCCATATTCCACCACGGGGGCCAAGTCCGGGTTGGAGGCCAAGTTCGGTTTTTTTTTACCCTTAGTTCCTTTTTACAGTACAGGGTTACCAAAAAGCGCTAGTCCTGAAATACGTCAACTAAAGTTTTTCATCTACAACAATTTTTGTATTACAATGAAAATGTTTCATGAAAAAACTGCCTTTTCTTCATTGGTTTTTTTATTTTGCGTGTTTCTATGTAATGACGTCGTCTGGTATATGACGCGTATCACCCGGTGCATTTAGTTACAAATGAGCATTATTTCATTTGAAGCGCTCGTGGCCTAGTCGAACCGAGTGATTGGAATCAATCACTTGAGTTAAGCAACAACAGGCGCGGTCAGATGCAGGATGGGTGACCGTCCCGTGACTGCCGTTAGTGGCATTTTTTCCGAGCGCTTCCGTGCTTCGCAAGGCACGTGAAGCCGTTGGTGCCGGCTGTCACGTAATTGCAGTCGTTAAGCTATGTCAGAGGCCTTATGGGCGGCTTGATAACTTCTGACAGTAAGACCTCCCACTGTTTTACAATCCTCCACCAACCGCCTATCCTTCCGAGTAACCGAGTATTGCCTAATCTTCTTGCGATGCAGGAAGAGACCCGTGCCCCAGCAGGCCAAGTACAACAAGACACGCCACTGTACTTGGCCATCCTCATAGTCGGACATTCTATATATTCTATAGACTAAAATAATTTACCGGACTTAGAGCGCGTGAAGCACGATTTCAAGAATGGATTGTTGAAATACTCGCTGAAGGTCTGTACAAGCGAATGGATTGAAAAATCACCTGTGTAGGGAACGGAAAGATAACTAAACTGTTAATATGGAATTTATTGTATGACTAATCTGACTGTGAATCGCTCGTAGCCTCGGCTGCTGAGTGATCTAAAACGATCACGAATGTTAAGCAACAGAGGGCGCGTTCAGTGCATTGATGGGTAAACCGTCTATGACTAACGTTAGTGGCATTTTCCCGAGCGGTTCCGTGCTTCGCAAGGCACGTTAAGCAGTTGGTGCCGGCTGCCGTCGATAGATGGCAGTCGTCAAGCCATGTCAGAGGCTTTAGGGCGGCTTGATAACTTCTGACAGTAAGACCAGCCACTAGTCTTGCAAGCCTCCACCAATCCGGACTTGGCCCACGTCGTGGAGTATGGCGTATACCTTCCTCAGTTCGACTAGGGCGAGCGCTTCGTATTTTACTTTATTTGTCAAACAAAAAATAACGTACATAGGCTTAACAATAGGCTTAACAGTGAAGTCTAGAATGTCACCCTAAGTATACACTCACGTAACACCAGGAAGATGTAATGAAGCTTACAAAACAATAGACCACAGTTAGTTAGACCTGAGATTTCTGCAATTATCCTCATAGGGCCATTGTACGTAGCAATCGTTGAGGTATGTTGACACTTCAGATACTAGGGTTTCCTTACGATGTTTTCCCTCACCCTCAGTGAGTGGTATTGCTACTATAATTTGACAAATATACATAACTTAGAAAACAAAGTCATTGGTACATTGGGTTTGAACCCACAACCTCTGGCTTGAGAAGTCGGAGTTCTACACCGCTCCGCTACCACCGCTTTACCGGCTTAGGTTGTTCTAACAAACTTTATACCTATACATACTTTGACTCCTTATTTTATCCCTTCGGGGGACAGTAATTACAAATATTCTGAAACAAATGGCTTTATATGTATTTGTATGACGTTCGTTCCGGGGCATACCTGATGCAAAGGATCTCCCTGGCGGTGCAACGAGGTAATGCTGCTAGCGTCATGGGAACTTTTGGATCGGATGTGTCCCGGGGCAATATTTTTGATTAATTTAGTTTAGTTTTATACTTTTTATCACGAAGCTTCCTGCGAATTCTTAGAATGTGTGATGCCTCTTTCTACGCAGTTAAATAAAATAAATATTCATTGACTTTTGTCATACTATTCTTATTTTTGATGCACTAACCCGTGCTAAGGAACAAATTTAAAAACCTATTTAGAGGCTAAAAATTTCACCCATGCCGGGATTCGAACCCGCAACCTCTGAAACTTACATCCCTGTTTGGCGTAATAATTCGCGATACTCATACAAAGCAATTAATTAATTAATAAAGTAATTACGTTATTCCTAATAAATAATCGCGATTAGACCCATTTAATATATGAATATGTATGGGAGTGATAGATATAGAATAAATAGGTTTTTGAAATTGTCCTTAGCACGGGTTAGTGCATTAAAAATAAAAATAGTAAAATCATGTGGGTACAGCGATATCATTCCGATGTAAAAACCTAACTGCAAAGTAGGTACTCGGGGCTGTAAGTGATGCAATTTACTTCAGCCAGATGTCGCTGCCTGTACGTAATACAGAGAATAGTGTAAAGAGGTTCGAAATTTCACTGATGCCGGTGAGTCGCCCATTAGCTTAGTTGGAAAGAGCGCTGGCACGGATAGCCAGAGGTAGCGGGTTCGAATCCCGACATGGGTGGAATTTTTAGCCTCTAAATAGGTTTTTTTAAATTGTCCTTAGCACGGGTTAGTGCATTAAAAATAAAAATGGTATATTCATGTGGGTACAGGGATATCATTCCGATGTAAAACCTAACTGCAAAGTAGGTACTCGGGGCTGTAAGTGATGCAATTTACTTCAGCCAGATGTCGCTGCCTGTACGTAATATAGAGAATAGTGTAAAGAGGTTCGAAATTTCACTGGTGCCGGTGAGTTGCCCACTAGCTCAGTTGGAAAGAGCGCTGGCACGGATAGCCAGAGGTCACGGGTTCGAGTCCCGGCATGGGTTTAGCACGGGTTAGTGCATTAAAAATAAAAATAGTATAATTACCCAATCACTTAAGTAAATTATGATATAACTAATTATTGCTATTGACAACATTCTATCTCACTTCATAGTCACATGATATATATTTTTTATTTTAACCTTACGTACCTATCTATGTATTTTTTATTTCAGGTGCACCTCAAGATGTTTTTCATCGCCTTACTAGCTATCACAACTTTAGATTTCACATTAGGACAAGATGCCAACTGTGACTTCACCCAATATGTAAGTATACGTACATTTCTATTAGAATTAAGTAGATAAATCTTTAACCTGCGCAGATGAGGGACTTTTGTCCCCAAGCGACAAAAGTCTCTGACATATATACAAAACCTTACGCCTGTATCCCAGAGGGTCTCTGAATCGTAAAAAATGTCCTCCGAGTACTTGTAGCGGACTCAACGCCTACGGTGTGCGGTCATTTTGTTCCCCGGAAATTGAGTGAAGCGTAAGCTATGGAAGCAAATATTCTGAGATTAAATTGAGTTTTAAAAACCTATTTAGAGGCCAAAAATTCCACCCATGCCGGGATTCGAAATGGGTTACTCACCGGCATCAGTGAAATTTGGAACCTCTTTACACCATTCTCTGTATTACGTACAGGCAGTGACATCCAGCTTAAGTAAATCCAGCTTAAATTGAGTTGTAATTTACATGAAGTTGAAAAAGAAAAGGCATTTTAAAAGAAAACACGGTCTCTTCATGTCCTCGGTAACTTAGGGGACTTTTTGTACGGGGTACTTTTAGTACTTTGTGTGCGTTATTCGACACAATATTTAAGAGAGCTATATCGACGGAAAATAAAGTACCCAGGAAATAGTCCCTCGTCTGCGCAGGCCTTTATTTACGTTCCACCTCAGGGCACAGAGAGAGACAAAGAGAGAAAGAGAGAGAGAGAAAGAGAGAGAGAGACTAAAGTTAATTACCTAGGACGTAATTTAGTATTGATTTCTTCCTTTGAGTACGTCGAAAATAATTCTTTAAAATAATCTACATGAATTTTTTTTTATTTGAAAATAATCTATAGTAAATATTTTTTTAAGAAACTGTCCATTCAAATTGCAATCTTGCGATGATCGGCGACATATGACAGTAAAAAAAATATTTTAACAAAGGTCATGCGGGCGAACTCGGGGCAAACGATGGTCTATCATATTTTTTGTTATTCTCCAAGAGTTAGACATACTCAATTAAAATAACCCCTTATCAACGTTTATCGCTAAACTTATCGATCGATCGAAGATCGTAGTGATAACGAGGAAATTAGTCCTATCTTAAGCCGCTTTGACGTAGCCAAAGTCGGCTTGGACAAAGTCATTTGGACAAAGCAAAGCTACTTTCACTTGCGTATCGTTCACAAAACTACAATTCATAGTTTATTATGGCAATTCGACGAGCATTGCGTAGCCGAGTCAACATACTAGATAATGTATCAGTAAATCGTACGATATCCACCCTTATATGTCCCCACTGCTGGGGCACGTGTGTCTTCCTGCAACGCAGGAAGGTTATACTCTACCACGGGCGCCAAGTCCCTACTGTCAGAAGTTGTCAAGCCGCCCATGGCGCCTCTGACATGGCTTAACTGATGACTGTTATTATACGACCTCCGGCACCAACGGATTTCCGTGTCTTGCGAAGCACGGAAGGGTTCGGAAAAATGCCACTAGCGGAAGTCACTGGACGGTCACCCATCCTGCACATGACCGCGGCGTTGTTGCTTAACTCAAGTGATTGGTTCCAATCACTTGAGTTAACAATCACATGAACAGTAAACAATCTTCTACGTAACTTTGCCGCATTGGGTCTTGAACCTGGTCTCCCGCTTACGAGTCCACCGTTCTACCCACTGGGCTACCACTGCTACAGAAAACACGTAATTTCAAGAAATGCAGTTCACGTTTTTATTTAGTTTCTTGTAACTTACCCGCCACACCAATCGTCCACAGGTCAACCCCGGGCAGACTTACTACGTGTACAGTCCTGGTTACAGCAACTTCTATCGTCCGGGGGTTCAATGCCGCTGGATAGCCACGTGCCCCTCCGGATACAATTGCCAGATCCAGTGCCCCGACATTAATCTGCCTCAGGTCAGTGCTAATATTAGCGTCTCCAATCGTCTAAGCTAAAGACAGGGTGCTATGGCGCTCATTAGGGGAGGGCTATGTCCAGCAGTGGACTACATAATAAAGCCTGAAGAAGAAGAATCGTCTAACTGTCAAATTCCTGTAATAAAATCGTAGTACTGAAAGTGGAATGATGTATATGTTACAGTCAGATGTCTTAAAGGGTCAAAACTAGTTTTGACTGTTAAATTTAGTCCAAACTAGTTTTGACTGCAGAAAAATACAATAAAATTCTAATATGTATCCAATAATGTCGAGTTGGTTTTCGGTCTTACATGTTCAACCCACGGAGGTCAAAGTGGTTCAACCTAACACGCTCCTTCGCACTCCGCTACTCTACGCGCTTTGTCGCACCTTTATTTTTGCTGTCGCAGATTGAGTGATGCATAATTTTAGATGTTATTACCATTTGGTATTTCAAATATAAGCTTTGGACAAAAGTACTTTCGACTGATTTTAGCATTTCTATCCTATTATAAATAAAAAAAAATATTCAACTGTTATCTAACAGTAAAACTCCATACTAATTTAACAGTTGGACGATTTGAAACTCTCAGGATTTGGTGCGCATGTTTAGGCCATATTACTGTGAACATTCACTGTACACTAATTTTGAAATCGTTAGCAATATTTTAAGGGTACATTCCCTAGGGTTTTTTTTATTTTATTTATTTTTTTAATTGTCAAAACCGTATTGTAAGGAATCAGACGTGCAAATGACAAAAAAATGAATGTACTTTTCAGAAATTTATAGCAGTGTTAAATATTATTATGTATTAAATTTTAGCGGAGATTCGTGAAGTGAGAAGTTAACACCTTTGATATTGAAATATGTTTATAAATTTACAAAAAATAGAAACAAATATGTGATAAAAAGGATACAGGGCTCTGCTTAGTGTTGTGAGTGCATGAGTGCATGCATCATCACAGCACTAATTTGCAACCCGTCCTTGTTCTGACTGAATAAAAGAGTTTACGGATTTTAAAAAGAGAACACCGCAGTTGTAATCAAACAAAATATGTAAAAAAATATAAACAAAAAAATCTGTTAAATAATATTTAGTAACATCCAGCGAAAGGCACAAGATGGATATGCAGTGTGAAATGTACAATATAATAGGACAATTATTACACTGAAATTATTACCTTTGGTGATCCAAGTATCATGCCCGAGTATCAACTAAAGCTTGATTTTAAAAAGCTACGAGTATTTAGAGGCTAAAAATTCCACCCATGCCGGGATTCCATCCCGCGACCTCTAGCTATCCGTGCCAGTGCTCTTTCCAACTGAGCTAATGGGCGACTCACCGGCATCAGTGAAATTTCTAACCTCTTTACAATATTCTCTACAGAGAATACATTACGTACACCTTGATTTGTATCCTCTTAACGTATTGGCAAAGTTTCAGTTCTGTATAAGTTAGTTCTCAATCGCGCAACATTTTTCCAGACATCCTCGTGTTACCTGGACCGCCTGCTGGTTTCCAGGACCGGCGACCCTCAGCTGACGGGGGCTGACACCTACTGTGGCACGGGGACCCTCACGACGCAGTCTACCGCACAGAGGCTGAGCATTGGTGAGTAGTTCTTACCAGCTGGGGTCAAGATAAATGTTTTATCCCACTATCAGATAGTGGATATGCATAAACAAACTGAAGTGACAGAGATTGGGATAAACTGTTGTATGAGCGAGTATAAGCGATAACCGTTGGGTGGTCCAGTTCTTGAGTCGAGATGGTGAATCGGAAAACGAAGCGGTCGTGGCCTAGTTGAACCGAGTGATTGAAATCAATCACTTGTGTTAAGCAACAATATGCGCGGTCATGTGCAGGATTGGTGAACGTCCCGTGACTACCGCTAGTGGCTTTTTCGAGAGCTTCGGTGCCTCGCAAGGCGCGTACATGCCGTTGGTGCGGCTGTCATGTAATGACAGTAAGTCCTGCCACTGTCTTAGAATCCTCCACTTTGCCCCCGTGGTGGAGTATGGCCTAAACTTCCTGCGATGCAGGAACAGGCCCGTGCCCTAGCAGTGGGGACATACTAGGGTTGATATCTTATTTTTACCGTAAAAGCAGTGTGCGGATCATATCTGCTACAGGACCGAGAATCATTAGGGTAGACCGGTTCTTGAGTGGAGACCCTGTGATGTGATTGAAGAACGCCCTGTGACTAGGTGGAGCGACGACATTAGCAAAGCGGTGGGTAGTGACTGGAAGAGGAGAGCCGAAGATCGTGCTCAGTGGCGTGTCTTGGGAGAGGCCTATGTCCAGCAGTGGACTGACGCCGGTTAATAATGATGATGATGACGATGATGATAGGGTCGCGTAAAGCAGCAGACTTTGTGCTTCTCTAGCAGGGCCGAGTTTCATTATGACAATTCGTCATAATAAATCATAATAAGGTGGGCCTGTTTATTATGAAAACCTTATGGCGCACAAGAAAAAAAATATGGCTAAAAATCTGCTACCATTATAATTGGCACTACTACAACGAAAGAATAATAATATTTCTTATTTCGTTATAAGCCTTTATTAATATATTTTTTTGTAAATTACAATCAATACACAATATGCATCGCTCTCCAGGACTTGCTTGACCTCCCACAAGCCTTGTGGTTTGTGGAGTGTGGTCTAAGCACGTTGCGTGAAATCACCCAGTGAAGCCTGGCCTTCACTGGGTGATTTCACGACTGAATAACATAACTGTAAATACGAATATTACCGCATTCTCAAGTGCTTTTTAGTATTAGTATATTAAGTTTATCTTCCCTTTTCCATACGTTAGACTGTCGATATCAACCCTTGTATGTCCCCACTGTTGGGGCACGGGTCTCTTCCTGCATCGCAGGAAGGTTAGGCCATACTCCACCACGGCGGCCAAGTCCGGATTGGTGGAGCTTTGTAAGACAGTGGCGGGTCTTACTGTCAGAAGTTATCAAGCCGCCCATGAGACCTCTGACATGGCTTAACGACTGCCATTACATGTCAGCCGGCACCAACGGCTTAACGCGCCTTGGGAAGCACGGAAGCGCTCGAAAAAATGCCACTAGCGGTAGTGACAGGAAGGTCACCTATCCTGCACTTTACCGCGCCGTTGTTGCTTAACTCAAGTGATGGATTCCAATCACTCGGTTCTACTAGGCCACGAGCGCTTCTACTTTAGACTGATATTTTATTCATTTGTTGTGTACCTAAAACCCTTCGTAATGATTCGCGATACTCATACATAGTTATACACGTATATTGAACGGGTCTCGATTATTTGTTAGGTTAAAAGCAATTACTTATAGCAACTATTTATTTCCCGACTTTTCGGCAGCGTTACAGTCACTAGCCGTGGTCTCGGGTAGACTCAACTACCAATTTGACCCGTTTAATATATAACCATATAAAACTCTTGTTAGCCATATTGCAAATTGCCATTTATTTCATGTTTTTTTTAGTGAGAATTCATTAAATTTTATTTTAGTCAAGATTTGATTCGTAAGATAAAAAAAAACTAATTATTTAAACAAAACATCTAAAGTAATACTAAATTAATAACTAAACTAAAATCTCACATAAAGTAATAAAAATAAATAACTATATTTTACAAATAATACACTTGTAAATAAACACTTTCATGTTTTTGATTATTGGAACCTTTTCCTTCTTCTTATTATTCTTACTAATTATTTAAACAAAACATCTAAAGTAATACGGGTTTGGCTATAACACCTTTATCCTTAATCCAGGTCTTATCACGTCAACCAGCAGCCCGGGCGGTAGGTTCTATTGCGTCCTGACCGCAGTGGCGGCCGCCACCCCCGCTTGCAGCTGTGGATATAAAAAACAGGTAAAGAGACTTTAACGCCGCTTCCTACAAATAACTTTACCAAGAATTGTATTTATTGTTCTAAAGCAGTTTAAATTTATTTTTTAAGGCATTTGGTAATCTTCTATAATATAAAAATGAATCGCTGAATGTGTTGGTAAGCGCAAATCTCGAGAGCAATTGAACCGATTTCCCTAATTCTTTTTTTAGAATATTCCTTGAAGTACGAGGATGGTTCTTACGGAGAGACAAAATAAACAAAAAAATAAAGAAGCGACTGTTAGGCGGTACGAAGTTCGCTGGGTCAGCTAGTACAGAATAAATAAATATATATTTTTTTAATTATGTACATTTGTGAAGTTAAGCAATACCACTAGCTAACAGTGAAGGAAAACCTCGTGAGGAAACCTGAGTGTCTGACGTGTTCAAATACCTCAGCGTATGAAATTGTCAAAATGTTACAACGATACTTAATACCCTATTCAGCTGACCGCGCCCGCTATTGCTTAACTCAAGTGATTGATTCCAATCACTCGGTTCCACGAGCGCTTCGAGCCACTAGCGATTGCCACAGAATAATCTTATCTTATCTTACCTTCCATTAACAGAACCGCATAGTCGGAGGCGTGGAGACCGGAGCGAACGAGTTCCCTATGATGGCAGGTCTTATTGACAACAGAATAGAGTCGATATTCTGCGGAGCCGTCATTATACACAACCGGTACTTCCTGACCGCAGCCCACTGCCTGGGCAACATCAACATGGCCGACATGTCCGTTGTCATCGGAGAGCATGATGTTACCACAAGTATGTATTAAAAAACCTATTTAGAGGCTAAAAATTCCAACCGGCTAGGGTGGAATTTTTATCCTCTAAATAAACTTGAACCCGCGACCTCTGGCTAAACGTGCCATCGCTCTCCCAACTGAGTTAATGGGCGACTTACCCGGCATCTGTGAAATTTCGAACCTCTTTACAATACTTTCTGTATTACGTACCTACACGTTGCTGCCTCTTTACAATACTCTCTGCATTAGGTACACGTTGCTGCCTGTACGTAATACAGAGAGTATTGTAAAGAGGTTCGAAATTCCACTGATGCCTGTAAGCCGCCCATTAGCTCAGTTGAGAGAGTGCTGGCATTGTTCTTAGCACGGGTTAGTGCCTTTGCTGAGGCCTTTTCCTTTACTGAGCCTATAATGAGCAGTGCTATAAATAATTTTAATATCTACTTTACCCTAGTTAAATCTTTGATTATTTGATAATATTTAAGTAACGTTCTAAAAACCTATTGAGAGGCTGAAAATTCCACCCATTCCGGGATTTGAACCCGCAACCTCTGGCTATCCGTGCCAGCGCTCTTACCAACTGAGCTAATGGGCGACTCACCGGCATCAGTGAAATTTCGAACCTCTTTACAACATTCTCTGTATTACGTACAGTAACATTCTGTCACGCTTTTTTCTGGGCAATTCGAAGAGACAGCACTACAGTGAACTATTTACTTAGCGAAATTCTCAATTCAGAAACCAGCCCATTCTCTATCAGTTTGATTTAACGTTTATCACTGTCGTCGTCGTCGTCGTCAGGCTATGCTAGTCCACTGCTGGACATAGCCCTCCCCTAAAGAGCGCCACGTTGTGCTATCATAGGGGGTAATGCCCATAATCCCCACGCTGGGCATGCGGGTTGGGGATCGCAGTTCGGTGGAGTTGTACTGCAGGGGGCGCTGCTGCCCACCCCCCGGTTTGTGTCCCTTAGTCGCCTTTTACAATACCCGCTGGAAGAATTGGGTTGGTGCTATTCTCTAGGCCGACACCACACCGCAGTCAGCTTATCACTGTAAACTGTCTCAATCGATCAAATGCTGCAACGATGTTGAAATATCGACCACTGGCAAGAATATTTTACCCATTACTAATCAAGATAACAATTAATCTAATCGTGATTAGACCCGGTATCAACCCGCTGTACTTAGCATAGAACACTGACCTCTGTGGTGTACTATGGAAATCAACGATAAGAGATAAGTTATCACTGCAAACGTTGGGTTTTACTTCAATTAATCAATTAGCCCCAAAGCAGCACTGCTGGGGCACGGGTCTCTTCCAGCATCGTAGGAAGGTCATACTCTACCATGGGGGCCAAGTCCGTATGATGGAGGATTGTAAAACAGTGGCTGGCCTTACTGTCAGGAGTTATCAAGCCACCCATAAGGCTTCTGACATGGCTTAACGACTGCCATTACATGACAGCAAGCACCGACGGCTTAAAGTGCCTTGCGAAGCATGGAAGCGTTCAGAAAATATGCACCTAGCTGCAGTCACGGGACTGCCACCCATCCAGCACCTGACCGTGCCTGCTGCTGCTTAACCCAAGTGATTGATTCCAATCACTGAGTCGCACTAGGCCACGAGCGCTTTAGGAACATGCTATCTGTTCACTCCTGCTTTGTCCATATTGAAGCTGTTGTATGTGGCTATCAGTAAATATTTATGTTGTTTTACGTATTACTATTATTATAAAGGGTTGATATCGATAGCATATTTCTTTTGCCATTACCCACCCTGAATTTTCGAATCTGAATGCAAGCTTACAATAATAATAATAAGGACTGTAATAGCTGTAAGAACTTAGTGTAACTATGTGGTAGAATTTTGTTAGTAGATTTAGATGGATCTGACATGCTCACCTATGTGAACAAACCTTCTACGTAAATAAAGATAATAAAACAAAAAAATTAGGAGTGGGTCGTTTTCCAATTTTTCGACGACGAAACGCAACCGTTTTTTCTGGAACGAAAACTGGTCCTCGAAACGGTCCTCGTTCGCAACTGGTTTCATTGTATGCGAACGAGCAAGGCGCAGAGGACGGTCAAACGAGTGCGAACGAGACGAAATCACGAAACATCGGAAAAAATAAGTTGTTTTACACGATATTAGACTGTATACTCATAGACATAAAGATTACTTTATTGTATCACAGACCAAAACGAACGGAACGAGCAAGGAGCCGACGACGACGTCACAATGATCTAATTACGTTCTAGGCTCTATTAATATAGCACTAAAGGACATATCTGCGTCAAACAATCTAAGGAGTGGTCTCGCGACGAACAAACGCTGGCACTGCTTTAGAGTCGCTGGCACTGCTTTAGAATGAAACGTAAAACGGTCCTATCGTCGCGGAACACAAAATGGTCTTATAAAACGGTTCGTCTTTGCAACGATCACGCCTAAAAAAATGCAAGCTTATTGTTTTTATCTTTTACAGCGGATGGCGTCTCCAGAGTGTTGCGGGTCTTCGACAGATTAATCCATCCTAATTATGATAGGTGAGTATGGTACTGAAACGGTACATCTAACTGGCCGGCACAGCAGTGTAATAAATATATATATATACTTAAAAATATATATACTTAAAAAGCCTCTAGATACGTTTTAAAAAAAAATTCCTTAGCACGGGTTAGTGCAAAAAAGAATATAATCATTACGTTTTGTTTAGGTGCCTGTCGATCCAGGGTTAGGGCACTAGGGAATCTGCTCTTAGTACTTTTTGTTTCTTTTCTTGTTCAGGCTATATTAGTCCACTGCTGGACATAGCCCTCCCCTAATGAGCGCCATAGCGCAAGGTTGTGCCATCATTGGGGGGTAATCCCCATAAACCCCACGCTGGGCATGCGGGTTGGGGACAAACCCCCCGGCACGTTTGTTTCTTTTATGTAGCCTTTAAACGTCCCACTGCCGCGCACAGGCCTTCTCTCTGAGAGAGAGAGAGTGGGCTTAATTACCGAGCGCACCCACCGCGGATTGGCAATTTGAGGCGCTGAAGTATTTGAACATCTCAAACACTCAGATTTCCTCACGATGTTTTCCTTCACAGTTAGCGAGTGGTATTACTACTATAACTTCACAAATGTGCAGAACCTAAAAAACAAAGTCATTGGTATATGGAAATGTAGATGGTGTACGGTGTACGGTGTACGGTGTACGGTGTACGGTGTACGGTGTACGGTGTACGGTGTACGGTGTACGGTGTACGGTGTACGGTGTACGGTGTACGGTGTACGGTGTACGGTGTACGGTGTACGGTGTACGGTGTACGGTGTACGGTGTACGGTGTACGGTGTACGGTGTACGGTGTACGGTGTACGGTGTACGGTGTACGGTGTACGGTGTACGGTGTACGGTGTACGGTGTACGGTGTATGGTGTAAGGTATAATGTCACTGGGAATCGAACCTGTGTCCCTCGCTTCCGAGTCCATTGGGCTACCGCCGCTTTTCGCAGCTCTTAGTACTTATGCATGCATATGTTATAATCAGGTCAAACTATGACTACGACGTGGCCATACTGCTGACTGAAACGTTCCAGTTCACGGACCGGATTGGGCCTGCCTGTCTACCCTTCAAGTTCCGCGGGGTTGATATGACCGGCGCCAAACTTACCGCCTTGGGTAAGTCCCTTGCTATACTTACCCTTCTTTCCCGGGTGTTCTATTGTAGTCCCATTATTTGGTCCCGTTGACGAGTCCCCGTTAAGATAAGATAATATATTTTATTGTTTAATTTAATTTTGTTTATTCAGGAAACCAACCAGCGTTACAATGTAAAATACTTCTTAGAATAAACAAGCTTAATAACGAATTATCTTCTGAGGTAACCCCAGAAGATACAATATACTGAGTGATAACGTATAAAAAAAAACTAAGTTATAAAACCGGATCGACCAGAAACAACTTACATAATTATTTATTTTAACAAGATTGAATTGTAAATGTAAATTTCTAATCGTAATAGACTATTTGTTGATTATGATGAATAAATCAATACTGTCTTCCGAAAATATTGGTAATCTTGCTGTTTATGTTGTTATTTACAATCAGAAAAATGAATAAAAAAATACATAATTGAAAATATAAAAATGAAACTAAACCTAACACTAATTTAAATAAAATATTTAAGCTACTCGTAGATCGCTGTCTGTCGGTAGAGTACCAAGAAGGATGGCGGCGTTGCCTCGCTGCGAATAAATAATTTATAACGATTATATGAATATACATAGATACATATTAAGTAATAAACAATAACATTATTAATACATGAATTGTTTACAAATTTACTTCTTGTCGTACAGTATTTTCGACCAACACAGAGGTCGTGTTAAATAATCATAAATTTCAGAAAAATACATAATAAGAAAAATTGTCGTTCGATTGTCATGGATTATCATGGATCATCCTATCTTCCTTCAGGTTGGGGCACCCAGTTTCCAGGAGGACCCGACTCCAATGTCCTGATGAAGGTCGACCTGGAGGTCATCAGCCAGGCCACCTGCAGAAACAGGGTTACCAACTTGACTAGCCGACAGATCTGCACACTCACACCCGGGAAAGACGCTTGTCAGGTGAGCTCAACTAAGTTTGGTTGGACGTCTGAGTAGTAGACAGAAATAGCATATCACTATAGTCTGGTAGCTCTTAGAATATACCTCGGCTACTATCGGATAGAATCAGATATATTCGTGTAATAGAAATATCGGAACTAATATGACACTTAATTTCGAAATCGGAACTAATATGACACTTAAATTCGAAATCAGAACTCGATCATCAGTACGCAAACCGGCGAAAACCGAAGCCTACTCTAGAGCCCGAGGTATATTCTAAAAGCTAAGAGAATATACGGTGTTTTATTATTTATTACTAGCTTTACGTAATGGCAGTCGTTAAGCCATGTCAGAGGCCTTGTGGGTGGCTTGATAACTTCTGACAGTAACACCCGCCACTGCCTTACAATCCTTCACCCAGGTGAATTAAGTAAACGACAGCCAACCCGGACTTGGCCCCCATGGTGAAGTATGGCCTAAAATTCCTGTGCCACAGCAGTGGTGACGCACAGAGGGTTGATATCACTAGCTTTTTACCCGCGGCTTCGCCCGCGTCAATACTTATCACAGGAGAGCGAATTACCGGGATATCCAGTATTCTCTGTCTCGATTTGAGGCAGATCTTTGTCTATCTGCACGCCAACTTGTATCTATGTAAATTCGTTCAGCTGTTGCGTGAATGAGTAACAATCATCCAAACATCTCCACAAACTTTCACATTTGTAATATTAGAGCAACCTTTGAATCCGGCAAAATAGCTTACAATGCATAACATGTTGTTATATATCATGTTACGTTAAGTTACGTTAGGTTACGTTACGTCACGTCACGTTACGTTACGCTACATTACGTTACGCGGAGTCACTAGAGGAGCTGTACCAGATGCTGACTGACCTAGCTTCAGCCTCGCGACGTAATTGGTCTTGGCATTAATTTGGATAAAACCAAAATTATGATCAATGGCCACATTGATCCGAAACCGGTTGTCGTATATGGTCACTTTCTCAATATCGTTTTCGAATACACTTACTTCGGGCAGATTCTGCAGTTAGGTAAAAACAATTTCGGGAAGGAGGCCAAGAGGAGGATCTAGCTGGGCTGGGCAGCGTTTGGGCTCGTCATCCACACCGCAATGCTTGAAAACGAAAGTTTTTAATAAGTGCGTCCTATCTGTCATGATCTAGGGAGCCGAGACATGGACACTCACGAAAGGGTTGGTCTACCAGGTCAAAGTTGCTCAGCGAGCTATGGAGAGAGCTATGCTCAGAGTTTCTATGAAGGATAGGATTCGTAACGAATGCATCCGACAGTGAACCAAAGTCATCGACATAGCTAAGAGAATCAGTAAGCTGAAGTGGCAGGGCCATATCTCGCGAAGAACCGACAACCGTAGGAGTAAACGTGTCCTTGAGTGGAGGCCGCGACTCGGCAAACGTAGTGGAGGACGTCGTCCGACTAAGTGGGTAGACGATCTGCGAAAGACTACAGGTAGAGGCTGGATGCGGCAAGCTGAAGACAGGGCGCTATGGCGCTCACAAGGGGAGGGCTATGTCCAGCAGTGGATAGCCTGACGTATAGCCTGATAGCCTGACGACACGTTACGTTCCATTACGTTACGATATGTTATGTTAAATCTATTTCCTCCCTAGGACGATTCTGGCGGGCCTCTCCTCTACCAGGACGGGGCCACCGGCCTCCTGTTCCACATGGGCATCATCAGCTACGGCCGCTACTGCGCCTCCAACACTGACCCCGGCATCAGCACCCGCGTCACAGAGATCATGGACTGGGTGGTGCAGAACACGCCCGACGCCAACTACTGCAGGAAATAAATGAAGTCGAGATTGACTAGATTTCTGATGTCTTTTACTGGATCCACGGTTGCTTGTAGACTAACAATCTGTTTCGCTACTGTTAGGGCTGTCAGTTGGCTAAAGAGTATACAAAAAAAAAACTTAACAATCTATTAACTTTAGATTTACGGATGTGCGAGAAACCGGGTATAAAGCAGAGCCAAAAGGACGGGTCATGATTTTAGCGATGAATGAATGAATGAATGTATGTATG
This sequence comes from Yponomeuta sedellus, assembly GCA_934045075.1. Lineage (NCBI taxonomy): Eukaryota > Metazoa > Arthropoda > Insecta > Lepidoptera > Yponomeutidae > Yponomeuta > Yponomeuta sedellus. The sequence goes on along the minus strand of OW203744.1, from coordinate 12,748,445 downwards.
TGTGTGTGTGTGTGTGTGTATGTATGTACGTATGTATGTATGTTTAAATGTATATATGTATGTATGTATGTATGTATGTATGTATGTATGTATGTATGTATGTATGTATGTATGTATGTATGTATGTGTAAATTTATATATGCGTATGTATCTACGGAATGTTCCACCGTAGAGCCTAAACTAATCATCCGATTTTTTATGAAGGAGATGGTAATCAATTCGTTATTAAATGCGTACTAAATGGCTAAATTCTACACAAACAAAATCTTCTCAAAATTATTACGGATATTACATTAAAACATGTCTGTTTCATTTTGTAGAGGAAAATATACTGAGCTCGTTAATAAAATTTTGCAAGCGACAGAAAAGCAAATTTCCCCACATTTCAAAACTTACGAACGTACTGTATCGGTTCTTCACAAACATTCTAAACAAACATTTGACGAACAAAAATGTTTATATACTATATATGTACAGTGGCGTAACTAGGGTGCAGGTAGGGCACGTGCCCTGGGCGCTATTCAAAGGGGGGCGCGCAATTCACAAATTATTATAAAAAAAAATAGTAAACCAACTAAGTTACATACATGAGATCTTTATAAGTAAGTAGACTATACAGGGTGTCTCATTCAAATCGGTCAGTATGGGAAAGTCTGAAACTCTAAGACATACGAAGATCTGTTCTGAGGAACCATGTCATCGATTTTAATAACAAGAAAAACTGCATTCATACATTTTAAAAAACATCTGTACTCCGTTCGGGAATCGAACCCGGTTGTTTTGAAAAAAAAAACCTACACTATTTCTATTTAGATATCGATTGTGTAGGTCTTAAGCAGTAAATGTCTGTATGAAACATGATGTCTAAAATAAATAGGATGTCCTTATCCTTGAAAATTATCTCGGCTATCCACGAAGAATTTCTTTTCTTGGCAAATAGCGTTGAAAATATCGGTTAACTTCTAGGAGAGTAAATTCCTCGGAAATAACTAGTTACATCGGAAAAAATCATTTGTTTACCTCGGTTATGCACTAGGAATATCTTTTCTCAAGATAACCGAATTGAAAATACCAGTTAACTACTAGGAAAGAATATTCCTTGGAAATAACTAGTTACATCAGAATAAAAATCTGTTTACCTCGGTTATGCACAAGGAATATCTTTTCTCCAGATAACCGAATTGAAAATACCAGTTAACTACTAGGAAAGAATATTCCTTGCAAATAACTAGTTACATCGGAATAAAAATCTTTTTACCTCGGTTATGCACAAGGAATATCTTTTCTCAAGATAACCGAATTGAAAATACCAGTTAACTACTAGGAAAGAATATTCCTTGCAAATAACTAGTTACATCGGAATAAAAATCTTTTTACCTCGGTTATGCACAAGGAATATCTTTTCTCAAGATAACCGAATTGAAAATACCAGTTAACTACTAGGAAAGTAAATTCCTTGGAAATAACTAGTTACATCGGAATAAAAATCTGTTTGGAACGTTGTATAACTTTTATAAATAATAATAAACTAGAACGACTTCAGGTGTTGTTTTATTTGTAGAATTGTAATAATATTAACAGAAAACTGGATAAAAACGGATAAACTGAGAAGCAGGTAGAAAAGTCAGATCTGGTCAAACGGTAAAGTAGTAGTGGTGAAAAATGAGAGAAATCGAATAATGTGTGACGTACATAATTTAAATATTTGAAAATGATAGATTACAGAAAAAGAAATAAAAATGGTGTGAAAAGGTTTGTACCGTTACATGTTTACCTCGGTTATGCACGAGGAATATCTTTTCTCCAGACCACTATTGAATTGAAAATATCGGTTAACTACGAGGTAAGTAAATTCCTCAGAAAAAAACCAGTTACATCGGAGGAATGAAATCTACACAGATAACTGGTTATCGACGAGGAAAATATCCGATCTCGACAATTTCCCGAAAACGGCGCCCTCTAGCCTTGAGTAGCGGAACTAGGGGAAAAGCCACGAGGCAATAGCGGCCTAAAAAATTCAAGATGACGCCCGTTCGCGCAGCTATTGATTTCCCCAACACTTCAACCCTACGTGAACGTAGGGGTTTCACAGCTTATGTATCTCTAGCATAACATTTCCTTGGAATAGGTTATTTAATAGGAAAATGCTTTGCTGAACTTAAAAACGCTACGCCTGCCCGCAAAATCTGCAGCCAATTCTAGTAATTTACAAAAATGTCCAGTGCCCCAAGTGTTGCCTTTACGTGTCGTTTTAATGTGGTGAATTTAAGATAATCATTAGCGGTATGGAGTTGTTTTTATTGAGACAGTGTCAAATAACTAGATAATATTGAAATAAAATGCCAAAAAGGATCCCCTTCCACGTCGTTTACGCTACCAGTGAGTATTTGTCTCTTCAGAAATAGTCTTAAGTTCTTCTTTGTGGGACACGAAGTTCCTTTTAGCCAACTTGGGTTCTGTGTCAATCATCCTACGCGCCTTGGAAAAGAAAACAATACGTACAATGAGCTTTAGCTAATCAAGCTTACAAATCAATACAGATGAATATTTATCTACTACTTACTGGGACTAGATTTCATTAACTTATTCTATAACTTATTTTTTTAACATCTTCTGTCTCGTACTTTCCTATATGTATAATAAATTTCTTTTATAGTCACGAATAAAGATACTAACCAATTCTAAAGAGTATTGATAGTATTTATTCATTTTTGGATATTTATGTATTTAATTTTTGATTAAATATTCCTTATTGTTCACTAGGAACCCGACATTGAAAAATGATACAGAGTACAATTGGCGGCCTTATTTCTTATAGCAATTTCTTCCAGAAAAACCCTAAAATTAGACTTACTAGGTTATTACGTAGGTTATCAATCTTCGTTTGTCGAGAAACTTACTTGTAGCAAATTTTTAACCAAGTCCGCACATATTACGAAGTGCCCCAAATAATTAACAAAACAAAATGAACCATTACGACGATAACAATGAAAGCATAATAAATCAGTAACGCCAGTCTTTAACAATTTGGTGACTTCCACCTTCTTTCAATTCCTTTCATAGCTAGAAGACCAGTGACATAACGCCATCAAATGCCACCCTTTCACAGTAATGTCACCCCATCAGTTGAACTTCAAACATAAAAAGCAATTTTGTAGCTTGTAATAGAGTTAAAAATGCCGTGCAGCCAAAGGGGCGCTTTGAATCTTCTATTACACGCTTCGATATCTATCGAGCCGTTGCATAACTCAAATAATGGGGAGCATGCACCTAGATTGAAGTAACTTCGTATTTGTCCCACAGAGGATATTGAAAAACACTCAAAAAATATAACATAAGATAAGAATATTCTTTATTGTATACCGGAAAATTGATACAGAACAGCAGATACAGAAGATAAGATACAAATGGCGGCCTTATTGCTAATAGCAATTTCTTACAGGCAACCTCAAATCGGAGAATTTTCCGAAGGAGAAATAGACACGGGTAGTCGGTAAAAATATTAATATTAATAAACATACGTATACGTAATAATAAACTTACATAAATCATACTTAAAAACTATAAATATATACACATACTTACATAAATAGTGACTTATATAACAAGTGTGTTATTAGGACAAGAAACAAGTGATATACCTACATATATATGAAAGGAAATTAATGAATACTTACAGCAAAATAAGTTACTTAGAAAGAAGGAATTTTCCATTACTCTGGTTATAAATATAGCCGGAGATGGGGAGCGTCTTATCGCAACCGGCAGGTCATTCCAAGCCGGGCGGCCCTTACGGTAAACGAGCTACTGAAGAACCTCGTCGTGTGACTTGGTGTCTTCAGTACTAAACTCTGGTCGGATCGTAGTGCCCGGCTGTGGGAGTCACTGAGGAAGCTAAAGCGCTCTTTAAAGTAAAGCGGAGTGGCTGGGTTGAACAGCACTGAACATAGTTCGTGGTGAGGATTTTACAAGGTAAAGACACAGATTTAATAAACTGCCTCTGAGAAGTGCTTTAGAGGAATCGTGTAAATAAATAATGAGGATGTAGAAAATAACTATTTTATCATTATTTTCATAAAAAAACGTTATTTTGCGAGACACCTCAAATGTTGATAAATGCACGCACACTGTAAGGTGCGTCAAGTACCGTATGACATCACAGCTTAGCCCTGGTTTGTATATCGCGTTTTTATATCATGTAACATGTAACGCTTCCGTGCTTCCCAAGGCACGTTAAGCCGTTGGTGCCGGCTGTCATGTAATGACAGTAGCTAAGCCATTAACGACCGTCTTGATAACTTCTGACAGTAAGGCCCGCTAATGTCTTACAATCCTCCACCAACCCGGACTTGGCCCCCTGGTGGAGTATGGCCTAATCTTCCTGCAATGCAAGAAGAGACCCGTGCCCCAGCAGTGGGTTCATACTAGGGTTGATATTGAACTAAGGTAACTTTTCGACATTTCTTTAATAATGTTATATGCATTACATTAGGCGTAAAAATATACATTTTTACCATTTTACATTTTAACATGGCCTGAGCAATGACATGAAAATATTGTACATTAAAGAATATTCTTACCTTTTATTCAAGTTCTCTTTTGATGGTAAGCGATGTAAGCTGCATTTTATTGAAGGATTCGTTCACGAAGCGTTCGTGGCTTAGTCGAACCGAGTAATTGGAATCAATAAATATAAGCAGCAATAGGCGCGGTCAGGATGGGTGACCGTTCCGTGACTACCGCTAGTGGCATTTTTCTGATAGTGGCGCTTCCGTGCTTTGCAGGGCACGTTAAGCCGTTAGTGCCGGCTGTCATATAATGGCAGTCGTTAAGCACTGTCAGAGGCCTTATGGGCGGCTTGATAACTTCTGACAGTAAGGCCACGAACGGGACTTGGCCCCTGTGGTGGAGTATGGCCTAAACTTCCTGCGATGCAGGAAGAGACCCGTGCACTAGCAGTGGCGACATACAAAGGTTGATATCGATCGATCTATATCCATTGAAGGATTCCGAATATTCCAGAAATACCGAATCATTGAAGGGTCTCGGTGAAAAATAATAACAATAAACAAACCCTTTTTATTTTATATTGCACTGTAACAAACCAATTCCTTTTTAAAATATCAGAATTTATTTATTTTATACGTTAGAAACAGAACAGTATTTGTACCTACATGGTTTTATGGTGCCTATATACATCAAATCAAATCAATTTATTTCAACGTAAAGAATTTACATTCTGTTTGCTGGATATTGTCACAGACTCCATAAAGTAGCGGAGAAAAAGGCAGCAATGAATATTCTTTTTACAATAAAATATTACAAAAAAATATACATATATAAGGTAACTTAGTCGGTTTGCCGGCCACCTTCAGTTTTCGGCCATCACGCAGTTTTTACGAAATAATAAGAAAATAAAATACGCCCGACTAAAAAATCTATTGTTACCGCATAGATTCTAATGATGTCTTTGCCTACATAATTAAGTATCTTAGTAGCGTTTCATTTGTTTCGTCAGTTTTCCCTCGCGTTTCAAGCAATGTGTGTGTCGAAAGCAGAGAAAAAAATAGTGCGCGCCAATTATTTGCATGGTAAGTTACGACATTGTGTATTGATTTATCCACCAAAATATTACTATAATGCACAGTTAATATGTTAAACTGATGTTATTTTGATGAAAATGTCTATAATACTTAGTACTTTTATTAAATATTAGGTGGACGGATAACTAACTTCAATTTTGACGAGCCAGTTGATTCTCGGCCGCCTGGCCGAAATCTGACACCGATCCTACGATTATAAATTCATTACTTTACCATTGAATAATCACTTTTTCCAAATCATATTGTTAAGATATAATTTAAAAAGTAACCTGATTTATGCAGTTAGATTTCGGCCGCATGTTTACTAATTGCATTCGTGCTTAAAATCCATTTTAATTGTTTTGTATAACGGTGGCCGGGAGAGGGACTTCGTAAATCCACTTTTCGACCTAAGTGTAATAAAATGACCGAGAACTAAGGATATTTAGGTTATTTTTCGGTCATTTATAAAAGCGGTGATAAATACTAGTAAATCTATTTATTTCAATAAGTTTCTCTTATATTAACTAAGATCCTGATCTAAGAGAACTCTTTCATCCTTGATTTGTTCGAAAGAGTTTAATTATATATTGACATTGGCGGCCGAAAGTTAACTCCTTCAAATTAGGTTGTCGGCCATTTTATGCAAGGTGGCCGAAACCCGGGTTGACCAATTTTGTTTATCGGCCATGATTTATTGAGAGGCAGGAAATTGGTTATTGTTTTAGTTTTAAGTAAACAATATTAAAAACTCTTTGATTTTTTTTACTCATTTTATTGTTATTTAAAAACGATACACCACCATAAAAATAAGAGTTATTAGAAAAAACAAAAATTGGCCGAAAACTAACAAAACAAGTGGCCGTAAACTGAAATAGGTGGCCGGGAAAGGGCAAAATCCACACCTCACGATATTTTTATTTTTTATAATTAAACGATAATGTTTTCTTAGATGAAGGTTTGAAAAATGGAAATTGCAATAGTTTTACGATTCAAAAGTATTTTATTTGTCCATTTTTGTTTACTCTGTCATTGAAAAAAATCGCTCTGAATATGAAAATGTCCTTAAATGGCCGAAAACCGGCTAAACTACCCTATATAGGGAAGAGCGGGTGATCGTGCTCTTCCACTGTAAGGGAAATTTCCCGCCAGGCAGATCGCATGCCTGTGGACGGCCGGTCCAACTATTGTTATATAGTCGGACGTTATTTATGGTATGTCATTGAAACACTCTGATTGCGCGATGCAGGAATGTTGGAGTTTGTAGTTCGCGCGCAGAGTTGACGTGTGCTCGCCACATATAAATGTCTTATCCACATCTTTGTTATCGAACTCCTTTGAATAGGCTTCAGATTTTTTTATTAAACGAAATGTGTTTAATTGGTAGGTTTAAAAAAAGCTTGTAGGCTAGTTTATAATGACAAAACAACGTTTCCGGGACAGCTGGTATTACTATAAAATCAGTTACCATTTCAAAGATATTTTTCATTTTAAGGCGATTTTTTACACTCACATTCGATCTATATTTTTTACACAATATACTATACATACCAAACTACTATATACACAGTAGTTAGTCAGAATATAGAATACTAATACCATTCGCACGCCTATAATATTGTCCTAGACAAAATCTCCGTTCCATCAATAAAACGTGATCAAACATAAAGGAAGCTTGTAGCCAACGTTTGCTACGCTCGTAGCTAATGCTACGAATTGCTACGACGTAGCGCTAACCAAGCTGCCATGAAAAATTTTAAAAGCTACGGGTGAAAAATAAATTCACCTGGCCCTATTTCATAGAATTACAATTCATTGTTTACGATGAGTGTTCCGATTAACCCACAGATACACACAGTACGAGGACTCGACTACGCAATGTACCTTAGCGCTCTACTTATAAAAGCATGCAAATTTACGCAAGCATTCGTAAATTTGCATGCTTTTATAAGTAGAATGCCTTGCGAAGCACGGAAGCGCTCGGAAAGATGCCACTGGCAGCAGTCACGGGACGGTCACCCATCGTGCTTCTGACCGCGACTGTTGTTGCTTAACTCAAGTGATTGCTTCCAATCACTCGGTTCGACTAGGCCAATCAATCAATCAATTTAATATCCAGCCAGACGGCTTTGCCGGTCAGTTAATAAAGGGATATTATTAAAATACACCGAATCGTCATATTAAACTTTGAAACGAATGCACGTAAAAATTTATAAAAAAGCGAATAGCTTGTAGGAATCTTTAATCTGTTTTTTTTTATTTTCCAATGACATTGTCCCATTTTTAAAAGGTAGACAAGACAATATAAAACGCTATGAAAAAGTAAAATACTTAAAAAAGGTTGATTGGCCGGTCGGCAACAATGTTGTTTTGTGTTTTATGAATTGTTGTCTAATCGAGTGAGTTGAAGTCTTCCTGCTTTCTGTGAATCTTCAGATTAGAAAATCGCTACAGTCTACACAATGTATATCGAATTATCGCGATCTATAAAAATTTATAAAGATCTTTTTTTTAATCTTTATTTAAAGAACTTGTTACACAAAAGAAAAGCGACCATGTAGTCCTAGTAATGCTATATACAGTTATACTTGTGACAAGTAAATCTCTATACATGACTAAAGTTGATTAAGTATTTGTCCTAGCTTTTATAAAAATCTCGTGTTACAATTTTCTTATAAATCTCCTCCGAAACGGCTTTAGCGATTTTCGTTGAGATTTTTGTGTATACTTCGTAGATCCGAGAATACGTCGTAGACTAATTAATATGGCAAAACAAAATTACCTGGTAATATATAAGATATGTAGTGTTACGGAACGAGGCTCTGCTCTATTCACCGCTGAGCCTCCAGTGTCCTGACCAATTATTTAATTATACTGTATTGCACACGAAACATTACACAGGACATTACATGACAATAATAACACGTACAAAAGCTTATCTCGGTAAGAGATAAGATAAGACAAGATAAGAATATTCTTTATTGCACACTGGAAAAACAAGAAATACAAAATATTTATCACAATGGCACATAGTACAGTTGGTGGCCTTATTGCTAAAAGCAACTTCTTCCAGACAACCTTACGATGTAAAGTTGCTGAAGGAAACTGTAAAGAGATTTCTTCCAGCAAGCAAACCTTGGAGAGTTGGAGCAGCGTTAACAAACGGTCTACATACATGTACAAAATAAACTACATAAAATAACAATAATCTAAGAGGCAGAAATACAATACATAAACTAAGAAATAACCAAAACTACATAACATAGATAGTAAACAATAGATAAATATATAGCTCAACGTTACGATAGAGATAAATAGTGCTCTAGTCTGTTATAAATACTATCAAAATAATTGTGGAAATTTATTACCTAGAAACTAATCGGCGTATGTTACTTACCATTTGTAGATAAACCACATTAATTGATTGTTACACAAACTGCTTGCCAACATACCGCGTTAAATTAATAACTTTCACACACAATCACTAGTCCTGGTCACAAACTAGGATACCCTGGGGTACGAGAAGACACCCAGACTGAGAACATTTGTACCTAATACAGCGGCCTCCTACGAATCAAACCCAAACCACGAATCGAATCAACACTCAAACCCAAGACCTCTGTTTCGGTAGTTAAGCGTGGCAACCCCTAGACAACCGAGGCAGTTATTAAAACGCAAACGCGGGAACTAAGAAACCTTACCTTGTGTCGACGTAGCTGGATTTCATAAAACGTACTTTTTCTTCTTTCTCAAGAAATGTCGTACTGTTTACGCCTTTAGGAAGATAGGTGTGAAGTTACATAGTAATCGTCCGTCTCCCAGTAAGTTCCGGCAGCAGATGCGTTATACAAAATACGCAGTTAGGTAAGGGCTCGCTGTATTGATTGTCGCTGCATCTCTGCAAGTTGCCATGCAACTGTTGCTAGGAGACCAGTTTCCAGGTCCTGCTGTCTGATATATAAGGCAGTACAGTCCGCTAAAAGCTTCTCTACACAATAATAATAATAATAATAATATTGGCCTTTTTGCATCTACTCAATGAGATGATTTATACAGCGTCCAGTGGTATCTTCACTCACACTAGATGGGTGAAGGGACCACTCCGACGCTGTAGTGCCTGGGTCATGGTTTTATAGATGGTGTAGGCTTGCCCAGCACCTATACCATCCTGACAGCTTAGTCGGCCTAGCCCACAGGAAAGACTAGTCAATATGTGCGGAGCCAACCAAGCCGCGGGTTTCCTCACGATGTTTTCCTTCACCGTTAGCGTGTGGTATTGCGACTGCAAATTCGCAAATGTACGTAACTTTGAAATTAAACAAAGTCATTGGTACATGCCCGCACTCGGGATCGAACCTGGGGCTCTCGCTTGCCAGTCTATGGTTCTACCCACTGAGCTACCACCGCTGTCACGAAAGTACATGATAATGTTGTTATTAGCCCTCTTTTTTGGGTCTTGCTATGAAATTCGACCAACATTTGAAGGCATTTGTTTCTCTTGTAAATCTTCGTCGAATTGTGAACAGAAATACGAATACTTTCTGATAGAATTTTAGGTTTTAATAGGGCTGGATACCAGTTAACAATTACTGTTGGTTGGGATAATTGTTTCAAGACATCTCCACCTTAGTGATGGTGGGATGACCTCAAGTGGCCATTTTCGCCCATCTGTGCCCGCAGTATGTACCTATACTGTCGGGATTTGTATGATCGGACGTAATGTGACAATGTTAATGGTACCACATCCAGTTTATTTAATGAGATTTATCACAAGTATTATTTTATGTTTTTATCCGAATAGATTTAATTTAGGGTTTAGATTTTTTATAGTTTTTTTGATATTTGAAGCGCTTGTGGCCTAGTCGAACGGAGTGATTGTAATCAATCACTTGAGTTAAGCAACAACAGGCGCAGTGAGGTGCAGGATTGGTGACCGTCCCGAGGCTACCGCTAATGATTCTCACTATGTGTACAAGTCGCGAAAGTTTAAAATATGTTATAATAATACGTGTTATATAGCTGGCTGTACCCCCGTGGAGAAATTACCCCATAGAATGTTTTCAGAACCCATTAGGGTATATAAAAGGCAAATTAGACAGAGATAAGTGGAGCACTTTTGTTGCAATGTACCTTCGTTATGTAGGTCTGGTTTTCACAATATTTATTCCTGTTCCCAGTATCACTAGTTTCCCGGGCAAGGCCCCCCTGTGCCCTTCATGTGACTCCTGTGCGCCCCTCCCCCCTCCCTTTGGCCCCCCACCGGCCTGGCCCACTGCATTCGTAGCTGTTGTGTTCACACGAATATTTGCAATGAAAGCTTAAAATAGACTGATTTTGCTTCGCATCTACGGGGTAGAGTCTTTTTGTAGTTTTGCGTCCGAGTATGTAATATTGGTGTTACCTTCACAGTGTGATGTTTTATGCGTGCGGATGCTTTGTAGGCATTTATATTGAAAGTGAAAAGCATTTATTTCTATTGTAACACCATAACACAAATGATAAACAATATTTTTAGTAAAACAAAACCATAAAAATATAGGTAACTCATACAATTATGCTGAACGAAATGTGCTACAACAGAAAAAAGCTGCAGCTCAGCAAAATGCTAGTCAGAGGCGACTAGCGCTGGTTTTCTGCTGCACCTAATTCGCTGAGCTACGAACAAAATTTGACTATAAATAGAAAAAAATTGACGGAGCCATACAATAACTGGATTAAAAACTTTTTTTTATAAAAATAAGCATAAAATCGAATAAAGTAATCGCCCAAATGCCAGAAATAAAATAAAGCAAATTTAATACATTCAATATATTTTTTTTCCATGCATTCTCATCAGTGCCCTTTGTAGTTTTAGCACGATAAAGGGTCTGTTTCCGTATTACAGCACAGTTTAGCATCTCATTAAGACATTGACTCACAAGTCAGTCGTTTTAGTATCGTTTGGCAGATTATCTTATCTCTACAATATAAAAATGAATCGTTGAATGTGTTGGTAAGCGCAAATCTTGAGAGCAGCTGAACCGATTTCGCTAATTCTTTTTTTATGCTATTCTTTGAAGTACGAGGATGGTTCTTACGGAGAGAAAACGAAAAAAAAAGTTAAAAATCGGCTGTTAGGCGGTACGAAGTTCGCGGCGTCGGCTAGTCCTATATAGAAGAAGAAGAGACCATTTATTTCAACAACATAAATACACACATTGTATAGGTTAAATAAATTAAATAACAGCAGCTTAAATAAAATAAATTAAAGTTAGTTAAATATAACACAAAATGAAAACTTAGAACACCTCTTACTCGATACATAGCGAACGCGAACTGCGTAGTTCGTCCCACACCATAGCAACCTGGATCCCCTCACCGACCCACTCCTGCCACCCTGTCAAACCAGAATCCACCCGTCAGCCCCTGCACCCTAGTGCAGCCATATTGGTGTGGGTGGCTCAAACTCAATAACAACCTCGGAAATCCTAGGCTCTGCAAGGGCCGACGGCCAGAGGCCAGCTGTTGCCGTGATTTATGTGGAAACGTGAGCTCCCGGGTGTCTCCCGGGCGAATTACTGGATGCAGATCGGACCATAGGTCAGGTGCTAGTACAATTTGTACTGGCGCGTGAGCTCCCTAGTTTTTATCTCGGTTAAGGCGAGCGGTGGCAGTTGTCTTACGATATAAAAAGGCTCGGGTTTGGTCTTAGGTGAATGTATAGGTGAAGCGCTCGTGGCCTAGGCGAACCGAGTGGTTGGAATCAATCACTTGGTTAAGCGTCCCGTGACTACCGCTAGTGGCATTTTTCTGAGGGCTTCCGTGCTTCGCAAGGCACGTTAAGCCGTTGGTGCCGGCTGTCATATAATGACAGTCGTTAAGCCATGTCAGAGGCCTTATGGGCGGCTTGATAACTTCTGACAGTAAGACCCGCCACTGTCTTACAATGCTCCACCAAGCCGGACTTGGCCCCCGTGGTGGAGTATGGCCTAACGTTCCTGCCATGCAGAAGGAGACCCGTGCCCGAGCAGTGGGTACATACAAGGGTTGATAACGATAACGAATGCACCTATTGTTGATTCTCGTGACTGTCACCCTGGGTCTTGACAGAATACCAGCGTTACGGGAAAACTCGTAACACAGTGCTGAGTCAGGTACCCATTTATTGCCACGACACACAGTTTCGCTTTTGTATTAACTTTTAGTTATAAGTGTCTAATGTTTTTCTTTGATTGGTTATTCTGTGTTAAAATTATTCTGTGTTTTGTGTGTAATAAATAAACCATTTCTATTCTATTCTATTCTACTCTACTCTACTCTACTCTACTCTACCCTACCCTACCCTACCCTACCCTACCCTACCCTACCCTACCCTACCCTACCCTACCCTACCCTACCCTACCCTACCCTACCCTACCCTACCCTACCCTACCCTACCCTACCCTACCCTACCCTACCCTACCCTACCCTACCCTACCCTACCCTACCCTACCCTACCCTACCCTACCCTACCCATCCATTCACACACCCGTCGAGCCGACCGCCGCGCTGGCGTCTCCTAACAGGGACCCAGGAGTGGAAATAGTGGCCCTCCTTGAGGTCATCAGGAGCGCAATTGGCCGCTCTGGTAACCTCAGAAAGGACATTAAGTCGGAAATTCTTGTTAGCGTTGAAAAGATAGAGCGAATAATGGCGTTTTCTCCCCTACCATCTGCTGCCCAAACTGATGCCGAGGGCCTCAGGGAAACGATACGAGATTGCATTAGGGAGGAAATTAAAGCGATTAAGATGCCGGCACCGATCGTCCAAGCTCCCCCACCGCCACCGTCTCCTTCCACTCCAAAAATCCTCCAGGAACTCACGAACCTGAGTGAAAAAATGGATAAAATTAAAGGCGATATCAGCAAAAATGCCCCCGCGCGGTCGTATGCTCAAATGGCCGCCACGCCACCTTCCTACTCACTGATAGTGAGCTCGGAAGACGCGTCTGAAACAAGCGAGGCCGTCTTGGGAAAAATTAGAGCGATTAAAAATTAGCAAAAATTAAAAATTAGCCGAAAAGTCCAGGACCACTCCCCTCTAATCCAATGTTCAAGGTGTCTTTGCTTTGGACATGGAAGAAGGCAGTGTAGGGAAGAAGTCGACCTGTGCTCCCACTGTGGCGGTGGGCACTTACGTGCGGAATGCCCAGCCTTCCAAAATGGTGACAAGCCGTCGTGCCGAAACTGCAAACTAGCACAAGGCGAAAACGCACAACACAACGCGTTCGACAGTTGCTGTCCCGTCAGAGAAAGCTGGGACAACATAGCGAGGCAAAGTGTGCAATATTGTTAACGCCGCAGTTGTGACAAATACAAACGTCGACAATATCACTAGCCGCAACGGACCAGAGAATCGAATGAAGGTTATACAGGCAAACCTACAGCGGAAAAAGCTGGCACTCACAGAACTGATCCAAGAATCTATAAAGAGGAAAGTGAGTTTTGCGCTAGTCCAAGAACCCTATGTGGGTTCCAGGGGAGAGATTGCACCGGGAAGTGGATATAGGGTGATTCAATGCAATGGTAAAAGAACAAAACCAGTCAAAGCCGCCAATCATTGTATTTGACGATAATATAGAAATCAATGAAAATCCCTTACTGACTACGGAAAATATCGCAGTAACTGTACTTAAAACTACTACGTGGGAGATAGGAATAACATCAGTATATTTCGAGGACACCCAACCCCTGGACCCCTATCTGGAACAAATGAAAAACATCAGAAATAAAATCGGAACCTCAAACCTCATTATTGGTGGAGATGCAAACGCGTGGAGCCCGTGGTGGGGTAGCGAAACAGAGGACCACCGAGGAGAGGCACTTGTGGGAACGATAGAAGAAATTGGACACCACATTCTAAATGAGGGTAGCGCACCAACCTTCTACACAGTGAGGAACGGAGTGGTGTGTAAGAGTATAGTGGACATTACCACATGTAGCCAGGGAATGCTCGGAATCGTCACAGATTGGAAGGTCGACACAGGAGTCACTAGCTCGGACCATAATGCCATAACATTCTCGCTAATGCTCTCAAAGCCCGTGCCGGAGAAAACTCGTTCAACCACGCGTAGGTACAACACGAGGAAAGCAAACTGGACTAATTTTACAATTCACTTTGACACACTTCTGAAAGAAAACCAAATAAATGAATCATCAATAATAAACATACAAAACGTAAATGAATTGGAAGAAATAATTAATAAATACACAGTTAGCATAGAAACAGCATGTCAAAGTTCAATACCGGAAATTAAAAGTAAAAAAAGGTGGAACTTACCGTGGTGGAGTGAGGAGCTGGATGCATTGAAGAAGGAGATGGTAACGAAGAAGCGAAGAATCTCTTGCGCAGCGCCAACACGGAGACAACACGTCGTCGGGGAGTACCTGAAATCAAAGGAAAGGTATGAATTAGAGGCAGCAAAAGCACAGACCGAAAGCTGGAAAGAGTTCTGTGAAAAGCAAGACAAAGAAAGCCTCTGGGACGGAATATATAGAGTGCTCCAACAGTGCTCGAGGAGAAAACAGGACCAGGCAATAGTAAGCAACGGACAGATTCTGAGCCCAGAGGAGTCGGTGAAACTTCTAGCTGAGACCTTTTTCCCTAAAGATGAAACCGCAGATGACAGCCAAATTCACAAACAAATTAGAGAAAAAGCGTGCTCGGAAGATCCGACAGGCCAGAAGGACACAGAAGATCCCCCCTTCACGGCTGAAGAAGTCACGTTTGCTATAAATAGCTTTAATCCCCGAAAGGCCCCAGGGTCTGACGGGCTTACAGCCGACATTTGTGCTCAAGCGATACAAGCCGACAAAAACACATTCCTGGCCATATGCAACGCATGTCTCAGCTTTTCACACTTTCCGATCCGGTGGAAGGATGCCTCCATAGTCGTTCTGCAAAAACCCGGTAAAACAGACTACAGCCATGTAAAGGCATACAGACCTATAGGTCTATTATCAGTATTAGGAAAGGTATTTGAGAAGATGATGGTACGCAGGATCCGCTGGCATCTACTACCGAAATCCAAGGCAGTACGGATTTGTTCCTCAGAAATGCACCGAAGACTCCCTCTATGACCTAATACAGCATCTCAAAGACAACTTGGAAAAGAAACTTACCAATGTTGTCGTTTCTTTGGACATAGAGGGAGCCTTTGATAGTGCATGGTGGCCTGCAATAAAATGTAGACTTGCAGAAAAACAGTGCCCAGTGAACCTGAGGAAACTCGTGAGCAGCTACTTGGAGGACAGAACGGTGCAGGTCTGCTATGCGGGGAAACAATATAAAACGTCCACTACAAAAGGTTGCGTACAGGGCTCTATAGGAGGCCCAACTTTTTGGAATGTATTACTGGATCCTCTTTTAGACCGAATAGAGGACAGCAACGTGCACTGCCAGGCCTTTGCCGATGACATCGTACTCGTCTTCTCTGGGGCAGACGAAACTAAAATCGAAGCACAGGCCAATGAGATACTGAAGGTAGTCAACAACTGGGGAGTTGACAACAAAATGAAATTCGCACCACACAAGACGAGTGCAATGTTAGTCACTAAAAAGCTCAAAGTTGAAAACCCAAAAATTATTATGGGAGATACGCCCATCGTCTTTGTAGATGAAATCAAACTACTGGGTGTTATTATCGATAAAAAATTAACTTTTAATAGCCATGTATCATATATCTGTAAGAAGGCTACAAATATCTATAAGATGCTTGCAAGATCGGCGAAGATAAAATGGGGTCTTAATAAGGAGGTTATACGCACAATATACACTGCAGTGATAGAACCCATAATGCTATACGCTGCCAGTGTATGGGCGCCGGCCACAGAAAAACTTAGTGTCCAAAAACAGCTGAACACCGTACAACGAGGATTTGCACAAAAAATCTGTAAATCGTATCGTACAGTCTCGTTAAACGCAGCACTTGCACTGGCTGGACTCCTCCCATTAGATCTGCGGACGCAGGAGGCTGCCCGGCTATATGAAGCGAAACGGGGAAGACCACAGATGGAATTAAAGGGTAGAGAAGTCGAAAGAAGAGTGCCTTTCCATGAAAATGCCCATCCCGCCGCAGACTTCAGTGTTGACTTCACTTGTCTTGAAGACATGCAACAGGAAACCCTCGATGAGCATGCGATAACGGGAGTCAGAGTGTTCACAGACGGCAGCAAAGTCGACGGTGGGGTCGGAGCGGCGGTGACATGTTGGTCGGACGGAATAGAGATTAGAGCCAAAAAATTCAGACTAGAGCCATTCTGCACCGTTTTCCAGGCTGAGGCGTATGCTCTATACCAGGCGACTAACATGATACCCACGCTTGCTGCGGCCGAAGTGAACATACTTAGTGACTCGAGGTCAGCACTGGAGCTGCTAAGGAATCAAGAGATAGTCCACCCAATCGGATATGAAATAAAGAGGAACCTACGGAATCTAAAAGAAGACGGAATAAATGTGCGCTTGTTCTGGATACGCGCGCATGCTGGAACAGAGGGCAACGAGAGAGCAGACCAACTAGCCAAAAGTGCAGCGCAACACATGAAGACGTCGGCAAACTACGACAAGTGCCCGCTGTCGTTTGTTAAGCGCGAAATCCGTCAACAAACAGTACACAAATGGAACGAGCGATACAAAGCGGGAAACACAGCCAGCACTACGAAAATATTTTTCCCAGACGTCGAACAAGCCTTTCGCCAAATAAAACTCATGGACATGTGCCCAACACTTGTGCAGGTACTCACGGGACATGGTGGTTTCGCGCAATACCTGCATAGGTTTAAGTGTAAGGATAACCCAGCATGCGTCTGTGACCCGGAAATCGATGAATCAATAATTCACCTGATAACAGAATGCCCCCAACACAATAGAATTAAATTTAACCTGGAACAAGAATTAGGCTACAGCGTCAATCTGGATAATATACCGGCATTAATAAGTCATGAGGAAAGCAGAAATGCTTTTGTAAAATATTGCCTGTATATAGCTAATATAGCAATAACTAGAAATAAGTAGATTGTGTATATAAGTAGGAATGTAAATACGTAGTTCAATATAATAATAATAATAAAAAAAAAAACAAAATAAAAAAAAAAAAAAAACATTAAAATAAAAAAAAATAATAATAAAAAAAAAAAAAAATTCATAGTTATGAACCGAATTGTGTGTATATATTAATTTGATTTAATTTGATATAGTATAAAAAAAAAAAAAAATTTACATATATTAAAAAAAAAAAAAACATTGTTATGAACCGAATGGTGTGTATATATTAATTTGATTTGATTTAGCCAACATATGTTCTTCTCGCTGTACAGGACAAATAAGTATCATCAGGATGAGTCGTCCAATCTCAGTCTCCAAGTGCATGCGTCCCACGAACGGTGCACATGCAAAAAAAAAAAAAAAAGAAGTTGTAACCATAACTCCTTGGTATGGAAAGTCTCCGATCCCCATGTCGGAGGAAATAAAGAAATATTGAAGAAGAACCCTACCCTACCCTACCCTACCCTACCCTACCCTACCCTACCCTACCCTACCCTACCCTACCCTACCCTACCCTACCCTACCCTACCCTACCCTACCCTACCCTACCCTACCCTACCCTACCCTACCATACCCTACCCTACCCTACCCTACCCTACCCTACCCTACCCTACCCTACCCTACCCTACCCTACCCTACCCTACCCTACCCTACCCTACCCTACCCTACCCTACCCTACCCTACCCTACCCTACCCTACCCTACCCTACCCTACCCTACCCTACCCTACCCTACCCTACCCTACCCTACCCTACCCTACCCTACCCTACCCTACCCTACCCTACCCTACCCTACCCTACCCTACCCTACCCTACCCTACCCTACCCTACCCTACCCTACCCTACCCTACCCTACCCTACCCTACCCTACCCTACCCTACCCTACCCTACCCTACCCTACCCTACCCTACCCTACCCTACCCTACCCTACCCTACCCTACCCTACCCTACCCTACCCTACCCTACCCTACCCTACCCTACCCTACCCTACCCTACCCTACCCTACCCTACCCTACCCTACCCTACCCTACCCTACCCTACCCTACCCTACTCTACTCTACTCTACTCTACTCTACTCTACTCTACTCTACTCTATTCTATTCTATTCTATAATTTACCAATCTGCGGTAAGTGTATTTTTAATACAGTTGCTCAAAAAGTGGCGTATTACAGGGACGTATAGCGTGCGGGAAGTGGGCTAATTACACACTCGTTTTTTTACCTTTCCCGCACTCGTGCGTTTTCTTTCCCAACTGTCAAAATATATAATATTTCATTACAAGTGCGGAAAGGCTGTCATTGCAAAGAGTTACGACAAATGTCGACCCGAGCCGAGGCGCAGCCGAAGGCGAAGGTTGACAGTCGGAACAAGTTGCAATGACGGTTCAGCACGTGTACTGAACGACTATTTTTAATACAGTTGCGAAAAAAATAAGCAATTTAATAAAGAAAAATTATTTGGAAAATGGCGCCAACCGTAAAAAAATTTAAGCAGAGATTTTTTTTCTTCACCCATTCTAGTAGGCAAAGGGAACTATGCCCATACAGCCAAGATTCAGTAGAATTTTTTTTATTGATATGAAATGAAAATGAAATTTCATGAGATGAAATGAAACAAATATTTATAATAGTAATAATTAATGATAAAAATTGAACTAAACCTAAAACATTCTAATTTAAATAAAATATTTGAGCCAGATCGCTGTCGGGCTGAAATGAAATGAAACCTAACTTAACTCATTCAATCAAATCATTAAATCTGATATTGAAACAAATTAGTAGCTCATAAAAACTTCTATGATTTTTTTTAGTAAAAACTTCATGGTTGGTTTTTATTTTTAATAGACATTATTTTGACAGTTGGGAAAGAAAACGCACGAGTGCGGGAAAGGTAAAAAAAAGCACGAGTGTGTAATAGCCCACTTCCCGCACGCTATACGTCCCTGTAATACGCCACTTTTTGAGCAACTGTATTAAAAATGTCTATTAAAAAATGTTTTTGTGAGTATTTCGATCGGAGAGTTCTTGTTATATCCTGATTACTTTGAAAAAAAAAAAACACCTATTTTTAAATACAAATAAATATATCTATAATATAAAAATGAATCCCCGAATGTGTTGGTAAGCGCAAATCTCGAGAGCAGCTGAACCAATTTTGCTAATTCTTTTTTTAGAATATTCCTTGAAGTACGTGGATGGATTCTTCGTCGTGGATTCTTACGGAGAAAAAAATAAAAAATATTAAAGAATCAACTGCTAGGCGGTACGAAGTTCGCTGGGTCAGCCATTTTCAAATAATATACAGACATGGCACTGGTAGGATCTAATACTTCTTGAAGTAAGGACGGCATGATTCAATCTGCTTAGTTCCGAAAATGGCTCTCACACAACGCTTTCCAATTAAAAATACGTTATGCACATCCACCGAATTTCCCACGAATTTCCCCAGAATTTATGGCGAGTCACAGTGAGAATGCACCGATGACACCGGCATGATAATGAGATGTGATACCGAGACAGTCACTTAGGACAAAACATTCGGTTATGCTGTTTAAGAAATTCGTGTATTACGAATACAGGATTTCGTACACTGTATTCGTAATACACGAATATTAACCTTACCTTCTTACTGCATTAAAAACTAAAAAATATAAAATAAATATTTGCGGACATATAAGCGTAGACCCAAAATATTCGTAGAATTGTGACATTAAATAAATAAATCGGTAGCGCAGCGGTTTGGCACGCTGACTGTAAAACCGAAGGTCTCGGCTTCGATCCCCGGACGGGTCAAACTAGGAAACGAACTTTTCTAGTTTGTCACGGGTCTTGGATATTATTTATGTATTTATTGTATTAAATCTAGTTAGCACCTATAACACAAGTCATTTAGTTGTACTTAGTATGGGGCTAACGAGATCTGTGTAATATGTCCATGAATATTAATAATTTCATAAGTGTTGCTACTTATTGATTGTGTTGTGTGAACTTGTGTGGAAGTTACTATTATTATTAACTAGCTGACGAAGCGAACCTCGTACCGCCTAACAGTCGATGCTTTAATTTTTTTTTTCTCTCCTTAAGAACCATCGTAGTGCTTCAAGGAATATTCTAAAAGAAATTAGCGAAATCGGTTCAACTGCTCCCGAGATTTGCGCTTACCAACAAATTCAGCGATTCATTTTTATATTATAGATTATTTTTATTTGGTACGGTATTTTGACAATCCGTAGGTACGGTCTTTTGACTTATTTATAGTTTAAAAACCTATTTAGAAGCTAAAAATTTCACCCATGCCGGGATTCGAACCCGCAACCTCTGGCTATCCGTGCCAGCGCTCTACCAATTGAGCCAATGGGCGACTCACGGCATCAGTGAAATTTCGAACCTCTTTACACTATTCTCTGTATTACGTACAGGCAGCGACATCTGACTTAAGCAAAGTGCATTACTTACAGCCCCGACTACCTACTTTGCAGTTAGGTTTAACATCGGAACGATATCACTGTACCCACATGATTATACTATTTTTATTTTTAATGCACTAACCCGTGCTAAGGAACAAATTTAAAAACCTATTTAGAGGCTAAAAAATTCACTCATGCCGGGATTCGAACCCGCAACCTCTGGCTATCAATAGGTTTTAAAATTTGTTCCTTAGCACGGGTTAGTGCATTTAAAATAAAAATAGTATAATTATTTATAGTTGTTAATAAAATTATTCTTTATCTTAAGTTTAAATTTATCAGAGAACATAAATAGTTTTTGTAACTTATCTGGTAATTCGTTCACAGTTTTTGGTAAGTTCGTGTACCGTATACATTCTTAGTTTTTGGTAATATAAAGGAAGGTAAGTATATAAGATGTGACAAAAGAAGCAAGAAAGTTGAATTAATGCAGTTGAAATGAGGTCCTTGAGAAGTATGTGTTGAGAAAGGAATGTTGCGTTGGTTTGGACATGTGGAGAGGATGAAGGAAGAAAGATTGACGAAACAAATATATATTGCGAATGTGACTAGAAGGGCTGGCAAGGGTCGTCCCAGGCAGACATACATCGACCAGATAGGGGATGTATTAGCAAAAGGAAAGATAAAAAGTACCCGGAACCGGCGTGCGTGCATGCAACGACTTATGACCGTTGATGAAGCAAAGGTGATCTGTCAGGATCGTGGCAGTCCCTGGTCTCTGCTTACCCCTCTGGGATACAGGCGTGAGGTTATGTATGTATGTTTGTGTTAGTATAATATCTGTTTAAAAAGATAAACCCTTATTGATCTTATGGTTTCACGACTGCCATCTGGCACCAAAGGCTTAGCGTGCCTTGCGAAGCACGGACGCGTTACGTCTTATGTGAAACGTCTTAAGAGGCTATAATTTCTTTTGATAAGTTTATTTCCAATTCTAAGCACGATCATACATTACTGTATGATCGTATCATACATTATGCATATCATACGATCATACATTACTGTATCATACATTACTGTATGATCGTATCATACATTATACATATCATACATCATATGATCATACATTACTTTAAGTTATGAAACTCTGTAACGCCGTTTGTTTTTTTGAATAATAAAAAATAAAATGTTTTACCTACAAAAGTCAAGAAATGACAGCTGCCACAATTCTACGGAATAGGAAAATCTAAGTATAGTTGCATTTCTGACACTTCAATCCTCATGCTACGAGATGAATGATAAGGACATTTTAGAGTCCGAAAATTGTGTGACTAGGACATTACAAAATGAAGACAAATATAACATAACATTAACATACAGGGGCATACATTGCTTCTGGTCCCACACTAGGATACCACAATCCTGACGCACAATCCTGAGTGACTGTAGTAACATAACATAACATTTACATACAGGCTCATACATTGCTTCTGGCCCCACACTAGGATACCCTGTATCGTGGGAACCAGAAACAACGACGTCACAAACATGTAAACATCCAAGACATAAATATAACAGAAATTCACGCCGCCGGTGCTGCGGTAGCCGAGTGCCTAGGACAATGGACTCGGAAGCGAGTCGAAGCTAGCGGCTTGCTGGAAGAAATCTCTTACAGAGATAAGCTCGCCTTTGTACATGTATTTTCTTTAATTGTATTTCTTTTTTTGTGTTTTTCGTGTACAATAAAGTATAAACTAAACTAAACTAAGCGAGAGAGCCAGGTTCGATTCCCAGTGCGGGCATGTACCAATGTCTTTGTTTTTGTACATTTGTGAAATTATAGTAGCAATACCACTCGCAAACTGTGAAGGAAAACATGGTGAGGAAACTTGAGTGTTTGAGGTGTTCAAATACTTTAGCTCTTCAAATTGCCAATCCGCGGTGGGTGCGCGTGGTAATGAAGCCCACTCTCTTTCTGAGAGAAGGCCTGTGCGTGGCAGTGGGACGTTTATTGGCTACATAAAAGAAACAAAAGTACTTCCTAAGTTATGTACATGTGTGAAGTTATAGTAGCAAGCGAAAACATCGTAAGAAAACCCTAGTGTCTGAAGTGTAAACATACCTCAGAGCTCGGTACGTACATTGTCCCAACTATGAGGCTCAAGTGCATACCTAATTTTTAGGTCTCTAACTATAACTACAAATAAGCCTTACAAACAAAGTACTACCCCCGGTTAAGGCTTTGGATAGTCGGAAGATTACGATTCTTTCATGACTCTACATGTTTCGAAACCTTGCACTCAAGTAAATACGTTAACTCCATAGTGTGTGCGACACCGTGGTATCCAAGAAAGTTATTATAATCTGTGCTATCTGGGAAGATGCATTTAATCTGCTGAGTTCGTTTTTTGGCGGGATCAAGTCATTGATTTTTGGAGGGGCTTTTTGAAAAGAGAATGGGAAATAAAAGTTTTAAATTGACCTTTACCCTTATTAGCTTTGTTAATATTATCGCTCCTCTATTACCCAGACGTAAAAAAGCTTCCAGAGCAACTAAAATTAGATCCTTTGTTCCCAGCCCTTGCCAGGTCCCGGGCATTCAAAATGGCTGTCCTATGTACCTAGGTATTGATTGCACCCCACACTATGATCATTGAGACCTTGAAACAGCCTCCCTTCAGTCCCTAGAAACGGCCCCCCTAGGGGGACCCCATACCCGTTACCTGTTGATGCAATATCATGTATCATTTTACAAGTGCACATACAGGGTGATTGTAGATGGTATCTAATAAATCTGATACTTATTTTTGGTTTAGCTGCGCTTTGATATCAACTACTTGTATGTCCCCACGGCTGGGGCACGGGTCTCTTTCTGCATCGAAGGAAGGTTAGGCCCTAACCTTTTAAATAAAAATAAGTCGTCGTAAAATGAGCGACGGGTGCCACAAACAAAACAATCGCGGAGCATAACCTGTGAAAATGGCAATGCGAAAACGCGATTCCGAGGTGGCAGTTCAAAAAGCGGAACTCACGAAGAATGGGTAGGCGCGGAATCCGTGGCAGACGAGGACGAGCAAAAACAGAAAAGAAAATAAAATTTAACCAACTACTAATTATATACCAAGACCAAGGAGATCTCCTTGCCAAGACTAAAACTACGAAAAAAAACCCTAAAACACTAACACTAGCTGTAAGAATTAGATTAAGAATTACATTACAAAAAAAAACCTTCTAAATAAAACTACTTGCCAGCCAATTGTAAGCACATGAAGACCCCCGGCTTTGTTCCGATATAATATCACAAATAATACTTCAAATAAAAATTGTCTATAATAACGCACCATCCATAGCGGAAATAAAACTACACTACATCTTAAAAAAAACCTATTTAACGTAGCGCAGAAACTGCGGCTTTATGAATGTTACAATTCAAACTAGGTGATTTCTTAATTATCGCGATACTCATACATAGTTATATATTAAACGGGTCAAATCACATTTATTTATTTGGTAAAGCGGTGGTAGCTCAGTGGGTAGAACCATAGACTGGCAAGCGAGAGCCCCAGGTTCGATCCAGAGTGCGGGCATGTACCAATGACTTTGTTTAATTTCAAAGTTACGTACATTTGCGAATTTGTACTCGCAATACCACACGCTAACGGTGAAGGAAAACATCGTGAGGAAACCCGCGGCTTGGTTGGCTCCGCACGTATTGACTAGTCTTTCCTGTGGGATAGGCCGACTAATCTGTCAGGGTGGTATAGGTGCTGGGCAAGCCTACACGATCTATTAAACCATGTCCCAGGCACTACAGCGTCGGAGTGGTCCCTTCACCCATCTAGTGTGAGTGAAGATACCACTGGACGCTGTATATATCATCTCATTAAGTACATGCAAAAAGGCCAATATTATATATTATTATAAAAGGTCATTCCTTAGTTCCCGACGTTTCAGCAGCGTTGCAGTTGCCGTGGTCACTAGACCAGTGGTAGACTGAAGTGGCGAGTACAGTCAATTGTTGTGGGTAGTAAGATTTATTAAACAAATCTTTTAGTTAAAAGACAAAGAGTAAGCAGAAAATATCTGTCTTTTTACGACTCTGTATCTAAATTTTATTAGATTTTCTATTTCAACACCTTTTCACAAATTATAACGAAATAAATTATAAATAATTGGTTTGTCTATTTTGGAACGTAACTTCATAATTAACTTTTGTAATTTTTGCCGAGGGTAGTAAACTAACCGTTAATGATTTCTAAAAGACACCTGTCACCTCAGTCATCCGGGACCACGGCACCTAAAAAAGTGCCGAAACGTTGGAAAATTGTAAAAATGTAATAAACGAGCATAAATCCGTATAAAAACAGTTTTAATTAAATTATAACGATTTTTCTGAACACTGAAACTAATTATTTTCTTTACCATACTTAGGCAACATAAAACTATCGAATGAAACCTCCAGACGACTTAGGATTGTAACGGTGCAACCTCTTTACACCATTTTTCTTTCTTTTTCTATCTATCATTTTCAAATATTTAAATTACGTCACACATTTTTCGATTTCCCTCATTTTTCATCATTACTACTTTACCCTTCGACCAGATCCGACTATTTTACCTGCTTATCCGTTTTTACCTAGTTTTCTGTTTTATTAAAATATTACTACATATCTACAAATAAAACAACACCTGAAGTCGTTTCCAGTTCTTATTATTTGTAAAGGATATACAGCATTACAGGATAAGTCCGCTTTGTTCCAGTACTGAGGCAATAGTTTCTTCTAACAGCCTGTATATAAATCCTGCACCGAAAATTCCAGGAAATCTACGCCGCTCTTATTCGACCTACCAGGAAGGCCTCCCGGGCGCCCCCCTATCGTTGCGATATTGATCCCAACTGAAGGTCTAATTACAGACGTTCACTGTATAGGCAATGCCGAAAGCTGCAGTCTGGCTAGGTTCACAACTGACCTAGGAAAAAAACACCGTGAGGAAACCCGAGTTCTGATGCCCATACCTAGCGTTTGAAAGCGTCAGTCCGCGGTGGGCGGTGGTGCAACCTCATAGGATCTTTATTGATCGCTTCTGGCCTGTTTTACACCCGACGATATCGACGTCATCGGAATTGTAGTATCATACGTTTACCGTCTTTAGGGTTGAGTCGTATGGAGAACTGTTAGTTTAACGTTATCGTTCAATGTGAAACCGGCCACTAGCCGTGTCTGCAAGATTATGTGGAATTTCAATAAATCTGATCTACCGAGTGTGTAATATTCACAACCTAGACAACATCATATGAAACGCACATCCGTAGGAACATACCAGGGTTCGTCAGTTACCGCACGTGAACCTGACAGATTCCTTTCGTTTTCAACCATTGTGTGTCCCCACTGCCGGGGCACGGGTCTCTTTCTGGATCGCAGGAAAGTTAGGCCATACTCCACCACGGGGCCAAGTCCGGGTTGGTAGAGGATTGAAATACCATGGTGGGCCTTACGGTCAGAAGTTATCAAGCCGGCCATAAAGCCCCTGACATGGCTTAAGGACTGCCATTATGTGACAGCCGGTACCAACGGCTTAACGTGCCTTGCGAAGCACGGAAGCGTTCGGAAAAAATGAAACTAGCGGTAGTCACGGGACGGTCACCCATCCTGTACCTGACCGCGCCTGTTGTTGCTTAACTCAAGTGATTGATTCCAATCACTTGGTTCGCCTAGGCCACGAGCGCTTCAGCCATATTCATTGACATTGTTGACATGACATTGTTTCTAACAATTGCCAGCAGAAGTATGTGGTATCTTTATGTAGTCTGTGGTCGTTGCATGCACGAACGCCGGTAGGAACACTGCCTCGGAAATCATATTAGTCGTAGAGGATGAAAGATGGAGTCACAAGCTACTAGAGAGGCCACCGAGGATCGGACGCAGAATTAAAGGTGGTAGAATGCCAGCCAGGCGGGTTGACTACATTGATAATGTAGCAGGAAAGACCTGGAGGAGAACAGCGCAGAGCAGAAGCGAACGGGGCGTGCAAGAAGTTCCTGCCAGGCAGTGGATATCCACGGGTTAAAGACGATGATGACGACTTTGATCACTAAGTATCTATAGATCTAGATCTCTGTCAATCTATCCATGAACTCCAGATTGACAGATCTAGAAGTCAAAAGCCATGATACAGTCTCGCCTGGTATGGTTCTCGATGTGATATTATAAAAATACAACTTTACGCATACCTACTCTGTTTAATGTGTCCACGACATGTAATTTTTGTTGTAGACACGTTAGCATAATAAATTTGTTACATATTTCTCATTTATTTATTATCTAGAACTACGGCAAATGAAATAATATACAGGGCGTCCCAAAGTTATGGGCCATGAAGGGAAAGTACTTTAAATATCGTAGATAGGGTATTTTGCTGAAAGAAGACTTTATGTTATTTTTAAAAGTTAGTAATTCTGCATGCAAAGATTTTCTAAAAATTACATGCCTTGTCTGGGAATCGAACCGACTTAAATGTAAAATAAAACACCCCACCCCTTAGGTAAAACGCTGCCGAGTTATCGGAAATAAGGTAATTACGTTTTGCCTAATAAATAATCGCGATTAGACCCTTCTAGCACTTGTATTTTTACTGGAACGAAGGCTCCTTTGAAATTTCTTTGAAGGAAATTTTTAGCCTCTAAATAGGTTTTTAAAATTGTCCTTAGCACGGGTTAGTCATTAAAAATAAAAATAGTATAACGAAGGCTCCTGCTAAACCCAAAGATAATGAAATTCATGGTTACAGAATAAATATATTTTTGACAGATAATATTACAGTATACTTCGACAGGTAGGTCTCAAATTTTATCTGTGATAACCCGTTTTTTTTTAGTTCTGCTAACAGCTCTGTTAATGAAGTAAGAAACTGCACAACAATTTCGCTCTTGCTCATACAATAACGTCGTCTATATTGTGTAAGCGAAAAGCACATACTTATTTAGTACCTTTATTTAATAAACCGGGCTATAGGAATCATCAACTAAGGAAACCGCTGTAAGATGCAATAAGTAAGAGCAGGTATTTTAAAAAACTTCCTGGATATGTCTAAACATTTTCCGGAGTCCCCTTACCATTACCTAGGTCAACAATGTTTCCCTTGATCGTGCGGTTAGCTTCAGACGGAGGTGACCTTATTTTTCCTTGATTAAGTTGAGATGTAGATTCAGCTTTGAGTAAGCCTGGAAGTAAACTAACTGCGTACCGGTTTTTTGAGTTATTGATACCGTTATTTTATATTTTTAAATTAATATTTTGTATATTATGTAGTCCCCTCGGGTTGATGGAGGATTTTAAGACAGTAGCGGGCTTTACTGTCAGAAGTTATCAAGCCGCCCATAAGGCCTCTGACATGGCTGGAGTATGGCCTAACCTTCCTGCGTTGCAGGAAGAGACCCGTGCCTCAGCAATGGGGACATACGAAGGTTGATATTGATGTGTTCAACCCTTTTCAGCGATCCTTTCCAAATTGCTTTGATGAAGTTGTTAGTTCGGCAGGTAAAAACTCCTACGAAACCCTACACTGCGCGTAGATCGACACGCACTTGATCCATTTTACCTTTTCTTTTCGAACATCATTCAAACTAGCTTCAGCACAAAATTTCTGTTAAACGACTTCATTAAACTATGTAAATTGAGTTTATGCTTTCTTTTCCAAAACTTGACGCCTCACAATGACCTCCAATACAGCCAGACTGACAACTTTTAAAGCTCTCTCGTGGTGAGTTCTAAAGCGGAAATACCTTCTTGACGTGTCAGCCAAACTTGTTTACCAGCACGTCAGTATCGAATTACATACGCCTAAAGATATCATTAGCTTATGAACCACCTCCTAAAGAACTTTCCGCGCGACGTGCGTGATAAATCTACCCCTCATCGGCTGGCGTGAGTTGCCGGACGTGATTTCTGGAATTAAATCCAGCACAATTCATGAGTTCTATGTCTTATTATAATTATGTAAACTCTGTATATTAAGGACTTTGAAAAGACTAAGTTTTGAGTGTTGACTGTGGACTGAAAGAGGATGTAGTGACTAGAATTGAGAAAGGAATGTTGCGATGGTTTGGACATATGGAGAGGATGAAGGAAGAAAGATTGACGAAACAAATATATATTGAGAATGTGCGTGGAAGGGCTGGTAAGGGACGTAGTAGGCGGACATATATATTTGGTCGATGTATTAGCTAAATGAAAAATAAAAAGTACCCGGAACCGGCATGCGTGTATGCAACGACTTATGAACGTTGATGAAGCGAAGGTGGTCTATCAGGATCGTGGCAAGTGGCAGTCCCTGGTCTCTGCCTACCCCTCTGGGATACAGGCGTGAGGTTATATATGTATGTACGTTTGAGTGTTTTTGTCCATTTTTTCTCCAAAATGATCTAGATTTTGAAATGGACACCTAGTTCAAAATTGTAACGTTTAATAAGTCACAGTTTATGTGTAATTATGAATATAATACTTTGATTTGATGGTTACCATTTTAATGACATTCAAATGTCATAAAAATGGTAACCAACACGTCATTATCCCATTAGATACGCCCCAAGATAACATTAGCTAAAGATCCACTTCCTAAAGAACTTTCCGCGCGACGTGGGTCATAAATCAACCCCTCCTGGGCTGGCGCTAGTTGGCGGACCTGTTGAATGTCATAACAACATCCACGCTGACTATTACACCATTTCACAGTTTGTAGCCGGCCCAGCAACAGTTCGCGATGCACAGAACATGCGCAATTGCAACCACCCGCCCCAAACCACCCCCGACCTAGAAATCTGCAACTATAAAAACAGGGACACGCTCCTCACTGGCGTCAGTCCTCCGAGCGACCGTTCAGTTTAACCACCAGTCCCATCCAGACCTTAAAAGTGCCAGTGTTCTTTCTATTACTCCTACAAAGTACATCAGTGATTTTGATTTTTTGTCAAAGAGCCTAAAAGCCGGGAAAAAATAGTTTTTGTTTTAAAAAATCCGCTCCTCGTTTATCAATCCTGTTCGGCTACCGTAAAACATGGCTCACCAACAGTTAAATAGGTCTTCGTTGCCATTAACGTTGAACGGTGTCGAGAAAATGATAAAAACTAACAGATTCGTAGATCACAATCAAATATTAACATTTCTTGTAGTTGCACGAAGATATTTGCTGGCTAAATTGGAACTGATGAATTTAAAATAAATAATACTAACCGTTAAGGCGAAAATAAATTCATGACATATCAATCAATTTTAAAGAAACCCCCTTAGTTCGATAATTGTATAAAATTTTAATTTTCTCATCATCAAAAAAAAAATATCAAAAATCGATGCAATAGAAACCTAACGCAAAATACAAACCATAGAAAATTTATAAAAATGGAGAAAGTTATGATACAAAATTTACCTAAAACAAAACGAAAAAAAACGTTATTTGGAAAACTGTGTACGAGAAAACTTCAGAAAAAACGATATCGAAAAAAAGGACATATACTAAGAAAAAGAATTGTGTCATGGTTTCGTAAATTACTAAGTAGTTGTTTACCAAAATCGTCAATGTGTTAATACTTGTAAATATAAACTGCACGGCCTAAGTTTCTAGCCAAATATGACTAAGATAAAATTTAAAATATTTTAAAATAATAGTTAATAGTAATTGTAAATTCCTGTGCCACTTACCCCGATGTCGACTGCCTACCATCATTGGAGTAAGTTTTGTATTACATTGCGTACAGTTGACCAGCATATCAACCTTTACATTTAATGTACAAATATATATTATATGCACTCTCACTAAAATTAAGAGCCATTTTGTAACAGAAATGTAAAGAATGAACTGCTGTCGACTAGACACGGCGGACGTACGTAATTGATACCTCAATTTACGTAGTCGTCATTCTCTCTGTATCGCACAGTACAATATTATCTATTATCGTAGAGGACGATCCGCCCGAAAGAGATATTGTGTTTATTGAAAAAAATAAAAATGACCAAGCCAGGTTAGTAGACATTAATCCATCCCGTCCAGTAAAATTCATCGAATAATTTTAATTCTGTGCGAGTCCTTTGGTTAATTATTGCAATATTATTTTATATTGACACTATTGCATAGGGCTGCGAGTCTTATTCCAAGGACGGAATTGCATAAGTGCCTTAATTTAATAACTTAGCAAGAAGAAATATTTTTTTGAAATGCCGAGACATTTTAAAACATTTTTCATGCTGTCTCTGCGAATTTATAACGACGCATTTCATAACACAATTACATTGAGATGTGTAAGGGGACTGTTTATTCTTTTTATTTTTTTAAGTCTCATCCAGTCCAGTAACGTAAATAGATATTGCGTAGGAGACTTGAAACATGGCCGCCGCTCGATAGAAAGACTATTTATAGGTCGACTGGCTCGTACCGTGTAAGAAGTTTATTGGGAGTCAATACACCTCCTTTTATTGCCACCCTGACGTACTTTAAAAAATTATGATCAAGGAATTAATCGCTGAGGCTTTTGTAAATATATAAAATAAAATGCTGCAAACGGCGAAGTAAAAGAAGTCGCGAAAGTCAAAGTCGATGTCAAAGTAAACGAAGACAAAGTCAAAAAAGCCAAGTCAAAAAAAGATTTGGACGTTGACATTGGAATTTTAAAGTAAAGTAATTTAAAGTCAGTTATTTAAAAAACACTAGAAATATTAAAATAAAAAATTTAATAACGTTTAATATAGTAAATTTTAATAGATATATTTTTTTGTAAAAAGTTATAAATTGATTATTCAAATATGATTAATTTCCCGGATTTTGACATACTGGCATTTAGCTTTGACATTTGAAGTTGACTTTGACATTTAATTTCACTTTGATATTGACTTTTTCCTACATTTAATTTTAAATTTTAGTTCGACATTTGACTTTATCATAAGTATTTGCCATTTGACTATGATATTGACTTTGTCCTTTGTCTTAAACATTTGATTTTAAATTTTACTTTGACATTTGACTTTAACTTTAGACTTTAAAAGTTGACATTTGACTTTGATATAATATAATTTATTGTACATTGGTATTCTAAACGTTACTGTGGTATAAGACGTTGACATTTGATGTTGTTATTAGACATTTAACTCTAACATTTGATTTGACGTCGATGTGACTTTAAAATTCGACTTCATCGTTTGAGAGGACATCCTCTGACATTTGATGTTATTTTTAATTTGACATTTGACTTGACATTAGTATTTGAAATTTGACTACGACGCTTCAAATTGGATCCTAACATGACTTTGACTGTTGATTTTAACATTTGATTTCACGTCGACATATGATTTAAATTCGACTTTGGCATTTGAACTTGACATTTTATTAAAATAGTTTCCTTTGACAATGAAATTAACCATTGGATATTTGACTGTGACATTTTCTTTAGACCTTTGATTTAACAAGTATCTTGACATTTTGCTTTGACATTTCTTTTAAACATTTGAAGGTGACATTGTCTTTTGACCTTTGATTTTACATTTGACTTTGGTATTTGAAATGTGACATCGACAGTTAATTTTGATATTTGTCTTAGACATATGACATAGATTTTGACTTTTGAAGTTTAATATTCGACAATGTTATTTTACACATTTAATAATTTAAATTTAATATTTGATATTGACTTTGACATTTGACCGTGATGTTTATTTTCGG
This sequence comes from Yponomeuta sedellus, assembly GCA_934045075.1. Taxonomy (NCBI): domain Eukaryota; kingdom Metazoa; phylum Arthropoda; class Insecta; order Lepidoptera; family Yponomeutidae; genus Yponomeuta; species Yponomeuta sedellus. Next base: position 12,715,692 of record OW203744.1, on the reverse strand, counting down.
CCTTTGTCTTTCACATTTGACTTTGATATTTTATCTTGACATTTTCACTTGGCATTTGAATTTGATATTTGAAATGGGACTTTGACAGTAGATTTAAAAAAAATTCTTTGACATTAGACATTGACTTTCGATTTTCACATTTGAAATTTGCATTTTGGCATTATTATTTGACTTTGACATTTATAAATATAGATAGGTAAAACATTTATTTACATTTGCACACTACTACTAAATATTTTTTTACATTTTACTTCATATATAAAAAAAAATTGAATTTGACTTTGATATTCCTTTTTTTTACCTGTCAATAATTTGAAGATTTGGAAAAACAAAAATTGCATCATTCACAACACAAATCAGTTCTTTGTTTGATTTAGACATCTTTGACGTTGAATTAGTTTTCTTTTTACAATCAAATAAATAAAAAAAATTTACTCGTTACACTATTTTCATTTTTAATGCACTAACCCGTGCTAAGGAACAAATTAAAAAATTTTTTAGCCTCTAAATAGGTTTTTAAATTATACTTTTTTATGCCTTGGCCTTGCGATTGCGAAACAATATTCTTTAGAAGAAGAAGAAAAACATGTAATGCCAGTTACACACACAATTAGATCATCAACAGTCTGCAGTGTAAATCGCTGGCATCTACCCTCGTATGCCATATCTCACTGTCCCCATCCACTCGACTATCGAGTTATCAGTCCCTACTCGCTTTGTTTTCGTTCGCGACTTTGCTATTTCTCTGGTCAACCCCGCATCACCTTCTGAACTGACCTACAAATCCCGCCTGTGTTCCAGGTGAGGACCCATCATATCCGGCATGCGAGCTGAACAGCCAAGGGCCAGCGGCGCGCGGCTGGCGCAGTGCAGGTGCCGCGCCGCACGAGCTGCTTCTGCGGCTCGGCAGCGTAGCCAGCGTGCACAAGCTGCAGCTGCTCGCACACCATCACCTCATACGTGAGTCGAGACATATTACAATTCGAAACAGAGGCTACTGCATTATATAACTTCCAGACAACACAGTCGTGGTTCCTGGTCCCAAACCAGAAGAGCCTGTACTATGTGAACCAGGGAAGGACATCACAAATATGGAAGTAAACCCAGATATAAGCCATCCGGACTTGGCCCCCGTGGTGGCCTGGCCTGAGTATGGCCTATCCTTTTTGCGATACAGGAAGAAACCCGTTGCCCAGCAGTGGGAACTTACAAGGGTTGATATCGATAGGCCTTTTGCCCACTACGATATCTTTCGCGTTCTCTCGCCAATCGCATCCCCGGGTCCCTTGACAGTTACTGCCCTGATCCATCTACCACTTTCTCGCCTGGCAGGGAGCTGCTAACGCAGAATATATTATATTGTAACGAACGGACGAACTGTAACGAACAACACATATAATTTATTGCAGTTTAGTCAAACCGATAATGATGATCGTAGTCTTTGCTAATTATAATCTACATGAAGAAGACCAGACCTGAGTGTTCCCCCACAATTGGTCCGACCAGGCACCCGTGACCTTTTCCTTCACCGTTTGGCCTTGTGTTTCCAGCCGCGTGGGTGGAGGTGTTGGTGTCAGGTGGGCTGGTCAGCGAGGGCGCCGCTACGCCGTGTGGCGCCACCTACAGCAGCGTTGGGCGCGTGTCGCTAGCTAAACCAACCTCGCAGGCGCGGACGAGAGAACTAAGGTAAGAAGGACACCAGTGTGCAATAAAGGGTGGGTAAGTGCAGATACGAGAGAACTGTACATTATTTTAGTAAAAAAAAAAATTGACATGAGGGAAAACACAGCGGGCTCCTCAATAGGTAAACTTGAATCGAAGGCACCCAAAACTTTTTTTCAGAGAGTGACTTATACTAGCAAACATTCCGAAATTTAAAGACAAACATGCAATTACACGCAGTTCTCTCTTCTCTTCGCCTAGCCTATGACACTGAAAAAGAAAGTGTGAAAAGATAGAATGTAATTGCCAACAGTTGGCGAGGAGATCTGAACGATGTAACTATGCAGATGTACTGAGTGAAACTGGGAGGTAGACGGTGACAGCGGAAGAGATAGAGATAGAGAGAAAAAAAGAGAAAACTGAGAGAAAGGGGACAGAAAGAGAGACCAAAATAGAAGCTAAAACACTGACACACTTTGGTTCAGTAAGGGTAAACTTTCGTTAATTTTCAGGTCCGCCGCCTTGCCGGAGCCGACGGTTGCCAGATTCGTCAAGTTGAGACTTTCCGGTCCACATGCACCAACCAAGGATGACGATCAGGTCAGCAGCATGACGATGAATGTATAATGGTCACAAATCGATGCAAGGAATAGGCCTTTTTGGACTGAGGATATTAAATATAACTATCTCAGATAAACGCAGAATTTTGGATAGGTGAAAATGTTGTCTGATAACCAGTGTCCAACAGCCTCCATGGCAAATTAACCTAACCTAACCCAATCACCCGATCCGTACACAGATGACTAACGCACTCAGTTACAACGTACTAAAAAGCTATGTAGGTACGGCTTGATCTCACCTACCACTGACTCCAATTTCCAGGTCGCCCTGATGGCTGTAAACGTCCTAGGCGAGGAGGTGGAAGAACCCTCTGGGCAAGCCTCTGCGAGTGCCAGCGAGCCCATTTATTCGCCCTACGACGATCTGGCCTTCGTGATGTATGTGGACAACGACATAGCTGACCTGGTTAGGCGCCTGGACGAGAAGAAGCGACTCGCCGTCGCAGGTATAGTTTGGGGAAAAATCTGAATTTACGAATACATGCTAGACGAGACATTCCAAATCAATTTTTCCAGTAGAAAATACTCGTAAATATTATTGCAGAAGTTATTTTCTGAAAACGGACTAACTATTGTATTAACGATGTTTAGCAAATACCTCGGCAGTTAGTAATCGTAATGTTTTAAAATACTGAGGGCATTTTTTTTATGCCTGCAACTTTTGCGACACAAAAGTTGTTTGGAATGTCTTGTAATTCGAGTACGTAGCATCAAATGCCTCAGAAGAATGGACTACAGTCTGTTAGCTTTTAGAATATACCTCGGCTAATATCGGATAGAATCGGATATATTCGTGTAATAGAAATATCGGAACTGATATGACACTTAATCACACATAACTTTTCAAAATAGTGAAGAAAAATTTTATACAGAGCAGGAAGTAGTATTTATTACACTCGTGTGCTTTCGCCGAAAACCGAATCCTACTCTAGAGCCCGAGGTTTATTCTAAAAACTAACCTGACAGACTGTACGAAACTAAATATAGCCAGTTTCCTAGAAAAGAACCTATAAAAAAGTTACATCTCACTAACCTATTAACTCTTGACACCCAGAGGAGCGTTTCGAGTACGCGCGCCGCCTCAAATCCGCCGGCTCCGCCCTCACCTCTGCCGGGATCCGCATCGGCCGGTGGCGGCTGCGCAAGCGCACCGCGGCAGCTCGCGACGATTTCGAGCTTGCCAGGTGTATGCGGGACCGAATCGCTGATGCTCTTATGGGGATCAAAGAAGATGTTGAGCTTTGCAGGCTGTTCGAGGCAGATGGGGTAAGCTAATGATTACGATCTTCGAGCTCCCCAGGTGTATGCAGGATCCGATCGTTGATGATCTCAGGGGAATCAAAGAATATGTTGAGCTTTGCAGGCGGTTCGAGGCAGATGGGGTAAGCTAATGATTATGGTCTTCGATCTCGCCAGGTGTATGCGAGATCTGATCTTATGGGAATCAAATAAGATGTCGTGCGCTGCAGACCTCTGCATGCGGTTTGAAGGAGATCATATCAGTTGAGTGTAAATACCATTGATAAGCCGAAATTGACTCTATGGTCCATACCTGCATATACCTGCTACCTAGCCAGTAATCTGTTTACGTAAAATAGATAAAGTTAACTCATTGTCTTTTAGTATTTGCTATAAAGCATGGGAACACTGAAGCAGATGGTAAAGTTTAGTAAAAGAATATACATGCTCTACGGGTTTACAGGCAAATATTACAATTGAATGGTCTCAATAACAAATTCAAGATACCACAATAATTACAAAAAACAAACTTAGCAAGAGAGAAGAAAAGACAATAAGAGACTTCATTACTATGCCAGAGAGTTGCATCTTTAGAATTGATTTTGAAAAACCCTCAATGTAGCACAAGTAACCAAGCAAAGCGTTAGCATTGCGTGGATGTTATATTAATACAAGTTTAACTTGCAGCCTAACCCTCGCAACGATTCATCTATGCCTCAAGACTACGACTTCTCCCACCATCTGTCGCCGTCTGTCGCCGCTGGCGCCTTAAGCCTGGACATTCCATCACCTGTCCCACTCTTGGATAACGCAGACGACCAAGAAGACGACGAGGAAGAGGGACAGCCAGTAGCTGAAGTCGAGGAAATCCAGACCGTCCCTAAGGTAAGAAGAGAACAGGTTAAACAAACCAGCGGTGATGGTAAATAAACACTTGTTGCGTAAATAATAATCTATTCTCTTCTTATAGTCGCCCATTCGGGAAGTGGAGCAGGTGATCGAGGTCGCTCAAGTGGTTCTAAAGACACAAGAAGTTCAGGCTAAGGAGAGGCTGGTGGAGAAAAGGGAGGATTTTGTAGACGCCACTAAGAAGACCGAAGAGGACGAGTTGAGACGGGAGACCGATAGTCCGCGGCGAAGCATCACACCTAATGCTGCTAATGGTGAGGATATTGCTAAGTTCACAGAAAATTACTTACGCGTGGTGATTAAGCCCATATTCTCTCTCGAGAAGAAAGAGAAGGTTTGTGCCCTAAGCTGCATTATTAACTTAGCACATTTTTGCTTTCCAGGCGGCATATTAGTCAGGCGTAGAAACAAAAGCGCAGGTCCCAGGTCTACCTTCGAAGCGTATGAGGATCGTCCAATACCAGCATTGCGACAGTAAGTAGGATATTTTCTCCACCAAAAGAGAGCAACTTGCTTGTGACCTACACTCATGGTAGAAATCAATTACAGATTATGTTTTGAAAGAAACGATAGACGATGGGGTAAAGAAACAGGAACGGATTATCCGTGACGCGGGGTGGGCCTGCCTCGGTACCTCGCAACGGCAAGGTTACCGTATCAAAGTTTTTTTTTCTTTCGATTGAAAATAAAATTAGCTTTATTCAACAAAATTGTCTTCTTTTAAGGTTCCGTACCTAAAAAGGAAAAACAGAAACCTTATAGGATCACTATAATGCGTCCGTTCGTCTGTCTGTCAAGATCCATTTATCTCGAAAACGCGTGAAGGAATTGAGTTGAAATAAAAAACGTATACTCAGGCAGGTTTACAGTCTCTTAAAGTTGTGAGAAAAATCAAACTTGTCAGTTAACGGGAAAATTTTTTGTTCCTTTCTCAAACTGAATCGCCAATATTGCTATCAGCAATAAGGCCGCCAATGGTACCTCTTCTTTTGTAACTGTTGTCTCTGTAATTATTTTCTGGTGTGAACAATAAAGAATATTCTTATCTTATCTTAATCCCCTAAGAGGGTGAAAAAGAATGTCCAAGTTTGTATAGAGAGTAAATAAAGTATTTACAGTTGGGTTTTTTTAAAACGTGGTATACATCGAAACAACACGATTTATATGAAATGAAATTAACAGAGCTTACATTATTATAAAACATAGAACTCATGAAAGGTCTCGTTAGAGGGATGACATTAAAAAAGCGGCCGGGGGACAGTGGTCGAGATTGGCTAGGGACCGGGAGAGTTGGCGTGAAATGGAAGAGGCCTATACCCAGCAGTGGGCTTCATTCATGGGCTGGATAGATAGAACTCAAGCATTGTACTTTAATTCCAGACATCGTCGTCTAATGTCTAGTGAGCCCCATAGCGCCAAACATCATTGTGATCTAAATAATCCTTTATGTTATAGTAGCTTTGTTGGAACAAAATGTACTTAACACATTTTTCTAGCCGCTTTTCAGGCAAGTTATAATACGTTACATATAAATTAATTAAATATGAACACGGTTTTTCTGTACCGAGAAAAATTTTGTAGTAGGAAAGTTTATAGAGGATCAAATTATTTGCGGTCGTATTTTTGGATTTTAGTATGATTATATTTAAATACAGTTTATCCATAACGTAGTTCTCAGTTTTTCAACCATAATGCTCTAGAGAGTGGTAAAGTTTTTATGAGAAGTAAAGTATTTCTGGTCAAATTTATACGATACTAGCTGTGCCCCGCGGTGTATCGATTTTGCTATGGGAATAAGATATTTTCCCGTAAAAAAACGTAGGCTTATGTGCTAATCCTGAGTGTCAGCTAACTCTATACGAAATGTTAATAAAATCGCTTCCGCCGTTCAGACTTGAAGAAGTATTAAACATACTCACAAACTTTCGTCTTTTTAATATTAGTGTGTTAAAGTGTGAAGTTTGATGTGTTGTGGAGTGTGATGTGATGTGGAGTGTGATGTGATGTGACGTGAAGTGTGATTTGGTAGCATTATCATCATCAGTTGTCTTCAGGTTACATAAAATTTATATCTATTCCAGCATTTCATTGAGCATTTACATTGAGGATGCCTAGGAAAAAAAGGTACAGGCACTATATTACCAGGCCACCCAGAATGCATTGCGAAAAAACGTTTTTATGTATGAAAGACTGGCCAGCTACCACCTATTTTGAAAATATGAATCAGTGAAATGTATGTGGGTCTGATAATTTTTCGCGTTACAATTTAAAATGTCACCGGACCACGGACCGGTCGAATAATAGCGGTCGAATCGTACTATAGACTCCACACAGCATTCACGGATGAAGGCCCTTCAAAGGCAATCGTGTATCGTTAGTATCACATATTCAAGCGCGGTGAACTAACTTTGAGGTACGAAGAAAGAAGTGGCTGCCCTTTGATGGCTTGGAAGAAATGGAAGAAAGCACGCTAGCTCTTAAAAATTGTATCCAAGTCAGTAGGCGTAACTACGTTTAAGGCGATTTAGCACATATTGGTTGGGTCGGGAAGCCTTCACGAGATTCTACTGCATCTTCGGGTGAGGTAGACAGTTTTACGCTGGGTGCTGCACAATCTCACTGACACCGGTAAGCAGGCCCGTGTAGAATGAGGTTCCATAAGGTTCATCATCCTTCCTGGATTTATCAATACGATCCAAAAACGAAGCGCCAGTTAGCCGTATGGGTGTTTCAAAAAGAATCAAAGCCTACCAAAGTGAAGCGACCTGGAAGCGGCGGGAAGATTTTGACCGCGAGCTCTTTTAACTTGACTCGCTATTTGGTTATATATTAAACGGGTGAAATCGCTCTTATTTAGTTAGTAAAACGCAATAACCTTATTTCCCGATGTTTCGGCAGCGTTATAGTTGCCGTGGTCTCGGGTAGACTGAAGTGGCGAGTACAGTCATTTATTGTGGGTATAGTCATTATAAATTTTTCACAGCTGGCCGACAAATAGCCGACCGAAAGTTCTCTTAACCGATCGACAGTATTACAGAAGAATCGTTCGGGAAGCAATTGAAATTAAAAACGTGGAATTAAAAACGTCAAGTACGTGGAATCCAGTGCTAAGTAATTACAAGTAACGCGCCTTATCACCGGACCGGTCCGTTGACATAGTGAGTGTTGTGTGTCGGCCAGCTGCGAAAAATTAATAGTGACTACCCACAATAATTGACTGTACTCGCCACTTCAGTCTACCCGAGACCACGGCAACTGTAACGCTGCCGAAACGTCGGGAAATAAGGTAATTACGTTTTACCTTATAAATAATCTTGACTTGACCGAGTGAATTTCAACAAGTATGATTTATTACCAAATTTTGGTGGAAAAGTTTGTTTCTGGTTTTTTTAATATAATACTTTATTGATAAGCAAGAGATACGTATTCAGGTACATAAAATAAAAGAGAAATTTATTTATTCATGAAAGCTTCTAATATACCGTCGACACCAGAATTGGTACAACACCAAAATTGATATCTGACACCAAAATTAGAAATATTGACACCAGAATTTATTTCTGTCACCGAAATTAGAAAGGCTTGTCACCAAACTTTTTTTACTGAACCAAATCAAAATAAAATAACGATAAAAGTCTTATTTGTAGTGAACATAATGAGATCAATAAAAAAATTACAATCAACCAATACAACTTTCTTATTATTCCAGTCTTGTTAATTGTACGGTTTTAATTTAAATGAATTGCAACCACCTCCTCTAACCTCCTCATCATCATCATTTTTATTTTTATAAAGTGAATATTTTTTTATAAAAAAACACCATAATGAGATCAATAAAAAAATAACATTCAACAAACATAACTTTCTTATTTTTCTGTCTTTTTTTTCAGCTTTTTAATTTAAATGAATCGCACTAACCTTCTTTCTTATAAAAATTTAAATTATCATGATGATAGAGATTATATCATCATGATAATTCCAATTTTTATAAGTCATTTCCTAACATGCTAGGTTGACATAATTATGTAATGAGATCAATTTTAAAAATTAACGATTAACTTAATAAACTTTCTTACTATTCCAAGTCTTCTTAATTAATTCATAAGTCTGTGAATTAAAAAATATTCAAATCATCTTCGCTACCATCACCATCATGATATTTTTTATAAGCTGTTTCATTTTCTTCTATACTATAGGTATACTCTTCCGTGCATTCAAAATGTAATAGTATTACACTATTGATATTATCAAAAAAAAAACTTTTGGAGTTGGAATTTGTCTACCATAATCTACCATACTAACCAAATCATGCCAAAGCCAGTTAGTTTGATTTTGTTTGCGTTTTTCAAAATAAATGGTTTGGAAGCTGGGAATCTATATATTTGTGGTGGGTGAACATCGGAACGGGCATGTGTTATTGACGATGAATGTCTCGAACTTGTAAGTGACACAAAATCCCTTATTGTTTCGACTTCTTGAACATTTGTCTCAGTTGGCAATTCATAACAGCCCATATGCTTCCCATGGCAGCATCGAATTGTGTCATAAAGACAGACTGGCTCAACACAAGATAACGAACGCATTGCCAAAGCCGTTGGTAGAACTCTTCGTCCAAACAAATTAGTGAACTTTCATTGATCCAGGAAATGGTTTATATTTTTTGGTAGAAGCTCATCTTTCTCAATGACTTCATGTTCTTGAAAAATTTCAATTTTAACCTCGGTGACGACTGTTCTCAATCTTTGGACACGACTGTCGATATCTGTAATATCTTTTCCAAAGGCAACTAGCCGATCTGCTGATCTCTTGAGCACGCTGCCGACGCCATCAGGGACGTCTTGTATGACACGCATACAAGACGTGTCTAGCTAGGAAGATCGATTTTTTACTGAAATATTAGTTGGAAAACTTTTTTGTTACTGTATTGTGCTGACGGAGAATGCTTAGTGCAGAATCACATATCATCACTCTCAAGCTACTCGTAGGTATAAACGTTGGTGTTCCACGGGTAAGAAACCTAATATTTCAATTTTCAAATCGAGTCATCTTATTATGGTTCTGTTTTCGTTTGTCTTTGAGTTACGTAAGTCTAAAAACTAATTTTGGTGTAACTAAGCAATTTTGGTGATTGGTAAAATACCCCCAAAACCACCAAAATTGCACCAGCAAAATTAGAATATTGTTGAATATGTTTATTTAAAAAAAACTACTAAGCGTACACTATTCATATTTGTATAATTTGGAAAGCATACCAAACCTTTTTCCTATAAATTTAAATTACAACACCGACTTAGTCTTAAAACGTTTTTAAAACATTACACCAAAATTGCAGGTTTTTTGTCCGATTACTACGAAAAGACTTACTTACGTTTTTGGCGAGAAATCACAACGGGATGGCACATGTTTATCAATGCTGCACGTGGGTGCTATCTAGGTTTATTCTATACGAGTCACATAATGATTACATAACTCCCACTAAAATTAAAAATTTCGCGCGGACAGTCCTTTTCGATTTTCTCTAGAATAAAGTATTGCCCTAAATATAAAAATAAAACTGTTATTAGATAGAAAAACTAATACGGAATATAAATAAAATTAGTAATTTCTAGTAAACTAGTGTAGTTTCGTTTAAGCGGTGGCCATCCCCAGAAAAACAGATTGTGGACGCGCCACCAAACTTAGAATTATGCTAAATGACAATTTTTTTTTTTTCACTACCAAAATGATATCTACTAAAATATTAACAGCTCCATCACAATAAGTACGCCTTCTTTCTTTAAAAAAAATAACTTTACTGTACGTTTAGTCAAATATATGATTTTCAACCGCGCCGCCTAAATATCATGCTTGAGAAAATCACTCGACCCGTTTAATATATAACTATGTATGAGTATCGCGAATCATTAAGAAATACTATTGCAAATCGCTATTTGGTATCAATTCCTTTACGGAACCAGAGGAACATCAACGCACAAACCGTACATAGTGATCTGATAACCTAAGTACGATTCGGATTTCAGATTTAAGTAATCATAATTGTAATTCTTTTCTGGTTGTGCGATAAAGTTTTCTCTAGCAATCTAACTGTATTACCAAATAATTGGCAGAAAGTTTATATTGTGAGCAACAAGCGATCAAACATAATGCTCTGTGAGCTTTTACTCCACTACGAAAATACGCCCGCACAGACGCTCAAAACCAGTCCAGGGCAGAAAGCCGGTCGAACTTCTTGGTCTCTCTTCTTACATCCCTGATCTAGCACCATGTGACTTCCGTTTGTTCCCAAAAACAAAAAGTCAGCTCGAAAGGATACAATTTTCGTCGCCGAAAGATGAGCGTCAATGTATCGCTGCGCACAACTATATTGAAACATAATTGAGGAAGATGAAGAGTGCTATTTCGCGCTAGTGAGTCTCAGACATCACAAGTGATTCTCGAGGCCAGATGGATGTTATAACATAACCTCACGGCCTGTATTCCAGAGACGTAGGCAGAGACCAGGGACTGCCACTTGCTACGATCCTGCCAGATCACCTGCGCTTCATCACCGTTCATAAGTCGATAAATGCACGCACGCCGGTTGTTAAAGTACTGAAAAATAAATTTGTATAAAAATTTTTGTTTAATGGATTAAAAACATAACCTAAAATCATAACCCTTTTCAGCGGTGTTCTTTCCTGAATTTTTTCATGTTTCTAAAACTACCCTGTTTAACCAGGAGTAGAGCGGAGACCCTACGAGACGATTACAGGTTAATGGTCATTTAAAATAATGATCTATGATCCACAAATAAATGAATTTTGAAATGTTTTACGAACGCCCTGTCGCCTGAAATTGGGATGGGCAGGCCACGTGACATGCAGGATAGACAGATGATAGAGTGTGCGAGTACTGCACTGACACGTGAGAGAGGCGCGCATGCCGCGCGGCCGCCCGTGCCGCCGGTGGTGCGATGATACCACAGCTAGCAGGTCACATCTGGACCAGAACTACTTTAAACAGAGATGTTCGGAACGCAATAGATGAGGTCTACACTAATTTCTGGGAGACCCAATCTATATTTTAAAAAGTCATAATCTATAACTAATCTATAATAATCGATGTTAAACCTAACTGCAAAGTAGGTGGTCGGGGCTGTAAGTAATGCAATTTGCTTAAGTCAGATGTCGCTGCCTGTACGTAATACAGAGAATATTGTAAAGAGGTTCGAAATTTCACTGATGCCGTGAGTCGCCCATTGGCTCAATTGGTAGAGCGCTGGTACGGATAGCCAGAGGTTGCGGGTTCGAATCCCGGCATGGTTGAAATTTTTAGCCTCTAAATAAGTTTTTAAATATAACTAATCTTACAAGAGGATCTAATACTATTTAAAGTTGAAATATTTTACTTAATTTATTTATCAATTTTGAAGTTCAAATATTTTACCTAATTTATTTATTTTAATATAATGACTAGTTTATTAATGCATGTCTTTTTATTTTAATGCAGGATTTTTTTTATTTTAAATGTAAGATTATGTCAATTTGTCTGGGAAAATACATGGCTTTATTATAATAATTTCACAAGCGAATCCCTGAATCTGAAAAATTCCCTAATTTATAATACGGTATAGTACGGCTTTTTAACTGTTATACCACCGTGTTTTTTTGGCGTGTTTCATAAGCCACAGCTTTCTAGTGCTAATCATCTGAAAACTTACTCCCGGCCAGACGGACAGACACAAATGACTGAAACTATAAGGTTTTTTACTGACTACGGAATCTTAAAATAGTAAAATAAATCTAGATCATACAATTAAAAACGGGCCTCGACATGGTTAATCCGCCCCTGATAATAAAAGTTCTGGAGTGGAGGCCACGAACTGGAAAATACATAATTGGCCGCCTTTCAGCTAACTGGAACAGAGATCTAAGACAGATTACCTTTTGCGGTTGTATAAGAATTTCTGAGGTCAGTACGGAGGCCAACGTCCAGAAGTAGACGAATACGGGCTGATCCTTCGCTTGAGTTGAGGTCCTTAAATTCAAAGTCCACTTAAAATTTTCCTACCTAATTCGTTGCCACCCGGAAGTAAAACACTAATTTTGTGTTTTACTTCCGGAAGTGTATTTTTATTTTTTAGCTCCCAGACCAATGAGTATCTTCGGGAACCACGCGAGGAGGAGGGCAGCGGCGCTGGCAGTGCCTCGTCTCACCCACGGCCGCATAAGCTGAATGAACGCGAAAGGAAACAGGCTGCACTGCCCATTCTCATATTTGGGTATCCTTTGGTAAATGCTTCGTTCTGTACTAATTCACTGAGGGATTTGTATGTAATGGTTCCAAAAAAGTGGTCTTGGATGCTACCCCTAAGCAATTAGATACGGTGGCTCGGTTGGTACAGTGAAATCAACGATTATTAGTTAAACAGTAGACAGTCTGACAATACTTTATGTATCATGCAATCAAGAGGGTTTGCCGGGGTCTGCAGATGCTGCAATACGCATAGCTGAGTTCTGGGACAATAAAGTCTAATTAGTTTTGTCACCGCCACCATAAGAAGAAGATGTATTGTGCATCAAAGATTCAATCCACTTACAACAGCTGATACCACACCATAAAGAAAAATCTCTCACTTTGAGACGCCGCAGGATAGATTTCCCCCCGATCCCATTTCAACCCGGAAAGACGAGGGTACTTGAGATTATTTAGTAACAATCTCTAACCCTCCCCTTTCTCCAGGTCGAGAAGTTCTACTCGAAAATTTACCTCGACAAGGAAGAAGGCCTGAACCGCCTTCGCTCCGAGCTGACTTCTCCCTCCAGTGGTACCGGGAAGACATCCCCCAACAAGACGGCTCGGGCCGCCGCCTGCCTGCTGCAGAGAACCCTTAGGGATAAAGTCTTCTCTGTGTATTGCTTGGCCACTGAGCTGGTGCGAGCTCTGTTCCAGGAGTTTATGCCTGAGAGGTAAGTAAATGATAAACATTACATACAAACCTACCAAACTGAAGATGAACAACGGATAGACAAAATTATTTGAGCGGAAGACATGAAAAATTTTAACCGACGTCAGTCAGTTTATCTGTCAAAACATTGTAGGAATCAGCCATAGGTGGACTATAAAATAAATATTTTTTTCCAAATCCAATCACTGGATCTCAGATCGCAGACCAGCAGCCGCAGCACTCATGGTCGGACGATGTTGTTGAGTTGGCAGAAGGTCCTCAGAAGCGGATCAAATGGATCTTGAGAGATGGAATACGGGAGGAAAGGTTGATGATGGTTGATACAATCCATAAACGGCCGTTTGCTCTTCTCTTGCCTGGCCTCGCCTCAGGCATGCGATCTTCTTTTTTCACATACTGAATGAGAAATGCCTTACAAACGACCAACTTAAGCTTTAGATCGTCGGTCAATCGGTCAGTCGCCGGTTTCTGAATTCCACTCGAGAGTAATTTTCCTCCGTCGGTTATCGAATTCTCGAGCTCTTTAGTTAGTCGGTGACCACGTAGAGGTTATTGTCTCCAGGGTATGCGCAGCAGAAGTGGGCAGGTGTCTGGAGAAGCTACTCCCGGAACTTCTCAGGGCATGCGGTGACCCAGCACCGCGGGTTCACTCCACCGCCCAGCACACCGTCCTCACCGTCGCAGACTGTCCGCACGTCAGGTGAGTGTTGAAGAATACAATTTCAAAGGCTTTCACTGATTAGCTCTTTTGCTCGTTGCGTTTCAAATATATAATATAATCACAGACAAAAAGGAGACTTCTTGATATTAAAATTAAGTTCAACCCGAATGTCAGTAGGTGCAACCCTGGTCCCGTTGCAAGGATATATGTGTGGAGGAAACCAGTGAAATGGACATAATTTTGATTTTGAATTTTGGGATTCCGAGGACTAGAAGTATGATACACACATTTACCTTTCCTTATCCTTAAGGATGACAAATTAGCAGATTCCGAAATTATATATTTGTTTAAAAATGTTATGGGAAGAGAAGAAACCTTCGATACCACAGAACATAACTGTGTTCGATACGATACTTCGTACAAATCTGATCACGTGATCATTCGTTGTGCAATTTTTTAAATAAGTTAAGAGAATTTTTTTATCACGTTCTCTGATTTACACAACGGCTTTTTTTTACAAAGGTGATACCTCCGAGAGGTAGCATATAAAATTGATATCTATTGATTCTGAGATTCATCAGAAAGCCATCAAAATCTTCTCGGTGTTTTGTATCGTGATTATCTCTCATCCCACACAGGTCTCTGCACATCATCCCTCAACAACTGGTGCGTCCGGTGCCAGCCTCCGTGCACCCTCGCCTGGCACTTTCGCGTCTTCAAATGCTTGAACAGCTGATTCTCAGCCACGGCATCTCCACAGATAAGAACAGGTGGGTGACATACCTACACTTCCATAGATACCCGGCGTTCTCATTGAATATTCACCATCGCTGCAGTGCATCTCAACTATTGCAAGTGAAACTGAATTGATTGATCCGAGATTTTAGTGACTTTCGAGTAGGTTCTGATATTTATAGTTAATAGTTAATAATTTTATTTTATATATGTGGTAGATCAGAGATTAGGTCGTAGGCTAATTAATATGGCAAAACAATGTTTGCTTTGTCCAAGAACTGTATATTGGTCACCTCACCAAAGCAGACGAGCCGTCTAGTCTGACTGACTACTTGGCTGTCCACCTTCAGCCAGCTTGTTTTACGTTTCACGTCCGTTCACACGGCTGAATGACCTTCAGTTCTTTAATTTTCTATGCCGCCTAATGAACGTCCTAGGCAGTTGATTCATTGCCTAATTTAACATTTGGCGGCGACTGATATATAACAACTGCCAGTTTCATTCGTGTTCTTTTCTACAGCCTATAGCCACCCAATTCTGAGTGTATGTCTCCTCCAATGCACGCCATTTACGTCTGTCTTGGGCTTTTTGCATCCAGTCTTTTTATGCCGGTTTGATCATGTCGTCAGTCTATCTCGTTCGTTGCCTGCCCACTTGTTAGGGTAAAAAAGAAATTTTCATCCCATCTTTGATGTGGATAACTGCAAAAAAAATTTAAGGGGACACCCGGACTTGAACCGGGGACCTATCGATCTGCAGTCGATTGCTCTGCCACTGAGCTATATCCCCGTCGAATAAATGCTTCAAAATTACAATGCCTTTGCTCTTACTGACAATTGCTGACACATGATGGTGAAAATTTATAAACAAAAAATGAGTATTCCAAAAGGCAATTTCAATATAAATTTTAAAGATTTTTACTTGCAAGTTCGCTTGAATTTCACCTCCTTTGAGTACATTTTACAACTTTTCATGCAATTTTCGCCATTTTGTTTCGCACTGAGCATATCGTCCTTTCAAATCCTTTCAAAGTAAGTAACCGCAAAAATAAAACCAGAAGTTCTAATCCTGCTGCTTCAATCGGTGTTTACTGAACATAATATAATATACTAGTTTTGTCATAATAATTACCCTACGAGCTATTTTCAGGTCTACGTCTGAAGGTCTAATCGGTGAAGACGTTTCGGAGGAGTTCGATAGCAAACACTGACACCAAATTTTTACAAAACCGAAAACGTTGTTTTGCCATGAATTAGCTTGCAATTTCTCATTATTCTCAGAACAACCAAATATTTTTTTTCTATTTAGCTACCGAGGAAAAAAGAAAACGTGGCCTATAAACGTCCCATTGCAGGGCTTTCTCTTAGAGAGAGAGAAAAAAATCCATTTCGAAGCCATTGCGGAGGAGTTCGGTAACAAAAACCGTGTCATGAAATTTTTACAAATATCATTACTAAATTCGCTGGCTCAGCGACCCGTAGAGGTCCTTGGCCTCTCACAGAAGAAGTCGCCACTTATCTTGTCCTGCACGGTCTCTAGTTAATCGCCCGCCAATCGTCACTTAGCTCTTTGGCCAATTCATCCTTCCAGCGATAACTGGGGCAGCCAACCGATCTTTGGCCGCTTGGAAGCCCCAGGTATGCCTTCTTCACTGCCCGATCTTTCACTTAGAGAAGATTTGAGGATTTGGGGGAGGCTTTGTAGCCTTTCACTTAGAAAGGATCCAACATATTATGTTCCAGCGGTCTGACAGTCCGCCGCCTCGCCGAGTGCGGTGCGGCGGGTACCCAGCACGCGTCGGGCGCCGTGCGGGCGGCAGCCGAGCGCATCCTCCTTGCGGCCTACGCGCGTTCGCCGCGCGTTGTGCGCGCACAGCTACCGCCCGATGACGCGGTGACGCGGCGCAATCTCATCTACCGCCACCTGTTCCAGCAGTTCGATCGGATCGACACGCAGGTGAGAATAGGACCGGCCTTACGAGTACATTTTTTTCTTCCGCTTTGTATCTGTCATCAGCTTTTGTTTGGCTATAATCAGATCCAGGTTTCTGGGTAGATCTGGCGTTAAGAGTATAGTCATTGAAATTTTGACTACTCATCCTCAGCAGATTTGTCATTAATGACGTGTTTTCGCCTCAGTCGCCTGACATTGTGTCTGGTTTCAAGTAGTGCAGCAGCCAGTGGATTCTTGTGATGGGCCAGTCGTTTTACCTGCCGTCACCTGTACCAGAGTTAGGTTAGGACTTTTGCACTCTATCAATCAATAAAGTCCGTCGTCCTGTGCTGAGAGGTTGCCTTGACCTAGGCATGGCAGTTCTTTTTATCCTCGAACATCGTTATCCAGCCGCTGATAGAAAACTGGCTCAGATCGCCTGTCCAGCGACCTGGTGACTCCTTACCCATTCTAGTGTTGATTATTCGGCAGGTATGCGCTAAACAAGGCAGACTATACATTGGACGAGATCGTGACAATTGATAATAAAAACTTATATTAATAATGAACAATGTGCAGCCGAATCAGTGTAGAAGAGAAGCAAAATTCAGGCAGAACTATTGAAAACTCATCGAGCCATAGTTGTCTGATAACCACAACCGTTGCACAGCAAACAATATTTTCATTATATCTTTACTAATATTATAAACGCGGAAGTTTGTAAGCACGGATGGATGAATGTTACTTTTCACGTAAAAAATACAGAACGGATTTTAATGAAACTTTACAATAATTTAGGTACGTAATACAGAGAATATTGTAAAGAGGTTCGAAAATTTCACTGATGCCGTGAGTCGCCCATTGGCTCAATTGGTAGAGCGCTGGTACGGATAGCCAGAGGTTGCGGGTTCGAATCCCGGCATGGGTGAAATTTTTAGCCTCTAAATAGGTTTTTAAATAATTTAGGTACTTTGTAAATCAGAATTACACAAAGGCTACAATTTACAAAGATATTGTGTGAAGTGTCCAAAATATGACAATAAGTGTCAAGTACGTAGGAAAAAATCTACCCGATAATCCTGCGTAGATGAAGTAGCGGGTACCAGCTAGTTTATAATAATCCTTTTGCTATGATTATAATTTATATTTGTGCCTGAGATTAAACCCCAACTCCTTTGGCAGAAAATGCTGAACGCAGCCCCAACCGACGAGCAACTCGCCGACCAATCAGCGACGGACACCACGCTCGAGACCGCCAGCGTCGCCCAATCAACGCGCAGTGGAAGCACTGTTAGCGGCATGACGTCATCACTCGGTGCCACATCTTCCTATAGCCTCAAGTCGATGATCTCAAGCGCGAGCGGCGCGACGCTAGCGCCATCTAGTTTGAGCGGCAGTAACACTACGTCGAAAACGAAGAGCAGCCTGAAAAAGACGCCAACGAAGAAGTATACACCGACACCGTCCCGCAGTAAAGATCTGAGTTTTGGGTAAGTTTCAATATTGCAACATTTGCAAACTATTATGGCTTGTTAGTGTAATAGTATATATTTTCTTTACCTTCGCTTCAGTTCGGACAAAAAAATATTGTCGGTTCCAAGTGAACCGATATTTTATTCAGTCAGGTAGCAAGGATGCCTATTGATCCCAAATACATAAAACCACCAATCCATTCATAATAGACTAAACAATAGATTGACCGATAGCCGAGATAGGGTATAAGGCTGAAAATGGTTTACATTCTAATTTCGGAATTGGTAACATTATTGTAAATCAATATAAAAAAAGCCAAGAGAAGATCAAAGAACAAGAACGTTTTAAAACTTCATTGAAGCAGTTCTACACAATTCGTTTGCTAGACTATTCCAGTAGAGTGTGATCGTTTTCAACAGGTACAACAAGCTGAGATTGGACAGTGCAGTTAGCCCGAAGCATTCGCCGAAAACGCCGAGCGGCCCTGAGAAGGTTCTAGTCTTTATCAATCCAGCCTGTAGTTGCTTTAGGCTTCATTCTACTTACAACAATAGTTTTTGACATACCCTAGCCAACCCGCTTTACAGAATTAGTTTCTGGATTCTGCCGAATCTGCAGCCAAGTCTATTATACTCAAGCAAAATGAGCTGCATGCAAAATCCTTAGAGCATGAGTTTCAGTGAGCGAACAAGAGTATAAAATTAAAAGATTTTTTTGTCCTTTAGGTGCACTTCCAAGACCACCAGACCGATGAAGTAGTTCTGCGGCGATCCAATAGAAATACGGAGAACCGCCACTCTATGATCCATTACGACCATCAGAACACAAAACCAGCTCTGAAAGAACGTCCTGCCACAGTCTACGAGCCGCTACACCTTGACTATCGTGACTCACCTTCTTTTGGCTCACCAAAAACCTCCAAAAATGACCTAAGAAGCATGGACTCTTTGCCCATCGACTCGCCGCAGCGGTCCCGAAGTGATCTACGCTCCCTAGAGCCCGAATTTCAAGGCACGGACTCACCGCGGTTGAAATCTGACTTTCACGGTCTGGATTCCCCAAGAATGGTGGCTGGATTACGGAATTTGCACCTGGATGAAAGCAGTCAAATGGATGAAAGTGGCTACTACAGCCCTGGTGAAGCAGCTTCTGCGAGGAGGCAGCCAGTCCGGAGTAAGAGTGGAGTGCTAGGAGGGGAGTTCTGCGACCAGCACTTTGACAGTTTTGAAGCCAGCGGGGCGGCTGACGTTAGCAGCGGTGGGACGACTCCGGAGCCCGTTTGCAAGTAAATAGTCCCATTTTCATAGTCTAAGCCTTATTGTTCCACCTAAATTTTATTAAGTATCAGCAGCGTTCTTGTCTAGCCTATTCCCTGACGTTTTCGATATTCTCCTAGATTGTACAGGACTTGGGAAGAATACACACGTGTAACTTTGTAAAATAGAAGCAGACAAACAAAAATGTTTACGAGTGTATACGGCTCAAACCATCTAATTAGAAACTTTAGAGAGAGTACCTATTTCAATTCCACTTAACATGGCAATTGTTCCCTGTCACTCAGACCAGTTTCACTGAGCTCTTTGCCCCTTACAGTACGACCTGCACGTGGTGCGGTCGGCGGGTCAGGGCTGGTGGTCTGGAGAACCACTACTGGCGCCGCTGCGTGCTGCTGGCCCGGTGTCCATGCTGTCACACGGCCTTGGAGGCTAGGACGCTCCATGCTCATCTGCTAGGTTGGTTCTTATTTGTGCTTTGATTTTTGCTTATTTGTGCCGTTCGTGAAGGTCACTTGGGTCAGTCGGGCATAATTATATAAGTTAGCATAGTCATGTAAGTTATTTTATGCACTGGTCTTAGTCCGAAAGTGCCAAGTGGACAAAAAGAAATTGCGAAATGACCATAATATGAGATCGAATTAGTGTTGTCATAAAACCCCCTGATAAGCGCGTGACTACACTGCCAAACTTGACTATTACAATGAAGTTATAAGCTTCCTTTCTCTTAAATCCAGGTGACCCAAGCCCGAAGAGTTAACATGGCTTCCACTTGCTTCCCAAGTTCGCCATATCAAGCCTGTGGTCAACATCATAAAGAGCGCCCTTGGAAAACTAACGAACCGTCTTCTTTTTCTGCACAGAAGAATGCTCCATGAGTAACGGGACCTGGAAGCAGTGTCAGAAGTGCGGGGCCGCCCTCAGAGTGGACGACAACGAGTACCACGTCAATTGCATTCGTGAGTACAAAATTGTAGCCTTATTCGTATGGTTTTAAAATCGACCAACAAAAGCACAATAGCATGATGTCTATAATTCCACTTCACAACCTGGTCATGGACCCACTGTCGAACTCACAGCGAACGTCTTACAGAATAACATAGCAGATCGGTTGGCTTATCTGTCTCAGAGAGGAAATACCATACCAAATATGAAATGAAAAGGTTTTATTTAAAGTAGCGCAGAAACTGCGGCTTAACGAACGTTACAATTCAAACTAGGTGTCCATATCAAAATCTAGATCATTTTGGAGAAAAAATGGACAAAAAAACTCCAAACTTACTCTTATTAAATACCAAATACATGTTGAATTGTCTCACCAGTAGAGCTTGGATCCTGATAGACTTCTTGCACTCCATCGACATTTTTTTTGCCTTAGCATGCACGCAAATCGGTAGCGGGTACTTCTTATTTCTAAAGCAAACAAAAATACGAACACGTTTGCCACGAGATTTCGTGCTTCGACAGCGAAAATTGAGAATGAGTTTAGTTCAAGACCATAATAATTCTAATTCCTCCATTATATTAACAGAAAGCTGATAGGAGTATAAAAACTAAAAGTGTCCGATTTTTCCAGCGATCGGAATGGACGAGTGGAAATGCCCGTACTGTTTGACCAACGTGCTGGCGCGAGATCTCCCTTGGCAGAGACACCTCATGCAGTGCCCCAGAAACCCCAGGACTGCGCCGCAGACATAGTATGAGTAGACCTAGTTGTAGTCTAGACAAAACCAGTTTGGCACCAGAAAAAAACAAATCAAAACAGATGGTCAGCATATGGGAGACGTCCCCTCTCTTACAGACCAACATCCAAGTATAGAAAGAAAGTTGTGGAGCCCTCTCCAAGCCCGCCTCTCAAGCTTCAAAACCCTTGGCTGAAGTTTTCACGGAACTTGGATGTTTTATTTTGAATCTACTAGCAAGTGAATAGTCCGCTAGATTCACCACGGTTTTCCATGCATTTTATCTCTAAATATGTAGGTAAATAAGCGTCCGACTAAACTACAGCTTCGGGTGGATGATTACAGGGAGATAACTTAGAATAGGGAGTCAACTTTTGCAGTGCCAACATTCGAACAATATTTGAACTGATAGTGATCAAAGAAACTGGTAAGGACCTAATATGAAAACTGGGCTCAGCAAGAGTCGAGTTGCGGAAACAATCATCGCTAAAAATACAGTACAATGCAACTGGTAAGTACCTACAATCGAACATCGGTATGACGAATCCATCATTATGCAAGGTGTAGAAAGACCGACGTCAGATCTGAAGGCCACGCATTTTCCCCATCGTTACATACATTTTTTTCAACAATCAAGTATAAATAATCTATCATTGTAAACATCTTTTGGATAGTTTTAAAGTGAGGTCCACCAAATTACCAGACTATATTAGAACTGTTGCATGATTGCGGTGAACCGACCTCTGGTGACCTTTATGAGAGTATGAACAGAAGTAGAACAACATTTAAAAATATTTAAACGCTTATTGCAGCTCGCACTGGTGAAAAGTATTTGCATAAATGATGCACAGTTTGTTTCCCGGTCTCTCAGCAGGTTCCGCTTTTCAGTTTAAAGCATCTTCTAAAGCACTACACCAAAAAGAACACATCTGTGTATGGCTGTTTTCACGACCTTAGCAGTGCTTTTGACCCAGTAAATTATGTTTTACTTTGGACGAAAACGCGTAAGTCTAGTGTACCTACGGGAATGGTGGATCTGTTGAAATACTGGTACGAGAACCAAACCAATCATGTAAGATGGGGCGACACACAACCTAATGATTACATATTAGAATGTGATGTACGTCAAGACGGGCTGACCTCTCCGGACCTGTCTCCGGATCTGTTCAACTTACGTCAATACGCTGATCGAGGAGCTGAGAGGCACCAGAGTGACCTGGTGCATCGCCGTATTTGTGAAAATGACCTTAGATATGCGAACGACATGGTGCTTCTTAGCTCTTCTATCAGTGGCCTTACAGCTTATGAGCGTTACGCAAAATCCCGTGGACTTCTGAATAATGCGAAGAAGACGTTTAATCATCTTTAGGTCTTGGGTAGGTCTGATGTGGTCCCCCCAGTGTACTTAATGGGTCGCAACTGTGCGAGTTGTAAATAAGTTTTTGTAGTTAGGACACATCCTCTCAGTGAAGCTGACAGATGATAACATGGAGCGGGCCTTGGCCAAGTATAACATAGTTAAAACTGTTTTTATACGGATTTCACTCGTTTATTACAATTTTTTACAATTTTCCGACGTTTCGACACTTTTACAGGTGCCGTGGTCTCGGATGACATGTATAACTTATTTTATTTCGTCGTCTAAATTTTTTTGATAAAGTACCAAAAGGCTGAATACTATGGAATCAGTTACTGAAGTCAGTACTGACGCCTTTACTGACTTTTTCCATTTAGAGTATAACGAAACCGTCAGAGTATATTTTGTATTGGATAAATCTTAGAGTCTTTGGAGGTCAGCAAACAAGTCAGTACTACGCGGCAACGCTGAACTGACTTTGAAACACATTTGCACGGGGTTAGTATGAGGTCAGCACCGGGCATTGCACTAACGTCAGTGGCTGACTCCGTGTAATCCAGTGTCTGGTGGCAGTCGGGTCGGAAGTCGGTTTTTCAACACTCTTTAAAGGATTGTCTTTGAAATCAGCAATTCCTAAAACACGTCAATTAGAGATTATGTTTTGCAACAGCTTTCGCTCTACTTTTTTTGGAATTATATTTGATTTCTGTAGTGGTAGTTAGGTAGTTAGTTTCCGTAGGTAGGTAGTTAGGTAAAATACGTAGAAGAACGCCCACTATGTTTAGCATCTAATGGCTTTAAGCATAATTTTTCGAAAGCGCCCTTAGAATTGTTTAAGGTTCTACGACAAGAATTCTCAAGATATTACCTTAAAAATTCGGGAGTTACCTTAAAAATTCTGTTAATTATGTTAAATATTTTTTGGTAGTAAGTGTAGGGTTTCTTTATTAGCTTTTTCTTTACAAAATCTTTTAATTGTGAAGCTAACAACTTTGACGTTCATTAAGTGAACATTTTGTTTGATTGAAAAATAATTGATTTAATTTGATTAGAACGTAATAAATCCGTAAAATAAATAAATGAGCCGTAAATTTGAATAAAATTAAATGTCTTTTTTCTAATTTTTTAAAATCATTTGACAGGAAAAAAAAATCAATTGGACTTAAACTAAAAGTAGCAGGCGTTCTGTTCTACATGTAAATACAGTTGTAAATATGTAGGTAGTATTTCGTATCTTTTTTTTCATAATGAGTTTCAGTGAATAATCTATACTATAAAAATGAATCGCTGAATGTGTTGGTAAGCGCAAATCTCGAGAGCAGCTGAACCGATTTCGCTAATTATTTTTTTAGTGTACGAGGATGGTTTTTACGGAGAGAAAGTTTGAAAAAACTGTTAAGCGGTACGAAGTTCGCGGGGTCAGCTAGTTATAAATAATTCTGAATATTATGTAAACAAAGTCAAGTGTGCGACGTGTTTTAGGAATTGCGCTTTTCAGAGGTTACCCCTGTGACGATACGCATATTTCATTTAGTACACTTTGTATTGTATTGCAGTACAGAACACATTATTCGGATAATGGCAATTACAACCCAAAAATATAACAAATTATAAGTAATACGTACGCGTATGTACAACATAAATATCGGTATAAGAACTATTCCCAATCAGCTGATCAAAAACTTACAGCCATTACATGAAAATATACCTCTGAGACGGACCATGATATTTGATGCAGTTGATATAATCTGACCCAAATCTAGTGCAGTCTAGCACATCAACCTTTACCTTATGCGTGGACTGAGGCATTTACGTTACGAGTGGCTTTTACGGAGACTTTTCATGTGTGCAGTCAACTCAATTACAAGGCTACTACGAATTACCTTTTCATGCGTGCAGTCAACTTAGTTACGTACAAGTGGCTACTACGGGTGACTTTTTCACGCGTGCAGTCAACTTAGTAACGTATAAGTGGCTACTACGGGTGACGTTCTCATGCGTGTAGTCAAATTGGATACGTATAAGTGGCTTCTACTTGTCATGCATGCAGTCAACTCAATTACGTTACGGGTTACATCTACGGAATACCTTTTCATGCGTGCATTCTGCTCAGTAACGTTATCTTTGTATGACCTATATTCAGTTACGTTGCAACTTAAATTTAAAGGTTGATGCGCTGCCGACTGCACAGTCACTTTCGTAGATAGGGGAGAGGGGGAACTGGGTCTTGCCCGCTTCAGCTCCTTAAACAGCATGCTATCTGGGTTGGGATTTGATGTCAAAAGGATCGCCATTCAGGGTCAAGCCATCACCAAAAAAATGACACAAGATACGTCATAGAGCGCTTAATATACTTAGGGCAAATCACCGTTATTTCTTATTGATATGGCAACCAGCCGATGTCGAGATTACCGTAGCAGACTGTAAAGACTGACGCGCTGTCAATCAAACTTTGACAACGAAAATCAATAAGTAAACCAAGGATGTATTGGGTAAAACGTTCTTCAAGTCAATCTATACCGTATGACATTGTAACATCAACGAAACATAAATTAAAAATAGAATGTTCGAATACAGTCTGCTAACCTGGCATGCGTTGACTCTACTTTTCTCTGATTCTAAGCGAGACGGAAATGTTAAAGTTCCGTCAAACAGAAAGAGATAAAAGACTGTAAGCGTAGACAAAAGCAGTGTCTAACCTCCTGTTTCACGTACACTTATAATCTGTTAATCCACTGCCATCAGCTGACAATTGGACATTTTTTTACGATAAACGCAACTATTGCACAGCGAACTTGTGCCAGACACACAAATGACAGATGTTAAGAGTGGATTAAGAGCTAGTTAGAGTACCAAAAACCGGGGGTACGCCTTTCATCTTAACCCAGCTGTAGAGATTCACGGTAAAAATCATGTAAATACTAAAAACCAGTGAAACCAAATGGAAAGGAGTGCCCCAAATTAGGGATCCAATTGGCAATATTTGCGAAACTAGTTGTCAATTATGCCTTTGACTAACGTAATTTATGAAGATTTTAAATTCAGGTCGATACAGTGTGACGTAAGCAGTAGGGATGCATAGAAAACTAGATAGCGTGACTCAAATACCCGTCTTCCCGAAAAGTGTTAAGAAAAGTTTATTTTTTACTGTTATCGGATACCTGTTTTTTTTTCTTAAACTGAGTCCCCTTTTTGAAAAGAAATGTTAATATACAAATCTCACATAAAAATACCAAAACTTTAAGATTCCATTGATTTGCATAAAGCTTTGTCAAACATACACAGGAAAAGAATATACCTACTACAAAAATTTTATTTTGGAATTAAACTCATTCGCAAAAACCAACGTCAAAAATAAAAATGGAAAATAAAAACAAAACACGAACGAAGAAAACGCGGCCCTTTTATAAAAACAGGATTCCGCTAAACACTTCTAGAGGCGTTTAATTTAATCTATTAACGCTTGTTCCTTTCAAAATCTTCACCACATACTATTTTAGCGAGCGTTTACAGGAATTGTGTTTGTATAAATAGCAATAAACGTCAATTTGCAAAAAATATATAAGGTCCTACTGTCGACCTATTGTGGTTCAAAAATCACCAAAAATTTACAAGTTTGTAAAATTGTCGTTAAAGTGTCGTTACTAAAATTAATACTCAAACTTTTCCATCCATAATATGTATATGCCTGTGCGTGTACATTCATAGCTGATCAATGTCAATTCAAATAGAATTTAATAATGACAGGAAAAATGGTATTCTACTTATTTTAAAAATTTACTGAACGATCGATATTACAAAAATTATTATTGAACAAAAACTGTCTTTTAAAATTAAGTTAATACTGTTCATGTATCTGATTAAATAACTATTGGTAATTTCAAATAAATAAAGTTACGTTCAATTTATATTTGCTCAGTGCAAATTTCATACAATTGTCGAAATTTTACTCAATACAAAATTATCGGCGTGCATTCAGAAAGGGATGGAACATTATCAAAGTGTTTTTTAATGTTGCCTATAAAAATGACACTACAGGGTACAGGCCTTCTCTCAGAGAGAGAAGACGGGCTGAATTACCACGCAAGCCCACCGTGGGTTGGGTTTTAGTTGTATATAGAATTGATATTTGGTGGAAGTGTCTTGCACCGCTACTATTCATTCCGAAATTCTACCGTCCAGAAAGAATTATTCCGTCGTTTGAAACTTATGAATTATTCTACATTATCAGTTACATAAAATGTATATATTGCTATATTTTATGTTGTGTCATTTAAACTTTGTTTACCTATTTTTAATGTAAGCGGAATGAAAAATTCAGTTTTGACGCAAATTAGAATTGAGCTTATAGTCAAATGGGTATATCGAAAAATATGCTTGTATTAATCCTAAACTAGCTGAAATTCACAAAACAAACCTAGCGCATAGTTTTAGCAGATATTTTTCCTTCTAGTATAGCAGCTAAGCATGAATTTACTAGGTATTTAGATAAATAACACATTAAATCGTTTACGGCTTCCACCGTATAGTCACAGGTCTCTACTACGCAGGGTGGTTAATTTTAGCGTTATTTATAGTTACTGAGAAATCTTATTGGGAAAAATTACCGAAGTTTGGGAGTTACTGGCATTCTACGAACTTATGACGCAACAACTTTGGCTTCAACTGCTATCACACAAAAGGGTCTCTCAATAATGTTACTAGTGATTTTAAGACCCATGACCGAGAGGCTGACTTAAGACAAAACACCTAGGACTAAATAGTATGAACGCCAAAACGGAGATCAGTGGTATTAGAGCGGTACAACGCCGTCTTCTCCACCGGGAGGTCGTGAGTTCTAATCCCGGCTCGTACCAATGACTTTATTTCAATGAAAGTCCACGATGAACTCTCGGCTAGTCACGGTGACATTTTCCCTTTTGTGAGAAGCATATTGCAATTGAAGAGCTCAGGGAAAAAGATAAACTAGTCAAGCAACAAACATTTTGAGATATTGCATTTTAATAGTTTGACTTATGCCACTTTTTCCCTGTTTGCGATTTTTTAAGCGTCAATAACTCCGAGACTGATTCGTTTTTTCTACCCAGTTCGGTTTACTATCTTAGAGTGACGGAAATTCTCTACAAAATTGCATTCACAGATTACTTTCGAAAACAAGTGACAAGTTCGTCTTTTACCCTGGAGTCTTCAATTCTAAACGTCAAATTGAGGCATTGCAGTACTAATACAAAATCACATCAAAATATGATCAATAACTGTCAGTTTCGTGAACAGCAAAGAGGAAACTAACAAAAATCAATCAAAATCAATTACTTGTACCTACGCAGTCGCGAATTAAATTCGACTTTCTAATCCTGTGCCAGATGCCAGCACAATGACCTTTACATTCGTGCTCTGTATTCAGTTACGTCCAATGAAATAATAAATCATAATTTGTAATAAAATACTTTTTTTAAAGTAAACATCACAACAATACACCACTATTTTAAAAACCTACTTAGAGGCTAAAAATTCCACCCATGCCGGGATTCAAACCCGCGACCTCTGGCTATGCAAATTACTTCAGCCAGATGTCGCTGCCTGTACGTAATACAGAGAATATTGTAAAGAGGTTCGAAATTTCACTGTCGCCCATTAGCTCAGTTGGAAAGAGCGCTGGCACGGATAGCCAGAGGTCGGGGGCTCGAATCCCGGCATGGGTGGAATTTTTAGCCTCTAAATAGGTTTTTAAAATTGTCCTTAGCACGATTAAAATAATATAATTAACCACTATGACAACTATTTTTAGAACTTAGAACGTAGGATGAACAATCTAGAACTTTAATCGATTTCAGCAAAAAACGTCCGTTTTCACGTTGTAGAGCTAAATTGAGAAATATTAAGGAAATAGAAACAACACTTTAGGGATATTCCCATAATATCAACCAATATTTGTCAACTAAGCCGCGGGTTTCCTCACGATGTTTTCCTTCACAGTTAGCGTGTGGTATTGCGCCTACAAATTCTACAGTATTGACTAATCTTTCCTGTGGGCTAGGGCGAATAAGCTGTCAGGATGGTATAGGTGCTGGGCAAGCCTACACCATCTATAAAAACCATGTCCCAGACACTACAGCGTCAGAGTGGTCCCTTCACCCATATAGTGTGAGTGAGATACCACTGGACGCTGTATAAATCATCTCATTACGTAGATGATCTATTTTAAGACATAAGTCCAGCGAATGCTCTTAATTTTCATATCTGAAAGGTTTTCTAGTGAAATGGTACAAAAAATTGACAACATGTTCTGAAAATAGTCAATACATAAGTTATCAAGA
This sequence comes from Yponomeuta sedellus, assembly GCA_934045075.1. Taxonomy (NCBI): domain Eukaryota; kingdom Metazoa; phylum Arthropoda; class Insecta; order Lepidoptera; family Yponomeutidae; genus Yponomeuta; species Yponomeuta sedellus. The sequence goes on along the minus strand of OW203744.1, from coordinate 12,686,884 downwards.
TTGTTGATGTTTACTTTTAGCAAAAAAACACGTATTATAAAACAAGTTATGATTTTTATTACACAGGTGGCGCTAGTTAGCATCCCAAAGCGCCTTAAGAGGTTCACCAATAGTATTCGTCTTCGTCGCTTCGTCGAAGCTTTATTCTTTGACAGTGTGCAGCAGCTCGACCTTCTTCTTCTAAATGTCATTTTGCTGGCGCTTGCACAGGCTTATCTAGGTATATAAATAAAATTTAAAGTCCTGACTGACTGACTCACTCATCAACGCCCACCCAAGCCGTTGGACTTATGAAGCTGAAATTTTGCACAGAGGGTCCTATATAATTTAGGTAAGGAATATGACCGGAATTTTTTTAATTCAATCCCTAAGGTTGCGAAAAGGGCTGCCGACATTTGTATGGGAGGTATAAAGAATGTTTTCTAATTTTCTTGAAACTTAAAATAAACACTCTTCAACACAATTGATTGAAAATGTAATTCGACGTTTTTCTAAATTTAACCCTTAAGGGACTGAACGGGGCTGCAAAAAAAGTCCACGCGGACGGCGTCGCAGGTAAAAGCTAGTAAAGTACTTATAATTCATTTCGCTACTGCATACAACCAAGGCTTCAAATTATATTATGTTAGTTTAATTAATTTTAACGAGCATTCACATTTAAACGAACATGATGATGATGATTTTTGTAACAGTCGTTGCACATAGAGCTGACTAGAGAGCGTTTAATACGCCGCATCTCCAGATGAAACAGGGAAAATTAAATTAAATGAAATTGAACTTAAAATTAGATTTAATTGTAGACGATTACACAGCCTCACTATTATATATTAAGCGGTCTAAATGCGATTATTTATTAGGTAAAACGTAATGTTCACTGTTATTAATAATGATCTCAATACAGTACACAGGCTACATTGAACTGAGCAGAGATTGAACTCCTGGTTAAAGTTGAAAGTCAGCGGGAAGGTGATAATGGCAATTTTAAAATGAGAGTCTCTGCTGTTCAGTACCTAGGTACTTTGAGCTGGTGCAGTGTCCATGGGGTATGTTTAGGCTTAAATTGTGTTTAATATATAGATATAGTAAAGTTATAGGGCACTCGTGTACTCACTCACACTTAAGACTAAAAAAGTACACGACTTTTAAAATGTAGTTAATATTGTTTCTTGGTTTCTCATCTGGTCATTAGTTTTAGTAGTAGCAATGTGGTACAAACATTCAATATAATATAATATAATATAATATAATATAATATAATATAATATAATATAATATAATATAATATAATATAATATAATATAATATAATATAATATAATATAATATAATATAATATAATATAATATAATATAATACATATTATATAATATCATACCATACTATGCCATACTTACCGTGCCATGTCAATTCATATATATCATATCATATTGGTCATATTGAGTAAAGGCAGCACAGTCACAGACTAAAGTTCATATGCCTGTATTCTCATACCACTTTCATCTCGACATTAATTACTGAAGACACTGTATGCACACCGACTCCCTACGTACAATGGCCCAACTATGAGGCTAAGTGAAAATCTCAAGTCTAACTAACTAACACTGACTCTGCCGGCTTAACATAGCAGACCGCAGAAACAACTTACTCATATGGCGTCAGCTTTTGAGTAAGAACCTGCCAATGTCAGGGAGTCTAATCACAATTTTAGTTTGTTCCACGCTAATACGTCCAAAGTTCGACGCATGGTTGACTGCCGTCCATTACCTGTTTTAACACTAGATTAGCGTCACACATTTCTTTGTAAAACTTCCCGTCCTTCTTCATCTTTATTGTCAACATCCATCGTCATCGATTTGATCATAACTTTCATTTGTAGAACTATTTTGTTCAAATCAGGTTAAGTAACTATTAATTACTTAGTAGGTATTAGGATTACTAGTTGCAGGAGTGAGTTTACGTAGAGTAGGTATAGATAATATTAATTATAAAGGTTGGCCCAAAAAGTTGCAGCCAAAGAAAAAAACCTATATGGCCTTATTCACAAAAATACGATTCTACTAAAATCATCTAAAATACGTCTAAAATACTCCTATGGGCATTTTATTTAATCTGTGGTTATGTGTTTTCCTTTTAAAATCTCCACCACAGACTATTTGAGTGAACTTTAGAGCAAATCAAAAAGAGTTTTTATTCAAAATAACATAGTTTCTGTTTATTCCAAACAATAATAAACAAAATATTCCAAATATCACAGAAACTGTGTTATTTTGAATAAAAACTTTTTTGAGACGGTTTATTCAGACTACGAAAATTTTCACATTTTCATCAATAATAATGGCTAATAATTTCGTAATAACAAATCCAATTTAAAATAATAGTGTAAATCAACCGACTCGATCAATTTATTTCAACGTAAAGAGGTTAAATTATGTTTGCTGTATGTACAATGTATTTCAATATACAACAAATAAATTATAATTTCAATAATAATGGCTTTTAAGACGACGAATATAGATTTTTTTCCATGGACGCCATGGTTTGGGCCTATATAGTGAATACATAAATATTCAGTGTATAATTAAGCAATTAGTAGTGAGATATTAAAAAAAGCGCTTTTAAAACTTTTGCTCCGCTAAATACATATAGGTGGCTTGTATAAGTAGTGGGTTACCTAATTACCTAAGGTTTTAGCAGCAGACTCTCTTTTTTTATGTTCTGTAGTTACAACTTCTTTTAACCGTCAAAGTAGATAGATTCGGGACATGACGTTTCTTCCTCTGTAGGTCACTCCCACATAATATAACATAACATTTACATACTGGCACATACATTTATTGCTTCTAGCCCCACCAGAAACAGCGACATCACAAACATGTAAACATCCAAGGCCTGGGGCTTGTTTTTACCCCCAGCCGGAGTTCGATCCCGGAACTTCTCGCTTGGAAGGCAGGTGCACAACCGCTGCGCCACCGAGGTCGTCAGATTTAGCTATAGATATTAACCAATGTAACTAACTATACCATACCGACTATATGGCATTGGGAAGATCCTTTTTAACCTGTACTTTATTTTGTAATATATAATAATTTTATCGGTAACATACATACATAACCTCACGCCTGTATCCCACAGGGGTAGGCAGAGACCAGGGACTGCCACTTGCCACGATCCTGACAGATCACCTTCGCTTCTCAACGTTCATAAGTCGTTGCATGCACGCACGCCGGTTCCGGGTACTTTTTATCTTTCCCTTTGCTAATACATCCCCGCATTGGTCGATGTAAGTCCGTCTGGGACGTCCTTTACCAGCCCTTCCACTCACATTCGCAATATATATTTGTTTCGTCAATCTTTCTTCCTTCATCCTCTCCACATGTCCAAACCAACGCAACATTCCTTTCTCAATTCTAGTCACTATATCCTCTTTCAGTCCACATCGTTCTCTAATAAGACTATTGCGTATCCTGTCATTCAAAGTAACACTACAGATACTTCTCAAGGACCTCATTTCAACTGCAATCAACTGCAATGATATTTTGGTATCCATAATAGCAACGGGTGCGGAGTTTTAAAAATATGAAGGAAGCAAATGGGCACTAATAGCTGCCTTACGAGTTATTCAGTGATTACACGACAGTTTGGTGATATGCCTAGGTGACCGGTCAACCTGACGTCAGGATGTACGGTCACCCTTAAATGTTGTTTCTCTTCTAAAATATGATTGAAGAAATTCTCTACTTAGAATAAGCAAATAGAAGCAATAGGGCACTAAATATTCATCACAATTTCCGACGATAATACGAGTAGTGACCGGTCATTCTGACGCTGACCAAATTTTCATTTCTCCGGATCACTTGAGTCTCTTAAGGACCAATTCTAATACAAACTTAGTTTGGTTTTTATTAACAACCGATATGCCTGATCCACAATGAAACTTTGCCAATACGTTATAAGGACACAAATTGAGGTACTCGTGCTTTCAACTGAGAATAACAGCATAGAAAAGAAATTGTAGCCTCGTAAGACTTTTCATAGGAAATATTCTGAAGACTATAATTTCTTAAAATAATTTCTAGTATGTATCAATATTCAAATTTGCACTGGCTACCCGTCTTTCTAATTTCCTTCAGCAACTTTCCATCGTAAGGTTGTCTGGAAGAAATTGATTTTAGCAATAAGGCCGCCAATTGTACTATATGTATATTTGCAATTGTTTTGTATTTGTTGTTTTTCCAGTGTACAATAAAGAATATTCTTATCTTATCTTCTTTTTGACAAGTTTATTTCCAACTTGCTGCTGCCCACGACTTTGTTCGCGAGGAAATTTTCAAATGTATTTTTCCAGGATAAAATAGCCTATATGTGCTATTCCAGAATATATCCCAATTCCAACTCAATCCGTTCAGCCGTTCTGACGAGATATAGAGTAACAAACTTACATACAGCCATACAAACTTTTACATGCAAACTTAGTAAGATAAAGCACAATCAACCTCATTGATCAACCTCTTAGCGTATGAACAAAGGTCTATTGCGATACGGCACGTCGTTTCTAAACTTTAATAAAAACCAAACTATGTACGGCAATTGCTCCTCGAGGAGCCGCGTTAAGGACCCATATGAAGGCCCTTTGAAAATTATAATTTGGCGACGTCGGTGGCGCAGCGGTTTGGCACGCTGTCTGTAAAACCGAAGGTCTCTGGATCCCCGACCGGGTCATACTAGGAAACAAACTTTCTAGTTGGTCTCGGGTCTTGGATGTTATATTAGTATTTATTGTATTAAATCAATCGTCGAGTTAGCACCTGTAACACAAGTCATTTAGTTGTACTTAGTATAGGGCCAACAACATCTGTGTAATATGCCGATGAATATTTATTTATTGTTTAATGAAAATCACTATAAAATAATCATTCTAACTTAAATTATGCTACCTCGCATTCTGAAAAAAAAATTGCATTGGCTTCAAATAAACCCCCTTTAATACAAATACAAATAGTTTATTATTTCTACATAGAAAATACATTTCATCCTTATTATCTAGCTAGACAATACAATATCTAGACAATCAGTGTGGACAATAGATTATTGGTGACCCTCACACTAGGTCAGACCTATCCTGTAAGGGCCATATTAAATACATTCGATTATAAATATCTTCCGTAACTAAAGCTGCCTCGAAATAGACGGTTTCCACTAACGGTACCTAATGGCAAAAGTCTTATGCACAAGTATCAAAGTTTAAAATGCTTTAAGTAGGTTAATTTTTAAGATAATATAGAGTGCTAAGTGACATAATCCAAAATCAAGATTCGAGTTTTGAAATTGAAGCAATCGCGCCGTATTGTTATGAACAATTATAAATAATACTCGTACGAGTAGAGTATAATAAGAACAGTTTTAAATCACTTGCCTTGGTCCCAAACCAGGATGCCCTTTGCCATATATAATCAACAAGCTAAATCATCACAAACATGGTTTGTTCCCCCTGACAGTGGCGGTCGAACCCAAGTCCTTCGTTTTGGTGGTCAAGCGTGTTAACCGGTGGACCAACGGCCAAGTCCAGGAAAACATCACGATCAAAACAGTGAATTAGTTGACTCAGCTCACGTACACAGCGCGATTGCAATTTGGAGGATGACTTGCATAATTTTCTTAAAAGTGGCTTAAGTAGCCTTTAACTAGAAATCTTCATAATACATTAAAAAAATGCTACTTAAGTGGGAGATTTGTTGCGAGTCGGCCTGAAACATTTAACGGTTTGTTTCTGTAAACAAATCTATTAAAAACCAAATACTAAGATTACAATATGTGTAACACGTCCGCAGTCCAAAATAGGGTGTTGCAGATTGGTCAGGTAGAGCTTTAGAAGGTCATTCTACTCATTAGAGTGTGTAGTTCACGAACGAATGCTACAATGAAAGAGTTCAACTCGTAAAACACTCATTAATTCGTTCATTACATTACATATCGCCTTCATCTTATAAGTTCATATAATAGTTCAGATTTCTCGTATCAATCAGTTTTAAATCCATTGAGTTACGAGCCAAAATGTAACTGATGACACTCACTCATATTACTCATTCATTATATTACACAAAAATGTAAGAAGTAACAAAAACTTTTTCCGTCCATCCACTCGTCATTCATTCCGTCCATCTTAGGACTACATTACATGTTAGTCATTCATTTAATAAATCATCCATTCATTTTAGTTCGTGAACGATACGTGAACATGAACATCGAAGAACTAATTCGGGAATAGATAAAGTGAGTGCACTTTACTTTTTGACGGAATAGTTGCGAAACAAAAATTCAACTAAGAGCTTCCAGAATCAATTTTAGAATGCTTCAGAAAGGTTTAGTTTGAACTGAGAAGAACTAATTCTTTGAACGAAAATATGTAGACCACTCTTTTCTTTTTGATGCGTTTGGCATACTATTGTGACCAAACTATTTCTAATAGATATTCCATATGACCGTATACCTACTGTAATATTATGTAAATATCCGAAGTTGTTTAAAAAATGTGTCGAACACACTGTGCAAGAAAGCTGACTAGGTATAACATAAAAGATTATTTAGAAGACAAGTATTTCTGGTATAAAACGGTGGATTAATGTTAATAGAGGACGATCTTGTCATCAACACATTAATTTATAATATTTTTAAGTTGAAAACTTCGTTGATTACGAGTAAAATAAAAAATAACATAACATAAATTTACATACAGGCACATGCATTGATTCTGGCCCCACACTATGATACCCTGTGTCGTGGAAATCAGAAACAGCGACATCACAAACATGTAAACATCCAAGATCTGGGGTTTTTTTTGTGCCCAGCCGGGGTTCGAACCCGGGACCTCTCGCATGGCGCTACCGCCGCGCCACAGAGGTCGTCATCAATGTTTCGTTTCTGTTAGTTTTTTCTCCACATAATCGATTAATTGTAAAACTAACACTTTTGACGTTCATTAAACATTTTGATTATATAATTTATTTAAATATATTTCTCTAAAAAGAGCTACCTACTTTAAGGGTTGGTCAAGATTTGTCCACGACATCATACAACTCTTCTTTCTAGTGTGATTTCATTAATTCGAGTTTTTATTTAAAAAACTAATCGTCATCAATTAGGTGACGTGAACGTCGAGTCTGCTAGACCTCTCTCTATGCAGCACCCCGTACTAAATGGACCTTACAGACCACATTTCTTAAAAGTGTACTCACAATGTGATCTATGTATTTATTGTATTACATTAATCGTCGAGTTAGCACCTATAACACAAGTCCGCTGCAATACTAAGGATATTTCATTGATGTCATAATAATATATAACTTGATTTTCATTGCAGAATAAAACAAAGTATAATGATTTTTATCAAGAAATAATTTTCAGAAATGTGAATAGGTTTCGTTCACATTTATCACCATTCAAACATCTTTAAAATAAAAAACTTAAGAATCAAACACAACAAAAGTCGAAAAAGACAAACAAAATGGTGCTCCGGATATTGTCACTTAGCACTAAGTAACTAAGAGTACCTACATTAATGTAAGATTCGTAAAAAATACAAAACGTAACAAAAAAAATAACCACATCACCCACTGTGATATTGGGACGTGGAATAATATGTGGACACAGGAAAAGCGGGTATATATAGAGTTGATGGTTTAGAAAGTAAAACTTAGGCAGTAGGTAAGGATTAGGTAATTAAACTTATAGATATAAAAAAAGCAAAAAAAGACAAAAAAAGTTTTAGGTATTTAGGTAATTTATATAACATAACAATATATTTTTAAAAAAATATTAAAAAATACTCACTATTATGTTAAAAACACAACCGTTACGTGCAGAGAATAGGCGTGACGACAGTACCGAATAACGAAAGATTTAACGATATTAGGTAGGTATGCTAAAGTACATATTTAAACACAAAAGGATGTAAAACGCTGATTTAGTTTTATAAAAAAAATGTGAATACCAATATTTTCAATAAAATAAAAGACTATAATGCGGCTTTCGGCCATTTTGACTGAAGCAGCAATCACACAGCGTGACCTTACGCTCGAGTAACATTGGTAACCTTCATCCGTGCTTGGTTTGACGTTTGATGTTTCTTTACCTGGGCGTGACGTCAGATTCGACGCCATGACACTGTCAGCTGTATCACCACAGATTTATAATAATTTTAGAAATATAATTTTAACCTTCGCTACTTCGTTAAACTTTAGTTTATTACTGAAATATACTTAGGTCTTTTGTAAATTATAAAATGTGTTCCCACATTATGAATGAAATGAAAAGGTTTTATTCAAAGTAGCGCAGAAGCTGCGGCTTAATGAACGTTACAATTCAAACTAGGTGTCCATTTCAAAATCTAGATCATTTTGCAGAAAAAATCGACGAAAAAACCCAAACTTAGTCTTTTCAAAGTCCTTAATTATCATAGTTTACCTACATAATTATTATAAAACATTATGGAAGTGGATTTTTAAAAATCTTTCGTCATGCCTATTCTATGTCCTATACGGTTTAAAAAAGTATGTATATAATACGTGTACAGTGCCACCATCTTATCTGTTCAGTTGATGGCGGCGCTAGTGGAGAATTTGGGGATGCCATTTAAGAAATTTACTCAGAAATTTTTGCCCGCCTTTAAAATAAAATATAACTATTAATCAACAGAGAGCGGAATGTTTCTTTTCAATATGGCGGATGAAAAGGCCGTAGTTACAATTACATTTTTTCCCACCTGAACAGATAACATGGTGGCGCTGTAAAGCGTTATGTGAAACAAGACAGGTATGGCGTCTTTTATTGAACTCTAAGTAAACTAAGCAACAAGGCTGTGTTATTTCTAAATAATTATAGAATCCTAATGAGCTTTAACTAGCTAACTTCCGTTAGCTCCTTATAATATCTGTGTTCTCGTTCAAACATCATTTGCATTCAACTATATAGGTTGCAGGGAAATATACGATTCTCCCACTACAATATACGATTTATTTTATTACTTTATCTCTTAACGCACTTTATTAATGTAGCAGTCTTGTCTAAATAGTTGTCCTACACAGGAGAAACTCCCTTTTGATATGGTTTTAAGCATTTTCTATTTCACAGCGGCCCTATAGAAAAGATGTAAAATAACATAAAATTTCGTATGGAAGCAGGCATTATACTTTGCGGAGATCCCTAATAGCATTAAAAAGTGAAAATTACTTTGCTAAATTCCGCCAAAAATCCCACAAGCACCATGCGGTTAGTTAATGCACCGCCCTACCTCCCACTTTTTCAAGCAGAAGCAAGACACGAATACACCACCATCAACACCAATACTTGTGTGAGAAAATACGCGACGCGTTTCGCCTCTTTGAGGATGCCTCGTGTAGAGGCGCCTTGTGTTTTTGGCGGAATTTAGCGAAGTGATTTTCACGTTTTAACATAAAATTTATTTAAAAACAATTAAGTCTACGTTTTCACTTTATTTTAAGTTCAAGATACCTGTTGTATGCTATTGGATGGCGTTTTTTTTACTAGAATTAAGGTGTAAATCAATAACCGTCACGGCAAGCGCTCATCAAAGACTGAGATAGTTTTGCGATATGAAGCTTGTTTGAGATGTCCTCTCTGCTAGTAGCCTGGTACGGGAACACTTCGCTAGTACCTAAATCGCATAAAGGTTTTATTTGATAGATTACCGTGAAACATCGTTGAGTAATACTTTCTGTCCTGCGACAGGCGCGACTTTTCAAAGCTTTAGTGTTCCAAGAAGTTTTTCAATCTACGTTTTAGGTTTCGAGATATATATATATATACCTATATTTTATGCACTAACCCGTGCTAAGGACAATTTTAAAAACCTATTTAGAGGCTAAACATTCCACCCGTCCATTAGCTCAGTTGGAAAGAGCGCTGGCATGGATAGCCAGAGGTCGCGGGTTCGAATCCTGGCACGGGTGAAATTTTTAGCCTCTAAATAGGTTTGAAAATTATAAATACCTACCTAGGTCAAGTATGTACAAAGAAAACGATGTATGTAGGTATGTACTAGTATCATCATCATCAACCCATTGTGTCCCCACCAAGGGGCACGGATCTTCCACGATACAGACCCAAGTAAATTTTACTACGAGACAACAACATGCAATTTATTCGCTTTTTTGTAATAACTGTCGCGCTGGTCGTAGTACTGACAAATGTATTCTCTTCTTCATCGGAAAGCCGTCTAAAACTCGATGTAAGCGATTTAGGACCGGATTACTATAACGACTAACCCGACCTAACCCAGTTGATTTGAATAGCAGATATAACGGCCCCTAATAGAAAATGTGGTGTCTCCTTTACGGAGCTTAAGGAGGAAGCATTTATCAAATACCTATTCAGAAATCAGTCAAGCAATATAGAATCTATTAGGTACTTAGAATTGTAAATTTATTGGTTAAGTCGGAGCACTGATTACCTACAGTAGGTTAGAAGCTGCAAGTGTTCTAAACGTGTGTAGGATCCATTTGACTTTTGCTCAATTCTAAACCGTATTGACTGCGTGACAGGGTGCAATATTATTTAACTTTGTAATATTTACTTGGTTTTTTTTTTATTTCTAAGTATTGTTCTGTCTGAACTACTAACACCTGTTCGTTGCACACATTATTTGATAAGCTACGGATTGGAAAATAACTACGCACAAATCAGATTATACGACTAAGGGCCGATTCGACCAAACTATTTATGCTTGGTATAAGTGCTAATCTTGGAATAAATCTAGAATTTAACAAGAGCATTTCTCGATTTAATCCAAGATTACCACTTATAACAAGCATAAATCGTTTGGTCGAATAGGCCCTAAATAAATCAAGTGAAGAAGCAAATCCTATGGAGTCATTAATTCGATAAAAGTAAAAAAAATTAAAAAAAAATTACATAAAAAGTATTTTAATGACGGAAAAGGACTGACCTAATATTGTACATAATAAATTAAAAACTATGAAACTAATATTGAATAGTCATCATAGTGAAGCTGCTGGATACTCAAATCATTACTTGTAGGTATACAGTCTGTACAGAAAGCAGAGTATAACGTCCAGAGGTTCCATTGGCAATGGCAAAAAATTTCAACCAGCCTACTCCGAGATTAATCCGAGATTATTCAGCTTCCCTGACTTGATTTAAGCTATTTTAAAGAGACCCCACGAGGTTCATTGAAAAATACTAATGAAGAAATTGTAATCTTACTTTATTAGGTTAATTCCGGATTCACATACTTGACGTTTTGTCGGAGTCGAGCTCCGTCCCAATACCATGATTAAGCTCTACGATCAGATACGAGCGAAACCAGGGGGGGTGACTCTCTAAAATGCATAGTTGTTCAATTTAGTCATATTAGTCCGGTCCATATTATGTGTGGTGTCGGCCTAGAGAATAGCACCAACCCAAATTCTTCCCGCGGGTGTCGTAAAAGGCGGCTAAGGGACACCAACCGGGGGGTGGGCAGCAGCGCCCCCTGCAGTACAATTCCACCAAACTGCGATCCCCAACCCGCATGCCCAGCGTGGGGATTATGGGCATTACCCCCTAATGACGGCACAACCTTTGGCTATGGCGCTCATTAGGGGAGGGCTATGTCCAGCAGTGGACTAATATAGCCTGAAGAAGAAGAAGAAGTCCGGTAATGGTCGTTTCATTCACACTATCGGTAGTCTAGTAACTAATCGCATTGCAACGGTATAACCCGTGCTACTTAACTCGACGCCTCTCGCAATTCGATCTTCTTCACGAGAGATGCCTGCTTAATTTTCGCGGATAATACCCCTGGAATGAAATTGAACTGCTATTGCTTTGTAGACTGCCAAATTGAGGCAAATATAAACCACTGTCGTAATTATTTCATTCTATTGAAAAACTATGTAAGTATTATACTATACTTGTCGGACTGTTCCGGCAAAAAATCAAGTCAGTGAATCCGGAAGGGATGAACTGAAATATTGTGTATTTCACAAACTTTAATACTTTCATCAAATACTTCATAGACAAAACAACAGAGAGTGTGTAAAAAAATCTCAATAGAGGTAAAGTTTCTTTGGACTCGTTATCATGTTACAATTTCGAGATCTTTTCGGAGACCTCAAAGTTTTATAAGAAAAATAATTGTTTTCTTTACTGGTGGCCCTAGTGAACCTCATGGGGCGACGCAAGGTAAATACTTTAGTTGATCAATCCACTTTGGTGTTAACTTTGCCCTCTTGTGTAAGAGTTTCCTAAGACTATTATAATCTAGGATTTCTCTCAAATTCTTATCTAACATGCCAAAGGGGGTCGATACTGTATAATTATGAGATAATATTTATTTTACTTGTAACTACGCTTAAGTACTTAATTACTCGACAAACGTTCGTTATCGTAAGAATTAAATAGACAAATAAGAGTTGGGTCATTGATTAATTTAGTTACACTTTACTATCGCCGAATTAAGCCTACATTATTCGTGATCAGCCTGGGTAGTATGAAGGCGCGAGTCAAACGCCTTTTGATGCGCTTAAATATCAGAATTTGACAATTAGGGTCTGTTTCACAATCTGCAGATAAACTTCCGGTTAAGCTATCCGCAACGGCTGCCGTTTGTTCTTAATTAGAAGCCATAAACGAACACACGCAATATAGGAAAATTTATTTTCACACCTCCTGCTCGACAATGCCTTATTACGTACCGTCAAATATCATCGTAAAGCATAGCCTTGTCTCTCGAGGGCAATAATAATGAAGAATTTCTCTAGGGAATAAAGTGATTTGAATTTAGAATGTCAAAATTCGCATGAAAACTATGAAGAAGCCCCGCATTGCAATTCGAAATTCGAATTGTTGTTCAAAACTCACCCCTTTTTTCTTTTTTTTCTGACTGCGCGAAACACCAATAAAAAAAAGAAAAAAAGGCGCGAATTGCAAATACGAATTTAAAAGTTATATTCAATTTAAGTTGCTAAGCCGTAAAAGAGTGTGGACTTTATATTTTCAACTTATGCAGCCCTGTCTTTTTATTGTCTCCCAGATGGTGTGAAAAGTAGAGTACCTATTCACCTCTGGAATAAAACATGTCTTAGTCTCGGGCGGTATGAACCCCTGGCTTCACTCAGGACTCTACATAACTCCCTCGCTTCGCTCAGGAGTTAAAATTTAACTCCCTCGCTGCGCTCGGGAGTTAACTCGGAGTCCTTCGCTCCGCTCAGGGTTCAATATACCGCCCATGACGTAATACATGGTTTTATTCCCTTAATGCATAATCTACTATTAAATTTAGAACAAACGGCAGCCCTGGTTGTGGATAGCTTATTTGGAACTTTATTTGAACAGTGTGAAACAGGGGCTTAATGTTGTGGAAAGTCGCGACTTTTGACATTTAAAACGCGCAACGTCGGCGTTCTATTCGGGCTGATCTATAGAGGCTTAAGCTTCGGTGATACTACAGTGAGTCGAGCTATCACGCCTGAATCGTAAAGCGTGGGCCACCGGTCTCCCCGCTTTGTAAATAGTGGTATCTCAAAAGGTACACGGGAATTCCCCGCTTTTAGGCACCGGAGGGCTCTATCATACCTTGCCTGGCAACGCTGTCGGCAATGAAATGAAATGAAAAGGTTGTATTCAAAGTAGCACAGAAACTGCGGCTTAATGAACGTTACAATTCAAACTAGGTGTCCATTTCAAAATCTAGATCATTTAGGAGAAAAAATGGACAAAAATACTCCAGGCCGTCTTCAGCTCTCGACAGACTTCAGCTGTCGGCAGTATTCAGCTGTTGACAGTCTTCGACGTCGTTAGTCTACAGTTGTAAAGTTACGAACACTCTTTTTCCGTTGTAGTTCAATCCCACCAAGTTTCAATATTTAAAAAGCGACAGACCGCATTGTGAAGTATAGGAATTGAAATGCTTTACCTACATTTATGCGCATAATCAACGCGTATCCGAGCTATGACGAGCCCTTAGGTCCTATCTATCAGAAATCGATGGTCCGCAGATATTTAACTGTTTTCAGCTCATACAGTGAGCCAGTTTCATGTCTGATTCGGGTAGTGACAGTAAGATGTATAGTTTATTATATATATTTAAGACGGGGGACCACAACTGTGTCGTAACAGTATCAACATCAATTGAAACCTTTCTCCCGTGGTCCTAGATAACATTTGTCCTCTTTCTACCTTGGTTGCTCAATTCTAAGCACTGAATAGTTTTAACTCACCTTTGTTTTTATATTTTTTTCGTGACCCTAGATGTTATGTATGTTCGATCAAAAAATATGTTTTATTTCTTTGTCGCGAGCGTCGAGCGGCGCGACTCCTTTAGTCAATATTAAAGCGATAAATGCAAATCACTGACTTGTGGTTAGGTACTGTTGTCACAAAAAGAGGCAGATTTTCTGTTTCTTCTTCAGGCTATATTAGTCCACTGCTGGACATAGCCCTCCCCTAATGAGCGCCATAGCGCCGTCTTCAGCTTGCCATCCAGCATCTGATTTTCTGTTTACGTTACGAGTTTCAAAAGTTTTCGTTGACAGTTACCGAACTGAGAATTTGGCTAAATTGTAATTACACCACCTAGTTAATGTATCTCGATCGATCGATATCAACTCTTGTATGTCCCCACTGCTGGGGCACAGGTCTCTTCCTGCATCGTAGGAAGATGCCATATTCCACTACGGGGGCCAAGTCCGGTTTGGTGGAGGATTGTAAGACAGTGGCGGGTCTTAGTGTCAGAAGTTATCAAGCCGCCCATAAGGCCTCTGACATGGCTTATTGCGAAGCACGGAAGCGCTCGGAATAATGCCACTAGCGGCATTCACAGGACGGTCACTGGATGCGCGAACGTCATAGAATGTAACGCAGTCTATTTGATAGGTGACATGCAAATAGTACCTGTCTCCTTCTCTTTTATGTTTCCCTAGTCATTCCATCTCTTACCCCCTCACCCTTGCACCGACGTAACAGCAAGTCAGTTGTCAATCATATGTGCTGTGAGAAGGACTTCTACGCCTGTGACACGATATCCTCAAAACTACGTGTGCTCGTGGATTGCAGTTCCCTGGTGAGTCCTTTCTTCATCCTTTCCATAAAAATCTATTTGCCCCTGTTGCTTACTAATAGACTAGCGTTCCCAGACCTCAAATCCTGCGCCAGACCGCGTCTGTTGTTTCAACCATCGGGTCGACTATGCCACGAGCGCGAGCGCTAGTTTTTTTCAAACCTCTCCGTCTTTGGCACAGTAAGTAAATTTAATGACGATACAGTGATTTGCGATTTAACCACGGTTTCCTAACAGTCGAGCCCATCGTGGTTTTCAATTCAGTATTTTTAATTATACTTTCTTGCACATGAATCATTTAACAAGACATTATAGTCTGTTAGCTTTTAGAATATACCCCGGCTACTATCGGATATATTCGTGTAATAGGAATATCGGAACCACTTAAATTCGAAATCAGAACTCGTCAGTACGAAAACCGGCGAAAATTGGCGAAACCCGAAGCCTACTCTAGAGCCCGATGTATATTCTAAAAGCTAACAGACTGTACATGAAAAATAGCATATACTATAAATACGAGCTTACCTCTGCAAGTGCTTTCCAGTACCTAAACCTTGGGGAGCCTGAGCAGCGGTAAAAACGGGTCTAGGTATGTACTAAGTCTATAATGCCCATGATTAGTAATTTGAATTGTGTGTGTGAACACCTAAAATAGATTATACTATTTTTATTTTTAATGCACTAACCCGTGCTAAGGACAATTTTAAAAACCTATTTAGAGGCTAAAAATTCCACCCATGTACCAGAGAATAGTGTAAAAATGAGGTTCGAAATTTCACTGATGCCGGTGAGCCGCCCATTAGCTCGGTTAGAAAGAGCGCTGGCACGGATAGCCAGAGGTCGCGGGTTCGATTCCCGGCATGGTTGGAATTTTTAGCCTCTAAATAGGTACCTAAAATGGAGTTTAAATAAAAAATTATTTATTTTAGAAAAGTATATTTTATATTATTTTTAATGCACTAACCCGTGTTAAGGACAAATTTAAAAACCTATTTAGAGGCTAAAAATTCCACCCATGCCGGGATTCGAACCCGCGACCTCTGGCTATCCGTGCCCGGCTATCTGGCACGGATAGCCAGAGGTCGCGGGTTCGAATCCCGGCATGGGTGGAATTTTTAGCCTCTAAATAGGTTTTTAAGTATAATATTTTACTCATCCTATTTTACTGTTGATGAGTATATAATTATGTTTCACTTATGATAAGATTAGAACGATGTCTGTATTAGTTATAACTCTGTATGACAGACAACGCCTTGGTTCTGCAAATTTTTTCTATTTATTTGGTTTCCTCACAATGCGAGCGGAATTGCTACTTTAACTTAGGAAGCTAATTATGATAAATAAAACACTATGATAAATGGGCGATAAGGCAGCCAAGTGTATAACATTACTTAAATTTAAGAAATGGTAATTGTAATTATTTTTTTCTGTTGTGCAATAAAGATTTATATATATATATATATATATATATATATATATATATCTAAACGACTGGCACTTGTTTATTTAAGATACATCCATAATTGACAACATTTCATTTTTTTAACATACGTATTTTATTGTCTTAAAGGAAACTAGATACAACTTAAAACGACCCATATCTTTTTATTTTCTAAAACACGCACGTTTTCTTATATTTTATAAATTTTAAAGTTTAAAATATTTTTACCGGAAGTGACGAAACAACGAGGCTCACAATATGTTTTCCTTTGCCTAATATCCTAAAAAAACATAGTTGCAAACAAATGTCGTTTTAGTATTGCCAGGGCCATGTTAAAAAACAGTTTCTGTATTTTTTAACATCTGCAAATATGTTTTTCTTTTATACAATTAAATCAGCTTAGTTCAATTCATCGTTCCTTATGTACGTAGTTGTTCCTTTTTTTAATTGCACTTTGTGTTGGCAAAGCCTTTATCTGCGTTCGGAGTGTTTTTGCTGCCAGTTTGTTACTTTTGTAGCTACTTTTTCAAGGTTATTTATAATGGTAAGTATAAAGTATGGTAACCCTTATACTATGTTGTGTGGCTTGCCTTGCGTAACGTAAACAAACTTTGTGTAGTGTTAAATTTATTTCTCTCTACTCAATTTTGTTCAATCTGTTCACGAAGCAATACTGCAGTTTCATTGGTTTCCAAGTTGTCATACACATCGCCGCCCATCATTTCGTATCGAAGAATTACTAAATGCACACAAAGTATTTAGGTTAGATCTTGAAATTGACTTTTTTTTATCGTGGCACAGGCATGTTCACTGAGAGCCATGGTGTGACGTCATCAGCGTATTTCTGTGTTTTTACCATTTTCTCGGAAATGCAACCACAGAAAAAACTGAAATTTATTTATTTTTTTATTTATTTATTACCATAACTTATCGCTATCATTACAGGAGATCCTATTGCGGTAGCTGAGTAATATAAATAATAGTTCGCAGACACATTGATTTCTAATAGAAAATTAAATTGAATCCTAATCAAATAAATTAAACATGCTAAGCAAAAATAAAAAAAAAAAAAATTGATAAAAATACATTGAATTCCAATGAATTTTAAATTAAATCATAATTAGTTAAATGTCAATAATAATTAAAATAGAATATTAGATACAAATAATAATAAAAACAATATAAAGGGATGTCAATAAAAACACTTGACAATGGGTAAAATGGATGGAATCACGTAAGATAACAAATTAATATAAATAATAGCTTGTAGCCACATTGATTTCCAATAGCAAATGAAATTAAATCAAATCAAATACATCAAACATGAGAAGCAAAAATTAAATATAGATAAAAATAAATTCAATTCCAATAAAATTTAAATTAAATCACAATGTCAAAAAAAATTGAGGTAAAACATTCGATACAATTGCTAATTAAAAACAATATAAATGTATGTCAATAAAAGCTTTAAAATGGATGGAATCACTCATAAAAAATGTTTACGTGCTTTACAAAGCCAAATCTCGAAATGGTTTTCGAATTAGAGCTCCATACAATTTTGAAATGTTGTCAATTGAAACGTACCATTGCTACGTTAATTTGTTGTTGTCATTTAAAAGTACTGAAGTATATACATACTTCAGTACTTTTAAATGATTTTCTTGAATTTTTAGTCACTTAATTTACTTAGACGCTAAGAAAATAATTAGGCGACATTTTGTGACGAAATTCTGACGTAGACGTATTGGCACAGGTGAAAATGTGGCTTAGTTATGCTACGAGTTGTTACGGATGTGTTAAGCTCCTTGGTCATGGTAAGGCCGCTACGCTTGCGTACATTTGATATTTTTTACCAATTTTTTGTCAAATGTAGACAAGTTAAGCTTGTGCGCTTATTTTGGGATTTTATTCCGATTCGCCAAGGCAAATTCTACAAGAACAATAAATCGAACAATAAATAAGTAATTTTTAAAAATATTAAAAATGTCATCTATCGGAAATTTGATTAAAACGGTCATCTATCGGACTAAAATCCTGGATTTAGTTGTGTCATTCATAATAGCAGTCAGTTTAACAATCATGTCAATAATCTCAATGCCTATTGCTAACTTAATGGTGAGTTCATTTTTCTCAAGTGTCAAAGTAAGAAAATCATTTAAATTAAACACCAGGATAGAATTAAACATCATTTTGTGAAATTCACAAAATTTGGAGAATTTTTTGACTAAAATTGAGTATTCCTCGGCTCCGTGTTTGAGATAAAATTTTGTCAAACGTTTTTCATAATTTTGTCAAAATTTTACCTGTTTGACACAAACAAAATGGCTCACGCTCGATGACCAATGACTTTTCAGTGATTGTTATCGCTCTAAGCGAAGTGTTGTAAGAAATAAATGATGGAACAAAATATCTTTGCTGTTTTTTTATTACAAACTGTCTTGTGACTTGTGGATTCGATATCAACCCTTGTACGCTCCCATTGCTGAGGCACAGGCACAGAATCTTCCTGCATCGCAGGAAAGTTTGAAGACTTGTGGATTAGTTACATAACTTTTATGAGAAAATTTACATTTAATCCGCTTGTTCGGTATATGGCAGATTCTGAATTGGACAGAATCGCGATTCGGCAGATTCTCTATTTGACAGAATCGCCATTTGGCAGAATCGCTACATGGCAGAAAGAGTACAGTCGGGCACAATTTGTCTTAAATCGTTACTCAATACACAACTATCAAGTATTCCATTCCCAGATAAACAGCGTCAACAAAAACTGTAGTATAAGGAACACTAATTATTGATGTGTTTAAGTTTTTCTAAATATTTAAAAAATACTCTTCTAATAGTAAAGACATTAAAATAATATCACATCATTATAAAATATTTATTGCATAAATACATGTCCATTATACATAAATTTAATAATATCCACGTGATCTTTGAGATTAGAGTTATTACTCTAATCTCAAAGATCACGTACTTGGTCCGCCATCTTTGACGCCATCTTGGGTGTCATTTTCCGCGCCATTTTCGCTGTCAGCCACCTCCACGGCTTCGTCGGCATCCACTTTTTCTCCGTCAGTCACTTCGGAGGCCTTCTTGAACTTGTTAACGTCTGAAAAAGATGAAAGTACGTGTTAAGAAGAGATAGAAAATTTTGTACTCTTCGATGAGATTACCAACTTTCTTTAACTACCGAACCTCATTAGCATATCTCTGTCCAATCATGGGGCATTCGCATCCATGGGCCCTTTGCCCACTTGACCACATTCGACTATCGGGCTGACGGTCTACCCACTATGACTTCAGACTCAAGATTCGGACTCAAGTACCTTATCCACTAGTACGAGAAAGTCTCAGAACCTATAAACAATCAATTGTGACTGAAACTATAACAAAATACTTCGGAACGAATGAGTCACACAATACGGAGTTTCCTAGTGTGGGTTTTGTTGGAAATAAATTCCTTTTTCTTGATTAGTTAAACAGCCTCACAAGCTACAAAATTATTTTTATGCACATAGTCACACAATATTACCATAGGACGGTGCGGGTTTAAATATCTAGAGGCGGTGAAATCGACTCTGTGGTCACGCAAACACGTACCATATTTGCAATAAACATGCGCAGTTTCTGCCATAGCTGTAAAGTGTGTAGCGCTGGCACAAAACCAGTAACCCAGATAAAGAAAAATCGACTTCTTCATGAGCATAACACGTACCATATTTGCTAAAGTCAGCGCCCAGCAGTCGAAGGTAATGCACTTTCCAGAGTAGCGGTGTAAAATACGTAGCAAGTGCACACCGCTAGCCCAAAACTAGTTAGCCAGTGATAGTAAATTAAACTTTTTTGTGAGCAAATACGTACTGTATTCGCTAAAGTCAGCGCCCAGCAGTCACAAATAATTTACAGTTTCTGGTGTAGCGGCGTTGATCCTTTGTAAGTGCACGTTGGCAGCCCAAAACCAGTTCGACGCCTTACTGCTAAAACCGACTATCTGCATGAAATGTTGTTATGCACACAATAACAAGTTTTAGTATAGTTAACGACATCCGAACCTTAAACTCGAGTTTTCTCGAAACAACATTTCATGCAGATAGTCGGTTTTAGCAGTAAGGCAACAAGTTTTAGTATAGTTAACGACATCCGAACCTTAAACTCGAGTTTTCTCGAAACAACATTTCATGCAGATAGTCGGTTTTAGCAGTAAGGCGTCGATAGCCATTGACGGTAAAAACGACTTTTTAGTAAGCAAAACATGTACTACATTTGATATAGTCAGCACCCAGCAGTCGAAGGTAATGCAGTGTCTGGTGTCACGGTCGCAAAGAATGCACTGTGTTTGGATAAGCTGTGTAGACATGTGCGAGCATATTGCCCAAAACCTGTTATCCAGAGATGGTATGAGACCCAGGTTAGAATCGATACTTGCTAAGCCCGCAGGTATGCAAAACAAAAATACTACTGAGAGTAAATTAATAGTACGATTTTAGCTAATCGTCACACAGCAGTCGTAGATAACGCATTGTGGAAGGACTGTTAATGTAGGCCCGTAATAAATGTACGTCGCTGGCCTAAAAGCAGTGAGCCGGGAATGAGCAGAATAGAAAATGTGACTAAGCTACTATGCATAATATTTGCTTAAGTCAACGACCAGCAGTCGCAGTTAATGCACGGTGTCAGGAGTAGCGGCGTAGGGTCGTAGTAAAAGTATAAACCAGTTGGCTAGAGACGTTAAAATTGTTAGCAGTAAGATACCAAGGAAGGAAAAATCCACTCTGTGACCAAGGTAATACATACCATATTTGCTGAAGTCAGCGCCCAGCAGTCGTAAGTAATGCACTGTGTCCGGAGTAGCTGTGTATGCCCGTAAAGAGTGGACGCCACGCCAGCCTACCAGAGTCAGCTGAAGATCCGTCGTCTCGTCCTTGTATTCTAGGACGCAGCTTCCAGTGGCTGGAATAGGAATTATTATAAAGACATACATAAGACAAAAAAGATCAGATATATATTGTACACCAGAGCACATGATAAGGAAATTTGCAAAAATATAATTGATTTAGATCGTCATTTTTTTCATTTAGGGACGGGCCGTCTCTCAGATAGTGTTCGGGAGTACACGGGAATTTTTAAATAAAGCAACGTGTTTGACAGAACGATGTAATTGGAATCTCTCAAAAGACAAAAATAAACCAAACTCCTGACTTAAACTAACTTAAGCTATCCTGGTGCGCAACGGTGCTACGCGTTCTAGCGCAGGCGCTTAAACAGATAGAGAGAGGAGAGAGAGGGAATTCGCAAAGATACTTTTATGGCACAAAATAAAGTAACTTTATATTTTTTATGAAATACTTTTTACGCAGCCTTGTGCCTTGCAGTGACGTCGCAGTGGGACGTATATAAATACGCCTTCTCTCAGAGAGAGAGAAAGAGAGAGAGAGACAGAGTATTGATTTAACTACCATGCGTGCTCACCGCAGATTTGCAATTTCTAGCGCGGACGTAGTTGAAAACCTCATCCACACAGGTCCTCTCAGGACGCGTGATTTTTATTCGATTTTAAAATAGTTTTTAATTACTTAAAAAAATTGTGTTATGGACTGGTGTGTTTGAGTCCACGTTCCCTGAAATAAGACGATCAATTCTCACCGAAATCCTTGACCAGCGCCTGCGTGTGCTCGCTGAACTTGGATATGTCAGGAGGGTTACTCGGGTTGTCATTCTGCAGGACCAGCACGAGATCTTCCTTCAGGATGCGCACGCGCCGCGCCGGGCCGATGAACGGCGCTACGCTGGCTAGCCCTTCTTGGGACAGTCTGAAAGACGCATGAGTACTCAAAAAAAGGCGTTACACACCTAAATATAAGACGGCTACAGAATTCAATTTATAGTGTGGCCATTAGTGCTGTGCACTCCCTGAGGTATGCGCGGCGAGGTGGGAGGCGAAGAAAAATGAGCGTTGACGGCGCACTGACAGAGCGCAGCAGCCGATTATCCCTCCCCCCCCCCCCCGTCTCGCCGCGCGCATACCTCAGTGCCCAGCACTAATGGCCACACTATACTAAAGTTATTTTTAACCTTTCATTTGAAACGAGAAGTACAAAGAACTGAAAAAAATAATCAACAAAAAATCTCAACTAATGAGCTTTAATTACTAAGGAAATGGGACTAACTGGTGCCTTACATAAGTTAGAGAGTTTAGTTCTCGCCTGCTTAGAGGTTTATGCCCACATAGAAAAAATACCAGATGTGGTATTTTTTCTTAAATTTTATTTGACTTATTTTTGCGACAAGAATATTTAAAATGGCGACGAAATCAATAGATGGCTACAAGAATAGCGCTATCTATTGATTTTGTAAAGTACTTCACGCAAAATAGATCGTAACTTTTATAAAGTTTTAGGTTTTTCGTCAAATGTATATCGTTTTAATATACAGTTCAGCCGTGCGTTTTTTACAAATCGATTGATCGGTAGTCGCCCATTAGCTCAGTTGGGAGAGCGCTGGCACGGTTAGCCAGAGTACGCTGGTTTGAGTCCCGGCATGGGTGAAATTTTAAGCCTCTAAATAGGTTTGTAAAAACGATTGATATTTTATTTTTGCAAATCTATCCTTTGGTTAAGGAATTATAAGGAAACAAAAATCGTACAAACTTACATACAAGCCAAACATATTACCCTCTTTTTGGGCTCAGGTCGGGACGGATAAAAAGCTGTAATTTTTTTATTAACAGCTAAAAAGCCTGTCCATAGGAACTCACCTGAACGCACACGTCATGTTCTTGTTATCGCACCGCACGAACGTCTTGACGCCAGTGTTGATAATCTTGATGGTGGATTCGTTCTTCTGAACGACATCTTTTACCTGGGACGAGACCAAGTATATATTTTTCTTCTTGCCCACGTGACAGCGGGTGAGAAGGCACGTCGGATCGAAGTCGTTTTGTAGGTTGTAAAACTCCTTTATGGACGGGAAAACGTCCTCGGATTCCCCAGAGAAGAACACGAAGGGATCTTCTTTGTACCCGCCCATTCTTCTTTTCTTCTTGGGTGGCTCTTTCTTCTCTTCTTTTTGTGCCTCTGTTGCTTCTGGTTTGGCGTCCTTCTCCCAAGGTAGGGGCGCTGTTTTCTCGACTATTGCGACAAAGAAACCGCCGGTGTCTTGGTGGTGCGGGAAGATCCTTATGCTGTTGGGATAGGGGTGAGTTTTTAAGAATTGTAGACTAATTGTGACCAGTTTTGAACGAAAATCTTGAAACTTAATTCCCGGTTTCATAACTCGATAGATAAATAGGTAGAGTTTGTTCCACAACCAGAAAAAAAAGGATACAGCCATGATTTCCTAAATCTAAGTAATGTTTAACAATTGGTGGTCTTATCGCTAAGAGCGATCTCTTTCAGACAACCCCACAACAGATTAAGTGAATCCGGAAATAAGTTCAAAAAATTTACTTCATAAAATGGTCGCAGTCACAGAACATAAAAAAAGAGTAGAAGTAGCGACATGACACATTAGTACGAAAACCAGTGTAACCAAACTGATACTTATAAACCAAACGCACACTACGAATGCCGAGCTGCCATTGGTAAATAAATTCAATGCCGAAAAGGTGTACATCATAAAAGTTTCAATTACAATATGCACCTTTTTACAATGTCAACAATGATCAAAGTCAAATGACAATGATGAAATTAAGGTTGACATTTTGTAGTAACGCTACTCTACACTAGATGGAACTAGCGCCGTGTCGGACCGAAAAGAACTTTTACCTACTAAGACATAAAGGTCAAAATTGAGAAACAAGTACATTCTCAGTTTGGGATGGGACAATGCGAGTTCTAGATTGTCGATAGGGAGAACCTATCGACAAATTATACCCGTACAAACAGTTTAACACATTAATGGCCGAATACGAATACTGGTACTTAGAAGAATTTTTAGCTATATCTTTTTTGCCTGCGGGTTGACTGGTAGAAAATGCATCTTTTTCATATTATCTTTTTGTGCAATAAAGATTCAACACTAATAGGGTAAATAGATGCACAAAGAAAACAATCTGGTAGATTGCATATTTTAAAATGTTCTCTTATTTAAAACTACCTTTAACCCGCTGCTTTGCGGGCGTAAGAAAATATAACACGGGAAATATCATGTATTCTACGACTCAATTCAGATCTTTGTCTATCTGTACGCCATGTTTCATACGTTATACTAATTTTATTGATGATGGTACTAATATATTTATATTCTAACCTGGAAGTGAAGCACATTTTTTTTCTGGTATTGCTGCATAAGTGCCACCTTCCGCCTTTTTTAGTTATTATGAAGTGTTCATGAAAATGCTCTGAATATATTGTGCTCATCGTCGTTTTGAACCAATTTTGCCTTCCTATCGCTGCCATCCATTTTACTTTCGTATTCGGTTTCTTAGGAAAACTAAACGAAAACTCACTTCCAAATTGTTTTGATTCCGAGAGGGTTGTTGTATCATTGCCACGGTTTTCTGTTGTATTTGATTAAAAGTACTTTGATAGTTTCTTAGATATTTCAGTCACTTATAAACTGGTGAAGAGAGAGAGAGAGAGACATTTATTTGAAGCCACAAAGATACAATACACATAACACACATAACGATATTAAAATAATACAGACAAATAAGAAAAGAAAGAACAAAGAAAAATATTATATAACAAAGAATACGATATAAAACAAACATTTACAATTTAGAAGGGCATTGTATCTCCGCAGCCACAAACAGGTAGCTGACTCAGCATTTGCTGCAGGCTGGGCCTGCAACACTGATTTTCAGTCAGCACAAGAAAAACTATATCGCGATCTAGCTGTGCTCCAATGACAGTTTTCACATGCACAACAACCAGCCGGCGACAAGAGCTCATACATTACTACTTTACCCGGCCCGGCGACCGGAAGCATTTGAAAAGGCACTTAGGAAGTAGGTATAAAATAACAATAATTATTTTATGCCACAACTGGCAATAAAGTGGCTTTTTCCGCACGCTGCGCGTACGGCACAAGCCGCTTTCTGGCCAAGTGTGGACATAAAAAGATGTACACAACACGGGAGGTAGGTTACGATCGCATATTTACGTCCCTCGCTTACAGCTCGGGCCGCAAACTTCTGCGATCTCGGCCTTTCTTTG
This sequence comes from Yponomeuta sedellus, assembly GCA_934045075.1. NCBI lineage: Eukaryota > Metazoa > Arthropoda > Insecta > Lepidoptera > Yponomeutidae > Yponomeuta > Yponomeuta sedellus. The sequence goes on along the minus strand of OW203744.1, from coordinate 12,661,213 downwards.
TATAACCACCCTAGTTGTGTAATTTACTATTACCTACTTAGACGAATTGGAATTTACAATACCTAAGTACCGTTAAGTATGTATGACTACTACGTCATAGACAATAAATTATCGATAGATTTTTATCATGTGTGCCCCCATCCGTAATTGAGTAGAATTCAAATTTTGACAGAAACTTCTAGAGAATGTACACTTTCTTCGATGAAAATTTAACTTTATTAACCAGTAAATAAAGGTGGTTTCACTTTCTCATTTTCGGATTGGTTTCCGTGTTCATGTCATTACAAATTTAATTAAAAATATAATGAAATACATCTTACAGATGAAATGTTACGGCATGATCGGTATATTTTGGTCCCCAACTTTTATTTTTGCTCTCTAACACAGCATAACAAGGCATTTTAATCAAGTTTTCACCATTTTTTCTTTACTAGAAGCGCACGGCAACTGAAGTCAACAAAACTGTCACCGACTACGCATAGGCAATACATTGCTAATGTGAGGCACGCGGGCACCGCCCACTTACGACTTCTACTCTTTTTTTATGTTCTGTGGTCGCAGTTGATAAGTTATAACCAATTTCGATGTTGCGTTCAGAAAAACAATTTTATTCAATATTTAAGACGTTCCAAATTCAATTCAAAATTCAAATAGTTTATTTGGTATAAGTATTATGTCATACTGTTACACAGACTTAACGCTGTAAGTTTCCTCCTTAAACATACTTAACAATGTAAAACATGTAAACATAGTTAACAGTGTAAAAAACATTTGATGGTAGGTACATATTTTGCACTGCTGGATATAGCCCTCCCCTAATGAGCGCCATAGCGCTCTGTCTTCAGCTTGCCGCATCCAGCATCTGCCTGCAGTCTTTCGCAGATCGTCATCCCATGTCCAGCAGTGGAGTAGTACAACAAATAAACAAATAAATATTCATGAACATATTACACAGATCTCGTTAGCTAAGTACAACTAAATGACTTGTGTTATAGGTGCTAACTCGACGATATATTTAATACAATAAATACATAGATAACATCCAAGACCCGAGACCAACTAGAAAAGTTCGTTTCCTAGTTTGACCCGGCCGGGGATCGAACCCAAGACCTTCACGTGTTACAGTCAGCGTGCCAAACCACTGCGCCACCGAGGCCGTCAAAGTACAGCCTGACGACGACGACATATTTTGCAAACGTGCATAATAAACGGTAACAGCCTAACATGAACAACTACCCTCCACGCTAGTTAACAAACTGTGTTGCGGGCTGCGGCAGAGTAGCAGTTGTCGCCAAACGTGACACGATTCGTTAGTATTGTCGCGGTCCTATCCCGAACCATCTAGAATATAGCTTTCTGGAAGCCTATCGAATAGTCGCCGCATGCTGCGTTTTAGTAAACAAGCTGCAAGCAATAATGACTCGTATTTCTACTAGCATAAGGTTCAAAACTCTTTGACAAGAAATTGTTCTAGAGACGTTGCCGCGTGCACTGAGTGTAGGTACGTACGGGAATGTTCGAGAAACCTAGCCGGCGGATATAAATAGCGGCCGCCGCGGCGCACTGTCAGTTCCGTTTGGAATAGCGAAGAGTGAACTTACCTGCAATACGAGCGATAACCTACGACCTCAGCGATACTATTAGACTTCGATTGAACCTGCGATTGGAATTTACGTGTGGACTTCGTGTCGTGAAGACCTGCAGACCAGACCCTGCGTGAATAAATCATAAGAAGTTGTCATTGGCGTTTTACATCCAAATCCAGAACCCTAGCCCGTAACAGTATTAAAGAAAATTATTTACAACGACACACTTGTGTGTTTGATATACTTACGTGACTCAATGTTATGTACACATTTTTTTGGATAGTAACAACTACAACTTTAAAAAAACCTATTTAGAGGCTATAAATTCCACCCATGCCGGGATTCGAACCCGCGACCTCTGGCTATCCGTGCCAGCGCTCTTTCCAACTAAGCTAATGGGCGACTCACCGGCATCAATGAAATTTCGAACCTCTTTACAATATTCTCTGTGTTACGTACAGGCAGCGACATCTGGCTGAAGTAATTTGCATCACTTGCAGCTACAACTTGAACTGTAACAGCTACAAGGTTCACGTTTTTCCTTGTGAGGTACAGAACCATTATATGATCACTTTCCCTTAATAGGGTTTTTGTGCCTACTGCACTTATGTGGGTACTTACCGAAGGTCTCGGGTTCGATCCCCGGCCGGGTCAAACTAGGAAACGAACTTTTCTAGTTTGTCTCGGGTCTTGGACGTTATCTATGTCTAGTTTAATCTATCGTCGCGTTAGCACCTATAACACAAGTCATTTAGTTGTACTTAGTTTAGGGCTAACGAGATCTGTGTAATATGTCCATGATTTTTTTTTTTAAGATCTTCCGAAACCGGAAACGACGGGGTGTCTTACCATCGGTCCAGGTTGAACTTGCTCGCGTCTTCCGGTTTTGGCGGGAACATCTGCGGTCTGACCACAGTCTGCCACTTCTCGGGGACGTCTTCGTATTTGTCGTAGAACACCATGTCCTTGGACGCGGGCCGCCAGTGCGACATACCTGATGGAATAGAGTGGCCGTGAATACGCTATCGGACCCGTTTTACGGTCCCCTAGTTACCAACGCACGCACTACAAGCTCCAACATTCCTGCATCGCGCAATCAAAGGGTCTTACTTGACAAACCATAAATATAACGTCCGACTGACAATAGTTGGACCGGCCCAGGCATACGATCTCCCTGGCGGAAAATTTCCCTTTATAGTGGAAGAGCACAATCCCCCGCTCTTCCCTATAAACCCTCACAAAACAAAATATATTTTATAGTATTTTCTAAGGTCAACACGAGTACCAGACATAATTAAAACTGTTTTTATACGGATTTCACTCGTTTTATTACAATTTTCCGATGTTTCGGCACTTTTACAGGTGCCGTGGTCTCGGATGACTGAGGTGACAGGCGTTTTTTTTGAAAATATATTTTATTTTATTTCAATATAAAGAATTTACATCCTGTTTACTGAATGTCAATTTACAATGTAAAATGTAAGCCGATGTCTTCGGGCAGTAGTGTAGTGTAGAAAAAGGCAGCGGGAAAAGAAGCTCCACTCTGACAATATAACTTTATACATCAGTATAATATTCCATGAGTGCCATCAATAACTTTAAATGCCAAAACATTAATTTTTTTTTTACAAAAGTAGGGAAAACACGTCGTTAGACATGGGACACACGAACATTACATCCACGTATAGTTTCGGCATGTCATGTCCGCCCGTCAGTAAAAAGCCCCTCTTTCTAAAAAATGAAATGAAAAGGTTTTATTCAAAGTAGCACAGAAACTGGGGCTTAATGAACGTTACAATTCAAACTAGGTGTCAATTTCAAAATCTAGATCATTTAGGAGAAAAAATGGACAAAAAAACTCCTAACTTAGTCTTTTCAAAAGTCCTTAATTAACATAGTTTACATAATTATTTTAAACATAGAACTCATACATTGTACTGGCTTTCATTCCAGACCTCATTGTCATCTAAATAATCCTTTATGTTATAGTAGCCCTTTTGGCACAAAGTGTGCTTAACATATTTTTTGAACCGCGATTCAGGCAAGCTTAATATATCTTCAGGGATTTTATTATAGAAGCGTATACAAAGCCCCATGAAGGATGTATTGACCTTTGCAAGCCTAAATAGTGGGAACAAAAGTTTATGTTTATTTCTAGTATTTACATTGTGTTGGCTACCTAAAGTTTTAAAGTAACTGTTATTTTCCCTAACGTACATAATGTTTCGTAGGTAACTTTTTTTCAAAGATCTTTAGTTATTAATAACGGTTCTAAGACAGTTGCAAGCCTGGAAAAAAATCAATATATATGTCACAGCCAAAACTCTTAAACGTCAAAACTAGTTTCGACTGCTAAAATCAGTTAAAAGTACTTTTATCCAAAGCTTACATTTGAACTACCAAAACACGTAAAATTATACATCACTCAACCTGCGACAACTATAATATATAGGTGCGACGAAGCGCGTAGCGTAGCGGAGAACGAAGGAGCGTGTTGGGTTGAACATGTAAGACCGAAAACCAACTCGACATTGTTGGATACATATGAGAATTTTACTTAATTTTTCTGCAGTCAAAACTAGTTTTAACTGTAACATATAAAAATATACTGTTTTTTTTCCAGGCTTCTTTTTCAGGCTATATAAGTCCACTGCTGGACACAGCCCTCCCTTAATGAGCGCCATAGCGCAAGGTTGTGCCATCATTGGGGGGTAATGCCCATAATCCCCACGCTGGGCATGCGGGTTGGGGATCGCTTTCCAGGCTTACAAGACATCAATTTTATTCGACCTCTGGCACAGTTACCCAGAGGTCGCGGATTCGAGTCCCGGCATGGGTGGAATTTTTAGCCTCTAAATATGTTTTTAAAATAGTAATTCTAAATTCAACTTTCTATGGACATCACGAGCTGATTGATTGGTTATTTACCCTTGGCGAAGACGGCGCCAGGCAGTTTGTCCTCCACAGGAACCAACCCGACCGTTCCCTCAGCCTCGGCCAGTACTCTATGCAGCACGGCTTCGTTCTCAATCGGATTGAACGAGCAAGTGGAGTAGACGAGTCGTCCGCCCACAGCCAGCAGTTCCAGACCGCGCTTCAGGATACGGTATTGGATGCTGTTGGAAGAGGAAGCAGGTTGAAATGACTCGTTGGGAACAGACATTAGAGTTAACAAGAAAGATAGATAGACAGATAAATAAATCGCATACAAAGTGAAGCCAAAGGAATCTAGTTACAAGTCACAGCACGAAGAAATCATAAACAAACAAAACAGTAGCATACATGAGAAGCGAAACACACAGACAATTAGCCATACACAGTACGGCAATGTACCCGGGAAATGTACTGGACTAAGAGTGACCGACTAGGTGTGGCAAACGTAAATGGGCTCCGACTCATAGTCCTAGCAGCTACAGCACTTTTTTGCCGAAGAGCTGCATTTTATGATGAAAGCCAGCCGTTTTGCAGTGATAGTAGGGACAAAAATAAGCGATTTGACCCGCAGCAGCATTTTCAGCGATTTTAATAATAGTAGACTTTTAGTCCGGATCTACTTACGGGTGTTGTTATATAGGAAAAGTAAATAGTGTGAGACGAGCAACCGACGACGCGAGCTCCGTCTCTGCTCACCATAATTAAGCTCTGCGAATCGGAGCGAAACCTGGTCGGACTTTTCCGATATAACAACACCCGTAAGTAGACCCGGACTAAAAGTCTACAATGTGTTGTACTTACGAAAGTTTTAGTTCAAAAATTTTAATAATATTTAGTATTCAAAAGAGAAAACCGAAGATTAGGACAATTAAAGTATTACTTTTCACGATAGTAAATATTACTTGATTTTATTTTTGAATCTGAACCGAGTTTAGGAGAAACTGGTGCTTAATAAATAAATAAAATATTATTTATTATAAAATTTGACAATTTATAAAAGACCCCGTACTCGGTAAAAACCTGTACGGAAAGTCCTGCTCTTTCGATTACCATTGTGGAAAAAATATTCTTAAAGTATAAGTATTGGTTGTGCTGTATGATGTCGGCCTAGAGAATAGTACCAACCCAAATTCTTCCCTCGGGTGTCGTAAGAGGCGACTAAGGGACACAAACCGGGGGGTGGGCAGCAGCGCCCCCTGCAGTACAATCCAACCAAACTGCAATCCCCAACCAACATGCCCAGCGTGGGGATTATGGGCATTACCCTCCAATGATGGCACAATCTTGCGCTATGGCGCTCATTAGGGGAGGGCTATGTCCAGCAGTGGACTAATATAGCCTGAAGAAGAAGAAGTATAGGTTGTCTTGTTACCCGTGAAGGTTATTCCCGTTCCCGTTGGACCACTTCATCCAGATGTCTGCATTCTTGCGCAGGGTACCGTCGCCGGAACAAGGGACGTCGCACAGGATGCGGTCGAATTTCAGCGGCTTTGTGGCACCCGGGTTCTGGGGGAAAGGCAGTTTTAAAGGAAGTCAAATATTTTTATTCAATATAAAAACAAAATAAGACCTATCGGAAGTCGGATATCATTGTAGCTACGAGTATTTTGTCCTATAATGTTGCGGCTCTGAAGAGTTCTATGTTTATCGTGTTGAACCACTCGGCAAGATTTGGATTCACTATGTTTTTCAGCGGCCAGGTACCCAATTCCCTCTTCATTAGCAACTAAGTCGTAGTATACGACTTTAAGGCTTAGGACTTGGAATTCTACGTAAAAAGTCGAGCTTAAGCCAAAATCTGCATTCTGAACGCCATGTTAGATTGAATTCGAATGAGAATATAAATGTCTAATGACTTTATTGAGTTATCTTATCTTATTTTTATGCAACAAATGTCTAAACCTGAAATGTCTAAACCGAATTAAAAGCGTAGACGCGAATATTTTGCGTCTACGCTTTCAATTCGGCTGGGCGAGAGTCGGCCCCCAGGTCTTCGTCCCTCAATTTTGCCTTGTAGAATGAGTTGCAGCAGATTGTACTTGTAACGGCGCATGTTAAGATCGTTATCAACCCTTGTATGTCCCCACTGCTGGGGCACGGGTCTTTTCCTGCATCGCAGGAAGGTTAGGCCTTACTCCACCATGAGGGGGGGCAAGTCTGAGTTGGTTGAGAATTGTAAGACGGTGGCGGGCCTTACAGTCAGAAGTTATCAAGCCGCCCATAAAGCCTCTACGTGGCTTAACGACTGCCATTGCATGACAGCCGGCACCAACGGCTTTACGTGCTTTGCGAATCTCAGAAAAACACTAGCGGTAGTCACAGGATGGTCACCCATCCAGCACCTGACCGTGCTTATTGTTGCTAACCCCAGGTGATCGATTTCAATCTCTCGGTTCGCCTAGGCCACGAGCGCTTCTAAGTGATGTTAAGATCAGTGATGTTAAGATCACTGTATTGTAACTTTCTCAGTTTGGTCTTCTGGTCTTCAAGAGCGCTAATTTTTTATTCATTCTTTGCAAAACTTTGTCGTTAGTTACAACTTTTAGAATATCATCATCATCAGCCCGGCAAACCCCACTGCTGGGTATAGGCCTCTTCATTTCCACGCCAACCAGCCCGGGCTCGCGCTAGTCTCATCCACTGCTTGCCGGCTACTTAAGATAGGTCATCTGACCATCTGGCTGCTGGTCTGCCCACCGACCGTTCCTCCTCCCACGGCCGCAATATAATATATTTTAGAATAAGTTAACTTTTAGAATATACATCGAGCCCGCATCAATCATACATACAATCCTCCACATACGTAATAAATTTACAGACATTATACATCGAAGGGTAATTTTCTCACCTCCTCATCGGAGACTTGCAGGCTCGGCAGTACGGCGGAGTCGTGGTTGGTGATGAGGATGCAGGGCGAGTTGAGCCGCTTCGCCTGGTGCACCAGCATGTAGCAACGTGAGTTGTCCACGTCGTTGGCTATCACGAAGCCTGGCGAGGGAATGTGGAGTTAGTCAAACAAGTGATCACATAAGTGTGCACATGTGTGGCACGGACATTTGGTACTATTGTCACATTTAAAAACCTATTTAGAGGCTAAAAATTTCACCCATGCCGGGATTCGAACCCGCAACCTCTGGCTATCCGTGCCAGCGCTCTTCCAATTGAGCCAATGGGCGACTCACCGGCATCAGTTAAATTTTGAACCTCTTTACACTATTCTGTGAAATACGTTGGTCCTTAGCATGGGTTAGTGCATTAAATAAAAATAGTATAACTATTGTCACATATTTGAACACTTAAGTCCACTTTGCCGTTCCGGGTCGGTTTTTTAGCGCACATCAAAGGGATCAAAGGCCAAATGTTTGTGTGCCTGTCACACTGCGCGCGGCGCGAGACCAGTTGCGCGCACAGAACACCTGCGCGAGCGTCGCTGTAAAGAGCTGTCGTGCGTAAACAATTAATCGAACTAACGATGGAGTGGAGTAACGAGAGCGTTTTCGAGTTTATAGAGTTGCTTCAAGGACAGCCACATATATGGGATCCGAAACCTTCATTTACGAATAAATAATTACACACACATAAATTATATAAGCAAACTGCGTCGACCAAATCGTCGTCCATGTTCGAAGTCTCACTGAGAACTGTGAGCTCAAAGGTGTGAAACACATATCTGGCAGATACAACAACATGTGAGCTAAGTCTTCAAAGAAGTGATCACTTGTTTGTCGGTCTGGCGCCGGCGGCATAATAGATAGATAGCTAGAGATAGAGAACAGTTTATTACACAACCAAAAAAAAGAACCATGATTTCTTAAGGGCCTGCCCAGACGAGGGACTTTTGACCCCAAGGGACAAAAGTCGCTATGTAAGTACGCTATGGAAGCAAATATTCTGAGATAACATTGTGTTGTAATTTACATGAACTTGAAAAAGAAAAGGCGTTCTAAAAGAAAACGCCGAAGTTTTGTCCAGTCCGGTCTCTTGATGTCCTCCGTAACTTGAGATACTTTTGTACGCGGTACTTTTAGTCCTTCGTGTGCATTATTCGATACAATTTGAGATCTATATCGACGGACAAAAGTATACCCGGGGATAGTACCTTGTCTGTGCAGGCCTTAAAAGAAAACACCGACCTTTTGTCCAGTCCGGTCTCTTGATGTCCTCGGGAACTTTAAGGAATATTTGTACGGGGTACTTTCAGTACTTCGTGTGCGTTATTCGATAAAACTTATAAGAGACCTATATCGACGGACAAAAAGTACCCGGGGGAGAGTCCTCGTCTCGTGGGTTAGCTGGAAGAAAATACTATCTAGTATTAAGCTCGCCTTTGTACAAATTATGTTTTAGTAGTATAAAGAATTTTTCATTTATTCATTCGTCTGCGCAGGGCTTAAATCTAAGTTCTGTAATGATAAAACCTATTTGTTTACGTTCTTTAGTTCTTATAGGTATATTAGTAAGTGTTACCAGTGTCGCTAGCTCAGGCGGCGCCGGCGCGTTCCCAAAGAAGTTAAGGGTGAGCTTGAGGTTATTTTTTTACGTAGCCCATAAGCGTCCCACTGCAGAGCACAGGCCTTTGCTTAGAGTATTGGCGTAATTACCACGCGTGCCCACCGCGGTTTGGCAATTTCAATCGCTGAGGTACTTGTACACCTCCGGCATTCAGGCTTCCACATGATGTCTTCCTTCACCGTTAGGGGCTGGTATTGCTGCTATAACTGCTACTACTTGCTACTTGCGGCCATTTGAAAAATAAAAGAATCTCTAAGTTTTTTTTGTTTTAAGTAAGACAAGTTGTCACTTGACCACAGTCACGCCTGCGCGAAGACGGGGTCTTAAGATGTCACGTGCTTACCTCTTATGAAGGTTAACTCGAATTTTAAAGGCACCCAGGTTATATGTCTCCGGAAAGACAGACGACGGCAACGTGTTCCAAAACTTTGTCGTTCTTATTATAAAAGAATTCGCGAATCGCTCGGTGCGGATTCGCGGAATTTTCATGACAAAGCGTGCATTCGAGCCAATTATCTTGTGGTCCAATAGAAGAAAGGGGATGGGGTTAAGTTCATGTAAGCCGGGATTCGAACCCATGACCTCCCGATTGAGAGGCAAACGTTGTACCGCTCCGCTACCATCATGTACCATCCGAAGTACAGTTTATTTACATATTTTTTGCCAATATAGGCAATTTATCTTTCACTTTCACTGTTACCTGTTGGAGTTTTTCCTTCGTCAGCATGTAGGAACTCTATGAGCTGCGCTGTTTTGGAGCCAGGCGCGGCACACATGTCTAGTACCTGCGGAAGAACCAGAAAAAGGTCCCTTTACAATAAGGACCGTATTTCATGCAGTTTCACACAGTCATGAAATTACCTTGATGACTAAACAATTATCAGGCTTATTGCGACAAAGAGGTTTTATGTAAAGTAGCACACATGACGTCCGTCATATGAAGTCTGGTGTCCATTTCAACGACCTCCGTGGCGCAGCGGTAACGCGTCTGCCTACCATGCGAGAGGTCCCGGGTTCGAACCCCGGCTGGGGAAAAAAAAACCCCAGGTCTTCGATGTTAACATGTTTGTGATGTCGCTGTTCTTGGTTCCCATGACACAGGGTATCCTAGTGTGGGGTCAGAAGCCTGTACGTAAATGTTACAAAATATACAAAAAAAAACTCCTAGCCTTTTCAAATTATTAGAGCCAAAGGTCTCTAGTACCTTGTGGTGCGGCTGCACGTCCAAAAGCACTGGCGGTATCATGGACACGGCCTCCTGGCGTGACACCCCTCCTGCTGCAGTCTCAGCCACTAAGAAGTTATGGAGCTTGTACAGCGCCTCGTTGCGACGAATGTCCGTACGCGAGAGACGGAGTTGCCATGCTAGGCCTCCTGGGTACCTGAAGTGAAATTGCGACAATGCATGTACTTAAATAAAACCTTACTGTAACTTTGTGTAATGCTCAAATTAAAGTATTATTGTAAAGTTTCTTTAAAATCCGTTGAGCAGTTTTTAGGTGAAAGAGTAACAAATATCTACCTATACATACAAACTTTCGTGTTTGTAATATTAGTTGGATCTTGTTGGCAGAATTTAGCTAATTTTCACATTTTAATGCTATTAGTAGGATCTCCAATGCAGCATGGTATACCAGGAGTTATACGGTTTGTAGGGGGGGACTGACGGGCAGATGGACAGACAGACAGACAGACAGACAGAAAAATATTTATTATGATTATTGAACTCGGGAATGAGAGTAAAATATATTTCGCAATTTGTATATTATTCCAACTTACCAAGGCAGATTGATAGGCTTAATTTCCTCTTCGGCGTCTGAACCTTCAACCTTCAGTTTCATGTTCAATATCTCATTGAAATATTCACTTTTCACTATTTTCATAAGAGCAGCAGCTTCAACTTTTGATCCAGTGATACGGAATGCTGTCGGCAAGTTCTCTCTGAGAGCTTGCATGAAGACTGGCCATTCATCTTCTGTGACAATTTTTTGGCCCTGTGAAAGGAGGTTGCATTATACTTTTTGTCCCTATGATAGATATAGTTGGCAGGTTAACCGGAAAAGAAGAAAAACGACATAAAGTTTTGATTTCGCACAACGATGAGGTTAACTTTTAGAATTTACCTTGTAATACTGTTCGAATGACGCATTTTCCTTAACGATGTCCTCATAGTGTTTTCTTGTGTCACCGGCAGACTTTTCCTGGGGGTTTTTCTCCTGAAATAAAAGAGAAATGTTGAGTAAAATGTGTACATATTTACTTAATTTTTAAGGTTTGAAAAATACTGTTTTACCGCTTCTTTTCGATCTCTCTTCCGCTGAGCGAACTTGTTGACGTTACGGTTTCTCTTCCCCATTCTTTTTAAGTAAGCACCGAGTGAAACAAATCTTTTTTGAGAAAAACCAGATCTAAACAACATCGACTTTTCAAACGACGTGTTTTTTCCCTATAGATCGTCTGTGGTTTTTAGGTTACCTGTGTTTTGTTGCGTTCAGAATCCAATCACGGTTCTTAGCTTTTGAATACTTTTGATATTTGTGAAAGACTTCTTTTATTTCTGAACGGTCGTTGTGATAAGGCATGTATTCGTCTCTTTTTATCTTCTCAGTTCACAAATCAAGCTATCCTGTTGTCAAAATACCCACAAATGATAATGATAAGATCACAGAACAATAAGATAAGGTTTTTTGGTCCCCTGTTTCATTCATGCAAATTCAAGTGTTTATATACTCTGTGTGCAAATTATTACACTTCACCTTCGCTCGAGTTTCCATGTTTTTTGTAAATAAAAGTTATCTTTTCGTGTTTTTAGTAAGAAGAAATTAACAGGGTACGTACGAAACTTTCTTTTGGCACTCAAATAGCTGGTGTACGAAGTAAGTATCAATGATTCTTCTGTCTTTATTTTTACAATCTTTATGATTGAGGAAACCGGTAAGCTATTTACAGAAGAGTAAAGCTATGTCTTTTCCTGCTTCTGTTGATAAACCTTGGCACTTTAATAGATCATTCATTATAATGAGTACCTACCTACTACAGAAGCTAACTTCTATAGCTGTTGACTAAGCTGAGTTTGACTAATGAATTTGTTTTTTATGTTACATACATTTAAAAAACCTGTTTAGGCCAAAAATTCCACCCATGCCGGGATTCGAACCCGCGACCTCTGGGTAAAACTTTATTTTGGGTAGGGTTTGCTTAGGTACCTATTTAAATATAGCAAACTAGAATGTAACAAATTATCAGTCTTACAAGATTTTTATCATGAAAAAACAAATAAGTTCCTTCACGAGGCTGTACTAAATTCATCAGCTATCTTGAGTAGGTATGTAAATATTAGGACTAAGTCTAAAGATAAAGATATGTGTAGGCATTCTACATATTATACATTAAATATCTAAATGAGATGCCGAGGTAGTCTTATTTCTTACTTTACCATTAAGAATATTGTTAGCTACTGCAGGTATTTATTTTATATGGTTTTCAAAATTTTTAGTCTTGCGCAATTTCATCCCTGCATGTACCAATGACTTCATTTTCTAAGTTATGTACATTTGTCTAGCTATAGGTAGCACTACCACTCTCTAACTGTGAAGGAAAACGTTGCGAGGAAACCCTAGTGTCTGAAGTGTTAACATACCTCAGCACTTGCTACATACAATGGCCCAACTATGAGGCTGCGGACATCTCAGGTCTGACTAATTAGTGACCAAAATATTTCTCTTAACAGAATGGGTTGGTTGGTTTCGTTAAGAAATATTTTTGTTACAATTATATTTTTATAAGCTACCATTCATATTAAAATCTGCAGACGATCATAAAATGCTTTGAAGGGAAATCTGTACCTAACTTGGAATCTGCTAAAATGAAGTCTACCTTTCTGTGCTGGAGTAGACATCATTTTTACAATGACTACATACTGGTATAAATGAATAAAGTAAATTAAAAATAATTCACAGGTACATAACTCAAAATTTTATTTTATCTTATCAAATTTTATTTAATAAGATAAAATAAAATTTATTTTATCAAAGTATTTTCAGGTCATATTTAGAATAGAATAAAATACAAAAAGTTTATTTCAGGCAGAACACACAGACAAAAAACAACAACAAAAGTGCAAAAAAATTAAATTATAGAAACAATATTTCTAGAATGTACATTTCTCAATTTATTCATTTCTGATGTTATGCTTCTTTGATGCTTAACTAGCTTCTAGAATTCTTTACTGTGGCGCTACATATAATGAATTGACCACCGTTATCTCACTCACCAACCACCACATTTGTGAACTTTATGCATGGAACCTGATTTGATAAATTATTTTTATTCTTATAGTGGAAACGATCCTTTTGGTCGTTTTCAGCAGCCGTTTGTCCACTGGACAAACACTACTTACGCTGTCCTACTTCAGAAATGATAAGATATAACTAAAGCGGTGGTAGCGGAGTGGTGTAGAACGCCGGCTTCTCAATCGGGAGGTCGTGGGTTCGAACCCTTTTGGTCGTTTTCAGCAGCCGTTTGTCCACTGGACAAACACTACTTACGCTGTCCTACTTCAGAAATGATAAGATATAACTAAAGCGGTGGTAGCGGAGTGGTGTAGAACGCCGGCTTCTCAATCGGGAGGTCGTGGGTTCGAACCCCGGCCAATGACTTTGTTTTCTAAGTTATGTACATTTGCGAAATTATAGTAGCAATACTACTCGCTGACGGTGAAGGAAAACATCGTAAGGGAATTCTAGTGTCTGAGGTGTTAGCGTACCTCAGCGCTTGCTACATACAATGGCCCAACTATGAGGCTAAGTGCGGAAATCTCAGGTCTAACTAACTAAGATATACTATTTTTATTTTTGATGCCCTAACCCGTGCTAAGGACAATTTTAAAAACCTATTTAGAGGCTAAAAATTCCACCCTTGTCGCGATTCGAAACCGCGACCTCTGGCTATTCGTGCCAGCGCTCTTTCCAACTGAGCTACTGGGCAACTCACCGGCATCAGTGAAATTTCGAACCTCTTTACACTATTCTCTGTATTACGTACAGGCAGCGACATCTGGCTGAAGTAAATTGCATCACTTACAGCCCCGAGTACCTACTTTGCAGTTAGGTTTTTACATCGGAATGATATCGCTGTACCCAAATGATTATACTGTTTTTTATTGTTAAGTGCAGCAATTTACTCCAGTCAGATGTCGCTGCCTGTACGTAATACAGAGAATAGTGTAAAGATTTTCGAAATTTCACTAATGCCGTTGAGTCGCCCATTAGCTCAGTTGGAAAGAGCGCTGGCACGGATAGCCAGAGGTCGCGGTTTCGAATCCCGGCATGGGTGGAATTTTTTGCATCTAAATAGGTTTTTATAACTAAGATATAACTAATTCTCATTCCACAGTCGAAACTCGCCCCAATCATGAGCGTCCGAGGGTTCCAATTCGCTATCGACCGCGGCGGCACGTTCACCGACGTGTACGCGCGCTGCCCCAGCGGGAAGACCATTGCCATGAAGCTTCTGTCAGTAGACCCGCGGAACTATGACGACGCGCCGAGGGAGGCTATACGACGCATCCTGCAGCAGGTGGGTTTTATTTTGGCGAGGCATCCCCGCACAAAACATTATGAAACAGGTACAGATAGCTGAGATGATGCAGCACTAAGCTGGGCCCTATCCTCTTTATCACATAATTGTCTCAAATTTTTTGTCATAGTATTCCTATCCTATGTTCTCTAATCTGTGTGTGATAAATAAACATTTTTAAATTTTAATTTATATAATTACATCATCTCACACTAATATTATAAAGGTGAAAGTTTGCGAGTGTGTATGGTTGCAACTTCTTCACGTCTAGACGGCTGGAGCGATTTTTATACAATTTGGTATGGAATTCGCTGACACCCTGGATTAATACATTGGCTACGTTTTACTGCGGGAAAATATCTTATACCCATGGGAAAATCGATAAACTGCGGGTAACACAGCGGGGCACACCTAGTTTATTATAAATTCTGCAACCTGGCAACAACACAATGAATACACTTTGTTAGTTTAAAAACGTAAAAGCAAATTCTTACATAAATCATGCAAAAACTCGGTGCGCGTGGCTGGGTGCGTGCGTGCGTGCGTGCGTGCGTGCGTAGGTGCGTGCGTATGTGCAATTGTGCATGCGTGCGTTCCTGCGTGCGTGCGTTCCTGCGTGCTTGCGTGCGTGCGTGCGTCAGTGCGTGTGTGTGGTGTGAGTATTATAATAATATATTGAAGAAAAAAACTAGTATGGGGGTTTTTGTAACATGTTTGAATTTTCTTTAGATACCACATCCATTTTATTCACTAATAACCT
Source organism: Yponomeuta sedellus (assembly GCA_934045075.1). Classification (NCBI taxonomy): domain Eukaryota; kingdom Metazoa; phylum Arthropoda; class Insecta; order Lepidoptera; family Yponomeutidae; genus Yponomeuta; species Yponomeuta sedellus. The sequence continues at coordinate 12,645,844 of OW203744.1, read as the reverse complement.
CTCTTTAATGACAAAAATCAACAACCGACAATCGACAAAAAGGTCGGACTGAAAGTCCGCAGGTCGACTCCGTCAACTGACCCAATCGGTAAGGGTATTCTGAACGATTGCTTTTCATTTCATTTAAACCTATAATGTAGGCTTTTGCTGGAGCCTAATAAAATAATAAATAAAATTTATTTTATTTCTTAATTAACTTCATCCATCGTTTTGTATTATTTGCTCGATTGTTTTGTTTACAGACAGTAGTATTATATTATCTATAAATGGCGTCGTACGTTTTTTGAAAAGTGCAATGGTTGTCTAGACTTACTGATTGCATATAAAAAACCAAATCCAATGAAGCAGTGTCAGAAGTCTGGGGACTGCGCCTGGAAGAAAATTAAATTAATTAGCACTCTGCCTTCTACATTTATCTACCTTTATCTATATTTGTCCTTTTATTTCCTGCTCCGCAGGAAACCGGCAACGCGCTAGACAAGGATGGCAAAGTGAACACATCGCTCATAGAGTGGATTAGGATGGGAACGACCGTTGCCACCAACGCGCTGCTGGAGCGAAAGGGAGAGAAGATGGCGCTCGTCATCAACAATGGGTTCAAAGACCTACTGTTCATCGGTAACCAGGCGAGGCCGAATATCTTTCAGCTGGTGAGCTTTGTCGAGTTTTCCACCACTGTGGATCAGGGTTTGATAATTAATAATAACTTCCATACAACAATCCACTTGTCCTGGTACAAAACTGGGGATATCCGGTGCTACTTTCAACAGACAAAAGGGACAAAGGGAGGCCGAGCTCCGCAAAGCGGGCACAGAAAGCTTTGCCGCGGCGAGGCCAAAGGCCGAGCACCGACGAGGCCGAGGCCGAAGGCCGATACCATTCAGGTTACGGCTCACAAGTACCAGCTCAAAAGCCAAAAGGGACAAACTTGCGAGGCCAGAGGCCGAGCTCTGCGAATCGGGCACGAGGAATCCCGCCGCGGCGAGGCTGAAGGCCGAGCTCCGTACAGGCCGAGGCCGAAGGCCGAGACCGTTCAGGTTACAGCGCACATGTTCTAGTGCAAAAGCCAAAAGGGGCAAAATTGCGAGGCCGGATGCCGAGCTCCGCGAAGCGGGCACTAAGAACCCCGCCGCGGCGAGGCCGATGGCGGAGCTCCGTCCAGGCCGAGGCCGTAGGCCGAGACCATACATGTTCCTATGCACCAATTGACTACAATAAGTGTCGAGGCCCTAGGCCGAGCGCCGCGGAGAGCGGCTGCTCTTAAAATACTGTTAAAGATCTGACACTTTGTGAATTAAAACCAAAGTGAGTTTGTATTGCAATTGCTCCTTAACAGCTCGCAACCTTAGCCAAATAGCAAAAAAAGACAGATTGTGCACGAGAAACAGGGGGTAACAGAATCGAGTATTCTCATTTAAAAGCCATCGATATCACCCCTTGTATGTCCCCACTGCTGGGGCACGGTTCTCTTCCTGTATCGCGGGAAGGCTAGGCCACACTCCATCACGTGAGCCAAGTCCGGGCTGATGGAGGATTTAAAAGGCATACCTCCATTTATTCCCAGGACATAAAACGGCCCAGCGTCCTCTACTCTACCGTGGTTGAAGTGGACTGCCGGGTCGTACCAGCGATGAGAGACAAATGCCAGCTGCCCGACGCAGCCACCTACAAAAGCGTCACAGGAACAACTGGTGAAGAGATGCTCATCACGAAGGATGTAGACGAGGAGGCGGTTCGCAGGGATCTGGGGGAGCTGAAGCGGAGCGGGATTGAGAGCATAGCCGTGGTGCTGGCGCATAGTTACACGTTCCATGAGCATGAGCTGCGGATTGGAAGGATTGCTGAGGAGTTGGGTGAGCGCTGGGCATCAGACTCTAGAGTCTAATACATACATTATACTATTTTTATTTTTAATGCACTAACCCGTGCTAAGGTCAATTTTAAAAACCTATTTAGAGGCAAAAAATTCCACCCATGCCGGGATTCGAACCCGCGACCTCTGGCTATCCGTACCAGCGCTCTTTCTAACTGAGCTAATGGGCGACTCACCGGTATCAGTGAAATTTCGAACCTCTTTACAATACTCTCTGTAGTACCTACAGGCAGCAACATCTGGCTGAAGTAATTTGCATCACTTGCAGCCCCGATTAGATTATCGGAATGATATCGCTGTACCTACATGATTACATTCTTTTTAATGCACTAACCCGTGCTAAGTACAATTTTAAAAACCTATTTAGAGGCTAAAAATTCCACCCATGCCGGGATTCGAACCCGCGACCTCTGGCTATCCGTACCAGCGCTCTTTCCAACTGAGCTAATGGGTGACTCACCGGTATCAGTGAAATTTCGAACCTCTTTCCAATGTTCTCTGTATTACTTACAGGCAGCGACAGAGAATACAGAGTATATTGTAAAGAGGTTCGAAATTTCACACGACACAGGGCATCCTAGTGTGGGGCCAGAGGCAATGTATGTGCCAGTATGTAAATGTTATGTTATTTCTATTCCAATGGCATGTGGGCTGATAACGATGAGGCGAGTTTTGTAGCCGATCTTACTACCTCGGCAGGCTTCAAGCAGATCTCCCTGTCGCACCAAGTGATGTCGATGGTCCGCCTGGTGGCGCGAGGATTCACGGCCTGCGCGGACGCCTATCTGACGCCGCACATCAGGACTTACGTCCGAAGCTTCGCCAGCGGATTCTCCGGAGGACTGGAGGGAACTAACGTGCTGCTCATGCAGTCAGATGGCGGACTGACGCCGATGAACTTGTGAGTAGATAACTCCTCTCTCTTTTCCTCTGTCCCTCAGCTCCTCTAGTTAAGTCGTATTCGGTATCAACCCTTGTGTGCCCATATAGGTATAATTTAGTTAAAGAAAAGGCCTTGACTGAAAATCGGCAACTAATTGCACACTGGTGTACATTGGTTACAAGCCGAGGCACAAACCTTTCCGTTTTCATATTTAATTAACACGCTTTTGAATAAAAGTCTCAATAAACTTTCGTTAAGGCTCCATGCATCCGACAGAGAACCAAAGTTATCGACATAGCTCAGAGAATTAGCGAGCTGAAGTGGCAGTGGGTTGGCCATATCTCGCGAAGAACCGACAACCGTTGGAGTAAACGTGTTCTTGAGACCGCGACTCGGCAAACGTAGTGTAGGACGCCCTCCGACTAGGTGGGATGACGATATGAAAAACTGCTGCGGCTATGTCCAGCAGTGGACTAATTATAGCCTGTAGAAGAAGAAATCTCCAAATTCGATATCCACCCTTGCATGTCCCCACTGCTGGGATACGGGTCTCTTCCTGCATCGCAGGAACGTTAAGCCGTACTCCACCACGAGGGCCAAGTCCAGATTGGTAGAGGATTGTAAGACAGTGGCGGGCCTGGCTGTGACAAGTTATAAAGCCGCTTGCAAGGCCTCTGACGTGGCTTGACGACTGCCATTACATGACAGCCGGCACCAACGGCTTAACGTCCCCTGCGAAGCACGGAAGCGCTCGGAAAAATGCCACTAGCGGTAGCCACGGCACGATCAACCATCCTGCGCCTGACCGCGCCTGTTATTGCTTAACTCAAGTGAATGATTTCAATCACTCGGTTCGACTAGGCTACGAGCGCTTCAATAAATAATATTCTTGTATTATCTTATTAGACTGGAAGAAATACACAATTTTCCCATTGATAAATTGTGAAGTTTTGCTCCTTATTATTTCAGGTTCAACGGCTCCCGGGCGATATTGTCGGGGCCTGCCGGTGGAGTTGTGGGCTACGCCATGACGTCGTACCAGAAAGAAACTGATCTTCCGGTCATTGGTAGGTCCAACGTCAATTTTATTCTAGCCCTTCAACGTCATGAACGTCTGGAAGGTGTTCTAGACCAGCGAATCGTAAAAGATGGTTCGAGGAACTCAGAGGTTCCGTGGAGCGGTTACAGGGGTTCCGCGGCCTGTCCAGAAGTTGAATGAAACGGTCAAGAATTCCAGTCAGAACCTAGAAAGTTCTAATCTAAATTACTTTTGGATTGCACTTAGTTCTTAACAGGCAATGGCATAATAAATACCTTTTAAAATGTAGGAAGAGACCCGTGCTCCAGCAGTGGGGACATACAAGGGTTGATATCGAATCAAATATTATTCTACTGTTCAATACCAGACACCTTTCGCTTTTAAATACTCCCTGATGTTATAGTAAGCTTTTTTGTACAGAGTGTTTTTCAGAGTGACATTTTTTAAACCGCGCGGACTAAAATTGTTGATAAAATTGACATTAAACTTTTTTTTTTTTTGGCTGTTAAGCCGCTGTGCCGGTTTTTCTATTTTATTTAAAAAGTTGTCATTTTTCTCTGAAATAAAAGTATAGAAAAATCTTTGAGTACTTTCCTTGTTCTTCCTCCTTGAAGCTTTGTCTCCAAATGGTTTTTTCATTTCAGTTTAATATTTTTTTGAATTATTGTCCATTGTTAGACATAAAGTATAATAACATTTTAGTGCCGTACTTTGTTGAAGAGCTATTTTAGACTTTCAGGACTAGCCTTCCTGGAACGGTGTTCTGTGAAAGTTATTTAATTTGGGTTTCACTTAAGGCTGGGTTCTCCGACCGTACCACTAAAACATCTGTTTGTTTTAATATCTGTGTAATTTCCCTCTATCTACCTTCCTCTCTAATTGTAGGTTTTAAAAATCTAAACAAAAAACTCCCATTTCAATGCCCTATTTGAAGCTGAAACGAATGCACGTAAAAATTGAAGAAAACGAGAATATGTAGCTTTTTGGAATCTTTTATCTTTTTGTTTGTTTTCCAATGACATTGGCCCATTTTTAAAAAGTAGACATGTTAATATAAAACGCTATCAAAAAGTAAAATACTTAAAAAAGGTTGATTGGCCGGTCGGCAAAAGAGGCCATAGGTCATTATTTGAATGATTCAGTAAACTTTACTCCATAGAAATATCGCGACTATCGTTTTATTGGTGCTATACTGTTTTGGATCGTCGTCAGTCTATACTAGTCCACAGCTGGACATAGCCCTCCCCTAAAGAGCGCCACGTTGTGCTATCATAGGGGGTAATGCCCATAATCCCAAATTCAAATTCAAATCAATTTATTACAACGTAAAGAATTTACATTCTGTTTGCTGAATATCAATGTACAATGTGAAATGTTAGCCGCTGCGTTCGGGCCGTATTGTAGTGGAGAAAAAGGCAGCGGAAAAAAAAAACTCCACTCTGACCATCTTTTCTCAAATCATCTTAAAACCAAATACATCAGTTGCCATATGTAAACCTAATAAGATTTCATGATTGCCATTAACAACCCTAAATGCCAAATACTAAATCCCCACGCTGGGCATGCGGGTTGGGGATCGCAGTTCGGTGGAATTGTACTGCAGGGGGCGCTGCTGCACCCGGTTTGTGTCCTTTAGTCACCTTTTACGACACCCGCGGTAAGAATGGACAATAATTCAAAAAAATATTAAGCTGAAATAAAAAAAACTATTTGGAGATTAAGCTTAAAGGAATACAAGAAAAAAAACTCAAAGATTTGTCTGTAGTTTTGTTACAGAGAAAATTTAAAAATTACACAATAAACAAAAGCCGGCACAGCGGCTCTACAGCGCGGTATCTACGCCTTTGCCTTTGTCAGCAAAAAAAGAGGTAAAATGTCAGTTGTCAACAACTCTTAGTCTGTGGTGAGTCGAATCGAATCGAAAGGCGATGACAAGTTTTTTTTCAAGTAAAGTAGAGGCAAAGATTACGTTTTATATTGCCTTCTAGCCTGCGTCACTTCCGGCTCTAAAAAATCAATTTTAAAACTTAAAAATAACTATTATTTCCAAATAAATACGACCAAAGAAAAAATACGTGTCGCCTATTTTTCTGTTTTCTTCTCGAAAAAGCAACAAAATTTTATTTTTGCACTGTTGTCCATTGGATTCGTGCTATTCTCTAGGCCGACACCACACAGCAAACTGTTTTGGATAGTTAAAAAAAAACTAAAATGCATATCAATTAATGATTTAGTGACGTCAGTCGTTAAAAATATATTAATTATGTGTGTACTTCTTTGATTCATTAATACCTACTTTTAGCAATCATGCGCTTTGTGAACCCGGCCTTTATTCTCAAAGAGGCGCGGGCTTTGAAAGAAAGAAGGAAATAAATAAAAATTGTTATAAGTAAATAATTAAATAAATGAATGAATTATGTAAATGTTATATATGTATATCTAGCTATAGATAGGTAGGTGGCTGTGCCACCGGTCTTGCTTGCGGACCAATAAATAATCAGTGTGCCGATACCTGCCGTTTCACTTACACGCCCCATTCGGATATAACAGTGGCGACGAGGATCTACCCGCGGTAGCGAAAAATCATGGCTCAACTCGGAATCCTAAGCAGTTTTGACCATAATTCACAGTGTTGGCAAACTTTCAAAGGCCGAATAACTCAATGGTTTATCGCAAACGATGTGGAGGCCGAAGTGAAAAAAAGAGCGGTGTTATTAAGTGCACTCAGTGATTGCACCTTCAAGTTGGCGGCGGATTTGGCTTTGCCAAAAGATATTCAAACCGTACCGTATGATGTTATTATCATACTCTTGGATGAACATTTCACTCCGAAGACAAAGGGATTCGGTGGGAGATACAACTTTTACGCCGCGACACAGAGCTTGGAAGAGACTCACACACAATGGGCAGCGAGACTGCGTGGACTAACGGCGAACTGTCGTTTTCTCAATATAGAAGAGGCGCTTCGTGACCAGTTCCTGATGGGCATATTACCAGGTCCTGAACGGGACAAATTGTTTGCACAAGATCTCGCAGACTTAACATTGGCAAAGGCGGTTGAACTTGCGGACAGCATGAGAAGCGCGCGGGCGATGACAGCTGCCGCGTCGGGACAACAGGGCCGGGCGCAGGACAATCAGCTTTTCAAAATCGCAAAAAGTTCAAAAAGTGCTAGTGTATACCAAGTGCAATGTCAAGTGTGTGGGTTAAAAAACCACGAAACTACGAAATGTCGTTATGCAAAATACAAGTGTAAGAAATGCAATGAAAAAGGGCATTTACGTCGCATGTGTACCAAAATTAATTTCATAGAAAGTGAGGGGGTACTTCATGAGAATGGCGATGATGACGGTGAGTTGTCGTTGTTTAATATTCGCTCGGTGAGGGGGGAGCCAATGACTGAACGGGTGTTGGTCCAGGGCGTGCCAATAGATTTTCAGGTCGATAGTGGGTCTGCTGTCACGGCGATTTCAGAAAAAACCTACCAGCAGATTTTTAAACATGTGCCATTATCGTTACCATGCAAGCGGTTGCTCTCATACACAGGGGACAGCATCAACTGTGTAGGTATTGCACGGTTAGACTTGTCTTACTTAGGCCACACTAGTGTTCTGAATGTATATGTCATACGCAACGGTGGTCCGCCCCTGTTAGGTCGAGATTTTATATCGATTTTTAAACTTGAAATGATGCCGGTAAATTATTGCGAAAAGGCAGACGATCTTATTGTTCAATTACAATCCACTTTTGCTGCTGTGTTTTCAGACCGTTTGGGCAAGTTTAATAAATTCACTGTAAAATTGCAGCTTAAAGAAGATGCTAAACCTGTTTTTTATAAAGCGCGGTCAATGGCCTATGCATTAAAAGAAAAAGTCAACAAAGAGATAGATCGGTTATTACTTGAAGGTATATTGCAGCGAATTGATTATGCAGAGTATGCGTCACCAGTGGTGCCGGTTTTAAAACGTAACGGATCAATTAGGCTGTGTGCGGATTATTCTGTCTCATTAAATAAGCAGCTACAAATAGAACAGTATCCGTTACCGACAGCGCATGAGCTCTTTACTAGGTTGCATGGTGGGCAACAATTTAGTAAACTAGATCTAACACAGGCGTACGCACAGTTTGAGCTGGACGAAGCTTCTCAGAAGTATACTTGCATAAACACACACCGAGGTGTTTTCAAGTACACGCGACTCGTGTTCGGTTTGGCGAGCGCCCCGGCTATCTTCCAGCGCGCAATGGACTGCGTGCTAGCGGGCATGGAGGGAGTTCTATGCTTATTAGATGACATATTGGTTACAGGGGTGACGAAAGACCAACACTTAGAAAGACTGAGCGCAGTGTTACTCAGATTGCAGGATGCAGGATTAACATTGCAAAAAGAGAAATGTGAATTTCTAAAAGACGAAGTGGAATACTTGGGGCATACGATTGATAAACATGGATTGAAAAAGTCATCAAAAAAGGTCGAGGCAATGCTCAATGCCCCAGTACCCACAAATGTCTCGAAACTTCAGTCGTTTCTGGGATTGGTAAATTATTATAGGAACTTCGTTCCCGCGGCTTCAACCGTTCTTAGTCCACTGTATAATTTATTGCAGAAGGGGACCAAATGGTGCTGGACGCCTGAGCATGACGATGCGTTTAAAACAATTAAAGAATTATTAGCATCAGAACAAGTTCTAGCACACTTCAACCCGGAAGCAAAAATTATTTTGACTGTGGACGCGTCACCGAGTGGGTTAGGGGCGGTACTATCGCAAGTCGGTGAAGACGGAGTGGAGCGGCCCGTCTCATTCGCATCTCGCACTCTAAATAAGGCAGAAAAAAATTATGCCCAGATCCAAAAGGAGGCAACTGCTATTGTTTTTGGTGTGCGACGATACCATCAATACCTGTATGGTCGGGCTGTACCTTTCACTCTCCGAACCGATCATAAACCACTGCTCTCTATTTTCGGCCCTTACCGCGGGATACCGGAAGTATCGGCCAACCGGTTGCAAAGATATGCACTTTTTTTAAGTGCATATAATTATACTATTGAGTATGTACGGAGCGCAGATAACAGCGCCGATTTTTTATCTCGAGCTAGCTTGCCGGAGTGTGAGTCACGCGGCACGGGAAGCCAGGGGGAAAGATGCGCGGGCAGCGGGGTGCAAGCGGCATGTGACGTAATAGAGGATCGCGCGTCTTATGTGAATTTTGTGATTGATGCCAGTTTGCCAATAACAATTACAATGCTGCGCGAGGAAACCCGCAAGGATGTTATCCTTAAGGAAGTTATACATTTCATTCAGCAGGGTTGGCCATCTAAAATCACCAATACTGACTTGAAACCATACTTTTTAAACCGATCTGAGTTATCGTATGAAAGTGGGTGTGTCATGCGAGGGCACAAAATAGTCATCCCAGCAAAATTAAGGCCGCAAATATTATCAGAATTGCACAAGTCTCATTTAGGTATTTGCAAAACCAAAGCAGAAGCTCGCAGTAGGTTTTGGTACCCGTCTATTGATGAGGCGATTGAAAAAATTATAGCGAGCTGTAATATTTGTTTACAACTCAGAGCGTCACCGAACCGGGCGCCGTTAGCTGTCTGGCCCTACCCACTTCATCCATTTTATAGAATCCACATAGATTTTTTGGGCCCAATTTACAATAGCATGTATTTGGTAATCGTGGATGCCCATACAAAATGGGTAGAAGCTTATCACATGAGCACCGCCACAACTACAGCAGTAATAACTAAATTGCATGAATTCATGTCTAGGTTCGGGGTTCCGCATACGATGGTCAGCGATAATGGCACAGCGTTTGTCTCAAAAGAATTCGAATCGTTCTGCGCGGTGAATGGTATTGAGCATGTGACCTCACCCACATATCACCCGTCGAGCAATGGGCAGGCGGAGAGCTTTGTAAAAATAATTAAAAAGGGGATTAAGTCCAGTATTTTGAGTTGCAACGGTAATACTAAAGGAATCGAAGCTTGTTTACTAAAATATTTATTTGACTACAGAAATTCTGTACATTCAACAACAGGAAATTCGCCTGCCGAATTGGTATATGGGCATAAACTACGTTCACGCCTGGACCTGCTCACGGACAGGTCGGACGGCAAACCGTCGTCATCATCGGACAGTCTCACTAATCACGTTCGAATGAAACAGTCTTTGCAGAGTAAAGCATATGGCGGGAAAAATAAACAAACCATTGTAGCAGGCGATGTGGTAATGTACAAGAAACCAAACAATAGTAATCAATGTGCATGGAATAAAGCTACTGTAATTAAAAAACTAGGTAAGGTGACATATTCTGTTAAAGATATTGTAACAGGACTTATGTATAAGAAACATAAAAACCAATTATTTGTATACAAAGGGACCAACAACAACACTGAAACCAGTTATGACAGCCCATTGGAAATTAGTGACGTCACGTCTGATCAGGACCCACAGAATACACATCAACCGCAGACGGAGGAGACAGGGACAGTCAACTCTTCACCGCCTAGGGATACAAGAGCAGACGGTGATGCAGTCTCGGATCAAACTCAAGACACCAACGAAGAGTTCCATGAGGCTATAGATATGGCAATTGAAGGTCAGAACTCACCCAGCAGACGAGCGGGCGGTAGGTTGTTGCGTCCCTTGCCTAGAGTTAATTACAAACCTTTTCTTTAGATTAAGTACAAGATATTAGTTTAATATTATATAATATTCCTGGGATTGTTAATTAGAGGGAGGAATGTTATATATGTATATCTAGCTATAGATAGGTAGGTGGCTGTGCCACCGGTCTTGCTTGCGGACCAATAAATAATCAGTGTGCCGATACCTGCCGTTTCACTTACACGCCCCATTCGGATATAACAGTAAAGCATAAATAAATAAATATTTACAGAGATAAATGAACAAATAAATTAATGAACGAATAAATAAACAAATAATTTATAAAGTGTAACGCGTAGTAAAGCCCAACGTGTGTCCAGCCAGCCAAAGCCATGCCAGCCCTGCCCGCCTAGCCGTGACGTCAGCATTCGTCAACGCCCCGCGCCGCCCCGCCAACCCCACTTCGCGCCAGCCGGTTGCGAGAGTGGGGAAGTCGCCTGTATATAAGCTCGTAGCAATTAGAGGAATGCACCAATTTTGTTACCATTCTAATAATAGGGCGAAGCTCTGCCCAAATATGAAAATAAATACCTCAATTAAATCGTCTGAGTCGTTTGAGTACATGTTCCTTTTCAAAATTAAATAAAAGCTGGTTTCATCCTTGTTCCCAGGTTTTGACATGGGCGGCACCTCAACGGACGTCTCACGCTACGCCGGCTCGCTGGAACATGTCCACGAGGCCACCACTGCCGGAGTCACTATCCAGGCGCCACAGTTGGGTTAGTATAGTGGTCTTCTTCACCAGCGTGTCGATGGCAAGCCATCGTAGTGAAAGGATTTGCCAAGGATTTGCGCCAGACGCACCGGCTCAGTGAGTACAATGGCCCAACGGACAATAATTCAAAAAAATATTAAGCCGCAATAAAAAAAAAACCATTTGGAGATTAAGCTTCAAGGAATACAAGAAAAATACCCAAATATTTTTCTGTACTTTTATTTCAGAGAACAATGACAAATTATAAAATAAAATAGAAAAACCGACATAACGGCTCTACAGCGTGGTATCTACGCCTTAGCCACCCAAAAAAAGAAAGTAAAATGTCAATTGTCAACAACTTTTAGTCTGTGGTGTGTCGAATCGAATGACAAGTTTTTTTTTTCAAGTAAAGTAAAGTAAAGTACAGTGCGTTCACATTAACTTGACGCGTGAGAGAATTGGTAGCACTGAGATGTTTGCTGTTACCATGTTAAATAAGAAATAATTCCCATTACTTGGGGAAAATAAAAGGATTGAGGGCTTGTTTTACCGTCTTCCGATTAGCTCCAAAAGCTAATTCACATGTTATGTCCTTGTTACCAATTCTCTCACGCGTCAAGTTAATGTGAACGCACTGTAGAGGCAAACATTTTGTTTTATGTTACCTTCTAACTTTCGTCACTTTCGGTTCTAAAAAATCAACTTTAAAACTTAAAAATAAAAATAATTTCCAAAGAAATACGACCAAAGAAAAAATACGTGTCTCCGATTGTTCTGTTTTCTTCTCGAAAAAGCAATAGAATCAAGGGGCTTTATTTTTGCACTATTGTGTATTATGAAGCTAACTCCGGTTATCTTAGGTTGTTTAATATAACCGTTTTATGACTTTTTTTATGTAATATAATTATAACATGATTTCTCAGTTTGGGAGGAGCTCGACCACAAGCACTGTGAAACGACAGTTTCTATATTACTTTAAACTGCGTATAGTAAATTATTTTTGAAAAAACAAACAAAATTATAAACATAATTTTTTAACTAAAATACTGTTAACTACCACAAATTATTTACAATTTATGATTTTTATTCCATTGGCAGCGCTCGCTAGTTTTAGCGCCTTGATTCCGAATTCACTTACATAATATTATTAATATTCACAACATAATATTATTAATTTACCACCTGATTTTCTACCACTTGAAAAGTACTGTTAATTGAATCTACGCGAAAAAAAGCAGATTCTTTACTTTTATTTATCTACGATCAGTTCAGATACAACCATAGCACGATGTAGGAAACAGTCGACGCCATCTAGTGTAGATAGAATAATACTATGGCTAGTTATATATTGCCACACAGGAAAACAGGAAATTAAACGAAATCATAATGATTTTATTCCAAGTAGCTCAGAAACTGCGACCTTACAAGTTAAACTTGGTGTCCATTTGAAAATCTAGATCGCCTTGGAGAAAAAAACTTATTTTGTCCTTAGCAGAGTTTTAATTAAAAAGACATAGAACTCATGAATTTTTCTTTGTGAATTTAATATATTTACTGTACCAGACCACTCAGAAAGTTTTGCGAAAAAAAGTTTTTATGTACGAGTATAATACACTGGCAACTTGTAATCCGCTATTTGACTCTCTTTTCAAGTAATTCTTAAACGCTAAATAAGTGTTCCATTAGACCAAAAAATATTTTGGTGTATTTTTGTGGACCTAAAAGCGACATAAAAATATATTTTAAAACTTTATTTTCCTAAACAGCCAAAAACGCGGTCAGCCATTTTTGTCTATGGTTTGAAGTCCAAAAAATTGTAAACAAAGTTAGACATTAAATTTTCTGCAAGTGATCTCTGAGTGAAATAACAACAACGCAACCATGATTTCATCGAATTTACATCTAAAATATACCAATTATCACTATCGCATTGTTCGAGAATGAAAAAACACGTCAATAAAGACCCCCGGGAAGTTGTGGATTCGTGTTGGGGACAATGTGAAATTAACATTCAAAAAACTTGGCTCAAACTTGCCAAAAGAGACCCCATAAAAAATGGATCTGCATCGAGAACATCTTCGTGCTATGATTTTTTACGATTTCAAATGTGGCTTAAAAACTGATGAGTCATTTGATCGACTTCGAATTGCTTTTATGGATGAATGACCTTCAAAAGCAACCATCTACCACTGGTATAGCGAGTTCAAACGCGGTTGTCTTACATTGGGGGAACAAAGGAGTGGTCGTCCTACGACGGCTGTCACCGAAGAAAGTGTGCTGGCAGTAAAAAAAATAATTCGAGAAAACAGACGAATTACGAAGAGATTCAGCATATACTGCAAATTGGTTCAGGAAGATTTCACAAGATTTTGCACGAGCACCTTCGCGTGAAGAGAATAGTTTCCCGCTGGGTGCCGCACAACCTCACCGAAGCTCAGAAGTAGGCCCGTGTGGATTGGTGCCCTGATATGTTACAAAAGTTTGATGCTGGCTCGTCACGGCGCGTTTACGACATTGTGACAGGTGACGAATCCTGGATTTATCAATATAATCCAGAAACAAAGCATCAGTCGACAGTTTGGCTGTTTCAAAATGAACCAACGCCTATGAAAGTGAAGCGATCGAGGAGCGCAGGAAAAATTTTGATCGCTAGTTTCTTCACTTTGACGATGTACCTAATTTCATTTCCACTTCGAGACCAAAGCAGCATCAACGCTGAATGGTATAGCACAAAACGCTGAATGTTATAGCACAAAATGCCTGCGAGAAGTTTTTTTCCTGAATTGAGCAACAAGCGATCGAACGCCGGGCTCCGCGGGGTCTTTCTTCATCAAGACGTCAAAGAAGTCAAAGAAGATATCAAAACGAGGGACTTCCTGGACTCCACACCGTAGACTTGGGCAAAGTGTGTCCTTAGAGGGAGTTGTTATATCTCATATCTTTGCTCACCGAGACACACTATATCTCTATCATATCTCGCTCACCACTTGTGTCCTAGCTCATACGACGTCCAATCAACTAAATGCGTGTGGAAACAAAAGACACAAGTGGTGAGTCAGTCTAGTCTACCTATTCCCTACTTTATCCAGATCAAAGAGTATATAACCACATCCAGATCACAAGTTTCTTTTGGTGAACTTTTTCTCATAGATCGTTGGTTACGACGAGAAATGCGGCCGAATGTTACCGATGTCAGACGATGTTGATCTCGCTCTCGCGCATTGTGTGTGAGCTGGATAAAGTAGCAGGAGATGACTACCGTACTGAGTTGAGAGTATGTGCGAGGGAGCCAGATATAGTTGACATCTCTGGGATATGAGTGGGACACACTTGCCGGGGAGGGAGTTGTGTGTCCAATTGAGGTGTGGCGCGAGAGGTGTCAAGTTAAAAGACGTGTTTTCATCACCATGCGCGTTTATTAACTAAAGAATAAAGAAAAATTGAATACAATAATCGTAACATTTTGCTTGCATAGCACACCTCGGGGGTTGCAAGAAAAAAAAAAACATTGTGTTTTTTTTCCTTAACTAGGTACTTATTTATTACCTTAATTATACGAGCGTTTGTTTTTATAATAATGAGAAAATTAATATTTTATTTTCATATTTCTAATCACTTGAAACAAATGGTTTTGTTCTATTTTTATGTATGGTTTCTGGCTTATTATCTTTCACAATTATTACATTTGGTTCATTTTCCTGAATAACAGAATATGGTCCTTTGTAAAGGGGTTCCATTTTGTTCGTTGTTTCATTTCTTACTAATACTAAATCATTTGGCTTATAACTAATAGATCTTACATTTTTATCGTAACCTACTTTTCTTTTAATTTTACTTTCCAATAAATGCTTACGTAATAAAGAGTTAAGATATAGAATACAAACAGCAAATAAAGACGCGCGTAAGCATGCGCGTCTTTATTTGCTGTTTGTACTCTATATCTTAACTCTATCGCATAGTTATCTATATCGTAAATAGGCTCTACATTACAATCTTTTAGCCTACTAGGAATGTTGCACGACTTTCCAAAGACAAGTTCATACGGCATGTACAGTGTTTCAGAATGAACACTAGTATTATAGGCGATACACCAATATGGTAACCAATAACTCCATGTATCGAAATGCTCAGCGCACTGAATACGAAGGAAAGCTCGCAAATGCTTGTGATTGTTTTCTAAAGCGCCTATTGATTCGTGATGATAAGCAGTTGAGCTCAGCTTATCTATTTCTAGAAGGATACATACCTCTGTCATTGTTGAAGACATAAACTCCGTACCTCGATCAGTCGCTATCTGTTTAGGTATACCATACCTCAAAATGAAGTTGTTTACAAATGCTCTAGCGACTGTCTTTGTATCCTTACTAGGGATGGCGTAAGCCTCTATGTACTTACTCAGTTCACACTGGATAGTGAGTATGTAGACGTTGCCTTCGTTGTCCTTGTCCAATGGCCCGACTATGTCTAAAAATATTTTCTCGAGAGCCGATGCTGCAGTTGTAGTGATAGTCATTGGTTCTTTTAAGCTGGTTGAATGTTTCATTAATTGGCATTTTTTACACTTTCTAGTCCTGGCCAAAAATATTTACTTCGTATATTATTAAACATACGGCGAACACCGGCGTGTCCGCTCGTGGGTAATAAATGATAGTCCTGTAGTATAAACGTTTTTTCGTCTTTTTCAGTTACTCTCTTTACTCCTTTCAATATGTGTATCCGTGGTCCGGACCAACTTTGTCTACTACTTATCTCAGTTGTTAATTCCCTTATGAAGGTTTCGTTATTATTTTCTTTTAAAATGCAAATATCTTCTACTTTTAATTCGTTACAAAAACTACTCAATTCGTTCGCAAATACGTCTCGCGTGAAATGCAACTTGAAATTGAGGTTTATGTATATTGTTAATTCGCTTGGAATAAACACAAAACATTTTTCTTCTTTTCCTATCTTCTTTTCGTTTCTTGCTCTATTAATTTGACGCGCGTCAATAAACTTCATTTCAACACAATCTTTCGGTTTCCTTAAAATATCCAAAACTCGTGGTTGTACTACAGGCCTCTCGCTACTGGCAATTTTAAGGTCCGAATTATTGTCTTTTTCTGATAGTTCTGCGTTTTTCTTTTGAGCCCTTGTCATGACTGTGATTATCTTTTCATGCATGTCTTTCAACTCATCAGATGTTATTAATATCCTAGATAATGTGTTTAACTTTAATTCACAAAATTAATATTTTGCTAACGATAAATTTGTTTGTTACACAAACTCGCTAGATGGCGCTGGTAGTTAATTACATCGCGGTAGGGTTGTGTTTCAATGTAGTGTATATCAGCCTATCGTGGCTCCGTACTAAAAAGTTTCCCGTACAAATAAAAGTGAACTCAGTTGCAAAGTGTGAGTGTTTCAATTAACCATATGGACCATCGAGCTCGGATAAACTGTGAGTAAAGTGCAAACAAATAACTTAGTGAAAGTGAGAGTTAACGGACTTAGAAAAATTCAGTGTTAAAAAGACTTAGCCGAATTCGCGAAGAAAAAAAGACTTAGAATAATTTGAAATTAGTTTCTGGAAGTGGTTTTGGACTTGTAATTTTTCTCAAACTGAACTAAATAAAAACTTTCGTAATTGAATAGTGATCCTAAAATAGTATTTTTTTCTAACTATCCGCAATATATTTTGTGAGCCTTATATACAATGGCGGACAAGAAAATCAAACAACTTATCGTACAGATGCTTCAGAACTCGACCAAAATTGAAAAATTACTTGCGAATTCTAAGAAATCTGCTAAGGACAAACGAACAAGAGGATTTTTGGATTCTCGTATGGAGATTTTACAAGATTATTGGGCAAGTTATACTAAGAATTATGAGACCCTTTCTGAATTGATAGATACTAAAACGTTACAATCAGAACACAATTTGAATTTGGAGGAAAATTATGAAGAAACTGAAGAACAATATCTGGAGCTTTTGACATGGCTTAAGGATAAATCATATGAGCTAAAACAGGAGAAATGTGAACCTTCGAACTCTGATACTCATTTAGAACTTGCAAAGATGAGACCGAAGCTTCCACCTATAGCAATACCGCAATTTTCCGGCGATTACAATCAGTGGATGAGCTTTAGAGATTTATTTAATTCTCTAATTCATAATGACGATCGTTTAACTAAAATCGAGAAACATCATTATCTAAAATCAAGTTTATCTGGAGAAGCTGCACAACTGCTGAAAAATTACTCGCTAACGGAAGCTAACTATGATGACTCCTGGAAAAAACTAAATGAAAGATATGAAAACAAGAGAATGATTGTTAATAACATCCTCAATCGTTTCTTAAGTCAGAAGACGTTAACATCGGAATCTCCAAAGGGCATAAAAGATCTTTTAGATACCTCTAGCCAATGTCTCACATCCCTAACAAATTTGAAGGTCGACTCCTGGAATGCAATCGTCGTGCACATCTTAGTCTCAAAGTTAGACATTGAATCTCACAAACTTTGGGAGCAATCGCTACAAAACTCAACAAGCATTCCTACGTATGAAGACTTAATCAGTTTTCTCGAGAAACGATTCCGAACTATGGAAATGGTCAATCTTTCACAACCTTCACAAAGAAATGCTCCAAAACCCGTTCAACAATCACCAAAAGCATCAACTGTCAAAAGTTTTGCTACTGAAATCGAAAGCACTTGTACTTACTGCTCACAGAATCATTATATATGCCACTGTAAAGGTTTTGCCTCACTCTCCGTTCCCGGACGTCAAGATTTCGTCAAGAGAAACAACATATGTTTTAACTGCCTTGTGAAAGGTCATTCAGTATCCAACTGTAGACAAAGTACAGTGTGCAAAAAGTGTGGACGTCGTCATCACACGCTGCTGCACTTTACCTCTCAGAAGGAAGACAAGGCTGTGGATACTGATAAAGAGAAAGATACCCCAAAGGAAAATAGCACTGGACCCAATACCTCTTGCAACCTTAGCGTTAACCTAAAAGCAGAAACGCAAGATGATCTGGTTATATAAGCTACTGCTGTAATTAATGTTGATTCAAAGAACAGTGGTACTTACGCCTTAAGAGCTCTTATAGATCAGGGTTCACAGGGTTCTTTCATCTCCGAAGCAGCTGCACAGTTGTTGAATCTTAATCGTACTCCAGTTACTGGCAAAATCTCCGGAATTTCTAATTCATCAGTGGTAACTACAAAGTCTATGGCTACACTTACAGTCCACTCCACAAAAGACAATGCATCAACCTTCCAAGTCAATGCATATGTTTTAAGAAAACTCACTTCATTGTTGCCTTCACGTGAATTTCCACAAGATACTTGGCCTTCATCTATGCAGTTGGATCTGGCTGATCCAAACTTTCACAAGCCAGGGTCTATTGATGTTTTACTTGGTGCCGACGTGCATGCATACATACTATTAGAAGGCTTACACAAGTGTAATTCTCTTATTGCACTCAATTCTCGCCTTGGTTGGTTAATATCAGGCAGAGTTTCACAAACTGATTCAGCAGGATACGAACACAATTTGGTGGTAATGCACACGAAGGTTGAAACTGATCAGTTACTCAGAAAATTCTGGGAGTTAGAAGAGAATTTACCTCACAAAAAACCAATGACCGATTTAGAAATACAATGTGAAGAACATTTCAAAGCTACTCACACTCGCAATGACGTTGGTCGTTACATTGTACGGTTACCATTTGAAGATGATCCACACACAAACCTTGGTGATACCAAATCTCTTGCTATCAGCCGCCTACAACAGATGGAGAAAAGTTTTACACGTAAGCCTGAGTTCAAGGAAGAATATCACAAATTCTTGAATGAGTATGAATCACAAGGTCACATGATGATAGTACCTGAAAAAGAAAGAGAAACACAGAAAGTATATCACTTACCTCACCACGCTGTTCTTAGGCCGACGAGTCTAAGCACGAAGCTACGTGTAGTTTTCGACGGAAGTGCTACACCTGAAAATGGAAAATCATTAAATGATAAACTTCTCACTGGTTGTCCTCTTCAAAAGGATATTAGAGATTTAATAACTAAATGGAGACAACATAAAACTTGTTTAGTTGCGGACATTCGACAGATGTATCGTCAAATTCTAGTAGCTAGCGATGACGTCGACTATCAGAGAATTGTATGGCGAGAATCTCCAACGGAACCTATAAAAGAATATCGACTACTTACCGTAACGTATGGAACATCTTGTGCCCCATTTTTAGCCATTCGCACACTTCATCAACTGGCTGAAGATGAAAAAGATGATTTCCCTACTGAATCTGAAATTCTGAAAAGCGACATGTTCATGGATGATTTATTGACTGGCGCGTCCACATCAGAAGATGCTGTGAAGTTACAAAAAGGGTTGACAGAACTTTTGTCTCGTGGTGGATTTCTTTTACACAAGTGGTCTTCAAACAGTCAAGTGGTGTTATCACAAATTCCCAATGTTGACAAAGACTCTCAAAGTGCTGTAAATATTAAGGTTGAAGACACAATCAAAACATTAGGTATTACCTGGAACTCTGAAACAGATAATTTTGAACTCAATCTAAATTTACAAGGTTGTAATGAGACAATTACCAAACGAAATGTATTGTCCACTATTGCAAAATCTTTTGACCCACTAGGTTGGCTAACACCGGCAATTATACTACTTAAAATCTTTATGCAAAAGCTGTGGTTAGCGGGCTTAGGTTGGGACGAAGAGTTACCTACTGATCTTAAGGAGGAATGGATTACTTATCTTGATCGTTTCATGCACGCTGAACACATTCAGTTCCCACGATGGCTTGGAGTTTCAGATCATACAATTAAACGGGAGCTGCATGGGTTTAGTGATGCCTCTTGTACGGCCTATGCTGGAGTGGTGTACCTCAGAGTTTTAAGCGATGAAGGCGAAATAAAAGTTCATCTTATTTTAGCAAAATCTAAAGTTGCCCCAGTCAAACAGATTTCTGTTCCACGTCTTGAACTCTGTGGTGCCGTACTTTTGGCCAAAATGATTCAACATGTTAAGACTGTTCTTAATATCCCTAATGATGATGTATATACCTGGACAGATTCTACCATCGTCCTAGCATGGCTGCGTAAAACACCAAATACATGGACTACATTTGTTGCAAATCGCACGTCAGAAATTTTGACACTCACTAATAGTAATCAATGGAATCATGTCAGTTCTGCCAACAATCCTGCTGATTTGGCATCCCGTGGAATTTTCCCAGATGATCTGCAGCAGTCGGGACTATGGTGGAATGGCCCTCAATTTTTGTATGATAAAGGTGAAATTGAACATTCTTCTATTGACACACCTTTCACAAATTTAGAAATGAAATCTACTAAAATATTATCCAATGTTAATTTGATCGAAAATGATGATGCGATTTCTTATCTAAAACGATTCTCAACACTATTAAAATTGGTCCGAGTGACTGCTTACTGTTTTCGTTATGTTAAACTAAGCAAAGCTAGGATAACTAAGCAGTTATTTGCTGAGCCCACATATCTAACCACTGTGGAGCTTGATGATGCTCTTAACCGTTGTATTAAAATATCACAATCCATTTCATTCCGAGATGAGATCGATCGCTTGTCACTGGGTAAACCAGTTCAAAAATCGAGTAAAATATATGTACTGCATCCATTTATCGATGACGAAGGTATTGTTCGTGTTGGAGGGCGACTCTCTAATGCGGAGATTCCAAAGGATATGAAAAATCCCATCCTTTTAAGCGGTGATTGTGCACTATCCAAACTTATCGTTTCGAACGCACATTTGAAATCTCTGCATGGAGGGCACCAACTAACTTTGAATGTAATTCGACAAAAATTTTGGATTACACGAGTAAAGAATGTGGTGAAAACAGTAATTAAAAAATGTATACCCTGTTTCAAGCAAAAGGCTAATCCACTGGTTCCCTTTATGGCAAATTTACCTAAATTTCGTGTTAAACCTGGTCGTCCTTTTATTATAAGTGGAGTAGACTTTTGTGGACCTTTTACAATGAAGGCTTATCCTGGTAGATGCAAGAGAACTTGTAAAGCTTATGTTTGTTTGTTTGTGTGCACCGTAACAAAAGCCATTCATTTAGAGTTGGTAACTGATCTTACCTCTGCTGCGTTTATTGCCGCATTTCGGCGTTTCACTGCTCGACGTGGGCACTGCAAGGAACTTTGGAGTGACCATGGAACGAACTTTGTAGGCGCGTCGCGTGAACTTGATCTAGCATTCAAAGACTCCAAGTCTCAGACTGTAACTGAAATTTCGGAACTTCTTGCTAATGATCGAACTCAATGGAAATTTATACCACCGCGTGCTCCACATTTTGGAGGTATCTGGGAGTCTGGAGTGAAAAGCGTCAAGGGTCATTTGAAACGCGTTATAGGCCAAACGTTTCTCACGTATGAAGAGCTAACTACTCTTTTAACTCAAATTGAGGCTTGTGTTAACTCCCGTCCAATCACCCTTATAAATTCCACTCTAGATGAACCTCCACTGACACCTAGTCACTTTCTTATCGGAGAGCCCTTAATCGGTGTTCCTGAGCCTTCTTTACTTAATGTTAAACTCAGCCCGTTGAATCGATGGCACATAATTCAACGTATGGTGCAATGTTTATGGCGTCGTTGGCGAAACGAATATTTAACGACATTGCAACATCGTTACAAATGGAACACTAACCAACCTGATCTCCCTATTGGCACCGTTGTGTTAGTAAAGGATGATATGCTCCCTCCGGGAAAATGGCTTTTGGGACGTATAATTCAGAAACACCCAGGTACAGATGGCATAACAAGAGTTGTTACTTTAAAATATAAGGATAACGTCTTCAAGAGACCAATCGCAAAATTATGCCCTCTGCCCCTGGATGAGCCTGACGTACAGTGATTTTTGTTTATTTATTATTTCGTTTTAATTTTTTTTTGTTTTCTTTACATATTTAAGGACTGTAATCGTCCTTGGCCGGCGGAATGTTTAACTTTAATTCACAAAATTAATATTTTGCTAACGATAAATTTGTTTGTTACACAAACTCGCTAGATGGCGCTGGTAGTTAATTACATCGCGGTAGGGTTGTGTTTCAATGTAGTGTATATCAGCCTATCGTGGCTCCGTACTAAAAAGTTTCCCGTACAAATAAAAGTGAACTCAGTTGCAAAGTGTGAGTGTTTCAATTAACCATAATGCGTCTGCAATGACGTTTTGTTTACCTTTTATGTATACTACGTTATAATCGTACTCTTCTAAAGTGAGTCGAAATTTCAACAACCTGCTTGATGGGTCTTTCATGCCGAATAAATATACCAACGGTTTATGGTCTGTATAAATTGTGAATTTTCTGCCGTAGAGGTAGGGCCGATAGTATTTTACGCTCCACGCAATTGCTAAGAGCTCCTTTTCGATAATAGGGTAATTCAATTCTGCTTTATTCAGAGGTCGGCTTGTGTATGCTATTGGTTTTAAATTTTTGTTGCATAACACAGATCCTAACGCATGGCCCGAACTGTCTATTTGTAAAATAAATTCATTGTCTGTTGAAAAATTGGGATATTGCAGAATGGGTGGGGTTGGCAGTGATCTTTTTAAATTTTGGAAAGCTTGTTCACATTGTTCAGACCATTCAAAAGGTTGGTTTCTTACATAATGTATTCAAGGGTATGGTAATCTCTGCAAAGAATGGTATGAATTTCCTGTAGTAATTGCAAAATGCCACAAATCTCTTTATTTCGTCTGCATTTTTAGGTACTGGATAATTAGTAAGCACTTTGGTTTTTTCGGGATCTGGCAATACGCCCTCCGAAGAAACAACATGTCCCAGGTACAGCAGTTGTTTTTTCATGAATTCGCATTTGTTTGGATTTAATTTTAAGTTCACTTTTCTAAACCTCTCGAAGACGTCGAGCAAATTTTTATTGTGTGTTTCTAAATTCCTCCCAAAAACGATGACATCGTCGCAATAACAAAAACATTTTTTTAAATTTAGACCGGATAAGGCTACTGACATGACACGACTGAACGCACTAGGGGATATTTTCAGTCCCATTGGCAGTCGTTTCATTTGATACTGTTCTGTATCCGTAGTGAATGCAGTTATTTTCCTGCTATCTGAGTTTAGAGTTACTTGGTAAAACGATTGATTTAAGTCTAAATGTGTGAAATAAATTGCACCTGATAGAGAATCTAAAATTTCGGTTATATTTGGGAGTGGTAATTTGTCATCCTGAATATTTTCGTTAACTTTCCTGTAGTCAATTACTAACCGCCATTTTTTATTGCAGTTTTCACTTGACTTTTTTGGTACAAGCAGAATAGGACTCGACCACTCGCTACTAGTTTCCTCTATGATATCATCCTGTATCATTTTATCGATTTGTTTCTTTATTTCCGGTTTCATAGACTGTGGTAACCTATATAGTTTTACATAAACTGGGGTGGTGCCTGGTTTAGTGACAATTTTCTGATCTATAATGGAGGTTGTTGACAGCTTGTCACCGTCTAAATAAATAATATCAGCATATTTTGCGCAAATTATCTCTATCGATTTTTTCTCCTCCAAATTTAGATGATCTAAATGTATTAACGGTAAAAGTTTTTTAACTCTCTCGACGTTATTGTTTGATTTACTAAAGTTGTAAATAAAATAACCGTCTAAGTTATGCAACTCTGGCTCTAATTTGTAAATTTTTACTTCATGATCATTTGTGTTTAATGTTCTCAGGAAATCCAAACCAATGATTCCGTCTACTTTGCACGGTAAGGTATCAAATACGTAGTACTTGTGTGTGAAAGAAGCTTCGCTATTTTCCGCACATGTCAGCGTTACCTCGGCGTAGCTATTACTTTGTATTTGTCCTCCTATTCCTTTGATTATTGTTTTGTTATTATACAACGTTATCTCTCTCGGTATAATGTTTCGTTGCAGAGCCGATAATGTTGCACCCGTGTCTACTAATAATGAAATCGGTTTGTCGTTTAAATAAAGATGGATATAACTAATGCCGGAATTATAAGTCATTATTTTATGCACGAAATAACGTTAAATTGTCCGAATCTGATGATGACTGTGACTCCTGTGATTGTTCTTGTGGTAGGGCTTGGGCCTCATTGGTGTTCGTTGACTCATGTACCGTGTATACGGTATGCTGTTGATTTTGAGCCCTTTTTACGTACCTGCCATCGAACGGTCTTCTTCTTTGATATCCTCTATACTGGAAATATCCACCCCTGTTGAAATATCTTCCGCGTCCCAGGAACAAATACTTGGGAGGGTACTCTTCCTCTCTTGTTAAACCTGGGTTCCCACGGTGTTGTCCTCTGTACGTCGTTGCTCTAAAACTACGACTGTTGTACATACCTTGATTTCCTCGCATGTTTAGTACAGCACCTGATGATGAAGGGCGCTCAAGTTCCTCGTCTTCGGCTGCCCTGACTGCTTCCCTCAAGCTTGAGTAATTTCTTGCCGTTATTATGGTGCTCAGACGTCTGTTGTTGAGGCCATCTGCAAATCGTTTTATTGCAATTTTTTAATTAATAGGTCTTAATATTTCGTAAGCATTTTCATTTGAATTTGCCTGCGAGATAGTAAGATCTGTGAACAATTCCTCTACTTTTTCCGCAACTTCTTGAATTGAGCTATTTTGTTGGGATATGTTGTTTAACTGACTCAAAAGAGACGTTGCTGATTTCTTACTGAGCAATGTTGATTTCATGTCTTTGATAAAATGCTCTACGGTTTCATAGCTTTGTTTTAGCTTTAACTTCGCAGTTTTATTAAGTCGTGTTTTCAATACAAAAGAAATCAACAATTTCTTGCAGTTTGTTTCTCTTAAACAGCTGTCATACATTTCTAACCCATTTATGATTCTTTCCAAAGTTTCTTCCTTTCCATCCATCATTGGTACCAATTGGGCCGCGGTTCTAAGGTCGAACTTGTCAGTGGAACCCATTTTTACAGTTTGTTGTGATTCCTCACTATCGCTACTATCTGAACTGTCACTTTTTGCGGTAACTTCAACGTCGTATTCTAATATTTTTATATAAGTTTCTCTGACCTTTTTTATTGTATTTTCTATAATTAAAGGTGTTTTTGATTCTGATGGATTCACTCTTATTTTATAAATAATTAATTTTATTTTTTCGACCAAACTCTTAGCATTTAATATTTGTTCTTTTACACTTTCTCTATTTTTCAATCTCCTCTTGGGTCCCAGTTTTCTTAGATAAACTTTTATACTTGCTAATTCGGTTAAACATTGAGTTATTTCATCTTCCATTAATATGGTTGTTAGTTTTATAAAGTAATTTAATAGTCCATAGTTCTTAAAAATACATGCTTAGAAATAAAACATAGGCTTTACCTTTATCCTTAGCTATCACCGATTCTTAATTCTATATACACTTTTATATTTTTATGCGCACGTATCTTTATTTTCTATGTATTAATATTTCACTTTAAACTTCTGGATCTTCCTCTCCGGCAACTACTCTCCCAGCACCGGCGGCACCACCTCGCCTAAGTTTTATCGAAAGCCTCTCGTTCAGCCGGCGTAAAAACTCGCCATGAATCTCCTTCTGAATAAGGTTTATTTGAGATTGTTGACACTTTGTGTAAAGAAAGTACACGGCGCCTAATATAGCTATCACCAAGGTCACAATCACAAGCGTGTGATAGGTGTCGATTTTGTCTGCCGCCGCTGAAACTGCAGAGGCCGCCGCAGAATTACCGGCCCCGTTTTGGGCAATTATAATTTCTTCTTTTTGTTCAGCTATTTTGCTTTGAGGCCTCCCCATGATGACGCGTAAAATAGCACAATACTACGTCCGCTCAAGTTATTAGCTTTTAGCGCACTCATTATCAGTCTCGGAGCAGCCGCCCGTGTAAAGTATCCTCGTAAGCACTTTGACTGGCATAGGTCGCCATGGGGTGTGGCGCGAGAGGTGTCAAGTTAAAAGACGTGTTTTCATCACGATGCGCGTTTATTAACTAAAGAATAGAGAAAAAGTGAATACAATAATCGTAACATTTTGCTTGCATAGCACACAATCATATCTGGCTCTTGAGTTACCCAACGCTACCACACCGGTCAGAGTCTTGGGAGGGGGCTGGGCAGCAGCGCCCCCTGCAGTACAATTCTACCAAACCGCGATCCCCAATCCGCATGCCCAGCGCGGGGATTATGGGCATTACCCCCTAATGATGGCACAACCTTGCGCTCATTAGGGGAGGGCTATGTCCAGCAGTGGACTAATGTAGCCTGAAGAAGAAGAAGGAGTTTAATCGATTTCCGCTAAAAACGGCCGTTTTTGGCGGTTGATTTTTAAAAGATAAAAAGATAAAAGATAAAGAAAAATTTATTTCGGGTTTGTACACAATCACACAATTAATTACATAAAATATTAAATACGCCTTTACAATTACTGTTGACAAATGTTTACATAAATTTATTCACTAAACCCGAAAATGGACATAGCTCAGCTGGATGCCGTCTGGAGTAGACTCCAGAGGGCGCTGATTTTCAGCTATCCCCATGCCACTGACTGGTGCTTATCTATCATATATCAATTATATTTTTAGCTTTTACATGAGACAAAACAGTACATTTTTGTTCCATTGGTGGCGCTAGTTGGTTCCCCGAATCACCTAAATGCCCCACGAATGAATGAATGAATCACGGCAGTGCCCCCGCCAAGTCGAGCGCGAAGCAAACACTGCCGCACCATCCTTTGCTGGAACCATTTCGCCGCATTTCCAGGCCCCATTTGAGAATCTCTGGATAAGACCAGAACGCAAAAACTTTCGTCATCCAGTAAGTCAACCAGCAGTCTTTACAATATTCTCTGTATTGCTCTGTTCTTAGCACGGGTTAGTGCATTAAAAATAATATAATCATGTGGGTGCAGCGATATCGTTCCGATGTAAAACCTAACTGCAAAGTAGGTACTCGGGGCTGCAAGTGATGCAAATTACTTCAGTTAGATGTCGCTGTCTGTACGTAATACAGAGATTATTGTAGAGAGGTTCGAAATTTCACTGATGCCGGTGAGTCGCCCATTAGCTCAGATGGAAAGAGCGCTGGCACGGATAGCCAGAGGTCGCGGGTTCGAATCCCGGCATGGGTGGAATTTTTAGTCTCTAAAATAGGTTTTTAATATTTTATCTTATTAAATTTGAAAGAAAAGGTAGATACAGTAAAAAGAAGACAAGAAAAAAGAGAAATGCCATGAAAAATGAGAGTATCATAATTATGGCATAAAAATAGAAAAACTGTAGTTGGTGAAAGATAAACTTTAAACGAAGTTTATCAGGTAAGTATTGCTTGTTTTTTAGGATAAGACTTTTTTTCCACTGCAGGATATCCCAGAATAGTTTTCCCGTTGTTCTTTTCCTTACTTAGATGGTAACAATATTCTTTATTGTATTTTTACAGTCCGGTTGACAAACTAGCAAATCGCTTAAAATGGAAATAATAGACACAACTATTTTTGAGTCATAGAAGCGCCTAAATAACTTTTTATTTGGTTCTTCTTTATTGCCTTCGAAATACTTATTCCGTTTCATTCATTCATCACATATCGATAATATTTTTATCGATTTTGTCAAGCTCTAGTCATATTTTGACATTGACAGCTACCTCCCGCCCCCCAAAAAGTGGTCGTCTGTGATTTCCTACAACATTGCCTTCGTGTCACATCCTGTAGTTAAATATCATTGATTTATACGTATAGTGTCCAAAATACTCACTAACCATTATTCGTAGTATATTGCGTAACGTAACAAATTGTTTTTGAAGAAACTTCTTCTTTAACAAAATTATTAATATTGTTTTTTTTACTATAGTCTGTAAAATATAGCTTGAGCTCCGCGACAGCTGTCATCGAAATTGCGTCCATGAAATTTTGAATTTTTTAACAGAATTTGGTTTTGCGAAAACTCCGTACTTACTGCACAGATAGTGATATCTAACCAGTATAGTAACTGCAAATTACAAACTTTCGATGATTTGGTGAAAGATAATCTAAACTGCAGGGTTACTATTAAAATTGAAGTTTATGTTTAGGAATTTTAAGTTGTATTCAAGTAGAGGTGTACAACTTAAAATTCCTAAACATAAACTTCAATTTTAATAGTAACCCTGCAGTATTTCTCGTGTTTGATTCCTATTCTTAATATGTACTTCTATTGCACTTAAATTTTAACAATAAAACAATATAATGCGGCGAACTTAATACCATAAGCATACTTCCAACTTCTCGAAATTCTTCTTTCCATCCACGTATCAACACGCTTTAAGTGACATTTGATGTCGACATCGTCCCATTCCTAGCCCTGTCAGTATGATGGCTGTCGTGGAGCTCAAGCTATGTTTTACAGACTATAAAACACTCAGTACCGCATGTTATTAACTTAACTCCGCATTCCCTTGCTTGAGTTTGAGTACACTAACTAATACTCGTAATATAATTTGTTTTCTTCATTCAACAATTTGGAAAATGCGGTTTCTAATAGGCGTGATCGTTGCAAAGACGAACCGTTTTATAAGACTGTTTTGTGTTCAAGGCGATAGGACCGTTTTACGTTTCATTCTAAAGCAGTGCCAGCGACTCTAAAGCAGTGCCAGCGTTTGTTCGTCGCGAGACCAGTCCTTAGATTGTTTAACGCGGATATGTCCTTTAGTGCTATATTAATAGAGCCTAGAACGTAATGAGATCATTGCGACGTCGTCGTCGGCTTCTTGCTCGTTCCGTTCGTTTTGGTCTGTGATACAATAAAGTAATCTTTATGTCTATGAGTATACAGTCGAGTATCGTGTAAATCAATTTCGTCTCGTTCGCACATGTTTGACCGTCCTCTGCGCCTTGCTCGTTCACATACAATGAAACCAGTTGCGAACGAGGATCGTTTCGAGGACCTGTTTTCGTTCCAGAAAAAACGGTTGCGTTTCGTCGTCGAAAAATCGGACAACGACCCACTCCTAGCTTCTAATGAATCCACGAATTATTATGCAGATTCTGTAAAAATTGATTATTACACCATTATTTCTTTAAAACTTAATTAAAAATATTTATTTTTATTTATATACCATCAGTTCCGATACAACCATAGCACGATGTAGAAAACAGACGACGCCATCTAGTGTAGATAGAATAATACATAGGCTGCTATTTATGTATGCGGAATCTGGGATTCCAATAATTTTAAACGCAATGTCTGACCTCCATGGTCAAATTCGTTCTTTTTTTAAATACTGGCCGCTAATATTTTTCTCCTATACGTTAGTGTTTTGTTTTTGTTGGGTTTAAAATGTCATATCGCTGAAAAAATGGAACTCACTCGTGAAAATATTCGTGCTATCATTTATTACGATTTTCGACGTGGTTTAACGCAACAACAGTGCGTAGATCAATTAACTTCGACTTTTGGTGGTGAAGCTCCATCAAAAACGACTGTGTATCACTGGTTTAGTTAGTTTAATCGCGGGCGCAGTAAGCTCACGGACGAAGTTAAAGAAGGTCGCCCGAAATCGGTGGTTGTGCCACAAAATATTGAAGCTGTGCGAAAACTAATAATGCAAGACCGCCATGTTACGTATCGCGAGATAGAGGCTATTCTGGGCATATGTATGACGAGCATTCATAGGATATTACATGACATTTGTCTGTAAAAAAAAATTGTTCGCGTTGGATCCCGCACAACTTAACTCAGGATCAAAAAGATGCTCGCGTCGAATGGTGCAAGAAAACCTTTAAAAAATTCAACGGAGGCGACTCAAAATCTGTTCATTATATCTACACAGGTGACGAATCCTGGATCTACGCGTACGATCCCGAAACTAAACAACCATCAACAGTTTGGGTGTTTCAAAATGAGCCGAAACCTACGAAAGTGGCTCGTGCAAAAAGCACTGTAAAGCAAATGGTGGCCTGCTTTTTTGGTATTAATGGCCATGTGGCTACAATACCACTGGAGAATCGCAGAACGGTTAATTCGCTGTGGTACACGACCATTTGTTTGCCGAAAGTATTTGAAGAAATACGTCAAAACAACCAGCGACGCAGAATCATACTTCACCATGACAATGCCAGCTGTCATACATCTCAGGAAACAACTACATTTTTTTATGGTCAAAAAATAGAATTGATGGGTCATCCTCCGTCCGTACAGCCCTGATTTAGCTCCCAATGATTTTTATTTATTCCCAAATGTAAAGAATAAATTACGTGGTCAACGATTTTCGACCCGTGAAGATGCGGTAGATGCGTTCAAACAGCACGTTTTGGAGATACCTCAATCAGAGTGAAAAAAGTGTTTTACAATTTGTTTTCATCGAATGCAAAAGTGCATCTACCATAGTGGAGAATACTTTGAAAAACAATAAAAGCATATTTAGCCATATACATTTGTTTATTTTTTCTATTCCGCATACATAAGTAGCAGCCCTCGTACTAGGGATAGTTATGTATTGCCACAGAGGAAAACAGGAAATTGAACCTAATCATAATGATTTTATTTAGAGTAACTCAGGAAATGCGCCTTATTGACCTTACAAGTTAAACTTATTGTCCATTTAAAAATTTAGATTGTGTTGGAGAAAAAACTTAGTCTTCTCAAAGTTCTTAAAAAAGTTTATTATAATACTTAATTATAAAACATACAACTCCTGAATTGTTAGTTATATATTAAATGGGTCTTATCGCGACTATTTATTAGGTAAAACATTTTACCTAATAAATAATCGCGATTAGACCCGTTTAATATATAACTGTGTATGAGTATCGCGAATCATTAAGAAATACTCATGAATTGTTCTTTGTGACTTTAATTCCAAACACCATTGACATCTAAATAATAATTTATGTTATTGTAGTCCTTTTGGCACAAAGTCTACGTTACACAATCGGATCAAGTCGCGATTATTTATTAGGTAAAACGTAATGTAAACGTAATTACCTTAATTCCCGACGTGAAACGCTATTACGAGGAGGTATCAAAAAGTAGTGAGAACGACACACTTCTTGGTAAGAAAAAAAATACTGGCAGGCATAGATCAGATACATATTTATAATATTAATAAAGAAAAAAAATCTTCGATTCTCTTTTGTTTTTTTCTGAATTTAGTCATTTGTTTGCGTTGTGTCGGAAAGTGTTCTCGAAGATGGAGAAAAACGAAGTGCGAGCCGTTATTAAATACCTCTGTTTAAAAAAAATATTAGACATTAGGAGAGTCTGCTCCGCCATACTCCACTGTCGCAAGGTGGGCTTCTCAATTTCGAGTAGGGAGAACGAGCATGGAAGGCGAACATCGTTGCGGCCGTCCATCATGCAAGAAAATATTGCGAAAGTCTGGAAAATTATATGGAGCGATAGAAGAGTTACCATCCGATACTTAATTCAAGAAACGGGCACTTCATATGAAAGTATTCAATCCATATTGAAACAATCGTTGAATACGAGAAAAGTCTCCGCAATATGGGTGCCGAGAATGTTAACCGACTGTCAGAAACAAAATCGACTTGACATTAGGTCAATAACCCCTAAAATCTGCACCTTATGTAAATATCCGACATGAGAACTGTTTTTTTAACCACTTGGGTGCCTGTCACAATTTTGTATTTTTTCCTCTCCTCAGGGATTTTCCGATTCCAGTGGTGCCACCTACATGCTACTTACAGTCTTAATTATTATTCTTAACAATCATAGTGCCTACTTGCTTAATTGTGCTTAATTTGCGCAATATCTCGTGTGTGTATGCAGTCTATTTTAGACCTATTCTGTATAAAGTATTTTTTTATTTCTAATATTGGCTAGTTGCATGTCTAGCTACCAACGTGTCAATTGCTAGCAAATACTCGGGATGTGCTGAAAATCAGCGCTGCGTTGATGTTCGCACACGCAGCATTTAGCTGAGCATATCCTTATTATCGCATAGCGTTATTTATCTAAGTTTTCACTAAAGTAACTAAATATGTATTTAACTTAGTCTATTTTAAGTTGTTTTTTGTACTTTTTTGCGATAATTAAACCATTTTTCAATTTCAATTTCAATTATGAAGATATTATTCGACAAGCTTCAAGAAGATTCTGAAACACTTTTTAGTATGCCCTAACTTTTCTGCGATGTGGAAAGAATTTATATTCTATTTGCTCTTTGTACAAAGTAAAATGAAAAGTGACAGCCGCAGAGAAAAAATGAGAGGAAAAAAAACTCCACTCTTTTCTCAATTAAACCAAATACACCGATACGTACAGTCCGTTAGCTTTTAGAATATACCACGGGCAATTGAGTAGGCCTAGGCCTTCGCCTAAAGCACACGAGTGTAATACTACTTCCTGCTCTGTATAAAAAGTTTCTTCACTATATTGAAAAGTTACGTAAAGTTATAAATAACAATACAAAATAAACCTTCTATTACACCAATATATCCGATTCTATCCGCTAGTAGCCGAGGTATATTCTAAAAGGTAACAGATTGTAATTTTTTTTTTAAATGAGGTAAAATAAAATGAAAATAAAAGAAGATATCCTCACAAACTGAATAATAACAAAAACCTACGAGGGTTACAAATAAAAATGGGCCCGAGGGGCCGCGTCCCTTAAATGTGCTTAAATTTACACTTTGACAACTTCACCTTAAAAGGTACACCTTATAGAATAAGTGCATGTAATTCTTATATTATTTTCACAAGAGTTATCCTTAGAAGGTAATCCTACTGAAGCGTGGAAACCTGCGCTTCAGTTAAATTTTAATTTTAGAAAGGTTAAAGGACATCCTACCGAAACGTGGAAATAATTATAAACGTTTCGGTTATAATTAATTTTATTGATATTCCACTTTTGTGCCGCGAAACAAAAAACAAAAAAGGTTAACTTTACGGAACCCGCAAGCAGACCGGAGACCTCAGTTCTGGCAACTTATCCCGGATTCCGTTGCGTATACAAAATCTAAGCTATCAAAGCTAACAGCTCAGATTCCATGATTGCCATCAAAAATCTAAAACGCCAAGCGTTAGTTAATTGTTTTATAAAAGTCGGTCAGCGTCAGAATGACCGGTCACTAATCGTATTATCGTCGGAAATTGTGATGAATATTTAGTGCCCTATTGCTTCTATTTGCTTCCTCTAAGTAGACAATTTCTTTGTAGATATTTTAGTTTCCATAATAGCTACGGGTGCAGAGTTTTAAAAATAGGAAGGGAGCAAATGGGCACTAATTTCTGCCTTATGAGTTATTAAGTGATTCTACGAAAGTTTGATGATATGCCTAGGTGACCGGTCAATCTGACGTCAGGATATCGTACGGTCACCCTTAAATGTTGTTTCTCTTCTAAAATATGATGGAAGAAAATCTCTACTAAGGGGAAGCAAATAGAAGTAATAGGGCACTAAATATTTATCACAATTTCCGACGATAATACGAATGACCGGTCATTCTGACGCTGACAAAAGTCGGGAAGACAAAAGTCTCCTTTCATGAAATGAATTTGTCTACAGACATAAACACGGTGGCGGCGGGCGGCGGCTCCATGCTGTTCTTCCGCTCGGGGCTCTTCGTGGTGGGCCCCGAGTCGGCGGGGGCCCACCCGGGGCCCGCCTGCTACCGGAAGAGGGGGCCCCTCACTGTCACCGATACGAACTTGGTGCTGGGAAGGTAAACATTGACGGTGTTTTTGAATTTTAGAACCTAGATTGTGTACTACCAAGAACTACGTATGGCCTGTTAGCCTTTAGCCTCAACTGAGTAATCAAAAACCGATTATATTGCAAAAAGGTGAGGTTTATTTTGTATTGTTATTTATAACTTTACATAACTTTTCAAAATATTGAAGAAAAATTTTATACAGAGCAGGAAGTACTATTACACTCGTGGGCTTTCGGCGAAAACCGAAGCCTACTCTAGAGCCCGAGGTATATTCTAAAAGCTAGTAGACTGTACGGGCATTGAGTAAATTTTTTTATGTATGTGGCGGTACATCCGAGAATACGAAAATCAGTTTTGCCTTACGCTTTAATTTCATACTTCATCTTCGTTCTGTGAGCTTTCTGAACTTTCCTTTCAAACTCGGCGACTGCTTTACCATTCTTTTTCATTATAACTTGGTGTGGATAATATACAAGTATAATTATTTCTCTCCAACTTCCAGTCTCGGTACTGGCGAAATAATAGCACCAACACATCGTGATAATTTTCAGTCTATTACCTCTCATTGCAGGGCACAGGGCTACTCTCAAAGAGAGTGAATATGGGCTTATTTACCACGCGTGCCCGCTGAGGTTTTTCCGAGCACCTCATACACTCAGGTTTCCCCGCGATGGTTTCCTTCACGGTAGTTATAAATAGATAAAAAGATACATTGTACGTAATACAGAGAGCATTTTTAACAGGTTCGATATTTCACTGATGCCGGTGAGTCGCCCATTAGCTCAGTTGGGAGAGCGCTGGCACGGTTAGCCAGAGGTCTCGGGTTCGAGTCCCATGGGTGGAATTTTTAGCCTCTAAATAGGGTTTTTAAGATACATTAAATACGTACATTTGAGAAGTTCTGAGCAATACCACTTGTGCCGCTTGTATACCACTAGTAAAAAGTGAAGGAATGTTCCTTCAATGAAATTCGTCGACTTCACAGTCCCAGTCTTGGTAGTCAACCGTGCTACCGCTAGACCTACGCGGCAGTTAACATTACTGTAAATTACCCTTTTAGGTTACTGCCAGAGTATTTCCCGAAGATCTTCGGAGTGAACGAAGACGAGGCGTTAGACAGGCAAGCGTCGGTTGAAAAGTTTGAGGAGCTCACGCGAGACATCAACGTCTTCTTGAAGGAGAGCGGGGGCAAAGCGGTAGGTACTGTAACGATACTTCTTTATAGTAGCTGGCTGGCTGGTTTGAATTATTTGAAGAATATCGTTACGTTTTGTCTATGTAGGTAGGTGTCAGACGTGTTGATACTCTCAGCTAGGCTAGGTGTTTGTTATAAGAAAGATAATAAAAAGAAAGTATTATTGCTAATTCAGCGTTTTAATAAGTATTGCGCTACAGTACCCTAGCCCAGTGTTCCGCAAAACTGTTGTGAAATGAAATGAAAATGTATTATTCAAAGTAGCGCAGAAACGCGGCTTAAGGAGAAAAAGTGGACAGAAAAACTCCAAACTGTTTTCAAGGTATACCCACGATTCTCGGAAAAAAACGATTTTCTTCATAAATACTTCTTTGCCAAAAGTGTCACCGAAAAATCTCAATAAAAGCTAGATATTTTCAGAATCAATCATATATATTGGAGTGTCTAGGTTACCTTTATTTCCCGATCTCCGATATTTTCCTTGACCTACTATAGCTTCACAGATGTACAAACGTAGAAAACAAAGTGATTGGTATATGCCCGCACTGGGAATCGAACTGGTCCCTCACTTCCGAGTCCATTGTTCTACCCACTGAGATACCGCCGCTCCAGCCACTTTGGCCTATATTATTAAAGACATTAATTACGCTTGAGTTTAAAAACCTATTTACGCTTGAGTGCGAAGCGCTCGCGGCCTAGGCGGACCGAGTGATTGGAATCAATCACTTGAGTTAAGCAAAAACAGGCTCGGTCAGGTACAGGATGGGTGACCGTCCCGTAACTACCGCTAGTGGCATTTTCCCGAGCGCTTCTGTGCTTCGCAAGGCACGTTAAGCCGTTGGTGCCGGCTGTCATATAACGGCAGTTGTTAAGCCATGTGAGAGGCCTTATGTGTGGCTTGATAACTTCAGAGAGTAAGGCCCGCCACTGTCTTACAATCCTCCGCCAACCCGGACTTGGCCCCTGTGGTGGAGTATGGCCTAACCTTCCCGCGGTGCAGGAAGAGACCCGTGCCTCAACAGTGGGGACATACAAGGGTTGATAACGAACATTTGAGTGCAACGATAAAATTAACTTATGGTTTTACATGTTACACGAGATTTGTACAACAATACTTTACGGGTGTTTACGGGTTGCTTTTGAAAAAAGTTTCTAATAAATGTCGCAGTGATGAAAAACAAATCTTATGGTCCACGATCTAAAAAGAAGGGGTTATGTTCATTAATAGTGCAAATTCATTGTATCTGACTGTTCTTGCAGATGACATTAGAAGAGGTGGCAATGGGTTTCATCAACGTTGCCAACGAAGCTATGTGCAGACCTATCAGGTAAATAAATAAATTTGTGAGTAAGTGTGTGTGTGAAAATGAATGAATCAATCAATTATGTTGCATATATAATATGTGGTATAATATGTTATGTATAGCCAAAAAATTACTTCATACGTCGTTAAATACATAACTTAAAACTAACTGTAGACAATAGAGAAGATGATGGTACAATACATTATTATATTTAAGCACCATTCACCCGCAAAAAATGGTGCACTAATAAAGTACCTTAAAAATAAATGAATGAATGAATGAATGAATGGATAGATGGATGGATGGATGGATGGATGGATGGATGGATGGATGGATGGATGGATGGATGGATTTGTTGGGTTTGGATGGACGGACGGACGGACGGACGGACGGACGGACGGATGGACGGACGGATGGACGGACGGACGGACGGACGGACGGATGGACGGACGGACGGATGGACGGAGGGACGGACGGACGGACGGACGGACGGATGGCGTACGTAATGGGTGAGTCGCCCATTAGCTCATTTAGATAGAGCGCTGGTACGGATAGCCAGAAGTCGCGGGTTCGAATCCCGGCATGTGGAAGTGGAATTATTAGCCTCTAAATAGGTTTTTAGAATAATAACTAAATAATTTACATCTTCTTCTTCAAGTAACAATATGTAGTCCACTGTTGGACATAGCCCTGCTTGTTGCAGATTGATGCCAATTATTTATTTATTCATTCATAAGTAAATAAATTTTTTTTACTGTAATTTATTTCGTGATACGAAGGGCTCTGACGACGGCACGCGGGCACGACGCGTCGCGGCACGCCCTAGCCTGCTTCGGCGGCGCGGGCGCACAGCACGCGTGCTCCGTCGCCCGCGCACTGGCCATCAGCACCGTGCTGGTGCATAAGTACGCAGGTGAGGCGGGGGAGGGATTGACTGTCGCAAATTTAACATAAACTAGAATGGAATTAATCGGGATGAGATAACGAACTGACACGTTAATGAACGGCTTACATTGAACTTTGATATAAACACAACTCTTGATATAAAACTAATTTCGGAACTGCTCAGCTGTTTGAATGTAATAATTTCTAAATGTAAAATTACATAATATGTGACGTCACACTAGGGAGGGGGGGGGGGGAGTCTCACAAATGTGACCAGCTGTGCCAAGGACGGGGGAGGGGTCAAAAGTCAGGAAAATTGTGTGACGTAATTTATGGATGGCCCCAAATGATAGAAATGAACAATCGATATCGATATCAACCCTTGTATGCCCCACTGCTGGGGCACGGGTCTCTTCCTGCATCGCAGGAAGGTTAGGCCATACTCCACCACGGGGGCCAAGTCCTTGTTGGTGGAGGATTGTAAGACAGTGGCGGGCCTAAATGGACAATGGTACGAAATAATCCGCCCTACCCACTAGATATTTCGTGATTCTTTGTGGACTCCTCACCCCTTTTCGAGTCGCACGTGATTAATGGGCGATCCGTTTGAACTTTTCAGGCATTCTGTCAGCCTACGGCATGGCCTTAGCGGACGTGGTTCACGAGGCGCAGGCGCCCTGCGCATTGCGCTATTGCCCTGATAATTTCCAGCAGTTGGATCGAGAGCTGGACATATTGGCCGCTGTGTGCAAGGATAAACTGGCCCGACAGGTAAGTCTACGTTTGTATTTAACATTCAAGCACACACACACACACACACACACACACACACACACACACACACACACACACACCCTCACACACCCTCATACACTCACACACACATAAACTCTACATTTATAGTTTTGCATGATCATTTTAGTATTATAATTTCTTTTTAATGCACTAACCCGTCCTAAGGACAATTTTAATTATTGTTGAAAGTTTCTATATAGTAACTAATTTAATTTAATGTTTATTGTTATTTGATTATATTTATTTCGTACAAGAAAGTGTACACATTTTTTACTTGTATGATTGATTTATTGTTTTTGTATGTGTGACTTTCCGCAGAATTGCATTAAAAGCCTAATTCAGGAGTACCACCATGATAATTTTTATTAATTTTTTTACAGATTAATTTTTATTTGCATTCAAATTAACAATTATTGTTGGCGACAGATCTGGCAACCCCGTTGCTGTGATCTGTTAGAAAACTTACTTAGCAACGGTGTAGCGAATGGATCTGTTTTAATTGTCCTTTTTATTATTTAATATGTTTTAAATATAAATAATTACTATAATTCGGGCTTTCCATTTTCGGCGGTAACAATTATCTTATTTTACCTAACATTGAAATGGATCTTTCGATGAGAGGCGTAGACAGCCACGTTACGGCTCGCCTATTACTGTTGTCGATGTGACAACTAAATACAACAGCAAAGGGCAAGATACCCAAAATCCGTGTGCGTGCATGCAACGACTAATAAATGTTGATGAAGCAAAGAAGGTCTGTTAGGTTCGTGAGTCTATTTAACGTAGATAGATATATATCTCTTTAATGGACACCAGTAATGTATGATGGATGACACGCAATGTAATATAATGCAATGAAATGAAATGCAATGGAATGGAATACAATAGAATGGAATACAATGGAATGAATTGAAATGAAATGGAATTGAATGGAATTGAAATGAAATAAATTGAATTTAACGGAATGTAGATGTAGATAAATCATCTCATTAAGTAGATGCAAAAAGGCCAATATTATATTATTAGATGTAGATAGAGAACACTGCACAACCAGAAAAATATTACAACCATGATTTCTTAAATCTAAGTCGTCGTCCTCGTCAGGCTATACTAGTCCACTGCTGGACATAGCCCTACCCTAAAGAGCGCCACGTTGTGCTATCATAGGTGGTAATACCCATAATCCCCACGCTGGGCATGCGGGTTGGGGAAATCTAAGTAATGTTTACAATTGGCGGTCTTATCGCTAAGAGCGATCTCTTCCAGACAACCTTTGGAGTGGATCGCATGAAGAATAAATAAATAATTAAATGTGTAACGGTGCAAACCTCTTTACACCATTCTTTATATTTCTTTTTCTATCTATCATTTTCTTATCACGGCCACTCGGCTGTGGAATGATCTTCCGGTATCAATAAGGCGCTCCCCTTCCTCAGCTATCTTTAAAAGCAAAGTTAAGGAGTTTTATCTGGCCCTGCAAGTTTAGTATTCGTGCATTGTCCTTTTCATTTTGTCTTTTCCGTATGTCTCCATATAGGTACACAATATTGTATTTATTTCCTCATCGCGTAGATTGTTATTATAACGTATTTATAATATGTAAGTTTATCATAACTATGTGTGTAACTGTTTATGTAAGTGTATTGTTATTTATATAAGTAGTGTATTAAAATATTCATATTTGCAACGACTACCCGTCTCTTATTTCCTTCAGCAACTTTCCGTCGTAAGGTTGTCTGGAAGAAATTGCTTTTAGCAATAAGGCCGCCAATTGTACTTTGTATCTTTACATGTTTTATAATATGTGCTCTGGTGTACAATAAAGAATATTCTTATCTTATCTTATTTTCTAATATTTAAATTATGTCACAATTCCGAAATTTCCCTCATTTTCATCGTTACAACTTTACCCATCGACTAGATCTGACTAGGTTTACCTGCTTATCCGTTTTTATCCAGTTTTTCTGTTTTATTATAAAATAAACAGTACAAATAAAGCAATAGTTGAAGTAGTTCCAGTTTTATTATTTCTAAAAGTATTACAACACGGCAACCCAAGAAACCTTAGAACCGGGGGGTGGGCAGCAGCGCCCCCTGCAGTACAATTCCACCGAACTGCGATCCCCAACCCGCATGCCCGGCGTGGGGATTAAGGGCATTACCCCCTATGAGAGCACAACGTGGCGCTCCTTAGGAGAGGTCTATGTCCAGCAGTGGACTATAATCAATTCCACCAACTTAGTCAGTAAATTGACATTTGCGATGTGACCAGTTTATGACAGAAAAATAATAGGGATGCACACAATCGACATAAAATATAGACTTGGCTTAATTTTTGAATTCTATAGATTTATCACACAACTCTCGAAAGCTATGTAAGACATGATGAATACAAACATTTTAAATTATTCTGGTTACATCCTGTTAAAATTGTCTCATTAATAATACTTCCGTGATTTGTCATCAGCGACAGTACTAAGAAAAAAGATTATGTTGTTAAATCTATCGACTAAAGCACACCACTATTTTAGCTGGCAACTCTTTTTCACTAACACGATAATTCTATCTGTCAATTTACTGACTAAGTTGGTAGGCTGAACTATATAGTATAGCCTGACGATGATGAACCTTAGAAAATATTAAAAAGCTACAGGACATTTTCTCGTCCTCCGCCAGGGTTTCGCCCCCTCCCAGATGGTGATAGAGCCGTACCTGCATCTGCGCTACGCCGGCACCGACTGCGCGCTGATGGTTTCACCGGTCGCCGGCACCGGCTGCGAATATGGTGACTTCTACACGGCTTTCGTCGACAGGTGATACATGCTATTATTTGTTTATTTAGGGGAATATATTCTTTTTAACGCGCTAACCCGTTTTAAAAACCTATTTAGAGGCAAAAAATCCACCCATGCCGGGATTAGAACCCGCGACCTCTGGCTATCCGTGCCAACGCTCTCCCAACTGAGCTAATGGGCGACTCACCGGCATCAGTGAAATTTCGAACCTCTCTACAATATTCTCTGTATTACGTACAGGCAGCGACATATGGCTGAAGTAATTTGCATCACTTGCAGCCCCGAGTACCTACTTTGCAGTTAGGTTTTACATCGGAATGATATCGCTGTACCCACATGATTAATAATCGAAAGAATATAATCTTTCGATAATTAATAATATAAAAGTGAAAGAATATAATTATTGATTATATTCTTTCACTAACTCGTGCCAATGACAATTTTAAAAACCTATTTAGAGGCAAAAAATTTCACAAAAACCTTACTGTAAAGTAGGGGCTGCAAGTGATGCAAATTACTTCAGCCAGATGTCGCTGCCTGTACGTAATACAGAGAATATTGTAAAGAGGTTCGGAATTTCACTGATGCCGGTGAGTCGGCTATGTGAGATGAGATGAGAGAGAGAGAGAGAGGTTGGGCTTAATTACCACGGTCGTGTGCCCACCCCGGATTGGCAATTTCATATTCAGCGCTGAGATATTTGAACACCCCAGACGGGTTTCTTCACAATGTAAGTTTCTGTGTTATTTTGAATAAAATACACACATATATAACCTCACGCCTGTATCCCAGAGGGGTAGGCAGAACCCAGGGGCTGCCACTTGCCACGATCCGCGATAAAATTAATAAAATAAGAATATTTAAAATTCAGTGTTACAAGTTGTGTGCTATGGGTAGCCAAGCTGCTGCCGTATACTTCGATTTGACTTACAATATTGAACTCTACCCTCACAGGTATAAGAGCGAGTTTGGCTTCACCCTCGCCGACAGAGATGTGTTGGTCGACGACGTCAGAGTTCGCGGTATCGGCAAGAGCTCCGTGCCAGAGGAGACTGCGCCACCTAGCGGGAAAGGGACTAAGCCTGTGGCTGAGAAGGTGACCCTTTTTTAAAAACCTATTTAGAGCCTAAAAATTCCACACATGCCGGGATTCGAACTCGCGACCTCTGGCTATCCGTGCCAGCGCTCTTCCAACTGAGCTAATGACCCTTTTTTATCTTATTTAATTTATAAGCCATACATGCATGACAGATGTTTGTTTGCAAACCAAAGATGCTTACAAGATGGTGGATAGCGTTTTCGCCTTTCCGCATTAAAAGCGATTTTTTTTTAATTCGCTAAGTATGCAGTCATCCTGCATTGTTACTTAGCAAAGTCTATGTATTTTCGTTTCTTACGTTAAACACTACAGGAAATATTTGAGGGCGGTGGTAGCGGAGCGGTGTAGAACGCCAGCCTCTCAATCGGGAGGTCGTGGGTTCAAACCCCGGCATGTACCAATGACTTTGTTTTCAAAGTTATGTACATTTGTTAAATTATAGTAGCAATACCACTCGCCGACGGTGAAGGAAAACATCGTAAGGAATCCCTAGTGTCTGAAGTGTTAACGTACCTCAGCGCTTGCTACGTACAATGGCCCAACTATGAGGCTTTAGTGCGGAAATCTCAGGTCTAACTAACTAACAGAAAATATTTATCACGTCAAATTTGATACGAGTGAAGTAGCGGATTATGTTCAGGGCGACCGTTCGGAGTAGGGTGTCTACGATACTTTGCGCTGAGTGGTCGCATTTGGTTGTATGTGGCTTGATGTGTTTTGACTCTCGTCCATAGCTGGGCACCGTTAATAAAATAGTTAACTTCGTTAATCGTTAATCCGCTACAAAAAAAGTTAGCTTCGTTAAACGTTAAAGCTGGCCAGCGGCGAAAAATCTGGCGGGAGGGGTCGCGTGGGCCCTGTTTCACTTTGTGGAGCGGGACCCAGGCGACCAACCGAATGAAGGACCGACTGGGGGGGGCGCCGCTGCGCGGAAGCGCGCGCGCCTCGTACCAGTCGGACCAGAGTGGCCGCCGGGACGCGGAGGGTCGGGGGACTCTCCGCGTCCATCACGGCGGGCCGGAAGGCGCCCTTGCGTGTTCCGAGGGTGCCTTCTGGCACGGAGGGGGCCCGCGCGGTCGCTCACCGCCTTCTCTGCTTTCAGAGAAGTGCTGGTGGGCGACGTGACGGGCCTCACGTGTGGGGCGTGTGGGGACCGGGACGCTTGGGCCCCCACGCGCCTCAACGAGGAGGTGCGCCGCCCTCCCCGTCTCATCGACCGGCTTGCGATGGGATGGAGGGGGCGGCGCGTTGGGGCGTATGGGGGCCAAGATCATACGCACTTGGCCCCTATGCGCTCCAACGAAGAGATGCGGCGTTTTCTAGCCCCGTCGTTGAGCACCGACGGAGCAGAAGCGCCGCCGAAGGAGTGCCCGAAAGGGCGCCCGCAGATGGGGTCGCGGAAGTGTGCGCAAGCGTTCCCGTGGCCCCGTCCTTTGCGGTGCGGAGGAACACCCCAGGAGTTTTAGTCGGTATACCGCCCTTTTCAGGGCGGGGACTCCGACATAACCACTGTGCTCCCCCGAGCCGGTGGTACCCGTAATTGGGGTTTCTCCTGGGTGAAAAAAAAAAAAAAAAGGTTCTGGAAGTTAACAGGTTAGGAACAAAACAAAGTACTTGTATAATTCAAATAAATGTGTAATTTAATCTTCGGACATAAGGTGCATATTCCCCTTCATAAACATTAACATGTTGAAGTTCTCGTCTGAAAGCGAGGCTCGTTTTGGTGTTAAAATGTCTTTACCCGTGGAAAACAGACGTTCTACTGCAGCGCTTGAGGGTATAGCAGTATTGTATTTAACAAATAGATTTATAAATATCTGTTCCCCGAGGAATGCAGCATCGTTGAACGAGTCCCGCGGAGCCGTGCGGTAAATAGTAGGCATTGGATTAACGATTAACGGAATTCTGCATAATTAACGGAAGTTAACATGTCCGTTAACATTTTTTAAAGTTAACTTAAAAGTTAACCCGCTAATCAAAATGTTAACTTCGTTAATTAACGATAAACGGATTAACGAGTTAATGCCCAGCTATGCTCTCGTCCATATTCAACCATAACCATGCTGTCATCCATCACACGTTAAAGGATATGTTACTAGATTATAAGCGTCAAAATATCAAGATATTTTCACATGTTATGTTACTTATCTGTTGTGTAGTGCAATAAATATAATAAATTATCAA
Organism: Yponomeuta sedellus; assembly: GCA_934045075.1. Taxonomy (NCBI): domain Eukaryota; kingdom Metazoa; phylum Arthropoda; class Insecta; order Lepidoptera; family Yponomeutidae; genus Yponomeuta; species Yponomeuta sedellus. Next base: position 12,601,764 of record OW203744.1, on the reverse strand, counting down.
GTAAGCTTAAAAATAATAACAATAATGCAACCAAATAGATTTTACTTTACCAGTTGGATTTATTACTTAACAACTTGCCTGTCCAAGAGTCATATGTCTCAGAGGAGTGTAATTTAACAAGTTCATGAGTCACATTTGACTCACTTTCATTACATCCTCGGACATATAAACTATCTAACTGTGGACGTGGGGAATTGGAATCGAAGTACGTCTTGGACAGGGAAGTTGCTAATGAGTATTTTTATAATATTCAGATCTAAGGTTCAATGAGTCTACGATGAAACTTACAAATCTATCACTATACTCGGCAGTAAAGCCTGAACTTCAGATTTGATGGAGAAAGAAGAGAAAATCGCCAGGAGAGCACCGAGATTCATTTAAGAAATCCAACCTAGATTGTTCGTTGATTTTACTTACACTCGAGTACTAAATGTAGGAGGTCCTCTTCTCTCTTATATCGTGTACAGTTTGGATCGTGAGAAGGTGACCCTTGAATCACCCACTTTTCCGAACTTAAAACTTTCGTGACTACACATGAGGGGCTCCATGCAGTGCAGTTGTTTAGTAGATTACAAAATAGTGTCGAATAACAGCCGTTGCTGTGCTAAAATGACCCTATTGAACAAGTAGACTCTATAGTGTTAAAATAGTACCATAGCTGTGCTACAATGACCCTATTGAACATGTTCTTAGTAGACTTAGCATGGTTTGAAACCCATAAATCCTATTTATTGAATGCTACTGGATCGAAGTAGTGCTCATCCATTTGATCCTGGCAGGTAATAATCCATCGTATTTCACTCAGAACAAAAAGTGTATTCTGAGGTTTTTCATTATATAAAGTCAGCTCGAAGAACACGTCTACTTAACAAAATTGTATCAACTGGCCGCATATTTATGTTAACATTTATTAGTCACTCTGATGTTTTCTTACTGCACTTATTACACCACTGATTTCAATCGCGTCATGGAGCAAAACATTAATCAACCGTCCCCATTTTAATCTGTATTTTATTTTCTGGCGTGTACAATCGATCGATATCAACCCTTTGTATGTCCCCATTGCTGGGGCACGGGTCTCTTCCTGCATCGCAGGAAGGTTAGGCCATACTCCAACACGGGGGCCAAGTCTGGGTTGATGGAGGATTGTAAGACAGTGGTGGGCCTTTCTGTCAATAAAATTACCTTACAATAAAGAGTTCTAATCTTATCTATATTTATAAGATTACAATAGTACTAGATGAAAATATTGTTTATTATATCTAACCTAATCCATTCAGTAAATATTTTTGTTTATATTGAATAAAAATATTTGATTAATCTATTTTCAGGTAGTAAAGGTGTACTTCGAAGGTGGCTACCAAGAGACATCGGTGTACCTACTGGAGAAACTCAAACCGGAACAAGAGATCCCCGGCCCAGCCATCATCATGGACAGCTTATCCACCATACTGGTTGAGCCAGGTCTGTATGGAATCAAACGATACTAGCTCTTATTACTTGTTTACCTAGGGCAGATAATTCTGGCCAGAGTTAACTTCGGGGAATTCCCATACGAACGTAGTTTGGTTTTTTATTTACAAGCGACATGCCGGATCGCAATGATACATTGCCAATAATTATGTCGAGAGTACACAAATCGAGGTTTGATCGTGCTTAGATTTGGAAATAAACTAATTAAAAATTAAGATATGATAAGAATATTTTTTATTGTACACGAGAGCACATATTATAAAACATGTAAACATACAAAGTACAATTGGTGGCCTTATTGCTAAAAGCAATTTCTTCCAGACAACCTTATGACGAAAAGTTGCCGAAAATTAAATTATAGCCTTGAAAATGCATTCTATGAAAAGCGTCTACGAATATCATCACAGGAGCATAGGCCTCCCTCATGTTTTTCCAAGCTCTTCTCGGTTTTGTGACGTCCACATCCAGCGACGCCTCTCCTGAACAAACTTACAATGCTATAATTCCTTTTATATTCTGTTATGATCTGTTATTAGCACAATCAAACGTCGATTTGTCTGTTCATTGCGGTACGGCATGCATTTTCAAACGTTTATATAGGAATCGTTTGTTTGTTTTAATTTATTGCACAATAAAATCATAACAGCAACTTAAATAACATACAATGTGATAAAAATTACGTACAAAGACGGACTTATTTCTACAGGGATTCTTCCAGTCAGCCTAAAAAATTGTTCCTAGAGCTTGAATCATTATGGGCACTACACTCAATGATGGCACAACCTTGCGCTATGGCGCTGATTAGGGGAGGGCTATGTCCAGCAGTGGACTAATATAGCCTGGTAGTTAGCCAGGGTCGGCTAGGTCTACCTCACGATGGGCTGGTTGAGAGAGCGGAATGGGAGGTGAAGTGAATGGACTTACTTGGTGATGGTGGATGATGGCTCGCTTTAGCTGTTGGGCAGATGATGAGCGGTGATGGATGAGCTGATGCGTCCAGCGCACGGAGAACACTCCCGCACTGTTCACTTATAGTCTAATATTGTCAATATATTGTTCTTTGAACTGATAAAGTTTCTTGGTCACCAAATGTCTATCACTTCACGAGAATTCGAGCACTTATCACGCGCGTATGTCACAGTGCGAATGTGTGTGCAGATAACTGGATAAATTAGTAGCGAGCGAGCGGCACGAGCGACGGCACCGGGGCGACCAGAATAATGAACAATGAGTGACCACAGATTCATGATTACGTCGCGCGATCGATTCTCGCGCGAACATAGCCTGAAGAAGAAGACAAGAAGAAAGCTTGAATCTTACCTGTGTATTGTGTTCATGTTTAACACTTTAGAGTTTTCATGATTAACACTTTAAAGATTGCCGGGCTCACATAACGAAATTCGGGGACATCAAAATCATCATCGGTTCGGGCCAACCGAAGAAGATAACCACAGACCTGGACTCCATCCAGCTCAGCATCTTCTCTCATCGGTTCATGTCGATTGCTGAGCAAATGGGCAGGTAAGTGCGATACTAAAATATGACAATTAATGTAATTTCTATCCAGAACCCTTTCCCTCCCAATGAAATTAAATGAAATGAAAAGGTTTTATTCAAAGTAGCGCAGAAACTGCGGCTTAATGAACGTTACAATTCAAACTAGGTGTCAACCCCTGTATGTCTCCACTGCTGAGGCACGGGTCTCTTTCTGCATCGCAGGAAGGTTAGGCCATACTCCACCACGGGGGCCAAATGCGGGTTGGTGGAGGATTGTAAGACAGTGGCGGGCCTTACTGTCAGAAGTTATCAAGCCGCCTATAAGGCCTCTGACATGCCTTAACGAATGCCATTACATGACAGCCGGCACCAATCGCTTAGCGTGCCTTGCGAAGCACGGAAGCGCTCGGAAAAATGCCACTAGCGGTAGTCACGGGACGTTCACGCATCCCGCACCTGGCCGCGTCTGTTGTTGCTTAACTCAAGTGATTACTCTAACTATGTACGGTCGCGGTCTAAAAATGTTTATCAGTTTTCAAATTAGATTCTTTAGCACACTGTGTGCAGTAAAGTCTAAAATGCTATATCTAGGTACGTATTACTTTTTAATAGTTGTAGCATCGATTCTAACAAAAAGAGTATTCATGACGTTTTGATGATGAAACACTTTTCTTTATTTAAAAATTGACATAATTGATTTTTTTACAATGACATTTATCAAAAATACTAGGATTGAAATAGTAGAAATTGATTGTAAAACCATGGCAACCTCGCTTGGGTGAATCCCTATTGCTTCTTCTATGCTCTATGCCTAATCTATGCTCTATGCCTAATCAAATCACATAATATCATCGACCATGTGGCATAGATTTGTGCATGCAATTACCAACCTTAAGGTGGTAAACATTTTCAGACCGCGAGTGTACACTTCATTAAAAGAAAATAAATAAAAACCACAATGTCTACAGGATTCTCCAGCGCACTTCAATCTCGGTCAACATTAAGGAGCGTCTGGACTTCTCATGTGCCCTGTTTGGTGCGGACGGCGGACTGGTGTCCAATGCACCACACATACCCGTCCATTTGGGCGCCATGCAGGAAACCGTGCAGTACCAGGTAACTAAACACTATAGTCTGTAAAATATGGCTTCAGCTCCGCGACAGCTGTCATCGAAATTGAGTGCATGAAGTTTTGAATTTTTTCACAGAATATTTGTACTGCGAAAACTCCGTACTTACTGCACAGATAGTGATGTCTTACCAGTATAGTAACTGCAAATTACAAACTTTCGATGATTTGGTGATGGATAATCTAAAATGCAAGTTTATTATTGGAATTGAACTTTATTTGTTTGAAAACAATTATCAAATTTCTTTAGAATTAAAATAATGAATATTGTTTTAATTAATACCTATATTTAAGAATATTCCACGCGCAAAAACCAAAACGGGCGGCGGTCCGCCGAACCAAACCGAATTCTTTTTTCCCATTCTTTCCATTACGTGTATGGAAAGGAGAAATTCGGAAGAATTCGGTTTCCAATCAACACGCTTTGAGTGACATTTGATGTCGACATTGTCCCATTCCTAGCCGGCTGTCAGTGTGACGGCTGCTGTCGTGGAGCTCAAGCTATGTTTTACAGACTATAGTTACTCGCTTCGTCAAACGATCTCGATATCAACCCTTGTATGTCCCCACAGCTGTGGCACGGGTCTCTTCCTGCATCGCAGGAAGGTTAGGCCATACTCCACCACGGGGGCCAAGTCCGGGTTGGTGGAGTGTTGAAAGACAGTGGCGGGTCTTACTGTCAGACGTTATCAAGCCGCCCATAAGGCCCCTGACATGGCTTAACGACTGCCATTACATGACAACCGGCACCAACGTCTTAACATGCCTTGCGAAGCACGGAAGCGCTCGGAGAAATTCCACTAGCGGTAGTCCCAGGACAGTCACCCATCCTGCACTTTACCACGCCTGTTGTTGCTTAACTCAATTGATTCAAACGATCTATGGCCTAGTTACTAGAGCATAGATGGTTTGACAAAGCAAGTCGCGAGTTTCAAGGCCCCCCTCAAAGAGCAATTCCCATACAAACGTAATTTCGGATCGTAATTAAACTTTGCCAACACGTTGAGAGGACACAAATCGAGGTTTGATCGTGCCTAGAGCCTAGGGGCGAGTCTCTAAAACACATAGTTGTTCAATAGAGTCATATTAGTCCGGTAATGGTCGTTTCATTGACATTATCGGTAGTCTGGTAACCAATGGCAGTGCAATTTTATAACCCGTGGTACTTAACTCGGCGCCTCGCGCGATTCGATCGTCTTCGAGAGATGCCGATTTAATTTGCCTAAGTTATACCCTTGTAATGACATTGTACTGGTTGATATTTGCGAGGCAAATAGCAACCATAGTCGTGCTTATTTCATTCTCTTGAAAAGCTATGTAAGTATTAAACTCTAGGGCGTGATTTCTATCTATCCCCCCCGGATACAGCCGTGTGAGTTTATGTATATAGTATGTGTATGTGCGCGTTTTCGTGTGCGCGTGCGCGTTGAATGTGTGAGTGAGTTAGTGTATATTGGGGGTGTGACCGCCTGACAAAATATTTATCTGTGTGGCAGGGATAAGTACAAATATTCCAGGGGTGGGACAGAAGCATGGCTACGGGAAAAAGTGAAGTTCATTCCGTTCCTATGATGGTATATATTCACAGATGAAAGTCCGCGGCGACTCTATGAAGCCGGGCGACGTACTTCTGGCCAACCACCCGAAGGCTGGCGGCTCGCATTTGCCGGACTTGACCGTGATTACGCCTGTTTTCCACAAGTAAGTTTCCTTTTCGACTTTCCAGATCTGTTGCAATTGATAATGATGTGTGTATCGTTGTATTCGGTTGTACCACACCGCATTCTGTGACGCTCTGTGACGAGTTTAATAACCGGTTTCTTAAAAGTATTTTTCAAACTTTTTATCCTTCTACATAAATGGTTTTCTATAAAGATTTTTTATACTTCTATGTAACTCAATAAGATTACTTATTTTGTGTTGATTCTTTTATATATATGGCTATTTATCGTTTTTGAATGCGTTTTATTTAAATTTCAAAACTATGGAAGGTGTTTTTTTTTTAATTTGAGAAAAGACGAGTTATTTTTATATTTGAATGAATTTATTGTATGTTATACATGTTTATATTGTTAAGTCGTGAATGGCAGTCGTTAAGCCATGTCGCATAAGTGGCAGGATGTCGGTGGCCTTAGGGGCGGCTTGATAACTACAAAGTTTTACCACGGTGCAAACCTGTTTCCACCATTTTTCGATATTTATTTACTTCTGTCCTAAATATTTTATGAAAAATTTAAAATTACTTCACCCATTGTTGATTTCCTTTCGATTACCGCTTGCTACTTTACCTTTTACGACCACTGCTGTCAATTTTGACCTTACGAATTACCTATTTTTCCTGTTTACGCTGATCAGATTTACTTGCAGTTTTGAAAAGTGTTATTGAAGTCATACATGTTTTATAAGTATTTGTCACAAGCACTCTTCAATGGCGCCCAACGTGGGGCTATGAAAACTATTTTTAAAGAATTGTGTTACTAATTCTTTAAAAATAGTGAAAAGCTGTAAAAAACCTGCTTTAATTTTAGTCCAATCAAATCATATCAATTTATTTCAACGTAGTTAATGAGTTTTACATTCTGTTTCTTCAGGCTATATTATGTCCAGAAGTGGACTGCTGGACATAGCCCTCCCCTTATGAGCGCCATAGCGCCCTGTCTTCAGCTTGCCGCATCCAGCATCTGCCGGCAGTTTTTCGCAGATCTGCAGATTATGTTTGCTTAATGTCAATATGCAATGTAAAATGTAAGCCGCCATAGTGTAGTGGGGAAAAAGATAGCGGAAAAAAAACTCCACTCTGACCATCTTTTCTCAAGTCATCTTAAACCTAATACACCAGTTGCCACCTACACCAATGATAAGATTCCTTGTGATAAGATCCTAATATTTCCCAGGTCCCAAAACCGGCCGATATTCTTCGTCGCATCGCGTGGCCATCACGCCGACATAGGCGGGCTAACCCCCGGCTCCATGCCGCCTCAGTCCACGAGCCTGTCACAGGAAGGTGCTGCCTTTAAATCCTTCCTGCTGGTGGACGAGAGGGGATTCAAAGAGAAGGAGCTTGTGGAAGGTACACAAATACTTAATCGTTACCTTTAAGAAGAAATGGAAAGTTAAACAAAATGGCTGCCAAAACAAAATGGCTGTCAAAAACAAGATGGCGAGCGAGCCATCGTAGATACAAACTCCTTCGTCATTGTTATTAGACGGGTCTTGGCGACTAGACCACGTATAATATTGTAACTAAGTGGATTAAATAAATAAAATAAAATAAAAAAACTATGTATGAAATCGTGAGTTATGAAGAAATACTAAACTCATAGTCAATAATAATAATATTTTATTTCAGATAAATCAAAATTCATATTAAAAATAACACATTATAAAAGATGTAAATAAAATGAAATGACACAAACAACTCTTTACTAATAGACTCGGTCTCGTAATAGACACGCTTTTCCTCTTTTTTCCTCCAGATCACCTTCGCATCATAAACGTTCATAAGTCGTTGCATGCACGCACGCCGGTTCCGGGTACTTTTTACCTGTAACTGTGTTTAATTGTAATAATGTTTGTGTAACTTAAGTTGGTAATCCTCAATTAGCGCAGTGGTTTCAGAGAGTTCATTTATTATCTATTGGTTTCAGAACTGATGAAGCCCGGCAAGGAACCGGGCTGCTCCGGAACCAGGAACCTCGCTGATAACCTGTCAGACTTGAAAGCCCAAGTGGCGGCAAACCAAAGGGTAAATATACAAGTGATAACTTACAACCTAGTCTAATTGTTATCGTGGATGTTACTGTGCATGTTATCTATGTATTTATTGTATTAAAAGTATCGTTCAGTTAGCACCCGTAACTCAAGTCATTTAGTTGTACTTAGTATGGAGCTGACGAGATCTGTGTAATATGTCCATGAATATTTACTGTTATATTACTAAATAAATTATATTACTATATAAACTAAAAAAATGGCTTATCGAGCGGTGTTTTTATTCGTATGACGAATTCCTAGTCTGTAAAAGTGACTAAGCAGAGAAGTTTATAAGATTTAGCGTATTGTATCGTAATGTCGTCGCTTTTAACACTTATTTAGCAGAATTTAGCACAATAATTAGGAAAATTACTCAACATACGTATTATTATTATTTTGTCTATAATTGATTGAACTGACAGATTGCATAATTGTTATGATATTGACATGTAATATTTTCTTTTTGACATTTGTAAATTTGATTATTATTTCTACATTGGATTGTTATTATGTACGGAGTCTTGACTTGTAATGAATATCACCAATAAATGATGTCTATGTCTATTTATTATTATAATTATTGTGGGAACGTAATCAAAAATCGCGGCTTGCGACGGCTTAATAACTTCGGACAGTAAGGTCCGTCACTGTCTTACAATCCTCCACCAAGCCGGACTTGGCTTCCGCGGTAGAGTATGGCTTAACCTTTCTGCGATGCAGGAATAGACCCATGCCCCAGCAGTGGGGACGTACAAGGGTTGATATCGACGTAAAATATAAAATATATTAAAATTATTGCACGTAATTGTCTGCAAAAAAATGTTGCGTCACTCGGATATCGCCGTTATGATAAAACAACCTTCTAACCAGCGTCCAAAAATTGAAATACGAAGCTAATCCTTTCCCCTTTATTCAGGGTATCCAACTAGTGGGCGAGCTGATAGACCAGTATGGTCTGGACGTGGTGCAGGCTTACATGACGCATATTCAGCGGAACGCTGAGATCGCTGTCAGGGATATGTTGAAGGTAAGACTATATTGATCACCTGTAAACCGGTTGACTATAAAAGCCAGATAGGGGATTATTAGCAAAGGGCTTATTATTAAGGCGCTTACGGGCGATAACTAGTGCCACCAATGGAATAAAAATCATAACTTTTTTTATCATACGTGGTTTTCAAAAAGTAAACACGAGAAATCTTGTGATGAAATGAAATGTGGTAACTATTTTTAGAACATACATCCTATAATGTATAATAAATATCCTAGGATTGCTGTTTCAGTGAAAATGGCTGAAAGCAGTATTATAATCTTATAGTTTATTGAAAATATTGGATACCTATCTCATTTTTGTATGAAACCAAATCAGTGTTTTCAATCCTTTTAATGTGTACTTCCTAATATTATAAATGCGAAAGTTTGTGAGTGTGTATGTTTATTACTTACGTCTAAACGGCAAAAGCGATCTCAATACAATTTGGTGTGGAGTTAGCCGACACCCTGGATTGACTGATCCCATGGGAAAAAATTTATAAAGCGCGGGTAACACCGCGGAGCACAGCTAGTAATAGTAAGGGTTTGAAAATCAGTCATCATGTCTCTAATGTTTATTTGTCCAGGAAATAGCCCACAACGCCCTCCAGAAGACCGGCAGTCATCATGTCTCTAATGTTTATTTGTCCAGGAAATAGCCCACAACGCCCTCCAGAAGACCGGCTCGACGGTTCTCAAGGCGACCCAGTATATGGATAACGGAGCGCCCATCGTGCTCACTGTCACTCTGGATAAGGAAGAGGGAAGCGCCCTCTGCGATTTCACGTGAGTCTTGAGATGTTCTTGAGTCCAACTTTTGATGGACGAGGGACGTCCCAGGCGGACATACATCGACCAAATAGGGAATGGATTAGCAAAGGGAAAGATAAAAAGTACCCGGTACCGGCGTGCGTGCATGCAACGACTTATGAACGTTGATGAAGCGAAGGTGATCTGTCAGGATCGTGGCAAGTGGCAGTCCCTGGTCTCTGCCTACCCCTCTGGGATACAGGCGTGAGGTTATGTATGTATATTAAATAAATAGCCCCTAAGGAGTGCTTTAGAGGAATGGTGATATTATAAAATGAATATTTTGGAATATTTTTAACAATTAGCAGAGAACCTGAGTCTTAATATACAATTTGCTCTTAGATAGATTGCCTTCATGCAATACTGTTACGGGCTAGGGTTCTAGATTTAGAGGTAAAACGCCAATGACAACTTCTTAGGATTTATTCACGCAGGGTCTGGTCTGCAGGTCTTCACGACACGAAGTTCACACGTAGATTCCAATCGAAGTCCAATAGTATCTCTGAGGTCGTAGGTTATCGCTCGTATCGCAGGTATGTTCGCTCGAAGTTCACTCTTCGCTAGTCCAAACTGAACTGACAGCGCGTTTTTTTTTAACCCTATAAAGGGCACCCTCCGGAGGACACGGGGGAGGGAGGTGGTGAATGCTCATGCATAACAGCACGGACCCGTCCGTGCTGCCAATGTGGGACTCACAAGAAGTGCGCCTACCCACTAAACACCACCTTGGGACTGGTTTTGGTCCTAAGGACCCCTAAACCCACATCGGGAGCGACCTCCCTCGAGGCCGAGGAGGGCGCACAGCGGAGCTCCCTAGCGGAGCGTCCGCTTAGAAGAGTTTATATTATAAAACTGCTATGAAAGAGCAGTGCTATGAAAGGACACTGGCAGAGGAGGTGGCCGCGTCTGACTGGGACCGAGCCTCTAAGAGGTGGTTCAGATCTGACGACAATTTATCGGGCGGGTCAACGAGTACGTTCCTGAGCCTGCGCACCAGGTAACGTGGGTCCGTCGTGGGCGGAGAGTAAGCCGCTGCTTCGCGGATCAGGGGGTTGGGAGGTTCTTCAGCTGTGCTGAAGAACGTCTCTGAGAGGGACTTAATAAATTGTTGAATGGTTGGAATTTCCATGTCCCGATGTAGGTCTGCGTTCCTGACGCACCAGTGAGCGTTCAGTGCCCTACGGATAACTGACAGCGCGCCGCGGCGGCCGCTATTTATATCCGCCGGCAAGGGTTCTCGAACATTCCCGTACGTACCTAATCTCGGTGCACGTGGCAACGACTCTAGACCAAGATCATGTCATAGAGTTTTGAGCCTTACGTTAGTAGACATACGAGTCATTATTGCTTGCAGTGTTACTAAAGCGCAGCATGCGGCGACTATTCGATAGGCTTCCAGAAGAAGGCTCTATTCTAGATGGTTCGCGATAGGACGCGACAATACCATAAATAGGAGTATTTGTCCTTATCTAATTTTAACTAAGTATTTCTTCTTCCGTTTGTTTCGAATGCCTACCATTTAACTTCTTGCACCACCTGTGGTTGACTGGTAGAAAATGCTTATAGCATTAAGTCCGCCACATTGCCATTGTATTTTTTTTTACTTATGTGCAGTAAACGTATTAATAATAATAATACCTATATCTACGGCTCGCCTTTTGCAGTGGTACGGGCGTAGAAGTGTGGGGAAACCTGAACGCCCCGCGCGCCATTACGCTGTCGGCGCTCATATACTGCCTACGGTGCATGGTGGGCCACGATGTACCCTTGAACCAGGTCAGTAACATAGTTATATATTAAATGGGTCTAATCGTGATTATTTATTAGGTAAAAAGTAATAATATAATCAAATAGTTTTTAAGATGATCTCATATAGTTAATGATTTCTGATTTTTTACTGTCTCCATCATACCAGGCCACTTTGAAAGTTTTGCGAAAAAAGTTTTTATGTATAAGACACTGGCCACTTGTAATTGTTTTGAAAACTTCGATTATTTAAAAGTAATAAAAATACTACTGTTCGATTTTCAAATTTCCCTCCACATTTTTTTGAGAGCCAATTCATTTTTTTCTTGTCTCATTAAAAAAATGGAAATTATAAAATAATGTTTTTTAGCCTCTAAATAGGTTTTTAAAATAATGTTTTGAAAATTGGTTCAGACGCATCAAACTTTGTATAGAGGCTGGTGGAGAGTTCTTTGAAAAGATTTAATAAAAATATTTTTTTCATAGAAGTTAGATTTTTAGTTTTTCAAAACTTTCTGAGTGTCCCACGTACATGTAAAAAATATGTAAAGGATGGATGAATGTGAGTACACCTGTTAAGGTAAGATTTGGTGAATCTATTTTAAATAGCAACTGTTTTTGCTAAATGTGTAACCCATGTCTATGCTCACAATAAATATTCTTATTCTTAATTATTCGTCTTCATATATCCAAGATGCGTTTTTTAAAATTCAGTTTTTGACTACCAAAATATATCTAGATCTGATAATAATATATTATTGTAGGTTCCCGTAAGACGATTAATTAACATTATAGTTAATTGACGGCCTCGGTGGCGCCGCGGTTTGGCACGCTGACTGTAAAACCGAAGGTCTCGGGTTCGGTTCTCGGTTCCCCGACCGGGTCATACTAGAAAACAAACTTTCTAGTTGCTCTCGGGTCTTGGATGTTCTCTATGTACCTATTCTATTAATTCTATCGTCGAGTTAGCACCTGTAACACAAGTCATTTAGTTGTACTTAATATGGGGCTAATGAGATCTGTGTAATATGTCCATGAATATAGATAGATAGATAGAATATTCTTTATTGTACACAGAAATTACAGTAACAGAATATTTATTATTATTATTATTATTTATTGGATCGATCGATATCACAATTTCGTTATCAACCCTTGTATGTCCCCACTGTTGGGGCACGGGTCTCTTCCTGCATCGCAGGAAGGGTAGGCCATACTCCACCACGGGGGCCAAGTCCGGGTTGGTGGAGGATCGTAAGACAGTGCCAGGCCTTACTGTAAGAAGTTATCAAGCCGCCCATAAGGCCTCTGACATGGCTTAACGACTCTCATTATATGACAGCCGGCACCAGCGGCCTATCGTGCCTTGCGAAGCACGGAAGCGCTAGGAAAATGCCACTAGCGGTAGCCACGGGACGGTCACCCATACTACACCTGACTGCGCCTGTTGTTGCTTAACTCAAGTGATTGACTCCAATCACTCGGTTCGACTAGGCCACGAGCGCTTCACTAGGCCACGAGCGCTTCATTTTTTTATAATTGCCTCTCTGTCTAACGCTTCTATTATCCCTAGGGCTGCTTGAACCCGGTGCGCGTGATAATTCCTCCTGGGTCGATACTGGACCCGTCGGAGTCCGCAGCTGTGGTGGGAGGGAACGTGCTCACGTCGCAGAGAATCGTCGACGTCGTTTTGCAGGCATTCCAGGTGGGTTTTGGCTGACAATCTAACTCCAGGGGGATTTAAATTGTGAAAGGCTCGAGTCTTCATTGCTTAGAACATATTTTATATTCATTTTAAAACTCTGAAAATTTTTATCCAGTATCTAGTAGTTTTCTATGAAATCCGCTACTTGACTCGTATCAAATTTGACGCGATAAATGAATGCTAAGTAAGTATGTAGGATGGCTGCAAAATTTGCAATTTAAAAAAATATTTTTCGCCTTTAATTCGGAACGGTGAAAACGCTATCCGCCATATTGAAAGCATCTTTGGTTTGTAAACAAACATTATTTTGTCAACCAGAGCCAGTGGACATCGCGGTTTCTTTTGGCAAGTTTGAGCCAATTTTTTCGTATGTTTATTTCACGTATTTGCTATATTCTCCGACTGCAATCTTCATGCAATCCACTCATCCAAAGGTTGTCTTTAAGAGATAGCTCTAAGCGATAAGACCGCCAATTGTATAAAATTACTTAGATTTAAGAAATCATGGTTTTATTCCTTTCTCTGGTTGTGCAATAGTGTTCTCTGTTTACCTATCTATTTGACATTCAGTGAACAGACGTTGAAATAAATTTGATTTCATTTAATTTTACTTATTTGTTGATATAGCTATGTCGCTAATTTATCTCCCGAATAGGGGATATATTAGCAAAGGGGAAGATAACACGTACCCAGAACCGGCGTGCGTGCATGCAACGCCTTATGAACGTTGATGAAGCGAAGGTGATCTGTCAGAATCGTGGCAAGTGGCAGTCCCTGGTTTCTGCCTACCCATCTGGGTTACAGGCGTGAGGTTATGTAATGTTATGCTAATCTATTTTAGCGGTTAACACGCTTCACTGCCGAAATATCGTCGATTTATTTCCAGGTGGGCGTATAGAAATGGCTGGGTATATTTCCATGCTTGGTTTTTGTCAGCCCTTAGGTCAAATTACAGCTGTCAACTGTAGGGAGGTGACAGCTGGTTACAGTTTTTTTTGTGTTAGAATATCCACCGGGGGAGACTGTATAGATCTGGACATTTTCCAGGTGTGCGCTGCGTCGCAAGGCTGCATGAACAACCTGACCTTGGGCGAGGAGAGCTGGGGCTACTACGAAACCGTGGCCGGGGGGAGTGGTGCTGTGAGTTATACTGGATTTTTCTAAGGCTATTCCATCTGAAGTCGAATGAAGGTCAAAATGCTGCCTCGGTATAGCTGTTAAGGTGCTTGGGTACCAAGTCAGAGGTCGTCGGTTCGATTCCCACTGGGGCCGCGTACATTGGTACAAGTAGCCTCAGTCTGGGTGTGTTTTCATGTTTGTGACGTCCTTGCCTGGTTACCATATTATAAGGCATCCTAGCTTAAGACCAGGTCAAGTGATTGACATCTTGTGAATCACTGTCAGATAGACAGTGATTCACAAGGGTCAATAGACAGTGATTCATTTGCTATAAGAAATGTTGTCAGTCTATCGCTCAATCCAGCTTCGAAAACTTTTGCAACATTGGGAATAATGAACACCGGCCGGTAGCTATTCACGTCATCCTTTTTACCCTTCCCTTTATACAGAGGTGTTACCGTGACTTTTTTTAAATTTCCTTCGATTAGTTCGTTCTCTTTTATATTCTAGGGTCCGGGCTGGCACGGCGCGGGCGGGGTTCACACTCACATGACCAACACGCGGATTACCGACGTGGAGATCGTGGAGCGCCGGTACCCCATGCTGGTCACGCATTTCTCCCTGAGAGAGGGCTCAGGAGGCCGGGGTAGGTGGTGGTCTTCATGAGAAAGTTAACGCGTGAGCTGGTCCGTAGTGAGGTCTTCTCAGATAACTTTTGAGATAAAGGAAAATGTCACATCATCATCAACCCATTATTACCCCACCGAGGGACAAGGATCTCTTCCCTGAGGAAGGTATAGGCCATACTCCACCACGTGGGCCGTGTCCGGATTGGTGGAGGCTTGCAAGACTAGTGGCTGGTCTTAGTCAGAATTTTGCCAGCCGCCCTAAGGCCTCTGATTTGGCTTAACGACTGCCATCTATCGACGGCAGCTGGCACCAACTGCTCAACGTGCCTTGCGAAGCACGAAACCACTCGGAAACATGCCACTAGCGTTATTGACGTGTTTCCGAGGATATGGACTGGAGCTTCAGAGACCGCCCGTTCCTTTCTCAAGTTATATATAGCGTCCCCGCGGAGCGCTAGCGCAGCAGCACTTAACGTATATTTAAGTGCTGCTGGTTTTAACTTACAAAAGACTTGGTTTTAACTTACTTGGTTCTAACTGGTTGATTGAAAAATGTATATACAGTATGAATGATTATTTTAAAACACAATGACTTTTAAATGCATCTATGACATCATATATTCCTGATGTAAATAATATAGCGTTTCTAAATTTCAATTATAATATTTGTACACCATATTATGGTGCTACACGCTTGTCCATAAAAATGTATCTTGTAAAATCTACATGTAACGTGTTTGCTGACAAATAAAGACTTGAAACTTGAAACTACAAAAGACTTGTCGGATCGCAATGAAATTTTGCCAATACGTTTGGACGACACAAATCGAGCTTTCAGAAGACAGCCCGTGAATGTCAAAGACAGCGTTGAGGTGCAAGCAGGAGAAAGTACGATGTAGACATTTATATACTTAAATCGTCGCCGTCGTCAGGCTGTACTAGTCCACTGCTGGAGATAGCCCTCCCCTAAAGAGCGCTACGTTGTGCTATCATAGGGGGTAATGCCCATAATCCCCACGCTGGGCATGCGGGTTGGGATCGCAGTTCGGTGGAATTGTACTGCAGAGGGCGCTGCCGCCCACCCCCCGGTTTGTGTACCTTAGTCGCCTTTTACGACACCCGCGGGAAGAATTGGGTTGGTGCTAATCTCTAGGCCGACACCACACAGACTAACATACACAATCGAAAATACTTAAAATTCTGGCATTGTCTGAAACCTCGATTTGTGTCGTCTAAACATATTGTCAGTTTTATTGCGATCCGACATGTGTTTTGTAAATTAAAACCAATCCAGGTTTTTATGAGAATGGCTCCTCGAGGCGCATTTTTAAGTGCTGCTGCGCTAGTCCTCCACGGGGACGCTCACTATTATATCATGCGGCTTGATAACTTCTGACAGTAAGGTCCGCCACTGTCTTACAGTCCTCCACCAACTCGGACTTGGACCCCCTGGTGGAGTAAAGCCTAACCTTCCTGCCATGCAGGAAGAGATCCGTGCCTTAGCAGTGGGGACATACCAAGGGTTGAAGCAACATCATCATTATTAAGTTGTATTAGACTTGCTCTGGAAGTAAGTTATTACGATTAAATTTCGTGATTCATGTGCTCACGTCTTACGCTTTGGTCTTCTGTCGAATCAAGACGCTGCGCACACGATCGACAAGAGAGTTGCAACTTGTGCCATTGGGATTTTCTCCAGAAGTGAGATTTAAAACACCACATATAACAACTTCCAGGTTTCTCCAGATGTGAGATTAAAAATACCCACATGTAATAACAATATTTAGGTCGCTGGAACGGAGGCGACGGCGTGACACGCGAGCTGGTCTTCCGTCGCCGAGTCCAGTTATCAGTGCTGACGGAGCGGAGAGCCTTTCAGCCTTACGGCATGGCCGGGGGGGAGCCGGGCGCCAGGGGGGTCAACCTGCTGCGCCGGTCTGACGGCCGGCTCGTCAACTTGGGGGGGAAGACCAGCGTCGTGGCTGATCCTGGGGTAAGCTTTCAAGAATACATCGGATCCCTTTTCAGCATCCAGAAATCCGAAATCGGCAGACTTTAGCATAAGCTGGAAACACACCAGAAAAAATTGAATCAGTAGAAATAGCTAGGGAGTGCAATTGCATAAGAGAAGCTTTTAGCTGTACGGCATGACCGTGGGGTAGCCGGGCGCCAGGGGGGGTCAACCTCCTTTGGCGTTCAGACGGCCGGCTCGTCAACTTAGGGGGGAAGACCAGCGTCGTGGCTGATCCTGGGGTAAGAAGTTTTACAGGATACATCACATTCGCTATCATAATCTCTCGTTTGAATTTCGAATAAATCTAAATACACAATCTGCACAAGCTGGAAAGCACTACATAAAGTAGCAAAACAGTAGAAACACCTACGGAATGCATAAGCATTCTTGAAGACATATACATGCCGGGAATTTTTTAAAACCTATTTAGAGGCTAAAAATTCCACCCATACCGGGACCGAACCCGGCCTCTAGACCTCTGGCTACCGTGCCAGCGCTCTCCCAACTGGGCGACTTACCGGCATCTGTGAAATTTCGAACCTCTTTACAATATTCTCTGTACATAGGCTGCTACTTATGTATGCGGAATCTGGGATTCCAATAATTTTAAACGCAATGTCTGACCTCCATGGCCAAATTCGTTCTTTTTTTAAATACTGGCCGCTCATATTTTTCTCTTATATACGTTAGTGTTTTGTTTTTGTTGGGTTTAAAATGTCATATCGCTGAAAAAATGGAACTCACTCGTGAAAATATTCGTGCTATGATTTATTACGATTTTCGACGTGGTTTAACGCAACAACAGTGCGTAGATCAACTAACTTCGACTTTTGGTGGCGAAGCTCCATCAAAAACGACTGTGTATCACTGGTTTAGTGAGTTTAATCGCGGGCGCAGTAAGCTCACGGACGAAGTTAAAGAAGGTCGCCCGAAATCGGTGGTTGTGCCACAAAATATTGAAGCTGTGCGAAAACTAATAATGCAAGACCGCCATGTTACGTATCGCGAGATAAGAGGCTATTCTTGGCATATGTATGACGAGCATTCATAGGATATTACATGAACGTTTGTCTGTAAAAAAAAATTGTTCGCGTTGGATCCCGCACAACTTAACTCATGATCAAAAAGATGCTCGCGTCGAATGGTGCAAGAAAACCTTAAAAAAATTCAACGGAGGCGACTCAAAATCTGTTTATAATATCTACACAGGTGACGAATCCAGGATCTACGCGTACGGTCCCGAAACTAAACAACAATCAACACTTTGGGTGTTTCAAAATGAGCCGAACCCTACGAAAGTGGCTCATGCAAACAGCACTGTAAAGCAAATGGTGGCCTGTTTTTTTTGTATTAATGGCCATGTGCCTACAATACCACTGGAGAATGGCAGAACGGTTAATTCGGAGTGGTACACGACCATTTGTTTGCCGGAAGTATTTGAAGAAATACGCCAAAACAACCAGCGACGCAGAATCATACTTCACCATGATAATGCCAGCTGTCATACATCTCAGGAAACAACTACATTTTTGGATGGTCAAAAAATAGAATTGATGGGTAATCCACCGTTCAGCCCTGATTTAGCTCCCAATGATTTCTATTTATTCCCAAATGTAAAGAATAAATTACGTGGTCAATGATTTTCGACCCGTGAAGATGCCGTAGATGCGTTCAAACAGCACGTTTTGGAGATACCTCAATCAGAGTGGAAAAAGTTTTTTAAAAATTAGTTTCGTCGAATGCAAAAGTGATAAAGATCATAGTGGAGAATACTTTGAAAAACATTAAAAGCATATTTAGCCATATACATTTGTTTATTTTTTCTATTCCGCATACATAAGTAGCAGCCCTCGTATTAGGTACAGGTATTGTTTTATATAGGCTTTTTACGTAGGCTTGCCACCACAGTTAGTAAGAAAATGCGTAAATTTTGGAATAAATAACCTCATCCCATTGTCCCCAGGATAAATACGTAATGAACTCGCCCGGCGGGGGTGGCTACGGACGCCCCAGCGACGCCGAAATGCATCCGGTGGGGCCGAAAGAGACGCCCTACCCAGAGTTTCTGGAGAGAGGCAGCGTCTACGAGTACCGCAGTGCGCAGGAGTCTGTGTGAAGGCTTCCAGGGCGCTAAGGAGCTCCATAGAGTAGCCCTAGCAAGGGAACATAAATCATATCTTTTTTTACAGATCGTATTTGCAAACTTTAAAAAAATATATCTTGGTATACAGGTTGTATTAGCAAAAGTTGTCAGTATAATCTTTCAATCATGATAGTCATCTTATAATCAACCTTAGGCCGAAAAACCTGGGACTAGATAGTTTTACAGGACTAAAATGCTATCTACGCCGAGGTCCTTGACATATATGCATAGCGATATGGGACGATAAGTGACGTGCGGATATACTTAGACCAAATAGGCGATGTATAGAGCGTAGGTTCTCGGTCGTGCGTCCCATGATTGATAGTTTGTACTGACACTTTTTGGAAATGCGATCGGTAAAAAAATTATGTTTTTCCCTTGATGGCACTAGTATTCCCGTATGGAGCCTCGTAAGAGTTAATGCACCCTGACGCAGATGATCTGGCACAGCGTCAAATAGAAAAATTACTTATTACACATCTTAAATATTTGTACAAAGGCGAGTTTAATACTAAATTCTCTAGGATGTGCGCACGCCTGCACGTCTTTGCTCGTGATTGTCTCACGACTTACATCAGACAGTCAGGACCCGCCCTCCTTTAACGTGCAGTGCGCTCACCATAACCTGTCCAGTTTATTAATAGAGAGAAAGAACCCAACCCTTTGTATGTTCCCACTGCTGGGGCACCGCTGGAAGATACCCCACCACGGGGGCCAAGTTCAGATTGGGGGAGTATTGTAAGGCAGTGGCGGGCTGCCTGTCAGAAGTTGTCAAGCCCATAAGGCTTCTGACATGGCTTAACGACTGTCATTACATGACAGCCGGCACCAACGGCTTAACGTGCCTTGCGAAGCACGAAAGCTCTCGGAAAAAATGCCACTAGCGGTGGTCACAGGATGGATGGATGGAGGTAGAAAGAATATTTTTTAATAAGATAGTTTGTAGCGTGATAGGGTGCAAACATGACGGCAATGGACAAGTTATATTGAATGAACTGTATCCGTCCACTGTATTGTGATTGTGTTATGCATTTTGACGTTTCCAAAGTGGTAAAATTGTATGTATTTGACATTTCGGTGTAGGTTAAAGCGAACGATTCCATATAGCGAGAAGTTGGTATTAGCCTTGTTTTCGATTCCGCTCAACTATTTCTTGAAGCCATCGAACAGTTGAGTTGTTCTGACAGGAACATTTATTGTTCCCCGTGTTTGTTCCTATATACAACACAACTTAATAGAGTGATAATCTGTCGAAATAAATTAATGAGACGAATACAGCTAAAAAAAGTTTATGTTGGTTTTATTATTTTAAGATAAAAATGGATTCGATAGGAACATTTGCGCTTCCGTGCTTTGCAAGGCAAATAAAGCCGTTCGTGCCGGCTGTCTTGTTATGGCAGTCGTTAAGCGATGTCAGAGGCCTTA
Source organism: Yponomeuta sedellus (assembly GCA_934045075.1). Lineage (NCBI taxonomy): Eukaryota > Metazoa > Arthropoda > Insecta > Lepidoptera > Yponomeutidae > Yponomeuta > Yponomeuta sedellus. The sequence continues at coordinate 12,581,289 of OW203744.1, read as the reverse complement.
TGGGCGGCTTGATGACTTCTGACACTAAGGCCCGCCACTGTTTTACTTCCTACTTCGACGCTGTGGTAGTGTGCCTTGACTCTAAAATTTATTGTTTGATATTGTGCATTTTAACATACGTACTAAAATTGTATTGCATTTAAAGTTAGCTGTAATAATTAATATTTCGCCAGAAGTACAAAATTACTATGAAATAATAATACTAACGATAAGTACAAAACTATTATATTTTTCTTTGTTACATTGTTATTGTTACAAATTATTTACACGTTTACAGGATTTGTTAAAAATATATACATATCTTTATTCATAGACTTTCTTTTTTGAACTAAACCTTCGTAAGCACAAATGTTGAGAGTTTAATTTTCAATGAAACAATATTTAATGCATCTGCACTTTCTATATTACACTATTTACACATTCTAGTCTAAAAACAACAACAAAGCGTAATTAAATAAAACGTTTCGATCGTTACACCTAATTCCTTAATATAAAATTCATCTATTTCTCAGTCTTGCGAATTGCAATTTTTCCTCTCTTTTCTTCCAATTCTTTCCTTTTTATCGTCCTGTTAAACATTTCGGTATATTTTTTATTAAAATCAGTTTTGTTGTGTGGAACCACTAGTTACCATATAATCATGAAACCATGGCCTGTCTCTGCTGGGTATAGGCTTTTTCATGTCCACGCCACTTTTAACAACTGTTAGATACAAATCTAGCCACCTCAATAGTAAATTGGCAACAGGCTGACATTGTACCGTCACATTCGACAAACGGATACGTTGATATAATTTTTATATTTCTGATTTCTTCATTTTTCTCCGTCTAAGTGGCGTCTTCTTTACTACCTAACATTGGTTGAACCTAGCCGCATCTATCCAGAATCGGAACTCTGGATCCCTGCCAATCCACTGTCAAAGTCTGGAGCAATTCTGGTCGGTAGCGTTGGCCGAAGCTTCTCGAGTCTCGTGCGCCAGGAAACGGGATTGTCACTTGTGCTGGAAAGTGACAAGTGTCAATCCCGCTTTCTGGCGAACTAGGAAAGCATGCGCTAGGACATGCTAATATTTGTCGAACCTAGCCGCATCCACAGTTAGAACTCTGAACCCCGTCCCCTGTCAAGGACTGGAGCAATTCTGGTCGGCAGCGTTGGCAGCTTTTCAATTCCCGAATACCAGGACAAGGCATTGTCACTTGTCCTGAACCCACACTAGGATAGCATTGTCACTCTGGCACTCTGGATCACCGCCAATTCCCTGTCAAGTACTGAAGCAGTTCTGGTCGGCAGCGTTGGCAGAAGCTTCTCGAGCCTTGTACGCCAGAAAACGCGACTGTCACTTGTCCCATGCGCTAGGACAAACTAACATTTGTCGAACCTAGCCGCATCGATCCAGAACTGGAACTCTGGATCCGCGCCAATTCCCTGTCAAGGGCTGGAGCAATTCTGGTCGGCGGCCGCGGCCAGGGCTTCCCTATTCTCGTAGGCCCAAAAGCCGTGGAGCTCCAGCAGAATAGACACCGCCGTGTGACCCTGGCCGCTCCTCACCAAGTCCTGGAGCGTGATGCGGGCGGGGTCCTCGGGACGGACCATGTCGAAGATCTCGTCCTTGACGTCGTCAAAGTTGACGGGCTCCGCGCCGTGGGCCACCATTTGCTCCTGGATCGCCTGTGGAAGGATTTAGTTGACAAAACAACGCCCCAGTCATTGCAGCGTCTGAGTGATTGCGTCATCCATCTAGTGTGAAAGTGCCGCTAGTCGCTGGGACGGTCAAAGTTTAAGGATCTATTTATACAGTGTAATAAAATCCACATACACATCATCGTCATCATCCTCTTCAGCCTTTTGACGCCTACTGCAGGACAAAGGCCTCCCTCATGGTTTTCCAAGCTTTATGGTCTGCCACATATACATGTCGTGGCCATATAGATTTGTGCAGATTTGCTCACTTAATGAAATGCTCGAGAACTTCATGAAATGGTCGCATTTCATGATGTGGGAAACCAGATCATTAAATCGTCAATTTCATGATTTTGTCTTCATGTCTGGCCGGATCGTATAAATAGGGTGTCCATTAAATATGGCCACGACATACATAATTATGGAAATGGGAAATTTCACTCGGCAATAGCTACCTTTTACTGTTGCTTTTATTAGCTTCGAAATCGAAAGACAAAGACAAATTTTGTTTATTGCCAGATATAAAAGGAACATAAAAGAAAATTAAAACTAATGTGTACATCTAAATACATGGTAAGGCAACATACACTTTTCAGAAAAACACATTTTAAATTGACAGGCTCTGGCAAAAGGTGCCACGCTCAGCGTTGTGCCTCTGAATGTGTTTATACATCATTCAAAAGGCGCTGATTTTCAGCGAGGCCCTTTTATTCTAACTAAACTAGGAAATTAAATATAAAAATAAATAAAGCCTACATGCAAATATTTTACTGTTAATAAATAAATAAAAATAATATATGCATGTATAGTCAATTAAAATACATGTTTAATAAATATATTTTTATAAAATATAGTTATGTACGTAGATATTACTAGATAAACACTGTTATTTATTATAAGTTATTATGTTAAATAAATAAATAGATAAATAAATAAATAAATAGATAGATAAATAGATAGATAGATAGATAGATAGATAGATAGATAGATAGATAGATAGATAGATAGATAGATAGATAGATAGATAGATAGATAGATAGATAGATAGATAGATAGATAGATAGATAGATAGATAGATAGATAGATAGATAGATAGATAGATAGATAGATAGATAGATAGATAGATAGATAGATAGATAGATAGATAGATAGATAGATAGATAGATAGATAGATAGATAGATAGATAGATAGATAAATAATCAAACGAACAAAACAAATCGAATACTTACATATATCAGCTGTTCCATACATTTTAATGCCAAAGCAGAGAACGAAAGAGAGCCGATAGATTGGATTGGCTAGCAATAGTAGAAATCATCACGCATCGCACTTACTTTAAAGAAATAATTGAGCGTGAACGCGTCCAGATAGCCTTGCGAGTTGATATCCAGCACCCGGAAGAGATACGCCAGCGCCGCCGGCTCCCGCCTGTTCTCCAGCGCCAGAACAAAGTCTAGGTAGGTCTTGTAGTCCATTTCACCGTCGTAGGTGAGGCACTGCTGGAATACCCGCTGCAGGAAGGCGCGGGTTAGAGTGCCGGAGCCGTAGCTGTGGAGAGGGATTGAAATGGGCATTGTTTTATTGAAAAAAAACTAGCTGTGCCCCGCGGTTTATTGGGGAAAATAATTTTCTTTTCGATGGGAATCGTCGTCAGGCTATACTAGTCCACTGCTGGACATAGCCCTCCCCTAAAGAGCACCACGTTGTGCTATCATAGGGGGTAATGCCCATGATCCTCGGGGATCGCAGTTCGGTGGAATTGTACTGCAGGGGGCGCGGGTGCCCGCCTCCTGGTTTGTGTCCCTTAGTCGCCTTTCACGACACCCGCAGGAAGAATTAGGTTGGTGCTATTCTCTAGGCCGACAACACACAGCTATGGGATGCGATGGGAATATTCCGCAGCAATACTTAGCCTATGTGTGTGGGGAGGGATTGAAATGGGCATTGTTTCATTAAAAAAAAAAAACTAGCTGTTACCCGCGGTTTATTGGGGAAAATAATTTTCTTTTCGATGGGAGTAACATATTTTTCCGCAGTAAAACGTAGCCCATGTGTTAATCCAGGGTGTCAGCTAACTCCATACTAAATTTTATTAAAATCGCTCCAGCCGTTTAGACGTGAAGAAGTAACAAACATACACACTCACAAAATTTCGCCTTTAAAATTTAGTGTGATGTGATACCGGGCGAGTCGAGTCGGATACCGGGACCCAGGGTTGCGTACAAATTTGTAGGTAGGTCATCATCATCATCAGGCTATATCTGTTTTCTGCTGGACATAGCCCAGCATCATCCAGCATCTGCCTGCAGTTTTTCGCAGATCGTCACCACCCTGGCTTATAATATATATTATTAGTACTTATAGTTATCAGATTTTTTCGTGTATTTGCACGAAAAAATCTGCCAAATATTACTTATACTATTTTTATTTTTAATGCACTAACCCGTGCTAAGGACAAATAGGTTTTTAAATATTACTTGCCCAATTTTCATAGTCCTAGGTAAAAGAGAAGTCCCTATGATATCTGACTCCCTTGAGTGTTGAAATATGCGTTTTTTCGGGCGTGAAGGGCTGTAACCTTCTATAAGTGAGTAAACGGCCTGTGTAAACGGTATTAATTTTTACTCTATAATTTCACGCGATTCCTAGGGTCTTGACAGACAGACCGACGGTCCAAAAAGTTATACGGGTTGCGTTTTTTCTTTTGAAGTACGTAAACTTGAAAGGCACCAAAAAACATATCATGTAAAAAATGCAATCGAGCCGACCTTCTAAGCAGACTGAACCCAAATTCAACATTGCATGTTGGTCCCATCTGCATAGTAGGTATTTAAAGCTTTTTTATGTAGCCTATAAACGCCCGACTGCACAGGCGGATTGGCAATTTCGAGCGTTCAAATATTTAATGCTTAGCACCTATAAATTTTTACTGAACCCTCACGAGTGTGACTCGCACTTGTCCGGCTTTTTACTTTCGCACTGGCAGCGCCATCAAGTATTGAGTAGCAAGAAACAGCGGCCTTACCCAGCGAGCTCGTCAATACTGAGCATCCCGTTATGATCCCGGTCCAGGTTCAAGTACTGCCCGTAGACACGGAGCGCTGACGCCGCGCTGAACCAGTTCTGCTCCTGCAATTCCATCGGCAGGTCTTCTTCTCGGAGCTGTGGATGGAAGTTTCTTTAGAGGCTGTAATAAAATGCCCTTTTTTATGTTGCCTTGTAACGGTGCAAAACTCTTCACACCATTTTTATTTCTTTTAAATATTTGAAAATGATAGATCATTTTCAAATATTTAAATTACGTTACACATTATTCGATTTCCCTCATTTTTCATCATTACTACTTTACCCTTCGACCAGATCTGACTATTTTACCTGCTTATCCGTTTTTATCCAGTTTTCTGTTTTATTAAAATATTACTACATATCTACAAATAAAGACACAATTGAAGTCGTTCCAGTGTTTATTATTATTATAAAAGATATACATTGTTCCAGCCTGTGTACGTCCCACTGCTGTGCAGAGCACATGCCTTCTCTCAGAGAGTGAGTATGGGCTTGATTCCCACGCGTGCCCACCACGGATTGGCAATTTCAAGCGCTGAGGTATTTGAACACCTCGCTCATTTTTCCTCACGATGTTTTCCTTCACAGTTAACGAGTGGTATTACTACTATAACGTCTAAGTTAATAAAATGACCTTAGGTTTCCCAAAAAAAGGGCGCCACCAATAAACAAAATAAGATATTTGTAGGACAAAAACCCGACTGCATACAAGTTTTAAGGAAGGTCTAAATTTGTGTTTAGGTTTAGGGGCCTTGGCAGGCGAGAACTCTCGATACTTGCTAAGTTTATTCCTGCCTGAAGAGGTTTTTTACTAAATGGATTAATTTAAAAAGAGAGATAACTAGATCAAAGACACTTTATTGCACAAAGAATTACATGTTTAAGACTTTTTCGTAGTCGGGTTTCTTGCTCTATTTTATTTTAATTTTGTTTACTGAAAGCTTATATGAGAGGCATATTTACAAAATTGATATCACCTTAGTCAAAGCCAACAGGTTTAACAGGTTTTACAATCAGAACTAAATTGGAATCATGGTAACATGTTCAAACAATATTTTAAGATATAAATGCATTTTTAAATTTGACAGGTTATAACATTATTAATTATTATTTATTTCCAGAACCTATATTTCCAAAGTTATAATAATATTATTTTATTTTAAACGTTTAGTAGGCTTTTTACTTACTACCAGTTGTCGACCAACATTTTTTTCTACTTTTACATTACGATTAAACCTTTTACATGTTTTTTTACAAATGTCGCCAAACTGCGCGCCTTGTGATTGTCGGCAATACCTTTTAACTTGACACCTCATTAATCAAAATCAATCATCAAGAAACATCATACATATAAATACAATTACTTACGCACATACATACGTAAAAACAAAACTCCCTTAAAAAGGAGGTCGGTGAAAAAGGAAGAAAGCAACGACTGTGGTGTGTAACACATGATTACCACCTCAGATGCTAACTAAAGATTGTTCGGCGCCCAATCTGTCGATCCTCTTCTTACCTCCAGCAAATCATCGAGGAAAGAGCAGGACAACACGTCCCGTATCCTCAAACGTCCCACCCGTAGAGGATCCAGGAAGAACATGAACTTGCGAGCCGCTGTGCACACGTAGAACGAGCTGAAGGAGGAGTCGAGACCGTCCAGGGCTGCTAGCGACGGGACTAGCTCGCCGATGTAGCTTTCCAGGTCCTGTGGGAATGGTTTTGGATTACCGGATTCCATTTTTACTGCGTACGGTAACGTCTAGACAACTGAGGTTGAAAGCGATGATGATATCCATAAGACCATGAAATCCTCGCCTAAACTTCCAGATAAAATCATTATTAGACAGATAGAATATTCTTTATTGCATGCAAACTAAGAATTACATAAGAGACTTAAAAAAAACATAGTAGAGTACACGTGGCGGTCGTATTATTCAAATCTATTTGTTTATTCAGCCACTCGTGCTACAAATGCAGCATAGGCAGTATGACGGATCGAGCTACGCTTTTTGTGGCGGTAAAATTTCAGAACCAGGAATTGGAAGACCTAACTTTCGAACCCAATATCAGCGGAGAAACAAAATACCACCGACTCAGTTGGCACATGTCCGTATACGCCCATTGGCTCAATTGGTAGAGCGCTGGCACGGATAGCCAGAGGTTGCGGGTTCGAATCCCGGCATGGGTGAAATTTTTAGCCTCTAAATAGGTTTTTAAATTTGTCCTTAGCACAGGTTAGTGCATTAAAAATAAAAATAGTATAATCATATGGGTACAGTGATATCGTTCCGATGTAAAACCTAACTGCAAAGTAGGTAGTCGGGGCTGTAAGTGATCTGATGCAATTTGCTTAAGCTAGATGTCGCTGCCTGTACGTAATACAGAGAATAGTGTAAAGAGGTTCGAAATTTCACTGATGGCGGTGAGTCGCCCATTGGCTCAATTGGTAGAGCGCTGGCACGGATAGCCAGAGGTTGCAGGTTCGAATCCCGGCATGGGTGAAATTTTTAGCCTCTAAATAGGTTTTTAAATTTGTCCTTAGCACAGGTTAGTGCATTAAAAATAAAAATAGTATAATTATGTGGGTACAGTGATATCGTTCCGATGTAAAACCTAACTGCAAAGTAGGTAGTCGGGGCTGCAAGTGATGCAATTTGCTTAAGCTAGATGTCGCTGCCTGTACGTAATACAGAGAATAGTGTAAAGAGGTTCGAAATTTCACTGATGGCGGTGAGTCGCCCATTGGCTCAATTGGTAGAGCGCTGGCACGGATAGCCAGAGGTTGCGGGTTCGAATCCCGGCATGGGTGAAATTTTTAGCCTCTAAATAGGGTTTTAAATTTGTCCTTAGCACGGGTTAGTGCATTAAAAATAAAAATAGTATAAAGGAGTTTGGTTAACAGCATACAAATAAATATCAGTAATTGAATAAAAAAAACCACGATTTCCGTCGAAACTAGTTACCGTAGAATTTAAAAAATGTGTCCACTTTATTAGGGAGAATTGCCGAAGCAAAAAAACACACGGCAAACCTGAGAATGGTAGGGCATAATGCTGTTTTATGATGTGCTATATTTTTATATTCTTTTTAATGCACTAACCCGTGCTAAGAGAGAGTAATATAAAGAGGTTCGAAATTTCACAGACGTCGGTAAGTGGCCGATTAGCTCAGTTGGGAGAGCGCTGGCACGGTTAGATAGAGGTCGCGGGTTCGAGTTTCGGCATGGGTGGAATTTTTGATATCTAACAAGGTTTTTTTGCTATATTTTTTCTTAGTAAAGTAAGTACTTCTCTACCTTGTCAAAAAAAATTGAGTTACTGCGTATATTATTTATTATTATTACACCCAAAAAAAAATTGTCAAAGTGTCATTTTATCATCACTGTGATCTGTCCTGAACCCAATTCCGCTCATAAAAGTCATGACCTGAAAATACGATTCATTGTATGGATTTGAATCTATTTTCATTTCATTACATTAAATAGTCTATCAAAATTATACCATTGCAATGCGGTTACTAGACTGCCGATAGTGTGAATGAAACGACCATTACCGGACCAATAAGACTCTATTAAACAACTATTCATTTTAGAGACTCGCCCCCCGGGACAAGTCATTGTGTGACAGTTAACCTTAAACCCAATAAAACCCAACAATTAAAACTCACGTGCTCTCTCAAATAGCCCTGCCCTGTGACGTCATAAAGCGAGAGCCCAATGCGGGTCTGCTGGAGCCAAACCCTTCTCATCGCATAGTTGAAGAGCGAGACCCCGCGCACCCTTCCCGTCCCCCCTTCAGCGGCTTGCAGGCGGCCGAACACCTCGGCCGTGAAGTATGGTCTGAAATTGGGCTCGATTTGTAAATAAGCCAGTTTTATACATGCATACATACATAACCTCACGCCTGTATCCCAGAGGGGTAGGCAGAGACCAGCCACTTGCCACGATCCTGACAGATCACCTTCGCTTCATCAACGTTCATAAGTCGTTGCATGCACGCACGCCAGTTTTATATACTAATTATGAAGCCGTTGATGGCGAGCTTAGCAAGCTGAAGTGGCAGTGGGCTGGCTATATCTCGCGATGAACAAACAAACGAGTTCTTGAGTGGAGACCGCGACTCGGCAAACGTAGTGTAGGACGCTCTCCGACCAGGTGGGATGACGATCTGCAAAAAACTGCAGGCAGATGCTGGATGCCGCAAGTTGAAGACAGGGCGCTGTGGCGCTCATTAGGGGCAGAGTTATGTCCAGCAGTGGTCTGATATAGCCGGCCGGTGTGATGCACCGGTGGCCGGGAACGATGTGATGCACAAATCCAGTTGGGAATGGGCATCACCACAGATACCGCTCACATAATTATGAGAGATGACGAAAAGAGGGACGTGTTTCTGGAGTTCTGCGGAAAGATAGTAAGAAACGTTAATAAAAACAATAAGTAGGTTCCTGCCAACTGTTTTGTGATCAAAACAGAGTGCAGAAAATAGGAAGGAGAACTAAAGGATCCGCAGAGCTCCAGAAACATATCAGTGATTGACAATCTGTGATAATAAAGTACTTTGTGAAAATGTGTCTGTGTTTAGTGTTTGTGTTGTCCAAAATTTTACAACTTATACAATGTTACTTTTACTTCCTAGACGCTACTTTTAAGTATAGAATAGTTACGACAAATCATGTCACGTAAGCGAAGGTGCTCTGCCAGAATCGTGGCTAGTGGCCGTTCCTGGTCTCTGCTTAGCCCTCTGGTACATAGGCGTTATGCAATTATAAACATAACACTATGTTTATGAAATTATAAAACCAGTCAAGTGCATACGGAACCATACACGCATAGTATGGTACCATAGACAGGGGTTTAATTTGCTTTACAGAGTTAAAGACTTCGGCAACGTAATTTTCAATTGATTTTATACAAAGTGTGACTTTTTTAGGTGAGTCGCCTGTTGCTCTAAGGGCCAGTTTCTGAAATGAGAATTTCGCTAAGTAAATACTCAACTGCAGTGCTGTCCCTTCGAATTTGTCAGCTAATAGCGTGCCAGAATATTACTTAAGCCTGACGACCTCTGTGGCGTAGCGGTAGCGCGTCTGCCTACCATGCAAGAGGTCCCGGGTTCGAATCCCGGCTGGGGACAAAAAAAAACCCAGGTCTTGGATGTTTACATGTTAGTGATGTCGTTGTTTCTGGTTCCCACGACACAGGATATCCTAGTGTGGGGCCAGAAGCAATGTATGTGCCAGTATGTAAATGTTATGTTATGTTAAATGATATTTATTTAGTGAAATACTCAAGTCAGAAATCGACCCTAAGTTTCTATATGCAAGTTGTTTTATCACTTCTCACCTGAGGATTTACGGAAGACAAGATTCCTCAACAAGTACCTAGGGAAAGATCTGTAACTCACTCACCTGTATTTAGGTCCGGCCTCATCTCTTATCTTTTTAAACTGGAAGTAGTCAATAATTAGTTCATCATTGCTGGCTGCATTGTACGTGCCATTGGACTTCTCTATGAGGCTCCACAGTTGCTTCAGCTCACTGTTATCCAGTAACTCTTTGCCTGTCAGCAAATATATTGAAGAGTCATAAAGGAAACTACTTATTATAGGTCTTATATCTATTTTGAGATATTTTGTCCTCCCTCTGTGTTTAGTAAAAGCTTATAAAGCTTTATAAAGCTTCCTGAAGAATCGATAACATTCTGCTCTTTGGATCAGATGTGAATTGTGAAATTGTCTTTGAAATTGTGAATTGTGAAATAGTCTTCATTGTTTAGCACATTGATATGCATTTTAAAACTCCTAAAATATTTATGCAGTATCTAATATTTGTCTATAGAATTCAGTTACGGGCTTAACTATTGAAAAAGTACAAAGTAAATTGCATTGAATATGGATCCCACAGTACAGGTCTGCTCATTGTGGAATCCATAGCTAATTTTATTTAGGGAAAAAACCTTAATAAATTTAACTTTCATCATCATAATATGCCATTTCATGCCCACTGCAGGTCATAAGCTTCCATCATAATTTTCCACACTTCCTGGTCTTGTGCCACTGTAACCAAGTCATCAGATCATCTCGTGGGGGGCCTGCCTACACTGTCAATCCAGTCCATGGTCAGAACTCACCCATATTGTGCTCCAATGTTTACACTTCACTGAATACAATTCATATTTAGTAAAAAACTTACTTTTTCTCTGCAAGAACTGGGCTCTAGTCTCCTCCCTTAGTTTCTGGGCGAGAACTTCATCAGGGCGTGGGATTTTAAAGTAGAATTTTGGTATAGTCTTATAGGTGGCGTCATTGGTGTCAACTTTAGGTTTGTAGAGCTGTCGGAAAGTGTCAGCTTCGATTTTTTCGCTCTCCTCTTTTGTCACCGTTGTGTTTGTCTCTGAATAGTAAAATCTGGTCAAATTACAAGAAAAAGCCTCTGGTTTAAATAATGGATGTTATAAGGTTTAATTCTGCCAATACTTGGGTTACAGAGAAGTACTTAGCACATCTGAGAATGACAGTACAAGTTATGAAAATTAATTAAAAAACACTAGCAAGCTCTTTAACTGACATCAATCAGCCTATACTGGTCCATTGGTCTACTGGACATAGGCCTACCCCAAGGCACACCAGGTCCTTCTTTTCTCTGCCATCCGCATCTAGCTGCTGTAAGAAATCTGCCTCAGACTGTCGGTTCAGCATGCTGGTGGGCTACCTCCGCTGTGTTTGCCAGTTCGTGATCTACACTCCATACACAGTAGCATCCCCTTAATCATTGGTTCTTCAGCGATATATCAATCTGTTAACCTATTTTTGTTGGTAAATTTATGCTGAATAGAAGTAATTCATGTTCGACACTTAGAGTATAAAGTATACTCCAAATAGATAAATATTAAATATTCATGGACATAATTACACAGATCTCGCTAACCCCATACTAAGTAGAACTAAATTACTTGTGTTACAAGTGCTAGCGCGATGATAGGTTTAATACAATAAATACATAAATAACACCCAAGAGCCGAGACAAACTAGAAAAGTTCGTTTCCTAGTTTGACCCCGTTGGGGCTCGAACCCGAGACATTCGGTTTTACAGTCAGTGAACATGCATTATTTCTAGGCAGCTTGCATATAGTTTCCGATATAAAACAAACATCTTTACCATCTAACTTTTTGATGTATCTGCGGAGGCGGTTCTTCAGCACATTATTCAGGGCTGTTTTAGCCTTATCTTGAGCAGTTTCTTCTATAGAAACGTTGCTGTTGGTGCTTTCGTCCGTTTTGCTAGTTTCGGACATTTTGTTTAACTGATGAAAAATGTTTTTTCACTCAAAATTCGTAGATTTTTCTTCGAATGTTTACGACGAATGAGTTTTTTTGAAAGACCACAAGACGGACGTTTGACGTTTGCTTTGTTGAGTTGGTTGTCATGGTGACAGTAATTGCGTTCCAAGTCATAACAACCCTCACCAAACTGTTAAGTAGGCATGTAGATGTACATACGAATAAAAGATGTGCATAGAAAAATAGAAGCAAAAACTATTTGGAAAAAAGACCTTCCGAAATGTAAAAATTTGTATAAGTTTTAGTGGCTACTGTATTAAAAAATCTTTTAATAGAAAATTACTTCTTGTAACAGAACGTCTCAACCACAAGCTCCAATTAGTTTTGCTACTGTCCACTAGGTAGCGCTAGACAGTTTACAAAGAAGGTTTGAACACTACATTACCTTCTTTCTTTGCTCTACATCCACAAACTGGCACAAAACTAATTAAAAACTGGAAAAGAATGCCACTGAAATGAAATGAAAATTAAGAAATAGTCCATGTTTTTTTTATGTTTCTTTGGGCTTTCCATGCGTGGCCTTTGTGTGAAAAAGTTAAGGTATCATTCTTTAGGCAATTGAATAAAGAGGTTCGAAGTTTCGAAGGATTCGTATATGCACAAATGTAAACCAAAAATATTTTTTGCGCAAGATCTGCGAAACTTACAATCCCAAATTTTATTTTAGCTTCACATCAGTACTTACGAGTCACTTTTTACTAATCGTACATGAGTAGATACCTACATACGATTTCTAATTTGGGCTTTTATCTAGGGTTAACGACGCCTCTAACTCCTAATTTACTATAATTATGACCTTTAAGGACGCGAACTCGGTGCTGTAGTGTAGTATAAATTCATTTTTCATCCCACCATCTCGGAAAGAGTATTTTTAATCTTCAATATCTAAGTGGAAAAGCCGTTTTTATTCTCTAGAGGATAAAGTAAATTGAATTTAGAACATCGTGTGCACTAAGTTTGTGAATTAAAAAAATATTAAACTCAATTTAAATAACTGTAGCAACGTTACTTTAAAATTTTCTTAATTGTATTATTTTGTTATAATTTAAAGATTATTCTGTAATACTTACCTGTCATAATGTAGTAATTAATACCTAAACTGAAATAAAAGTGTACCTATCTTGTGATTGTAAACGTTTTTTTTGCATTTAGTCATTTCCTCGCTGAGGTGGAAAGAAAAGTTACGTATTGCACTCGAGTGCAAAGATTTTTCACCTCGTGCTCTTTTGATTCCCTCGCTAACGCTCAGGATTCTAATTATGAATCACTCGCTGCGCTCGTGATTCAATTTTAGAATCCTTCGCTTGCTCGGTCATCAAAATTGACTCGCGGTTAAAAAGCAACTTTGCACTCTTGTATAACAAATAACTATTAACTTTGATTTTAGAGTACCTATGTTCAAATTGTCAGTCGTTTCATTTGCTCTATTATGTACAAAGGCGAGCGTATAAAACTATTCATTCACACAGTTACTACTTCTGACATCATAGTTTTGTATGGTTTGTTTGTACATCTAAATAGGTTTTTAAAATTGTACATCTACTTCCTTCTCTAATTTATTAGTCCAGGTCATCCAAAGGTTGTCTGGCAAAGATCGCTTTTAGTAATAAGGCCGCCGTCGGTACTCTTAGGTTAAGAAATATTAGTGTAATTTCCATTTTTATGTACAGTAAATTGTTCTCTATCTATCTAAAGAATCGACTGGTTTTCTGACCGAACCGCGTAAGAACAACATGACATTTTCACAGAAATATTTTTTTTAACAATAGCAGGTGAAGCTTGAAGACAAAAAGTTGGCGGAACACCGAGTTACTTCACCGCGTATTTCTCGTACCATTGATTATTGTGCAGAATGCGCTTCATGGCACGCTGAGTGTGAGCTGATATCTACGTGATGCATTACGGGTGAAACCCGACTATTAACGGGCGATTCCAGTCGAACGCGCAATGAAACATTCTAGCCCTGTATCACTTAGGCTAAACTCACTACATTTTGGGTTATATCAAAACAATTTTATCAAAACCATGGTGTCCGGCCGCATTTTATGCACTGCTTCTGTACGTTCCCACTGCTGGGGCAGATCTCTCCCTGCATCACAAGAAGGTTAGGCCATACTCCACCACAGGGGCCAAGTCCGGGTTGGTGGAGGATAGTAAGACAGTAGCGGGCCTTACTGCAGGAAGGTATCAAGCCGCCCTTGAGGCCTCTGACATGGCTTAGCGACTGCCTTTACACGACAGCCGGCACCAACGCCTTAACGTGCCTTCTTCTTCTTCAGGCTATATTATGTAGTCCACTGCTGGACATAGCCTTGCCTTGCCTGTGCCTTGCGAAGCAGGAAATGGATGATTATGAAAATTATTTTCGCGGATCCTATGAATACTGATGATCCATTCCTGAGACGATAAATATCCAGCAGAGATTGGACACTCGATTTTTATCGTGGACACTCGATATAAAACGAGGGATTTCTGGATTTTTAGGAATCCGCGATCCGATATACTATACACTCGATAAATATCGCAATCCTAGATTACGATCCAAATATCGTGATAGATATCGATCGTGTATCATGCGTCGGCGTGATATAGTGGGGTGCTTTTTTCTGAGAACGCGTAAATTGGGTCGTCGTGGAATTCACCAGCGCAAGGCATGATATACCGTCGTCTTCAGGAGCTGATTGTGGTTTACCGTCTAATGGCTTGCACTTTCCAACAACAAACACCTTGTTGTGCGGTAGGTACTTTACTTTAGCCTACGCTTTTGGTTTCACTTATAGTCACGTTCTTTTCCACCGCAATGGTGAGCAGTGTAACAATTAATATCTTAAAAATATCTTATAAAAAATAATATTGTATAAAACATAAAGGAAACCATTAAAATTGGGCCCAAAACTCAAAGTGCCAACGAAAAAAATATTTCCAAACTGTTACGCACATTGTCCAGAACATTTGAAACTATGGCACCAAAACAGTGAAGCCTATAGTTTAGCTACTGTCAGACATTGAAAATCTTATATTCCCATACATTGGACCAAAAATAATTGTAACGATGAAATATACGTATTAGGGTTTGTGTAGGGAGTCTTCCATACCACTTTAAAAAAAAAAGAAAAATAATATAAAAATATTTTATTGCCAATATTCTAGAGTTACATGCGTGTTAGATTATGCTGCAAAATCTAGAAAACGGCATGAAGGTAATCAATCAATCAACAATCACGATCTAAAATAAAAAAAAATCCCAGGCACAAAAGCGTCTGAGAGGTCACTTCACCTATCTGTAGTGTAGGTGGGAGTTGCTACTAGACGGAGTGTAAATCATCTAACATAAAAATGTATAAGGCATGTAGGTATTACTTTTAATGTCTGTTCTGCATTATTAAAAATGTATAGAAAAATTTGACCTTTAACGTCTACTAGTACTTAAGATATTCTTTTTAGGATATAGGTTACAAAATCTACAAATCAATTTGGCCAATCGCTTAGAATAGTTTTTTTTCGCTGGCCGGCACTTTCATGTTTGGGCCCAACTTAGTATGAAGCGTGAATGGTCTCCTTTGCGATTAACATTTACATACAAGCACATACATTGCTTCTGGCCCCACACTGGGATACCCTGTGTCGTGGGAACCAGAAGCAACGACATAACAAACAAGTAAACATTCAAGACCTGGGCTTTTATTTTTTTGTTCCCAGCCGGTATTCGAACCCGGGACCTCTTGCATGGTAGGCAGACGCGCTACCGCTGCGCCACAGAGGTCGTGGATTGCAATGTGGTATTTTCCTGCATTGCAGAAAGTTTAGGCCATACTCCACCACGGGCCAAGTCCGGGTTGGTGGAGGTTTGTAAGACAGTGGGGTGCGATGCCAGATTACCTTCCCGTGTGCCCTTCCGCTTCCGTTCCTACTGATTCATTTTTGAACCAGTAGGAAGGGTAAGTGGCAAGGGCCGGTGCACCCTGGGCGCTGGTCAGTAACTTCTCTTTATGGGATCTTGCTGGCCAGCGGCGAAAAATCTGGCGGGAGGGGTCGCGTGGGCCCTGTTTCACTTTGTGGAGCGGAAACCCGGCGACCAACCGAATGAAGGACCGACTGGGGGGGGCGCCGCTGCGCGGAAGCGCGCGCGCCTCGTACCAGTCGGACCAGAGTGGCCGCCGGGACGCGGAGGGTCGGGGGACTCTCCGCGTCCATCACGGCGGGCCGGAAGGCGCCCTTGCGTGTTCCGAGGGTGCCTTCTGGCACGGAGGGGGCCCGCGCGGTCGCTCACCGCCTTCTCTGCTTTCAGAGAAGTGCTGGTGGGCGACGTGACGGGCCTCACGTGTGGGGCGTGTGGGGACCGGGCCTTGGGCCCCCACGCGCCTCAACGAGGAGGTGCGCCGCCCTCCCCGTCTCATCGACCGGGTTGCGATGGGATGGAGGGGGCGGCGCGTTGGGGCGTATGGGGGCCAAGATCATACGCACTTGGCCCCTATGCGCTCCAACGAAGAGATGCGGCGTTTTCTAGCCCCGTCGTCGAGCACCGACGGGGCAGAAGCGCCGCCGAAGGAGTGCCCGAAAGGGCGCCCGCAGACGGGGTCGCGGAAGTGTGCGCAAGCGTTCCCGTGGCCCCGTCCTTTGCGGTGCGGAGGAACATTTAAAATAAAAAGGTTTGTAAGACAGTGGCGGGCCTTGCTGTCAGAACTTATGAAGCTGCCCATAAGGCCTCTGACATGGCATGGCTTAACGACTGCTATTACATGATAGCCGGCACCCAGGGCTTAGCGTGCCTTGCGAAGCATGGAAGCACTCGGAAAAATGCCACTAGCGGTAGTAACGGGACGGTCACCCATCCAGCACCTGACCGCTCCTGTTGTTGCTTATCTCGAGTGATTGATTCCAATCACTCGGTTCGACCAGGCCACGAGCGCTTCACATCAGATATTATGTATTAAAATGACAAGTGTTTTCATAAAGACATTACTATTTCGTGTCATTAAAATGTATGGTTTTCGCGATTCCAAGGTTTCGCCCGTTTTCACTAAAATCTTGAGGTTCGTTCGCCAATACCGTCAACCTTCGTCCGATCTGTACGAATATTATTATTCTGTGAAGTAATATCCATAACGACAAAATACTTTGGAGGCCAAACATGGAGACCATTCACTTAATATTCTATCCATTGTAAATGGGAATGCTGTTATTGACGGCAAATACTCCGCGAATATCTCCTTAACTTTCCATCACTTTTTACTAACCGCAATCACATGAAAATGGAAAACGATTTCTCCTTAAGCCAATCTTGTTCAAAGCTCGCTAAATACATAGATAGATAGATAGAATATTATTTATTGTACACAGAAATTACAGTAACAGAGATTATATAAAAAATATATTACAAATGGCGGCCTTAATAAATAAAAATACAAAAGCAATTTCTTCCAGGCAACCATAGACGGAGACAAGAAAGAAATTAGAGACGGGTAGTCGGTGCAATACAGAAAGATTGAACTATTTTTATTTTTAATGCACTAACCCGTGCTAAGGACAAATTAAAAAACCTATTTAGAGGCTAAAAATTTCTGGCACGGATAGCCAGAGGTTGCGGGTTCGAATCCCGGCATGGGTGAAATTTTTAGCCTCTAAATATGTTTTTAGAAAGATAGAAATTAGGAATTCAACGAAATTTATATAAACTTACTTAAACCACATACATAAATAATGAAATTAATAAATAATTAAGATAGAATAATAATATAATAATATAGCCTCTATATCCCGAGACTCCGTTTTGTATGTAATTTTCTTTGTTATGTTCCTTTAGTGTTTTGTTAAAGTATGTCCCGGAGTTCGGTGTGCC
Organism: Yponomeuta sedellus; assembly: GCA_934045075.1. NCBI lineage: Eukaryota > Metazoa > Arthropoda > Insecta > Lepidoptera > Yponomeutidae > Yponomeuta > Yponomeuta sedellus. The sequence goes on along the minus strand of OW203744.1, from coordinate 12,563,369 downwards.
TTTTGGCAAAGGCCTCCTCTAACGATTTCCACTGTTTTCTATCTCTAGCAATTCTTCTGCAGTTATAGCCTACTGTTAATTTTAAAATAGTTCGTCCTCCCATCTTTTGCGTTGTCGACCTCTGTTTCTTTTTCCGTCTCTAGGGTACCACTCCGTTACGATTTTGCTCAATTTATCGTGTGGACTTCGTAACATATGGCCGGTCCATCTCCATTTCATTTGATCAATCTTTGTGAGAATATCTGTCACTCCTGTTCTTTTTCTTATGTATGTGTTTCTTATCTTATCTATTCTCTTAATTCCCATAATTCCCATTCTAATTAAGATATACATGCATACTAATAAATAAATTATATATGGGAAGAGGAAATAATATAATAGACCTACGTAATATTTAAGTAACTGCATTATTAAATTTATTGAAAGGTAGTATTCCTTCACTTTACATAGGTAAATTTTATCATGGCTCTCTACAGCAGCGTGAGTTTTGCGTAATCCAAGGATTCTATGGGGAAGCCTGGGGTTCCGCAAATTACATTTGTCCAGAGTCGTCTGATAGTTTTGACAGTTAAATCATTTCTTTGCTACAAATATTATTTTGGATGCAACAACAGGCGAGGTCAGGGGCAGGATGGGTGACCGACCCGTGACTACCACTAGTGGCATTTTTCCGAGCGCTTCCATGCTTTGCAAGGCACGTTAAGCCTTTGGTGCTGGCTGTCACGCCATGGCAGAGCCCTCATAGGTGACTTGATAACTTCTGACAGTAAGGCCCGTCACTGTCTTAATTTCCTTCACTTTTTCATATCAATAAGAAATAATAATAATATCCTTTTCACACCTCCTGCTCGACAATGCCTTATTACGTACCGTCAAATATCATCGTAAAGCATAGCCTTGTCTCTCGAGGGCAATAATAATGTAGAATTTCCCTAGGGAATAAAGTGATTTGAATTTAGAATGTCAAAATTCGCATGAAAACTATGAAGAAGCCCCGCATTGCAATTCGAAATTCGAATTGTTGTTCGAAACTCACCCCTTTTTTCCTTTTTTTCTGAACTACTGTGTCGTGTGACCGCGCGAAACACCAATAAAAAAAGAAAAATTTTATTTTATGGTGTGAAAAGTAGAGTATACCCAGATGGTGTGAAAAGTAGAGTATTCACCTCTGGAATAAAACATGTCTTAGTCTCGGGCGGTATGAACCCCTGGCTTCACTCAGGACTCTACATAACTCCCTCGCTTCGCTCAGGAGTTAAAATTTAACTCCCTCGCTGCGCTCGGGAGTTAACTCGGAGTCCTTCGCTCCGCTCAGGGTTCAATATACCGCCCATGACGTAATACATGGATTTATTCCCTTAATGCATAATCTACTATTACCAACCCGTTTCAGCCTTGGCACTTTTAAGTCTAAATTAATTTCTAATATCTAAAAACTCTTATCTTACGTGGTAATAACATCTATATTATCACCGTATTGTAATATTACATTTCTAGTCCTCTGCGTATAACTAAGTCTAAAAATGCTGTGTATACCTTTAAATTGGCATAATCGCTAGCCCTAAGTCACTTTTAGTCTAAGCTTTATCATGTTTGCGTGCTTGCTGTTGGTGTACCTAATGAATAAAATAAAAAAATAAAAAAATAAAACCCGGACTTGGCCTTCGTGGAAGAGTATGGCCTAACCTTCTTGCGATGCAGAAAGAGACCCGTGCCCCAGCAGTGGGGTCAAACAAGGGTTGACATCGTTTCGATATTTTTGACATACGAGTATAATATAATTTAGTGTAGGATTGTAACTTCGGTGTCTGCAAAATGCAAAATACTGCAGACAGTCACCAGAAGCAGCTGATATGATTTTCGCGATAAAAGTTGTTTGTATTGTTATTATTATATGGTACATTCTAGTCACGGCTTCATGGGTGTTTGGGTCCCAAACACACATAAGTTTATTGATATAAATGGACTGTATTAATAATAAAAATAGAACATTGATTAAACATCTTATTAGCTCTAGGTAACGATGCATAGTGAAAAATTGACAAAAGACAACTATTTTCATAATATAAAAATGAATCGCTGTGTTGGTAAGCGCAAATCTCGGGAGCATCTGAGCCGATTTCGCTAATTCTTTTTTAGACTATTCCTTGAAGTACGAGGATGGTCTTACGGAGAGAAAAAAAAAGAATCTACTGTTAGGCGGTACGAAGGCCGGTCAGCTAGTTTAAATTAAAAAGAAAATTAACCAATATGAACAAGCATGTGCCATGCAGCTTCTTGCTGTACTGTTTCTTACAATGGGGACTCAGTCTTTTGAGGCATCGGTGGGGCCAAAACCAAATAGCACAGATGCCTTTTATACCTTGTACTCTAAAAGTGATGGGTGCACCTGCCCAAACTTATCTCTGAATAAATAATAGGCGCTAGACAATAGTAAATAATACCATCAATGGAAAAAACCTATCTTCTTTTGTCACTTTGTCTGTTGAGTCCCTCCTGTTAAGAACCTAAGTCCAAGAATCTAGGACTTTAAAGTCTTAGGTGTTCGAACCTAGGTTCTAGAACCTAGATTAAGATTTATGATTCTGAATTTTCCAAATTCGCGTTGCAATAGAAGATTTGATTTTATTTCCATTGGTGCGGCGCTAGTTAGGTATTGTAGATAGATAGAGAACACTTTATTGCACAACCAGAAAAATATTAAAACCATGATTCTTAAATCTAAGTAATGTTATACAATTGGCGGTCTTATCGCTAAGAGCGATCTCTTCCAGACAACCTTTGGATGGAGTGGATTGCATGAAGAATATAGTCGGTACGTGGTGCATGTACATAAATAGTTAAATCGAAAATTATATTGATAACAAACAGCAAAAGAGTGCGAGAGTATGATTACTTATAATTACGTATCTATAATATAAAAATGAATCACTGAATGTGTTGTTAAGCGCAAATCTCGAGAGCAGCCGAACCGATTTCGCTAATTCTTTTTTTAGAATATTCCTTGAAGTACGAGGATGGTTCTTACGGAGAGAAAAAAAAAGAATCGACTGTTAGGCGGTACTAAGTTCGCTGGGTCAGCTAGTTGTATATAAAAATGAAATTCGCTTCGTAGTTTACTTGTGTTATTTCCTATTTTACCTTTACAATAAGCAAAACAGAGCATAACGCATTGGCGTTTCATTCAAAACAACGAATGAAATTGTAGAGTCATTTGAGAATGATTGGCACCCATTCGCCGGTTTGTGATTAGCGAATGGTCGGTCAGTTTTATTACGGTATTATATCAGTCTTTAATTGCCTAATATACACCACAGTATCATTAGCCAATTCTAATTAAAAGTTATATTGGCGTTACACAATTTTACCTAATTATTGTAACATAATGAAAATATTGGTTACATTGCCTGAAGGTACGTGGAAGGTACTTCGTCGTCAGACTAATACTAGTCCACTGCTGGACATAGCCCTCCCCTAAAGAGCGCCATGTTGTGCTATTACAGGGGGTAGTGCCCATAATCCCCACGCTGGGCATGCGGGTTGGGGATCGCAGTTCAGTGGAATTGTACTGCAGTGGGCGCTGCTGCCCACCCCCCGGTTTGTGTCCCTTAGTCGCCTTTTATGACACCCGCGGGAAGAATTGGGTTGGTGCTATTGTTTAGGTCGCCACAACACAGCCTGGGGGGGGGGGGGGGGGTTTGGTACCTACCTACGTTGAATTCGCCACTTCATCATTAAATCTGGTGATATTCATGACGTGACGTATGATTGAAATGAAATTAAATGAAATGGAAAGGTTTTATTCCAAGTAGTGCAGATACTGCGGCTTAATAAACGTTACAAGTCAAACTAGGTGTCCATTTCAAAATCTGGATCATTTTGGAGAAAAATGGACAAAAAAACCAAGGGGTAGGCAAATTCTAGGGACTGCCACTTGCCACGATTTTGACAAATCACCTTCTTATTATATTATATTCATTATATTATTATATTCATTAGTCATTACATGCATGCACGCCGGTTCCAGGTACTAATTTTATATAATGCATTTTTTGTACATGGACATTAAATAATAATGATAATAGATGTATGACATGTAACTTTTGAGAAGTTATCAATATATTATCTGTATCCGTATCTGTACTTTTTGTCTTACTTAGCTGATATATCTCCTATTTGGTCTAGGAAGAGTCTTGTCGTGAGATGCGATTTATACAATGAAGATAAGAAAGAGTAAGATAATAATATTCTTTATTGTACACCAGCGCGTTGATTGTGTAACTTTTTATGTATTTACTGAACTTTGTAGAACGATTATGTAGATTAAAATCACTGCCACGAATCAGATATCCACTGAAATGTAATACCCACTATAAATAAATAAATAAATATATATATATATATATATATATATATATATATATATATATATATATATATATATATATATATATATATATATATATATATATATATATATATATATATATATATATAGTAGATATTACTATAAATCGCATCGTTTATATATATATATATATACAGGGTGTCTCATTCAAATCGGTTAGTATGGGAAAGTCTGAAACTATAAGACATACGAAGATCTGTTCTGAGGAACCATGTCATCGATTTTGATAACAAGAATCACTGCATTCATACATTTTAAAAAACATCTGTACTCTTTTCGGAAATCGAACCCGGTTGTTTTGAGAAAAAAAATACAGTCTTTCTATTTAGATATTGATTGTGTAGGTTTTAAGCAGTAAATGTCTGTATGAAACATGATGTCTAAAATGAAAAAAATGCATTGTTTTCACATACTTTAATTTATTTTAAAAGGTGCTCAAAGTGACCACCGACTTTTTAATACAATATTCAACACGTTTAGGTAACGATAGGTAGCCATGTTTACCTTATGGGCGGCTTGTCACGGTCTTACAATCCTTAACCAACCCGTCGCGCTCGTGGTGGAGTATGGCCTAATCTTAAGAGACCCGTGCCTCAGCAGTGGAGACATACAAAGGGACGATGATCTCAGTCGATTCGTTAACTTGGCGTGAGTATCTTAATCTACCTAAAATGTGCATAAATTAAACAAAAAAAAATAGAAATCACTAGAAAGGTACAAAATAATAAAAAGTGAATTAAAAATAAACAGTAACCCGACAATTGAGCATTTCCTACTAAGCAGGTGGGACCCAAAGTAACTCACGGTTACTTTTTATTTCAAATTTACTAGTTTATATCATAAAAGTAGCTTTATAGGTAAAATAATGCGAAAGCAAAAGATACCAACCAAAACAACATTCATCATACGAGTACATGCTCAATAACTATTATATAACCTTTAAAACATTACCAACGAAAGAATTGGTTTTTCTGGGCACTAATATACTATAGAAGGTAAAGAACGTCAGGGGTCACCATACAATAAAGCAGATAACATGAAAAGCTTTCATGGTCTCTTGATCATTAACTTAATTCTACGTTAGAAAGGCCAAACACCTTTTCGGTTCGAAATAATAGGTACAATACTGGAAAAAATATGGCCAAAATCGCTCTAAATATTAACTCTTTCAATGTATAAATTACGCAACCATCTCTATTATAAGCTATTGCACAATATATAGGTAAGTTTGGTCAAATAAAGAGGTATTATATATAACACTCATCTAGAGACGGTAGCGGAACGACATAACGCCGGCTACTGAAGCGAAATTGGGTTCAAATACCGACTCGTACTTTTTTTTTAAGTCATGTAAAGATATGTAAATAAAAAAGGAGAAGGATAGAAGAAAGAGGAAGGAGCAGGAATTTCTCGCTGAGCGGTGAGGCTTTCTCTCTGAAGGAGAGAATGGGCTTATTATAAGATATATTTATGTATGTTTATAATAAATTATAAGTTTATATAAGTAACGGTATGTAAGTGTATTATTATTAAGTATAAGTATGTATCAATATTCAAATTTGCACTGGCTACCGGTCTTTCTAATTTCCTTCAGCAACTTTCCATCGTAAGGTTGTCTGGAAGAAATTGCTTTCAGCAATAAGGCCACCAATTGTACTATGTATATTTGCAATTGTTTTGTATTTGTTGTTTTTCCAGTGTACAATAAAGAATATTCTTATCTTATCTTAATCACCACGGTAAAATCGGTAATTTCAAGTGTCTACACCTCAGATTCGCTGCTTTCCTTACGATATTTTTCTTAATGCTAGTGAGGGGCATTGCTACTTCACAAGTAAGTAAGTTAGAAAAAAAAGTCATTGAAAAAAAAAACCCCATTATATATCTTTTTTTATTCTTTGTACAGATTATATTGTTTTTGTTGCACTAACCCATGCTGAGGACAATGGACAACAATTCGTGTTTTTTTTTTTCTTTGCTCTGTTTGAAAAGGAAGCTAAACTGGATAAACCTACTTTCTTACTTTTTACCTCAGTTGAGATTTTCATTAACAATTTTCAATTTGAAAACCTTCTCATTCTAAAAAGGCGTATAAGCAAAACGGAACGGAATCGTAGTCGCATATCCAAGCCCACATTGAAGGCTATAAAAAAAACTGTCACTGCTCTGTCAGTGGTGAGTGAGTGATTTCTGCTTTGTTTTGGTTTGGACCATTCTGAGTGACAGATTCGAATGAATGATATTTCTTCTTCTGCCATCACAGATGCAAATATGATTTTGATTCTGTGATTGCTCAATGACCTGTTGCAGCGAGCAATTTAATGGACGAAATATTTTTTCTCGAAAATTACAAGTTATAAAAATTAAGAAAAAATGTATTCCTGTTTCGTGACCGATCATATCCGTGTTCTAAAAGAAACTTTCTCGATTCATGACTCTGAGAGTATTGTCCATTATATACGTATCGAGATTTATTCTTCTTCCCAAATACAGAAATTCTAGACTGTAATGGTTCAACTTGTCAATACCAACAGCCTTTACAATGGGAAAAACTGATATCGGGAAAAAAATATCAGCTGTTTTGTGGTAAGGACTCGTCAAACCTGCGCGCGCACTACATACTCCGTCGTTCCTGCATCGCATAATAAAAATATTTTACATGACATACTATAAATATAACGTCCAACGAAAGACACTCTGTTGTGCGCCCTCCTCGGCCTCGAGGGGGGTCGCTCCCGATGTGGGTTTAGGGGTTCTTAGGACCAAAACTAGCCCTAAGGTGGTGTTTAGTGGGTAGGCGCACTTTTTGGGAGTCCCACATTGGCAGCACTGCCGGGTCCGTGCTGATGCATGACATTTACCATCTCCCTCCTCGTGTCCTCCGGAGGGTGCCCTTTGTAGGGCTAAAAAAAAGACACTCGGACCCGCCGTCCCCAGGCATGCGATCTGCCTGGCGAAAAATTTCCCATTATAGTGGAGAAGCACGATCACCCGCTCTTCCCTATAGTTCCATAATAAACTGGCCACCTGGGGGACTAAAATGTATGGAACTGTAGGGCCAGGGGCCGAGCTTCATAAAACAAAAGTACAATTTGTAGTTTATTATGACAATTCGAGGTGCGCGTAGCAGATCTACTTGTTAATCTGTTGGGTTAATGGACTTTGAAATAGTATAAATCAAATTGTCATAGTAAACCATGAACTGTAGTTTTATGTAATTATCGTTTTAATGGAATTAATTTATTGACATTCGAATGGATTGTAGTTTAAATTAGATTTTTGTATTAATTTTAATTTCAAACTAAATGTAAAGTAAATTGTACATATGTACATAATTTTAACGTTCTAATTCTTTGTTTTTTTTAAATGTAATATAATGTTTAATGCAATTAATTACGCAATAGTCTTAACTATAATGTAATTATTTTTCTTGCAAATAAATTAATAAATGTAACAGGCCTCAGAATTTCCCATTACCAGTTGTTTCACCCTAAGTAGTATGCTGTCCCTTTGCAGTCGCTGAAGTCCTAAAGAGGCGACTTATGGAACTGCTGTGAAAAATAGGGCGCCTTATGAACCCGCGGGGTCCAAAGGGGCGCCATAGGGAACCACTTGGTCTATTCTATAAGACACCTTCGGGTTGGGTCGGTTCTGCAACAACAATAGAGCTACTCGTATGTAAGGCACATTATTTATATTTGTTGCTGGACAGTTGAGAGAGTCGCTCAACTTTTATATTATCGTTGCATTATCACCTGTATCGTAACTGGTTAGAGTGTACGAGCGTTAATCCCAACGTGCTGTCGACTCAACTACTCTGAGCAAGGACGACTGCTCTATAAAATTGATAAACTAATGACTAATAATAAATATGATACTGTAGTAGATGGCTCTAAAGGTGCTATCGAGCTAATAAAGACCTTCAAACTATGGGAGTTAATTCTATTCTCGTATGTATATTTTATCTGTCTAAGGGCGACTTGCGCTAAATCTTTAGATACGTAAATAAATAAACAAACATCCAGAGATACCTCGCATAGATAGCTGATTGACAGGGCTGTCAGTCATAAAAAATATCTACGGTTAGCTCTGCGAATGTTACGGGGCAAGATGTTTTTGAACTTACTCACTGAATGCACTGAACTTACTCAGCATAATGTGTCAATGCATCTTATGCTGACAAGGGGGCTGGCTAGGACTGGGCTTCTACTTGTTATAATATTATAATACTTGTCAAATGTTTACCTATAGCATAAGTCAATTTGTTACTAACACTATATGGGCTTTGCCTGAAATAATTAAATAATATTAATAATAAATAGGGCTGATCCTGGATAAATAGATAGAGCACTCTCTATCCGTCATAATTATAGTATTAGCACAAGCCAGTTTTAGTCAAACAGTATTTCGATTCATCAGCTGGATAGGTAGAGAACACAGTGGATGATAAGTGGTGATAATGATTGTACTAAAGTCTAGAACAATGTGCATAAGAGAAACAATAAGAGTGAAAGAGAGAGAGAAAGGGGAGATAGAGATAGACAAAGATACAGTATATTTATCCTTACATGTCCAATTTAGTAAACAACATTCTAACCTCAAAACATACATTTGATGGAGAACTGGATATTTTCCATGTAGTTTGTTAATAAAATTGGCAGCGTTATCTAAATGGTGTCCCAAGTCACGTAATTAATTGGAATATGGCAGATTTCAACTGAAAATCATACTTTACCGGTCGAAGCTTGTTTTTTTTTAAATGGACAAGTAAGAAAATGAACCCCCGTAAGTAGATCCGGACTAAAAATCTACAAAATGAATACCTTAATATAATTATCTTCTTATAACAGTTATCCTTTATATCCTTTTTTATTTTCAATTTTTAGGGTTCCGTACCTCAAAAGGAAAAAACGGAACCCTTATAGGATCACTTTGTTGTCCGTCTGTCCGTCCGTCCGTCCGTCTGTTAAGACCCTTTTTCTCAGGAACGCGTGGAGGTATGAAGCTGAAATTTATATCAATTACTCAGGTCTACTGTCCCTTGAAGCTGTGAAAAAATCAAACTTCTAAGCCAACGCAATCAAAAGATACAGCCGTTTATGCCGCAAATTTTCGACACTTGCAAGGGAATCAAAACCTACAGGGTGCTTCCCGTGAACTCAGAATCTTGAAATTTGGTACGAAGCAACGTCTTATAGCATAGATAAAGGAAAAATTACGAAAACCATAAATTTTTAGTTACATCACATAATATATATTTTTTTAATAATTTTAAACTTACTACCCATTTCCTCATAAACGCGTAGAGGTATTAAATTGAAATTCATACCAAATACTCAGGTCTATAATACCTTTAAGCTGTAACATGTCGTAATGAACGAACTTTGTAAACCTTGCAGGTTTGTACGGAACCCTCGGTGCGCGAGTCTGACTCGTTTACTTATTTTTAGCATTTAGACTGCAGTGACAAAGCTTAACTTCGATCCAAAGGCTTCGGACATCCCCATCAAATCGTACGCTGAGGCCTATCGTATACTCGTCTAAAACCCAATGACGACGGCCGATGACAAAACAATAAACTATGGCAACGAACGAAAGAAAACCGGACGAGCGGAGCGCGCGTGCAACCGACCAAGCCAGTTTAGCATGGCATAACTAACTCTAGTTATGCGTTTACCGCGCAGCCGCGCGCACGCCCGTCCGGATAGAGAGCAGAATTTCAAATTTCGAACCCGCGTGTGACTGGTGATAAATAAAATTCAAATCGTGTTCTGTTTTATTTTAAAAAGGAGTGATTCGAATTTGGATTTTCGTTGTCGAATGCCACTGGCTGGACAGACGGATTCTTCAGAGGTAAGCGCTCAGAGGGCTAACCGGCCGAGTTAGGAAGGGTGTCTAGGAGTATGGTCTAGTGTGCCCTAACCAGCTCACGCGAAAGGGGTGGGTGCTCCGTCAGCTTTTGCAAGGCGGTTGGCATTCGCCAGCGGAGTAGAGGCCATTTGTCAACACTGGAGTTGTGCAATGGAATTTCGTTTTAATTTTTGTAAATTATAACACAGGCTTGACTAGGTCTTCTCTATGACTTTTCTTGTATCCTCATACATCAACAAGCCTGTGCACAAGAATTTTCTCTACAATAAGTAGGTAACTTTGATTTTAACTTGATAGTGAACTGAAATAAAATGAAAACACCTCTTTTTAAGCTGATATTTAAAAAAAACTTTGAAGGTAGGAAATAGGGATGGTACTACATACCTAAGTTTATAAAAGGTTGACATATTTAGGAAAACATGTACCACAATACTTCAATTATTTTAAAGTAAGATTCAAACTATTTTTAATTGCTTTAACATAGTTTTTAGATACGTTTTAACACAGAAGGTCGATATAATGACCCTCTCACCTTGAAAAAAACAATTTAGGGCAAGTTAGTATTAATGTGAACTTTCTTTGTTAGCTTATTATCCACATAATCTCGTTAGTTTCATTTGAATAGTCATTCACGCATTCCACAAGTATATACAGATGACATCACTAAAAATATGAATCTTTGTGGACCCTGTAGGGCACGCAGCCTTATAATTAATAGGATGCCTTTATAAATTAAGCCTATGACACTTTAATTCTAATTATATTGTTTTATTATCAAACATTCTGTTGACGACAGACTTTATTGCTTAGTTTGCCTTTTTAATTTTGTTTGCCTTATAGATATTGCTTTTTTACTTTTGTCAGTTGTAAGTTTAGTTCCTGTTTTTTGGTTCTGTCTAATGTATAAATGTCTTATGAAATTGTCGAATAAACACATATTTATTTAAAGCAGAAAAGTAGGGCATCATACGGTGCTCAATACATTCCTTATAATTTTCGTTCTTAATAATTAAAACACGATTCCTCTAAAGCGCTCCTTAGAATAATTTTATTTAATCTATGGTGTCTTTTTTTCCTTCTAAAATCTTCACCATAGACTATTTTAATCAGAGTTCAGTTTTTATATTAAGCAATCGTGGTTTAAAAACCTATTTAAAGGCTAAAAATTCCACCCATTCGGGATTCGATTCGAAATTCCGGGATTCGAACGCGCGACCTCTGGCTATCCGTACCAGCGCTCTTTCCAACTGAGTTAATGGGCGACTCACCGGCATCAGTAACATCATCAGAGGTCGCGGGTTCGAATCCCGGCATGGGTGGAATTTTTAGCCTTTAAATAGGTTTTTAAAATCGTCCCTAGTATGGGTTAGTGCATTAAAAATAATATAGTTAAGCGTTATTTAGCGAAATTCTCAATTCAGAAACTGGCCCATAGTGAATATTTTTTTTGAATTTGAGCTTAAATCACAGACATATTGACTTCTCACATTTATTAGTGAGTACATATATATGGAACTCCGTTTCGCAACACATACTCGTAATTTAACATCGACGTTTTTGGTTGTCGTTTTCTTTCGTACAGTAAAGTAGTCGGCGGCCAATCTCTTTGGCCTCCTACAGTCAACATCTGGTTACATTTTTCTTGCAACTTTGCCCTTAAATTAACTGACGAGAGCGCACGCAAAGAGTCAACATGTTCTAGACTGTACGGTTCCTATGGCCCCTCTATACGTTGCCCAACTCGATGACTGTGTGTTCTAAGGAAGGACACATGGGATAAAGTTACAGCCCCCGTAGCACGAAAATCCATACAACTCGCAGCCATTTGTTTTGGTGTGGGTATGAATCGAAAACAAGAAAGATAGAGCGCCACAGAGATTAAGCGATCAAAAATTGCCTTTACTTAAAGGTAGCATTTACTAGTAAATTTAATGAAATCTAAATCTGTGTCATATCAACTATGTTTTAAAGGATGTTCTGATATTCTGCTAAAATTGCCGATAAAATTGAGGTAGAACACTACCTCAATTTTATCGGCAAAGTTAAATAAATGACAGAGATTTGATTGCTTTTGTAATTTGAGATGTAAACCATATGGAGAAAAAATGTTATGGAAAATATGACAATGGAAGACCTATTTTCTTGCCTCACGCAGAAAAATAGCAAAAAATACTTGAATCTCATTGGAGATAAAGTTACTAAAAGATATATGTATTCCTTATTAAGAGATTTTTTCCTACCAATACACTTCATAAGAAATATGTGTTTCCAAAATTTTGTGTTCTCAATTTATCTATCGCTCCTTTTCATAATCAATAATTAAATGAAAAAGGACTGATCTTATGTGTGAATGAAGCATTAAATTGAGATTACGTAAGGAATGTATTTATTTTATTTCGTACTATGAGCGAAGAAGAGTTTTATCTAATCTCATCTAATATTAAACTTTAAATCATTTATTAAAACTATTTTTGATGTGTTTACACTCTTACAAGGAAACTTTTAATAATAATATTTTTGTTTTAAAGCACTTGAAATTTATATTCTTTTTAATGCACTAACCGTGCTAAGGACAATTTTAAAAACCTATTTAGAGGCTATAAATTCCACCCATGCCGGGATTCGAACCCACGACAGCTGGCTATCCGTGCCAGAGGTCGAAATTTCACATTTTTTCAGACGAGAAACATAAAATAAATATATTATTATTTAATTTTCGAGATATTTTCGTTGTTCCTTTACAGTAAATATAAAAACTATGCCACTCCAATATAGTTTTGAGACATGGCCCCAATTGTGTGCTAGTAAGAAAACTTGTCATGCTACCGGGGCTTGGTTATTTGAAAAATGTGAGCCGATCGTTTTGAGTTTCTTTGAAAGACTTTTTAGCGAATGGAATATAGAATTGTTTGCGAGGGCCATTTTGGATTCTCATATTTCTCTTTTTTATCACAGAATCTGTGAAGGAAATCATAATGGGGCAACCTGAAAGTCTGAGCTGTTCAAATACCGCATCAAAAATCGCCAATCCGTGGTGGGCACGAGTGGTGATTATGCCCATATTCTCTCGCTGAGAGAGGCCGTGCCCTACAGTGGGACGTTTATAGGTTAGATAAAAATCTCAGAATATGTTACTTCTGTAGGTACCGACGTCATTATATTATTTTCAAATGGAATTCGTCCAATTTATCGTAATAGTCGCACAAACAAAACCTATATCCTGTCCCCACATTCCTAAAGTCATATGCAATACGTTGACGTTTGAGTTCAAGACACATACGTCCGGTTTCTGTATTGAGAATAAATTTCACTAAGTAAATACGTGAAATTAATTAACTCTCAGGTCTTGGATGTTTACATGTTTGTGATGTCGTTGTTTCTGGTTCCCACGACACAGGGTATCCTAGTGTGGGGCCAGAAGCAATGTATGTGCCTGTATGTATATACTATGGTATGCTTTATAAGTAACATTCTATCTCGGTCTTTTCTGAAAAAATCAAAGAGACAGCACTACAGTTAGCGAAATTCTCAATTCAGAAACTTAGGCATATCTATGACTTCATTTTACACTATAGGTTTGTTTGTTTGTTTGTTTGTTTGTTTGTTTGTTTGTTTGTTTGTTTGTTTGTTTGTTTGTTTGTTTGTTTGTTTGTTTGTTTGTTTGTTTGTTTGTTTGTTTGTTTGTTTGTTTGTTTGTTTGTTTGTTTGTTTCTATTAACAATTTTATCTATTAACTTGTCCTATTTCAAGTTAATAGATAAAATTGTTACTATAGCTATCAATAGATACTAATATACACACATTGTACATAATTATAACTACTTAAATAGTATATAAAATATATATCCATAATTCTAGACATACATATTTAGAGAATAATAAACATACTTAAACAAAAAATATATAAATAAAAGTATTACACATTGGAAAGGAAGTGCTCTTTCAGTTTTGCACGGAACTGTGACACAGACGGACTGTCTCGGATTTCCCTCGGCAATGAGTTCCAGTGATGAGCAGCACGCACAGAGAATGAGGTAGAGTAGAACTCAGTGTTGCAGACTGGGACTTGCAATGCTCTAAGATCACACGCTCGCTGTGGTCTCGTCCGCGGCAAGAGTGAAAATCTCTCCCGAAGGTACACGGGCGCACTAGGGTTTCTAAGGATGTTGTAAAGGAGAGTCAAAATATGCAAGTTGCGGCGCATTCTGATTGGAAGCCACTTTAATAGGTGACGGTATTCAGACACATGGTCGTACTTTTTAAGACCGTAAACATACCGAATGGCCAGATTTCGGAGACGCTCAAGCTTGTTAATGATAGGTCTTATTTCATAGAACAACATTTCCTCTAATTTTAAAAACCTATTTAGAGGCTAAAAATTCCACCCATGCCGCCCACGAAACTTTTGGGCCAAAACCACCCATTACCCACCCACTGGCCAAACAGCCAGGGTTTTTCGCCGTTTTTTCCTCTTCTTAAAATCAATGCCAGTTTACAAAGCGATCACAGCGTTCATTCCTAAAACTCAAGGGTCTGTTGCAGAATTAAGATATTTTCTTATGAAGATATGCACTGCAGTCGTCAACTGATAAACCTTTAGAATCCTATAATTTAAAACAGTCCAAATTTAGAATCAAAACAGAAAAAAATGTCTATATAATTATATTACACTATTTTTATTTTTAATGCACTAACCCGTGCTAAGGAACAAATTTAAAAACCTATTTAGAGGCTAAAAATTTCACCCATGCAATGATTCGAACCCGCAACCTCTGGCTATCCGTACCAGCGCTCTACCAATTAAGCCAATGGGCGACTCACGGCATCAGTGACATTTCGAACCTCTTTACAATATTCTCTGTATTACGTACAGGCAGCGACATCTGACTTAAGCAAATTGCATTACTTACAGCCCCGACTACCTACTTTGCAGTTAGGTTTAACATCGGAACGATATCACTGTACCCACATGATTACACTATTTTTATTTTTAATGCACTAACCCGTGCTAAGGAACAAATTTAAAAACCTAACTGCAAAGTAGGTAGTCGGGGCTGTAAGTAATGCAATTTGCTTAAGTCAGATGTCGCTGCCTGTACGTAATACAGAGAATATTGTAAAGAGGTTCGAAATTTCACTGATGCCGTGAGTCGCCCATTGGCTCAATTGGTAGAGCGCTGGTACGGATAGCCAGAGGTTGCGGGTTCGAATCCCGGCATGGGTGAAATTTTTAGCCTCTAAATAGGTTTTTAAATATATAATTATATGTTATTACTACAGGTACTAATTAAGTTAACAATAAGTTAACTTAATTAGTACCTAATAGTTTATTAGTCTAATATTATTGCAAAGTAAATTGAAGTGGAGCCTCAATTATAGGTTAATAATTAAATTATAAAAATGTCATACAAATCAATTTTATTTAATCTGTGATTACGTCCTTTCCTTGAAAAATTTTTATCACAGACTAGTTTAGTGAGCGTTTTGAAGTGTTTTAGGGGTTTTGTTTTTATGAAATCAAACAATAAATGAAAAAAAAAAAATATTTCAACCTGAAAAATTTACATACACAATTTACAATTTACATTTTGCAGAATGTCAATGTTTTAAATTATGTGTTAACTGCTCGTGTTAACCTTAGAAAATACTATGAATGTCAATGCACAAAGTTAAATGTGAGCCGCTGCCTACGAGCCGTAGTAAAGGCAGCGGAAGAAAAAACTCCTCGCTGACCATCTTTTATCAAATCATCGTAAACCTAATAAATCAGTTGCATCAACATTCAGTTGTAACCGGAATGACTTCGACTACTAAAACGACTACGAGTACATTTGAGGGGTGTTTTAGAGAAATCGTGTTTTTATAAATAACTCTGTAAACTCTTTCCTTCAGCAACTCTCCATCGTCATCAGTTGTCTGGGAGAAATCGCTCTAAGCAATACGACCGCCAATTGTACTGTATCTTTGTAATTATTTTATGTTTGTTTCCTGGTGTACATAAAAAAACGATAACAACCCTTTGTATGACCAAACTGCTGGGGTACGGGTCTCTTCCTGCATCTCAGAAAGGTTAGGCCATACTCCACCACGGGGGAAATTCCGGATTGTAAGACAGTGGCGGGCCTCACTATCAGAAGTTATCAAGCCGCCCATAGGCCTCTGACATGGCGTAACGACTGCCATTAGTGCCTTGCGAAGCACGGAAGCGCTCGGAAAAATGCCACTAGCCGTAGTCGCGGGACGGTCACCCATTCTGCACTTGACGCGCCTGTCGTTACTTAACTCAAGTGATTGATTCCAGTCACTCGGTTCAACTAGTCCACTTGCGCTTCTTTGATAGGATAAGAATATTACTATCTTATCTTATATGTAAAAGTTTATTGAAAAACTCCGTTTAGTTTGAACGGCGAATTTAATTTCAACGGACTGTCTAGAGTGTCTAACTGCATCCTGACGTGACGTCACAGATAGCCATACCTACCCTGCCAGGACAATTCGATTGGCTCCAACGAGAAGGCTTGACTCGTCGGACCAATATGGTTGGGCCCAACATCAATACAGTAACCGCGCATTTATTTTGAGTCCAACCCCATTGGTAAAATCTTTTAATCATTGGTTACGTTTTTTTCTGGTAAAACTTTCGCCACTGACTGTTATAATCGTTGCAAATAACGCAGTAAGTGATCAAGCTGCATTTACTTTACACTACTAATTATTCAGAAATTTACTTATTCACACGTTTATTTGTTCACGCTTACTCGCACGTTCGAACATTTTTATTTGACATAATTTTTTTGACACAACATATCTTGTGTTTTAGCTAAAATTATATAAACATCTTGTAAAAGAATGAGTAGGTATAAAAACCTATTTAGAGGCTAAAAATTCCACCCATGCCGGGATTCGAACCCGCGACCTCTGGCTATCCGCGCCAGCGCTATTTCCAACTGAGCTAATGGGTGACTCACCGGCATCAGTGAAATTTCGAACCTCTTTACACTTTTCTCTGTATTACGTACAGAGTAGTAGGTATAATTTAGATTAGACTAAATGTGCTTTAAGGCAACACGAAATTATAAAATTACGCACATTTAAGTGATAGTTTATTCGTTATATTTATTTATTGAGACTAATATTATAAAGGCGGTTTGTGAGTGTGTATGTTTGTTACTTCTTCATGTCTTAACGGCTGTCTTAGAATCTCAGATCATTGAACTTAGAATCCTCCACCAACCCGAACTTGGTCCACGTGGTAGAGTATGGCCTAATCTTCCTGTGATGCAGGAAGAGACCCGTGTCCTAGCAGTGGGAACATACAAAAGGTTGATATCAAACCTAATTTTTGCCTATACTATTTTTATTTTTTTTAATGCACTAACCCGTGCTAAGGAACAAATTTAAAAACCTATTTAAAATTTAAAAACCTAACTGCAAAGAAGGTAGTCGGGGCTGTAAGTAATGCAATTTGCTTAAGTCAGATGTCGCTGCCTGTACGTAATACAGAGAATAGTGTAAAGAGGTTCGAAATTTCACTGATGCCGTGAGTCGCCCATTGGCTCAATTGGTAGAGCGCTGGCACGGATAGCCAGAGGTTGCGGGTTCGAATCCCGGCATGGGTGAAATTTTTAGCCTCTAAATAGGTTTTTAGACTAATTTTTGCCTTTCAGCTCAATTTGTCTTTGAGTAGTAAGTACGTCAGGGACCAGTTCCATTGAACTATAATTCATGGGTTACAATGTCAGTTTGATATACATTGCTTAGCATATTAACCCACAGAATAATAAGTAGAAACGCCGCTGCGCAATTTACATCGAGTTGTTATAATAAACTATGAATCAATGTTTTATAAGACGCGGTACTGTTTATATCACACTTATATTGAAGCAATATAATGAATAAAGGAAATGATAGACGGGTAGTCAATGCAAATATATTAAATAACTGGCTGACCGAGCGAACTTCGTACCACCTAACAGTCTATTCTTTAATTTTTTATAATTTTCTCTCCGTAACCACCATCTTCGTACTTCAAGGAATATTCTAAAAAAAGAATTAGCGAAATCGGCTCAGCTGCTCTCGAGATTTCCGCTTACCAACACATTCAGCGATTAATTTTTATAAAATAGAAGATATTAATAGCATTAACAGACGATTGGACACCATAGGACCGACAAAATAGTACTAATTATGTCCGGCAGATAACTTTCCAGACGAACGGATATGGTATGATGTGTACCGAATCCGCTGTCCCGCCCGTACCAGGTTCGATCGTCTATTATAATAGTATAATACTATAATTTACCTCTAGACCAACATGGTAGTCTTTCTATAAGGTCGAAACTCTACGTCCTAAGCCATCCTCGACCCGGCAAACCAGTCGGCCAGTTAGCTATTGGGTCTGGCTGGCGTGACCGAAGGACGACTCGAATATTTGCACCTACATAGTTAGGCAGCGTGGCCAATTCTAATTGTTGTGTGAAAACTGGTATTGGTCAGGTTAGGTATAGGTCTTTTGCTGAGGAATTAAAAGTATCCTCCTTGGCTGTAGGTATGGTACATGAGAGGCGCGCATTGCTTTGGATGGTTGGTTCAGAAACTTCTTCTTCTTCAGGCTTTATTAGTCCACTGCTGGACACAGCCTTCCCCTAATGAGCGCCATAGCGCAAGGTTGTGCCATCATTCGGGGGTAATGCCCATATACCCACGCTGGGCATGCGGGTTGGGGATCGCAGTTTGGTGGAATTGTACTGCAGGGGGCGCTGCTGCCCACCCCCCCGTTTGTGTCCCTTAGTCGCCTTTTACGACACCCTGCCGCGGGAAGAATTTGGGTTGGTGCTATTCTCTAGGCCGACCCACACAGCAAACGGTCAGAAACAAACGGTCCTAATTCCATGCTTGGTGATGAATGACGTTTTTTTAAAGGTTCGAACTTTGTACCTAATTTTGTAAAGTCCGCTACACATTCTCGCGCGAGAACACGCGGGAACGATATACATTGCGTTTATAGCAAACAGTTTTATGATTATCCTTGAAGCTACGCGCCAATGTACACCGTTTTCGCTTTTTCTCGCACGCGAATGTGGATTACCACGCGTGCTCACCGCGGATTAGCAATTTGAAGCTAGGATTTGTGAACACCTCAGAATTTCAGATTTCCGCACGATGCTTTTCTTTAAAGTTTGCGAACAATCACAATAACAACTTCCGCACAATTATTTATCCTGGTCCCAAACTAGGATACTCTATGCTGTGGCAACCAGGCAAGGCCATCCTAAACGTGGAAATACACCCAGACTGAGGCCATGTGCACCAACGCACGGCGGCCCCCAGTGGGAATAGAAGCCAGACCTTCGGCATGGTAATCGGAAGTGAAGGCCAAATAGATAAATACGTATTTTATTTTACTTTATTGGTGTGCAAAACAGGTAATAACAATCAATAACATACAGTGTAGATCTAGGGCTTAACAGTGTAAATCTAGACTGTCACCAAAAGCACACACACACATGTAAGATCAGGAAGATGTAAACAAGCTTACAAAACAAAAGAACACTTAAATGATATGAAAAGGTTTTATTCAACGTAGCGCAGAAACTGCGGCTTAATGAACGTTACAATTCAAACTAGGTGTCCATTTCAAAATCTAGATCATTTTGGAGAAAAAATGCTCAAAAGAACTCCACACTTAGTCTTTTCAAAGTCCTTCATTAACAGAGTTTACATAATTATTATAAAACATAGAACTCATGCATTGTACTGGCTTTGATTCCAAGCATCATTGTCATCCAAATAATCCTTTATGTTATAGAAACCCTTTTGACGCAAAGTGTATTTAACACATTTTTTGATCCGCGTTTCAGGCAAGCTTAATATATCTTAAGTAGTTTTATTATAGAAGCGTTTACAATACTTAAACTAAAATAATTTAACTGATCTTTTAACAACACTGTTTAAACAAATTTACAATCTGAGAAAAGTATTATAATATTCAGGTATGATTTTTAGATTTATTTACTCATACTATTATATTCGATATCAACCCTTGTATGTCCCCACTGTTGGGGCACGGGTCTCTTCCTGCATCGCAGGAAGGTTAGGCCATACTCCACCACGGGGGCAAAGTCCGGGTTGGTGCAGGATTGTAAGACAGTGGTGGGTCTTACTGTCAGAAGTTATCAAGCCGCCTATGAGGCCGCTGACATGGCTTAACGACTACAGCATACTCTTAACAACATAGAGCTTACCACTTCGTAAAGGGATAGATAATGCTGTTGCAAAGTAATTGTTTATTTGCATGCACTCAACTTGGTTAGGTGCGTTACGATCGACATTGCAACAAAAACGTGAAGGTTGACCTGCTGCCAAATGTTTCTAAAAAATCTTCTCACTAGCCAAATTCTTATGCCAAATCCTACAAGCACATCGTGTCGAATTGATATTGCCGATTTATTCTAGGTCATTGCCACCGCTGCACCGACTGCAGTGTTTAGACCAGAGTTAGACCTCTGTTCTGGTAATTTTCTGCACTCGATTACAGATCAAAAGAAAGTGGCTCGGCGGTCGTTGAAGCGTGTATTTTTTAGTTCTTATCTTTGAAGACCTGCGTTTTGTACACGTAAGTTCTGTTAGGGTGGTCACGTTACCTGGTTGTTTCGTGTTTTGTTGGGTTTTTACGTACATTATCTACCAAGCAGTGGCAGTAAATCGGTACATTTCTTGCCACACATCCGACGGTCTTCGTTCGATTCCTTACAAACGAAATAAGTACTAACTACTTCGGTAAGTCTAGTATGTAACTATGTCGCACCCTCAGAACGAAAGAGGCCTAAGTCAAAAAATTGTGAAATTGAGTTACAATCATAGAGTCATAAAAAGGTATGCCGTGGACGGAAGATTCGCTATGCTCTTTTTTTACATTAAGTGCCTTTGTTGTACTATTCATTGGATAGAGCATAACTTTTTATGTCTCTCTATGATTGTTAGGTACTCAATTTATTGAGAATTTTTTGAGTATTTAAACTATTTTTTGACTTGGGCCTCTTTAGTTCTGAGGGTGCGATGTAATCTGTATCTATATAACACTATACGAGTGTAACACAGCGGTGGTTGCTCAGTGGGTAGAACAATGGACTCGCAACCGAGTGACCCAGGTTCGATCCCCAGTGCGGGCATGTACCAATGCTTACTCAAATTAGCACAGAAACTGCGAAACGCTACCCGGTATAGTCTGTTAGCTTTTAGAATATGGCTCGGGCTCTAGAGTAGGCTTCGATTTTCACCAATTTTTGCCGGTTTTCTTACAGATGGTCGAGTTCTGATTTCGAAATTAAGTGTCATATTAGTTCAGATTTGAAATTATGCGTCAAATTAGTTCCGATAATTCTATTACACGAATATATCCGACTATATCCGATAGTAGCCGAGGTATATTCTAAAAGCTAACAGACTATAAAGTAGGTGTACATATCAAAAATAAACTTAATGAACTACTAATAAAAAAATGATTTTGTAGTGAACAAGAATTCTTGGAAGATATGTAAATAATATGATTCGTTATCTCTTTGGCCTTTTTTAACAATTATCACTTACGCAAAATAAGTTAAGTAGATGAATAAATGAATAGTATTATGCAAAATGTTGCTAAGTCCTACAGGGTACATAATGGTACTTATAACTATATAACACCTTGTAATCTTATGGTAACAATAAATTATGATGATGATGATTTCAAAATATCGATCATTTTGGAGAAAAAATGCACAAAAAAATTCCATTACATTTTCTTTGGCCTTTTTTAACAAGTGTCACTCATGTAAAATAAGTTAAATGGATGATTAAATGAACAGATTGAATGAACATGTTGCTATGCCCTACAATTCAAATAATGCCACTTATAACTAAATCAACACCTTGTAATCTAAGGTAGTAATAAATTATGATGATTTCAAAATAATATGAAAAAATGCACAAAAAAATCTCCAATACATTTACGCCTTGTGGACCGCCTGGTACAGGCTGGTACCGGCTGTTGGCGGATTGGCGATCTTACACAAAACATAAAACATGACAACCTCACGCCTGTCTCCCAGAGGGGTAGGCAGAGACCAGGGATTGCCACTAGCCACGCCTGACAGACCACCTTCGCTTCGTCACCGTTCATGCACGCCGGTTCCGGTGCCGGCCACTTTTTAGCTTGCCCTTTTCTGATACATCCCCATCTCCATACATCCCCTTGTCTTGTTTTGTAAGATACGATTTATAGAATCGAGTTTAGAAAGACTAGAAATAAAGGTTTCCCGGAGGGGTAGGCAGAGACCAGGGACTGCCACTAGCCACGATCCTGACAGATCACCTTCGCTTCATCAACGTTCTTTAGCCCTTGCATGCACGCACACCACTTTCGGGTACTTTTTATCTTATCTAACATTTGTTCGGTAAGTCTGCAACCTTCTTAAGGAACCTGTGTTTATGTACCTAAGCCACGGTATCCGCGAATGCGTGACGATTAAGTAGAAATTGGAAATAATAGGAAGGTATTTGTAAATATTCTTTTGATAGTAATGGCATTTGTAGAGATGATAAGAACTAAACTGCACGTTAGTTTGCTTCCAATGTACTTCGTTACGTAATAAATACTGGTAGTAGTGTGCGCTGATAGTACTCTTATATACTGGGCACGTCAACCCTGAATACCAGAAACGATAGAGATATTTTTTTATAAAGAAAAATTATTTATTTGTCGACACAATACTGGCACGGATAGCCAGAGGTCGCGGGTTCGAATCCCGGCATGAGTGGAATTTTTAGCCTCTAATAGGTTTTTAAGACACAATACTCAATTTATTTCAATGTAAGGAATTTATATTCTAATTGGTGAACTACATTCTGTTTACTATATTATTTACATTCTGTTTACTATAATATAACGTAACACAAAAAGAATTGACCCTAACGATCGATGCAAATGTACAGTGTGTAATTTTGACAGATTTTACTCGGTTCGATTTCCGGGTGTGGCAAACGAATATTCGAAAAAATTCGAAGTTTTCTTTCTTTTCAAAACTAAAGTAATGTTTTCTTTGAGTACTATTTTCTATTATATCATTTTCAAATGCACTAGCCCATGCCAAGGACAATTTTAAAAACCTATTTAGAGGCTAAATATTTTACCCATGCCGGGATTCGAACCCGCGACCTCTGGCTATCCGTGCCAGGGCTCTTCCAACTGAGCTAATGGGCGACTCACCGGCATCAGTGAAATTTCGAACCTCTTTACAATATTCTCTGTTAACGTACAGGCACCGACATCTGGCTGAAGTAATTTGCATCACTTGCAGCCCCGAGTAACTACTTTGCAGTTAGGTTTCGGTAAGAACGCTGGCACGGATAGCCAGAGGTCGCGGGTTCGAATCCCGGCATGGGTGGAATTTTTAGCCTCTAAATAGGTTTTTAAAATTATCCTTAGCACGGGTTAGTGCATTAAAAAGAGTATAATAATACTTAATATGTTAAGTCTTAAAAGACTACTTTCCCTTCAGGCGGCATTACAAAATTAAACCCTATATGTATTTTTGGGGTTGTGGTAACAATGCCAGTGTAGAAAAAGTAACAATTAAGTAAAAGTTCGTAAGGGAACCTGAGGGTTTGAGTTATTTACATACCTCGAAGCGCTCGTGGCCTAGGAGAAACGAGTGATTGGAATCAATCACTTGGTTAAGCAACGACAGGCGCGGTCAGGTACGGGATGGGTGAGCGTCCCGTGACTACCGCTAGTGGCATTTTTCCGAGCGCTTTCGTGCTTCGCAAGGTACGTTAAGCCGTTGGTGCCGGCTGTCATATAATGGCAGTCGTTAAGCCATGTCAGAGGCCTTATGGGCGGCTTGATAACTTCTGACAGTAAGGCCCGCCACTGTCTTACAATCCTCCACCAACCCGGACTTGGCCCCCGTGGTGGAGTATGGCCTAACCTTTCTACTATGTAGGAAGAGACCCGTACCCCAGCAGTGGGGACAACAAGGGTTGAATTAATGCCACTAGCGGTAGTAACGGGACGGTCACGCATCCTGCACCTGACCGCGCCTCGTTGCTTAACTCGAGTGATTGATCCCAATCACTCTGTTCGACTATGCCATGAGTGCTTCTGTTCGGTTCTGAAATAAAAATATTTATTTGTTTGATTGAATTCGTGTCTCTTAATGATTCGCGATACTCATACATAGTTATATTTATTTTAAACAGATCTAATCGCGATTATTTATTAGGTAAAATGTAATTACCTTATTTCCCGACGTTTCGGCAGCAGAATAAAATTGAATTCAATGATATTGTGCTAGCCTTGTTTTCTAAATCCTACGCAAACAAAGTCGCGTACACAGACTTTGTTTGCGTAGGATTTAGAAAAAAAATCACGTAGAATTCTATTGCTGTTATTCGTTGTACGAATAGACTAATTAAGCATAATTTCCCATTACAATACCTCTTTCTTCCTAAAAAATTCGTAATTTTTGAAATATCCCTAACAAAAATTGTGTTTAAGTATTATTAATAACCGGGGGGTGGGCAGCGGCATACCCCCCGCAGTACAATTCCACCAAACTGCGATCCCCAACCCGCATGCCCAGCGTAGGGATTATGGGCATTACCCCCGATGATGGGACAACCTTGCGCTATGGCGCTCATTAGGGGAGGGCTATGTCCAGCAGTGGACTAATACAGCCTGAAGAAGAAGAAGATTATTAATCTTAGAAAAAAAAAACAAAATAGGTTTGTTTTTTTAGTTATGTTTTTTCTGAGATTGAGAGTTTCGAAATTTTATTATTGATATTAAGAAGTTATTTTTATTAGCAGGGATTAAAAAAAAATTGGAACGTTGAATCATATTCTACCAAGCACTAACACATAAAACTAGCGACTTACTTAAAGATAAAATGATAAACACCTGTTTGTTGAATAAACGCATTTACTTCGTATGCCATAAGGACTACCGCAATGAAGACACTGTGGGTGCTTACCCAAATAAAAAATATTTCTGAACGAAAGAGAAAATGTTTAAAAAGAGAATATGGCTATCCAGCCAGCCTCGTAAAAATTGAAGACTCGATTTTTTTTTCTAAAAAGATGTCGATGGTATCGAGTTTTTTAAACGCGAAGGCGTAGGTCGTTTACCTTTTCGGCCAGTGTGACAAGTGGTTGAGATTTTTTTTTATCTACAGACTGGTTTAAAAGTTTCAGAAAATCCTCTAAGGTTAATGTGTGTCATGTTGCTTGTACAGTTGGTAGCTGTTCATACTTTACATTATTTTTTTTGCTTTGGGCCGCTCTTATTGCAATAATGTACAGGTGATTTTAGATTGTCAGTATATAGATTGACGAAATAAATTTAAATTGGGGCGAGGTTACAATAAGTATTTTAATGGTTACTTTTTTTGCTTACGTTTTTCATTAAACACAGATTCTAGGCACTAAAACATCTGAGTGGCCAATTGACGTATCAGGGTGAATTTTAAATCGTTAGCGATGTATTAGAGGAATGTTCTTTTCGTTTTCACACAGTGATACTAATGATTTCAAAGTCATACTGTAGTGATTTTGTGTATAATCGCGATTTTCGTCGTTTGGTTCAAAATTGCAATCACAAATCAATGAAAGCGGTACAAAGTATCTACGGAAGTAAATAAGTACGAAGTATGGCATTATAATATATATTTATCTTAAACATTTAAAAAATGTTAACCTATATGCATAACAAAGTAAAATAACTATTAGGTCAGCTATACGGAGTGCGAGGCCTTCTTACGAAAGTCCAGTGAGAATCAAACTCATGTCCTCAATCGTGGTAATCGACGTGTTAGCTAGAATACTTGTATGCGAAGTTGGCCTGGACCGTCAGAGCACGTAGTTCATTGCTACTTATACCCAAACACTCCCTCAGCAGTACCAAGGGTTGTTTCAAAATTGCAGCATCGAAATGTTGGAATGACCTGCCGCCGCCTTTGCACGCTGCACGAAGCCTTCCAACATTCCGAATTAAATGTCGTAAATGGCTGCTGCACAAACAATCCTTGGCTTCTGGTGTCTTTCAAGGGCTGTAGTGGATGGAATTTGTATACCTATATGTTAAGTTTTTACATCTGTCATCATCATGCGCGTGTGTTCTTTATAACATTAGTTTAATTATACCCAGATAGGTATAATTTAGTTTAAGAAAAGGCCTTGCCTGAAAATCGGCAACTAGTTGCATATTGGTGTACATTAGTTACAAGCCGAGGCACAGACCTTTTTGTCTTCATTTGTTATTTATAAGCTGTTAAATAATAGTCTCTTTAAACTGTCATTAATGCCTCTAGTATAAGTGATTGTTGTGTCTTATTTCACTTGAAGACAAATAAATATATTCTATTCAATTCTTAATAAAAAGGCAGTAAAATAATAAAAGTTAAGTCTGATCTAAGGCACGCATACCATACTAATAGGATTGCATTCGTTATTCCTTACACAGCCTCACGATTGTCACGAGGACATCATAAAATGTCTTATTAGGGTTCCGCGGTCACACAAATAAAACTAAGGAACCTGGTATTAATTAAAATTTATTTGTTTATATCAGACATTTTGTTACTTAGCCCCTTTTGTGTTCTACTGCTGGGAAAGGGCCTCCCTCCTTTTTTCCATCTCTTCCTGTCTCCGGCCACCTCGCACCATCCTGGCAAGATATCATTTAGGTCGTCCCGCCATTTTCGAATTGGTCTGCCGCGACATCGTCGGCTTCCATTTTGCGGAACCCAGTCGGTCACAATTTGGACTATCGGTGCTCTTACCGAAGACATTATTATTATTGATTTTTTTTCTGCACCAGTAAAAACTGTAGGTACCTACATCTGCCGGTCTTAAGACTAAAACGTATCTTATTTCTTTCGTCCTATATTTATTTCTTTCGTCAATCGTTCTTCCTTTATTCTCAATATTGTCAGAAACACCGTAACATTTATTTTTCAATTCTAATCGCTACATCCTCTGTCAGTTCTAACGTCAAATAAGAAAAATCATCCAATTTATAAATGTGCATTACTTTGCACAAACTAACTCATGTATCCAAAGGGGTAGGCAAACGGAGAATCTTCTTTCGTTTCCTCAACATTCATTAGTAATTGCATAAAATAATCACATCGGTTCCAGATACTTTTTAATTGTTTTCTGCAATTTTTTTATTACGTTGCATAAGGCTGAAACTGTTTTTGTTTAATTAACGTTTATAATATGCACTTTAACTCTACGTCAGTATCAGCTGATTCTTTTGGAATTCAAACAAATTGGTGACAAACAATTGAACGGAACCCTCCATACCAGCTCGCATTGCTCTTGGCTGGTTGTCTAATTCTGTTTCATTTAATGGCCGGTCGTTAAATGACATATAAATGTTGAACCAAATGGGGCGTAGATCTTACTGTAGCAAAGAAGAATTTTAATAATAATAAGTTCACAACAGAATCACTATTAGGCAGTAGAGATTCACTAAGAGATTTCTTTAAAGAAACTAACATTCTGATAGTTATATTCTTTTTGTTTGACAATTTTAAAAACCAATTTAGAGACAAAAATTCCGCCCATAGTTAGTTCTGATAGTTACCAGTCAGTATGTCTACGAAAACATTTGTACGTCAGGAAGAATATCAGTAACTTTATAACTGTAGGTAGCCAACACAATGTTCTTACTAGAAATAAACATAAACTTTTGCTCCCAAGATTGAAGCTGGCAAAGGTCAATACATCCTTCATTGTATTTATTTTTAAATTTTTTTACGTTTCAATAATGAAATTTCTAAAGATATATTAAGCTTGCCTCAAACGTGGTTCAAAAAATGTGTTATACATATTTTCTGTATTTTAATATATAAATACGAGTATCTTCTATACATAAATATCTATATTTTATAAAAATTATGTAAACTCTGTTAATTAACGACTTTAAAAAGACAGTATTTGTAGTTTTTTTGACCATTTTTTCTCCGAAATGATCTAGATTGAATGATCTAGAAATGGACACCTGGTCTGACTTGTAACGTTCATTAAGCCGCAGCTTCTGCGCTACTTTTAATAAAACCTTCCCATTTCTTGTCCTTATCCTAAGCTAGAATACTGGGAAATGGTAACCAGACTGATGCCTTCGTACATATCAAGTATGGTGACTCCAGTGGCAATCTAGTAGTACTATCTAGCCATGAGGGAATACATCGTGAGAAACCCTGAATATATATATTTTTTGTATATATATTCAGCCTGAATATATATATTTAGAAGCTTTGTTCACATAGGTGAACATGTCAGCTCCATCTAAATCTACTAACAAAATTCTACCACATAGTTACACACATAGTTACACTTTTTATAGTTCTTAAAGCTATGTATTACAGTTTTTATTATTATTGTGGTGGTGCCCTCAAGGAAAAACCTTGACAAAATAATAAATATAAAATGCGGCCGAAAAAAAAATCCCTTAATATTCTAAGGTATTACAGACCCCCGTGCTCGAAATTGCCAATCGCTAAATGATTACGCCCATACTTTCCTGCTAAGACAAGGTTTGGGCCCAGTTGTGGGACGTATAAGTACTGTTTAAGTTCGAAGCTCAGTGACGGACGTCTCAAACTAAAGTTTAAAGTTCGCATCACACGCGAAATCAACGACTCAATCGCTCTGTGCTAAGCAGAAGATGACAGCGACAATTCAAGCAAACCTCTGTCCTATTCCACTAGCTATAGAATGCAATATCGATCGAAGGGCCTGTAAGGGTAATAAAGCGAGATGCGCCTGGGCCATGTAATATGCATAATGCGTCCGTCCGGCGCAGGAATGTCGCACCGCTGCAGGCCGTTGTCATGGCAACCGTTGTCAGCAACCGTCGCCACGTCAACCGGCGTCTCTGGATTAGACATCTTGTGGAGAGGCTGCTGTGAATAATTGAAGACTCTATCTAAGACTATAGAGGTACAGTCGACAGCACATCAACCTTTACACATATGCTCTCCACACAGATTACGGGCGACTTAGCAACTGAAATGAATGATCTGCTGTCTCTTCACGATTGTGTTGTTTTTTTTGTTTTTATATTTTGCTTATTTACTTTGCATTTCCATGGCAATCTGAATAAACGGCGAAAAGGGTTGCCAAAATTTGTATGGGAAGTATAAAAAATGTTATCTAATTTTCTTGAAACTTAAAATAAATAAGTACTCTTCAACACAAACGCATTGCACTAACATTCCTTGCATGTTTCTTTTTAATCTAAAATTAATAATCCTGTACATTGTATTTATATTCTGTCATTGTACTGTGTTTTTAAGTGAATAAATTATTTCAATTCAATTCAATTCAACACAATTGTTTGAGCGCATGTTTTGCCGTTTTGTTTTAATTTAACCCTTAAGGGAGACTTTTGTTCCTTGAATCTTTTCCAAAAGCGCCTTTTATTGAAGCATGCTGAATAAGTAAAGTCCACGCGGACGGAGTCGCGGGCAAAAGCTAGTTGCTAATATAACTTTACATTAATGTACGTAACTTAGAGAACAAAGTCATTGGTACGAGCAATGATTCGAATTCGCACCGAACTTACGAGTACATTTTAATGTTGATATCAAAACTTTGTATGTCCCCACTGCTGGTTTCTCTTCTTACATAGCAGGAAGGTTAGGCAATACTCCACCCCGGGGGCCAAGTCCGGGTTGGTGGAGGATTGTAACTATGAGAAGTTATCAAGCCGCCCATAGGCCTCTGAGATAGCTTAACGACTACAATTAATTGACAGCCGGCACCAACGTTTCACGTGCTTTGCGAAGCATGAAGCGCTCGGAAAAATGCAACGAGTGGTAGTCACTGGATGGTCACCCGTCCAGCACCTGACCGCGCCTGTTGTTGCTTAACCCAAGTGATTGTTGCACTGAGCCACGAGCGTTTCTTCAATACTCGAGTTTAGTTGATACCTATAGGGAATTCAACTAAGGCCTGATACATACCTACATACCAATTATGCAAATATCTCTATTCGCCCCACGCGCTGCCGACGCGTGCAAGTAACTAACACGCATTATTGAAAATTGAATGCCCCTTCGGTCTAGTCTAACTACCAGGACACCATACGTTTGTGTACAGTGAGTTCAAAGTAAAATATTTCCTATGCTATTTGTCTGGTTTCTAAAACCAACACAGCTCTGGTTGGTGTTTGATAAGTGCTCAGAAAGTGATAATTTTTAAGTCGTCGTGTATATTTTCCAAAAAAAAACAATTAAACATGAATTTTTAAAATAAGTCGCCGAAACTATCTTGAGCCATATGCCGAGGTACAGGACTTAGTGTCGTCACTGGTCTGTAAAGAAACAAACATTTAGTAAACTCTCGGGTTCTCGGATCGCTATATTTACTGACCTGTGACATCATTATAGATTCGACCAATCCTGACCATTTTCGATAAAATTTCTACAGACATAAAATGTCACTACCGTTACCGTTAGCGAGTGCTATTGCTAAAAAATGTACTATAAATTCAATACTCTACGTAACTTGTAAAATAAACATTGATTGGGTGATCTATAAGTTTGAAATTAGCTTATAAAATTTAAATAGAATAAAAAATACTCGTTACTTTAGATATTGTAAGGAGATATTCGTGGCTCACACTGTACCAGGGTACCAGGAGAGCATAGGCGCAGTGCAATTACCATCTCCGCATTATCCTGCCGCTTATTATAATAATTCCACAGCTAGATGGACAGGCGTGGCGGGGCTGATAATAGGTGCGTATTACCGGGTATAGAGAAGGTAAAATCTACTGTAGTCTCATTATCAAACTCTTCAATTTGCATAGGCATCGTTATGGCATTGTGTAGACAACCATATAACGATATAGAATGCCGTCAGCACCACCTAGTGATACAATTAGAGAACAATAGTTTCTGTTTCGTCATCATCATCAGTGGTAGCTAGCCAGTGTGGGCTAGGTCTACCTCACGATGGGCTGATTGAGAGAGCAGAATGGGAGGTGAATCGAATTGGCTTACTTGGTGATGGTGGATGATGGATCGCTTTGAGCTGTTGGGCAGATGATGAGCGGTGATGGATGAGCTGATGCGTCCAGCGCACGGGGAACACTTCTGCACTGTTCACTTATAGTCTAATATTGTTCTTTGAGCTGATAAAGTTTATTGGTCACCAAATGTCTATCACTTCACGAGAATTCGAGCACTTATCACGCGCGTATGTCACAGTGCGAATGTGTATGCAGATGGATGGATAATTAACAGCGGCGCGAGTGACGGCACCGGAACTAATGAGTGGTGAATGAATGACCACAGATTCATGATTACGTCGCGCGATCGATTCTCGCGCGAACAATCAGCCATTTAAGCCATTCAGTTACCAGCGAGCGCCTGAGTCGCCAGCACGCATCTACCTTACATTCCGTGTCTTGCAATCAGTTCATAGATCACCAACCTTCTTCTCCATCTCATTATGAATTGTGCGAAATGTGGTTGTGACGTTCATGAGGGGGTGCATTGTGAGGGCTGTGATAACTACTTCGACTATGCCTGTGCTAATGTAAAGGAAATTACATACCGGAAGTATGCCCCTGACAAAAAAGCGGCCTGGAGATGTTCAAGCTGTAAAGTGGCTCTTAAGCCTGTTGCTCCGTTGCAGTCTCATCGTCAGGTATCTCCACCCTCGGGTCCTGCATCACTAGACTCAATTCTAAGCGAACTACAAGCTATGAAAATTCAACTGGCTAGCTTGCCAGGACTTGTCGCTGATGTAAAAGTCATCAAAGCTGAACTAAATGAGCTTAAAACTTCGAGTGAATTCAACAGTGCTAAACTTGAGGAATTTGGATCGAGACTAATCAAGGTCGAGAATTCTATATCTGACATTCGGCTAGTGAAGGAAACACTGATGGACACGTCGAAGGAGATCGAAGACCTCAAAAAAGTTCTCGATAATAAAGAGCAATGGATCCGCCTGAATAACGTGGAGATTAAAGGCGTCCCTATCAAGACATCTGAAAACCTATTTTCCATCGCTAATGCACTGGGAGAAGCAGTCGGCTATAATTTCCCGAAGTCTCAAATTAACTACATTTCAAGAGTGCCCACCTACGATTCCAAGGAGAAAAATATCATTATAACGTTTGTAAACCGATACATCAAAGAGGAGTTCGTCGCCGCCGCACGCGCTAAAAAAATTATTACGGCATGTGACATTGGCTTTCAGGACGACAGTAAACGTATTTACGTTAACGATCACCTGACTCCAGCGTCCAAAAAGCTACTGACGGCGACGAAAGCCATGGCCAAGGAGAAGGGATATCTCTATGTATGGGTAAAATATGCCAAGATACATGTTAGGAAAAATGACACGTCTCCTGCTAAAGTGATATCTGTGGTCAGTGATTTAAACAAAATGGCTTAAGTTACTGCATACAAATCCTTGCATTAGTTTTGGTCTATCGCTTTGTAGAAAATGTATACTACAACCGAATGTCATTAACTACATTAGACTACACTAAAATTCAGCTAAGCTTTTTACCGCTCCTCTCAATTGCACCAATGTTGTCAGCATCTGACTTATTCTACGCGCCCGCTCAGAACTTTACCCACACACCGTCCGCCAAGCGAAAAAAATATTCCGTTATCGCCGTTCGTCCCAAAATACTACTCATGCGAGATACGTTCATCTCTTTTTCGCACGGGCTAAATATTATTACAGCTTTCTCACTTCTACTAAACCAAGGTTCTTCTCTAAGTTGCTATGAGGCAATAGATTACGTGCAATTTGTAAATGCAATATCAATTCGCCTGCTTTATTTAGAAGTTTTTTTTGATGCTTTTAAAATATATAAATGGATAATTTAATAAAGAAATCCTTTAGTATATATTATCAGAATGCTCGGGGTCTGAGAACTAAAACAACATTATTTTATCGCAACGTCTGTACCAGTGAATACGACATAATTATAATTACCGAGACATGGCTTTTGGATGGAATACTTGACTCAGAGTTATTTGATAGTAGATATGTTGTTTTTCGACGCGATCGGGATTACGTTGCTACTGGACAGTCATTGGGAGGTGGTGTGCTTATCGCAACTCGAAGGCAGTTAGCTGTTTCTCTTCAGCCTACCTACACTTCAAGTGCCGAGGATTTATGGGTAAGTGTATTGGTTAGCGATTGCGCCTCCAGGAAGCTCACTAAATTAAATATTAGTGTTCTATACTTATGCAAACAAAATCTTGGCAATCCATTTTCGACACAGCTTTCAAACTATCTCGCCAAACTGGCACAAATATTTTTGTCCAATCCGAATGATAAATATCTCGTGGTAGGTGACTTTAATCTTGGTGAAATTACTTGGCTCCCAGTTGATGATTATTATGAACCCCATTTAAATAAAAATTCAGCAGACTGCACTCTTTTAATTGATGAATATAACTTACTTAATCTTCGGCAGTACAATGGCACTAAGAATTTCTATGGGAGGACGCTTGATTTAATTTTTGCAAGTGACCCAGTGTCGATTTTGGATTGTAGTTCTGATTCACTTGTTCCTGTTGATCCCTACCATGGCGCGCTAAGTATACATTTTGATTTTGTCCAATATAACTTATTGCGGAGTGCTCCTTGTACTCGTTTTATATTCAAACGGGGGAACTATGATGCTATTAACCTTTATCTCTCTAGTATCGACTGGAATAGTGAATTTTCTCTAAGAGGTGTAGACGAAGCTGTTGAGCATTTCTATAGCCTGTGCAAAAATTCCATGAATGAACACATACCTACCAAACCGTTTACAGACAGTCATTATCCTAAATGGTACACACCGACACTCAAAAAAATTCTCAAAGAAAAGAATAAATATTTTAAAAAAATTAAGAAATACGGTAATCTATCGGACAAAGAATCTTTTAAGTTATTGAGGGATAGAGCTAAAAACATGGAGACATCTTGTTACAATAAATATGTTATCTCGGTAGAGAACTCAATCGAAAAAAATCCTAAGTACTTTTGGTCTTATTTAAAATCTAAATCTAAATCTAAT
This sequence comes from Yponomeuta sedellus, assembly GCA_934045075.1. NCBI lineage: Eukaryota > Metazoa > Arthropoda > Insecta > Lepidoptera > Yponomeutidae > Yponomeuta > Yponomeuta sedellus. The sequence continues at coordinate 12,529,011 of OW203744.1, read as the reverse complement.
TCGATACCCTCAAGCCTTACCCACGAGGGAAAAGTTTATAACACTGGTGAATCTATTTCAAATGCTTTCTCTGATTATTTTTTGTCCAACTTTCTTAACTCTAAGAGCAACAGTTTTAGTCATTCCCATGACGGTACGGTTACCGCAACTAATATTTCTTCTATTCAGGTGGACGTTAATGTGTTAGCTACATTGCTATCTAAATTGGATCTATCAAAATCTGCAGGCCCTGATAACTTACCGGCTCAATTTCTTGTTAATTGCGCTAAGACAATTGCTGTGCCTATATCAATATTGTTTCGTAGATCGCTTGATGAAGGAGTTATGCCTAGAATGTGGAAGCGTGCATTTATTACACCTGTTCATAAGAAAGGCCCTAAAACCAGCATTTCTAACTATCGACCTATTTCTAAATTATGCTTAATATCTAAAGTTTTCGAAAGAACAATTTATAACCAAATTTATCCTGCTCTGAAACAGTCATTCAGTCTTTCTCAACATGGTTTCTTAAAGGGGCGCTCGACAACCTCAAACCTGGTGCTTTTGAACTCTGCTCTAACGGAAGCCATGGACGTGGGCGAGCAGGTCGATGTCATCTACACGGATTATAGTAAGGCATTCGATAGAATCCGTCACGATCTTCTGTTAGCTAAGCTTCAGCGAATCGGCATTAGTGGCGACCTACTAAGATGGTTTGCATCCTACATAGATAACCGGTCTCAAGCTGTTGTTATCAATAATTACATGTCTGGTTGGGTACCTATTCTTAGCGGAGTTCCACAGGGATCTTTGCTCGGACCCCTAATGTTTGCAATTTTTGTATGCGACATCGATAAATGTTTTCTCACGTCCAAACTTCTATGTTTCGCAGATGATATGAAGATTTTTGCAACTATTTCTTCGATTACTGATGCTCAGTGCCTACAAAAAGATCTTCAGCGCCTTGAAAATTACTGTTATGACAACCAATTAGATCTGAATCCAATAAAGTGCAACATAGCTACTTATAGTCGTAAACGCAAACTAATTTTTTTCGACTATAGGCTAAAAGGGACAATTCTGCCCCGGGTCAGCATCATCCGCGATCTTGGAGTCCATCACGATTCTAAATTACTATTTGATGCTCACATTGAAAAAATCATTAGTAAAGCGTCTCGAGCACTAGGATTTGTTATGAGAAACGCTAAAGACTTTAAAAAAATTAAGACATTAAAAATACTTTACTGCACATATGTGCGCAGTATTTTAGAGTACGCGTCGCAAATTTGGAACCCGGTATATAATGTGTATATCTCGCGCATCGAAAATATACAGATGAAATTCATTAAATATCTCTGCTATAGACTTAAGGAACCATATTCTTCTTCTAAATACCTAGATTTGTGTAAAAAGCATCACCTTCTCCCCTTGCAATTACGTCGTATGAACGCCGATATTCTTTTTTTATTGAAAATTGCTAATGGAGACATCGATTGTCCCGATCTTTTGACCCAATTACATATTCATGTACCATCTAAAGTCTTGCGACGGAAAACAGCATTACACATCCCACATGCATCTACTAACTACAGGAAGAACACCTATCTCCTGCGTGCAGGCAGATTTTTCAATTTAATGTCTGATAAGTGTGAAATGGATTTGTTTAATACTAAACATTCTGAGGCGAGGCGCGTGCTTAATCAGTTGTTTTTTGACACGTAGTTTTTTTTTTTTTTGTGAACTGGGTGGAGCTTGGTTAAATCAATCTATTTTATAAATTGATTAATTACTGCTTTCTTATTTGTATTTGTATTTCTATTTTTGGTGTAATTTTCTTATTATGTTAGTGGTGTCACATGTGAACGGTCTGCGTTCAAGCTAATCTAAAACTAATTGTGAAGACTTTTAATTGGCTGAGTGTGTCCTATTTATCTATGTAATGTAAACTTGTAATAGCTGTTAGTCTTCCTAGAGAATAAAATAAAATAAAATAAAATAAAATAAAATAAAATAAAATAAAATAAAATTAACGCCCATTGCAGGGCATAAGCCTCCCTCATGGTTTTTCAAGCTTCACAGTCTTAAATCGCCCGCATCCAGTGACTCCCCGCCACCGTAACCGGGTCGTCAGACCATCTGGTGGGTCCGGCTGCCCACGCTGCGTTGTCGTCCGTGGTTGCCAGGTTAAAACCTGTTTCGTACGGCGTACTTTGAAGGCCTGCGCAGACGAGGGACTTTTGTCGCCAAGGCACAAAAGTCCCTGAATCTTAAAAAATGTCCTCCGAGTACTTGTCGGGGACTCAACGCCTGCGGTGTGCGGTCATCTGTTCCCAGGAAATTTAGTGAAGCTTACGCTATGAAAGCAAATATTCTGAGATTACATTGTGTTGTAATTTACATGAAGTTGAAAAAGAAAAGGCGTTTTAAAAAAAAAACCGAACTTTTGTCCAGTCCGGTCCCTTGATGTCCTCGGTAACTTGAAGGACTTTTTGTACGGGGTACTTTTAGTCCTTCGTGTGCGTTTTTCGATACAATTTATAAGAGATCTATATCGACGGACAAAAAAGTACCCGGGGGTTAGTCCCTCGTCTGCGCAGGCCTTGAAGGTGGTTTTTTCTTATTTCTTCAGGCTATATTACGTAGTCCACTGCTGGACATAGCCCTACCCTAATGATAGCCATAGCGCCCTGTCTAAGACCATCATTGGGGGGTAATGCCCATAATCCCCACGCTGGGCATGCGGGTTGGGGATCGCAGATTGGTGGAATTGTACTGCAGGGGGCGCTGCTGCCCACCCCGCGGTTTGTGTCCCATAGTCGCCTTTTACGAAGAATTCGGGGTGGTGCTATTCTTTAAGCCGACACCACACAGAAATTGCTGTGGTTTTTTGATTACATCAAAATATACACTTTTATATATTAATAATGATCCGTACAGCTGCAAAAAAAATCTTTGGCCTTATATTTATAGTTAGATTTACACGTCGCAGAGTGCCACCGTCACTCACTGCAGCTGGGCGACGGGACCAGGCCCGGGAGGATGTGGTTTCGGATCTCTGCATGTCCAATGACTTTCGGTTCGGTACGGTTAAGGAATACTCCACAAGGAACCCTAGTGCCTAATTTCTTTACATAACTATCTTAGCTCTTGGTACGTACAATTTTCCACACTATAAGGCTAACTGCGGAAATCTAACTCTTATAGTTTACTCTGTAAAAGCTATTTTCAAACAAAATACTTGCCATATCACATGGTATCCTAGCTTAAAACCACATACATAATTGCATAGTGTGGATGTGCAGCTACTGTAACTTCACTCTAACATCATTACGGATACGCGGGCTAAGGATGGCCTGCGCAAGAGTGTCAGGGTATGATGCGCTAATGCCCTGACGGCCTTTTTGCCGGCTACTGTACAGGTCTTTGTTCATCATCAACCCATTATGTCCCCACCGAAGGGCACGGGTCTCTACCCTGGGGAAGCCCATACCGCGGGGGCCAAGGAGGATTGGTGGAGGCTTGCAAGACTATTGGCTGGTCTTACTGTCAGAAGTTTTCAAGCCGCCTTATTTTTGTAGCCTGTTAACGTCCCACAGCACTAAACAGGCATTTTCTCGAAGAGGGTTTTTTGTACACCAAGAAAAAAGTACAATATTTAAAATGGCAAAGGGCAAGATAAAAAGTACTCGAAGCCGGCGTGCGTGCATGCAACGGCTAAGCCACTATATAGTCTTGCAAGCCTCCACCAATCCGGACTTGGCCCCCGTGGTGGAGTATGGCCTGTAAATTCCTTAGGGAAGAGACCCGTGCCCCTCGGTGGGGACATAATGGGTTGATGATAATGATGTGTGTAAAATCCAAATCAAAATAATTTCAAATAAATTCTAACTATCCAATATCACCTAAAATTATATATTATAAAATATCCAGTTTTTTTATGTACTCGCCATAATGTGGGTTTCCATTTATCTAACTTTATTTAACTTGTAACGGTGCAAACCTCTTTACACAATTTTTTATATTTCTCTTTCTATCTATCATTATCAAAAATTTAAAATTATGTCACACATTTTCGAGATTTCACTCATTTTTATCACTACTACTTTATATCTTGACTTGATCTGACTATTTTTACCTGCTAATTCCGTTTTTATCCAGTTTTCTGTTTTTATTATAAATAAAACCGTATAAATAAAGCACAAAGTTGAAGTGGTTCCAGTTTTATTATTTTATAAAATTTCTACAACACTACAAACTGTCCAATAACATACGTTATTGGATAGTTATCAGGATGGCGATATCCCCATCCTATAACACCGATAAGGTCCAAAACCTCAAAAACACACGAGTCTGTTACAAAACGGTCCGAAATAAACTCTATGCCGTTTCGATAAGGACCACTCAAAGTTCACAATGTGAAGGTTGATCGGTAGACGCGTGCATACAATTTTACGCACTGCATAAATTGAGTGATACAGTTTCTTAACACTTCTAAGAAAAAAGGTTTCACAAGCTCGTCGGAGAGTGGAGTCAAGAGCTCTATTCACGTATTTACTCAAGTCACCTTTCTGGTTCATTGAACTTACAAAACTGTTTTTAAAACATACACCGCAGTACATTGAGCCACTGTGAGTCTTATTATCCAAGTAGTAAGAGTCAAAGTCAAGTAGCAGTGCTATTTGCGTAATCTTATCACGTACATGTAAGGTTTCATTGAGAAAAAATCTGTTCTATTTGTTTCCGAGGTGTCTAAAAAATGGGTGTCAAGTTTTAACATGGTGATTCACCATTGCGTCGCGTCTGTTTGTAGATAGGTATTTATTTTATAAGGAAAACCTATAAGGTGGTGTTATGTTGTTTTATTAAGGGCAATACTTAGTAAAAACAGTTAAAATATATGTAAGATGAAACTAAAATATAATGACTAATTAATCGTACATATATTCTACTAATATTGTAAATGTGAATGCTTGTGAAGAAGTTTGGGTGTTTGTTAATCATGCAATTACCGCCGGCTGAATGGAGTTGCATAAATTTGACATACAGGTAGACAAAGATCTGAATTTAGACATAGCATATATATTTTTCTATTTTATTAAAATTTTATATCGAAATCAACTTTGTATGTCTTCTGCTGGGACACGAGTCTCTTCTTGCACTGCAGGAAGTCCGGGTTGGTGGAGGATTGTAAGACAGATTGTAAAAATGGGTATATTATGTCATTGTTCTACAAGTATGTTTGAAATTATTAATATTTTATTATTTTTAATTTATTTATATAACACTGATAATTATATATTACTGATTGAAAGTATTATTTTTAAATACGTGCGGAATGGGACTAGTCCTTCCTGTAGCCTAGGCTGACTGTTAGGATGGTATAGCTGCTGGGCAAGCATCTAGAAAATAATGTCCCAGCCATTAATGTGAGTGAAGATGCCACTGAACGCTGTATAAATCATCTCATCACGTAGATGTACACTTCAATGTTATCGTAGATAGGTACTCTTTATTAGTTATAGTTCTGTCGCCCCCTTGGTACCCCGAAAATCGATCAAGACATCAATAGAACCGCTTAACAGAACCGAACTTTACAAAGCACCAACTTACCTCATCGGCGCGCAAAAAACCCAGAGAGAATCGAACCTCCCACTTTGCCCTTGGTCTCAGCGCTTATTAGGAAATAATTCGTAGGAAATACTACCTATATAAGTAATTATTGTTACTGCTACGCTATAATTTAGTAACACCTTTGCCGGATTGAAGTGGGGCAAAAACTTATCTGCGAACTTGCGGGCATGCGATCACAGGGGGTCGCCTGTCTGCCAATGTCGCCTGGAACACTTTAATAAGAATTTTTTACTTGCAACAACTCTAGTAACTTTTTGTTTATTACATACATATACGTAACCTTACGCCTGTATCTTGGAGGGGTAGGTAGAGACCAGGGACTGCCACTTGCCACGATCCTGACAGATCACCTTAGCTTCATCAACGTTCATAAGTCGTTGCATGCACGCACGCCGGTTCCGGGTTTATCTTTTTATCTTTCCCTTTGCTAATACATCCCCTATCTGGTCGATGTATGTCCGCCTGGGACGACCCTTACCAACCCTTCTACTCACATTCGCAATATATATTTGTTTCGTCAATCTTTCTTCCTTCATCCTCTCTTGTTTATTGTTCATTTAAACAAGCCGTTGGTGCCGGTTGTAATGTAATGGCAGTTGTCAAGCCATGTCAGAGGCCTTATGGGCGGCTTGATAACTTCTGACAGTAAGGCCCGCCACTGTCTTACAATCCTCCACCTACCCGGATTTGGCCCCAGTAGTGGAGTATGGCCTAACCTTCCTGCGATGCAGGAAAAGACCCGTGTTCCAGCAGTCGCAGTCGATACCAACCCTTGTATGTCCCCTCTACTGAAGCACGGGTCTCTTCTTGCATCGCAGGAAGGTAAGGCCATACTCCACCATGGGGGCCAAGTGCGGGTTGGTGAAGGATTGTAAGACAGTGGCGGGCTTTACTGTCAGAAGTTATCAAGCCGCCTATAAGACCTCTGACATGGCTTAACGACTGCCGATTACATGACAGCCAGCACTTTAACGTGCCTTGCGAATCATGCAAGCGCTCAGAAAAAATGCCACTAGCGGTAGTCACGGGACGGTCACCCATCCTGCACCTGACGGCGCCCGTTGTTGCTTAATTTAACCCAAGTGATTGATTCCAATCACTCGGTTCGATTAGACCACGAGCGTTTCTCTACTCGTAGCCTACTGCATAAGGGTGCGTAAATAAAAACCCGTCACATCTGTCCCTAAGTAAACTGAAAGAGACACACGCTGTGCCGTCAAATGCAATTGTCTACATAATAGTCCCTGTTACAATAGCGTAGGGGTGGAAAAAACCTTCTATGCATCGTTCCCTATGAACTAACGACTGTAGCTCTTATTGTGAAAAGAGTAGAGGGTAATTTCGTGTGTCAAGTTAAGACAGATGTCTGCGCGCATATGGTTTTAGCACGTGCCCTTTGGGATGTAAAAAAAACCGCTGACGAAGAGTGATCTTTGGTGTAAAGTTCAGCGTGTTAGTTACGAGTAGTTTCGACACGGTAGTATGGTTAACATTTGAGGCAAAAGCTAAATGCATCTAAATGATGCACAAGAAAAAGTCAGTTTTATACTATTTAGAGAGCTTTTTTCATTAGTCAACCTTTGGTTTGTCAATAGTGTGGCTAGAGTTGGTTGTAGGGTATAAGTTATTAAAAACCTCGTTGGAATTGCTCGTAGCCCCGGCTGCCTGGGTGATCTCAAACGATCACGAAGGTTAAGCAACACAGGGCGAGTTCAGTGCATGGATGGATGAGAGTCTATGACTAACGCTAGTGGCATTTTTCAGAGCGGTTCCGTGCTTCGCCAGGCACGTTAAGCAGTTGGTGCTGGCTGCCATCGATAGCTGCTTAACGCGCCAATCCGGACTTGGCCCCCGTGTTGGTGTATGGTACTTCCCCTAGGGAAAACACCCGTGCCCCTCGGTGGGAACATAACGGGTTGATGATGATGAATAATAACCTACTTTTCGTTCAACGGACCACTCAGTTACTCGCAGTAATAAAAAAACAACGTTTAATTTCATTCGATATCTTTTAATAAGGCCGTCAACTGTACTATATTATGATATAATTTCGGTTCCTGTAATTTCTGTGTACAATAAAAAAAGAAAAAAGAATATTCTATCTATCTATCTAGGGTTGGCTGGAAGAGATTTCAAATGAAACAACCTCGCCACGTACACTTTATTAATTTTATATTTTTTATATTTATGTGCTCTATTTATGATTGCAATAAAGTATCTTGTATCTATCTAGAACTTACATTTCGTAGGCTACGCGTCGATGTCTTTTCCTTGACACACGCCATTAATATGCTTACGCTGCAAAAATAATCAAAGGTCTTATAGAAAACTCAAACACAAAGTCCTAAAACATCACCGGCCAAGTACAAGTTGGACTTACGCACTGATGGTTCCGTAACGTTCCGCCAAACGATTGTCTATGTCTCAACCCATTAGTGCCTATGGGCCCACCCATATGAATAGTTTTAAATTTTAAAAACCTATTTAGAGGCTAACATTCCCATGCCGGGATTCAAACCCGAGAACTCTATCTATCCGTGCCAGCGCTCTTTCCAACCGAGCTAATGGGCGACGCTCCGGCGTCAGTGAAATTTCGAACCTCTTTACAAGAATGGGTGGAATTTTTAGCCTCTAAGTAGGTTTTTAAAATTGTCCTTAGCAGGAATAGTGCATTAAAAATAATATAAAAATTATTATGTTAAAAGTTTAATTTGATACTGTCATAATACAGAACATATAGATCCCGCGGTAGGGGTAGCCTCTAAATAGGTTGTTAATAATAATTTTTAGCTTTTTCTAACTTTCAAATTATTTTAAGAACCTATTTAGAGGCTAGAAATTCCATCCATGCCAGGACTTGAACCCGCAACCTCTGGCTGACCGTGCCAGCGCTCTTCCAACTGAGCTAATGGGCGACTTACCGGCGTCAGTGAAATATTGAACCTCTTTACAATACTCTCTGTATTACGTACTCTATGTAAATTATTAAATTATTGTCACTTTCACTTTCAAAATGCTGAGCGGATTACACTTGAGATTTTCAATCCTCATTGTCCCTGGCCAACTCTTCCCACCCAGGTTAATATTTGGTCAGGTGCACCATCTTCACCTAGGTTTCCCACGTCGCCGGTAGCTATTGTGCGGCATCCAATCAGTCACAATTTTTGTCTACCTTTCCGGGTTCATCTATCATGGCCAGCCCAGCTAGCGAGCACAACGTCACGATAAATGTTTTATCCTACTTATTAAGTACAGTATGGTGCCTAACTTTTCTGTTTTAAATAAATATGTCTATTTTTATTCGACCATATTTTTACAAGACATTATAATATTAGACAGCCCCAAAACAGGAACTCAATTTAAAACTAACAAAAGTAAAAAAACTATAAGGTCTGTCGCCAACACTACTATCTCGCTTTACGCGGTAAAAATTCATACTTTACCGGTCGAATCTTGTTTACTAAATTGGACAAGGATAAATAGACTGTAGTATTAACTGCATTACGGCAGGGTAGTATCTCAGACAAAGAGATATAATTTCGGACAAAACTTGAAACCTTTGCCTCAAAACCATGTAACGGTGGGCATTGGATTACAAACAATAACTATCTAATCAAAACAAAAAAAAAGGTAATACTCTCTTATCTTATCTTTTGCTCCCCTAGCAGCTTCACTGGGGCTAGCGGTCGCAACTCCAGTGTTTTTGTTTACGGTGTGCTGTCAAGGGTCCCTAAAATCATTAAATTCTCGCACAGTTAACTTTTCATGCTGCAAAAAGTGAGGAACAAAAATAGATTTTACCGCAACTTCACACGAAGGAGTCAAATGTTACGTCGGCTTAAGAAGTTTATAGACTTTTTGTTCGACCAATGTTTATAGTTCCACATAGCTAGCTTGTATCAAGCCTTAAAGGCACGGCTGGACGCCAAAAGTTTAAAATTAACGTACTTTTTTGCTTGCATTTCAGGTAATCAATCATTTAAAAGGATACGGAGTTAGTCGAAAACACGCTGCACCGCACAACGGATTGTGATGCAGAGTTCTGGTAGATAAGTACTAAAGATTGGACTATCTCATTGATTTAGCAGTATCACGTCGGATTACCATGCCGCATTAAGCCTTAGACCAGAGCGATTGGAAGACACTAGTCGCTTTGGTCTCAGGCTTAATGCGTCCAGTATTTTTTTGACATCGGCTAAAGTGTCCATCAGTAGTTAATCACGTTAGTTGACTGCCCATATTTTGCGCCCATTTCTAGGTCTATGGAATACTTTTCCGTCTCAGACGATATGCTACTTACTTCGTTGTTCTTCCATATCAACATTTGTGTGTCCCAACTGCTGGGGCATGTATCTCTTCCTGCATTGCAGGAAGGTAGGTCATAATAGGCCAAGTCCGGGTTAGTCTAGGATTGTAAGACAGTGGCGGGCCTTACTACCAAGCCGCCCATAAGGCCTCTGACATGGCTTAACGACTGCCATTACATGACAGCCGGCGCCAACAGCTTAGCATACCTTGCAAAGCACGTAAGTACTCGGTAAACTGCCACTAGCGGTAGCCACGGGATGATCACCCATGCTGTGCCTGACCGCGCCTGTTGTTGCTTAACGCTAGTGATTGATTCCAATCACTCGGTTCGACTAGGTCACGTGCACATGTTGTTCTTACAGTTGCGTAACTTATTGTCTTAATTCCGGATTCATTTATTTGGTTATTGTCGGAAGATTTCGATATTGTTTCGCTCTAATTCGCATGTTGAGTAGATACGGAGCCCGCGTCGTTGGCTGGTCGTCTCTGACTGCGGGCGCGCATGCGGCGCGCAAAATCAAGTGAATCTGGAATTAAGTATTGTCATTTATATTGCAACACAACTAGACAAACCATGAGGGAGGCCTCTGTCCTGCAAAGAACGTCTAATGGCTGATGATGATAATGAACTTTTAAAGTTAAAAATTATGTAACTTTTCGTCTCACATATTCTTTACTTTTAAAAACCTATTTAGAGGCTAAAAAATCCACCCATGCCGGGATTCGAACCCGCGAGTAATGTAAAGAGGTTCAAAAGTTCACTGATGCCGGTGAGTCGGCCATTGTGCCGTCTACCGGCTCGTTAATGGAAAAAAAATAAACAAGAGCTATAGCGACATCTTAAGATAAGTTTAATAAAAAAAGTCAGTTTCTAATAATTAGAGCAATAAGGTTCGTGGGTGGTCAAGGCCCGTCTAGTTTAACCTTCGTTTAACAACGTTATAGCTCAGTTGGAAGAGCGCTGGCACGGACAGTCAGAGGTCGAGGGTTCGAATCCCGGCATGGGTGGAATTTATTGCCTCTAAATAGGTTTTCAAAATTGTCCTTAGCACGGGTTAGTGCATTAAAAGAATATAATATCTTTTAATGTTCAGAATACATGGAAACCTTTCTGAACTGTTTCGAGAACTCAACATTCTACTAGTCAGCCGTTCATCGCATCTTTTACGGGCAAAGTGATTTGGAGCCTATCTCGAGCGAATTACAGTGACTTCTCCTTTTACTTGTCAAGAAACAAAGGAGTGCTTTGCTACACCAATCGGAATGTCACTCGAGTTGTCTACCGACTCAATGATATACTTTGCGCCAAGTAAATGGTACCTGAATCATTATCAACCCTTGTATGTTCTCACTGCTGGAGCACGGGTTTTTTTTCTGCATCGGAGGAAGGTTAGACCATACTCCACCACGGGGGCCAAGTCCAGGTTGGTGGAGGATTGTAAGACAGTGGCGGGCCTTACTGTCAGAAGTTATCAAGCCGCCCATAAGGCCTCTGACATGGCTTAACGACTGCCATTATATGACAGCCGGCACCAACGGCTTAACGTGCCTTGCGAAGCACGGAAGCGCTCGAAAAAATACCACTAGCGGTAGTCACGGGACGCTCACCCATCCTGTACCTGACCGCGCCTGTTGTTGCTTTACCATGTGATTGATTCCAATCACTCGGTTCGCCTAGGCCACGAGCGCTTCTCTGAATATGATGATAAAAACGTAGTGTTTTTCTGATTGATTTTAACGAACAGCGGTGGTAGCCCAAAGGGTAGAACAATGGACTCGCAAGCGAGATACCCAGATTCGATCCCCTGTGCGGGCATGTACCACTGACTTTGTTTAATTTCATAGTTACGTACATTTGCGAATTTGTTGTCGCAATATCACACGCTGACTATAGAGGAAAACATCGTGAGGAAACCCGCGGCTTATTTGGCTCTGCACGTATTGACTTGTCTTCCCTGTGTGCTAGGCCGACTGAGCTGTCAGGATAATATAGGTGCCGGGCAAGCCTACTCCATCTAAAACCAGGCACTACAGCATCCGAGTGGTCCCTTCACCCATCTAGTGTGAGTAAAGATCCCACTGGACGCTGTATAAATCTCGCATCTCATTAAGATGCGGAGGCCAACAATTACCATCGCAATAAAATATTTTGAAAATGTACTTTTCATGTGGAATCATCCTTAGGCTCACTATTTCAATCATCCTTAGGTTATGGTGATACGAGTATGCTCGACTTCAGTCCATTGGTGGCTCTGAATAGCGTATCCTCGGATTCGGTTGTAATTTTTTTTTACGGGCACAGGCCCCGGGCGAGATATTGGGCCTATATGCCACGCGTGCAAACTGCAGATTACCGATTTCAAGCGCCGAGGTCTGTGAACAACTTGGACACTCAGGTTTCTTCACGACATCTTCCTCAGTTATCGAGTGGTTTTGCTACGTCAAATTTATCTCGGTTAAGAATATTATAATTTTTACTTCTTTCGTATGCTCTCGAGCACATACAGTCAGTAATGAACTTGAAAACTACAATAGAAATCGATTGTTATTTTCAAGGACAGAACTAAGGAGGTTGGCCAGATTGAAACTAGTTTGGGACCAAGACAATTTTAGTGACTATGTTGTGAAAGTTACTATGATTTCAAAACGCAAAATGTTGTTAGTAGACTATTCCTGCCTCCAGATCTCAGGCGAGAGTTTGTGTATAGTGTAATGTTAGTATTTCAAATTACCTACTTGTTTAATTACGTCTATGAAATTCTGATCTGGTTCAGAGTATACAATCACCTCTTCAACAACAAGAGGTGTTAATTTCACAAAGAGCACTTACGCAGCTAAAAGGCTCTATAAATAACTCTACCTTTGCTTCTCAACCTTTCACTGCAATATTCTTTTGGCCATTTCAAACAATCAATCAGTCCGTATTCGACCACTGCTGGACATAGGCCGCTCCCAAGGAAAGCCACATCTTTCTGTCCTTGGCCATCCCCATCCAGCAATCTACCTTTGGTCGCCGCTATAGTATGCTTGAGCACGTCATAAGCTGCGTTCGCCAGTTCGTGAAACAGTATTCTTACCCTGCATGCTTTTTTTAATTTTTAATGATTAATCCTTTATACAGGCGCGGTCAGGTGCTGGATGGGTAACTATCCCGTGACTACCGATAGTGGATTTTTTTCCGAGTGCTTCCGTGCTTCGTTAGGCACGCTTAGTCGTTGGTGCCGGCTGTCATGTAATAGCAGTCGTTAAGCCATATCGGAGGCCTTATGGGCAGCTTGATAACATCTGACGGTAAGGTGCGCTACTGCCTTACAATCCTCCACCAACCCGGACTTGGTCCCCGTGGTGGAGTAAGGCCTAACCTTGCTGCGATGCAAGAAGAGACCCGTGCCCCGGCTGTGGAGACGTAAAAAGGGTTGATACCAATCCTCTACACAGTTCAATAAAAACACAGCTGAATTCTTTGACATTGTCAGGCGTAAAAGCCCCAACAGGACTTGCCCCGACGGTTGAGAACCCCTACACTGCCTCCATAGAAGACAATGCAGAAAGTCTCGCGTCCTACGCACTTTTAATTACAATATCTGTGTCGCGTTAGCTCATAGTTGCTTTCGGGCGTGGCGCGCGGTAGAAGCTCAGAGCGGGTGCATGAGCGGACGCGGAAGAGAAAAACAATTGTAGTCAAAATTCAAAGCGTAAGCGAAAGTTCCAAAACATTCTGTGTATCTTTTAATATAAAGTAAAGGCAATAAAATTATGTATTAAAATTTGTAATAAATTACCAATAACCCCCCACACAACACAGTTATGGCACTGGTCCCAAACTTGGCAATAATAATAATGAATAATAATAACAAGCGTTCGTGTCCTAGTGGAACCGAGAGATTGGAATCAATCACTTGGGCTTAACAACGATAGGCACGGTCAGGTGCTGGTTGGGTGACCATCCTGTGACTACCGCTAGTGTTTTTCCGAGCGCTTCCGTGATTCGCAAGGCACGTAAAGCCGTTGGTGCCGGCCGTCATGTAATGCCAGTCGTTAAGCCACTTCGAGGCCTTATGGGCGGCTTGATAACTTCTGATTGTAAGGCCCGCCACTGTCTTACAATTCTCCACCAACTCGGACTTGAACCCCCATGCTGGAGCATACTCCAGGTCAGTCAGTAGTCCTAGTCAGGCCATAGCCTAACCTTCCTGCAGGAAGAGAGCCGTGCCCCAGAGCTGAAGACATTCAAGGGTTATTATCGTATCGTAAATAATAATAATTAAAGCAAAACTTGATGCTAAGTGTAACTGTTAAATATTTGAGTTTGGGCTCGAACGATGTTTATTTACTCCTATAATTCCGGGTTATATTTTACTGGTTTTACGTCAAGTCCCACCGCGTAGTTATCCAGCGAATCTAGTTTAGCTGATCCCATTGACCCTTCTTGCGTAACAGCGCTATCACTGAGCAACTATTTCTCAGAGCTACCTCTTCCTTGCACCACACCCAAAAGTCCCAGAGATGCCACATTCTAATCTCTTCACTTCACAATAGGCTTTAGCATAATAGCCTTAAGGTCTATAGTGGCTTTGTTCAAAAACAATTTCACACACATTGTTGTGATGACGTAACAGCGTGGTAACTGTGACAGTTTGATAGAGTACAGCCAGTGACAGTCCTCAATAGTTCTTAATTACTGCGGCGTAATGTGAATTTAGAATAAAATGGAAGGTTTTTTCTACAATTATATTCTTTTTAATGCACTAACCCGTGATAAGGACAATTTTAAAATCTCTCCCAACTGAGCACTGGTAAAGTTAGCCAGAGGTCGCGGGTTCGAGTCCCAGCATGGGTGGAATATTTAGCCTCTAAATAGGTTTATAAAATTTTCTAGAATTGTCGAACTCCTATACAATAATCACGGTGTCGTAGAGTCCCGGCAGAACCCTTGCCTTACTTGAGAGGTCATGGGTTCGATTCAGGCCATTTTTTATGTAGCTTAAATCTTCTTTCATTTTGATATTTAATTTCTTTATGGTGTGATTAGAGTAATCCTCTAATCACACCATATACTCTTAAGCTATTAAGACACCATAACATAAAATTTACATACAGACACAAACATTGCTGTTGGCCCCACACTATACGTAATACAGAGAGTATTATAAAGAGGCTCGAAATTTCACTGATGCCGGTTAGTCACCCATTAACTCAGTTGGGAGAGCGCTGGCACCTTTAGCCAGAGGTCGCGGGTTCAAGTCCCGGCATGGGTGGAATTTTTAGCCACTAAATAGGTTTTTAAAATTGTCCTTAGCACAGGCCTTAGCATTAAAATATAATCAAACAGCGATATCATTTCGATGTAAAAACCTAAATGCAAAGTATTTGCTCGGGGCTGCAAGTGATGCAAATCACTTCAGCCAGATGTTGCTGCCCGTACGTAATACAATAAAGTATTGTAAAGAGGTTCGAAATTTCACTGATGCCGGTTAGTCGCCCATTAGCTCAGTTGGGAGAGCGCTGGCACGAATAGCCAGAGGTCGCGGGTTCGAGTCCCGGCATGGGTGGAATTTTTAGCCTCTAAATTATGTTTTTAAAATATGTACACTCTGTTAATTAAGGGCTTTGAAAAGACTAAGTTTGGGGTTTATTTGTCCTTTTTTTCTCCAAAGTGATCTAGATTTTGAAATGGACACCTAGTTTGAATTGTAACGTAACATTAGCCGCAGTTTCTGCGCTACTTTGAATAAAACCTTTTCATTTCAACCGCGGAGGAGCTGTTCAGAGTTGCACCGAACAGAGACAGCTGTAAGAGCTGATTGCCAATGTCCGGTGATGGAGAGGCACCTGAAGAAGAAGAAGCAGGGCACAGGCCTTCTCTTAGAAAGAGAAAGAGAGAGACTGCGCCTCGGATTGGCAATTTCAAGCCCTGATATGACCCTAAGGTACACATCCGACACTCAGGTTTCCTCAAGAGTTTTTCATGCGCGTGCGCTGAGCCATTAAAGTAAAAATAAAAGTCAAAAGAATTTTATTCACTATAAAAACAAAATGTCCACTTAATGAACGTCAAAGCTGTTAGAGGAGACGTATAGGCTAAACTAAAAAAAAAGTTTCGCCGCCTTTGGCCGAAACTTCGTGACCTTCCCAGATGTTCGTTGTAACCCACGAATCGGCGAAGACTTTCGTTTTCACAACAACACGGCTGCACAATGGACGTAATTGTTGACGCAAAAACCCTAAAACTGGGTTGTGTAGCTCACAATGCACACTGGTTCCACGCCCTAAGAGTAGCGGTCATAGGGTTTCGCGATAATAATGACTGTCGTTGTCATAGCTGATTATTATTATTATGGTGTTTTGTAATACTTTAAGCCATAACACAATAAAAAAAAAACAAAATAATCTTAAAAAGCTTATTTTATTTACAAAATTATGCATTTTTATTACACTTAAAAGAAGGTTTGCAACTTAATAACTATTAAACCTTACTATTTACATTTTATATTACAAATAAAGTAAATACTTAACTAACATCTAAGTACAAACACACAATTGGACAAAAAATATTATATTTACATAATAGGAGTTATGTAAAAAATAACATAAATACCTATCTTATTTTTTACATTTTTTCCTAAACCGACAACAAATTTAATACTTCTTTTGATAGAATAGACTTCTTCTTCTGTGGTAACCTTCTTAAACTAGAAATATAAGGATCCGAATTAAGGAGAAGTCTATGTATCAAGTCGGTGTTTGTGACAACCCGAGACATTTTCCTCGTGTTGTCACGCCTGAAGAGTTTGATTAATTTATTGCAAGATTCGGCGGCCTCTTCCGAAAGCTCACCTATTGACAATAATGCGTGTTCAATTACTTCCGACCCATGAATGAGGACCTTATGTACAGACGATGGCAAGTTGTACCATGGATAGGTAGCAACAAGTTTACGTGCTGTTTCTAGAGAATACTCTTTAAAAGTGGCGTTATTAATTTTGTATCCCGACGAAAGACACTGCAGCAGATTATGACATCTGTCAATAAGGATTTTATCTAATCCAGTAATTTCCGCTGAAACCGCTGAGTTAGAAAAAAACTTTCTGGCAGTGTTTCCGTCGTTAGATGTGCCACTTCCTCCACTTCGCGGTTTGTCGACTATTAGACCAAGTTTCTGCCTAAACTGTTGCTGCACATGTTGTTTTTTTTGTGCAAGAAGAGCTTTTTCGTCTGAAGAACGTACCTGCCATTTCTTTATGTCTAATCTATAAGAAACGTGAATTAAATATTCGAAGAATCGGATATACGAGTGAAGAGGAGATAGTCCAAATTGATAGGTACCACTATCTGCAGTTTTGCTCAGCGATTTATCAATGTCATTCATCTCTTTTGGAGTTGAACCACAAATATAACATCTACTACAAGATGTATCGCTCAGAGCACTGCACACTTTACCATCAACCATGGTTAATTGTAAAGAATGCTGCACTTTTATTTCATATTCACCGTGAGTGAAAGAAGTCGGTTGTAAACTATCAATTTTAGTCTTGAAATAAGCTTCTTCTTGCACAGAAAGGTCTTTGGATTCTTTGGCAAATTGGAATCGAATAGGCCTACAATACCTGGTGGAAGAAGGGCGCGGATTTTTCCAAACTATTTGATCTGGGTCGGAGGTATTGGACTTACAAACCAATTGAAGAGGACAATATGAAGTAACAAACATACTGCCATCATCATCGATACCAGAATCTCCAAAAATCTGTTTATATTCGCTGTGCCCCGTACTCCCATCGAAACCCCATTTTCCAATCAAAACAAATTCTTTATTAGGGTCAATATTATTCAAAACGGGTTTTTGGGATTCTAGTATCCGGCAAGCAGTATGATCTAACAATGATTGTAATTCTACTTCAGCAGATGATTCCGTGATAAACTCTTGCGATGGATAGCACCGCTTCTTAGCTTCTAACACTTTTTGATAAGATGGTAATGCATTAGGTGATTTTGCATTAACGAAGTCTTTCACCAAAAGATACTGATGTTTAGTCAGTTTTGTCTCATTTATAAGAGACAAGACTTCGTCAGTGCTGAAATTTAAAGATGCAGCGGCGTTAGATAGACTAGAATCGTCCAACAAAGAATTTATCGCAGAACTGTCTACTTTACTTAACTCTGCAAGCCTGCGGCGTTTTGATCTCTTGCTACATTCCTCAAAGTCCTTCCTGTGCTGGTGCTGTTGGGTGCTTGTCGAAGCTTCTGCTGCTGGCCGTTGGGTGTTGTGGCTCCCTACTGTTGCACAAGTTGGCAGAACGCAAACTTCAATTTCGTTCAGCCAGTCTCCGTACTTAGAGACCATGCGAGAATGGTTGCGCGTGACTTGCTTCCAAATTGCTACCAATCTTGTACAAACTTTAGTAACTCTTTTTTCCAAGTCATCAGCAATGTAATTCTCAACATCAGGCAGCAATTGTATTAGGTCTCGAAAAACTCGATGCCAACGCTCCAGTTCAGATTTGCTGTCTTTAATAGACAGCCAAGTATCTAGTACAAGCATTCTTTTGAAAGAACACTTAATACTAGTACCTAAAACAAAATAAAAATACGTTAAAAGCGGATCAAAATAGATACATGTTTCGTAGCAAGTGCTACGCGCCTGCTACGCGTTCAGGCGCGCGGCGTAGCACCTGGCTGCACCTTACAGACGCAGCATGACGCAGCTAAATTTGGAGAGGCCTAGTAGTAGACATTGTAACCCATATTTCTATACCAAATTGAATGGTACAAGTAGGTACAAACATAAGTAAAAGCTTCAACGTAAAAAATATACAGACATAAATACATAAAAAATGCCACGTTGGCGTAGCACTCTATTTAAAAAAAAAATGTAGAAGGAAAAGGCAAAATAGTAAAGTAAATTAATAATACATACCTGTGACTTCAAATTCCATTGTAAAATAGCAGGTCACAGACAAGTTGGAACTTAAACACACGCGTCGCGTCTTGGGCTAATTAAAGCACTTGGTGATAAC
This sequence comes from Yponomeuta sedellus, assembly GCA_934045075.1. Lineage (NCBI taxonomy): Eukaryota > Metazoa > Arthropoda > Insecta > Lepidoptera > Yponomeutidae > Yponomeuta > Yponomeuta sedellus. The sequence continues at coordinate 12,510,079 of OW203744.1, read as the reverse complement.
AGGTTGATGACTAATTACTTGTGTTCACTTCGGATGCCGAAAAAGGAATGTTGGGAACAATAGATTGCGAAACCTTTTATACCCTCAGGTAGTATGACAATTAGTGGGTAACTGAGCCAGATATCATGGCTTAGCTCAGTCATTGCCATCCGAGTCCTATGACCTACTACGGTACCACCGTGCAATGGGGCGTGGGAGACTAGCTAGTATCATATGGCTAGGACCACTTGCACCATCGCTGCCTAGCCAGATGGTTAAACTCGGGTCTAGCTTACGCTTAGTCCACTCAGCCATATGTATCAAATTGCGTGACAAACATCGATATTTTAAACGTACAAATTTCATCTCACTGGATGAGTATGGCCCAAGATAGGAAGAATGGCGTCCCTTGGTGGTCTATGTCTACCATCCGGCAATGGACCAAAGTAGGGCGATGGATGATTAGATCCAAGTATTCCGGAAAAAAATCTATGGGTATTTGTTGACACAGTAATCAGTAATCCTGTATTTACATACATTCATAACCTCACACCTGTATCCCAGAGGGGCAGGCAGAGACCAGGCACTGCCACTTGCCACGATCCTGACAGATCACCTTCGCTTCATCAACGTTCATAAGTCGTTGGATGCACTCACGCCGGTTCCGGGTACTCCTGTATTTGATTAGCTAACACTACAATGGTGCAAGCGGCACCCAGAACGAGCCAAGTATGTAAAATCAAAAGAATTGTCGTGTACTCGCGTGTAACAGTTTCCAAGATGGGTAGGTGCGTACGACTGTTTGTATGACTGTGATTTTGTGACGTAATCGTTCAATCTTATGTCACATCTGCATTGTTGTGATACACTGTGCTGGCGAAGATTGCACGGGAATGACCCGGATTCCAAATTCAAATTGATGACTTATGGTTCTTTTGTTTTTCAAGCGGAGATATCACTGAGCTCGTGATTCATTCCAGCCAGTGGTTTTAGGGTCATTTGGTGTTGTCCTAAATAATTTATAGAACAATTCTTTGATGGCTTTATGACACTTGAACATACAGGCAAAAATTTTGTTTTTCCGAAGCGCATAAAATCTTTAAGGTTAAATTTTCTTCTACACCTAATAAGAGATTTTTTTCGTCTTCTACCCCGTAATGTGGGGTATCGTATATGTAGGAAAACTACTAGATCCAGGAATCTCTTTGTGATATATTACGCATCAAATCTTTTGTTAGATTAGGGTATCCCTCGCTCCCGGCTAAACGATTGAAAAAAAAAAAACGTTTGATGTCTGAAGAATCATGCATGACTCAAAGTTGAACCAGTCTGTGCGAAATGACAAAAACTTTAGTCTTATTTTTAATGTCTGTGTTGATCAAGGAAAACCAGTATCGTGCATCTTTTCGTAACGGTACATTTGTGTCAAGTGCAGTGAGATTGGGGACGATTTAAATACTGACTTGATATCTTGATTTGTTACGTATAGGATTCTCAACGCTACGTATACTGAGCTAGAGGCTATTTTACCACTGCATAGACACCTCATACCTGACCTGTGTCCCGAATTGTTTTGGTACTATTTTTTTTGTTTAACAAAAATACCTAGTTTATATTCTTTTTAATGCACTAACCCGTGCTAAGGACAATTTGCAAGTGATGCAAATTACTTCAGCCAGATGTCGCTGCCTGTACGTAATACAGAGAATATTGTAAAGAGGTTCGAAATTCCACTGATGCCAGTGAGTGACCCATTAGCTCAGTTGGAAAGAGCACTGGCACGGATAGCCAGAGGTCGCGGGTTCGAAGCCCAGCACGGGTGGATTTTTTAGCGTCTAAATAGGTTTTTAAAATAATACCTGGTATTAACTTCCACACAACACCTTGCCCTGGTCCCAAACTAAGATACTCTGTAAGGTAAGGTAACCAGGGGCGGCAATCACAAATAGATTTTACTAACTATTCCTTCTCCAATACTCGGCCTCCATTGTGAACCCACGACATTTGTTTTTGGTAGTCAAGCACGTTGACCGCTTGACCAACAATGCATTCAAAACGATGATCGACATGTCCAATACCAATACTGGACATAGCGAGCAAGGTTTTGAATATATCAATGTATTGGACCCATAGTCGAGCGGTGGTAGCGGAGCGGTAAAACGCCGAGAGGTTGTGGATTCGAAACCTGTCATGTAATTTGTTTTCTAAGCTAGTATACTTGCATTTGTGAAGTTATAGAAGCAATACAACTCGCTAACCGTAAAGAAAAACGTCGTCACTAGTCCACTGCTGGATATAGTCCTCCCCTAAAGAGCGCCACGTTGTGCTATCATAGTGGGTAATGCCCATAATCCCCACGCTAGGCATGCGGTTAGGGATCGCAGTTCAGTGGAATTGTACTGCAGGGGGCGCTGCTGCCCACGTCCCGGTTTGTGTCCCTTAGTCGCCTTTTACGACAGCCGCGGGAAGAATTGGGTTGGTGCTATTCTCTAGGCCGACACCACACAATACATCAATGTATTGGACCCACAGTCGAGCGGTGGTAGCGAAGCGGTAAAACGCCGAGAGGTTGTGGGTTTCGAACCCTGTTATGTAATTTGTCTTCTAAGCTACTTACATTTGTGAAGTTATAGAAGCAATACCACTCGCTAACCATAAAGAAAAACATCTTGAGGAAATCTGAGTGTCTAATGTATCAGTACATTAGATACTTGCCTCAGTGCTTGAAATTGCCAAACTGCGGTGGGCACGCGTCGTAATTAAGCCCACACTCTCTCTTTGAGAGAAGTCCTGTGCCCTACAGAGGGACGTTTATAGGCTGCATTATTATCATTATTACACAACCCATAGTAATATGACGACCTCTGTTAGGAAGCGGTAGCGCATCTGCCTACCATGCGAGAGGTCCCGGGTTCGAACCCCGGCTGGGGACGGCAGTAAACCCCCGGTCTTGGATGTTTAAATGTTTGTGATGTCGTTGTTTCTGGTTCCCACGACACAAGGTATCCTAGAGCCAGAAGCATTGTATGTGCCTGTATAATTTATTTATCCTTACTGGTCCGTTTTAGTCAACAAGTTTCTACCGGTAGAGTATGAATTTTTAGTTGGAAACTGCCGTATTCTCATAAATCAAGTTATCTGGGACACTACATTTGATAACACGCTGCCAGTGTATTTACAAAAATCATGAACTTGCGAGAAAATATTTGATTTTTGCACCAAATATAAATTTTGAGGTTAGAATCTTGTTTACTAAATTGGACAGGTAAGAATAAATAAACTATGTGTAAATATTATGTTATATATTAGCTCCAACCGGATTTAGATGTTTAGCCCAGTAGGTTTATTAATCGGCGGCCATATTGTTTTCGGCCGTGGGGGCGGTGCGCGTAAAATTGGTAACCCGAGACATTTGCGCGCACGCGCTCTCAGCCCTCGTCCGTAGACTAGGCATATCATAGACATGACACTACTGATGCGGAAAGAAGTGGTATGCCTCAGGGAGGCCAGTGAACGAATATTATTATTATTAAATTCTGTATTACATTAAAAAAAACCGGTTGTAATACAAAAGAATATGGACTGATTGATTTGATTGATTATTTGATCGAAACTTAAAAGGAGGATTCTACCCTATTGCAGATGCCACTGTTAAGTATTTTTTAATATTTTTCGAATTTTGATTGACTGGGAATGGCTGGCCTTTTTTTCTTTTTTCCAACGTAACGAATTTACTTTTTGTTTGCTGAATATGAATGTAAAATATAAGCCGCTGAATGCATCGTATTTCGTTGCCATCTGGTTGTATAAGTAAGGTACTTATTTGGCAATTTGATGATTCTGTTAAATTTATCCGCTTATTCCGATATCTACTTCTTTCTAAAGCTCGGTCAGAAAAGATGGGTTACTAATCCCAAAGGCATACATCTATTTCAGTTCTTCCCATCAGTACTAGATAGACAAAGCTTGCTGGATGGAAATTGACCACAACGTGTCGCAGTTCCTCACTGGTTATGGCAATTTTGAGGTTAAATTGGTGGAGAGTCCGTACCGCAAGTGCTCGGAGACGGCACAGACGGCTCGCCATATCATTATCAAGGTTGTCTGGAAGAGATCTTTTATCAGTGAAAAGGTCGTCTGTACTTTTAGGTTAAGAAATATTTGTGTAGGTAATTTCCATTTTTACGTACAATACAGTGTTCTCTATCTATGTATAATTTGGGTGTGCTAATTGTGGGATGAGCGGCTTTCACAAGTTTACTGCAAATTTCTCACCAGTTTCTTCTGGAGCAGCCCTAGTCTATGGTCCAGGAAGGCAATGCGCTTGCGCCACGTCGCGCGGCACGAGCGCGTAACCCGAGCGCCACAGCCTCCGCCGACCTCTGCCCAGTACAGGCGGGATGAAAAGTACTTATAGATAAATAGATAGATAGAAAACACTTTGCTCAACCAGAAAAAAAGTCTAATCACGATGATTTCTTAAGGTCTTATTACAAGACAGTCGATAAAGACCAGCCGTTAATTAAAAAAAAACACCATTCGTTAAAACACTTCTCATGGGCAGTTTAACGAGCCTGTGGTAAAGACGTACCACATAATAATTAAACTGTCTCTGAGGACTTTAGAGGAATATTTTTACATAAATAACACCGTAAACATCGTCTCAAAAATACGCACTAAGTAGACGCTATACTTACCTAATTTTGTCATTAGATGGCGCTGTCGTTATTCTTTATGATGGTTATAATTGATATCTTATTCACGCTAAGCCGTATACCATATTGTAATCTAATATGTCTGCTCTTTCAAGCAGGCAACCATAGCACTGGTTCATCCTAGTTTGGCATGTTTGGCTCTGACATCCATCCTATGTAAATTCATATTAATATTTGTACTGTATTTTATGGTTGTATCTATGATGCAGGATCTGTGCAGATTCTATGAATAGATTTCAAAGGAACCGTTTTTTAAACAACAAAAAAATAAGCAAAAAAAACAATCATGTGGTACGAAAATTTCGCTAAACATTAAAAATTATTATTAATACTTTTATTGCACTTAAATAAATATACAATCATCATCATCATCATCATCGGCCTACGGTTGTCTACTGCTGGACACAGGCCTCTCCCATTACACGCCACTGAGCACGGACCTCGGCTCCTCTCATCCAGCTTTTGCCAGCCGCCGTGCGAAGATCATCGCTCTACCGAGTCTGAGGACGTCCTACACTACGTTTACCGATCCGCGGACTCCACTCAAGAACTCTTCTACCCCATCGGTTATCAGTTCTTCGGGTGATATGGCCGGCCCACTGCCACTTCAGCATGCTAATTCGGCGGGCTATGTCGGTGACTTTGGTTCTCTTTCGGATGACTTCGTTTCGAATTCGATCTTTCAGAGAAACCCCGAGCATAGCCCTTTCCATAGCACGCTGAGCGACTTTAAATTTGTGGAATGTACAATGCGACGGACTTAATAAATATCGCTCTTAGCGATAAGATCGCCAATTGTATAACATTATTACTTAGATTTAAGAATCATGGTTGTAATATTTTTCTGGTTGTGCAATAAAGTGTTCTCTATCTATCTAAATATATATCTTACTTATCAATAACTCATCCAATCCTCAATATCTAAAGCGTCCACATATCTCAGCACTTGAATTATCCAATCCACGGAAAGCACGTGGGGTAATTAAGCCCATACTTTCTCTCTGAGAGAAGGCCCTGTGCCCTGCAATGGGACGTAGGTAGGTTAATAAAAAATAATAAAAACAAAATGTCTTGTGTGCCGAACTGTACCCACTTAGGTTATGAAAGCAGAATCTGGACAATGCTGTCATGGATGATTAAGGGCGAAAGATCCAAACAGCATTGTGAAAAGGGCCCAGCCTTTGCTAATATAAGTACACACTACTACAATACTGGTTCTTGGTCGGTAGGTAAAAATCGTGAGCATAAGTAGTTAGACCTGATATTTCCGCAGTTAGATAGAAAGATAGATAGAGAACACTTCGTTATCAACCCTTGTATGTCCCCACTGCTAGGGCATGGGTCTCTTCCTGCACCGCAGGAAGGTTAGGCCATGCTCCACCACGGGGGCCAAGTCTGGGTTGGTGGAGGGTTGTAAGACAGTGGCGGCCTTACTGTCAGAAGATATCAAGCCGCCCATAAGGCCTCTCACATAGCTTCACGGCCGCCATTACATGACAGCCGACACCGCCGGCTTAACGTGCATTGCAGGCTACTGCAGATGACTGCAGTACACGACAAAGACATAAAGACAACTTGTCTCTAGAGAATTGCCGTCCAAATCCGCTGTTTTCCTAGTCATTTGCTTTTTATTATCGAGTGACAAATCTCTTAGCAATTTGCGAGCGACCTTCTCAAACACACGAACAACTTGTAAATAAAATCGCTGCATTATGTTAGAACGAGATAATTGTATAATTTTATGCGTGGGAATATTCCCTGTATGAGTACGTGTTTGACTCGTTTTAAAGCTTTTTGCGCTTCATATAAAAGCCTTAATAAAACAATCGGCAGAAGCGGTGGTAGCGGAGCGGTAGAACGGCCGGCTTCTCAATCGGGAGGTCACGGGTTCGAATCCCGGCATATACCAACGACTTTGTTTTCTAAGTTATGTGCATTTGTGAACTTATAATAGCAACATTACTCGCTATTAGTGAAAAAAAAAACATCGTGAGGAAACCCTAGTGTCTGAAACATATTTCAGCGCTTGCTACGTTGCTACGAGTTAAGACTAAAAAAGAAGAAATGTAAATAGGTGGTAGGTATACAGTTAAAATATTGGATTTATTACAAAAGCTAAAAAAATCAAAAATTATACATACACAATAGTCAGTCAATAAGTAATATACCAATCTATCTATATGTATTATATATAGCAAACCGTTAATTTAAAACATTATAAAATAACTTTGCCACTAAGGGGAAATAATCTCTAAGAGAGATTTCTCTGAGCTAACCTTAGCAGAGGGTGTTTTTAACTATTTGATTGAAGAGTTTCTTGTACACCTTGTCGGATGTCAATTCAATTACACGTTTTCATCCCATCTATTCGAAAACGACAACTTGGTTCGCCTTTAAGTGCACCCAAAGGTGGTGTTTTGTATAAGAAACTTTTAGCGGGCAGTAATGAGTTTTTAATTCTCTTTACAATCGGTGGCCATTATTTTTGTCGCGCCCTTTTCGAAATTGGAACATCTTAGTGTTCAGCGCAAAATAAATGCCAACGCAAATATTGTCAGAATAAAGACTGGCTGGTACGACGTCGTGAGTCGCGCCGCCGCTTGAAAAAAAAAAACCGGCCAAGTGCGAGTCAGACTCGCGCACCGAGGGTTCCGTACAAACCTGTATTATAGACCTGAGTATTTGGTATGAATTTCAATTTAATACCTCTACGCGTTTATGAGGAAATGGGTAGTAAGTTTAAAATTATTAAAAAAAAATATATTATGAGATGTAACTAAAAATTTATGGTTTTCGTAATTTTTCCTTTATCTATGCTATAAGACGTTGCTTCGTACCAAATCTCAAGATTCTGAGTTCACGGGAAGCACCCTGTAGGTTTTGATTCCCTTGCAAGTGTCGAAAATTTGCGGCATAAACGGCTGTATCTTTTGATTGCGTTGGCTTAGAAGTTTGATTTTTTCACAGCTTCAAGGGACAGTAGACCTGAGTAATTGATAAAATTTCAGCTTCATACCTCTACGCGTTCCTGAGAAAAAGGTTCTTGACAGATGGACGGACGGACGGACGGACAGACGGACAACAAAGTGATCCTATAAGGGTTCCGTTTTTTCCTTTTGAGGTACGGAACCCTAAAAAGAGATCAAATCCAAAACGCGCGAACGAAGTCAATTTTCACGGATTGGTAGAACTTCATGGTTTTGTTTTGAAACATTAGATATATTTTATTTTCTCATAGTGGGTGATGAAAAGTAGGGTATCACTCGCGCAAAATATATTTTTGGCTCGGGCGATGTACTTTGAATCCCACGTAGCTACGACGTTCATAATTCTACTAAAGCTCAGGTTTCTACTGTAGAACCCCTAATAGAATAGAATTCTACTCTAGAATATACATACATATCCCAGAGGGGTAGGCAGAGACCAGGGACTGCCACTTGCCACGATCCTGAGGGATCACCTTCGCTTCATCAACGTTCATAAGTCGTTGGATGCACGCACGCTGGTTTCGGGTACTTTTTTATATTCGCCTTTGCTAATACATCCCCTATTTGGTCTATGTATGTCGGCTTGGGACGTCTCTTACCAGCCCTTCTATATTTGTTTCTGAACTAAAACTTTCGTAAGCACAACACATTGTAGACTTTTAGTCCGGATCTACTTACGGGTGTTGTTATATCGGAAGAGTCCGACCAGGTTTCGCTCCGATTCGCAGAGCTTAATCATGGTGAGCAGAGACGGAGCTCGCGTCGTCGGTTGCTCGTCTCACACGTCTCTTGTGTTAAGCTCATCTTTCTTCCTTCATCCTCTCCAGATGAGAGAATTCCTGTGCCCTACAATTGGATGTTTATATGATATATTTTTGGAATGCCATTCTATTGATTTAGGGAATATTTGACGAAAAGTTAATTTTAAATGCCTTAGTTAATCTACCTAACAATTAATTTGCTACCTATCTAATAATATTTATTTAAAATGTAACCGAATTATTTATTGAGAATTTAATGTATTGCTAACCTGGTTAAATTTAGGTATAAAAAATCAGCAATGTAAAGCAATTTGAACTAATGTTATTAATATTATTCTAAATTGTAATCTGTACTTAGATATTAATTTATGGTAATCAAAATTCGTAAATTAATTTTCACAATTCGCAAATTAAGTTAATTAGAATTTCGATTTACTAATTCAACTTTTACTGAACACACAATTTTTTGAAAGTTGTATACTCCTGTAAAGGTGTTTTACTCTGAATTGTACATTAGAATAAGTAGTTTTTAAATGAAATGTGAAAATACTACTGTTGGAGTGATGATGATGATTGGCCTTTTTGCATCTACGTAATGAGATGATTTATACAGCGTCCAGTGGTATCCTCACTCACGCTAGATGGGTGAAGGGACCACTTCGACGCTGTGGTGCCTGGGACATGGTTTTTATAGATGGTGTAGGCTTGCCCAGCACCAATACCATCCTGACAGCTTAGTCGGCCTACCCCACAGGAAAGACTAGTCAATACGTGCGGAGCCAACCAAGTCGCGGGTTTCCTCACGATGTTTTCCTTCACCGTTAGCGTTAGCACTGTTGGAGTAGCTAATAAATAATAATAATAATATAAAAATGAGGTAAGATAAGAATATTAAAATGTTAATAATATTTTTAATACTTTATTCATTTATTTGCCTCTCAGTACACACAAGGTTAGAAACTAAGCTTACAAAAACTGGAATTACAAGAAGGAGATTCCTTTATATTGGAGTTAGTGGCCTACTAAGTTCAACCCGTACCTAATATCAGTAGGTGCAGCCCTGGTCCCCTCGCTAGGATACTCTGTGTGGAGGAAACCAGTGAAACGGACTTTGGGATTCCGAGGACTAGAAGGAAATAAGGATGTAGGACGCCCTCCGACTAGGTGGGATGACGATCTGCGAAAAACTGCAGGCAAATGCTGGATGCGGCAAGCTGAAGACAGGGCGCTATGGCGCTCGTTAGGGGAGGGCTATGTCCAGCAGTGGACTAATATAGCCTGAAGAAGAAGAAGAAGGAAATAAAGAATAACAGTCAAGAGAAACACGTGATTAAAGTAAAGTAAGGTTATTCGTTGTAAAGTACGTTCGCTGGATATATCCATCACGTGCAGCGCTCTAGCGTGCACAGCTGAGGTGGGATTGTGTTCATTGGTACCTCGTGTATTGTTCACTTTACATTGAACAATTGTTTAATCGTAAGGTTGCTGCCTGCGTTGCTAACGTGTAACGTTTTATAACTTTTATAATTAATAAATAAACTCTGGAACGACTTCAGATGTGGTTTTATTTGTAGATTTAGTATAATATTTTAATAAAACAGAAAAAACTGGATAAAAACGGATAAGCAGGTAATCTGGTCAAAGGGTAAAGTAGTAGTGGTGAAAAATGAGCGAAATCGAAGAATGTGTGACGTACATAATTTAAATATTTGAAAATGATAGATAAAAAAGAAATAAAAATGGTGTGAAGAGGTTTGCACCGTTACACTACCCGGGGGCAACCGGTAAAAAAAATATTTTTTAGATATATTTATTTAAAAAATATATCTAAAAAAATTTTTTTTTATAAAAAATATAGTCAAGTAAAATTATTTAATTTAAAATTTAAAGTCGAGAATCCAAAGTAAGGTCGATGAAGGTCGGGGATGTGGGATGGTAAGTAAATGAATTTAGTTATTCTTAAATATTAAACTAAAATAAAATATAAAAGATGGGCGATGAAAAAAAAATTTAGAAGGTGTGGGGTGATATCTACAATGAATATTTACATTAGGCAGTTCCACTTCTATTCATCATCTACCACTCATCCCTAGCATGCATCACCTAGCATTGTCTTCATCTAAAGTGAAGGTGAAGACGTTCATTCAGTATAGACAAAATCTATTTTTATTAATTAGATTTATCCAGAAACTGGCCTAAATTAGTAATAGGCTTATTTAGCCAGTTACCACCCGCTGGTATTCGGTAGTGGTAAGGCTTATTCATTGAGTCACAATCCGCTCTATGAAAGTTATTTACATTTTAACAATATTTATAATATTGGGTACATAGTACCCGACGGGGTAGAATCCGTCGTAGAAGTGCTCTCAAGAGCTATGGTGGGGTAAACACCGTAATGCGTTAGGTAAGTAACGATAAGTAAATTAATTGACCTAGGCTTATTTAACGTGTTGTCGCCGCACCTGATTGAATGTTTGGATTGTTATAAAAAAAAATGGTTAGTAAATGTCCAGGAGGATAGTGGTGTAAGTGTGCTTTTAGTACGCACTAAAGGATAGGTAAGTTAAAAAGGTGCTCTAAGTCTATCTTAGAGATACACCTGGTAAGTAAAATTAAATAGAAGATTGAATAAACAAATAGACTTTGGTATGCAAATGGGTCCGAATAGGTGATGTAGTGTATATAAAAAAATTAAAACTAAAAAGGTAGCGTTTATAGCCGTTTAGGTAGTTAATAAAATAAATAAATGAAGGTGTATATATTTTACAAGTATTTACAATTTAATATAAACGAGGAATCGTATTTAAGGGTCGTATAGGGGTTTATTCTCTAAGTCTTAGTGGGGTATAGGCTTGATGTCTTTAATATGCCATCGACCTAGAGGTTTATTAGAAAGGTCGATTAAGTCGTAAATAAGGGGTGATATTTTATTTTGTATAATACATTTTGTAAATTTCGGAGCTAATTTGGCAGTGAAATGCTTGTCTGAGGAGCTCAAGGGGTAGTTACGCTTCCAGACGACATCTCCAGTATTAAATTCGAGGTCTAGATGGTGTTTATTATAGTATTTTGTATTAGCTTGATGCGCTTTAAAAATGCGATGTTGTACTTTCGAGAATAGGGGTCTTAAATGACCAATGTTTTCAGCGTACTCGTCGCGAGGGGCAAAGATTAGGTCGTCTGACAGGTCTTTGGAATCGTATGTTGTTCCGCAGGCTGGCAACTCGCGACCGAAGACTAAGTATGCTGGAGTAAATTTAGTGGTTTCATTTACTGCTGTATTGATAGCGAATTGTATTTTGTTTAAATTAACGTCCCATGTGCGGTGGTCTTCGTCGACAAAACATGCGATTGCTGTAATTATCGTTTTATTGTATCTTTCGACCGTATTGACCTGGGGGCAATAGCGTGGTGTGTAGTGAATTTTAGGTATGTTGTAAAGTGTGAATAGGTCGTGTAGTTCCTGGCTTATCATCTGAGGGCCGTTGTCTAATATTATGGTTTCTGGTATGCCGTAGACCATAAAGACAAGGTTCTCTAATATGTGCCTGATGATACCTGAAGTTGCTCGTTTAATTGGGAAGATTAAACAATATTTGGAAAAGCAACATGTTACGACAAATATGAATCTGTTAAGTTTACGGGTTATAGGTAAAGGGCCAATGAGATCGATAGATATGCATTGAAAAGGTCGAGAGCAAGTTTTAGGCTTGCCCATAAGGCCAATAGTTTTTTGGTTTTGATGTTTGTATGCAAGGCACGTATCGCATTTAGAAACGAAGGAGGCGATGTCTTTATACATGCCTGGCCAGAAATAGGACTGTTTAATACGGTGATGAGTTTTAAGGGTACCGAAATGAGCGGCCGTGGGTGTGGAGTGGTTTTCTGTTATAATCGTATGGATAAGATCTTTGGGAATCACTTGTTTCCAAGTAAATTCTGAGTTATATGGTGTATTAGAGCGTGTATATCTATAGAGTTTATCGTCTTTAATCATGTAGTCAGGTGTGGAGGTTGGATTAGTTTTACATTTAGTGAAGATATCGGTAAACCATTTGTCAGTGGTTTCTGTAGGGTTAAAGTTAATAATGTTAACAGGTATGGAACGGGATAAAATGTCGGGTACTACATGGTCTTTGCCTTGTTTATGTTTGATGTCGAAATTGAACATTGAAAGGCGGATACTCCAACGGGCTAGTCTACCTGTGGGATTATCCAATTTTAGGAACCACTGGAAAGCTGCGTGATCAGTATAAATGGTAAATTTTTTGCCATTATCAAGGTAGCAACGCCAGTGTTCTAAGGCTGTAATTACACTTAGCAGTTCGCGTTCAGTGATAGAATAGTTTCTCTCTGCGCTTGATAAAGATTTGCTCATATAAGCTATAGGTTTTTCGACTCCGTCATAGGTTTGGGTAAGCATGGCTCCAAGGCCAAAGCTTGATGCATCACAGTGTACCTGGAATGGTTTATTGAAATCTGGGCAAGATAAAATAGGTGTGGAAACAAGAGCTTCTTTTATTTTGTTAAAAGCCTTATCAGCTTCTTGTGTCCATTTGAAAGGAGGAGCTTTTTTGCTAGTAGAAGTAAGTTTGTTTAGTGGAGCTGTTAAGTTGCTGAGGTTTGGTACAAAGCGTCTATACCAGCTCACTCTACCTAGAAATTGTTTAACTTGTTTAGCAGTTACAGGTGTTTTAATATCTAATATTGCTTTCACTTTTTCAGGGTCAGTATGGAGACCTTTTTCATCAATAATATAACCCAGATATTTTAACTCTTTACGGAAGAAAGCGCATTTGGGATAATTTATAGTAATATTTGCCTGTATTAGTTTTTTATGGATTTTGTTGAGTAATTCTACGTGATGTTCGAATGTGGTAGTGGCTATGACAATATCGTCTAAGTAGCAGAATACAGAGTTATCGAAATCGGCCGAGAAAAGATTATCAATAAATCTTTGTTGGGTAGCGGGGGCGTTAGTGAGACCAAAGGGCATAACTTTAAATTGGTACATTCCACGACCTGGAACGTGAAAAGCAGTTTTAGGTCTGTCATCAAGCTTGAGGGGAATCTCCCAGAAGGCTTTAGCGATATCAATGGATGATAAATATTTGGCATCACGAAGGTTGTCAAGTATATCCGAAATAAAGGGAAGTTTATAAGCATCTTTTTTGGTAATTGAATTTAATTTTCGGCTGTCCACGCAAAAGCGCCATTTGCCATCTTTTTTTGGAGTAATTATGACTGGACTAAGCCAAGGGCTTTCGCAAGGTTCGATCACATCTAGTTTCAACATATCGTCAACTTCATTGCAGAGAGCTTTCTGTTTTTCTGGTGAGAGTCGATAGCAGCGTTGACGAAGAGGGGGGTGATTGCCTGTATCTATTTGGTGCTCTGCCATATGGGTTTTGCCTAGTGGTAATACTTCAGTGGATATGTTTTTGAATTTTGCCATGATTGCGTCTGCGGTAATTTGTTGACATTCTGAAAGGTTATTGTAGGAATAGATATGTTTGTTATCGGTAGTGATATTAAATGATTTGTTAGTAGAAGAATTGAAGATTCTAATTTTGGAAAGGATATCTGGTCCTAGGTTAAATTGTTTCCAGAAGTCTATCCCTAGAATAAATGATTCGGTGATAGCTGGAATAACATGTGCTGTTATAAGTGAAAACTTGTTGTTGAAATTAATTGGTAGTGTTATCGTGCCGATGGAGCTAATGGATTGGCCGTTTCCTACACTGGCTTTAATTATTTGTTGCTTGTCAATAGTATAGCCTAAGTTTAGGAGAGTTTTATGGGAGTTGTCGCCAAGTATTGTTAGTGAGCTACCGCTATCTAACAGGCCGTTTAAGGTTAATTGGTTTACCTGAACTTGAACATACGGGCGTTCCGTATCTACTTTGTTAGAGAATAAAGTAGAAATATTATAGGATTTGAAGAATATGGTAATGGTCTGTAGCCATTCTTTCCAATTCGTTTCGTTAAAATTATTAGTAGGGTAAATACGATCCTCGTTAATTAGTTTTTTGGAACATTACAATTAGGGCAATGAGTAAATTTTACGTCAGGTCTGCCACAACGGTAACAGACTAAGCGTGTACTAGTACAGTCACGTAGTAAATGTGTATTGACTCGACATCTTGGGCAAGTAAATATAGTTTGCCGCGAGTCAGAAGGTTTTTTAATAGTATGTACGGGTAAGTTTTTATTGTTAAATGGGTATTCGGGAATGTTTGGAATGTACCTATTTGGTTGTGGCTTAGCATGGGTGGACTCAGCTATTTGAGTAGCTGGATTGGATATTTCCAAGCAACTTTCTGTCCATTTGCATGCATCTAGCAAAGAATTTATAGAGTTTAAGTCACTGGGTGATAAGCGCTGTGCGTATTCGTGTCTTAAATTTCGGCGAATGGTATTAATTTTTTCTTTCTCTGACGGGGGGTCGTATAATTTTGAAAATAGTGATTGTATAGCTGTGAAGTATTGAATCACACGTTCATTTGGTTTTTGTATGCGTTCATCAATAATCTTCTTTAGCTTGTAGTCGTGGTCGACTATTTCAAAATCAGTTACTAGTGCTGTTTTGAAAGATTGCCAATCACGTAATTGATCTTTTTTTGATGTAAACCAGTCTAAAGCTGTATGTTGTAAAATATCGAAAAGGTTAGTGTATAGTTTGGTGTGAGGTATATTTTTGATTTCTGCAAGTTCTTCAATTTTTTTTATAAATTCTTTTGGGCAGCTGTCTCCTTTAAATACATATTTTTTAAATTCGTTTCCTGTTCTGTTGTCCGAAATGTTAATTAATTTTTGGGTTAATGTTTCGAAATACACATTTGCTTGTAATTGGTTGTTAGTGGTTGGTGTGGTTATTGTTGAGTGGTATTGTGATGGGCCTGGGGTGTATTCTAATGTTGTGAAGTGTGTTTCGTGAGTTTTGAATTGTTCCCATAGTGCTTTGTATGTATCGAGTTCTTGTGTAGTGTTTTCGGTTGAGATAGATATGTGGGATAACCTTCCCTTAATATGTTGTAAATAAGGTTGAATTTTTTGTTTCTTACTCGGATATGCAGTTAGTAGAGTACTCACTAGGGTTAGAGATTTATTTATTTCCTCAAAATCAGTTTCTAGCTGGTATGGTGACGACTCTAGAATCGGGTGGGCTTCTGAATTATTTAACGCATCTATTAGAATAACGCGTAGGTTATCTGCTGTTTCAGTTGAAGGGATTGTGACTCCTCGAATTCGCAGTTCATAAAGGACTTCGGGTTTATTCAAGAGGGAAACGTCCATCGTGGATAAACTTTTATACTCGATTGTACAAGTTGAAAATTATAATATTTAAAAGAATACGGATACTATAAAAAAAGAGGTTGAGAAATTATTTTAGTAATGAGGTAAGGATGGGGTGAGGGTGAGGTTTTTTATTTTATCGCCAAAGAGTTCCTTGTAGTTTAACCTGTGGAGGTTTTGTTTTGAATTTTGAAAAATTTTATGACAATGAATGGTTTCAGAATTACTGACGTCTAGAAATTTGGTTTGCAAAGATTTTGTAAATAATTATAATTTAAATTTTAATAATATAATATTGTTATCGATAGACTGTATGAGTGCAGTTTCGCCTTACCTTCGAGTCGGCCTCGAAGACCTAGAGGGTAAAGCTAGGCTGTCTACGTGTAATTACCCAGGATACTCTCCTGAGGCAACGTAAGTTAGTAACCAGTCCCACCTGGAATTATAAATTCCAGGTTACCGAGGTCTATGGAACTGCTAGTGAGCAGCCTGTGGTTGTGTAACTGTCTGATAAATGCGTGTAGAAGTTATTGATTGTATACTGTTGGTGTATACTAACTGTGGTATGTTTCGGTTAGGTGGGGTGCAGATAGATAGAATAGGACTTTTATTAGGGCCGAAAAAATTTGTTACTATGGGTGAATCTAGTTAGTGAAGAATGGTCAATGAGTAGTTATGATGAATTACCTTGTGGTCCAGAAGTCAAGTCGCACTTTAAAATTAATTTAATATTTTATTTATAAAACACTTAACAACACTTAACAAAAAAAAATCTTGCAGGTCTTCAGAACTGGAAGAGGTTGGTGGGTAAAGTTGGGGGCGGCGGAGAAGTCCGACAGAACCCTTGAGCAAGGCTGGGGAGCTCCAAGGGATGCGTCTGTGATGTATGAGGTCGTGGGTCGTGGGTATGAAACAGCAGCAGCAGTTCGACGATTGTGCACACGTATAATCGTGGTAATCGTACTCGTATTTGCCTTCGCACTCGCAGCGTAGTCGCGGTGGGTGGGCTTTGTCGCCTCGGCGTATCAAGCCGTGGGGTGACGTTGGGTTTCGTTATTATCGTTGGGCGCCAGTGTAACGTTTTATAACTTTTATAATTAATAAATAAACTCTGGAAAGACTTCAGATGTGGTTTTATTTGTAGATTTAGTATAATATTTTAATAAAACAGAAAAAACTGGATAAAAACGGATAAGCAGGTAATCTGGTCAAAGGGTAAAGTAGTAGTGGTGAAAAATGAGCGAAATCGAAGAATGTGTGACGTACATAATTTAAATATTTGAAAATGATAGATAAAAAAGAAATAAAAATGGTGTGAAGAGGTTTGCACCGTTACAAACATAACCTCTCCATAGAATTTGTGGCATGAATACTACTTGTTAGTTAGACTTGAGATTTCCGACTTTTCCGCCTCATGGTAGCAAGCGCAAAGGTATGTTAACACTTCAGACACTAGGGTTTCCTCACGATGTTTTCCTTTATGCCAGCGAGTAATATTGCTTTAGTTTTTTCTAAGGTTGACACGAGCACTAGACATAATTAAAACTGTTTTTTACCTATTTTGGAACGTAACTTCATAAATAACTTTTGTTATTTATTAAGCTAACAGTTAATGCTTTCAAAAAGACGCCTGTCACCTCAGTCATCCAAGACCACGGCACCTGTAAAAGTGCCGAAACGTCGGAAAATTGTAAAATAATAACAAAACGAGTTAAATTCGTATAAAAACCGTTTTAATTGAGTAATATTGCTACTATAACTTTGCAAACTTAGAAAACCAAGTCGTTGGTACATGCCCGTACTTGGAATCGAACCTGGGTTTCTCGCTTCCAAGTCCAATATTCGACCCACTAGTCTACCGTCGGTATCGCGTCTATAAGCTCACAAATGAACATAAATTAGAAAATCAATTCATTGGTACTTGCCCACACACCGGGGTTTGAACTTCAGACCTCAAATAGTTTTTTCACCAGCGTCGTTGCACGTGCATATTAAATGACGCATTTAAATGCATTTACAAAAAAGGTCCTATAGCCTTCTATTTACATGCATTTCAATGAAACCCTTAAAAAAAATAACAAAAAGTACCTACCGTGCATGACCTTTGTCAGTCAAATAAGTTTTT
The DNA here is from genome assembly GCA_934045075.1 of Yponomeuta sedellus. Classification (NCBI taxonomy): domain Eukaryota; kingdom Metazoa; phylum Arthropoda; class Insecta; order Lepidoptera; family Yponomeutidae; genus Yponomeuta; species Yponomeuta sedellus. The sequence goes on along the minus strand of OW203744.1, from coordinate 12,492,216 downwards.
TTTTCGGCTCTGTATAGAAACTTCACGGTTCAAGTTATTCTCAAAGGTTATCTAATGTGAGTTGTCAAGATAATGGGTTGGATAAAAAAAACGGTCTTGTACGCGTCGGATTCGTGCACTGAGGGTTCCGTACTCACGTTATTATTTGTCTTAGAAAATACAATTAAAATCGTCGTCAATAGACATCCCACCAAGAACATTCTGTAAAAACTTAGCCAAGTCTCGAAGGAGCTGCTCGTTTATCTCAAAAAAGTAATGAAATCTAGACAAGTCGTGCCAAGTCTAAGGTCCTTACTGGGGTTTCTTTATTACTATAGTTAATGGTGTGTGAGTGTGAGTCCAATGCATTATATTTTGACCAAATTCTGAGCGAAATAATAAAATAAATAATAATCTTCTAGTAGTTTGGTTGGTCTCTTGTGTTTTTTATTCTGTCAGGGTCACCAGGTACTCAAGATCTTCGATTTTCCTAATTTTTATAGTTTTCCCTTTATGTAGCCATTAAACCCTAACTCTATACCAAATCTCTGAAGTTATGGGAAGTACTAGTTCTATTTTGATTATCATCAGTGAGTGAGTGTCATAAATGCAAAACTTTGCTCTCGCTTAACTTTGGAACTAAGTGACCTACAGACTTGAAATTTTGGATTTTAAGTATGTAACTATATTTTACTGGATGTCGAAAATTTTTACGTTCTGGTCTTATCCAGAGGTTCTCAAACAGGGGCCTGAGAATGCGACGGAAATGGTTCCAGTAAATATAGTACGGCAGTGTTTGCTTCGCGCTCGACTTGGCGGGGGCACTAGCGTGCCCCCTGATTGTGGACTATGTAAATAAACAGCAGTGGCAATATGATAGTTTATTTTCATATTGATGTTACTCTTTGTCATAATTACGTTATTTTTTATATATGCATTTGTAGCAATTTAAATATAAACGACTGTTCCAAGTTTTCTTGCGGCAATTTCAAAGTCATCCCCATATTTTTGGTTTGCTTTATATGGGAATTTTTTACACCGTGTACATCTCACTGAGTAGAGTATACAATGCAAAGTGTGTTGTGCTATCGACTGTATTATGAAAAGATTAGTTAAATCAATTCGCGATGTAAATGTTTTGTAAATGATGCAATAATTTGCTATTTCGGTTTCGTCATAAACCAACGAAACTATAAATAAAAGCCGACGAAGTAAATTGGAGCAATAAAAATACAAAAATGGAAGTTGCCAATTGAAAAACGTTTAGTTTTATTATCTAGACAAGTTAACGTATAATTTGGTCTGGATTTAATATGATCACTAAGCCATACTATTCAGTCATCATCAACCACACTCCAAATGATCTATTATCTCTTAATTATCTATCATCAATAAGCGGTGGTAGCTCAGTGGGTAGAACCATAGACTGGCAAGCTAGAGCCCCAGGTTCGATCCCAAGTGCGGGCATGTACCAATGACTTTGTTTGATTTCACAGTTACGTAAATTTGCGAATTTGTAGTCGCAATATCACACGCTAACGGTGAAGGAAAACATCGTGAGGAAACCCCCGGCTTGGTTGGCTCCGCACGTATTGACTAGTCTTTCCTGTGGGCTAGGCCGACTAAGCTGTCAGGGTGGTATAGGTGCTGGGCAAGCCTACACCATCTATAAAACCATGTCCCAGGCACTACAGCGTCGGATTGGTCCCTTCACCCATCTAGTGTGAGTGAAGATTCCACTGGACGCTGTATAAATCATCTCATTACGTAGATGCAAAAAGGCCAATATTATTATTATCCATAATAATCAGGAATAGTCACAACAGGCATGGCGAAAGATTTTTAAATCCTCTTCCATAATGTGGGGACACATTAATTATTCACCAAAAAGTTATAGTTCAGTAATAAACTGGTTTGACGAAGATCAAAGCCATTTTTCTAAAATAATTTTAAAGCTGTGAGAAAACAGCTCGCAGAGTCATGACGTCGAGTCTGTCAGGTCATCAAACGAAGAAACATCAAACTCCAAACAAATACTCAAGCGTGACGTCACGCGGTGTGATGGCTGTTTCACTCAAAATGGCTGAAAGCAGTATTACAATCTTTAATTTCATTGAAAATATTGGTAATGTAATTTTTTTTATAAAACTTAAATCAGTGCTTTAAATCCTTTTAATATATATTTTCCCATAATATCGTTAAATCGATTAGGTTTTGATACTGTGGACACGCCTATTCCGACTGCTTTCATGATCCTCAGATCGATCAATCAATCAGTCAGTCCGTACTCGTCCACTGCTGGACATATGTTTTCCACCAAGGCACGTCACTTCCTTCTAACCTCCGCCATCCTCATCCAGTGAAGAAATGTGTGTGTTCCCCACATTATGGAAGAGGATTTAAAAATCTTTCGTCATGCCTAGTGAATGCTTTCAGTATCCTTAATTCAATCAATCAGTCCGTACTCATCCACTGCTGGACATAGGCCTTCCACCAAGGCACGCCGTTTCATTCTGTCCTCCGCCATCCTCATCCATCTACATCCATACAGCAATCTGCCTCAGATCGTCAGTCCAGTGAGCCGGTGGGCGAACTGCGCTGATTCGCCATTTACCCAGTGGTCTCGAAAACCTTTGCACCCTATTCACTGACGGTGAAGATAGTCGATAGCTCGATCTTTCCATGTTTAGGACAGGGAACTAGAATTATTATTGTTGACAACGCAAAAGAGACTTGTGGACAATGCCTACTCTTGCGGGATACAGGCGTGAGTGTATGTTACGTATGTAAACTGCAATAAACCCGAACGAACTACCGTTAGGCTTGAAGTACGGCCAGGCGGATATGACCGTCCGAAACTTGGTCCGTAAAACGGAGACGCCGTTAAAACAACTACAGTTTTGTCGGACATTACCGGGACTAAATAAGGCAGTATACCAATGAGACCCGGTTCAAAAAAATGTGTAAATTACACTTTCTACCAAAAGAACTACTGTAAAGGACTATTTAGATGACAATGATGTCCGGAATTAAAGCCAGTACAATGCATGACTTTTAAAAACCTATTAGAGGCTAAAAATTACACCCATGCCGGGACTCAAACCGACCTCTGACTAACCGTGCCAGAGGTCGCGGGTTTGAGCCCCGGCATGGGTGGAATTTTAAGCCTCTAAAAGGTTTTTAAAATTGTTCTTAGCACGGGTTAGTGCAACAAAAAGAATATAATGCATGAGTTCTACTTTTTTTACGTAGCTTCATGTTTGTGTTCCGCTGCTGGGCAAAGGCCTCAACCAATTCAGTCCAGAGTTTTCTGTTCTGAGCCACCTCAGACCACTCCGGCGGGTGGTTGTCGAGATCATCTATCATGAGGCACGGGTCTCTTCCTGCATCGCAGGAAGGTTAGGCCACGGGGGCCAAGTCAGGGTTGGTGGAGGATTGTAAGAGTGGCGGGCCTTACTGTCAGAAGTTATCGGGCCGCCCATAAGGCCTTTGACATGGCTTGCTATATGAGTATATAATGTTTCAAGTTTCTATACAAATAAGTACACTTAGAATAGATGAGTGACGAAAAGGAGAGAGGCTCAGCATAATTGCTGTTTCAAAGACTCTGCCTGGGTATCAATAGATATCGATATCAACCCTTGTATGTCCCCACTGCTGGGGCACGGGTCTCTTCCTGCGTCGCAGGAACGTTAGGCCCTACTCCACCACGGGGGCCAAGTCCGGGTTGGTGGAGGATTGTAAGACAGTGGCTGCCTTACTGTCAGAAGTCAGACTCAGAAACCGAGAAATATAAGTATAGTTTAATAGTATAGTGTACTTGTGTCAGACTAGTCTTAAAGATGACGATGAATGATGTTAGGATGATGTCAATGACTTTATAAAACGAGCTGCTCCACTGTATTCATTTGGCGAGCAAACGGTACCTGCGCATTCGCAGCCGGAAGTTCTATATCGCGTGGTTATTAATTGAAAGAGAAACATAACGACTTCCTGTTTCTTTATTTATTTGATTTGGTTAATTAATTATGTATGGGAAAATATTACGAGGTACACAAGAGGATCTTGGTACTGTACAGTCGCCAGCAAATCGTCATTACAATGTTCGATAAGCTTAAAGTTCTTGTCAAATAAACATTCTTAGTTATACAATCACAAAAAGACTCGTCAGTTTATGTAGTCTCTAATAAAGAAAACTACGTATCAAAATAATTATTATTACTTAAATTGCCCCTGAGGGGTGTTTTAGAAAAATCGTGATTTTATACATAAAATTGTATAATAATACATACATACATACATGCATGCATGCATGCATACATACATACATACATACATACATACATACATACATACATACATACATACATACATACATACATACATACATACATACATACATACATACATACATACATACATACATACATACATACATACATACATACATACATACATACATACATACATACATACATACCTGCATACTCTCCTATTTGGCTCCGCCGGAGTCCGGTGAAAAAAGCCTAAGTTTGTTCGAAATTAAAAATATAGTTTATTTCGTTGTTAACCGTACACAATAATGTACGAAACCTATATTTCTGCAATTAGCAATGGTGGCTGTATCGGGATTAGAGCTAACTACTTGGCGCTATAAAATGTAATCACGCGCTAAGAGTATTTCCTGCTGGGGCGAATGATGTGACGGTTAATTATCTAACTGCAACAGGTACATTTATAGATATTACATCCTCCGTGGATCATAACTTAGTCTGTGGTTCATTATTGATTTGTTTATTTTAATCGGGTTGTTCTGTTCGTTCCATGGACATTTACATGAAAAAAATGCTTTATTGTGCACGAAACATTATTGGTACTGTAATTTTTAAAATGTTATGTCCTAAAAAATAAATAACATATACAATGCGAGCTAATGTTCACTTCCACACAGTTTCAGGTCGTCTTGTGTAATCTCTCCAAATGGCAGGTACCTACACAAAATGATATAGTTACACTCACATAGAGTATTATTAATAAGTAGCGAGTATTGATTTTCGCACAAACCGTACAACTCTTGAAATACCCGCTACAGAACTTGGTTTGTTTATTTAAAAATGATCAATGTCTAACAATTATAATCCCCTCATTGGCGTTTTCATCATCAACTTAATACGCTGGTACGGTGAGTCTAGATGAACCGTTTTCAGTTCCATACTGTTACTTATTTCACATTAGTTAAGAGCTACCACTGGGCACTACTGTGGGTCGCGAACTGTACCTACAAGTTATTATTACTGATAGACAAAAAAAGAAATAGAGCAACCGGTTCTAAAAAATTACGTAACGAAAATAATGACTTATCAACCTGTCTATCAAGTTATGTGTGCTGTATGAAATCGATTCTAATTAGCCTGTTATTAAGGGCTAATTTGGTTTAGTCAGATTTAGTATTTGTCGTAAGAAGCTTCGGAGAGGCGGGGACATCGACTTTTGTGAACGTCTAAGTTGTCCGAATTTGATTCTACTTGTATTAAATTATTCTATTTCGGTTTACGAGTGGGATTACGATGTACAATCAACAAGATATCAACGCGCGCTTGCTGCGCTCTAGTCCGTTTTGTTAAGAGTTTCTTTGAAGCAAAAATAAAAAGATTGACGTCTAAGATTTTATGTTACACCTATTTTAGATCAAAGATTTAAAGTTTTTCACTATCAAATACCTACACATTGATAACCAGTAAACTTATTCACGAGGACTGTGAAAACCGCACCTAAACCATTTGTTGATTTCTTATTCGCACATCCAAAAAGTAGTGAATGTCTTTCAAAGCTTGCGAAGAGCATTTAAGACAAGGGATTGCGTTTTAAAGATTGTAGATTGATTGAAAGTATAAGAAGCGTCTTTAGCGACGTCGTTTTTTATAAAGCTAGTCATACCTACACCTGTTCAGGTCATGTGTCTATTGTTTCGTTCAGGTTTTAACATATCTGCGATCACAATGCAATAATCAATTGTTACGCAAGACTTGTCTCCTATACCAAGTTTGGGTAGAAGGCCCTGTCAATTAGCAATCATGTCTAATAAGCTTAGGTATGTCCTGGCTTAAAAATGTCTTAAGTGACCCCAGAATTAATGATAGTAAAACATGCCCACAGTTCAAGGAAGTTCTATAGGGATACAAATATACTCGTGTGGTGACCATGAGCATGACGCGTTCGCGGCATTGGACATTTATCAGCTCGCTTATGGGTTGGTGATTCGAGGCAAATTGTAGGCAGTGCTGGATAAGGATGGGCGAGGACAGAAAGAAATGGTATGGCTTGAGGAAGGATATCTCCAGCAATGGATGAGTACGGGCTGATTGATTGATCAACGAAGCTCTACATAAATTTTCAAATGCCTAGTAGACTGCTATGGAGTTTCGTGTCCCTCGAGGCTTGAATTTTACATTGTACTGCATTGATATTCAGCAACATTGCACTCCATTGATATTCATCAAACAGATTGTAAATTTTTACGCTGGAATTTACCTTAAAATTATCTTTGGAATAACAAGTATTGATTTGATTCACTGTCACTAGGCCTAAGTTAGAAATAGTTATCACTGAACACTGAATCATAAAGTTTCGATGCAAAAACCTAAGCTTCCATTCTAGACGAAACGTCCATATCTATCAATATGACGGCCTCTGTGGCGCAGAGATTTGGCACGCTGACTGTAAAGCCGAATGCCTCGGGTTCGATCCCCGGCCGGGTCAAACTAGGAAACAAACTTTTCTAGTTTGTCTCGGGTCTTGGATGTTATCTATGTATTTATTTTATTAAATCTATCGTCGAATTAGCACCTATAATACAAGTCATTTAGTTGTACTTAGTATAGGGCTAGCGAGATCTGTGTAATATGACCATGAATATTTATTTATAATATGCCAGATTTATACAGCGTCTAGTGGAGACTCTTAGTCAAGTGATCAGTCAGACGTTGTCTGCTGTTGGTTTACGCAGCATTGTGGCGATGTAGAAATCTGACATGGAGGACCTGGCTGCGCGGTCAATATAACCTAACCTTAAAAAATAAGATGAGATGAGAAATGTCACAAACAAGCCCTTTGCTGTAAAAGCAAAGTTACCAACTCTTACGGTCACCAACGTCTGACCACGATGATAAAGACATAGTGAAATTTCTAATTCAGCAACCTGCGGATTATCTTTCTGGTAGACCATGTACCAAGTCGTATGTAAGCTGATTTTTATAGAACTTCTGGACGACCCTATCCTGAGCTTGTACGCCGGCACAATTCCGCATTATCGACGTGAGAACATCGGCGCGCGCGCAACACTTTTGTTGCCCACTGTATCCTTGTTGCGGTGGGAAAATGCGTGAAAATTGTATGGGGTTTCCTTGTGTTTGTGTGTTGAATGGGAAGGCGTTTTGTTGATGAGTGGCTTGTGGAGGGTTGACGTTTCTAAATGGTTTTTATATTATGCGGCCGATTAGTTTGATCAGAAGGTCTGATATAAGTGCCATCGTTAGACTAAAAAGGCGTTGTTACTGCTGCGGTTACATTTGTAATTGCTTAGCTTCTGTAAAGCGAGAGCTAGATTCTCATAATATATCAAACTCCTTTTGCCTCCAATACAAGAAATCGGCAACGCGCGGAATCTTGTCAGTCACTTACTTGGTCTGGTATTATGCAGAATCTTTTGTTACTTCTTGCTAGTTTTGATCAAAGAAACCTAACGTCCTTTCCGTTGTCCACAGCGCGGCGTCTCCATGACCTGACGATGTTCCGGACGGCGTCAGCCGAGGGCTCCGCCCCCCGGACGCCCCCCGCCTACGCCCAGCACCCCCCTTACCCACCTCCCCGCTTCTACCCCCCACGGATCCGGCCTCCACCCCCCCAATACTGCTTTGATGCCGCTCGATTCGCCTGCGACGCTTCCAAACCTCGATATCTGGACGTGGAACGTGAGAGGCTAGTCACCAGGTGGCTGGCGGAGGCGAATGAGGCTCTAGTTAGAAGGGACAGACCACCAAGGTACAAACCAAGGAGTTCCGAACGGCGACAAGAGTTCGATAGGAGGCCGAACGCTCCCGAATGGTCTGACAACTTTCTTCTCGGACGCCGAAACGGTTCAGTCGAGCCTGAAGAAGAAGACAGCGGTGATAATGGTCCTATGAGTCTCAAGGAGTTTGTAGACAAGTTCTCGCTGCCTCGGGTGGTCAAGTTTGAGGGGGAAGACCGGCCAGTGTTGTTGTACAGGGTGTTGGAGGAGCATAGGCGGGTTGAGGCTGTGCCGCTGACAGGGAAGAAGGGGAAGCTGGTTGGCAAGCCGCTGTTTATACCGGACTCCTATGATGGTAAGTGTTTTTCTTTTCTCTAGACGTAATGAGCCAATGCATTCTAACAAACATCCATAATTTGCAAAAAAATGAGGGTTTTATTATGCCGTGTTAATGGTAGTTGGTTGGATTTGCAACATTTGGAGACTATCTTAAGAAATTCCTCTCACCACATCGACTGCTACCGCACATTCGTTTTGTAGCTATCGTTTAAACGTCTGACGACATCCTTGCCAAATGTATTGCTCCAAATATTATTATACTCCAAAATTGTGTCGCGTCAATGACATAACCAACGTGTGAATACACTGACCTAGAGGGTATTAAGGTCAAACTGTGGTTTTAAGTTTTGGGTTAGCACAAATAGTTATGTTATGGGGGTACAGTTGGAAAAGAGGCGATTACCCAATTCTTAGCAAGATCAAACCTCGATTTGAATTTTGTAATTATGCCTCCTATCTGCGTCCCACAGTAGGGCACAGTAGGGCCTTCTCTCAAAGACAGATAGAGTATTAACTTATTCACCACGTGTGCCCACCGCGGATTGGCAATTTCGGATGCCGAGGTACCTAATTTTTCTCACTCGTAAAGGCAGAAGGAAAACATTGTGAGGACAGACGAGAGTTTGGGGCGAAACTCAGTGTTGATCCAAGGTGTGTTTCCGTGGTGCCCAATTTCTCTTTCTCTCTAGCTGAGAGAAGGCATGCACCCGTTTATAGGCTAGTTATGTTATTATGCTATTGGAAATTGCTCAGTTAGTCTGCTCTGTCCCGAGATTAGACAAAAGTCGTTTCGTTCTTAGAACTCGATTGACCTCAATAGATAATTGCCCCAGACATAAGATTTTATTATGATCGCCTAATTTGCCAAGCTTGCCGTACATTTTAATAATGCAGTGAGCAGTTCCCGAAAATTATTTTGGCCTTCGGGCGAATGGGCTAGTGTCCAAATGTAGTACTTCGATGCTTAATGCATATTGTATATTCGTGTTTTCATGAAACTAAAAAATGGATACCTGCATAAGAAAATATCCAGAAAACCTGAAAACATATGATATTTTGGATAAGTGACCCAGAAAATTTTAATGCACCTTTATTTTTTAACATTGGGTGCTATTTCTTGTAAAACGACTTTTAAGAAGCTTTTCAATTTTAAAAACCTATTTAGAGGCTAAAAATTTCACCCATGCCGGGATTCGAACCCGCAACCTCTGGCTATGCGTACTAGCGCTCTGCCAATTGAGCGCTGGTACGGATAGCCAGAGGTTGCGGGTTCGAATCCCGGCATGGGTGAAATTTTTAGCCTCTAAATAGTTTTTTAAATTTGTTCCTTAGCACGGGTTAGTGCATTAAAAATAAAAATAGTGTAAGCTTCTCAATTCATCAGAATGTTATTTTTTTATTTTCAAACCGTTGCCAACTCAATGCCTGGCATATAAGTTTTCACTTCTATCGTTATTGACCATAACGATTTAACAATACGGTCACGTGCACACTGTACTACGTATGCACTTCAATACCTTGTCAAAGTCAAAATAGTAAATTTCTTATAGATCCGGCTAGAAGAGGTTAATGTGACAAGGTTCTAACTTGTTTCCATGTTGACTGTACAAGTTCTTTTTTCATAGTAAAGTTTAAAGTGAATAATAAACTAATTTATTTGAAATCATGGTTGTAGTCTTTCTTATGGTTGTGCAATAAATATAATAATAATAAATCGTTTATTTCAGGCCTTGCCCATATAAAAGTTAGTACATTTACATTTATCACAAGTTAGTATTAGGGACCTATATAAAACTTAACTAAAACATAACCAAAAGCACTTAAAATTAATATGAGGGGTGCGAGAGACAGCAACGGTTACCTACCTATCTTATGGCGGTGCTGGGGGCCACAGTATTCTCTATCTATCTATATTTTAACTCATTCTTCAGTGCTTCTTAAATTAAGGTAGGTACCTATAAATTGTAGGACCATGTTTAGCAATAACTCTTTACATGTTTAACCGAATCATTAATTCTTGTTTGTTACCGCTCAACGGTGGTCTCATACAAATTATTTTCTTAAAGTGTTCTTTTTACAAAAAAATAATTTGCTTGTTTCATAATTGTCCTGTATAACTTTAATCTAATATATAAAAATGAATCGCTGAATGTGTTGGTAAGCGTAAATCTTAAGAACAGCTAAACCAATTGCGCTAACCTTTCTTTTAGAATATTCCTTATAGTACGAGGATGGTTCTTACGGAGAGAAAAAAAAAGAATCGTCTGTTAGGCGGTACGAAGTTCGCTGGGTCAGCTAGTCTATAATATAAAAATGAATCGCTAAATGTGTATGTAAGTACAAATCTCGAGAGCAGATGAACCGATTTCGCAAATTCATTTTTTAGAATATTCCTCAAAGTACGAGGATGGTTCTTACGTAGAGAAAAATATAAAAAATAAAGAATCGACTGTTAGGCGGTACGAAGTTCGCTGGTCAGCTATAGTTAAATATAAATATACCATTTTTTTTTATGCACAAATGCAGTAATCTTTACGCTTATACTTTAGTTAAACGAATGGTGCATTCCATGCCATGCCATGCCATGAAGTGTCCGCTATTGTTTACCTTTCAGAGACAAAGCCCATGACCTCGGTAACTGACATCTCTTTGGTCGGTGGGCGGAAAGGATGAGTGGTAGTTAGAAGGCTCTGTTTGTTAGTGCAACTTGGAACAAGTCATTGGATAAGAAGGCAATAGTAATAATACATTAGTAGGTACTCGTAATAGTACATTTTAATAATAGTAGGTATATTGGTAGCTTAGGGGCGAAAGTTGCTTATGACTGCCGCGTTGGTTTAGCCGCTAAGTCGCTTGGGTACGGAGACGGTGGTCGTAGGTTCTATTCCCTCTGGGGGCCTCCTTGAATTTGTACCAGTCCTAATTTGGGACCAGGCCCTAGAGTCTAATACTGACATAGTTTTTCAATAGCCCGAAATCAGCACGACAATGGTTCATATTTGCCTCAATTTGGTAGTCTACAAAGAAATAGCAGTACAATTTCATTCCAGGCGTATAACCCGCGCAAATTAAATGGGCATCTATCGCGAAGAAGATCGAATCGCGAGAGGCGCCGAGTTAAGTACTTCGGGTTATAACATTGCAATACGATTGGTTACTAGACTACTGATAGTGTGAGTGGAATGAGCTTTACGGGACTAATATGACTCTATTAAAAAACTATGCATTTCAGAGACTCACCCCCCAGTTTAAGTGATTGTGTTGTGTGGGAATTATTATTATTACGTTAGTTCGAGGGACTAAAGAAGTCCTTAACCCAAGATAAAAACCTGTTTTTCATTACGAATATAAGAAACGTGTAAACCAAAAATCAATAGCCCGAAAAAACAAATAAAGATCGGATTGTCACTTTCCGCCTACGACAAAGTCGAGTCAGTCGGGTAAAATGCGTCTACAAAGCCCTTTACTATCGTAGTACTATCGCTCTTTTAAAAACCCATTACGACATTCAAACAAAGAGAAAAAAGAAGCGGAAAGTGAACGTCAACAGTCGAGATAAATCCTTAACGAGGTTTTGACAAATCGCTCGTTGATTCCAGCTTTGTTTACATTACTTCCACTACAGCTAGTGTGAGTGGGGAAGTAAATGGGCGGTCACACGTAGCGAGCGCAAGATTTTCAGCTGGTGGTGGAAACCCAAATTTGCCTCGTTGGTCTAGCGGTTGACACGCTTGTCTACAAAAACAAATATCATGGGATTGATTTCTACTAAAAGCCGCTGTGCTTATATACATATATCTATATGGCACATGAAATACGCCCAATGTTGGGCAAAGGCCTCTTCACTGTGACGCCAATCTTGCCGGTCCGCTGCTATTCTTGTCCATTGTTCGCCTGCCGCCTTCTTAATGTCGTCAACCCATCGGGGAAAGGGCCTGGTCATCAGTAGGTCATGCTACCTACTTTTTCTAAAATTTACGAATCTGCAATGTGCCAACGCATAAATTCATTCTGTGAAAAATTTAAAATCTTTAGCGACAATCAATATGGTTTTCGAAAAAGACGCTCTACGGCACTAGCGGTCTATAAATACATAAATAGTGTTTTGAATATTATAAATGACAAAGAACATGCAATAGGTATTTTGCTCGATATGTCCAAAGCTTATGATAGAGTTTCACACGAAATACTACTCAAAAAACTCAACGGAATAGGAATAAGAGGCACAGCTTTGAGTTGGTTTGCGTCCTACCTTTCGAAACGCGTACAATATGTAGATGTTGAACATTATAACTTCATCACAGGAGAAATTAAGAACATAAGGTCCACAAAAACCTACATAAGACAATCAATTCCTCAAGGTAGTGTGCTCGGATGTTTGCTTTTTTTGATCTACATCAATGATTTGCCTGAAATAATCAACATCCCGTGCACCCTATTTGCGGACGATATTTCGTTGGTTTTGCCCTGCCAAAATACCATTAAATTACCGGAACTCTTAGATAACAATCTATCAAAAATAACAAATTGGCTCACCGATCACAATCTTGAGTTAAATTTCAATAAAACAAAGCTTCTGCATTTTCGACCTCATCAGAAACGTCCCTTTGAGATAGATTACTCATTCGATAAAACACCAATAGAAGTTGTAAACTCATATTGTCTTCTAGGAATCACAATAGACAGCCATCTTAACTGGAAAAATCATGTTAGGAAAGTGGCAAGTAAATTATCCAGCTTTGTATATGCACTAACAGAGCTAAAAAGAACAACGGACCTCAAAAGTGCAATGGGTGCTTACTTCGCTTACGCGCAGGCCTGGCTAATGTATGGTGTCGTACTCTGGGGAAACAGCACGGATGCTAAGAAACTGTTTATTTTCCAAAAAAAATGTATTCGAATACTCGCGAATATCGATGCAATGACAAGTTGTAGAAGCTATTTTATTAAATTTGAAATTCTTACACTGACCTCATTATATGTTTCTGAAATGTGTACTTTTGTAAAAAACAATATTGACCTTTTCCCACAATATACACGCCCTAAAAACTTAAGACCGCATAAGAGATTAGAAACGCCAACATCAAAATTACAATTAGTAAATTCTGGCCCCCATTCAATGGCTGCAAAAATATATAACCACATACCTGAATCAATCAAATCAAACGCAAGAACAAACGTTTTTAAGAACGCACTAAACAAATACTTACTGCAAAAGAGCTACTACTCGCTGAAGGAATTTTTCGATGACGATACCACCTAAAGTTGTTACTAAAAGATTTATAAATTATTATGTTTTTATATTGAATGGAATAAAATAATAGCTGTACAAACTTACTAAATATTATAATGATTGTTGTGTTTAATAAGAGTCTATAAAAGAAAAGTTGTAATTATATAAGTACTATGAACTAGTTATTTAAGTTACATAATGTTTCATTAACAAATTTATATTGGCAGCGCCCTAGCAGGGTTCTTGTTTGATACTTTTACTATATAAGACATCTAATGTACAACAAGAAAGCTCAATAAATATCTTATCTTATCTTATCTTATCAAACGACAGCCAATTCTCGGCCACCACTTTGTGACTGCCTTCGTCCACTGTTTATCTACTAGTCAAAGCGGATTTCCCGCCCATCTCCACTTTAGTTTCGTGCCCAGTTCTTTAGTTACTCGATCTGAATAAATAGCCTCTGAGTGTACCTCATTTCCCTATTTTTGATGGCCTTGTTTGGTTACCATAGTACTGGATATCTTGTTCGAACCAGAGTGAGTAATTGTCACAGTCAAAATTTTGACAGTTGGTTATGAACAGCGAATAATGTCACTATGCTATAAGCGGCCTAATTTCCTTGCATTACTGTCGGTAATTAAGAAAAAACTATCTCTCTCGCCTAGTCCAAGCAGTATATTTCAAGTAAATAATTTCAGGGTTAGATGTAGGTAACTTAGATGATGACATTGCTGACGTGCGATTTGCAATAAGGTGCAACTGTGAAAGTGAAGGCAACGGTTGCAGCACTGGGAAAGGATGTAAACGGGGCGTAGAACCGCAGACGCGCATTAAACGTTTCGCACTTCGATATTACGTGAATTACGTAAAGTTACGTAAACAAACACGTAGCCTAATGACTTATGGCTGTTTCGAGAATGGGTTCGGTTATTGTCCGTCAAAAAGTAAATAACGTACGATATAAATACTTGACCTAGTCCCTAACTAGGACACTCTGGTCGCTTCGAATTAATGGCCCCTATGGTTTCGAGTGAATGGCTCCAATACATGAACAATATATGGTTAAAAGTAACTGAGTAAATTCCTTTTTTATGTACAACAGAATCTTCTCAATGTATCTACCTACCTATCTATGAACGAAGCGAACTTAAGACTTCAGACATAGCCTTTGTCAACGAGCAATTCTGCGCTATAACAATGGACAATCTACTAGAGCAAAAAAAACATCTACATGTAGCAGATATTCTCTTAACTTAAGTTGTCGCGTATCTACCACCTAATTAATAAACGTTTACCCATGAAGGATTTGTAATTGTTGGACTGTCAGTTTTTTGATCATTTACTTAGCAGACGTCAAGAAACTCTTCAAAAATTTGGAACGCAGAATGAAGAGGTGCCATAGTGCTGTTAAGTCCATAGTATATTTTCAATCCCAGATCGAAATCCTTCCAATCCTAGAAGAAAAAACGTGCCCCGGACTTTAAACTATGAAGGCGTTCAGAATAGCGAACCTGTTTAAACATTTAAGGTACCTATCATCACACTAATATTATATTAATATTATTATTATTTTGCGGCAGAATGGACTCCCTGACGAAACGAACCCGTCTTAAACAACTTCAGAACCTGCAGTACCTTCCTACCTACACTTTACCGCATTACAACATCTATTATGGGACTCGTACAGCGGAGTACATTCTTCCAATAATTCTAAACGAACTACCACCGAACTTGTTGAAAAAATCCAGTATGAACCAAATAAGTGCCGACCTGTCCTAAAACAACACTTCTTAAGTTAAAAAACGAGTAACTCACCTCACAGATAAACCTGTACAGGCTTCAGTGAAGGTTTTTTTTTTGTATTTAAATAGTATTATATTTAAAAACCTATTTAGGCCAACGTCGGAGCTCTGTGGGACACCCCATGACACTGGACAGCTTGTCCCTTGACATCGTTGTGACAACAAAGTTTTGTCTGGGTAATTTTGTTGAAATTATAGAGGTAATAAAATACTTCAATCTTTCTTTTCTACAGAATCAAAGAACCGATTAGACGAATTTTTCGAAAAGATGTTAGAGAAAATTTTCGACAAAAAAGAGTAGCAAGAGACAGACTCCAAAAATCAAACCAGGTCATTATCACCATCAAGTCACCGTTGCCCGCTGTTGTGCCTTCTCCCCCCCAAATACCATCTACACAGTCCCTTATTATGCAAATTCACGAACCTTCTGCCGACTGAAATCAACCATATCGTCCACCAACCACCTAGAAGGCAAAGGAAGCGAGGTCTACTCAAGATCACACGACTAGAAAGCGAAGGAAGAAGAAACTACGTATAAGTTTCAGAACCTATAATCTTAAGTTTTCATAACACGACTTGAGACTTGCGCTAAGATAATTATCATCATCACAGACCTTTGCGTCCGTTACGGACGATTTAAACAGTGCCTAAGTGTTTGACACTTTTTTGAATGACTAAAAAGTCCGATTCGAAAGCGGCAGGCCCTACTGCATGTAGGACAGATAAAAGAAGAGCCCGGAGTCAGGTCCGTATGAATTCGGTGCCTTCTTGCTCTCTTGTCCACCATCCCCAAGCACCATACTTCATCCCAGGTCGTGCGGCCCTCCCGAACTTTCTCTCTCCAGGCGTCACGATCCACAGCAAGATAATTATAATCTACAATATAAAAGTAAATTATTTATGGACAAAAAACTTATTTACGTTTACATAATAAATTTTAACCAGAGATTATAAGTTCTATAATGTGACTGTGATATTGACCTACAGTCTGTTTGTTGGTTGTGTCTATTAAATAAAGAAAACAATAATAATAATAATTTGGCCTTTTTGCATCTACTTAATGAGATGATTTATACAGCATCCAGTGGTATCCTCACTCACACTAGATGGTTGAAGGGACCACTCCGACGCTGTAGTGCCTGGGACATGGTTTTATAGATGGTTTTTAGGCTTGCCCAGCTCACGATGTTTTCCTTCATAGTTAGCGTGTGGTATTGCGACTACAAATTCGTAAATGTACGTAACTGTGAAATTAAACAAAGACATTGGTACATGCCCGCACTCGGGATCGAACCTGGGGCTCTCGCTTGCCAGTCCATGGTTCTACCCGCTGAGCTACCACCGCTTCCAAAGAAAGAAAACAAAAGAGTGTATTAATTACCCTTATTGTTCTTTGTTACGCTTTGTAGCCTAGAAGCCTTGATGGATTTTAGCTTGAGAGGTCTTGTTCGATTCGTTTTCAATGTGAGAGTGACACTGAATGTATACAAAATTAAAACTATTTACTTATATGCTTATATTAAAATTTACGCATTTGGGTGTTTTTGTTTTTTTAAATTCATTAATGGAACCATTCAAATAGTAGTACGCTCATTACAAATAAATTTACTGTTCAAAACGGAAATTCCCACAAACCCCACTCGTCAATCCATGTATCTGCAGCACTTCTCACAATCAACTACCATCCTAACGTGCTGAAGACAATCTGGTACAATCAACACCCAAATGTAACGCTTGTCGCCCGAAACTCGCGCTTATAGCGAACACAATAGGAGCTGTCACAGAACGTTTAGCGACGACTGTACGTCTGAGGCCATAACCTCGGTTTGTGGAGACCATGTAAGGTCTAACTCTAATGGAGCCGGGTCTCCCACGCGGACGGAAGGCTGCCCCAAGGCTGGTCGCAAATGGGCCCACTGTAGAGTCAATGGGCTCGATTAATTAACATTCTCATCGTGCACAGGTAGCAGTTTCGTTATTTATGTGAGCCACCTACTCGTTTTTGTCTGATACTCGGACTTGTGCAGAGTACAGGAAATGCTATTGGCAACTGTTTTAAATCTTGTGACTTGATTCATATCAGCCGACGACACCCATTTTTACGTTGACACCAATATCGTAGGCAATGCAGGAAAAACGTTCACTAATAATGGTATAGTATACCATATCTTCCATCCAAAATCTAGCGGTTTTATTTATAGCAGTATTATTACTTTCAAGCACTCCTTAGAGTCATTTTATTTAATCTGCGGTGACGTTGTTTTCCTTGTAAAATCCCCACCACAATTTTAATCAGCGTTCTGCAATGAAAGAAGCGTTCGTGGCCTAGGCGAACCAAGTGATTGGAATCAATCACTTTGTTAAGCAACAACAGGCGCGGTCAGGTACAGGATGGATGAGCGTCCCGTGACTACCGCTAGTGTACCATTTTTCCGAGCGCTTCCGAGCTTTGCAAGGCACGTTAAGCCGTTTGTGCCGGCTGTCATATAATGGCAGTCGTTAAGCCATGGCGGAGGCCTTATGGGCGGCTTGATAACTTCTGACAGTAAGGCCCGCCACTGTCTTACAATCCTCCACCAACCCGGAGTTGGCCCGCGTGGTGGAGTATGGGCTAACCTTCCTGCGATGCAGGAAGAGACCCGTGCCCCAGCAGTAGGGTGATACATGGTTTGATAACGTTCTGCAATGAATGAAGAATTATCATCATAATCAGCCGGCGTCAGTCCACTGCTGGGCATAGGCCTCTCCCAAGATACGCCACTGAGCCCGATCTTCGGCTCTCCTCTTCCAGTCACTACCCACCAATTTGCGAATATCGTCAAATCAACATTTAAGCAATCATATTATTATGAACTAGCGTTGCCCCGCCTTGTAACTGTGTTAATCCAAGGTGTCAGCTGACGCCATACCAAATTTTATTAAAATCGCTCCAGCCGTTTAGACGTGAAGAGGTAACAAACATACACACTCACAAACCTTCGCCCTTATTATTATTATTATTAGTATTTATTCAAGACATTTACTATTAATATAATACTACACCATTTTTATTTTTAATGCACTAACCCGTGCTAAGGAACAAATTTAAAAACCTATTTAGAGGCTAAAAATTTCACCCATGCCGGGATTCGAACCCGCAACCTCTGGCTATCCGTACCAGCGCTCTACCAATTGCTCAATTGGTAGAGCGCTGGTACGGATAGCCAGAGGTTGCGGGTTCGAATCCCGGCATGGGTGAAATTTTTAGCCTCTAAATAGGTTTTTAAATTTGTTCCTTAGCACGGGTTAGTGCATTAAAAATAAAAATGGTGTAGTATTATATTAATAGTAAATGTCTTGAATAAATACTAATAATAATAATAATAAGGGCGAAGGTTTGTGAGTGTGTATGTTTGTTACCTCTTCACGTCTAAACGGCTGGAGCGATTTTAATAAAATTTGGTATGGCGTCAGCTGACACCTTGGATTAACACAGTTACAAGGCGGGGCAACGCTAGTTCATAATAATATGATTGCTTAAATGTTGATTTGACGATATTCGCAAATTGGTGGGTAGTGACTGGAAGAGGAGAGCCGAAGATCGGGCTCAGTGGCGTATCTTGGGAGAGGCCTATGCCCAGCAGTGGACTGACGCCGGCTGATTATGATGATAATTCTTCATTCATTGCAGAACGTTATCAAACCATGTATCACCCTACTGCTGGGGCACGGGTCTCTTCCTGCATCGCAGGAAGGTTAGCCCATACTCCACCACGCGGGCCAACTCCGGGTTGGTGGAGGATTGTAAGACAGTGGCGGGCCTTACTGTCAGAAGTTATCAAGCCGCCCATAAGGCCTCCGCCATGGCTTAACGACTGCCATTATATGACAGCCGGCACAAACGGCTTAACGTGCCTTGCAAAGCTCGGAAGCGCTCGGAAAAATGGTACACTAGCGGTAGTCACGGGACGCTCATCCATCCTGTACCTGACCGCGCCTGTTGTTGCTTAACAAAGTGATTGATTCCAATCACTTGGTTCGCCTAGGCCACGAACGCTTCTTTCATTGCAGAACGCTGATTAAAATTGTGGTGGGGATTTTACAAGGAAAACAACGTCACCGCAGATTAAATAAAATGACTCTAAGGAGTGCTTGAAAGTAATAATACTGCTATAAATAAAACCGCTAGATTTTGGATGGAAGATATGGTATACTATACCATTATTAGTGAACGTTTTTCCTGCATTGCCTACGATATTGGTGTCAACGTAAAAATGGGTGTCGTCGGCTGATATGAATCAAGTCACAAGATTTAAAACAGTTGCCAATAGCATTTCCTGTACTCTGCACAAGTCCGAGTATCAGACAAAAACGAGTAGGTGGCTCACATAAATAACGAAACTGCTACCTGTGCACGATGAGAATGTTAATTAATCGAGCCCATTGACTCTACAGTGGGCCCATTTGCGACCAGCCTTGGGGCAGCCTTCCGTCCGCGTGGGAGACCCGGCTCCATTAGAGTTAGACCTTACATGGTCTCCACAAACCGAGGTTATGGCCTCAGACGTACAGTCGTCGCTAAACGTTCTGTGACAGCTCCTATTGTGTTCGCTATAAGCGCGAGTTTCGGGCGACAAGCGTTACATTTGGGTGTTGATTGTACCAGATTGTCTTCAGCACGTTAGGATGGTAGTTGATTGTGAGAAGTGCTGCAGATACATGGATTGACGAGTGGGGTTTGTGGGAATTTCCGTTTTGAACAGTAAATTTATTTGTAATGAGCGTACTACTATTTGAATGGTTCCATTAATGAATTTAAAAAAACAAAAACACCCAAATGCGTAAATTTTAATATAAGCATATAAGTAAATAGTTTTAATTTTGTATACATTCAGTGTCACTCTCACATTGAAAACGAATCGAACAAGACCTCTCAAGCTAAAATCCATCAAGGCTTCTAGGCTACAAAGCGTAACAAAGAACAATAAGGGTAATTAATACACTCTTTTGTTTTCTTTCTTTGGAAGCGGTGGTAGCTCAGCGGGTAGAACCATGGACTGGCAAGCGAGAGCCCCAGGTTCGATCCCGAGTGCGGGCATGTACCAATGTCTTTGTTTAATTTCACAGTTACGTACATTTACGAATTTGTAGTCGCAATACCACACGCTAACTATGAAGGAAAACATCGTGAGCTGGGCAAGCCTAAAAACCATCTATAAAACCATGTCCCAGGCACTACAGCGTCGGAGTGGTCCCTTCAACCATCTAGTGTGAGTGAGGATACCACTGGATGCTGTATAAATCATCTCATTAAGTAGATGCAAAAAGGCCAAATTATTATTATTATTGTTTTCTTTATTTAATAGACACAACCAACAAACAGACTGTAGGTCAATATCACAGTCACATTATAGAACTTATAATCTCTGGTTAAAATTTATTATGTAAACGTAAATAAGTTTTTTGTCCATAAATAATTTACTTTTATATTGTAGATTATAATTATCTTGCTGTGGATCGTGACGCCTGGAGAGAGAAAGTTCGGGAGGGCCGCACGACCTGGGATGAAGTATGGTGCTTGGGGATGGTGGACAAGAGAGCAAGAAGGCACCGAATTCATACGGACCTGACTCCGGGCTCTTCTTTTATCTGTCCTACATGCAGTAGGGCCTGCCGCTTTCGAATCGGACTTTTTAGTCATTCAAAAAAGTGTCAAACACTTAGGCACTGTTTAAATCGTCCGTAACGGACGCAAAGGTCTGTGATGATGATAATTATCTTAGCGCAAGTCTCAAGTCGTGTTATGAAAACTTAAGATTATAGGTTCTGAAACTTATACGTAGTTTCTTCTTCCTTCGCTTTCTAGTCGTGTGATCTTGAGTAGACCTCGCTTCCTTTGCCTTCTAGGTGGTTGGTGGACGATATGGTTGATTTCAGTCGGCAGAAGGTTCGTGAATTTGCATAATAAGGGACTGTGTAGATGGTATTTGGGGGGGAGAAGGCACAACAGCGGGCAACGGTGACTTGATGGTGATAATGACCTGGTTTGATTTTTGGAGTCTGTCTCTTGCTACTCTTTTTTGTCGAAAATTTTCTCTAACATCTTTTCGAAAAATTCGTCTAATCGGTTCTTTGATTCTGTAGAAAAGAAAGATTGAAGTATTTTATTACCTCTATAATTTCAACAAAATTACCCAGACAAAACTTTGTTGTCACAACGATGTCAAGGGACAAGCTGTCCAGTGTCATGGGGTGTCCCACAGAGCTCCGACGTTGGCCCAGCACCTTAAGAAACCTATAATAAGGACATCTTTAATCGCCTCAGATTGCCACACGACAGCCATCCAATTTACTGAATACCTTTACCATTTTCCGTCGCGATTATCATACAAGTATGGGGGACGTTAACATGCCGGTATCCACGTTGGATTTGCATTTATTCCGTTCATGATCGTTGTTAAGTTTATACTTGATGGTCTGTGTAAAAAACTGTGCCTAGGCAATGAAGGCAGGCAAGATAATCGTTGTTAGTAGACGTGGGCGTATCAAACTAATTGGTATCTTAATTGTATCAGTCAAAAAAGTGCCTTATACGTGAATTTGACTAGTTTTACTTATTTTGTGTATTTATAACGAAACTTCCTACCTGATATATTTTATTAGTCAAAGTTTTCCTGTAAATTATAATAAGTAATCGATCGATTAATATGCATGCATTGACTCTATGACAAGTCCGATGATACAAGGAAAACAAGTCTTCTACCGACATTCTAAGTTGATGAATCACTCACTGCACACAGATTTAATAAGTTTGAGCTAAAACAGTATTTAAACGTCTAACACAGGTACAAACATTACTTACCTGTTATTTGAAATCTTGCTTTACAAGAACCACGAATATCGTCGTCGTCGTCGTCAGGCTATACTAGTCCACTGCTGGACACAGCCCTCCCCTAAAGAGCGCTACGTTGTGCGAGTGATGCATCATAGGGGGTGATGCCCATAATCCCCACGCTGGGCATGCGGGTTGGGGACCACGAATGTAGCACAGTTATTTTAATATTGATTGAAAGATTATGTTTTATTAAATTATATTCTTTTTATTGCACTAACCCGTGCTAAAGACAATTTTAAAAACCTGTTTCGAGGCTCAAAATTCCACCCATGCCGGGACTCGAACTCGCGACCTCTGGCTAACCGTGCCAGCGCTCTCGTAACTGAGGTAATGGGCAACTACTGACATTAGTGTAATTTCGAACCCCTTTACGAATACAGAGTAAGTAATATAGAGAGTATAGTAAAATGAATTTTTAGCCTCGAAATAGATTGTTTCACTTTTGCTAAATTGTTTAAAGATTGCTACCAAGTAACTAAGTTGTGTGGAAGTAATTCTTTTTAAGAAGGATTAAAGATAGGTACAAAAGAATCTATTTTATTTGTTTTCGGGATTCTCTACACCATATTAAATTTAAAAACCTATTTAGAGGCTAAAAATTTCACCCATGCCGGGATTCGAACCCGCAACCTCTGGCTATCCGTATCAGCGTTCTACCAATTGAGCCAATTGAGCGGGTTCGAATCCCGGCATGGGTGAAATTTTTAGCCTCTAAATAGGTTTTTAAATTTGTTCCTTAGCACGGGTTAGTGCATTAAAAATAAAAATAGTGTAATCATGTGGGTACAGTGATATCGTTCCGATGTTAAAACCTAACTGCAAAGTAGGTAGTCGGGGCTGTAAGTAATGCAATTTGCTTAAGACAGATGTCGCTGCCTGTACGTAATACAGAGAATATTGTAAAGAGGTTCGAAATTTCACTGATGCCGTGAGTCGCCCATTGGCTCAATTGGTAGAGCGCTGGTACGGATAGCCAGAGGTTGCGAGTTCGAATCCCGGCATGGGTGAAATTTTTAGCCTCTAAATAGGTTTTTAAATTTGTTCCTTAGAACGGGTTAGTGCATTAAAAATAAAAATAGTGTAACCATATTAAATGTAAAATAAGATCGATTTTTTTATTTGGCTCTTGTGGCACACTGCTAGGACGAAGGACAAAAAAATTAAAAGTGCAATGTTAATAACTCAACTTGAATTATTTAAAACAAAGTTAACAATTATATTTATAATATTCGGTAGTGATGACCGTGTCCCTATACTAGGCTGAGCCAGTATCGTGGGTGACAACTCTTTGCACAAAATAGATCGATTAGATTAATAAAAGTGCAATAAAAACACACCATAAATAAATAGTATGGTCATGTAATGGTGCAGTGCTGATATTACCCGATTCACACCAGATTCATCATCAGTCCGGTAAACCCCACTGCTGGGTATAGGCCTCTTCATTTCCACGCCAGCCAGCACGGTCTCGCGCTAGTCTCATCCACTGTTCCATCTGGCTGCTTAAATATTTGGCAGATTAAATATATTTTTTTATTGATGATGAAAGTGAAACAAATGAAAAATATTTATTAGTTGAAGTATTTAAACAATTTTACGAAAATTGGATGCCCTAGTTACCACACTAGGATGTGTTGTGGTGAACTAGTCCCATCATGTGATGTTAACTCTTTGTACTTCCCCACTGCTGGGGCATGGGTCTCTTCCTGCATCGCAGTAAGGTTAGGCCATACTCCACCATGGGGGCCAAGTCCGGTTTGGTGGAGGATTGTCAGACATATTTTTTAATATTATGAAATTAACTGTCATTCATTTTATAACCGATTTTATACCTGACTATTTGGCTGAAGAATCCGACCAGGCCCTGGTGTCTAATACTTACATAGTTTGTCAATAGAATTAAGTAAGCACGACAGTGGTTGATATTTGCCTTAATTTGGTAGTCTACAAAGCAATGAAAATGAAATAGCAGTACAATGTCATTCCAGGGGTAAAACCCGCGCAAATTAAATAGACATCTCCCGCAAAGAAGATCGAATCGCGAGAGGCACCGAGTTACGTAGCACTGGTTATACCATTGCAATGCAATTTGTTAGTAGACTACCGACAGTGTAAATGAAACGACCATTACTGGACTAATATGACTCTATTGAACAATTTTGCATTTTAGACACTCACCCCCTAAGTCAGAAAGTCAAGTAAATTGATCCGGTTATTAAATCAATAATGTGATAAGACCGCCGATGATATACCATAACATAAAAATAAAAAACACATGAAAATTTTTTTTCTGGTTTTTTTTAACAACAAAGTGATCTATATAAATATATCAGACTAAACTTCTCATCATAGTCTCTACTCCACGACCTTAGTCACATACCTCGGGTCCTTTGCCTCCCTAATATAGCGGACAAAAGTACCAGGCGTACAGAAGTTAAGGGAATGCATCATCGCTGCGTAAGTCCACCGCCTCATTAGTGGGCCGTATTTGGCGGGGACCTGCGCCCGCGAGGTCGTGACCCTGGATCTATTCACTAACAAGCACGATACTAACGATAGGTACCGCCATCAAGCGCTTACTTTTGATAATTAATTCAAGATAAGATGAGATACTACTACTACTAAGATTACGTACGGAATATTACGTACGTAATACAGAGAGTATTGTAAAGAGGTTCGAAATTTCACTGATGTCGGTAGTCGCCCATTAGCTCAGTTAGGAGAGCGCTGGCACGGTTAACCAGAGGTCGCTCTAAATAGGTTTTTTAAAATTGTCCTTAGCACGGGTTAGTGCATTAAAAAGAATATAATGATGAGATACTTTTTTAATCAAAATTAGAGATGGCACAATAGCTATGGCACAATAACATTATGTATAGAGTTAGAGTACATTTTTGACATAAGGTTACAGGGTTACGAAATCAACCATTTTGTATGTCCCCACTGCTGGGGCACGGGTCTCTTCTAGCATCGCAGGAATGTTAGGCCATACTCCAGCAAGGGAATCAAGTCGAAGGGAAGAAGCCTCTGACATGGTTTAAGACTGCCATTACATGAATTACACTGCTTATATAATATTTTTTGACTGTAAAAATTCCAAGTAAAAAAAAACAGCTGCGACAGGGCGACGTTGTTTTATTCCTATTTTTTTAAAACGGGTCATTGTTTTTTTTCTTTTGTGATACCTACTGGCAGGGCAATGCGCAATTCTTAATTTAAAATAGCCTCTTATGTGTAATAATAAATTAGTGTGATGTTAGTATTTCTGTGATTCTGTACTGTTAATAAAAGCATTTATTTAATTTTAATTTTTTATTTGTATGTTGAACTGTGGATAGCGTTTCAGTAGAACGCATGCCTCACATCCGGCAGGTTCGCCACGTCCACGATTTTGTTTTTAAAATCACGTACATTTATGAAATTGTAGTAATAGTGAATAGCGAATAGCAATTTCTGAATTGAGAATTTCTCTATTAATAGTTAATTGTACTGCTGTCTCTTCAAAATTCGCAGAAAAAAGCGTGACAGAACGTTACCCTAGTATTTACAGAAACCGGCCCCTAGTGATTAGCTCTAGATGACCGTCTAAGACAAGGCCTGTACCCAGGTATGACAGTTTAACCTCCTGTTTCTCGCACGCTAACAACTAGTTGATATACTGTTAACAGAAGTCAATTGGCATATGTGCATAAAAAAATAGTGAAAGCTGTTAACAGTAGCTGTTAACAGTAGCTGTTAATCATAACAGCTGTCATTTGTTTGTGAGTGTTCGAGAAACCGAAGGTAAGGGGCTTAATCACCGTAGTTAGATAGATAGAGAACACTTTATTATTATATATATATAAAGCTACAATGCGATATACTCACTGATCTATTCATCCATACGTTTTCTCCGAAACGGTAAGATTTGGACGAAAATGATGTATGAGAAAGTTGTAGGAAATGTATGAATTACAGCCATCCTATGAAGCCGATTTTTGAATTTCGAACGCGTTCCACTACGCGAAGGTGCTAACTCTGCAGTTTACCGGCCGATTTGGATGAAATTTTGATAGAATGGTGATATAGTGATCCGATTGAAAAAAAAATTTTGGTTGTTCGAAATTCAAAATGGCGGCGCAGATATAGCCGACCGAAAAATCGACCTTTGCGCAAAAAAGTCGGCAGCCAACTGGGCATATGCTGGAGATATGCCGTAAACGGCATCGCGTTGCCAAAGGACCCAGGTATATGAGAAAAATCCGACATCTCGGAATTTCAAGATGGCGGCCGAGATATTGATGATTGAAAATGACAAATTTTTGTATGGAGATTTAGTACTAAAATTGACTTTTCAACAGAGAAATGGGACAAACTTGCGAGGCCGGAGGCCGAGCTCCGCGAAGCGGGCACAAAAAGTTCTGCCGCGGCGAGGCCGAAGGCCGAGCTCCGTTTAGGCCGAGGCCGAAGGCTGAGACGATTCAAGTTATAGCGCACAAGTACCAGCGCAAAAGCAAAAAGGGACAAACTTGCGAGGCCGGAGGCCGAGCTCCGCGGAGCGGGCACGAGGAACTCCGCCGCGGCGAGGCCGAAGGCCGAGCTCCGTTTAGGCCGAGGCCGAAGGCCGAGACCATTCAGGTTACGGCGCACAAGTACCAGCGCAAAAGCCAAAAGGGACAAACTTGCGAGGCCGGAGGCCGAGCTCCGCGAAGCGGGCACGAGACACTCCGCCACGGCGAGGCCGAAGGCCGAGCTTCGTCCAGGCCGAGGCCGAAGGCCGAGAACGTTCAGGTTACGGCGGACAAGTACCAGCGCAAGAGCAAAGAGGGACAAACTTGCGAGGCCGGAGGCCGAGCTCCGCAGAGCGGGCACGAGGAACCCCGCCGCGGCGAGGCCGAAGGCCGAGCTCCGTCCAGGCCGAGGCCGAAGGCCGAGACCATACATGTTCCCATCGAACAATTCACTACAATAAGTGTCTAGCGAGGCCCTAGGCCGAGCGCCGCGGAGAGCGCAGCTCGGAGCGGCTGGGGGTTGGCGCGCGTAAGCGCGCAGGGGGCTCGCCCCCTAGTCTATAATATAAAAATGAATCGCTGAATGTGTTTGTAAGCGCAAATCTCGAGAGCAGCTGAACCGATTTCACTAATTATTTTTTTAGGATATTCTTTGAAGTACGAGGAGGAGAAAAATAATACAAAAAATTAAAGAATCGACTGTTAGGCGGTACGAAGTTCGCTGGGGCAGCTAGTTGTACATAAAAAAAGGAAATAGTACTTAGTTCCTTCAAGTTCTCAATAGTCAAAAGGTCCAACTACGGAGCGGTATGCGCCACCCGCCGCCGGCGGCGCCACTGTCGACTTGCGCAAGCGCCGACAATGGGAGGACAAGTCATTCGCGCGTGCTTTATGAGAATCACTCTGGGAGTTTCGTGTTTTCATTGTTCCTGGCCCTGTATTCTCGATGTACCTACTGGCGTATTAAAAAAAAACGTTATTAGCATTCTACCTAGAAATACACGCTGAAATACTTATGGGTGGTTTGAAAGATGCGGTTATGTAATTAGTAAATAAAATGCCACATACTTAAATTGTTACTTTTAAGTATATACGTAAAATAAAATTAAGATAGCGTTGAAAAATTATGTTTCGGTTAAGATATATTGACCTATTTAGAGGCTAAAATTTTCACCCGCAGAACCCGCAACCTCTGGCTATCCGTGCCAGTGCTCTACCAATTGAGCCAACGGGCGACTCACCGGCATCAGTGAAATTTCGAACCTCTTTATACTATCCTCTGTATTACGTACAGGCAGCGACATCTGGCTTAAGCAAATTGCATCACTTACAACCCCGACCACCTACTTTGCAGTTAGGTTTTACATCGGAACGATATCACTGTACCCACATGATTATACTATTTTTATTTTTAATGCACTAACCCGTGCTAAGGACAAATTTAAAAACCTATTTAGAAGCTAAAAATTTTTTAGCCAGTGGTTGCGGGTTCGAATCCCGGCATGGGTGAAATTTTTAGCCTCTAAATAGGTTTTTGAATTTTTCCTTAGCAGTGCATTAAAAATAAAAATAGTATAAGATATATTGTTTCAAAACTTCACGAATTTTTGGATGTCGTGACGAGAGTATCAAATAATTAAGGATTTAACGACATTAGAGGATAGTACGTAATACAAGGATTTAAAATACTGATTTAAATCTTTATACTACGTTCATGATAATTTCAATAAAATAGAAGATTATAAATTTATAACACTGCTTTCAGCCAATTTGACTGAAACACTAATCACACCGCGTGATGTCACGCTTAGGTAAACATTGGTAAACATCGCCCGCGCTTTATGCGCGTTATGACTACTAGTGATTACGCATTTACATTGATTTTTGGAGGTACTGCACAAAATTTATGGACTTTGGAATTCATTTAATATTTTGTTTACTTTCTTTGGCTGCGCGTGAACACATTTAACTTATGGTGTTTCTTTACCTAAGCGTGATGTCAGATTCGACGCCATGACATTGCGAGCTGTTTTCCCAAAGATTTAAATTAATGTTAGAAAAATGTCTTTAACCTTCCTAAAACTTTAGTTTATCTCTGAAATATATTTTTTTCACATTATGGAAGAGAATTTAAAAACCTTTCGTTATGGCTATTGGATGACAGGTATGGTAGGCAGACCGCCAACACGATGGTCAGACGACATTGTGAGGGTTGCGGGTCAGAAATGGATCAGATTAGCACAGGACCGTGAGGAATGGCGCAGTAAAAAGGAGGCCTATGCCCAGCAGTGGGTTGATGTGGGCTGATTATAGATAGATTATACATGACTGAAAACTTTGTTTATCTAATAACTACTTAATAACATCTTTCTAATAACTTCTCTCTGTCCTGCGCGGTCTCTTGTCACCTGCCTAGTGCTCACGCAACACTTTGGCCAATTCATCTTTCCAGCGATATCTGGGTGACCGGTTTTTGGCCGCTTCCAAGCCCCAGGCATGCTTTTTTTACCGCCCAATCCTCTCCCATCCAAAAAGTTTTGTTTTACTTAGCCTCTTTTGTGTCCCACGGCTGTGTGGTGTCGGCCTAGAGAGAATAGCACCAATCCAAATTCTTACCGCGGGTGTCGTCTAAATACAAACCGGGGTAGGCCCCCTGCAGTACAATTTCACCAAACTGCGATCCCAACCCGCATGCCCAGCGTGGGGATTATGGGCATTACCTCTGTTGTGGTTCACAATTTCAACTCCAACTCTAAACAACGTAATTGTGAAATTTTACAACAAAAAGTTATAAGGTACATAAAATCTTATTGGGGTCTATATGACAACGCTTTAATCTATGATGTACTCTAAATAAAAAAGTACCCTTTGAACGAGTCGAATAAAAGAGCAAACAGAAACTGCGTTTACGTAATTTCAAACTAAGGATTCAATGATCTTAATGGACTTGTGTATAACTTAGATTTAGAAATATACTAAATACAACGTGGTTTTAGTAAAATATGCCCCTGACATAAGTGACATTTTCCCACACATCACCTACCTATTTATTTTATTTTACTGAGATAGGTACCTAGTTACTTTATGCAGACGGCTAAAACAAAACATAGTAGATACCGTACAAGAATTCCTTTTACAAATGCAACTACACACTATTGTTTTACAAAAATACCTGAGTCGAGCCAAACGCTGATTCGAGTAACGGGTTGATATGTTAGTATTGTGTAGCTGAGTTCGCGGGTTCAATTCCCAGAGCCGTGAGGATATTCAAAATATGTAATCTTAATGAACCTCCCACGGGCGTACGGACAAGACAGACAAACGGACAAGACGTTTTATTTGCATATTAGGTACGCGGCTACCATATCGCATTTGTAAATTCTAAATGTATTCGAGATTGTATTCCTGAGAAGTTGATTAATCTTTTGTTTTAGTCAGTAATTTCAGTGGGACTGTTCTAGACGATCTTTCTATTGAATGTGATCTAAAAAGTCTAGACATCACATTTGTATGCACAACGAAGCAATTTCCTTCAAATACAGTTACGTAAAATCATTAATAAACATGAATGAGTGTTAATGACACGAGTGTGGAATATGAACATAAATATGTAAAAAACGGTGACTTTTTAATGATTTTGTCAACGAGACGATCAAGGCCAGAGATGATTTGCATAACATTGCATCGCTATAAAGATTATTCAGCAAAATTCAAGGCCAACCGTTGATAATGAAATCCATCTTGGAACATTTCAAAGAACTGGTGATAAAATATAAATGTCACACACACTGGCCATTACAAAAAAAATACAAATTCAAAATGGCTGCGTAACTTTTTTTTCAGTCTAAATTGACATAAAATACACCCAGTCTTCTCTATCCCTCTTTTTCTTTTTCCAAAACGCAAAAGGCATTTTATCTATCCAGCCAGCGTACGTGAGGGTGCAACGCGTGCCAGCGATCTTAGCCGATAGGCAACGGGAATGTCATTGTACAGCCGACGAAAGGGAATGGCGGGAATCTTGGCTGTTTAGCATACTTCTCACGCCTCGCGTCGATGGCGGTGGCCAGGGGTTCCATATTTGAAAATAATCGCTTCTTTTATGTCTTTGATGGTTGCGTGTGATTGAGTTATCAACCTGGCTGTTTCTCATGGATCCTTTGTTCGGACGCCCATGCCATCAAAATAGTTATTCCTAGAGTTCTCTATGAATTGTTTGAAGCCACATTCAGTCACGTGTTGCCAATAATACCGCTATGAGCGGCCTACGTATAGCCATTTAGCCAGGCAGCACTGATTGCGCAATTAGACATAGTACGGAAACACAATATGCCATAACTCCGTAGTCGGTTAAAACAAATATAATAGTCACGGGGTTGAAGCGAAACAACCTTCCAATTTTGAAATGTAATCTCCAAGCGCCTGCACTATGAAAACAGAATTATTTGTGGTTGAGAATGCAGTTTTCTAATGACATTTACTTTGAAATATACGTTATAGTTTCTAAGGTTCCAAGTCACATAATTGAATCGAATTATTCTATGCCTTCATTTTAATCAAATCTATCCGCTTAAATTAGTCAATTTCATTATTTAACTTAGGAAAAATACCTGTTTTAGCTCTTACGTCAGAAATCTAGGTACCCTAGTTTCATAAGTTTCTACGACATTCGTTAGTTAAGCTAAGTAGCTTAACTCTACGAATGAAACTGCAAGTGCAGTTTGAATTCGATGGGGATTGTGTGATCGCATTTTCTAAGAACAATAAAAGTACCTGCTCAATAACATTTAAACTTAACATACAGGCAAATAAATTGCTTCTGACCCCACACTAGGATGGGTCGTGGGAACCAGAAACAACGACATGACAAACATGTAAACATCCATGACCTTTGGTTTTTTTTTTGTCTCCAGCCAGGATTCGAACCCGGGACCTCTTGCATGGTAGGCAGATGCGCTACCGCTACGCCACAGAGGTCGTCAATAAATAAATATATAGACAGTTTAATCATTGTGTGTGTAAGATCTTTTCACGTGAAACGTCCTTTAGTTCGGTAGTAGGGGCCGTCTTCTAAAACATGTCGGCTTGGCGAGGTAATTCTGCAACTGCGTGTCGTGCGAGACAAGGTTTACTTCATTAATATAGAAGAAGAAACCATTTACTGTAGCAGCACAAACACACACATTAGTTCACCACATCACAACATAAAATCTTCAAACACAATACATAAAAAGAATAATAAGATAAGATAAGAATAATTACTCTTTATTGTACACCTGGGACATGGTTTTATAGATGGTGTAGGCTTTCCCAGCACCTATACCACCCTGACAGCTTAGTCGGCCTAGCCCACAGGAAAGACTAGTCAATACGTGCGGAGCCAACCAAGCCGCGGGTTTCCTCACGATGTTTTCCTTCACCGTTAGATGTTTCCAGGCACTACAGCGTCGGAGTGGTCCCTTCAGCCATCTAGTGTGAGTGAAGATACCACTGGACGCTGTATAAATCATCTCATTAAGTAGATGCAAAAAGGCCAATATATTGTACACCAGAGCTCATATTATAAAACATGTAAATCACGTCGGGGTCACCACTTTGGGGTTATACGGGGTAATTAGTGTGTGTGTGTTGATCACAAATAAATACATCAGAAGGTTGCAATTTAAAGTTTAAAAGTCTGTATTCAATTGAGTACACGTACAATGGTTTACACAGGAGGTTACACACAATCTTAGGTTTTACGCTTTAAACTACGGTACTCTAAAAGGTTTCGGAGGTGACTGCCTCAAAGGGTTTCGGGGGGACGACTGCCTCAAAGGGTTTCGGGGGGACGACTGGCTGGACACCAGACGTCCGCGCGTGATCGTTGCGCTATGTTACTTTGTTGCCTCAAATGTTGACTCAGCGTTCCGAGTCCCTACAGATACATAGTACAGTTGGCGGCCTTATTGCTAAAAGTAATTTCTTCCAGCCAACCTTACGACGGAAAGTAGCTGAAGGAAATAAGGAAATAAAAGAACTTAACTTACATAAGTCGTGGTGTGTCCCTGTAGCTGCAAAAGGCATTGTGCTGAGGGCATTCGCCCAAAGCGCTGATTTTCAGCCAGTGCCCGTTTGTCCCACAAAAATGCTAGGGTGCGGTGTAATCTCAGAAACCAAAAATAAGGAGAAGTGCCTGGTGGGCGTGGCACTGTCGCCCAACGTTAGCCCATTTGGGCTAACCTCTGCGAAACTTTAAAATATGGCCGTCAATCGCTTCGCGCCAGCCGTCGTAGTAACATCTGAGAAAAATGCCTAATTGCGCAGTGATTACCTGCAGAAATCGCTGTGATACATGCTATTCAAAAACAGGGGAGTGTCTTTTCACCGGTAAACCTATTTTACTCACTATATTTTTCTTATAAACTACGAAAAATCATAATTATAATAATTTTATGTGCAATGAGCGTTACATTACTAAGAACATAAATGGGACGTATTTATTACATTGTAGTTACTCCACTGCTGTTTCTATATAGGATTTTCGTGGAGGTTTGCTTACTATGAAAAACCAGCCCGCAGTGAACCGTCACGCAAAACTGATCATTGTTCAATGCGATGTTTCGAGGTACGGCCGCATGTATTTGCCGCGAAATGTCAAATTCACCAGTAGGTCAGCTGGAGACATAGTGATGGGGTAGTACCTTTCTTTTCAGACTGATTAAGTATCGATATTATTGAGGCATTTATTTATAATCGTTCGTCCAAACTTCCAAAATTACTAGAACCAATTATTGTAAGACTAGGTATCTAGTCTTATCGTCGACTATTGCCCGCGACTCTATCTGCGTAGACTTCAGCTTGCGTTGCTAAGGAGGCTTTTATTTTAGTAGAAGGATTTTGTCTTATTAAAAACAGGCCTAGCTTCGATCATGTACTTCAAAAAGTTTCTAATAAAGATAAAGAAAAATACGAAACAAAAATGGATGAAAATACAGAGAGTATAACTGATTTCCTCTCAAATAAAGTACCATTTGCTCCATCTATTTTACAGAGAAGTGTTTCCAGATGCTAAAGTGGGGGAAAAAATATTTCCGTGGGCAGTTCCTACTTTGAAAATACCAGTAATAACGAGTTCCATAAAGGTTGAGGTACCAGTATATTTAAAATCACGATAAAATTTTACATGGTTTAGAATATTCAATTATCACTTTATTCTAATCTTCATTTCATATGGACGAGGCATAACTCTCCAAAAGTAAGTGTTTCTAAAGAAACAAATCAGGTGATGTGGATGTGGTACTAAATCATAGTCTTATATATTTAATTTTTTATGAACGTTATGTTATAAATGAAATTCGATTGTGTAATGAAAAACAAGTTAAATAAAGCATTTTCAGTATTTTAATAATTTATTTACCATTTTAGATCCGACAGGTTCTCGAATGGAGACCACAATATGGTATGTCGGTACTTGCTTATATGTCATATCGGCAAGTGCAGCATCGGACGACAAGATGGAGAGAAGATCTCATCCTAGTCGAAGGAAGACGCTGGATGTAAGCCGCTTTCAACGATGTAACTGGTCTTTTTGGAAATCCATGGAGGAGGCCTATGTCCAGCAGTGGATATCTTGTGGCTGAATGATGACGATAATGAAAATATTCTCTTTAGGATTTCAGTCGGATGCTGATTTTATTTTTTAATCTATATATATGTTTCGAAAGTTTCATTGAATTTTTTTTTGACAAGCTTACAAAAGTTCTTCCTATTTACTGTATTTTTAATTAGGAAGTTACTTTATTTACAGGCCGATGATACATTTCAATCACAGCCATAAACATATTCTTTACTTAATCCTTATAATCCAAGCGTGGCTACTGATTTCCAATATATCGCTGTTACTCAGACAAGTGGCAATTTGTTTAGAAAAATGGTAGTTTTTTGAGTTTATACATGTGTTTATTCTATTTTTTATATAGCTGGGTGAATTATTTTCAGAGAATGAGAAAGTAATTGCTATCGTATTCTTAAAAAGTCAGCACTTCATTCTTTCACCCAACAAAAACTGCTGTTAATTTACAGAGTCCTAACAGAGTTACCAATATTTAAAACCAATTTGTAAATGGTACTGTAAGTGCATTTCACGTTACATTGGGATTCATATACTAATTAAAATACAAAGAAATATCCCAGATCCAGGTACAAATGCGTCGCTGACCGTGGACATGCTCTTCACACAAATATTAGTTCTTTCCATTACCAGGATTTAAACCCAGAAGACCTAGCTTTCCGGACAGAGTCACTACCAAGTATGCTTCAGTGGTGTTCTGTCCAACAAATTTAACATATCTTATTAGTATACAGAACAGGGGTCATCATCATTATCAAAATAATCAAATTCTATATCAGTAGAAAGCCAAGTTTGCGTCTTTATCATATACTGAAGCCACAAATACTGTCAAAAAGACACGTATTTAATAAATATTTACATTTCACGGGACAGTAAATTAAAATAGGATTATTTGTTTTAATAATATTGTTTTTGTAAATTTAACATGCTCTGTTTTTTGTATCATCCCAACACGAAGTATACTGTTAATAAATGAATAACCTCTCATCGGATAATTTTATCGATAGATGTATTATTTGATACAAGTTTTCCATCCCTAAGGAGTTCACCGACGCTGTTGTTTACGTGTACGAGTGTATTCGTACAATTGTTTTTCATAGTGTGCGAACCAATTAAAAGATTAGAACGCTAGTAAATGACTGGACAGACGTGTGCGTGAACCTTATATTTACAATATTGTGCATGTAATGAAAACGCACACATATTCAAAAGTGGCGACAGCGGTACCGGACTTATTTCGCGGCTAGGGCATATCTCCTTCTTTCTATGATCTGAGGGTGTAATCAATACCAATAAATATATAATTTAATAGAAAAACAGACAAATTAATAAAAAAATAATAAAAGAAGACAAATAAATACGGATGACAATTACTTAAAATACAAATTAATAAATACGAATGAAAATATATAGTTACATATTAAACAGGTCTTCGATATGAGATCCTTTTGTATGTCCCCACTGCTGGGGCATGCGTCTCTTCCTGCATCGCAGGATGGTTAGGCTTTCTTCATGCCCTCCATCCAAAGATTGTCTGAAAGAGATCACTCTTAGCGATAAGACCGCCAATTTATTGTATGTATGACATTACTTAGATTTGATAAATCATGGTTGTATTCTTTTTCCTGGCTGTGCATTAAACTGTTCTATCTTCTTTTTCTATTCATTGTAGTAGAAATCATCGCTAAATCAATTCGTACTAAGTGATTTACCGGCGGAAAATCGTAATATCTGATGCCATAAACAAGGAAATGAACATTTCTGTCAGTCTGTTGAATGCTCAGTGCATAAGCTTAGCATGTGTGTCCGTTTGAATGCAGTTTTTGCATGCGCCTGATGCGTTTATGTATTATAGAGTTGTGTAATACGATTTATTTGATAGGAATATGTACGCGCGACAGCATGATTTGAATGCAACTCTGTATTCGCGGTAAGGTCTGCTCGGAGTGGAAAATATCAACGTCAATCTGTAGTCCTGTCGACTGCATATCAACGTTTACAAGCATGCACTCTACTTCATTTTGTTCGAAGTGCAGGTAGACTCCCACGGCATCATTCTATTAATGATATCGTTCGGAGGGCTCTTATTTCGGCGGATGATCCCTACGGTTCTTGAAGCGCCAGGGTTGATCCGCACTGATGGGAGGCGTCCGGACAGTCTCACTTTAATACCGTAGGAGAGGGGTCGGTGTCTGCTCTGGGATGCCTCCTGCGTGTGCACCTTCGCACCTTCTTACATTGTTCGACGGTTGCAGTCCCTGGGTCGGCTGCTGAAACTGCAGCTAGACTTAAGTGTGCGAAATACAGCCAGCTGATCCGCAGCTACCTTTTTGAGCCACATGCCCTGGAAACTACTGGAGTTTGGGGTGCCTAGGGAAGAGCTTTTGTTAAGGAGGTAGGGCGTCGTCTCAGGAATCGTGGCTTTGACTACCGCTCAGGGGCATTTTTGATGCAAAGGATATCCCTCGCTGTGCAGCGCGGTAATGCTGTCGGTGTCATGGGTATCTTTGGGGTATATGTCTCGGGGCGGTTAATTTGATTGACTTTTTTTAAATATAAATTTTGTGTTATTTTTGTGGACGTAATTTTTGTAAATGTTTTTTTTCAGTATTGACTTTGTTATTTTGTATGCATGCACTCTACTTAGTTGCGTTACGGATGACTTTGCAACTAAAATGTTATTGTTGCCCGGCTGTAGGCCTGTACGCTGAAGTTTTGTTGTTAACACGTAGATTACTTTTCCATTGGGCAGTTTTGAAGGTCATTTAAAACGTTTTTGTAGTTTGTTCTACTTAGTTATTCTACGGCCTTGGTGGCGTAGCGGTTTGCCACGCTGACTGTAAACCCGAAGGTCTCGGGTTCGATCCCCGGCTGGGCAAACTAGGAAACGAACTTTTCTAGTTTCTCTTGGGTCTTGGATGTTATCTATGTATTTATTTATTGTATTAAATCTATTCATTATTATATTCCGTGGTGGAATATGGCTTAACCTTCCTGCGATGCAGGAAGAGCATACAAGAGGCATAGAAGAAAAGGGTGGATATCGAATGAAGAAGCCAGAAACTAAACCAAACCGTTAGTCAGGTTTGTGTCCCACTGCTGGGTAAGGGTCTTTTGCATGATCTTCCTATCCTCTGTGGCTTGAGCCATCCTCTCCCATCCAGGCGAGAGGGTTGAGAGATCGTCTCCCTCAAAAACATCGATATCAACCCTTTATATGTCCCCACTGTTGGGGCACGGGTCTCTTCCCTTATCGCAGGAAGGTTAGGCCATACTCCACCACGGGGGCCAAGTCCGGGTTAGTGGAGGATTGTAAGATAGTGGCGGGCCTTACTGTCAGAAGTTATTAAGCCGCCCACAAGACCTCTGACATGACTTAACGACTGCCACTACATGACCACCGGCACCAACGGCTTAGCGTGTCTTAAGAAGCACGGAAGCGCTCGGAAAAAATGCCACTGGCAGTAGTGACGAGATGCTCCATCCAGTACCTGACCGCCCCTGTTGTTGCTCAACCCAAGTGATTGATTCCAATCATTCGGTTCCGCTAAGCCACGGGCGCTTCCACCATTCGAAAACATTGTGATATAAAAAAAGTTTTGTTTTTATTTTGGAGTTAAAAATACTTCAACTCAAATCTAATAATCTAATGCCATCGTTTAATATCAAACAACCATGACAGCTTATAAAAAGATCTCGTAGGAATTTATTTACGAAGGTCAATTCCTCTAATCCGATTACGAAACATAAATACGTATAACAATTTAGTGTAATCGATTTCGCGCTTATAATTGCGCCATACAAGTTTAAGCCGAAAAAAACATTTGTCAAGACGAAAATATACGAATTTCGTAGATATTTCAATATGTTTCACATTTTGGCCTTTGATCCACCATCTTAGAAATAACAGGTTGAGGTTAGACTATGCGGAAATCTCATATATGTGGACCAAACAGTTTCAAACCTTGTTTTTGTAACTTTAACACAATATGGTGAATATGTGCTACGTTATACTCACTTAACATCCTTATCAACCCCCAAGAAATGGGTGGATATCGAATGAAGAAGCCAGAAACTAAACCAAACCGTTAGTCAGGTTTGTGTCCCACTGCTGGGTAAGGGTCTTTTGCATGATCTTCCTATCCTCTGTGGCTTGAGCCATCCTCTCCCATCCAGGCGAGAGGGTTGAGAGATCGTCTCCCTCAAAAACATCGATATCAACCCTTTATATGTCCCCACTGTTGGGGCACGGGTCTGTTCCTGCATGCAGGAAGCTTAGGCCATACTCCGCCACGGGGGCCAAGTCCGGGTTTGTTGAGGATTGTAAGACAGTGGCGGGCCTTACTGTCAGAAGTTATGAAGCCGCCCATAAGGCCTCTGACATGGCTTATCATCCCGTTCCTTAGATTTAAAGGCCAAAGTTTTTACGTTATGTGTTACCTGTGTCAATCATCTTTACAATTTCGACACACATCCGATAACTTAACAGTGGATGTGATAGCGAACTAACCGGGAAATACATCCGTTTCGAAATACCCGAATAGGATACGTTGTACTTCCCTTTGAGTTGGGCAATAGGTTGAAACGTAGGCCAGTCGAGTAGAAAAACTGGTTGTAAGCCTAGATTACCACCCACTAGACCAGTGATTCTTCTCTCAGGGAGAGATTTACAGATAGATAAAGAACACTTTATTGCACAAAAAGAGAAAAGAATACAGAGAATATTGTAAAGAGGTTCGAAATTTCACTGGTGCCGGTGAGTCGCCCATTAGCTCAGTTGGAAACAGCCTGGCACGGATAGCCAGTGGTCGCGAGTTCGAATCCCGGTATGGCTGGAATTTTTATCCTCTACATAGGTTTTCAAAATTGTCCTTAGCACGGGTTAGTGCATTAAAAAATAAAAAATAATAATATAATCAGAGAAAAGAATGCAACTATGATTTCTTATATCTAAGTAAGATAAGATAACTATTTATTTGCACTTTTTGATACACACACACTTTTTCAAAACAAAAAAAACAAAAGTTTAAAATAATATGTAAAAGTTCTGCATGCATGACTTAAGACAACAAAAAATACTTGCCATGAAAACCATTGTATGGCGTGTGTGTGATGCAGCGGTACAAAATGGCCGTATCTCAGCGTCATTATCTGCTCGGTAGAACAGATCGCTGATTTTCAGCTACAGCGTGGAGGATGTGAACGGAACGTGTCTGTTGTCAGTTGTGTAAGTGAACGTATCGTTACTATATGACTTAGTTAGTTTGACCTGAGATTTCCGCACTTAGCCTCATAGTTGGGGCATTGTACGTAGCAAGCGCTGAGGTACGCTAACACCTCAGACACTAGGGTTTCCTTACGATGTTTTCCTTCACCGTCAGCGAGTAGTATTGCTACTATAATTTCACAAATGTACATAACTTAGAAAACAAAGTCATTGGTAAGTACATGCCGGGGTTCGAACCCACGACCTCCCGATTGAGAAGCCGGCGTTCTATACCGCTCCGCTACCACCGCTCTACTATATGACTTATGACTTATGAGTGAGTAAATCATAATGCTTTAATCTTATGCAAAAAGTAATGTTATACTAGTAATTGGCGATCTTATCGCTTTTAGCGATCTATTCCAGACCGTTTTTGGATGGAGTAGATTGCCTGAAGAATATAGTCGGTAGGTTCAGTCAGGTACATAAATAATAAAATTGAAAATATATTGAGATGATACCAATGATACCAAGCAGCAAAGGATACTACTCTTCAACGGTGAAGGAAAACACCGTGAAGAAACCTAAGTGTATGAGATGTTCAAATACCTTTGCGCTTGAAATTGCCAATGCACGGGAGGTAGGTACGCATGGTAATTAAGCCCATACAGGGAGTATGGGCTTTATTACCTCTCTCTCTCTGAGAGAAGGCCCTGCAGTGGGACGTTTGTAGGCCACATAAAAATATTCCTGTAAAGCGTAGTCGCGGGTTCGAGTCCCGGCATGGGTGGAATTTTTAGCCTCTAAATAGGTTTTTAAAAATGCGTATTTGTTAATCGTTGCACTTCGTCGAAGTTCCCGGTCAGATAATCTCTTCGATAATAGTCGGTATGTCCCATTAATTCCTACCATTGCACACCGATCTCAATGTTATCTGCGGATTCTTTCGTCAAACGATAAACGAAACATTCCCTGTAATTTCCAACCCAATAAACAGACTGTGGGGCCGAAAATTAATCCTTAGAGCCCACGACGCCGCGTGGGCCATGATTACGCGGATGCAAGCATAACAAGGAACATTTAGAGCTAGCGCGCACTGGCAACTTTTAGTTGCCCGATAGTTAGATCGCTTGGGGAAACAGCATGGGAATGTATGGAAGTGCACGAATTTATCGGTACCAAGCTAAATTTAGCGGGTAACCAAATTAAAGCTAAAAATTAAAGCTAAACCGGGGGTGGGCAGCATCGCCCCCTGCAGTACAATTCCACCGAACTGCGATCCCCAACCCGTATGCCCAGCGTGGGGATTATGGGCAACACCCCCTATGATAGCACAACGTGGCGTTATTTAGGGGAGGGCTATGGCCAGCAGTAGACTAGTATAGCCTGTCGACGACGACGAAGCTAAATTTGGCAGACGTGTGCCTGTTTTTGTATAAAAAAGAAATAAAAAAAAATATATAAGCACCATCTATGAAGTGATTTGTGAATTTGTGCTGAAAACGGCTCATTGGCGAGCGATAGCAACTAAATTATCGGCCGACTAAAAATTGCCAGTGCGCGGTAGCTCTTAGCCCCGCAAACGAACCCACGAGCCGTTTTGTAAGACCCACGGCTGACCTGCGGGTCTCCGATTGGGGCATCGCTTTATGAACTAATCGATCGATTCGTTGAGCCATCCGTCTAGGCTTAGGGTTTAGATATATAGATATAGATTATTCTTTAGATAGAGAACAGAACACTTTATTCTATACACACCAGGAAATGCATAACGAGACTTAATAATACAGATCAGTGCAATTGGCGGCCTTATTCTTCTTCAGGCTATATTAGTCCACTACTGGACATAGCCCTCCCCTAATGAGCGCCATAGACCAAGGTTGTGCCATCATTACTAAAGGCGGCCTTATTACTAAAGGTAATTTCTTCCAGACAACCATTGACTGCACAAAAACAAGCTAAAAGTCGTGTTTATTTAACTAAACCAGATATTTTTAATTTGATACACGTACATAAACGGTGCATAGACAATCCTTAGAGCTAAGGTTAGGTTTGTCCTTTTACAAAATGGTTTACCCCCAGTTTCTAGGACACTAACAATATGTTGATCTACTGTTAACATCTGTCTAATGTTTTTTCTGTGTGAACTTTGGCCAACTGAAGGTTAACGGCTTGTTAGTGTACCAGAAACCGGAGGTTAGACCGGTATTTTTGACTTCTTCCATCGTTGGACAATTCAAAAGGGTCCACGAATTCCTCATTACCGAATTTGCTATAAAACGTTTTATTTATTAGACTTCTATAGTTCTGAAAAAAAAATAGTGTGTAGTTCTTAGTTTCACAGGCCAGAGTATAATTCCGTTATGTTACCCATTCGATGGTAAATTGGTAGCAATCAATTATGCTGAAAGCCATAACTACCGCTGTCCATAATAATCATAATTTATACAGCTGAGGCAATGAGTAGAAAGTTTCATTAGGCCAGGCCTACCTACCTGCTTACCAACATCATGGTGATAATTACATTTATTTATATATTTCTTTGTTATTTTTTTATTTATTTTACATACATCGCACTACCATTACAGGCTTGCCTAATGCGATAGTGCAGGAACATGAAATCATAATAAGTTACTCAATCTAGCTATTACAACGAAATTAATTGTCACACGTACACAGTAGAATTATATTTATTTATTTCTGTTTTGGCAACCGACAGTCACAGTGTTATAAATTGTTAGAATGGAAATATATGCTATCTTTAAAAACAAGGTTTATGGTTTGTATCATTTGTTTTTTTTAATGTCTTTCTTTTTATCCTCTTCTCAAACTTTATTGTAAATAATGTAAGTTTGTACATACATACATAACCTCACGTAAGTTTGTGTATGGTAATGATAAATTACTTTATGTATTATGTTATGGTTTATGTAAGTATATTATTTTTAAGTATAAGTATGTATAATCATATTTGCACCAACTACCCGTCTTACTTTTCCTTCAGCAACTCTCCATCGGCATCGTGGGTTGTCTGGAAGAAATTGTTCTAAGCAATACGGCCGCCAATTGTACTGTATCTTTGTAATTATTTTTTGTTTTTCCAGGTGTACAATATAGAATATTCTTATCGTATACTTAATGCAAAGACTTAGGCTGACAGGAGTGCCAAGGATATAATTTATGAGTTAGCCGTTAATGGTAAATAGTACACAATATAACTCATGTTATGTACGAGTATATGTAGAAATAATGATTAGATGTATGAGCAACGCGAGTTATTAAAACATCATTCCTCTTGCTTTTTCGTCTGATGCCTCTTGGTCAAGACCAATGTACAATAAGGAAACCTGCATATCAACAAGACAATGTCCCCGCGACCTTGCGGACGCCGGTACTGTCTCAAGAACCCCATCGGTTCAATGGAGCTCAGGCGGGTTGCCAAACTGGCGTCATAGATTCGGTTTCCGGTTGGTACAGTTGGACGCAGGGTGGAATGTAGTGCAGGGGGTTTGATTGTGGGATTAGGACGTGGGTTGCCTTATAATGTGGCGTAGATACGTTCCACTGTAGGGCACAGAGCTTGCCTCAGAGAAAGCGTAGGCTCAATATCCACGCGTGCCCACCGCGGATTAGCAATATCAAACGCTGAGGTATTTGAACAGACACTCAAGTTTCCTCTTGATGTTTTCCTGCACAGTTAGCAAGTTGCTATGACAACAGTGCAACAATAAAGACCCATGATGTTATTGCTTTTTCGAGAAGAGAACAGAACAATAGGGGATAAGTATTTTTTCTTTGGTCGTATTTCTTTGGAAATAAAATGATTTTTTAGAACCGGAAGTGACGTAGTTTAGAAGGCAACATAAAACACAATCTTTGCCTCCACTGTAGGTACCTACTTTAATTAAAAAAAAATCGACACACCACAGATTCACATTAACTTGACGCGTGAGAGAATTGGTAACAAGGACATAACATGTGAATTAGCTTTTGGACCTAATCGGAAGATGGTAAAACAAAACTTTTATTTTTCCCAAGTAATGGGAATGATTTCTTATTTAACATGGTAACAGTAAACA
This sequence comes from Yponomeuta sedellus, assembly GCA_934045075.1. Classification (NCBI taxonomy): domain Eukaryota; kingdom Metazoa; phylum Arthropoda; class Insecta; order Lepidoptera; family Yponomeutidae; genus Yponomeuta; species Yponomeuta sedellus. Next base: position 12,448,591 of record OW203744.1, on the reverse strand, counting down.
TCTCAGTGCTACCAATTCTCTCGCGCGTCAAGTTAATGTGAACATCCTAAAGTTGTTGACAATTGACATTTTACTTTTTTTTTGGTGGCAAAGGCGTAGATACCACGCTGTAGAGTCGCTGTGCCGGTTTTTCTATTTTATTTTATAATTTGTTATTATTCTCTGAAATAAAAGTACAGAAAAATCTTTAAGTATTTTTCTTGTATTCCTTGAAGATTAGTCTGCAAATGTTTTTTTTTTATCTCAGCTTAATATTTTTTTAAATTTTTGTCCATGGAGCGGTTGCTACAATAAATATGCAAATTTGCGTAACTTAGAAAATAAAGTCACTGTCAACTAGCGGGGACATGAATCCACGACCTCCCGAATGTGAAGCCGATGTTCTACCGCTCTGCTACCCCACCGCCTTACCACCATATCAACGACCATATTTGACGGCCTCGCAGGCGCAGCGATTTGGCACGCTGTCTGTAAAACCGAAGGTCTCGGGTTCCATCCTCGGCCGGGTCAAACTAGGAAACGAACTTATCTAGTTTGTCTAGGGTCTTGGATGTTATCTACGTATTTATTGTATTAAATCTATCGTCGAGTTAGCATAACACATCATCGAGTCATTTAGTTGTACAGAGCTAACGAGATCTGTGTAATATGCCCGTGAATATTTATTTATCTATTTATATAAATTGTACGGATGTAAAGAATAAGAATAATTTATTTTCACGAACCTTACAGAGTTGATACAATTTAAAATTACAACTAATTTGTGAATCATCAATATTATATTAGCTTCTGTTGCTATGCTAAGGCCGTATTGATATCGAAACAATCACTTCTGTAATTTCTAGTTACAGAAGTGATCGTTTCGATATCAACCCTTATAATATGTCTCCACTGCTGGGGTACGGTTTTCTCCTGCATCGAAGGAAGTTTAGGCCATACTCCACCACGGGGGCCAAGTCCAGGTTGGTGGAGGATTGTAAGACAGTAGCGGGCCTTCATGTCAGAAGTTATCAAGCCGCCCATGAGGCCTCTGCCATTACATGACAGCCGGCACCAACGGCTTAGCGTGCCTTGCGAAGCTCGGAAGTGATCGTAGCTATAAAAGTATTATAATACAGGTTATTTATTCCTCTGTGTGTGTGTGTGTGTGTGTGGAAAGCCGTTGGTGCTGGCTGACATAAAATGGCAGTCGTTAAGCCATGTCAGAGGCCTTATGAGTGGCTTGATAACTTCTGACAGTAAGCCCGCCACTGTCTTACAGTCATCCACCAACCCGGACTTGGCCCCCGTGATAGATAGAGTGTGGCCTGACCTCCTGATATGCAGGAAGAGACCCGAGCCCCAGCAGTGGGGCATATAAGGGTTGATATCAAGTAATTGGTAAACTAATCAATATGAGGTATTATTTTCCCTTTTAACCTAGTGATATAAATTATCTTCTATTTTAAAACCGACATTATATTTTTAAGGTTGACTGTACCCGCCATTGCTGGGTTACAGGTCATTGTCGCTGATTCGTGGGCCTTTTAAGGCGTTTTTATGACCCCAGGATAATGCTTTTGTATGGTAATGTGATATTTGAGAAATCTTTGCGAGTTTTGGCCCTACGCTCCTTATAAAATGTTGGATTGAGTACTGTTGCATACAAAGTGACAATTTTCGTTTGTTCAAGATATAGTATCATACTAATATTATAAACGCGAAAGTTGTTTGTCGTTTGATGTTTGTTACTCGTTCACGTGGAAAATACTGAATGGATTTTAATGAAACTTTACAATAATATTGCAACTCTCCATCGTGGGTTGCCTGGAAGAAATTGCTCTAAGCAATAAAGCCGCCAATTGTACTGTATCTTTGTAATTATGTTTTGTTTGTTTTTTCCTGGTGTACAATAAAGAACATTCTTGTGTGAATTGTCCAAAATATGGCGATAAGTGTCAAGTACTCTCTGAGAAAAGGCTTGTGTTATTCTCCCTCTCTCCCTCCCTCCCTCTCTAGTTGGACGTATAAGGGCTAAATAAAAAAAATATGTTTATGTCATCGTCCGATATTTAAAATGTTATACGAAAACGAAACGTGAGACAAAAATTAATTTGCATTTCTGGATCCCAACCGCTGTGGTCGTGAAGTGTGTGGACCTGACCGTAGACTAGCCCTTTCTGTGTTCAATACTCGCACCTATGCCCCACATAATAAGGTCCACAAAGGGGTACCCGTCTATAAGGTCCGCTGGACCTCAAAACCTACCTGTTAAAGGGTTACGCAAGACCAAATTCACAGCCTCGTGACGTAACGTGGTATAATCGGATGAGGGATCGGGCGCAACCAGTTTGTTCTGAGCGCGATTGTGATGCCTTTCCAATGAGATGCGCGTGCGCAGGTGTGCTCGGATGGATGCGCTATGCAGGTCTAAAAATGCAGGTCGATTATGAAGATTAGCAAAACTTATTTCAGAAAAGTTTACAACAATGTTTCCAAAATAGTGTATCTTAAATCATCATCAACTTAATATGCCCCCCCCAGGGGAACGGGTCTCTTCCCTGATGTTTCTTATATAATTTATTTCGCTTTTCCAGAGTGAGGCTATGTTTACATGTGGACAAAGGCACTGCCGCCTAATAAATACTGAATTACCTACTTTGACTGGTCCTACTGAGTCTCTTCCCTTCCTTACAACATAATGGTTAGATAAGATGAGAATATACTTTATTGTACACAGAGCACAAATTTGAAAAACCTATTTAGAGGCTAAAAATTCCACTCATGCTGGGACTTGAACCCGTGAGGTCACGGGTTCGGCCAGAGGTTCTGGCTAACCGTGCCAGCGCTCTCCCAACTGAGCTAATGGGCGACTCACTGGTGTTAGTGAAATTTCGAACCTCTTTACAATACTCTCTGTATTACGTACAGGCAGCAACATATTATAAAACATGGAAACGACAAGCTAATTTTAACGGTCGCCTTTATACAGGCTCTATGCTTAGTGTGGAGACCACTGTTGAAATGCATTACTAGGTACACATTTTATTAATAGAAACGATTCTTTTTCTTCTTATGTAAAAATTTACTCTGTAAATACAGAGTACAATCAAATTGCTCTGATCTGATTGACTGATTAAGTCAAAGAGTATATAACCACGATTAAGTTGTTTCTATGCTGACTTTTCGATATCAACCCTTGTATGTCCCCACTGCTGGGGCACGGGTCTCTTTCTGCATCGCAGGAAGGTTAGGCCATACTCCACCATGGGGGCCAAGTCCGGGCTGGTGTAGGATTGTAAGACAGTGGCGAGTCTTACTGTCAGAAGTTATCAACCCGCCTATAAGACCTTTGACATGGCTTGACAACTGCCTTAACATGACAGCCGACACCAACGGCTTAGCATGCCTTGCAAAGCACGGAAGTGCTCGGAAAAAATGCCACTAGCGGTAGTGACGGGATGGTCACCCTGATGAACTGACCGCGCCTGTTGTGGCTTAGCGCATGTAATTGATTCCAATCACTCGATTCGACTAGGCCACGAGCTGACTTTTGTCTCCGATCAAATAAATTTCTTCTTAAATTTGCCTCTCCGAAATGCCTTCTCCATGCCCCTGCCGCCGATAAGTTTCAGACCTCCTTCCTCACGACCTACATAACGTGTCGCCGTGTTCCGAATAACGGGGCCCGACACGACTCGATCCGATAGAGGAAATAGGGTATCCAACTGTGGTAGGCAAACCATTTGTAGGCAGAGCTATCAAGAATGAACTGGGATCGGTGCAGAAATGTTATCCTTCTAAAACGGTCGATTTTCGTGCAGTCACAAAACCAACTCTGTATATCTGAGGTGTACGGTCACACACGTGTCACAGATAGTAAATTTCTCGTACATCAGGCTAGAAGATTTTAATATGACAAGGTTCTAACGTTTTAAAACCTATTTAGAGGCTAAAAATTCCACCCATGTCGGGACTCGAACCCGCGACCTCCGGCTAACGGTGCCAGCGCTCTCCCAACTGATCTAATGGGTGACTAACCGGCATCAGTGAAATTTCGAACCTCTTTACAATACTCTCTGTATTATGTTCTAACGTGTTTACATGTTAGTGCAGGCGACAAAACAAAACTTTACATACGCCTGTCCTTGAATCTCGAATAAGCGCTCTCTTTCTCTCGGAGCGGAGGCCTGTGCTATATACTGGAACAAATTGTGACTATCTGTGACATCATTATGACTGCCTCGTTGGTCTAGCCGTTATCATACGACTAGAATTCTATGATCTGAGATTCTTACCAATAAAACAGGCCACAGTATTCCGCAAATTAAAAAGGTCTAAATGTTCAGATATCAGAAGTGTTTGGCTAAAAGTAACCAAGTTTTCCTTTTGCTTCAGGTATGTTGTGCTGAATTAATTCACTGCGGATAGAAAGTCAACGATAGCTGCTTTAACTACCCTTGGTAAGGATTCCATTTATCGAGCGGAGGTGTGCGATAAAAAGAATTACATACACATACATAACCTCACGCCTGTATCCCAGAGGGGTAGGCAGAGACCAGGGACTGCCACTTGCCACGATCCTAACAGATCACCTCAGAATAAAAACACATCTTCATCTTTTGGTGCCATCTTCTATTGGAGGTCGCTAAAATTGTGGCTACTTTGTCCCGTGATGTTGCGCCTCGGAAGAGTTCTTTGTTGTCCGTGATAAACCACTCTGTAAGATTTTGGAGCTGCAATTTTTTTCTGCGCCGTCAAAGAATATCAAACCTTGCATGTCCCCACTGCTGGGGCACGGGTCTCTTCGTACATCGCTGGAAGATTAGGCCATACTCCAGTAGGGTGGCCAAGACCTTGTTGGTGGAGGCTTGTAAGACAGTGGCGGGCCTTAGTGTCAGAAGTTATCAAGCCGCCCTTGAGGCCTCTGACATGGCTTAACGACTGCCATTACGTGACAGCTGGAACCAACGGCTTAGCGTGCCTTGCATAGCCCGGAAGCAGTCGGAAAACTGCCTCCGGCGGTAGTCACGGGACGGTCATCCATCCAGCACGTGACCGCGGCTATTGTTGCATAACCCAAGTGATTGATTCCAATCACTGGGTTCGGCTAGGCCACGAGCGCTACGGTAATCAGCTAAATACATGACAAACATACCCTTAGCTGATTACCATATCAGCTAAGGACATCACAAAATTAAAAATACACCCAGACTCAAGTCATTTGTACAAAATCACGGCGATCTCCAGTGGGAAACGAACCCAATACCTCTGTTTTAGTGTCAACCACGTACGTACGTGCAAGATTTAAGACCACATGAAGCTTGGTTGGCTCCGCACTTGTCTTTCCTGTGGGCTAGGCCGACTAGCTGTCAGGATAGGTGCTGTGCAAGCCTACTCCATCAAAAACAATGTCCCAGGGACTGCAGCGTCTAAGTGGTCCCTTCCACAATCTAGTGTGAGTGAAGATGCCACTTAACGCTGTATAAATCATCTTTTTACTTTCTTAGAAGCAGTGGTAGCGGAGTGGTAGAAGGCTGGCTTTTCAATCGGGAGGTCGTGGGTTCAAACCCCCGCATACACTATACGCTAAAGGATGACTCACGCTAGACCGTGTCGGGGCGGGGCCGAGCCGAGTGTCGGCCGTAGCACGGTCACCGAGCCGGTTTCCTGACTGCAATTACAAAGACGGGCCTCAACCGCGCAATTACCGTTGCACCGTGATGCAGTATATTCGTCCGAGCAAAATCAGTGTTGTAACTAGTCTACAATCATGTTGAATTTTGACGACCAGCCCTCCTATTACGTAGCAATCCACTCTATCGAGTGAAGCATTTAGACGACTCCTGAGTGTCAAAAAATTTATGCATTTAACAGCCGGAGTAGCTTAAAAAAAGTAAAAATCAACGTCCACGCCCCTGGAATTAGCGGCTATTGCAATCGCTCTGGACGACGAATCTGCGGAATCTTCAACTACTACTATGTAGGAAATGGAGCGTGCATCTACTTTGGAGAGAGCGACTAGAGATAGGAGAATGTATGAATCTTTGTAAAGATCTATGTAGTTAGGAAGACAAATATTGGGACTACTAAACTAAAATTACTAAAGAATATTTTGACATCTTAGATATGAAAATTAAAGAAGATTTGACTGAAGAAGTATTACAAAGTTTCAGATTCCTATTTCATCCAAACATCGATTAGTGTAAACATCGTCAGTGCACTTCTATAGCATCACTACGACTACTCGGGCGCAACTCGGTGGCACTGTATTCATGCGACGGGCCGTGGCCGAGCCGAAGCGGGACCGGCCGGCTTATTACGTATCTTGAAATGACAAGCAACAGGCAAAAATTGCGCAATATCTGCTGTCAAAGTCAAATTTTGTATTACCGACTGGCAACGCGACAGCAACAAGCTCAAAAAAATCGATCGCAACGCCATCTGCAAAGCGACAGCGACCGGGGAACTAAAAATGCATTTTTTGTCGTTTGGCTGTGACGGTTTGGTATTACGTAGCACTATTTGACAGCGATCGACAGCAGATTGAAATGTCAAACGGCGATTTTTGAACAACAACTAAAGTGGTGTCTGCAAGGCAGTTGCTATGTGGTTGCTATTCGTTTGCTTACTTTATTAACTGTTTACTTCATAAGATCATGGCCATTCATGGCTGACATCGTCATGGGAAAGCGATACTGAAATAAGAGTGCGTATCGAAATTGCCCGAGCTTCATTTAAATTGTGTTCTCTGTTCATTTATGACGTTGAGTAAAGTACTGTGCTTTCGGCAACTCTCGATCAAACTCCGCAATAAGATCCTGCATTGTTATATATGGCCTGTCGTTCTTTACGGATGCGAGTCATGGACCGTAAAGAAAGAACTCAAAAAAAGACTCGCGCCTTTCGAGATGTGGTGCTACCGACGAATGTTCCGGATCAGCTGGACCGAAAAAGTCACCAACGTTGAGGTCCTTAAACGGATGGACACGAAGGAGAATCTTGTCCGCACGATCAAGCAGCGGAAAGTAGCTTACTTAGGCCATGTGCTGCGATGCAGTAAATACCAATTACTGCGGACTATTTTGATGGGCAAGGTGGAAGGAAAGAGAAGGCCGGGCAGGATGTAGAAGAAGAAGAAGAAGAAGAAATACATTTATTTATCGCCACACAGACATATACAAATCGTAGAATAGAACAAAATATTAAAAAAAGTAATGAAAACAAACAAATACGACAAAACACAGCAAGCGGATACGGGTCATGTCCATGCGGCGGTAAAACGGCCTCAGGCTCAGTACTTGCTGCAGGTTTTTTGCCCACAGCACTGATTTTCAGCAAGGGCCTGGTGACAGTGACTCACGGAAAGTCGCATCGAGACCCACGACGTACGATACAATACAATACGATCCGATACGATACGATACGATACGATACGATACGATACGATACGATACAATACAATATAATACTACACAGCACAGCACAATACGGCATAGTAATATTATACAACACAATATAATGAAGCGATCTCGAGTCATATAATGGAAGGATAGACTTAGAAGGAGTAGCATCTTATGCTGGAAAAGAAAGAAAGGTTTAGGTTTCGTGGATACATAACAAATAGCCTTTAAGTTTTACCTTAAAGGCATATTTGCTTGTAAGGTCTCTAAGAGGAGGAGGAATGTCGTTCCAGCATTTAGACGCCGCGAATCTGAAGCTTCCTCGGAAGGCTGCAGTTCGATGCGCCGGTATTATTGTTCTCGACTTGCAACGGTACTTGTTACGAGACCACTCAATCTTGTTGAACAAGTATTCGGGTGTCTCCAACTTGATGACACCGAACAGCAGGCCGGCAAGATGAAGCATCCGTCGTGCGTCCATCTTCAACAGATTCGCGTCGTTCAAATAAGGCGTGACATGGGATCGGGGGGGAATCTTGAAACAGAACCGAGCACACGCATTCTGCACACGCTGTATCAACCTTTCAGACCTGCGTAGCAAACAACCCCCATAGACAACGTCGCAGTAGTTTAGTTTGGACAGCACAAGCGACTCACACAATTTGACTCTCATGTCTACACTGAGGTAGTCCCGTATCCTGTACAGTACTTTTAGCCGATAGAAGCAATTTGCCACAACCTCTATGACATGACCCTCGAAACGGAGCTGACCATCCATCAATAAGCCCAAGTTCCTGGCCTCAGACACTAGCTCAATCGGCTCACTTCGGATACAGATAGGCCCAGTATGGGTTAGCTGGTCTCTAGTTTTGCCGATTTGAGCCGCCGACCCAAGTATCAAGCACTTGGACTTATCGGGATTAAGGGACAAGCAATTTTTCTCGGACCAGTTTGCCACTCTCTCTAAATCCTCATTGAGACTGATTACTGCTGTTACCACTTCTTCCGGTAAACATGAGATGTACAACTGCAGATCATCAGCGTATAAATGGTATTGGCAGTTTTTAACTGATGTGACTATATCAGCACTGTACAGGATATACATCAAAGGCCCCAAGATCGAACCTTGTGGGACTCCTCTAGCAAGAAGACAGGGAGCCGAAGAGAGAGTGCTCCCGTCAGCCTTACGCAGAGATACAATCTGCGCACGATCAGAAAGGTAGCTGTCAAACCACTCAACCGCGGCACTGTCTAAGCCGTAATAACTCATCTTGGATAACAAGAGGGGTATGTTCAAGCAGTCGAAAGCCCTGGAGAAGTCAAGCAGTACCAGTATCGTACTTCTGCCAGTATCTCGGGCTGCAAGTACGTTGTCTACTACATCTAGTAGTGCTGTAGCAGTTCCTCGCCCTTTGCGAAACCCAGACTGAAGCATCGGTAGTACGCCCGCCCTCTCCAAGTACTCAGACAGCTGATCGCATACTACCCTCTCTATTATCTTTGATATACAGGGCAGAATGCTCACAGGCCTCAGATCTGAGACCTGTGCAGGATTGGGCTTTTTAGGGAGTGGAGTCACTTTAGCAATCTTCCAGTCTGTCGGGTAAGTTTTAGTCAGTATGCTCTGGTTTACAATATGCAAGATAGCGTCAACAGTTTGTGGTAATGTCCTTATCAACATGTCAATTGAAATAAAGTCGATCCCTTTTGCGGAGGTTTTGATATTTTTTATAATTTTAAACAACTGGTCTGTACGAATAGTCTTAAGTCCAAACTTCGCGTCAGAGTGCCTGTGAAATTCATAGTACGTTAAGTCAGATATCGTCACGTCTGAGTTACCAGGTATAGTCAAAAAATGACGGTTAATAATATCTGGGTCCTGTAAATGTGAGGGTAGGTCAGTATCTCTTTTGGTCGGTAGTATAGTGCGTTTTAAGTTAGTCCATAGTTTTTTTGAGTCATGTGCATGAGCGTTAATGTCCCTGTCAAAAAAAGCTCTCTTCTCATTATACAAGGCAACATTTACTTGATGTTTTAAATCCTTATAATACTGCCTGTGTATATCATTTTTAGTCATTTTGTAACGGTCATGTGCGTCATCTCGAAGTCTCATCATAAGTCTAACATTGCTGGTCAGCCATGGAATAGGCGCTTCCCTAACCACCACATTCCTCTCCGGTGCGTGAACATCAAACAAGGTAATGATGAAGTTATTGAAGCACCTCACCATGTCATCATGCACCTCAGGATGTCATGGTTGTGCAACATCAAGGAGTGGACCAGTGTTAAAACTGCGGAGGAGCTGTTCAGAATTGCACTCAACAGAGATCGCTGTAAAGAGCTGACTGCCAACCTCAAGTAATGGAGAGGCACTTTAAGAAGATAAACTGTTTAAAAATAAACTAATAGATATATATTTTTAAAACTATGGCTCGTGCACTTCTCTTGATGGCTGCATTAGAGGCTGAGGAGATGAGACAGGAACCCAGGAGGACAGCCTCACTGAGATGTCGACTACCTATGTGAGGAAGCCAACGCGTACAACTTGTCCGATTGGGAATTTCAGTCTCATTACAGACTTTCAAAGGATCTAGTCAGGCAGTTGATAGTGCTACAGATTGTATGAAAATATTGAAAAATTAACCAAGTGTGTTAGTAGGCATTCTGCTATCAAATCTTGTCAAATGATTAGGGTACCTATAGAATGCATGTACATGCATGAATTTTATGTCCTTCTAAAAATTAACCCTTTCGCGGATGCGCATATGCATAACAATTAAAAGAACAATAGATTTTAAAAACGTCCGCAGAAGTGTTAAGTTCAAATTAATATTAATTACTTTCATTTCAGATATTTGTTGCCAATCATAATTACATTGAAATTAAAAGTACACATTCTGATCTTATTTGTTTAATTTTAGTACATTTGCATAGGTATTTATGACAATAAACTGACACAAACATAAATTTTCATAAAAGTAGGTATGAAACATGCTATGGAAACTAGTTTCAGATTCAAATTCATAAGTTTTATTCAAAGTTCAAACAAAATATTACTTTATGAATATCAAATTCACAATTAATAGAGTTTGTGGAGAAGAAACTAAACTTCCACATTTATTCTTTTCAAAACAGTCTTAAGTTTAATTAACAAACTTTAAAATATATTACTATAATTTAGCCTCTAAATAGGTTATTATAATATACTTTTTTTGCACAGAGTGCTCTATGCACAAAATATTAGATTTACTAAAAGCCAAGAATAATACCCAAGAACCTATTCATTATTATTTTTAGATTTTAGTAAATTTAATATTTTATGCATAGCTTCCATATGCATCCGAGATATTTCCACAAATGTTTTTAATGCATCTGCAATAACTAAGGTAGCCTCCGCTTGTTTTTCTTCTGCAGCCACCCTCCTCTCGAAGTCAATGACCCAATCTGATGAAACACCTACAAATAAAATAGTAGTGTGAAATAAAGTTTGTGAATATTATAATTATTATGTAATTAATAAAAGGCAAATTCGACACGTTTATTCATTTAACGCTAGGGATTTAGTGACATAGTTTTAGTCACATTATCATCACCCTTTATTATGACATAGATTTAATCGAGTTTGTAGTAAATTAAACATAAAACATACTTGTGGCAGAACAGATCTTGGACGTCTTGGGATCATACGAGGGCGGCTTACTGGACTTTCTCGGTCACCTATGAGTACATGAAAGTAAAGAATTTTTAAATTTTACATTTAAATAGAAAACTGTCACGCCAATTTTCTAGAGGGGTAGACATAATAAATAAAAAATATTTGACCTTTTAATATAGCTAACTTAACACCTTTATTCTAATGGAAATATAATTTGTCAAAAATTTATTATTTTTAAATGCTTTATATTGGAATACTATTTTTATTTTAATGCACTAACCCGTGCTAAGGAACAAATTTAAAAACCTATTTAGAGGCTAAAAATTTCATCACGGATAGCCAGAGGTTGCGGGTTCGAATCCCGGCATGGGTGAAATTTTTAGCCTCTTTAAATATATATTGGAATGTTAATAACATAATTTTATGTATATAAATGTAGATTACCTGTTTGCTAAAAGCTATCTTGCTCATTGACCACTGTTGGCACTGTCTCTGGGTCAGTAGGAGTTTCCATGTTATTGGTAATAGTTGGCTAAAAAAACACAATGACATTAATAACAAAAGATTAATATCACAGGGTAGTTTTCATTTACCTTTTAGATAATGGAACTTACAAAGACTGGCACTCTGTGTTCGATGTCACCAAAAACAGCAGCCTCTCCAATGATAGCCAGTACCATCTTATCTGTTTCAGACAAGTCATCTAAGGCCCACCACCAGTTCCCATTGCTTGACGTCTCCTTTCAGAAGCGCGACTCTTCACCTTATGTTTAAGGTCAGCCCAGTACTAAAACAAAACAAAAGAATAAGTTTCCAGTTAAGATGAAACCTAATTAACTACATAAAACTAATAAAATTTAGTTTTATTTATTTTATTTTAGTACATACCCGTTTCCAACGCTTTTCTAACTTGGAGGAGCCTCAACCATGGGCATTTAGTACAGTGCTAGGTTATCTCATTCTCGATCAATGTTCTCTTTTGATAGGGAACCCAGGCCAACACCTTTGGCCACAGCTGGATTAGCTTCTAGGAAGTCTAAAAGCTCCGCTGGCTGGTTATTGGATACGCGGTGTTCCATGGTACAAAACTAAACAGGAAAAATGATTTGTATTGGTAAGTTAAATGGGAAGGATTTCAAGTTATGAAATTAAATATGACCAAAATTAAATAAAAATCATAGTTTTGCAACTTACTAGTATCCACAAGTCCTTCCACAAGTTGAAGCGATCGCAGTTGACGCACATTTATCCAATTTCGGTAGTCACAATACGTCTAATTTGTGCACAATACCTCGAAATTGAGTAAAAAATACGAACTTCGTACATTTCACACGAATTAGCAAAAAGTTTTTGAACATAAATCTAGTCTTCAACGTTTAGCAGATGTTTACAATAGTTGCAACGAAAAAGCCGCGAAATGACAGACGATACAAGTGTGTTTGACGTTTTGTAGTTCCATCGATGGCTACCTGACTGCTAGTGGCGCTAGTAAAAGTGCATTAGCGGCCAGCAAGCAGCTAGCAGACGATAAACTTAGATAATACAGTTTTTTTTGCAACCGCTGGACCGGTCGCTGTCGCTCTGCTGTTGCTTTGCTTTCCGGTGGCTGTCGCGCTGCGGTTGCTTTGAAATACGTAATAAGCCTGCGGGTTGTTTCGAGCGCTGTCCGTTGTTAGGCCGTCACTCGGTTCCCACCCGGTATAGCGTGAGTGTGTTCATACAAAATATATGTAATATTAGCTAACCGTGCTACGACCGACACTCGGCTCGGACCCGACACGGTCTAGCGTGAGTCATCCTTAAAGTGAAGGAAAACATCGTGCATCGTGGGGAAATCTTAGTAGCTGAAGTATTAAGATATCTCAGCTCTTGCTACGTACAATGGCCCAACTATGAGGCTAAGTGCGAACATCTCAAGTCTGATTTACTAATTTCGTAGTTGCAAAAGCCTAGCATACATAGACTGGGTATAGTTTACAATGCATAGATCCATTCAAGGTAATCAAACCAGATAATATCTTTGTTTCACGCCGCATTATTACTCGCGAAACTAATTGAACGTAACAAAAACCACATTTATTATTATAACTCTCGGTACATTTTAACCGAATCGATCTAACCTACATACCCACGGGCAAATCTCCGTTTGTTTTAGCCAAATTATTCATATTTTTCGCCGCGAGTATTAGGAAATCAGGAAGCAGCAATTACACGCGCGTTACGGCTTCCTTCACCTTGGGGGACTGGAGTTCTGCTGGCGTTATTTGGGAAAACCTCACGGCGCTGCTGCTCGCCTAGTACTTTTGGCTGCATCTTTATAAATAAACTCAAATGTGTATCCCGGAGGGTTTGTTTACCAATGATCCTAAATTTGCCAGCTGAGAGCACAACGTCACGATAAAAGTTTTATCCCATTATCGGCTAGCGCCATCTTGCTTAGATTCACCGCGTAAAGCAAGATAACGTTACCCGTTAATGGGATAAAAAAAATATCCTGACTTTTATCCTGATAAAAGTTTTATCCCATTATCGGCTAGCGCCTGCTTTCATTCAGATAAAAGTTTTATCTGAATAAAAGCAAGATGGCAAGATGGATAATGGGATAAAACTTTATCCTAACTTTTATCCTGATAAAAGTTTTATCCCATTATCGGCTAGCGCCATCTTGCTATCATTCAGATATGACTTTTATCATGACCTTGTGCTCCCCTAAAAGGGTTTGCCACTTGCCACGATCGTGACAAATCTCTTATTCTCTCGCTATCTTTAGCTTCAGCATCAACATTTTTAGTCGCTCAATGCATGCAAGCGGGTTACGGATCTTGTTTTAGTAAACTGGTAGAGGCAGAACTTTACTGAATAAGAATCCGATGTAACTTGCAGTAGCTAGTCAATAACTTACATACCAAAATCACTTGCCCCAACCTACCAAAACCGTGCTATGTACACTTTGAAACGGCAACCTATTGCTAAGCAATCCACACAAAATCGTACCTATGAAATGAAATGAAAAGCTTTTATTCAAAGTAGCGCAGAAGCTGCGGCCTAATGAACGTTACAATTCAAACTAGGTGTCCATTGCAAAATCTCGATCATTTGGAGAAAAAATGGACAATAAACAATAAAACTCCAAACTTAGTCTTTTCAATAACTTACACACCAAAATAAACTTATTTACACCCAATTCTTCCCGCTGGTGTCGTAAAAAGCGACTAAGGGACACAAAACGGGGGGGTGGGCAGCAGTGCCCCCTGCAGTACAATCCCAGCGAACTGCGATCCCCAACCCGCATGCCCAGCGTGGGGGTTATATGGGCATTACCCCCTATGATAGCACAACGTGGCGCTCTTTAGGGGAGGGCTATGTCCAGTAGTGGACTAGTATAGCCTGACGACGACGACGACACACCAAAAGCACTTGCCCGAAACAATCAAAAACGTGCTGTGTACTCTTTTTAAAAACCTATTTAGAGGCTAAAAATTCCACCCATGCCGGGATTCGAACCCGCGACCTCTGGTTATCCGTGCCAGCGCTCTTTCCCACTGAGCTAATGGGCGACACCGACACCAGTGAAATTTCGAACCTCTTTACAATATTCTCTGTACTACGTATAGGCACTCTTTGTAATGGTAACCTACTTCTAAACAATCCACACAAAACCGTACCTAGGGCAACACAAACACGGGGCCCCTTCGGAAATCGAACCCGTGACCTCGGATCCATTACACGGTCGGGCAAGCGCTTAAGCGTTACGCCAACGCGGTCAACTATCGACCTTTAAGTACATAGACAAACTAGAACACCGTTACGTTAAGAAAGATAAGCTCTGATGAATCAACCCTTGTACGTCTCTACTGCAGGGGCACGGGTCTCTTTCTGCATTGTAGGACGGTCAGGCCATACCCCACCATGGGGGCCAGGTCCGGGTTGGTGGTGGAATGTGGTAGTGGCAGGCCTTACTGTCAGTAGTTATCAAGCCGCCCATGACATAGCTTAACGACTGTCATTACATGACACCAGGCACCAACGGCTTAGCGTGCCTTGCAAAGCACGGAAGCGGTCGGAATAATTGCCTGTAGCGATAGTCACTGGACGGTCACCCATCCTGCACCTGACCCCGCCTGTTGTTGCTTAACTCAAGTGATTGATTTCAATCACTCGGTTCAACTAGGCCACGAGCGTGTCATTCGAATTGTTAAGTAATCAGTAAATTTTCCTCTTTATGAAGGTTATTAGCTGAAACATTGATCGTTGGCCGCATATACAGGCTATCGGTAATGGAAAACAGCGTGAGGAAACCCGCACCTAAGCCAACTAAGCTGTCAGGATGGTACCTATTGGTGCTAACTAAGCCTACTCCATCTAAAACAATGTTCCAGGCACTGCAGCCTCCGAGTGGTCCCTTTACCCATCTAATGTGAATGAATGTTTAACTGACTGAACGCAGTATAAACCATCTCAGTACGAAGATACGAAAAATTTGGGTTCGATACCGGCTTATCAAGTTTAGGTATAAATATATTAAGGCGATGGTGGCAGAGGCAAAGCGGTGAGAGCGGAGCGGTCGATTCGGGAGATGGTGGGTTAGACTCCCGGTATGTATAGTTTAGCCTATAGCTTAGAAAACAAAGTCATTGTTTTCTAAGCAACATCACATCACTCCAATATTATAAAGGCGAAAGTTTGTGAGAGTGTATGTTTGTTCTTCACGTCTAAACGGCTGGAGCGATTTTAATAAAATTTGGTATGGAGTTGTGGAGACAACTTGGATTAACACATGCGTTTACACTGACGTTTTACTGCGGGAAAATATTTTATTCCCATGGGAAAATCGATGAACCACGGGTATCACCGCGGGGCACAGCTAGTAAAAAATAATGTAAAAGTACAGACTTAATCAAACAAATTGAGTTATAAAAAACCTATTTAGAGGCTAGAAATTCCACCCATGCCGAGACTCAAGCACGCGACCTCTGGCTAACCGTGCCCGAGTGCTTAGTGCGAGTTTTTTAACTACTCGATCGCGTTAACGTAAACTCATATTTCTATGGCATCGACGAAGCGCCACCTAGAGACAAGTATGGAAATTAAAATTGCTGAGTGCGAGTTGTAATGGTTTACGTTGAGAAGTGAACACTTTTACCAGCCAAAACACGAATAAACGCGAGTGCGAGTTGTACTGTGACAGCGTTTTGCCAGTTCGAACGGTTAACTTACTCATACTCACTACTCAATGCTCGATTAACGCGGTAGTAAAGTTATTCGATTGGATCTGTCAAACTCGCACTAAGCACTCAGACACTCAGAGGTGTGTTCGAGCCATGCAGCGATACCATGCCATGTACTCGTGGCATAGAGCCACGAGTACATGGCATGGGTGGAATTTTTAGCCTCTAAATAGATTTTTAAAATTGTCCTTGGCACGGGTGCATTAAAAAGAATAAAATTTAATTATTTTAATAAAGTGATTTTTGGAGAAAAAAAAAGAAAATTTAGCTGTTCCACTCTGTGCAGTTTAACAGAGCGGGACGGAGCAGTTTAGCCTTAACCATAACCTCGTGCAAGCTAATAAATTAAACAATAAATTTCAGCGGAACACTTTATAGAGCAGTAAACTAGTTCTGGCGACCAGCAACGAAATTTGACAAAAGAACTGTTTTAAAAACCCGTGCTAAGGTCAATTTTAAAAACCTATTTAGAGGCAAAAAATTCCACCCATGCCGGGATTCGAACCTGCGACCTCTGGCTGTCCGTGCCAGCGCTCTTTCCAACTGAGCTAATGGGCGGCTCACTGGCATGAGTGAAATGTCGAACCTTTTTACAATATTTTCTGTATTACGTACAGCCAGAGGTCGCAGGTTCGAATCCCGGCATGGGTGGAATTTTTAGCCTCTAAATAGGTTTTTAAAATTGTCCTTAGCACGGGTTAGTGCATTAAAAAAAATATATATAAAAGAACTGTTTCAAAATTCAGAGATACAGCTGTCGAATTTTGGGCTCAAACGCACTCTGCTAAATAACATGACATTTACATACTGGCACATACATTGCTTCTGGCCCCACACTAGGATACCCTGTGTCGTGGGAACCAGAAACAGCGACATCACAAACATGTAAACATCCATGACCTGGGGTTTTTTTTTGTTTACTCATTTACTCATGTAATTAGTGCGATAAAGAATTATTTTATTTGTTTTGTAGATTTGTTGAATGTATTACCTTCTAGGTATTCCTCTATTGTAGCCTCTGTCGTATTTTACTCTGTGCCCCGACATAACACTGACTGGTAACGAAGTAAATAAAGCACGCCGCATTTTTATAACAATTACGCGTTTTTGCCAACGCAAGTTCCGTAATTTACGTTACGCAATTGGTGGATACGGTCGCCTAGCACCGGCGCTGGTGATGTTTGCGCTTCAATCGCCTGTCAAAGTTGACAGGTGTGTGGAAAAGATGCACACGATTATTTATTTTATGTTTTATTCATTTATAAAAGCATACAGCATAAATCTTTTCAAAAAACAGGTAATCACTTTTATTTAAACAAACGGTTGCTGTGTGGTGTCGGCCTAGAGAATAGCACCAACCCAAATTCTTTCCACGGGTGTCGTAAAAGGCGACTTAGGGGACACAAACCGGGGGATGGGCAGCAGCGCCTCCTGCAGTACGATTCCACAAAACTGCGATCCCCAACTGGCATGCCCAGCGTGAGGATTATGGACATTATCCCCAAATGATGGCACAACCTTGCGCTATGGCGCTCATTAGGGGAGGGCTATGTCCAGTGGACTAATATAGCCTGGAGAAGAAGATGAAATCCCACAGCACAAATCTTTTTAAAAACAGATAATTACTTGAATCTAAGCAAACGGACGTAATTATTTTTTTTGTACGTACCTTATTTTGTTTTCTGGTGTGTAAAATAAAGACTTCTAATCTAATCTAATCTTATTTACGTGGCACTATTTTAGAAACTCTACATCCTTGGGCAAAATATAGGTAAAAAATCGGCGTGGGTTTGAGGTATGTGTGCGTGTGTGCGTGTGTGTGCGTATGTATGTGTGTGTGCGTAGTGTTTTATAAATCTTACCCACAATAAGATTGTGGGTAAGATTTATAAAACACGATTCTGTAGAACAATCCATAAACCATACGAATAATTTACTTAGTCTGTGATGGAGATTTTACTAGAATACTATCTCAAACTATTTATACTGCGTTTGTATATCACATATTCTATGAAGAGCCGAACCTAACATGCCCACATTGATCCGTGGATAGTCAATACATCGCCATCAGCCACAGCTATCCATTGAACCATGGCTTAACTAACATATCATAAGAAACATTTACATACATGCACATACATTGCATCAGGCCCCACACTAGGATGCCCTGTGTCGTGAGAACCAGAAACAGCGACATCACAAACATGTAAGCATCCAAGACTGTGGTTTTTTCTCTCCCCAGTCGGGGTTCGAACCCGGGACCTCTCGCATGGTAGGCAGATGCGCTACCGCTGCGATACAGAGGTCGTCGAAAACTAGCTATCAAGTCTAACGCGGAACCACTATACCAAACCAAAAGAAAGTGGTAACCAGGAACGCATGACGACAATAGAGTAGGCCGTTCACACGTCGAGCTAATTGTTAGCCAAGTTTCCCTATCGCGAGTGAAAACCATGGTGATGAAAGTCACCCGGATGTGAACCTAATACCCGATAGATAGGGGCTCTTATCTGAACGACCGTGTTTTTACTAACGGTGAGGAAAGTGCTCTATTTTTTTTACATGTGCACGTAGTTTTTATCAACCAAATTGAATTTTAAAAGTACCTGGAACCGACGTCGTGCATCGACTTACGAAACGTTGATGTACCGAAGGTGATCTGTCAGGATCGTGGCAAGTGGCAGACTCTGGTCTCTGTCTACCCTTCTGGGATACAGGCGTGAGGTTATGTATGTATGCTGAATTTAAGCGACTTACCGACTGACTACTATGGATCATTATACTATTTTAATTATACTATTAATTATCATTATACTATTCTCATTTCCTTCAGCAACTTTCCGTCGTAAGGTTGTCTGGAAGAAATTTCTTTTAGCAATAAGGCCGCCAATTGTACTTTGTATCTTTACATGTTTTATAATATGTGCTCTGGTGTACAATACAGAATATTCTTATCTTATCTTATCTTATTTTTATTTTTAATGCACTAACCCGTGCTAAGGACAAATTTAAAAACTATGGATCACTTTATAGGATAGCTTTAACCCGCGACCTCGCTCGTACTATAGATTATCCCACGGGTACGCATTACCAGGACATCAGGTATCCTTAGTTGAGTTTTGAATAACTACTTATCATACCATTTTGCGATTGGAATGAATCACTTAACGCTCGGAATTGTTAAGTGATTCATTCCGACCGCAAATCGGAGCGCACCGGCTGTCATGTAATTGCAGTCGTTAAGCCATGTCAGAGTCCTTGTGGGTGGCTGGATGACTTCTGACAGTAAGGCCCGCCACTGCCTGTCATTCCTCCACCAACCCGGACTTGGCCCCTGTGGTGGAGTATGGCCTAACCTTCCTGCGATGCAGGAAGAGATCCGTGCCCCAGCAGTGGGGGCATATAAGGGTTGGCATCTATTTGACTCTCAAAACTTAGAAGTGGTTACTTCAAAACTTTTTATGGTAGCTACAACGGTTTCCTTTCCAGCCCGGCCGATCTCAAAATGACTATCATTAATTAAATAGCCTAATTATGATAGGACTATAACTTTAATGTAGGTACTATCGTTTTAGCGCTGCGGTCAATTAAAACACGCAGGATATGTACAAGGCAAAACGGACGGACGGGCATGCACAATGTATACTCTGTATCAGATAAATGTTATTCTCGACAAATAATAATTTGACCATATGGCTTTGACTACAGTTTTCGGGTCTCACTTAAAACTCTTCAGACCTCAGTCTAGTCGAGTAAACAAATAATTAATAATTGAATTGTCTAAAAAACAAAAACACGCGAAACACTCCCTTGAGAATGAAAAGTCTTAAGAGGCTATGTTTCTTTTCTATTTATAAGTAATTCTTTTCTATTTCTTTTTACCCCAATATTCTTAGTAGTAAGTATGATTGAACCTTTATTTCTGTCCTCCGTTTGGAGATTGACAAATGTAAACAAACAAACAAACAACAACAAAGACGGTCTGTCTGTTTACAACTTGGTAACTTCTGTCCGGTGAAGAGTATAGAACTGATAAATCGGAAGGCTGCAATAAAGAGTACAAGCTATAGGTGAGTACTAGGCAATCATAAATCATCAAGAACGTTACGAGGAGCCAATCAATGTAGGCACAATGTGTGTAGGTTTCTCTTCCTTCAACGCGTAACAGTGCAGTAACAATGCACAGCCAACACCACGACTAGATTTAGAGGCGCTATAATCGTAACAGCTGACGCTGACGATGTTTTATAGCTACGGTAATAAAGCGGTAATATAGTTTTAATGTGAAATTGTAGTAGCAATACTATTCGCTAACGGTGGAGGAAAAAATCGTGAGTAAATCGTGTCTGAGGTGTTCAAACCTCAGCGCTTGAAATTGCAAATTCGCAGTTGGCATGCGTGGTAATTAAGCCCTTATTGTCTCTTTCTGAGATAAGTCCTCTACTCTGCAATGGGGTTTTTATTAACTACGTATAAAAAGAGAGAATCAACAGTTCCTCATCGAACTAACACTTTTCTGAGCTCAGGTGCCCTGTAGTGGGACGTACCTATACAAGCTACGTAAAAAGTTTTATTAACTCCCTGCATCGGTGATCAGAGGACGGCTGAGGACAGAAAGAAATGGCGTGCCGTATGAGAAGTCTATGTTGGGAACGAATACTGATTCGTTGATGGTTCAACCGACTACGCGAGCTCCGTATCTACTTGATTAGGCGCCGCTAAGCAGAGTCCGACAAAAATTAAGTAAGTTAATCTGAATTCAAATCAATGGTATGACTATCATTGAAGATGCGGCGGCAATGTTATATGAAGGCTGCGACGCTGGCGTCTCTTGGCCATCGCCATCGGAAACAGACCGCGGCCGTCATGGCGCGGCGAGAAACTATCGGACCTAACCGCCCCCTGGCTGAGATAACGCTTCGGGACTGGACAAACGGGCGGTAGAAACGCAACCAAAACGCTGTAGAGACCTGCGATGGAAACGCAGCATTTACAAAGAAAGAAAGACATTTATTATATCAACAAGACACATCACAGAAAGAATAAACCAGATAAATTAACATAGTATTTGGACATAATAACATATTTAGTAGACAAATACTTAGTAGTATTGACCGTCACGCCCCATAAGATTTTCTGATCGGACTTTACTACCCCCTGGTTGACATGACGCTTCGGGCCTGGACAAACGGGCGATGGAAACACTAACAAAACGCTGCAGAGACCTGCGATGGAAACGCATTATTTAGACAAATAGTAGGATTGACGGAGGACGCGAGGAAATCTAATCGAACCTTACCACTCCTGTGACTGAGATACTGCTTCGGGATTAAATAAATAAGCGGAAGAAACGCAACATGGTATGCCCAGAGCTTCGAATAAAATTCAGCATTCGGACAAATGGGTTGGATTGATTAACCGTCATAGCACAAACAGATCCTGATCAGACCTTACTGCCCTTGACTGAGATGATGCTGTGGTACTAAATAAAAGGACGGAAGGAACGCAAATATTTTGGACAAAAAATTAAACCGACAAATTGTTCGTCAGGTCGTACCGAGATCGAAGCGGAGTGGCTGACATATTTTTTTTATCAGAACCACCAACACGATATACACCAATACATGTATACAATAGGCCGTAAAAAGTAAATAAATCAAGTGTTCAGATGAGGTATATTTTCTCGCTAAGTATATGAATACCTAGAAGAAACTATTGTAGGTAATTTACGAACATGAGATTCACGTTCACATCAAAGATATACAATAAAGCGTTGCTTTTAGGAAACGCAGCGTTTTGGACGCCCGTCTGCAATTTTATCAAACTGTGTTTTGACTATGATTATTTTGATAAACACCGCCATCAAACGCTTCGTCTATACTTTATACTTAAAGCTTTACTAGAACTACGTTGAGTTCACTGGTACAGTAGGAATAAAAAAATAATAGCATTCAAAGAGTTTTTATATTATTCCAATGCCTTGCATTCCACCATTTAATTTTTGTCAACACCGGAATTCTTACCACGGTTTTTATTATGAGTTTGAGCGGTTTATTTTTGCTAAGTGAAAGAAAACATCGTGAGGAAACCTGAGTGTCTGACATTTCCAACTACGTCAGCGCTTGAAATTGCCAATCCACGGTGGGCACGCGTGGTAAACAAGCCCATACTCTCTCTTTCTGAGAGAAAGTCTCTGCCCTGCAGTGGGACGTACCTAAACAGGCCACACAAGAAAAAAGTTTTAGTTAAATTCTTTAAATTATAAATTATTAGAATTAATGAAAGCACATTATTATACCTACATATTATAGTTGTAACACTTAAACACCTTAGCAAATAACTATATCCTCTCTCTCTCTCTCTTTGAGAGAAGGCCTGCGTCTTACACAAAAAAAAAATATAAAAAAGAAAGTTTGTTCACACTAAATGGTAGGCGCACGTCTTTTGAACGGTAGACGCACTTCTTGTGAGTGGTAAGCGCACTTCTTGTGTGTCCCACTGGTATGTGGTCCCACTCGTGTGTCCCACTGGTATGTGTGTCCCATTGGCAGCACGGCCGGGTCCGTTCTGTTATGCATGAGCATTCACTACCTCCCTCCCCCGTGTCCTCCGGAGGGTGTCCTTTATAGGGCTAAAAAAAAGACACACA
Organism: Yponomeuta sedellus; assembly: GCA_934045075.1. Lineage (NCBI taxonomy): Eukaryota > Metazoa > Arthropoda > Insecta > Lepidoptera > Yponomeutidae > Yponomeuta > Yponomeuta sedellus. Next base: position 12,425,677 of record OW203744.1, on the reverse strand, counting down.
AAATGTTTGCACTCTGCAGCGTAAACAAGTAAAATCCCAAGTTAACATACTACGGAACTATTTCCGAGACTTCATTCTCTCTCCTGTCAGATTTCATCTAATTCGCTAACGGATTCTGAAACGCACGCTTAACTGACCGGAATCAATTCGGAACAGAGCAAAAACGACCCATTGTCTTGCTATGAGACTTATCTCATCAAAGGTACGGTGCACCAAGTCATAGTATCCTAAAGGCATTAAAAAAATTACAACCTCTTATAGCCCCTGAAGGTATAAATGAATCCAAATCTTCTAAAAGTATGTATATTTTGTACTCGTGCCCTAGTCGAACTGAGTGAGCTCAAGCATGTAATCTTACCACTGGCAGGTTCGATTTCCGGGTCGCGTATGTAGCTTTCCGTATTCAATGCGTTTATACGTCCCCGTATTCAATATGTTACTTATGTCCGTATTCCATACGTCAAGGAGAAATGAGTACGGATTTATATTCCATTCCATTGTTCTTCACAAAATGTAACATAACCACACGCATGTATCCCAGAGGGGTAGGCAGAGACAAGGGATTGCCACTTGCCACGATCCTGGCAGATCACCTTCGCTTCATCAACGTTCATAAGTCGTTGCATTGCCGCACGCCGATTCCAGGTACTTTTAATCTTCCCGTCTAGGCTGTAGGTTCTAAAAATAGTTGTCATAAAATAGTGGTTACGATTTTTAATGTTAGTCTTTGAATATACAAATATGTCTCCTTCTAGTCGTCAGGCTATACTAGTCCACTGCTGGACATAGCCCTCCCCTAATGAGCGCCATAGCGCCCTGTCTTCAGCTTGCCGCAGCCAGCATCTGCCTGCAGTTTTTCACAGATCGTCATCCCATATAGTCGGAGGGCGTCCTACATTTACGTTTGCCGAGTCGCGGTCTCCACTCAAGGACACGTTTACTCCAGCGGTTGTCGGTTCTTCGCGAGATACGGCCAGCCCACTGCCACTTCAGCTTGCTGATTCTCTGATATATGTATATACTCCTTCTAGTAAAATGACTTAATATTTATAGAACTTCTCCACCGAGTGGCATATTTTTGAGAAACGTGGCGTCTCAAAAGTATACCACCCATCTCCCCATAGCTGGATAGGACGCCTTCTCCCAGACTTTGAGCTTAGTCACCACGCCTGCCTACCACTGATCGCAGATCTCAAGATGTGTCCCCAAACACTCAGGTTTCCTCACGACGTTCCTCTGCACAACTACGGAAGAGAACACCCTGCCATAACGGCCCGCGATCAGAGCGTTATTTAGCCGAAATGAGTGCGCCTGCGCCGATAAGATGAACAATCGCTTTCAGTTCAGTGTTTGTTATAACGGACTTAAGTAGTCTAAATTGATGGTTTAAAGTACAGGTTCACTGCGATTGTTATTGGTGCTTGAACGGGTTTTGGATGGTTCGAACTATAAGGTAAACCGGTCATGTAAGGTATATATACATATAGATAGAGAACACTTTATTGTACATAAAAAGGAACTTACACAGATATTTCTTAACCTAAGAGTACAGACGGCGGCCTTATCACTAAAAGTGATCTCTTCCAGACAACCTTTGGATGGACTGGAGCAATATATACCTTCCATTGTAGGGATACCTTATTTTTCCGCGGTTCCGTGCTTCGCAAGGCACGTTAAGCAATTGGTGCTGGCTGCCGTCGATAGACGGCAGTCGTTAAACCAAGTCAGTGGCCTTAAGGCGGCTCGAAAACTTCTAACAGTGAGACCCGCCACTAGTCTTGCAAGCCTGCACCAATCCGGACCCGTGGTGGAGTATGGCCTATACCTTCCTTAGGGAAGAGACCCGTGCCCCACGGTGGGGACATAATGTGTTGATTATGGTGAAGGTATACCTACAAGCTATAGTTGTACGCTATGAGTGTCTGAGGTTTTGGAAAGAAAGGTTAGAGGCGCATGATAGTTTTCTGTATTGTTTTAAACTAGGAACGTCCCACTGCCGGGCACAGAACTTCTCTCTAGTAGGATTCATTGTTTTTTTGCGTACATAGGTAAGATAAGATAAGAATATTCTTGTACACCAGGAAAAAACAAGCAAAAAATAATTACAAAGATACATTACAATTGGCGGCCTTATTGCTTATAGGTAAAGTCAGACAAAGATCTGAATTGAGACATGGGATACTGGATAAAGCTGGATAAAGGATGAAGCGCTCGTGGCCTAGGCGAACCGAATGATTGAAATCAATCACTTGGTTAAGCAAAAACAGGCGCGGTCAGGCACAGGATGGGTGAGCGTCCCGTGACTACCGCTAGTGGCATTTTTCCGAGCGCTTCCGTGCTTTGCAAGGCACGTTAAGCCGTTGGTGCCGGCTGTCATATAATGGCAGTCGTTAAGCCATGTCAGAGGCCTTATGGGTGTCTTGATAACTTCTGACAGTAAGACCCGCCACTGTCTTACAATCCTCCACCAACCCGTACTTGGCCCCCTTGGTGGAGTATGGCCTAACCTTCCTGCGATGCAGGAAGAGACCCGTGCCCCAGCAGTGGGGACATACAAGGGTTGATAACGTAACGTATACTACAGGTGTGACGTATACAGGTGTGACTAAATTTAATTTGAGAGTTCTTGTCATATTTGAGTGGTTTGATTAGATCTTTAATTTATGAAATCTACTATACCATTCAGTGTAATAATTTACATGTTGTACACTTCATATCCATTCACCCTGTGCCTTTCGTTGGGTGGAAGCTAAATAATGCTTAACAGATTTTTGTTTGATTACAACTGCGGTGTTCTTTTTTTAAAATCCGCTAACTTTTATTACATACTAGCTGACCCAGCGAACTTCGTACCGCCTAACAGTCGATTCTTTTTTTTTTTCTTTGTAAGAACCATCCTCGTACTTCAAGATATATTTAAAAAAAAGAATTAGCGAAATTGGTTCAGCTGCTCTCGAGATTTGCGCTTACCAACACATTCGTCGATTCATTTTTATATTATAGATAATTCAGTGAGAACAATGACGGGCTGAAAATCAGCGCTGTGATGATGCATGCACTCACAGCACTTAGCTGAGCCCTATCCTTTTTATCATATATTGTCTCTAATTTTTCATAGTATTCATGTGTTCTCTAATCTGTGTGTGATAAATAAAAAATTTTCAATTTCAATTTCAATACTGGATATCCCGGTAATGCGTTCCCGTGGGATAGTTTCTTACGCGGTCGTAGCTGCGGATTGAAGCTAGTCCCTATCTCTACTGTTGTTATAAACACGAAAGTTTGTAAGTATGGATTGATGTTTGTTACTCTTCCACGTAAATTCTACAGAATAGATTGTAATTAAACTTTACAAGTATATTGTTTATACATCAGAATAACATATAGGCTACAATTTATAAGGATATTGGGTGAATTGTTCAATATATGACGATAAGTGTCAAATGGTAAAAAAATCTACCCTATAATACTGCGCACGAAGTCGGGGGTGATAAATAATTAAGAAATGTACAGAAACGTGAAATATGTTTACCTGCCTATAGAGGTGTGACGGTGCAAACCTCTTCACACCATTTTTATTTCTTTTTCTATCTATCATTTTCAAATATTTAAATTACGTCACACATTCTTCGATTTCCCTCATTTTTCATCACTACTACTACACCCTTCGAACAGACCTGACTATTTTACCTGCTTATCCGTTTTTATCCAGTTTTTCTGTTTTAATATTACTAAGTACATAGTTATCTACAAATAAAACAACACCTGAAGTCGTTCCAGTTCTTATTATTTATAAATAATATACAACGTTACAGAGGTAAGTGAATTTCACGTTTAAATGACGACCTGGCTCAAACTAGAGCTCTAAAGTATTTCTTAATGACTCGCGATTCTCGTACATATAATATTAAACGGCTTAATCGCGATTATTTATTAGGTAAAATGTAATCACCCTAATTTTCGACGTTACAGCAACGTTGCCGTTGCCTCTTACACACGCGTTTCATTGAAAATTCATTAATAAAATTTAAACACAAATGCCGGTGAGTCGCCCATTAGCTCAGTTGGATAGAGCGCTGGCACGGATAGCCAGAGGTCGCGGGTTCGAATCCCGGCATGGGTGGAAGTTTTAGGCTCTAAATAGGTACATAAAAATTAATAAATAACATTTAATACAACCAACAACTATCTTCGCTACACGTTAAGCTCACCTTGTGTGTAACTGTACAACATTACCTTATTTATTCATATGAATTATAAATACATAGCAGACAACCGTACATACGACAGCCCATCAATCTTTACACTACCAATCTAGGGGTAAGATCAACTCGGTCGACAATAGGCGGGCCGCATCTGGTCATGGACACAAAACCAGACTAATACCAAAGGCGTAGAGTTAATTTCACATTATCAGCGAAAGGATCAACGTGTTGTCGTGTGTACCTACAAAACCTTACATCGCGCGCTATTAATATTGAATATTAATATTAAATTAATAATTTATGCAGAGACGTTGCAGTTTGCAAACGTCGGCGCCTACGCATCTCAGATTGTAACCTATTGTTAGCGAGATATAAGCTCACATTTTCAGGTACAGTCGGCAGACATTTTAACAACTTTTATATTAATTAATTATAACTTAAGCCAAAGGCATTTAATTTAAAAAAATATTATTGAATTGTATACAAGTTAAATATGTCAATTCAAAATAAAATACTTACAAAAAATTACACACTTAATAAAAAAAAACATGATATCCAATAAGTTTTCGTCAAGAACACATACTAGACCCTAACTAGGCAAACCAAAAACCAATTTTATTTAAAAACAATAAATAGTGGTCTTACCTTTATATTGATTGTTTTATGTGATTGAATTAAACTCAAACTCAAATCAGTTATTTGCGAATACATATCAAGACATAGAGTAAATCGTTTCTACAGCAGCAATAATAATTGTTACAGGTACTTTAAAAACCTATTTAGAGGCTAAACATTCCACCCATGCCGGGACTCGAACCCGCGACCTCTGACTAACCGTGCCAGCGCTCTCCAAACTGAGCTAATGGGCGACTACTGGCGTCAGTGAAATTTCGAACCTCTTTACAATACTCTCTGTATTACGTATTACAGGTATTACTTATGTTGCATGCAAATATTTATTTATAAATTATTTTTATGAAGTCTATATACTCGTACGTCGCACTACAGGGCATCGGTCGTCTCTCAGAAAGAGAGAGTATGGGCTTAATTACCATTCGTGCCCACCCGGACTGGCAATTTCAAGGGCCAAGGTTTTTAAACGCCTCTATTGTTAGAAGAAAAATAACTTTATTGCATACAGTATTAATTGCTGCTTAATGCTACTGAGCATGATCTACCAGCTAACCTAAGTTTTGAAGACAAGATTAGCGGGTGGTGAAACTTGCAATACTAAATAATATACTAATTATTTATTTTTGTAGTTATACATTAAATGGGTCTAATGGCGATTATTTATTAGGTAAATCGTATTTATACCTTATTTCTCGAAGTTTCGGTAGCGTTATATAATTATGTATGAGTATCGCGAATCATTAATAATAATAATATTTATTTCCAGAACAAGTCCTTACTACTTTTTTATATTTAAAATATTACTTTATTATATTCTCATATGAAATTCAGTATTGGGTAAAATAATAAATAAATACGCCTGCGAGCCTGCATCGAAAATCCCACGACAGGTCGCGGGTTCGAGTCCCGGCGTGTGTGGAATTTTTAGCCTTTAAATAGGTTTTTGAAAATTGTCCTCAGCACGGGTTAGTGCAACGAAATGAATATAATCATTTAACATATTTTGTTTATATCCAGGAGAAAATTTAATGAAATCAAATATAACTGTATGATGTAATGCTGACTGTACTTACGCTTACTTATAGCTTACTCGTATGTCTTAAGGATTGGAATAACTTTCGCAAGTACTTAATGTAGCTGTGTGCCTATTGCTTTAAATTCTTTGTTGCTTTCGTGAATTTATAAAGAAATCGTCGTGGGAAAATTAGATTGCCTTTAAGATGGATTTTTTTTCTTTCTACACGTCTACGTTAACACATGGAAAAATACGAAAAAAAAATTATCAAATTGTTTACTCATTAGCACATGCTCAGGGCCAGTTTCTGAATTGAGAATTTTGCTAAGTAAGTAGTTAACTGTATTGCTGTCTCTACGAATTTCTCGGCAAAGAGCGTGACGGAACGTTCCTCGAGTATTCCCTTAGTGAAATTTTCAATTTAGAAACCGGCCCTAGGCTCGCTCTGGGCGAGTTTCTGAATTGAGAATATAGCTATGTCAACAGATAACTGTAGTGCCGTCTCATCGAATTTCCCAAAAAAGAGCGTAATAGAACATTTCTTAAGTATTTACTTAGTGCAATTCTCAATTCAAAAACTGGCTCTCAGACTGTTAAATATTAAGCTAGTTTTTTTACAAATAGGCTTACTGCAGCAAAGAATATTCAATCTAATCTATTGCCACTACAACTTCACCAAGCGCTCGTGGCTTAGCCGAACCGAGTAATTGGAATCAATCACTTCAGTTAAGCAACAAACGGTGCGGTCAGGTGCAGGGTGGGTGACCGTCCCGTGACTACCGCAGTGGTATTTTTTCCGAACTCTTCCGTGCTTTGCAAGGCACATTACACCCTTGGTGCCAGCTGTCATGTATTGACGTCGTCGTTAAGCCCTGTCAGGCCTTATGGGCGGCTTGATAACTTTTGACAGTAAGGCCCACCACTCTGTCTTACAATCCTCCACCAACCCGGACTTGGCCCCCGTGGTGAGTATGGCCTAACCTTCCTGCGATGCAGGAAGAGACCCGTGCCCTAGCAGTGGGGAGAAGCTAGTCTTGATATCGACAGATTTACGTAACTAACTAATCACCCTATTTCCGCTTCAAAGGAGTGATAATATATTTGCTGATATATTTGTTACGTTGCAGAAGTGCGTGCAAATATTACGCTGCAAACGATCGTTATCAAACCGCTGTTAAGTTTGAACATCAGACGTTACGTCACACATTTAATGGCAACGTGTGTAATCAGACATGCAAAATCGCTTGTTGGTTTATCGGACTGCCGTTTTACTTCTGTGGCGAAACATTGCGAAATTCTAGAGGGAATCAGAAGGACCGCTCTAAGGCTGACCACCGGTTTCTAGTATACTAACAATCTGTTAATTAGAACAGCTGTCAAATGTTTTCTCGTATGCACTTTGGCCGACTGACAGCTGTTAACAGTAGATTAACAGTTTGTTAGGGTACCAGAAACCATTTTAGGGGCTAAATACTTTAAACCCGTACTTGGAAATTTTGAAATGTATACGGATACAAATTATGTAAACTTTTTCTATTGATTTTGTCATTTCTTAATATTTTTTGTAAATTTATGGGTAATTACGTTTTGTATTTTGGGTCATTAAATAAACAAATTATCTATCTATCTGTCTTCCAATTTGTGCCTTCAATTCGAGTTGATTCATACTTGTCCTGATACTGGTGGTTTACTGCTAAAATGTGTACAAATATTATTTCTAAAATGTGTAATTGCTGAAACATAACCGTAAGAGGTCGTCATTTGCATCAACTTTTGTATTACGATTCTTAGAAGTTTGGTTAGTAATTCCATTTTCTAACTACCTACTCGTAATTTTTATTTTTAAAATGATGATAAATTGTCAAAATGCTCATGATGGTCATGGCAACAAAATATCCGGTTTTCATGTTCTAGTTAAGTTGGCAGAACTGTTTTCTCTCTCTCTCTCACTCTCTCTGCGTGACCAAATAACCATAGTGTATGTTGTGAATTATAAATAAATTATCTGGTTCATACATAGTGCTGCCTGCGACTTTCCAATCTACATACAGTCAACGAAAATTGCTTTCCTGAGCCAGTTCTCAACAGATGACGCATATTATTAAGTCGACATTCATAAAAGATGAAACACACCACACCGTGGTGGCCGTAGCGTCATTTACAGCAGTGATAAAGACACTAGCGGACCCAACAGACGTTAACCTACATGCAGCGCCATCTGCCGGGTTGTTTTGTGAATCTAAAACATCCAGGGCGCCACCCAGACGGATACAAAAAAAATAATTCAAATCTGCCCCGCCAGTTAGGAGGATTTCAGTGACATTTAAACGTATATTGGACATTGGAAGGCTCCGACGACAAAGGTCGTCGTCGTCGTCAGCTATACTAGTCCACTGCCGGACATAGCCCTCCCCTAAAGAGCGCCACGTTGTGCTACAATAAAGGGTAATGCCTATATATATCTAAATCCAATGTATGCGCCCCCCGGCAGCGTACATTGGATTTAGATATAATATATAGGTCTCTGGTTCGATCCCCGGCCGGGTCAAACTAGGAAACAAACTTTTCTAGTTTGTCTCGGCTCTTGGATGTTATCTATGTATTTATTGTATTAAATCTATCGTCGAGTTAGCACCTATAACACAAGTCATTTAGTTGTGCGTAGTATAGGGCTAACGAGATCTGTGTAATATGTCCATGAATATTTATTTATTTATTTTTATATATATGGCTACAATCGGATATACTCACTGATCTAACATCCACGTTTTCTCAGAAATGGCAGGAGATAGTGTTTCACTCTAAATCATACTTTTATCATTTTGTGACAGAACATTCTGTGCCTTCTTGGTTTGTGGCAAAATGTTGGCCAAATATAATTAGAGTCGAATGCAAACGTTTAAAACGGTAGCCAATTTAATTATAAGCTTGAATACGAAGGCGGTGCGGTGTAAATCAGAATAATACCACCATAATTTTATGTAACTTTTTGGACGTTTCTATGTACAGTCACGAGCACTAACATGTATGCACGTCAGTACCCCGTCAAAGTCAAAAGAGTCAATTTCTTATGTATCAGGATAGAAGAGCATAATGTGACAAGGTTCTAAGTGTTTACATGTTAGTGCCCGCGACTGTAAATTTCACTAAATTTCGATTTGGTTTGTTGTAAACAATTTGTCACTCTACCTGTTCAACTGACCTTCTAAATATTTTGAATAACATATTTAGATAATTATTAATGTGAGGTAATGCATATCTCACATGCTCTTTAAGTAAAACGACGTATAACTAAGCTATAACTTTATGATATACTAGCTGTGCCCCGCAGTGTTACCTGCGATTTATTAGAGAAAATAAATTGTGTTTTAACAGTAAAATATATTTTGCCGCAGTAAAACGTAGCCTATGTGTTAATCCAGGGTTGACACTCTAACTCCATACCAAATTGTATTAAAATCGCTCCCACCTGAAATGTAGTAGAACTTTTATAAATAACAAGAACTGTAACGACTTCAGGTGTTGTTTTATTTGTAGATAGTTATTTTATAATAAAGCAGAAAAACTGGATAAAAACGGATAAGCAGGTAAAATAGTCAGATCTGGTCGAAGCGTATAGTTGTAATGATGAAAAATGAGGGAAATCCAAAAATGTGTGACGTAATTTAAATATTTAAAAATGATAGATAGAAAAAGAAATAAAAATGGTGTAAAGAGGTTTGCGCCGTTACACACCGTCTAGACGTGACGAAGTAACAAACATACCACACATTGTAGACTTTTAGTCCGGATCTACTTACGGGTGTTGTTATATCGGAAGAGTCCGACCAGTTTTCGCTCCGATTCGCAAGGCTTGTTCATGGTGAGCAGAGACGGAGCTCGCGTCGTCGGTTGCTCGTCTCACACACTCTTCCGATATAACTACACCCGTAAGTAGATCCGGACTAAAAGTCTACAATGTGTTGTGCTTACGAAAGTTTTACTTAGACATACACACTCAAAGACAGACACACTCACAAACTTTCGCCTTTATAATATTAGTGTGATGTGATAAGACCGTATATCTGTATCTAAAGCTTAGTCATCACTATCAGCCTTTTTTTGCTTTTCGGCCGATGGCTTGGGACCGAAAAATGTGGTCCAAGAAAGCCTTTGCCCACCACTAGTGCACAGAAGAGGCTACTTATTAAAAAAGTCCACTGTCCAGCCACTTCTAGGTATATTAGGCATACTTCTGTTCCAAACGCATTGTGCCTGCGCCCGCGCAGTCTCGAGAAGCATCGAGACATTTTTTCCAGCACATCCGATGCTGTCGGAAACAGTACGAGATTGATCGCAGTAAAGTCGCCTAATTGGCCAGGTCTAGAAGATTTATAGTTAGAAACTAGAAATACCTTATGACAAATTTAAAAACCTATTTAGAGGCTAAAAATTTCACCCATGCCGGGATCCGAACCCGAAACCTCTGGCTATCCGTGCCAGCGCTCTTCCAATTGAGCCAATGGGCGACTCACCGGCATCAGTGAAATTTCGAACCTCTTTACACTATTCTTTGTATTACGTACAGGCAGCGACATCTGGCTTAAGCAAATTGCATCACTTACAGCCCCGACTACCTACTTTGCAGTTAGGTTTTACATCGGAACGATATCACTGTACCCACATGATTATACTATTTTTATTTTTTTATTTTTAATGCACTAACCCGTGCTAAGGACAAATTTAAAAACCTATTTAGAGGCTAAAAATTTCACCCATGCCGGGATTCGAACCCGAAACCTCTGGCTATCCGTGCCAGCGCTCTTTCAATTGAGCCAATGGGCGACTCACCAGCATCAGTGAAATTTCGAACCTCTTCACTATTCTCTGTATTACGTACAGGCAGCGACATCTGGCTTAAGCGAATTGCAATTGGAAGAGCGCTGGCACGGATAGCCAGAGGTTGCGGGTTCGAATCCCGGCATGGGTGAAATTTGTAGCCTCTAAATAGGTTTTTAAATTTGTCCTTAGCACGGGTTAGTGCATTAAAAATAAAAATAGTATTACCTTATGACAAGTCGCTTTGTCGTGGCGAATCAAAATAACACAGATAGCGGTCTGTAAAGATTCTTCGGCTGAAAGTTGCATTCAAATTGGCTGAGCCCCGCTTGTAATCGCTGAGATTCCAAGCCGTCCAAAAACATGAAAACATTTTGTTCAAAAACATACACACTCACAAACTTTCGCCTTTATAGTATTAGTGTGATGTGATGTGATGTGATGTGATGTGATGTGATGTGATGTGATGTGATATGATGTGATGTGATATGATGTGATGTGATAAGACCGTATATCTGTATCCAAAGCTTAGTCCGGAGTCGCTATCAACAAACATCAAGATCACAAATGCAGTAAACATGTCACTTATGTAAGCAGCCAACGCCCCCCGGGTCAACGCAGCCACGATAATATGCATGAAACCCAGCCGGGAAGACTATTATCAGAACCTTCTACCTCTTGCTGGAGAGGCACAAAAGGTCCACGTTGGCCATCCCAGGAACTATAGTCACTCAGAGTAATATTAACCCTTTTTATAGTCGCTCAGGGTAATATCAACCCCCACTGCTGGGGCACCGGAATAAATTTCATGCAGGAAGGGTCTTTTCCTAGGTTAAGCCATACTCCACCGCGGAAGCTAAGTTCGGTTGGTGGAGATAATCACTCAGAGGGAAAAAAAACCTTGCAGCAGGGTTAATCAATCCAATCAGTAATGGAGGTGACTATAAGATTTACGATATCGACCCTTGTGTGTCCCCGTTGTTGGGGCACGGGTCTCTTCCTGCATCGCAGTAAGGTTAGGCCGTACTCCACCACGGGGGCCAAGTCCGGGCCAAGACTATAAGGTTTATTATCAACTAATTTTGTTTTTAGGTTACTAATTTTGTTTGTGTAGGTATTTTTTTGTTTAATTAAGGTGATCAGTAAGAATCGTGACAAGTGCCAGTTCCTGGTCCTGCCTACCTGTTTTTATTTTTATGAAATTGAAAAATGCTTAGGAATTAACAAAATGTAATTAATTAACAAAGTAATGAATTAACAAAATAACCAAGCTATGTCATTTACTGTATTAAATTACTTGTTGTTAACTCTGTTTTTCTCCCTTTATGAAATAAAATAAAAATACTAACTTATTTTTTATATATTTCTTGGCTTTAGTCGATTTCATAAGTATGACCTATAAAACTTGCGCAAACACGACGAATCGATTGATATCTTATTTGTCAAAATCTGATAATTGGTGAAAGAGTTTTGAAGAAAAATAGAATGGGACATACTTTACATACATACATACATACATACGTAAAGGTTGAAGTGTAGTTGATTGTTTACATTGTTATACGTTTTTTGCGGAGCATACGATCTATTTTACGATCTCAATCCGATCAGTTCTAAGTGTTTTCCGTCCGGTGTTGCTATGACCTTTTGTCTCCCTAGCAATTCTACCGCTCAGTACATCACAACTTTCTCTGTTAAACCTCAACTAAACTCGTCCCTAGTCGTAAACAAATAGAGCCTAAAATAAAACAAATTTAGAAGGATATCAGAAGCCATTCTTCAACCACTAAAAAGGTCATATTATATTATATTTTATCATAATCGAAATGCAAAAGATAAAGTTCGAATTTGAATTTCGAATTTGGAATAGGGCGTTGCATAATCCAAGATGGCGGCGCTATCGTCCGATTTGTTTGCCTGTCTGTGTAATGTCAAGATGATTTGAAGGGTCTTGTCAATATTTTGACACGGTGTACTACGGTCTATCAAGCAGTATCTTACATCACGATGTTGCGATAAAACAAATCAAACAACATAGGTGTCTCTCTCATGCCACAGTGTCGAGCGTCTTGTTGGGGTGGGATTTGGATAGTGACCAGATTTGGCATTATTATGCCAAATGAAAAACTTTATGCAGATAAATTTTTACTTTATTTTATTCAGGAACTATAAAAGGCACGGTTCTCTTCCTGCATCGCTATACTCCACCACGGGGGCCAAATCTGAGTAGGTGGAGGATTGTAAGACAGTGGCAGGCCTCACTGTCAGGAGTTATCGAGCCGCCCATAAAGCCTCTGACATGGCTTAACGACTGCCATTACATGACAGCCGGCACCAACGCCGTGCCTTGCGAAGTACGGAACCGCTCGGGAAAATGCCACTATTGTTAGTCACTGGACAGTCACCCATCATGCACCTAACCGCACCTGTTGTTGAAGAACTCAAGTGATTGATTTCAAACACTCGGTTCGACTAGGCCACGAGCGCTTCGCTATATGTAACTAGCCCATAAACAGAGCCCACTATTGGGCAAAGGCCTCTTTACTTTCACATCAACCCATTCAGTACTCACCTCTAAAATAGACAAAGCAAATTAATTAGTAAGGTATTCCTCTTTACGTAATACTGTACAGACGGTACGATCTCAGCGATTCCAAGCGGGGCTCAGCCAATTTGAATGCAACTTTCAGCCGAGGAATCTTAACAGACCGCTATCTGTGTTATTTTGATTCGGCACGACAAAGCGACTTGTCATAAGGTATTTCTAGTTTCTAGCTATAAATCTTCTAGACCTGGCCAATTAGGCGACTTTACTGCGATCAATCTCGTACTGTTTCCGACAGCATCGGGTTTGCTAGAAAAAATGTCTCTATGCTTCTCGAGACTGCGCGGGCGCACGCACAATGCGTTTGGAACAGAAGTATGGCTAATATACCTAAAAGTGGCTGGTCAGTGGACTTTTTTTAATAAGTAGCCTCTTCTGTGCACTACTGGTGGGCAAAGGCTTCCTTGGACCACATTTTTCTGTCCCAAGCTATCGGCCAAAAAGCAAAAAAAGGCTGATAGTGATAACAGAAACGCAAATGTTTATGTTTCACTTTTGGTTTTGTGAATATTGATAACTTCGTTATCACTAGTTCCACTATAGGTGTTCTATGCTTGCGAAATTTTTAAAACCTCTTACAAATTTATGCTGTCCTGGTACTTTATACACCTAAATACTAGATGCTTTGTACTACAAATATCAATAAAATTTAAACTGTTTTATATACGGTGAAAGGATTTTTGATAATATTATAAAAATAACAATAAAAAGTTGACTGGCCCCGATATGTAGTTGCAAATTCTAATTTGTAACATACAAAAAATAGGAAAGAAATTCCACTGAGTCCTTCTATTTTATTCTATATTCTCTTCGATAAACAGAGCGTGAAGTCTTATTGTAAACAATAAAATATGTACTAAATGCTACACGATCGGCCATCTTCACCTGAACTTCATGTCTTATCGGATTCGCCGTTATTTCTCCAACAATAAAAGTTATTTAACAGCAAATGAGGTGTCAAGCTGGCCTGGTCTTTTTCACGCGCAGTTGACTCTGTAATCGTACCTTTCTTGACAATACAGTGAAACTGAAATAATTCCTATCGCCGTCAACATAAGGGCGAGTATAGACCAGCAGAACAGGTCTTCCTAATATTGTCAACTGTACAATGTTGACGTGCAGGCAGTTTTTGCACGCACCTGTTTAGAGAGTCAATGAAATTGTAATGAATGTCCGATTTACATTGTGTTACATAAAATGTTACGGATTTATTAATTGTGCTACTTACGTGCATATAAACAGTCTGTATACGGCCCAGCGCAGAAGCCTGTCTTGTAAAGAATCCTGTCTTGTAAAAAAACCCAGGACCCTAGGAGCCAGCCTGCGAAATGAAACGCATTAGCTCCAGAGCGATGATACTAAACAGTGAAACCAAACCATACCGCGATGTAAGATACCGATAGCGCCATCTATTGGCAAAATTAAAACTAATTACATTTCGGGAATATTATATATACAACTTGAACATGCCTTCTCTCAGAGAGAGAATGGGGTGCTTTTTAGAGTTTGGGAGAGTTCAAAGCGCTGAGTATGTGCATACCGCAAACAATCAGGTTTCCCCACAATGATTTTCTTCACAGTTAGCGAGATAATAAACTCAATGCCTGATGAGTCGAGAAACAGTCAAAGAAATCTCAAGTTTACGAGTAATTAACAAACCCCACTTCACAACATTATGGCTCTTGATACGTCAAGACAAGGCGCCTTTTCCTCTGTGCCGAATTAAAAACAAAGATTACAGTTGATAGCTGATACCTACTTAACTTAATAGCGATTTGCAGGACACTAAATCGGGCTACTTAATACAGAGCTGCCAACTTGCTAAGGCCCCGTTAAATTGTTTCCCACTTATCGTTTAAAACAATCTACGAAAATTTCCACGTCCTGTACAGTTCTCGGCAACCTAGATCTAAGGTTTAGTGGGGGTATAGCCGATACACTCCTTTGCTTTCCGTCTCTTCTTTCTTTGTCCGTCAACGGTTCATCATCGTCAACCCATTATGCAACCCATATAATAATATATATTTTTTATTTTGTGTATTTATGTAAGTTATTAAAAGTAAAAGTAAAAATAATTTATTTGCTAGAACACGGGTACACATCATCATCATCAGCCCACCGCTGCCCACTGCTGGGTATAGGCCTTTTCCCCATTATGCCAAGCCTCACGGTCTCTCGCCATCCTCATCCAAGGACCCTCCACTGACTCTGCCACATAGTCTGACCATCGGGCCGCTGGTCTGCCCACCGACCGCTTTCCCGTTCTCGTCTTCCCGCCTTGCCAAGTGCCCCGCCCACCTCCACTTTAGTCTCGAGATCCGGTCCCCTACATCGTCAACCTTCGTTTTACGTCGAATAACGATATTTGGAACCCGATCTACGAGTCTAAGGCGGGTACACGGGTACACATACTCGTATCATGTTTTAAATTTATTCTTAAGATCCTACATGTTCTACCTTTCGGTGTGCAAATATTGTTGCTGGATCGCCCAATTTAAAATATAATATAATAAAATTAATGACCAAAATTTTTAATCTAATTAATAAAACATTAATGTAATTAATAAAACATTAAAAATTAATAAAATATTAAAAATTAATAAAACATTAATCTGTGAAAACATTAAACATATTTGTATTTATCTGTTGATAACTATGTACACTATTGTTTAGGCATGTATTCATTTATACCTTTGTAATAATCTTGTATATTTGTACATCTACTTCCTTCTTCAATATACTAGTCCAGTCCATCCAAAGGTTGTCTGGAAGAGATCACTTTTAGTGATAAGGCCGCCGTTTGTACTCTTAGGTTAAGAAATATCTGTGTAATTTCCATTTTTATGTACAATAAAGTGTTCTCTATCTCTATCTATCTATCTATGTCCCCACCGAGGGGCACGGGCTCATCCCTGAGGAAGGTATAGGCCATACTCGACTACGGGGGCCAAGACCGGATTGGTGAAGGCTTGCAAGACTAGTGGCTGGTCTTACTGTCAGAAGTTTTCAAGCCGCCCTAAGGCCTCTGAATTGGTTTTACGACTACCATCTACAGACGGCAGCCGATACCACCTGCTCATCGTCCTTATGAAGCATCGAACGGCAGTCGTTAAGCCATGTCAGAGGCCTTATAGGCGGCTTGATAAGTTCTGACCGTAAGGCCCGCCACTGCCTTATAATCCTCCACCAACCCGGATTTGGCCCCCGTGGTGGAGTATCGCCTAACCTTCCTGCGATGCAGGAAGAGACCCATGCCCCAGCAGTGGGGACATACAAGGGTTGATAACGACTTAAGTAATAATTTATCTATATCTGCGGTAGATATTTTTTTTTTACTTTTCGCTATTACTATATGGGTTTGCCAACAGTAACTCCGCTAGGCAGTATCTTTGGTATGCAGCCGATAAGGCGGCGCGTGCGCACTATCCGCGTAAATCTCCGCCAGAATTCAGGTTGTTCACCCTGTATACCGCTCCCCTGCCACTCGGCTACTTGCCGGTCAAGCGGTAATGTACAGGATGTACAGAGAAATATTTTTCGTTCAAAAAATCATGCAATGATCTATCTCTGAGGGCGTGAAATGAAAATTGTTAAAGGAATGTATATATCTGTATATCTTATCAGCCCATAAATAGAGCCCAGAGTTGGGCATAGGCCTCTTCTCTTTCACAGCAACCCAACTGGGGGCGAGTCTCTTAAATGCATAGTTGTTCAATAGAGTCATATTAGTCCGGTAATGATCGTTTCATTCACACTATCAGTAGTCTAGTAACCAATCGCATTGCAATGGTACAACCCATTCTACTTGATTCGGCGCCTCGCGTGATTCGATCTTCTTCGCGAGAGATGCCCATTTAATTTGCGCGGTTTATACCCCTAGAATGACTTTGTACTGCTATTGCTTTGCAGACTACCGAATTGAGGCAAATAACAACCATTATCGTGCTTATATCATCGTCGTCGTCGTCAAGCTGTACTAGTCCACTGCTGGACATAGCCCTCCCCTAATGAACGCCATGACGCCCCGTCTTTAGCTTGCCGCATCTAGCATCTGCCTGCAGTTTTAGCAGATCGTCATCCCACCTAGTCGGAGGGCGTCCTACACTTTTGCCGAGTCGTGGTCTCCACTCAAGAACACGTTTACTCCAACGGTTGTCGGTTCTTCGCGAGATATGGCCAGCGCACGGCCACTTCAGCTTGCCGATTATCTGAGCTATGTCAATAACTTTGGTTCTCTGTCGGATGCATTCGTTACGAATCCTATCCTGAGCTCGCTGAGTGATTTTCAACTGGTGGACCAACCCTTTCGTGAGAGTCCATGTCTCGGCTCCGTAGGCCATGACAGGTAGGACGCACTGATATCATTGATATCACTTATACGAGTATCATTCTATTGAAAAACTATGCACATATTAGACTCTAGGTCCTTTGCTAGTCTTGTCCAATGTCTCCCAGCCTCTTTCACAATGTCGTCGGCCAAGCGGGCTGGTGGTGTGCTCACCGACCATCGACTCATTCTTGGCCTCCACTCAGTGGCTTCCTTAGTCCATCTGCCGCCTTCCTGCCTAACCAAAAGACCCCATCCCCATTTTAGATTTGTGATACGTGTGCTTATATCTTTGACTTTGGAATTTTGCCGAATATCTACGTTTCTCACAATCTACATGTACCTAATGATGGCCGAATAATATAACATAACATTTACATACAAGCACATACATTGCTTCTGGCCCCACACTAGGATACCCTGTGTCGTGGGAACCAGAAATAACGACATCACAATATGTAAACATCCAAGACCGGGGTTTTTTTTGTTCCCAGCCGGGATTCGAACCCGGAACCTCTTGCATGCTAGGCAGACGCGCTACCTCTACGCCACAGAGGTCGTCATAACACACAAAGTACTTCCACACAGCATCATCAAACTAGGATACCCTGATACTGGTCCCAAACTAGGATTGCATGTGCTAAGGTTATCAGGCAAGGACATCACAAACTTAAGAATACATCCAGATTGAGGCGATTGATATGTACGGCGCCCCCTACGGGAATCGAGCCCACGGCCTCCGGCATGTTACCCAGACGTGATACCGCTAAAGCAACAAGGCAGTCTTAAACAAACTTAAATAATGTGTCAAAACAAATAACGTTTCTTTGAAAACCTATTTAGAGGCTAAAAATTCCACCGATGCCGGAATAGTTTTCAATGTAAATACTGAAAACCTAACTGCAAAGTAAGCACTCTGGGCTGCAAGTGATGCAAATTACTTCAGCCAGATGTTGCTCGCTGTACGTAATACAGAGAGTTTTGTAAAGAGGTTCGGGTTCGAGTCCCGACATGGGTGGAATTTTTAGCCTCTAAATAGGTTTTTAGAAATTCTCCTTAGCACGGGTTAGTGCATTAAAAAGAATATTAACTTTAAAAACCTATTTAGAGGCTAAAAATTTTACCCATGCCGGGATTCGAACCCGCAACCTCTGGCTATCCGTGCCAGCGCTCTACCAATTGAGCCAATGGGCGACTCACCGGCATCAGTGAAATTTCGAACCTCTTTACACTATTCTCTGTATTAATTTTTAGCCTCTAAATAGGTTTTTCAATTACACGTACACCATATTTATAGAGCTTATCTGAAAGATTCCTGTGCGAAAGAAAGTCAAAGGCTTTGCTCATGTCTAAGAAAATTGATATTGGATAGATTTTATTATTTAAACACTCAGTTATATTTTTCACAAAATTGAAACAAGCTAGTGTAGTCGAGCTATTTTTCCTGAAACCAAATTGTTGTTTTTTTTAAATATTACAAACTGAAATAAAACTGTAAATTTTACTGTGCATAATTTTTTCGAATATTATTGAAAGAATTGGTATGAGGTTAGCACGGGTTAGTGCATTAAAAATAAAAATAGTATAATCATGTGAGTACAGTGATAACGTTCCGATGTAAAACCTAACTGCAAAGTAGGTAGTCGGGGCTGTAAGTGATGCAATTTGCTTAAGCCAGATGTCGCTGCCTGTACGTAATACGTAGTAATAGAGAATAGTGTAAAGAGGTTCGAAATTTCATTGATGCCGGTGAGTCGCCCATTGGCTCAATTGGTAGAGCGCTGGCACGGATAGCCAGAGGTTGTGGGTTCGAATCCCGGCATGGGTGAAATTTTGAGCCTCTAAATAGGTTTTTAAATTTGTCCTTAGTACGGGTTAGTGCATTAAAAATAAAAATAGTATAAGAATATAACTTTTCTTTGAACAAACTTCTAATTCACGACCGAAAACGAAACAGCTGTTCCGCATAAAGTTACCCATTTTGGCAGTAAAATATATTTGGACAGCTGAATTTTATCGTCCGGGATGAATGTAAAGGGCCTAAACGAACTCATCCAGTCCAGCATACTTTAACCCTTCAAACTGGTTCTTAGGGTTCCGTAGTCAACAGGAAACCCTTATGATTTCGCCATGTCTATCTGCCAGTCCGCGGCTTAGCACAGAGAGATCACGTGCTCAGAAGCTGAAATTTCGCTTATTTTACATATAGATATTACACATAGATATAGATACAAATTGAACACGCTGACATAACTGTAGGATAAAATAAAAAAATATGTATGCACACCTACACTTAAATTAGGGATGCAATTTTTCTCCCTGCACTACAGTTGGGATATCGTAGGAATGTAAGTACCAAAATTTGTGAGTTAGGAAAAACTATTTTATAATAATTTAGGGATCCGTTTGGGAATTGTTAATCACAAAATTTCTTGCAATTTAAATTAGTATAAATAATAAATAAATTTCGCAAATTTTGTTTGAGGTTAGGGCTTCCCCCCTGTCTCTCCTGGAAAAACGATTGAATTTATAAACAAAAATAAACTCGGGGGAGAAGCACATAGGTACATTGATGAACTTAAAAGGAAAACTATCTAAAAATAGGCATTACACGTTTACTTGTATTAGGTGACCAACTACTGACCAACCAATTACTTTGATACGGGATTAGTTTTGTAAAGCAGCTAAAAAACCCTCCCCTCGACGGAACCCTACATTGCCCGTGGGCCCAATTGCACTTGGCCGGTGTTTCACTAAAAACCCTTTGCAGCGCGTAACCGCAGAGAGGCGTGGCTATGCCGCCGTCCTTGGGCAAGGTCGTGCGCCCGCGCAGCCGCAAGCTTTTTTTGTTAGCCCATTAAAATCCTCCGGCCACGGACCTCTGGGCCACGACAGGCCCTCGAGAAAGTACGATAAACGAGTTACCTACATGATGAAAAGAGATTCGAGAACTGAGTACTTGTCGTGGAAAAAAACATTCCAGTTTTGGATTACATACTCGGAAACCACAAGCTAAATTCAATTTAAGTAAATTTATGAAAGGTAATGCAAGCAAGAAAAATAGAATTAGGTTGAAAATAATTATTTTAGACTTGATAATGATTTTAGGCTTCTTCATTTTCCACTTAATATACTAGATACAAGAGAAAAAGACATCAACGATCCAGAAGGTATTATTTAAGTCTTTTTCAGAAGTTTATCGCGATACCTATCATGAAAAAACAACCAAGAAACAAAGACTTTTTGTCGTGTCGGGAATTTAGGTAGTTACTTTTTCTTCTTCTTCTTCTTCAGGCTATATTAGTACACTGCTGGATATAGCCCTCCCCTAATGAGCGCTATAGCGCCCTGTATTCAGCTTGCTGCATCCAGCATCAGCCTGCAGTTTTTCGGAATCGTCATCCCACCTGGTCGGAGGGCGTCCTACACTACGTTTGCCGAGTTGCGGTCTCCACACAAGAACACGTTTACTCCAATGGTTGTCGATTCTTCGCGAGATATGGCCAGCCCACTGACACTTCGGCTCGCTAATTCTCTGAGCTATGTCGATAACTTTAGTTCTCTGTGAGATGCATTCGTTACGAATCCTAGTCTTCAGAGAAACTCAGAGCAAAGCTCTCTCCATTTTGAACTGGTGGACCAGCCCTTTCGTGAGTTGACTTGAGTGACTAAAAAGTCCGATTCGAGAGTGGCAGGCCTTACTGCATGTAGGACAGATATAGGAAGAGCCCGCAGTAAGTTCGATGTGGATACATGTATAACTATGTATGAGCTTATAGCGTAGCTTATGAGCATAGCTCGAACTGACGGCCCTTGGGGCGCAAAAGTTCTGACCTGGCGACCATGGACCGGACGACACAGCTTGGGCAGACCCTCCATCAGATGGCCTGACGACCGTGGGGTGTGTCGCTTAGTTGTTCAATAGAGAAATATTCGTCTGGTAATGGTCGTTTCATTCAACAATCGGTAGTCTAGTAGCCAATCGCATTGCAGTGGTATAAGCCGTGCTATTTAACTCGGCTCATGTCGCGATTTGATCTTTTTCGCGAGAGATGCCTATTTAATTTGCGGACATCGAAGTGCTATTGCTTTGCAGACTACGAAACCGAGGCAAATATCAAACATTGTCGTGCTTATTTCATTGTATTGAAAAACGATGTAAGTATTAGACTCTAGGGCCAGGTTACGGTGGTGAGTAGTAGCTGGGTGCGGACGGCACAAGACCGTGAAGCTTGGAAAACCATGAGGGAGGCCTATTTCCTGCAAATGACTGATGATGATGATATACGAGCATCGCGAGACATTAAGAAATACAGGTTATAAAGGTTATGAAATGAAATGGAAATGTTTTATTCAAAGTAGCGCAGAAACTGCGGCTTAATGAACGTTACAATTCAAACTAGGTGTCCATTTCAAAATCTAGATCATTTTGGAGAAAAAATGGACAAAAAAAAACTCCAAACTTAGTTTGTTAAGGACATTGAAAAAAGTCCTCAATTAACCGAGTTTACATAATTATAATTTAAAAGCCTATATAGAGGCTAAAAATTCCACCCATGCCGGGACTCGAGTCCCGGCATGGGTGGAATTTTTGGGTTCTTCCACGTAGTCAAACTTTAGCCTCTAAATAGGTTTTTAAAATTGTCATTAGCACGGGTCAGTGCATTAAAAAAATGCAATCATTATTATTGTAATTGTTACTGAGTTGTGAATGCACGAAACGGGTTCACTAAGATAGTAAAGGTTCGTGTGCCGCCCACTGTACCTAAAATAAATCAGTTGATTGACTATACGACAAGAGCAGAATTAGTCAACCCCGTTTTGTAATCAATGCTCATAATGGTCGCCGTGTAAAATCGATTTGTTACAAATTAATTGCTAGTTTATTAAAAAGAAACATTCCAATCAATTTCTTGTGAGCGCAACACTACGTTGATTCATGATTCAAGCGCTGATTGAACAACTTAGGACAACTTTTTTAGTCAATAAACTCATCTGCTTTAACATAGCATAACTTTTTTTTAATGGTGCAGTCTGCCATTGTGTGTCGCAAAGATTTTTTGTCTTCTGGTCGATAAAAAGACTGAATAGAATAGACTTTTTGTACCAGCGGGCTCCTAAGATTTAACGTTTTTGAATAATTTATAACCTTGCACAGGTTTCCTTTAAAGCATTACGTAGAATCCTCATAGATTAGATTCGGATTCGAATCGAAATAACTTACTTTTCATACAAAACGTATTGAAGTTGTAGCTGTGGCTGGAAGAGAAGAGTCAAAGCTATCTGAACTTATTATATTCTTAATTAAAACTGTTTTTACACGGATTTATGCTCGTTTATTACATTTTTACAATACCACGGCACCTGAAAAAGTGCCGAAACGTTGGAAAATTGTAAAAATATAATAAACGAGCATAAATCCGTGTAAAAACAGTTTTAACTATGTCTACTGCTCGTGTTAACCTTAGAAAATATTATTATATTCTTTTTAATGCACTAACCCGTGCTAAGGATAATTTTAAAAACTTATTTAGAGGTTAAAAATTCCACCCATGCCGGGATTCGAACCCGCGATCTCTGGCTATCCGTGTCATCGCTCTTCCTATTAGCTAGTGAGATATTTTCCGAGGTCTCTGTGCTTCGCAAGACACGCTAAGCCGTTGGTAATGACAGTCGTTAAGCCATGTCAGAGCCCTTATGGGCGGCTTGATAGCTTCTGACAATAAGGCCCGCCACTGTCTTACAATCCTCCACCAACTCGAACTTGGCCCCGTGGTGGAGTATGGCCTAACCTTCCTGCGATGCAGGGAGAGACCTGTGTCCCAGCAGTGGGGTATACAAAGGGTTGAGGTCAAGTGCTGTACTGTTTAAAAGTCGGTCTTGGAGCCTCTTAAACCTATGGTCTCTATCTGAGAGTAATCCTGTACCCTGCAATGGTATGCGCATAGGCTGTATTATTATACTATTTTCACTACTATTTAAAACAGTCTTCAACACTCAGTGTTGTGTCGTGACGACATAAACATTTATTGCTCCAATAGCCTGTTGTTTGATACTCTACTCAGTCAATCTGTAACCATCGAGCCAGACCTCTCATTTCTTGCACTGACTACTAAAATACCGATCTTATACTGTTGGCTACGATTTAGCCTGCTATCTAGTAAACAAGGGACAGTCGACAGCGGCTCGGTTTTCACATCTTTACTGCAAATTCGACCGTAAATTGACTGACTAAGACTCTCCCTCAAGTAGCAGGAAAAAGGGTTATCAATTCGACGCGTAAATAAAAGGTTTTTTTTTGATAAATTTTCGCACAACTTTCCCAAATCTTAATCTATTTGGATATTATTTTTTTGTTCGAATAGATATAACGTCACATTGCATTGGTCCCATTTTATATTTAGTGAATATCGGATAAAGACTTTCAGATATGGAGAACGGAACTCATCAATGGACAGCAGTAAATACCAGCAGTAAGGCCTAAAAGGGCCATTCTTATAATAATATCGGCTTTTTTGCATCTACTTAATGAGATGATTTATACAGCGTCCAGTGGTATCTTCACTCACACTAGATGGGTGAAGGGACCACTCCGACGAGTAATATGAATATGTATACCTAGTAGGTAATATGAATACGTATCATCAAATATTATCGTATAATAGAACTAGTTCCAGAAGACTTTCGGAGGTGGAAATTGAGAACCACATTGTTAAGTTTCAATTTAAAACACTTCGTTCAAGCATTTTCATTCAGTAATTGAATATTTAAATTATTTCTGCGTTTATAATGCCTTAGTATCTTACCTATTTTGTAAGTAGTCAACAAGTCTTAAAAATAAAATTACTTGAATGTGCAAGCGAGATGGAATGCCGGACGTTTACGGAACAGCAAGCTCAAGTAGATTCAATTAGGAAAAGACTGGTGGGGAAGTCCACATAATTTGAATCATCAGCAAAACCTAGAGCCGCTTGGCTAAAACGTGCGTGTACCCGGTTCCATTTTCGGATAGAGTGTAAACCGGTAACAAACAGGTACCGGTTTCCTGACCATACAAAATGCAATACCTGCCCGGCTCATCCATACAAAATGCCCCACACATTGCCTAGAGGGTAGCGTAACCTTTCTGGAGCACTATTAATAATATAATAAACTATTACAGGCAAAGGGCATCGATAACTGGTCGATCCTTGATGCAGCCAGCTCTTTTTGTTCAGGGTAACAACCGCATTACAATCCAGATATGCTTTGCTTAAAAAAGCATCTTTTGGGTAAGGTATTAAGGTAGGAATTGGTTCCAGAGTATAAGTACTACAAAGCTGGAGGTACTCGTAGAGTCGTTGCAATTTTATTTTACAGTTTGATCCCATTCTAATAGGCCGTTGAAGTAATAAGTTTTATTTATGAAAAATAAAAGATTATTAATTAGAGCCAGTAACTCCATTTTGAGAATGTTTTAGTGGAATCGACTTTCTACATATAAAGAAGACATTTGTTTTCAGTATTTACACTTTCAGTCAATAAATTTTTGTTTAAAGTTTAAATTATAAAAGTAAAAAGGTTAGCTGCCTGTTTAAGCTTTAAGGTAGTAAAAGTAAAAATGTAATTATTTATAAACCTAATTATTTAGGTTTATTCCTACTTAGTGAGTGCGTGCTCTTAAATCAATAATGACCCTATGTAAGCAAGTTTTTTGGCTTCCATTTAATTAATTTTGTTTATTCACAATACACACTGCACAAGTTTGATAAAATGTAATCATTCATCAAATCTAATCAAGATGTTCTCTGTAAATAAAAAAAAATGGACCACTTCGGACTAGACAGAAGTGGACACAAAAATAACTCCAATATTATATATTTAAAATATTAATTAGTAATAATAAAAAAATAACCAAAGGCCAATTTAGGCCTTATATAGACCTGACTATGCATACATTTCTCTCAAGAGAACTTTCTTATGTTCTCTCAGACGAACTCAAAACGTTCCAAATGGGACCGAACTCATGGACGGAAAGGAATTAACTATTTGCCTGTCTAGTGTAGTAAAAAACGTAGCCTTTGGGTCTACGACGGCTCGGCCAATGCAGGGTTAGAACGACGATCTTTCAAGGTGCTTTTTTTTACGTTTTGTCCGTCGTCTGCGCAGCCAGTGCTTAGTTCTAAATAGCAACACGTAGAAGGATTGTCGAGTTCTTTTTAGGCTGGCATGCACCTCTGTTCAAACGTGGCTTTGGAAGGCCCTTCACGAAGCTATTGCCGTACAAATGTACTTTGGTATTTCTTTATAATAAACACGAAATCGAAATTAAACTTTGCCGATAAGCTTAGAGGAAATAAATCGATGTTTCGATATCAACCCTTTTCTATGTTTCCACTACTGGGGCGCGGGTCTTTTCCTGTATCGCAGGAAGGTTAGGCCATACTCCACCACGGGGGCTAAGTCCGGGTTGGAGGAGGATTGTAAGACAGTGGCGGGCCTTGCTGTCAGAGGTTGTAAAGCCGCCCATAAGGCATCTGACATGGCTTAACGACTGCCATTACATGACAATCGAGGTTTGATTGTGCTTAATTGGAAATAAACTGATCGAAAATACATTATAGTCTTGTGATTAGTTTCTATGTTAAGAATTACAAGGTTCTAATTTCTTTATTGATCTGTTATTATCACTTGTAAGCATGAGCGAACATTGATTTATGTCCTCTTGAGAAGGCGCCTGACGAGGCAAATCCTATACAAATGTACAAAATTTGTAATTTTGATTTACAAACGCTCGCAATTATACTTGCCAATATGTTAAGAGGACTAAATCGAGGTTCGATTATGCTTGGAATTGGGAATTAATATAAAATAAATTAGTGCTTCTTAGGCGTTTTCATGGAAACTTTTCACAAGGCTCAATTTATTTTTGATTGGCGGATTTGTATCCTTTAAACGTATTGATAGTTTGATTGCGATTAAATCCGATCTCAGATCTAACTAAAACATCCTATTATGTAGGTGATTACCTAATCCTTCAATTTGGGTATCCAGGGGCCTAAGTTTGGCGTTTTTTTGTCCATTTTTTTTCCAAAATTATTTATATTTTGGAATGGACACCTAGTTTGAATCGTTATTTAGATGACAATGATGTCCGGAATTAAAGCATGTAAAATGCATGAGTTTTCCAAAAATTGTGTAAACTCTGTTAGGTAATTAAGGACTTTGAAAAGACTAAGTTTTTTCGTCCATTTTTTCTCCAAAATGATCCAGATTTTAAAATGAACAACTAGTTTGACTTGTAACGTTCATTAAGCCGCAGTTTCTGCGCTACTTTTAATAAAACCTTTTCATTTCATTCCTGTCTCATGATAATGAAGTCGATTAACAGATTACAAGTAGTAAGACTGCTACTCAATGTAAATCAAATTGTCATAAAACTACAATTCGTAGTTTGACATGAAACTCGGCTCGGATACGAGTACTGTCCAAGGTGTGTGTATTATGATGACGTCATCATTGCGTTTTTTCCTGACGGCGTTTCGGACTGGCAAAAATGTCCTGTCCACTGAAGGAGCATTATTTATGTTAGAGAGATTAAGTATTTTTAGGGCAGCCACATACAGGCGGATTTCCGTTTCGATACATATCAATATATCGTATCACCTAATCTTTCTTAATAATATAAATGCGAAAGTTTGTGAAGATGTTTGGATGTTTGGAACTTGACGTACAAATAGACAAAGATCGTAACTAACATAACATTTACATACAGGCAC
The DNA here is from genome assembly GCA_934045075.1 of Yponomeuta sedellus. Taxonomy (NCBI): domain Eukaryota; kingdom Metazoa; phylum Arthropoda; class Insecta; order Lepidoptera; family Yponomeutidae; genus Yponomeuta; species Yponomeuta sedellus. The sequence continues at coordinate 12,398,319 of OW203744.1, read as the reverse complement.
ATACGTCGCTTCTGGCCCCACACTAGCATAGGCCCCTGTGTCGTGGGTACAGTTTGCTGATGCGACCTCCTTGTCTCCAGGTTGGTTCTCAGCGTGCGGCTGCCGGGGCGGCGCCCTGGCCACGCCACGGGGCTCCATCGCGGCGCTGGTGCGGGCGCGGGCCTTCGCCCTCGTGTCTCCACGTGCCATCTCCGCCTACCGGCCCCGGCCTGCTTCCGGTAAGCCTTCTTCTTCTCAGCGTGTCGATGGCAGGCAATCGTGGTGAGAGGATTTGCCAATCAGCGTTAGGGACTCGCTGATGATTATTTGCCGCCAATTGTACTATGTATATTTAAAACCTATTTAGAGGCTAAAAAATCCACCTATGCCGTGATTCGAACCGGCGACCTCTGGCTAACCGTGCCAGCGCTCTTTCCAACTGAGCTAATGGGCGACTCTCCGGCATCAGTCTTTACAATATTCTCTGTATTACGTATATTTGTAATTATTTTGTATTTGTTGTTTTTCCAGTGTACGATTTCGCTTACAACCCTGTACGTCCCCATTGCTGGGGCAAGGTTCTCTTCCTGCGTTGCGGGAAGGTTAGGCCATACCCCACCACGGGGGCTAAGTCCGGGTTGGTGGTGGTTTGTAAGACAGTGGCGGATGTTAGCTCGAGTGATTGATTCCAATCACTCGGTTTGACTAGGCCACGAGCGGTTTGCGTCCCTTAGTCGCCTGTTACGACACCCGCGGGAAGAATTGGGTTGGTGCTATTTTCTAGGCCGACACCACACAGCAGCTTTTAGCCATAAGACCGCCAATTGTATACGGGTGTATTTGGATATGTAAACCTTTTTATGTATTTTGTTTTCTGGTGTGTACAATAAAGAGTTCTAATCTAATCTATCTATCTCCTTCCCAGAGAGCGGGAGGCCGGGCGGGCAGTACGAGCGGGCGGCGGCGCGGCCCGGCACCCCGCTCCGGCTGGCCGGAGTCTTCGCTGACGGCAGTAAGGCCCGCGCGCCCAAGTACGCGCAGCTCATCGATCCGCAGGGAAATGTGAGTTTTTTAAACACTATTATTAATTCAATTCAAATTTATTTCAACGTAAAGAATTCACATTCTGTTTGCTGAATGTCAAAGTACAATGTAACATGAAAGTGAAAGCCGCTGCCTTCGGGCCGTAGTGTAGTGGAGAAAAAGGCAGCGGGAAAAAAACTCCACTCTGGCTATCTATTATTCCCTGTTTTTGAGTTAAAACGTTCGCAAGTCATCATCGTTATCATCGACCCGTTACTTCCCCACCGAGGTGCACTGGTCTCTCCCTTGAGGAAGGTGTAGGAAATACTCCACCACGGGGGCCAAGTCCGGATTGGCGGAGGCTTGCAAGACTGGTCTTACTATCAGAAGTTTTCAAGCCCCCCTAGGGCCTTTGACTTCGCTTATCGACTGCCATCTAACGACGGCATCTGGCACAATTTGCTTAAAGTGCCTTGCGAAGCACGGAACCGCCCGGAATAATAACACGTTAACAGCGTTAGTCATAGACCCATCCATGCACTGAACGCGCCCTATGTCGCTTAACCTTCGTGATCGTTTAAGTCACTCAGGCAGCCGGGGCTACGAGCGAGCGAGCGAAACGTTCATAACTACTACACATTAATAATAAAAGTCCGTATTAAATGACTTGTAATTTCTTCGAAAGAAGAAAAGAAGCTGATTATTGGACCCGTATTCAGGTACTTACTTAATTTCGTTGGATTTTTCGACAACTCTGTAAAGAGGCCGGCAAGGAAGACAGGAAACCCCACACCCGGCACTTGGAGCGAGTTTTATTGTCATTAATCTCCTGGTAATCCACAGGGCGACAAGAGTGGTAGAATGCCTGCCTCACATTCGGGAGGTCGCGGGTGCGAATCCCGGCATATACCTTTGTTTTCTAAGTTACGTACATTTGTGAAGTATTAGTAGCAACACCACTCGCTAACTGGAAAAGAAAACATCGTGAGGAAACCTGAGTCTGAGGTGATCACATGGCTCAGCGCTTGAAATTGCCAATCTGTGGGGGGCACGTTTGAGAGAACGGGCCATCTCTCAGAGAGAGAGAGAGAGAGTATGTATTTAATTATCGTGCACTGGGATGTATATAGGCTTTATAAAAAAACTCGTAAAACTTACACAAATGGAAAACAATAAAGACGTCGCCACGACCGCGTTGAAAAACCTTAGTACTAGGACTTCAAAGGCACACCAGTATGGTCCTGACTGACTTTACGACTCGGCAAAGGAAAATCGCCTTTCCGCCCCAAATAATACAGCTATGTCTGCCTAGTACTGACATAAACCTAGCAATGTTGTCCAGGCGTTTCTGACAAAGGAGATTGACCTTTACAGCCGGGACAATACAGGCGTCGCTAAGGGCACATTTGTAAAGGTAATGGCTCAAAGAGGTGATGCTGCGGGGGCAGTGTCCTCCGTGAACTGTGGGTTGCTAGGACGTTGAGCTAGGGTTGTCACTATTATTAATAATATTTATTAATCACTAGCTGTCATGTAATGGCAGTCGTTAAGCCATGTCAGAGGCCTTATGGGCGGCTTAATAACTTCTGACAGTAAGGCCCACCACTGTCTTACAAACCTCCACCAACCCGGACTTGGCCCCCGTGTTGGAGTATGGCCTAACCTTCCTGCAACGCAAGGAAGACCTTCCTGCAACCCGTGCCCCAGTAGTGGGGACATACAGGGTTGAAATCGAAATGGAGTCACTAGCTGTGCCCCGCGGTGTTGCCCGCAGTTTGTGAGAGAGAGAGAGATTTATTTGAAGCCACAAAGATACAATACATATAACACACATAACGATATTAAAATAATACAGACAAATAAGAAAAGAAAGAACAAAGAAAAATATTATATAACAAAGAATACCATATAAAACAAACATTTACAATTTAGAAGGGCATTGTATCTCCGCAGCCACAAACAGGTAGCTGACTCAGCATTTGCTGCAGGCTGGGCCTGCAACACTGATTTTCAGTCAGCACCTATTCTTCAATTTATACATAAAGTATAGAATATACCTACATACAGATCTTACATAAAAAATAATATTTATAAAACAATGTCAATAGAATAGAATATGCTGTGAAATATACTAAATATAGAATATCTAAGTAACAATGCACATAATATGATAATAAAAATATGTATAATTATAATAAATAATTATAAGCAAAGAAATAACAAATAAATACATATTGGAATTATTAAAATAGCTTAATGTAATTAAAGTTAACATAACATAAAGGAGAAAAACCATATATATATATATATATATATATATATATATATATATATATATATATATACTTAAAAGGCGACTTGCAAGGGGATTCGGTTAAGGAGGGTGTTTCCGCAGGGATAGCAGGCACATTTATCGATTTTCCCATGGAAATAAGATATGTGCCCGTAGTAAAATGTAGCGTATATGTTAATCCAGGGTATCAGCTAACTCCTTACCAAATTATATCAAAATCGCTCCAGCCGTTTACACGTGAAGACGTAACTCACAAACTTAACTTTAGCCTTTTATTACTGTGATGTGATAACTTGCAAGTAAATTCAGGTGGAAGGGCTACTAAGCAATTTCCCAGGCCAGCACACTTCGATCAAATACGGCGAGCAAATATAAAAAAAATACGCAATTCCTGAAAAAATATCGGTTACAGTTTATAATTTAAAACAATTTAATAATATAAGATAAGAATATTCTTTATTGTATACCAGGAAAAAATAAACATAAAATAATTACAAGACTACTCCGTCCAAAAATATGCCTCAGGCACTAAAGCGTCGGAGTGATCACTTTGTCTATCCAGTGTTACTAGGAGCTGCCACTAAATGCTGTATAGAATCGACTAACACAGATATAAAAACCGGCCAACTGCTTGTCTCACTTTATTGAAGTCATTTTATGGTATTTTTACGACTTTTTCTTTTTCTGAACTGAAACTGAATGTATTTCTGTTGCGGTAATTTCTGTATATAACAAATATTCCATCTATCTACTAAGCTGTTAGTAGCAAACAATTAAGTTAAAAGGTAAGCCAACCTTTTAGCTTAATTATATCTGCTACTGCGCCGAATTTTCCCAACCTGCCGTTTAGCCAGGAAGTGGAGGGCTGTACTCTAACACAAATTCACGCTTTAAAGCTAAATATTTCGCAAACGGGTCCCAGGATCGAAAAATGCAACTTCAACAAAATGTTATATTTTAAAACAAGTTTAAGAAAGACGAGAAGAAAATTCATCCATAATTTATATGTAGCGAAGGTACTTTTACACACTTGTACACTTTTTTGTTATAAAAATTTTGTGCTTTCCGAAAAATTCGAATAAAAAAATATTTAATTGCACACATAAGCAAAAAAAAATTTTTTTGTTGATCTATTCACACTTATAGTATTTTCTAAGGTTAACACGAGCAGTAGACATAATTAAAACTGTTTTTATACGGATTTATGCTCGTTTATTACATTTTTACAATTTTCCAACGTTTCGGCACTTTTTCAGGTGCCGTGGTCCCGGATGAGTCATCCGGGACCACGGCACCTGAAAAAGTGCCGAAACGTTGGAAAATTGTAAAAATGTAATAAACGAGCATAAATCCGTATAAAAACAGTTTTAACTATTCACACTTATAAAATAATCTATCCTATTATTAAATTACTAAACTGTTGATACAGTTTGTTGGTAATGTACTATTCACCTTCGAACTAGACCTTGGCAGACAGACGGAGTTAGAGAAAGTAATGGGTGATTTTTTAAGAGTTAAGTTTTTCAGGTTGGCAGCACTGGTTGGTAATGGCGTCCAAACGTCATCTGTCAAAGTGAAAAGTTTTCAGTATACTCTGCCATTTCATCATGGAAAGACTTACAAACGAGCAGCGATTGCAAATTTTTTAAATTTATTATCAAAATTCGTGCTCTGTGAAAAATGTGCATAAATAAAAATTTTGAATAGATGATACAAATTGAGTGCTTTATTCGATTTTAAAAAAAAACTACGCCGTTGACCCTTTACCCGGTCAAACCTATTTCAAGCTAAACTATTTGACTTAAGCCAAACAAAAAATTCTGTGACAACCCTGCGCCGACGCATGCGAAAAATGACGCGGGGATCTTTTGTTTATGGTATAATGAGACTCTTAATTATGTACTGGCCAACTCTATACCGGGAAAGGGACAGAGCTCAGAATACTTGCTCCGTTCGACGTATAATACCAGACAGATAACTTAACGAAGCCAATTAATCTATTAATGAGTCCTTTTCAGGACAAAGTATCAATGCACTTGATAGATGGCGCTTGCAGGCGTGCACACACAAAGACAGGGTCACGTTGTAACGGTGCAAACCTCTTCACCCCATACTTTATATTTCATTTTCTATCTATCATTTTCAAATATTTAAATTATGTCACACATTTCGAAATTTCCCTAATTTTTCATCATTACAACTTTACCTATCAACTAGATCTGACTGTTTTACCTGCTTATCCAGTTTTCTATTTTACTATAAAATAAAAATACCTACCTATCTGCAAATAAAGCCACAGTTGAAGTCGTTCCAGTTTTTATTATTTATTAAAATTACTTACCGCCCTAGGGCTTTTCTAGCTGCATTATTACCCTAGGACGCTAATTAGTCACCTACAAGCCCCATTTGGAAGTAATAAGAACCTACTTACCGAACATGAGAGATGTTTTTTCTTATTTAGATTATTCACTAAGAAAACAATTATGTTTACCTAATGAACGTCAAAGCTGTTAGTTTCGCAATGAGACGTTTACAGCACAAATTCACAAAGTATACATAACGTTAGGTCCCGTGGCCCAGCAGATTAAATAATTGACAAATAAAAACATCAGACCTTCTAACTGAAGAGTCATAGGCATTAGAAAGGTGACTGGAAGAAACAACCGGAAGAGAATCCTACATAACTTTCTACAAAACTCGTCAATTAAGTAATTTTCTAACTAAAGTGTGTAAATAAGGCATCATTTTGCAATTACCTCGTTATCTACCAAAATAACAAGACAATGAGTAAGACGTGCTACTGACCTCTATTTTACTATAGAGAAACATACTTGTCCCAAGCTTGATACGGCAAATAACGCAGTAGACAGGTCTTACGGCTAACCCTGGTCTCTGCCTTTTCAGGAGTTAGAGTTAGTTAGACTTGAGACTTCCGTACTTAGCCTCATAGTTGGGCCATTTTGGCATTAAGGCCATTCAGGATCATCAAGATCTATATTTTGACATGACACCTATCTGAGTAGTGCAACGACTGTAGTAGCGCGTTTTAAATGTCAAAAGTCCCGATCTACCAGCTAATTAATTGTGAAATTCGTCATTTTAGAGCCTACAAACGCGTGACTTGAGAGAAAAATAACATTTTTATCTTTTCTCAAATAGAACCAGAGCAAGAAACCTCATCTGAAATCGAACAGGTTTGACGTAAATAAGAGACAAATAATATTTTTATCTTTTCTCAAATAGAACCAGAACAATACACCACATCTGAAATCAAACATATTTGACGTAAATAAGGGGCATAGAAGCGCTCGTGGCCTAGTCAAACCGATTGATTGGAATCAATCACTTGTGTTAAGCAACAACAGGCGCGGTCGGGTGCAGGATGGGTGACCGTCCCGTGACTGCCGCTAGTGGCATTTTTCAGAGCGCTTCCGTGCTTCGCAAGGCACGTTAAGCCGTTGGTGCCGGCTGTCAAGTAATGACAGTCGTTAAGCCATGTCAGAGGCCTCATGGGGCGGCTTGATAACTTCTGACAGTAAGGCCCGCCACTGTCTTACAATCCTCCACCTACCCGGACTTGGTGGAGTATGGCTTAACATTCCTGCGATGCAGGAAGAGACCCGTGCTCCAGCAGTGGGGACATACAAGGGTTGATATCGAAGAAACAAATAATATTTTATACTATGTTTTAATAGTTAGACCAGGACAAGAAACCTTATCATCAGAAATTAAAAATATTTCTACGTAAATAACACATAAATAATAGAGATAGAACAGCGCTTTAAATATGTAACTTTCCACGTATACATCTGTGTGGGAAAGCGGAATGTTTACATAGCTCTGCCGTATAGATAGGAGACGTAAAATATATTGCACATTCTAGACACCGCATTTCAGTGTATGGATATCTGATAGGTGACAGTGTTATTGAGTCACATAATTGTACGACAAGGTACAATAGATATTTCGTTTTTGCACACAGATGTATACGTGGAAAATTCAGAATGAGGAATCAGGAATCACGGCCAATGACAAAAAATCTTATCAGAAATCAAAAATATAGCAACGTAAATATTTTTAGACATAATATTTTCGTATTTGCTCAAATCATAGGGCATCCTTAGTCGGACCGTATGGCCTCGAACTCATGTACTTCCACTGCTTTCCGTAAAAATCTACTTCCTTGCTCAGCTGCCTCCCCTTCTTGGAGACGGGATCAATCCAGGAAAGGACTGCATTCTTGCCGTCGCTAAAATGAAGAATTTGGCTCAGAAATGATTCCTCTCAAATTAGGAGAGTTTGTACTACAGATGTTTGTAATGTCCAACCAAATACAGTGTTATAAAATTGTACAAAGATAAAGGAAATCACACATATTGTGTCGTCGATATCAAGCCTTATATGTCCCCACTGCTGGGGCACGGGTCTCTTCTTGCATCGCAGGAAGGATAGGCCATACTCCACCACGGGGGCCAAGTCCGGGTTGGTGGAGGATTTTAAGACAGTGGCGGGCCTTACTGTCCGAAATTATCAAGTCAACCATAAGGCCTCTGACATGGCTTAACGACTGCCATTACATGGCAACCGGCACCAACGGCTTAACGTGCCTTGCGAAGCACGGAAACGCTCGGAAAAATGCCACTAGCGATATATTTATAAGCTATGCATAAGAATTAAAAAGCCTTATAGGCTACCTATGTACCAAACCGGACTTGGCCCCCGTGGTGGGGTGTGGCCTAGGTATACCTTCTTCAGGAAGAGACCCATGCCCCTCGGTAGGGATATAATGGGTTGATGATGTGATGACGAATCCGCGGCGGTCCATACTTTCCCTCTAAGAGAAGGCCCGTGTCTTGCCGTGGTGCGTTTATAGGTCGGTCTGGAAGTTCGCTGGGTCAGCTAGTCTATAATATATAACTGAATCGCTAAATGTGTTGGTAAGCGCAAATCTCGAGAGCAGCTGAACCGATTTCGCTAATTCTTTTTTTTGGATATTCCTTGAAATACGAGGATGGTTCTTACGGAGGGAAATATAAAAAAATATAGAGAATTGATTGTTAAGCGGTACAAAATTCGCTGGGTCAGCTAGTTAAAAATAAAAAAGCCTTATAAACTATCTATGTACCTACGTTTCCAAGTCCAAAATCCCGTGCGACGACACCAAAGTCCCGTCTGGTCTTACCACCACCATGTGCGGTATACACGTGATGTCATAGAGAAACTTGAGCAGTTGTATCTGTGGATCGCCGAACTTCAGAGTGAACCAGTTCGCTTGTTCATTGTAGCACTCCAACATTGCCTGCTCAGTCTCATCCATGGGCACGTAGATCACCTGCGGACCCCGTGTTTCTCGTATTTAGTTTTGTCTGTTGCTGCTTTAAGGCCGGGTTCTCCGAGCGCTCGATTTCTATGGGACTTATTGCGCAGTGCGAGTGAACAGTCGAACGCCAACTCAGTGATAATCGTTTCTGTATATTTTACTATTCAAAAACCAGCATAGCTCAAATAAAACTAATTTAGTTAGTTACAATTATTTAGACTCTGGATTGCGATTTTTATTTTCATGCTAAAGTGTTTTTAAAAACAGAAAAATATTTTTTGCGCTAGACGCGGACGGCCCAAGACTGGGAAGCTTGGAAAACCACGAGGCAGGCATATGTCCTACAGTGGGCGTCAAATGGCTTATATGGCGATTTTCAATACTAATAATTAGACAGAAAAAAGCATTTTAAATCACCTGTTTTAGGGATACGGTAAGAGAACCCCGTCTTAAGTCTACAAGCGCATCAAATCTTCTAAGCGTCAATGGTACGAAAAATGACGTCACTTGATCCAGCTTCTAGGCGTTAATGGTATGAAAAATTACGTCACTTGACCCAGTCGTGTAGTCATTCATTGTAATGTAGGTACGTACGTAACTAAAGTGACTAAAACTTATTTACCTCTAATTTCACCATTCAAACTAGGTCCAGTGGTTTAGTATTCTATCGGTGAACCGCTCCTTCCATGGAGCTTCAAACGCAGGAAAGTCGGCTACGCATACAAAATCGCTAGAAGTATTGTTTCCTTCAAATTCACGTAAAAAAACGGGACCAATATGTTTACAGACCCGCCTGCATAGTACGATGACGCATTTTAAAGTAAAACCCTAGAAGTATTCATCATCAACCCATTATGTCCCCACCAAGGGGCACGGGTCTCTTCCCTGAGGAAGTTTTAGGCCATACTCCACCACGGGGGCCAAGTCCGGACTGGTGGAGGCTTGCAAGACTGGTCTTACTGTCAGAAGTTATCAAGCCGCCCCGAGGCCTCTGACTTGGCTTAACGATGGCGAAATAATCGTAATTATACCCATTTAAAACTAAGCGCTCGTGGCCTAGGCGAACTGAGTGATTGGAATCAATCACTTGGTTAAGCAACAACAGGCGCGGTCAGGTGTAGGATGGGTAACCGTCCCGCGACTACCGCATTTTTTTCAAGCGCTTCCGTGCTTCGCAAGGCACGTTGAGCCGTTGGTGCCGGCTGTCATGTAATGGCAGTCGTTAAGCCATGTCAGAGGCCTTATAGTCGGCTTGATAACTTCTGACCGTAAGGCCCGCCACTGTCTTACAATCCTCCGCCAACCCGGACTTGACCCCCGTGGTGGAGTATGGCCTAACCTTTCTGCGATGCAGGAAGAGACCCGTGCCCCAACAGTGGGGACATACAAGGGTCGAAACGAATAACGAACGAAAACTATGTATGACCATCGTCATTAAGAAACACTTCAGAACTCTATTTAGCTCCGGACCGCCCCGTAAACCAGAACTTCACTTACCTCTATAGGTAAGTTGACGAACTTCACGTTCTCGTAAATTTCGTAGAACCTATGAACGATCCCTTCCTTGTCCACCCCTTTTGACGTGAACAGGAGTACCAGGACATCAGCGTTCGCGACAAGCCACTGAGGTTCGATCACGTCCATCTTCTTGTTGAAGACCGTAGTGTCTGGAAGCCAGTTGAACGGCTTGAACACTATTGGTTTCAGTTTCTTCAACTTGCCTGGGACCGCGCTGACCTTGCGCGCTTGCATTTTGTTGCTCTGTTTATTGGTAGAGCAGAAGTTCAATCAATAAGGGTAATTGAAGGGCCAGTTTTTCTTCAGTTCGTTTGATTTATAGTATTCGAAAGGCCAAAGCAAAAAAGAGACCAAAATCTGTAAAATTGTCACGTTTTATTTTTGCACTGATGTCTAGCGTCTAGGTTATATTCTCTTTGGTCTAAGTCAAAAATAATATCTTCTATTTAGTCTGTGGTCCAAAATCTCTTATTTGTAGGTGACACAAAATAAATTTCTTGGTAGGAAGTAGGAAGCGTCAGTTTTTTCTCACTGACTTACTTTGATATTTTTGTATCAAATATCAAAGTAAGTCAGTGAGAAAAAATTTGTTCCTTAGCACGGGTTAGTGCATTAAAAATAAAAATAGTGTAATTTTTGTATCATGCAACCTCCATGGTGGCTACTTACCAAAAGTACCGTAGTAAGTAATTCTTACCATAGAGGTCAGTGCATGTACAAATTTGTTATTTGAACCAGTTCTGTTAGCTTTTAGAATATACCTCGGGCTCTAGAGTAGGCTTTGGTTTTCGCCGAAAGTACACGAGTGTAATACTACCTCCTGCTCTGTATAAAACTTTTCTTGAGTATCATATTATCGTAGCGTAGATAGAGTACTCCCTCTATGCATATTATCCTATATTTCTATTACACGAATATATCCCATTCTATCCGATAGTAGCCGAGGTATATTCTAAAAGCTAACAGACTGCACAAATTAGAGCTGTACTTTTGTGGTATTCTTATTCATCTCCGTATAAACAACTTTAACTATTTAAAAACCTATCTAGAGGCTTTTTTTTAATTTGTTCCTTAGCACGGGTTAGTGCATTAAAATAAAAATAGTATAATCATGTGGGTACAGTGATATCATTCCGATGTTAAACCTAACTGCAAAGTAGGTAGTCGGGGCTGTAAGTAATGCAATTTGCTTAAGTCAGATGTCGCTGCCTGTACGTAATACAGAGAATAGTGTAAAGAGGTTCGAAATTTCACTGATGCCGTGAGTCGCTCATTAGCTCAATTTGTAGAGCACTGGTACGGATAGCCAGAGGTTGCGTGTTCGAATCCCGGCATGGGTGAAATTTTTAGCCCTTAAATAGGTTTTTAAATTTGTTCCTTAGCACGGGTTAGTGCATTAAAATAAAAATAGTATAACTTTTACTATGGAACCTGAGATGGGAAACTAAAATTCAACTGTGCCTGTCTACAATATCCTGAGTAGAAAATAAAAATATAGATAAAACATTGACGAAGCGGGTACCTTTTACAACGACAGCTCTTGGATTATGATTGCAAAGTGTTTTCGCAATCCCTCCATAATTTTCTGATACCAACTCGGTACAAAATATATTGGAATTTAAATGAAATTGTATCTAATGTTGTGATTGTGAAACACGCCTGTGTACAAAACAAGGCCAAGATTTTAGTCCTATCTAGCTTTAAGGTAGAGCAGTGCAGTCGAAACACTTACCTACAACTCTACAAGTCATTTTAGGTACCATTAGCTAGAGTTACGGTGCATCCCTTTTGATTTTTTTTCGCTTGCATGCAGCTAACACGTGACTATATTAGCAGAGTGCTTAGTGCGAGTTTGACAGATCCAATCGAATAACTTTACTACCGCGTTAATCGAGCATTGAGTAGTGAGTATGAGTAAGTTAACCGTTCGAACTGGCAAAACGCTGTCACAGTACAACTCGCACTCGCGTTTATTCGTGTTTTGGCTGGTAAACGTGTTCACTTCTCAATCAACGTAAACCATTACCAAAGAGTACCTATATATTGCACTCAGCAATTTTAATTTCAATACTTGTCGCTAGGTGGCGCTTCCTCGTTGCCATAGAAATATGAGTTTACGTTAACGCGATCGAGTAGTTAAAAACTCGCACTAAGCACTCTGGTCCCGCTCCCTGGGCTTTGTTTACACGTGACGATTTTAGCTGGTCCCGCTCCCTGGGCTTTGTTTGCACGTGACGATATTAGCTGGTCCCGCTCCCCGGGCTTTATTTATTTGTCGACCTCCAAAAACCAGATGTTTTATGATCAAACACTGTTTGGGTGCATCTGGGCGTTGCAGGGCAAAACGAACCTTAAGGTGATCCACCGCAATCCTGGCTGATGGTACCTTATGACCCTTCTGGACCACTCCAAGTTGAATTACAAAATATTTTTTTGAACTAAAACTTTCGTAAGCACAACTACCGACGACAGACAGGTGAGACGAGCAACCGACAACGCGATTTCCGTCTCTGCTCACCGTGATTAAGCTCTGCGAATTGGAGCGAAACCTGGTCGGACTCGTCCGATATAACAACACCCGTAATTAGATCCGGACTAAAAGTCTACAATTACAAGATTGTTTAATTTGGAGATTTTTGATTCCACCGATGTTGAATTCCGTTAAAGTTGTATTTCGCAAATGCTCTTTCGCAATTTTTGCAATTTTGACACCTCCTAAATATAATATTAGTTCAGAAATGTGGCCCTCGCAGCGTGGACATGGTTCATCCCTATCAAATGTTCGTCCACTGCTGGTATCTAAGGTATCCATCTACTTCTACTTCCTTCTTCAATATATTAGTCCAGTCCATCCAAAGGTTGTCTGGAAGAGATCACTTTTAGTGATAAGGCCGCCGTTTGTACTCTTAGGTTAAGAAATATCTGTGTAATTTCCATTTTATGTACAATAAAGTGTTCTCTATCTATATATATGTCCGTGTCCGTGAATATATCTATCTATCTGTCTGTCTGTCTGTCTGTCTGTCTGTCTGTCTGTCTGTCTGTCTGTCTGTCTGTCTGTCTGTCTGTCTGTCTGTCTGTCTGTCTGTCTGTCTGTCTGTCTGTCTGTCTGTCTGTCTGTCTGTCTGTCTGTCTGTCTGTCTGTCTGTCTGTCTGTCTGTCTGTCTGTCTGTCTGTCTGTCTGTCTGTCTGTCTGTCTGTCTGTCTGTCTGTCTGTCTGTCTGTCTGTCTGTCTGTCTGTCTGTCTGTCTGTCTGTCTGTCTGTCTGTCTGTCTGTCTGTCTGTCTGTCTGTCTGTCTGTCTGTCTGTCTGTCTGTCTGTCTGTCTGTCTGTCTGTCTGTCTGTCTGTCTGTCTGTCTGTCTGTCTGTCTGTCTGTCTGTCTGTCTGTCTGTCTGTCTGTCTGTCTGTCTGTCTGTCTGTCTGTCTGTCTGTCTGTCTGTCTGTCTGTCTGTCTGTCTGTCTGTCTGTCTGTCTGTCTGTCTGTCTGTCTGTCTGTCTGTCTGTCTGTCTGTCTGTCTGTCTGTCTGTCTGTCTGTCTGTCTGTCTGTCTGTCTGTCTGTCTGTCTGTCTGTCTGTCTGTCTGTCTGTCTGTCTGTCTGTCTGTCTGTCTGTCTGTCTGTCTGTCTGTCTGTCTGTCTGTCTGTCTGTCTGTCTGTCTGTCTGTCTGTCTGTCTGTCTGTCTGTCTGTCTGTCTGTCTGTCTGTCTGTCTGTCTGTCTGTCTGTCTGTCTGTCTGTCTGTCTGTCTGTCTGTCTGTCTGTCTGTCTGTCTGTCTGTCTGTCTGTCTGTCTGTCTGTCTGTCTGTCTGTCTGTCTGTCTGTCTGTCTGTCTGTCTGTCTGTCTGTCTGTCTGTCTGTCTGTCTGTCTGTCTGTCTGTCTGTCTGTCTGTCTGTCTGTCTGTCTGTCTGTCTGTCTGTCTGTCTGTCTGTCTGTCTGTCTGTCTGTCTGTCTGTCTGTCTGTCTGTCTGTCTGTCTGTCTGTCTGTCTGTCTGTCCGTCCGTCCGTCCGTCCGTCCGTCCGTCCGTCCGTCCGTCCGTCCGTCCGTCCGTCCGTCCGTCCGTCCGTCCGTCCGTCCGTCTGTCTGTCTGTCTGTCTGTCTGTCTATCTATCTATCTATCCCCTAGGTCACGGCACACTCGGTCATTTACCTTAGTTCATTGGCGAATTGTCTATAAATCGTCTAGCTAATTTAAAAGGCCGGTGCCGAGTGCTCAAGGGCCAATACCATGACCCAAGACCTCAACAATGGCTGAGCGTGTGCGCGAATTCATTATAACTAATACTCCCTCGTAAATCGGAGTGGGCGGTACTGGCGTGACGAGCGGAGCAATAAGCGGCGGCGACGCGGCAAGCGACTTTTGCGTCTTGGACCAGGATACTCAGAACTCCTTCATCTGTAATTTCTCATGCATAAGTCATAACTTTATTGCGACCATATTGTAGTTTGTTTGTTTAGATGTTACATTTAGGTTTCGTCTCAGACATGATACCCACTTAGGGGACAGCAATTATCATGTAGATAAGATAAGATAAGAATATTCTTTATTGTACACTGGAAAAACAATTGCAAATATACATAGTACAGTTGGCGGCCTCATTGCCAAAAGCAATTTCTTCCAGACAACCTTACGATGGAAAGTTGCTGAAGGAAAATAGAAAGACGGGTAGCCATGCAGTACTAGAAAAAACAAAGAACTTTGACCATTATCAAGCAACATAATTAATTTCATACATACATTGCTGTAAGTACCATCTGTAACTTTTTGAAAACAATCTTAGTAATATTTATCAGACGTCACCACTTTTTAACCGGACTAAAAAGCGAAGATAATTGTTATAAAACTTCAACTGACGAAATGAATTAATGAGTTGCTTTCAAGTCTTTAAACGACAATAATATAGAAAGGCGATGTGATGTGAATAGACATTTCTCGCTAAGGGCAATTTTTGTATAAGTGGTTCGTGTCGTTTTGTTCTGATTTTATACTTTGTTCTTCTAGGTATTTGATAGTGGGCTGTCCAAAATTGCACCGCTCATCGCTCTGCTCGTGGCCACAACCTAAGAACTCGGCTTGCCCGGATGACAAGAGCGGGATATCGTAAAAATATTATATATTACTTTATGTCATTATTTTATAGGTTCCTTGACCGTAGCCGGTGCTGTGATTTATTTCCTAGAATCTTTGTTGGAAGACGCCTTGCTGGGCTCCATGGGAAGATGTGATGGAATGGAAATGCAAGATGCACCGTCTGGTGCTGTGATTTATTTCCTAGAATCTTTGTTGGAAGACGCCTTGCTGGGCTCCATGGGAAGATCAAATGGTCAAGAGTGAGGGCAATAAGTCATTTCTAGTAACACAACTTTTAATAGACATTTGCTCTTTGATGACGCATATCTTCATCAACCATTATAGGTTCTTCCCCACCGAGGGGCACAGATCTCTTCTATAAGGAATGTACAGGCCATACTCCACCACGGGAGCCAAGTCCAGATTGGTGGAGGTTTGTACGACTAGTGCCTGGTCTGACTGTCAGAAGTTTTCAAGCCGCTCTAAGGTTTCTGATTTGGCTTAACGACTGCCATCTATCGACGGCAGCCGGCACCAACTGCTTAAAGTGCCTTGCTAAGCACAGAACCGCTCGGAATAAAAACTCTAGCGTTGGTCATGGGCGGTCACTCATCCATGCACTGAAAGCACCCTATGTTGCTTAACCTTCGTGATCGTTTAAGATCACTCAAGCAGCACAGGCTAGTTTTAGCTTAATTCCGGACTAACTTGATGTTTTGTCAATGCGTCCTGAGCTCCGAAGTTCGAAGCTTAGAGCTCTGCGAATCAGAGCGAAATCTAGCCGGACTCCTCCGACAAAAAATCAAATAAATAAATCGGGAATTAAGTTATCAATGGTGTAAGAATTATTTATTATTTTTATTTAAAACTTAACCGGGCGGAATTTATTGCAGCTATTTTAGTCCCATGTATGTTTTATAATGATAGTTTGTGTTAATTATTTCTAAAACTGTAAGATTGTTATTTAAATTATTCTCCTCTAATATTTGCGCATGTTAACCAATAGACCATGAACGTTCTTTGACGTTACCATCTACTTATTAAAGTAGTATTTACCATACTTTAGAAAATACAATGTTTTACCTTTTACCTGTACCTAAATACTGTTTACTCATTTATATCTCGTATAACATTTTTGGGCAGTGAGGTTTTTGTACTTTTAATTATTTGTTAACGAAATTATTCAGCGGCTTTTCATACGACATCGGCAATTTCTTTTTGTGCCTGCATTTACCTAGCCACCAGCCAGTGTTACCCGCATCATCAAGACGCGTGATCATCTGTCGAAACCGATTCAACTATCGTTTGGCCTCGGCATTATAATAATTTTGGTCAAAGATACATAGTTAAATACCCTCAGACAGGTAGCGAGAAGTAAAAAGACTCGTCTTGAAAATCAGCAGCTTTTATTTTTCTCCACTTTACTACATTGCAACCAGTGCCAGAGTGACTCTTACGAAAAATCTTATTTTCTATCCCTTCCATTAATTTCTTTACGCATACCTATCTTTACTTTAATTGGTTTATCTGCGTTCTATTCCACTCAGTCATCCAACGCCGGCTTCTCAATCGGGAGGTCGTGCATTCGAACCCCGGCATGTACCAATGACGTTGTTTTCTAAGTTACGTTCAGTTGTGAAATTATACCACTCGCTGACTGTGAAGAAAAACATCGTGAGGAAACCCTAGTGTCTGAAGTGTTAACGTACCTCAGCGCTTGCTACGTACAATGGCCTAACTAGATAGATAGATAGAGAACACATTATTGTACATAAAAATGGAAATAAGAGAGATATTTCTTAACCCAAGAGTACAGACGGCGGCCTTATCGCCAAAAGTGATCTCTTCCAGAGTTCTGGACTGGACTAATACATTGGAGAAGGAAGTAGAGGTACAACCATAAATGATAATAGTTGGGACAAGGCCATAAAACTCTCAGTTTAAATACAAAAAAACAGATTTGTCTCATATCTGGAATCCGGCCAACATTATGAGAAAAAAAAACGACAAAGAAGTGGAATGGAATCAACTTTTTGTACGTCCCCACTGCTGTGCTGCTGAAAAGTGATCTCTTCCAGACAACCTTTGGATGAACTGGACTAACTATGAGGCTAAGTGCGGAAATCTCAGGTATAACTAACAGTCATCCAACGTTTCATTCCTACATACATACACAGGTGCGAAAAGTATGGCACTCATTTGCCTTCGCAGTCGGGTAAGAGACAAAGGTGTTAGGAAATTCGTGACGTGTATTTAGAACAGTAACATTTACGATTTCGGTAACACTAATAAAGATAGTTTTTTGCGTGAGAAAATTAACCGAGAATAACAGATTCATTCATGGCCTGACAATGGGTACCTAGTAATGGGTACATAGTTTACGAGATACCTCTTGGAATCTATTGCCAAAGTTCATGCAACTGGATTTAAGAGCTCTTGCGATGTGAAATAAGCCATTATTATTTTTTCCCACACGGGCCTTGATCCGTACTTCGCAAGGCACTTTAAGTCGTTGGTGCCGGCTGTCATGTAATGGTAGTCGTTAATCCACGTCAGAGGCCTTAGGGCGGCTTGATAACTTCTGACAGTAAGACCAGCCACTAGTCATGCAAGCCTCCACCAATCCGGACTTGGCCCCCGTGGCCTATACCTTCCTTAGGGAAGACACCTGTGACCCTCGGGGGGGACATAATGGTGAAGGTGATAATTGATGATGATGGCCTTGATTCAGCTAGTGCATTGTAATTTAATGACAGCTGCATGTTCGGACCGATTGCATTTCATTGCCGCTTCAAGTCTACGCGGGCTCACGTATCAAACCTTATAGGTGTCAATGGTATGAAAACACGTCACGTGACCCGACGTATCCCCAACCTACGAGAAAACATCCGGTAACCTGGACAGTGCTCAGTCACGAGCACTAAAATATACATACCTACCTACCAATATTAAAGTTCATGGTCTTCCTTCTATTTCTGATAGTATGTTATTTAGCAAAAAATAATCCTTATGATGAAGCCTTCCGATCGGTGTGATAAAGCTACAGGGTATTTTTTTTTTCTTGTTTAGCGGGTTCGATTCCCGGTTCAACCGTGTTATTATTTAAAAATCTATGAATGTAGTTTAGATTGTTTTTGAAATTAAAATAATGTCTTCTTTCAGTACAATGTTCCATCTGCAATATTAAAGGTACTTTCCCTCCATACGGCATAGTCGTGGGACGCCTTGTATATATTAAGATGTATGATGTTAATTTTTTCCAAAGAAATAGAAATAAATAAATGAAGGTATGATTCCATTAACGGCTCTAGTTGGCACCAACACTTGGTAACTTGTCTATAAAGTAACCCTTCCACCCGCAGGAACTATTCGTGCCGCTCAACACGAAGGGCGAGCTGTACGAGGTGTGTCCGGAGGAGCTCTCGCCGGCCGAGTGGGGCCCCGCGGAGGGCCCCGCGCCCCCCGCGGCGGCGGCGAGGGCCCACCGGCTGCCGCACCTGCTGCGGCTCTGGCGGCTGCCGCAGCGAGTGCGGCTGCTCGCCGGGGCGGTGCCCATTGAGATCGCACACGACGTCGGAGGTAAGAATGAGCGATTTTAGTTTTATTGTTTTTATATAGGTACTTCTCTAGTCGCTGGATAGATGGTGCTGTACTTGGTAAATTACTGCGAGGTACAGAAAACCACATTATTTTTAAGATCACAAAACGAAACTTACATAGTTACACACTAAACGGGTCAAATTTTAAATAACAATTTAAATTTAGCCTATAATATTACTATTTATCCGCATGAGCTACCTGAGCGGCTGAAATTGCTAATCCACGGTGGGCATGTGGTAATTAAGCTCATACTCTATGCATAAAAATCGAATAATTGACGGAAAATTTAAGTAAAGTCGGTAACATTGACAGAATGAAAGAACAAATTGGATGGTAGGAATTATTTGGATGTTCATTGACTTACGGAAGTAAAAAGCCCCAGAGAACCCAGCTGAAAAATTATAAACAAACTCATTAGCAGGCGTCTTTAGAGGCACGTGTTCTAGATCTCCACCAGAATCATCTGCCTACCTGCTTATATCTAATAGAAAATAACATGACGTCCTTTCCAAACTTCCAGACGACCTGCTGCTCCGATCGGCGGTCACCGAGCCGGTGCTGGTAATGTGCACGCTCTCCGAGCACCACTCCACCCCCTCCAGCCCCACCAAGCTCGACCCGCGGCACCACGGCAAGGAGGCGCTGCAACTGCTACCCCTCAGCAGCGTCGTCAAGGTCCGCCGCACCCAGCTCGGCTTCGACAGCGAGAAGAGGATGTTCCTCTCCGCTCGCCTCCAGAAAGCTCTCACGTTCTGTCAACTCAACGTTGACAACTGGATCAGACAGATCTCCTACGCCAACACCACCATCAGCAAGGCGAAGACCGTCGAAGACCTCATGCGGGAGGACCACGAACCTGTCAAATTCGAGAAGGAGCGCAAGTTCACCGTGCTGCAGGGCCTCAAGATCGACACGTCGAGGCTATTCGGGAAGAGTGAGAAGGTCCTCAAGGACATACCAGACGAGACTGAAGGCTCGATCATATTTCTAAGCAAAAACGAACTCGAACATATGAATTACGATGTCTACAGCGACGACGAGGCCAAAGACGAGAAGCAAGAGGAGAAACATGATGAGCTGGAGAGGTTCTCCAATGATAAGATGCACGTGTTCAGAGAGGACTCCGGCCATCCTAAGCGGAACAAGTGGTTCAAAAACTTGAAGCTACTGAAGAGTACAGAAAAACTGACAGAGGAAAAGATTACCGTCATAGAGAGTAGCGACAAGTACAGAGACGTGAAAGACCCTTTTGATCCGCTCGGCGAAAAGCACAGCTCCATCGAACGGTACCAAGACATGGCGAAGCTGATCGAGGACAGATTCGGTGCCTCGAGAAAGAACGATGGCACTGCGGAGAAGTCCCACTCGTACAAAAGCCTCACGACGTCGTCGTCAGAAATGGGCACCAGCCAATGCAGCTCCAACCCCAAAAAGCCCATTCTCACAAAGTCCGTCTCAGTGCAGACTGGCATCCCAGACAGTCCATACACTGAAGGCGCAGGCATCAATATGAAACATGGACGCAAAAACCTGAGCGTCGACCAAATCAACTACTGCGGCTCCATGGAAAGCGACTCGAGCTCAGGGAGAAAACTGAAGTCACTAGACGAAAATATGCTGAAGAAATCAGCAGCGACGAAATCTTCCACCAACCTAGAAAGACGACAAAGGATACAGCCCGACTTAATCCCAGAGAAGTGCATGGTTAAATCCGAGTCCTACAACCAAATTCATAGCTGCGAAGAAATCAACATGTTCGGAGTGGGATCGCTTTATAATGACAACGACTTCGAAATCAACTCGAAACAGCACTCCTACATCACAGAAAAGCTTTGCTCTGAGTTCCACGTGAAGACCAAGAAGGTGTTAAGCAAATCAACGTCCAACTTACTGCATCCCAAGAAACCTGCAGATAAGAAAGAGTGCAGTAACAGCAACAGTATGCCAACCAAAACTGAACGAGGCACCGATGTTGATAAGCTGAGCAATTTCAGGAAGAAAATCGACAAGCCTCGCGCTGCCACTCCTAAACTCGAGCTCGACGAAGACTTGACAGCAGTGGACATCTCGGAGGAACCCCAAACTCAAGTAAAGTTACGCCGGTCCATCTCATCCATACAGAAGCGCAAGCTTCCAGTCATTGAGGACCTACCATACGGACAAGTTGCAGATGCGGTCCACTTAGAAGAAGAAGCCGAACATTCCGATGCCAGTTCCGACAACATCTACGCGGAAATCTGCTCTCCTAATACTAAGACTAGCGACGAGGAAAACTACGACACAACCGACCTCCTGGCCAGTGACCCAGTGATCTCGAACGTCAAAAAGGAGGTCATCATTAGAAACGACGAGAGGGCCAAGCAAATGATCGAGAACCAAGAGAACCCTTTCAGGCACATAGAAGTTGTAGTTATTGAGAAGACTACCGATTTTCACTTCGACAATTTAAGCATAACTTCCAGTGATATGGACGATTTGGAGGACAGCAAAAATGACGTCTCCATCGCGGTGGACTCCTGGGAGCGAGAGAACAAAGTGACAAACCAATCTGAGCCCAAAACTCATGCGATAAGGTTAGAAATTACGAGCAGCATGGATGACTACCCGAGTGTTAAGGACAGTAAGAATCAAAGCCTTGAAAGCTTGGAAGTGCGGTCGTCTAAGGACAATTCGCTGAGTTTCAGCAATAGCATACATTTGAATGGAACTTACCCGAATGAGGCCATCTATGATACTTTAAAATAGATGTTAGTTTAACCGCTAGAGTCAAACTCTTACAGACCTATTTACAGAAAGGCGATTGCATTAAAACTCTTTTAAGACAACGTTAAAGTCGGTTTATGGCAGGATTCCTTCTTTAAGCCCGCTTTAACTCTGTCTGGAATCGACTTTTTATAAATAAGACTGAGAACGTTTTGCCTACTTGAAATAACTATTTACACTAGCCATTCCTTTTTCCGTATATTTTCAGTATGTTAGAGAGAGACAGGGTGAAAGAAATGACGTCACTTCGCGGTACAGCGCTCTGGTGTTAGCGTAGATTTTCTCAATTCTGTCTCCAAACTCTTCGTCCAACTCTACAGCAAAATTGGTACAGCGGATTCTCACACGTATTTTATACGCAATAAAAGCTAGCGGGATAACAGTAGACAGTACTGGAAAACCCGTAGCCCAAGACAGCAGGGAACGCAAACGGCGTTGGTTGAGACACACCTTTCGAAGACTTGATCACTACGTTCCGAAGGTGGCTCGCGACTGGAAACCCGCCGAAAGTTCACGACGACCCGGAAGACCGTCCCAAACGTGGAAGAGATCCGTTCTCTCTGAGACGAAGAAGAAGAGAGTAACTAGCCATCCTAGCCATGAACAGAGATAAATGGAAATTCTTTGTGTCAGCCCCAGACTCCACGGAGGAGTAAAGGGGAAAGGTACTGGAAAGGATAATGGAGTTCAATTAGTTTTTTTTAAGAGTTTATCACAGTGCACTGTCACAATATTTTGTAGTCATTCATTACCTATCTTTATATTGTAATTATTATTGTTAACAGTTTTTTTTTCTGGCTGTGTTCGCTTTCTTTTGAGCCAATGCGAGCTATGTACTTAGTTAAAAATAATTTAGTGTTTCACGTAATGAAATGCCACATATCAGACGTGAAAACGTTGGGTATTTAAAAACTATTGTTCTGTTCTAAGGGTCCTGACACACCAACACTGGCGATGGTGGTCCATACACGTCCGTAAAAATAAAACTCGACGGCGCAGCGGTTTGGCACGCTGACTGTGAAACCGAAGGCCTCGAGTTCGATCCGCGGTCGGGTCGGGTCAAACTTGGAAACGAACTTTTCTAGTTTGTCTCGGGTTCGTTATCAACCCTTGTATGTCCCCACTGCTGGGGCACGGGTCTCTTCCTGCATCGCAGGAAGGTTAGGCCATACTCCACCACGGGGGCCAAGTCCGGTTTGGTGGAGGATTGTAAGATAGTGGCGGGCCTTACAGTCAGAAGTTATCAAGCCGCCCATAAGGCCTCTGATATGGCTTAACGACTGCCATTCGGAAAAATGCCACTAGCGGTAGTCACGGGACGCTCACCCACCCCGTACCTGACCGCGCCTGTTATTGCTTAACCAAGTGATTGATTCCAATCACTCGGTTCGCCTAGGCCACGAGCGCTTGTCTCGGGTATTATCTATGTATTATTGTATTAAATCTATTTTAAACTTTCGCGACTTGTACACATAGAATATTTTCGGGGCTTAATCGCGTAGTAATTTATTGCTGTTTTACCTCGACGTTTCGACGACGTTACAGTCATCGTGGTCACGAGAAGACTGATGGAAGAGTCAAGGAACATATCGCAGCTGTCAAAAACCGCCAGGTGGAAAAGTCAGCGATAGCGGTACATCTTCTTGAATCAGGATCAAACCACTAGATAGAATTGCACAAACCATCGGTGCTTTCCAACGATCGCCATTATTATAGCCGAATTGTGCGTGAAGCGGTTGAAATTAAGAAATACAAAAATTTTAATCGGGAATGTGGTTTCAAATTGTCGCAAACGTGGGATCCGGTCATCAAGATGTGTTCGAGTGGAAAAAAGTCGCATGGCTTATCGTCCGACATTGTCAGTGTAGTGTGTCGCAACCCTAATAGTGCTTTGTGATAACTGATTGAGGGTAGTCTGAAACCTCATCAGCCGAAGATGCGAACGGGTGCCAGCCATCAGTCTTCTCGTGACCACGATGACTGTAACGTCGGCGAAACGTCGAGGTAAAATAGCAATAAATTACTACGCTATTAAGCCCCGAAAATATTCTAACTATGTATTAAATCTATCGTCGAGTTAGCACCTGTAACATAATTCATTTAGTTGGGGCTAACGAGGTCTGTGTAATACCTATGTCCATGAATATTTATTTTATTTAACTGCAGTTAATGACATGTATGGACCGCCGCCGCATTGGTGTAATTCATCCTTTAAATTAGATCAATGTAATACACAAATTTCTTAAGGCGCTACGTCGTGGTAACTAGCGTCACAAAAGAAAAAAATCATAACTTGCTTTACTATTAGTACGTTTTCGTTTTTCCAAAAGGTGAGCAATTAAAATCGTTTAAAAAAATTTAAAACCTCTCGTCTAGAATCTACGATAAAACTAATTTGAAGTCCTAGATTCTTGTGAGTAGGTTCTAAAATGAGCTATGTACTATTCTCTCTATGTACTAGTCTCTTTTTGCATCGCAGGAAGGTTAGGCCATACTCCGGGGGCCAAGTACGGGTTGGCGGAGCATTGTAAGACAGTGGCGCGCTGTCAGAAGTTATCGAGCGGCCCATAAGGCCTCTGACATGGCTTAACGACTGCCATTATGTGACGATAAACGTGCCTTGCGAAGCACGGAAGCGCTCAGAAAACTGCCACTAGCGGCAGTCACGGGACGGTCACCCATCCTGCACCTGACCGCGCCTGTTGTTGGATTCGACTAGGCCACGAGCGCTTCCCATGTACCATATTTATTATGATTCATGGTAGGTATTCACTTTTTTCAAAGAGGTGTTATAAGTATGGTATTGTTTCATTGTTGGTGCAAGTTAGCCCCGCATGGCGACGTAAGGAAAAGCTACAAAAGAATTATTGTCAGAATTACCTACCTATACGTTATCAACCCTTATATGTCCCCAATGCTGGGGCACGGGTCTCTTCCTGCATCGCACGAAGGTTAGGCCATACTCCACCACGGGGGCCAAGTCCGGGTTGGTGGAGGATTGTGAGACAGTGGCCGGGCCTCACTGTCAGAAGTTATCAAGCCGCCCATAAGGCCTCTGACATGGCTTAACGACTGCCATTATATGACAGCCGGCACCAACGGCTTAACGTGCCTTGCGATGCACGGAAGCGCTCGGAAAAATGCCTCTAGCGGTAGTCACGGGACGCTCACCCATCCCGTACCTGGCCGCGCCTGTTGTTGCTTAACCAAGTGATTGATTCCAATCACTCGGTTCGCCTAGGCCACGAGCGCACCTACCTATACACTAAGTTGTTATAATTTGAAAAACAATAGTACAGTAATTACTAATCATACAAAGTCAGAATGTATCGAGAAAAAAACCTAAATAAGTGTTTGGTGCTGTTTTGAGGTGCTCAATTTATTTTAAAGTAAGTAAATTTTAAGCTACACATATCACATGACAATCTTTATTGTAAATTTAATTTTTGTACCATATAGCTTGTAAAATTGTACCATAAAATAAACTTATTTTAGTGGAAAAGCTCTCAATTTTAATGTTTGCAATTAAAACATTCTTGTATTATATCAAATTAAATTAGGTACCTAAATTTAATTTAGTCCCTTTTATTATGCCTTGTGTCAACTTTAAATACCTACATTTGTGTAATAAAGATACAGAACTTCAAATGTGTTTTTATCGGAAAATTAAATAATATTATAAAGGCGGAAGTTTATATTTGTGAGTGTGTATGTTTGTTACTTCACGTCTAAACGGCTGGAGCGATTTTAATAAAATTTTGTATAGAGTTAGCGGACACCCTGGATTATTAACATAGGCTACGTTTTACTGCGGGAAAATATCTTATTCCCATGGGAAAACGCGGGGCATAGCCAGTATTCCATAAAGCTTTTATATTTATCGTACTATCTACATTTAAATATAAGAAAATCAATTGCCACATATGCCTTGTCACTTGAGATTGGCTTGGGCTCGACCAATTTGGCTGTTTTATGTATTTTGTCTTAAAAACAATATTTTGAAAATTAATAAGACAAAGACTTGGGTCAGCTACTGTAGTTTATAGTAGCATTAAAAAAAAACATTGATTTATGAAACATACGTAAACTTTTTATGATACACATGGTTTAGTTTATTTCTTACTAATAAGGAAAGGTTACAAGAAAAGACGTGTTATATTTAAATGACAAATATACTGTATTTCGATTCAGTACATTTCACATTAAAAAATAAAACAACCAACAAATAATTTCCTAACAAAAATGGCGCGGACTGATAAAATTTAATTCAATTTCAGTTTAAAAACAATTTTAGTGAAAATTAACCCTTTCATGTACACAAACATACTTTGTGCGTCATTTTGCATAAAATTAAGTTTAAAAAAAAACAAACACAGTTATGAAGGAATGGATTTTTACATAATTTTAGTTAATTATTATAAGTAATAAATAAAATCTAAATGCTTTCCGCGCATTACGATTTAAATCTTATTTAATAGTTTTTATTTATTTCAATTTATATTACAATATACAAGAATATAAATATAGAGGAGTCTGAGATTATATTCATGAATGAAAATGTTTGAAAACTCAGCGGGAAATGTAGAAAGATTGGACCTAAAATTACAGATTTTTTTGTTAATGTAATTCTTGCATTACGGGCATTTTAAATGCCATTTACGCCATCCTTCCAGTTGGATCCAAAAGATATGATCTTTAGATTCCCTGCTTTGTCCAGTTTTGCCAACGGCTTGAGGCTATATCGATGATCTAAATAAGTATATTTAAACCTATGCGTTTGTAACTTCATACAAATTCCAACACCAAAAATGATACTGTCAAAAGAACATTACAAGCGCAGAAATATAAATTGCACAGGAGACAAAGTGGGCCAACACAAATAGGTCCTTACATCTGCGATTCAGTAACAGCGTCCACATAGTCTTATAGACATGTTACCCCAGAAAAAAGGTACGCAAGCACCTTAGAACTGTAGACTGTTACATTGATTTTTAAGGGTAAAAATTTCACTACACTCAGTCAAGGGGGCGGCACAGAATATTCACTGTACAAATTGAAATCTCACTCCTCACAATCTATGGAAATTTAAGTTTAGTAGTTAGCGCCTAGTGCATTAAAACCCCAATCTACAGATGTCTGGTGTGGTTTATCTGTTCCTCTCATAGCAATACAATAGGAGGCACCGTTCTACCAGAAGACTGTGTCCGGCCACAAAACGTGGAAATCGTAACATAGTGAATTCAGCAGTGGGTCTTCTGCACATGATGGACTATGAAATTGCTTGGAAAACGGCCTAACTCAGCTATGAGCAAAGGTAGTCTGATAACGAGGATGAACCGTACTACTACTCTTAACCGTATTCAGTGAATATTCTGTGCTGGGGATGAGACGGGATCACGGTGGGTCTTTACTTAGGCGAGCCGGATGGATTGGATTATCTGGAAGACTGCAGAGCCGCAGACCACGAAAATAAAGAGAGCTAGCAACCAGGGGGCGACCGGGGACTGGTCTTCCTTTTCCTGAAAAGAGAGAAACGGAGATGTTTAAGAGAGGTTTTACATGTCAGTTAATAATAATATTGGCCTTTTTGCATCTACTTAATGAGGTGATTTACACAGCGTCCAGTGGTATCTTCACTCACACTAGATGGGTGAAGGGACCACTCCGACGCTGTAGTGCCTGGGACATGGTTAAAGGGACATGTCAGATAATCCTCCTAATATTATAAACGCAAAAGCTTGTAAGTATGGATGGACGGATGCTAATTACTCTTTCACGTTTTTACGGAAAATCATCAAATCAAATTAAAATCCAATAAGTAGTTTTTACTACTGAATGGATTTTAATTAAATTTTACAATAATATAGCTTATATAAATATAGCTATAATAATATAGCTTTTACATGGGCTACAATTTATGAGGATATTTTGTGAATTATTCAAAATATAGCGATAATTGTCAAGTAAGTAGGAAAAAATCTTAACACCTGCGAGCTATACTGGCGTCCGCTGCCAAAAGCTTTTGTATGCCTCGCTAATATAAGCTACTCGGAATACTAATCCTGCGCAGACGAAGTCGCGGGCACCAGCTAGTTAATTATAAGATAGAAAAAAAATGCAAATTGAGTACAGGAGCTCAAGTATTCAAAATGTTGGGCTACACTAATGGTTACAAACGCACACACAACGACAGTTCCGTTTACGATACGTTTAGAATATCTCTGAAAATATAAAATAAAAGTAGCATATATTTATTTTAAATTCTTCCGCCACTTAAATTTTTGTACACAATCGGCATAATCTTTCACATCAATCGTTACATCCGTGCACTTCGCTCGTAACATAACTGAGTAATCAGTGTTCAATTATGTTGGGGGCGACTGCAACTAAAATGTACCAGTTAATGTGCAGTCGACTATTTGGAATTGTAGAAATAAATATGTAAACATAATCGTTTCTAAACGTATGTTAAATTTTATTTCTGAAACGTTTGTCGCATTGGTTCTGCATTGTTCCGCCTGAGGGTGCTTTTGTCTTTTATGTCGACTGTTTCTCGTTGCGTGTAATTTTCATATTGTAATCATGCGCTAATTAAACCTTATTTCTTTATTCTACGCAATTTTCATTCCAAAAGGGTATGGGCCCAGCACGCTTCCACTGCGCTTCTCTATCTCACTTGAACAAAATCACAGATATCCATGGTAATGAAATTGCCTCACTAAGCCTAGTAGTTGGGCCATTATAAGTAGCAAGCGTTGAGGTATTTCAACACTTCAGACTTGCGTTACACTTGGGTTTCCTCACGACGTTTTCCTTCACCAATTAACGAGTGGTACAGCTACAATAATTTCACAAATGTATGTACACTTAGAAAACAAAGTCAGCCTGTCTTCAGCTTGCCGCATCCAGCATCTGCCTGCAGCTTTTCGCTAGTCGGAGGGCGTCCTACACTACGTTTGCCGAGTCGCGGTCTCCACTCAAGAACACGTTTTCTCCAACGGTTGTCGGTTCTTAGTAAGATGTGGCCAGCCCACTGCCACCTCGGCTCGCTGATTCTCTGAGCTATTCTATAACTTTGCTTCTCTGTCGGACGCATTCGTTACGAATCCTAGCCTTCAGAGACAGGGGCGGATCTTGAATTTGTGGGGCCCTGGGCTGAAACTACTTAGGGGCCTATCTAGGTACTCCACTAATAGCCATGTCAAAAAACGGTTTCTATAATGATATATTATTATTATATAAGTACCTTTTCTTTATTGCACAAAAAACATAAATAATCATTAAATCTACTCAACTATTAGTAGTACAAAAGGCGTCCTTATTGTTGTGGTATCAATCTCTTCCAGGTATCTTTTGGGTGAGAGAGTAATCAAAATAGTATGAAAGAAGAAAGCAAAATATATACTGTGTTTAGCGGGATCTGGGGGCCCCTTGTAACCTCGGGGCCCTGGGCTGCAGCCCAAGCAGCCCTTAGGAAGATCCGGCCCTGTTCAGAGAAACTCCGAGCATAGCTCTCTCCATAGCTCGCTGAGCGACTTTGAACTGGTGGTCCAATCCTTTTGTGATTTCTTGGTGACTTTTAGGTAGGACTTTCGAATATTACCTTGGTAGATTTGGGCACATTCCCCCGTTGTGTGATGTTCTTGCTGGCCATCTCGTTAGCGATGCGCATTCTCTGCTTTGGCGCCATTTTTGTTGTGTTTTTGTTTTGTTTTTGTCCTGGAATTGGAAATAGAAATAATTATTTGTCAATTATTTGATGTAAAAAAACGCTCATTTAGAAACAGACTAGATAAACATTTTACAAGTGCAAGAAACTGATAATGAAATGAAATTTATCCTGGGCAACGCAGCTGGCCGAAGTGAGTCGGAAAATATTCGCTTCGGCGGCTTCTTTGAGAAGGTTACGGAATTTCCTGCCAACTGCAACCAAGATTGCGCTTGCGCAATCTCTGTTGCTCCCTATCCTCGACTATGCTGATGCCAGTTATCTAGATTTGACCGAGGAGCAACTTAATAAACTTGAGCGCCTCCAAAACTTCGCCATAAGGTTTATATTTGGTTTACGCAAATATGACCACATTTCTGAATATCGCGCTAAGCTCAAGTGGCTTTCCATCCGCCTCCGTAGGAATGCTCACATTCTTTTCCTGCTGTACTCTGTACTGTCACTACGGCCGGCCACTACGTTCAGACCAGAATTTGACGCTGAAAACACCTAGCCATACGACAAAGTTCGTTGCCAGCTCATTTACGGTAAGAGCGGTCCGGCTGTGGAATGAGCTGCCGGTTTCTATAAGGCGCTCCCCATCTCCTGCTATATTCAAATCTAAAGTAGTAGAATTCTTTCTTTCCAAATAGTTTCTTATTCTCTTTTTGTCTGTAGATAAATCCCATTTATTTTTCCCATCATGCTTGCTATTATAACTTATTGTTTATGTATGTTTATAATAGTATTTATCTATGTAAGTTTATTTTATTACATATACGTATGTATATAAATATTCGATAAGCACCAACTACCCGTCTCAATTTCTCCTTCAGCAATCTTTCCGATTTAAGGTTGCCTGGAAGAAATTGCTATCAGCAATAAGGCCGCCAATTGTACCTCTTCTTTTGTAACTGTTGTCTCTGTAATTATTTTCTGGTGTGTACAATAAAGAATATTCTTATCTTATCTTATCTTACAATGACCCAACTGTGAGGCTAACCCCCGGTTTCTGGTAAACCAACAAGCCGTTAATCTACTGTTAACGGCTGTCAGTAGGCCAAAGTGCATACAAAAAAAACATTTGACATAATGTTAACAGTAGAAACTAATTTTAGTATATGAGAAACTGGGGGCCAGTGTGGAAATCTCAGGTCCAACTAACTAGAAACTCATATTCTTACAACAAATTTGGAAATGTTTAAGGTTGGCACACATACCTACGCACTTAAGGTCTGCCCAAGTCCAATCGATCGGTCTTACTAAGCTTTGCTAACCAAACAATGGCGATTAGACCTGGTAAATGTATACGGTCTGTTTAGACCAAATCAAGGCTAAACCGCAACATCTTTGTGTTCCAATCAAATGCTTCGAAGCAGAAGAGATTTGGATATAAATAATGTTTTTTTTTCTAGTGTATACAATAATGAGTTCTAATCTAATCTACTAGGTATTACAATTTAAGTCAAGCAAATTAATTTAATGAGCAACAAATACCTAAGTACTAAGCTATATTGAAATAATTATCATGCCTTCATTGTTATTGCTATCAATAATAAATTATCTTAATATCCCTGGCTTTCACTTCCTACAAATCAAACAATCATTTGAGTCTAAACAATTATCCGTTGCATGTTTTAATTTTTCCTTTCCGCAATGAAGCGCTCGTGGCCTAGCCGAACCAAGTGATTGGAATCAATCTCTTGAGTTAAGCAACAAAAGGCACAGTCAGGTGCAGGTGGGTGACCGTCCCGTGACCACCACAAGTGGCATTTTTTCTGAGCGCTTCTGTGCTTCGCAAGACATGGTAAGCCGTTGATGCCGGCATTCATGAAATGACAGCCGTTAAGCCTTTATGAGAATATTGATAACTTCTGACAGTAAGGCCCACTACTACTGCAGAGTATGGCCCAAACTTCCTACAATGCAGAAAGAGACCCGTGCCCCAGCAGTGGGGACATACAATGATTGAATAAGCAGACAAGCAACCTAAGTTAGACATCCATCGAAATTGTAAAAGCCCTTGGGGACTTACACAAGTTATATATGGCAGTCTATCAATTATATCTTGTTTCAATTGTAAATTGTATCAATTGTAATTGTATCAATTAAAAAACTTTATTCTCGCTGCAAATTATATCTTAAAGCTCCAATAGAACTATACTATGTTTCATTATCTCTATGTAAATAGGTACAGCTGCCAATTGTAAGGTCGGATAAGAATAACACCAACAGACAGGTAGGTATTATTGCAATATTTCTTCAAGGACATATTTATTGATGATTAAGTTTAATAAATGACGTGTTGTGTTGAAATGAGGAAATTTACGTCGCAAATTAAATTAAAGGGACCCAAATGATTTTGTTTGACAGTGGCAAAACGGTAGAATCTACCGTTTTGCCACTGTCAAACCATTTACCGTTTTGCCATCTACCGGGTAGATGAATAAGTACAAAAATCTATACCGTACCATACTATAATATTGAAAAGTTTGTAAATTTATATTTGTATATTTTAGTTTTATATTAAAATTTGTATGTATTTTAGGAGGTAATCTCTGAAAGTACTTATACAATTTCCAAAATAAATTTGCCTATACTAAGAATGGACCTTGAAGGGTTGACATAGATTAGATTAGAACTCTTTATAGTACGCACCAGAAAACAAAATACATTAAAAGGCTTACTTATATCAAAGTTTTGCCGTATACAATTGGCAGTGACATAGGCTAGGCTAATCCGTATATGCCATGCGAACATAGTCGCGGGCACTGCTATTTACGAATGAACACCATTGTGTAGCATTTAACAAAACTTCATCAGACAAAATTAAAAGTTCTTGGCGAACAGGCAGCCTGGAGGCAGTTTACTCTTTTTTTGCTATTCTTTTAACCATTGTTTTATCCATTGAATGAGTTTAAATTACTGCACAATTGATAATTGGAAAGTGGTGTGAATTGGTCTTATCTGAGAAAGGATAACATCTCAAAACAGCCTTATTGATAGATGTTAAAAGTAAGTACCTATTCAGAGAACATTTTTATTGCAAATTTATTTATCTGTGTGGCCATTAATATAAGTAATATGATTTGAGAAAAGATGGTCAGAGTGGAGTTTTTTTTTCCGCTGCCTTTTTCTCCACTACAATTACGGCCCAAAGGCGGGGGGTTACACTTTACATTGTACATTGACATTCAGCAAACAGAATGTAAATCCTTTATGTTGAAATAAAATTATTTGAATTTGAATTTTGAAAAAAGTGAATATCCATTTGGCATGGTGTTAACAGAAGATGAATAATTGAATTGCAGTAAATATAGCAACATCCATAGGATGTACTAGATAAAGATTTCAAATCACACTTCACACAATTTTAATATTATAAAGGTGAAAGTTTGTGATTGTGGATGTTTGTTACATACTACTTCACATCTTAAAGGGCTGGAGCGATTTTAATAAAATTTGCTATGGAGTTACCTTACACCCTGGAATAACACTTAGGGTTTACTGCGGGAAAATTTGTTATTCCCCTGGGAAAATGAATAAGCTGCAGAGTACAGCTAGTAAATCATAATCTTAAGTGCAAGGTTGTATAGCTTCTTCTTTAAAAAGTTAAAATTACTTTGCTGAATTCCGCCAAAGCACCACCATTTTTGGCGGAATTCAGCAAAGTAATTTTAACTTTTTAATGCTATTATGGATTTCCGCAAAGTAACGCCTGATTCTATACAACATAGCTTCTTCTTTTCGTGTCAGCGATTCGACCAGTTTATATTTAAAAACCTATTTAGAGGCTAAAAATTTCACCCATGCCGTTAACCGGTACCAATGTAAGTGATGCAATTTGCTTCAGCCAGATGTCGCTGGCTGTACGTAATACAGAGAATAGTGTAAAGAGGTTCGAAATTTCACTGATGCCGGTGAGTCGCCTATTGGCTCAGCGCTGGCACGGATAGCCAGAGGTTGCGGGTTCGAATCCCGGCATGGGTGAAATTTTAAGCCTCTAAATAGGTTTTTAAATTTGTCCTTAGCACGGGTTAGTGCATTAAAAATAAAAATAGTATAAGCAGTTTATATTTTTCCTTCCCAATAGTTGGCTACTGCAATTGCAGCAGCGTGGGGCTCTGATAGATCCTCCAGAGTGCAGGTGTGAGGGCACAATGGTAATTATGATTAACGCTTTCAATTTCAGCACTTTCTCAACAGTGCTAAAGTGTTGACATGGCATTAAACCATGACATGTCGTAAGGAATTGAGTTTTTAGCTCTAACAAAGTGAAAGTTTCGACAGATTAGATGCCACCTTTCAACTCTTATTGGTAATCAGGCGAATTACTCATCTCACCTTATTTACTCAGCTTTGTACCACATATACACAGCGAATTAATGATGCAGAGACCACAAAAACAGAAAACAACTGATTGTCAACTGGCAAATAATATTTTTGAAGGCAGAAATGGAAAATCAGACTTCTATGCTTACCGATGGTTTACGTTGATATTTCACCGTCGAGTGCTAATTTGGTATGCGATAAATACTCCGATAACGATACTTAACTTTAATAACAACATTTATCCACACTTCTACTGATAATTTCACGTGAAATCAAGCGTTTCCCACTATGAGAAATATGGAACTCATCCAAACAAGGATCTACAAGCTAGCCCTGCACGAATCTTGGACGAACTAAGTGCACAGCGAAAATCAACAAGTATTTAAAGAGAATTATGTAGAAACAACAGTGTACTTACAGTTAAATCCTAAAATTAAAGGCTGTTAAGCCGAAACGCGTAGCTGCTGCTTTGACACGTATGTAAAAATTGAAGGAAAAGTGACAACACAACACGCACGTCGTTCGGAAATTAGTGATGGCCATGATTGTTTTGTAAACAGACATCGATTACGATGATGTCGAAGGTACTAAAATATTACATTCTGAAAAAATATTCTTTTCACAAACTTCCAATGTTCACAAAAGGTTACTCTGACTTAGGTAGATATATATAAAAAAATCTACTTATATAAATAAGATCCTTGACGACTTTGACTGTTCTGAGACACAATCGAAATTAGAAATTTGTACACCACTAGACTCATAGACAAGATCAAAATTGCCAACTGTTAGAAAAAACAGTTGCAGAGCGGCAACACTGATTGCTTAGTTCTGCTACTACTCAATAGATGGCAGGTTACCAAAGTCTCAGTTGCGTATTCATGCCACTAGATGGCGGTAAATGTAGAGTCGCTTAGAAATGGAGAGCTGTGTACCATTTTATATTTATTTATTATTTATTTTAGGTGAATATTTCCGCTCAGGTCTATATTTATTACTCTTAGTGCAAGATAAGTATCAAGTGTAAGTAGTAAACTAGTTTCGCTGGTCACGTAAACATAATTAAAATTGGAACTTTGTTA
Organism: Yponomeuta sedellus; assembly: GCA_934045075.1. Lineage (NCBI taxonomy): Eukaryota > Metazoa > Arthropoda > Insecta > Lepidoptera > Yponomeutidae > Yponomeuta > Yponomeuta sedellus. The sequence continues at coordinate 12,363,632 of OW203744.1, read as the reverse complement.
GGTAATTTATTTTAGGAAAAATCTTACCTTCATCAATAGATACAATGGAAAAAAAATATAATTTTAAACAACAGAAAGAAAGAGAGAGAGAGAGTTAGACAGACATACATCCTCAAGGATGCTTAGGGACATCATTATCTGCTTAGGAAATTCCAACCAATCAAATGGTGGCATTATCCTTAGAAGGAAATCCTTGAATTCTGATTGGCTGGCAAAGATAACGCCTCGGTTTGTGACGCCCTCCTTGTATCCATTTGAATTTGGAACAAGCTAAAGGGAATGTCAATAGATTTGTGGGGAATGGAAGAAAATTATTTTATCGTAAGTTGGGATGCCTTGGTTCTTGGTTGGGATGTTAGGAAGTTTGAAATAAATTGGTTTGTTAGTAATTTAGAAGGGGGGGTAGGAAATCAAATATACCTATAATAATCTAATCTATAAAAAATGTCGTGTCCGTGTTTGTTACAGAACTTCTCCATAAAGGCTTCATCAAATGAATTTTTTTTTTGTATTCGTGGATCTGAGAATAGGTCGTAGGCTAATTTAATATGACATAACGTTTGCTACTATAGTGCGTTCACATTAACTTGACGCGTGAGAGAATTGGTAGCACTGAGATTTTTACTGTTACCATGTTAAATAAGAAATCATTCCCATTACTTGGGGAAAATAAAAGGATTGAGGGCTTGTTTTACCATCTTCCGATTAGGTCCAAAAGCTAATTCACATGTTATGTCCTTGTTACCAATTCTCTCACGCGTCAAGTTAATGTGAACGCACTGTAGGTACCTATATGGGTGGTATTTTTAGCCTCTAAATAGGTTTTTAAAATTGTCCTTAGCACGGGTTAGTGCATTAAAATTAAAAATAGTATACTTACATATATGATGGTAAATGGGTAATTTGTGAAAAGTGTCGGTTAGAGTTTGTCATTTAAAACAACTTTGGTTTTGTTATTTTTTGATCAACTTGCTATTTTAATTTTTTGCTATATTTTGTGAGTCAATTAGGTAGGTACGCTGAAATTGAGTTACCTAGTTATTAAGTTTGAAAGGCGTAGGTATTGATTTAGCGACTAAGTTTGTAGTTTATATTATACAAATTTTAATTTAGGTAAGAATTATAGAATCCCAGGGAAAGTTGTAGATGCCTGTAACTGGGTTGCATTTCAGAAATTTAAACATAGACTTCTTACTAGTATTGGTTGATACGAATATGTAGCATGTTGGCGTTCCTTGATAGTCGCATTTACCGCAGACTATTTAAACTACATTTGAGGAGTGTTTTGGCGAAGCACGTGTGTACCTACTTTAAATGCGTAAACTTTGAGTTAACTATAGAGCTTTATCCCACAGATAAGCACGACATTGGTTGTTATTTGCCGCAATTTGGTAGTTTGCAAAACAATGGAAGTACAATTATTGTCATTCCAGGGGTTTAATTAACCCGCGCAAATTAAATAGGCATATCTCGCGAAAAAGATCGAATCGCGCGAGGCGCCGAGTTAAGTAGCACGAGTTATTTAATACCATTGCAATGCGATTGGTTACTAGACTACCGATAGTGTGAATGAAACGACCGACTAATTATGTACGATATCTATCGGGAGGAAGAAGGTATAGACCTAATAGCGAGTACGTGCGACGTTTTAACATTGTAGCGCTCGATACAGTACCTAATCATGCCTATCTGCAGCTGGGCTTCAAAGTTCCTCTAAGTTAGATTCTACGAATAAAAGCACCGGTTGGATATGTTAACGGATCATTAGCTGACATGAAATGAAAAGGTTATATAGGTACAAAGTAGCGCAGAAACTGCGGCTCGATGAACGTTGCAATTCAAACTAGGTGTCCATTTCAAAATCTAGAGAGAAAAAATACTCTAAACGTAGTCTTTTCAAAGTCCTTAATTAACAGAGTTTACAAAATTATTATAAAACATAGAACTCATGCATTGTACGGCTTTAATAAAATTCCAGACCTCATTGTCATCTAAGTAATCCTTTAAGTTATAGTAGCTCTTTTGGCACAAAGTGTTCCACACATACCATCGTATGCTTGTAAACAGGGCATTTTATAGAAGCCTCTGTCTGCCGCCCGCTTTCAACGTTACCCGATAGAAAAAAGCGAGAGATAGGTAGCGAGAAAAGTAAAAGGGCCAGACCATAGACAAATAGTGTATGTTTGTTCCACGAAGGCACTGGCTGGAGAATGTTGTATTAGGATATTAGAAAAAAAAACCTGAAAATAAAATTGCGAAGAGGGATTCGTCCGTCGGCAAACGAAAGACATGTAGGTACCTACCGTAGAACGTAGAATAATTCGATTTTCGAAAAAGAAAAGTTATTTTATGCCACATCTGGCAGTAAAGTGGCTTTTACCGCACGCTGCGCGTACGGAACAAGCCGCTTTCTGGCCAAGTGTACACATAAAAAGATGTACCTACACAACACGGGAGGTAATAAAGAAAGCTCTCGATCGCATATTTACGTCCCTCGCTTGCAGCTCGGGCCGCAAACTTCTGCGATCTCGGCCTTTCTTTGTATTACCACCCTAGTTGTGTAATGTACTTACTATTATTCTTTACTAAAGCCTGGTTTCTCGTATACCTAGTAACAATCTGTTAAGCTATTGTTACCAGCTGTCAAATATCTTTTTCGCACTTTGGCCAACTGACAACCTGTTAACCGTAGATTAACACTTGTTGGTGTACGATAAACCGGGGGCTAGACACGTAGGTAGAATTGGCTATAAAATAATCAGAGAGAAAATATGGCCTTGAGAATAATGTCTATGAAAAGTCTTATAAGGCTATAATTAAATTTTTATTCTGTTAATTAATATAATATATAAATTAATATACAACCTCAATTTTTGTCCTCTAAACATGTTGGCAAAGTTTTATTGCGCTCCGGTATGTTTAAAAAAAAAAAAAACAAAACTACTCCTTGGAGACTCAAGGGGAGCCAATTCTTCGCAAATAATTTATATTCGTCTCGAATTCATATTCATATTCGACTCATTACTCAAATTTGCGCATACGACTTTGTGAGGATACTTACATGAAACTTATTTTTATGCGACAAATGTCTAGACCTTGTCTAGACATTTGTCGCATACAATGACAACAGAGTCTAGAGCTGTCTAGAGCAAAATAATGGTATTTTGCGTCTACGCTTTCAATTCGCATTGGCGAGAATCGGCTCCCTAGTCAGCCTTAATCTCGCCGACATGAAAATGTAAAGCTACTTAAACAGCTGTTTACAACAAACAACATCAAAAAGAACACTTTTAAAAAGATTTCACAGGTCTATAAACAAATCTCTCTATTGTTGTCACGCGTCCTTTCTCTACTCCGTTGATTGCGAAATGGATATCAAACTACTTAAATAATAATACTCACAATACTTCTACTTTAAAACGATGTGGCACAAAACAGTATAGAGTAAAGCGTATGGTTATGCTAGCATCGACTTCGATTAATGTATTAGTATTCCATACTATTGAAAATAATTGTAAATTACGTACCTCTTACCACAAAACTTTAAATTCAAAACGGTGTGTCCATACAATATAGAGTAAGAAGGCAATATCACCCTTGGTGTGTCCCCACTCCTGCGGTACAGGTATCTTCCTTCATCGCATGGGGTTAGACCATATTTGACTACAGATATATTTTAGCTAAATAATTACACTTAATTATAACGCTAATTGGCTAAATACGCGGCAGGTTCAATACAAACTAGGAACCAAAGACAAACATAAAAACTATTTATTCTGTATTTAATTTAATGATCCCTACTTAGTTAAATAGTCTTGAACGTGATATGATATAAATGGCGTAGGTAATTAATTAACCCCAGTCGCTACCCAGGAAGTTTTATATTTATTTATAAATTGTATTTATTTACCTTGCTGTTAGGTTCACACATTTAAAAAGATTGGCATGCAAAACCAGCCAGCCAGCTGAATTCGAAAATTAAATCCTCACAGATCAATAGACAGGCATAATAGGTCAAATATCGGATTTTGGTTAATTTTCCCAAAATATTATGTTGCCACCAAATGTGTGGTCTGCGCTCCCGGCCTTACGTCAGAACTACTTGGCGGGAAATGAAGCGGAATGGAGGAGGCCGCAACCGCGAAATTAAAAAGAAAAAAATATGTTTTTTATTATATTTTTAAACTCAGGATGCAGTTACCACATTGTTGAGTGCCAGACTGTGATAGTTGATAGAGGTGTTAAAAACTACACGAGTAGAACTAAAAACACTAGAGAATGAAGTTAATTGAAGTGATTGAAAGCTCCAATGAATAGTTTTGATGAGTAAATATCAAGAGGTGAATACAATACCTATTCTTAATTAAAACCAGATAACCGGTGCCTTCGTAAAATTTTTCATAAGCGAGACATACTTCAGTGTACTATAAACTCACGCATCCCAGAGGGTTGGTAGAGACTAGGGTTTTCCAATTTATGTCACAATCCTGACGAATTTTTAATTTCAGTATCAATAAAATTAAAACAGTATAAATATAATAAAATGAGAATTTTTCAATTCAGAAACCGGTGATTAGTCTCCATGTACTTAGTATCTGCTAGGTTTTTTTCTTACCTACATAAGGTAGGAATTTCGCGAATATATCACCGCAAATCATAATTTAGGCTTACGTAGGGCTTACGTTTTGCAGGTAGGTATGTTTGTTTTTCTTTCATTTTCGTTTTCCACTGCTGTGATTACACGAACCAACTCCTTTGTATCATTACATTATATTATATCTACTGTACATTACCGGTACATTATATCTACTGGCCAGTATTTTTCACATCGTCAAGCAAGATACTTTTTAAAAACAAATATATAGCTCTCTGGCCAGGCACGCGGAAGAAGAGTCGTGACGCAAAATTTGGCGCCAAACAACAATGGCTGCCTACCGGCCCAATTGTTCCTTGTACTTTTTCTAGACCAATTACCAATGAACACACGCTTTGATAGTCCTTAAAGTGAACTTTTGTAAGTGAAACCCGATTCTTTGAGAGCACTTCTATTGAGGGTACTTAGATTTCACTTTCTTGTGTATCTGAACGACTTTTCGGTCGATTTGACTTATAAAGGTCTTTTTCTTCTGAGGTGACATTATCACAGTGATCTGCATTGTCATTATTGCCTCTATCTTATTTAGTAACTGCTGGATAGAGTTACGCAATTTTGAATGTCTGAAAGACAATAATTATCCTAATATCTTTTGAAATTGTTTGGCAGTTGTAGCGCTAAGTATGTTGTAAATACTTACTTACGTATTTAGAATTTTCAAAAACTTATCGTTATGTGGAGTATTGAAAATATAATGTGAATATTGTCTTTGAAGCAATTAATGTTTATCTATAAACACTGCCTTCTCTGTAGTCATTCCCCCTTGACTACGCGCCTCGAGGACCTCATAATAATTCTCAATACAGACATCATGATAAATCTCGATATAGAGCGCGAATCGCTCGCAGCCGCGGCTGCCTGAGTGATCTTAAACAATTACGAAGGTTAAGCAACATAGGACGCGTTCAGTGCATGGATGCCTGACCATCTATGACTACCGCTAGTGGCATTTTTCCGAGCGGTTCCGTGTTTCGCAAGGCACGTAAAGCAAAGCAATTGGTGCCGGCTGCCGTCGATAGATCGTTCTTAAGCAAAGGCAGTCGTTAAGCCAAGTCAGAGTCAAGCCTTAGAACGGCTTGAAAACTTCTGACAGTAAGACCAGCCACTAGTCTTGCACGCCTCTATCAATCTGGACTGGGCCCCCGTGGTGGAATATGGCCTATACTTTACTCAGGGAAGAGACCCGTGCCCTTTGGTGGGGATATAATGGGGCGATGATGATGAGCTTTATCTTAACTTATTCTAGAAACTACAAAACGCACCCTTTCCAAAATACGGCACTTTAAACAGTAGGAGAGGCCAAACGAAAAATACACCACTACCTCAATGCAGGGGGTAGACACAATGCGTAGGGCGCTACAGAGTGGATGCTCATTTAATTCGGCCGGTAATACGATATTTTATAACGGGCTATTGTTTAAACAATTGCGTAAGTGATTGTTAGGCAGTGGGGCCTGCACCTTGCAGGGACGCGGCCTATGCCAAGGGGAACCAAGAGATAAAGCAATTTGAAACTAAATGAAATGAAAAAGTTTTATTCAAAGTAGCGCAGAAACTGCGACTTAATGAACATTACAATTGAAACTAGGTGTCCATTTCAAAATCTTGATCATTTTGGAGAAAAAATGGACAAAATAACTCCAAACTTAGTCTTTCCAAATTCCTTAATTATCAGTTTAAATAATTATTTTAAAACATAGAACTCATGCATGGTACTGGCTGGAGCGGAGGTCGTGTCAATGACTATTTTGTATAGTTGTAGTGGCAATACCACTCACTAACAGCGAAAGCAAATATCACGAGGAACCCAGAGTGTCTCACGAGTATCTCATACCACGGCCCTTGAAATTTTCAATTTGCGGTGGACACGCTTGGCAATTAACCCCATACTCTCTTCGTCCTTATCATCTTACGTTATAACTAAGTAATGAACAGGCCACGAGAATTATTGTTCAACTAAAACTAACTGTCGGCTGTCTCTAAAAGAAATAAATAAATCAGTTGCATAAACGTATCCCTATCCCTGGAGTATTGAGCGAGGCATACGTTGCGAGTTACAGCGCGGGGGGAGGGGTGTCGTGTCGGGTTTCAGATGGCTCTTGTGCTCTTGTGCCATGCAGCCCTGGTTGTTTGCGAGCAGATAATAGATGGTAATGGCCGACCGGATGATGATTTCGGGTGTAAAGAATAGATGCGTAATAAATAATTGCACATTAGACAGAACCTATGAAGCACAAAAACGGTTCAAAGTGCAACATAAAAAAAATTACATTCAATGCGCCAACTCATCAAGAGCATACTCATAGCTATGCCGATAACAACGCAGACTAGTACGAAGTATTTGTGAAGTTGTATAGAAGGAAAGCATCGTGAGGAAACCTGTGTGCCAATCCGCGGCGGGAACGCAAGGTTAATAACCTCGCGTTCCCGTGGAGCCCTCTATCTCTTTCCCTCTCTCTGAGAGAAGGCCTCTAAAACTTTGAACAGCATCTAGGGTCAAATCTAAGATGGTACGACAGGATGACGTACATTATTAGGTTTAGTTTTGACCAAGATATTCTTATCTTTCCCAACAGGAAATGATAATGTTGCTAAGACATAAAAATCCTCAGGAAAATCTTCTAAACGTTCTCTTCTTCCTCTTCTTTCGTGTCGCAATCGCCGACTTCCCATCTCGCTCCCAATACCGCGCCACTGCGAGCGCGCCGGGTGATGCCTCCATGAGATCCCGCAAAATGCACTATGGAGCTTCAGGGCAGACACAAAGATGCATTGTTGTTTGTGCAGCTCCACATTGGCACAAGATGTCAGCATCTTCGGGCAGGATCCCCCATCTTTTCAGGTTATCTCTGGATCCAGCAACACCACCGCGCAGCCAGTTCAGCGATCTCCATACTCTCCACTGCTCATGCCCTCCAGGTGCTATTGGCTTCACCGGGTTTATGAAGTCAGGAAGGTACTCGTATTTTGTCTGCTCCCTCCACCTACGCAACGTTCCGTTGACAAGTCTAGATTACATTACCAAACTAGGTACTAGATTAATCACTAATATCGGAGAATAAATAACATTATTATTAACGACACCTACGTCTTTGTTGTATAGGTACGGGCCTAGTACATAATCTGTAGGTATTATAATAAAACCGCAAACCGCAAGCGAGTCCGGAGGCCGAGATGCAGGAAACCGCAGGGCGGAGTGCACAGTGGGTCTGGTGCCAGAATTATAGGGTAATGCGTCCTTGATCCGTTTTTCTTGTTGAATATTTAAGTAAAACACTTAGATACAGTCTGTTAGCTTTTAGAATATACATCGGGCTCTAGAGTAAGCACACGAGTGTAAGACTTAAGTTACTTCCTGCTATGTATAAAACTTTTTTTATTAAGTTTATTTAAGTTTTTTTAATTAAGTGTCATATTAGTTCCGATATTTCTATTACCGAGATAGTAGCCGAGGTATATTCTAAAAGCTAACACAGACTATACTTCTTTTTATGCTACAATTAGCCCAGTATCGAATGATATTTCTGACAAGGACGGATTTTTAAAAGACTTCAATAGTATAGAGATTCTAGTTATTCTATAAATGTACGATACATGAAATAGAAATAAGAAAAATATTTATTTCAGTCCTTGTTTCTGTACATGGTTCTGTGAATGTGCTGCGTTGCTTTGAAGGCTGCGAGCGAATCCCAGTGGTCATCTGCAAAACCCAGCGCTTTCAGTTGCTATCAAACAGTGCTGTAAAATAATTAAAAATAGAATTAATTATTATTAACATAGATCATAAGTTAAAAAAAACACAGAGATAGTTATAATGTAAATATAAATAAATTGAATTGAATTAGTTCCAGTACCGGGATATGTACAGATTTTACAATCAAACTTAGCCTTTAGCGTCAATACTATATTGAAATCAAAACAATACGCTTAGACAAATTAGAATCAAAAATACGAAGAATCTACGTAAATTTTGAATCAACACAACGTGAAATAGAGTAAACCCACTCACACTCAGTTTTTTATTTAAAAATTTTACTAATAAAATAGTTTAAGTTTCTCTTTATACAACTGTAAAAATTCTTTATACAATAAACTTCAAGCCTCAGGGTCATATCTACGAAAATACGAACGATATAATTAAAACATGGATGTCAAAGATTTCATGCCAGAACCACTGTGCAAAACGTGAAAATGTAGAAATCACAGCCTCTGCTTGGAAAATGTGCAGCCAATGTAACGAGCCCTGTTGTTCTTGTCCACACTATGTAACATTACCTACACAAGTATTTACATTGAAGATTTCTTATATCCTATATACGTAGTTGGATCTTTTGGCCGGTTCTTCCGTGGGCTGGCTAGGTAGAGTATGTAAATTAAATGAAGCGGTCACTTTCGTCATCTAATTTTGCGTAAAAATTACCGTGGTTTTTGGCGAGGGGTAAGATAAAAAGAACCCAAAAGCGGCGTGCGTGCATGCAATGACTACCTAATGAATAATGATGAAGTAAAAGAGGTTTGTCAGGAATCGCTGCAGCTCACCCCGGTCTCTGACTACCCCCTCAGGGATACAGGCGTGTATTATTATTATGTTAGGTCAGAAGCGATTTAGTAACAAACATGTAAAAGTGCTGTCGACATACAGGACATTTGGCTACTAACAAATCTCAAACGCAAAGTAGGTATGAACAGCTGATGGCGCGGCAAACAATAGACTATAGAATCTGAGGAAAAGGCAAACTTTACATAAGTGCAAAATTACTAAAAACAATCACCATGTATGCACTATATATAAGTCAACGTGCCGTAGCAGAGCATACCTGTTGTTTGAGTTCTAGATGAAATTAATATTTTACAAAAATATTTTACTTACCTTCACTTATTGAGCTTGCTGCTTAGTTTCTCTCTGAAATTATAAAAGAAAATGGCGCCCAAATTACAGCTCACAAAGGTCTTCCATCACTTGTGACACGTGTCAGATAATGGGATGGGGTGTTCCGCGTCCATTATCTTGTTATCCCTGTTATCCCGGCCACGCTCCGTGCCTTATGTTTATGACTCACCTGTGGGAAAAAATCTTAAAACCTAGGCGGATAAGTATATAATGTGTATTTAAAAACTAAGTACCTATCAACATTTATTTGACGTTGAAGTTGTATTTTAGACCTTTATGTAATAAAAAAAATTAAAAACAAAAGAAGCTTCCATTTTCAAATTAAAACAAAAATGTGTTTGTTTACTTATCTCAAAACTATCCTTGCGAATTAAGCAAATAGGCGAAGAAAACGAAAAGATCCCCAGATAGATAAACAGTTTCACTTTTTCAATGCTAACTGCTTTGCAACAATAGGATAATCTGTATGGAGGTTCACTCTTGCAGATCTAAGTACGTGATGTGACTTGGGGCGTTGGCGCCAAAACAGTCGCGCCATTTGCAATTATTGGCGTTCGAAATTCAAACGCAAGAAGAAATAAAACGAATGTTGAGATACTTTATTTTTATTATCAGCCAGTTACCTATTTATCTTTTTTGTTTGGTACCTAGTTATTGTGTTCACCTCAATCCTACTTCTCTACTCTACTAGTAGAGTTGTACTGAACGTCCGTGCTGACTCAGCGATGTGAAGTATGCGAAGTCAGCTGTAAGATGTTAGCCTAAGAAAATCTTGTTTATGATTGAATCAATACAGTAGCGCTCTCCGAATCGAGTGGACGTGTTCGTTACTTTTATTTTAGTTTTTAAAAACACTCCAAAGCTCCCCCAAAACTTATGTACCTACGATATAGCTAAAAATAAGAAAAAGTTCATAAACAAAATTAAAGAAGTTTACAAACTTTTCTGGCTTCAAAGGCTTCGCCAACCCTTCTGTTGGCGGTTAACAGCGTAAACGAATAGCCTATAAGAAACAAAAAAAGATAGCTACGTATGAGGGGGAATATCATTAGAAGGGGTTCTGTAAGGCTGGAAGTGAGTCCAATCCTGCAAGCTAAGCAGGAAGGACTTAGACATCTGAAATCAATCGTAATAAAACCCGCGCATAGGGTTTCATTTACAACCTTTATTTAAAAAAGTTATTCATACCAACAGAAGCAGCAGTTGTCCAGATGTGTCACGCTTCACCGAGTACGCTACGGCTTTTTCGCCAGTGACTTTTGTACCCTAAAAAAGCAGACGGAAAGGAAAAATAAGGAAGATGATAATGCCCCGACACGGAAACCTTACAAGAAGCACCGCCCCTCGCGTCCGCTGCGGCGTGAATAAAATGCTTAAAAAGTTCCGCTTTCCGGTTAGTTTTGGGGGCAGAGAAGAATTCGATCATGAAGAATTTATTATGTGCCAAAAGAATAATAGAACACAGTGAACTTTAGGCAAACCTTACTAATAAGATAAGATAAGAATATTCTTTATTGTACACTGGAAAAACAACAAATACAAAATAATTACAAATATACATAGTACGATTAGCGGCCTTATTGCTAGCAATATTAAAAGTAATTTCTTCTAGACAACCTTACGATGGAAAGCTAATAATAATAATTACTTTAAACAAAGTCTAAGGTAAATTAATAAAGCTCTCTTTCTGCTAAGATCTCTCTCAAGTTGCTGTTTTGGCTTTGGTTAGCATGAAATGAGTATTATATTATAAGGCGCTGCTGTCTCTAAAATCGATATCGAGTGCACTGACAAGTTGCTGTTAAGCGTTGTTATCTCTGAGATCGTTCTTGAGTACGCTGTCAAGTTACTGTTATGCACTGTTACCTATGAGATCGTCCTTGAGTACTCTGTCAAGTTACTGTAAAGCGTTGATGCCTCGGACATAACTTTTGAGTACGCTGTCAAGTTACTGTTAAGCGCTGGTTCTCTAAGATCACTCTTAAGTACGGTACCTATCAAGTTACTGTAAAGCGCTGCTACCTCTTAGATCACTCTTGAGTACGTTGTTAAGTTACTGTTATGCACTGTTACCTATGAGATCGTCCTTGAGTACTCTGTCAAGTTACTGTAAAGCGTTGATGCCTCGGACATAGCTTTTGAGTACGCTGTCAAGTTACTGTTAAGCGCTGGTTCTCTAAGATCGCTCTTAAGTACGGTACCTATCAAGTTACTGTAAAGCGCTGCTACCTCTTAGATCACTCTTGAGTACGTTGTTAAGTTACTGTAGCGCACTGTTACCTCTAAGATCGCTCTCGAGTGCGCTGTCGCTCAGTTACCACCGCGCCAATGTATGACAACAGCGGATATTTATTTCGCAATTACACAATATGTTTCCCTATAGTAAAAAGTTGTTTCTATTTATGAGCGTTATTAAAAAAACTAACTGCGGTGGTAGCGCAGCGGTAGAACGTTAATATTGTTTTTTCCAGACAAGACGTTTTAACAAAAAATGTTGATAACTTATAGAACACAAGTTTTTATAAGCAACAAACTTTGACAACGTGCTATGGCTCTCATCAGAGGAGGGCTATGTCCAGCAGTGGACTAATATAGCCTGAAGAAGAAGAAGCAGAAACTTTAACCGACTCATTTTAGAAATTGTGCATTTTTCAGATATACCTGTATAAAATTTTGTTACACTACTAGAACGCCGTGAATTATCATTAAACGTCGTCATAAATGTCGATTGTTTAACTTAAGGGTATGCTACGTTAGTTTTCGAAAATGGCTTGCGTGCATACACAAATTCTACAACTTCGGCGGCCAAGCTTTTTACTCTTTCAACTCAATTACGCTGAAGTACTTTTTACTCTTTTTGTCAAGCACAGGCTAAAGGCAAAGACTGCCAACTAAGCGGTAAGTCGGCAAATATTGGACGCAAATATGTGTTCGGAAGCCAAACACTAAAATTAATTAGCGAACAAAAGCATAGGTGGGTAAGTTGCGTTTTTTTGGGTCTTATATTATTGGAAATACAAAGTGAAGTATTTATGTATATTATTATCTGAACCCGCAAATAATGCTTACTATCTGGTGCCAGAGAAGCAAATAATTTATGTACAAAGATTATTTACACTAAAAGTCACTGGCACGGTGGACATTATATATAATGTAGGTATAGAAGGAGTTAAGAATGACTAACTGAAATAACTTGGTAAAACTGGAAACTAAAATCTGCATGAAAAATTACTTTTACGTAAATCATAAAACGCCACTGTCTTAAAATCTTCCACCAACCCGAACTTGGGCCCCCGTGGTGGAGTATGGCCTAACCTTCTTGCAATGCAGGAAGAGACCCATGCCCCAGCAGTGGGGGCATACAAAGGGTTGATACCAAAATAAAAACAATTCTTATACAAATCAGAAATTTTGACTAAGTACCAAATAACTGGTCTAGTCGAGATTATTTATTAGATAAAACGTTCTTATACTATTTTTATTTTTAATGCACTAACCCGTGCTAAGGAACAAATTTAAAAACCTATTTAGAGGCTAAAAATTTCACCCATGCCGGGATTCGAACCCGCAACCTCTGGCTATCCGTGCCAGATAGCACGGATAGCCAGAGGTTGCGGGTTCGAATCCCGGCATGGGTGAAATTTTTAGCCTCTAAATAGGTTTTTAAAACGTTCTTATTAGATTATTATTAGATAAAACCTTAATTCTTAAAATAAGTAATTCTTAATAAATCCTTAACAATTAATACTTAAACCCGTAAAATATGTGTCTAAACCTGTAATGTCTTGTATAGTCAGAAAAAAGGAGAGTAACCCCCAGTTTCTCATACACGAACAATCTGTTAATCTACTTTCAACAGCTGTCAAATGTTTTTTTGCATGCACTTTGACGAACTGACTGCTGTTAGCAGTGGATTCACCGCTTGTTAGAGTACCAGTAGAGACAGGGCCTAAGTTGTGCATGCCATCCACGCAAAATTACCATTTGATAGCCCTATCATTACCATTAACAAATAACTTGGCCTATGTATTAGGTACTCTTAAATTCATTACAAAGTTTTGGGTCTACAATTTTTTTTTCGCACATCAATCCCGGCTGATGAATAAATAATATAGAAATAATTAATTTGTTTCTTTCAAAAAATTTTACAAGTTGTTTACATTTTAAGGTATTACAATATTTGAGGCAAAGCTGCATATAAACTAATATCTTCTGTGCCTGAACTAGGTTCTAGACCTGTATCCCAGGCAACAGTGCTCTTCACGTTCAATACAGTAGGTATGTAGCTTAGAAATATGTGTACGTTAAAAGCAGTACAATACAAAAGTTAACAATTAGGGTATTCTTACTATAAAATAACATCCAGACTCCACAATCAGACTAGGAAAATAAATTCTACTGTATATGAATACTGCATGTAATAAACACCGAAGTTTTCTTAGTTAGAATATTTTCGGGGTTTAGTCGCGTAGTAATTTATTGCTATTTTATCGAAGTTTTCTATTATTCTTCTTCTTGGGCCCCTTAACTCACGGGGGAGCATAGGAACTCAACCACTGACTTCCACTTCTGACGGTGGTTCGCGGCCGCTTCCAATTCAGGTCAGCTAGTGCCGATCGACTTGGCCTCTTGGTCTTCTAGTTTCTAGTTCGTAAGTGTTCTATTAATGGCATAATAAGGTCTTTCAAATGGCATATCGTCAGTAATATTGCAGCATGTCACATGTCAAAAAACAATCTTTAATAATTCATAAAAATCATTAGGGGAGAGCTATGTCCAGGAGTAGACTAATATAGCCTGAAAAAAAAAAAGAAGGGTTTGATATCAACACTTGTATGTATCCACTGCTGGGGCGTGGCTCTCTTCCTGCAATGTAGGAAGATTAGCCATACATACTCCACCGCGTAGGCCAAGTCCGGGTTGGTGGAGGATTGTAAGACAGTGGCGAACAGCAGATTTTATTAGGGTAAACCAACAAATAATGAGTGGTAACAGAATCTAAGTATCATTGAAGTATTTTAAGTAATTGTACAACCAACATCGCCTACCACGAATTAGAGAAAAAGAAAAGAGAGTTTACAGAGAAAGCTAACCCTTGGATAAGGTAATATAACTCACAAGATTAATATCTTATTATATGTGTTATTATTATTGTTATCAACCCTGGTAAGTCCCCACTGCTGGGGCACGGGTCTCTCCCTGCATCGCAGGAAGGTTAGGCTATACTCCACCACGGGGGCCAAGTCCGGGTTAGTGGAGGATTTTAAGACAGTGGCGATGGCGGGCCTTACTGTCAGAAGTTATCAAGCCGCCCTTAGGGCCTCTGACACGGCTTAACGACTGCCATTACATGACAGCCAGCACCAACGGCTTAACGTGCCTTGCGAAGCACGGAAGAATGCCACTAGCGGTAGTCACGGGACGGTCACCCATCCTGCACTTGACCGCGCCTGTTGTGGCTTAGCTTATAAGTAATAAGTATATATCTTATTTTATTAAACAACTATATATGTTCAGTGCATTTCAATGTAACCTAAAAAGAAAAAAATTGATAGAGATAGCAAGACATCATAATGCTTACCTAATCGGACTGAGGATGAAATTAAAGCTTACACTGAGAATTAAGTTTTTCTTCAATTTACACGAAGAATTGCCTTTCCTTAGTTTACCTGGTGTTAGAGGGGAAAAGAGCTCGCGGCAGATCACACATGAGATGGACCGACAATATTAAGGCTGCTTTTGGCACTTCCTTAAACTGAAATAAAAACTTAAAAGGCGGCTGTGCAAGAGGAATGGCGGAAAATTGTGAGGCAGGCCACCGCCCAACGTAACGACCACGAACTCTCTGTCAAGAGCATTACGACTACGAAGACAAAAAAAGAAAATCATGTTTTTTTTTCAAATAGGAATTTTATGACATTTTGCAATATCAAATGTGGTCTTGGGAAAGGTAACAAAATCTATCGCCGAAACCCACATTGGTACCTACCTTTTTTTTATTACGCGGCCTAGATTTCTACCGTTAAAATCAGTCCCACTTGAGACAACACAGTAAAGTTGTCAAGCTCGACAAACAGAGCTTGGCCGACAAACAAAACAGAGCGACACGCACTCAATGCTTGTTAGGAGAGATGTGGGCACTAGCATCGGCGGAAGAGCAGTTCTGCTCGGTGCAGTTCGTCGTTGTGACTTAGCAACGGTTGATATGCAGCAACAGTATAAAGGCCGTCACGCGAGGGCGTAGGCGCTTTAAGGAGATTAGGGGTGCTAACTGCGCCATCGATGGAATAAAAAATCTTGACTTTTTTTATAACACGTTTTTATCTATAAATAAACATGAGAAATCCTAAAAACTGTGACCATAGTTTTAGAACCTCCAGTCTAGAACCTAGGATCAACAACCATGGACTTTAAAAAAAACCACCAAAAACGGACGTCACCTTTAAATAAAGATGTAATATAAAACTAATTATGATTTTTTTTCCATTGCTGGCGCTAGTTGGCACCACGACGCGTCTTAATGCCGTGAGTGATATTGGCAAGATGTATCATCGCTAGATGAGATAGATAGATAAAATAGACTGTGTTGGTGACAGATCTGTGAGAATGTTATAAGACTTACATAGACACGGGGTAGCGGTCTAGATCGATTTCTATTTTATTGTCCTTTTTATTATTTAATTTGTTTTAAATATAACTAATATCTATAATTCGGGCTTTCCATTTTCGGCGCTAACAGACTGTATTGTGCATAAAAATGGAAATCACACAGGTATAATATCCTAACCTATGAGTACAGACAGCGGTGTTATCACCAGAAGTGATCCCTTCCAGACAACCTTGAGCTAGGTAAGTGAAGAGAAGCGGTGGTAGAGGAGCGAAGGAACCCCGGTTTCTCAATCGGGAGGTCGTAAGCTCGAATCTCGGCATGTACTCGTACCAATGACTTTGTTTTCTGTTATGTACATTTTTGAAGTATATAGAAGCAATACAACTTGCTAACTGTAAAGAAAAACATCGTGAGGAAACCCTTGGGTCTTAAGTGTTAAGATACCTCAGCGCTTGCTTCGTACAATGGCCCAACTATGAGGCGAAGTGCGGGAATTTCAGGCCTAACCAATAACTAGGTAAAAGAACCAGGACTTAATAGTGTGTAGTGCTTACGTTAGTCTTCTTCTTCTTTTTAATCGGTCCCTCAATTGTGAGGATCGTGGCCATATACGAGTACAATATACAATGCAATAGTTCTCCATTTTTGTGATGCGTGCTGAAGGATCCCCCAGCTGCCTTCTTTATAGCATCGGACCAGCGCATTGGTGTTCTGCCTCTCGCTCGTCTGCCCTCTAACTGGCCCAAAACGATCTGCTTCTCTAGGCTTACGTAAGTCATCGTCGTCAGGCTATATTAGTCCACTGCTGGACATAGCCCTCCCAGAAAGAGCGCCACGTTGTGCTATCATGGGGGGGTAATGCCCAAAATCCCCACGCTGGGCATGCGGGTTGGGGATCGCAGTTCGGTAGAATTGTACTGCAGGGGGCGCTGCTTCCCACCCCCGGTTTGTAAGTATTAGTCAAAAAATCATGAGCTATGTAATAGCTTAAACAACAGACTACCACGGCGATTTCTTTAGAGAACGGAGGCAAGAAGTCATTTTAGCCGCCGCCTTCTCGAGCGATTGGTAATCGAAGCCATTCCAAGTCGCCCGCTAAAGTTTATCATAAAAATATTGACCCATGGCCGCGTACAAACAGACAAACGGACAAACAGATTAACGTCGAGAACAATGAGCTGGTGGTGCGCTGGACACATTAGGAGCTCTCGACCTCTTTGGGGGTCCGCTTTAGAGGATAGGAGACCCGAGTAGATAAGTTTTTAATGATTGTCCTATAAAAGAAGTGTTTTTTTTTTTGAGAAAATAGGTACACTACGATTTAAAACTTTATAAAGAGAAAAAAAACCTACGAAACTTAAAGTGTGTATGAAATGCATTATATTTAGGACGTGAGCGAAAAAATTAAGATATATCTATGTAGAAGAGGTATTTTTTTACGGAATACTAAGATGTCAATATCTTACGTTTTTTATTAAAAACTGTTAAGCATTCTTTCATTCTCTTATGAAAGGAACTTTAGAAAGTCGTATGAAAGTCGAAAATTTTGTAAATAAGTTGTAGACACTTATTTACAAAAATAATAAAAGAAATCGGTAGGTATTGTTCATTTATGATGTGATATTTATATTTATTTACTCTATTAGGAACTGACTTAAACAGTGAATTATCAATATTTAGGACAGTATTAACTTAAATATTTACCTACATTTATCTATGCACTGCGTGCTCAATGAAAAGCATTTAATCCTTCCCGTTTAAAGTAGTAACTAGTTACATATTTTCATATTTTGTAATCGTTATCAAAAGAGAATTTAGTTAATCAACCTCTTTAGACCTAAACTTTAAAAAAGTGTTGAGGCGGTTAAGTTGGCAGCACTTCTTCCTTCTTAACTTTTTAATCGCCAAAAAAAAACCACGAACGCTTTCCAAAGCTTGCCGCGGGGTAAGCTGCCAGGACGCAAAAAATTAAGAGGAAAAAGAATAAAATAAAAACAGGCTGTAATATCAAATTACTGTGGCCTAGCAGATGCGCGGCCAAAGAAAAACTTTTTCATTCTTGGATTTTTTTCTCTAAAGGTTAGTTGCTTATTAAGCAAAAATTTTATCATACAGGACTATCGTTGTATCATAAATGGTTTGTAAATAACTAGGTACAGTCAACAGCAGGTGAACTTTACTTTGAGCTCACGTGTAAAAGTTTATATGCTGAACGTACAAGAAGTTTATAATTAGAACCGTTTTTCCCCCGAAGGGTATAAAACGGAGATTTAGGTTTCAGCCGTAGCTTGAACCACAATGAGATTACTCTTTCAATATTCGTAGTCTGTGTCAACATAGTCTGTGTCTTTCACGGTAATCTGTGGTGTTCGGAACGTCTCGGCACTATACCTGTCCCTTTCACACACAGGCTTGGCAGCGCGCGGCGGCTTCCATGTTTCAGTACCTAAAGCCGGCAAGGCCTCAAAGGGTGGTTCAAGCTACGGCTGAAACCTAAATCTCCGTTTTATACCCTTCGGGGGAAAAACGGTTCTATTTAGGTGTTCGAGCCTACGCTTGAACCACAATGAGACGTGTTTATTATCTGCCGGCGCTGCCTAGGCGTACTGTGAGCTGTAAAATATTGAACATAGGGATGTGTATGTGTAGTGACTATTGGATTAAGACATTTAAAACTTATTTTGATTCTTAGTCCTTTAATAGTTATTTTCCAAAATAACAAAATAATGTTGACTTAATTTACAAAGAGATCATATTAAACATTTTTTTATTTACATAGGTGAAAAGCACTTGTTCAGTGAGTTATTGTTAAAGCCAGCTCTGCCGACAATTTCTCTGAAATAGTGGTTGAAGAAGGTATTTCTGGATCTCCAATTTCCTCTTCGAAGGACTTCATCGATACTAAATTGATTACTGGTCCAATTGTGGGTTGCCACTACTGCTCTAAAACTGCCCGCTGAAGCAGAAATGCCAGCTTGCTTAAATAACGTTTTTATCCAGCCTGCAATTATTGTGCGAGAGGCACCCTTTATAGATCCCCTGGTGGCGATGAATAAATTATGAATGTTGCTTGAACCCTGTTGCTTGAAACTCTAGAAATCTCAATGAGTTTCCTTGTCCAATAGACTAAATTCAACCGGTTGCTGGGGACTCCAGTTTCCCCTTTTAGCATCCAACCCGACTGTCTGTAGGTGGTGGAGTCTGTTTTAGATCCGAACTTTGGCCAGAGGATCAGATCGTTGCCCTTATCTTCAAAAGAATCACCATCTATGCTTAAAAGGGTAAGGTCATGAACCCTTCTGCCAGAAGCTAATAAAAGGAGAGTACAAGTGTGTCTAGATACTGCGAAGAGGTTGTTGTCGTTCAACGGGTAAGATTTAAGGAAATCTAACAAGTCCTCAATTTCCCAGGAAATAGGTTTCTTCGTGGGCGGCCTTTCTGCGAAGGCACCTTTTAGTACTTGCCTGACTATAGGGTGAGAACGTAATTCATTTGCTCGCAGAGGATTGGCGAAGTTTGTGATCACCGACTTGTGTAGTGCTATCGATCTAGGCGCTAACTTTACATCTTTATAAAGAAAACATAGATATCTAGCTAACTTTGTTGGTTCAGGGTTATCTACTGGGGGGTGCGATGCCAGATTACCTTCCCGTGTGCCCTTCCGCTTCCGTTCCTACTGATTCATCTTGAACCAGTAGGAAGGGTAAGTGGCAAGGGCCGGTGCACCCTGGGCGCTGGTCAGTAACTTCTCTTTATGGGATCTTGCTGGCCAGCGGCGAAAAATCTGGCGGGAGGGGTCGCGTGGGCCCTGTTTCACTTTGTGGAGCGGGACCCAGGCGACCAACCGAATGAAGGACCGACTGGGGGGGGCGCCGCTGCGCGGAAGCGCGCGCGCCTCGTACCAGTCGGACCAGAGTGGCCGCCGGGACGCGGAGGGTCGGGGGACTCTCCGCGTCCATCACGGCGGGCCGGAAGGCGCCCTTGCGTGTTCCGAGGGTGCCTTCTGGCACGGAGGGGGCCCGCGCGGTCGCTCACCGCCTTCTCTGCTTTCAGAGAAGTGCTGGTGGGCGACGTGACGGGCCTCACGTGTGGGGCGTGTGGGGACCGGGACGCTTGGGCCCCCACGCGCCTCAACGAGGAGGTGCGCCGCCCTCCCCGTCTCATCGACCGGCTTGCGATGGGATGGAGGGGGCGGCGCGTTGGGGCGTATGGGGGCCAAGATCATACGCACTTGGCCCCTATGCGCTCCAACGAAGAGATGCGGCGTTTTCTAGCCCCGTCGTCGAGCACCGACGGGGCAGAAGCGCCGCCGAAGGAGTGCCCGAAAGGGCGCCCGCAGACGGGGTCGCGGAAGTGTGCGCAAGCGTTCCCGTGGCCCCGTCCTTTGCGGTGCGGAGGAACACCCCAGGAGTTTTAGTCGGTATACCGCCCTTTTCAGGGCGGGGAGTCCTACATAACCACTGTGCTCCCCCGAGCCGGTGGTACCCGTAAAATGGGGTTTCTCCTGGGTGAAAAAAAAAAAAAAAAAAAAAGGGTTATCTACTGGAACCTTATTAGACGAGGCCCAACGACGCCATCTTAACCAAATTGGTTTATAAGTTTTCAGTGTGTATTTCCTCCAAGATGATTCTAATACTTTGATTTCGGCTTCTGACCAGTTTTCTACTTGCTTGGACCAGCCCGAACCCTCCAGACCGCCAATTTTAGGTCCTCTACGCCTACAGGTGGGTGATTGGTTCGAAGATCGATCAAGTTCTCCCGAAGATCCGGGATCTGGAAGGGGGGACCTTCTGCACGTCGACGGAGATCTGGTTCCCAAAAGGCTTTGTCCCACATTGGGGCAACCAGGAGATACCATCCTTCCGATATTTGTAAGTGTCGTAGGACTCTTGGGATTAGTGCAGGAGGTGGGAAAATCCATCCTAGATCGTATTGCCACCTTCTGCTGAAAGCATCGGTAAACTGGCTCTGTCTGTCGGTAGCATCTTCGCTGACATAAATCGGAAGAACTGCAGATCGCTTTGATGCAAAAAGGTCTATTGTCGGAGTGCCAAACCTCTCGAATATCACTATCAGGCTGTGATTGCTGAGTCGCCATTCTGGGAGAGATCTCTCTCTCGATAGGCCATCTGCAATTCCGTTGTATATCCCTGGAATGTGTCTGGCAACCAGGTGGCACTGTAGTCGTTCGCAAAGCAGTAGAATCTTCGTTGCGGCCTGTAGCAATTTCGAAGATTTGGTACCGCCTTGTTTGTTGATGTAGGCTACCGTGGTGCGGTTGTCCGACTGAAGCATAACGCTCTTCCCCCGCATTTCGTCTTTCATATGACGCAAAACTTCGAAAACTGTCCACAGTTCCTTTATGTTGCTGTGCCACATCTTTTGAGGGTCTGACCATCTGCCCGATAGTTTCCAGCCGTTGGCAATGGCACCCCAACCCTCGTCCGCTGCATCGGTTGTAATGAAGATCGTAGGATCGGCATAGTGTATTGGAGTATCTCTGTGGAGGTTGTTTAGTCACCAGCCTAATTCCTCTTTCACTGTTACTGGAATCGGGAATTTCCGATGGCGCTTCCTCATCGGTAACTTCTGGGAAGCTTTTTGCAGAGAGCGGCAGTGTAGTCTGCCCAGTGGTATTGCAAACGACGCAAAGTTCAGACGGCCTAATATCACCTTTGCGTCGTGCCAGCTCCAAGATTTGTTCCCTATGAGTTGTAATAAATGCGCTTGCAGCTGTAGCACTTTTGTCTCCGATAGACTCTTGCGATTTTCCACGGTGTCCCAGGTGATACCCAGGTATTCCACTTTGGTTCCAGCTGCTGCAGATGACTTTGCTTTGTTTATTTGCCAACCTAAGTCCTCTAGGAAATCCTTTGCGAATTTTGCTTGCTGTTCCAGAATGGTAGGATCTCGGTGGACCAGGAGAAAATCGTCTAGATAGACTATAACTCGTATATCTTTTTGTCTTAGTTGATGGGCCACCCAATTCGTCACTTTTGCGAAAGCTGATGGTGCGCTTGCTAGGCCGAACGGGAGGCAGGTCATGTGATATACCGATCCCTGGTATGACAGGGAAAGGATCCGACGGTGGTTTTCCAGTATCGGTATATGGAAATAGGCCTGGGAGATGTCTATTTTCATCATGTAGTCCCCTAGCTGTAAATGAGAGGGGACCTTTTGATGATTTATCAATCGGAAGTTTGGTGTAGCTACATAATCGTTTAGTTTTTTCAGATTGAAGATTGGACGGTAATCGCCGTTTGTTTTCTTTCTCAGAAAAAGTGTCGAAAGATAACCAGTTTGGTTTGTGCTTTCCTGTAGTGCCTTCACCTTTATTAATTTTTTTATTTGGGTAGCCATTTCGAGAGAGTGTTGAGTCTGAAACTTCCGGGCGTTGGTGCTCGAGAGTCTTACTAGCGGTGGAACTTTTTTGAACGGTATTCGATAGCCACTTATTATCTTCAGTAGGTTCTTGGGTGCCTGGCACCAATTTGGTACATGATCTTTTAGGCAACCTGCCACAAAGGAGTAATTTCCTTCCCCCCCACTTTTTCCCTGATGAAGGGGGCGGATTGAACGATTTTTGGGGTCGTTCGGTTCGGTCAGAGTATGTTGGAGCTTTTGCGGGTACATATGACCTTTTCTTTCCAGGAAAAAACTTGTGGATCCCTCCTTGCTCTTTGACTACCTCTTGAAAAGACTTTTCTTCAAAGAGATGTGTCTCCGAGGGTGGAATATCAGATAGTATGGTCCTTAGAGCCTTATTCGGAGGTTTGTAGGTTTCTCTCCGTTGTTGGAGGACCTCTGCGCGGCGTCCGCAGACATATTGCAGTAAGGCATCTGAATTTTTTCGGAACTTTGAGTCAGCGGCGACGAATTCAACGCCTACTTTATTTCTAATCTCTCGCGGCAGACTATCCAGCAGGTTTTGGAAGATCAATCTTTGCTGGATTAATCCGTTCGTAATGGCTCCAAGAGTAAGGTCCATCTTCTCTAGAATCTCAACAGATTTCCATCCTGGTGTGATTCCTGCCAACAGATTATTCGCTTTTAGGGCGCAAAAAGCTGGCGAAGCCTGGAATTGTTTCTGCGTTTCAGCGTATCTTATACTGCGCCATCCGCTCTGACCAAATCGTTGACATTCAATGCCGAATCTTAAGGCTTCTGGGTCTGCTTTCGATATTTTGGGCTCCAGTTCTGTTGTTGCTGGAGCAAAGTTAAAAATCGGGTCCGGTTCAGATACCTCTTGGAGCATAGCGAGCTCTCTTTGCGCTTCCGCGATTTGCGTTCTAAGTGCTTCCTCTTTAGAGTGATTCTCCGGAGTCACCGAGTTGACGATATCTTCCTCCCCGTGGGTACTATCTGGTACGGATTCAAACGATCTGTCAAGTTCCTGCTCAACTTCTGGAGCTTTATTTGGCTCACATTGATTCTGGAGAATCAGCCGAATGTTCTCATTTTGCTCTGATTGCATTGCCATCATTTTGTTAAAGAGCTACATTTGTTGGCTTAAAACAGTTGCAAGCAAATGTTCGCCGCTTCCCTCGGGTGGGGCCGATGGTGATGCGTGAGGTTCAATTGAATGCGCGGACTTAGAACGTTTTTGTTGACATTTCTCAACAGTAGTAGCTGCCTCACTTGGTCTCTTTTTGCTTCCAGGAGTCCCCGAATCGCAGCCGCTGAGCTCGGATGAGGCTTCTGTTCGGGTCGTGAGTTTTGGTTTCAGTAGCCGGACAGTCTCCATGAAGTCGTTGTATGACGGCTCATGTATCTTTTCCATAATTCTGTGAGGGGAGTATAACAAGGCCCTTCCCAGGGGCCATTTCAAGATAGTAGCTCGAATATGTTTGTATGCGCGCTCAGAAAGTGATGAGGAATCTGGTTTGAAGGCTCGTGCCATGTCCGTGGTTGGAATCGCAAAGCGGAGCTTCACTTCTACCGAGGAAGGAACCTCATTACCGCCGAACAAGTCCTCAAAGGAGTAGTCGTAAACTTGCCAGTCCCGCCAACCCGCCGGGAAATTTCGGTCCAGGGAATAAACAATCGCCTTGAAGGGTTCCCCATCTTCCTCCCGGACTGGTCGGGTTACCAGGTCTCCCATACATTTCAGTTCTGGCATTGTCTGAAAGCAATACAAGTTGTTGTAGCCTTAAATGAGACGACACTGTCTCAAACTGAGCCGACACTCGAGACGACAAGGGGCTTCAAGTGAGTCGGCATTTCTCCTCAGCTGAGTCGACATGTCTCCTCAACAGAATTCACGGTACTCTCGTTGGAGCCGACGTGTCTCTTTACTCGAGAAGACATGACTCCTCAACTGAGGCGACCGTCTGCTCATCTGAGACGACAGATGTCCCACCATTCACTGCTGGGCCCGAGGGCGCCGAGCTGGTATCGTCGCTGGGCCCGAGGGCGCCGAGCTGTAGTCGTCGCTGAGCCTGGGGCGTCGAGCGGTAATTGTAATTTAGTTGCTGGACCTAAAGGCGCCGAGCAACGATGAGATCGTATAGGTGATTTCCAACCTTACTTACTTTGCATTGAGCGGGAAAGATTTTCGTTTTACTCTATGACGTGTTGACTGCACGAATATTAAAAGCGTACTGAAACATGGAAGCCGCCGCGCGCTGCCAAGCCTGTGTGTGAAAGGGACAGGTATAGTGCCGAGACGTTCCGAACACCACAGATTACCGTGAAAGACACAGACTATGTTGACACAGACTACGAATATTGAAAGAGTAATCTCATTGTGGTTCAAGCGTAGGCTCGAACACCTAAATATACATTATTAATACTTGAATGGTCTTAAGCTGTATATAGAACGGGCCTAATCGCGATGATTAAGTATGTAAAACGTAATAATAAATATTTAATATATAACTATGTATGAGCTTTGCGAGTCATTAAGGAATACTAGTCTTAAGCTGAGTGTCTTGTTCGTTTTTTGAAACATTACCCAAAGATATTGTATTCGAATCCGCACTCGAAAACTTTTTTAAAAACATTTAAAAAAAAATCCCTTAGCAACGAACCTTTTTCGTTGTGCCCTTGAAATACGGATTGTTTTGTGTTGCTGGTAATGTTTTAGAAAATTTTCACAATTTAATTATATACTTTATTGCGCACGGAACATTAAACAGGACATTGCTTAAGTAATAGTATATCATGTGGGTACAGCGATATCATTCCGATGTAAAAACCTAACTGCAAAGTAGGTACTCGGGGCTGTAAGTGATGCAATTTACTTCAGCCAGATGTCGCTGCCTGTACGTAATACAGAGAATAGTGTAAAGAGGTTCGAAATTTCACTGATGCCGGTGAGTCGCCCATTGGCTCAATTGGTAGAGCGCTGGCACGGATAGCCAGAGGTCGCGGGTTCGAATTCCGGCATGGGTGGAATTTTTTAGCCTCTAAATAGGTTTTTAAAATTGTCCTTAGCACGGGTTAGTGCATTAAAAATAAAAATAATGTAATCATGTGGGTACAGCGATATCATTCCGATGTAAAAAACTAACTGCAAAGTAGGTAGTCGGGGCTGTAAGTGATGCAATTTACTTCAGCCAGATGTCGCTGCCTATACGTAATACAGAGAATAGTGTAAAGAGGTTCGAAATTTCACTGATGCCGGTGAGTCGCCCATTAGCTCAGTTGGAAAGAGCGCTGGCACTGATAGCCAGAGGTCCCGCGTTCGAATCCTGGCATGGGTGGAATTTTTAGCCTCTAATTAGGTTTTTAAGTAATAACATGTACAAAGGCGTGAATTTTATTTTTATAGCGTGCCAGGATTATGAACCGCGTTAAATAAAAAAAATGCAGCCGCTAAATACATCCCACCGCAGGGCGCAGCCCTTCTCTCAGACAAAGCGTGTGGGCTTAATCACTACTCGTGCCCACCTCAGATTGCCAATTTTAATCGCTGAGGTATGTGACCACCTCAGAAATTCAGGTTTCCTCACGTTGTATTCCTACACAGCGAGTGGTATTGCCACTGGGTGTACCTTCACAAATATGTAACTTAAAAAAACATTGATACCTACATGCCGGGATTCGAACCCGCGACCTCCCAGATAAGCCTGCTTTCTACCGCTCCGTTATCAGTATACCACCGCCCGAATTCAATGAAGGAAGGGAAAATGTTTGCACGCCTGATTTGTTTATTTTTCTCTACCCCTTCAAAACAAACAATTTAATGGCGTCAAGCCACCCTTTTTAGGCCACTTTATATACCAAAGCTTACCGAAATTATTGATTATTATTTTTGAAGCGTTCACGGATGTATATTTTTTTTAAAACGCTGCATTAATCCAGCTCGTTTTATTATGTATCTATGGTGAGCACGTGTCAAGTCTGCGCGCGCACAACAAACTCCAACATTCCTGCATCGCGCAATCAAAGTGTTTCAATGACATACCATAAATATAACGTCCGACTAAGAACAATTGGACCGGCCGTCCCTAGGCATACGATCTGCATGGCGGGAAATTTCCCTTTATAGTGGAAGAGCACGATCACCCGCTCTTCCCTATATATCCTATGAACATGAGAGTATGAGAGTAGATCTGATGACCTAATATTCTTTAATTAATACGGGAGACGATAAAGAGGGAGATATAGAACGAGTTTTCTTTTATGTAGCCTATAACCGTCCCACTATAGGGCACAGGCCTCCTCTTAGAAAGAGAAAATATGGGCTTAATTACCACGCGAGCCCACTGCGGATTGGCAATTTCGAGCGGTGAGGTATTTGAACATATCAGACTCTCATAGCGCTGAAGACAGGGCGCTATAGCGCTCATTAGGGGAGGGCTATGCCCAGCAATTGTTTTGTTTAAAAAGAGTCTTTATTTTTCATAAACATTACGTAATGTAGGTTAACCAAACACAGTTTACTATAATATTTTTATCTCAGGAAGGTGGGTTACGTTATCAACCCTTATATGTCCCCACTGCTGGGGCACGGGTCTCTTCCTGCATCGCAGGAAGGTTAGGCCATACTCCACCACGGGGGCCAAGTCCGGGTTGGTGGAGGATTGTAAGACGGTGGCGGGCCTTACTGTCAGAAGTTATCAAGCCGCCCATAAGGCCTTTGACATGGCTTAACGACTGCCATTATATGACAGCCGGCACCAACGGCTTAGCGTGCCTTGCGAAGCACGGAAGCGCTCGGAAAAATGCCACTAGCGGTAGTCACGGGACGCTCACCCATCCCGTACCTGACCACGCCTGTTGTTGCTTAACCAAGTGATTGATTCCAATAACTCGGTTCGCCTAGGCCACGAGCGCTTCTGGGTGATTTTGACGAATTTGAACCTTAATACTGTAGAAACAAAGACTTGCCTGCCCGCCTTCGTGAGATAAAATGACTGTACAAACGATCGCAAATGTTATAGTAACTCGGCAGGCTAAGGCGCCTATAAAAGTTTCATAATAAAATTACTATTTACGGTAGTACCTAGGCCCCTTTGCAGAGAGCACAGCATCGCACCCGCGCGTGTGCAAGGACGGATGGAAGGAAGACCCCTATAGCGCTCAGGCGGATCATTCCATTACACCGAGAACACGACAAATATCCCTCCACCACTTCTCCACTGCTGACTACGTCTCGGGTTTAAGAAGCCTAACCCTCGGCAAAAGTCCTATACCTTCTTCAACTTATTAAATCAATGTTTTTCCCGATGTCCAGCAATGGACTATATAATATAGCCTGAAGAAGAAGAAGAAGAGAAGAAGACTCTCAGGTAGGTATCATTTCTATTATCCTTCACGGTTAACGAGTGATATTGCAACAATAACTTCACAAATGTACATAACTTAGAAAACAAAGTGATTGTTACAAGCCCTCACTGGGAATCTAACCTGGGTATCTCGCTTGAGAGTCCATTGTTCTGCCCACTGGACTATCACCCTCTTAAGGTGTATTGTTAACAATACAACGAATTAAGGAAACGAATAGTGTCAAAGTTCAGTCTTGAAAGGGGTTAAATATTACACAATGTTTCTCATCGTAAAATTCACATTATGTTTTTTTTTTACCAAAAAGCGTATTTTGAAAATAATCGTGACCTTATTTTGAGAAGAAAGAATGAATTAAGAAATCTTTGCCTTTTTTTCATTTACAAACTATTTAACCCGTTTGTTCAAGGCGTGTGAGTCTAACCTTTTAATAAGTAAAAAAAACATGTTTCTATAGCGGGTTAACCCGCTACCTGCTAAACGTACTTTTTTGCACATCTTAGGGGAGCGTGGGTAATTTTTGACTTCATTCAAGTTCTTCTGAGTAGATTGCGATCTACAATGTAAAGTCAGACGAAATTTATTTGAAAAATTACAGCGGTGGTAGTACAGCGGTGAAACACCGGCATCTCTATCGGGAGATCATGGGCTCCGATCATTTGTGAAGCTATATGACAATTCGAGGTTCATTGCGCAGCGGTCTCCCTACTCCTAGATCTGTGGGTTAGTTATATTTGCAATGTAGGTACCTCAAATTGTCATTGTAAACCATGAATTTAACACCGAAACATGAACCAACCCAGACTTGTCCCCCGTGGTGGACTATGGCCTAACCTTCCCGCCATGCAGAAAGAGACCCGTGCCCCAGCAGTGGAGACAAAACAAGGGTTGATATCGAAACCATGAATTGTAGTTCTATGAAAGAACTCGAGTTGAAAATGATGTAAAGCCAGGTTTTCACGGTCTTAGTGCTTTCGGTCCGATTGCGCCATCCGAGTAAACTAATGCTTCTGATTGTCTATTTTGGTGTTGTCACGAAAAACCGTCCAATAAGGAGCATTAGTTTACTCGGATGGTGCACTCGGTCCGAGCATACTAAGACTGTGAAAACGCGGCTTTAGATTGACATTGATCCTGAACTCTACTCAATTATGCTTCAGATGATTTTGCAAATTTTTCTCGTCCCACAGCGGAGCACAGACCTTCTCTCAGAAAGAGAGAGTATACTTAGAGTTAATTACCACGCGTGCCCACCTCGGCAATTTCAATCCCTGAGATAGTTCAACCTCATTTCTTATCCTCATCGTAAGGATACCCTCAATTTAATAATAATAATAAATAAATAGTTAGAATATTTTCGGAGCTTAATCGCGTAGTAATTTATTTTTCAAACTATTGCAAACTTGGGATCCGGTCACCAAGATGTGTTCGAGTGGAAAAAAGTCGCATGGCTTATCGTCCGGCATTGTCAGTGTAGTGTGTCGCAACCCTAATAGGGTTTTGTGATGGCTGATTGAGGGTAGTCTGAAATCTCATCAGCCGAAGATGCGAACGGGTGCCAGCCATCAGTCTTCTCGTGACCACGATGGCTGTAACGTCGTCGAAACGTCGAGGTAAAATAGCAATAAATTAATACGCGATTAAGCCCCGAAAATATTCTATGTGTACAATTCGCGAAAGTTTAAAATATGTAATAATAAATAAATAATAATAAATTCATGGACATCTTACACAGATCTCGTGAGCCCTATTCTAAGTACAACTAAATGAGTTGTGTTATAGGTGCTAACTTGACAATAGATTTAATACAATAAATACATAGATAGCATCCAAGACCCGAGACTAACTAGTTTCCAAAGTTCGTTTCCTAGTTTGACCCGGCCGGGGATCGAACCTGAGACCGTCGGTTTCGCAGTTAGCGTGCCAAACCGCTGCGCCACCGAGGCCGCGGATTTTTCTCACAATGTTTTCTTTCACGGTTAGCGAGTGGTATTGCTACTACAACTTCACAAATCTCCGTAGCTTAGAAAACAGAGTCATTGGTATAGCCCACGGGATTCGAAACCCCGACCTCCCGATTGAGGAGACGGCGTTCTACCGGTCAGCTACCACCACACTTTTGGAGAACAACACATACTTACGCATTAAAAAGTTAAAATTACTTTGCTGAATTCCGCCAAAAATCCCACAAGCACCATGCAGCTAGCTAATGCACCGCCCTCCCTCCCACTTTTTCAAGCAGAAGCAAGACACGAACACACCACCACCAACACCAATACTTGTGTGAGAAAACACGCGACGCGTTTCGCCTCTAACACGAGGCATCCTCAGGCTCCCAAATGCAAATGCATCACTTGCATTTGGGATGCCTCGTGTTAGAGGCGAAACGCGTCGCGTGTTTTCTCACACAAGTATTGGTGTTGGTGGTGGTGTGTTCGTGTCTTGCTTCTGCTTGAAAAAGTGGGAGGGAGGGCGGTGCATTAGCTAGCTGCATGGTGCTTGTGGGATTTTTGGCGGAATTCAGCAAAGTAATTTTAACTTTTTAATGCTATTATGGATTTCCGCAAAGTAACGCCTGATTCTATACAACATACTTACGCGTAAATGACCGGCTTATTTCTGTGCTCCATAAGTTAATTCAAAGCTTATATTCGTGAGAGAATCGACTTGTGGTGTGGCCGTGTGGCCGCTCAACCATGACGTTACGTTTTACTGGATATCGAGGTTTCACTCTGTATTTATACAAGGTGTAGTAAAATTTTGTGTTACTGCAGAAGGTTGTTGTATCCGTCAACAGTAACTATTCTTCTTCTTCTTCTTCAGGCTTCATTAGTCCACTGCTGGACATAGCCCTCTCCTAATGAGCGCAAGGTCGTGCCATCATTGGGGGGGTAGTGCCCATAATCCCCACGCTGGGCATGCGGGTTGGGGATCGCAGTTTGGTGGAATTGTACTGCAGGGAGCGCTGCTGCCCACCCCCCGGTTTGTATCCCTTAGTCGCCTTTTACGACACCCGCTGGAAGAATTTGGGTTGGTGCTATTCTCTAGGCCGACACCACACAGCCAGGTAACACACACAGTAACTATTGCCAATATTTAATTCGTAATTCGGACTAATATTCGTAATCACTTCCAACTCATCCGACAAAAATTAAAGTGAATCCGGGATTAAGTTAATAATGTTAATAAGGATTTTGATGATAGACTATTAACGTATTGTAGTTACTTTAGGATTATTTGGGTATAAAAAGTCTATATAATGCTTTAAGTAACCTCTAAATTATGTATTGAATTTCTGAAACATCCTGTACACATGGTTAATATTGTTGGATGTGGTATAAATGTAGACAAAATAGATCATTTCACAGAAGTTCTTATTACGTAGAGCATTAAAGCCATATCAAACTGCAAAACTTTTTGTGGTGTCACCGTCCAAAAAAGTCGACAAGGCAATCAAAAAAGACAAATGTAACCTTTTTGGTTTTAGATGTCTCTTTATTTGACTCTTACATTTAAGCGCTTGATCCTATTTAGAAAGTCATATTAGTAGAATTTGTTTGTCCCCTTAGTAAAATAGGACAAGGAAAATGGCAGACCTATTTTCATTTTGTTATAAAAAAAAATAATTAAAAGAAAATGAAAACTTTTGGCGACATAAAAAGTTTATTTTATTTTTTTTCTTAGGTAGGTACTTCTATGGGCGATGGCCGTTACCTTTCTGCTGACTAAAAGTGTGTGAGAACTTGCAACGTTTTTCTTTTATTCGTATGTAAGTTCCAAAATGGCATCTTATTTTAGGCCAACATTAGGCAGGTGGCTGGCCGCCGCCCAGTCGGCGCCGCTTGTTTGCTAACCACTCCCGCCGGCTGCCACCCTGGTACCCGGCCCGGGGTAAACACGGGTAATGCACCTACCCTTGGCATTTTGAGAGTGGATTCGAGAACAGTTTGGGAAAGGAGTGGTTGATTTATGCTCTCCTATTAGATATGTAGATTAATTTATTCTTTTCAAAACAGGTTTTAACAGACTTTAAAACAGATTTAAAAGAAAAGTTTTAAAAACGAATATAAAGTGTTGAACTTAAAGTTACATTAATTACATAGAGGCAATAGATAGAGAACACTTCAAACACTAAAACTCGCACTATGCGAAAGTTTGTGAATGTGTATGTTTGTTTCTTCTTCACGTCTAAACGGCAAGAGCGATTTTAATCTAATTTAGTATAGAGTTAGCTGACCCCCAGGATTAACACATAGGCTACGTTTGTGGGAAAATATCTTATTCCTATGGGAAAATCGATAAACCGCGGGTAACACCGCGAGGCACAGCTAGTTATACATAAAAATGCCATTTACTCAGATATTTCAGTGATCTCTTCCAGACCACAAGACATTTTTGCCTTACAAATAATCCTTATGGCTTTTATGCTCAGAGTATGCTAAAAACTCATTTTTTTAACCGCGTCGTCTATAATTTAAATCTTGAGGGATCGTATCGTAGAACCGTGTATTTGTATTGTATTAGTATGTTCTAACTTTTGCAAGTATAAATCGTGGAAATGACAATTTATGTTCATTCCTAGTATCAATATTACGGCGGCTACCAATATCTAAGATCCTTATCAAGTTAGTCGTTCAAGCCAAAACACAGACGGCCATCTTGCCACAAAGCTAAATCAAGTCATCATCATAACTAGGGTCGCGTTTCACAGAACCATCAGCGCCTGTCTATATCGGGAGGCGAGCCATTAAAAAAAGATACGCGGCAGAAATGAGGTGTCGAATGGCAAAATATATTCGACTTGACACTGAAAGGGTTAAGTCTGTTCCATCTGGAGCTCGTCAAGTTGTGGGGTCTTGGGAGAATAACGATAGTTAGACAGAGAAGGGTTTGCACAACCTCTATGATAACATTGTTAAATTATAGCGTGTCGATGGCAAGCCAATGTGGTGAGAGGATTTGCCAATTGTTGCCCAGGGTGCAATTGTCGTCAAAACGTATATGTCCCCACTGCTGAGGCAAGGGTCTCTTCCTGTATCGCAGGAAGGTTAGGCCATACTTCACCACGGGGGACAAGTCTAGGTTGGTGAAAGATTTTAAGACAGCGGCGGGCCTTACTGTCAGAAGTTATCAAGCCGCCCAAAAGGCCTAATTACTATAGTCACAACATTTCGGCAACGTTGCAGTTGCCGTGATCACAGGTAGACTGAAGTGACTACGACCACTATGATTTCTTAAATCTAAGTAATATTATACAATTGACGGTCCTAAGCACTTCTAGAGAACTGTTGAATTGCAGGAAGGATATACCTACTATATTAAAAATAAGAATCTCGAAAATATATTGATTCCCAGTAAGCTAAAGTTTTCAAGAATATAAATACTTATAATTATATCTAATATATAAAAAATCTCGTGCCACAGTGTCTGTTATCGAAATCCTCTGAAAAGGGTTCACAGATTTTTATGATTTTTTGTGTATATGTGGTAGCTCTGAGATTAGACTGTACCTATTAATATGGAACAACAACGTTTGCCGAGTCACTTAGTATATATAATGTACGTACACCTATTATTATGAACATATATTTAAATATACACAACATGATAGTATTAGGCCCGATTTCTGAATTGAAAATTTCACTAAGTAAGATAAGACAAGACAAGACAAGACAAGGCAAGGCAAGGCAAGGCAAGGCAAGGCAAGGCAAGGCAAGGCAAGGCAAGGCAAGGCAAGGCAAGGCAAGGCAAGGCAAGGCAAGGCAAGGCAAGGCAAGGCAAGGCAAGGCAAGGCAAGGCAAGGCAAGGCAAGGCAAGGCAAGGCAAGGCAAGGCAAGGCAAGGCAAGGCAAGGCAAGGCAAGGCAAGGCAAGGCAAGGCAAGGCAAGGCAAGGCAAGGCAAGGCAAGGCAAGGCAAGGCAAGGCAAGGCAAGGCAAGGCAAGGCAAGGCAAGGCAAGGCAAGGCAAGGCAAGGCAAGGCAAGGCAAGGCAAGGCAAGGCAAGGCAAGGCAAGGCAAGGCAAGGCAAGGCAAGGCAAGGCAAGGCAAGGCAAGGCAAGGCAAGGCAAGGCAAGGCAAGGCAAGGCAAGGCAAGGCAAGGCAAGGCAAGGCAAGGCAAGGCAAGGCAAGGCAAGGCAAGGCAAGGCAAGGCAAGGCAAGGCAAGGCAAGGCAAGGCAAGGCAAGGCAAGGCAAGGCAAGGCAAGGCAAGGCAAGGCAAGGCAAGGCAAGGCAAGGCAAGGCAAGGCAAGGCAAGGCAAGGCAAGGCAAGGCAAGGCAAGGCAAGGCAAGGCAAGGCAAGGCAAGGCAAGGCAAGGCAAGGCAAGGCAAGGCAAGGCAAGGCAAGGCAAGGCAAGGCAAGGCAAGGCAAGGCAAGGCAAGGCAAGGCAAGGCAAGGCAAGGCAAGGCAAGGCAAGGCAAGGCAAGGCAAGGCAAGGCAAGGCAAGGCAAGGCAAGGCAAGGCAAGGCAAGGCAAGGCAAGGCAAGGCAAGGCAAGGCAAGGCAAGGCAAGGCAAGGCAAGGCAAGGCAAGGCAAGGCAAGGCAAGGCAAGGCAAGGCAAGGCAAGGCAAGGCAAGGCAAGGCAAGGCAAGGCAAGGCAAGGCAAGGCAAGGCAAGGCAAGGCAAGGCAAGGCAAGGCAAGGCAAGGCAAGGCAAGGCAAGGCAAGGCAAGGC
The DNA here is from genome assembly GCA_934045075.1 of Yponomeuta sedellus. NCBI lineage: Eukaryota > Metazoa > Arthropoda > Insecta > Lepidoptera > Yponomeutidae > Yponomeuta > Yponomeuta sedellus. The sequence continues at coordinate 12,329,078 of OW203744.1, read as the reverse complement.
AAGGCAAGGCAAGGCAAGGCAAGGCAAGGCAAGGCAAGGCAAGGCAAGGCAAGGCAAGGCAAGGCAAGGCAAGGCAAGGCAAGGCAAGGCAAGGCAAGGCAAGGCAAGGCAAGGCAAGGCAAGGCAAGGCAAGGCAAGGCAAGGCAAGGCAAGGCAAGGCAAGGCAAGGCAAGGCAAGGCAAGGCAAGGCAAGGCAAGGCAAGGCAAGGCAAGGCAAGGCAAGGCAAGGCAAGGCAAGGCAAGGCAAGGCAAGGCAAGGCAAGGCAAGGCAAGGCAAGGCAAGGCAAGGCAAGGCAAGGCAAGGCAAGGCAAGGCAAGGCAAGGCAAGGCAAGGCAAGGCAAGGCAAGGCAAGGCAAGGCAAGGCAAGGCAAGGCAAGGCAAGGCAAGGCAAGGCAAGGCAAGGCAAGGCAAGGCAAGGCAAGGCAAGGCAAGGCAAGGCAAGGCAAGGCAAGGCAAGGCAAGGCAAGGCAAGGCAAGGCAAGGCAAGGCAAGGCAAGGCAAGGCAAGGCAAGGCAAGGCAAGGCAAGGCAAGGCAAGGCAAGGCAAGGCAAGGCAAGGCAAGGCAAGGCAAGGCAAGGCAAGGCAAGGCAAGGCAAGGCAAGGCAAGGCAAGGCAAGGCAAGGCAAGGCAAGGCAAGGCAAGGCAAGGCAAGGCAAGGCAAGGCAAGGCAAGGCAAGGCAAGGCAAGGCAAGGCAAGGCAAGGCAAGGCAAGGCAAGGCAAGGCAAGGCAAGGCAAGGCAAGGCAAGGCAAGGCAAGGCAAGGCAAGGCAAGGCAAGGCAAGGCAAGGCAAGGCAAGGCAAGGCAAGGCAAGGCAAGGCAAGGCAAGGCAAGGCAAGGCAAGGCAAGGCAAGGCAAGGCAAGGCAAGGCAAGGCAAGGCAAGGCAAGGCAAGGCAAGGCAAGGCAAGGCAAGGCAAGGCAAGGCAAGGCAAGGCAAGGCAAGGCAAGGCAAGGCAAGGCAAGGCAAGGCAAGGCAAGGCAAGGCAAGGCAAGGCAAGGCAAGGCAAGGCAAGGCAAGGCAAGGCAAGGCAAGGCAAGGCAAGGCAAGGCAAGGCAAGGCAAGGCAAGGCAAGGCAAGGCAAGGCAAGGCAAGGCAAGGCAAGGCAAGGCAAGGCAAGGCAAGGCAAGGCAAGGCAAGGCAAGGCAAGGCAAGGCAAGGCAAGGCAAGGCAAGGCAAGGCAAGGCAAGGCAAGGCAAGGCAAGGCAAGGCAAGGCAAGGCAAGGCAAGGCAAGGCAAGGCAAGGCAAGGCAAGGCAAGGCAAGGCAAGGCAAGGCAAGGCAAGGCAAGGCAAGGCAAGGCAAGGCAAGGCAAGGCAAGGCAAGGCAAGGCAAGGCAAGGCAAGGCAAGGCAAGGCAAGGCAAGGCAAGGCAAGGCAAGGCAAGGCAAGGCAAGGCAAGGCAAGGCAAGGCAAGGCAAGGCAAGGCAAGGCAAGGCAAGGCAAGGCAAGGCAAGGCAAGGCAAGGCAAGGCAAGGCAAGGCAAGGCAAGGCAAGGCAAGGCAAGGCAAGGCAAGGCAAGGCAAGGCAAGGCAAGGCAAGGCAAGGCAAGGCAAGGCAAGGCAAGGCAAGGCAAGGCAAGGCAAGGCAAGGCAAGGCAAGGCAAGGCAAGGCAAGGCAAGGCAAGGCAAGGCAAGGCAAGGCAAGGCAAGGCAAGGCAAGGCAAGGCAAGGCAAGGCAAGGCAAGGCAAGGCAAGGCAAGGCAAGGCAAGGCAAGGCAAGGCAAGGCAAGGCAAGGCAAGGCAAGGCAAGGCAAGGCAAGGCAAGGCAAGGCAAGGCAAGGCAAGGCAAGGCAAGGCAAGGCAAGGCAAGGCAAGGCAAGGCAAGGCAAGGCAAGGCAAGGCAAGGCAAGGCAAGGCAAGGCAAGGCAAGGCAAGGCAAGGCAAGGCAAGGCAAGGCAAGGCAAGGCAAGGCAAGGCAAGGCAAGGCAAGGCAAGGCAAGGCAAGGCAAGGCAAGGCAAGGCAAGGCAAGGCAAGGCAAGGCAAGGCAAGACAAGGCAAGACAAGACAAGACAAGACAAGACAAGACAAGATAAGAATATTCTTTATTGTACACTGGAAAAACAACAAATACAAAATAATACGTACAAATAAAAAAAATTATTGGCCTTTTTGCATCTACTTAATGAGATGATTTATACAGCGTCCAGTGGTATCTTCACTCACACTAGATGGGTGAAGGGACCACTCCGACGCTGTACTGAAAACATCGTGAGGAAACCCGCAGCTTGGTTGGCTCCGCACGTATTGACTAGTCTATGTACGTACAATTGGTGGCCTTATTAGTAAAAGTTCCTTAAGTAAATACTTAAGGAACGTTCTGTCACGCTCTGTTCTGAGAAATTCGAAGAGACAGCACTACTGTTAACTATTTACTTAGCAAAATTCTTAATACAGAAACTTGCCCTTAGTAAAGATAAGATAAAAACGTTTATTGCCATATTAAAAAGTACATCATATAGGTACAGACCCCCACACTAGGCTATGCCTGTCCCGTGGGATGGGGGATAGTGTTTTCAGATTCAATTTTCAACTTCAGTTAGGTACTTTAGATTGTTATATTTCATGTCATTCAGCTTTTGTCAATTGGCTTCCAGAGGTATAATCTATCAAATAATGTAGTCTATCAGCTTTCAAATATTTTGGGCTGGAATGCCTGGAAACGTAAAATATGGATCACCGACCTAGTTTGGGCTTCACGTTTTACATAAATTCTCTATAGGGATCTACCATCGGCACCTTGTTGTTTGCTCAGGCCAAGTGCGAGTCAGTTTGGCGCATGGAGGGTTCCGTATAATTTCGTAGGTAGGTACTTACATATAATTATAAATTGCAAATATTGATTTATATTTTTTCGTGCATTTGTAGTAAAAGACGATATTACTTGCCAAATTTCATACTTCTAGATCAAAACCTGGGCTGGCTCTTTTATTCGGTTGCAAATCAATAATGTGTAGTATAATTTTTGTTCAAAATTATTTGTAAGGATGCCATGAACACACATTTGACTGAAATTTAACGAAAAATAGTCAGAAAACCACCAATGGACGAGTGCGTTGGCAGTATGCTTTTATTCGAGCACCTGTAACACAAGTCATTTACTTGTACTTAGTATGGGGCTAACGAGATCAGTGTAAAACGTCCATGAATATTTATTATTTATATATTTATTATTATTATTATTTTGTCCATAGCGCTGGTAGTAGCTTTGAATTCCAAAACACATAGTTTTAAATTATTCGAATAGTAAAACAGATTAAGGTTCGAATATATAAAACCAATATTCGGAGTCCATCAAGCCCTATATGCGTACCACTGCACGGCGTCATGTCCCAGAAAGAAAAATTGCGTTGGATAGGCAAAAGGAGCACTGGCGTCCGCTGTAGAACTTCTGTGATAATGTATTCTGTTCAATGACAGTTTGATTGACATCTCACTCTCGGCCGCTATGTTCATTTCCTTCCACAACGTTCTGATTGCGTTCGAAATTCAAAATTCGAAACAATTGGCCGCTTCTCTCGCCCACAACTTAAAGGAGTTTTTCGTATGGAGTCTTCACTCTTAGGCCAGTAGTAAAGGTGTGCGTCTTGGGTTACTAATGAATCACTAAACTAACACCGCTGACTGAACTAAAATAAATAGTGGAAACTATTGGACGAGTCACAGCTGTGTCCGGTTGATGACTTTGATTTGGTCGTGTAGGTGTACATTTATCGTGATGCACAGCACGTTAACCTTTACGTTTAGCCATACTCCATTATTTGTACTGTGCTTATACGCCGCTACCAGGTTGCCTGCCTACCTGCTGGACGAAAATGGCCGAGGACAGAGGGAAATGGAATGCCCTTAGCGAGGAGGTCAAGCGGTGAACGAGTATGGGCACATTGATTGACTGATTGATTGTGTGATTGACGGTCAACCTGGCCGATCTGGTGATTTCGTTGACTGTTCTCACAGGTTTACAAATTAGCCTACATAATAGAAAGTTTGGAGATTTCTGTACGTTTTTATAGAAAACATTATGTCTTGATATGTACACCTATGTTAAACTTGTAACGTCCTTTAAGTCTCAGTTTCTGCGCCACTTTGAATAGAAAGTAGTAGACTTAGCTTGGTCTATAAGTTAGGTACGGCTAAAACCCGAAGCGCTGCTACTCCTAGTTTTAGCCGTTTAGAACTAGGTGTACCCTTGGTTGCCTCTTGGTTAAATCTAGTATGAACCGATTGTTTTCGGGTAAAAATAAGTTTAGCTGGTATCATTACGACTAGAACTAGGTACAATGGCTGATACTAGGTTTAGCAAATATCATGCCGGCTAAATACCAACTAATTAATTTGTTATGAGACTTGTGCGTTTCTGAATTTTTATCCTTCTGTATTTTAAATTAAGAATCTCCAGATTAATTAAATTAGCTGCATTTTTTTATGCAGCCTATAAACGTCCGACTGGAGGGCAGGCCTTCTCCCAGAAAGAGAGAGCGGCATATTAAATCTATCTATCTATTCAGCCCATGAATGAAGCCCACTGCTGGGTGTAGGCCTCGTCCATTTCACGCCAACTCTCCCGGTCCCTAGCCAATCTCGACCACTTACCCCGGCCGCTTTTTTAATGTCATCCCTCCAACGGGCAAGTGGTCTACCCACCGAAGGACGACCGGTTCTTGGCCACCACCACTTGGCATATTAAATAATTAGTTTTATTTACATTAACATTTTTACATACGCTTAGTACGAGTAGTGTGACAAATGTTAGTCTTTCCAATGCACTATCGATTATAGTGTAGACGCCACTAAAATTCATGATGTATTTCTATTTTTTTTTTATGTAGCCTCGATTGTGTCCCACTGCTGGGCAAAGAAAGACATTCTCTCGGGAAGAGAGTATGGACTTAATTAGCACGCTTTCACAACGTGGGTTTGCAATTTCAAGCGCTTAGGTATTTGAATCCCTCAGACATACGAAATATTTTTTTCTGTAACCTATATAACCGACTGCAGGTGATAGATAGGCCTTCTCTCTGTATTGGAATAAATGACTTCTTTTAATTTAATTTTAACATCTGTGAAAGGGGAGGTGTTTCGAAATTTGGCCTAATGTCGTTCAAATACTGAGTTTACCTACGATAATACGAAGTGCACGATTACTTACGATTCACGGTCGTATTACTCGGTTATGTTTACAATAAGCCAAGCCGTAGTACCAAGCAGACCAGGCGCCACCCGTGTCAAGATACCAGGCTGTCAGCGAATGCAAGTGGTCAGCGCTGATTCGGCGTTCCAGGAACACCGCTGCAGGCGTACCACGGTATCTACCTATGTCGCAATGTCTACATCCTGGTGGCTCCTTGTTGCCTAGTACTTGCATGGTGAAAGTTGGCAGTTTGCACACTCAATCGTCTATTTATTTATTTTAGCGATCTTATTAATGAATGTTTATTATTTGCCCTATGTATATTTGCCCTGGTGGTCAGGGCATTGCTAAGATTGAATGCATTCTGATGTTTGTCGGTTAGACAGCAGAGAATACGTTGTTATAACCAGCTTCTTGCTACATAACAGTCGACAACAGCTCGAACTTTATTAATTTGAATCCGGATCAACTTACTTGATGAAGTTTTGCGAATCAAAGCGAAGCCTCCGGACTCTTTCGACAAAAAATAAAGTAAGTTAATCCGGATTCAATTTAATAGTGTGTATGTAAGTACTTACGGAAGTTTTAGACCTTTTTTAATTTTCGTTCCAAAGACGCACGTAACGAAACTGAGCAAACTGCACTCATAAGCTCGTAACTAATTAAAACTGTGGACAGGATTGAACTTACCGGCCAATAATTTTGTTAGATTGTTTCGCAATCTGAATCAGAAGTTTCGTTCAATTTTATAGGAAAAGAAATGACGATTTTTAACCCATAAAAAGTACAATTCGGAGTGCACTGAAGACTGAAGTAACTCAATACGCCTCCAGAAATCGGATAGCAGACAGTATGGCGCGGTGGAGCTTTTTTCTTTTTTCCAAAAAAAAAAAGCTACGGCAAAGGACTTTTTGTCTCACAGCCTGAGCATTTTTTAAAGAACTATTTTTATATCGTGTGCGATCCACGGTTTGATGAACCCTTTGTTTTGGTCTTTCATCGTTTTTTTTAACCTGATAAAGGGACTTGTCCTTGTCAGTTCCACTAGCTGATGATTTTTCAAAGTGACAACGAGACTGACCCTCCGTTTTTCGTATACTAACAAATTTCTTAGCAATCATATTATTATGAACAGATTATGGGCATTACCCCCTATGATAGTACAACGTGGCGCTCTTTAGGGGAGGGCTATGTCCAGCAGTGGACTAGTATAGCCTGACGACGACGAATTTCTTAATCTTCTGCTAACTACTACTAAGGGGCCTCTTACAAGGAAATACAATTCGTAGTATTGTGTTTCCTTGTTAATGCCAATAATTTTTGATCTTGGCATGTAGTTATATTACAATACTAGCTGACCTAGCGAACTTCGTACCTCCTAACAGTTGATTCTTTATTTTTCTCTCCGTAAGAACCATCCTCGTACTTCAAGGAATACTCTAAAAAAAGAATTAGCGAAATCGGTTCAGCTGCTCCCGAGATTTGCGCTTACCAACACATTCGGCGATTCATTTTTATATTATAGACTAGCTGACCCAGCGAACTCCGTACCGCCTGACTGTCGATTCCTTTTTTTTTAATTTTTCTCTCCGTAAGAACCATCCTCGTACCTCAAGGAATATTCTAAAAAAAGAATTAGTTAAATCGGTTCAGCTGTTCTCGAGATTTGTGCTTACCAACACATTCAGCGATTAATTTTTGTATTATAGGTCTACAATAAAGAATATTCTTATCCTATTTTATCTTAGTTGGATGTTGATTTGAATATTTTATTTGATGTTGAACATTTTATTTTTACTTATTATCCTTAAATATTTTTACTTATTATGAAAATTTTATGTACCTAAAGTCGATTCACCCATAGATTAACAAGAAGACTCTGCTACAGAATGTGTTCGATTTTTTTTATGAAGCTCCGCAGTTTTTTATACAAGTGAGTATACTAGTGGTGGTATTTAGTGCACAATACAAACACAACATATAAAAAAAAAATTCTACAACATTAATATTTTTTATTTGATTTTCACTGTTTAAAAGGTATTTTATTTTGTTTTACAGCATGTTTACTTGCTACAATCCTGACAGATCTCTTTCGCTTTTTCAACATTCATTAGTCGTTGCATGCGCGCGTACGCCGGTTTCAACTTCAACTTTTTAATTATTCAATTAGGTACTAAGCTGTGATATTTCTAAAAAATCTGAATAAAACCTGGTAGACAAAGTTTTGCTTACCGCCCATATTTGGTAACCCTAGAAAAAACCTTGCCCTTTTGTGATTATCGTGACCGCAACGATCAATAGTTTATTACCACTTCCCAAGGGGTTTTAATATTGGAAAGGGTTAACAATAATAATTGTAAGGGCAATAATTTTTTGGTAAAATTGACCTTTTCTGTGATTTCTATAGAGAATTAAAAAAAAACTTTGACTTTTTCTAAGAGTTACGTCGATATTTCAAACAGTTTTTTTTTGTATTAAAAATGCGAGTAACTTAAAACCGCTGTGCGAAATTGGAAAAAAAATAGTCCTTTTCACAATGTCCTTTAATTTTTGGGTGAAACTATCGAATTTCTTAGTTTTAACGGTCGGCCGAGGAAATGTCAGTTTGTGCACATACAATTTTGAACATGTGTTTCTGATATATTTTGCTTTCAGAAGCGGTCCGTTGTTAGTTTTGTAACAGAATATTCGCTAGGTTGCTTTGAACCTTTCTTTTTCTCCCAATTTAGGATGCTTCACCATGTATCTTGTTGTACTTTGCTGGAAATTTATTGCACACCATGCGTTTTGAGAGTACATGAGAACTTTAATATCTAAGTTACTATACAGTAGGCGGTCTTGTCGATTAAAGTGATACTGATAAGCCAAATTAAAGAGTAAGGTTTTGCTCACACTCTATGCCTGTGTAAGTTACTTTCTTGCAATTAAAAGGATTATAAAATTAAATACTACAGTCATTTCATCAAAAGATATAATCTGCTTAATCGAAGGTAGTATAATGGTCTTAATTTTCGACAATACCACTAATAAAGTTTCACTTCCGTTTTCATGAATTTTTGGACAAACTGTAGCTATAAAAATAAGTAAACAAATTACTTTGACTTTTCACTGACGTATTTTGGCTCTCCATGGCGGATGATGAGGGATATGACCACAGAACAATGATATGACTTTGGCAAACGTCAGCTTAGTAAACTTTTTTTTTAATTAGCCGCTATAGTGTCTCGCTGCTGAGCAAAGGTTTTTAACTTTACCTCTTCACTCCTTCCTGTCATTAGTCAAATAAAAAAATAATGAAAGAGTAACTTGCACTGTTTTGTTCAAGTTATCTGCCGGGTTTTACAACAAACGTTCTGAACTTGACATTTAACAGTAGGTAGAATATACAAGTACTAAATACACCGACGTAAGCACATGTGGACAGCAAACGTTCACACGCTCTGTTTTGCTGACTCTACATTTGAACTTCAACAATACGATTATAATCAGTTTCAAGCAATTGTACTGCTTAGGACACCTGAATATAGTTTAAAATAAATTGAGCGTTTAGTGCCGTTGATTATACGAGGACATTGGTACTTAGGTACATACTTGTAGATGCTTGTAGTGAAGGCTGACAGTTCAATAAAAGGTTTTTTATACCTACGTTTAACCCATGGATTAAAAGACTTTTTACAATAATACGAAACACAATAGGCGTTCGTTCGTACATTTAATGTTATACATATATGAAACGGGTCTGATCCGGAATTAAGGCAATTATATGTTACCTAATAAATAACCGCGATTAGACCCCTTTTAATATGCAATAAAATAAACATTAAGCTTATCTCCCGGTTGTCTTCCTATGGACATTAGACAGAAACGCCTGGAGAGAAGAAGTCTGGAAGGGCCGCAAGACCTGCGGCAAAGTATGGTGCTCGGCGCTGGCGGACAAAGGAACTAGAATTTCTTGAAGGCTCGTGATGAACTATGTATGAAGTTATTTATTAAACGTGTCTAATCGCGATTACTTATTAGATAAAACGTAATTTAATTTACTTGTATAACGTAACGAAACGCTCTTGGCCTAGGCGAACCGAGTGATTGGAATCAATCACTGGCTTAAGCAACAACAGGCGCGGTCAGGTACCGGATGGGTGAGCGTCCCGTGACTACCGCCAGTGGCATTTTTCCGAGCGCTTCCGTGCTTCGCAAGGCACGTTAAGCTGTTGGTGCCGGCTGTCATATAATGGCAGTCGTTAAGCCATGTCAGAGGCCTTATGGGCGGCTTGATAACTTCTGACAGTAAGGCCCGCCACTGTCTTACAATCAGTAGTAGACATACAAGGGTTGATAACGTATAACGTATTGTCAGGGACTAAGGTATTTAGGTCTTAAAAAAATAATAATAATGCAGCCAATACAAGTCCCACTATAGGTCACAGGCCTTCTCTTAGAGGGAGAAAAAGAGAGTATGAGCTTAATCATCACTCATGCTCACCGCTGAATTTCCCACAATCAACGTGTCAATTACCAGTACTAACTGACCACTGCTCGCTGAATAGATATTTCCACAAAATGGGATTAACTACTTAAAAGGCGAGGTGTCGCGCCTTGCCAGGGATGCCTCGAAGAAGTTAAAGTACCCGATCAGTGACCATTTACTGTCAAAGAGCGGAAAAGCAAGGGGTCACCATCACTGGGCACCTGGAATTCCTTCAGGAGGCCTGCAGTGACATCAGAATATTGCTGGCTTTGTGAGAAGAAATGGTTGGAGTAATTATATTCTTTATTGCAAACAGTAAAAACGAAATAACATTACATAAAATTTGTTTCAAAGGCGAACTTATCTCTAACAGAGATCTCTTCCAGCCAACCTTATCGTAATCTTACAGATTAGCTACCAATGGCTCAACTATGAAGTTAAGTGAGGAAATCTTAGGTTAAACTAGAACTAGGCCTTCTGATGATCCTTCGATGTCAGCTCGCAAGCTCTCTTGGCACCCGTTTTTAAATAGAAAATAAACTAATATACCCGTCAGATTGGCCTAGACCACAATGTATTTTCGAGCCTCCGAAGTGGAAGTGACGGAACCCGCACAAGTGTGTACAGAGTCGACTCTAAATAGGGCGGGAGAAGATATCGATGAAGTAAAAGTTGGGGTATTGTTTCGTCTGCAAGGAAATGTTGATGAAGCGAAAAAACTTTGTTAGGGTTGTTAAGGGTAACCTTTCCGTGTCACAGATTTGAGTTTATGTTTTTTTTTATCTAGAATTGTCATACAACTCCGAAAAAGTATGTTCTTTTTTGTCAACTTGTGTTACTGGCTCCCATAAAAGGACACCCTGAACCTTAACAGAGGCAGCTAGGAATCTTTCATCATTTTAACAAGACACATTATCTTGACCTAGGTCCTCCCGAAGACGGGGTGCTGCGCCAGTTAACCTTCACGTGTACCCCTCCGCTTTCCGTTCCATCTGACTCTATAAACCAGATGGAGGGGTTAGTGGTGGGGTCGGTGCACCCTGAGCGTTAGTCAGTAACTTCTTCTTATCGGATCTTACTGGCTAACGGCGGATAATCTGGCAGGAGGGGTCGCGTGGGCCCTGCTTCACTCGGTGGTCAACAATTTTCGATCCGTGAAGATGCCGTAGATGCGTTCAAACAGCACGTTTTGGAGATACCTCAATCAGAGTGGAAAAAGTGTTTTACAAATTGGTTTCATCGAATGCAAAAGTGCATTGATCATAGTGGAGAATACTTTAAAAACCATAAAAGCATATTTAGCCATATACATTTGTTTATTTTTTCTATTCCGCATACATAAGTAGCAGCCCTCGTAAGACAGTGGCAGGTCTTATTTTCAGAAGTTATTAAACAGCCCATAAGGCCTCGACATGACTTAACAACTGCCATTACATGACAGCTGGTACCAAAGGCTTAACGTGCCTTGCGAAGCACGGAAGCGCTCGGAAAAATGCCACCAGCGGTAGTCACGAGACAGTCACCCATCCTGCACCTGACCGAGCCTGTTGTTGCTTAACTCAAGTGATTGATTCGAATCACTCGGTTCGTCTAGGCCACGAGCGCTTCGTCACTATACTTTCACTACACTATACTAAAAATACACTTTCACTATACAATACCATACAATGCCTTTATTTTTCAAATATAGACGTTTACATGCAGGTGGTTAAAATAATATTTTTCGTTCGCTATATTTTGCCTTGTATTTGGATGTACAGTTAATTTGTTTATCGATATGATCATTTGGACATCTCTAGAGCTATACCAAACGTCGGCAAACAGGGGACTTCACTTCATCCTGTCCGGTGGGCAAACAGCAGGAAGCCTAGAGTGGTTAGGCAGGAGCACCTATCTTCACACGGTTCGATTTATGACTTGATTACGGTATAGTCTTCTATGAAATAAAAATTAATCGCTAAATGTGTTGGTAAGCGCAGATCTCGAGAGCAGCTGAACCGATTTCCCTAATTCTTTTTTTAGAATATTCTTTGAAGTACGAGGATACGGAGAGGAAAATAAAAAAACTTAAACAATCGACTGTTAGGCGGTAAGAAGTTCGCTGGGTCAGCTAGTTTTATATATAGTGAAAATTTCTGGGAAATACTTTTTGTCTGACTGGAAATCTGAATGAAATATATAAGAATCTCGCGTCAGTGTTTGTTATCGGACTCTTAGAAAACGGCTTCAATGATTTTTATGTTTTTTTGTATTTATGTAGTAATTTGGTCTGATCGTAGGCTAATTAGCCTACTACATAATATATAGAAAAATTACTATGTTTGCTAAGTAATATGGCAAACAAGGTAGTAATTCAGCTAGTAATTTATAATGTAGTTTCAGGATCTCTTTAATTAGTTTTTCAAAATTTGTACAGTCGGCAGTACATCGACCTTTACATCGATGAACTCTAGTAAGTTTGGGTTCTTTGGTTATATCTAGAGTTTTCTAAATTTTGTATTTGGTTCTCTAGTAAGAAAAGGGAAGACCATTTAAACTGTATTGAATTGTATTACAGAATTTTCTTAAACGTAACATAAACTCACGCCTATTTCACGGAGAGGTAGGCAGAGACCAGGGACTAACACTTACCATGATTCTGAAAAATCTCTTTTGTTTCAGTAGTCGTTGAATGCACGCATTCTGTGCATGTCGTTTCGAGTACTTTTATATTGTTTTTTTTTAATAAGTCTTATATCTCAATGTCCTCCACAACCCAGACTTGGCCCCCGTGGTGGAGTATGGCCTAACCTTCCTGCGATGCAGGAAGAGACCCGTGGCCCAGCAGTGGGGATATACAAAGGATTGATATCAAGTATCGACAAGACCCTACGCGGTGTTAGAAAGCGACACCAATGGAAAAAAAAATCATATCTTCTTTTATAACGGGTCTTTGGAAGAAGTGAACGTCACGTCCTAGATTTTTAATCGTAGGTTTGAACTTTAGGTAGGCTATAGGTTAACAAAGTCTGGTAGCTTTTAGAATATAGGTACCTCGGCTGCTATTCGATCGAATCGGATATATTCGTGTAATAGAAATATCGGAACTAGTATGTCACTTAATTAAATAAACTTAATTAAAACAAGTTTTAGGTAGGGTAGTTTAGGACATTTTCATATTCAGAGCGATTTTTTTCAATGACAGAGTAAACAAAAATGGACGAATAAAATACTTTTGAATCATAAAACTAATGCACTTTCCATTTTTCAAACCTTCATCTAAGAAAACATTATCGTTTAATTATAAAAAATAAAAATATCGTGAGGTGTGGATTTTGCCCTTTCCCGGCCACGTATTTCAGTTTACGGCCACTTGTTTTGTTAGTTTTCGGCCAATTTTTGTTTTTTCTAATAACTCTTATTTTTATGGTGGTGTATCGTTTTTAAATAACAATAAAATGAGTAAAAATCAAAGAGCTTTTAATATTGTTTACTTAAAACTAAAACATTAACCAATTTCCGGCCTCTTAATAAATCATGCATGGCCGATAAACAAAATTGGTCAACCCGGGTTTCGGCCACCTTGCATAAAATGGCCGACAACCTAATTAGAAGGAGTTAACTTTCGGCCGCCAATGTCAATATATAATTAAATTCTTTCGAACAAATCAAGGATGAAAGAGTTCTCTTAGATCAGGATCTTAGTTAATATAAGAGAAACTTATTGGAATAAATAGATTTACTAGTATTTATCACCGCTTTTATAAATGACCGAAAAATAACCTAAATATCCTTAGTTCTCGGTCATTTTATTACACTTAGGCCGAAAAGTGGATTTACGAAGTCCCTTTCCCGGCCACCGTTATACAAAACAATTAAAATGGATTTTAAGCACGAATGCAATTAGTAAACATGCGGCCGAAATCTAACTGCATAAATCAGGATACTTTTTAAATTATATCTTAACAATATGATTTGGAAAAAGTGATTATTCAATGGTAAAGTAATGAATTTATAATCGTAGGATCGGTGTCAGATTTCGGCCAGACGGCCGAGAATCAACTGGCTCGTCAAAATTGAACTTAGTTATCCGTCCACCTAATATTTACTAAAAGTACTAAGTATTATAGACATTTTCATCAAATTAACTTCAGTTTAACATATTAACTGTGCATTATAGTAATATTTTGGTGGATAAATCAATACACAATGTCGTAACTTACAATGCAAATAATTGGCGCGCACTATTTTTTTCTCTGCTTTCGACACACACTCACACTGCTTGAACCGCGAGAGCAAAATGACGAAACAAATGAAACGCTACCAAGATAACTTAATTATGTAGGCAAAGACACCATTAGAATCTATGCGGTAACAATAGATTTTTTACTCGGGCGTATTTTATTTTCTTATTATTTCGTAAAAACTGCGTGATGGTCGAAAACTAAAGGTGGCCGGCAAACCGACTAAGTTACCCTATACAGAGCAGGATGTTAGTATTACACTCGTGTGCTTTCGGATAAAACGGAAGCCTACTCTAGAGCCCGAGTTATATTCCAAAAACTAACAGACTATGGTGGATAACTTTTTGAAAACAAAAAACGTATTGAACAACAAGTTAAGACTTTTTTCCATTGGTGGCGCTAGTACCAGCTAGCGCTTTTTCGTGACAATTTTACAGTATTTTTTGAACTAAAACTTTCGTAAGCACAACACATTGTAGACTTTTAGTCCGGATCTACCCACGGGTATTGTTATATCGGAAGAGTCAGACCAGGTTTCGCTCCGATTCGCAGAGCTTAATCATGTTGAGCAGAGACGGAGCTCGCGTCGTCGGTTACTCGTCTCAAGAGACCTAGTCGAACTCTTCCGATATAACAACACCCGTAAGTAGATCCGGACTAAAAGGTCTACAATTTTACGGTACTCTATAATTACACCCGGATCGAATATTTAGATCCAACACTTCTTAGTCAGACGTCCATTTTTTTTATATTTCTTTAATTCTGTCTATCATTCTGTCTTTTTTTTTTTATTTGCCCTTAGCACGGGTTAGTGCATTAAAAATAAAAATCGTATAATCATGTGGGTACAGTGATATCATTCCGATGTAAAAACCTAACTGCAAAGTAGGTAGTCGGGGCTGTAAGTGATGCAATTTACTTAAGCCAGATGTCGCTGCCTGTACGTAATACAGAGAATAGTGTAAAGAGGTTCGTAATTTTACTGCCGGTGAGTCGCCCATTGGCTCAATTGGATAGAGCGCTGGCACGGATAGCCAGAGGTCGCGGGTTTGAATCCCGGCATGGGTGAAATTTTTAGCCTCTAAATAGGTTTTCTTTTAAATCTGTCTATCATTTTCGATATAAATTACATCACCCATTTTTGAGATTTCCGTCATTTTTAGCATTACTATCAATAAGAAATAACAATAATAATACTTCACATTTCGACTAGACCTGACTATTTCTACCTGCTTATTCTGTTTTTGTCCAGATTTATATTATCAATAAAATAAATAAATTTTAAATAAAGCACAAAGTTGAAGTTTTATTATTTTATTATTTACTAGCTGACCAGATAGGGGATGTATTAGCAAAGGGAAAGATAAAAAGTACCCGGAACCGGCGTGCGTGCATGCAACGACTTATGAATGTTGATGAAGCGAAGGTGATCTGTCTGGATCGTGGCAAGTGGCGGTCCCTGGTCTCTGCCTACCCCTCTGGGATACAAGCGTGAGGTTATGTATGAATGTATGTAGCTGACCTAGCGAACTTCGTACCGCCTAACAGTCGATTCTTTAATTTTTTTTCATTTTTCTCTCCGTAAGAACCACCCTCGTACTTCAAGGAATATTCTAAAAAAAGAATTAGCGTAATCGGTTCATCTGCTCTCGAGATTTGCGCTTACCAACAAATTTGGGGATTCATTTTTATATTATAGAATAGTACGCTTCACAACATCACTACTTTTCTGAAAGGTGGCAAAAGTTTATTTTTATAAAAAAAAGCAGATGGCCATATTTTATCAGGCAACGATGTGTCAGCTGACAAGCCCAGCTAATAACTGCATTATTATCAACCTCAGTACAGCCATGT
The DNA here is from genome assembly GCA_934045075.1 of Yponomeuta sedellus. NCBI lineage: Eukaryota > Metazoa > Arthropoda > Insecta > Lepidoptera > Yponomeutidae > Yponomeuta > Yponomeuta sedellus. The sequence continues at coordinate 12,313,406 of OW203744.1, read as the reverse complement.
GGTTTTACAATGTCGTTAATTATCACATCTGTAAATTATATACGATTATGATTGAGCTTTAAATAGCAACATTAGATCTCGCCCCGTTGCAGTCAAAGTCTTACCCCCGGTTCCTCGAACGCTAACGGTATGTTACTCGGTATTGTTGTTAACAGCTGTCAGGTGGCGAAAGTGCATACAAAAAAACAACTGACACCTGCTAAGTAGATTAACAGACTGTTAGCGTTTGAGAAACCGGGGGTTGGTAAAGCAAGGGACAAACAAACCAAATAAAAATCTCGACCCTTCAGTAAGATTCATTTTTGAACTAGTTTTTATTCAATTTCGAAACGGTGCTTTTTATTCGGCCATACAATACTGTAGGTACACCGCCTGTATATTAAAAAAAATATCCGGCGAAGTGCGTGTTGGGCTACGCGCAGTGTAGGGTTCCGTAGAAGGAGAGGTTATTCACCTGCATTTCAGAACTAACAACTTCATCAAACTAATTTTTAATGGAATTTAGACGCTAATGTGAAGTAAAACATCGCGCGGAAACTTGAGTGTCAGAGTGCTTAGTGCGAGTTTGACAGATCCAATCGAATAACTTTACTACCGCGTTAATCGAGCATTGAGTAGTGAGTATGAGTAAGTTAACCGTTCGAACTGGCAAAACGCTGTCACAGTACAACTCGCACTCGCGTTTATTCGTGTGTTGGCTGATAAACGTGTTCACTTCTCAACGTAAACCATTACAACTCGCACTCAGCAATTTTAATTTCCATACTTGTCGCTAGGTGGCGCTTCCTCGATGCCATAGAAATATGAGTTTTCGTAAACGCGATCGAGTAGTTAAAAAACTCGCACTAAGCTCTCTGAGGTATTCACATTCCTCTGTAATTAAGCCAATACTCTCTCTCTCTCTCTCTCTGAGAGAAGGCCCTGCGCCCTGCAGTGGGACGTTTATAGGCTACATAAAAAAATCTTGCTGTGTGGTGTCGGCCTAGAGAATAGCACCAACCCAAATTCTTCCCGCGGGTGTCGTAAAAGGCGACTAATGCCCGGTTTCTGAGGTCCATTTAAACCTAGTTTATCTATTCCATAACGCTATTGATTCAATAACTTGACATTTTACGTTTCTGAACACCTATGCAAAAGGTAAACTTGGTTTAAACTTCGTTCAACTTAACCGCCCGGATTTGGTCGTTTATCGAATCCATAACTTTATTTGACGTTTTAAGTGACGTTAGACAGTTTAGGTTATTTTCATAAATTGTATTTCTCTTGTGAAAAACAACCAGTCTTATTATTTTTATCTTGTTGCACATATATCTGTACCGAGAAACTTGAGGTCCCGAAGAAATCCGTTTGAAATGTTCTCGGATGAGGAATTCCAAGCAAGATATCGTTTCAATAAGGATACTGTCCTGTCTTGTACATTCCAGCCTAAAATAGTAAGATTAAAATTAAAGTACATACAATAAATATTATTATAAACAATTCTTACTATGGGTTCAGCTAAACTCTGCAACTACCTAGGTATTCGATTAAAAAAAAAGCTTTTTGCGTGGGTGCTTCTAGTACACCCACCTAATTACAGAAAACTTTATTATATTTTTCAACGTATGTACTTGAGTATAAAATTTACTTAGGTTTTATGTTTCAAAGTAGGTATGTTCTTTTACTCTTTCATTTAATATTTTATAAGTTAAGTAGGTAGGTACTTAACTTATAAAATATGGAATGAAAGAGTAAAAGAAAACCTACATACTTTGTCGTCACTTAAGTTTCTCGAGCCTTCTTCTTCAGCGTGTCATAAAACGCATGCAATTGTTTCTCACTTCTAGGGCCACTTCCACAGGTGGCATTATATTTATTAATGAGTGCAGCCCAAGCTTTTTTCTTACTTTCTACTGTCGTTCCATCAGATCGAAACAAACTCTTTAGCTATTTCGATAAGCAATAACTTTTTTCGTTCCGTAAAGTTCTTGCTCCGTTTTCCGGCATCCTTTGTAGGTTCCATTAGAACAATAGATAGGTACAGCAAGAAGGAAGAATAGATTAACATACAATTATGTAAAGTTTGGACAAATAAGAACTGATAAACAAAATTGCCGCACAAAACTAACATCTGACTTTTTTTCTTGTAAAGATAAATTATTGGTTCAGGTTATGAAAAAAATTTCTCATCTTTTAAAAAAAAATCTTACTGTAAGTTGATTTAAAACTTATTTTAATTATTTTATGTATGCAAAACCTGAATCTGCAGTAGAATACAGATGAAATGCGTATGTTAAGAGTAGGCTTCAAAATAGTTCCATCTAGTGGCGGAATGGTGAACTACTTATCGGTTCGATAACTATACGACCGTCCTCCGTGTACTCAGAAACGCATTGACAATTAACTGACGTTTATTGAACTGATAACTTTATTGATTCTATAGCTAACGAACCATTAACTGTGAACCTCAGAAACCGGGCATAAGGGACACAAACCGGGGGTGGGCAGCAGCGCCCCCTGCAGTACAATTCTAGCAAACTGCGATCCTTAACCCGCATACCCAGCGTGAGGATTATGGGCGTTACCCCCCAATGATGGCACAATCTTGCGCTCTGGCGCTCCTTAGGGGAGGGCTATGTCCAGCAGGGGACTAATATAGCCTGAAGAAGAAAAAATCTTTGAATACTTAGTTTGGGACCAGAAGAAGTAATTTTATGGCAATTATTCATTCATTTATTTATCATACACCAATAGTATTTCAACATACACTTTCTCCTATGTAAATAAAAAAATGACCTAAAAAACAAAAAAAATCTTACGATTCGTGTCACACAGCTTCACGTCCTACAAATTAAAGATACGTCTTTATGTACCCCGTCTGCCAAGTAAACCAATTGTTCAATTCAACGACATAAACTTAGCTCGACGTAATAAACCAACAACAGGTTATCGGCGCAAGCGCATATCTCCGTGACACCTATCTCGTGATCTCGTGGTATCATGACACCTACCCTCATGGTTTCCGAGAAGTCTCCGACCATTCGGACGGGCGAGGTCCAAAAGTTAATACTTACAGAGATATTGTAATAAAAACCACCTACGACGAAGCGCGGTATAGAGAAGGTGCAGTGAATAAAATGATGTTACATTACCCTGTAACGGGCAGAGCTAGTATAAGTTTATTTATTTGTTTATACTTTGTTGCACACAAAATGCACAAAACAAAATAAAATTTTAGAAAATACATGTACAAAGCCGAGCTAATCTCTGTGAGAGATTTCTTCCAGCAAATCTTGGGGAGTCGGGGTGGAGATGTGAAATGGGTTTATGCACGTGCACAACATACACTAAAATAGCCTAATAAAATTGTGACCTATATTAACAAAAAAAAAATTAAAATGTGATAGTTTCAACAAATTGAAAAGAATTTGAATTGAAAAGAACAAACACTGAAGATTATTTCCACTTACAGAAATTAAATTCATGTTTAGTGTTTCTTCTTCTTCAGGCTATATTATGCAGTCCACTGCTGGACATAGCCCTCCTCTAACGAGCGCCATAGCGCCCTGTCTTATATACTGTTTACTGCATATCTTACTTAAAATATTGATTTAGAACCAAATGCAGTAAGGAGGTTTGTTTACAGAGTTCCCAATTTTTGCGGCGGCTTGAAGACTTCTGACAGTTAGACCAGCCACTAGACTTGCAAGCCTCCACCAATCCGGACTTGGCCCCCGTGGTGGAGTACGGCCTTCCTCAGGGAAGAGACGCATGCCCCTCGGTGGGGACATAATGGGTAGATAAGGATGATGATGATGATATAAAACAGCCCTTATTATACCCAAAAAAGACAATTACAGTTTGGGTATTACATGATTTTTTTTTTTTAATTTATATACATTTGTAAAATTGTAGTAGCAATACCGCTCGCTAACTGTGAAAACTTCCTGAGGTAACCCAAGTGTCTGAAGTGTTAAAATACCTCAGCGCTTGTTACGTACACAATGGTCCAACTATGAGGCTAAGTTCGTAAATCTCAGGTCTAACTACCATTATTTGTATATTAAACGGGACTAATAGCGATTAATTTATAGGTAAAATCTTTATTAAACCTAGTTCAGGAGACAGGATGCAACGCCAAGAATATTGTACAATAGATTTAGCACCAAACGATTGTTGTCGTTTTTACATGTAAAATTTTGTTTTTTAAAATAAACAATTTATTATTATTATTACTTCTTCCCTAATAAAGAATCGCGATAAGACCCGCTTTCTTCAAAATTATACTGTACCCTCTTTAAGCCAAGTACCCAGAGAGTAAGAAAAAGCCATAAAGCATGATTTAATTTATTCCCCGACGGCTTTGGGTGTCGGTGTGAATAAAATTGAATCTACCCGCGACAAATCGACTCGTTTGTACTACTCCCAGGGGAACAGGGGAGGTGGCACAATATGCCTGTGCACTTGAGTACTTATATTCGGTGTAATTTTAATGGTTTTATAGATGAAGGGGACAAATATCTATCTTTCGAGGAGTAGAGTGCGGTCCGTAACACCCTCTATAGAGTTCTCTGGTCGGTTACTTTGCGGGAAAATTTGCAGGAACGGCTGTCATGTAATGGCAGTCGTCAAGCCATGTCAGAGGCCTTGTGAGCGGCTTGATAATTTCTGACACTAAAACCAGCCACTAGTTGTGCACGCCTCTGCCAATCTAAATTTGGTCCTCGTGGTGGTGTACGGCCTAACCTGCGATGCAGGAACAGACCCGTGCCCTAGCAGTGGGGACATACAAAAGAAAATGCCACTAGCGGTAGTGACGGGACGGTCACCTATCCTGCACATGACTTAAGTTACAGTTACTATTTTTTTTAATGCACTAACCCGTGCTAAGGACAATTTTGAAAACCTATTTAGAGGCTAAAAAATCCACCCATGCCGGGATTCGAACCCGCGACCTCTGGCTATCCGTGCTAGCGCTCTTTCCAACTGAGCTAATGGGTGACATCTGGCTGAAGTAATTATTTTAGCATCTAAATAGGTTTTTAAAATTGTCGATTAGCTCAGTGGAAAGAGCGCTGGCACGGATAGAGAGGTCGCGGGTTCGAATCCCGGCATGGGTGGAATTTTTAGCCCTTTAAATAGGTTTTCAAGTTACAGTTACTTATTACTGGTTATAACAACATAAACTCACGCCTGTATCCCGGAGAGGTAGGCAGAGCCCATAGTTAGCCACTTGTCACTATCGTGCCTGACAAACCAACATCATCATAAAAACAACTATATCTTAAAAAGGGTGTCTCACACCAAGAGGTGCGAATGACAAATGGAATCACCCACTGATGAGAGGGGCGATACCACCAGCGTTGATGTAAAGAGAAACTAGTAGGTAAGTCATCATTCTGTTTTCATCGACATTGCGCAGAGTTATTAGCGTGGCCTAGTCTAACTGAGTGATTGGAATCAATACTTGAGATAAGTAACAGGATGGGTGACCGTCCCGTGACTACAATTGAATATGAAGATTTTTTTTTCTTGTTTGTCACGTTAGGCACTTTAAAGCACTTTTATAGATAGATAGAGAAGACTTTATTGCACAACCAGAAAAATATTACAACCATGATTTCTTAAAATCTAAGTAAGTAACGTTATATTCATCTGTATTTTAGTTTTTCAATCTGCATATAAGTTGTGATCATTGCGTATTGTAAGCAGATTAAGGGCCGGTTTCTGAATTTAGAATTTCGCCAAGTTAATAGTTAACTGTAGTGCTGTCTCTTCGAATTTCCCAGAAAGGAGCGTGACAGAACGTTACTCAAGTTACTTTGTGAAATTCTCCATTCAGAAACTGGCCCAAACTTGTAAAGTGACAAGCAAAGTTAAACTTCTGGTTTCGTTGTACCACAACATCGCCTCGTTCCGATTCTTATCGTGACAAAGTACCCTTTCCAGTGCGATAGCGCGATGATATGTCGACATTTGTGTGTAATTGGCTCGGAAAGATTTAATTAGCTTTTATTGTTTGCTTAGGGGGCGGGCGGAATTGATTATTCATTGTTGGTTGGATAATTTTGCATACAAAAATTGTGACAGAATATATGTATGTACAGGGTGCATCAAAATAACTTAACATTATATTAGCTTAAGCATGCATTATAGAAGCTTAACATAGCTTCCTCTCAACACAATTGATTAATTGTAAAACTAATGGCTTTTACGTTCAATAAGTATACATTTGTTTTATTATTATAAAGTTGTTATTCTTTCTTTTTTAATAAAAATCTTTATTGTATAATAATTTTGTAGGTGAGTTTAATGTTACTTAGTATCATCTACCAGCTAACCTAAGTTTTGGAGAAATTATTGGCATTGGTTGTATTCACAATTAATAAAAATATTAGAATTGGTAAATAAAAACACGACATAACATGATTATATTCTTTTTAATGCACTAACCCGTGCTAAGGACAATTTAAGGACAAGGCATGTGTGGAATTTTTAGCCACTAAAATAGGTTTTTACGATATAACATGAGACGGGAGTAAGGACTTAATTACAACGCGTGCCTACCGCGGATTGGCAATTAAACACCTCCAACATTCAGGTTTCCTCACGATGTTTTCCTTCACAACTAGCGAGTGGTATCGCTTCTACAATTTCTAAAATGTAGATAACTTAGAAAACAAAATCAATAAGTCATGTCATAAGAAATTAGAAAATACTAAAGGCTCGGCAACGCAGTCGACAGCTTATCAACCTTTACATTTCAGTAGCAAAATCGCCAGGAACGTCAGTGAGTAAAGTGCAAGGTGAAGGGCTGTAAAGGTTTATGTGCCCCGACAGCTCCAAACAGAAGCGTCCCTAGGGGGTAGCGCAGAGCTCATTACGCCAAATGATTGCCAGCAACACATCCAATTATATAGAGATGGGGAGCTCGGGTGACGGTTAGAAAATTACTGATAGGTGCTGCTTTACTCTGTGTGTTTATTTATCTATCTCAGTGGTTGATTAGTGTAATCTTATGATGTTAACTCTAAAATGCAGCCTGAATTCGTCCCATTGTAGAGCATAGACCTTGTCTTAGAGAGAAATAGAAATCTATAAGATAAAAATGAATCGCTGAATGTGTTGGTAAGCGCAAATCTCGAGAGCAGCTGAACCGATTTCGCTAAACTTTAGAATATTCCTGAAGTACGAGGATGGTTCTTACGGAGAAAAAAAAATAAAGAATCGACTGTTAGGTGGTACGAAGTTCGCTGGGTCAGCTAGCCGAAAATATTTGTTTTCAAACGAAGTATGGCACAATAATTGCTTATACTATAGAGAGAATAATTACTACACACGCCCATCGCGGTCATAATCCATAATCGCGTGACTTCCTGATGAGCAGAATTCGTGGCAGTCCCAGCGGCATACTGAGGCTGTTAAATGATAGGGCGGGTAGCCCGTTTTTCAACCACCACTCCAAGGTTAAATTAATTTATTATTTAAAAAAATTAAAAAACGTTATCTTACTCACATAGACTAAGCTCGTACTAACAACTCTATGGATTTGTTTATCTGAATTAAACGTATGATAATAATAATAGTCTGGCAATCCAACGGGTGAATGTTGCCAGCATTCTGGGCTCATTCTGGACACCTACCTGGGGCAAGTGTTTTATTTGTAAATTATAGGTATTTATTTTTATTACTATATGTTAATTCGATTTTAGTTTAGTTATTAATTTAGGTTTGCTTTAGATGTTTTGTTTAAATAATCAATAGTTTCTGTTTAAAATAAAAATGACGAATTATAATAATATCACTATAATTTTACAAGAACACATATCGAAAACATACTTTCTTTCATTGTTACATGCCGGGACTCGAAGCCACGACCTGCCGATTCAGAAGCTGGCGTTCGACTGGTCCGCTACTACCACAGCTTCAAACTATTATTATTATGAATACTTTTATTGCAAAACAAGTGTTTAATTCGGAGGACTTAATGTTTTAAATATTTTTCACCAGACAACCGCAGTAGTTGGAGGTAACATTGGTACGTGTGCAACAAAAAAAGAACAGTAGGGAAAAGTAGATATGCAATTTAAAATATAATTAAATGAGGTTTATTTGAATAAACTTACATATTAATATAAAACTATAAATAAAAAATAAGTACATAAGTTATAACTAATAATTAATAACATTTCAAAATCGTTTATTTGTTATATTTAGGTAAACCAACTTAATTATTAAAGTAACAATAGCTTACTAAGTATTTAAAAGTTTCATATTATTTATGATTGCATTATGCAATTATAACTCAATCGGCGGGTTTGCGGTCATTTATTCCACCAATTTTCCTCTAAAATGGGTAGAAAGAAATCTTTCTCTCCTCTCAACTCAATCAAAGGAATCCAGTTATAACTGTTCTGTACTAGAGCAACATAGATAACAGCAACGCTGGGCGACATTGTTGGAATATTTTCCGAATGGCCATAAAAAATCTCGTATTCACGCCGAAGTATGCGAAGTATAACGATACAGCTTCATACGCCGGGTCGGATGGTGTGCCATAAAATCATGAATGTGTCTGCACCACCCAAAGGTGCACCCGAATTGAAAAAGACGAAGTGGATACGGCAAACAAACACTACATTTTTCTGCTGCCCTGGTACTCGGTCCAAGAAAATCAGGAGAAAATTAGTTTCGGGTTCGGTTAGAGTTCGCGGCCTGACTCGGGCAGTTTATGTTATGCCCAATATGGAAAAAGTGTGTGTGTGTGGGTGTGGATGTGGATGACTGTGTGAGTGAGAGAGATAGAGAGAGAAAAGAAGATGCATTGTCACTTGCTGGTCAGGACGTGCTGATGGTGACAGAGGTAGGGAAACCCATAAAGAAAAATTTAAACTAAAAGAAAGAAAACAAAGCAGTTTTCTGCTGGCCTGGTGCTCCATCCATGGCCACCAGGAAAACATTTCCAATGTATCCCTCCTAGTGGCTAACGTATGTGAGAGTGTGTGTGTGACACAGAAAAAGAAAGCGATTTCACTTGTTGATCAGGAGCGTGCTGGCGTCGATAGAGCTTCGGAAGACCATGAAGAAGAATTAAAAAGAAAAAAACAAATAAGAAAAATACAAACACACTTTAGCACTACAACATAATCACAACGAACGTTGCTACGCCTGTGTGGCAATGCTAAGTATTGGGTTGGGCACTACAATTATCATGATTTCGTAAGTTCAGTCTTCAGTTCTACTTGTCTCTTTCTTGTCGCTATCTTGTCCCTTTCAGTCATGTCCACTCTAAGGTTGTCTGGAAGGGGTCGTGCTTCGACTTTGTTCTGTCCTATGTGGTATTGATGTGAGGTTTTTTTTTCCTTATTTGTAACTCGGAATGCCACGATTTTTCTTTCTTGTGACGTGTTAATTCGTTACAATAAATGTACATATTTCTTTCAGACAGATAGTGAATTCCAAACTCCCTCGCCTTTCCACGTACAAGTATAGTTGATATTACACAGACCTTTACACTGATTTTGTAGCAAAACTGAACAGTGTACGAGTTAAACAACGCATCCAAAACCAACACACATTCTAACATCCAGCAGCGTCCCATAGGAATGTAATTTTGAGTAACACAACACCTCGATTGTGTGCGCAGATAGGTCAAATTAAATGATATATTTATAGGCAGACATACAGACTGACAAACGCTTGCGTGGGGCGTCATGTTCAGTGACAAATTGGTTGTGCAGTGGTGTCATTTAATGATTTGACTAATTAACTTGTGGGGAACTTCGTTTGTTGTGTTCTAATTTTGTTTTAAAGCATTTATACATATTGAAATTGTGTTATAGGTACAATTGTTTTTATCACATAGGCTGAGAGCAACAACTTAGCCACAGTAAGAATGCCAAGGATTTTTCATTCCAAGTTCCAATAAATAATGAAAATCCAATAAATATTGCGACTGAAATGCAAAAGTAAATCAATGAATCTTTTTTGTTTGAATATTATTTAGGTTTAGTGATTACAAGTTTTGGAAATAAGTTCTATGATTTGTCAGGGTTCAATAGTCTACATGGATCCCTTATAGTTTCACCACGTCCACCCGTCTGTTTGGCTTAGCACAAAGACGAAAAGTTGAAATTTGGCATAGATATACATTTTCACGCCGATAAAACGATAGAAAAAAATGTTAAAACAATGTTTTTTAGGGCACATCACCTACACCTAAATGAGTGATGCAATTTGTTTTTTTTTTTTCGCCAACACCATGGTTTGGGATATCGTTGGTTGTTCGTTAAAAACTATTGCGCGTGTATGATAATTGATAAGCTTTGAAGCGCATTGTTACAGTAGGGCTTTCTTCTACTCTCCCGTCTGAATGATTGATTGTAGAAATGTGAAAAAAGAGCAGAAGCACATCACATCACACTAATATTATAAAGGCAAAAGTTTTACAAGCTACGTTATATATAACATAAGTTATGACCTCACTGTTTGTGTTAACTCCAAGAAATCAAAAGTAATTTTAAAAACAGTTTAATTTTGTTAACGTTAAAAAAAGTAAAACTTTAATTAAGCACATTACTGAACGTAAAAATAAAGAAAGTATCATTGAAATCTGTCAAAACATTTAACTAGATATAGAATCTCCTTTACCGACTCAAAAATCTATTGCTGTAAATACCTAGACGGACATAATTAACACGCTGTGGCAGTCCAGAGAAATAGATTCAGAGCTAAAGAGTTGCGCCAAAGTGACAGCTGTCAAAACGCCGTCACAGTGTTTTCAAGATGGCGTCCGGTTACCGCCGCTCACAACGCCGCCGGCCCGTGACGGGCAAAGAGGAAACTAAAAACAATTTCCGATTTGATCGAAATAGAACTGGCCAGTTGCGCGTTCGATTCGTTTTCGTAATTTCGAATTTAAAATCTCAAGGGTTCTGTCGTTGACTTGAGATGTTTTTTTTTACATTAGGAACCCTAGGAAAATACCACAGTTTTTAATAGTTTTTATGCGCAGATAAAAAATCTACTCTATAAAGTCAATTGTATACTACTGGTAGCTTTCTGAATTGAGAATTTGACTAAGTAAATATTTAAGTGTCGTTTTGTCACGCTCTTTGCCGAGAAAGTCGAAAGACTGCTGTGCTGTTAATTATTTACTCAGCTGTAACTTAAATGTCCAAGTTTCTAGTCAACTCCAAAAATATATGGTGTGCAATAAAGAATATTAAACTAATCTAATTATAACAAATATCTTGACTAAAAAAGTTTGGCCTGCACATCTACATAATGACATGATTTATATAGCGTCCAGTGCCACATTTACTCACACTAGATGGGTGAAGGGACCACTAAGATGCTGATTGCTTACCCAGCACCGATACCGTCGTGACAGCTTAGTTGGCCTAGCCCACAAGAAAGACATGTCAGTACGTGCGGAGTTAACAGCGAGCTTCTTCTTCTTCAGGCTATATGTTAGTCCACTGCTGGACATAGCCCTCTCCTAATGAGCGCCATAGCGCCCCGTCTTCAGCTTGCCGCATCCAGCATCTGCCGGCAGTTTCCGGCAGACCTCCCCGGTCGGAGGGCGTCCTACACTACGTTTGCCGAGTCACGGTCTCCACTCAAGAACACGTTTACTCCAACAGCGGTCGGTTCTTCGCGTGACATGGCCAGCCCACTGCCATTTCAGCTCGCTAATTCTCTGAGCTATGTCGAAAACTTTGGTTCTCTGTTGGATGCATTTGTTACGAATCCTATCCTAGCGAGGGCCGATTCCACGTATTTAGTTTATTTGCAAAGTTACGTACATCCGTAAATTTGTAGTAGCAATACCACACGCTAACGGTGAAGGAAAACGTATTGACTACAAAGTGTTAAATTTTTGTCAATGCTAGATATTAAGGAATCCTAAAACTCTAGCCATTGAAATTTAAATTTAAACACTCAAATAATAAGAACCACATTTTAAAGATTGCTGTAAGAACTTCACAACAGCTTGAAATATTCATGGAAGCATAACCAAATAATAATGACAGTCTCAAATGACAAATACGATTGATGAGAAAAACTAATGTAAATAGGTAGGTTATGGAAATTAATCGAGTATGGCGAAAATTTATAGCTGTCTCTTTGGTATTATACACCGTGAAATTAACTGTCTTATTTACACAAACAACATTCTTTGAAACATTCTTCAAACGCTGTTTAACTTGGTATTTCACTTTGCGACAGGCTTTTTATACTTTATTTGCATGGGGACTGTTTAAAGGAATTTTTTTTTGCATAAATATTATATAAATCTTTAAGATTTCAGCTGAAATAATCATAAATGTTTCTGCTGCTTTCTTTCTTCTTATTTAAATGTAGGCCCTGGGCCGGCCGTCGGTGACCCTACGTCATAAGTTACCAAGACAGGTTTGTATATATCTTTAGAGTGTGTTGAAAGAAATGGGTTGCCAGTCCTAATCACGAAAGGAATCGTATCATCAGCAAAAAAGTAGACTAAGCATTGGGTGACATTCGTGACATAATATAAAATAATAACAGTAAACTTTCCATCCAAAGAGGTAATATAGCCAGCATACTGGGGACCCTCCCCAGAGACAGCGATGATCTGGGTGCAGTAATTGGCTTTTAGGTAGTGTTTTAAATTAATAAATAAATTAATTAATTCACTCATTCATTTATTTATACATATATTTAGGTTTGTTTTGTTAGTATTTAGATGTAGTTTATACTTAGTAATACATATGAAGTAAATAAATATTGTAAATAAAATTGTTCAGTAAAAAAATGACAGTAAACAATATAGACATTGTAACCGAAGTAAACTTTTTGAGGTAGGTATGTTCAGTATTTCTTTACAGCCAACGTAAAAATACTGAACGTACCTTAAAAAGTACACCCTGTATACCTGCAGCCCGTGCCTATAATGAATGGCAGCCAAATAAGCTGTTATTATGTCTAGAAAACCTAAATAGCTCGTCAGTTATCGAACCGCTAGCGCCGCCAGGGTTGCCCATTGTGCTCCAGATAAGAAAATCACAAGCTTTTGTTCTATACCTATTACGTAGAGCTAAACTAGAGTAGATTTATGTTCATGACGATTCGATGTGCAAAGTGTAGCCGATAAGTACAATTAGTGCTCCTATCTTTTAATTTGTGGGCTTTTATTCTTATTGAGAAAGTTACTTATTTTTCATAAATTTCTAATTTTCGGGCCACCCATAATACGTAGTCTGTTAGCTTTTAGAATGTACCTCGGTTACTATCGGAAAGAATCGGATATATAATAGAAAGAAGGCGTGTAATAGAAATATTGGAACTAATATGACACTTAATTTTAAATAACTTTTGAAAATAGTGAAGTAAAGTTTTGTACAGAGCAGGAAGTAGTATTACACTCGTCTACTTTCGGCGAAAACCGAAGCCTACTCTAGAGCCCGAGATATATTCTAAAAGCTAAGAGACTATAATAATATTCTATTCTATATAAATATTATGCTATATTACATATAAGTATTTTATTGTGTGATATTTCCCACGGTTGCACCACACCGCAGTCTGTCGCGTAGCACCTGGCACTGACTGAAAATCAGCGCTGAAAGCTTGCCCATCAGCCTATTACTGAGTCAGTTGCCATTTATAGCAGCATTTCGTGTTCTTTTCTTTTTATAAATCTATACGTATAAAATTCAAAGTCCTGACTGACTGACTCACTCATCAACGCCCAGCCCAAGCCGTTGGACCTAGGAAGCTGAAATTCTGCACAGGGGGTCTATAAAATATTTAATGTTATATAGTCATATTATGTTGTAAGTTTGTTTTCTTATTGTGGCGTGTATATTGGGCTGTGTCTATAATAAAATGTGTTTTCTTCTTTTTCTCCTTCATTGTAATTCAATGTTATGGGGCCGTAGCATTTGGTAGGAAAGGTCTATACTCAGCTTAAGGAAAACAGTAGTCCATGTTCTATGCCAGACCACGAACTGGAAAACGGTCGTGGACGGCCACCACCAGCTCACTGGATCGATGATCAGAGGCAGATTGCTGACAGAGACTGGATGAGAATGGCTGAGGGCAAAAAGGTACAGTCGACAGCACACCAACTTTTACATCCTTGCATTTTACACAGTTACATTACGGGCGAATTCGGAACCAAAATGTAAATGTTCATGCGCTGTCGACTTTACATCAACCTTCCACAACGTTACTTACTGCTGTCCTCGGCCCTCGTCATCCAATGTTGCCATCTATTAGTAAGTGAACAAGAGACAGCTAGTATTCAGTCTCTTTCTAATATAGTCTTCCAACAAATTGATACAGAGATTATTAATCTGATGGAGAACGACCTTCCACAATGTCACTTCCTGCTCTCCTCGGCCATCGTCATCCAATGTTGCCGTCTATTAGTGAGTGAGCGAGAGACAAATAGTATTCAGTCTCTTTCTAATACCATCTTTCGCTTAATTAATACGGAGGTGTTTTTTCAAATACCCCGATGGAGAAAGTACTCAAATAGTAAAATCACAATTTCCTTTAACCCTAAGCGCTGTACTTTGTAAAGCAATCACGGTTTGCAACAACAAATCATTTCTTCGAATTTCCTGGAGGAAAACAATTCTATCTTTTAGCTCTCTTTTGTTTATTTTCATCATTATTTGCTCGCTTTATTTGAAATTGATACAATGTAAGCTCAATCGAGACTAGAAACAACATTGTTGTGATTCAAGAATGTGTTTTTTTTTGCTTTGTTCGATATCAAAGCATGTACCTGATGTGCCTACTGCTGGGGCTCGGGTCTCTTCCTGCATCGTAGGAAGGTTAGGCCATACTCTACCACGGGGGCCAAGTCCGGGTTGGTGGAGGTTTGTAAGACAGTGGCGGGCCTTACTGTCAGAAGTTATCAAGCCGCTCATAAGGCCTTTGACATGGCTTAACGACTGCCATTATCGGCTTAGCGTGCCTGGCGAAGCACGGAAACCCTCGGAAAAATGCCCTTAGAGGTATTCACGGAACGGTCACCCATTCCTTACCTGACCGCGCCTGTTGTTGCTTAACTCAAGCAATTGATTCCAATCACTCGGTTCGACTAGGCCACGAGCGCTTCTTGTCATCTTTGCTTTGTTGTCATCTACTAATTCTAATCATTTACGTTTTGTCACTATCAAATAGAACTCCAAACTTAATCTTGCTGTAAGATCAGCTAACATAGCTTACGAAAATTTCTACGCTAGAGACAATTGTATCTTCACAATAAAACAGCAAAACTGCACCAGCTGTGTCTTAATTAGTCCTAACTGGTCGAGGACACTGCAGTCTCCACAGCGGGGATATTATGCAATTTGTCACACTTCATTCATTGCATGCAATTAACTGTACTTTTAATTGCAGCCAGTGTCTATAGGTCGACCGTGGGTCTATTTCGTCTAGGACATAGGACGTAAGACGCAGGACGGCTGGCTTGTAAGACAGGGTTACCGGAAACTTGCAGAACAAAATTCCACGTGAAACAGTTACTGCTTCTTGCATAATAAATAAGCTTAGAGGTGACTTGCACTTCTGTCTAAGAAAGTTCCATCTTAAAGTAGCCACGTTACCTAACTACTCGTAGTGAACGGTTGGCTAGCCTTGGCGTAGATAGGGATGATGTAAATGTTCATGCGCTGTCGACTTTACATCAACCTTCCACAACGTTACTTACTGCTGTCCTCGGCCCTCGTCATCCAATGTTGCCATCTATTAGTAAGTGAACAAGAGACAGCTAGTATTCAGTCTCTTTCTAATATAGTCTTCCAACAAATTGATACAGAGATTATTAATCTGATGGAGAACGACCTTCCACAATGTCACTTCCTGCTCTCCTCGGCCATCGTCATCCAATGTTGCCGTCTATTAGTGAGTGAGCGAGAGACAAATAGTATTCAGTCTCTTTCTAATACCATCTTTCGCTTAATTAATACGGAGGTGTTTTTTCAAATACCCCGATGGAGAAAGTACTCAAATAGTAAAATCACAATTTCCTTTAACCCTAAGCGCTGTACTTTGTAAAGCAATCACGGTTTGCAACAACAAATCATTTCTTCGAATTTCCTGGAGGAAAACAATTCTATCTTTTAGCTCTCTTTTGTTTATTTTCATCATTATTTGCTCGCTTTATTTGAAATTGATACAATGTAAGCTCAATCGAGACTAGAAACAACATTGTTGTGATTCAAGAATGTGTTTTTTTTTGCTTTGTTCGATATCAAAGCATGTACCTGATGTGCCTACTGCTGGGGCTCGGGTCTCTTCCTGCATCGTAGGAAGGTTAGGCCATACTCTACCACGGGGGCCAAGTCCGGGTTGGTGGAGGTTTGTAAGACAGTGGCGGGCCTTACTGTCAGAAGTTATCAAGCCGCTCATAAGGCCTTTGACATGGCTTAACGACTGCCATTATCGGCTTAGCGTGCCTGGCGAAGCACGGAAACCCTCGGAAAAATGCCCTTAGAGGTATTCACGGAACGGTCACCCATTCCTTACCTGACCGCGCCTGTTGTTGCTTAACTCAAGCAATTGATTCCAATCACTCGGTTCGACTAGGCCACGAGCGCTTCTTGTCATCTTTGCTTTGTTGTCATCTACTAATTCTAATCATTTACGTTTTGTCACTATCAAATAGAACTCCAAACTTAATCTTGCTGTAAGATCAGCTAACATAGCTTACGAAAATTTCTACGCTAGAGACAATTGTATCTTCACAATAAAACAGCAAAACTGCACCAGCTGTGTCTTAATTAGTCCTAACTGGTCGAGGACACTGCAGTCTCCACAGCGGGGATATTATGCAATTTGTCACACTTCATTCATTGCATGCAATTAACTGTACTTTTAATTGCAGCCAGTGTCTATAGGTCGACCGTGGGTCTATTTCGTCTAGGACATAGGACGTAAGACGCAGGACGGCTGGCTTGTAAGACAGGGTTACCGGAAACTTGCAGAACAAAATTCCACGTGAAACAGTTACTGCTTCTTGCATAATAAATAAGCTTAGAGGTGACTTGCACTTCTGTCTAAGAAAGTTCCATCTTAAAGTAGCCACGTTACCTAACTACTCGTAGTGAACGGTTGGCTAGCCTTGGCGTAGATAGGGATGATCCAAGTGGGTCGTGTAGAAGCTGGTCTCCTACTTTTTAGAGGCCACTCACCCCGGGATGTAACCCTAGCTTCGCCAATGTTCTAATGCCAAGTAGGCTGCATAAAAAATTCAGCAAAAAGTTTTGGTTTTAAGAACATTCGACAGAATTTAAAAACCTATTTAGAGGCTAAAAATTTCACCCATGCCGGGATTCGAACCCGCAACCTCTGGCTATCCGTGCCAGCGCTCTACCAATTGAGCCAATGGGCGACTCACCGGCATCAATGAAATTTCGAACCTATTTACACTATTCTCTGTATTACGTACAGGCAGCGACATCTGGCTTAAGCAAATTGCATCACTTACAGCCCCGACTACCTACTTTGCAGTTAGGTTTTACATCGGAACGATATAACTGTACCCACATGATTATACTATTTTTATTTTTAATGCACTAACCCGTGCTAAGGACAAATTTAAAAACCTATTTAGAGGCTAAAATTTTCACCCATGCAGAGGTTGCGGGTTCGAATCCCGGCATGGGTGAAATTTTTATCCTCTAAATAGGTTTTTAAATTTGTCCTTAGCACGGGTTAGTGCATTAAAAATAAAAATAGTATATTCGACAGAATGTCTTTTGACTTTTCGAACGTTCAAGAGAACCTCAAGAAAAACCTAAAAATTACTCGAAACCAGCACGCATACAAAGAGTAAATTATTTTGAATAGGCTAGTCAGGATCCTGTTCGCCAACACAGGCCTCTGCCTTCCCTTTCGAGGTACAGGCGTGAGTTTATATAATGTTGAGAGGACAGAATTCAGAATTTTTACATCTGAGATTACCGGCAAGTACTTCAGGTACTAGGATCGCAGTCTGGCAAAAGAGGAAGCTCAAATAGGTGTGAGACTGCATCCGTCCGGCCCGACACAGAACTCCTGACGTGCGGCCCAAGTTACAAACTTCGTGATCTTGCAAGCATGGACATAGATTCCACATACGCTTGTAGTACGAAGCAGTAAGCTGAAGGCAGTTGGAAGCGCTTGTCAAGTTATTAGAATCAATCATGTGGGTTAGAATCAATCAGCGATATCATTCCGATGTAAAACCTAACTGCAAAGTAGGTACTCGGGGCTACAACTAAAGCAAATTACTTCAGGCAGATGTGCTGCCTGTAAATAATACAGAGAATATTGTAAAGAGGTTCACAATTTCGCTGATGCTGGCACTTGCCCATTAGCACAGTCGCGGGTTTGAGTCCCGATTATGGGCGGAATTTTTAGCATCTAAATAGGTTTTTAAAATTGTCTTTAGCACGAGTTATTGCAACAAAAATAATATAATCAATCACTTGAGTTCAGCTACAACAGGCGCGATCAGGTGCTGTATGGGTGACAGTCCCGTGACTACCGCTAGTGGCATTTTTCCGAGCGCTTTCTTGCTTCGCAAGGCATGCTAAGCCGTTGGTGTTGGTTATCATGAAATGACAGTCGTTAGGCCATGTCAGAGCTCTTACGGGCGGCTTGATAACTTCTGACAGTCAGGCCCGCCCGCCACTCTCTTACAATGCTCCACCAACCCGCACTTGGCCCCCATGGTGGAGTATGGCTAACCTTCCTGCGATGCAAGAGACCCGTGCCCCAGCAGTGGGGACAGTCGTTAATCTCAAGATTCTTGAACTACTACTTTGACTACCCATGGACCTATATTGGGTGCAATTGGCAGGGATTACACTTGGAATTCGGACATCAGTCAATTGAAAGAAAAACATAATTTAAACTTGTGTTTACTTGTCCATAGCAAATTCATACTGACTACACGGATTTTTACTCAAGGTCTAGAGTTGTCAAAGTATTTTTTTAAATTAAATTTTAATTCTTTTTTATGTAGCCAAAAATTCGTCACACTGCAAGGCACAAAGAAATTACCAATTTCAATTGACTCCAGGAATCGCTCCTGCTTCACGATTGTACCAGGGCGACATACAAATTAAGCACACAGCCGCTGATGAGCCGACTAGACAGACCGACAGACGGTCACGCGCCATGCAAATGGAAATGGCCTTTGCAGTAACGTTTTAGTTTACATTTTAACCTAGATTAATGCGTTTTCTTGCAATTTTGAGCAGTGGCTTATACGTTACTTGCTAACCCCGCCAACGTTGTCTTATGATATTAATTTAGCCCACGAAGTATTCACAGACCTACAAAATACACACAAAAAAATTATCGGAAATTGCTGAGATTTTGGAGGAGCTCAATAACAAACACTGTGACACGAGTTTTTATAAATTAGATTTTTTCACCGACTACGAATGCAATGAAGGGCTATGTTTCCCACGCGTATGTAAATTAGTGAGTTTATGGCAATGGAGATAGATGATAAACGAGGCTTAAAGAGGCGCGAACGAAGTTGCGGGCAACAGGTGAAAACATAAAACCCAATTGCTAAAAAGTCAATGTTACAGAGAATTTGTATGAACCTGGCAACTCACCGCTCCGCGCACTTTCAACTCTAGCGCACTTAGGTTTTGTGCTCTGCGTACACCTAGGCTGGCGTTTTTTAGGCACTACGTCCTTAACGTTTATAGGGTGAAACTGAACACACTCGGCTCTTTTTTGAGAAAATAGATTAGAGAAAATATAAGTGAGGCACGAAAAAACACCTAAGAGTGCAATTTGTCCCACCTTGGAATTTCCCCAAGTCACGCAAAAGCGACAATTGCTGGAAAAGCAGCATGCCAAGTATTCAGTCCAGATCGTGGATTCCTCCCAAGCTGAAGAAAACGATTATCGCCTAAAATATGCGAAACATTCCAAGATGTGTGGTGGCTAAGAAGATAATTTAAAAGTGGTATTGCACTACCAAACATGACTTTATGAATGTTGATGATTAATGTTAAATAGGCTTTCGTAATTGACTTCTGTCATATTCATAACATAAGCAAAGCCTATGTATCGAGGCCAAAATGTCCCGCGCGCTGAAATTGAATTTACTCGTATGTACATACAAGAAATCATCTAGGCCTTGTATATGACATTTTTGTGTAGGTTTTTGTTTTACGTAAATTAAGATTATGAACGCGTACGAGAATGCAAAGTCCAACTTTACTAGAGTCGTATCCATCTCACCCACTGACGCTGCTTATGAAACTAACCAGAGATAGTGCCAATATGGCCCTATATTTGGCCGATATACCCGGCGCCCATAGATTCACAGCGATCGATCGAGCGACACCTGTGCGGTGTTGCCACAGCGACGGGAGGGCGCCACCCGACACCGGCGCGTAATTTGAAATTCGAAGCCACCCGATAATGTCTGCGCTCCCAGTGCCAACTGGAAACACCCAGAAGATCTCTCTCTTCAACAGAACATGTCGACCGTAGCGAAGTCTTTAGTGATAGAAAATGCACGTAAGGAAAATTTGATCCTTTATAGACAGTACTTTCGACGTATAAATCTGAACCTTTCATTATGAGATCAATTATTCTAATCTCAAAATGAAACTTACTTTACGTTAAAAAATATCGTAGTAAAGTACCCTTAACGTAAATTATGAAGATGTATATTGTATGTAAGGCCTGGTGCAGTGTACCTATATTGTCGACAGATCAACAAAGCCTTGCAAAGTTCATCTGTAACATTACTTTCATTATGAGATCAATTCTAATCTCGCAATGAAAGTTACAAAAAAATATCAGTTCCAACGAACATTTTAAAACTTTGTCTAGGGTATGAATCAACTGATTTTTCTTATTCGGTTTTACAGGACAGATGGTCCCATGACAATGGGATACTTGCATTTATGAGTAGAATGTCTTTCCTGTACCGGTCTGAATTATATATTTTTTTATTCAGCTTTAGTCTACATGTAAACAAAATCAATAATGTCTAGTCGCTTGCATAATTTGCTAACAAGCGGTTGTTCTCTTCCAGATAAATCACCTCTACTATACATTTTATGGCTAGGCAGTACGTAAACAAAAATTACGGGACGGAATGAAACTTACATCCACAATATCAAACGCTCGTATCGTTTCTCTTACACTTCACCGAATCCAATCCTAATAGCTCAAGACCGCGACACTCGTCTACGATCCAGCCTTCTGTGTGCACCAGCATAGGCGCCTTTCACTCGCCTATTTCGGACTTGAAATTATGTTGAATTTATCTTCTTTCCCTCGGGATAATTAACGGAAATCCCGCACGGTTTCAGCCAGGACTAGCCGAGAGCAGAGACATCGCAGGTTGGTGTTGGGTGTCGGATGCGTTCGCATTTTACGCTTTTTGTCCGCGACTTGTTTGGTCTTCTAAATCTAGGAGCACGACTGGAGAAGCATGACTGACTTTAGCCAGTCTTCGCGTCTTGTTTGGTCTTCTAAATCTAGGAGCATGACTGGAGAAGCATGACTGACTTTAGCCAGTCTTCGCGTCTTGTTTGGTCTTCTAAATTTAGGAGCACGACTGGAAGAGCATGTCTGACTTTAGCCAGTCTTCGCGTCTTGTTTGGTCTTCTAAATCTAGGAGCATGACTGGAGGAGCATGACTGACTTTAGCCAGTCTTCGCGTCTTGTTTGGTCTTCTAAATTTAGGAGCATGACTGGAGGAGCATGACTGACTTTAGCCAGTCTTTTAGCACTGTTTGATTGATGACTTGCTCGTAGTCCTGGCTGCCTGAGTGATCTTAAGCGATCACGAAGGTCAAACAATATAGGGCGCGTTCAGCGCATAAATCGGTGACCGTCTATGACTAACGCTAGAGGCATTATTTTGAGCTGTTCCGTGCTTCGCAAGACTCGTTAAGCAGTTGGTGCCGGCTACCGTCAATAAATGGCAGTCGCAAAGCCAAAGTCAGAAGCCTTAGGACGGCTTGAAAACTTCTGACATTAAGACCAGCCAGTAGTCTTGCAAGCCTCCACCAATCCAGACTTGGGCCCTGTGGTGGAGTATGTCCTTTACCTTAGGAAAGAGACCCGGACCCCTCGGTGGGGATATAATGGGTTGATGATGATTGATGGAACAGGCTACGGGTTGATTATTATTATTATTAAATTCTTGATTGATTGTACCTGTAAAGATTGTACAATTGGCGGGCTTAATACTAAATAGTATTTTATTCTAGCCCAACAACAACGTGAAGAAGGTGGGGGTGGTGTCAAACAGTGAGGTGATATTTTATCGTAATTATCTTGGATCTATCGTGGATCACATTAGAAAGGAGACAACTCACCAAAGATCTAAATAGCCTATAAGAATTAAAATGACGCACTTGCCGAAGAACCGTCTTGCTTGGTCTTCTAAATCTAAGAGTAAAGATCAATTAGCTTACACTGTTTTATCGATAGAACGATTTTCTTTGTTAGATTACATCAGAAATGAGACGATAGAAGAGCCGATAGTCGATGTACTGCAAAAGAATGAAGACCACAAACTGGTTAATGCGGGGTACGACGCCTACAGCCATTGGAACGACGATCTAAGACAGATTGGTGATATCAACGTATTGTATGTCCCCACTGCTGGGGCACGAGTCTCTTCCTGTATCGCAGGAAGGTTAGGTCATACTCCACCACGAGGGCCAAGTCCGGGTTGGTATTGTAAGACAGTGGCGATGGCGGGCCTTTCTGAAAGTTATCAAGCTGCCCATAAAGCCTCTGACATGGCTTAGCGACTGCGATTACATGACAGCCGGCACCAACGGCTTAACGTGCCTTGCGAGGCACGGAAACGCTCGGAAAAATGCCATTAGCGGTAGTCACGGGACAGTCACCCATCGTTCACCTGACCGCGCCTGTTGTTGCTTAACTCAAGTGATTGATTCCTATTACTTGGTTCTCCTAGGTCACGAGCGCTTCATCGGCAGATTGCTTGGCGAGAATTACCGTTTCTGCTATGTCCAGCAGTAAGCGAATACGGCTTTATTGGTCACTGACTATCTTGTTCTAAATCGCCTAGCACAAGTTTCCGCTGGCTTTATGATAGAGAAAGACAAAACAACATTACTTTTCAAAAATACGACCCGCGCGGCCTTTTTTTAAACAAAGCCTAAATATAAAGATATAAATTTTGTTTCAAAGGCGTACTTATCTCTAACAGAGATCTCTTCCAGCCAACCTTAGCATCGGGTGTTTAAATTAAGACATGTTACTAGATTTAGATGGAGCCGACATGCTCACCTATGTGAACAAAGCTTCTAAATAAATTACAATAATACATTATCATACAATATTAGTATTAAAGTATTATTATCAGGATCATGGCCAGTGGCAGTCCTTGGTCTCGGCTTACCTCTTCTGGGATTCAGAACTAAGTTCACGTACAGCGTTAATATTAAATTATGTAACTTACCAAAGCATGGAAAGAGAGTCTGTAACTACTGCCCTTTTTTTTCACGATATCATTATAAGTTGAAAAATAATTCAATTCAAACGTATATACGATTTAATGCATTCTTAGTTTTATATTAAACGGGTCCTATCGCGATTATTTATTAGGTAAAACGTAAAATTACCTTATTTCCCGACGTTTCGGGAGCGTTCCAGTTGCCGTGGGCTCGGGTAGACTAGACGAATAATCGAGATTAGACTCGTTTAATATATTACTATGTATGAGTATCACGAATCAATCAGAAATATTAATGCATTCTTTTATCGAGCTCTGAAATGAAATGAAAAGTTTTATTCAAAGTAGCGCAGAAACTGCGGCTTAATGAACGTTACAATTCAAACTAGATATCCATTTCAAAATCTAGATCGTTTTGGAGAGAAATGGACAAAAAAACTCCAAACTTAGTCTTTTCAAAGTCCTTAATTAACCGAGTTTACATAATTATTATAAAACATAGAACTCATGCATTGTACTGGCTTTAACTGGCTGGCTCTGCGTGCCCTAATACCTGCACTAAGGAGGACCTAACGATTGCAAGTGATATGATTGATAACACAGCCGCGTCGCTAAAGTTCTCGGCTGCAACTGTTCATTAAAGACTTTACCAGGCAAACTATTGTACCACCCCACCATAATTTGAACCATTATACTTTGAAATAAAGTCCAAAACCAATGAAAAATGTACACTAAATCTGCCCGTTAAACGGTCAATAAAAATTGTTTTGACATCGACCCGCTAAGAAGAATAATTAGACGACCACTGTCATGTAGCGGTAGCGCATCTGCCCACCATGCAAGAGGTCCCGGGTTCGAATCCCGGCTGGGGACAAAAAAAACCCCAGGTCTTGGATGTTTACATGTTTGTGATGTCGTTGTTTCTGGTTCCCACGACACAGGGTATCCTAGTGTGGGGCCAGAAGCAATGTATGTGCCTGTATGTAAATGTTATGTTATGTATGAGTAGATAGATAGAGAACACTTCTTGTTAGTACTCTAGCTGTGCCCTGAGGTATTACTCGCAGTTTATCGATTTTCCCATGGGAATAAGATATTTTCCCGCAGTAAAACGTAGCCTATGTGTTAATCCGGGGTGTCAGCTACCTCCATACCAAATTTTATTACAATCGATCCAGCCGTTTAGACGTGAAGAAGTAACAAACATACACTCACAAACTTTTGTCTTTATAATATTAGTGTGGGGATGTGATGTGATATAAAAGGAAATACTCACATGTTGACAAACGGCGGCCTTATCACAAAAAGTGTTTTCTACTCCTCACGGAAAAGACTACATCCCTAGTTGCAAACTGGACGACGATGGCCGAGGTTAGAAAGAAATGGTGTGGCTTGAGGGATCTATATCCAGCAAAAGACACAGTCGAACCATATCAGGGTTGCGACCACGTGACCTCTCCACTGTATGGAGTTGTCTAATTTGCATTCTACGCACTGTCAAATACACACATATTTTGACGATTTGTGGTCGTCTAAATGCTTAAGCCGATAGAGAGGAAAGTTAAACGTATTGAGTTGAAGGATAGAATACTAATGTATTCAATACATTAATATGGTTGATACAATAATTTGTATCATCGTATAACTGAATAATAATTATTATAATAAATATATTTATTCAACAATACGTTCATCATAGTAGACTACACTAGCATCATACACCCTTTACCTGCAGGTACATCATACTGACCTTTTTGCATCTACTTAATAAGATGATTTGTACAGCGTCCAGTGGCATCTTCACTCACACTAGATGGGTGAAGGGACCACTCCGACGCTGTAGTGCCTGGGACATGGTTTTATAGATGGTGTAGGCTTGCCCAGCACCTATACGATCCTGACAGCTTAGTCGGCCTAGCCCACAGGAAAGACTAGTCATCCATCACACATGCAGGTACATCATACAAATAAACTCATTGTCTGAAATGAGGCAATAAATAATTTGTTACCTTTATCTTTGTCATAAATTTAAAAAAATACTTATATTCTTTTTTTTTAATGCACTAACCCGTGCTAATAACAATTTTAAAAACCTATTTAGAGGCTAAAAATTCCACCCATGCCGGGATTCGAACCCGCGACCTCTGGCTATCCGTGCCAGCGCTGGCACGGACAGCCAGAGGTCGCGGGTTCGGATAACGGCATGGGTGGAATTTTCAGCCCCTAAATAGGTTATTTTAAAAAATACGTTAAAATGAGACATTGCTCATTCTCTCACTTCACAACCAAGTAGGTATTCATAACAAAAATAGTAGTTGCATAATTTCGTACAATCGAGAGAATAATTATGTACTTGCATATCAAAAGTAATATTTCGTTCTATCAAGGGTGCAGTCGACAACAAGTTCACCTTTACAAAGGTGCACTCTACTCAGTTGCATTAAGGGCGACTTTGCAGCGAAATTGTCAACGTCGACGTGAAGTCTACTATACTGGCACTGCGCCGAGTGCAAATTGATGCTTGCGTTTAATTAATACCCGTCGCTTGCTGTAGTGTTAATTTGATGTACGGATAATTGTGGTGGACAACGTCGATTTGTTTGACTTCAGCACTAATATGAACCTCTGGAACCTCTAAAATTAATGTTTTCTATGTTTTTTTTGTACATCTACTTCCTTCTCTAATGTATTAGTCCAGTTCATCCGAAGGTTGTCTGGAAGAGATCACTTTTAGTGATAAGGCCGCCGTCTGTACTCTTAGGTTAAGAAATATCTGTGTAATTTCCATTTTTATGTACAATAAAGTGTTCTCTATCTATCTATCTCTAATATGAAGGAATCCTGAATTAAGGGGAAGTGGCACCAAAGTGACTGGAATGGCATTGTATTACCATAGAGAATATAGAAAAAACTTGCCAGAAATTTCGAGAAATCCTATTTTCATGCCGGCTACGTAAGTAAATTTTTGATATCAATTTCGACCAAGCACCTTTTTAGTAGGTAGATCTCATTATTAATGAGATAATTAAAACACGAGCCTTGCGAGGCACGTTAAGCCGTTGGTGCCGGCTGTCATTTAATGGCAGTCGTTAAGCCATGTCAGAGGCCTTATGGGCGGCTTGAAAAGTGCTGACAGTATGGCCCGCCACTGTCTTACAATCCTCCACCAACCCGACTTGGCCCCCGTGGTGGAGTATGGCCTAACCTTCCTGCGATGCAGGAAGAGACCCGCGCCCCAGAAGTGGGGCATACAAGGGTTGATATCGACGATCCTCTTCTTCGTCATTCACTGAGGATCCGCCAGCAGCCGGTACCAGCATGTACCAGGTGGTCCATATGGCGAAACTCTTAACATTTTATTTGCAAGATCAATGAATGACTGTAGACTTTTTTGTAAGTAGACCGGGCTAAAAGTCTACAATGTGTTGTGCTTACGAAAGTTTTAGTTCAAAAATGAATGACTGATATTAATATAAAATAAATGACACTGTTTTACCTATATCAACAGGAAAACACTGGAAAGCCTTTTTTGACGGCCTCGGTGGCGCAGCGGTTTGGCACGCTGCTGTAAAACCGTAGGTCTCGGGTTCGATCCCCGGCCGGGTCTAACTAGGAAACGAACTTTTCTAGTTTGTCTCGGGTATTGGATGTTATCTAAGTATTTATTGTATTAAGTCTATCGTCTAGTTAGCACCTATAACACAAGTCATTTAGTTGTACTTAGTATAGGGCTAACGAGATCTGTGTAATATGTCCATGAATATTTACTATTATTATTATTTACACTTCGTAAATATTTGGTAGTTATTGACAAGACATTATTACAATGAATCCAAGACTTTTCTACAATTGTGAATATCTAAGCTAAGCAATTTTCCAATTTTTTCCAGTTCCCATGCGCCCCGATTCTTCTTAAACTAATAGAATAAAAAATAAGCTTAATCCGGAGTTACTTAGGTACTTGACTTGAATAAGCTACGATTAGGCTCTGCGAGTCAGAGCGTAACCTAGTTGGACTGTCCCGAAAAAAATCAAGTGAATCCGGAATTAATTAAGCTAATTCCGTGTAGTGGTTACGAAAGTTTTAGTTCGAAATAACTAGACCCTATTTATTTAATACATCCCCTATTTGGTCGATGTAAGTATGTCTTTGCTTATGCAAAGGGAAAGATAAAAAGTACCCTGAACCGGCGTGCGTGCATGCAACGACTTATGAACGTTGACAAAGCGAAGGTGATCTGTGAGGATCGTGGCAAGTGGCAGTCCCTGGCCTCTGCCTATATACCCCTCTGGGATACAGGCGTGAGGTTATGTATGTATGTATCTATTAAAATATAAAAAAATGAATCTAGATCAAGGCTGCCCCTGGGAAGGGTCCCCAGTATGCCGGCTAAGTTGCCTCGCTGGATGGCGAGACTTATCCTCTGACCGCGGTAAGCCAGCCGTGGTCGAAACAAAAAAAAAGTCTTCTCATGACCACGATGGCTGTAACGTCGTCGAAACGTCGAGGTAATAATAATAATAATAAATTACTACGCGATT
This sequence comes from Yponomeuta sedellus, assembly GCA_934045075.1. Taxonomy (NCBI): domain Eukaryota; kingdom Metazoa; phylum Arthropoda; class Insecta; order Lepidoptera; family Yponomeutidae; genus Yponomeuta; species Yponomeuta sedellus. The sequence continues at coordinate 12,285,430 of OW203744.1, read as the reverse complement.
AAGCCCCGATAATATTCTATCTATCTATCTATAATCAGCCCACATCAACCCACTGCTGGGCATAGGCCTCCTTTTTATTGCGCCATTTCTCACGGTCCTGTGCTAACCTGGTCCATCTCTGGCCCGCAACCCTCACGATGTCGTCTGACTACCGTGTCGGTGGTCTGCCTACCAACCTAACCAATATTCTACCTACGAAAAAAAAAAGTTTTTAGTTTTTATGTAGTCTCCATAATGGGTGTCCCACAGCAGGACAAAGGCTTCGCCCCTTTCAGACCAAGATTTTCAGTCGTTTGCCATCTCTAACAACTCCAGCAAGAATTTGTCGAGATCATCCCGCCATCGCCTTCTCGGACGCCCTGTTCGCGATGACCGCCGCGTGGTAGTTACCCACTCGGAGGCAAGTCTCGCCCAACTATTCGGGTGCATGCGGCTTCGTCACCGTCAGGCTATACTAGTCCACTGCTGGACATAGCCCTCCCCTAAAGAGCACCACGTTGTGCTATCATAGGGGGTAATGCCCATAATCCCCACGCTGGGCATGCGGCTTACTTATAATATAATTTATTTTATTTTTATTCTATTATTTACTTAGCAGGTAAGTCAAGTCGCTTTGGGCGAATACCCACAGCACAATGCTGAGCTCGCTGCCTTTTGCAGCAACAGGGACACACCGCGACTTATGTGAGTTAAGTTTTTTTATGTCCATATAGTATTGTATTTGGAGATTTCATGTTGTAATGTGGTGTGTGTTTCTGTTGATGTAATAAATGGTTTCTTCTTCTACCTTACCGAAAGCTTAACTAATGGGTTAAGCGCAGTTTTCGGTCTCACTGAGCCCGCACGCCTGGCGCACCCTGGGCAACAATCAGCGAGTCCCTTACGCTAGTTGGCAAATCCTTTCACCACGATGACTTGCCATCGACCATTTTAAATTAATATATTTTTTATATATTAATTATTTACATCTATGATATAAAAATTAATCGCTGAATGTGTTGGTAAGCGCAAATCTCGAGAGTAGCTGAACCGATTTTGCAAATTTTTTTTAGAACATTCCTTGAAGTACCTACGAGGATGGTTCTAACGGAGAGAAAAAAAGACTCGTCTGTTAGGCGGTACGAAGTTCGCTGGGTCAGCTAGTATAAAATAATAACCCTTTTAAAAAACTACTTAGGACTAATTAAACCATTCTTTTTATGTAGCCTATAAACGTCCGGCTGAAGGGCATAGGCGTTCTCTGCTAAAAAAATAACAATTAAAAAAAATCATCATTACGAAATCACCAACCTGCAGCCATCGCATCCGTCCATCCTGCTAAAGAAAACTACAAAAAGGAGCAATCCCAAATAACAGAGCAAAAATATGACACCGCCCCGTAGAATTCACGAAATAATACGTAATTCAATATTTTCGGTAGAGAATAGAAAAGAAAAAGAACAACCCCGGTACAATGAGAGTCGAAAAACCACCGCTGCAAGAGCCTGTGGTGTGACAAAGACAGATAGTGTTATGCGATCGTTCTGACAGCTACGTCTTTAAATTATACGTTCTCATAGCCTTGCAGCGGAAATCGCTGAGCGTCAAAACAACTAAACCGCTCACTCTACATATTAAAAAATCTACTCCAATGTAATTGATATAAAGTTGAATTTAGGTTGATTATTATTGGCGGTTGTACTGTTTCTGTTCTGAGTGGAAACTTAGTAATGGGGGGCGCACGTCATGGATACCGTAGACGCGGTTTAGAATTTCAGTAGAGCTTCGGATAGCTACGCGCGACCGCTTTGTTGGTCTCAATAATTGTTTACCGACGATTTTTTTTTATCCAACAAGATAGGCCGAGGTTCAAAAAACTGGCCAAAACGCGAGTTTTTGTTTCGCGGGCATTCTTCATTGACAGTTTTCACGGACTTTTGTTTAAAAACGTTGTCTCTTTGTTAAAAATTGAGACTTTTTATTTAAAAAAATATAGTGTTAAAAGTGAGTGTACGTTTTAGAAGTTCTGTCTTTCCTTCTAATAGCTGAATTTTACTTATAAGTGAAAAAATAAAAAGAAGATCCTAAAAAAAATTATTGTAATTGGTAAGTTGCGGTACAATTTAGGTTTTTCTTGAATGGTTTTAACAGAAACGAGGCTTAACATTTTGGTGGTGTGGTTTCTAAAATTCTTGTTTGGCATGTTTTACATTTACTGAAGTCAAAAAATGCTAATTGGTTCAAATGAGACGCATGCTTTTGGTCTTAATAATTAGGTACGAAAACTAAGCTTTGGAGTCACATTCATCGTTCATTGAGAAAAGCCAATGAAAAGCCTACTGGTGTTATTCACAAAAACACGATTCCACTATAACTCTCCTGGAAAGCAGTTTAAATAGTCTTTTGCAAAAGGAAAGACCAACTTATACTGCATTTGAAGAGCGTTTCAAAAAAAAATAGTGTTTTTGAAAATAAAGCTGTATTGTTTGACGTTAATTTACTCACTGTAGAGTTATTATTATTAGGTACGCGATAATGTCTTAGATTCGGGCTCAAAATGCATATAGTTCCCGAATTTAACACAAAAAAACTTACTTGCTGTGCGCGTTTCACAATAATAGTTAAAGATTTACGTAATTACCGTTTAATACCACGTAAGGTAGTGTCGATAAGGGATATCTCCAAACAAAAGTTGTCTGGAAGAGATCGCTCTATGCGATAAAAGCTACTGCACGATTGGCGGTCTTTATCGCTTATTTACTTATGTTTAGAAAATCACGGTTGTCACTCTTTTTTCTGGGTGTGCAATGTTCTTTATGTATCTAGTTTAAAGGTTATGGAAATCTGGCCATCCTATAGGAATATATTATATAAATGCAATAAAAATGTGTCAAAATATTTTTAAATTGCGTAGGGAGACTTGATGATGACAGTACGTATTTTTTTTAATTTCAATATAAACTTCTAAATTTTGCACTTTAAATGACTGATGATTTCTTTAATAACTATATAATGTACCAAAGTATACGATTCTAAAACGATTCGATTGTAAGCTGGTACCGCCGCAGATAATCCTATTTCAATAAGAATTTATCTAATTGGAATTTTGTTCTGGCTACCGTCGGTTTACGAATTGAGAAGTTTACTAAGTAAAGAAGGAAACAGGGTTTCAAGAAAAAAGAGACATGCTCCTCGTTCAATGTTATTGAAGCGTTTGTTACCTAAATAAATAAATAAAATTGTGAAAAAAATTCAGAAATCGGCTGTTGAGAAGCTTTATCCATTATCATTACCTATATCCCCACATTAATGTCCTTCTTAATCCCTTAATAAAAAAAGTGTTAACCAGTGTAAGAGAGGAAAATCTTAGAATGAGGTTTTATAAACACAAACTTCATCGTTATCAACCCTTGTATGTCCCCACTGCTAGTGCACGGGTCTCTGTATCGCAGGAAGGTTAGGCCACACTCCATCACGGGGGCCAAGTCCGGGTTGGTGGAGGATTGTAAGACAGTGGCGGGCCTTACTGTCAGTAGTTATCAAGCCGCCCATAAGGCCTCTGACATGGCTTAAGACTGCCATTATATGACAGCCGGCACCAACGGCTTAACGTGCCTTGCGAAGCACGGAAGCGCTGGGAAAAACAAACTTCATATAGTTCATACAATAGTTCATGAGTTGTTTTTTCTTCCATATGAAGTAATATATATTCAATATAACGTGAACTGTGACTAGCCAACGGCAAGATATTCCCTGAAAATATTTTTAAGCGATCAAAAAGCAGTTCCAATAAAATCTTCCTACAAAACCAACCGACCTAGTACTAAACCGAAAGCCGAAAGCAACTGACGTAGAATTAATCAACCCAATGTTTACAGTTCGTGTTTAAGTAAGTTTTAAAGTTTTTAATCAACTCTACGACCTGTCAATTCCAAAATACGGCCAGTTTATTTGTCAAACGAAAATATTGTTGTAACTCTTAGACACGGCATGGAATTGTTTTGTAGTATTGGCTAGATGTTTTTGGTTGGACCCGTTCATAACTAGAATCTTGTCTTTTTTAGGCACAGCGTTTCACTTGAGAAACTTGCATATTTTACGGGCGCTCTATATATATATATATATATATATATATATATATATATATATATATATATATAAATATCTAGTGATAGTTTTTGCGTTTTTTTATGAGGGCCAACTCTTGACCTCTATCTAGCCCGAGGATGACGATGAGGTCTAGTATGGACCGAGTTTGCCCCGAAGAAGCCTGTTCACACGCATCTCCAAGATGTTCAGGTTATCGGAAACACGTTCTATCCATGTAATTTAATTTTTTATTATTAATCCCTATCAAAATGCGTAAAAAAACTTATAGACCAAAAAAAATAATTCGTAAGTCGTAGAATCAAATTAACGTTTCACCTCTGATGTTTCGAGAGATGTGAATTTTAGAAATAAAATAAAATAATAGCGAGACGTCAGATTCGACGCCATAACACTGCGAGCTGTCTTCCCAGAGATTTAAAATAATTATATTCTTTTTAATGCACTAACCCGTGCTAAGGACAATTCAAAAACCTATTTAGAGGCTGAAAATTCCACCCATGCTGGAGTCCCGGCGTAACCTTCCTGCGATGCAGGAAGAGACCCGTGCTCCAGGAGACATACCAGGGTTGATAACGTAACGTTAATAGGTTTTAAAGATTTAAAATGATTTTAGAGGAATGACTCTAAGCTTCGTTAAACATTAGTTTATTACAGAAATATAGGTTTTTTGTAAATAATAAATATCTGTGTAATTTCCATTTTTAAGTACAATAATTCTCTATCTATCTATCTAAATGTATCCCCACACTATGGAAGAGAATTTCAAAATCTTCCATCATGCCTATTTCCGCGGACTGAAGATATATATTTTAAAATATATATGAACAAAAAGAACAGTTGTACCAGTTTCCATCGGAACGAAATAGCCTTTTTTTCTTCTTTTTTTTCTGGAAACTGCCAGCCACAGTGCCGGACTGCGCCGGCCAGTCGGCCACCAACCTTTTTGCACGTCAATAATTTCCAAAAACAAAAGAAATTCATATTCTAGCTCATTGGAGCATAATGAAAGGGCCTTCTGCGAAATGAATCAGTTTTTTTATGACCAAAAGGTAGGCTAAAGCCTTTTATAAATAATAGTTGTCAGTTTTTATTAGGGTAGTTGACTTAGCTCACTCTAAGCTAAGAACATCACATACAAGAGTAGCCTGGAAATCTATAAGTTTTTTTTATTCTAATCACTCAAATACACTTCAAATTAGTAGCAAATTTTTTTTAATGAGACATAAATCATTATTATAATAATAAGCAATAAAATAATATTATAATTTAGCAAAGTAATTTTCACATTTTAATGCTATTTTGGATTTCCGCAAGGTAACGCCTGATTCCATACAACAATAAAATACATTTTGAATTAATGACCAACTATATTTTTATTATAACTAAGAGTTATAATAATAAACAATAGATATATGAATTAACCTAGAATTTACCCAATTAAAATTAAGTAACGCAACGTGGGAAAATCTAAAAACGTACGGTATTCTTTATTTATATAAACACGACTCCTCAAAGTCAGTTTAAATTAGTCTGTAGTAAAGGGAGAGCCGTAGTTAGTTAGTTAGACCTGAGATTTCCGCACTTAGCCTCATAGTTGGGCCATTGTACGTAGCAAGCGCTGAGGTACGCTAACACCTCAGACACTAGGGTTTCCTTACGATGTTTTCCTTCACCGTCAGCGAGTAGTATTGCTACTATAATTTCACAAATGTACATAACTTAGAAAACAAATTTTGGTACATGCCGGGGTTCCATACCATACCCACGACCTCCCGATTGAGAAGCCGGCGTTCTACACCGCTCCGCTACCACCGCTCTTAGGGAGAGAGTAACCACGTATTATTTAAACGACGTCTGTGGGGTGTCCTAAATGAATCGTGTTTTTATATTAAAGACCGTTAGTCTTTATCTATCCGGTGAAATATTCTAGGATGAGTAACTATCAGTGATGATAATATACCTTCGTAACCAATCTAAAGCCTGTTTATTCAAAGATAATACAGACACATGAAATTTAACGTTATGTCTTTCGTATAGAGTACAAAACAACTATGTAAAGCTTTGCGATAATATTGCCCGAGGATTTATAAATTTTCGCGTAGTTTAGCGACGGGCCGCGTCTCGTCTGCTTAACCCAGTGAAGCGTACAGTCCCTGATGGTTTTATAGGGAGAGGTAGGTTATGTCGATACATTTATATTTATTTTCAGTCATGAGTTTGTAGAGTAAATAATAAAAAAGCTTAGTAGTCGAGTAGTCAACCGCAGAATTCAATTTCTTAGAACTAGATAAAAAGTACCAACAGACGCATCTAGTTTATTGTTTTTAAACACATTTGTTTGTTGGTTACACTTTATTGCAAAAAAACGTTAAACAAAAAAAACTTCGATAACAGGCATGCTGCAAAAATTACGTGCAAATGCGGACTTATTTCGACAGGTTTTTTTTCCAGATGGCTTAAAACAAAGTTTATGTTTATGGTTAAATTATTATTTTTTTTTAATTAGCCATGGCTGTGAAAGAAAATAAAATAAAAGGCCTCTCCTTTAGATTGATTTTGTTTATAACAGACAAAATTCCTTTCTTACTTAGCATAGCTTTTACATATTTTAACCGAGATGTCGGCGTTTTATTACACGCTTATTTTAGTGCCTTTAACAATATCGATAAAACTTATCGTGAGCCACCCCCTCACTAAAAACGCTCGTGCTGCAAAACGAGAAGATGGCACACTTCATTATGAAAATAAAAGGTTAAATAATAAATAATAAACGCCATCTTTGCCCCAGAGAGAGTGTAAGGTTACCAACCATCCAAGTGGAAGATGCTCTGCAACGTTTTAGTACAGTCGATAACTTATCAACCGTACGTCCTGGTTGCAAACTCGTCCTTAATGCAACTGAATAGAGTGCAAGGATGAACTGGAAAATAATCATAATCACAATCATAACCTTTATTGTCATAAGCATTTGTACAAAGCTAATAATTTATTTTTACTTTATTTCAGATAAATCAATGTCCATATTAAAAGTAACACATTATAAAACATGACTACAATAAATTGTATTTAGGTACTAGGGTAAAATAAACTATCTTAGTAACAGCAGAAAGATGACTGGTACTACCCTCCGCGCTAATTAACAACGTGAAAAGGACATCATCATCTTCTTCGGCTGCCTATCCACAAAGCCCTCTATCCCTCCTAGCCTTCCTCTTTTTTAGCCCTCTTCCCTCCTCTGCCTTCTCTTAGCTGAGTCACTACATTTCAGCTTCTCATAATTACTATTATTTATTATTCTATATCAGCCCTTGTATGTTCCCTCTGTTGGGGCACGGGTCCCTTCCTGCATCGCAGGAAGGTTAGGCCATACTCCACCACGGGGGCCAAGTCCGGGTTGGTGGAGGATTGTAGTATGTTATTGTTAATAAATTTCTTCTTCAGGCTATATTTAGTCCACTGCTGGCAAGGAGGTTTTTAGCCCCCCCCTAATGAGCGCCATAGCGCAAGGTTGTGTCATCATTGGGGAATAATACCCATAATCCCCACGCTGAGCATGCGGGTTGGGGATAAATTTATTCCACATAAACAAGCGTACAACACGGCTTTATATCAGTCTACGGCAAAATAATAACATTATACTTACTTTAAAAACCTATTTAGAGGCTAAAAATTCCACCCATGTCGGGAATCGAACCTGTTATACTTACTTGTTTAAATAGATTTTTTTATCTAAAAATGTATTTATAGTATTTACAGCTATCAGCATATCGATCTTTACATGCGTGTGCTATATTTACTTGCGTTAAGGGTGAAATTGCCACTGAAACGTACCTAATGTTTCAATCAGCCTTGTTCTGCAATCTGCATGTAAACAAATCGTTGATGGAAATTATTAAATACGATAAGCAAATATTTCTACATAGTTACTAGCTGACCCCGTGTTGTTTTACCATATTATTACTTATCCACAGACCTGCCATATACAAAAATCGGTCAAGCCGTTTCATAGGATTTCAATAACAAACACTGTGACACGAGATCTATATTTGCTTATTCTTTTGTGTCATCATCTTCATCATCAACCCATTATGTCCCCACCGAGGGGCACGGGTCTCTTCCCTGAGGAAGGTAAGGCCATACTCTACCACGGGGGCCAAGTCCGGATTGGTGGAGTTATTGGCGTATGCATATTTTTTTGTTTATTTTGGTATACACTGGGTTAACATACGAAAGGGAGGCATAGAAATAGAATTCAAGTACTTAAACCGTCTATCCATTCGGTCACTTCTCTCAGTCATATCGCGACTCACTAGAATCACTAGAATTCACGAAAGATCTCTCTCGTAAATTCTAGTGATTTCAAGAATGCCTCCTTGTAACCCTACTAATATTATAAACGCGAAAGTTTGTAAGTATGGATGTTTGTTACTCTTTCACATACAAAATACTGAATAAATTTTAATGAAACTTTAAAGTAATATAGCTTATACAGCAGAATAACATATAGGCTTCAATTGATAATGTTGGACAATTCACACAATTTATTGTGTAAAAAATAACATGTACAAGGGTGAGCTTATGTCTAAAAGAGATTTCTTCCAGCAAATCTTAGAGAGTCGAAGAAACTATAAAAAACGCGTCTGTATACGTGTCTGTATACAAAATATACTACGTAAATATTAAATAACCTATCTAACTATAGAAGAAATAAATAAACTAAAACATAGGAAAAAAAAAACCGGCCAAGTGCGAGTCAGACTCGCGCACCGAGGGTTCCGTACAAACCTGTATTATAGACCTTAGTATTTGGTATGAATTTCAATTTAATACCTCTACGCGTTTATGAGGAAATGGGTAGTAAGTTTAAAATTATTAAAAAAATATATATTATGTGATGTAACTAAAAATTTATGGTTTTCGTAATTTTTCCTTTATCTATGCTATAAGACGTTGCTTCGTACCAAATTTCAAGATTCTGAGTTAGCACCCTGTAGGTTTTGATTCCCTTGCAAGTGTCGAAAATTTGCGGCATAAACGGCTGTATCTTTTGATTGCGTTGGCTTAGAAGTTTGATTTTTTCACAGCTTCAAGGGATAGTAGACCTGAGTAATTGATATAAATTTCAGCTTCATACCTCCACGCGTTCCTGAGAAAAAGGGTCTTGACAGACGGACGGACGGACAGACGGACAACAAAGTGATCCTATAAGGGTTCCGTTTTTTCCTTTTGAGGTACGGAACCCTAAAAATATGGATAGATAAAATATAGAAAATAAAACTAATTACTCGTCCTAGGTCAATCATTCTGGAAATACAAACCGCTATTACCCCTACTTCTCTTACCTAACCCTTCTTGGCATGTGGCATCTACTAGTCTCTGCCTACCCTTTTGGGAAGCAGGCGTGAGCTTATGTCATGTTTTTTTCCAAAAACCTTTGATTTCTCCCAGACTACAGTTGAATAAAACGAAGTATAGTTTACGACGCTAAGTAAGACTAATGGTTTGCTCCACATCTTTACATCACGACGTCTTTTCAGAATCAAACTCTGCCAGATTCACAGAGACCATTAATTAAAATTAACGCTACCGACCGTTCCAATCCTACCGGACGATTAAAAACATTAGTGTGGCCAGCACAAGAAACAAAACCAACAGCTATTAATTAAAATAACACCCAAGAAAGTTCACTAAACCAACAGACGAGAAAAAAACGACAAGGGACTTCACAACGAATGACCATAAGGTCCAAAAACAATCGCCACATGTGGTCGGCGAGAGGATTAAAAAGAAAAAATAATAATATCCGTGAGTCTATCTCTTCCACTCTCTCGTGGAGGCTATATCTCTATCTCCTTCAACACAACGAATTCATTCTCAGAACTGGCTGGAGCGAGCACGCGTTCACAATGCGGGTGTTGTGCGCGGCGCACAAATTCCAAATTCGAAAAAAAGAACGTTCGAAATGAACGCAACGGTTCGCCTGCAATCCTAAATCCCAGGGGATTATTGTCGAAGGCGAGTGGCCTTACCCCTACCCAGTAACGCCAAAAGATTTATCTATTCATAGGTACTTGCTGAAAACCAGCGGTGAGCGCTCACACCCTCAGTAAAATGCAGAGTCAGCTGCCTTTTGCAGCAAATTTTTCGTTTATTTTGTTTTGTACTTGTTAAGTGTTTTGTGTGTATGACTGTTGAAGCCATAAATGTTTCTCTTTCTTTCGTTCTTTCTATTAAATTAATTTATAGGTGTCAGCGCTCGGTGGGTCAACGACATTGTGAAAGCAACTGAAAAACACAGGGCGATACTAGCAAAGGACCGGATGGGTTGGCGTGAAAGAGAAGAGGCCTATGCCCAACGGTGGGCTCTGTTTATGGGCTAATTAGTTAGATAAAAATAGAGCGCGTAAAACTCCTAATCCGCGATGGGCATGCCTGGTGGTGAGAGAAGTCCTGTGACCAACATTTTTATTTACGTATGTAGTTCAAAGAATCGGTTCCAACATTAGATACATTCGCAATGTTATTGTATTTGTATTAGTGTATTTTTTTAAAAGATATCGCAAGCGTTGTAACCCAATTTCAACTCTTATAAAAATAAAAAAAAATATGCCTGGGGCCAGAAGCAATATAAATGTTATGTTATGTAGCATAACATGAAGTCCACAGACGTGTTGGCGTCTTGAAAGATTTTGCTGGTATTACGAAGGCGAATTCTCTACTGACTTCCAGAATAGGGTGCGCGCCTTAATCCCCGGGTGTTTGTATAATGGTCAATGTGTTGGGAGCGAATGGCGCAGAAAGATTCCGAAAGGCTTTCAAGTGCCCCATTTTAATTTAATAGGTTCCTTGACTACTACGATTAAATCTTTTAACAGGGCATCTACTTCTACTAATAGGATAAAAATATTTTTTTTTCAAGTTATCTTATGTGGCCTAATCACGCCTATAGGTCACAGAGGCCTTCTCTCAGAGAGACAGAGAGAGTATGGGCTTGATAATACGCGTGCCCACTGCAGATTGGCAATTTCAAGCGCCGAGGTCTGCGAACACCTCAGATGGTCAGGTTTCCTTACGATGTTGTCCTTCAACTTTAGCAGTATTGCTAAAGTTGAAGGACAATAGTGGTATTGCTACTAAAAATTCACAAATGTAGGTACGTAACTTACAAAACAAAGTCATGGTATTGGCGGTTACATGGCGCGTGCGAAATAAATAATATCTATAACCCCATACCTGCTTATTCAGAAAACCGTACTACCCAAAACAATATTCTATAATTTGAAGATTATTGATTCGCAACCGGATAAAGCTACTCCGGTTACAAATCAATAATTGTACTGTACAGTGGTCACGAAAATTTTACTTGAATAATAATTTGAAGATTTTCGTTTCAACCGCGAAAATTGCGTCGCTCGGCCGAACGGACGGATGTTCTCAATAAATAAATAAACTAATTTATTTACGTTCATTCATTGCGGGCAAGTACCCACCTACTTATTCGGTGAGTAATTGGGGAGATGACTTGCCGAAGCGACGATTTCCGCTCAATATGAAATAATAAAACCTATTTCCCTTGGACTCCATGGTCTGGACATCATCAGCCATTCCCTCCCCCCACTGCAGGTCATAGGCCTCCCTCATGGTTTTCCAAGCTTCCAGGGGGGCGACTCTCTAAAATGCATAGTTGTTGAATAGAGTCGTATTAATTCGGTAATGGTCGTATCAATCACGCTAACGGTAGTCTAGTAACCAATCGCATTGCAATGGTGTAACCTGAGTGCTTAGTGCGAGTTTGACAGATCCAATCGAATAACTTTACTACCGCGTTAATCGAGCATTGAGTAGTGAGCATGAGTAAGTTAACCGTTCGAACTGGCAAAACGCTGTCACAGTACAACTCGCACTCGCGTTTATTCGTGTTTTGGCTGGTAAACGTGTTCACTTCTAAACGTAAACCATTACAACTCGCACTCAGCAATTTTAATTTCCATACTTGTCGCTAGGTGGCGCTACCTCGATGCTATAGAAATATGAGTTTACGTTAACGCGATCGAGTAGTTAAAAAACTCGCACTAAGCACTCGGTGCTGCTTAACTCGGCGTCTCGCGCGATTCGATCTTCTTCGCGAGAGATGCCTATTTAATTTGCGCGGGTTATACCCCTGGATTACATTGAACCTACTGGTATTGCTTTTAGACTAGCAAATTCAGAGAAATAACAACCAAATGGTAGTTATTTGCCGTATTCATAGGATTCTATTGAAAAACTATGTTAGACGCTAATAGACTCTAGGGCCAGGTGAAGTGTTGTGTTGTGTGGAACTTATCATAGTGTAAGTTATTATTTCAGAGAAAATATACAAACTATTCTATCTCTGGAAGCTGATTCTTCCATATAAGATTCTAGTGAAGGATAAGAAAGAGAGTAATTTTGCAAATGTTCGTCTTAGCCATTCCTTAATGACCCGCGATGCTCATACATGGTTATTTCATTATATGGGTCTAATCGCGATTGTTTACTAGGTAAAACGTTATTACCTTAATTCCCGACGTAACTCCAAGTACAAAAGGTAGAAAAGTGGGCTTTCTACATAGGTACTATACGTTACGTGTACCTTTGTTGTAGTTTTATCTGTGTTCTGTCATTGGAATTAACTTTTCCAATTCTATTCTTCTTACGTTTTACCTAATAAATAATCGCGATTATACCCGTTTAATATAACTATACGCCAATCCGTCTCGCTAGTACCTACTGCTGTTCCATCCATAGCGTATTTTTAATAACTTGCATGATTTTACTCATAACCTTATACAATTTCCATACAACAAAGTCAGTAAGTTGCACCTAGACTAGACATGTCTCTATGCAAACATTATGCTAACTTATGCGTCATTATTTGTACGGTAAATGAAGTTCTATCACAAACCATCTGCTCCTAGGCCGTAGAGTTAAATCATTATTTCAATGAGCCCTTTTCAGCACAAATTCATAAAGCACTTCATACCTACATGGCGCTTATAGTGCACATACAAGAACAGGGACATGTCTTTCAAATTTTCCTTCGCACAGATTAATTTTGACAGCCGTATTCCGGTTCTCTTATGGCCAGGCCTGTAAGCGCCATCTACGAATAGCTTTGTGAATTTGTGCTGAAAAGGGGTCATTCCTCTATAATTTATAAAGAAAATATAAAAAAAAATATTGAGTCTACAAAAATAAGTTAAACTTATAGTTATAGTTCGAGATTTCATAACTTAAGTAGATAGATTGGATTTTTATTAAGAGAGTTACAATTTCATAGATACTGAAGAAACGGTTTCCAGGTTTTTAGTGGGTTTAAATATTCATTATTTCTTTTATTTGACTATGACGCGGCAATAGGTCACCTTTGGTTTGATATACCTAGTCACTTATTCATTTAAATTAAACAACATTCGTTCAGCGTGTCATACTAATACATGTGGCCAATCCAATGTTTACACCATACCTTTTATGTAGTGACACCTAACGCTTAGCTATGTTATGCGCGCCTGGTGGTCCGATAAGGTTGGCATGATGATGCCGATGATGTCATCAAATTGCACGGCTGACAGGCAGGTTGCTGACCAAAGAGGTTGAGATGTCAATCATCAAAGAAGGTTATGATATTTTTGTGGTGATGCATTGTGGCTGGTAGACGAAAAAGTTTAGTTATAGAAGGTATTTTTACTCGACTGTGGCTGAGCGCAAAAGGAGGGTGATGTGTTTCGGTCGTATGTAAGTATGTCCGATTGTATGTTCTCTCATACATAACTTCTAAACCAATGGTCAGTTTTTGACATATAATATATCAAGGGATTCGTCACGTTTGCGCAAATGTCTGTATGCAAAAAGCTGTATGTAACCTATTTTATTTTTGTAATAAATCAATGATTTATTGTAATAAATCAGCATAATTTCAATAAAACTAAATTAAAAAAGGATAAAAATAAAAAACTGAAATAGAAATAGCCAAGTTCGTTTGTTTCTGCTTAGTCGTGCTAATGCTGAGAAGTCGGATTATTGTTTATTTTTTACAGTTTTTTTTTTGCTCTACTTACCAGTGTGGTCCCTACAATAACGTTTTTATGAAACCTTTTTAGTAAAACTGTAGAGACTGCAGAGCCTAATACGAAATTAAAATTACCTATTCAAAAAAGCACCAGGCTCTCAGGAATCCGAAAGACGCCACACGTTCGGATAAAGATCTCGTCTCGCTTTCAACATGCCTGCACCAATGTTATCTTCTGATCTTGTCTGAGCTCCCATTCTTTTTGTTGCTATTCGCTCTTGAATTAACTAGCATTTAAGACGGAGCTAATCGGAAACTCCTTTTCTCTTACTCTTACTTCTTTTATTATAGATGTGCTTACTAATCACACTATCACATCACATCACGCTTATCACACTTCACCCTAATACCTATTACACAGGCTAAAGTTTGTGAGTGTGTATGTTTGTTACTTCTTCACGTCTAAACGGCTGGAGCGATTTTAATGAAATTTGTTATGGACTTAGCTGACACCCTAGATAAACTCATGGGCTACGTTTTACTGCGGGAAAATATCTTATTCCCATGGGAAAATCGATAAACCGCGGGTAACACCGCAGCACAGCTAGTAATATAAACGTGAAAGTTTGTGAAGATGTTTCTTACTCAATCACGGAATAACGCCTGAACGGAGTTAGATACTCGTACATAAAATTGGGCGTACAGATAGACGAAGATACCAAGTAGCCTATGGCTGAATTGAGCCATAGGCTACTTGGTATCCCGGTAATGCGTTCCCGTGGGATTGTAGTTTATTATTACCGTAACCTTTTTTAAAGCCAAACTCCAAGACATTTAGAATGTATTCTGTTGCCATGGTAACGGATTCTATGGTGGTACAACGTTCACCGGGACAGCTAGTAGATTAATAGATTTATAAGATACCAAAAAGTGTGAAAGTGATAGATATCACTTACACGAATACTACGTTCTATTCCACTTCTTTGCTCGAAGGCCTAGTCAAACCAAATGTAAAGCAACAACAGGCGCGGTCAGGCTGGATGGGTGACCATCCCGTGACTACCGCTAGTGGCATTTATTTACTTCCGTGCTTCGCAAGACACTTTAAGCCGTTGGTGCCCGCTGGCATTGTAGTCGTTAAGCCATGTCAGAGGCCTTATGGGCGGTTTGATAACTTCTGTCAGTAAGGCCCGCCACTGTCTTACAATCCTCCGCCAACCCGGACTTGGCCCCCTTGGTGGAGTATGGTCTAAACTTTATGTGATGCAGGAAAAGACCCGTGTCCCAGCAATGGGGACGTATAAATGGTTGATACCATTCCACTTCTTTGAAGTTTTTTATCTCATTAATACTTGAGCACATTCCTGACATATCTAAGACAAATCTTTTTTTTTAACTGCTAGTCTTATAGCGTTGCCCAAACTATTATCATTTTGAAAGTTTGTACATCTACTTCCTTCGCCAATGTTTTATTCCAGTCCATCCAAATATTTTCTGGAACATTTGATTTCCATTTTTGTGTACAACTAGCTGACCCAGCGAACTTCGTACCGCCTAGCAGTCGATTCATTGTTTTTTTTTCTGCCGTAAGAACCTTTTTTGTATTTCAAGGAGTACCTATTTAAAAAATATAATTAACGAAATCGGTTCAGCTGCTCTCGAGATTTGCGCTTACCAACACGTTCAGTGATTAATTTTTATATTATAGAAAATATAGAAGAAGAAGATACATAGATAGATAGTAACTTATAATAATTCGGTACGTCAATTGGATGTGAGTATTTCAATTGCCATGTACCTACCTACTGGAACGCTACTGAATTAATTAGGATAATAACTTAGAAACGAAGATACAAACTAAATTGAAATGACCTCAATAGAACGTGGTGTTGGCATTTGTATAGAATGGTATGCCAATGTTTTTAGGGTTCCGTACCCAAAAAACCGATTTTATTCTTTGGTTACGGAAACCTAAGAACATTACCCTATTACTAAGCCTCCACTGTCAGTCTGTCTGTATGTCTGTAACGAGAGTGCATCTTATAAACCGTGATAGCTAGAGAGTTGAAATATTCACAGATAATCTATTTCTGTTGCCGCTATAACAACCAATACTAGAAACAGAATAAAATAAGTATTTAAGTGGAGCTCTTATATAAGAAACATGAAGTTTTGCTTTTTTGCTTGATAACGGCAATAGATAGACGCTTGATCTATTTACAGAATAGTTATTAACAAATGTTAATGATTCGCGATACTCATACATAGTCGTCAGAAAATAAGGTAATTACGTTTTACATAACAAATAATCGTGATTTGACTCGCTTAATTCACAGAATATTTAGTTACAAATTCACTTTAAAAATAAATAAATTTGCACTATAGAGCTAATTAATTGTATTAGTATACTAATACGGAACCCTTCATGCGCAAATATGACTCGCACTTGCCCGGCTTCTTAAACACTGCCTCACCTAATATTTTTAAGCGATTTTCCTAGTATTATTCTTAAAATGTTCTAGTGAATTTTAATACAAAGTGTTTATTGTACTTATATTCGTAATTAAACTCCCTTAGTATCCCGTCCCGGACAGAATAGGCAGTAAAAGAGCAAAATATAAAAGCGCAAACAAAAGACGGCAACTTCAATCGCAATCCTTTGTCTCTTGATCAAAAACGCCAAATTGAACCTCCCACTGCGCTATTCCCAAACCAATAAAGGCTTGAATTGCTTGTCGGAATGTTGCCTAGACTAGGGAATGTTCGAAATACGAAATTGAATTTGGAGTGCGGAAGGGGCGTGTCCTCGACTGGGCGGGGCGTTGGAAGGAGATAGGACATCGCGGATGTTCGTCATTTGAAATTTTCGTGTTTTGCAGCTGCCTGGCGGCAAATAATGGGGATATTTCAGCCATTATACTAGCTTTATATTTTTTTACACAGTTTTTGAGTAAAGATGAGAAGATTTACATCTTTATTGATAATGCTTTCCCAGTCTTTTGGATTCATTTTGGACCATATTTAGTTACATTGTGCAAGTCTAGGTGTATTTTTCATGTTTGTGAAGTATTTTCTTGGTTATTATAGCACCGGGTAACCTACTTTGACAACAGGACTTATATCAGGTTGTCAAATGACTTATTCATTAATTATAAATTAATTACCAGGTAAAAGTTTAATTCCACTAAGAGATTTAATTCTCAATTTAGATGCTGAATCTATAAACCTCATTTATAGAGCTTGTTTCATATTATCTTGGTAGATTTAAATTATTTATAATATTCAATCATTAGATGATTAAATATTATACTTATAATATTATTATAAGATATTATTAAATGATTTATCCAACTAGGTGGGATGACGATCTGCGAAAAACTGCAGGCAGATGCTGGATGCGGCAAGCTGAAGACAGAGCGCTAAGCGCTCATTAGGGGAGGGCTATGTCCAGCAGTGGACTAGTATAGCCTGACGACGTAAATGATTTATAATAAACAAACTATGATAACTAAGATTTATAACGAATTTAATTATTTACATTCGTGGTAAAATGTCCGATAAATTACTTACTGGCACAAATTGTTTTGATTTCGCAATGATGTATTTTGGGTCTCATTGGTGGAGGACCGAAAATGATTCGGACTAAGTACCTATCCAATAAATTAAATGTGGTATCTGAGATTTTTAGTTATTTTAATCACTTACAATGTTGGTATAATTCGAGACAAATAGCTAGCACAAACATGCTAGTTATTTGTCGGTCAATCAAACTTGATTTCGCATTGGCGTATTTCAGAGATCATTGGTGGAAGACAGAATTAATCGGACAGTCGGTAGTCAAAAAAAGTAGCTCTTACATGTCCAAACTCGTCCCGATTTTTGTACAGGTTATCTACTGGACATAATACTAAGTACATGTTTATTAATGTCCATAACATAAGTATAGTAGGTATATATAGCTCACTAAACTGGCAAATCGAATCTAACCCAAATAAAGTACAGCGAGGGCATACAAAAACAAACTCCGCTCAATCGTCATCGTCATAACATTTCACTTTTTACTTGCTGTGCACTTATGCGACCTTGGTACGTAGTGACATTGACTCGTTCGGTAGTCGGATCATTTTGACTGGAAAACTGACCACAAATGGACTGATATGGTCAGGTTTTATTTGGGATAATCCTTCCACTCGGATGCTTTCTCGATTGATGTCTCGATGTTAATTTATGCGGAGGTAATGTGTTAATTTGATTACGTTTTGATTGTAAGTCATTGGATAAAGAGAGATAATAGGTAGTGACGATCTCTGTGGCATAGCGGCAGGGCATCTGCTTACAATGCAAGAGGTCCCGGGTTCGAACCCCGGCTGGGGACAAAAAAACCGCAGGTCTTGGATGTTTACATGTTTATGATGTCGTTGTTTCTGGTTCCCACGACACAGCGTATCATAGTGTGGGGCCAGAAGCAATGTATGTATGCCTATTTGTAAATGTTATGTTTATGTAGTAACCACATTTTGGGACTTGGGTATTGAAATTAATATATAATTATTACTAATGGAATCTATGCGCTCGTAGCCTAGCGGAACCGAGTGATTGGAATCAATCACTTGAGTTAAGCAACAACAGGCGCGGTCAGATGCAAGATGGGTTACCGTCCCGTGACTACCGCTAGTGGCATTTTTCCGAGCGCTTCCGTGCTTTGCAAGGCGAATCTAGGAAAATATAGTTCAGAATTATATACTTTTACATCGCGTATCGTCTATCAAGAAAACTCAGTAAATACCATTAAGGCACTGGAGTGCTAACTAGCACGAACAATGGAATAATTTTTTTAATTTGTTTTGTAGTAAAAGTGAGATTTCACAACATAAATAACGTCCTCCAATAAAGATCTAAGGCAATAACTTTCGGATCCTCCATATTCCTCGAAACTCAGATCTCGATTCAATCTACGGTCACCAGGCTCGATTAAAATCGATTAATTTATGCCTAATATCCACTCGGAAAACATATTATCTCGAGTCTCTCTATGTTATCTCAAGAATCGTCGCGCCCATGCCGGGACAGAGGAGAGCAGTTATAATCATCTCTCGGTAGTTCGTATTTCAATTAAAATAAGGGTGAGTTTCGATCAATATGCGTATCTTCAGGTACCTACCTGACTGCGCAATGACTTGATTCGATGCCTCGTTTGTATGGATTAACATACTCACCTGTTGATGATTCATCAATGTTTTTTTTACGTAGATGAATGATTGATTACTCGCTTAAATTGATGGCAGATTTTTTTTATGAAACTTATGTGGATCTGAGCTTCCTGGTTTGATATCTATTAATTTAATTTACTAACTTACCAGGTCCTTTCCTGTATATTATGTCAAAAAACTTATTAACACAAACAGGATTGATATACCAAATGTTCAATCCTGATACTATCTGTATAATTTTAATAATAATTAGGTATCATGCTGTATAAACGGCTTTTTGGTGGCAGCCTAGTTTAAAACTATTTATATTTTTTTAAATACCTTTTGGTTGCTACCGGTAAGTCTACCTTTTACCCATTATACCGATTTTACTTACATATGCTCGAAATATTCCGATTACACAGGTAATTTATCCTAACATTAATAAGTAATTAATGTTTTGAAAATAAACATGACATCCAGAAACTAATTACGGTACCGAACAACTCATGCGAGCCTAACCGCCCTGAGCTACATTTTACTCGCACACCTCTACTCCTAGACGAGTCGACTCTCCCATCCGAACGCGGCACAGCCTCCCATACACCCAGCCAGTACAAGCAATTGAATTTAATTTGATCGTAAATATCCTTAGTTATCGTTCTACACCGACGAATTGACTCGGCCTAACCGAAACATCAGCTTAGAACCGGCTCTGGCGCGGGTCAGGTAAATGACGATTATTGTTTGTTTGTTTTTAATCATTTTATATCGGTTTGGCGAGCGAAATTTTTTTATGCTTGACCAGCTTGAACGACGTAGAGAAACGAACTAGGTAATGCAGTGCATAGCGCGCTAAGCAACCCTTCTGAAATCGCTAAGGGCTCCCTAAGGCTCACCTTCTGATCCCTGAAGGTAAAAAATAACCCTGGCAGAATAATAATAACAAAAACAATAATAAATATAATAATATATACAATTTTATATTATTTTTAATGCACTAACCTCTACTAAGGACAATTTTAAAAAACCTATTTAGAGGCTTAAAATTCCACCCATGCCGGGATTCGAACCCGCGACCTCTGGCTATCCGTGTCGCTGTCTGTACGTAATACAGAGAATATTGTAAAGAGGTACGAAATTTCACTGATGCCGGCGAGTCGCACATTAGCTCAGTTGGAAAGAGCGCTGGCACAGATAGCCAGAGGTCGCGGGTTCGAATCCCGGTATGGGTGGAATTTTTAGCCTCTAAATAGGTTTTTAAAATATGTATAGTTTACTTTTTTTATGTACAACTAACTGTGCCCCGCCGTGTTACCAGCGGGTCATCGATTTTCCCATGGGAATAAAATATTTTCCCGTAGTCAAACATAGCCTGTGTTAATCAAGGGTGTCAGCTAACTTCATATACAATTTTATTAAAATCGCTCCAGCCGTGTAGACGTAAAAGTAACAAACATACACACTCACTAACTTTCGCCTTTATAATACGAGCTGGACTTACGCAATTTGCAATTCGCGAGTCCATCTTGCACTTTGCCGGTTTTCCCACTCATGGCGCTAGTGTTTATATGGAGTCTCTTAAACAGCGAATAATTTTGACATTCTCGCCAGTAGTGGGCCTCCCATTGCGGGGCAAAGGCCGAGTTAGACTGCCTGTACAGTAGTGTGCCCATTATTTTAAGGAAAATACGGAATATAATCCGGACTTGGCCCCCGTGGTGGAGTATGGCATATACCTTCCTTACGGAAGGTACCCTAAGGAAGGTATAGGGCAGATGCTGAACGGGAAAGAAAGATTTTTATTTTGACAACGGGACAGTAGATGAAAGCAAACCATTTTTAGCCGCCTTCAAAAAAGGAGCCTATCGATTTGACGCGTATATTACTTTTTTTCTGACAATATAATGTTGAATTTGGCTTAATTAAAATAGATAAAGATATCTATCTCTATCTATCTAGATAGGCAAAACATTTATTTGCATCTGCGTGCTACACACACATAAATAACAATTGAATTAGCAAAATAAGAAGCTACTGCTATTAAAATGCAACTACCCGCCGCAATTATATAAGCTCTTCAACTAAACATAACGATTAACAAACGTACATCCACATTCGCATGCGTGTAGCTTTCTCGTTTAGACGTGGGCGAGTTTGCAATTAAATATAATATTGAATAAACTATATTTTTTATAGTTTTACCATAAAATTACACCGTAAAATTACACGCAGAGTTGCATGAAACTACAATTAGTAGCTTAAATATTAGGTAGCAGAGACTTCCTACTCGTTAACATGAAAGCTATTCAACTCTGCAGTGTGCAATAAATACCAACCCGGACTTGGCCCCCGTTGTGGAGTATGGCCTAACCTTCCTACGATGCAGGAAGAGACCCGTGGCCCAGCAGTGGGGACAAACAGGGTTGAAATCGAATCGAATGTGCAATAAATTGCCATAATCAACAAAACATTGGCAAATCTTTTCACCACGGTTTGCCATCGACATGTGATAAAATAGGTGGTATCAATAGCGTTAATCAAGAAACCAGTAAGATGTCAGTAAATAGTTTTTAAATTACCTAACCATAATAAAACAAAACGTTTCCTACTTCAGCTATTATAAAATAAAATCAACAGCTTTTGGCTAAATCCCTAGAATTCTCGCTTAAAAATAATAAACATCAGTTACTTACCACCATCAATACCTATAAAACCTTTTTGTCTTAACATTGAATAAGCTAAATTAAATTAACTGCAAGTTCATTATGAAAATCAAAATAATTATATTAGTGATAAAAAAACCAAATGTTTATTATTTTTGTGATTTTGATTTTAGAAATATATCTCTCAAAAAGAACATCGTCGTTTCACTTACTTGAGGAACAATCAAATATATAAAAATCTCGTGTTCAAGTGTTTGTTATCAAACTCCTCCGCAACGGCTTCACCGATTTATATGATATTTTTATAGTTATATATTAAACGGGTCAAATCGCGATTATTAATTAGGTAAAACGTAATTACCTTATTTCCCGACGTTAACTATGGTATAACTATGTATGAATATCGCGAATCGTTATGAGATATGCTATTTTCTTGTGTATATCTGGTAGGTCTGAGAATAGGTCGTAGGCTAATTAATATACCAAAACAACGTTATATTATTATGTATGATTGATGTGCAATAAAGATTATTAATCTAATCTAATCCATAATATAAGATAAAGCGCCGCGGCCATTTGCATGTGATTCTGAAAAGTAAGTTTGAAAAGGGGTTCTTAAGAGTTTTTTTTATTAACGACAGCAGTCTTGCAATAGGCACGACGAAATATTTTAAATCCTTTTCCATAATGTGGGGACACATTATTCACAAAAAACCTACAATTCAGTAATAAACTAAAGTTTAACGAAGGTTAAAGCCATTTTCCAAAATTATTTTAAATCTGTGGGAAAAAGCTCGCAGTGTAATGGCGTCGAATCTGACGTCACGCCTAGGTAAACAAACATCAAACGTCAAATGTGTCTACGCGCAGCTAAAGAAAGTAAAGAATATTTGCGTATTTTGATGTGATGAAAATGGATTCCAAAGTCTATAAATGGTGTGCCGTGCCTCTAAAAAACAATCATAGGCGTAATCACTAGTAATCTCAACAAAGCACGGGTGAAGTTTACCTAAGCGTGATGGACCCTATTCACAATCTGATAGTTGGTCACCCTATCATCACGCATCACGCTGCGTACTCGCCGCTACTGTTGAACCCCCTGCTATGATTTAAAAAGAAAACGCACACTTTTAATTTTATTCCCCACTTTAACTGCTACGGCCAGAATGGAACGGCTATAAAACGTTTTAGTTATTTCACATTTGATTTTAATTTATTTTTTTATTTATTTATTTATTTATTTATTTATTTTATTATTTATCAAAGCCCACAGCACAAAACAATATAAAATAAGTAAGTAAATGTAGGCCAAACATAGGCCAATTACGGACTAATATTTTTTTATACTAATCTTATTTACGAAACACAATGCAGGCAATAGAGTTGCCTGGTCTTAGTTATATTAAACAAGGTTTTGAATACCAAAATTAAGAATATCAAAATCAACATAATTCATGCAAAACATTTCGGCGCCTGTATGTGTATGTAAGTGTTTGTGTATGTGTGTGTGAGGGTGTGTTTGTGTGTGTGTGAGAGAGATTGAAGAGAAACTCTGAAGTTCAAGTTATTTTATGTTTTTATGGTTTTTATGACCTGGTGTCTGAAAGCTTCTTGAGATACATGAAATATATCAATGTCTGAAAAAGATTGATTATAAGTTTTTGGCAAGCGACAACTTATGGAATTCTGAGCGTAATTCGTGTGGACAAAAGGAACGTGAAAGAGACTGCGGATATCATGTCTAGTGCGAGTAGATGGGGCTCGTAAATTTAATAAAGTATTAACTAGTTCAGGACTGTCAGCAATGCCGTTGCAGATTTTGTATAAAAACTGCATGTCTAAGACTATACGCCGATCAATAAGAGTCATAATGTTATGCCTCTGACAAGAAGTGAAATAGTCGTCGTTGGGGTAACCAGATCTGTTATTAAGATGACGTAAAAAAATTTTCTGAAGTCGCTCAACTAGATCTTGATAAATAATATACTGCGGATTCCAAATACAACTGCAGTACTCCAATATGCTTCTAACATAAGCATAGTACAGAACGCAGAGACTTTTTATTTTATTCTTTTAAATCGATCTTAGTGGCCTAAGTTGCCATTTAGTTAATAAGAAGAGGCAGATACTTAGCTTCTTGACAATAAAAAATAACTGGCCGTTGTAAAAATATTAGCTCCTGAAGTATCAGGTTAAAATTCTTACTATTTTTATTTAAGTTTCCTACTAAAAATACTACCAATTTTCTACTTAAGCCCACCATATATATCCCAGCCTTTTTTCTGGTACATAAAGAATTTAATTTTAATAATCACTTTCTAGAAGTCTTTTAAACTGATAATTTAGAAAAAAATATCTGGATTCATTGGAAATTTAGGTTTTGACCTAGATTATATTTATGTTCTTCGTAATATTCTTCGATACATTATTTTACTTTATTCCTACTACCGATAATAAAATAAAAGTAGCCTCTCAACAAAAAAAGCCGTGTATCTAACGAGAATAGTTCTAAATCACGTCAAACTTGATTGGGCAAGTTGACTTGATGAACACGTACAGCGTGCGTTCGATATTTAAAATTTGACGTCCCCAAGGTGGGTGGTCCGCGGCCGTTAGTTTTTTCTTTTGTTTTTTTCTTTATTCGATGACTAACGTCTTTCAATAACTAGCTGCCAGTCCGTGACGAATTTTAGCATTGGTAAAAAAATATTTACCGATTTAAATATTTCCTTTTGTTTCGCACCTTAGGCTTGAAGCTATGGAAGATCGACTTAAGATTTTGATCACGAACATGGATAGAAGTAAGACACTAGCAAAGAAAAAGTGCTGCTCGAAAATTAAATAAGCAAAGTGCGTCAAAAGCATGACGACCCGAGACAATTTCCCGCCTAAGGAGGTGTCAAAGTGACGTTTGTGAAGTGCGCTCGGATTGTCTCTGGACGCGCGGTGTCAGGGCAGCATGGTGACTCTGATGCCGTGCGGCTACCTCGGCGGGTCGCCGCGATGCAGCCTCGACCACACCGAGCCAAAGGTCAGCTGTTCCTTCGACGAATATTGAACGTTGCACCCGTGACATTGCACCTAAAATTGATTACGACACGTAATACCGCAGTTGCACTTAGCTTAGCTTGTAACATTAAGTGCAGTCGTCAGCAGCAGATCTGTATTGAAAGCAACGCGTGCTCTCTGCTCCGTTGAGTTACGGGTGACTTTGCAACTTTGCTGTCGACTGTACTTTGCTAGCTAAAGTAAACGGCCGCGGTCTTTTCGTTTTTTGCACTTCGCACCAATTAGATGATAAATTAAGCTTGGC
The DNA here is from genome assembly GCA_934045075.1 of Yponomeuta sedellus. Lineage (NCBI taxonomy): Eukaryota > Metazoa > Arthropoda > Insecta > Lepidoptera > Yponomeutidae > Yponomeuta > Yponomeuta sedellus. Next base: position 12,260,143 of record OW203744.1, on the reverse strand, counting down.
TCTACTTTCGCTCGCAACTATTCTTTAAGCTTGCTATTAACTCACTGATTTGCTTGTGGCGTTTGCATGAATATTACTCGCATGAGCATGGTGTCCCTACTAATATTTTTATTTACATTTATTGTTGTTTTGTGTTTATCTATAAGTGAACTAAAGTGGTTCTTTTGAGAAATAAAATCTCTTAAACTGGAATTATTGTGAGCCAAAGGAAAAAAAATGTGTTACGTTACTTCTCTTCCGTGCTTCGTGTAATGACAGTCGTTAAGCCATGTCAGAGGCCTTATGCGCGGATTGATAACTTCTCACAGTAAGGCCCGCCACTGTATTTCCTCCATCAAACGACTTGGCCCACGTCGTAACCTAACCATACTTCTTTCGATGCAGAAAAAGACTCTTTCCCAGCAGTGGGGATATACAAAGGGTTGATACCATGCCACATTGCTTCTCTACAGTACAGTCTGTTTTCCGTCGGTTGAGTCCGATAACTTTTCGCGCTGATTCGCAGAGCTTAAGCATGGCGAGTAAAGGCGGAGCTCGCAGACTGAGGGTCAGTTTCTGAACGGAGAATTTCATTAAGTAAATAATTAACTGTAGCGCTGTCTCTTCGAATTTCTCAGAAATGAGCGTGACAGAACGTTGCTTAAGTATTTACTTTGTGAAATTATCAGTTCAAAAACTTGCCCAGAGACGAGCAACCGACCGTCTCTACTCACCTTGCTTAAGCTCTGCGAATAATACGAGAAACCGGGGCTAAGAGTCAGTTGATACAGAATTAGTGCGACCATTAATTGTAATCACTCTGTCCCACTTCCGTATGCCTTCAGCGAACGGGACGAAGCCCCAAATTGAAACAGACCACACAAACGACGTGATCAATTCTCTTATCTCGCCGGACCAACTCCGTACGTCGTGTGTCGTAACTAACATGGCATTTTATTGTACGGACAAACTGTTTATATCGGACACCGTTGAGCACGAAACAAACGCTTGTGGCGAAAGAACTACTACTTGGTAGGTGTCTATACACCTGGGTCATATTATACAGGCTACATAAAAGAAAGTTAACTTTTTTTATGTAGCCTAATGTCCCACTGCAGGGCCCTTAGCGAAAACAAGAGTAATAACTGCAGGTGATCTTAATTTAAAGGCAATTTCAAGCGCTGAGGTATGTTAACACCTCAGACACTAAGGTTTTTACTAATAAACACCGTACAAGCCTGGTATAGTTACATAGTGTTATGTTCACGTCATTTGAATGTAACTTTCAGTTGGAAGAAAAGAGACAAAACACTGCATAGCTATACAATACTTACACCAAGCTTATTAGTAAGGCTGTAAGTTTTCCTCATGATATTTTTGATTATGTAAGGTTAAATATTGCAGTGTCAGAGTTAAATAAAAGAAACAATAAAACTTTTGTTATGAAGCCCCTACACGTCTCACTGCAGGGCACGGGCCTTCCCTCAGAGAGAGACCATGGGCTTAATATTAACACGCGTGCCCACCGCGGATTGGCAATTTCAAGCGCTCAGACACTCAGGTTTCCACACGATGATTTCCTTCACTTCCGCGAGTGGCATTGCTATTGAAACTTAATAAAGCTACGTAAGTTAGAAAACTAAATAATTTTGGATATAAGGCCTACCTTTTCGGACGGATCGGGATAGGGATAACTAGTCCTCCATTATGAAATAGTAGGTGGTGATAACAATACAGAAAACCCAAAAGTTTGAAGAAATCGGGTTTTATTACTTAGGGCCAATTTCTGAATTGAGAACTGTAGAGTAACTTCAGTTAACTATTAACTTCTTAGTTCAATTCAATTAAATTTATTTCAACGTAAAGAATTAACATTTTGTTTGCTGAATGTCAAAGTACAATGTAACATTACTTATGGCCAATTTCTGAATTGAGAACTGTAGATTAACTGCAGTTAACTATTTACTATGCTAAGTAAATAGTTAACTGTAGTGCTGTCTCTTCGAATTTCTCAGCAAAGAGCGTGACAGAACGTTTTTTAAGTATTTACTCAGAAAAAAATTCAATTCAGAAACCGGCTCTGAGACGTTCTTTGATGAGAGATCCGAAGGGACAGACCTACAGTTAAGTATTTACTTAGCAAAATTCATTTTCAATTCAGAAACTGACCTTATAAAAGTCTGCGACAAACAGTTGGTAACATTGATGGACTTGATTGGAGAGAACTTAATTCTTACAGAATGAGTCGGAAAACCGCCGTATAACAGTTGTATTGTAGTTAGAGAAACATACTTCTGTTGCTAAGGCCATACCAGTGTTTGGACATTGGCTTGAGGTCTCTTGTTACCCATTCACGAGTTAATCTTTACTGGCCATTAAAAGCTCGTAATATCTTCACGCGGTGTCGCCTACGGGACAGACAGTCGTTAGCTATCGGATACCAGGCTATCATGAGCGTCAGGCGTCGGCTTACGTACGGACTCCCATAGCCTCAAGTAGGCACAAGCAGCTCTTATTGCCAGCGAATTAAGTTTCACAATTGGATGACTGCTGCAAGGTGGACTATAAAGGAGCCATTGTCCAGTTCGTAGTTCAAATTTGGAATGCAGGGTTTGGAGGTAGGATGAAGAAGGTGCGATGATTATAGAGAAAACAGATCCTCGCGCGATCGAAAATTTAATACACATATTTTTTTAATGTTACGTACTGCGGGAGTATCGTAGGCATTCTTTCTCATAAAATTCTAGTATCACTTGTATGTGTATTAAGATGAAAATGTGAAACGGTGAAACGTTTTACATTTTATAGAATAGAAATAAAAAATAGAACATTATTTAAGCAGACCTACATTATATTAAACCTACATTATATGTAAGTATGCCTTGCAAGTTGGATACTCTGTGCAGTTTTACCAAACTTTCTATTTAAACCAGATTGTTGTTAAGTTTAGCACTGCTCTATTTTTTACTGCTATATTTACGTGTTTATATGTTAAAAAATCGTTACATATAACTACAATTTGCAAGGCATAAAGAAAATTATCCCAAACATAAATCAAAATTTGAAATTGACACTTCAAACACTGGCCACAAAAAAACACTCTGAGAAAAAAAAAACAATAAGCATCAAATTAATAATGTATCACCCGTATCTCTCAAATTATCGAAACAACGTTAATCCCAAAACGCAATAAAATATGGCGGCCGATAAATTAAAGAATTTATTCACCCTGCCTCGTCACCTTTATTGGACTGCATATACCAGCCGAATAGAAACAAAGGTGTTACAAGTTAGAAAAATGTAAAAATTCATCATCATCGTCAGCCTATACTAGTCCACTGCTGGACATAGCCCTCCCCTAAAGAGCGCCACGTTGTGCTATCATAGGGGGTAATGCCCATAATCCCCACGCTGGGCATGCGGGTTGGGGATCGCAGTTCGGTGGAATTGTACTGCAGAGGGCGCTGCTGAAAATTCAAGGCCCTTTAAAATAACAACCGAAACTATAATGTTTTTTATGCAGCCTATTATCCCAATGGGCTCTGCATTGGGATAACAGGCCTTCTGTCAGAGAGAGAGTATATTATTAATTACCACTCGTGCCCATCGCAGGTTGGCGATTTCAATCGCTGAGGTATTTAAACACCTCAGCGACTCAGGTTTCCTCACGATATTTTTCTTCACGTTAGCGAGTGGTATTGCTACTAGAACTTCACAAATATACATAACTTAGAAAACTAAGTCACTCTCGCTTCCGAGGCCATTGTTCTATCCACTGGGGTACCGCCGCTAAAGTTAATTATTTTAAAAACCTATTTAGAGTTTGAAAACCTTTTTAAACTCTAAATAGGTTTTTAGCCTCTAAATAGGTTACACTATTTTTTATTTTTATTTTTAATGCACTAACCCGTGCTAAGGAACAAATTTAAAAACCTATTTAGAGGCTAAAAATTTCACCCATGCCGGGATTCGAACCCGCAACCTCTGGCTATCCGTACCAGCGCTCTACCAATTGAGCCAATGGGCGACTCACGGCATCAGTGAAATTTCGAACCTCTTTACAATATTCTCTGTATTACGTAACAGAAATTTTTAAAAAATTTTAATAATAAATAAATTTTAAATTAAAATTTTAGAAATTTTTGAAATTTTTAGCCTCTAAATAGGTTTTTAAATTTGTTCCTTAGCACGGGTTAGTGCATTAAAAATAAAAATAAAAAATAGTGTAACCTATTTAGAGGCTAAAAATTCCACCCATGCCGGGATTCGAACCCGCAACCTCTGGCTATCCGTGCCAGCGCTCTATCCAACTGAGCCAATTAATTATTTTATAAAATATCTTTTTACCAATGAAGTTATCATACGTTCAACGAAAAATTACTCGCTTGAATCTTTATTAACTTAATTGATTTTTAGTCGGAGGATTTTGAAGAAATTTTGTCCCACATAAAATCAAGTAAGTTTATTCGTATTCAAATGAATAACATGTAGTGCTTACAAAAGTTTTAGTTCAAAAAAAGCAGCCGTGAGCTTATGCAATGAAATGTATAAACTAATTATAAAATAATAAAAATTTGCTTGTGCCCATTCGTGAGTGCTCGTTCATGTTCGGTTGGTGTGTATCGTAGGGTCGAGACAGATCGTAAATATAAAGTGAGATAAAACAATAAACGGATTACGTTTAAATAAAGAAGCGTTTTGTCTCGCGCTGCCTGTTTAGGCTACAGGGTGGCTTGCACAAGCTTTAATTAATTAAATTTTTAATTTACGTTGTAAAAATCTTTTATTTTTGTTACTGCCACAGGTGTTGAAACCACGTGTGTTCTTGTCCAATATTATTCTACTTTTCGGCTTTATTTCCAACATAAATACATTAAATTCAGTTGGCTCAGTTGCGAGTTCAAAACGCTAGTTTTTTTCTTAAAAGTCCGTCTTTTTGGTTTACATTTTTCATTTTGTAATTTATTACTTCACTGTCCAGCTCAGTAATAGGTCCGTTGTATGTAAGCAATTCCCATTCATGCAGGCGTAACAGGTACCTTAATAGTGGTAAGCACATAAACCTTTACCGCTGTGCACTACGTTGTTATGTTACGGGCGATTTTGTTAGTAATGTTTAATGTGCTGTCAACTGTATAAGATCTGCAGAAGAAGCATGATGTCCGTTCAAGTGGTTTCCTGGAAATGTCGGCGGTAATTCGAAAAATAAAAGGGGTTAAAGACAAAACTGTGACACTGGTGTGACAAGCCGTCCGAATGTGGAATGCACTGCCACTACTAATAAAATAGTCTCCTTCATCTGGATATTTAAGTGTTGTCGTCGTCAGGCTTTACTAGTCATAATTGACTCTAAGTTATCGTGGGCGCCCCAGCTGGAGATGGTTAGTCTGAAGATGTTTGCTTCGGCAGGAGCTCTACGAAGACTCCGTCCGTAACTTTCTTCCCTCTGCTACTAAGGTTGCGTTAGCACAATCACTCCTGCTACCAATTCTCGTCTACGCCGATACCTGTTATCTTGACCTCACCGAGGAGCAATTAAACAAGCTTGAGCGCCTTCAAAATTTCTGTATAAGGTTTATATTTGGTTTACGCAAATATGACCACGTCTCCGTATTTCACGCACAGCTCAAGTGGCTCCCGATTCGTCTCCGCCGGAATGATCATATACTGTTTCTTCTCTACTCTATCCAGTTCAATCCAGCTACCCCATCCTACCTCAAAGAACGATTTGAATTTCTCCACTCCTCTCATAGCCTAACTCTTAGCTCATCCCAAACTCTACTCCTAAAAATCCCATGTCACCGCATTAATTTCTACGACTCTTCTTTCTCTGTGCAATCTGTTCGACTGTGAATTGTGTTGCCAGAAGAAGTGCGGAAAGCAAAGTCCTTTCCTATTTTCAAAGGACTGGTAAAGTCTCACTACCTCGCTGAAGACATGTGATGCAGTTACATATGATTATCTACATAACAATCACATTAAGTTTTCTTTTTGTCTGTTTACATGTAAAATGTATATATTAGTATATTATAATTATATATGTATGTTTGTATAATATATAAATTAGTAATATTTATTATATTAAGTATATATGTATATATATGTATGAATATTAGTTGTAAGTCAGTTTATGTACATACTCTTCCATTAAACTTCATGTACACCAACCTACCTACTCTCTTCATCTTTCAGTTCTATCCATCCCAAGGTTGTCTGGAAGAGATCGTTTTTAGCGATAAGACCGCCAATTGTATACGGCAATAGTAATAGATATGTAAGCCTTTTTAAGTATTTTGTTTTCTAGTGTGTACAATAAAGAGTTCTAATGTAATCTAATCAAGTCCACTGCTGGAAATAGCCCACCCCTAAAAGCGCCACGTTGTGCTATCATAGGGGGTAATGCCCATAATCCCCACCCCATTTTTAAGTGTAGAGTGAAGGAATACTACCTGTCAATAATTAAATAATGCAGTTACTTAAATATTACGTAGGTAAGTATATTATATTATTTCCTCTTCCCATACATTATTTATTTATTAGTATGTATGTTTATCTTAAGTATTTATTAATTTAATTATTTATGTATGTGGTTTAAGTAAGTTTATATAAATTTCGTTGAATTCCTAATTGCAATATTTCTGTATTGCACCGACTACTCGTCTCTAATTTCTTTCATGTCTCCGTCTGTGGTTGCCTGGAAGAAATTGATTTTAGTAATAAGGCCGCCATTTGTACTATATTTGTTTATATAATTTCTGTCACTGTAATTTCTGTGTACAAAAAAGAATATTCTATCTATCTAATTTTAAATCTCTTTGGACAATCGCGGGTCGCGAGAGAATGTGAAGACGTCAAAATATTCCATGTAATCTACATGGAATATTTTTACGTCTTCATATTCTATGTCTTTTGTGTCTTATAAATTATAATACACAGAACAATTAAACCAGTCTTATTATCATAATAGCATGACGATAATTACGAGTCGCCCGTTTTATGCCGATTAAAATAACAAATTTTCCCTTGCTTTCCATCCTTTCGATCATATTACACGCGCACTTAATCCTGAAAGATTCTAATCGTCTGTCAAATTCCTTTCAATTTGTTATAAACGTCAGGATTTTGATAGAATTTGGTAAGCATAATTTTGATTCTGTACCGTCGCGACTTTTGACATTTTAACTCCACAAAATGCGCTACTCACATCGTCATTCTATGCTGATATAGAACATAAAGACGTCAAAACATTCCATGCCAAAAACAAAAATCTGGCGACACGTGTTTGTCAAAACAGATGGTAAAATAACACCGGTGTCACCGTTTTGCTCTTTTAACCCTTTACTTTACAAATTACCTCCGATATTTCCAGCGAACAACCTGTAAATTAAAGTAAAAGACGATCGCGAGAGGGGCACAAAAGCGCGTTGTCACTTGCTTCATATAAATTAGCCCTCGCTATCTCAGCATCGTACCACCGGCCTCGCACCTCGGCACTTAGACCTAAACTCGACCTCAATGCATTGTAATAAGATTGAAGATGGAAGATTAGGACTGCATAAGTTGCGTGGTATGCGAGGGAATGCGCGCCCAAGATAAACGGTTTTCCTCACACGATTCGTCGTGTGTCCTAAGGAGGTCTGGTGTCCTGGTAGGTACTTACAAATCGATGGAGCGCTTGGTTTTAAATTATTCAGTAGAATACTAAAATCCATTATAATTCTGATCATTTATTTTAGCTTGAAGACAAAATTGTTAATCGTCAAGTCATCACTTTAAGTACCTATAATACGTACTAAAATATTATAAACGTACATATAAGTGCAAATTAACGAATTATCTAGGTGATTTTTCGTAGGTCTAGCTAGTTCTTTTTCTTTGCAAAATCAATATGGTGAAAACACTTACAAATTTTCAATTACTTCAGTGACGAATTAAGTCAGTGAAATGTTTCTAATAATAATGATTATGCTGAGAAACCAATGCAAAAGCTACACCAGAATTGCAGCTACTGAAAATCACCTATCTATATAAATTTTCCATATGTATGTAATGTAAAGAATTTTACATAAAAATATTTAAAAAATACCTCGTCGAGTCGTTAAAAATCAAGACACGCTCTCAGAGATCTGGATTCTAGATTAGACCTCCAAATTCTTATTTCGAATGTCACAAGAATCAAGTTATATTGTTTTTGAGAGGAAAAAAGTAGAGACAACAACTAAAATTCGTAATGAAAATTATTGCTGGGATTGCCATCGTTCAAAGGAAATAAAACCGCTTTTAAAATCCTAACAATATAATACACATATGTGTTTTAAATAAATTTAAAAACATACCAACTGAGAAGTGCATTAAATAACAGCTTTATTGATATTTTCGATCCGATCTTTTCACTATTTGGCACCGAAGAATAAATAGTATCAATATTAAGATCAGGTAAAATAGTTGACTCAGCTGTGTTCTCAACTTTTTTAACATACAGTGAAAGGCATCCTTGGTCGATATAAATAAATAAACATCAAAATTTCAAAATTATGGTAATAAAATCTGGAATAAATTTTTGAACTAAAACTTTCGTAAGCACAACACATTGTAGACTTTTAGTCCGGATTTACTTACTAAATTTGCAATAAATTTGGAATAAATTTGCAAAAAAATAGGCTGATTCTGTGCTATGTGGTTCTGTGCAGCGCACTGGCTTAGCTGCATTGAAAATCCTTCAAAATATAAATACTCCATCGCGTGACTGATTTCACATTAACATCGGTGGGATTCATAGAAGGTGAAAATGATCTTAGTCTGCTGACCTTACCCAAAAGTCATCGACGAGACACGGTGGCGCCCCCTTACCCGTAAAATAAATCCGGAGCGGATATATTAATGACTCCGTCTTATCGTCACGATCTGACTGTCGCGTGTGACTTCTACGAGTTTTATTATTTATACGCCACGATTATCTGAGAAGTCTTTTTTTAAGTTTTTTACTGTAAATGGAGCTTGTTAGGCGTTTATTGTTTTTATTGCTGAGGGCTATAAAACTATTCCGTTGTTATTATAGTTTCTCGTTTTATTTTATCAATATTGTTCCCGTGTCAAAATAAAGGCACAACTGCGCTATTGAGGAAAGTACCTTCATTAGATAATATTTATTTCATTCATATAACATTTAGGCTGGAAAAGGTGAATACATCCTTCATGGGGCATTGTATACGTGTCTACGATAACATCCCTGAAGATAGAAGCTAGCCTGAAAAGCGGTTCAAATAATGTGTAAAGTACACTTTGTGCCAAAAGGGCTACTAAAATATTAAAGATTATTTAGACGACAATGATGTCTCGAATTAAAGCCAGTATAATGCATGAGTTCTATGAGTAACAATTACGTAGACGTTGTTAATTAAGGACCTTGAAAAGACTAATATTGTAGTTATTTGCCTATTTTTCCTCCAATATGATCTAGATTTTGAAATGGTTAGTTTTACTCAATCAGTCACAGTGTCTGTGTAATTTTGACTAAAATACTTTTATGGATTGATTGATTTATTTGAGTTACGTCACTTACATTTGCTATCACAAACTACTTTATCGGTTGAGCAAAAAAAGAATTTCAAATGTGGAACGCCCTTTCGCGATGACAAATGACAAAAGGATAACGCGCCATTATTTCCGCGCCACAACATGTCCACAATGTGCAGTTCTCGGAAGGTCGCCCGGAGATGTTGTAGAAAAAATGTCGGCAATTGTGACTGTGCCGTCTATTAATGATTGTACACGAATTTGCACGTTTCGTGTCGATAATGGCGTTTCGATGAGAGATTTGATCATGTCAAACAAAACTAGATTATGACCTAAAAAAATTATTGGCAACTGCAGTTTTAAAAACCTATTTAGAGGCTAAACATTCCACCCATTCCGGTTTAACTACAGTTTGTCCAAAAATTCAAGAAACCGGCATAATACATCTTTTAATTGAAATTAATATAGTTCTTATTTTGATAATGCTTGTAAGTGCAAGAAATTAACCGACTCGTACAATAAGTGGGAGCAAAACCTTACGCTTTAATTTCTACACTTTTTGAACAAAGTAGGTATATGTGCGATTATTTTTCTTTTTTGTTTATGTCAGTTTTGTTGTAGGTACCTTTTACGTCATTAGCTTTGTGGTGTCAATACCATAGATTCTTAGTTTATTAGTGGCCAGTCGATTCGAAATTCAAAATCCATTTTTCTTTTTCAGGCAAAACGGCCAAGGGCTGACACCAGCACCGATGTTTCAGATCGGTAAGTTTTGCTTTTCATAGATTTTCCTGATTCCTTTAGAATAAAATCTTAAAAAATCAAGATCACTGCATTAGTAAAGACCAGTAAAAGTACTTTACTGTAATAGGTGTTTATCCAACACTACAATCTATTACATACAATCTTGACAAGCTACTTGAACACTCTGCTATCCTCAGCACAATGGGTCCTTAATCCCGGGTAATCCCCGTTATTTGTTGGGGACAATTGGCGTGAAGAGACGTGTTTAATAAAAACTTACCCTCTTGTACAGTCGGCTACGACCAAGTATGTAGGATGAGTTCTTCATCTTGTCAAGTCATTTTAGTATAATTCTGCCCAGTAGCATAACCCTTGTTGGCAGTTCTTTATATAAAAACGTTGGCAGGCCAAGTTACTAACAGTAAAAATTTTACATAAATATTAATCCACTTGTGGACAACATAAGCGGATTATTTGTTTAAACAGCTAAGGAATATAGTACAAACGTAACATACAAGGAAATGATTAATTTATGACACTTACTGTCACAGGTATTGTCTATCTGAATATTAATTGATGTAATTAAAACTGTTTTAAAACGGACTTCACTCGTTTATTATATTTTTACAATTTTCCGACGTTTCGCCACTTTTACAGGTGCCGTGGTCTCGGATGACTGAGGTGACAGGCGTCTTTTTAAAAGCATTAACTATTAGTTTACTACCCTCTGCAAAAATTACAAAAGTTAATTATAAAGTTACGTTCCAAAATAGGTAAATCAATTATTTTATATAAAGTCAACATATTAAGTTAAAAAATAAAATTTAAACTAAGAATTTCTTTTTTTTATGTTTTTGCGATGATTAAACCATTTTCCAATTTCGATATTCTGTCACCTGCACTAGGTGCTGGTCTCGGAGAAATTATCACTACGTTTTGTTTAAGATTGCCCAAGAGATATTACTTTTTTTATGTTGAGATCAGTGCCAGGGTAAGATTGACAAGTTTACACCTGCCATGGACTGACGCCTGACTCGTTACCAAGGCTTTTAATGTTCTGAACGACAGTAAAATAGTAATTTCTGTTCGTTATATTTGCCTTAGGAATAAATATTTTACCCGACTGAGAAGGAGCCTTAAAGGATAATATGTTTAGCTTGTCTATATATATATATATATGTATGTTCGATTCTATGTTCCCTCATAACTCCTTAACCAGTGGTCAGATTTTGACAAATCTGAATCGATTCGTCGTGTTTGAGTAGCATAGGTCACATGAAATCAGCACAAATTCAACTAAAATAATTCAAAATACTAAAAACCCGACTACAGAGCATCTTCTTCTTCTTCTTCAGGCTATATTAGTCCACTGCTGGACATAGCCCACCCCTAATGAGGGGAGGGTAATAATAATAATAATATTGGCCTTTTTGCATCTACTTAATGAGATAATTTATACAGCGTCCACTCACACTAGATGGGTGAAGGGACCACTCCGACGCTGTAGTGCCTGGGTCATGGTTTTATAGATGGTGTAAGCTTGCCCAGCACCTATACCATCCTGACAGCTTAGTCGGCCTAGCCCACAGGAAAGACTAGTCAATACGTGCGGAGCCAACCAAGCCGCGGGTTTCCTCACGATGTTTTCCTTCACCATTAGCGTGTGGTATTGCGACTGCAAATTCGCAAATGTACGTAACTTTGAAATTAAACAAAGTCATTGGTACATGCCCGCACTCGGGATCGAGCCTGGGGCTCTCGCTTGCCAGTCTATGGTTCTACCCGCTGAGCTACCACCGCTAATAAAAAGGGTAATAAAACGTAACTAATACCAATACTCTATTTTTATTTTTAATGCACTAACCCGTGCTAAGGAACAAATTTAAAAACCTATTTAGAGGCTAAAAATTTCACCCATGCCGGGATTCGAACCCGCAACCTCTGGCTATCCGTACCAGCGCTCTACCAATTGAGCAATGGGCGACTCACGGCATCAGTGAAATTTCGAACCTCTTTACAATATTCTCTGTATTACGTACAGGCAGCGACATCTGACTTAAGCAAATTGCATTACTTACAGCCCCGACTACCTACTTTGCAGTTAGGTTTTAACATCGGAACGATATCACTGTACCCACATGATTACACTATTTTTATTTTTAATGCACTAACCCGTGCTAAGGAACAAATTTAAAAACCTATTTAGAGGCTAAAAATTTCACCCATGCCGGGATTCGAATAGCTCAATTGGTAGAGCGCTGGTACGGATAGCCAGAGGTTGCGGGTTCGAATCCCGGCATGGGTGAAATTTTTAGCCTCTAAATAGGTTTTTAATACCAATACTACTGAGCATAACTAATTCTTAATTAATTTATTGATTTGTGAGACGAGTACATGAGGTGTTAAAGTTAAAAACACGGTTTCTTTTGTGTTCTACCTAAACCCAATTTCACGAATGTAACTCATCGCGAAATACCTTCTGCTTAGTAGTAGTAAAATGACGTTTCCCATACTTACTAACCCTACTAACTTAGATAAGCTCGCCTTTGTTGGTAAATGTTATTTCTTATGTAATATCCTATTTAATGTTTCGTGTGCAATAAAGAATAGATAGAGATAGCGAACACTTTATCTATAATATAAAAATGAATCACTGAATGTGTTGGTAAGCGCAAATCTCGAGAACAGCTGAACCGATTTCGCTAATTCTTTTTTTTTAGTATCCCTTTAAGTACGAGGATGGTTTTTACGGAGAGAAAGATTTAAAAAAAAAATGTTAGTCGGTACGAAGTTCGCGGGGTCAGCTAGTTGTACATAAAAATGGAAATTACACAGATATTTCTTATATTATTATATATATTATATATATTATATTTCTTAGATATTTTTAATATAAAGCAGAGTTCGTGATCTTTATTTATCAGTATAGTCGTTAAAATTTTGTCCTCTTGTGTGTAGGTTAGTACTTTCCTTGTCTTATGTAGAACTTTATTATAAGATATATATATGTATGTTTATAATGAATTATAAGTTTATATAAGTAACGGTATGTAAGTGTATTATTATTAAGTATAAGTATGTATCAATATTCAAATTTGCACTGGCTACCCGTCTTTCTAATTTCCTTCAGCAACTTTCCATCGTAAGGTTGTCTGGAAGAAATTGCTTTCAGCAATAAGGCCGCCAATTGTACTATGTATATTTGCAATTGTTTTGTATTTGTTGTTTTTCCAGTGTACAATAAAGAATATTCTTATCTTATCTTATATTTCTTAACCTAAGAGTACTTATCACTAAAATTGAAGTACCAATAATAATAATTACTTACTTATTGCTGAGCTCGTACGTCTGGCGCACCCTGGGCCACATTCAGCGAATCCCTCACCTCACCGATTGGCAAATCTTTTTACCAAGATGGCTTGCCATCGACATGCTAAGAATAAGAATAGAAGTAGTAGTTAGCTTTGTCGAGTTGGTAAGATAAGATAAGAATATTCTTCATTGTACACCAGAGCACATATTATAAAACATGCAAAGATACAAAGTACAATTGGCGGCCTTATTGCTAAAAGCAATTTCGTCCAGACAACCTTATGACGGAAAGTTGCTGAAGGAGATAAGAGACGGGTAGTCGGTGCAGATATGAATATATTAATACACTACTTATGTAAATAACAATATACCTACATAAACAGTAACATAATATAGTTATGAATTTATGATACACATACCTATACTATAAATACGTTACAGTGACAATCTACGCGATGAGGAAATAAATACAATATTGTGTACCTATATGGAGACATATGGAAAAGACAAAATTAAAAGTTGATGCTATTTTTTAATTCCGTTTTTTTACTATTATATTGTAAGGGACAAGTATGCAAGTAGACAAATGAACAGAGTGTACGCTAGCCATGATACCAGGGCATTGATTGTACCGTGGAATAGGGATCAGGGATTAGGAGTGCAGAAATTATCACGACCTCGATCAAAGGAAGCGAGCACAATGGCGCAGTGTTGAGTTTCATGGGGCGTGATGGAAAAAATTGGGTCGGTGATTAGTTTTTTTGAGGACAGGTGAATTTTGATCTGAATTTTATTTTATACTTTAATAACATAACACTTCATGTCAATAATACCTTCACGCTTTTTCCTTATGATAGAAAGAGGAATAGGTCTATGATCTGAGGGTATAAGTCATTGTTCCACTCTAAGTAAGAAAAGTTGAAGATTATATTCCTTTTAATGCACTAACCCGTGCTAAGGACAATTTTAAAAACCTATTTAGAGGCTAAAAATTCCACCCATGCCGGGACTCGAACCCGCGACCTCTGGCTATCCGTGCCGGCGCTCTTTCCAACTGAGCTAATGGGCGACTCATCGGCATCAGTGACATTTCGAACCTCTTTACCATATTCTTCTGCCCATTGGCTCAGTTGGAAAGAGCGCTGGCACGGATAGCCAGAGGTCGCGGGTTCGAATCCCGGCATGGGTGGAATTTTTAGCCTCTAAATAGGTTTTTAAAAGTTGAAGATACAAAAATGCAAAAAAATTAGTTACTCTCAGTCCATTGCTAAACACAAGCCTCTGTAAGACACGCTACAATGCCCGATCTTCGGCAGATTACGAAAAACTCGTTCTTTTTACCAAATTCCTAGCAAGGATAGGAAAAATAAATCGTCGCAGTTTTGACAAAATGACAACAAATAAGCCAAAAATGGCGTTATAAAAGAAATCGGCTGTTTGGAATTCGAACTCTCAACATTCCCTCCTAGTACGTCTAGCACGCACTTGAGACTTTTCATGCGATACATTTCTACAAGAAACTTTTTTTCGTCCGTCGCGCTCTTTCGTAACGCAGGATGCCGTAACCAGAATCACTATAATCAATGTAATCAGAATAGGTTTTTAAAATTGTCCTTAGCACGAGTTAATGCATTAAAAATAATATAATCATGTGGGTACAGCGATATCATTCCGATGTAAAACCTAACTGCAAAGTAGGTACTCGGGGCTGCAAGTGATGCAAATTACTTCAGCCAGATGTCGCTGCCTGTACGTAATACAGAGAATATTGTAAAGAGGTTCGAAATTTCACTGATGCCGATGAGTCGCCCATTAGCTCAGTTGGAAAGAGCGCTGGCATGGATAGCCAGAGGTCGCGGGTTCGAATCACGGCATGGGTGGAATTTTTAGTCTCTTAATAGTTTTTCAGAATCACGAAATTAAAATAAAACGCAAAATCATGTGCAAGGAGGCACTTTTCAAGGGTCCGCAGGCAGAAAGGCCAATCGATCGACATTAAACATTAAGGCTGGCTGAAATAAATTTCTTCAAAAATAAGTCCGCTTTTGCTCGTAGTATAAATTAAGTTAATCCTGTTTTTGTTCGATTTTGTATTTTGGGCAATAAAAATTACCAAACATACAAATTAACTGGCTACAATTGTAGATGTCAGCTGGTATAACTTTGTTTATTGACAATAATCTAATCTCGAGCTTCTTTCAATCTGCTACAAGACAAAAAGACAATTTTATGTTTTTTGTGTCTTGTTATAAATTGTTTTTTTTCTCATTTTATTTGTTTTAATCTCAGCAATCATATTTTAAAGGTTAATATAGATTATTTATCTCAGTGTCTATTCTATAATAATATAATTATTCTATTAATCTTGAAACGGGCAACTATAATTATTTATTAAATTTGTTTTTGACGTTCATTATGTAACAATTTTATGATATTTCTCTTTTTCTTCAGAAACGTTTTGTCTTATGGTTGTCTGGCAGAAATTACTAGTAGCAACAAAGCCGCCAATTGTACTCTGTATCTTCACATGTTTTATATGCTGTGCTCTGGGTACAATGAACAATATTCTTGATCCTTTTTATTATGTTAAGCTCGACGTTAAAATTGCAAAGGTTAAGCAGCAGACTCTACCAACCTAGTTCGTCACATCGAGTACGTGCTAGCCACACTGCGTCTTTAGTTAGGTTAATTAGAGGCCCGAAGGTGACATCCCTCAGCTTTTTAAGTGTCAGAGGGCGCAAAATAAATGCCCCGCACAAAAATACACGTTTCTACTGAAATAAATCAACTTTTTCACGCGATTCCCTCGCGCCACTCTCTTCTGTGAGTTTTTTAAGTGACAGGCAGGATTTGAAGTGTCGTATGACGTGCATTGCGTGTTTCGGAACGTACCTCGAATTGTTTTTTTAAACGGCATCCTGTTTATTATCGCGCAGCCGCAGTTCTTTCTTTGCTATGGTTTAATAACAGCCATCTACATAGACACAAGTTAAAGAATAGTGCACACGAGTAGATTTTTTAGTTTATTTATAATGTTTTTTAAAATCTGGTGATTTTAAAAAACATTCGGAAAGTTACTCTGTGACACGTCAGTTAAGCAGATAAGTGCTAAGCTACGAAAATATGATTGTAGTGTACATCTACGAGCAGGGTACTAATAGACTATACATTTTTTTATGTAGCCTATAAACGTCCCACTATAGGGCCCAGTCCTTCTCTCACAGAGAGACTATGGGCTTAATTGCGACGCGTGCCCACCGCGGATTGGAAATTTCAAGCGCTGAGGTAGTTGAATACCTCAGACACTCAGGTTTCCTCACGATGTGTCCCGTCACTGTTAGCGAGTGATATGGCTACTGTAACTTTACAATTGAACATAACTTAGAAAACATAGTCATTGATACGTGCTCGCAATGGGAATCGAACCTGGATCTATCGCTTCCGAGTCCATTGTTCTACCTACTGGGCTACCACCGCTCTAATAGATATACATAATAGATAGAATATTCTTTATTGTACACAGAAATAATAATAATAAATTATTTACCTCCAAAACAAGACCAATACAGCTTATTGTACATCTTAAATCATAATCTATATAAATAAAATTCAAAGTCCTGACTGACTGACTCAGTCATCAACGCCCATCCCAAGCCGTTAGAACTAGGAAGCTGAAATTTTGCACAGAGAGTCTATACTTAATGTAGGCAAGGAATAAAACCGGATGTTTTTTAAATTCAACCCCTAAGGAGGCGAAAAGGGTTGCCAAAATTTGTATGGGAGGTATAAAGAATGTTGTCTAATTTTCTTGAAACTTAAAATAAATACTCTTCAACACAATTTATTGTACACGCGTTTTGCCGTTTTTCTAAATAACGGGGTTGCAAAAAAAGTCCACGCGGACGGAGTCGCGGGAAAAAGCTAGTATACAATATTATTACTGAACAGGATTTACATATTTACCATAAAAAAGCTTTATGTTTTTACATATTGTACACAGAAATAATAATAATAATAAATTATTTATCTCCAGACCGAGAAAAGTTAAATGTCAAAAGTGAAGTGCCATGTTGTTAGAAGCCGGGTTGTTAGATTTTTTCGGCAGTCAAACGGGGTAAAACAGAGTAATTAATAAAATCCAAACGGAACGAAAACTCGTGCGGGACACGTGGCGACCAAATGGTGACAGGCAACAACAAAGGGCCCTTCTCAGCTTAGCTTTTAGGGTTCCGCCGGTAATTAATGCGGGCTTTGTTAGTTAAGAGCTTTAAAATTTTCGTAAGCACCGCACATTGTTAGCTTGAGTTAATCAGGTAAGTGAATCGAGGAGTTTTATTAATTATTAAAAAGCGTAAATTGGTAATTACTTGTGATCACACTATTTTTCTTATTTTTAATGCACTAACCCGTGCTAAGGACAATTTTAAAAACCTATTTAGAGGCTAAAAATTCCACCCATGCCGGGATTCGAACCCGCGACCTGTGGCACGGATAGCCAGAGGTCGCGGGTTCGAATCCCGGCATGGGTGGATTTTTTAGCCTCTAAATAGGGTTTTAAAATTACTTGTGAAATAAGAATCTAAAAGTCTTATTTTTGAAGCGTCGAATTCACTAAAACGCTCTTAAAGCTGATTTGTAAGAGGAGTCCTCCAATAAACAGTATTATTTATAAAACAGTATTATTTATAAAATTCCTTAAAACACTAAAAGCGTATTTCCCTTAACGAAGTCTATTTAAAACACTCGTGATGTTTTCTTTCACCATTAGCGAGTGGTATTGCTACGAGTACCTACTACAAATTCACAAATGTACGTAATTTAGATAACGAAGTCATTGCTAGATGCCAGGATTCGAACTCATAACCTCACCGAATGAGAAGACGGTCTTCTTCTTCTTCAGGCTATATTAGTCCACTGCTGGACATAGTCCTCACCTAATGCGCGCCATAGCGCAAGGTTGTGCCATCATTGGGGGTTAATGCCCATAATCCCCACGCTGGGCACGCGGGTTGGGGATCGCAGTTTGGTGGAATTGTACTGCAGGGGGCGCTGCTGCCCACCCTCCGGTTTGTGTCCCTTAGTCGCCTTTTACGACGACCGCGGGAAGAATTTAGGTTAAGACGGTACGGTTAGAAGACAGTCTACCGCTCCGCTACCACCGCTATGGCTTTCAGAACATCAAAAATGCATAGTATAAATGCTCATTTCCAGCTAGGGTACAACGTCGCGATAAAAGTTTTATCTTACTATCGGGTAGCGCCGCCTTGTTTTATTTTACGCGTAAAGTGATATGCAGCTACCCCATAAGTGGGATAAAAATTTTATCTTGACCTTGGGCTCTCCTGGGCGTGGGCACGCCCACCACCAGACGGTCTGACGACCTGGTTACGGTGGTGGGGAGTCACTGGATGCAGGTGGGCAAGACTGGGAAGCTTGAAAAACTATGACGGCGTGGGCGTCGACAGCCGATAATAATGATGATTGCGGTCCCCTAGAACCATTTAGATATATTTACTTTACGTATCAACCCTTTGTATCACGCTAAGGCTGATACAAAGTATTAAAAAGCAAAAAGAAACAATAAGACAAGGCACAGATCTGCTCTAAAAGAAATAAAGTAGGGGCTTAATCACCAGGTTGCCCACAGCGGTTTGGGGGTACGAAATTCGCACGGGGGTACGCGTAATGACTACAGTGCGTTCACATTAACTTGACGCGTGAGAGAATTGGTAACAACGACATAACATGTGAATTAGCTTTTGGACCTAATCGGAAGATGGTAAAACAAGCCTTCAATCCTTTTATTTTCCTCAAGAAATGGGAATGATATCTTATTTAACATGATAACAGTAAACATCTTAGTGCTACCAATTCTCTCACGCGTCAAGTTAATGTGAACGCACTTTAATGCTAAAATCTCCCTACGATGGAAGCTCTGTGCCGTATAGAGGTTATTATTAAACTTTATTGCACACGAAATATTTAACAGGACACTATTAGGCTGTTGTCCATCACGGGGGCCAAGTGGGGGATGGTGTAAACAAATATAAGGCCTTTGACACGGCTTAACGACTGCCGTTACATGACAGCCGGCACCAACAGCTTAGCGGGCCTTACAAAGCACGGAGGCGCTCGAAAAAATGCCACTAGCAGTAGTCACGGCATGGTCATCCATCCAGCACCTGACCGTGCCCATTGTTGCTTAACTTTAGTGATTGATTGATTGATTTATTTAATAGGTAAGCCAACGGCCCTCTTATAAAACACTTTTGCTTAATTAGGGTATAACAGTTTCAGCCTTATTATAAGGTTGCCAATTAAATGCTCACACAACATTCATAATTAGGTCTTATTCTTGACTTATAATTTTATAAAACTTGAAAAGAATTTGATTTAAAATATATATATATATATATATATAATTAGAAGAAAATAGGAGACATTTAGGAACTTTTAGGAACTTTTTTCAACCACTCGGTTCCACTAGGTCTTGAGCGTTTACATTTATTAATCTACTTTCTACTCGTAAGTATGATTACAATCACCGTAATCATTTTACTATCGATTATTGCTACGTTTCCAGCGGAACCCGCATGGTTGACGGTCATCTCCCAGATGTGAATTTTATTCCTAAGTAGGTAGCAGAGGTCCTTGACAAAAGGCGGTTGTTGTTCGGACAATGAATTTAATTAATGATTTCTTAGTAGGAATAATAGAGGAGTTTATTTTAGAAGCAATAATTCAATCAAAGTTATGATTTCGTATAAAATGGCGGATAGTTAGTTTAGTTAGACCTGAGATTTCCGCACTTAGCCTCATAGTTGGGCCATTGTACGTAGGAAGCGCTGAGGTACGCTAACCTCAGACACTAGGGTTTCTTTACGATGTTTTCCTTAACCGTCAGCGAGTAGTATTGCTACTATATTTTCACAAATGTACATAACTTAGAAAACATAGTCATTGATACGGGGTTCGAACTCACGACCTCACGATTAAGGTAGTGGGTCATAAAATGGCGGCTAACGCGGATGTTAACTAACCGGCTACCCGTATCTATTTCTCCTCGGCAAATTCTCCAATTTGAGGTTGCCTGGAAGAAATTTCTATTAGCAATAAGGCCGCCAATTGTATTTGATCTTTTGTATCTGTCGTTTCTGTAACTATATTTCCGGTATACAATAAAGAATAACTATTCTTATCTTAACTTAATCAGTACATTGGCCTTTGTATCTACATAATGAGATGATTTCAACAGCGTTCAATCTTCAGTCACATTATATGGGTGAAGGGACCACTCGGATGGTCTAGTGCCTGGGACATGTATTTTAGATGGTGTAGGCTTGCCCAGCACCTATACCATAGTCGGCCTAGCCCACAGGAAAGACTCCTCAATACGTACGGAGCCAACCAAGGCGCGGGTTTCCTCGCGGTGTTTTCCTGCGAAACTGCGAAAGAAACCATCGTGAGGAAACCTGAGTGTCTGAGGTATTCAAATACCTCAGCGCTTAAAATTGCCAATTCGTGGTGGGCACGCGTGGTAACTAAGCCCTTACTCTCTCTCTGAGAGAAGGCCTGTGCCCTGCAGTGGGACGTTTATAGACTAGAACGTCGGACGTTTATAGACTAGAAAGAACCTGTGTGTGTGCGTAGATGCAAATAAATGTTTTTATCTAAGTATGTAAAGAATCATGCGGGTACAGTGCTACACAAGAAATAAGTCTCGCGGATGTACTTGCCAAAATTTGGCCATCTGCGGCAAGCTGATCGACCAATCTGATAGTTTCATTTTATGGCAGGCCGCGCGCCTTTGTTGCTATTGGTTGATTCAACGTAATCGATGCAGGTGACTATTAGTTTGGCAATATTAGCGTGAGCGAAATAGGTAGCGCTACCGCGGCAATCAATTTTGCACCTTAACCGTATCGGTTAAAGTTCATTTTGAATGTACTTATAGCTTCGGGTACTTTCGTTACACTTCTTCCTAGTCTGCGCGAACGTAGATTCCCGAAGGGACTTTTATGATGTGTTCTACTGTACAGCGATATCATTCCGATGTAAACCTAACTGCAAAGTAGGTACTCGGGGCTGCAAGTGATGCAAATTACTTCAGTCAGATGTTGCTGCCTGTACGTAATACAGAGAGTGTTGTAAAGAGGTTCGATGATACGATGAATTTCACTGATGCCGGTGAGTCGCCCATTAGCTCATTTGGGAGAGCACTGGCACGGTTAGCCAGAGGTCGTCGGTTCGAGTCCCGGCATGGGTGGAATTTTTAGCCTCAAAAGATAGGTTTTTAAAATACTTAAATGTAAAGAATGTAAAGCATTTGTGAGTGACAGAAATCCCTAGGAATCTGCTGAAAAAACACCCCGAATTACGGTTTTCCACGATAATTTACAACCGCTGCATTAGACTAGGAGAACATAAAACTAAAACTGTGACAACTATCAAAAGAGCTGTATGGAATGTCGTTGCTTTGTTCAACTATTAAAACAAAGAGGAATCTTTGATGTCTTTTCGTAGACGTTTTGTAAAACAGTCACTTGGTTTTACGAGGGTGGTACAGCTACCTAGAAAAAATATAGAGAAAGAAAGTTTAAGTGGACGGTACTAAAGTAAATTCTTACAATATTATTAAACAGTATTAGGTCCCTACTTACCCAGGGCTTTATAAAAGTGGTTTTAAATTCATATTCAACATGAAAAGAATAACGAACCGCTCGTGGTCTAGTCGAACCGACTGATTGGAATCAATCACTCGAGTTACGCAATACCAAGCGCGGTCAGGTGCAGGATGGGTGACCGTCCCGTGAATACCGCTAGTGGCATTTTTCCGAGCGCTATCGTGCTTCGCAAGGTACGCTAAGCCGTTGCTGCTGGATGTCGTGTAATAGCAGTCGTTAAGCCTTGTCAGAGGCCTTATGGGCGGCTCGGTAACTTCTGACAGTATCTAAGGCCCGCCACTGTGTTACAATCCTCCACCAACCTGGACTTGGCCCCCGTGGTGGAGGATGCCCTAACGCCCCAGCGGTGGGGACATACAAGGGTTGATACCACGTTGATACCGAAGTTATACTGATTATCAGAAAGTGCTAGTGTGCAATTGTTGTGTAGCAAAAATGTTATGTAAAATCTTTGGCAAAACTATTGTAAAAAAGACTGCTTTAAAAAACCTATTTAGAGGATAAAAATTTCACCCATGCCGGGATTCGAACCCGCAACCTCTGGCTATCCGTGCCAGAGATCCGTGTATCTGGCACGGATAGCCAGAGGTTGCGGGTTCGAATTCCGGCATGGGTGAAATTTTTATCCTCTAAATAGGTTTTTAAATTTGTTCCTTAGCACGGGTTAGTGCATTAAAAATAAAAATAGTATAACAAGACTGCTCCCAAATCAAATTAGTCTTCTGGGGCCTTATTATAAGATATGTAACGTGTTTTCTTTTTAAAGCGTGGCTACTAATGATTCTAATAGATTTCGTATTGAAATATTTTTAGACAGTGAAAGAGGATGTAGTGACTAGAATTGAGAAAGGAATTTTGCGTTGGTTTGGACATGTGAAGAGGATTTAGGAAGAAAGATTGACGAATCAAATATATACTGCGAATGTGAGTGGAAGGGCTGGTACGGGACGTCCCAGGCGGACATACATCGACCAAATTGGGGTGTACCTATTAGCAAAAGGGAAGACAAAAAGAACCCGGAACCGGCGTGCGTGCATGCAACGACTTATGAACGTTGATGAACCGAAGGTGATCTGTTAGGATCGTGGCAACTGGCAGTTCCTGGTCTCTGCCTACCTCGCTGGGATACAGGCGTGAGGTTATGTATGTATATATGTATATATTTTTAAAACTACTAACTAGCGTTTAAGGCAAGACCATTTCGTTTTGACTTTCAAGCCACCCAAAATTCATGGTGTATACTTTTAGTGCACAAGAAACGGGGGGTAAGCTTCCATGTCGTTTGAAACAAAATCTATCTATCTATCTATCCAGCCCATGAATGAAGCCCACTGCTCGGTATAGGCCTCTTCCATTTCACGCTAACTCTCCCGGTCCCTAGCCAATCTCGACCACTTCCCCCGGCCGCTTTTTTAATGTCATCCCTCCAACGGGCAAGTGGTCTACCCACCGAACGACGACCGGTTCTAGTCCACCACTCCGTGACTGCCCTTGTCCACCTTCCGTCATCCCGTCTCATCAGGTGTCCCGCCCATCTCCACTTCAACTTTGTGATCCGTGTGCCCACATCTTCGACTCTGGTCTTTTGTCGGATTGCCGAAACCTAACTACAGTCGGAATTCCCTTTCGCTAAGCAGCGTTAATTAGGTCTTCTGTAAGTCGATAACTAGGAAGTTACCTAACCTTTCTAAGCAAAGAACGTTTTGACCTTTATTATTGTTGTATTTTACTACAAAGTCACTCGACAAGCACTTTTTAATCGTAAGTTTTCTGCTTATAAACGTTAAATAGCAAACGTAGCATCGGTTCCCACGGATTTTGTCCATTCAACAATCAGACGATATTGTTGGCTGCTCGTCCAATGACGTCAAAAAACTACTTTAAGTGAAAATGTACATAACCTTACGTAAAAGCGCATAGCCTACTTTTTTATTCACCGCGGACTAATGAGAACATAATAAAAATGTCCATAGATGTATGAAGGGATATGGAATTAAGTACTGTAGGACGCCCTCCGACCAGGTGGGATGACAATCTGCGAAAAACTGCCGGCAGATGCTGGATGCGGCAAGCTGAAGACAGGGCGCTATGGCGCTCATTAGGGGAGGGCTATGTCCAGCAGTCGACTACATAATATGGCCTGAAGAAGAAGAAGATGGAATTAATGGACGATGGTAGCCCAGTGGGTAGAACAAATAGACTCTGAAGCGAAAGATCAAAGTTCGATTGCCAGTGCGGGCATGTATCATTGAATTTGTTTAATTTCAAAGTTACGTACACTTTCGAATTTTTAGTTGCAATACCTCACGCTACCTGTGAAGAAAACATCGTGAGGAAACCCGCGGCTTAGTTCGCTCCGCACGTATTGGCTTTCCTGTGGGATAGGGCGACTAAAGCTGTCAGAATGGTATTTTTGTTTCCTTTTTTTTTACTATGGGCTGGGTATAGGTGCTAGGCAAGCCTACACCATCTAAAACAATGTCCCAGGCACTGCACCGTCCGCGTGGTCCTTAAACCATCTAATGTGAGGGACTGCCCCATTCAGAGACGTCCATTAAATTTAATGTTTATTCAAATATCATTATCTTTCACTTATAGTTATTATCAATGAAACAGAAAAGGACAACAGCATACTTAATCGGAGATTAACTTTAATTGACGTTTCTGAGTGCGGCGGAGAGGAAGCCACTGAACATTGGATAAATTATTTCTGGACATATGATAAATCATGTATGTATGTATTTATTTCTTGTCTCCGTCTCTGGTTGCCTGAAAGAAATTGTTTTTAGTAATAAGGCCGCCATTTGTACTGTACTTTTTATATAATTTCTTTTACTGTAATTTCTGTGTGCAATAAAGAATATTCTATCTATCTAGATAGGCCAATAGTCTATTTGACAGGTTTCTGAAAACCAACTCAGATTTTTCGTTGGTGTTTAATAAAACATAGCTGGTTTGTCTGTTAGCCTATTAAGAGCTTGCATAACATGACAGCAGTACCGACGTTAAATGTTAGTAAAAATCCCACTCGAAAAAGTCTTTTGATACCGGATAGCATTGTTGTTTGAAAGAGCTCTTAAAAGTGGCGGCAAAAAGCAAAGTGACACTTGAAAAAAGGCGCCAACTATTATAAACAGAAGCTCGTGTTCTTTTTTTAGGGTACCCTAACCAAAGAGTATTAGAGTATAAACGCGACCTGTTCGCGGTTACCCTGTAAATGGGATCCAAAAACACGCGACTGAATGGCCAGGGCTTGAATTCGGCTAATGCATTTACAATGACCATAGTTATGTATTGAACGGGTCTAATCGCGATTATTTATT
Organism: Yponomeuta sedellus; assembly: GCA_934045075.1. NCBI lineage: Eukaryota > Metazoa > Arthropoda > Insecta > Lepidoptera > Yponomeutidae > Yponomeuta > Yponomeuta sedellus. Next base: position 12,234,585 of record OW203744.1, on the reverse strand, counting down.
AGGTAAATAACGATTAATTTTATTTATTTATTTGGAGAAAGTACAGGCACAGATAACGAATATTAACGTGTTTTTCAATATTGGGTATGGACTTATCTGTCCTATAAACTTATCTCACCTATAGTTAAGGCGGTTAGTATAAAATCGAGAGGCGCGTACTATCTAACATGCAAAAAAAAACTTATCAAATAGAACTAGGTATAGGCCAATGAGATGAATAAATTACATGTTTATTTAGCTAGACCCACAATCAGAATATAATAAATTATAAACCCTTACCTTAAATTGAGACAACGAATTATGGAATAAATCAACCGAGGCCATTAGAGCCGTTTAATATATAATTATGTATGAGTATCGTGAATCATTAAGAAATACCATTACAATGACGATTGCATGAACATGGCGATTTCATTTTATTGCTGCAACAAGTCTAGGCGTGCACGTAAACCCACGTGACCCGACCATGAATCTGTCTTGGTATTATAATGCACTAACAGAATCTAGGCCCTGGCCGGGTCGACACCAGCGCCACGCCTTTATATATTTCATGGGACTCCATTTGTCCGTCTGTCTGTCTGTCAACAACCCGTATCTCATGAATTTTGGTAGCTAGACAGTTGAAATTTTTCACAGATGATGTATTTCTGTGGCCGCTATAGCAAAAAATAGTCAAAATAGAATATTTTAGAGAGGCTCCCATACAACAAACGTGATTTTGCTGCCGTTTTTCTCGCCATTACTATCGGCAACTGGTAGACGTTTGAAACATTCAAAAATATTTAGATGTATATTCATCACATCACACTAATATTATAAAGGCGAAGGTTTGGGTGTGTGTATGTTTTTTACTTCTACACGTCTAAACGACTGGAGTGGTTTTAATAAAATATGGTGTGGAATTAGCTGATACCCTCTATTAACTACGAGTACGTTTTACTGCCGTAAAATATCTTATTCCCATGGGAAAGTCGATAAATCGTGGGTTATCGATTTTCCCATGGGAACAGCTAGTTAAAAAAATAAATAATGTAATTAAAGTGAAATAAATATTTAAGTGGGCATCAATCTGGGCGCGATTGGGTTGTATAATTATTCTAACGACAAATAATTACCTACTAATGAAAACTGTGAGTACGGAACCCTGGGTACGCGAGCCCGATTTGCACTTGGCCGGTTCTTCAAAGAATCTGGTCACAGTGAACCCTTGTAGTCGCAAGAGTGTTAATTAATTTTGTATTTACTAAATAAAATAAATAACATCCATACAATACAATACCTTATCCCTAACAAAGCAGGCGTTGATTCTACTTTTGATTGCGTTTGCTCTAGATGTAACTATCTACTCAATACTTTATAATTCATTGTCTTCCACAAGTAGGTACAGTACTACACATCATAAAAGTCCCTTCAGGAATCTAGGTTCGCGAAGACTAGGAAGAAGTGTAATGAAAGTACCCGAAGCTATAAGTACATTCAACATGATCTTTAACCGATACGGTTAAGGTGCAAAATTGATTGACGCAGTAGTCACCTGCATCGAAGACGTTAAATCAACCAAAAGCAACAAAGGCGCGCTGCCTGCCATAAAATGAAACTATCTGATTGGTCGATTAACTTGCCGCACATCCAAAATTTGGTCATCTGCGCAGGTACATCGAGCGAGACTTATTTCTTGTGTAGCACTGTATATACAGATGAAAACAATGGAATATGGAATACTAAATCTATCTATCTCGACTAACCTTCATTGTGCTTGGTATACAACTAAGCTAGTGGCGCTTCTTTCCTTTCGATATCAACCCTTATTATGTCCCCACTGCTGGGGCACGGGTCTCTCCCTGCATCACAGGAAGGTTAGGCTGTACTCCACCACGGGGACAAAGTCTGGATCGGTGGAGGATTGTAAAAGAGTGGCGGGCCTTACTGTTACCAAGCCGCCCTTAAGGCCCCTGACATGGCTTAACGACTGCCATTACATGACAGCCGGTGGCACCAACGGCTCAGCGTCCCTTGTAAAGCGAAGCGCTCGGAAAACATGCCACTAGCGGTAGTCACGGGACGGTCACCCGTCCAGCAGCGGACTAATTAGGACTAGGAAGATAAAAATATTTATCGCGGTATCGTGCAGCGGAGGCTGGAATACTAAATAGCTGATGTAATTTATTTAAAACATTCGTCAAAAGGAACGTGTAATAAAAAACACACAACTGTTTTATGTATTGCACAGCGGGGGACGTGAATAGTCAAAACAGGTGTTATTCTGAAGAAAAAAAAACTATTTTTCAACCCATTAGTGAGGATTTGTATTCATTATGCGTCATTATATAATTTGATAATTTTATACCGTAAGCTACGGTGAACGAGTGCAGTTCGTGTGTCGAACCGCAGCACTTATGATTTTCTTACTTTTGTAAGATATTTAATTTGTTTGATTGATAGTTGAACATTTTTGAGTCAGACTTTGCCCATCAAGAATGAGACGGCCTCCAGCAAGAATCGAAACCACGTCCTAGTTTCTGGTAGTCAAGCCTACTGCCGCTATAAACCAACAAGAGAGTTGAGATGAGTAATTTGATAATAAGAACTCATATTTGCACGTTTTAGAAATATTTTATTGCTCTTTTTAATCTAGGTATAGACCGTTAACATGAATGTGAATGGCCTCTTAGAACATTTTAATATTTTTTATTTGCTTAAAACCTGCCACACACTAGCCTCGTTCCAGTGGTGGCTGCGGTGGCGGCCCATTTAAAATATAAAACACTTAGACCGGGTTTCATAAAAATACAATTAGTAATTTGTTATGACAATTCGAAGTACATTCCGTAGTAGAGTCTACTAGATAATCTGTGAGTTAATCGACTTTTAATGTACATATTGTAGTTTTATGAAATTGAAATGTTTTCGACAACTTGTCAAATCTCAGGATTTATGTTAAATGAAATAATTTACAGTAAAGTTTTCGGAAAAAATAGGAAGACATTTACAGACATCAATTTTCAATAAAATATTTTTTTTGTAACCTATATACTTTCCACTGCAAGGTACAGACCTTCTCTCAGAGAGAGAGAGAGAGAATGCTCTTAGTTACCAATTAGTAATTTACTTTATTATACTTGATATCAAATAAAAATATATAACTATAAGAGAAAAATCCTACTATAACATTATAAACGTGAAAGTTTGTGAATATGTTTGTTACTCAATCATGTAATAACGGCTGAAAGTATTTACATGAAACTTGGCGTACAAATAGACAAAGATCTGAATTGAGACATAGGATCGGTCAGCTAATCACATCACATCACACTAATATTAAGGTGAAAGTTTGTGACTATGTAGGTTTGTTCCTTCTTCACGTCTAAACGGCTGGAGCGATTTTACTGCGAGAAAACATCTTATTCACATGGCAAAATCAATAAACCGCAACTGGTAATATTATAAACGACCTCTGTGGCGTAGCGGTAGCGCGTCTGCCTACCATGCAAGAGGTCCCGGGTTCGAATCCCAGCTGGAAACAAAAAAAAAGTCCAGGTCTTGGATGTTTACATGTTTGTGATGTCGTTGTTTCTTTCTGGTTCTCACGACACAGGGTATCCTAGTGTGGGGCCAGAGGCAATGTATGTGTCTGTATGTAAAATGTTATGTTATACAACTATATTAATGTTATTATACTATTTTTATTTTTAATGCACTAGCCCGTACTAAGGACAATTTTAAAAACCTATTTATGGGCTAAAAATTCCACCCATGCCGGGATTCGAACCCGCGATTTCTGGCTATCCGTGCCAGCGCTCTATCCAACTGAGCTTAATTATTAATGTTATGTTATACAGCGATATTAAACGTGAAAGTTTGTGAACATGGTTGGACGCTTGTTACTCAATCACTTAACAACGGTTGAAAAAATATAGGTATATGAAACTTGGCGTACAGATCGACAAAGATCTGAATGGAAACATAGATTGACGCTTGCGGATTAGCTAATAAGTTATAACTTCTTACGGGCCACGGGCTCTCGGCGGCCACCGCGACATCGCTCGTGTGTTTCATCATCAACCCATTATGTCCCCACCGAGGGGCACGGGTCTCTTTCCTGAGGAAGGTATAGGCCATACTCCACCACGGGGGCCAAGTCCGGATTGGTGGAGATTTGCAAGACTAGTGGCTGGTCTTACTGTCAGAAGCTTTCAAGCCGCCCCAAGGCCTCTGACTTGGCTTAACGACTGCCGGCAGCCGGCACCAACTACTTAACCTGCCTTGTGCATCACGGAATCGCTGGGAAAAATGCTACTAGCGTTAGTCTTAGATGGTCACCCATCCATGCACTGAACGCGCCCTACGTTTCTTGACCTTCGTTTAAGGTCACTAAAGCAGGAGGGGCTACGAACGATTCGTGCTCGTGTGTAACGGGCTTAAAATATTCAAGAATTACGTAAAAATGTCTTCGGCGCACCTTAGTTGAAACAATTAACATACGTGCTGAATGAATTGTATAATTTGCTCGACTAAAATAATAAAATGATGATCGACAGACAGACTTCTATTCGGTAAAAAAATGATAGTGGCAAAGAAAACTTAAATGAATAAAGAAGTCATTTCATCAATAAATAAATTAATGGTTTCATAATACGTGAATGTAACGTATGTCGGCCTAGAGAATAGCACCAACCCAAATTCTTCCCGCGGGTGTCGTAAAAGGCGACTAAGGGACACAAACTGGGGGGTGGGCAGCAGCGCCCCCTGCAGTACAATTCCACCAAACTGCGATCCCCAACCCGCATGCCCAGCGTGGGGTTTATGGGCATTACCCCCAAGGATGGCACAATCATGCGCTCATTAGGGGAGGGCTATGTCCAGCAGTGGACTAATAAAGTCTGAAGAAGAATACGTGAATAGGTACTAAGGCTCTGCATAAGACTATTTAATAGGCTTTACTTAAAGTCTGAAAAAAACTAGTGATTGGCTATGCAGTGCGTTGTTTTAAATCGCTGGAGAAATCAATTATGTCACACTTTGTATTTAGTATGTAACAGGGGATGTCTTAGCAAAGGGAAAGATAAAAAGTAACCGGAACCGGCATGCGTGCATGCAACGACTTATGAACGTTGATGAAGCGAAGGTGATCTGTCAGGATCGTGGCAAGTGGCAGTCCATGGTCTCTGCCTACCCCTCTGGGATACAGGCTTGAGGTTATGTATGTAAGATAAAGATATTTATTTGTCAAACACGAGTTTTCATGAAGATGGTACATATTTGTCCTGCATGCTTTGCCATTGTAGACGTACAAATTTCGTTGTGGGAGAGCGCCTTAAAATTGTCTTAGGTTTAAAAGAGAAATTAATTTTGTCAATACATTAATTTTAAAAAACTATTTTGTCAATACAAGTTGCTACACTAAGACGAAATATTTAAATGTCATAAGTAACATACCAACCCGGACTTGGCCCCCGGTGGTGGAGTATGGCCTAACCTTCCTGCAATGCAGGAAGAGACCCGTGCCCCAGCAGTGGGGACATATAAGGGTTGATAACGATAACGAAGTAACATATACAATTACATGAAAATTTAAAATGTCAGGAAAACTTAAGATAAAAAATAAAATTAACAAAAGTCAGTAATTATGCCAGACTTATATCTATGCTATTATTTTTCAGTCAAGAAATCCGTTACATTGTAATAGCATTTGTCCAATAACATAGTTTTCAATTTATATTTAAACAAGTTCATGTCAAGTTCTCTTAAGTCTCTCGGTAGTATAAATCGTAGGTCCCATGCAGAATATACTTTTTTGCAATAGAGCGGTGTTTGCCCTGCGGATACATACTCTACTTGTGTCACGTTGTAATCTATTACTTACGATTGAGATCTGTTTAAAAATCTCTGGATTGGATTTGACGAATAGAGCTACTTCTAAGATATATAGAGACGGCAGCGACAAGATATTGTATTTCTTAAAATATTGCTTACAACTATCACTAGATTTTAGGGCAAACATGGCTCTTATGCATCTTTTTTGTGCTTTGAATGCCGTCTCTCTATGGCTCTTATGCATCTTTTTTGTGCTTTGAATGCCGTATGTATATTGTATTTAGTATTAGGAACTAGTTTGTAGGTTGTTTTTCAAGCAAATGATTGCTGAAAAACTGCTCTGTCGACAGCCATGTCTTGTCTCTGGCGGCACATGCTGGGCACTCATAAAAGGTGAGTGCCCAGCATGTGCCGCCCACCAAATGTAAATTCGTTACTTGTTAGCCGTACGTTTTTCCTTTTGTCAAACTTGCTGTATTATTGGTCGCAATAAATGCATATATTTACTTTACTAAATCTAGTTGACATCGAAGAGTTCTGCAATTTACCTCCTGGCTCTATTTTACTAATCACTCGCTTCAATGAAATACTCTTATTTCAAAGTTACTGCGATAATATTAGACGATTCAATTATAAAATCCACGTACAAGTAAAGGAAATAAAAATAAAAAAGTTATTTCAACAGTGTAAAAGGAAATTGTACAAATTACTTCTTACAGCCACCCTAATTTTATTAATTGGAACACAGACAAATCACATATTAATTAATTAGTTGTACCACATAAACGAGGGAGAGAACAAGATAATTATAGAACTTTATCGTACAGAAAGACAATGAGCGATTTTCTGACAGCTCCTAAAAAATAGTTCCAATCTCGCTACTAGATGGCGATGCTGTCTACGTACGTAGTTTTTTTTAATACCGCTGAGAGACCTATTATTAGTCTGTGTTTGTATATCACTGTCGTCGTCGAAGTTGAAGTTTTGTTATCACTGTCGAAGATTTTATTACAAAACAGACGTAATTATACCTACTTAATTTTAAGTTTTTTACAGTGCATTTTATGACTTCTCATAAATTGATGATTTGTTGATTGACTTCTTTGATACAAAAGAAAAAAAAAACAAATTACCTTAAACAACCGGTTTGTTTTGTAAAAGAAATTACTAGAGTTGGTTAAATTGTTCTGTGGTCTAGACGGAACACAGAGCATATTACTATATGAGACGGAATGACAGCAGTTCACAGATTACAGATATATTGTGAAAAAAAATCAAGTCAAGTTTTATCAGAGCCATCTGTCGGAGTTTCAAGAACTATTTTTTGTTTTTAATTTGCTCTAGGAAAATCCCTCATTCTCTGTGTGGCAAAGTATTAATAATCAGTTCGATATCAACCCTATGTACATGTTACCCCTTATGTAATGTCCTATTTAATGTTTCGTGTGCACTAAAATATAATTAATAATTAGTTAACCCTTTGTATGTCCCCAGTGCTGGGGCACGGGTCTCTTCCTGCATCGCAGGAAGGTTAGGCTATACTCCACCACACGGGGGCCAAGTTCGGGTAGGTGGAGGATTGTAAGACAGTGGCGGGCCTTACTGTCAGTAGTTATCAAGCCGCCCATAACGCCTTTGACATATCTTAACGACTGCCATTACATAAATCAGTTAATCAGCCCGTAATCGTTCACTACTGGCGATGATTGATACACACAAAATACACATCGGCTTTCTTATTTCTGTTCTCGTCTATCTTCAGCCAGACGCAGCTAGTAATGTAGGCTAGTAAGACGTACCGAACTTTGACGTTAATTATGTGGACATTTTCTTTTTAGAGTGAATAAAATTCTGTTGACTTTGACATACTAACCCTCTCACTAACCGTACGTTTTAGACTTTTATTACCTATAATTTAAATTTTATTTTTGTCCAGCTCAAATAGCTACGCATGTTAGACTTTTTAACAATAACCAAAACTTTTTTATTCTTTTAAAAACCTATTTAGAGGCAAAAATTTTTTTTTTTTCACCCATGCCGGGATCGAACCCGCAACCTCTGGCTATCCGTACCAGCGCTCTACCAATTGAGCCAATGGGCGACTCACGACATCAGTGAAATTTCGAACCTCTTTACAATATTCTCTGTATTACGTACAGGCAGCGACATCTGACTTAAGCAAATTGCATTACTTACAGCCCCGACTACCTACTTTGCAGTTAGGTTTAACATCGGAACGATATCACTGTACCCACATGATTACACCATTTTTATTTTTAATGCACTAACCCGTGCTAAGGAACAAATTTAAAAACCTATTTTAACCTTTAAACCTTTTTTATTCTTGTTCTGTAAATAAAAAAATTAAATAAAATTATATTTTATCGTGTAAATTGTATCATCTAGGCTCAATATTTAAGGTACACATGAGTGCAGACTACAGTTTTACTGTGGTATCTTTGGAATTATTACAAACGTAGATCGGTATCTATCCTGACTGTATTTATATTGAAAACTAGCTGACCCAGCGAACTTCTCACCGCTTCTCAGTCGTTTCTTTATATATTTTTATTTTTCTCTCCGTAAGAAACATCCTCCTCGTACTTCAAGGGTACAAGATTCTTAGCTAATTCTTTTTTTAGAATGCACCTCGTACATTCTAAAAAAAGAATTATCCAAATCGGTTCAGCTGCTCTCGAGATTTGCGCGTACCAACACATTCAGCGATTCATTTTTGTATTATAGACTAGCTGACCCAGCGAACTTCGTACTGTCTAACAGTTTATTCTTTAATTTTTTTTTATTGTCTCTCTGTAAGAACCGTCCTTGTAGTTCAAGGAATATTGTAAAACAAGAATAAGCCAAATCGGTTCAGCTGCTCTCGAGATTTGCGCATACAAACATATTCAGCGATTAATTTTTATATTATAGAAGACTAGCTGACCTAGTGAACTTCGTACCGCCTAACAGTCGATTCTTTTTTTTTCTCTCTCTGTAAGAACTATCCTCGTACTTCAAGGAATATTCTAAAAAAAAAATTAGCAAAATCGGTTCAGCTGCTCTCGAGATTTGCGCTTACCAATACATTCAGCAATTGATTTTTATTTTATAGATTATGTACACATACTATCGGACCCAACAGACATTGTCCTGCATGCAGCGTCATCCGCCGGGCTGATTTGTAAATCTAAAAATCCAGGGCGAAATCCAAACGCAAACACAAAAATCTCATTCAAATCTGTCCAGCCGCTTAGGAGGAGTTCAGTAATATACACACGTACAGTTGAATTATATATGTAAAGATACGGTTGCTTAAATTGTAATGCCGACGACAGAAAGAAGTTCAATATACGTACATATACGTACTTTTTATGTGACAATAGTAACAAATGTCCGTGCCACACATGTGCACACTTATGTGATCACTTTTTTGAATTTCTGTCTGGCGCCGGCATAAAAGGTAGGATTAGCAATCTACCAGTCCACAAGCAGACACAGATATACTCTATGACATATTCTTCTGTTTTGTTTAACATCACTAGTGCGGCATCTGGTTTGACGGTGATTTGTTTTAACGAGTGAGATTTGAATTTGAAATTATTTTATTTAGCCATTTGTTTAATCATTAATTAAAGCAACGTGATGAATTTATTATCAACCCGTCAGTTCAGAAAACTCAATACAGCGATATGAGTTTTACCGCAGAGTTTTATCGATTCAGTCATAATTACTTTGTTTTATAAGTTACGTATATTTGTAAATTTGTAGCAATTATTTGACGAAAACCTAAGGATTTTTGAAAAGTATAAATGTGGAGTATCTGTATTAGCTTCTTCTTCACATAATCTTTTAATTGTGAAAAGACTTTGACGTTCATTAAGTATACATTTTTTTTAAACATTTCTATGTAGGCTATTAACTTTCCACTACAGGGCACAGCCCTTCTCTCAGAGAGAGCGAAAGGCTTAATTGCCACGCGTGCCTGCCGCGTATAAAATTAATTAATTAAATTATATTTATCCTAGCTCTTCACACTCCAATAACTAGTCTTGAAAGCAAAAAAATTAAATCATCTGAAAAGCAAAATCCTTAAAACGTAAAATCGTCTATTTATCTAGTAAAAGACCAAATACTCACATGTCTTTAATTACACGTTACTGACATTTCACTATGTAAGAGTAATTTAAGATATGAAGATAGGGACCTCGAGACAAACCAGTTATGGTTTTAGGAGGTCCGAATCCACTGTAGTAGGTACCTATATTATGTAAACCTGAATAAATAAATAATAACAATAAAAATATTATTAATAAAAAATAGTATTACCTTTGTACTGCTAAAGATCCAAAAAAAAGGATGAGCACCTAAATGTATCTTTGTCTTGCATTATTTCTAAGCCCCAGTATCTCGTACATTAACAATCTGTTAATCTTTCTGTCAACGGTTTTCAAAGGTTAACACGAGCACTAGACATAATTAAAACTGTTTTTATACGGATTTATGCTCGTTTATTACATTGTAAAAATTGAAAATTGTAAAAATGTAATAAACGAGCATAAATCCGAATAAAAACAGTTTTAATTTTAACGGTTTTCAAGTTATACCTACGTTACTTTGAAACCACTCTGTATGTAGGTATTCCCGCCTTTTTTATTTTCTTTCATTAACTAAGATGTCAGCGTCAGACTGGCCATAAAACCACTGCCGTCTTATACAAATAAAGAGCAAAGAGGTTTCACACTTTGATGGCCTCTTTTTTATTGAGAGGTCGGGTAGTCAGTTCCTCCCCTCCTGTCTTCTTGACGTTTATGCTGAGTTTTCATTAAGCACACTGCAGCTGCAGTAAATAAGGAAGTGTGCGAAGTATCACCTATCGTGTAAAGCAACTTCGAAATATTTACAATTCGACCGTTTATTTGTTATAGAAGGCGTAAATATTAGTTTGGCATAGTTTGTTTCGTATTTGTTAGATGTTTTGTGTGTGTGACTGTTGTAGCAATAAATTTTTCACTTTCTTTCTCTAAATATGACGTGTTATTTTACATTATGTTTGTACTGAAAAAGTTTCTCTAAAAAACGGTTAAAGATCACTGATCGGCGCCCGCAATGGCTATGAGTGACCTACAATGTTTATGTTTTGCTCATCAGATACCAAAAGTGAAGGACTTATTTTATATACGGGATAATTGTGTTTTGTTACACGACGTACATATTAGTAAGTAAAATTAGGGACAACTGCAGTGCAAGAACCAAGGACTTACTGGACTTTAACCTCCTATCCCTCGAAGGCAAAAAATCCTCAGAATCTTGTTAAATTACGTAAATTTATTCCAGGACTGATCTGGTTGGCTAGAAAAAATTTCAAAATAAGCTCTCGCTTATGTATTTATAGTACGCTTAAGTTTTGTGTAAAATCTTTCTTTCTTTTTGTAGAATAAAATTAAAAAGATGTAAAAAAAATATCAAAAATTTAAATTAAACCATTTTATGTTAAGTATGCCTACGTATAAAACCTGGAATAGTAAGTTGTCTAGATCGGGTATGTATTAGGAAACGTATAAATTATGTGCTATATATAGGGCATAATCTTATTTAGTTTTTATATGACATTCATCTCTTAAACTCCATGGCTAAGGCACGGCAAGGCTAAGCCATGGGGCTGAGTTTAAGAGATGAATGTAAATGGGGGTTCATGTTTTAGCCGAAACCGAACTTAGCGTCGGGGTAACCAAAATAAAGGGTTGGTAGAGTTTATTTTAATTGCTACTGAATTAAAAACCGTATTTAACTCTTTTGTTAAATTGCACGATTGAGGAACAAAAACAGGAAGAATTGCTTGTGTCTGAGTGGAAGCTTCTATTTAAACAAAGTTACTGCTAGAATGCGCAATTGCGGAAAAACGTAAAATAAGTCTGCTTAGTCGGTCTAGTGGTATTGCGTCTCATTACCACCCTGGAGGTAGTGGGTTAGATTCCTACTGGGGCCGCAGTACATTTGTACAAGTGGCCTCAGTCTGGGTGCATGTAAATGTATTTACATATTTTTGACGTCCTTGCCTGGTTACCATAGTACAGGGTATCCTAGTAGTAACATAGTTTTTCAATAGAATGAAATAAGCACGACAATGGTTGTTTTTGCCTCAATTTGGTAGTCTACAAAGCAATAGCAGTACAATGTCATTCCAGGGGTATAACCCCCGAAAATCAAAAAGGCATCTATCGCGAAGATCGAATCGGGCGAGGCACTGAATCAAGTAGCACGGGTTTTAGCATTGCAATGCGATTTAATACTAGGCTAACTGATAGTGTGAACGAAATGACCATTGCCGGACTAATATGACTCTATTGAACAACTATGCATTTTAGAGAATCTCCCCCCAGGTCAAGTGATTGTGTTGTGTCGACATGGACATCAATGTTGATAGAATTCAATTTACCTAATTTAATTTAGGTACCAAATCGTCTTATCCCCTTTTCCAGGCTATCAAACGAAGTCAACACCAGTCCATGCGAGTCAGAATCCACCTCAAACTCGCCACCGTCACTGCTGCAAGACGCTACGCTCCCTGCGCTCCTAGTATCCGGGGCGACTACGCTCTTCACCACCACGTCATCAGCCAACCCAGCGCTGAGCTTGTCCACCGACAGCCTCTGCTTGCCTGGTACCTCGGAGGTTGAGAGCTGTGGCTTGGCGAACGGATGCGCTGGTGCCCTGGCGCTGCCGCTGACGTCAGCCGGTGGTCTTTGCTCGTCAGCCTCCTCGAGTTCTGCGGTCGCCTGGTTGATGAATGAGGACAGTGCAGGTAAATAATCGTATTATGTACTTATATTTTTGGTTTTAATTCTGGTTTTCATAGTCATTATTTTATTTTTGTACCCAAAATTGATTTTGCCCAATTGGCTTGGACTCTACTTTTCATTATTTATAAGTATCTTTTTTGTGTCCCACTGCTGGGCAAAGGCCTCCCCCATGAGCTTTCACTCCTCCCTGTCTTAAGTACTTATCTAAGTATATTCCGTGTAAATAAAGTACCTACCTATATTCCGTTTTAGTTATCTTTTGTCCTGGGTGCAAATAAACACATGGTTTGTTTTATATCATGCAAACGAAATTTGAGGTAAATTAACCTATATTACATACTCATTTTCCCTTGAAGACAAATCTAACTTTCTTAGATCAAATGAAGTTCCTCTGGACTTATCGCCTATATTATACCGAGCAGTGTGCCCCGAACGACGGGATATCCTCCCCAAACTTTTCACTTTGTCGTCACAAGCGGCCAAGAATAACTTCGAATCGCGCACCGAGGGTTCTGTACAATTTTGTAGGTAGGCACTAACATATTATGAATAGTTTAGGAATCGAGTCTCGCAGTTTTTTCCGAGCTTTTCCCTAGCTCTACGACATTTTTTTTACATTTTAATTACAAATGGGTTATTTGGGTCATAAACACGTTTTTTTGAAGAAAATTGACTGATCAAGCTTGACCAACCCATTTTATATCCTACTATTTATGCTGTCATTTAATAATTAAATCATAATTCCACCTGTGAAGGGAAACATCGTGAGTCTCTGTGGTGTTCAATTCGTTCCTCAGCGCTTGAAATTGCCAATCCGTGGTGGGCACGCATGGTTATTAAGACCTTTCTGTCTTTCTCTCTGGGAGAAGGCCTGTGCCCTGCAGTGGGGCGTTTGCTACATAAAAATACATCAAAAATAATTTTTTGTCAAGTAAAGTCCTCTTCGGAATCCTAAGAATACTGCAACAGTTTTAACAAGGCCCTTGATGATAGCACTTACCTCCTCATGATCTCCTGGTGCAGGCGGCGTCAAGAGCGAGGTTCGCAGCCCGGGGCTCTGCGACGCGGACGTGGCGCTGCATGGGGAGCCGCTCTACGACACGCTTCCCTACGACCAGTCAGCCCTACCCTACCAATATTATAATAGGTAAGCTCGTAGGTGCCACTGCCCTCCTGGTATATTCACAATGCTATCAGCTGTAAAAGTGGTCAATGTCCCATACCGTCCTGAAAGAAGTTCCTAACGTCTAGCTATCAAATACGTTAAATTCTAAATTCAAATCGCAAACGTCATGATTCCGACAGAATTTGGCGCGCGCAAAATAGGGACAGACAATACGTTCAGTTCAATTCAATTTTGGTAACATGGCAACTAGCCGATGTCGACTATTTCTGCCAGAATCACGTCTTGAAATTGACACGACATGCGCTTAATAGGGAGGATAATAGAGCATACAGAAACTTAATAAATAGGGATTACTCTGTGGAGGCTTTTAATATTCAGTTAAGGGCTACCTGGGCAAACATCTTGACAATATGAATTAAAGGTTAAGGATACTCGGACTTCTGCAGTCCTATTACTCTCAAATAGTGACAACCAACTAACTACAAATAGATGGCGGAGACAGCTCAAATCTACAGTTCATTATTTATATCTAGATATCAAAATATTACATACTATTTATATCGAGCATCGGGCTCAGTGGCGTGTCTTAGAATAGCTCTGTGGACTGGCACCGGCTGAGTATGATGATTATCTATCTTCTTTCTTCCCTCCCCTAATGAGCGCCATAGCGCCCTGTCTTTAGCTTGCCGCATCCAGCATCTGCCGGCAGTTTTTCGCATATCATCATCCCACCCTGGTCGGAGGGCGTCCTACACTACGTTTGCCGAGTCGCGGTCTCCACTCAAGAACGCGTCCAACGGTTGTCGGTTCTTCGCGAGATATGGCCAGCCGACTGCCACTTCAGCTTGCTGATTCTCTGAGCTATGTCGATAACTTTGGTTCTCTGTCGGATGCATTCGTTACGAGTCCTATCCTTCAGAGAAACCAAGTTGGACCAGCCTTTTGAGTGTCCATGTCTCGGCTCCGTAGGTCATCAGGTTGGACGCAATTGAAAATTTTCGTTTTCAAACATTGCGGTATGGATGACGAGAAGATTCTGCGTAGTTTCCCAAACGCTGCCCAGCCCAGCTGGATCCTCCTCTTGGTCTCCTTCTCGAAACCTCTGATTATCTATATTACCTCTATATTCAATTATAAGTATGTATCGAACAGTTCTGATTAGGTGGGCCGACTACTAGTTTCGTTTATTTCCGCTTGCTGGCTAGTCCTTGACTTATTAATCACTCATAATTCCTTCACAAATCAACCTTCTAGCAGCTCCCTAAACATAATACATCGTTATAGTTATCCACCCTTGTATGTCCCCACTGCTGGGGCACGGGTCTCTTCCTGCATCGCAGGAAGGTTAGGCAATATTCCACCACATAACATAATACATAATGTGCCAATATTCCGATTTCAATATACCATACAAACACGTTTCCATCGGGCCGAATCACTACACAATAAGAGTGTCATCGACCTGAGGATTTGGCGGAAGCCTTCTAAGAAGGATTATAGGTCGAAGACCAAGCGTTTGTCAGCCTATGAATTACTGGTTTGTGGGTAGTTACATAATTATCTATAGACGTTCAAGCACTCATAGTTGAGTACAATACGTTGTCATACGTAGAATACAAGAAGAAAACAATGTTTTTTAGGTGAACCTACTTCATAGAATATACGAGGCCAGACTCTACACTTGCCTACCTTCTCCTTGTCCGTACACCACAAGCACATCTTCAACCACCTTCATCTCATTGATGATAATGATGTCCGCTTCATCGTGATCCGACGATGGCGACCTCATAGATAATAGATAGATAACACTTTATCTTCTTATATACAAGTATAAAAATGTATTGCTGTTCGTTAGTCTCACATAAACTCGAGAACGGCTGTACCGATTTGGCGGTTTTTTGGCAAATTGGTACAGCCGTTCCAGGGAAGGTTTAAATGGTGAGAAAATATGGATATATTACGAAAACTTTGGCGGTACGAAGTTCGCCGGGACAGCTAGTTGTCCATAGAAAACGAAATTATACAGATATTTCTTAATATTTCTTAATGATACTCGTACATAGTTATATATTAAATGGGTCTAATCGCGATTATTCATTAGGTAAAACGTAATTACCTTATTTCCCGACGTAATTACGAATAATCGCGATTAGACCCGTATAATACATAACCAGATATTTCTTATTTCTCATATTACGTTGTGGGACTTCTGCGACGATGGGCGCGGATGTGGCTCGTGTAACGCAGCTTGTTTTTGAAAGTCCGATTACAACGACCACAGTATATTTCGCCACGATCGTTGTACGTGTATGTGTAAGTGGGTTTTGGAAGAGCTTTGCACTGTTGAAGGTTTGAGTCAAGAGTCTCGAGCCGGGCTTTCTCGAACCGTTCCACTCGGTACAGCATTGTAGAGCGCCACACGTTCCTATTCCGTGCGATATATTCCCAACTTTCAGGCGTGATGTCTTGATCTCATTGCAGTTGGTTATAAAGAAAAAACTTTGGCTCATCTTTACCATATTACGTCCCAAAGTCTGCTAAAGTAAAGTTGGCTGCAGAAGTATTTAGCAGAAGTATTTACCTGGCGTTATCTTATTCCTGAATTACTTCAGATTGCATCAATGTCTTACAAAAACTTTCCCTCTAGGACTTTTGCAAAAACGTCCCTGTATCATATCGTCCCTTTCTCAAAGCGGCCCTTTCTCAAAACGTCCCTGTGTCATATCGTCCCTTTCTCAAAGGTTTGTTTGTTGCAGCATGCAGCAATATGGCGGCGGCGGTGCGGCGTCATCCTACGTCAGCTCGACCCTCTACAATCAGTCGTACGCAGCCTACCCTCCCACGCACAATACTGCTAATAGGTGCGTCTTCATTTATAAGGACCTACACTTTTAGGCGGATAGATTGAGAACACTTTATCTTCTTTTAATTTAAAAATGAACCGATTGCAGCTGAACCGATTTCGCTAATTCTTTTTTCAGAATATTCCTTGAAGTACATACGAGGATGGTTCTTACGGAGAGAAAAAAAAATAAGAATCGACTTTTAGGCGGTACGGAGTTCGCTGGGTCAGCTAGTTGTACATAAAAATGGAAATTACACAGATATTTCTTAACCAAAGAGTACAGACGGCGGGGTTATCACTAAAAGTGATATCTTCCAAACAACCTTCGGATGGACTTGACTAATATATTGGAGAAGGAAGTAGATAGTATTTCTTAATGAATCGCGATACTCGATACATAGGGGCGATACTCGTACAATAACCTCGGGAAAAAAGGTAATTACGTTTTACCTAATAAATGATCGCGATTAGACCCGTTTAATATAACTAATAACTAAGGAAGTAGTACAAATATACAATGTTATTATAAATGTATAAATTAATAGGTTCATGCCTAAACAATAGTGTACATATTATGTACACAATTATGTACCTACCGCCTAAAAGTCGATTGTTAATTTTTTTTCTCTCCGTAAGAATAGACAATCAGTCTGCCGTCAGTCTGAACACGTTCACACGTTCAGTCCGGCGTCAGTCAATTCCATCAGTCTGGTTAGACTGACGGCAGACTGATTGTCTATTCTTATGGAAGGAACTAAAATATAGTATAGTTATCAACACGTTCACACGTTCAGTCCGGCGTCAGTCAATTCCATCAGTCTGGTTAGACTGACGGCAGACTGATTGTCTATTCAGTGGACTGATGGACCAGATATGGATGGATATTCGAATATTTTGATGCTTCATCAGTCTGGCATCAATCTGAGTTTAATCAAGGTCACGGGCTGAACTGACGCCAGACTGAACGTGTATACCTACTCCGTCATACACACGACATTCCAACTAACACAATTCAATGAGCTATGAAGCTCATTTGAGACTACTAAATGGCTAAGGAAGTGAATTATGCAATCTTGGACCTGTAGGGGATAACATAAATAGCCTATGCTTATCTACATTTTTCATGTAGGTAAGTATCTCAAAATGTACGATGTGCAATAGAGAGTATTGATGTAATCTAATCTATATACGGCCTTCTCTCAAAGAGAATTAGCGATTCCAAGCGCTGGGGTTCGTAAACACCTCAGATACTCAGGTGTCTTCAGGATTTTTTATTTCACAACAAAGGTTTTAATTTCAAGCGTGTAGCTTTTATAATTGCTTGTACTAATTTACAGATTAGCTTAGAAAACAGAGACATCGGTACATATCCTTTTAAAGACACATTGTTTTATATTAAGGTTCAGTTAGATTAACAAAATAAACGTAGTTTCAGCAGGCACCTATCACGTATTATCTTACGTTATTTTTACCGAGACGGCTTCATTTTATTCGGGCAAGATCGTTGGTATAGGGTAAATATATTATTATATTATCTACCTAAAGAAAAAACCTAGTATACGCAAGTCGCAAACTTGTGTTGTTACTAAATAAATACATTTGGTCAATTAATTATCTTATTCATTAATTTCTCTTCCCAGGTCGTCGTGCAAAGCATCGGCACCAACCTACCTGAGCGCTTACAGCGTGGGCGGTGTCAGCGGGGTCCCGAGCACTGGATTTGGGGCGCAAGGCTCGCCCTACTACTCCGCTTATAACGGCGGTCTCTCGCAGACGTTTCCTAGTACGCACCAGGTATGCGCTCCTGATACTTCCAGGTTCAACTTATCTGAGCGTTTACAGCGTAAGCGGAGTGCCAGCGGTGACTTTGGGGCGCAAGGCAAACTTCACTACAAGTACCCCGCTTACATAGTGAACCCTCGCAAACTCGCACTGGTAGATACTTTAAAGTTCAAGTATCTAAGCGCTTACTGAGCGGTCTATGTAGGCGGCAAGTCTTGTCTTGCCGCTGCTTATATCGGTGGTCTCTCGCTGAAGTTTTCTAACGCGATTGGCGTGAGAGGGCCACCTCCTTACCGGAAGTCAGGGGTGAAAATAAAGTGGTTATCCTTTTTTCTTAATTATGAATTTTCAAGGTATCCACAAAAACCCTTTTTGTCATATAGGATTACAGCAGCTACGCACCAGGCTACGATCACAATGTGGCACAGTACAGTGGATACTACGCGGCACCGAGCTATTCGCCCTATGTCAGCTCACCAAGCAGCAGCGGAAGCGCTGGACACACGTCATATCACTTAGGAGGAGCTCTTTCAGGTGAGGCTCGGTATGGACAAAATATAATTTGAACGAGGCTTCATCTACGTATAAAATATTTCTGTGAACGTGTCCGTAAAATGGTGCATAGAAAACAAGGTGAACAGTGAAAACAATCATAATGAAGAACAAAAACCAAAGACGTGGCAGCATGGTCTAAGACCTTAGCCGGTTCCTTGCGGGACGAACTAAAAAAAAAAAAAAAAGTGAAAACAAACTGTATTCTCTTTATCCAATAGTTGTTGTATTTCGAAACGTTATTTGTCTTAAGTCATAGCATTCGTGAAACAACGTTGAGTGTTTCTATATTTTGGTGACATCTGTTTTAAAACAATTCCAACTAAATGTCAAAAAATTAGAAATTCGATACAAACACGGGCGCAAAAACGAAAATACCAAAAAGGGGTTTATTCCTTGTTTTTTAAATCTAAGAATTTTATATCTACCTCTTAGCATTCCATTTCCATTTACCTTTTGTACGCTTTATTTTACACTAATGAATTGAATTCAAAATGAATAAAGAGAACAATGAACACCATGCGAATAAACGAAGAAAATTAGTTGAATACGACAGTGATGACGATGACTACGATCGCTACGATTCTTGGTCGAACTCAGACGGTGAAAATGGTACGAAATTCATACTGTCTCAGTGTGTAAAATAGTTCAGAATATACATCGAAAAGGGGGCAATTTTCTTACAAAACTGGTGTATTTCAGAGTCCCCATCGTCAATGCTTCCGTCAATAAATGACGCAAGCCCCCTATCTCCGATCAAGAATGAAATTCACGCGGCAAGTCGGAGATGTAGAGAAAATTCTGGGTAAGTTTTCTTAGCATACTACTATTACAGTACTTGGTCATAATATGGATATTAGTATCCAGAGTACTTATTACATAAAGCTACAAAATATTTCTTACAGGATAAGTTAGTAAGGCTTATAAGGTTCAGTCTAGAGAAAGAAAGAGAAACATTGCGTCAAAAGTAACACACACCAAACACCTAACAAATACGAGACAATCTGTTTGTTCTTTTTAGGAACAGTCTGACAGTCTGATCCTTTTAGGGTATTTCCGCTCCCAGAAAAAGTTGTTGAGTAAAACCACACCTGATATATTTGAAGGGTTCCTCTGATATATTTGACGGGATTATTGTTATTAAAAATAACCTTAAAAATATATTAGATATATGAAGGTAATTTTCAATAACAATAATAATAAGTCATCATCATCGTCAGCCCACTGCTGCCCACTGCTGAGTATAGGCCTAACCCAAAAATGCAAACATTGTCCAGCCGTCTGCTGTTTTGCCTACTGACGGACAACAATAATACACTGTAAAAAACCGACTTAGAGGCTGAAAATTGCACCCTTGCCTGTCATGTCGCTGCCTGTATGTAATACAGAGAATATTGTAAAGAGGTTCGAAATTTCACTGATTCCGGTGAGTCGCCCATTAGCTCATTTGGAAAAGGCGCTGGCACGGATAGCCAGAGGTTGTGGGTTCGAATCCCGGCACAGGTGGAATTTTTAGCCTCTAAGTAGGTTTTTAAATTGTTTCTAGCACGGGTTAGTGCATTAAAACAATATATATAATATAATACACTGACTGACAATAATAAGTATTTGTATCCAAATCTTTGCAAAATGCAATATTTCCTTCCACAGTGAAAGCACAGCAAGCAGAACACGGGGTAGAGGCAGACGGAACACCAGCTCATCACCAGCCCAGCACGTTCCAGAGCCTTCGACGGAACGAGTCTTCATATGGGACCTGGATGAGACGATAATTATCTTCCATTCATTGCTCACAAGCACCTATGCCGCTAAGTACAATAAGGTATTTTAGTAAAATTATTTCATTAAAAGAATATGTACTTGAATTGCGCCTATTTGCATAATATTGGGGTGACATAATATTCTATAGCTCCATTAATTTAAAAAAGAAGGTGAATAATTATTATGGACTGATAATAACAATAATATTGTATGAATGCAAAGTCATAAGTGGATCTTGTTTAATAAAGAAGCAATCCACTAATCAAAATGAAAAATACAATGAGCGACAGAAGATTTCATTGCTTTTATAACATTGACATACTCTATTTCCAGGACACACAACAAATAGTTCAACTAGGTTTCCGCATGGAAGAGATGATATTCAGCTTGGCTGACACACATTTCTTCTTCAATGATGTTGAGGTAAGCTCTATTGTAAATCCCGAAGTTTTTGTCAATATTGAATATTTTTTACTTTGTTTCATTTGGATATTTACATGTATCTTTCCAAAACAGCCGGTTTACAAAACATCCATTACTTCCTCCAAACAAGTTCAACCTTTGTTTAGATTCAAAAAGGTGAAAATTGATTGTACTTCTAAAAACCCAGGTTATAACTCTGCATTTTGTAAATTAACTAAATTACCATTAGTAATTTTGCACCATTAAAGACTGGTGATTCTTAGTAATGCTGCCATCAGCATCATCAACCCATTTTGTCCCCACTGAGGGGTACGGGTCTCTACCTTGAGGAAGGTATAGGCCAAACTCCACCATGGGGGCCAAGTCCGGATTGCACATTTATCAAACTTATGCTCACTATTTCACAATAATTAAATATGGTTAGCTTCTGTGAGCGCCATGGATGCCAGACCTATCAGCAGATTTAAAACATTATCGTCTCCATTTCAATGTTGCCAATGAACCCAACAAGCATTTTAATCACTTCTTACAAAAGGTGTGAGCTGTTGATTAAATAAAATTCAAGTTTGATTGAAGTTCACTTAAATTTCATCAAATCCCAACCCGCTAACTTTCAGGACTGTGACCAGGAGCACATAGATGCGGTGGCGGCCGACGACAACGGCCAAGACCTGTCCGCCTACAACTTCGCCTCGGATGGATTCCACGCGGGCGCCGCGCCCAACACCGGCCTATGCGCTCCTGGTGTGCGCGGCGGCGTCGACTGGATGAGGAAGCTCGCCTTCCGATATAGGAAGATCAAGGACACTTACAATAACTATAGAAATAGGTAGGTTCACTTTAAACTAAAACTTTCGTAAGCACAACACATTGTAGACTTTTAGTCCGGATTTACTTACGGGTGTTGTTATATCGGAAAAGTCCGACCAGGTTTCGCTCCGATTCGCAGAGCTTAATCATGGTGCGAAGAGACGGAGCTCGCGTCGTCGGTTGCTCGTCTCACACTACGGGCAAGCGCGCGGCGCGCCCGCGCCGAGATAGGTGGGGCGGGTGCCGACACTGGCTGCGGGGGATTCCCGCTGGCTTGCGCTGCAGCGCCTACTGCTTTCGCGTCGTCAATGCCACTAGGCATGATGGCACAGACACAGCTCACGACATCTTCGTTCTTGCAGTGTCGATTTCGATATTCACGATCACTGCACTTTCGTAGAACCGGTTTCCAGGAAACCTGGTCGGACTTTTCCGATATAACAACACCCGTAAGTAAATCCGGACTAAAAGTCTACAAGGTTCACTTTAACTTCAGCCGTAGGGGTAAGGTGTAGTATCTACTAACTGGGGGTGGGTCTCTAAAATGCATAGTTATTCAATAGAGTCAAATTAACCCGGTAATGGTCGTTTCATTCACACTATCGGTAGTCTAGTAACCAAACGCATTGCAATGGTATAACCGGTTCTACTTAACTCGGCGCGTCTCGCGATTCCATCTTGTTCGCGAGAAATGACTATTTAATTTGCGCGAGTTTTACCCCTGGAATGACATTGTACTGCTATTGCATTGCAGACTACCAAATTGAGGCAAATATCAACCAGAGTCGTGCTTATTTCATTCTATTGAAGAAGTATATAAGTATTAGACTCTAGGGCCTGGTGAAATTTCACTCCAGCACATTAATCAACCCAGCAACGGCCTATGCGCTCCTGATGTGACCCAGTTGATGCGGTTGCCTGGTGAAATTTCACACCAAGAAATAAATGACAGCCTCACGGTGTCAGGTGCCTCCTGACACCGTCCTCGACCTAAGCTCTCCTGGGTAAGCAGTGGAGTCAATTGAAGTTCAATTGAGTTTAAGTTCCTATATCAGTCGATAGACAATTCAAATTCAAAATTATTTATTTATAACAGTGGTCTACCATGAGACTAATGATATAGTTGAATGTTTCTTTTTACACCTGTTTAACAATAATAGCTACAAGAATAGTTTTCTATACCACTGCATCATTCTGTAAATTTTTCTCCAAAGTAGAATCCGATATAACTATTTATTTTTAACTTGTAACATTAATTTAGTCAATGTTTTTTGCACTCCTCTGATGACTCAGAACTGATTATTTCGAATTTTACTTTTACTGGCTTAGCTTAGTCTTGGTATTGAAGCTTAGCAGTGTTCTAAATAGTGTGATATTAACCTTTTAGCGTTGGAGGGCTCTTGGGACCGGGCAAGCGAGACCAGTGGCTGCAACTGCGGGCAGAGATTGAGCAGGCCACAGACAACTGGTTGACGTTGGCCTGCAAGTGTCTCAATATGATCAACTCTAGGTAAGTCTGTGTTACTATACACCCAACACAATGTTTCTTCTTTTTTGTTGAGTTTTTATGTGTCTGGAATAGGTGGTTCTTTAGAGACAGAAGGTTTTTTCTTGACAATAAAAGAGCGGTGGCAGAGGTAGAATGCCGGCTTCACTTTTAGGATGTCATGGGTTTGAATCCCAGCATCTACCAATGAATTTGTTTTCTAAGTTACTTGCATTCGTGAAGTAGTACAGTAGCAACATTCAGTAGCAACTCCATTCGCTAACTGTAAAGGAAAACATGGTGAGAAGCGTCGTGAGAGTGTCTGAGGTGTTTATAATAGGGGTTAAAGTATGAAATTGCCGTTTTATTGCAATAGGTTCTTTGAATTGACATAGAATCTTCATGGTTTGAGGTTTTCGAATGAATCTTTTTTCAAATGGTTTCTATGATATTCTTTTTTTAAAAAATGTAAAATGATTTTTTTTATTTTATTGACTCACGTCAAATCAATAAAATAAAAAAATACGAAAAATGGGTGCCTCATGATTTGACTGATCTGCAGAAAGAAACGCGTATCCATCTTGTCTAAATTGAATAACAAAAACAATTGAAAGTCGATATTCAAATGTTTCACATTTTTTAAAAAAAGAACATCATTGAAACCATTTGAAAAAAGTTTCATTCGAAAACCTCAAACCATGAAGATTCTGTGTCAATTCAAAGAACCTATTGCAATAAAACGGCAATTTCATACTTTAACCCCTAATATACCTCAGCTAGTGTAGTAGACAATAATACTCATTCCTTTTCAGTTCAATTAAGATTTATTCTGTACATCACACATTAACATCTAAGAAATCTTCCAGTTTCATAGGTAATTGATTTTAATAACAACTAAACAAGTAGTTTTCAACTTTTGCGTCCAAGCTATGCTCCGAATATATATTACCACGGGGGCGAGGCTCTAACATGCATAGTTGTACGTTCGTTCGTTATCAACCCTTGTATGTCCCCACTGCTGGGGCACGGGTCTCTTTCTGCATCGCAGGAAGGTTAGGCCATACTCCACCACGGGGGCCAAGTCCGGGTTGGTGGAGGATTGTAAGACAGTGGCGGGCCTTACTGTCAGAAGTTATCAAGCCGCCCATAAGCCCTCTGACATGGCTTAACGACTGCCATTATATGACAGCCGGCACCAACGGCTTTACGTGCCTTGCGAAGCACGGAAGCGCTCGGAAAAATGCCAGCGGTAGTCAGGGGACTCTCACCCATCCCGTACCTGACCGCGCCTGTTGTTGCTTAACCAAGTGATTGATTCCAATCACTCGGTTCGCCTAGGCCACGAGCGCTTCATAGTTGTACAATACAGTCATATTAGTCCGGTAATGGTCGTTTCATTCACACTATCGGTAGGCTAGGAACCAATCGCATTGCAATGGTATAACCCGTGCCCTTAACTCGGCACCTCGCGCGATTCGATCTCCTTCGCGAGAGATGCCTATTTAATTTGCGCGGGTTATACCCCTGGAATGACATTGTAGTCTGTTAGCTTTATACCTCGGGCACTAGAGTAGGCTTCGGCTTTCACCAAAAGCACACTAGTGTAATACTACTTCCTGCTCTGTATTTCGAAATGAAGTGTAATATTAGTTCCGATATTTCTATTACACAAATATTTCCAAATCTATCCGATAGTAGCCGAGGTATATTCTAAAAGCTAACAGATCTGCTATTGTTTTGTAGACTACCAAATTGAAGCAAATTACAGCCATTGTGTGCTTATTAAACAATTCTATTGAAAAGCTATGTAAGTTCTGTATCGGATATATTCGTGTAATAGAAATATCGGAACTAATATTACACTTCATTTCGAAATCGGAACTAATATGACACTTCATTTCGAAATCAGAACTCGATCATCAGTAACAAAACCGGCGAAAATTGGCGAAAAACGAAGCCTACTCTAGAGCCCGATGTATATTCTAAAAGCTAACAGACTATATTAATTAAACTCTAGGGCCAGTTCAAACGAACTGTGCAGTGTAAATTGATATTTCAGTACCGATTTGACACCGATAAATCATTCAGTTGCTAATCCAGTACTCTGTCTCTCCTCTCAGGGAAAACTGCGTGAATGTACTGGTGACGACGACGCAGCTGGTACCGGCTTTGGCCAAGGTTCTGCTTTTTGGACTGGGCGGAGTCTTCCCTATTGAGAACATCTACTCCGCTACGAAAACAGGTAAAAGGAATATTCTGTTAATTTTTAGTAACAAAAAAGTACATAAAAGGTAAAGAAAAAAAATAATACACATGTCATCTATATAAGAACCGTACGTGTCAATTTATTTTAGAGCTGTTTATTAAAATAACGACAGAAATATTTCTTATTATTTTATAACAACCATTTTCTGCAATAATTTTTTGACCGTCTTATCATATTATTTTGACTCAGAGACAGTTCAAATAAACCCGGTTGTACGAGTCAACCGCAGACGATGATGGATTTAAAAATCTTTCTTCATGCCTATTATAGCACGTCTCGCAAATTGATGTGCCTTCTGGCATCTGAACTCTATCCTGTCTACTCTGATCCGGACGGAATACTAAATATTCACACATTATTTACGTTAATTTTGCCTGTTTCATAACTCCTTTCACTCTTCACAGGCAAAGAGACCTGCTTCGAGAAGATAAAGCAGCGCTTCGGCGAGCGATGCACCTACGTCGTCATAGGCGACGGCCAGGACGAAGAGGCGGCCGCGAAGGCGAAGAATTACCCATTCTGGAGGATATCCAGCCATTCGGACATAGCCGCGCTATACAATGCCCTAGACATGGGCTTCTTATGATTTGCTGCTACCCTGGTACTCGTGAAGGCAGTATTGGTGCCACGTTTCGATGCCCGGGTGGGTTGGGGCTATTTCTTCGTCGAATGACCGGGGCTTGATGTATTTTCAACCCTCGGGTAGCTAATGGTATGTAATAGGTGAATAGAGCCGCGACTTCCTGCTACCCTGGTACTTGGATTTGTTATTTGAGAGGTTGTCAGACAATTTTTCTAAATGGAAAGAAATCAAATGCTAGAAATTCAGAACGTGAGTTGACAGAGAACGGACGAATGCCAGTACAACTGCCAAATTAATATCACCTCTGTGGTTCCAGTGTTAAGTACATTTTCCACTAAAGCCTATAGTTTTCGTTGTTATTTGGGAGTATTTCAAATCGTCTAGTGCGGTCCACAACACTTCAATGCAATAATATTTGTACTTTCATATTTTTAATGAGAAAATATTTAATTTTTATAAGCTCAAAAGTCAGCTCAAAACGTGAATTAAAACCTTTTAATAAATGTCATAAATTGTAGAGAATAGTTTCTACAAATTCATTCCTATTAAAATAAGTTATACAGGGTGGTATTACAGCATTGCTTTAGTATACGAACAATGAATGCAACTTTAAGGCGCCACGCGTTGCCAGAAAATGAAAAAAAAAACATTATTTTATAAGGCGTCTTTGGAAAAAGTGAACATTATAAATCTTAATAAATCTAGGGCCAGTTTATATATTGAGAATTGCACTAAGTAAATACTTACGTAACGTTCTGTCACAACATTTCCTGGAAAGAGACGGGACTAAAGATTTACTTAGCGCAATTCTCAATTCTGAAACTGGCCCATAGTAGCTCTTTTTACAACTTAGGTACTGACGAGAACCTAGTTCCAAGAATCTAGGACCTTAAAGCAGTTTCGCCAAAACGGCCTTTTTCAGCGGAAATATATTCTGGACTCTAAGGTTCCGTGAGTTTCTGATGTTCACTTTTCAAACTAAAAAAAAAACAAGTTCTGATTTTTATTCTATTGGTCGCGCTAGTCAGCAGCGCGTATCGCCTTAAAGTGGAAAACGAAATAAGAACAATACTTACTAATTTACTAATTTAAAATACTCAGTTACTGTCCATTGTACAAAAGTACTCATGAAAATCGTACTGTAGGAATGTACCTTGCGAAGAATGTTTTTAGATATTTACTGTAAATTGTCAATCTTTTATAGTAGTTTTCGACAATGTCTGTAAATTGTACCATCCTAACTAGATTTTTTGTAAATAAATATTTTTGACGGTATTGTCACTTCGTAAACGTATTTTAGAACCCACTTAGAAAGACTAAATACTGATGATTTACTGATTGATACTGATGAGTTAGGAATTTTTCGGAACTTAGTGACATGACAACTGTTCGAAATATTTCTCTATGAAAATTTTAGTTGCGCTAATCTAAAGATTTATTTTTATTATTGAAAATTGTGTAAATGTTTGTATTTATGACCATATTATATTTTTAAAGAGAAATAATTTTATAACCAGTTCGACGCAATTTTTTACAACTTTGGTCTACGTATTAATTTGATCGAAATATTCCAATATTCCATGCACAATTAGATATTTTTTGTAATCTTTATTTACAGCATAATTTTTGTTTCTTTTCTAATAGTACATGTTTTTATGACTCAATTTAAGCAAACAATGTCAGCAATATATCAAAAAGTATGTAGGAAATTCGACCGTGTAAATATTTTTCTATAAGTAGATAATACAAAATCTAGTTTAATCGCAAAATATGAAAATTATTAAGAAAATAAACGACTACTCCTGAAAGTGTAAATAAAATTATATTATTTCAATCAATTTTTCATTCTTTTATTTCGACACGAGCATTCGCCAACTGTGCAGTGAGAAATGCCTTAAAATGGCACTAAGTACGATTCTTCAGTCGATAAAAAAACGTTAAATAAAAGTTCCTTACTGTCAGAAGTTTTCAAGCCGCCTTAAGGCCTTCGACTCGGCTTAACGACTGCCATCTAACGACGGCAGCCGCTCTGCCGGCACCAACTGCTTAACGTGACTTGCGAAGCACGAAACGGCTCGGAAAAATGCCACTAGCGTTAGTCATATACGGTAACCCATCCATGCACTGAACGCGCACTCTGTTGCTTAACCTTCGTGATCGTTAAGATCATTCCGGCAGCTGGGGCTACGAGCGATTCTGTCACATATTACGTTATAATCTCTGCCTTTGACTGAGGGAGGGGAGGCCTAGGCTGAATATGCCAACAGCCCAACAACTAAGCTATAATGATTCCATTCGTTTATTTTACTTTTCACAGTTCGAGTACTAGTGAAAATAGTGATATCCTATTGTTTTACTGATTCGATTCTTTTCGATATCGATTAATTTTTTGGGCGATTTTAATTATTTTGTAGTGTACTTAAGACATGTAACCTAGTTTAAGCTACTCATAATATCAGTCCTTCGACATTATAGTCAGTCCTGATTGAGCTCTACTCGTGTCATTCATCTCCCTGAACGCTCCACCCTACATGGCGACCCTGCCTTGTTTGGAGCATGCGAGCGCGCATCAAAAAAAAATGAAGTGACAAAATAGACTAATTGTGCCGACAAAATTACGCGCCAAAATGTGCAATTCAAATGTGCCAAAAAGCCCGAAACAGGACATTATGACCCAAATTGGGTACAACAATAAAATCATAAACACAGACATCGAACTGCATATTGGTATGATTTCTTGGTGCATGTTGGCATTGTTTTTGCTGTTAGCAGCAATAGCTATCATACTTGCCATCAAATACTGCAACAAATGCTTCAACAAGCGTGTGGATCGTGGCGTCGACTCCGGCATGTTGCGCCTACAAAAATAGTTATATGATGTTTAATTCCGTTCGCCGGAGTTTTACATTCACGATTTTCGTTTTATTAATCATCTTTTAGGACATCTCTTAGTACCTACGGCTGAACGTACCAACAATCATTGCCATGTTTGTTTTAATTTGATTTATAAGTGCGGAAATCTCCGGTCTAACTGTAACGTGAGGGAAAAAATCTCCTATTTTGTTTTGGGAGCATCTTTTTTTTTTTATTAAGGTCAGGTGAGGTAAGAGGAACATACTTTATTTTAATTCAGAATTCGTGAGGTCTAGCTAGGAAAGGTAAGGTCTTATTATAACTTTAACAAACACATTACAGGTCTTCGTGTTTTAGCTATTCCTGGATTAAGTATTATTTTGCTAATTAGAGTACTTGCTATGATAATGCCAAAAACGTGCAGGTTATGCAAACGTTTCTCTTCCCCCGACTTTGGGGTAAGAGGAACAGTCATCATAATTATTATACATTCATGTGTATTTGAATAAATGCAGTTTGAAGTTCTAAGTAAAAAGGTTACAATCAAATTTAATCTTTCAAGTTATTGAAATAAGGTAACCATTCGAAAAAATCCCCTAAACTTTTATTTTGGGGTAAGAGAAACATATAATTCAAGTCAGATGTAATAAACCAGTGGCCCAACTATTTTTATAGTTGTACAGCCACTAGTAAGGGCTTGTGGTCCAACAACTTAGACCACTGCCCAGAAAGAAACAAACCGTGAAAAAGCAGGGGTTCTTAATTTATATAAAAAAAACTAATATAATAGAAATTTACTTATTTAAAATTTATTGGCAAAGTAGGTACTAATGTCACTTTAATCAGTCTCAATGTTGCATTAGAGATACGAAAATAATAAAAAACACTTAAATAATAACATGCATTTTCGTCAAGTTCTACTGAACATTAAAATTAATAAAGGACAGTTTGAAAATTATTTTCCCTCTGCGACCAATCAGGGGTTTGGGTAGCTTTAAAACAATGTCCGCTCTATGTTTTACTTCCGATATGTCCTCTATCAGAGGGAAAGTAAATGTTGTTTCACCTTCGGTCTTGGATTTTTTTCTTGTGTATTTTACAACAGGAAAATACACTTTGTTACCCCTGACACGGGGGAAGTGGAACATATGTTTCTCTTATACCGAAGTATTTGTTCCTCTTTCCCCATTTAAGTTTTTGGCGGCTAGAATTTTTATTGCTATCAAACTAGTATTATTTGCAGTCCTTGGCGTGAAATAACTAATAAAAGGTATAACTTACCGTTTCCATATAAGATTTTTGTGAAAAGATTATCCCCAACACCTTTTTTTCAAATGTTTTCCGCTAGACCAAAACACACTGTAACCGCGTAATCACACACTTGAAAACTGAAAAAATATATTTCTTTTTTTTTTCGCGCTGTAATATCGTGGCGACATCTCTTAGCAACCGTCTGCACTATTTCGGTTTGTCTGTTTTATCGACTGAGGAACCATAGAGTAAAACTCTATAGATTATTAGCTATGGTCTTTAGTTCCTCTTCCCCCAGTGTTCCTCTTACCTCACCTGACCTTATTTAAGTGGGCAAGTTCCCACGTTAAATTGAACTTTATCACCTTGAAATAGAGTCCAAAACCAATAAAAAAATAATACTACCCATGCCTCATTAAGGGTTACATAAATACATACGTTATGTATCAAGGACTATGATATTCACGGACGTCGAAAGTGGTTTTTATCCTCATACTCGTATTATTTTGGTTGCCTAGCAACTATGTTGATACACAAAAGAAGTCGACACTGACACTCTGTCAAACTAAAAATATAAAGGTTGTACGGGAAAGTGTAGTTTTCACTCAAATTGCTAGGAAATAAGCAATATGAAGGCGTTAGTGAATACTATTCTGTTCGACGTCTCCAAGAACGAAATATTCAAGATAAACGAAAGCTACAAGCTTCTTCATCGGAAATTGAAAACCACCTGGAAGGTTATGATGTGAGTTTTCAATTCATCATGATTATTGAGGCTCATAAATGGCATTAATGTCATACAGTCCCTCCCGGATGCTCCCGGAGGGACTTATATTGTACATAACACCCAGTACTCATGCCAGAACTCACGCCAGATGCCGTAAGTGGGGACCTGGGGGGTGAGTTTCTAAAATGCATAGTTGTTCCATAGAGTCATATTAGTCCAGTAGTGGTCGCTTCATTCACACTATCGGTACTTTAGTAACCAATCGCATAGCAATGGTTTTTTATATTGTTATAACCCGTGCTACTTTAGGAGGCGCCTCGCGCGATTCAATCTTCTTCGCGAGAGTTGCCTATTTGATTTACGTGGGTTATTGTATTGTATTTCTTTATTTCTGATATATACCAATCCATAGGTTGTTAGTAAAATGATACTCAGTATTAAAACGAAATATATTAGTGAGATCACAAGCCATAGGTACATAAATACTAAATTAAAATATTAAATAAATTTAAAAAAATTTGGAGTTTATATTAAAACTTTAATTTTTGAGTTCAACTCCAAACTTATACTTTGGTTTACACAAAAGCGAGTCCCAGTGTATAGATATTGGGTTATCCATTCTCTCTGCTATAGCTTTCACGATAGTGTTGGAGATGGCTCGGATCCTATATAATGAAGATGCGCATCTGTTATACCCCTGGAATGACATTGTACTGCTATTGCTGAACATTGAGGCAAATATCAATCATTGTCGTGCTTATTTCATTCTATTGAAAAACTGTGTTAGACTTTAGGGCCAGGGCTTGCAGCTAGCCACGTTTCAGACAGACATTATGGAGGCTGCTCGAGCCTCCATATATTATTTGACAACCAATAGCTACATTCAATAAATCACGCCTTTTTTGTTCAAAATTTGCGCTCAGCCACACGTTCTGCAATCCATAATTTAACTAGGAGTATGGTTCAATATTTGGGGAATCGCTATCTTCGGGGATTTAGGTGTACATAAGCTTATGTATTTTTGCTAGATGCTACATGGATGTTACTCCCCGAATTATACGGGAAGATTGCAAAACAAAACACGCTACGCTGTATTGTCATCTACAATAGAGAGAGAGAGAGAGAGAGACATTTATTTGAAGCCACAAAGATACAATACACACAGCGAAAGATATAATACAGCGTAGCGGGTTTTGTTCACTCGCTACGAGTTACACTATTATCATTGGGTTACGGCTTCAGTTACGGACTAGGTGTTCGCTGCGTGCTACACAATTTTGTAGATCAGCTACGAGTTACACCGTTCTATAACGTGCTACACTATTTCGTAGATCCGCTACGTGTTACTTGTTACACCGTTTAATAACATTCTGCGTGCTACACTTTTTCGTAGATCAGCTACCTGTTACTTGTTACACCGTTATATAACGTGCTGCGTGCTACACTATTTCGTAGATCCGCTACCTGTTACTTGTTACACCGTTCTATAACGTGCTGCGTGCTACACTATTTCGTAGATCCGCTACCTGTTACTTGTTACACCGTTCTATAACGTGCTGCGTGCTACACTATTTCTTAGATCTGCTACCTGTTACTTGTTACACTGTTCTATAACGTGCTGCGTGCTACACTATTTCTTAGATCTGCTACCTGTTACTTGTTACACTGTTCTATAACGTGCTGCGTGCTACACTATTTCTTAGATCTGCTACCGGTTACTTGTTACACTGTTCTATAACGTGCTGCGTGCTACACTATTTCTTAGATCTGCTACCTGTTACTTGTTAGACCGTTCTATAACGTGCTGCGTGCTACACTATTTCTTAGATCTGCTACCTGTTACTTGTTACACTGTTCTATAACGTGCTGCGTGCTACACTATTTCGTAGACGCTACGTACTACGCTGATCTATCACATGCTGCACTACAGTATTTCATAGATCCGCTACATGCTACGCCGTTTTTAACGAGCTACGTGATACGTGACTTTCATATTATGCTACTATCATAGGCAGTGGTCAAAGGCTTAATACTCGCTAAAGTTATTTAGCGAGTATTAAGCTGTGTTGTTATCAATCCAGATTGACTTGCTTATTTACCGGAATGGTCCGACCAGGGCGGTGAGTCTCTAAAATGCGTAGCTGTTCAATAGAGTTATATTAGTCGGTTATGGTCGTTTCATTCACACTATCGGTAGCTAGTAGCCAATCGCATTGCAATGGTATTAACCGTGCTACTTAACTCGGCGCCTCGCGCGATTTTATCTTCTTCGCGAGAGATGCCTTGAGGTTATGCCCCTGGAATTACATTGTACTGCTATTGTTTTGTAGATCACAAAATTAAGGCAAATTGCAACCATAATGTAGTGCTTATACGACTCTATTGAAAAATTATGTAAGTATTAGACTTTAGGCCCAGCTTAGGCTTAATCCGGATTCAAAGCAATAATGTGTAGTGTATTTGGTATACGCCTGTATCCCGGTGAGGTCGGCGAAGACAATTTCTTCGATCAATTTCTTCCGATCCTGCATTTTTTTAAATAATAGGTAACAATAATAGGCCCTGCATAGGTACTTATATCTTAATACTCCACTTTTTGGTCAATGCTGCAGCCCAACCGCACAGTAGTATGCCGTAGGAGATAATACAATGAAAGTAAACAAAATAAACAAGCCTATATAGCCGTTGACGCGCCGGTCACGATATGTTTGCCCGGGGTGTTCGTTACCGGCTCTGCCACACATTTTTTACAAATTTAGTTAGTTTTTTACAATATAACAATAAAATGTTTACTCAGCGGACGTCAGAATTGTTAGCTTCATACTATTTTTGATTCTCAGCAACCGGGACGAATTAACCCAACACGCTCTCCAAGACGTCAAGGTCCTCGTGGTATCAGGGCCGCAGAACGTGTTCACGGATGACGAGTTGGCTTGTATGAAGATGATGGTGGAACGGGGCGACTCGGTGCTGGTGGCTATGTCTGACGGGGGCGAGGAAAAGATGAACACCAATATCAACTTCTTTCTAGAGGAGTATGGGATCATCGTTAATAATGGTTAGTCAGTGTTGCCTTTGATCACATAGAAAAAGAGAGAGAAGTCACTTTATCGTACAACCAGAAAAATAATACAACCATGACTTCTTAAATCTAAGTAATGTTGTACAATAGTTATTGCATTAGTATTTTCATTAGCACAGAAGCATTTCCTACCCGACTACCGCAAGAGATAAAAAAACGCACTTTTCGCAGCGATTTTTTTTAAAGCAATAATGACTTTATTAGTGAAGGTAAACATCGTGAGGAAACCTAAGTATCTGAGGTGTTCACATACATCAGCGTTTGATATTGCCAAACCGCAGTGAGCACGCGTGGTAATCAAACCCATACTCCGTCTCTGAGACAAGGCCTACTATATAATAGTGCACTCTATATACGTTGCTATTATCAAGATGTTTACTGATTTTAAAATTGTACTTTCTAGTTTAAATAAATACGTAGCACATTAAATTAAGGATATTGAAGTCTACAATGTGTTGTGCTTACGAATGTTTTAGTTGGCCGTAAATTTTGTCAAAAGATGTCAATTTTAAGCGAAATAAAAGAGTTTCAGAGGCACAACCTTGCGCTATGGCGCTCCTTAGGGGAGGGCTATGTCCAGCAGTGAACTAATATAGCCTGAAGAAGAAGAAAAGAGTTTTCGTTTGATTTCAATTTAGGGTAAGTACCTATTAGAGATCTTGAGTGAAGACCGCGACTCGGGAAACGTAGTGTAGAACGCTCTCTGACCAGGTGGTATGACGATCTGCGAAAAACAGCAGATCGATGCTGGATGCGGCAAGCTGAAGACAAGGCGCTATGACGCTCATTAAGGGAGGGCTCTGTCCAGCAGCAGTGGAGTAATATAGCCTAATGATGATAATTAAAGGTGTGAAATTCCAGTGAAAGACTTGAACATTGACATAAAACCTATCTTCAAGTTTCTTAGTTGTAGCGAAAGCAAGAAATATCCTTCAAGCCTCTTTGTAGTTTAAGTAAATGCCCTTTCGCCTTTACCTTTCCAGACTGCGTAGTAAGAGCCAAGTACCACAAGCTCTATCACCCGAAAGAGTGCCACATCTCCGGTGGAGTTCTCAACCGCTCCTTCAGCAAAATGCTCATGAAGATGCCATCCTACACGAGCGAGTCGGATGACTTCCTGTGAGTAACCTGGCAAATAGCCACTTTGAGTGGTTTCCGTTGAAAGAAAGCCGCGTTTGCATGTAATTTATTGCAATTCTATGATGTAAATGTACAAACATATCGGCTGTTCCATGCTAAAGTTACCAATGACACATTGGGCTAGTTTTTGAATTGAGAATTTCGTAGTGCTGTCTCTTCGGATTCCTCAGCAAAGAGCAAGACAGACTTACTAAGTATTTACTTAATGAAATGCTCAATTCGAAAACTGGCCCTTTGTTCGTGTCGTTTCAAAGTTCGTTCGTATTGTTACGAGCTGGGGGTTCTAAAGTCATTATTGCTTGCAGCATTACTAAAACGAATCATGTGACGATAATTCGGTAGGCTTCCAGAAGGCTCCATTCTAGATAATTCGAGATAGCGCCGCGAAACTATTGACCCTCCCATTTCATAATATTTATGGGGATTTCGTTAGCCTTAACCTGTGGTTAGTGCAAAAATAGAAACATATATTCATACATAATATAATACGTTCTGTTCCGTATAAATTCGTTGGGGCTGCGACCACCAAGTTAAAATGCAACTGGGCACGCCACGTACGTCGTATGGGCCCAGACAGATGGGCAAAAGTTGCCACTGACTGGTTCCCACACCACGGATATCGTAAACTTGTCCGACGAAGGCGGAGATGGCAGGACGACCACTAACATTCCGCCCGGGTGGCAGGAAATGGCCGGTGACAGGGAGGAGTGGAGATCTAAAGGGGACGCCTTTTGTCCAGCAGTGGGACACTAAACCGGCTAATAAAAATAACATTTAATAAGTAGGGCTTAGGCTTTCTCTCAGAGAGATAGAGAGAGAGTATGAGCTTAATAATATTAGACGTCGCGGATTGGTAATTTGTAGCACTGAGTTATGTGGACACTTCTAACACACAGGTTTTCCAAATTTCCCAATCGAAATTTATTCGATGCATACAGTAAACCAAGAAATTGTTAGCTCTTTTCAAATAATATTTGATTAGAATAATACTCTTTATTGAACACTTTGAGAGTACATTAAAAACTTAAATATCTAAGTGATGTAGTATATAAATTGGGGGTCCTATCGCTGAAAGGATCTCTTCCAGACAACCTCAGAATGTTAGGCACGATGGTTATTGGTTGTCTCCAGTGAGGAGCCCGCTACCCCCAACTTCGTGTACCCGTACGGGGCCACGCTGACCGTGAAGAAGCCTGCAGCAGCTCTGCTGAGCAGCAGCGACGTCTGCTACCCTGTTAGACGTCCAGTCGCAGCGCTGTTTACATCGGAGAGGAGCGGTGGTAAGAATAAGATCGATATCAACCCTTGTATGTCCCTGTCCCCACTTTTGGGGCACGGGTCTCTTCCTGCACGGGGGCCAAGTCCGGGTTGGTGGAGGGTTGTAAGTCGTGGCGGGTATAACTGTTAGAAGTTATCAAGCCGCCCATGAGGCCTTTGACATGGCTTAACGACTGCCATTACATGACAGCCGGCCCCAACGGCTTAACGTGCCTTGCGAAGCACGGAAGCGCTCGGGAAAATGATGAACGGGAAAATGGGAAAATAGCGGTAGTCACAGGACGGTCACCCATCCTGCACCTTACCGCGCCTGTTGTTGCTAAACTCAAGTGATTGATTCCAATCACTCGGTTATACTAGGCCACGAGTGCCTCAATAAGATAAGATATAAGAATAAGATAAAAATAACTAAATAAATAAATAAATGGGGCGCTCGCGGCCTAGTGCGACCGTGCGAGACAATACATAGGCTGATACCATCGATAAAATATTACTAAAGTATAGATGGTTATTGTCCATACTTCAAAGTGTTCCTGAAATGTTAATTTTTTCCTGACTTACTAGATGTCGCTGCTGGTATTAATTTATCCATATTATCGTGAAAAAATTAGAACCATCAAAAATTCACACAACAACTACGGACACAGAAAGGCCTGTGACTAAGGAAGTGGTAATGATAGTAGCACCACACAAATTCACTAGATGGCGCGATTTCGATTAATGTTATTTGTTTTATTTCATGCATATATTTATGCGAATATTTTTAAAATTACGGAGTATTATAATGGTTATCCTTGGCTTGGTAAGAGTAAGTATTAAATTATTGTTTTGTAGTTATAAGACATTGTTTATTTGTCAAATGATGTAAATCTGCAAAAATAGCTGTATTTGTTTTTATTTAGTAGTACAATTTATCGCGCTCACAGCGCTGTTGGCGTGAGTGATTCGAAACGCACCGTCATCAGTCGTAAACTCATAAATAATAATAAAAAACTCATCAGCAGTATTATATTATTTTTTATGCACTAACCCGTGCTAAAGCATTAGCTCAGTTGAAAAGAGCGCTGGCACGGACAGCTAGAGGTTGCGGGTTCGAATCCCGGCATGGGTGGAATGTTTAGCCTCTAAATAGGTTTTTTTCATCAGCAGAATATTATAATTTAGTATCGACACGTACCTACGTATCGAAATGAGATATTGTATTTTAGGTAGTACGGTGGACAACGCGACGCGCTACCCCTTTTTGTTCGGTTCACGCACTTATGCCGCGCACGATAAGAGCTGCCGTGGGGTATCCGACGCTGTTGTCGACTGCACCTCTTCTATTATTTTTTGTCGATCTCTTGTATAGGTCAATAAAAAATGTAATAAGCGCCATCTGTTGTGTAGTTTGCAAATTAACTATCGCAAACCTAAATGGAACTCTAGCGACTGCAGTGACACATTTTTATGACGGAATTTTTATGGAAACGTATAACAATCACTTCGCAGTAGCGCCATCTAGGTTTAAGTTAAATTTTTGATTTAAAATAAGGTACGAATTCAATGTACGTGGGTAACCATCTATACTTTAGTAATATTTTATCGATGCTGATACTTATGTATGCGGAATCTGGGATTCCAATAATTTTAAACGCAATGTCTGACCTCCATGGTCAAATTCGTTCTTTTTTTAAATACTGGCCGCTAATATTTTTCTCAAATCCTCCTACGCCCTGGAGGGAACAGTTACTTAAAGTCTTCTAAAACTACGTAGATTTTGAAAAACTTTTGTTCTTGTTGTCCAAAAAATTATGAGGAAAATATTGAACCGGGAACAGTAACTTTTTTGGAGTTCTTTCTAAATCATTAGGTGTGAATTAAAAAGTTATTCGTGATGTCCTATTTGTAGGACGCTAGGGCTAAGGAGGTTATATACGTTAGTGTTTTGTTTTTGTTGGGTTTAAAATGTCATATCGCTGAAAAAATGGAACTCACTCGTGAAAATATTCGTGCTATGATTTATTACCATTTTCGACGTGGTTTAACGCAACAACAGTGCGTAGATCAATTAACTTCGACTTTTGGTGGTGAAGCTCCATCAAAAACGACTGTGTATCACTGTTTAGTGAGTTTAATCGCGGGCGCAGTAAGCTCACGGACAAAGTTAAAGAACGTCGCTCGAAATCGGTGGTTGTGCCACAAAATATTGAAGCTGTGCGAAAACTAATAATGTAAGACCGCCATGTTAGGTATCGCGAGATAGAGGCTATTCTGGGCATATGTATGACGAGCATTCATAGGATATCACATGAACATTTGCCTGTTAAAAACATTTGTTCGCGTTGGATCCCGCACAACTTAACTCAGGATCAAAAAGATGCTCGCGTCGAATGGTGCAAGAAAACCTTAAAAAAATTCAACGGAGGCGACTCAAAATCTGTTTATAATATCTACACAGGTGACGAATCCTGGATCTACGCGTACGATTCCGAAACTAAACAACAATCAACAGTTTGGGTGTTTCAAAATGAGCCGAACCCTACGAAAGTGGATCGTGCAAAAAGCAAATGGTGGCCTGCTTTTTTGGTATTAATGGCCATATGGCTACAATACCACTGGAGAATCGTAGAATGGTTAATTCGGAGTGGTACACGACCATTTGTTTGCTGGAAGTATTTGAAGAAATACGCCAAAACAACCAGCGACGCAGAATCATACTTCACCATGACAATGCCAGCTGTCATACATCTCAGGAAACAACTACATTTTTGGATGGTCAAAAAATTGAATTGATGGGTCATCCACCGTACAGCCCTGATTTGACTCCCAATGATTTCTATTTATTCCCGAATGTAAAGAATAAATTACGTGGTCAACGATTTTCAACCCGTGAAGATGCCGTAGATGCGTTCAAACAGCACGTTTTGGAGATACCTCAATCAGAGTGGAAAAAGTGTTTTACAAATTGGTTTCATCGAATGCAAAAGTGTATCTACCATAGTGGAGAATACTTTGAAAAACAATAAAAGCATATTTAGCCATATACATTTGTTTATTTTTTCTATTCCGCATACATAAGTAGCAGCCCTCGTAGTAAAGATGTACCTAATTTTCGTTACTCTTACTCGGAAAGTAGGCCTGCAATAGCCTGAGAAGCGGGTTGAAAGTAAACAATACTTTTCAGCCCACGGGAGAATCGTTTACTTTCTATACAGCCACTCAACCAGAGCGCGATGTGAAATTGAAATAACGTAACGTTACGTGTTAATTAAAGAATATATTTAAAATGACTTTATTATAATTTACTATCAACAATTTCTTTAAAATATTTACCATTTTTACAGTGATGAAAATTATTTACTCATATCAGTTTTCGCGTAATTTTTCATTGGTCCAACTTACTACAAGATCGTATTTCCGTTAAAAACCGCCATTTTTAACAAAAACTGTTTTTTCCAAGGCACACCAAGTGATGACCGCGGCTTAGCATTGTGCCGCGGCCTATGCTTTGCGGAGCACTGATTGAAGGCAATCTCCATTCTTCTCGATTGAAACAAATCTTATGCCTGTTTTAGGCAAACTGTTCGTGATAGGCTCCGGGCATTTCTTCGCGGACCAGTACCTCGAGAGCGAGTGCAATGACCTCATCCGGGAGCTGATCTTCAACTACCTTGGTGGCATTGGCGAATTACATCTGCATCCTGTAGACGTTGAGGACCCTGAGGTGAGTAGGCTTAACGTTTATGCAACCCTGGTAGTCGCTTGAACTACGAAAAAAAACAGTAGGTATGTCTTGTTTAGCGGACTTTTTTGCGAATGGGTCGCTTGCTCACAAACTAACAAGACAAAAAGCATGCGGCAGAGAAATGAGCTTGTCTCTTTCTCCCAAATTTGCAAAAAAATAAAGAGTCCACGCAAAGCGAGACAAATACCAATTTACAATAGGAGAACACGAAGAGTAGACTGTTCTTTTCTTATAATGGCAATGAAATGAAATCAATTTTAGTTCAACGTAAATAATTTACATTCTGATGCTGTATGTCAAATTATAAGCCATTGCCTTCGGGCCGTAGTGTAGTGGAGAAAAAGGCAGCGGGAAAAAAACTCCACTCTGGCCATCTTTTCTTAGGTCATACTAAACCTAATAATAATACATCAGTTGCCACCTATACATCTGATAAGATTTCGCAATCAATAACTTGAAATGTCAAAGCATTTGTGAATTGTCTTACAAAAGTAAGGAAAACATAAGTGCTGCGACCAGTCAAAAGAAAACCACTCGTTCACAATTTTTAGCGAAAAAAAATCAAAGTACCCGAAACTGGCGTGCCATGAATGTTGATGAAGCGAAAGACGAATGAGATCTGTCAGGATCGTTGCAAGTGGCAGACAAGACAGTGAGTTTGATTTAGACCCGTTGTCCCCGTAAGTATTGTACCCGTTAAGCGGGGGCAGAGATACTTTATGAAAATAAATAAAAATCAGGCCCATGGTCCCCGTTGGACGTGACCACCTCAACGGCTACAGCGGTACTTAATAATAAAATAAAAAATCAGACCCGTTATCCCCGTTCTCAAAATAAACTTTAGAGAAACACAAGTATGTTTTGTATTACGTGAATTTTGTGTTATGTTTGGCCTAGAAGAATCTGGAGCCATCTCGGGCTTTTTCGTACGAAAATGGGAGTCCCTAATGCACTGACAGAATCTGTGACCCTGATACTCAATTCACTTTTACTCTAATTCCAGATCAACGAGTACCGCACTCTGGGTGACACTATGTACCTGAGCAAACTCCCTCTACCAGAGCCGGCCAGCGCGCCGCCACCGCGGCTCACAGGCCTCCATCCACACGCACTCTTCAAATGGCAGCTCTTCTCTCTCAACCTGGCCGCGTGTAAGTCACTTCTTGTTAACCTTCTTCATGGTAACCTGATCCAGTAGGTCGGACGTGGTGGGTATGGTGAAACGACGATTCGTGACCTAATAAGAGAAGGCATTCGGAAGATTCACGTAGCAGGCAAGGATGTGAGCCATTGGATTGATGGCCTCCTTTTCGTATTTCAATCGTAGGGATTATGCCACCATAACATACTTACGCAAAATAAATAATCACGTGATTTGTAAGTTTCTTCAGAAAAGTATTTATTAATGACTCGCGATGCTCATTATATAGTTATATATTAAAGGGTTTTTAAGCCTGCCCTGCATGAAAGGTGCAATCCAGTGCTAAGTAAATACAAATCGCGAGCCTTATCATCGGACCTGTCCGCGGACGTAGTGAGTGTTGTGTCAGCCTGCTGCGAAAAACTACAAGCGACTTGAGCGTAGATTATTGACTGAACCCGTAACCACGGCAACGGCAACGCTGCCGAAACGTCGTGAATTATGGTATGATAAGAAACGTCTTTCAGTTCGGTAGTAGGGGGTTACTTTCTTTAATTGCATGCAACGAAAACATGGGGCCTCGCCTCGGCGAAGGCTGTAACTCTGTAGTTGCGTGTCGTGTACAATTCATTTATAAATCGTTTAGTAAAGTAACGTAGCCATTACATAGATTCACTACAAACCGACTGCAACATTCGGAAACGGTATAGATAATTAAAACCAATTTCTTTGTTTTTATTTAAAAGTAATGTTTCTGTAAAAGCCAGCGCAGACGAGGGACTTTTGTCTCCTAGGGACAAAGTCTGAATCGTAAAAAATGTCCTCCGAGTAGGTACTTGGCAAAAAAGTACGCGGGGGGATAGTCCCTCGTCTGCGCAGGCCTTAAGTGTTCTCTACCTGCTCTATTACAGTACCAGAAGTACTAGGAATGTACGAGGCGCTGGGGCTAAAACACGAGCCACTGCGTCTGATCGCGCCACAGTTTGAAACTCCTCTGCCACCGCTGCAACTTGCTGTAAGTGACTTATGATATCCTGATCCCTATAAATGATCACGATTCATCTTTATGCAGTAAGTCCCTAACTAAGATCTAACTAGTTCCTAACTAACCCTTAAGATCCCTCAATGGCTTCATCCCCACAAGATACCGTTAGACCATTAAATAGTCAAATTTACAATGTCGCCGCCAACTAGTAAAATTTGCCGTCAAAAGTGAACATAACATAAAATAACATTGGTAGGGAGACCAAGATAATGGCAGACTCGGCAGTTTAGTTTATTAGTGACCCCGGCTGCACATTGGCTTTAATTTACTTCTGCAACTACTCCGGCGCTGCGGTGTGAGCAGCCCCTTCTTGCGTAACAAAGTAAAGGCACCCAGCCTCACTTCCGCAGATTCGGCTTGCTCGACGCATTGGTGCCTGTTCTTTGTTACAGCCGGAGGGGGCTTAAAAGGAGGAAGCTCATTTTATTTATAAAAAAAATCTTCCAGGTATTTCCACCGACGTTCAGAGAGTTGCCTCCGCCACCTCTAGAGCTTTTCGACCTCGATGAAGCGTTCAGCTCTGAGAAATCACAGCTGGCAAGGCTCACAAATAAATGCTTGCAACCAGCCTCCGCTAGAATGGGCCAAGGTAAAGTAAAGAAGCGCCCGCGGCCTAGTGGAACCAAGCGATTGGGACCAATCACTAAGGTTAAGCAACAAAAAGCGCGGTCAGGTTCTGGATGGGTGACCAACCGGTGACTACCGCTAGTGGCATTTATTCCGAGCGTTTCCTTGTTTCGCAAGGTGTTATGGGCGCCTTGATAATTAAGGCCCGCCACTCTATTGAGTAGAGTATTGAGTAACCTTCCTGCGATGCAGAAAGAGACCCGTGCCCCAGCAGTGGGGACGTACAAAGGATTGATATCAATGGAACGATAATTATCCAAATGACTATGTAAGTAAGTCTAAAGAAAAAAGGTTAAACTGGTTCAAAACCAATCCATTCCAATCACTCGGTTCCACTAACTAGGCCACGAGCGCTTGTTTCCATTACCAGGAGCTCATAAACAACAAGCGTTCTCCGCTTTATTTCAGGTGACCGCCAAATAGAGAATGAACTGGAATACTTCGTAAGGGAATGCGGTAGAGTTCTGCGACTCTCCCGCGCGCTGCCGGGAGACGACCAGGGACCAGCTGGCAAGCAAATACTGCATCAGCTGGCCGTGCAATTAGCTACGTATAAGAAGATCGCACCTAGAGACTAGGAGGACATGAGACTAGGAGCCGGAGCGGTGATAGAGCAATGGTAAAACTCTAGCCTCACACTCGAGAAGTCTATAGAAGTTATTAGAAGTCATGGTTTTTAAACCCGGCATGGACCAATGACTAGTGTAAGTAATGTATATTTGAGGAAAAAAAATAACAGCAATACCAGACCTTGTGAAGAAAAACATCATAAGGAAGCCCGTGCTACCTCAACGCTTGGCACGGCGACCCAATTTATAAAATAATGTTATGCAAAATCTCCATACCATATTATTTACAGTATCAATTGGTATCAGTTTGCCTGCCTAGTTTTATGATGGAACTACTGCGAATTTATTTTCGCACTAGTCAGGTCCGACTACTAGGAGTACATAGAAGTAAGGTGTTAACTACTAGTAGGAAAAACAGAGTTGTTACATAATATGGCATGTAGTAAATAAGTGCCTTGACTACAGTCTACTTTTTTCTGAGGTTTAGGTGTAAGTTTATTCAAGTAATGGCAATTGCTTATAACTACCAAGTCTAGCAACTGTGTTCGTACTCGGATAGTTAAAAAGGACAATATAATTATTTAATAATTGACGATACATAAAGGATTTTCATTTTAAAATAGACGGCGAACTCTTAAATTTTATTCCTGGCGCTCTAAGTCTCTTCATCAAGTATATTTCTATTGTACCGATTTATAATACTGTGATAATAATAGTAATACACATAACTCAATCACTAGTTCTGGTCCCAAACTAGGATACCCTGTGCTATGGTAACGAGGGAAGGACATCACAAATGTGGAAATACACCCAGACTGAGGGCATTTGTATACTGGTCTAGTACGGCGGCCTCCAGTGGGAATGAAACCCATGACCGCTGGGTTAATTGCTATACCATGGAGGCAGTCACTCTATCTACAATATTTCTATCTTTATCTGAAACTAGTTGACCCAGCGAACTTCGTACCGCTTAACAGTCGATTCTTTTTTTTTTCTCCGTAAGAAC
Source organism: Yponomeuta sedellus (assembly GCA_934045075.1). Taxonomy (NCBI): domain Eukaryota; kingdom Metazoa; phylum Arthropoda; class Insecta; order Lepidoptera; family Yponomeutidae; genus Yponomeuta; species Yponomeuta sedellus. The sequence continues at coordinate 12,189,891 of OW203744.1, read as the reverse complement.
CATCCTCGTACGTCAAGGAATATTCTAAAAAAAAAGTTTGCTGATCTCGAGATCTGCGCTTATCAACACATTCAGCTATTCATTTTTATATTAGTGATAAGTTGTGTTTTTTTTTCATCCGTTTTTATTTTATTCGCGACCAAATTTATGTCTCTCTTTTTATCAACTGAGACCATGCACCTGCCCTATGATTTGATGACGTCAGCCCGGGTAGTACGAAGACACGAGTTACGCGTTTTGCTGCGCTGTCAGAATTTGACAATTCATCATCATCAACCCATTATGTCCCCACCGGAGGGCACGGGTCTCTTCCCTGAGGAAGGTATAGGCCACCACCGGGGCCAAGTCCGGATTATTGGAGGCTTGCAAGACTAGTGGTTGGTATTACTGTCAGAAGTTATCAAGGCGGCCTAAGACCTCTGACTTGGCTTAACGACTGCCATCTATCGACGGCAGCCGGCACCAACTGCTTAACGTACCTTGCGAAGCACGGAACCGCTCGGAAAAATACCACTAGCGTTAGTCATAGACGGTCACCCATCCATGAACTGAACGCGCCCTATGTTGCTTAACCTTCGTGGCAGTTTAAGATCACTCTGGCAGCCGGGGTTACAAGCGATTCATTTAGACAATTAATGTACTGAAAAGGGGAAGCCGCGACTTTAGACATTTGAAACACGTGACTTGCGTACTCCCCAGGCTGGACACTCTGGACAGGCTTTACTGGACTAATAGCTGCAGACCAGTAACGATGGAGGACTTATAAAGAGGCACACATCCAGTGGACAAAAAATAACTAAAGAAGACGTAAAGACCCTTTATTGGCCTATCCTCGTGGTAATTTTAGGCACCTTCAAGGGACCCCTAGGCTCGAAACGGTCCAGGTATGGACTCTGTCGCATGTCCGACATGAGAACTCTCGTCGCGTTGATCAGGAAATCATGGTTTGAAGGCGAGCCCAGATATGAGAACATCGCGGGGTAGCGCTCTGTGCCGCATCTGTAAAGTGATACGAGTGGGATGACAATATTATTTATTGTAGTGTAACGATACTTCTTTATAGTACCTGACTAGGCAAAGTTAAAATTATTTGAAGAATATTGTTACGTTTTGTTTAGGTGTCAGTCAGTCGTGTCGAGAACCACAGCTAGCCTAGGATTTCGATAAAAAGATAAGAAATAGATAGTATTATTGCTTTAATTCAGCATTTTAATAACTAGAGCATAACATTACACAAGTATATGTAGTAAACGACGACGCTAGTCACGCGCTTTAATTGTCAAATGTTGCGAATTTCAAATACTTTGTCAAATTCTGACATTTTATCGCCATGAAACGCGTGACTACTTCGTACTCCCCGGGCTGGAAGTCTTTTCATAGAACAATTCAAGGGTTACTATGGTAATTTATTTCATTTTTATTTTATTTATTTGGAAAAAAACAGGAAACAGGCTAAAGTTTATACAAAAAGTTACTACAGGACAATATTAAACCTGAACCCATAAATATTTTTCACTAAATAGCGATGATGTAGAGTAACTAGGTGACAAGGATGCCAATTGTGCATATTAGTACGAGTATATCAAATGGAATACAGGTAGACAATAATATAAGTGAAATGAAAATAAAGCAACAACTAGCTATAATAGTAAGACGAGTAGGCGGGTCAACGCCGTAGTCGGTAGATTATATAGTATTAAGTTACTATATAAATTAGTATTTGTAGTAGTAGCTATATGGATAGGTTGTAGAGTTCATGCTGAACTCGGTGGTCGTCATTACGTTTAGGTTAGGTAGAACTGTTAAGGATTTTTTTTACCTTTTGACTGAACACTAGCTTCTTCTCATGAAATATTTTAACAGTTGAGAGAGATTTATTAAAATTAGAGCACATCCTTTTAATGGGAACCCGGAACCCTGCATTAGTCCTCGAAAAGGGAATTTTGAACAAAGGACGAATCCGAGTTTGTTTGGGAGGAGCGTAGAATTTCACGTCATGAAGTAATTCGGAGCAGTTATATTGATTATTGTAGATATTATATAAAATCTTAGCGTCTAATAAATCACGACGGGCCTTCAAAGACATAATGTTGTACCTTAGAAGTAAATCATTGTATGACATTCGGGACGATGTGAGTCGCCGATGGAGACCACGTAAATATTTTTTTTTAATTTTTACAGTAAATTGCATAATAGGGGTGCCATATGCACGAAGCGTATTCAAGCTGTGAGCGTACTAGTGAGAGATGCAAGCCGTGGGGTCTCTGAAACGTTTTGTATTTCTGAACACAAAGCCCATCAATGTATAAGCTTTTTTACAGATATGTTCAATATGACTATCGAATATTAACTTTGTATCGAAGATTATGCCCAAGTTCTTAATTGTGTCAGTTTTTTTAAGCTTATGGCCCTCAATTTGGTATGGAAACTGTGCCATGTTATATGTCATTTTTTTTGAGAACGTGATTTGCTGGCATTTTTCATAGGCTAGTGATATTTTATTATTACGGCAGTAATCATCTAGTCTATCTAAGTCAGTTTGGATACGTCTACAGTCTTCGATATCTTCAATTATTTTGTAAATTTTCAGGTCATCCGCGTACATAAGGAACTTACAATGCTGAAAACAGCTATTTATGTCATTTACAAACCAAATATACTGGAGGGGCCCCAAAATTGAACTCTGTGGCACTCCAGACGAAACAGAGACAGGGCTTGAAGAGTATCCATTAATATGAACGGTCTGCGTTCTGTCTGTTAGATAATACTTAAAAAGCCGAAGCACATTAACCTGCAATCCATAGGCTGCCATTTTCCTAAGAAGAGTGAAGTGGTCCACTTTATCGAAAGCCTTTCGAAAGTCTGTATAGATGACATGGATTTGACATCCTCTATCCAGGCCCTCAAAGAGGTAGTTTGTATAGACCAGAAGATTAGTCAAAGTTGATTTGTTTTTCACAAATCCATGTTGTTCTTTAATTATGTTATGCTCTATGATCGGATATAAATGTTCATGAATTATTTTTTCCAGTATTTTAGGAAAACATGACAGTAACCGGACTTATGCAAAGGTATTATGTATGCTGACTTCCATATACGAGGAAAGACGCCCTCGGACATACATTTATAAAAATAAGAGTTATTGGTTTAGCTAAGCATTGGTACGTTTTTTTTTTTAAATCGGACTTATTTAGTTGGGGCCTGGGTCTTTTTTTACATCAATACACTTAAGAGCCGCTTCAACCTTGGATTCATTTAGGACTATATCATGCAAAATATTCGAAGCTGGCGAGGGCTCCATCAATAGCAACTCTCTATCGTCCAGATGTGACGCTGGCTCAAACACCGAACCAAGAAAGGTAGAGAATAGTTCACTTATCTCGGAGGGATCTTTGGAAGATTGTAGACCTAGAGTCATTACAGCTGAATAACCTGACTCGTTGGCCTGCATAGCGGAAATAAATCGCCAGAAAAATTTTGGGTTATCTTTTAAAGAAGATTGAACTTTCGTAATATAACTATTAAAATTTTCTTTGATTAGTAATTTAGAACGTGATCTTAAAAGCGAAAATTCATTATAGTCATATAACGAACCATATGTTTTCCATTTAATCCAAACTTTTAATTTTCTATTTAGAGTGGAAATGAGAGGACGAGAAAACCAGATTGGGTACTTTCTCGATTTGCAAGGCTTCAGGGGTGTATAGTCGTCACATAACTTATATAAAATATCATAAAATGTATTTACAGATTCTTCAGCGTTAGCATTAGAAAGCTTTGACACCCAGTCCATTTCTTTTAATTTTTCACAGATAACGTTGTAGTTAGCTTTAGCGAAATTAAACTTATGTGTTTTTTTTTACCGGTAAGCGCGTTTGAATGCCGACGAACAGTGACCACTCCAGAGGTGGATGGTGCCTATCCACCGGTGCAAGTGGCATGCAGGTGCTTGAAAGCCAACATTCATTACTTGAAAACACCAAGTTCAGATGACGATTATTTTCATTTGGAATGTAGTTGTATTGGCTTAGGTTCATAAGGGCTGTAGTTTCAAGATAGAGCGCGGCCAACCGCGAGGGGGATTGCTTAAGTACACCTGCCCGGCTCCCGTCCCCGAAAGACCACTCCAGCTCTGGGATGTTAAAGTCACCAACTATGCAGTATGTACAGTCAGGTGAGTTTGCATACAATGATCGCAGGCTTAGAAAATAGTCTTCGTAGATTCGTAATTCAATGTACATTGCTAATTAGGAAGACTGCTACGCGTTTGTACAACATCGATTCACGTCATAAACTGTGAATTGGAGTTTTATGAAATGCAGCCCTAAATACAGGACTTAAAAATAAACACTAACGGCCGACACAACACTGTTGCAGTTTCAATTTTTGCAGCTAAACTGAGCTGTTATTGTTTAACTTTAGACTATTATTAATTTAGGAAAGCTTGGACATGTTAGTAAAGTTATTTCGTAAAAAGGTAGGTCATGCATTTCTGAAAAAATAAATCTAGGCAAAATATGGCTACACGGCCTACGGGCTGGTAAATGCATAATGTTTGGTACTTACAGTTTTCGTATCCCCCAAGAAGCCAGTCCCCAGATGACGCCGTCACTGACAGCTGGTGCCCCAGTATCTCGCTGCAAAATATAAGAAAAATTGTGTAACGCGATTTAGTGAGTGTTACGTCAGTGCACTTTCGAGTAGTAGAAAAAATACCAGGACACCATAGAACAGAGGAGCTCACCGTGCAAGGCGCGCGTTGTCCGACCTGCGATACGCAGAAGAAGTTTTCGGTGACACTGACGCCGAAGCGTCGGGTCTGGTTGTTGCACTTGCCCCGCTCCATCAGGCGAGCATGATACACTTGGAGCTGGTCGCGGTCAGGGTTGAATACGCCGTCGCGCTGTGGGGAGAAAGTAAGTTTAAAGCCAGGTTTTCACGGTCTTAGTGCGCTCGGTCCGATTGCGCCATACGAGTAAACTAATGCTTCTGATTGGCTATTTTGTGGTTGTCACGAAAAACCGTCCAATCAGAAGCATTAGTCTACTCGGATGGCGCACTCGGTTCGAGCGTACTAAGACTGTGAAAAGTTAAATAATTAATTCATTTACTAAAGAGGTGGGTAGGTGTATAATACATGGTTCGACGGCAATCCACAAACTAGGCGTTTTGCGGCATTTTGCGCAACACCGCTAGATTATCCTACTAATAAAGATATTGTGTGATATTTTGAAAATGCTACCAAAATATAAGTTATGTGATAATTTTAATGTCATAATGTCAGTTCTTTTGTACGACACGCTAATATAAGCTACTCGAAATACTAATCCTGCGCAGACGAAGTCTAATTAACTAATAAACTGGTTGTTTAAACTAGTTAGGGATCTAACCTAAAGATAAAGGAGTATTAGGAATATATTAAGAAATCATTTATTATATGCAAATGACAAAATATAAAGCCCATGTTTCACAATGATTTGAAAAATTCTAGATAAGCTATCCACAACCAGGGATGCCTTTTGTTCTAAATTTAAATAAATTTTCCTATTATGCGTGTGTTCGTTTATGGCTTCAAATTTAGAACAAACGCCAGCCCTGGTTGCGGATAGCTTAACCGGAACTTTATCTGCAGATTGTGAAACAGACCCTAGTATTGTAAATAAATAGTTACTTTGTAATCATACTTAAAATTAAAAAAAATATTGATTACTTATCCAAAAGATGTCACAAAGGTACAGATGTTAAAAAGGTGCACTAACATGTAAACACCTTAGAACCTTGTCACGTTATGCTGTTCTAGCCTGATGTATGAGAAATTGACTATTTTGACTTTCACAAGGTACTGAAGTGCATACATGTTAGTGGTCGTGACTGTACAGGCAGGACATTCACTTTATTACACTGTATATGAGAAGGCATTGATGTGAGAATGGATTAGATAATGTAATGAAATTATAATGTTTACTGATTACAAAAAAATGTACATAAACAAAATAAATATATTTTTTGACTGAAGTTTAACAGTAGGGCCCTCCGTAAAAATATGCATTTAATAGTTTATTTTAGCCTTGTTCAGCGTGATTTTATTTGGTTATTCTAGCTTGCGTGGATTACATAAAATATTAGTTTATAAAATACCTTGATGATTTGTTATTATGTCAAATCTAAAACAAAAGATCGAGGGCTGATTTTTGGCACACAGTAACCTTGGCTTAAGCCGACGCACCATCATAAAAATCAGCCAGATCGCTTTCGTAGGCCAATTACACCCTTCAATATTATATATCGACATCAATCCTTTATATGTCCCCACTGTAGGGGCACGGGTCTCTTCCTGTATGACAGGAAGGCTAGGCCATACTCCACCACGGGGGCCAAGTCCGGGTTGGTGGAGGATTGTAAGACAGTGGCGGGCCTATATTGTATATAATATTCAGTTTTTTATGTAATAAATCACTCCTATATTATATTGTTCACTGGCACTACCCTTCTACTCTCCGCATCATCGTGGGTTAGCTGGAAGACAATACTATCTGGTATTAAGCTCGCTTTTGTACAAATTTTATTTTTAGTGCAATACAGTTTGAAACACCAAATTGTACACGGTGTTTTAGATCGCTTAAAATTAAGACGAAAGTAGTTTGTTCAGAATCGCGAGTAGAATCCATTGAAGTAATTTTCGGCACATATTAATTTTAAAAAAATTGATTTTTACTTGTTCAAATCTAAATCTTGCTTAAGCCTGTGGTCAGAAGATTGGCACAACTTTGCATGCCACTTTTAAAAACATTACAGTACTACACATCATAAAAGTCCCTTCGGGAATCTACGTTCGCGCAGACTAGGAAGAAGTGTAACGAAAGTACCCGAACCGATACGGTTAAGGTGCAGAATTGATTGCCGCAGTAGCGCTACCTATTTCGCTCACGCTAATATTGCCAAACTAATAGTCGCCTGTATCGATGACGTTGAATCAACCAATAGCAACAAAGGCGCGCGGCCTGCCATAAAATTAAACTATCTGATTGGTCGATCAACTTGCTGCACATCCAAAATTTGGTCATCTGCGCAGGTATATCCGCGAGACTTATTTCTCGTGTAGCACTGTACCATTCGTGTTTACAGGAATACTAAACCTAGAATTAAACACAGTTACTCACTCGATCTGAACCCCAACTCGTGACCCATACATCATCGAAGGGGGGAGTCATCATTCGATTTGGAAGATCTGCCCCATGGACGCTATGGGAAAACCTATAAGAAAGTAATATTAGGTTACTAGATAGATAGTTTATTTATTGTATCTCTTTTCAAAATAAATGGTACATAACCGAGACAAGGGCAGTGAATATAAGTTGTTTATGTCCGCAGGGGATCAATTTTGATTCGTGTATTTTAACCTAACTTAAGTTGCCAATTAAAGTTAAATCATTACAGCTCTACACGAAGTGGGACACAGCTTGTAGTCTTGTATAACTTTCAATAAATAATAAAACTGGAACGACTTTAACTTTGTGCTTTATTTATAGTTTGTTTTATTGTTTATCTATAATATACAAATGAAACGCTAAATGTGTTGGTAAGCGCAAATCTCGAGAGCAGCTGAACCGATTTCGCTGATTCTTTTTTTAGAATATTCCTTGAAGTACGAGGATGGTTCTTACGGAGAGAGAAAAAAAAAGAATCGTCTGTTACGCGGTACGAAGTTCGCTAGATTATAATAAAAACAGAAAACTGGATAAAAATGGAATAAGCAGATAGAAGAAGTCAGGTCTAGTCAAGATGTAAAGTAGTAATGCTGAAAATGAGGGAAATCTCGAAAATGTATGACATAATTTAAATTGTTTGAAAATGATAGATAGATTATACTATTTTTATTTTTAATGCACTAACCCGTGCTAAGGACAAATTTAAAAACCTATTTAGAGGCTAAAAATTTCACCCAGGCCGGGATTCGAACCCGTAACCTCTGGCTATGCGTGCCAGCGCTCTTCCAATTGAGCAAATGGGCGACTCACGGCATCAGTGAAATTTGGAACCTCTTTATACTATTCTCTGTATTATGTACAGGCAGTGACATCTGGCTTAAGCAAAATGTGGCTGGCTTAAGTGCATCACTTACAGTCAATTGGAAGAGCGCTGGCACGGATAGCCAGAGGTTGCGGGTTCGAATCCCGGCATGTGTGAAATTTTTAGCCTCTAAATAGGTTTTTAAATGATAGATACAATTAAAGAAATATAAATAAATGGTGTAAAGAGGTTTGCACCGTTACAAGCTTAGTCGCTTAGCAGCCAGTTTCTGAACTGTGAACATCGCCAAGCATAAAGTCAACTGTAGTACGGATTTCTCAGCAAGGAGAGTGATAGAACGTTACTTAAGCATTTACTAGACTCAAAACTATCAATCGAGAAACCCTAGATTACTAGCTGACCCCGCATACGTAGTTTTGCCATAACAGGGCGCTACGCTATTCTATCTAGCGCCACCAATGGAATTAAAATAATAACTTTTTTTATGCCACACCTGGCCATAAAGTGGCTTTTTCCGCACGCTGCGCGTACGGAAAAAGCCGCTTTGTGGCCAAGTGTAGACATAAAAAGATGTACACAACACGGGAGGTAATAAAGAAAGCTCTCGATCGCATATTTACGTCCCTCGCTTGCAGCTCGGGCCGAAAACTTCTGCGATCTCGGCCTTTCTTTGTATTACCACCCTAGTTGTGTAATGTACTATTATAAAACACACAGTTCTTTCACGAAATTAACTTCATTAATCTTAAAATCTTAACACCTGTGACAACTATTTTTAGGACGCCTACAGTGCAGTCCTACCATCCTCAATGCATCCGTGCTGCAAGGACGGCATTATTTGTAATACCTAACACTTAATTAAAGAAAGGGAGGGCAACTATTTGCCGCTCGCTCCTACAATATTGCCGGTTTTTTTTTTACATTTACATTTACATACAGGCACATAGGTACATTGCCTTTGACCCCACAAACATGTAAAATCCCAAGACCTGGGGTTTTTTTTGTCTCCAGCCGGGATTCGAACCCGGAACCTCTTGCATGGTAGGCAGATGCGCTACCGCTACGCCACAGAGGTCATCAATATTATGTTGAGCGAAACGCAATACCTATAGTTCTATTTTTAGATAGAGTCGGTCGATTGACGTTTACTGTGTTGTCAGACAACAAAAAAAAAAACAGAGTGATGTACTAAACATTTTTTCAGTTCATTCACTCGGTGAACGAATGACTTGTTTATTTTTGTTCTTTAAATTATTTTAGTTTACGAATGAACGATTATTGACCTATTATTAGTTATATTACTTCTCAAGCAAAAATGATAACAAACACAAGTGATTCTTATATTTTTGAATAAACAAAATGATTAACAATTAAAAAAAAAACGTATGCAAAAGATTGTAGAAAATCATGTTAGCGATGTATAAATATAAGGGGCAAATGAAAGGTACCAAGAAAATAACCTGGCTTGAATTTAATTAATTTAATGATCGGAAATGTCACTGGCACTTGATTCACTGGTAATTGATTCATTTAAATTTATGACAAATTCATCAATAACGCCGTCAATGAGGTGGTCTAGATTGCACATTTTGTCTTCTTCCTTGATAATATATATAAAATATTACTCTTTTTCAAAAGATCTTACGGTTTAGGCAAAAATAATTTATTTCAAAGCCTTACCTTTTCGACAGTAGGAGCATCCTTTACCCGAAAAAAGCTATGAACTTTTCGTCTTATTGCGGAAAAGGTAAATTCATCCAGTTTATCTTTGAATGATCTTTTCGGTCCAGGGTTCTTGGGAGATTTTAATTGGTGAGTTGACTTATATTCTTTCATAACTCTTTCTACTGACTTCACCGATATACCCAAAATGTCAGCAGTTTTGATGAACAGTCTTTTTGGGTAGGATATTCTAACCCCGGTATTAAAGTTGATAGCAACAAATCGAATACATATTTGTAGACGTGGCGAATAATTTCTTTTTCAGTCACGGTGAAAGCAGATGGTCGTCTTTTTTTTCTTGGGAGATGGAAAATTGTGTTCCGTGGAGGAACCGGGTTGAGGTTCCATCCTGATGGTAACAGTGAACAACAAACTTAACAATAACCACAAAGACAACTTGATAGAACTCAACAAAAACAACGTAACAAAACTTAACCGACAAATTGCAACAAAAAAAAACTCAACAATAATAATAACAAGAAATCGCGTCCGCAATGAAAGCATTCGTGCACTCAGACCAGTGGTAAGGAGCCGAATGAAATACTTTCCTCAAAAACATGATGGCCGCTATTGTTCCGGTTGAAGACAGTGGAATAATACTAAGAAGCTCGGACCATGGAGGGCGTGAATCAGCATGTCCTTTGTAAATGGCATTGTTCCGGGAAGGTGCAATTCGAAAATGGAACTCGTCCTAATCGTAATTTGCTAAAACGCAGAAAGTTTTAATATTTTTATTTTGTCTTGAACGAAACTAATGAATGATTTCACGTAACCAATCACTTGTTGCAAACACTAGTGAAATTAATCAGGCAACATTATTTCAGAAAATGACTTTTGTTATTGTCAAACGACCGACTCGATCTAAAAATAGTACTATAGTTAGCTTCCTGAGTGCCTTTTCACATGCAGCCGGCCGCCGTCCGGTCGCCGGGCCGGGTTAAGTAGGAATGAGCTCCGCTCGCCGCCGGCCGGCCGGTCGATGTGCACGTGAAAGCTGTCATTGGAGCTCATACATTACTACTTTACCCGGCCCGGCGACCGGACGGCGGCCGGGTGCATGTAAAAAGGCACTTATAGATTGATAGACAGAGGACACTTTATTGTACATAAAAAAGAAAATTACACAGATTATACTTAACCTTAGAATACAGATGGCGGCCTTATCACTAAAAGTGATCTCTTCCAGACAACCTTTAGACTGGAGCAATGAATATATTGGGCGAGTGCTGAGCTAAAGCGTCCCACAATGTCCGTGTGCCGCCCTGGGTGTATCAGGATATCAAAAACCAAAGGCGCCAACTTGAAAGTCAAACTAATTGTAGGCACCTACTACCACTAACCTGATGTCTCGGTCCAGAAGCAGCATGGCAACATCGTTGTCCGGATCCTTCCTTAAGCTCCAGTTGGGGTGCTTGAACGCCTGCGCTATGTGAGCCCGCTGTCCACCGGAGTCATATTTACGCGATCCAGCTCGTACGTGCATCTTAGACAAGTAGACAGACCTAGGGACGGGAGCATTTGTAATAATATGGCCTCTGCATACACGTCGATATCAAACCTTGTCTGTCTCCACTGCTGGGGCACGGGTCTCCTCCTGCATCGCATCGCATCGCATCTGCATCGCAGAAAGATTAGACCATACCTCGAGGGCCATGTAACCAGGGCCATCCGGATTGGTGCAATTGGTGGAGGATTGTAAGACGGTGGCGGGCCTTACTGTCAGAAGTTATCAAGTCGCCCATAAGGCCCCTGACATGGCTTAATGACTGCAATTGCATGACATTCAGCACCAATGGCTTAACGTGCTTTGCGAAGCACGGAAGCGCTCGGAAAAATGCCACTAGCGGTAGTCACGGAATAGTCACGCATCCAGCGCCTGGCCACGCCTGTTGCTGCTTAACCCTAGTGATTGATTCCAATCACTCGGTTCCACTATGCCACCAGCCTGTTAGGGAAAAGGTCTACGCAGCAGTAGGCTTTATTCATGAGTTGGATCAGATAAGTTTAATTCAGTCCTTATTCTAAAATGCTTCTTTGGTAAGAACCTTAATAAGATTCGGTGACAAAACTGAAGACAAAAGAGAAGAATATACTTACTTCCAAATGCAATTAGCCGTAGTGACCACGATTCTGGGATTCAGCAGGGCACCAGAGCACCAGTGCTCGTCGCCTTTTTGGATCGACACCACGTATGGGAACTGATCTATGGTCGCGTCTCTTGACGCATACAATCTTCTGGTATCGTTGAGCGTTCTGTGAGCCTGGTCATTGCCGATACTCCGCTTATCTGATTTCTTCGTATCTGGGTTTCAGAGGAGGGGTAGATAAAATAAAATATCTATAAACTGTTTGTTGTGTTTATTTCATGTAAGAACTTATTTACCTTTAGCGCTCTCGTGTCGGTGACCAGACTTCTTGTGTTTCCGTGACTTGTGATGCTTTTTTCCGTGCTTCTTATGTTTTTTGTGCGACTTCTTGTGGTGAGAGCGTCGTCGAGCATCCTCGGAGTCTTTTTCATGGACAGGTCTTCTACTTTCTAACAACTTTTCTGCTCTTTTGGCTTCCTTTTTAGCATGGTGCCCTCGTTTGTCATTAGCGGACCGTTTAGCTCTCACGAGTGGAGTCAGAGCCTTTTTGACGCTAGGCTTAAAATGTTCCTCGTCTTGGAATACTTGGAAGTATTTGCTTTCAGGTATGCCACGATTACTTAGCGGTACAGGGGCGAATGCAGTGTACCCATCGTGTTTTAGGTCTGCCTTCTTTGCAGTGAATGCCGTGTAGTTTCTATGATTCTTATCTACTTTCTTGGTCTTCCCTGTAAAGACGGCTTTCTGATGGAACAGTTGCTTCGAAATTACTTTCTTTTGTAGCTTCTTTTCATTCAAAATTTTGATGTTGGATTGCAGTGGCCCTCTCTCTGACCGATAGGTGAAAAGTTCCTTTCGGTCTGGTGTAACATCTGACCAGGCTAACTTTTGAAACGAACAAGCTGCGAACAGCAATAGAAATAACCTCATCGCTACTTCACGTTTGACTGCGATTTCTGCCGAAGCGCGTAGTAAAAAAAATGAATCAGGGTTTTATGAGTTTTTTATGTGTTTTACTTATTTGGAGGCTTTATTGAGCAATCGATTGATTGAAGTCTATTGCATTATATTTTGTGCACCTTGCTTTAACGATGCTAGTTTATTAAGTTTGCTCGTACGAAATTAATTAAAACGCTACTTATTTCGTTTGCCAGTTTCCTTGTCATATGTACGTAAAGTGGTGAGCTGTAAATAAAACAATTTACTCTGTATATGAGCATATTTAATATTTTCTTTTCAAAATTGTAAAACTCACATTTTGAAATTGCAAACTTATATCAATTAATAACTAAATTCTCATATCGTTAATAGTTATAACAATCGCCATTTTGTTTGTCTTTTTAATTTTAATTCTCCCTTTGTATTTTCCCCGCAACTAATAATTGTAAACCATTTCTCTTTACAACACTAGTAGGTAATAATAATATATTTTAATGTCTAACAATTTCAATATCCAACGTATTACCACCATCGTTTACCTTTCTGCAATGTTCTGTCAACCGCACAGTTAAAATCTTATTAAACTTTTTATGCCTTATAAGTATATACTTTTTACAGATTCTCGCTTTTGTCGGCATTATAGTTTACATCTGACTACTATTATTCTGATCATATCCAAAACATTTTTTTTTAGTTTAGACAAATATTGGAATGGTTTCATTATCTAAGAAAAAAAAACTATAAAAATAACATTACCAAACATTGAAAATTATGTAATTTACTATCAATTCCGGTAGTAACTGTGTATAAAGTTTAAAAACAAACTTTTAAATCATTTCTTTGGCAATTTTCGCGTTCAAAAGTGATCTTACAATTTTCTATTTTAATTTCAAACTGGCTTAAGTTTTAAATGACACAAAGTACCTATGTGCACAGACTTCAGTTACGCTGAAATTAGTCTTAGACAATGTGAAATATTATTGGCTTGAATCGAAAAGTTTTCACTTTTAATCTGTGACTTAGTTATACATTTATTGAGTCTGAACACAATTATTTATTAGGGTAATATTTATCTTAAGTCGCGATGTATCGGCAACGTTGTATTAGCCGTGGCTACCTAATTAATAATCGCAATTAGACCCATTAAATGTATAAACGATGTATGACTATCGTGAGTTATTCATATACAGAAACAGTTTTATTCATAAAAATAGGATTCCTCTAAAACACTCTTGAGAGGCAGTTTGTTTAGTCTGTTACGTCTTTCTCTTTACCACATTTAAAGTACAAAATTTAAAGTAAAGTACCCAATTCTTCGCGGGTGTCGTAAAAGGCGACTAAGGAACACAAACCGGGGGAGGGCAGCAGCGCCCCCTGCGGTACAATTCCACCGAACTGCGATCCCCAGCCCGCATGCCCAGCGTGGGGATTATGGGCATTACCCCCTATGATAGCACAACGTGGCGCTCTTTAGGGGAGGGCTATGTCCGGCAGTGGACTAGTATGGCTATACTTTATGACGAAGTAGTACAGAAAGTATTGTAAAGAGGTTCGAAATTTTACTGGTGACGGTAAGTCGCCCATAAGCTCAGTTGGGAGAGCGTTGGCACAGTTAGCCAGAGGTCGCTGGTTCGATTCCCGGCACGGGTGGAATTTTGAGCCTCTAAACAGGTTTTTAAAACATTTAAAGTAACTCTGAGGAGTGTTTTAAGGAATCATGTTTTTAAATGTAAGTTCTCACGTTGTTATTTCACATTGCCAATTTTGGTGAAGAGGAAAATGAGTTCGCGAATACATGAAGCTTGTAATGTTATGTAACTTTGATTAACACTATTGTACTGTTTGTAGGTATTTCTTATTGTAGTTTAATAATAACACTGGCTAATATATGTAGTTGAACCAACTAAAACTGACCACGCGCTTTAACCCTTAAGTGGGCAAGGGGAAAATAGTTCCCACGTTAAATTGAACTTTATCACCTTGAAATAGAGTTCAAAACCAATAAAAAAATCATACTACCCAAGCCTTATTAAGGGGTACTTCCTATAGAAAACGACATTCCATTAAGTACTCAAAGAAAAATAAGACAATTACGAGTATGTAACAAAAACAGTAATCGACAAATAGTAAGTAAGCTATAAGATTAAGAGACAGGTTTTTTGTACAATAATTGCATGTTTTGTTTCATTATTAAGCAGTGACACTAACTATAACCTACCTAAAGTAGCTGGCCATAAACTCTATGGTAACAATTTAAAATGTACACTCAAATCCAGATGGAGCAAGCGAAAACTTACAAGTCACAGAAGTAGTACTTACATCATATTTGGAATAACATAAGAATAACTGAATGCCCTTACAACATACTTAATTAAATCTATTGCAAAAGAAACTTAAGTACTTACATAGAAAAATTTGGATGGAACCGATATCTAATACTAGGTCAGATATTTAATTAAATTTGCTAAAAGAATGAAGGAGATAAACAAAAAATATATTATCCACATTGTTAATAAGACTATAGAGCAAATTTTTTATAATACAAAACAACAAATAAATTCGTGCTTCTTACGCCTAAAATGCCACGTTAAAACTAACATTAAACTCTGTTCATTATTTAAGATAAATATAAAGTAAGTGAAACATCTTTCGCACTCCAAAGTGACAAAATAATCTAATTTCAGCCGCTTTTGTTTCGCAAGCAAAAATTATTCGATGAACTTTATCGACTAACCTAAAAATATTTTTGCACCACACAATAATCGTTCTTATAGTTTTTTTGTTTGTTTATTAATTCCTAGACACTACAAATCTCCCTGATTTTCTCTTTTCTTACAATCTATAATTTTTTTTATACACAAAAATACTTTTGTACTCTTTCAACGAGTAATTTCTCAAATGGCCACTTTTTTCTAGCATTTTTTTTAAATATGGCAGTTTTGTACAATCGCCGAAATAACTTTTTGAATTCCGCCACTTCGTTTTTATCACTTCGCAATTAATAGTGAAATTTTTGTCCTTACATACTAAGTTAGGATTCAACTGAACATCCTATCCTTTGTTTTAAAGTACCTATTCAGCTTCTCGCATCCTCAACTTCAAATTAGAATGCAATAAATAGTTGAACCTAACAATCGCATCAAAGTTTGTTTTGTTTTACACAAATAAATATTCATCCGAAGACAAAACACGTTCTCACTAAACAATTAGACAAAACAATCACTCAACCTTCCTGCTTTAAACCAATTTCATGAAAATCCTCCTTTTGCTTGGGATCCACATCACTGGAAACGTCTCAATCTTCCTTTTCATCACAAACCAAAAAGTTCGACTCGAATACGACCACCACCACAACAAAACATGCTTTCTCTAGTCGTAAAAGGAAAAAGTCATTGTTTCCGTCTTCCTCTTCTTCGGTTTGGCGCTGTCCTAGGCCTGATTTAACAGCAAAGCCTCTAACTCATCGGCCGATCGCAGCAGGAATGCAGCAGACTCGCGGTAGCCCGTTATCAGTTGCCGCACGGCGCCCACCTCTGCGCCTGATAGCTTGTGGGACATCAAGGAGGTCTTCGTTTGGGAGGCCGCGGCCAGGGGGGACGGAGTGGAGGTCGCGTGGAGGGGCGTGGAGGTCGAGACGTTCTTGAGGGACAGGTCCGTTGGCGCTGGAATGTTAATCGGTGCAATAAGGTTCGGATACAGTGAGAGGTTTTTTTTTCGTAGGTCATTGAAAAACTGTTCGTGAAGTATAAGTAATTTTAAAACTATGATCGTTCATAAGTTTTCAACTAGTATACTAGGGAGTCGGTACAGAAGAAGAAGTAAGTTAGTTTGTGCGTCAATGAGTTAGCTAATAATAAAAGGTTGAAGTTTTTTTTTGTTTTACCCATTTTGGTTTAGGGCTAACAAAACAAACATAACTACACTAGTCCCTAGAGCTAAAATGGTCATACAAACTTAATAAAGTTTGATTTAGACCGAATTCCCAATAAGGTTTTCGTGTTATAGACGGACGTTCGAGCTACGTAAATAATTAGTCCTGTGTCTTCGAGATAAATTGGTCCTGCGAGAAATATTAAGTCTTCGAGCTAAACCGGGTATCCAAGCTTTATTTTTAGGTTTTCGAACAGTTAAATTGGCATTTCAAGGTAAGTCGGGCTTTTGGGCGGAGTCGAAGACCTCGAATCGTCTTCAACAATAAGTATATCGTAATATCTATAATATAAAAATGAATCGCTGAATGTGTTGGTAAGCGCAAATCTCGAGAGCAGCTGAACCGATTTCGCTAATTCTTTAGAATATTCCTTGAAGTAAGAGGATGGTTCTTACGGAGAGAAAAAAAAAAAGAATCGACTTAGGCGGAACGAAGTTCGCTGGGTCAGCTAGTAATATATAATAACAAGCATAAAAGGTATGTATTACGACCCAAAGAGCGAACAAACGAACAAACAACGCACAAATTACCTATATTAACAATAGACTCGATCTTTTTCGAGAAGTAGTGTTACTTTGAAAAACAGGATATGCAATAGTCTGATTAGAGAACGTTGTGGACTGAAAAAGGATGTAGTGACTAGAATTGAGACAGGAATGTTGCGTTGGTTTAGACATGTGGAGAGGATAAAGGAAGAAAGATTGACGAAACAAATATATATTGTGAATGTGAGTGGAAGGGCTGGTCAGGGGACGTCCCAGGCGGACATACATCGACCAAACAGGGGATGTATTAGCAAAAGGGAAGAGAAAAAGTACCCGGAACTGGCGTGCGTGCATGCAACGACTTATGAACGTTGATGAAGCGAAGGTGATCTATCAGGATCGTGGCAAGTGGCAGTCCCTGGTCACTGCCTACCGTGAGGTTATGTAGGTGAGGTTATGTATGTATGTGTGCAGAAAATAGTAATTGATCGGGCCCAACCTATAAACTCACCGGCGATACTGCTTGGGAAGGGGTTCGTGTGGGCAGCCATCGCCGACAGCAGAGCGCTTTGGTACGCCGCCATTGCTGCGTTCACGCCTACGCCTGGAAGAGGATAAACATCAGAATGATGACGTCTGTAGCGCGTAGAGCATTTACATACAGGCACATACATTGCTTCTGGCCCCACACTAGTATACCCTGTGTCGTGGGAATCAGAAACAGTGACGTCACAGACATGTTAACATCAACGATCTGGGGTTTTTTGTCGTTCCCCAGCCGACATTCGAACCCGGGACCTCTTGCACGGTAGGCAGATGCGCTACCACTGCGTCACGGAGGTTGTCAAAGTTTACGGATGAAAATTGTCAATCAAATCAAAAAACTTTTGTTCAAAGTAGCACAGAAACTTCGAATCAATGAATGTTACTAGTTAAACTACATGTCCAGTTCAAAATCTATACCATTTTTGAGAAAAAAAATACTTCAAACTTAGTCTTTTGGAAATCCAGCAACAGCTTTAAAACATAGAATTCATGATTATATTCTTTTTAATGCACTAACCCGTGCTAAGGACAATTTTAAAAACCAATTTAGAGGCAAAAAATTTCACCCATGCCGGGATTCGAACCCGCAACCTCTGGCTATCCGTACCAGCGCTCTACCAATTGAGCCAATGGGCGACTCACGGCATCAGTGAAATTTCGAACCTCTTTACAATATTCTCTGTATTACGTACAGGCAGCGACATCTGACTTAAGCAAATTGCATTACTTACAGTCCCGACTAACTACTTTGCAGTTAGGTTTTTCGTTAGAATTCATGTTTTTGTAAAACATAGCACTCATGCACTGTACGGCCTTTAATTCCAGAAATCATTGTCATCGAAATAATCCTTTATGTTATAGTTACACATTTTTTGGACAAGTTCATTATATTCATTGAATAGTTTACTTTCCGTCGTAAGGTTATCTGGAAGAAATTGCTTTTAGCAAAAACGCCGCCAATTGTACTTTGTATCTTTACATGTTTTATAATATGTGCTCTGGTGTACAATAAAGAATATTCTTATCTTATCTTACGTACCTGATGGAGGCAAAGCCGAGAGGGTCGACAATAATGCCGTACTGGTCAAGGCAGCTGACGCCGAGTTACTGTTTGTGCTGCAACAAATAAAATGACAGAATTCGTATACAACTATACCATACCTGCCTGCAACTTCGTCTGCGTGGGATTCCGGTATCCAGTGTCTTATTAAATGTTTCCAGCTGACTACCCTTACTCTACCGGGGTTAGTTTAGTTAAACTTATCACACAAGTGTTAGATTTTTTTTAGTATTTTTCTTTTCAGTTAAATTTATTCGGGCCAAAATACGGGGCCAAATTGGGTAAGGGAGAAATTGTATAAGTAAATACTCCAAATAATACAAGTTACTTTACGTAGATTTTTCTTTAAAACGTATTTACATTATATATAGATATTTCACTATTTACACTATTTTTATAAAAATGGAACTCAACCTAAAACATACTAATTAAAAAAAAACGCTGCTCTATATTCCCGTAAGAAGGTAAATTTATATCCAATCAACGCCTTGTACAAACATAATTTTTTGTCCCAGACATACATAAGCAGATAGAAGATTCTTACAATTAAAGCTTGAAAAACAATATTGTTGCCGACCGATCAATCAACCTTTGTTAAGTTTTTTACTTCTTTGATAGCCTTTTCGACAGTATGTCTAATTTTTTGAAATGGCATCATGTGAATGTCCAACTGGAGAAACGATAGATTAAAGATTCCTTAAAGTTATTTTCGCGTTTTCCTCAATTTTACGTGCATATGTTTTAAATAGATTACAGTCTAGTACACATTTCGTACAACTCTACCACAGAAGTACCGTAGAAATGCTACGAATCTATGCGTCCACAGCGTAGCAGCTGTGCGTAGCGTAGAAATGCTACGCATCTATGCCTCTACAGCGTAGCAGTTGTGCGTAGCGTAGAAATGCTACGCATCTGTGCGTCTATAGCGTAGCAGCTATGCGTAGCGTAACAATGCGCGACATTTCGTGGAAACTGCTCAATCATTGGCTGTTGGCCGCGACTTCGTGGGCATGGAAAATATGATATATATTTTTTTGGGATAACAACTACCCTTCTGTCCTAGTCCTATTGAATATCTCTGTCAAAAGTCATTCAAATCTCCAAAAGCCGTCCTGGCATGATTGCCTTACATTTACATTCACCGATCCAAACTTCCGCATTTAAAACGTCACACTCAGAATATAGATAAATTCTTCCCAAGATAATTTGTCTATGGGTGAGCGACGGGTGTCACTCATTTACTTATCCTACATCAATGAAAAATATATATACGTTTGCTACTTGATATTTTGGTGTTATTTGCTAAAGTCCACTATTATCCTGTACCTAAGTTGGTATCTTCACATGATTTATACAACATGTCACTGTATAAATAAGACGTAGACGTAACATACCTTTGCCGTCCGAAGGTCTGCGGTGTCCCAAAGGTGGTGGGGAACGACGGCCTGAAGAGAGGCGCTGGCGATGAAGCGGGGCTGATGAAACGACCATACATGTTAAGAAAAGTATTATTATTATTGGAAGTGATTTGTGAACACGTATTGGCCGATTATAGACCTATCCCGATGAATGACTGAAAAAATAAAACAGTCTCTTACCTAGCAGTCTTACTCCCAGCATTCCCGTTAGCATTGTCCAGCTTCAAATTATTATTATTCAACAACGAATTCTCCAACGTTGGACTGCCAGACGGCCTGGTTGTGTCTGCTGCCACCTTGCTGTGACCAGCGTTGGATAGCGAACTGGTATTGGTTGAAGTAGCTGATGGATTTGACACTGGACTGTTCATGGCGCCCGTGTACAAACTGAGGAACGACGATGCGACCGCTGATGACGCTGTGGTGTCTATTGCCTGTGGATGTGAATGTTGGTGGTTATTATTTTGTTGTTATGGGTTCCTAATAGATTTTTGTTATGGTAATAAGGAATTCATATGCTTACGGCGATGGATGGCTTAAGGTAACAATCGTAACTTGTTTTATAATACCTTTTTTTTAAAGTAAACATCTAAAATCTTAATATGTGTGATAACTATTTATGTAGAACGGCCACTTCACTGTCATTTTCAAACTTAAAAACTTTACAGTAAGTACATACCACATTGAGACGGTAAGTAAGTCTACTCGACTAAAAAATATGTTTGTAAGAAGCCTTCTCCGCCTTATGATAATAATAATATAATAGGCCATTCCTCAATGCACGACCACTGTGTCGAGCGCGACAACGCTATCAAAGATTTCTGCAGTAAGGTGGCCAAGTTCCTTGTGCCAAGAAGTAGGTACATTAAGTATTGTACATAAAACATTACTTAGATTTAAGAATCATGTTTGTAATATTTCTCTGGTTGTGCAATAAAGTGTTCTCTATCTCTATCTATCTACATGCATTAATACTTATTCAGGGATAAACGAATAAACAGGTGATGACAAGGTTGTCAGTATTATTTATGGATATCTCTGTCAAATGTCATAGTGCAGGACTTTCTTTAATCACTGGATAAAGCTTCCCTGCATAAACTGATAGATAGAACTGTCAGATGGCATTGGGGCAAGTTAGTCTGACAGGGTTATCATACAAATTATTTGTCGATGGCTAAGAAAAATGTCATGCTGCAAGTTGTTTTTGGACTTAAGCACTAGAGAAAGTTTAGCCCTGGATAAACATAGTACTGTACTATTATATAGCGTTTGTACAAGCCAGCCCAACCAGGTTGTCAGTTAATCTATGGATAGTTCTGCAAATGTCATGGGGCAAGACATTACAAATTAATAGTGCTGTCAGTTAGCGAAAGCCCGTTGCGCCTTAAACATGTTATTAAAATCCTGATTTGTTTCCTCTTTACATCACACATGTAAAAAAAATGTGAAGGATGGATGGTGAGGTAAATCTACTTTAAATAGCAACTGTTACTGATAATGAAACCCATGATTACAGCTCGCAATGTAGTATATTTCATTACAGGTGCGGAAAGGCTGTCATTGCAAAGAGTTCCGACAAATGTCTACCCGAGCCGAGTCGCAGCCGAAGGCGAGGGTTGACAGTCGGAACAAGTTGCAATGACGGTTTCTCACGTGTACTGAACGACTATTTTTATTACAGTTGCGAAAAAAATAAGCCATTTATTAAAGAAAAAATATTTGGAAAATGGCGCCAACCGTAAAAAATGTAAGCAGAGATTTTTTTTCTTCACCCATTCTAGTAAGCAAAGGGAACTGTGCCCATACAGCCAAGTCTTCAGTAGAATTGTTTTATTGATATGAAATGAAAATGAAATTTAATGAGATGAAATGAAATGAAACCTAACTTAACTCATTCAATCAAATCATTAAATCTGATATTGAAACAAATTAGTAACTCATAAAAACTTCTATGATTTTTTTTAGTAAAAACTTCATGGTTGGTTTTTCTTTTTAATAGACATTATTTTGACAGTTGGGAAAGAATACGCTTTAGTGCGGGAAAGGTAACAAAAAGCACGAGTGTGTAATAGTCCACATCCCGCACGCTATACGTCCCTGTGATACGCCACTTTTTGAGCAACTGTATTAATTAAAATAGTACATTACACAACTAGGGTGGTAATACAAAGAAAGGCCGAGATCGCAGAAGTTTGCGGCCCGAACTGCAAGCGAGGGACGTAAATATGCGATCGAGAGCTTTCTTTATTACCTCCCGTGTTGTGTACATCTTTTTATGTCTACACTTGGCCAGAAAGCGGCTTTTTCCGTACGCGCAGCGTGCGGAAAAAGCCACTTTATTGCCAGGTGTGGCATAAAATATTCTTTCTTATGCTTAACATAACTTGCCGGCCGGCCTAACTTGCCTACCCCTTCAGGGATAAAAATTGTGTGCAAGTACTAGGAGAGCAAGTGGCACGGGGAGTCAACACTGACCATGGGCGTTGGCACGGTGGGCATCGGCTGGCTCACCGGGTCAAGTCCGAGGCGCATGCGCTTCGCGTTCAGGCTCTCGTTCTCGCACGCCTGCGCGAGTATGTGCTCCGCTTGGACGGAAGTCAGATGCGCAGGCGTCGGCCGCACCTGCAAAATATGCAAGATTGAAATCAGGTTTCGCAAGCTCTATATACGGGGTTTTGAAGGATTTTAAGCATCAGACATGAAAATAAATTTCGACGTGAATTTATTTATTAATAACTTTCACATAGCACAATCACTTGACCAGCGCCTTGATTATGTAACTTCACGTATGCATCTGTCTACACAGCCGTATAGATATGAGGCGTAATATGTATCACACATAGTGGATACCGCATTTCAGTAGATATCTCAATTGTGGCAGTAATATTGAGCCCCATAATGAACAACAAATTCCGGTAGATATTTCTTTTTTCGGTTTAGCACACCGATGTATTTACGTGGAAAGATACATAATCGAGGCGCTGGTCCAGGATAGCCTATGCAAACATGGGGACACTCCCAGACTGGGCTCATTTGTACAAAAGAAATAAGGTGACCTCCACTGGAAATTGAATTTCTGTTTTGATTTAACCGCTAGACCAACGAGGCCTGTTTTAAACACGACTTATCTAAAAGTACTAGGCTATCAGAAATCAAGAAGCGATCGGACCCTCACCGCGGTATCCCAAGCACTAGCCGCTCCAGTGGTACCGCTCCCGTTTCCCGCGGTCGAGCCTTCGCCTCTAACTTTCTTGTTCCTCCTACAGCTCTTGAGGTACGTTCGGATGCGTTTTCGGGCGCGTTCGGCAAACTCCGGGAACTGTCGGGTGCAGGAGTCTATGATAGCCTGGATTTTCTCCTTGGGCTGCTTGGAGATAGGAACTATCCTGTCAAGGTTCTCGTCGACGAATAATCTGACGAACATCTGCGAAGAAACAAGATGGCGATGGATTAATCTTCACACAGGCTTGCCAAACCTGCCTATAATTTGCCAGTTCTATGGATTTCGTATTGCGAGCTACCACAGATTGATTTGCGTTTGCGGATCTCCTACATTGGATGACCCAAAATTCATGGTAGTGTTCTAATGATTCATGTCTTGTATATGCCCGCTAAATAAAAAAAACTATTCTCTAATTATTAGGCTTTATGGGCGCCTCGATAAATTCTGTGAGTAAGGCCCGCCACTGCCTTACAATCCTCCACCAACTCGGACTTGGCCCCCGTGGTGGAGTGTGGCCTGACCTTCCTACGATGCAGGAAGAGACACGTGCCCTAGCAGTGGGGTGATACAAAGGGAGATACATGGTGATATTATCATCATCATCATAATCAGCAGGTGTCAGCCACTGCTGGACATAGGCCTCTCCCAAGACACGCCACTGAGCCCGATCTTCGGCTTTCATCTTCCAGTCACAGTTGATTTTCATATCACATCATATTCTCTAATTTGTCAAGAATGTTGTGCTTGCTCAATTTTTCAAGAGTGGTGAGGGTTTTGTGCTTTAAGACAAGACCTCACCCCTTTTAGAAAATTGAGACCAAATAACACCAGGATTTCATGAATTCATGAATCAGTAACTTACATTGAAAGCCTTCAGCCGCTCCGGATCGTGATGCTGAGGATCCACTCTGTCGTCGCTGTCGTCATCCGAAGCCCCGGCATCGTCATCGTCCTTCGTCCGGTCTGACGACGAGGTCTCGTCGTGTGTGGAGGCGGCTTCCACGCCTGGCGTCGCTGAGCCGATGTGGATCGGACTCTGAAATTGTAATATGATGGATCTTAGTGAGCTATGATCTCCTGGTAATTTGAGGCAAAAGTTTCGGCTTTGTTCACGATGGAGGATGAAACTTTTGTCCACGATCACACAGTACTCGTATCAAATAATCAAGATTTAACGTAGTGGAAATTACATACTAAACGTATTTAAACACTGACATAGTTTTATAAAAAGAAAAAAAGAGTTTACCAATATTTTCGCTAAAATAAAAGGTTGCTTTGAGCAATTTTGACTAAAAAACCACCACCGCGTGGCGTCACGCTTCGTAAACTTTACCCATACTTTTTTGTGACTACTAGATTACGCGATGTTTTTTTTACCAGGGCGTGACGTCAGATTCGACGCCATGACACTGCGAGCTGGTTTTCCACAGATTTAGAAAAATGGCTTAAGCCTTCGTAAACTGTAGTTCATTACTGAAATATAAGTTTTTTTGAAAATAATAAATGTATCCCCACATTATGGATCAGGATTTAAAAATCTTCGTCAGGCCTATTACGTGAGCGAAAGGCAAACAATTTACCAGTCCCATTCTTAAAGTAACTTCAACGAGTCTGTATTCTCGACTGATGGACGTAAGCCTCCCCCAGGCACGTCACTTCTTTCTGTCCTTGGTCATCCTCATCGAGCCACTGCCAGCAATTTGGTCAGATTTCCTGTAACTTTGTGACCATATTGATCATACGTAAATTTAGATGGCTCGAAGTGTGGATGGATAGTATCGAGAACGACTGCGAATGAGCTGGACGTCGGAACATAACATTGCTTTTAGCATAACACACTCAATACAACCTTTCTCTATTCCAGAACTTCGTGTCATATTCTTCATTAGTTCAGCCATTGTGTTTCTTTCTTACTAATTCTGAAATCACTCACTTGGAGTTTTGAAATTCAGAATGTGTAGGACTTCGGCCAAAATTATTGTTCTTATTGGGACCTACTTAAATGCACTTTGAAATAGACTAAATAATTATTGTGAAAAACGGCACTCATTGCTAATTCAAACTAGTGAAAAAATAGCCACGCCTAGCGCTTGCAAAAAAATTGATTACGTATTATACAAGTAAGCTGTGTTGTTTAATTTTACCAGCATTTTTAGTACTATAGGTATACTATTTTCTATTTCAGAAATCATAAACGTATTTTTTATCTCTTCTTTTGCAATAAGGGGTCTTTATCTATCTCATAAGATACCAACCAGTATTTGGTTATACGTGGGGTACCAATTCGGTTTCCAACTATACATTTTAAATTTAGCCAAAGTAATTTTAAATTAGCAATTTTAAAGATGACAATCCTTGAAATTAGAGCAAACAAATTTATTTCAGGCAAATTTTTTTTTTTAAAGTAAATAAAAGTAAAAAAAATAAAAAATTTTTTATTTGGACTTTCATTTAAATAAAGAGTAATTATCAGGATATCATAAATGAAACGCTGCTCAACCTTAAAACTCACCGAATGGCCAGTGGCCATGGGCGTGGGCGGCTTGGGCGGCTTGGAGCCCAAGCCCAGAGCACTGTGGTAGGATGCCCAGAGGTCAGCCATACTCTCGGGACCGCTCTCTGCCGCCTCCCCGTTGCGGCCTGAAAGTATTAGGAGAGCAGAAGTTAGGTGGGGTTATTCTGTTCGATGTACTTCTACATACTTCTTTTATGTTCTTCTGTATATAACACTGTTAACGAAAGAAAGGAACTGCGCTTTGATTATGTAACTTTTCACGTATACATATGTGTGTGAAAGCGGAATGTTTATTAGCCTTGCCGTATAGGCGTACGAGGCGTGATACGAGTATGTATCACACATAGTAGGTTTCGCAAGTCAATAGATATCTGATATGTGACACAGAGACAGTGATATTGAGCCACATAATTGTACGATAAAGTCCAGTAGATATTTCGTTTTTTCACACAGATGTACAAGTGAAAATTTACATAATCAAGGCGCTGGACTACATCCAGTTATGCCGTTAATATTGTGCGAACTAAAGGCAAATAGTAACTCAATGGGCATTGATCAGGGAGGCATCGATTGTCGTAAAGTGGAAACCATTTCGAGGAATAGGAATACTGATAACTATTAGGGTTTAAATAGGTAAAATGAAAACGGATTATTAATATTGATCGCAAAATAATGTTCACTTCATTTTTCTTTCAATGACGTCATCATTCAGGCTCTAAAGCGGTTGTTCCATTGCCTACAAATATTAAAAAAAAAATCGTCTTGTTGATTGACTTGACACTAACATTTGTCAAACGTCAACTTTTTTTTTATCATGAATAAATTCAATGAACGTAGTTCATAATGCCAGTGGTGACGTCATACTTACAAAACTTGAAATAATTAATAAAAAATTAATTACATCAAAAATTAAGAAAAATTCAAATTAGTTTCTTATATAAGTCTATATTTTAGATTTATAGAGTAAAAACTAGAATGTGATGCCCATTCCTTATTTAAATCGATTGTCACATATTTACATATATAATTTATAGCAACCCTTTGGCAGCACTTTCTCTCTCTCACTTTATTTAAACTTCCAGAGTTGAATGAAATGAAAATGAAAATGAAAATGAAAAAATGAAATGAAAAAATCTTTATTATATTAAATCTTTATTATAGTTGTTAGAGTATTTTGTGTATATATATATATATACACAAAATACTATACATATATATATATATATACATATATATATAACATATATATATATACAAAATACTATACATATATATATATATACATATATATATATATTAAATAAACAGTACATTATTTTTGTTTATAGATATGAAATTGGATTATGTTTTGATACTGTGGGTTTTAATTTATTTTCTGTCTTCCTTGCAGCGCCTACGAAATAGTACCGAGTCCTTTTCCGTTTTTGACCATAATAAACAGTTTCAAATAATCAAAGATTTAACCATATTAGGGGAATGTACATAAAGGATTTAAACACAAAGAACACATAAAGGATTTAAAACACTTTGAAGAAAACACTATAAAAAAAAAGGTTGCCAACGTTTTCAATAAAGTAAAAGATTATAATTCTGCTTTCAACAATTTTGACTGAAACACCCATCACACCGGGTGACGTCACGCTTAGGTTAACATTGATAAAATTCACTCGTGGTTTGTTGTGACTACTAGTGGTTACGATATTCATTTACCCGGGCGTGACGTCAGATTCGACGCAATGACACTGCGAGCTGTTTTCCCACAGATTTAAATAATTTTAGAAAAATGGCTTTAACTTTCGTTAAACATTAGTTTATTACTGAAATATAGGTTTTTTTGTACATATTAAACGTGTCCCACATTATGGAAGAGGATTTAAAAACTTTTCGTCATGCCTATTATCTTTATAATATTATAGTATGGCTAGGGCCTTAAGTATCTTTCTCTTGTCACTTTTAACATAACATAACATTTACATACTGGCACATACATTGCTTTTGGCCCCACACTAGGATACCCTGTGTCGTGGGAACCAGAAACTACGACATCACAAACATGTAAACATCCAAGACCTGGGGTTTTTTTTGTTCCCAGCCGGGATTCGAACCCGGGACCTCTTGCATGGTAGGCAGACGCTCTACCGCTACGCCAGAGGTCGTCACGCAAAGTACTTTGCGTACCGTACTTTTGACAGTACGGAGAACACAGTTAGCGAGTGGTATTGCTATTTTAATTTCACAAGTGTAGATAACATAGAAAACAAAGTCATTGGTACATGCCCATACTAGGAATCGAACCTGGGTCTCCCCCTTCAGAGTCCATTGTTCTACCTACTGGATTCAGCAAATATATTTAATTTTAATATAAATAATACAGAGAATTTCGAACCTCTTTACAATTTAAAGAGGTTCGAAATTTCGCTGATGCCGGCATTTGCCCATTAGCTCAGTTGGGAGAGCGCTGGTATGGTTAGCCAGAGGTCGCGGATTCGAGTCCCGGCATGGGCGGAATTTTTTGCCTCTAAATAGGTTTTTTAAATATTTAATTTCTCTTTAATCCAGTTTCTCGTTTATTCCACCTTTCTATACACTTATGTAGCAAATTAATCTTTTTATGATCATCTTCATCCTAGCATTAAGATACAGTTATTCAATATTGGATTAAGACTTCAACTGTTCATTTTATTTATCCACTAGCTGTTGCCCGAGACTATTTTTTCCGAGATAAAAAGTAGCCAGTGCTAATCCAGACTATAAACTACTTCTGTGCCAAATTCCATCTAGACCACTCATCCAAACATTCACATTCGTAATACCTAGTAGTAAAATCTATTCTTCGGTTTATCAAACTTTTTTATCTAGCCTATAAACGTCCGCCTGCAGGGCACAGGCCTTGTCTCATAGAGAGAGTATGGGCTAATTACCGCGTGTGCCCACCGTTTACACCAACGAAAAAACAATGTCCCAAGCATTGCTGCGTCCGAGTGGTCCCTTCACCCATCTAGTGTGAGTGAGGATGTCACTGCAGGCTGTATAAATCATCTACGTACATGCAAAGGCGTGCACCGCGGATTGGCTATTTCAAGCGCCGATGTATTTGATCAGATTCTCAGGTTTCCTCACGATGTTTTCCTTCACAGTTAGCGAGCGCTATTGCAGCTATAACTTCCCAAATGCACATTACTTAGAAAACAAAGTCATCGAACTCTTAACATTTATATTTACTTTTTTTTAATGTAAATGTCTTCTAATGTATATGGAATTCAAACAAGTGATCACAAAAGTGTGCACATGTGTGGCACGAACATTTGTTACTGTTGTCACATAAAATGTCCGTGCCACACATGTGAACACTTATGTGATCACTTGTTTAAACTTCTGTCTGGCGCCGGAATAAGCAGTTAGCAGCAACATACTACTGAGCGATGTGACTTTAGCTTATCAACTTAAAATCAGGCTTGTACTGCCATAAAAATTGCTGCATGTACACCAAAAGTGCATAAAACTTACGAACGTGACAGTCAAATAAATAAAACCTTAAACCCATCTCAGTGCAAAAAACAGGCATGCTTGACCACTTAAAATGCTTAAGCCCATAGAATTATTTAAGGTATAGATAGAACCGCAGTCTGAGCTTCGCAAAGTGAGGCAACAAGTTGGTAGACTACTTGGCATGCTTAGCGTAGCCGGCTGTAATTTATTTGATTTAATTTTGTTAACCCTATCGTCATCGTCATCAACCCATTATGGCCTCACCAAGGGACACGGGGGCCCGAATATAGTCGGTAGTTGCATGTATATAAATAATACAATCGAAAATATATTGATACCAAGTGGGAAAAGATTGCGAGAATGTAAAGTAAATGCCATTTTATTATTGCTAACTAGACCCTAGATTCCAGAACCAATAACCTAGTACTATCAAACTTGTACTATCTTATTAGCTCTAGAGTCAATATCATAGTTTACAATTATATGGCTATTACTGTATTCATTTGTGGCGTACTTATAAAATTTTCTGACAACGTAGATGTACTGTGGACACAAAAAAATTGCGTCACACAGGCACACACACATAATACGTTGATGTGTGCGTGTCGCCTCACTTTTGAGGTGAATATTACGTTCGAGCCACTCTGTCTTTGCGTGGTATGTCTATGCTAAACCTACCTATGCGTGCAAAACCTACGCGGGCAGCATAAATTAACCGGCATTGGTAACCAGGCGCATTTTGCGGGGGCCTGGTGCATCTGCGTTCTTAAATGTCAAGCCGCAGTTTATTTAGAGATAATTCGAGAAGGTGTCCTGCAATTCTCTGCGCCCCTGGTCAAATGGCCTGACTAAATATGGGCTCGGGTGATCTCAGAATAAATGCAGAAGGTACAGACAGATAAGTCTCTTGCTCGCATACCTACCTTACAAGCAATCATAAGACGCGATCTTTCTCATTGTTCCCAAAAAAGAGGAGAGAGACATCGAGGAGAAAGTCATGGAGCATCGTTGTATATTGAGTAAACGTGCGCTTCATGATAGTTAATTAATTAGTAATTAGCTAGTTAATTTCCTTAAAAGTTATACATTCCATTCCGTTCCATAGTTTTTCGTAGGTGACAATAAATATATCACTAATTTAACAACTATTTCATTCATGCACGTTTTTTTCTAGCTCTCGCGTTAGTTCGTGAATGATGATCAACAACGAACATATACAATCCTAAGATAATGGACCGAAGAAACATCTTTACTAATATTATAAACGCGATAGTTTGAATGGATTTTAATGAAACTTTAGTAATATAGCTTATACTTCAGAATAACACATTTATAAAGATATTGTGTGAATTGTCCAAAACATGACGATAAGTGTCAAAAGTACGTAGGAAAAAATCTACCCGATAATCTTTTGTTCCCAGCCGGGATTCGAACCCGGGACCTCTTGCATGGTAGACAGACGCGCTACCGCTACGCCACAGAGGTCGTCAAATGTGAACTATTAAGCTAAAGGAGACACAGTATGAGATATTGTCACATGAATGAATGAATTGTTAGGTGAAGACTGTGCAAGGTAGCAACTATGTGCTATTTGGCGTCACACAAACTCATATACTAGTAGTCCTTCTATGCCTCCCTGGTCTAGCCCGAGGCAGCAAAAATAGCCAATCGGGTGGGACTTAATAGCCTTTTTGCGGGCGTTATTATGCAACCGGCTTTTTCTAATAAAATATTCCTCTTGACATGAAAACAACTGCTTTTGGTCCCGGGCGGTTTTCGAAGCGGTTTTCGAAGCAGTTTTCTGCAGTTGGCGGGTACTGGAGTACCTAGGTATTTATTTAAAAGGTGACACGTGTACAGGGTGGAATTTTTGAACCGCATTTAGAGGGAAAGTATTTTGAGAGAGAGGAAAGAAAATGTTTCTTTATTTTTAATAATAAGTAATACTGTAATCAACGAGTTTTGGAATTTAACGTATTTGATTAAATGTAAATTTTAAATTTACCGTATTTGTTAGAGATTTGATACTCATGATTGGCCTTATCGATTAATGCTATAAAAGTACAGAATGTTCTTTTTCCGAATTTTAGCCAATATAATTTTGAACTCGTTTCAATGTAATAGAATATTCTTTATAGTACACAGAAATTACATTAACCGAAATTTTGAAAAAGGACTTGGATACAATAGGGGCCTTTATTACTTAAAGAATTTTTTTCCCCTGCAACCGAGGTCTATTAATTATTGCATAGAAAAAAAACCTGACGCTTTGTCTAGAAATAAATTTAAGACTTAGATCGATGAAGAAAGATTAACTGCCTTATATATACAAAAAAATTACACATAACACACAAAAAATACCAAAAACACACTTCACAATAACAAATCCATTGCCTCTGTCTCCGAGCCCAATTTCTCGCACTCTTACAATTTGTTAATAAATTGCATACAAATAATACAACTGACAGGTTAACAGTACATTAATAAACTGTTGATAAACGTACGAGAAACTAGGCCTTAGAATCTTTTTTATGTAGCCTATAACGGCCGCGGTGGGCACGGGCGGTAATTAAGCCCAGACACTCTCTGAGAGCCGGCCTGTGCCCTGCAGTGGGACGTGTATAGGCTAAAATTAATTAAATAAAAAAATTAAGGTCAGGACAGAGGAGGATGTTAGTGGCTACAAAGTGAACTTGATTTCGAATAACTTTGTCATTCAAACTCGAGAAAATCCTTCAAAAACAGGCCGCTTCGTAGCCACTAAGCCACGGTTTCTCGTGCGTTTAAAATATGTTAGCAGATCACGGGACACTTGCCTCTAACTTAAATTGGAGTGACGATTAACGTATTTATATATTTCAATGTTAAAAACCTATTTAGAGGCTAAAAAATCCACCCATGCCAGGATTCGAACCCGCGACCTCTGGCTATCCGTGCCAGCGCTCTTTCCAACTGAGCTAATGGGCGACTCACCGGCATCAGTGAAATTTCGAACCTCTTTACACTATTCTCTGTATTACGTACAAAAAGGTTTTTAAATAGGGCTAAATAGGTTTTTAAAATTGGCCTTAGCACGGGTTAGTGCATTAAAAACAAAAATAGTATAATCATATTTCAATATTTTTACTTGTGGTCTTAAGGCTGGGTTATTTATATGAGACGTATTGCGCTGCGGCGGGAGAGAATAGTTGGGGGAAAAGTAGACTTACCTAGTTGGAAAAGTAAAGTAGGAAAATTTTAACAACTGTTTTAGTGGATCGGAGAAGCCAGCCTTTATGATGTTTTCTTACCGTAGAACAATTGAGAAAAATAAAACAATCATAAGATTTGCTTCCACAAGTCTCAAAAAATGCGAAAAATCAACTTAGTTATTACATTTAAACCTAACTGCATTTAGACATTGCTTTTTAAACGTTTTCTAAAAAGGGTCATAAAAATATTATGTTATGAGATATTTTTTTAATAATTGCTTTATATTTTGTAAGATATGATGGAGTATATTTTAATATAACATCGTTACATCTCAGGTTTCGTGAACAAATATCTAAAACTTCATCTTTATTTTCATACATTATAGGGTGACTTTTCGACAGGTGTGAAATGTAGTCGTAGAGAAAAGACAATTAGCTATATTGTAACATAATCTCTACAATGATATCAAAAAAAATTGTACAAGTTCTCCATTGACAGTTCTTAGTTATATTTTCTTCATGACCGTTTATGACTTCAAGCCAACTGACCGCTGTTGAGGCACTAACTACGCGGAAAAAAAACACCAAAGGCAAAAAAACATACCTTTTTTTAGACC
Organism: Yponomeuta sedellus; assembly: GCA_934045075.1. NCBI lineage: Eukaryota > Metazoa > Arthropoda > Insecta > Lepidoptera > Yponomeutidae > Yponomeuta > Yponomeuta sedellus. Next base: position 12,156,637 of record OW203744.1, on the reverse strand, counting down.
GTGTATTTGGAAAAACTTAACGTCATAGATAGATACAAATGTATTCTTTATTGTACATGGAAAATATAGTTGAATCGTAATAAATATAGCTCTTTTTAGAACCGACTGATAAGAACCTGGGTCCAAGAATGTAGAAATTTAAAGCAGTCTTATCAAAAGCGACAGTTTTTATTAAAAAGCGATTACAGTCCCGGGTTGCTGATCCTAGACCGTAAGTTCTAAAGATAGTTGTCACAGTTGTTAAAATTTATGATGTTCACTTTTTGAACAAAACGTAATATAAAACGACTTATGATTTTCATTTAATTGGTGACCCTTAGTACCGTGTAGCACTTAATACAATTAACGTACAAGAAACCGGGACTTAAGGGTCAAAATACTGTGTGGGATTGTGAATATAATACATATAGCTACCTTGCGCCTGATGGTAATTCCACGCCAACAACATCATTTTCAACTTCTCGGCGTCTTTCGCGAGGACCTGACCTGCACCAGATCACATGAGCCAGTCAATAATCGGCCGGGCTAGCACGGCGCGGGGATACGGCTGTGTATCTATCCGGCAACCCTAGCATAATCGCGTAACATCGACCTATGTATAAAGTGAAAAGTGTAACAAAATTTTGTAACGCTATGTTCTGGGCTTAAATATTTCGTTTATAAAAGTTCATAGAAAACGAACAACATATCTGCATTAATATCTATAATATAAAAATTAATCGCTAAATGTGTTGGTAAGCGCAAATCTCGAGAGCAGCTGAACCGATTTCGCTAATTCTTTTTTTTTTGGATATTCATTGAAGTACGAGGATGGTTCTTACGGAGAGAAAAATAAAAAACTTACGGAGAGAAAAATAAAAAAAAATTAAGAATCGACTGTTAGGCGGTACAAAGTTCGCTGGGTTAGCTAGTACTTAATAAAAAAGAAAAGTTTGTAAATTTATATCACGAGTATGTTTGTAACTTTGTATAAAGGAGAAGTCTTCGAAAGGACCAGTATTTAGAACCTTCAGGGCGGACATAGCTTGTACTATTATATAGGCGAACGTAGTCGCGGGCATTGCTAGTGTACTATAAGCTGATTGTACCTATTAGCAAAGGGCAAGAAGAAAACTGCGTGCGTTCATGCACCGATCGACCGACGATGACGACCACTGTGGCGCAGCGGTAGCGCATCTGCCTACCAAGCGAGAGGTCCCAGGTTCGAACCCCGGCTGTTGCTTAACCATGGTAAGTATACGACACGAGCTCCGCCTCTACTCACCATGTTTAAGCTCTCGTGGTGAGTAGAGACGGAATCAGAACCTGGTCGGATTCTCGACAAAAAATCAACTAAATGAATCCGGAATTGAGTTTATAGTGAAATGGACCACACCAGACTTATCGATTGCGGATTAACGACCTCTATGGCGCATTGGTAGCACATCGCCTACCAAGCGAGAGGTCCCGGGTTTGAACCCGTCTGGAGACAAAAAAAAACTCCAGGTCTTGGATGTTTACATGTTTGTGACGTCGCTGTTTCTGGTTCCGACACAGGGTATCCTAGGGCGGGGCCAGAAGCAGTGTTTGTGCCTGTATGTAAATGTTATGTTATGTTACGGAACCAAACGGCGTCTGTCTGAATTACTATTGAGGTCTGTCAGGAAATCAGAAATCAAAAGTTTAATTCCACTTAAAAAACTTACATACTGTTAAATATCAAAGTACAATGTCAACTCTGCGTTAGGATCGTAGCAATTTGCGAACTCAAGTGTCTGGTTACCCCTCCGTTAAACAGGCGTGTGTTTATGCAATGTATGTATTACTCGTATAACTTTTTACCCGTCTGCTCTACGGGGAATATTATATTGTTGATTTGTAAATAATGCACTATTTGTGTATTCTACAATTTGCAATGCCTATAAAAGGCGACTAAGTTCTAAGCGCTAACTTAATAATGAACATCAACTGTTACACTTGGATGCAAATAAATTTGATTAATTGATTGATATGTTTTTTGTATGATTTCTATTGATTGATTTAGAACGAGTTAGTAACGCAGCTAAGTTAATAATACGATAAGAAGGTGGAAAACAGAGATTTTTTTGCAAAGCTATTGTGCTCAAAATATATTTTAATTAAAGTAAAATAAACTACTCGTATAATAGTTTCACAGAAGTATAATAATTTCACATTGACTACTTAATTTAAGAAAAAAAATATTTTTTCACATTTTTAGCAGAGATGGGCTAATTCTCGATTTAGTTGATCTCTAGACTTCTATAAATGCAGAACTATTTTATATTTGCAGCTTACGCTTAGACATGTTTGCTATCATAGGTCGATGTTTTTATAGTGGTCGAAAATGGAGAGATATCACAGCTGTAACCACGCGCCGTAGCTCGGTTTCACATTTGAATTTGGAATAGAAATTACTAATGATGTAAAAGAAAATAAGTTAATAGCCAATCTGTCTTTCTTGGTATTTTATGCCAGTCATTTCTTTTTAATCAAAATTTAAGTTTAGAACACTAGACATAAGGAATACCAATTGTTGATTTTTTTATTGATTTGATGCAAGTGGCTTTTTATCGAATGCTTAAAAACCTCCTTCAAGGAGCAATTCTTATGCAAACTTAGTTTGGTTTTTATTCAAAATCGACGTGTCAGATTGAAATAAAACTTGGCCAATACGTTCAGAGAACACAAATTGAGGTTTAGTCGTTGCTTCATGAGGTTTGCTTCTTGAAGAGCGGCCTTAAGCTATATTGTTCAAAATACTGCTATTAAACGCGATAGTCTAGTTAAGTTAAGAATACTTACTGGAATAGTTGTCGTCTTCATTCATATCAACTGGCTCTGGAGTTAAGTTATCCTGCGAACAAAAGAAACAAAATTATATAATATGAATTATGTGTCAATTAAAATTACGAATACATTGAGATTGTTTGCACTCGCAGCCATGTAACCACGGTAAGTGGTCAGTAGATAGTATACATGAATTTTAATCGTGACACGAATTAATATTGTTTTACCTGTAAACAGCACATTTTCAGCCGAGTAGGTACCAGGCTCTCATAACAGTTGCAATATTAATTAATAAATTAGTGAAACTACCGGGCGCGAGGGTCAACGCTCTGTGCACGCAAATCGATAGTGCTTCAAATGGACAAGCCACTAAATATAGCATGCCATACCTCTACACTGCTGGCCCCCTAGTACCTACTGACTGCTAGGGATGTTCAAGTATTGAAAAATTTACCATATTTAAGAAAAAATAAATTTACAATAAAATAATGATAATGAAAAGTCAAATGATATCAAAGATTTGTATTGAATAAAAAATTAAACTTTGTTATTTGATAAAATTATACGAGTATTTTAAATAGGGTTTGTATCACAGATTAACTACATCTGAGTTTCTGAATTGATAATTTCGCTAAGGAAATAGTTAACTGTAGTGCTGTCTCTTCGAATTTCTCAGATATGAGCGAGACAGAACGTTACTTATGTATTTACTTAATGGAATGCTCAATTCAAAAACCGGCCGTTAGCGTATAAAAACACAGCGTTACATGGATTGCAAGGCCATAACTTTACCTTGAAACGTAAACGTAAGTAAGCGTTTAATTTTAGCTCTGGTTTAGTTTCGGTAATTTTTTTAACAAAAATTTTATTATTCATTAAAAATTTATTTGATGGCTGTTATTTTGGTGTAAAATATAATTTATAATAGATAGATAGACAACACTTTATTGCACAGCCAGAAATCTAAGTAATGTTATACAATTATTACAATAATTGCTTTTTTTATTCCAATTTAAAATTCAGTCCATAAGTCTACGTTTAGTTTACTATTAAACTAGCTGGTCCCCGCGGTGTCACCGATTTTCCCATAGGAATAAGATATTTTCCCGCAGTAAAACGTATTTAGTGTTAAACCAGGGTATCAGCTAACGCCATACCAAAGATTACAATCGCCCCAGCCGTTTAGACGTGAAGAAGTAACAAAGATACACGCTCACAAACTTTCGCCTTTATAATATGAGTTTGATGTGATGAATAGACTGTAAGTAATATTAGTGTGATCCGACAGAGAACCAAAGTTATCGACATAGCTCAGAGAATCAGCAAGCTGAAGTGGCAGTGGGCTGGCCATATCTCGCGAAGAACCGACTACCGTTGGAGCAAACGTGTCCTTGAGTGGAGACCGCGACTCGGCAAACGTAGTGTGGGACGCCCTCCGACTAGGTGGGATGACGATCTGCGAAAAACTGCAGGCAGATGCTGGATGCGGCAAGCTGAAGACAGGGCGCTATGGCGCTCATTAGGGGAGGGCTATGTCCAGCAGTGGACTAGTATAGCCTGACGATGATGATGATGTGATGTAATGCGATAGTGTGATGTGATGATAAAGTGTCAAACTCATAAGCACTGTTTAAATCGTCCGTAACGGACGCAAAGACCTGTGATGATGATCATTAAATATTTCATACTGTTTACAATAAGTAACTACAGTCTATTTATTCTTATTTGTCCAATGTAGTAAACAAGATTCTAACCTTAAAATGGAGATTAGATGCCTAAACTAGACATTTTCTCGCAAATGCATGAACTATCATGTACTATGTTTATAAAATTGGCAGAGTGTTATCTCAAAGAGTGTTCCAGGTTACTTCATTCATGAAAATATGGCAGTTTTGGACTAAAAAGTGATAGTTAAAGGGTAGAATCTTGTTTACTAAATTGGACAAGTAAGAATAAATAGACTGTAAGTGTGCAAGGACGCCTGTTATTTTGCAGATTTAATTTTAAATATTTTTTTTAAAAAAACCTATTTAGAGGCTAAAAATTCCACCCATGCCGGGATTCGAACCCGCGACCTCTGGCTAAATAATAAAAATAGTATAATCATGTGGGTACAGCGATATCATTCCAATGTAAAAACCTAACTGCAAAGTAGGTAGTCGGGGCTGTAAGTTATGCAATCTACTTCAGCCAGATGTCGCTGCCTGTACGGAATACAGAGAATAGTGTAAATAGGTTCGAAATTTCACTGATGCCGGTGAGTTGCCCATTAGCTCAGTTGGAAAGAGCGCTGGCATGGATAACCAGAGGTCGCGGGTTCGAATCCCGGCATGGGTGGAATTTTTAGCCTCTAAATAGGTTTATAAATTGTCCTTAGCATGGGTTAGTGCATTAAAAAAATAATATATTTCATACTCAACTTACAATAAGTAACTAAGTGTACAAGGACCCCTGGTATTTTGCAGACTTAAATTTCAAATATAGTTTTTTTATTAAATTTTCATTTAAACATATTTCGACTATTCTAAAAGTTTCCTTAAATTAGTGTCAAATGTAAAATGGGCCTTACAACTGAAAAGAAATTGTAGCACCATTTACATCCCATCCCTATAGTTAAGGCATGCGAGCGTAAAGGCCGCAGCTGTCCCTGCGCTGACCAGTTTTTTTTAATCTACCCGGCTGGACGATGACAGGCTAACAAAATGAAGACGCGATTGATGCGTGAGGATAAAAGTAATTATTGTAAGAGCAACGCAGTTTATAAGCGTTGCTGTATTATTTTATAGAGTTACCTATACGAATATGTCTAGGAAATGCCAAGCGCTCGTAGGCTAGTTGAAAGGAGCAAATGGAATAAATCACTTAGGTTAAGCAACAACAGGCGCGGTCAGGTTCTGGATGGCTAACCATCCAGTGACTACCTCAAGTGGCATTTTTCCGAGCGCTTCCGCGCTTCGCAGGACACGCGTTAAGCCTTTGTTGGCGCTGGCTGACATGTAAGGGCAGTCGTTAAGCCATGGCAGAGGCTTTACGGGCGGCTTCATAACTCCGCGTCTTACTACCCTCTACCAATCCGGACGTGGCTACCATGGTAGAGTAAGGAGTAAGGCCTAACATTCCTGCGATGCAGGAAGAGACCCGTGTCCAGTGGCGTGGCGTATAAAGCGTTGATATCAAATCAAAAAAATGCCTATCTACTATGGGCAAGCATGGTGATAAGCGTATTTTCTCTATCTAACACTCTTTTCTCTATCTCTATCGCCATCAAGGATGTTTTGTGCTTGCCCGTAAAGCAACAGCATGTACAACGTTCTTCATTGTAATTTAATAGTATGTAAAGGTCTACATGCGTTCAACAGTACGTTGTCAGTGGTGAGGTCTACCGTCCTACGTTCACATAATTATTTATGCATCTTGCATGGCATAATAATAGTTTCCGAGCTGCTAATTAGCCCAGGCCTTACCTAGACCTTAGGTACCTTTACCTACGGACTTTGTAGTCCATTCGGCACTTGCCTGGTTTTCCATAGCTGGTGCTGAGTTGGTTTTATTACAACTTTTCTTTTCCGTCTTTCTAACTTCCTTCAGCAACATTCCACCGTAAGGTTGTTTGAAAGAAATTTCTTTTAGCAATAAACCCGCCAATGTACTTATGTACCCTTGTATTTGTTGTATTTTTCAGTGTACAATAAAGAATATTCTTGTCTTATCTGACAAATAGTGCCTTTCATTTTATTCGTTTGAAAATCGAACGTCCTAAACTATTAAAGCCTCATACGTCACTCGATATTTGCTGATATCGTCAAAGTCAGCCAACAAAAGTCCTTTATATCCGCCTAACCCAATTAAAGTACAACCTTAAAATTGAACCCAGAAGGAGCATTTTCCAACGCTCAGCAGAGGTGTCGGTGTCTAAGCCCACATTTTGAATGAATGACCGACTGGCATTGAACGAATGAATGAACGACACCGACCTAAATCCAGACTGATTCGCTTACGAAGTAGTGAGGTAGGATATGGCGAGAGTGTTTCGATTAGAGTGATGGGGCTAAAATGTTGCTTATGCTGTGAAATGCTTCAACCATTGGACTTTACATTGTAAGTTTCACACGAGAATTTTGACGTCAGAACTTAGGCTCTTTTATATCTATGCTAAATGATTTATGTAGTATCTAATTGCTATTACTAGGACAGATACTTTGAAACGTGAAGAAATTTTATATTAAATAATATAGAGTCTAATTTTCTTCGCGGTGTCCACTTAATGTCGAATTATGGGGAATATTAGATTCTGCTTTTTGATGAAAAAAAATGACTCGTATTTTTTTTTTATTCGCAGTTATTTTGCGGCCAAGAGGATATGAGAATGTGGTCCAATTAAGTATTTTCGTCCTTTTAAGAGGGTGAAGGAGGGCTTTTAATAAGTGGAGCCCGAAAGCGGTTAAAATTGTCTTATGAAATAAACGAACAGCCCTAAAACGTGACTCGCAGTTTATCACAGAAAAACTGTGACAAACAACCCCTGCAAAAAACCTTGACAAGGAAAATGTGAGACACATTTTAGCGGCCCGGCCTCCGACGGCGTAAACAAAACACGATAGCTCACGAAAACACACGAAGATTTGCATGCAACAAGTGGCCAGTATCGACGAGCACATCAATTTTAGTTGAGAGGGTGAAGAGTAACTTTGGCGTACTTTTCTTTTAAAAAGTTTTCTGTTGTACGCACAGTTTCCATTCGTGACCTGAACGGCTGAAAGTACTCTATGATTTACGTGGAACTATTCAAGTTTCTAAACGTTTTTTCGAAACTTACTTTATGGGACACGTATTGATAGCCATATAAAAAAAGTTTAGTTTATTTATCGAAGTTTGTTATTTGTTTTTCTCGTGAAAGTTTAAGTAGGCGGACTGAACAGTGGCGTCGTCGAAGAGGGCGCATAGCACAGGCTAAATTAACATTGTCTACCTATAGACAGATTTCCCTGCAATGTCTTCGCTAAAATTACCACCACCCTCTGTGATCCCTAGCTAGATTACTAATACAGGATACCCACGACCTACGTTTCAGGGGTGTATAGGTACTATATAGTACCTATCAACAATACAAGTACAAATAGTTTTGATACACACTTTGGTGGCCTCCATGTCGTATTGCGTTTAAACGACCAGAGCGCAAACCAATAGGGACCAGGGTTGTATAGCTCACCAAGCGGTGTGACGAGGCTGCTATCGACCGTCTTAGCTTTGGCCAAGGACCACATCTGCTATGCGGACGGGCACTAAATATCCGTTGACCCTTCCACGTCTATGTCCGCCTAGTACATACGCGTCTGTATTGCAATTGCAATCTACTTGGGAATTAATTACACTTGAATGACATAATATGCGTCGGTGCGTGAATCGCCTATGTACTGGGGTAATGAACATTCAGATGTGTGTTACTAGAGGAAATCAACTAGGACCTGTACTGACCTTATTTGGGACATTCCTTGAGATACATGGACTGTGAATAAATACCATTTGTCATCTCTTTTACGACTCTGGACTTCCTATACATCTAGTGTAGTCCTTACAAATTTTTAGAATGCTCATGGTTTGCTATATCAACGAGTTTGTTGATGAGAGTCAACATGTTGATATTTTTGTTGACTCTAAGGCGAACGCTACACGTCAATATATATTGTGATAATTATCACGATATTTAATCAAGTATCTTGAGCCGGATCACAGCACACCCTACACCAAAGATACGGATCGCGTCAGTATTGAAGCGTTTTTATATGAAGCAGACGTGATGGACCCTAGACAGAGCAAAATAAGAGCTTGTGTGGCGATAACTATATCCCAATCAATAAAAAAACGCGTAAAAAGAAAGCGTTGAATGAAAAATTGGCTACAAAAGAGAGCAATGTTTACACATTTAAATTTATTGGACGAAATTTGCCTTCACAATGAAATGGACGGGATTGTTGGAACTTATGGAAGGGATTCTAAGTTCAGTTTAAGCTCTTTTAAGACAATCTTGTCGCCTGTCAATGATTCAGAAGCATAAGCGGTGTCATAGACGTCCTCCATTGCTGCCGTCTCGCTGCGTACTGACGCGATAAATATTGACGCGCAACACTACACGCAAGATAAATATCACGATCCAGGATCTTGGATCAGATCACAAGGATTTCCGGAAATCCAGCGATAATTATTGTGATCCCTCAATACACTACCCTACACGTCAGTAAATATCGTGATCCAACAGTTTATATTGACGGATCACGATATATATCTTGCGTGTAGCATTCGCCTATAGTATAATGTTGTGATACATTTAAGACTACACTTTTGTAGTTAGTAAAGGCAAATAGTAACAGGAAGAGCATTTTGGGTAACTGTAAGTTATTATTGTATTATCATCATCAACCCATTAGACCGAGGGGCACGGGTCTCTTCCCTGAGGAAAGTATAGGTCATACACCACTACGGGGGCCAAGTCCGGATTAGTGGAGGTACAATATTGTATGATAATAAATAAATAAATAACTTGATTTCACAGATGGTTCGTCCTTGGTTTAAAATCGTATTCTTTGGAATATTGTATATTAAAAACTGATTTAGAGGCTAAAAATTCCACCCATGCCGGGACTCAAACCCGCGACCTCTGGCTAAGCGTGCATTTTTAGCCTCTTTTTAAAATTGTCCTTAGCGCGGGTTAGTACATTAAAAAGAATATAATATTGTGTATTAATTCTTTGCAAATCTATTCAGCAGCGTTAAATCCTACACTTTTATGTTTGTGGTTAATTTGATATCAGTCTCTCACGAAAGTAGTCAGACAACTTGGCCATTGAGACGCTTACTGCTTCTTAGACGTGTTTAAGTGGAATCGGTTTACTTAAAACTTCGCTACATTTAGTTATCTAGTAAAACGCTGTTTGAAGCTAGTTATCAGTATTGTTTCTGCTTGGTAACGAAAGAAGGTATAAGGTTTTCTCAACTTTGGTGTTGGTTTCCAATCTCAGGTGAATATCTCTGCCAGCAGGTCAGTACCAGGGCCCCAAAGCTTATCAACACTGACGAATAACTCTTACTTTGTATAACCTAGTTACAAAATATACAAAATATCTTTTACATACAAAATATCTGGGAAATTTTCGGCCGCTACCACCACCGCCTATGTGGGGACCTGTGTTGATACATGGCCTATGTACTTCGGGCTATGTACTGTGGTGTGTCCTGGCCCCCTGCGACCCCCCGTGTGCCCCTCGCCACCCCCGGTACCCATGTAGTGCTGCCTCCCCCGCGAGCGATCGAACCGCGCTGCGATCAGTGACGTATCGATAGTTTCGATGTGTCGATAGTTTTGGGTTGTCGATGTTTTTTTATCTTTTTTAAAGGTGTTATAATGAGGCAGTCAAAAATGAGGCAGTCGAATGAATCTAGGGAACCTCTTGAGCGAAAGGGTTGAAACTTCGGTATCAACCCTATTGTATACCCCCACTGCTGGAGCACGGGTCTCTTCCTGCATCGCAGGAAGGTTAGACCATACTCCACCACGGGGGCCATGTCCGGGTTGGTGGTGGTTTGAAACTTAATATTGGTTAATTACCTAACTATACATTGATAAAAGGGAAAGATTGTATTACAAGCTACAAAGTGTAAAGGATTTTAATGGCAATTGGCCCACTTAAAGTAGCTATACACATTGCAGGTTCGCCAAAAAAATATATATCTACCTGTGTCAACATATTCTAAGAAAACACCAAATACCTAACCTAATCACGCGTCTTTTGCAAACGAATGGTTAGAGACAGAAGAATAGGACAGAACAAGCTAAATTACCGCAACCACGTATTGCATTAAAAAAAACTGGACAAGCGCGAGTCGAACTCACCCACCGTGGGTTCCGCACAATTTCTAGGTACTTACGAATTTTCCATAGTGCAGGAATCGAATCTCGCAATTTTTTTTGAGCTTACTATGAACTTCCAAGACAACTTTTTATTAATGATTATTAAAACAATAATTTAAAAAAAAACTGTCACCATCAGCCCTCGTATGGTCCGATTGCTGGGGCACGGGTCTTTTCCTGCATCGCAGGAAGGTTATGCCATACTCCACCACGGGGGCCAAGTCCGGGTTGGTAGAGTATTTTTTTCCGTATTTGTAGTAAAAGACGATATTATTTTAATTATATAAGTTTAGTGTATTATATGTGTAAGTATATAATTAATGTGTAAGGTTTTCTTTTTCCTTTTTTTGCACGCCTGCCAAATTTTCGTTATATCTCCTGCGGTTGACTGGTAGAAAATGCTTATGGCATTAAGTTCGCCGCATTGTACGATTTTATGGTGCAAAAAAGTTAATAATAATATTAATTGGAACATTTCATAGTTTTGGTAAACGGAAAGTACCCTACAAAATATTGATTCCATTGAGTGTCTAAATATTTATGACATAAACATTATCTTTTGTTTTTTCACAGCTTCAAGGGTGTGTAGACCTGAGCATCTGGTTTTAAATACAGTAGTTCTAAATCAATACCCTCATGCATTCCCTAGATTTGGACAGACAGAGGGGCATCAGAAGTGTTTAGACAGACAGAGGGACGGACGCACAACAATGTGATCCTATGAGCGTTTCTTTTTATTTCTTTCAAGTTATGGAACCCTAAAAACAATAATATACATATATGGATTACAACTAAATAGGTACACACGCATCAGTTGCTAATGTTTCAAGAAGTAATAATTACAACAACTACTTCGCGATTGAACAGTAAATAACTCTTCCACTGAAGAGACCGATTTTTCTTTCTTAAAATATTGAAAAAATCACTTATAGATAAATGTGAGAAAAACCGAACGAAAAATAAACGCTTTTATCTATTTCCATTCAATGACTGTTTGGATGGATATCTACATTGGAGAAAATTAGAGGTACAAAGTAGTAGTATAAAGAGTAGTTTTAACATAAAGTCGAAGCTGGTTTTCTGTAACACGGCTGTGCTGTCGGCTTCACCTTTGTCGGCATTATCAAAGAATATCGTCACATCAAAAACATTCAGCTTTCATAACATTTTTAGGTATGTTAAAAAGTATGTCGCTTCATAATCAAATGATTACTTAGCAATCGGTTGGCGAATTCGATATTAGTTGTATATTGGCAAATTAAACTCGATGCTTCAACGATTGTGATAAGTATTTTGGAACTAAACCTCGTAAGCACTTCTTTTTATTTATATGCCGTCTTCTAACTGAGGCTGGCAACCAATTTGGCTACCTTTCTTTTCGAGGTAGCAAATACAAATAAGGAACTGGTAGTCTGTTGAAACCACTATAGTAGATTGTGTAGCCAAGATATATTTGGTCTTCCTTGGTCTCCTTCGTGGAATCTTGCCTTGTAGGATAAGTTGAAGGAGACTGTGTTTGTTGATACGCATTATATGTCCGAAATACTCCATCTTCCGTTTCTTGATGGCGTTTCGTAAGCACAGGTAGTCGTTAAGTCAGAGGCCTTATGGGCGGCTCGATAACTTCTGACAGTAAAGCCCGCCACTGTCTTACAATCCTCCACCAACCCGGACTTGGCCCCCGTGAGGGAGTGCTGCGATGCAGGAAGAGACCCGTGCCCCAGCAGTGGGGACATGCAAGGGGTGATATCGAAGCACTACACATTCTTAATAATCCGGAATCACTTGATATTTGTCAAAAGTGGCCGACTAGCCTTCGCTTTTATTCGAAGAGCTTAATCATGTTGAGTAAAGACAAAGTGATTCTAGTATTAAGTTAAGGAGATTAGTAGACATCATGGTTTTTATTATTTTTTTTCTGGTTGAGCAAGAAAGTGTTCTCTATCTATCTATTGGTCGCCTTTCACAAGACTTATAATAACAGAACCAGCTGTGCCCGAGAACCCGTTCACTAAGGATTTCCACTTTTTAATCCCATTGTCAACTAGAGGACACGCCTAGTCAATTCAGCTGCCGCCTTCGGCCGCCGAAGATTACTTCGGTTTAACGAATTAGCTCTTAATTTAATGCCAATATGTAAGCCTAATGTCGCTGATAAACTAAGCATACTAGGTATAAATCGTAATACGAGTACGTACAGTAAGTACTACACATCAAAAAAGTCCCTTCGGGAATCTACGTTCGCGCAAACTAGGAAGAAGTGTAACGAAAGTACCCGAAGCTATAAGTACATTCAACATGATCTTTAACCGATACGGTTAAGGTGCAGAATTGATTGCCGCAGTAGCGCTACCTATTTCGCTCACGCTAATATTGCCAAACTAATAGTCACCTGCATCGATGACGTTGAATCAACCAATATCAAAAAAGGCGCGCGGCCTGACATAAAATGAAACTATCTGATTAGTCGATCAACTTGCCGCACATCCAAAATTTGTTCATCTGCGCAGGTACATCCGCGAGACTTATTTCTTGTGTAGTACTGTACTAGGATATACGATTTAAGAGAACACACACTTTTTCACTATTTACTTAGTTACTACACACACACACATACCAAACACTGCATAAATGATTATTTTTCTTATTCATGATTCAAAACTTGTAAGGACGATATAAGCGCACACAGGACACAAGTAGATTCACCCGGAAATAGCTACTGTAATTATTTTAATTGATGCTATAAAAAATATCGTCAATTCTTCCATCCATGTTAGGTCTATGCGTTGAGAGTAGAGAAGGGCCGAGGAGAATGTTCTCCGAGAATATTCTCGCTACAAATTGACTTTAATTTATAAATTGAAAAATGATTTCTTCCTTCTGTTAATTCCGCTCAGTAATTTACTATAAACAAATATGCTTACGATAATTATCAAACTTTATATATCCCCACTGCTGGGGCACGGGTCGTATAGTTTGCTATTATTTCAACAAAGAGTTGTACACTACTGGGACGTTACTGATTGTTTAATTTGGTTTTTGACTACTAGATTAATTTTATCTAGATTTATATTGATTATTTTTCCTTTATCACAGTAATGTTTTATTCAAGTTAAACCTTCGTAAACAGTTCATCGTATTATTTTTAAACATACCTATCCTGCTGGGATACTACTGGGGGTGCCTAGTTCCAGCAGTCACCGACACGTTCTGTCACGCTCTTTTCTCGGAAATTTGAAGAGACAACACTAGAGTTAACTATTTACTAAATTCTTAATGTCCCATATTAGTTATGTTCTTAGCGTTTGATATAAACTTACCTGATCAAAGCTAGAATGCAGAAATCGGATGTTATCCAATCTTAAGTTCTCGTCCTGCGAGAACATTCCCGCTCGTTCATCACTAGTTGACACCAACGCAGATGACATTTTTTAACACTGACTAGGCCTACACGTGACCGCTGATTAGATACAGTCGACAGCGTTTACATTCACAATTTAATTGCAGTCGCCCATAACCCAACTGAATAAAGTGCACGCATGTAAAGTTTGATGTATTTTCGACTGTGCAGTGTCAACTGAATAATCTACTGCGCGTCTGCACCTACTGAGATTCCATCCGCAATATACACGGTGCACAAAGAACCTTTTATCCCCATGAAAAGTAGAGACTCAGCTTACCAATAAATATTTGATACGTATGTTTCTACGATTTCTTTTTTATTATGATAGAAACAAAATATGTTATATTAAAAATATAATTAATAAAAGATAGCAAAATAGAAACAAAAGTGTATCAATCAAAGTAAAGAATTTACACTCTGTTTATTCAATGTCAATGTACAATGTTAACCGCTGCCTTCGGGTTGATTTGTAGCAGAGAAAAATGCAGCGAAAGGCGCCAACCATCTCTTCTATTGAGAAAGTGTAATGTGTGTATTGAATGTATCGTTAAATAAATGTATTTTGTATTGAAATAAATAAATCCTTCCTGATGGGACTACATGTTTGTTAGTATATTAATAGGTTTTTGGTAGTACAGTAGGTACATCTCTTGTGGCCAAACCATATAGAACTTACCTTTATTGTCTCTATCGTAACAGTAACAGATATCGAAGGCTTGTACATACGACGCGTCGGCACTCCCACTTACTCGCACATTCTATGACTTTTAAGTTCTGTAAAAGGAGTAAAGTCATTTCGTGCATTCTACGCAGTTATAACTGTAGAATCGTATTATCATAGGATTCACTTAAAATAATATGACTGTAATATTAAAAAATGATGCTTACTTTAAAAATATAAGTTTAAAGCATTATAATTTAATATAGTAGGTACATTAAGGGGAGGTCATCGTATTTTTAGAGATACTTCTTCATATTAAACTATGAAATCTATTTATATTACGGTGACTGTCATGGTGTTTTTTAATTAGAATCTTATTTATAATTATCATACTAATTTATGGGACAGTGGACCATTTTCTATTACATTGTGTTATTATCTGAAGAAGACAATGTTATTTCATAATTACAAATTTTTACAATGACAAGTATCATAATATTGCATTATTTACCCAAAAAATTCGATTCC
The DNA here is from genome assembly GCA_934045075.1 of Yponomeuta sedellus. Classification (NCBI taxonomy): domain Eukaryota; kingdom Metazoa; phylum Arthropoda; class Insecta; order Lepidoptera; family Yponomeutidae; genus Yponomeuta; species Yponomeuta sedellus. Next base: position 12,141,352 of record OW203744.1, on the reverse strand, counting down.
ATCTTAACACATTTCAGTTCTAGCGTAATATTTACTTATTATCAACATATTATAAGACAACGCATCTATTTTAAACCAACGTCACGATATTTTAGGATTATGCCAAAATGACATTTTCTCAGTGTACGTTCAAGCCTAAAAACCATCTATAAAACCATGTCCCAGGCACTACAGCGTCGGAGTGGTCCCTTCAACCATCTAGTGTGAGTGAGGATACCACTGGACGCTGTATAAATCATCTCATAAGGTAGATGCAAAAAGGCCAAATTATTACGTTCAAGGCCTCTTTGCAACAAAAGTACGAAATTTTGACCAGCTGACAACTGTGTCATCATCAACATCAGCCATTCGACGCCCACTGGAGGACATAGGCCTTCTTCGTGATTTTCCAAGTCGTTTTGCCGCCCATAAGTCGTCCGACATAGCTTAATGACAGCCGGCACCAACGGCTTAACGTGCCTTGCGAAGCACGGAAGCGCTCGGTAAAACTCAACCTCACTAGCGGTAGTCACGGGGTGGTCACCCATCCAGTATCTGAACGCACCTGTTGTTGCCGAGCCCAAGTGATTAATTCCAATCACTCGGTTCCACTAGGTTTCTTCTGCGTAAGCTGTGTAAAACCTAACTAGGCATTTAGAAACCTTTAGAATCCTATTTAGAGGCTAAAAATTTCACCCATGCCGGGATTCGAACCCGCGACCTCTTGCTATCCGTGCCAGCGCTCTATCCAACTGAGCATTTTAGCCTCTAAATAGGTTTTTAAAATTGTTCTTAGCCCGGGTTAGTGCATTAAGAGTAAAAATAGTATAGGCATTTAGAGTTTATGTTAAAAGGTGTATCATAAAAGCAGTTTTTTTATTCCTATAAGTGTGAAACTTGTATCGATAGTCGGAAAAGTCATCGCGCGTCCCACCCCTACCCGGCAATCAGCCGGCAGTCAGCGTATAATCATTAAATACCCGGTGAGGGGCGATGACGCCCCGCGGCCCCCCGCGCCCAATTATGAAAATACGAACAAAATACTGGGCATTTTAGGACGCATTTGTGACGCGGGGTGCCACCCGTTATAATTATAGTCGCGTCATTTTGATTTCAGGTCTTGTCCTGGATTAATCATGCACCGTTCTCGGTCATCTGGAATGTCAGAGGTGCTAATCTCAGCGCTTGGAATCGCCGATCTTTGGTTGGCCACGCGTCTTAAATAAGCCCATCATCATCATCGTCAACCCATTATGTCGGCACCTAGGGGCACGGGTCTCCTCCCTGAGGAAGGTATAGGCCACACTCCACCACGGAAGCCAAGTCCGGATTAGTGGAGGCGGGTCGTAATGTCAGAAGTTTTCAAGCCTATACATAACTCTGAAAAATCAATGTATAAATTTAACTAATTCTAATGTGAAAAAGTTTGAAGTAACGAGTTTGAGATATCCTGTATGTATTGGTATTAGAGACAGTTTGGATTTCCGCAACTCGAGTGCAACAGGGCGTTCTGCGTACACCCTGTATATATAGTTATAGATTGTCGCATATCACGGTATGTTTCTACTGAGTCTTGTACAGTCTACTGAGCTTTTCAGCGCAGAGCGTAAATCTTATGGAATTAAGAATTATTTTGGTGTTGAAGAATGTCATCGGACTATCATTAGTAAATTTATAAAAAATGTAATTCATCTTTTGTGAAGGAAAACATCGTGAAGAAACCTGTGGGTCTGAGGTTTTCACCTTAGCACTTGAAATTGCCAATCCAAGGTGTGCACGCGTTGTAATGAAGCCCATAATGTTTCTCTGAGAGAAGGCCTGTACCCTATTGTAGGACATAGGTACTCGTACTCGTATATAGGCTGCATATTTTTTTATGTTTTATTGAAATTACAGCTTTAACAATATTGAACTGTACGTAATACAGAGAATATTGTAAAGAGGTTCGAAATTTCTCTTATGCCGGTGAGGCACCCATTAGCTCAGTTGGAAGAGCGCTGGCACGGATAGCCAGAGGTCGCGGGTGAGAATCCCGGCATGGGTGGAATTTTTAGCCTCTAAATAGGTTTTTAAAATATTGAAAGCCTTTCATCTTGTCCTTCGCTAGTACGTCCCCATTCTATTTTTTCACATACAAATTAACTTAACAAAAATACTAATTTTGAAACTAATTAGATAGTTTGCGATCTGATATGACGTTACGTATTCTAACGCTAGGGGATACACCGTACATTGTGCCCTAGAGAACTGTTAATGGTAGACATACGTAAAAGCCCTTTTGCCGTGGGAATAAAGTTCATTTTTCTCTGTTGCTATCAGATTTTCCCTCGAGACAAAAAACATTTGAACATCGTATGAAAATCTTTTAAACAACAATTAGTTTGAGTAACCTACAGTCTACAACGTAGGGTCAAAAACCTAGAACTTTAATCGATTTCCGCCAAAAAGCTCAATTCCCTTATGCTCTACTGGAGATAGGGGCGTGGCAGAATATTCTCTTATGACGAGAACTTTAAAATAAGAAATGCTCAATTTGCACAAAAAAAAAATCTAATATAGTTCAGATTTACATTACAATGTGACGTATGTGGGTCATACACAAACATATACGTAGTAGGTAGTAAGTATGTATCTATGGAGAGGCCTTAGGGCGGCTTGACAACTTCTGACAGTAAGACCAGCCACTAGTCTTACAAGCCTCCACCAATCCGGACTAGGCGTGGAGTGGTGGAGTATGGGCTATACTTTCCTGGGGGAGGAGACCCGTGCCCCTCGGTGAGGACATAATGGGTTGATATCGGCTCTGGTATAAAAGCAATTAATGCCCTTCAATCTAAGTTCGACGCAAGAAATAACTTTATCAAAATAATTAACCGCAAACTCAGTATACTCAGCGGCGGTAGCCAGTGGGTAGAACAACGCACTCGGAAGCGAGAGACCCACGTTCGATTCCTTGTGCGTTCGATTCTATAGTAGCATTACCACTAGCCTGTGAAGGAAAACATCGCGATCCCAACGTGAGTGCTTGAGGTGTTGGTTGATATAACTCAGCTCTTGAAATTGCCAATACGCGGTGTGCAAGCCTAGTAATTAAGCCCGTATTCTTTCGAGACTGCCTGTGCCCTGAAATGGGACGTTTATAGGCTATATGAAAAAAACTCAGTATACTAGTGAATAAGTAACATAAATTGAACGAAGAATTTTTTTCCACCTATAAGGTCTCGCGCGAAATTTCTTGGAGAACATTCTCCTGGGCCTATCTGAAGAAGCGGGTATGCGTTTTACGACGGCTCCTGAATTTAGTGAAAAGTTTCCCTAACTACTTACACGGCCGAGAATACTTCGCGCAAGTTAGCGAAAACTCGGAAAAGTCGGAAAAGTTTTCAAAAAGTGCACAGGCCATTTTACGCCCTATTACGCAGAAACGCGCTGCAGTAGACGCGATTTTTTTTCTTCAATTTCAGTATTTCATCCCAGGATACTTACCAGGCGCACAGGAGAGTGGTACAAGTCTTCGTGGTTTTTCAAAAATAAAACGGCTTCCTTTGGCGTTCTGCTGGCTCGGTAGTTTCGCCCCGGTATTTTTAAAAGCGGACAGCCCCCCTGCGGCTCTAGGGGGGCGCCAGTTCCCCCTCTCACCCCACAACACCCACACAGAGTAATACCATAACGGGTGCGAGCTATGACGAGATTATCTACGTAGCACGCGTTTATACGTATACATACATTCGCATACATACACAGGTTTGCTCTCTTATGTACCCGGAGCACATAGGCACATAGGGGATTACTATGGTACATAGCGACGCAATGTGCGGGTAGGTTGTCATCGATGCACAAATGATGTGTAATTTAAATGAGCTGTAAGCACACATTTTCGGTTGCAAACAGGCAACGGTCCCTTACGAGTATCAAACATGGCGTAAATTCCTGAAAACTTGGGCTAAATATCACAAAGATATGTCACTCGCAAACGACTGTAAATGTTTTAGCAAAAAAATGCCACTGTTTTCCAAATAGTCCGTTTATGAATAAACGGACTTTTGACAGCTTGATTTAGTGACATTCTATGAAGTTATCTATTCGATTGTTTATAATGATCGATTTTAATTACCACGTTGAAGTTTTAATCGATTGATTGCATTGATATTTTATGTTGTATAGTTTGCCTGTCTGAGGTAAATAAACTAAAACTACCGAACAGGTTTTAATATGTTTTGTTACATAAACTCGTAATATTAAAACCTAGATCTTTGTAATATAATAAATTAATAACACAGCTTTCCGTTTTTATAGAAGGTAAGTCTTTGCTACATAATTTACTCGTTATTATATTGTAGCAAAAGACTTGTGAATAATAAATAACATCATAAGTAAATAAGTTTTTTTTTATATCGCCGAAGCGCTCGTGGCCTAGTCTAACCGAGTGATTGGAATCAATCACTTGGTTACGCAACAACAGGCGCGGTCAGGTGCGGGATGGGTGACCGTCCCGCGACTACCGCTAGTGGCATTTTTTCCGAGCGCTTCCGTGCTTCGCAAGGCACGTTAAGCCGTTGGTGCCGGTTGTCACGTAATGGCAGTCGTTAAGCCATGTATGTCAGAGGCCTTATGGGCGGCTTGATAACTTCTGACAGTAAGGCCTGCCACTGTCTTATAATCCTCCACCAACCCGGACTTGGCCCCCGTGGTGGAGTATGGCCTAACCTTCCTGCGATGCAGGAAGAGACCCGTGACCCAGCAGTAGGGACATACAAGGGTTGATACCATGTCGCCGAAATTCGCCCCTCTGCAGAGCGTAGGCCTTCTCTCAGAGAGGGAAACAGAAGCTTCTAAAGCTCTGAGAGAGAGAAGCATCTCTCAGAGCTAATTACCACGCCTGCCCACCGCTGATTGGCTATTTCAAAGAGCTGAGGTATGTAAATACCTCAGACACTCAGATTTCCTCGCAGTGTTTTCCTTCGCAGTTAGCCCGCTAACTGTATTGCTACTTCACAAATAAGGTTAAGGTCATAATATAAAGTTCATTGAACCTAAAAAAGTGTTGACACGAAACCTCATTTTAAATGCAAAGCATGACATTCGATTGACTAGCAATATTTTAAGGTATTGTTCTCTTCATTGTGATAAATAGAAATCTTTCGAATCATTATTCAAAATGGTAGGAAGAATGTCCTATTATGTTAAATGTTCCATCACGTACTTTATGTATAAAAATGTATACGTATATTTTAAGACTATTTATCTCGCTACCTTTCCAACAGCTTTAAGTAATTTCTTACCCAAAGTACCTTGCATGTAGTTACGCTTTTGCATATCTACAAATTAATTCCATTTATACATCACTTCAGTTACTACATAAGGGGCTGCGTAACTAAAACACACTAATAATTAAGCAGCTGTCTGTACGACACGTTTTTACGCAGGATCGAAACTAGGCGCAAACCGCCAACCGCGATTTTACATACAGTTGGCGACAGTGAAGTCTAAACGTGGTAGGTCTTATCGGGAGTGCCACAAGAGCGAGTATAAAACAAAAATGAGTACGATGCTCGAGACGCCGACTGTATCAGCTGAGCGAAACGCGGGTAGGGTGACGGCGTAGTTAAATTTTCAGCGGGCAGGTGTAAGAATGTGAAATAATATCTGTTTGAATCTCGAATGTAGGTATTTGATAGCCTACCTACGGTTTTAGAATGTATAAATTTTACTAAGTGACAACTTAAGTAACGTTCTTATATTTTTCAAAAAAAGAACAAACTGAACGATATTTCAGAATTTACTGAGTGAAATCTTAAATTAAAAAAGATTATCATTTAGCACAAGCCAAACGCTTGAAAAGGTAATTAGCGATTAAAACTCTTTACTTTTTTTGTTAAAATGTTGGTTATTTAATTATCCATCAAGCCCTCAAACCAAATTAATCAAAAGTTTACATTTTGTTACATACAATAACATGATAAAACTGTTCTATGTCTACGATTGCTGTATTTTTTTAGAAGTATCTAAAGGTAGTCAAAGCTAACCCAACTAACTTTCAAGTTCTACGAGTAAGTACAGTTTACAAATATGCCTAATTCCGGAAAATGTTTCCATAGCACAACGTAGTAAAAAACGTAGGGAAAGCCAGATTTCAATAACTCGCGGAATGCCTCTAACGCAATACAGCACACGACAATAATACAACAGCCTGCATCGCCAAGATTTCGCTCCACAAAGACCCTACTTTACCCACTAAACCAAACACGGTACGTTTACGTTTCCACTAGATTTATTACGTCCGCAGTGTCCCCTCGGATGATGGTGACCCTACCGCACGCGTATCCGTCTTGCAGATACTCACATTATGAATAGGGAGCGTGGAACTGTGAGCAAAGCAGTGGGCTGGCTGGTTATAGGCGGATCCATGAAGGTTTACTTTAAGTTTTGCGAAGTTTTAGAAATGAGGTTCTGTATTTCTCTATCTATCTTTACGCGTATCCGTCAGGTAGATACTTACATTATGAAAAGGGAGCATGGAGTTAAGAGCAAACAGTGGGCAGGCTGTTTACAGGCGGGCCCATGGCGGTTTACTTTAATAGGGTTCAGTTTTGCGAAGTTTTAGAGACGAGGTTTTGTATTTCTCTATCTTTACGCGTGTCCGACTGGCAGATACATTATGAATTGTGGCGTGGAATTGTGAGCAAAGCAGTAGGGTGTCTGGTTATAGGCGAATCCATGAAGGTTTGCTTTAAGAGGTTTAAGATTCGCGAAGTTTTAGAAACGAGGTTTTGTGTATGAAGCGCGTATCCGTCTGGCTGGTAGATACTAAAATTATGAAGAAGAATCGTAGAATAATGAGCAAAGCAGTGGGTTGACTGTTTCCAGGCGGACCCATGACGGTTCACTCTAAGAGGTTTCAGTTTTCTGAAGTTTAAGAAACGAGGTTTTGTACACAAAATTTTTTTCTTTAAGGCTGGCAGATACATTATGAATAAGGAGCTTGGAACTGTGAGCAAAATAGTAGGCTGGCTGGTTATACGCTGAATTATGAAGGTTTAGTTTAAGAGGTTTCCGTTTTGAAAAGTTTTAGTAACGAGGTTTTGTATTTCTCAATATATCTTGACGCGTATCCGACTGGCAGATACTTACATTATGAATAGGGAGCTAGGAACTGTGAGAAAAACAGTAGGCTAGCTGGTTATAGGCTGAATTATGATGGTTTACTTTAAGAGGTTTCAGTTTTGCGAAGTTGTAGGATGAGGTTCTGTATTTCTCAATATATCTTGACGCGTATCCGACTGCCAGATACTTACATTATGAATAGAGAGCTTGGAGTTGTGAGCAAAGCAGTAGGATGGCTGGTTATAGGCTGATTCATGAATGTTTACTTTAAGAGGTTTTAGTTTTGCGGAGTTTTAGAAATGATGTTCTGTATTTCTCTATCTATCTTTACGCGTATTTTCCGGGCAGATACTTACTTTATGAATAGGGGGCGTGGAGTTAATAGCAATCCTGTAGGATATTTTCCAATTTATAAAAATACTGGTCAGGTATCAGCCAGGGCTACAGGTGGAAGTTAATGCGTGTGGACGCATTTAGGCCTTTAGAACAGCGATGTGTTCCCTGTTTCTGCACTGTTCCCACACTGTACCGTCGGGGGAGACCTCTAAAATCCCGAACGGGGTCGTCTGGCGTCGAAAAGCGTCGCGCCTCAAAGCTCTTCCTAGTTATGGAACGCAGGGGCTGCGGTACTTGCGATAAAGCGGGAGGTAGCCCTACTATGAGCGATACTGGTTATGCAAACAGGGAAATATTTTCAGCAATAGAAAATATACTATACCTACTTGTCTACTTTGTGTTTCCGTGGCAAATTATAGTATGTTTCTTTGTATATTTTAAAAATACCTATCAAGAAAAACACACACTAAGAAGAAATGTTCGACTTTCTTGTGGATCTCAATAACAGTTTCCATGGCAAATATTGTTGTCTTTAGTCATGCATGCAGAACTTTTACGTATTATTTCAAGCTTTTGTATTGTTTGTTGTTTGTTTTGAAAAAGTGTGTGTGAGGGTGTGTGTGTGTGTGTGTGTCAAAAAGTGCAAATAAATAATTAAATTATCTTATCTTATGTCTTATATCTTATCTTATATCTTATCTTATTAAAATTATGAGACGAAACTAAATAAAAAGAATCATAATATATATTTCCAATGAATGAGATGTGGCAAAGAATTATCGGTGAGTACAATTAAAATGTTTAAAATATTTCCAGACAAATACTTTTCGCAAAGAAACTAAAAATAAGTTATGCAAACCTGGGTGCTAGGCGGTGCTAACTAGCGCCACCAATGTAAAAAAAATCATATCTTCTTTTATAACGCGTCTTTGGAAAAACTAAACATCATAAATCTCAATAAACAAAGTAGCTCTTTTTTAAATCTACTGACAAGCACGTGGGTTTAAGAACCTAGGACTTTGAAGCAGTTTTTCCAAAAACAGCCGTTTTTTGTGGAAATTGATAAAAGTCCCAGGTTGTCGATCCGAGGTTTCAGACTGTAAATTCTAAACATAGTTGACACAGTGGTTAATATTGATAATGTTAACTTTTAGAAATTTTTTTATTAAAAAACCAGTTATGATTTCTTCCCCATTAGTGACGCTAGTGAGCACCGCCTAGCGCCTTAGGTATTTTGCCCTGAACGGAAAATTAAAAAAAATAAACTATTCGGCACTCATAGTAGGGCCATGAGCTGAATATGCATAAGCTGACAGGGTTATGCGAGCCTGGTAAATACAATTACACTTTTTGCCCCTTTCCATTTCTTTCATAAAAGTCTCCTTTTCACATATTCTTCTTGACATTTCTAAAATAATAAAGGTCCATAAGCTTTCGAACTTATGAGTCAGCGGGAAAAAAATTCGATACAACGTTTTTCGCAACAACGGCTATCGAAACTACGTAGGGGACCCTTATTTTCATCACATTTGATACAAAAATTTCAAAACAAACAGATGTAAATAGACATAAAGTAGGTACTGCATCGTTAGACCTTCACACTGAGAAGTAATATAAAAGGTGACGGTAAAACAATAGATACTGTAAATTAGTATTTATTGTCTAGCAAAAGTTATTTTAGTAACTAGTTATTTTAGGGCCCATAGCCGTGAACATAAGACAAAAAAACCCGGGACAAGTTCCAGGTCCGTGATCCTAGGTTCTCGGTCGTGGGTCCTAAAAATCGCTATATATAAACATTATTATAGATTGGCTTACAATTTTTGCAAGAACGATCTGTAAAAAAGATAAGCTTTTTTTCATTGATGGCGTTAGTGTTACTATATGGAGACCCTTAATCCATAGGAAATACAATGTCAGTATGTGCGGAGCCAACTATACCGCGGTTTTCCTCACGAAGATTTCGTTCACAGTTAGCAAGTAAGATGATTGGCGAAACCGAGCTCGCCATTAAAACTTGATTGATATTTCTCCTAAAACTACCCTGCCATTCGAACCATTATGCTAATCTCTAGAATGGAACTATAGCAATTATAGCTTGCCTAGTGAGCAAGTAACTTTTTTATGTAAAGTAACTACTTGTAAAGTTAACAACATATCTTTGAGCTTAGTTGAACTTGAGTGAGCTTACAAAATCATAAATATTTTATACACAACTGTATAAAAAAAAGAAATAACGATGACAAATAACGTATGCACGTAGGTACATGTTGGACTAGCTTTTGCCCGTGACTCCGTCCGCGTGGACTTTCAAAATTTTGCAACCCCGTTCACTCCCTCAAGAGTTAAATTTAGAAAAACGGCGAAACACGTGTTCAATCAATTGTGTTGAAGAGTATCTATTTTAAGTTTCAACAAAATTAGACAACGTTCTTTGTACCTCCCATACAAATATTGGCAACCCTGAATTTTAAAAAATCCGGTCTTATTCCTTGCCGACATTATATCTAGACCTTCTGTGCAAAATTTCAGCTTCCTAGGTCCAACGGCTTGGGCTGGGCGTGGATGAGTGAGTCAGTCAGTCAGGACTTTGAATTTTATTCATATAGATTACAAGATACGAGGGGCGGCTGATAAGTTCGCGACCTAAAGCACTTAATTTTGGTTTTTAATACAATAAACAAAACATCTAAAGTAAAACTAAAATAATAACTAAACTATAATGAAACAAATATATACATTTATATTTTTTTATTTTTCAATGTAGTCCCCCTCATACACTAAAGTATGGTGTGGTTTTTGATTATTTTATCGTCTGAGGCGTGCAAGAAAAAACTACTATTAGGGATATTTTAGACACGTCTCCTAACCTATACTCAGTTTTTGATACATAGAGATATTATTTTTATTTCGCCGTGTCGCCTCTTCAAAACTATGTACCTAAATAATGATGTGAAAATCAAAGTATGTCTAACAGACCACATTCAAAAGTATATAGTCGTACATATTACAATCATTAAACATGTTACAGTCTGTTAGCTTTTTGAATATACCTCGGGCTCTAGAGTAGACTTCGGTTTTCGCCGAATGCACACGAGTGTAATACTACTTCCTGCTCAGTATAAAACATATCTACACTATTTTGAAAAGTTATGTAAAGTTATAAATAACAATACAAAATAAACCTTACCTTATTGCAATATAATCGGTTCTATCCGATTGTTGCCGAGGTATATTCTAACAGCTAACAGACTATACTTGTGAAGCTGCAGTAACGTTACCACAACTAACAGTGAAGGAAACCATCGTGAGGAAACCTGAGTGTCCCGAGCGTCCCCAACTAAGCTCTTTCTCTCTCTGAGAGAAGCACTGTGCTATGTGGGCCGTATATTAGGGGACATAAAAAAGTTAAAACGGGCAAGCGAAACGAATGCCCGACGCCACAGTTTCCATCTCTGTCTTTCACTCGCTCTCTTTCTACTTCTTCCGTCTCCTCATTATCTGGATGGTGTTCCTCCTGAAAAGGAACAAAAAGGCACGCACGAAACGCCTACGGGACTGCGACCTACACACACGTGCCAAAACGGGGCACGAACCCCAACCCATCGGAGACCCGACCTGTCTCCGGTCTCCGCCAAGCTCCTCAAGTAATTACGTCGCCCCCCTCGCCCCCTGCCACCCCAGCCCCCAGGGATAAGTAAAAACAATATTTTTACCGACGCCGACCAGGGCACCAGAAGTGACAGATATAAATAGGCACTGTGGATCGCATTAGGGGTAGGTTGTAAGTCCGGTGGTTCGGTATGGTATTCAGCATAACGGTTGCGGTAGACAATAAGAATAATAAGTTCCATAGAATACAATCACTTGACCTGGGGGGCGAGTCTCTAAAATGCATAGTTGTTCAATAAAGTCACATTAATCCGTTAATGGTCGTTTCATTCACACTATCAGTAGTCTAGTAACCCTCGTCTAGTCTAGTACTCCTCGGCGCCTCGCGCGATTCGTTTTCTTCGCGAGAGATGCCTATTTAGTTAGCGCGGGTTATGCCCCTGGAATGACATTGTACTGCTATTGCTTTGTAGACTACCAAATTGAGGCAAATAACAACCATTGTTGTGCTTATTATTATTATTATTCTATTGGAAAAATATGTAAGTATTAGACTCTAGGGCCAGGGCACCGAAGTGACAGGCACTGTGGATAGCAATAGGGGTGGGTAGTGAGCCCGGTGTTTCGGTATGGTATTCAGCATAATGGTTTCGGTACATAATTATAACTTCCCCACAATACAATCACTTGACCTGGTACCAAACTAGAATACTCTTCGTATGAGAAGAGTCTTTCCGATATATATAACTAAAAGTGATCTCTTTCAGACAGCCTTTGGACGGACAGTAGAGTAGTGGCAGCGTAGCGTTAGAATCCCTCAGATTTGTCAGGTCATAGCTTCGAATCCCGGCACGGCCTATTACGTTTTTTTCTAAGCTACGTACATTTGTTAAGATCTACGAGTAGATAGATATCGTAGTAGCGATACAACTCGTGGAAAATACTATACTAACTGTGGAAAACATCGTGAGGAAACCTACGCTTAAAAAATTCCGATACGCGGTCGGCACTGGTGAAGCCCATACTGTCTCCGAGAAGCTGTGCCCTACAGTGGGATGTATAAAGGTCGCCTTCTTCTTCTTCAGGCTATATTAGTCTACTGCTGGACATAGCCCTTCCCTAATGAGCGCCATAGCGCCACTGTCTTCAGCTTGCCGCATCCAGCATCTTTTGAGGTGCTGATCAGTTTTTCGCAGATCGTCATCCACACCTGGTCGGAGGGCGTCCTACACTACGTTTGCCGATTTGCGGTCTCCACTCAAGAAAACGTTTAAAGGTCGCATTATAAGCTTAGTAATGAATAAACATGATGTGTTGTGCTGTAACGATAGCGCTCTTATCTGATTATGTGCCTCCAGTTATGTGACTATCTAATTTTTACAATAAGATTTTCCAAGTTTTCCGCACTTACACAATTAGACTGCAGCAATTTTAGAGTCTGTTTCGAATCTACTTTGTGGGTGGAGCTATATCAAAACCCAAAAACCATACCAGTGACAAAAAATTGGTGTTAATGGCTTTTAGTCTTAAAAACAATTGACTAATTTCCTCAATCGAGAAAAAAATAAGTTAGGTAAGTATAATAGACAAGAAAACGAAATACCTATCGAAGAGCTTCTTCTTACCTCAAATGAAATAAACAGTCAGTCACACACAGACAATTTTTTCGACATCACACATCATTTGCCACATTCGCAGGCCCGTCGTATAAATGCAAACAATGCAAAGTACCAGGAATGTAGCCGGGCCAAGAGGTATGCGATGAATAATGTACGCACTCCGGTCGGCGGAGGACGCTTGGTGATCTATGGATTCCTGTTATTAGCCCGTGGAGGTAGAAGACCGAATTGAAGGTCTTTTCAAAGGAGATGCGAGCTGTTTTAACACCTCTCTCTGCAAAGTGATCAAAATATGTTCAGACAAAACACGTTCGGAACAGGACAACACCATCTGCGCATAACCGGCCAACACACCAGCCCATTTAAACAATTTTGAATGAAAACTAAAAACCGACTCCTAAACGACAGCCGCTGCCAGTTAATAGACCAGCACATACATTTTAAAATATATTTCTATAATACCTACGTCGACGATCATACAAAAATAAAAAGATCGCGACGATCTGAAACCTCCTTCGTTAATGAAACCTTTAAAAAAATTTTCAATTCCAGAAAATGTATTTCCTGAAACAGTGTGTACCTTCGCATACGATCGGATCGGATGGTCTGTTGGGCAGTATTTATGCTGAATATGAAAAGGCGCCCGGGACTACCGCTAGTGGCATTTTTTCCGAGCGCTTCCGTGCTTCGCAAGACACGTCAAGCCGTAGGTGCCGGCTGCCATGTAATGGCAGTCATTAAGCCATGTCATAGACCTAACGATTGGCTTGATAAGTTCTGACATTAAGGCCCGCCACTGTCTTACAATCCTCCACCAACCCGGACTTGGCCCCCGTGGTGGAGTGTGGCCTAACCTTCCTGCGATGCAGGAAGAGACCCGTGCCCCAGCAGTGGAGGACATACAAAAGGTTGATACCATGAAGTGATGATTATCTTGGTTTGGTAAGTTCGAAGCTGCCACATGAAATGCACCGATACAGCTGTTAAGCACCGTATGGTGCCCTACCTTTCTGTTTTAATAATAGGTTAATTATTTATTTATAAATCCGTGTTTATTTGATAATATTTTCAAGACAACTTTTACAAGAACAGACAGCGAACTAAATTTAAAAACTGACACAAATAAAAAAAAGACAATAATATGTACAAAAAGTCAAAACAATAAAAAAAGGTATGTCGCCAACAACAGTAATATGCACCGTAAGAACACCGTGCACAGAGAATACATAACATGATATCAAATCACAATATATGTCATCACATTATAATGGAACATAATATGATATTGTTATTGTCTAAGTCCCTCATACAATAAAGAATATAATATCTATGACCCACAGGCATAGGGATTAAATTGCCAGTGCCCTGCAGTGGGATAGAGACAGTAGCTACAGGGTCAGAGAGAGACCACGCGTGCTTACCCCTGATTGGCGATTACTAGGGCTAGTAACGGTGCAAACCTCTTTACACCATTTTTTTATATTTCATTAGCTGACCCAGCGAACTTCGTACGGCCCTCAGATCATAGTTCTATGTACCGCCTAACAGTCGATTTTTTTTTCTCTCCGTAAAAACCATCCTCGTGCTTCAAAGAATATTTTAAAAAAAGAATCAGCGAAATCGGTTCAGCTGCTCACGAGATTTGCGCTTACCCACACATTCAGCGATTCATTTTTATATTATAGACTAGGGGGCGAGCCCCCTGCGCGCTTACGCGCGCCAACCCCCAGCCGCTCCGAGCTCCGCTCTCCGCGGCGCTCGGCCTAGGGCCTCGCTAGACACTTATTGTAGTGAATTGTTGCATGGGAACATGTATGGTCTCGGCCTTCGGCCTCGGCCTGGACGGAGCTCGGCCTTCGGCCTCGCCGCGGCGGGGTTCCTCGTGCCCGCTTCGCGGAGCTCGGCCTCCGGCCTCGCAAGTTTGTCCCATTTTGCTTTTGCGCTGGTACTTGTGCGCCGTAACCTGAATGGTCTCGGCCTTCGGCCTCGGCCTAAACGGAGCTCGGCCTTCGGCCTCGCCGCGGCGGAGTTCCTCGTGCCCGCTCCGCGGAGCTCGGCCTCCGGCCTCGCAAGTTTGTCCCTTTTTGCTTTTGCGCTGGTACTTAAGCGCTATAACTTGAATCGTCTCGGCCTTCGGCCTCGGCCTAAACGGAGCTCGGCCTTCGGCCTCGCCGCGGCAGAACTTTTTGTGCCCGCTTCGCGGAGCTCGGCCTCCGGCCTCGCAAGTTTGTCCCATTTCTCTGTTGAAAAGTCAATTTTAGTACTAAATCTCCATACAAAAATTTGTCATTTTCAATCATCAATATCTCGGCCGCCATCTTGAAATTCCAAGATGTCGGATTTTTCTCATATACCTGGGTCCTTTGGCAACGCGATGCCGTTTACGGCATATCTCCAGCATATGCCCAGTTGGCTGCCGACTTTTTTGCGCAAAGGTCGATTTTTCGGTCGGCTATATCTGTGCCGCCATTTTGAATTTCGAACAACCAAAATTTTTTTTTTCAATCGGATCACTATATCACCATTCTATCAAAATTTCATCCAAATCGGCCGGTAAACTACAGAGTTAGCACCTTCGCGTAGTGGAACGCGTTCGAAATTCAAAAATCGGCTTCATAGGATGGCTGTAATTCATACATTTCCTACAACTTTCTCATACATCATTTTCGTCCAAATCTTACCGTTTCCGAGAAAACGTATGGATGAATAGATCAGTGAGTATATCGCATTGTAGCTTTATATATATATATAATTAATTAATTCTGTCTATCATTTTTAAAATTTAAAATTTCCTCACCTATTTTCAAGAGTTCCCTCATTTTTAGCACTACTACTTTACATTTCTACTAGACCAGATCTTCCTTAACCTGCTTATCCTGTTTTTTTAAGTTTTCTTTTTTGTTTTAGGTAATATTTTTATTATTAACTTAACAGTATTTACAGTATATATATATATATATATATATATATATATATATATATATATATATATATATATATATATATATATATATATAAAGTATAGTGTGTGTGTGTAAATACTGCATAAATAGTGAAAAAAAAATTTATTATAACCAAAAAACGAAACTAAACCTAAACCTAGTTTCAAGTTTTCTGTTTGTATTATAAATAAAACAAATAAAATACACAGTTGAAGTCGTTCCAGTTTTATTATTTATAAAACGCTTTACAACATCAGGCACTCATGTTACCTCACGAGGTTTCGCTTCATGCGAGTGCGATTGCTACTATGTATTCACAAAATACTGTATTTAAAAAAACCTATTTAGAGGCTAAAACTTCCACCCATGCCTGGATTCAAACCCGCGACCTCTGGCTATCCGTGCTAGCGCTCTTTCCAACTGAGCTAATGGGCGACTCACCGGCGCATCAGTGAAATTTCGAACCTCTTTACACTATTCTCTGTATTACGTCCTTAGCACGGGTTAGTGCATTAAAAATAAAAATAGTATAAAATACTATATGTAAATTAGAAAACAAATTGTCAGTTTTTGAATTGACAATTTCGGTAAGTAAATAGTTAACTGTAGTGCCGTCTCTTCGATTTTCTCAGAAAAAATCGTGACAGAACGTTACTCAAGCATTTACGTAGTGAAATAAGATATTTTTCCGCAGTAAAACGTAGCATATGTGTTAATGCAGGGTGTCAGCTAACTCCATACCAAATTTTATCAAAATCGCTCCAGCCGTGAAGAAGTAACAAACATACACACTCGCTAACTTTCGCCTTTATAATATTGATGTGATGTGACAATCCTCAATCTGTATCCTGAGAATACCTGAAACTGATTCTTACTACTAAATCTTCTGCCTAAGTCTTCCAAAATCCTTTGAATATATTATTGCGACTACGCTTTCAATGAGGGCTTTTCAATGACAGCTGTCAGTTGATTTCATAAAAAATAAACTAGATGGCACTGAAAGAAGAACAAAATGTCATCCATCATACGTTATAGATTGTACACACACATTATTCTGTGATAATCTAAACATCTCTTTGGAGTCTGTGATCTAAGCTAACCTTTAGTTTTTAACATGATCTCATATATTATACTATTTTTATTTTTAATGCACTAACCCGTGCTAAGCACAATTTTAAAAACCTATTTAGAGGCTAAAAATTCCACCCATGCCGGGATTCAAACCCGCAACCTCTGGCTATCCGTGCCAGCGCTCTATTCAACTGAGCTTATTCAAGAGTCGCCCATTAGCTCAGTTGAATAGAGCGCTGGCGGATAGCCAGAGGTCGCGGATTCGAATCCCGGCACGAGTGGAATTTTTAGCCTCTAAATAGGTTTTTAAAAATGATCTCATATAGTGAAGGATTTTTATTTAAAAATGTTACCTATTAAAGTTCTGATTTGTTTCTGTTTCCATCATACATGTAAGATATGTAAAGGATGGATGAATGTTAGTACACCTGTTAAGGAAAGATTTGGTGAATCTATTTTAAATAGCAACTGTTACTGCTAAATGTGAAGTGAAGCGAGTGATTGGGATCAATCACTTGGTTAAGCAACAACAGGCGCGGTCACGTACGGGATGGGTGAGCGTCCCGTGACTACCGCTAGTGGCATTTTTCCGAGCGCTTCCGTGATTCGCAAAGCACGCTAAGCCGTTGGTGCCGGCTGTCATATAATGGCAGTGGTTAAGCCATGTCAGAGGCCTTATGGGCGGCTTGATAACTTCTGACAGTAAGGCCCGCCACTGTCTTACAATCCTTCACCAACCCGGACTTGGCCCCCGTGGTGGAGTATGGCCTAACCTTCCTGCGATGCAGGAAGAGACCCGTGCCCCAGCAGTGGGGACATACAAGGGTTGATAACGATAACGATAACTGCTAAATGTGTAACCCATGTCTATGCTCACAATAAAAATATTCTTATTCTTTGTTTCGAAACTGTTGAAACTATCGAAGTATTTTTACTTTAATCATTAAATACTTTTGTACTTGAATTGTGTCTATATGCATTGTGCATTTTTGTAAAAGTATAGGCACTCGCCGTTTTCGTAAAGATGAAGGACGCAAATTACATTGGATTCATGCCATAAAACATAGCTGGGTTGACCAAGAAAGAAGCACCACGAATCACAGACTACATTTTTGACATTAAGTGACGTCAGCGCCATCTAACGGTAACTTGCGGTACTGTTTTTGTGTTTAATGACGGTTTGAAAAGCCCTCATTTGTATGGGCGAGAATCGGCTCCCAGATCTTGTAAAAATTACGCATGATTATATTCTTTTTAATGCACTAACTCGTGATTAGGACAATTTTAAAAACCTTTAGAGGCTAAAAATTCCACCCATGCCGGGACTCGAACCCGCGACCTCTGGCTCACCGTGCCTTTGCCGTGCATTAAAAAGAATATAATCATGTGGGTACAGCGATATCATTCCGATGTAAAACCTTACTGCAAAGTAAGGTACTCGGGGCTGCAAGTGATGTAAACTACTTCAGCCAGATGTTGCCGAATACAGAGAGTATTGTGAAGTTACTTTTTCTTCCTTTTTAATATATATTTATAATACCTGTGTTGTGATAGTTATTAGTATATATATTTTATGTCTTTTTATATATAATTATTGTCTATTATAATTATATAGTGTATATTTACTTACTTATATATTATATGTACTTATTGAGTATTTGTCAGCTTATCTAATTTTAACTAAGTATCTCTTCCGTTTTGTTTCGAATGCCTACTATTTAATCTCTTGCACCATCTGTGGTTGACTGGTAGAAAATGCTTATAGCATTAAGTCCGCCACATTGCCATTGTATTTTTTTTTACTTATGTGCAATAAACGTATTAATAATAATAATAAAGAGGTTCGAAATTTCACTGATGCCGGTAAGTCACCCATTAGCTCAGTTGGGAGAGTTCTGGCACGGTTAGCCAGAGGTCGCGGGTTCGAGTCCCGGCATGGGTGGAATTTTTAGCCTCTAAATAGGTTTTTAAAATTACGCATTCTCAGCAAAAACTATTGCAAAGTGGCTAAACCTTTGCTTTTTCGCTCAACGGTCACACAAAGGCTGTATCTATCTAAGGACAAACATGTATTACCAGTCAGCCTAGGCCCAGAGCTGATAGGCAGCCTTAGCACAAACCAGAATCACATAGAAGCATCACGCCACGACAACGCCTGTTTCTGAATTGAGAATTTCGCTAAGTAAATAGTTAACTGTAGTGCTGTCTCTTCCAATTTCCCAGAAAAGAGCGTGACAGAACGTTACTTAAGTATTTACTCAGTGATATTTCCAATTCAGCAAAACTGCCCTAAAACATTTAATAGAGAACGTATTTAGATCTAAGAGTTTCCGTACTCACCCTCAAAGTTGGGCCATTGTACGTAGCAAGCGCTATGGTAACACTTTGAGAGGGTTTCCTTACGATGTTTTCCTTCACGGTTAGCGAGTAGTATCGCTACTTATAACTTCAGAAATACATGCAGGGATTCGAACCAACGGCCTCCCGATTGGGGAGCCGGCGCGGCGTTCTACAGCTTCCTATTCGAGAACTATTTACGAGATTTAGTGGAATGGCTAAAGGGGCAACTCCTATACAAAAGTAGTTTGTTTTTTATTTACAAACGTCATATCGAAATAATTATTACTTAGAGAATAATTTCCATAAAAAGTGTTTTAAATTATAATAATGCAGCTATATATGCCCTACTCCAGGGCACAGGCCTTCTCTCAGAGAGTACGGGCTTAATTAACACACGTGCCCACCGCCGATTGGCAATTTCAAGCGCTGACACCTCAGGCACTCAGGTTTATTATGTTTCTGTAGTAATTTCTAGTGTTATGGGTTCCTTATCAGTTATTGACGTAAGACTTCTGGTACAACTCTACGGTTAGGTACTAGGCGCGCATAGATGCCTAGATATAGGGAGTTAGGTACGAGCGGCTCGCAAGGTCGCCCGGCGCCTCGCTGGTCACTTCGCAGAGAGGTCGCTGAGGATATAGCCACTTAAATCGAGATAAGGGGGCTTGATAGGTATTTTAAGTAACGAGAACAGAGTTGTAAAGAGATGCGTGGGAATGCAGTCAGTTGGAAATCGCTTTTGACACGGATTTGTTTATTTATGCAGCAAATATATTAGGCTATTAAATTGATAGTAAGGAAACATACGCAAGAGACGCTAAGCCGTTGGTGTCGGCTGTCATGTAATGGCAGTCGTTAAGCCATGTCATAGGCCGTATGGGCTTGATAACTTCTGACAGTAAGGCCCGCCACTGTCTTACAACGCTCCACCAATCCGGACTTGGCCCCCGTGGTTGTATGGCCTAACCTTCCTGCGATGCCGGAAGAAACCCGTGCCCCAGCTGTGAGGACATACAAGGGTTGATATCGATTTGCCCAGCAGTGAGACACAAACATAGAGGCTACGTAACAAAAGGAGCTTAATCCTGTAAATGCAGAAGTGTCCTATCCACGCCGCCTCATCTCGCCGACCGCGTGTCATTCGAGACGCCGCCATTTGCAAAGCAAGCCGCGCGGCGGGCGAGCTCACTTTGGAGCCAATTTCGATGCCACTGTTGGCCTGCCGCGGATAACGTTGTATGCTTGCAATTAAAATTACCTAACATAGGCTAAGAATATTCTACCTTTCTAAGAATCGATACCTCCATCAATCCGGACTTGGCTCCCGTGGTGGAGTATGGCCTATATCTTCCTAAGGGAAGAGACCCGTGCCCCTTGGTGGGGACATAATGGGTTGATGGTGTGAAGAATGGATAGGGTACAAAGAGTAGAGACCACGAAGTGCAAACGCAGCGTTTGCATGCGTTTACAACCCACTAATTCGCTGGACTGACGATCAGCTAGGGTAGCACAAGGTCAACTTTTAAATAAATAAATACATAATAATATATATATTCATGGACATATTACACAGATCTCGTTAGCCCCATACTAAGTACAACTAAATGATTTGTGTTACAGGTGGTAACTCGACGAAATATTTAATAAAATACCCGAGACAAACTAGAAAAGTTCGTTTCCTAGTTTGACCCGGCCGGGGATCGAACCCGAGACCTTCGGTTTTACAGACAGCGTGCCAAACCGCTGCGCCACCGAGGCCGGAAAAAGTTTAAATAAAAGTTTTATTCCACTATTGGCTAGTAGGTAGTAGAGTTGATGTGGATTCCTCTTTCTCAAAATTGATTTTAAAAAAAGCCTCCTCCTCTTCCTCATATTTTAAGAGGAATTTAATAGGAATAGTTATAAGTTTTGTTGAAACGAAATGTTTGAGGGAGAAAGAGAGGGAGAGAAGTCTCCTGCATCCTCTTCCTATTCCTCTGAGTCTGCCAGATTCCTTCTTCTTCTTCTTCAGGCTATATTATGTAGTCCACTGCTGGGCATAGCCCCACCTTAATGAGCGGCATGGCGCCCTGTCTTCAGCTTGCCGCATCCAGCATCTGCCGGCAGTTTTTCGCAGATCGTCATCCCACCTGGTCGGAGGGCGTCCTACACTACGTTTGCTGAGTCGCGGTCTCCACTCAAGAACACGTTTACTCCAACGGTTGCCGGTTCTTCCTCAATCCCATCATATCCCTCAAAATCGATTTTAAAAATTCCTCATTCTCATAACAAGTTCCTCAACAAACCTAGTGGGTAGTGCCATCTCGCTTTACGCGGTGAAATAAAGCAATTTGGCGCGAGCCTAAAATGGGATAAAACTTTTATTGTAGCATTGTGCCACTGCCTGAGCAAGATTACTGGATGTGGATGGAACGAAGTGGTGCGTCTTAAGGGAGGCCTTTGTCCAGCAGTGGGCAAGTCCGCGCTAATTGATTGTATGTGCAGAGTATTGAAACCCTTACTTCTTCTTCGTCTTCTGGCTATATTTTGTAGTCCACTGCTGGACATAGCCCTCCCCTAATGAGCGCCATAGCGCCCTGTCTTCAGCTTGCCGCATCCAGCATCTGCCATCCAAAACCCCTACGAAGGCCACTAAAACTCCAAGAAATAAACTGTACTTATCTTATCTTGTCTTGCAAAAAGTTCACTCCTGCCTGTGTAAAGCTCCGGTTAGATTGAGCCGAAACGTCGGGAAACGATAAAAATCTTTGAATTATTATACTATTTTTAATTTTAACGCTCTAACCCGTGCCAAGGAACAAATTTAAAAACCTATTTAGAGGCTACCCACATGATTATACTATTTTTAGCCTCTAAATAGGTTTTTAAATTTGTTCCTTAGCACGGGTTAGTGCATTAAAAATAAAAATAGTATAATCATGTGGGTACAGTGATATTGTTCCGATGTTAAACCTAACTGCAAAGTAGGTAGTCGGGGCTGTAAGTAATGCAATTTGCTTAAGTCAGATGTCGCTGCCCGTACGTAATACAGAGAATAGTGTAAAGAGGTTCGAAATTTCACTGATGCCGTGAGTCGCCCATTGGCTCAATTGGTAGAGCGCTGGCACGGATAGCCAGAGGTTGCGGGTTCGAATCCCGGCATGGGTGAAATTTTTAGCCTCTAAGTAGGTTTTTAAATCTTTGAATTAGTTCTTGAAAAAACGATTACAGAAGAAAATGCTTTATAAATTACTGGAAAAGTCTCTTTTTATAGGCAAAGGGCCATCTTAGGAATTAAATATCGGAGTCTAGTTATTAGTAACAGGAATAGCTAGTAAGCTAGCACTTGAGGTCCACAAGATAATTTGAATTGTCACAAAACCCCTTTTTATTGCTTTCAGGTGGCGGATTTACCAATAGGCTAAGTAGGCTGGAGCCTAGGGCGGCAGATTTAGAGGGGCGGCAAATTTAGAGGGGCGGCAAATTTAGCCCAATTTTTTTTTTTCCAGAAAAGAAAAACTTATAATTATATGGAAAAAAAAAACCTATTTAGAGGCTTAAAATTTCACCCATGCCGGATATGGCACGGATAGCCAGAGGTTGCGGGTTCGAATCCCGGCATGGGTGAAATTTTTAGCCTCTAAATAGGTTTTTAAATTTGTCCTTAGCATGGGTTAGTACTTTAAAAATAAAAATAGTACAATTATAATTATATGTATACATATTACGTCCGTAATCCGTAATCCGAACACAAATCATTAAGTTGCAATTTCAGAATAAATGTAATTAATATTATTATGATTATGAACTAATCTAAAGTATTAAATTTTAAAGGTCAGTAGGGGCGGCAAAAATTGAATGGCCTACTGGCGGCAAATTTGTAAATCCGCCGCTGTTTCAGATACTATCTTGTAAGTTTTGCAAAGTTTAGTAGAGTATAAAACTTCTATTTACTTGATAAGAGAAGATAGTTGAGCTAACTGCTTAGTATAATTGTATAATTTTGTGGGATACAATATAATAGATTTTTAAACGAGGGTGGAAAGAATCAATTAGGTACCGAGGTATCTAGACGGCTATAGTCCGTGTAGGAATTGATTCTTTTACACTCTATTTTTCCTTTCGAATATGAGGAAAATAAAAACTCATTTTTAATATTCATTTAACATAAATGATTAGTAACTAATTTTTTTGAATTCCGTCGTAGATACGTATACCAGATTAGTATCCCGCCAATTCATGTCAACTTTTTAAATTTTAAATATGGAACTCACCGGTTAATTGTTGCGGCTTATTCCGCTCAAAGAAGTTTGCGCTAAATTCACACTGGCTGTTTAGAAACTCACATGGCCGCAGCATTTATATATTTTTTTTTACATATAACTCTTCAGTGCTGACGGTAGTTCTATTTTTAAAGTTTCATTCCGGCCCTTAGGTGGGAAGTAACTTGAATGAGTTTTTCCCTCTCTAGGGAGGGAAACAGCATTTTCCACCCAATAATCAGATCAAAACAACACTACTTTCCGAGTATAAGAAATGGAAAATAATTAACTAATATTAATACAGACTGTAGGAAAGATGGCGGGAGGCACTTCATTTCTTTAATTACGCAATTTTTATTGTCGGTCCGCGGATCCCAGAAGCCGTTTTGCAAAGTGCCATCGGTGCGTTCGCAACCTTGGCACGGTTGTACGGCCATTTCAGTTAGATCCCTGTTTGCTGACACTGCGCACGTAGACAGCGGGCTAGGCATTTGGTCACAGTCAGCATATGGGCTTAAGATGCAGGTGATGCAGAAAAAACTTAGCTATATTAAAGTTACCTTTGGCAAAACGTGTTGCAGGAGGGCGCCGGCTTTCCTCTTGGCCGCCATCTTGGATTTAAGTTGCTTTTTTCGTCGCTCGCACAGCACTTTTCGTCTTTGGTCAAGTTGTACACTTTTTTTCGTAGGCGGTGAAGGTATGTAGGGTTAGTCCGTTGGACCCATTATTTTGGGCGTCTAGGAAGAGCGTCTCTACAAATATCAAAGTCGATATTAATACGTAGAAGTTACGACATGGAGATTGAAGGTTGCATTTTCCATTTTCAATGATGGGCATTTGTTTTTATAGTGTTTATTTAATTTTACGTTAAAATGCGGTCTGGAAGCTATAATGCAATACAGTCATTGAATCATACCACCACTCAAATATCATCCATCCTAAACTGATTTGGCACGTGAATGTTTAGTTTATATTTGTAGGTAATTTTTTGTAAGAAGCAAGAAAGTAGAATTAATGCAGTAGAAATGACGTCCTTGACAAGTATGTGTAGTGTTACTTACTACTTTGAATGACAGGATACGCAATAGTCTGATTAGAGAACGTTGTGGACTGAAAGTGGATGTAGTGACTGGAATTGAGAAAGGAATGTTGCGTTGGGCGTGGCAAAAGAAGCAAGAAAGTAGAATTAATGCAGTAGAAATGAGGTCCTTGAGAAGTATGTGTAGTGAGTGGCAGTCCCTGGTCTCTGCCTACCCCTCTGGGATACAGGCGTGAGGTTATGTTTGTTGCGTTGGTTTGGACATGTGGAGAGGATGAAGGAAGAAAGATTGACGAAAAAATTATATATTGCGAATGTGAGTGGAAGGGCTGTTAAGGGACGTCCCAGACGGACTTACATCGACCAAATAGGGGATGTATTAGCAAAGGGAAAGATAAAAAGTACCCGGAACCGGCGTGCGTGTATGCAACGACTTATGAACGTTTATGAAGCGAAGGTGATCTGTCAGGATCGTGGCAAGTGGCAGTCCCTGGTCTCTGCCTACCCCTCTGGGATACAGACGTGAGGTTATGTATGTATGTACATAAGTAGTTGATAAATACATTAAGACGTAAGCTGATGCGTGTATATCACTTTCGTGCTTTTGTAAAATGTTTATCTAGTCTTTTTTAAATGAGTTCACTGAAGGAGTACTAAAGACCCGTTTTCAGCACAAATTCACAAAGCTAGATTTCGTAAGCCGTATTACGGTTTTTCTGTGGCCACACCTGTAAGCGTCATCTATGAATTGCTTTGTGAATTTGTGTTGAAAACGGCCATTAATTTAGATTTAGACGAAACATAGCAAAACAACCTCAAAACGACAAGGAGGTCAACCCCAAATCGAGCAAGAAGGTAATCCCACAACAAAATGTGAAATAGGGGTCATTGGAAAAGGGGGAGATGTATCTCAACTACTGTCAAATTGCGCAGGTCAGTGCGAGTGTAACTTAGGTACGGGGGCCTTTGATAAGCGGAGCGTCAAGCGACAACACATTAACAACCTACACTTTATGTTTGGTATACAATAAAGACTTTTAGTCTTTTTAGGTAAAAAAGAAGGTATACTGTGCGTAGGATCACAAGCACAAGTGATGCGAAAAACGTTGGATATATTTCCATTTGAAGTAGCAAAATTAAATACTTGACATTAGGATCATTGCAGATTTTATTTTAAAACTATTGTGAAACTCCTTTCCAGCACAAAGATAATTTAATTTGGGTTACGTGGTCCAAAATATTAGGACATACGTTGTGCTTTTGCAAATGTAAGAGTCCGATGGTATTCTCACTATTTTTTTATGGGCCAACCTTTGGGCCAACCCCCCAATGATGGCACAACCTTGCGCTCATTAGGGGAGGGCTATGTCCAGCAGTGGACTAATATAGCCTGAAAACGAACCTTTGAAGCACCCTATTTTGAACAAAAACAATAAAATCGGACAACGACATCAAAATATTCAGAACCATTTGTTTTGAAGATTTTTTAACGGACCTCAAAAAAGATAGAGTTTAATTTACCCGTATGTTTTTATAAATGACCACGTTCTCCACTTTTGGACCCCATGGGCCACCAAAAAATTTCATAATCTGAACACACCGCTCTTTTTTATCTCCGCTATCGCCTGTCGCTAAGCTCATCACCGAGCCCCCAGCCCATTTCAAAATAGACAACTTTTTCGCAGCGAGTTTAACCCTCCTGTTTGAACAATACTTTTCAATGGACCGGTTTTCTGTTTGCTAGCTTCCCGGTCCTAGAATTGTGTGCACTCTATCAGAGAGCTGAATGGTGGTTTATTTGCTACGTGTGTTTTAAGGACAATTTTGTAACTGACAGGCGCAATTGAAAAAAAGTAGCAGAGACTGAATAACTATTTGCGTCTCACTTAAACAATATAGACTGTAGTATATTGTATGAGCGAGGGGTAAAATGGTTGTCCAGGCCCTTTCTTTGATAAATGATGTTATTTAAGAAGTTTGTGTAAGGAGTACGATAAGATAACAAAATACGATTAGATTCGATTCGAAGACGATTCGATAAGATTAGAAGATACGAGTAGATCTTATTCCAATTTGTGAAAATAGTTTCATTTGACATTTTCGTTTCATATGTTGAGTGATGACCTTTGCAATTTAACACAGTAAAAAAATGTCAAGAAATAAAATTTTTCGTTAACACAACTCTAGCGCATGATTCACGGAATAAAAATTTAAAAATCAAGCAATCAAACCACCCCAATCATTAAATATTTTCTTATTAAGAAAGCAAGCTGCAAAAAATATGGCACCAGGATTGCAGCAGAACAAAGGTGCTCAAACTAGATTAAAGGCGCTCATTCACATGCTACACTCGGTTTCGGTCGTCAACGCGGTCAATGCACCAGCTAAGTAAGTATGTTCAGAAGAACAGCTTTGACGATAGTACGTTCTGCATTATATTTCCCTTTTTTTTTCATGTATCCTATAAACGTCCCACTGCAGAACACAGGCTTTCTCTCTGAGAGAGAGAGAGAGAGTATTATATACTCTAATAGGGGGATATAGACTAAGTTTTTTAATACCTAAACGTCTACCAGAGTTGTGAGCCGATTTCATATCTGTATTTAAAACACAAAAATTGCGGAGAACTGATAAGAAAACAAAAACTAACTTATTTTTTCGTAGTCTGACAAGAGATATCCCTACACAGTATTTGTACGTATATTGCTTACCCGAGTTATAACAGCGGCAGATAAATCTTTTATTGTTCTCGCCCGCTGGTACGAGTCACATCATATTCTCTATGTAAAAAATAAATAATACAAATAAAAAAAAGTAAAAGTGACATTCAGAAGCCTTGGTACATCACTAAACTAAAATATAGCCAATGTAGTAACGTAATTTCATTATATTTTAATGTACAAAGTTAAAAAAAATTAACACAAATTATGTTATACTATAATTTATGTTATGAAAACAACTGAATGTGAAGTAATCTTAATATCAATAAACCAATTTCAATATCGACAGCACGGCAGTATTGGTCCTTCTACAACCCCAAGGTTTGTGCCTGCTGTGCTAGCCAGTTATGTTCGCCTGTTATTTCTTTTTCGTGATAACGGCAAGGCCATTTTAATGGTCGCACAGCGGTGGCGGGTTACTCGCTAGTTTCGCGTTTTGCGACGCCAGGCCCTTATAAAGACAAGGACACACGGGATGCTAGGTAGCAGTCTGTGTCAGGCTTCCAAAGTAATAACAGGGGTCCATAACATAACCTCACGCCTGTATCCGAGAGGGGTAGGCAGAGACAGGGATTGCCACGTGCCACAATCCTGACAGATCACCTTCGCTTCATCAACGTTCATGATTCGTTGCATGCAATTGCACGCACGCCGGTTCTAGGTACTTAGCAGAGGTCCAATATAATTTGACGGCCTCGGTGGCGCAGCGGTTTGGTAGGCTGATTGTAAAACCGAAAGTCTCGGGTTCGATCCCCGGCCGGGTCAAACTAGGAAACGAACTTTTCCAGTTTGTCTCGGGTCTTGGATGTTATCTATGTATTTATTGTATTAAATCTATCGTCGAGTTAGCACCTATAACACAAGTCATTTAGTTGTACTTCGTATAGGGCTAACGAGATCTGTGTAATATGTCCATGAATATTTCTTTCTTTCTTTCTTATTTCTTAATAAATAACAAATAATTATTATTAGTTATTTGAAACTTGTTTTGGTAAAAATCTTTCGTATCTTTCATGTATATTCATTCTGTTATGACACGTTTAAATAAGGAGTATATTCCATTTATTTTGTGTCTAGACATGATGTGATTTTGTTTACGTTGACGTCCACGGTTTTTAGCATAAGGGTTACAGACATGGGTCCTATAACACTATAATATACTACATGTTTGGTACAGATACTTTTTACAAAACCGATCTGTGCCTAAATTTTTTTTTTATTGGTGCCGCCGATGTATAGAGTGGAGCCCCTTATAAAGACCAAAATATTTTTATCACTACCATAAAAGTCTTTCCAAGTAGGTTGCGTGGAGTGACATAACTGGTCACTTTAATGCTGTCAATGGTTGAGCTTTTTTATACATATTTTCCTTTTATTTACTAGCTTAGCATTACTATTTATGATTTCTTCGCCTTTTGCCAGAGTACAGCGATCAATCAACATATTTTATGACTGGTATAAACGGTAAGCCGCTGGGTCCGACTCAGCGAAGTTATCTCCCCGTATGGCACGGGCTTTAGTCCTTTTTATAACCGGCCAGTAATTTCTAAGGGGCCGTGGGCTCGCTCATTACCCCGAGTAACGGCTTCGTGGAACAGGGGGGGTAGGCACGAAAGAAAAAAAAACGTACAGAAGTATACAGAAGTTTTGGAACCAAAACTTTCGTAAGCATTACACATTTTTAATTTAAATCCGGTTTCACTAATTTCATTTTTTGTCGGAAGCCTCCGATCTGGTTCGTGGTAGGTGAATCTGGAATTAAATTAATAATAAACAGAACTTACTGTTTTAGTTTTCTAAAGCGGTACCAACGTTTCGTTTTATTTTTCTGAATTTGTACTAAAAGCCGCGTTTTGTGGCAACATCGTCTTACGTACATTTATGTTTTTTAGGGTCGGTTTTCGTTCTGTTTTGTTCGAAATTTGTTTGCAAGTTTATTTTTAAATGTTGATAAAAAAGACGAGGCAAGAAAAAAAGAAACCAAAAATATTTTGAGATTTCTTTGTCAAAATATGCAAAAAAAGAAGTAGTTACTACATTATTAATATTAATATTAAGGTAGATTGTGCCTACATAAACCATTGTTGCCGTCTTCAGGTGGCAAGCAATGACAGTGCCCTATAGTTATGGTTAAAAGAACAATATGTACTAACACTAGAATAAGATTACTAACAATTTATATGAATTTTTATATTTGAAATAAATGAATTGAATTGAATTAATAATAATAAATGGGAGATGAAGTACTCGTTGCGACCGAAATCAGTCTGGACTTCATCATCAACTTCAGTTTTTAATTAAAAAAAAATAATTCTCTAAAGATATTAGTTTACACCACAATACAACTAGTTATATACAGCCACCATTTTTTTCTTTTCTGAAATAGATTGTAAATTCTTTCTTTACGGCTACTATCAAGTTTTCTCCAAGTTGTACTTCTATGACTAGTTCGTTCACCAGGCCTCCTCTTTTAGCAGAATGATTAGGGACACATAATCCTTATAGGATATTAATAAAGCATTTATTTGGCTTGGCTCGCTAATGCTAGCCTGATCTAATGAGGTGAGTGGTCAAAATATGGACGGTGTCAAAAAATTGCTTGTAAGTAGATAAGAGCCATCATGTCATTATGCAGATAATGCCAAATATGAAGAATAATATGCTTTTATTACCTGAATTATTAATGTTTAAGAACACTGTATAGTGTATGAATGAGTTTTTTTTTGTTCTTAACTTTTATTCTATCTTCTCTTTAGCTTATGTATACTTGGTTATTATTTTTTTGTTTTAGTGCAAATCTATGTTAGCAGCACTTTCATTAAATAATCTAAGTAATTGGCCGGACTTGGCCTCCTTGGTGGAGTACGGCCTAACCCTCCTGCGATGCAGGAAAAGACCCGTGCAATGGGGTCATACAAAGGGTTGATCAATGTAAGCAATTTAATTTGCAACGTTGTTGAAGGTTAAGCTTGGCTATGGCAAGAAAATTGCTGAGTTAATTCTAATATAAAACAAGAAATGTGGGTTGTATCTGAAGCAAAGTGAAATGGATAAACAATATTTTATACAACAAACAGTTTTCAAAGTAATTAAAGTTGTGCGACTTTTTTTCCTTCATCAGGGACATAGGGATTTTAAGGCCCTATGTACCTGATGAAGGACAACAGGATACGAGTAAAGTAAATTTTTTAAAGGACATTCTTTCAAAGCTTCAGCGGGGTGAATTAGAGAAAGGGACTGAATAAAACTATTTTCCTCTCAGTGTAAGGACTAACTGTTGATACTTTTAATAGCTGTTACTAGGGCGACATGGCTACGCTGGAGTAGCTATCGTGTTATCAAAGTCTGGACCGTGAACGATTTGATTAGTTCCACGCAATGGCCTGCATTCAAAAATTGCTTTTTGAAACAATCATTTGTAAACAACGTTTATCAATAGGTACCTACTTAAATATTTATATCCTCAAAGTTCAAAATCCGATAGTTCTGTAAATCTAAGCTTTCGATTGTGGCTGTACTCGTAAGTGTGAACCTGTAATTGGCTTTATGTTACCCTATATATTTATGTACACGCACGTACCGACTATATTCTTCATGCAATCCACTCCATTCAAAGGTTGTCTGGAAGAGATCGCTCTAAGCGATAAGACTACCAATTGTATAACATTACTTAGGTTTAAGAAATCATGGTTGTATTCTTTCTTCTGGTTGTGCAATAAATTGTTCTCTATCTATATAAGATTCTATATTATCTGTAATAGCTGTTGGTCTATCATAGATCTCTAAATAAATAATATTAATCCCGGCAGATGACTATAACAAAAATCGAATGGCAATCGATGATTGGACACTAAGGATTGGACACGTGCCTACGCTTAAGCCAGCGGCCACACAGAAGTGATAAGGGATGGGTCTAAGCCCAGGAAGAAAGAAAGGACGTCCTTTCTATGTGGGCATTGTTCCGTCCCTTCAGCACAATTTGTATGAAAGTTCTTTCCACGCCCCTTGATAATATATATATATATATTTTGGCCTTTTTGCATCTACTTAATGAGATGATTTATACAGCGTCCAGTGGTATCTTCACTCACACTAGATGGGTGAAGGGACCACTCCGACGCTGTAGTGCCCCTTAATAAGATTGGTAGGTAATGTGGATAAAAAGGTGGATAAGAGACGGCCACTGGTTAAGATTTTCGTATGCTGTGAAGTCATATGATAGTCTTATTCATTAAATTTTTAAGTATAGACTTACTTAATTTTAAGTACCTAAGTACTTACTTAAAATGTCTTACTATCAGTATCTTCAAGAAGCGGTTGAAAGAGGTACCTAACTCTATCGTAACTTTGATTGCTCAATGTTACGATATTATTTATATCGTAACATTTATTTATATCTATGTATTTTTATTTAGATATCTAGTGTATGACGTTTATTTCATGCTTTATTTTGTGAAAACGGGTCGTTATTTAAGACTGTTGTTCTTTATGTATATTATTATTCTTTTAATGCACTAACCCGTGCTAAGGACAATTTAAAAACCTATTTAGAGGCTAAAAATTCCACCCAAGCCAGGATTCGAACCCGCGAACTCTGGCTGTCCGTGCTAGCGCTCTTTTCAACTGAGCTAATATGTTCTTTATGTAGTTTATTTTGTGCACATATAGACCCGTTTTTTACACCTTCCTCTATTTTCTACGGTTTACTGGAAGAAAACTCTTACAGAGTTAAGCTCGCCCACCCACATTATTTCTTCTGTAATGTCCTGTGGAATGCTTGGGTGCAAAGTATAATTAATTAATTTTCTTTTGCCAGTAATGATACCAGAAATACGTCCATGTTAAAATCATTTGGTCAAGTTATTTGTCCAGTATTATATTAAAAAACAAGGTTATTTTATAAGTAAGACGACACGAGCGAATTATACAGTGATGCGTATTGTAGAAAATAAACTACTACGCTAAGTATCTACTCAAGTTGAGAAAGTTAAGTACGCTTGCAAAAAGTATCAGGAAAACAAGGCTTATTGGGTGCTATTTTCCTTGAACAAAAACGTCGTTATCAACCTTCTAAGCTGCCCACGGATTTACTTTATTTTCATTCAGTTAGCATTTTCTTTTAACGTAGACTAATAAGAAAAATAAGACTCAATTTGCACCGTGGAAAATACTGGATTTTTTCACGACAGCTTAGCTGGTTATTTATATAGCTACTAGATTGAATGTTCTAGGTCCAATTCGTTATCAACCCTTGTATGCCCCCACTGCTGGGGCACGGGTCTCTTCCTGGTTCCGGGTTGGTCGAGGTTTGTAAGACAGTGGCGGGCCTTACTGTCAGAATTTATCAAGCCGCCTATAAGGCCTCTGACAAGGCTTAACGACTGCCATTACATGACAGCCGGCCTTGCGAAGCACGGAAGCGCTCGGAACAATGCCACTAGCGGTAGTCACGGGACGGTCACCCATCCTGCACCTGACCGCGCCTTTTGTTGCATAACTCAAGTGATTGAGGTGCAATTGGTACCAGGTAATTGGGAGGTCGTGGATTCGAATGCCGTCATGCACCAATGACTTTATTTCTAAGTTGCGTACTTTTATTAAGTTGTTGTATTGAGAATGGACTTTCCTGTCAGAACTGTCAAACTAATGTATGATCTTTAAGGCCATATTACACGGCTCAAATAAATTGAAGTAATTCCATTGAAAAGCATTGAACATTGAACGACTTCACCTCTTTACCCGGTTCAAACAAATTGAAGTAATTCAATTGAAAGAACCGACGAACGTTTTCAATGCGATTGAAGCATAAATACTACTATGTAAATAGATACCTAATTCAGTACAGTCTGTTAGCTTTTAGAACATACTTCGGGCTCTAGAGTAGGCTTCGGTTTTCGCCGAAAGCACACGAGTGTAATACTACTTACTGCTGTGTATAAAACTTTTCTTATTAAGTTTATTTAATTAAGTGTCTTATTACTTCCGATGTTTCTATATTTCGATAGTAGCCGAGGTATATTCTAAAAGCTAACAGACTGTAAAGTCGTTCTATTTTCAAAGGAATTGCTTCAATTTGGTTGAACCGTTTAAATATGTTACGTCGTTCAACGTTCAAGGCGTTTCAATGGCATTGCTCCAATTTGATCGAACCGTATAATATCGCCTGACGTCTCAATGCGATTGAAGCAATGAAATTGAAAGCAATACTGAACCGAAATTGAACCTTGTAATGCCGCCCTTACCAATTAAATTCTACAGGTTAAATACTTCGACACGTGTCCCTATGATTGCGCCAATTTTCTCGACTGAATAGAAAGAAGTTTTTCCATCTTGCGACGTCACAAACTATCGACAGAATTGAGCAACTGCTGATAATAGGCTATTCATCACGTTCCACTATACCTATACTGACTGCCTACTTCGTTGGTCTACCAGTATCAAGTCGGACTACTAGGCGGTGGTAGTGGGTTCGATTCCCAATGGGGGTCGGCTTACGTTGTACACATGACCAAAAACTGGATGTGTTTCCACGTTTATGATGTCCTTGTCTTGTTAGCATAGCACAGGGTGTCCTACTTTAGATTCAGGATAAGTGATTGTGTTGTGTGAAAGTTATATTATGTTAGCTGATCCGGCAAACGTTGTTTTGCCATATTAATTAACCTAAAACGCATTCTCAGACCTACACACAAAAAAATCATAAAAATTGGTGAAGCGGTTTCGGCGGAGTTCAATAGTAAACACATTACACGTAGAAATGTTTCTTTACTCATAATTTGCTCTATTTAGGCTAGCAAAGGGCACACAACAAATTGTGTACGATTTTTAGTTGTCAGTATTTTTTTCTAATAGAAACATGGTGTTATTTTGTTTTTACACACATTACATTACATAAACCTACGCATTAAACCCGGGGGGTAGGCAGACACCAGTATTTGCCACTTGCCGCGCTCCTGACAGACCTCTTTCGCGTCATCAACATTCATCTTCAGTTGTTGCATGCACGCTGGTTTCGGGAACTTTAAACCAACCCTTGTTTAGTCTTTTGTTTCTCACCTGTATAATAATAATTAACTTCCCGGGATTTCAAACAATTTTCGTGAAACCGTACACCTCAAAGCAACTTTTATATAACTTTATCACATGTAAATTTAAAGTTGTGCTGAATCGTCGTGCCTTAATGACGAGAAAAAATGCTTTTCTGACATAGTTGTAAAGTACTTAAGTTGATCTAGAATTAATTGAGAGTGCAGAGGCTTGTTTACGGTTATTGCTTAGCTAAAACAGACGAAGTAAAGTTGACAAACAGGCGTCGCAAATTGACGGGAAACAATGGCCTAAGACATCTTAGCGTGCCTCGACAAAGGAACTTGATTTCCAGCTACCTTGTAATTGCGTTTTTTTGCACGAACGTAATGCCAAGGTCCACTTACTCATCGGATCTAATGCCCATTCCTGGTGCATGCAAACAAGAATCAAGAAAACTCGCCCGTCGAGATCGTAAACTTGCTAAATGCAATTACCAACTTCCAGCCACGTTTTATGAAAAAAATGCAACCTCGGACGCGACACAAAATGACGACTTTCAAGTTACACACGTTTTTCGCACGGCGTTTCTTGTGCGGTACTGTTCGATCGCGCGCTGTTAAGGCAGGAAAGTTACTAGGAGCACAGAAAGGGCGTGCGTCCCTCGCCACGGTCGCTCGGTCACTGAATGTTGGTGCGTGTATTTTCGCTTTAGCTTCGTGCTGTCCGGTCGACCCCTTGCCCACCCTCTCTGGCCCCTTAGCCCCCCTCGGTCCAGTCCCACTTTGAAATGCATCAATGACACTCGAGTCCAAACACACGCACATTCGGTGCCCGCCCAAACGGGGACCTGGGACACAATCGATTGCAAAAAGTGTGCGCTAGTTACTTATAGAGTTATGAGCGCCTAGTAGTTTTGGCGATTTTTTGCGGAGTGCTTGTGTTAAAAATAACCCCGACTTATTCTGTTTTTTCGAGTTAGCAAATAATTAACTTAATTTATTGCGAATTTACGTTGATGAAGCGGAGCTGATCTGTCAGGATCGTGGGAAGTGACAGTCTCTTGTCTCTGCCTACCCCTTTGAGTTACAGGCGTGATTAAATAAATTAAAAAGTCTAATATAAGTGGTAGGCGTAGGTCCATTTCTCGACTGCTGAACTATTTATATAGGTTCAGGAGTCGAGAAATGTAATCAAGTTATGTAAGTACCTAACAAATTTGTACGGAACCCCCTGTGAGGAGCCCGAGTCGCAGTTGCCCGGTTTTTTTCTTAATTTTATTTTGAATTAAGAACGAATAGTTCGGGATCGAACCGATATCCTAGAAAAAGTATTTTGACACAATAATTCGAAACTTGGTACTTTAGTATTATTGTATCAAAAACCTGTCTTGGTACACAGAAGACACAATATTTTAAGACCACTCTTGTGGAAATTTACAAAGCGCAATTGAACATTGCAGTTTTATTTAATGTGGAAATCATCGCATCTATTTTAGAAACGATATCAATCCATATATTTCGCCATTGCTGGGGCACGAGTCTCTTCCTGCATCGCAGGAAGGTTAGGCCATACTCCACCACGGGGGCAAAGCAAGGCTTAGTGGAGGCTTGTAAGGCATTGGCGGGCCTTTCTATCAGAAGTTATCAAGCCGCCCATAAGGCCTCTGACATCGCTTAGCGACTGCCATTACATAATAGCCGGCACCGGCTTAACGTGCCTTGGGAAGCATGGATGCGCTTGGAAAAATGCCACTAACGGTCGTCACGGGTCGGTCACCCATCCTACACCTGGCTGCACCTATTGCTGCTTAACCCGGATGTACATTGCAAAGTCGATCAATCCACAGATTAACGGAGGAGGACTCGGTAAAGTAGAAAATATGTACATAAAAACAGCCAAGTGCTGGAATCGTGCACCGAGGGGTACCAGTAACCAGTAACCGTACCAGTAACGCCATCTAGTGTCCGGTGGTAGAACTAATAACCATTTAAATTGATAGTGCAGTTAGTAAAATATGTTTATCGAGTTCGACTTTGGCTTGATCGGTTTCATTATTTTTCGTCACAATGTAATTATAAAAAGTCAAGCAATCATGCCAACTTTGTTTTTGTATGAATTAGAAAGAAAGCAAGATATATTAAAACAAACAAACAAACTTAGTTATTTATAATATTTATTTTTTTTAATATACATAAGTCGCCGTTATTATTATTAATACTTTATTGCACCTTTAAATCGCACAATGCGGCAATCTTAATGCCATAAGCATTTTCTACCAGTCAACCGCAGGAGGTAACGAAAAAGTTGACAGGCGTGCAAAAAAAGTCATGATCTGTGAAAATTTCAACTTTTTGCCTTCCTATTATACAGTTCCAATGATGGAGCTTTTTAAAGGTCGGATGGACAGACGGATAGACAGCCAGGTGAGGCAGAGAAATTAGGGTTTTGTTTGGTACTGTTCGAGTACGGAATCCTAATAATCTTCAAAAATATCTTCTTTTTTTTCTTCTTCTTCTTCAGGCTATTATGTAGTCCACTGCTGGACGAAGCCCTCCCCTAATGAGCGCCATAGCGCCCTGTCTTCAGCTTGCCGCATCCAGCATCTGCCGGCAGTTTTTCGCAGATCGTCATCCCACCTGGTCGGTGGGCGTCCTACACTACGTTTGCCGAGTCGCGGTCTCCACTCAAGAACACGTTTACTCCAACGGTTGTCGGTATATTTTTTTTATATTAAAAAATATAAAAAAAAATTATATTAAAAAATATAAAAAAACCTATTTAGAGGCTTAAAATTTCACCCATGCCGGGATTTGAACCCGCCACCTCTGGCTATCCGTGCCAGCGCTCTACCAATTGAGCTCAATTGGTAGAGCGCTGGCACGGATAGCCAGAGGTTGCGGGTTCGAATCCCGGCATGGGTGAAATTTTTAGCCTCTAAATAGGTTTTTAAATTTGTTCCTTAGCACGGGTACTAACCCGTGCTAAGGAACAAATTTAAAAACCTATTTATAGTATAATCATGTGGGTACAATGATATCGTTCCGATGTTAAACCTAACTGCAAAGTAGGTAGTCGGAGCTGTAAGTAATGCAATTTGCTTAAGTCAGATGTCGCTGCCTGTACGTAATACAGAGAATAGTGTAAAGAGGTTCGAAATTTCACTGATGCCGTGAGTCGCCCATTTGCTTAATTGGTAGAGCGCTGGCACGGATAGCCAGAGGTTGCGGGTTCGAATCCCGGCATGGGTGAAATTTTTAGCCTCTAAATACGTTTTTATATTTTTTTATATTAAAAAATATATTCAAAAATAAATATTAATAAAAAAACTCAGCAGTCGTAAAACCAAAGTTGTTATTACCGACCATTGAATGGAATTCATTTTAATTTATCTCTTATATTATTCTTATTATTAAGTGTTACTGGAGTTGTTCTGTAACTAAAATTGTTTATTTATTTATGAATACCGAACTCTTATTGACCTGTCTATTAAACCGTTACTTGACTGACGCAACTGTTCCAGTGATGCACCACAATTATTACAAGAAAAGA
Source organism: Yponomeuta sedellus (assembly GCA_934045075.1). Taxonomy (NCBI): domain Eukaryota; kingdom Metazoa; phylum Arthropoda; class Insecta; order Lepidoptera; family Yponomeutidae; genus Yponomeuta; species Yponomeuta sedellus. The sequence goes on along the minus strand of OW203744.1, from coordinate 12,103,771 downwards.
AAAGCAAACTGTTCGAGTATCTTTAAATCATAAGATCAGATAAGATGATAAGAATATACTTTATTGTACAGCAAGAAAAACAAAGATACTCAGGGCTGCAAGTGATGCAAATTACTTCAGCCCGATGTCGCTGCCTGTACGTAATACAGAGAGTATTGTAAAGAAGTTAGAAATTTCACTGGTGCCGGTAACAGCCCATTAGCTCAGTTGGACGAGCGCTGGCACGGTTAGCCAGAGGTCGCTTGTTCGAGTCCCGGCATGGGTGGAATTTTTAGCCTATAAATAGGTTTTTAATGTAAAGATACAGTGCATGATTAGAAATTGCTTTGAGCAATAAGCGGCCTTATTGCTTGGAGCAATTTGTAATCATGCAAATAATCTAATAATAATCTAGCTAATCATATTTACTTAATGTCATTTTTTTTATCTTATTCTCGAGAGCAGCTGAACCGATTTCGCCAATTCTTTTTTTAGAATATTAAGTACGAGTATGGTTCTTACGGAGACAAAATAAGACTCGACTGTTAGGCGGTCAGCTAGTATATAAAATTAATAGGCCTTCATTAGAATTTTCATTACATTCTTGGGTACTACAGATTTGTTAAATTTTTGATGCATGATGAGACATCCTATATCCTAGTTAGTTCCGACTTTCAAAACAACCATATAATATATTAGTCGGGTCGAATCGCGATTTTTTTATGAGGTACCACGTAGTTACCTTAATTCCCGACATTTCGGCAGTGTTGCAGTTGCCGAGGTCATGGGTAGACTGAAATGGAGAGTACAGTCAATTATTGTAGGCACATTATAATAATAATAAATTAATAATATAGCCTTTTATTTCGCTCTTTACAATTCATTACATACATATTATTCTTACATAAATTTATAACTTTTAATTACATTTGTTTATTTAATTTCTTAGTTCTCAATTTAATGTTCTAATTCAATTGAATTGAGAAATTAATTTCATGCAAATTTGCCTTTGGGAACTCCGGAGTTACATTTTTTTTATATTTAGAGCACCCTTATTGGGCGTAAGCCTCCTGCAACTGTAATGTAGGCACATTTACAGACACAATAATTGTGTGGATAATCAGGCATGAAACAACAAGACCAGGATGTAGTTAAGTTATGTTAAATTCGTGGCAAGTGGCAAACACAGGTGACCTACCCCACAGGGATACAGCCGTGAGTTTTTGTTTGTACCTATGTATTAATATGAAATTGCTCGTCGGATTGCTCGTAGCCCCGGCTGCCTGAGTGATCTTATACGATCACGAAGTTACAATCTTTTTAATGCACTAACCCGTGCTAAGGACAATTATAAAAACCTATTTAGAGGCTAAAAATTCCACCCATGCCGGGATTCGAACCCGCGAACTCTGGCTATCCGTTTTTTTTATCGATCACGTAGGTTTAGGGTGCGTTCAATGCGATGGGTGACCCTCTATGGCTAACGCTAGCATTTTTCTGAGCGGTTCCGTGCGACAGTAAAACTTCTGACAGTAAATCCAGTGGCGGGCCTTACTGTCAGAAGTTATCAAGCCGTCCATAAGGCCTGTGACGTGGCTTAACGACTGGCATTACATGACAGCCGGCACCAACGGCGAAACGTGCATTGCGAAGCACGGAAGCGCTCGGAAAAAAAGCCACTAGGGGTAGTCACAGGAGGGTCAATCTGCACCTGACCGGGGCTGTTGTCGCCTAACTCAAGTGATTGATTCCAATCACTCGGTTCGACTAGGCCACGAGCGCTTCCAAAAAAATCAAAATCAAAGCTCGATGCAGGCATATCCTGACTCGATCACCCGCCGCCTGCTTGCCAACTACGCACACGTAATTTCGCCGATAATATTATATTATCTTAATTACACACTACCCACTCCAAAGGCAGACTATACGCGTTACTGCTGTACATAGGCATGTGGACGGATTAATCACACATAACCAAATAGCTAGCTTTGTGTGCGTGCGCCTTGCGGCTGTGTGCAAGGTACATGCGCCACGCCGATGCGAACGTCACGTGAAATTCGGGGATACGTCCGCAGATACAGACGTTTATTTGTTAGGACATTTTAATTTTATTGTACAGCGTTATAAACAGAACACCGTCAAGCGCTAGATTTTGTAAAAAGTGCAAGAACTCATAGCCCAAGCACTGCGTTTTATGGGCGTTATAGATTTTTTTAAGTCAGGTAAGCTTCGTTTTTCAACCACTTTTGTTCTATTTTTTTAAATATCAGAGGCTACACAATTTAGCAAATTTGCGCTTCGTTTATAATATTATTTATTAAATTTTCATGAACTCTACCATTGGCATAGTAAATCATTGTCCTACATATAAAATACTGCGAACCTGAAAACTACATTGAAAATAAATCAATAGTTTATTTATGACAATAAACTATAGAATTGAAATGTTGACTCCTTAAAAATTAAAAACTCTAATTAACGTTTTTCAGGAATTACGCATTCATTAAAATTATTTTTTATTAATTATAAAACCATAATACTTACCTAATAAACTTATTACTTTCACAATGAACAGATTCTTTGAAGAAGAAGCTTTACATAATCCACGTTTAAAGTCCACGTTTAATCGTTTCAAAAAAGTTAAACGTGGTTGAACTTTTAAAAAGTTAAAAGTCAAACTTAATTAACATGGTTTCCGACTGAACTGAAATGTGATGATTTTAAACTTAACACTATTGTCCTCTAAATACCTATTAACATTAATCGACTGCATGACCCCAGACAACTTTGCCTTCTAAAAAAAATATTGGTGTAAGCTCACTTGCAGAGTGTGCTTAACCCATCTTTGAACACGTCGGAGGTAATAATATGTTACTATAATAACTTTTACTGCTACTCAGACTCTCGAAGGTTTTCTGAAAGAAATCTCTTACAGAGATAAGCTCGCTTTTGTAAATGTTATTTGTTTTGTAATGTCCAGTTTAATGTTCTGTTTGCAATAAAGTATAATTAATTCAATGAAGTTGAGAATATCTTTTGAGGGAATCCCATGCACGCGCGCGAAAACAGCCTCCTCGCTTTCACAGTCGTATTCTCACCGTGATTGGAAAGAAATACCTTAAGATGCGTGCCGAAACCGAAGCCACCGTCTGCGCCCCGCACAAGATTATGACAAGATTCGTGCACGCCACCCAGCGACGCGTGGCAAACGCGTCAAGACGTCGACGCACCCTGTATGTACGGCGCCAGGCACATAGAACACCCTGTACATAGGAATTTGTAGCTACATGTGGGTTACCGAGTGCTGTATTGATTGTAATGGCCACAGTACTAGTTATTATATATACTTGCACCAGTGTAAACGTAAAGGTACTTGGTATCTATTTATTGATCTGCCTGTCTGACTGACCTGACCATACATACATAATTTCATGCCTGTATCCCAGAGGGGTAGGCAGAGACCAGGGACTGACACTTGCCACGACTCTGACAGACCTTCGCTTTAACAACGTTCATTAGTCTGCATGCACCCACGCCGGTTTCGAGTACTTTTTATCTTGCCCTTTGCTAATACTTCCCCTATTTGGTCGAAGCATATCCGCCTGGGACGTCCCTTACCAGCCCTTCCACCCCCATTCGCTTGATAGTGACAAGAACTTAGTCTGCAGGTTTGCCAAAGGTCATTCAAATGGTGGCGTGGTGGTCGGGTAATCTTTCCCTCTCCAAAATGGTCGAGATTGATGATGGCTGACCCCTGCATTCTTCTTGTGAACGAGCGCTGTTCATTTGTCTGGCCGCAGCACTTACCTTGTTTTCCCTAAATAAAGAATCGACTTTTGGGGGGACGAAGTTCGCTGGGTCAGCTAGTCTATAATATAAAAATTAATCGCTGAATGTATTGGTAAGCGCAAATCTCGATAGCAGCTGAACCGATTTCGCTAATTCTTTTTTTAGACTATTCCTTGCAGTACGAGGATGGTTCTTACGGAGGGAAAAAGAATCGACTGTTAGGCGGTACAAAGTTCGCTGGGTCTGCTAGTTTTATATATTAGAAGATAAATCTACTAACTATGACCGCTATTTGTGAATATGTAGTCGCAATACCACACGCTAAGTCTGAAGGAAAACATCGTGAGGAACAGCGCGGCTTGATTGGCTCCGCAAGTATTGACTAGTCTTTCCTGTGGGCTAGGCCGACTAAGCTGTCAGGATGGTATAGGTGCTGGGCAAACCCTGTCCCAGGCACTTCAGGGTCCGAGTGGTCACTACACCCATCTAGTCTGAGGGAAGATGCCCTGGACGCTGTATAAATCATCTAATCATCATTTTGTATGTTTTTACATTTAACCATTAAAATGAAACATGTCTCTGTAAGTTACAGCTAACTTACTTACATTTACTTCCTTCTCTAAAGTTTTAATCCAGTCCATCCAAGGGTTGTCTGGAAGAGATCACTTTTAGTGATAAGGCCGCGTCTGTACTCTCTTAGATTAAGAAATATCTGCGTAATTTCCATTTTTATGTCCAATAAAGTGTTGCCTATCTGATTACGTAGATGCAGAGGCGTAGATATAGATACAATGTTTATGATAGCTAAGAAAGATAGTGATATTTTAATCTGTTCCTGAAAGATGTTATAGAAAAGCTATTTTCCCCAAACGCCGTCTCCCACGGATCTTCCCACCAGTCATAGTAGTAGTAATTAATAACAACAGTGATGGAAGGTCAACGAACTCTCTGTACATTGGTCACGATGCACAATGGGCCACCCTGTAGATGTACAATACAGGGTGTGTAGCTGTATGATGTATTGAACTGTAACTTAAGAGCTACGTTGCAGTTCAAGTTGAGATTTAGGCTCTCCGGAAGAAGATCGAAATTTAGTGTGTACTGAATTTGAATAAGATTACAGTAGACTTTATTTCCATAAACTGTTAAACGAGGTTTGGTAGATGGCAGACTTATTACTACTATAAAAACCTATTTAGAGGCTAAAAATTTCACCCATGCCGGGATTCGAACCCGCAACCTCTGGCTATCCGTGCCAGCGCTCTACCAATTGAGCCAATGGGCGACTCACGGCATCAGTGAAATTTCGAACCTCTTTACACTATTCCCTGTATTACGTTCAGGCAGCGACATCTGGCTTAAGCAAATTGCATAACTTACAGCCCCGACTACAATTTGCCCCGACGACAAATTTACAAACCTATTTAGAGGCTAAAAATTTCACCCATAGCGGGATTCGAACCCGCACGGATAGCCAGAGGTTGCGGGTTCGAATCCCGGCATGGGTGAAATTTTTAGCCTCTAAATAGGTTTTTAAATTGGTCCTTAGCACGGGTTAGTGCATTAAAAATAAAATAGCGCGTATTATTGCTACTTGACCCCACAAACGTTACTTTGCCATATTAATTACGAGTAGCCCACGACCGTGTCTCGAACCTACCAATAAGCACAAAAAAACTCGACAAAAACGAAAACCGGGTATACACAAAAGAAAAAACTCGAAAAATCGAGAACCAGATATACACAAAAGAAAAAACTCGAAAAAAATTAAAACCAGAGATACACAAGAAAAAAGGTCGAAAAAAACGGAAACCAGTGGAACCGTTTCGGAGAAGTTCTCAAACACGAGATTTATATTATTGTATTCTCTACTTTAGCCCCAAAGTAGAGAACCCTATGCTACAATAACTAGGCAAGGGCGAGGAAGTACACCCAGAAAGAGGGCAATTGTACAAACCGAGTACGGCGGCCTCCAGTGGAATCGAACCCGTGACGTATGTTTTGATAGTCAAGCGCATTAACCGCGTGACCAGCGAGGAAACGACACACTAAAAATTACTGTATAACTATTTGGTCACTCGATTGGTCTGGTATCGCGTCCTGTTTACCATGCCGGAGGTCGCGGGTTTAATTCCCTCTGGGGTCCGCGTTACATTTCTACAAATACCTTATTCTGGGCGTGTTTGCATGTCTGTGATGTTCAGGCCTGATTACCATAGCTCAGGGTATCCTAATATGAGACCAGGAGCCGTGACTGCGGTGTGGAAGTTATTTATTTATTTAGAGGCACAGTAAAAAACATATACATCTTACTTTCTCTTTCTCTATTTAATTTTCCCGACTTTTCTTTCCTTCAATGCGTTGGTTTACTATACAGTTTGAAAAATAATTGTTAATTTCACATGTAATAAAAAACATAATGGTTTTACAAGTAATTAGTTTGAAAATGTAAGTAAGACAGATAAGCTCTAACTCTTCAACTAGGAGAAAACCTGTATATTCTTAAGAGCTAGTGAGTGTATCTATAAATTAGCAGAATTTAATTAACTAGTACATTGGTACAAAGTTAGGAATCTGTGGTATAATTATTCAAAATTCAAATCTTATGGAAGAGACCGCTGTAGTATGTAAGGGTGTGTATGTGTGTGTGTGTATGTGTGTATGTTTTGATAACGTTGTTGTGTTTCTAGACATTACTGCCAATCACCGAACCTTTTACAGTTACTGCAGCATGAACGTAGGTATACTAATATAGGTAACGGTCAAAGGGACAGCAGACATAGTAAACATATAGGTACATATATAATTATGGTGTTTATTAAATCCGAATAGGCCTTAATGACTTACGGGGTTACGTTACGTACTAATTAAGATTATAGCAGTGAACTGTATTATGGAATCTGTGAATGTGAATTAAGTGCTACTAACGGATCATAATTAAAATGGGTACAAGATTTATCTATAGCGTTAGATGTAGAGCAACTTTCGGACGCACATTTTTTGGATACAAACTGCATTCAGCGTCCTAAACCTTCAACCATTATTCAGTGGGGTCGTGCTAGGATACCAGGGTGACATAACCACTACGCTAATTCTAAAGCGAAAGGTAGGAAGAAAATGGAAGAGCAAAGTTTATGTACATTAGAGCAGCTTTCTGAGCAATGCATGACTGTAGTTAGTTAGGTACGCAGACTTTTTGGATAAAACCTTCTTTCAGCATCAAGACTAAAAAACGATAGTGTCTGTCATCGGTTTGGTACTAGGATGACATAACCAAGGCGCCCACTTATCAGTAAGTGGCAATGACTAGTAAGGTAAGTGGAAGAAAATTAAAGCTCAAGATTGGCTTTCTTTCACTTTCTGAGAATGGCTAAAGACCATACTTTTTGGATAGAACCTACATTTGAGCATTAAGACTGAATAAAAAGCAACCCAGTGCCTCTCGTTGGGGTGGCACCAGGATACCAGGGTGACATAACCGCTGCGCCAGTTAATTAGTGAGAGGGCGCGGCGCGGGACAGGCGAGGCTCGCCGTGCGTTTAGAGGAAATTGTCGTTTTTATACGGCTTCGCTGCCACCCCTCGCCCGGGCCGCTCCCGACTGATACAAACTTCATAGGACTCGAGAAGAATAAAACAAGTTTTTTTTTATTTTTACCTCATAAGTGTAATAATGTCATGGCAGTCATTAAGCCATGTCAGAGGCCTTATGGCCCATAATAACTTGTGACAGTAAGGCCCGCCACTGTCTTACAATCCTCCACCAACCAGGACTTGGCCACCTTAGTGGTGAAACATGGCCGAACCTTCCTGCGATTCAGGAAGAGTCCCGTGCTCTAGTAGTGAGGACATACAAGGGTTGAATTATCGAAGTGCAATAATAATTAAGTGGGCTCAAAAGCGCGAGACCAATAACGCATGTACCAATAAACTTGTTTGCTAAGTAATGTACATTCGTGAAGCTACAGTAGCAATACCACTTGCTAACAGTGAAGGAAAATATCGTGAGGAAATCTGAGTGAGACCGCGAAGGAGGGCGTGATGGGGAAAAGGCCTATACCCAGCATTGGGCAGAGGTGGACTGATGATGTAGATGTAATAATGCGTACTTATGTGTAGTGCTTTAGAAAGTTTAAGTTCAGTTCGTTACTGTTTCAACAATTAGTCACTTTTTTGCTATCGGGGGGAGGGGCGGCCTAGCCTATAAACGCTCCGCTCAGTGACCGTCACTTGCATTTGTGAGCCTGAGGATGCCTCGTGTTAGAGGCGAAATGCATTGCGTATTTTCTCACACAAGTATTGGTGTAGGTGGTGGTGTGTTCCTATCTTGCTTCTGCTTGAAAAAGTGGGAGAGAGGGCGGTGCATAAACTAACCACATGGTGCTTGTGGGATTTTTGGCGGAATATAGCAAAGTATTTTTCGCATTTCTATGCTATTACGGATTTCCGCAGTGATGCCTGATTCCGTACTTTTCGGTTGGGTCGTTCGTTGAAAATTTGAAAAATCTGCACATATCCAAATGTGTTGTTACAATGTACAAGTTTATTACCATCTTAAACATTGTTACTAACTGACTTTAAAAAATGTAGGAGGTTCTACAGGATTTTTTTTTCACAAAGATTGAATGGATCAGTTGGGAAACAAAGTAGGTGTAGAATACGTAATTTCATAAAACAGTAAACTACTTTGGATTCATGGTGAACCTGCTCCGCACCCAGCCTTCTCCCTAAACATTCGAATAATGAAACAACACAGCTACTACCATCTTAGGCGCCCATGCTACCCTAGTACATGTAGTTTGGTTATAATAACAATAATTGAGCCGTGCCCCTGGCAAGCCTCTACCGAAATTAATTCCCAAATGGCTGGCACAAAAACCTATGGTAAAATTTTCGAGAAAATAATGACTGCACTGCATATTTCTATTCTCTTCCATCTCTCTCCATTCTATGATTTTATTCACAATTTGTTTAAAGGAGATGGGGATTTCTGGGCCCATATTGTAAATAATTGAGATATGGTTTAAAAAATGCGTTATATTTTTATATTTTAAAATATAAAAAATGAGCTCAATTCACAATCTGGAAGACGAGAAATCTTAAAAATAAGTTTATGTCCCTAATAAAATAGGATGCCAGTGACAGGCGTGATAGCTCCCTGAGTCAATCTATGATCACTCGTCTTCTCGTATCGTTTAGTGCGTTTTGAGTGTGTTTCCTGTTGTTTTTGTTATTATAATTCTACAACCAGTGCTTTCTTTATACAGACTTACGATCTTGCTTAACTTGTACGGACACGGATAAGTTTAGTATAAGTTTCATTGTCAGCTTGTTCCATAGCCTTACTTTTACTAAATCTTTTATAACTCTGCTCTCAGATTGCCAAAATCCGCAGAATTTTCCGAGATGGTTTGCTAATATATAAGCTCTAAATTGACATCTCTATCACCTTTTTACACCCAGGCCCAAGAATGTATGAAAGTGTATCCGTATCCTTTGAAAGCTAAGCAAGTTCTCTCCAATGTCAGCTGAGGCCAAGGGCCCGTTTCTGAATTGTCAATTGCACGTTTGTTGTTTCTATTTACTTAAGTAACTTTCTGTCACAACGTTATTATCTGATAAACTCGAAGAAATAGCACTACAAGTGTTTACTTAGCGAAATTCTCAATTCAGAAACTGGGCCCAAAAGCCAGATTCTGAATTGAGAATATCAGTAACGCTCTGTCACGCTCCTCTCAGAGATATTCGAAGAGACAGTACTGAAGTGTTCTCTATCTACCTATTTACAGTTTACTATTTACTTAGCGAAATTCTCAATTCAGAAATTGGCGGTCAGTCAGTACTTGAACAAGTTAAGGTGCTTCGGGGCGCTAACTAGTGCCACCAATGGAAAAAACTCATAACTTGTTTTATATACGTCTTTATTTAAAAGTGAACATGAGAAATCTAATGTGTCTAATGTTTTTCTTTCATTGGTTATTCTGTGTTAAAATTATTCTGTGTTTTGTGTGTAATAAATAAACCATTTCTATTCTATTCTATTCTATTCTATTCTAAATCTTAACAACTGTTACAACTATTATTAGAACCTGCAGTCTACAACCTAGAATCAACAACCAAGGACTTTAAAACACTCTCTGCCAAAAACGGCCGTTTTAGCGGTCATCGATTAAAGTTCTAATCTATTGATCATACATAGGTTCTAGACTAAGTTCTAAAAAAATGTTGTCACAGTTGTTAAGATTTCTCATGTTCACTTTTAGATAAAAACGTATTATAAAACCAGTTATATATGATTATTTTCCATTGGTAGCGCTAGTTAGCGCCCCGAAACAGCTTAAGTTTGATTAAGAAGAGATAATTTAGTTTGGTATTTGTGTTGTTAATTTTATACATTTTTTGTTAGTATCGTATCACAATGCGTTCTATTAGGATATTTTGTGGTTTTCAAATGTGTTTTTGTGACATTGGTACACTTCATTTATGTGTCACTAACCGTTTGAGGATTCTCAAATTGATAACATTATTGAAAAAAAAAAGTCCTTTCTTGTTTTTTGGGTTTAATGAGTTACAATTCCGCTAATGCAAAAACACATCAGGACTTTTATTACATATGGTGTGCAATAAGGAGTTCTAATTTAATTATTGGTATAATGTATACTATTAAGTGGAGAAACAAGTCATGAAAAGGAATAAACCCGTTTCTTTTACAGTTAATTATGTACAAGTACGGAAGATTGAAAAAAACTATATTATATATTGTGGTGGTATTGTGAATCTACGGAACTCTCGGTGCGCAAGTTTGTCTCGCACATAGCCGGTTACTTTTCACTCTGATCTTGTTAATTACATTAAATAACGATAGACAGCCGTTAAAGCGGCACATTGCTTAAAAAGTATAAGGATAGGTTTGGTGTAAAAGGTAGCGCTCCATTTCCAATCGAATTCAGAAACGAACCTTCTTTTAGCATGCCATTCGGGCGGAACAATGTTATTAAAATATCACAACGAGCACTAACCAGGGCACCATAAACTGTTCAGATATTGCGTCTTGCCGCATAACCGACGCCGCTACGCTCGTAACTAGGAAACAGCCTGCCACGTCTTGCTATATGGAGACCTACTGGACGGTAGAAGGATCAGGATCGCATAGGCGACTAGTTACGAATGTGAAAATGGCACAGGGGCGTCTAGGCAGCTAAAACTCCGAGGCGATTCGGTCGCCTTTTATGCGCACCCCCCATAAAAGCAAAAGGGACCGACCATACCCTGGATAAGTGGGGGGTATCTTTATATCTCTCCCGGCCCCTGCCCCCCACTGGCCATTATGAACGGGTATCTCTTGGACAGCTAAAAGAAATATCCGGCTGTCTTACCAGGGTAGCAACGATGAGTAGGTAGGTGTTTTTTGCTTTATTTCCACGAGTTCCCTTTGCCAGCGCGTAGCGTCCTGTTGAGTTATTTCCATTGGGATTTCCATTTTATTTTCACGATATTTTTACTGCTTTCCTATTTTTAGATGACTAATCTTTGTGTTATTAAAGTCAACTAGGACAGCTTTATACTATGTAGTCTAACAGAAAAAGCTCACACTTTCTTCAGGTACACGGAATGCACAATTTCGGCTTAAATAATGTTGAAGCATCAAATTCAATGGTTGAAGTCTAGACATTTGCTACACGTTGATGTCTTTTCTTTGCCAACTATTCGTAAAAAAGAGGGTAGGCGGTATGGTTAGAATTTGAAACTCAAAAGTACCTACTATCGTTATATTGTATGTGTTGCGAAAATAGAAAAAAACGTAAAAGCAAGCGTGAAAACTATTGAGAAAAACTAGACGATCGTTCATTTCTTTGAAAGAGGAAAAATACATTGACTAGGAACAACGCATTTCTCTATTCTTGATGCAAAGTATTGGGATCACATAGAACGCATGTAGCTTATCAACTCGGTACATAATAAAAAAATCGTTGCTTACTAGGAGCAACGCATTTCTCTATTCTTGATGCAAAGTATCGGGATCGCATGGAACGAATGCTTATCAACTCGGTACACAATTTATTTCTTTGCTCAGGAGCAACGCATTTCACTATTCGTAATGCAAAGTACTGGGATCACATAGAACAAATGTCGCTTGTCAAGTCAGTACATTATTACTATTTTTATTTTCATTTAGTATCTTTACAGTTACATAAACTTAAGTCCCTAAATTTGTAAGTTATACTACTTCAGCATAATTATTATATTACATATGCTACTAATATTATAAACGTGAAAGTTTGTAAGCATGGATGGACGGATGTTTGTTACTCTTTCATGTAAAAACTACTGAATGGATTTTAATTAAACTTAACAATAATGTAGCTTATACATCGAAATATCACATAGGCTACAAATTATAAAGATATTGCGTCATATTTTTCAAATGCGACCGAAATAGCACATTACACAACTAGGGTGGTAATACAAAGAAAGGCCGAGATCGCAGAAGTTTGCGGCCCGAGCTGCAAGCGAGGGACGTAAGTATGCGATCGAGAGCTTTCTTTATTACCTCCCGTGTTGTGTAGACATAAAAAGATGTACACAACACGGGAGGTAATAAAGAAAGCTCTCGATCGCATATTTACGTCCCTCGCTTGCAGCTCGGGCCGCAAACTTCTGCGATCTCGGCCTTTCTTTGTATTACCATTGAATTTGAAGTAAGCATAGAAACCCATTCCCATACAAGCAAATCGGATCCCAAAAAACCGCGCCGGGCCCAGAGGCCGCCACTGAAAATGCGCGCAAAGCCGAAAAATACGTGTAGAGCGCTTTGTCTAAAACCGCTAGATGGCATTGTTAATAGTTTTCACGAGTTTACTATTGACATCTGGCGGTGACTAGCAAAACGTAAAACATTTTAGCAGTGTACTCTAGTAGCCAGTAGCGAGCAGAGAATTGACAGTTCAATTCTAGACACAGAGTACCTACGTTTGGTTCTTGTATGGTTTAATTGTTCTGTGTTCTTGTAAGTCCTTAGGGAAAATCTAATCTGCCATAAAATTGACAACCCACGGATGGGATAAATATAGGAAAAACATTGTTTGAGAGATAATTCAGAAAATACAATACCTATGTGAAAAAATCACACATTTCAAATCTGTGGAAAAAGTATATTGCGGAATTAGTGCATTGGGTCTATAAAACAGAATTTTAAAGCAAGCAGCAAGAAATGTAACCAACCTTTACCCACCAACAACTTCTAGTGAATGATATCAGTGCTTTCAACATGCAACAGTAACCCAGACTTCGTCATCCTCCGTGTATAGACCTGCCCTGTGGTCGCTGATTGTGATCTTATCAAGCCAATACTTAGACAACTCCCTCAAAGGTACCTTAGTCCATTTGGGTACCACACACACCGACCTACCTGCACAGTGCAGTCGACAGCACATCAACTTTGCATGTTCGCACTCTCCTCAGTATTATTATGGGCGACTTCGCAACAAAATGGTCGAACTTCTACCGAAGTCTTATCAATAGACCATTTAACAATCATAAATAAATGCCACCAAAAGTTTCGTAATTGCTACACACGCCGCCGCCTACCCCACAAGCACGAACCTTCACATTTACCTATTTTATTATGAAAAAAGTATATTTTCTGACTGTACTACAATAAATGTTTCGAAATATATTGCTGCTTCTATTATTAAGGAGGTCCTTAAAATTGTGCTTGGTGGCAAAAACCATAAGAGATACTTGTACAAAAAAGAGTAAGAAACGCTGGTTTAAACAATTATTAATAATAATTAGACGACCTCTGTGGCGTAACAGTAGTGCATCTACCTGCCATGCAGGAGGTCCCGGGTTCGAATCCCGGCTGGGAACAAAAAAAAACCCCAGGTCTTGAATGTTTACATGTTTGTGATGTCGTTGTTTCTGGTTCCCACGACACAGGGTATCCTAGTGTGGGGCCAGAAGCAATGTATGTGCCTGTATGTAAATGTTATGTTATTGAAAAACCTTTACTAGTCCATCGCAAACACTTCCCAACGCTGCGAGATTTTGTTTAAGTTATTTTCGGGTAGGGTAAGGGTCTGTTTCACAATCTGCAGATAAAGTTCCGGATATGCTATCCGCAACCAGGGCTGCTGTTTGTTCTAAATTTGAAGCCATAAACGAACACACACAATATAGAAAAAAATATTTAAATTTAGAATAAACGGCAGCCCTGGTTGCGGATAGCTTATCTGGAACTTGCCTGTAAACTAGCCTAACTTTACATGTATACCGATGTCTGTGACCCAATAAATATCTTTATCTTTATTTGAACATTGTGAAATAGGGCCTAAGACCAGTATCCTATCGAGAGGTAGGTAGGTACTGCTACAAACTATTCCAATCAATTTAGTATTCCATTAAAAATCATATCTGTCCATCCATATGGGAGCTGGCTGATATTTTTACCAATTTCTGCTGTGATTATGGCCCATGATTTTAATATGCGCCGTTGCCAGCTAACTCTGCATAGAAGCAAACGCACGCATCAGCTACACCTTCATTGTACTGTGATATATGTGGAGAGGATGAAGGAAGAAATATTGATGAAACAAATATACATGGCGAATGTGGGTGGAAGGGCCGGTAAGGGACGTCCCACATACTTCGACCAGATAAGGAATGTATTAGCAAATGGAAGATAAAAAGTAACCGGAACTGACGTGAGTGCATGTAACAACTAATGAATGTTGATGAAGCGAAGGTAATTTGTCAGGATCGTGGCAAGTGGCAGTCCTTGGTGCCTGTCTACCCCATTGGAATGCAGGTGTGAGGTTAATATTATGGTATGGGTTATTTATAAACTTATAAGTTATTGAATATGAGATTTTCTATTTTATTAATTGTTGTAAGTGAAGCTCATAATATCCGGTTGACACGTTCCCTGATTGATACTACCCATAAGTTCAACACACTTTATGTTTTAAGTTTAGGTAATGTGTACTTTCCCTGTAATTATATTCCCCATAAAACTTACTGATTTTTCATTTATGCTACCCTCGATGTAGTAAAGTTATTAAATTGTTTAAAGTAAGATTACGAAACGATTTACGCTGAGCAGAAATTGAGATAATTACACCATAGACTTTCTTTAAAATTTGATGAAGAACGAGGTAGCCGCCTGCCTTAGACGTTATAGTGCAGCAGCTAGCGACCTGCTGCTCGAGCCGCGCCGGGAGCCGTCGTCGTCGTCGTCACGCCGGCATCGGCATTGGGCGTGTTTCGACTCATCGGCCCGGACCGGCACGGCACACCGGCATGGCCGTTGCACAGGCATCAGGCACCGGTGCCGGGTTTCGTTTTTCCATTGTGCCGGTGTCGATGCCGGGTTACGCCCGGTGAGTGGTACAGTGCTGACACGGACTTCAACACGACGACACGTAAAGTAAAACGCGTAGATATAACAATGGTATCGTCCAAGCCGTCGACTATATTTGTTATATCTTTTACACCTACGACGCCGATACGAAATACGAGTCTCACCCTCCGCACGGTGGGCTGAAAATCGCTCCCCATAGACTTAGAGATCGAATTTTGAATTGTTATTTTTTTTTCACAGGAATCCACTTAGGAAGGCTAATCTTTCAACATATTTGAAGTGCAGTATGTTTACCTTTGTGCAAGTACTTTTTTTCCACTTGGTTAAAAAAAATGTATGGAAGTTACTATAAAATTGGCCATAACTTGATTATCGCACACTTGCCCGTTATTTCCTTCAGCACGATTATTGCCTGCATTTTTATGGATTTTTTGACATACTGCACTATGGGCGCACTCGTGCGACTTTGGTCGAAAAAAAATTAAATGCATTTAAAATATTTTTTTAAGGTATTTAAGCGTATATTTTGTGTTTGTCAAATTATGTACCTTCCTTAATTAAGGATTCTTTATAATTATAAAGAATCATACAGTATAACTACTTAAATACTGTTCTAAAACATTGTCATATGCGAACAAATTATACACATGAAAATCAAATAAGATATGAATATTCTTTATTGTACACAAGGAAAAACACAAGCATAAAATATTTACAAAGATACATGAAATAAGTCCAAGTTACATTTTAAAACACACATACATTTTAAAAATGTTAAATCATGTAAACATAAAAAATAAGCCTTTAAAACTACATGAATAAAATACTAGCTATGAATCCTTTACATTAAAATAGGTACATAAAAGACAAGTAAAGAAACCAATGTATAAAAAATATAAATAAAAGAATTACAATAACATATTGCAAACAAAAATCATATAAATCAGTTTCTTTCTCGGAATCTGTGTCACTTTCAATATTTTCGACGTTACAGAACTCAATATGATGTCGTTGTAATACCTAAAGATCCACTGCTTCTTGACTCATTTTTTTCTTTAAAGCTATCCTCATAACTGGTCGCATTGAAGAAATAAAAGGATCAGAAGTGAGAAGCATCCTTTTGATGACATCTTCGTTTGAATTCTTCCTGGTGTTCTTTCGCGAGTGAAATTCTCGTTAACATCGAAAATCATTGTTGCGACCTTTGGATGCTTCTTCAGATAAGATCCCAGTAGGAACCAAGGAGTTCCTTATAATTTCAGCACCATGGATTAGCAACTTGTGCACTGTAGCTGGCATATAGTACCAGCTGTATTGGTCCAGGTACCTTTCTGCAGTACTTCGGCCATATTCTTTGTACTTGTCGACGTTTATTTCTTCACCAGATGTAATGGCTTGAAGTATGACTGCAAATCTTCTAATCAATTCTTCATCCACTCCTGTTATCTCGGCTGTCTGTTTTGGGTCATCGAAGAATTTTCGTGCGTTATTTCCATCGTTCGTTGTTCCAGAGCTCTGTTTGACCACGTCCACAAGAAGACCAAGCTTCTGTTGGAATCGTTCTTGCAGCAACTGCTTTTTGGTCAGCATGACAGCCTTATCTTTATCTCCTCTTACTGCCCAAGTCTTCAACTCCAGTCTGTATGCTATATGTAGCAAACATTCCATGCAGTTAATTTGGGCATGTAACGGAGATAAGCCGAATTTTAACATGTTGTTGGCTACTTCTTTTCGTATTACTGCATCAATATTGTTCATCTCGCTCGGTTTTGCTAGACATAAATAGCAAACTGCACTGGAAAGAGCTTCGGATAAATAACTGCAAACTTTTCCGTCGATCATAGTCATGACTAGATCATGATTTATTTTTATATTTCTGCATTCTGAGGGCACCAATGCAGCTATTTCCTCTTCCATTTTCTTCATTTCTTCTTTTACGAGAGACTCGCTTTCTTTTGCGAAAAGAAACTGTACAGGTCTACAGTAGAAAACTGAGCATGGCTTCGGGTTTTTCCATATAACTTCAGTCCCGTTAGATAACTGCAGCGGAACAAGTGTTGTCATAAACAGAGATTCATCTGTTTCACCTCCTTCAATGCTTTGATTGTATCTGCTTTGGTTTGATGAACCGTCGAAACCCCACTTGGATAACAAAACCAGTGTTTTACCCATGTAAGCAGACAGTTCTGGTAAGGTTTTCAAAATTTGTTGTATGGTTATATTCAACAGAGCTTGCAGATCTAGTTTCGCCATGGTGTCATTTATAATGAAAGCCTGATCGGGAGGATAACAGCTTGACTTGGCTTGCTGAATCTTGTAATACGATGGGTGAAAGTCTGTTAAGCCCTCACGCATTGTCATCTCTCTCAGTGTAATATATTTCCACTTTGATAATCCCAGAGAAAATAAAAGGCCTAGCGCTTTTTCTGGCGTAACTGTACTTTTCTTTAATTTCTTCATTTCTATATCGTTATAGATTTTTACTGCTTCTTCAGGATTCTTCTTAAATTACTTTGCCTAAACATTCGTTTCCTTCTTTCTTCAAATTTTCTATTGTAACACAGATTGATTCATCGGTGTCTTCATGACTTTCATGTTGTAGCCTCCTTTTTCTTTGTTTTGCTCCCAAAGATCCAAATGGTACTTCAGTGCAAGAACTTATGCCTTCTTGGCATACCGAAGCTGTTCCATCTGGTATAATATGTGAAACAACACAACATGGCCAGTCAATACTCATTACGAGCCAGTTTTCATATTTTTTTCTGAAAATATCCTGGTTTCTATTTGCTGTCTTCCATCTCTTGGTAACTTGTTGACTGAATCTTCGACAGAATTCTCGAAGTATATCAAGATCTTCATCGGACAGATGATGAAGGTTCAATAGCGATACAAGTTTTTCCAACAAAGTAGAGTAGTTGCTTAGCTTTCCACACTGCTTCAAAACCACGAACAAGTCAAGTTTAGTTGTCAGACTTGCGATTCCATATTTTTCTCTTTATGATTTGGGTATGTTTTTTTAGCAGAACAAAATGTCAATGAGCACATAAAATATTTTACCTTCCATTTATACGCAACTACAATACCCCTAATGGTAATCAAACTCCAATTCCTAGTATACCTCAGGTGTTATTAACTAATTCGGTGATTTAGTCATCATACATGATGTTATTGTTAATATTAATTGTGAAAATATGAAGATAGACGCTTAAATAACTTGAAAAAATATTGCTTGCTACCCCCGGTGACGGCACCGGCGGGACTCTAGGAACTTGAGTTTTCAAGTGTCACTTTTTTCTCTCGAAATAGGTTTTATTACTCATTACTACACTAAACAATGTGATGAGAGACAATTTATAGAGCAAACGGACGCGTAAGAATTTTTCGAAGAAAAATCTGTATGAAGCTGACATGAAAAGTGGCTATAACTCTAGAATCGCAAGTTTGGCCGTAATATCCTTGCAGATGTAGTGCTACTTATTTGTGATTTTTCAGCATACTTTTTATAGCGGTACCTTTTGCGATTTTTAAAAATATAATTATAATGTGTACTTTGTACTAAAATGAGTAGTTCTAATGCTTTTGTGTCCTGATTATGCGTAGTTAGATATTCCTGTACCCTAGTCTATGAAATTAAAACTGAGCATATACATTATGTGTTTAATTAATAAGACTTGTTTTACGAATTATTAAAGTGATATTAACGTTTTTGGGAATTCATGATAAAGAAACGGTCTTTATATTTAATGTGCAATCAATCTGCCTGTATTTGTCCACTGCTGCATATAGGCCTCTCCCAGGGCAAGCCACATTACTCTATCCTCAGCAATCCTCACCCAGCCACCGCCAGCGATATTTTTGGGATCATCGGTCGAGCGAACTGGTAGGTGTCCTACTTGGCGTCTGCCAGTTCGTGGTCAGTGAATGTGCAATTAGTAAAAATATATTTTGAAAAATTGGTATTTTATTAAAACCTTTCTTACTTTGGTGAATGTCGTCTAATGTACATATTATCCCTTTACAAAATAAAGGGATAATATGTACATTATATATAACACGCCAAATTTTAATTTCATAGGCTAGGGCATATGGTATAGGGTATATCTAAAGTTGGTCTAACTAGTCATTTAAGTATAAAATACACATTATTAATTTTAAAAAAATCGCAAAGGGCACTGCTATAAAAAGTATGCCGAAAAATCACAAATAAATAGCACTTTTTACATCTCCAAGGATATTACGGCCAAACTTGCGATTCCAGAGCTATAGCCACTTTTCATGTCAGCTCCATAAAATTTTTTCTTCGAAAAATTCTTACACATCCGTTTGCTCTCTAAATAGTCTCTCATCACATTGTTTAGTATAGTAATGATAATGAGTAATAAAACCTATTTCGAGAGAAAAAAGTGACACTTGAAAACTCAAGTTCATATGTCTTTGAAACGTGATTCTCAGCCCACCGTGCGGCGCCGACCGGCCCCGGAGTCGCGAGCCGGTGCCGGGCCGGTGAGACAACACAAAGACAGACAATAGCCCTCGCCGTTTTAGCTAGTGTGCTAATGTGTCGCGCGGGCTCCTAGATTATTTACTATTATATTAATTTATATTAATTTTAACTAAGGCAGATACCCAGAGCATAGGTAGCTTACTCACATATCACGTGCTTACAATCAGAGTATATAACCACTACCTACGTTTACAATCTTACGCAGAACATACCTACTCTCAAAAGTAAAACACGCTCCCACACACGGCGATGGATGCAGAGATGTTGCTAGGGCAACTTGGCAACGACGCGTCGCCTAGGTACTCACCCCGCACTACTTGGCAACGTCGCCTGGCACCCCGAGCGCAATCGTTCGTTGGACGAAAAATGATTGCGTTTGTTTTAACTTTCTACCAACAGAAATCTGATCTACCTATTTAGAAGAGCTGATGTAAATGTAAAAAGATACAAATTACTAGTGTTGAATCTACAACAAACTACATTTGTAGAAGATCTAAAATAATTAGTTCTTCGTTATAATAGTTTTATAGCACCCATGCGATGAATGAACCAAGTGTGTGAGCAGGCATGAATATGTCTAATTTGTATAATTATGGATTAGGTACCAAATCGGTATCTAGCAAGCAATCATAGTAAGTAAAAAAATCAACTGGCCAAGTCCGAGTCTGACTTGCGCACGAAGGGTTCCGTAGGTACTATTATTAATTAAATTATTTATTTTTGAAGTGAATACAACGAAATATTCTGTAAATATTGTAAACGTCGGCGAGACATCGTGAGACACGCAACATTAGCCTATAATGAAGCCTTTTTTTGAAGACCACGACTGCTCAGTAGAGCGTAGGTACAGACTAAGAAGAATTTATAGTAACAAGTAATATAGAAATTTACAAGTAATTAGGCTTAGTGGTATATCTGAAATCAAAAGTTGTGAACCGGGTAATTTCAACAACTAAGAAAATGGGAACTTGAATGCTGTGCTGCATATCTATATATTTTATCAATGTCACATTCATTTTTAATGTTTCTATTGCTTCCTAAGGTACTAATTAAAGATCACTTGCGTAAAATTGTTTTTCATTCACAATACCTACTTCGAATCTCTAGTTTTCTGACCGCGTCCTTAAAATGTTGCATTGAAATGTTCCTTACCCTCAAATTGCCTTAAATGTAGACTTCACACCTCATACTAACGGAAAATCCGCAAAATGAAAAAAGTATAATTTTGAATTCATGCAAATATAGTCTTAGATAATAACTGAATTTGAAAGTTGAGTTGTCTATACCAGGCCACTCAGAAAGTTTTGAAAAATAGTTTTTATGTATAAGACATTGGCCACTAGTAGTTGTTATGAAAACGTCATTTATTTAAAAGTAAAAATACTACTGTTCGATTTTCAAATTTCCCTCCGCATTTTTTGAGAGCCAAAATGGATCGGCATTCAGAACATTTTCGTGCTATGATTTTATACTATTTCAAATGTGGCTTAAGACCTGATGAGTCATGTGATCGACTTCGAATTGCTTTTATGAATGAAGGACCTTCAAAAACAACCATCTACCGCTGGTATAGCGAGTTCAAACGCGGTCATCTTACTTTGAGGGAATGAACAAAGGAGTGGTCGTCCTATCACGGCTGTCACCGAAGAAAGTTTGCTGGCAGTAAAAAAAATAATTCAAGAAAACAGACGAATTAAGTACGAAAAGATTCAGCATACACTGCAGATTGGTTCAGGAAGTGTTCACAAGATTTTGCACAAGCACCTTCCCGTAAGGAGAATAATTTTCCGCTGGGTGCCGCACAACCTCACCGAAGCTCAGAAGCAGGCCCGTGTGGATTGGTGCCGTGATTTGTTACAAAAATTTGATGCTGGCTCGTCACGGCGCGTTTACGACACTGTGACAGGTGACGAATCCTGGATTTCTCAATATGATCCAGAAACAAAGCATCAGTCGACAGTTTGGTTGTTTCAAAATGAACCAACGCCTACGAAAATGAAGCGATCGAGGAGCGCAGGATTTTTTTTATAGTTTCTTCACTTTGACGGGGTACCTAACTTCAATTCCACTTTGAGACCAAAGCAGCATCAACGCTGAATAATAATAATATTGGCCTTTTTGCATCTACTTAATGAGATGATTTATACAGCGTCCAGTGGTATCTTCACTCACACTAGATGGGTGAAGGGCCCACTCCGACGCTGTAGTGCCTGGGACATGGTTGCCCAGTTGCCCAGCACCTATACCATCCTGACAGCTTAGTCGGCCTAGCCCACAGGAAAGACTAGTCAATACGTGCGGAGCCAACCAGGCCGCGGGTTTCCTCACGATGTTTTCCTTCACCGTTAGCGAGTGGTATTGCAACTACAAATTCTCAAATGTACGTAACTTTGAAATTAAACAAAGTCATTAAACGCTGAATGGTATAACACAAAATGCCTGGCAGAAGTTTTTTTCTGAATTGAGCAACAAGCGATTGAACAACGGGCTCCGCGGGGTCCTTCTTCACCACGACAACGCGCCCGCGCACACTGCGATCAAAACGAGGGACTTCCTGGACTCCACACAGATCAGAGTCTTAGGAGACCCTCCTTACAGTCCTGATTAGGTTCCGTGTGACTTCTTTTTACTGCCTAAAATAAAAAATCTGCTCAAAGGGATACAGTTTTCATCGCCGGAAGACGCGCTAGCAGCGTTTGAGAAGGCCGTGGAAGAGGTGTCTGCGGAGGACTGGAATAAATGTTTTGAAAATTGGTTCAGACGCATGATAAGTGGTATAGAGGCTGGTGGAGAGTGCTCTGAAAAGATTAAATAAAAATAGTTTTTAGGTATAATGTGAAATTTTATTCTCTACAATGTTTGTCTTATGGGTATTTCAATAGAAGTAAGAGTATCAGTTTCAAAGAAATATGGTCTTGAAAATTCGCAAAATGTAAATTTGCACGTAAATAAGTTTTGGTTCACAACTTTTGATTTCGGCTATACCAATAAATCGAATTTAAAGTTTTAGACAATCATGCTGTGTGGTTTCGGCTTAAAGAATAGCACCAACCCAAATTCTTCCCGCGGGTGTCGTAAAAGGTGACTAAGGGACACAAACTGGGGGGTGGGCAGCAGCGCCGCCTGCAGTACAATGCCACCAATCTGCGATCTTCAACCCGCATGCCCAGCGTGGGGATTATGGGCATTAACCCCCAATGATGGTATAAGACAGGCCGCTCTGGTCATCACTAGGGGAGGGCTATGTCCAGCAGTGGACTCCATAATATAGCCTGAAGAAGAAGACAATCATACAACGCAAAATTTAACTCTCTTTAATATTGCAATAACGAAGATTCCAGTCCAAAGTACCGTTTCCGAGCTAGAAGCACAAAACTGAAAGAAAGTGTGATAAGTTCGCGGTTTTTTGGCCCCCAAAAGTTGAGCTCACCTCCTGGGACCGTGCGAATTCGCATTACACGCATTTAAGATCAAATGATGGTATAAAATGATATCCATCTTTCTGGAAATTAATTCCTGGATTTTTTTTAATTTGATTGACCTATTATATTAACATCAAGAATTTAAAATGTCAAGAACATAAAAAAAATAACATTCCATGCGATAATTAGTAAAAATGTCAAACAAGAGAGGTCACGGGGATAATATCAAATAGTATATCATTGTTATACTTATTTTAATCAATATAATTATCAGTCAGAAATTCGATTATTGTATGATAGCAGTTTTTAAATAATATATTTTTTTATTTGTGCTTGAACAAGCCTAAGTCCAGTTCTCTTAATGCACTAGACAGCTTATTATAAATTACAGGGCCCATGCAAAATACACTTTTGTGCACCAGCGCTGTATTTGTCCTCTGCGTAAACATATTTTCGTTTTATACCGTTTTAATCACTGACTGCCTTGTGAAACTCGTATGAAACTAAATAGATATTGTGACTTTTATAACTACGCATGCCTATAGTATATTTTTGACAATAACCACGACAGTAAAATTGTATATTTTGACTTAAATTCTGGTTAACTGAAAACGGCATATTTTTATCTAGATTAGAAACTTAAAACCTCTCAAGAACTACATTTGAGCTGATGAACTTCGTAACAATGCCCACCAGATAATGTGCTACTTAATGAAAATACTTAATGAAAGACGACCTCTGTGGCGTAGCGGTAGCGCGTCTGCCTACCATGCATCCGGGTTCGAATCCCGGCTGGGAACAAAAAAAAAAAACCCAGGTCTTGGATGTTTACATGTTTGTGATGTCGTTGTTTCTGGTTCCCACGACACAGGGTATCCTAGTGTGGGGCCAGAAGCAATGTATGTGCTTGTATGTAAATGTTGTGTTGTTGTTGTGTTGTTATTTGATGAACAAAGTGATTTTTTTTACTTAAATTTGAAGTTCTAAATTCCCATCTCTGAAAGTCTTCATCAGAACATCACCAAATTACCCTGGGACAGCTTTTATATTATATTTTATGAAACATATGCATATTATTTATGAATGGGCCTCATTAGGCCTTATTTGCTGCTGTCCATTGAAAAGTTCTTTTCTCCATCTCTCAAAGTCTTCATGACATCTTCACCAAATTAAAATGGGACCAATGGGACGCTATACCTAGTAGAACAAAAAAAAATATCGAAATAGGTTAAGATTTGACGAAGATAATGCGAAAACATAGTGAAAAATAATTAACATACGCGTCGATGTGATAACCTCTTTTGAAGTCGGTTAAAATGGAAATGACTTTCATTAAATAAATATGTACATCATCTATAAAAATATCAACTGTAGCTACACGGTTCATGAGAGTTTACGTTCAGCTTGGGGACAGACCGACAGACGGACATACCATCTTAGCAATTGGGTCCCGTTTTTTTCCTCTGGTACGGAACCCTAAAATCTATGTTTTAGTTGGAAGTTATACTTAAAGGGCTATAGTTAATTATTGTTTATGTAGTTAATTATTCCAAGACATTATAAAATGTAAAGGTGATATGCTGTCGACTGTTCCTCAACAGCAAGTTGCGAATTCAAAAACTAGGGGGTACAAACTGCGACCACGAGTTCTTATAGGAAGCTGCCATAATAATCGGTACCGTTTTTAGTAAAGTTTTAAGCAACTTATTTGTCAATAAATCACATAAAAATTAAAAGATGTACCAACATAGCTTAATCGATCTTGTACTAGAAACCTTAAAAAAAAAATATTTCTTCCACCTATTTTGCAAAATGTGAAATATCTGTGAACCATCCATGAGGTATATTTTCGTGTATCGTTTTCGAAAATTTCTAAACATTTACCACGGATATCCGTGACATTTATACTCTGTGACTATCTGCGAACGGTTAATCAGTGATGTCTGCGCGCGCCCCAGTCCCTTCTGTGTGGCCCAATTATTTCTATTAGCGCCATCTAACGTGGAGTAGCATAGACTAGTGAGATTGGGTACAAGCAACTCATTATCAAGTACGGTAGCTGACTGGGTTACGAAAGATTGATTAAAATAATTAAGTTATCTCGATCTTAATAACTTATTGATTAAATCATTGGATTTTTTAATATTAATTTATAAAAAAATAAACTATTAGGGAAATGTGGTTCAATTTCGTTATTATACAGAAAATGTAATAAGTTAGTCACAAATTTTACCGACAAGCGACGTCAGCGCCAGGATCCGAAAAAAGCTATTGAATGATCTTCTATCCTTACTTCAAATTCAATGGTATTACCACCCTAGTTGTGTAATGTACTATTTTAATACAGTTGCTCAAAAAGTGGCGTATGGCAGGGGCGTATAGCGTGCGGGATGTGAGCTATTACACACTCGTGCTTTTTTTTACCTTTCCCGCACTCGTGCGTTCTCTTTCTCAACTGTCAAAATAATGTCTATTAAAAAAACCAACCATGAAGTTTTTACTAAAAAAATCATAGAAGTTTTTATGATTCATGCAAATACGTATATTTCTAAAAAGAAGCTACTAATTTCTTTGATTACTTTATTAATAGGTGTTTTTTTTCATTTCATCTCATTAAAGTTCATTTTCATTTCATATCAATAAAAAAAATCTACTGAAGTCTTGGCTGTATGGGCATAGTTCCATTTGCCTACCAGAATGGGTGAAGAAAAAAAAATCTCTGCTTATATTCTTTTACGGTTGGCGCCATTTACCATATAATTTTATTTTAAGAAATCGCTTAATTTTTTCGCAACTGTATTAAAAATCGCACCCTCAGAACGAAAGAGGCCTAAGTCAAAAAATAGTTTAAATACTCAAAAAAATCTCAAAAAATTGAGTACCTAACAAACATAGAGAGACATAAAAAGGTATGCTCTATCCGATGAATAGTAAAACAAAGGCACTTATTGTAAAAAAAGAGCATAGGCATACCTTTTTATGACTATGATTGTAACTCAATTTCACTATTTTTTGACTTAGGCCTCTTTCGTTCTGAGGGTGCGAAATAGTCGTTCAGTACACGTGCGGAACCGACAGCCTATCCGCACTTGTAATGAAATATACTATTATGTGATAATTTTAATGTCATACATAACATAATGTTAGTACTTTTCTGCGCCACGCAACTCGAAATACTAATAATGCGCAGACGAAGTCGCGGGCACCAGCTAGTATACCTATTATAAAATGAATATAGGTGCATAAATAATAATAATCTACATAAGATTGTATCGCTTTTATGTACAAAAGCATTGCTCCTAGCATTGAATTTTAAATTCAATGCTCCTAGTAAGCCAAGTAATAATAATAATCTCATCAGGAGCAACGCATTTCCCAATTCGTGATACAAAGTACTGGGATCGCATAGGACGAAGACAGCTTATCAACTCGGTACTGGGCTAACAGGCTCATTCCCCAGTACAGAGTACTAGCGCAACATGCAAACAAAAGGTAGCAGTGCTTATTTCTGTTTCGCTCTAATGAATACTAGGGTGGCAGACTGACCTAATGCTAAATGGAGAATAGGGCTAATGACGGCCGACCGATGCAGTTCGGGGTAGAGCGCAGCGGTGGAACGCCGGTTTCACATTCTGGTGGTCGTGGGTTCGAATCCCGGCATGTAGCAAATCTCATACAGAGAAAGCTCGTCTTCGATATCGATATCAACCCATGTCCCCACTTTTGGGGCACGGGTCTCTTCCTGCATCGCAGGAAGGTTAGGCCATACTCCACCACGGGGGCCTAGTCCGGTTTGGTGGAGGATTTTAAGACAGTGGCGGGCCTTACTGCCAGAAGTTATGAAGCCCACCTCTGACATGGCTTAACGACTGCCATTACATGACAACCGGCACCAACGGCTTGACGTGCCTTGCGAAGCACGGAAGCCCTTGGAAAAATGCCACTAGCGGCATGGAACGGTCACCCATCCTGCACCTGACCGCGCCTGTTGTTGCTTAACTCAAGTGATTGATTCCAATCACTCGCTTCGCCTAAGCTCGCCTACGTGCATGTTATTTTTATGTCATGTCCTGTTTATTATTTCGTGCAATAAAGTAAAATCATAATAATATACCGTATTTCAGTGGATATCTCATATGTAACTGTGATATTGAGCCACATAATTGTACGACAAAGTCCATTACATTTTTCGTTTTTGAACACAGTATACGTGGAAAATTACATAATCAAGGCGCGGCCCTAAATTCTGCTAATGCAGTGTAGATGAATGGCAGTTGCAGTCGTCTATCTGTGTACCAAATTTCATCCATATCCATCCAGCCGTTCATGGCGCGATTGAGTAACAAACATCCATCCATCCGAACTTCCGCATTTAAAATAGGTTTCGTTTTAATTTTCTTTCACTTTCGTTGCTACATGTACCGGCCCTTGTTTATGTAGTTTGACCAAAAAGGACGAGCCATTTCAGCCTGATTCAACGCGAAAGATTCCCTTTTCATCCGCCGGGGCTTTCGGGCAAATTTCATCGGGGGGCGCCGACAAAAGGACCCCTGAAAGGGTCCAAACAAACCGTGCCCCGACCCGCGGCACCAGGCGAGCAGAAAATCTCAAAGATATTGCCAACTCGTAATCGGGGCAACTTGAATTTCGGGGTTTTCCCCGCCAAAGTTCAGCTCAAAGACGTCCTCAAAGCCCCCGGTGGGCGGCGAAGGTACTAGGGTGGCAGAGGGAGGTAAGGGTATCAAAGTTTGCCCCCGCCGGCGCGCCGCGGCGATTCCGCTCAGAGTGTAGGCGGGCCAGCTTTGCTACTTTGTTAGCACTTAAGGGATATGTACACGTGTAGACAGTAATACTGTACGTATTTCGTGAAACATTATAGAGGCTTCCCTGCGAATATGGGCGCCTGTTGTGTTCGCAGCCTTTTTTTAAATGTCGAAGGTGGGTGAATGTTGTTTTTGTCTTGTTTTGACTAGCGCACTCCTACGAGAGTGTTTGAATATATTTAGCTGAGAGATCTGAAGTTTACCCAAATCGCAATGAAATTACCTGATGTGGAATGTGAATGTGGGTGGAAGGGCATGTAAAGGACGTCCCTACTTCGACCAAATTGGGAGTGTGTTAGTAAAGGGCAAGATAAAAATACTATACATACTTTTCTATTGAGAAAATTGAATACTAAAATTAATAACTATGAAAATATCTCTTGTGTATTACAACTTAATAAAAGGAAACCTAATTGGAATATTGAATTGTCTAAATTCTAAATTGTCGGTTTTATTATCAAACCCTCAGACCACCTTTATCAAAAGTACATTATTTTATTTTTGACCGACTTCAAAAAAGGAGGAGGTTATTAATTCGAAGCGTAGGTATATTACACTTTTTTGACTATGTTTTTCATAACTTCGTCAAATCTTAACCGATTTCGGTAATTTTTTTTTGTTCGTTTAGCTATAGCGTCCTCCTCTCGTACAGCAGTCGGTGCCAAAATTCCATTCTAGTACATACATTTTGAGCACCGACTCCAAGTCTACAATACCTAGACATATACGAATTTCGAATTTATGGGTCATATGCGTTTAATTTTTTTCTGCGTTTTTAGTGCCTGAGTGTATAGAAGTCGGTTTTAATTTTTTATTTTACTACAATCACTAAAAATAGTATTCGGTGCGTGCGAGATAGCATGAGAGTCGTAACGTCAGCCTCAAAACTTTTTGCAAAAACAATTTCTAAAAAACGATATTATGAACCTAGCGTAGCGAAACTTACCTGCTCTAAGCAATAAGGCCGCCAATTGTACTGTAATTTTATAATTATTTTATGTTTGCTTTCACCTGGTGTACAATAAAGAATATTCTTATCTATCTTATCCTCGTAAGCCCTACGTAGACTGAACTACGTAGATTTTGAAGAACTTTTTCTTCCTTTAGTCCAATGATGATGAGAAAAATATTGGACTTGGAACAGTGACTTTTCCAGACTTCCTACTAAATCACTGGGTGTGAATTAATAAAGTTACACGTGATGTCCTATTTCTAGGACGCCAGGGCTTAGGAGGGCATCTTATCGTACCTCATAAAACTCCTTAACCATACGAATATTACTAATCCAAGCCCAAATTATCAAGACCAGTCAGTCATACTACCGCGTGGCTAGGCCCTATACCAGTGGCCCTAAAACTCGCTATTTACATCGGCGATTGTTTTACCCGGCAAACCGCTAGACTGCCCCCCCCCCCCCCCCCCTCGCCTTCGGGATCGGTGCCTCCCCCCGACTGATATAGATCTATGATCGCACAGAACGCCCAATTTTGTTTCGGTATCAAAGGCATTCGTTCACACACACACATACACCCTCGCACACTTACACACACACTTGTTACATATACAAATACGTTTGCATGCTGTCTAACTGTAATTTAGTTCTTACTCCTTTAGTTATGTACTATGGGTTTAATTTTAATTTCACGTATGAGTAGACGTTGTTTCCCAAACACCTATTTGGAAAGCAATATTGGTGGGACTGAAAAAGTAAAAGCGTCCATTAGTTTTTAATTTTTCTCACTTAATTTATCTCATGAACCAAATTTGTAATTATATTATTTTTAATGCACTAACCCGTGCTAAGGACAATTTTAAAAACCTATTCAGCCAGATGTCGCGGGTTCGAATCCCGACATGGGTGGAATTTTCAGCCTCTAAATAGGTTATCAAATTTGTAATTTTTGCATTCTATGGCTAAACATTAAGATTTAATATAGGTATATGCCACTGGTCAACGGCTACAATAAGTTAATTGGAAATCACTCTGCTGATTTCCACGATTCAGGCTAGGCCTAGTGTGGGGATCACCGTAACGTTTGATTTAAAATCGATTAACTTTGCTATGTACCTCACCTTCCTTTTTGTAATGGTGCCTACAAATTATTAAATAAACTCTATTCTACTCTATTCTGTTCTATTCATGTCGCGCGGGCAAAAGCGAGTGTGATAAATCTACGGCCGGTATTACAGAACGATGCTCAAGCACAGATTGATCTCAGATCGCCCAATCATTACTTGAGCGCTGAATCGATGCTCAAGCACTCCCTTTATTTTCAAACAGTTCTTGAGTAGAGATCAGCCAATCACTGCTTAAGTAGAGATTCAGAACTGCAATCAGATTGTCTATGATCAAAGTTTGTTTTCTATGACAAGAAAAATACAAGTGTAGATTTGTATTCCGTTTTACGCATGTTGCTAAAACGGAATTATGTGTAACATAAAATTATGTGGAATATACAGAAGAAACTAAAATAAGTCTTATTTATTCGTTAACAATATGTCCCAATTTTCTATATTTACTTATTAGTTCATGGCGTACCGAATGTTTATTGTAAAGAAAGCATATCGAGCACTCTTCTTGTGTTTTTGTTTCCAGAACGAAACGTTATAAATGTCAGCGATAAAATAGACGTCAGTTTATTTATGTTTACAAAAAATCACAATTACGTAGAGTATTCGGTGTTGTTTTATTTACAGCTTTAAAACAATGAGTGAAAAGTTACGAAAAAAGAACTTCACCACTGTGGAAAGAAACCTAGTCGTGGAAATATTGAAGAGGCATAAGAAAATAGTAGAAAATAAAAAAACTGATAATGTAAGCGCGGCCCTAAAGAAGGCGGTTTAGACTCGTATTGCAGAAGAATTTAATAATTCTGCTGTTATCTGCGAGTTAGTAAGTATTTCAACATTTTATATAACTTTAATATGTTAGTCATTAACCTCAAACCCCAGTTTTGCCAGTTTGTTATACCTAACCAAACCTACTAGCAACTTGCGCTAAAATCAAAACTCCCTCGCGGTTTTCAGTTTTCTTTATTTAAATTTATTGAAATGTATGATAATAATGGACATGACAATTAGCTTTAAATAAATTTCTTTGATACAGGCATCAGGGGAACAACTGAAACGTCTTTGGCAAAATATGAAAACCCGCCAAAGAGATGCACTCACCAGAGAACGGCAACATAGAATGGCTACTGGAGGAGGCGGTCCTTGCCCTGATGCTGACCTAGATCCCGACATAGCAGAAATAGCTCCAGCTCTCTTTGTCGAAATACCTAATGCTATTGATTCTGACTATAATGGTAAGTTTATTTTCATTTTCACAAAAAGTTATCTCCACTTAAATTTAATTAAATGTTTTTGTCTTTAATTACAGATCAAGAAACACATAATAATACCAATCAAACTTCATCGACTCCATCCAATACATCTCCAAGTGTGTCGCAGCAGCTGCCACAGAACTTTGATCCCTTAATCCAGACACCACAAGAAATATCAGATGACATTAACAACACCTCCTTGCCAACTACCAGTACTGCATCAACAGAGCAAATGGAATGGAGTCCATCAACAATTACTGAATTTTCAGGTAATGAGAAAATACTTCGAGCACAAATATTGAAGAATGAACACCTTAACCGGGAACGAAGGGCTGATCATTTACATAATCTACAAGTAAAATTTTTGAAAGAAAAACATAATATTGATATGAAAATATTAAACGAAAAACTAAAGGAAGCGACAGCGAAAGCAGAGTCAGCACAAAAAGAACTGTGATATCTCTGAAGGTATTTTTACAAAGAGTTTTCTTTGCAATTTTGATTCCAAACATCTCTTCTCTAGTGTTAAGTTTGTTATTTGTTTTTTATCAATTAAGGCCTTATTTTAAGGACTACTCTTAACCATAGCTGTAGCAGGGTATCCTAGTTATGACCAGGACAAGTGATTAGTTATGTAGAAATTATTTATGTGATTTGTTATTTTAAGATAAAAAGTCAATCTATATCGTGTTAATTATTACATTTTCAATTCTACAACCAATAAAAAGCTGATTGTTTTATTGATTATTTTATTTCTTTAATAAAATCCTCCAGAAGTCATGGTGCATCAATATAAAGCTTCCGAAAGATTAGAGCAGGGACCTAGTTGTAAATATTATTATGTACTCGTATAATTATTGCTTATAATAGCAGTTCGAACCGCAAATCCTTCAGCAGTTCCTTCATTATTTGGATAGGGATTATTTATGTTTTCGCTGTCCATCTGTTCATCATCTGCTGGCATAGCTTCATTTGTAACCAAAGAAATGTTAAAAAGCACAGCACATGCTACAATTATATTAGACACTGTGCTTAACTTATTGCCCAGGCCTCTACGCAGACAAGGGAATCTTCGTTTCCATCTGCCGAAAGTTCTTTCAACCACATTCCGTGTCTTGGCATGCACTTTGTTGTAAATCTCCTCTGCAACACATGTTGGTGAATTAACTGGTGTTAACAAGAATCTCAGGCATGGATACCCACTGTCACCTATTAAGAAGCCAGTGTGTTCTTGTTGAATATATTTGTTCCGTAAACTGCACATTTGAAATATTCTGCTGTCATGCGTGCTGCCTGCCCACCGTGACACAATATCCAAAAATTGGCCATATGGTCCAACAGTTCCCTAAAATAAATGCAAATAAGTTTTATGTAGTTAAATTTGTTTTTATTAAAGCTTTATAAGCATTAAATAGCTTTTGTAAGCATCGCTTACCTGAACATTGATAGAAAAATAAGATTTTCTATTTCTAAATGATTCGTGGTGCTCCACGCCTGGGGTGTTCACTATTTTTATATGCGTGCAATCAATTGCACCATCAACATTTTGTAGGCCAGGGTATTGACGATACTGGCCTAGCCGAGTAAAATGTGCCCTGTGAGAGACCATATTTGCAGGATATTTTATGTATCTTCTCTGTTGTAGGGCTAGTAGCCGAGATATATTTGTAACAATGTTTGAAGCACCAGGTTGTGAGACACATAATAAATCTCCACACACTATCTGCAAATAAACAATACTTTTAACAATTCTGGTAGGCAAATCACGTGTTTTTCTAGCATGCTGACTGTGATGATAACAATGTAATTAAAAATAACAAGTACATGCACAAACCTGAAAGGAAGCGGTTGCATAGAATCGCAGGCAAACCAAGATTTGCAATTCTGGTGCTATTGGATGACCACGGTTATTTAGTTTCTGTAGATCTTGTCGTATTAGTGGCAGGATCACGGTTTTCACAACTTCTTGCGTGAATCTGTATCGCTTCAGAAACAGATTTGAGTCCACACAGTAGGGATCTTGAGTGTCCCTTAAATGCCTAAGGGGCACAGTAATGTTAAGCCTGCTGCTGTTATCATTAAATATCTCGTCATAATAGTCAAGATTTTCAAAAATATTCATTTTACAAGAGTCCTTTCCCAATTGACACCAAAAATTAAATGGCCGATCGATTCTCAAGCGTAGTTCCGACCACACTTGAGTAAATACAGATTTGATCTTTACTTAAGTAGAGATTGCTACCCAAGTATCGTTCTCGAATTAGCTATTACTCAGTTGAGTCGCGCTTGATGAATCTCGACTCAAGTAACGTTCTAAAATTAAATCCATACTCAAAAC
Source organism: Yponomeuta sedellus (assembly GCA_934045075.1). NCBI lineage: Eukaryota > Metazoa > Arthropoda > Insecta > Lepidoptera > Yponomeutidae > Yponomeuta > Yponomeuta sedellus. The sequence continues at coordinate 12,070,235 of OW203744.1, read as the reverse complement.
TAGTCTTAAGTAGAGATCGGCGCTTGAGTACGCTTCTGTAATACTGGCCTACAATTCGTAGTTTAGAACCAAAAACGGCGATATCACAAACATGTAAACATCCAAGACCTGGGTGTTTTTTGTCCCCAGCTCACCCGGGATCACTCGCATGGTAGGCAGATACGCTACCACTGCGCCACAGACGTCGTCAAGTTGACGCAGATCAAAACTCTCTCGGCCTTACTAATAAAGGTTATGAGCTGTGTATACAGCCGTTATGCGAGGTCTGACAAACTGGTTATTTGTACGCTAAATGCGAATAAACCAGTTTAATCGCATACGTCAAATTCTTATTCTAAAAAGTTATTCAGAGTGTATAACTTATTTATTGGTAAGGCCGTCTGGAGTTAGTCCGCCCATACAGCCAACCTTCTGTTGTACGATAGCCGTCCCACGGGTGCCCTGATGGATTTTTGGCGTGCTTTCCAATGCCTAATAGACGTAATGTGCGGCGACGCAGAATTATTTCTTCACTTTCTTTCCCAAGTAAAGCTGCTCCCCGTATTTCCCTTTAGAATTGCCTTCCATGTTGATGTGATATCCTAGTGAGTTAGGAGGAGCGGTGCTGCAGAGGGTAGACCTGCGTCTGAGGTGTAATAACTAAAATAGAATAGAAATCGTGTATTACCAAAAAACAATAATTAATAGTAATAAGAGTCTGGGGTGTTCAAATAACTCGGCGCTTGAAACTGCCAATCCACGGTGAGCACGCGTCGTAATTTAGCCCATACTCTTTCTCTGTGAGAAGGCCTGTGCCATGCAGTGAGACGTTTATAGGCTAAAAAAATATAATAGGGATTTTGGACATATAAGAAAGCTCAGCTAATATGTCGGTTACCACTAAGTAGTTACCAACGCTGGTTTTTAGCACTTCCAGCTCTATGGTCGTAATTTAAAGCAGGAGCTAGGGCACATAGGGTCTTGTAACTGTATAATATACCCCTAAAAGAACGATTCTACTAAAACACTCTTAAACCGGAGGTCATCTTGATAAGCCGCCGTCTATACTCTCATGTTAAGAAATATCTGTGTCTTTTTCTTTTATTTTACAATAAAGTGTTCTCTATCTATCCATCTAATGTCGGTTTATAACAGCATTTCCATGTTTGTGTTGTTACCTGGTTACCATAGCACAGGTATCCTAGTTTGGGACCAGAGCTAGTGATTTTATTATTTGGAAATTATTTCAGAACGCAATCAGATGTCAAGCAATTTCTATATGTCGATTATGAAGCAATCAATCGCACTAAACTCCGCAGGAATCCTTCCAGATTTTACGCGCAATTAGGTGGCAAAATTGCACTAAAGTATGGAGTACAATGCCGTTATCTTTTTGCAAATACCCAAAGGTCAGAAACAGCCTAAAAACGGCCGGACCCGACCCGAAAAAAGGCACATAGTCCCCGCATATAGAGTACTAGAGCCACATACATAAGCAGGGCTTCTTCTAGCGTCCGGGTAACGTTAAGAAGGGTCTAGGGGGAGGAGGCGACCCTCCCGGACGCGGGGGGGAGGGATTGGGGAAAAAATTTAGTCCCTCGGTGTTACCCTCGGTTCCGAGCGCTGTCGGAGCTCTAATTAGTGATGTGGTTGTGCTGGCTACGTTGTCGATGGAATTGTGAATTCTTTTTCACCGGGGGCTATCTACATTAGGTGGTAACTGAGAAAATGGAGCACTTTGCAATGTACGAGTAAATAATGTTGTCCGAATAGTTCTGCTCGGCTGTAGCAGTTAATGCCATTAAAGAATAGTGTGGGATTGACATCTGTGTTGGCGTTGGCGTGATTGGCGATTGACGGCTTTTGTGCTTAAATAAGAAAGTTTAATTTAAAAACCTATTTATTTAGCACGGGTTAGTGCATTAAAAATAAAAAAATAGTATAAGAAAGTTTAAGTTAAAATGCGTTTAGAAAATTCAAAATTCACGTCAATTCAGTCCACGTTATATAAACTTGACATACTCGACGTTTTTTATCATTTTTATGAATTAACTTTGTCGCGAATTAATTGAAGCTGTCCTCTGTAATTTTAAATTAATAATACATAATTGTAGAGTTGTATTGATTTTGATTACCACAACTATATTTAAACATAGTAGGAATTTAAAACACGTTTTTTCTTACGTTGTTGTTGGATTTAGTACAGAGATCCTGCAAGAGGTTACGGCAAGCCTTTCTGTATTCAGCAGCATCTCTTGCTTTGCTTCTAGAACATTTGCTGTATAACCTATCACCGGCTGCCACGTGACTTCGACCGCGCGTGCGTATTGACTCAATATGGCATGAAAAATTAACAGTATATAACTACACCATTTTACTATATTGTTTGTCTTTTTCCTTTTTTTTTTGCACGCCTGCCAACTTTTTCGTTACCTCCTGCGGTTGACTGGTAGAAAATGCTTATGGCACTAAGTTCGCCGTATTGTACGAATTTATGGTGCAACTAAGTATTAATAATAATAATATATCGCCAAAAAAAATCATCGACACTGACCCCGTCCCTAAAAGATTATAACTGTATGATAGACGCAGCTCTAGTTGCGCTATATACCTACAGGGGGCTAACGACCAGTACTGTCAAAAGGACCTATATTAATGTTATTATAACTTTTTCTAGACACCTCTTATGTACGGTCGTCCTGTATATTGGGGTGAGCCGTATGAGCGAGGCTTTCTCTTAATGATAAGAATATTATTTTTGAGGCACAGAACATACTTCCACGAGTCATTATAACGACATTGTCTCCTGCCAGAGCTGCTGAAGTCCAGCAGTGGACTACATAACATAGCCTGAAGAAGAAGAAGAGCTGCTGAAATTTACGGAACGATTACAAATTTAATATTAGGAATACCTTTCTTCGATGTCCGTGAGCTAAGAATAAGTTTTACCTGAAACAAAGGAAACATAAAATTGTAATATTTGTTAGACAATAGAAAGCGCTAGATATTTTTAGTGTCCAGCAGTGAACTACATAATACAGCCTGAAGAAGAAGAAGACATTTTTTTAAAGAATAATCTACAGTCTATTTATCCTTACTTGTTCATTTTAGTAAATCATATTCTACCGATTTAGATGCTAAACATTCCTACACTGCCGGGACTCGAACCCGCGACTAGAAATAATACAGAGAGTATTGTAAAGAGGTTCGAAATTTCACTGGTGCCGATGAGTCGCCCATTAGCTCAGCTGGGAGAGCGCTGGCACAGTTAGCTAGAGGTCGCGGGTTCAAGTCCCGGCATGGGTGGAATTTTTAGCCTCTAAATAGGTTTTTAAAATTGTCCTTAGCACGGGTTAGTGCATTAAAAAAATAACATAATCATATACACACATATTCTCACATACAATCACATACATCATAAGTCAAACTTTATCGGTAGACCGATAAAGTTTGACTTTTGAGTCGAAAACTGCCACATTCCCATAAACGAAGTAACGTGGGGCACTATTTTAGACAACACGCTGCCAATTTGACATGCATTGGAGTAAAATACTGAATAAAATATTTTGCATTTTTATTACAGTAATTGGGAGCAGTTGGTTTCATGTAATCTTAATTAAATTAACAGCAACAAGTACATTCAACTGCAGCTCGACCTTTACATTTTTGTCGCAGTCACCCATAACGCAAGTGAATAAAGTGCTCGCAAGTAATTTCGATGATTTTTTTTTGTTTCACCAGACACAGTAATATATTATTATTTATTGCATACAGTTAAAATCGATAAGAATCACACCAAATTTGTTACAAAGATGGATTTAACTATAAGATATATCTCTCCAAGCCAATATTAGCGTAGGGTGTTTAAATTAAAATAGCGGGAAGAACGAAGAAACATTTATAACTGAATAAATGCTTTATGTATTTAATGTTTTATATAAGTTTATTTTTTTTAGGCACGTATGTATATTTTTATTTCAATATCATGTACATACTTTATATCGTAGATATAAAATATGTTGATACCAAATAACAAAAGAGTGCGAGAATATATAAAACCCTTGGATGGAGTGGAATGCATGAAGAATAGTTACCCCTCGGAACAAATAAAAAAAATCGTAGATAATAACAATTATATTCTCGCACTCTTTTGCTATTTGGTTAAATTTTCGATTTAATTATTTATGTACATGCACGTAGCGACTATATTCTTCATGCAATCCACTGCATCTAAAAGTTGTCTGGAAGAGATCGCACTTAGCGATAAGATCGCCAATTGTATAACATTACTTAGTTTTGAGAAATCATGGGTGTATTCTTTTTTCTGGTTGTTCAATAAAGTGTTGTTTATCTCTATCTATCTATATATCTAAATACATAACGTTTTACACTACACGATTTACGTAGCACAAGACTGCAGCGCAATGTAACAGAATAACAGTCATAGGAAAGAGAGGGCCAAATATGAGTCTCCACACACTAGACAGAGAGCTTAAAAATTTCTTCCAAGGAATCCACGATAAACGCGCTATGTGCTCAAAACGACAGTTTCGGCGTAGGATCGCTGACTGGGGAAGCGCCTGGCGGGAACAAAGTTCTTTGTTTACTGGCAAGGGTCTGTCCGTCCACCCTGGGTAAAGTCCCTATGTAAGCGTGGGGCTTAGGTGACAAGACCGAAGCGTACTATCGGTGAAAAGCTCGTAGATATGTTATCTTTATAAATGTTTAGTATTAAAAACAAGAAAAATGTGCTCTTGTAATATACCTATCAAATTCAGTATTTTCCCAGTTATTTTAGGAATGGCGACTGTGAAGCTGGAAGTAACTAGCCGTAGAGCAGCTTACTCTTTAAAGTTTCTTGCAATAGTTTACTCCTCAGATTTTGTTGTAACATAACATAATATTTACATACAAGCACATACATTGCTTCTGGCCCCACACTAGGATACCTTGTGTCGTGGGAACCAGAAACAACGACATCACAAACATGTAAACATCCAATACCTGGGTTATTTTTTTTGTTCCCAGCCGGGATTCGAACCCGGGATGGTAGGCAGACGCGCTACGTCACACAGGTAGCCTTACACACAGGTTTTATTTTCGTTTCATTTATACAATGTTTTGCGATTGCACGGACATTTCGAGTAAAAATACGCGAACATTTACGAGTATATTAGCGGACGTGCCATTGTGTGGCTTAAACCTCACACAGTCACAAACCTCAGAGCAGCCTACTCCTGAAAGTTTCTTGCAATAGTTAACTCCTTAGAGTTTACTTGTAATTTCCGCTGATGGGAGCCATTTTAGCCACCACCCTGGCGCGGCTGCGGCTGAGGCTCAGAGGTATGGGCCTGCCCTTAGGGTCGCAAGGGGAGGGTCCATATTGGACATTTTGTATAAGTGTAGGCCCTACCCGGACCCAAGGCAAATCCCTTTCGGCGTACCCTTTTCGAGAAAGGTCCGAGAGGACGGTGGATTCCGCCCCGGACCCGGTTTCCCGCCCATTCCGTAAGAGAATCTCTGACCTATTTCAGTACGTCAAGTTAAAGTAAAAAAAATATTCGCTATTAAACAAAATGTTTACTTAATGAACGTCAAAGTTGTCAGTTTCACAATTAATAGATTATGCGGACAGGAAGCTAAGGAAGAAATTCCACATTTATTCTTGTCAAAACTGGTTTTAACTTAATTACAGAATTACTAACAGAGTTTTTAACTTAAAGTTACTCTCCACTTGACACAATTGTCCCCATTACCATTACATAAATACGTTTAGAACAGACTAAGGACGACTTGCGCTAAGTCGCTGGATAAATAAATAAACAGATAATTACGAAACCTAGGATAAACGAATAAATACCTGTCGACAGTGTTAGTCACACAATTTTTCTATGGATAGCTCTAAAAATGTCACGGTGAAAGATGTTTTGGACTTATTCACTGGATAGAGCTAGATAAATAGATGAGTAGTGCTGTCAAATAATATTGGTGGAGGTCCGCCTAAGTGAAGGGAAAGAAGAAAAGAACGTTTCAGGTAGGCTAGATAAATTTTGCAGTTTTAAGTCCGAGGAAGGGCAAAGGAGCCCCAAGGGGGTGTTTGCTCGTCCGTGAAAGTGAAAATTAAAAAAACATTTTATATTATTTTTAATATAGACGAAACCGGACATGCACATATTTTTTTTTATTTTATTTTACGTCTGAATCTATATTCTCTCATGAATTCCTAACTAGTGTTCACTTTTTGACACAAATATCCCAGATCCCAATCGATTCGTCATGATTACGCAAGGGCAATAAAAAGTACAAAGTACATTAAATTAGAATGAAGACGACAAAAACATTGAGCCATTATCAAATTCCCGAACGTTTTAGTAAAAAGTAAACTTCTTAGTCATAAAAATATGAAAAACCCAACTGAAATTCGACATAATAACTAAATTGTGTTTTCTTTTTTTATTTAATTATGCTTTTCCTAAAGCAACTATCCATGTCGGTCGTCTGGAAGAAATTGCTCTAAGCAATTTGTAATTATTTTATATTTGTCTTTTTCTGGTGTACAATAAGGAATATTCTTATGTTATCTTACGCTTCCAGAATATTTTCAATATTTTTTCGTTTACAATTGAGATCGAAACGCCGGACGCTCAAGGAAGGAGGCGGCGGGAAAGGTCTGAGAGACCGTGCCGGGGCCTCGAATTTGCGGATTTTTAAGGTAAAATTTATAAAGGGGTGGTCGACGGTCGGATAGAGATCATGTGTGCTGGAGGCTGAAATATGCGCGCGATGAGGTCGGGCGGTGGTATTCTCCTTCTTTGTGTGCCTTACCACCGGTTTCGCGTACACTCAAATGCGACTATCGATATCAACCCTTGTATGTCCTCACTGTTGGGGCACGGGTCTCTTCCTGCATCGCAGGAGGGTTAGGCCATACTCCACCACGGGGGCCGAGTCCGGGTTGGTGGAGGATTGTAAGACAGTGGCGAGCCTTACTGCCAGAAGTTATCGAGCCGCCCATGAGGCCTCTGACATGGCTTAACGACTGCCATTACATGACAGCAGGCACCAACAGCTTAACGTACCTTGCGAAGCACGGAAGCGCTCGGAAAAATGCCACTAGCGGTAGTCACGGGACACTCACCCATCCCGTACCTGACCGCGCCTGTCGTTGCTTAACTCAAGTGATTGATTTCAATCACTCGGTTCGACTAGGCCACGAGCGCTTCCGAGTGAGAATGCGAGTATATCTGATATATAATCTCGTGTCACAGAGTTTCTTATCGAACACCTTCAAAGTAAGTCGCCCATTAGATTAGATTAGAACTGTTTATTATACACACCAGAAAACAAAATACATAAAAAGGCTTACATATCTAAGTATTTCCGTATACAATTAGCTCGCTGTTGGGAGAGCGCTGGCACGGTTAGCCGGAGGTCGCGGGTTCGATCCCCGGCCTGGGTAGAATCTTTAGCCTCTAAATACGTTTTTAAAACTTGTCCTTAGCACGGGTTAGTGCATTAAAAAGAATATAATCCTCCAAAATGACCACCGATTTCTATGAACTTTTTGGATTTATTTTGGTAGGTCTGAGAATTAGTCGTAGGTTAATATGACAGAACAACGGCCCTTTCCCCATCACGCGATCGTTTGTGGTCTCTCACCATTCGCATCCACGGGGTCCCTGCCGACCTGACCACATCGGGCAGTTGGTCTACCCACTGACCGTTCGCTCGGCTTTCGTTTCGGCACTCCGTTGCCGCCCTGGGAGCCAATTCTCACTTCATTAGCAAATATGTCGTATACGACTCTAAGACTTAAGTCTTGGAATTCTACGTAAAAAGTCGAGCGACAGCCAAAATCTGTATTCTGAACACCATGCTAGATTGAATTCGAATGAGAAAATAACTCTGTCGTTTTATTTTAGCTTATTTTTATTCGACAAATGTCCAAGCCTTCGACTATTTTGCGTCTACGCTTTCAATTCGCATGGGTGAGAATCGTTATATATAATTGACTGCAGGTTCTAAAAATAGTTGTCACAGTTGTTAACATTTCTCGTGTTAATTTTTCAATAAAAACGTATTATAATACGTTGAAAAAAACAAGCTATGATCTTTTTCTCATTGGTGGCGCCAGTTAGCACCCCGAATGCCTTAAGGTGTTTGCTTCAATGTAACTTGCATTTGTGAATTAGCATTTATATAACACGGTTAATTTAGATAGATAGAGAATACTTTATTTTACACAAAAAAAGGCAATTACACAGAAATATCCTATAAGCACAGACGTCGGCCTTATCGCTAAAAGTAATCTCTTTCGTTGCCTGTACGTAATACAGAGAATATTGTAGAGAGGTTCGAAATTTCACTGATGCCTGTGAGTCGCCCATTAGCTCAGTTGGAAAGAGCGCTGGCACGGATAGCCAGAGGTCGCGGGTTCGAATCCCGGCATGGGTGGATTGTTTAGCCTCTAAATAGGTTTTTAAATTTGTCCTTAGCACGGGTTAGTGCATTAAAAATAATATAATAATCTCTTTCATACAACCTTTGGATGGAACATTTTAGGAAAAGGACTGAAAAACTATTTATTTGCTCCTCGCTCTATAGACGAGACAGTATGGTATGAACGAGAGACTTGTACAGAGCCGTACTTTAATTAACAGTGTACCGTAAATCATTCACATTATGGGTGAATTTACAACAATTTTCTATTTTTTTACTAGTTCGGGAGCTGAGGAAGTGATTTGTATTGTGCGTATATATTTATTTTAGTAGCTTTGATTCTACGAGTACAGGCGGCAGAGAAACATCTATAAAACGGCAAACACACTTAAATGCAAATTTTCAATTTCCTAGACAAAAATCCTCACGCCTTTTATACGTCAGATAGATAATAAAGAGAGGTAAATTAAGATATTTTTTACCACTGGAACAAGTGGGTTTTACGCACGATATCTTTGTTTCTGCAGAAAACGTAAGGACCGTCCGCGCTGGATACCAGGGTATCATAGACAGCTAATTACGCACCCAGCAACAAACAACGCAGGGAGATATAAACGTAGCATTCATTACGCGGACGTTTCGGTATCACGCGAGCCTCTTGCCCAAGAATTTTTACAGAAGCTCCATTTTAAAAGGACAAAGATGATGTATGAAATCAAATTACATCAGACACGAGTCTGAACCACGTTTCATGAAACTAAACAACAATTCATTGTTTATTTTGTCAGCCCGATGTCCATTGCGTAGCCGATTCTTCCTTCTTGTTAATTCTGTGAGGTAATTCCACAATTCACATCGAAGTGTCATAAATAGTAGTTCTATGGAACAGAGTACTGGGTGAATGCTTTGTTGGCACACCTAGCATTCTGTAAATTCATAAATTGTATGTAGACCAGGAATTATTATTTCAACTAAATTAACTTAACAGTATTGAAAGGCATGTTAATTTTCTAGCACACCTTCATTATTTTAGTTGCTAAGGGCCGGTTTCTGAATTAACAACTTCACTAAGTAGATAAATCGAAGAGACGACACTCACAGTTAACGATTTATTTAGCGAAATTCTCAATTAACTGAGTAAATCTGTCACTCTGTGCTCTGTCAACTGTACATACTGGGAGTACATAAATCTTTGGACAGCGAAGGCTTTCTGTACGTTCACAGCACGCACGAGCCTCCTACCGACGCATGGGGCCCTGGTACTTAGGCCCAGACCCTTCAGACCCTCGTCGGTCCCGGGTTAACTAGATAACGACGATACGGGGGTGAAACGAAACTAAAGAAAAAGTATTCGTATCGTACCTACCAGCGTGGAAACTAGCCCCCCCGGACTCTGGCTGTTTTGTCGAGATGGCGGCTTTGCTTCTGAATTAAGCATAGCGAGGAAATGCGTTTTTGTTGACTTTGATTTTCTGAGAATTCTTGGAACGACGGACACGTCTCTGATGGTCATTTAATTATGGTTCTATGAGATGAGATGAGAAGCGTTCGGCCTAGTGGAACCGAGTGACTGAAAAAAACATTTGGAGTAAGCAACAACAGGTCCGGTCAAGTTCTGGAGGGGTAACCTCACCGTGACTACCGCCAGTGGCATTTTTTCCTAGCGCTTCCATGCTTCGCAAGGCACGTTAAGCCGTTGGGGCCGGCTGTCATGTAATAGCAGTCGTTAAGCCATGTCAGAGGCCTTATGGGCAACTTGATAACTTCTGACAGTAAGGCCCGCCACTTTCTTACAATTACCCACCAACCCGGACTTGGCCCCCGTGGTGGAGTATGGCCTAACCTTCCTGCGATGCAGGAGGATACCCGTGCCCCCGCAGTTGGGATATACCACGGGTTGACTTGGAATTATTGTTCTACACAACGTTATAAATTAAAATAGTTTGTATTATTCATTTGAATCTAGATTTCATACTTGATACAGCGCGAAATCTGGTTGGACTCTTCGTAAGTTAATCCGGTTTAAATTAATTTGCTTACGAAATACCTAGTTTGCTTAATTATTGTTGGAAGAAAAACAAGTTTTGTGCAATTCAATTCAATTAAATTAATGTAATAAAGATAATAGAAATGGCATAGAGCAATTGCTTAAAAGGTTATTTCACTGCTTCAACAATTTTTGTTCTACACTTATTTCAGTCCGCCGGCCCATTTATTCACACAAAATCATGTTAATCTATATAAATAAAATTCAAAGTCCTGACTGACTGACTCACTCATCAACGCCCAGCCCAAGCCGTTGGACCTAGGAAGCTGAACTTTTGCACAGAGGGTCTATATATAATGTAGGCAAGGATTAAGACCGGATTTTTTTAAATTCAACCCCTAAGGGGGCGAAAAAGGTTGGCAAAATTTGTATGGGAGGTATAAAGAATGTTGTCTAATTTTCTTGAAAATTAAATTAAATACTCTTTAACACAATTGATTGAACTCGTGTTTCGCAGTTTTTCTAAATTTAACCCTTAAGGGAGTGAACGGGGTTGCAAAAAAAATCCACGCGGACGGAGTCGCGGGCAAAAGTAAGTATGTAATATAAGGACCAAGCTGAAAGCGTATATTCGTATATGTCACTTTAGCTATAGAAGATTCCACAGGGCGCAGTGTGAATAGTCGACATCATCTAGAATCTTTGGTGTAATATCTGAGCTATTCATAACCTAAAGCCCCTATTTCTGGTATACTTAAACTCGGTTAATTTACTGTTAACATCTGTCAGGGGCCTGTTTCTTCGAACTACAATGGCAATTCGGCGTACATTGTAAATTCGGTAAGTCTCACAGATGACCCACAGATTGGCAACATACTTTGAACTGTCACATAATAAATCACGCTTTCTAGTTTAGTTTAATTCAATTTTAATTTAATTTAAATTTTTATAATTTAATTAACAATTGATTATTATGAAATACAAGAACAAAACTTTTAGCTGTTAACTTAAATTAACAGATTGTTAGCATAGGAGCGTAGGGACGAAACCGTGCGCACCTAAGTTGTAAAGCAATCTCACGCCTCGACAAATGACCTGTAACAACGACCAAACTAGCCCCGAATTACGGGAATTGGGTCACACTCATATTAGGTGTTGTTTGGGCGTTATTATTATTATTGGGTTCACTCCCGTTGGTTGAATAAACTAAGAAGGGTTTTTTTTTTTGGGAAATTATCGCGTTACGGCGATGTTTATTTGGAGATCCGACGACTTTCTTAAAGAAAGATAGTGAGAGCGTAACACCATAACGTAACATTTACATGCAGGCACATACATTGCTCCTGGCCTCACACTAGGATACCCTATGCCGTCGGAACCAGAATCAACGACATCTCAAAAGTGTAAACATCCAAGACCTGGCTTTTTTGTCCCGAGGCGGGGTTCGAACTCGGGATCTCTTGCATGGTAGGCAGATGCGCTACCGCTGGGCCTAAGAGATCGTCTTTACATTTATGGCAACAACAGTTAGACACACATTCATTGTCATCAGCCCACCGCTGCCCACTGCTGGGTATAGGACTTTTACATTATTTTTATTTTTAATGCACTAACCCGTGCTAAGTACAAATTTAAAAACCTATTTAGACGCTGAAAATTCCACCCATTCCGGGATTCGAACCCGCGACCTCTGGCTATCCGTGCCAGCGCTCTTACCAACTGAGATAGGACTTTTCCCCCACATTAATAAAGACAAAACTAAATAAATGGACAGTAAAAAATAAAACATACTTCACAAACTTTGTCCGTGCGTACATTCGTTTGGTCCGTTCTCTCTGAGACAAAGGAGAAGGGGAAAACTTGACTGGAGCTACCCTCCCTAGCCATGAGGAGAGATAAATGGAAAGCCCTTGTGTCAGCCCCAAACCCACGGAGGAGTGAAGGGACCAAAGAAGAAGAGAAGAAGACAAACTTTGTCGCTGTGTGACTCTGCTGTTCACAGACATGGTAACAGACTCAGCATAGTGGTGAGGGTATAGACCCATTCTGTTTAATTTCACCTAAGATTTCTAGAGGCGGTAGCCCAGAGGGTCTGTATTGCAGAAGACCTGAGAAAGATGAGCAAATACAGGAACTGGAAGAGAGAGTCAAAGGCACGAGACACGTGGAAGAAGATTGTGGAGGAGGCCAAGACCCACACAGGGTTGTAGCGCCATAAGTAGAAGAAGAAGCCCAGAGGAAGCGAAAGATCCAAGTTCGCTTTCCATTGCGGGCATATACCACTTAGTTGACTTTATTTTCTAAAAAACCTATTTAGAGGTTAATAATTCCACCCATGCCGGGTTTCGAACCCGCGACCTCTGGCTATCCGTGCCAGCGCTCTATCCAACTGAGCTAATGGGCGACTCACCGGCATCAGTGAAATTTCGAACCTCTTTACACTATTCTCTGTATTACGTACAGGCAGCGACATCTGGCTGAAGTCGATTGCATCACTTACAGCCCCGACTACCTACTTTGCAGTTAGAATGGCATGTGTGAAATTTTAACCTCTAAATAGGTTTTTTTAAATTCTCCTTAGCACGGGTTAGTGCATTACAAATAAAAATAGTATAATTTATTTTCTAAGTTATGTACATTTGTGAAGTTATAGAAGCAATACCACTCGCTAACCGTGAATATCTGAAATGTTCAAATACCTCACCACTTGAAATTGCCCGTCCGCGGTAAGCACGTGAGGTAATTAAGCATTTCCAGCGCTGAGCAACTATGAAATATTAGCAACTTTAAAACTGCAGGTAGCCAACACAATGTAAATACTAGAAATAAACATACACTTTTGATCCCAAGATTTAGGCTGGCAAAGGTTAATACATCCTTCATGGGGCATTGTATACGCTTCTACAATAAAATCCCTGAAGATATATTAAGTTTGACTGAAGCACGGTTCAAAAAATGTGTAAAGTACACTTTGTACCAAAAGAGCTACTATAATATTAAGGATTATTTAGATGACAATGATGTCTGGAATTCACGAGTTTTATAGAATCTGTGTAAAATTCATTAATTAAAAATTCATTCTGTGTAAATTCGGTAAAATTCACGAGTTTTATAGAATCTGTGTAAATTCTGTTAAGTAAGGAATTTGAAAAGACTAAGGGCGAGATAAATAGTCGTTGCTTAGCCCAAGTCCGTACTCATGCTTCCCTAAGCATTACTTCAGGCCAACTTAGCTAAGCATCAATGCGTTACTAAAATAGACGTTTGCTTAGCTAAGCATGTTCTTAGGCCAATGCTAAGAATTAGTCCGGGTTTCGCGACTTAGAGAGTGCCAAAGTACTGTCTATGATAGACAAATCGATTCTTAAGCAAGTGCTTTCGCTAAGACTCGTTCTTAGAAGCGACTATTTATCTCGCCCTAAGTTTTTAGTTTTTTTCCCATTTTTTCTCCAAAATGATCCAGATTTTGAAATGGACACCTAGTTTGACTTGTAACGTTCACTAAGCCGCAGTATCTGCGCTACTTTGAATAAAACCTTTTCATTTTCAATGCCTAAGGTTCTCAGGTTTCCACGCAATATTTGGTTTTGCTGCTACAAATTCTCAACTAGAAGTAAACAAAGAACACACCGATTCGAACTCACGACCTTTTGAATGTGAGGCAAACATTTACCGACCACGCTGCCACTAATTCTCATATCAAAACTCGCAAAACTTCTCGCCTGTGTGCTCTGAAGTCTCTGTTCCGATCTAAAAACCTGGAGCCCCTCGCAAACGTTTAAAAAAGCGTCTTAATTAACGCTCATTGATTATTTCGCCGCCCAACGAAGAATAAGGGTACAAGGGTAGCATAAAAACGGGGGTGCAAGGTGCGGGGTGGCTGGGGGCGAGCGGGAAATGTGAAAGCAGACACACGAAGCCCGAAGCTGGCCCAGTAGCGTCGGCAAAGGAAGTCTGGGGTGTTCATTTTGGTTTTTTACACGACTGTTTAAAAAAAACTGAAGTGTAATGTACTTTTTAGGACCTTCTTGGTTGGACATTCACGTAATTCTAACAATATTAGAAATGTGAAAGTTAGTGAAGATATTTGTATGTTTGTTACTCAATCATGCAGTAACGTCTGAAGTTTACACGAAAGTTGGCGTTCAGACAGACAACAATTTGGATTGAGACATAAGCATGACATCTGAGAAGTAAGCCCCGAAATCAGATTAGGATGGCATTGTATTTCTACTACACTAGCAATGCCGGCGACTGCGTTCGTGTGGTTAGCGGATAGCCTACACCTATGTTTACACTACCCATTCTAAATTCTGGTGAAGGTATTTTTGAAATCGGTTAAGTACTTTTGGAGATTATCGCAGATTAGCATAGATGTAATAAAGGAAATTCACAGAAATATAAAATATCAACCCCGAAAGGGTTTTTTTTTCGGGATTTCTCTCTAGCTCTGAAGGAACGCAAAAACTCTCGTTACGCTAATAATAATAAAACTTATTAGACTTAGTTTTTCCATTGAATTCTAAGAGTTTTGTAATAATTTCTAATAACGTATACACCAAAAAACACAATTTTGCGAGATTACTCAAAGCATCATTAGCAACTAGTGAAGACACAGGTGTCACGCGATTTGTATGGAACGTTTTTGTACCACTTGATTGCTGTTATATTATAAAAAATATTATTTATCTTTTAAGGGCCTCTCCAATGAGATGAAAATAAATCTTTTGCAAGGTCTTTCTATGTAAATTTTTCCTAACATACATATTTACAAAAAAACCTCTGGCAGTTTAGGGTACATAAACCCAATTAACAAGTAGGAAGACTCTGCTACGCTACAGCTGCAATAATATGTACCTGGAATTCTCATAATGAACCCGTTAGAAATCCAACGTGACTTATTCTGCCGACCATCCAAAGACGGCGGCCGCCCCCCGTACTAAGCAGTTATTATTTACTGGCTTTTATCATTTCGAAAATTTCATATTCCCGCCGCTCGGACGGTTGAGGTTTAAACCGTATGGACTAGAGAGCACACAGGGTAGATAAGACGCCAAACAAATGGAACGTTCGATGTTGTTAATACAAATATAATAGGTACAATCGATATCAACCCTTGTATGTCCCTACTGCCGGGTCTCTTCCTGCATCATCGCAGGAAGGTTAGGCCATACTCCACCACGGGGGCCAAGTCCAAGTTGGTGGAGGATCGTAAGACAGTGGCGGGCCTTACTGTCAGTGTTATTTTACGTGAGGTTACGTTACGTTTATCAATTTGCCACAGCGAATTTTAAAGCCCTTGGTCTCGAACCGGATAGGAACTAGGATAGCATGTGCGTCAGGAACATGTGTGTTCCATTAACTAAGTGTTACTCAATACGAATTTAAATAATATTAGGCTTTAGAAACAAAGCTTAACTAATTATATTTACTTGGAAACAGAAATTACAGTAACAAAAACAAAGGTTCTTGATAGGTAAATTTTCGGAAACGAAAACTGTTGACTTAAAACATTTCTTTGTAAAATCCCGTCAATATAGCCATAACATACCGCCAAGTATAAGAACAACTACTATTGTATAACATACGAGTATACCTACTTCATGATCATCATCATCAGCCCACCCCACTGCTGGGTATGCCTTTGTCTCTTGCTATTCGCAGGATCACTGCCGACCTAGTCACAACGTCCGACCATACCTACTTACTTACTTAATCTCCAGACTAGGAAAATCCCACAACAAATATTTAACATATAATATTGGCTTTCATCCTCTAAAAGCGGCATATCCATACCAAACGCCCCACGTCCTTAGAGCGTCCGACTACGTACAGTGAAAACGTGGGGGTGCCACTTTTTGCCTACAAACAGACCGCTTGGAAAGTATGTTGTATACCAGGCGGGCAGAGGGGGCTAGGGAGTTTGCTAAGAAATAATACTGCCGCTTGCGAGTGCTGGCCGGCTGGACACCTCCTTTGTTTTATGCTGTACGCGTACATATATTAATCTTAAGTTATAGGCTTACGGTAAATCTGGTTTAAATTAGAGAAAGGGGGTTTTACTTTGTACTGGAACGCACAGCAACAAAGTACTTAAGGTTCTTGTGGAGTTAAGCGGATGTTATAACTTTTCATAATGTGAATTAACATCGTGATAGTGTAAAAATTGTGAAAGTATGAATTTTGTCATTTACCACTGTTTCTCGTACAACAATATAATAAACTACTGTTATTAGCTGTCAATTGTCCAAATTGCATATAAAAAACTGACAGCTGTTAACAGTGAATTAACAGACTCTGTGGGCCAGTTTCTGAATTGAGAATTCCGCTATGTAAATACTTAACTGTTGGGCTGTCTTTTTTAATTTCTCAACAAAGAGCATGACAGAACATTACTTAAGTATTTACTTATCGAAATTCTCAATTCAGAAACCGGCCATTAGCGTACGAGAATCCGGGGGTTGATCACTTTAATAAAATTTGGTAGACAGGCTGGATTAACTCAAATACTTTCTATGTAAATCCGTCATGGAGAAAGTTGCGAGCACAGGTAAAAGCCATAATATAAACACATGCCTGTATCCCGGTGTGGAAAGCAGAGACGTGTGTCTGCTTCGATCCTGACGAGACTCTTTCGCTTCATCTCGTTTTTTAAACCATTCATTCATTCACGTGTATAAATCATACACAATAAATACAGCGCTAGGATTACCTACATAGTAAAGAAGCAAAGAATTTCATAACGTAGCACTTTCTTCTATGCTACGTACATTAGTTGCTACGCCGTAGGCGCTTAGACATGCGCTACGCGGCCCGTAGCGAAATTTCGGCGACAGAGCGCTACGACGGGCGTAGTAGACAAGGCACGTTTATTTTTTCCACTTTTCATGTCACCGCGTAATGTATTTCACGGTTATTTTTACACAAAAAGGTTGAACATAACGTTTTGTGTAATACTGGATCTCTTTGGTCTTTTTGTGCTTATGGAACGTGTATGCCAGCTGCATTCAGATTTCGAAAAAGAACATTACTGCTATTTGAATAATATTTTTTACCATTTGGTGGTTAAAAAGCAAACCAGCCAGCTTCAAAGAGACGAAATCCGCAGTTTAATCAATCTAATTTGGATGCAGCATAATAAAGTGAAAACCGTTTTATATTGCGTTCAAACTTAGTTGCTCAGCACTACACTCAGCAGGGTTGCCAGACGCGCCAGCTAAACCATCAGGGTCCCCGTATTTTTAATGAAAGCCACTGCGGGCGGGGGCGTACTATACCGTATTAATCTTGGCAGACGGCCTCCGCACCCCTGCTACCCTGGTACCTCGGGTAAGGAACCACACAGCGGGGAGCGAGATTTTTCCCGTTCCGACTTTCTCAGTGCATATTTTATTATGGAGGGCGGCGCCGGGCTTGAAATTTATCGATGGCAAAATAAAACTAACGTCCGACGCCGAGGGGCTAGGTTAGGACGCAGAAAGAAATACTTAATTTCCATTGTGAGGAGGGTTAATTGAGATTTTTCCATTACTCACCAGCGAAAAGCCAATATCCTGAGACCCCGACGACAGCGCGCGGCATCACGTGTCAATAAGAGAATCGCTGTCCGTTTATTTTTCATTTCAGCAGGAAACCGGGGAAATTACGAGGGAAAAAAATCAGTCTCGATCTTCCCACCGCGGCGGCAAAAAACCCGCCGAAAAGGAAGCGGGCGACCATTAGAGTATTATCGGGGAAAAAGGGAGGGGTACGAAAAAATCTGAAAAAAATTGCTCCGCCACCCTTTCCTTTCCTTTTTCGTGAGCGTCGCTGGCCCCCCTTGGGCCGGCATCGGCACGGGGCGCATGTATGGGTGGTACTACACGAAATGACAGGTGAATTTGGTAAATTAAAGTTGTTAAGCCGTGGCCAGACAAAGCCGCTGTGGTACCGCGGTCGGTAGGATGCTTGCCAATCATTTAAGAGGACGTCAGTTCTACCCTTCATATATTTGTCACCTAAACTACGTACATTTGTGAATTATACTAGCAATACCACTCGCTAACTGTGAAAGAAAACATCATGAGCGAACTTGAGTGCTGAGGCAATCCAATCCGCTCTCTCTCTCTCTCTGAGAGATGCTCTATGCTCTAAAATGGGACAAACCTATAATAGGTTGCATTATTACAGACAAAGCTGGTTTGCTCAGGAAAGTAAGTACTGGACTAAAACCCTACAAAATATTTATGTCAGCCAGTCAACTAAACATTTAGAAAGTTACATTAAAAAAAACACATAAAAACTAATTAAGCTCTAATTATTTCTACCCCTCTTCCGTTCCCCCTTTTTATCTATCTCTTTCTTTGAAAGAAATTGTGTGCCAACCAACGGGACCTGTTTAAACAAAGTTATCTGCGGCGAAGCAGCCAAACCTGTTCCCCCGTTGCGTCTACCACAGACTTAATGTTTCAATTTTTGAATAGTACTGGGCAAAGGATGTTTTATTACGTAAGTGCTAGAGGCCAGGCAACTTTGCGACTAATTGCTCGAATGGAGGCATTTCGGTAAAACAAGGCGCGCCATAGTTGGCGGCACTGTGAATGGCACGAGGTATAAACAGAAGCACAGGTCTATTCTGACCGCGTTTTGGTTGGGTAATAAATTAGATTCATGATCATCGTCATCGTTCAGCCACAAGAAATCGTAATGTAATGTAAAAAGTTGTAATGAATAGCGTTTTCTGACTTTTCAAATCAGAGATATTTAGTTTTAATTTTTATAACTAATAAAAGAAAATAATTTATTATTAATCACATATTATTATCATAAAATAAAAAAATTACATTCACACCACACACACTCAAATACTCCCAAATTAGAATATCAACTAGCGTTTTCTGGATCAATGCGCATTTTGTTTATTATCAGCGAGCGTTGTTCTTCTGTTACTTTTTGTTTGGTGTCAGCGTTAATTTATAGAAGTGGTGTTTAGTTAAACTCTGATATGATATTGCCAGTGTTTACCGACATGATATTTCACTGAACGAATGTATTTGTAGTTCACTTGTTGCAATTATTTACACTTTGCTAACTTGCTCCTAACAAAAGCACAAGCAAATAAACCTTTGTTCATACTTAATCTTACTGAGTTAAGTAGTACCTATGTAGAAACATTTATTTTGGTTGTAATTTGGTTGTAGTCTACGAAACCACAAGCTTTTTCTACATAGTTCTAACTCAAAACTCCTCATTTAACTTTATTTAACTACCAGAGCACCATAGATAGTCGACAAGTCAATGCAGCCCAAAGGGACCTAACGAGTGCGCCGCACCGCGTCAATATGAAAATAATTCATGTGTGACAATAATTAAGAGGTTTTGCCCTCCGCGCCCCCATGCCACCCTAGTACCTACGCGTGTAACTCGGCTCGTATAAGTGGGGACTAGTCGAAAAGTATTTTTCTCGCAATAAAGTAAGTAAAAAAGTGTTTATTGGAGCAAATAAAATCAATACACTCTTAAGTAACAAGAAAAATATAGTAAGTAAGTGATTTACAAATTTTAATGCGACTTCCAACACCAAAACTAGGATAAACCTGTATCTTAGGAGTTGGAGCTCTTTCGACGAGTGACTTACATCATAACATAGCACTATACTTAAAATGATAAAGGGTAAGCTTAACAAAAAAAAAACTGTAGGAATTAAAACAAAGTTAATGACTTTGCATTTCTTGACTCAACCTAACCCTACGACTGTGTCTTTGGATCGATACATAATTTATCATTAGGAGGGTCGGAGGAAAAAAAAAATGTAATAATAATTTAAGCTAAAAGCTAAACGTATATTTGTATAAGGCGAATATTTGTTTTATTTAAAATCAAAAAACGGCAAATATTATCGTCATGTACCTCTGTGTCGTCTTGTTTACATACCTTATAACCAAATACTTCGTTGTGTTAGAGGGGGAGTATGGCGCTCCACAAGGTCCTTTGGAATTAAACCACTGGAATTCACTTAACTGATGTTTATTGTGAATCTCAAACAAAACACAGTACGTACAGTTAGTCCGGAAATTTGGTAAAAAGGTCACTTCACGTAATTAAAGGTAATCCGATAGGTTTGGTCAATCACTTGGTTAAGCAACAACGGGCGCGGTCAGGTACGGGATGGCTGAGCGTTCCGTGACTACCACTAGTGGCATTTTTCCGAGCGCTTCCGTGCTTTGCAAGGCACGTTAAGCCGTTGGTGCCGGCTGTCATATAATGGCAGTCGTTAAGCCATGTCAGAGGCCTTATGGGCGGCTTGATAACTTCTGACAGTAAGGCCCGCCACTGTCTTACATTCCTCCACCAACCCGGACTTGGCCCCCGTGGTGGAGTATGGCCTAACCTTCCTGCAATGCAGGAAGAGACCCGTTCTCCAGCAGTGGGGACAACAAGGGTTGATAACGACGACGACGATAGGTTTGTGAGTTATGGTTCGTCTGCTCGCGGCATGCACCTACTGCAGTTTTATATTAGACACTGCGCGTCGACATTACTTATGTCGGCAAAATTGAGAAAATGAGGCCATGAACCTAACAGTTGGCATGGGAAGCAAAATAAAAACAATATGTTAGGCATTGTATACGGTTTGTTGTGTGGGATTCAACTGTGCTTTATTTTTCTTATCTATTTTATAAATAAACTATGTCGCACTAATTTCGTTTTTTCTTTCCCCTCACCCGTACTTGTCACAGTTGTAGTTGTATATAAGTATTTCTTAATGATTCGCGATACTCATACATATTTATATATTAAACGGGTCTAATCGCGGTTATGTATTAGGTAAAATGTAATTACCTTATAGTACATTGTGATATAAATGCGGTAAGTTGAAAATTACAGCCGAGGCGATATTACTAGCCCGAGCCATAGGCGAGGGCTATAAGAAAGCAGAGGCTGTAATTTTCAAAGCGCACGTATGTCATACGACGTTTTATAACATATTTACGAGGAAATTAATAAAACTCTGACTTTGTTATCATCACTACATGACGACATTTTCGAATAAAAACAATACATGGAAAAGAAAAAGCGCGCGGATTTATTTTTACTTGTCCACAAATAAGCGAAGCGCGCGCATCAACTTTTTTTTTTAGGCAAAGGTACAAAAACAGCCAGTATTACTTTATTCATTTCATTTCATTACTAATAAAGTAAATTAATATTTTTGTGTTTCTGTTACAGATAAATGGTTGTAATTTATTGTCAAAATTAATTAAATTAAAGAATTAAATGTTTATTTGTTATATTTTATTTCCCAAAGTTAATTTTATTCATAAAATATTGACTATTTTCTTGACATAAAACCTCTTTGCTAAGATTTTTAAAAGTATCGTTCATTTTAAGACGGAGTATCTTAAAACTTTATTTAAAAAAAACACGTGCCTTTTACATCACATTATCGCACAAGTACGTAATGAGATACATTACGATATTGAAATTGGTGTAATTACAACCACTTTACGAGCAAATATGTTATAAAATTAATTACCTTAGATAGATGGATAGAATATTCTTTATTACATGCAATAAAGAATATTTTACATGCAATAAGAACACCAGGGATTACATAAGAAACTCAAAAAATAACAGTAAAGTACAATTGGCGGCCCTATTACTAAAAGTATTTTTTTCCAGACAACCATTGACGGAAAGAAGAAATGGAAACTGATTGACGGGTAGTCGGCGCAACTAAACTATATTATTTCATAGTTGATACACATACATAAATGGTACCTAAATATGAAATAAATAAAAATAAACATTACCCAAAAAAAAGAAAGATAGGACATAAACGAAAGATATACCTACATAATACTAGAAAGGGATTTGACAAATAAAAATAACTAACTTACATAAAGGAAAGTTAGTGGATAGTCACGGGTAGACTGAATGTATCGCGTCACGCGACGATCAGCTCAATTTTGACGCAAGACGGGACAGACTCCGCTCGCTGGCGACACTGCCCCGCCTCGCCGACGCACGGCGACCTCTCCCAGTCAAGAGTCAGTGTGTGTCGAAGTGTTTCGAACGAATTGTCATAATCTGTGCGCGCGCGCCGGCCGGCCGGCCCAAAAGCTACACCCGATATTGGTTTAATTATTGTGCATTGAACACTCACACTCAACTCATCCATATTGTTATCCTAATCGTCGGCTCATATCATCTCCCAATCAATGAATCAGCTCACAGTGCTTAGTGCGAGTTTGACAGATCCAATCGAATAACTTCACTACCGCGTTAATCGAGCATTGAGTAGTGAGTATGAGTAAGTTAACCGTTCGAACTGGCAAAACGCTGTCACAGTACAACTCGCACTCGCGTTTATTGGGGTTTTGGCTGGTAAAAGTGTTCACTTCTCAACGTAAACCATTACAACTTGCACTCAGCAATTTTAATTTCCATACTTGTCACTAGGTGGCGCTTCCTCGATGCCATAGAAATATGAGTTTACGTTAACGCGATCGAGTAGTTAAAAAACTCGCACTAAGCACTCTGGTGAGTCTGCCATTTCTTCCTTTTTCACCGCCTCATATCTCACTCATCCCACTCTAGGATTAGGTCTCCACACCTCAATCCCACATCACCACTGAAGTGGCGAGTATAATCAAATATTGTAGCTAGACTTTTAGTTCTTCACAGCGGGCCGACACACACCACTTACTATGTCCGGGGAGAAGTCCGCACAGGACAGATGTAGTTGTTCACAACTTAGAGATCATTCCCTCCTCCTAATGTGATGTGACATATTTTGCAATTTTACATCTAGAAATTATTAATTTAAAACAGCAGTTTAAAAATCCTTTTATTTTAAACGATGTTTTAATATTATCAGCAATACTATTTACTTGAATTAGCTTATATTAATTAGTTTTATTAATATTTAATTAGTCGTATTGTTTAAAAAACAATAATTTATTAATTACATTTTTAAGTGTGAGTCACAAAACTTAGAACCCCTCCAAACCCTTGTCATTCAATGTCATACTTTTAAGAATAAGAATAAGAATAAAAAAGGTTTATTCTTTTTCAGCCCTCTTTCCCCATTAACGTATGACGTACTATATGGTTTACTATATCCCGAGTGCGGGCATGTACCAATGACTTTGTTTAATTTCAAAGTTACGTACAATTGCGAATTTGCAGTCGCAATACCACACGCTAACGGTGAAGGAAAACATCGTGAGGAAACCCGCGGCTTGGTTGGCTCCGCACGTATTGACTAGTCTTTCCTGTGGGCTAGGCCGACTATACTGTCAGGATGGTATAGGTGCTGGGCAAGCCTACACCATCTATAAAACCATGACCCAGGCACTACAGCGTCGGAGTGGTCCCTTCACCCATCTAGTGTGAGTGAAGATACCACTGGACGCTGTATAAATCATCTCATTAAGTAGATGCAAAAAGGCCAATATTATTTATTATTATTATTTACTATATGGTTGGTCCCTAAGCTATTATCAAGTTGAACGATACTTACAACGTAGGCGCATAGCGTGGGATAATAGTGTGGTATTCAAGCTAATGTGAAATTACTAACAAAATACTTTTTACTTTACTGATTTAAGAAACACCTGTTTAAAAGTTTTTTCACTTCTCATGTTTAGAACATGAAAATATTTATTAATACGTGGTGCAAGTACATAAATAATTAATATATAATTATTTATGTACATGCGCCACGTACCGACTATATTCTTCATGCAATACGATAGGACCGTCAATTGTATAACATTACTTAGATTTAGGAAATCGTGGTCGTATTTTTTTCTGGTTGTGCAATAAAGTGTTTTCTATCGATAGATAAACAAGATCAAAAACATGTATAGATATTTTCCTTAGGAACTAAAATTCGATTTTTGGCGCGATCTGTAGTTCTAATATGTAGATATATCTATCTACACATTAGACCTACAGATCGCGCCAAAAATCGAATTTTAGTTCCTAAGGAAAATATCTATACATGTTTTTGATTTACAAAACACTTCACAACAGCCAATCACAACACGTAAAGATATATCATTCATAATCGCCCATCTTTAAGTCCATCGATGTCTTGTACTCGTATTAGTAAACCGGCTTCTAACTGCTCTGTGTTATTTTTCTTACTATTTTATTTCCGAGAACTTCTCCTGCTTTAATTTAATTTAATTTACTCAAATTGCATGAAATTTTATTTTTAATATACCTATCAGATGAATTTAAATATAATTATTTCTTATTAATTGACATTGTTACTATTGATAACGTTAAATGTAATTGACTTTTTAATATTTGAAGTTTGTGTATCAATCTGTGACGTGTTATTTCTGTGTCTTAATTATCTGTGTGAATGTGTATGGATCTCGGTCTGAAATAAAAACGTTTCATTTCATTTAACATTTTCGCCAAGTCGTGATAGAGTGTAGTCGGGGAGATATCACCAGGGGGACAGGGGGGCGCTTATGACTCGATAGGTACCGGCCCTGGATATGGTTGGGTTCCATGAAATGAGGTAAAGCTGTTTGCGCCTTGAAGCTAGGGAGGATATTTTTCCAGCTTTGTTTAACCGAATCGGAGAAGGTTTTTATAACAACGTAAAATAATTGACAGATATTTCATTTCGTTAATAGACAGACACTTATGTAAAACGCGTCCGAAACCTTCATACAGTACGATGAAAATCAGTTAACGGTAATTGTCGTAAATCCCTCATCTCTCACATAAATATATCCATTTACAGATAATACCTTTAATTATATTACTCGTTGTCTTATTGAATACAATACAAGAACGATATGAGCAACAAAACCTCCTTTGTAACTCAAAACTAACACAGCCGAATCGTTGACTGATTTTAATCGTATTGTACGTACACTTACAACAATTCTGGTCAGCTGTACTGTGCTCAGTGTGACAAAGTATTCAAAACGAAATTCAGTTGTGCTAGCCATATAAGAACCTATCTGAGGAGATAGCTTTAATCGCCTTTGTCGGATACAGGGCCGCCAACACAACGTAAATACTAGAAAAAAACATAAACTTTCATTTCCAAGATTTTGGCTGGCAGAGGTTAATCCATGGTCTATGGGGCATTGTAAAGGTTTTTACAATATGTACCCTGAAGATAAGATAAGCTTGCATGAAACATGAAAAAATGTGCAAATATGAAAGATTATTTAGATGGAAATGATGTCTAGAACTAAGTCTGTGAGTCAAGTATCAACTTGGTGATGTGGGTACCTCGAGTTGTCATTGGGGACCGGGTGTTGCACTTCCGTCTTCAAGCGTTCATAAAGATAGGTAGATACTATTAGATAGGTAAATATAGTGGTTGATCAGCTCACCGCTCACCGACCGTACCCCGGCTCCCCGTGCTTTATTCTTATTACTTATTTATAAAGCACAAGTGAGGCTGCTAAAACAACTGCTACACGTAAAACGTTTTATCAATGACCTAGGATCGATCCTAGGTTGTTAACGCTTTACCTTGATATCAAGTATCCTACGACTCAATTCAGATCTTTGTCTATCTGTACGCCAGTTTCAGTCGTTTTAACCTTCACGATAACCTCCTTAGCACTAGCACAGGGGGTAATCCAGCTACCCTATACCCACATATCCTGCAGTTCATGCACCCCTGGTATTTGTCTCGCTGACAGTACAATATTCCTTGTAACATTCACGCTGCTGTTCGCCGGGCTTTACGCCCCCAGGGTATTAGTTGCCCTGCTTACTAGACTAGGAAAGAGACACGAAGAAATCAGCTGTTTCTTTTCCTATTTTACTAGCTGCTTAACAGCATAACCTCATTTGGCGCTATCGTAGTGTGTAAACTAGCTACCCTATACCTACATCTCCTGCAGGACTAGCCAGCCTAAAAAGTCAAGTCAGCTCTCTAATTTCTTTAATGTTTCTAGTTTTTCAATTGGGTGAATCAGCCTACCCTATACCTACATCTCCAGAGTGCTTACTGCGAGTTTTTTAACTACTCGATCGCGTTAACGTAAACTCATATTTCTATGGCATCGAGGAAGCGCCTCCTAGCGACAAGTATGGAAATTAAAATTGCTGAGTGCGAGTTGTAATGGTTTACGTTGAGAAGTGAGCACGTTTACCAGCCAAAACACGAATAAACGCGAGTGCGAGTTGTACTGTGACAGCGTTTTGCCAGTTCGAACGGTTAACTTACTCATACTCACTACTCAATTCTCGATTAACGCGGTAGTAAAGTTATTCGATTGGATCTGTCAAACTCTACAGTACTGCACCCCTAGTATTTTCTCGCTGACAGTACAATTTCCTCGCAACGTTCACGCTGCTGTACGCCGGGAGTTTCGCCCCCGGGGCTCGCAGCCCATGCGTAGGCTAGGAAAGGAAGACCAAGAAAGTCAGCTTTTACATTTCTTTTAAGCTTACCCTACACTTAAATCTCCTGCAGTACGTGCACCCCTGGTATTTATCTACCTGATAGTACAAATTTTTTGCAGTAAGCCAAGCGCTTCGGGGGTCTGCCACTATAAAATTACCAGTCAAACGACAAAACTATTGGTACTGACGCGGACGGAAGGCCAGCGCTGGAGTATTTCAGTATTTCTCTTCAGTTCATTTTACACTCTTGTCATGCTGAGTCCAGAGCCCCTTTGCATTTGCCACACCCACAGTACGCACACTGAATGATTTGGTAAAACATTGCTGTCTCAAAATATGTTACTTTATTTTGATTTATTTAACAGAAATCCCCAGCAACACATTACAGTAAATAACAAACAACAGCTAATCACATGCAGCCAATAATGGATTATATACTATGTAAGTTAAAAAAATAATGTATTCCAACACTGCTTTCAAGGTGCCGTTTGCTTTTCTTGCTGTCTCTACAGTCCGCTTAATATTTTTTTATTGTGCGTAAATGCAAATAATTAATCTATCAAAACTTTACTCTCTCCTTTTTTCTCTCCCTTTCTCACTCTCTCTCCCTGGGAGAAACTTTGAAGGCCAAAGCTGTCGTTCTATATCTGTCTGTTAAATCCAGGGAGTGCCTACTCCTTATATCTGCGAGTTGCCAGGGGGCGGACAGCCTGCCGACTTATTATTATCTGCTCCCGATCTTTTGGGGCGCAAATCTGTATTTTTTCGCTTCGAGCATGACCAGGCCCAAGAGACTAATATTTACATAGTTTTTCAATAGAATTATATAAGTACGACAACGGTTGTTACGAGTATTTGCCTCAATTTGGTAGTCTAAAAAGCAACAGCAGTACAAAATCATTCCAGTGGAATAACTAGCGCAAAATAAATAGGCACCTCTCGAGAAGAAGATCGAATCGGGCGAGACATTGGATTAAGGAACACGGCTTATACCATTGCAATGCGATTGGTTACTAGACTATCGATAGTGTGAATGAAACGATTATTATCGGACTAATATGACTATTAAACAACTAAGCATTATAGAGACTCGCCCCCCGGGACCGTTTTGTTTGAGTGAGATTCGTATCCCTTTAAGATATATTCAGACGAGAAGTACCCGGCGAAGTGTGAAACCAAAATAATCAATCACATCACATCACACTAACAATTATTAAAAAGGCGAAAGTTTGTGAGTGTGTATGTTTGTTACTTCTTCACATAAACGTCTGGAACGATTTTAATAAAATCTGGTATGGAGTTAGCTGACACCCTGTAGGTTTCGTTTTACTGCAGGACAATATCTTATTCCCATGGCAAAATCTATAAGCCGTGGGTAGCACCGCGGGGCATAGCTTGTAATGCATCATTATGTCCAAGTATCGGGACCAATATGGACAAGGTAAGGTGAAAAGTTGGCCGCTCTGGAAATTTATTTTGTAGGCCAATGGCCCTAATGAGGGATACCAGCAACTGGTAGTTAGTAAGACCTGAGATTTCCGCATTTAGCCTCATACTTGGGCCATTTTACGTAACAAGCGCTGAAGTTCCTTCACTTGTAGCGAGTGGTATTACTACTATAACTTCGTAACTGTACATAAGTTAGAAAACAAATGTATTGGTACTTGCCGGGATTCAAACCCGCGACCTCCCGATCGAGAAGCCGGCTTTCTACCGCTCCGCTATCCCGGGTCATACCAGTAACTGATGATGAGTCACAATGTTACAGACTAGACAAAAGTCACGTCCGACATGATGTGCTTCGGTCGTGTCCCGCGTGGGCAAATTCTTCGTCATCCGCTCGGTCGCTCCGTCAGGGCCACGTCCGAGCCAAGACTGTGTTTCGTCAGCCAAAGCTCAGGTTTCGGTTTGGTTCGTCAAAGAACCAAAGGAAAGGGATACAATGAAGTTAAATACTTTTAGTTTAGTTTTCTTGTTTACGTATGCGTTAGAACAGTCCTTGGTTTTTCAGGAGCACGAAATACGCAGCACAAAGCATGTCTGACCATTTGAGATTACTAAGGACCTATTACACTCTTCAGTATGAACTTAGTTTATCGTTAAACTTTGTTATGCATAAAATTCTAAACATATTTGGCACAGATTAATAGGTCCTTATCGTAGCCCACGACACAGGCTTAGCCTAGTGTGAGGACTATACAAAATCTGTAAATTACTTAATAATACAATCAGTTGATAAAATAACATTATATAATTGACAGTAGCTACCTCATACCGACGCCTTCCCATATGCACAGTGTTATGAAGTGAATGTCCTACCGTCCATCCGTGAAACCTATTGTGATTGTGATAATTAAATATTTTTATAAATTAAAATATAACATAGCTACTTTTTATCAGAATGAAATGAAATGAAATTAAATTTATTATATGAAACCTTTTACATTGCTTTTCACTCTTCCTTAAACTTGGCCTTTTCGCATCTACTTAATGAGATGATTTATACAGCGTCCAGTGGTATCTTCACTCACACTAGATGGGTGAAGGGACCACTCCGACGCTGTAGTGTTTCTTAAACTTAAAATATTTATGGAGATGTGATGTCGTTGAGGTTTCAGATTTAAAGTTACAGCCGATATCTAAGCTAGACTAGGTCTGTAATATAGATATCGTCGTCAGGCTATACTAGTCCACTGCTGGACACAGCCCTCCCCTAATGAGCGCCACGTTGTGCTATCATAGGGGGTAATGCCCATAATCCCCACGCTGGGCATGCGGGTTGGGGATCGCAGTTCGGTGGAATTGTACTGCAGGGGGCGCTGCTGCCCACCCCCCGGTTTGTGTCCCTTAGTCGCCTTTTACGACACCCGCGGGAAGAATTGGGTTGGTGCTATTCGCTAGGCCGACACCACACAGTACGCGACACCACACAGTACATATATAGATATCAGCTTCCATTAATAAAGTACTCTGATGCTACAATACAGTAGCACAAGTGAAACCTGAAGGGCACTGATGTTGGTTTACTGCTAGAATAGGCACAGCCAGTCTCGTCTTACGAGACGGTGAATACTTAGATCACATAAACTCACGCCTGTACATTGGTGAGGCAGGCAGAAACAAGACTGCCATTCGCGACAGTCCTTATCCTGACTAACATGAAACCGGCGCGTGCGTTCATGAAGCGACTAATAAATCAAATGAAATCACTTTTACTAAAGAATTAGGTCGGGATTGGAGGAATCGTGGTTTCGACGACAGCTCAGGGTCATTTCTGATGCATAGGATCTGCCTTGCTCAGCAGCGTAGTAACGCTGCCAGCGTTATGGGGGCCTTTGTGTCAAAGATGTCCCAGCGTGGTCTATTTAATTGATATTTTATTAATGACATTAAAAAAATAAAAAAACTAATGACATTCTTTGTGTGACAATAATATTAAATGTTATGCTTATGACGATACGATTGTGGATTCGTTTAATTTATGATTGTGCACGTGACTTATTTCTCTATAAAAAAAACTTACTAGTTGGCCATTATATCAAATGAAATGAGAGTTATTTGTCTTCCAAAAATCTGTTACAGCTATCCTTAAAATTAAGGTAATAATTACCTTAACAATTATTGTTTGTACACAGTCAGATTCCACGCTAAACTTCCTCTCTGCATCTCCCAGAGACACACGAGTGAGTTTTTATTAGTCTGTTCTGCAAATAAAAACCTTAATCACACACTAAAACCGAATCCGGCCGAAATCCTTACCAGGCATCCATAAAACAAAGACTAATTCCTAACAGCCAGCGACACACTTAGAGACGGGGTGTGCCGAAATGATTATTTAATCCGTGCCCCTGCCTGCCCCCTGGCTGACCGGGGGGTGTAGGGGGGTGGAGGGGTCTGAGAAAAAGTTCAGTACGTCTATCAAACTTGGGAAATGGGGCGAAGGAACACTGCGAGCTATAACTTGAGAAATGACTGTAATAAGACACGAGAGTCTTTTCTATTCTGTTTCTGGAGAGATTGTGAGTATTCTAGGCTGATTTTTAGGATCGAGACATCGCTTCATTATTATCATGGAGGTAGCACGTTTATATCTTGTTGAGACTTTGAAGCGCCCGTGACCTAGTCAAACCAAGTGATTGGAATCAATCACTTGGGTTAAGCAACAACATGCGCGGTCAGGTGCAAGATGGATGACCTTCTCGTGACTACCACTAGTCGCATTTTTTCAAGCGCTTCCGTGCTTCGTAATGTACGTTAGGCCGTTGGTGCCGGCTTACATGTAATGGCATTCATTAAGCCATGTAGAGGCCTCATGGGCGGCTTGAGAACTTCTGTCAATAAGGCCCGCCACTGTCTTACAATCTTCCACCAAACCGAACTTAGACCCAGTGGGGGACTATGGCCCAACCTTCCTGCGATTCAGGAAGAGCCCCTAGCCCCAGCAGTGGGGACATACAAAGGTTAATATCGAGACTTTGACACAGATGGAAATACACAAAGACGAAATCTCCTGAGTCTGTGTATATATGGGACCGTTATCAACCCTTGGATGTCCCCACTGCTGGGGCACGGGTCTCTTCCTGCATCGCTGGAACGTTATGCCATACTCCACCACGGGGGCCAAGTCTGGGTTGATGGAGGATGGTAAGACAGTGGCGGGCCTTACTGTCAGAAGTTATCAAGCCGCCCATAAGGCCTCTGACATGGCTTAACAACTGCCATTATATGACAGCCGGCACCAACGACTTAACGTGCCTTGTGAAGCACGGAAGCGCTCGGAAAAATGCCACTAGCGGTAGTCACGGGACGCTCACCCATCCCGTACCTGACCGCGCCTGTTGTTGCTTAACCAAGTGATTGATTCCAATTTCTCGGTTCGCCTATGCCACGAGCGCTTCTAGTTTGGGACCAGAGTGCTTAGTGCGAGTTTGAAAGATCCAATCGAAAAACTTTACTACCGCGTTAATCGAGCATTGAGTAGTGAGTATGAGTAAGTTAACGGTTCGAACTGGCAAAACGCTGTCACAGTACAACTCGCACTCGCGTTTATTCGTGTTTTGGCTGGTAAACGTGTTCACTTCTCAACGTAAACCATTACAACTCGCACTCAGAAATTTTAATTTCCATACTTGTCGCTAGGTGGCGCTTCCTCGATGCCATAGAAATATGAGTTTACGTTAACGCGATCGAGTAGTTAAAAAACTCGCACTAAGCACTCAGGGCGAGTGATTATGCTGGGAGGAAGTTATTGTTCAGTTTTTGGAGATATTGTTAGTTTGGTTGTAAGTGTGAGGAGCAGTTTCTGAATTGCGAATTTCGCTAAGTGAATACCTAACTGTAGTGCCGTCTCTTCGAAATTCCCAGCAAAGACCGTGATAGCACGTTACTTAAGTATTTAGTTAGTGAAATTTTCTACCCGGAAACCAGCCCTCGTCGTCGTCAGGCTATACTAGTCCACTGCTGGACATAGCCTTCCCCTAAAGAGCGCCACGTTGTGCTATCATAGGGGTAATGCCCATAATACCCACGCTGGGCATGCGGGTTGGGGATCGCAGGTTGGTGGAATTGTACTGCAGGGGGCGCTGCTGCCCACCCCCCGGTTTGTGTCCCTTAGTCGCCTTTTACGACACCCGCAGGAAGATAGGGTTGGTGCTATTCTCTAGGCCGACACCACACAGCAGACAGCAGTAAACCAACCCTAAGTAACTATAAATCAAGAAATAAACATAAAGTACTCAGTGGACGATGGCCCTTACAACACCGAAGGGGCCAAAGTAGTTTTTTGATCAAAACACTGTTTTTGTGCGTCTTCCAGACCAAGAACTAAATGGCGTCGGTCCAAAGCCTTGGACACAGTATACAGTCGACAGTTGATCAACCTTTTCACTTTTGTTGCAAAGTCACCCGAAACGTCACCGAGTAGAGTCCTCGCACGTGGAAGTCAATGTGTGGTCGACTGTACGAATGTCACAAAAAATATGGAGGCACTTTTTCAGTTCAGTAAGACTGGATTGGCAGTTCGTTTGGCACTTTGGCAATCTTGGGCAACTAGCGAAGGATGCCTTCGGCTGTTTTCGATAGAATTCAAGTTTGCTTCTTTATATAAAGCATGTTCCTAAGGGCCGATTCCTAAACTGTAATATTACTTATGTAATGTTCACGCTCTTTTCTGGAAAATTCGAAGAAAAGAGAAGAAGAAGTAACACATTTACCGCCACATAGATATTCCTAAGCACTCGTGGCCTAGTCGAACCGAGTGATTGAAATCAATCATTTCAGTTAGGCAACAGCAGGCGCGGTCAGGTGCAGGATGGGTGACGGGAAAAATGCCACTAGCGGTAGTCACGGGACGGAAAAATACCACTAGCGGTAGTCACGGGACGGAAAAATACCACTAGCGGTAGTCACGGGACGTATCAAGTAGAGTTATCAAGTTGAAATTAAAAATCGTATACTCAGGTCTACACTACAATCCCTTTTAGGTTGAGAAATAAATCTTTGAGACAGCTCACGTACTATAAATATATATTATGTGAGTACCTACGCACAAATTTGTGTGGAACCCTCTATGCGCGAGTTGGCATCGCACTTGGCCGCTTTTTTATAAAACTTTTTTGAGTTCAAATACCTCAGCGCTAAAAATCCCAATCCGCGGTGGGCACGTGTGTTATTCAAGCCCATACTCTCTCTGTGAGAGAAGTGCCCTGCAGTAGGACATATGTAAGGTACATGAAAGATGTGTTTATATGCTATGAAATAATGTGTGTGTTTCATGTATTAAGTGTAAGGAATGTCAAAACTGCACTTCACATTTGCTTCGAAAGTTATAATTTAACAAGTCGTAATGCCTAGAATGTTGGCTCTCTCACACAATCTGTAATTTTTATTGATTTAAATAAAATTAGAATACATTTGATAAATGTGGTCTGAGGGTTTGATTGATAATAACTGTAAATAACAAAAATGTAATACAATTAACTAGTGCTTTGGCATTTCAAGTTATTGAAGGCAGTTGGAATCTTATCATACGTATAGGCAACTGACGTATTTGGTTTAAAATGACATCAGGAAAGATGGTCATAGTGGAGGTTTTATTCTCGCTGCCTTTTTCTCCACCATACTACGGCCCGAAGGCAGCGACTTTCAGTTCCATGTTACACTAGCTGCGCTCCGCGGTTTTACCCGCGGTTCTTCGATTGTCCTGGTAATAAGAAATTTCCCCGCAGTGAAACATAGCCTATAAGTTATTGCAGGGTGTCAGCTAACTCTATAACATTTTTTTAAAATCCTTTCTCCAGTCTCCAGCCGTTTAGACGTGAAGAAGTAAAAAAAGTAACAAACACACTCACAAACTTTCGCTTTTATAAAATTAGTGTGAGGTGTGGTAGTGTGATTGTATGATGGCATGGACCCGTGCCACAGCAGTGGGGACATACAAGGGTTGATAACGTAACGTAACCTCTGGTCTTCGGGAAAAAGGGTCTAGACAGACGGACGGACGCCCGGACGGAGAACAAAGTGCAATAAATCTTATAGGGGTTCCGTTTTTACTTTTATGTTACGTAACCCTAAAAATGTGTGTTTTTATTTCTGCAACAAAGTAGTATAACGTAAGTAATATTGATGTATATTTTAATATTTATATTTCTAGTAATATTTTCTTTAGATATTTAGTAATATTACTTCTTTATATTTATATTTCTTGTTGATGTGGCAACAAGCCGATGCCGATGTCGACAAATTCTGCCAAAGTGACGTCTTAACATGAAATGAGCATTTTTTTTTTTTAAAACTAATTTTGATTTCATTGTGAAGACTTTGTAGTGTGTAAAACGTAGTTAAGACGCTTGTAAAGACGCTCTATGATTTTTTTTGAAAGCTGTCATCGGCCTCCTGTAACCCATAGCAACAGATAATAATAATCGCCTCCCCCGCAGTAGGTACCAGGGGCACATAGACGCAAGGTGCCGCGGTGGGTGAGCCGCCGTCAGTACAGATTATATGGGGTTGAGTTTCGCGAACAAAGTCCCACGGGCGAGGCCGGGTACGCGCCGTACTTTACTGACAAGGATGTCAGAAGAGACACGTGGATGTACATGACAGGGTATCCTAGCGAGGGAACCAGGGTTGCTCCTAGTGACATTACGGCTTGAGCTTGGTAGGCCACTGACTCTAATATTTAGGAATCTCCTTTTTGTAATTCCTGTTTTTGTGGCTTGGGGCGTTTCGGGGCGCTAACTAGTGCCACCAATGAAAAAAACATGATAACTTGCTTTATAATACGTTTTTATCTATAAGTGAACATGAGTAATCTCTTTGAACTAAAACTTTCGTAAGCACAACATATTGTAGACTTTTAGTCCGTGTAACAACACCCGTAAGTAGATCCGGACTAAAAGTCTACAATGAGTAATCTCGACAACTGTGGCAATCATTTTTAGAGTCTAGAACCTATGATCATTAGATTAGAACTTAAAACGGCCGTTTTCGGCGGAAAGTGATTAAAAAAAAAAATTTAACTGTTTATTTCATAGTAAAAAGTACACAAAAGTTTTCTTGTTCTGGAGGCTAAAAATATTTCATATAAGATTATAATGCTTAAAGTCCTTGGTTGTTGATGCTAGGTTCTAGACCGTTGGTTCTAAAAATAGTAGTCCAGTTACGCCACAGAGGTCCCAGTTAGACGACCTCTGTGGCGTAGCGGTAGCGCGTCTGCCTAACATGCAAGAGGTCCCGGGTTCGAATCCCGGCTGGGAACAAAAAAAAAAAGCCCAGGTCCTGGATGTTTACATGTTTGTGATGTCGTTGTTTCTGGTTCCCACGGCACAGGGTATCCTAGTGTGGGGCCAGAAGCAATGTATGTGCTTGTATGTAAATGTTATGTTATGTTACTTCTTAAGATTTCTCATGTTCACTTTTAAATAAAAACGTATTATAACACAAGTCATGATTTTTGTTCCATTGCTGGCGCTAGTTAGAACCCCGAAGCACCTTAGTCTGTAACCCTGTATGAACTCAGAAGGAAATAAATTAATAAAGTATTACTTTTATTGTTAAAAATTTTTGGAAACTTACATATTCTATAGGTTTTGGGCGAAAACTGGACGCTGATTATCCAACGCCTGCCTGCCTCTCCACGGCTTGAGATCCGTGATGAGCAATCTTGGCCAACTTCTGTCTTTCACTGCGTGTATCGCATATCTTGTAGAAAAAGTAAATTCATGACCAGTGTTGAATCGCTACCGGTAATATTAGGAACATAGCCAGCAAGTTACCGGCAATTTCTCCGAAAAAAGTAATACAAAAATCTCGTCAATTGGGAACATTATTTGAATATTAAATAACAAAGGTCTAAGATCTGTCAGGATCGTGGCAAGTGGCAGATTCTGGTCTCTGGCTACCCCTCCCAAGTATTAAGATTAGACAAGACAAATAGAAAATACTTTATTGTGTACTAAAAAGAAAATCACAGACATTCATTTCACTATTAACTAACAATGATTTATGAATGATCAGACATAAAATATATTAAAAAACAAATTATAAGTGAAAAGCGTCGACAATCGACCCTGACAAAGCTTCAAAAATTCGATAGCCTATGTCCAATTCTAGACTACAACCTATATCTGCGCCGAATTGCATCCCAATCCCATCAGCCGTTCCGCCCTGATTGAGTAACAAACTTCCATACATAAATACAAACATTTATATTTATTGTAAGAAGTAAAATATCAATGTCCTGTTTAATGTTTCATGTGCAATCTCTTCTTCTTCAGGCTATATTAGTCCACTGCTGGACATAGCCCTCCCCTAATGACCGCCATAGCGCAAGGTTGTGCCATCATTGGGGGGTAATGCCCATAATCCCCACGCTGGGCATGCCGGTTGGGGATCGCAGTTTGGTGGAATTGTACTGTAGGGGGCGCTGCTGCCCTGTGCTGCCCTGCTGTCATGTGCAATAAAGTGTAATTAATACCGCATCCAAGACCCTTGCGTCATCACCTCCTCGCTCTTTGTCCTCGGTTGCCTACAGGCAGCCCGGAGGCCCTGCGGAGGGGGCGGGCTGATCTAGTAATGATTTACGCGCTCTAAAACATTTATTGGGACCCCACCCCGGCTCAGGCCTAGCCTAGGTTTTTGTCTAAAATCGCCCGAACCGCTGAACTTTCACTCTGGATAGGTAATGTTGGTTTTTGTGCGTGGAACGACGTCTCTTTTATTTTTTTGTCTGTTCAGTTCGCAAATTGCTAGTAATATTGTCAATCGGTGCCACTTCAGTAGGATTCTCTGCTCCTATAATACTTTTTTTAGTGTGGCTTATGCCGGCGCCAGACAGAAGCTCAAACAAGTGATCACATAAGTGTGCACATGTGTGGCACGTACATTTTATGTGACAATAATAACAAATGTCGGTGCCACACATGTGCACACTTATGTGATCACTTGTTTGAACTTCTGTCTGGCGCCGGCATTATATACGTCCCCACAGGCTTTCGGTCAGAGAGAGAGTATGCCCATAAGGCTTCTGACATAGCTTAACGACTGCCATTCCATGACAGCCGGCACCAACTGTTTTATTCACCTGTTTTAATATAAAGTGTTATATCTACAGTCTATTTATCCTTACTTGTCCATTCTAAGAACCTATTTAGAGGTTAAAAATTCCACCCAAGCCGGTAGTCAAACCCGCGATCTCTGACTAACCGTGCCAGCGCTCTCCCAGCGTTCAAACCGTTCAGCGTTGTTATTTGCCTCAATTTGGTAGTCTACAAAGCAATAGCAGTACAATGTCATTCCAGGGGCATAATCCGCGCAAATTAAGTAGGTATCTCTCGCGAAGATCGTATCACGCGAGGCGCCGCCGAGTTAAGTAGCACGGGTTATCCATTGCAATGCGATTGGTTACTAGACTATCGATAGTGTGAATGAAACGACCATTATCTTACCTTACCATTACATTACCGACATATAACTAACAAGACTAAGCATTTTAGAGACTCGCCCCCCTGCTGTCGACTGTACGCTTGCGTGTGGTTGAGAGCACATTAGACAACTTTCCATACGTTTTACTGTTTCGTACTCAGCAAGTAAAATTACCCGAATCCTTTCTCGTGCCGCATTTTCTTTTTCAGGCGGCCAACTTTTCAGTCGGCGGCACTGTTTTCCAGCCAGGAAAGTCTCACTACGCTAACAAATATATAAAACCTCCGGTGAACCCTTGCACTAGGGGGGCAGCCGCCTTACGGGCAACCTCCCGTTGTCATTTACCCTACTTACCGCGCGCACGGGTACCAGGCTCGCATAGAAGCGGGAGAATTTTAACGGAATTAGTCGGGCGCTCGCCAGCGGGGCGCCCGTAGTTAATTCTACATGTGCCTACTTACGTACCACCCACCTCCTCGGCGCCTGGTAACCGGCGAATGAGAACAACACGCAATCGCGTAAAAACGGGGGTAGTTAGACCCCCCTGTATCTGACGGAATAATCTAACTAAAAAGCATAGCTTAACCTTAACCAATGCAGAG
Organism: Yponomeuta sedellus; assembly: GCA_934045075.1. Taxonomy (NCBI): domain Eukaryota; kingdom Metazoa; phylum Arthropoda; class Insecta; order Lepidoptera; family Yponomeutidae; genus Yponomeuta; species Yponomeuta sedellus. The sequence goes on along the minus strand of OW203744.1, from coordinate 12,031,931 downwards.
TAATGCAGTAAGACGTCACTTTTTAAGGCGAAATACTTTTTTTGTTCTTTTCGCCGTTCATTTCAAATTAAAATGATTGATGCGTCCCCTTAAGATAACCTTACTATTAGGTTTAAGAGGATTTGAGAAAAGATGGTCAGTGAATTTTTTTTTTCTGCTGCCTTTTTCTCCACTACACTGCGGCCCGAAGGCGGCGGCTTGCATTTTACATTGCACATTGATATTCAGCAACCAGAATGTAAATTCTTTACGTTGAAATGAATCTATTTCATTTCATTAAGGAGCAATTTCCATACAAACCTAGTTGGGTTTTTATTTACGAACGACATCATCGCAATGAAACTTCACCAATACGTTCTAGTGGATACAAATCGAGGTTTGTTATTGCTTCGAATTGGGAATAAACTATAACCACATAAGTCTTTGAATAGAAACTATACTATACTATTCCATAAGTGTATTTGACACACTCCACTGTCGATACTATCACTATCGCACGTAGCCCCGGCTACCTTCGGAGGTTCGAAATTTCACTGATGCCGTGAGTCGCCCATTGGCTCAATCGGTAGAGCGCTGGTATGGATAGCCACAGGTTGCGGGTTCGAATCCCGGCATGGGTGAAATTTTTAGCCTCTAAATAGGTTTTTAAATTTGTTCCTTAGCACGGTTTAGTGCATTAAAAATAAAAATAGTGTAATCATGTGGGTACAGTGATATCGTTCCGATGTTAAACCTAACTGCAAAGTAGGTAGTCGGGGCTGTAAGTAATGCAATTTACTTAAGTCAGATGTCGCTGCCTGTACGTATTATAGGTGCTAACTCAATGATAGATTAATAAATACATAGATAACATCTAAGACCCGAGACACACTAGAAAAGTTATTTTTCCTAGTTTGACCCGGCCGGTAATCGAACCCGAGACCTTCGGTTTTACAGTCAGCGTGCCAAACCGCTGCGCCACCGAGGCCGTCCTGAGGCCGAGTATGTCCGCCTGGGACGTCCTTTACCAGCACTTCCACTCACATTTGCAATATATATTTGTTTCGTCAATATTTCTTCCTTCATCCTCTCCACATGTCCAAACAAACGCAACATTTCTTTCTCAATTCTAGTCACTACATCCTTTTTCAGTCCACAACGTTCTCTAATCAGACTATTGCGTATCCTGTCATTCAAAGTAACACTACACATACTTCTCAATACTTCTCAAGGACCTCATTTCTAATGCATCAACTCTTCTTTCTTGCTTCTTTTGCCACACCCAATTCTCGCTACCACATAGGGGTAGATTTTCATGAAATTTGTGTATATTCGGTAAGTCTGTTAATAAGTCGTAGCCTATTTCTAGGCATTTTTTATGTTGTCTATGTACGTCCCCATGCAAGGCCTTCTCTCAGAAAGAGAGAGTATGGGCTTAATTACCGCGCGTGCCCACCGTGGATTGGCAAGTTTAAGCTCAGGTTTCCTAGCTCTTATTCTAAGCTAAAGCCTTTATGATAAGGCAGTAATTTGTGTTAGTAGAACAAGATAAAACAGGAACAAGCTTTATTGAACTAAAATTCATGGACAATTTTTAAAAACCTATTTAGAGGCTAAAAATTCCACCCATGCCGAGACTCGAACTCGGGACCTCTGCCTAACCGTGCCAGCGCTCTCCCAACTGAGCCAATGGGCGACCACCGACATCAGTGAAATTTCGAACCTCTATGCCGCCGGGTTCGAGTCCCGGCATGGGTGGAATTATTAGCCACTAAATAGGTTTTTAAAAATTGTCCTCAGCACGGGTTAATGCATTAAAAAGAATATAAAATTCACAGTTTACTATGGCAATTCGATATAAATACGATATGGCAAAGTCGATAAATCCACAGATTAACTAGTAGAAAGATATTTGCACCGACTGCCCGTCTCTTATTTCCTTCACCAACTTTCCGTCATAAGGTTGCCTGGCAGAAATTGCTTTTAGCAATAAGGCCGTCAATTGTACTTTATATCTTTACATGTTTTATAATATGTGCTCTGGTGTATTCGGAGTTATTAGAATATGAATATGAATAATAAGAATATTCTTTATTAACATTAGTATTAATATAGAATATTCTTGTGTTATCTTATCTTATCAATACGTTTTTTTATCTATGACATTGCGCAGCCGGCTACGCAATGTACATAGATAAAAAATGATAGATAAAAACATTTATTTATGCACATCAAATTGTATAGTCTTATGAAATGCGGCCAAATACTGAAAGTTTGTTTGTTTCACTTTATTGGACAAATAAAACATGAACAGCAATTTAAATAACATACAATGTGGTTAAAATTACTGTCATATTTCAACAGCCAGCCTAAAAAATTGTCATGGCATGTATAATAAGGTAATGTTGTCTGGAAGAGATCACTTTTAGTGATAAGGCCGCCGTTTGTACTCTTAGGTTAAGAAATATCTGTGTAATTTCGATTTTCACCAACAATCATTGAATTTTAAGTAAGTACTTAAAATTCTCTCTACTTAAAATTCAATGCTACAATTAAGTGCTCTCTAACTATGTATCTATTTATAATATTGGCGTTGGCCGCAGTGACCTACTCAACTTAACGAACAAATAAATAAACTACGCACTTCATTAATTCTTATGCAGTGCAATTATTAACCCTATTTCCTTTAATAATTCATACGATAATCCAACATCGACAAATCGAATTTAAATTCTAAATAACATAAGCCGTTGGGGGGAAAGAAACAGAAGGACGGTTATAAAGGTTATAAAGAGCACTACCCGCACTACTATCCACATAACCCAAGGTTAGCTGGAAGAAAATACTCATTAGTATTAAGCTCGCCTTTGTACAAATATGCTTATTGTGCAAAAAATAATTTTCTAATCTAATCTATAAAGGGCTAAAAATTTGAGTCTTCACTTCAGTCCTATCCATCCTAAGAGTGTCTGCAGGAGATCCGCCAAGAAGACCGCCAGATTTAATACGCCTGTCATTTTTACATAATATTTTCAAAATTTATGTATAAAGGTATAAAGGCATAAAGGTTATGTATGTATGTTACATGAGTAAATGTACAAGGGCGTGCTTAATTCATTTCATTGCGCATTATAAGTAAAACTGTACTTAGGTACCATCGGTAAGGACTTTAATTTGAAAGATCTATAAATTCTTATCTATAATATGAAATTGAATCGCTGAATGTGTTGGTAAGCGCAAATCTCGAGAGCAGCTGAACGGATTTCGCTAATTCTTTTTTTAGAATATTCCTTGAAATACGAGGATGGTTCTTACAGAGAAAAAAATAAAGAATCGACTGTTAGGCGGTACCAAGTTGTCAGTTAGCTAGCTGGGTCAGCTAGTTAGTAATAAAATGTACACTATCACTATATTCTAATATTATATTTCTAAGTTAATTCAATATAAGTCCTCTCTAAAATGTCTTAGTTTTCACTTAAGTAGTCTACAAATGCTGTGTATACATTTAATTGGCATAATCGCTAGCCCTAAGTCACATTTTTATTATCTGCTTTGTCATGTTTGCGTGCTTACCGTTGGGGTATCTAATAAAAAAAGGGCATGCAGCGTATTGCAGGCTGCTTGGTACTTTTCATAATAAGGTGAAAAAGTTTTAAGTGTTTGTTTAATTATATCATTGAATTTGATTCAATGATTATATAATCGTGAGACCCGACAATTTTGTGTTCAAACTGTGGTGAACCTTCTGTCGCATTCGAATACAGAACATTTCATTCCATAGGCGGACTACTTGTGTCGAAAAGACCCCTCGCTTGCCAAATCAAAAGGGGGCGAAATTTTAATGACATTTAGACAAACGATGCCTTTACTGGTTATCCTCGGCTTCGTAGTTTTGGTACTACTCAAAAGTTGCCCAGACATCGGACTGGACGAGATTAGTCTGGTAACCTTCGATGAAATACGAATTGTCTAAGCTTAGGGTTCACCAAAACGTTCCAGTTCAAGGTCAGGGTGGATGATGCACGTGTCGACAAGGACTCATATTTATTGAGAAATGAATCAGGCTTCCTCGGGGAGTCTTCTGTTATAGGTTTGCAACGATTTTTTGTGAAGGGTACCAGGGTATCATAATCACAAAACTAACTAATCTAATCTAACTAAATTATACTTGTTTCTAACTTTCCTCTTTTTAACTAACACTGGCCAATGGCTGTAAAAATCACCAACTGAAAAAACATTTCTCCGCACACCGAAATCCTTTTTTCTACTCTATCTACGCCTTTTTTCAAACGTTCGGTTCGCTATCACCGAAACTTTGATATCCTGAACATTTCTGTTACCCCCATTAATGTCGAAGAACCTTTGCTATTTTACGCCATTTTTTTTTAAATATTAGTTAAGAATTAATATGCAATCTCGATGGCTCTCTCTATATCAAGTCTTGCAATCGTAGAACTATATAATTCACTGCAATATCTCTAGAAATAAGGTTCATGCTAGACAACTTTAATTTCTTGACGCCTAAGTCAAAGAGGAGGTCCGCAGATGCATTTACTAGTAACTTTGAGAGAAAAAGTATAACGTTGTTGAGGAATTTACAACATTTTGAATTGTTACATTGAGAGAATTTACAACAACTACCGATTAAAACCTACTTGAATGATAATTGATAAGCTTTGTTGATGTTTATTGTTATTGTTTCATTGCTAGTTACTTGCTCGATTTAAAAAAAGAGACGAGCTGGGAAAGTGTCACGGTAAAAACACGTCGAAGTCGTCCAGAGTGGACATGAGTTAAAACAGACAATTTTAAATAATTAAAATAATAATAAATTAAATAGAAGAAAATTTTAAAAAGAGACAACGTAAAGAGATGGCAAGTCAAAAAAGAGACGAGTTTGGAAAGAGTCGAGTTTTAAAAAATGTCAAAGACGTCCGGAGTAGTGGTTATATACTCTTTGGTCCGGAGGGTTATTTTTTCCATAAGCAAGTAAGAGTTTTCACCATTCTGGCCTCTTTTGTTGACAATTTGAAACTTGGTGTCCTATTCGACCGATTAAGTACTTCACGCGTTGACAAAAAAAAATCCTGCACGTAAGATGGCATCGCGTTTCCTCAACTCATTTTCTTTGCCTTTGCTGACGATTCTTTAACAAAATACCAGGATCACATAAACAAGTAAGAGGTTTCTTCCTCAATAATTAGATATACACCATTCTGGCCTCTCTTGGCAACTTCAAAAGGGTCGTGGTGTCCTATTCGACCGATTGATTCATGCGTCGACAAAGGCCCCGCACGTCGGGCCATAATCGGGCACCGCATCTTTCCTAACTCATTTTTCTCGAGGGGTGCTCTGTGGGGGCGAGCGAGGGTTTCATCAGCCGGGGGCGGCCGTCACGCCGGCATTAGACAAGACACAAAAACGGGCGTGCGCGGATAAGGCCGTAAGTGCGCTTTTGGTACGAAGTTAGATTAATCCGCTGTAGTAGCTTGATTTTGCAACAAATTGTAAGTTGTAGGTAAGCCTGTAATGGTAGTGTGATGTATATACAAATAAACAAATACGCACAGCATACATTTTGAGAGAACATATTTCTTATGTAGCCTATAAAAGTCCCACTGCGGGGCACAGGCCTTCTTTTAGAGAGAAAGTATCGGGTTAATTACTACGCGTCCCCAAAGCGGTTTTTTAAGATAAGATAAAGTTTATTAGTCCTAAGCACAAGTATGAATCTTCGGATTGGCACTTTGAAACGGTGATGTATTTGAACCAAATTTGAACATCTCATACACTCAGGTTCCTCGCGATGTTTTCTTTCACAGTTAGCGAGTTATATTGCTACTATAACTTACACAAGAGTACATGAAAAATTTAAATATCTGAGTTATATAGTATACCATTGGCGGTCTAATCGCAGAAAGTAAAAGAGAAAAACTTTATTTCTACTCAAAGCGATCTCTTGCACACAAGCTTAGGATGGATAAGACTGAAAGATAATGAGAGTGGGTAGGTGTATATAAAATATATAAGGATATAGGTACTTAGACAAAACGACTTTCTCGCATTAGAAAAAATACTTAAACTTACTTTAAAATTCGTAATAAATACTTATACTAGTACAAACTTTCTTCTATATTAATTGCAAAATAAATGCATACATAACTAAAAACAACAGTATAAGAGACAAAAATGCATGCAACAACAGCAAATTATAAACAATAAGTTTTGGAAGTGAAACCTTCTATAGGCGCACTTTTTCTTAACAGGCAACAAAACTGAAGTGTCACGTTCGGGTCGGTGATGATGAATTGGATACATTTGTCTACAATCTGTTTAAATCATCAGTGGTTTAACTGGAGTGCATAGTAAGTTTGGTTCTTTACATTTTCATTGTAACATTTCTCTAATTTCTTTCGAGCGACACGCGGTTTTTTACCTATGTAGTGTGAGTAGGACTTCATTCCATAAACTCACTTCTTTATCCCGAGGGGTAGGCAAGAAGACAAGGGTTTGCTACTAAAGCTATAGTTTGTCAGCGTAGGGAACAACATACATGTTAACTTGTATAGCTTACGTTCTTGAGGTGAATTTGAAACTGTCCATTTTAAGATGACCCGCTAACTCTATAATTACTCTCTTAAAAACCCATGCCGGGATTCGAACCCGCAACCTCTGGCACGGATAGCCAGAGGTTGCGGGTTCGAATCCCGGCATGGGTGAAATTTTTAGCCTCTAAATAGGTTTTTAAAAGCTTTTTAAGTATGTTGAAGACTCTTTAAGTAAATCCTGTAAAGTTAAAAGATTTAATAATGTCGAAAAAACATGGTAAAATACTATACCTACGTTCCAACGTATATTATCTTACCAAAATCACTAAACGACTGAAACATTAAACGCGAGCTTTACACACGCCCACCCATTTCACCGTAGAAGACCAGCCAAAAAAAATAAAAAAGAAAGCACGAAACGCACACACCGCCTTTTCCGTCGCCGCCCTAGCCAAGGGTCAGTCCTAGACCGTAAGAGGGTACGTCCCGACCCCCGAAAGAGCCCCCACCCCAGACGACTCGCAAGATTGATTGGGGGCTCCTTTAGTCCGTCGCTGGCCCCCCCGTGGGCTGACACCCCCCTTTTTTTCTCGGGCCCTGTTAATATCACAACAGGAGGTTATATTTTATTCGCGTCGCCAGCTAAGGCGCGGTGGGGGACCGGGAGATCAGAAGTTTGGAAGATGTGTCGCGGAAAAATGTAATTGTTTGAATTTGTTAGCTGCCACTAATGGCTCGATTTTCTCGTTCACGCAGTGTCTATATTGCGATTATACTAAAAATAATAATGCAGTTAATACATTAAAAGATACTAAGGTCAATGTAATATAGGAATAAAAATGTATTACACTATTTTTATTTTTAATGCACTAACCCGTGCTAAGGAACAAATTTAAAAACCTATTTAGAGGCTAAAAACGTAATACAGAGAATATTTAAAAACCTATTTAGAGGCTAAAAAATTCACCCATGCCGGGATTCGAACCCGCAACCTCTGGCTATCCGTACCAGCGCTCTACCAACAGAGAATATTTTAAAGAGGTTCGAAATTTCACTGATGCCGTGAGTCGCCCATTGGCTCAATTGGTAGAGCGCTGGTACGGATAGCCAGAGGTTGCGGGTTCGAATCCCGGCATGGGTGAAATTTTTAGCCTCTAAATAGGTTTTTAAATAAAAATGTATGTAAACTAACCGAGTGATTGATAACAGAGGCTGATAAACCTCTTATAGCTTTCGCCCGCTGGTAGAATAAGAATAGTTTTATGTTGCGCCTATATCACACTTCACACTATCACACTAATTTTATAAAGGTGGCAATTTGTGAGTGTGTATGTTTGTTACTTCTTCACGCCTAAACGGCTGGAGCGATTTTAATAAAATTTGTTATGGAGTTAGCTGACACCCTGGATTAACACATAGGCTACGTTTTACAACGAACAAATATCTTATTTCCACGGGAAAATCGATATACCGCTGGTCACACCGCGCGGCACAGCTATAGTGAAAAATAAATTTAAAAAAATACATCCCACTGATGGGCACAGGCCTTCAGAGTGAGAGTATTGACATCATCGGCGATTACAAGCGCTAAGGTATGTGTACCTATTTGTTTCTTCACGATGTTTTCCTTCGCCGTTAGCGAGTGGTATTGTTATTATAAGTTCACAAATTTACGGAAAATAAAGTCATGGGTTAAATTTTGGGTAATTTCCATTTTTATGTACAATAACGTGTTCTCTATCTATCTATCTATCTATCTACCTAAACTCTAAGGTCCGAGTAACGTACCTACATTCTTTAAATAAACACATCGGATTCTGGGCCCAACCCTTATGGATTAAAGTTTGACCAGCGGCACGGTCCCACTGTGGTCTGTTAGACCCCGACCCGGGGCCGTTTGAACAAATAACCTTTGTGAGGCGAGGGGTTATGATTTGAACATTTTACACTTTGTATTAAATACGGCGCGGTTTTTGGCGGGAAGTTTTTGGGGTAAGACTGGACGCCCGATCAAAGGGCCAAAAGCATGAAGTATGCGCTGTTTTGGACCTATTACGTCACAAAAGAGCGGTAAATGGCGATGTATTCGAAATCCTACTATAGTCCGTGCCAGATAAAGTTTTGTCGGATATAAATAAAATGTCTTTCCAATTGCTAACTTGCGCCGAACTTATAAGTGGCGTTTATACATCAGAAGCCAGTTAGATAATACTCAGAATAAAAAAAATTAAAGCATGAAAATACTTTTTTCAATGCTCGTGAACTAGTCGAACTGAGTGACTGGAATCAATCACTTGAGTAAGGCAACAACAGGCGCGATCAAGTGCATGATTAGTGACCGTCCCGTGACTAACACTAGTGGTATTTTTCCGTTCGCTTCCGTGCTTCGCCAGGCACGTTAAGCCGTTAGTGCTGGCTATCATGTGATGGCAGTAATTAAGCCATGTCAGAGGCCTTATGAGCGGCTTGATAACTTCTGACAGTAAGGCCCGCCACTGTCTTACAATCCTCCACCATCCCGGACTTGGCCCCAACGGTGGAGTATGGCCTAACCTTCCTGCAATGCAGGAAGAGACCCGCGTCCCAGCAGTGGGGACGTACAAGGGTTGATATCGAATTACCGGTAGAGGCGCTGCGTACACTTTGTTTGCATACACCTATATACATAACCTCACGCCTGTATCCCAGAGGGGTTGGCAGAGACCAGGGACTCCACTTGCCACGATTCTGACAGATCACCTTCGCTTCATCAACGTTCATAAGTCGTCGCATGCACGCACGCCGGTTCCGGGTACTTTTTATCTTCCCCTTTGCTAATACATCCCCTATTTGCTGGATGTATGTGCGCCTGGGACGTCCCTTACCAGCCCTTTCGCTGACATTCGCAATATATATTTGTTTCGTCTATCTATCTTCCTTCATCCTCTCCATATGTCCAAACCAACGCAACGTTCCTGTCTCAATTCTAGTCACAACATCTTCTTTCAGATTTCACACTTTTTTTATGTATAAATATGGCTGGGGCTGGCGACAATGTTGTATCTTGCAGTGAAAAACTTTATAATTCGTTTTTAAAACGAAAAAAGAGTGGTAACAAAAGAGTTTACGATAAAAAAATCTCGAGTACTATGCAAATCGCGCAAACAGCCCAACCCCAACCGAAAAGCCGTGGGGTTTGGATCGTATTTTTATAAAATATTTTATGGACACCCTATTCACGAGTATACGATCGGGCCAGACGTGGATGACGAAATCGTCAAATGTTAAGGTTATAGGTGCTTCGAGGGTCTTAACTCGCTTGACTACTGAAACAGAGGTCTTGGGTTCGATTCCCACTGGAGGCCGCTGTACTAAATGTGTACAAATGGCCTCAGTCTTGGTGTATTTCCATTTCCTTCCTTGCCTGTTTGTCTTGCCTTCCTTCCATGCGGTGGTAGCACAGTGGGAAGAACCATGGACTCGCAAGCGGGAGACCCAGGTTCGAGCCCCAGTGCGGGCATGTACCAATGACTTTAATTTCAAAGTTATATTCTTTTTAATGCACTAACCCGTGCATGTCGGGATTCGGACCCGCGACCTCTGGCACGGATAGCCAGATGGGTGGAATTTTTAGCCTCTAAATAGGTTTTTATAATTTCAAAGTTACGTACATTTGCGAATTTGTAGTCTCAGTACCACACGCTAATTGTGAAGGAAAACATCGTGAGGAAACCCGCGGCTGGGTTGGCTCCACACGTATTGACTAGTATTTCCTGTGGGCTAGGCTGACTAAGCTGTCAGGATGGTATAGGTGCTGGGCAAGCCTACATTTATAAAACCATGTCCCAGGCACTACAGCATCCGAGTGGTCCCTTCACCCATCTAGTGTGAGTGAGAATGCCGCTGGACGCTGTTTAAATCATCTCATTACATAGATGCAAAAGGCAAACGTTTGTTTATTGCCTGTTTACCACAGCACAGGGTATCCTAGTTTGGGACCAGGACTAGTGATTGTGCTGCGTGTAAGTTATTATTGATATTTAATTCGATTCGATATCAATCCTTGTACGTCCCCACTGCTGGGGCACGGGTCTCTTCCTGTATCGTAGGAAGGTTAGGCCATACTCCACCCACGGTGGCCAAGTCCGGGTCGGTGGAGGATTGTAAAACAGAAACTCAAAGTTAAGGACAAATCTTCGGCAAGTATGATGTTGTCCTTTTCTGTTTCATTGATAATAAGTGAAAGATGATGATATTTATCGACGTTTCTGAGTGCGGCGGTAAGATGTCTTGTTGATTGTCTATTGAGATGTCAAATGTCTTGTAATTCTGCAATCAAATTTTCACACAACCTCGATGAATTTTTTTTTATGTTCTGTGGAAAATACTAACAAAAAAAATGTTTTTTACATGTATCATTTTGCAATATCAAAAGTCGTAATAGATTTATCTGATGATCACTTGTTGCTTGCTGATCGTTTATTAAATATGTTTTGCTGACAAAAATCATTATTTGGTGTACAAATGACTTTTTTGCTGACCATCCTGATCCAATATTTTCCTGATATTTTTTTATGTAGCCTATAAACGTCACACTGCAGGGCACAGGGCACCTTCTCTCAGAAAGAGAGTAGGGCTTAATTACCGCGCGTGCCCACCGCGGATTGGCAATTTCAAGCGCTGAGGGAGTTGAACAACTCAAGCACTCAGGTTTCCTCATCAATCATTTAATTGGTTCCCACAAAATATTGCAGAGAAGTTTACAATAAAAATCCCAAACCCAATCTTACAAGTCATGAAACTTATGAGGTTTATAGGAAATCTCTGTGGTCTGAAGAAGAAAATTATCCCAAGTATCTTTAGGACTAATGAACAACAAAAATCTAAACTAACCTTATCATCGACGTCCATGCGCTCCTGAAATGCTAGGCTCCGCATGTGCTTCAGGTAGGCCGTGGTTATAGGCACGCTGTAGTCTACTTCCTCCCCGCTGAAGTAGAGACCGCTGTCAGGTCTCCAAGGCTTCGGGAACCTCGCGAAAGCCGAAGAGTAGTCAGCTGGTTGAGGTAGTAGCTTCTTCCGAGGTGGTGAACGCGCCTTAGGTGGGTCTTTCGAGGTCAGGTTGGCCACATCCAACGGGTTATACTTCTTGCGCTTCACTTCAGTCTTGCCCTCTTCTGCTATCCTACTACTTTCTCGTGCAGAATCTTCCTTGACTTTCGCGTTATCTATCTCTTTCCGAGAGAGAGTGGGGGGCGTTTTCACGTCTTCGACGTCGATCAGACTATCGTCGGCTTTGTCGATCTCAGGGTCGGTTCGAACCGGTTCGACTTCTCTGAAGGCTGGTTCGACCGGCGATGTTCTGCTGAAAATCGGCGCCGACTCGAAACCGGTCTGCGACGACGATTTTGAGCTCTTACTCGAAGTCAACTCTATGTAGGTCGGTTCAGGGTCGTCGACGTCAGCTGCTTTAGGACTTTCAACCTTTTTCAGCGGTTGGAGATCAGTGTAGTCAAACTTCGGTTCAAAACTGTAGTTCTGAGCTGCGTCGATTTCGGATTCCCAGTTTCTGGTAAACTCTGGAGCGCAGTGGGGAATGAAAGGAAGGAAAGGGGGGTGCCTGGTGGGGGAAGGGGACGGTGTTGGTAGAGGCGGAGGGGAGGCGCTGCGCGGGCGTCGCGCGCACTCGGCACATCCGGTCAGGAACCGTGTGACAGCCTCCCGTGGCAGGAAAGCATAAGTCTCCGTTATCTGTAGGCGAAAAAGAATTTTTATTAACTTTCCAAAAAGACTTTATTGCTCCGGAGGCCGGTGATTACGATAGAGTTCATTTGATTAGGTAAGGACCTAAATTAATTATGATTGAACTAGACATAACTGCAAACTGAAGAAAACTTGAATACTTGTAGCGACATCTATTGACGAAACTGTGCAACGAAATGCAAGCGTGTTGGTTGGTTCACAAGCTTCAATGAAATAGTAATAGTACCATATTTTTTCGCTAGGTGGCAGTAAATTATTTAGTACTCTATTATTTCGACAGGTGGCAGTAATTATATTGTCAATGTGTGGTGTGTTTCAATGTACTTCACGTTTTGCAAAGTGTCTTTCAAATAATTATATGTAAATTGTGATTTCATGGATTCACGACCGAGAACAAGGCTAAAAACCGAAATAGTATTACCGCCCAAATCGCCCGTTTTCGAGGGTCTGATTCTACAGGTGACTTCGAATTCGGTGGACAATTTTAAATAATTTTGAAACAATTAGTTTGTACAAGTTTCCAAATAATATGACGTAAATCGTTTTTTATTACTACTTAAAATTACTTCGAAGCGCTCTCGAGGCCTAGGCGAGTGATTGGAATCAATCACTTGAGTTAAGCAACAGCAGGCGCGGTCAGGTGCAGTATTGGTGACCGTCCCGTGACTACCGTTAGTGCCATTTTTTCCCAGCGCTTCCGTGCTTCGCAAGGCACGTTAAGCCGTTGGTGCCGGCTGTCATTTAATGGCAGTCGTTAAGCCATGTCAGAGGCCTTAACTTTAACTTCTGACAGTAAGGCCCGCCACACTGTCTTACAATCCTCCACCAACCCGGACTTGGCCCCCGTGGTAGAGTATGGCCTAACCTTCCTGCGATGCAGGAAGAGACCCGTGCCCCAGCAGTGGGGACATGTAAGGGTTGATAACGAAAATTACTTCACTTAAGTGTAGAGAAACTCAACTCGATTGTTCTTTGATTTGTTCACGCATATGTAGATATACTCTTTTAACGTCGTCATGGGACTTCCTATCACTTTGAATTTGGATTCACAGTTTGGAGCTACAGACCGGAAATCACGAAAGTACACGAATAATATATAATATTACCGATAAATCATTAATAATACTGTTATTCACAATAGGAAATAACATTTTCTCAAAATACACCCACGACTGCAGAATCCCCCGGTAGATTCTTAATTTCGTGGGTACTAAAAGTAGTGATTTACATTACAGTAAGATTTACGTTCTCATGACTCCTGTTAAACGTTGTACCCATGTTTGCCTCTACAACAATTTACGCCGTCGCAGAGGACCGTTTTAAGAAATTGTGTTTCTTATAAAAGATTATTAAGGCGCTGCTAACTGGCGCCACATATGCAAAAAATTCACAACTTCTTTTTTAATAGGTTTTTTCAAAAAGTAAACATCAAAAATCTTAATAATATCTGTGATAACAAACCTACGAACCTACAGTCTAGACCCTGGGATCAAACTAGGACTTTAATCGATTTCCGCCAAAAACGGCCGTTTTTAGTGGTTAAGGTTTCTGATGTTCATGTTCACAAAAGCGTATTATAAAAATTGTCATGATTATTATTCCGTTGGTGGCGCTAGTTAGCTCCGCCAGTCATTTGCAACAACTACAGAAGATTTGTTTTATTACTTTTTTTCATTGGTGGCCCAAAAAATCTCATGGAACTTCTTTGCAGCTCCCTGCTGTTCTTTCGACGCAGAAAAGTCTCTCAAACAAAAATATGTTGTGAAGGAACGAGACGAAGTCCACACAGAAGAGACGCGACGTGGCGCGACGAGAGGGAACGTGTTGCGAAATTTCCGCGCCCGTCCTACGTCGCTTCTGTGTGGCCGCTGACTAAAATACAAGAAAATAGTATACTATTATGAGTGCTTACAGTTCTATACGTCCTTTTCTGACCAGCGTGCTTGCCCGGTCTCCCTTCTAGTTCCACGTGGACGGTGTAAATTATATCGAAGAAATTTTCCACAATCGCCACTTTTCTGTACACCGGCTCTTGAGTTGGTGCATTCTGAAACAAATAAAGACATATTGCTCTATTTTCATATGAATAAGTAAAGGTGTTTTTAATATTTATGCCAGCGCCATCTCGAAATTTCAACTAAAAACTGAAATTTCAACTAAAAACATTGACTACTCAACACTAGATGGCGCTCAAAATGTGTAAGTAGTTCTTTTTTATCACAGATGGCAGCACTCGTTACATAAAGTTTGGCCGATGTACACTGACTGAACTCTGATAAGATTTTTCAAAATTTGCTGATTCAACAGTATTTTTATTTCTAGTGCTAATTTTACTGAGTGTACTACTATGTACTAAATATAGGACACAAAACCACAATACATAATAGGTGGGCGTCATTTTGTAATACAATTAGTAGAGCGATGGTGTGACCATCGCTCTACTAATTGTATTACAGTGCGGAGGGCATTCGCAATTAGACTTGAGGTCATCAGGGCACGGGGTGTCGGTCTGACACCTAGTTCAATAACCTAAGTATTTAGATAATTATATACTTATTAGGTAGGTATTCTCTTAATTTATATTAAAAGTCACTAACAAAGCTGCTTCCAGTGCCGCTGAAACCACAAATTCAAATTATAAGCGTCCCGGTGTTATATGCTATCCTAGTAGTTTTAAAAAGATGGTCTGTTATTTCTGTGCAAAACCACAGATTAGATAATAGTTACTACGTAACAGATACATCACTCCCATACTAAAGCGAAAATACCTACGCTATAATAGCCTACAAAATCTTAATAATAATAACTACTGTTCACAGCGAGGAGAAATATACCATAAGTACCCGCTTAAAGAGTCGAGATTGTGTTGCCCACCGTGCGACTCACGTGCAAGCGCGTCATCGCACGAATGCGCTAGGGTTGTAGCTATGATGATTATTACTGTAATAAAACGAATGTTGTGAAATAACCATATTTATTTATTTGTCAAAAATATGTAATATAAAATGACAAGCTGACTTTGTTTGAGTTGTTATTAGATCAGGCCTCCCTATTATCTCAAGCCAATTGCGGCGTCTGAAAAGCAAACATTAAGGTATCAAACTTAAGTTTTCGTCATTGTGGGCGATTTTGACCGCCACGTTTAATCCTAAAATTGGAATGGGTTCTATTTGTCCCTCTCTATTCCTAGACAAATATCTAAAAAGAAGGGGACAGACAAAACTGATTTTAGTTTTTGGATTGGGCGTGGCGGTCAGAGTCGACCACATTATATTGGTTTGAATTCGAGAAATACGTAAATATTTGACATCCATGTTTGTTGTACATGTTTTGTTTCTAATTTTTACTACGAAACACTAAAAAGCCAATTTAGTTGATCCTAAATTAAATTAACATTAAAAACAAATACACGATTATACTATTTTTATTTTTAATGCACTAACCCATGCTAAGGAACAAATTTAAAAACCTATTTAGATGCTAAAAATTTCACCCATGCCGGGATTCGAACCCGCAACCTCTGGCTATCCGTGCCAGCGCTCTACCAATTGATGCTCTGAGCTCAATTGGTAGAGCGCTGGCACGGATAGCCAGAGGTTGCGGGTTCGAATCCCGGCATGGGTGAAATTTTTAGCCTCTAAATAGGTTTTAAACAAATACACGCACGACAAATATGGTAACTACCCATCTTTGTCGTGCATGTATTTGTTTTTCACGACTCCACGACTTTAAGCAACTGCTGGAGCGAACTATTATAAAATTGATATTTTTGGCATTTTCCATCAATTTACGACTATCATTGTCGTGCATTTTTAAAAATGTTCGGTATAGCCACAGTACAGCCGTGAAAACGTGACAGACAGAGACACTTACGCATAATAATGTTAGAACGGATGTGGTTATTTAGAATCAAAATTAACAAGTCCACGAAAAAAAGCAGTTACCTTTATATATTACACTATTTTTATTTTTAATGCACTAACCCTTAACTAATAACTTGACTTAACTAATGTAAGTAATGCAATTTGCTTAAGTCAGATGTCGCTGCCTGTACGTAATACAGAGAATATTGTAAAGAGGTTCGAAATTTCACTGATGCCGTGAGTCGCCCATTGGCTCAATTGGTAGAGCGCTGGTACGGATAGCCAGAGGTTGCGGGTTCGAATCCCGGCATGGGTGAAATTTTTAGCCTCTAAATAGGTTTTAAAATTTGTTCCTTAGCACGGGTTAGTGCACTAAAAATAAAAATAGTGTAATCATGTGGGTACAGTGATATCGTTCCGATGTTAAACCTAACTGCAAAGCAGGTAGTCGGGGCTGTAAGTAATGCAATTTGCTTAAGTCAGATGTCGCTGCCTGTACGTAATACAGAGAATATTGTAAAGAGGTTCGAAATTTCACTGATGCCATGAGTCGCCCATTGGCTCAATTGGTAGAGCGCTGGTACGGATAGCCAGAGGTTGCGGGTTCGAATCCCGGCATGGGTGAAATTTTTAGCCTCTAAATAGGTTTTTAAGTTACCTTTATATATTTATTTTACTTTTATAGTACCTACCTACCTAAATGTTTAAAAAAATAAATATAAGATTTAAAATACCACTTACCTTTCTTCGTCTCTCGGCAGTGAAAAAAATGATAATTCTTCATTTGTTCTTTTACCTTTACACCCATCTACTGAACAATTATTACGTGGTTTCGGCATTACGAGTAGTAAACGCGGGAAACGTGCGGTGCGAGCGCTCAGGCGGGCGTAGCGGCCCTTTGTCGGTTGTATCGTGGACGATACGCCGAGCGGCAGGTATAAAACGCGTGACCTTGAGCGAGTGACGGACGCCTGGCAAAACCGACCTAAGTCAAAAATCAATGAAGAAGAAGAAAAAAAAGTTGTATTCCGGCGCCGCCGCCGCCGCCGCCGCGCGGCGTTTCATACGTGTATGAATAAAAAAATAAAATCCTGGGCCACATTTTTTTTACTAAATCCGAGTTGTGCCGTTTGGTTTCGGTTACCAGAAACAAAAACTGGTGTTGAACTGAATAATGGTTTCAGCCACAAATTCAAATTATAAGCGTCCCGGTGTAATATGCTATCCTAGTAGTTTTAAAAAGATGGTCTGTTATTTCTGTGCAAAACCGACCTAAGTCCAAAATCAAAAGAAAAAAAAAGTTGTTTCCCGGCGCCGCCGCCGCCGCACCGCGCGCGCGCCGTTTCGTGTATGAATAAAAAAAAATCCTTTTGCGCCACAATTTTTTTGCAAAATCCGAGTTGTGCTGGACTGTCATCATAGGTAGGTACATAGAAATGTCATAGAAATCTCCATCAATAATAGCACACTCTTGCCCTATAGTTGCAACATCAAGGGAAACTGCAAATTAAATGCGCAGTGCGCTTGTGGAAGTAAAGTAGGCAGAGCTGTGATCAGCGACGTATCTACTTTTATTTCATGATATCCTGGTACACAAAGGTGTAGTATTGTGCAAAAGTGACACAATCGAGCCGAGGACGGCGGGCGGGACGCGTACGGACGGACGACGGACGGGATCCATTGTTGTTTATATAGCCTACGTCCTCAATAGCACTAGTCGCACGTACCAGGTTCGAAGGAGTTCTCAGTGCGACTGGTGATGGTGATTGAGGCTGGCAATGGCAGTGGCTGGCGATGCCGCGGCGGTCTAGGGCGCTAGTCAACCAAGACGAAACTAAGCCTATTTTATACTATGTAGAGATAAAACATAACCCGCAACAACGCGAGTAAAAAAAATAAAGACTGATTCATTTGTCTTAGGAATAAATAATATTTTTTCAGTTCTGCCAATTATCCTGTCAGTGAAATCTGCAACTATAACGGCTGAGTAGAACGACATAATATTTATTACGGTGCCAACGTGGTGCAGATTTTCCAGAATTAAATTGTACGAGTGTTTAAAGATAAAGTTAGAGCTAGCAGTTCTAAATGACACGCGATGCTCATAATAGTTACAGATTAAACGGGTCTAATCGATTAAAT
Source organism: Yponomeuta sedellus (assembly GCA_934045075.1). Lineage (NCBI taxonomy): Eukaryota > Metazoa > Arthropoda > Insecta > Lepidoptera > Yponomeutidae > Yponomeuta > Yponomeuta sedellus. Next base: position 12,013,657 of record OW203744.1, on the reverse strand, counting down.
TATTGATTATTTATATATAATTTTAATATATTATAACAAAATACCGTTTGCTGGGATCTTTAATTTATAAAGTTCAAAATTAAACTTCGTTCTAACCTCTACAGTATGGTAAATTAGAGAGCACGCGGGCATTGCCAGAGGAGATTCTTCAAGAAGGATAAATAAACCTTGAACTTCACATCACAAGCAACTACCCTATAATACCCCTCACCTCATAGAGTTAGTTATACTTTATAGATAGACAGATAGAGAACACTTTATTGTACATAAAAAAGGAAACCTAAGAGTACAGACGGCGCCGGCCTTATCACTAAAAGTGATCTCTTCCAGACAACCTTTGGATGGATTGGAGCAATATATTGGAGAAGGAAGTAGATGTACAAATAAATAAAAATATTTCTGATACACAAATAAAACATGCTTAATTAAAAAAATAATTATACTAACCCTAAAATTATTTATACAAATAATTGATATCAATACATTTAATTTATAGGCATAACAATATATGGACATGACATAAATAAAATACCAAAAATAGCAGAACAGTACTCTCAAAATAACACAGCAAAAGTGGCTGTTGTAATTAATTAACAACAACAAACAGCCACTAAAATATTTTTTTGCAGTTGCGCCTTTATGCCATGGAACCAACAATCCCTCAACCAGGGCAGCATAACGAGAAGCTGCTGCAAAGAATTCTATCCCCTCGAGTTACGTCTTCACGGCACGGATCTGTCTTGGCTAGTATCAGGATCCCATAAAACGGGTGTTGATATTGCCCGTGCGTGGCGCACTTTAGCTGCTTCCTAGCGCTTTGTTCGTCGGAACCATATACCAAAGTACCAGGCGCACATGCGACAAAGGCGACGCGACAACGATAAAGGAAGGTTATCGATGGGCTATATCAGACGGTACACGGTCAATTCAACAGGTGGCAGGCAGCTGAATGTAATGTACCTAATCCTTCCTCACGAGTTACACCAATAGAATTGAATTCTAGCCTGGGCGACGCAGTACGAATTTCAGACATTACGACTTCCTTGCTTTGGCGAAGGACGGAACTAACCTGTTTCAGATCTTATGTATGAACAGAAGTAGAAGAATATTCTTTTCTGTATATCAGAGAGCACATAATATAAAAATTTGTATAGATACATAGTACAGGATTGTATTGGCTATCAGGAGTAGAAAGCCTCCATCTTTCGGAGTTTTTCAATACCTAGATAGGTACCTCGAATCTCTGCGGTCGACACGACTGGTCAACCGTTAAACGTAACAACATCGCCTGAACGAAACCGACTCGACTGTAGGTACTTATGTCATGTCATATTAACGTTATGTATGCAATGCGTTGGTAATTAAAAAAAACATGATCTGAAAATTAAAATAAAAACAGAATCGACGCTTTATTCTTGATATAATTCAAAATTTTCACGCGAAATATTAAAAGCTCGGGTCATACGGATGTCTGTGGGTAAGCGAGCAGGGGTCGGGAATATCCGGCGATAACCGGTGCGCAGCCAGACCGAACCGGATGGAACCGAGCCGGGTGAACCGTGTGGGTATTGTGTGAGGATTAGTCAATTTTGATATTAGTTGACCGGTCTGACCACAGAGTCAGCGCTAGTAACTCCAATTCGAATATGCGACATAAATATGCAATACGTAATGTACGCTACGTATTGCACAGCGTTGCCAGAAGGTTACTTTTGTAACCTTTTAGGTGATTTTTAACTAAGTCAGGTTACTTTGAGGTTACAGGACACAAAAGGTTACTTTTGGTTACTTTTTCGTGAAGGTTTTTTTTTACTTATTTTGAAAAACGGAACACAAAGATCTTTTGCTTGTTGGCAGCATTGTTTCGTTTCTTCGTTCATTCATAATATTCAACTCACTCAGTTACTCCCTACCTGTCTCTCTCTCTCTCTCTCTTTGTTTTGATCTGCTTGCTCCAGGTCAGGTCTTTACTAAACTAATCTTTGCTTTGCATTGAAAATTTTTATATTATTTTGTGATCAAGAACCTTGATAACAAGGTAAACATAAACTAATTTACGTGAATCCTTCATAATTAGGATAAATATTATGAAGACAAAGGTATTTTTTTTAAAATTTCATTTAGTATTAATTTGTAATTTGTAATATAATATGTAATTTAATTTTAATAGATATTTATGCAATTTTTGTAAACCCAAAAATAAAATAGTACATTAAATACCTACTTATTTTAAAACCATTGGCTGAATTGAATAATGCTCTGTATTTTTAAGGCCTTTGCATCAATTTTGGATGATATATTTATTATGTCCTTATTTGAGGTGCACGGGAAAGCAAGCGAGTAGTTAAAGAAAAAGTGTAAATAAACTGAAAACACGTTTTTAGCTAGCTACAACTAGCTAAAAACGTAGCTACAGCTACAATCTGATCACAGGACTCTGCTTGGAATACCAAGCAGAGTCCTGTGATTAGTAGCTATAGGTAAGTGCTGATATTGTGTCAATAGACACAATATCAGCACTTACCTATAGCTACTAAAAGAAGCAATACAACAGTGTGATTAGTAGCTATAGGTAAGTGCTGATATTGTGTCAATAGACACAATATCAGCACTTACCTATAGCTACTAAAAGAAGCAATGCAACAATGCGATAACATTTGAGCCTTCAACATTGATGCTAAATACTAAAGTTAAATATCGATTAAATTTTATGAAGACAACGGTATAATTTATTGATTATTTTATGTTTTATTTAATTTCATTTAGTATTTATGTTGTATATATATCTTATTTTCCTGGTCGCGCGACTAGATAACAATTAAAATTCTATTGTCCCGGGCACTGCAGCGTCTAGTGGTTACTTTACCCATCTATCTAGTATAAATGACAGCGCCACTAGATGCTGTATAAATCATCTAGAATATATGCAAAGACCTTAGTTAATAAATTAGTAATCGAACAGGTTAAAGCAAGTATTGAAACTGACTGCTGAATTAAGTAGTTTTATGTATGACATGACATATTTCAGGTGCACGAGAAAGCAAGCGAAGCTATAGAAAAAAAATTAAACAAAAAATGTAAACCGACTTAGCAGGTAGGTACATGTAGGTAAAAGGTACGATAAAATACTGAAATTGGCATGTGAGTATTCACAAGTATTAGTTATGTTTTAGTACCTCTTTTATTGGTGAGGTGACTTTTTACACCAAAAGGTTACTTTTTTGCCTATTTCAGGTGACTTTTCACAAGGCTAGTCTGGCAACACTGGTATTGCATTATGTAAGTATAAAGGATAGCTTTGAAACTTTGGCTTATTGGGTTGGGAGTGGTATTATTAATCTTATCGATAATCGATACTAAAGAAAAAACTGCCTTCTTGTAGTGTTATTTCAATTACACATAATTATATTATGATGACCTTTATTCCTTGCTAAGTTGGAAAAGAATGGCACCTACGGGTGCCTACAGTATGCCTAGACTTGCACTTCATTTAATGACAACATGCACAAACAACAAAATGGTCGTGATTCATCTTTCAGTTTGCTATAGTAACTTTCTTAGCCAAGATTAGGGGAGCAGCGTCAATGTGATGGCAACACTGCTTCCACTAAACGCCACCCTCCACTGTCGCCCTGGTGACGCCGTGACGTCTTCCACACTTCATATACACGTCGATTCTTTGAATTAATTTAGTTCGAGTTGGCTGATTGCATGAAACCGAAATCTAAGTGTGCTTCGCGAATTATCAAAAGATCAACAAATTATTATTTATTTTTCAAAAAAAAATAAAATTAATTTTGATCTTTTGATAACAAGTGCGCCCTAACTGTCATGCATGACCCACGTAGCCGAGACATTCACGAAAGGGATGGTCCACCAGGTGAAAGTCGCTCAGCGAGCTATGGAGAGATTATTCTCGGAGTTTCTCTGAAGGATAGGAATAGGATTCGTAACGAATGCATCCGACAGAGACCTAGTAGCTTTCGACATAGCTCAGAGAATCAGCAAGCTGAAGTGGCTGTGGGCTGGCCATATCTCGCGAAGATCCGACAACCGTTGGAGTAAAAGTGTTGGGTGGAATGACGATCTGTGAAAAACTGCAGGCAGATGCTGGATGGGGCAAGCTAAAAACAGGGCGCTATGGCGCTTATTAGGGAAGGGATGTCCAGCAGTGGACTAGTAATAGCCTGACGACGACGACGACGACAGTGAAATAATTATTTATTCATATTTAGACGCAGGTGGTAAGTTTAGTTACAGCATCTATAATAATTTCGCCATTTCGTAGTCCCATCAACTTATTGATTTTATTACACAATACATATCTATCAAATTCGCAGGACTAGCCGGATCGAATAATCCTAATTAACGTAACCTTGGACTGTCAATAAAGTCCACTCCAACCAATGACGTAAAAATACGTAATAATACGTCATTGACTCCAGCGTTTCCAGCGCCGATCTTCGTTTCCCAGAAACCCCCGTCTATTGCGAATGCGACTACAAAAAACTTTTTTTTTTGAAGCCTTTGTGAATGTCACACTAGACTACACATCGCCGATACCTATAGTCTGGAGCATGTTACACGTCATATTATTATTCGCCTCGGATATCGGGAAGCGACAGCTTTAAACAGGGTTGAAAACTTTTCTTCAGCCATTGGCTGGACAAAAATCCGTCATAAAAAATAAAGCTACTTCAATACCTACATGGTTTAATTGAATATTGCAAAGTTTAACCCACAGATTATCAAGTATACTGAGCTGCTCAATGTACTACAGTGCGTTCACATTAACTTGACGCGTGAGAGAATTGGTAACAAGGACATAACATGTGAATTAGCTTTTGGACCTAATCGGAAGATGGTAAAACAAGCCCTTAATCCTTTTATTTTCCCCAAGTAATGGGAATGATTTCTTATTTAACATGGTAACAGTAAACATCTCAGTGCTACCAATTCTCTCACGCGTCAATATAATGTGAAGGCACTGTAATAAACTACTCATTAATTGTTGTTTTATGAAACTCCGTCCAGGCAGACGACGACGGATAATAATTAAAGCCCTGTCGGCACCCTCCGTGTTTGAACTTTATCAAAGATGATCTATTTAGTAGTATTTTTGGCTGTGTATTTTTTCTGTATATATTACACCACCAATATGTAGTACGCAGACCCGAAAATAGAAAAAAAAGTAATATATTATTAGCTATCGATTTTCCCATGGGATTTCCCGTAGTAAAACGTAGCCTATGTCTTAATCCAGGGTGTCAACTGACTCCATACGAAATTTTATTAAAATAGCTCCAGCCGAGAAGAAGTAACAAAAATTTTTATATATGTGAGTGACCATCTCATATATTAGATAATACGGTCGGCAACCCTTGCTGTAAGTCAGATAAGTAAACAACGGCGACATTTACTGTGCGCCAGAAGTTGCATTCTGAAAATTTGTGGATATTTGAGCCGCAATCCGTCGTCCGAAGCACGCCGTGCTCGGATGAAGAAGAAATAGTTGGTATCTAACATTTATGAAGTTTGAACCTTGAAGGTAGTTCAAAGACGCTGGAGAAGATACGTCGACCATAAGAAAGAATAAAAATAGTTTTATAGGACGCTCTTAACTTAATTCCGGAATAACTTACTTATCTTCAAAAAATATCTATGAAAAAATATTATCAATGAATAAGAAAAGAAAATATAAATTTCCAATCCGGACAATCCCAACTCCCAGCTTTACCAACCTAAAAATAAATAAAAATTATTACTATAACTATAGTGATGATGATACTCATGATCAGTGATCAAATAATCGGATGCATATTTACCTAAAGTTGAGGTGTTGGCTGTTATGGAATGCACTTTTGTATCGAAAAAATCCCGGGATTCCGGTATCGACGAATACAGTGTTTTGGTTATAGAATTAAGTCGGGTGAATACAGATACTTGCGTTTAGGTGTTTGCTAATATGGAACACTTTTGTATCGATCGTAAAAAATCAAGCGATTTCAGAATTATCGTTTAGTGCTTTCCGACTATAGATCGGGTGCTGGCTAATGTTATAAAGTTAATTGCCAAACTGTCATTGCAAACATCAAGATAAGTAATTTTCTTTCTTCACTCTACATAGCGACAAACAACTCGGTGCCTTGAATTTCTATAAAAAAATCTCATTTTTTATTATATTAACACGGCGAAAGTAAGTAGCATCCGTAAGAGGGCTGGTAAACATTTCATAAATATATAATATAACATAATTTGTCATCTTAGTCGCACTTATAAGTGAGTGAGCGAGACAGCAAATTATACCTGCTTGTGCACAGGTAGCGCCCCAAAAACAGTTCCTTTTGTTCATTTTATTTTATCACATTCGTCGCTTTGCGTGCCATGCGTTCGGGTGCTTTTTATGTGTTTTCTGTATTTTCGGACTACTTGGCTATTCTACAACGGTTATTGATTTGCATTGTGATACGGATTTTGGTTTTACATGAGACGACGACTTTGCTACAAATTTTGGAACCTGATTTACTCTGCGCTGGGACTTGGACATCTTATCTCTTTTATTTACAAGGTAAGGATTATTTATTTTTACAAAATATATTAAATGTCATTGTACTTATATTTGCAAAAATGTGAAGATTTTGACTATAGTGAGAGATTCCCTCGTTGGACCAGTGTGTGTGTGGCCTAAGACACACAACATTTTTGTATTACATTTGAACACCGTATTCTGCAACTGTTGCCGAAACCGTGTTGCGATACAAATATGCCCTAATCTTGATGTAAAAAGGCGTGATACAACAAATAGTATTTAATGTTTATGTCTATTAATTTATTTTTATAAATGTATTATTAAAGATTGCATTTAGTACCTCGAGTTAAAAAAGTCAGTTGTATCTACCAATACATCGTGTCATATAATTTTTGTATGGAGGTTCCAAGTCAGTATTGAAACCAATTGATTAGATGCTTATTTGGCTGAATCTGAGCTACCTCGGTAGAGTGTCAAGTTGACCTGTTTAATTGACATGCAAGTACCTGTTCAAGTTTTTCATTTATGCCCCTATTAGAGCAGTTTAACTTAAAAAGCCCTTTACAGCCGTGAAAAAAGATTAACTATTTAAAAAATGTCTTTACCGTTACTTTTGTACAGTTATCGCTTTTACTGAAAAAATAAGCCGAAAAATAAAACGAATGATCTTTCTTGCTTCACAGACATAATGGCTGATTCAACTCAAAGAGAAGACATAGCTCAGTCATGGATAAGAAATTACCCAGAGATGTTTTACGACTCGGCAAGTGGAACTATAGTGTGCACGAAATGTGAAAAACATTTAAATGCAAAGAAGACTATTTTGAATCGGCATCTGAAGTCACAAAAACATCGCGAGATTCAAAAATCAACACCAAATGATTTTTATTTTGATTTAGTTAATTTTCTCATTATGTGTAGGTTTTCAACTTTTGACCACATACCGTGGTCAAAAGTTGAAAACCCCATTTTTCGTAGTTTTTTTGAAAAATACATTTGCAAATGTAACAACCAAGATAGGGCTATTCCAAGTGAGAATTTGTTGAGAACAAAATATGTGACTCAAGTTTATGAAAGCAAAATAAAACGTGTTCATAGTGACGTACAAAACAATAAATTATGGATATCATTAGACGAAACCACTGATTTTCTGGGCCGATATGTGGTACATTTTTTAGTTAAACCGTTAAGTGAAAACGTATCGGGACGAATTCATATGTTAACTTGCAAAACTTTAGACGTAGTTAACGGTCATTCAGTGTCTGAGTTTGTAATGCAATGTTTAAAAAAGTTATGGGGAGATCAATTTAACAGTAAAGTGCAGGACGTCTTAATATTATGTACCGATAGCGTAGCGTATATCATATACGCTACGCTACATATACGGTATATGTAACTGGCTGGAAAAATATTAAAAAATACATTTCCAAATATGAAACACTTTACATGCTTAGCGCACGCCTTGCTCAGGTTAACTGAGACTATACGTTTAAGCTATAGTGATGTAGACACTTTAATTAACAATGTTAAGAAAATATTTTTAAAATCTCCCAACAGGGTACGAATTTTTAAGGAGCTGCATCCAAATTTACCCTTGCCTCCAGAGCCAGTTATTATTAGGTGGGGAACATGGTTAAAAGCGGCATTTTACAATGCTAAACACTTAGACAAAATAACAAATGTTCTAGGTTTATTAGATAGCAATGAAGCCATCTCTATTAGAAATGCTAAGGAAGTATTAACAAAACCTAATTTAAAGAAAGATTTAGAGTATATATACGAGTATTTCGAAATTTTCGATATTGCAATTGTAAAAATAGAAAAACGCGACCTTAGTATAACTGAAACATTTGAAATATTTGACAATGTAAGATCAATTGTAAACCAGACATCAAATAATATATTAATCAACAAAATGGAGCAACTTATGGATAGAAACCCTGATTTTGATTTCCTTAGGTCAATAAGTGAAAATATTACTCAAGACAGTGGCGCTAGTATTTACAAATTTGCGCCACTTACATCTGTAGATGTGGAGAGATCTTTTTCGTTATATAAGTAGATCCTGAATGTCAAAAGAAATAGGCTAAACATTGATAATCTCGAGAAAATTATAATTATTTACTACAATTCTCTGAATGAAACAGAAGTTACCAGTTCAGATTTAGAACAGTCACTGAAATCTGACGTAACACCATCATGTTCAACACAGACAGACAGAGAAATATTAACGTCAGATTTCAGTGACCAAATTATAGTTATAGATAGTGATTAAAGTTGTTACACATATGGTACTTAATTTAAATAATATATTATTAATAATTATGTATATTTTAATTATTTCAACATCTATTTTTTTTATCCTGTAAATGTGCAATAAAGTATTATTTTATAGTAGTGTTTTTTTTTTTAACTAACACACTACAGTGTATCCGTTCTTAAATGGCATAACGAGTAAACAAACCTCACTCGACCACGAAACACGAAATCCGGAAGCATCACTCGATGTAGGTTATCTCATTTAGTTGTAGACACTAGTTAAGACACAGGGGCATCATATTTTATCGAAAACTGGCTGAATTTGTGATTAAAACTATGATTTTTTGCCGAAATTCTAAATACACTGATTTTCTGATCACAGGTTAGCAAAACTACACAGATTAGTTTGTATTTTTTTTTTTGTGTTGGGATGCGGTTGCATCAGGTGAATGAAAGAACGAATGAACGAAATTGCGCTGTTATGTTATTTAAGAAGTGCACATAGCACCGGAATAATAAAAATAACAAAATGGAGTAGGTATTGCGGTGGGTAATGAATAAAGAATTGAAGTTTGATTGATTTTTTTACTAAAACCTTGCATGTTAAGCGTGTGTTCCATTAGTGAGCCACTAGTTTTCTTTACCGTAGTTTTTTATTTTCTGCGAGCCAATAGTATAGACCGCAACTACATCACCCCAAAATCCGGCGATTTTGTTTTAAATTTTACTCTGTGGGTTATACCGTTGATTCTTCGAGCATGCTTGAAATTCTGTCAGTTTTAATGCGGTATACAAAACTGCCAGTGGATCAGCCGAGCCAGCGAGCAAACAGTTTTTTTCACGTTGCTGTAGCCACGGTTGCCAGATGAGATTTTCTAAATATCTCCAAATCAGTATAAAAAAACTAAAAATGATATCTTTCGCAGCACAAAACCCCATTTTAAATATTTTAAATGGTCCAAAATCTTTAATGTTCTACACGTTTTTCGATTGTACTTTTCCCCATAATGATCTTAAGAACTCTTTATTGAGGAGATAGCATTACCGCCAACATTTATTAGCGGAATTTTCTTAATTTTTTTGTCCCCGTTTGTAGGTATGTATGGGCCGAGTTCAGTGTAGCAGATGGATTGCGATACTAATATTACATAATGATTAAACTTCATTCAATAATGAAATCCGTCATTCATTCAGTAATAACCAACACTATGAAATGTCACATTTTATTGGTTAGCCATGTTTGTTTACTCGTTATGCCATTTAAGAACGGATACACTGTACTTTTCCTGTTACACCCTACATACACACACATACATACTTGCATCGGAGGCTAAAATAAACTTTAAACAAAGACACATATAAATAATTATGTAATACCAGAGTCCCGGGTTTTTTAAATTCATAATACTACACGCTAAATAAGTCGTCTCCATGCTACGTATGCGATTAGTTTTGCATTCCCGAATTTTCTGAAATCCCGGGATTTATATTTAAAAAATATGTTTTAAGAAGCCGCTTCCATAATTTCTGAGCCAAAAAATAACTTTAGGTAAATATGCATCCGATTATTCGATCACTGCTCATGATGCTATGATTGCGATATCACCTAACGATGTAGCGTCATCAACTCATGAAACAACTAGCAAAGCGTATAAATGAAGATGAGGCCTGACGATGATCCTTCATTCATCATCTTCACTTCAGGCCTTGTGTAAAACATCTGATGTGACATAACAGAGACAGAGGTCAACGAGTTGAATTCCAAGTAATAGTTAAAAAAATATAATGATGATAATATAGCCGCGATCATAATTATGATGACGACGATGCTTATCTTACACTGATTAGATCGTGGATGCTCCCTGACTTAAAATGTACCTGAAACAAAGTAAAACATATTCGTAACTAGGTTTATATTTATTAGATAGTATTAGAACATTCATTGGTATATCAACCAGCCATCAGTTTTATATGTTACAATCTCCATTCTATTTCTAACCTTGAAAATTGCAATATTTTTGTTCCATTGTAATTTTTTTGATAGTCATTATTGAGGTGGTTTAGTTGATAATTCAATTAATAAAAAAATATAGGTATGTATTCTTTATTGCAAACAGTAAATTCGAAAGATCATTACATAAAATTTGTTTCAAAGGCGAACTTATCTCTAACAGAGATCTCTTCCAGCCAATCTTATGATCAACCAACAATTATGACCTAGACGCAAACTTTATTTTTCGAACGCAGAACGAACTCAATTTTTTGCGACCACCTCCAAAATACTGTAGTACATGAAAGCAGAAGAATATTTAATATTTCGTACCAATGTGACTTTACTCAATATATCCCCGAATGCATCCCCAAATGTAATATAATATCCGCTGCATATAATAAACACAGCAACGTCGACACGGAGTGGGATATAAACAGTGTACTTAGTTAGCGGCACCGTACCGGTACCACAGATAACATAATACTAGCGGTACGTAGGTAGCGACGTCGTCGGAATCACCTGAGCTCGCCGGTTTTACGAGTGGCAGCGCGGCGCCCGCCTCTCGTCTCTTATAGCGGGACGAGATAAAGGGTCGATTCTATCGATATCGAGTTCTTCGATATCGATAGAATCGGCAACGAATGAGAACGACAAAGAATGCTTAAACGCTTCGTTTTGTGAATATTATGTTTCCCCCACCGAGAATACAGGAAAAGTGAGGCAGCTCACGATTCTGACCTTCCCAAGTCATCAATGCACCCCGCCACACTTTGTTGCAGGGGTGCCAACTTAACGACCGGTTACTTTTGAATAGTGGCAACGATTTTATAGTTATGACAACACTATTTCATTGAATAATTTTTAATATCCTGACATCGACTATTATTATTATCGACTACCAATATCACCGATAAAGCAATCGGGGAAACAATATCAATGCGAACTAATGGCAGAGTTATCAATGTAACCCTGTTTTCATTATAATTGTCCAAAATCATGACAGTTTTAAGCAGCTTCTTATGCTTCAGAAACCCCGTAACCCCATCCTAAGCTTCAGATCAGAAAATATAATGTTTGTTGTGTACATTGTGTAAGTTCGTTGCCACGAGCTTGCCGTAAAACTGCGTTAACAGTTTGGCAAATTATGTATTTGTGATTTCTTCATGTCTCCCATTGAATAAAACAAATAAAAAAAACCGGCCAAGTGCGAGTCAGACTCGCGCACCGAGGGTTCCGTACAAACCTGTATTATAGACCTGAGTATTTGGTATGAATTTCAATTTAATACCTCTACGGGTTTATGAGGAAATGGGTAGTAAGTTTAAAATTATTAAAAAAAAATATATTATGTGATGTAAGTAAAAATTTATGGTTTTCGTAATTTTTCCTTTATCTATGCTATAAGACGTTGCTTCGTACCAAATTTCAAGATTCTGAGCTCACGGGAAGCACCCTGTAGGTTTTGATTCCCTTGCAAGTGTCGAAAATTTGCGGCATAAACGGCTGTATCTTTTGGTTGCGTTGGCTTAGAAGTTTGATTTTTTCACAGCTTCAAGGGACAGTAAACCTGAGTAATTGATATAAATTTCAGCTTCATACCTCCACGCGTTCCTGAGAAAAAGGGTCTTGACAGACGGACGGACGGACAGACGGACAACAAAGTGATCCTATAAGGGTTCCGTTTTTTCCTTTTGAGGTACGGAACCCTAAAAATGAAATTGTCATCTCGCTCTCACATATTTTTTATTACCGCTCACCAACAGCTCAATTACGTAACAGTTTAAAAGGTATCAGTCATATTTTAAGCGTCCTGTCACATTTTATTTTAACTTAACAGCGCCATATCAATTATTTTTATTTGACAGTTCAATGTAAAAGTACACTATTCTATCGACAAACCTCTAATTGGTGCGGCTCCAACCCTAGTCACTCGAGGAGCCGCCCAGGCGAGGCGTCCCGGGCGCGCGATGGAATTAAATCGCACGCACGACACTTCCCACCCCCCCGCCTCTACCCTCCCTCCTCTCCACGTCCTTCCTCGCTGTTCTGTCGGGCCCGCTGCGGGCTGTAACTAGGGCTGCCACCTTTAGAAAAGTCAGGGACAGATATTTCGGATAAGTAGTCTTTAAAGTTATACATTACTAGATGTGCCCCGCGCTGTTACCCGCGGTTTATCGATTTTCCTGTGAGAATAGATAAATAGATAGATAGAATATTCTTTATTGCATGTACACCAAGGATTACATAAGAGACTTATAAAATAACAGTACAATACAAGTGGCGGCCTTATTACTAAAAGTAATTTCTTCCAGACAACCATTGACGGAAAATAAGAAACGGAAACTGAAATTTTCCCGCAGTAAAACGTAGCCTATGTGTTAATCCAGGATGTCAGCTACCCAATTTTAATAAAATCGCTCCAGCCATTTAGACGTGAAGAAGTAACAAACATACACACTCACAAACATTCGCTTTTATAATATTAAAGTGTGATGGATGATAGTGTGAAGTGTGATGATGTGATTAAATGGGTCTAATCTCGATTACTTGATTACATGTATTAGCATCGCAAGTCATTAGAACAAGAAATAATTGTTTTCATACTAACCACTTGCCGCACATACTAATTTGTACAAAAAAAAATTGTTCAACACTAGTAAAAGAAAAACTGTTGTAGATAATATTTTTAGGGCGCCTTTATACATCCCACTGAAGGGCTTATTCCAGAGAAAAAGTACGGGCTTAATCACCACGCGCGCACACCGCGAATTGGCCATTTCAAGCGCTAAGGTATGAGTTTTTTACAAATCCTAAAGTGGGTCCCGTGGAAAAGTCACTGGTGAGCCGTGAGTCATATTTGGTCGCCAAGTCATGGGATTATTTTGACTATTAAATAATTCTTTAGTAATAGCTATTTTAGACTAATGTGATGACACGTACCATCAAAAGCCTAAAGCTAGAAGTGACGGGAATTCTTACATTTGTTATGGGGTTTCGTAAAAAAAGCGTTTGGGCCTGTGTCAGGTCCCACGGCCGTAAATTTTGTGTGTTTTCGTTGTGTATTACGTGGCACTGGCGCCATGAAGCAGCAGGAGTCAAGAGGATCTGAGTAATGGCTACTTACCTATACTCAACGATATATAACCAAATTTAACATGATAAGAAGTTACACGGTTATAGCCTTGGCGACATGTCTTCGTTGCATGTGACATGGTTTTACCAAGTGACCTTAACTAAAACCGTACCGAACCTTAACGAACAAAAGACGTTGCGCGTAAAAATAAAAGAAGTTTTTTTTCAACACACTTGATCGTAAAGTGACTCTTATAACACCGGTTTAAGAACCATAATGCTGTCCATTATACACGCGTGCGTAATAATATTACAGCACAAGTGCTGTAATGAATATAGTTTTAATTTTATCAACTACAGACAAATAATGACAGCAAAGAGTTTTCATATCTAAAAATAATAATTTAATTTATATTTTATGCACGTTAGTATCAAAATACGATAACTAAACATTTATTTTCATCAAATTGCAATCAAAATAAGAAAAAGATAGACATATCTAAAAGCCAACTTGTAATTCAGAAATATCGATTTATAGGTTGTATGGAAGTTGTTACATTTGCCTACATTTGACAGCGCGCAAATCCCGATACCCGAGAAATCTAGGGAAAAATATGTCGCAGCGTATGAAAATTTCCTAACATGGAAAACGGAAAAGAACGCGAACTCTTTTTCTGAGTCAGTATTTTTAGCGTACTTTTTATTTTTATTTACCTGTGCTTGTTTTTTATTTTCCTCACAAGTGTGTTGAAAAACGTCGTATGACACTCGTGAGCATTGGTCATTCATTACAGACTCGATTCCATAACTGCTCTCGCCTTCGGCTCGAGCAGTAAACCCACCTCGTCTGTAATGACCAACTTAGCTCACTAGTGTCATAATGTACTATATTATAACTTTTATGAGTGACAGCCCTGCCTCGGCCCGGGGCGGCCTGACACAAGGGAGCGAGTGACTGATGTGCGCGACACATGTGTGCTAAGGACACGACAGCTCACCACACGCGAGCTGCCGCCGCCTCGGGGCTATGCCAGCCTGGTTATTCTGCTGGCATTTCGACTCGTTTTCCTGGCTCGGCTAGTGGGAGGAGTTTTTATTTAGGTTACGGTTTCGAAGTTCGAATACTCGACAATCCGCCGAGTTGAAGGCACCTTGAGACTATGGTATCCTGGTGATTGCGGTGCCAATGGTTATACCTCAATCACGGAACGTTTATTAATTTTAATTCAACGTTAATAAAAACCTCTACGGGCGAGCGCAACTCTACTCAGTCAGACATTACAGGAAACTTCCAACAAAGGTTAAGTCGTTCAGACTTTGTAAACTTATTGGTACCTCCATCTTTACTATAAAATTAAGGTACGGGCCGGTGGCACCCAAACATACTTCACTGCAATTCTAAGTTATATGACATAAAGTGCTAATATAAAAAGTCCAGTAAATAAATGTACGAAGATCTCTTGCCCGGCACGACCCACATCCATTTGTCAATGAATGCCGTGGGTGGGTAACTTATCTTCGAACAGAACGACAGCAGGTCGGCCTTTACTGTATTCGTTGATAAGTCGCTCCTGTCATAACTGGATAAAGTGCACTCATTTAACGGTGGACGTGTTGTCGACTGTTCGCTACATGATGTACTAGGTCATCCATCATACCTACAACAGGCATGTCATATGTTATTATTACAATATTACTTTATTAAATTAAAATAGTATTGTTCAGTTTCTTCATGTAAGTTGAGTACTGTTTAATTTTTTTTCATAGTTAATATTTTAATAATAAATACTCTACTCTACATCTGGTACCTAGTTCCGCAAGCAATTTCAATCTACCGATGTGTATATGACAGGGCCGGATTTAGGAGAGGGTCCCCTTACTAAGCTTATCTTATCTGGGGGGCCCCACCATGTAGGATAATTTAAGAGAGAAAAGATAATCTGTCAACTATTTACTAACGAAGTAAGTTAAATTGTAAATATCTCGTTGGTACCCCGAATAAGGAAATTTATAATTTATTTTATTAAGCGCCCAACAACATAAACTCTATTTTTTTTTTAATTGGGCACTTTGTAAACAAAGATCCTTATTGCATTTGGTTCTAAATCTGTATTTTAAATTAAGATATGCAGTGAACACTAAACGTAAATTTTTGTAAGTTAAAATAATCTTCGGTTAATAATCGCTGGAGTAAGCGTGTTCTTGAGTGGAGACCGCGACTCGGCACGGCAAACGTAGTGTAGGACGCCCTCCGACCAGATGGGATGACGATCTGCGAAAAACTGCAGGCAGATGCCGGATGCGGCAAGCTGAAGACAGGGCGCTATGGCGCTCATTAGGGGAGGGCTATGTCCAGCAGTGGACTACATTGGTAATATAGCCTGAAGAAGAAGAAGAAAATAATCTTCAGTGAAATTCATCAAAAAACATCGAGTAAATAAGGATAAATTATCACATTTTCACTTCTGTTTGTTTACATAGTCCACAATTTCTATTGCCCGCGATTTTACACACAGAATAAAATTATAAATGTGTCATAACATAAATGACGCTTATATCGTAAATGAGCTGATGTTACAAAGGCGAATGTGTATTAAATGTGCCATTTCACTGTTTCAATTCACTCCACAACTCCCTCATAAGTTTCCACCGTAAACCCCCAGTCAGTCGTGTCGTGTCACAGATGCTATAGTAACTCGCGTGCGTTAATCTCGTTGAGTGGTGTCGCGCACACGGCCCAAACTTGCTTACGTTACGACTTGTGTCAATGGCCCATGAAAAGTAGGCTATGGAGCCCGCTTTTGTACTTCCTATTAGTCCATTATCTAAGCAGCCTATGTTTTGTACTGGTACATCCCACTGCAGATATTGTTGACAATGTTTTACTCCTTATTGATTTGCAACCGGACAAACCTACTTGACTTGTGGCAGAGTAAGTTTATTCGGTTGATATCAAGCCCACTGCAGGGGCACGGGTCTCTTCTTGCATCGCAGGAAGCTAAGGCCATACTCCACGGGGGGCAAGTCTTGGTCGGTGGAGGATTGTAAGGCAATAGCGGGCCTTACCGTCAGAAATTATCAAGCCGCCCATAAGGCTCCTGACATGGCTTAACTAACGACTGCCATTAAATGACAGCCGGCAGCAACAGCTTAACGTGCCTTGCGAAACACGGAAGTTTATTAGATTGCAAATCAATAATGAGTAGTGTTTACGAAAGTTTTAGTTCAAAACTTGTATAACTAAATGCCCCATGCACTGCAGCGTCCGAGTGATCCCTTCACCTATCTATTGTGAGTGAAGGTACCACTGGACGCTGCATAAATCATTTCATTACGTACATGCAAAGACCAAAGTACATCCCATTGCAGGTTACTAGCTTTTCTCAACGAGAGAGAGAGTTTAATCAATTAATTATATCACTCAGAGCTCTCAAATCATCAATCAAGGCAGATTGTTCGAATTTTATCTCTTTCATATTCTTTTTATTTTTCTTAGTCTGAAAACGAAACCCTAAACCGTTCGGCAATTTGTAAATTGTTTTTCGATGCATCGAATTCACCGCCGCATTTGAATTGAATGAAACCCAACTACAGCTACCGATCCGCGACTTTTAAGCTGAAACAAAAGCTCCCAGAGCTTTCAGCTGAAACAGATAGAAGACTCGTGCACAGAACGATCACTCAGTAGATGAACAAGAAATAAATTACGTTTTTTTAAATTTTATTTTATTCAGAACAAAAACAGTCATAGAAGAAAATTATAAAAGTTTATGTATACAAAATTAGACCTGAAGGTCTTTTAAGTAAACTAAATATTAATAAGAAAACCATGCCATTTTAAGCAGTTTAACGCGTTATTATAATAAAACCCTGGCCTTGCCCTCTAAGTAATGAGATGATTTATACAGCGTACAGTGTCAGCTTCAATAACAGAATAGACGGGTGTAGGGACCACTCAGTCGCTGCTTTACGTGGAGTAGGGTTGCCCAGCTATAACATTCTGACAGCTGTTGTGAAGGAAAACCTCGCGAGGAGACCCGCAATGTGGTATTTAAACACGCCTTGAACAAGGAGGAGTTTCTTAATTCTTCGGGATCTTATAATTTTTTATGTAAGTTTCCTGATTACTCGAAAACTCGTGGATGTATTTGCAAAATTCTTTTTTTTATTAAACGGGTACCTCACAAGTGGTCCTATAATCGTCAGGATCTGCTGATGGAATCCTGGAGAATTTTAGTGAACTCTTCAAACAAAGACGCACTGAAAGCGATTTGGGTGATTGGTTTACCTCCTCATAATTATGGGCATCGGTAAAATAATTCAACCGATACTAAATAGTAAATAGTCGTTCCGTAAATAGTAATTTTTTAAGTCTTTTTTGTTCCAGTGATTACCTACTAAGTACGTTTGCAATCGATACGCTAAGAAGAAGTGATATTCAGATTTCCACAGGTTCCATTCTAGGACTGTCACTATTTATTTATCACCGTTACACTTCGTAAAGTAATTAATTCTTTCAATGATAAACCGTTAAAAAAGTAATACATTTGATAAACCCATGCCTGAATCGCAGAGGGGTAGGCAGAGATAAGGGTTTGCCCGATTTTATTTATTAAACGTGGTATAAATACATTACCAGCCTTGGTACTGTACCCAAGTAGACTTTCTCTATAACTCCATACTCTTAGTAAACAAAATGGCCCCAAGCTCCGTCGGGGGAAGTTAAAAATTCCCACTTTATCTGTTAACTCTGCGCTTCGCACTTCGCCCTGCAACTTCTTCTAGTGGGGTTACATTTTAATCCAGCTACAAGAAAAAAGATCACGCCGCCAGTTGTTACCTACCCGCCGAACAGAAAAAAAGTTTTGCCTTTTCAACTTTATGTTACGTCTATGCTCGATTTGTTTAAATATTCAAAATAATGAATAATAATAAGTAACATAACATCGTGAGAGATGGTTTAGCGGAAAAGGCCTATAACAAGCAATGGGCAGCGGTGGGTTGATAATGATAATAATCTTCATCAACCCATTAGGTCCCCACCGAGGGGCACGGTCGAGGGGGACAGGGCAGTAGGCAAGACCAGGGCCTAGTACCATGAAGCACTATAGTACCATGACAGATTCATGGTCGGGTCACTCGAGGTGTTTTTTCATACCATTGACGCCTAGAATGATCGATTTGTGTGAGCGCGTAAACTTGAAGCAGCGACAAAATTAAATCGCCACGTTCATGCAATTGTAATTGGTACATGAAACCTAGGCCCTGGAGAAGAACAGCGGAAACGACTAGCCCTTGCAAGACGAAGTCCTTGTAAAACAGTATCCACTGTTCGACGAGCTGAAGATGATGACAAAAAAAGTTAAGTTTTCTTTCGGCACTCAACAGGTATTCCGCCAACACACCAGTTTTTAGTTGGACTTTGATGTATGGCGGTTAGTTTGGATACTTAAGTGCATGCGGGTAAGCTACTAAAACTTTTACTCGGCTAATCCCTTGATAACTCGTATTATACTGGGATTATGATCCAAAGTAGCCTGTAGCGGTACATGGTGGTACAGACGAAAAGTTGGCACCTCTTCGCTTCTGCCTAGAAAGTTAAGTTGCGGTATGCTATGCTCTATATAATATGGGTATCTCCGCCCCCAAGCGTTTCCTTACCATCCAATGCTACTTGGGGTGTAAGGGATGATGAATAAGCAAGTTTCGGAATGACTGATGTAGTGCCAACCATATATTTTCCGAGGGTGGTGCGGAATTAAGTACGTGAATTTGTTTTTAGTGAAAATATAGAAAGTCTGTATAATCAAAAGGCACTACATCTATTAGCCAATGTAAAAAAGCTACAATAATAGACACGCTTTGTTTCTCTAATCCAAAGTGTTGGTGGCAACACTCGGACTTCGAAAATTATAGATAACTAGCTGACCCAGCGAACTTCGTACCGCCTAACAGTCGATTTTTTAATTATTATTTTTCTCTTCGTCAGAACCATCCGCGTACTTCAAGGAATATTCTCAAAAAAGAATTAACGAAATCGGTTCAGCTGCTCGCGAGATTTGCGCTTACCAACAGATTCAGCGATTCATTTTAATATTATAGATATAATTATTATAACTTCTACACTACACAATCACTTGACCTGATCCCAAACTATGATAACCTATAGGTACTATGGTAACCAGTTAAGGAAGTCTTAATCATCAATAGCAATGCTGATTGCAGTGCTATATAAATTATAAAAATATTCGATAAAAATCGAATATTTTTATATTTTTATATAACAGCAATTATTCCTATTGATATTTTTATATGTTTTACAGAAAATCAGCTGGTAATAGTCAACGTAATAACTCAGATTTTTTTATTGTTGTCTTTTCACAAAGAGATCGATCGATTACAAATTCAACAAAACTAAAATCAATCATCACAAAGAATCGAATCGGTAACTTCATAGAACTAAATCGAGCTACAGTGGTCCGATTATAATAAAAATGACGTGCAATGGTTTTTTTAATTAAGGCACCACATAAGCCCCATGGAAATAAAATACCTTGGCGCAAATTCGATAGCTGATGGGCGCCGGCCGCGCCGCGCGTCGACCGGCGTCACATTACACAAGTCGGCACTCGCCGCCTAATGACGTGCTTGTCCAGACCCGGGTGCCCAGTATGGGCGGCGACAGAACTATGAAAATATTATATTTAATTACAAATACGGAAAGGCTGTCATTGCAAAGAGTTCCGACAAATGTCTACCCGAGCCGAAGGCGAGGGTTGACAGTCGGAACAAGTTGCAATGACGGTTCCGCACGTGTACTGAACGACTATTTTTAATACAGTTGCGAAATAAATAAGCAATTTCATAAAGAAAAAATATTTGGAAAATGGAGCCAACCGTAAAAGAATATAAGCAGAGATTTTTTTTCTTCACCCATTCTGGTAGGCAAAGGGCCCATACAGCCAAGTCTTCAGTAGATTTTTTTAATTGATATGAAATGAAAATGAAATTTTATAAGATGAAATGAAACCTAACCTTACTCATTCAATCAAATCGTTAAATCTGATCTTGAAACAAATTAGGAGCTTCTTTTTAGAAATATACGTATTTGCATGAATCATAAAAAACTTCTATGATTTTTTTTAGTAAAAACTTCATGGTTGGTTTTACTTTTTAATAGACATTATTTTGACAGTTGGGAAAGAGAACGCACGAGTTCGGGAAAGGTAAAAAAAGCACGAGTATGTAATAGCCCACATCCCGAACGCTATAAGTACGTCCCTGCAATACGCCACTTTTTGAGCAAACTGTATTAAAAAAGAAGTTTCCCGCCGAAATAAAAAATATAAGTATAGCAAGGCAAAAAATCATCAAATATCATTTCGGTACCCTTTCGGACCCATGAACAAGGTGTATTCTCCCCGAATATATCGAGTTACCTAGTATTATGATGACAGTGTTTTACTTTCTTTTTTCAATTTACGAGCCCTCAAGGACGCGTCCTCGGGGATGTAGTGTAGTTTAAACTCATTTTATATTGCGCATGTTTTTTTACTTATAGTTACCATATGCGGAAACTTATTTTTAGCTTATAGTTACATTAAGAACTGTCCATTTCGTCCATTCGTGGCTATGTCCCTACACAGACGGGATTAAATGAAGAATACTTTGGAATCTAGCTATTGTTATCATAATGATTTTTTTTCCGACTGCGTATCGAGCCTTAACGTTTACACTGACTAATGGATCCACGTTCGCCTATCTGTATAAATTTGATTGCTATCTGCCCGGCTTGAGAAGGTACTAAGAACTAGACTTGAAACCAAAACTTTGCAGAACTCTGATGATACAAAGGCGTAAGGAGACCATCTGTTCCTAAGTATGTAACTACCTATGCGTTATTTATTAATAGGTCAATAACAATACGTGGCCAACCAAATGGGGTTCGGTTCTCGATTGAAGACTAAGGTGGGACACCCACCAGCCCGATAACCGACATGCCGTCACGCGAGCTGTTATCTTGACTTGACGGACCAACGTTATCATAAAGGTTTATATTGTTAGTACCTAGTTAGTTGGACGATCACTTGAAAGTAACACCAGAGAAAAAAGGACCTTTCCTCTTTGTAAGAAAAATATGTTCTGAATTTTCGGGCACATTCGCGCACGCGCGACTTTTCTCGCCGCGTGCGATGAGTACGGTCATTGTGAAAAACATAGGACAAAAAGTCTGGGATTTTGCGGAAATATCCTATCATTATGTCCGGAAACCTTATCTTAGATCTGGTAACGCTAATAACGACGACAGCTGGAGTGATGGATGACACTGGCTCGTGGTTGGAAATGATTTTCCTAACCCTTTGTAAGAAAATAATTATGCAGAATTTTCAGGCATATTCGCAAACGTGTGACTTTTCCCGCCGCGAGCGATGAGTCGGGTCATTGCGAAAAACACGAGCACAAAAGTCTAGGATTTTGCGGAAATATCGGATCATTTTGTCTGATAACAACATTTGGATCTGGTAACGCCAATGACAAGGACAGCTGGAGTGATGACGCTGGCTTGTGTTTGGTAATTTCCAAAGCCCTTGTAAGAAAATAATTATGCAGAATTTTCCAGCACATTCGCAAACGCGCGACTTTTCCCGCCGCGGGCAATGAGTTCAGTCATTGCGAAAAACATGAGCACAAAAAGTCTGGGATTTTGCGGAAATATAGTATCAAATATATGTCAATGAAATGAAAATATCGTACTCCAAATAGCACAGAACGTTACGAGTCAAAGTAAGTGTCCATTTTTAAGGAAAATGGCCAAAAAAACTCAACATTTTACCTTAATTAACAGATTTTACTTAATTATTATGAAACAGAACTCTTGCGTTGTACTAACTTTAATTCTAGACATCATTTTCATCTCAATAATCTTTTATATTTTAGTAGCCCTTTTAACACATTTTTTTAACCGCGTTTCAGGCAAGCATATCTTCAGGGATTGTATTGTAGCAACGTAAACAATGCCCCATGAACTATGTATTAACTTTTGCGAGCCTAAATCTTGGGAACGAAAATTTATGATCACTCAACTCAATCAATCACGAGGCAGCTGGAGGGACATTGGCTCATGAGGAAGCCCACGTTTAGCTGCAGCATAACAAGCAATAAGAGTCGGCAAAAGAACGCTCTTGTCAGGGATGTCTAATCGTTTGTCGTCGGCGCATTTATACCGCGACTATAAAGCTCATTTTTATGTCCCGCAGACAGCGGAAGGCAACTCTTGGGGAGTAACGGGGAAAATCAGATGGTTCAGCGTAAAGGTGTTTCGCGTCTCCCTTTGTCCTTCCATCTCTCAGAGAGAGGGAGAGAGAGAAGATCAGTGACAGGCAAGTGCCTGCTTAAATTGAATTCACGTACCTCTTTGGAAAGACTAGCATTTGGCTTCTGTCTTACTTTATGGTAAATAATAGCGAAACATTATGGGACAATTTTTTTTTTTTTATTTATTTTTACAAAAACAAAAAAACCTTATCCAATTACACAATTACGCCAAACTGCAAAGCAGTTTGTTGGCGAAGCGCTCTATCTCTGTATATAGCTAACTTATTTTATACATATATTATTTGTATACATAAACAACATAATACATATTAATGATTCTTCTCAAGTACATCATTTTGTTTTCTATGTGTTTTCTTGGCACAATAAAGAATATTAAATATTATTCTTATCTTATCTTACATAGGTGTAGTTTTATTTTATCATTAGTTCTTTAAGTTTATATTTAAGTGTGGCTTTACATAATTTTGTTTCATCAAGCAAAAGAGGATAGCTATTACAAATTCTAGGTGTCAAATAATCTCTTGTTCGTTCTCCATAGTAATTATTTGCATGCGGTTGTATTAACATATGTTTACTAATTGTTCTTGTAAAGTGACTGTGCATTATTGAGAATTTATGATTTTCTGTATAATATGACTCTATTGCTATTAAATATTTTACTTTAGTATGAACTGGAATAATTTTACAGGCTTCAAATAGCTTATTATAATCGTTTTTATATTTAATCTTTAAATTTTTGTCTACCACATATTTTATCAGTCTTAATTGTAGCTGCTTGATTTGGTCTAAATAGGTTTTAAATGTAAGTCCGTAGCAGCTTAATCCATAACTTATTACTGCGTCCGCTAGTGCGTAATAAACAATATACATGGTGCTTTTGCTTAATATTCTACTTAGATGATAAAATTTACTCAATATAGATCTAAGCCTATTACACACAACCCCGACATGCGATT
Organism: Yponomeuta sedellus; assembly: GCA_934045075.1. Taxonomy (NCBI): domain Eukaryota; kingdom Metazoa; phylum Arthropoda; class Insecta; order Lepidoptera; family Yponomeutidae; genus Yponomeuta; species Yponomeuta sedellus. The sequence continues at coordinate 11,989,512 of OW203744.1, read as the reverse complement.
TCCAATTGAAGTACTTGTCTACAGTAAGCCCGAGATATCTGAATTTAATTTAGTGATTGCAATAAAATTATTATACATATTATTCAAGACATATTTCCCTTATCCTGTGTCTGTACCTAGTTTTTGATTGAGAAAATATGATTCCAAAACAAAAATTTGGGATTTACTTTTCTTTTTTAAAAACTACGTACACGGACTGTAAGTTAACTATGCATCAAAAAGGTTGTTACAAAAATTAAAAACATTAGCTTGTGTTCATATTCATATTCATTTATTCGGTTTAGGTAACATCTTCAATTTATATTTTAAGTATAAAACATAAGCAGAACTGTGCGAGTGAGAGAAAATACTTAACAACTTCCCTGCCTAAAAATCGTATTTGACTCAGAGGAGTGTATTGGAATAAGTTAATGAGCCACATTTGACTCACTTTCATTGCATCTTCGGGCATACAACTATCTAACTGAGGACGTAGGGAATTGGAATTGAATCATATCTTGGACAGGGAAGTTGTTAAGAACACTTAAGGCTGATTGATGACACAACCAATCTATGGCTGATGCAAATGGTGAAGACGACCTACGATGTAAACGGAGCACGCCATCTGTGCAAACCCAGTTTCCGTGTCGGAAGGTATCTCAGGCCGTTAACATAAAAGTACGTTGGTGTACCCACTTTAGTATTCGCCGTCATCGCCATAAACATGCGCCATCGCCATTTTGGATGCGACCCCGAAGTGGTGATCGCAGGAGCTTGCATTCCAAGTTTAGCCTGAATTATTTGTGAGATGAAACGTAAGTTTTCAACAGGAATATTGGCGACGCGACGTTCAGATTTTTTCAATTTTATTTAGGCTAGGTGCCTTCTGTGAAGGGCGTCTCCCGTCATTTTGAGCTACTTACGACGGTCAGTTCGAAAAACGAAAGTACAAAATTTATACCTATACTTTTTGTTACTGTAATGTCTGTGTAACCCATTCATGCACTGATAGCGCCCTATGTTGCTTAACATTCGTGATTGTTTAAGATCATTTAGTCAGCCGGGTCTACGAGCGATTCGAGGTGGACCACTATTGTAAATTTCGTTAGCGAATAGGCGTGTAGGACCAATAGGTATGGTGTCTCAGTCGTGGAGGTCTATAAGTCACTTTTTTTACTTGTATATCTATAACATATACAAGTCGAAAATTTATAGACTAGCTGTCGCGGTAAACTGCGTACCGCCACGGAATCCATTTATACGGTTCTCGTTACCATGGCACCGCAATACACATCTTAATTTGGCTTGGAAAAGGTTACGTTAACCATAAAATATTATCCCACGGGCAGGCATTACTGGTCAAGTATCTTATGTCTTAACCCAGATATTTGTCGAACTGTATGCCAATTTTTTTATTTTTATTTCCGTATATTTTAAGAGATATTGTTCTTCGAAAAATTCAGCACAGCACAGGGCCGCATCAGTATAGGACGTCGGATCGAATCTAAAAAGGGCCCCTGAAATGTCCAATAAAACGCTCCCGAGTCTTGACCTATCGAGTTTCTCGACAGGCTGATTGATCAATAGACCCTTCCACTTCTCGGCAAGTGTCTGTTTTATTTTTAAACTTTGCGAAGAAAGGCCACACACATTAACTTAACGCAAAGTAGGTATTTATTTAGCGTCGGTATTTATCAGTGTCTTCGAGAATGACGTTCTTGGCAGACTCTATAGACTTGATACAATCTATCGGTGTTGTTGGATGATCAAGTCTCAACTACCAGAACAGAACAGTCCAAATCCGAAACTGTACAAAATTTCAATGAAAATTGCAGTACTGTCACGCTCGCCTTTCTAAATGTTGACAGCCTCCAAACAGTTTCAGCGATCGGGCTACAACAAACGTCGATCCGATCTTGGATACCACTTTGTGACCACCTCAAATTGAAAAGTGATCATGAATATTCCACAAACCCTCTTGTAAGTAATTAATTTGCATCGACAAGGCACCTCGTCCCGCCAACAAATGGTAATCCTCGCAGTAACTTACGACTTTAAGCGTTTCCACGGGCCCTTAGCATAAAGTTAACGTTCGCGCCCGCCCGCCCTTCGATGGGACATAACTCGTAAGGGCCGCGGCAGACTAGCGCTCGTAAAAGAGAGTCACTTTAATGAGGAACTTTCTCAGAGAGGGGTAATAAGAGCAGCGAATTCTTACTGGTACCTACTGCATAAAGTATAATAAAATTATATTTTTGCAAGCTAGCTTTTTGTAGGCTTTATTAGAATTTCAATGCAAGCCGATACATTTTGCAGAAATTTCATCCAGAAATTAGTTTGTTGATAAATGTTTGTATATTCAGCTAAATTCCATTATCTAAGTAGTGAGAACAAAATACAGCACCGGATTAAATCGCATAGTCAACCAGAAATGATTTTCCAGGCGGTACAGCGGGGAAAGCTAGGGTGATGGGGGTGAATCATGGAGCGGTGTTTTGGATAAAAAGGGTTTTTTAAGTTAGGTATATCCTTGAGCGGTGTTTTGGATTATCAGGTATTTTTAGGTTAGGTGTATCTTGGACCGGTGTTTTGGATAATAAGGGTTTTTCAGGTTAGGTGTATCTTCTTTGCAGTGTACTTGTTAACAGCTATAAGACCTGTTTTTTTTTTTTTGGAAATAAATATTATCATTATCATCTTGGAGCGGTGTTTTGGATAGTAAGGTTTTTTTTAGGTTAGGTGTATCTTGAAGCGGTGTTTTGGATAATAAGGGTTTTTTAAGATTTGTCGTCTGTTTTTTTGTATTTTTGTGGAAGTTTTGTGTATGTGAATACAAGGCTTCGACTTTTCCGATTTTAATCTTGTGATGCCTGTTTCGTTTTAGTAGCTTGTTTAACAGGAAGGTATGTAGCCTGCTGTCATCTCCAATTTAACCAATTTTCTCGCCTCGCAATCAGATGGGTAAAGGTCAACTGGAGAGTATCAAATACCATACCATATTAAAGAAATACCATACCCTGTGCCATGGTAACCTTGATAAGGGTCAAGGCAAGACATGGTGTTGTGCGGAAGTTATTGTTGTTATTACAGAGCAGTCTAATACTCCTTTGGAGACGTCGTTAGATGGGACTAGGGGCATAGTCGGTCCCTCGCCGATAAAGAGGCGCCAGAAATCAGCGAAGAGTCTCGGCGCGACGCATTTTTCGCGCGTGACGACGACTCCATCCTCACTAATCAAGACAAAGATGGCTCAGAAGAACTGCGGGGAATCCGGCTCTTTAAATATTTATGTCAAACTTAAACATTCTGGCACCATTATTATTCGATCGAGAAATGAATTACAGACATTTGACACTGCCTGTTATGCAAAATTTATATTCTTTTGTTTGTGTTTGGGGTATCGTTGTATACTTGTATAGTTCCTCGTATTATCATAGAACAGTATACTCTAGTTTGGGACTAGGGTAAGTGATATTGCAGTGTACATTATAATGTTTATCTATGGTAATTAGGTTTAACTATGTACGGTTTGTAATATAAAGTTTACCAGTGATTAGTATTTTTAATTAATACTGTCACTAACACATCCTTATCGGTAACAGGTAGGTACCTGGTCAGACCTGTGAACACAATTGTCCTGTGACCAGAAAACAGCCATATGTCTTCAGAATTCTACGCAGACAAGACAAGATGTGACAACTTGACAAGCACTTTCTGTTTCACTCCCGTAGCCAAGTGACGTCACGTCCCGCCTGCAGCGGGAGAGGGGGGAGCAGGGGGCGGGGCGGCCCGATGATCTGGCGGCAGCATACTTGAGCACGTAGCGGCGAGACTGTGCTCGGCTGGTACGGGGTGTTATGGTACATGTACTGTGGGTAGGTGTTACATTTTTTTATGTATTATGTATATGGAGATGGTAGCGCAGCGATAGAACGCTGGTCTTTCATAGATAACTTGTGTGTCAGGCTGTTCATATACTGAGCTTGAAATTGCCAAATCGGTCTGTCTTAGAAAAGGCCTGCAGTGTGACGTATCTACAATATAAGAAATAGGGGTTTCTTCGTTATCAACCCTTGTATGTCCCCACTACTGGGGCACGGGTCTCTTCCTGCATCGCAGGAAGGTTAGGCCATACTCCACCACGGGGGCAAAGTCCGGGTTTCTTACTATAGAATAATAAAGAAGTAACCAATATTAAGGTTGTGGTTAGGACTGGAATCGGTCTCGCTCGCAGATTTCAAATAAATTGTACAAACTGTTGAATACGTTTGATATGTGGTCCGAAGCTTTATCCCTTTAGCCGATAGAGCTGGTACACATTTTTCATTAGTTTTGGGTTTTATTTCACAGTGATAAGGTTTAATTTAAGATGGCAACTATTATGCCAGGATTGCGAAGTGACTAGTGATGAGAAGTCTTCGTGCAAATAGTCAATAGAGCCCACTGCTGTTCATAGACCTCTTACCTCTCACGCCAGCCTCCGGTCCCCGGCCAATCTCGTCCACTGCTTTCCTGCGGGTTTTAGCCACTCGACACGGCATTATCGCGCGGGGCGCAGCCAGGCGCACGAATCAATCAATCAAGGGGGCGGTAATGAGCGGGGTGTCGTTAAGGGCCCTGGAGTGGCGGGCCCGGCTCGGCTGCGTTCACACAGGACGAGTATATGTTATTTATTTTTAAGTTCTTTCAGTTTAGATTCAGACACCAAAAATTCTCCTTATCGTCCATCACACTATAATCACATCGCCACATCACACTAATATTATAAAGGCGAAAGTTGTGAGTGTGTACGTTTGTTACTTCTTCACGTCTAAACGGCTGAAGCGATGTTAATAAAATTTGGTATGGTGTTAGCTGACACCTTGGATTAACACATAGATTAAGTTTTATTGCGGGAAAATACCTTATTTCTATGGAAAAATCAATTATTTTCCCTAATAAACCGCCGGTAACAACGCGGGGCAAGGGTAGTAAAATAATAAAGGTTAAAAATTAAATAATAATAAATTTTCAAAAACTTAAACTAACAGAGATCCCCAGCCATTTTATCGATAGGAAATTATCAGCTTCGATTTAGTTGTTATATTGACAAAAAGCCTCATATAAGGACCAAACCCATTTGCGATAGCCTTCAAAAGACTGTTGCTGCTGCTCCGTACTTGCTGCAGCAAGGAGACCGTTTTTTGCGTATTATTGTATAAAACATTAAACGCGTCAGTGTAAGCCTCCACAAACATTGCTGAAGTGCTGCAGAGAGGAGGGAGCTGCGACGATGCTCTAAATGCGATATGACGTATATATTGATGGGAAAAATCACAGCAAGTCCAGCGGCAAATTTTTGTCTTGTAGTTACGGTTGTTTTAACAGACTTCAAACGAAAAAGGAGGTTCCCAATTCGTCGACATTTTTTAATATATTTTTTTATGTATGTTCTCCGATAACTCGAAGACGCGTTGACCTCTTCATATCACAAAACACTTTGCCTCTGACCTGACAACTTTGAGATATCCTATAGCTATGTTATTATGAGTTGAGAAATATCTGCGCAATTTATATTTTTATGTACAATAAAGTTTTCTCTATCTATCCAACTCTCACTGCTACAGGAATATTCGTTCAATCGTTGGAGTAGGACTGTCTCTCAAGCGCTTCTTTATGATTTATACGTGATTGCAGAGTCTTGAGTAACTTATGAGTGAACACCCCAGTGGCTCAATAAATAGACTGAAACTTCTAAACGAGGCACAGCATCCTTGCTAAATGCATGCGGGCGGGCAAGTGCAACGAAAACGTAGCGTGAACTCTGACGGTGCCCCCAGCAATAAAGTTCATATTACTAAACCAGCCCTGCTTGCTCTGGTGAGCCTAATTTCCGCAGCTTTTAGTGAGACTTCGAGACCACCAAAATTAACTACGCCGGAAAATTGCTCTTTGCTTCTTCGTGAATGTTGTATCATGCAGATGTAGGTACGTGTAAAATAATTTTAATCCTGATACGTATAACTTTTCAGACAAAATGAATATATGACTTATTTTAAAATTATGCTTAAATAAATCCACATTAATTACTTTCAGGATATCTATTTTTCCCTCAACTATTGACTCGCGCAGCGCAATGGCCCAATAGAAACCGTGCACTCGGAGAACCCGGCATAAACCTTTGCCAGCCTAAAAAGGCTTGTCAAAGGAAGTTAATTATATTTTTTTTGTTGCACTAACCCGTACTGAGGACAATTTTAAAAACCTACTTATAAGCTACAAACCTATTTCCCGGCATGGGCGGAATTTTTAGCCTCTAAATAGGTTATTAAGAAGGAGGTTAATGTTTATTTCTATGTACATCGTACGATCCAGAGATAAGACAAACAATTGTATAACATACTTAGATTTATGAATTCTTTTGATTTTCCTTTTATGCAATAAAGTGTTCTCGATCTATCTTTTTACATTGTGTTGGCTACAACAAAAACATACACCTATTAATAGTAGATTAGCAGAGTGTTAGCGGACGAGAAGCCGGGGGCTGCTTAAGCAGCCAATTTCATTATCTTCATTCTTAGAGTATATACTACTACGTATAGAGAGGGCATCCCAAACAAAATTTGTGTCGCAAAAACATTAACCAATGTTGCCAACAGTGATATTTAAGCGCGCCCCGATAAAACGCTTCAACTCATTTTATATTGTTTTGGTGGATTTAAAATATGTGTACACTTTATAAATGGTTTCATGACAAATTAGTCTTTAAGATTAGTAATTGGATTTGACGGAAATAGGCAGTTTTTTTTTATTCTCACTGATTTTTGTATGCTGTTGACCAAACTCCTTTGATAACACTGACTATACTGGTAACCCTGATAGCAGTTCATAGATCAACCACTTTTACAGAAGTACATTCCCTTAAATTCTTTATACGCATAGACTAGCTCTAATTAATATCACCGATACAATGAAAAACAGTCTTTTTTTCATATATCTGATATACAGCGTATAAAGTGATAGCTACAAAAAATGAGTTTTTCATAAGATGGCGAACACCTTAATGAGGACCATATTGAAATATCAGTACACAATCGCAATACGGTGAAGGTTTCACAAGGAAATGAGACAAGAGGCTTTTCAGCACGTTTCAGCACAGGAAAATTATTTCCTTTCGCTATTTATTTTCATTTTAATTAATTCATGTAAGTCAAAATTAGTATTGTGTTTTCGGATGTTCTGAATATATTTGATCTACAAATCAGAGAAAAGCCATACAAAATGTAATTATGAACACGCTAAACAATATTTTAATATCGTCACCGGTACGATGGAGGTAAGTGATCTTGTCACTTCTGTTTTTATTAATCTATTAAATTATCGCCATTTTCGCCGCCGCTGTGACAGGGCAAAAAAAATTATAAATATTTTGTAACTATGGTTTTGTCAAGAGCTTTGCAGAACTTTTGGACTAAAAGTGATTTCTTCGTTTTTTTTCTATTATTGAGTTCTTCCTGCCACATCTAATAACAGATGAAAGTGTTTTTCGTAATGTCCGAAATTGTGTACACGCGGCTCATCGTGGACTAAATGTACCTACCTAAAATAGAATGCTGTTAGTTTAACCTCAAAACGTGCCGGAATAAGGTTAGTCGCGATGTCCTCTCTATACGTAGTAGTATATACTCTAAGTCTTCATTCTACAAAATAAAATGAAAGAATTAGAAGCACCCGAGAAGTAAACAAAATGCAGAGGCAGGGCACCGCTCCAAGACAACTTGTTTTCCTAATGTTCGACGGAGGCGCCGACAAAATCACCGGTGATTAATTTTATTCCCGACGAGACGCGTCGTCGACGCTCGTTGGGGGCCCTTAGGGCCCTACATAATTTTTCCTGCCACCTAGATCCGCCCCTCGCTGTGACTCTTTGTCTTGGATCTTGCTCCGTGGTTTCCGAAATAAGTTTGTTTTCTTCTCCGTCTACTATCTTTCCAGTTTGAAAATGGAATAATTTATGTATATTAAAGTATGTGGCCAATGAGTTTTCGAAATCCGTAAAATAAAGTTAAAGTAATGCGAACATTATTTGTTATTGTCGTAGAAATGTAGTACTTTATACACGAATGTAACATCTGTGACTTTATACTATAATTTTAACAATTTTATGTGCATAAATTGAGAAAAGTAATGTTCCCTGTAAGGCAAGAGAGCATTGGATAATCATCCTTATTGTAAGAGGACTATATAAAACAATAAAATAGTACATATTCTGTGGAAATATCAGAAGAAAAAACCTCTTTAAAGGTAATACAGACACGCGTGGTAGGCATATTACGTAAAAACCCCATTGTCGAAGGGAACCTAAAAAATAAACTCAAGGGATTGCATAGTGACTATGCGAAGTATTTACTTAGTGAAATTCTTATTTTAGAAACCGGCCTGGCATAAGAACATGAAATATTTTTTTATATAATGTTTTGATATCAACCCTTGTATGCCCCCATTGCTGGGGCACGGGTCTCTTCCTGCATCGCAGGAAGGTTAGGCCATACTCTACCACGGGGGCCAAGTCCAGATTGGTGGAGGATAGTAAGACAGTGGCGGGCCTTACTAGAAGTTATCAAGCCGCCTATAAGGCCTCTGACGTGGCACAACTACTGCCGGCCTGGTACCAACGTGCCTTGCGAAGCACGGAAGCGCTCGTAAGAATGCCACTAGCGGTAGTCACGGAACGGTCACCCATCCTGCACCTGACCGCGCATGTTGTTGCTTAACTCAAGTGATTGATTACAATCACTCGGTTCGACTAGACCACAAGCAATCAATCGACTAGAAATGGTTTCACTAAAAAAATCCCGACTAAGTACTAGGAGCACATAAACAAGAACTAAAGCGATCCATTACACGAAAGACTCGTACAAAGAGACCGTGTGGTGAGTCCCGCATAGAGTAGGTTATGTTCAGTGTCGCATGGCCCGCATTAGCGCGGTGCAGCTACATAATAATTTTACTTATAATGACGGCCGCTCGTTACCGCGGGCTGTGTGACTGGATTCTCTACGTCTCTACGGCTGCTGTAGTGTCGACAGCACGTTAACCTTACTCTGCAGTCTGTCCAGTTACATTACGAGCGACTTTTGAATTTTTATGTATAGTTATATCAAAGTAGCGTGGTGACCACGGTGAACTATCATCTGTTTGTAAACATTAATAAAGAACTTTTTACTTTTTATCTAAATTATACAGACACTGTGACTTATTGAACGTTACTGGTAAAATTAAAAATTTTCAAATCAATATCATTCATTTCAAAATCTAGATTTTAGAGAAAAAATGGATTAGTGGACATGGCTAGTCCTGTTCATTTTTTTCTCCAAAATCCTTACTTACTTTTCTGTATCTTGTTTATTTTTTGAAAAAAAAACATTAATTAAAAAAAAACGGGCCATGCGCAGTGTCGCGCCACACACAGTGAAGGGTTCCGTAGACAGAGAGGGTCGCCACACAGATATTTCTTAACCTAAGCGTACAGACGGCCAGGTGAAGAAAGGGGGTGTGATCGAGTCAGCGCGATAAACCAATTTCAGCTTCTAGTACTAATCGTCTCTAAACTAGACCCGCGGACAGACAAAAAGACGGACAGACACGACACGGTGAACTACAAGGGTTCCTTGTCGACTTCTTCTTCTTCTTCAGCCTATATTATGTAGTCCACCGCTAGACACAGCCCTCCCCTAATGAGCCCCATAGCGCCCGTCTTCAGCTTGCCGCATCCAGCATCTGCCGGCAGTTTTTCGCAGATCGTCATCCCACCTGGTCGGAGGGCGTCTCCACTCAAGAACACGTTTACTCCAACGACTGTCGGTTCTTCACGAGATATGGCCAGCCCACTGCCACTTCAGCTCGCTAATTATCTGAGCTATGTCGATAACTTTGGTTCTCTATCGGATGCTTGTCGACTGCGGAACAATAAAAAGTGGTTTTATAGAAATTACCTCCAGAAAACCACATAAAGTGTTCTCTATCTATCTATCTACCACCGTGTTTGCGTGCTATGTTCCAAATCGAAAATCCTGCTCCCTTGCTGTACATCTACTTCAAGATACTTTTATTTCAACGATTTCGCACAACGGTGCCTGGGACGGGCCGTATTGTATACGTGACACGCTGGCCGTTTGCCAATACCGCCAACCGGCCGCTATGCTATCGCTACCCGTTCCCTGCTAACTGCAACCCACGGGAACGCCACGTGTGATAAGGGCTGCCACTCCACTGCCATACAGAGTTATTGTAAGGTACAAACACCACAGTCATCGCATGCTATCGTGACTGTTTTGGCGAGTCGATATCAACCCTTCTACAGTCTATTTTTCCTTACTTATCCAATTTAGTAAACAAGTTTCTACCGGTGACTTATGGCTTTCTTGTCGAAAACTGCAATATTCCCATAAATAAAGTAACCTGGGTTGTTATTTTAGATAACTCGCTGCCAAGTTTATAAGCAAAGTTCATGAACTTACGAGAAAATATCAATTTTTGGCATCAAATGTCAATTTTGAGGTTAGAATCTTGTAGACTAAATTGGAGAAGTAAGGATAAATAGACTGTATGTCCTCATTGCTTCCTGTTTTGTGTCGCAAATAAATAGAATAAAAAATGAAAACAGCTAAATTTGCACGCAGTTATCAGTATTGCACTATGAATGTGTGCGTTTTGTCGGACGTCACTATATTGTACGTTAAAAAGCTTATATTGCTTATACTAAAGCACTTTTCATTTGCTACAATGTCTTATGTACTTTAGTGCATATGACAACTTTGTTTAAAATAATTTTGATAAATTTTTTCAACGTTAAGGTTTTGTTGGCATAAATAAAAGGAAGGGACTTGAGTTTCCCGAAATCTCCGAGCACAACTTTTTTAAAGGTGGCAGCCCTGGGATATTGCTGCGGACGCACTGATGACATGACATGGTACCGAGTGCCTCTGAGATCCTAGTACCAGTGGTCTCGAATCTACCGATTTTACGGTATCAGATACCGAAAAATCGGTAGATCGGTAGTAGGTAGCCAACAGATTCTGTTGGCTGGCCGTCCCAATACCGAAAAATGCATGGAACCAACGATTTTTCACAATTTTGGTGACTACTTTAATTATTACGATTTTTCTTCCGATTTTGATACTTCTTAGTTCGAAACATATGGATAACGTAGTAGGGGATGTATTAATTAGCAAAGGGAAAGATAAAAAGTACCCGGAACTGGCGTGCGTGCATGCAACAACTTATGAATGTTGATGAAGCGAAGGTGATCTGTCAGGATCGTGGCAAGTGGCAGTCCCTGGTCTCTGCCTACCCCTCTGGGATACAGGCGTGAGGTTATGTATGTATGTAGTTCAGGCGTGATCGTTGCAAAGACGAACCGTTTTATAAGACCGTTTTGGGTTCCGCGACGATAGGACCGTTTTACGTTTCATTCTAAAGCAGTGCCAGCGACTCTAAAGCAGTGCCAGCGTTTGTTCGTCGCGAGACCAGTCCTTAGAATGTTTGACGCGGATATGTCCTTTAGTGCTATATTAATAGAGCCTAGAACGTAATGAGATCATTGCGACGTCGTCGTCGGCTCCTTGCACATTCCGTTCGTTTTGGTCTGTGATACAATAAAGTAATCTTTATGTCTATGAGTATACAGTCGAATATCGTGTAAAACAACTTATTTTTTCCGATGTTTCGTGATTTCGTCTCGTTCGCACTCGTTTGCGTCCTCTGCGCCTTGCTCGTTCGCATACAATGAAACCAGTTGCGTACGAGGACCGTTTCGAGGACCTGTTTTCGTTCCAGAAAAAACGGTTGCGTTTCGTCGTCGAAAAATCGGACAACGACCCACTCCTGTGTTGGAAACGATTTTCGTCTATATTTTACGCGTTTTACGTTACGTAAAATCCCTCAATAGTATGTATGAACATACAAAATGATAAGGTAGTTTATTGTAGATTGTTCTATAGGTACTTTGTGAAGGTACTTCTTTAAGTACAATACAGTATTTTTATTTTTAATGCACTAACCCGTGCTAAGGAACAAATTTAAAAACCTATTTAAGAGGCTAAAAATTTCACCCATGCCGGGACTCGAACCCGCAACCTCTGGCTATCCGTACCAGCGCTCTACCAATTGAGCCAATGGGCGACTCACGGCATCAGTGAAATTTCGAACCTCTTTACAATATTCTCTGTATTACGTACAGGCAGCGACATCTGACTTAAGCAAATTGCATCACTTACAGCCCCGACCACCTACTTTGCAGTTAGGTTTAACATCGGAACGATATCACTGTACCCACATGATTACACTATTTTTATTTTTAATGCACTAACCCGTGCTAAGGAACAAATTTAAAAACCTATTTAGAGGCTAAAAATTTCACCCATGCCGGGACTCGAACCCGCAACCTCTGGCTATCCGTACCAGCGCTCTACCAATTGAGCCAATTGAGACAATACAGTGTTCTCTATCTATTTACATTGTGTACTAACGCTCTAACTACAGTTTTAAAGCTGACGATGACCTACATAATTATTATTTGCATAGTTATAGGTACCTACTGCTGCTATGCTGGAGCGCTGGAGCAGGAGCGCCTGGCAATTGCAGCATACATAGACAGAGTCGGAGATTAAATTATTCCACGACCACTCTAAATATACCTTGGTACCGTATTGATCGGTTTATCGGCTTCCTAATGCGGATATTGCTATTATGAAGCAGTTGACACCTGGAGTCAGAGCGACTTTGCTGATAGATAGGGTTACCACACGCCCCGTATAAGGGACTAAGGGCCAGTTTCTGAGTTTAGAATTTCGCTAAGTAAATAACTGTAGTGCTGTTTCTTCGAATTTCTTACCAAAGAGCGTGATGACGGAACAATACTTCAGTATTTACTTAGTGATTTCAACTCAGAAACCGGCCCTAATAACCTATTTGACCCGTCCCGTATTACTACATAATATACTATATTTCGACATAATACGGACAGATACAAAGCATTTCAAGTAGATTTAACCTCCTAAGCCCTGGCGTCCTAGAAATAGGACATCACGATTAAGTAGTGAGTATGTATTTGGTTGTTTGTCAAAGTTTGTCTGGAAGAGATCACTTTTAGTGATAAGGCCGCCGTCTGTACTCTTAGGTTAAGATATTTCTGTGTAATTTCCTTTTTTATGTACAATAATGTGTTCTCTATCTATTCTATTTGCAATTCCTGTCCGAAATTCAAACGTAGGATTTTTTTCAAATCCTGCCCAAAATTCAATTATAGAAACAATCGTTGAATTCGGCTGAATGGACGGACGGTAGAGACTGTTGAATTTCTTTTGATTTGTCCTTAAAAAAATTAAGCCCTAGTTATATGATTATATGAAAAAGGAACCTTCAAAATTCGACTGAGCGAAAAGTAAAAAAGTACTTAATTTGATGTTAAAAATATAAACGTTAACATTAAAAAGATGTGATAGACGTTATGGCAACCCTACTCATAAATTTTATTTTTACAAATGAATCCAACCTACTTCGACTGTAATCTTGACACTTTATTACCGCTGCCATTTCACGTAGAACGTTAAACACTTTCATCCCCCAAAGAAAAATGTCGAGAAGCGCTCGCTGGGGCAAATCACACGATTCGATTTCGAGCGTCAAGAAAGAACTCGAGGGGACCGTAATGACGCGGCTATCACTCAAGTTTTTCCGGGAAGTGAAATTGCCGTCGCGTCGACTCGGCCGCAGCTGTGAGACAATAAAGCTTGAACTACACTGAGTCCACGTACGCAACGTACGGGGCCTTCTGATATGTCCCTACATAATGTGCAACAAAACCTGAACGATCGTCTAATTGTCACATTCCGTAAAAATTGCTCTTGAAAACGTCAGGATTTTGTGCACATAATTGGCCCCTAGTCGTTTAATTTTTGAAGCTCAGAAAAAAATTTCGGCGGGCATACATACAATAACTAACGAATATTGATGAATATTGACGAATATTGATGATTCGTCGAAGAACCAAGGTCGAAGACGTTGGTGGAGGTGGACTTAAAGTGGAGATGGGCGGGACACTTGGCTAGAAGGGAAGACGGCCGGTGGACCAGGGCAGTATCGGAGTGGTGGCCAAGGGAGGGAAGGAGGTTGGTAGGCAGACCACCGACACGATGGTCAGACGACATCGTGAGGGTTGCGGGCCAGAGATGGACCAGGTTAGCACAGGACCGTGAGGAATGGCACAATAAAAAGGAGGCCTATGCCCAGCAGTGGGTTGATGTGGGCTTATTATAGATATACTTAGATTATAGATTGATGAAGCGAAATTTTTGTAAAGTTTGGTAAAAGCAAATCTTGGTCGCGGGAAACAGGCTTGAATTACCACGCAACCCACGCCTGCGCGAAAAAATAACCGCCTCACTAGATTTACGTGTGAAGGTGGACTGACAGTCGCTAACAATTAGAATGTATCATACCTACGTACCTATCTGAACATTTTTCCTCCTAAGTTCGCGTCGCGTGATTGGTATAGGTGGGCTCAGTGAGGTACTACCTTAGGACAATAGATATAACTTAACTGAACACAACTGATCTGAAGGTCGGATTCCTATTCCAAACCAATACATCATCCTACATTTGTCCTCTTAGACTGTTAGGGTTGCCACCTTAAAAATCAGTCAAGCCTGGAGATATCGGAATTACCTTTTTTTGTTAATCTCGTCTTAAAGCAATATTTTTTTATCTTCTTAAAAAAAATTATGGTGAAGAAACTTGAAAATAGAAATTCTTATTTTATGTGCAATACCTACAATTAAAAATACACACAGCGAGAATCATATAAAACCTACAAATAACGGTGTCAAATGAAATCTGTATAGGGTATTTTATCTGTAGGGTATTTTGTATTCCTTCCGTGAATATGTAGGTAGGTAAACAAAATAACTCCAGACCCGGAGAACGAGCCGTTTTCAGTACAAATTCACAAAGCACTTCATAGATGGCACTTTAGGCGGGCGCATACAAGAACAGGGACACGTCTGTGAAAATTTTCCTCAACGCAAATTAATTTTGACAGCCGGCTTTCGGTTCCTCTATGGCCACGATTGTAAGCGTGAATCTATGAATTCCTTTGAAAGTTTTCAGCAATACATTCACTCAATATTTATGCTGAAAACGGTTCATTACAACGTTAACCCGGAGCCCGGAAATGCACCCGTAACATAATATATGGGCTTCCTCTTAACTCGCCAAAGATTTCTGTCTTCCGCTATCATCGCCTAGCTTCCATCACTGGGCGATGATAGCAGATCGATGGCAATATTAGAATAGCCTCTAAATAGGTTTTTAAATATAAGAATAGTTTAAATGTTATTTTAAATGGTATTCTGGCATGCCCAGCGTGGGGATTATGGGCATTACCCCCCTATGATGGCACAACCTTGCGTTATGGCGCTTATTAGGGGAGGGCTATGTCCAGCAGTGGACTAATATAGCCTGAAGAAGAAGAAATGAAAACAGACTACAATGCCTGGCAAATAACTAAAATAGCTTTGATTTTGGACATATGTATCATTAGCGGTCTCGTGCTGACTTAGAATTCTTCGAAATACAGCTAAGACAAATTAAAATTATAGTTTAAAAAATGCCTTGTAGTGTCCATTACCAATCCTGCCTTGGCTCCCGTGGTGGAGTATGGTCTACACATTCCTGAGGGAAGAGTTACCGTCGGTACGTCGCATAAGTGTCGCATCGTTTTAATTTTGTTCCCCAATTTCGTTAAAAAACAATAGTTAAAAGTGAGTGTTAAACACAGTATTTACGTGTAAAGTGATGCCAAAAGTGTAAGCTAGATAATAGTGAAGACCGAATCTCAATAACTCGAAAGGCTCAAAAGATTAGAGAAAACTTAAATTCTACAACAAAATACGCGATCTTCTCCAACGGCCGGTTTGCAGAGGTTAATGATCGCTAATATAAACAAACAAGCTACCGTCGATTGCGAGTTAAACGAAATCCGAACAAGCCAAACCAATTTTTCGCATAATTATTAGTCAAGCAATTTGGCTTAGCAGTAAAACGTCTGACTCTGAAGTAGTAGACCGTGATATCATACCCACCTGATCCAACTCAAATATTTTTATTTTTGTTTTTTCTACTCACTGTCTTATCACAAATAACACCGTTGGAAGGTTAATATGGCAAGTGCAGCGTATCCAGTTTGCGCAGGTTGCCAACAAGAAATCACAGAACGACAACATCTCACGTGCATTAATTGCAAGTACACGTACGACCTTGACTGCGCCAATGTCTCTATACAACGCTACTACAACACCATGACACTAGATCACAGAAGCGACTGGATATGCCCTAGGTGTCACTGCAAAACGCCGAAAACAGGAAATTTAGATAAAGTGGTACGCCCACGAGTTTCCCCATCGGATAACATAACTAAAAGGAAGAAAAGCACTAGTGCAAATATTGATATATCCGGGTTCTCGGAGGACTTAAGCTGTCTAGGAGATACAATATGCGGCGATACTTCTGCAAGGAGCATTTCACAGACGCCACTTACTCTAGAAAACCTGAGCGATCTCATCTCCCAAAAACTGGTCGATAATAACAGATCTATAATATCTCAACTACAAAATACAATCCAAGCAGAAATAAATAAAGCAATGAATAAACTAAAACTTGATATTAAACAAAAGATATACCACTTATGTACTCAAAATAACGAAAGGAAGATTGAAATGCAAAATATGAAAAAAAAGTAAAAAAACTTGAGATGGAAAATGAAAAAATTAAAGTTCAAAATATCAAACAAAATAAATTGACTTCGGGGTTAAGACATTCGTGCGAAAACAATGATAAAAAAATTGTGATCTACGGATTAGCTGAAATCCACAAGGAAACTGAATATGAACTACATAGCAGAGTTGTTCAGGCTTTTCGGGATATACAAAACGTAGACCTTCTGGGATACATAGAAGAAACCCATAGTATAGGCAGGTACAATAATAAAAACCGTCCCCTCGTCATCGAGCTCATCAGCAAGAGAATGACCAGATATATAAAAGATCATGCATTTTATTTTCAAGGCACCCCACTAGCGGTCTTTGAATACCTTGATGAAAAAGCAAGGAACGATAGAAAATCATTAACGCCAGAAACGATCACAGCAAGACGCAAGGGGCTACACGCTGTAATACGCAATAATCAACTGTACATAGAGGGAGAACATACGAACATAAGAAACCAACCAAACCTTTACTCCCAGAACACAAACCCCGAAAACATGTACGATAATGATAAGCGAAACACTTTCGACAATCAGAAAGAACAACAAATAAACAACCGTACATTTCGAAAATACTGACGTACAATGTGTATCAGAAACGTGGCTAACGAAAGAAAAATTGGAGCTAGTTCAATTCAGCGGATATAAAATAGCCGCATCGTATTGTTGAGAAACAAAAAAAGGCGGAGGCACTTGTATCCTCTTGCAAGATCAAATAGATAGTATAGATAGATTAGATTAACAAACATGTCAATAGAATACGTATTAGAAGTATGCGCCACCGAATTGTGCAAAGACAAAATGTTAATTATTGCAATGTACTGGAACGGAAGAGACTATGAACTGTTTTACCAACAATTAGAACAAATACTTCAATAAATAAACGAAAAGTACTCTACCTTAAAAATTATAGACACTTAAGGCTACTGCGCCGCACCGTAAGAATCATAGCTAATATCGAAGATCAACGTTATTAAAGACTGTTATTTGAAGAAATAAATAGTGTTCAATTGTGGAGATTTTAATATAGACTTATTGAAAAACAATAAAAGATCAAATCAACTTTTGGATACAATGTCAGGAATATAACTATATACAACACGTAAAGGAACCCACACATATTACACCAATAACGTCTACGTGCTTAGATTTAATCTTCACTAACTTCAGAAATATTCAGATTCAGGTGATAGTCAAAGAGTTGGGCTTCTCAGATCACGCGGGTACTATTATTAAAATGAATTTTCCTCAAAACAATAAAAAACTTAATTGGCAGATACAAAAAAGGTTATTTCATAATAAAAATATAGATAATTTTAAATCAAAACTTAAAGCAATAAATTGGGATGAAATAATAAAACAATAAAAAGGAATGAATGACAACTACAATTCCTTTACTTGTATTATGAAAGATATTTTAAACAAGACTATACCGAAGCAAATGGTTAAAATAAAAACAAATTATAAAAAGCACTGGCTGACGACAGGTATTAAAAAATCTTGTAAAAATAAAAGACTCCTAAAGATAATAGCAATTAAAACAAACAATGAAGTTATAACAAAATATTTTAAAAAATACGAAAAAATACTCAAACGGACAATAAAAAAAAATCCAATACATAAACAGAATATCAAAAGCTAACAATAAAACCAAATGTATGTGGAGTATCATCAATGAAAAAACAAATAAAAAAAGGAAAAAAAGAAAAATGCAACATAACTTTACGATCTGAAAATGTACAAATACTACAGCCGAAACACGTAGAGAATACCTTTAATAACAATTTTTCGTCCATAGGTGAAAATAAATCCCCAGACCAGCAGAACGCACCCATCGGACGCTCCGTCTTACATCCAACAGAAAATTCGATGTTCTTCCGGCCAGTAGACTGCCGTGAAGTCTTCAAAATCATAAAAAACTTAAATAATAAGAATAGTCATGGAGTAGACGAGCTACCACCATCACTAATTAGGCAATGCGCAAATGAACTAACGGTCCCATTTTCCATGCTCATTAACCAATCTTTCCGAGAAGGCTCCTTTCCAGATTACTTAAAAAATACAATTATAAAACCTATACACAAAAAAAAATAGAATGGATCCAAATAATTACCGGCCTATAGCACTACTCTCCACTGCATCTAAAATATTTGAAAGAGCTATGTTTAATAGAGTATATTCTTTCTGCGAAAAATACAATATTCTAAACGAGTGCCAATAGATATAATAAACAACAAGAAATATGGTATTGGAATTTTATTAGACATGACGAAAGCTTACGACAAAGTACAACATAATATATTATTAAATAAATTATATGGGATAGGAGTACGCGGCTTGGCTCACAATTGGTTTGCATCTTACTTAAAAGATAGAGAGCAAATGGTAGAAATTGAATATTTCAATTATGAAAACAGCAGCATTGAAAACATAAGATCAGACGCCAAAGTTATAAACGCCTCTATTCCTCAGGGAAGCGTAGTCGGATGTTTGCTGTTTCTGATATACCTACATCAATGACCTTCCTAAGAATATTGATGATACGTGCATACTGTTCGCAGATGATATTTCTCTTCTTACATCCTGTCAGAACGATACAAATATAAATTCTAAACTTTTTACTATGATAGACAAAACTAATAATTGGCTAACCGATCACAACCTCGAAATAAACTTCCAAAAAACCAAAATAATGTCCTTTCATCAACGCCAAAAATCCACCCTAAATATAGAGTTTTCTTATTATAACACTAAACTAGACGTAGCTAACGAGTTTTCATTACTAGGACTAATTGTGGACAAACATATAAATTGGAAGGCTCACGTCCATTAAATAAAATCAAAGTTATCGTCTTTTGCCTATGCATTACGTGAAGTTAAAAAATCCACCAACACAGCAACAGCAATAGTAACCTACTACGCGTACGGTACGGTGCGTTGTTGTTCTGTGCGGTGTTGTTCTGTGGGGAAACAGTACGGATGCTCCCGAACTTCTTACGCAGCAAAAAAAACTAGTCAGAATTATAGCAAATATTAGTAAAACAGATAGCTGCAAACCCTATTTCCAAAAGTACGATATACTCACGGTGCCTTCATTATATATATTAGAAATATGCAAATTTGTAAGAAAATATCCCGAATTATATACAAGAAGACAAGACACAGCAAATAGGCCATTAAGAACAAAACATAATAATAAATTAATTTTACCCAACTCAAGAATGAAGCTTCACTCTACCAGCGCATTGTCAGCGTCAATAAAAATCTTTAATAAGCTGCCAAACTACCTTAAAGAAATCCACAATGATAAATATTCAATCAAGCACTAAAAAAGGAACTAATCACAAGATGTTATTATAAAATAGAGGAATACCTAGAAGATTCAACTAATCTACAAAAGAAGTAAAATTAATACAGATAGAAATTTATTGGTAATGAACAAGAAATGATTTAATAATTGTATAAGTAAATTGAGTTATCGATAAAAAAAAATTGTAATGACATTTTATAAAATAACTTTAAAAGAATTATTAAGAAGCATGTGTGATATTAAAATAGTGTATATATATATTAATGTTTGATAATAGTACAATATAATTAGAATTAAAATGTCATAGGCCTAGTTTATAAGGGCCTTCTATAATTTATAATATTGCGTGCCCTATATAGAGGGTCCACAAAGAACCATATTTTAAGTTATTTCATCTGTATATACTTGTGGAATGCAATAAATTATTGAGTATTGAGTATTGAAGATATCCGTGCCCCTCGGTGGGGACATAATGGGTTGATGATGATGAAGTGACCATCGCAAAAACGTCGCGATGGCGCGGTCGCTATCAAGTAATCTGCCGGGCATTACATTTTATCTGCTTTTAGAGGCGCTGGGGGTACCAACCAGCTAACTAGAGCCACCAATGGAATAAAAATAATTACTTGTTTTATAATACGTTTTTTCAAAAGTACCTAAACCCCAAAAATCTTCCTGTGAAAACTATTTTTAGATCATACAGCCTAGAACGTAGCATCAACATCCTATTGATCCTAGGTTCTAGACTTCTTCTTCTTCAGGCTATATTATTCCACTGCTGGACATAGCCCTCCCCTAATGAGCGCCATAGCGCAACGTTGTGCCATCATTGAGGGTTAATGTCTATAATCCTCACTCTAGGCATGCGGGTTGGAGATCGCAGTTTGATGGAATTCTACTGCAGAGGGCGCTGCTGCCCACCCCCTGGTTTGTGTCCCTTAGTCGGTTCTAGCATGTAGGTTCTAAAATAATTGTCATAGTGGTTAAGTATATTGAGGTTACTTTTTGAAAAAAAACGTATCATAAATAATGATTTTTATTCTATTGGTGGCGCTAATTAGCACTCCCCAGCGTCTTAAATAGAAACTGACATCCACAAATTCTCCACATATGCGTGCCTACCTACTTAGCCTCGACTGGACAACCTCCATTTCACGAACCTTACGGCTTACCTGTAAAAATAAAGATGAGTGTTAAATATATCAATGATGAAATCCAATGATCCCTTTATTCCAACATTTCTAGAGAATGTTACTGCAGAATATTCGACGATCTAAAGCCTATCGTAAGCTCATCTTCAAAGGTTGTTTGCGGACGAAGTGCGGGCCCACACACATAGCTCGATATGACCATTCGAGTTTACTGTGCGTAACAGTCATCTTATTCTGTGGATTATTGCTATTAATCGATATAATTAATCGATATAATAATAAGTTTATTTCTATAAAAAAAGCATTACAAGAATTATAACATGAAAAAAATTTCGATCTTACACACTTATAAAATAGCTATGCTATTGCTATGCAGTGTACATGGAATTGTCATTAAACCATGAACAGTGGTTCGTTCGTTTACACATGTATTTTTTTTACTTATTCATGTTTTCATTCATTTATTTATTTATTTCGTTCGTTCGGTCGGTGGGTCGCTCACTCACTCAATCACTCACTCATTCATTCACTCCGAAAACGTTTGCGTCAACAATGTTCACGGTTCAGTTTGGGGCGAGGAGTAGTAACTAGTAACTAATGAAACCCAGAGCCCTCCGCATAGCACGCAGTGCTCCCAGCGGCGGCGGCAGCGCGCCCCGGCAATAGTAGATTATGCATTAAGGGAATAAAACCATGTATTACGTCATGGGCGGTATATTGAACCCTGAGCGGAGCGAAGGACTCCGAGTTAACTCCCGAGCGCAGCGAGGGAGTTAAATTTTAACTCCTGAGCGAAGCGAGGGAGTTATGGAGAGTCCTGAGTGAAGCCAGGGGTTCATACCGCCCGAGACTAAGACATGTTTTATTCCAGAGGTGAATACTCTACTTTTAACACCATCTGGGAGACAATAAAATTTTTCTTTTTTTTATTGGTGTTTCGCGCGGTCACACGACACAGTAGTTCAGAAAAAAAAGAAAAAAAGGGTGAGTTTCGAACAACAATTCGAATTTCGAATTGCAATGCGGGGCTTCTTCATAGTTTTCATGCGAATTTTGACATTCTAAATTCAAATCACTTTATTCCCTAGGGAAATTCTTCATTATTATTGCCCTCGAGAGACAAGGCTATAGATAAAGATAAAGATAAAGATATATTTATTTGCTTAAACATGTGTCAATAATATTACAGTAACATGCATTATCAAGGTCTTAAATTATAACATTGTCGTCATATATATTATCGTCATATAGATGCTTTACGATGATATTTGACGGTACGTAATATAAGGCATTGTCGAGCAGGAGGTGTGAAAAGTAAATAACCGCCCGCCGCCGGCTGTAAGTACGCCAACGAGCCGACAAGTCTTGATACTTTTCAGCCAAACTGTCTTCATAGTGTTTTTTACCCTGCAGCTAAGCCCAAAGGGAGGGTAATGTATTTGGCTCGTTTGTGTGTTTGTAAGTATGTACGTTTTTACATACGTCAACTGCTTAACCAATAGTAGAGATTTTGACAAAATGCGTCTTAATCGATCCGTCATATTTGCGCGAGTGATATAGGCTATATAAAAAAACCGAGTAAAAAACATGATCAAAATAAAAAACTGTACTAAAAATAAACAACAATCCGTCAACAATCGGATATTAACCAGAGTCGGTATTAACCAGACAGGAACCAAATTCAAATTTTCGATTATCTAGTGTAAAAAAGTACATTGAAAACATATAATGTAGTGTCAGAATAGGGTATTGAAAACAATATCATTGTCTGTGTACAACATCTTTGCTGGCAATTTCGAGTGACAGGAGCGTTAATCTGTGCTAGACCTAGCTTGTGAAGTGTATTTTTGTAACAGAGATCGAGATAGAATAAACGATTATAACAAATATCAACACGAGTTTTACAAATCAGAAGTGGGATATGAAACCCACGGAGTCCGCAAAGCCTACTGTAGTGTGTCTTTGATGGTAAATTTTGTGATAACGTAAATCGAAGTAAGCGTCCTGTGGTGCCGAAATCGGCGATGTTGCAGTTCAGTTAACGTAAAACGCGAAAAGTGTTCGCCTTCTATCTATCACTGCAGGTATGTGAGCTTGCTCGCTAAAGTCAGGTTTCTACATTTTGGACAGTTTAGCAAGTTGTGATGGTGAGTGGTTACAGATTGGAAACAGAAAATTCGTGATGCAATTGATGGTGCTTACCGTGCAAGTTATAACTCGCTGACACCCTATCATACATGATTGATATTCTTTCATACAGACTAAGAAATGTGTTGAAGCAAGGTGATTCGACAAGTACTAAGTATTAGAATGTTATTTAGTCTAATGCTGACATAATGTATAGTTATGAATGTTTTAAGTAGTGTGTAAAACAAATATCTAGTAATGGGATCATCAAAACATCGCCGCAAGCGAAGTAGTCGCTATTCTTCATACGACAGTAGTGAATCTAGTGATTCTAGTACTTCAAGTGACAATGAGTACAGAAAGAAACATAGACATTGTAGGCATAGTAAGAAATCAAAGAAAGCTAAAAAACAGTCTCAAAAAACACGTTCACACACTCCACCTTTACCAGAGAACTTTAGTTGTCAAGCCACGCACATGTCAAATTCGCCAATACCGACCAATAATTCGATACCTTGGGGTAGAAAGGTTGTATAAACCATTTTTGGCCAAAATGACTTATGAATGTAGTCTTATTCTGAATTTTGCGCTCTATCTATTGGTATATATAACTCTCTCCAATTCGCAAAAAAAATGTTTTTACGGCCCACGTGATTTATAGGTCTAAGCAGATATTTTGTTGGAATTTGTGATGTAAAAACCACATAAAAGTATTGTAATATGACCATTTGGTGTAATGCCATATTTGTTTAAAAGTTTCGGGTGTAAAAGACAATAGGTTAAAGTTTTGTATGGTGTACTACCAAAGTAATAAATTGCGCTTGGTTGTAAAAACCAAAGTTCTGAATGATTTTGCTTTGCAGCCTTTTAACTACATACTTATTGTTCAATTTGGTTTTTACACCCTGAGTTCAAGTAGATCAACGGACGGCAAAGTATTTACGTCCATTTGGAACATATCCGGAAGGTGTGAAGTGGTTTTTACAGCTTTAAACAATGTTATTCATATATCTTTACATTGAAAAGTAGGCATATACGCAGTTTGAAATAATACGTTTGAAACCAAACGCCACGCCGCGCCGCTGGCAGCCGCCGAGGATAGCAGCAGAGGTACCTACTACACTGTCGGCCATTCGTCATAGTTATTTTAGACCTTATGAAACTTGAAAATAAAATTAATTTTTGGATAGTCAGGGTTCTCTCTTTCCTGTCCCTGCGAATTTCATAGATTAGAGTAAGAAAGACAGTGATGTAATACTTTTGTTTCTATCGCTTTTTTAAGAGGCCGACTGGTGCGTGGTTCAATCTATACCCGGATCAAATACGTTTTTCTTTGGAGACAAAGTTGGTGATCTCATACCACCACAGTCCTTTAAGAATGCTGATGTGAAGAAACAAAGTAAAATCTATCGATTTAATAAAACATGGGAACGGTGCTGAAACCGCATGTTTGGAACCACTTGTAAAACCTTGCCGTCATTTTTACGAGTCATTGACTGCTTTTGACGACGCTCAGCCAGTCGCTTCTTGCTCCCTACGTCCTGATGAAACCCCGTGCTCGGTGATGACCACCCAGCCTGCTGCTGCTTCCGACGACGCTCAGCCGTCCGCTTTGTGCTCCCTGCGTCCTAATGAAACCCAGTGCTCGGTGATGACCTACCTGCCTGCTGCTGCTGTTCCAATGAAACTCAGCCGTCCGCTTCGTGCTCCCTGCGTTCTGATGAAACCCCGTGCTCGGTGATGACCTACCTGCCTTCTGCTGCTGCTTCCGATGAGACTCAACCGTCCGCTTCGTGCTCCTTGCGTCCTTATAAAAAAAGAACTCCAGAAATCAAGCAAAACATAAAACTTAAAAGGTCATCGTTTAAAAGGTCCTTAAACGTATGTCCATTAATTAATGTCACAAGATGAATTAATGGATTTCAGTGGAGGAAGTTCCGATGAGTGGTCTTAAAATGAATCGGAAGTAAACAATAATCCTAAAAAAAAAGCTCAGTAAAAAGAAACCCAATGAAAACAATGATGACAGTATAAATAGTCGTAAGAAGAAAAAAAATATAAATAAACGGAAGCAACGGAAACAACTTAAGGATGGAGGTAAAAGCTACGATAGCAAAGAGACTCAGTCCCGGAAAAAACTATGGGACAAAATCCTTGTGAGGTGGATAGGTAAATGTAAAAGAGGTTGTTTTGAGATTTCCGAAGAAAAAAGGAATTCCATTTTCAGTTTCTGCTGGAGCTTAGATCCGCAGAGAAGAAAAGATTGGCTAGTCAAGTGCACACGCTTAACGCCCGTACCTATCACGGTCAAGAACCTCTTATGAAAGCAGAAAGAGTCTGACTTACGCATATTTCATAAATGTCGGTGAAGATCGTAAGAAGGTGTGTCCAAAGTTTTTACTTCAAACCCTCAACATAACTAAGAAATATTTATTATACACCTTGTCGCATTCCAAAGAAGGTATGTCTCAGAAAGATTTGAGGACACGCAATCTTCCTGGCAAATATGCTTCCGATGATAAAGGATATGTAAAGATGTTCATTGAAAAGCTACCTGCAGTTCCTTCGCACTATACCCGGAAACGGCCGAGTAAAGTATACCTTCCTCACAAACTTAAAAACGTGGCTAATTTGTATAGAATGTACGAGAAACAGTGTGAGATAAGCAACCTGTCGGGGAATCGTTTTTTAGAATGATATTCAACAATGATTGCAATATCAGTTTTCACAAGCCGAAGAAAGATAAATGTCTTTTGTGTATAAAAGCAGAGCGCAATGAAAACATGAGTGAAGCAGAGAAAAAAAACTTAGATACGCATTGTAAGGAAAAGAAAGCTATGTACAAGAGATTTTGAGCTCACCAAAAATTTAGAAGTCTCAAAAATGACATACTCACTACAAGCTTTGATCTGCAAAAGGTGCTGACCACACCCCATGGAGATAGCATGTTACTAGGATATTCCAGAAAATATGCAGTATTCAATTTCACTTTGTACGAAATTGGAACTCAAAATGGATATTGCTTTGTATGGGGAGAGTGTGACGTGTGTGAAATTTCAACAAATCAGGATAGCAACATTTAAAAAAAATTGTGCGAATAAAGTAGGAATTAAATACTCAATGTGCGAAGATGCCTTGCAAGAAACTGTCAACCTTTGTGAAGAAGCTACAAAAAGCAAAAAGGGAAAGGGAAAGGAATACGAAGATTCAAAGGAAAGTTTAGCGGAAAAATTCACAATAAAAGCGAAGATGCCAATAACAAAAAAAGTTCCATTCAAGGAGATGAAGAACTTGTTTTGCGAAAGTTGTATGACCGTAGCTTGCCTATTTCATCTGCAAAATACAAGGACCTGAAACGTTTATGTGACAAAGAAACTATACCAAAACCATATCAACATGAGTTTTTGAATTTACCTAATTAATCTAAACAAGACTGTCTTATAGATACAGATGAAGATGATGATGTCGAAGCTGACGAAGATAAAAATTAATAGGTATAACATACCGTGAAGTTACCGTTAAAATAATGAGAAGAAGATAAAAATAAATGTGAACTAGGTTGCTTACTACCATAATATTTTGAAATTTATGATTTCAAATCCGTTACTTATTACCGTTTACTCAGTGGTTCAATTCTTCAGATGAGTCAAATCACGGCTCAAGACTCTAGTAGGTAAAAGAGCTCAAAACTTCCTAAAAGTACCTAAAAACAAGTGGATACTTTGAAGTCTATCATTGATATTAGCTTACCTATTATTATTTGGATGCTTCAAATATTTAGGTTGGTACTGAAAAATGTTTGTAAAAACTGTCGCAACAAAATACGAGTGTAATATTTCAAGTAGGCAGATACCAATACCTAATAATTACCTAACACTGTATGTTAGCTATGATCAATGTTTTCTTGATTAAAAACATCTTGATTGGACAAAAAATGTTCGTATTTTTGTACTTGGTTTTCAGGTTTAAATTTGGTATTAATTGATTATAAATTATTGAAATGTATTCACAAATAAGTAGGTAATATCAATTAAAGTAGTGTGTTTAGGTAAGTATAAAGGTTTATGTAACCAAGGTTTGTAATATTAATATAAAGTGATTATGGTTACGAACACCAACTTTTGAGAGGTATGGCTTTTACAACTTTTTTTTATTTTTGTCTATGGTTTTTAAGCTCCATAAGAATAACTTACATCTAGTTACGACTAATTCTATGAAAAAACTCAAATAATTATTGGGCACATAAGCCACTTTTGCAAAGAAAATTGGTCGTAACTCCATGCTAACTTCTAAACTAAAAGACTTACATTAAAATAAAGTTTTCCATTGCAAAGAACATAAAAAATAATAAAACACACCTAAAAGGTACAATATAATATAATAGAAAAAAAAAGTTATAAGACAAAATGTTTTTAAAATATTCTTTTTTGCTCGTCCTGTAAAGTAGGTTTTATGGCTTATACGACCTTTCTACCCCAAGGTAGCGAATTCTTTGCCTGAAATAGTGACAGCATCCATACCAGCAGAAATTAATAGTAATGCTATGCAACAGTTTGTTCCTGGTGCATGGACCCATGGTTTTACTGCAAACATCAATGCTATTCCAGAATTTGACCCAAGCGATAATACTCAAAGTATTGATTCATGGATCCATAAAGTAAATGAGTGCAGTAAAATTTATGCCTGGAATGAAAGACAAACATGCCATTATGCCTTACCGAAACTAGTTGGTCTGGCTAAACGCTGGTACCAAAGCTTACCGACTTTGCTGTATACCTGGGACCAATGGACTAACAAACTACAAAGTGCTTTCCCTTCCACAGAAAACTATGGTGATTTGCTCACCAAAATGTTGCAGTTCCGTTGAAGAGTAGGTCAACCCTTGGATGTCTATTACTATGAAAAGATGGCCCTGATTAACCGATGTGAGTTAACTGGGCAAAAAGCTGTAGGATGTCTTATCCACGGTATTGATGACAAATTTGTAAGGATGAGTATTAACACAGGACATTTCAGTGAGCCTGACCAGCTTTTTGCCCATTTAAGAACTCTCGTAAGTTGTCCACTGAGGGGTTCATTTAACAAAGAAAAAGCTGTGCCTGTGGTTAATGGAACATCTACAATAGTTACAGAGTCAGTAAAGAAAGATGTGACTTGCTATGGATGTGGAGAAGTTGGCCATATCCGCACAAAGTGCCCAAATCAAACAACACGACGCTGTAATCTCTGCAGGAAGGTGGGTCATCTTGCGCGTGATTGCAGGGCTAGAACTCTTAGTCAGACACTTTTAGAAAACAGACCACAGCAAAATACACAACTCTCACACTCGGTCAATAAAATTATGACTTTACATGACACAATTAGTGAGCGTAATAAATACAATAAGACAGTAAAAGTCAATAACACAGACAAGGAGGCATTCATAGATCTAGGCAGTAGCTGTAGCATTATTCGCGAAACCGACGCCAGAGAAATATTCAAAACCTGGGAAGGAAACAATGACTTGCCCAATTTAAAAGGTTTTGGCAATTCAAGTATCAGACCACTAGGTTTATGTAAAGGTTTTGTGACATTGGATGGAATTACGGCCGAGATTGAATTGATTGTTGTGGCCGACCATGTCATGCGTACACCAGTTATCATTGGGCACACTTTCACCGAATTGCCTAATGTTGTTATACATAAAACATGTGACAATCTTGTCTTCTACGAAGCACCAGTGCCCTGTGCTGAAAATCATACTAAGTTCAATTTATGTTTGACAGGTGATTTTACTGTAGACCCTGCTTGCACAAGTCCTGTGCCTGTTAGAACAGAGCCGCAGTTTCAAGGCGCGTTGTATGTCGCTGGTGGTACATGGGGAGAACGGAATCAACAGTTTATGATATTGTCGGGTCTTTACAGATTCAATGGGGAAGGCTATGTGATGGTCACAAACGTAACTGCAAGTAAAATACAACTAAAGAAAGGTAATGTGTTGACCAGAGGAAGATGTTTTAAACAGATTGAGGAGCCCTATGTGGGACGGGTTGAAAATTCTGGCACATCTGTTAATTCCACTGTAGGAACCGAAGAATTGCCCATGAATGAACTGATAATAGGTACACATTTGACCGAAAGTCAGCTGGACCAATTACACAACATGTTGATTAACTATAGGGATTGCTTCGCGTTAAACGTGTCTGAACTTGGCAAAACTGATTTGGCTGAGATGACGATTAGGTTAACAGATGATATACCTGTTGTGTATAACCCATACCGAATGCCGATCAAAGAAAAAGAACAGTTGACCAAGATTATAGATGATTTACTTTGTAATGGTATAATTAGACCGAGTTCTTCGTCGTATGCCAGTCCAGTATTACTGGTCAACAAAAAGGATGGACAAAAACGGTTATGCGTGGACTATCGTGCGCTGAACCGAAAAACATTAAAAGACAAGTACCCGTTACCCCGTATTGAGGATAAACTGGACGAGTTGGGAGGTCATAAGGTATTTACTAGCCTAGATTTAGCGTCTGGGTATTACCAGATTCCCGTCGCTGAGCAGTCAAAACACTTAACGGCATTCGTCACCTCAGATGGATTATACGAATATAATCGGATGCCCTTTGGTTTAGCCAATGCCCCGAGTGTTTTCCAAAGGGCAATGAACACCATGCTAAAAAGATCTCAACATAACCGCGTTATGGCATACATGGATGACCTTTTAGTGCCATCTACGTCTATTGAAGAAGGTTTAAAGGACCTCGAAGACGTCCTTATTATGCTTCGTGAAGCAAACCTTACTCTCAACATAAAAAAATGCGCATTTTTTCAAGAACGCGTCGATTACCTCGGATATGAGATTTCAAGCAAAGGAATAAGACCTGGTCAACTTAAAATTGAAGCTGTAAAGAATTTCCCTCAGCCTAAAAATGTCCACGAAGTCCGTCAATTCGTTGGATTGGCAAGTTATTTTCGAAAGTTTGTACAGAACTTTTCGATTATTGCTAGGCCACTTACCATCTTAACAAAGAAAAATGAGCCTTGGCGGTTTGGACAAGAACAAGAAAAGGCGTTTCAAGAGCTTAAGGAGAAGTTGACCAGCAGACCGGTTCTTGGTCTGTTTAATCCGAATGCTAAACTGGAAGTACACACGGACGCCAGTAAGTGGGGAATTGGGGCAATTCTGCTTCAAGATGACGGAAAGGGCCTTCAGCCTATAGCATTCTACAGTCGACAAACGTCGCCTGAAGAGCAGAAATTTCACTCCTATGAGCTGGAGACCCTGGCCGTCATGGCAGCTTTGACACGATTTAGAGTGTATCTCCTTGGCATCAATTTTAAATTGGTGACGGATTGTAGCGCTGTACGCAATACAATGTTGAAAAAGGATCTCGTGCCCCGTGTAGCTCGGTGGTATATAGCGATGCAGGAATTCGATTTTACCATCGAATATCGTGCCGGAGCCAGAATGGCACACGTCGATGCATTAAGTCGCCAACCAATCGAATCGGCTACGTATGAGTGTCGAGATGAGGTAGTGTTTACCATTGATGTGGACAGCGACTGGATACAAACCGTGCAGCAGGCAGATCCCGAATTGCAGCGTATAACTGATATTCTAAAGGATCCGAACCTAAACAATGTTGTTGAAATAAAAAATAATTTTGTAGTCAAGAACAATCGACTATACAGAATAGTGAAAAAAGGAGATGAGAACTGCATATTATGGGTAGTCCCGAAATCCGTTCGCTGGCAAATCCTTAAGATGAATCACGACGATGTAGGACATTTCGCATTTGACAAAACCTACGAAAGGGTGCACAGAGTTTATTGGTTCAAGAAAATGCGACGGTTCATAAAAAAATATTGTAGCGCGTGTTTACACTGCGCTCATAATAAAGCACCCGGTGGACCAAAAGAAGGCCTTTTGCACCCAATACCGAAGCCAGACACACCGTTCCACATGCTACATGCTGACCATTGTGGACCATTCCCAAAGAGTAAGCGAGGCAACTGCTACATTTTGGCAATAATAGACTCCTTCACAAAGTTTATTTTTATCAAAGCCGTTAAGAATTGTAAAACAAAAACCACAGTAAGTGCCTTTGAAGAATATTTCTCTCTATTTGGCGTACCCAGAAAATTGGTTACAGATCGCGGAACTAGTTTCACGAGCCATGACTTCGAAATATTTGTTAAAAAGAGAGGTATTATTCACGTATTGAATGCAGTAGCTACGCCCAGGGCTAACGGACAAATAGAAAGGTATAACAGGAGCATCGTAGATGCTTTGAAGGCCGCAAACCATGGTAAACCAGACAGTGAATGGGACCTTGAAATACCCAAAATACAGTGGGGCCTCAATAATACGGTCAACGCAACTACGGGTAAAACAGCAGCTGAAATCTTATTTGGAATTCATCCTACAGGAAAATCCGATGCTATCATGAATTCTGTGGTATCCGATAATCGTTCAATCCATCAAAGAAATCACATTCGGGAAGGAGTAAAAAATAGAGTTGCCGCTGAACAAAAGAAACAGAAAGAACGTTATGACAAAACTCATAAAGAGGCTAAAGTTTACACTACTGGTGATCTGGTCAGAGTCATGAGAGAGATCAATAATCCTACCGGACAAAGTAAGAAACTACAACCTAAGTACTATGGACCATATCGGGTTTCAAAGGTACTGGGAAACGATAGATATGAAATCACAGACACAGCTATCACAAAAAAGGATGGGAGACGCGTGTATAAAAACGTATTTTCTGTTGATAAAATTCAACCGTGGCTTGTGTTTTCAAATGATCCCATTGCTACTGACAGTGAATAAAACTATATTATAATATTGTATAAGTTATGGTGTTGATCTCACATGGTAAGCTGAATGTGATAAACTATATGCCTGTCTAGTATAAGCAAGTATTTGATGTTTGAGAGAGAAGAACATAAAAGAGATGTCAATAGAATTATACTCCAAGATTGATTACTATTTAGCGAAAATTGTAAACATAACTAATAAGCAG
This sequence comes from Yponomeuta sedellus, assembly GCA_934045075.1. NCBI lineage: Eukaryota > Metazoa > Arthropoda > Insecta > Lepidoptera > Yponomeutidae > Yponomeuta > Yponomeuta sedellus. The sequence continues at coordinate 11,957,130 of OW203744.1, read as the reverse complement.
TCCTGTGTGATAATTTATATTGAATCCTTATGTGGAATGTGGACCCCTGCGTGGCTCTGGAATGTCCTTGGTGCAGTCCTGTGTGACTAAAAACTTCTTTTAATACTTATATTATATGTGGACCCCTGCGTGGCTCTGGAATGTCTCTGGTGCAGTCCTGTGTGACTAAAAACTTATTTTAATACTTATATTATATGTGGACCCCTGCGTGGCTCTGGAATGTCCCTGGTGCAGTCCTGTGTGACTATTTATATTTAATCCTTAGGTATGTTGAATGTGGACCCCTGCGTGGCTTTGGAATGTCCCTGGTGCAGTCCTGTGTGACTAAAATTTGATATGTGGACCCCTGCGTGGCTTTGGAATGTCCCTGGTGCAGTCCTGTGTGACTAAAATTTGATATGTGGACCCCTGCGTGGCTTTGGAATGTCCCTGGTGCAGTCCTGTGTGGCTAAAATTTTATATGTGGACCCCTGCGTGGCTCTGGAATGTCCCTGGTGCAGTCCTGTGTGACTAAAATCTAATTTTAATCTTTGTGTTATATGTGGCCTGCGTGGCTGCAGAAAACCATAGAAATCCTATATGATTATATAATGTTCTTGTTACAGTAGTGAGTTACCTGAGTAGAACTTGAAAGCCAATATGTTTATAGAAGTTACTTGATTTATACATTGAAATAAGATAATTTGTAAAAGACTGATTCTATTGTGCCTATTGTTACTGATGGATAAACTTGAAAGCCAGCATGTTAATAGAAGTTACTTGATTTATACATTGAAATAAGATCATTTGTAAAAGACTGATTCTATTGTGCCTATTATTAATGATGGATAATTAGATTATGTGATAATGTAAAGACTGTATGCCAGTTATTGTAAAAGTTTTGCCTTACACTTGAAAATAATTGTATAATGGATAAGAATTTAAGAGTGAGTACACTACTTTAGTGCAGGGTCGCCCTAAATTTCAGGGTTGGCCGAATTAAGTAGAGATTATTTGTATTCTTTTAAGGGGAATCCTTATTATTTTTGTTTATTATTGTAGTTGTTTCAATACATATAATTTAAATTATGGACGAGTGAATGATTGCTTATGATTATTTGTTTTCAATCGTTACTGCACTAGTTGTAATGTAAGTGCATAAAGGCTTGCGCACAGATTCGGTCTGAGATTTAAATTTCTGTCAGTTATATTTGTTTTTTTTTTAAATGTGTCTCGTTGAGGAGTGTTTGTTGATACCTGTGCATGTCATAGACAATGATAAACATACATGTTATGTACATCAGAGTAAGTTATATACATTCGTGCGGGGTCGCACTGATTATCAGGATTGGCCGAATGTAAAAAAGTACATTGAAAACATATAATGTAGTGTCAGAATAGGGTATTGAAAACAATATCATTGTCTGTGTACAACATCTTTGCTGGCAATTTCGAGTGACAGGAGCGTTAATCTGTGCTAGACCTAGCTTGTGAAGTGTATTTTTGTAACAGAGATCGAGATAGAATAAACGATTATAACAAATATCAACACGAGTTTTACACTAGGTTGGTCCCGTCTTTTTTGTAGTTAATGCTCATTACTCGGGTTAATGCATATTTTAATGTTTTTATGTAGCCCATAAAAAATGAAAATAAGCCACACTGCAGGTCACAGGCCTTCCATCAGTGAGAGAGTATGGGATTAATTAACACGCGTGCCCACCGCGGATTGGCAATATCGAACGCCGAGGTTTACATTTGGGAGTTCCTTACCTGGTTACAGTAGCACAAGGTATCCTAGTTTAGGACCAGGGGGTGACTCTCTAAAGTGCATACTTGTTTAATAAACATATTAGTCCGGTAATAGTCGTTTCCTTCACACTATTGGTAGTCTAGTAACCAATCGCATTACAATGGTATAACCCGTGCCACTTAACTCGGCTACTTCTACGCGAGAGATGCCTATTTAATTTGCGCGGGTTACACCCCTGGAATGACATTGTACTGCTATTGCTTTGTAGACTGCCAAATTGAGGCAAATAACAACCATTGTCGTGCTTATATCAGTCTATTTAAAACATATGTAAGTGTAACAGCGCGTGGGACGCGCGGTGCATACACAGGTTAGTTGGTAGTACCTGTACTGCGATTGTAATAACACGTTTGTCACATTTTATATTACGTAAATGCAGTTGTCGTGAAACCATCTTTCATTTCCTGCCAGGGACTACTCCGCAGTGACAAACCCTGAATTCAGGTACCTGCCTCTGATGTTTCACGTACTTTCTTCTTTTTACAAATTTTTAATTTCTTGATCACGTAGATGCGTAAACGTAGACATTTTTTCAAGCGAACAGAACGAATGAATGAGATTTAAAAACATATTTAGAGGCTAAAAATTTCACCCATGCCGGGATTCGAACCCGCAACCTCTGGCTATCCGTACCAGCGCTGTACCAATTGAGCTCAATTGGTAGAGCGCTGGTACGGATAGCCAGAGGTTGCGGGTTCGAATCCCTGCATGGGTGAAATTTTTAGCCTCTAAATAGGTTTTTAAATTTGTTCCTTAGCACGGGTTAGTGCATTAAAAATAAAAATAGTGTAAGAATGAATGAGATGTCGAATGAGGGAAATTCTTGAATGAATGGTTTTAAATGTCATTCGGTCATTTTTTGTTGTTACTTGTCATAGATAGATGGCGCCACTGTTTGATTTGAAAGTTCGCGCGCGAACAGTAAGTATTAGACTCTAAGGCCAGGACGAGTGACAAGCGAACGAGGCCATCGTCGAGTTGGGCAGCAACCGCCACGGCCCGGGCCGGGCGCCGCGTGACATCGGATCTCCATTGCCTCATTACCCCCGCGCGTGTTCACGTACCGAGATGTAGGGCGCGCGAGCGGTCTTGATACTCGGCACGCCGCGGCGTGCTAACCGGAAGTGGGGCGAGCCTGCGCCGGAAGTGGTGACTTTTTCGAATGTCTTTAGTAAAGACATGCTTTTATTTTTCTTGTTTTTATACAACTAAAGCCCGGCTACTCTGGTGCCTGTTTGAGGAGGTACTAAAACTGTGCTGTTTATAAAATATTAGTCCGTAATTGGCAATTTTATGGCGTACATTAATTACATGTTTTATAATGTTTTGTGCGGTGGATTTTGATAAATTAAGAAAATAAAAAAGACGATAAAATATTTTTTGCCTTTTTTGTAGAACCTTAAAATTCTTGTATTACGAAATATCGTATTACTAAACAGTAATACTAAGCACAGTTCGTGATCTTTATTTATTAGTATAGTCATTAACATTTTGTCCTCTTGTGTATAGGTGTTATTACTTTCCTTGTTTTGTGTAGAACTTTATTATAATAAGTATATATATGTATGTTTATAATAAATTATGAGTTTACATAAGTAACGGTAGTGTATTATTATTAAGTATAAGTATGTATCAATCAATATTCAAATTTGCATTGGATATCCGTCTTTCTAATTTCCTTCAGCAACTTTCCATCGTAAGGTTGTCTGGAAGAAATTGCTTTTAGCAATAAGGCCGCCAATTGTACTATGTATATTTGCAATTGTTTTGTATTTGTTGTTTTTCCAGTGTACAATAAAGAATATTCAGCTTATCTTATTCGTATCACTCTTCATGATAATTATTATATTTTTGTGCATGTTGTGCTAAGTATTTCGTGTGCCATAAAATATGATAAAATTTATTAAAAGAGATTCTTGGAGTTTCTCATTAGAATAATCACTGAGAGACCCCCTAAATTGTTTTTGCTCACTTTATACCTTACTTTATTTCATGGACCCTAATTGAAAGGTAGCCAACGACGGGTAAAATTCAACATTCTAACCTCGCGTCCCGCTTAGCCTCATGAGAACACGTCCTTTCTTTCTCAAAACACCTCCATGATTCATCCAATTTTCCCAGCGGAGCTCGCCTGAACCTGACAAGACAAAGCCGTGATATTCCGGCGCGATAGCTCGTTATTATTTTCGGTCCCAGACGCGACGATAGTAAAGGCGTCGTGACGGCTGACGACCGCCCCGGCCGCTGTCTCCGCAGACTGAGGTACAGGTCTTTTGCCGAGCCGTGTGGAAAGAGGCAAGTGCTCATTGCCTAACTCACCCACTAATGACTCTGACGCTTCAATTGGCTATGCGTATTCGACTCTCTGACAATTTATAATACATTGCAAGTTTTCAAAATCAGTGCTAAAGATTCGTCAGGAAACTGGGCAATGGATTTATATTCGACATAAGTTATAAAAGCGCAACGCCAACAATACGATAAACCTACATCATTTTAGCAGATTACAGGCCTCTCCGAGAATGAGAGAGGTAATCTTTGGGTGTGCCTTCAAATATCGTTTACGGCAAAACTTGGGATATGTAAGCCTTTAATGTACCTATTTTATTTTCTCATGTGTAGAAAAAAGCTTTCTAATCTAATATATATAATATATTTTTATTTAATCTGTTTCATAAAAATCTTCCATATAAGAATAGTGCTTTAAGACATTCCTCCGTAATAATCATTTGTCGATATTCATGTAGGTTATGGACTACACAAATGCAAAGCTTTCCTCTCGACAAGAACCTGTTTTGCTCTTTGTGGGCTTTTATATCATGGAGGTAAGTTCGCGTTATTTCCAAGTGGGACAGTTGAAATTAACGATTCACTTTGCATCTTATGAATAAAACAGTGACCGGCCTGCTTGAGGCTGGTCTCTTTCTTTATATGGGATAAGGGTTGGCATTCTTGTCTCATATCACGTATCTTGAACAGTTTTAAAAACGGTTTAAAACATTGTGTACTGTTTTAGTAAGTTTCAAATAAAAGGTGATTAGGACCTTTCTTCTCAAGGCACGCTAAGCAGTTGGTGCCGGCTGCCGTCAATAGATGGCAGTCGTTAAGCCAAGTCAGAGGCCTTGGGGTGGCTAGAAAACTTCTGACAGTAAGACCAGCCGCTAGACTTGCAAGCCTTCAGCAATCCGGACTTGGCCCACGTGGTGGAGTATGGCCTATACCTTCCTCAGGAAGAAGAGACCCGGGCCCCTCGGTGGGGACACAGTGGGTTGATGATGATGAGAACCTTTTTTAAGTACTGGGTACGCAATTTTTGTTTTACTTCCAAATGTGGCTGGAATAACATTCTTAGTGTTATTAGCAAAAACTCGATTCCTTATGCTTATACACCTCAGAGCCAGTATAAATAGAGTGTTGTCAAGGGAAAATGTAACCATAGATTATTAAAAAAACTCTCTCTGAGAAATGTGGTGTGTGTTAGGGTAATCGTGTTTTTTTTTATAACCAAGACCTTTATAATTTATAGGTCTTCCTTATAATTAGGTGTGACTCTTTTCTCGGAATTTATAGATAGGTAACCATAATCATGTCGAACACGTGGTAAATCTTTTTTAAAACATGTGAACCATGCCTGGTCCATGAGGAGTGAATCTTTTTTTGAAATCGCGGAAGAGTTGTTCAGACTTGGACCGATCTGACTAGTGATGGAGAGGCACTTGCATGGATACCTAGTAATTTGTAAATTTCAAAACTCACTTCTGTCTAGTTCGTACAAGAAAACAAACGTTTTATTTTGTTTGAGGGAGAATAATATTAATTTAATTCTATAGAAATCTCTTTGATTATTTTGTTAATTATCGGTGGTATCTATGATGACCCCAATATTGGCGGGACATGGTTTTCCTGAGTCACTGCGTTTAGGACAGCCGTCAGCACAGACTAAATAGAGAGACTAAATAGAGCGCTATGTGTGTGAATGATCATCACAGATTGGCATTGGTAAGGCTCTATTTACACACACAGGATTACTCACACAAGATCGTTCCCCGTCATATTCATTTTGTTAGAAGATTTCAAATCAAATCGTTTATTTTGACAAAAACTAACATGACATACTGTTACAGAGTATACCTACTCGTATAACTAAATTACATTTTTTTACTAAGTAATACAACTTCTGAATCACTTGACCTATTTAGTTCTGGTATTGTTGTTGTCAAATGACTTATTAGTTATTATACATGTCTTTAGTCATGGGGTACTTTAAGAATTATAAATATTTGCAACGGTAACTTGGTAACAGTCGAAGATTACCACTACCCTCCGCACTAGTTAGAAACTGTATTGCGGCAGAGTAGGTTCGTCATCAACGTGACCAGTTTAGATATTTAGAATAATTGAGCTTCAAGCTACGGCCTACGTCATACTTCGTAAGTAACCGTCCTTTCTCTTCAGCGCGTAACGCGCCCTGCGTGAAAATGACAAAATATGAAATAACTTATTATTATTACGAACAGCGACCGCCGCCGTATTTATATTTTACGCCCCCCGTCCCGCTGCGCGTTATCGCTCGACGCGTCGTCAAGTCGCGTCGCCTCCCCGCGTTTAATGGGTTGCCGACTTGCCGCTAGGGCTGCCACCTCTATTAATACTCAGGCCCGGAGATATTGGAATTTTTTGTTATTAAATAATAAAAGTATTTTTTTCATCGACCAAATAGGGGATGTATTAGCAAAGGAAAAGATAAAGGAACCCGGTGTGCGTGCATGCAACGACTTATGAACGTTGATGAAGCGAAGGTGATCTGTCAGGATCGTAGCAAGTGGCAGTCCCTGGTCTCTGCCTACCCCTCTGGGATACAGGCGTGAGGTTATATATGTATTTTTTTTATAAAAAAAATCTTTTATCCGGTAGTAAATATAGACTTCAAAACTAAAATAAATGTAAAATTAAAGAATAAATTTTAAACTAATGTATAAAAATTACTTTAGTACATAATAAATATATACATAAGATAGCCTTATGCTAGTATCTCAGAGGGGCAGGCAGACACCAGGGACTGTATAACATATTATAAAACACATAATTAATTACAGGTAATGCGTATGACATGTGGAGAGGACATGAGACGAGGACCCGGAAAAAATGAGATCCGTTGTATGCAATCAGCATCCTCTCTCCATCTTATCTCTGCGGACTATGTCCCGTCACTTCAGTACATTTTATATGAAAGTAAATAGAAAGGACACCGCGTCTTTTCCGCGCCCTCGTCCCACGTTCTTCCTATGTACCCCACGCCCTAGACACATGTCAACTTAAATACGGTATTTTAGACAAAGTTGGTACATATATTTTAATTTCTCTATCGTAACCAAGTAGGTATATAAAAAATTTCTTCGGACCCGGATAATACAATGTTAGCCCGGAGCCCGAACCTGCACCATTCAAGCCCCTGGTCTCCGGGCCTGAGAGTCTAATACTCACATCGTTTTTCAACAGAAATGATAAAAACACGAAAATAGTTGTTGAGCATGTTAAAATTATTTTCGTGTCTATTTGGTCTAGCAGTACAATGACATTCCAATTGTATAACCCGCGCAAATTAAATAGGCGTTTCTCGCGAACAAGTTGCACGGATATGCGATGGTTACAAGACTACAAATAGTGTCAATAAATAATAACGATGAAATTTATTTTTATTCGGTAATAATACATATTTTAAATTTATTACCATATATTTTAGAACTCGGTTATTCGCGAAGAGGTGACAGCCCTAGTAGCTGTGTAGCGTGCCCGCGGTGGCTGGATACTTTGACAGCTTTGACGCCAAAGTAATATAAATAAATGCAACCTGTTCAGTAGTACGTCCCTATAGCATATGCACGTTTGCGCTGATTTTGTCCGCATAGGTACAATTTTGTTACAATTTTTTACTACCAAATTTTGTTACATTTATCGGTTATCCTTTTCAAAACAGTTGCTTTGTGTATATTTCGGCCCTAATTATATAGTGTCGTAGACGCCTCTTATTTATTACATTAAGATATGTGTGAAACGCTGAGGAAATAGCTGAGGTACTTCATCGGACTCGTAGTTTGTATACAAAGCAGGCTCTACTTAGAGTGATATCCAACGCGTATCTTTTGCAGAAAAATAAATTTCGTAACGAAAAAAATAAAACTTTATCTTTATTGTTGCACAAAAATGTATAATATAAAAATGAATCACTGAATGTGTTGGTAAGCGCAAATCTCGAGAGCAGCTTAACCGATTTCAGTGATTCTTTTTTTAGAATATTCCTTGAAGAACGAGGATGGTTCTTATGGAGAGAAAAAAAATTTAATATTAAAGAATCGACTGTTAGGCGGTACGAAGTTCGCTGGGTCAGCTAGTAATACAATAAAAACATAAGAAATACTATATAAAAACTAATATTTAATAGATAGCCAGATAGAATATTCTTTATTGCATGTACACCAGGAATTATATAAGAGACTTAAAAAATAACAGTACAGTACAATTAGTAATTTCTTACAGACAACCATTGATGGAAAAGAAGAAACGGAAACACAAAGACGGGTAAACTAAACAATATTAGACATGATATTTTTATAGTTGATACACATACAGAAACGGTGCAATCTACTATCTACTTTGCATTTAATTTTATTATAAAGCTACAAATGTAAATGAAAAATATTCACAGAGGTCGTGTCGTTACGGTTATCGTACGCTGTAACACCGGCCATAATGGGCCTCGTGCCGTGCAGCGCGCCCGCTACAGCTTGATACTTTGATTTATGGCCGCCCGTGTGCGTTCCCGGAATGCTTACGGTAGCGATCGATTAGGGCAGGGATTGTGGTCGTTGTTGATAAGTGGAGTTCGTTTTTGCGCTATGGGTGTTTTTTTTGTTGTCATTGCGTGAATCATGACGCCTTGGTAAGTGGGTATGTAACGTGAATTTGTGCGTGATGTGTGTGAAAGAACTGTGGAGTTTTATCGCGACGTTCCTCTCAACCTGGTATGGTAGAGACAGGTTGAAATGAACAAACTTCTATAATAAAAGAAAGATAAGGACGACACCTGAGTGTCTGATGTGTCTAAATATATCACCGTTTGAAATGGCCAATCCGCGGTGGGGACGCGTGGTAAATGAAGCCCACAATCTCTCTCTGAGAGAAGGTGTCCTGCAGTGGGAAATTAGAGGCTACATAAAACAATAGACAATAAGCAATAACTCGACTGACGAGCATTACTGCTAAGATGACTGCTAAGCAGACGGGACCAACCTAAGCACTTGTGTCCTGTCTATTGGTAGTTAATACATTGTTCTTTATTTATAATACAGTTTTTTTATTTTGGTTAATATAATTTAATAATACATATTTAACATACAGATCATTTGCGTTAAGAAACAAGGAATGAAATCTGGACCAAACACACAGATCTGCGTCTCTGTGCCTAGCAGCCACACGACACGTTTAAAAATAACAACTTTCCACATTTTCATCAATAATCCCCCGTTTGTCCCAGTACGAGGGCCACACCGAAATGATTGAGAGTAAAAAAACTACACATTTTATGTTATTTTTTTTTAATTATTGCTTTTCGAAGTATTTTTTGTCTCGCCTTCGAAGACCCATACAGCCGATTGATGCTTTCTTTTCGGTTCGTAAGAGTAGATCCATGACTCATCACCCGATATTATGCTATAAACAGCATTTGATTGTCCTCCGTCAAATAGTTTCAGATTTTTTCGACACCAATCAACACGGGTGACCTTGTGCTCGTCTGTTAAATTATGTGGTATCCAGCGGGAAACTAACTTTCTTACACCAAGTTCTGTATGTAGTATTGTTTTTATTGCTGTCATTCCAATCCCAAGTTCAGCCCGGATCTGCTCATATGTGACATGTCTATCTTCATGTAGTAATTCTCTGATGGCAGCGACGTTCTCCGGCGTAACGGCTGTTTTTGGTCGACCTGAAGATGGAAGGGTACTGACGGAATCACGACCTCGTTTAAATTCAGCATACCAGCGATATACAGTCGCCTTTGATGGTGCTTCCGTGCCATATAAACCAAAAAGTTCTTAGAAGCATTCTTCTTGCAATAAACCGCGACGAAAGTTATGAAAAATTATCGCACGAAAATTTTCCTTACTGAGTTTCATTTTTATGATTTTCTAAAAATCTTTCTAATGAAATAACATTTTTCCCTCGCATTATTTTTTTAGTATTTAAACGAAATAGATAACTAAAGAGGTTGCATATTCATGTTAAAAAAGAGGTTTCATCAATTATCTGCAAAAAGTATCTGATTCTCAATCATTTCGGTGTGGCCCTCGTAATAACCCGTTGCCGGATTATTTATCATACAGCGACTAATGAGCGTTCGTTTTAATAATAATAATACAGAGGGCGTTGGCGTCGCTGTATCACACAAACGCACGCCACATGACACGTATAATGACTGTATATGCTGGCTTATAGTAATGTTATATGTGTTGTGTACGCGACTCGGCCGAGCTGGGCTGAGCCCTGCATGCGATTCGGGACTAGGCTCGTTGGACCGACTGGTATTGATCCTTTTTTTTTTTAAGGGTCTGGTACACAACGTGACCATGTCACCCAAATGATGCTTAATAATTACCAACTAATTATTTACATTATCAGACTTTGTTTTTGTAAAGAGGTTCGAAATTCCACTGATGCCGTGAGTCGCCCATTGGCTCAATTGGTAGAGCGCTGGTACGGATAGCCAGAGGTTGCGGGTTCGAATCCCGGCATGGGTGAAATTTTTAGCCTCTAAATAGGTTTTTAGACTTTGTCTTGCTTTGAGACCAAATGACACTAATTTAATCAGTGTCCTGGCCTCTTCCGAGTGCGGTAACGCTAGCATTACAGTACACTCGAACTCCATAAGAATTATTAAATAATTATCTTCTTCTAGCTTCGTTCCGGGCACACTCCACCAAGATAATTATGATATTCGTCCTCAATGCCACCGCATTCAGCACAGTTTGGCGAATCCTTTTTTCGCTCATAAAAGCGAATTTGTTTAGTTTTGACGGTCTCGGTGGCGAAGCGGTTTGGCACGCTGACTGTAAAACCGAAGGTCTCGGGTTCGATCCCCGGCCGGGTCAAACTAGGAAACGACCTTATCTAGTTTGTCTCGGATCTTGGATGTTATCCATGTATATGTTGTATTAAATCTATCGTCGAGTTAGCACCTATAACACAAGCCATTTAGTTGTACTACTTAGTATAGGGCTAACGAGATCTGTGTAAAATGTCCATGAATATTTATTTATTTAGTGGAATGGGTCCGGATCGAAGTCTGAACATAAGAACTAGTTGACTTCTAAGCACTCAATAAAAAATAAACCGTTTTCAGCACAAATTCACAAAACAGTTCATAGATGGCGCTTACAGGCGTGGACATAGAAGAACCGGAATACGCCTGTCAAAATTATTCTGTGCTAAGCAAAATTTGACAGACGTGTCCCTGGTCATGTGTGTGCATCTATGAAGTGCTTTGTGTATTTGTGCTGAAGACAACTCATTGCGGTTTCTTACAATCCTCCACCAACCCGCACTTGGCCCAAGTGGTGGAGCATGGCGCATGGCCTAACCTTTCCGCGATGTAGGAAGAAACCCGTGCCCCAGAAGTGAGAACCTCTGTGGCGCAGCGGTAGCGCATCTGCCTACCATGCGAGAGATCCCGGGTTCGATCCCCGGCTGGGTACAAAAAAAAACCCCAGGTTTTGGATGTTCACATGTTTGTGATGTCGTTATTTCTGGTACCCACGACACAGGGTATCCTAGTGTGGGGCCAGAAGCAATGTATATGCCTGTATGTAAATGTTATGTTATACCATACCAGTAGTGCAATAAAGAATTTTAATAATAATAACCTAAAAGTCATACAATATGTAAAGCCGCAAAAAGTGAGCCGCCACAATGATTACTGTAAACAAAGCTGACCAAACTGTCATCAGCAACGGCGATAGCTGCTAATTAAACCGCAGATTCAGCGCAATGATAAAGGTTCGACAACATAACGCCATAGGGTCGCACCGGGATGCACCTGCATGCTTTTGTCGGGCTGCTCAAAGCGCGGCGCACCCTCTTCGATTCCGGGGCGATGCCGGGCCGCTCCCGTTCTTGCGTGATGGTGATGGTGATGTAAACCAGTTCGAATAAAACCGGTAAGAACTGCTTTTACAAAAACCGGTGATAACCGGTTAGTTAAAAAAACTAATCGATTACGTTTTGTGGAGTGGAGCCGGCGACCAAGAGAAAATTTGCATTAATTTTGAGGTGAGAGAGAAACCCTTATTGCCAAAGTAAGACATGCTTTAAAAGAATAAAAAGCCTTATGGACGAGTCTGGTAAAGGTTGCACCATACTTATATCGGAATCTACACGAGCACAAATTAAAAATATAGTTTGCTGCGGGAAATTCACAGCGAAAGAAAAATACAAAACGAAGATATACATAAAAAGAACGATTGACCGAGTGTGAGTGAATTAATTTAATGAATGACCGGTCAATCATGAAAGTGTTTGGTGTACACTCTCCCTCTGCTTTGGTTATACCATTGAATATACTCTCCCTATGTTCACGCGGCTGTTGTCGTCCCAAAGCCAATTTATTTTAAGGAACTGTTGTGGCAGTAATCAGTATTTTTGGTCGAATCCGGTTATTAGACAAACGATTTTAATATTCAGTAATTACATAACAGAGATAATTTACTTTATTATATAAATGCAGTTTGCATTACTTGTCATTAATATCATAAGACATTTTTTTAGAAACAAAACAAATAATCTAAAAAATCGGTTTGTTTTCAAAAAACATTTCGGAAATACCGGTACTAAAATAGTAATGGTTTCACATCACTAGAGTCGGCTTTTTGTTCAGCTGCCAGCCGGCGCATATCGGCCCGTGTTGGGAACGTGGTTATGGTGAGTGAAGTTTTTTGGCCGTCGCTGATTGGAGAATACCTGCAAGGCGATCCTTTGGCGACGCGATGTGGTCTCGAACGAGCCATGTTTGCGTGTAAGTGAAGAGACTCCACTGTCCATTAGTCCTAGCAGCTACGGCACTTTTTTGCCGAAAAGCTGCATTTTATGATGAAAGCAAGCCGTTTTGCACAGGGACAAAAATAAGCGATTTGACCCGCAGCAGCACAAGTTTCACCCGTTAGGAACAGAGAGAGCGCCACTTCTTTGAAAAATTCTGACACGCTAACGGATGAACCGATTGCAATGATTAACATCTTAATCGAAAAGGAATTTTTAATACATTTGCTCAAAAAGTGGCGTATTGCAGGGACGTACAGCGTTCGGGATGTGGGCTACTACACACTCGTGCTTTTTTTTTACCTTTACCGAACTCGTGCGTTCTCTTTCCCAACTGTCAAAATAATGTCTATTAAAAATAAAAACCAACCATGAAGTTTTTACTACAAAAAATCATAGAAAATTTTATGATTCATTCAAATACGTATATTTTAAAAAAGAAGCTACTCATTTGTTTCAATATCGGATTTAATGATTTGATTGAATGAGTTAGGTTAGGTTTCATTTTTATTTCATATCAATAAAAAAATTCTACGCAACTGTATTAAAAATAGTCGTTCAGTACACGTGCGGAACCGTCATTGCAACTTGTTCCGACTGTCAACCCTCGCCTTCGGCTGCGCCTCGGCTCGGGTAGACATTTGTCGGAACTCTTTGCAATGACAGCCTTTCCGCCCTTGTAATGAAATCTCCTATTATGAAAAAAAAATATAAAAATAAAAAACCATGACAATTGTCAAAAATTGTACCCGGTCATTGCCTTCTCGTCGTACTAACTGTGAATAAAAGGAATTTATTTTTGTGATGGAAGCTAGCCATATCGGGTAGTGATAGTGGGGATTAAAATAAACGATTTTAACCACTGCAGCAACACTTACATCCCTTTGGAACATAACGTCGTTTTTTTAAAAAAGTGGCGCCACACTTATTTAAAAAAAAACTTTTTTTTATAAAATAAACCGCTCCGCCGATTTTTCCTGATTAGAGTTCATAATATAAAAAAATTATAAGCCACGAGATTTATCATTTTCTTCTATAAATACGTTAGTTCTTATAGAAGATAATTTCAATCAGATTAAATACGCTTATTTTTGTCCGTACTATCACTGTGCAAAACGGCTTGCTTTTATCATAAAATGCCATAGACTGTTTGGACTGTTTTGTGCACGAAGATGACAGAACTTGCATGAAAGTTGTTTCCAATATTATTATCATTATAAATTATTGCACTAATTACATGAGTAAATGTACAAGGGCGTGCTTAATGCAAGAAACATTCTCTTCCAGCAAACCTTTGGTATTGAAGAGTCTGGCACAGGGTAGTGCAAGAAAATAAAGGTGAAATACAATAATTAACCTACATAAACATAAACTTAGACCTCCAGCGGAAGGGGGATTCTGAATAATAGAAATTAATGCAAACCTACACAAACGATAACATAAGAATATTCATTATAGTTTACCGGAAAAATAGTTAAACGATAATGCGATAGATAAATAACTCAATATAGTAACAATTAAAGCCGCTTTTTAACGGTCTAAGTGAGCTCGGTCCGAGTGAGCCATCCGAGTAAACTAATGCTTCTGATTGGCTATTTTGGTGTTGTCACGAAAAACCATCCGATTAGGAGCATTAGTTTACTCGGATAGCGTACTCGGTCCGAGCGTAGGTACTAAGACCGTGAAAACCTGGCTTAATTTAAGATAATAACTAATAACTTCAATCGCACTTGGAAACGAACGCCGGAAAATCGAAATAGATACACAGTTACCTACTTATTCATCGGGGTCACAGCTCATTCCAGAATACCTGCATCATGCGACTAATTAACCTAAATTGGTGGACATGGCCTGTGGAGGCGTTACAAGAATAGCAAATAAGCACTGTGTGTACCACCAATGCATACGTCGCTATGAAGCGTTCTCCATCTATCTCATCATCATCAACCCATTATGTCCCCACCGAGGGGCACGGGTCTCTTCCCTGAGGAAGGTATAGGCCATACTCCACCACGGGGACCAAGTCCGGATTGGTGGAGGCTTGTAAGACTAGTGCCTGGTCTTACTGTCAGAAGTTTTCTAGCCGCCCTAAGGACTCTGACTTGGCTTGACGACTGCCATCTATCGAGGGCAGCCGGCACCAACTGCTTAACGTGCCTTGCGAAGCACGGAATGCCTCGGAAAAATGTCACTAGCGTTAGTCATAGATGGTCACCAATCCATGCACTGAACGCGCCTTACGTTGCTTAACCTTCGTGATCGTTTGTGATCACTCAGGCAGCCGGGGCTACGAGCGATTCTATCTATCTAGCTATCTAAAACTGACCTGGCGCCCGAAATATATTACAGGCATGAAAACTATAGGCTTAAGTATACGATAAATCCAGATGACACAACTCAACTCTTCTAGACGTAGGTATCTTCAACTCACGAGACTAAGGATTCACTCTGGGATACATTCAAGGCGGTAATGATTAAACTAAAGTGCGAGCGAGACGCATACCTAATGGTACAAAAATAATAAAAACACTCATTTCAGGC
The DNA here is from genome assembly GCA_934045075.1 of Yponomeuta sedellus. Classification (NCBI taxonomy): domain Eukaryota; kingdom Metazoa; phylum Arthropoda; class Insecta; order Lepidoptera; family Yponomeutidae; genus Yponomeuta; species Yponomeuta sedellus. The sequence continues at coordinate 11,941,709 of OW203744.1, read as the reverse complement.
AACTAAACCCATACAATCAATACCTTAGCCTAATTGACGGCCTCGGTGGCGCAGCGGTTTGGCACGCTGACTGTGCCACCGAAGGTCTCGGGTTCGATCCCCGGCCGGGTCAAACTAGGAAACGAACTTTTCTAGTTTGTCTTGGGTCTTTGATGTTCATCATCATCAAGGGCCTTTGCATCTATTACAGATGATTTATGCAGCAATCCTGGATTGTAGACATTTTTTCTCGTGGCTGTAAAGCCCTATGCGAGAGTGAATGCCACGTCCGCACATCTGGCATGTGTAGGGGGCGGAAGATCCAGGTTGGTCAGGATTTAGGGCACGAGCATGTCTCTTTGCTCGCTTATCGGCAAGTTGCTCAAACCATGCCTCATCATGCGAGGTGCATCCTTCGGAGATAAGCTTTCTCCACTCGTCACGGTCCTCCGCGAGCTTCTCCCATTGACTGCTGGAGATGCCAAATGCAGTCATATCGCGATTAATACAATCTTTAAAGCGAAGATTTGGTCTTCCAATTCGTCTTTTTGCATGCGCGACTTCTCCGAGAAGGGCCCGCTTTGATGTTATCTATGTATTTATTGTATTAAATATATCGTCGAGTTAGCACCTATAACACAAGTCATTTAGTTGTACTTAGTATAGGGCTAACAAGATCTGTGTAATATGTCCATGAATATTATTATTATATTATTATTAATTATAAATACAATATGAAATACTAAGTTATCGTAAAGCCTGGGTTGGTTTGGGAGTTTCGTTGACTGTCTCACCTCTCCAGAGCGACGGAACACAATTCCCTCTGACCAGAAGTCTGGATTCAAACACACTGAGGCATCTGAAGCGAGCACCTAAATTACAGACTCCAGGTGCTAGCTTCAGATGCGATGATTTGAAATCTTTAGATTTAGATCGTTTCGACGATCCTAAGATTGCACAGTCTCTCTGGAACAAGACCTTACACCGTTCTTGGACGTAACATAAACTCACGCCTGTATCCCACAGGGGTAGCCAGAGACTAGCAACTGCTACTGTCGACGATCCTAACAGAACATCTTCGCTTCAACAACGTTTATTACTCGTTTAGTCTTGGACATCGCGATACGGGTGTCTGTCATCTCGGGATGTGTCCGGAGCTCTGCAGGCTTCAGCAACGATGTGGCTGGAGGAAACATTTTAGTCAAAGCAATACTCTCTCTCATTCTAACTCGGAACACACTCTGACTCTCGAAGCTAGAGAATTCGCCGATCTACATAGATAGGATCATTGATAGTGACTAATTATTAACTATAAAGAACCCGGATACAGTTGATCTAAGTGATTTAAAGATATTATACATATCAGAGGACGAAATGATAGGCGAGTGAGGCAATCTTAGCCAGATACACTTTGCGTATGTGTAATGATGCCTAGCGCCTGAACGAAATTAGAAAACACCCAGCCGAGCTGTCACCACCCAATTAGCGCGTCCGCATTGAAAATAACCTCCAGCCCGAGAAACTGGCGATTCACTCCGCATTATTACTTAACCGCGTCCCATCGGGCGATAGAGCCATAACGCGACACAAAGCGAGCGAGAGCAAGGCGAGCGGGCGTCGAATAGTTGCAGGTAGAAGATCCATAGTGCACGTCGTAGAAATCTAGGTCCTTGAATACCTAGAGCACTATGCTCCGCCGTGGCTTCTTCCGTTTCACGCTACCCACTTCACGTCTAGAGGATCCACAGTTCACGTCATAGAAATCTAGGTCTATGAATACCTAGAGCACTATGCTCCGCCGTGGCTTCTTCCGTTTCACGCTGCCCTCTTCACGTCATATAAGATCCACAGTTCACGTCATAGAAATCTAGGTCCATGAATACCTAGAGCACTATGCTCCGCCGAGGCTTCTTCCGTTTCACGCTACCCTCTTCACGTCATAGAAGATCCACAGTTCACGTCATAGAAATCTAGGTCCATGAATACCTAGAGCACTATACTCCGCCGTGGCTTCTTCCGTTTCACGCTACCCTCTTCACGTCATAGAAGATCCACAGTTCACGTCATAGAAATCTAGGTCCATGAATACCTAGAGCACTATGCTCCGCAGTGGCTTCTTCCGTTTCACGCTACCCTCATGCTAGGGGAGCACGACGGACGTGACGATTAATGTTTTATTCCACTATCGGATAGTGACTTCACATTACGCGGTGAAATAAAGCAAGATGGCGCTAGCCAACAATGGAATGAACTTTTATCGTGACGTTGTGCTCACCAAGCAGGTTCCCTGCGTAATAATTATGGGTGATAAATATGTTGGTGACCGAAGACGGTGGTCAGAGGACTTCGAATCTAGTCGAAATCCTGACGTTTGCAAGCAATTAGTATGGAATCTGACAGACGATTAAAATCATTCAAGATTTGGTTTGGAAGACAGGCAGGTCGATGATCGCATGATATCGTTGAGAGGACAAAGGACAAAAGAAATGGCAAAAGTTAACAATTTAATGGAGGTTTTGTCACTGACTCTCCGTTAGGAGACGGCACGCTTATTTCTTTTCTTCATGTCATGCAGACGCAATTTTAACGAGTTAAAATGAGCTTTTATCAATTCTGTTATTTGGGTAAGTAGGCCTTTTATTAATCAGCCTATAGATAATACCCAACAGGTACTTGAGTTGTGTGATGTGCTCGACCAATTACTTAGTTGTGCAAATGTACTGCGGGAAGAAACTCTTAAATACATAGTTGTTCAATAGAGTTATATTAGTCCGGTAATAATCGTTTAATTCATGCTGTCGGTATTCTGGTAACCCGTGCTACTTAACATGGCGCCTCGCGCGATTTGATCTTCTTCGCGTGAGATACCTATTTAATTTGCGCTGGTTATACCCCTGGATGAATAACATATTACTGCTATTGCTTTGTCCAATAGCAGTAAAATAAAATAGACCACCAAATTGAGGCAAATAACAACAACTGTCGTGCTTACACCATTCTATTGACAAACTATGTAAGTATTAGACTCTACTAGGGCCTGGTATTTTACTGATCTACAGATCGGCTAAATGTGTGCAGTACACCTTCTAGTACTCCCTATTCTGTAAAGCGGCGGCGGCGGCGCCCCGACAGAAACCAGTCGGGGCAAATTAAATATGTAGGAGGCGAGCGCGCCGCCCGCGCCCGCACCCACGCTCCAGGGTTGCCAGCCGCGCGCTATGCATTTTTGAACACCTTGTTAGCGATATGTTTTATGTTTTACAGCTCGGTGACTGATTAAACAGGCTCCGCTGGTGACGCGGCGTGGAAAAGTTAATTATGAAGTCGAGGAAAATTCGTCTGTTTTCTCTCTTTTTTGTTTAATGAAACCTAGGTTCCGCTAACTTGTATGTTGCAGGTCAAAAATAAGGGCCTAAAAGAAGAACGTTCGTCTAAACTTAAAAAAAACTAGCTATGTCTCTCAATAAAAACAGTCTCCTAAATCCTCTCCAATCTGGCTTCCGTCCAGGCCACAGTACGGTTACGGCACTCATTAAAATCACGGATGATATACGTCTAGGGATGGAGAATGGCCATGTCACTATCCTCACGTTGTTGGACTTCAGCAATGCGTTCAACACGGTGGACTTTGATGTCCTGCTAGGGACGCTGTGTTCTCTCAACATATCTCCAAAGGTGATTGACTGGTTTCGTAGTTACTTGCAAGGGCGCCGGCAACGTATACGTATTGACGAATCCTTCTCCTCTTGGTGTGATACTACTGCCGGTGTCCCTCAAGGTGGCGTGTTGTCTCCTCTTCTCTTTACCATATTCATAAATAGCATTTCCAAAAACCTTTCTTCTTCCTACCACTTATATGCAGATGATTTACAAATTTACACGCAATCTTCTGTAGATGATCTGTCTTTGGCAATTAAAGATACCAATGCAAACCTCGATCATATCCTAGAATGGAGTAGCTCTCATGGTTTGGGGGTTAATCCCTCTAAGACTCAAGTTATTGTTATCGGCAGTCCTAGAATGATATCGCGGATCAAGTGGGACCAGCTTCCAAGAGTTCAATTTGACGGTGTCGTAATTCCCTTCAGTGAGAAGGTCAAGAACTTGGGGGTCATTATCGATAGGTGTCTGACTTGGTCGCCTCAGCTAGCGGAGGTGAGTCGGAAAATATTCGCTTCAGCGGCCTCTCTGAGGAGGTTACGGAACTTTCTACCAACTGCGACCAAAATTGCACTTGCGCAATGTCTGTTGCTACCTATCCTCGACTACGCTGATGCCAGCTATCTTGATGTCACCGAAGTGCAACTTAATAAACTTGAGCGCCTCCAAAACTTTGCGATAAGACTCATATTTAGTTTACGCAAATATGACCACGTCTCCGAATTCCGCGCTAAGCTCAAGTGGCTTCCCATCCGTTTTCGTAGGAATGCTCACATATTCTCTCTTCTGTACTCAATACTGTTCAATCCAGCCACTCCTTCTTATCTTAAAGAGCGCTTTACCTACCTCGGTGATTCCCACAGCCGGGCATTAAGGTCTGACCGGAATATGTCGCTGAAGACTCCAACTCACTCGACGAGGTTCTTCAGCGACTCGTTTACCGTAACGGCCACTCAGCTGTGGAATGATCTTCCGGTATCAATAAGGCGCTCCCCTTCCTCAGCTGTCTTTAAAAACAAAGTTAAGGAGTTTTATCTGTCCCTGCAAGTTTAGTATTCGTGCATTGTCCTTTTCATTTTGTCTTTTCCGTATGTCTCCATATAGGAACACAATATTGTATTTATTTCCTCATCGCATAGATTGTTATTATAACGTATTTATGTAAGTTTATCATAACTATGTGTGAAACTGTTTATGTAGGTGTATTGTTATTTATATAAGTAGTGTATTAAAATATTCATATTTGCACCGACTACCCGTCTCTAATTTCCTTCAGCAACTTTCCGTCGTAAGGTTGTCTGGAAGAAATTGCTTTTAGCAATAAGGCCGCCAATTGTACTTTGTATCTTTACATGTTTTATAATATGTGCTCTGGTGTACAATAAAGAATATTCTTATCTTATCTATGAGGCTTTTCTTTACAGCCAATTTGTAAAGGAGAACTTTTTGAAACTCCCGAGCTTTCTACAAAAATGTCTGGTCTACCCTGAAAGATAGTAAGGCCCTCAGAATAAATGAAATTAGGAAAGTGATTCTGTCTTGAATGAATTAGGTATAATCAAAATTTTATAAAAAACCTGCTCTTTATTTTCTCTTAAGGCATTTAAAATTATTAAAATTCGTATTTGCACCTACTACCCCTGACATTTCCTTCAGCTACTTTCTGTCTTAAGGTAGTCTGGATCTCTATGCTTTTAGTAATAAAGCACCCAGTTGAGTCTATATCTTCACATTTTTATATCATATGCTCTGGTGTACAAATAAACATAATTCGTATCTTATCTTACCTTAAAAGTAGATAAAACTAACTAAAAGTAAAAAAAAACTGTAAGTAGTTTCAGAGAATACCAATTTTAATTGGCAAGTGATGCAAATTGCTTCAGCAAGATGTCGCTGTCTGTAAATAATACAGAGAATATTGTAAAAAGGTTCGAAATTTCGCTGATGTCGGTACCTACTTGCCCATTGGCTCAGTTGGGCGAGCGATGGCTCGGTTAGCCAGAGGTCAATTGGAATGGCCAGTGTGGATTTTTTAGCCTCTAAATAGGTTTTTAAAATCGTCCTTAGCACGTGTTAGTGCAACAAAAAGAATAAAGTAATTTGTAAAGATTTATTGTTGATGTTCAGCTTTCAAGTACAGCATTATTGGACGCAGGTTACAGCCCTAAAGGCCAACGGGCGGGCGAAGCGAGCCGCGCGTCATTAGAAGCGGGTGCCGCCGCCACGCCGTGCCCCGGACTGCGCCGCGCCGCCGGCCAGACATTTTTTATGTGATCCGCAACGCGAGCGCTGTTTTCGAGGGTTTCATTAGAAACCCACGTTTTGATATGATAGACATCCTATAAAAGTACCTGCCCAAAACCAGAGTGCCTTCATGCAATGACTAATGAATAAAGCGAAAGAGGATTGTTAGGATCGTGACAAGTGGAAAACACTGGCCTACCGTGCCCTGTACTGCGCCAAGTTTCATTATAAACCCACGTTTTGACGTCATAGAAATCCTCTAAAAGTATTCAAAACCGTAGTCATCATCATACTTATCCACTACTGGACATAGCCCTCCTCTAATGAGGGCCATAGCGCCCTGTATTCAGCTTGCCGCATCATCATCTGTTTTGCAGTTTTTCGCAGATGACGATTTGCGAAAAACTGCAGACAGATCCCACCGGAGTGTGTGCATGCAACGACTCATGAATGTTGATGGAGCGAAAGAGTTTGTTAGGATCGTGGCAAGTGGCAAGCACTGGTATGAATCTGCCTATCGTTCCCCGGACTGCACCGCCGCCGCCGCCGGCAAGACATTTTTTATCTAATCCGCAACGCGAACGTTGCTGTTTTCGAGAGTCTCATTAGAAAACCACGTTTTGAAGTTTTTTTTCATAGAGATCCTCTAAAAAATACCCGAAACCGGAGTGCGTGCGGTTTCTAGAAATAAATTTTGATGGAGCGACATGAATTTTTACACTGGTCTTTATCTGCCTACCTCTTTGGAATACAGACGTGTGGTTACATAAGTAATGTGTAATATACATGGCCATTCTGCAAATGCAATTGTGATACAATGACAACTGCATGAACATGGCATGGCCATTCCATTTCGTAGGTGCTTCAAGTCTACGCGCGAACATACATCGAACCTTCTCGGCGTGTGAAATTTAAAAACGGTGGTATGAAAAAACACCCCACGTGACCTGACCATGTATCTGTCATGGTTCTATAATGCACTAACAGAATAGAGGCCTAGATCCTCTGTGGTAGAGCATTTTCGGGGTGCTTAGTTGAACTAAAATCAGTTTGAGTAGGTACTTGATAAAAGTGTTCCAACATTCATTTCTTTGCGAAAATGTCATTATTGAAATCCATTTGGATGGGATTCCCAATTCCCTATAATGCTAACTTTGCTAATCGAATCTTCGCGATCTTCTTCAGATTCTTCGTTATCAACCCTTTTGTATGTCCCCACTGCTGGGGCACGGGTCTCTTCCTGCATCGCAGGAAGGTTAGGCCATTTTCCACTACGGGGGCCAAGTCCGGGTTGGTGGAGATTCTTAAATGAAACAAAATCGGATCAAAATAAGCGACCCAGCGAAACTAAACCGTCGTTAAAGCGAAGCGACCACTGGTCATCGGTGGGCTATTTTATTACATTAGTAGCAGACTAGATCCATTAATATTTATACAGAAGTGTGTGGTCCGTCGGGGTAAGCGAGTGGTCCGGTTGCAAGTTTGCAACACAGTTTTGGAATCGGCCAAACATTTTTTAAGCACTTCGTAGATTTTTCGGAATAGCTTTCATGCTTCTATATACTTCGCTAACTAATTTGGACTTGGCCCCCGTGAGGCCTATACCTTTGAATAGACCGGTCCCCCTCGGTGGGGACATAATGGTTGATGATGACGATACTTCGCTAAAGTCAGGACAACCCATAGGCCGCGAGCGCTTTCCCGCTTCCACGGGGCTATTATCGCACTACCGTCGCCCATCGCTAAACGTCAGTACTGTGATGGTAATTTGGACTGAATGTTGTTCACTAGCGCTCGTGGCATAGGCGAACCGAGCGATTGGAATCAATCACTTGAGTTAAGCAACAACAGGCGCAGTCAGGTGCAGGATGGGTGACCGTCCCGTGCCTACCGCTAGTGGCATTTTTCCGAGCGCTTCCGTGCTTCGCAAGGCACGGTAAGCCGTTGGTGCCGGCTGTCATGTAATGGCAGTCGTTAAGCCATGTCAGTGGCCTTATAGGCGGTTTGATAACTTCTGACAGTAAGGCCCGCCACTGTCTTACAATCCTCCATCAACCCGGACTTGGCCACCGTGGTGGAGTATGACCTAACCATCCTGCGATGCAGGTAGAGACCCGTGCCCCAGCAGTGGGGGCATACAAGGGTTCATAACGTACGTACGTACATTGAATTTGAAGTAAGCATAGAAACCCATTCCCATACAAGCAAATCGGATCCCAAAAAACCGCGCCGGGCCCAGAGGCCGCCACTGAAAATGCGCGCAAAGCCGAAAAATACGTGTAGAGCGCTTTGTCTAAAACCGCTAGATGGCATTGTTAATAGTTTTCACGAGTTTACTATTGACATCTGGCGGTGACTAGCAAAACGTAAAACATTTTAGCAGTGTACTCTAGTAGCCAGTATCGAGCAGAGAATTGACAGTTCAATTCTAGACACAGAGTACCTACGTTTGGTTCTTGTATGGTTTAATTGTTCTGTGTTCTTGTAAGTCCCTAAGGAAAATCTAATCTGCCATAAAATTGACAACCCACGGATGGGATAAATATAGGAAAAACATTGTTTGTTTGAGAGATAATTCAGAAAATACAATACCTATGTGAAAAAATCACACATTTCAAATCTGTGGAAAAAGTATATTGCGGAATTAGTGCATTGGGTCTATAAAACAGAATTTTAAAGCAAGCAGCAAGAAATGTAACCCACCTTTACCCACCAACAACTTCTAGTGAATGATATCAGTGCTTTCAACATGCAACAGTAACCCAGACTTCGTCATCCTCCGTGTATAGACCTGCCCTGTGGTCGCTGATTGTGATCTTATCAAGCCAATACTTAGACAACTCCCTCAAAGGTACCTTAGTCCATTTGGGTACCACACACACCGACCTACCTGCACAGTGCAGTCGACAGCACATCAACTTTGCATGTTCGCACTCCCCTCAGTATTATTATGGGCGACTTCGCAACAAAATGGTCGAACTTCTACCGAAGTCTTATCAATAGACCATTTAACAATCATAAATAAATGCCACCAAAAGTTTCGTAATTGCTACACACGCCGCCGCCTACCCCACAAGCACGAACCTTCACATTTACCTATTTTATTATGAAAAAAGTATATTTTTTGACTGTACTACAATAAATGTTTCGAAATATATTGCTGCTTCTATTATTAAGGAGGTCCTTAAAATTGTGCTTGGTGGCAAAAACCATAAGAGATGCTTGTACAAAAAAGAGTAAGAAACGCTGGTTTAAACAATTATTAATAATAATTAGACGACCTTTGTGGCGTAACGGTAGTGCATCTACCTGCCATGCAGGAGGTCCCGGGTTCGAATCCCGGCTGGGAACAAAAAAAAACCCCAGGTCTTGGATGTTTACATGTTTGTGATGTCGTTGTTTCTGGTTCCCACGACACAGGGTATCCTAGTGTGGGGCCAGAAGCAATGTATGTGCCTGTATGTAAATGTTATGTTATTGAAAAACCTTTACTAGTCCATCGCAAACACTTCCCAACGCTGCAAGATTTTGTTTAAGTTATTTTCGGGTAGGGTAAGGGTCTGTTTCACAATCTGCAGATAAAGTTCCGGATATGCTATCCGCAACCGGGGCTGCTGTTTGTTCTAAATTTGAAGCCATAAACGAACACACACAATATAGAAAAAAATATTTAAATTTAGAATAAACGGCAGCCCTGGTTGCGGATAGCTTATCTGGAACTTGCCTGTAAACTAGCCTAACTTTACATGTATACCGATGTCTGTGACCCAATAAATATCTTTATCTTTATTTGAACATTGTGAAATAGGGCCTAAGACCAGTATCCTATCGAGAGGTAGGTAGGTACTGCTACAAACTATTCCAATCAATTTAGTATTCCATTAAAAATCATATCTGTCCATCCATATGGGAGCTGGCTGATATTTTTACCAATTTCTGCTGTGATTATGGCCCATGATTTTAATATGCGCCGTTGCCAGCTAACTCTGCATAGAAGCAAACGCACGCATCAGCTACACCTTCATTGTACTGTGATATATGTGGAGAGGATGAAGGAAGAAATATTGATGAAACAAATATACATGGCGAATGTGGGTGGAAGGGCCGGTAAGGGACGTCCCACATACTTCGACCAGATAAGGAATGTATTAGCAAATGGAAGATAAAAAGTAACCGGAACTGACGTGAGTGCATGTAACGACTAATGAATGTTGATGAAGCGAAGGTAATCTGTCAGGATCGTGGCAAGTGGCAGTCCTTGGTGCCTGTCTACCCCATTGGAATGCAGGTGTGAGGTTAATATTATGGTATGGGTTATTTATAAACTTATAAGTTATTGAATATGAGATTTTCTATTTTATTAATTGTTGTAAGTGAAGCTCAGAATATCCGGTTGACACGTTCCCTGATTGATACTACCCATAAGTTCAACACACTTTATGTTTTAAGTTTAGGTAATGTGTACTTTCCCTGTAATTATATTCCCCATAAAACTTACTGATTTTTCATTTATGCTACCCTCGATGTAGTAAAGTTATTAAATTGTTTAAAGTAAGATTACGAAACGATTTACGCTGAGCAGAAATTGAGATAATTACACCATAGACTTTCTTTAAAATTTGATGAAGAACGAGGTAGCCGCCTGCCTTAGACGTTATAGTGCAGCAGCTAGCGACCTGCTGCTCGAGCCGCGCCGGGAGCCGTCGTCGTCGTCGTCACGCCGGCATCGGCATTGGGCGTGTTTCGACTCATCGGCCCGGACCGGCACGGCACACCGGCATGGCCGTTGCACAGGCATCAGGCACCGGTGCCGGGTTTCATTTTTCCATTGTGCCGGTGTCGATGCCGGGTTACGCCCGGTGAGTGGTACAGTGCTGACACGGACTTCAACACGACGACACGTAAAGTAAAACGCGTAGATATAACAATGGTATCGTCCAAGCCGTCGACTATATTTGTTATATCTTTTACACCTACGACGCCGATACGAAATACGAGTCTCACCCTCCGCACGGTGGGCTGAAAATCGCTCCCCATAGACTTAGAGATCGAATTTTGAATTGTTATTTTTTTTTCACAGGAATCCACTTAGGAAGGCTAGTCTTTCAACATATTTGAAGTGCAGTATGTTTACCTTTGTGCAAGTACTTTTTTTCCACTTGGTTAAAAAAAATGTATGGAAGTTACTATAAAATTGGCCATAACTTGATTATCGCACACTTGCCCGTTATTTCCTTCAGCACGATTATTGCCTGCATTTTTATGGATTTTTTGACATACTGCACTATGGGCGCACTCGTGCGACTTTGGTCGAAAAAAAATTAAATGCATTTAAAATATTTTTTTAAGGTATTTAAGCGTATATTTTGTGTTTGTCAAATTATGTACCTTCCTTAATTAAGGATTCTTTATAATTATAAAGAATCATACAGTATAACTACTTAAATACTGTTCTAAAACATTGTCATATGCGAACAAATTATACACATGAAAATCAAATAAGATATGAATATTCTTTATTGTACACGAGGAAAAACACAAGCATAAAATATTTACAAAGATACATGAAATAAGTCCAAGTTACATTTTAAAACACACATACATTTTAAAAATGTTAAATCATGTAAACATAAAAAATAAGCCTTTAAAACTACATGAATAAAATACTAGCTATGAATCCTTTACATTAAAATAGGTACATAAAAGACAAGTAAAGAAACCAATGTATAAAAAATATTAATAAAAGAATTACAATAACATATTGCAAACAAAAATCATATAAATTATTCATATAAATCAGTTTCTTTCTCGGAATCTGTGTCACTTTCAATATTTTCGACGTTACAGAACTCAATATGATGTCGTTGTAATACCTAAAGATCCACTGCTTCTTGACTCATTTTTTTCTTTAAAGCTATCCTCATAACTGGTCGCATTGAAGAAATAAAAGGATCAGAAGTGAGAAGCATCCTTTTGATGACATCTTCGTTTGAATTCTTCCTGGTGTTCTTTCGCGAGTGAAATTCTCGTTAACATCGAAAATCTCTGTTGCGAGCTTTGGATGCTTCTTCAGATAAGATCCCAGTAGGAACCAAGGAGTTCCTTATAATTTCAGCACCATGGATTAGCAACTTGTGCACTGTAGCTGGCATATAGTACCAGCTGTATTGGTCCAGGTACCTTTCTGCAGTACTTCGGCCATATTCTTTGTACTTGTCGACGTTTATTTCTTCACCAGATGTAATGGCTTGAAGTATGACTGCAAATCTTCTAATTAATTCTTCATCCACTCCTGTTATCTCGGCTGTCTGTTTTGGGTCATCGAAGAATTTTCGTGCGTTATTTCCATCGTTCGTTATTCCAGAGCTCTGTTTGACCACGTCCACAAGAAGACCAAGCTTCTGTTGGAATCGTTCTTGCAGCAACTGCTTTTTGGTCAGCATGACAGCCTTATCTTTATCTCCTCTTACTGCCCAAGTCTTCAACTCCAGTCTGTATGCTATATGTAGCAAACATTCCATGCAGTTAATTTGGGCATGTAACGGAGATAAGCCGAATTTTAACATGTTGTTGGCTACTTCTTTTCGTATTACTGCATCAATACTGTTCATCTCGCTCGGTTTTGCTAGACATAAATAGCAAACTGCACTGGAAAGAGCTTCGGATAAATAACTGCAAACTTTTCCGTCGATCATAGTCATGACTAGATCATGATTTATTTTTATATTTCTGCATTCTGAGGGCACCAATGCAGCTATTTCCTCTTCCATTTTCTTCATTTCTTCTTTTACGAGAGACTCGCTTTCTTTTGCGAAAAGAAACTGTACAGGTCTACAGTAGAAAACTGAGCATGGCTTCGGGTTTTTCCATATAACTTCAGTCCCGTTAGATAACTGCAGCGGAACAAGTGTTGTCATAAACAGAGATTCATCTGTTTCACCTCCTTCAATGCTTTGATTATCTGCTTTGGTTTGATGAACCGTCGAAACCCCACTTGGATAACAAAACCAGTGTTTTACCCATGTAAGCAGACAGTTCTGGTAAGGTTTTCAAAATTTGTTGTATGGTTATATTCAACAGAGCTTGCAGATCTAGTTTCGCCATGGTGTCATTTATAATGAAAGCCTGATCGGGAGGATAACAGCTTGACTTGGCTTGCTGAATCTTGTAATACGATGGGTGAAAGTCTGTTAAGCCCTCACGCATTGTCATCTCTCTCAGTGTAATATATTTCCACTTTGATAATCCCAGAGAAAATAAAAGGCCTAGCGCTTTTTCTGGCGTAACTGTAGTTTTCTTAAATTTCTTCATTTCTATATCGTTATAGATTTTTACTGCTTCTTCAGGATTCTTCTTAAATTACTTTGCCTAAACATTCGTTTCCTTCTTTCTTCAAATTTTCTATTGTAACACAGATTGATTCATCGGTGTCTTCATGACTTTCATGTTGTAGCCTCCTTTTCCTTTGTTTTGCTCCCAAAGATCCAAATGGTACTTCAGTGCAAGAACTTATGCCTTCTTGGCATACCGAAGCTGTTCCATCTGGTATAATATGTGAAACAACACAACATGGCCAGTCAATACTCATTACGAGCCAGTTTTCATATTTTTTTCTGAAAATATCCTGGTTTCTATTTGCTGTCTTCCATCTCTTGGTAACTTGTTGACTGAATCTTCGACAGAATTCTCGAAGTATATCAAGATCTTCATCGGACAGATGATGAAGGTTCAATAGCGATACAACTTTTTCCAACAAAGTAGAGTAGTTGCTTAGCTTTCCACACTGCTTCAAAACCACGAACAAGTCAAGTTTAGTTGTCAGACTTGCGATTCCATATTTTTCTCTTTATGATTTGGGTAAGTATGTTTTTTTAGCAGGACAAAATGTCAATGAGCACATAAAATATTTTACCTTCCATTTATACGCAACTACAATACCCCTAATGGTAATCAAACTCCAATTCCTAGTATACCTCAGGTGTTATTAACTAATTCGGTGATTTAGTCATCATACATGATGTTATTGTTAATATTAATTGTGAAAATATGAAGATAGACGCTTAAATAACTTGAAAAAATATTGCTTGCTACCCCCGGTGACGGCACCGGCGGGACTCTAGGAACTTGAGTTTTCAAGTGTCACTTTTTTCTCTCGAAATAGGTTTTATTACTCATTACTACACTAAACAATGTGATGAGAGACAATTTATAGAGCAAACGGACGCGTAAGAATTTTTCGAAGAAAAATCTGTATGAAGACATGAAAAGTGGCTATAACTCTAGAATCGCAAGTTTGGCCGTAATATCCTTGCAGATGTAGTGCTACTTATTTGTGATTTTTCAGCATACTTTTTATAGCGGTACCTTTTGCGATTTTTAAAAATATAATTATAATGTGTACTTTGTACTAAAATGAGTAGTTCTAATGCTTTTGTGTCCTGATTATGCGTAGTTAGATATTCCTGTACCCTAGTCTATGAAATTAAAACTGAGCATATACATTATGTGTTTAATAATAAGACTTGTTTTACGAATTATTAAAGTGATATTAACGTTTTTGGGAATTCATGATAAAGAAACGGTCTTTATATTTAATGTGCAATCAATCAGCCTGTATTTGTCCACTGCTGCATATAGGCCTCTCCCAGGGCAAGCCACATTACTCTATCCTCAGCAATCCTCACCCAGCCACCACCAGCGATATTTTTGGGATCATCGGTCGAGCGAACTGGTAGGTGTCCTACTTGGCGTCTGCCAGTTCGTGGTCAGTGAATGTGCAATTAGTAAAAATATATTTTGAAAAATTGGTATTTTATTAAAACCTTTCTTACTTTGGTGAATGTCGTCTAATGTACATATTATCCCTTTACAAAATAAAGGGATAATATGTACATTATATATAACACGCCTAATTTTAATTTCATAGGCTAGGGCATATGGTATAGGGTATATCTAAAGTTGGTCTAACTAGTCATTTAAGTATAAAATACACATTATTAATTTTAAAAAAATCGCAAAGGGCACTGCTATAAAAAGTATGCCGAAAAATCACAAATAAATAGCACTTTTTACATCTCCAAGGATATTACTTTTCATGTCAGCTCCATAAAAATTTTTCTTCGAAAAATTCTTACACATCCGTTTGCTCTCTAAATAGTCTCTCATCACATTGTTTAGTATAGTAATGACAATGAGTAATAAAACCTATTTCGAGAGAAAAAAGTGACACTTGAAAACTCAAGTTCATATGTCTTTGAAACGTGATTCTCAGCCCACCGTGCGGCGCCGACCGGCCCCGGAGTCGCGAGCCGGTGCCGGGCCGGTGAGACAACACAAAGACAGACAATAGCCCTCGCCGTTTTAGCTAGTGTGCTAATGTGTCGCGCGGGCTCCTAGATTATTTACTATCTATATTAATTTTAACTAAGGCAGATACCCAGAGCATAGGTAGCTTACTCACATATCACGTGCTTACAATCAGAGTATATAACCACTACCTACGTTTACAATCTTACGCAGAACATACCTACTCTCAAAAGTAAAACACGCTCCCACACACGGCGATGGATGCAGAGATGTTGCTAGGGCAACTTGGCAACGACGCGTCGCCTAGGTACTCACCCCGCACTACTTGGCAACGTCGCCTGGCACCCCGAGCGCAATCGTTCGTTGGACGAAAAATGATTGCGTTTGTTTTAACTTTCTACCAACAGAAATCTGATCTACCTATTTAGAAGAGCTGATGTAAATGTAAAAAGATACAAATTACTAGTGTTGAATCTACAACAAACTACATTTGTAGAAGATCTAAAATAATTAGTTCTTCGTTATAATAGTTTTATAGCACCCATGCGATGAATGAACCAAGTGTGTGAGCAGGCATGAATATGTCTAATTTGTATAATTATGGATTAGGTACCAAATCGGTATCTAGCAAGCAAGCATAGTAAGTAAAAAAATCAACTGGCCAAGTCCGAGTCTGACTTGCGCACGAAGGGTTCCGTAGGTACTATTATTAATTAAATTATTTATTTTTGAAGTGAATACAACGAAATATTCTGTAAATATTGTAAACGTCGGCGAGACATCGTGAGACACGCAACATTAGCCTATAATGAAGCCTTTTTTTGAAGACCACGACTGCTCAGTAGAGCGTAGGTACAGACTAAGAAGAATTTATAGTAACAAGTAATATAGAAATTTACAAGTAATTAGGCTTAGTGGTATATCTGAAATCAAAAGTTGTGAACCGGGTAATTTCAACAACTAAGAAAATGGGAACTTGGATGCTGTGCTGCATATCTATATATTTTATCAATGTCACATTCATTTTTAATGTTTCTATTGCTTCCTAAGGTACTAATTAAAGATCACTTGCGTAAAATTGTTTTTCATTCACAATACCTACTTCGAATCTCTAGTTTTCTGACCGCGTCCTTAAAATGTTGCATTGAAATGTTCCTTACCCTCAAATTGCCTTAAATGTAGACTTCACACCTCATAATAACGGAAAATCCGCAAAATGAAAAAAGTATAATTTTGAATTCATGCAAATATAGTCTTAGATAATAACTGAATTTGAAAGTTGAGTTGTCTATACCAGGCCACTCAGAAAGTTTTGAAAAATAGTTTTTATGTATAAGACATTGGCCACTAGTAGTTGTTATGAAAACGTCATTTATTTAAAAGTAAAAATACTACTGTTCGATTTTCAAATTTCCCTCCGCATTTTTTGAGAGCCAAAATGGATCGGCATTCAGAACATTTTCGTGCTATGATTTTATACTATTTCAAATGTGGCTTAAGACCTGATGAGTCATGTGATCGACTTCGAATTGCTTTTATGAATGAAGGACCTTCAAAAACAACCATCTACCGCTGGTATAGCGAGTTCAAACGCGGTCATCTTACTTTGAGGGAATGAACAAAGGAGTGGTCGTCCTATCACGGCTGTCACCGAAGAAAGTTTGCTGGCAGTAAAAAAAATAATTCAAGAAAACAGACGAATTAAGTACGAAAAGATTCAGCATACACTGCAGATTGGTTCAGGAAGTGTTCACAAGATTTTGCACAAGCACCTTCCCGTAAGGAGAATAATTTTTCGCTGGGTGCCGCACAACCTCACCGAAGCTCAGAAGCAGGCCCGTGTGGATTGGTGCCGTGATTTGTTACAAAAATTTGATGCTGGCTCGTCACGGCGCGTTTACGACACTGTGACAGGTGACGAAGCCTGGATTTCTCAATATGATCCAGAAACAAAGCATCAGTCGACAGTTTGGTTGTTTCAAAATGAACCAACGCCTACGAAAGTGAAGCGATCGAGGAGCGCAGGATTTTTTTTATAGTTTCTTCACTTTGACGGGGTACCTAACTTCAATTCCACTTTGAGACCAAAGCAGCATCAACGCTGAATAATAATAATATTGGCCTTTTTGCATCTACTTAATGAGATGATTTATACAGCGTCCAGTGGTATCTTCACTCACACTAGATGGGTGAAGGGCCCACTCCGACGCTGTAGTGCCTGGGACATGGTTTTATAGATGGTGTAGGCTTGCCCAGCACCTATACCATCCTGACAGCTTAGTCGGCCTAGCCCACAGGAAAGACTAGTCAATACGTGCGGAGCCAACCAGGCCGCGGGTTTCCTCACGATGTTTTCCTTCACCGTTAGCGAGTGGTATTGCAACTACAAATTCTTAAATGTACGTAACTTTGAAATTAAACAAAGTCATTAAACGCTGAATGGTATAACACAAAATGCCTGCCAGAAGTTTTTTTCTGAATTGAGCAACAAGCGATTGAACAACGGGCTCCGCGGGGTCCTTCTTCACCACGACAACGCGCCCGCGCACACTGCGATCAAAACGAGGGACTTCCTGGACTCCACACAGATCAGAGTCTTAGGAGACCCTCCCTACAGTCCTGATTAGGTTCCGTGTGACTTCTTTTTACTGCCTAAAATAAAAAAATCTGCTCAAAGGGATACAGTTTTCATCGCCGGAAGACGCGCTAGCAGCGTTTGAGAAGGCCGTGGAAGAGGTGTCTGCGGAGGACTGGAATAAATGTTTTGAAAATTGGTTCTGACGCATGATACGTGGTATAGAGGCTGGTGGAGAGTGCTCTGAAAAGATTAAATAAAAATAGTTTTTAGGTATAATGTGAAATTTTATTCTCTACAATGTTTGTCTTATGGGTATTTCAATAGAAGTAAGAGTATCAGTTTCAAAGAAATATGGTCTTGAAAATTCGCAAAATGTAAATTTGCACGTAAAGAAGTTCCGGTTCACAACTTTTGATTTCGGCTATACCAATAAATCGAATTTAAAGTTTTAGACAATCATGCTGTGTGGTTTCGGCTTAAAGAATAGCACCAACCCAAATTCTTCCCGCGGGTGTCGTAAAAGGTGACTAAGGGACACACGCTGGGGGGTGGGCAGCAGCGCCCCCTGCAGTACAATGCCACCAATCTGCGATCCTCAACCCGCATGCCCAGCGTGGGGATTATGGGCATTAACCCCCAATGATGGTATAAGACAGGCCGCTCTGGTCATCACTAGGGGAGGGCTATGTCCAGCAGTGGACTCCATAATATAGCCTGAAGAAGAAGACAATCATACAACGCAAAATTTAATTAATATTGCAATAACGAAGATTCCAGTCCAAAGTACCGTTTCCGAGCTAGAAGCACAAAACTGAAAGAAAGTGTGAGAAGTTCGCGGTTTTTTGGCCCCCAAAAGTTGAGCTCACCTCCTGGGACCGTGCGAATTCGCATTACACGCATTTAAGATCAAATGATGGTATAAAATGATATCCAGCTTTCTGGAAATTAATTCCTGGATTTTTTTTAATTTGATTATTATATTAACATCAAGAATTTAAAATGTCAAGAACATAAAAAAAATAACATTCCATGCGATAATAAGTAAAAATGTCAAACAAGAGAGGTCACGGGGATAATATCAAATAGTATATCATTATTATACTTATTTTAATCAATATAATTATCAGTCAGAAATTCGATTATTGTATGATAGCAGTTTTTAAATAATATATTTTTTTATTTGTGCTTGAACAAGCCTAAGTCCAGTTCTCTTAATGCACTAGACAGCTTATTATAAATTACAGGGCCCATGCAAAATACACTTTTGTGCACCAGCGCTGTATTTGTCCTCTGCGTAAACATATTTTCGTTTTATACCGTTTTAATCACTGACTGACTTGTGAAACTCGTATGAAACTAAATAGATATTGTGACTTTTATAACTACGCATGCCTATAGTATATTTTTGACTAAGGAACTAATAACCACGACAGTAAAATTGTATATTTTGACTTAAATTCTGGTTAACTGAAAACGGCATATTTTTATCTAGATTAGAAACTTAAAACCTCTCAAGAACTACATTTGAGCTGATGAACTTCGTAACAATGTCCACCAGATAATGTGCTACTTAATGAAAGTATTTGATGAACAAAGTGATTTTTTTTTTAAATTTGAAGTTCTAAATTCCCATCTCTGAAAGTCTTCATCAGAACATCACCAAATTACCCTGGGACAGCTTTTATATTATATTTTATGAAACATATGCATATTATTTATGAATGGGCCTCATTAGGCCTTATTTGCTCCTGTCCATTGAAAAGTTCTTTTCTCCATCTCTCAAAGTCTTCATGACATCTTCACCAAATTAAAATGGGACCAATGGGACGCTATACCTAGTAGAACAAAAAAAAATATCGAAATAGGTTAAGATTTTACGAAGATAATGCTAAAACATAGTGAAAAATAATTAACATACGCGTCGATGTGATAACCTCTTTTGAAGTCGGTTAAAATGGAAATGACTTTCATTAAATAAATATGTACATCATCTATAAAAATATCAACTGTAGCTACACGGTTCATGAGAGTTTACGTTCAGCTTGGGGACAGACCGACAGACGGACATACCATCTTAGCAATTGGGTCCCGTTTTTACCCTCTGGTACGGAACCCTAAAATCTATGTTTTAGTTGGAAGTTATACTTAAAGGGCTATAGTTAATTATTGTTTATGTAGTTAATTATTCCAAGACATTATAAAATGTAAAGGTGATATGCTGTCGACTGTTCCTCAACAGCAAGTTGCGAATTCAAAAACTAGGGGGTACAAACTGCGACCACGAGTTCTTATAGGAAGCTGCCATAATAATCGGTACCGTTTTTAGTAAAGATTTAAGCAACTTATTTGTCAATAAATCACATAAAAATTAAAAGATGTACCAACATAGCTTAATCGATCTTGTACTAGAAACCTTAAAAAAAAAATATATTTCTTCCACCTATTTTGCAAAATGTGAAATATCTGTGAACCATCCATGAGGTATATTTTCGTGTATCGTTTTAGAAAATTTCTAAACATTTACCACGGATATCCGTGACATTTACTATCTGCGAACGGTTTAATCAGTGATG
This sequence comes from Yponomeuta sedellus, assembly GCA_934045075.1. NCBI lineage: Eukaryota > Metazoa > Arthropoda > Insecta > Lepidoptera > Yponomeutidae > Yponomeuta > Yponomeuta sedellus. The sequence goes on along the minus strand of OW203744.1, from coordinate 11,921,369 downwards.
TCTGCGCGCGCCCCAGTCCCTTCTGTGTGGCCCAATTATTTCTATTAGCGCCATCTAACGTGGAGTAGCATAGACTAGTGAGATTGGGCATAAGCAACTCATTATCAAGTACGGTAGCTGACTGGGTTACGAAAGATTGATTAAAATAATTAAGTTATCTCGATCTTAATAACTTATTGATTAAATCATTGGATTTTTTAATATTAATTTATAAAAAAATAAACTATTAGGGAAATGTGGTTCAATTTCGTTATTATACAGAAAATGTAATAAGTTAGTCACAAATTTTACCGACAAGCGACGTCAGCGCCAGGATCCGAAAAAAGCTATTGAATGATCTTCTATCCTTACTTCAAATTCAATGGTACGTACGTTGTTCACATTTCAGCCACCACAATAGGTAATAGGTAGCAAACACCGCGCTTCCACGGGGCTATAAGTTCCCATGTAGTGGTTGTTAGCATCGGCGCGTAGGCGCCTCTTTATAATTGTTGAAGCGCACCGGGGGCGGTCGGCGCGCGTGATAAGGGATTACCGCCCCCTCGGCCTCGGTCGCTCGTTGGCAGGAGACCAGTGCGACCGTAGAGAGGTGGGCCTGGTATAAAGATTATTTCGCAGTCGCTCAGAGATTACCTTTGTGCCAATCAAGGTACATTGAACGCTGACCAATACTGATCGGCACACTAAAGCATTTCTTCGGCATCAGTGAAATTTCGAACCTCTTTACAATATTCTCTGTATTACGTACAGGCAGCGACATCTGACTTAAGCAAATTGCATTACTTACAGCCCCGACTACCTACTTTGCAGTTAGGTTTAGGTTCTAAATAGGTTTTTAAATTTGTTCCTTAGCACGGGTTAGTGCATTAAAAATAAAAATAGTGTAAGATTTATATATTTACAAAAAAAGCTTTAAATAAAAAGTCTACACCGCTGCCTACGGGGAGAGTTCACAAGTCGCTGGCAGCATTCCCTCTCTGAATGGCCAGGCTGATGCGCTGGCTAGGTAGCTACCGCGATTAGACCCGTTAAATATATAACTAAATCCTCGGGTCCCACAGGGCTAAACCTGACTCACCACCCCCTTTCACCGCCCGCAGCACCCCCCGTCAACATGACGCTCTCCTAGTTGCCCTGGTGGCTTTTTTCTCGTTCGCTTGCATTTTACCGCCCTCGAGAAATTGGAGCGAGCGGGCGCGGTGTATATTGAATTATGAATTAAGATATGAGTCCCGGACGTAGCGGGACCCTTTGAAAGTTGCGGAAGCGTTGTTCTAGCGTCTACGGACGTTTCCCTGTACGCCTTAATAAAGTCTACAGTCTATTTATTCTTACTTGTCCAATTTAGTAAACAAGATTCTACCCTTAAACTGTGACTTTTTAGTCAAATACTGCCATATTTCTATAAATGAAGTAACCTGGAACAATATTTTAGATAACACGCTGCCAATTTTATAAACATATAGTTCATGATAGTTCATGAATTTGCGAGAAATTGTCTCGTTTAGGCATCTAATCTCAATTTTAAGGTTAGAATGTTGTTTACTAAATTGGACAAGTAAGAATAAATAGACTAGGGTTTAAGTACACTTCTCGTCCTTTTATTCTATAATCATCTATAAATCACATCAACGAGTTGTGCATGGGAAATAGTAGAGAGCTTTCACAAAAACATTTTTGAATACAGTCGGAGAGACCATGTTAAAACAAAATGAACGCGGTCAACTTTTTCTCTACGACTAATACTTATCACTAGCTTTTGCCCGCGACTCCGTCCGCGCCGACTTTCTTTGCAACCCCCCGTTCACTCCCTTAAGTGTTAAATTTAGAAAAACCGCGAAATACGACTTCAATCAATTGTGTTGAAGAGTATTTATTTTAAGTTTCAAGAAAATTAGACAACATTCTTTATACCTAGGGGTTAAATTAAAAAAGATCCGGTCTTATTCCTCGCCTACATTATATACAGACCCTCTGTGCAAAATTTCAGCTTCCTAGGTCCAACTGCTCAGGCTGGGCGTTGATGAGCGAGTCAGTCATGACTATGAATTGTCGAAAAGTCTAGTTACGAAGTACAAAAACGCGCCATAGGTACAAATCGGAATATTTTATTATGGCAACATTTAGTCACTAATTACAATGAATGTTTATGCAATATTTTGATCTCAACTAATTGACCTAACAGTGTCAAAATGTATGTTGTGACGTCACAACTTGCATGTAACACCTTCTTCTTCTTTTCGCGTCAGCGATTCAACTAGTTCGACTAATTATATTCTTCCTGTCCAATAGTTGGCCACTGCAATTGCAGCAGCGTTGGCGTCTGTTAGGTCATCTAGAGTGCAGGTGGAACGTTTATCAGCATTTGAGTGGTCTTACTAGAAAAAGTATAGTTCAGAATAAACGGAATCGAATATGCTTTTTATTGTTATGGTAACTTCTTCTTGACTTATTTCATGTCTTCTATCGTAAGACCAATGCTACTTCAATCTAAGTTTGACGCAAGTTCCTCAGTCTGCGAAGTATTTTCAATCCTGTCTTTCAGCCGATATTTTTTAAGCCCGGCTCAGAAAAATGGTGACGTGAACAGCAAAATCACATCATAGAATAAATTATTTATGACAAAGCGTCCCGCGGCGCTGACCCGTGCGAGCATGTCTGCGGGTAACCGCAACCCCTTTCGCCCTTCGATAGTTTCGAATAAAAAATAAAACGGAATTCAGTAGGGATATTTTGCTGGAAACCCTTTGATCTACTGCTACTACAGCAATCAGTTCTATTAACTAAAGTGCAACTTATTTGTTCTGTGTTTCGTAAAGTTTTTTTGGGTGCAACTTTTTTGTTCAGTGTTACGAAAAGTTTTTTGTGTGCAACTCTTTTGTTCAATGTTACGTAAAGTCTACTTGGGTGCGACTCTTTTGTTTAGTGTTCCGTAAAGTCTTCTCGGGTGCCACTCAATTGTACTGTGTTTCGTAAAGTCTTTTTGGGTGCAACTCTTATGTTCAGTGTTACGTAAAATCTTTTTGGTGCAACTCTTTTGTTCAGTGTTCCGAAAAGTCTTCTCGGGGGCAGCTCTTTTGTTCAACGTTCCGTAAAGTCTTTTTAGGTGCAACTCCATTGTTCAGTTATTCAAAATCAGCCTTTTGTAATCACTTGATTATATTATCAATCACAGTCCTTAAAAAGTACCAATTGCAGGTTCTAAAATGCGAATTCTCCGAAAACGAGATTGCACACAAGACAAGAGAGAACACAAAAAAAATTTGACACACTACTATGTAGGATAAAAGATAGGTAGACTGATAATAACTATTTTTTTAGGGGCTGGGGGTTTCTTTTGAGACCGGCTCGGGATTAGGTTCATCGGCTTATGTCATGACAACGCCCTTCATATCGCGATTCGGCCCGGGCGCTCTTTGCAGTCGGTTTTGTTTGAATGTAGCCGGAGTGACGTTGAAATGGGGTGCGGATAGGGTTACCATACGACAGAAAATTTCTGGACCGTAATACTAGCTACTGTCAGAATTACGTGTAACTATGCCTTGTAATATTCGCCCATTTTGCTATTCGAATAATGTCCTAAATAGTCCTAAACCCAATTTTTCGACGATTTTATGACGTAAATTCTTTTTATTTCCTTGTTACGTCATAATTCGTAAGTTTTCGAAAGGCCATCAAATATTTGACTTAGAATTATATGAATTAGACGAATTTCTGTTTAGAAAAAGTTAGGTAGATAGTTAGGTAAATCATTTATTTTTGATTAGAACACACATAAATCATCACATAAAAAAGTTCATTACATTAAATAGTTTAGGTACAAGAACAGCTTTATATTACGAACTAACCCACATACACAAATATCTATGGCCTTTTAGGCCAACGTGGGTGTGCCACATAAGCTCAAAAAGGCTGTATCTCAGTAGGTATTAATGATACCTACTTTAGATAAGTAGATATCTTACAGATTTTCAGCTACAGCCAAGTGTGAGAACGGCAATGATCGATTATTTCTCAGGTTGTCTATACCACGTGTGGTACCGATGGAAAAAGTTCGAAAACGCAAATTCATTAATGTATTGCATGTATATGCTAAAAAAAGAAGAATATTGAAATAAAATGTATATTCGAAGTGGTGTGATGTTTTAAAAAATATTGCTTCTAACAATAAATTTGGAAACTGCTGGAGTCCCGTTTTTGGATCTGGTAACCCTACTGTGCGGAGGAGAGGCGGGCGAAATATAATAATGTGAAGTTTCCTCAATTGTTTCTGTCATTCGTCGGGAAATCTGGGGAAAATATCGGCGAGATAGATTTCAAATCATTCTGTAACCTAACGGTATTTGTGCCCAGGGAGAATCAGACGGGCGGCTGTAATTAATGATTAAGTGTTATTAATTAGAATCGAAGTCATAAACTGTCTCTGCTTTCATAACTGTAGACATCTACTTACACATAATATTTTTACTTTTCTTTAATACTATTTGAGTATGGGATGTAATATATAGTACGTATAGATTGAGATTATAATTATTTGTCACTCATCATCAATCATACATTTTGTTATATAGCAATCAATATTATCATAGCACCGGTTTTGTACAAACTGTATGACGAGCGATAAATTATTACAATATCTCAAGAAGTCCAGATATAATATATATTACATTACTAGCTGTGCCCGGCGGTGTTACCCGCAGTTTATCGATTTTCCCATGGGAATAAGATATTTTCCCGCAGTAAAACGTAGCCTACGTGTTAATCCAACGTGTTAGTTAACTTCATACCAAATTTTATTAAAATCGCTCCAGTACAGACGTGAAGAAGTAACAAACATGTACACTCACAAACTTTCGCCTTTATAATGTAATAGTGGTGGTAGCTCAGTGGGTAGAACCATAGACTGGCAAGCGAGAGCCCCAGGTTCGATCCCGAGTGCGGGCATGTACCAATGACTTTGTTTAATTTCAAAGTTACGTACATTTGCGAATTTGCTGTCGCAATACCACACGCTAACGGTGAAGGAAAACATCGTGAGGAAACCCGCGGCTTGGTTGGCTCCGCACGTATTGACTAGTCTTTCCTGTGGGCTAGGCCGACTAAGTTGTCAGGATGGTATAGGTGCTGGGCAAGCCTACACCATCTATAAAACCATTTCCCAGGCACTACAGCGTCGGAGTGGTCCCTTCACCCATCTAGTGTGAGTGAGGATACCACTGGACGCTGTATAAATCATCTCATTAAGTAGATGCAAAAAGGCCAATATATAGTGTGATGTGACATAGAGTGATATTACCAATGGTCAAGAGCCGGCTTTATGTTGCCATTCAACATTGTATTTACTGAGATATTATGGTGCCTTGGGAGCAGAAGAAAGTCGTGGCTCAGAAACATAAGGGAATGGATAGATCTAGCCGAAGCGTCGAATATCTGTTTTGTTTGGCAAGAAACAAAGATGAATATGCGTAGCTGATGGCCAACCTCCATTAATGGAGAGGCACAAGAAGAAGAAGAAGACGGTATAAAGGTAAATAAAACATTTTTAAAAACCTTATTTAGAAGCTAAAAATTACACCCATGCCAGGATTCGAACCCGCAACCTCTGGCTATCCGTGCCAGCGCTCTTCCAATTGAGCCAATGGGCGACTCACCGGCATCAGTGAAATTTCGAACCTCTTTACACTATTCTCTGTATTACGAAATAAAACATTTCTTAGTCATAGTCACTTTCTCTTAATGGGCATAATCAACACTAGGTTCAGATTCCCATATTGGCCTTTGGACACAGATTAGATAGCTTTGGAACCGTTATCAGACAAGCAATAGTTGAAAAAAAAAGATTGGTTCAAATTCCGAACACTTTACACAGTTTCTGTCTGTTACCTTTTAGAATATACCTTGGCTACTGTCAGATAGAAACGGTTATATTGCAATAAGGTAAGGTTGATTATTGTAATTTATAACTTTACATAACTTTTCCAATAGTGAAGAAAAGTTTTCTACAGAGCAGGAAGTATTATTACACTCATGTGCTATCGGCGAAAACCGAAGTCTACTCTAGAGTTCGAGGTATATTCTAAAAGCTAACAGACTATACTTTACAGGCGAATTTGCATTGAAAGTGTCAGTAAAGCGTTCGCTTTTGACTGTACGCCCACGCACACCTCTGAAACTTCACTAAACAAGTGGCCTAGGTGTCGGTTGCCTGGATATCGCATATCCGACACATGGAACCGTTCCAAGGGGTAAGTACCTCTGCTTACCCCGCCTGAGGTCGGCGGCCCCCCTCTGCACCAAATGTGCGCCCGCCGCATTTACAGAGCGTGCTTTATTTTAATCCCTCAATAACGTCCGAGACTGAGAGCTGAAGTTTCAATGCGCTAGTCCTGTTTGCTCTGCAGACGTGGCTGTAGGTTGCAGAATTATAATTTCGGTAATGGATCGAAAACCTCCGTTCTTTTTGGTCGGGGAAAATCTGCAATGCGATGTAGGGTTCTAGCTAAAGGCGCCTCAAAATCGCTGAAGAGGCAGTGGGCTCAAACAATCGACAATCGAAGGGAACAAAATAGCGAGCACAAAGAACTCTGATCAAATTAAGAGAGTAAAAGCTGTAGTCATAGAAGCCATACCACTCGCTAACTGCGCATGAAAACATCGTGAGGAAACCTGAGTCTTGACTTGTAATGAATATTACCAATAAATTATGTCTATGTCTATCTGGGTAGGTTAAGTACCTCGGCGCTTTAATTTGCCAATCCGCGGTGGGCACGCATGGTAATGAAGGCCATTCTCTCTCTCTCTCTCTGAGAGAAGGTCTGTGCCCTGCAGTGGGACGTTACGCACTCACAAACTTTCGCTTTTATAATATATATATGTAATTAGTGTGATGTAATTTGATGTGATTAGTCTCTATAAATAATCAAAATTGCCTGTTCTAGCCATAAGCGGTCAAGTCACCGCACTCGTCGCACTGCAGACGGGCCGGGCGAATACATTGACGGACTAAGTTGATCCTTATTCAGGGATTCCACCTCTTCCGGTTTGAACCGGGCTAAGGACCTCGACCACACAGGAAGGGCGTGGGGCGGCGCGGAAAAGAGGCGTCGTCGTCTTTCCAATTGACTGTCTCGTTGGGTTTGCCGCTAAGGCGCTTACCTACCAAGTCAGAGGTCGTGGGTACAATTCCTACTGGGGGAAGCCGTACATTTGTACAAGCGGCCTCAGTCTGGGGTTATTTTCATGTTTGTGACGTCCTTGCCAGATTACCATAGCACAGGGTGTCCTAGTTTGGGACTGGGTCAAACGTTTGTGTGGTGTGGAATTATTATTATAATTCGTCGTCGTCGTCAGGCTATATTAGTCCACTGCTGGACATATCCCTTCCCTAATGAGCGACATAGCGCCCCTGTCTTCTGCTTGCGGCATCCAGCATCTGCCTGCAGTTTTTCGCAGATCGCCATCCCATTTAGTCGATGGGCTACGACTACGGCCTACACTACGTTTGCCGAGTCGCGGTCTCAACTCAAGAACACGTTTACTCCAACGGTTGTCGGTTCTTCGCGATATATGGCCAGACCACTGCCGCTTCAGTTTGCTGATTCTCTGAGCTATGTCGATAACTTTGGTTCTCTGTCGGATGCATTCGTTACGGATCCTATCCTTCAGAGAAACTCCGAGCACAGCTCTTTCCATAGCTGTCTTACTGTTCTTGTCATAGAAATATCAATAGAACGTTCTATAGAACGGTCATTATTATAATTATCAATTCGCTTTCATACAAAATGTACTGAAGGGACAGAAGCTATCGGACACACAGAAAGGGCGTGGGGTGAGGGCGCGGAGAAGACGCGTCGTTAAGGACTCCCGATGTGTCCCGAACTAAACGAAAGAAAATACGTTATTGTGACGTAATAATAATAATCTAACCTAATAACAACCACGTAAAAGACTCCATTTAACATGACACCCCCATAGCCTGGATTTTTTCATCCCTTATTATTTTGTAGATGCTGTGTAATGCGATCGCCAACCCGCATGCCCAGGCGTAGGGGTTATGGGCATTACCCCCCAATAATGGCACAACCTTGCGCTATGGCGCTCATTAGGGGAGGGCTATGTCCAGCAGTGGACTAATATAGCCTGAAGAAGAAGATGCTTAATATTTATTCAGAGATGGAAGAATGGCGCTCGGAAGAATGCCACTACTGGTATTCACGAGACGGTCACCCATCCTGCACCTGACGTTGTTGCTTAACTCAAGTGATTAATTCCAATCACTCGACTCAGGTCGATTTTGCCACGAGCGCTTCCTTTCTAAGATACCTTTAACTGATGTGATGAAGCAAGCGTCGCGCACAGTGTTTGCAAATGACAATTATTTGGACCAAATCATGATAATCAAATCAAGATTTTAAGATTTCAAGAAATTACCTATAATTAGTTGACGTTTCAGGAAAACGATTCTTCTCTCTTACAGTTATCACTGTAAGAGAGAAGAATCGGGCTTGATGCACAGTGTTTGAAAACGAAAATCATTAGGAAAGATCCTTTTTTCTTTCAAGCAGATATGTAATAACGATTGAGTAACAATCTGTGGAATGGTAGGCAGACTTATAACAACTTTAAAAATAATTGCAGTTTCCTGCGATTCCTGAACAAAACCTTATTGCGACACCGTTTACAAATGCCGTTTCTAGTACCGGCTACATTAATTTTATTTTAGTAGTTAAGTCCAGACAAATCTGCAGCCCGCCACTCCTCCGCGGCATTATTAATACAGCTTCAACGCTATTATGTATGTTTATTATGTTTTATAAATAACTCGTCGGCAACTCGGTATTTATGTGTCGTCGCCGGCGAATAATAAACGCTAATGAGTCCCGCCGGCTTGCGTTCAGTTTCGCGCGCAATTTGCGCCGCGCGCTCCGTGATCGAATGGCGTCGTGGAGCAAGCGTTAGCTATACGAGGGACGTTCCTCCAAAATTCGAAATTTAAAATACAAAGGGGAGTTTTTTCTTCCGCTGCCTTTTTCTCCACTACACTATGGCCCGGAGGCAGCGGCTTACGTGTTACATTGTGTATTGATATTCAGCAAACAGAATGTAGATTTAGGGTATAAATTAACATTGACTTTTTTTTCTTTGACTTCATACATATATTATTTTGAACGTACCCATTATTTTATTATAATAAGCCAAGAACCATAAGTTTGTTTAAACTTTGTTTTTAATCAGAGATTCAATATTCAGATCTCTTCCAGAAATAAAAAACGTGAGGGTATTAAAAATATTTTGTACATAGTAATCTAGGCCCTATTTCCCTAGAATTAAAATTTATGATATATCTGGATATATCATAGTAAACTATGACTATTCGACGTAGGCGAAGACAAGGCTATTGATTCACAGATTAACAAGTAAGAAGAATAATAAGTGTAGTTAGTAATAGGTTACGTAATAGAAATAGATATGCCATCTGAATGAAACTAAGAATTGTAGTTTTAAAAAACGGGGACAGTAATGAAATACATACCTTTACCCATTTTCAGTTTCAAAAATTACCAAGCCCCGAGAAAAAATACAAAACTTGAGGTATTGAAAATGTTACAGCCTTCAATAACGAATGTTAAAAAGAAAATCGACAATAATCGGTTAAAAACAATTTAACAAGGAACCAAACAGGAGCAACCCGCCGTCGCGTCGGGTGCACGGCGTGAAAAGCTTCCCGCGGCGGGCATGGCACGCCAATCAATAATGTGGTGTTGGCGGGATTGCGTCTCGTAAATTAAAGCCCACTACCGCAACAGCCACCAGCCCTGGCTCTTAATCCAAAGCCGTAAAGGTCAAATTATTCACCGCAGGGGTAACGTTACATCGGCCGGGACCCTGGATATAGGGCAGACGGGCGCGGGCGGCCGAGCGACGCAGCGAGGGTGATTTATTTGAATTTCGAACGCGGATGTAGTGAATTAAGAAAAATAATAGCTAGCCTCTTTGCTGATAGGGAGGAATCCAAGCTGGCCAATGCTAATTAGAAATTACCGACGATTCACACGACGAATAAAAAAAACAAAGTCTCACATTTATAAAACTTTATTATCTTCAATACATACATAAATTCATTTTGTATTTAGTTTAACCCTAATGTGGCACATCGATTTAACGTGATAAAAAATATTCAAAATTCTTGAAAATTCTACTTTAAGATACGCAGAGACTAAGAATATCTGTAAATTCAAAAACTTCAACAATGTAGTTGTCTATTTGAGGTATTTCTTTCTTATTGTTATTAATTCTATGACCGGCAGAGGTTTCACTTATTATTTGAATCATAATTATCATCACATTTATTAACATTAATATCTTCTATAAAATACTTCTACGATAAATGCTTTTAAATAAATTCGTTCTTTCCTAACCTTAACTAATCTAAATCAAGTATGTTCTCACCATGACATCGAAATTATAATAATCCTCAAATCAATCCACTTCATAGTAAGGAGATGTCACAAAACACAGCCAAGTAATATAAATTACTACTAAAGAAAATATATTTTATGTTACTGACTAGTACTAAGCTACCGATAAAGATTCTGTTTTTTTATGAGCAAAAAGTTTCTAAGAAGGTATTCAGGATCACAACATCAAAGACTTACATTACAAATACGTCGATAATAAAATTAATTACGTTTTCACGGTCTTTTTTTACAGTCAAAACCAAACCCTTCAAAGCAACGTCGGTCATGATGTGTTACTAATTTTAAAATCACATTAAATTCCAAACTGAGATCCAGATCACCAAAATTAACATCACTAAAAAACAGAGATCACAAGACATTAGAACATCTACATCAGCTATCACATTCAAAAGTACACCTAAACACTTTTAAAACCCTAAAACACGAAGATATTCAATTAAATCCCTGCATTACTTTTAAACCTGAAAGCTTAGTAGTACCCAACACTTTCGCTAAGCAATACTCCGTCATTGCGCTCAGTTTTTAGAGAAGTATTTTCGATAGTTCCTGCTCCGCAAACATTGAATACCCAGCTTTAGTCTTCTGCCTCTGAACCACCAGAAAGCTCAGGTCTCAGATCCCTGTTCATGTCTTCAGGAGAGTCCGTTCTACCGAGACCATTCCTGGAAACTATGCTTGACAGTATCCCGTTGGACAATGCTTGGACAGACAAAGTCTCCTGTGACGGTCCAGCGTAAGAGTACTGTTGGTAGACGGCCTGAATCCGAGCTGCATTCACAAGAGTCTGTATTTTCAACTGGGTATCCAAAGCCAAACTAAGGGGTAACTTTCTCAGTTGACTAGCGATAAGCTTCCCGAACATTTCAAACTCATTCTCGTTCCCCTCGGCATGTTGGCTCAAATCTTGTGGCACATCGTGCGAGTCGCCATTTCTCGAGTCGTCCAGATTGATTTTCTTCTGCTTCGATGGTAAAGGATAGATTGTTGCCAACGATGTCGGCGTTAACGGCGTGGCGATGCCAACAGGTGGATTTAGAAACGAGGTGGTTGAAGCGGATGGGGTTAGTATAGTAAAGGGGGTAACTGCAGCCGACTGGCTTAAGCCAAACGGAGTGTTTGGTCTTGGCGATGGAGTGTTCAAGACGTAAGGAGCGTTTGAGCGGTTAGAGCCTCTGCGTCTCCTGGGAGTCTTCTTCTCAGGCGATTTCCTCTCACTCAGGTCCACTGCATCGCTGTCGTCGCTCGCCGGTATCTCCAGCAATGAGTTGTCCACCTGAAAAACGAACATAGATTAATTTCAACTCGCAAGACACAATAATGTGTTGAGAAAACAAACGAGACGCGCAGATTTCCTTAAGCACACACGCTGCTTGCGAAAACAAATCCTATATGTAAACAGTAAACAAATCGTACAGCTGTTTCGCTTTACAAACGCCCCCCTCCTTTTCCAGACCTATAAGGTCGGCGCGTGTCTTTACTGAAGTGTGGTGGCTGTACGTGTGTAACTTACCGAGCTTGGCGTGACGATCGCTCGCAGAAACCTGTCCGCGTGCTCGAACCACGTGACACTCGGCCGGTACGCATGCGCGCCAGCCTTCCGCGCCGCTCGGATCTTCTTTAGCTCGACGCTGTACGACGACCGGATATTTTTTATCTTATTCTTCAACTCCTTCACGGTTACATCGACTAGATTCAGTGCGTTAATGATCTCAACGTAGCCTTGTTCGCGAATTTTCTTATTCTTATAGTGTTCAGAGACTGGATTCCATAAATATTCTCTCTTCTCGTATTCGATTATCATCTGTATTGTCAAATCTTCACTCCATTTTGGGTTCGCCAAAATTGCCACCATATTTGTTTTGTTTATTTGGCACGTAACGTTACAGCATGCTAAAAAGCACGGCCTTGAACACTAACCTCGAAATTACTCCACGCACTCGTTACATCAGAGTAAATAAATAAGTTACAATTACAAAATAAAGCGTAATGTAATGTACTAGAAGCGCAAAAAGGTGCGGGCGGCTCGCATGCGCGCAGCATACTAAAAGCACGTCGATGCCAGCACCCCGCGGGGGGTAGGCTATTTCGGGAGTAGCCGGTATCACGCAGTCGCGTGCTTTCGAGCGTGCTGTTTCCCCTTCGCACCGCGCGGAGGCTGGGGCCGAGTGAAATGGAAGATTTGTGGCCGACGGCGGCGGCGGCGGCCGGCCGGGTCACTGCTCGTACCGATAAGGGTGATAATCCCGCCTACTGAAAGGCGAAGTGAAATCTCCGGAGCCATTCGGAGGCGGCCGCTGCCTTTCAGAACGCCTTTAGAAGTTTCGCGGGGAACTTCTAATGGGACGAAAATTTTAAGAACGCGAAAACAAACGAATGTCTGCGAAGCGGCAGATGCTTACTGTCTTTTTTTTTTTTCAATTTAAAAATAAAAACTATTTGCAGATATTTTATATAATTAAAAAAGTATAGGTAGAAAAACCCCATATCAATGCGTACAGGTATCATTTCTAGCTAGACGCAACTTTTTTTTAAATTCAGAATTTCGGCCGCCGCCTGTCCTCCTTTCGCACGTGCCGCCAAATGTGGACGCCAACCGCACCGCAGGATCATGATCCTTGGACGAGGGAGGGGGAGAGGTGCGGTGGCGAGGGAGGAGCTCTCAAGCGAGCCATTACTAACAGTAGCTACCTAGTGGTACAGAGGTTGGTACTTGGTTGTCAGGTTGTAAAAGTAAAAATATGAGCTTAGGGACCACCACATCATGGTCTTCTAAGAACCATTACTTGCCCGCCAAATTGTCTGCTCACACATGTAAACGGTTAACTTGTGAGGCGCTTCGTTCGAGTATTAACACTTAACTATACTGTAGCGTGAAAGATTTAACGACCGCCTTTTGGCTTTTTTGGCAGCCTCTGAGAGCGTAAGTGCTGATCAATTTTCTGGGAGCAAGTTTGCTACTTAAGTGGGTACACTACTCAGTGTCTCTGTTCGCTTAAGAACGTCCAGACGAGACAAAACAGTAAGACACGAATGCCTTTAAGTACAAGTAATTTCGGTGATATCTTGATGGGTACCGAGTTTCAAAAATGCAACACTCAATATAAGCATCAAAGTACAGATTGTATTCAAGGTCAGGAGAAGTGACCTTCTATAGTACACTGTCTGTTTGACGAGCACACACACTCAAATTACTTGGCTGTGTGTGTCCGAGTCTGCGCCATTCGTATTTACAGTCTGGCGAGGCTGGTGAGCCTTGGCTCCGAAGTACTTATTTGTACTGAGAGGTTTTCGTAAGTGGTTCGTAAGAAAGAGAGACGCCTGGCGCCGCCGACTAGCGACAAATGTACACATTTGCATCGACACACCTGCAAGTAGATATTGGATGAGCACGATTTGTCACGATTTGGAGCGGTCTAAAAACGTACAGTAATCTAGAAAGGCCAATTTAGTGAACCAAATAGCAAAACTTGTCACGACATTTCTGTTCTGACTGTGAAAAGTATGCACACACTTCTAACAGTCATATTCCAATTATTTAAGATATTTTACTTTAATTCTTCTGCACCTGCTGGTCAGCTACTTGATGCCAAAGAAAAGACTGAAATCTTTTTTAAAGACTTTCTTTTTAAAGACTTTTACTATCTAGAAAGGAGTTAGAATTTACACCTGAAAGTCATTCCAAACTGGCATCATAGGAACTAGAAAAGATATCGCCATTAAAACTGCAACCCACGAGGAAGCAGAAAGTTTCAAAGGCAATTCAAAATACGGAGGTGTCGGTGAGCAGAATTAATGCAAAATAAACTTAGAAAGTGCACTCGGCACCAGTGCAACGGAGTCTTTGCTATTGGATCACATGTTTTGATTCCTTTTTGTTCTCCGGCTTACAAAATGAATAATATATTCTTTAGTAAATTTTACTAAGTATACTTTACTAATATACGAATACTAAAAACCTATTTAGAGGCTAAACATTGTCCACAGCGCGGGTTAGTGCAACAAAAAGTATATAATTATAAGTAATCGAATAATTAAATACGCAATAATTAAATAATTCTAAACGACAACGCACATCACCAAGACTGAGTATCAGTCTTGAGATTTCATAAAATAATTATTAAATTATTTCAACATATAAAAAATATATTTACCCTTAGTGATTTATTCACATATAAAACTACCTCCATGAAAATAAAATCAACACGTCTCACCCCGTAAATGGATTGATGTTATTGGAAAATATCAAACATAGGGAAAGTAACAAACATGCCCACTCACAAACTTTCGCCTTCATAAAATTAATTAAGTATGATATGATATGATGTGATGATAAGTGTGATAGTGTGAGGTGATAAAAAATAAAATGTATAAGTAAAATAAAATTTACTAAGTTAACTTATTTAAAAACATTTTAAATTGAGTGCGTGAGTGTAAAAACTTGGGCGCAAACTGAACAAAGTGTCTGGGTACACTCCGATATTAATTCGAGAGCCCCACGGGACGTGTATGCTAATTTAGATTTTAACTGACGTTCTCGAGAATAACATGTGGGTTTTTGCAGTCGTCCTGCAGGTTGGGATGTGTCATCTGCACATGCAGAGATAAACCGTCGTCGGTAATTGTAGAATTAAGAAGATTTGGTTCCGTTTTATGAGTTGGGAGAGAAGGAGATACAACGTGATTTATTACTATTATTATTTTAATTCTTTATTGCACTAATTACATGGGTAAATTTACAAGGGCGTGCTTAATGCAAGAAGCATTCTCTTCCAGCAAATCTTTAGTGTTGTCGAGACTGGCAAAGGGTACTGCAGAAAAAAAAGGTGAAATACAATAATATACTTACATAAACATAGGGACATACACTAATATAGACCTACCTATTTACCTATTTTTTGACACTCAGGAGTCGTCTAAATGCTTCACTCGATAGAGTGGAATGCTACGTAATAGGAGGGCAGGTCGGCGTATCTACTCTGTGAAGTTCGACACCTATTGATTTGAGTCCAGTATGTGATGGATGACTTTGATGAAATAAGTTGGTATTAAAAAAATCTTGAGGAAAAAAGTAAAAGATTGTTTTTAAAACTAAGAAATAAATCTGTATTTTAAAAACTTACGGCTGCTCTCCCCTCACCTAGCCCTTTCAATTCGTTTTCAACTTTAGCGGCTAAATTTTAGCTTTCGCCTAAAGCTTACTTTAGCGGCTAAAGAGAACTTCAAGCGAAAGCCGGTTAAACTTAAGTTTATGTTCACGGCCACCTTTTGCCGAAGCGAGCACTCGTACATAGGTCAGAGACAGAATAATATTTGAACGAAATTCCTATTCCTTTCGTTTCGCATGGTATTTATTTATTTATTTATTATTTTATTTGGAAAACTAACAGCTTATCACTAACACAATAGATTACATGCATAGCAACAGAAAGCCAACAAAAAGTTTTCACAGATAGCCATATTTTGAGCAATTAGCATAGGTGAAATAAAAACAATACACGAAACATCAGGCTCAGTAATTAGGTACATCCAAAAATAGGAGAAAGGAGATGGCACACCATTTTAATAGGTATTGCTAGGTACTTACCATGTTGGTTGGGATTCTCGGTTCTACACAATATTATTCCCAGCTGGGAACTTCACTGCAGGCACCGCAAGATATTGCGCCTCCAATTTTCCTTGGGACGTACTATTTGGAAATTTGAGCAGAGAATTTGTTGTTTTAGTCCTCTAGTCATGTAATTGAAGTAAATTATTTTATTTCAAGTGTTTGTGGAATTATTACTCTATTTAATTGCGATGTTAGACCGAAGAAAAAATAAGTGGGATAGATAGAATATTCTTTATTGCATGTACACCAGGGATTACATAAGAGACTTAAAAAATAACAGTACAATACAGTTCAAGTGGCGGCCTTATTACTAAAAGTAATTTCTTCCAGACAACCATTAACGGTAAAGAAGAAACGGAAACTAAATGATAAAAAATATATATTTTATAGTTGATATACATACATAAACGGTACATTAATATGGAATAAATGAAAATAAACATACAAAAAAGAACATAGGACATGAACGAAAAATATACCTACATAATACTAGAAATTGGAAAAAGGATTTCGCAAATAAAAATAACAAACGTTAAGGAAAAATAGTGGTTTTGCACTCTGCTCCTAAATATTGGCAGGGACGGTGAAAATCTTACGGCCAGGGGAAGATCGTTCCACAGGCGGACAGCTGCGGAATCGCTGTAGAACCGTAACTATTACTTACCAATAGAATAAAAAACAAAATTAGATATGTAAAAAATAAAAGTTGGATTAAGTTAAGCAAGTTAACTCAACCATCTGCAAATAAACCCCTCAGGTTTAAGCAGCTTGGTACTCATGTAACCCACTCTGTATAAAATTATGTAATAAATAAATAAATAAATAAATAAATAAATAAATAAATAAATAAATAAATAAATAAATAAATAAATAAATAAATAAATAAATAAATAAATAAATAAATAAATAAATAAATAAATAAATAAATAAATAAATAAATAAATAAATAAATAAATAAATAAATAAATAAATAAATAAATAAATAAATAAATAAATAAATAAATAAATAAATAAATAAATAAATAAATAAATAAATAAATAAATAAATAAATAAATAAATAAATAAATAAATAAATAAATAAATAAATAAATAAATAAATAAATAAATAAATAAATAAATAAATAAATAAATAAATAAATAAATAAATAAATAAATAAATAAATAAATAAATAAATAAATAAATAAATAAATAAATAAATAAATAAATAAATAAATAAATAAATAAATAAATAAATAAATAAATAAATAAATAAATAAATAAATAAATAAATAAATAAATAAATAAATAAATAAATAAATAAATAAATAAATAAATAAATAAATAAATAAATAAATAAATAAATAAATAAATAAATAAATAAATAAATAAATAAATAAATAAATAAATAAATAAATAAATAAATAAATAAATAAATAAATAAATAAATAAATAAATAAATAAATAAATAAATAAATAAATAAATAAATAAATAAATAAATAAATAAATAAATAAATAAATAAATAAATAAATAAATAAATAAATAAATAAATAAATAAATAAATAAATAAATAAATAAATAAATAAATAAATAAATAAATAAATAAATAAATAAATAAATAAATAAATAAATAAATAAATAAATAAATAAATAAATAAATAAATAAATAAATAAATAAATAAATAAATAAATAAATAAATAAATAAATAAATAAATAAATAAATAAATAAATAAATAAATAAATAAATAAATAAATAAATAAATAAATAAATAAATAAATAAATAAATAAATAAATAAATAAATAAATAAATAAATAAATAAATAAATAAATAAATAAATAAATAAATAAATAAATAAATAAATAAATAAATAAATAAATAAATAAATAAATAAATAAATAAATAAATAAATAAATAAATAAATAAATAAATAAATAAATAAATAAATAAATAAATAAATAAATAAATAAATAAATAAATAAATAAATAAATAAATAAATAAATAAATAAATAAATAAATAAATAAATAAATAAATAAATAAATAAATAAATAAATAAATAAATAAATAAATAAATAAATAAATAAATAAATAAATAAATAAATAAATAAATAAATAAATAAATAAATAAATAAATAAATAAATAAATAAATAAATAAATAAATAAATAAATAAATAAATAAATAAATAAATAAATAAATAAATAAATAAATAAATAAATAAATAAATAAATAAATAAATAAATAAATAAATAAATAAATAAATAAATAAATAAATAAATAAATAAATAAATAAATAAATAAATAAATAAATAAATAAATAAATAAATAAATAAATAAATAAATAAATAAATAAATAAATAAATAAATAAATAAATAAATAAATAAATAAATAAATAAATAAATAAATAAATAAATAAATAAATAAATAAATAAATAAATAAATAAATAAATAAATAAATAAATAAATAAATAAATAAATAAATAAATAAATAAATAAATAAATAAATAAATAAATAAATAAATAAATAAATAAATAAATAAATAAATAAATAAATAAATAAATAAATAAATAAATAAATAAATAAATAAATAAATAAATAAATAAATAAATAAATAAATAAATAAATAAATAAATAAATAAATAAATAAATAAATAAATAAATAAATAAATAAATAAATAAATAAATAAATAAATAAATAAATAAATAAATAAATAAATAAATAAATAAATAAATAAATAAATAAATAAATAAATAAATAAATAAATAAATAAATAAATAAATAAATAAATAAATAAATAAATAAATAAATAAATAAATAAATAAATAAATAAATAAATAAATAAATAAATAAATAAATAAATAAATAAATAAATAAATAAATAAATAAATAAATAAATAAATAAATAAATAAATAAATAAATAAATAAATAAATAAATAAATAAATAAATAAATAAATAAATAAATAAATAAATAAATAAATAAATAAATAAATAAATAAATAAATAAATAAATAAATAAATAAATAAATAAATAAATAAATAAATAAATAAATAAATAAATAAATAAATAAATAAATAAATAAATAAATAAATAAATAAATAAATAAATAAATAAAAAAAAAAACCTTTCGAATGACTTGGTGTCTTCAGCAATCGATTCTGAACAGATCGCAAAGTCCGACTGTGCGTATCACTAAAAAATTCAAAGCTAGTTTTGAGATACAGAGGTGTGGCTGGATTGAACAGCACCGAATAGAGAATGGAAAGAATATGAGCGTGTAATGTTGTTTAGCTTTTATAAATAATAAAAACTGGAACTACTTCAACTGTTGCTTTATTTGTAGATAATATTGGCCTTTTTGAATCTACTTAATGAGATGATTTATACAGCGTCCAGTGGCATCTTCACTCACACTAGATGGGTGAAGGGACCACTCCGACGCTGTAGTGCCTGGGTCATGTCTTGCCCAGCACCTATACCATCCTGACAGCTTAGTCGGCCTAGCCCACAGGAAAGACTAGTCAATACGTGCGGAGCCAACCAAGCCGCGGGTTCCCTCACGATGTTTTCCTTCACCGTTAGCGTGTGGTATTGCGACTACAAATTCGCAAATGTACGTAACTTTGAAATTAAACAAAGTCATTGGTACATGCCCGCACTCGGGATCGAACCTGGGGCTCTCGCTTGTCAGTCTATGGTTCTACCCACTGAGCTACCACCGCTTTGTAGCTTTGTATATTTGTAGATAGGTACTGTTATTTTATAATAAGAACAAAAACACTGGATAAAAACGGATAAGCAGGTAAATAGTCAGATCTAGTCGATGGGTAAAGTTGTAGTGATGAAAATGAGGGAAATTTCGAAATGTGTGACAAAATTTAAATATTTAAATATGATAGATAGATTATACTAGTTTTATTTTTAATGCACTAACCCGTGCTAAGGACAATTTTAAAAACCTATTTAGAGGCTAAAAATTCCACCCATGCCGGGATTCGAACCCGCGACCTCTGGCTATCCGTGCCAGCGCTCTTTCCAACTGAGCTAATGGGCGACTCACCGGCATCAGTGAAATTTAGAACCTCTTTACACTATTCTCTGTATTACGAACAGGCAGCGACATCTGGCTGAAGTAAATTGCATCACTTACAGCCCCGAGTACCTTCTTTGTAGTTAGGTTTTGATGGTTAGGATGATAGATAGAAAAAGTAATATAAAGAATAGTGTAAAGAGGTTTACACCGTTACAAGCGTTCCTACAGAGGCGGATAGCCACTTGAGGGGATCATTATCGTCATCAGCCCATCTCTGTCCATTGTTGGCTATAGGCCTTTTCCCCATCAAGCCCCATCCTTCGCGGTCGCTCGCCATTCGCATTCACGGGCGAGAAGGCATGCCGACCTGACCACATCCGGCCTAAATGGCTGAAATGGTGCCCCAAGTTGGATAAAAACATTTTTTTTATAAAAATTTAAAAAGTCACGTGTTCAAGCTCGCCCTAATTTCTGCTGCTCTACAGACTGGATGAGCGTGCATTGTTTTAATTATTTTTTATTTGAAATTAAATCTAAAATAAATTTTACATACGCATATCATTTTCACGTTCTAATTCTTTAAATTTTTAAATGTAATATGTTTTATACTTTAAATCATTTATAATGTTTAATGCAATTAGGTAATTACGCAATAGTTTTAACTGTAATGTAATAATTTTTCTTGCAATAAATAATTTGCTTAATTTGTACAAAAACTTGTATATTGTTGAAAACTACAAAAAAAGGTTTTGTATTATAAAAAATTATGTGCGCTTATTCGACAAAAATGAAAACTACATCTCATCCATCACCATCCGACAGAAGCAGAGTATACTCGACTCAGTGTCGCCGACCGATTCAAGCCGTGTGTACCCGATTCAGCGTCATCAACATTCGTTTTAGCAATTACCTATATATTTTTTATTTTTGCTTCGTTTTCCTTCAGAAAGAGCGTAAACTGAACTACAGCTTGGCAAAAAAGTCTAGTTATTAATTATGGCAACAATATCCACACTTAAGTCGCAAAAAGTGATTTTTCTCAATACAAAGTTTTGTTTCTGAATTTCTAGACTTTTTTGCCTAACTATATAAGTTTTTTCTTCACTTAAATCAAAAATGGCGGGACGACCTCACGACCTTTTTATAAGGCTGGCAGGAGATTTCCATACAGGGAATAATGGAAGGGAAAGGGGAGGCCTATGTCCAGCAGTGGGACACAATTGAAGCTGTATAAAAAAGATTGAATTAAAAACAGATTAATTTTTCGTTAGAAAAATTTTACTTCACGTTTTTTCGTCAAATAAAACTGTGACTCCGCAAAGTCGTGTTTATAAGAAAAACTTAGATTCAAGTGCCATACACTTAAAGGCACACTTAAAAAAGTGTGCCTTTGCCCTAATGCATTGTATAAAAACTGCTCAAAAGTATCAAAAGTACTTAAAGCTGACTTAAAACAAACGCAAAATTTTAAGAAGCACTATATTACGTACGCAAACGTGGCCGACCCAAGCGACCCTTAACTTCTTTCCTTCTTCAAAAAATCGCCAGCCGTCAAGCCTCGCCCAACGAGTGCGGCACTAGGGCCACATGACATTAGAGGTACGCGCCATTATCCCTGCCGGGGCGCCCGGAACGGACCCTATTTCCGGAAGGAAGTTTCCCGGAAGCCGCCGCGCCGCGTCCGCCAGTCTTCGCCAGACTTCGTGGCTCATGATAACCTAGTACGTGACAGTTATTTGTACCACGCCAATGCTAGCTCTAAACCAATAAAAAAATAGTAAGTAAAATCGTGAAAAAAGTAAGAAAGGCATTATGTAAAGAGTTTATTTAGTATAATAATATTACAGAAAAAAAATACGTTGAACGCCTCAGCCACGGCCCACGGCAACGAAGCTGGGGCAACCGCACGGAGAAGACGCGATGTCCGCAAGCGTCTATTTTATTCTCTAAGGGCGACTTCTTTCCAATTTACTTTCCAACATACTAGTGTGAACGGACGGGAATTGAGAATCCTAAGCATTTCATAAGGATTTCATAGTTATGTACAATCTACAGCACCTCAACCTTTACATTTGCCCACTCTAAGCCATTACGCTAAGGACAACTTTGCAAGAAAAATGTAATAGTTGACCTGCTGAGCACTGTACAATGCGTAACCGAGGCTTCCTTACTTCGTAATCTTTTTTAAAAACCTATTTAGTGGCTAAAAATTCCACCCATGCCGGGACTAGAGCGGTAGGTTACGATAGGTTCTTAACTTCTTAATAATCATCCTAAGCACGGGTTAGTGCAATAAAAATAATATATTCGAAATCTTTTGTTTATTCAATCTATATATATAATTTTCATACTAAAACCATGGATGTGTAACATCAGCAAAGCCCAGATGCACCCGAACAGCGTTCGTTAATAGAACAAATGGTTTTGGGAGGTGGACAAAAACAGGGTGCGGAACCATCAGATCGTCTCGTGCAAACTGCAAGCGAAAAAGTTTTATAAGTGACGCACCGCAACTCTAACTGATAGTACTCTAGAGATTGTATGAACTAGGCCCTGAAACCGTAGCCGTTGTGGCAAACCGTCTATGGCTAACGTTAGTGGCATTTATCCGAGCGGTTCCGTTCTTCGCAAGGCACGTTACGCAGTTGGTGCCGACTGCCGTCGATAGATGGCCAAGCCTTGAGCCTAAGGGCGGCTTGAAAAGTTCTGACATCAATAAGACCAGCGTCTACTCTTGGAAGTCTCCACCAATCCGGACTTGGCCCGGCCTCGGAAGAGACCCGTGCCATAATGATGATGTGGCAAACCGACAAAAAATAATACTGCTCATCGACTGAACAGTAGGAACAAACTAAAAGAGCATTGCATAGCAAAGAGCACAGAAGAGTCGGTTGGCGTTGCTTTCCCAGCCACTCCTTCATTTGTAAACAGGGCCGAACTAAGTAATTTAAGCACCAGCCTAGGGGAGGGCCTAAAAGAATTTGCCGAATAAAATTTCGTATTTCAGCCGCGTCCCGCAATGAGCCTTGGGGGAGCATCAATCAAAATTAAAAACGGATTAGACTCCGCTCCGCTCCGCAGGTTTTAAAGTTCACATTTTAGAGCCTAAACGAACTAAGGGATTATCCTTTTTTTGACTCTGATACAAAAGCTTCACTGCATAACATAAATTATTTATTGCAACCATATTCTACAAGGCGTTGGTAGAGATTATAATTACAAGAGTAATTATTGCTTCATGTTGGATTATGGCTAAATTCTTACGCCTCTATCACACTGAGGCGCCGCGAAACGCAGTACAGTGAAACTAATTTGTGCAGCACAGACGTGAGAGGTAGAGAGAAAACACATACAGACAAAGCCAGATAGTTTGTGTAATGTTAGTGGTACTCTATCAGTGGTTTTTTTAGCCTTTGTGCTATTTTTAGGGCACTTAAGCCTTGAATTTAATTATACTGTTAATATTTTTTAACGTCAATAACTTGACAAGCGGAAATGTGGGGACGACCTCACGACCTTTTTACCAGGCTGGCATGAGGTGGCCATAAACAGGGAGAAGTGGAAAGCCCAGCAGTGGGACACAATTGAGGCTAATTAAAAAAACATGAGCCCAATAATTTTACCAATTATCCCCTATCTGCCAATGAAAAATCCTTTGGGACTCCTTTTAAACGAGATGTCCTACTGATGGTAACTACCGCTGCCTCGGGCTTTGCGCTCGCACGTTTCAGCCGGAAGTTTTTCACGAGCCTCCGCAAGTAATTAAGCCTGCGGTACCTAAGTGAAGGCAAGCTAGGATTAGTCAATTATCATTTTTAGCGCGAGCCACCTAACCCGTTTTGCGCCGCACGCTTTTGTAACAAATTAAGATGAGTGTTTACGCCGCGCGATAAAACTTGTGAAAATCTACCTGGGGCCTAATGTTAATAACCCGGTAAAAGTGAGAGTGAGTCGATTCACTCGCACTTTTACGGGGACAAACAAGACGAACAATATCTATGCGGACGACAAAGTGATCCTGTAGAGGATTTGTTACTCTCTATTGAGGCAAGGAGCCGTACAAACTAGTGTTAACCATTTACCAGTCAGTCTACTATTGACCACCATAAACTGAACCTTATCACTTTGAAATAAAGTTAGAAACCAATGAAAAGTGTATACTAGATCGGCGTATTAAACCACAGACTTTCGCACGTATTTTTATTACAGACATTGTATTTATTAATTTTATTACGTTTCAAGGCAGCAAAAAGTATAGTATAAAACCGCTGAAATTATTTAGGCAATTTGTATCTGTTTGTATCTCCCGACAACTTTTAGAACCGTTTATTTTTGAATGTATAGATTTTGAGATTTTGTTACTCCCCGCATGAAAGGGACTGAGCTGGACTGGACTATGACAGCGAAAAAGAAGACAAACTTTCGCAGGTGCACGTAACTCACCCTCAACAGAATCGCCCGTAGTGGCATTATGGCGCGTCAAACAACGGAGTCTATCTCGAAAGTATTAAGTTCGTCGGCAGCGACATCCCGCAAACAGAACCCGTCTTCCCTGGCCGCAAGTGAAAAGGAGTACCTACCGAGTCTGCCTCTTCGGTCGCCTGCCTTGGACCTACAAAGCGGGTCGCCATTTTATGGAGGTGGTAAGTTGTAAGTATAGTATTTCATACTATGAGCTCTACTTTAGCTACGTACGACAGATAGGTCTCATTACATCTACAACAACATTACATCTTTCTGTCCACCATGAAGCAGGGTTCCCTGGAAGCATCAACCAGCGCAATCGAGCTTTGGTTCTATTTTTAATGCCTTGCGATATGCATACATAGATAGATAGAACTCTTTATTGTACACACCAGAAAATAAAATATATTGAAAAGCTAACATATCTATGTTATGCCGTATGCAATTGGCGATAACCTCTTCCAGACAACCGTAGGATGGATAGAAGAGAGTAGGTAGGTAGGTGCACATGAAATATATTGGATGAATATGTAGGTACATAATCTAACATTATATATTTGACGGGTCTAATCGCCATCGCATAATTCTGAAGTACCTATTGTAGCTGCATATCGAAATAAATGTTTTAGACACCGTCAGGTCATTTCAGTTATGATGACACCATCAATAATAAATATAGATGTTGTTGATGGAACGCATGCGATTATTTTGAGATGACCAATAAATACTGGCGCCGGTGTAGCCCTTTGAAATATAATCCGCCTTTAAAATTGCACAGCTATTACGTAAAATGGCTCAACGACTCATGCGAAACGTGAAGCCGTTAATTATGCTCTCCACGTGTTTGTGACAGGCAATTCTCACAGTCCACGTGTCTAAAGCGCGGGTATTTTAGGGGATACTTAGCTCCCATTATTCTAAAGGATAAAAAACATGAGTTTAGTCTCCCATTTATGTTACTGGAAAAGGAGTGATAACAAAAGGATTCTAACACCACCAGGCACTAAATAGTATCAAAAGGGTAATTGCTAAACTGATTAAGATACATAAAATTATAAGAACCCTAGAGTATGTTTTTTGGACTGTTACACATTAAAAACTGTACAGTAAACCAAATAAACTCTTCTAAATATACCCGGCAGATAGCTTAAACAAAATTCCACGCTGTCTGGATGGTTTTGGGGTAAACATGTAAGTGTAAGGGAGTTCAGCCGGCAGTCTTATTTACCACTACTGACTGAGAGAGCACTGATCACTGACCACGTGATCTCTTTCAGACAATCTATACCTCATTTTAGAAGCGACGCAACGTGTTTTTGTTTGATTTAATTAACTGACTTATGAGTCAGTCATTATTAATAAACGGAGTTTTTTAACCATGGCGTAAATCCATAGTTACTCGTAGAACCCCGTGCACACATGACAACCGTGTGAGTGTAGATTTATTTGGAGAAAATGGGATATTGTCATCGATAGCGTATGGGAAACTAAACAATATCCACGGGCCTTCGTCATGGTTTGAAGGCTTAATTTAGCTGCCACTTGCTCGGTTAGCCATATTGCCGAAATCGCTAACAAGTAGGTCGCCTCCCCTTTGTTTTATATGTATAGGATCATTCAATTAAGCCGCACATCATCGTATAATCCTCACTCAATGGCGAGTGAGCGCTACATGTAGTTAAAACTCTCAATGAATAAACCCAGAATTGAGAATCACCGATCACTTTCTTCTCCGTAAATGGATAACGCTTGAAGTAATATCCTTTCCTCGCCACAGTATTACGACGAAAAATAATAAAACGCGACTGTAGAAGAGCGCTCACTAAAAAGCAACAGTGCGACCTCACGCCATCCGGTAATTCTTTGGGCCGCCTTGCCCCGGGCGAGAAATACAATAGAGGGGGCAGAACTTCCACTTTAAATTCCTTTAGGATCAAGTGTCTCATCACCATGAACTTTTTCAAGTTGACATTACGGGCACGCAAGAATAAAAGGATTAGGCGCACCGGCAGAAGAAGAAAATCTTAGCGTGTTGTGGTATGACAGCTAGACTAATCTTTGGATGTTGGGTGTGCGAAAATTTATTACCTCGTATTGTTCATCATCATCATTATCAACCCGTTATGTCCCCACTGAAGGGCACGGGTCTCTTCCTTGAGGAAGGTATAGGCCATATTCCACCACGGGGGCCAAGTCTGGATTGGTGGAGTGTTATTGTTACCTCGTATTATTACCGTATTAGGATCAAACTGCTGCGAACCACTGTCAAACCGCAACCGAAAATAGAACTGGAAGTGGTTGTGGAAATCGATGCAAGACTCTGGATTCTAGTCGATTTAGGACATAAGTCATGGCCATCCAACATTTTTCGTAATCTCCTTTTTTTACTCTCGTTGGCAAACATTGGCCTCTGCCTAACCTTCCGGTATACAGGCGTGTGTTTATGTATGTATGTATGTATGTATGTATGTATGTATGTATGTATGTATGTATGTATGTATGTATGTATGTATGTATGTATGTATGTATGTATGTATGTATGTATGTATGTATGTATGTATGTATGTATGTATGTATGTATGTATGTATGTATGTATGTATGTATGTATGTGTAGACTTATATGGGACTGAATAATAGCCATAAGAAGTGTTCATTCACTGCTGTAAATGGTTGTCGCTGCTGTAAAGAAATTACTTTTAGTAAGGCCGCCAATTCTTCTATACATATAATTTTTCAAGACTAAGAATTTTCTATTTATTTGTCTATCTAAAACGTCCATAACGCATGCAAAAGCCTTTAAACTCTCATATAACAGCACGCCAAATTGTGAGACGCCTCACCACTAAAAATATTTGTCGATATTCTTAATATCTCCGGCGTATAGGCGAGCTGTCCTACTACACATTACAACTCCACAGGGTCGGGGGGTCGGCCCCCCTCGGTTGTCAGGGGATGGGGGCCCAGGGACCGGGGGTCGCCCGACCGCGCACTTATCAAGTTATCAATTTGACGGGCCGCGTCGCCTGCACGTCGCATATGGGCGAAAGTTCCCCGGCCCGTAAGCTGATATCCCGCTCCGTGTCGCCGCGTATTTTATGTAGACAAGTGTAATTTATCGTCGTGCGCTCTCCTGGGTCGGTCGGCCGGTTTTCTTTCGTTCTGTCTGGCTGCGGGTTGGGACGGCGGCGGAGGATTGATGTTAATTTCGCGTCGGAGGCAATTCTTGGCCGGCAATAAACGTTTGTTCTTCAGCAGTTTTGGCTTCGCTTTTTAAGATATTGGTCGATTTACAGAATTAGGTGTATGATATCAACCCTTTGTATGTCTTCACTGCTGGGGCACGGCGCTCTTCCGTCATCGGAAGGTTAGGCCATACTCCACTACGGGGCCAAGTCCGGGTTGGTGGAGGATTGTAAGACTGTGGCGCGCCTTACTGTCAGAAGTTATCAAGCGCCCATAAGGCTTCTGACGTGGCTTAATGACTGTCATTACGTGACATTAGGTATATATTACATAATTATAGCTACTTAACGGTTAAATTTCCCTCGTCACTTCGTACCATTTGCGACTTCTAATAGGTAATATACGGTTAGGTTAGACACCAGCAAAAGGCAACTCATGATCAGACTATTACTTTAAAAGTCAGTAAGAAAGTCAAGTGTAAGCACGATCTACGACAGGCCTATTAATTAATCTATGAGAAGGCCTATGACTCTACATTTTCTAGGACGAATTTTTCCATCTATTCCTTATATAACCTTGTTAATGTTTCCCATGAACTTGACACGCTTTATTTTTTAATGTTGTGCGTTGAACAGAGGCTGTTGTTGTTGCTATTATTATTGCATTTTTTAGTCACAAAAAAGTGTTTCAAGCCAATTATATAATAATATGGAACCAACAAGTAGAAGCTATTCCTATAAAAAATTGTATAACAGGCCGGTCCCCTGCTTTCAAAAGGGGCACTTAGTAGTGCAAAAATCGAGTCGAGCCCCTTGCATTGTACTAACTGCCATGGCTGAGTTTTATGTTCCTCTGTTTGCCTAACGTTCCATGTAGGCGGGGGTCAGCCCAGTGCTATATTTAGAACTGTACGGACTACGAACGTCAGTGTCGCCGTCACATATATACTAACGTGGAGCCTGTCTACACATGCATTCACTTTTGCAACCATTTAAGCACCGACTAGTCGTGATTTTCTAAGACTGACTAGAACTATACAACGAAAGACTTGCTATTTGAAAGCCTTGGTCTTAGAGCTCCATCCAAGAGAGGACATAGCAAAAAAAAACAAATTCATATTGATTGGACGTCTATGAACGTCTATGTAAGTAGATGATAAATGATCTACCAAAATTTTTGTTATTTAGTTAGTCAGTATATTTGTAATATAATGTATGTTACTGAAATTTCTGTGTACAAGAATGAATATTCTATCTATATTTAAAAACACATCTCTAAACAGTTACAGCTTTCACTCTCGCTACTTGTGATTACGATGTGTAGTTTATCAACCAACAGTAAATATGCGGATTAAAATCAACAGAGGGAACTAAACAAACAGGATTGTCCTGCCCGTGTGGAGGTGATACCCGTATGGTACCAATTAAATTATTCCACGCGGAAAAATTCAAATAAAATCCTACTTTTAGAGCCGGCGGCTAGTGTCTGATTGTTTAAATACTCCTATGTGGACATAATATTCTCTCTACCAATAAAATTTCACTTTGGCATGCTTTTAGTAGCGAAGCGGCATAATGGTTATCAGAACTTTAAGAGCTGCTCATTTAAGATTGTAGACAATTTAAACCACTTTCGGACAATATTCTCTTTTAAACAAATTATGCCTCATTTTAAGCCACATATATTATGAAAGTAAGGTCTTGTTTTAGTTCCAAGAAATCCTTACTAGTGTGATTGATGGCTCTGGTTGCAGTTTGGTTGGTACATGTGTACCGCCTCAAAATTGGCATCTAGTAGAATTGTGCATTTTGGCTAGCAACTAGCCTCTAGATAGGTAACCCTGAGCCGTCCTCTCAGCAAAGTCACCGCGCCGCATCGTGCAGCGGTCGCTGCGGTAATTACCTCGTAAATCCGACCCCCCCTGGCCAGGGCCGGCGGCGGCGTTGCTGGTCTTGATTTTGACAGCATATTTTTTTTCTGTTTGCGATTCAAAAAATACTCCGATGGTTTTGCACTGTAATATTCTGTAACATAAAAATGATTCGCTGAATGTGTTGGTAAGCGCAAATCTCGAGAGCAGCTGAACCGATTTTGCTAATTCTTTTTTTTATAATATTCCAAGGATGGTTATTATTATTATTATTATACTTTATTGCACACGAAACATTTAACAGGACATTACATAAGAAATAACATGTACAAAGGCGAGCTTATCTCTGAAAGAGATTTCTTCCAGCAAACCTTAGAGATGGTTCTTACGGAGAAAGAAAATTAAAAAAAATAAAGAATCGATGGTAGGCGGTACGAAGTTCGCTGGGTCAGGTAGTAAATAATAAAAATTATATTTCTGAATGATTCGCAATACTCATATTTATATTTAAACGGGTCAGCTGTGTGTCGGCCCGCTGGGAAAAAATAAAAAAGACTACCCATAATAATTTACTTTACTCGCCACATCAGTCCATCCGTGACCACGGCAACTGCAACGCTGCCGAAACGTCAGGTATTAAGGTAATTAAGTTTTACCTAATAAATTAATAATCGCGATTAGACCCGTTTAATATACAACTAAGTATAATAAAAATACATAGAATAATTTTGATGATCTTTACAGGCAGGATCGTGGCAAGTGGCAGTCCTTGGTCTCTGCCTACCCCTCTGGGATACAGGCGTGAGTTTATGTATGTATGTAGAATAATGTTCAGCTAAATTATTCTAAAAGGTGATACAGTACCACAGATATACTCGGTAAATCTATTGGTTGGTATTGGTTGGTATTGATTGGTCTGAGTATAGTACAGATAGGCCTGTCGTGCATGAAACAGTCGACAGAATACTGTTTGCGCATTGTCAAAGCTACAAATGGTCAGCTTTCAATATGAATAACGTTATACCGTCTGGCATTGTCAAACTGTCAGCTCAAAATGGTAAGTGGTGTGAGTTGAGCGTATCTACTCCACGTACGTAGTAGGCCAAGTTTCATAAAAAAATATTAATTTTGTGCAACAATTAAGTAATGAATGTTATTTATGACTTTTATGAGTGACTGTTGACAATATTAGATACGAATTAAATTTATTTATAATACTTCATACACGCTTCGTTAAATCCCTGATGCAACCGTATTGAATTAAAGTTTGTCAAGATAAAAATTTACACTCATTTTTGCAGAACTCAGTGCCATTTGGTGCGGTGAATAATTCATCTGCAATACAGAACAAAAACCCGTTCTGTACTTCATACAAAGCTACCCACTCTGGGGCGTAGTCAGCTAAAAAATAATCACCCAGCTGAATACAGGACAAGGCAGGCGCGGGCCGAGCCGAGGCCGTAAATTACAGGGCGTGTGGCGGAATGGCTGCGGCCGCGACATTACAAAGGCGCGACGAAAAAACTGTACAGATAACACTACAGATGGTGCCGGTGCCGGCGGATGGTGCTGGATAAAAATTCAGCCGAGTATTTTTGGTCACGGGCCCCATTTGCAGCGGGTTTTTGCGGACGTTGCGGGCCTTGGCAACCGCCAGGAAAACTTGTAATCGTGGTAGTTATACTTATTCCTTTTAATTCACTAACCCGTGCTAAGGACGATTTCAAAGACCTATTTTGGAGGCTAAAAATACCACCCATGCCGGGATTTGACTCTGGGTATCCGTGCCAGCGCTCTTCAAACTGAGCTAATGGGCGACTCAACGGTATCAGTGAAATTCTGAATCTGTACGTAATACAGAGAGTATTGTAGGAAGAGCGCTGCCACGGATAGCCAGAGGTCGCAGGTTTGAATCCCGGCATGGGTGGAATTTTTAGCTTCTAAAATAGGTTTTTAAAATCGTGGTAGTCTCAAGCGGACTTTGTTGATGTATGTAGAAGAGAACTAAGATAATATTATTTTGGCCTGCATGTCCTGTTTAGGGTATTTTGACAGCGCAGTCCGTAGGGCGAAAATAAAATTTAGATTTTCTGTGAATAACCCTCTTCAACCTTGACTTTTGACTGGCTCGTTGGTCTAGCGGTATGACGTCTGATTATCATACCTGAGGTCGTGGGTTCGATTCCTATGGGGATCGATTCCTCGATCACTGGGGGCCACCGAACATTTGTACACGGCCTCGGTTTGGGTATGTACCATAGCACAGAATATCCTAGACCAGGACCAGTGATTGCGTTGTGTGTGTATTATTATAAACCACAACAATGCAGACTTATACGTCGTAGGAACTGTAGGGCAGAGACCTCCGCTCGGAGACTTAGGGCCAGTTTTTGAATTGAAAATTTCGCTAAGTAGTTAGTTAACTGTAATGCTGTCTCTTCGCATTCCTCAGAGAAGAGCGTGACAGAACGGTACTTAAGTATCAGAACCAGCCCATAGTATGGGCTTAATCATCACGCATTGGCCACTGCGGATTGGTAATGTCAAGCGCTGAGATTTTCTCAAGATATTTAACTTCTCCGTTAGCAAGTATTGATACTATAACTTCCCAAATGTACGTAACTTAGAAAACAAAGTCATTGGTATTTACCGATAGCGGGATGCGAGCCCACGTCCTCCAGACTAAAAAGCCGGCATTCTACCGCTTCGCCATGTTCTTCTACTTTCGTCTTAAACCATGATCAGCCAAAAACCAAGTAGTTTTAATGTGTCTGACAGTGAGTAATCGCTACTGCATACTGGGTAGTCAAACTATACACGACTAGACAGATTATAGGGTGTCTCATTCAAATCGGTCAGTATGGGAAAGTCTGAAACTATAAGACATACGAAGATCTGTTCTAAGGAACCATGTCATCGATTTTAATAACAAGAAAAACTGCATTCATACATTTTAAAAAACATCTGTACGCCGTTCGGGAATCGAACCCGGTTGTTTTGAAAAAAAAACCTACACTATTTCTATTTAGATATCGATTATGTAGGTCTTAAGTAGTAAATGTCTGTATGAAACATGATGTCTAAAATGAATAAAATGCATTGTTTTCACATACTTTAATTTATTTTAGTAGGTGCTCAAAGTGACCGTGTAAGAAGATTTGAGAAAAGATGGTCAGAGTGGAGTTTTTTTTTCCGCTGCCTTTTTCTCCACTACAATACGGCCCGAAGGCGGCGGCTTACATTTTACATTGTACATCGACATTCAGCAAACAGAATGTAAATTCTTTACGTTGAAATAAAATTATTTGAATTTGAATTTGAATTTGACCCGCCGCCTTTTTCAATATTCAACACGTTTAGGTAACGATCTTACGATTGCATTTTGTATCTTCATGTGGTGAATTTGCGTTAAAATTGTCTCTACGGCCACTTTTAGGTCTTCAACGGTGTCATAGCTTGCCTTTTCAATTGATTGTTAGTGTTTGATTAATAGAAGTTTTTTTTTTTTTCAAAACATCCGGGTTTGATTCCCGAACGGAGTACAGATGTCTTTTAAAATGTATGAATGCAGTTTTTCTTGTTATTAAAATCGATGACATGGTTCCTCAGAGCAGATCTTCGTATGTCTTATAGTTTCAGACTTTCCCATACTGACCGATTTGAATGAGACACCCTGTATAGGTCTTAGTCGCACTAAATACTTCAACTGAAGTAGATACTGTCGATCCGATTTATTTGATTATTTATTTTTTACAAAGCTCGCCTTGGACAACTCTAGAGCAATTCGTTATCAACCCTTGTATGTCCCCACTGCTGGGGCACGGGTCTCTTCCTGCATCGCAGGAAGGTTAAGCCATACACCACCACGGGGGCCAAGTCCGGGTTGGTGGAGGATTGTGAGACAGTGGCGGGCCTTACTGTCAGAAGTTATCAAGCCGCCCATAAGGCCTCTGACATGGCTTAACAACTGCCATTACATGACAGCCGGCACCAACGGCTTAAGGTGCCTTGCGAAGCACGGAAGCGCTCGGAAAAACTAGCCACTAGCGGTAGTCACGGGACGGTCACCCATCCTGCACCTTACCGCGCCTGTTGTTGCTTAACTCAAGTGATTGATTCCAATCACTCTGTTCGCCTAGGCCACGAGCGCTTCAGACCGATTACTAATAACCAAATCGTGACCATGATAATATTAGGAGTGAGAATCTAAGAGAAAAACGACTTCCTTTTACGACTTCCTTCGTAGCTCTTCGATATTTGCAAGTAATTCTTTTTACGATGAAGGTCCCAAATATCGCTAGCAGCGGCAGTCTAATCACCAAAAGAGGTGGGTTTGGTAGAACTTTTTTTTTCGCAATTAGCACGCGCGGTGTGTCGTTATAATTAATGGGCGGCTGGCGGCAAACCCGGCAACGCGTTGGCAGAATATAGCAGATACTAATCACAGAAGCTTTAGAATAAAAATCAGCCACCTTGGAGGACTTTATCTCAAAACACGCTCAACTATAGTGTGGCCATTAGATTAGTGCACTCCCTGAGGTATGCGTGCGGCGAGACGGGGGGAGAATCGGCTGCTACGCTCTGTCAGTGCGCCGTCAATTGTGAACTCATGCACTTTTTTCTTCGCCTCCCACCTCGCCGCGCATACTCGTACCTCAGGGAGTGCACTGCACTAATGGCCACACTATAGTCTATCTTTCGCCTACTACAGATTGGAAATGGGAGCACACTATTAAGTCTGACATTTTCCGGCAGATCAGTACACAAATATGCAAAACTTTTTGCCGCGAAGCCGACGTGGGAGCCCACAGAACATGAAAAAGAGTAGAAAGTCGTAAGTGGGCGGTGCCCGCGTGCCTCGCATTAGCAATGTATTGCCTATGCGTAGTCTCTGACAGTTCTTCTTGCCTCAGTTGTCGTTTGTTTCTAGTACCTAAAGAAAACAATCGTAAAAACTCAGCTTCTGTGTACAAATTGGTGGGATTTGCGTACTGTAGAATGGGTATTTCTGGAAAAACAAAGGCCACCTATTGGAAATGGGAGCACACTTATAAGTCTGACATTTTCCGGCACATCAGTACACAAATATGCTAAACTTTTTGTCGCGGAGCCGACATGGGTGCCGATTCTCGCCTATGCGAGTTGAAAGCGTCGACGCATAATATTCGAAGGATTAGACATTTGTCGCATGAATATAGTATAGGTAAGATAACTTGACAAAATCATTAGATTTCTAATTTTCTCATTCGGATTCAATTTACAATGGCGTTCAGAATACAGATTTTGCCTGTCGTTCGACTTTTTATGTAGAATTCAAGTCATCAGCCTTAAGAGTCGTATACGAATTATTTGCTAATGAAGTCAGATTTGACGGCCTCGGTGGCGCAGCGGTATGGCACGCTGACTGTAAAACCGAAGGTCTCGGGTTCGATCCCCGGCCGGGTCAAACTAGGAAACGAACTTTTCTAGTTTGTCTCGGGTCTTGAATGTTCTCTATGTAGGTACTTGCTGTATTAAATTATCGTCGAGTTAGCACCTATAACACAAGTGATTTAGTTGTACTTAGTATTAACGAGATCTTTGTAATATGTCTATGAATATTTATTATTTTTATTTATTACTAGCTGACCCAGCGAACTTCGTACCGCCTAACAGTCGATTCTTTATTTTTCTCTCCGTAAGTTCACATTCATCCTCGTACTTCAAGGAACATTCTAAAAAAGAATTCGCGAAATCGGTTCAGCTGCTCTCGAGATTTGTGCTTACCAACACATACAGCGATTCATTTTTATATTATAGACTAGCTGACCCAGCGAATTTCGTACCGACTAACAGTCGTTTCTTGAATTTTTTTTATTTTTCCTCCGTAAGAACCATCCTCGTCTTTAAGGGAATATTATAAAAAAAGAATTCGCGAAATCGGTTCAGCTGCTCTCGAGATTTGCGCTTACCAACACATTCAGAGATTCATTTTTATATTATAGATTATTTGGCTCCATGGGCCTTCTTGGCGCGTCTATTTTATGGCACCGCGTTGGCGTGCGAGCCCGCCTGTGTAATCGTGCGGCGCCCCGCCCTCTGTCACCCGCCGCACGGGTTGCCCTGGGGACTGCACTGTGTCCTTCAGTTGGCGGCACGAATGAAACGTGTTATTGTTACTTCGAAGCGCCTCTATAGTTTTGAGGTTTCTATAAAACTCGTTTCGAGGAATTTGAAGCGTCTCCGAATGGAACAAGTTAATAAAAACATAGTGATGCGTTAATGATCCATCAAGTCATAAATTATATCCTGGAATTAATAGAGTCTAAGTTTGCCTAGTCTACGTTTTGAATTGCAGATGGAACAGTTTCCATCTAGTGGATGAAGCAATCTTGTAAAAAGAAAGTTTATATATTTTCTTTATTTCATCATCATGCCTATCTATCTCTCAGATGTCATACCAGTCTTGTCCATTGCCCTCCCGTCACCTTCATAATGCCATGTTATTGATAATTCAATACAACAGTTTAGTTGAAATTAAAACTTTATGCAATTTGATGATGATTTATGTAAATTACTTTATATAAGTTTTGGTATTTTGTATGTGATTTTTGTACATAAATTTCCGTTACCATTCAAACTAGTAGAACGATATTTCTCTAATTCCCAAAACCGATTCCAAAATTATACTTTAAGTCGACCATGTACGCCGCTTTAATATTAATATTATTATCCAGTTACAAACTAAAAAGCAACGAACAAACCCAACAAAAACCAAACTGGTACAACCAACGATATATTTAGCGCTAGACTAAGACCAAGGATATTGCCTCGAGCAGCCAACCACCCCACTATCGCCGGCACACAATACAGATTATGTCACCTCGCTCAAGCCCCGCAAGCATCGCCTCAACAAATATTCGCTCCGCTCACGCACGCCCGCCGCCCGCCAACCTAACATACATAACACATCTATATGCTGATCTAGAGACAGCGCGCCCGGAGCGGGCGGTAGCGGCGTCGGATGTATAAAGTGCCGCGCCGGTGGCCGCATGACATAGCTATAACTCGACGGTAGCATGACAAACAGCCGGCGAGGGTGGCGTAGAGTCGCCGTGGCATTATTTTCTGTCAGACGAAAGTTGTTTACAACTGGTTATGGGCCAGTTTCTGAATTGAGAATTTCGCTAAGTAAATAGTTACAGTACTACACATCATAAAAGTCCCTTCGGGAATCTTCGTTCGCGCAGACTAGGAAGAAGTGTAACGAAAGTACCCGAAACTATAAGTACATTCAACATGATGTTTAACCGATACGGTTAAGGTGCCGAATTGATTGCGGCAGTAGCGCTACCTATTTCGCTCACGCTAATATTGCCAAACTAATAGTCACCTGCATCGATGACTTTGAATCAAGCAATAGCAATAAAGGCCTGCCATAAAATGAACCTATCTGATTGGTCGATCAACTTGCCGCACATCCAAAATTTGATCATCTGCGTAGGTACATCCGCAAGACTTATTTCTTGTGTAGCACTGTAACTGTAGCGCTGTTTCTTCGAATTTCTCAGAAACGTTCGTAACAGAACGTTACTTAAGTATTTACTTAGTGAAATTCTTTATTCAGAAACCGGCCCTACGTATTTTAAATTATTCTCAATTCGGACTTAACTGCGTTGTCCATAGATAAATACTAAGAAAAGCTGAATATTTCCCATAACACACTACCATAAAAAGACATGCCAAGGTGATGCTATTTCCCACATAGAATTCATCTCATATAAACTCATTATACGTTGTTAAAACAATGTCGACGTAATACCGCATTAACACTTGACTATCTACGATTTCTCTAAAAAGTGACAAGTTTACAACGCGTGGGATTTAGAAATAGATATTTTGCTCTGTCATACTCATGTTTTCATCTGCCCCTAATTATTAACTTAATAAACCCAGCGGGAAATTCATCAAACGAGCTGCATTATTTTATCGTACACATAGGTATAGGATAAAATAATGCAGGTCGTTTGTCTGTCTGTTTTTTTTATTCTAGATATTTGTCACTTTACACTATTAAGAAAATTACAAGGCACTATAATTGAAACCTGAACAAATGCCTTTTTTATAAGCCAACTAAAACCAATCGCGCAGTTACTGGTGAAAAAAAACGGGCCATTAAAACACGATAAAATTATTAATTACACAGTCGCGACTCCACGGCTTTACTAGCCACGCCGCCACCGGAGGGCGCCCGCCGCTAAAGCGCGCGATACTACGGGCTCGCCTCGGGCGGCGCGAACCAATTACCCGCCCGCCGCGCGGGCATTTACCCGGCCTGCCCCCCCCGGCCCCAGGCCGCGTTACTGCTGCGGCCCTGTGTTGCGAGTGCGAGCTTCTTGACACATCGTGTGGCGGGATGATGCCTTGATGAAATGGTGTCGCTTTATTAGATCACGGTCCGCATGAATAAAAACATTGAAGCACAACCTGTAAACTGATGATGTCTTCCAAAACGATTCCGTCAGAGACCTGACAATGACTTACTCGTTTAAGAGACTTGATTATGCGCTAGGACGTTTGATATGTAAGTATCCCTAATACAGTTGACCTGTGCCCTAATTATGTGCATTAAATCCTGAGCCATTCCAATCTGTATTAATCGATATCAACCCTTGTATGTCCCCAGCGGTGGGGCACGGGTATCTTTCTGCATCGCAGGAAGGTTAGGCCATACTCTACCACGGAGGCCCAGTCCGGGATGGTGGAGGATTGTAAGACAGTGGCGGGTCTTACTGTCAGAGGTCATCAAGCCGCCCATAAGGCCTCTGACAAGGTTTAACGACTGCCATTATATGACAGCCGGCACCAAGCAACGGCTTAATGTGCCTTGCGAGGCACGGAATCTGTATTAATAATATACTTCAATGTGTAACTGTTTAATTCCATATTTACAGTCATAATTTGACAGACACGATTGGAATCATTCACGATTTGGTGCGCGTAACACAGCGGTTAGCTAGTTTATTTCAACAGGAATATTTTCTTGTCTAAGCCTTTGTAGGCAGTTTATCTTTTTTTAAACTCCTATTAGGTATGGCCTTAAAGCTAATGCTCTACTAAGCAATTTAGGTCAAGTGAATAGTATTTCCGTACCGGACTAAGCATACTGACATGGAAACGTCTGAGAAGGGATTACTTTCTTTCTACACAGTGTTTAAAAAAACCCCAGGTATTGGATGTTGGCGATGACGCTGTTTCTGGTACCCACGACACAGGGTATCCTAGTGTGAGGCCAGAAGCAATGTATGTACCAGTATGTAAATGTTATGTAACGTTTTGAAGCGACGCCATCGCCAGTAGAACAGAAAAACAATCTCACGGAATCACAACAAACTAGACTCGTCGAAAGCAGCTAGATGTTTACATTACATTTTAGTTGCAAAGTCACCCGTAACGTCTCTGAATAGTGTGCATTGTGCATTGCAATGAGTCTGAAGGTTGACTTGCTGTCGACTACAATGCTCGTATATCCAAAGAGGAAACAAGATATTATGTAGAACATTAAATGTAAATGAATAATGAATGAGTAAATTTAATACTGTAAATTGCAATAGTCACGTCGGAATACACAGCGTATGAAAATGTAATAAAATAGTTAAAATATCAGAAGACATTTCCTCATCATCAAAAGTCATTGCTCGGAATCCAAAAGTCGGATTCACTGGTTTCCTCTACTCAGGGTATCCTAGCGAAGGGACCAGGCTTGCAACTACTGATTACGGGTTGAACTTAGTAGGCCACTCAGTAGGACACTCTTTTAGGCTTGATTCGTGACCCTGTATGTACTAAAAGGCAAATAAATGAATAAATAATTGAAACGAAATGAATGATATTGCACGCCCACTGCAGGACATAGATCTCCGTCATGGTGTTCCAGGCTTCAGGGTCTTGCGAGAGAAGAGAATAAGTCCGATTTATTTCGTTTTTACGTTGAGGCCCCAAAGCCGATGGTAAAATTTCTGATGGACCTAAAATGTTGAGTGTATATTTTACAGCTGAGGTCATTCGAACGAACTCGCGTTGGTGCATGAAAGGACTCTTTAATAGAGCTCTCTCCAGTTTCGGTTATGCTAAATTGGGGGTAATCATCCCGGCTAGTGGCACGAGTCATGCGTTTCGTGGCGTTAAAATGTTTGAATTTTATAACTACGAGCAAAATGTAGTGAGAACGACATACTCCTTGGTAAGAAAAAAAGTAAATACCTACTGGCAGGCATAGCTCAGATACATATCTATAATATAAAAAAATGAATCGCTGAATGTTTTGGTAAGCGCAAATCTCGAGAGCAGCTGAACCGATTTTGCTAATTTTTTTTTAGAATATTATAAGTCCTTGAAGTACGAGGATGATTCTTACGGAGAAAAATTTAAAAAAATTAAAGGACCGAC
The DNA here is from genome assembly GCA_934045075.1 of Yponomeuta sedellus. NCBI lineage: Eukaryota > Metazoa > Arthropoda > Insecta > Lepidoptera > Yponomeutidae > Yponomeuta > Yponomeuta sedellus. The sequence continues at coordinate 11,881,320 of OW203744.1, read as the reverse complement.
TGTTAGGCGGTACGAAGTTCGCTGGGTCAGCTAGTTTGTAATATTAATAAAGCAAAAGCGCTGGAATCGGTGTGTAGAGAGACTCTGAGACTATGTAGAAAAATAAAATATGAAGTTATCAATAGTCATTATATTCTATTTCATTCTCACTACTTTTTGTTCCTCCCTCGTAACTAGCTGTGCCCCTCGGTGTTACCCGCGGTTTATCGAATTTCCTATGCGAATAAGTTATTTCCCCGCAGTAAAACTTAGCTTATCCAGGGTGTCAGCTAACTCCGTTTCATTAAAATTGCTCCAGCCGTTTAGACGTGAAGCAGTAATAAACATACACGCTCACAAACTTTCGCCTTTATAAGAATAGTGTGATAGTGTAATGTTATGTACTTTTGACATTCAAAAAGCGTGACTAGCGTTGTCGTACTGCCCAGGCTGATCAAATGTGAGTCATGCTAAAAATAATATGTCCTATATATACGTCTCTACTATCCTATACTAGGTCGGTTCCAGGTCGCAGGTCTCAGTTCTCTATCTATCTAAGGCTGATGGTGAAGATAAATTTTGTCGCAGTCGCCTTACAGCCGCATGTAAAATGAAAGAGGTCGAGTCGTGGCCAACCAGTCCTTGCCTGCACTTCCAGAACATGCAGGCGTGAGTTTATATTAAAATATCTGACGGATTTTACAGAAGCGAAGTGACGGCCGGTGTCGCCACCACTCCGCCGAGTCGTAAACGTTATCGTATCGGCTGCATCGTAAAAATATAACGTACCTACCTACATAAAACTCTGCGATCTCTCAAACCAGAAGAGGAACAGAATGCCTGCTTAGTGGGTAACTGGGTACCTCCGATACCGGTATCACGTCTGATTACTAAGCCGGAGGCAGTGGATTTGATTTCCACTTGGTGCCGTTTGGACAATGCGCGTCAGTAGTGTACTTTCATGTTTGTGATGTCCTTGCCTTTTTACCATAGCATAGGTTAGATTGAGACTCTAGCGTTCGTTCCTAGTTTCGGACTAGAACCAGTGATCGCTTCCTATGGAAGTTACAAATATTTTTGCGCACCAAATCCTGTCTGAATCCTAGTGATTACTATAGCAATAGTGTGGACTTTGACACCCATTGAAGAACCTAGAAGAAAACACATTACAACAATAACTACACGAAACATACTGAGAACTTAATAAATTGAGACACTGCAAAACAAAATACTTATCAAAGCATTTACAAACAATGGTCACGGTGTGTCTCTGCTGCTGCAAAAGGCAGCTGACTCAACATACTGCTGAGATAACTCCTCAGCGCTGAGCCAGCCCCTGTCCGATTAGAATCGTTCAGGATTTGATGCACCTATCTAGGGTCAGCACAAGTGATTATGTTGTGTGGAATAATATCACTTGCACTACAAAACAGTAGGGTACATTAGGGCATTAAACTTATTTATGCAACTTAAAAAAATTTAATTTTATGCATGTCCATATACGTAAATAAGTTTAATCGAAACTGTACAATAATTGTAACTAGACATTTTATCATTGCATCGCATGCAAACCAGACTTATTATTCGTGAACCTGAAAACAATAACAAAGCTTTGTTAAACAGTACTTCAATGGCAAACATTATATTTAAGTACTATCAATATAAAACCCTATATAACGTGTCTACATGATTTGCTGATGGTGCACCTTATAAGAATAAAAAATAAATAACTTATGGACGATTATAAGTATGCCTTTTCAATAATGTGAATTTCGGCCCGACACAGCTGCAATTTAATATTCATTCAAACGGGATCGAATCGATTCTGATTATTATTTAGCGGCCTCGTGGTTTAGTTCTGAGAGAATGCGTCCATGCGAAATTATCTGCCAAATTGGGTGTTATTGCGCTGGATATAATACAGGAATCGTACAAAAATTTGAGGATTCACTGACCACCTCGATTTAAGTGGAAGGAGAGCAGGGTACGGGGCGCTGTCGGAACGGATTCGCACCACAATTAGCATCCGTAATGAAATATCCGCGGCAAAGGCGTGGGGGGCGCGGGCCATCCCCTAGGTTCCCCTTAATGCGGCCCTGTTAGCAAGTGGTTCGTTGCTAATTTTACAAAAACAACGTTACTTAGACACGGAAACGATGAAATTATTTGATGTGGACAGAGGGTTTCCACGAAGATCAGACATGTTATCTAGTTTCATAGGACTACAATTGTAAGTCATTGCAATGCAAAGTCCGATTAACAAGTAGGAAGAGGTACCTAGTAATTGGTTGAGAGAGATAGTGTGTGTGTGTGTGTGTGTGTGTGTGTGTGTGTGTGTGTGTGTGTGTGTGTGTGTGTGGCAGGTATCAGGGCTGACCAGGAACAGTTGACAACAAAACGCCACCAGTAGATAAAAATCATAACTTGTTTCATAAATACGTTTATTTCAAAAAGTGAACTTTATAAATCTGTGACAACTATTTTTAGAACCTAGAGTCCAGAAAACAAAACACTATCCCAGGCACTGCAGCGTCCGAGTGGTCCCTTCACCCATTGTGATTGAAGATGCCACTGGACGCTCGCTGGATAAATCACCTCATTACAGATGCAAAGGCCACTTTGGTCTAAAACGTAGGATCAACAACCTAGGACTTTAATCGATTTCCGCTAAAAACGGCCGTTTTTGACAGAACTGCTTTAAAGTCCTAGATTCTTGGCACTTGTCAGTTCTAAAAAGAGCTACTATATTTTTTAAGACTTATGTTATGTGATGTTCTTTATTTTGCAAATACGCTTTATTTATAAGAGCAGGTATAATTTTATTCCATTGCAAATATACACAAAAATTTAATAAAAATCGATAAAGCCATTTCGGAGGAGTTCGATCACAAACCCTTTATGACATGAGATTTTTTTAAACCGACTCCAAAAAAGGAGGAGGTTATTAATTCGACATTAGTTTCCTCTGTGATTGATGTTTTAAATACATATATCACTCAGGCCGACCCGTGCGACTACAATATTTATCAAGGGTAATCCAGTGAATAAGACCAAACACATCTTTAACCATGACAAAATACCAAAATATCACTCTCCACCAGCTACGTTTTTATTTATTCGTTTATCCTAAGGTAGGTTGTAGGAATTTATTAAATCTACATTTAGTGACTCGATGATTCAAGCAACATCGGATTGAGAAGACAATATCGATACATTCGATACCTGGTACCAGGAGTGCATGAGCCGTCAGGAGCTAAAACGAAAGATCGATCGAACGATTCAAACGTTATCGAGTGATATCGATCGACCCTTATCGTTGGCCGAGCATCGAGTACCGAGTACCGCAGTACTTATCGAGTGGCGAAGACTGCGGGGGTCTACTCAGGATCTTTTGAATTAATTATTAATGAAATGACGGCCTCGGTGACGCCTCGGTTTCCGGGTCAAACTAGCGTATCATGCACGCGGTATGGCACGCTGACGGTAAAACCTAAGGTCTCGGGTTCGATCCCCGGCCGGGTCAAACTAGGAAACTAACTTTTCTAGTTTTTCTCGAGTCTTGGATGTTATCTATGTATTTATTGTATTAAATCTATCGTCGAGTTAGCACCTACAGTCTATTTATTCTTACTTGACCAATTTAGTAAACCAGATTTTACCCTCAAACTGTGACGTTTTAGTCCAAAACTGGCATATTTCCATAAATGAAGTAACCTGGATCACTCTTTTAGATAACATGCTGCCAATTTTATAAACATAGTTCATGAATTTGCGAGAAAATGTCTAGTTTAGGCATCTAATCTCAATTTTAAGGTTAGAATCTTGTTTACTAAATTGGACAAGTAAGAATAAATAGACTGTATAACACACGTCTTAGTAAAGGGCTAACGAGATCTGTGTAATATGTCCATGAATATTTATTTATTTATTTAATCAATTAAATAGTTCATTTGCACAAAATGTGATATTTTATTTCACTTTTTAAGCAAGCAAAAATAATGAGTAGCTTAATTATTGGATTAATATAAATGAATGAATAAATGAATGAAAATTTTTTATTGTATTAAAAACAACTTTGTACAAAGGCGAGCTTAATACTAGATAGTATTTTCTTTCACCTAACCCACGACCATGCGGACAGTATATACATATCATATTACATTATAACTAGTAAACTATTTCCTTACAACGTTATTTACGAAATAATTTTAATTTCAATCTCAAACAGATTGCTAATTGATCAATTTTATGGCAATATCTTTTACGTCGCAGATATTGCCACACTTCTACTCAACAACTGAATTTTATTTATTTACAAAAAATCCATCGACTCATGAGGCGACCCAAGAGCTGGTACCTACTTCGGTCAGCGCATCAGCCTGGCCATTCAGAGGCGGAATGCCGCCAGCATCTTGGGAACTCTCCCTTTTCCCAGACTTTTAAATATACTTATTTTGTAAGGTGACCGCATTTGTCCGAGCGGTTCCGTGCCTACTGTCTGGCAGTCGTTACGCCAAGTCAAATCAAGTCATGAGACCTTAGGGCGGCTTGAAAACTTCTTAGAGTAAGACCAGCTACCACTAGTTCTGCAAGTCTCCACCAATCCGGACTTGGCCCCCGTGGTGGAGTATGGCCTATACCTTCCTTAGGGAAGAGACCCGTGCCCCTTGGTGCGGACATAATGCGTTGACGATTATTATAATTAGTTATATATTAGGACTATGATTAGTTGTTTCATGAAACACGGTCCAGGCAGGACGGAGTAGAGGCTGTGGCCGGCTAGGCCTTTGTTATGCTCGTTTTTGCTAAAAAACCGAACACCGGGGAGTTATATTATAACTGGGAGCCAGAGTAGCGGGGGATACGTTTTAAACCCGGGCGGGCGGTGTCACGAGAACACCGCACAGCCATAGATAGTGAAAACTTTACATTAAAAACCAAGCCGCGGGTTTCCTCACGATGTTTTCCTTCACGGTAAGCGTGTGGTATTGCGACTACAAATTAGCAAATTTACGTAACTTTGAAATTAAATAAAGTCATTGGTACATGCCCGCACTGGGGATCGAACCTGGGGCTCTCGCTTGCGAGTCCATGGTTCTACCCACTGAGCTACCACCATTCTAGTCTTTCCTGTGGGCTACGCCCACCAAACTGTCAGGATGGTATAGGTGCTGGGCAAGCCTACACCATCTATAAAACCATGTCCCAGGCACTACAGCTTCGGAGTGGTCCCTTCACCCATCTAGTGTGAGTGAAGATGCCACTGGACGCTGTATAAATCATCTTATTAAGTAGATGCAAAAGGCCAATATTATTATTACATTAAAAAACTGATATAAAAAACAACCAACAACCCGACTGCCATACGTGGTGCTCGGCTTCTCAATCGGCAAGTCGTGGGTTCGAGTCCCGGCGTTTTCTAAGTTACGTACATTTGTTAACTTACAGTAGCAATACCACTAGCTAAACTGAAGGAAAATATCGTGAGGAAACCCTAGTGTCTGAAGTGGTAGCATACCTCAGCGCTTGCTACGTACAATGGCCCAACTATAAGGGTAAGTGCGGAAAATCTCGGGTCTAACTAACATCGACTGATAAATAAGTATTAAGTACACCTCATATTATAAAAATACTTCATCATGTCAGCAGGCCTTATAGGCGGTATGATAACATCCGACAGTAAGGCCCGCCACTGCCTTACAATCCTCCACCAACCCGGACTTGGCTCCCAGTGCCCCAGTCGGGACATACGAGGGCTGATATCGACTTCATCATAGTGGCGCGATCCCTTTTACATAATTGCCGGAACAGTGAGGCTGGATGAAATTCTAACCTAGCTAGAAACGTTAACTAATATCGGGCAACATGCAAATTCGCAAATTGCGCGGCCGGCCGATCGCTAAGTCGCTTCTAATTCGGCCGTGCAGCCAATTAGAGAGGAGTGCACAGCGGAGTGGGTGCCTGATGATTTTCGGCGCAAAGATGCAATTGAACAGTAGCTAGTCACTAGGGCTGCCACCTACCCAGATTTGACGCGTTTTAATAATACATGTCCGGGCTTCGGGTCCGGAGATCATTTTAATTAGCTACTAATATGTTACCGTAGCGCTCGTTGCCTAGTGCAACCGAGTGATTGGAATCAATTACTACGGTTAAGCAACAACAGGCGCCGTCGGGTGCTGGATGGATTACCATCCTGTGATTACCTCTAGTGGCATTTTTTCCGAGCGCTTCCGTGCTTCGCTTAGGCACGTTAACCGCTGGTGCCGGCGTCAATGTCAAATGACATTACTTCGAAATAACATTTAAACCGAAAGCACTTGTACCACAGATTAGATAATAGTTACTACGCTTGTACGAAGTAAACTTGCTTTCAACCGCCGATTTCCCCCGAAGAGTCCACAACCTCTTAGCGCGTCTTGCACATTGCAGATATTCTCACAGGACAAACCTGCTCGTTACCGAGGCTCGCAGGTGAGGGGCCGGCCCGCGGCACCGACTCTTTAATATACATGAGGCAGCTGGCCGGCCGCGGCGGGGACTAATAATAAATGAGTCGGCACGGCGCGTCGAGCGCGCCCGCCCGCGCCGGCCGGCCAGTTCCTGTGGTGGCACCTCGTTTCTAGACCCCACACTTGAGGGAAAGAAAACTGACTCTTTGCTCAGCTTTGCCGCTACTTCAACTAGATCACTCAGAAACCAGAAAAGATCAATTTATTTCAACGTAAAAAATAAATTCATTACGCATTTAGCCGTAAATCGCGCATTTAGGGAACAGAATATAAACATTCTGTTTGCTGAATCTCAATTTACTATATTAGCCGCTGTCTACGGCCGTATTTGTAGTAAAAGGCAAGAGGACAAATAACTCCACACTGACGATCTTTTTTAAAAGCATCTTGTACTTAACCTGTGGTGGCACCTCGTTTCTAGACCCCACACTTTAGGGAAAAGTGTTCCTAAACGACCACTGATTATTTGCTCAGCTTTGCAGCTACGACTAGATCACTCAGAAATCAATATTTGTTTCAACAGCAACAATACTTAAGTGAATGAATGAATGAACCAGCTGAATGTCAAAAACTATGTTACCTGCTGTCTTCGAGCCGTATTTGTAGTGAAAGGCAGCGGGAAAAATAACTACACTCTGACCATCTTTTCTAAAAGCATCTTGAACTGAATAGGTACATTTCAAGCCGATATAATAAGATTACGTGATTTCCATCAATAATTTTCTTACAAAAGTACCTAATTCCACCGATGTAACAAACTCGGGCACAGACTGAAGTTCCCTTTAGTGGAATTTTATCTGAAACGTCCAAAGACAGAGCTCACTGCCGGGCTCTGGGTTTCTTCTGTTTCACGGCTGCCTATTTGCTACTTTGCAGCCGCCTTCATGATTGGGCCGGTAAACTTAAAATATAACACAAACAGAGTATAAAATAAAACTAAAATCTACCACCTTAACCTTAGATTATGAAGATGAAGACGTTATGCTCTTATCTACCAGTAGAAGGGACGCGGACGTCCAATTTTTTCGGCCTTCTGCGACACCTTCTAGCTTCTAGCAGAGTCCAGTTTAAATCACGACCTCTTCTAAGCCTTATGAAGCCTACTTATACCAAAACCAAGAGGGCAGATGATAATCATTTATTTGCATTTTTTACACACACACTTTTTTAAAACAAACAAAAGTTTAAAATGGTGATTTGTACTAGGTTGTTACACATGCCGAAGAATTGCCAGTTACTAGACTTCGTACTCTAAGACAGGTCCTCAAGCATACGACATGAATTTGTACTGTGCGAAGTAAGAAAAATGTGTTATGGCCTGAGGTAGGCTAAGGTATATAGTATAAGGTATATATATACTAAGGTATATAGTATTCTTATTTCGCACTGATGGATAGGTGCTGAAGGCGGTAGCAAATAGGAAGAGGCCCAACACGGACAGATCCGGGAAGTTTTGACGCCGAGACCGTGTAGGGAACAGGCGACTGGAATAAATGATATAATATTAAAACGGAGACGCGCCGCTGTAATGCACGCTAGGCATTACTTTTTCTACTAGTAGCTCTTCCGGGAAATTTTCTGTGTAGCATTATAGAATTGTTAATCTACCTCCGATTTTCCGGTAGGTGTATATCTCCTATTCACTTTTAGTTCACTTTCAGTGATAAGGCCACCGTCTGTTCTCGTAGGTTAAGAAATAATATATGTAACTTCTTTGTAATAAAGAACTGTACTCCATACGTCTAACGACGTTTGCTCCAAAATGCATGTCTTAGACACGGGTGCAGGGTGTAATTGTCAAAAATGTTGATATAAAACAAGAACAAGTTTTCACCTTACTCAACTTTAGTTCAAACGTGCTTAGTACCTACAATGAACACGGCTGTATTTAAAAAGAGGAATTAAAGCACTACCTTCTACTACTACCCCTTTGACCTAGAGGTCAAACAATATATAGTGATTAATTATATATAGGAAATAAATATATAGGAAAAAAGAAGGATAACCGTGAACAAAGGAAAGCTGACATGAGTAATATCTCTAAATGATGTAAGTGTGATATCGTTGTATTACCAGGCCAGTAACTAGAAATCAATTGCTGACCAGCACAATAATTAAGATCTGAGCTACGCTAATGTGCAACTTCAAATAACAGTGAATAATGTCACACCCGGGCCGGGTGGCTGAAAAACCAGACAACATGAACAATTTGACAAGTTTAACTTAGAAACCTTAATGCAAGTGCGTAGATACCAGTTTTGTTAGTAAGAGGGGTCATGTGGATGTGGTGGTGTATCCGTGATAAACGAGCATGCGCATTGGACGGGTACAGGCCAGCACTAATGATGATGATATGATGATATCCAATCTCTGGGAACGCAAAGCGAGAATGTTGCTTGATCACCGGCCCGATGGGCTTCTGACCTTACCTTATTTCATAGTTGAATACGTAAAATGAATGGCATTCATGTCAGACTAAAATTAAGAGGGAAGAGCAATTTGCTTATAGTGTTTTGTTTGTCGAAATTTATACGCCTTTTTACAACTCTTTGAGTCCCAATCTTCAATGAAATCACTAAGCCGCTAAGTATAACAGCAATCAACCAAAATCGTCGCACATGGTAAGCTAATCCCTAAATAACCCGAGTCCCATGAGGACCCTTGCGGTGCCCTAGAGATTGTCGGGCGCCCGCAAATCCTTCGGGAGGCTATTATTGATGGTTATCTTGAGCTTTGTCTGTCTAACGAGGGTGCGAAGCGTTGACAACCTGGTCCGAAATTGTCCACTTACATAGATTACGATTTAGTTAGTACAAGAACTGACTGAAGGTTACACTTTCACGGAATTGATATGTATCGTTTAAATCAAACGTGGCCTAGGCGAACCGAGTGATTGGAATCAATCACTTGGTTAAGCAACAACAGGCGCGGTCAGGTACAGGATGGGTGAGCGTCCCGTGACTACCGCTAGTGGCATTTTTTCGAGCGCTTCCGTGCTTCGCAAGGCACGTCGCAATGGCAGTCGTTAAGCCATGTCAGAGGCCTTATGGGCGGCTTGATGACTTCTGACAGTAAGGCCCGCCACTGTCTTACAATCCTCCACCAACCCGGACTTGGCCCCCGTGGTGGAGTATGGCCTAACCTTTCTGCGATGCAGGAAGAGACCCGTGCCCCAGCAGTGGGGACATACAAGGGTTGATAACGATAACGTTTAAATCAAATGTCAAATCAGTCACAGAATGTTTTGTCATATGCCTTCATGGCAGGTTTCGGGGTTGCATAGTCTTTTTCGTGAAATGACAACCGCGGTGTCCAACGTGAAAAATATATTGGTAAACTCTGCAGGCACTGAAGATATCTGAAGATCACTTACCTTCAAAGGAGGTGTTGGGATGTACAAAGGCGGATCTTTCTGCGAGCCGCTGTAGATCTCGTGTCCGTCTGGCCCTCGAGCGCATCCTTCGGCATCTGACACACTATAGCGACACACTATCCCATCCGCTGGCTTAGCATCGTACCCTGATGGCTTCCCAACATGAAAACCCTTAGCTTTCACCCAAAAGCGGAACTTAGAGCTGTCGGAGCTGTTGCATTCCTCCCCTCGCAATGTGCGCAAGATTCTGGCGTACTTTTTGAGAGTTATAGTTTTAGTCTTTGCCAGGTCCCCGTAGGTTTGAATGACCCAAGGCTGGTAGGTGGAGAATAGGTCGAGTTTTGGGTCGCCAGTTTGAATCTTGGGCTTTTTGTTGTTGTTCTGCTCGTTCTTTTTGTCGTTCCTGGAGGTGCTTGCCGTAGATTTGCGTTTGGAGGGTTTCCGCGGAGTTTTCTCAGGAATGGTTTCTTGAGTCAGTTTTTTGCGAAGCCCACGCTCCGCTATCATTGCGGCGGCCATTTTTAGGCTTTCACTTTACAGTTTACACTGTCATTCACTTAAACTATATGTCCGTCACAGGTTTAGTAACTTTAAAAGAGTTTAATCGTTATTTTGCCTTGGCACTCTTTGTTTTCTGTACATCATTAATACAATAATCAATGCTCATTTAGTTCAACTGTTGCTGTGAAGTTACACCTGATGAGAAAGGTTAAGGTACATTAGCGAGTCTGAAATTCGATTGTCCCGTCCGTGTAGACCAGCCACACTCAACCTAACTATACTTTTTTTTTGAGTGGCGATGGGGCGCAGTAAATACAACGATATTTGCAGCAATTGCAGGTATTCTTATTAGATGCCCACCGCGTTCACAACTATAAGTGAGTGCTAAGGTACCTAATGAAACGTAACGTGAAACCACCGCAGTAAAGGGGATAACTCAAAGTTTAGTGGAAAAAAAGCTAAGCGATAGTACTGGATAGAACTGTATATATTTTTGTGAATGTCGCAATTAATCTGTAATCGCTATGTTGAATTGTAAGCCTAAAAACTAGTCCGAAATCGCTGTTCAATTGTAATAAAATCTAGTAAAGATATGCAGGTTTCGTCTACATTTTGAGGTTGGAAGGATTGCTTAACCTACACCAGAGAATTTACAAAAATGGGGAAAAAAGGTAACGTAGTACTACGGAAGTGGAGTAGAATATTTTTTACATGTATCTCTATTAATACTTAACGAATATCAATATAACGAAAATCGAATTTTTATGAAACTGATAAAGTAGATATAACTGCCTATTTCTCTCCATTAAACGATCCTTTTCGTCTAGATTACATAGCCACCCGAAAATTGCTATTGGCGATTCCGATTAAGATGATCTGTTAAATAGCCCTAAAATAAATTTCCCAAAATCAGTGTCCAACTTATCGTTACGAAAGTTTACACAATTTTTTTACGTTGCAATTTAATTTATTTTACGTTGCATTAGCACGTGGGGTCATCCAATTAGTCAATATCTTTGTTCGTGCCTCTTCGCAAAACATGGCCGCTATATTTTTGAACATAATATAAGTAATAGCCTTCAAAGTTTCTTCCGTCTCAAACAGCCGCTAACAGGGTGTATCCAATTTGTTAGGCCAAGAAAAACAAAGGTTGAGTGTGGCTGGTGTAGACTTTGGCAACTCCGTCGGCAAAGTTTCGGCGATGCCGCGCACCGGCCCACTGTGCGTCGATGGGAGGGGAAACTTTGGGACAGTGGTACGCTGTTTTGCTCTTTTCAGTCCGGCAAAGGAATGTTTATTTCGCTTGGCGGAAGCGCTCTCCTTTTTTTAACCAAATTAATTAAATTGGCTTTGTTCCCATTTCGTTGCAAAACTTACTTTAAATTAGTTCTGCAGTTAAGTTACACTGAGAACCAGACCGTTGTAATCCAATCGGAAGAAAGTAGCCAAAACAAGTTTTCACTAAGAAAACTCTCAAGAAAAAAAAACAACACTTTTCCGCAACAAGTGCCCGTCCCATCAGCACACACCAGAGAAGCCTCGCCGGAACACAAAAAAAAGTCCGCGGCAAAAACAAGGGTACAAAGCGCGTGGCTGCAACTCTTGCGAAACGTCCCGTACTCCCGTCCGTTTACGGGCCGTGAGACTCGGCGATGGCGGGAAGCGTCGCGCGGCCGCTCGCGTCAGAGGCGCGCGGTGCACTGGCGGGCACGTGCCCCGCTCGCTAATTGCCCGCGAAACAATACAGCGGCCCGTACGGCTGGGGCGTTCGCCCTTTGTGCGGTTAACGAGACTGGTTTCGGCCCGCTACTGTGTGGACTGGATGGTGCGGCGCATCTGACTGAGTTGTGAGTACTTGTGAGTCGCAATTATTTTAGGTTTATTTTAACATATTTTAAACTTTCGCGACTTGTACATATAGTTAGAATATTTTCGGGGCTTAATCGCGTAGTAATTTATTGCTATTTTACCTCGACGTTTCGACGACGTTACAGTCATCGTGGTCACGAGAAGACTGATGGCTGGCACCCGTTCGCATCTTCGGCTGATGAGGTTTCAGACTACCCTCAATCAACCATCACAAAGCACTATTAGGGTTGCGACACAAATAATAAAGAATAAAGAATTAGAACAATATGCCAATTGTTCTAATTCTTTATTTCAAGCGTGAATTGAAAAGGACGGCAAGAAAAATTAGGTTGCAGGCCAAAATATGAGCGAAAAGAATATTGCTATTTAAAGGGATAAAAAGTCTCAATGCATTTTTTCCATTTCATTTCAGAGGCAAACACAATTTCATTATTCCCATTGTGCATTTGAAACCATTTGTCGCCAGCCCAGTGGGCGCGCAAAAAAAGTCCACCGCCACGGATCGAATTATTAATCTCCAGCGGCCGCTATTTCTGCACGAGCGCGGCGAATATAATTAATTTGTTCCGACCAGAGCGAGCGGGCGAACGGGCTCTCGCCCACACGGACACACAATACGGACGCGGTGCACGGTGGGCCGATCCGATCGCCCGCCGCCGCGGCCCGCAGCGCGTCGCGCCGCCGATAATGCTCGCACTCGGCCCCGCTCCGTCCGTCCCGCCCGCCACGCCGCCGCCGCCCAAGTAGGGTTGCCGCTTTGCCAGAACGGTCGGGACCATTTAATGTGCCACTCCCGGAAATGGTGTGAAAGATTTCCGTAATGTGACTTATGTGCATCGAATCGTAATAATAAACTATGAAAGTATTTAGATAGATGGATAGATAGAATATTCTTTACTGTAAGTACACTAGGAGGAGGAATAAGAGATTTAAACAATAACATAGTACAGTACAATTGTCGGCCTTTATTTCCAATTTATTGCGTTAACAACTTAAATGTCATATTTTACACTGTGGTCCAAACCAATATATATATATATAATATTCATTAATAAATAAGTAAAGAAATGAAAGAGAAAATTATAATGTCTATTTTAAATAAAAAAATATAAAATACAGCAGCATAATACAACACAAGTAGAAAAATTTGGAAAACATTTCTAAAAATCATGTTAGTTTGGTAGGTCGCGGGGTGCAACAAACAAAATAATCAATATTCTGCTGGGCGTATGCGTTGAGCCACTAGAACAGCGTTTCAGTCTGTAAGTTTACCCAAGTATTTATTATAATTAATTAAATACTCATGGACATATTACACAGATCTCGTTAGCCCCATACTAAGTACAACCATTTCAATGGTACAACTACAACTAAATGACTTGTGTTATAGGTGCTAACTCGACAATATATTTAATACAATAAACATATAAAGATATATAAGATAACATCCAAGACCCGAAACAAACTAGAAAAGTTCTTTCCCTAGTTTGACCCGGCCGGGGATCGAACCCGAGATGTTAGGTTTAACAGTCAGCGTGCCAAACCGCTGCGCCACCGAAGCCACCGAGGTCGCCATTTCTTCTGACATTAATCCCAGAACGCTAACATTCAGAAAAATCGCCTCTTACAAATTCCAATGTGGCAACCCTAGGCGCGGCGCGTCGTCCTTCAACCGTTAGCGCGCCTGATAGCGCGCCACTGCAGTGTGTGCCTCGATGACGGCTTTGTGTAGAGAAAGACGTTAATTTGTACTATCCAGCTCAGTCTCGCTTGTTGCTCGCCTGTCTGATCCAGGCCCAGCCTAGGTCACGTGACTCACGCATTTTGTTGAAATATCAGCATTTGACAAATAATGTACTGGAAAGTAAGATAAGATAAGATCAGCGCGCCAATCGTCATCGTAGAATTTGAATACGGACACTCACTACTACACTCAAAGGACTGGTCTCGTTAATATTAGGACTATAATAGGACTGGTCGATTGCATCGCGGCTGGATAATCCACTGATTTGGATTTTAATTAAACGCACCAAGTCAACTGTTACATATTAAATACTAACCATAGGCTAAGTTCTATGTTTATTGCCACTAACATATCACTGGACCACTTTGTCTGTAAATAAAATAAAATAAATAAATATTACTATACGATAGCACGTCTTGTACTTAAGTCAGAATTTGACATATCGATTTCGATTTCAACCCTGTATGTCCCCACTGCTGGGGCACTGGTCTCTTCCTGCGTTGCAAGAAAATTAGGCCATACTCCACCACGGGAGCCAAGTCCGGGTTGGTGGAGGTTTGTAAGACAGTGGCGGGCCTTACTGTCAGAAGTTATCACATAAGGCCTCTGACATGGCTTAACGACTGCCATTACATGACAGCCGGCACCCACGGCTTAGCGTGCCTTGCGAAGCGGAAGCGGAAGCGGAAAATTGCCACTAGCAGTAGTAACGGGACGGTCACCCATCCCGCACCTGACCGCGCCTGTTATTGCTTAACTCGAGTGATTGATTCCAATCACTCGGTTCGACTAGGCCACGAGCGCCTCATATCATTGAAATATATTATCGTTACTGGAAAGTCGCGACTTTCGACTTTAAAGCGCGCGACTTTGAAATGCGCATCGCAGTTTGGCTACCCCCAGTTTCTCATGCCAATTACCCCCCCCCCCCAGTTTCTCGTACGCCACATATTTTAGTTGGCCAAAGAGCGTCATCATCATCATCAGCTATTTGGTGCCTTCTGCATGACTCATGGTTTTTCAAACTTCAGAATCTCGTGCTGTCCGCAAAGAGCAAAGAGCATGCGAAAGAACAACTGAGAGCGATCCGCAATTGTTAGCGCACAGTCGACAGCGCATCAACTTTTACACGCGTGAACTTTTCTCAGTCACGTACGTTACGGACGGCTTTGTGATAAAAATGTAAAGGTTGACCTGCTGTCGACTGTATGACAACGGTGGTGGGTGACTGTTGAATGACACGTTTATTTATTATTTATATATTTATTTATTTGGTACATTAACTAAATATATATTATACATTACGACTAGGTATAGCACAACAAGTTCTAATGTATATTCCATTATAAATGTACACAGCCTTCTTATAAATTAGGAACAATTACTTAAAAACTAGACATCTACACGTTAGACAAACATAATGTTTTTTTAGGGTTCCGTACCTCAAAAGGAAAAAACGGAACCCTTATAGGATCACTTTGTTGTCCGTCTGTCCGTCCGTCCGTCTGTCAAGACCCTTTTTCTCAGGAACGCGTGGAGGTATGAAGCTGAAATTTATATCAATTACTCAGGTCTACTGTCCCTTGAAGCTGTGAAAAAATCAAACTTCTAAGCCAACGCAATCAAAAGATACAGCCGTTTATGCCGCAAATTTTCGACACTTGCAAGGGAATCAAAACCTACAGGGTGCTTCCCGTGAACTCAGAATCTTGAAATTTGGTACGAAGCAACGTCTTATAGCATAGATAAAGGAAAAATTACGAAAACCATAAATTTTTAGTTACATCACATAATATTTTTTTTTTTAATAATTTTAAACTTACTACCCATTTCCTCATAAACGCGTAGAGGTGTTAAATTGAAATTCATACCAAATACTCAGGTCTATAATACAGGTTTGTACGGAACCCTCGGTGCGCGAGTCTGACTCGCACTTGGCCGGTTTTTTTTTTAATTAGCCAAGGCTGTGTCCCACTGCTGGGCAAAGGCCTCCCCTTCAGATTTCCACTCCTCTTTGTTTACGGCTATGTATTGTATTTTTTAAAGAAGCGTTTAACATTTTTTAAATACATTTTTAAAATTACTATAGTTTATTTAATAAAACGAAACATTGACGCTCTCGTGGCATAGCTAAGCCGAGTAATTGGAATCAATCACTTGAGTTAAGCAACAGGCGCGGTCAGGTGCAGGATGGGTGACCGTCCCGTGACTACAGCTAGTGGTATTTTTTCCGAGTGCTTCCGTGGCACGTTAAGCCGTTGGTGCCGGCTGTCAAGTAAGTGCCGGCTGTCAAGTAATGGCGGTAATTAAGCCATGTCACAGGCGGCTTTAACTTCTGACAGTAAGGCCCGCAACTGTCTTACAATTCTCCACCGATCCGGACTTGGCCCCCGTGGTGGAGTATGGCCTAACCTTCCTGCGATGCGGGAAGAGAGCCGTGCCCCAGCAGTGGGGACATACAAAGGCTTGATATCAAGCCGGGTGTTTGCTACGGTTACGATTATTCTTATTATTATTTATTTTAATTCTTTATGCACAAATCACGTACAAGGAGGTGCTTAATGCAAGAAGCATTCTTTTCCAGCAAACCTTTGGTGTTGAAGAGACTACTAGCAAAGGGTAATGCAGAAAAAAAGGTGAAATACAATAATAAACTTACATAAACAAAGGAAGATACACTAACTCGGACCGACAGGGGAAAGGGGGGGGGGGGGGGTTCGGAATAATACAAAATATTCTTTTGACTGAAATCTGAACATCCAGTCTAAATTACCATCGAAGTACAAAGTTGCGATACCTACCCACAATTATAGCTCCGTGGAAGCGAAGTTGTTAGCAACCACCACAGTGACCAGGGAGCAGATTTTCGCCCACGCGAATTGAAAGAGTAAACGCAAAATAATCGAAGGATTACATTTCTCCCATAAAAATAAAATAAGATAACTCGACAGAGAGACCCGTGCCCGTCGTTTTTTTTTATAATTGAATAATTATTCAAACAGGTAAAGTAAAGTAAAGTAAAGTAAGTATGTATACTTTACGGGTCAAAGCATAATATGGTTTTTGGATTATGTGCAACATTTTTGTCAAAACCTCCCACTAGTTCAAGTATCTAGGTACTTGGTTTTAAGTTAGCTGAAAATTATTCTATAGATAAAATAGACTCAAAAGCGCGCCGTGAGCGCGTTTTTCTCTTTCACAGTCAGCAATAATATATACTGCCTCTCCACAATCACACACTTGTCTGGCCAAAATGTACCTTATTCCAAAACAATTAGTCTGAAAATTGTTAGCTAACTCTGTGTCATAAGCTGTTCTAAGGGTGGCGAAAACTGTCATGCGCGCGCGCACGCTCCCGCACGATCACTGCGCACGAAGCGGCGCGCTTGCGCAAATCTTTGCCCATTGTACTAGGCTTACAGAAACTCAAAGCGATCGCGTATTGATTTTTAAGCGCGCAATCACCGAAAAAATGTGATCGACGCGACGGGCAGAGATATCTTACCTAGCGATTCATGTGACCCTAGGAAGTTGATGAACACGATAACCATGATTTTGACTTGATGAGAGAAGCTCCACCGAGTTCACACACAAAAAGGTCGATATTGTTGATGAACTTGATTCATTATCTTCTTGACTAACTTCTTGATGACTTCTTGACTATGTACCTTTTTGGTCCACAGTTTCCTCTATTAAGTAGGTAAGTATAAATATAATTATAATTTTTACTAAAATTAGATGCAAGGAATTTTCACGGAAATTGTTTCTTGGATTTAGATCTTCACTAATCACTATGCGTGTCGCACTCGTGTCGTGTCTGTGTGTGTTGGTATCAAACAGAATCCGGATCGATTGGATCAATCGAATCGATGCTGCTTCGTTCGGTCGACTTTGTACTAGGCGAACAGATAAACGTAGCAGCTTTGCTTGTACGTAATCGATATCGAACATCGTGCAAAAGACGATTTGTTACGGAGATCTTTTTTCCTTTACTTGTAGCTAGAAATAAAGTAAACCAGAAGTTACATGGTTTCTTGGTACTACAACGTAGTTTGAGGAAAAATCAACAGATGGCGCTTTGTATACTTTTCTTTATTATAATTTTTATACACTTAGGAACTAGGCCACGTGGAAAGAACCCATGATATTTTTCTCCCTACAAAATTAAATCTGGCTAAGAGAGTGGCAGGCCATGCGCTGTGTAGGGTTCCGTAGACAGGGGGGTTCTATCAGCTTTACAGAACCTACCCGGTGCTAACTAGCGCCACGCCACCAATGTCATAAGTAATCTTCTTTTATAATGTCTTTAGAAAAAGTGAACACCATAATTTATGGCAATAAGTAAAAAGACTAGGTATCATCACATCATAGACCAATACGGTATGTTGCAGACCGTTTCACATCATTTTTACTTTTCTATGTTTTTACGGTCACATTTGTCAACCACACTGCCTCATACCATTTTCTTGCCTACATTTTCCATTAAATCTATTATTAGCGCTTTTCTTTAGTTTCTCTTCAGTTTTATTATACAGTCCACCCGTAGCTAACACATTATTTTTAGAACCTACTGACAAGAACCTTGGTCATTATTACTTTAGGACAGCCCATACAAAGTTTTCAATTCAAAGACAACTTTCGATATTCCTTAACTAAATGTACTAGTTATGTGCCGTGACTATTGCACACGCGATAATACACGATGGCCTCTGTCTGAGTTCCTATTCTCAGGAAACAACTTTTCCTAGAGGGGTCCAACTAGTGATATTTACTCGTAATTATAATTTAATTACACTCACACACTTACTTACATAATAATGGGAACTATGTTTTGTATCATCAAAGTTTATATTAATGTCATCAACTTATATCATCAAATTAATCGATCTATCGCCACGAAATAGTTTCATTCTCAGAAAAATAAAAAGTGTCGCCTGGTACAAATTACCAAAATAATGTCAATATGTACGTAGAAAAAGAGATGGATTATCTATATAATCGTAGTTCATCCATTAAATAAAAAAATGTTCTCAAAATAGTAGGTTTATTCCAAAAATAACAGCTCCGTACCTACTCAGAATAGTAGATCTGTCATCAAATAAATCGATTATCGTCCGCAGATTAAGATTTGTTTTTTATCATCAGTACCGAAGTTACAAATTATTTCGATCAATTCTCCAAATAATACTAACCGATGCCAATTAAATAGTTCAGTTCATTAATTTTATTAGAAAAAATTATAAAAGGGGCGGAGCCAAATTGGCGCGCTATGATAATTGACAATTTAATTGATTTGTATTAAGCAATAATAATTATTGTGATTTTAAGTAAATTTGTGTTTCATTTATAATTCTAATACATTTAATACTACTTACTTATATCTAAATAATAATTCAAACGTAATAAATATTTACATCCTGTAAATAAAACTACCGCAGATGTACCTAGAACAACCAGTATATTTAAGAACCTAATGTAAGATAGTAGTTAAATTCATAGGTACAAAAACATTCCTTTTCTGGATATTTACGATTTTTTTAAGTTACATATTTCATTTTGTTAATGATCGTTTTTCCTTAATTTGATTACTCAGTTATCAGGACAAACCTATTAAAATAAGTACAAACCTATTTATTCGATACTTGATATTCCGCTGATTATGTGATTTATTGTGAAATTGTTTTTATATTGTTCGGCAATTTGACGACACCTCTATTATTTTACGTACAATCCTTATTATTTAAAACATTAACTTAATAAATTGATGATAAGCTTAAATCATACCCATAATAATTACTTACGCAGCGTTTGAGTTTGTTTTTTGTGGTCATATTTAGAACATAATACAAAAAGTTTTGGAAAATGACTTGACAAGTGAGAAACTAATTTAATTTATTTAAGATTTGAACGTTAATTTAATTAATTTGAACGCCTTCCAAGAAGAGCGAGCGTGCTTCTTTGACTCGAGATGTCTCTTTGTCTTGCTTGTCCCAAATAACCCCAGCGCAGATACTGTGTTTTAGCTTAGCATGTCTTGCATATGTACTAGGCGCTCATAGAGTCAAAGCGATTAGCGTCGCGTCAAACCGCGCGCGCGTCGGACTTGCGCGAGCACGTCAACAGTCGAGTTCAGTGTTCCTTCGCTTGTGGTTGCATAGAAATGTGTAGCTTAGAATTAAAGGTCGTTTGATCTTACTGTGGGAATAGGGTGATTCGAAGTTGTTTTAATAAAATATTAATAGTGAGTGAAGAACCACTATACTTGTAGGTATTGAAATAAAGATTTAAAAAACAAAATCAACAATTTGTAAAAGTTATTGTGCAATGGCTGTTGTTGTGCAATGCCCATAGTTCAGTGACTAGGTAAATGACCAAAACGTAAAATTGCGTCCGATAGGTACTCTTTTTTATAATAGGTAATAATATACGTTTATTTCAGACCAATTATCCATAGTTATTAGTACCTATACGCTTAACCTATGTTACTGGACATAAAATAATTTTGACATTAAAATAAAAATTACAATGGGTGTGAGACATGCATTTGTAAGTTAACGTAGCCTTACGTAGCAACTTTCCATCGTAAGGTTGTCTGGAAGAAATTGCTTTTAGCAATAAGGCCGCCAATTGGACGCTGTTACGGAATACTGTGTCAACCCACAAAACATCAATAATTGAGATTTTAATGCAGAACTCTTCTTTGGGTGATTAGCTCTGTTTTTCAAAAGTGCGTTAAGCGATTTGAACCATTCCAAATACAAAAATAGCGACAAAAATATTGACACAGACCTATATCAGTCGTTTCTAATTTCACAATAGTGTTTCATATTCCATAACACACTTTTCAAGTAACAAAAGCGCCAACTGCTTATTGCAATAAGAAGTTATGCAGGTTGACACAATATCGCGAAATTCACTTCATATCGTCAGACAGTTGTTTGTAGTCGAGCAGATTAAAAGTAGAAAATAAAATTTAAATAGTGATTTATAGCGTACGTCTTACTTATAGTGGTAAATGGTGTATGGAGCAGCTACCATACTATTGAAGGTGAGTCTAATATTTATATTTTTCATAGTTTTTTAGTAAAGTTTTGTTTTTGAGGTTCTTTTGCCGGTAATTTCTATGAAAAACTTTTTGCTGGCTTCGAAAGGTATAAATTGCTCCCAAAGTGTTGCGCACATACATTTCTTTATTCAGCATTACTAGTAAATAACGAATTTATTATCAATTTCACCGTAAACAAACAAAACAATTAAACATGTGGAATAACCTATTATTTCGAAACAATAAATTGCTTATTTACTTTCGCTTGCTAGGCAATCATACATCTTGACACATTATTGCTAAATGAACGTATAGTGTTGATAGACTAAATTTTTTTGTAATAATAATTTAAATCTTTTGACACATCTTTAAAAATTAAGATTTCTTGTTTCTACATCTTGCCTTGATGTGTCATGTCAGCTAAATGTAAAAATAACACTAAAATAAAAACTTTATTTTTAAAGAAATTTATGAGGCAATTACTAATTTTCACTTTGCGCTGGGATTCAAACTCAGGACCTTCGTCACGCCGGGATGACTGTCCTACCAATTACTCGTAGACCAGAGTTTATTGCTGAAAGTTAAAATTCTTAATACCCTCAATTTTGTCGTAAGCCTAGACGCTCGTAAGCGTGGCGCATCATTCTAATGATAAAGTAAAGTAAAAACAATAGTTATTTGGCAATCCAAAGCCTACGTTTACAGAAAGGAAGTTCTTGGTCGATATTGTCAGGCTTTAATTTTTATTTGTTATAATATAAGTTTGGATTTCACCGTTTGTGGGATCACCAATCAAAAACGTTTCGTCTATCACAAAAGTCACATTTTCATGAAAACGTACTTTGATGCGATGAACGTATTTTCATGAAAACGCAATTGATGAAACGTTTGTGATTTGTAGCACTAAATTGTGCTAGAGTTTAATAGAGCTTAGAGTTTACCTACTTCTTGTATTCACGTTTATTTCGTTGTATTGTTTTAGAATGCCACCACCACAATCCCGAGGCCACATGCTAGTGGACCTCGTTAATATTTCCAGTCCACCACCCAAAGTATCAAATTCATCTACTGATAACGTTTCAAAATCTTATGAAGAAGTTTTGAAAATGCCTCCAGTGGATAACTCACTTCCAAACATAAGTATATAAGAAGAAGACTTAAAAAACCCAATGGATTTTAAGAGTACCAGACTAAGTCCAGGCTTGTTTTCTGATATCGTGTCTGACGATGCAGGTGAAGGTAGTGGACCTTCAATTTCAGCTGTTTTTGAGTTTGTTGACCGGGCAGAAAATTATGAACCTCAGCCTGCTGATGTTTTGATTGACATCAACGCAGAAAGTGTTACCGTGAGAAACGAAGAAGATGTGCCATATTACAAGGCTGTGTAAAAGAAGCGAATAAGCTAAGAAGTTATTCAGCTGCTTCGAAGAGACAATATACCAGACGATACTTCTTGGCAGATGTATCAGTTTGCAAGAAAACCTTTCTGAACACTCAGTAAGTCAGTCAAGAATCGATTTTGCCTTACAAAAATATAAATTATAAACAAAACGTTGAATAAGTTAATCAATTACAATTTTTTGAGAAACGTCAGGTCAAGTGACTTTACGGATGACACGGAAGGTTTTGGAAATACCATTGATTTTGACATTGAGGATACACCACAAGACTAGATTGAATTTTGAATTTTGTTTGTAGGTTTGTAGTTACTTCAATGAGAACCGTTTCGTGAATTACAACAGTCACATTTTCATGAAAATGTGACTTTTGTCACTGACGACACGATTGTTATTGGCAACCCGACAAATGGTGAAATCCAACCTAGGACTGATTTTGTTAATTTTATGTCAGTGAGATTTAATTTTCAGAAGACTTTAGTTTTGTTTTGAGAGTTTTGTTTTGATGTAAGATGCCTTTACATTGTGAAAGTTGTTAAATTACTTATTATATTTTATAGCGAGAGTTTAATACTGACTTGATTTTATGTTAGTAACATTTTATTCTAAGAAGTTTTTTTTTGTTAACCACTTTTGTTTCGCTATTACATTCCCAAACATTGTGCAATCTTTAAAATAAAAATAAATTATACGTATAACTGAATACTCTTTTTCTTCATGAATCTTTTTTCTAATCAATAACAGTTTATTTTACATAAATCAATACTGTTTTAAGTTCCATAACACAGAACAGATTCGTTTTGAATCAATAATTTTATGTTATGCAATAATGTGTTATCAAGTTTAAAACATTTTTTTGAAAAAAATGGCTGTTTTAGCAATTTGTTATAACAAAATTTGCGTTTTTTTGCAAAAAATTGTTCAATATCTTCAGTTTTTGATATCTTTATTGTGAATTTGTCTAAATACAAATGTTCTTACATGTACAAATAATCTTTACTCCCAATTTTATTGAACAAACTAGGTTTTAGTATGCATGAAATTTCAAACGCGATTTACTCAAAATGGCGGACGTGTAGGTTGACACAGTATTGTTTATCAGCGTCCAATTGTACTATGTATATTTGCAATTGTTTTGTATTTGTTGTTTTTCCAGTGTACAATAAAGAATATTCTTATCTTATCTTATCTAAGTATATAGCGTCCCACTACAGGGCACAGGCTTTCTCTCAAAGAGAGAACATGGGCCTAATTACCACCCGTGCCCACCGCGGATTGGCAATGTCAACCGCTTATGTAGGTGAACACCTCAGTCACTCAGGTTTCCTCACAGCGTTTTCCTTCACAAGTTAGCGAGTGAAATGGTTCCTATGAATTCACAAATGCACGTAGCTTTCAAAGTAAAGTCATTGGTACTTGGATTCGAACCCACTCCCTCCCGAATGTGAGGCCGGCATTCTATCGATGCGCTCCCACCGCTTTTTATTATTGATAAGTTGACCCAATCTCGTCGAGCCGAAAACAGCGACCACACCACCCCACTGCCACAGTCTGTGTGACCCCACACAGTCCGGTTGAATTATGTATTTACCTACCTACATGGTATTGACGTAGCGTGTGGCAGTTGGCAGACTCGGCAGTGACTGACACTACTGGCACCCAGTGTTGCCAGATGGCCCTTTAAATTTCCCCCCGATCTGAACAAAATCTCCCCGAAGCTAAAAGCCATTTTCAAAAAAACGTCCACGCAGTTTTATTTAATAATTTGAAGAAAAGAACAGAGAAATTGGTTAGTAGGTAGGTACGTTTACTTCAAATAAAACACAAACTTTATTAAAAATAAAAACGTATTATAAATCAATTATAAAGTGGCGCTATTTAGCACCCCAAAGCGCCTTAACACATCTTCGATCGTGTCGATTTCAATTCTTACTTTAATAATAATAAATATTCATATTATTTACACAGATCTCGTTAGCCCTATACTAAGTACAACTAAAAGACTTGTGTTATAGGTGCTAACTCGACGATATATTTAATACAATAAATACATAGATAACATCCAAGACCCAAGACAAACTAGAAAAGTTCGTTTCCTAGTTTGACCCGACCAGGGATCGAACCCGAGACCTTCGGTTGCACAGTCAGCGTGCCAAACCGCTGCGCCACCGAGGCCGTCACAACGTGTGTTTTCATTCAAATTATATGAACAGAAATTTTGTTGAAGAATTTGTCGTTAAGTAGTATACTACTTAACGACAAATTCTTCAACAAAATTTCATATATGCTTCTTTATTTTGGAGATAAAAAAATTACCTCGAAAATTCCCCAAACTTTATTTTCCCTCCGAAGTTCGCCCCAAAGAATTAGTCCCACCAAAATTCTCCAATTGACCTACGGAGCCGAGACATGGACACTCACGAAAGGGCTGGTCCACCACTTCAAAGAGTTTCTCTGAAGGATAGGATTCGTAACGAATGCATCCGATAGAGAACCAAAGTAGTCGACATAGCTCAGAGAATCAGCAGGCTCAAGTGGCAGTGGGCTGGCCATATCTCGCGAAGAATCGACAACCGTTGGAGTAAACGTGTTCTTGAGTGGAGACCGCGACTCGGCAAACGTAGTGTAGGACTCCCTCCGACCAGGTGGGATGACGATCTGCGAAAAACTGCCGGCAGATGCTGGATGCGGCAAGCTGAAGACAGGGCGCTATGGCGCTTATTAGGGGAGGGCTACGTCTTGCAGTGGACTACATAATATAGCCTGAAGAAGAACAAGAAGAAATTCTCCAATGAGCAATACCTCCGAATTAGGAGGGAATTCCCCCCATCTGACAACACTGCTAGCACTCACGGGGGGCATATACAAAGCGTTACGTACGTGTTTTGTTATGTACATACACGCATGTATACATGTACCTTACGTATATTGGAGTGTACTCACTACTAGGCTCTGTCGAGCTGTTGAAATACAAGGAGTTTCGGAAAAGGTGTCACTTGAGGCCGTGCTCACACCAATACAAAATACTTTTAAATATCAGTTTCTTACGTGAATTAAGATAAAATAAGATAACAATATTCTTTGTTGTACACCTGACAGAAATGTATTTTTTTTAAAGAAACATCATAAAAAAAAACCATATTACAATTGGCGGCCTTATAACTAAAAACAATTTCTTCCATTCAACCAACCCTACCCTACGATGGAAAGTTGCTGAAAGTAATGTTATAGATTTTTGTTACTGTAATTTTTGTGTGCAATAAAGAATATTCTATCTATTCTTTATAAATAGCGCTAACATCTTAAATATGAAGAGTAGACTAAACTTGCATCTGGCTTGTCTTATGTTTGGCGTGGTAAAATATAGGAATCCTAGTTACTTGTATATTAAGTTGGAGTGGTCTAGCTCGTCGTATAGCCAACGGGTTAGCAAGTTAGCCTACATATTATGCCCAGAGCACAAAACCGCAGCTTTTAGGGGCAGTTTTAGATACGCGGCCACGAAATGTTGGAATAATATCCCACCACCTATTCGTCATTTAAATTCAAAATATTCCTTTAAGTTGAGACTTAAATCGCACTTAATCACGTTGCAAAAATCTTTTACCGGCTAATATCACTTTTTCAGTAACAGCCTGATAAAACCAGCTTGAAAAACTATGTTGTGTCTGTGTCTGTTGTGGTACGTATATTATATTTCTTACTGTATATTGGATAAGGACAATGGACAAATGCAATACTAATCTTAGAGTTAACTTGATCATTCTAAACTCTGTTTCTGGTATTATTAAGCGTTGAACTGATTTTGGGCTCCGTACATATTTATCTAAATAATTTTAATGTTAATATGTATCGAGAATTGCATGTTTCTTGAGGCAAGTGGATTTTAATCAAAATTGGGTGTAAATCTTAATTTCACCCAAATATTTTAATGTGTTTGGTGTATGAGTTTTCTTTTTTTTTGTGTTTAGTATTAATTTCGTTTTATGTGTGTCTTGTGTATGAATAAAGCATTATCATTATCATATTTTATCATCATCACCATCAACCAATTGTCCCCACCGGGGGCCACGGGTTTCTTCCCTGTGGAAAGCATAGGCCATACTCTGCCACGGGGGCCAAGTCCGGATTGGAGGCTTGCAAGACTAGTGGCTGGTCTTACTGTAAGAAGTTTTGAAGCCGCCCTAAGGCCTCTGACTTGGCTTAACTTCTGCCATCTATCGACGTCAGCCGTGCCTTGCGAAGCACGGAACCGCTCGGAAAAATGCTATTATCGTTAGTCATAGACGGTTTACCCATCCATGCACTGAATGCGCCCTGTGTTGCTTAACCTTCGTGATCATTTAAAATCACTCAGGCAGCCGGGGCTACGAGCGATTTAATGAAGATATTTAACTGTTTTGTTCACTGGCATAAAAGATCGCCTTTTACACTTTGTGATTTCTAGAATTATTGATCTTACTTTGCTTACGTTTGGTAGGTGTAGCCCAATTTATTTCGACAGGTACTAAAACAGCATTTCGTTTAAATTTTGTAAAAAACATGTAGGAATTAGGTATGTTCAATTTATTGTTTCATGACAGCTAATAAAACTGTTATTGAGTAATTTTATTACAGGTTTTGTTCTGCGCCCTCGTCGGCCTTGAGGTGGGTCGCTCCCGATCTGGGTCCTTAGGACCAAAACCAGCCCCAAGGTGGTGTTTAGTGGGTAGGCGCACTTTTTGTGAGTCCCACATTGGCAACACGGCCGGGTCCGTACTGTTATGAGCAATTACCACCTCCCTCCCCCGCGTCCTCCGGAGGGTGACCTTTATAGAGCTAAAGAAAAGGTTTTGTTCACTGTCTCAAAAATTTGTGTTTCGGACTTATTGCCTTACTTATCCCGCCGACCCTAGAAGTTTCGTCTCTCTCTCCAGGATCGCTATCAAATCAAGCAAGAAACGCAGCTGTTATGAAACAAGCAGTTTATTAAACAGACCAGCTGTGATGTGCTACTGCAAAGCTCAGCGGGGAACGTAGTTGGACGTACAATATTGGACGTGCCAATATTGTCACATTTCCTGTTTTAGTTTTTGGTTTAGTTGGATAAACTGCTTCCTCCCTCTGTGTCACCGAATTACCATGGCGTGTTGTGTTCGTTGTGAATTATAATAATTATTATCTGGTTCATACAGTGCTCCGAATTTCAATCTGCAGTCCACAATAATTACTCCCCGAGCCATCATCTAACAGTCGAGCACATCATCGTTTACATGCAGTTCACAGATCGTATATAAGTATAAGTTAATAACTCGCGATGCTCATGCATGAACGGGTCTAAACGCGATTATTTATTAGGCAAATGTAATACCGCGATCACGGGTAAACTGAACGATGAGAATTAATGTAATTACGTTTTAAATAATAAATAATCGCGATTACTCCCCTTTTTCTCCCCTTCGACGACCTCGGTGGCGCAGCGGTTTGGCACGCTGACTGTAAAACAAAAAGTTCTCGGGTTCGGTCCCCGGCCGGGTCAAACTGGAAAACGAACTTTTCTAGTTTGTATCGGGTCTTGGATGTTATCTGTGTATTTATTGTATTAAATCTATCGTCGAGTTAGCACCTATAACACAAGTCATTTAGTTGTACTTAGTAAAGGGCTAACGAGATCAGGTGTAACTAATAAACTACAATTATATTAAATAAATAATTATAAATAAATAAATATTCCTGGACATATTACGCAGATCTCGTTAGCCGTATACTAAGTACAACTAAATGACTTGTGTTAACTCGACGAAAGATTTAATACAATAAATACATAGCCTCCTAATCCCTGGAGGTAACACTTACTTCAAGTCTTCTAAAACTACGTAGATTTTGAAGAACTTTTTCTTCTTGTTGTCCAAAAAATGATGAGGAAAATATTGGACCTGGAACACTACCTAAGTTTTCCCGACTTCCTAGTAAATCATTGGGTGTGAATTAAGAAATTTGTTCGTGATGTCCTATTTCTAGGGCGCCAGGGCTTAGGAGGATAGGTAACATTCAAGACCCGAGACAAACTAGAAAAGTTCGTTTCCTAGTTTGACCCGGTCGGGGATCGAACCCGAGACCTTCGGTACAGTCAAACCGCTGCGCGACCGAGGCCGTCGATAACTAACTGTAGTTTGATATTCAACAGAACACAGAATATAGAGATATCTCCCAGCAGGGAGCGGAGGTGTGGGTGTAGAGCGCAATATACAGCCCCGGCTGCGATGTCGGCGGCGGGACCGCGCCTCGGCTGAGTCATTGGGACAGGCCGCGCCGCCGAGCGGTCTTGATACTTCCCAGTTTTGGTTCGATATTAATTGTATCATTAATATCGCATAAAAACGTGTATTACGTGTATTAAAAACGTGTACACAAACAATGTTAATTGTATCATTGTCTATATATATAAAATTCAAAGTCCTGACTGACTGACTGACTCACTCATCAACGCCCAGCCCAAGCCGTTGGACCTAGGAAGCTGAAATTTTGCACAGGGGGTCTATATATAATGTAGGCAAGGAATAAGACAGGATTTTTTGAAATTCAACCCGGGGGCGAAAAGAGTTGTCAAAATTTTTATGGGAGGTATAAAAAATGTTGTCTTATTTTCTTGAAACTTGAAATACATGCTCTTCAACACAATAGATTGAACACGTATTTCGCCGTTTATTCTAAATTTAACCCTTAAGGGAGTGAAAGGGGTAGCAAAATTTTATTCCTTGAATCTTTTTAAAATTGAACCTAGGAAGCTGAAATCTTGCACATAGTATCTATATATAATGTAGGCATGGAATAAGACCGGATTATTTTTAAATTTAACCCCTAAGGTGGCGAAAAGAGTTTCTAAAATTTGTGTGGGAGGTATAAAGAATGCTGTCTAATTTTCTTGAAACTTAAAATAAATACTCTTCAACACAATTGATTGAATACGGTTTCGCCGTTTTTTCTAAATTCAGCCCTTAAGGGAGTGAACGGGGTTGCAAAATTTTGTTCTGTTGTATTCTTGGATGTTGTTGGGAAATATTATTATTATTAAATTCATTATTGTACCTGTAAAGATTGTACAGCGGCGGGCGGGCGTTCTTCATAATAAATAGTATTTCATTCTAGCCAACCAACAGGTGACGTGGACAAGGTGGGGGTAGCAAGTAGTCTCAAACGGTGAGGTGATATTTTATTGTCAAATATCTTTTTTTTTTAATTAAACTATATACTTATTACCACTATATAATATTACCTTTTGTAGTCTACGTAAAAGCCATTCTGTCTTGGCATAATATTACTCTTCGTTCGTTTACGGTGTTTTAATTTCTTGATTGTTGAGTGGAACCTTTGATATTAACTTATTGTTTGTTATCCTTCACATGCAATGATTGTTGAGTTATTTATTACAAATTGATGAATATATGGTGCCCCATACTGCAGTTCCTATTATCTCTCTGTTTCGGGCCATGTCATATCTGTTGTATAACACACAGGTGATGGCTAGGGAGGTACGTGAGCAAATCTTTAGCCATGTAGTAGCCAACTGGGATTAGTAGATGAAGTAACTGGGATGTAGTAGCCAATTACTCCAGTGCTACTTAATACTGTATTGACATTGTCACGCTCTCCTACTTATGGTAGTTTATGTGAGCTGGAAGCGACAGGGCAACTCTTTTCGTACGTCTTTAAAGTTTACCTATATTTAGTGTTGGTACTACAGGTAACCCCGTGGGATGACTACATTTTTCACATTATTTATCTCATGGCCATTTTTATGTATATGTACGGAATTAAGTCGCCGTGCCAATTTCAGAGCCCGCCTCTCCTTCACCTCTTCCTGTCATCGCCAAAACGGCTACAAGGAAAAGGAAAGAAGTAAAAACTAGAAAAAACGGCGTGTCAGATACACCAACGCTACTAATTACTTTGTGTGTGATTAATCTGATCTTTTGATTAGTCTGTGGTCACTGTAGTGCATATGGATGATGCAGTACACTATCCCGTAGAGTCCCTAAATGCCCTGAACCCACCTGGTCTACCGTCTCACACACGTCTTATCCTTAAAGTTGGTGCTCCAGTACCACTACCGCGAAATCTTAATCCATCCAATTTGTGCAATGGGACCAGGTTGCACGTGGAAGTTTTACATAAAAACGTAATACAGGCCATTGTATTTACTGGCTGTGCTAGAGGTGAATCGGTATATACTATAGGTACCCCGTAAACCACTTATTCCATCAGAGTACCCATTCGAATTTAACAGACTGCAGTTTCCCCTTAGTCTGTTTTGCAATGATCATTAATAAGAAAGATATATAGATAGAGAACACTTTATTGTACATAAAAATGGAAATTACACAGATATTTTTTAACCTAAGAGCACAGACGGCGGCCTTATCACTAAAAGTGATCTCTTCCAGTCATCTGCACCTTTTATTGAAGCATGCTGAATAACTAAAGTCCACGCGGACGGAGTCGCGGGCAAAAGCTAGTTGTAGAATATTGGCAGTAGAGTAATTAATAAATAAATAAATTAAAGCAATTAATATTCACCACCAAACCGGACATAGCCCCTGAGGTGGCGTATGAACTATGCCTTCCTCAGGAAAGAGACCCGCGCCCCTCGGTGGAGACATGAAATAAATAATCATGAAATATAAGACACTTAACATAAAGTAGAAATTTAAAAACCTATTTAGAGGCTAAAAATTTCACCCATGCCGGGATTCGAACCCGCAAACTCTGGCTACCCGTACCAGCGCTCTACCAATTGAGCGCTGGTACGGATAGCCAGAGGTTGCGGGTTCGAATCCCGGCATAGGTGAAATTTTTAGCCTCTAAATAGGTTTTTAAATTTGTTCCTTAGCACGGGTTAGTGCATTAAAAATAAAAATAGTGTAATAAAGTAGAAAATATATAAATTTAGAGTAGTATTGAAGTCTGTTGACCTTAATAATGTGTTTTGGAGGAGCACTGCTTATCCTAAATCCACAGGTTTTATCCTTTTTTAGGGAGCAAGGTACCACTGCCTTAGAGATAATGTTACTGTAAAATGTTTCTTAAATAAATTATCTTTTAGCTTTGTCTTTATCTTATATATGGAACTTTATTTTTGTAATCGGCAAATAAAGGCTATTCCTATTTTTTTTTTATTTTATTCATATTATGGACAATTGAACGCCAAATATGTTGTTTTGCCGTATTAATTAGCCTACGACGACCTAGTAACCAAATAAAAAAAAACTTTTGCATTTGCATCTACGTAATGAGATAATTATATATAACTTCCAGTGGCATCTTATACTGGATGGCTGAAGTTGCCTGGAACATTGTTTTCGATGGAGTAGGCTTGCCCACCAGATAAATACGAAAAATATTCATAAAATCGGTGAAGCCGAAACGCGATGGCATGCTGTGATACACGACTTTTGTAAAAAAATAATATTTTATGTTCAGTAATTTTTATTTAATAAAACGAGACATAACATTTCTTATGCTATAATATTGAGGCTAGTGCTGGGTATGTGTGTGCAACTCACGGAAAAAAGTTTGCCAAACATAAACTCTAATTGGGTTGATTCAGGAATAGCCCATTTAGAAATAACCCTGCCTGTATATGAAAAAGTAAAACATGTTCGACCCTGAATTAAACTATGTAATAAATAAACTGAAGGCAACGGAACTTACTCCATCCGAATGTTGTCTGGAAGAGATCGCTCGTAGCAATAAGACCGCCAATCGTATAACATTACTTAGATTTAAGAAATCATGATTGTATTATTTTTTCTGGTTGTCCAATAAAGTATTCTCTATCTATCTATCTATCAATCTTACTCAAGGTTTTTTATTAATATAAAACCTTGAGTAAAAATTGCGTAAGTATCAAGATGCCTAGAGCGCCTGTCTGCGATACGCTGTACGCGGTGACTGCTCGGCGCGCGGCTTTGTTCCCGGGCTGGCAGCCGCTCGCTCACGGAGTCACGGCATTACAGGGCTGCCGCTCATTCTATTACATGGTTATTCATACTGTAACATATTAATCATACAATATCAACTTCAAGAAAAATAAAGATCTGCGAAAAAACTCATAGATCTAAAAACTATAAAGTATGGAGATGCCAAACGTTTGCTCTTCCATGCGCTGTAAGTTAACAAAGTGCTTAGTGCGAGTTGGACAGATCCAATCGAATAACTTTACTACCGCGTTAATCGAGCATTGAGTAGTGAGTATGAGTAAGTTAACCGTTCGAACTGGCAAAACGCTGTCACAGTACAACTCGCACTCACGTTTATTCGTGTTTTGGCTAACATAGACAGTGTTACCATCATCGACTAATGATTGTTGATGAAGCGAATGAATTTTGTCAAGATCGTGGCACGTAAACTAAGGTCAAGATATAATTAAAACTGTTTTATACGGATTTCACTCGTATATTATATATTTTTTTACAATTTTCCGACGTTTCGGTGGTTTCATCCGAGACCACGGCACCTGTAAAAGTGCCGAAACGTCGGAAAATTGTAAAAAAAATATAATAAACGAGTGAAATCCGTATAAAACAGTTTTAATTATGTCTATTACTCGTGTTAACCTTAGAAAATACTATAAGGTCAAGATAGTGGTAACAAAAGTTTTGTTTTTTATGTGGTCCATTACACGTCCCACTGCAAAGCACACTTCTCTCAGAGAGAGAGTAAGGGCTTGATTATAAAGCATGCCCACCACGGATTTGAAATTTCAACTGAGCTATGTGAACACCTCAGAAATTCAGGTTTTCTCACGATGTTTTCCTGCACATCAGCGAGTGGTATTGCCACTATAATGTCACAAATGTACGCAACTCCGGTAATTCACGATATTCCAAAAGCAAAGTCCATGATACTTCACGGATTGGAACCCAAGAGCTCTCTAATGTGAGATGAGCTACTACCGGTCACAACCACCGCGAAAGTAAAAGAAGAAGAAAACGAAATATAGAAAAAAATTGTTGCTAGATAGCAATTGATTTCCTATCTTTGTGTCTGCCTTGAAGCTCCACAGTGCAGTTTGCGGGATCTCATGGAGGCATCACCCGGCGCGCTCACAGTGGCGCGGTTTTGGGAGCGAGATGTCTGAGAGGAGGGCGGCGCTTTCGACACGAAAGAAGAAGAATTGATTTCCCAAAATTTTGCTAGTGGCAGCCCTATGCCTACTGCGAGGCGAGCTGCTAACAATATCGCTGAGTGCGCGCGTCGGTCGCCCGCGCCGAGTGGCAGCGGCCGCGCCCGCCTAATTTACTCCGCCCGCTACTGGCGTTCCTAGGGCTTGGTCAGACTGGACCGTCACGGTTTTGGTAAACACAAACCCATAGTACGAAAAGCGCTCCACGAATAGAATAGAAAATATTTATTTAACAGGTAAGCATCGTAGACCTCGTCTTCGCTTACAATCAGGCGTGACTGGGGTCAAGTGTAACTTGTCCTATTTAAACAAAAAAAAATAAGTTGTCTTCAAGCAAAATGAGGCACAATAATCACTTGTACCTAGAGGCATTAATGACGAGCGCAACCATAGAAGCGTTCGTGGCCTAGCTGAACCGAGTGATTGGAAACAATCACTTGAGTTAAGCAACAACAGGCGCGGTCAGGTGCAGGATGGGTGACCGTCCCGTGACTACCGCTAGTGGCATTTTTTCCGAGCGCTTCCGTGCTTCGCAAGGCACGCTAAGCCGCTGGTGCCAGCTGTCATATAATGGCAGTAGTTAAGCCATGTCAGAGGCCTTATGGGCGGCTTGATAACCTTTGACAGTAAGGCCCGCTACTGTCTTTGCCCGGACTTGGCCCCCGTGGTGGAGTATGGCCTAACCTTCCTGCGATGCAGGAAGAGACGATTCTGAAACCGTACGCCGACAGTTGCTTCGTCGTTGAATTAATTGTCTTCCGATAGAACGTTTCGTCTGTGAGTGTTTCGCCGACAGAACCTCTAAAGGTTAGACTATGAAGGTAGACTATGAACGATTCGCCGATACAATCTTTAGACTATGTACGATTCGCCGACAGAACGTTTCGCTTGCAGGTGTTTCGCCGACAGATCCTTTCAACGGTTCACTGGCTGCTGACAGAACCGTTTATGTTCACACTTATATCACACTTGCCACTGACTCAAAATTATCTTGGATCGTGGCACAACCGACGGAACACACTTCTAGGGCGACGAAAGTGAACTTATTTTACACAATTAACGAGTTTAAGAAGGAGCAAAAGTATACGGAGGGTGTAATTGAACGTATCAATTCTTCGAAACCTATGCCTAAGCGGAGGAAAGCAGCTACAGTATACAAGGAAAGAATCATTCAGCATTTATATCTGAAAAACCTCTAATGGACATGAAATCTTATTTAAGTCCACTTTCGTCGCCCTAGAAGTGAGTTCCATCTGTTGAGCCACCATTTAAGAGCATTTCGTGTCAGCGGCATGTACGGTTCGGTCGGCAGCCTGTGAACCATTGAAAGGTTCTATCGGCGGAACACCCGCGATCGAAACGTTCTGTCGGCGAATCGTTCATAGTCTAAAGGTTCTGTCGGCAAAACACTCACAGACGAAACGTTTTATCGGAAGACAGTTCAACGACGAAGCAACTGTCGGCGTATTGTTTCAGAATCGGAAGAGACACAGGCACGCGAGGCTATTAAGGTCTGACTCTCTCTCTGAGATAAGGCCCCTGCCCCGCTCTGGACGTATTACAACCATACCGGCTGTATAGGCTGTATTATTACAACTATATTATAGGCTGGTATTATAGCAACACATCGAGACAAAGCCGTATTTAGTTGACTGAAAGTGTACGTCACGGTTTCGGAGTGACTTTCTTGTCAGCCAATTAAACTGTAACAGGCCAGTCTAGCCATTTGCTTCGTTCAAGGTGAAAGCGGAAGAGAGGTGGCAATACTTTCAATCCATCGTCATCAATCACGTCGTTGAGCGTTCGATTCCTCTATATCTTCCGTGATTCTATTACAAGAATACGACCAAATTTTCCGCATTTCTGTTAGAGACATCTCGCTTATTTTCTTTCTGCCACCCAAAAACTGTTACTTTAGGCTAGGGCTAGCGTAAAGAAACTCTTCGTTATTTGAGAAAGGCAGAATCTAGATGATCGGGATTTTACAAATGATAATTAGCCTCAGACTGGTTATTTTTTTGTTTGTATTCTCCTTTGTCCAGACAAGTGAACTTTATGGCACTGTTATTATTATTTGATAGATAGATACATAGAATATCCTTTATTGTACCCAGAAATTACGGTAACAGCAAAAACCTATTTAAAAATATAGTGCAATCATAGTTCAGAGTTGGTCAAATCGGTCGACTCCATACCATTGAAAAGTTACGTGTAGTGACCGAGGCCAAGCGATTTATTTGCATGCGCGTGTAGGTAGAAGTTACGATTATGATATCACAAAGTAATTACAAGCCTTTGAGTCCCAGTCCGCACGTGCCCTTACCCCCTCGCTACAGGCGCGAGGCGCACAAAGCTCCGCCGACACGGGCGGGACGCGCCCCGTGCCCTCGCCTTTATTTTAATGAGGGCTCGAACACAGCTCGCTTCCACCGTGCGTGCCCCACCCCCGGTTTGCAGCTCTCGGAATTTATCGCCCTACCTCGAATTGATGGCGCCGCCAGAAGTGTCAGCGGCTCATGACGCGCGTTTTTTTATGTTAGATCTAACAGGCTCCTAAAGAACATTGATTTAAGGCGGCCACATACACTCGGAATTCCGCTTAGGAATTTCGATTCGAAATATCGTTTCGGGATTCCGTAAATACAACACACACACACGTTTATTTCAGTTCGAACTTACTAGGCTTAGTTGAACGACGACGCTTGTGACGAAAGTATGTGCATCGAGCTCAGCAATCGCTTTTGAGTTCAGGCATTTTGTCAATATGGATGACGATTTTCTAATTGGGATCGCATTGTTGATGTATCTTGCTGACAAGAAGAAAATACGCCACCGTCGTCGGCGTTATTGGGTACATCCCCTTAACACACAAACGCTCCCAAAGAACATTGATTTAATGTGTAAGTGTGCGGTCCAATTCGTCGACACCTTTGTATTCATTGCCTTTATTTTAATAAGGGTTTGAATAGAACACAGCTCGTAAGGACGCCAATTGTACCTCTTCATTTGTAACCGTTGTCTCTGTAATTACCTTATCTCATTTCCACCGTGCATGCCTCACCCCGGTTTGCAGTTCTTGGAATTTATCGCCCTACCCCGAATTGATGGCGCCGCCAGACAGAAGTGTCAGCGGCTCATGACGCGCGCTTTTTTACGAAGTTGACATAGATCAGATCTGAGGATAGATAGGCTCCTAAAAAACATTTATTTGATGTGTATAAGTGTGCGTTCCAATTCCTCGACAACATTGTATTCATCGCAATTATTTTAATTGAACAGAACACAGATCGCTTGCACCGTGCCTGCCCCACCTCGGTTTGCAGCTCTCCGAATTGATCGTACGATCCACGAATTGACGTCGCCGCGCCCAGAAATGTCAGCGGCTGATGATGCGCACTTTTTTATGAAGTTTGTGGAAATAGATCTGAAAGGCAGGATCCTGAAGCATTTACTTTAGTGTGAAAGACTAAATTCCAATTAGTTGACACATTGTATGCACCAAATTAAACACATCAATACAGTCAATTTTACTCTGCAATTTTACAAGTTTTATATAATGTGCTCTGGTGTACAATAAAGAATATTCTTATCCTAACTTATCTGTTCATTTAGATATCTACTCTTGTTACCTTATAGTTCTCAACTACTCAAACTATAACGTTTCAGTCACTTCGATATCAACTCTTGGGTGTCCCCACTGCTGGGGCACGGGTCTCTTTCTGCTTCACAGAAAGGATAGGCCATACTCCACCACTGGGGCCAATCCGGGTTGGTGGATGATTTTAACACAGTGGCGGACCTTATTGTTAGAAGTTATCAAGCCGCCCAAGTCAAGTAATCAAGTCGCTTCGAAATTCGAATATTATCTGGTTCTGGATTATGTTTTTAAAAATGGTAGTTATAGATTCTTTGTACCCACAAGTCCTTTGATCGTCACGGACAGAGGCAAGGTAATATCGCGGAATTCCCGTTGGAATTCTTAAATTACATCCGTTCCACCTCTTTTTCTTTTATCCCGGTGACATTAATAAGCGCTAATCCCTCTTCCCTAATTTATTTTAACGCTATCGTCGCCCAGGCGTCACCAAACAGCCAAGGGCATGTCGGAAAATATTTAAAAACCCATTTATTAAAACAAAAATTAGTGGCCTACGTGTAAAAGTCAAACTAACTGATTTAACAGTTAGACTATTAGAATCGTTCAGGATTTGATGCGCGTGAATAAGAGGTGATGTGGTGACTGATGAAAGGTGTATTTTTATTTTCATAATTACATCCAACTATCTGCAGAATAGGCACCAACATATTCGTATATCCGTCAGTCTGGTCCATCAGTCCACTGAATAGACAACCAGTCTGCCGTCAGTCTAACCAGACTGATGGAATTGACTGACGCCTGACTGAACGTGTAAACTCCGTCTTAGGAACGTGCTTCTGCATGTCGGAGTACATAGTAAGGTTGTTAAAAAGTATGCATACAGTCAACAGCATCACCAAACTTTAGAGTGGGCACTCTATTCAGAATTGTCACAGACGACATTACCTCCATGAAATGTCCCTTAGTTTTTGATTTACAAATCAGCTCCTATCTTTTCTGTGTGGGCTTCGTTTGACTTCCGTCTCTTTAGTGCATTTTGTTTGACAGTGAATTGGAAGGTGACCCGTCTTGTACCCGACGCGGGCCAGATAGCCTAGAATACGTTATTATCGCTAGTCGCGCGAACGAAGCAGAGGACGAGCACCAATGCGTTGGACTGACACTATAACAAAAGTTTCGGGATGAGGGTATAGAGTCCCCTACAAGCAGCCAGCCATACATCTGGAGCATAATCGAAACGAATGAAGAGCGCTGGTGTCGGAAGCTGTCCCACAGTCACGTCCCTTAGTCAAGAGGATACGACGAAGAAGAAGAAGACACGTCTTTTGCACGCCTCGCCCTACGCCATTTCTAGTTGACCACGCTAGGGTTCTTGGTCGTGGCTCCTAAAAATCATAACTAAATGATTGAGAGATTGGTGTGATATTGATAGCAATATTGATCCGCCCCTATATAACGCGCAGCAAATCCGTAAGGATTTGGTGGATTCTGTGCTTCGCAAGGCACGTTAAGCCGTTTGGTACTGGCTGGCACGTCATAGCAGTCGTTAAGCCGTGTCAGAACCTTTCTGGGCGGCTTGACAACTTTTCTGATACTAAGGCCCGCCACTGTCATACATACAATGCTCCACCAACCCGGACTTGGCCCCCGTGGTGGAGCACGGCCTAATCTTTCTGCGATGCAGGAAGACACCCATGCCCCAGCAGTTGGGGCATACAAAGGGTTGATATCATATCAATTAGACGATATTTTATCCACCCAGCATATCTCCATCGCCTCTTCTACAGCGGTTAATTTATTCCGCTGATACGAAAGCTAAAAACTCATAGGACGTCCATAACGCGAAACGTTAAAATATTAAAACGTAGACCGTATATTTTTCGGTCAGGCCGGCAGGCCGTGTCATGGGCAGCTTATCTCACTTAATTTGTGTATAGATTTGTTGTCGCGATGTGTATGCCTGAAAGGATGTGAATATTTTTTATAATATTTATGCATCCAGCGACTTCCCGCCACCGTAACCTGCCTAGGTAATACGGTGGCTCGAGTCACGCGTTTTGCGGCAATAAAATATCAGAATTGGTGTTTACGAGTTAGCTCACTAGAGGGCGCCGGCTTCAAAAACTGCATGGCGCCATTGATATTGTTTTTCTGTTACAACATATGTTATAAAAAATATTTTGGCAGTACATTTAATCTTCATTGTAACACTATTACTGAAGTTTCAATGTACTGCCAAAATATATGTGGTTTTATTCAGTAATAGTGTGTAATAGTATTTGTGTAATAATAGTTTTAGAAGTTTAAAGGCAGTCAATTTAAAATGCAGGACTAGCGTCATCTGCCAACAAACTGTTATGCCATTTTGCAGAAATAACTTTTGTATTTTTCCCTATTTTTAATTGAATAAACATGTTCAATCAATCGATCATCATATTACTCACGAACATTGTCATACCATCTGAAGCTTGAAAAACCACGAGGGAGGCCTATATCCTGCAGAGGGCCTCGAATGGCTGATTATGATCTTGATGATGCCTTTTTTACTTTCTGGGGCGTCCATTCTTTTGGCCTCCTGACTCGATGGAAGGATGGGGTAGTCAAAGATCTACTGATCTACTACCTACTAACTGGAGCTCACAAGCTCCAGGTAAGTAACTAGAAAGGGACTGCGCAGGACAGAGACAGGTGGCGAGGGCAAGACCCATTTCACGTTGCTAAGCCAGCGGAGAATGCAGGTGTTTTTAGGGTTCTGAACCATAAAAAGGAAAAAACGGAACCCTTATGGGATCACTTTGTTGTCCGCCCGCATGTCTGTCAAAACCATAGAACAGAAAAAATGTCTGTTATGTACTGAAGATAACTGCTGGTTGAATACTTTTAGCATTAAGTCCACCTTTGTACTTTTAATGTTGTAAGTGCAATTTTTTTTTAATAATAACGATTTTAGTCTCTTGTCACATTTCACTTTATTTGAGCTCGCGAAATAGGTAAACTAAGAAGGCCATAATAATAAAACCAACCACTCGAATGCGGAGCATTAACTACCGAGCAGGCGGGAGCCAAAATCAACCATGTAACTTACGAACTCGAAGCACCTGGGTTGGTCCTGATTGCTTGGTAGATACTGATCAGCAGTAGCTAAGTTAGTTATTTTTCATGTTAGTTTTTTTCTCGATGAAGAGGGCTTGCCTCTCGGCAAAACACTATATTGGAGCGAGTTAATGGCGGGTGGAGGGTTAGGGGTTGGCGCGACCGGGTGGACTGCGTAATTACAGCTTACATTATACAGATAAAAGCTAGATTCAAGCCTACTTAGGTAATGCAGCTTGTGTATGAACAATGTGGCACCTTCGGTGGTACAAGGGCGCAACTTACAAACAATCGTAAAAAGAATATTTAGTAGCAACCCTTTGTATGTCCCCAATGCTGGGGACCGGGTCTCTTCTTCCATCGCAGGAAGGTAAGGCCATACTCCACCACGGGGGCCAAGTCCGGGTTGGTGGAGGATTGTAAGACAGTGGCGGGCTTTACAGTCAGAAGTTATCAAGCCGCCCATAAGGCCGACTGCCATTGCATGACAACCGGCCCCAACGGCTTAGCGTGCCTTGCGAAGAACGGAAGCGCTCAAAAAATATTTAACACTTGTAAAGTACCTGGCTATGTATTCACAAAAATATGGGTCGTATTTCACGCAAAGAAGAATCACTTCGAAGCAATGATACCGCAGCGGCGCGCCGTGTGTGCATGCAACGACTTATGAACGCTAATGAAGCGAATGAAGTGGCATGGCA
Source organism: Yponomeuta sedellus (assembly GCA_934045075.1). NCBI lineage: Eukaryota > Metazoa > Arthropoda > Insecta > Lepidoptera > Yponomeutidae > Yponomeuta > Yponomeuta sedellus. Next base: position 11,840,344 of record OW203744.1, on the reverse strand, counting down.
GTCAGTCCCTGGACATAGGCCTCCCTCATGGTTTTCCAATCTTCACGGTCGCTATGTAATAATAGTAGATTATGCATTAAGGTAATAAAACCATGTATTACGTCATGGGCGGTATATTGAACCCTGAGCGGAGCGAAGGACTCCGAGTTAACTCCCGAGCGCAGCGAGGGAGTTAAATTTTAACTCCTGAGCGAAGCGAGGGAGTTATGTACAGTCCTGAGTGAAGCCAGGGGTTCATACCGCCCGAGACTAAGACATGTTTTATTCCAGAGGTGAATACTCTACTTTTCACACCATCTGGGAGACAATAAAATTTTTCTTTTTTTTATTGGTGTTTCGCGCGGTCACACGACACAGTAGTTCAGAAAAAAAAGAAAAAAGGGGTGAGTTTCGAACAACAATTCGAATTTCGAATTGCAATGCGGGGCTTCTTCATAGTTTTCATGCGAATTTTGACATTCTAAATTCAAATCACTTTATTCCCTAGGGAAAATCTTCATTATTATTGCCCTCGAGAGACAAGGCTATGCTTTACGATGATATTTGACGGTACGTAATAAGGCATTGTCGAGCAGGAGGTGTGAAAAGTTATTTGTCACAATACGTGTTATGTAAGTCTTATATGATAATATGTGTTTTTGAGTAATTGGATTCACACTGTGCCTTGATTATTGTGCACTGTTTTTTATGTTCGTAAAGTGTGACTCTGTTCACAAACCTAAAAAATAAGTAAATAAATAAATGTCTGGAATGAATACGAGTTCAATGCATCATTACTAGGTTTTAGAATAACATGTAAACTCTCTTAATTAGGTATAAAAAGACTGAAAGGACTAATTAAGATTGATTGATTATGAAATATTTACCGGCGTGCGTGCATGCAACGACTTATGAACGTTGATGAAGCGAAGGTGATCTGTCTGGATCGTGGCAAGTGGGAGTCCCTGGTATCTGCCCACCCCTCTGGGATACAGGCGTGAGGTTATGAATGTATGTATGTATGTATGTATGTATGTATGTATGTATGTATGTATGTATGTATGTATGTATGTATGTATGTATGTATGTATGTATGTATGTATGTATGTATGTATGTATGTATGTATGTATGTATGTATGTATGTATGTATGTATGTATGTATGTATGTATGTATGTATGTATGTATGTATGTATGTATGTATGTATGTATGTATGTATGTATGCATGTATTTATGTATTTTGAAATGGACACCAAGGTTTACGTGTAACGTAGAATAGGTGTCCATTTCAAAACCTCGCGTATACTAGCTTTCACTTACTGCATAATAATAACTAATAAGGAACATCGTGCCTCCCGCTTGCACGACACGAGATAAGTTTTCACCAAAAGCCAGGCAAGAGTGGTACGACGATTAGTCGCGCGTTTCAAATGTCAAAAGTCGCGACTTTCCAGCAAATTAATCATATTCTCTTTATTGCACTAACCCGCTACCTCTGGCACGGTTAGCCAGAGGTCGCGGGTTCGAGTCCCGGCATGGGTGGAATTTTTAGCCGCGAAATAGGTTTAGCAAATTAATTGTCAAATTCTGACATTTTAGCGCTACAAAAGGCGTGACTCGAGCCATTGTACTACCCACGCAGCCTGGGTGGTACTAATCGCGCCTTTTATAATAGGGCTTAAAGTATGAAATTGCCGTTTTATTGCAATAGGTTCCTTGAATTGACATATAATCTTCATGGTTTGAGGTTTTCGAATGAAACTTTTTTCAAGTGGTTTCTATGATTAATTGATTATACTATTTTTATTTTTAATGCACTAACCCGTGCTATACGCTCTGTACGTAATACAGAGAATAGTGTAAAGAGGTTCGAAATTTCACTGATGCCGTGAGTCGCCCATTGGCTCAATTGGTAGAGCGCTGGCACGGATAGCCAGAGGTTGCGGGTTCGAATCCCGGCATGGGTGAAATTTTTAGCCTCTAAATAGGTTTTTTTAGGTTTCTATGATGTTCTTTTTTTAAAAAAATGTGAAACATTTGAATGTCGACTTTCAATTGTTTTTGTTATTCAATTTAGACAAGAAAGATGGATACGCGTTTCTTTGTGCAGATCAGTCAAATCATGCATGAGGCACCCATTTTTCGTATTATTTTATTTTATTGATTTGACGTAAGTGAGTCAATATTGTGGGTAAGGTAACGTTAAACCATGCCGCTTATTCCTGGGTAGTTTGACTAGGATCGGCTTCCACTATCTCTCTTAATTCATCGTTATTCAACTGTGTGGGCGGTCTTCCTCGTGGCTTCTTTAAGTCGAAATTTCCATCACGAAAGCGTTTAAACCAAAATCGCACGGTGCGTTCATTAGTAGACCCCTCTCCAAACGCAGCATTGATATTACCGGCTGTTTCTGCCGCTTTAGTTCCGCGTCGGAACTCGTATTCAAAAATCACTCGAATTTTCGCAGTATCCATCTTTCTTGTCTAAATTGAATAACAAAAACAATTGAAAGTCGATATTCAAATGTTTCACATTTTTTAAAACAAGAACATCATAGAAACCATTTGAAAAAAGTTTCATTCGAAAACCTCAAACCATGAAGATTCTATGTCAATTCAAAGAACCTATTGCAATAAAACGGCAATTTCATACTTTAACCCCTAATAATATGTCAAAAATCGCGACTCTACACTACGTAAATTGTGAAATACCCTCATATTTTCTTTGTTCTCAGATTGATCAAACGTTCATTGAATGTAAAAGAATAATGAAATTCGTACTATGTTAGTAAGTACCTGTACCTGTAACTACCTATTTCGGCTAAGTTTAATCTCGCTTTATTGTAACCATTATGTTTTGGAGATTTGTCTAGATCTTATTATAGGTATTAATGAATTAATGTTATCTTGTACTGGCAAATAAAATATCGGTTTTGAGTGCCTAATAAATAATGAATAAAAAAAAGATATTTTAGCCCCACAAGCAGGTTTTATCAAAACGACAATTCACCAGGTTAGCAGAAAAACTAGCGGCGGCAACCGAGCGGGCGGCGCTGCTGAAATATCGGCGGCGTGTTTCCGCGCCAGATAAGCGGAGGCGGGCGGGGGAGGGGTGGCTGGCGCGGGAGCGGATGCGGCGGCTGAAGCGATGACGGCAGTTGTCAGTGGAGGAGAAATACAGCGTGTTGCTGAAAGGTCCGGTGAAACATAAAGGGATCAGAAACACTAGCGCCATCTCAGTTGGGCCCATTTTGGAGACAGGCAGGCTTATTACGTATTTCAAAGCAACCGCAGCGCGACAGCCACCGGAAAGCAAAGCAACAGCAGAGCGACAGCGACCGGTCCAGCGGTTGCAAAAAAAACTGTATTAACTAAGCTTATCGTCTGCTAGCTGCTTGCTGGCCGCTAATGCACTTTTACTAGCGCCACTAGCAGTCAGGTAGCCATCGATGGAACTACAAAACGTCAAACACACTTGTATCGTCTGTCATTTCGCGGCTTTTTCGTTGCAACTATTGTAAACATCTGCTAAACGTTGAAGACTAGATCTATGTTCAAAAACTTTTTGCTAATTCGTGTGAAATGTACGAAGTTCGTATTTTTTACTCAATTTCGAGGTATTGTGCACAAATTAGACGTATTGTGACTACCGAAATTGGATAAATGTGCGTCAACTGCGATCGCTTCAACTTGTGGAAGGACTTGTGGATATTAGTAAGTTGCAAAACTATGATTTTTATTTAATTGGTCATATTTAATTTCATAACTTGAAATCCTTCCCATTTAACTTACCAATACAAATCATTTTTCCTGTTTAGTTTTGTACCATGGAACACCGCGTATCCAATAACCAGCCAGCGGAGCTTTTAGACTTCCTAGAAGCTAATCCAGCTGTGGCCAAAGGTGTTGGCCTGGGTTCCCTATCAAAAGAGAACATTGATCGAGAATAAGATAACCTAGCACTGTACTAAATGCCCATGGTTGAGGCTCCTCCAAGTTAGAAAAGTGTTGGAAACGGGTATGTACCTATCACAAATACTAAAATAAAATAAATAAAACTAAATTTTATTAGTTTTATGTAGGTAATTAGGTTTCATCTTAACTGGAAACTTATTCTTTTGTTTTGTTTTAGTACTGGGCTGACCTTAAACATAAGGTGAAGAGTCGCGCTTCTGAAAGGAGACGTCAAGCAATGGGAACTGGTGGTGGGCCTAGTACCTTAGATGACTTGTCTGAAACAGATAAGATGGTACTGGCTATCATTGGAGAGGCTGCTGTTTTTGGTGACATCGAACACAGAGTGCCAGTCTTTGTAAGTTCCATTATCTAAAAGGTAAATGAAAACTACCCTATGATATTAATCTTTTGTTATTAATGTCATTGTTTTTTTAGCCAACTATTACCAATAACATGGAAACTCCTACTGACCCAGAGACAGTGCCAACAGTGGTCAATGAGCAAGATAGCTTTTAGCAAACAGGTAATCTACATTTATGTATAAATTATGTTATTAACATTCCAATATAAATTTAAAAACCTATTTAGAGGCTAAAAATTTCACCCATGCCGGGATTCGAACCCGCAACCTCTGGCTATCGGTGATGAAATTTTTAGCCTCTAAATAGGTTTTTAAATTTGTTCCTTAGCACGGGTTAGTGCATTAAAATAAAAATAGTATTCCAATACTAAGCATTTAAAAATAATAAATTTTTGACAAATTATATTTCCATTAGAATAAAGGTGTTAAGTTAGCTATATTAAAAGGTCAAATATTTTTTATTTATTATGTCTACCCCTCTAGAAAATTGGCGTGACAGTTTTCTATTTAAATGTAAAATTTAAAAACTCTTTACTTCCATGTACTCATAGGTGACCGCGAAAGTCCAGTAAGCCGCCCTCATATGATCCGAAGACGTCCAAGATCTGTTCTGCCACAAGTATGTTTTATGTTTAATTTACTACAAACTCGATTAAATCTATGTCATAATAAAGGGTGATGATAATGTGACTAAAACTACGTCACTAAATCCCTAGCGTTAAATGAATAAACGTGTCGAATTTGCCTTTTATTAATTACATAATAATTATAATATTCACAAACTTTATTTCACACTACTATTTTATTTGTAGGTGTTTCATCAGATTGGGTCATTGACTTCGAGAGGAGGGTGGCTGCAGAAGAAAAACAAGCGGAGGCTACCTTAGTTATTGCAGATGCATTAAAAACATTTGTGGAAATATCTCGGATGCATATGGAAGCTATGCATAAAATATTAAATTTACTAAAATCTAAAAATAATAATGAATAGGTTCTTGGGTATTATTCTTGGCTTTTAGTAAATCTAATATTTTGTGCATAGAGCACTCTGTGCAAAAAAAGTATATTATAATAACCTATTTAGAGGCTAAATTATAGTAATATATTTTAAAGTTTGTTAATTAAACTTAAGACTGTTTTGAAAAGAATAAATGTGGAATTTTAGTTTCTTCTCCACAAACTCTATTAATTGTGAATTTGTAAAGTAATATTTTGTTTGAACTTTGAATAAAACTTATGAATTTGAATCTGAAACTAGTTTCCATAGCATGTTTCATACCTACTTTTATGAAAATTTATGTTTGTGTCAGTTTATTGTCAAAAATACCTATGCAAATGTACTAAAATTAAACAAATAAGATCAGAATGTGTACTTTTAATTTCAATGTAATTATGATTGGCAACAAATATCTGAAATGAAAGTAATTAATATTAATTTGAACTTAACACTTCTGCGGACGTTTTTAAAATCTATTGTTCTTTTAATTGTTATGCATACGCGCATCCGCGAAAGGGTTAATTTTTAGAAGGACATAAAATTCATGCATGTACATGCATTCTATAGGTACCCTAATCATTTGACAAGATTTGATAGCAGAATGCCTACTATCACACTTGGTTAATTTTTCAATATTTTCATACAATCTGTAGCACTATCAACTGCCTGACTAGATCCTTTGAAAGTCTGTAATGAGACTGAAATTCCCAATCGGACAAGTTGTACGCGTTGGCTTCCTCACATAGGTAGTCGACGTCTCAGTGAGGCTGTCCTCCTGGGTTCCTGTCTCATCTCCTCAGCCTCTAATGCAGCCATCAAGATAAGTGCACGAGCCATAGTTTTAAAAATATATCTATTAGTTTATTTTTAAACAGTTTATCTTCTTAAAGTGCCTCTCCATTACTTGAGGTTGGCAGTCAGCTCTTTACAGCGATCTCTGTTGAGTGCAATTCTGAACAGCTCCTCCGCAGTTTTAACACTGGTCCACTCCTTGATGTTGCACAACCATGACATCCTGCCCGGCCTTCTCTTTCCTTCCACCTTGCCCATCAAAATAGTCCGCAGTAATTGGTATTTACTGCATCGCAGCACATGGCCTAAGTAAGCTACTTTCCGCTGCTTGATCGTGCGGACAAGATTCTCCTTCGTGTCCATCCGTCTAAGGACCTCAAAGTTGGTGACTTTTTCGGTCCAGCTGATCCGGAACATTCGTCGGTAGCACCACATCTCGAAAGGCGCGAGTCTTTTTTTGAGTTCTTTCTTTACGGTCCATGACTCGCATCCGTAAAGAACGACAGGCCATATATAACAATGCAGGATCTTATTGCGGAGTTTGATGGAGAGTTGCCGAAAGCACAGTACTTTACTCAACGTCATAAATGAACACAGAACACAATTTAAATGAAGCTCGGGCAATTTCGATACGCACTCTTATTTCAGTATCGCTTTCTCATGACGATGTCAGCCATGAATGGCCATGATCCGAGATATTTATGAAGTAAACAGTTAATAAAGTAAGCAAACGAATAGCAACCACATAGCAACTGCCTTGCAGACACCACTTTAGTTGTTGCTCAAAAATCGCCGTTTGACATTTCAATCTGCTGTCGATCGCTGTCAAATAGTGCTACGTAATACCAAACCGTCACAGCCAAACGACAAAAAATGCATTTTTAGTTCCCCGGTCGCTGTCGCTTTGCAGATGGCGTTGCGATCGATTTTTTTGAGCTTGTTGCTGTCGCGTTGCCAGTCGGTAATACAAAATTTGACTTTGACAGCAGATATTGCGCAATTTTTGCCTGTTGCTTGTCATTTCAAGATACGTAATAAGCCGGAGGGTCGGTTTTTAAATAGCGAGTTTCACTAAATAAATAATTAAGTAACGTTCTGTCACGCTCTTTTCTCGGAAATTCGAAGAGATAGCACTACAAATAACTAATTACATAGCGCAATTCTTAATTCAGAAACTGGCCCTTATTACTTTCTGATATTTCTTTTTTACTAGAGGTTGTATTTGTGTTTATTTACATTTGAACCACATTTCGGCTGATATTGTGTTTTCTCTCGACTGTTGTATTTTGTTGTGTGATTTTATGTTTTTGAGTATTGTGTCGTCAAATAAATATAGCAATCATATTTCATACAAGGGCCTCACTATGAGCACTAAATCCTGAAAGATTCGGATTGTCCATACTTATTTGACAGTTACACGGTTGGAATCTTTATTTCAATCGTCTAACCGCTACGTCAGCTTAGGATTTGGTGCGCATAATTCGCTTGTGTCTAACTTTATGTTCAATCATACATAACACGTTCGACTTCGTAAATGTTATTCCCAAAGAATCTAAAATTGTTTCAAGTAGGTATATTATTCATTGAGCTAGATAAAATATGCCTATTCTTGACTAAATAATAGTGGTTTCGGACCGATATAACTATTAAAAATAGTTAAGGTCGAACAAAGAATTTTTTTAATGATTTAATTACAAATAAACGACTAATGAACGTTGATGATGCGAAAGAGATCTGTCTGAATCGTGGCAATGGCAGTTCCTGATCTCCGCTTACCCATATGGGATACAGGCGTGAGGTTATGTTATGTAATTACAAATGCAGATTTTTATCTGTACTTGATACTTGTAGTAAAAGACGGTATTACTTGCCAAATTTCATAGTTCTAAGTCAACGGTAGAATAGGTCCAGAGTGTCGAAATATTTTTTATTTGATCCTATAAGAGTTCCGTCACTCCCTTTTGAAGTATGGAACCCTAAAGAAATCATCGATTAGAACAAAAAACACCAAAACAAAACACTTTTGTCCATAACAAATTCTGCTATCACCATCCGGGCCACGGTGCGCCTGCCGCGCGCGGGCGGAGGCGTGGAGTGGGAGGGGGGTGGGTGGAGAATAGGCGCGATCGAGCTCTGCTCCGCCGCCGGCGGCGCGGCTAGTTAAATAGGTGTCAGTAGGGATGGGAGGCACTGTGCGTCGATAATAGTTTTTGTTGCGCAAGGCACCAACACGAAATATATTTATGTATCGTTTCAAGAGGGATATAAAAGTACCGTAAATATTGTCTGGAAAAAAAGCGCCTGAAAATTTATCTCAGGCGGTTTTTTCCGACAATTCTTCTAATTTAAATTCAAAGACAGCTTTTACCATCACAATTAAATTAAAAATAATTTGTAATTAAAGCATGTAGTAGGAACCAACGTTACTTTAGTCACATAGCACTTAATTGCAACACAGCACTATTAGCACCATACCGCTAGTCAATAACGATTGCTGTGCACTCGTTATTATTAGTACACTATGGAGCACCATACCGCTAGTCAATAACGATTGCTGTGCAATATCAAATATCGATATCGACAAAATTAATAAACCCCGGCGCCGCACCACCCGACCAGGCCGGCAACAGCGGCGGGCGGCGACGACGGTCCGCATTAGCGCCGGCGGCCGGGTGATTTTATCACCGCGTGTAGACGCGACACGCATAACTATAGCTACTGTAGGTACACCGTGAAGCGCTGAATAGGTGTATAGCTCCAATACATTAATTATTACGCGCACCATAACTTAAACGATTCCACCGCATAAACTCAAGCCTACATCCCACAGAGGTAGGCGGTGACGAAGGACTGCCACTTACTACGATCGTGTGACAGATCGATCACCTTCGCTTTATCGACGTTCATTAGTCGTTGCATGCATGCACGCCGGATTCTGGTACTTTTTACCTAATATTTTGTAACTATAATTAATCTTTACAATAGAGCTCTTTACAATATTAAGTGCCACTCAACCCTTCTCTTTAACTTTCCACTACTATCGTCAGATCTTCTCTTCAGAGGTCATCTCGCCACTTCCGTTTTCTTTAAACTTTTAGCGTTTCTTTTTTCCAATATAGATAGATGCTTTTACAAATAACGTTAATCTGACTAATATTATTAATGACGATATCTACTAATTTGCATTATCCGACTGGCTCTCTGAAATACTACATTATCAAGCAAATATATTTTTGACAGATTCTTGTTTCCAACGCCAAGTGGCCCCCTAGAGTAAGCAGAACACGCATGTAAAGTTCGATGTGCTGTATATGTACCTACACAATATCAAAAAATGTTCATAATACGGCAAAACATACCTACTAACAAACAAGCACGCTGTATGCAGAGTCAGTCCCGCAACACACGCACAATACAATGGCACCGTCTCGCTTGAGACGTTATCCACCGCATTTCTGCGCGCCTGGTACTTGTGGCGCTAGTGTTACGGTCCGCGAGGCGTACCCGCGCCCAGGGTGACGTGACGCCCCTCCCCCGTGCCGGCAAATCGTGACTCGCGTGACGATACCATACGATACTCAGCGGGAAATTATTTATTTTGAAACGCCCCCGTCAAACTAGGCAAGTTCGGTGTGTTCACGTGTTGGCTTATTATGAGATTGGGCTTAGGCTAGTTAGGTATGCATGATTGGATTATGTAGCCCGGTAGCCGATCTCAATCCCAATCCCGAAACACGGGGAAACACGGCGGACGCGCGACTCGTTGCGCGCCTCGCTTTACGCTCTAAACCCCCTATGAATGACGAATGAAACACGACAGTATACCAGCACGCGCAAAACCTAGCCAGTTGTCACCGGCAGGACAGATTTAGTTTTTTAAGCGCGAAAACCTCCTGTTGGCTATGCGACCCTAGTATACAGAGGAGAAAATGTCCGTTTTGTTCCGTTGTGCGCGCGAGAGCGGGCCCGGCCGGACGCACACGCGACTGCCGATTACGACGCAGTCACACCAAATGCTATGGGAACTGTACTGGAATCACGAATAAATGAGGCACTTTCGTAGCGTTGTTCGATACGATACAAATGTATGGAAACTGAACAGCGCCAACGTGTTCACTTTTGGAACTAACAATTTGGTATCACGAATCGCCTATCGATTGTAGTATCGAATGCGTATAGATTCGAAACTAGTTAGCCCTACCATTTTGACATTTTTGCGATCACGAACAAAATTTGACGTATAGATTCGAGTGAAGTTCGAACGTTAGCGGTAGATTATTTCGAAACTTTAATCACCCTAAATATTAAAGTGACTTCGGTGACGAAAGTGATTTGCAAAGATTTATATTAATTTAAAATGCTCCGTGCGCCAAGGATTGCCCGTAGGCCTGCCCATTACTATTTTGCATGGCGTATGGTTGAAGAAGAACGCAGAAATCAAAGAGATTCGAGGTTTGTATATTTCTAGGGTAGTAAATACAAACTATTTTGTTTATGAAATGTCGTAGGCTTATTTATTGGAGCTTATAATCCAATTCCAGAGAAGTATCGAGCAGAGTCCAATTGCGGAGGACATTCGACCATACTGCTTTGACAGAAGCGGAATTTAGGTGTAGGTATCGCCTATCTACTCAGGCTTTCCAATTCCTCTGTGAGGAGTTGGAGGCAAAAACCACACTAAGAGCTTCACAAAGAATAAGCCTGAAACATAAGGTATGGAGACAAGTAATTTAATTTGAATTTCTGTTAAGTTATCCTATGATCATTTTAACATAAGGTATTATTTTCAGGTATTGTGTGCATTATCATTTTATGCCACAGGATCATACCAGAGGGCTGTTGGTATGGGAAAATATGTTGGGCAATCAACCATCAGCAAATATGTAACTGAGGTTACAAATGCGCTGACATGCCCAGACATAGTCAACCAGCATATCCACTTTCCCACCACGATTCAAGAGAGGATCCAAACTAAACAAAGGTATACTTACTTACTAAACTAATCTTCTAAACAATTTGTGAAGTTAATTACCTCCATGAAAAGTTAAATAATATATTTACAGATTCTACACTAAGTTTGGAATACCGGGAGTCCTTGGTTGTGTCGATGGGTCCCACTTCCACATTTTCCAACCCAACAAGGCTGTGGAACATTTATTTTTTTGCAGAAAAAATTTCCATTCTTTGAATGTTCAAGTTGTAAGTTGTTTTTGGATAGGTACTATAAGGAAATTGAAGGAGTGTTATATAATTTTGACAATTGATGAAGTATACTTTTTTTACAGATCTGTGATAGTGATTGCAAAATTATAAATATTAATCCCAAATATGGTGGTGCGACCCATGATGCCTTTATCTGGGAAAACAGTCAAGTAAGAGACTTTATGGAAAACTTAAATAGGACTGGAGAGCAAGGATGGCTTTTGGGTAGGTACTTACCTAATTAATTCAACATTAGATTCTCAAATCCAATTTATTATTGCAATCATTAAATAAACATAGGTACATATATGTATAACAATGAGTATGAAACTATTTTTATTTCCAGGTGATTCAGGTTATCCTCAAAGGCCTTGGCTTATGACGCCAATAAATGATGCTGCAGACGAAAGCCCTGAGGCCAAATACAACAGCATCCATGGGAAAGCGAGGGTTCTCATTGAAAACACATTTGGAAGACTCAAAAATCGATGGCGATGCCTCAACAAGGATCGCACACTACACTATGCTCCAGAAAAGTGTGCTAAAATAATAACCGCCTGTGCAGTTTTGCATAACATCGCCATCGATTATCAGGTCCCACTACCCGAGGAGGTTGAAACTGGTCCGCAGCAAGTCCAAGTTGTGGAAAGTGCAGCAGTGTGTGGGTCTAGACCGAGGGAGTCTTCTTCAGAAGACTTGGTTCTGGGAAGGGCGACACGACGTGCACTAGTGGAAAGACTTAACCATTTACATCGGTAAATGTAAACATCGTGAGAGGAAACCTGCCCATCTATAGGTATCATCGGTAAATCTTTTTCAGCCTTCTCTATCATTAAATGTAAACATTGTGATAGGAAACCTACCCATCTAGGTATTTAATAATTGTTTTGTATACTTATACATAATGTGTTATATTATATTGAATCTATATTTTAATACTTCATGTACTTACACTGTTGAATTGTATGTAGTTGTGCCTACATAGTTGTACAATAAAGTAATATTGTATTGAATCTAGATTTCAGATGTAGGTGAAATTGTAAGTATGTTCTACATTCTACAATATACTGCCTACAATGTAGTTATTACATAATATCTATTATTTAAATATTAATAACTAGAAACCTATGCAACCCGTCACAAGCTGTCCTGCGGGGTAATTAAATGTTATATCATATTTATAAAATGTTTGTACAGTGTACAATGGTAAACATTAGTTATAATTGTAAGTTTACTGTAGTACCTGTAGTAAAAAAATAAGTTATAAAATGTTTGTACATACAATGGTTAACATTAAATTGGTTCTAAGGTTGCTCTTTTCAAATAAAATAAATTCAGAGTAGTAAAAAAACAAATTTTATTTAAAATAAAACATTCTTTCATCTCAAACATACACAGACATACTTCTTTCATGATCTCTCATTCAAAAACCTTTCAATTAAGTTCATTCCATCCCTCATGAACTGGAGCCATTGAGCCTGCAGCTGGAGTTCCCTATCCCTCTGCTGCAGCTCAATGTCTCTCTGACGTATCCTCTCTTTTTCTAACTCATACATACGATCATCACGTTCTTTCTCACGCTCCCTGGCCTCCCTTTCACAATTTAAAAAAATCCTACTAGTCTCCTCCCCTCCCCTTCCTTCCTTCTTTTTTTTCTTAAGAGGTGGCTGCCATGTCTGCTCCGACTCTTCACGGACTGGTGGTGGTGGCTCCTCAATCTCCACAATAAATGGTACTGATGCCTGGCTGGATCCAGGCATATTCCATTCTCCTGAGTCTGCAATGTAAAAGAGTCATAGTGATAATCATCATCATCATCCGACATAGGCCTCTCCCAAGGAATGCCACATGGAGTGATACCATGTGGCATACCTTGAGATTGTATGTATATGGAATATATCTATATATAAAAATCTTTTGCTCATCTATCTAGGCGAGTCGCTTGAGAATGGTCGACCCATTCTCAAGCGACAGATTAAGCTCTTTAATTTTTTCTCGTTTGGATACGTCATCATCATAAATAAGATGTGTGTAGCAGGAGTGGTCATTAGTTAATGATAAAATAAACTAAAATCAAAAAATTAAATAAAAAATATATTTTTTACCGGGTATTGTCGGTGTAGAGGGGACAGATGGTTCGATGGGTGGATGGTCGGTCTGCTCAGTTTCTACCTGAACCTGTAAAGATATATTTAACTAAAATACATTTCACGCTGATAAAGACATTGTGTTTTATTGAATGTAGGTATACAATAAAACACTTAAAGTTGATAAGCATAAGATATATCTCCTTACCTACATACTTGTTTCAATAAATAAATAAAAATACATTGATACATATACATACCATTAAAAGAACAAGATTCACAATCACTAGGACAAGTTTAACAAAAAATATGCAATTATTGAGTTGGCCGTATATGTGATCTAGTAAAATTTATATTGAATGGTTTACAGCACTGATTGTGTATCTAGTTCTTCTAATAAAAACATACAACAGAGTCAGTACAAAATGTTAAGTAACCTGTGCAAAACCAACTTCCTCCACATTATCCAGACCAGTAGCTGCCTGGATACCCACTACCGCCACCACCCGCTGCTCTACATCCGTCAAGTAGGAGGTCAGCGGAGGGCCACCACCAGTCCCATTAATAGACCTATTAATTTTGGCCACTTTTTTCTTGGCATTGTTCTTCATGTCACTCCAGACCTTATAAGTATAAAAAGTAGTGCAAAAAAATCATGCAAAGGATTAAAATAAATAAAGAGCAAGTAAAATATGGGCGAACAAAAACAGTGCTGATAATATTCTTGTATTGAAATTAAATGAATTGTATTTGCAAGAAACCAGAAATAAGTTTGAGTTTGATAATATGATATGCTATAAAGAGGTTTTAACTGCTCACTTTTCTCCATTTCTCCTCAGTCTTCTCCGCGCCTAGGGAATCACTATTGAGGAGGTTAGTGAGCTCCTGCCACTTCTTAAGGACTGACTGCCTGCCATGTGGGCCACCCAGAGGCTTAGATAAATCACCATGCCTTAAAAAGTTTGATTAGTTTGGGTTAGTTCAATAAAACATTCCACTATTGAGCACATCGTAATATTATAGGTAAGTACTTACTGTTCCATGAACTCTACAATCATGTCAAATTGAGACGAGCTCGTGAACACTTTCTTAGTATTCATATTTAAGAATAAGAATTCTTCAGTCGAAATCGAAAACTCGAAATCAAAACTAACTAAAACTTTTATTATCAAAAGCGCGAAATTTTGAGGTTATGAAATTCGTTCAAAAATTTAATCACCACGATATAAAATGTTGAAAATTTGCTTTAACAAGTAATATTTTTTTTTAATTTAACATTGAATATTTAATTGTATAAATAATATTGTAGAATAGTGGTTATATGTTTCTTAAAACCAAAGGAAATACAAAATTTAAGATATAATAAAATCAGGAAGACAGGTTTCTAAACGTAGTTGCGAATTACCTAGCGTTCTACGCATCGATCGATCGATAGAGTTCCACAGACATTCGTGCTACCAAAATTGATTCACTGTAGATTCGAATGCGGTATCGTATAGATGAAACGATACGCAACGTTTACGGAGCTGTGAAATATTCGGGATAGGGGTACTGGTATGTAGTGTAAAAAGGTACGATTTTGTTCCGTTTGTCTTGGAGGCGTGATTAGACAGACCGTCAGTACGTCCTCGCTAGTCATGCATGAATATGATCATTTTGATGTCATCGAAATGCTTAGGAGGAGTAGTATGTAAATAAGTATCACTTGATTGCATCGGTAGAACAGTAATTTGCCTAAACGGATTACTTTTCGCGCGTTTTGCGTCCTTTATTCATCTTTTAGGCATGCGTAGCGTACCAAATTCTGATAACTCCGGCAGGCAGAATCTCCGTTGTTCGTTGTTCCTAGAAGCACATAGGAAACGTAGTGATTATATTCTCTGTGCACAGAGGAGCACGCACCGCAGCACGTGACTGCATGTGAGTTCACGTGACACCATGAGCGTTAGGTGCGGCGTACGGCTGTTCGGTACCTATGTAGTACAGTGGTCTATTTACATTACCTACATGCATGAGTGATATGATAATGTTTATAAATAATGTATTTGTACGTAGACCTGATAATGATGAATTATGTCCTCAACACAGGATAGGTGGGTTAGTTAGTGTACTTGTAGCGCAGAGTGCGCTTAACCAGTCTCCTGTAATCGCATGGTCTCCTAGTACTTCACAGGTTTCAAACAACTCAAATGCGATTGGCACGGTAGTCAGCTGTGGAAAACTGGCGGAACTGCTGATCGCGGGCGAGGTCGCGCGTGCCACAGACGCGTTCGTGCCCCGAACGTACGACATTGCACCCTAATATTACTAGGAGCGCAGTAAATGTGAAGAGCATTTCACAAACCATTTTCTGAAATTATGGCACGTTTTCTGCCATCTAGTGGAGACTAGCTTATTAGCGTCATCTATGAACGGATAGCAGAATCAATTTAGGTCTGGGGCACAGGACGTGGGACGGATTGGGCGCGGAAAACTCGGGCCTCTGTGTTGTATGAAATATTTTTTCTTTAAGAGGAAAGTGATGAAACTGCATAGTTTTCCGTCATCCGCCCACGGATGGTATTTTGATGGCCGGACATGATTGTGTCCCGCCGTTCAAGCCTTGGCGACACAGAAAGGACGCGTCCCCTCTGTGTCGAATTGGCGCTCTCGCTCGACGTCCGGACGTGTCAGTGTCCGGAGCCAGCGGCCACACTGTACAACAATGAAACACTGTTCTTTCCGACTTTCCGTAATCGTTGACAGCTATGAATATCAAATTCCGCAGTGGAACGAAGCAGAGGCCACACCGATATCGCTTGAGCGCGGAAAAGACATATCAATGATCAAATACACTTTCATAGAAAGTTTACTGGATGTAAAGAACGAAGCCCAGACATAAAGGACGTCCTTTGACGCAGGCTTCTTGCCGTCTGTGTGGCCCTGGCTTAAAACGACGTAGAAGCCCCATAGATCTTTTAAACGTTAGTAGATTTAAAAATCTATTTAGAGGTCTAAAAATTCCACCCATTCCGGGATTTTTAGCCTCTAAATAGGTTTTTAAATATGTGCTTAGCACGGGTTAGCATTCAAAAGAATGTAACCTTAGTAGATGCTCGCTATTGGTACATAATATGTTAGACACACATGATTTTACGATATCTGTGCTTTTGCTGTACGCAAATAATTTGATAACTTTCTTTGCAGGACGTAAATGGTAAATTCGCTAAGGTTATCAGAGGGGGCGTAGCTCAGATGGTAGAGCGCTCGCTTAGCATGCGAGAGGTACCGGGATCGATACCCGGCGCCTCCATTCATATAATTACTTTTACATTTTTTTTTTCATTTACTTAGTGTGCAGTGCCCACTTGCCCCATTTAAATCAGTGAAAGGATTATTCAAATAATCTATTCTTCACAGAATCAAGTGATTCCGGCACAAAGTTAACAATGAAAGTGTAAAATGTTAATGGGTTCAAAACCCAATAAAATCTATTGGGTTTTGAATTACCTAGATACTATTTTTTGGGATACAATAAAATAAAATATGTGAAGATTGTCGATAGGCTCGTTTATTTTCCTATCTTAAAACTAGGTTATTAAAAATAATGAGTGAACAAAATGATAAAAAAAACTTGGCTTCTGCCACATTAATTCATAGGTACAGTCGACAGGAGGTCAAACTTCTTAGCGTCGAGAGGTCTAATGGGCCGTTGTCAGCACAAGTTCACAAATCAATTCATAGATAGCGCTTACAGCCGTGGTCAAACAAGAACAGGGACAAGTCTGTCAAATTTCGCTCAGCGTAGATAAATTTTGAGTTTTACTCCCAGTTTCTCGTACACTAAAAATCTGTTAATCCACTATTAACAGCTGTCAAATGTATTTTCTGAATGAACTTTAGCCAACTGACAGCTGGTAACAGTAGATTAGCGGCTTGTTAGTGTAACAGAAACCGGGGGTTATTCTGGTTCTTCTATGGCCACGCCTGTAAGCGCCATCTATGAATTGATTTGTGAACTTGTGCTGAAAACGGATCATTATGCGCCCAAAATCATGTCAAAATCCTAGGTACAGTTTTCGAGTATGAAACTTTACATTATGCCGGCGCCAGACAGAAGTTAAAACAATTTTATGTGACAATAGTAACAAAGGTCCGTGCCACACATGTGCACACTTATGTGATCACTTGTTTGAACTTGTCTGGCGACGGCATTAGGTCAATGAGCCGTTTGCAGCAAAAAATCACAAAGCCATTCATAGACGGCGCTTACAGGCGTGGCTATAGAATTACTGGAATACGGCTGTCAAAATTTTGCTCAGCGCAAATTAGTTTTGACAGTCGTTTCACGACGAACATTTCAGTTCTTCCATGGCCACGCCTGTAAGCGCCATCTATGAATTGCTTTGTGAATTCGTGTTGAAAACGGCTCATTAGATTTTTTCAGGATTTAATGCGCGTAAAATAAATGGTCGTCAGTACCTAAACAAGGCAAAATAAACCATGACTGTTTCGGTACCAAATTGTTGCAAAGTCACCGATAAGAAGTTGGGGGCTGCTAACTAGCGCCACCAACGGAATAAAAATCATAACTTGTTTTAAAATAAGTTTTTTCCAAAAAGTAAACGTCAAAAATGTTAGCCACTATCACAACTATTTTTAGAACCTAGGGGAATCGATTTCTGGCAAAAACGGCCGTTTTTAGCGGAAACCGATTTAAGTCCTGGGATGTTAATAGATACTACAAGCTGTATAATATTGTAAAAATAATTACGACAGATATGGGGATTTTTGATGTTTACTTTTTGAAAAAAAACGTATTATAGAACAAGTTACGATTTGTATTCAATTGGTAGCGCTAGTTAGCACCCCGCAGCGTCGTATTTGACTAAATGCAAGTACATATAGGCTGATTTGCTGTCGACTTTACGGAAGAAAAAAGGTAAGAAATAACATATGCAAGCAAGAAATGCTCCTAATAAAAAGTTAAAAATAAAGAGTTAATTATTGGCTAGGGGATCCAAAATCCCTAAAATCCTGTACATAATGTAACATTTAATAAATATGTACATATAATGATCTGCTAAAAATACAGTTGTGGTCAGATATACAATATTTTCTATCAGCAGATCTTTCAGCTGCAGAAAATTACAACTAGCCTCCAAAAAAACATGATTCCTTATAACACTGGTAAAGGAAAAATCTTTACCACCCACTATTTAAACTGCGTTTGAAGAGTGTTTCAGAGGAACCGTTCATTAATAAATAACAGTAAAACAAATAAATAATAAATCCAATAAAATAACCGTTAACTTTGTTATACAAAGTCATAGTAGATACAAATTTTATGAAACTCAGCCCAAATGTTGCTTCTCATATATTACAATGAATAAGAGATAATTATTGCTGATTAATAATTGCCAGATGTAGTTACGTGTTTTCTCATTATTGCCACATATCAATTTATTTTTGCTGATTGTTAAGTTCTTACATATCGTTAATATGGATATTGGTTCCATGGGACGTTTTCAATAGAATGCTTTTTGAGCTTGTGCTTTTTTAAGTATTTTGAGTCTATAAACGCTTCGTCGCACAGGGAGCACACATAGGGCCTTTCTCCAGTGTGAGTTCGCAGATGGACTACCAAATTGCCTTTCAGGGCAAAGAATTTCATGCAAATTGAGCAACCAAACTTTCGTTCCCTCGTGTGTGTAAGTTGGTGTGTTCGTAAATGAGTTTTTGTTTTAAACCTTAGAGTACATAGTTGGCAGGCAAATGGTCTCTCATTGGTGTGGACCCGTTCGTGCATTAGTAACATGGCTTGACTTGTACAGCCTTTGCCGCACTGATCACATTCAAAACGCTTCACATTTTTGGACTTGACAATTTTGTGTGTCGCTAGATGATGCTGCATATCTTTCTTTGAGGGCATTACTTCTCCACATTCAGAACATAGGAGCTCCATGGGATTAATCATGTGCATGCTTTCAACATGTTGTTCTAAAGCTGATTCAACAGAAAACATCTTTTGGCACAGCGAGCAAGCGAAACCAACTAGTTTTCCATCATTGGTTGTAACCTCTTGCATGATAGTCTTCATAAGTTCCTCTTTTACCTTGATTAACTTTGATCTACTGCATTGTTCAGAGTCTTTATGCTCTTGTAGTTCTGTTGTAGTGGCAAAAACACTATCACAATGGCAGCACGCCAGTGGATTGACATGAGTCAGTCTGTGCGTTTGCATTGTTATCTTCTGATGGAACCGTTTTGCACATACGTCACACTCATACTCTTTGATGCCCTGGTGAATCATCATATGACGTTTTAGATTATTGGGATTTGCAAAGGTTTTGTTGCATATGGTACATTGGGGCTTGATATTGGTATGGGTGAATTTTATGTGCTGAGTCAGTATGTTTCTCTTGATAAGCTGTCCACATATAGGGCACTTTACTAGGAGGCCAGTAACACTGTGGAGTATCATGTGGCCCTTCAGTATCGCTGGGGACTCAAAACCTTTTCCACATAGGTTGCATAGGTGTTCTCCTTTATGCAGAGTTTTGTGTGTGGATTGGTGTAATTCATATTCAGTAAAGTCTTCAAAGGTTTGTCCGCAATCACACAAAAATAGGCCATCTTCCTGCTGTAACACAGTTGCTATATCTCCATCATCAGCATATTCTTTTATAATCTGTAGAGAATTATCATCACCTTCACACAGAATTACTTCTTGGGACATGGGATCGTCTTCATCATTTTCATCATCATTCATTATATAAGTCAGATAAGTTATATTCTCACCATTGGCTCCTTTAATGACTATAGTACCATCTTGCCTTGTTGTTGTCATCAATTTAACTAACTTATTACTGCTAGAGTTGGGTAACGCTTCCAGTGTGTCACCTGTTATGATCATTTCTACATTGCTGTCATTACTTTTGTCCTGAGTGTCTGTAAAAGTATCTATAATAAATCTCTGCTCATCTTGTGATTTCTCTTCCCCAAGTTCAGGACTCTCCTCAATGTTCACATGATAAGGGAAGCATTCCTCATCATTGTCTTGACTTTCTTCTTCATTCTCCAAGATTGTAGCTGGGACATTTGCAGGAATTTTATCTGTAATCATGTAAGACTCAATTGAACTCTCAAAGTTATCTGTTTCAGTTACAATGGTTGACTGCATTGTTTCCTTTGGCTCAGCTTTGACTTGCTTTGATTCTTCTGTTTCTTCTTCTTGGACAGAACTAAGTTCATCTTCCTCATCTTTCTGGTCAACTACGAGGACATAGAAACAGTCGTCAACACAATCTCCTGTCTCTTCTCTAATTAAAGTCTCTAGATGCTTTCTTTCTTCATCGTCAAGGTTTTCTTGGATCATTTCAAATTTTTCATGTACTTCCTCGTCAACTTCCTCTTTTATAGAATTTTTACTGAGAAGATACTTCTCGAGCTGAGCATTAAGTTCTTTGTCCATATTGAGACACTGTGTACGGAAGCCGTATGCAGAGTTTAACAAATCATAGCACTCCGTGCAGAGGTTGTGTGGTAGATTATCTTCAGAGTTCACCTGGAATTGTTCACAAATTGAGATAAGTCTATGACGGAGTTTACATGTTCAGTCTGGCGTCAGTTCTGTCCGTGACCTTGATCAAGCTTAGATTAATGCCCAACTGAGGAAGCATAAAAATATTCGAATATCTGTCTGTCTGGTCAATCAGTACACTGAATAGACACTTAAGTCTGCCATTAGTCTAAGCAGACTAATGGAATTGACTGATGCCAGACTGAACGTGTAAATTCCGTCTATGAATGTAATAAGTACCAATGTATGTTGATCAAGGTTACCTTATTGCAAAATCATATATAATTATATAAAAGTACAAATATCAAAAAGTTTATAGGTTATGTTTTACAGAAGAAAACAAACGACTGCAGAATCAAGTGACAAGTACGATTTTGCAAATAGCTTGTAGCTAAATATAACAATGATATAACGTTTTACTAACTGAAATAGCACCAGATCAGCCCGCGTACCTCTATCGAAGTTATATCGAGGAATTTTTGCTTCAATTTCTCTTCACCGTCCAATATTTGTATTTCTGAGTCAGTAGCAAGGCAACAGCGGCATAAACCAGACCACGTCTCCATGTCAAAACGTCGTATACATGATCAAACCACCAGGGAACCCTGGAAATAACACAATTTTCACCATTACATCCATTGTTTTGACAGCTACACTAATCAGAGAGCGCTAAAATGAACTTCCAAAGAGAAAAAATATCTACGGACCTTGGCCATAGGTAAGGAAATCTATGGATAAATTCAAAAATTATAGACAAGGCAAGGGGAAGCGTAGACAATCGAATCGATTGAGCTCAGTGACAAAATGGCGGACGGGAGCCAGGGTTGCCAGATCCGCGATTATATTTCTCATATCAGGGGCGTCAAAAATCTGGTAAGTTCAGTAAAAAAAAACGTAGTAGTCTAAATTTGTAATTATTTGAAAATTCTCTCTCTTGTAGACTAGTATTTACTAGCTAGGGTTGCACTTGGGACGATAAAAGAAGAAACACACATACGTTAGATAAAAAACTATTTAAGTAAGTATTTATGATAAAAATGTTTAAAAATTAAGCAATACGGGACATTAGCAAAATCTTCGTTTCTTAAGTATGTATTTTTTCTTCATTTTGGCGTACATATGTTCGGTTGTTTCAAAATTAACGCAATTTGCTTCGCGATTTGGCGCTCTAGCACGTTTCTGAACTGAACTAAAAGGGTTAACTAATTTAATTCATTTATGTACAAGTTTACAATAAACGATTTAAATTAATGTATTGTAATAATCAATTAAGATTAAATTAGTAACTAAACTAAATTCAAATTAATATAAAATAATAAAAATAAATACCTATAATTTTAATTATATATATATATATATATATATATATATATATATATATATATATATATATATATATATATATATATATATATATATATATATATATATATATATATACTAATATAAAATAAAAAAAAATCTAAGCAGAGATAGCGGGACGATCTCACGATCTGTTTGCCGGACTAGCAAGAGGTGGATATGAACAGGGAGGAGTGGAAGGCAAAAGGAGAGGCTTTGCCCAGCAGTTTCGGTTTCGGTTAGTAACTGATTCGCTTTTACTGTAATACGCGCTTGCAGTCTGCATTTGCATGAGGCAAGGACAGAACTTCGAGCGCAAAACTGGCTAAGTCAGAGAAATCTTCAGTTATAAGAAAAATTAGCCAAAACTCTTTGACATTTGTAATATTTTGTGAGCGGACTTTGGCAATTGGCAATCTTCGCCATTGATCGCCTTTTTTTGCTTTGTTCATCATTATATTCATGGCAAGAGCTTCATCAAGGGCATACTCCCTTAAATTGTTTAAGAGGGTAGAAGATAGCCCAAAAGCTTAGTTTGGATAGCACAGGATCTTCCATATCGTACTTTTTTGTTAATTTCCTTACTTCTTCCTTACTAACTATGAGTTAGTTGTGTCTGTATTCTTTGACCAACGATGCGAATAAAACCTGATCATCAGCGTGTCACAAGCATTTGACAAGTAGCTCACCCATCCTTATCCTATAGTCATTCTTGTCCTTGAATAATTTTCAATAGCATTCAAGAAAATATACTGAAATAATTCTAATCTACAGAAGCCTGAATCAAAATATTCAGTCAAGGCTCTCAAAATTATCTATTTCCTCAAAATAATGAAATCAGACCTTATGGTCCTTATCACCTTGAATTACGTTTATACGTTTATACGTAATTCAAGGCAAAATTTATTTAGGTGGCAACTCAGCGCATGACCACGCACGCGCGGTGAATTAACAGGCTTGCCAACATACAAGAAAAGTTTAGTCGTGATATTACATATTATCTAAAATAATATAATGCACATGCAATGTAAAAAATAAATTATAACCAAAAAAATAAAAGAAAAGAATTTGTATCGAGAGTTTATTTCTAGATTAAATATTTTTATTTGCAGTAATTATTTGAACTAGCAACGTAGCATAGCATTATATGAGTATGTGTAAACGTTTTTCCGCGCGTATTTTGAATCAACATGTTCTGCTGTTTTGAAAAATATCCAGTAGGTATTTACAATACTTGTACAAATTTTGTGACAAGATATTTTTTCTAGCGTCTAGAGGAAACTAATACGTATGATTTAATTAGGTATCTGCCCAGTTGGGCAGATACCTAATTGGGAACTTTCTACATAGGCGCCTGCCTGCGTGATTATACTAAGCCAAACTGGCAGTTGCCAGCCTTTGGCCAGCCACATATTATTATGCCGAACGGATGTGTGATGGAGTGCAAAGTTCTTTAGCGGAGACCACGCACTGGTCGCAGAGTATGAAGCTCACCAGTTCGCTTGACCGATGATCTGAGTCAGATTTCTGAGTTGCCCCCAGTTTCTTTTAATATACTTACTGTCAACAGAAGGCATCGACTGTATGACGTTGGTGAGGCTCAGCTCTTGTCTACCTTTACGTTCTTGTTTTTTCTGGTTTTTATTTCTACCTTACAGAAACCTAGCATTACCATCTCGCTTAGAAATGCAAGGGGGGCGGTGGACTATTTCTGTCCTGTCGTTAAAACAGTATTATTATAAAAGATCACAATGTTAAGTTTTAATTAACATATACCTATTGAAATTGTTGTTTTATCTATCGCATTAGGTACAAGCCTGTAATGATAGAGGTAAACTTGTAGAAATAAATAAATGAAATAAAACAGCAGTCAAGTGTTTTTTTGTATGCACTTTGGCCAACTGACAGCTGTTAGCTTGTTAGTGTACCAGAAACCGGGGGCAAATCTATTCTATAGGTTACCACCTACGGATTTGAAATATAGGTATGGCAGTGCCCGTTCTCCTTAGAGAGTAAATCTTATTTCCAGATAGATATAGCGATTTCGGCTTTGAGTTTTCTTTTCGGCTTTGTTTATTAAGTTAGTTAGTTCAAGATTGATATCAACCCTTTGTATGTCCCCTCTGCTGGGGCACGGGTTTCTTCCTGTATCGCAGGAAGTCCGGGTTAGTGGATTGTAAGACAGTGGCGGGCCTTACTGTCAGCAGTTATCAAGCCGCCCATAAAGGCCTCTGACTTAGCTTAACGACTGCCATTACATGACAGCCGGCACCAACGTCATAACGTGCCTTTACTAGCATCTGGCTTGGAAATTTTACCTATATCGATGCTGTGTGTGGTGGCAATAAATGGGTACCAGACTCTGCATGTGTTACAGGTTTGCCCTGGGTCCTTATTCTGTAAGGACCCACAGGTGACACTCATGAGAATCAACTGAAACAATAGTAGATTAACAATCTACGAGGGTAGAAAGAATCAATTCCCGAGGTATTTAGACCGGCTATAGTCCGAGTAGGAATTGATTCTTTTACCCGTGTTAAACACTCTACTTTTCATTTTAGCATAAAAGGTTATTATCTATTTTTTTTATTCCGTCATAGATACTATAGCAGACTTATACTATTAACCCGCCAAGTTTTGTCGACTTTTTAAATATGGAACTCACCGCGTAATTGTTGCGGCTTATTCCGCTCAAAGAAGTTTGCGCTAAGTTCACACTGTTGGCTGTTTAGAAACTGACAGCATTTTTTTAATTAGTTTTTTTTTAAAAAGCCTATTTTATTACATAAAACTCTTCACAGCTAACAGTAGTTCTATTTTTAAAGTTCATTCCGGCCCTTAGGTGGGAAGTAATTTGAATGAGTTTTTCCTCTATAGGGAGGGAAGCAGCATTTTCCACCCAATAATCAGATCAAAACAACACTACTTTCCGAGTGTAAGAAATGAAAATTTGTTTCGCTTGAACTTATTTCGAAATCGTGTTCGGGCGTTTGGTGTGTCGGCCTTTTACTTTCCGGGCTTATGAACGATCGCGATTTGAAGCTATAGGGCTATTTATGCTTCGACAAATTAGCAAATCGGGCATGTGTTTTCAGGCATCAGTTATTGGTCATTCGATGTTAGGTACGAGACCCCTAAATAATAATGGAGCAATCGTAAAACGATTGCAATGAATGCTCTATGTAGAGTTCATCAATGGAAATTTAGTTAGGCTACAGAACTGAAATACTTGCATTTCCCGTCACACCACTGACTTAGCCGCTTTGGACTTGTCTGCGTTTCGTCTAAAACTGATCATTAGTTTCGCTGCCATTTAGGTACTCTATCGCTCAATCAACGTTCACGTCAGGCATGCCGTGTTTTTCAAGCGTATGTGTATGTATGTATGTATGTATGTATGTATGTATGTATGTATGTATGTATGTATGTATGTATGTATGTATGTATGTATGTATGTATGTATGTATGTATGTATGTATGTATGTATGTATGTATGTATGTATGTATGTATGTATGTATGTATGTATGTATGTATGTATGTATGTATGTATGTATGTATGTATGTATGTATGTATGTATGTATGTATGTATGTATGTATGTATGTATGTATGTATGTATGTATGTATGTATGTATGTATGTATGTATGTATGTATGTATGTATGTATGTATGTATGTATGTATGTATGTATGTATGTATGTATGTATGTATGTATGTATGTATGTGGGTATTATAATGTCAATTCGATGTACATTGCAAGATCGCTCAACTCAAAGATTAACTCTGGTACGCAATGTACCTGGTATTGTCGTAATAAACTACGAATGGAAGCGCTCGTGACCTAGTGGAACCGAGTGATTGGAATGAATCACTTGGGTTAAGCGCAACAGGCGCGGTCCTGTGCTGGATGAGTGACCATCCCGTGACTACCGCTAGTGGCATTTTTTTCCGAGCACTCCTGCTTCGCAAGGCACATTAAGTGCCGGCTGTCATGTAATGGTCGCTAAGCCATGTCAGAGGCCTCATGGGCGGCTTGATAACTTCTGACAGTAAGGCCCGCCACTGTCTTACAATACTCCACCAACCCGAAACTGGCACCCGTGGTAGATTATGAAGTAACCTTCCTGCGACGCAGGAAGAGACCCGTGCCCCAGCAGTGGGTACTTGCCAAGGGTTGATATCATCAAACTACGAATTATAGTTTTATGAAACACGGCCCAGGTAAATTCATTACGGAACAGCTTTGTTATTTCGACGTTCGCATTGACTCTCAATATTCTAGGACGTTTTTGGGGATTTTATTAAGCCCTGTCGACGTAGAGACGCTTGTGACGTCACTGGAGTGTCACGCACGCATTTTGCCCGACAAATGTCAAGTTAGTGGAGCTGTCTTCGCGAGATAACGTGTGACGAGGGTGTTCTCATTTATGATATCCTAGTACCTACTTAGCCGGAGAACGGCCGAGGGATGTACGGACATTCTATGTAAGTGCGCGAATTTGTGAGGAGTTGGGTAATTTGTTTTTATTAAGCCGTGTTTTTCAAGGGTCCACTGTCCACAGTGTAGAAAACATGCTTCGTTTCCTTGTAAATACGAGTACCTATAAGTAAACTCAGGCCTGTATCCCACAAGGGTATCATTGGGTACCCTTGGAATTACATTCTAAGGGTGTTGCTTAGTAGATTACGAAATAAAATAAATCGGCCTATATTCATCATTCAAGTTCAAAACACAGAAGTTTCCAGTTACTCTTAGAATAGATGCGTGATGAAAAGGGCAGACGCTCAGTAAATAGAGGCAAAGAGGCAAATAACTGCTGTTGTGCTTATATTGTTCTGTTGAAAAACTACGTGTGAACCTAGACTATAGACCCCGAACTCAGGCGCTCTCCAGTAATTAGTGCGCGGATCCAGCTCTCAAAAAAGTTTGTGGTCTTATTCGCGTTTCTGAACTGAGAATTTCACTAAGTAAATACTCGTACTTAAGTAACGTTCTGTCACGCTCTTTGCTGCGAAATTCGAAGAGACAGCACCATAGTTAAGTAGGCAATTAGATAGCGAAATTCTCAATTCAGAAACTGGCCCATAGCCACGCGGAAACCGCCCAAGTTCGAAATCGACCAAGTTCGAATTCGCCCAAGTTCGAAATCGCACAAGCTCGAATTCGCCCAAGTTCGAAATCGCACAAGCTCGAAATCGCCCAAGTTCGAAATCACCCAAGATCGAATTCGCCCAAGTTCAAAATCGCCCAAGTTCGAATCGGAACTGATCGACATAGTGCACGCATATCAGCCTATCGCTTCTTCTTAGCGTGTCGATGACAAACCATCGTGGTGGAAGGATTGGCCAATTAGCCTAAGGGACTCGCTGATTGCTGCCCAGGGGGCGCCAGACGTACGAGCTCAATGAGTATTGCGCTCTACTTATTAAAGCTGAATTAAAGCAATACTAATATATATTTTTTATATTTTTATGCCGTGTGGTGTCGGCCTAGAGAATAGCACCAACCCAAACTCTTCCCGCGGGTGTCGTAAAAGGCGACTAACCGGGGGGTGGGCAGCAGCGCCCCCTGCAGTACAATTCCACCGAACTGCGATCCCCAACCCGCATGCCCAGCGTGGGGATTGTGGGCATTACCCCCCAATAATGGCACAACCTTGTGCTATGGCACTCATTAGGGGAAGGCTATGTCCAGCAGTGGACTAATATAGCCTGAAGAAGAAGAAGATACTTTTATATCGAAACCCTAGCCTAGCTGCAGGTCTCAATACGACTGACACCTAAACAGAACGTAACGATTTCGTTTAAAATAATTCAAACTTGACTGGACGGCTGCACCAGCCAACTATTGTAAAGAAGTATCGTAACATTTCCCCCTCGTCATCAATAAATTTTTGTTAATTAACAACGCCCGGGGAGGCTCCTTTCATGCACGCCTCAATAGAAAATGAAAATTTGACGTCACAAGGCTACTTGGGTTGTGGGCTGACCCACAATGGTGGATCTACGCTTGAGCCTTATATCGGTAAACGGGGTTTTACTGGGACGGACAAGCTTTCCCTATCTGCGTGGGAACAAATGAGCTTGAATAAGAGACAAGTTGACGTGACGAGGTTGTTCGCCGGATTTACAGTAGAGAGGGATCGACTCACTTCGGATTTGTCAAGTGGAATTTGATTTTGTTAAAAACTACTAATTACATACATAGGTACATATCCTAACCCCAGCCTATATCCCAGAGGGGTAGGCAACCAGGGACTGCCACTAGCCACAGTCCTGACGGATCACCTTTGCTTCATCGACGTTCATAAGTTTTTGCATGTACTTTTCATCTTCCCCTTTGCTAATACATCCCCTATTTGGTCGATGTATGTCCGCCAAGGACGTCCCTTACCAGTCCTTCTACTCACATTCGCAGTATATATTTGTTTCGTCAATTTTTCTTCCTTCTTTGCTGAAGTGGCAGTGGGCTGGCCATATCTCGCGAACAACCGACAACCGTTGGAGTAAACGTGTTCTTGAGTGGAGACCGCGAGTCGGCAAACGTAGTGTAGGACGCCCGCCGACCAGGTGGGATGGCGATCTGCGAAAAACTGCCGGCAGATGCTGGATGCGGCAAGCTGAAGACAGGGCGCTATGGCGCTCATTAGGGGAGGGCTATGTCCAGCAGTGGACTACATAATATAGCCTGAAGAAGAAGAAGAATCTTTCTTCCTTCATCCTCTCCACATGTCCAAACCAACGCAACATTCCTTTCTCAATTCTATTAAAAATATTAATTAGTATACTATTTTTATTTTTAATGCACTAACCCGTGCTAAGGACAAATTTAAAAACCTATTTAGAGGCTGTACGTAAGACAGAGAATAGTGTAAAGAGGTTCGAAATTTCACTGATGCCGGTGAGTCGCCCATTGGCTCAATTGGTAGAGTGCTGGCACGGATAGCCAGAGGTTGCGGGTTCGAATCCCGGCATAGGTGAAATTTTTAGCCTCTAAATAGGTTTTTATTAATTAGTACTTCAGAAAAAGGAGGTTTTCAATTCGTCCGTATATAATTTATTTGGACTGCCTCGTTGGGCTAGCGGTCATCATCATTAACCCATTATGTCCCCATCGAGGGCCATGGGTCTCTTCTCTGAGGAAGGCATTGGCCATACTCCACCACGGGGGCCAAGTCCGGATTGGTAGAGGCATGCAAGTCTAGTGGCTGGTCTTACTGTCAGAAATCTTCAAGCCGCCCTAAGGCCTCTGGCGTGGCTTAACGACTTCCATCTATCGACTCATCTATGGGCTAGCGGTATCTAGCCTGATTACCATGCCGCAGGTCCTGGGTTCGATTCCCACTGCGGCCCGCCGTGTGCTAATGGCATCAGTCTAGGTATATATCCATGCCTGTGAAGTCCTTGAAGTCCTTACCAATACTCAGGGTATCCTTGGGAGTTATTATTATCTATGCTCAGCTAAAATTCACCACATTGTCTAATTTTATTCATTCGGTACCTCTAGGGTGGTCTTCGTCAAATTTGGCCAAGATTTGTGGATAATCGTTATCAACCCTTCTGTGTCGTCACTGCTGGGGCACGGGTCTCTTACTGCATCGCAGGAAGGTTATACCATACTCCACCACGGGGCAAGTCCCGGTTGGTGGAGGATTGTGGATGCTATCCGTGAGTAATCATTCATTTTAATTTTAGCGTTTGTTTTTCTTCAAGTTTCTTTTTGTAACGTTTTTTTTTTAATTTAGTGATACGATTATTTATGCCACTATACTAGCAAACTTACAATCAAAACTAAAAGGCACTTTTTGTTGACATAAAACAATGAATTTGGTTGGCAATATTAATTTCCTTGGGGAAATAAGAAAAGGTTCAACAAACCACAAGTGTAGGAAAAACTTGTACTTAGTACAGAAAAACTTATGTTATGTCACACAAAAAGAATTCCCAAACTGACAATTGGGTTGTTAATACCGCAATAAAGTATTGTTTTGATATAACAACTCCTAGCTGTTGAGGATTCAAGTATAGATTACTATAGCTGAATCCTCAATTTGCAAAAATATTTTGACCCCATTCATGTAAAAATTAAATTTTTAACCGTTTTTCAGTTTATAACCGACTTCAAAAGAGGAGAAGGTTGTCAATGTACTGGTCTGGAACTTGGCACCGACTCCAAGTTATACTTGTACAATACCTACATGTATTTCGAGTGTAGAGGTAATTTTCGCTTGAAACATTTCTGAGTATACTATTTTTATTTTTATTGCACTAACCCGTGCTAAGTTTTTTTACATTTCTGAGTTTTTAGTGGTATTGAAGTCGGTTTTTATTTTTCGTACGTCTTCTGTGGCATAAATACAACATCACTCCAATCTAATTTTGAGGCCAGTTCCGCATTGTTGCAATCGGGATGTAGACTACCGGACAAGCGGAATAAATTTGCATCGAAATATGTTTGCCAACTGTAAAGGTAGAGTTAAACCTAGTCAGTACTAGTTAGGGGTTGACAATATGTTTTATGTAAATTTCGGGGTAAGCTGCCTTACCCTTTAATCCCGGTGACAAGGGGTCGGTACACACGACAGATGGAAAATCTTTTAAATATCGTTGCAAATTAGCCCTTAACGTAATTGAGTAGAGTACATCATGGCCGTGTCATACAGCTAACATAACTTGGCTAGTACTATCTACGCCACATGCCCAACACTAGAGCTTCTTCAATATCAACCCTTGGTATGTCTCCACTGCTGGGGCACGGGTCTCTTCCTGCATCGCACCTCGGGGGCCAAGTACGGGTTGTTGGAGGATTGTAAGACGGTGGCGGGCCTTACTATCAAGCCGCCGATAAGGTCTCTGACATGGCTTAAGGGCTACAATTACGTGACAGATGGCACCAACGGCTCACCGTGCCTTGCGAAGCACGGAAGCGCTCGAAAAAACGCACTAGCGGTAGTCACGGGATAGCCACCCACCCAGCACCTGACCACGGCTGTTGTTGCTTAGTCCAAGTGATTGATTCCAATCACTCGGTTTCACGAGCGCTTCTTATTATTTTAGTTTTTTTTGTCTATGGTCATTTTTTGCGACAACTTGCTCACGCGCAGCGCCTAAAACCCCTGTACCGTAAATCAAACCCGACTTTCCCTTAAATTATAGAAAATCTTAGTAAAAACTTGTTTCTTTGTTCTTTGCCTGAACAATGACCGTTCGATCTACATTGCGTATTCAATTAGGTAGTATTAGTCTTCCTACTTGTTATTCTATGGGATTATCGGCTATGCATCGATTGTTGAAGTCAACCACGAACTGTACGTTCCAATTCGTAACTTGGCTCAATTTTATCATAGCGGCATATATAACGATGATTTCAGGTTGATAATGAGTGGAGAATTACCTCTTTGTACAAATCAATTTTGTTAAGTATTAGTAAACAAACAGATACGTAATAGTCTCATTAGAGAACGTTGTGGACTGAAAGAGGATGTAGTGACTAGAATTGAGAAAGGAATGTTGTGTTGGTTTGGATATGTGGAGAGGATGAAGGAAGAAAGATTGACGAAACAAATATATACTGCGAATGTGAGTGGAAGGGCTGGTAAGGTCTCGAGCCGGGCATCTCCCACTTTGGTGGAGCGCCACTCGCAGCGTCTAAAAGCAGCTTTTTCCTAGCTATCAGGAGAAATGCCAGTAGCGGTTAAATGCCTTTTAAGAACGTTTTTAACGCAGGTGCTGTCATGCTACTTTTCATGCACCGTTTGACAGCTTGGAATGGAAGACGGCCTTGGGCAGTCGGCGGCCTTCCATGCGCATTACGTGATCTTAACTGAGCTATCATAAACATTGCTTCCATACCCTGTATTTGTGTCTGTCTTAAAACTTTGGAAAAACCCGTCCAAAGCCCACATACTCTTACACGTGCCATGACCGCGGTGAACTTAACTGCCGAACTTCAACGTTCAACTGCACCGAATATAAATCACATCCGAGCGCACCGCCGCAGAAGTCCTGCCACCCCTTGAGGTCGCCGCCGTCGTATTACGATGAGGAGGAAATCATCATCATCAATAATTTGGACACATCATAATCATATTTCCTTTAATGCACTAACCAGTGCTAAGGACAATTTTAAAAACCTATTTATTGGCTCAAATTCCACCAATCCCACGCCGCGACCGCTGGCACGGTTAGCCAGAGGTCGCGGGTTCGAGTCCCGGCATGGGTGGAATTTTTAGCCTCTAAATAGGTTTTTGACCTTAGCACGGATTAGTGCATTAAAAAGAATATAATTATGTAGGTACAGCGATATCATTCCGATGTACAAACCTAACTGCAAAGTAAGAAGCGCTCGTGGCCTAGGCGAACCGAGTGATTGGAATCAATCACTTGGTTAAGCAACAACAGGCGCGGTCAGGTACGGGATGGGTGAGCGATAGTCCCGTGACTACCGCTAGTGGCATTTTTCCGAGCGCTTCCGTGCTTCGCAAGGCACGTTAAGCCGTTGGTGCCGGCTGTCATATAATGGCAGTCGTTAAGCCATGTCAGAGGCCTTATGGGCGGCTTGATAACTTCTGACAGTGAGGCCCGGCCACTGTCTCACAATCCTCCACCAACCCGGACTTGGTCCCCGTGGTGGAGTATGGCCTAACCTTCCTGCGATGCAGGAAGAGACCCATGCCCCAGCAGTGGGGACATATAAGGGTTGATAACGATAGGAAACGGAGATAGTCAATAATTTTATGTTTGACCTTTCGTTAAGAAGTGACGAGAGGAACAGAGTCGGACTTACTTGTCGTAAAAAACGTCTTGCTCGTATGTTTCATCGTAAAAAAAGTACAAGCATGGAACTTGCCATGATTGTGGGACGTATTATAATTATGTTCAAAAAAACATTAGCCTCTGTATATACTTAATGAGATCATTTATACAGCGTCTAGTGACATCTTAGCTCACACTAGACTCACACTAAATGGGTGAAGGGACTACTCGGATGCTGGAGTGCCTAAGACTTTGTCTTAGATCATATAAACTTGTTCCAATTGTTCCAAAGACAAATAATAAAAAAAAGGACAAACGGGATTACGGAACCCTCGGTGCACGCGTCCGACTCGCACTTGTTGGTTTTTTTATATACCCTCTATACGTCTGCCGGGCATAGACCGTCTCTCAGGGAGAGAGTATGGATTTAGCTTAATTACCACAAGAGCCCACCGCCGGTTTGGCGATTATAGATAGATAGATAAAACTTTATTACAAAACCATAAGTGATGAGGTAAGTGAAAACAAGTTTCGCAATTAAGTTAGATAGATAGAAAATTCTTTATTGTACATAGAAATTGTATAAAAATATAGTACAATTGGCGGCCTTATTACTAAAAGCAAATTCTTCCAATGAACAAATCTGAAACAATTTTCGCAGCAGGTAGTTACTTTTGTTTGAACTTTATTTGCTTTCTAATTTCTCATTCTAACTTGTTTTCTCTTCTTTTTAGTTCTCTAATATCTTTAGGCTGGCTGGATGAAATTTGTGTTTAAATAAGTCGGCCTTTGCACGAAACTTTTATCACATTATAGGTTAATATCAATAATAATAATAACAACAGTTCGGTTTGGGTATTTCCAACGTTACATTTGACCGGCAAAGGGTCCCAGCCCTTGGCGGATTGGCGATCCCAAGCTTTTCTTCAATTTTATCCAAATTGCTATTTCTATTAAGCCCCAAGAAAATGAAATGAATAAGAATCTTCGGTGATTTTAGGGTTGTTTGGTCGATAGCAAAGCCTTTTGTTTTTTTTTGTGATGGTATTCTTTATGTCATTATATTGAAGTCGATTTGGCTGAAACATTCTTTCTCTTGCTGCGTGGTTGGCAGCTGACCAACCGTCGCATTCTTGTTTCAAAGTTGTTTTAAGCCAGCATGGGGTGTATAGTGTTAGCTATTTACTTCACTAGTTAGTATAAAATTCACTGGATCGCTAACTCACACTCCCGACACGACCGTCCCCGGCTCCCGTTCGAATGATCTGACTGAAACTGATACTGACAGCTCGCCAGACTGGCAGTTGACAGCCTGACAGCTGGCTGAATGCCGGTGCACCAGGAGGCTGCGCACACCTCGGTGTACGCATGGGTCAGTGTGTGGTATACTTTTTAGGTATTTACACATATACACTACAGGGAGTAGGACTGCACAAGTTTGTTTGCACGCGTTTTGTTGCGTTAAAATGAAATGAAAAGGTTTTATTCAGAGTAGCGCAGAAACTGCGGCTTAATGAACGTTACAATTCAAACTAGGTGTCCATTTCAAAATCTAGATTATTTTGGAGGACAAATGGACAAAAACTCCAAACTTAGTCTGTTCAAAGTCCTTAATTAACATAGTTTACATAATTATTATAAAACAGAACTCATGCATTGTAATGGCTTTAATTCCAGACCTCATTGTCTGTTGTTTTGTCTTGTTGTTTTGGCATAAAATGCGCTTAACATATTTTTTGAACCGCGTTTTAGGCAAGCTTAATATGTATGAAATGTCATAATAAGCTTTATATAAAATGCTATGTAATAAGCTTTATATAAAATGTCAGAAAGTCACGACTTTTCACATTTAAAAACATTAAGCTTGCCTTCTTCTTCTTCGTCACATCCTTATGGCTGAGAGACGTGACTATGGGGCAGCTTCCGCTACTAGATCTTCGTTCCGATTATGCGCTAGATGTATGGCTGCTTGTAGGGTCCCCCCCTAAGCTCGTCTATGTGCAGAATATTTATGCAATAAAGAATGTCATTAGTAAATAAAACGCGCGATTTTTGTCGCTAATATCTACGCTAATGTTATCAGGAAATATCTGTCAACGCTATAAAATGTATCTGAAAAAGAGTAAGACATTTATTCTAAAATGAAACTGAAGCTGAGTAGAGTCCTCGCGGGTAAAGGTGTGCCGCTGACTGTATTTAACCGGACTTCCCAAACCTATTTTGACTCTGACGCCTTTGGGAGTATATTATTTCTTGGCGATATTATTTAAAAAATTATTACAAACTAAGAACAAAAACCTTACAGAAAAGTAAAAAGTAAAAAATCAATAGATATTTTATATTAATGTTAAATATTTATTGCTTCTTAACTTTTTGTTTTTCTGATTTTATTAATAACTTTTACGTTCGTTCCCTAAAGCTAGAGAAGAATTTGCATGCTTTTCGGGGGATACCTTTGACACCCAGGGCGTCGCGACGCACATTTAAGGAACGTTACACTGGAAGCTGAACAGTAAAATATACTCATTTAAGCTTAGAGGCGTTAGTTTGTGAAATAAACGATCTCCGTCGAAACACAATATGGGCAAGGGGCTGAGAAAAGGCTTCAGAGAGAACCCTCCGGCGGAAGAGACCACCACGCTATTGACCTTTCTTTCTTTCAGAAATAGGATAGGATACCGACGCTATTGAATTCCAGACGGTCTGTTAGCGACGAATTTTTCGCTTTATGAGCACTGAAACGTTCCCTTCGACTACTGCTCAAACGCACTGCGGTTAAAATGACGCACGTTTCAACAAACCGGGGGTGGGAAGCAGCGCCCTCTGCAGTACAATTCCACCGAACTGCGATCCCCAACCCACATGCCCAGCGTGGGGATTATGGGCATTACCACGTATGATAGCACAACGTGGCGCTCTTTAGGGGAGGGCTATGTCCAGCAGTGGACTAGTATAGCCTGACGACGACGTTTCAATAAATTAAGTACAAGCGTTTCCGTGAAGGTCAACATCGTGAAAGAGCTGAGTGTCTGAGACATTCACATTATGTCATCATTTGTCTTCATCAACATCATCAGCCAATATTTGCCCACTGCTGGGTGTTGCCCATTTCCCCATGACGCCATCCTTCGCAGTCTTTCACCATTCGCATCTACGGGCTCCCTGCCGACCTGACCACATCGTCCGACCATCGGGCAGTTGGTCTACCCCCTGACCGCTGCCCGGCTTTCGGCCGCCACTCCGATACTGTCCTGGGGGCCGATTCTCGCCCATGCGAATTGAAAGTATAAAAATTGCTGTGTGGTATCGGCCTAGAGAATAGCACCAACCCAAATTCTTCACGCGGGTGTCGTAAAAGGCGACTAAGGGACACAAACCGGGGGGTGGGCAGCAGCGCCCCCTGCAGTACAATTCCAACAATCTCAGCTCGCCAACCCGCATGCCCAGCGTGGGGATTATGGGCATTACCCCCCAATGATGGCACAACCTTGTACTATGGCGGTCATTAGGGGAGGGCTATGTCCAGCAGTGGACTGATATAGCCTGAAGAAGAAGGAGAATTGAAAGCGTAGACGCAAAATACTTGTCGCATAAAAATAAGATAAGCTCACAAAGAGTCTCACAAAGAGCCTGAGGATGCCTCGTGTTAGAGGCGAAACGCGTCGCGCATTTTTTCACACAAGTATTGGTGTCGGTGGTGGTGTGTTTCTTGCTATTGCTTGGAAAAGTGGGAGGGAGGGCGTTGCATTAACTAACCGATTGGTGCTTGTGGGATTTTTGGCGGAATTCAGCAAATTAACTTTCACATTTTAATTCATTAGACATTTATTTTCTCATTCGAATTCAACGTAGCATGGCGTTCAGAATACAGATTTTGGCTGTCGCTCTACATTTTTCGTAGAATTCCAAGTCTAAAGCCTTAGAGACGTATAGGAATTATTTGCTAATGAAGTGGGTATTGGCTCCCTGGTCCACCTGTCGTCTTCCCACCTTACCAGGTGTGCCACCCATCGTCACTTCAAACTCAAGATTAGAGTTTCGATCACCAACATCGTCGACCTTCGTCCGACGTCAGACGATGGTATTTGGCACTTTTGTAATGTTGCATACCTCTTTACATAATTTTTTGATATTTCCTTAATTCTATCTATCATTATCAAAATTTAAAATTACGTCACCAATTTTTCAGATTTCCTTGACTTTTGGCATTACTCCTTTACATTTCAACTAGACCGCACTACATACGAGTATAAACCGTCGTTTTATGCTTATTCTATTTTTCATAAAAAAAATCTCTTTGTCGTTGTAAAAAACACACAGTTGGAGTCGTTCGAGTTTATTATTTGTAAAAAGTTTTACAACTTAATACTTTATCCACTAGTCTGAAGCATAGCATGGATCGCTCCATAGCTCTTTGTGATCTTTGTGGTTTGTATTGTGCAAAGTTTTGGAGGTTATGTCGGTTTTTAGCCTTAAGTATCATTGTACTATCTATCTAATCATCCCATAAACAGAGCCCACTGTTGGGCATGGGCCTTTTATCTTTCACGCCAACCCTTCTGGTCTTTTGCTAGTCTCGTCCAATGTTTCCCAGCCGCTTGTACAATGTCATTACAGAGAACGTAACGTACGTAATACAGAGAATATTGTAAAGAGGTTCGAAATTTCACTGATGCCAGTGACTCGCCCATTAGCTCAGTTGAAAGAGCGCTGGCACGGATAGCCAGAGGTCGCGGATTCGAATACAGGCATGGGTGGAATTTTTAGCTTGTAAATAGGTTTTTAAAAATGTCGTAGGCCCAACGGAGTATGAGTATTTTTGAACTAAAACTTTCGTAAGCACAACACATTGTAGACTTTTAGTCCGATATAACAACACCCGTAAGTAAATCCGGGCTAAAAGTCTACAAGGAGTATGAGTATCGCAAATCATTAAGAAATACATTTCTATTATACTAAACTATTCGTATACTGACTAGAAAAACTGCGTCCTAAGTCGTATTCACCTCGAAACGTTCAGAAATGAACCCTAGTGCGTCATACCTTTTTACGGGACTGGCTACTACAGCAATCTGTTACTCTTCGATATTAAAATTTCAGATGCTCATTTCAGCCCCTTCGTCGCGATCTTTACATGAAGCTCGACTCAAGCACCTTCTTCTACGTCTACACTTCTATATCTATACTAATATTATAAAGAAGAAATGTTTGTAAGTATGCATGTGGTGGGTAATTTAAGTAAAATAAGAAGCGCTCGTGGCCTAGGCGAACCGAGTGATTGGAATCACTTGAGTTAAGCTACAACAGACGCGGTCAAGTGCAGGATGGGTGACCTTCCCGTGACTACCGCTAGTGGCATATTTCCGAGCGCTTCCGTGCCTCGCAAGGCACTTTAAGCCGTTGGTGCCGGTTGTCATGTAATGACAGTCGTTAAGCCATGTCAGAGGCCTTATGGGCGGCTTGATAACTTCTGACAGTAAGGCCCGCCACTGTCTTACAATCCTCCACCAACCTGGACCTGGCCCTCGTGGTGGAGTATGGCCTTCCTGCGATACAGGAGAGACCCGTGCCCCAGCAGTGGGGACACAAGGGTTAATAATTTTAAAAAAAGAGTGGACACAGCCTCAAGACATTCTGTAGC
Source organism: Yponomeuta sedellus (assembly GCA_934045075.1). Classification (NCBI taxonomy): domain Eukaryota; kingdom Metazoa; phylum Arthropoda; class Insecta; order Lepidoptera; family Yponomeutidae; genus Yponomeuta; species Yponomeuta sedellus. Next base: position 11,801,672 of record OW203744.1, on the reverse strand, counting down.
CTAGCGTTAACCATGCGAATGTAGACGTTACGTTTTACTGCGGGAAAATATCTTATTCCCATGGGAAAATCGACAAACCGCGGGTAACACCACGGGGCACAGCTAGAAAAATAATATAAGCACGACAACAGCTGTTACTTGCATCTCTTTGATAGTCTACTAATCTATAGAAATACACTGTTATCACAATTATATAACCCGTGAAAATTTAAAAGGGACTTCTAGGGTAAAAGATAGAATCGTGTGAACCGCCGAATAAGTTGCACGGGTTATACGTACCATTGGACTACGATTGGGTTCTAGACAGTGTCAATGTAACAATCATTACAGTACTAATATGATTGTATTAAATAATTACGCATTTTAGAGAATTTTAGGCCATACTCCACCACGGGGACCAAGTCCGGGTTGGTGGAGGATTGTAAGGCAGCGGCAGGCCTTACTGTCAAAAGTTATTAAGCCGCCCATAAGGCCTCTGACATGGCTTAACGACTGCCATTATATGACAGCCGGCACGAACCACTTAGCGTGCCTTGCGAAGCATGGAAGCGCTCCTAAAAATGACACTAGCGGTAGTAACGGGACGGTCACCCATCCTACACATGACCGTGCCTGTTGTTGCTTAACTCAAGTGATTGACTCCAAACACTCGGTTCGAATAGGCCACGAGCGCTTCGAATTTTAGAGACTCGCCCCCTAGTATCGCATCAGCAGCCATTTCATAGATACGCTAGCAATCCACTTATATTTAGCCAACAAACGTGTCATATGATACTCGAGGAAAATGTGCCACTAAACTGCGTGTGCGGTTTTGGTCTTTAGCACATGAGAGTAAGGGTCAATTTGGCAGTGAGTAAGAGTACCCATCGTTGACCGAGCACTCTTACGTTGTAGGTAATGAGTGATGGATCGCTTCTCTTGATCACACTGAGGACAAGGAGATAGGAGTAATAAATGCTAGTGGTCGAACTCCTAGCTTTATTTCGGCGTCATTTCGACAAAAAATCATAGAATTTTTTTACGAGTATGTAGCCTTTATATGCTAGATACAAATTTTCTCAGAGAGAGAGAGAGCTTAATTACCAAGCGTGCCCACGACGAATTGGCAATTTCAAGCGCTGAGGTTGTTTAAAACCTCTGACACTCAGGTTCCCTCACGACGTTTTCCTTCACCGTTAGTAAGTGGTACTGCTACTATAAGTTCACAAATGTACATGGCTTAAAAAAAAAAAAGGCATTGTTACATGCCCGCACTGGGAATCAAACCTGGGTCTCTCGCTTCTGAGTCCATGGTTCTACCCACTGGGCTACCACCGCTCTACATAGCATTAGTATTTCTTAATGAATCGCGATGCTCATAAATATTAAACGGGTCTAATCTAAATAACAATAATTTCTTAGGCACACACATACACACACAATGAAAAGACTATTAAGCAGACCGACCAACAGATACAGAACACAATACACAATATACAAAAAAAAAACACCTTTTATACACAGCAATGCATTATCCGGTGTAAGTGCTGTGGGTGTGGCAAATGCACAAGGATTCTGACTCAGCATATCCTGGCGAGTGATACTTCAGCGCTGGTCTTCCGTTAGTACCCATCATCACATCACAGGAAGGTTACGCCATACTCCACCACGGGGACCAAGTCCTTCAACTCCAGGGTTGGACGATTGTAAGACAGAGGCGGGCCTTACTGTCAGAAGTTATCAAGCTGCCCATAAGGCCTCTGACATGGCTTAACGACTGCCATCACATGACAGCCGGCACCAACGGATAACGGCCTTGCGAAGCACGGAAGTGCTGAGAAAAAATGCCACTGACGGGACGGTCCCCCATCCTGCACCTGACCGCGCCTGTTGTTGCTTAACTCAAGTGATTGATTTCAATCACTCGGTTCGACTAGGCCACGAGCGCTTCACTAGGCCACGAGCGGTTCTTATGTTATGTAACTAGGCTTCATTGCCTAGCACATCAGAGCTGACGGAGATTAGTGCTGCTTGTTTACCAACATGTAATTTCGTAATAAGAGGCTTATATTTTCAGACCCTAGGTAATCCCCTACCATCCCGTTCCCAGTAAAGTGGGACCCTCTCCCGGGGAGCGATAAATCCTCAGGGTCCCATTGCAATAGCCACCGACAATTTGGCGGGCCTTGTTTACCCTTGTGTCAGGAATTTTCACGGGCGGCCATCTTGTTGTTAGCGCGTTGAACTAGGGCGCTACAGTTTATTGTCTGCTTCGTTGGTTAGGCGGTTGCTTGTTGGGTTTACGTCTTGCGGATGTAGGTTCGATTAGTGATTAATTGTAATACGTTTTAATGGGATGGGAAAAACTTGGCTGTATAAAGTAAAAAAAGTAAAAAAAATTTACCTGTATAAAGTAAAATTATTTATAAAGTGAAATCTCCATTTTATCTCTGCTATAATATCTCTATAACCTGAAGTAACTATTGACCGTCCCATAAGTTTATTAGGCACATATTAGCCTGTCAAACAAAAACATTGCTGTTGTTGTTTACATCTCAAAGGAACTTCGCGGCGGTTGTTTATTTTCCGCAATTTGTTCCCTACAATCTATGATCTGAGCGCAAATCAACACGTATAAATAATTTCTGTCATAGCCATAGTATGTATCTTGCTATAACAGCAAATAGGTTGTGGTTTAATCTGACCTTTTCACTTTTTATTATGCCCATAGCTAAAAAAGTGAACCTTCAAAAATACTGGCACACAACAAAAAACGAAAAAGAAACAAAACGGGATTCGTCGATTCGTCTATTTGAATATCGAACGCGGCACCCTAATGCCTCGTTTCCGCGCGATATTTGATGGCCGGCACCTGTGGACTTCCAATCGATGCTAAATTGCTAACTGTTGCGCCGTCTATATCACTTCGCTTGACGCCCTCATTGTTGGTATTTCACATTTAATGTGATGTTCTTTTCTATTGTGCGGCGATCGATCTATATCAACCTTTGTACGTCCCACTGCTTGCAAGGGCACGGGACTCTTCCTGCATCGCAGGAAGGTGAGGCCATACTCTACCACGGGGGCCAAGTCCGGATTTTTGGAAGAGGTGGAAGACCTTACTGTGGCGGGCCTTACTGTCAGAAGTTATCGAGCCGCCCATAGGGCCTCAAACATGGCTTAACGACTGCCATTACATGACAGCCGGCACTAACGACTTTACGGCTTTGCGAAGCACGGAAGCGCTCGGAAAAATGCCACTAGTCACGGGACGGTCACCCATCCTGTACCTTACCGCGCCTGTTGTTGCTTAACTCGAATGATTGATTCCAACCACTCGGTTCGCCTAGGCTAAGTGCGTTTCCGTGATACAATATTACTGTAATAAAATTTTGACGCAAGTAGGGTTAATGGGTATTAAGGCACTCCGAATACCCCACTGGGACACAGGCGTGAGTTCACATTATACCTGCCCCAATGTGATTCGATTTCACGGCTGTTCCCGAAGACATTTACCCTTTTCAGAGGTGTCGCGTGCCGCTATTCTTGATCGCAGAGCCAGCTGTATTTTACCATTGGGAGTTAGAAACGTTACCCGACTGCGGCGAAGACCAAAAGGAGGATAATGTGTCTGACTTGCATGTATGCCAATGGGTATGTCGAAGTTTAAAAAAATAAACTTTATTCATTTATTGCATGCATACAATATCACATAAGCAACAAAAAAAATATTGGTGTCAGACTGTATGAAATTAGCACGAATAAAAAATACTTTAAATAGCATATTATGTGGGTGGAAGGGCCGGTAAGGGAAGTCCCAGGCGGACATACTTCGACCAAATAGGGGATGTATTAGCTAAGAGGCATGTATTAATGACTTTTTTTCTAAGTTACGTATGTAAATTCGTTCAAGTACGGCGTTCGTTCACTGGGAAACGAACCCACGTGTGAGTGAGCTAGTGTATGAGTCAGAGTGAGTGAGTGAGTGAGTGAGTGAGTGAGTGAGTGAGTGAGTGAGTGAGTGAGTGAGTGAGTGAGTGAGTGAGTGAGTGAGTGAGTGAGTGAGTGACTGAATGAGTGAGTGAGTTTGTGACTAATTAATCATTTTCTTGATTAATTATGTGAATAATTAATCAAGAAATCTCTTCCAGGCATACACACAGCGTTTGGTCACTTTACCTATGTAGTGTGGGTAGAAATTACATCTTAACGCTGCATAAATCAGCGAGCATATGTATATAATGTAAAAGCAGGAGAGTAAGTTTTGTAAAGGTCTGTGGGCCAATTTCTGATTTCACTGTCTTGTTAAACTAAGTACGTACGAGCTACAGTATTAATTTTTAACCTAAAAATATAAAAAAAAATCAGCCATGTCTTAAAAGAAGGTTACCTTAACTATGGAGATTTAATACACAAAGTTAAACTCTTCGAGTCCTTTTTATTTTGAGGGTATCCTATGCACTGAAAAATGTATAGCAATTTGAAAAGTGAGACACTCTACTGTAGTGCTCTCTCTTCAAATTTCTCCAAAAAAGCGTGACAGAACGTTACTTAAGTATTTACTAATGAAATTGTCAATTGCGCAACCGGCCTTATGTTTTCTTCGATAATATTTACACAGGGGAAGGTTAAATGCCATGTTTTGCCACAGTAGCATTATCTCCGTGTCTCTGCCCTATCCTACAATAACAGTCTGCAAAGTTTAATCAAGGGCACAATTGTTAACTAAAACAAGGTACAAGGGAAATCCATTAGCCACAAGGTACCAGGGGCTCATAAGGCCAAAGGAGTTACTACTACAACTTAATACACTGCGGCAGCTCTGAGAAACGCGATGACGCTACTCGTCGTCCGCCTCTAATAGTCAATGTATGATTCTGTAGGTAACCACTGTTTGCATTGTGGTAGGCACTACATAAATACCAACGTCATTACGGCTAAGAGATTGTGCGATGTTACACTGTCGAGATTTATGTGATTTAATGACCTACATCTTAGTTCATAGGTATTTGTAAATGCTTGTTATTCGTTAGGTACCGGCAGAATACCAACAGAAAGTTGTCTTTCTCTAATACATGCTGAGCTGGGCCCTTTTTACAAACGTAGCACATTGGCACGGTATTTACATGATTTGTTTTGTTTTGCTTTACATTGCTATTTTATATTGTAAAGTATGTTCCGTAATGTCACCGTAAAGAAGTCGACGGCACCGGCGCGTTTCAAGCGAGCGACAATTATCTATCTATCTATAATCAGCCCACATCAACCCACTGCTGGGCATAGGCCTCCTTTTTATTGCGCCATTCCTCACGGTCCTGTGCTAACCTGATCCATCTCTGACCCGCAACCCTCACGATGTCGTCTGACCATCGTGTCGGTGGTCTGCCTACCAACCTCCTACCCTCCCTTGGCCACCACTCCGATACTGCCCTGGTCCACCGGCCGTCTTTCCTTCTAGCCAAGTGTCCCGCCCTTCTCCACTTTAAGTCTGTGATCCGCTCACCAAGGTCTTCGACCACAATGTATAGAGGAATATAATATTACAATTTAAATAAAATGCATTCTTGCAGCAATCCGCGGTGGAGTTGAAAAAGCGCCATATTGATAAAGTATGCGTTCGATACTATTCTTCTTCTTAAAGTGCCTTTCCATTACTGCAGTTTGGTAGTCAGTTCTTTACAGCGGTCTCTGTTCAGTGCAATTCTGAATGAACAGCTCCCCCGCGTTTTTAACACCGGTCCACTCTTTGATGTGGCACGACCATGACATCTTCATTTTGCCCGGCATTATCTTTCCTTCCACCCTGCCCATCAAAATAGTACATACATACATAACTTCACGCCTGTATCCCAGAGGGGTAGACAGAGACCAGGGACTGCCACTGGCCACAATCCTGACAGATCACCTTCGCTTCATCGACGTTCATAAGACGTTGCATGCACGCACGCCGGTCCCGGATACATATTTCTTCCTCTTTGCAAGTACATCCCCTATTTGGTCGATGTATGTCCACCTGGGACGTCCCTTACCAGCCCTTCCACTCACATTCACAATATATATTTGTTTCGTCAATCTTTCTTCCTTCATCCTCTCCACATGTCCAAACAACGCAACATTCCTTTCTCAATTCTAGTCACTACTACATCCTCTTTTAGTCCACAACGTTCTCTAATCAGACTATTGCGTAACCTGTCATTCAAAGTAACACTACACATATTTCTCAAGGACCTCATTTCTACTGCATTATTTCTACTTTCTTGCTTCTTTTGCGACACCCAAGTCTCGCTACCGTACATAAGTGTTGGGACCAGCACACCATTATGAATAGCCAATCTAGCTCTTTTGGAGATGTTTCGGCTGCACATTATGGAGTGCAAGGCAAAGTTTACTCAATTTCCCGCTTTTACTCTTCTTTCTATATCACGTTCACACTCTCCATCCCTCGTAAACATCAAAATAGTCTACAGCAATTGGTATATCCTGCATTGCAGCCTTTTCCATTCTAGATAGATAGATAGACATACAGAGACCACTTTATTGCACAACCAGAAAAATATATGATTCTTAAATCTAAGTAATCGGTAAATCTTATCGCTAAGAGCGATCTCTTCCAGACAACCTTTGGATGGAGTGGATTGCATGAAGAATATAGTCGGTACGTGGTACATGTACATAAATAATTGAATCAAAAATATATTGATAACAAATAGCAAAAGAGTGCGAGAATATAATCTATAATATAAAAATTAAGCACAAATCTCGAGAGAAGCTGAACCGATTTCGCTAATTCTTTTTTTAGAATATTCCTTGAAGTACGGGGATGGTTCTTACGGAGAGAAAATAACTGATTCGACTGTTAGGCGGCACGAAGTGCGCTGGGTCAGCTAGTTACTTATACGATATAATGTAAGTACATATATTTAAATAATAATATACATAGATACCTAAAAAATAAATACATATACAATTAAATACATATAAGCAACAGTTTTCCAATTTATCCAGGGAGATAGTATTTCTAGGATTTCACGAATGCCTTAAAACAAGTCAAGGACTTTGCTTTTCTCACTTCCACGGGCAGATCATTCCATAAATGGACGGCCTGAACCGTGAAAGTGCAGCCATAAAATTTAGTACTGTGGAGAGAAGTTTTGAGGAGAAGGTTTTGGGATGAGCGAAGAGTCAGGCTATGGAAAGAATGGAAAAACTCGAAACGCTCTTTGAGGTAAGATGGGGTAGCTGGGTGTTCTATACTACAAGAATAGGAACATAAGCATCCTTTTACGACCCACAGCAGGTCACATACATTCTCTCAGAGACCGAGATATTTTATTACAGGCTTAATCACCAAGCGTGCCCACTGCCGTTTTGCGATTTCAAGCGCAAAGGTATTTGAACACCTCAGACTCGAGTTTCGTGACGATGTCTTCCTTTACAAATTCACTAATGTACGTAACTAAAGGATGAGACACACCACCGCTCCACCGCCAAGGGTAGACAACGACATACTTTCTCCTATGGGCTATCTATTTAGGGGCTGTGTCGAGTTACACGACTGTTAGTTTAACGTGAAACGTCTATAAGTAAGAGATATTTTTAGCACAGTTTGCGCAAGGGTTACGTAGCACTGGGGCGCCATCTAGCGGCACGATTAAAGAGGATCTGAGTAATGCCTACTTTTCTCTAATCAACGATATATAAATGAATTGCTCGATTGATATATAAACGACTCGACAAGGCGACATGTTTTCGATGCACGCGGTCTTAGCAAGTGACCACCTACTACCAAACTGAAACACGTTTCACGTCAAAAGTTGCCATGTCACTTTTGTGATGTCTTGAGGAGGAAGGTTGAGGCTCTATAGTATCTTTCATTACTCCACATATTGCACTTATTTCTTCTACCCGTGTGTGTCCTTTGTGTGTGTACTACCGAAGTCACCGAAGTTCTGCGACGAGCCAATGTTAGTGGCATTGAGGCCTATTTAATGCGTGTACAGCTTCGGTGGTGCGGTCACGTATCTCGTATGGCGGAGGATAGAGTGGCGAAGCGCATCTTCTATTCTGAACTAGAGGAGGGCAAGCGGAATCATGGCGGTCCCCTCCTTCGGTACAAGGATGTCCAAAGGCGACACATGAAGAGATGCAACATAGAGCCCTCCCGCTGAGAACGTTTGGCAGCACAGCGGCCAGAATGGCGCAGGACCGTGAACAGCCAAGTACGTGAGTTCGAGGTTCAGCGTAAAGCTGACCTTGATACCAAACGCGACCAGTTAAAGGCTCGCCCACCTGCTACCATAACATATAACTATGTGAACGGCATTCTCACGTGCCCTCAGTGTGCATGGAGTTTCGCCGTGAAGATAGGCTACATAAGCCATCTTCGAGCGCAGCTGCGCAACATAATTATATGATTAGGGGTCAAAGTGGTCGCCATGGCCGAAATCGGTCGGAGCAATCATCATCAGTCACTCCGCATATTGCACTTTTTTCTTCTACCCGTGTGTATCCTTTGTGTGTGTACGAATATTAATAGAAGAATATTTCACACACACTCACACACACACATAGACCCACACCCACAAATACGTACTCACACAGGAATTTGTTATGTTGTTACGTTCATTATAAATGAAATAAAGATAATTTAAAAGTTTTCCTGGTCGCTGGTGTAGGGGGTACCCTAAAAAGCTAATTAGTTTTTACACGCGCTGCTCAATATGGGGAGCACGAACGAAATTAAACGGGAAATCTGCCTACATTAGGCACGTTGAGCCAAACTCTACCGGATATAAAGTAATATGGGCACAGACGGCGTACCACAGCATTTTTAGTACAGACTCAGTAGTATACTAAAGGTTTTTTGTTGAACATTTAGAATTGGAGTGTAGGAGAGAAAAAATCTTGGTCCACTTATTGAATTTAATTTATTATATTCTTTTTTTTTAATGAACTAACCCATGCTAAGGACCATTTTAATAAACCTATTTAGAGGCTAAAAATTCCACCCATGCCGGGACTTGAACCCGCGACCTCTGTCTAACCGTGCCAGCGCTCTCCCAACTGAGCTAATGGGCGACTCACCGGCATCAGTGAAATTTCGAACCTCTTTACTATGTAAGATAAGATAAGATAATTTTTAGCCTCTAAATAGTTTTTTAATATAATTAAAACTGTTCTTATGCGGATTTTACTTGTTTATTACATTTTTACAATTTAGGTTTTTAATAATTTAATTTATTTCAAATATTAAACCATAATGCCGTGGTAGCGGAGCGGTAGAACACCAGCTTATGCATTGGGAGGTCGTGGGTTCGAGTCCCGGCATGTACCAATGACTTTGTTTTTTAAGTTACCACTCGTTAACTGTGAAGATAAACATAGTGAGGAAACCTGAGTTCTTGAGAGAGCCAACCAAGGTTTCCTCACAATGTTTTCCTTCACAGTTAGCGTTCGCAAATTCGCAAATGTACGTAACTTTGAAGTTAAACAAAGGCATTGTTGCATGTAAGGTAAGTGGTCGAGAATGGCTAGGGACCGGGAGAGTTGGCGTGAAATGGAAGAGGCCTATACCCAGCAGTGGGCTTCATTCATGGGCTGGATAGATAGATAGATAGATTGTTGCATGACTCATTGGTACATGCACGCATAGGGGATCGAACCTGGGTCTCTCGTTTGCAAGTCCCACTGAGCAACCATCGCAGTTTCAACTCGCGGTGGGCACGCGTGGCAAGGCAAGCCCAGGCCACAAAAAAAATACACTTGTTGGGCGCCGTGCGATGGCTGCCGGCGGAGTGGCATACGGAGGTGGATGTAGTTTTACTGATAATATAAAAAAGGAGAGAAGACATATAAAATTAAGTTAATGGGAACTGCTTCGATTTTAACCAAGGAACTTACGCAGGTAAAACTACTACAGTAGGCTTATTTCTGTATTGAGAATTTTGCTAAGTAAATTGTTAACTACAGTGGTGCAGTCTCTTCAAATTTCTCAGAAAACAGCGTGAACAAACGTTACTTAAGCTACTTAAGCATTTTCTTAGAGTGAAATTTTCAATTCAGAAACCGGCACTGAGGAGCAAAAGTCTAAATTTCTGAGTTCAAAATGAAATCTAAAAAAGCTTCTAATTAATACGGAAGTCAAAAAGAAAAAAATAAAATACCAGAGCCTGTTCCGCCAACATTAAAAATGGAATAGAGTTCTGCGTTCTATTTTCAAAGCCATGAGTTTAAAATCAAAAGTCTCGTTTTCTGGCCAGCTACAAAAATGTCATATAAAGAGAGGCTACCATAAATACCATACCATAATGTCATATAAAAAAATACCATAATGTCATATAAAGAGAGGCTACAAGAACATAAATAGATATACAAATAAATATTTTTGTTCTCTATATTATCTATTTCACAATGTGAAAAAAGGTACTAATTATATACATTTGTGTCAATTATGTGTTTGAAACCCGATATAAGTTTTGCATTTTAGTTAAGCATTTTAAATAAAAAAAAAAATAGATCATTTCTGCAAAAAAAGGACAGAACAGGATAAAACTACTCAATAATCAATACTCAATAATTGATTGCTTTGCAAATGGATAATTTTGTAACTGTAGCAATTTTACCAAAAAGCCCAGGATTGGTCGTATTTAGAATGACGACACAGCTCAGTAAATGTAGCGATCCGAGAACCCGATTTGACTCTTGTTTGTTTACAGACCAGTGACGTCACTATTTCCTGTGCGACGCCATATTTCGTAGTTCTTTTTTTAAATGATAATTTTAAAATAAGCCCCCAATACGCTCTTGACTTGTTTTGGCCGCTTATTTTAAAATGTTTTTATTTTGCTTTCTTTAGAAAAAAAACACGATTTTAAAGTGATCACTTTCTGAACACTCATGGAATACTATCTAAAAATCTGAGTTGGTTTTAAGAAACCTGTCAAAAAGCCTATTGCGTTTACTACAAGTAAAGTACTTTGCATTTGAAAAACTTGTGGTCTTCCCTCGGTAATGATTGTCGCGAAGTTACCAAATAACAATTTCTCGTGCAAGGGTAAGCTGGGCAGTGTCACAAGTGGAAACGCGGCGTGCGCCGCGCCAGCAAGCAATGGGGGTCACTGACAAATGGCGGGAAAATAACCGGCGAATGGGGAAAATTGTTACATTTTTTATGAACCGGAAATCACCCTCATATTTACACTATTATATCACATCATAACATCACATCACACTTCACACTAATATTATACAGACGAAAGTTTATGAGTGTGTTTGTTTGTTACTTCTTCTGTTACTAAGTTGCTGTTACTAAGCGGTTGAACCTATTTACATAAAATTTGGTATAGAGTTAACTGACACCCTAGAGGTTTTACTAGGCTACGTTTAAATGTACGTTTAAATGTCCCGTGCGGGAAAATATCTTATTCTCATGGAAAAATCGACAATCCGCGAATCGATATTCTTGAAAACGTTGAGTTCATTCTGAATGGTTTTGTGATTATTTCTCAGCTAGTTGTACATTATCAGTAGGTAGATTTGAATAGTTTTTAAAAGAACAGACTTATACTAATAACTATACTATAACTAAACCATGGCTCACATAAGTAATTATATTCCTTATTCTTCTTTACGTAACGATGGCAAACAAATTTTACTACTATTAAACAGTTCTGGTCCATATTTTTTTGATAACTCTAATGTAACTTTAGTATTAAAATGTACTAAAATACTGGCACAGATAATAGTTTTGGTTATTTAGGGTTTCTAGAAAATTATAAGTTAGGAAACCTAGCAATAACGTCGTACGTGTTCGTAATACCTCCAAAATATTTATGTAGGAAACCACATGCTTCTCTAAACATGCCACTACACCATTAATAAGCTGCAGAGCGATCGATTTCACAAAACGCATTGAATCAATTAATAATTTACTACCCCACTTACCGGGCAAGCTTTGCAACTAACACTGGCAACACCGAGAGAAAATCGCCGGGAAAGCCAGCCGGGCTGAGCTTACTTCAGTCACCCGCCGGGACCGCGGCACCGAGCGCGCGCCGACGTAATCGATCGACTAACACTACTCAGTCGAAAAATCGACTCAATTAAAAAAAGAAAACCGCATAACCTCACTAAAAAAAATTGGGACGGCTACATTTTTGAGTTCTGAATTTGAATGTTCTTTTTTTTCTCCAGTATTGAAGTGTGAGTTCCATTTTTAAAATGAAAGTAGGTTGTGCGGAGAGTGCGGAAAGGATCGGGGCAAAACAAGGATATTAATAAAAGCCTGCTTGCTGCGCGGAGCATACTGGCAGGTGGGTCACTCTCTGTGTATAATATTTTATTGTAATATTTTAAGTTGTTTTTTTTAAATTCAATAGCTCGCTGACCTTTACCATTATAGTGCACATAATTAAATTATTGTTATCATTGGTTATTTCTCTATTTTCTCTGATTTTGTAACGTTCCGCAGCCAAGGGGGGACAAAGGGAAGGCTAAAAAACTGTCTGTCCATCAGTCTGTTCGACATTTAAAGATCTTTGTCTCTATTAAACTATATGAGCAAGCAAGTATTTTTTTTTACAGAATATGTGTTATTATGACCGTTTGGCCAAAAAATAATTTTAAAAACTAAGGAGGTCTCACAAGAGTCCCAAACTGAAATAGTGAAAACCCATTTTTCCTAAATACGTAAGACGATAGTAAAGACTCAGTGCGCGAGTCCTACTGGTTCTTGATCGGTATTTTTTTCTGTAGCCTATATATGTCTCACTGCAGGGCATATATGCCTTCTCTCAGAGAGAGAAAGCACATTTTGCTTTAACACCACCCACGGCAGGTTAGAAACTCTAGGCGCTGAGGTATGTGAACTCACTCACTTACTTCTGTAAATACTAAACAGTAGTCTAAAAATGCTAAAAGTAGGGTAGTAGATGTAATTGTGCCGTAATCTTCTCATCCCTTTATTTTATTTAGGTAAATTTTTGTAGTAATGTATTTTTTTACAGAAAAAAAGGTATTTATTAAATTCAAAACAACCTCTTTAAAAGTTTTTTTTACATACTCTTTGTGCTATCTTTTACACACAAATGCAAATCTTTTTATTAATATGAATTAACATGGATCTCAGTGGTAACCAAACTTTGATGATGTTAGCTGCTTAAAAGAGCAAAGATATGTGAGAAAAAGTTGTTATGGCGTTTCGGGGCGCTAACTAGCGCTACCAATGGAAAAAATCATAAATGGTTTTATAATCGTTTCTATCCAAAAGTGAACATGAGAAATCTTAACAACTGTGTGACTATTTTTAGAAGTTACAGTCTTAGAGACTTTAGAACCTATGATCAGTAGATTAGAACTTTAATCGATTTTAGCTTACAACAGCCGTTTTTGGCGGAAAGTGATCAAAGTCCTTGGTTGTTGATCCTGGGTAGTCTGTAAGTTCTAAAAATAGTTGTCACAGTTTTTAAGATTTCTCATGTTTACTTTTGAATAAAAACGTGATTTAAACGTGCTTATGATTTTTCTCAGCACTTTAAATCAATCTAAGTTATATAATAAAAAAACAAAGAAGGTAAGTTTTTAAGCTAAGATTGAAATCAAATTGCATTTTTATTTTTCTGGTAGTTTCTGGTGTCGCCTGCCAGGATGCCACAAAAGACCAACAAAAGAAAAACAATATTGTTCTGGCAAGCAGATTCTTGTTTCATATTTTGTCTAGACATTTTCTTTTCATTTCAAGACAGCAACGACTCGGTGCCAGTCGGTAGATCGCGTGAGTTCCCGCACTAATTAGACCCCGATTTGTGCTTAGCTGTTTGCACACACACTCCGACAGACGAGGCTGTATCAGCTATTCAGCACGGCGCGACTCATTAGTCGGATTAAAGGATAAGAAATTACCGTTGCAAATTGTGTACTCTTTTACCACGAGTGGGCTTTTTCAGGATTGCCCAAAGATCGAACAAAGAAGTATTGTCCCGCTACGACTGTTTGACTAAATTATTTTGAAAAGAGCAAACCTGAAAAAGTATCTTAGCAATGCCTTGACCAGGGCCCATAATGTGCGACTTAAAACATGTGTAACATCATTGTATTATACCATTATGATCGCTAATAAATGAATATGAATATGCTACAAAAACTTTTGACTCACGACTTTTGAAAAACAAAAGAAGAGAATTCTCTTAAAACCTATTCAGAGGCTAAAAATCTGGCTATCCGTGCCAGTGGTAGCGGGTTCGAGTCCAGGCGTGGGTGGAATTTTCAGCCTCTAAACAGGTTTTTAAAACTGTCCTTAGCACGGGTTAGTGCATTAAAAATTAAAATAGTACAAATCTCTTAGTTTTTATCTATGGCTTGCTGTTACTTTGCGGTTAGCCAAAGGCCTAACTTTGAGACTATGAGTCATACCAGAAATTAGAATATTCGTCAGAGAATTAAGGTTAATATAGCCTATTAGCTGTGTCCCACGGTGCTGGCGGATTTGATGTAAATGTATTATGTATTTTTCTTAAATGTAAAAACAACCTGTACATCCGTGCACTCAACTCAGATAGATGCATAGATAAATATATAGATGGAAATATACAAAGATTTGTCAATATTCCGACACTAATGTGATTATGTACAAATATAAATTTCTCTTTTTTGAATTAAATGACATTTGATTCGTTGCAGACACATAGATAGATTAATAGATTGAGACTAGTTTATTGCGCATAAAATGGAAATTACGCAGATATTTCGTAACCTACGAGTATAGACGGTGGCCTTATGACCAAAAGTGATCTCTTCCAGTCAACCTTTGGATAGCCTGAACTAATACATTGAAGCCTTCGTCAGTATGTACAAACGTACAAACCTCAGTTTCTTTACTGGCGATTTTGAATTTAAAATGTAAAGGTTGATGTCCTGTCGACTGTACCTTATACAAAGGTCCTACTAACCTATTCAGGTAGAAAATCAACGTTCCAACACACGTATGGGTAATGGAGTTATCGATTCGGAGACTAATGTAGGGTTTAATAATGAATCGTGTTGTGTAGCGCTCTAGGTAGACTGGCGCCTAGGGCCGCCCCCTCTCCGGGTTTTACCCGGAGTCTACGGGTTTGAGGGTGCATATCCGGGTTTCGGGTTAACGTTATAATTCTTCGCGTCCATGGAATCTTTTTATATACTTATTTAGAATAAGATACGATAATAATATTTTTATCCTTCTTATTCCATTACCATGCGTGCCTTAAATAGGCAATTCCGAGCGCTGAAGGATGGGAACACTTTAGACACTTAAGTTTCCTCACGACTTGTTCCTTCATTTTTAGCGAGTGCTGTTGGTTGCTGCTACAATTAACCCCGAAACTAGAAATTACACCTTATGATATTAAAGACTATAGTTAGTTTGTCCTGTGGTTTCCGCACTTAGCCTCATAGTTGGGCCATTGTACGTAGCAGGGCTGTGAGATCACTCCAGCCATCCAATTTCTTTCCAGAAAGCCAGCAGTGCACCAATGTTACTGCTGGCCTCCCGAAGGGATCCCAGCTTTCCGATGGTGGCTGTCCGTTGCACTTCCACGCCTTCACACTGGATAGTCACGTGGGCGGGTGTTTCATCTTCCTTGAGGCATCCTCGGCACAACGGGCTGTCAGTCAGTCCCATGGTGTGGAAGTGTTTATTCAGTGGGCAGTGGCCCGTCATAAGTGCCACAGCTATGCGCAGATTGCATTTCCTCAGACGCAGCAGGCTGCGCGTGAGGCGCTTTGACATTTTCGGTAGAGCCTCTCTGGCTTGCCTGCATTTCGTTTCCGTTTCCCATAGATCGGCATGCTGTGGTTTTGTTTGCAGTCTTAACCATTTGCGAAACTGGTTGTACGGTAGTGGGAGTAGAAGTTCGGGTCCTTCTACTGTAGTTTCGGAGCCTCTTCTGGCGAGCTCATCCGCAGCATCGTTGCCTAGGGAGCCGCTGTGCCCCTTTATCCATTGCAGGATGACTCTGTTGTTTGTGGATAATTTTCCCAGCTCTTGGTGGCACTGTAGTATAAAGCTGTTGTTTGTGAGCCTTTTTTGGAGTGCATGTAGAACTGAGGCGCTGTCCGAAATTATGCGTATTTCATGTTCCTTCACGTTTCTCCTGTTAAGTGCGGCGGCTGCGCTTGTTATGCCAATGCATTCTGCCTGAAAAATGGTGTTCAGGGTGCTGAGGGTGGTGACCGTTTTTAGGGTCATATCATTGGAGAAGGCTCCTGCGCCCGTTCCTGTTTTGGTTTTGGAGCCATCCGTGTAGACTCTGACTTCATGTATACCTGAGTAGTCGGCTGGCTCCTCTTGAAGTTGTATCCTATATTTTTTGTCAAAAATATACGTGTGTGGTACCCTGTCGCATATTGATTCCAGCATTGGCTGGTTTGACACTGCCTTCGACATGATTTCTGTGTGTGCTTGATTGCTATTTTGTTTCCACAGTCCAGCTGTTCGTAACCTTAAGGCAGCAGCGGCTGCTTCCTGCTGGACATGTAGATGTAAGGGTCTGAGGTTCAGCAGGGCTTCGAGGGCAGTGGTCAGTGTTGTCCTCATGCATCCTGTTACTGCCAGACATGCCAGTCGCTGTAGCTTCTGTAATTGCAGTATTGCTGTTTTTTGTTTCGTTCTGGTCCACCATACAACGGCGCCATGATATAGCGGGTCTTATCACCGACGTGTACAGCCACATCATGAGCGATGGGTGCAGCCCCCACCTTTTAACTATGAGGCCCTGGCATTGCCAGAAGGTGAGTTGAGCTCTCTTTATGGTGTTTTGAAGGTGTACGCTCCAGTTAAGTTTACTGTCCAGCGTCACCCCAAGGTACTTCACCGTCGGCTATTAAAGATTATTTCGAAGACATATGTTTGAATTGCAGCATGTATTCTATGCACATATATTAATTGACTTGACGAGGTACCTACCGGTAGGGCCTTTAGAAGAAGTCAGACCCGGAGATGTCGCTAACTGCACATTTCGTTCTATATCAACCCTTGTATGTCCCCACTGCTGGGGCACGGGTCTCTTCCTACATCGCAGGAAGGTTAGGCCATAACTGCACAGACCTTTAGTTAATACAGTAAGCCTGAATCGTGGGCGACGACATTTAGCACAAAATAGATTTGTCATTCACACGTGCAATGCATATTTTAGCCGCGTCATTGTTAATACACACTATGTACCTATATAATTGACGGCGCGACGACATTTGATACCACAGTATTTTTAAAAACCTATTTAGAGGCTAAAAATACAATAGTATTGTTATAATTTCAGACATTATCTTAGCGATGTTATAGTTAATTCAAAACAACCGTTAACTAACACGAACTGAAATGGCCCTTTTCTCCCAATAATAGTGAATACCTATGTCGATTAGTGTGTTCTTGCAAAAAGCCCACGATTTATAGCTAACACCGGAGATTCCGTCCAAAGCAATCTGGCTGGGTACGAACAGAATACAGCAGTGCTTTGATAATTGAGGTGGAAATAAATCGGTTAGGCTAGAGGCGTTTGACCATTCCGCACTTAAGGCAATGAAGCTTTGAATGATAATTCTAAGTAGCCTTAAGCTCGCCTATGTGCCAACATTTTATGCAATAAAATTAGAGAAGATTTTTTATAGTAATAAAGGCCTGCGCAGACGGGGGTCTTTTGTCCCCAGGTACAAAAGTTCCTGAATCGTGTAAGAAATCCTCCGAGTACTTTTCGCGGACTCAACGCCTACAGTGTGCGGTCATTTGTTCCTGCCTGCCTGCCTGCCTGCCTGCCTGCCTGCCTGCCTGCCTGCCTGCCTGCCTGCCTGCCTGCCTGCCTGCCTGCCTGCCTGCCTGCCTGCCTGCCTGCCTGCCTGCCTGCCTGCCTGCCTGCCTGCCTGCCTGCCTGCCTGCCTGCCTGCCTGCCTGCCTGCCTGCCTGCCTGCCTGACGCGTGCCCACCGCGTATTGGCAATTTCAAGCCCTGAGGTATGTGAATACCTCAGTCACTCGGGTTTCTTCAGGATGTTTTCCTTCACGGTTAGCAGATAAAAATAATTGTATTTTTGTAATTTTCGTGGCGCATAGTTTTATCGACTTTAACCGGACAACTACAGGTACTGCCTACTGATCGTTTGTGGAATAGTTTACATTTGGTTATTCGTTGAAAGTTTTTAAGGCTAAAGGTTTCATCATCATCATCATCGCGGGTTCGAATCCCGGCATGGGTGGAATTTTAAGCCTCTAAATAGGTTTTTAAAATGGTCCTTAGCACGGATGCATTAAAAAAAAAACAAGAATATTTTCATCATGATTTCCTAAATTTACAAAACGGTAACATATCCTGATTATGTATTGAAGCTTGTTGACTTAGTACTATTAACTATTAAAATATTACGTATATATTAGTACGTAATATTTTATATATTAATAGATTGCTTATGTCATGTGGGTACATCTATACATAAGCCCACCCCTTAGGTTTAAATTTATTTTATATTTTTTCTGTTTACGTCTATTATATTCATGCAAACTCTACCCTATATTATATTTCTAGGTCAGCCATACCAAGGTAATCTGGAACAGAATACTGTTAGCCTTTGTACTTTTCAATTTAATCAAATAGTATCGTCTCTCCGTCTATCAGTACAATAACTCGCGGACCTGCGGCCCGCACCGCTCTAGCTGGCTACTATTATTATACTATTTTTAATGCACTAACCCGTGCTAAGGACAATTCCAAAAACCTATTTAGAGGCTAAAAATACGTAATACAGAGAATAGTGTAGAGGTTCGAAATTTCACTCATGCCGGTGAGTCGCCCATTAGCTCAGTTGGATAGAGCGCTGGCACGGATAGCCAGAGGTCGCGGGTTCGAATCCCGGCATGGGTGGAATTTTTAGCCTCTAAATAGGTTTTTGGCTACTATTAGTTATCATAGATTTGAGTTTGAATAGAGATGTGTTTGGTATTTTACCTACTTAAAAAAGAAAAAACAAACTTGCGTATTCGATATTCGCGCTTTCAATCCACTTAAAATATATGGCTTAAAGGTGAAATAAGAGGAGGATTGACCTAGGAATCTTGTGCCCTAGTTGCTTGATACAACGGTGTAATATGTCAACCAAGAGTGCCAAGGATACATTTGAGTTGGTGTATTCTTGTCATTCTAGGAAAGTGCCTTTAAAAAAATGTAGCATATTCGATAGCTTTCAATCTGCTCAAAATTCATGGCTTATAGGAGAAGTAGTAGGAGTATTGGCCTAGGAGTCTTGTGCCCGAGTTTTTTGATACAACGGTGTAATATGTCAACCTAGTGTGCCAAGGATAAATTTGAGTTTGTGTAGCGATATTTTTGGGAGTACCTACTTAAAAAAACAAATGGCGTATTTGATAGCTTTCAATCCACTGAAAATTCATGGTTTACCTACAGGAGAACATTCAAAATTCATGGCTTACAGAAGAAGTAGGAGAAGGATTGACCTAGGAGTCGTGTGCCCTAGTTTTTGGACACAATGGAGTAATATCAGAGCTCCGTACTCTTCACCGATTTAATCTTGTACGATACAATTGTAAATAGAAATAATAAGTCCCTGCTGTGTGGTACAAAGAAAAAATAATCAGGCGATGCCATTATCGGGCCTCGGTGGCGCAGCGGCTTAGCACGCTGACTGTATAACGGAAGGTTTCGGGTTCGATCCCCGGCCGGGTCAGATTAGGAAACGAACTTTTCTAGTTTGTCTCGGGTCTTGGATGTTATCTACGAGTATGTAATTATTCTATTAAGTCTATCGTCGAGTTAGCACCTATAACACAAGTCATTTAGTTGTACTTAGTATAGGGCTAACGAGATCTGTGTAATATGTCCAAGTCCATGAATAATTATTTATTAATAATTTATTTGGCGATGGCGAAAGCTATTTCGCCAAACCACTTCTTCGGCAGATGGTAGTACAGGCTAAGCAACAGTTCTCTGGGTAGTTCTTTCGACAAATCATGCTGTCGGTGAATAATGGCATCGCCTAACAATTTTTATCTACAAATAAAGCCACAATTGAAGTCGTTCGAGTTTTTTATTATTATTTATAAAGTTCTACTACATTCCAGAACTATGCATGGATATTCTTTTTTTTATTCTTGCTGGAGTGGTCAGAGGAGTTTTCTAATAGGTAAGTAATTTTAAACTTGTATTTCAAGATACGGTACTATGTACATTTCTGATGCTATAACTTAATAGAGTTTCGAACATACTTTACCTATTCTACCAACACAAATATTAAAAATCAGAATAATTAATTTCTTATGCAAATAAACGCTCTAATACGATTGTGGGCGTGGAATTGTAAAAGATATTTGCAACTGAAAAAAAAGCTTTTCCCTCCTTAAGTTCGGGCGGAGAGGTCACACCGCTTTAGGGCTTTTCCCTACTCTTATTTTCCGGAAAAACGTTTCAACTAACCCCTCCCGGGAATGACAAACTCTACACAAATGGTTTACCTGAGCAATGAATTACATAGTATGAATAATTTATATACGCTCGTCCCTCTCGCCCTTGTGCGATTGAATACAAGCCGTCTCTTTCAGTTGTGAGCTAGCAAAAAGCATTATTCATGCTTACTGACTTAACTGAGTGACGTCACGGACTAGACGTTTTGGAGAAGTATCACTTGGATTAAGATTATTCACCGGGCTCTTTTTTTATGTAGCGTATACACGCCATGCTGAAGGGCACAGGCCTTCTCTTAGAAAGAGAGAGTAAAGGCTGTATATATACCTTATATTATACCACCGCGGTAGCAATTTCAAACGCTAACGTAGTTCAATGATCAATCATTCAGGTTTCCTCACGATGTTTTACTTTATGGTCACCGAGCGGTATTGCTACTTTAACTTCACAAATGTACTTAATTTCGAAAACAGTCATTGGTACATGCCGGGATTTGAACCAACGACCTTCCGATTAAGAGGCCGGTGTTCTACCTCTCCTCTACCAAAACTTAAATAAAAATATATATGTTATAGACATTACATAGCATTCACATACAGGCACATTTATTGCTTCTGGCCCCACACTAGGGACCCTGTGTCGTGAGAACCAGAAACAGCGACATCACAAACATGTAAACATCCAAGACCTGGGGGTTTTTTCCCCAGCTAGGGTTCGATCCCCTCTCGCATAGTAGGCTACCGCTGCGTTGTAGAGAAAACAAAAACAAGAAAACATAATTTACACATTATGTTCTTGTGTGTACAATAGAGAGTTCTAATCTAATACATAGTTTTCGAACCGAGTTTATGGCAAGCTATTATATCTTCAGGGAGCTTGTTATACAATCGTATACAATGCCTTATAAAGGATGTATTAAACTAAGGGACAAAGTCTATGGTAATTTATTGTATTTACATTGTGTTAGCTACCTACAGTTTTAAATAAAATTATATATAAATAAATATTCATGGACATAATACACAGATTCCGTTAGCCCCATTCTAAGTACAACTAAATGACTTGTGTTACAGGTGCTAACTCGACGATAACTTTAATATAATCCAAGACCCGAGACAAACTAAAAAAGTTCGTTTCCTAGTTTGACCCGGCCGGAAATCGAACCCGAGACCTTCAGTTTTACAGTCAGCGTGCCAAACCGCTGCACCACCGAGGCCGTCAAGTTTTAAATTACTAATGTTTTTCTCTTCTTTTTCTTCTCTTCTTCAGGCTATATTGTGTAGTCCACTGCTGGACATAGCCCTTCCCTAATAAGCGCGCCCTGTCTTCAGCTTGCCGCATCCAGCATCTGCCGGCAGTTTTTCGCAGATCGTCATCCTACCTGGTTGGAGAGCGTCCTACACTACGTTTGCCGAGTCGCGGTCTCCACTCATTAACACGTTTACTCCAACGGTTGTCGGTTCTTCGCGAGATATGGCCTGCCCACTGCCACTCTACTCTTTTTCTCTACGTACATAATATTCTTATGTAATAGGCTCACAAAACTGTGTATCCTACTAATATTATAAATATGAATGAATGTTTGACAAGACGTTCACGGAATAACGGATGAACGGATTTACATGACACTTGATATACAGATAGCCAAACATTTCAATTAAGACACGGAAAACTTGAAGCGCTCGTGGCCTAGCCGAACCGAGTGATTGGGATCAATTACTTGAGTTAAGCAACAACAGGCGCGGTCAGGTGGAGGATGGGTGATCGTCCCGTGACTACGGCTAGTGGCATTATTTCCGAGCGCTTCCGTGCTTCGCAAAGCACGTTAAGCCGTTGGTGCCGGCTGTCTTGTAATGGCAGTTGTTAAGCCATGTCAGTGGCCTTATGGGCGGCTTGATAAGGCTCGCCACTGTCTTAGAATCCTTTTTTTTTGTTACCCAGGAGAAACCCCAATTACGGGTACCACCGGCTCGGGGGAGCACAGTGGTTATGTCGGACTCCCCGCCCTGAAAAGGGCGGTATACCGACTAAAACTCCTGGGGTGTTCCTCCGCACCGCAAAGGACGGGGCCACGGGGACGCTTGCGCACACTTCCGCGACCCCGTCTGCGGGCGCCCTGTCGGGCACTCCTTCGGCGGCGTCCCTGGTCCCGTCCCATCGCAGCGCCTCATACGACGGGGCGAGGGAACGCCGCATCTCTTCGTTGGAGCGCATAGTGGCCAAGTGCGATAGAACTTGGCCACCACATGCCCCAACGCGCCGCCCCCTCCATCCCATCGTTACTTGGACCAATGGGATTAGAGAAGGGCGGCGCACCTCCTCGCTGGGGCGCATGGGGACCAATGCACTGTTGGCCCCCGCACGACCCACACGCGAGGCCCGTCGCGTCACTCACCAGCGCTGTTCTGAAAGCAGAGAAGGCGGAGAGCGACCGCGCGGGCCCCCTCCGTGCCAGAAGGCACCTTCGGAATACGCAAGGGCGCCTTCCGGCCCGCCGTGATGGAGGCGGAGGGTCGGGGGACCCTCCGCCTCCATGCGCGCGCGCGCTTCCGCGCAGCGGCGCCCCCCCCAGGCGGTCCTTCATTCGGTTTGTCGCCTGGGTCCCGCTCCACAGGGTGAAACAGGGCAAACGCGACCCCTCCCGCCATATTTTTCGCCGCTGGCCAGCAAGATCCCATAAAGAGAAGTTACTGACCAGCACCCAGGGTGCACCGGCCCTTGCCACTTACCCTTCCCACTGGTTCAAGATGAATCAGTAGGAACGGAAGCGGAAGGGCACACGGGGAGGTAATCTGGCATCGCACCCCACTGTCTTACAATCCTCCACCAACCCAGATGTGGCCTAACCTTTCTGCGATACAGGAAGAGACCGAGCACGGCAGAAATACCGGGGCACGGCAGTGGGGACATACAAAAGTTGACATCGATTCACTATTGGGAGAAAAACGACATTTTAGTTCGTGTTAGTCAATGGTTGTATTGATATGCCTATAAAATCGTTAAGATAATGTCTGAAATGATAACAACACTATATTGTGTCAAATGTCATCGCGCCGTCAAAAAACAATTTTTTATATAACTTAACGAATTATCATCAGCAACCCATTATGTCCCCACCGAGGGGCACGGGTCCCTTACCTGAGGAAGATATAGGCCATACTCCACAACGGGGGCCAATTCCGGATTGGTGGAGGTTTGAAAGACTTAGAAAATATTTAGAAAAAACGAAAAACATACAAGCCTTAAAAGGCGAGTTTCGGAAACCAATAACGTGAATTTGTTAGTGAATCCATTCGGTAGGGGCGTTCCGAATTGGAACAGGATATTACCTGTCGTTCCAAACTAACAACCTACATCCAGTTTTTATTCAAATCAATGCCAATGTATGTACAAATAAACGAGAAAATTTGTCCGCTTCGGCAATTATTGGACACTGGGTGTGTCCGATGGTTGATGATGATTGGTGTAGAAAATAAAAAAAACCGAAATGCAATGCAAAAAGGTTCTTTTTAAAAAACAAAGTCACATTTTTTGTGGAAAGCGTTGTTGGTAAGAAACTTCAATCTAGGGCCTAATTATGCGGACCAAATCCTGTCGGTATCCTGACTTTTGCGATATCAATTAGTATGGAATTTGACATTTAAACGATTGGAATTGTTCAGAATTCGGCACAAGATCTCCACAACCATCTGCCGGAGTGGTCTGAGGTGGCTCAGGACAGAAAACTCTGGACTGAATTGGGGTAGGCCTTTGCCCAGCAGTGGGACAAAAACATAGAGGCTACGTAAAAAAAAATATAGGAGCTATTACAACAACCGTAAGTAGATCCGGAATAAAAGTCTACAATGTGTTGTGCTTACGAAAGTTTTAGTTCAAAAAATATAGGAGCTGATAATTTTTTTATTGATTCCTGTCCGAATTTGTTTTTAGTAAAGAGGTCAATGAACTACCTATGAAATGGCAAAAGTGCATAGATAATAATGGTACGTACTTTGATTAATTAAAAATATTATATTAAAAAAAAACGTTTATTTACAATGTAATTCAATGTAACTACCGGCAGATGCTGGACGCGGCAAGCTGAGGACAGGGCGCTATGGCGCTCATTAGGGGAGGGCTATGTCCAGCAGTGGACTACGTAATATAGCCTGAAGAAGAGTTCCCGGGCCCACCGTGCGAGCATGCAACAACTTATGACAGTTGATAAAGCGAAAGTGATCTGTCAGGATCGTGGCAAGTAGCAGTGAGGTTATGTTATTTTAAAAAAACCTATTTAGAGGCTAAAAATTCCACCCATGCCGGGAATCGAACCCGCGACCTCTGGCTATCCGTGCCAGCGCTCTTCCGACTGAGCTAAGGGGCGACTCACCGGCATCAGTGAAATTTCGAACCTCTTTACAATACTCTCTGTATTACGTACAGGCAGCGACATATGGCTAAAGTCTGACTCACCTACTTTGCAGTTAGGTTTTACATCGGAATAATATCGCTGTACCCACATGATTATATGCAAGGCGCGTTAAGCCGTTGGTGCCGGCTGTCATGTAATGGCAGTCGTTAAGCCATGTCAGAGGTCTTATGGACGGCTTGATAACTTTTAATAGTAAGGCTGCCACTGCCTTAAAATCCTCCACCAACCGTACATGGCCCCCGTGGTGGATTATGGTCTAACTTTCCTGGATGCAGGAAGAGACCAGTGCCCCAGCAGTGGGGACATACAAGGGTTGATATCGATAGAAACAAATCGAAACTTATTTCAGATGTATATTAATTATACATGGTAGTTTATACATTATAGGTTCTTGGTCAAAGGTTTCATAAGGCGACTGAAAGAATTAAACAATTAGCTGCACAGTTACGTGTTAAGCCAACACGCCTCTCAAAGTTGCGTCCACAACGACCGTTCAGAAACTAAGGCAATAATTCACTCGCCCTAACGTAATAAGCAAAGTTGCGTTCAGAAACAGTTTATGGCATGTTACGGCGTGGCTAAGAGCGTTTTTATGACGTCATGTTCATTGATTTATGAGCTGGGCTGATGGTTTCGGCGGGGCGGAGCTTGTCCGACATCGCAGAGATATTCGGGTTTTGTAAGCGTATGTTCCTCCGACTAGGTGGGATGACTATCTGCGAAAAACTGCAGGCAGATGCTGGATGCGGCAAGCTGAAGAAAGGGCGCTATGGCGCTCATTAGGGGAGGGCTATGTCCAGCAGTGGACTAGTATAGCCTGACGACGAAGTGTATGTTCTAGCGTTCATGCTTTAGAAGGGGTAGCTGAAGAAAATACCCAAGAACTCTGCTATTTCAAAACACCCTCAAAGAAGTCTTTTCCCAAGTAACTTAACATAAGTTAGTTAGTCATAAGGTTGTTTGAAGAAATTCCAATAAGGCCGCCAATCGTACTCTTTATATTTGATTTTTATATTTTGCGCTGTGGTGTACAATAACAAATATTCTAATCCTATCAAACCTTAAAGCCCAATGTCCTCAAGTGATTACAAAAACAATTGTTATTTTCAAGGTCGGGCCTTACGAGGTATAACAAAAACCTTGGCCTTTGCATCTACGTGATATGAATTATACAGCGTCCAGTGGCACCTTCACTACACACTACATAGGCGAAGGGACCACTCAGACGCTGCAGTGCTACTATAATTTCACAAATGTACGTAATTTAGAAAACCAAGTCATTGGTACATGCCCACACTCGGAATCGAACAGGGATATACAAAGGGTTGACATCGCATAGAAAGATAAAGAATCATACTCATCACACGTACAACGACCATCATCTCCATTTCTAATCTATCTATATCTATAATCAGCCCACATCAACCCACTGCTGGGCATAGGCCTCTTTTTTATTGCGCCATTCCTCACGGCCCTCTGCTAACCTGATCCATCTCTGACCCGCAACCCTCACGATGTCGTCTGACCATAGTGTCGGTGGTCTGCCTACCAACCTCCTTCCCTCCCTTGGCCACCACTCCGATACTGCCCTGGTCCACCGGCCGTCCATTTTTAATAACACAGCTAAAGTGAATTCCGATACAAGTATGATGATCCTTCTCAAGTACTGTTGATGATCCACCAGCGTTGGACCAACATCCGTGAATAAATATTATTCATTATTTCCTCTCTTTTGTTTCTCAACGCAGGAATGCGTACTTACCTACTCGTACTTTAATAGGTGGTAATGTTGGTTATTACCCGAGTGGGTATTCCACCGAACTGCATGCGAGCGTGGGGATTATGGGCATTACCCCCTATGATAGCACAACGTGGCGCTCTTTAGGGGAGGGCTATGTCCAGCAGTGGACTAGTATAGCCTGACGACGACGACCCGAGTGGGTGCCACACGACGGACATCGAAATCGAGGCCGGCCTAGAAGACGGTGGAGAGATGATCTCGACAACCATCTGAGTGGTCTGAGGTGGCCCAGGACAGGATACTCTGGACTGAATTGGGGGAGGCCTTTGCCCAGCATTGGGACACAAACATAGAGGCTACGTAACAAAATGTTGGTTATGCATTTCTGAGTGCTTAGTGCGAGTTTGACAGATCCAATCGAATAACTTTACTACCGCGTTAATCGAGCATTGAGTAGTAAGTTAACCGTTCGAACTGGCAAAACGCTGTCACAGTACAACTCGCACTCGCGTTTATTCGTGTTTTGGCTGGTAAACGTGTTCACTTCTCAACGTAAACCATTACAACTCGCACTCAGCAATTTTAATTTCCATACTTGTCGCTAGGTGGCGCTTCCTCGATGCCATAGAAATATGAGTTTACGTTAACGCGATGGAGTAGTTAAAAAACTCGCACTAAGCACTCTGAAGTTTTTTTTTATAGCCTATAAACGTTCACTCATGCAGTTCACAGGCCTTCTCTCAGAGAGAGAGTATGGGCTAACGGTACCACTCGCTAACTGTGAAGGAAAACCTCGTGAGGAAACCTCAGTGTCTGAGGTGTTCAAATACCTCAGTGCTTGAATACCCATGCTTGCACCACACCGCAGTCTGTAACGCTCGCGGAGCACCTGGCACTGCCTGAAAATCAGAGCATATGCTGAGTCAGTTGCCGTTTATAGCGGCAGTGACACGCCGTAACCTTTAGTGTTATTTTTTTTTTAATGTTATTTAGTCATGTATTTTAAGTTTGCTTTGTTATTGTGGCGTGTGCACTGTGGCTATGATAAATGTTTTTTTCTTTTTCTTCTTCTAAAATTACCAATCCGCGATGGGCACGCGTGGTAATTAAGCCCATAATCTCTCTCTGAGAGAAGGCCTGTGCCCTGCTGTGGGACGTTTACAGTTAATTCCGTAGTTGGTTATTCTAGGTCCTAGGCTGTAGATTCTAAAGATAGTTTATACAGTTGTTAACATTTCTCATTTAAAAACAATATAATCATGTGGGTACAGCGATATCATTCTGCCTAACTATTAAAACCTAACTGCAAAATAGGTACTCGGGGCTGCAAGTGATGCAATTACTTCAGCCAGATGTCGCTGCCTGTACGTAATACAGAGAGTATTGTAAAGAGGTTCGAAATTTCGCTGATGTCGGTGAGTCGCCCATTGGAAGAGCGCTGGCACGGATAGCCAGAGGTCGTGGGTTCGAGTCCCGGCATGGGTGGAATTTTTAGCCTCTAAATAGGTTTTTAAAGTTATTTATCTATTGGTGGCGCTAATTTGCACTTCGGACCAAATTATTCGCACTGCCCTATAACGTTGAAAGTATTTTCTGCTTTCTGTTAGCGCTATTTTTTTTATAGTCTGAGGGTCACACTAACCGCCTACGACGGTAATCGTCATTTCCTCCACCACTTTTGTTTCAGGCCCTCGTGTTTACATAATCGATGTTATGTTCGTTTCGTATGCAAATAACGCAATTACGCGATGATATCTCGCTTTTTGTTGCTAATGGAGGGCTTATGACGTAATAAACCACCCTTAAAAGGTAAGGAGATGTACCGAAATTTGTGTTTGCAAATAAACAAATTGACAAGTGTTCTCGAACTGGGGTTCTGAAAATAATTATTAGAATGTAAAGTCGCTGGCAATAGAAATTGTGAACTATGTATACAAAGCGCCATGTTGTCTTTGTCTATAAATAGGTGAATTATCTAGAGATGGATATGAGATTAAAATATGTTAGATGTTTAATTAATTTTCTTTATTTGATTCATCGTAAAAATATTCGGCATTCAAACCAGTTTTGGATACCCTCCTTTCCACAACTAATGTTGGGCGTCATTTGATTTGACACGAATGATATGGGGCATTGTCCATTACTATGACGGAATCAATTGGGATTTTTTCCTTTTTTTTTGAACCGCTTCTCAAAATTGTGCACATCCATTTGCTGTGGTAGTCTCCTTCGGTTTTCTGGGCTTAAAAAATCAATTTTCCGCCTTCCACGAAACCATCTCGTTTCCGATAAATGTGATTATTAATCGTTTTTCTTTCTGAGGATTTTTTAGACCAGTAGAAGTCCTCTTAAAAAGGCATCTCCACTTGATTTGATGTCGTTATCACGCCTGTCCAACATGATGCTCTTCGTGTTCTCTTAACATGAATAAATTTAAATTTTATCATCACTTGATATATTGCAGATTCAGATACCTAACGACGGAAGATTGGAATCTTCATTAACTGCCACAGTCATTTTCTGCACTTTACTATAAAAATAAAATTGATGTTTTTTACGTCGAATAGCAGACAAGATAAAATCATCAAACTGATCAATAATAGATCAATTTGCAGGTATCTCTTTTAACTTCGGAATGTTCCCGTTTTCTCATAGAATCTAATTAGATTGTGAATTGTACGTTCCGATGCTCCATTTATTTCCGCTGCAATGGGCATTCAAATATTTTTGAATATTGAATATACTCGTACAGTCTATTTATTCTTACTTGTCCAATTTAGTAAACAAGATTCTAACCTTAAAATTGAGATTAGATGCCTAAACTAGACATTTTCTCGCAAATGCATGGACTATCATGAAGAGTGTTCCAGGTTACTTCATTTATGGAAGTATGGCAGTTTTGGATTAAAAAGTCACAGTTTAAGGGTAGAATCTTGTTTACTAAATTGGACAAGTAAGAATAAATAGACTGTAGATCACTAATTTTCAAAGACAATATAGACTTCGATGAAAAAAAAATGTCAGGAATCTCGACACAGTACAGAATTGATTATTGATTCTATGATATTCCGTCATTAAATAGTGATTATTAAATATTTCATGATGAAATAAGGTGAATAACAAGCAAGACTTAATGCTACATTGTTTGAATAATGTTTAGTGAGTTTCCGTGACAGAACCTTGAGAAAAATTGTGAAAACGGTTTGTTTACATACTTCACAATTTCTATTGCTGGCGACTTTACATTATTTACGTTGAATTAAAATGAATTGAGCTATAAAAGACTTAACGTTGAGTAAGAAAAATAGATGAAAAAAAAATTTCGCTGTTGATTCGTTGGTTCGATTCCCACTTGGGGCCGCCGTACATTTGTACAAGTGCGTGCAAGACTAATAGTGGCTGGTCTTACTGTCAGAAGTTTTCAAGGCCTGCGACTTGGCTTAACGGCTGCTATCTATCGACGGCAGCCGACACCAACTGCTTAACGTGCCTGCGAAGCACGGAACCGCTCGTGAAAATGCCAAAAGCGTTAGTCATAGACGGTCACCCACCCATGCACTGAACGCGCCATTATGTTGTTTAACCTTCATGATCGTTTAAGATCACTTTGGCATTTTTCTATCAATTATAAATTTCGTCGACAAATGTTGATTGTGGGTCTTATGCAGCAACTCCTGAGTTCATACACTGACCTGCACAACTAAGCTCTACAGTTTTAATTTTGTTTTATCCTAAACTACCCATAAAAATTGAGTTTTTTTTCAGCCATGTCAAAAAAAAAGGTTACCTACCTTGGAGTTTTAATACACAAAGTTAAACTCTTTTTCGAGACCTTTTTATTTCGAAAGTATATTTTGTGCACTTAAAAAGTTATTGCAGTTTTGAAAGTGTGATACTTACCCCCAGTTTCTCGTACACTAACAATCTGTTAATCTACAGCTGACAAATGTTTTTTTCTGTATGCACTTTGGCCACTTGACAGCTATTAACAGTATATTAACGGCTTGTTAGTGTCTCAGAAACCAGGGGTTAGTTTTGCAGGCCAGTATTTTACCCGAACCTTATGTAAGCTCACGCATTCATCCCTGAGGGGTGGATGTAGACGAGATCTCGCCACTTACCACGAGCCTGTCAAACCTATGTTGGTTCATCAACGTCTTCGTCGCTGCATGCACTTTTCAGGTACTTTTTATCTTACCCTTCCCTAATAAACCCCCTATTTGGTCGAAGAGATCGCCTGGGACGTCCCTTACCGGCCCCTCCGTTTGTAACTCGCTAATTATCCGAAAACTTATGTATTATTTTCACTCTCCGCCTCATGACGTAATAACAATTTTCAAATTCAAACATGGACCTTCATTTCAATATCCTTAACGACCTTGTTGCTACTTAGGCCTCCAAAAACGAATTTGAGATAATACGTAGAAAGCGGCGGGGCAAAAGAGCGGGAATTATGTTCCACATGCGCTCGACCGCAATACTTCAAGGCATCGAGTCTGTTAGTCCACAATCATACAATGCCAGATTTAGGCGAGGCGCATGCTGAAACGCAGGCGACGCAGCACAGCACAGTTCAGTATAGGGCAGGGCAGTTGAGGCAGACATAGGCCCCCACCGCATGCTGCGACGCAACTATTCCCTCCATTCCTTGGCAATTCTCACCCATAATAACTATTTCAATGTCTTTTTTGAATAGTCTGGATGATTTGTATCATACAAACAAGATTCTCAGCGAACTAATTCAATTAAAGGTTCTGTCATTGCAACAAAACTGTTAGTAAACACGCCTCGACGTGCACGCGTCGCGCAGAAATCTGTGCCAGCACTGCAATAAGACGCGGAGCAGGGCAGACACATGTCTGCGTCGCACGTGCCTGGGCCGCAGCGTACGTAGGCCAACGACGTTCCATGCTATACAAAATCAGCGCTGCCCTGCGCTGCGTCGCCCGCGTCTCAGCATGCGCTCAGCCTTATTGACGCTCAGCCTTATTGACGCGCTACCGCTACGACCTCTGTGGCGTAGCGGTAGCGCGTCTGCCTACCATGCAAGAGGTCCCGGGTTCGAATCCCGGCTGGAAACAAAAAAAAAAGTCCAGGTCTTGGATGTTTATATGTCTGTGATGTCGTTGTTTCTGGTTCCCATGACACAGGGTATCCTAGTGTGGGGCCAGAAGCAATGTATGTGCCTGTATGTAAATGTTATGTTATGTTATGTTTATGGTCAGGTCACGTGACATGTTATTTCATACCATTGACTCCCAGATGATTTGGTACGAGTGCGCGTGTAGACTTAAATATACTTTAAAAAAATCGGCTTGTCACGCAGTTGTAATTTAAAAACCTATTTAGAGGCTAAAAATTTCACCCATGCCGGGATTCGAACCCGCAACCTCTGGCTATCCGTACCAGCGCTCTACCAATTGAGCCAATGGGCGACTCACGGCATCAGTGAAAATTTCGAACCTCTTTACAATATTCTCTGTATTACGTACAGGCAGCGACATCTGACTTAAGCAAATTGCATTACTTAGAGCCCCGACCACCTACTTTGCAGTTAGGTTTTAACATCGGAACGATATCACTGTACCCACATGATTACACTATTTTTATTTTTAATGCACTAACCCGTGCTAAGGAACAAATTTAAAAACCTATTTAGAGGCTAAAAATTTCAGCAGTTGTAATTTTCATGATTTCTCAGAAGCGCTCGTAGCCTATTGGAGCCGAGTGACTGGAATCAATACTAGGGTTATGTAACAACATGTGCGGTCAGGTGCTAAATGGGTAACCATCTCTTGACTACCGCTATTGGTTTTATCCGAGCGCTTCCACGCTTTATAAGACACGTCAAGCCATTGGTGCCGGCTGTGGCGTTATGGCAGTCGTTAAGTCAATGGCCTTGCGGCTTGATAACTAGTCCTAATCATCCACCAACTCGGTCTTAGCCCCCGTGGTGGAGTAAGGCCTAACATTCCTGCGATGCGAACAGACCCGTGTCCCAGCAGTGGCGATATACAAGGGTTGATATCACACTCAGTCTGAGGCAGTGCCGGAAGGTATCACCTCCAACGTTGACACCCCTCGGGGTATGGTAATTAATAATTTGTCCGCAATTCCGTTTTTCCCTCGCCATTTTCAACGCGGCCATTTTGGAAAAACAAAGCGGGTAATTATCTACACACTCAAAGCGACACACAAAAGGAACAATTTGGGAACACGTTAGCGAAATACAAAAGTATCAACGAAACAGATTTGATTTGGATAAATTCAGTCTTTATTTAGCATAATTACATGGACACGGGACTTAAATGGTTTACACAACAAAACATTTACATACAAGCACATACATTGCTTCTGGCCCCACACAAGGATACCTGTGTTGCGGGAGCCAGAAATAACGACATAAGAAACATGTAAACATCTAAGACCTGGGGTTTTTTATTTTGTCTCCAGCCGGGGTTCAAACCCGGGACCTCTTGCATGGTAGGAAGGTGCGCTACCGCTTCGCCACAGAGGTCGTCTTAAATGGTAGTAATTTATTTTAATAAAGAAAACGAAACGACCCTTTTTACTTTAAGACGGGCCTTTTATTAATAGGTAAAAGGTAATTACATTTTACCTAATAAATATTCACGATTAGACTCGTTTAATAAAAGCACTATAAAATCAAAACATTTAAAATAAACATATGCATGAGCATCGCGACTTTAATCGATTTCCTCTAAAAATGGTCATAATTGGCAAAACTGCTTTAGTCCTTAATTCTTGGACCTGGGGTCTCCCTCGTAGCCTGGGCTGCTTGAGTGATCTTAAACGATCACTAAGGTTAAGCAACATACGGCGCGTTCAGTCCATGCATGGGTCACCGTCTATGACTAACGCTAGTGGTATTTTTCCGAGCAGTTCCGTGCTTCGTAAGGCACGTTAAGCTGTTGGTGCCGGCTGCCGTCGATAGATGGCAGTCCTTAAGCTAAGTCAGAGGCCTTAGGGCGGCTTGAAAACATCTGACATTAAGACCAGCTACTAGTCTTACAAGCCTCCACCAATCCGGACTTGGCCCCCGAGGTGGAGTATGGCCTATACCTTCCTCAGGGAAAAGACCCGAGCCCCTCGGTGGGGACATAATGGGTTGATGATGGATGTAAGTAAGTAGGAAGGTATAAAATGACAGACAAAAATAATTTAGGTATTCTATACATTGCCTAGGTATAGTATAGAATACCGTATTACACAGATTCGTTATCAACCCTTGTATGTCTCCACTGCTGGGGCACGGGTCTCTTCCTGCATCGCAGGAAGGTTAGGCCATACTCCACCACGGGGGCCAAGTCCGGGTTGGTGGAGGATTGTAAGACAGTGGCGGGCCTTACTGTCAGAAGTTATCAAGCCGCCCATAAGGCCTCTGACATGGCTTAACGACTGCCATTATATGACAGCCGGCACCAACGGCTTAACGTGCCTTGTGAAGCACGGAAGCGCTCGGAAAAATGCCACTAGCGGTAGTCACGGGACGCTCACCCATACCGTACCTGACCGCGCCTGTTGTTGCTTAACCAAGTGATTGATTCCAATCACTCGGTTCGCCTAGGCCACGAGCGCTTCCACATTACACAGATTGCCGGTAACATATACATAAAACATATAATTAGCTTTTTCTCTAACATTACTGTTTTTCCACGAACATAAAATTTTATCACTAATCATCGAAGCCCAAGTTCTGTTTATTCTTTCCTCACCGCAGTCCAGACAAAGCGTAAAATTGAATTAATTATTGTGTTGGAAATTATTGTGTCGCTGAAATGAAGTTATCCATTCCAATTATGTCAAACGTATTTAGATATGCTCTAAATTTTGCGGAAATAAATAATATAAAATATAACATAACTTTAAGTCTGTATCCCAGAGGGGTAGGCAGATACCAGCGGCTGCCACTTGCCACGATCGTGACAGATCACCTACGCTTCATCAACGTTCATGAGTCGTTGCATGCACGCACGCCGGTTTCGGGTACTTTTTGTCTTCCCCTTTGCTAATAAATCCCTTATTTGCTCGACGTTTGTCCGCCTGGGACATCCCTTACCGGCCCTTCCACTTACACTCGCAATGTATATTTGCTATCCCTGATCTCTGCCTACTTCTCTGGGATACAGACGTAAGGTTATGTTAAGTTATTACTGGCCTTGTTCGTACTGGCCAAGCCTACTCCATCTTTTTTTTTAATTAATTTATTTAAGGCACGTAAGTATAATGAAATTAAACAAACCAAAATCACAAAAACCTGGGAGGTTTATGCGTGATTTTCGGAGTACACTCTATACAATACACAACAATTTATATTATATAATATGGTAATAGACATTAAGTTGATTAACTTAATCCCGGCTTCACTTACTTGCTTAAGTAAGTGAATCCGGAATCAAGCTGATAATATGTGGTGCTTAAGACAGGTGCTTAAAACAGTGTCCTAGTCACCGTAGTGTCCGAGTGGTTCCTTCACCCATCTAGTGTGATTGAAGGTGCCACTAGACAAGGTATAAATCATCTCATTACTACAGGAGATAATAATAATGTAGATGCCTAAGTTTTTTTATGTTCGTAGCAATTTCGTAGCCCTCACGTAGCCAACGCGTAGCTATTCCTTGTGCTACGAGGCTACGAGACGTAGCATACAACGACTGTTAAATAATTTTAATATATTTACACTGAAATTAAATCTGCTCCTCATTTATTTGCTTTATATTTCCTCCGCTCACTGTAAAAGGTATTAAGGAGAATAGGGTTTTCCAAGTCATGGAATATATTAAGCATCTGCGTTTATAGCCTAGTCATGGTAGAATCATTTGTTTGCCTAAAAAAACATGTCAAATCGGTGACAAGTATTTTTTCTTCTCAATATTATCAGCTTTAACAATGATATTCAGTAAACCTGCACTGCGAGTTGAGAAAAAGGGGTTTTGATTGCTAGGATCCTTATAAGAAAGCATCACTGAGTAATATAATTGAATATATTATTTTTATTTTTAATGCACTAACCCGTGCTAAGGACAATTTTAAAAACCTATTTAGAGGCTAAAAAATCCACCCATGCCGGGATTTGAACCCGCGACCTCTGGTTATCCGTGCCAGAGCTCTTTCCAACTGAGCTAATGGGCGACTCACCGGCATCAGTGAAATTTCGAACCTCTTTACACTATTCTCTGTATTTTGTACAGGCAGCGACATCTGGCTGAAGTAAATTGCATCACTTGCAGCCTCGAGTACCTCCTTTGCAGTTAGGTTTTACATCGGAAAGATATCGCTGTGCCCACATGATTATATTATTATTTTCCGATGTAAAACCTAACTGCAAAGTATTTCGAATCCCGGCATGGGTGGAATTTTTAGCCTCTAAATAGGTTTTTAAAATATAATTGAAGTTAACCCTTTCGCGGACGTGCGAATGCTTAGCATACATAACAATTAAAAGAACAATAGATTTTAAAAACGTCCGCGAAAGTGTTAAAGTATCGAAATAATAGAATATAAAGGGTGAAATGTAATCTGTACAATAAAGCATAAAAAAAATTAATATGTTATAAACAATTAAGTTATTAGGTTATTAAATAAAACGTAATTACCTCAAATGCCAATTGTCAATTAATATAGTTTTTCGTCGCGGGCCGATATACAATACTAATAGACACGAATAAATTATCGCGGTTAGACTAGCTACTAGAATCGCGATTATAAATTAATACGTCATTATAATATGTCATTAAGGAATGCGATTGGAATCTGTTTTGAGAGCATTTTGTTCCTGATGAAAGAAACTGACGATGATGATGATTTATAAGGACCTAAATACATGCCACAAGTATGGAAAGTTTTTCCTCCGGTATAACCCGGCCACAGCTATCATTTCTAGTTAATCCACTGTAGAACATTATTTGTGTGGAACCCCTTGCTAGTTTTTAGGGTTTTCATGTGGTTTTAAGAAAAAAAATACGCGTCAGACTGACATTCGGTTGAAGATTTTTGATTGCCAAGTAGTTAGCTTTTCTGCGCTTGTGTTTAGTTCATGGAAATCATAATATTACGGTGATTTCTACGTTTTTATTATCAATCATATAGCATTCATACAGTCCATTAGGACCCATCGTTATCATTCTTGTTCATTTTTTGAATTTGTAAAATGCTAATTTTGAGTATCCGCTTAACTATGAGAAATAATGTTTTGTGGGTTATCTCAGGTCTAAAATGACCTCAGCGCACGTACTGCAAACTTCCAAACTTTAATTATACTTCTGAAATAAACTCGCTTGTTAGTTAAAACGTGGGTTCTATTAACCAGCTCACGCTGGCCTCTTTGGCAATACTACTAGTGGTACGCGGGAGCTACCAGTAAGTTAGCCTTGTTAGCACATGGGCGGAGTTAAGTAAGTTATGGAGACCAGTGTATCTGAACAAACAGTGCAAAACGAGAGTCTACCAGGTTATGTAAGTTGAATGTATGACGAGTTAATTCGGATTGAGGCTGCTGTTATGTCTCTACTACTATCACGATTGTCTTCTTTTTAGCTTTCGACAACAGTGCTGTCTCCTTGAATTTCCCAGAAAAGAGCGTGACGAACGTTACTTAAGTGTTTCGATATCAACTCTTGTTTGTCCCCACTGCTGGGCCACGAGTCTGTAAGGTTAGCTTCCTGACTTTACGAGTCTGTAAAGTCAGGAAGGTTAGGCCATACTCCACCATGGGGGCCAAGCCCGGGTTGGTAGAGGATTGTAAAGCAGTGGCGGGCCTTACTGTCAGAAGTTATCGAGCCGCCCAAAAGGCCTCTGACATGGCTTAACGACTGCCATCACATGAGAGCCGGCACCAACGGATTTGTGTACCTTGCAAAGCATAGAAGCGCTCGGAAAACTGCTACTAGCGGTAGCCACGGGATGGTCACCCGTGAACGACACCGGCACTGGTCCACCGAACGCTCACAAGTAACTTTATTTCAGTAAATTTTCGCTTGGTGCATGCGTTGGTTGGTTTGTCAGGACCATTGCGATCCACCCAATTCTTCCCGCGAGTGTTGTAAAAGGCGACTAAGGGAGACAAACCGAGGGTGGGCAGCAGCGCTCCCTACAGTACAGTTCAAGTGAACTGCGATCCCCAACCCACATGCCCAGCGTGGGGATTATGGGCATTACTTCCTATGATAGCACAACGTGGCGCTTTTTAGGGCAGGGCTATGTCCAGCAGTGGACTAGTATATTTTATTTTAGTATAGCTTGACGACGAAGGATCGTACAGGATCCACTTTTCACCACAGGTAATGATTCGATTTAAAAACCCTTCATTATTGTGCCGGTTGAGTAATAATAACGCAGCAGTTAACGCGCGTTTGTCAATTCGCTTACTAAATTCGTGAGGTTTACCTTTCAAGCTTTTTCACCCTCCCAATTTTCTTCAAGTAGGTTAAAACAGTTTTATCACTAACACTGCAGCCTGCCGCTGACTCGGACGTGTTTTGAGATGGGTCTCCTTCCACAATAGCCTTCCACTCTTCATTACCAACTTCGGTCTCCAGCCGTCCACGGGGCTTGTTCTGCAGGTTGAAATTTCCAGAACGAAAACCTTTGCACCAAAAATGGCCTGTGTTTTCTTTTGCGCCACTGCCACCATACACTTAATTAGGCCTTTGTGCCGTTTCAGCACTGCAGCACTGGTGCCACGGTGGAGTTCGTACTCGTTAATTACGCAATATTTCAAGTTCTCCGTTGTGCGAGATGAGCGACGCCAAAGAAAAAACAAATGAGCAAAAAAACAAATGAATAACTGTTTTCGAAACTCAAATAAAAAGATAAAGATAAAAATATTCTTTATTGCACAAAAAAAACAAGAATATAAAATCCAAAGAATTTTGCGTACGTATACACCATAAATATCAGAATTAAGGTGCATGCTATGACTTAAGTAATAGAAGTTCCAGGGGTCCCCACACTAGGCTAGGCCTGTAACGTGGGGAACCAGTTGTATATAAAAGCGAAAACAAATTAAATGTTATTAAATTTTAGCTTTAACAATATTGAAGCACCAGAGAGAGACATAAAGTGCGCATAGCTAAATTTGCAATTTTAAATAAAAAAATAACATAGGTACAAAAGAAAAATAAGAAGTTACATTAGTGCTGTAACAACATTATTAGTATGGTATTAATTTCTCTGTAAGATTATAGTCAAGACGACTTAGGTATTTAGTTATGGATATCCTTGCCTGTCTAACTGTGTTACTTTTTATGTCACATAAGTTCACCATCGTGTTATATATTCGAAAACGCATATGATCTGAAAATCGACTAGCAAATGTTGTCTTCACCATAGAAACCTTCAATCTAAAGACTCTATTTTGCAGCATTTCTTTATAAGATGGGGAGTTAAGTGCTTTTTGGTGTGTCTCTAAACATATTCTCAGGACAAAAAGTTGTCTCACTCTGAGAACCTGGGCCTCTTTGTAGAGTTCGTTTGTGGGATACCTAAAAGGCCTCCTGTGCATGACCTTTAAGAGTGATCTTTGCGCCCGCTCCGCATTGATCAAAGTTGTTTTAGCTGCGCTGCCCCAAACTGTAATGCAATAATTGATTACTGATTGGCCCAGCGCCAGATAAACAAGCGTAAGTAACAGTTTACTAGCGGAATTACGTAGCTTTTTCATAATAGCAATTGTTCTTCTGATTCTTTTACATAAGCTTAATATGTGCTCTTTGAAGTTAAGTTCAAAGAGCACATATTAAGCAACTAAATATAATAGCAATATAGCAACTAAATATATCTATAAACTTGAATTTGGTATTCTTATCCAAAGAGGACATATTTCAGATCAAAGAGGCCAGTACGACAAAACGCCAATTTCATATGTCGCACCCTCAGAACGAAAGAGGCCTAAGTCAAAAATTGTTTAAATACTCAAAAAAATCTCAAAAATTGAGTAACTAACAATCATAGAGAGACATAAAAAGGTATGTTCTATCCGATGAATAGTAAAACAAAGGCACTTATTGTAAAAAAAG
This sequence comes from Yponomeuta sedellus, assembly GCA_934045075.1. Classification (NCBI taxonomy): domain Eukaryota; kingdom Metazoa; phylum Arthropoda; class Insecta; order Lepidoptera; family Yponomeutidae; genus Yponomeuta; species Yponomeuta sedellus. The sequence goes on along the minus strand of OW203744.1, from coordinate 11,762,067 downwards.
CATAGCGAATCTTCCGTCCACGGCATACCTTTTTAAGACTCTATGATTGTAACTCAATTTCACTATTTTTTGACTTAGGCCTCTTTCGTACTGAGGGTGCGATGTAATATTTATGGATGGTGTAGGTGGGCGAGACTTGCCACCGAGTGGGTGCCACAAGGCGGTCGTCGCACGAGAGGTAGGCCAAGAAAACGTTGGCGACACGATCTCGACCGACACATGCCGGAGTGGTGTGAGGTGGCACAAGACAGAAACATCTGGTCTGAGTTGGGCGAGGCCTTTGCCCAGCAGTGGGACACAAACGAGGCTACGTAAAAAAAAACTAGCTGTGCCCCGCGGTGTTACCCGTGGCTTATCGCTTTGCCATGGGAATAAGATATTTTCCTGCAGTAAGAAGTATCCTATGAGTTAGTCCGGGGTGTCAGCGAGCCGTTTAGACGCGAAGAAGTAACAAACATACACGCTCACCTTTTTTCGTTTTTATAATATTAGTATGATGTGATAGTGTGATGTGATGTGACGATGTGAAACATTTTGTTTGCGCGTTTCTGCTACAAATCCACAAACATACAAAGCACGAAAAAAAAATTGAACGAACAAGAACTGTCAAGATTTCTGCACTCTGAGTGCTTAGTGCGAGTTTTTTAACTACTCGATCGCGTTAACGTAAACTCATATTTCTATGGCATCGAGGAAGCGCCACCTAACGACAAGTATGGAAATTAAAATTGCTGAGTGCGAGTTGTAATGGTTTACGTTGAGAAATGAACACGTTTACCAGCCAAAACACGAATAAACGCGAGTGCGAGTAGTACTGTGACAGCGTTTTGCCAGTTCGAACGGTTAACTTACTCATACTCACTACTCGATGCTCGATTAACGCGGTAGTAAATTTACTCGATTGGATCTGTCAAACTCGCACTAAGCACTCTGAGTGCTTAGTGCGAGTTTTTTAACTACTCGATCGCGTTAACGTAAACTCATATTTCTATGGCATCGAGGAAGCGCCACCTAGCGACAAGTATGGAAATTAAAATTGCTGAGCGCGAGTTGTAATGGTTCACGTTGAGAAGTGAACACGTTTACCAGCCAAAACATGAATAAACGCGAGTGCGAGTTGTACTGTGACAGCGTTTTGCCAGTTCGAACGGTTAACTTACTCATACTCACTACTCAATGCTCGATTAACGCGGTAGTAAAGTTATTCGATTGGATCTGTCAAACTCGCACTAAGCACTCTGAGACCTCTCGAATATGACACCAGTGTTCTACCGTTGCGCGCCACCGCCGCTACTGTAGTTAAAATGCGGGTAAAGTTTAATTAGAACTAAGCCTTTTACAGGCGTTTTCAGAAAATGCGAGGGAGACAATTTGAGCGTGTTTTATAAATTGCAGTTTTTCTGGACACTTTTTTCAGTAATACTAACTCTGCTTTTAAATGCGACGCTGGAGTATATTTTTTACAAAAACAAGGCAGTATAAAAACTAAGTTAAGGTTTCGTTTTGCTCCAGAACATAACATTTACATACAGGCACATACAGTCTATTTATTCTTACTTGTCCAATTTAGTGAACAAGATTCTACTCTTAAATTGTGGAGTTTTAGTCCAAAACTGCCATATTTCCATAAATGAAGTAACCTGGAACACTCTTTTAGATAACACGCTGCCAATTTTATAAACATAGTTCAGGATAGTTCATGAATTTGCGAGAAAATGTCTAATTTAGGGATCTAATCTCAATTTTAAGGTTAGAATCTTGTTTACTAAATTGGACAAGTAAGAAAAAATACACTGCACATTGCTTCTGGCCACACACTAGGATACCCTGAGTAGTGTGAACCAGAAATAACAACATAACAAACATGTAAACATCCAAGACTTGAGGGTTTCTTTTGTCCCCAGCCGGGATTCGAACCCGGGACCTCTTGTACGGTAGGCAGATGCTCTACAGCTGCGTCACAGAGGCCGTCAAGTTTCAAGAGTTAATTTGTAGTATAAGGTGGTGCTCTAGAGTGGTGATAACGGAGCGGTAGAACTGTAGCTTCTCAATTGGCATGTCATGGGTTTGAATGCTGGCATGTTCCAATTACATACTTTGTTTTTTAAGTTATGTACGTTTGTGAAGTTATACTATATGGCTACCCATAGCATAGGGAATCCTTGTTTGTGAGCCAGTAACCATCATCCCTGTTTTATAATAAAGTTTTTTTAATTTCATTTCAATAACACTCGCTGATATTGAAGAAAAACATCGTGAGGAAACCCTGGTGTCTGAAGTGTTAACGTTCCTCTGCGCTTGCTACGTACACGTACAATGGCCCAACTATGAGACTAAGTGCCGAAATCTCAGGTCTAACATACATTTCTGAAGCTTGCTTGGAATTTGAGCATTATTACGACAACCTTCTTCGAGATAAATAAAAATTGCTGTACTGGCCAAATGCATGGGAGCACTGGCAAACGTTGTATAAAATCCAACCATAGTAGTGTCGTGTTTTGGCGGCTAAATAAATTACCTAGTACTAGAAAATATGGAACCATCTTTTACTCCAAAACATGGCAACCGAGGAGGTAACTTATAAAAGGTTATATTTGAATTTCGAACTGGCAAATAGAAAGCGGTTTATTGAAAAAAAAAAAAACAAGTAAACACTTTAGCGCTGGGAAAATTATTGTTTGACGTTGTTCGTCATTGATTTTGGAATGTAATTTTATTTTGAAATAAAAAAAAAACCTAGGTATGTGGTAATTAAGCTCATACTCTCATAGAGCAGGCTGTGCCCTGCAGTGGGACTTTTACAGGCTGAATAAAAAAAAGTAAAATAATGTCGCCTGTCCGGAAAGCTACGCAAAAGCCATTTTCATTTACAAAGTTGTTTAAGAATATTCGAAAAGCCAGTGTGGTACAGCCAACTCAGTGCAAAGAAAAATTGCTATGCAAACTAAGCAAACCGTGAAATTCGTCTCAGCACTTAATATTCCCTGAACGCCCTTCCTGCACTTAAAACTTCGGTCTGTGCTTAAAACTACAAAGTACTTCTTGTTCTAGAAGCTATCCCAGTTCTTAAGCTCTTGGAATCTTACATTTTAATCTCACACTATTGAAACTGCGGCCACAGTTTTTAACAAAGTTCACTGAGGCTTTCCCGCTGAAAGAAACTCATCCTTAAGTTCCCTTTCACAAATTCCAAGTTCCTTTTCACTTGTAATACTACTATCCTACTTACGTTATTGTCATTGCAATATCACCTCAGATGCTTAGGAAATAAAAACCACTGCAGTGGAAAAGTCTGCCGGCTCATTTGTAAAGGTTTTATCAGCAAGGGCTTTGTTGAACTAACTTTATAGTTTTAAATTGTCTCGCTCCGTCTAAGGAATGTTTATTTTAGTTGAATTCTTTAACATTTCATTGTATTTTTCTCTCTTGGGTGTAGTTTGAGACGGCTAACCATTTAATCTTGCTGAACAAAACCTACAATGTGCACTGGGGTTTTCTGAAAGAGAAGGGCTTTTATAGCTTGTTTGTGGTGGGTTTCCAACAGCTCTCTCATAAATCTATGCGGGTGTACAGTATACACAACAGTATCCTGAACTGAAAAGAGGTGCATAATTGAGGATTCGTATTTTGGCTGTAACATAGGGCGCGTTCAGTGCATGGATGGGTGACCGTCTATGACTAACGCTAGTGGCATTTTTCCGAGCAGTTCCGTGCTTCGCAAGGCACGCTAAGCAGTTGGTGCTGGCTGCCGTTGATAGATGGCAGTTGTTAAGCCATTCAGAGGCTTTAGCCTCGGCTTCGGCTTCTCCTTCGGCTTGAAAACTCTAACAGTAAGACCTCCACCAATCTGGACTTGACCCCCGTGGTGGAGTATGGCCTATACCTTCCTTAGGGAAGAGACCCGTGCCCCCTTGTGGGTACATAATGGGTTGATGATGATGATGAAGCTCACTTGGAAATAGATTTGATAAACAAGTACCCGACAGTGTCATAAACGCATCAGCTTCAAAAAGTTTGTGTATTCGTTAATAGAAATCTCTTTCAGATAAGCTCGCCTTTGTACATGTTATTTAATATGTAAGGTCCTGTTAAATGTTTCGTATGCAATAAAGTATAATAGAATAATAATTTCCTTTCTTCAGAATCAATGCTGACTCTGAGCTTCGCTACTGCCGCCCTGCACTCCAATGCCCGAGCTGGTCCGCGCTGCGAGTGTTGACTGGACGAGACCGCCCCTGGTGCTGAGCCCGCCCCGTGACAGTTAGTGACAGAACCGTGCCGAAGAAGACGGTCAAAATGGCGGACCCCGACGCCTTTGACGATGAGGTAGGTGACATTGGACCGTTTTTCTATTACTTTTTACTTGTAACCATATTTTAAACCCTTATTATCGAAGTTACTACGGTCATGACAGTTTCTTTTTCGCTTCATCCACAAATTAAATCGAATAAAGTATTTTATTCAAAATTACACAGAAACTGTGACTGTTTAAACTACGAGTATTATAACTTACAGTCTATTTATTCTTACTTGTCCAATTTAGTAAACAAGATTCTAACCTTAAAATTGAGATTAGATGCCTAAACTAGAAATTTTCTCGCAAATTCATGAACTATCATGAACTATTATACTATTTTTATTTTTAATGCACTAACCCGTGCTAAGGACAAATTTAAAAACCTATTTAGAGGCTAAAAATTTCACCCATGCCGGGATTCGAACCCGCAACCTCTGGCTATCCGTGCCATGGGTGAAATTTTTGGCCTCTAAATAGGTTTTTAAATATCATGAACTATGTTTATAAAATTGGCAGCGTGTTATCTAAAAGAGTGTTCCAAGTTCCTTCATTTATGGAAATATGGCAGTTTTGGACTAAAAAGTTACAGTTTACGGGTAGAATCTTGTTTACTAAATTGGACGAGTAAGAATAAATAGACTGTATAGGGAAGAGCGGGTGATCCCACTATAAGGGGAAATTTCCAGCCAGGCAGATCGTATGCCTGGGGACGGCCGGTCCAACTATTGTTAGTCGGACGTTATATTTATGGTATGTCATTGAAACACTGATTGCGAGATGTAGGAATGTTGGAGTTTGTAGTGCGCGCGCAGAGTTGATATGTTTCTCGCCACATCACTAACCTTACAATTTAGACTAGGTGTCTATTTCAAAATCTAGATCAATTTGGAGAAAAAAATGGACATAAAACATCCATTCACACCCATTAGTAGTATTCGTATTTGCACCGACTATCCGTCTCTTATTTCTTTCAGCAACTTTCCGTCATAAGGTTGTTTAGAAAAATTGCTTTTAGCACAAAGCCGTCCATTGTACTCTGAAATTTTAAATGTTTTATATCATGTGACACATCACATGATACAACAGATTGTACAATAAAGAATATGATTTTTTTATGTTACATATAAACGTCTCACCGTAGGGCCTTCTTTCAGAGAGGGAGTATGGGCTTAATTACCCCGCGTGCCCACCGCAAATTCAAGCGCTGAGGTATTTGAACTCCTCATACACTCTGGTTTCCTCAAGATGTTCTCCTTCAACCTTAGCGAATATTCTTATCCTACCGTATCTCGTACACAAGCAATCATATCGTTTCGTCGAAAATACATAAATTACGTTACATAACTAAGTATCTTATAAAGAAAAGTTTGAGTACAATGCAGAATTATTTTAATAACGTATATAGCTTTATAAACTAAGAATAATAATTAGAATTGTAGTCCAGGGTGTCATGTACCTTAACAAATTACATTTCTCATCTGTAACATTCTTATGAAGTAACAATAAATTATTGATTGATTCCGATAAGCAACAGGTTTTTTAAAGTTGCGGCAATAAGTTGAAAAAGTGTTTCATTGATTTTAAACGTGAGTGATCGACCCTTTGTATGCCCCTACTGCTGGGGTACGGGTCTCTTCTCTTCCTGCATCGCAGGAAGGTTAGGCCATACTCCACCATGGGGGCCAAGTCCGGATTGGTGGAGGATTGTAAGACAGTGGCGGGCCTTACTGTCAGAAGTTATCAAGCCGCCCATAAGGCCTCTGACATGGCTTAACGACTGCCATTACAAGAGAGCCGACACCAACGGCTTAACGTGCCTTGCGAAGCACGGAAGCGCTCAGAAAAAATGCCACTAGCGGTAGTAACGGGACGGTTACCCATCCAGCACCTGACGGAGCCGTAAATGTACTTCTCTCAAAATCTCTTTGTTGTCCGCACACAGACAGGTTAATAAAGTTAAGGTTAATTAATGAAGTTCCCCAGTTAAGGAAAAGTTTATTTGGAACGTAACTAGTTTTGATGTCTGAAAACGGAGGTACTTTTTGTAAAATACGATATTTCTAAGTAACAAAGCAATTTTGTATTTCTTAAGGGCTCGCGATGCTCATACATTGTTATATAATAATACTAGCTGACCTAGCGAACTTCGTACCGCCTAACAGTTGATTCTTGTTTTTCTCTCCGTAAGAACCATCCTCGTCCTTCAAGGAATATTCTAAAAAAAGTATTGGCGAAATCGGTTAAGCAGTGGTGGATTTACCAATAGGCTAAGTAGGCTGGAGCCTAGGGCGGCAGATTTAGAGGGGCGGCAAATTTAGCCCAATTTTATTTATCTTATTACAGAAAAAAAACTTATAATTATATGTATACACATTACGTCCGTAATCCGTAATCCGAACACAAATCATAAAGTTGCAATTCCAGAATAAATGTGATTAATATGATTATGAACTAAACTAACGTATTAAATTTCAAAGGTCAGTAGGGGCGGCAAAAATTGAATAGCCTACGAGCGGCAAATTTGTAAATCCGCCGCTGGTTAAGCTGCTCCTGAGATTTGCGCTTACCAACACATTCAGCGATTCATTTTTATATTAAAGAAGATAAATGGATCTAATAGCGGTCTAAGTTATGTACATTTGAAAAGTTATAGTAGCAATACAACTCTCGAACGGTGACGGTAAACATCACGAGGAAACCTCGTCTGAGGTGTTGAAATAGCTCAGCGCTTGAAACTGCCAATCCGCGGTGGGCACGCGTGGTAATTAGGCCCGTACTCGCTCTCTGAGTGAAGCCCTGTGCCCTGCAGTGAGACGCTTATGGGCTACATAAAACTATAATAATAATAATATAACTTTCTAAGGTATTACATTTGTAAAGTTTTTTAAATTAAAACTTTCGTAAGCACAGCACATTGTAGACTTTTAGTCCGGATTTACTTACGGGTGTTGTTATATCGGAAAAGTCCGACCAGGTTTCGCTCCGATTCGCAGAGCTTAATCATGGTGAGCAGAGACGGAGCTCGCGTCGTCGGTTACTCGTTTCACACTACGGGCAAGCGCGCGGCGCGCCCGCGCCATGAAAAATGCGCGAGGCTATTGAAATAAGTCGCCACCCGAATTTCAATAGAGACAGTGGATGGGCTCTTCCGCCGGCCCGGAAACCGGTTCTACGAAAGTGCAGTGATAGTGAATATCGAAATCGACACTGCAAGAACGAAGATGTCGTGAGCTGTGTCTGTGCCATCATGCCTAGTGGCATTGACGACGGGAAAGCAGTAGGCGCTGCGGCGCAAGCCAGCGGGAATCCCCGCAGCCAGTGTCGGCATCCGCCCCACCTATCTCGGCGCGGGCGCGCCGCGCGCTTGCCCGTAGTGTGAAACGAGCAACCGACGACGCGAGCTCCGTCTCTGCTCACCATGATTAAAAGCGAATCGGAGCGAAACCTGGTCGGTCTTTTCCGATATAACAACACCCGTAAGTAAATCCGGACTAAAAGTCTACAATTTGTAAAGTTGTCGTAGCAACACTACTGGCTAATGAGAGGGAAAACATCGTGAGGAAACCTGAGTGTAAAAGTTGTTCACATACCTCCGCGCTTGAAATTGCTAGTCGAGGTGGGCACGCGTAGTAATTAAGCCCATAATCTCGCTTTGAGCGGAGGCCAGTGCCCTGCTGTGGGACGAAGATACATAGAATATTCTTTATTGCATGTACACCAGGGATTACATAAGAGACATAAAAAATTACAGGACAGTATGTATATTGACTTCATAAAAAAATATATTAAATAACTGTAAAGTTTATATTTATATTTTTGAATCCCTACTAATATTATAAATGCGAAAGTAACTCTTCTTTATATTTATATTTTTGAATAAATACGTTACTAAAATTAGGTCACTTTGTGTACACGGTTTGTTGAACGGGATAAAAAGCTTTTTCTATTCGACGTCAATTTTATTTCATAACTTCGCTTTTTTGCGACAAGACCGATATTTTTCAACAAAAGCACAAAATAAGGATCGCAGAAGGTTTTTCCTGCGCTATATACTTTATAAGGTTGGTATTGTAACTATAACTTTCGAGATTCGAGAGAGAGAGAGAGAGATATAATTTCTGTCGGAAGAGTCCGACCAGCGCATTAGAACACTAAGCAGATTGAACACTAGGAAGATTTTTAGCTTCAAATGCGAGAATATTTTGTGCATTTTTTTCTTTGAATCAAAGAATATTTTTTTTATCTGTGTGCAAAAAGAAATATATACTGGACTTTTGTTGTACAATTATGTGCCTTAATATCACTGTCACGTATCAGGTATTTATTTGTTTGTTTGTTTGTTTGTTTGTTTGTTTGTTTGTTTGTTTGTTTGTTTGTTTGTTTGTTTGTTTGTTTGTTTGTTTGTTTGTTTGTTTGTTTGTTTGTTTGTTTGTTTGTTTGTTTGTTTGTTTGTTTGTTTGTTTGTTTGTTTGTTTGTTTGTTTGTTTGTTTGTTTGTTTGTTTGTTTGTTTGTTTGTTTGTTTGTACGTTTGTTTGTTTGTTTGTTTGTTTGTTTGTTTGTTTGTTTGTTTGTTTGTTTGTTTGTTTGTTTGTTTGTTTGTTTGTTTGTTTGTTTGTTTGTTTGTTTGATTCTTCGTTCGTTCGTTCGTTCGTTTGTTTGTTTGTTTCTTCGTTCGTTCGTTCGTTCGTTCGTTCGTTCGTTCGTTCGTTCGTTCGTTCGTTCGTTCGTTCGTTCGTTCGTTCGTTCGTTCGTTCGTTCGTTCGTTCGTTCGTTCGTTCGTTTGTTTGTTTGTTCGTTCGTTTGTTTGTTTGTTTGTTTGTTTGTTTGTTTGTTTGTTTGTTTGTTTGTTTGTTTGTTTGTTTGTTTGTTCGTTCGTTCGTTCGTTCGTTCGTTCGTTCATTTACAAAACCCACAGCACTAGTTAATAAATATTCATTGTTATATTATAGTGTATCTATGTGTGATACATATAACGCCTCATATGTATACGGCGGAGCTAAGTAAACATTTCTCAAAGATGTTTACGTGAAAAGTTACAAAGTCAAGGCGCAGGATTCGCTCAGCGACGAGCGACCGAACGATGCGAGATCCATGATTAAGCTCTTTCCGCTAAAAACGATTGGTAGTAAATGGACCTATTCAAACTCAATACTACCTGTATTTCTCCACTACCAGGCTCTGCGAATAAGACCCAAACCAATTCTCACTTCATTCGCAAATAAGACGTATACGACTCTACGGCTTATGAGTCGTATACGACTTATTTATATTTCGTATACGACAGCCAAAATCTGTATTCACAACGCCATGCTAGATTGAATTCGAATGAGAAAATGAACGTATAATGACTCTGTCGAATTATATTATCTTATTTTTATGCATCAAACCTTCAAATATTTTACGCTTTCAATTCGTGTGGGTGAGAATCGGCCCCTCAGAACACAAAAATAAGGAGAAGTGCCTTGTGGGCGTGGCACTGTCGCCCAACGTTAGCCCATTTGGGCTAACCTCTGCGAAACTTTAAAATATGGCCGTCAATCGCTTCGCACCAGCCGTCGTAGTAACATCTGAGAAAAATGCCTAATTGCGCAGTGATTACCTGCAGAAATCGCTGTGATACATGGTATTCAAAAACAGGAGAGTGTCTTTTCACCGGTAAACCTATTTTACTCACTATATTCGTCTTATAAACTACGAAAAATCATTATTATAATAATTTTATGTGCAATGTGCATCACATTACTAAGAACATAAATGGGACGTATTTATTACATTGTAGTTACTCCACTGCTGTTTCTATATAGGATTTTCGTGGAAGTTTGCTAACTAGGAAAAGCCAGCCCGCAGTGAACCGTCACGCAAAACTGATCATTGTTCAATGCGATGTTTCGAGGTACGGCCGCATGTATTTGCCGCGAAATGTCAAATTCACCGGTAGGTCAGCTGGAGACATAGTGATGGGGTAGTACCTTTCTTTTCAGACTGATTAAGTATCGATATTATTGAGGCATTTATAATCGTTCGTCCAAACTTCCAAAATTACTAGAACCAATTATTGTAAGACTAGGTATCTAGTCTTATCGTCGACTATTGCCCGCGACTCCATCTGCGTAGATTTCAGCTTGCGTTGCTAAGGAAGCTTTTATTTTAGTAGAAGGATTTTGTCTTATTAAAAACAGGCCTAGCTTCGATCATGTATTTCAAAAAGTTTCTAATAAAGATAAAGAAAAATACGAAAGAAAAATGGATCAAAATACAGAGGGTATAACTGATTTCCTCTCAAATAAAGTACCATTTGCTCCATCTATTTTACAGAGAAGTGTTTCCAGATGCTAAAGTGGGGGAAAAAATATTTCCGAGGGCAGTTCCTACTTTGAAAATACCAGTAATAACGAGTTCCATAAAGGTTGAGGTACCAGTATATTTAAAATCACGATAAAATTTTACATGGTTTAGAATATTCAATTATCACTTTATTCTAATCTTCATTTCATATGGACGACGCATAACTCTCCAAAAGAAAGTGTTTCTAAAGAAACAAATCAGGTGTTGTGGTTGTGATACTAAATCATAGTCTTATATGTTTAATTTTTTATGAGCGTTATGTTATAAATGAAATTCGATTGTGTAATGAAAAACAAGTTAAATAAAGCATTTTCAGTATTTTAATAATTTATTTACCATTTTAGATCCGACAAGTTCTCGAATGGAGACCACAATATGGTATGTCGGTCCTTGCTTATATGTCATATCGGCAAGTGCAGCGTCGAACGACAAGATGGAGAGAAGATCTCATCCTAGTCGAAGGAAGACGCTGGATGTAAGCCGCTTTCAACTGGTCTTTTTGGAAATCCATGGAGGAGGCCTATGTCCAGCAGTGGATATCTTGTGAATAATGACGATAATGAAAATATTCTCTTTAGGATTTCAGTCGGATGCTGATTTTATTTTTTAATCTATATATAAGTTTCATTGAAATTTTTTTTGACAAGCTTACAAAAGTTCGTCCTATTTACTGTATTTTTAACTAGGAAGTTACTTTATTTACAGGTCCATGATACATTTCAATCACAGCCATAAACATATTCTTTACTTAATCCTTATAATCCAAGCGTGGCTACTGATTTCCAATATATCGCTGTTACTCAGACAAGTGGCAATTTGTTTAAAAAAATGGTTGTTTTTCGAGTTTATACATGTGTTTATTCTATTTTTTATATAGCTGGGTGAATTATTTTCAGAGAATGAGAAAGTAATTGATTGCTATTGTATTCTTAAAAAGTCAGCACTTCATTCTTTCACCCAACAAAAACTGCTGTTAATTTACAGAGTCCTAACAGAGTTACCAATATTTAAATCCAATTTGTAAATGGTAATGTAAGTGCATTTCACGTTACATTGGGATTCATATACTAAACAAAATACAAAGAAATATCCAAGATCCAGGTACAAATGCGTCCCTGACCGTGGACATGCTCTTCACACATATAAGTTCTTTCCATTACCAGGATTTAAACCCAGAAGACCTAGCTTTCCGGACAGAGTCACTACCAAGTATGCTTCAGTGGTGTTCTGTCCAACAAATTTAACATATCGTATTAGTATACAGTACAGGGGTCATCATCATTATCAAAATAATCAAATTCTATATCAGTAGAAAGCCAAGTTTGCGTCTTTATCATATACTGAAGCCACAAATACTGTCAAAAAGACACGTATTTAATAAATATTTACATTTCACAGGACAGTAAATCAAAATAGGATTATTTGTTTTAATAATATTGTTTTTGTAAATTAAACATGCTCTGTTTTTTGTATCATCCCAACACGAAGTATACTGTTAATAAATGAATAACCTCTCATCGGATAATTTTATCGATAGATGTATTATTTGATACAAGTGTTCCATCCCTAAGGAGTTCACCGACGCTGTTGTTTACGTGTACGAGTGTATTCGTACAATTGTTTTTCATAGTGTGCGAACCAATTAAAAGATTAGAACGCTAGTAAATGACTGGACAGACGTGTGCGTGAACCTTATATTTACAATATTGTGCATGTAATGAAAACGCACACATATTCACAAGTGGCGACAGCGGTACCGGACTTATTTCGCGGCTAGGGCATATCTCCTTCTTTCTATGATCTGAGATCGGCCCCTTCTTGGTCGGACTTTTTAGACAAAAATTGTGATTAAAAGTACGTGATTTCAGAATTTATTTAGGTAAGAAGGTTAGTATTGTTTTGTAGTATGTATTAGGTACTTTAGTAATAGTTGATTTTACCTGGATATAAATGAAATTACTTTGAAATACAGTCAAAGTTAATACTTTAGTGACGTGGATTGATATTTCTTGAATTAATGAATGATCTAAGACGATCAAACAACTTGATTTTAACAACAATATTGCTTTTCGTATGTTATCGATTTCTGTTAAATGTTTGTTTACATTTCGGAACAAGCTGAACTAAACGAAATATAGGTAGGTAATCCGGATCAAATTACTAGATTTTTTGTCGGAAGATCCCGACCAGGTTTCACAGTGATTTGCAGAGCCTGGTGATGGAGAAATACAGGTAGTTGAGTTTGAATAGTTCCATTTAACAGCCCATCGTTGTTAGCGAAAACCGAGCTTATGCGAAAGGTAGTTAAGGGCGGGTTTTCTTTGCACCGTTTTTGACCTAGTGACTCTGGAAACTGGGCTTATTCAAAAGGCCTTCTGTTCTTTTGATGTTTTTATTTTACCTTTTACCGCAGCCGGGCGCGCGGCGTGAAATATCACAATTTGAACGATTCTGTCTGTTGAAGAAATTGAATTCGGGTCTCCATCGCTTTTGCGCAATAGCGTCTTTTGCGTGATTCTTTCGGGGACATACACAAAAGCTCTTTAGAAATAATCGAAATCATAAAAAAGATATACGTATGAAGCTTTAAAGTTTGAAAATACGCTCTAGAAATAAATAAAATCTATTTCAGGATTTTTCAAAAGCTCATCTTTCTTGAAACTGTGCAAAAAATAAAAATAGACTAAATTGATTTAACGTATGTTAGCATTTTTCAAACGATGGTGTTTCTTGAAACTTTGCAAACATTATTGTTTATTATAAACAAAGCAACTAGTATGTCAGGATTCATTGCGCTTTGAAGCGTTTCTGACCCTTGGCACAAATGCTATGCTCAACTAGTTGCGCCGTGGGCACTTTTGTTTCCCGTTGGTACAACTGATTGGTCTGCTGGGAAAAAAAATGTACCGATGGCTCAACTTATAAAACCTCCCATCGACGGTTGTGCCTAGACACAACTGCTATGCTCAACTGGTTGTGCCGTGGGCACTTTTGATTCCCATCGGTACAACTAATTGGTCTGCTGCTGTGAAAAAAATGTACTCATGGCTCAACTTGTAAAACCATGTTGTAATGTAGGTTATTATAACTCAATGGTTACAATTTTTGCCGAAATAGTAGATTGTTAACCGAGCGTTCAAATTATTATTTCCCTAGGTATTTAGAGAGGGCGGCTATAGTCCGAGTAGGAATCTACTATTTCTGCAAAAATTGTAACCATTGAAGCTGTTTAGAAACTAACAAATGGCCGCAGCATTTTTTTACTTAGTTTTTTTTACGTAAAACTCTTCACAGCTGATAGTAGTTCTATTTTTAAAGTTCATTCCGACCCTTGGTGGGAAGTAAAATGAATAAGTTTTTTCCTCTCTATGCAGCATTTTCCACCCAATAATCAGATCAAATATCAATGCACATGGCATGCTTATCAGTATCATACGAGGAAATATTAAGTACCTACTCACTTGTAATTGTTTGATATTTTCCTGAGCTGATACTCGGTTACCTAAACGGAAAAATCCCTATCACTGGGATACCAGTGTCCGTCGACGATCATTTTTTCTTCGTATGATACTGGTTACCAAACTCTGGTATCATACGCGGCCGAAGGGAAAACAACAATACTTTCCGAGTATAAAGAATGAAAAAACATTTTTTGATTCCCTGGACCTAAAGAAGAATAACACGTAATTTACTTCTAAAGATTCTTAAAATCTTGGATATATGTTTTATTTTAGTCAATATCTAAGGTGGCTGTTTAATAAAAACATAAAGGGAAATAAATTGACTTTAAATTGAACGCTTGAACAAAGATGTTCGCTATCAGTGCTAGAGACCCGTCTGACCCACCGTACCACCGCCCATATTCCAGTAGTAGGCACAGTGGCTTGAGATAATACTAGCAGTTGTGCTATGGGGAATTGGAATAATTTCTGGATTCCCTACGAATCAACCAGTTGAGCATAACAGTTGCGTCGTGGGCCCGAGTTGAGTCGTTGGTAACTTAGTTGAGCTGACGGGAAACCAAAGTGCCCACGGTAAAACCAGTTGAGCAGAGCAGTGTGCCTAGGGTCAGAAACGCTTTGAAGCGCGTCTGATTATATAGGTCTGGTTAGCTTGGTATTGAGTCCTAATTATACTATTTTTATTTTTAATGCACTAACCCGTGCTAAGGACCATTTTAAAAACCTATTTAGAGGCTAAAAATTCCACCCATGCCGGGATTCGAACCCGGACCTCTGGCTATCCGTGCCAGCGCTCTTTCCAACTGAGCTAATGGGTGACTTACCGGCATCAGTGAAATTTCGAACCTCTTTACACTATTCTCTGTATTACGTACAGGCAGCGACATCTGGCTGAAGTAAATTGCATCACTTACAGTCCCGACTACCTACTTTGCAGTTAGGTTTTTACATCGGAATGATATCGCTGTACCCACATGATTAAACTATTTTTATTTTAAATGCACTAACCCGTGCTAAGGAGAATTTTAAAAACCTATTTAGAGGCTAAAAATTCCACCCAAAAAGAAGAAGGATTCTATACATTCTCCTCCAGGAGTTCTACGCAAAGAAGCAAGTCTAGACGACGTCTTACTTCCGCCAACTTGTATATTTACGTCTATTACTTCCCCACAATATGTAACCAATCATATCGGCCGACTAATTGGCAAAGTCCTCCGTCGACTCAGAAGGGACGCGCGCTGTCTCACAATTTTATTGGACGAAATTACTCCGGAACATACAATGGTTTACTAACGACAAAAGGACGGCTGTCTGCTTCGATATTACTAATACCTACCCTCAATTTTCCGTCCACTAAGAATGGGTTAGTCTTCTAAAAACCTATTTAGAGGCTAAAAATTCCACCCATGCCGGGACTCGAACCCGCAACCTCTGGCTAACCGTACCAGCGCTCTCCCAACTGAGCTAATGGGCGACTTACAGGCATCAATGGACGGCCTCGGAGACGCAGCGGTTTGGCACGCTGACTGTGAAACCGAAGGTCTCGGGTTCGATCCCCGGCCGGGTCAAAGTAGGAAACGAACTTTTCTAGTTTGTCTCGGTTCTTTGATGTTATCTATGTATTTATTGTATTAAATCTATCGTCGAGTTAGCACCTATAACACAAGTCATTTAGTTGTACTTAATATATGGCTAACGAGATCTGTGTAATATGTCCATGAATATTTATTTATTTATTTATATCAATGAAATTTCGAACCTCTTTACAATACTCTCTGTGTTACGTACATGGTTAATGTTCTTTTAAGGAGCTTCACCAATGAAAAAAAGTCATAACTTGTGTTATAATTTTATAATACGTTTTTATTTAAAAATAAACATGAGACATCTTAACCACTGTGACAAGTATTTTTAGAACCTACGGTCTAGAGCCTAAAATCAACAACCAAGGACTTTAATCTCTTTTCGCCAAAAACGGCCGTTTTTAGCGGAAATCGATTAAAGTCCTAATCTGTTGATCGTAGGTTCTAGACTGTAAGTTCTAAAAATAATTGTCAGTTGTTAGGATCTCCCATGTTCACTTTTAGATGAAAACGTATTATAAAACAAGTTATGTTTTTTTTTCTATAGGTTTCTGTCAGCTGACCAAAGCGGTTCCGAAAAAAGCTCTTTTTCTTTCAAAGATAAGATAAGAATATTCTTTATTTAATGGCCTCGGTGGCGCAGCGGTTTGGCTCGATGACTGTAAACCGAAGGTCTCGGGTTCGACCGGGCACCTGGCCGGAGCCTGGAACCATAGAAAACCAGGAGACGAACTTTTCTAGTTTGTCTCGGGTCTTGGATGTTATCTATGTATGTCGAGTTAGCACCTGTAACACAAGTCATTTGCCCATGTCCATGAATATTTATTATTATTATACAGTGGAAAAAGTGCACCTAAACAGAACCTTTTATCACTTACTATAATTATTATTGTCATTCGTGCGAAATGTAAGTTACCTCTAACATTGTTTGTGTTATTGCGGCAATAAATGGTGCGTAATTCTTTTTGTTTTTTCTGTCGCGACGATATTGCGTCGTTTCGGGTTTTGGGGCGATGTCGGTTATATTCTGCCGTATTAAAATCTACATAAACGCATAACTACAAATAAAGTTGGCGTAAAAGTCAACAATGTTAAAATGCTACAAAGATGACCTAAAACGAAACTCGCGAAGGATAAATTTTAAGAAACACACACCCACACTCACACACATACACACACACACACCCACACGCACACACACCCACACACACACACACACACACACACACACACCCACACACACACACACACACACACACACACACACACACACACAAACACATTACATTGACGAAGCATGCTTCCTTACATTTTAATATTTTGTTCAGTTGCCAATCGACATTTTTTAGATAGATAGATAGATAGATAAGAACATTTATTTAGTGACACAATACTCAAAACAAAACATAATGAACAAACAGAAATACAAGACATTTAACTAAATAAAGTTTTAAACTAAACAGAAATATGTACCAAAAAGAAAAAGAAAAAATAAGATATTTTTTTTAATTTAACAACAAAAAATAAAACAATAAAATTGAAATTTTAAAACATATTCACGTGACGGCCATATTAATTACTGTTCAAAGTATTGAGCCCCTAAAATGGTCCCGACTCAGCATGTGTTGTAGGAGCACCGAGGTACCTACCTACAACGCTGATATTCTGTTGGGGCCACGCTGCGGTTAGTCGCGGGTGTGTAAAAAGAAAAAGGATTTAAAACAAATTATGAAATTAAAAATACGTGTAACATCGTGTGTAGTGTGATTAATGTGGTGTACTGTGTATTACGTTGCTCATCTGAGATAAATAAATGGATACCTACAAAGTGTTAACGAAACAGTATTATTAGTGACGGTGTTTTGTAATGTCGGAAGTGTGCGCCATTTCTACATACCATGATCAAATAGATGTAAAAGGACCACCATGCTCAAGGTACGCAAGCCAAGGAACAGTTACACTATTTTTATTTTTAATGCACTAACCCGTGCTAAGGAACAAATTTAAAAACCTATTTAGAGGCTAAAAATTTCACCCATGCCGGGATTCGAACCCGCAACCTCTGGCTATCCGTACCAGCGCTCTACCAATTGAGCCAATGGGCGACTCACGGCATCAGTGAAATTTCGAACCTCTTTACAATATTCTCTGTATTACGTACAGGCAGCGACATCTGACTTAAGCAAATTGCATTACTTAGAGCCCCGACCACCTACTTTGCAGTTAGGTTTTAACATCGGAACGATATCACTGTACCCACATGATTACACTATTTTTATTTTTAATGCACTAACCCGTGCTAAGGAACAAATTTAAAAACCTATTTAGAGGCTAAAAATTTCACCCATGCCGGGATTCGAACCCGCAACCTCTGGCTATCCGTACCAGCGCTCTACCAATTGAGCCAATGGGCGACTCACGGCATCAGTGAAATTTCGAACCTCTTTACAATATTCTCTGTATTACGTACAGGCAGCGACATCTGACTTAAGCAAATTGCATTACTTAGAGCCCCGACCACCTACTTTGCAGTTAGGTTTTAACATCGGAACGATATCACTGTACCCACATGATTACACTATTTTTATTTTTAATGCACTAACCCGTGCTAAGGAACAAATTTAAAAACCTATTTAGAGGCTAAAAATTTCACCCATGCCGGGATTCGAACCCGCAACCTCTGGCTATCCGTACCAGCGCTCTACCAATTGAGCCAATGGGCGACTCACGGCATCAGTGAAATTTCGAACCTCTTTACAATATTCTCTGTATTACGTACAGGCAGCGACATCTGACTTAAGCAAATTGCATTACTTAGAGCCCCGACCACCTACTTTGCAGTTAGGTTTTAACATCGGAACGATATCACTGTACCCACATGATTACACTATTTTTATTTTTAATGCACTAACCCGTGCTAAGGAACAAATTTAAAAACCTATTTAGAGGCTAAAAATTTCACCCATGCCGGGATTCGAACCCGCAACCTCTGGCTATCCGTACCAGCGCTCTACCAATTGAGCCAATGGGCGACTCACGGCATCAGTGAAATTTCGAACCTCTTTACAATATTCTCTGTATTACGTACAGGCAGCGACATCTGACTTAAGCAAATTGCATTACTTAGAGCCCCGACCACCTACTTTGCAGTTAGGTTTTAACATCGGAACGATATCACTGTACCCACATGATTACACTATTTTTATTTTTAATGCACTAACCCGTGCTAAGGAACAAATTTAAAAACCTATTTAGAGGCTAAAAATTTCACCCATGCCGGGATTCGAACCCGCAACCTCTGGCTATCCGTACCAGCGCTCTACCAATTGAGCCAATGGGCGACTCACGGCATCAGTGAAATTTCGAACCTCTTTACAATATTCTCTGTATTACGTACAGGCAGCGACATCTGACTTAAGCAAATTGCATTACTTAGAGCCCCGACCACCTACTTTGCAGTTAGGTTTTAACATCGGAACGATATCACTGTACCCACATGATTACACTATTTTTATTTTTAATGCACTAACCCGTGCTAAGGAACAAATTTAAAAACCTATTTAGAGGCTAAAAATTTCACCCATGCCGGGATTCGAACCCGCAACCTCTGGCTATCCGTACCAGCGCTCTACCAATTGAGCCAATGGGCGACTCACGGCATCAGTGAAATTTCGAACCTCTTTACAATATTCTCTGTATTACGTACAGGCAGCGACATCTGACTTAAGCAAATTGCATTACTTAGAGCCCCGACCACCTACTTTGCAGTTAGGTTTTAACATCGGAACGATATCACTGTACCCACATGATTACACTATTTTTATTTTTAATGCACTAACCCGTGCTAAGGAACAAATTTAAAAACCTATTTAGAGGCTAAAAATGTCACCCATGCCGGGATTCGTCCCGGCATGGGTGAAATTTAAAAGTTGAAATTTAAAAGGTGAAATAAGTCAGATGTCGCTGCCTGTACGTAATACAGAGAATATTGTAAAGAGGTTCGAAATTTCACTGATGCCGTGAGTCGCCCATTGGCTCAATTGGTAGAGCGCTGGTACGGATAGCCAGAGGTTGCGGGTTCGAATCCCGGCATGGGTGAAATTTTTAGCCTCTAAATAGGTTTTTAAATTTGTTCCTTAGCACGGGTTAGTGCATTAAAAATAAAAATAGTGTAATCATGTGGGTACAGTGATATCGTTCCGATGTTAAAACCTAACTGCAAAGTAGGTGGTCGGGGCTCTAAGTAATGCAATTTGCTTAAGTCAGATGTCGCTGCCTGTACGTAATACAGAGAATATTGTAAAGAGGTTCGAAATTTCACTGATGCCGTGAGTCGCCCATTGGCTCAATTGGTAGAGCGCTGGTACGGATAGCCAGAGGTTGCGGGTTCGAATCCCGGCATGGGTGAAATTTTTAGCCTCTAAATAGGTTTTTAAATTTGTTCCTTAGCACGGGTTAGTGCATTAAAAATAAAAATAGTGTAATCATGTGGGTACAGTGATATCGTTCCGATGTTAAAACCTAACTGCAAAGTAGGTGGTCGGGGCTCTAAGTAATGCAATTTGCTTAAGTCAGATGTCGCTGCCTGTACGTAATACAGAGAATATTGTAAAGAGGTTCGAAATTTCACTGATGCCGTGAGTCGCCCATTGGCTCAATTGGTAGAGCGCTGGTACGGATAGCCAGAGGTTGCGGGTTCGAATCCCGGCATGGGTGAAATTTTTAGCCTCTAAATAGGTTTTTAAATTTGTTCCTTAGCACGGGTTAGTGCATTAAAAATAAAAATAGTGTAATCATGTGGGTACAGTGATATCGTTCCGATGTTAAAACCTAACTGCAAAGTAGGTGGTCGGGGCTCTAAGTAATGCAATTTGCTTAAGTCAGATGTCGCTGCCTGTACGTAATACAGAGAATATTGTAAAGAGGTTCGAAATTTCACTGATGCCGTGAGTCGCCCATTGGCTCAATTGGTAGAGCGCTGGTACGGATAGCCAGAGGTTGCGGGTTCGAATCCCGGCATGGGTGAAATTTTTAGCCTCTAAATAGGTTTTTAAACAAGGAACAGTTATCAGATATTTGTGCTTGTAATAAATAAGCCTTATAACTGTTCTTGAAAGTAACTTTGTTTTTACAGTTACGAAGTGGTGGCGGGATATTGTTCCAGCACTTGGTTGCTGCGTACCTAAAACTGCCCCGAAAGGCCGCTGTCCTATGTTTTGGCACACTTAAAGGTGCAGTCATTGTCCTTATTCCTTCGGCGTGACGCGATTGTCTCCAGGTGAGTTTATTAAATAAGTAAGCAGGAACGTGCGTTTTTATAATTCCGAATAGCAGAGTAGCCAGCTGAAGTTTTTGTCTCGCTTGCATTTTCAGAATATTCGCGCTATTAAGGAAAAGAGTGACGTGAGTGCGAGGCGGAATATGCAGACAAAATCGAGCACAGGCATTCTGCACCCTTTGGATCAAATTCTGTGATTTCTTTAGTAGACAAGGACCATACAAAGTGGCACAATAGTTCAACTTAGACAGTACTAGAGTTTCGCATAAACGAATACGAAGCGTAGCACTAATGAAATTGCGTATACGATATAGTATCTTTAAGCGATAAAAACAATTTCTAGCTAACTCTTGAATATGGCGCTCAAGATGTAGCTCGCCATCCATCAAAATACCCAGATTGCGGGCCTCCGTTACTCGTGATATTTCTTTTTGATTTATATGCACATTAATATTGCATTGTGTCAAATTCTTTATTTGATTTTTTGAGCCCATCAACATATATTTAGATTTTGCTGGGTTAAGCACAAGAGAATTTCTTTCGGCCCATACCGCGATTCTTCCGAGGTCCTCATTTAATTTTGACACGTTGACATCGGCCTCTGACGGAAGTATTTTGGTATATAATTGCAGATCGTCTGCGTACAAATGGTGATGACAATTTTTTATGCAATCAGTGATATCTGCCGTATATATTATGTATAGTAACGGTCCGAGTATGGAACCCTGGGGAACTCCTCGCTCTACGGATTCATCTCGGGACACTGTTGAGGATCCGTCTGATTTTAGTAGGACAACTCGCTGGCGACGATCAGTTACATAGCTCTTGAACCACTTTATACTACCAATATCAAAGCCGTAGTAAGACAGTTTGCATAGAAGAAGATTTATGTTAATTGAGTCAAAAGCTCGGGAAAAATCCAGCAGTGCGAGAATACTCCCGTGACCAGCGTCTTGCGCAGATAAAATGTTGTCTACAACATCGAGCAGAGCAGTGCCAGTACTATGACCTTTCCTAAAACCTGATTGGGTCTTCGGAAGAATATTGTTACTTTCACAATACCTTATTACCTGGTCATAAACAATTTTTTCAAGAACTTTAGAAGCTATAGGTAGTAGGCTAATAGGCCGCAATTCAGTTATTTGAGTTGGGTTTGATATTTTTGTGATCGGACGGACAACTGCCGTCTTCCAGCAGTCAGGAAATGTCGAGGAAATAATTGATTTGTTGACAATTTCCGTAAGAGTTGTCAGTGAAAAGGGTAGTGTCAAAATAAGCATATCTAAGGTGATACCGTCGATACCTTGCGCATTTGATCCCAGAGCCAGAATTGCCCGAGATATAATTGTATCATTGACTGGTTCTAATTTCAAGGTTGAATTATTGTGCCTATTGCAGTCAAAGTATGATAGTATAGTTTTGTTACAAATATTATTTCCGGGGATATTTAAAAAATGGTCATTTATTTCATTTGCGTCGTCAAAATGTTCCACGGAAAGTTTTTTTTTATTAAACTGAGGCAGCGCTATTTCTTTGAGTGTTTTCCATAATTTTATTGGTTTGTTTATATTGCTGTTCACATGATTCTCAAAGAAACAACGTTTCTCCTGGTCCAAGCTGATATTCACTAGGTGTTTTAGTTCTTTATACTCTTTTCTATATACATCACACTTCGTTTTGACATACTTGGCATGTGCATGATCTCGCAACTTCATCATAAATCTCACGTTACTGGTGAACCAAGGCTTCTGTTTGTCCTTGATCAGTATTGTTTTCAATGGCGCGTGTTTGTTAAAAATAGATACTATCAGTGCGGTAAACTCTTCCACGATTTGGTTCACATCCGACAAACTGGACAAACTGTTCCAATTAATTGACTCCAAATCAGAATTAAAGTTGTGAATGTCAATACTTTTCAATGATCTTGTTAAGATTTTGCGAGGCGGTAGTTTGGGTTTTTTAATTTTGAATTCGGCTGTGACGATAGCGTGACTACCTAAATCAGATATGTGGTCGCTAGTGAGTAATATCTTGGTGGGATCAAAGTCGGTGCGTACCAGGTCAATTGAGGTGGAGGAGTCATTTGTGAAATGAGTGGGGAAACTCACAACATTCTTTAATAGGGTACATGTCAAAAAGTTTTCTAATTTATTTTTGTAGGTACTGGGTTGTAATATATTTACATTAAAGTCGCCCAGTAGTAGCACATAGTCAAAGTTACTAAAACTTAAAATAGACTCTGTTAATGCGTCAAAAAAAGTATCGCAGTTGAGCCATGGCGGTCTGTATGCTGTTCCAATTGCTAATCGTATAGAGTTGACCCTAACTGATATCCACATTTGCTCAACCTGTTCGGGCGCGGGCGGGTGAGGCTCGGTGACGGCGCGCAAGCCGTAACGTACGTAGAAGCCCACACCCCCGCCCCTCTGACGCACAGCGCGCGGTCGTGGTACGTGTCGCAACCGGTATCCCGGCAGCGTCGGCGCCCGACCCTCTTCTCCGTCTCTCAACCAAGTTTCATTTATGCATATGATATCAGGACAAATTTCGGAAAAAGCGACCTCAAACTCATCGTGTTTAGTGCCAAGTGAGCCTGCATTGAACAAACATAACTTAAGTCCCGTCTTATCCATCTCCATAGTATAAGTACAAAGTATGATTTATGACTTGGCTGGGCGATTTTAAGATTATATTATTATGTAGGATAAATAAGATATTATATAGAATAAATAGGAGGATTGATTGATTTATAATTAGATACAATAAAATGTAAGTGTGTATACTGTGTGATATTGTGTAGTGTTGTAATACTTTTTTTGTGCAGCAAGTTAGCAAATTATATAAGTTTATTTCTTTGTTCCGCTGAGACTGAATACTTATCAAGTGAATCATTGGGCGTAATAATACCATATAAAGAATAGAGAAAAAGAATACAATATAAAGAATCGACCTAATTATGCCTTTACAAAATTTATAATGTCCGCCTCACTACGCAGCACACATCGAGGGGAATTATTTTCCTTTCGAGCGTAAACCCTTCCGTCTCTGGTCCAAATGAAACGCCAACGTGCCGCTCGACCAGCATCGCGAGCCATGGCGAATAGCGCTCGATTGGATTTGGTCAGCCGCTCGTTGACATAGAAGCGCCGTGGCTCGTGCGGCGGTAGACCCAACCCGGCGGTAGTGGCACCGCGGCGCACGCGTGCACTCTGTAGCAGATTGTCACGGAGCAAGCGCCGCGTCAGCCGCACCACAATGGGGCGCGGGGTAGGCGCCGGGGCTCCCTCAACCATACCACGCTTAGGTCCGACTCGTACAGCACTCACGATGTCACGCTCCTCCAGTGTCATGCCCAGTTTGGCGGCTGCTGTTATCACTAGGTGACCCACCGATTCTGATTCGCTTTCTGGGATGCAGGTGATTTCCACGTCATTTGTGAGAAGATCTTGTTCCCGATCATTTAATTGATTGCGAAGATCGCATATGGCTTCTGACATTTTAGTCAAGTCTGAGGCGCCGACGCTGCGCTTGAGGGTAGAAAACTCCTCCCTCAGTTTGGCGTTTTCGCTCCGGAGTTCTGCCACTTCTTCACGGAAAGTGTCCCGTAGTTTGGTCAGTATAACATTGAACTCCGACGTTATGCTGGCTCTGAAATTATCCAGCTTAGCGTCAAGAAGCTTGGCGAAGAGGTCATATGTTATGACTTGTGCCCCTGTGGTAGGTGAGCCCTGGACGTCCATAGCGATTCTCTCCCCTGGCGCGGGAGACCCCTTCGCCGGCTCAACCTGGGGAGCCGGGGGTGTCGGGCGCTGCTCGAATTGTTTGCGCGTCGGAGTCTCATCCCCTCTTCTGCGACTGTTGACATTGTCGCAGCCAGGGCATTGCCATGCCTTTTTGTTTAACTCTCTGTACGTAGCGGAAGTCATATTCATACATTTGAAGTGATATCCCCTGCTGCATAGGTAGCATTTCAGAGCCTCACTTACTACGGCATTATTCAGACAAGCTTCACACTTCATTGTTGGAATAATTCTCCGAGAGACAACCCGGCCGGCGGCTCCGCAGTTCGTGTCGTGTCGGTTCTCAATGCTCCTTGACCAAATCACCCGGCACAGTCGATGAATCACAGTCTACGCACCACGCGAGATTAAACCTTGTGTCGCAGCTGTAACCGTGAGGTTCGCTTGCAAAGTTTCGTTCACACGACCGTTAAACTCGATACTGCACGATTTATTTTTTGCTAAAATTCACTTTTTGGGCCTAATCTAGGGAATTAATTTTAAGTTCACTGCGTTCACTTACACTTGTACCCAATAATAAACAGTAGATCAGTAAAGATTGACTGTTTTAATATTTTTAGAACTTAACTTAGTGAGAGAGGTATTAACTCAGATGCTTAACAGTTGCGCATCAAAGACTAACTGCTTTAAGTATTTTACTTTTTGATTGCGTTTTGTATTAATATGTCTACTATTTAAAAATGGGATAATGCCATTGTAAAACAAGAAAAGACAGAATCAAGGATTCCAAAAAGCTAAATATTCGCGTTTTCCTCAATTTTTACGTACATTCGTTTCATTTCCTCTAGGGTTTAATTATTGTTTAATTTAAATTAGTTAAAATAATTAAATATGTCAAGAATGTGTTTTGAACGTTCGAACTTGGTGTCCATCTAGAATTTGAAATGGACACCTAGTTTAAATTGAACGTTCATTAAGCCGCAATTTATGCGCTACTTTGAATAAAATCCTTTCATTTCATTTCCTATATTTTGAAATGGTGATTCTATAGACAGAGCGGGCCTCTACAATGTTTCAAACTTATAATGAGGGCCAACCACAGATTTGTTGCTTAATTAAGTAAATAAATAATTTTTGATTCCTTAAATTTGAATTGAGGAAACCTGAGAGTGTCTAAAGTATTTTAATACCTCGGCGTTCGTGTGTTTATAGCATAGGAAAGCATCTTGAGGAAACCTTAATGTCTGAGGTATTCGCGTGCCTCAGCGCTTGAAATTGCCAATCCGCGCTGGGCACGCGTGGTAATTAAGCCCATACTCTCTCTCTGGGAGAAGACCAGTGCCCTGTAGTGGGACGTTTATTCTTTTATGTAGATAAAATTCTATGATGAAGTCCCGAAGTCACCAAGTACAAAACTCGAATACAAAGCCATCAAAGCCCCTTGCTGCAAAAGCTACTTCGCTCACACACCGATGTGGCTCGACGAAAAAGAAAGAATATTCTAAAATAATAAATTAGTGTGCAGTTATTAAGATTTAGATTTAGATTTATTTATTTACAGAGTTCTTGTAACATAACAGTGAACACCAAATCGTTACAGAACTAAAGACAACCTCTCACAACAATCTCTCTAGCATTATCTTACATTCATCCATCAAAACTTTTACCCCATCCACAAACACATCACAGTGTCGTTCTGCTTATAGTAGGGAGCTCATTAGCCTCAACGCGCGCGCTACGGGCAAAATACAATAACAAACACTATACTGCATTCAATGAAGTTCGATGTTGCTGGACATCAACTTCTCAAGTTAAACTCACAGCTATAATAGTAGATTATGCATTAAGGGAATAAAACCATGTATTACGTCATGGGCGGTATATTGAACCCTGAGCGGAGCGAAGGACTCCGAGTTAACTCCCGAGCGCAGCGAGGGAGTTAAATTTTAACTCCTGAGCGAAGCGAGGGAGTTATGTAGAGTCCTGAGTGAAGCCAGGGGTTCATACCGCCCGAGACTAAGACATGTTTTATTCCAGAGGTGAATACTCTACTTTTCACACCATCTGGGAGACAATAAAATTTTTCTTTTTTTTATTGGTGTTTCGCGCGGTCACACGACACAGTAGTTCAGAAAAAAAAGAAAAAAGGGGTGAGTTTCGAACAACAATTCGAATTTCGAATTGCAATGCGGGGCTTCTTCATAGTTTTCATGCGAATTTTGACATTCTAAATTCAAATCACTTTATTCCCTAGGGAAATTCTTCATTATTATTACCCTCGAGAGACAAGGCTATGCTTTACGATGATATTTGACGGTACGTAATAAGGCATTGTCGAGCAGGAGGTGTGAAAAATCTGATAAAGGCACAATGCGATTGCTGATGGCAAATATACAAAATGAGAAAAAAAATGATGCCGTCACCGACGTAATATATTCTATTCTTTACATACCTATTCATTGGCTACCAGTCTTCCGTCAGCCGAAGGAAAAGGAAGGGAAAATTTATGAAAATATTCGCTCGAAGATTTTTCTTGGCGTTCAGTGATTCGTAAAAGCAAGTCACTCGCATTTGCCATCCAACAAAGTGGGAGGTAAGTGAAAATGCTACTCAGAAAGAGTAATGGCTCCAATCTATCGGCCCAATTCGAATTGATACTCGGAAGGAAAGAATGGAACGAGCAAAAAGTGCACTTTTCTTTAGTTGCAAGCTTGTATTAATCCCTTTATCTGATGGAACTTTGCGCTGGAATTCTAGACGTTGCTTATTGGAAACGGTGTAATTGATACTATCTGTAACTCAGTATATAAAGATCTCTGTTGTTATGAAGATAATATACAACTCTGAACTACACCTATATTGTGCGCATCAAAACCTGATCGATTCCAACTTAAAACTGTCAAATTAGTACATACGGAATTTGACAGACGATTACAATCGCTTTGGGTGAGCATAGTTAGGTCGTTGCAAGGATAGTACGACGACGTTAGTCGCGCATTTTTAATGTCAAAAGTCACGACTTTCAGGACAACAATTTTCAAATTCTGATATTTCAATGCCACAAAACAGGCGACTCGTGCCATCAATTCCAATCAAAGTATTTTATTCAATATTGCACAGAAACTGTGGCTTGAACCCTAAGTAAAAGCAAAACTATGGAGAACTAGAGGAGAAACTTTGGAGAAAAAAAATAGATCACTTTGGAGAAAAAATGGACTAAAAATCGTACCGGGTAGTACGAGCCAGCCCCGTCTCATCTTGGAATCATCTGACATAGGGTTATTGCAGAGACCCTGGTGTAGACTGTACTAACCAAAGCGTAAACCCTCTCTACGGGTAATAAATCCCGAAGTCGCGTGGAAAAGTACACAAGAACTAAGCATATGTACACAAACTATATCGGAGACTTGCCTCCCACAGTTTTCCATTATGGACGAATCCGACGCCAGGGGAGGCACGCAAATAAATCCCCGCTTATTCTGTTTACTCTATCACTTTTGCTAGTTTAAGTCGAGTTTTTTGAGAGTCGCCACGGACAGGGAGTGAGCTAGCTGTGTCGGCAATTTAGTTTGCGTGCGTTAATATAAACTAGTGTGCTTAAGTAAGGCATTGAACATTTTCGGCGGCCCACTTTGGTATTTCGACAGAAGACGACAGATAAAAAGTAAAAGTAAAAAAAAGGTAAAAAGTTATTAGATACATAGATCTTCTTCTTCAGGCTATATTATGTTAGTCCACTGTTGGACACAACCTTCTAATGAGCGCCATAGCGCCTTGTGTTAGATAGATAAAAACATGTATTTAACGGCACAATACTACAAACAGAACATAAAGATGAGAGACCCCACACACTAGGGTCTTTCGAGCGTCGTCGTCGTGTCAGCGTCCGCGCGGCGCGACGTGACGTCCACTGTGCGGCAGCGCGACGCCAGCGCAATGTTTTTTGCGAACAAGTACAATACACAACACATCGCCACTCTCGCGTAGCGCATCTCGACAGTCATAACATTGGCAGGATCGAGAACACGCGTATGTAATGTCCGAAATACAGTCCAAAGCTAAGAAAGATATGGCAGAAATCCAATGTTACATGTCATAACTTGAGCCCGATTTTAAAAAGTGGATTTTTGTAGCTACGTCACTAGAATCATTTTCGACAGTTTATATTATGAAACCAGCGTGCATTTTAGCGCAGTTTATCCGAGCTTCGCCCGAAATTCAGACTATTTTTGTTTATGATTTGAATTAGTTTTTTTTAAAATTTTATTTACTATAAAAACAAAATGTTTACTTAATCAATGTCAAAGTTGTTTAAATGTATTGTTTTCAGAACCTTCCCTGTACTTGAAGTATAAGACCGTATTCTCATTCAGTGCCGTAGATTACCTAAGTTGGAATTTCCTTTCTTAAAAAGTTCTACGGTGGAGGTAGCTCAGTGGGTAGAACAATGGATAAGTGAGTGGATGAATGAACAACGAACTGTAATGACAAATGACAGTGCAATAAATGAATATGAATATAAAATACGTCAGAGCTTCAAATAGAGCCCATACACCCTGTTTGAGACAAAGACTATGCCCTGCTGTGGGGCATATAATAGGCAACATAAAATAAAAACAGAATCGATAAGCCCTGTTGCATAGTTCTGAAATAAAGTGCCTTTAACTCTAATAGGTCAGACCCAGATAAGACCGTCAAAAGATTAGCTCGAACTATTTGGAAAGTTCGTGATCTCGCCAAAGTTACTAGGCTAACATAACACAATAAGCGTCATGTAAACATCCCTAATGAATACAATTATCGCACGCGTCTGCTCACGGTAAGAACGGGATAATGGGGTAATTTGTTTAGCTGTCTACTGAGATTATACAGCGTTTAATTTAAATTAGCAGATTCACGAATTAGTGTTGTACTATATAATTATTGTCTAGGTTTTTGAATCGCTCGTAGCCCCGGCTGCTTGAGTGATCTTAAACGATCACGAAGGTTAAGCAACATCGGGCGCGTTTAGGGCATGGATGTATGAGTGGTCAGCCTCTCTAGCATAATGATGAGTCACTTAGCGTCTGCCACAACCGCAAACTGCTCTCTTGTATTGTCGGTTGATTTGCTTGTGCTTATATCTGTTACTTTTCTTGTGCGCTTATTTGCTGCACAATGTTGCTTTCTGTCACATACTTGTGCTATTTTTTCTTTGTCTGTTCTATGCCTTTGTGTGTTTGCACAGATGTATATAAATGTTTTTAGCTACCTATCTATCTTTTGTTTTGTTTCCGCCACATATTTACACGTTGGGACAACGCAGTGCTGGGTTATAGATCATTTCCTCTTATGCCATATCTTTCTTATCTTTGTGGCAAATAACAAATTCAATTTTTATCAATGAACATTAATGTGAGTACTTAAGACGAATGTACTTGGTCTTTGAAAAAGGTGGTGAAATGACTGAGTGCAAGATAACGATTAGAAGCGAAAGAGTGGAACAAGTAAAAGCATTTGTCTATTTGGGGAGCCTGTTTACTAGGGATCGAAAGTATGAAGGTGATATAGAAAGAAGAGCAGAAGAAAATTAATTGTGAAACGGTGCCTTGCACTCCGACTTGTGAGTAGCCGAAACATCTCCAAAAGAGCTAGATTGGCTATTGCTGGCCCAACACTTATGTATGGATAAAGAATATTCTTATCTTAACTTATCTTATGGTAGCGAGACTAGGGTATCGCAAAAGAAGCAAGAAAGTAGGATTAATGCAGCAGAAATGAGGTCCTTGAGAAGTATATGTAGTGTTACTTTGAATGACAGGTTGTGATGTTGTAAAGTGTTTTAAAAATAATCAAAGTGGAACGACTTCAACTTTGTACTTTATTTAAAACTAGCGGCCCGTCCCGGCTTCGCACGGGGGGACTTAAGATTTTTTACATAGTTCTACGTTTTATTTATATTTTATATTTTATTTATATTCTCAGTTTTTTTTTTAGGAAGAATTTACCTTTTGAAAATTTAAATTGTTTTATTACATTTATTAAAAAATATTTACGTCTTTTTTTTTGTTGTTTTAAGGTTTTTTACATCTTTTTATTTTTTTTGTTTTTTTTTGTTGTTTTAAGGTTTTTTGTTTAATTGTTTTTTTACATTTATTAAAAAAATAACACTATTTTTGTTTTTGTTTTTTAGTTGTTTTAAGGTTTTTTTTGTTTTTTTTTGTTGTTTTAAGGTTTTTTTTTGTTAAAGTTTTTTGTTTTTTTTTGGTAAAGTTCTTTGTTTTATGTGTTTGATCAAATTATCGTAATATATTACATTTTACTTTAAGGCTTCACTGTAAACTATGTTTGCAGTGGTATTTGTAGGTGCTAACAAAACATATTGATTTTTAGGACATCCTACTCGAGAAAGGGCAACATATAACTGCCCATGAGAAAAGCACTCTTTTCTTAGGTCGACGCCAACCATCGAAAAATTTTGTCCCTGTGATTTATTTATCGTAAGGGCAAACGATGTCTTCACAGGAAACTATAACCTTTTAAAGGATATAGGTAAATCCGTCGGAATCATCGGGATTCGCGGTATGTGAGCAAGCTGTCCGGCCGCGGGCCCAGTGATGATTGTTGCTACAATCACATTGTCTCGTAATTCCCTTATCAAAAGTCTTGTGCCATTGCACATATTGGGAGGACTTAAATTTTTCAAAAGCATGATAGGAGTACCTCCTTTTAATTTTAGTTCGTGGGGTGGCAAGCCGGCAGGGTTGAGGGAATTTAAAAATTCTTGTGGGTAGTGTAACACCTTCGATGTTGCACACAGTGTCAATAGATTTGTAACATTTGAAATCACCTGGTACTTTTTCCATAATCATTCTGTTTATATCATTTACGGAGTCGTTTCTTGGCGACACTATCGCCCTCGAACAGAGCCAATTGAAATTTCGTTCTGTGAGATTTTCAATGTCGGGATAGATTGTGTCTATAAGAACATCTAGACTGTTAACAGTTTGAGCCAAATCATTGTCCAACGATACTTGGTAGCTATTTGCAACTGGCGATGGTAGTTTTCCATCTCCAAGTTGAAGTATTTTTTGTGAGTTTCCATTATTGTCGTTACTTAAATGTGCTCTCATATTTAGAGTTTTAATTGATTGCCACAAAGGTGATGATTTGAGGCACACTTTAATAACGTCGGCGCGTGTACCTTTAGTTATAACCGGTAGTGTTTGGCGAAAGTCTCCAGCCAACACAAAGGTTACGCCTCCCATCACATTACCTGAGTTCCTGAGGTCTTTTAATGTGCGGTTCACAGCTTCCACATGAGCTCTATGGCTCATGGTACACTCATCCCAAATAATCAGTGAAGTATCCTGTAAGAGCTTCCCAAGAGGACCATTTTTGCGGATTGAGCATACCGATTGTTGTTCTAACGACACAGACAACGGTAATTTAAAGGTCAAGTGAGCAGTCTTCCCACCATTTAAGAGAGTTGCAGCAATGCCAGAAGACGCGACCGCCAGTGCTTTTCTTCCAGATTGTCGTACTTTGGCTAATATTAAATTGGCAAGAAATGTTTTACCTGTTCCGGCATTATAATTAGTTCTGAAAAGAACTTTTTTACTCGAACAAAAAATGCAAGTTAA
This sequence comes from Yponomeuta sedellus, assembly GCA_934045075.1. Classification (NCBI taxonomy): domain Eukaryota; kingdom Metazoa; phylum Arthropoda; class Insecta; order Lepidoptera; family Yponomeutidae; genus Yponomeuta; species Yponomeuta sedellus. The sequence goes on along the minus strand of OW203744.1, from coordinate 11,729,740 downwards.
ATAGTCTACAAAATGTTTAAGATCGGTTACGTGACACGTCTGCTGCGTAGGGAGCCGACCGAGCGAATGAGTCGCGCGTCTACCTATCTCACTGATCTGACCTCCCCTCCCCCGCACCGCTGCTTTGCCCGGCTGGCTAGTCACTTCACGCCGCGCGCCGCCCCGCGCCTTTTTTTATGTATTTTTGAAATAGTAGGTAAGTACTTACCTAATAGGTATCTTTTGGATGAATTAATAGTCTAAAGGTAACCGATTGAACAATTCAAAAGTTATCTAGAGCAAACTTTTATAAGGATTAAACCATTTACTTCGAAATCCCGTCGCCAAAATGACATTCCTTTGGAGCAAACATCTAAATCATTAAAACGATTGTTATGGGTAAACTATAAAAGGTAGACATATGCTCTCGCGGATTTTTTTAAAGATAATGTTAAGATGAACAATTCATCTATAGAGCATTTTTGTATAACTTTAACTATATGCTCAGCGCACGCCACGGAAGGCCTCAGAAACGATACTTTTCCCCCGTTTTTGAAACATTTTCGGTTACTGCTCCACAACTATAGGACCTAGCGTGATATTATATAGCCTATGTTACTTCTGAATAATGCAGCTTTCTAATGGTGAAAAAAATATTGCAATCGGTCCAGTAGTTTTTGAGTTTATTCATTACAAACATACAAATCTTTCCTCTTTATAATATTAGTGTAGATGTAGATGTAGATGTGTTTCTTTATTTTATTTATAATCTAAACAGAAAACTGGATAAAAACAGAATAAGCAAGAAAAAATAGGCAGGTCTAGTCGAAATGTGAAGTAGTAAAACAAAAAAATTAAAGAATTTCTAAAAATGAGTGAAATATAAAAACCTATTTAGAGGCTAAAAATTTCACCCATGCCGGGATTCGAACCCGCAACCTCTGGCTATCCGTACCAGCGCTCTACCAATTGAGCCAATGGGCGACTCACGACATCAGTGAAATTTCGAACCTCTTTACAATATTCTCTGTATTACGTAAATATGAGTGAAATAATTTTAAATGTTGAAAATGACTGAATTTACAAAATATAAAAAAAGTTGTAAAGAAGTTTGCACCATTACAAGGATGCGCAATAAGGTGATAAGAGAAGGGGCTGAAAGAGGATGTCGTAACTAGAATTAAGAAAAGATTATTGCGTTGGTTTGGACATGTGCAGAGGATGAAGGAAGAAAGATTGACAAAACAAATACGAGTATATATTGCGAATGTGAGTGAAAGGGCCGGTAAACAGAGGATGTATTAGCAAAGGGAAAGATATAAAGTACCCAGAACCGGCATGCGTGCATGAAACGACTTATGAACCTTGATGAAGCGAAGGCGATCTGCCAAGATCGTGGCAAGTGACAGTTCCTAGTGTCTGCCCACCCCTCTTGGTTACAGGAGTGAGGTTATGTTATGTGTTTTAATAAATTCAGCACTTCATTCGAGATTGAGTTCATATTTCTAATGTTAGTGCTTGAAACTGGAATTTAGGAAAAAACTTAAGCTCGAAAATGACGTCTTGCCAATATGTCGGAAGTGTTTTCGAATCCTCTTATTTTCTGCAGCACGTTGTTTCCGAAGTATTGGATATTGCGAACACGTGCCACCGAATACTGTGACATATATTATTATGCTTCTGGGACGCTGTCGTGACAGGATCGCTCTCTGAGATTTTATTAATATCACTCTAATCTGGGACTCGACGACTCCACTGCTTACTCTGGACGTCCATATGGAAATATTGGGACAGGCTATTCGACAGGTTTCTGAAAACCAACTAAGATTTATACTATTTTTATTTTTTATGCACTAACCCGTGTTAGGACAATTTTAAAAACCTATTTAGAGGCCAAAAATTCCACCCATGCCGGGATTCGAACCCGCGACTTCTGGCTTAAGTAAATTGCATCACGGAGCTGTAGCCCCGACTACCTACTTTGCAGTTAGGTTCTTACTTAGGAACGATATCAGTGTGATATCATTGTACCCACATGATTTTACTATTTTTATTTTTAATGCACTAACCCGTGCTAAGGACAATTTAAAAAATGTGGGTTTTTATTTTAGCCTCTTAATAGGTTTTTAAAATTGTCCTTAGCACGGGTTAGTGCATTAAAAATAAAAATAGAATAATCATGGGGGTAAAGTGATATTATTTCGATGTAAGAACCTAACTTAAAAACCTATTTAGAGGCTAAAAATTTCACCCATGCCGGGATTCGAACCCGCAACCTCTGGCTATCCGTGCCAGTGCTCTACCAATTGAGCCAATGAGCGAATGGGTTAGTGCATTAATAATAAAAATAGTATAATCATGTGGGTACAGTGATATTGTTCCGATGTAAAACCTAACTGCAAAGTAGGTAGTCGGGGCTGTAAGTGATGCAATTTGCTTAAACCAGATGTCGCTGCCTGTACGTAATACAGAGAATAGTGTAAAGAGGTTCGAAATTTCACTGATGCCGGTGAGTCGCCCATTGGCTCAATTGGTAGAGCACTGGCACGGATAGCCAGAGGTTGCGGGTTCGAATCCCGGCATCGGTGAAATTTTTAGCCTACCTAGTTAAAGTACCTTTTTGAACATTTAGGCTAATTTTAATTCGAGGAAGATTAGTTACAAGCATAAACACAGGTTTTAACATTGACACTTACTGTGCGAGGATTAGAAAGACTCCGGCACTATTGATGAATACCCTTGGGTAATATTATGAACATGTGACGAACAACAGGAAAATAACTGCGTGAGTAACACCATAAACCGCCATAAGAAACAACTTACACACATGATAGAGGGAACCGGTGGGTACTCTGGAAAGAAACTAGCCGCTTCTAACAGACCCGCTATCCTCTATGTTATAATTTAAAAGTTCGAAAAAAAACTGGAGATTATGATAGGTAGGCAGGTAAGTAGATTCCGTTTTCCTGTACCTACCTAGGTTTCGTGGACCAGCTTTTTTAATGAGTCATAACAAGTCACAAATCAACATAACAAGTCACAAATCAACATAACAATCATAAGAAACACGATATAACTCAGTAGTAAACGGATCACAATCACTTGCAGGCACTTAACCTGCACTAAAAAAATAAAAAAATAAATAAACATTAATTATTTTGACTCGCTCATTAGGCGGACAAACAAAAGAGTCTATGTTCGGTTGTTGCATAGAACCGATCATCAGGTGAGCGTGCTACCGTTAGCTGTTAAGAAAATAGTGATGGGGCAGGCGATATCGATTGCAGGCGTATTCATTTGATTAAACCACTTTACACAGAGTTACAAAAGTATGAGAATGTCACATGATTATATTGGTTTATTTTAGGAGGGTAAAAACTACAATGTTTTTTGGTAAGGGTTACCGGTAACCAAAGATTCGTAATCGATTGCTGATGACACCAAGGTATTCGACAAGGTCCTTCAGCAATTCCTTCACTAACACAACAACAACTATGACTAGTGGTTACACTTGTGGAACCATCTGCCTCTGGCGGTAAGATTTTCACCGCCCCTGCCTAAATTTCAGAGTAGAGTACCTACAAAATCATTATTTTTCCTTAATTTATGTTTCTCATTTCTTATATTTCTGAAATCTCTAGTACTATGTAGGTATATTTTTCGTTCATCTCCTCCTTCTACGAGTACATTTTTTTATCTCATATTTATGTACATACTGTTTATGTATGTGTATCTTATAATATAAAAATGAATCGCTGAATGTATTGGTAAGCGCAAATCTCCAGAGCAGCTGAACCGATTTCCCTAATTCTTTTTTTAGAACATTACTTGAAGTGCGAGGACCAAAATTAAAGAATCTACTGTTAGACGGTACGAACTTCGCTGGGTCAGCAAGTAAAAAATAAATTTTTTTTTTAATAAATTGTTTAGTTGCACCGTTTTACCGTTAACTATTCTTTGTCGTTTAGCAATTTTTTTTCTTTTGTCAATGATCTGCAAGAAATTATTGGTAATAAGGCCGCCAGTTGTACTGTTATTGTTTAAGTCTCTTATGTAATTCCTGGTGTACATACAATAAAGAATATTCTGTCTATCTAGATTTGGCTTTGGTTAATTTCAGTCTTACCAGCATACATTCTTGTGTGGAGCCAGGTTTAGTCACGCTTACATAACACAGCTACAGCGTAGTGGATTATTGGCAAATACCATAACAGCGAATCTACTCGTAACTACGAAATCCGGGGCACGCCTGGTATTGATTGACCGTGGTGAAATCTTAGCGGTAATAGCTTGTAGCTCTGTGCCAGATTAAAACTTAACCTAACCTTTGTGAAGAGATAGTAGCAATACCACTCTCTAACTGTGAAGGAAAACATTGTGAGAAAACCTGAGTGTCTGAGGTGTCCAAAAACCTCAGCGCTTGAAATTGCCAATCCGCGGTGGGCACGCGTGGTAATTAAGCCCATACTCTTTCTCTGGGAGAAGGCTTCTGCCCTGCAGTTCGACGTTTATAGGCTACATAAAAGAAACAGAATTAAGTAAGTGTGATTTCCGTGTTGATTGTTTGTCGGTCGCATGCTTACGACGCGACGCGACGTCTCTATTTCAAGGTAATAAGTTTGATTTCTTATGCTATTGGCCTGTAAAAGAACGCATCTAATGATTAAGATGCGTGCCTGAAAGGCAAGCAATGCCTTTTAGGAATGGCGTCACCAGGCATCACGCCAGTTACGGTAATTCTCAAACTGGACTTAACTAACGTGTATGAAAGCGAGACAGGTAATATTATTATTAAGTGTAAGTATGTATCAATGAAGCGTTCGTGGCTTAGTCAAACTGTGTGATTAGAATCAATCGGTCGAGTTAAGCAACAACAGGCGCGGTCAGGTGCAGAGTGGGTGACGGTGACCGTCCCGTGACAACCGCTAGTGACGTTTTTCCGAGCGCTTGTGTGCTTCGCGAGGCACGCTAAGCCGTTGGTGCCAGCTGTCACGTAATGGCAGTCGTTAAGCCATGTTAGAGGCCCTATTACTTTTGACAGTAAGGCCCGCCACTGTCTTACAATCCTCCACCAACATGGACATGACCCCCGTGGTGGAGTATGGCCTAACCTTCCTGTGATGCAGGAAGAGACCGTGCCATTGCAGTGGGGACATATAAGGGTTGATATCGATGTGTCAATATTCAAATTTGCACTGGCTATCCGTGTTACTCATTTCTTTCAGCGACATTGCATGGTAAAGTCGTCTGGAATAAATTGCCTTTAGTAATAAGGCCGCCAATTGTACCTTTGTGAATTATTTAGTATTTGTGTTTTTTATTACAGTGTACAATAAAGAATATTTTTTTTAAAGGATCTTATCACTAAAAGTGATCTCTTCCAAATAACCTTTCGTAGAATCAACCGTGAGTAGATTCAACTCCTTCAAATGGCTCGACAGAGTCACGACTAAAATATCTAAGTCAGGCCACAAATTTTGTCCTGTCTAACTTTTTGTAAGCAGTACGACTAAGCAATTGAACTTCGTATAGAAGAAAATGCTTTCTCTATCGAAAAGGAGCGTGCTTTCCAAATTGTCTACAATATAATGTGTTGCGCGCTCCTAATATTTTCGCACTAACTTTTTGAGCACTCGAAAAGTTTGTCCAAGATTAATAAGCCTCCGAAGTTGTGCCCATTTCATAAAAGTTGTGACACGCAGCTATGTTTGCCGCTGGAGAAACTGTGACATATGCTTGAGAGCCCACCGCAATTGAGACGACGATAACTATACGAAATAACAGTCAGCATTTCAAGCCCCCTTAAAATTGTAGGACAATCTCAGATAAAGTTATAAAACCTTCATTATGTTTCATTAATTAGTATTCGGGTATGACTCAATTTTTGTCTTGTCACGCGCGACGTAAACTGTTCTGATGAAAAAACTACTGTAAAAACATCCCGTTAAGCTATCGGATAACTCAAAACTGATGAATCATGGAAAATTATGTATGTTAAGGAAACTGACGAGTGCCTCTCCGACTCGTGAAATCACCTTAGATTGGAACTGGTAATGGTAGTTTCCGGGAGCGGATAGTCTGCAATCATCATAATAATACTCGTAATTATTAACCCATAGATGACTAATGGATATAGGCCTCTTCGTGTTCACGCCCCCTGCACGGTCCTGCGCCACCCCTGTTTGCTAATTCGAGCTATGTTTTCGGACCATCTGGTGGTGGCTGGTAGTCTCCGGACTGATGACTGAGTTTTCCCCTCTGAAGGTGGCCATTCCGTAGTTAGGTACTTCGTCCACTTATCGTCAGTCCGCCAAAGTCAGTGGAGGTGAAAAACAAATACAAAAATAAACCAAAACTATTGGAAATACAATCGAAACAAAATTGCAACAAAAGAAAAATGCTACAACTCAGCAAACTGTCCACCGGTGACCAGCGTTGGTTTTCTGCAGCACCTCATTCGCCGATGTATGAATATGCCAACCATATAATTTTTTTTAACAATTTGAATGCTACATTGAGTGCGTGTGTGTGTGTGCGTGAGTATGTGTGTGTGTGACAGAGAGAGTGAGTTAACTTCTAGGCTAGCGTAAGGCTTCGACAGATTTTCACTTTTGACGGAGGTGGCTTCCAAATCAGGGCAGCTACTTGACTTGGGTTATGGATCTTTTTCAGGCTATCCTTGGACACCCTATTATTATTTATTGTTTTAAATGTAATAACATTACAGTGAATATCAATGCGTTAAACAATTCATACATACGAAGTATATGTCCACTGCTGGACATAGCCCTTCCCTAAAGAGAGCCACGTTGTGCTATCATAGGGGTAATGCCCATAATTCCCACTCTGGGCATGCGGGTTGGGGATCGCAGTTCCCCAAGGAACTGAAGGAGGGTTGCGGAGGGCTATGTCCAGTAGTTGACTAGTATAGCCTGACGACGACGACGAAGTATATGTAAGTATTTTAAACAAACATACTACCCAAGGGGGAGTAAGTGGCGTGGGGATTATGGGCATTACCCCCCAATGATAAATAAATAAATAGTCATAGACATATTACACAGATCTCGTTAGCCCTATACTAAGTACAACTAAATTACTTTTGTTATAGGTGCTAACTCGACGATAGATCAAATACAATAAATAGATAGATAACAACCAAGACCCGAGACAAATTAGGAAAGTTCGTTTCCTAGTTTGAGCCGGCCGGGGATTGAACCCGAGACCTTCGGTTTCACAGTCAGCATGCCAATGCGCTGCGCCACCGAGGCCGTCCTGATGATGGCACAACCTTGCGCTACGGTGATCATTAGGGGACTGCTAGGTCCAGCAGTGGACTAATATAGCCTGAAGAAGAAGAAGATTAAGTAAGGGCTTGTCTGGTCAGGTAGATAAAAACATAAATAAACTCACTCATGTACCTCGGAGTAGACAGTGACCAGAGTTTACCACTTGCCACAAACCTGCAAACCCTTTTTGGAATAGAAACTGTAGAAGAGTATTCATAATGGTGTGCTGTCCCCAACACTTATGTATAGTAGCGAGACTTGGTTGTGGCAAAATAATCAAGAACCTAGTTAATGTAGTAGAAATGAGATCCTTGAGAAGTACATATATGTAGTATTAATCTGAATGACAGTCTAGTCTGACAGAATAGTCTGATTAGAGAACATTGTGGACTGAAAGAGGATGTAGTTACTAGAATTGAGAAAAGAATGTTGCGTTGGTTTAGAAAAGTGGAGAGTATGAAGGAAGAATTATTGACGAAACAAATATATAGCGAATGTGGACGGAAATGCCGGTAAGAGACGTCCATAGAATTAGAAAAGGGGAAAATAAAAATTACCCGGAACCGGCGTGTGTGCATGCAACGACTAACGAACGCTGATGAAGCGAAGGTGATCTGTGAGGATTGTGGCTAGTAGCTAGTGGCTAGTAGTCCCTGGGCGCTGCCTACCCCTCTGGGATACAGGGGTGAGGTTATATTATGGCATTAGGTTACATTATGGCAACTCAACGTTGGTCATAAACCGGGCTAGTATCCGGGACACGTCACTTGACATCCGGAATCCGTTTTCTCCATCGACGAATAAATTCAATCAGCACCTCGGTCGCCGCAGACGCCGCGGCCTAATTCCTTAAGCGCTTGATCGCCGTTCAATGTACAAAATAGCTATGCTAATCGAGTTCGAGATATCCGCCGGTTAATGAGAATTGCACTCGCCCCGTGCTGGGGTTCTACTCAGGAATTACGTCTTTTATGCAGCCTATGAACGACCCTGAGCGGTGGTAGCTCAGTGGGTAGAACCATGGACTCGCAAGCGAGAGCCCCATGTTCGATCCCTAGTGCGAGCATGTACCAATGACTTTGTTTAATTTCAAAGTTACATATATTTGCGAATTTGTAGTCGCAATACCACACGCTAACTGTGAAGGAAAACATCGTTAGGAAACCCGCGGCTTGGTTGGCTCCGCACGCATTGACTAGTCTTTCCTGTGGGCTAGGCAGACTGTCAGCTGTCAGGATGGTATAGGTGCTGGACAAGCCTAAAGCATCTATAAAACTATGTCCTAGGCACTCCAGCGACGAATGGTCCCTTCACCCATCTAGTGTGAGTGAAGATATCACTGGACGCTGAAGAAATCATCTCATTAAGTAGATGCAAAAAGGCCAGTATTATTATTTACTATAAACGACCCTGCAGGCCACAGGCCTTAACTCACAGAGTATTGGCTTGCCTGCCGCGATTGGCAATTTCAAGGTGTGAGTTATTTGAATACTCAAAACACTGAGGTTTCCTCAGGATGATACCTTTAACGTTACCGAGTGGTATTGATACCGTAAGTTCACAAATGCACATAACTTAGAAAACGAAGCCTGGGTCTCTCGCTTCCGAGTCCATAGGTCCACTGTGCTACCAGCGCCGTTTCTTCAATTATTTCTATCACACTATGTAGAACAGTTGTATGTTGGTTATATTAATTCTAACAAGCTTGCGACTATGTTTATGTAATAGTCTATTATTTTATTCTATAAAAGTTATAGAAGTTTCGTATCTATGCAATATTTTATTATATGTAGGTTTATTTAATTTTAAATATATTTGAGCCATATCTTAGTTTTGCTGTATTAAAATTACACTATTTTTATTTTTAATGCCCAACCCGTGCTAAGGAACAAATTTAAAAACCTATTTAGAGGCTAAAAATTTCACCCATGCCGGGATTCGAACCCGCAACCTCTGGCTATCCGTACCAGCGCTCTACCAATTGAGCCAATGGGCGACTCACGGCATCAGTGAAATTTCGAACCTCTTTACAACATTCTCTGTATTACGTACAGGCAGCGACATCTGACTTAAGCAAATTGCATTACTTACAGCCCCGACTACCTACTTTGCAGTTAGGTTTAACATCGGAACGATATCACTGTACCCACATGATTACACTATTTTAATTTTTAATGCACTAACCCGTGCTAAGGAACAAATTTAAAAACCTATTTAGAGGCTAAAAAAGAGGCTTCGAATCCCGGCATGGGTGAAATTTTTAGCCTCTAAATAGGTTTTTAAAATGTATTAAAATTATTAACTTTATTTTATTACTTAACAATTATTATGTTGTAATACATTTAAGTTCAACCCGAATGGAGAACTGTGCCCAAAGATACAATTTAATTTAGTTTGTGGTTCAGAGTTACTTTATACATTGTTATGTTTTATTCTGCTCAATAAACATTTTTCATTTTCATTTTTTTAATTTATAATCCTATTAAATATTATTAATACTTCACTGGGCTTAGGCCTCATCTCTTTCACATTAACCCATTCCGTGCTTTGTTAGTCTCGTCCAATGTTTCCCAGCAACTTTCTCAGTGTCGTCGGTCTTCTGGGCTGGTGGTCTGCTCACTTACCGTAGTTGGTCACCATTCAGTGGCTGCCTAATTCCACCGTCCATCTAACCACCACCACCTAATCAAACGGCCCGCTTATAATTAGGTATATTTGCAAAGTATTATACATACTCGTAGTGAATAAATTAATAAATCTATTAATTTATAAAATTATGATATGATTAAAGCACTCAAAAGGAAGTGTAACTTGTAACTCTTAAGAAACTTTTTGAACAAGTACATAATTATTTCAATATCTCGACATTAACAGACAATCGCGAATAGTGACTAAACTTTTATTTCATTTCTAGCACCCTCGAAAGCGGAGGCAACAAAAATTTCGTAAAAGTATGAATAGCATAATATAACTTGCAGGCAAATAGTTGTCTAGTCCCTTTCTTAATAAACAGTGTCACTGAAGAACCGACGACCGCCAATCCCCGGTAGGCCCCCTTTCCCGGGAGACTCCGGTGACGGAATTTGAATAGCAATTCTGATCGTTCCGGGGGCGGTGAGTTCGCTGTCAAATTGTTTCTCGAGGTGTGCTCTCTTTTGAGCCCTTGAATAAATTCTCCGTGTAAACCGAGATTTTTGTAGATTGTTATTGGTAGAGCGATGGCATGTTTTGGGTGCTTTTTACAGGGCTGCCTCTTAATTTTTTTTTTGTTTTCAAGCCTTATTCTCATATGCAGGCTGTAACGAAATCCTGTATACTTACAAGCGTGGAGACCATGAATATCACAAGAACATCACATTGTCCATCTTTTACATCCGTGTCCATAACATACTTAGAAAGAAGTAGGTACTTATTAACATTTCAGTTCCTTATTTGCTAGTTATGTGAACTAACAAGAAATGTAATAATTTGTCCCTGCGATTATTAAAACTTTATACTTTTTTTACATCTAAAATTTTAAGTTCTTTGCTTGTCTTGATTTATTGTTCCTTAACAACTGGTAACCCTTCCCTTTAGATTGGCATCCGGATTAAAATACGGAATGTTTTTTTACATATTTCTTCTTCAGGCTATATTAGTCCACTGCTGGGCATAGCCCTCCCCTAATGACCACCATAGCGCAAGGTGGTGCCAGCATTGGGGAGTAATGCCCATAATCCCCACGTTGGGCATGCGGGTTGGGGATCGCAGTTTGGTGGAATTGTACTGCAGGGGTTTGTGTCCCTTGCACCCCCCGGTTTGTGTCCCTTAGTCGCCTTTTACGACACCCGCGGGAAGAATTTGAGTTGGTGCTATTCTCTAGGCCGATACCACGCAGCACATACATTTACATTTTACATAATTATTTGGTCGATTCAAAATGTTTTTTTAACTACCCTCTGTTTGTTTGAGACTGTTCTGCTGGGCAAAGGCCCCTCCCAATTCAGTCGAGAGTGTTTTTTCCTGGGCCACGTTAGACCACTCCGACAGATGTTGGTGGAGATCAGCTCACTCCACCCCCTCTCCTAGCCGGCCTTGACTTAAATTTGGCTTCGGTGAAACAAAACATGTTATCCTTTCCTAAAAATATTGAATAGAGGGACAGTAGGTATCTTATATTTTTTAGTGAGACTTAACAACAGGTAGTACAAAGAGAAAATGTATCTCTCTGGCAAGTACTCTTTAATCTGACGTAAACTTTTGTTTTCGCAGCGAGCCATAATAAAATCACTCAGCTGTACCGTTCACGTCTTCACGGTTGCCAACAGCAGGAAAAAAACAAACACGAATCAGTCTCTTCAGTTTTATTCTCCAACATACAACTAAAGCTATCATAGCTCTTTACTTAAATTAATGTTACGTTCACACAATAGATGTTTACTCGACGCGCCGCGTTTTTCCATTGGACTGACATTGTAGTGATATTGCTACTAGACTAACAAATAGAGGCAAGAAACAGCAATTGGCGTGCTTATTCTGTTGAAAAATATGTGAGAATCATACTCTAAAGTCTATTTTTTTAATTGATGCCAAAAAAAAAACAAGCTGTGTACGATGTAAAACCAAATAAAATTCACTGTTAGTGTTCTCCCAACGGATTCCGAAGTAAAATTGCTACTTATATTTTTTCCGGGTCAAATGCTAATTTGACTGTAGGGCATGGACCGTCTCACACGTGGCAGAGATCCGTTCTTTCAGAGACGAAGGAGAAGGGAAAAACTTGGCTCGAGCTACCATCCCAAGCCATACACAGAGATACATGGAGAGCCCTGGTGTCAGCCCCAGACTTCACGGAGGAATAAAGGGACCAAAGAATAAGAAGATGTAGGGCATGGACACATTTGCGTTGGATTCTCCTTCTGCTAAACGTGGCCGTTCCACCGACGCGCAGTGTATGCGAGCTGGGCCATCTTCGGCAGTCGCTCGTGATCTTCCGCCTGCTTGTACTTGTGCCCAACCGCCCGCCTGCCGCTGGACTCGTACCTAAAAAAGACAGTCAGATAGCTAGACAGAGATAGAGAACACTTTAATGTACACAAAAACCAAGAGTACAGACGGCGGCCTAATACCTAAAAATGATATCTTCTAGACAACTTTTAAACAGCAGCCGTAAACGATGGAAAATCTTTTTTGAACTAAAACTTTCGTAAGCACAACACATTGTAGACTTTTAGTCCGGATTTACTTACGGGTGTTGTTATACCGGAAAAGTCCGACCAGGTTTCGCTCCGATTCGCAGAGCTTAATCATGGTGAGCAGAGACGGAGCTCGCGTCGTCGGTTGCTTGTCTCACACTGAGAAGTAAATCCGGACTAAAAGTCTACGATGGAAAATCGATCTTCATCCCCTTCTGTACTGCCTATATACTCGGTTTTCCAAATCACTGGCTCTTGACAGTCTGCATGATAACAAAAACATAGGCTGTTCTAATGTAATAATACATTAAAATTCGTGCGTTTACATAATACCTAACTTCTGTACTCCTCAAGTGTCTATCGAAGTCTTCTACGTATCACTTTCTTAAGTGACAAGTAGTGTTTCAGTGACTAACTGTAATTCCACGTAACAGTAACAAACACTCTAGCCCCAAAATCCACTAACTTGATTCACCACTAGATTGATTCTTTTATTGACTTCCCATAATAATATGTTGTAAAAATACTATAAAAAATTTCTGTCATTTCTGGGCATTAAAAGTGTGTCGCACTAACAGATTGACTAGAGGGAGGCCCAGCAGTGGGACGCTAAAGACTTCATATACGTTAAGAAAGAAAAGCCAATCTGATTTGAAATCTATCTTATTGCCAATAAAATTCAATTCAGTAATAATCGTACGTCTGGTCGTGCCGACGGGCCGTGTAGGCGGGCGCTGGCATCATCCTCACAGCGTTGTTGATCTGCTGGATCCAGGCTTGCTTCGCCTTCTCGTCCATAGGACTGCCGTTGGGGTCCTCTGTCGTCGAAGTCTTCTTTCTAGAAGGAGAGAGAAGGTGCGGCTCTCAGTCATCGGTTTCATTTTGTTCAGCATCATCCAAGAGCCTACTAATATCAACAAACCACTCACTCATACGGTCTGTCTGTGGGTCGTCCCTTCACTAACTCACTGACCCACTCACTCACTCATTCATCCATTCTCATTCACTCGTCGTCGTCGTCAGGCTATACTAGTCCACTGCTGGACATAGCCCTCCCCTAAAGAGCGCCACGTTGTGCTATCATAGGGGGTAATCGGTGGATAGCAGTTCGGTGGAATTTTACTGCAGGGGGCGCTGCTGCCCACCCCCCGATTGTGTCCCTCAGTCGCCTTTTACGACACCCGCGGGAAGAATTGGGTAGGTGCTATTCTCTAGGCCGACACCACACACTCATTCACTCACTCATTGTCATTCATTCATTCTTCCGTTCGTTCGTTCGTTTGTTCGTTCGTTCGTTCGTTCGTTCGTTCGTTCGTTCGTTCGTTCGTTCGTTCGTTCGTTCGTTCGTTCGTTCGTTCGTTCGTTCGTTCGTTCGTTCCTTCATTCATTATCCAGCCCAGATTCGGCCATAGCAGCGGAGACAGTCTCATCTAGCATATCATATCCAGATATCCTCCTTAGCACCGGGTGTACACAAATAAGTTTTTGGAATTCCTAGGTATCTAATTTTTTGAAATTACTATCATAATTATTGAATTGAATGAGATGAAGGATTAACCAAGGAGGAGTAAGCTACATGAAAGATTTTCGCATGCCTTGTTTTAACGAATTCTATCACTGATTTGACATCTAGGAGAAAGTTTAATAAAATTACGTTATTATATACTAAGTTTTCTCCTTAAAGTTGAGAGGACATAATTATTTGCTGAATCGAAGGGTCGATTTTTTTATTAATACTTTTATTGCACTTAAAACAAAAGCACAATACAGGAGACTTAATGTTATGAATATTTTCTTCAGTCAACCGCCAGAAGTGAAAGAAATAATGGTAGGAGTGCTTAATAAAGAAGAGAGAAAAATAGAAAAGTAATTTTACCTAGGAATGGCCTAACCTTCCTGCAATGCAGGAAGAGACCCGTGCCCCAGCAGGGTTGATATAGAAAATTGAATAAACCTACTTTTTTAGCAAAGTAATTTCAACTTTTTAATGCTAAGCCTACTTTATTAATATAATTCCCGATACATAATAAAATAAATACACAAGGAAACAAATATTACTTTAAAATACTTAGTATACCCACTTTACTATTGCAGAGTAAGGCTCACGTGTAAATGTCGCCATTGCATACAGAGATGAGATCACCACTTTATTCAGAATTGAGCAGTTACTTTTAAATTGCTTTTTTGTGTACAAGACTATAAATATAATGATTTCGATCAATGTAAATTGAGATTTTATTATATCAATCTGAATTCACGAACGGGTTTCCCAGCTCGCTACATTTTTAGGGTTCCGTAGTCAACAAGAAACCCTTATAGCTTCTTCATGTCCGTCCGTCCATCCGTCCGTTCGGTCTGCTCAAAGACTGTAGACTAGATAGATAGTATTAGAAAACTGAAATTTGGCATAGACATACTCGTATAATTGATCACGACGACAAAACGGTGCGATAAAATCTTAATTTTCCTAACCTCTCCTGTCTAAACGGTGCGTACCTACAAAAGTGAAAATATTCAAGGTAGTACCACATTTATTATTAACTTAAAAGAAATACTAACACAGGTTAGTAGGATTTGAAAGTTAGGTATGTATGAAATAAAAAAAGAAATAGGCGAAATTATTATAAAACAAAAAAATCGTGCATATTCCATAAAAAATTACTTTAAAACTAAGTTACGAAATTTTAAGTTCTGTAAAACAGGTAAAAAACGCTCGTCCTACGGAGCCCTACAATGCGCGTGGTGCAACACGCACTTGACCGGTTTTTATTCTGTCCAATTAAAACGATCTCATATATATATACACTTTTACACTCAGTCTGATTATACTGAGAACAGTCAGATAAGGCGAGCGTGGTGTTTTCATATCACGAGTTTGTATGAAGCCTATATTTAACTATGTTTTAAATTTGGACGAAGGCTGGTCCACTCTAGTATGCTGAACACACCCGTCCTGACCTTGAAAATAAAAAAATAATATTTTCACGGTTTCTTTCATTATTATTATTATTTTAATTCTTTATTGCACTATTTACATGTACAAGGGAGTGCTTAATGCACGAAGCATTCTCTTCCAGCAAACATTTGGTGTTGAAGAGACTCGCAAAGACATGGTCAGGACTGTGAAGGTTAATCACAAATAAAAAGGTGACGCGCCAGTATAAATACTCACCTTTGCAGATTCTTCAAATACGACTCGTACATGCTCATCCTCGGCAGAACCACGTTGTCCTCAGCCGGCTCTAGAGGCACATTAATCGGCTCAAAAGGCAGCGTCAGCATATAATTGCTTTCCGCAAACGCGGGACTGTGATCTTCATTCGCCGACTCTGTCGCGTTATCCGCATTTGTAGGTTGGTCGGTGGTGGACGGCGATGGCCGGCTCGTCGGGCGGTGGCCGTCCTCCCAGATGATAGAGTCCAGCCAGTGGACGAAGCTGGCCATCTTGGGGAACGCGTGGATCTTGGTGTAGACTGCGCAAGGGTTGACGAAGGCACTGATGGCGATTAGGGTGTTGTTCTGGATGACTGCGCCGCCGTGGTCCCTCTGTGAGGGATAAGGGGACATCAGTTTAGGATTACGAACCAGTTGGGTGTTAAAGTGATCGTATAAATATAGCTAAGACGTCTGTTTGTCTATCTTATTATGGGTATTTGGTACACAAGAGTGCAAAGTTGCGTTTTAACCTCGTGCTCAATTTTGGGAACAGAGCAAGTGAACGACTCTAAAATAAATTAATTAATTAGAAGAAGAAAAAACCATGAGGTGAAAAATCTTTAGACTCGAGTGCAATTCGTAACTTTTCATCCCACCTCAGCGAGGAAACGACTAAGTGAAAAAAGAAAGTTTTAACATTATGACGTGAAAATAAAATGGCGCGCGCAAAGCAAATTAAAAAAAAAAAGTACACCTAGGAGGTTCCGAGTCTTGAGTTTTTAACACAATAAAAAGGTTGTTTCAGAAATTCGGCACCATGGAGGTAGAAATAAATAGGTTTAATGATATTTTGAAATAATAAACTTAGTACTCACGATGTTCTAAATTCAATTTGCATTATCCTCTAGCGGATGAAAACGGCTTTTTGCACTTAAATATTGAAGAGCACTTAGATTATATTTCCGTGATGAGGAAATAAAAATGTATTTTTCTCTTGAACCATAGTACCTAGTACCTGAAACCGGCGTGCGTGCATGCAACGACTAATGAACGTTGGTGAAGCGAACGTGATCTATGAAGATCGTGACTAGTGGAAGTCCCTGGTCTCTGCCTACCCCTTTGGAATACAGGCGTGAGCTTGTGTATGTGTATTGACCATATTAGGTTTTTAAAGAAAAAAAGAGAAAAAGTTAAAACTCTATTTTGTGTGTAAAAATTAAGGGCTCGTACCAAATTCAATGTGATATTTTGATGTATTTTTTGGTTTTTCTATACCGTAAAAACGGTGGTAATGTTAGTTAGTCACATAAAGTGTAAAACTTTGCATCCAATATCTGCATTGAGAGATGCCATGCTTGAGAGATGCTATACATTCCCGTGTGATACATTACATATTGCCAGATCTCGCTCTCTATACCGCCATTGTCACATCAAGTTACGTGCGCCCCAATAAATTTGTTTTTAATTGTTTTTATTCTTTTATAATAAGAACAGCAAAGTTGTGGAACACGCTGCCATCGTGTCTGTATTTCCGGAGACATACTCGTATAACCTGGGTGCCTCTAAATTTGGACTTAACCGGCATTTAACAGGTAAGGTATCGTAGACCGCACTCGTGCGTTTTCTTTCCCAACTGTCATAATAATGTCTATTAAAAAAAGAAAAACGAACCATGAAGTTTTTACTAAAAAAACTCATAGAAGTTTTTATGAGCTACTAATTTGTTTCAATATCAGATTTAATGATTTGATTGAATGAGTTAAGTTAGGTTTCATTTCATTTCATTAAATTTCATTTTCATTTCATATGAATAAAAAAAATCTACAGAGGACTTGGCTGTATGGGCATAGTTCCCTTTGCCTACTAGAATAGGGTGAAGAAAAAAAATCTCTGCTTATATTTTTTTACGGTTGGCGCCATTTTCCAAATAATTTTTCTTTATTAAATTGCTTATTTTTTTCGCAACTGTATTGAAAATAGTCGTTCAGTACACGTGCGGAACCGTCATTGCAACTTGTTCCGACTGTCAACCCTCGCCTTCGGCTGCGCCTCGGCTCGGGTAGACATTTGTCGGAACTCTTTGCAATAACAGCCTTCCGCACTTGTAATGAAATATACTATTATGGGTTTTTTCCACTGGTGGAGCTAGTATTACTTATCGAGCCCCTTAACCCTCGTTGTGCTCTTTTTCTTCTTCGTCTTTAGGCTATATTAGTTCACTGCTGGACATAGCCCTCCCCTAATGAGCGCCATAGCGCCCTGTCTTCAGCTTACCGCATCCAGCATCTGCCGGCAGTTTTTCGCAGATCTCGTTGTACTCACAAACGATTAATACTGACCCTGCAAAAGTGCCTGTTGGGGTCCTGAACGCCGCCGATGCAGATGTAGTGTCCAGGGTGCAGTTTGGTGTACGGGTCGCAGATTGAAGAGTCGATGACGGCCGAGTTGACCACGCGTATGTGCTGTAGGGTTATTGGGAAGATTTTAAACGGAATATATTATAAGGGATATATTTTGAATTAATGAAGTAGAAATTATGTGTAGTGTTACATTGTATGACAGGATTCGCAATAGTTTGATTAGAGAACGTTGTGGACTGAAAGAGGATGTAGTGACTAGAATTGAGAAAGGAATGTTGCGTTAGTTTTGACATGTGAAGAGGATGAAGGAAGAAAGATTGACGAAACAAATGTATGCTACGAATGTGAGTGGAAGGGCCGGTTGGAGTCGTCCCAGGTGGACATACATCGACCAAATAGGGGATGTATTAGCAAAGAGGAAGGTAAAAAGTATCCGGAACCGGCGTGCGTGCATGCAACGACTTATGAACGTTGATGAAGCGAAGGTGATCTGTCTGGATCGTGGCAAGTGGCAGTCCCTGGTCTCTGCCTAACCCTCAGGGCGTGAGGTATGTATGTATTATTAAGGCTACCTCCCTTGCGATAAAAGTGGCGAGATATCTGCATGGAATTACGTGATAAAATAAAAACGGCGGCTTGATCACCCTCGAATAAGAAGATTCGGAATATTTTGCGCCCTGACGCCTGGAACCGCGTTTCAGAAGACTACAATTCATAGTTTAGGTATCATGACAATTTGATGAACATTGCGTAGCCGAGTCTTGTTACTTGTTAATCTGTGGATTAATCGGCTATACAGTCTGTTAGCTTTTAGAATATACCTCGGGCTCTAGAGTAGGCTTCGGTTTTCGCCGAAAGCACACAAGTGTAATATTACTTCCTGCTCTGTATAAAACTTTTCTTCACTATTTTGAAAAGTTATGTAAAGTTGTAAATATGTAAGTTCCGATATTTCTGTTACACGAATATATCCGGTTCTGTCCGATAGCCGAGGTATATTCTAAAAGATAACAGACTGTATGTACATCGAGTGATTGATAGTAAGCCATGAATTGTAATTCTATGAAATAGGCTCTTAAAGAATTTACACGCAGATAGTAGCTGTAAAGCAGTTAGAAAACAGCGGATCCTTCGTACGCAACGGAAGTTATAAATTTAACGTAACTATCTAACGACGATAAATTACACTTGTTATAAGACACTATTTATGTATGTATATGTAGATATTTATTTAGAGTATTTAAGTATGATTTATGTAAGTTTATTATTAGGTACGTATACGTACTTTTGTCTATTAATATTCGTATTTGCACCGGCTACCCGTATCTATTTCTCCTCGGCAAATTCTCCAATTTGAGGTTGCCTGGAAGAAATTGCTTTTAGCAATAAGGCCGCCAATTGTATTTGATCTTTTGTATCTGCCGTTTTTGTAACTATTTTTCCGGTATACAATAAAGAATATTCTTATCTTATCTTATCTTACAAGGTAAACCTCGTTACCTGCATTCTTAAAGTTACCCAATAAATAATCGCAATTACACCATCATTAGACTATAAGAAGACATTGCGAGTCATAAAAATATTCGGAACGTTAGTCTTGAGGACTATCTACACACCATGCCGAGTAATAAAATATTTTCTATATTTCCTTCAATCTAAAATAAACCTTAACCTTATAAGAATAGCGACAACATGGATAAACTTGATGACATTTGACGTTCCATCGGTCGGCCGTCAAATCTCCGAGCTTTTTTCTGCATATTATGTATTGTAGTCTTTAACTTAATACACATTTAAGGATTATTTTACTTTGTATTGGTGTACATACACGTTTTCAGCTCGTTATAATGAGACTAGACCTTTAAACGCGATGTTTATAATGTCTTAAAATAGAGTTTATGTAGAACTACTACTAAATGTAGGATAGAACATACCGGATGATTAAAATAAAAACTTTGGAGGGATTAGGTTGATGATACGAACCCTAAAGCCAAATGAAGAGAAATAGAATTCAAGGAATTATAAAGTTAAATATAGAAATGGAATAACAAAGAATAAAGAGTTATTAAGGAGGAAACTGAAAAAAGCAGGGATCCGCTTCGAGGTCAGATAAATATCGTGGAAGGGGTTTGATTTAATGAGGAGGGCAAAGGGGAATTTCGTCGCTTTTATTGCTTGACTCATCTGAGAGTGATGGAATTCACTTGGTCGTTTTTAGGTCGTACCAAGGTGCGTACTTCCAAGACCACAATTGTTTTTGACTTGAATTACGGACATAGAGTAGGGTGGGTCCCAAAAAAACATTGAATTGTCATGAGAAATTTTAGATTTTTGAAGTTAAACATTGAATTGTCATGAGAAAACTTTAGTAACCATTAGTTGTTGCAGGACCTAGTTGAGGACCATGTTATTATTTCAACTTCCAAAAAGTATTATGTAAGTAGGTACCTATAACCCAAAACCTAAACATTTTAGATTTCGTTCGTCGATTTGTGTTGATTGGTGCAGACAATGTTTACTGTTGAACGAAAATACAATATCTTTTTATTCCAATTTTTCCGTCCGCTACCTAAAACGAATCACGACTCCCGTATAATTTTCCGGTATAATTAATTTCGCTCTCAGCGAAATGGCGAGGAATGGAGAGGAACCTTGAGAAATGCTTTTAAATATTTATAAAAACATGCGAAAAAAAGATGCTAATTTGATTAACAAATTCACTGAGAGGGAAACGTAAAATCTTCGCGGGATAATGAAGTGTGGTTTCGAGTCTCATAAAATTTCATTTGCAGTAAAAAATTTCGCGTTTTACTACGTGAAAATACTTAAACCTTTTTACTGTTTGACCTTTTACTTTTAGTTAAACTGAGAGTTTCAGAATTTGTTTCTTTATGACTTCGGTGACACTGAAATGCCAATGATCAAATGACATAAATAGATAGAACTTTATTGTCACCTAAAAAAAATTGCACAGATATTTTCTATCTAAGAATATGGAGTAAGAGTATGGGGGGGGGGGTGGCTTATCTCTAAAAATTGTCACTTCTGGACCACCTTTGAATGGACTGGATTAATACAGTGGGGTAAGGAAGTAGATGTAATAGGAAATAATACCATAATAGGAAATAAAACGCAGTGAAAGCAAAGATGAAGTCATTGTTATCTAGCATTACTGCCGAATCCATACCGCCGTATTCGGAATCTAAGAATATCAACAAGTATCATTAAATTTTTTCAGATTTCACGAAGAACGATAACGAAGTTTATAGTCGTTGTAAGCATTAATGCGGAGGATATGGTAGAAGTAACCGCAATGTTGTGGAGTTTAACTGCCGTAGTACTAGGCTCTCATACAAGAAAAGAGACTATCCACAGTTGAACTCATTGCTCCGACTGACAGACTATTTTAGTTCATTTTTAAAAACCTATTGAGAGGCTAAAAATTTCACCCATGCCGGGATTCGAACCCGCAACCTCTGGCTATCCGTGCCAGCGCTCTACCAATTGAGCCAATGGGCGACTCACGGCATCAGTGAAATTTCGAACCTCTTTACACTATTCTCTGTATTACGTACAGGCAGCGACATCTGACTTGAGCAAATTGCATTACTTAAAGCCCCGACTACCTACTTTGCAGTTAGGTTTAACATCGGAACGATATCACTGTACCCACATGATTATACTATTTTTATTTTTAATGCACTAACCCGTGCTTAGGAACAAATTTAAAAACCTATTTAGAGGCTAAAAATTTCACCCATGCCGGGATTCGAACCCGCAACCTCTGGCTATCCGTACCAGCGCTCTACCAATTGAGCCAATGTGCGACTCACGGCATCAGTGAAATTTCGAACCTCTTTACACTATTCTCTGTATTACGTACAGGCAGCGACATCTGATTTAAGCAAATTGCATTACTTATAGCCCCGACTACCTACTTTGCAGTTAGGTTTAACATCGGAACGATATCACTGTTACATAATTATACTATTTTTATTTTTAATGCACTAACCCATGCTAAGGAACAAATTTAAAAACCTATTTAGAGGCTAAAAATTTCACCATTTATACAGAGAATAGTGTAAAGAGGTTCGAAATTTCACTGATGCCGTGAGTCGCCCATTGGCTCAATTGGCAGAGCGCTGGCACGGATAGCCAGAGGTTGCGGGTTCGAATCCCGGCATGGGTGAAACTTTTAGCCTCTAAATAGGTTTTTAAATTTGTTCCTTAGCACGGGTTAGTGCATTAAAAATAAAAATAGTATTTTAGTTCATACCCCGAAGTACTAGGCTATCATGGAATAAAAGATACTAACCCCATTTGGTGTCCAGGCCAGCATACCGACCAGTTGCCCAAGACCGACTTCGGTGTCTTCCACCGGCAATCGAACCGCCTTCACAGTGGAATTAAATTCGAGAGGTTCGTCCAGCTTAACCGCTGATACTTTCATGTCGAAATTATTTATTAGTTTCACGACCTGCAAAGAAGAAGATGTCAAGTGTTGGCTATGCTTGCTTTGATGAGGTTTCCGTCCCTTTTCTAACGGTAGGTACCTAAATTGTTTATATTTAGTAGAGAGTGTCATCACAACGCACTATGTAATCTTTGAGTACCATCTTGAGGTAGGCTATCACTATAAATGTGCATGCTCTTCGAAATAAAAAACATGTTGACAGTGCTAACAACGAGTGCTTACTTAAGAGTTATTTTAGACGTTAGAGCGCCTAACATACCTGCTGCAAGCTCGAACACATTCTGCAAGGATATTGCAAAGCAAAATAGCGAAGATATCCCTACATTTTGTAAGAGCATTGTTCGTCTTTTTAATGTACCAAAAGCAACGCGCATTCTTTTGTTGCGCTATAGTCATGGCGGACACTGACTAAAAATAACAATCTTGAGTGCGCTGTCAAGTTGTTGTTTTGTACTTCAAGGAGCAACTTACTCAAAGCATTTCAGAGCTCAGTGCGTTTTGTGCAAATGTCCTCAGACTGGATGTTTTTTCAAATTTGGGGTGTCCTTGCCCGATTACCATTGAACAGGGTATTCTAGTTTGGGACCAGGACGAAAGTGATTGTGTTGTGTCATTAGCAACCCATTATGTCCCCACCGAGGGGCACGGGTCTCTTCCCTGGGGAAGGTATAGGCCATACTCCACCACGGGGGCCAAGTCCGGATAGGTGATTGTGTTGTGTGGAAGTTATTTATTTGTTTCTTTTTTTTATTAAATGCGGCTAGAGTCATCACTCTCATTCCTGCCAGAATGCAACCCGTTCCTGCCAGAACCCGATCTAAAAGCAATGTACCACTGCAGCGCCCAAGTGGTCGTTTCACTGATCTAGTGTGAATGAAGGTGCCACTGGGACGCTGTTCAAATCATGCTTGTTACACTTTATTGCACAATAAAACTTGAATGGCATACAATATTATAACAATTACGTACAAAGGCGGACTCATTTCAACCTAAATTTCTTCCAGCAGCCTAAAAATATTGGAATTTTAAAACAAAGAGAGCGGGTGTAGCAAATAAAATTTAAATAACAACTAGAAATAAAATACTACTTGTACAATCATAGGCCGCCTTTGAGGAACACGGGAACTGGCTTTTGTCGCACTGGTAATCTAGTCTGTAACTGAGTAAGTATAAGGGTTATGTTACATAGAAATCGTGCCTCGCTCGTTGTATCGTGGGTAGTTCTTAACTTCTTTCTTTCAACATAATTTGCAGTAGATGGAAAGGGATTAGCGAGAAGGCAATATTACACGGTTTTATCATTGAAAAACATTGAATATTGAACGACTTTACCTATTTATAGTCTGTTAGCTTTAAGAATACACCTTGGGCTCTAGATTAGGCTTCGGTTTTTGCAAATTTTCGCCGGTTTTATTACTGATAATCGAGTTCTGATTTCGAAATTAAGTGTCATATTAGTTCCGATATTTCTATTACACGAATATATCCGATTACATCCGATAGTAGCCGAGGTATATTCTAAAAGCTACACGATTTAATTGTAGCAATTTCACTGAAAAACATTAAAAACATTGGCCTCTGCATCTACGTAATGAAATGATATGTACAGCGTCCAGTGGCATCTTCACTCACTGTCGATGGGTGAAGGGACCACTCGGTTGCTGTAGAGCCTGGGATATGGTTTGAGATGGCGTTGAAAGACTTTACCTACCTACAATAATCTACATAGTAGTCATTTGTGCGTCAATCACATGGGAAATGTTCGTCGAATAGCTTTTAATGGAATTGCGCTATGGCATTGAAATATAGTTAGATGTTTCAATGACATTGAAGCATTAAAATTGAAAGCAATAATTAACTGTATAACGTGACAGCTCAATGCGATTGAAGCAAATAAATTGAAAGCAATATCGAACCGTGTAACATCGCCTATATTCATATTTTCCAAGATTAACGTGAGCACATAATATTGGCCTTTTTGCTTCTTCTTAATGAGATGATTTATACAGCGTCCAGTGGCATCTTCACTCACACTAGATGGGTGAAGAGACCACTCCAACGCTGTAGTAAATGGGATATGGTTTTATAGATGGTGTAGGCCTGCCCAGCATCTATACCATCCTGACAGCTTAGTCGGCCTAGCCCACAGGAAAGACTAGTCAATACGTGCGGAGCCAACCAAGCTGCAGGTTTCCTCACGATGTTTTCCTTCACTGTTAGCGTGTGGTATTGCGACTACAAATTCGCAAATGTACGTAACTTTGAAATTAAACAAAGTCATTGGTACATGCCCGCACTGTGGATCGAGCCTGGGGCTCTCGCTTGCGAGTCCATGGTTCTACCCACTGAGCTACCACCGCTCAACATGAGCACTAGACATAACAAAAACTGTATTTGCGCGTAAAATAATTGGTTTATAGATTTAATTTTAATTTAATTACTAATAATGAACACTGTTGACTTCATATAAAATAATTGGTTTGCCTGTTTTGAAAAGTAACTTCATAATTTTATATTGTATTTTTTGCCGATGGTAGTAAACTAACAGCATTAAAATGTGAAAATTACTTTCCTATTTTTCCGCCAAAAATCTCAAATATTAACCAAGCATTAACTGTTACTTTACTAACGGCGTCGTTTTTAAAGCATTAACTGTTAGTTTACTAACAGTTAATGTTTTTGAACTAAAACTTTCGTAAGCACAACACGAAAGTGCAGTGATAGTGAATATCGAAATCGACACTGCAAGAACGAAGATGTCGTGAGCTGTGTCTGTGCCATCATGCCTAGTGGCATTGACGACGGGAAAGCAGTAGGCGCTGCGGCGCAAGCCAGCGGGAATCCCCCGCAGCCAGTGTCGGCACCCGCCCCACCTATCTCGGCGCGGGCGCGCCGCGCGCTTGCCCGTAGTGTGAGACAAGCAACCGACTCTGCTCACCATGATTAAGCTCTGCGAATCGGAGCGAAACTTGGTCGGACTTTTCCGATATAACAACACCCGTAAGTAAATCCGGACTAAAAGTCTACAATAACAGTTAATGCTTTCAAAAAGACGCCTGTCACCAAAGTCTGCCGGGACCACTTGCAAAAGTGCCGAAACGTCGGAAAATTGTAAAATGTAAAATTAAACGAGTAAATATCCCTACAAATATAGTTTTAATTATCGCCTTTATTATTTATAGTGCTAACGTATTGCTAAGTAACTTACTTTATATGTGGATCCTCCCTTGTTGTTGTAGTTACTGCCGACCCGAATAGTGTAGTTGGCAAGATGTTTGTGTGTTACGTAGGATGTTATGACGCCACTGTCGACAAAAAGGGCGAGTAGTTACGTACTGTCATTGCTAAAAAAATGCATTAATGAGGTCATTGTTTTGTTTAATATTTACCTTAGATTAATTTAAGTTTTAGCAATAAGTTCTCAGACATGCGCTGAAAATCAGCGCCGTAGTCCTGCTGCGGCATTAAGCGGAGCGGAAACCTTTTTGGTACCTACTTTGTTAACTTTAGGTTCTATAATAAGCTTAAGCTATTGTATTCAATATCTGTAGTACCAAATAAAGATTTTTCTATTCTATTATTGTTTTTATGATAGGCATACTTTAGGTATGATAGGCATTACGAAAGATTTTTAAATCCTCTTCCACAATGTGGGCACACATTTATTAGATACAAAAAAACCTATATTTTTAGCATAATATAGTTTTTGAACTAAAACTTTCGTAAGCACAACACATTAAGCACTATTAAATTACTCTTATTATTGTAATAAGGCAACCTGATGTCAATCCTCTGTGTGAAAAATCTTTGCTGAAATATAAATAATTTTGAATTTTTTTTTTTGACATTGTAGAATTTTAGTCCGGATCTACTTACGGGTGTTGTTTTATCGGAAGAGTCCAACCAGGTTTCGCTCCGATTCGCCGTAAGTAGATCCGGACTAAAAGTCTACAATAAACTAAAGTTTAACGAAGGTTAAAGCCATTTTACTAAAGTTAGCTGAAACTAAAAACAGCTGGCAGTGTTATGGCGTCGAATCTGACGTCACGCCTAGCTTAACAAACATCAAACGAAATACGGTGGTGAAGTTAACTAATGTTATATAGAATCAGGCGTTACTTTGCGGAAATCCATAATAGCATTAAAAAGTTAAAATTACTTTGCTAAATTCCGCCAAAAATCCCACAAGCACCATGCGGTTAGCTAATGCACCGCCCTCCCTCCCACTTTTTCAAGCAGAAGCAAGACACGAACACACAACCACCAACACCAATAATTGTGTGAGAAAACACGTGAGCGTGTTTTCAGTACGTAATTACTCGCCCTTTTTGTCGACGGTGCCGTCATAACATCCTACGTAACACACAAACACGCTCAGGTGTTTTCTCATACAAGTATTGGTGTTGATGGTGGTGTGTTCGTGTCTTGATTCTGCTTGAAAAAGTGGGAGGGAGGGCGGTGCATTAGCTAACCGCATTGTGGGATTTTTGGCGGAATTTAGCAAAGTAATTTTAACTTTTTAATGTTACTAATGTTATCCAAGCGTGACGTCATGCGGTGTGATTGCTCTTTTAGTCAAAATTGCTGAAACCTGCATTATAATCCTTTATTTTATTGAAAATATTAGTAATCTCATTTTTTATAAAACCATTTTTTTTATAAAACTAAAGCAGTGTTTTAAATCCTTTTAATATGTAATTTCCCGTTAAATTGTTAATTATTTGATACTGTCGTCACGCTTATTGGAGGGTATAACAGTTGGTTGTTATATAATTGAACGGGTCTAATCACGATTATGTATTAGGTCTTACTTAATAACCTTAATTCGCAACCTTGAACTTTCGCAAATCGATTGTGTTCTGTGAAAGTTAATATTATTAATATAATAAATTCTTGAACTAAAACTTTCGTAAGCACACCACATTTTCTGGTCGGACTCTTCCGATATAACAACACCCGTAAGTAGATCCGGACTAAATGTCTATAATAAATTCTTTTTGAGACAAAGAATTATCAAAACACTCAGACTGGGGCCACTTATACAAATCAAATACGGGTAAAACCGGCGTCTCTTCAAAATGTTGATGAACCAAAACATTTCTGTCAGGATCGTGGCAAGTGGGAGATCCTGGTGTCTGCCTTCACCTCCGGGCTTATTCATGAGTCTATGTTGTAGCCGTAAATATAGGCACGGGAATTGAACCCTTGACCTATGTATAGGTCGGAAGTCGACAGCTAATCCGTTTGGACCAACGACAACGTCTAATACAGGAAACAAAAACAATCCGAAATGACGCCGTTACGAAATTGAAACGTATTTGCTTACTTCCGCAGCTCAGAACAATGCGGGCGAGGGCAAAACAAATAAATATCCCGGCTGAGTAATACGGTATGCAAAGCTCCGGTATTAACTTCCACAAGTAATTCTAACTCTAAGCTATAGGTACTGCTTTTGCTTAGAGTAGCGATAGGAGATTGTTCGAAAAAAGTATTTGACTGATTCGATTATATGAATTCGATCAACGAATAACAATCGACAATCGACTTGCAATCAGTACTACAGTAAATACTACACTGTGAGTAAGATAAAGGAGAGGGCGGTTATTGAGTAATTTATCTTAGAGTACACAAATTTGTTAACGGTACTAAAAAGGGACAAAGTACAGAAAAAGTTTTGGTAACTAAATTAAATCTTTATTGTTCATGTGGCCCCAAAGCGCTAATTGATCGCCTGTTTCTCTCACACCACCGCTGTTACAACGCCAACGTTTATAAGAATAATTAGTATAAATTCGACCGCACTAATTTGATGATTATTTTGATTCGATTCCCAGACGCCTTCTAAATATCGTAGGCCCACTGGGCTGGTTTTCTGCTCACCGAGTTTCAGGCTACCTTAGTCTACCGGCCATCCCAATCACCAGTCACAGATTGACCCAGGTGGCTGATAAGCTTTGAACTAGCAGAGGGTCGGATGGGTTAGCGTGGAAGAGGTCTTAACCCAAAAATGGGCTCATTGATAGACGATTTGATTCTTCTTCTTCAGGGTATATTAGTCCACTGCTGGATAGAGCTCTCCCCTAATGAGCACCATAGCGCAAGGTTGTGCCATCATAGAGGGGTAATGCCCATAATCCCCACGCTGGGCATGCGGGTTGGGATCGTAGTTCGGTGGAATTGTACTGCAGGGGGCGCTGCTGCCCACCCTCCGGTTTATGTCCCTTAGTCGTTTTTTACGACACCCGCGGGAAGAATTTGGGTTCGTGCTATTCTCTAGGCCGACACCACACAGCGATTTGATTGATTACTATTAATTTCGATATGAACCCTTGTTCACTGCTGGAGCACGGGTCTCTTCTTGCATCGCAGGAAGGAAGAGCATTATCTATCTCTGTCATAACATTGAGCTATATATTTATGTATTTATTTTTAGTTTACGTAGTTTATTTCTTTCTTTCATAGTTAGGTAGGTTATTCAATATTTGTGTAGTATATTTTGTACACGTATATAGACCCGCTTTTTACTGCTTCTCCGACTCTCTAAGGTTTGCTGGAAGAAATCTCTTTCAGAGATAAGCTCGCCTTTGTACATGTTATTTCTTATGTAATGTCCTGTTAAATGTTTCGTGTGCAATAAAGTATAATAATAATAATAAAGGTTAGGCCATACTCCACCACGAGGGCTAATTCCGGGGTGGAGGGTTGTAAGACAGTGGCGAGCCTTACAGTCAGACAATATCAAGCAGCCCAAAAGGACTCTGACATGGCTTAACGACTTCCATTACATGACAGCCGGCACCAACGGCTTAGCGTGTTTTGCAAAGCACTGAAGCGCTCGGAAAAAATGCCGCTAGCGGTAGTTACGGTAGTTAGGTCACCCATCTTGCACCTGACCGCGCCAGTTGTTGCTTAATTCAAGTGATTGATTCCAATCACTCGGTTCGACCTGGCCTCCGGATTAATAATAATGAATCTCCGGATTAATAATATTCAACCAAATCGTCTAAAGTCTATTGCATTGATTAATAATGTATTAATCGGGTACAGCGTTACTATGCGTGTGTGAAACGCAACTCAAACCTATCGCAGTGGCACGATACTATCGAATGTCCAATTGTTTATCGATTGTTACCGAATAAACCCAGTGATCGAATAATTCGATGGCTTTAGAAGCTATCGCCCATTACTAGTGTAGAGCAGAATAAACTCTAGGAAATAATATAGAATTCAGAGCTTTAGATTTCTATATAAAACAGCTATACTCGCAACCGCAACTACTATATGTTCAAGATACGAATAAAATAATAATAGGTACCTTATACTATATTATCTGCTATATACTTTGCGTTACTTTTATCGAATTTAACGTGCTAATACGTATTGCCTAATTTTTTTATAAATAAATTATCAGGTCCTAATCGTTTTGCTATGTGACGTCACACCATATGACGTCATATGGTGAATTTAAGCTTTGTAATGAACGAAGCATTTGTCAAGCATTTGGGACAAATATAGGCTAAACAATGAAAAAAAAAACTACAGGAAAAAACAACTTGGTTTTTGGTATTTTTTAAGCTCTTATAATCCCGAAAAATATAGTTAATACTTTTATTTCTAAAAACGGCGTGAGCTCCAAATTACACTGAACATTAATCTTGCACGATGGAATTCGCAATTCACGCAAAGACCCTGATTTGAAACGTCAATACAAAAATTTCCTCTCTCAACCCGTCCATCTTTCCACCTTACATGCATTGAACCTCCGTAGATTTATTCACGCGCTAACCCTCTTCAGAGGGAAGAGGATCTTTGCAAGGCTACAATATTGTGTCGGGCCTCAAAAGACCCGTGATTTTGTGAATGGGTCCCTCTTGGTCTTTTTCTAGGGTTCCGTTAACAACAAGGACCCTTTATAGTTTTTATAGTTTTACTTTCTGTCTATCTGTCCGTTTGTCCGTCCTTCCATCAAGCACAGAGCTTTAGCAAAGAGACGAAAAGTACTAGGATGATGAAAAAACACACATTTTAGTCACGTCGACAAAAGTAGGAAAAAATAAAAATCAAATTAGGGTGCCTTTACCACTAGTGCAGAGTAGCGTTACAGTACTACACATCATAAAAGTTCCTTCGGGAATCTACGTTCGCGCAGACTAGGAAGAAGTGTAACGAAAGTACCCGAAGCTATAAGTACATTCAACATGATCTTTAATAGATACGGTTAAGGTGCAGAATTGATTGCCGCAGTAGCGCTACCTATTTCGCTCACGCTAATATTGCCAAACTAATAGTCACCTGCATCGATGACGTTGAATCAACCAATAGCAACAAAAGCGCGCGGCCTGCCATAAAATGAAACTATCTGATTGGTCGATCAACTTGCCGCATATCCAAAATTTGGTCATCTGCGCAGGTACATCCGCTAGACTTATTTCTTGTGTAGCACTGTGCTACAAAATGTCAACCTTAATTTCATCATTGTCATTTGACTTTGATCATTGAT
Organism: Yponomeuta sedellus; assembly: GCA_934045075.1. Taxonomy (NCBI): domain Eukaryota; kingdom Metazoa; phylum Arthropoda; class Insecta; order Lepidoptera; family Yponomeutidae; genus Yponomeuta; species Yponomeuta sedellus. The sequence goes on along the minus strand of OW203744.1, from coordinate 11,698,808 downwards.
ACGTTATAAAAAGGTGCATATTTTACTTGAAACTTTTATGATGTACACCTTTTCGGCATTGACTTTATTTACTAATGGCTGCTTGGCATTCGTAGTGTGCGTTTGGTTTATAGGTATCAGTTTGGTTACACTGGTTTTCGTACTAATGTGTCATGTCGCTACTTCTACTCTTTTTTTATGTTCTGTGCTTTCTTTACCACCTATTTTAGGTGTAGAAACTGTTCTGTATTAATATTTCAAATGAATGGTTGGCAATTAAAAGTATATAATAATAATGTAATAATTAGAAATTATTTTTTTCTCGTCTACCTCATAGTATCTCATTGGGTTGGTCGCTTAAAAAATATTTTGGGATCCGTTTGCGAAATAATAAGCTTTAAAGCGCAAATGTTTGTTCCCGCTTCAAATTGGAGCGTTCCCCCCTCTGCCGCCTACACGGCTGTTCGATGTAATGTGTAAAGTTGTATAACTTTAATTTTTTTTTTTACGTAGCCTCGTTTGTGTCCCACTGCTGGGCAAAGGCCTCCCCCAACTTTTAATAAATAATAAAATAGGAACGACTTTAACTTTGTGCTTTATTTATGGTTGTTTTATTTAGAATATAAAAAGAAAACTGGATAAAAATGAAATAAGCAGGTAAAAATAGTCAGGTCTAGTCAAGATGTGAAGTTGTAATGCTGAAAATGAGGGAAATCTCGAAAAAGTGTAATATAATTTTAAATTTTTGAAATGATAAATTTAATTAAAGAAATATAAAAAAATGGTGTAAAGAGATTTGCACGGTTATACTACCCGGGGGCATCTGATATAAAAAAATATTTTTAAATATATTAAATTAAAAATATATTTAATTTTTTTTATGAAATTCATTATAGCGAACTTACAAGGAAAACGATATTATGGCTAAGTAGGTTTTACAAGATATAGTCGATTAATGGTCGACCAACTTGTAAAAGGAAAATTTCGTACAAATTCCAGGGAAATAACTTTGACGAAGTTCTCAGCAATTAGGAAACCTTCCCTGTTATAGAACCTATGGGATACGCACGTGACCCTTTTTTAGTTTGACAGGGTTTTCTACCCTGATGTATTTCTCGTACATTAATAACTGTTTGGCTAAAGTGTAAAACAACTGACAAATCTTAGTAAAAAAAAATAAATTATAAATGGATTGTTAGTATATTGGAAACCGGGGCTAACAACCCCAGCGATCCGAACTGGAATTTGCGAATGTCACTCCGCCATAGTAGACGTTATACAGGAAAAGTTCGCAGCACTTATTGGCTGATAGAAATTGGAGACATTTTGCACACGTCACACGGATTGTCTCAAGAAGGATGGAAGGGATTGGTTAAATCTTCAAGCATACGCAGAGCTCTTGTGTGACTAGGCTTAGAGGTGGAAATTGAACAATATACAATACTGGTACGTAACAAAAGAGGTAAAATTGATGGCGTAAAAACTCTTTGCTGTGCCTGGCGATATTGTCATTTAAGAAAAAGAAGTGAGGTGTCATTTGTTTGTTCGAAGAAAAGGTGCGAAGAAAAATATCAGGAATGTTCGAAAACAAACGGAATCGAGAACAAACGGGTATGAAAGTATTTGGAGATTGGGACATTATGTGGAGGTTAAACATTATCTTAAAGTGGAACGATTCCTTTGTCTTAATCATAGATGATGAAATTATACAGGTTTTAATGAAATCCTCAAATACATCGAAAAATGGGAGGATTTACTCGTCAATACGAACAAGTTTTACTATGAAAAATTTAAAATTGCCAACTATTATAAAAAATAGGTATATTACAAAAAATAATTACTATGTTTTCATATGTGGAAAACTATGGAAAAAGCCGTGGTCCCTATTTGAAATTACACATGACTTATTTAAATTCAAAATTGTCACATTGTTAATTGATCAGGAAAATATACTAAAATTATTACTCGAGTAATTTAATTTACGAAAATTACAACCATGTCCTTCAACAAAAAACAACGAGACAAGATGGCGGCTTTCTTTTTTATAGTGGCGTCATGTAGATTTCAAAAATCTTTAAAGGTTTCATACGCGGAAGGCCAAGTAAATTTCATAACTATTGAACTAGTTAAATTGGATACTGTTAAGTCTGTTCTTACGTGGAGCATGCTGTCTCGCTTGCAAAATTTAACTTTTTAATTATTCTAATAAAATTAGTAATATTTCGATAAATATGGTCTGAGAGTTGGATGTGTAATTAAATTATGGACATTTCAAATACTCATTTCATTTTAGCCTCTAAATAGGTTTTTAAAATTGTCCTTAGCACGGGTTAGTGCATTAAAAATTAAATTGTTTTACAAATATATTTTTGTTTTCTTTTTTGTAGTTTTTATTAAAAACTACAAAAAAGAAAACAAAAAAGAAAAAAATGTAAAATAATTTCCAAAATAATAAATTTTGCATTCAAAATTATAAGGAAAATATGTCTCGTATGTCCGCAATTTTATTATGTATCAAACGATCACAAAAAATGTTAACTACATTACATTCACTAAACATTTTAGACTGTGTGAGAGGGACAGCATGCTCGACGTAATACCAGTAATAGGGTATTAGTATTAAAGTGTAGGAAAACATGAGGAAATCTGCGGGTCTGAGGTGTTCAAATAACTCAGCGCTCAATCCCGGGTGGGCACGCGTAGTAATTATTAAGCCCTGCTCCCTCTCTGAGAGAAGACCTGTGCCCTGCAGTGGGACGTCGAAAGTAAGATATAAACCATTGCTGACACTATAGGGTACGAACGTTTTCAACCGTGGTATTAGAATGTATGGATTTTAGCATTAAAATGTGAAAATTTCTCGGTAAAGAGAGCACGTGGGGCTTTCCGGAGCAATCTTCTTTTTCTTAAGGCTATATTAGTCTATTGCTGGACTTAGCCCTCCCCTAATGAGCGCCATAGCGCAAGGTTGTGCCATCATTGGGGGGTAATGCCCATAATCCCCACGCTGGGCATGCGGGTTGGGGATCACAGTTTGGTGGAATTGTACTGCAGGGGGCGCTGCTGCCCACCCCCCAGTTTGTGTCCCTTAGTCGCCTTTTACGACACCCGCGGGAAGAATTTGGGTTGGTGCTATTCTCTAAGCCGACACCACACAGCACAATCGGAACCGGAACAATCATTCGGATAAATCTCATTTTGCCAAACACCTTTTGGATACGGGTCATGTACTTAATGATAACCATAATTAGGAAATTTTACACACCTGCAGTAAGGGGTTGAGATTATCTATACTTGAGCAGCTGGAAATTTCCAAATTATCTAAGGATATTTACAATGCTGAATGAACAGGTTGGCAACGCCTTATTCCATACAATGCATGGATTTTGTTGACTCGCGTACCACAAATAATAATAATAATAATATTGGCCTTTTTGCATCTACTTAATGAGATGATTTATGCAGCGTCCAGTGGTATCTTCACTCACATTAGATGTGTGAAGGGGCCACTCCGACGCTGTAGTACCTGGGACATGGTTTTATAGATGGTTCAGGCTTGCCCAGTACCTTGCCCAATACCATCCTGACAGCTTAGTCGGCCTAGCCCACAGCAAAGACTAGTCAATACGTGCGGAGCCAACCAAGCCGCGGGTTTCCTCACGATGTTTTCCTTCACAGTTAGCGTGTGTGCGTACCACAAAAGTGGGTAAGAAACCACAGAGCGGTTAGTTACTTCTCGAGACACTCCAGAGTATTCCCTGAATAAACTGACTAAAGACTAATCTCAGCGTCCCGGCTGACTCCAACTCTAACTTAAGTTACACTGGGTTTTGCACGGACTGGATAAACATTAACTTAGCGATTAGTGAGATGACTTTTCCAATAGTTGTTTAGCACTTAGTTCTAGTTGCTCGGTGTTATTGGAAATACTACGTTGAGTGATTTATCTCTGGCTGAAGCGCTCGCGGCCTAGCCGAACCGCGTGATTGGAATCAATCGCTTGAGTTAAGCATCAACAGGTGCGGTCGAAAGCTGGATGGGTGACCGTCCCGTGACTACTGCTAGTGGCATTTTTCCGAGCGCTTCCGTGATTCGTTGCACGAAGGCACGTTAAGCCGTTGGTGCCAGCTGTCATGTAATGGCAGTCGTTAAGCCTTATTAGACGCCTTATGCGCGGCTTTATAACTTCTATATTAAATCAGATAATAAAATGCATGAATATAAATTAAAAACTTTAGATAATTAATTATCTGGTGACTTCTGAGCGAGACCGAAGCGGACTCAGTATTCTTAAGTCACTGCATTGCTCTATTATGGCACCTAATTATGAAGCCGTGGCGCTATAGCAGCGGTAGTGCATCTGCCTACTATGCGAGAGGTCCCGGGTAAAGCCCCGGCTGGGGACAAAAAAAAAACACCATGTCTTAGATATTTGCATATTTGTCATGTCGTTGTTTCTGGTTCCCGACACGACCTGTATGTAAATGTTATGTTATATGTAAATGTTACCGCATGTAGCAAGACCCGATTAGACCCAACACCAAGCTAGAGATCGATATTAACCTATATCCCCACTGCTGGGGCACGGGTCTCTTCCTGTATCGCAGGAAGGTGCAGGCCATACTCCACCACGGGGGCCAAGTCCGGCTTGGTGGAGGCTTGCAATACTAGTTGTTTAGAATAGAAGTTTGATTTTGGCGCCGCGTTTTTGGAACGCAGACTACTTGACAGTAGTCAGATGGGTCTGTGCACATTGACCTCTTGTTTTTTGCGTGTGAAACGTTTTGTTGGCCCAAAATTGTGTGGCAATTGGATTGCCGGGCTTATATCTTCGTAAGAAGATTTTGTAAGTGTAATTTCTTATTAGTTTTTAAGTATTAGTATTTAAGTGGGTCCTTTACCCAACACTAGTGGCCGGTCTTACTGTCAGTTTGCACCCACTGGTAGCCCAGTGGTAGCCGCAGCATTTTTCATAGCCGGATTAAATCTTGTCTTACCTGCTAAAGCACTTGGAATGCGTGAGTAGCCACTCGGTGTTGAGAATGACCGCGCTGCATACGTAGCTGCCATTCCGCAGCAGCGAGGCGGTGTAAGGGTGCCGGCTTACTTGTGTGATTACTGCGCCGATGCGCTCACTGCTATCATCGCGGTCCGGCCCTGTGAGGATGTAAAGATCGTTATCAACCCTTGTATGTCCCCACTGCTGGGGCACGGGTCTCTTCCTGCATCGCAGGAAGGTTAGGCCATACTCCACCACGGGGGCCAAGTCCGGGTTGGTGGAGGATTGTAAGACAGTGGCGCGCGTTACTGTCAGAAGTTATCTGACAGTAAGGCGGTTTTTAAGACAGAACCTTGGTAGGTTTTAGTATTGACAGGGGCTTGGCATGGGGCGAGCACATCGACACGTGGCACGCGTGCTGCCGCAGGCCGCCGTGCGCCAGTGTTACTTCGCGACAGTGCACTCGCTGCTCAACTATGGCGCCGAACTATGGGGGCATACTGCCGACTGGCACAGAGCCTTTGTGATGCAGAAGTGAGCCGTTAGAACGATAGTGGGAGCGGGACAGCGAAATTCGGCAAGGCAGATTTTTATCGATCAAAAAATCCTAACGCTGCCAGCCCTAGTCATCTACGCAGCCGGCGTCTGGACTAAAAAAAAATCTTACCACTATGGATACACTTGGCGACATATCTGGGAGAGCTACTAGAAATGTGCAGATGCTATTACTTCCTAGGCACCGACTAACTAAAACTAGTAAGTGTACAAAGGTCTTTGGAGCGAAGGTATATAATAAGCTGCCGCGCGATATTATTGAAACCGAGAGTTAGTATGTTTAAAACAAAACTGAAGCGTAGTGTTCTCGAGATGGCACCATACGACATTAATGATTTTTTTTATCCAGTGAATTAACAACTGACATGTAATTTAATTTATCTTATTTTATTGTAATTTTAATTAATTTTATAATGAAACATTGACATGTTATACTATTACACTATTTTAATTTTTAATGCACTAACCCGTGCTAAGGAACAAATTTAAAAACCTATTTAGAGGCTAAAAATCCCGGCATGGGTGAAATTTTTAGCCTCTAAATAGGTTTTTAAATGTTATACTATTATTATGAATAAAGTAATCTAATGTAATCTATCAAGCCGCCGTAAAGATAAATAGCTGAAAAATTTATTGACATTTCCACTCACACACATATACAAGAACAACACAAAAATAAGCACAATATACTGTACGAGACACAACTGGTATTTTATTGGACTGTATATGACTGTAGGAGCTGGCGGAGATTTCTTGTAGAAGAATAATAAGCTGGCACTATTAAACTTGAACGGTGACTTTATTTAGGTGACACAATAGCACAAATAATTAAAAACACCAAATTACTGTTTCTTCAAATTAGATTCACGCAACGTAGCGCAGCAGAGACGAGAGAGCGAGAGAAGACATTTGTAAGTACTGTATTGGCTACGTTCCAATATTATTGGCTACGTTCCAATAACATTTCAAAAAGAATAAGAACACTACCAATACACTCGCACGAAGTGCTCGCGGCCTAGTGGAACCGAGTAATTGGAATCAATTACTAGGGTTAAGCAACAATAGATGATGTGACCACCGCTAGTAGAGACGAGAGAGCGAGAGAAGACATTTGTAAGTACTGTATTGGCTACGTTCCAATATTATTTGTTTGCTTCTAACATATACAACATTTCAAAAAGAATAAGAACACTACCAATACACTCGCACGAAGTGCTCGCGGCCTAGTGGAACCGAGTAATTGGAATCAATTACTAGGGTTAAGCAACAATAGATGATGTGACCACCGCTAGTGGCATTTTTTTTCGAGCGCTTCCGTGCTTTCCAAGGCAAGGCAGTCGTTAAGCCATGTCAGAGGCCATAAGGCCTTATGGGCGGCTCGATAACTTCTGACTGTAAGGCCCGCCACTGTTTTACAATCCTCCACCAACCCGGACTTGGCCACCGTGGTGGAGTATGGCCTAACCTTCCTGCGATGCACTAAGAGACCCGTGCCGCATACAAAGGGTTGAAATGATCAGGCAAAAATAATATGATCCTTAACTTTTAAACTAGAAGTAATGTTACAAGAATCAGCCGCCCCCGTCAACTCTTCCAATAAATATACATTCATGTAAATCCAGACGATGACATAAAGTTACTCATAAAGCTAATTCAATAGGTTTACGACTAACTTTATGTCATGGTTTTAATTCCAATGAGTGATTTAATAGTCCGCGATAGAGGAAAAGTTGCTTTCATCCCCTCTTAACGGGAGTGAGAGATAATTTTGAATCAACCTTATCTTAGTAACAATTTTCATCTATAGATAATAATCGCCCGTATCCCCGGTTGCCTGAGTGATCTTAAATGACCACGAAGGTTAAGCAACACAGGGCACGTTCAGCGCATGGATGGGTAAACCGTCTGTGACTAACGCTAGTGGCATTTTTCCGAGCGGTTCCGTGCTTCGCAAGGCACGTTTAGCAGTTGATGCTGGCTGCCGTCGATAGATGACAGTCGTTAAGCCAAGAGGCCTTAGGGGGCGGCTTGAAAAACTTTTGAGAGTAAGACCAGCCACTAGTCTTGCAAGCCTCCACCAATCCGGACTTGGCCCCCGTGGTACAGTATAGCCTATACCTTCCTCAGGGAAGAGACCCGTGCCCCTCGGTGGGGACATCATGGGTTGATGATGATGATGATGATAATAATTGTTGTCTAAAGGGTACAGATTGGTTTATCACCAATTATAATAAATGAAAATGTTAATAGTTTAATTCGCAAGTAAAGGTACATAAAAAAACATAACGTTACAAGTAATTAGTTTGAAAATGTACATACGTAATAAATATTTGACTCATATGCAATCTAGCAAATTAACTTCATTATGTTATCGAACAAAAATTGAAACCGCATTAAACCCTACGTTAGAAATAATACAAGACCAATAAAACACTAGCGGTTTTATTTGAAAAAAAAAAACCACGATACGTTGGTGGTCTGGAAGAAATTGCTCCAAGCAATAAGGCCTCCAATCGCAATTGTATCTTTATAATTATTTTATGTTTGTTATTTCCTGGTGTACAATGAAGAATATTCTTATCTTATTCGTTGAAATAAGATAAGATAAGAATATATGCTGATTAAAATAGCCTGTGGTGGAGATTTTACAAGGAAAATACGTAACCACAGATTTAATGATACTCCTCTAGAATGTTTTAGTGGAATTGTGTTTTTTATATATAAGGCCCTGGAACTAGAGCGGTGGTAGCAGAGTGGTGTAGAACGCCGGCTTCTCAATCGGGAAGTCGTGGGTTCAAACCCCGGCGGCATGTACCAATGACTTTGTTTTCTAAGTTATGTACATTATGTGAAATTATAGTAGCAATACTATTCGCTGACGGTGAAGGAAAACATCGTAAGGAAACCCTAGTGTCTGAGGTGTTAGCGTACCTCAGCGCTTGCTACGTACAATGGCCCAACTATGAGGCTAAGTGCGGAAATCTCAGGTCTAACTAACTAGGCCCTGGAACTGCAATACATCTAAATACAATACTATAATATCGTTGTAGTCAATGTCCACAGATCCAAATACATGAATAATTTATCAGGCTAGGCTTCTATACACAGTTATCTGTTCGGTAAATCGCGTTGTCGAATTTAGGCCTAATTTAACTTACTCCGCGCAAACCCGAGTCGCTATAAACTTAACTTACGAGGCACTTAACCCGGACTTAACTTAACGTAACTGTATTCTGTCTTTGTCGCGAGCGAGTTGCGTGTCATCGAATTTAAGAAGGTCTACTACAGCAACCTTGTATTCCTGACGATGGTATAAAATGGTTATGTACTCGTAACTGTTTTTAACTATGTGATCTTATTATATAGGTAGTCTCTGTAATTTTGCAATAATTTTTTCGTGGCACTACGAACTTACACTCTCCGTGTCTAGTCTTTCAGAAACGAAACCGAGTCTATTAGTAAAAAAAATTAGTTGTATGTATCATTTCATTGTTTAATTTATTGTATTTTGTTTTATTATCATCTTTTATAATGTGTTATTTTTAATGTGGATTTTGATTTACCTGAAATAAATTATTATTATTATTACTATGCCTTCCGCTATCCACGTAACCCAAAGTTAGCTGAAATAAAATACTTATTAGTAATCTAACCTTTATGCATTTTACTCATTAAGCTTAACAATGTAATAAAAAGGAAGAGCGGGGTATCTGTAACACAGGTTTTGACTTAGTACAGAGCCCCAATGACGTGTAAACTGTAATGTAACTGCTGTTTATTTATCCACAACCCGCATACCCAGCGTGGGGACTATGGGCATTACCCCACAATGATGGCACAACCTTGCGCTATGGCGCTCATTAGGGGAGGGATAAGTCCAGCAGTGGACTAATATAGCCTGAAGAAGAAGAAGAAGATTATAATTATTTATTTTATTTATACAAACACCTTTGTTGTGCAATAAATAACTTTTCAATTCATCGTATTCCTAATCTTCTAATATATAAAAATCTTGTGTCACAGTGTTTGTTATCGAATCTCTCCGAAACGGCTTCACCGATTCTTATTTTTTTGTGTATTTTTCTTATGTCTAATAATATGTAGTAGATTATTCATTAATATGGCAAAACAATGTTTTCAGGGTCAGCTAGTAGTGAATGGTGGCGGTGGTTACAAAACCAACCTCTCTGTGACTTACTTTAGTTGATGTTATTTGTGTATGGTTGATGACAAAGAGGAAAATTTATTCAAGGCCATGGATAATCGGGTAGAAGAGTAGGGAAAAAGCAGTCAGATAAGAAGATAAAAGGTTCATACAAAGCTTTTTTTAGAAAAGACTGCTCTAAGCTATCAATTCCACACCTTTACTTAAATATAAGAGATCACGTTTTTTCTAGTTATCCAATACCTAATATACCTTACAGAATGAAAACATATCTAAGCCACATAACGTATAACGCCCTTAGCAAATACATTTATTTTATTATTATTATAACGTCAAAAATTACAGCTGTCACAATTTTAAGAAAAAAAACTAAGTTCTTACTTATAACATTTAACTAGACCCTCTTAAGAGCGGGCTAGAGTCATTATGAGTAATTCTAACGTTCTAAATAAGATCGCGTTGACAACTCGGCTCCTACTGACATTCCTAGAGGTGCTACACTTTTTCGATACTCAGATATTGGCAGACACTTTATTATAAAACCTCACTACAGAATTAAACTGAGCTCGGCCCTTCTGAGCCATTCCACGTCCATCCGTATAAATCTGCTTTGATCGACAGCCGCCGATAGAGCAACTTGCGACCGACAACTCTGACGTTGGCTGTGTTTGCCGCCAACGTATGGCAGCTGATTGGCGAAGTTTGTCACTTGTTGAGTCACGTTTGACGGCTGTGCGATATCGGAGCGTGGCACGCCAAATTGGCCTTTATTACAAAAGAGACGTGTGCAAATACTGGGTTGGAGAGGAGAGTATAGTCGACTCCACAAGCTTTATTACAGAGACCGATAGGTGTGTGTTGTTAGATATTATAAGGATGATAGAGGTGAGTAGACCCGTGACAAGTTTATATTTAATTTTATTACGCACACCAACGACATACAATACAGAGCGTAGTACAAAAGGGTTACAAAAAGATAAAATTACGCGTATGTACACCACTTATAGATACTCGTAAGCACAGCATTTGTATAAATTGAGCTTACATCGAAAATGAGCTGATTTTACAAAAAAATGTGACTAAATTAAACTAAATAACAAATCAACTACAAAACGTTAATAGAAAAAGTTATAGTTTGTATTATGTAGATACGTAAATATATAGCTATCTTTCTCTATGTTGAGAAAATAGAAAACAATAATAGAGGACTCAACAAGCTTTAGTACAGAAATGGTAGATGTAATGTTGTTAGAAGTAAAGGGGAGAATTCCTATAGTAAAGTCCAAGATCTTTCAAAACCCCCTATGTTAAATAGATAATACTCACACAACAGATTCACCCGGTCTGGTCCCAAACGAAGATACCCTGTGCTATCATACCCAGGCACGATCATCACAAATGTTGATATACATACACCCAGACTGTCGCCACTTGTGCAAATGTACGGCAGCCCCTGTAGAAATCGAACCTAGGACCTCCGGCATGTCAATCAGACGTGATCCCGTTAGACCACCGAGGCAGTCAAACTTAGGATACCTACATGACTAGACCTTTCACAATCGATCATTTTAAACGTTATTATCTTATTTTCCGACGTTTCGGCAGCGTTACAGTTGCCGTGGTCTCGGGTACACTCGTTTACGTTACGTTTTACCTAATAAATAATCGCAATTAGACCCGTTTAATATAAATATTACATTTTTTAGCGGTTTTACTTATATTTGAGGTAAAGTTGCATATAAACAATTATCTTCTGGGAAGGCCAATGAGACGAGATAAAGAATGTAAACAAAGTTTCAGGGGTTCTAAACATTTTTATTTGAATAAATTATAGTTAAACAAATTTCGGATTCGTTATTCTAATCGCTGTCGTCTGTATTAGTCAAACATGATTCACCTAGATCCGCCAGGCTGTGATTCTATAATTAAAACCAACAACTAATTACAATAACAGCAAAAATCAACAAGAAAACTAACAGTAACGGATTGATAAATACAATAAACTTAGTAAATACGAAAACGAAAAAATACGTATCACTTCGAACGCAATCTAAACAGGAATGAACTATTATAGTTCACAAAATAGTGGATCACACCAAATGTTGACAACTGCCGTACTGAAAGTTTTCCTGTACCACGAAACACGCAACGACAGCTGTCGTCGATCAAATTACGCCATTACCGCATACGTGTGACAAGGACACAGATAATAATCGCTCACTAACTCAGTAACGGCCCGTTTGTTTACATTCTTTACCTCGTCTCATTGGCCTTCCTGTAGATTCTAAACCTGTATCTCAGGCAACTGTGCTCTTCTCGTTCAATACTGTAGGTACCTATATAGCTTAGACATGTGTACGTTAAAAGCAGTACAATGCAAAAGATAACAATTAGGGTATTCTTACTATAAAGATAATATAAATTAATGTAGGTAGTTACAATATACCGTTGGTGTATGTGATGTATGAGTATCGCGAATCATGAAGAAATACGATCATTTTAATCTCTTCGCTCTCTCCAACTCTTTTTAACTGCAACTCTGTAATAAAAAACGGAATACTGAAAGTCAGTATTTACGGATAATTATTCACCGTAACATTAACATCAAGTCCGCAGGCGGTTTGTTTTGGATATTGATTGGGTAGCCTATTGTGTTATGCAACACAAAAGATTGGATTGTTTGACTTGTTAAACATACAACGTACTGCGTTTACTTCAGCCGATAAAGCTGGGGTTCCTGCTTTTTAACGTGCTTCGGGGCGCTAATTAGCGTCACCAATGGAAAAAATATCATAATTTCTATTATAATAAGTTTTTATCTAAAAGTGAACATGAGAAATCTTCACAACTGTGACAACTATTTTTAGAACTTACAGTCTAGTGAACAATAGATTAAAACTTAAATCGATTTCCGCTAAAAGCGGCCGTTTTTGGTGGATAGTGATTTAAGTCCTTGGTTGTTGATTCTAGGCTCCAGACTATCGGCCTTACTAATAATAAGTTATACACTCTGAATAACTATTTGACGTATATCAATTTAAACTGGTTTAATCGCATTTAGCGTGCAAATAACCAGTTTGTCAGACCTCGCATAACGGCTGTATACACAGCTCATAACCTTTATTAGTAAGGCCAAGTTCTAAAAATAGTTGTCACAGTTGTGAAGATTTCTCATGTTCACTTTTAAATAAAAACGTATTTTAACACAAGTTATGATATGTTACCATTAGTGGCGCTATTTAGCGCCCCGAAACACCTTAATGTATCTGGTAAACTCGCACGGGAGCTAAAAGAATCGAACAAAAAGAATATGAATCCGCATTCATTGTATGAAATCCTACCTCGCTCACAAATCCACACCGCATCGGGCAAATCGCTGGAAAAATTCGGAAGGCCTCCAATCCCGGACAAATACGCATGACGTCATTTGATTTGGCGCGAATAGTGCGGATGAAGCTATCAATGCGCCCGTATTCTGTCAATTAGGTTACACGTGGGAAACGCGATTGCACAAAATTCTTCCTGCTCAGTCGATTCTTTCGGTACCGTCGATTCTTTCGGCAGGGTGAATTCTTTCGGCACGGTTGCTTGTATCGGCATGGTTGATTCTTCGGCATGGTGGATTCTCGGTGGATTCGGCACGGTACATTATTATAATAATATTATTATACTTCATTGCACACGAAACATCAAACAAGACATTACATAAGAAATAACATAAGACATTACATAAGAGATTTCTTTCAGCTAATATCGGACCATTTATTCTTTGAGCACGTTGGATGCTTTCGGCACAGCAGATTCATTTAGCATGTTGGAGAAAAGCGGTGGTAGCGGAGCGGTGTAGAACTCCGGTTTCTCAATCGGGATTCTTTTGGCACGGTTGATTCTTTAAGCACGTTTGATGCTTTCGGCACAGTTGATTCTTTCGGCACGTTTGTTTTTTTCGGCACAGTTGATTCTTGCGGCACAGTAGATTCTTTCGGCGCAGATGATTCTTTTGGCACGGTTGATTCTTTCAGCACGTTTGATGCTTTCGGCACAGTTGATTCTTTCGGCACGTTTGTTTCTTTCGGCACAGTTGATTCTTCAGGCACAGTAGATTCTTTCGGCGCAGATGATTCTTTCGGTACGGTTGATTCTTTCAGCGCCGTGAATTCAATTCAATTCTGTTCAAATATATTTATCACAAAAATAAAATATTTTCTTAACGAAACTAACAACTTTAACAAGGTGTTAGTTTTATAAGTAATAGATTAAGTGAAGAACAAGCTAACTAACAAACTTAAGTATTTACTAAGTGAAATTCTCGATTCAAGAGCTGGCCCTTAGTAATTGTTTTGTTTGGTTTTTAAGTCTTATGTTCTAATTCGTTATTATCAAATTCATTGTTTTACTTTACATTGTCGATCCCGTCAAAGTATTTGTGATATGGGGTTTCCTAATGCTGGGCTCACAGTTATTTATTTCTGTGTAAAATGTTACGGCCTTACTAATAAATAAGTTATACACTCTGAACAACTATTTGACGTATATCAATTTAAACTGGTTTTCTTGCACCAACGGAGGAGCAATGTGATTGTGGAGCCTCATCGCAATCCATGGTGCACCTGCTCCAATGTCCATTGTGCCCTCACACCTGCACTCTGGAGGACCTAACAGAGGCCCGCGCTGCTGCAATTGCAGTAGCCAACTATTGGGCAGGCAAAATATAGACTGGTCGAATCGCTGACACGAAAAGAAGAAGAACTGGTTTTCCGCATTTAGCGTACAAATAACCAGTTTGTCAGACCTCGCATAGCGGCTGTATACAACTATACACAGCTCATAACCTTTATTAGTAAGGCCGTTAGTAAATAAATCATTATTCATTATATTTGTCGAATTATCGTTAGTTGGCCCACCGAAAAGGTCGCTATCGTACGAAACTCCAGCTTAACTACCTAGCTGTATTGAATAGCTGATATTATATTAGCCATGTTACCCTCATATATTGATTGCCTGAAACAAGGTTTGGAACTAAACTACATTTACGTGTATGGCTTACGGGGTTTTATTTGATTTCGCATAACGAGATTGTATCTGCATGTTGGTGCATTGTGTTTCTTTTGTTTTTATTTTCTATTTGTTTACTGATCAAATAGGCGCTTTAGTTTATAAAATACATTCCATTTAAATTTACTAATAAGACCCAATTTTGTGTTAGTTTTAATACATAAACTTATTAAATAAACTTTGGATATGGATCATTGGACTTTAATTGTTGCAGAATCAAACTAATATTATAAGGCGAAAGTTTGTGAGTGTGTATGTTTGTTACTGATACATTGTCATTGATAAACAGTGCGCGCCTTTTTTTTTATTTTTTATTTTTTTTTATTTACATTTTAGAATTTTAGAGGAATACATTTTTAACTCTAACCCTAACGTCTTAAGAGTGTTATTGCCGCATTTAGAGAGTCTAAACACTCTAAGACGTTAGAACTCAAGCCGGGTTACAAGATAAAATCCTCCCATAAATCGGCCTTAATTCCGTCACAAGAGTGCTTTAGTGGGATCTACTTTTTATAAATAAGACTGTTATACTATCGCTACAGATACGGTCTACACAGCTGGAATCAAATCCTTGAACTTCTTCTATGTCATCAAGTTACCGCTAGACAAACAAAGCAGTCTGTAAGTGGGTAGACATTTTTTTTACATAAAAGTAAAGTAAAAAGTATTAATTAATTGACAGGAAATTGCAAATATGTTTGGTCTTTGGCTCCCACACTAGGCTTCGCCTGTATCGTGGATGCCGTTTTACTTATAATAAAGAATTTTTAAAGAAAGTGTAGTCTAGAAATGTTTATAAGTACCTTTTTTTTTTGCATCTACTTAATGAGATGATTTATACAGCGTCCAGTGATATCTTCACTCACACTAGATGGGTGAAGGGACCACTCCGACGCTGTAGTGCCTGGGACATGGTTTTTTTTATAGATGGTGTAGGCTTGCCCAGCACTTATACCATCCTGACAGCTTAGTCAGCCTAGCCCACAGGAAAGACTAGTCAATACGTGCGGAGCCAACCAAGCCGCGGGTTTCCTCACGATGTTTTCCTTCACCGTTAGCGTGTGGTATTGCGACTGCAAATTCGCAAATGTACGTAACTTTGAAATTAAACAAAGTCATTGGTACATGCCCGCACTCGGGATCGAACCTGGGGCTCTCGCTTGCCAGTCCATGGTTCTACCCACTGAGCTACCACCGCTCATAACAAGTACCTACATATTATTAAATATATATCATCGATATCAACCCTTGTATGTCCCCATTGCTGGGGCACGAGTCTCTTCCTGCATCGCAGCAAGGTTAGGCTATACTCCACCACGGGGTCCAAGTCCGGGTTGGTGGAGGATTGTAAGGCAGTGGCGGTCCTTACTGTCAGAAGTTATTAAGCCGCCCATAAGGCCTTTGACATGGCTTAACGACTGACATCTATCGACGGCAGCCGGAACCAACGGCCTAACGTGCCTTGCGAAGCATGGAAGACGGTCACCCGGTGCACTTGACCGCGCCTATTATATTACATATGTATGTTTACAGAAATATATTAACTTAATAAATATAAACTAATAATAAATACTAATACATATTGCACCCATAAAAATCGTATCTATTACGTGACAAGCAGTTCAGAAACTAACAAAAAAGAACTATATTTACCAGCCGACTCTCCGCTCTCGATGTTATCACTATTATTTGCCATTTGCCCCTTGACAAAGACCAGTATCGCAAAAACGACCAAAAGTCCGGAGTTAACCCGGCACGAGCCCATTCTTTCACTTGCTCCGCGCAAAACTAACACCCAACGCAAAGTTGATTCTAAGTTTACTGTTTAGCTTCACCCGGTGTAAGCAGGAAGGCGGTTTATAAATATTTTATGCATGTAATAAGGTTCCGAAAACGTGATCGCTTTGGGGCTGCGGTCGCTTCGTTCATTCATTTACGCGACTTGCAGACCTTTCGCTGTAATTTGCACTGACATTAAGTACCGTACTCAAAATATTTTTTTTGGACGGACCTACATTTTTTACCTACATTGAACTTTTATCTCGCATAAAAAGAATTGAGATAGGACGAAGGCTTTGCAGTGAGCACTCAGGCGCCTAGGGCCGAGTTGGCTATGAAATTTAAAAACGCATTTAATTAATTGTATATCGCGATAATTTATTAAGCAAAAGGAAGTACCTTAATCCTCGACGTTACGGTAACTGCACCATTGCCGAAACGTCGGGGATTAAGGCAATTAAATTTTGCATAAGAAATTATCGTGATTAGACCCGGCTCGTGAGGTTATTAACTCGCTCTTTCTGAGAGAAGGCTCCTACAGAGCTTATGCCCTGCAGTGGGATATATATTAACTACATACAAAAAATATTGGAGCCTTCCACACTCTGGCCACTTGAATTGTATTTTCCATTGTGTAGTATCTTAAATAAATATCACTTTATATGCCCCTCTGTAGCGCAGAGTATAAAGAGTAAAGCACAGGAGGCCGTGCCTAAAAGCGTAATTACTACGCGTATTAACACAACAACACAACACAACATTTACATACAAGCACATACATTGCTTCTGGCCCCACACTAGGATACCCTGTGTCGTGGGAACCAGAAACAACGACATCACAAACATGTAAACATCCAAGACCTGGGGTTTTTTTTTTTTGTTCCCAGCCGGGATTCGAACTCGGGACCTCTTGCATGGTAGGCAGACGCGCTACCGCTACGCCACAGAGGTCGTCAATACCCAACCGCAGATTAGTCATTCAAACACTGAGGTATGTGAACACCTGAGTTACTCGGGGTTTCTCAAGATGTTCGCCATCACGGTAGCGAGTGGTATTGCTGCCATAACATCACAAAAGTACATAATTTGCAAAACGAACCAAGTCAGTACCCACGATCTCCCGAATGTAAGGCTGGCGTTCTACCGCTCCGCTACCGTTTTATCGTGTGGAGTTTCAGCACATCTTTGTACCTAAGAAGATGACAACCATGCTTTTGAGAGAGCGATTAAAAGTTTAATAAAGGTATGTAGATTGATATTGCTATTAGCAATAAGACCCCCAATTGAATCTTATCTTCTTTTTCTGCTCTTTCTGTTACAATTTTTCCGGTGTATAATTTTTTTTAAGTGTTACCTCACTTACAGGCAGTCACAACATGCACCGTTAGTATGAAGTTACTTAAGGACTTAATGTATTAATTATAGTTTACACTGGTTTATTGTTAAGTTAATAAACTCATGAGATAATTTAACAATAATAATATTAGTTTACTTATAAAATGAAAGTTTCATTTAAAAGTCTAAGTTTCAGAGGGCAGACAAGATACTCCTTTTAAACTTTGCACAGCTATCAGAGAATATGTCAATGTTGTGACGTCAATAATAAAGAATCTGACGATCTCTGTAGCGCAGCTGTATCACATCTGCCTACCATACGAGAGTTCCCGGTCCGAACCCCAGCTGGGGACAAAAAAAACCCAGGTCTTGGAAGTTTACATGTTTGTGATGTCGCTGTTTCTGGTTCCTACGACACAGGGTATCCCTCATCTTATCTTACTCTTTTCAAACATGAGACTAACAAACCTGTAACTGCAAAATAGTATAACAACGTTTCGCGATACCGAAGGGCTCTTGGTTTCCAAAGGGCCGAGCTCGGGCTCGTTTTCTGCGGTCCTATTGGGCAAAACGATTTCTCCAACAAATTCCTTTGATGTTCTTATTTTGTGTTTCTGAATTCTTATTCCGAGCGTGACATCATTGTGCAGGGGAAAGGGCCGAGTTTAGGTTTCTGTTGTGAGTTTCCAATTTACTTTTTGCTTCGCTCGTTAAGCGTGCAAATAATCAAAGAGGTCACAATCTTGGAAATTGTTTTTGTGATTCACGAGGTAAAAATGTCTTGTACAAATCTGAAATTATTATTTTGCGAATCTTCGTGGAACTATTCTTTAAATGTTCTTGTCACAAGTGTGGCTTAAGGCTGCTGTTACGTCGAGTATGCTGTTTCGCTTTCACAATAAAACATTTTTTGTGTTTGTAATAGAATGAGCATTGATCGCTATCAACCCTTCTATGACCCCCACTGCTGGAGCATGAGTCTCTTCCTGCAGCGCAGGAAGGTTAGGCCATACTCCACCTTGGGCGCAAGATTTAGTTAAACTTACTTAAGACGACGAAGCGCTCGTGGCCTAGTCGAACCGAGTGATTGGAATCAATCACTCGAGTTAAGCAACAACAGGCGCGGTCAGTTGCGGGATGGGTGACCGACCCGTTACTACCGCTAGTGGCATTTTTCCTAGCGCTTTCGTGCTTCGCAAGGCACGTTAAGCCGTGGGTGCTGACTGTCATGTAATGACAGTCGTTAAGCCATGTCATAGGCCTTGTAGGCGGCTTGATAACTTCTGACAGTAAGGCCCGCCACTGTCTTACAAACCTCCACCAACCCGGACTTAGTCCCCGTGGTGGAGTATGGCCTAATGTTCTTGCAACGCAGGAAGATACCCGTGCCCCAGCAGTGGGGACATACAGGATTGAAATCAGACTTAAGATGAACCTGCCGTCTCGCTTGAACATAACTCCAACTCCTAAACTCTCCCAACAACCCATTTCTAACTAGGATTTACCTGTATCTTAAGAGTCAAGCATCTTTCGACGAATGACTTACAAAATTACGTATTAACTAGACTTAAAATGAAAAAAAAAAAATTTGTTAAGCTAAACAATTGGGATTTTTAAGGCCGAGATGCTGCTCGACTGATGCTGCGTCGAAGCGCTTGTGGACTAATCAAGTCGAGAGATTGGAATCAATCACTTGAGTTAAGCAACAACAGGCCAAGACAGGTGCAGGATGGGTGACCGTCCCGTGACTACCACTAGAGAAATTTTTCCGAGCGCTTCGCAAGGCACGTTAAGCCGTTGGTACTGGCTGTCATGTAATGGCAGTGTAAAGTAAAGTAAAAATCATTTGTTTGCTAGAACATGGGTACCACAGTTCTTAAAAAAAATTGTCAAGATCCATCATGATCTACCGACCGGTGTGCAAATTTTTTACATAAATAATCAATCATCTGTGGTTAAATCAGTGGTTAAATCATTTCAGAGGCCTTATGGGCGTCTTGATAACTTCTGACAGTAAGGCCCGCCACTGTCTTACAATCCTCTACCAACCCGGAATCGGCCTCGGTGGTGGGGTATGGTTTAACCTTGCAGCGATGCAGGAAGAGACCCGTGTGCCATCACTGGGGATATGCAGGGGTTGATATAGAAGGCTAAGACATACCACTTTCTCAACCGCAGCTCACGTGGAACTTACTAGAATCTTCATTAAAAATCATCGAAGATTTTCAAAAAGTTCTCATTGTCATCGCTGTCTCTCCACGGCTAGTATGTACTGCATTTTATTTATCATTGGTCATTTGTAACTCAGTTTTTGTACGTTGTACAAATACGCAGTAAATTACTTGTGAATTTACTGCGTATTGGCGCTCATGCTCATAGGCCGCGGGCGTAAAGCAAACAAAAATACAAAACAATTAGGTGGAGAATACCGCCGTTTGAGCCCGTTTTATGTGCTCGTTAACAGTGGCAATGATTGATCGAGTTTAATGTTGGGTTCAGTTTGCCTAGCACGCACTCTAGCGATACCGTGGACAGTACAATCCATGAATTCTTCATCATTATCAACCCATTATGTCCCCACCGAGGAAAACGGGTCTCTTCCCTGAGAAAGGTATAGGCCGACTTGCAAGACTAGTGGCTGGTCTTACTGTAAGAAGTTTTCAAGTCACCCTAAGGCCTCTGACTTGGCTTAAGATATAGAATACCTTCCTCAGGGATGAGACCCGCGCTCCTCGGTGGGGACATAATGGGTTGATGATGAATACTGCTTCATTGCGTTTTGATTAAGTTATTTGCTGTCCTTGTTTGGTTACTACAGAACAGACTATCCTATTTTGGGACCAGGACAAGTAATTGTGTTTTTTAGAATTAATTCCTTACTTTTCTAGTCTAAATCTCTTTACAGTCTTTTATTGTGTTACAAATAAATAATTCGAATAAATAACTGCGAATAAATAATTCAACTATCTATCACGTGCTCGTTCGGATCGTGCTAGCCACGTTTGTGAATGGGAACGTTAATGTCGGCCGTTTAAAGCGCATGAAACGGAAGTGCGCGATACGATTCAGTATTTATATTCATAAACATTGGTATGATAAATTCAATTATTTGCAAAGTATCTAATTGGCCTTTGCATCTACGTACCTAATGACATGATTTTTATCTTCACTCACTAGGACGTTGCAGTGTCTGGGACATTGTTTTTAGAGGGTGTAGACCTTAGAGTATATACTACAGTATATACTCTAAGGTGTAGACTTGCCCTGCACCTATACCATCCTGACAGCTTAGTCGGCCTAGTCCACAGGGAAGACTAGTCAATACGTGCCTAGTCAACCAATCTGCGGGGTTCCTCACGATGTTTTCCTTCAATGTTAGCGTGTGGTATTGCGAATTCAATTTCTCTTTCAAATGAAACAAGTCAAATTTACAATAAAACGCACTTTCAACGTTCGCGCAACAACAAATTAATTTTGATGGAGTGAAAGAGTTTAAAATATAATAGATTATTGTATTTATTCCGGATATCCTTATTGGTACGTGAGTTGGGAATTGAATTAATAATGTGTAGTGATTACGAAAGCCCTAATTTATAAATGTAATTGAAAAGCTGCTTTGTAGTTCAAAGTTCGTAGTACGATCCTCTGTAGTTTTGTTTAATACTTGTCTCATTTTAAAAACCTATTTAGAGGCTAAAAATTCCACCCATGCCGGAACTCGAACCCGCGACCTCTGGCTAACCGTGCCCGCGCTCTCCCAACTGAGCTAATGGGTGGCCACCGACATCAGTGAAATTTCGAACCTCTTTACAATACTCTCTGTATTACGTACAGGCAGCGACATCTAGCTGAAGTAATTGAAAAACTATAAACTTACCAAAAATCTACAATTTTAGGTAAGTTTATAGTTTGGGTTTCGATTTAAATGCAAAAAAACTATAAACTTACCAAAAATCTACAATTATAGGTAAGTTTATAGTTTGGGTTTCGATCTAAATGCAAAATCTTGTTCAACTAGAAAAATATTGAAATTAAATTAAATGAAATAAAAAGGTTTAATTCAACGTAGCGCAGAAACTGCGGCTTAATAAACGTTACAATTCAAACTAGGTGTCCATTTCAAAATCTAGCTAATTTTGGAGAAAAAATGGACAAAAAACTCCCAAACTTAGTTTTTCAAAGTCCTTAATTAACAGAGTTTACATAATTATTATAAAACATAGGACTCATGCATTCTACTGGCTTTAATTCCAGACATCATTGTTTTTTTTTTTGCTTCATGGATGCCATTGTAGATAGAAAATAACATAAGGGTTGGACCTCATCTGGCAGCACTGAATCGCCTTTTTCCGTCGCCCTTTCTCTTTCTGTCGCTTAGAACTGCCATTTGCTAGACCGAGACAGAAAGCATAATGCGATAGCACGCGGCGGAATCCTCGAGGCGATCGGCATCACGGACAAAATACAGTGGTCGGCAGGGAGACTCCGGAACGCTGAAGCGCGCGATAGCATGCTAACGCATCCTTTCACCGCCGATCACTTGCTATCGCATGCTGTCTCACTCTATCGTACAATGGCGCACTCGGCCGCTCGTCAGCTCAGTGCAGCCTGTTCATTCATGCCGTACGCATGGAAATAACAATGACTGACAAAAATTTGATAGTTTTAGTGCAGAAATATCCTTGTCTCTATGGCATGGAGTTGGCGGAATACAGTGACCAACACCGTAAAGAGAATGCTCGCGCTTGAAACTAAACTGATCATGAAAGAACGCGGCAGTATGCCACCCCGTGCTGCAGCATGCTGACGCGTGCAATCGCCTTTTTTGTCTGCGGAATGCGACAGCGCGCGTTCGCATGCGGCAACATACTGCAGCACGTGGTAGCACAGGCGGAATAAAGGCGATTCCGTGCTGCCAGATGAGGTCCAACCCTTAATCATATCTTTGGTTCAACATATTTCAACGCTGCGTTACATGGAAGAACCCTTCATTTTCACGAGGAATAAGAAAGTACCATTGCAGATGTAATAAATTCAAATTTAAAATGAAACGAATCAAAGAAAACCACGTTTTAGCAGCCAATACGATTTTAATAAATTCTGTCTGTCTCGTCTGCGTCTCTGTGAATAATATAAGTATTTCCAACGAAATCATTTTTATGCACAAATACAGAAACAGGACGAATAAAATTATCTTATACTATTTTTACTTTTAATGCTCTAACCCGTGCTAAGGACAATTTTAAAAACCTATTTAGAGGTTAAAGATTCCACCCATGCCGGGATTCGAACCCGCGACCTCTGGTTATCCGTGCCAGCGCTCTTTCCAACTGAGCTAATGGGCGACTCACCGGCATCAGTGAAATTTCGAACCTCTTTACACTATTCTCTGTATTACGTACCGTAAAATTGTCCTTAGCACGGGTTAGTGCATTAAAAATAAAAATAGTATAATCATGTGGGTACAGCGATATCATTTCGATGTAAAAACCTAACTGCAAAGTAGGTGGTCGGGGCTGTAAGTGATGCAATTTACTTCAACCAGATGTCGCTGCCTGTACGTAAAGAGGTTCGAAATTTCACTGATGCCGGTGAGTCGCCCATTAGCTCAGTTGGAAAGAGCGCTGGCACAGATATCCAGAGGTCGCGGGTTTGAATCCCGGCATGGGTGGATTTTTTAGCCTCTAAATAGGTTTTTAATATTATCTTACCTATATATGGCCCATTGTAATTCACATAGCGTCTCTTAAAGGGGGAGAGAATGGGCTTTATAACCAACCGCGGATTTGGCGATTACAACCGCTGATTCGCTGAGGTGTTCACAACACCTCAGGGCCTGCATCTGTACTTGCATCTGTACTTGTCTCTGTTTCTTCACCTTGCATTTTTTTACGTAGTCTCTATGTTTGTGTCCCACTGCTGGGCGAAGGCCTCCCCCAATTCAGTCCAGAGTTTTCTGTCCTGGGCCATCTCAGACCACTCTGGCAGATGGTTGTCGAAATCACCTCTCTACCGTCTTCTCGGCCAGCCTTGATTTCGATGTTCGTCGTGTGGCACCCACTCGGTGGCGAGTTTCGTCCACCTGTTTGTGTGCATTCGACTGACATGACCAGCTCAGCTCCACTTCAGTTTCGCCGTCTGGACACCCACATCGATTATTACGCGGTCTACCCTCCTCAAGCCCAAAATACTGCGCTCCATCGCTCACTTTGCATTAAATAATAATAACTGTCAATGTTCACGGTGCTGGCCCGGCTAGTTGAGAAAAACACCCAATGTCATCGCGTCTTCAAACTGTCGAACCCGGTAAAAAGACCCCTCCAAGTAATTCTGCTCGTTTTAACAACGGCTTGTTGCGGACAAAAATCGCGCCCTAACAGAGTCCTTCGTCGGAACGCGGACGAAAAAAAAACGTCACTCCCCGCCCAAAATTGGCAAAGTCACGTAACTGTAATAAGAGGCTTGGGCACCTACTGCGGACGTTTCTGTTAGTAGTTAGACCTGAGATTTTCGCACTTAACCTCATAGTTGGGCCATTGTACACAACAGCTGAGGTAAGTTAATACTTCAGACACTAGGGTTCCCTCACGATGTTCACTTCACATTTAGAGAGTGGTATTGCTGCTATAGCTTCACAAATGCAGATATAGGTACATGCCGGGATCGATTGAAACAAAAGGAAAACACCGTGAGGAAACCCATGTATTTAAATCAACTAGAACTAGACTTGTTAAAACTAGTCTTTCCTGTGGCTGAGGCCGACAAAGCTGTCGGGATGGTAGAGGAGCAGGGCAGCCATACTTCATCTAAAACAAATGTCCCAGGCACATGTGGTGTGAGTGAAGATGTCACTGGACGCTGCATAAATCATCTGTGCTCTGTGCATCATAAACCACTTTTCTACTTTGTCATGGGTGTTGGATGTTATCTATATGTTTACTCGTATTGTATAAAATATATTGTATTTAATCTATCGCTTGCTAAATAGCACCTGTAGGCATGACAAGTCATTTAGTTGTACTTAGTATGGGGCTAACGAGATCTATGTAATATGTCCATGAATCATTATTATTATTATAAATATTCTGTACTCAAATACTCCAAACAGGTGGGATGACGATCTGCAAAAAACTGCCGGCAGATGCTGTATGCGGTAAGCTGAAGACAGGGCGCTATGGCGCTCATTAGGGAAGGGCTACGTCCAGCAGTGGACTAATATAGCCTGAAGAAGAAGATTATTATTAGCTTATTACGGTGATCCGTAGATTGGCAAAGGCCAATGTTATTAAAACAGAATGTTGTTAAAGTATCTACGTTTGTAACGGTGCAAACCTCTTTACTCCATTTTTTATATTTCTTTTTCTATCTATCATTTTCAAATATTTAAAATTATGTCATACATTTTCGAGATTTCCCTCATTTTTATCACTACTACTTTACATCTTCACTAGATGTGACTATTTTACCTGCTAATTCCGTTTTTAGCAAGTTTTCTGTTTTTATTATAAATAAAACAGTATAAATAAAGCACAAAGTTGAAGTCGTTCCAGTTTTATCTATCTTCTATAGTATAATAATGTGTTGGTAAGCGCAAATCTCGAGATCAGCTGAACCGATTTCACTAATTCTTTTTTTAGAATATTCCTTGAAGTATGAGGTTGGTTCTTACGGAGAGAAAAATAAAAAAAAATATTAATGAATCGACTGTTAGGCGGTACGAAGTTTGCTGGGTCAGCTAGTAACATAAAAATGAATCCCCGAATGTGTTGGTAAGCGCAAATCTCGAGAGCAGCTGAAACGATTTCGCTAATACTTTTTTTAGAATATTCCTTGAAGTACGGGGATGGTTCTTACGGAGAGAAAAAAAAATTAAAGAATCGACTGTTAAGCGGTACGAAGTTCGCTGGATCAGCTAGTTATTTATAAAAGTTTTACAACACTGCAATGGCGCCCAACGTGGGGCGCCAAGTATATTATATCCCAAGTAGACTCCCTGCCTCTGTCAAGTCGAGATGATCAATCGTTTTAGTCCCCTCTGTGGCTGCCATAATAGTTTCTGCTCGATCATACATTAACGATTTCAGGGTTAAATCGATGGGGTTTAACGGCCGCGATGCCTTTCCTATCTAGACGCGGTCGGGGTGACCCTGACTTTGGTACTTTATGCCAGTCTGGCTCTTGTCCATTGTTTGGCTCGAGAAGTTTTTATTAAAGAATGCTTACCTTAGATAAATAGATAATACTTTATTGCACAATCAGAAAAAATAACACAACCATGATTTCTTAATTGTAAGTAATGTTAGTGGGATTTTTCCGACCGGTACCGTGCAAGGCACGTTAAGCAGTTGGTTCCGGCTGCCGTCGACAGATAGCAGTTGTTAAGCCAAGTCAGAGGGCTCAGGGCGGCTGAATAAATCATGGCTGTATTATTTTTCCTTCTTCTTCTTCTTTCGTGTCGAGAGCGCCGCCCTCCTCTCAGACATCTCGCTGCCAAAACCGTGCTACTGCGAGCGCGCCGGGTGATGCCTCCATGAGATCCCTGAGACGTAATTACCTAAGGAAATAACGTTTCATCTAATAAATAATCGCGATTAGATCCATTTAATGTATAAAAATGTAGTGCTGTCTGTCCGAATTTCTCAGCAAAGAGCGTGATAGAACGTTACCTAAGTATTTTTTTTGTTTTTTTACCTGTTAAATAATCGCGATTATACCCGTTTAACAGATAACTATGTATGAGTATCGCGAATTATTAAGAAATTCTAAGACAGCACTATAGTTACGTATTTATTTAGCGAAATTCGCAATTCAGAAAATCATTAATTAACAGAGTCTACACAATTATTATAAGATATAAAACTGTCAACGTATACTATCAAGAATACTTTTCAATGAATATTAAACACATAGGTAAGGTATGCAGTATGTCTATTCACTTGGGGGCGACTTGGCAACAAAACTGTTGAACTACTTTAAGATTTCAGTATTGACTTCGCGTGCGCTTTAGGAGGAAGAACGTCAACATAAATAGGATGTTATTTCTTTATCCGTAGGGTTGTTTTTCCTACCTTAACTCAAATGTCACGTCAACATAATCATTATTGAACTATCAATCATTTCGACCCGGTCACTGTTGACTGAACCTATTTCTGCCCACCTACCTCAACCCTACGTATCGTGCTGTTATTTACTATACGAGTATATTACATACACCGTATATTTGACGGATTCCTGTTCAGACCTACGATTGTTGGAGTTTCGGAGTTGTTAGGGTGAAAATGCATTACTTCATAAGATACAAACATCCGCTTAGGAATACTATAGTATTCATTATCTGAAAAGTATTCCGGATAGTAGACTATATGACAGTGAAAGGACTCGAACCTCTGTTTCCACTCCGATATAACCAGTTTAGGATATGGTTCAGGTTGCGAACAAAAACCACAAGCTAGACAAGCGAAGAAGGCTCTACCAACAATCGCGAAACGACTTTCATATAGCCTGCAATCTAACAGGCCACTGCTTACTGAACAAATATTTCTACATCATGGGACTAACTGACAGCCCAGTTTAACGGAGATGCCTCAGAGAAGAGGAAACACTCGCCCACGTAACCTGAGATTCACAGTGAAGGCGGGGAAACGAAAACGTCCGTCATCATTTGAAATCTGGGATCCCTTCAGGAGGCCTGCAGTGACATCAGAGCACTGCTGGCTTTCTGGAAAAGAGCTGGAGTAAACAATGACCCAATCATAAAGTAAGTGCGAAAATTTCGGGTCTAACTAAGTTGAGTACATTTTTAGTAGATATATTTGTCACTGAAGATATATTAGCTTGCGTAAATCGCGGTTTGAAAAATGCGTTAAGTACACTTTGTGTCAAGAGGGCTACTATAATATAAAGGATTATTTAGATGACAATAATGTCTGGAATAAAAGTCAGTACAGTGTATTTAGTCTTTGTTTTATAATAATTATGTAAGCCCTATTAATTAAAGACTTTAAAAAGACGAAGGTTGGAGTTTTTTTCTCCATAAATTTTCCAAAATTACCTAGATTTTGAAATGGACACTTAGTTTGACTTGTAACCTTCATAAAGCCGCAGCTTCTGGGCTACTTTCAATAAAACATTTTCATTTAATTTATTTTTTCTGGTGTACAATATAGAATATTCTTATTTTATCTTTTAAGGCTGAGACAATGACCGACTGGTCATTATCCCCCGAAGGCTAAACGTAACTTCCGAGAGCATTACCGCAGCCCGGCACTCAATCAACTCTACCTGAGCGTATCAAAGAGCTTTAAAATTTATGTGATATTTTCAGCATTCAAATTCTGCCTCTCCGGTAAGTAGCCCTTAGTCGATAGCGGTAACTTAGACGGTAACGATAATCAGGGCACGCAATCGGGCCCGTTCCGGCGCATACTAATAGAGGGCGCAAAAACAACGGCTCTATTCGAATCGATTTTGTAATTTACTGTTAGCGACATAGGGTTACATTAATAGAGAACCCCTCGATAAGTAGTGCGGGTGGTTTGGTTCCACACGCCAGCCTGGGCACTGATATGTACTCTTGTTTACTATTTTTATATATTTTTGTGTTATATGCGATCTTATGCGATCGCGAAATTTAAATAAAAAAATGTCTGGACACTTCAGTTATTTTTTTACTTTATTAGGAACATCGAGAGCGTAACAGATTATAATTACTAATTAACTTTACTAACTCGCCACAAAACGCGTGACTCGTACCATGGTACCCAGACTTCGTAGACAACAAGATGAGGCGAGTCGCCTGTTTCAAGGTCACAAATCGTGACTTTGACCACGTAAGGCACGTTAAGCCGTTGGCTACTACTAGTGGCAATTTTCCGAGCGCTTCCGTGCTTCCGAGTTTCGCGAGGCACCGGCCTGCCGGAATGAGTTCCGACGATGACATCATGTTTCGTCATCACTCGTCATCATCACTGCTGGTGCACGGGTCTCTTCCTGCATCGCAGGTAGGTTAGATCATACTCGAACCATGATGACGAAACATGATGTCATCGTAATCTGACGAAACATGATGTCATCGTAATCTGACGAAATATGATGTCATCGTAATCCAACCACGGCGACCTCAAGGGTTGGCAGGACTTCTGTGGTGGTGCGCTCGGATGTGACTTGTGAAGCCCAGCTTGTTTTTGAATGTTCGGTTACGTTAGCCGCGGTGAAGTTCACTGCAGTTATCTATACATAGTTTTTATCTAATAAACAGAGTGTGAAAACTAAAAATGGATTAAATTAAAACGAAACTCTCGGAACAGAAAACTGAGAGTAAGCCGCTCCGGGACACATCCGACCTAAAGGTTCCCACTACGCTGGCGGCGTTACCTCGCTGTATGGGCGGTCGCTGTGTGGGAGATTCTTTGCATGAGATAGGCTCCAGAACGGCAGTTACTGTCACTGTGACAAAGTTTTTATTCAGTTATTTATTTTGAGAAATCAACACATTGCATTCAATAAATACTCAAATTGTAACCTCTTACAAGGCCCTTTTTATATTTCTATTTTTATACTGTAGAAAAAACAAACTTTACATTAATAAAAAAATATTTTCTTAGTTACTAGGTTGCATTATTTATTGTAGGTTATTAATAAAATAAAAATTGTTAGTATTAAATATATTCGATCGAAAACTAGGTATAGGAAATCAAGAATATATCTAACGTAAGTGTTAAAAAGGGTAAAATTTATAATATTACATAAACTTACACCTGTATGGAATAGACACATACAAACCAGGGTTTGCCACTTGCCACGATCCTGACAGACCTCTTTCGCTCCATCACCTCCATTAGTCTCTGCTTTCATGCATGACATTTTCGAATTTATCTCATCCTTCGCTGATACATCCCCTATATGATCGAATTACGTGCGCTTGGAATATTTAGTTAATTGGTACCGCCATACCAAGGGACCTCAAGTTTAGTGTTCCAAAATATCTAGTACTTAGGCAAGGCAGCTGAGCAATATCGAATTTCAATTAACCGCCTATGCAGCATTCTCGTTAACATACCAGCGAACGTATCAGTCCAAAACACACGCCTCGTACGACTACAAAACTGGTGAACTTCACTTGCCATACTTCCATTATGAGAGCATAAGACTCACCAGCGCTGGTAAGGTTTTTCGTCCACCCGTTAATGACAAGTTGCTATTGTCAGCAGGAAATGGGTTAATGGCTGCGTCGTGGCGGTCACAAAGGGGATTTTGATAGATTATGCCAGTGCGGCTGCATTTTAGGGTTGAAGTGTAAGGAAAATTACAAAAATATGTTCGGAGGAGGTATGAAAACAAGGTTGCTTTCCAACTTAATTATGATTGATGGACTCATTGAAAAGCAACATTTTTATAGGGAAACAAAAATTATTGTACTCTTTTAAGGGTTTGACTGCACACTTAAAACCACACTGTATTAAAGACTTGATACCTGGTCGGACTTTTCCGATATAACAACACCCGTAAGTAAATCCGGACTAAAAGTCTACAACTTGATACATGGACAAATCCATCCATATTGTCACCGGTAGGTAGTCGCCACAGAACTGTTTTTTTTCTTCTGTTTCATGGTATTCACTATGGAGGTCAGGGCCATAACCCGTCAGCCTTCCGCGCTGTCAACTGATGAAAAAAGGAAAAAAATGCAAAGAGAACTGGCAATCCAGCATTTGAATCTTGGTCTTGTAGAAAAAAAACAAAAACTCAGCTGTCAAAAACATGGCTGGCATAAAAAAGCCGAAAAAAAACCAGAGCAACGATAACAAACAGGCGGAACTTCCCATAATGGCGACCGTTTTGGCGGGAACAGTGGCGCGTATCTAGCCTTTGTTGTTATAAAATTAGATGTTTTTCCAACAAGTGACCTTTGTAATTCGATTGAGCCATTGCATTGAGACGTTTAAACTAGGGAAGTAAGCAGGAGATTGGAGAGTCGTGGATGATCTTGTTGCTATAAAATATTATCGTTTTAATTTACAACTACTTAGCGTGCTGTTTCTCTAAAATAGAATCTATATGCACAATACCAAATTGCGCTCACTAATTTCTTATATTTTTGTGAATAAGTGAATGACTTTATTCGGCCTTCTAAGGTTCGTTCCATATGTAAATACAAGGAGGTTTAATAGTTTTGAATAAAAAACCTTAGTGTTAGTCGTTTAGAGAGGACATCCCGACCAACCGTTGCGTCGCAGACTGTGCGGTCAAGTGACAACACCTCATAGTCCATGAAGTGAAGAGTGCTTCCCGCGAGAACACGATTTGGAGAAAAGAAGAAGAAGAAAATTTCACAAGATTTCACACGTTATAAAAAATTGCTTCAAAAATGTTCTTCCAATTACAGTCCAATTACATAATATCTTATTTGAAAAACGTCTGTCGCGTGGAAAATTTAATACAGTGAAAACAGGTTAATTAAATAAGCTCAAATCCGGTTTACAATATGGATGGATTTGTCCATGTATCAAGCCTTACATACGGTTTGCCTAGGCCACGAGCTAGGGCATTTTTCCGAGCGCTTCCGTGCTTCGCAAGGCACGTTAAGCCGTTGGTGCCGGCTGTCAAATAATGGCAGTCGTTAAGCCATGTCACAGGCCTTATGGGCGGCTTGATAACTTCTGGCAGTAAGGCCCGCCACTGTCTTACAATCCCCCACCAACCCGGACTTGGCCCCCGTGGTGGAGTATGGCCTATACCTTCCCCAGGGAAGAGACCCGTGCCCCTCGGTGGGGAAAAAAAAACCAGCCTAGCCACACAATATTACCTATTTTTGAACTAAAACTTTCGTAAGCACAACACATTGTACCGACGACGCGAGCTCCTTCTCTGCTCACCATGATTAACCTCTGCGAATTGGAGCAAAACCTGGTCGGACTCTACCGATATAACAACACCCGTAAGTAGATCCGGACTAAAAGTCTACAATATTACCTATTTCCTCCGAAACTTTTTCTAAGACAATGCCCATTACTTACCTGCTTATTGATCGCTGGTTTCGTTACGAATTAATCCAATTGTAAACTTGGGGCTATTTATTGGAATCAAATTACAAAACTTGTCGTATAATGGCCGCAGACAATATGCATGATGAAAGATTTTTAAATCCACTTCCATAATTTGGGGGCAAATTTATTATTTACAAATAAAACTGTATTTCATAGCCATTTCTCTAAAATGATTTCAAATGTGTGGGAAAACAGCTCGAAGTGTCATGGCGTCGGATCTGACGTCACGCCCAGGTAAACAAACATCGTAATTGCTAGTAGTCACAACAAAGCACTGGTGAAGTTTACCAATGTTAACCTAAGCGTGATGTCACGCGGTGTTATTGGTGTTTCAGTCAAAATAGCAGAAAACAGTATTATAATCTTTTTTTTTCGTGGAATTATTGGTAATCTCTTTTATTTTTTAAAAACTAAATCAGTATTGGAAATCCTTTTAATTGGTACTTTAACCTATTATTGTTAAATATTTGGTTATTTGATACTATCGTCACGCATATTCACGCGCTAATCCACCGACTAATTCTGTCTAGCGTCTGCGAAGCTAACTTCTCGGAAAAGCTCCTGTAAGTACTCGATGAAAGGGGAGAGCAATTTTTCCTTGAATCAAGCAATGAAGCGGCAAGGCACTTCATTATTTCAGGGTTGCTTGAGGAAAATTATGGACGAAAATAGCGTTATGCTGGACAATAAAGAACCCTGCCTCATAAGGCGAATATAAGTCACACTACTCACCATGTTGTACAAAACGAATAAATATTACCAAGGTACCTATAATTTGTAACTTACTTCGTAGTTACTTGACAATATTTAGACAAAATATTAGTAGATGTAAAAGAAATTTATTGTTTACCACGAAAATTAACTATTTGAACCAAACTTAAAAATTGTCATGATTTTATTTTTATTTATAGGATTTTTTTTAAATATAGTCCAATATTTATAAAAATTGGGTTCATGATTACTTAAATCGATGATGAGAATATATGATCAGAATAATTAAATAATAACACTAATCACACGTTTTAAATAACATAACTACTATAACTGGTCAAAAACTAGGATGACCTAGGAAACCCACTCAGACTCAAGCAACAAACATTCAGACACAAATCACAGATACAGTTTTGTATAGATAAACACTTTCGAATTATAACGATATCACGATATCAACCCACTGTTTTGGGCATGGGTCTCTTCCTGTGTCGCAGGAAGGTTAGGCCATACTCCACCACGGGGGTCAAGTCCGGGTTGGTGGAGGATTGTAAGACCGTTGCGGGCCTTACTTTCAGAAGTTATCAAGCCGCACATAAGGCCTGTGACATGGCTTAACGACTCGAATTATAACGGCCTCTATCTAACTAATTAAGTCTAAACTAGATTGGCCTGTTAGCCTACAACTAGTGTATCCTGACACGCGTAGTTTGTACGGTTAGGCCTAGGTCAAATCATTTTAGCTCGAAGTCAGTTTTAGCCACAATATATGCAATGTATTCATCACCTTGCTGGACTGACCATCAAACGCAGGTTGCTGACAGCGGCTGGATGAGGATCACCAAAGATCGAAGGGAGTGGCTTGCGTTGGAGGAGGCTTATGTCCAGCAGTGGACGAGTACGGGCTGATTGATTGATTGATTGATTGATTGATTGATTGATTGATTGATTGATTGATTGATTGATTGATTGATTGATTGATTGATTGATTGATTGATTGATTGATTGATTGATTGATTGATTGATTGATTGATTGATTGATTGATTGATTGATTGATTGATTGATTGATTGATTGATTGATTGATTGATTGATTGATTGATTGATTGATTGATTGATTGATTGATTGATTGATTGATTGATTGATTGATTGATTGATTGATTGATTGATTGATTGATTGATTGATTGATTGATTGATTGATTGATTGATTGATTGATTGATTGATTGATTGATTGATTGATTGATTGATTGATTGATTGATTGATTGATTGATTGATTGATTGATTGATTGATTGATTGATTGATTGATTGATTGATTGATTGATTGATTGATTGATTGATTGATTGATTGATGGATTGATTGATTGATTGATTGATTGATTGATTGATTGATTGATTGATTGATTGATTGATTGATTGATTGATTGATTGATTGATTGATTGATTGATTGATTGATTGATTGATTGATTGATTGATTGATTGATTGATTGATTGATTGATTGATTGATTGATTGATTGATTGATTGATTGATTGATTGATTGATTGATTGATTGATTGATTGATTGATTGATTGATTGATTGATTGATTGATTGATTGATTGATTGATTGATTGATTGATTGATTGATTGATTGATTGATTGATTGATTGATTGATTGATTGATTGATTGATTGATTGATTGATTGATTGATTGATTGATTGATTGATTGATTGATTGATTGATTGATTGATTGATTGATTGATTGATTGATTGATTGATTGATTGATTGATTGATTGATTGATTGATTGATTGATTGATTGATTGATTGATTGATTGATTGATTGATTGATAGGTCGATTGGTCCGTCGGTCGGTCGATTGTTTTGTCTGCCGGTCGGTCGGTCGGTCGGTCGGTAGGTCGGTCGGTCGGTCGGTCTATCCGTCGGTCGGTCGGTCGGTTAGTTGGTTGATTGATTTTTTTTAATGTATCCTATAAATTTCCCACTGCAGTGCACCCTCACAGTATAAGAGATTATGGGCTTTATTACCACGCGTGGCCACAGCGGATTGGAAATTTCAAGTACAAGAGGTATTTGAACACCACACCTCAGTGGTGTTGCTACTTGATATGTGGTTAATTGAAATGCAATGTGATTAATGTAATCGTCGTAGAACGATGGTGTACGAAATTCCAAACAGTTTCATGTCTTCGATATCTCAGTTCGGTACCTACAGACGGCGATTCCACTTACCGCCCCAGTATTTACGTCCCACACGGCACATTACCTCTTTGTGAAGTCGTAAACTTGCCTTGTCGCGGTATTACGCGCCTTACACACCGTTTCAATAAACGGGTGACTTTCGGTTTCGGTCTAGTTTAGGTACATTGATTCACAATTATAAGGTCTTCAGGAAAGATTGTATTGGTAACTAATATTATTGTTAATATGTATTTTTTTTTTCAATTTTGGTCTAATTTAGGGGGATTGATCAAAAATTTTGAGGTCTTCGTGAAAAGATTGTATTGGTAACTAATATACTTGTCAATATTAGGATTTTTCAGTTTTGGTCTAATTTCGGTGGATTGATTCACAATTCTAAGGTCTTCATGAAAGATTGTATTGGTAACTAATATTCTTTTTGATATGTAAGTAAAGTAAAGAAAAATATTTACTTAAAAACCGTCCAGAGTTCTAACTGAATTCAATTTGTTCTAACAAATTGTCGCTTATGGTCAAAATGTACTTACCAATAGCCTTTATATGATTTTGTGAAGACTTCAAAGCTTGGTAAAAGCTATTTGTTTGTTTATTATTATCGTGAAAACTAAACTTTACTTACATTGATGTGAATTACGTCGGCAGAATTTACACCAAATAACACCCCAGTCTAGAGTCTGTATTGTGGTAATTAGGACTTAGCCTCACAATTTTCTGAAAAATAACAATTGAAAATGTTTACAACAATAACTGAAAACCATCCAAATGTCTTCTTTAGGCGGGATGTCAATGGGTAGTAACATTAGTTTTAATATGAACAAAATTTTGAATTCAAGTTAACAATATCGGTGGCTCATGACCTAATTGAACCGAGTGGGACTCCAAACATCAAAATCTTAATATCTCTGATAACTATTTAGCGAGTGGTATGTCTACTACACCTTTATAAATGGACGTAACTTGGGGAGCAAAGACATTGGCACCTTCCGGGATTTGAACCAGCGACCAAATAATGTTAGGCGGGCGCTCTACCGCTTCCACCGTCCCATTCTGGAGCGTACTAAAACCCGCGAACGTCGCCAACGGAAAATTTCACCCGACGCCTTGTCGAGTGTATAATTGTAGCCTTTATGACGTCTTTTACGCGAAACAAAATGACTATTTCGAGGGGAAACGAAGGCCTTCGCCTTTGCAAAGGGAAATTGCTTTGAAATCAACTGGGACTGCTTTTGTGGGTGTCGTTTGTTGGGGGCACGTTGAAGGCCACTTTGTGCCTGGAACAAAGACCGCCAGTGCAAAAAATCAAATATTCATTTCATAATGTGTTCATGAACATACATACATAACCTCACGCCTATATCCCAGAAGGGTAGGCAGAGACCAGGGACTGCCACTTGCCACGATCCTGACAGATCACCTTCGCTTCATCAACGTTCATAAGTCATTTCATGCACGCACGCCGGTTCCAGGTACTTTTTATCTTTCCCTTTGCTAATACATCCTCTATTTGATCGATGTATGTCCGCCTGGGACGTCCCTTACCAGCCCTTTCACTCACATTCGCAATATATATTTGTTTCGTCAATCAATGTGTTCATGGAAAAAGTGTCAAACAGAATTCTTCATATTTATGCTACATATTTATGGCATGTTGGTGTTCAGAGCGGTGGTAGCTAAGAGGTAGAGCGCTGACTTTTCAATCAGGTCAGGGGTCGAATCTCGCATTTCGTTATTCTCCACCACGGGGGCCAAGTCCGGGTTGGTGGAGGATTGTAAGACAGTGGCGGGCCTTACTGTCAGAAGTTATCAAGCCGCTCATAAGGCCTCTGACATGGCTTAACGCCTGCCATTATATGACAGCCGGCACCAAAGGTTTAACGTGCCTTGCGAAGCACAAAATCGCTCGGAAAAATGCCACTAGCGGTAGTCGCGGGACGCTCACCCATCCTGTACCTGACCGCGCCTGTTGTTGCTTAACCAAGTGATTGATTACACTATTTTTTTTTATTTTTAATGCACTAACCCGTGCTGTGATATCGTTCCGATGTTAAGCCTAACTGCAAAGTAGGTAGTCGGGGCTGTAAGTAATGCAATTTGCTTAAGTCAGATGTCGCTGCCTGTACGTAATACAGAGAATATTGTAAAGAGGTTCGAAATTTCACTGATGCCGTGAGTTGCCCATTGGCTCAATTGGTAGAGCGCTGGTACGGATAGCCAGAGGTTGCGGGTTCGAATCCCGGCATGGGTGAAATTTTTAGCCTCTAAATAGGTTTTTAAACAAGTGATTGATTCCAATCACTCGGTTCGCCTAGGCCGCGAGCGCTTCCCGCAAATATCCCGCACAAAGTCATCGGCTTCGTGTTCTAAGTTGTGTACATTTGTGAAGTTAAAGTAGCAATACCACTCGCTAACCGTGAAGGAAAACCTCGTGAGGAAACCCCAAGGTCTGAAGTGTTATCATATTTCAGCGCTTGCTACGTACAATGGCTCAACTATGAGGCTAATTTCGGAAATCTCAAGTCTTGTTATAAATCACTATTTATGTATGTTAAGTATAATTTATGTAAGTTTATTATTCGAGTACGTTGGAGTAAACGTGTTCTTGAGTTGAGACCGCGACTCGGCAAATGTAGTGTAGGACGCCCTCCGAGCAGGTGGGATGACGATCTGCGAAAAACTGTCCGCAGATGCTAGATGCGCCAAGCTGAAGACAGGGCGCTATGGCGCTCATTAGGGGAGAGCTATGTCCAGCAGTGGACGACATAATATAGCCTGAAAAAGAAGAATTATTAGATACGTAAGATAACATAACATTTACATACAAGCACATACATTGCTTCTGGCCTCACACTAGGATACCCTGTGTCGTGGGAACCAGAAACAACGACATCACAAACATGTAAACATCCAAGACCTGGGCTTTTTTTTTGTTTCCAGCCGGGATTCGAACGTATACAAACTTTTGTCTATTAATATTCTTAATTGCACCGCCTACGGGTATCTACTTCTCCTCGGCAAATTCTCCAATTTAAGGTTGCCTGGAAGGAATTGCTATTAGCAATAAGGCCGCCAATCGTATTTTATCTTTTGTATCTGCCGTTTCTGTAACTATTTTTCCGGTATACAATAAATAATATTCTTATCTTTTCTTAACTATGGTTGTAACGGTCAAGGGCAAGATTTTCTGAATGCATGTGAGGGACAAAATAAGAATGCGCCGGTATTTAAGACGGTCTACTTGTGCAATAAAAACTATGTACAACTTAACATTGTTGACGTAAATGGGTCGCGCGTGTAAGCGCTGTCACCAGAAACACTTTAGGAATGAGTGAGTGGCTTACACCAGTATAATAGCTACTTTTATAAAGCTACTTTTATTAAATTCCTTATGGCGGTCGCTAGTATGGGACGCAAGTTGTGTTGATCTAAGCGATCGCTTGCCATGCGGGCGCGGCGGCATCCAATGCAGAGTCCAAAAAGAGGCACAAATATGCAGCCCTAGGACAAGGCTATGAATTTGTGCCTTTCGGGGTAAAGATCCTGGGGCCACGGGGTCCGGAGGCGCGACTCCTCTTTAAGGAGATATTTAAGGCAGCCCTTAAATATAAAATTAATTTACTGTCTCAAAACTACCGTCCGTTTCCGCCAAAACATGTAACAGTAGCCATTTAGGCTAAACTAAACTTTTCTCAATCAAAAACTAAATATCAAAATAACAAAAATATGTTCCTCTGTGTCGGTGATTTCATTATCTAGCAAGTTGTAAGACCTTCAGAACTTTATTTTATCTAAATTTTTCTGATTATTTGCTACAATTCAAAATATCAGAATATGCGAGCGAGTAAGATGCCACTAGCAACAGCCTTTAGAAACAAACGGTTTTGATCAATTTTTGTCTGAAAACTTTGTTCACTAACTTTGCCATATTATTTTACTGAATAGCCCATATACGAAGCCAAAGGGTGTTTATGGCCTGCATTATGAGTGAAAGTTAAGTTTGTCTGGCAAACATAGAACGTTCAGACGTCAGGTACGTACCTCATAGATATAAGGTGCATTTTTCCACGTAAAATGTACGCAAGTTGGTTGAATCTAGTTGTTAAAATGCAGGCTTTATCTCGGCTATTACATTTATTTATGTGAAGTAATAAAGTGAAGCGTGCCATTAAGAGAGGGCTGTGAATGAAAATTATACCGCACAGTGCAGATTTGGCTTTCATTTTACGCATAATACGAGGTTTTAGTAGCAGTGATTGTATGTTTTCCCTTGTTCTATGCTATCGGTTTATAGACAGTGAATGGGGTTTGAAGCATATGGATACATTTTTTATGTAGCCCATAAACGCCCCACTCCAGGGCACAGGGGTTCTCTCAGAGAGAGAGTATGGGCTTAATTACCGCTCCTGCCCACCACGGATTTGCAATATCAAGCGCTGAGGTATATAAGCACCTCCGATACTCAGGTTTCCTCACGATGTTTTCTTCGCCGTTTCTTTCTTTCTTTCCGTTCGTTTCTTTGCTACTATAACTTTACAATTGTACATAACTTAGAAAACAAAGTCGTTGGTACATGCCCGCACTGGGAATCGAACCTTGATCTCCCGATTCCAAGTCCATTGTTCTATCCACCGAGCTGCCACCGCTTTTTAGATACGTATTATCTTGGATAATCATTTGTAACTATGATGGATGGCTTTACATCTCCTGAGTATTGTTTTGATTTGTACACACGATGGATTTTGGTTAATTCGAAAGCCGCGGTTATGTTATTAAATGCCGCACCTATTTAGCTTATTACTTTTAAGTACAGACATAATAAAAAGAAATTTGGTTTGAGAAAGCGTGATTCATGTTGAGAAATGTTCTTCAAAAAAATACGCGAAGAATATTACATTTTCACGAAATAATATTTGCATTTGAGCACTGGTTGCCTTTGTTCCGATCATAAAATTTGCCATGAATATGACCAAATCCTAGAATAGGTATTCAGTAGTATTTTAGTAGTAGTAGTAGTAAATATGATAATTAAGTCTCGTCATCTGCTGGTTGCCTATAATACAATACTATTATTTTGTACTAAGCCCACCGATTTTACGAGTAAAGAATTAAGAACAAAACTATACTTTAAACCTATTTTCTTATTTAAATAAAATATTTGAGCCTGATCGTTGTCGGGCGGTAGAGAACCAAGAAGGCTGGCGGCATTGCCTTGCTGTATGGCGAGGCTCAACCTTTGGCCAAAGCAAGCACCAGC
The DNA here is from genome assembly GCA_934045075.1 of Yponomeuta sedellus. NCBI lineage: Eukaryota > Metazoa > Arthropoda > Insecta > Lepidoptera > Yponomeutidae > Yponomeuta > Yponomeuta sedellus. The sequence continues at coordinate 11,658,729 of OW203744.1, read as the reverse complement.
CCTCGGGTCTCCTGAAGCGTCGACGAGGTGCGACGAGATAAAAATTACTCACTGAGGCGAAACAATCGCCCGCCAATGAAACTTGAAATACGTTTATGCGAAGTCAAACTCATTTGGTCAAGTTATTTCTCGATAACTAGCCTAGTACAAGTTATTTATTGCAACTATTATAATTATAGAAGTAAGTAATCATACACTTTCATGATCTCAAAAAACAAAGGAGAGCAATATTTAAAAACCTATTTAGAGGCTAAAAATTTCACCCATGCCGGGATTCGAACCCGCAACCTCTGGCTATCCGTGCCAGAGCAATATTTAAAAGTAAAACTGCTTGTGTGATACTTACAAGCAGCGTAGGGCAATGGAAATACAGTATGACGACATTGAGTTTTTGCCGAAATTCAAGGTGACTTTCCTATCGCATCAATGACCTGACGCGCCCTACATCGTTCATAGTAAATTGGTCACGTGACCTGTTACAGGACTACCGAAAATCATTGTTAAGTTGGTATTATTATCATCAAATGATTCATTGTAAAATCTACCCTAGCGCTCTTTTATTTAGTCGCTCATAGTTATGTTTGTTATTTAGCCTGTTATGGCAAAACATGCTGAATGTCAATTCCACTTTATTGTCCACATAATAGTAGTTTGTAATAATACATGTTTGACAAATAGTAGTCGCCTACGGCTCGTTTTTTTAGAACACACTCGTGTTATAAGAACCCTTATTTTGCAATAGTATCATAAACTACTATATCTTTATAAAACTCAGTACGGAAAGTCTGTCAACGTTTATTTGCGTAATTTTAACCCTTCCATCTTAAGTTTTCCTAAACAAATTAGACAACAGCTCTCGCAGTTGGGTACCAGGACAACAGAAAATAAAAGGATGTAATTAGCTCTCTCAACAGACGCGGGGCGGGGCGACAAGCGACTGACGACACTCATTTGTTTCCAGCGGATGTCTACGCTAGAACAAAATTAGTAGAATTTACATAATTTCAATTGTCTTTGTCTTCCTTTACCTTATTGGTCTAGCACAATTGATTTATCAACAGAGAGATCATAGGATCGATTTCCGGCCGGGCCGGAATACTTTAATTTCTTCAAACGTCTTCAGTCCATGTGCTGTCTTTGCCTGGTTAACATATCTATAATATAAAAATGAATCGTTTTTTAGAATTTTCCTTGAAGTACGAGGATGGTTCTTACGGAGAGAAATATAAAAAAAATATTAAAGAATCGACTGTTAGGCGGTACGATGTTGGCTGGGTCAGCTAGTATACTATTAGTATAATTGCCCCGCGGTGTTACCCGCGGTTTAATAGGGAAAATAATTGATTTATATCCATGAGAATAAGATATTTTCCAGCAGTAAAACGTAGCGTATCTGTTAATCCAGGGTGTCAGATAACTACCAAATTTTATTAAAATCGCTCCAGCCGCTTAGACGTGAAGAAGTAACCTTGCAATGATACATTGCAATGATAATGTTACATTGTTAAATTTAGGTCCCGCCTGCTTGAGTATTAACCTGTATTAAAGGCACCTTGCAATAAGTTACTTCGTTGAATTTAGGTTCCGCCTGCTTATTGAGCCTGAGCATTAACTAATACTCGTAAGTAAGCAGAACCAACCTAGGCACCTTGCAATATGTTACATCGTTGAATTTGGGTCCCGCCTTCTTATTGAGCCGGAGCATTAACTAATACTCGTAAGTAGGCAGAACCAACCTAGGCACCTTGCAATAAGTTACATCGTTGTATTTGTGTCCCGCCTGCTTATTGAGCCTGAGCATTAAGTAATACTCGTAAGTAGGCAGAACCAACCTAGGCGCCTTGCAATAAGTTACATCGTTGAATATGGGTCCCGCCTGCTTATTGAGTCTGAGTATTGACTAATAAGCAGGCAGAGCAAGTATGTGCACACCAATAAGCGCGATCTATGAAGTGCTTTGTGAAATTGGGCTCAAAACCGCTCAGTAAGAATGAAAATTAAACATATTCATCATAATACTATTTTTATTTTTAATGCACTAACCCGTGCTAAGGACAATTTTAAAAACCTATTACCTAAACCTGTACGTAATACAGAGAATAGTGTAAAGAGGTTCGAAATTTCACTGATGCCGGTGAGTCGCCCATTAGCTCAGTTGGAAAGAGTGCTGGCACGGATAGCCAGAGGTCGCGGGTTCAAATCCCGGCATAAGTGGAATTTTCAGCCTCTAAATAGGTTTTTAATATTCATCATAATCAAAATACAAGCGTCAGTAGCCTCCCAGCCACGCCTCTCCGTCCCGTATTTAATTAGACAAGTTAAATCACCAACGCTACGCTTCATAATTTTGTTCTCGAGAGAGCACAATACAATTATTGACGCACGGCATAACAGATGCTGTTCACGTGATAAAACGAGAGCTTAATTAACTTCCAGAGTATCCGTGTTGACGTGAGAGAGTCTTCATTAAAAACTTATTGTTTTTAAGACCTGTAGCTGTAGAATTCATAAAAGAACTGAAATACGAAAAAAAAAACCAACAAGCCCCATTTTTGTGTCTCTTGTTTTCGTCCCACTGCAAGGCATAGGCATTCTCTCAGAAAGAGAGTGTGGGCTTAGTTACCACGCGTGCCCATTGCGTATTGGCAATTTCTGGCCCGACTGAAGCTGGGACCAACCAGGTACCTTGTCTTTAGTGACATTGTTGAATTTGGGTCCCGCTCGCTTACCGAATCTGAGTATTAACTTATATGCAGGCAAGAGCAATCTAAGTACCTTGTGCACCTTGCTTACTAGGCGCCCTCCCGGTACTCCGAGTTTAATTTCAAACTGGTTTGCATTGTATTTCTGTATAAATAGAACATAAATCAAGCAAGAACATGAATAGGCAGCTTCCGTCAAACTTAAATTGAATTCAAAGAGTAACATTGTTTTATGCCATGGAAGATAAGCTAAGACATTAAATCCATTAAAATATTATTTTGAGCTTACAGAATAGCAGTCAGGAAAAGAAAAATTTACTCTAGTAATAAATAAAACTTTTTAAGTTTAAGTTTTTTCAGAATGCGAAACGGTTTTTAATAGATATACAGCATCCGAAAAATATAATTTTACGAGACATTGGTTGCTGCTATAATTTTAATTTGATCCAATCTAAATATTTCATTTCACTTTTAATTACTTAACATAGGAAACATGTTACAAGCATATTGTAGGCATACAAAGAAGTTCGTCACGACCGTCGACCGTGTCAACAAGTAAATCCTGGTCACTGTCTAATGGTCCAGGATACAGGCGTGCTTTAATGTAATGTGTGTCGGCGTAAACAGAATTCTCGAACCAATGATTTGTAACCTCCGCTTTCCACTTTTGTGATAGCTATGCCAGATTGCAATTTTTTTCTACGCCAAGGTAACCGACCAAAGTGGTCCATTTAATGCATCTGGTTTTTCTTTACGTAAGTTTCCTTCGTCCTAATTTAGGCGCCGGCCCGCAGGTGGTCTGTTGATAAATTATAATGGAATTGCCTGCTTTAGGGCGGAAATTAAATTTCGTGTAAAATACGAGGAAGAGGTCGGACAGACTCTCGCAAAAATACCGCTACACTGATAATCTTCTAATCTACTTTTAACTGCCCTAAAGGCTGGTTTCTGAATTGGGAATTTCACTGAGTGAATAGTTAACTGCTGTCTCTTCGAATTTCCCAGAAAAGAGCGAGACAGAACGATGCAGAATTGTATTTCTTTTTGGTGTGTATATAGTTAAGTAGTATATATAGTTAAATAGTATAGTATATTTGCCTTTTTTCATCTACGTAATGAGATTATTTATACAGCGTCCAGTGGTATCTTCACTCACACTAGATGGGTGAAGGGACCACTCCGACGCTGCAGTGCCTGGGACATGGTTTTATAGATGGTGTCGGCCTGCCCTGCACCTATACCATCCTGACAGCTTAGTCGGCCTAGCCCACAGGAAAGACTAGTCAATACGTGCGGAGCCCACCAATTCGCGGGTTTCCTCACGATGTTTTCCTTCACCTCTAGCGTGTGGTATTGCGACTACGAATTCGCAAATGTACGTAACTTTGAAATTAAACAAAGTCATTGGTACATGCCCGCACTCGGGATCAATCCTGGGGCTCTCGCTTGCGAGTCCATGGTTCTACCCACTGAGCTACCACCGCTTATCGCTTACCGCTTATAGTTAAGTAGTGTATTACTAATATTATGGTTCTTTAAGTTGAATGTATAATAGACAGGGTTAATTTCTTGCTTTTCTAATCATTGCTGGAAATACTGTGACAATGATATAAAGGCTTACAAAACTTATCATTCAAGTAAGAAACGTAGGAATACAATAATTTAACAAAAATTTCGGCTCAAGCAAGCCTAAAATAAAAAGGGAACGTTTTATGAAATTCATTACTTTAACCAAAAAGTAATTTCTATTCCAATTTCCTCAACAATGTCCCACAATAAATAACAAATGATACAATAACCAAGGTTACCCCTTTTGACCCAAACAAATATACTTACAAATAAAATGTAAATGTACAAAACGTAAATATAAATCCAACGGAATGACGTTCAATTTTGCACTCCATTCATTGCGCTACGCTGCGTAGTCAACATTTGGCTACGGTGCTACGAAGCTACGTAGTTGCTACGCCGTAGTAGATGAGGCGCTTATTTCATTTGATACCTACCAAGATAAATAAAAATACACAGTTTTGTGAATAGTTTCTTTACATCTAGAGAAACTTTCTCAAGCCCATCGCGATTTTCGTGTCGCAGTTTGTTTTACACTTAAATGATTTCTAAAACTCACTGTGATTTATTCTCCTGTTTATGGTGCTTAAAAATCTCCTCCAGGAACAATTAGTCTTTATTTACAAACGACAAGCAGGTTTGCAATGAAACTTTGCCAATACTTTAAGGAAGCACAAATTGAGGTTTGAACGTGCTTACATCTCAGGATAGAGAATAAAGAGAAATTATACCATAATAAGACTTTTCATAGAAACTATTAAAGCAGAATAATTTTTCTTAAGTTTATTTACTCAAAACGTATTGGCAAAGTTTCATTGCAATACGGCCTGTCATTTGTAATCAAGCAAACTACGTTTGTATGGAACTTGTTGCCCGAGGAGCGACCTTAACAAGAGTGCTTACTTGGTTTGGCTATCATTTTTAGACCAGTAATTTTGTCATACAACTACTGCTACGCTGTTTTGCTAGATTGCGGCAAAATAGGCAGTTCTGATGGTCTGCACAATTTTGACAGTACTCTGTTCCGATTCTAGCAGCATACCACCGTTTGAGTTGTTAGGATTATCGAACTTGGATTAGATTAGTTATGGAGGGAGAAAGAAATAACTATTTAAGGCCTTAAAATGTTTGAAATGTTTCTATTTTACACATAATAGTAGTGTTACACTTTTGTATTGGTATAAAATATTTTTTGTTTTTCGAAGCTGCTTCGTGTATTTGTTTTGCTTCTGGTCAATTTTAATTTCATAGCTCTATATTACTTGTCAAGTTACTGTACCTACCTGACTAACTTGCTACAAAGATATGGGGTCCGACAATAGATCTATTTGTGCTAACTCTTCGAAACGTTGAGAATACCAGAATAATACTACCTTTATATTCTTTTTAATGCACTAACCAGTGCTAAGGACAATTTTAAAAGCCTATTTAGAGACTAAAAATTCCACCCATGCCACGACTCAAACCCGCGACCTCTGGCTAACCGTGCCAGCGCTCTCCCAACTGAGCTAATGGGCGATGGAAGAACCCGACTTACCGGCATCAGTGAAATTTCGAACCTCTTTACAATACTCTCTGTATTACATACCATACAATACTCTCTGTATTATTATTATTGCTACCTACAGCAACATCTGGTTGAAGTAATTTGCATCACTTGCATGGGTGGAATTTTTAGCCTCTAAATAGGTTTTTAAGATACTACCTTTGCCAGACTGAAACATCAACGATAAAGTCGTTAACGTTGTCGACAGTATTTTAATGACAATGGTTTTTTTAAACTTTTGCAATTTACGATTGAAAATGTACATTTGCTCAAGAAATAACCGTTCAATCTCAGCCACTAAAGTTTAATGAAGAGAATCTACCAAGCACAATAAATGATGCGCGGTTTTGTTCAATCTCAAGCTAGTAAGAAGCGTGCTGCAAGTTAATAGAATGCGGTCTCGTCGAGTCAATTTATCAAGTGCAACGACAATGGATAAAAGTAGAAAGGCAAAATGAATAGAAGGCTCAATTATTCCGCTTTGAGAGCTTAAGGTTGGTGTTATGTCTGGCATAGCTATCTTGCTCTCACAATCTAACATTTTCAGCGATTGTTAAAAACCAGCTAAGTGTGAGTGGGACTCACGCATGAAGAATTCCGTCCTCTTATTAATTTAAAGACTGTAAGGCCCGCCTTTTCTCACAATCCTACACCAACCCGGACTATAGAGGATATACAGGGGTTGATATTGACCGATTGATTGATTGATTGACCCTTTTTTTGTATATTTTTAGTTGGATTTTGATTTGGATTTAGTTGTATATTTATTTCAAAATATATATTTTGAAGTAAATATAAAACTAAATTATTCTGTAAATATTTAAAGCGTCTTGCTGTTGACGTTAAAAACATAGCGCAAAAACGGCAAACAAATCACGTTTGTTGTATGGGGTCACGTTTAATTTTTTTCTCATTTCAATTAAATTGTTTATATATAAAATAAATATACAACTAAATATTCTGTGAATATTTTAAGCGTCTGCATGTAGCCGTTATTAATATCGAACAAACAAGAGCAAAAATCATGTTTGTATGGGAGCCCTTCCATATGAACCCTTGTATGTTCCCACTGTTGGGGCACAGGTCTCTTCTTGCAGCGCAGGAAGTTTAGGCCATACCACTGCGGGAGCCAAGTACGGCTCTACCTACTTTAATATTTATTTTATTCTGTTTTTAGTTTTTGCTGTTATAGCGGCAACAGAAATATAGTCTGTTAGATTTTAGAATATACCTCGGCTGCTATCAGATGGTATCGGATATAATCGTGTAATAGAAATATCGGATCTAATATGACACTTAATTTCGAAATCGGAACTAATATGACACTTAATTTCAAAATCAGAACTCGATCATCAGTACGAAAACCGGCGAAAATTGGCGAAAACCGAAGCCTACTCTAGAGCGCGAGGTATATTCGTAAGGTTGTCTGGAAGAAATTGCTTTTAGCAATAAGGCCGCCAATTGTACTATGTATATTTGTAATTAATTTGTATTTGTTGTTTTTCCAGTGTACAATAAAGAATATTCTTATCTTATATTCTAAAAGCTAACAGATTATACAAATATGTAAAATACTTGATTTTCAACTGTAAAGGTATTACGATATATGAGATACAGGCTGGTGACAGACAGTAAGGCAATGCAGTCTTAGTAATAGGCTCCCCTTAGGGTATGGAACTCTAAAAATTAGTATAGTTTTTTCTGAAATGTGATCTGAAGGTTTCTTCTTCTTCCTGTGCCTCTCCACCAACAGAGGTTGGCCGGCAGCTCCGCATTCGTTCCTTTTTGCCAAGCAACACAGATCTTTGACGCTGGTTGTATCCGTCCATTCCCTGGTGTTCCTGAGAAACGACTTTTATTTTCTCCAAACATTACTCCTTCCCTCAATCTTGCCCATCGTTATAAGTTGGTATGTTAGATAACAAGGGTTTGAGGGTTTAACGTATAATAAAATGAAGGACATTCAAGACGTATTTTTTTTAGTCTGTTCTGTACTTCATTTTTGATTGACAAGTTACTGAAGTTGAAAATTTTGGAAACAAGCTTTTCTGTATCAAAAACTAAGGAAAACCGAAATGTATGAAAAATGTAATATAAAATATTAAATTGTAAAATTTAAACTTGCATTAAATTGTAAAATTTAGTCAAAATTTAACCGAAATGTAAAATTTAGACTTGTATTAAAATTAAAATGTTTGTAATTTTAATACAAGTCTAAATTTCAAAAGTGTAAAAAATTTCCAAAAGAATTAATCTGATTGTAAGAGAATGGCAAAATGCCAGATGTAAAAACCTTAAAAGGCTCCAATAAATTTACTACGACCTTGTTTCAGTCCCAAACCAACTCTGAAATACAATTGAGAAACAATGCCGAAAAGAATTCCTAACAGTCTGGAAATTGTGTTTAGGCTAAATTCACTACTGAATTCTACAACAATATAGAAGAATTCCTGAAAATATTCAGGACAGGATAACGAAACAGACCGTAAACTCAGGAAACATCACAGAAATGTTTACGCCTCATCGTAAACGTAGGACAACGACAAAGCTGTAAACCTTAATTATTTTTTCTACCATATATACGTCCCACTGCAGGGCACAGGCCGTCTTTCGGAAAGAAAGAGTATGGGCTTAATTACCACGCGTGCCCACCGCGGATTGGCAATTTCAAGCCCTAGATAGTTGAACACCTCAGTCACTCATTTCCTCACATTGTTTTCCTTCACAGTTAGCGAGTGGTATTATGCTACTGGTAGTTAGCCAGTGTCGGCTAGGTCTACCTCACGATGGGCTGGTTGAGAGAGCGGAATGGGAGGTGAAGTGAATGGACTTACTTGGTGATGGTGGATGATGGCTCGCTTTAGCTGTTGGGCAGATGATGAGCGGTGATGGATGAGTTGGTGCGTCCAGCGCATGGAGAACACTCCTGCACTGTTCACTTATAGTCTAATATTGTCAATATATTGTTCTTTGAGCTGATAAAGTTTCTTGGTCACCAAAATGTCTATCACTTCACGAGAATTCGAGCACTTATCACGCGCGTATGTCACAGTGCGAATGTGTGTGCAGATGGCTGGATAAATTAGTAGCGAGCGAGCGGCAATGCGTGACAATGCGTGACCACAGATTCATGATTACGTCGCGTCGATTCTCGCGCGAACAGCTACTATAATTTTAAAAATGTAATGCAAAAACTATATAAGTTAGAACATCGCCTTCATACATAAACTAACATGTGGCTGTCTGTACGTAATACAGAGAGTATTGTTAAGAGGTTCGAAATTTCACTGATGCCGGGTAGTTGTCCGTTAGCTCAGGACAACTACCCGGCACAGCGCTTGGGAGAGCGCTGGCTTAGCCAGAGGTCGCGGGTTCGAGTGGCATGGGTGAAATTTATAGCCTCTAAATAGGTTTTTAAAATTTTCCATAGCACGGGTTAGTGCATTAGAAAGAATATAATAAACTAACATTTTATTAAATTCAGTATTGATCAAACAAACCATTCATAAAAATCATTAAAATACCAGAAGCAGTATTGCCTACCTAGTTATTTATTGTCCAAGGTCATTTATTCATTTCGTTATTTCAAGAAATATTAACACAGTCTAAAAAAAAATTAACGACAACGCTGAATAAAAGGAAAGGGATGTCGATGTCATTGGGCCAGTATCACACTGTATCGCGCTCCTTATCGCTCCATTATAGAGACATAGAGACACAGTGTAAAAAATATTAACGCCAACGCTAAATAAAAGGAAATTATTTAAAAACCTATTTAGAGGCTAAAAATTTCACCCATGCCGGGATTCGAACCCGCAACTTCTGGCTATCCGTGCCACGGATAGCCAGAGGTTGCGGGTTCGAATCCCGGCATGGGTAAATTTTTTTGCCTCTAAATAGGTTTTTAAATTTGTCCTTAGCACTGGCTAGTGCATTAAAAATAAAAATAGTATAAAAGGAAATTATACTAAGCCCCATTATCTGTGTCATTAGGCCAGTATCACGCTGCATCGCGCTCTATTATCGATCGATATCAACCCTTGCAGGTCCCCACTGTTGGGGCACGGGTCTCTTCCTGCATCGCTCTATTATCCATTATAAGATATGCAACTATTTCAATCTGTGTAGAAAACATGCTAAGGGCTACATATCACCACGTCGAAATGACTAAACGAACGTTAATGAATTTAACGCCGAGTTCAAATAGGAGCACAATAAGACAAGTAACACTAAACTATACCTTCAAGATTGCAGCTGTCTTTCTATAACTAATAATTTTGTGGCGCAGTCAAGTGGACCACTCGTAAAGAGGTCGTGAAAGGATGACCGTTTTTCGAGAAGCACGTCTTGTGTAGTAGCAGCAAAAAGAAGGATTGATTGAAGTTGTTTGTGAGTAAAAGTTAGTAGTAAAAAACTTAGTCTAGTGATTGAATTTTTCAGTGCGGTCTTTGTATCTCGAAGGTTTTCCGAGTTTCAAATTTTGTGCAAAACTTTGCACTCAACTTTGTACTGCTTTTTGTAGTTTTTTTAGATAAACCTTTAGCTTATAGGAAGGGAAATTTAACCACTATTACAAAACTTTTTACGAAACTGAAATCGGACGTATATTAAAAAAGTTATCATAGTTTTAGTGAATCACGGGAAACGCCGCCGTGTTCCCGCGATTTTCCTAGTAATTAGTGGGTGTGCTAATTGCAATTTAATAATAATTTACAGGTTAAGGATGTTTGGTTTTGTAAGAAGAGCTGGTGATAGTTCTCTTCCAGTATAAAGGGAAATATCCCGCCAGGTAAATCGTACACCCGAGGGCCGGTCCGACTATTGTGCGTCGGAGGTTATATTTATGATCACATCACGTCCATCACTTCACATCACATGATCACACTAATTTTATAAAGGCGCAAGTTGACAGTGTATGTTTGTTACTTCTTCACGTTTAAACGGCTAAAGCGATTTTAATAAAGTTTGGTATGGAGTTAGCTGACACTCTTGATTAACTCATGAGCTTTGTTTTATTGAGGGAAAATATTTGATTCCCATGACAAAATCGATAAACCAAAAATCGGGCATAGCTAGTGAAGTTAAAGTGCGGGCAGTGTTACCATGTGGTAGCCACAGTTTTCCTAAAAAGGATTTGCGATTATTAACTATATTTGTCATTTTCTAGCGGTTGTTTGTTTTAAAGGGTCGTCTTGATACACCTTTATAGTCCAATCAGATTGAAAACCTAATTAGAGGCTAAAAATTCCACCCATGCCGGGACTTGAACCCGCGACCTCTGGCTAACCGTGCCAACGCTCTCTCAACTGAGCTAATGGGCGACTTACCGGCATCAGTGAAATTTCAAACCTCTTTACAATACTCTCTGTATTACGTACATTACGGCATGGGTTGAATTTATAGCCTCTAAATACGTTTTTAAAATTGTCCTTAGCACGGGTTAGTACATTAAAAAGAATATAACCAATCAGATTGATTTAGGGAATAAATACTTATGATTGTATTTGATAGATAGATATATAAGAAATTTGTTTTGCGCTTTGGCCACACACAATACATAACAGTATGAAATTAATGATAAGAATTAATAATAAAATGGAATTATCTGATTATACTAATTACATTCAATTAAATCATAACAATAAATAAAAATTGAATTCTAAAATTATATTCACTTCGATCATAACTATTGATAGAGGGTAATTCTCAAATGACATTCAATTTAAATCATTAAAATTCCATTTGTATTTGCCTGCCGCTCTTGAAACACTTCCTTTCATAGACGAGCAAGTACGGACAGTAAAAAAAAAGCCTATAAGAAAAACTTATAGGCGAAAATGAAGGTAGTCAGAGTCTTGCAGTGGGCGAATACCGTGATTGATCAGCTAATAATGGGGTAAGCGGAATTGAAATCAGCCTCTTGCACTACTTAGGGCCGTTTTCTCCATAGAACCAAATCTAGATTACGGCAAGCTAAATCCGGTTTTGGACTCCTAATCGAGATTACAATAACAAATTGGGTTTCTCCAGCATACTTACCAGAATATTTACCATCTTCCGATTAGGTCCAAAAGCTAATTCACATGTTATGTCCTTGTCACCAATTCTCTCACGCGTCAAGTTAATGTGAACGCACTATAGAACTAGATTTCGTGAACTAGATCAAAAAGCGTAAATAGAGTAGAATCCCTCTACGTGAAAAAGTTACGGGAGAAATCGGATGGTCATAAATCTATTTTTTTAACTTCGTTCAAGCATGATCCGAATTATGAAATCCAGTTTTGCGCAGCAAATGGAGAAAACGGCCCTTAAAGGGCTTTCTATACTGGAGGTGCATGCGTTTAGGTATGCTATAGGTTAGAGCAGCTTTAACCCTGAAATAGATTCCACTTGAAAGGCTCTATTTCAAGTGGAATCTATTTCAGGGTTACCAAGTTGTAATAAAATCCAAAAGCAATGAAAAATATTTACCTAGTAATTTTAAAAACCTATTTAGAGGTTTAGAGGAACCTAAATAGGTTTTTAAAATTGTCCTGAGCACGGTTTAATGCATTAAAAATAATATAATCATGTGGGTACAGCGATATCATTCCCATGTAAAAACTTAACTGCAAAGTGGGTACTCGGGGTTGCAAGTGATGCAAATTACTTCAGCCATATGTCGCTGCCTGTACGTAATACAGAGAATATTGGAAAGAGGTTCGAAATTTCATTGATTCCGGTGAGTCGCCCATTAGCTCAGTTGGAAAGAGCGCTGGCACGGATAGCCAGAGGTCGCGGGTTTCAATCCCGACATGGGTGGGGCTCTAAATAGGTTTTTAAAATTGTCCTTAGCACGGTTTATTGCATGAAAAATTATATAAATATTTTGTAGCCGTGGATGGTAAAAGTCTTTTCCAGCAGCTAATCCTCACCACTTGTTCCAGAAGTTGGTGGTCGGGAGTCCGAACCAGCGCAACTGGCGTGGGATCCTGATCGCGGTGCTAGTCATCGTGGTGGTTCTTGCGCTGATCGTCACCTCTGTAGTCCTGCTGACGCCGCCGGACGAGGGGCCACGGATCAAGGGCCGCCGGCTCAGGATCCAGGACCTGCTGAGTGAGGACCTGAAGCCGGTGCGGTGGAACGGGACCTGGATTACCGGTAAGAACGGTGGAGCGAGCGGGTGGCAAGAAGAAAACGGTGGTAGCCGAGCGGTTGAAAGCCGGCCTATCGATCGGGAGGTCGTGGCTTTGAATCCCGTGGGCATGTACCAATGGCTTTGTTTTTTAAGTTGTGTTTATTTGTGAAGTTATAGTAGCAATACCAATACCAATGGTCAAACTATGAGGGTAAGTGCGGAAATCTAACTACACCGGTGAGAACTAGTTAGGTGAACAAATATCAATCGCTCTATCTTTTGAGAATTCTTGTAAAAGCACGAGATAGAACCATCGGTACTCGGAATATACAGTTATATATTAAACTCGCGATTATTTATTGGGAAAAACGTAAATTACCTAAATTCCCGACGTTTCATCAGCGTTGCAGTGTTTTGTGTCGGCCCGTTGCAAAAAACTAAACGTTACTACCTACAATAATTGACTGTACTCGTCACTTCAGTCTACCCGTGACCACGGCGTAAAGTTGGGTTGACGAACATAACCTCATAAGAGAGGTACTGGTATGATGTTACGCTCGGCAACCCGACCGACGTTTTTGTCCTTTTAGTGACGTGCCTATGACACTTGCGCAAACACGAGGAAACGATTGGGATCTTGTTTGTCAAAATCTGACCAGTGGTTAAGGAGTTACAAGGAAACATGTAATCGAACATACTTATATACATACGAGCCAAATAGATTATTCTCCTTTTGGGATCCGCCACGGTCGGATAAAAAAGAAATTTCCGACTGCGCGATGTTTTGTTTAAGTAATCTATTTGTTTACCAGTATGACAGTAGTTGCTCCTTTGTCTGTAGTATTTGGACCGTTAGTCTATCGGTATTGCGTCTGATTCCCATGCCGAAAGTCGTGGGTTCGATTACCACTGGGGGCTGCTGTACATTTGTACAAATAGCTCAGTCTGGACGTATTTTTATAAATTGTTATCTCCTCTCCTGGTTACCATAGCACACGATGTCCTAATAGTTTAGGACCAGAGAGCCAATTCTTACTTCATTAGCAAACAATTGGTAATCTACTCCTATGGCTATGACTTGAATTCTACATAAAAAGTCGAGCGACAGCCTTAATCTGTATTCTGACGGCCATGCTAGATTGAATTCGAAAAGAAAATGAATGTCTAGTAACTCTGTCGGGTTATCTTGTCTTATTTTTATGCGACAAATACGTCTAAGCCTTCGAATATTTTGCGTCTACGCTTTCGATTCGCAAGAATCGACTCCCTGGTCAAGTGATCATGCTGCATGGAAGTTATTACTATGACAAATAATTATAAAGGAAAATGCTTATCCTGAATGTGCGAAATTTGTGAAAGGTTCCCCATTTTACACAGAGCGATCGTTGACTAGGTTTATTTTTGATGTTGTCATGGTGGGTCACTCGGGTGTATTGAAACGACGTGAACTTCGTGACGATGTAATATATAATCTATGTAAACATTGATTTTTTTTTTATTACTTAGAAACTAGGCTATCAGCACTTAAACTAAGCCGAAGCTCGAGAAACAACAAAAAAAAACTTAAATAAAATAAAGCAAAACAAAAAAAAAAGTTTTATCTGACTTGGGATTCGAAGCGGCTGTCTATGGAACCACGATCGGCGACGTTTCCTCTTTAGCCACCGAGGATGCAAGTTGAAAATCGAAAATGTTGTACCGCCTCAACCGGCTCAGTGACGTCGACGAATGGAATGTGCTGCATGAAGTATTGTTAGCCAGAATGGACAGGGCGTTGCCATAGGCTGCGGGCAATGAAGAGAAACTTACTTTGTTAAGAGCCATGGACGACGTTGTATGCAACAATCATAGAAAGAATGCTCACCCCGTGTCTCGGAAATCCAAACACAAACCAAACGAAATTTGAAACTTCTACTCGTATGATAATACTTTGCTCACTACATGAACTTCACGTCACTTATATGGCTGTAGGTGAAACTAGAATAACAATACGTCCTTCGCAAACTTTATTTTCTTTTTAGGAACTTCACTCAGTTCATTTCATTGCATTTCCCATCTTTTTTTATTTTCTCTCACCGCCGTTTTTTCCTCTACCCCCCAAGCGGAACCAAAAATAAAAATCTAACTTACCCGACTTTCAACCCTCAATCTGAAAACGGCCAGCGACATCTAGAGGGCAGCGCACATCACAATATCCCCCCTCTTAAAAAGAATCCAAACTGGATATCCCAGCTGGATTCAACCTAGACGCTTTAGATCAGAGGAATGCCATTTGCCAAGGTCCTTACCTCTTAAGCTACGCAGCAGGTACACATCCGTAGACAATTTTTTGGCAATAACAGCTTGTTCAAACTTGGGCGCAAGTTTCGCCATAAAGTTTTTATTAGCGCTAGATTGGAATTTGGTTCTTTTCCAAACTAAATCACCCTCTTTGTATTCGCACACCCGTCTTCGCTTATTATAATGCCTACTATTCACCTCATATGCCTGTTTAAGTCGGTGGGCTACGTCTCTATAAATGGTATTGCGAAGCTTTAAGTCTTCTTCGTATTGGTCTCTGTCAATTGACAATGGCTCATTATCCCGTAAATCTTTTCGGTGTCTTCCTTGCGTTGAGGTTTCTCTACCAAAGAACAAATAAGAAGGTGTTTTACCGGTTATTTCATGCACAGCAGTCCGTATGGCATGACCCACCTGTGGTATGTACTTGTCCCAATCTTTGTGATTGTCGTGTACATATGAAGCAATGGCTGTGCCAATCACCCTATTGACGCGCTCCGTTGGGTTAGCTTGAGGATGATAATATGGTGTATACCAGATCTGGGAGTTATATTTTTCTGCAAGTTCTTTAAATTGAGCAGAAACGAACTGTTTCCCATTGTCACAAATTGCAACTTTAGGTACTCCAAACACCAAGTAAACCTGTTCTTCTAAGATTTTCACAATGTTGGAGGCTTTCCCGTTTCTAAGTGGAAACAGCAGCACAAATTTACGCTCATCGACATTGTTGCTTAAGATTAATGAGCTGACGTGTACGAGTAAAACCATATGTTGGTTGTCTGTTGTTAGTCGTCTGTATTGATATAGAATATTTAAAAACATAACCCTTAACATAACTATTTTGAACTAACATAACATGCCTTAACAGAAATAAAACCTTATATATTTAAAAAACAAACAGTGAAATATATAACAGAGGTGTACAGTATTATTAAAGTATCATGTTAAATTTGGGAACGCCTTTGACACTCAACAGTACTCTTTTTTGATGCTCCCGTTGTCTTTCCCGCTGTAATGGCTCGATAAAATTGTGAAAAATGGCAAAGACTCGCTCGTGAGATGTCTGTGCGAAAACGAGTAATTTTCTTTCTCTTAGTAGATTGAAACATCGAGTGATTGATACGGTACAGAGTCGTTGTATGCGGATCATGATTGATGCTGATGTGCAATACGGAAATGTAGGTAATTTGTTTTGTATTACGAGGGTTTGCATCGTTATTTATGGGAGTTCGTATTTTGTTCTTTTATGTGCCCAGAAAATCTATTGGGGTTTTTATGAGGCTTTGCGCCCAAAATAAAATAATCTTATATATAAAAATGGATTGCTGTTCGTTAGTCACACTAAAACGCGAGAACGGCTGGACCGCTTTGGCTGGTTTTTGGTTTTTTATTTTCGTGGAACTCCAGGGAAGGTTACTTGGTGAGAACTAAATGGTGAGAAAATATGGAGATATTACGAAAACTTTGGCGGTACGAAGTTCGCCGGGGCAGCTAGTAAGTAATAAAAAGCTAGCGGTGGCAGCGGAGCGGTAGAACGTTAGATTCTCATTCGGGAGTTCGTGGGTTCGAATCTCGGTATGTACCAATGACTGTGTTTTTTAACTTACGTACATTTGTGAAGTTCTAGTAGCAGTGCCCTCGCTAACGGCAAAGAAAAACATCGTGAGGAAATCTGAGTTCTGAGGTGTTTGCATACCTCAGCGCTTTGCCAGTCTGCGGTAGGGTTCCTTATACATAGATAAATAAGTAGACAACACTTTATTGAACAACCAGAAAAAAAAATACAACCGTAATTTCTTATGTCTAAACAATGTTATACAATTGGCGGTCTTATCGCTTGAAGCGAGTCTTCCAGACAACCTTTGGATGGAGTGGATTATTCATGCTATATATATTTATATATAGCATGAGTAATCCACTCCATTTATCACAAATTAAATCACTTGGGGTGTCTAAGGTTTTTCAGTGACACATATGCACACTGTATACTCATATATAGGTGCATGAGTATCATTATAAAATACATAGATTGCAAGAATTTAAGTACTAATAACTACATAATAGATAAAGCAAATATATTGAAATAATAATATACATTAATAAGAGTGGTGGAGTATGGCCAACCAACCTTCCTGCGTGCTCCAGCAGTGGGGAAAAACAACAACCACCGGGGTCGCAGGAAACTCAACCAATTCTCACGAATGACTTCCATTCGATAACCATCGACATCGACAGCCTCTTGTTAACAAAACGTGCTGACATTACCGGCTCTTTAAAATGCAGTCCAAAATTACATCTACTCCTTTGAAATATGGCTCGAAATGGCTTATCTCGCCGTTTCCGGGTACCAGGATCGCAGGAAACTCGACGACATTGCATGAAACATTACCATTCGATAGTATTTGGCAAGTGGCCAGTCGAAATGCACTGCTCAACGATTTGTTACCCCGGGCACAAATTCCAACTCGGTTTTGCGGTTCAATGTGGTACTTGCCAGATAGGTATTGATTGATTAACTAAACTTGCTTGCCATTTTACTCACCAACCAAAGAGATTGCTATTGAATTTGTCCGAACATTGCAAATGTGAAAATGTGTTTATTCAGTTGTCTTTCTTTCAGCAGAAAATTACCGAAATGTCCTATTACTTAAACAATATTTTATTGATATTCATATTGCATCTAGGCCTTGATTATGCAACTTATAATGTATAGATCTGTGTGTCAAAACGTGATAATAATATCTACAGGCCTTTGTCGATATAACCACACTCCCAATCTAAATTTCAAATTGTCAAATTGTACGTATATTACTTATTATTATTATTAATATTAATACGTTTATTGCACATAAGTAAAAAAATACAATGGCAATGTGGTGGACTTAATGCTATAAGCATTTTCTACCAGTCAACCACAGATGGTGCAAGAGATTAAAACTTATTTTGCGATGTAACCATTTTGTCAGGATAGTGGCAAATAGTAAGTCCAGTAGTGTCTAATACTTCGATAAGTTTTCATTAATTCAGTATAAACACGACAATGGTTGTTCTTTGCCTCAATTTGGCAGTCTTCAAAGCAATAGCAGTAGAATGTCATTGTCATACCCGCGCAAATTAAATAGGCATCTCTCGCGAAGATGATAGAATCGCCGAGCCAACTAGACTACCGATAGTGCGAATGAAGCGACCATTACAGGATTACTATGACTCTGTTGAACAACTCTGCATTTAAGAGACTCGCCCCCCTGGTCTCTGCTTGCCCTTCCGGGATGCAGGCGTGAGTGTATGTATGTATGTTCGTAACAATTTTACGACTAGATTGCATGTTTTTGCCGACTCAGGAACCTACGTATGTTTCTGGGGCAGGCACTCGAGCTAACTAATTTACTCACGCAGCCAAACGACGTTTTTTCCACGTCACCTCGTAAGCACCTCTCCGGTTTTTGCGGCCCTCTAATTGACCCAGATTTATTTCACCCACATTAGGCCGAACGTGAGTACAGGTGACTGCGAATCAACCTTTTCATTTTCACTGAAAAATCGCTCATAATGTAACTAAGAAGAACCCATGCATGTAAATGTCGGTGTACTGTCGACTGTGCCTACGGGCGGGCGAATGTAAACAATCTATCTATGTATAAGGTAAATATTCGGCGTCGTCTCTCGCTCGCCGAAACGTTTTTGAAGCAGTTTTTTGTAATAGTCACTTCGGTCCTTCGCGTACAGAGGGCGCGCGCGCGCTGCGGCGGCGGCGCGAGTTCGGCGCGAGCGATAAGAAAGATAAATAACTAATTCATTTCTGCTTAGAGACACATAAATCATCACCTAAAAAAAGTTGATTACATAAAATAGTTTAGGTACAAGTACAGCTTTGTCTTGCTAACTCTTGTGTATAAACATAATGTTTTATGGCAAATTTGGATTTGCTATTGCCATTGAAGCTCAAAAAGGCCGTATCTCAGCATTATAAATATCTGCATACTTTGAATAAGTAGATATTTTACTGGTTTTCAGCTACAGGCAAAGTGTCCGAAGAAGAATATGCAAAATTTATGTACAAATCGAATTTTAACCAGAACAAGAAATGCATAAGAAAAAAAAAACAGCTCTGTATATTAACTGAATGTTTATTTTAATTAAATATGTAATTTAAAACGACGTGTAAATTTACGAGGTGGTACAGTCAGACAGCAGTCCAACCTTTCCACCCACCCACTCTACTTTGTTTCGTGACAGCCTAATTTTCTACCAAAATGTAAAGGTTAATGTGTAGTCGACTGTACAATTAGGCTTGCCACAGAACTGCCGTACTGTGCCGCTGAAACTCTATCTATCTGTCTAATTAGCCCATAAACAGAGCACACTATTGGTCATAGGCCTTCTCGTCTCCTCCAAGTCGAAGATATAGGTACACGTATCATAAACCTTAAATGGAGATAGGCGGGGCATTTGTTTAGACGGGAAGACGGCTGGTGGACTAAGGTAACCACTGAGTGGTGGCCAAGAACCGGTCGACGGTCGGTGGGCAGACCACCAGACTGTTGAGCCGACATAAACCAAAACCGTAAATAAGAAAAGGTCGGGGCTGCAAGTGATGCAAATTACTGCCTCGTCGCTGCCTGTACGTAATACAGAGGGTGTTGTAAAGAGGTTCGAAATTTCATTGATGTCGGTGAGCCGTCCATTAGCTCAGTTGGAAAGAGCGCTAGCACGGATAGCCAGAGGTCGCGGGTTCGAATCCCGGCATGGGTGGAAGTTTTAGCCTCTAAATAGGTTTTTAAGAAAAGGTAACATAGAAATACAAGAAATATATTTTTCGTTGAAACTTCTTAATGGATCGTCTGAAAATATATCCATGACTGTTTGTTATTTTAATTAATGGTATCGTGAATGTGTTTATAAGAGTATGTATTTTACAGAATATCAGGAATCAGAAATTTATGTCAAAGTCTACTATTTACATTTTCGCTATCGTTATCAACCCTTGTAATGGCGACGCCCATTGCTGGGGCACGGGTCTCTTCCTGCATCGCAGGAAGGTTAGGCCATACTCCACCACGGGGGCCAAGTCCGGGTTGGTCGAGGATTGTAAGACAGTGGCGGGCCTTACTGTCAGAAGTTATCAAGTCGCCCATAAGGCCTCTGACATGGCTTAACGACTGCCATTACATGACAGCTGGCACCAACGGGTTTACGTGCCTTGCGAAGCACGAAAGCGCTCGGAAAAATGCCACTAGCGGTAGTCCCGGGACGGTCACCCATCCCGCACGTGATGCGCCTGTTGTTGCTTAACTCAAGTGATTGATTCCAATCACTCGCTCGGTTCCCTAGGCCACGAGCGCTTCATTTACATTTTGTTGAATGTAAATTTCGCGCGCCCTCGGGTCAAGTTGTAGTCGCCACTACACCACTACACTACACTAAAGACAGCAAAAAAATACTCCACTCCGACCATCTTTTCTCAAGTCATCTACACATCTAACAGTTTTGTATAGCAATATTAAAATTGCTGCCCGACGTACGGTCACGTGCACTAACATGTATGCACTTCAGTGCCTTGTCAAAGTCAAAATAACATAACATTTACATACAGGCACAAACATTGCTTCTGGCCCCACACTAGGATACCCTGTGTCGTGGGAACCAGAAACAACGACATCACAAACATAGTCAATTTCCCATACGCCAACCTAGAACAGGTCAATGTGACAAGTTTCTAACGTGTTTACATGTTACAGTCTGTTAGCTTTTAGAAAGCACACGAGTGTAATACTACTTCCTGCTCTGTATGAAACTTTTCTTCACTATTTTGTGAAGTTATGTGTTATTAAGCCCCTGTTTTACAATTTTCAAATTAAGTTCCAGGTAAGCTATCCGCAAGCAGGGCTGCCGTTTGTTCTAAATTTAAATAACTTTTCCCATATTGCGTGTGTTCGTTTATGGCTTCAAATTTAGAACAAACGGCAGCCCTGGTTGAGGATAACTTATCCGGAACTTTATCAGCAGATAAAGTATTAGTTCCGATATTTCTATTTCACGAATATATCCGATTCTATCTGAGAGTAACCGAGGTATATTATAAAAGCTAACTGTCTAACTGTACGGGCGGCCTTAGCCGCGCCCATTAGCGGCGTGCAAACAGAACACGCTGAAGTTCACTTCAGATGTAGCGTTTTAGTGGAAGCGATCAAAGCGCCTAGTAATTTGTTATGAGCGACCGCGGAATGACGTCGTTCAAAGCAGTGCGGTTACCATAGAAACGGACGTGGTTCTACCACGTTTTTGAAATAAAACCTGCATGTCTATGTATTTATTATATTCAATCTATCGTCGAGTTAGCACCTGTAACACAAGTCATAAGTTGTACTTAGTATAGGGCTAACGAGATCCGTCTAATATAATATGTCCGTGGATATTTATTTATTTATGTTTTCTCTTTATGTCAAAATCTGACTACGTGATATAAGATGTGATAAGAATTTTCTTTATTGTACACACCAGAAAATAATTATAAGATAAGATAAGAACATTATTTATTGTATACCACTCAGATTAATGTACACCTATTCATAAATCTAAGGTATACCACGACACAAAAACCAATTCGAAACGCTAAACTATCAGATTTTTTGTCAATTCTTTCGACATTTGACATCATACATGGGTAGCTGGAGTCACTAAAAACGTTATTATATTATTTTTTATGCACTAACCCGTGCTAAGGACAATTTTAAAAACCTATTTAGAGGCTAAAAATTCCACCCATGCCGGGACTCGAACCCGCAACCTCTGGCTAACCGTGCCAGCGCTCTCCCAATTGAGCCAATGGGCGACTGCTGACATCAGTAAAATTTTAAACCTCTATACAACAATCTCTGTATTACGTACAGGCAGCAACATCTGGCTGAAGCAATTTGCATCACTTGCAGCCCCGACTACCTACTTTGCAATTAGGTTTTACATCGGAGTGATATCGCTGTACCCACATGATTAAATTCTTTTTAATGCACTAACCCGTGCTAAGGACAATTTTAAAAACCTCGAACTAAAAAACTCGACTCGAACCGGAAAAGAGACTATATTTTTTTCATCAGTGGCAGGCTATAGCCGGCCTAGCGGTTGATTGTGGAAAAGTGAGAAAATGCAGGCCAGTAGCATTTGTAATGAACTTAAAAGGAAAACTATCACGGCTAAGACGGTTTCACAGGTTACGAGTAATAAGCGAGCCACTTATAAAAGTTATAATATATAAATGGGTCTAATCGCGATTATTATTAGACAAAACGTAATTACCTTAATTTCCGACGTTTCGGTAGCGTTGCAGTTGCTGTGGTCACGCGTAGACCAGTGGCGAGTTCAGTCAACTACGAGTATTGAGGGCGGGTGGTCTACCGTCAAGTTAGTTGTAGATTTTCGCAACGGACCGACACACAACACTCACTACGTCCGCGGACAGATCCGATGATAAGGCGCGAGATTTGTATTATTTAGCACTGGATTCCACATACTTGAAAGCTTGTGACCATCCTCTCTATTGAAATTATTGTGTTTTTATAAAAGGACAACTTCTTACAAATTCCATTGAATAATACTTTGGTGAAGTTGGTACTTCCATAAAGCACATGAAAATACTGACAAAATGTGCGCTCCTTAATAACGTTTTACGAACTGTACTAATATTTATGTATGTACTACCACATTTTAGCAAATAATTGAATTGAATTGAAAAGCCGGTTCTATTACGGAACCCTACTTTGCGCATGGCTAAACACGCCCTTGGCCGCTTTTTCATAAAAGTTGGAAACTAGTTTTAGTAGCTCTTCTTATAAGGCTATGGAGGAAAGTTGTGACCTCTGAATTCCCAGTAGCTGTTAACTACAATGAAACATTATTACAAACTCTGGCGCAGTGCCAACAATGTCGGGATCCGATAAACCTTCAGTACAGAGCGGTGGCGCGGTAGAACATCGGCTTCTTAATCGGCAGGTCATGGGGTCGAATCCCGGCTTGTACCAAAGAGTTTCTTTTCTGAGTTATGTACATTTCTGATGTTATAATAGCAATACTACTCGCTGACTGTGAAGGAAACCCTATTAGTGTCTGAAGGGTTAACACACCACAGCGATTGCCTGTAATGGCCCACTATGTACATATGGGCCAACTATGAGTATGAGGCTAAGTGCGAAAATCTCAGGTTTAACTAACTAACTAAGGGCCGGTTTCTGAATTGAGAATTTCACTAAGTGAATACTTAAGCCACTTTCTGTCGCGCTCTTTTCTGAGAAATTCGTTGAGACAGCTCTCATCGTCATCATCATCAACCCCTTATGTCCCCATCGAGGGGCACGGGTCTCTTCCCTGAGGAAGGTATAGGCCAATTAAAGCGGTGGTAGCGGAGCGGTGTAGAACGCCGGCTTCTCAATCATGAGGTCGTGGATTCGAACCCCGGCATGTACCAATGACTTTGTTTTCTAAGTTATGTACATTTGTGAAATTATAGTAGCAATACTACTCACTGACGGTGAAGGAAAACATCGTAAGGAAACCCTAGTGTCTGACGTGTTAGCGTACCTCAGCGCTTGCTACGTATGTACAATGACCCAACTATGAGGCTAAGTGCGGAAATCTCAGGTCTAACTAACTAACTGTATAGGCCATACTCCACTACGGGGGCCAAGTCCGGATTGGTGGAGGCGTGCAAGCACCTTGCGAAGCACAGAAAGGAAAATTGACACTAGCGTTAGTCATAGACGGTCACCCATCCATGCACTTAACGCGTCCTATGTTGCTTAGCCTTCGTGGTCGTTTAAGATCACTCAGGCAGCAGGGGCTACGAGCGAGACAGCACTACTATTAACTATTTACTTATTTCAATTCTCAATTCAGAAATTGGCAAAACATTCAGTATGGCAACGGTGTTGCAGAAAGGCTACTTTAAATAATTTATTCCTGGCATGTTCTAACTACTTACTTTTATATGTTACTGTTATGCAAATGTTCATTTGCGAATCTGTAAAACCAATACCTCTTGCTAACGATTAATTAAGGTCTGGGGTATGCACATACCTTAGCGATTTGAATTGCCAATCCGCGCTGGGCACGTGTGGTGATTAATCCTATGCCCCATGTGTGGGACAATGTCTGTGCCCTGCAATGGAAATATAATGGAAATGTAGGCTGTATGTACTATGTTATTGGACTATGTATAGCAACAGTTTCCTAAATAGGTTTATGAAATTGTCCTTAGCACGGGTTAGTGCATTAAAAAATTAATATAATCATGTGGTTACAGTGATATCATTCCATTGTAAAACCTAACTGCAAAGTAGGTACTCGGGGCTTAAGTGATGCAATTTACTTCAGCCAGATGTCGCTGCCTGTACGTAATACAGAGAATAGAGTAAAAAGAGGTTCGAAATTTCACTGATGCCGCTGAGTCGCCCATTAGCTCAGTTGGTAAGAGCAATGGCACGGATAGCCAGAGGTCGCGGGTTCGAATCCCGGCATGGGTGGAATTTTTAGCCTCTAAATAGGTTTTTAAAACAGTTTCCTCTTAAACACTCTTTAGAGTCAGTTCATTTAATCTGTGGTTACTTTTTTTCTTGTAAAATATCCATCACAGACACAGTAGTGAGCGTTTTTGGAGT
This sequence comes from Yponomeuta sedellus, assembly GCA_934045075.1. Taxonomy (NCBI): domain Eukaryota; kingdom Metazoa; phylum Arthropoda; class Insecta; order Lepidoptera; family Yponomeutidae; genus Yponomeuta; species Yponomeuta sedellus. Next base: position 11,633,868 of record OW203744.1, on the reverse strand, counting down.
ATTTTAAGGAATTGTGTTTTATAAATAAGGACGTTAATCTACGTTTAGATGGATATCAACGCTTTGTATGTCCCCACTGCTGGGGCACGGTTCTCTTTCTGCATCACAGTAAATTTAGGCCATACTCAACCACGGGTTCCAAGCCCGGGTTGGTGGACGATGATAAGACAGTGAGTGGACAGACAGTGGCGGACCTTACTGTCAGAAGTTATCAAGCTCATAAGGCCTCTGACATAATGACTGTCACTACAGTACAGCCGGCACCAACGTCTTAAAATACGCAATTCCCGCCTTAACTACAGGTTGTGTTGTACTATAACTCTGTTAAACCTATTTAGAGGCTAAAAATTTCACCCATGCCGGGATTCAAACCCGCAACCTCTGGCTATCCGTACCAGCGCTCTACCAATTGAGCCAATGGGCGACTCACGGCATCAGTGAAATTTCGAACCTCTTTACAATATTCTCTGTATTACGTACAGGCAGCGACATCTGACTTAAGCAAATTGCATTACTTACAGCCCCGGCTACCTACTTTGCAGTTAGGTTTAACATCGGAACGATATCACTGTACCCACATGATTACACTATTTTTATTTTTAATACACTAACCCGTGCTAAGGAACAAATTTAAAAACCTATTTAGAGGCTAAAAATTTCACCCATGCCGGGATTCGAACCCGCAACCTCTGGCTATCCGTACCAGCGCTCTACCAATTGGGCGACTCACGGCATCAGTGAAATTTCGAACCTCTTTACAATATTCTCTGTATTACGTACAGGCAGCGACATCTGACTTAAGCAAATTGCATTACTTACAGCCCCGACTACCTACTTTGCAGTTAGGTTTAACATCGGAACGATATCACTGTACCCACATGATTACACTATTTTTATTTTTAATGCACTAACCCGTGCTAAGGAACAAATTTAAAAACCTATTTAAAGGCTAAAAATTTCACCCATGCCGGGATTCGAATCCGCAACCTCTGGCTATCCGTACCAGCGCTCTACCAATTGACTCTGTTCTTTTTATTTTTTCTGAGATCGACATTTTTGGATTGATCCGCACTTGATGGATTGACCCGTCTTTCTAATTTCCTTCAGCAAGTTTGCATCGAAAGGAGTATGTCGGAAAGAAATTGCCTTTAGCATTGGGGCCGCCAATTGCACTATGTACATTTTGTATTTGTTCTTTATCCATTGTACAATAAAGAATATTCTTATCTTATCTTAATGCGCTCTACCAATATCTAATCATATAAGAATTCTCGATAGTGTATAACATTGCTCGAGTTAGATAATGCTATATACATAACGCATAGCATTATCTAACAGAAAATATCACAACCTCTACAACGCAGAAGTACCCATGAAAATTGATTAAAAATCTTTAAAAGTCGTCGAACTAAAGTTATTAATTACACTCAACTGTATTTAACGTGTAAATGTTACACATATTTTTCTAGAAAACTATATGAAAAACCATTTACCAAAGAAAACCATAATTTTAGTGTTTTAAAGTGGTCGACCTGAGCAAAAGTTAATACAGTGTAAGCTAGCTTCAACGACAAGTTAGGTCGATATTTCATTACCCGTTTCCCAGCGGAGCGTATACGCCACACCGTATACAAATAAATTTATGCTGCAGCAGTTTTATGGACTCCTAGTATTTTGGCCGTTAACCGTGCGAAGTTATTTATGATTTTATGAACTCGCAAATACTTTGTAAAATGCTGGCCGCTTTTGCAATAGTAACAAAAAAATAATTAAATTTACATTCTTTTTGTTTTGAAAATTCAAATTTATGTTCCATCGTGAAGGTAAAAAGAAACGAAAGCACATTGGCTGGCTACCAAACAGGCTCGCAAATACTTTGCAAAATGCTGGCCGCTTTTGCGTACCAAAAAAATTTTTTAACTTTTTTTTGTTTTGAAAATTGTAATTTAGTATCACCGTAAAGGCAAAAAAGAAAAGAAAGCACACTCGGTAATTACCAAACACTTTCTTGTAATTAAAAAAATAATACTTCCCGCGAAAATAGCTTGTCAAGCGGAAAAAGTAAATCTCAAAGAAGGATACATTAAAATTAGCGAACTTGACGACAGCGCGCGCCGTAGCGTAATTTGTCTTTAATCTGCCCTCAGTTTCCGCACAATCTACATCTTTTTTTGACATCCGTGTCTACATCATATTTATTAAATTGGCCACCCGCGCAAAGATGGTTTGAAAATGAGTTTCTTTTACATTTTTTGTTGGGTGAGCCGGCTTATGAAAGTTTTTTACTTTGCGATATCTTTCAAAACACAAAATTATCGTTTTGTTGGTATAAGAGATACTTTCGCGTAAATTTAATGCTTTATTACTTTTTTTACTTAAATTGAACATGGAAAGCTTTGCGTATATACATAACGTTATCCCTATAATATTTATGCGCTTGAGTGAGAACCATAATGAACCATACTGTAAGTTTTGCAGAAATGGAGTGCACTACAAACAATCCATTTCTCGCAACGTATAAAAAGGGATGGCATGTTTAAAACAAAATATAAAACTATTTAAAACACATACACAGCCATCCCGGTGTATAAATACAGATATTTGCCTTTCGCGTTATCATTGACATGGCGCTATCATTAAGACCACCCTTTTTACACTTTCTTTTATTTAATAAAGAATTATAAAATAAGACTCTACTTGGTTGGGTAATTATTATTAATGTTTTGACATTCCGCAAACGTTAGGACGGTAACTAAATACAACGGCCAGTTACATGCCTAATGTAACTGTTCAACGCGTCGGTTAATACGAGCGGAGCTAACTAAGCAGCGGGCATGATGTTTTTCCTTGCCTACAGTCGATAGCAAGCGACCTGTACATTTTTGATGCAACGCCGTCCTTCACTGGTTACAGTGCAAGTATGTAAAGTTTGATGTACTGTCGACTGTACTGCAGTTGGTGTCGGCTGCCGTCGATAGATGGCAGTCGTTAAGCCAAGTCAGAGGCCTTAGGGCGTCTTGAAAACTAACAGTAAGACTTCTGACAGTAAGACCAGCCAATAGTTCAAGCCTCCACCGTCCGGACATGGCCCCCGTGGTGGAGTATAGCCTATACCTTCCTAAGGGAAGAGACCCGTGCCATTCGGTGGGGACATAATGGGTTGATGACAAGAACGTTCCTTGGTTGATGATGATGATGTACTGTCGACTGTACTAGCTACTTACTATTCAGTAACACGCTACATTCTCGTTTGAGACAGGACAATGACAGCCAACGTCGTTTAACGAGGCATGAGAGAGAAAACTGTTTAATTAACTTCAGAGTGTTGTTTCTTAACTCGTAACAATTAAGGGAGCGTTCAAGCACCTACCCCCGGTTTCTCGTATAATAAACATAACACAATATAACCTCATACCTGTATCCCACAGAGACTGCCACTTGCCACGATCCTGACAGATCACCTTCGTTTCGTCAACGTTCATTAGTCGTATACTAAATAAGCTGTGAGTATACTATTTATATATTTATTTAAATTTTCTGTTCGATTTCCTGATTTCAAAAACTTTACTGAAATTAAAAGGTTTTATTCAAAGTACGACGTCTTGTCGTTTATACTAGCTACAATGAAGTGACTTAATTCACACATTGAATTATGTGTGAGCCGAGAAGTATGCATTCGGAGCGACATGAATAATACAAAGCACTTATACTCCGTCCAGGAGGGAAACTGTTTTCAGCTGCATTCTAAAATCTCGTTTATTTCACAAAGGTGAAATACACATAGGTGTAAGTTAAGTATAGTTTTATGTATAATTCTAAGTTGCTCGGCTTCCTTCCTGATTCTACCAAACACAGGAACCAACAAAAAACAGCAACAAATTAATGGTTCATACAATTTTTCCCGTTATTATTGGTCATTTATGTTATTATAATAATTATTATTAGAGTTTTAACATACAGGTTTTAACATACAGTAAGCCCTATGGGCGACTTGATAACTTCTGACAGTCTTGACAACTTGACAACTTCTGCCTTACAATTCTCCACCAAACCAGACTTGGCCCCCGGGGGGACTATGGCCCAACCTTCTTGCGATGCGCGAAGAGAATCGAGCCCCAGCAGTGGGGACATGGTTGGACACAGGTTGATATCGACATACAGTCTGTTAGCTTTTAAAATATACCTCGAGTTCTAAAGTAGGCTTCGGTTTTCGCTGAAAGCAAACGAGTGTAATACTACTTCCTGCTCTGTAAAAATCTTTTCTTTATTATTTTGAAAAGTTATAAATAACAATACAAAATAAACCTTACCTTATTGCTATAAGGTAAGGTTTATTTTGTTTATTTATAATCGATTCTATCCGATAGTAGCCGAGGTATATTATAAAAGCTAACAGAGTGTACAGGTTTATTCCTAGTGTAGAATTTAGTTTTAACTCTTACCTATGTTAAAAAGTGTCTAGTGTGAGTGAAGATAGTGAGTATAGTAAGTATATTCTCGCACTCCCTTGCTGTTTGTTATCAATATATTTTTGATTTAATTATTTATGTACATGCACCACGTACCGACTATATTCTTCATGCAATCCACTCCATCCAAAGGTTGTCTGGAAGAGATCGCTCTTAGCGATAAGACCGCCAATTGTATAACATTACTTAGATTTAAGAATCATGGTTGTAATATTTTTCTGGTTGTGCAATAAAGTGTTCTCTATCTATCTATCTATCTATCTATCTAAGATACCACTGGACGCTGTATAAATCATCTCATTAAGTAGATGCAAAAAGGCCAATTTATTATTTATTATTATGTAAAAAAATTGTAATGTACACCTATGATATTATAATTATATACCTATGATATTATATACCTATGATATAATAATTATTTTTATTATATTTTATTTTATCCTTTATAGGTACATGCATTTGCATGGCTTGTTAGTCTAACTGCAACGCGATTGACTACTAAAACAATGGTCGTGGATTCTCTTTCCGCTGACAGCTGCCGTAATTTGATTTGTAAAAATGGCTAATTTCTGGACACGTTTGGATGCTCTCCATATCTCATACATATCTAACTATTTATTTCATTGACACTTAAAACAGGTACATTTTGTTTAATTATTTCATTTATCTACAAAAATTTACAAGCAATCCAAACAATCTTAGTATAATACAATTGCAGTATCCAAAAGTAGACAAACTAGAAAAAGTAGTCCTCATATTTAGGAACACACCAGGAACGTTCCCCCAGCATTGAACTACAAAACAGCCCTTTAAACATTTATTAAACTTTTCAACAAGTACTTTCGAAAGCACTCGGTACATATGCACACCAACCCAGACTTGGCCCCCGTGGTGGAGTATGACCTAACCTCCGATGCAGGAAGAGACCCGTGCCCCAGCAGTGGGGACATACTCGAATACATCGAACATATGCACATATAACTGAAGAAACAGTTTTCAAGTCATCGTGCTTTACGCCACACTATGTATATCTACTCTGTAGTCTTGAAAGTATCAGAGTCCGGGATTTTATAACATGAAATATCAGAGACATTCTCCGCTGCTTCAATGCAAGCGAAACATTATAAAATCAAAACAGACGCGTTTACGCCGGGGCTCGTCGTCGGGACGTAGATTATTCTAACACCCTGATCCCTGTGTTCCTTTGAGTTTATGCTGCCCTGGTACCTAGTTTAGCATATTGCATTTCATTTTATTCCAGCGACCGTACCATAACGACGCGCGACTTCTTCCGTCGCGCGTTTCGATGCGACATAGCTGCTGAGACTAATCAAATGGTTAGTTAGGAGAGATTCCGCTTTTACACCCCTTTTGTGCCACTGTAAATGTACTTACAATCTGTTAGCTTTTAAAATATACCTCGGCTACTATCGGATAGAGACTATATTGCAATAAGGTAAGGTTTATTTGCAGTACAATTTCACCAAACTGCGATCCCGAACCGAGGGCTACGTCCAGCAGTGGACTACTTTACAGAACTTTTCAAAATAGTGAAGAAAAGTTTTATACAGAGCAGGAAGTAGTATTACACTCGTGTGCTTTCGGCGAAAACCGAAGCCTACTCTAGAGCCTGAAGTATATTCTAAAAGCTAACAGACTGTATTAGGGTTGTGAGACCACATCACATCACTTTTACCAGGAGCCCACCGGTACTCCGATGTCAATGTTGGCCGCTTGCAAGGATCCGTTGCTTTTCAACGCTTTTCTCACATGGAGTGGTCACGTGGAAGGGTATTCTCTGTCCCTTGGCGTATCCCCGGCATACCAGGTGGTCAGTCAGGATCATGATGCTCAAGTATATATTAATGAGCAGTAGCCTGAAAAAGAGTGTCATTGACTTTAGGTGTTTTCATCTTCTCAGAAGCGGAAGGATACGTAAAAGACAATTTGCAATTGTGAGTCGAGCTTTGTCTGTGAGATCAACGGTATTATTGGCTCATTTTGATAGATTTGCGGGATAAAACGCGTGACACACGAAGTCGCGCATTGTTATACTTCGGCTATAGGTAAGCAGAGCTACGTTTCGCAAAGTTAGCGCTGGTTGGCACGGCATGATGTATTGGGTCTTTGAACTCAGTGCATTTTGCATTTTTATGTGTTGCCAGTTCACTTTAGAGGAAAATACATTAGGTACGTATTTTACTGTTTGCTGGATACTGTTTACGTGTCAACACTTTTTTCTTAGTAGTCTAGCCCAGTACTTGCACAAGTATAGTCAACAGCACAACACACTTGCATTACTTTTTTTTTTTTTTCACCCAGGAGAAACCCCAATTACGGGTACCACCGGCTCGGGGGAGCACAGTGGTTATGTCGGACTCCCCGCCCTGAAAAGGGCGGTATACCGACTAAAACTCCTGGGGTGTTCCTCCGCACCGCAAAGGACGGGGCCACGGGGACGCTTACGCACACTTCCGCGACCCCGTCTGCGGGCGCCGGGGTCCGCCCGGGGTCCACCCCGTCTGCGCCGCCGAAGGAGTGCCCTTTCGGGCACTCCTTCGGCGGCGCCCCTGCCCCATCGCATCGGACCGAACGACGGGGCGAGGGAACGCCGCATCTCTTCGTTGGAGCGCATAGTGGCCAAGTGCGAACCCCTTGGCCACCACAAGACCCAACTCGCCGCCCCCTCCATCCCATTGCTGTGTGGTCCAATGAGATTAGAGGAGGGCGGCGCACCTCCTCGTTGGGGCGCATGGGGGCCAATGTCCTGTTGGCCCCCACACGCCCCACACGCGAGGCCCGTCACGTCGCCCACCAGCACTTCTCTGAAAGCAGAGAAGGCGGTGAGCAACCGCGCGGGCCCCCTCCGTGCCAGAAGGCACCCTCGGAACACGCAAGTGCGCCTTCCGGCCCGCCGTGATGGAGGCGGAGGCTCCCCCGACCCTCCGCGTCCCGGCGGCCACTCTGGTCCGACTGGTACGAGGCGCGCGCGCTTCCGCGCAGCGGCGCCCCCCCCAGTCGGTCCTTCATTCGGTTGGTCGCCTGGGTCCCGCTCCACAAAGTGAAACAGGGCCCACGCGACCCCTCCCGCCAGATTTTTCGCCGCTGACCAGCAAGATCCCATAAAGAGAAGTTACTGACCAGCGCCCAGGGTGCACCGGCCCTTGCCACTTACCCTTCCCACTGGTTCAAGATGAATCAGTAGGAACGGAAGCGGAAGGGCACACGGGGAGGTAATCTGGCATCGCACCCCACACACTTGCATTACCTAACCTAACCAGTTGCGTTAAGGATGACTTTTAAAGAAAAGTGCAAGTATTAACCTACTTTTGAAGGTGCTACTGACGATGAACGGGACCTTCTTATTTTTGGTTTTTGGTGCACCTGGATTAAGAAGAAAAACTACGCACGAATAGGGGGCGTAAGGGTCGTGAAAACAATATTATTAGGTATCTCCTTATTTTCTTGACCTTAATATGTCCACATAGCCGAGCAGAGTTTCCAAACTGTGATTCCTCTAATCTTAGGCAATCAATCGGAGCTGAGTCTGGCAACACCGACCGAGCTCCCATTAATAGGGTCGTAAAGACTGCGACGAGGAAGAGACCCTGTAAGTACGGAAGGGACTTAGTACAGGCTTATACATACTTAGCAATCAGTGATAGTAGGTAAAAAATAATAGCAGGTAAAAACTTATCGTTCAAAATAACAGTTAAAAATAATCTTCTGTTATTTTGGAAAGTTGATTAGACGACTTATGAACGTTGATGAAGCGAAGGTGATCTGTCAGAATCGTGGCAAGTGGCAGTCCCTGGTCTCTGCCTACCCCTGGCGAAACAGGCGTGAGGTTGTGTATGTATGTATGTATGTATGTATGTATGTATGTATGTATGTATGTATGTATGTATGTATGTATGTATGTATGTATGTATGTATGTATGTATGTATGTATGTATGTATGTATGTATGTATGTATGTATGTATGTATGTATGTATGTATGTATGTATGTATGTATGTATGTATGTATGTATGTATGTATGTATGTATGTATGTATGTATGTATGTATGTATGTATGTATGTATGTATGTATGTATGTATGTATGTATGTATGTTTGTTGTTGATTAGACAGTTAAAGTTGGCAGTGAGCACATAGCACCCAGAGCTGATGGCAGATGGAGCCACAAGTTCTCGAATGGAGACCATACGTCGGCAAGCGCAGCGTAGGACGAGCAGCCACAAGACGGACAGAAAACCTCATCCAAGTGGCAGAAAGACGCTGGATGCAAACCGCTTCCAACCGGTCTTTTTGAAAGTCCATGGAGGAGGCCCAGAGGTCCAGCAGTGGACTTCCTGTGGCTGAATAATGATGATGAAAATAATGAAAATAAATTTATTTCTTAAACAAAAAAAAATTCAAACAGTATTTACAAGGTTGAGATCTCCTTTCACCTGTGCCAGGAGATCCCGCTCTTCCACAATATACATTTAGATTTTTAAAAACAGTTCTATTATACATTTATGGTGTGTGTGTGTGGCTGTGTGTTTATATAAGTGTGTGTGTGTGTATGTACGTGAGTGCGCGCCATGATTGAAAGTAAATAAAATTGTCATTGTACATGAACAAAACATTGGCATTTGCATCTACATAATGAGGTTATATGACACAGCGTGCAGTGGCACCTTCACACACGCAGAAACTGTAAAAAATATTACCAGTGGATATTTCCATCCATTCATAATCAAAAACATCTCGATTACGTTATAGTTGAAGCCGTGTGTATTTACGATATATTCCTCTATTTTCAAATGAATAATAATATGTTTTTTTTCACCCTATAGCAAGCTTGCAAAATGCAATATTGGCAAGCTGGCAAAATGTTTGATGTAAAATTTTCTAATCTCATTTTTTTTAAAATTACCTACCACGAATACACTATTACACTGTCTTGTAGTTTTTTTAATAGTACTTCCCGTTGCAGGAACGTCCGCTGAAACTAAGTATCAATGTATTGATACTTAGTTTCAACATTTATTGTAAAACCAACATTGCAATTGCGATAAAAATATCAGCAACCTCATACATTCGAATTCAATCTAGCATGGCGTTCATATTACAGATTTTGGCTGTTGCTCGACTTTTTACATAGAAATCCACGACATAAACCTTAGAGTCGTATACGACATATTTGCTACTGAAGTGAGAATTGGCACCCTGTAATGGCATTGTACTGATATTGCGTTGTAGACTATCAAATTGAGGCGAACAGCAACCATTGTCGCGCTTATTTCATTCTATTGAAAAACTAGTAAGTATTAAAGTCTAGGGCTAGTTTAGAGAATTATCACCCAGAGCTACTAACCAAGACAAAAGCCCGCTAACAAACTGCTAGAAAGTTTAGTGTTTTTTTAATAAAACTCTCTGAACTAAAAGCGGCGTTCACGCACGTATAAACTAATAATGACGCTGTACTATTTCCTTTAATCGAAAGACGTTTACAGTTGGTAAACTCTAGACTCAGCCTACCCTCTAGGAAACATGCGTAAATTTATGTGAGGTAAATTTTTCTACATTAAATTATTTAAAACGGGATAACAAAATTTCTTTACAATAACCTCTTTTGTGCTTCAAGAGCAGTGGACTCTTTTAAGGAAATCTTTATAATGAAGTGTGAAACATTAAGTTCTATCTCGCTCTATTGAATTACAAAAGAGGGGGATACATGCGAATCCCGGTGCCCGGAAATTAAACACAGAATTACCTCGCTACTACGGCGGCAGTAAACTTTTACAACTCCCTTTATTGCTGCCAGAATAACCCCCGAAACCTGATCGGGTCGGCTAAATAATATTGCTTGGCTCGCGGTCGTTAATTTCGGTATTTACTTTCGTGAAGCCACTACACTGTGGCAGAAGTACTTTTAGTACAGTAGTGGAGCAAAGATAGTAAGAGACAAAGACGCTCTCGTATTCCGCAAACAACGTTAAGCTGTTGGGGACGGCTGTCACGTAATGGTAATCGCTAAGCCATGTCAGAGGCCTCATAAGCGGCTTGATAACTTCTGACAGTAAGACCCACTACTGTCCTACAATTCTTCACCATCCCGGACTTGGCCCTCATGGTGGAGTATGGCCTAATTTTCTTATGATGCAGGAAGAGACCCGTGACCCAGCAGTATGTCATATCACAGTATTGAATAGTTTGTTTCTTTTGCATTTTCTCTTGGATTCCGTGAACCGATCTTCATCAATTCTTTATGAGACCACAATTGAGATATTCCTTTTCCGTTAAAAAAGTAACGAATGAAATTAGACAACGTGGTAAAGAATTGTCGCTGAAGACACATAAAAATATACGCATCGTCAAAAAACAAACTTTTTAAGACTTGAGCAATTAAATTTCGGCTTATGCATCTACGTAATCAGATGATTTATGCATCGTTCAATGGTGCCTTCACACACACTAGATGGGTGAAGAGACTACTCGGACGCTGCAGTGCCTGGAACATTGTTTTTAAGATGGCTTGCCCAGCACCTACACCATCCTAACAGCTTAACCGGCCTAGCCACAAGCCACTAGGTCGGAAACACAATTCAATAGCATAACATTTATATACAGGCACATACATTGCTTCTGGCCCCACACTAGGATACCCTGTGTCGTGGGAACCAGAAACAACGACATCACAAACATGTAAACATCTAAGACTTGGGGTTATTTGTCATCAGCCGGGCTTCCAACCCGGGACCTCTTGCATGGTAGGCAGATGCGCTACCGCTGCGCCACAGAGGTCGCCAATACCTACCTGTGGAGACAACCAAGTCGCGAGTTACGCGGAGGACTGTTTATTTCAAAGTTACATTTGCGAATTTGTAGTAGCAATTGGCAATACCACACGCTGACGGTGAAGAAAAACATCGAAAGGAAAACTTTTTATAATACTTGTCATATATAAGTTGTAACGTCATGTAGATAAATAGAGATAGAGAACACTTTATTGTACATATTGTACAATTGTCATGTAATGTGTAAGTTGTAGCGTCAACATTTACACTAATCAATTGTGTTTCGGGTGACTGCAACAAAAATGTAATGGTTGATGTGCTGTCAACTCCACGTCTGGGTTCATTTCCATGTATATTACATCCTTGCCTGGTTACCATAACACAGGATATCTTAGTTTGGCCAAGCGACTTGATTATGTAACTTTCCAAGTAAAGGTATGTGTGCAAAAACGGAATATGAGATATCTTCTGAAATGCGGTATCCACTATGTGAGATACATATTACGCCTCATATATAAACGGCAGTGCTAAGTAAACATGCGGCTTTCGGACACAGATGTATACGTGAAAGGTTACATATCGATTCGCTGGACATGAGATTGTTTTGAGTTATTATTGTTATTATGACATCGAAATAACGTACTTAAAGCTAAACTAAGCGGTGCTTCTTTTCCTACTTGCTTTGTGTACATACAATGTAACGGATATTAGCGAATTTAGTACTTCGGTTTATTACGATTTGAGTTGATTTTAGTTTGCGATAATATTTATTCGACGTCGAATTTCATGTTGCTTACCGCAAGAAACTTAGACACAATATATTATTTGCTGTATGTACACCAGAAATTAGAAGAAGAAGAAGAAACCCTTTATTGCAGCAACAAAAACACACACATTTGTTTACGACATTACAACATAAAATCTTTATATTCTTTTTAATGCACTAACCCGTGCTAAAGACAATTTTTTTATAAAAAAAGTTTTTGCCTTAAAATTGTTTTTTTAAAAAAACATAAAATCTTCAAACACAATACAAAAAAATAATAATAAAAGAACTTGACTATTCGTAAAGAGGCAGCCACTGCTACTGAAGGCTGGAGACAAGCAAATGATGACCGCTATCCAATGCATAGCCATGTCCCAACGAAAAAGCGGCTAAAGTCCCGGAAAAGTTTCACTACTTTTAAGCCACTTGACGGAGAAACACCGGCGTAACTTCGACTGCGTAGGTGGAGGGAGCATACAGAATTCCTTCCTGGCTTCATAAAGCCGGCGGAGTCAATACCACCTGGAGGGCATGAGCAGTGGGGAGTATGGAGATCGCTGAACCGTCTGCGAGCTGGTGTTGCTCGATCCAGAGATAACCTGAAAAGACGGGGGATCCTGCCCGAAGATGCTGACATACTGTGCCGATGTGGAGCTGCACAAACAACAATGCATCTTTGTGTCTGCTTTGAAGCTCCGTAGTGCAGTTTGCGGGATCTCATGGAGGCATCACCCGGCGCGCTCGCTGTGGCGCGGTTTTGGGAGCGAGATGTCTGAGAGGAGGGCGGCGCGTTTTTAACACGAAACAAGAAGACTTAACTTATAATTATAATTCGCGTGTGTCCCTGTAGCTGCAAAAAGCAGTGAGCACAGCATTGTGCCCGTTTGTCTCACGAATTATGCTAGGGTGCGGTGTAGTCAATACCAGTAAATATATTATAAATATTGACGGCCTCTGTGGCGCAGCGGTAGCGCATCTGCCTACCATGCAAGGGGTCCCGGGGTCGATTCCCGGCTGGGGACAAAAAAAACCCCAGGGCTTGGATGTTTGTGAGTCGTTGTTTCTGGTTCCCACGACACAGGGTATCCCAGTGTGGGGCCAAAAGCCATGTATTTGCTTGTATGTAAATGTTAATGGAATGTTAATAGAAAGATAGACAAATTAATAAATAAATAATATTACTTAAACAACAAATAAATAAATACGGATGAAAATTACATAAGATACTTAAACAATAACAGTGCAATAGTACAGTACTTATTACTAAAAGTAATTTCTTACAGGCAACCGTAGACGGAAAAAGTAAGTTTGTATATTGTAATTTAGGCAAGAAAACTTTTTTTGCGTACGTTCGACAGTAATTACGTTACTATGCTTTCGTTTGACAAATTTAATGCAATAATTTTTGTTTAATTTTTTTGTAAGCGGAGGCTCAATGGGTAGAATAATGGACTCCGGAAGCGAGAGACCCGGGTTCGATTCCCAGTACCGGCATGTACCAATTACTTTGTTTTCTAAGTTATGTACTTTTGTAAAGTTATAGTAGCAATACTTTATCACAGAAAACTACAAATCAGAAATCACGTGCAATCTTCTGTTTGTTAAAGCAAATAATGCCACTTAATATATTGCAGCAGATATTACTGACAATATTTTATGGTTTGCAGCTTAACCAACAGATAACTAAACCAGGAATTAGTCAGTCTCTCGGCTCTCGAAGAGACCCCAGCAGTGGGAACATACAAGGGTTGATAAACCCTTGTATATTCCCACTGCTGGGGTCTATTCCTACATCGCAGGAAGGTTAGGCCATACTCCACCACGGGGGCCGAGTCTGGGTCGGTGGAGTTCTTAAGCCGTCGTCCATAAGGCCTCTGGCATAGCTTAACCTTCATATGACAGCCTTCAGACTTCATATGACATAGGCACCAACGGCTTAGTGTGCCTTGCGAAGCACGTAAGCGCTCAGAAAATGCTACTAGCATGAGTCACAGTAACGTCCCCCATCCGGCATTTTAAAGCGTCTTGTGTTGCTTAACTCAAGTGGTCGGTTCGGCTATGCCACGAGCGCTTCAGTCAGTCTTTATTAAGAGAAATGCCAGTGATAAAAATGGCTTTAATACGAAATTAATGATGTCCCTGTTTGCCCCCTCGAGAATAAATGGCCCGCGGCTTAAAATGGTCAATAAATGACTCTCGACCTTTTTCCAAATAAAAGAGCCTTCGTCCGATTACTATCATTAATTCGGGCACACTCCGGTATTTTAAACTGGTACTCGTATTTTAAAGCCATATAAATTTCTTTTCATTTCTTCTTGACAGCATATGTTAAGACTTTTTACTGACTCTCTGCTTCTATATTGTTCAATGTATCTTGTGTTTTGTCACTTTTGTCGAAGGTTATCCTACAACTCAATAAATAAATAAACAAAAATCTACCCTAGATCTACCCCACAAAGACCATTGCTACTATTGCTCCAAGAAACAACGCAAAACCCAAAAACAGCTTAATTTAGTGTTACTAGTAAATTTTATTTGTTTATACTATTTTAATTTTTTTAATGCACTAACCCGTGCTAAGGACAATTTTTAATCCCGGCATGGGTGGAATTTTTAGCCTTTAAATAGGTTTTTAAAATTGTCCTTAGCACGGGTTAGTGCATTAAAAAAAAAAAAAAAATAGTATAATCATGTGAGTACATTGATATCATTCCGATGTAAAAACCTAACTGCAAAGTAGGTAGTCGGGGCTGTAAGTGATGCAATTTACTTAAGCCAGATGTCGCTGCCTGTACGTAATACAGATAATAGTGTAAAGAGGTTCGAAATTTCACTGATGCCGGTGAGTCACCCATTAGCTCAATTGGAAGAGCGCTGGCACGGATAGCCAGAGGTCGCGGGTTCGAATCCCGGTATGCGTGGAATTTTTTGCCTCTAAATAGGTTTTTATTTGTTTGTTAGCGTTGACGGAGCAAACAAATCAATTTTAATAATATAATAAATAGGAAAGTTTGGATTGATATTTGGTGCTGATAAAGTCAGAATGGCTGAAGAAATCTGGATGAAATTTGGCACAGACATAAATTATTGCCTGGATAGTACAAAAGGTAGATTGAAAAAAGAATATTCTTTACTAAAAACACAAATTATATAAATAGTAATAAATCGAACTAAGTGCAATGGTTACTTTGTCCCCAAAAAAGAATATCGCAATTTCCACGCGAAATCAGTTTATCCTCCGGTTTCACACATGCTGAAAATAAATATCTTAATCTGCTGTTAACAGCTGCCATTAATTTTGTTTACACTATTTTTATTTTTAATGCACTAACCCGTGCTAAGGAACAAATTTAAAAACCTATTTAGAGGCAAAAAATTTCACCCATGCCGGGATTCGAACCCGCAACCTCTGGCTATCCGTACCAGCGCTCTACCAATTGAGCCAATGGGCGACTCACGGCATCAGTGAAATTTCGAACCTCTTTACAATATTCTCTGTAATTTATATTTTTTAAATTTGTTCCTTAGCACGGGTTAGTGCATTAAAAATAAAAATAGTGTAATCATGTGGGTACAGTGATATCGTTCCGATGTTAAACCTGACTGCAAAGTAGGTAGTCGGGGCTGTAAATAATGCAATTTGCTTAAGTCAGATGTCGCTGCTTGTACGTAATACAGAGAATATTGTAAAGAGGTTCGAAATTTCACTGATGCCGTGAGTCGCCCATTGGCTCAATTGGTAGAGCGCTGGTACGGATAGCCAGAGGTTGCGGGTTCGAATCCCGGCATGGGTGAAATTTTTAGCCTCTAAATAGGTTTTTAAATTAATTTTGTTGTTTGCAGCTTGACCACTGACAACTGAAATCAGGGATTAGTCAGACTCAATTAAGAATAATACCTTTGTAGCGACAATAAAAGTAGTATCGATAAAAATGGCTTTAATTCGAAATTAATGATGTCCCTGTTTGCCCCTCGAGAATAAATGGCCCGCGGGTCAAAATGGTCAATAAATAACTCTCGACCTTTTTCCAAATAAAAGAGCCTTCGCCCCATTACTATCATTAATTCGGGCACATTTCGGTATTTTAATCTAGTTAGTACTAGTATTTTAAAGCCATAAAATATTCATATTTTTCATTTCTTTTTGCAGCATAAGTTAAAACTTTTTAATTACTCTCTGCTTCCGTATTGTATTGTCATTTTTGTCGATGGTTTTCCTAAAAGTGAATAAATAAATAAACAAAAATTAATAGATCTACCCTACAAAGACCATTGCTACTGGTTCCAAGAGACAACGCAAAAATTAAAAAAAATAGAAGCGCCACTAGCAATAGTCATGGGACTCATCCTACGCCAGACTGCGCCTGTTGTTGCCTAACTAAAGTGATTGATCCCAATCACTCGGTTCGACTAGGCCACGAGCGCTTCAAGGATTGACCTAAATATATGAATTATGTGGTGAATAGCAATCTAATATATTTATATACGACTTTTAAAACGTATAGGACGATGAATCGAATCACGAAAATTTAGGAAGTCCACGGTCATAAACTTCCGAACACCTTGTCTTTATATAGCAAGGAAATGAGGGTATCTAGCTAACTTTATCTGAGTGCTAGTCCTGCCTCTGTCAGTTAACAAATGAACTTAATCGAGTGTGAAATCGCTGAAACGGTCTGGAGCCCCTACTCAGTATAAGTGCGATGTTCGCATCTTGTCTTATCTTATCTTCTGTGCACGAAGGGCGTAAGATATCCAGTTCTAATTTTTATATATTTATTCAAAAGAAGACATAAAAAACCACACTTATATAATTTGCCAAACTGCAGTTTATCGGCAAGTTCTTGATAACATTTATTTATATATAACATAACATTTACATACAGGCACATACATTGCTTCTGGCCCCACACTAGGATACCCTGTGTCGTGGGAACCAGAAACAACGACATCACAAACATGTAAACATCCAAGACCTGGGCTTTTTGTTTTTGTTCCCAGCCGGGATTCGAACCCGGGACCTCTTGCATGGTACGCAGACGCGCTACCGCTACGCCACAGAGGTCGTCACAATCTAAACTTACACAATCTGCACAGCCAAAAGTGCCGATAGTATTTTTTGAATCTGAAGCATACGATAGGTTTACAGGCTGCTCACAACAAAGCGCTTTCATTCTTTCAAACATTCTTTTAAATTGTAAATTTTTGAGACTTTTATTACATAGTTCCTCAGGTGGACTTTAAATAAATAAATGATTCAATTATTTATTAGGTTCATCGCCAATTGCGACATTGATACTAAAAAGAGAATAGTGACTATATTAAAAAAGATGCAAGGTTATAAAGTAAGATAAAATTTCTTCCTGGGTTGAGCTGCGCGCGAAAACTGTGCCTAACTTTGTCCTCGGTTATTCCTTAATGTCGAAAGCTGTTGACACATTTAAGCACATGTAGTGAGTATCCTAGCAAACAGTCGTTAATTGTTTTTAAGTAGCCTATAAACTACCAACTGCCGGGCACAGGCCGTCTCTCAGAGAGATAGTATGGGCTTAATTACCACGCGTGCCCACCGCGGATTGGCGAGATATTTGAACACCACAGGCACTTAGTTTTCCACACAATGTTTTCCTTTACCGACCGATACGAGTACAACTTCACAAATGTGTATAACTTGGAAAACATAATCATTAGTACATGCTCGCACTGGGAATCGATCCTGGGTTTCTCGCTTCCAAAAAACCCATTGCATATTAACGCTAACAAAATAAACAGGAGCGTGTTAGAGAGCATTCTAGCGTACATTCTGGTGAAACGCTAGTAAATATGCTTCCAGCATTTTCCCACGCCGAGCAATTTTATCATATTCCATCATCTCACGTCGTCGATCGTCATATTATGAGTATAAGGTGCATTTACTATAGCGGGCAAAAGCAGCGTAGGATGCCCACCAGATGGCTGCAGAGAGGATCTGAGGCAGATTGTTATCAGCGCTGGTAGAAGATGACCGAGAACAGAATAAACACCAGAAAAAGTAAACATATAATACTTACAACGGTTTGAAGAGTACAATTGGCGACTTTATTGCTAAAAGCACGAGTATGTGCAGTCCAATCCAATCCATTAAATAGCAAATATTCGTCCGCTGGACAGTTATTACCCATACACAATATCGAATATAGTATGTTAAGTTTTAGAATATACCTCGGCTGCTATCGGATAGAAAAAGAAAAGCTTTATACAGAGCAGGAAGTAGTATAATTACGCTCGTGTGCTTTCGGCGAAAACCGAAGCTTGCTCTAGAGCCCGAGGTAGGTATATTCTAAAAGCTAACAGACTGTACACTGCTAGAATACGTCCTAACTTGCGTAGACCCTACAAAGCTCGCCTGACGCGAAGGAATGTACCTACTTTCGACGAAAATGACTCATTTTCTTTTCCGCCCCCCTGACGGTGCTTGTCTGCATCTGACAAGCTCGTTAGAGAGTCTGGAAGGTGAATTGAGTGCCCATTGAGATTCGGAAATTCCCGCCATAGGATGTGCGAGTGTAAATTATGCTCTTCATAGGGAACGGTTTTTTTGGAAGCCAGAATGGCTGAAAGATTTCAGAGGCGACCTGGTGCCATTGACTTTTAATGCTGGTGCTAAGCAGCGATACTGAAAAAAAAACAAATCTTGTATTACAATACGTTTTGGCAAACAGTGAACATGACGTTCATAATCTACAACCTAGCATCTAGTGCCAACCTGTGATTTCCGCTGAAAAGGTTCTTATTAGCAAATAAAGGAAAAATACAGTTTTTAGTTCTTATCACTGTAGTTTTTATGTGTGCCAGAAAAGGAGTGCATGATCATCATCATCTAACATTATAATAAAGGAGACGGACACACTTTCATACATTCTTGGGCCTGGGTGTAAAAAGGTGAAAGAGATGTCAATTTAGAGCTTATATTATTATATTAGCAAACCATCTCGGGAAATTCTGCGGATTTTGGCAATCTGAGAGCAGAATTATAAGAGATTTAGTAAAAATGAGGCTATGCAACAAGCTGTCAATGATACGTACCTATACCTACTAAACTTATCTGTGTCCGTACAAGTTAAGCAAGATCATAAATCTGTAGAAAAAAAGCACTGGTCGGAGAATATAATATAACAAAAACAACAGGAAACACACTCAAAACGCACTAAACGATACGAGAAGACGAGTGATCATAGATTTTACATCCGTGTGATAGATTGAGTCAGGGAGCTGTCACGCCTGTCACTGTTAGCACAGATACAGATTAAAAATACAGTTGACAAACACCTTCATCAAGTTATTTATTTTGATTTTTTTAAACTGTTGATATTATGTATATTATAATGTATTTATTTAATTTGATTGAATCAATCATCTGGTGCAGTTGTTTTTTATTTACTACATGCAGACTAATCGATTAAAGTAATCGGTATCCTATTTTATTAGGGACATAAACTTATTTTTAAGATTTCTCGTCTTCTAGATTGTGAATTGAGCTCATTTTTTATATTTTAAAATAGAAAAATATAACGCTTTTTTTAAACCATATCCCAACTATTTACAATCGGGCCCAGAAATATCCGTCTCTTTTGTACCGCAAGTGTGCGAACTTCAGTACATTTTCATAGTATTCCATAAAATCGTACATTTGATACATGCTACCGTGATGCTATACCAAACCTCAAGTGCGTTTCAGCTTTTATATTATTATATTTTCTGTAGCTCTGAGACACAAGGGCCAGTATCGATAAAAACGATAAAGGCGGTGAAGACAGTGGGTATAGTGGAGATTTATATAAACGGTTACATGATTATATTATTTTTGTTGCACCAACCCGTGCTGAGGACAATTTTAAAAACCTCTTTAGTGACTAAAAATTCCGCCCATGCCCGGACTCAAACCCGCGACCTCTGGCTAACCGTACCAGCGCTCTTCCAACTGAGCTAATGGCCAAATGCCGGCATCAGCGAAATTTCGAATCTCTACAATACATATTCTCTGTATTACCTATTTAGCCACATGTCGCCTGTAAATAATACCGAGAATGAACTGGAAATATAATAATAGTTTCAGCCAAAGGTGCTGTGCAAACCTACTCCATCTAAAAAACTATTACTAAACCAATATTATTTCTTTTACTGTAATTTCTGTGTACAATAAAGAATATTCTATCTGGTAGTTAGCCAGTGTCGGCTAGGTCTACCTCACGTTGGGCTGGTTGAGAGAGCGGAATGGGAGGTGAAGTGAATGGACTTACTTGGTGATGGTGGATGATGGCTCGCTTTAGCTGTTGGGCAGATGATGAGCGATGATGGATGAGTTGATGCGTCCAGCGCACGGAGAACACTCCTGCACTGTTCACTTATAGTCTAATATTGTCAATATATTGTTCTTTGAGCTGATAAAGTATCTTGGTCACCAAAATGTCTATCACTTCACGAGAGTTCGAGCACTTATCACGCGCGTATGTCACAGTGCGAATGTGTGTGCAGATGGCTGGATAAATTTGTAGCGAGCGAGCGGCACGAGCACAGTGTTCTGTGGGCACGAGTGACGGCACCGGGGCGACCAGAATAATGAACAATGCGTGACCACAGATTCATGATTACGTCGCGTCGATTCTCGCGCGAACACTATCTATCTAACTAAAAGACAATCTCCTCGACACTGCATAGTCCTAGTGATCTCTTCACGCATCTGGAGTTAACTTGCATCATATCATCGCGCAGATGCTTCGGCCAAAGTTTTTCTTAACCCCTAGAAAACATAAAATATTTCGTGCTTTCTTTATGATTTTTATGTGTGCAATAAAGTATAACACTCTTATTTAGTAGATGCATTTTTTTTAATCCCTAGAAGATATAAAACACAATTCAAGCCCAATACACATTTTATGAACGGCACAAGCAAGATCGACCGCTCGAGATAAGTATAATTTAAAGAATTGTGATCTGGCGGAGTGGATTGGATAAGAAGGCTCTTCAGCGTGAGAGCCTCGCTGAAACAAGAGCTCCTGAAACGGTCTGGCCCTTTATTTGCAGTTTTCAGCTGGACCTAGAGTTTACTAAATGCGTTTTTGAACAAAATACGCCTTCAATTTTTATCTGACTTCAAAAAACGAGGAGGTTATTTAATGCCTAACTCATAAAACATGTTATTTTTAGAGTTTATCAAATACAACAAATGGGTTTTACAGCAATTGGCTTTATTTTCAAAAGACATGTAATTTAAGGGTAGGTTTTCATCGATAGGTTTGTATTTTTTAATTAAATATGTTAAAAACCAATCCGGACCCCTGTGTGGAGTATGGCCTATACCTCCCTTAGGGAAGAGACCCGTCCCCCCGGTGGGAACATTATGGGTTGATGATGATGATGTAAAAATACACAGTTTTCTATTTATTTCTCGAATCTCACAGACACCAAGTTATTTAGAAAAAAAAAATTCCTTATGATAAAGCCTTGCGATCAGTATGAAAAAGCTACAGGGTAATTTTTTCTCGTGTATCGGGTTCGATTCCCGGTTCAACCATGTTAGTTAAAACTTAATAAATGCAGTTTAAATTGTTTTTTTATTTTTATTTTATAATAATGCCCGCTTTCAATAAAATGTTCCACCTATGTAGCCTATAAGCGTCCCACTGCAGAGCACAGGTCTTCTCTCAGAGAGAGATAGAGAGAGTATGGGCTTAATTACCAAGCGTGCCCACCGCGGATTGACAAATTCAAGCGCTGAGGTATTCGGACATCTCAGACACTCATGTTTCCTCACGATGCTTTCCTTTACTGTTAGCTAGTTGTATTGCTACAATAACAATATTATAATTAATTTCCCTCCATGTGGCATAGCCGCGGGACGCCCTGTATATTAGATTTACCTACCGAAACGCAATTGGAAGAAAGAAATAAATTCTGCCAATGTAACTTACGTTCTAACCAGCTATCAAATTACCTCTGTAACATTCTCCGGGAAACTGCCAAAATTTGGCTATAAAATGCCTAAGCTCGGTCGATTGAGGTCCCATAAATCGGATATTTACGGCGAAATTGTTCAATAATTATTTACAACAGCGATCCGACAAGATTTTCACTTTAATTTATTGCCAGTTACAGAGAAAGTTGAGACAAATTACGAGCACGCAAAGTTTTTGCGGACGTCAAGCTGGTAGGTACACATCTGTAGCATTTCGGTAAATAAATTCTATCTATCTAAATAATCCACGGGCGGTTTGATAACTTCTAACAGTAACGCTTGCCACTGTCTTATAATCCTCCACCAACCCAGACTTGGCCCCCGTGGTGGAGTATGGCCTAACCTTCCTGTGATGCAGGAAGAGACCCGTGCCCCATCAGTGGGGACATACAAGGGTCGATATCGACTAGCTGTGCCCCGCGGTTTTACTCGCGATTTATCGATTTTCTCATAGAAATAAGACATTTTCCCGCAATAAAACATAGTCTCTGTGTTAATCTACTTACATACTAATCAATACTTACATGATTTTTGAGATAAAGTGTATTTTTGGGCCCATTTTTGAACTTTTATAGTTTATATCATTTAAATTTTTCATCCTGTCTTTGCAACTTATTCATACATCAGCGAATCAGGTGAGCAGAAAACCAGCGCTGGTCACTTGTGGCTACCATTTTGCTGAGCTGCAGCCTTTTTCTTTTGTTGCGCTTGAGTTAGCACTATTGTATTTCCAATATTTTGTGTTATTTTTGTTTTGTTCTTCATTTTGTTCTTCGCTTTACACTTTCACTTTCATATCTCACCCATCGTCCTCCTGACTTACTCTTCAAGTCATCAACATCGACAATACCATCATCATCAAAAACAGTCATCAACTCTTCAAGTCACCAACACATCGGGTACCAACCCACAGTCACCAAAAGGCTAGTTCTCGGCCACCATCTTTGACTGCCTTCCTCCATCGCCCGTCTTCTCGTCTAACCAGATGTCAGGTGCAAATTATATTGGTTACAAAAACTAAACTAAGTATAACGATGTTACAAGTAATAGCTTAGATTATACATTAAGAGTGTGTTAAGAGTATGTTTAGCAACAGCGGTAGCAAAGTGGATTGAACAATGGACTCGGAAGCGAGAGACCCAGGTTCGATTCTCGTGGGGGCGGGTACCAATGACTTTGTTTTCTAAGTTATGTACGTGGGACGCTCAGAAAGTTTTCAGAAACTAAAAAACTAACTTAACTAACAAAATATTTTTATTAAATCTATCAAAGAACTCTCCACCAGCTTCTATACAAAGTTTCATGCGTCTGAACCAATTTTCAAAACATTTTTTCCAGTCCTCCGCAGACACCTCTTCCACGGCCTTCTCAAACGCTGCTAGCGCGTCTTCCGGCGATGAAAACTGTTTCCCTTTGAGCTGATTTTTAATTTTAGGGAATAACAAGAAGTCACACGGAGCCAAATCAGGACTGTGAGGAGGGTGTCCCAAGACTCTGACCGGTGTGGAGTCCAGGAAGTCCCTCGTTTGGATCGCAGAGTGCGCGGGCGCGTTGCGAAAAAGGACCCGCGGAGGTTTTCAAAACAATTACAAGTGGCCAGTTTCATATACATAAAAACTTTTTTTCGAAAAACTTTCTGAGTGGTCTGGTGCATACCACTCGCTAACTGTGAAGCGTGAAGGTAAACATCATGAGAAAACCTGAGTGTCTAAGGTGTTCAAATACCTCAGCGCTTGAAATTCTCTCTGAGAGAAAGCCCAGTGGGATGTTTATAGGCTACATAAAAAAATGAGAGTGCTTTAACCGTCGTCTTAGTCATTAGTCTGGTTCTACTACAGCAGCTACTCAGCTGTGTGGTGTCGGCCTAGAGAATAGCACCAACCCAATTCTTCACGCGGGTGTCGTAAAAGGCGACTAAGGGACACAAACCGGGGGGTGGGCAGCAGCGCCCTCTGCAGTACAATTTCACCAAACTGCGACCCCCAACCCACATGCCCAGCGTGGGGATTATGGGCATTACCCCCTATGATAGCACAACGTGGCGCTCTTTAGGGGAGGGCGATGTCAAATGTCCGAAATTGTTCAGAGGAGTATCTTAAAAATATATGGGACATTTAAACGTGTTTTAAAAGGGGAATGGAATGCGTAGACCAAATTTTCCCCTTGAGACGTATGGTATAGAACTTTCTTCTTCTTCTTCAGGCTTTATTAGTCCACTGCTGGACATAGCCCTCCCCTAATGAGCGCAAGGTTGTGCCATCATTGGGAGGGTAATGCCCATAATCCCCACGCTGGGCGTGCGAGTTAGGGATCGCAGTTTGGTGGAATTGTACGGCAGGGGGCGCTGCTGCCCACCCCCCGGTTTGGTGGCATAAAGTTCTATATCATAAAGGCTGTGTAGTGTGGCTCTAGGCCGACACCACACAGCCTTTATGATATAGAACTTTATGACATTGAAACTAATTTGAAAATTTATACTACGTAGCTTCATTAAATTAAGGGTTAAATGAATTCTACGGATCCCCCAATCGAGGCCCATTAGGCACATCTGGCCGCCCATTCCGGAGACGCGCGTCTGTAATGACGCCATTATTTGCCACTTCCGTTAGATAAACTTCTATGTTTGGTTTCACATTGGAAACGCTCGTGGCCTTGTCAAACCGAGCGATCGGCATTAATCGCTTAAGTTAAGCTCGCTCGTAGCCCCGGCTGCCTGAGTGATTTTAAAACGATCACGAAGGTTAAGCAACACAGGTCGCTTTCAGTGCATGCATGGGCGACCGTCTATGACAAACGCTAGGGGCATTTTTCTAAACGGTTCCGTGCTTCGCAAGGCACGTTAAGCAGTTGGTGCCGGCTGCCGTCGATAGATGGCAGTCGTTAAGCCATTAAGTCAGAGGCCTTAGAGTGGCTTGAAAACTTCTGACAGTTCAAGTGTCGACCTGTTGCCTTTACAAAAAACGACAAAAAAAATCACGGTTGTCGAATGAGAGGCCCGCTTAAATACTCATTATATTATTTATATTTTTGTATTTATTGTGATAGCGGCAAGATCGATTCATCAGCAGTAAAAAACTGTCTAGCTATCACGGTTTATGATATGAAGCCTGGTCACAGACAGACAGACAGACATACATACAGGCAGAGTAGAGTCTTAGTAATAATACCCAAAGAGCAAGGGATTCTTGCCCTTTGGGTCGGAAATCTTAGTGAACACTTTATAATACGAGTACAATAAAAAACTTTATTATACAACGATAAAAATAATTATAATCACAATTGAACCATGAACCGGTGGGCGCTCGTGGTAATTAAGCCTCTCGATTGTTAAGTGATTGTTGTGCCTCATTTCGCTTGAAGACAAATAAATATTTTCTATTATATTCTATTCTATTCTCTCTCTTTCTGAGAGATGGCCTGTGCCCTACAGTGGTACGTATATAGGCTACAAATAAACAACCATGATTTATGAAATCTAAGTAATCGAGAGCAATTTACCATCAGCCAGGTTCGCGGTGGAAACGTTAAGCTGTTTTTCCCTGCAACGCACAGACGCTGTGTGGTGTCGGCCTAGAGAAAAGCACCAACCCAAATTCTTCCCGCGGGTGTCGTAAAAGGCGACTGAGGGACACAAACCGGGGGGTGGGCAGCAGCGCCCCCTGCAGTACAATTCCACCAAACTGCTATCCCCAACCCGCATGCCCAGCGTTGGGATTATGGGCAGTACCCCCAATGATGGCACAACCTTGCGCTATGGCGCTCATTAGGGGAGGGCTATGTCCAGCAATGGACTAATATAGCCTGAAGAAGAAGAAGCACAGATGCACCCGAACAGTATTCGGTCATAAAACAAATGGGTTTAGGAGGTAGACAAAAAATAAACAATACCCTGGTGACGGGACCAGCTAATATCTTCACGTGCACGCTGCAAGCTAAAAAAATTCACAAGTGATGCACCGCAACTCTGGCTGATGCTGATCATATAACCAATCATCATCATCAACCCATTATGTCCCCACCGAGAGGCACATGTCCCTTGCCTAAGTAAGGAATTAGCCATACTCCACAAGGGCCAAGTCCGGATTGGTGGAGCCTTTCAAGACTACCGGCTGGTCTTACTGTCAGAAGTTTTCAAACCGTCCTAAGGACCTTGACTTGGCTTAACCACTGCCATCTATCGATGGCAGCCTGCACCAACTGCTTATCGTCCCTTGCGAAGCACGGTACCGCTCGGAAAAATCCCACTAGCGTTAGTCATAGATCACCTAATGCGCAGAACGCGGCCTACGTTGCTTAACCTTCGTGATCGTTTAAGATCACTCAGGCAGCCTGAACTACGAGCGATTCACGTACCTACCTATAAATATCCTAAAATATCCATCTATATTTGTCATCACATCCCAGGGCGGGATTATCACGGCTCAGCGCCTTCTGCCGAATTCGTAACCGTGGCAACAGTTGTCCAGACGATACTGAGCGAAGAACCTTAATTAATTTCACTGATTGATGGTTCTCTAAGCTTAATGTCTACCCGATGTCAAAGGAAGGCTCTGTCGTACCCTTGAGACAAGAACGATTTCGTATTATCACGACAATGACTGTTAAGAATATAAGAATAAGAGTATTTATTGTGAGCTTAGACATAATTTAATATACCTCTAGACTAATCAACCTAGTTTAATGCCATCTGATGGTTTAATGCCATCGTGAGACTCCGCGTTGCTTCATTTATGGACAGAGTTGCCACGTGTGGAAACTCAATAATAAGAGAGCTGTCTGACAGGGTCTTTTGACGGATACGTAGGTACAAGTGTTGGATAGGTGTCTTGTAATCTTAGTACTAATGCATCCTTTGACCCTACTTTCTTGTATAAGTAGTTCTAAAAACTTTTCTTTTTAATTTAATTCTATTGTACCGCCTGCTTGTATGGACGCATAGTCTGAAATAAAGTTTTATTTATTATTATTTATTATTATAATATATTATTATATATATTAGACGAGCTCTGTGGCGTTGCGGTAGCGCATCTACCTACCATGCAAGAGGTCCCGGTTTCGAATCCCGGCTGAGAACAAAAAAAACCCCAGGTCTTGGAAGTTTAATGATTGTGATGTCGTTGTTTCTGATTCCCACAACACAGGGTATCCAAGTGTGGGGCCAGAAGCAATATATGTGCCTGTACGTAAATGTTATGTTAATTTAAATATTAAGTAATTAAATATAAATATTCATGGACATATTACACAGATATCGTTAGCCCTATAAGAACAACTAAATGACTTGTGTTATAGGTGCTAACTTGACGATAGATTTAATATAATAAATGCATAGATAACATCAAAGACCCGAGACAAACTAGAAATGTTCGTTTCCTATATTGAGCCGGCCGGGGATCGAACCCGAGACCTTCGGTTTTACAGTCAGCGTGCCAAACCGCTGCGCCACCGAGGCCGTCAAAGAACGTTGGACGTTATATTATGCAGTAACAGTTGCTAATTAAAATAGACTCACCAAATTTTACCGTAGCGGTGTACTCACATCTCCGTTGTGAATATGTGATGGATGGATGAATGTTCACATATTTTATACATGTATATGTTATTTGATTACACTATTTTTATTTTTAATGCACTAACCCGTGCTAAGGAACAAATTTAAAAACCTATTTAGAGGCTAAAAATTTCACCCATGCCGGGATTCGAACCCGCAACCTCTGGCTATCCGTACCAGCGCTCTACCAATTGAGCTCAATTGGTAGAGCGCTGGTACGGATAGCCAGAGGTTGCGGGTTCGAATCCCGGCATAGGTGAAATTTTTAGCCTCTAAATAGGTTTTTAAATATGTTATTTGCCTTCATTTCGTAGTTTTGTAGATAATAGCGTTGTGCGATAGTTTTGTGAATTGTACTACCTGCTAATCTTGTCTCCAAAACTTAGGTTAGTTAAATAAATATGTTTTGGTGATAATATTACAACCTTTATGTCATCTTTATGAATAAATTGCATGCTCTTTTCACAGACATATAATTGGTATTTAATAAAACATAAACTGAAATAAATAAATATAAACTAAAACTAAATTGAAGATTAAATAAACTAAAAACTAATTAATATAAAATAATAGATGTAAATACCTATAATGTTATGTTTACAAATAAAAAACTTGCCTCAGGTCGGTGTCCCTCGGCAGAGAGCCCAGAATGCTGGCAACATTCCCCCTTTGGATGGCCAGACTTATCCTCTGGCCGAGGTATGCGCCATCCCTCCTGTCCCCCGTGGCGTCGACAGCTCGTGAGCGAACACGCCTCGGGGTCCCAATGTTTTATAATAATAATATAACTTGTATAGAATCAGGCGTTACTTCGCAGAAATCCATAATAGCATTAAAAAAGTAAAATTACTTTGCTAAATTCCGCCAAAAATCCCATAAGCACCATGCACCATGGTGCTTGTGGGATTTTTGGCGGAATTTAGCAAAGTGATTTTAACTTTTAATGCTAATAATAGAACATTTATTTCCGATAACTCAACTCCACACTTTATTAGTCTGACTTAAATTCTAATGTGAGTACGAGCTATGTCTATTTACAATGATTTTTGACCAGTGCTTAATTAGCGCTGAGTCATAGCGTTCTGCGACTACACATAGTTATGTCATTTACTGGCTCGCATAGAATATATAAATACAATATAATATAGAGCATAGAGATAGATACGTGGATAGCATATCCTATATTTGATACAGATATTACAGTAACAGACATAATATTAAAATATAGTTCAATTTGCGGCCTTATCAAGGAGTTGTGATGGATCTAAACTGAATTAAATGCGAATTGAGCTATACGTGATACAAGATAATAATATTTGTTGTTCATTGTCATAAAGTAACGCATTATTTCTGACTAAAAGCTCTGAAACGTAGCATTTTGTGAGTCTTCTTGGTAGCTCTCATCGGCATGTTTTTAGTAACCCAAGTATAATCACTAGAAAGTTTAGACATATAGTACCGTAAAAATTATTTGAATCACAAACCTAATTCGGTCGGTGTGAAAATAACTGGCTTGATTTGTATTCTTTCCCATGTCCCTGCCATTTTACAATACAAATAGGCTATGACTAATTGGCTTTGTCGCATTGCACCAAGTAGTCACGGCAGGTGAACATTAATTGGACACCAATTACGAGTATGCGACAAAACTTTATTTATCGATTTGTTGATATGCTTCTCGATGTCAACAGTAACATTGATTGAGCGAGTGGGGTAAGGGACGCTATCTAAGCTTGAAACTACTGAACATTTTCTTACACACGAAAAACTAATGTAGGTACTGTGATGCCATATCACAGTACAGTCTGTTAGCTTTTAGAATATACCTGGGGTTCTAGAGTAGGCTTCGGTTTTCGCCGAAAGCAGACGAGTTCAATACTATTTCCTGTTCTGTATAAAACTTTTCAATACTATTTTGAAAAGTTATGTAAAGTTACAAATTACAATACAAAATAAATCTCTATTACACGAATATATCCAATTTTATTCCATAGTAGCCGAGGTATATTCTAAAAGCTAAGAAACTGTACCTACATTAGTTTATATTTATTTATCGATTTCTTAATGTGCTTCCCGATGTCAACAGTAATAATGAGTAGGTTAAGGGACGCCTTCTAAGATTGAATCTACTGAAAAAGCTTCTTTACACATGAAAAACTTATGTAAGTACTGTGATGACCTAGCTAACTGAAACTGAATGTTTTGCTTCTTTATTTTCAGGGTTGCGTACCTCGAAAGGAATAAGCGGTACCCCTAAAGGATTACTTTCTTTTCCGTCCGTCTATTTTTGACCCTTTATTTTTGCAATGCGTGGAGGTATCGAGTTGAACTTAAAACTATAATATACTCAAGTCCACAGTACCTTGAAGTTGTGAAAAAATAAGCTTCTAAGTTACTCGTAACGCAAAAATTGGTACGGCTGTTTACGCCGCAAGAAATGTATATTTCAACACTCGAGGGAGACAAGTTTTATAGGGTACATTCCGTTGACCTAAAACTATGAAATTTGGCAAGTAATATTATCAGTTACTACAGGTACAGAGAAAAATCTAAAACCTATATATTTGTGATTCTTAAAGTCATTAACTCAAGTCTTCAGTCCCTTGAACCCTTTAAGACCCTTTATTTTTGCAATCCGTGGAGGTATCGAGTTGTACTTAAAATTATAATACAGGTACTCAAGGCCACAGTACCTTGGAGTTGTGAAAAATAAGCTTCTATGTTACTCGTAACGTAAAAAATTGGTACAGGTGTTTACTCCGCGAGAAATTTGGCAAGTAATATCATCTGTTACTACAGGTACAGAAAAAAATCTAAAACCTATATATTTGTAATTCTTAAAGCCATAAACTCAAGTCTTCAGTCCCTTGAAGTTGTGAAAAAATATAACTTTTAAGTTACTGTTTATGCCGCAAAAAACATATTATATAAAAAACACTCGAGGGAAACAAGTTTTATAGAGTACTTTCCTTTAACTTAGAACTATGAAATTTGGCAAGTAACATCAATAAAATCACCTCCTAAAATGTAAACAAAAAACCACTACTTGTAAAAAATTTAAAAGAAATAAACATTATTATAAGCATTTACAAAAAAAATTTTTGTAAATTATGTATAACGTCTCTTGGAAGAACAATAAAAGGCTTTTTAATTTTATTTATTTATTTATAAGCATTTACAAGTACAGAGGAAAATTTGTATGCTATACATTTAAAACCTATTTAGAGGCTAAAAATTCTACCCATGCCGGGATTCGAACCCGCGACCTCTGGCTATCCGTGCCAGCGCTCTTTCCAACTGCGCTAATGGGCGACTCACCGGCATCAGTGAAATTTCGAACCTCTTTACACTGTACGTAATACAGAGAATAGTGTAAAGAGGTTCGAAATTTCACTGATGCCGGTGAGTCGCCCATTAGCTCAGTTGGAAATGGAAAGAGCGCTGGCACGGATAGCCAGAGGTCGCGGGTTCGAATCCCGGCATGGGTAGAACTTTTAGCCTCTAAATAGGTTTTTAAAATTGTCCTTAGCACGGGTTAGTGCATTAAAAATAAAAATAATCATGCTATACATTTGTAAAGAAATTAAGTTCCGGAAATGCTTGGTAAAAACTGCAAGATGCCATGCCTTAACTATTATAATACGTATGTAAGTAACTACAAATTAGAATGGAACCCTCGATGTGCGAGTTCGACTCGCACTTGTCTTTCAATATCCTATCGTTTTCCTAGCTTTCTCTTCGATTCAATATCTGGCTGTGCCGGCCTGTGATCACAAAGAGGTATCTTTATAGTACAATTTCTCTTCCACCAAAAATTTAGCTAGAAAGGGTATAACGAGTGTGATGGCTAGCCTGCATAGGAGTCTAATTTGATTTTGGATGTTAATGATACGTGTTTTAGGAATTAGTCGTCAAGTGCTGTGGAAGGAGATAGCAGGTCGTCGTCGTCGTCGTCAGCCTATACTAGTCCACTGTTGGACATAGCCCTCCCCTAAAGAGCGCCACGTTGTGCTATCATAGGGGGTAATGCCTATAATCTCCACGCTGGGCATGCGGGTTGGAGACCGCAGTTCGGTGCATTGTACTGCAGGGGGCGCTGCTGCCCACCCCCCGGTTTGTGTCACCTCCCTTAGTCGCCATTTACGACACCCGCGGGAAGAATTGGATTGGTGCTATTCTCTAGGCCGGCACCACACAGCAACCACCAGATAGAATGTAAATGTTGTATTTTATACAATCACCTATTTCAGTAGGTGGTCTAATAGAGGCTGAACATCAAACCACAATTCATTGCTTACTACGCCAGTTCGATGTACATTGCATTGCCAATTAACTCAAATATTAACTATTAAGAACACTAACGGTATTTATGTAATATTTATGGTCAACACAATGCGCACCAATTTGTGATAAAATAGTATGAGGGAACTATTAATCGATAGTTTTATGAAACGTGCCCAAGCCTGATTATGTAACTTTTCATGTATACACCTGTGTGCAAAAACGAAATATCTACTGCACTTTACAATTATGTTGCTCAATATAAGAGATTTCTTAACCAGAAAAAAACAGTCATATTATGTGCACAAAATAAACTACAAAAGACCTAAACAACAACCTCTCTTTGTTCGCAGGCGACGCGTTCGTTTACAAGGACCTTTACGGTGGCATCAGCATCTTCTACGCGGCGAACCAGACCAGCAAGACTCTGATGCCGAATACTACCTTCGTGAGTAATTAGATAGAGAAATCTTTATTGCAAACCAGTAAAAAAACACTGTTCATGATTTCCTATTCTAAGACGGATGGACGATTACACGACGTGGTCCAAATTAACGTTAATGTGGTTAAATAAGCAAAAAGCATTTCTCAACGATTCGTGATACTCATACGTCGTTATATATTATCGCGTCGCGTCTTATCGCGATTATTTATTAGGTAAAACGTATTTACCTTATTTCCCGACGTTTCGGCAGCGTTGTAGTTGCCGTGGGCACGGGGTGGACTGAAGTGGCGAGTACAGTAAATTATTACTGAACAGCCTTTAACACGCTGCCAGTATTAGGTATGAAGCAGAAGTAAATAAAATCAATGAAGAAGAAAAAATAGATGAATAACCATTTATTTCTAAGAACAAAGACGTCTTACACTTGACCTATTAGACACAACATTTCTTAGATGTTAAATATTGATTTAGAACCAAATGTAAGAAACAGCTTCGTTTACAAAGTTCCCAATTTAAAAAAAAACTTATGAATGACAAAATCTCAACGAGTAACAGTGTGACTGGTTGGAAATAATTTATCAGGAATAATAGTTGGGAATTTTTACAAAAATAATTTCCAACGAGTCATACTGTGGCTCGCTGCGGTGTGACTCGTTTGGAACAAAAGATTAGACTCGTATGGATACATAAGACATATTGTAATTACAATACAATGTATGTTATCAAGACCAATGAGTTAAGCGCCATAAGATATTATAAATAAATCATTGTTTTGTTCCAGAGGGTCCTAGAGCCGGCCACCTACAGCCTGTCAGCGGACCGGCGGTTTCTCCTGCTGGCCCAGAGCGTCCAGAAGCTGCACCGATACTCCTACCTAGCACGCTACACAGTCTACGATATACTGACGGCGTGAGTCTCTGCATCTACTTAACGAGACGATTTATACAGCGTCCAGTGGCATCTTCACTCACACTAGATGTGTAAAGGGACCACTCGGATGCTGCAGTGTCTCGCACATGGTTTTAGATGGTGTAGATTTGCCCAGTCCTTCTATTACGTAACATTTCACTCTATCGAGCTAAGCATTTAGACAACACCAAAATGTCATAATCAACATCACTCGACTCCGAGACTACGTACATAATAATGCCCCAGCACCTATACCATCCCGACAGCTCAGTCGGCCTAGCCCACAGGGAAAACTAGTCAATAACCGCGGAGCCAACCAAGCCGAGGGTTTTCTCACGATGTTTTCCTTCACGTTATCGTGTGGTATTGCGAATGCAAATTCGCAAAGTCATTGGTACATGCCTGCACGAGGGATCGAACCTGGATCTCTCGCTTACGAGTTAATTTTTGCACCCACGGAGCAACCACCACTCAGTCTGCGCGAGTCTATAGTCATACTTTTAAGGCGCTACGCGCTGTTAACTAGTGCAGTGCAGTGAAAAAAAACATAGCATATTATAAACATGTTATAACGCCTCCATAACAGGTGAATCCACTTTTGGACCCCCTGGGTTTCCCTTCCCCTTTTAAAACTACCATTATATATTTTTACTATTTATTGCCGCATAAACAGGGTCAGGCCCGAGAAGCCTAACAATTAGCAATATCAATGAACAAATTCGTGTAGAAAAGTTTTCCTTTCTGGCAGGCCAGACTAAGATAACTTTTTCTCCCCCCATCAAGCTCAGCCCACTCGAAACACAGAGTAAACTTCCTCAGTACGCCCGCGACCCTAATTAATATTATTGTAAAGACTGAGCCCTCAGAAGTAGGGATGCAAACGCTCTGGGATGGGCACAGAAGTTCGTTCTCCACCCTAATTTAATTTCAGACATTATACGGAAGCACTTGTGTCCTAGTGGAACTGAGTGATTGGAATCAATCACTTGGGTTAAGCAACAGTAGGCGCTGTCAAATGGTATAGAGGTGACCGTCACTACCGCTAGTGGCATTTTTCCGAGCGTTTCCGTGTTTCGGTAGGTGGGTTAAGCTGTTGGTGCCGGCTGTCATGTAATGGCAGTCGTTAAGCCATGTCAGTGGGCTTGTGGCTTGATAACTTCTGACGGTAAGGCCCGCCACTGTCTTACAATACTTTACAAACCCGCACTTGGCCCCCGTGGTGGAATACGTCCTAACCTTCCTGCGACGCAGGAAAAGCTGCGTGCCCCAGAAGTGGCGACATACAAAGGGTTGATATCATCATGATGGTAACGGCTTTTGCATACGGTAACGGCAAAGCCCTTGCTTTGTTCCGTTTCCTTTTGATTATTTTTATTCGCCTTTTTTGGTATTAATTCCAATGAGTTAAATACCAAAAAAAAGGTAACCAAATTCACAAAATACATCAATATGTATTATGTGGATTTGGTTACATCTTGTATATTGTAACTCATGTATTTCTTTATTTATTTACATGAATATTGTAACATAACAGTAAAACTACAACAAATCGTTACAATACTATAACTAAGCACCATCTGGCACATCTTCTAGCATTCTCTTACATACGTTTACCACACTTTCAATCCCATTCGCAAACACATCCATCACACTCTGGTGCTTCAGCGAGCAGGCACAGAGTAGCCGCAGCGCGCCCGCGACTGGCGACTGCTGGTACAGGTTGGTGCCGGCATCTATATCGGCGAATACGAGTAGTTTATGCCTCCGCGCCCTGAAATACCAATCAGGTACAAATAATCAAACGTCTTTTTCGATTAGGTCCATGGCGTCGATTTTACCCCTTGTTGTGTAACGGTGCAAACCTCTTTACACCATTGTTTGATATTTCTTTAATTCTGTCTATCATTTTCAAAAATTTCAAATTACTGTTTCCATTTTTACCCCCTATGGTAGCGCTCGTGGCGCTCTTTAGGGGAGGGCTATGTCCAGCAGTGGACTAGTATAGCCTGACGACGACGACCCTTTTTTGAGATTTCCCTCATTTTTAGCATTATCTATCTATATCTATAATCAGCCCACATCAACCCACTACTGGGCATAGGCCTCCCTCTCCCTCATTTTTAGCATTATCTATCTATATCTATAATCAGCCCACATCAAC
Organism: Yponomeuta sedellus; assembly: GCA_934045075.1. NCBI lineage: Eukaryota > Metazoa > Arthropoda > Insecta > Lepidoptera > Yponomeutidae > Yponomeuta > Yponomeuta sedellus. The sequence goes on along the minus strand of OW203744.1, from coordinate 11,598,506 downwards.
CCACTACTGGGCATAGGCCTCCTTTTTATTGCGCCATTCCTCACGATCCTATTCTAACCTAATCCACCTCTGACCCGCAACCCTCACGATGTAGTCTGACCATAGCATTACTACTTCACATTTCAACTAGACCTGACTATTTTTACCTGCTTCTTTTTTATCCAATTTTCTGTTTATGTTACAAATAAAAAAAATAAACAAACAAACACATTTAAATAAAGCACAAAGTTGAAGTCGTTCCAGTTTTATTACTTATTAAAAGTTTTACAACATCACACTTATATATAGTGATGCTGTGCAACGCGCAGGTTCATGATTTCTGTAGTATTCATTCTATATCTGTAGGGTTACAAATCTCTGAGAAGTGGGGAAGTATCACTCGAATACCCCACCCTTTAAAACTCACAAAGGGCCCAGAGACTCCGCGACGTCGCCTAAATGTTTTCGAAGAGGTTTCCTTTCATTTATCACAGATTTAACATTCTGATGCGATATGGTTTTATGTTGATCTTAAGATCTTTGTTACATAGGTAAATTGAATATAGAAAAAATGCCCTTAATAACAGCTGTTTTTTTTATGGTAGTTTTTGTTATTACTAGAGTTATGTTATACGTTATTATCGTATACATAACGTATTGCGCTTCCGATGAAACTTCAAATCCATTACAAAAGTCGAGAAACCTGAAGACTTTGGTTTTTTTACAGAAATCTTATATTCGGCTCTAGTATTAATAATTGGTGTAGTTGACAAATAATAGGTAACACTACTTTTATTTTTAATGCACTAACCCGTGCTAAGGAACAAATTTAAAAACCTATTTAGATTTAGCTCAATTGGTAGAGCGCTGGTACGGATAGCCAGAGGTTGCGGGTTTGAATCCCGGCATGGGTGAAATTTTTAGCCTCTAAATAGGTTTTTAAATTTGTTCCTTAGCACGGGTTAGTGCATTAAAAATAAAAATAGTATAATTTATTTGCTAGAACACGGGTATATATCATGTTTTAAATTTATTCTTAAGATCCTTCATGTTCTACCTTTCGGTGTGCAAATATTGCCTATCGTCCGACATTGTCAGTGTAGTGTGTCGCAACCCTAATAGTGTTTTGTGATGGCTGATTGAGGGTAGTCTGAAACCTTATCAGCCGAAGATGCGAGCGGGCACCATTGCCAATTGCTCAATTGGTAGAGCGCTGGCATGGATAACCAGAGGTTGCGGGTTCGAATCCCGGCATGGGTGAAATTTTTAGCCTCTAAATAGGTTTTTAAATAAATTATTTTTACTTTTACTTTACTTTTTTTACTTTTAAGCCATGCGACTTTTTTTGACTCTAACACTTCTTGATGACCGGATCCAACGTTTGCGACAGTTTGAAACCACATTCCCGATTAACACATTTCCTCATACTGTCGCTATATTATTTATTTTTATAACCGCGCTGCTATATACGTCAAAACCTATTGTTATTTTAATTCCGCCATTTGTACCATCTTTGGTAACTGTAATTTTTGTGTACAATAAAGAATATTCTATCTACTTGTATCGTTCAGAATATCTCATGGCTTGAAAAACCCACGGATATTCTAGATCTCGGTCGACGGAACAAATCTCTTAACTCAATTAAAACTTGGCATTTCGAGCAGCCAAGATTGAATACAAATTAAACTTGCCATTTCAATAACATGTCTGCTCAACTCAGTGTGAAATCAAAGCAGAAGTTTGAAATCGCTTAGTTAGATTAGCCTTCAGTTGGTGAGTTTCACTTCATTTCCGAACAAACTGGTCTGGATTGTACGACATCAAAATATTTATGTTAAATGTGTGGCCTATTGTGATCCACTGCAGGGTTCTCTCGCTGAGAGTAAGGGATTAATCAACACGCATGCCCACCGTATATGTATGTTATGCTTGAAAATATTATTAAAATATAGAATATTAAAATGTTCCAACCAAGTTTTAATTATGAAATAAATAACCTTCCAACAATTCATCTAGCAAGGAATTCGTTACAGTAAGTACTATATGTTGTACTTAAAACTTCTTCTTTTCGTGTCAGCGTTTCGACCAGTTTATATTTTTCCTGCCCAATAGTTGGCCACTGCGATAAATTATAACTAATTAAAGTAAGTTATGCTGTGAGGTGTCGGCCTAGAGAATAGCACCAACCCAAATTCTTCCCGCGGGTGTCGTAAAAGGCGACTAAGGGACACAAAGCGGGGGGTGGGCAGCAGCGCCCCCGGCATTACAATTCCACCAAACTGCGATCCCCAACCCGCATGCCGAGCGTGGGGATTATGGGCATTATGATGGCACAACCTTGCGCTATGGCGCTCATTAGGGGAGGGCTATGTCCAGCAGTGGACTAATATATAGCCTGAAGAAGAAGAATATATGTAAATATTAATATAATATTATAAATATATTATATAATTTACATATTTTTTTCTAATTCTTCACTTAATATCAATCGCGCACCCTGTCTTTTTCTCTTTTAATCGTATTCAACCCGACAGTGTTTTTGCAGAGTTCAAAGGAGTAATTTTTTTAATGATAGTAACTCTGCCTTTATTTCACTCTATTGCCAGGCTTCTGTCTCATAGAGAGAGAGAGCATAGGCTTTGTCATTATTTGTACTCACCGCGGATTGGAAACAGCATGTGATCAGCTTTTCTCAAGTTGATTTCCTTCGCTGTTGGTATCAACTTTACAATATTTTCCCGTAGTAAAACTCAGCTTATGTGTTAATCCAGGGTAACAGCTATCTCCATACCAAATTTTATTAAAATAGCTCCAGCCGTTTAGACGTGAAGCAGTAAGAAACATACACACTCATAAACTTTCACCTTTATAATATTAGTGTGATTAAACGTAAGTATGTTTCGAAAGTTGGAAAAAACAGAATGATTTTAACGTAAAACCGGCTTGCCCTTAGTCGCCATCTCACCTGGCCCTCGGCGATCTCAGAACGTTTTACTTAGTACGCTGACAATGGTATGGTAATGGAATGGTGATATCAACTCTTTATATGCCCCCACTGCTGGGGTACGGGCCTCTTCCTGCATCGCAGGAAGGTTAGGTCCTACTCTATCACAGGGGCCAAGTCCGGGTTGGTGGGATTGCTCCCACAAATTTGCAAGTATACCTACGTAGTCAACAAAAGAAAGGTAATGCCGGTATTTGAACCCGAGCACCCACGGATAGCCAAGAACCTACGCGTCCAAAGTAAAAGCCGAATCTACTGCCCTAAGTTCGGAAACGTTTACTTAGATTAACCCCCTGTTCATTTCCGACCAAAAGGCATTCTATTCCAATCATTTTTATTCAGCCAGTATTTCGCGGAGCTCAACCCACAGAGTAATCCGACCGAGTGATTCGCTTACGCCGAATCATTGCCGGGCTCTATCGGCCACAGAGTAAAGCCAAAATCAAAAGTTTAAATTAAATTCGTTGGGGCGGTCTGATTCAAGTAGATTTGGGTTCCACATTTGAATGTACAGAAGATTTTGATAAAGATTGTAATATTACGTTAATCTTTAACAGATCTTCACATATTTGTATGTACTCAGTGATTTAGCAATAAAACTACATAGGTAAAAATAACTAAAATTAACTAAAACGCAAAATGACCGCTTACTAAAAACATTGCAACAAAAACAATAAGATGAGTTGTTGAGATGATAATACAAATATAATTTAAATACACATACGTACATAAAGTAGTACCAAAAAATATGCTACGATACTCAATGCAATCTTGATCTTGTTTTTGACCCCACGTTTTAGATTTTTTAAATATTTTTGACTCCAAAAATAGTAAAATAAAGTTTTGTTCCCTTTTCTTTGTAACACTTGACACAAAAAATATAATCCATAAAGGACTGACTAGATTCTTGTTCTTTATCAATCACATAAATTATTTTCAACGTAAAGAAGTAACATTCTGATTGTTACATGTCAATACAAAATGTAAGCCGCTGCCTTCGGGCTGTATTGTAGAGGAGAAAAACGCAGCGGGAAAAAAATCCACTCTTATCACAAGTCATCTTAAACCAAATACATCAGTTACCACTTATACGTTTAATAAGATTTCATTTTTACCATCAATAACTTTAAATGCCAAAGCATTAGCTGTCTTACAAAAGTAGGGACAACATACGTGCTGCGGCCAGACACATGAACAGCACTCGTTCACAAGAATAACGTAATGGTCAGCCATCATTAGTCTAAACCATTTTGGAGGGAGATAGATGACCCGGCCACGCCAGCTTACGAATGACCGCTAACCTGCAGTTAAAGTGTTGTAAGTTAGAGAATGTATGATACAGTTATCGGTAAGGCCGTCGAGAGATGGTATTAAGTGGACTGTATAGTTTATAATGTCTTGATTACTGGTCATGATGGAATAAAAGGCTCAATAATTGGTGAAATATGTAGAAATGTAATGACAATGCAAAAGAACAAGATAAGAATGAATGTCAATATGTACAATGAAACCTCCTGCCGACGTTAACTCTATAATGGCGTAGACGGTTATTGTTACAGCTACGGTCTTACACCGTGGTAGTAAACCATTGGTTAGCCTTTGTGCCAACTTTAAGTAACTACTTCATCTGTGACGCGGGGCACTCGTTAAAATGTTTGAGTTGTGTTTGAGTGAACGATCATTGAGCTTTGATGAATTACATGACTTGATTAAAGAGTTTCTGCGGCTTTATGGATGTTGAGACGACTTTCGTTACAGTGAAATCCCTTTGTCTGATTTAAATTAAATAAGGTTATCGTGAAATTTCTGGAACATGTCAATTAGAGTTTAATTTTTTTTCTATTTATTGCATAATTCAATTTGTCTGCTTTTACAAAGGCAGATTTGAGGGATTTACGCTGATGTAGCCTGTAACACTTGCGCTAGCACGATGAATCAATTGAGATATTGTTTGTCAAAATCTGACCGGTGGTTAATAAGTTATAAGGAAACACAGAATAAAACATATACTATACATACGAGCCAAACACATCTCTTTTTGGGCTCCGGCGCAGTCGCGTAAAAAAAGGCTTTTTTTGCGTCGATGCTGTCGAGTCTTGGTTGCCTTAGGTTCACCACCGTGGTTCTTAAAAATTTTCAGTAGCATAATTTATAGATATGACTGACAATTTTCATTATTTTTATTCGCTCGAACTAGGTAAAAAATAAACAAAATGCTTCAAAAACAAGGTATATATGGTTTTTGGAGCATTTTAAACAGTATTCTAAGTTAAATACATTTGTCAAGTCACAGTAGCAATATCACTCGCTAAGTGTGAAGGAAAACATTGTGAGGAAACCTGAGTATGTGAGGTGTTCATCTATCTCAGCTCTTGAAATTACCATTCCGCGGTGGGCACGTGTTTTATTTTAACATATAATTTTTCATAGTCGCTGCGTTGTGACTTCGGGAGAACTTGTTTTAATTAATGTTAGAATCGACTTTCAGTCAGAAGCTTACAATCTTTCAGACTCACTAATGAACGAGAGCTTTTAGAATATGCATTTAGATTTTTACATCACGACCATTTGAAGGTAGGTAGGTAAAACGAACCTAACACGCCACTTTCAGCTCAAATAAAAATGGGTAAATACTAGCAACATTTTTGTTTTGAAAATGCTGGCTGAAAATGTTTATCCAAGGCCATTTCGAAAGACAAAGATGGCCATTTATCACCGCTCGTTCTATTTTTAAACCGCGTCATTTTATCTGTCCAGTCTTTGCCCTGTGTACTTTTTAGAAAGAAATAAAAAGATGCGGTTCCATCTTCAACATTAAATACCTTTGCCCGAAATATGTAGGTGACACAGAAACTCCTTTTTATACCAGTCATCCACCTTTTTGCGTCTTGAAAGCTACATAATTATGCTGCTTGAAACCATGCGAGGTTAAATTTTAATCAAGCAAAGTACATGTTAAGTTGTATTTTCATCGTTAAGGTTATCGGAGGGTCAGCGTGAATCCGTCCGATTTTGTTTAGTACAGTTATCGTCCAGAGTCAAACCGACTGAGAATATAAGTGTGTCTCGGGATTAGCGTTCTTTATTATTTTTGTAAAGCACTATGGCTATCAAACTACCTCATCAAGCGCCTTGTAGCGCCAAAATTCCCTACAAATGTAGTTTAGTCTTATGCTCCAAACAACGGAAGGATACTTTGTCCATAAATACCTCAAAAAGTCCTGAAACACGTCAACGTCACGTCGTGTCAAACTTAATCAATCTTAACACGTCTTGATTAAAAATCGCCGTCCCTAAATCTTAACATGTCAAACTTAACACTCGTGCACTCTACTCAGTTACAATACGGGCGAGGTTACAACTAACAGCGTCGGAGTGGTCCCTTCACCCATCTAGTGTGAGTGAAGATGCCACTGGACGCTGTATAAATCATCTCATTACGTTGATGCAAAAAGGCCAATACTACTACTACTACAACTAAAATTTAAATACTGATGTGCTGTCGACTATAGTTGAACTGAGAAAACATTAAATGGCGATTAATTAAAATAATCCCATCTGTAACATCACAGATGGGAAGACGACATAAAGATCACAGCTGGACCTAACTGGAGAAGGGTTGCAAAGGAAAGAGACCAGTGGAAATCGTTGGAGGAGGCCTATGCCGAGAGGCACACTGTGTTAAGAGACATTCTCTGAACTAATAGACTCATATTAATCTAATCTAAGGAACTTCATCTCTCTAATACAGAATAAAAGGGCTTATTATTATTATTATTATATAATTAAATTAACGTACTATATCCCACTAGTAATAAAACATAAAAATAACATAAACTCACGCCTGTACTCCAGAAACATAGGCAGAGATCACGGACTGAGTTTTGCCACGATCCTGACAGATCACTAGTAATACAATGTCTACTAAGTACCTATATGATTTGTAAGAAAGATGTCCGAAGATCTTCAGTTCTAATACTAAAGAGGTTATTTATTAGGTACTCTAGCGTCATTCATTTGTTTTTGAAAAATCTAAACCCAATGTCTTAAATATTGTATGTCTTTTAAAAAAATCCATTACTGATGTTTACATCACCTGTATTTCAGTTCAATTTTTAATTGTACTTTAGTTTTGGCGCTGGTTGTTAGATAATTTTTAAAACCACACATGTTAAATAGAATCGACTCTGTATTCGATTAAGACCCGTATCGATTACCAATGCCATACATACTAAGGGGTATGTTCCCGTGGACCGTGTAGCTAGACCATCTGAAACTTCCGAAGATCTTCAGTTCTAATACTAAAGAGGTTATTTATTAGGTACTCTAGCGTCATTCATTTGTTTTTGAAAAATCTAGCAACCCAATGTCTTAAATTTTGTATGTCTTTTAAAAAAATCCATTATTGATGTTTACATCACCTGTATTTCAGTTCAATTTTTAATTGTATTTTAGTTTTACATTCGCGCTGGATGTTAGATAATTTTTAAAACCACACATGTTAAATAGAATCGACTCTGTATTCGATTAAGACCCGTATCGATTACCAATGCCATACATACTAAGGGGTATGTTCCCGTGGACCGTGTAGCTAGACCATCTGAAACTTCCTGTTCTGTCCGCGGCGTAGACTTTGATTAATTTGTTGCAGTACTGCTGCACTACAGCTAGGGCTGCCACGTCGCCGAGTTTGGCAGGGGGATCTCTAAAATGCATAATAATAATGAGTTTTAAACACTGCAAACCTCTTTACACCATTTTTTTTATAGTTCTTTAATTGTGTCTATCATTTTCAAAAATTTAAAATTACCTCACCCATTTTTGAAATTTCCATTTTTTAGCATTATTACTTCACATCTTGACTAGACCTGACTATTTTTACCTGCTTATTCCATTATAATAGATTAGATCAGTTTTCTGTTTGTTATTATAAATAAAACATACTATAAATAAAGCACAAAGTTGAAGTCGTTCCAGTTTTATTATTTATTAGCTGACCCAGCGAATTTCGTACCGCCTAACAGTCGATTCTTGAATTTTCTTTTTTTTTTTTCTCTCCGTAAGAACCATCCTCGTACTTCAAGGAATATTCTAAAAAAAGAATTAGCGAAATCGGTTCAGCTGCTCCCGAGATTAGCGCTTACCAACACATTCGGCGATTCATTTTTATATTATAGATTAAATTATCTATAACATCAATTTGGCGCCCAATGTGGGGCGACGAACGATGGGTCAATTATTTTCGTTGGGGATGAACGTTGGGGGCCATTGTAGTGTTGTTAGACTTTTATAAATAACTAGCTGACCCAGCGAACTTCGTGCCACCTAACAGTCGATTCTTTAATTATTTTTTAAGAACCATCCCCGTACTTCAAGGATTATTCTAAAAAAAAGAATTAGCAAAATCGGCTCAGCTACTCTCGAGATTTGCGCAACACATTCAGCGATTTGTTTTTATATTATAGATTAATTCAAAATTATTTAAACATGCAGAAAGAGAGACACCTTTCTGGGGAAAATAATATGTAGAGCGTTTTGTATGCATTGATGTTCAATAGAGTATCTAATATTGGTACGGTGATGGTAGTTTCATTGACACTATTGGTAATCTAGTAACAAATCGCATACAATGGTATAACCCATGCAACTTGGCCCCCGTGGTGAAGTATGGCACACACACACACACACACATGTGTTCTTCGGGTGATATGACTGAGTTGTCTGAGTCGTGTGTGCGTTGCGTTACAGGCGGTTCACCAAAGGTATTCATTTTACTACAATCACTAAAAATGTTAAATGGTAGGTACGAGCGAGACAACGTGCCCCATAGAAAAGCAGAGATTGGTATAAATGCGACATTTTTGAAATCTCCGGTCCGGACTTTTTTAAAGGTGGCAGCCCTGACCGCAACGGACAAGTTGCTCCACAGATGGTTGCATGTGGTCTCTAACTATTCTACTCTAGTACCCGCAGGTATCTCGTTGCCAAATCTACACCAAGTTTGTACAAAGAGAATTGAAATGTCGAACTTGCTTCTTGAAGTTTGACCCAGAAACTTGGCTAACTATTTCTATGTATTTTGAGGGTTAGATGCTGACAATGTATAGCGAGAAAGGGACTCCTTCCACAATATGCCATAATTTTGTCGCTATTTATTGCGTTAAACCAAATACTTAGAAGAGTTAAATGGGTGCAATCACCTCAAGAAATCTTTGTGGTTTTTTTCAGATCTGTATAGAGTTTGTTTCTTCATGAGGATATGGCAAAGAATCTTCAAGGCGCTTCAGGGTGCTAATTAGCGCCACCAATGGGAAAAAACATCATAACGTATTAAAAACAAGTTATTTTTTTCCATAGTTAGCACCCCGAAGCGCTTTAAGAAAAAAAGATCAAAACGTATTATTTTTCACAAACTATTTAAAAAATATATATCACTCCCATTCGTTTTAATGCTGCAGGTGGGAACATTGGTAGAGATATTTTGCCATTTTAAAGCTTTCCTGGCAGTGAAAGTTCTTCGAACTGTCGAGAAGAACCGTTGGATGCATATGAGAGTGTTGCAATACATTTATCCTCCTTACGTTTATCTTATCTACTCTTTATCTTTATCTTTGAGTTTTAGTCCATGGAACGGACTGAATAAAGAAAAAGAGGCAATATCAAGTAAAATTTACTTATGTATGTCTATATTATTTTTTTTTAAATTTGTGTCTACTGCAAGATATAACTACATACTTCATTTGGCGTCTTCATTGCAGTTTTATAGAACCAGTTGAATTTTTTGCACCTTTCTTCGTCCCCAGGGAGTCATACCCGCTGACGCCGCTTCCAGACGAGGTCGGGGGTGGAGTGGCGACCGAAGGGCCCCTGCTGCTCTACGCCACGTGGACCCCTAAGGGGCACGGGCTGATCACGGTGAAGGATCAAGACATCTACTACCGACCCGCACCGCGGTCTTCCACGGGATACCGCGTCACGGAGACGGGCGTGCCGGGGATCATCTACAACGGGGTCCCGGACTGGCTTTATGAAGGTTAGTAGTATTATTTGATCCACTTCAGATTATCTAAAGTATGATCTAGCTACAAACTGTTTACAGTGTGTTGTAGCTACAAACGGTAATATAGTACTGCTACAAACTATTTTGTACGCTTTGGCTAGAGACTATTACTTGTATACTGTAGCTACAGTAGTACACTGTAGCTATGCACAGTGTACTCTATGCTACGCGTACCCCTAAAAAGCATGAGCTGGTCACGGTGAAAGATCAAGACATTATATCTACTATTTTCTCCTGTATACCGGTGATCGTCTACAACGGAGTCCTAGACTAGCTTTACGAAGGTTGGTGGTGCTATTTGGCCTTCTTCAGATTATCTATATCTATAGTGTGATCAAGCTACAAACAGTTTACAATTTGTTGAACCTACAAACTAGGTACCTATGTGTGTAGACCGTCGCTACAAAATATTTGTATACTACTGCAGCTACAAATTATTTTGTACGCTTTGGCTACAGACTATTACTGTAACTACGCTGTAGCTATACACTGTGGACTCTTTGCCACTTGAACCACTAAGGGTTATAGGATGATCATGGCGAAAGATCAAGACATAATTATATCTACCATCGACCCTCACCGGGGTCTTCCACGGGATCGTGTCACCGAGCCCAGGGTGCCGGGAATCATCTACAGAGAGGTAACTAGCTTTACAAAGGTTGGTGGTGTTTTTTAAGCTACAGCAGATTATTTCGAATGTGCTGTGGCTACAAATGATTTACAGTATGCTGAAGCTAAAATCTACGTACTAATTTGTCGCAACAAAGTATTTACTAGAACTGCAAATTACTTGGTAAGCTGTAGCTACAGATTATTAGTAAAATACTGCAGCTGCAATCTACTTAGTAGTCTGTGGCTACAAACGTGGCTACATTTGCCCTCGTATGTGTCGTAGTCCCCAGTAAAATTAGTCTCCCGCATAATACGAGATTCTTAGACAACGCTCTGGATTAAAAGACAGCCTTATTTTATCCTTATTCTACTCAAATGAATTAATGAAAGGATTCCGTTGTTTTATTGTAGAGAAAACATGACGCTGAAAAGATGTTACCCAATTCCTTTCATAAATAGGTACGCGTTTTGTAAGGCCTTACCTGAAAAAGGCTTTGCCTTTTAAGAGGATATTAGGATCCACTCCACTTACACGTGTTTTACATCTGGGTAAGCTGCGTATCGTAATTGAAATGTCTGTCTTTGCAAACAAATACATGATGTAACATATTGTCTCGGTAAGTAGGGTGGGTAACAAAACAGGAAAAACTGGAAGAGAAAGCAGGAAATCCATTCTCTATTCTCGCCACCCACGAACTTTACTTTGGGGCCAACTTCGAAGTCGCGCAAATTTTCATAGCTGTTTTGTCTCTATTATTTTGATGTCGTAAGTTGAATTGGACATATGGAGAGAGTGAAGGTAGAAAAATTGACTAAACAAACCTATCAAAGGAATGTGGGTGGAAGGACCGGTGGGAGACGTTCCAGGCGGACAAACTTCGACCAAATATGAGCAAACGGATGTATAAGCAAACTGCAAGATAAAATGCAACCGAAACTGCGTTCGTTCACAGTACGACTAATCAATGTGGATTAGTGTGGAACCTCAAGTGATTGGTGGCAGTCCCTAGTCTCTACATTCTCCTTCGGGGTATAGGCGTGAGTTTACCTATACTCGTATGTTTTGAGTATTTATTTAGTACTTATAGGAATATTAGTAACAATATTGTAATTCAAGTAAACATTTGGATACTAAGCCGGCATCGCACATCACTAATTCATGATGATGATGATATTCAGAAGATGACGACTACCTAAATTGAATTGAATTGAATTGAAATAATTTATTCACTTAAAAACACAGTACAATGACAGAATATACATAACAATGTACAGGATTATTAATTTTAGATTAAAAAGAAACATGCAAGGAATATCAGTGCACTGCGTTTGTGAAAGGACCCGACTCAGCATTTGTCACAAAAGGAATACCTTCTGCAACGCTGGTAAATGATTGGTAGTACTCCAATGTAAAGTGTATCAACATTATTTTTGTTCGAGAGTTATGTTTGGTTTAACTTCAATGTTATATTTATTTGCACCTAACCCCAGTTCATGTAACAGATGATATTTTGGGTGTCCACTAAATAAAAATTTGTTCGTAATGATAGAGGGATTGCATTCTGTGTACTCTGCCTTTTAACCACTCAGATGGTGACCTAGATCGGGCCTTTTACATTTCGAAAGCTTAAGTACATATAAAAGATAGGTACTTATTTGAAATTTCTCATTTTCTTAACCCTACTGTAATCCCACGTCTTTGTCGACTAAGCGGGCCCCAATCTTGGAATCTTTCGGAATAAGTTGCTTCCGCTAATGAGGTAAATTTTACCGAAAGGGGGGCTGGAAGGAGTGCAAATTGGTGAGAGCATACGCTGCTTTGTAGTAACGCGTGTACCTGGATGATAAACTGAAAACATGTCGCTTCAGCGACGCTTTACAACTTAAATCAACTACCTATTAATAGTGGTTAACCTTTATTGTATTAATAATCATTCAATAGTACATATTTCATTCAATTTGACTGACTTACTAGTGCTGAAATTTACTTGGCAATCAAGATTAACAATCTAATCTAGACAATCTATGCAACTTCATGTGATAACGTCACTATAAAAGAACAAAGGGAGGCGCCATCTTGGCGCAGCTTCATTTTTCGGTTGTAATTTTGTGAAGTAAATTACTCGAGTAATCTTATCTTCCGCGAATTATTCGATATATAATTATGACAGCTAAAGTGAGTCTGCTATTTCATAAACAACACCAGAAAGTATTGCTATCACTATTACTTTAGTTATAACAATTACAATGACGTAACAGACATTACCCTACATACAACGCCTTCCACCGGGCTGATTTGTGAATCTAAACCATCCAAGGCGCCACCCAAACGCATACAAAAAAAATATTCAAATCTGTCGTTTAAAAAAGTTCAGTGACATACACACGTTTAGTAGAATTTTATATACATGTCAAGATAACTAGTTTTCGTATTTTGCACTACCCACCCAGCCATTATTCACAAACCAAAGGTTGACTGAGTAAAATACTACTAAGCATTAAGTAAGCCTTTAACATATTTTTTAAACTTTCGCGACTTGTACACATAGAATATTTTCGGGGCTTAATCGCGTAGTAATTCATTGCTATTGTACGACGTTACAGCCATCGTGGTCACGAGAAAACTGATGGCTGGCACCGGTTCGCATCTTCGGCTGATGAGGTTATAGACTACCCTCAATTAGCCATCACAAAGCACTATTAGGGTTGCGACACACTACACTGACAATGTCGGACGATAAGCTATGCGACTTTTTACCACTCGAACACATCTTGATGACCGGATCCCACGTTTGCGACAGTTTGATACCACATTCCCGATTAACTCTAATCACGATTAACGATGACGACAAACCTCATCAGCCGAAGATGCGAACCGGTGCCAGCCATCAGTCTTCTCGTGATCACGATGGCTGTAACGTCGTCGAAACGTCGAGGTAAAATAGCAAAAAATTACTAAGCGATTAAGCCCCGAAAATATTCTAAGTAAGCCTTTGTACCAAATACTATTTATTTTGTGCGGTAAAGAATTTTAATAATAATCGTTTTTGTATCAAAGATTCGGAGACTGTGGATCTAAAGTATATCGTAAGATATTGGGCGTACCATTTAGGACCTCACAGAAAGGTACCAGCGCGGGATAAAGATAAGATCCGCAGAATTCGCAATGTGCTTGTATTAACTGTCTAGATAAAAAGGACAGAGGTATGTTTGCGTCTGTTTTTTTTTACTATTTTCTTACTAAACTTTTAAAGTTTTTTTTGGGGCATCGGTGTTTATTAATAACAATAACTTCATTAAAAGACAATCACTTGTTCCCAGTTGTCCCAATTTAGGATACCAATGGGACCCAATTTAGGATACCCTGTGCTGTGGTAACCAAGCAAGAACAACACAAACATGAAAATATGCCCAGACTGAGGCCATTTGTGTGAAATATGTACGGTGGCCCTCAGTGGGAATCGAACCCGTGATCTGCGGTATGGCGGTAATATAACGTAATGCCGTTAGACCAACGAGGCAGTCAAAATAAGTGAATGAGTTATAAATTCGCGCTTTTTGCGCTCCACCCGTCACGGCCAAGCAAATCATTGTGCTATAGAAAAGATTGTTTTTTTGCATTTATCTATTTACCAACCCGGACTTGGCCCCGGTGGTGGAGTATGGCCTTACCTTCCTGCGATGCAGGAAGAGACCCGTGCCCCAGCAGTGGGGGCATACAAGGGTTGATATCTATCGATCGATCGATTTATCTATTAAACAGTGCAGGAACATAAAAAAAATCAAATGATTTGATAATTTTACAAAAAACAATCATCTATGAAAGTCATGAGCCGAGTCGCATTTTTTTTTTCAAATCGAGTAGCTCGAGTTGATATAATGGCTGACTCTAGTTGAAACTCGAGTCAAGTCGAGTCGGCGTTGCCTCAGCGCACACCACCGTCGAGTTGTGTGACTCGGTTGGACTCTTTACTCTGACTGACTCTACGACCGGACATAATATGTAGGAGTTGATACTGTAGCTCAAGTTGCATACTGTACCTAATATATAACTGTGTATGAGTATCGCGAATCATTGAGAAATACTTCTGTTATTTCACTCAAAGGTTGGTATAACTGGGGTATAAAGTCTGTATAAAAGTGTCATTTGGCCCAGACGCAGGTTGCCAACGCCGCCATTAACGAACTTTCTGGCGGTAACTTTTTTTTCTTGATTTGTTTCCTAAACCTCCGCGTTTGGTGGACTGTGATAATATAAAGGAGACTAGCTATGCCCCGCGGTGTTACTCGCGGTTTATAGATTTTCCCATGGGAATTAGATATTTTCCCGTAGTAAAAAGTAGCTTATGTGTTAATCCAGGGTATCAGCTATCTCCATACCAAATTTTATTAAAATCGCTCCAGCCGTTTAGACGTGAAGCAGTAAGAAACATACACACTCATAAACTTTCACCTTTATAATATTAGTGTGATTAAACGTTAGAATGTCTCGAAAGACCGAAAAACAGACTTGTTTTAGCGTGAGACAAGTTTGGCCTTAGTGGCCATAATCCACCACGGGGACCAAGTCCGGGTTGGTGGAGGATTGTACGACGGTGGCGGGCCTTACTGTCAGAAGCTATCAAGCCGCCAATAAGGCCTCTGAGATAGCTTAAAGACTGCCATAACATGACAGCGGGCACCAACGGCTTAGCGTGCCTTGCGAAGCACGGAAGCGCTCGGAAAAAATGCCACCAGCGGTAGTCGGGTTCCGCTAGGCCACGAGCGCTTCCTTAATCGAATGGTATGCATTTTACTTAGTACAATGACTATGGAGTGAACTCGTTGATTTCAAAACTTTCTCAATGCAGGCATGGACCCATGAGTTTGTTTATTTTCAAAGTTGCTTACAACTGCGAATTTAGAGTAGCAATACCACACAGTAACGATGAAGGAAAACATAGAAACAATGTCATTGGTACATGCCCGCACTGGGAATCAAACCTGGGTCTCCCGCTTATGAGTCCATTATTCCACTAGGCTACTGCCGCTCTCCGACGTATACCAACGTATTATTGAAGTTAAAATTGAGGGGTCATCTCAAAAAAACAATGTCATTGTTTCACGCCCGCATTGGGAATCGAACCTGGGTCTCCCGCTTATGAGTCCATTGTTCTACCCACTAGGCTACTGCCGTTCTCTAACTTATACCAACGTAGTAGGTATAATTGAAGTTGAAATTGAGGGGTCATCTCAAATCCGTCGAGAGGGCCCGAAAAGTATAGCAAAAAAGTAGAGCAAAATGTTTATCATTATCTTTTCACGCTCAACCGTTCTCAGTAATTGAAAATGAACGAAAAATATTAGATCGAGCGAAGGAACCTGGCCGTGAACAAAAGCTGCTTTCAATAATTTAATGGATATTCTGTCGGGGATCTGTCTTCTGAGTTTTCTTTTACAGCATTTCCTGCCCTTTTGTGAGCGTCCGAGTTCCGAGGCTATTTCTTTTGCAATTTTCGACTCGAAAATATTCAGACGAATTGAAGCGAACAATAAAATCTACACTCTTTGTTATATTTTGTCTCTTGTTTGAGGTTCAAAAAAAAAATACACAAAAATATAAAAATGTAAAGAGGTTCGAAATTTCACTGATGCCGGGTAGTCGCCCATTAGCTCAGTTGGGAGAGCGCGTTCGAGTCCCGGCATGGGTGGAATTTTTAGCCTCTAAATAGGTTTTTAAAAATTGTCCTTAGCAAGGGTAAGTGCATTAAAAATAATATAAAAATATAAACACTAACAACGGAATATTCTATCGATCAAGCGCATTAACATTCATGCGTTTTGCGAGTTTGCAGACAGTTAAAAGCCGTCAGCTGCCTATTGCAGCAGCAGAGACACACCGTGACCATTGTTTGTAAATGTTTTGTTAATTACTTACAGACACTTTTGTGGTCTCTCATAACTGTTGCTGTAATAAATGTGTTTTTCTTTCTTTCTTCTTAAAACGTAACCGTGAAGGAAAACTGTCACACTAGACTTCAACAACTAATTAACCATTAGGTATAAATTTAATTCCGGAATCACTTACATTTCTTGTTGAATGCCCCACCAGGTTTCACTGTGATTTCGCTCTACGAATGAGAGTGAGATTAGAGAGCCCATTCTCGCCCATGCGAATTGATAGCGCAGACGCAAAATATTCGAAGGCTTAGACATTAATTTGTAATGCATAAAAATAAGATAAGATAACTCGACAGAGTCATTAGAGATTTATTTTCTCATTCAAATTCAATCTTCTTCTTCTTCAGGCTATATTAGTCCACTGCTGGACATAGCCCTCCCCTAATCAGCGTCATAGGGCAAGGTTGTGCCATCATTGGGGGTAATGCCCATAATCCCCACGCTGGGCATGCGGGGTGGGGATCGCAGTTTGGTGGAATTGTACCGCAGGGGGCACTGCTGCCCACCCCCCGGTTTGTGTCCCTTAGTCGCCTTTTACGACACCCGCGGGAAGTTTTTGGGTTGGTGCTATTCTCTAGGCTGACACCACACAGCATAATTCAATCTAGCATGGAGATTTTTTTTAACGGATCTAAACCTAAAACCTATATTCTAATTTAAAGAAAACATTTGAGATTGCTGTAGGGTGGCAGAGTATATACCAAGAAGGCTGGCGGCATTGCCTCGCTGTATGGCTAGGCTTAACCTTTGGCCAAAGCAAGCACCAGTCCTCGGGTCACCTGAAGCATCGACTAGGCGCGACGAGATCTCCTTATAGAGGACTCGCGCCTCCGGACCCCATGGCCGCAGAGTCTCGACTCCGAAATAACAGATTTTGAGTCTTTATGACTCGACTTTTTATAAAGTGAGAATGAAATAATGAAGTGAGAATTATTGTCCCCTTGGGAGCCAATCCTCACCTCATTAGCAAATTTCGCAAATAATTCGTATAAGATAACTTGAAAACTAAAAAGTCGAGCGACAGCCAAAATCTGTATTGTGAACGCCATGCTACATTGAATTCGAATCTGAGAATAAATGTCTAATGTCTCTGTCGAGTTATTTTATCTTATTTATATGCGACAAATGTCTATGCCTTCGAATATTTTGCGTCTACGCATTCAACTCCCATGGGCGAGAATCGGGTCCCAGGTACTTCGTACATCTGCGACAAAAAATCAATTCCAAAATAATTATAATGTGGTCATACGAAAATTTAAATTTTTATTTTTAACCTAGCGTATTCAATATATGTTGTACGAAATAAAGATTTTCTACTTCTAGGTATTAAGTTCTTCTGCAACAAACAAGCCTTTTTTACGGAGATGTGTATGCTTTCTACGACTTGGTAGTTTTAATCGTTGAGGCACAGTCAGTACCACATCAACCTTTACATACATGCGTTCATGTAAACGTAGATGTGCTGTCGGCAATACCATGATGTGTTGCATGGAACGTACAGTCAACAGATAAACTAGAATTGTCCTGCGCATGTAGCGCAAGAACAAACAATGCCTGACTGCGAGGGAATATTGCGGTCCCAATATAGAGATGGCCTTCTGGAGCGGGAATGTAGCGATAGCAACGAGATTTTTTTATGTATCCCCTGAACGTCCCACTGCAGGGCAGAGGCCTTCTCTCAGAGAGAGAGAGAGAGAGTATGGTTTTAAGTACCACGTGTTTTACCGCGGTTTGGCAATTTCAAGCATTACGGTATTTGAACACGTCATACACTCAGGGTTCACGAGATGATACGAATACTAAATAAAATTCGATGCTCAAAGCAACGAGCGAGGGTTATTTACTATTACGTTAGAGGTAGATAGATAGATATAGAAAAAGAACATATAAAAGTACATACAAATGGAAATTACACAAATATTACACAGGTATTTTTTTATTTGTTAAGCTACAAGTAGTTTTTATTATTAATATTTTCTTAATTGCAAACCACAAATTCGAAAACCATTCACAAATATACTTTTTTGTAACAAAAAAACTGCCGACTCACCCATTACAGAAATGTACCAACACGAAATATACGCTATTGAATTCTTATTAAATAGAACTTAAGTTGTAAAATAATTAATCTATTAGACCTTAGATGAATATTGATTATTAAGAAAGATTATTTAGGCTTAGAAAACTTCAAACCTTCAATTAAAATTTTCGTAGGCAGATGAGTTGGGGCACGATTAGGACCATTAGATTAAAAAAATACCTACAGTCAAAATAAAAATACCAAAAGTCAACAGCAAATACACCACAATTTGTTTGTTGCAAAGTTGTCTGTAACAACACTGAGTATACGCACGTAAAGGTTGAAGGTTATTTATCCACAAAATTAAGCTCAAAACATTACCCAAGCGAGGCATACGCACAATAAAGTTGAACGAGGCATTTGGCCTGCTGACGCTACATATTTCCCTTGTTGAAAACTCGGCCCAGTGGAGCGAGTGCTATGATGTGTTTACATCACTCCTTTTACTCGATGAGCAGTGAAGTGATAACTGCGCTCATATAAGTGTATTGATACCACCCTTTATAATGAAAGTAACTTTGTCGTGGCAACGGTGCCAGCCTGTTGGGCTTATAGGCGGAAGACAGCGATCTGGCCATGATTTATTGACCAAATTCAATCCCGATTTAAATCAACCTAATTTAATCTTAGTTATGTTTTATTTTATTGTGTTTACTATATGTAAAACAAGTAACAATTTTACTACAAGTATGTTTTATTGTACAAAATTATTTTTAGAACTATATTAAACTCATATTTTAATTAAATAACACAATGCAACATACTTACATCATCTTACTAGTCTAATACACCCAATGATTTCCTTATCTGTATTTTTTAGATAAAGTACGAGACCACAGATTAGTAAAAATCTTGGTATTGCCTACTAGCCTACTATCACAAACTTAGAAATGACAATGAGGGCTTTTCAGCTCGGCGTTTTTGACAGCTGTCAGTTGGGTTCCCCAAAAGCTACTAGATGGCGCCGTGCCTAACTCTGTCTGAGAACGGAGGTTATTGACACAGAGTATATAGGAGTGAAAGAATCATAGAGTAGAAAGAAGACCAGTATTGCTGCTTCATACTATCAGCTGTGCAGAAACGTTTCGTCAGTTTCTGGTCAGTTAGCCTCCTTCATTCAGGTAGGGCAACCGCTAGCGCCATCTATTGATTAAACGTGGTACAACTTTATTTTTTTAAGTCCCTCTGAAAAGCGCTCATTCACGGGGAACACGCGTGCTGATTAAGACCTTATTTTTTCTCTGAGAGAAAGTCTGTGCCTTGTAGCGCGGCGTATACCTATAGGCTGCTTATGTTTGTCAAATTATCTCTTTCTTTCTTGTAAGCGGCAGAAACTTTTTCCACATTCAAACAAGTAGAAGATGATTGTCTCTACTCTTTAAATCATGTACAAGTAATAATTTTTAAGGTAAACCCCCAAATAATTAAGTATAATAATAATAACTTTCGTACAACACAATCGGTAACGGTGAAGGAAAACATCGTGAGGAAACCCGCGGCTTGGTTGGCTCCGCACGTATTGACTAGTCTTTCCTGTGGGCTAGGCCGACTAAGCTGTCAGGATGGTATAGGTGCTGGGCAAGCCTACACCATCTATAAAACCATGACCCAGGCACTACAGCGTCGGAGTGGTCCCTTCACCCATCTAGTGTGAGTGAAGATACCACTGGACGCTGTATAAATCATCTCATTAAGTAGATGCAAAAAGGCCAATATTATTATTATTACAACACAATCACTTAATTAAGAAAAACTTTTATTAAAGTTTCTTTTTTTAACTTTGACGTTCATTAAGTTAGTATTTTGTTTCATAATGAAATATTTTCATTTAATTCCATGAGTAAAAATATTTAAATTGAGTACAATTATGTTTTTTGTATGTTTTTTTTTAATTTAGGACCGAGTTAAAAACGTTAATAACACTAAGAGAAGCTTTATGTAAAGGGGGCAGTGCCGCATAGCCACCGTACTTTTCACTAAAATGTGTACGTAGGTGTAGCTTTACAGTCTGAAGCGAATGTAAAGGTTTTATTGCGTTTTCATGTAAAAAAATCAACATTCTGATGAGAAAAGTTTCTAGTTTTCTCCACTAAGGTATTTTTAATAAATAGAAATATGTCGTGTCAAGTGTTTGTTACGATACTATTATTATTATTATTAAAAAAAATATTGCAGAAAACACGAAATATATGATACAAAGACGTGCTTAATGCTAAGCAGCATTTTCTTCCAGTCAACCTCTGCTTTGTGGATAATGGCTGGGCGGGTACTGCAAAAGACGGGCTGTAAAAGAAGGGTTGGGAGGGGGCAAAAGTAATACTCCTCTTCCTCATAAATTCTTTTGTTACACCATTTTTATTTTTAATGCACTAACCCGTGCTAAGGAACAAATTTAAAAACCTATTTAGAGGCTAAAAATTTCACCCATGCCGGGATTCGAACCCGCAACCTCTGGCTATCCGTACCAGCGCTCTACCAATTGAGCCAATGGGCGACTCACAACATCAGTACAGTGATATCGTTCCGATGTTAAACCTAACTGCAAAGTAGGTAGTCGGGGCTGTAAGTAATGCAATTTGCTTAAGTCAGATGTCGCTGCCTGTACGTAATACAGAGAATATTGTAAAGAGGTTCGAAATTTCACTGATGTTGTGAGTCGCCCATTGGCTCAATTGGTAGAGCGCTGGTACGGATAGCCAGAGGTTGCGGGTTCGAATCCCGGCATGGGTGAAATTTTTAGCCTCTAAATAGGTTTTTAAATTCTTTTGTGTATATTTTGTCTCACAATAGGTCGTAGGCTAATTGATATGGCAAATCTACGCTTTTGTGGCGAGCTAGGTACTAGATAACTAAGTATTTAGTTACTTATGTTATTTCTGACTCCTGAGATACAGGTTACCCTAGTCTAGGAGTCAGGACGTTACGTAGTATTGTAAGAATGCTATATATCACAGTCGAAACTCTTAAATGGTCAAAACTAGTTTTGACTGTTAAAATCAGTCAAAAGTACTTTTGTGCAAAGCTTACATTTGAAATACCAAATGATAAAACACCTAAAATATTGCATAACTCAATCTGCGACCACAAAAATTTAGGTCCGACGAAGCGCGTAGAGTAGCGGAGCGCGAAGCAGCGTGTTAGGTTGAACATGTAAGACCGAAACCAACTCCACATTGTTGGATACAATATTAGAATTTTACTTAATTTTTCTACAGCAACATGTTCTAAATTCAAAATTCAAAACTAGTATTGACCGTTTAAAACTTCTCACTGTAATTTGAAAGTTACATTGTAGGTTTTTTGTCAATAAATTACTTATGCTATGGTGAATGAATGTCGTTGAAGCGAAAGAGATATATCAAGACGCTAGCCAGTACGAAGTTTTCCTCATGGTAAATGTTCTTTGATAGCTGATTGAGGGTAGTCTGAAACCTCAACAGCCGAAGATGCGAACGGGTGCCAGCCATCAGTCTTCTCGTGACCACGATGACTGTAACGTCGTCGAAACGTCGAGGTAAAATAGCAATAAATTACTAAGCGATTAAGCCCCGAAAATATTCTAACTAAATGTTCTTTGTATCAATAACTACAATATTAACTTCCACACCATACAATCACTTGTCCTAGTCCCAAACTAGGATACCCTGTGCTATGGCAACCAGGCCAGGACATCACAAAAATGGAAATACAACCTGATTGAGACAATTTGTACAATCGTATAACGCCCCCAGTGGGAATTAAGCCCACGGCCTGTGGCATGGTAGTCAGACGTGATAAAAAGCAGCCTGTATAATTCCCACTGTTAGGCAAAGGCTTTCTCTCAGAGAGAGAGAGAGAGGGAGAGAGTGTATGGGCTCACCACGCGTGCCCACCGCGGGTTTGTAATAGATATTACAAACCCGCTAACGAATGTAAACACCTCAGACGCTCAGGTTTCTTCGCGAAGTGTTCCTTTAACATTAGCTAGTGGTATCGCTACCATAACTTCACAAATACGTAACTTAGAAAACAAAGTCATCGGTACATGCCCAAATTAGAACCCACGACCTCTCGAATGTGAAGCCGACGGTCTACCTCTTCGCTACCACCAAACTTCACACGTGATAGTAGTCTATTTACCAGTATAATAAGTATATCATCATTTTGTAACACATTGTATAAGTGTTCAGGGCTTGAATTAATATATCCAAAAGTTTCTGATGGGAATAATAGATAGAAAAGTTCCTTTCAAGGCAGCTTTTATGTCCCCAAAACAATGGATACTTGCTTTTTTTTAGTATTGTGTACGGTAATGTCCCATCATAAAAGGTAATGAGATATTATACGAAACTTTCTGCTGAAAGCGCTTTGAAAACATTAATTAAACTCCCGTTCGCGTGGAAAAAGTTGGACGAAAAAATTCAATTTACATTTGAATGAAAACAACATTTGTTGCTGCTCCAAGCAGCAAAAGTTCTTGAGAGTCGAAGTGTAAAGTTAAAAAGATAGGACAGGGATAAATGGCCGGATATCCTGAAGAGATTAGTAAGTAAATACTTCGGTCGGTTGTGATTAATGTCTTTCTTTGTACTAAAAAAAAACTGCCAAACGCTAAAGGTAGCCGCGCACCCTTCCAGTTTTTATTCTTTTGCCTACATATAGCCTGATTAAAATTTGTTTTTTTTGCATGTTTTTAAGCATCCTTTACACAAAGATGGAAAAGAATAGAGATGCCATATACACCCGCAAAGGGCAGAAATTTTTTTGGGGGTGTCATACGAAAAACTAAAGGCACAGGCCTTCGTCGCTAAGCCAAGTCAGAGGCCTTAGCCGGCTTGAAAGTTTCTGACAGTAAGACCAGCCACTAGTCTTGCAAGCCTCCACCAATCCGGACTTGGCCGCCGTGGTGGAGTATGGGAAAAGAATAAAGAATAAGAATAAAAAAGGTTTATTGAAAAAAGTAACAACGATAAGCATAATCTTACAGCTAAATTAAATAATAAAAAAATACATATATATAGATATAATTAATTTAATTATTAATCATGTTTCATTTTGGCAACGGGAGCGCGCTCAGCTATGTCGCTAGATTTAAAATAAAAACTAGCGTAGAAGGCGCGTAAATCTTAAAGTTAATAAGTCTCTATACTAAAAAAATCTATATTTCTGAATGGTGTTATTTCTGTTATATGACTACCTTCTCTGCCTTCCTCAGGGAAAAGACCCGTGCCCCTCGGTGGGGACATAATGGGTTGATGATGATGATGAGGTCTTCTTTCAGAGAGAGAGCCGTCCCCCGCGAAAACTCTAAAAAATCTCTTAAGCGTGTACACTTCTGGTGTCTCTATTCAATTCTACTACTGTGCAAAGCATACCTAGAAAGCATGAAAATAAACCAAATGTAAATCAGGCCTAAAGTCCCACCGCAGGGCAAAAGCTGGCTGGTATTATAAACCGGCCAGTACACATGCAAAGGAGTTTTTACGTTAAGTGTTTCTTGTGTGTTCAACCTTTTTGCAGCGACGACGGGTGATTTACTGCCACTTCCTTTGTACCCTGTTTCCCTGGTACTTGAAATAGTTATCGGGTATCGGTTTTCCTTATTGTGTTTCCCTGTTTTTCTCCGAAGGCCAAGTACCTAAATCAAGTTAATTGGGCGAACAAGTCTTACAAAGGTCTACATTGTTTCGAACTTTGTCTCAAAGCGTCCCATTCCTCTTTAGGTATATGAATCTCAAAAAATACCTGCCTAGTACGAGCTGGACTTACTCGCGAAGGGTTCCGTGCTATTATTATTTAATTTAAGTGAATATACAAATAAATATTATGTGATTATTAAAAAAACGGCAGAAAATCGGGTTTGTTGCATAGGAATCCCACTTCAATATTAATTTTACGCTGGGCACGCGTGGTAATTAAGCCCATACACTCTCTCTAAGAGAAGGCTTGCGCCCTGCTACATAGAAAATACGGACCTTTAAAGTTGAGCCAGACTGATGGACTCTTGCTACTTAACCTTGAATAATAAAAAAAATATGATAAACCTACACAAACAGTAATACATAAATAAATAGATATCTTTGTAATAATTTTATGTTTTTTTTTGTCCTGGTGTACAATAAAGAATATTCTCATATTATCTTATCTCTTGGATACCATAATATCACTTATTTGCAACGAGGCATATGTCCTGTCCAAACCCATTTGAAATGGAGTTGCACCGTACAGCCGCTTAAATATGTAGAGTCAACGACCGTTCTACAACTTTCTACAAGCAAATATAATAGTTACGGCGGCAGCTGTAGCCCAGTAATATAATTAGCCTAGACGATATACGTACTTGCACCGCAGTACAGATACATGCTGATGTTTTCGCGAACAGCATCAAATTGAATTGGATTTCAGAGCGCTTTTTACTTTATTAATTTATTGTCCCCGGCTTGCGCCAAAAAAAACTCCAGGTCTTTTTGACCTCACAAACAGGACATGTTTGTGATGTCGCTGTTTCTGGTTCCCACGACACAGGGTATCCTAGTGTGGTGTCAGAAGGAATGTATGTGCCTGTATGTAAATATTGTTGGTACCTAGTGTGGTACCTAGCATGTACTTAGACTATTTCGATAGATAGCTAGACAGAGAACACTTTATTGCACAACCAAAAAAATATTACAACCATGATTCTTAAATCTAAGTAATGTTATACAATTGGCGGTCTTATCGCTAAGAGCGATCTCTTCCAGGCAACCTTTGGATGGAGTGGATTTCTAACTATATTTATTCTTTTAAAACTTTACTTTTATTCAACATAATCAACCCATTATGTCCCCCTCGGTGGGGACATCGCAAACATATAAACATCCAAGACCTGGGGTTTCTGTCCCCAGCCGAGGATCGAACCTGGGACCTGTCGCATGGTAGGCAAATGCACTACTGCTGCGCCACAGAGGTCGTCAGTGTCAGTACCTGTCGCATGGTAGGCAAATACACTACTGCTGCGCCACAGAGGTCGTCAGTGTCAGTGTACTGTGAGTTTGGGTTTTGATAGGCTTGATGGCGTGGAATCAGCGATACGTGGATTCATCACCATCATCAACCCATTATGTCCCCACCGAGGTGCACGGGTTTCTTCCCTAAGGAAGGTGTAGGCCATTCTCCACCACGGGGGCCAAGTCCGGATTTATCTTATTCACTAAATTATTTATTATATTTACTTAGGGTGCTCTGAGGGCGCCACGGATAGCTTTTATAAAAACACTTCAAAAGTTGAAAGCTTCAACGCTCAAAAGTTGACAACAGAAATCACGGAGGCAACTATGACATAACTGTGTTAACTTGTGATACAGCAGTCAATCAATCTACCATTCCTCGTCCACTGCCTGACAAAACTTCCTAGCTGGTGAACCATTTATTTGTCAAATTTTCCACTCCGATCAACTGAACGATTCAACCTTGATCAGAGTGGAAGTCGATTTAGGCAATGTTTGTGTCGATAAATTATTCACTAAAATTTGTTTTCCTTTTCGTAAGTATCGAATCAATCAATCACGCCCTCGATAATCGTTACTCAGTACCTAGAGCAAAACAGGGGCCTAAAATGTTATATTAGCATTAAATCCTGCAAAGGTGGACATTTTGGTATCAACCCTTGTGTGCGTTAGGGCTCGTGGCCTAGAAGACCTGAGTGATTGGAATCAAACACTTGGGGTAAGCAACAGCAGCGCGACCAGGTGCTGGATGGGTGACCATCCATTGACTACCGCTAGTGGCATTTTTTCCGAGCGCTGTTGGTGCCGGCTGTCACGTAATGGTAATCGTTTAGCCATGCCATAGGCCTTATAGGCGGTTAAATAACTTCTGACAGTAAGAAACACCACTGTCTTACAATCCTCTACCAATCCGGACTTGGCCCTCGTTGTGGAGTATGGCTTAACCTTCCTGTGATGCAGGAAGATACTCGTGCCCCAGCAGTGGGGACATACAAAGGGCTGATACTTATGGTAAGCAGTGCTCATCATTTAAATGTTACAATTACAGATTAAGTAACATAAGTAAAAACTTTTTTTTTTCTAAGGTTAACACGAGACATAATTAAAACTGTTTTTACTCGGATTTATGCTCGTTTATTACATTTTCCAACGTTTCGGCACTTTTTCAGGTGCCATCCGGGACCACGGCACCTGAAAAAGTGCCGAAACGTTGGAAAATTGTAAAAATTTAAGAAACGAGCATAAATCCGTGTAAAAATAGTTTTAATAACGTAAAAATTGTTATCATTTTCAATTTATTCACTAGGAATTTCATAGTTAATAGAAATCAATGCAAATCATAATATTTTATGCGTATCTTGAAGGGGTAGCTGACTGTAAGTACGAAAAAAATCTTTGGCCTTTGCATCTAAGATGATTTATACAGCGTCCAGGGGTAAATTCACTCCCACAAAATAGGTGAAGGGACCACTCGGACGCTGCAGTGCCTGGGACATTATTTTTTCTTCAGATGCTGTAGGTTTGACCAGCACCGATACCATCCTCACAGCTTAGAATCTATACAAAATAAGAACAATCCAAGGTCGTAAATCAGCTGAACAATGTGGAGTAGGAACAGTTTTTGTCGCAGAGTAGATTTCATCGTCACTACGCCACTACGTAGACTTAACAATAGAACGACGGGGCAGTATTGATTGCTTTCAGTTATCAAAACGAAATTATGTATACAAAATTCCATTTACTCCGATGTTCCATTAGCAAAGAAAACAAACCCCACCTTAAAGCTCTACGCACGTACGTTACATTTTGTAACTTGTTGTTGTAGATACAAGGCTCAAAATTGGATGTACAAAAGATGGTCTAAAATCATATTGTTTGGTTTTGCGTCTACGCTTCAATTAAATACAGTTTGTGCTCACAATGATTGCATTACGCAATAGTACTGATTTTTTTCTTAGGCACATAACTATTTGTACGTATTTTATTTGCATTTATTATATGAGTATCATTACTTTACGCTGCACTAAAAAGTCAAATAAATTGGTAAGTATTTGAGTAATTGAATAAAAATGGGAGAAAGTGGTTATGCCCACATAGTAGACGCAAAGATATAATAGGAAACCCTCGTGGCCTAGTGGAGCTGAGTGATTGGAATCAATTACTTGGGTTAAGGAACAACAAGCGCGGTCAGGTGCTGGACGGGTGACCACCCCGGGACTGCAAGTGATTGTGTTGTGCGGAAGTTTTGTTTTAAGTAGCCTACGTCCCATTGCAGGGGACAGAGGCCTGTAATTATTATCTTACATATATATATATATTACAAAATTCTACTTCATTATATTATTTTTAATGCACTAACCCTCCACCAACCCGGACTTGGCCCCCGTGGTGGAGTATGGCCTAACCTTCCTGCGATGCAGGAAGGGACCCGTGCCCCAGCAGTGGGGACATACAAGGGTCGCTAATAAAAAATGAAGCCGTGCTAAGGACTGTAACGGTGCAAACCTCTTTACACCATTTTTATTTCTTTTTCTATCTATAATTTTCAAATATTTAAATTTTGTCACTCATTCTTCGATTTCCCTCATTTTTCATCCACTACTACTTTACCCTTTGACCAGATCTGACTATTTTACCGGTTTCTCCGTTTTTTTATCCAGTTTTCTGTTTTAAAGTTACTACAAGTTACTACAAAGTTATCTACAAATAAAACCACACCTGAAGTCGTTCCAGAGTTTATTTATTATTATAAAAGTTATACAACGTTCCAGGACAATTTTAAAAACTATCTAAATAGGTTTTTAAAATTCTACTTCATGTAAAGATTCTTCGAAGATTCTACACAAATCATCCTGTTGGTTCATTTATTGGCACGATGCGATTGGAGAGATTGCATTGACGTACGTTATAGCCGTTTTGCCGAGAAGTAAACTCTTTGTCTTTTCTGTGGGCTAGGCTATCTCAGATATTTGGATGGTACAGGTGCTGGGCAAGCCTACTCTATCTAAAAACAATGTCCCAGGCACTGCAGCGTACGAGTAGTTCTTTCAGTCATCTAGTATATTTGAAGGTGACAGTAGCCGCTGTGTATAACTCATCTTACTACTTAGAAACTCTGTTAGAGTGTTTTAGGGGAACTAACAAAATGATCAGTAATTTTGCTTTTTTTAAACCTTTGTTCATCATCATCAACCCATTATGTCTCCACGGAGGGGCACGGGTCTCTTCCCTGGGGAAAGTACTGCACCACGGGGTACAAGTCCGGATTGATGGAATCATTATTACTAAAACCTAAGACACCTCAGTAAGATTATTATTAGGCTACATTATTAGTAACCACAATGCAGGTATTGTTGGGGTATGCCTACTGTGACTGCTAGTGGCACACAAATATATATACCGTCTGTACTCATAGGTTAAGAAATATCTGTGTAATTTCCTTTTTATGTACAATAAAGTGTTCTCTATCTATCTATACAGTAGCACTATGCTGATGGCCTCTAGAATGCTGGCCTTACATTCGGGAGCACGTGGGTTCGAACCCCAGCAAGTATCTTTAACTTTGTTTTCCAAGTTACGTACTTTTGTTATTTTGTAGCAGTGCCATTCGCTAACTTTGCAACACACCTCAACAAACCTCAGTGCTTGTTACGTACAATGGCCTAACTATGAGGAAATCTCAGTGTTTAGTTGAAAGGTCGACGAAAAAAAAATTATTTAGTCCGCAGAGGAAAGCTCTCTTTGCCTTTGCTCTTTGAGCTTACTTTGCGGCACACACACAATTTAGTTTCATTGTAGCAATGCCATTCGCTAACAGTCAAGGAAAACATCATGAGAAAAACCTAGTTTCTGAGGTAACTACCTCACAAACTACCTTACAAAGGCCTAACTATGAGAAAAACTCAAGATTTTTGTTGAAAGGTTTTTCTTTGTTGAAGGTGGAAAAAAAAATCTTTTTTGGAAACTTGAAGCTTACATAAGAATTTACCAGATCTTAGTGTAACTGGTTTTTTTTGTTAGTTAGTTTTGTTGGTAATGTTTTCTATGTTTTTATTGTTAATTTTGGACAGTGTTTGAACTCCATGTTTTTACAAGTGTTCGTAGCATAATTTACATCTTGGTTAACATTTCCAAAGTTAAACTTTCGTTAGGACTTTGTTGTTCTACGTAATTTAATGCCAAAGATGTGTCCCATGTGACATTATACTCGGTTGAGGTGGACGCAGTCAAATATGCCTCTAAAAACCTTGAGATTTGTTCATCGTTAGACATGTTTGACCCTGGTATCAAGGCTAGTACTGATCTATAAGAATTTAATGTACCATATTGACTACCTCCATTAAAAGCCGCCGTAAAAAACAAACAACAATGGGAACCGATGCCTCATAGATGTCAATATTATTTTTCTGTTCTATAAAAATAAGCTTCCGCATATGGTAACTAATCAGCAAACGAAAGCTCTTTTCGCCGCAAAAGAGCTTACTCAGCGGGACACACATCTGCGCTGTGCAATCTGAGCGATGACGTCACTACGGCACTCGTCTCGCGCCCGTGTTTATAAATTGCAGATTACGCTTCTTCCATTTAGCAAAGAGTGTTTTGACCTAGTCTCTATCCCTAAGTGAAATTTCAGTAGAATTTAGTGACCCGTGGAGAGCAGGGAACATTTTCGTACTTACATTTTCGTACTTACACAGGTACCTGAATTCTACTAAAATTTCATTTAGGGATAGAGTAGGTACCTTTAACGTACCCGGAACCGGCGTGCATGCTACAATGACTAATGATCGTTGATGAAGCGAAGGTGGTCTGTAAGGATCGTCTCTGCCAACCTCTCTGGGATACAGGCGTGAGGTTATGTTATGTTATGTTATTGTACCTACATACCTGACAATAATAGGACTAAAGTAGTACTGATATTTTGCTTTACAATTATGCAAATCAAATCCTGTCACAATCCTCGTTTTCGATAGCAATTAGTATGAAATTTCACAGTTAGGCGATTGGATTATTCATTCAGGATTTCGTGCGCTTTATATAGGAGCAGTGCTGAACATTCTACTCTGTAACAATATTATTTCACAACAATGTGTAGTTAACATATCTAACATTTACGTACAAGCACATGTATTGCTCCTGGCCCCACACTAGGATACCGTGTCGTGGGTACCAGAAACAGCGACATCACAAACATGTAAACATCCAAGACCTGGGGTTTTTTTTGTCCCCAGCCGGTACTCGAACCCGGGACCCCTTGCATGGTAGGCAGATGCGCTACCGCTGCGCCACAGACGCCGTCAACTTCCAACATACTTCTGTATGTTTCTTAACTAAGACATTTTCGTCTCTTGCCATCGCAACTCTTGCCAATATAAACTATGGTTACATGTGCCGAAGAGCCGCGGGCCGATAGGAAGCAACGCTTGTCCTGAGTGGAGACCACGTACCTACTTGCAAGCGTAGCATCCCCTCCAGTTCGCTGGACCGACGATCTGAGGCAGATTGCCTGGATAAGGAGTGCAGAGGACAATAAGAAGTGGCAGGCCTTGGAGGAGGCCTTTGTTCAGCAGTGGACGCGGGCGGATTGATTGACGCTGTAGACTTATATATTAAACGAGTCTAACCGCGATTACTTATTAGGTAAAACGTAATTACCTTATTTCCCGACGTTTCGGCACCGGTACAGTTGCCTTGGCCTTGATATATAACGATGAATTAGTACCGCGACACGTTGTAGAAGATTACTTTGCAACTTAGCTAGTATCCTTTGTTGCAGAAGAGATATTCAAGTCTCGAACCGCACTTTGGATGTCCGCCGACGGGCATATGGTCCTCTACGCCTCCTTCAACGACAGCTTGGTCCATGAGCAGAAGTACCCCTGGTACGGGACCGCGCTCCACACCGATGATCCTGCCAAGGTATGGGCTCCCGGTAGTGATATTAAAGAACTATACTGCACAGGGTTATTCAATAATTATTAATTATTTCTAAACTTTTGTTGAATTTATACTAACTTTATAAAGCGATGGATGAGTTATTTGTGGGATTCTAACTATTGTTTAATACATAACACTCTTTAATACATAACACTCTTTTCGGGCTTCTCCCCCATTCGGGTAAAAAGATCATCAAGGCATTTGAACAGTAACAATAACATTTACATACAGGCACATACATGCTTCTGGCCCCACACTAGGATACCCTGTGTCGTGGGTACCAGAATCAGCGACATGTAAACATCCAAGATCTGGGGGTTTTTTTGTCCCCAGCCGGGGGTCGAACCCGGGTCCTGTCGCATGGTAGGCAGATGCGCTACCGCTGCGCCACAGAGGACGTCAGTGTCAGTATACTGTGAGATTGGGTTTTGATAGGCTTGATGGCGTGGAATCAGCGTTACGCGGATTCATCATCATCATCAACCGATTATGTCCCCACCGAGGTGCAAGGGTCTCTATCCTGAGGAAGGTATAGGCCATACTCCACCTCGGGGGCCAAGTCCGGATTGGTGAAGGCTTGCAAGACTACTGGCTAGTCTTACTGTCAGAAGTTTTTAAGCCGCCTTAAGGGCTCTAACTTACGTGCATTATTTAAATAAAAGACTAGATTTTCGCGACTTGCGTGTAATCTGTCCACGACGAGGAGGGCAAGATAGGAGGCACTCTTGCCTTTTAAAAACCCTAATTTTACTTATATTTTTATATCTTAAATATATTTTAAAATGAAACAAAATTTCAACTACGACTATACTGTCCATCTGACCTAGCATCATGTTGCTTAGCAACAAGGGAGAGTTAAAATTATATCAACTTGAAAATCATCTGTAAATTATGTTTCTAAGGTTACTTAATAAGGGTCTGTTAAGCAAGTAGTTACTTAATAAAAAAAGGTTGCATATCGTAACAATAAAGGTAGGACGAAATAATGCGGGCTTGAATCTACTTTACTTTATTAAGGGAGCAGGAAAAGGGGTAGGCAATTTACCCACCTCCTTCAAAGGGTAAAAAATACCTGCTTTAGAAGCCGAAATACCTTTTTTGTTACCGATCCCCGTGCGAAGAAAGGTCTTAATGTTTCCCTGATTATATACAAAGGCGTATGCTCCTTCTCGTAAATATATTTAGTGAGGAAAAAGAAAACTATGCTCAATAGATGGCCGAACCATTCCTTGGCGAAAATGGCAGTGATTGGAGCAACGTTGGTTTTGAAACCCTATAACTAATTGGTAGTGTACAATAAGGTGTTTTCTACTTTACCATCACATAGCGTTGTTTGTTAGATTATTTACTATCTCTTTGTTATATTAAATAAGAAACAAATCGCATCCAATCGGTTTATTATAGGATCGTATAACAGTGATAGGATCTGTAAAGGGGTTATACGTTATATATATACGACTTAATTACATTTGGCCCCTCTTTTCAACCCTCTTTTGTGAGGCTGAGTTTTGTAAAACGAAATCCAATGTAATCTAGATCAGGAAAAAGGTATACATTTTTTTGCCTGAAAAGGTAACCCTATGTCTTGCAATGAGATTTATTTATTTGGTAGACTAATGAACGTTGAAACCCTGGTCTTTGCATACCCTCCGAGATACAGAAGTGATTTTATGTATGTATTTAAATAGATTTTCTTTGTACAGACTTATCCGGAGATCAGAAGCGTGCGGTACCCCAAGCCAGGCACCAACAATCCTACGGTAAAACTAACGGTAGCAGACATCGCCGATCCAAAGCACATCCGCACGAGACACATCACGCCGCCTAAGGCCATCGTGGAGGAGGGGTGAGTTTCTGCGCGTTTATGGCAGCCTAGTACTTTTTTAAAAACCTAGAACCGGTGCAGATGAGTGATGAGTTTTTCGCTCTTTTTAGAGGCCCAATGTGAGGAGTGTTTTTTTAGATCATATGATTGGACACCGACCTGGGGCACGTTTTTTATTTGTAAATATAAAATTATAGGTATTTATTTCTATTAGTTTTTAGTTCACTTATTAATTTAATCTTGAATTTAGTATTAGGTTAAATTTATTTATTTCAGTTTGTTTTCATTACTTAAATACGGATTGACAACAACATCAAACTCGTGCACTCCGTTATGCTACGCAAGGTGTCTGCAAAAAAAAAAAATTATGGTTTACTTACATTGATTTTTTATTCCGTAGAATTCTGACAACTCATAAGTAATGCTACTAAGTGATTTTGTTGTGTATACTTGTGTGAAAGTTCTTAAAATTGTTATTAAAAAACCTCTCCACCGAAATAGGGGAATGTTTGACCGCTTGAAGGGCAGTAAGAAATAACATGCTAGTTATTATTTTATCGTATACCTACAAAACTCAAGAAATGTCAGAATTCTACGGATAAAAAAATTCATTCACGAGTACTTAAAATATTATTAAAAAGCAAGGTCTGATGTCTCCCCTACGTGAGGGAGACACGAGGACTAAGAAAATCCTGATGGCTCCCCAAGGGGAGATACCAGGGGAGACACGAGTCCGGAATGAAAAAATTGAGTTTAGCTGTCTCTGTACTCATAGTAAAAGAGCAATCCTTTACATGGACAAAACGCTAAGTCTTTAAAAGCGATAAAGAGTAAGTCTCAGTGTAGAGCGCAAGCTATCTCTCAGTGAGACCAAATATCTAGGCTTGCGCATCGCTGATTTAGATATTTCAACGCCTTAACACTTAGTTTAAAAGTTTGAACTGATAAATGTCTAACTTAATTTTCCCGGATATGACATTAAAACTGAATAATATTTAAATTTACACTGTAACGGAAATCGATGCCACATTCAACGGTGTAGGTAGTTGTAGAATTAAACAAGTTTTTGAAATAACTAGGCATATAATATGTGTAACGCAAACATGAACGTTTAGTCTGTTTTTACCAGGCAGACTAATCTCTAATAATAACTTCCACACAACACCATCACTTGTCTTGGTCCCAAACTAGGATACCATGTGCTGTGCTAACCAAGCGAGGTTATCACAAACATGTAAACTCACCCAGACTAAAGCCATTTGTTCAAATGTACCACGGCCTCCAGTAGGAATCGAACCCACAACCGGTTTTGTAATCAGACGTGATACCTCTAGACCCACGACGCAGCCATTACTCGTAGTTTCTAAAAGCATCGTTAACCTACGAAATGATTAATTATCTGAGCTCTACCTAGACAACATTTAAAGCGAGCTTATTCAGCTATTTCCAGAATGTCCGAAATAGAAACGGGCTAGGCTTCAGCGTTCAGGACATCTAATCTATTTGGACATTTCAGAGTTGTGTTTAAGACCTACTTTAAGTTGTAATGTTCATTAAGTCGCAAATTCTGTGCTACTTTGAACAAAACATTTTTGATTTAATTTGTGATGAATTTACGAGTGTACAAGGCGATTCCACATTCCAATGATATCAACCCTTTGTATGTCCCCACTGCTGGGGCACGGGTCTCTTGCTGCATAGCCGAAAGATTAGGCCATATTCCACCACGGGGGCCAAGTCCGGGTTGGTGGAGGATTGTAAGACAGTAGTGGGCCCTACTGTCAGAAGTTATCAATCCGCCCATAAGGCCTTGACATGGCTTAACGACTTCCATACATGATAGCCGGCACCAACGGCTTAATGTGCCTTTTGAAGCACAGAAGCATGAAAACGCTCGGAATAAATGCTACTAGATGATCCAGCACCTGACCGCGCCTGCTGTTGCTTACCCCAAGTGATTAATTCCAATCACTCGGGTCCACTAGGCCACGAGCGCTTCCAAGCTCGCATTCATAATCTATAATATAAAAATGAATCGCTAAATGTGTTGGTAAGCGCAAATCTCGAGAGCAGCTGAACCAATTTCGCTAATTCTTTTTTTAGAATATTCCTTGAAGTACGATAATAATAAATAATAAAAATTGTTTATTTGAAAACTCAGTTATGAATCAATTGCAACTCCCACACTAGGCACAGCCTGTGTAGTGGAAGTCGGGTAGGATACGCAAAATCATAATTAGCACCGGTTGACAGTGCCAAAAGAGGATGGAACCTAGGAGTGCTCTTTGACTGCCATCTTTCTTGGTCCACACATGTTAGTGAAGTCAGTCGGCGCGTCTTTGCAGCTTTCCATTCACTGCGGCGCCTCCAAAGTTTTCTCCCATTTAAAACTAAAATAACCCTTGCCCAATCTCTTCTTCTTCCTATCCTTGACTATGCGGATGTCTGCTACTTGGATGCCAATGAGGAGCTGCTAGACAAACTCGAACGATTACAAAATTTGGGTATCCGTTTCATATACGGATTACGTAAATTTGATCATGTGTCTCGTTTCCGTCATGAGTTAAAATGGCTCCCAATTCGTCTTCGCCGGAATGCACATATACTATCATTATTATATAAAATACTTAACAACCCCTCATCCCCCGCCTACCTCAGAGAAAGGTTTCAGTACCTACACTCTGGGGAAAGGCCAATTAGATCTGCAAACTCTCACCTTCTTAAAATCCCTGCTCATAATAGTGGCGCTTACGGTGACTCCTTCACGGTCCATTCGGTCAGGCTGTGGAACGCGCTGCCACAAAAGATATGCGCTAGTCCCACTGCTGGTACATTTAAGAAGCGGTTGAAAGAGCATTATCTATCTCTGTCATAACATTGAGCTATATATTTATGTATTTATTTTTAGTTTACGTAGTTTATTTCTTTCTTTCATAGTTAGGTAGATTATTCAATATTTATGTAGTATATTTTGTACACGTATATAGACCCGCTTTTTACTGCTTCTCCGACTCTCTAAGGTTTGCTGGAAGAAATCTCTTTCAGAGATAAGCTCGCCTTTGTACATGTTATTTCTTATGTAATGTCCTGTTAAATGTTTCGTGTGCAATAAAGTATAATAATAATAATAATAATGGTTCTGGCGGAGAGAAAAATAAAAAAAATTAAGAATCGACTGCTCGGCGCTATAAAGATCGCTGGTTAAGCTAGTTATTATTAAATTAAGTATTATACAAAATGTTGGTACTGAAGCCTAAATAGCCTTAACAGATAAGATGGAGCGAGGAGGCCAACTCTGTACATGCATCGCGTCTTCTCCGTGCCCTTGACGAATATTTTTCCTATGCCATGTTTAGCAGTGGTCGAATGTCGACATACAAATTTTCACATTTCAGTTTGTAAAAAATATGAAAAGTTGTACGTCGTTGAAAAAGACACTTAGGAGAACAGAGAGCGCCCGTGCATTCGAAGCTATGGGCTTTAGAGAAATAATGTCCGAGCTCAAAAGTTATAATGGGGACATAAAACTTGGTGGATTCTAGCAAATTTATTCGCAGCTTAGGCCTGCATATGGGGCCACGACGTGAACGGGGCTATTTTCGAGAGGTGAGCTCGGCATATTATGTCAGCAAAGGAATGATGGAGCGTTAAATTTAACCAACCTTCCGTTTATCATTAGGAGTGTAGACATTTTTGTCCATTTATTCTTCAATATGATATAGATTTTGAAATTAATAGACACCTAGTTTAATTTGTAACGTTCATTCAAGTCGCTGTTTGTGTGCTACTTTAAATAAAGCCTTTTTGATTTGATTTGGAGTTTTTTTTCCATAACAATCTTCTTCTTCAGGCTATATTAGTCCACTGGTGGACATAGCCCTCCCCTAATGAGCTCCATAGCGCAAGTTTGTGCCATCATTGGGGGGTAATACCACAGAACATAAAAAAAGAGTAGAAGTAGCGACATGACACATTAGTACGAAAACCAGTGTAACCAAACTGAAACTTATAAACCAAACGCACACTACGAATGCCGAGCTGCCATTGGTAAATAAATTCAATGCCGAAAAGGTGTACATCATAAAAGTTTCAATTACAATATGCACCTTTTCATAATGTTAACAATGTTACGTTATCAACCCTTATATGTCCCCACTGCTGGGGCACGGGTCTCTTCCTACATCGCAGGAAGGTTAGGCCATACTCCACCACGGGGGCCAAGTCCGGGTTGGTGGAGGATTGTAAGACAGTGGCGGGCCTTACTGTCAGAAGTTATCAAGCCGCCCATAAGGCCTCTGACATGGCTTAACGACTGCCATTATATGACAGCCGGCACCAACGGCTTAACGTGCCTTGCGAAGCACGGAAGCGCTCGGAAAAATGCCACTAGCGGTAGTCACGGGACGCTCACCCATCCCGTACCTTACCGCGCCTGTGTTGCTTAACCACGTGATTGTTTCCAATCACTCGGTTCGCCTAGGCCACGAGCGCTTCATGATCATGTTAACAATGATCAAAGTCAAATGACAATGATGAAATTAAGGTTGACATTTTGTGGTAACGCTACTCTACACTAGATGGAACTACCGCCGTGTCGGACCGAAAAGAACTTTTACCTACTAAGACATAAAGGTCAAAATTGAGAAACAAGTACATTCTCAGTTTGGGATGGGACAATGCGAGTTCTAGATTGTCGATAGGGAGAACCCATCGACAAATTATACCCGATTACACTATTTTTATTTTTAATGCACTAACCCGTGCTAAGGAACAAATTTAAAAACCGCTCTATTTAAAAACAAATTTAAAAAGCGCTCTACCAATTGAGCTCAATTGGTAGAGCGCTGGTACGGATAGCCAGAGGTTGCGGGTTCGAATCCCGGCATGGGTGAAATTTTTAGCCTCTAAATAGGTTTTTAAATTATACCCGTACAAGCAGTTTAACACATTAATGGCCGAATACGAATACTGGTACTTAGAAGAATTTTTAGCTATTTCTTTTTTGCCTGCGGGTTGACTGGTAGAAAATGCATCTTTTTCACATTATCTTTTTGTGCAATAAAGATTCTACACTAATAGGGTAAATAGATGCACAAAGAAAACAATGTGGTAGATTTCATATTTTAAAATGTTCTCTTATTTAAAACTACCTTTAATCCGCTGCTTCGCGGGCGTTAGAAAATATAACACGGGAAATATCATGTATTCTACGACTCAATTCAGATCTTTGTCTATCTGTACGCCATGTTTCATACGTTATACTAATTTTATTGATGATGGTACTAATATATTTCAATTATACGCAAGAGTCTAACCTGGAAGTGAAGCACATTTTTTTCTGGTATTGCTGCATAAGTGCCACCTTCCGCCTTTTTTAGTT
Organism: Yponomeuta sedellus; assembly: GCA_934045075.1. Lineage (NCBI taxonomy): Eukaryota > Metazoa > Arthropoda > Insecta > Lepidoptera > Yponomeutidae > Yponomeuta > Yponomeuta sedellus. Next base: position 11,559,724 of record OW203744.1, on the reverse strand, counting down.
ATTATGAAGTGTTCATGAAAATGATCTGAATATATTGTGCTCATCGTCGTTTTGAACCAATTTTGCCTTCCTATCGCTGCCATCCATTTTACTTTCGTATTCGGTTTCTTAGGAAAACTAAGCGAAAACTCACTTCCAAATTGGTTTGATTCCTTGACGGTTGTTGTATCATTGCCACGGTTTTCTGTTGTATTTGACTAAAATTACTTTCATAGTTTCTTAGATATTTCAGTCACTGATAAACTGGTGAAGAAAAACTATATCGCGATCTAGCTGTGCTCCAATGACAGTTTTCACATGCACAACGACCAGCCGGCGATAAGAGCTCATACATTACTACTTTACCCGGCCCGGCGACCGGACGGCGACCGGAAGCATTTGAAAAGGCACTTAGGAAGTAGGTATAAAATAACAATAATTATTTTATGCCACACCTGGCAATAAAGTGGTGTAAGTAATTATATTCTCGCACTCCCTTGCTGTTTGTTATCAATATATTTTCGATTTAATTATTCATGTACATGCACCACGTACCGACTATATTCTTCATGCAATCCACTCCATCCAAAGGTTGTCTGGAAGAGATCGCTCTTAGCGATAAGACCGCCAATTGTATAACATTACTTAGATTTATGAATCATGGTTGTAATATTTTTCTGGTTGTGCAATAAAGTGTTCTCTTCTATCTATCTAACTAAAGTGGCTTTTTCCGCACGCTGCGCGTACGGAACAAGTCGCTTTCTGGCCAAGTGTAGACATAAAAAGATGTACACAACACGGGAGGTAATAAAGAAAGCTCTCGATCGCATATTTACGTCCCTCGCTTGCAGCTCGGGCCGCAAATTTCTGCGATCTCGGCCTTTCTTTGTATTACCACCCTAGTTGTGTAATGTACTATTACCTACTAAGACGAATTGGAATTTACAATACATAAGTACCGTTAAGTATGTATGACTACTACGGTCATAGACAATTAATTATCGATAGATTTTTATCATGTGTGCCCCCATCCGTAATTGAGTAGAATTCAAATTTTGACAGAAACTTCTAGAGAATGTACACTTTCTTCGATGAAAATTTAACTTTATTAACCAGTAAATAAAGGTGGTTTCACTTTCTCATTTTCGGATTGGTTTCCGTGTTCATGTCATTACAAATTTAATTAAAAATACAATGAAATACGTCTTACAGATGAAATGTTACGGCATGATCGGTATATTTTGGTCCCCAACTTTTATTTTAGCTCTCTAACACAGCATAACAAGGCATTTTCATCAAGTTTTCACCATTTTTTCTTTACTAGGAGCGCACGGCAACTGAAGTCAACAAAACTGTCACTGACTACGCATAGGCAATACATTGCTAATGTGAGGCACGCGGGCACCGCCCACTTACGACTTCTACTCTTTTTTTATGTTCTGTGGGTAATACCCATAATCCCCCATTGGGCATGCGGGCTGGGGATCGCAGTTCGGTGGAATTGTACTGCAGGGGGCGCTGCTGCCCACCCCCCGGTTTGTGTACCATAGTCGCCTTTTACGGCACCAGCGGGAATAATTATTTGGGTTGGTGCTATTCTTTAGGTCGACACCACACGGCAACATAACAATCTAAATATTACTTAAAATAAACACCGATGTAACGTTGATAATGTCACATTCTCTACGCTATAATTAATGTCATACATTTTGCCTGTTTACCTTCTTGTCGTTATTTAAAGATAGATATATTTAATACGTACTTCATACATACTACATACATTACGTACCAGTTTGTACCCGCGAAATCGTTTGCTTGGGTTTCGAATGAAAATTGTTAATCTAGGTTGTCATGTATATATAGACTTTCAGGCGTTGAGACTAAACCATTGAAATAGGAGACTTGAGTACAATATCCTGTTTCTCTGTGGCAGGCCCCTCTGCTTATCCCTCCGGGCTATAGGCATGAGTTTGTGTATGTGGGTGTGTGATGCTTCCTCAACAACCAGTATTATCTGAACGACAAAGAACCTATAGCTCTTGACCTCACGGAAATGAAGTCGTTTTTCAACGACACTGACCTCTGAAAATTGTCCTCTTCGTTCGAAGTTATAATTGCGGATTTGGTTCAGAAAACGAGCGGCAACAAAACATTTGACTCTCTTTTCCGATGTTATTCACTTTGCATGGTTGTCTACTTTACGTCGGTATATTTATGAAAATATAGCAACTATACCACTCGCTAATTGTACGGATATGCAATATACATCGAATCATCACAGTAACCATTGTTGTAGTTCTGTGAAAGAGTGTCCATAGTGTCTGAATTGATCAGTGATCATATTGGTACCTTAGCGCTTAAACTCGCGAATCCAAAGTGGGCACGTGTGGTGATAAAACCCATACTCTACTATATCACATAGCCCAATATTACACTATCATAGAAATATGATCACAGACGTAGGACTCATATTTATATGAAAAATCTATGACGGTGTAATGTCAACATATGATTCATATTGTCTATGATCATAGAAGTATGATCCTATTTGACAGCATGCGTACAATTATGATCATATTTCTAACTTCAGAGTTACTAGTAGATGATCTTTTGCACTGATTGGACATTTTAAATGGGTTTTTGTTTTGAAATTATTGACAGTTTAATAGTTAAATACGTCTCCGTCCATACGGAGGTACATTTTGTAGGATTTAAAGTCTTCCAGTCTAAAGTTCTTCTAGTACAATGTTGATGAATCCCATCTCTGATTACCTCGCAATCCACGGTCTAACCCAAATACGTCGATTGTTCATTTTTTTATTGTTTACTTTTTGTCAACCTCAGGGCGATTACTATAATTGCGCTCATAGCGATGGAAGACTTGGCTAAATTGGTATGCATTTTCATTACCAATGACGTGGATATGACCTTATATGTAATATGCAATTAAAGAGCAGCATCATAGAAAAAAATGATCCTAGAATTTGACAGATATGACATCATATTTCTATGATGAATATATGACAGTCTAATATCGGCCATAGAGAAGGTCTGTGCCCAGCAGTTGAAAGTAGGCTTCTTATCGTTACGTACTTCTTGGGGAACAGCAGGCCCATGAGCAAGTCATACAATTTTTTCTCCTATTGTTCCATAAAATCCATTCAATTATCTCGGCTCTCATGTTCTGTTGCAGGGACTACTACGTGACATCAGCGCAGTGGGTGTCTCTCACCGAGGTCTGCGTTGTCTGGCTGACGAGGACCCAGAACTTGTCGGTCGTGTCCGTGTGCAAGAGTCCTCTTTGGCACTGTCAGGAGGTAAGGAGCTTCTTAAAATTGGGGAAGTTACGAGGGAAATTGGAAATTTTCAGCGGGCTGCCTCTGAAATTGTAGTTCATACAGTTTGTAGGTAAGCAGAGCACTTGTGAAAGTGTGGACCGATTAGGCATTTACTAGACCGAAGAAGATTTTTATTTAAAGATTTTTTTTTTCTAAGGGATATAAAATTTGGGTGTCCCGGCTTTCCAACAACAAAATTCTTTCACCGAAACATTTTATGTACAAATACCTGAAGAAAAATGTTTAGAAAGATCAACTATACGAACTGAACGCATGTTTCCGCCCCCAGGTCTACAGAATAGTATCAGCCTCAGAGTCCTGGGTGGAGTCTGCGCCGAACCCGCTCTGGTCGGCCGGCGGTGGCGCCCTGGTCACTTTAGCCCCAGTCAGAGACGGGCCAGCTGGCTTGTTCCGCCACGTGGTCAGGGCTGAACACAACGCGCACGGCCCGAGAGCGCTTCCATTGACCCACGGCAGTTTCGATGTGGTCAGGCTGTTGGCCTGGGACCATGCCAACCAGCACATGTAAGTATGAGTTCACTGTTTGTCGAAGTACTAGGATAGCATAGACAGACAGCGGGCAATAGCGCCCTGATCACCTAAGCCCCAGTCAGTGACGGGCCAGCCGGCTCGTTCCGGAACGTTGTCAGGGCGGAACACAACGCGCATGGGCCAAGAGCGCTTCAATTCACGCACGTTTCAACGTGGTCAATCTACTGGCCTGGGGCCGTGCTAATCAGCACTATTCGAGTGGATTTAATGTTTGGGAAGCGAAGTGCTATGAGAGCATAATTATATTGGATATGATCTGTATAAATACAATTCTAACTTAATCAGGAGGAACCTTTTGGAGACCGGCGCCTGTTCAAGTTGAATATTCAACAGAATGGTGTCGGTCTTATACGAGTATAAATCTATTTCGTAGTGTGCCAATTCATTTAATATGCCATTCGTCTAAATTGGTCTGTGCATTTAGGCACAGTGTACATACAATTCAAAAACATCCATAACCAAGGAAACACACATACGCACTAAAAACGTAACTCTCATAATAAATTATAAGTTTATATATGTAACGGTATGTAAGTGTATTATTATTAAGTATAAGTATGTATCAATATCCAAATTTGCACTGGCTACTTTCTAATTTCCTTTAGCAACTTTCCATCGTAAGGTTGTCTGGAAGAAATTGCTTTTAGCAATAAGGCCGCCAATTGTATTATGTATATTTGCAATAGGCTAGTTGACTGAATTTGGGAAATGGTTTTATAACGTTCTTATAAGTGTATTATACAACAAATATGTGTTATTTTAAATAAAACTTAACATGTTCAATAAGTATTTTGAATCTAAAAAAAAACAATTTAAATTTCCCACAAAAACGCTCAAGACTGTCATGGCGTCTTGAGTGAAGTCACGAGGTGGTGTACGAATATTGTTTCAGTAGGCGATTGCTAGGTTTCTGCTGTTATTTCAGTTAAATATGACTTTCTCGTATTGCAAAAGCGGCATGGTGCCCCAGTGCGAAAGCACAAGAATAAAAACACCAAATTAATTATTTATATACATCCCACACAAGTAAGAAATACGAAAAAAGTGGTTAAAACTTGCAAGAGGGAGGGATCCTCATTGTTTATAGACTAATTGAAGAATGTATTTTTGTGAAGATCATTTTGCTGTAACTAATATGACGTAATCTTCGTGATTTACTAGTGAAATAAATCTGATAAAAAAACTGAAATATCACGCTTTAAGCTTATAATTAATATTTTAACACTTGTTTATACTTAAATTGAAGTTTTTATATTACGGAATTCCGATGAGCAAAAGTCACTATTTGATATAAAAAATCTACCAAGCATTACGGTAAAACTCTGGGCCAATTATTGCCATTGTCTTCGCTAAAACCTGTTTCCATCTTTATCAAAAACGAAATTAATCATCAACTAAACACATACTAAAATATCAACAACAACGATGTTCGCCACGACGTGACGTGGCCCACTCTGATTGGTGTTCACTGTTTCGTGACTTAATGACAAAGTTTTTCGAATTTCTTTTCAGAAAATAATAATAACCTTTATATTTTATCATAAATAGCTTTGTTTTTCTCATCTGCATATCATGATCAGTATTTAAGAATTTCTACCATCCGATTTATTCTTAGTGGACACAAGCCTATTGTTTTGTATTTGTTGTTTTTCCAGTGTACAATAAAGAATATTCTTATCTTATCTCCCCTTTGATATCACAGTTGATTAAAATTTTGATACAAAACATGCTTTCTGGTCTCATACTCGTACAGCGAGGAATGGTAAAGCACTTAGTTGTAAAGCCACGGAAAGCTAGTTCTGTTCAAGTTGAATAGTAACATTTCTCAATGGTCGACGTCCGTCTTCTTTGTAGAAAGAAAAAGATGGTATTTTTATCATTATCTTCTCAGATACTACCTTGGCATCCCGGAAGGCAAACCAGGGCAGCAGCACCTGTACAGAGTTTCTTCAGAAGCACCAAGACCTGGATCACCGCAGAAACTTCCTTACTGCGTGACTTGTAACTCCCAGGTAAAAAAAACTCGAGATTAATGTCAAGACCGAATTTGTAAGAATACTTACTGAATTAAATTATTGCAAGACGGAATTTTTAAAAATACTTCGATTGATCAATATCAACCCATCGTATGTCCCCACTGCTGGAGCACGGATACTCCACCACATGGGCCAAGTTCGGGTTGGTAGAGGATCATAAGACAGTGGCGGGCCTTACTGTCAGAACTTCTCTAGCCGCCTATAAGGCCTCTGACAAGGCTTAACGACTGCCATTACATTACTGCCAGCACCAGCGGCTTAACGCGCCTTGCGAAGCACGGAAGCACTCCTAAGAAAACTTATTGAATCGACGATTTTCAAAAACATGGTTTACACTTAGCAATTATGGATGCTTGATACAATTTGCATAAAGGTACAACCAGCTCACTTCAAAGTGCAATCTTCGAGTCGATTCCGTAGTGGAGGATTCTTTCTCAATACACTAGATAAGATCTAGTGAGTGCCATCATCAACTCACAGTGATTAAACATGTATAAATGATGAAATAAAACATAACTACTGCGCCCAGACACGCCATTTCCTGGAAATACCCTTTCACATCTACATAACTCAAAGATAACTGCAAGAAAATACTCTTAAGATATACTATAACCTCAATTTGCACATTTATTGTTTACTGCGCAATAAAGAATTTTCAACCAATCACACGGCAACTCAAACAAAAGCACTGATTCCCGAGCTCCACGCTCGGACATAACGGGTATACAATTCGTAAGAGATAACTGAAATGAAATGTACTTTACAGCCATCGCCGTCAATAAACCTGGAATACTACGGGAGCCTGGCATCGTCTGGCGACAGCACGTGGGATGGCGAGTGGGACGAAGTACTTCCAGCCACCACTAACCCCTCGCCACCCAAGAAGAGGCGGAAGAAGCAGCAAGGTGATGAAATAGCTGGAACTAAACAGAAACTGTTGGAATTTTTCTCTTCTTCATACTTCTTTTGTCGTACATTAAATATATCAATCGTTGAGATGTTATTATAACCTTTGATTCAAGTTGGCGGCTCGCGCCAGCCTCTCCCAAAAGTCGAAAATTTTAATTTCATACCTGAACAAAATACATACATCAATACGAGCATTTTCCACCTTTTGCAAAGCTGTTTTGTATTTCCCCACAAACTGGACTAAGTCTTGAATAAACAAAACTTAGAGAGTTCGTTAATGATAATATATTTTTATGGAACCTATAAACGTCCCACTGTAGGGCACAGGTCTTCTCTCAGGGAGAGGATATGGACTTAATTACCACGCGTGCCCAGCACACGATGTGTTCGTTCGTTAATAACGGTAAAAAAATTATTGTATCAAGTCGACAGACATCCAATTAAGAATTACATTGATCAGATAGTATCGTCAAACTAATCAACCTTCAACTTTACCGCCAGAAGGTCCACTGCAAATCCTACCGTGTCTCTACCACGAAGCACACTTCAGTCCTTCAGCCGCCTACTTCGTCCTGGAGTGCCTTGGACCAGGAGTGCCAACATCGAGTCTGCACAAGACGGCTCTGCCTGAGCCACGACTGGTGACGCATTTGGAGAACAATACTGCTGTCAAGGTATGAAAGATGAGACGTCTTGGCGTCTGTCCTGTTTGCTAAGGATCGCAATGATAACTTCCTTCTACATAACACAATAACTTGTTTTGGTCCCAAACGAGAGTACCCTGGTAACCAGGCAAGAGTATTGGAACCAGGGGAATTTGAACAAATATTTGGGAGCCCTCAACGGGAAATGAACCTACGACCTCTGTCTAACGCTAGACCATCGAAGCAGCCAAACTGAGCTTGATTGTGGTAGCGTAATGCCATGATGCCACTTTTTTGTGTGCAATAAAGATCTTTTTTTTCATCCACTTTTAGCCGGACGTTTTGACATGACGTTTAATAGCGCTAACATTAAAAAAAACATTGCTTTTCTGTGCAAAAAGTGACCTACTAGTCTTTACCTAATCGACTAAATGGTGATTTTAAAGATCGTTACCCAAACCTAGCATGACTAAGCATTACTGAACTAAAATCGGTCATTTTCGGCATTTTTTTCTTGGTCGATACGCTCTGGAGACCACAGAGCGGTCGTGGTCGACATGAAGGAGGTCCTCGGTCGTAGAGATTTGTAAAGCATTTTTTGCATAAAATATCTGCATATATATTTTTTTGGCATTATCGAGCGCCTTAATTCTCTTTCTCCACACCAAAGACATAATGTTTACAAGAAATGATCAATGACTAGGGCATAGATAGTTCGTGAAAAGCGACAAGGGTTCTTAAAGTTTGTGTGACTTAACTACTGGGTGGCAGTACAATACAACAATTTCACACACAGACGATTTTATTCAGTGAAATCGATATTAAAATCAATGGAATTTATGCTCCAAAGTATGTGCTTTAAGACTTCAAGATGAAGTAAAAGGGAATGAAGTTATAACGGTGCAAACCTCTTCACACCATTTTTATTTCTTTTTTATCTATCATTTTCAAATATTTAAATTATGTACGTCACACATTCTTCGATTTCCCTCATTTTTCACCACTACTACTTTACGCTTTGACCAGATCTGACTTTTTACCTGCTTCTCCGTTTATCCGTTTTTATCCAGTTTTCTGTTATTACTACAATATTATAACAAATAAAACCACACCTAAAGTCGTTCCAGAGTTTATTTATTATTATAAAAGTTATACAACATTCCAAAGTAGAAAAAAAATCTCTATTCAACGTCCCTATATAGGTACATTGTTCTGGATGTGGAAACGTTGTGCAAAAGAGACTATTTTCAGGAGCGGTTGTCATCAATAGCGCTGCCGACAATCCGTACCTTCTCAGTGCAGTTGTCCAGCGGTCACGCAGCCAGGGTCAGGCTGCTCATGCCGCCAGGGTTGAGAGAGGATGAGGTCACCAAGTACCCGCTGCTCTTAAAAGTGTAAGTCAGTTTGTACCCGATGTGATTGTAAACAAATCTAGGTGCCGCTGAAATTCAACATTCTGACTCCAATAGGAGTCGATTTGAATATATCGCTCTAAGCCATAAGACCGCATTACTTAGATAGAAACCATTGTTTGTATTATTTTTTTCTGGTTGTGCAATAGTGTTCTATATCTCTATTTAAGTATCTATATCTACCTTCGGTCTATTCTAAACTAATACATTTGAGACCCTTTACTAGTTTCATAAGCAATATATATTTAAGATTTAAAGAGGAAAAAATACAGGAAGCTGAAAACATAGAAAAACTACAAAGTGGACTCATCACAACCTTTTTTGTAAATAAACATCTGACTGAAGGAGTCGAATGTTCGAGTTCAATTACGTGTGTTATTTATAACTATTGCACTGTTAGTATGCGCAGTTGCAATTGAGCTTGATATGACTACGTTTTTAATTTACAATTATTTGAACATATTTTTGAAGCGCTCGTGGCCTAGTGGTTCCAAGTGATTGGAATCAATCACTTAGCTTAAGCAACAACAGGCGGTCAGGTGCTGGATGGGTGATCATCCCGTGACTACCTGCCAGTAGCATGTTTTCCGAGCGCTTCCATGCTTAGCAAGGCACGCTAAGCTGTTGGTGCCGGTTGTCATATAATGGCAGTCGTTAAGCCATGTCTGAGTCTTGATAACTTCTGAAAGTATGGCCCGCCACCGTCTTACAATCCTCCACCAACCCGGACTGGCTCCCGTGGTGGAGTAAGGCCTAACCTTTCTGCGATGCAAGAGACCCGTGCCCCAGCAATGGGGACATACCAAGGGTGATATCAATCAATCATTTTCTATAGAAAAAAATAAGACTTTTTTACCTCAACCTTCTTTCCACAGACACGGGGCACCAGGAACGCAGCTGGTGACAGAGCAGTGGTCTCTGGACTGGGGCTCAGTGGCGTCCGGAGCGGGAGCGGTGCTAGCGGCGGTGGATGCGCGGGGTGCAGGTGGCAGGGGACTGGGGGCGCATCACACGCTGCACAAACGATTGGGCACGGTCGAGCTGCAGGATCAGCTAGAAGTCGCTGAGTGAGTGCCCAAAGTATCAGGGCAGCATGAGTTATTCAACAGTCGTTGACCTGTGTGTTTTGTTAAACCTGGGAATTAACTTGATGTTATAGCAGAGCTTGATGTGAAACATATTTTTCATTTAAACCATGACTGCCTCGTTTATTTAGCAGTATCATGTCTAATTACTAGCAGTATGCCGAAGGTTTGGGTTCGATTCACTCTGGGAGATGCCGAACAGTTGTACAAATGGCGTGTGTCTGGTGTTTAGCCATGTTTGTGAAGTCTTTGCCTGGTTAACATAGCACAGAGTCTAGTTTGGGTCCAGTGATGGTATTGTCTAGAAGTTATTAAATAAGTAGCAACATTTTATAATTTAGATTAGGGCTTACAAAAGATGAATACAAAATATAAATTTAGGATATGATATAACTGAGCATGAAAGCAACTATTTAAAAGAAACCGTTAATCGCGCGTCCCGATATGACAAGCTGTTTGGTTGCTAGTTTCAGATAGTTTAATTAATGTCACTGATTATAACATCAAAGTGGTGCAGATTAGGGCTGCAGACACCAAGCAGAAGTCAAGCCTCTCGACCTCCGCTTCGAGCAGAAGTTATGCAACAGCTAGCCATCCCGCTCACTCACCGGCTGCGTCCTATCCCTAGGTATCTTCGAGACTCGTTGCACTTCATCGACGCCCGGCGCGTGGCGGTGTGGGGCCGCGCACACGGAGGCTTCCTGGCGGCGATGGCGCTGGCCAGTCCGCTCAACGTCTTCCATTGCGGTATCGCCATCACGCCAATTGTGAGGTGGAGGTATTATGGTGAGTTGACTTACTGCAATGTTGCAATTGGATGTGTCCTTCGTAGAAAACTAACAAGTTCAAAAGCACACATTACTTTGCACAAACTCACGCCTGCAAACTGGAGAGGTAGGCACAGATTGGGGCTTGCACTTGACGTGATCCTTATCAACCTCTTCATCGATAGTCATTAGTCGTTATTCATTTGTTATTAATCGTACCTCGGTGTCGGGTACGTTTTATCTTGTCTTTCGCTAATAATGTAATCTAATCTTCGCCAGTTCTTCAATCTTTCTTCCTTCATCCTCCCCATAAGTCTAAATCAAGACAACATTCCTGATTTAATTGTGGTCACTACATTCTCTTTCAGTCTCAAAACACACTATCACAGCGTATCACACCAACTTCTTAGTATAGTATGTACGGTGTTACCACAGAGTTACCACAATGATCAAAAATGTAAGGGCTGATTTTTCAATCCTGGTACAAAACTTATTCGTCGAATATCGTACTACACAACCATTTCAAAAATGTGTCGTAATTGCCTTTCTATTGTAATTCTATAGGTGACATTTTTGGATCAAAATACTACCGGTTAGAATGAAATTCTCCATCTCTCTCTAGCATCGGCATATGCGGAGCGCTACATGGGCTTCCCGAACGCCACCGGAAACTACCGAGGCTACGCCGACGCTGACGTCACGAAGCAAGCCGCGTCTCTGCAGGACAAGTTGCTGCTCCTGATACATGGGACGGCCGACGATAATGTGCACCTGCAGCAGACCATGGCGTTGGCGAAGGCTTTGGCGGATCAGGGCAGCATATTCCGCCAGCAGGTAAGAACATCCGTATTACTATTGGGTATTTGACAGGTTTCTAAAAACCAACTCAGATGTTTTGTTGGTGATTAATAAGTGCTCAGAACACTATAATATAAATTTAAAAAAAAAGAAAACGAACATTAATTTTTAAAATAAACCGCCTTAAAGATCTTGCACAATATGGCGTCGCTACAGAACATGTGGGCGTCGCTGCGTCGCACATGAATTAGTAACGTCACTGGTGAGTAAAGAAACAAACGTCAAGTTAACTCTCGGATTCATGGATCGGTATATTTGACCTGTGATGGCATTAGAGCATTAGAGATTAGTCCTATCCTTGCCGTTTTCGGTATAATTGCTACAGATTCCTACAAAATTATCAAGTTTTATCCCGCTTTTTGCATTGATCCATTTTTTTACGTAAAATGGCTTAAATAAGTTTTCAAACTCATAACTGACACAAATGTCTGTAATTAATAAGTTTTTTTCACAATGAGCCTATTTCTGAAATTGCAAATATAAATCCAGAAGAGCATTTGCGATCCAAATGTGTCTTTTTTATTTGAATTGATAGGCTAGTCCTTTCGAGAGGCTAAACAGGACGTGGTTAGTACAGCAGCATAGCGTTAGTTTAACTATGGGGTTGTTATCCTGACAGTAGGTACTCAATAACAACTACAGTCTATTTATCCTTACTTGGCCAATTTAGTAAACAAGATTCTAACCTTAAAATTTATATTTGATGCCAAAACGACATATTTTCTCGCAACTTAATGTTCTTTGTTTATAAAATTGACAGCGTGTTATCTAAAATAGTCTCCCCGATTACGTCATTTACGGGAATATGGCGCTTTGCGACTAAAATCCATACTTTACGGGTAGAATCTTGTTTACTAAATTGGCCAAGTAAGGATAAATAGACTGTAGGTGTTCGAGCCGTAGATACGTACCAACGTTATCTTCCATAGACACACTAACAATCTCTTAAACACCATTGATCTCGAGCTAATCTATCAGCTCCGTACAAGGCCAAAGACCCTAAATGGCGTATGGCCCTATTTAGTTTGTCCTGATTTGTACACAGAACCGTTACGGCTTAATCGTTTGCTTCCATCTAAACCCACCAACGTCCATCCTCTCCGTCCAGATCTACCCAGACGAGGGTCACGAGCTCGAAGGCGTCCGCCGACATTTCTACCGCACGATGTCGACGTTCCTAGACGACTGCTTCCGGAAGCAGGTGCCTCCGGAGACGAAGGCGGGGTTGCGGAACGGGGGGAACCTCGACTGAGACACGTGGAGGGACGAGGAGCTGAACTCTTGGTGAGTTGTGCGGCCTTAGTACTTTTTCCAAAGATTTGATCCACTGAGACAAGAAGACAATCGTCGTAAGAGTTAGATACTTTGTCTCCAACTTTTAACTGGAATAAGGGGAAACTTGACTGAGACACGTGGAGGGATGAGGATCTGAGTTATTGGTGAGTTGTGCGGCCCTAGTACTTTTTCCAAAGATTTGGTCTATTTGCACTAGTAAACTACACTGAGACAAGAGACATTCCGAACTTTTGGTGAGAGTCGTGAAATTAGGTACTTTAAAAACCTATTTAGAGGCTAAAAATTTCAGCCATGCCGGGATTCGAACCCGCTATCTCTGGCTATCCGTGCCAGCGCTCTTCCAATTGAGCCAATGGGCGACTCACCGGCATCAGTGAAATTTCGAACCTCTTTACACTATTCTCTGTATTACGTACAGGCAGCGACATCTAGCTTAAGTAAATTGCATCACTTACAGCCCCGACTACCTACTTTGCAGTTAGGTTTTACATCGGAATGATATCACTGTACCCACATGATTATACTATTATAATATAATAGGTTTTTAAATTTGTCCTTAGCACGGGTTAGTGCATTAAAAATAAAAATAGTATAATTAGGTACTATGTCAACGACTCATGAAATATCAGGTCTAACTACTAATAATACTTTCCTAGCTGCATAGACACAATTATTATTTCACTGATGTATTCTTTTGTCCCCTACAGGTAATCGGCCGGCTCAGAATATCCCGCAAATGTTTAGTACAACAGATTCATATCCAAAACGAAATACTCAGCTGCCAAGCGATCATTTTTTAACAATTCGAATCTTAATAAATACGCGTTTACACTTGTCGAGTTCAACAAATGTGCTTTACAAAACATACATTGACAACTTCAAGTCTGTAGGTACTCGACTTTATTGCTGGTGAAACGTACGTATTATTAGTATAGCAGTTTTATTTCATTCGCAGATTTCGTAAACAGTTAAAACCATCGATTTAGGTATCAAACCCACTGAAGTTCGTGAACATCTAATTATGTTCTTGAGTCCCATACATATAAAATCTCTAGAAACCAGTGTAAGAGCGTCTCCTTTCCCTGAAGTAGCTGTTCGGTCCTGTTCAATTTGTTTTCATAGATAAGATTTCCTACTTTTATGATATAAAAAAACGAAAAAAATATTTGTACTTTAAAATGCTCAATTCAACTCTAAGAGAGCAAATGGATAAAGAAATTATAATAAATCTCAGAAGTACAGTCGACAGTAGGTCGCCGTTTACATGTTTATTGCAAAGTCAGCCTTATGGTAACGGAATAACGCATGTTAATATCTATAAGCTGTCGAGTGTAATTTAAAAAATTCTCAAAAAAAAGAACTACTGCACTTAATAAGGGAGTAAGGGAATTGACTGTAGTTTTCTAGTCAATCGTTTATGTGATCTTAGTATTTAATATGACCATTTGTAATTGTTTTAAAGTTCATTTAAGTTTAATCCTAAGCACTCGTCACATCAGTACTGTGACTTATTGATGGTCGGGCGAGAATGTTTTCGGAGATAGTTCTCGTACGAGAACTTTAAAAAGGAAAAAAATGTGAGTTGAAAAAATCTTCACAGAATTTTATTTTACTTCTATCTTCTTTATATATATCATTCTACTGTACTTGTGTACGTCACTAAACGCCTAAACGGCTGGACGGATTTGAATGATTTAATTTTTGTATGCGTTTGGGTGGCGCCCTAGATGGTTTAGATTCACAATCAGCCTGGCAGATGGCGATGCAGTATTGAGCCAGATCGCTGTCGGGCAGCGGAGTACCAAGAAGGCTGGCAGCATTGCCTTGCTGTATGGCTAGCCTTAACCTTTGGCCAAAGTAAACACAAGCCCTCGGGTCTCCTGAAGCGTCGACTAGGCGCGACGAGATCTCCTTAAAGAGGAATTACGCAAAATTCAGCACGGATTAAGTGCAAAGAATGACTAAGCAGAATTAATTAAACGAATACATCATTTATAAACTTCTAGGTCTGATCATGGGAAAACATTCACGCCGGCCCATCTCTTAACTGTGACTAAACATATTATCATGTACTTATCTTAAAAATGGTACCCTCGAAAAATGGTAAAGTGTAATTTCTAAATGACAAATAAATGTACAGAAATTCATAAGGTTATTTCCTAATACGAATACTAAGTAGATAATGTTACGTAATTTAGATAATTTACTTTCGACTATCTCCTCGACATCTTTTGGTATATTTATCATACAAAGCTAAGTATTTGATTAGTCCGTACATACACAGTATTGTATGATAAAATATGCCAACGAGATATATACATAATTCGACTTCATTATTATATTGCTCATCATTCTACTATAAGCTAAGATACTATGAATGATTTTTCTAAACCTACATTTTAAGTAAGTAATTACCTACATAATTAATCAAATTTTTATTATTGACCAATAGAATGTTAAAAAAGTTTATAAAAATCAATTCTAATATACCTAATAATAACATAATTAGAAATTTTAAAAAGTGAAGCATAGTGCATTAATACCAATTAGAAATCGTTTTAGCTAATTATTATAAAAGTGAAACCGACACTGTAATAGCAATAAACGATAGTGAAATATTACTTCGTAAAAATTTACTAAATAGTGTTAAACATTAAGCAAGCACTCTTCCAAATTAGAATTTAGTCGAACGCAACTTCTCTTGCTAAAGGAACGTAACGTACACACTATTATCGTCTTATACACACAGCAACTGTTGCATCGATCGGTCGATATCAACCCTTGAACGTCCCCACTGCTGGGGCACGGGTCTCTTCCTGCATCGCAGGAAGGTTAGGCCATACTCCACCACGGGGTCCAAATCCGGGTTAGTGGAGGATTGTAAGACAGTGGCGGGCCTTACTGTCAGAAGTTATTAAGCCGCCCATAAGGCCTCTGACATGGCTTAGCGACTGCCATTACATGACAGCCGGCACCAACGGCTTAACGTGCCTTGCGAAGCACGGAAACTGTTGCATAAATTTAAAAAAATAATTTTGTTCGGGTCTTCCATTAATCACGTGAGATTCAAAAGCGCAGGGTTAAGACGCTTCGGGGGGTTAACAAACGCCACCAATAGAAAAAAATCATTGCTACGTTTAAAATACGTTTTTTATCTAAAAGTGAACATGAGAAATCTTAAGAACTGTGACAACTATTTTAGAACCTACAGTCTCTACCACCTAGAATGAACAAACAAGGACTTTAATTAATTACCGCCCAAAAACGGCCGTTTCCAGAGCTTAGGTCCTAGACTGTAGGTTCTAAAAATTGTTGTCATAGTCGTTAAGATTTATCATGCTCACTTTTAGATAAAAACGCATTATAAAACAAGTTATGATTTTTTTTTCATTGATGACGCTAGTTGGGATGAAGTTAGCATCCCAACGTCACCCCTTAAGAAAAAACACCAAATATTGTATGAGATATCGCGTATATTATTTTTTCGTTAAAGTCTCGATTTCTAGACTGAATTTAACATGATTACACCCATAGGGCTGAAGTGGCAGTGGGCTGGCCATATCTCGCGAAGAACCGACAACCGTTGGAGTAAACGTGTTCTTGAGTGGAGACCGCGACTCGGCAAACGTAGTGTAGGACGCCCTCCGACCAGGTGGGATGACGATCTGCGAAAAACTGCCGGTAGATGCTGGATGCGGCAAGCTGAAGACAGGGCGCTATGGCGCTCATTAGGGGAGGGCTATGTCCAGCAGTGGACTACATAATATAGCCTGAAGAAGAAGAAGACACCCATAGGGCGCCTAGCAAGCAGGACGGATGGATGCTGGAGTGAGCGAGTACCTACTGCACTGACACCTGAGATAGGCACGCAGGACGCGTGACGACATACATCAGCTGGCAGGTCACACCTGGACCAGGACTGCCTGCACTAATCTATGGGTTTCCCAAACAAAACGAAAAAAACAGATCATAATCTTTAAGTTAAATATGATTAAACATATTTAAACTTAAGGCAGGTGCTGAATGCGGCAAGCTGAAGATAGGTCGCTAGGGCGCTCATTAGGAGGCTATGTCCAGCAGTGGAATAATATAGCCTGATGATGATGTTGATGATTAAACAGGTTACCTAATTTATTCATCAATTTTAATCTATTAGTTTGTTAATGCATATTAAATAAACATTTTTATGTAGCAATTTTCAATAAAAATAAATAATATAAAATATTTTTTTTCAATGTAGGTATATTCGATAAAATATAAAGTTAATGTCATGTTGATTTGTGAAGATAAATTGCTATAATAATAATAAAACATCCTTTTGGGAGTTAGTCTAAAACCTCATGATGCCCTTTTACCCTGCTGATGTACCTACAAGTATTACCAAACTTGCGAAGTCAAAACCACGCAAGCGAAGCGAACGAGCAAAGTCAAAAGCATCACGTGATTCGTGGGCCACCCTTTCCTGTAAAATTTATGTTTTATACGGTTGAAAGAGAACCAAACGTGCGGATAATAAAACAAATAACAATAACATGGTAGTGTGTGACGTCATCGGTGTGTCGCTTGCTTGAGTGAGATAAGTACTTGTAACAATAAAATGCAATTTTGCACACAAAAACAATGTAAGTATTATGATACCAAGACCTAAGTGCCAAAGCGTCATTACATTATTTCTCGTGAAATAAATTCTTATTTATACCTAATAATAAAAAAACTAACCGAAATTACTTCTCAAAGAAAGTGTAGCGTAAGTTTTAACGACTTCATTTAATCCTAAAGAGGAAAACGTAGCTTAAAATATTTATTGTACCTTTTAGGTTTCTAATTAAGGCTCGTTGCGATAAACGCAGTGCGAAGTTAAATTTAAAAAATAAATTAACACTTCGGGGTATTATTACCTACGTCGTTAGGAATTCCTGAAGACTTATTCTATGATTTCCCTGGAAAGAAAACTTATAGAGAAATCGTTTGACTCGACTCAGTGAGAATCGCGAAGCCATAAATTAGTAATAGCCATAAAACATTGACTCCAAATAGAAATAGACATTTTATAATAGTAGATACGAGTATTGTTCTAATGCGCAATAAAATAAATATTAAAATTAGTGAGTAATCAAACGCACAGATCGTGATTTTGCCTTATTGATGTTTTCTTGCACTTTCGATAATCGCGCGCACGCCCGTTTCGGTGGTGCGAACAATTAAGCGCAGTCTGAAGGAAGCCTTACTGCGTACCTATTTGCTTAACTTATAGTAAAAGTGATTATTGGGCTAACAGAATGTAATTAGCGCCACCAATAAAAAATATTTATCTTCTTTTAACATCCGTTCTTGCCAAAAGTGACGCACAGTTATAATAATGTAGAGTCAAATAATATGCAGGCGAAGGTACTGGCGAAAAGAGACGTGACTATTGTGACGTAAACATCCACGCGTTTAAAAGAAATTTAAAGCAATTGTCATTTTCTGATATGTATGGTATAGACGACCCAAATGAGACATAGGTATAACAGCTTCCTTGGCATTTTTTTACCTCCTATATGAACTTAATAACTTAAATATTAGTAGTAGTAGCTATTTTCGACGGCTGCCCTGGCTTGCCATTCTTAGTACATTGCGTAGCAATGTCTACTTTTGAATCTGTGGGTTAATCCACAGTGTAATGTACATCTATAGCAACCACTGTATGCCCCCACTGCTGGGGCACGGTTCTCTTCCTGCATCGCAGGAAGGTAAGGCCATACTCCACCACGGGGTTTGTGCAGGATTGTAAAATAGTGGCGGGCCTTACTATATAATATACATCGTCTTGTCATAATAAACGAATCGTAGTGTTATGGAACAGGCACCCGAAAACCAGAGCCAAGACCTTCAGATTATTGACTATTGTCAAAAAATACCTTTTTTATGCAGAACTAAGAATAATAGCTGTTTCTAGAGCGGACTGCCTGAAATCTGGAACTAGATATTTTAACCGCTAAAAACGTTCTGAGCAAAAAAATTCTCGGCTCTATAATAATCAGTTTTGGGATAAACGGTTGCATAAAAGATGTATTTTTTATCGGTGTTTCTAAGTAGCCTTTGTTTCAACTTTTAAGTAATTTTTAATAGAACTATCCGCTTAAATATTTACAACTCGCTCACATTAGGTAGTCTTTTATCAGTGAAAGTAACACCAACTTGAATAGATTCAAAGAACACTTCAAAAAAAGTTACTGTATTCTTTCAAAATCTTTCAATCATCAGCTTTATTGTAGAATAACTTATAAGGGTCCAAATCCGTTATTCTTCCTACCACCACTTACCTACTTAGTCTAACCAAATGTCTATGACTTTAAATTAATTTAAAACAAACTATTGCTCCCTTTTTTCTAAGACACATAATTTTTAATTATATTATTAGTGAATTCACTTATTTTATTAAAACGCTTGTAAATACGTACATAAAGAAAAAATAAATAAATCTTTGAACTACCTTTAAGTATACTTTAGCTAAACATGTTTCTCATCTAACTTAAGTCTAAGTACGGTTGGCAACTGAAGTAATGTGTTCTCTCTGCAATAACTAAATGTAACGTTTCGATGTTAAATTATTTTCGTTGCTGGCTGTACGCTGTTATTGCTATTATATAAATTTTATTTACTGTTATGTATTATTGTAACTTCGGTCATTTTCATCGAGACTATCTATTAAATATAAAATAAATACTTAATGGAATCTTATTTTAGCAATTACTCTCACCATTCCTCATATCGGTTGTGAATTAAAACCTCTAAACATATTGGCAAAGTATCGCTGCGTTTGAAATTTTAATATTTGCAGTTTCATTGTGATCTCAAACCTGGAAATTCGTTCGTTTGAAATTTCAAACCTGGATAAGCATATTTGCAAAGTTTCATTGCAATCCAGAAGGTCGTTTGAAATTTTAAAAGTCATCTACACATATTTGCTAAGTCTCAATACGATCTATTCGTAAATTAAAACGACCTCTACACTCAATAAAAAGAGCGGTAGTGCGGAGCTGTAGAACCCCAGCATCTTATACGGGAGGTCGTGGGTACCAATCCTGGCTGTAACATTGAACTTGTTTTCTAAGTCAGTACATTTGTGAAATTATCGCAGCAATACCGCTCGCTAACGGTGAAGTAAAGCATCGTCATCGTCAGGAAACCCTAGTGTCGGAAGTGGTACCTCAGCACTTGCTGCATAGGTACAATGGCCCAACTATGCGGCTAAGTGCGGAAATCACAGGTCTAACTATTAATACATTCTTAACTACGTTCCTACATCTCTAACGCGGAAAATCAATGTTTGAAGTGTTAAACCTCGGCGCTTGACAAAAGCCCAACTATGAACATTAGGTACATTGGCGCCCCACGTTGGGCGCCAATGTATAATAAAAAAAACTGGATAAAGACGGATAAGCAGGTAAAACAGTCAGATCTAGTTGATGGGTAAAGTTGTGATGATGAAAAATGAGGGAATTTCGAAATGTGTGACATAATTTAAATATTTGAAAATGATAGATAGAAAAAGGAATATAAAGAATGGTGTAAAGAGGTTTGCACCGTTACAAGGCTAGTCTAACTACATTCAATAAAATAGCCTTGACCTCTAAGTCATTTGTAAATCTAAACTAAACTACGTTAGTACACAGGCCTCGTCTCGCGCAGCGCTTTTAACCTGAATAGACACAACAGACAGTTTCTCCAAAACTCGTGTGGGAAATGGCCTTGACTCGTTTCCGTCTCGCCTATTCGCGACTATTTCAGGAAGGTTTTCAATGGCAGCGCTGGGAATACTCGACTTTGACCCGCGCCGCGTTGCAAATGCAATGTAGAGAGGCTGTGTTTTGTTTACCGAATGTGGTTCAAAGCGTAGACTTCCACTAGGTTTAGAAGTAAGAAAAGAAAGAAAGACGAAAGAGAAGCCTACGCTTCATTAAGTTAGAAGGTTCAGGGGCTAAATAAAACACAACAATTGAAAGAAAAGGCAACGTTGGAAAAAGCTAATAGGCATAATTAAATAAACATAGAAATCTGGTTACACATAATACAGATTTTATTAAATCGTATTCTAGTTTGGAGGCACTATTTTTGTACATTTGTTTGTTTTATGTATTTGTAAATACTTAGGTACTTTCAACTGTTTCGGATGCTCAATCGTTAACCTCAGCAGGAACTTTCATCAATTTTCTTGTAACTTTTAATTTTTTGTTGCTAAAATAGATTTTCTTCTAGTCGCATCCGCTGATTTCGCGAATGGCGAGAGATCGCGATGACGTGATGGGGAAAAGGCCTATACCCAGTAGTGGGCAGAGGTGGGCTGTTGGCTGATAATGATGATGTTAAAGCCTTTTGGTAACTGACTACAATAGGACAGCCGATTTTGTTTTGTTTTTATAAATTGAATAGACACAAAGTTGCCTCCATTGCATACTGTGTCGAATAACTACAGTCTGTTAGCTTTTAGACTATACTTCGGCTACTATCCGATAGAATCGGATATAGGTATGGACACAAAACTTTACATAACTTTTCAACATAGTGAAGGAAAGTTTTATAAAGAGAGCAGGAAGTACCTAGTATTACACTCGTGTGCTTTCGGCGAAACCCGAAGCCTACCCTAGAGCCAGAGTTATATTTTAAAAGCTAACAGACTGTACTTCCTCCTGTTTCGCTTACGCTAAAAATCTGAAAAATCATAATATGAAACGTGAAAGGCTCTGATGGTTTTTATATCCAGCAATTTCACACAGTACCAGAGCTGGGTACTTGACTTTGACCTGTAGCGCCATTAAAAGGGCCGTCTGGACTGTGACCAATATAGACACCAGTACGGCCAGCAAAGAAATGTTAGACCTGCATTGAAAAATGTTTGATGTCATTGGAGACTCCATAAATAACAAAATATGATAAGATTAGCTTAGGTTAATACTCTTTATTGCGTACCATACATTTTGAGAGTACGAGATAAACTTCAAAATACAAGTTACATAGTATACGATTGGCGGTCTTATCGCTAAAAGCGATCTCTTCCGGACAACCTTAGGATAAATATAATCTTATGATAATATAGTCTTTCTAATTTCCATCAGCAACTTTCCATCGTAAGGTTTTCGGGAAGAAATTTCTTTTAGCAATAAGACCGCCAATATTACGTACTATGTACCTACCTACTATTTGTAGTGCATTTTTTCCAGTGTACAATAAAGAATATTCTTATCTTATGTAGGTAAATAATAAAAAGCAATCCTCAGCAGAAATCTTCGCCTCTCCCGATGCCTCCTGCGTCTCACCATTGAATTTGATGGTCTCATTAAGGCACAACTGCGCCTAATAACAGGTGCCCTCACTGTTCATGGCCATTAAAAAAAATCATGATTTACAGTAGGTAAGTGTCACTAGTCAGCCAATTATGAAGAGCATGCATGAATGCTCAATAGTACGGGGGCTGCTACTTATGTATGCGGAATAGAAAAAATAAACAAATGCATATGGCTAAATATGCTTTTATTGTTTTTCAAAGTATTCTCCACTATGATCGATGCACTTTTGCATTCGATGAAACCAATTTGTAAAACACTTTTTCCAATCTGATTGAGGTTGGAGATACCGTACGTAATTGTTATCACGTTGAACGTTATTTAAGTTTTATTGCGCAATAAAGTGTAAAAAACAAAGTTAAAAAACAAACAAGCATTCAAGCGTATGAGGCAATGAAAATGTTTTTCGAAACAGCGTCTTTCGCCACTACAGCATTCGAGTCCATAAGCTTTCGAACTTATGAGGCAGCGGAAAAAAAATTCGATACAACGTTTTTCGCAACAACGGCTATCGAAACTACGTAGGGGACCCCGTCATACATATGCCCAGAATAGCCTCTATCTCGCGATATGTAACATGGCGGTCTTGCATTATTAGTTTTCGCACAGCTTCAATATTTTGTGGCACAACCACCGATTTCGGTGAGCTTACTGCGCCCGCGATTAAACTCACTAAACCAGTGATACACAGTCGTTTTTGATGGAGCTTCACCACCAAAAGTCGAAGTTAATTGATCTACGCATTGTTGTTGCGTTAAACCACGGCGAAAATCGTAATAAATCATAGCACGAATATTTTCACGAGTGAGTTCCATTTTTTCAGCGATATGACATTTTAAACCCAACAAAAACAAAACTCTAACGTATTTAGGAGAAAAATATTAGCGGCCAGTATTTAAAACAAGAACGAATTTGACCATGGAGGACAGACATTGCGTTTAAAATTATTGGAATCCCAGATTCCGCATACATAAGTAGCAGCCTATGTATAGACATGTAAGCCTTTTATTGCATTTTGTTTCCTTGTGTGCACAATAAAGAGTTCTAATCACACTAATATTATAAAGGCGAAAGTGTGAGTGTGTATGTTTGTTGCTTCTTCACGTCTAAACGGCTGGAGATTTAGTTTGGAGTTAGCCGACACCCTGGATTAACACAATATAGGCTACGTTTCACTGCGGGAAAATATCTTATTATGAAAATAACACCGCCTGGCATAGCTAGTAGGTATAATCTAATGCTGAGGAGACAACCGCACACTTGGGTACCGTACAGAGAGCCAATTCTCACTTCAATAGAAAATAAGGCGTATACGACTCTAAGGGCGAGATAAATAGTCGTTGCTTAGCCCAAGTCCGTACTCATACTTCCCTGCATTACTTCAGGCTAACTTAGCTAAGTATCAATGCGCTACTAAACGTTTGCTTAGCTGAGCATGTTCTTAGGCCAATGCTAAGAATCAGTCCGGGTTTCGCGACTTAGAGAGTGCCAAAGTACTGTCTATAATAGACAAATCGATTCTTAAGCAAGTGCTTTCGCTAAGACTCGTTCTTAGAAGCGACAATTTATCTCGCCCTTAGGCTTAGGTATGGTTTTGAATTCTAAGTACGTAAAAAGTCGAGCGACAGCCAAAATCTGTATTCTGAACGCTATGCTAGATCGAATTAGAATGAGAAAATAAATGTCTAATTACTCTGTTCAGTTGTCTTGTCTTATTTTTATGCGGCAAATGTCTTGCCTTCGAATATTTTGCGTATATGGTTTCAATTCACATGGGTGAGAATCGGCCTCCTGAACCTAGTATAGTACTTAGGTACATAGCACGACAATGGTTGCTATTTGCCTCAATTTGGTAATCTACCAAGCAATAGCAGTACAATGTCATTCCAGGTAAAATAAATAGGCATCTCTCGCGAAGAAGATGGAGTCGCGTGAGGCGCCGAGTTAAGTAGCACGGGTCATCATTGCAATGCGATTGGTTACTAGAATACTATCTTTGAATAATGAAACGATCTTTACCCTACTAATATGACTCTATTTAACAAATATGCATTTTAGAGACCCTAGTGGAGTGCCCGGGTGCGGCCAGACAACGGGCGACTCTCCTCGGAAATTCGGGGACTTCTAGAGGTCTTCAGCGACATCTCGAAATTGCTGGCTTTCCTGGAGCAGCTGGTTTCCTAGTTACGCGACGCTCATTGGAAGCGGCAACGAGTTGCGGCAACCTTCAGCGCCCCAAATTACAAGACAGATATTGGTTTTGAGAGATGATTTAGAGGAGTCAGTTAGACCTGAGATTTTCGCACTTAGCCTCATAGTTGGGCCATTGTACGTAGCAAGCGCTGAGGTACGCTAACACCTCAGACACTAGGGTTTCCTTACGATGTTTTCCTTCACCGTCAGCGAGTAGTATTGCTACTATAATTTCACAAATGTACATAACTTAGAAAACAAAGTCATTGGTACATGCCGGGGTTCGAACCCACGACCTCCCGGTTGAGAAGCCGGCGTTCTACACCGCTCCGCTACCACCGCTCTGTGATTTAGAGGAATCGTGTGTCTTTAAAATCTGGTTAAAAACTTTGTGGTCAAATGCATAATACGGTAAAAACTCTTGCAGTCAATAATATAGCGTAAACCAGTGGAGAGGGTTGTAGAGGCAAAAAATCTTGGCGTGCTAATGGACGGTGAGTTATGATTTGAAAACCACATTAAAAATGTAGTCAGCAATTGCTTCTATCGCCTTAAAGTTTTATATAATATACGCGATTACCTTAGCACTGATTTGCGTGTTAGGGTAAGTGAATTAGGTAGTGATATTATCAAAATTGAACTAATACGATGTGGCTTATGGTGGTTGTTTACTTAGTCGAACGATAGCAACCCTTGTATGCCCCACTGCTGGGGCACAGGTCTCTTCCTGCATCGCAGAAAGGTTAGACCATACTCCATCACGGGGGCCAAGTCCGGGTTGGTTGAACAAAAAGGTTAACACAACGAGTGCAAAACGCAAGTGCTGTTTTGTTTTACCGTCCCAACAGATGCCATATCACCCCGTTCTTGAACGCTGCAAAGCTTCTGAACATGGAAACCCGACGACGACTACATCTTGCTACGCTACTGTTTGGATTATTTCGCAGTAAATCTCCTGCTTATCTACACAAAAAGCTGGAGAGGTCGTCCCGTCAGCGCGGATCTCTTGCTTCCGATTCCATTGTACTAACCAGGGGCTATCACCTCTCTTTGAATTAAATTTCTCAAAATACTTCGCCCACATATGATGTGGACCGTACAACGTGGGGGCGTTAAAAGCTTTCCCTATTTCAGACCGCGCCAAGTATAAAGTTCAAGGTCACTCGCTATTTGTGACGCTGCTGTTTCGGCTTCCAGACACTTATTTCCGAATGTGACACTATTAATTAGTATACTGTCGGGACTGAATTTTAAACTCGCTGCCTAGCTTCAAGCCAGTTTAATTTTTACTACTGTAAATGAAGAAGCGGAGGTAGCCCAGTGGGTAGACGAATGGTCTTGGAACCGGTGGGCCCAGGTTCGATTCCCAGTACGGGCATGTACCAATCACTGTTTTCTAAGTTATGTACATTTGCAAAAGTTATAGTAGCCATACCACTCGCTAAAGGTAAAGGAAAATATCGTGAGGAAAGCAAAGTGTTTGAGGTGTTCAAATACCTCAGCGCTTGAAATTGCCAATATGCGGTGGGCACGCGTGGTATTTAAGCCCATACTCTCTCTCTCTGAGAGAAGGCTTGTGCCCTGTAGTGTGGCGTATATAGGCTACATAAAATGAAACTATTATAAATACGAAAGTTCCATCCATCCAGGTAGATGTCTGTAACTAAATAATGGCAGAACGACTGAACGGAACTGGATACATTTATGTAACAGTGCGTGTAAACATACAGATCAAAATTATCACGCGAATGAAGTTGCGGGCAAGTATTAAATAAAATAAGTTTTTGTCGTCCATACATAATAACATTTTATTCATTTCGTGACATGTCCTCCGAATAATTGAACTGGGTTACATAATTATCAATATGGAAAACATTCTATTACAGTAAAAATATGAATAAATTTCATCATGTGATTGCCAGATGTTCGCGAAAATGGTTAAAAATATGTCCTTATATTTTTATTGATTTCGGGAAAGACCTCTAAATAATTCAACTTGGGCGCATAATTATCAACATGGCAACATTCTATTACAGTGAAAATATCAATTTCATCACACTATTCTACTTTTCGCAAAAAATTCTTGAAATAAGTATATATCATCATATCAGCGGCTACATCAAAACAGCATTACAACAATATTTCTTTGCTAGTTAACTCTAGAATCGCACAAACAAGTAGACTAAGCCAATCTACTTTAATTTTCTACTTCATATTTATAGTATTTGCGGTTGACCCCGCAGACTCTAATACATCAGTACAATTTCAAAGCACCTAAAATCATCCTTACATTCTTTACATCCACAAATCTACTGCAAAGTTCCTTCACGAAAACTTACCCTCCGTTTTTCAAACTTGCGTTGAGTAGGGAGCGATGCAACGACCTGACAGCCAACGCAGAAAAGAATGTTTTATAAAGGAGATTTACACAGATTTTAAACTAAAGCTTGCTTATAGAATTACAGCTATTTGCTGGCATCTATGACTATTGAGATTTTTTAAAGAACGAACACATGACCGATGAAACATTACATTTTTTTACCATCGAATTCTAATACATAAAAACCTCGTGTCACAGTGATGGTTATCGAACTCCTCCAAAAAGGCTTCACCTATTTGTAGGATATTTTTTGTGTTGTTAGGGCTGAGAATAAGTCGTAGGCTAATTAGTATGACTAAACAACGTTCTCAGGGTCAGCTAGTTTTTTTTTTAAATAATCACTTTTATTAAAAGGATTAACTAAAGGATATTCGTCAATTTTTTGCCGAAAGAATCCGACCAGGTTAAACAGTTTTGTTCCAAATGTAATTGTAAAGATCAGTGCACTGACATGTGAACGGACTTAACTACTTAACTCCATGAGGTTCTCAATGGTACAACATGAGACCCATGTAAAAAAAATATATTTTGAAGTGACCTACAAATCTCTCAATCATGTAAATTGTGATTTTTAGGATCCTTGACCGAGAGTCCAACTAACTAGGTATCAACCTAGTTAGTTCTCATCCTAGTTAATCATAACTAGGATGAAAACTTCGGACTGACAGCACTTATACCAATATCGCCGTATATTCACAATTTAAATGGTTGCTTTATTTTTTTCACTGAAAATAACCATGTTGTAATGCTTTCACTTGAAGACAATAAAACTTATGGTTGTTTTATTGTCTTCAAGTGAAAGCGAAAAACCCCTAAATACGTCAGTAATGATGCGTAAAAAGTTTCAATCGTATTCTACAGGTAAGTTTTCGTGAAAGTACTAGGCTACCATAGGAACGCACGAGGCCGCCGCTAGCTCACCGAGGTGTTGGTTGAGCTCTTGGTCATGAGTTTCGCGACCATCTCCTGCACTCGCTTCATCTCCTCGAGCTGCGTGGTGACCTGGTACAAGCGATTCTCGCGCTCCAGCACTGTTTTCTCCAGCTGTTTTATTGTCTGTGAAGGAAATAAACAAAGAAATTCAGATATAGGAAATAAAAGGGGAGATTGCCAGGTGTTCAGCTCCGGTAAATTGTCAAGAATATGGTTTTAATCATAACCTATCAAACAGCGTGACTAGAAATCAGGAAAATCACATAACAACAAAAACAAAATCTTATCAAAAACAAGTTTAAATTGACCCATTTCAAGAAATGGTGATATTAGGGGTAAACCTGCATTGTTCTGTCAAGAGAGTGGCAAGTGGAAAACGCTGGTATTTGCTTACCATTCAGGGATACAGGTGTTAGTTTATGTACCTACATTACATTCTAAGGAGTGTCATCGGCATTGAAGACTTGGGAGTCAGTTTACGATTTAGAATATTTTTCTTTTTATTGCCTTTTCTCTCACGTCAACCATCTGTAATATTATTGTAATCATCTCATTGCCCATTAGTTTTGCGATTACACTTAATTTTACCCGTTTTCCATTGGCTCTTTTTAATTATACAGTCTACAGGGAAGAGCGGGTGATGGTGCTCTTCCACGCCAGGCAGGATCATATGATGGGCGGTCCGACTGTTGTTAGGCGGACGTTATATTTATGCTATGGCATTGAACCACTAATTGCGCGATGCAGGTAGGTTAGAGTTTGTAGTACGCGCGCAGAGTTCACCTGTGCTCGCCACAAGTCCATTCCGCGGTAGAATTCTTTCGGCGATTCTACTAAAGGTACTCACGCTCTCTTTGTGCTCCAAGTCTTTCTTGAGCGAGGAGTCGACTACGGCGTATTCCTCGAGTCGTTTGTCGCGCTGCTTCACGCGCTCCTCAAACTTTATGAGCACGCTCGCTAGCTCCGTGTTCTTGTTGGTCTGGTGGCGAGAACAAAGAAAAATCAAGTTAGTTCACACGTTTACAAAAATAAATATCCGTAACTAGCTGACTCAGCGTACTTCGTACCGCCTAAAATTTGATTCTTTAATTTTATTTATTTTTTCCCTCCGTAAAAACCATCCTCGTACTTCAAGGAATATTCTAAAAAAGGAATTGGCGAAATCGGTTCAGCTCCTCTCGAGATTTGCACTTACCAACACATTTAGCGATTCATTTTTATATTATAGATAAGCGTGTGTGCATATTGTGAATAATGTGGATACTGTCCATACTCAACAAATATTAAGTGTTGATGAAACGAAAGAGCTCTGTCAGGATCGTGGCAAGTGGCAAACTCTGGTTTCGTAAGGATTTTCTGCCTTTGCCTACCCCACCAGGATACAGGCGTGAGTTTATGTAATGAAAAAAAGTGTTGCTACCACTAAAATGTATTGTATTGAATAGCTGATTATTGTTTTTAAAGTCACACGCGGATTTTTATACTAATTTAATAGCACGATGCCACTGCCGCACTCGTTACTTTATTTCAGCAAGTTAAGTTACAACCTTGCGCTATGGCGCTTATTAGGGGAGGGCTATGTCTAGCAGTGTACTAATATAGCCTGAAGAAGAAAAAGAAGAAGTTACAATAGGGTCCTAATTGGAGTGGTTCTATGAAAAAAAAAACCTATTCTATTCCTGGGGCAAAGAAAAATCAGTAAGGGCTTTATGCTTAAAAATACTCAAACGGCCTTACTAATAAATAAGTTATACACTCTGAATAACTATTTGATGTATATCAATTTATACTGGTTTAATCGCATTTAGCGTACAAATAACCAGTTTCTCAGACCTGGCATAACGCCTGTATACACAGCTCATAACCTTATTAATAAGGCCGAAACAGTATATCGGTAGAAATACAAATGCATTGCAAGCGTCGAAAAATCGATAAATAAACGAGTCCAGATTAGATAAGGCAATTCTTTCACATTTTTGTACAAAGGCGAGCTTAATACTAATGACTTTTTCCTTACAGCTAACCTTGGGTTATGTGGATAGTGGCAGCGGCAGTGGCAGCGGCAGTGCCAGGAAATAGTCTAAAGAGGGGCCTATACGAGTATGTATACTCGTACAGGCCCCTCCTTAGACTATTTCTATTTCGTTACCAACTCATGCATGTCCCCACTGCTGGGGCACGCGTCTCCTCCTCCATCACACTGCCGCCGTACAGAGAAAGGGCGTAACTCAGTTGAAACTGGTTTCGAGTAAATTAACGTTTTATTTGAAGTGAAGTCTCGAACATTAATATTTAATTTAAGCCGATGATAGTAGTTTTAAAATTTGTAGAAAAATATGGTATATTTTATGGTCTTTGTTTTGTTTTCGCATAGACTAGCCTTTTTCACAATTTGCAAATTTCCCTTTCACTTTAGTAAACAAAATATATTACGTGATATAATGTTAAGCAGGAAAGCCCTAATTCTAATAATAGACCTCTCGGGCGCAACTGATAGATTCGGAGGGCGAACTTTCTGCATGCACCCGTACAAATATTAACATGAAAAGCCGCAACTTGGAAATTACGGTTTTTCACTTTAACATACTAAAACCATATATTAAGGTTTGTTGTTATTTAAAAATGCCTTAGACTCAATTACGGCTTTTCATACAAGTTAAACTTTATTTATTATGTGAAAAGCCGTAACAATCAAATTGCGGGTTTTCATTTTAAAATTCAAGCGATTTTTGTTTGAGGGTGGCTTTTTACGCCCTGCTATTTTCGCCTAGAGAAAGAGATAGACCTTATTACATAGACCAAAAGATAGATTTTTCTTTGCTGATTCCAAATCTGTACTTAACTAAATTTTGCCAAAATCTTGAGTTACGGCCTTTCTCCGTACGACGGCAGCACAGGAAGGTTAGGCCATACTCCACTACGGGGGCCAAGTCCGGGTTGGTGGAGGATTGTAAGACAGTGGCGGGCCTTACTGTCAGAAGTTATCAAGCCGCCCTTATGGGCCCTTATGAGGCCTTATGGTCTCTGACATGGCTTAACGACTGCCATTATATGACAGCCGGCACCAAAGACTTCACGTGCTTAGCGATGCACGTATTTCTATTTAGACTATTACAAAGTAACTAGAAAAATCCTTACGAAACAAGATAAGAAACAAGTCAGTTGGCCGATTTCTGAACTGAGAATTCCACCTTTTGTCTTACGCTCTGACTCACGCTCTTTTTGAGAAATTCGGAGAGACAGCACTACAATTAAGCATTTACCTTGCGAAATTAACCATTCAGAAACTGGCCCATACGTAGTCTTGCCGTCTTCAACAGTTGAAAAAGTCGGTATCACACGAGAACATAGAGCAATGCTTGTCACCTGTTGTTCGAGTTTCTTCGCGAGCGTTTTGTTCTCGGCCTCCAGTTGCCGTAGACGCTCCTCGTGATCCCGCTCGCGGGCTTTCACCTCTGCCTCGTAACTCTAAAACGAACAAAAAACAATATCGGTTAGCAGCGAAAGTGATAATTGGCACAACTTCAATCCTACTAATATTATAAACGCGAAAGTTTGTAAATACGGATGGATGGATGTTTGTTACCCGCTCACGTAAAAACTAATAAATGGATTTTAATGAAACTTTACAATAATATAGCTTATACAGCAGAATAACACATAGGCTAAAATTTGTATTGTGTGAATTGTCCAAAATATGACGATAGCTGTCCAGTAAGTAGGAAAAAATCTACCAGCTGCGAGCTATTCTGGCGTGCGCTGCCAAAACTTTTTCTACGCCACGCTAATATAAGATACTCGAAATACTAATCCTGCACAGACGAAGTCGCGGGCACCAGCTAGTCTGAAATAATACTTACGAAGCTAGAGACCAGAACCTGAAGATAATTGTAATAAGCTTGATATTGAAATGGACACCTAGTTTAGCTTGTAACGTTCATTGAGCCGCAGTTTCTGTGCTAATATGGATGAAACATTTTTGAATGCTTGCCAGATAAGCGGTTCAAAAATTGTGCAAAGTACACTTGGAGCCGAAAGGACTACTTTCAAAAAAAAAAATATTTATATGACAATGATGTCTGGAAGCTAGTACAACGTATGAGTTCTAGGTTTTAGAATAATTACATAAACTTTAATAAGACTTTGAAAATTGTATGGAATCAGGCGTCACTTTGCGAAAATCCATTCTTTGAAAATTTTAAGTTTGGAGTTTTTAGTCCATATTTTCTCCAAAATGATCTAGGTTTTAAATGGATACCTAGTTCAACCTGTAGCGTTCATTAAGTCGCAGTTTCGGTGATACTTTGAGTACAACATTTTTAACTAGATTTGAAAAAGTGAATTAACCTTGAATAATAAACCTTGACGTGACGGTTACGGTTCCGTTATAAATAGCGTTTTCTTTTTGCGCCAGTTGATCTGCGGCCCCACATTAGGCGAACCTGTATCGTGATGATCTTGGAATTCGTTAACTTTATCATTGCTGAATTTAAAAAAGGATTACACTATTTTTATTTTTAATGCACTAACCCGTGCTAAGGAACAAATTTAAAAACCTATTTAGAGGCTAAAAATTTTTTTTCACCCATGCCGGGATTCGAACCCGCAACCTCTGGCTATCCGTACCAGCGCTCTACCAATTGAGCCAATGGGCGACTCACGGCATCAGTGAAATTTCGAACCTCTTTACAATATTCTCTGTATTACGTACAGGCAGCGACATCTGACTTAAGCAAATTGCATTACTTACAGCCCCGACTACCTACTTTGCAGTTAGGTTTAACATCGGAACGATATCACTGTACTGGTAGCGCTGGTACGGATAGCCAGAGGTTGCGGGTTCGAATCCCGGCATGGGTGAAATTTTTAGCCTCTAAATAGGTTTTTAAATTTGTTCCTTAGCACGGGTTAGTGCATTAAAAATAAAAATAGTGTAATCATGTGGGTACAGTGATATCGTTCCGATGTTAAACCTAACTGCAAAGTAGGTAGTCGGGGCTGTAAGTAATGCAATTTGCTTAAGTCAGATGTCGCTGCCTGTACGTAATACAGAGAATATTGTAAAGAGGTTCGAAATTTCACTGATGCCGTGAGTCGCCCATTGGCTCAATTGGTAGAGCGCTGGTACGGATAGCCAGAGGTTGCGGGTTCGAATCCCGGCATGGGTGAAATTTTTAGCCTCTAAATAGGTTTTTAAATTTAAAAAAGGAGTTATAAAAAAAAGTTTTTGCCACAGATGGCGCTAGGTAGCTCCGGGCCGTCCCTTAAACTGAGACGCAATATTTCTTTCAAGACATAAAGCAGTCGATTACGCCTACCTTATGTCGACTGCTTTGTGTTTTGAAAGAAATGTTTGTCATTAGACAAACTCACGTTCAGCTGCAATTTGAACTCCTTTTGCAGGGATTCCCTCTGCGACTCCTTGTCGACCCGCTCGGCGGCCAGTTTGGCCCTGAACCCCTTGACGGTGGACTCGGCGTCTTCAAGTTGCTTGTGGAGCTCGTCGATTGTCTTCTTGTGTCTGGGGATTGTTCGGAATAGGTCAAAAGATAGATAGATAAATAATTTATTTGTGCTTCCAGACACACACACACAGTTAAATCATGACATAAAAAGTTGATAACATAAAATAGTTTAGGTACAGACAGGGCGCTATGGCGCTCATTAGGGGAAGGCTATGTCCAGCAGTGGACTACATAATATAGCCTGAAGAAGAAGATTCTTACAAAGTCGCAATGAATATGCGTAAATTTTCTAATAAATTTCGCTCGCTTTGAGATGTCATAATGTCGCAATCATAATCATTATTGGCAGTCGTTTAACTTTTTATTTTTTTCTAGTTTAGGTACAAGTAGAGCTTTATCTTACAAACTAACTCACATACATCAAGTTATATGGCATTTGTAGGCCATATGTCTTATATTTAAAAATTGTATAATTTCTAATATTTAAAAATAAATAAAAATAAAATATGTGACTGTGCCACAGAAGCCCAAAATGGCTGATATTTCTAAAGCAATATTGCTAACCTTAATGTGTACTTTACACACTAAAATTAGCAATATGGCCGCCTTTGGGCATTGTCCTAAAAGACTTGTTTTTTTCCAGAAAATAGTTAATTGTGAGAGTCTTGGCTTAACATTACGATTTACAGTGTTTTAATTAATTTTTAACGTGAAAAAAAAAAAACCAGAGACTGTGCACGGAAGTGCGTCATCAACAGACAGCTCGTAAGATCAGTAACTGATATCTTACGAGCTGTGAGTTTCTAATGGTACCATGACTCGTTACAATAACTCTAAGGCATACATTGTACATGGACATTCAACAGATTGTATAATCTTCACGTACGATTTTTTTTATTTTTAATTAAATAAACAAAACCAAAATGTCGCCTTATCTGTGCAAATGTAAAGGTTATATTTTCTTTATGGAGTACCAAGATGGCAATAGCTTGTCGTATTTTATTCAAACATTTAAACCTTGTTTGAAAGTATTAATTCATGTGTGTAACGAAGGTGGAATTAGTTACACTCTCATTCAGAAAAATACAGCAAATCAGTTAAGTTCGTATTAATTAATAAATTGAATATTTTATGTATCGTATATTTACCTACTGACAAATGAAGAATGATTTGTAACTATTGCCAATGCTTAGGTCAATGCCCATTGTACCTATGCAAATGTTTATTTTTTCCGCTGTACAATAAAGAATGTTCTTATCTTAGACTAAAACCAATTGCATTAAAAAGTTAAAATTACTTTGCTGAATTCCGCCAAAAATCCCACAAGCACCATGCGGCTAGCTAATGCACCGCCCTCCCTCCCACTTTTTCAAGCAGAAGCAAGACACGAACACACCACCACCAACACCAATACTTGTGTGAGAAAACACGTAAATGCGTACACAAGTATTGGTGTTGGTGGTGGTGTGTTCGTGTCTTGCTTCTGCTTGAAAAAGTGGGAGGGAGGGCGGTGCATTAGCTAGCCGCATGGTGCTTGTGGGATTTTTGGCGGAATTCAGCAAAGTAATTTTAACTTTTTAATGCTATTATGGATTTCCGCAAAGTAACGCCTGATTCTATACAACATCTAAAACCAATTTTAACTTTATCAAATGTACAACGCCCAGGCGGCGAGTGGGCGCCACGGCATCAGTCTAAAATAGTTCTAAAGGCCTGCGCAGACGAGGGACTTTTGTCCCCGAGGGAGCCGAGGGACAAAGGTTCCTGAATCGTAAAAAATGTCCTCCGAGTACTTGTAGCGGACTCAACGCCTACGGTGTGCGGTCATTTTGTTCCCCGGAAAATTAGTCAAGCGTACGCTATGGAAGCAAATATTCTGAGATTACATGGTGTTGTAATTTACATGAAGTTGAAAAAGAAAAGGCGTTTTAAAAGAAAACACGGAACATTTGTCCAGTCCGGGCTTTTGATGTCGGTAACTTGATGGACTTTTTGTACGGGGGACTTTTAGTCCTTCGTGTGCGTTATTCGATACAATTTATAAGAGATCTATATCGACGGACAAAAAGTACCCTGGGGATAGTCCTTCGTTAGCGCAGGCCTTTAAAAATATAAGGATAAAGACTACCTGGTGAAGCTCTACAACACTACAAGTATTCTCTGGTTGCAGTCCCCAACCTCAGGAGACAACTTGATAGATCAAATTTATTATTGCTTTCCGTACTTTATTTTAACGATTTCTTGCAACGGTTTGCCTATATGTAAACCAAAGCTGAATGAAATTAAATATAGATTTGTCTTTGGGTTATTTTTGCGGTTTCTAAACTTCACATTAAAAATTGGCAATGCATATTTTAAGAACCGCCCAGCTAAACGCTACACGATGTTACATTAAAAAAATATATCATCTGCAATTTTTTAGAAAAAAACCATACTATTCACCATCATTTTGTACCTCTCATCTCTAATAATATAAAAATGTGTCGTGTCGTATTTGTCATCGAATTTCTCCTCAACGGCTTCACCGATTTTTATGATTTTTTTTGTGTATCCCGAATACGGGCGTGTACGACTTTGTTTTGTATATTTGTGAAGTTATAATAGCAATCATCATCATCATCATCATCAGCCCACCGCTGCCCACTGCTGGGTATAGGCCTTTTCCCCATTATGCCAAGCCTCACGGTCTCTCGCCATCCTCATCCAAGGACACTCCACTGACTCTGCCACATCGTCTGACCATCGGGCCGCTTGCAATGATACTCGCTAAGTGTAAAGGAAAACATCGGGAGGAAAGCTAATACCTAGATCTTTACTTCAGCGCTTACAATTGCCAATGCGTGGTGGGCCGCGTGGTAATTAAGCCCACACACTCTCAATGAGAGGAGGCGTGTGCCCTACAGTGGGACGGATTTAGGCTACATAAAAAATAAAGATCAAATCAATTGAATGGACTCTCCGGAAATTTTAAGGTTCTGCCCATTTTACTGCTTATCTCATACGCTAGTAAAAGAGCAATTGTGTAATAGGTAGATCGTTATTTGTACTTTTTGATACACAGACACACACACACAGATACTAAATTGTATTTCAAACAAAAAAATGCGATCAGGTAAGCATACAAAAAGAAAAAAAAAGACTGCATCGGCCGGGAATCGAACCCGGGCCGCCCGCGTGGCAGGCGAGCATTCTACCACTGAACCACCGATGCTTATAATAGGAAACCGAATTTTTCTTATCTATGCGTAAGGCGTAATGGAACAATTTGATAACCACCAAACAGAAAAAACGGCCATGTATTCACGTAACCAATAACACAGATGGTTTCACATACAGAGTGGCTAATCTGTTCGTGTAAATATATGTCTGACGTGAACTTATCCTGGCGCGTTCTCGATTAGGTCTCAGATGTTTGGTTACTTATTTATTACATTAGACATATTTTACGTAACCACTTTCTAATCCTCTTTTGAGAGGAAAATGTTGTCTTTTTTACCACTTTAACAAAAAACATGTAAAAAAGTAAATACACATTTAAATTAAAGTAAGTAAAAAAGATTTTTATTGCCACCAACATCAGCAACGAGGTTGAAGGGAATATTTCTTGCATTAATCACGCCATCGTGAATTTATTTCTTTAAAATTAGTGCAACGAAGAATAGAAAAAATCACATCATAAATAAATAGCCTCTAAATAGGTTTTTAAAATTGTCCTTAGCACGGGTTAGTGCATTGAAAAGAATATAATGTAAAATAAAGTTTTTAAACGAAAAAAGAGATACATTCTTAAAAAATATTTTAGTAAGGTTAGAAATTAGGTATACGAGTAATCTGTCCCCTATTTTTCGTTAATTAACATTCTGTTAATCTATAGGCAACAGTAACTTTGTATGCGCTTAGGCGAACTCACAACTTTCATCAGCACAATTTTCTTAACGAAAATTGGCACTCAAAACAAACGATTACGGTTATTTATTATAATAGACTGTATGCTCTGGAAGGCCGATTAAGTTTCGAACCTCGTCTCCCCTTTACGCAAGTAATGAATAGGCCCATTCTTATATCACAGTCACCATTTTGTTCAAAAAAACAGTTTCCTTTTGCCGCCAAGTCCACCAATCACCAAAACTTCTTTCCACGGCCAAAAAGGCATATCAAACCACTTCTGCGTTCGAACCAGCTCCTCCGCCTCATCAAACGTCTGTGGCATCTTCTTCTTCATAGTTTCTGGTAAGAAAAGTGCTAACATAGCGCCGAACACCGCCAAGACCGCAGACGTCACGAACGGCAACCA
This sequence comes from Yponomeuta sedellus, assembly GCA_934045075.1. NCBI lineage: Eukaryota > Metazoa > Arthropoda > Insecta > Lepidoptera > Yponomeutidae > Yponomeuta > Yponomeuta sedellus. The sequence goes on along the minus strand of OW203744.1, from coordinate 11,522,257 downwards.
AACTATATAGGTACCTAAATAGACCACGTACTGAACCAACATCGTGGCGACGTAACCGAACATGTGAATTACGGAGACTCCTGACGCTCGTACCGGAGTCGGTAGCAACTCCGCGGCCCATTGGTAGGCTACCAAGTAGCACATACTTATGAAGACCCTAGCCATTATAGCGCATAACACAGACGCTAAGCCGCCGCCCAAAAAGCCGGTTAGGATGAGGAAAACGCCCGAGAGCAGCATCGTGGCGGTTGTCAGCCAGCGGCGGCCCACCCAATCCATGGTAAAGGCAGCTACGATAGAGGCCGGAAACTCCGCGAGTGAAACCAGAGAGAAAGAAGAGAAAAAGTCGTAGTCCAATGAGGAGAGGCTTCTTACAGACGTGTCGAAAATCATGTCGCAACACACGTGATCTAGACAAATAAGGATGAACACTCTTCTCAAAAGCGGCCTACGGAGTAAGTCCAAAAGACTGCTGTTCTCTTCTTCTTGTTTTAACGCGGCAGCGTCTCTGAACTCCTGTATTGATTCCGGGGTGATCTGTTTCTTGTTAATACGTCCGACCGTTTCCACGTTCTTGACCACATCGTCTACGCGGCCTTGGGACAGCAGCCATCTTGGACTCTCGGGCAGAATGAACAGTGCCAACACTGCTAACGCCATCGGCGCGCTGGTCACTAGGCCGAGCGTCCTCCAGTGGCCGCAAGCCAGAGCTATCCAGGGCAGCGCTACGATGGCCGCAGTGTAGAAAACGGCGAAACTCGCGGTCGAGATCAACGTTCTGTACCTCGGGGCGACGTACTCTAACAGGAGTAGGTACGACAACATCATACAGTTGTCGCTAGACATTCCCACGAAGAATCTGGCGATGGCAAAGGTGGGTAGATCGACGGCGTATGCGCTGGCGACGCCGCCGAGACAGCCGAGTAGGTTGCAGAGTACGAGCGCGCGAAGGCGGCCCGCGCGATCAGCCAGCCAACCTATCCCGATCAGGCCGCAAACGGATCCTGCAAAGAACACGGCTTGGGCGGTCGCCTGATGCGTGCCACTCTCGCACACCCATCCGAGCTCGCTGCCCGCCGTTGGGTAGGGGATATTGTCCGCGAACTCCCAACCGTGGAGGCAGGCCGTGACCTCGCCACCCACAGTCCAGTTGGCGAACTGTGTGCACTGGGCGTAGCCTATCCCGTCCCGTGGAATGGCAGCCGCGCGTCGCTCGTCCACACTCGCTGTCGCTAACTCGGGAATCCAACACCAGTGTCGAGGGACTTGCGTCATGAACAGCTGCGAGAAGTAGACGAAGGCACCAAACAAGTAAAACGGCATCGTCGATAGCAAGATCAGCAGTTGGTAAGGGCCCAGCTCGCCCGCCGAAGCCAGCAGTTCGTCGAATAGCATTTTTCCACCATCCGCCGCGTTAGCTGTTGGTGGTTTGAACGCACTCAACTTTGCATCGCATTTTAAGTTCACTCGAACATTTCTTTCCATTTTTGGTTCCATATCTTTGTCCATATTGAATGAAAGAAGACGCAAGACACTTTTTATTTGCAAAAAGTGGAGATATCACAAGGTTCAGCTGTTTGCAGGGAGTAGGTAACTGAATAGCATTTTATTAAAAAAATATATATATTCTGGCTACTGGAGCTACAGCCGGTTTATTCAGCGCCGAGGCAGAAATAAAAATTATGAGGACTCAAAGGTCTACCACAATGTAGAAATTGTTGTTTTGTGCTACCTGGAATTGGCTAGTTTGTCTGTTTATAGAAGTTATCATTAAGATTATATTTAACTTACTTATCATAGTCTGGCGTTTGTTTTATTGCAACAGCACATTTTATTTTAATATAGGCGCAACCAATGACCGACATAATCCAAAAGGTACACATAATGCAATGGAAATTGATTATAAACGCGAAGGCAGCAATCATTGCATTAATGCATTATCAAACAACGCTTCAGGTATTTTATTTATTAAGGCAGATCAACAATTCAGTTGACTATTTCGTAACTGTTTATATTGTTGATCAGCCAAATTTAAATAAATATCTTGTTTAAAGAAAAGCTGTTGTTTTTACTCAACATCTTCTTCTTGAGGCTATATTATGTAGTCCACTGCGGGACATAGCCCTTCCCTAATGAGCGCCATAGCGCCCTCTCTTCAGCTTGCCGCAATGCCTGTAAATGCTAAACAAGTACAAATCAATACAATTTCATTATAAATAAATAAATATTCATGGGCATATTACACAGACCTCGTTAGCCCCATACTAAGTACAACTAAATGACTTGTGTCACAGTTGGTAACTCGTCGATAGATATAATAGAATAAATACATAGTTAACATCCAAGACCCGGGACAAACTAGAAAAGTTCGTTTCATGGTTTGACCCGGCCGGGGATCGAACCAGAGACCTTCCTTTTGTACAACCAGCGTGCCAAACCGCTGCGCCACGGAGACCGTATTTTATTTTAAATGTTGTACATGAAGGTTACATGGAGCATCTTACTCCTTCTTTTTAGCATGCCGATGGCAAAACAATACATACATACATACATACATACATACATACATACATACACACATACATACATACATACATACATACATACATACATACATACATACATACATACATACATACATACATACATACATACATACATACATACATACATACATACATACATACATACATACATACATACATACATACATACATACATACATACATACCTAACGTCACGCATGTATCCCAGAGGGGTAGGCAAAGACCAGGGACTGCCACTTGCCACGATCCTGACAGATCACCTTCGCTTCATCAACGGTCATAAGTCGTTGCATGCACGCACGCCGGTTCCGGGTACTTTTTATCTTTCCCTTAGCTAATACATCCCCTATTTGGTCGATGTATATCCGCCTGGGACGTCCCTTACCAGCCCTTCCACTCACATTCGCAATATTTGTTTCGTCAATCTTTCTTCCTTCATCCTCTCCACATGTCCAAACCAACGCAACATACCAAAACAATTTTTATTAAATTCATCACTAAACAGATGCGGCCCAGAATTTTGCGACGCTGACTGCTTCATCACTCGCAATTATTAGTTCCTCCTTACTCCTAGGCAACAGATTTTGCATATTAAAATATTGCAGCCTATAATAATATAATCAACGGTGACCAATTGTAGTAGAAGTGAACGCCTATGTAAAGGCGCGCCGGATCGATTTAATGCGGTCATTAGTTATACAGGGTGTCTCATTCAAATCGGTCAGTATGGGAAAGACTGAAACTATAAGACATACGAAGATCTGTTCTGAGGAACCATGTCATCGATTTTAATAACAAGAAAAACTGCATTCATACATTTCAAAAAACATCTGTACTCTTTTCGGATATCGAACCCGGTTGTTTTGAAAAAAAAAATCTACACTCTTTCTATTTAGATATCGATTGTGTAGGTCTTAAGCAGTAAATGTCTGTATGAAACATGATGTCTAAAATGAATAAAATGCATTGTTTTCACATACTTTAATTTATTTTAGAAGGTACTCGAAGTGACCACCGACTTTTTAATACAATATTCAACACGTTTAGGTAACGATCTTACGATTGCATTTTGTATGAAAACAATGCATTTTATTCATTTTAGACATCATGTTTCGATATCTAAATAGAAATAGTGTAGGTTTTTTTTTTCAAAACAACCGGGTTCGATTCCCGAACGGAGTACAGATGTTTTTTAAAATGTATGAATGCAGTTTTTCTTGTTATTAAAATCGATGACATGGTTCCACAGAACAGATCTTCGTATGTCTTATAGTTTCAGACTTTCCCATACTGACCGATTTGAATGAGACACCCTGTATAGGTGCAATGCAATACAAACGTTCACAATGTACTAGCCTGTTTATCAAGAAACATCTTTTATGATGCTCTACCAAATAAATAAAATGTATGCTTCCTTTTTCTTGTAATCTACTTATTTGGGTGTTGGTTATGTCACAAGACGCATATTTTGTTTTTGAGATAGACCCATTAAAAGACTCCTTAAAAATTTTGAAAATTACTCCAAAAATAATGGCCCTAAAGTTTGTTCGCTTTTAGAATATACCTCGGCTACTATCGGATAGAATCGGATATATTCGTGTAATAGAAATATCGGAACTAATATGACACTTTTCAAACTAGTGAAGAAAAGTTTTAAACAGAGCAGGAAGTAGTATTACACTTGTGTTAAAAAAATTTAAAATTATGTACATACGCGAAGTTTTTCCTTTGTTATTTGCATTGTCACTACTACTATTTCTGAAACTCTAAAGCCATCTTCAAAAGCTCAAGACAACTTGAATGACACCCGAAGTCTACTCTAGAGCCCGAGTATATTCTAAAAGCTAGCAGACTGTATTTTATGTTAGAGCCATTAAGCTACTTCGCACTGTAAAAAAATATTTACACTAAAATGAAACACACATACTATATAAAAATACATTCGAATACAAAATAATTTCCGTCGCTATATAATGTATTATTAATTAGCTTTAAAATACATGGAGTCCCATATAAAATAAAACTTCAAGTCTCAGTACAGAAAGGGGCCTTAAAAGGCTTCGCGTTTCTATAAATATCACCGTAGATATTAAATTTGTAATAAGACAGGTTTATATATTTTTTATACAACTTGAAGTCTTAGCTACTTAATCTACTCGTTATAATATTGTTACGGGCTAGGGTTCTGGATTTGGATATAAAACACCAATGACAACTTCTTAGGATTTATTCACGCAGGGTCTGGTCTGCAGGTCTTCACGACACGAAGTCCACACGTAGATTCCAATCGCAGGTTCAATCGAAGTCCAATAGTATCGCTGAGGTCGTAGGTTATCGCTCGTATCGCAGGTATGTTCGCTCGAAGTTCACTCTTCGCTATTCCAAATGGAACTGACAGCGCGCCGCGGCGGCCGCTATTTATATCCGCCGGCCAGGGTTCTAGAACATTCCCGTAACTACGTACCTACACTCGGTACACGCGGCAAGGTCGCTCGAACAGTTACTCATTTAAAGAGTTTTGCACCTTACGATAGTGGACATACGAGTCATTATTGCTTGCAGCGTTTATTGTTTACTAAAACGCAGCATGCGGCGACTATTCTAGATGGTTCGGGATAGGACCGCGACACTGCTCCCCTCTTAGAGATGCTCGTCCCGAGCATCTTCATTACTGCCGTGATAAGGAGCTAAGCGGTCGATGTGAACCACTTTTTGTGCACCTCTTGGCTGCCGTTGAATTCGGTACGTCACGTCATTTAACCGAGTTACCACTTTGTACGGTCCCTCCCATCTTGTCTGCAATTTCGGAGATTTTCCTTTTCGTCGAGTTACATTGTGAAGCCAGACTAGTGCTCCTTCTTCGAAGCCGCTTGTATTTGCTCGGCGGTCATACCTAGTCTTCATTTTTTCACTCGACTCCAATCCGTTTTCCCGTACTATGGCATGAATCTCTCGCATTTTCTCACGTAACTCGGAAATGTAGTCGTGTAGAGAACGTGAGTCGTCAGGAGGGCCTCCAGTCAGCAGATCTACTGGTATTCTCAGTTCTCGGCCAAAATTTACACGCGCCGGGGTTACCTTCGTGCTTTCATGTTCTGCCGTTCTGTAGGCCAGAAGAAATGGCGGTATGTATTTGTCCCAGTCTGTCTGGTGCCTGTCAACGACTTTTGCTAAATGTCTCTCAAGTGTTTGGTTAAATCTTTCTACCATGCCGTCAGATTGAGGATGATATGGGGTGGTCCTAGTCTTATGCATTCCCAATATTTTGCAGAGTTCTTGAAATACTTGAGACTCAAAGTTCCTGCCTTGGTCGGAGTGTATTTCCAAGGGCACACCAAACCGGCAGACTACTTCCTCAAACAACTTGGAGGCAACAGTCGTGGCTTCTTGATTGGGTATGGCGAATACCTCTGGCCATTTAGTGAAGTAATCCATAACTACCATGAAATACTTATTTCCTGATTCCGTTACTGGGAACGGTCCAGCCACATCAACTGCAATGCGTTCCCATGGCGCACCAACGTTATAAAGTTGCAGATTTCCTCGGCTTCTAGTTGGTGGGCCTTTCACCGCGGCGCAAGTAGCACACTTGCGGCACCAATCTTGCACATCTTCTCGACAATGGAGCCAGTAAAACCTTTCTCGAATCTTTGTTAAAGTCCTTTTTACGCCCAAATGTCCACCTGACACGCCGTCATGTACTTCACGAAGGACATCTTGTACCTTATCTCTTGGGACAACTATCTGAAGATGGAACTCTCTGCCGTTAGGTTTCTCCCATTTGCGGTAAAGTATTCCGTTCCGAAGAATAAAACTGTCCCATTGAGCCCAGTATGCCTTGGTGACAGCACTAGTAGGAGCCACTTCGCACCATCTTGGCTTGTCCTCGCCTCGTTTCTTCCATGCGACAATGAGCCGTACATCTTCGTCATCTTCCTGTGCTTCTTTCATCGCCTCATCTTCCCAAGATCTCGATGGACTCATTCTTGTCAATCTCAATGGCAGTTCCTTTGTCTCTTGTTTGGCACAGTGCTTGCAGTCTTCCGGACACGGCCTTCTTGACAGTGCGTCAGCATTTCCATGCGCCTTTCCGCTGCGGTGTTCAATAATAAAGTCATACTCCTGCAGTTGTTCGATCCATCGAGCAACTTGCCCCTCTGGATTTTTAAATTGTAACAGCCACTTCAGGGCGGCGTGGTCAGTGCGAAGCGTAAACCGCACGCCAAGGAGATATTTGCTGAAGTGCTGTACGGTCTTTACCACAGCCAAGAGCTCCCTTCTTGTCACACAATAGTTCCTTTCAGGTTTTGATAGCGATTTACTGAAATATGCCATCACAACCTCTCTGTCGCCCTGTTTCTGCGATAACACTCCTCCGATCGCTGTGTTACTGGCGTCAGTGTCAACAATGAATTGGCCGTTAGGCTGTGGGAATCCCAAGATTGGGGTCTCGCAAAGACATTTTCTTAATTTTTGAAATGAACTCTCACATGTGTCATCCCAATGAAATGACTGCTTGTCTTCAGTCAGTCTGTGTAAAGGCTTGGCAATTTCAGAGAACCCCTTAACAAACCGTCTATAATATGAGCATAGCCCTAAAAATGCTCGCACTTCAGTCTTGTCTTTGGGAGTAGGCCATTTTTGCACTGCTTCGATTTTGGCTGGATCGGTCTGTATGCCTTCGCTGGTTATCACATGGCCGAGATAACTAACCTTGTTCTTAAATAAACTGCATTTCTTCGGATTTAACTTTAAGTTTGCTCCCATTATCTTCTTAAAAACTTGCTCTAGATTTTGTAAGTGGTCCTCAAAATCTTTACCCATGATTATGACGTCATCCAAGTAGACAAGGCAGGCTTCCCCAACTAATCCGGCCAGTACGCACTCCATAAGTCGTTCGAATGTAGCTGGCGCGTTGCACAATCCAAAAGGCATCACGTTAAATTGCCATAAACCTTTGCCAGTTGAAAAGGCTGTCTTCTCTTTATCCTTCGGATCAATTTCCACTTGCCAATAGCCCGATTTCAGATCTAATGTCGAGAACCATTTCATACCACTCAATGTGTCCAGGGTATCGTCTATTCGTGGCAGTGGATAACTATCCTTCTTGGTCACATCGTTAAGCCGTCGATAGTCTACACAGAACCTTGTGCTACCATCTTTCTTCTTTACCAACACAACGGGAGAACACCATGGGCTAGCAGAAGGTTCTATAATCTTGTTTCTCTTCATGTCGTCCAACATGTCTTGTACTTCCTTTTCTTTGGCAATCGGTATGCGCCTCGCTCGCTGACGAATAGGTCGCTCCTGTCCGGTGTCGATTTTGTGCTGAACTAACGATGTTCTTCCAGGATTTCCTTCGTCAGAGAAGATATCCCTAAAGCGCAGTAGCAACCTCTTAGCTTTCATGCTTTGCGAATAGCTCAGATTACTCTTAGAATCCTCAAGGAGCTTAGTGACTATAATTTCACTCTTGGTATTCGATGTGTTTGAGCTTGGAGATGATTGGCAGCTTCTCATCCAAACGGCTTCCTCACACCTTCCAATAACGTCACCTTTGCTAAGGGTAATCTCACGATCGCCTATATTCACAACCCTCACTACTGCGGTCTTGCCTCCATAGACGAGAGTTCTTGCTGTCAGCAATTTCTGACTGGCTGCACTGTCTCGTGTATCTTCAATCAGCACACACCTATTCCGCTGATTCTTCTGACTCGAAGGCAGCTTCACCTTTACTTCAGTTTGTGCTCGTCCAGGTATTACGATTTTATTCAGGCACGTGACATTTCCATCGGGACCGCCAAGTATGAAGTTCTCCTCATCACCACATTTAAAGACACCGTTAGTGACATCGATGTGACAGTTGTGTTTCTTCATAAAGTCTAGGCCCAGAATGCAATCATCCATAATTTCGGCTACGATTACGTCGTGAATATATGACGCCTCTCCAACACATATCGTAACCGACCTTTCACCCAGGACGGGTATCTGCTGGCCAGAAGCGGAGAGAAGTCTGAATGAACTGGTGCCTTTGTGTCTCCCTACAGCTTTCACCAGGTCTGGTCTCACTATTGTTCTAGAGGCTCCTGTATCTAGGGTGATTTTGCACTCTATTTTATTCACTGCACCGCATATTAGTAGACTGTTCCCATTCCATGCTTGTGAGATTCTGGTTACTGGGGCTTCCTCCGCTCCAGCCAGTACCCGCCCCGCAGTCCTGGCTTTTACTCGTTTCCCTGATTCACGGCGGAGGGCGCAGCGTTATGCTTCTTCACAAACTCTTCAAAACGCTGCTCTATTTTGTTGAGACACGCATCCAGTCTGTCATCTGTTTTGGTCGGTTGCCTTTCCTTCTTAGGACACGTGAATTGCAGATGCCCTCTTTCCCCACACTTGTAACACATGCGCCCGGAGTTTCTCTTGAGAGGTGTCTTGATCTCTTTAACCTCCTCCGTAACTTCTCGAAGTTTATACCCTTGCCGGATATTATGACGCACAGCTTCTACTTCCAGGGCGTGTGCCAGAGCTTCTTTTAATGAAGAATGGTGGCGAAGCTTTACTGCAGCCCTAATTTCAAGATCCTTGATCCCGTCGACGAAGGCTTGTAAAATATTCGTGTCCACCATTTTACTATCAGCAGGTTCAATCGAAGTCCAATAGTATCGCTGAGGTCGTAGGTTATCGCTCGTATCGCAGGTATGTTCGCTCGAAGTTCACTCTTCGCTATTCCAAATGGAACTGACAGCGCGCCGCGGCGGCCGCTATTTATATCCGCCGGCCAGGGTTCTAGAACATTCCCGTAACTACGTACCTACACTCGGTACACGCGGCAAGGTCGCTCGAACAGTTACTCATTTAAAGAGTTTTGCACCTTACGATAGTGGACATACGAGTCATTATTGCTTGCAGCGTTTATTGTTTACTAAAACGCAGCATGCGGCGACTATTCTAGATGGTTCGGGATAGGACCGCGACAATATTGTAGCAAAACACGTCGCAAAAAAAGGTGTGACATGTGCCATTTTTCGCCTATGGTTTCCTGTCAAATAAATAACGAACAGAAAGCAGTAGCGGAGCGATAGAGCGCCGAATACTCATTAGGGAGGTCGTGGATTTAAATCCACGTATGTACCAATAACTTCGTATTCTAAGTTCATTTGTGAACTTTTAGATAGATAGATAAAGAATTTGTGAACTTTTAGTAGCAATACCACACGTGAAGAAAAACATCGTAAGAAGACCCGAGCGTCTGAGTTGTTCACATACCTCAATTGCCCATCAGCTGTGGGCATGCTTGGTAATTAAGCCCAAAGGCGTCTGAATTGTTCACATACCTCATCGCTCGAAATTGTCAATCAGCGGTGGGCACGCGTGATGATTAAGCAAATACTCTCTCTCTCTCTAAGAGAAGGCTTGTGCCTCACAACGGAACGGATAAAAGCTGCATTTATAAATGGGCAACTTCATGGGTGTCCCAAAAGTTAGACTGGATAGATTATAATAGTATACATTCGGGAGCGGGACATGTAATGACGTGCTTACTTTTCATTCTGCATCTGCGTCGTGTAGAGGACGTCCTGTTGGGATGCGTTGGTGGCCTGATGCATCGCTAGCGTGTGCTGTAGAGACGCCATGTGATCCGTCGCACCCTGGGGGGCCCAGAGAGGTCAATGTAAAAATGTTATGTGCGTGTGAAAATGTAAATAAAAGGTTATTTTAATTCTTAATTATTTATTCTCTCTTAGTGAGGCGCTCGTGGCCTAGTCGAACCGAGTAATTGGGATCAATCACTTGAGAGTTAAGCCACAACAGGCGCGGTCAGATGCATGACGGGTGACCATCCCGTGACTACCGCTAGTCGCATTTTTTCCGAGCGCTTCCGAGTGCTTAGTGCGAGTTTTTTAACTACTCGATCGCGTTAACGTAAACTCATATTTCTATGGCATCGAGGAAGCGCCACCTAGCGACAAGTATGGAAATTAAAATTGTTGAGTGCGAGTTGTAATGGTTAACGTTGAGAAGTGAACACGTTTACCAGCCAAAACACGAATAAACGCGAGTGCGAGTTGTACTGTGACAGCGTTTTGCCAGTTCGAACGCTTAACTTACTCATACTCACTACTCAATGCTCGATTAACGCGGTAGTAAAGTTATTCGATTGGATCTGTCAAACTCGCACTAAGCACTCTGGGCTTCGCAAGGCACGCTAAGCCGTCGGTGCCGGCTGTCATGTAACTGCAGTCGTTAAGCCATGTCAGAGGCCTTATAGGCGGCTTGATAACTTCCGACAGTATGGACCGGCACTGTCTAGGATCCTCCACCAACCTGGACTTAGCCCCCGTGGTGGAGTAAGGCCTAACCATCCTGCAATGCAGGAGGAGACCCGTGCCTCAGCAGTGGGGACATACAAGGGTTGATATCGAATGTATACCAGAGCTAATTTAACGCCCTAGCTCATCAGCTGCGTTGTGAACTCCCAGTTTCTTACCTGCAACGCGACCGAGTAGGAATGTAATCGCTGCTCTAGACACGTCATCTTGTAGCCGTACAGCTCCATTACGCTAGATGTCGCCACGTCAGATATCTGAAACATTCGCTTGATTCAACCCTACTGGACATAAAAGGGGCATATTTTGCAAAACCTCATCTATGTTGTTGACTCAAATCCGGATTAAGAATCGGATCCGGATCCGGGCCACGGGATTATGCGGTTAATCCGGATTTAAGTCAATAATGTGTATTGCTTAAGAAACGTTGAGTTCAAAAACAAACATCACAATCTTAAGAATCGGATCGGGATCACGGGATTATGCAGTTAATCCGGATTTAAGTCAATAATAAAACATCACAGTATACAATGTTATTTTAAACATGCGCAGTTTCTGAGACATGCCACTGTTATTGCGTTACTATGTGATGAAATGAAATGAAATGAAAAGGTTTTATTCAAAGTAGCGCAGAAGCTGCGTCTTAATGAACGTTACAATTCAAACTAGGTGTCCATTTCAAAATCTAGATCATTTTGGAGAAAAAATGGACAAAAAAACTCGTTTGTGGGCTGTTATTGCTCAACTGTTACTGTGTTTTCGCGTAACTGTTATTGTAGCTCACCTGCTTTGTTAACTTCATGCTTTTCGCTGAGACGGGCTATCAGTCGGTCCACGAGTCCTGGGCCTCCCTCAAACCATACACGGTTGCCCAGTTGCCCTCAAACACGCATACCGTATCACTGCTGCTACTGAGTAACAGTTACTATGTCACTGTTACTGTGCCACAGCTACTGTATCACTTTTAAAAACCTATTTAGAGGCTAAAAATTCCACCCATGCCGGGACTCGAACCCGCGACCTCTGGCTAACCGTGCAAGTGATGCAAATCACTTCAGCCAGATGTTGCTGCCTGTACGTAATACAGAGAGTATTGTAGAGGTTCGAAATTTCACTGATGTAAGTCGTCCATTAGCTCAGTTGGGAGAGCGCTGGCACGGTTTTTTTTTTGGAATAAGGTACCTACTGCCACTATTGATTTTGTGGCAACCTTTTAGTCAGATAATTGAAAACCATGTTAAAATTGATATAAAATTTGTTACGAAATTTGTTTCCATTAATCCATTCTTAAAATGTGCGCTGGCACAGTTAGCCAGAGGTCGCGGCATGGGTGGAATTTTTAGCCTCTAAATAGGTTTTTAAAACTGTCCTAAGCACGGGTTAGTGCATTAAAAAGAGTATAGTACTGTATCACTGTTTATGTGTCGCAGCTACTACGTCAACTTTAGGGTGATATTACACCTATCAAATATCTTTGTCCAATTTTGAAGTTCAATATTTGATACAACTTCTTTGAGGTAAGCCCATTCCACTTATCCAATAACTATGTCCAATGTTTTCCAATGTAGTCTCAAGAAAATTGAGGAACGTGGAGCGCCTTTGTCATTTGTCATCAAATTTTGTCATTGTAAACGTTCACGATATCTTGTTGCAGCCATTTCGATTGAAGTGTCATTAATATTTGATCAAATATCGGTGATGCCAAGACATTTGATGAAGTCGCCCAATTTCTTCCAATTTCTTTGATCAAATTGTACATAGGACAAAGATATTTGATAAGTGTAATATCACCCTTCAGGCTACGCTAGTAATCTCACCTGTCCCTTGCTATGCGCCTCGTTGAGACTGGCTATCAGCCTATCCACGGCATCCTCTTGGACAGCCCCCAATCCCTGCATGGCCCAGTTACCCTCAAAGTCGCACTTATTATCACTCCGCGCGTGTGAGGAGCCCACGTCTGTACCGTCACAGCCCATGTTGGTTAGTGTCTCGCCAAACACCTGCGGTTAGAGAAGATCTTTTATGTACCAACAGTCAGGGTTGCGGTGGATCGCCTTGAGGTTAATTTTTCCTTGCAACGCAAAGATCCACCTGAGCAGTGTACGCTCATAAGACAAATAGTGTCTCCGGCATGGGTGTGAATTTATGGCCTCTAAATAGGTTTTTATAGTTAGTGTCTCGCCAAACACCTGCGGCTAGAGAAGATACTTTATGTACCAACAGCCAGGATTGCGGTGGATCACCTTGAGGTTTGTTTTTCCTTGCAACGCAAAGATCCACCTGAACGGTGTGCGCTCATAAAACAAATGGTTAGTGTCTCGCCAAACACCTGCGGTTAGGAGATTTTTTATGTACTATCTGCCTGGATTACGGCGGATGGAACACCTTAAGGATTGCCCCTGCAAAGCCCAGATCCACTTGAACAGTGTTAGCTCATAATACAAAAGCTTTTGGGAAGTCGCTACGAGCGTCATGTGCAAGCTGCAAGCGAAAAACTGTCAAAAGTGATGCACCGGAATTGTAGCTGATGGGCAAGATAAAGCCCTACTGTTATCGTTTACAAACCTTGTTTTTTTTTGAAATAGCGAGGTCCTGCCACCATTTATCTCGTGGCAATCTTTGAGTCATGTATAAAATGTAAAATAATTCAAAATCAATAGGAAGTGTTAAATGTTAATGTGATATAAAACAAAAATTAATATTAAAATCGATGATATGACATTAATTTACTATTTTAATTTAAACTAAGTCAACTTGGTACGTTAAGATATAATATAACACAAAAGCATGTTAATGTATATACTTAGACTAATGGGTTTTAATGTTTTTTTTTCTTTCTTTTTCCCGCCTCGCAAGCGGCCCTAGCAGCTCCGAAACGCAACCAACCCTTGTATGTCCCCACTGCTGGGGCACGGGTCTCTTCCTGCATCGCAGGAAGGTTAGGCTATACTCCACCACGGGGGCCAAGTCCGGGTTGGTGGAGGATTTGTAAGACAGTGGCGGGCCTTACTGTCAGAAGTTATCAAGCCGCCCATAAGGCCTCTGACATGGCTTAACGACTGCCATTATATGACAGCCGGCACCAACGGCTTAACGTGCCTTGCGAAGCACGGAAGCGCTCGGAAAAATGCCAATAGTGGTAGTCACGGGACGCTCACCCATCCTGTACCTGACCGCGCCTGTTGTTGCTTAACCAAGTGATTGATTCCAATCACTCGGTTCGCCTAGGCCTCGAGCGCTTCTACTGTAGGGCACAGGATTTTTTTCATAGAGAACTTAATTACTACGCTTGTCTGCAACGACTGGCAATATAGGAAGCGCGTAATATGCGACCAAATAATTGGTCGCATATTACGTCTTGTTCACGCACTGGGAATCGAACCTGGGTCACTCAACACACACGTTCTACTCAAAATAAAAAACAATTAGAACCTAGGTACGTCTACCGCACTGGATGAGAAATAATGTATAACATGAGAAGGCTCACCTGGTTCATCTGATCGGTCGGGAAGTAGTGGTGTTTGATGAGCTGCAGTATCTGTTTCCGACGCTTCCCGTTGGTGCTCGTGAGACCGGCGCACAGGAGTTTCCGGACCTGCAATCACCAAATGACTGTCTTCATATCTATTTTTGGTTATTTATATTGTTTTTGAAGATTGTGTTTTATATGTCAGATATAATATTCTGTTGAAATATTTTGGTTGTCAAGTAGTCGGCTTTTCTGCCCGTGTGTTTAGTTCAATAATAATATTACGGTGATTTCTACGCTTTTATTATCAATCATATAACATCCATACAGTCGATTTGGTACCGTCGTTTTCATGGTAATAAAACCATTGAAAGCCTTCCATCAATATCAACCCTTGTATGTCCCCACTGCTAAGGCAGGTCTCTTCCTGCATCGCAGGAAGTTTAGGTCATACTCCACCACTTTAAGCCTTGCTTTGAAGGATAATTGAAGGATTGTCATAAATGTTTATCGTTCCTTCTTCCCTCCCTACCTCTCCTCCCCAAAACAAGGAATACCAAATAATTGATACGCTAACTGACTCTCATTTGGAGTTTCAAGGTTAATTCAGAATGAACCAGACTAGGGGCTAATACCGCGTGTGCCATTTACTCGTCTAAGCACGTTAAATCGCCTGAACAGATGAAAAATATGAGTACCTACCAATGCTTAAGTAAAAGCAGAACCCCTAAGACTTCTTACTTTTGCCGACATTGCGTTTGGGTTAAAAAATTATGTACTTATATTGAGCTTACGTATTTAAAAGCCCCAAAGATCGATATTTTTTCTTAACATACTACATGGTTTTGAGGTTACGTAAGAGTGCAAACTAAATAGGAAATTACGAACCTGGTGGTGAGCCAACATCCTCGCTAAACTAGCTTCCCAGTC
This sequence comes from Yponomeuta sedellus, assembly GCA_934045075.1. Classification (NCBI taxonomy): domain Eukaryota; kingdom Metazoa; phylum Arthropoda; class Insecta; order Lepidoptera; family Yponomeutidae; genus Yponomeuta; species Yponomeuta sedellus. The sequence continues at coordinate 11,506,985 of OW203744.1, read as the reverse complement.
GCGGGAGTGAGGCGCCAGGGTCAAAGCGCACCTTAAGCCGACTATCACTGCACGCTGTGCCGCCTCCGAGCCGATGTGGCCGTTCTGAAAGAGGTAAAAAGTTGATAATTACCTGAAGGAAAAAATATTAGGTGACGTATAAATTAAGTCTATGTACATACGGCAGGAAAAAATATCAGTAACGCTAATTTAAAGCTAAATTTAGATGAATTAACTAATTGGTCTAGTTTAGTTTTTTAGCCTGTAAGTCTTAAGCAATTGTCTTTGTTAGTAGCGTACCTAACAATCGAAATAAGTATTTTATTTTTATTATACCGGCTCCTATGATATAAGTACAAGGTAAAACAATCGTTTCCCCGACGGCCACGATTCAGGCTCGACCTTGTGTGGTAGTCACTGTGTGACCATAAACATTGTACAAACATATTTTTTTGGCAATAAACTTATTTTTATTAAGGTTATTATTTACGTAGCCAACACAACGTAATACTAGAAATAAACAAACATTTGTTTCCACTATTTAGGCTGGCAAAGGTTAATGCGTCCTTCATGGGGCATTGTATATACTTCTACGAGCACAGAGCATATAAATAAGAGACGGGACCTCCCTATATGCTTTTGTAATGAGTTTAGCCCCGTTAGCAATACCAACCAATAGAGCAAAAATGCAATGTCAAAAGTGCTACCAACATAACAACTTGTCTGTGCATTAGGGACGTCCACTTACATTGGTACTACATTTATCGATATCGATAAATTTTCATCCAGGGGCTCCGCAGTTAGCCTAATAAAATTAATAAAAATCAATGTTTTCAATAAAACGACAAATAAAATTAGTATTTTATTATTGATTATCAAATCACAATAATTGTGGTCAAGGTCTATTGAATTTATTTCAGCAGCTATTTGGTTTTTCCTTAGAGGTGTCCAATCTGAGCGAACTTCATCAATCGGTGGTTTGGATTCAGGTGCTGAAATCGTCAAAAAAAGTTAAGTTGAGTCGTTATTGATTATTAATTTGTTGGTAAACTATGCTACTTACCGGGATAGTTCTGATAAATATGCTGAGATTCCAGGCCACAATAATTGTGGTCAAACCCTACTGGACCAATAGCAACAGCTGATATTTTGGCTGCTGTACAAGGTGCTGAAAATGATAACACTTTGTAATTTATCAAAGTAAACAAACTCTAGTTACAAAAAACTTCAGCGATACATGAAAAGTCTACGTACCAGAGTTGTTTTGTGAAGCTCGACAACTAATAGGTTTTTGTATAGCTGAATCTGAAAATAAACAATTGCAAGAATAGTCCGAAAAAAAAATAGTTTGTTCCTGTTTACCACATAACTGCATAATCGACTATGTAACTATCAAATACATTTGTATAAAAAAATATTTTAAGTTAAAAATTAGTAAAAAAAATATTTTAGTAATTCCAATCACTAACCAGTTTCAAGTGATGCGACGTGGCTACGTGGTAAGGAAACTCAGCTAGTAAGTAATCAGGAAGAGGAGGCGCATTTATAAGTAGAGAAGATACAGCCCTATAAAAAAATGTTTATCAAAGTATGTCATTTACGTATTAAGACGTAATAATAATATTGCGTTCTAAATGACGGAGCAAAATATATTCAAATGTTCGACGTAAAGCAAGGCGTATTTTGTGTTTTATTACATAATTATTCATGAAATGTAGTAAGTGTTACATTATAAGTTTATAACACAACTCACCATTTCTTTAATCGGCTTCCTTTTAAAATAGTTGTAAAAATCTTTCGGCCGGAAATGATCTCTACAAACATATTTATGTTGGTGGAGTTTTTCGATGGGGATATACGATATAAGATCTTCCACAATTTTCACCCATTGTCTGCATCTAAAAAAAAAACAACATTCAATGCAGCCACTAATAGTGCATCGTTGAAACATTGTTATGGCTTACAGCAATTCACCCGTCATACACTGAGTAGTAATTCTGACCAAGGTACTTATCAGATATTTTTTTATCGATATTGAATATGTGTATGGCACATCACTATGACATTGAAACATCTGAGTATTTTTCTCATAGTATATTAATTACGTTATTTAACATAATTTATGATCTTGCTCTTGTGCAAGATGACAAAAACTGTAGCCAGAAATACTTACCGGTCTTCATCCCTAGGAAATTTACCCATAAACTTTCTTTTGGTACCCTTTGACCGGCTGCATCTTATTTTACAAATGGCACAAGTTCGACACCATCCGATCAATGCCAATATTAAAAGAAAATCACTAAACACTGTACAACAAGATACACACAGCTAGATATTGAACAAACTTAAAACACAAAAATTTTAACTAGAAAACGTTCTAATATGTGCCGCGTTCCGCCATATTTGTTATGTTTTCAGTTTGACATTGACAGCAAAGAAAGAGTAAGTAGTATTAGAGTGAGACAAAAATATGTCCGCCATTAAAACGGGGCTAAATGCGAACAAAAATTTCAAAGTTCCTACTTGCGCTAGGCTGTCTACGAGTATAACAAAATCCCTGAAGATATAATAAGCTTGCCTGAAACGCGGTTCAAAAAATGTGTTAAGTACACTTTGTTCCAAAAGGGCTACTATAACATAAAGGGATTATTTAGCTGACAATGATGTCTGGAATCAAAGCCTGTCCAATGCATGATTTCTATGTATTATAATAATTATGTACACTCCAAAGTTAGTCTTTTCAAAGTCCTTAATTAACATGGACTTTGAAAAGACTAAGTTTGGAATTTATTTGTCCATTTTTTCTCCAAAATGATCTAGATTTTGAAATGGACACCTAGTTTGAATTGTAACGTTCATTAAGCCGCAGTTTCTGCGCTACTTGGAGTAAAACCTTTTCATTTCATTTCAAATAGAAACGGCAACGGAAATCGAAAGTGAGTTGAGAGGACTTAGCTACATGTTGCTTTAGAATTTCCTCTGAATTGAGCTTTAGTTTCTGCTGCTAAGTGAGGCGGCATGATCCAGTTTTGTTCTGCTCACCATGAGGCAAATGGTCACGTTGTGGATCAAGATGAGGTGACACGATCCAGTTTGCGCTATTTACCTTGAGGAAAATGGTCGATCCGACAGAGAACCAAAGTTATCGACATAGCTCAGAGAATCAGCAAGCTGAGAAGGCAGCGGGCTGGCCATATGTCGCGAAGAATCGAAAACCGTTGGAGTAAACGTGTTCTTGAGTGGAGACCGCGACTCGGAAAACGTAGTGTAGGACGCCCTCCGACCAGGTGGTATGACGATCTGCGAAAAACTGCCGGCAGATGGTGGATGCGGCAAGCTGAAGACAGGGCGCTATGGCGCTCATTAGGGGAGGGCTATGTCCAGCAGTGGACTACATAATATAGCCTGAAGAAGAAGAAATGGTCGAGGCACGTTGATGGTAAATGTGAGGCGACGCCATCTATTTCTGTTGCAAGGCATATCGTCGAATGTTGCTGCGGATCAGGGTGAGGCAATACGATCCAAGTTCTGGGACTCACCTTGAGGCAGTTGGTCGAGGGCGCTGTGGATCAAAGTGAGGCGACACAATCCAGTTTCTGCTTGAGGTTCTAAGCACAATTTCTGCTCAGCTTGAGGCAAATGGTCGAGACACGTTGCATATCAAGATGAGGCGACACGATACAGTTTCCGCGGCTCACCTTGAGGCTAATGGTCGAGGCACGTTGAGGATCAAAGTGAGGCGACTTGATCCAGTTTCTAATTGTTGTTTTAGATATCAGCGGTGTTTACCTGTGAGGTGTATTGCAGCACACTGTGCAGTGTATCCTCGAAACTGTCTGGCTTCACTTCAAGCATGACTCTCTCTTGGGTCTCGCTGGATTCGCAGAGTGCGCCTACCACTTGTAGCTGAAAAACAAATTAAGCTACACTCGGGTGCTATGTTCCAATTAAACTAAGCGCAGAGATCGCGCTCGGTGAATGTTTAGGCAAAGTTGTTCGGTGGGTATTAAGCAAGGGGGATTTCAACTACGAGATTGTTCGAGAGGTTTACGATAATTAACCCTTTAACGGGCAGAGCTATATTTTTTTCAATTAGGTTAAATTCAAGGTGGGCACTATTACACCACTTGCTGGTAAAAGGTTAAATGCGCTTTTTTTGTAAGCGCAGTTTATTTTAATTATACTTTTTTGCACCCGAAACGTATAAAAGATCAAGATATGCAAGACCAAAAGGCGTGGTAATCTTTGTAAAATACAATCTTTTTTTGTCAAGCAACACGGAAAAGAAAATGACTGTGAGCTAACGAAAATTACAAGTTTCAGATTTTTTTTTTTTTTGTAAACAAAAGAAAGAACACAAATGTTCTAAATTAGGGTCTTATTTATAAAAACACCTTTCTTCTAAGGCTCTACTCAGAGTTGGTTACGTAGAGTAGTGGTTAATATTTTTCTCTGCTCGGTTGTTCAAACAAGTTCCTTCATCTTGTGCCAATGTCAATTTTGGACCGAGATAGCACCAATTGTTTTTGGATTTACAGTCTTATGTAGTTGCAATATGTTCGTTATTTCACTGATATTTTCATTCATTTGGAGTCGCCGGTGGGTTGCACTATTCAGCGGTATCGTACAATGCGACTTATAAAAATGGTGGTACTGTAACTTGATAAGAATTTACCCATTGCAAGCCCGATTTCCCTGGCTCCAAGGCTGGCGGAACCAGCAGGCCCGGAAGTCCTTCAGTTATAATAGGTATCAGCTGTTCTGGGAGACGGCCTTCATCTGAAAATTGGTTTTAAAGTGTAAGCCATAGGAAAGGATTCAGAACATCATCTGGTACAGATTAAATTCGTACTGATGTACTGCTTTGACGAGGACTATGTGACTGAGGTGTTCACTTATCTTAGCGCGTGAAATCGCCAACCCGCGGTGTGCAAGCGAGGTGATTAAGCCCATACACTCTCTGAGAGAAATTGAAATTGGTTTTTATTAGAGAAGTTTAAGAATAATAAGAATAAAAAGAATTTTATGGCCTCATCTAAAACAACTTAACCTAAGTAAGACTTGAAGTAAAACTAGGTATTATAAAATAAGGCAAAAGGAAGTGGCTCAGCTGGTACTGACCCAGGTCAGCCCCGGTCAGCGCTGGTTTTCAGCCACTGCCTTCTCTCTGAGATGTCTTACGGGAGTAATGTTATTAGGGCTGTATCAATTAACTAACCACTAATAGAATAGAACTTCGATTAAAAACGAAACAAAACATCTGTTAAAACATGAGATCAAAATAAAAAAACTAATGTTAAGATTAGAACGATGTTGTCAGTACTATATATTATATGAAACTATATGATTGCCGATTGGTAGGCCGTTCCGGCCGGATCGCTGTTCGTTTGCTAAAGACTTATTTGCTTGGAAGAAATATTTAAAGTAATGTTTTTGAGTGTTACTGTACACCAGTTTGAAGAGAAAGTTTCGCGCTTTGCGCCTGTGAAAACTATTTTGAAATCCATCAGCGGGTTGCGGAGATATCTTCGTTTATTTGTCATCAACGACTATTTTGCGTGGAGCGCAATACAATATCGGCCGGCAGCAGCGGTGACTCATCTCGCACTTCAACTACGCGCGCTGTTTGGTCCGTGGCAGGCAACGGTTGTCGAGCGTCCCGCCGCCCGCCGTGTTCTGTGCATGCACTAGCTGCGTGCGCTCCGAGTCATCCATCGCTAACGTAACATCGTAACTCTACTTAGCGCTGGCAGCGCTGCATTGGTGAAGTTTTTTCTGCTTCAGTGGTTTGAAAATATATTTTTTTTTTTTTTTTGCTTGCTTTTGCTTACGAACTCTTGATGCGGACCTGTGACTTTGCTATGTTTTTGTGTGTGTTTTGTTATTTTGTTTAATTGTCTAAATGCATGTACTGGTAGCTTCCTTTTGAGCTTATATTAGCTGTAATATGACTACCTACTTTATGTAAATATTTGAGCTACGTTTTTTTTTTTTAGCTGTAAGTTTGACTTTTGTTTTATAATTTATTGACTCAAGTGTATATGTAGAAGGACCAAACTTTAGATTGTGACATGGAATGGATGTTCATAGGGCTTCTTGTCCGCACTGTCCCGGATCCTCAAGGCAATATGTAGTTCCTCGCGGGCTCAATGTACACATTAGCCGAGTTCACAGGAGTGTCGCATCACAACAGTCACAGGCTGATGTGGCGGGGATCGCCCCAGGGTCTTCCCGGGTACTGGACCAGTTGCATTCATTGAAAGATAAAGTGCGTGTTTTGAAGCATGTCCCTAAAGGTGCAAGAAGTTTGGCCGCAGGAAAATTGTCACGGGTGATAGAAAAGTGCATACAGACGAATAGCGCGGAGGACTGGGGTGAACTACTAACCTTTTCTTACGTTTGTCTGAGAGTGCCGTCGTCTGATGATCGCAGTCGGTCACTCACGACAAAAGTTAAGGAGAATATTAATGATGGGTATTCACAGGATTTAACATGTTCTATCGATCGATCGTCTAGAGGTGTTTCGTTTGGAAAACGCTCGCTCTATAAAGCTGTGGAGTCCAAGGTTTATGATGGGGATTTGAGCGGAGCTGTTCGTATTTTGCTATCGGAATGTTCCGTTGCTGACAGTAATCAAGACACTCTAGAAGCTCTACGTCTTAAACACCCATCACCTAGTCGGGTTTTGGACTACCCCCCAGAGCCGAATCTTTCGAGCGAGTTTCTCTCAGTGGAAGTTTCTGATGTCGCGGAGGCCATTGCTTCCTTTAATAATGGCTCAGCGGGAGGACTGGATGGATTACGTCCTGGGCATCTTAAAGAGCTGACTTCTGTTGGTGCGGGTGACAGTGGTGTTCTCTTATTACAGTCCTTGTGTAGTTTGGCAAACTACATGTTAAAAGGAATGGTTAATCGAGAAGTCTGCCCGTTCTTATATGGGGCATCTCTTTGTGCCCTAAAAAAGAAGGATGGAGGGATTCGCCCCATTGCCGTGGGTAATGTTATGCGCCGTCTGGTCGCCAAGCTTTGTTGCCGGGCTGTGAGGGATGTTATGACAACAGAATTGCAGCCGCAGCAGTTGGGCTTCGGGATACCATTGGGTTGTGAAGCTGCGATACATGCCACCCGTGCGTTTGCTTTGGCTGGGAGCGATTCCGATCATATAATTGTTAAGGTTGATATCCAGAATGCCTTTAACAGTGTTGAGCGAGACGTTGTCTTAAGTAAGGTTAGGGACCGGGCTCCATCTCTATATCCTTTTCTCCATCAATGCTATTCGAGACCAACTAATTTATTTTTTGGTGATAACATGATGGAGTCTCAGGTGGGAGCGCAGCAGGGTGATCCTTTGGGCCCTCTTTTGTTTAGCTTGGCTATACAGGATATTATTGCTGGCCTGCGTTCCCCTCTGAATGTTTGGTACTTGGACGATGGCACAATAGGAGGGGATCCTGTCGGTGTAGTCGAAGACCTCAAAAGCCTGGAAGGAGGGTTTGGGGACATGGGACTCAAATTGAACGCACACAAATGCGAGATTTTCCCATGCTCTGGGCAGATTTCGCGGGATGTTCTGTCGCAAGTAGATGCCGTAGTCCCAGGGCTTAAGACGTTAAGTAAGTCAGATTTTACTCTTTTGGGAGCGCCAATTTTCCCAGAAGGTATTCCTCAAGTCCTTACCAATAAGATACGGACGTTGTTGGCAACGAAGCCACATCTGAAGCAACTTTCTGCCCACGTTGCGTTAACGATCCTGCGAAGTTGCCTGTCATTCCCCAGGTTGACTTACTCAGTTCGCACTACTCCCTTGTGGTTATGCAGTTTTAAAACGTCGGAGTATGATGAGGCTTTAAAGGAGTTGTTAGAAACTGTTCTCAACATTAGGATGACGTCGACACAGTGGTGCCAAGCGGCTCTTCCAATTAGGCATGGCGGTTTGGGTATTCGTCGTTTGCAGGACACCGAGCTCCCAGGGTTTCTTGCTTCGTCGCATGGGGTTTTGGATCTCGTCACTCGTATATTGAATATTAATGGTGACGGGTTTCACATCCCTTTCGCCGATGAGGCCTTGAGTTTATGGCAGGCTCGCTGTCCTGGGAGTGACTTGCCGGAGCGGCCTGAGCTTCAACGTGAGTGGGATGAAGTCATAAGCAAGATAACGCTGGACGCATTGCTGAACTCCAGTTCTGGGGCTGAGCTTGCGAGATTGCGCGCTGTTTCGAGACCAGATTCGGGGATATGGCTTCATGTTTTGCCATCCCCACAGCTGGGGACCTTTTTGGACTGCAATTCACTCCGAGTGGCTGTTGCTTTGCGCTTAGGTTGTGAAGTCTGTCAACCGCACCGTTGTGTCTGTGGCGTGGAGGTGGACGCTCAGGGCCGCCACGGGCTGCATTGTGTCCGTAGTGCAGGTAGAATCTCTCGGCACCATAGCATAAATGATATTGTTCGACGGGCTCTGGTTTCGGCAAATATCCCTTCTGTCCTTGAGCCTCCGGGCTTATGCCGGAACGATGGGAAACGTCCGGACGGCCTTACTCTGGTTCCGTGGGAGAAGGGTCGAAGTTTGTTGTGGGATGCGACTTGTGTGTGCACGTTCGCGCCCTCGCATGTCGTATCTACTGCCGCTTCTGCTGGTGCCGCGGCTGAACTGGCTGCGAGGCATAAAACGCAGAAGTATAGCCAGCTTATTAATTCCTACATTTTTGTGCCGCTGGCTATAGAAACTTCTGGTGTATGGGGAGCGCAGGGCAGCGCTTTTATTAGGGAGCTGGGACGCCGATTGAGGGACCGTGGCATGGACGTTCGCTCTGGGGCATATCTGAGCCAAAGGATTTCCCTTGCTGTGCAGCGCGGTAACGCGGCCAGTATTATGGGGACTTTTGGTTCGGATGTGGCTCGGAGCGATTTATTTGCATAGTTTTTTTTTTTTTTTTTTTTTATTATTATTTTGTTATTATTGTTATTGCCTTGACATTCTTTTAATTTCATTCTTTTTGACGAAACTTTATGTGAATGTTGATTATGATTGTATTGAGTTTTTTATAATGTCTATGTAAATAATTTAGGTATGTCTATTGTATTTTGACTTTATGAAATAAATGATCTTTGTGAAACTATATGACAGACAGAAGTGACTGCCTTGTGCAAAAATTTACTATTGTATTATGTTGCTACTCGAGTGTGTACTAATAAAAGTGTGCGCAGCAGTGGAAGATACATAAGCTCATTATGTCTATATACATTCCACTGGGTCCTGAAGAGGGACATATGTAGGCTACTTATAGGTACAAGCCTCCTTAGTGTTTTTTCTTTCACTTCCAGTTATTTTAGTGGTCAAGCTGACCATTCGACGTACATTATGTCGCTGTTTAGTACAATTAGGGCCTGTTTCACAATCTGCAAAAAAAGTTCCGGATAAGCTATCCGCAACCAGGGCTGCCGTTAGTTTTAAATTTGAAGCCATTAACAAACACACGCAATATAAGAATATTTATTTAAATTTAGAACAAACGGCAGCCCTGGTAGCAGCCATAGCTTATCCGGAACTTTATTAGCAGATTGTGAAAGAGGCCCTTAGTCTCCCCAATTGTTTATCCGTGGGTCAATCGGCGATGCAATGTCCATTGACGACCTCTGTGGCGTAGCGGTAGCGCATCAGACTACCGTGCAAGTGGTTCCAGGTTCGAATCCCGGCTGGAGACGGAAAAACCTACGTCTTGGATGTTTACATGTTTGTGATGTCGCTGTTTCTGGTTCCTACGTCACAGGGCCTCCTAGTGTGGGGCCAGAAGCAATGTATGTGCCTGTATGTAAATGTTATGTTGTTTGTTATGTTATTTGTAATAAATAGTAAACCCAGAACTATAAAATGAGTGACACAACTAGTTAATCCTCATTACATACCTCGGTACTGGGAGACAATGGCCGCGAAGAGTTCTAGGGATTCTGGCAAGCATATTGGACTGGCTTTCATACACAGGTTGACCAGATCCTTGTGATGGCATCTCAGGCTGTAGAGGTCTGTAATTAAGTGCGAAAACTAGTCAGTGTCTTATGTGCCTAGTCTTTTAATTTTATAGCCGAGAATGTAGTCTTGTTACTGTGAACAAGCAATTCTTGTAAATAAATAAACATATAATAAGAATCTTGGAAAAGACTCTTAACAAATTATTTCCATCAAATTTAGTACGTAGGATGATATATGGATCTGGCTAGGTTTTATATCTAGGGAACGTTGTGTTTCCAGTGTTTAAAGGTGCAAAAAAATGTCACGCAATATAATAAATAACATTAGAACAGAAAATAATTGCGCCACCGCTGGTAACGTGACAATAACTCACTTGGGAGTCTACGAAACAAGAAGTCGAATCATGGTCGCGATTATTATTTTTCGACAATTTGATCTTTTCATAGTCCAACAACTCAAGCTATGTCAAAGGTCTTATGCCGGCGCCAGACAGTAGTTCAAACAAGTGATCACATAAATGTGCACATGTGTGGCACGGACATCTGATACTATTGTCACATATTTGAACACTTAAGTGCGCCTTGCCGTTCCGTGTCGATTTTTTAGCGCACATCAAAGGGATCAAAGGCCAAATGTTTGTGTGCCTGCCACACTGCGCGTGAGCCCAGTTGCGCGAGCGTCGCCGTGGAGAGCTGTCGTGCGTAAACAATCAAACTAACGATGGAGTGGTGTAACGACAGCGTTTTCTATTTTATAGGGTTGCTTCAAGGAGAGCCACATATATGGGATCCAAAACCTTGTTCTATTACGAATAAATAATTACACGCACATAAATTATATAAGCAAACTGCGTCGACCAAATCGTCGTCCATGTTTGAAGTCTTTCTGAGAACTGTGAGCTCAAAGGTGTGAAACACATATCTGGCAGATACAACAACATGTGACCAAATGGGTGAGCAGTCTTCAAAGAAGTGATCACTTGTTTGATCACTTCTGTCTGGCGCCGGCCTTATGGGTAACTTGATAACTTCACTTGACAGTAAGGCCCGCCACCGCCACTGCCTTGCAATCCTCCACTAACCCGGACTTGGCCCCCGTGGTGGAGTATGGCCTAACCTTCCCGCTATGCAGGAAGAGACCCGTGCCCCAGCAATGGGGACATACAAAGGGTTGATGTCAGTCTAACAAGAGGATAACACGGGAAATACGTAGGTGTTTTAAAAAACAAAGTAAAATCCGGTCGCCCAGATACTATTAAGATAGTTAAAACCAAGGCACATACGAAAGCCAAAACACGCGACGCGAGTCTTACCCAAGTTCACAATAACTGTGGCGAACTTCAAAACATTGCGTAAACAGTCCATAGAGTTCTCAGGCTCGCCCATATTGTCTTCTGGTTGAATGGCGCAAAGGCCAATTACATCCTGAAATTTAAAACGGTTCAATTTAGATCTTCTGTGCTTCTGTTGCCCTAGTACTTTTTCTTTCAATTGTACAACGTAATTTGAAACATAATGAATTCCTGCAGATATAAAAGCCTAGCCCTCGTAAAATATTCTGTTGTTCTTTAATGCTCAAAATAATCTGTGGATGAATAATGTGGTGGGTAATCTTACTTACACTACTTCTACCTATATCTGTAAATCATGTGAAATTGTGTAACTGTTACTCTTTATTTTAATTTTATCTATTGTCCCTGATAAAATCAAAATAAAGAATAAAAAAAATAACTGTTATGCTTACATTCACAATGACCACAAAAGATGCCTTGCAACACTAACTTCTCTTGGCTTGGCTGAAATGGTAGGCAAATTCTCTACCTAGACTATGAATGGAACCTAAACAGGAATATCCCACTGTTATTTATTATTACTGTAAAAGTTGAAAAACATAACGTTTTGTCTTTAGGTTTTTTTTTTTGACGCCGATAAGACAGGCATGAAGCGCTTGTGGCCTAGTCGAACCAAGTGATTAGAATGATTCACTCGACTTAAGCAACAATAGGCGTGGTCACCGGTCAGGTTTAGGATGGGTGACCGTCCCGTGACTACCGCTAGTGGGTTTTTACGAGCGCTTCCGTGCTTCGCAAGGCACGTTAAGCCGTTGGTGCCGACTGTCATGTACTGGCAGACGTTAAGCCATGTCAGAGGCCCCAATGAGCGGCTTGATAACTTCTGACTTTAAGGCCCGCCACCACTGTCTTACAATCACAACACGGACTTCGCCCCTATGGTGGAGTATGGCCTAATGTTCCTGTGCGATGCAGGAAGAGACCCGTGTACCAGCAGTCCATACAAGGGTTGATAATGAAGACAGGCATAGGGACAATGTTATTATTGTTATTAATGTTATTATTAATAACATTGTCCCTATGCCTGTCTTCGTAATAAGTTATTACCATCTAAGGTTACATAAATATAATTGTTAATACTGTTTTAAATGTAAGCCAAGTTCATTACCTTACTAATTAGTTACCTTAAGAGCTTCATCTAGGGCGGGTGAAAAATGTGGATAGGTCATCACATAGCTGTTCAGGTTTTTATCAGAGCAGAGGTCGTTGACAAATTTGTACGCGTGCAGTAGTTGTGTCGAGTCTCTTTCCCTGGAAGGTAATGCATTGGCTGACTGGAAATAGGTAAATTAAGTGCACTGTCATCAACTGTCTGCTTTCCTAGTAAGAGTACTAGAAAAGTAGACGAAAGCAAAACGGCATTTAAAATGGCTTAGAAACATTGAAAAATAAACATTGATACAATTGCACTTTATTACTTTCAAAACAAATTAAATAGGTACTAGGGTAATAGCAAACCTAAGTTACTCTTCTAACGCAATAGCTTCTAAATTGGCTTAGAAAAGTGTATAAAAAAAAAACATTCAAATAAAACAGTTACTAGGGTTACAGAAATTCTAACTATTCTACTTACGCAATAGCTTTCTTGAAGGTTCTCATAGTGCAACATAAATAGCTGTGGACGTCTTTATGCCGCGTCGCGCCTGATCCCCTGGTGGCACCAGATAGACAAAGCAACAGTCTGCAGACTTCTACACCACCATAGCCTCCTTCCTGCAATAGTATATTGAGGCTTATGAACATTAGTTTAGGATATGCACTCTTTTGTCAATTGGCTCTGTTCATAGTTGGCTAGAGTTAGATTTGAAATAAGACCAATGAGCAACACATTGAAGACCACAAAGATATGTTTACCAGTAAAAAACTGTGAATAAAAGGTGTCATCTTAATCTGAAACTAAAGTACATATCAAAGGTCATGTTACAAACTCCAACATTCCCGCATCGCGCAATCAAAGTGTTTCAATCACATACCATAAATATAACGTCCGACTAACAATAGTTGGACCGGCCGTCCCCAGGCATACGATCTGCTTGGCGGAAAATTTCCCTTTATAGTGGAAGAGCACTATCACCCGCTCTTCCCTATAAATCAACTTTGTAATTAATGTACATCAAATTATCGTAGCGAAACATAAATTGTAGTTGTATGAGAAAGGGCCTAGCCATATTCAGGAAATCTCACCTTCAAATTGACCAAGTGAGCCACAAATTCCTTTGTATCCACTGTCCTCATCAAGGCATATATAGCAGGTAGATTGCCATAGCAGACATTGACCAGCACTGTGAGGGATTTATGCCCAATAGCTCGGTGTTGTGGGTCAGACATGGGCTGTCTTATCCATTCTGTTAGTTGTTTCATCAGACCTGGTAGGTAGGATTCTTGCCAGCTGATTTTTGTACCATATGAGATTTCCTGCAACAAATATATTTTTAAAACGCGTTTAAACCTGTTAATTGTATTAATAATAAATAAATATTCATGGACATATTACACCAATCTCGTTAGCCCTATACTAAGTACAACTAATTTACTTGTGTTACAGGTCGCTTCGTGCACTCGACGATAGATTTAATACAATAAAAACATAGATAACATCCAAGACCCGAGACAGACTAGAAAAAATCGATTCCTAGTTTGACCCGGCCGGGGATCGAACCCGAGACCTTCGATTTACAGTCAGCGTGCCAAACCGCTGCGCTACCGAGGCCGTCGATATTGTGTCGTATTGTATAATATATATTTTTCCTGGTTGTGCAATAAAGTGTTCTCTATCTAACTAATTATGTGTCGCAAGCCACCAGATTAATGTGCAATGATCTTAACATTGCACAAGCAACAACACAGCTGCAGAGCTCCGCCTACAATTTAGGCAACCATTGGCTGTCAGCACGCTAACCACGCATCACCCACGAAATGCAATCTCGCCTTATGCGCGCCGCCTGAGACTAGGACAACTACGAGCTGTCAGCCCATAGTCGACGCAATGGAAGCAGCATGCGGTCTGCTCGTATGCAGCGCAGTGGCTGCTTCTTGCGGCGGCAAGCACGCTGAATACCTGCATTTCGTTTTTTTACCGTACTCACACACCACATTCAAATTTGAATGTCATGTTAATTGCTGGGTTGGAGCTGTGCCGTTATAGCACTGGTATAATATTCTACGACCTTTAAGGTGCTAATTAAACATAGTCACAAGTGTGAGTGAAGATACCACTGGACGCTGTATAAATCATCTCATTAAGTAGATGCAAAAAGGCCAATATTATTGTTATTATTAAGGTGCTAAATTAAATAATAATCTTTTCATCCCACCATCTAGGAAAGAGTATTTTTAATCTTCAATATCTGAGTGGAAAAGCCGTTTTATTCTCTAGAGGATAAAGTAAATTGAATTTAGAACATCATGTGCACTAAGTTTGTGAATTACAAAAAATATTACACTCAAATTAAATAACTGTAGCAACCTTACCAACCTTAGTATTATTTTGTTATAATTTAAAGATTATTCTGAAATACTTACCTGTCATAATGTAGTAATTAATACCTAAACTGAAATAAAAGTGTACCTATCTTGTGATTGTAAACGTTTTTTTTTTGCATTTAGTCATTTCCTCGCTGAGGTGGAATGAAAAGTTACGTGTTGCACTCGAGAACAAAGATTTTTCACCTCATGCTCTTTTGATTCCCTCTTTAACGCTCAGGATTCTAATTTTTATTAATTAATTTTAGAATCCTTCGCTTGCTCGGTCATCAAAATTGAACACGCGGTTAAAAAGCAACTTTGCACTCTTGTATAACAAATAACTATTAAGGCACTTAGGGGCGCTAACTAGCGCCACCAATGGAATTAAAAACATAACTTGTTTTATGATTAGTTTTTTTTTTTCAAAAAGTAAACATGAAAAATCTTAAAACCTCTCTCTAACTACTTTTAGAACATACAGCCTTGAACTCGATTAAAGTCCTGGATTGTTGATCCTAGGTTCTGGACTGTAGGATCTAAAAATTTTTATCACAGTTGTTAAGTTTTCTCATGTTCACTTTTAGATAAAAACATATTATAAAACAAGTTATGAGATTTAGCGCCTAAAATATTATTAGTTAAATTATCACCTTAAAGGTTGTAGAACATTATACCAGTGCCACAACGTTTCGCTAACGCTAGATAGAGCCTTAATATTTATACTTTAACTCACCTGCATCACAGTAAGTAATTTTATTTTCTTGTCATTTGAAATAGAGTCTGTCAGTAGCCTAGATAATAAAGGCATAAATCTGAAAAGAAATGATGTTGCTGATTATCATAGTGTTACAAGACATACAGAAGTTAAAACACTTCTGTGTTACAGAAATTTCCTGGATAAAAACTAACAGCCTAATTAATAATATCATGATTCCTCTAAAGCACTCCTTAAAGTCAGGTTATTTAATCTGTGGTTACATCTTTTTCTGTAAAATCTCCACAGCAGACTATTTGATATTTTATTTATTGAGTGTTTTATGGAATCATGTTTTTATAAATAAGACCAACAGTCTTCAGAAGTGGTCTTGCCTCACAAGCTTTCTATGAACCACAACACTTCAAGATATTGTAGTTTCAAACCCACTCTGGTATTACACAATTATTTTGTCTTGTAGGTCATTTACCTACACAGGTATGAGGAGAGATACAAAAACAAAAACTTCTTACTAACTTATAAGTATGTGTCAAAGCATGTCTCGCACTGGGTTCCATAGTAGCTCTTGCCAATACTGCCAAACCTGCCCAGTGAGGTCCTCGGTTGTCGCACATGACTCTCCACAGTGAGCTGAAGAATGCACACACCTCGGACCGGCCGGGCGAGAAGATGGAGAGGTCACATGATGATGCTATGAGCTGGAAATGTATGATGGGTTAGTAAGTTTTTAAAGCAATTATTTATGTCAATAGAGTATCATGGATTATTTTCCAAGGAGGCCTTGCAATAAGAAGTGACAGGTATAAACTATTGCTGTGTGGTGTCGGCCTAGAGAATAGCACCAACCCAAATTCTTCCCGCGGGTGTAGTAAAAGGCGACTAAGGGACACAAACCAGGCGGTGAGCAGCAGCGCCCCCTGCCGTACAATACCACCAAATATGCTCGGTGTGTTTAGATTTCTATACCTTTATGTGGTAATTTATGTGACCTGTTTATAGTAAAAGCAAATGAATATATCACTTACCCCTAAGTATCGGGCCATCAGGTTTACGGCTGTGTCTGAGTGCGTGGCTTCGAATTCACGAGCTGCTGTGACAAAAGCCTTCAGATTCGCAAATTTACCACCTTCACAATTATTGCTCCAAGTATCACCACTGTCCACCTCCATATTCATGTTGTCTTGTAAAACTGGGTTACCACGGCAACAATATAATTTAGTAGCAAATTAGCAACGTAACAAGAAGGAAAAACATTCACAAAAATCGTCAAAAAGATAAAAACTAAAATTAATTCGGCAATGAAGTTTCAACTTCAACTGTTTTCTGCGTCACGTCAATTAATTATTGTCTATGACCGGATGTTTTCCAAATATTTGATGCCGATTGGCTGATTTCTACGCATAAGCAGTAAAGATACCCATACACGTTCCAACATTATGTTAACATCTTGAGTCTATCGATTAACACATGATATTAGTGTTGGCAACACCGATATGCTTCCATCCAATTCAGGGATGTTATACGTGTCATAATTATGGTACATGTACCATAATTCAGTTGTTCGTACCATGTACCATGATACATCCATTATGGTACGCGAAAGTACCATAATTTTGCCATTTTTTTTTTGATCACAAGCACTTTTGCATCACATATTTTCATCTTTCGCTTTTGCTGTTGACGAGTTTTTTTATATACCGATATCTAGCAACACTAAAAAATCATTGATTCATTTCGTTCAGTGAGTTGATAAGAACGTTCATATCTGTGATAGTTTTTGTAGTCTGTGGATTGTAAGTGAACTTTACAACAGGTGAATCTTCGTAAGTTGAACTTATAGTCTGTAAAATATAGCTTGAGCTCCGCGACAGCTGTCATCGAAATTGAGTCCATGAAGTTTTGAATTATTTCATAGAATATTTGTACTGCGAAAACTCCGTACTTACTGCACAGTTAGTGATGTCTAACCATTGTAGTATGCAAGTTTCAAACTTGCGATGATTTGGTGATGGATGATCCAAACTGCAGGTTTACTATTGAACTTTATTTGTTTGAAAACGATTATCAAATTTCATTAGAATTAAAATAATGAAAATTGTTTTAATTAATACCTATCTAACAAAATACTGGTGTTTGCTCCGAACCTCCATGCTTCTGGGTTCTGGTCAGCTGCGTGCTCTATGGACAAGTTTTGTTTTTTATTGAGTGACGTTCTTGTTTATCCTGACGACCAAATGTTTGTTGGTATTCGATGAATTTTTCAAATGATTTTCTATTAAAGTATTTCATGCTTTAAAGATGTAGTTGCTATGGTGAAGTTTATTTATTGAGTTGAAGTTGTTCCGTTTAGTTTCCATGATGCCAAAAATATCAAAGAAAACAGTTTGAACAGTGAATGCCGTAAGTTTGTAATTCGTTTGCGCGAATATTTCAGGCGCGAAAACCAAAACCGTGGTCCGCTTCTGCCATTAGAGCGAGTGTGTGACAGAGTTGCGGATGCTCTTGGTATTGGACGATCTACGGTGGTCCGTATTAGCAAAGAAAAGTACGGAGAGAAAGAGATTAAAAACTTCTTCCGTCACAGAGGTTGAGTAGTGTTTGTTTTAAGAATTTATGAAAATCGAAGAAATTTTAATAGTTTAATTAATGGTACCTACCTAATTTATTAAATCCATAAGAGTTTTCCTACCCGTACCTTATTTTTTTCAAAAATACCATAATTTTGAGCGTCTGGTGCCATAATTAAAAAGTTGGCATCTAACATCCCTGATCCAATTTGGAATTGTTTTGACAGCAAATTATCATCGATCAAAACAGAATTTGTATTTTTCCGATTTTTTTCTGCACAGTACCTAGTTACTTTTGCTTTCATTTCCCTTTACAATGGGTGTGGATGTCGAGACTATATCTCCTGGAAACGGTATTGAACTTGATATGTATTGTTTCGCTACCAAGAACATAACCTAAAACACCGACTGAAATTACTCGTTTGGTTTCTAGGAACGACGTATCCAAAGCCTGGCCAAACTGTGGTGGTTCATTACACAGGGACTTTACAAAGCGGAAAGAAGTTTGACTCCTCGAGAGACCGGGGACAGCCGTTCAAGTTCACCCTTGGTAAAGGAGATGTTATCAAAGGTTGGGATCAAGGCTTAGCAAAGGCAAGTAATCTAACATTTTTAGAGAAATCCCTTGCAAAATTATACTGCCAATACTACTGAGAAAGTGAGAGCTCAGTGAATATAATAACAGAATTTATTTAAGTTGTATGTTAAATAATAGATTGTTCTACTATTCCAGATGTCTGTTGGAGAGCGCGCCAAACTGACCTGCTCTCCTGACTTTGCTTATGGTTCCAGAGGCCACCCAGGTGTCATACCACCCAACTCAACCCTCATTTTTGATGTTGAGCTGCTGCGCGTCGAATAACTCATAATATGTTCCTCTCATTTAATACTTTAACTTAGACTTATTGGTTACGTTTTTATAGTCTAATTATATTTTACTGACTAAGGTTGGTAGAGTAACAAATTAAGATAATTTAATTTTTCTGGTGTCATGATATTCTTATTTTATTCCTAACAACTTTATTTTGTTAGGGTTCAAATTTGCTATTAAGATAATATATTTTCTAATATAAGCTTGGTTTAGCCTGCGTGTTCAATGTGTATTTAAGGCTGTCAGATATGGTGTGCTCTTAAATAAGTAACAATTTGAGTCTGGCACAAAATATGCCCTTAACATGAAGAAGAAGGAAAAAATTGTTAAAAATAAAGTATTTAAGTGGTCTGTGACTTAAAAGATTTTAAATGTTGAATTGATTTCTAGATCTAATAGATGTTGTATTTGTCACAAATTCTAATTGTTACTTTTTGCAATATCCTGTACTTTAATGGCTTATTTTTGTGCTAATACAGTGACTAAGGCAGTGGATAAGAGCATTTGTCCTTTGAGAATCTCTCAGTAGAAGTTTGACTTATGAAAACAATGTTGTCCGATTATTCCTTAGAAATTAAATTATGCATAATATGTTAAGAAAGGGATTATCATGAAATTGACTCACTTTATACAATGTACAGCAGGGCCTCGATAATCCGTACCCCAGCTAGTCCGAACGCCTCTATAATCCGAACGACCCCCCTCACCCTTGCGCAACCGCGCCGTCTCCCAGTTTCTGTGCCATGCAGTGCGTTTTAGGTAGTACATGTATCGCTTGTTTGTCCGCTGCGCACTGTTTCGCCAGTAAATATGTACTTGTACGTACATCATTATAATGAAAAAAAAAAATTGTTTTATTTCGAAAAATGCTTACATACTATAATCCGAACGCTTCCTACATAAGAAAAGTGTATAAATTTTCGGTGTTCGGATTATCGAGGCCCTAGTAATTTGTAGCAAGTTTGGAATAAAACTAAAGGTTTCATGTAAAAGATTAATTTTATTTACAAAAAAACCTAGTTTTCTTGAGAAAATATAGTTGCAGTAGTATCACAAAAATGTCCCTCCATAAACCCAAGCACCAACATCTTACTTTACTTCAGTAACCAAAATATTATGAGACCCCAGGGCAATAATTCATCAAAGGCACTACGGTGTTCTTAGTAAAAGGTGACCGACACAATGCACAACTGTCTAGTTCACCATAACAACAATCTAAGCAGAATATATGCCCGCAAGGTAGGGCACAGGGGTGGACGATCTCCTCCAGGCAAGCCACACAGGATTTACTACTGTCCACCTCATTG
This sequence comes from Yponomeuta sedellus, assembly GCA_934045075.1. Taxonomy (NCBI): domain Eukaryota; kingdom Metazoa; phylum Arthropoda; class Insecta; order Lepidoptera; family Yponomeutidae; genus Yponomeuta; species Yponomeuta sedellus. The sequence continues at coordinate 11,486,763 of OW203744.1, read as the reverse complement.
GGAATCTCCCTCATTTGGTCCATGTGTTTCTTAGCTTGATAAATACTCTGACCACATGAAATGAATGCGTGTAGTAATGTGACCAAGCCCAGAAGACGTAGATGAGCATAGTAAGCCGCGGCGGCAGGCCTGACCTGAACATAATCTATACCAGTTACTGTTTTACCTATTTGGATCGGTCCACCTCTAATGTAGCACAAAGCTCTATGTATACTCTCGATTTGAGGTACAATGTTGTTTAGACCTTTCAAAACTACTATTAACATGTTCTGTGCTTCAGGTCTTAAGGATCCATTCTTCTCAACTTGCTTTTCCATTTGTCGGAGCAGACGCCTTGTCAGATTATCACCGAATACAGATAAAAGGATGCTGGTGAGACGGTGGCTGTACGATGGCAGTTTGTGGTACGATTCGTCGACTTGTACGATGCCTGAGTACTCTTCACCGAGGGTTTGAAGGTCCTTAAGCGTCGTTAGTGATTTGTAGAGAAGGGAAGATAAGGGAGCGGCTTTTGTGGCATACTTTGGAGGTATAAGACGAGCGATGTAACCTGCTAGTTGGTTCTCGTAGAGATCATCTTTTTGCCAGGCTCTGAGCACTTCCGCTGGCTGGGCTGCAGGAAGTGCCATTTTTACAGAAGACAAGCACTCAACTAGTCACTAAATGTAGAAAAATTGCTCTGAACGACAAATTCACAACGATATTTACACAGTCACACGGAACATCGTATCTTTTTAGTCTGTGATGCTGACAGATACTCTATGGATGCTGATGACAGTTTATTTCGTGTTTTTCGTTTCATGCAATGACAGACTAAAGATACGCTCCGAGTCTTAAGTTCTGCTACTCGACGCTAGGTGGCACCATTTGGTTAACGTTTCAGTTCAGTGCTAATAAAAAGTACTTTGCAACTTTCTGAGTCATTGGTAACAACAGGCATATTCTAGCTGGCTAAATAATTATTTAGCAAACTCACTCCATTGGAGTTGTCCACCGCCATTCCACTACTGGAAAAAATAGAGGAAAACCCAAACCACAACGTAAATGTGTGCCTAAGCAATTTATTCCATAACGTACAATACAGGCGTAACAGGCCGCCAATTTAATCAACAACATAGTGCATAAAAGCCAATAGCTAGGAAAAGAACACTGAGATCGGAGAATCAGATCAACTCCTTCATTACGCGCCCAAAATCCTGAACGATTCCTGTCGTCTGTCAAATTGCATACTAATCGCTCTCGCAAACGTCAGGACTCCGACGGGATTTGGCGCGTAATTTGACCTCAGAAGTATCTGTGGTAGGTTTGACGCGCGCGGGAGTGTCAGATGCGGCGGCGCTTGGCCGGCGTGGTGGCGGGCGGCGTGGAGGTATTGGCGCGGCGGCGGCCCCGACGCCCGCCGATCTCCTCGTCCGCCACGGGAGACTCCCAGGCTGGTGGGAAGAAGGTTTCTTGAAAGATAAAGCGATAGAGATCATGTTGTTAGAACAAAGGCATTGATCAAGTATGAGTGCCTTGGTGGCCTAGAATGGTTAACGTCTGATTACCTTGCTGGAGGTAGTGGGTATGACTGCCACGGGGGACCGTATGTTAGTGCAAATGGCCTCATCATCATTAACAACCCATTAGGTACATCCCCACCGAGGAGCATGGGTCTAAGGAAGGTATGGGCCGTAGTCCACCACAGGGGCCAAAGTCTGGATTGGTGGAGGATTGCAAGACTAGTGCCTGGTCTTGCCGTCAGGAGACTTCAAGCCGCTCTAAAGCCTCTGGGCCAAATGGCCTCAGTTTTTAGGAACTAATCGCAGACACATATTTATTTATGTGAGGTGTTTTGCTTTAATTTATACTCCACATTTCCTTTATGAGGTGGAAAGGGGCGAGAGGCAAGTTTCACAAGCGCTGCTGTTTAAAAAACAACAAAGAAGATTACATCATCTATATTTTATTATTATAGATCTGCCAGGACATGCTCTAAGAAAATTTATTCCTCGACGAATTGCAGTAACAAAACTTACTGGAAAATAAAGTACTGGAAGAAGGAAAAGAGAAAACTTTCCAGCTAAATTACTGCACTATGATTTTTACAAATTGGCACGGTAACTAAACTTGTGTGTCTCATTGTACTTAATATTGAAATATTGAGTAGAATGAGAGTAGATATAGAAGGAGTTTTTTTTAATAAATAAAAGAGACGCTTGGCGCTTAGTGTCATTTTTCAAAGAAAGTGGCATCTTACCTGCTGTGCTAAGTTTAGATTTGCTTGGTCTTTCTTTTTGTGACGTTGACTTTCTGCTGGATGAGCTATCCCTCGGTCCGGACGCGTTGGAATCACGCGAATCTCTCCTTCGATCTGAAAAAAGAAAGATAAAACAATACATAATTAGAAATCGAATAGAATAGAGGCGCCAAAAGCGAATAGGGACAGCGAATTTTTTTTTTGTGTTAACATACGAATAAAATTAAGACAGAGAATTAAGCTTTCTCTCAGAGATAGATTATGGGCTTTATTACGACGCGCACCTACCACGGGATTGATATCCCTTACGGATGTACGATTGTGGCGTTTCTATTCTACCTCTCTATAAAGCATGCTTAAAAAGCATGAAAATAAAGCAAATTTAAATCAGGCCTTAGATTAAGGGATTATTATGGTTTTGTGATTCACGAGTTGGACTCTTGTCGGCTCAGCATTGTCCACATGTGCTCTAATTACATTTCATCATCATACATTTCATCATCATCAGCCATTTGACGCCCACTGCAGGGTATAGGCCTCCCTCGTGGTTTTCCAAGCTTCCAATTACTTTTCACTAGATTCCAATTTCTGTTTAAAGAGTTTATTTGCAATTCTAAGATTGGCCTCATGATATTTGTTGGTAAAGTTTAGTTACGATGTGCCATGTCAAATCCAAATCAAAATAAAACTATATTCCGGCGGCCTCGGTGGCGCAGCGGTTTGGCACGCTGACTGTAAAACCAAAAGTCTCGGGTTCGATCCCCGGCCGGGTCAAACTAGGAAACGAACTTTCCTAGTTTGTCCTAGTTTGTAAATGCATAGATAACATCCAAGACCCGTCTAGGATGTTATCTATGCATTTATTATATTAAATCTATCGTCCAGTGAGCACCTGTAACACAAGTCATTTAGTTGTACTTAGTATGGAGCTAACGAGATCTGTGTAATATGTCAATGAATACTTATTTATTATTCATTTGTATGGGAAATGCCTCGTGAGGTGTCCTTTTAGCGTAGGACAGCACAAAGCGTCGCACTGCGCAGTGCGACGCCACCAAATATTCTTTATTCTTCAGAGAATATTTTGGAATAATAATATAATGAAACTCATACAACCATTATACTATTTTTATTTTTAATGCACTAACCCGTGCTAAGGACAATTAAAAAAAAAAACCTATTTATTAGCTCAATTGGAAGCGCGCTGGCACGGATAGCCAGAGGTTGCGGGTTCGAATCCCGGAATCACCGAATGGGTGGAATTCTTAGCCTCTAAATAGGTTTTTAAAATTGTCCTTAGCACGGGTTAGTGCATTAAAAATAAAAATAGTATAATCATGTGGGTACAGTGATATCATTCCAATGTAAAAACCTAACTGCAAAAGTAGGTAGTTGGGGCTGTAAGTGATGCAATTTACTTAAGCCAGATGTCGCTGCCTGTACGTAATACCGAGAATAGTGTAAAGAGGTTCGAAATTTCACTGATGCTGGTGAGTCGCCCATTAGCTCAATTGGAAGAGCGCTGGCACGGATAGCCAGAGGTTGCGGGTTCGAATCCCGGCATGGGTGGAATTTTTAGCCTCTAAATAGGTTTTTAAAATTGTCATACAACCATATCAAGTATTGTTGTATAAGATAGAACTCATTACGCCGCAGCGGTATTACACATTATGTAATGAAGAATATTTGGTAGCATCTCAGTTCAAATTGAAAGGGTTCAAGGTTTTTATGATAAGACTCTTTTGCACTGTTACTTTTATAAGTATACTAGCTGACCCAGCGAAATTCAAACCGCGTAACAGTAAATTCTTTAATTTTTTTTTATTTTTCTCTCCGTAAGAACCATCCAGGTACTTCAAGGATTATTTTAAAAAAAGAATTTGCGAAATCGGTTCAGATGCTCTAGAGATTTGCGCATACCAACACATTCGGAGATTTATTTTTATATTATAGATAGTATCGATTCTGACTGTGACTTACCGTAGTCTTTCTCGGACTTAATGCTAGGCGTATCAGTGGAGGCATGTGAACTGCCACTTTCTTTCCTCGTTTTAGTAGCAGGAGTGGCGATTATGTTATCTTTACGTGCTGATCCTGCTGAAATCAGATAAGCACCAGTGAATTACTTATTCTATTAATATAATGGTGAACGGCATCTGGTCTGACAGGAAGATGCAACCTCACCGTACACACCGCACCGTACCGTGCTCACCGTACAACCTTCGTCCACAAGGACGAAGGTTGTACGGTGAGCAAGACGCCTAAAGGGTCAACAAGAGAGTTTGGACGAGATTGGCAGGCAGGGGTCCAGGAAGATTGTGGTAATAGTGAACAGACTAACGAAAATTACAGAAACAATTGACTTTGAAGTCATACAGGAATATGGAGGTACCTTTAGGGGTGCTGTCTTTGGATGCAGTTCCTCTAGAGCTGCTTCTCGGTGTGGAAGTCTTTGGAGAGGGACTTCTAGCTTCTATAATTAAAAACAAAAATGTTATCTTAGTAGTTTGTAAGTTTACTCATAAATAACAATTAAATGTGCAACTAAACCAAATAGTCTTTAACTGTGAATGAAGTAGAAATGTAGCAATTTATAATTTTTATAATTGTTCGTATTGTTTGTGATTTATGATTTTTATAAAAAAAAAATTGATTTGTTTTATTTAATTCTAGTATTTTTTAAAACCTACTTAGAGGCTTAAAATTCCACCCATGCCGGGACTCGAACCCGCGACCTCTGGCTAACCATGCCAGCGCTCTCCTAACTGAGCTAATGGGTGACTACCCGGCATCCGTGAAATTTCGAACCTCTTTACAATACTCTGTATTACATACAGGCAGGAACATCTGGCTGAAGCAATTGCTTCTCACAATTGTTAACCAGTTTTAACAATTGTCCTCAGCATGGGTTAGTGCATTAAAAATACATACATACATACATAACCTCACGCCTGTATCCCAGAGGGGTAGGCCAGGGACTGCCACTTGCCACGATCTTGACAGATCACCTTCGCTTCATCAACATTCATAAGTTGTTGCATGCATGCACGCCGGTTCTGGGTACTATTTATCTTCCCCTTTGTTAATACATCCCTTATTTGGTCGATGTATGTCCGTCTAGGATGTGCAACGATGTTTTGTGTTACTTAAAAATCCCCACTTATATTTTTATACTTTATTATTAATTTATTTAATATTTTTTGTTAAGAATATTATCAAAAAGTATCATTTTAATATTTTTTTATGATTTATAAAGAATTTATTAATATAAGAAATACATTAGCAGATGTTCGCTCTAAATAATACATTAGCAGATGATCGCTCTAAATAATTTTTGTTCAACGTTTGTTTTCCTGCTAATTTGTCCCCAACTTCTACTTCATATTGTATTAGGGATTGTTGTAATCAGGGTTCGAAATAATCAAGACAATTTTGCTGCTTGATAATTATCCGATAATTATCAGCTGTGTCAGAAATTAATTTGCTATATTGTTTCATAACAAATACATTATAATTTGGCCAATTCTAAATAAAACAAATAAATTTTATGATTTTTATTTAAAATCCAACACAAATTAACATTAATTAAAGTAAAAAGTGTCCATCAGATTCGACATTCTAAATATATATTTAATATTATATTGATTGACTAAAGATGCCAAAGGAATATCTTCATCCGATGAAGATTCTATTTCCATTGGCTGTGTTGCTGCTGTAGAACTTATTTGTTGACCTATTCCTAATAGCCAACTAAGATCTTGCTTCTTGATTTTGTTTGCTTTGCATAAACAAAATTTTTGTTATCATCAATTGATAATTATCGAGCTATTTTTATCAAGATAATTATCATGATAATTATCAATTATCACGGATAATTATCCTTTCGAACCCTGGTTGTCGTATACCAAGAAAAAAAAAATAGGAACACGCTCTTAAATAATTTTTGTTCAACATTTGAATTCCCGCTAATTTGTCCCCAACTTCTACTTCATATGGTTTTAGGGATTGTTGTCGTATACCAAGAAAAAAAAATAGGAACAGGCTTTTTGAAATAAGCAGGTTGGGTAAAGAGCAAAACGTTCTTCTATTTTGGCGCGTCAAGTCTAAGAAAAAATCCTTAAAAGATAAAATTAAATAAACTTACCAGGCAATGTCGGTGTAGCTTCGTTGCCTTCACTATCATCAGCCAAAATAGCGTCTTTGCACTTTTGTTTTATCAGCGCGCCAAACTCACTTTCCGGCAAACTGAAAGGAACTTCTGTATTCGGGAAAGGAAAAGTTTCTGTCTCATCTAGCATGTTCATGTCGTAAAGGGTATCTAAGTGCTTCCATATATCCTGCGTGGTAATCTCTTTGGTGATTGAATTGGAAAGTTTTTCCCAAATACATGCCATTTGGAAGTGTTTATTGATGCCCACCGGTTTGTGATTTGCCATTGCGTAAAACAGCTGTATTTCCATATCGACATCCCATTCTAATGTGTCGCCGGACTTGGTCTCTGTCTCCTCTTCACTGGAAACCATGCTAATGATGGATATCAGCGACAATATAAGTTTATTTGCTAAAAACAGAAAAATAAACACAACGCAAAAATCATTTACCAAACAGTGTTGCAAGACGCTTTCTCGCCAATTATCATCACAAACAAAGTATCACCAAAATTAAGAAAACGAAAAAAACACTATGCAAAAAGAAACCAAAAGTACATAATAAATCGATAAATAAAAACGAGATTACGCATAAAAAACCATGTAAGTAGTTCTGATTTAACATTTCACCACAAAAACGTAAACAAAATAGAGATAGCCCAACTGTGCCGACGAATTAATTTTATGGTCATCCAACGGCCATCCAAGACCACCCAAATGGCGATAAATCGCCCTAACTGGCAACTCTGCCAACCATGGACAAATAACTTTTTTTTTTTTTTTTTTAATTATTGGCTCTGCACGGTTTGTGCCTATGCCAGTGTCAAGTTATCGTAGACTACTGGGACTAAGGGTTAAAGGTAAGGAAACGGAACTTAATGAAAGGAAAATTGAACGGAATTTGTAAAAAGGTATTTTAAAATCAGGTAATAATAACATTAGGAACAATAAAAAAGATTATATACAATAAAAACATAAACTAAATTTTTATATCATTTTTACTTATATACTTAGCAATACATTTATAAATATTTACATCGAAATTATATAATAAGCAGGATGCACAGGAAGGGAAAGAAACACCGAGGGAAGTTAGGGAAGAAAGAAAGGAAGAACGATCTAAATCAGGACAGGAAAATAGCAAATGATTTATGTCTGCCACCTCAGCCCCACAAGTACAGGCAGGACTCTGCGTAATGCCAAGCTTAGCAAGGTGGGCCGGAGTTGAAGTATGGCCCAAACGCAAGCGAATCAAGGTTGAAGTAACCTTCTTACTGAACTTGGCATCGGCGCGACAAAACCAGGGCTTTGACAAAATAACGGGTTGTACTCTGCGATAATGCATGCCTTTTGTGCATTCCTCTGCCCAGATTTTATCCCAGGACTCCCGGAGATAAACCCTGGGCAGAGTGGTGAGATCGGTAGAATAATTTTGAAATGGAAATAGATCCCCACACTCCACAGCCTCATTGGCAAGTTTATCTGCTTTTTCATTTCCAACTATACCGGAATGGGAAGGGACCCATCCGAAACTAACTATGAAGCCTCTCTCAGAGCATTGGAGTAATAATTTACGTATCTCAAAAATTATTGGCGGATTTAGACGGAAAAATGGAAATTTTACTAGAGCCTGAAGGGAGCTTAAGGAATCTGACAGTACCAGTGTACTTCGCAGACCCATCAAAAGTACATATTCCACTGCCTTTAGAAGTCCAAAGCATTCTCCAGTAAATACCGAAGATTCAGGGGGAAGTCTAATTTTTTGAACTATTTTAAATTGAGAATGAAACACACCTACGCCTACACAACTATTTGTTTTAGTGTGTTTTGAAGCGTCTGTAAAGATGGTGTGGTACCCCTGGAATTGGTCATTTAGAAGGTTATTGAAATCACTATTTTGACATACGTCATATTTTGAAATACCTAAATCAAGACAGACGTTAGGAACTTGAATTAATGAATTATAAGGACAATTAAAAATAGGAAGCATGTTAGAATTATGGCATGGAGCTTTAATGGCGTTAAACTTCAAGAAACTTTGAACTAGACAAGGGATACCTCTGTGAGACCAATATTTGGATGACACAACCAACTCTGAAAGACGCTGTAATTTGCCATGCAAAGGGTGATCAGAGAGCTGCAAACATCGACCGAAGAATCTATCAGAAAGGTATTGACGTCTTAACTTGAGAGGTGGCTCTCCACACTCTGCTTGTAAACAATTAATAGGACTAGATTTCATGGCCCCTAAGATAATTCTCAAGGCCTTGGACTGCACTGCATCCAATTTCTTTAAACCAGCAGCACTACCAGGCTCCAACAAAAAGGTTCCATAATCAAGAACACTTCTGATTAAAGCATTGTAGAGCAGCCTCAATGAAAAAGGATGAGCACCCCACCAAACCCCAGAGAGGCATCTGATAATATTTATCAAGCGGTCACACTTGGCTGCAATGTATTCACAGTGAGGGAGTCCTGAAAGATGACTGTCTAAAATAACTCCTAAGAATTTTACTTGTGTTTTTACAGGGATAGGAGTGGAATTATACTGAACACAAAAGTCTGGTCGTTTTCTCAGTCTTGAAAACAAGACTACAGTACTTTTGTCAACAGAAAGGTCAAGACCATTAGTGGATAGCCAGCCCTGAAGTAGTGAAAGGGAAGCAGTTAAAGATGAAGACATTGAATCTATTGAGTGACCTGTGGTATAAATAAGAAGATCATCTGCATATTGCAATACATCTACGGAACTACCAAGAGAAGAGTCTAGATCGTAAGTATATATATTGTACAATAAGGGAGAGAGAATCGAGCCTTGTGGTAAACCTCTCCAAACTAATCTAGATATTTTATTATCATCTATATACACATTAATGATCCTTTCTGAAAGGATATTTACAATAAAATTTACAAGGATGTTGGGAACATTTAATAAATGAAGTTTTTGTTCCAGTACTGACACAAGAACACTGTCGTAGGCAGCACGGATATCAGGAAATGCTGCAAGAACTGAATTATTATTAGAGAAAGCTAGACGAATATCAGTTGTGAAGACACTTAGACTGTCTATAGTACCTCTCCCCTTTCTAAACCCATACTGGGAAGGAGATAAAAGATTGTTGCTCTCAATGAACCACTCAAGACGAATTTTGACAAGGTATTCAGCAATTTTAACTAGAACAGAGGATAGAGCAATGGGTCTGTAAGAAGAAGGGTCAGCAGAAGGCTTATTAGATTTTAAAATTGGAATAATGGTTTGGGATTTCCAGGAGAGAGGAATATTACCTGAAACAACAATGGAGTTAATTAATTCTAGGTAAGTTAGTAGAGTAGAATCACTAAGATTAACTATGAAAGAATAAGGAATACCATCTTCTCCTGGTGCAGAATCCCTAGCATGAGAGAGGATCCCTTTTAATTCCTCTAAGGTGAAAGGAGAGTTTAAATCAGACCGACTATGTGCAATATGACAACCGGGAGAAATAGATTTTAGTTCTGGAACAGAGGGAGGGGCTAGGTGGTCCATAAACTCATCAGCTAGGGAAAGGGACATTTTGGGAGTGTTAGAATTATTGAAGGCTGACCTAAACCTTTTTATGTTTTTCCAAACAGCAGATGGAGGAGTATTCGGTGAAATAGAAGTACAAAATTTTTGCCAACCTTCATATTTTTTCTGTTTCAAAAGTTTTTTAGTAATTCGAGATACTTCCAAATAAGTGTCAAAATTCTCTGGTGTCATTTCATCACAATACATTTTTTCAGCTATCTTTCTCTGTTTTACAGCCCCTGAACACTCTGCATCCCACCAAGGAGGAGAAGGGATTTTGCCAGAAGCACCATTTTTAAGAGGAAATGTCTGATCAGCAGCCTCCATCAAAAGCTTAGCAAACATCTCAGCATCTGAGCTACATAGAGATTCACAATCTCTGACCTTTAGCTCCACACATTCCCTAAAAGAAGTCCAATCTGCATTACTTAACCTATGCTTAATACGGGGTTTAAATGTTGAAACACAAGGTTTACTATTTGGAAATGAAATAACTAAAGGAAAATGATCACTGCCATACGATGAGGGAAGAGGATACCAATTTAAAGACAAAGCAAGATTCGGAGAGCAAAAAGTTAAATCAGGGGCACTAATTCCTTCATCAGGCTTAGTATGACGGGTTGGTAAACAATTATTTAAAATACAAAGATTATTAGACTGAATGATGTCTAGTAATTGTTCCCCATAGCAAGAAGTAAAAGAACTACCCCATGCTTGATGTTGACAGTTAAAGTCTCCCATCACCAAAAACGGTTTTGGGAGAATACTAATTATATTACTAATTTCTCTTAAAATATTTACAGATGGTCGAGAAAAATATACAGCAACTATACAAATATTATTTACAATAGCAGCAACAATAGAAATGTCGTTGCTGTGAGAAGGGAGTGGATAAGAAGAAAATGAGAATGACTTATTGATGAGAATGGCCACTCCACCATACCCATCATCTCTGTCTTCTCGAAGACAGGTATAACCAGTGGTTTTAAAAGAAAACCCTGGCTTCAACCATGTCTCTGAAAGAGTAAATATAGAGGGTTTGTACTTATTAAGTAAATAAATCAGGTCAGACTTTTTACTTGTTATGCTTCGGCAATTCCACTGCAGGATCTTGCCTAAGTTGGCCATTTTTGGTTAAAGAATTTATAATTTGGATAATAGAGGCAGCGTTGGACGGTAATGAGTTATTACTGTTAGTGAAAGATTTTGAAATTAATTGAATTAAACTTGAAATCAATTCTAATATATTCGTATTGTTTTCCCCGGAGTCCTTGACTTTATCTTGTAGGGCACAGCCATTTGAAGGAGATGGAGGATCATAATCAGAAGTAAGAGATCTATGGACGGCGCGATCGTATCCTGTAGACGACGTTTTTGGGGTAGACGGTTTACGAAAGACCGTTTTTTTATGTGAGTTTGAGTTAATTTTTTGAAGAGATGGTATTGACGATGGAAGGAAATGAGAAGAGGAATTAGATGTTGGTGCAGTGGATAATACATCACTGTAGGACTTATTCACTGGAGGATGTAACTTAATCGCTTCCGAGTATGAGACACAATTTTGTGCCATATAAAGTTTTACCCGGGTCTGCCGTTCGTATTCTGGACAGGACTTGTTTGTGGCGAAATGACTTCCACTACATGACAAACACACTGCATCATCATTTTCTATATGACAGGAGTCACCTGAGTGACTCTGGCCACACTTATAACACCTTGGTGCAGAATTACACTTTGTCTTCGTATGGCCAAAGCGGCAACAATTAAAACATTGCACCGTAGGGTATGAATAGAGCTCTACAGGTAGAGCATTGTAGCACAGAAATACTCTTTTAGGCAACACCTGACCATCAAATGTTAACACAACAGTCTGTGAGGGTTTCCATGTAGGGGTTGGGCCATGTATTTTGTAATTAAACCTTCTAATTTTCAGTACTTTACCACAACCAATTGGCACAGAAATATTGTCAAGAACCTCTTCAGGTGTCCACTCTGCTGGGACTCCCCTGACAACTCCCATCCTTGTGATGTTAAAAGATGGGATGAAAGCCTTGAAATTATTTTTAGTTAAATCAGGGTCCAACAAGAACAAATTAGCGTCATTAAAGTCCGAAAATGAAATGCTCAATTTGCTTCTGCTCAGTCGTTTAACACTACCGTTAATAACATTTTTAAATCCTCGTCTTTTCATATAATGACCAAACGATACTGGGTGGAGAGTGGGAGAAGGTAAATCCTCAGTCGAACTTTTTTGAAGATGGATTATGTACGGGGAGGCATCAGTCGATTCGTACAGAGTCCTGCCAACCTGAGGAGACTGAAGAGGCAGAGTCACGGGTAATGCTGAAACATGCGACACAGAAGAACCTGCGTCCACATAGGACGCAGCTTCTTGTGAATCCGGCATTGCACAAATAGTCGTTTTTTTATTGTCGTCGCTATCACATCCACATACATTAACCTTATCTGAACCTGAACCGTGCTTCCTTCTTTTATTACAATGTCTGCAGACCTTGCGCTGCGCCCTTGTCCTTTTTCTTTTTTCGGATCTAATGGATCCGTCAGTGTCCATTCCAGTGGATTCATTATTTATTGTGATACTAGGGATAGTTATATTAACGCCGACCGAGGGGACTGTGCCCCCCGGATCGGGCGGCTCCTCCATAGAACCAGTCAAAAAATAACAATAAAACTTACCAGAAGTACAGAAAGTATGTACAAAAACTATAAAAGAAACACTAATCTACAATATATTACAAAAATATAAGGAACTGATCTTAAAATCCTATTTTAAAATAATTTTGAAATTCTTCACCAAAAAAATACGCCCGCCTAATTAAACGTTTCCCGCGCTTTTTTTTCGACAAATAACTTTGACAGTATTTTCTTATCTATAGTGTTGTATCTTCGCAAGCAATCGATCTATTTTCTATCTGCAGGTGCAGGTTTTGGGTCGTGTTAGCGCCAAAGATGCATGATCGTGAATGGCCTTCGTAGTCTGTGAATAAAAAAGTAAAATTGTCAGTGAAGTTGAACGAAAGGGGTTTGTGTTCCGTGGTTCCGTGCGGTTCAATTTGTGTGCGGTTCAATTTGTATGGTACCATTTTATCACAAAATGTCACTCACTATGTGCTCTTGATTACAGGAAACGGAGCGAAATAGGTCAATAAAGAATCATGGCAAACCATTATGAGGTGCCCAGTTGGTAAGAATTCTTTACTTCATTAGCAAATTACCATCTTTAGCTCGACCGGCTCATGGCTCCTTTACGCAGTCTTAGATATTCATTTATAACTGAAGTATTTACTTTGCTTTTCAGGGCCGGAAAGCCCCCAACCGGTTTGCATTTAGACGTGTTAAAAGGCGACAAACTGATTCAGAAGCTTATGCTTGACGAGAAGAAATGCTACCTCTTTGGACGGAATCCTCAAATGAACGACTTCTGCATTGATCACGCTAGCTGTTCTCGGGTACACGCTGCCTTTGTGTACCACAAGGACTTGAACAGGGCTTTTCTGGTGGATCTGGGAAGCAGTAAGTTGTATGAATTCAAACCATTCTATTACTAAAAGGCTGTTGAGTGTTTATTATATGAATAACTCATACAGTTACCAGCTTTTTAGTATAGTTGAAAAGGGCTGATAATTGTATGGATAACATATACCCTGAACAGCCAAGAGTTGTGGTACTGGAATGCCAATAGAATGTCAGCTTCTCAATTAAAAATAGTGAGGAAATCCTAGTGTCTGAAGTGCTAACATACCTCATACCTCAGTGCGTGCTATGTACCATGGCCCAACTATGAGGCTAAGTGCAGTGCTCAAGTCTAACTAACCACATGTCATGTGCCAACCAAATCTTGGCAATTGCAACCCCTGAAGCATTAGAACACCTAAGGTATGTCTAAGGTGTGTCTTAGGTTTCCATATAATTTATGAGGCATCAATCTGTGGCTTGGTAGGGTCTGCACATAATGACTTGTCAATCCTGTGTGCTGAGCCAACTCAGCTGTCAGGATGGCATAGGTGCTGGGCAAGCCTATAATAATAATATAATATAAGCCTTTATTTCTTGACTTTTACTGACTATAAAACTAGTTTTAAACAGTTCATATTGTCACTAGCACTGAAACTTGTCAAGTTGTCTCTCGACATAGGCCTCCTCCATGTTTTTCCACATCGCCCTATCCAATGCTGCTCTTCGGAAGTTTGGTTGCAAATCATCCTCCCATCGTTTGTGTGGTCTTCCTCTCCTCCTTATCTCATCTCTTGGGTAATATTCTGTGATTCTTTTGGTCCATTTCTCTGTATTATCTCTCAGTATGTGACCTGTCCATCTCCACTTTAACTCTCTTACTTTGGTGATGATGTTTGTAATTTTAGTTATTTCTGATATATCTCTGATCCTTTAGTTGTCATTTAGTCTAACATTCAACATACTTCTTTGCATGGAGTTTTGACATACTTGATGGGCAAGCCTATGCCATCTAATAAAACAATGTCCAAGGCGCTGCAGCTTCCAAGTCGACCTACACCCATCTAGTGTGAGTGAAGGTGCCACTGGACACTGTATAAATGATCGCATTAATACAAAGTTATAATAATAATAATATTGGCCTTTTTGCATCTACTTAATGAGATGATTTATACAGCGCCCAGTGGCATCCTATAAAAACCATGTCCCAGGCACTGCAGCGTCGGAGTGGTCCCTTCACCCATCTGGTGTGGGTGACAAAGTTATATGTTATCATTATTCCAACATTGTGCAACTAGTTAGAACTAATGGTTTATCAGTACTAATTTATAAAATTAATACAGGGCTGATTTTTCAATCCTCAGATCATTTAAGAGTTTTGACATAAAATCTGAGATCACTTACTGATTTACAGCACATGGCACATACATTGGAAAGATGAGACTGGAATCAAATAAGCCTACGCAGCTGCCGATCGACTCCAATTTCCACTTTGGAGCATCCACGAGAAATTATATCATTAGGTAAATAAACAAGCTTAACCAAGCCAAAACTTGCAGGTAAATACTGAAAGCTTATTCACATGAATTTACTTTCTACTACCATTGTAGGCTTGATGCAATATAATTTAGTACCTGTAAACAACAAAAAAGTATTATAAATGTATTAAAATGAAATAGTTCTAAAAAAGTACAGAATGCTTGCTTTTAATGCATTATTTGTACTATTCTTGACTTTTGAATTACATTTGGACTATGTACTAAGAAGGCACCTTACCAGTTCCATTTATCAACAATATTTTAAGCCTTAATACAAGCCTTACATTGAATTAACATTGAACCTTATCTACTTAAAATAAAGTCAAAACCAATGAAAAATTAATTCATACTATCCATGCCCAATTCAAGGTTAAATATGGCATATAAAACTTCGTTACAATGTATTATTATTGCCTCAGTTGGCCAACTTCAAATTTGGTCCTTATCAGCTATCTTTTCAACTATCATGTGGAAATTGGTATTTTTGTTCATGACTGTACGGATGTTTCATTTTAAGTCAGATGTGGTCTCCTGAGAATGTTTTTAACTAGCGCTGTTTGCGTCTGCCAAAATGTATGCGACCTCTTTCCAAGTTCAAATTAAAACGCGACTCTGTATATAGATTACCTACTACAGATTTTAAGTTTCTTCTCTCATTAATTAAGACATAAGACGCTCTAAGCCATAACATCGCCAATTCTATAACATTACTTAGATTTAAGAAACCATGATTGTTATTATTTTTTTCTGGTTGTGCAAGAAAATGATCTCTATCTATCAAATGAAGGGAACTGTGAGTTATTTATGAGAAATTAATATTTTTAATACAGTAGCTCAAAAAGTGGCGTATTACAGGGACCTATAGCGTGCGGGATGTAGGCTATTACACACTCGTGCTTATTTTTTACCTTTCCCGCACTCGTGCGTTTTCTTTCCCAACTGTTAAAATAATGTCTATTAAAAAGAAAAACCAACCTTGAAGTTTTTACTAAAAAAATTCATAGAAGTTTTTATGAGCTACTAATTTGTGTCAATATCAGATTTAATGATTTGATTGAATGAGTTAAGTTAGGTTTCATTTCATCTCCTTAAATTTCATATCAATAAAAAAATTCTACTGAAGACTTGGCTGTATGGGCATAGTTCCCTTTGCCTACCAGAATGGGTGGAGAAAAAAAAATCTGTTACCGTTGGCGCCGTTTTCCAAATATGTTTCTTTATTAAATTGCTTCATTTTTTCGCAACTCTATTAAAAATAGTCGTTCAGTACACGTGCGGAACCGTCATTGCAACTTGTTCCGACTGTCAACCCTCGCCTTCGGCTGCGCCTCGGCTCGGGTAAATAGACATTTGTCGGAACTCTTTGCAATGACAGCCTTTCCGCACTTGTAATGAAATATACTATTTTGAACTATAACTTTCGTAAGCACTACACACAACCCATTGTCAGACTCTTCCGACAAAAATCAAGTAGGTTTATCCAATCAAGATGATCTTAAATCAAGCGGATTTAAGTCAGAAATAAAAAATAATAATATATAAACTTTAAAGCCATTAATTTAATGCTGTACGGGACAGGGAGCGGCCGTCGGGAAATGCCAGAGGTATCATGGAGGATCTACCCAACACAGAGGCAGAGGGAGCTCTGCTGGGTCTGCCAGAGAACCAGACTGAACTAGATGTAAGTCATAGGCTAGTAATGCAAATATTAATAAGGTACCTATATTTTTTCCAAGCGCCTCCGTGCTTCGCGAGACACGTTAAGCCGTTGGTGCCGGCTGTCATGTAATGGCAGTCGTTAACCCATGTCAGAGGTCTTATGGGCTGCTTGATAAGTCACAGCAGTGACAGTAAGTCTCGCCACTGTCGTACAATCCTCCAACAACCCAGACTTGGCCCCCGTGGTGAAGTATGGCTTACTGTTCCTGCGAGGAAGAGACCCATGCCCCAGCAGTGGAGACATACAAGGGTTGATATCGACCTATATGCATACCATTGTACAGCTTTATCACTACACATGCAGTAGAGCGGTGGTAGCGGAGGGCTAAAACGCCGTGAGGCGTTTGAGGCTGCCGGCTGGCTGATGATGGCTGGTGCGGAAATCTCAGGTCTAACCAACTAACCACGGGTTCAGGCCTGTTATTTTATTTCAATTGAAATATGAAATGTGGATTATTATTTGGGTTCTTGGATGTTTACACGTTTGTGATGTCGCTGTTTCTGGTTCCCACGACACAGGGTATCCTAGCGTGGGGCCAGAATATAATGTTCCTGTATGTAAATGTTATGTTAATTGACTGCATTTTCTTTCAGAACCTAACAGAGTTCAACACAGCTCACAATCGACGAATTTCTATGCTGGGCATCTCGACAGAGGATGGCACTGACGTCATGAAGGTAATCTGAATAATTTGATTGAAAGCATCATTTTTTTCTTGACTAGTGGTTTTTAACCTTTTAGTCATGTGGTACTGTTTTACAAACTTTTTGCGTTGTCATTGTCTCAGTGAGCACTCCGTTGGTTTATTGGTAATGAACAGTACCTAAATGTACCTAAAAACAGTACCTAACTATGCACAGATGATACAATCCTTTATTTATTTATAAAGGATTGTATCATCTGTGCATAGTTAAAACACTCATAATTTTACGACTGACAGTAACTTAGTTATTATTTCGCAATAATGGCTTCGCGGTCCACTCAGAATGCCTCCAGGGACCACCAGGTCCGCGGAACCACTGGTCTAGAGAATACCAACCCAGACTCGGCCCCGTTGTGGAATAGGGCCTAACCTTTTTCCGATGCAGGAAGAGACCCGTGCCCCAGCAGTGGGTTCATATGAGGGTTGATATCGAACTATTGTAATAAAGGAAAGGTTTTATAACGATTTACAGACTTTGTACAAACAGTAAATTCCATTATATTATAACACTCTTAAGATGGAGTTAAAGCCGGTTTTTTAAAACTTTCTTTTAGAAACAAACCGTCATTTTTTGGAGGTAATCCTGTCATAAACCGGTTTCAACTCCATCATAACAGTGTTTTAGTAAAATTGGCTTTTGTAAGATTGCAAACAATGTTTATTAGCGCGAGAGCGACAATATTTTATGGCGTTCTTACGTGGAGCATGCTGTCTTGCTCGCACAATTTACATATTGTAATCCGCGGTGGGCACGAGTGATAATTAACCCCGTACTCTCTCAGAGAAAATCCCCGTACCCTGAAGTGGGGTGTTTATAGGCTACTTAACAAATATCCATCGAACTTCATTCAGAAAATTTGGTTCAAAAATTAATAATGTTTAAGATAAAGTTTTACTCATTTTACTATCGTTGTCGTCAGGCTATACTAGTCCACTGCTGAACATAGCCCTTCCCTAAAGAGCGCCACATTGTGCTATCATAGGGGGTAATGTCCATAATCCCCACGCTGGGCATGCGGGTTGGGGATCGCAGTTCGGTGGAATTGTACTGCGGGGGCGCTGCTGCCCACCCCCCGATTTGTGTTCCGTAGTCGCCTTTTACGACACCCGCGGGAAGAATTGAGTTGGTGCTATTCTCTAGTACGACACCACGCAGCAATTTCAGCATTTCACTGTAAACATTAAAAATGACAAATTGTGCTAGCGAGGAACTATGCTTCACGTAAGAACCGCCTTAAGCGGCAGATATATGTGTGGATAACACCAGAGTATGGGACGAGCGTTGTCATTGATTTTTCCGATTTTCTCCTCAAGTCATGTAAAAGTAAAATTTTCCATAGCCCCCGACGGGCACTAAGCGCTCAGCATCGATGCCGACGGGCCAGCCCAAGAAGCAGCGGCGCAACGTGTCATTCAACGAGGAAGTGGACATCATCAACCCCGAGGACATAGACCCTACCATCGGAAGATTCCGGAACCTTGTGCGCTCCACCATCGTGCCCAATGCTAACGCGCCGCACCGGAAACTCAAGCTGCAGGGGCCGGATGAGAGTAAGTTTGTAGAAAATGCTTATTATTCTATTCTGTTCTGTCCTGTTCTATTCTATTCTAGTTTGTTCTGTTCTATTCTATTCTGTGCGGTTCTGTTTTATTCTATTCTTCTCTATTCTATTCTATTTTATTTTCTTAGGAACACTAACAGCTTATCACTATTATATTCTTTTTAACGCACCAACCCGTGCTAAAGACATTAAAAATTTTTTTTAGCGACTAAATAGGTTTTTAAACCTTATCACTAATAAATTAAATTTACACACATAGAAACAGAGAGCCAAAAAAATTTAAGCAGGTGTCTGATAACAAAATTTGGACTTTGAACTTAGGTTTTTGATCATATAATTTATGGCTAATTCAATAGCAAAATATAGGCAATTCGCGGTAGGCGCGCGACGTTATTAAGCCCGTACTCTATAGATACGGCCTGTATTTTTAAATTTTGTTTTAGCAATTAATATTTTTAGATTTTCACTTTCACCTGTCACTCCCACAGCTCAGCATCACTCGCTACGGCTGCAGGAGATTAACCAAAGCGCGGGCCTCAACATTGCTATATCGCGGTGGCCCCGCGACGGTTTTGAGCCCGTAGTCTCTCTATTAATAAAGTCCTCTCTATTACTATCTCTATTAGGGAAGGCATTTGGCCTACACTGGCCTCGAATTTTTCTTTAATTAAATTACTCAACTTTAAAAAAAGAACGGGACCAGTAATAGGCCACAGGCCTTCTCGAATAACGGTAAATATTACGGAAGCGCTCGTGGCCTAGGCGAACCGAGTGATTGGAATCAATCACTTGGTTAAGCAACAACAGGCGCGGTCAGGTATGGGATGGGTGACCGTCACGTGATTACCGCTAGTGGCATTTTTCCGAGCGCTTCCGTGCTTCGCAAGGCACGTTAAGCCGTTGGTGCCGGCTGTCATATAATGGCATTCGTTAAGCCAATGCTAAGGCCTTATGGGCGGCTTGATAACTTCTGACAGTAAGGCCCGCCACTGTCTTACAATCCGCCACCAACCCGGACTTGGCCCCCGTGGCCAGGAGGGACCCGTGCCCCAGCAGTGGGGACATACTAGGGTTGATAACGATAACGTATTACGGAAATATTTTAACATTTTCACCTACCACTCCCCTAGCGCACCACCACTCGCTCCGACTGCAAGAGATTACCCGGAGCGCGGGCCTCTACTCCGAGTTGCCAGCGCCGAGTTCGCATCTCAGCCTCATCGGTGCCCGGCTGGGGCTCTCACTGCCCAACCCGGCCCCGGATGTGGAGCTGGAGGGCCCGGAGCCCCATTTGCCGCAGCCCCAACCCCACCCTGGTCAGTGGGACTCTAAGTCCCGTTTTATTACTTTTATTATTATAAAATAAATTGAAATCGGTCAGTAAAAGTCCCGGCACCCGATGTGGTCCTGGACGTGCCCAGAGCCGCATTTTTCGCAGCCCCAACTCCACCCTGGTTAGTATTACTATTATTATTATAATAAAATTGATGGAAATCGGCCAGTAAAAGTCCCAGCTCCCGGTGTAGACCTGGACGGGCCCGGAGCCGCATTTGCCGCAGCCCCAACCCCACCCTGGTCAGTGGGACTCTAAGTCACGTTTTATTATTATAAAATAAATTGAAAACGGCCAGTAAAAGTCCCAGCTCCCGGTGTGGTTCTGGACGGGCCCGGAGCTGCATTTGCCGCAGCCCAAACAACAACCTCGTCAGTGGGACTCTACCCCTGCTTTATTATTATTATTTATTAATTACATGAACTCTAAAAACACCTTCTGTTGGGATAAACCTCACCTGATCTCAGAGGGTGTCAATTAAAATCTCATGTCAACCTTACAAATCATAATATGTTATTACTGTCCTTATATGATTCAAAAAGTCACCGACAGTGAGGATGTAAACATATTCATATAACTAATGCTTATCCTCTTTTTGTGTGCAATAAATCTTTATTGCTAATGTATAATAAACATAAAGTTACATAATTAAGGCAGAGATTAGATTACGCCTTGATTATGTAACTTTTCACGTATATGGGCGATTGTGCACTACAAGGAATTTTACTGTCCGAACATCCGATTATTTTCGGTCCCAAGTAGCATGAAAAAAACGGATGATTGGCTTGTGCACTTGTCCGTCTTTACTCGGATGATACGCCTCATTTTAGGGCAGTCTGGCGAAACTTCAAAAGAATAAAGCAATGTACGAAACGCCCGTAAATTTTAATGGCGGTACAACCTGACTACAACCCGACTATGCTAGGAAGTTAAAAAACGTCTAAGAACAATTATTGTTCTGAGTCTGCACAAGCATAAACACGTTTTTCATTGCTGTCATTTCGGAACGGAAAAAACCGTTCCGGAATGGGGAAAAGTAAAATGTCAGACGGTAAAATTACGTATAGTGCACAAACTAGTATATATGTCACCGGAAAATAACAAGATCCGCCAGTTTATAAATTTCCTAGGAAAATTATAAACTTTCGTAGGATTGTAAACGAGAGATATATTGTATTATCTTACGCCCACATTTTCGCAAATTAATAAACTTACCAAAATCCGAAAATACCGAAATACCTAAAAGACTTTGTCGTACAATTATGTGACTCAATATCACTGTAACGCATCAAATATTCACTGAAATGCCATATCCACTATGTGTGACAAATATTGCGCCTCATATCTATACGACAGAAGTAAGTAAACACTCCGCTTTCGCACACTGTTGTATACCTACGTGAAATGAAAAAAAAATGAAAATTAAAATATTTATTAGTTGAAGTATATAAAAAAATTTACAGAAATTGGATGAATCCCTAGTTACCACACTAGGATTCCCTGTGTTGTGGTGAACTAGTCCCCTCCGCATGATGGATAACATAATTATAGTATGCACTTAAGTATAATCAGTTGTTTCTTATAAGCATCTCATAAGAATAGGAAAGAAATAATTTAATAAAGGATAATACCAATAATTAATTTGGGTGCGTGTGTGTGTTTGTGTGTATGTGTGTTTATGTTTTGGAGAGTGTTAGTGAATGTGTGTGTGTGCTCTGCTCAGCCCTACGACCGGGGTCTTGGGTTCGGGTTTCAACCACTGAGCAGAGGCAGTTCCATAAGGGGGGAAATGTTCCATAATAAAGGCGCTGGTTCTAACTTTCTTGTATCCTCCGCAGCCGCGGAAGAGGCGGGTCCCTCCAGCGGTCCCAAGAAGAAGAAATACGCCAAGGAGGCGTGGCCCGGTCGCAAGCCAGGGCTGATGCCGGGAGTATGAAACTAGTCGCCGTCTGGCTGATAGCGTGGACTAGACGAGGAAAATTTTGGTGAAACGCGCTCCACACTAGACGCGCTTTCCCGCGCGACTGCCGTTGATTTGTAATTACTTGATAGGGTATGAAATATACGAGGGAGATTTTGGTAAAACTCGTTGCACATTACAGTCTGTTAGCTTTTAGAATATACCTCGGCTACTATCGGATTAAATCGATTGTATTGCAATAAGGTAAGGTTTATTTTGTATTTTAGACTTTTAGTCCGGATCTACATACGGGTGTTGTTATATCGGAAAAGTCCGATCAGGTTTCGCTCCGATTCGCAGAGCTTTTGTATTGTTATTTATAACTTGCAGGAAGTAGTATTACACTCGTGTGCTTTCGGCGAAAACCGAAGCTTACTCTAGCCAGAGGTATATTTTAAAAGCTAACACTTCTCGCGCTATCCCGCGCGAGTGACGTTTGTTTAAAGTAGTCTATAAACGTCCCACTGCAGGGCACAGGCCTTATCTCAGAGTTAGAAAGAATATGGGCTTAATTACCACGCGTGCCCACCGCAGATTGGCAAATTCAAGCGCTGAGGTATTGGAGAAGAATATCAAATTTAAAGAAAAATATTCACTGTGAAAGCAAACTACGTTATTTATGAAAACAAAATTCCCTAAAACACTCCAAAAACGCTTACTAAAATAGTCTGTGGTGGAGATGTTACATGGAAAATACGTAACCACAGATTAACTTAAACGCCTCCAGTAGTAAAAAATCCGCTGTGGGCACGCATAGTAATTAAGCCCATACGCTCTCTGTGAGAGAAGGCCTGTGCCCCCTACATTGGGACGTATATAGAGGCTGCATTATTTAAGGGCATGGATGGTTATTTCTTAGTAGGTATAGTCAAGGACAGCAATAAAGCTATGAGAAAATTATTTGGAAGCCCGGCCAAGGTAGGGGCTCGTAGTTAGTTAGATTTATTATAAGTATTGCAAAAACATTAATTAAGGGTTCTATTCAATTCAGACGTCACTTTTGCGTGAACTCATCGCTCGCAGCGAGGTAAATCATCGTAAGGAAACCTGCGAATAGTTGGCTCTGTAAATGTATTGGTATTCGCTCCTAAAGTTAATTTTATTCATAAAATGTTGACCTTAACTCTTCTGACATAAAAACTCTTTGCTAGAATTAAAAAAAATATCGTTTGTTTTAGACGGAGCATCTTGATAAACCGCACGTTTTACCTTATTAAAAATATACTCGTGCGTTTTACAGCACAATAACGCACAAGTACGTAATGAGATACAATACGATATTGAAATTGGTGAAATAAGATACCCTTTACGAGCCAATGTGTTATATATAATAGTACATTACACAACTAGGGTGGTAATACAAAGAAAGGCCGAGATCGCAGAAGTTTGCGGCCCGAGCTGCAAGCGAGGGACGTAAATATGCGATCGAGAGCTTTCTTTATTACCTCCCGTGTTGTGTACATCTTTTTATGTCTACACTTGGCCAGAAACCGACTTTTTCCGTACGCGCAGCGTGCGGTAAAAGCCACTTTATGGCCAGGTGTGGCATAAAGAATGTTATGATTACACATTTTGTATGCAATAAATAAGTCTACAATAGTTTGTACATTTTGTATGCTCTAAATAAGGCTATCTTGTACATTTGTATGAACTACAGAAGTCTACAAATAGCGTTGTGTTTGAAGCGCTGTGAAATAATTGTAGTACTGTACAATTGTAGTTTATAAATAAACGAGTTTTATCAGACAACTTAATTTTTCTACTGAAATTCTCCATTACGGGATTTCGTTACGTCATGCACCGATGGTTTTATAAAATACACACGAGTCCTTAAAATACACTGTAGTCCCGTATAAAATAGTCTGTGGTCTTTAAAAAGAAAAGAAGTAACGAAATATTTTTTAAACTGCCTCTGAGGAGTGTTTAAAGGAATAATTTTTATATAAATACGACTTCGATATTGATATCAACCCTTTTGTATGTCAACTCTGCTAGGGCACGGGCCTCTTCCTGCATCACAGGAAGGTTAGGCCATACTCCACCACGGGGGTCAAGTCCGGGTTGATGGAGGATTTAAAACAGTGCCGGGCTTTAATGTTAGAAGTTATCGAGCCGCCTGTTACTCTACAATTCATGATGTAACATCTTTAATTTTCCGCAAAGGGAATGAATATACTAGTACCTACTACATACTTTTTCTGGTCCGTTAAGAATTTAAATTGCTTGACAGTGTACGACTACATGATAATGTGACGATTAACGAAAGTAACCTATATCTCTTGTGGCTTCTCGCTAAGGTGGTCTAAGTATGTCTCGTGACGAATCGCGAAAGTGACGTTCATCTCACAAATCAACCAAAGATATAATCTTCGAAACCATTTTAGTCATACATAAAATGGAATTGGAATAAAGCAGGAAGGGAAGTAGGCCCCTATGTACAGGACAAATAAATTACTTAACGGCCTTGGAAAAGACAATATGTACTAACTAAAGGGACGGAACGACTGGAGAGACGGGGCGAGGGCGCGAATTCTATACAACGCATCTTTTCCATGCCCCCGACCCACTTCCCCTCTTTGTGGCCGTTGACTAATTATGTCAAAAGAACAGCCGATGTAAGTTTTTTGGCTAACTGTTAAGGTAATAACTTGTACTATTCAGAAGGTACTAATTACTAGGTAAGTGAAACTTTAATCGATAATCGAATCAGACGAAGGGTCCTGCTGGGTATACGGACGCCCGTTTTTGACAAAGCTATCTTTTCTCAGGCCCGTGATCCAAGGTTCTCGGTCGTGATTGAGAGATTGAGTTGTCTCACATTTTTACAGATAGGTACGTGTATTTATAAACAAAGATACATAGGTAGAGAACACTTCATTGTACGTAAAAAAGGAAATTACACAGATATTTCTTAACCTAAGAGTACAGACGGCGGTCTTATCACTAAAAGTGATCTCTTACAGACAACCAAAGATGTTATTTTTTTGCCATCGGTGGCGCTAGTGTTGCTGCGTAGGCAAAGAGTTTAATAACCACTACGTTTTGCGTAGGTAGAGCCCATTAGATTTATTCGTACAAAAAATGTATTATGAGAATAGAAATAAGCCAGCGGCCACACAGAAAAGGCGGAAAACACTCACAAAATACTTCAAACAAAATGTATGGGCGGGGTGAGGGCGCCATTTCTATGCAACCCGTCGCATCTTATTTCCGCTTAGGGGCCGTCCATTAATCACGTGGGGGGGGGGGATTTGACAAAAATCACGAAATGTCACAAGGGGGGAGGGGGGTGTAGTAAAGATACCACGTGTATATATTTTTTTATTATTTATTCGCGCGATTTTTAAATTGAAAAGCAGCGTGTAGTGTGACCTTGACTCGCCGTTGCTAGGCAACGAACAAAGTACCTTCTCACGCGCCGCCGATACCGCCCGCTCGGCACGCCGATCGCCAGTTATTCTGTTGTTTTCGCGCCGAATACCTACTTAATTTCAGAATAAAATAAGATTATACTTTATACATGAAATAAGATAATATTCTAAAATATGCAAACAAATATATGTGAAGCCAAGCTTCCAGGCTTGTAATTGCCTGACATTTACATGTATTATAGTAAAACGACACAAAAATATATCATGACATATACGATACCAAATTAATATATAAATTCAACACGCGCGCTAGCGAGCGCAAGGCAATTCTAGTTCTAAAAAAAATTAAGATTTTTTGTAGGTACGAAAAATACACGTGATGTTGGGTGGGGGGTGGGGTGGTAGTCTTTAACCTCACCATGTATCACCAAGGGGGAGGGGGGGTTTAAAAATGCTTAAAAAAAGATCACGTGATTAATGGACGGCCCCTTATCTTTAATATCTTTGTCGAATCTTTTCCGAGCCCTTTAGTGTGGCCTCTTGCCAAGACTTCGTAGAGGCGCACAGAGGAAAATAGGGGTAACCTTATTGTTAGTACCGCTACTCGACAACAGATGCCACTACTTGGTATATGTGGTCAAAATCGTATTTTACAAAATACGATTTTGACCACAAATATATAATATCAGTGGACCTAATCCTGGCCACACCCATCTGCTTTATACTAGACGGCGATAGGATCCACTTAATGTATTGGTAATCGGCAGCACATGAACTTTTACTTCCGCACAAATTATTCAGTTACAGTGCCGGCGATTTTGCAACTGAAATGTTAAGGTTCCAGGCTCAAGATCGACCGATGCGCAATGGAGAGAGCTATAGGAGTATCACTGCGTGATCGAATCAAGAATGAAAGAATTCCTCGGTCTAAGTGGCAGTGGGCGGGGTACCTCCATAGCTCGAGGAACTGATGGCCGTTGAGGCGAAAAATATTCTGACCTGGCGACCAAGGACGCCCCCTCCAGTACAATTTCACCAAACTGCGATCCCCGACCCGCATGCCCAGCGTGTGGATTATGGGCATGAAATGATGGCACAACCTTGCGCTATTTCGCTCATTAGGGGAGGGCTATGGCCAGCAGTGGACTAATATAGCATGAAGAAGAAATATAGCACTGTTAGCATAACGAAGGGACTCGATATATTTAGTTGTATCATTGACGGGTCTAATCGCGATAAATTTTTGTTCGCCATTTTACTTACCTACCCTTATAGCTGCAATGGAGCCTCGAACCTTTTAAAATGTAAACTATAAAGTGCTACATCCCTCTCATAGCTACTTAGGTACCTACCTATACCTTCCACAAACTAAACAATACCTACTAAAATAGTTAGAAAGACGACATAGGTGTTTTTCGCGAAGGGAACTACTTAGGCAGTGTGCGGTGCAACAATATCTACTTTTTACACACAACGTTCATTACAGCCATCAAGTTATTATGTACTGTGTTCTTATAGCTATTACGTGTACCTCAGCGCACGTATAGTCTCTCACTCTGAGAGAAGGCCTGTAGCCTCATCAACCCATTATGTCCCCACCGAGGGGCACGGGTCTCTTCCCTAAGGAAGGTATAGGCCATACTCCACCACGGGGGCCAACTCCAGATTAGTGCAGGCTTGTAAGCTCAGATCATATGATCTGAGCTTGTAAGACTAATGGCTGGTCTTACTGTCAGAAGTTTTCAAACCGCCCTAAGGTTTCTGACTTGGCTTGACGACTGCCATCTATCGACGGCAGCCTGCACCAACAGCTTAGTATGCCTTGCGAAGCACGGAACAGCTCGGAATGCTACTAGAGTTAGTCATAGACGGCAACCCATTTGTGCACTGAACGCGCCCTATGTTGTTTAACCTTAGTGATCGTTTAAGATCACTCAGGCAACCGGGGCTACGAGCGATTCCTGTAGCCTGCGGAAAGTGTTAGGCTACATAAACAAAAAAAACCCTACTACCAAATATTACGTGATCTAGATTTTGAAATAAAAAAAAAATCATGGGCATTTACAGAGATCTCGCTAGCCCTATACTAAGTACAAATAAATGATTTGTGCTACAGGTGCTAACTCGCCGATAGATTTTATACAATAAATACACAGATAACATCCAAGACCTGAGACAAACTAGAAAAGTTCGTTTTCTAGTTTGACCCGACCGGGGATTGAACCCGAGACGTTTGGGCTTACAGTCAGCGTGCCAAACCGCTGCGCCACCGAGACCGGAGACAAATGGACATCCACTTTAACTTGTAACGTTCACTAAGTCGCAGTTTCTGTGCTACTTCGAATTTGAGTTTATTTTGTATTTGTTTCGTTTTGGCTTGTTAACTTGTAACTTCTGTAGCGATATGAAGAGCTCACATCTGGACAACAAGTCTAGATTGGCAGTAAACTCGCGAAGCAACTCGGCTGGCAACAGGTGCGGCCTCCCCCCGCGTTCCACAGTTGGTTGTCTCGGTCGGTATGTTGTCTCTACCCCCTTCTGCATTCTGAGAGTGATGAAAGTGTGAACTTCCCCAAGTCACGGTTTCACCGCGGCTAGGAGGGCGTTGGAGCCGAAAACCAGCATCATCATTATCAGCCATCCAAATTATACTTTATTGCACACGAAACATTTAACAGGACATTACATAAGAAATAACATGTACAAAGGCGAGCTTATCTCTGTAAGAGATTTCTTCCAGCAAACCTTAGAGAGTCGGAGAAGCAGTAAAAAGCGGGTCTATATACGTGTACAAAATATACTACATAAATATTGAATAACCTACCTAATAACTATGAAAGAAATAAACTACGTAAACTAAAAATAAATACATAAATATATAGCTCAATGTTATAACAGAGATAGATAATGCCCTTTCAACCGCTTCTTAAATGTACCAACAGTGGGACTAGCGCATATCTTTTGTGGCAGCGCGTTCCACAGGCATTTGGCACCCATTTATATATATAACGGTAAAGGCACCTAACTTAATTTATATTAATCTAGGCAAAGCGGGGCTCCCTGGCACAGGTGTCTAATAGGAAGTTCCCACCGCACACCACCATACCACCGCCACCAGTGTAAAATTGGGTTCTTCCACATAGTCAAACTATTTTGTCAAACTGATTTGACCACGTGGAAAATTCGTTCCTCATGGTCAAATTAAAGTAATGATCCTTCCTGTATAAGATAAGTCTGCCATTACATGACAGCCAGCACCAACGGCTTAACGTGCCTTGCGAAGCACGGAAGCGCTCAGAAGAAATGCCACTAGCGGTAGTCACGGCACGGTCACCCATCCCGCACCTGACCGCGCCTGTTGTTGCTTAACTCAAGTGATCGATTCCAATCACTCGGCTCGGCTAGTCCACGAGCGCTGGGCTGTGTTGTTTGTAAATAAAAAGCAAACTACGTCTGTATAGGAATACCTAATTGAGGGAGAGACTCAAAGGAACACCCGCCCACTTGAAGACTATTCACTGTGGACCGGACAAGGGATATGTGCTTGTGAAATTCTCCTTATTATTTGGAATTCTTAATACAGGAGCCTGGTGAACTGCTGACGCTTTCGACATTAACGCTGATACTTACTTTTTATTTCATTTCAATCTTTTTATATGTATCTGTCACGGAATTAAAAAAAATTGGTAATAATCTTTTATGCTAAGATTTGAACAATAAAAAAGAGTTTTTATTTTCCTCATATTCGAAATGAAAAGCAGAGTGTTTAACACGGGTAAAAGAATCAATTCTTACTCGGACTATAGCGGATCTAAATACCTTGGGAATTGACTTTATCGACCCTCGGTTAACAATCTACCTACTATTCCTTTCG
Source organism: Yponomeuta sedellus (assembly GCA_934045075.1). NCBI lineage: Eukaryota > Metazoa > Arthropoda > Insecta > Lepidoptera > Yponomeutidae > Yponomeuta > Yponomeuta sedellus. The sequence continues at coordinate 11,457,294 of OW203744.1, read as the reverse complement.
TAAACGTCGTTAGGTACAAAGTTTGCCAAGTTCCCAAAACCGTTGCCGCCACTTATCTTCCACTATAAGTTAATGCATGTTCCTGATACTCAGCGGGAGTGCCTCCGGAGATACAGTCGGCGACAAGTACGTCTACCCTTCTTCCCGTGCCTCTCCACTAATGGAGGTTGGCCGTCAGCTCCGCATATCCTTCTTTATTTCTTGCCAAGCGAGCTGAAGTGGTAGTGGACTGGCCATATCGCGTGAAGAACCGACAAGTGTTGGTATAAACGTATTCTTGAGTGGAAACCGCGACTCGGCAAACGTACCTAATTTAGGACGCCCTCCGACCTGCCCTCCAATTACGTAGCATTCCACTCTATCGAGTAAAGCATTTAGAAGACTCCTAAGTGTCAAAAAATTTATGCATTAGACAGCCAGAGTAGCTTAAAAAAAGTAAAAATCGACGTCACGCAACTCAGTGGGTAGGTACTTGCGTAATAATGCCCCAGGTGGGATGACAATCTGCAAAAACCTGCCGGCAGATACTGGATCCGGCAAGCTGAAGATAGGGCGCTATAGCGCTCATTAGGAGAGGGATATGTCGAGCAGTGGACTAATATCGCCTGAAGAAGAAGAATAGATCTTTGACGCTGGCTACATCCGTTCGTTCCCTGATGTTTCTGTCGCAAGACTTCCTTCTTTTCCCAATACCGCCTTCCCCTTAATCTTGTCCATTAGTATAGCTTGAAGAAGTCGGTATAGTCTGTTAGCTTTTAGAATATACCTCTGGCTCTAGAGTAGACTTTGGTTTTCGCCAATTTTCGCCGGTTTTCGTACTGATGATTGAGTTCTGATTTCGAAATTAAGTGTCATATCTTAGTTCTGATATTCTATTACACGGATATATCCGATTTTATATTCTAAAAGCTAACAGACTATAACTATCGAGAAAACAAATTTTCTTTCCTTTTTAGTCTTGTGTATATACAACACAAATTGCAACACAATGTAATCTCAGAATATTTGCTTCCATAGCGTACGCTACACTCAATTTCCGGGGAACAAAATGACCGCACACCGTAGGCGTTGAGCCCGCGACTAGTACTCGAAGGACATTTTTTACGAGTCTGCGCAGGCCTTAAAAGAGAACACCGAACTTTTGTCCACTCCGGTCTCCTCGGTAAGTTGAGGGACTTTTTGTATGGGGTATTTTTAGTCCTTCGTGTGCGTTCCTCGATACAATTTATAAGAGATCTATATCGACGGAAAAACGTACCCGGGGGATAGTTCCTCGTCTACGCACGCCTTGACAACATATGGCTGATGAATGTTTATTTCATTATATTATTTTTAATGCACCAACCCGTGCCAAGGACAATTTTAAAAACCTATTTAAAGGCTAAAAATTCCACCCATGCCGGGATTCGAACCCGCGACCTCTGGCTATCCGTGCCAGCGCTCTTTCCAACTGATCTAATGGGCGACTCACCGGCATCAGTGAAATTTCGAATCTCTTTACAATATTCTCTGCAGGTATTACGTTCAGGCAGCGACATCTGGCTGAAGTAATTTGCATCACTTGCAGCCCCGAGCACCTACTTTGCAGTTAGGTTTTACATCGGAATGTCGCTGTACCCACATGATTATATTATTTTTAATGCACCAACCCGTGCTAAGGACAATTTTAAAAACCTATTTAGAGGCTAAAATTCCACCCATGCCGGGATTCGAACCCGCGACCTATGGCTGTCGGGTTCGAATCCCGACATGGGTAGAATTTTTAGCCTCTAAATAAGTTTTTAAAAATGTTTATTTCAGTTCATAAGCCATACATCAATGATTAAGTCGGTTTAAAAATTATAACAATGTAGCTTAAACTTTACATGTTACTTTAAGAGCCACTTACACAAGCCCATAAATCTTGATTAAAAGCAATTTAAACCGGATTCTCAGTACAATAAACTATCAAAATTGTACTAAACCTAGATTTAAGGGAACTGTGCAAGCGGCCCTAACAGTTGGGATTAATGACATTTTTTTAGAATATTTACATCTAAGCTTCAAGAAGCAAAAGAGATTTATCATGATCGTGGCAAATGCCAGTCCCTGTGCCTACGCCTCTGGTATACAGACGTATTTATGTTATGTTATGTTTTATGTATCTACCTGCCTACATATAATTACCTAATATAATTATAATTAGTCCAGTCCATCCAAAGGTTGTCTGGAAGAGATCACTTTTAGTGATAAGGCCGCCGTGTGTAATTTCCATTTTTATGCACAATAAAGTGGTCTCTATCTATCTCTATTACGAGTACAAATCCTTTAGGAATACACTGACGGGCACAACCGCCTACACGCGTCTCGTTTCCCCAGAGGCAATGTTCGTGAAATTATCCTATTTCCATACGATTTAACAGGCTAAGTTGTAAAAACGAAAAAAAAAACAGTTAAGTGCAAGTCGGACACGCGCTCTGAGGGTTCCGTAAAAATTTGCAGGTAGGTTCTTACTTTTACGGTTATCTATTCTTTCTTCTTCTATAAGATAAAAATGAATCGCTGAATGTGTTGCTAAGCGCAAATCTCGAGAGCAGTTGAACCGATTTCGCTAATTTTTTTGGATATTCCTTGAAATACGAGGATGGTTCTTACGGAGGGGAAAATAAAAAAATAAAGAATCGACTGTTAGGCGGTACGAAGTTCGCTGGGTCAGCTAGTTATAAATAGTTTTGCAATCGAGTCTCGCGGTTTTTTCTGTGTTTTACCCGAACTTCCAATGACAATTGTTTTATGATTTTATAATGAATGTATGTACGGTCTCAGATTTAGTATAATACAGTATAAATTATTACTTGCATTTAGTTCTATCACTCAGAGGCATTAGGGCGGCTTGAAAATTTCTGACAGTAAGACTAGCCACCAGTCTTGCAAACCTCCATCAATACGGACTTAGCCCCCGTGGTGGAGTAATCTTCCTTAGGGAAGAGACCAATGCCCTTCGATGGGGACATAATGGGTTGATGATGATAGTCCTATATCGTGATAGATTTTTCACAACTTCAAGTGACTTTAGACCTGGGGATACGAATTTAAATTCAACTCGATTCTTCCTCGCATTTCCGAGATAAAGGTTCTCCACAGACAGTCGGGTAGAGGGATCGACGGATGGACCTACAGACAGAAATCAAAGTAATCCTATAAGGATTCTGTTATTATTTTGAGGCACGGAACTCTAAAACCGGCCATGTGCATGGTGGAATACGTGCAGTTGAGTAAATATAGGACTGTAAATACGGTGCGGGAGGACTTCTTTGCTTCAAGAAATAAGCTAGTGATAAGCCTTCCGCCGACATCAGTCACCCTTCACAACCACGCACCACGTGCAGTTTACCAAGCAGGACATACATGAGGAAATCTTTGAATTTACCAGTTAAATCCCATGTCCATTTTTTTGGGGAGGAAAATCTCCTTTCAGGGAAAAATCACATGGACTCCACAATGGACCAACAACACGGCTATTTGGTCGGAATTATCCCTTCTCGACCAATGCGCCGGTAAATTAGGCTGCGACACAATGCTCTGTGGGTGCCTACCCTGCACTCTGCAGTGCAATCTTGCAAAGGTGATTGTGCCGATAAACCGTAAGTAGATCGGTCATGTTTCTTTTTCCTTTGTTATTTATTTTATTTTGTTTTGTTTTGCTTTGCTTTGCTTTGCTTTGCTTTGCTTTGCTTTGCTTTGCTTTGCTTTGCTTTGCTTTGCTTTGCTTTGCTTTGCTTTGCTTTGCTTTGCTTTGCTTTGCTTTGCTTTGCTTTGCTTTGCTTTGCTTTGCTTTGCTTTGCTTTGCTTTGCTTTGCTTTGCTTTGCTTTGCTTTGCTTTGCTTTGCTTTGCTTTGCTTTGCTTTGCTTTGCTTTGCTTTGCTTTGCTTTGCTTTGCTTTGCTTTGCTTTGCTTTGCTTTGCTTTGCTTTGCTTTGCTTTGCTTTGCTTTGCTTTGCTTTGCTTTGCTTTGCTTTGCTTTGCTTTGCTTTGCTTTGCTTTGCTTTGCTTTGCTTTGCTTTGCTTTGCTTTGCTTTGCTTTGCTTTGCTTTGCTTTGCTTTGCTTTGCTTTGCTTTGCTTTGCTTTGCTTTGCTTTGCTTTGCTTTGCTTTGCTTTGCTTTGCTTTGCTTTGCTTTGCTTTGCTTTGCTTTGCTTTGCTTTGCTTTGCTTTGCTTTGCTTTGTTTTGTTTTGTTTTGTTTTGTTTTATTTTATAAAGGAGGTAAAACAGAATAACCAACAATTACTTAAATACAGTAAACTACTTAGCTTATTCAATTTTGTTAATTCCTAACCATTCCTCACCGCTGGATAAGACTTAAGTATGCGATAGGAGTAGAATAGGTATATTAAATTCATGAAGACAATCTCTTGTTACTTAAAAAAATACAAACAATACAAAGCATCTATACTAAAATATGTATACTTAGTAATTTACAAGAAAAAAATTACGAGAAATTTGCTGATAGTTTAACTGTTACTTTAACTATTAAACTCAATAAGATAAAAATTAAATAATATAAATTTTAGAGGCACTTATATCAAAATGTGGCTAAGTAGGTAATTATGAGCAAACAATTACACAGCAAAGTATGACTTACAAATTTCTTAAAATTAAAATAAACAATAGTTCAATAAGCTTCAAGACGGCAGAAGATGAATAATAAAAGTGAGACTATTCTGTTTTTTTTTTAAATTATATATGCAAGTACTTACAAGTTTTGTATTGTTACCCCTTAATTCATTTATTGAAAACATTATCCTCAATGTCCATTTAAAAAAACATTTGGTTCTAAGTACCCAAATCTGAAGGCGCAATTTTTGAAATATTTAATCTGATTAAACAACCAAAAACTGAACTTATTATAATATAAGAAAATGACAAATCCATTGGCTTATATTTTTTGTCATATTATGAACTTTAATCATGACAAATCTGTGGAGCGGTTTATTTTATAAAAAAAGTTTTTTTAAAATAAGTGGCACCACCTTTGTTCCTAAGGGATGTAAGTGTTGCTGCAGCGGTTAAAATCGTTTATTTTAATCCCCACTATTACTATTACTAACTACCCTACTATTATTACCCGATATGACAAGCTTCCATCACAAAAATAAATTCCTTTTCTTCACAGTTACTACGAAGCGAGGGCAATGACCCGCTTTTGAGGCCTTATTGGCGGCTTGATAACAACTGACTGTAAGGCCCGCCACTGCCTTACAATCCTCCACCAACCCGGACTTGGCCCCCGTGGTGGAGTATGGCCTAATCTTCTTGCGATGCAGGAAGAGACCCGTGCCCCAGCAGTGGGGACATAGAAGGGTTGATATCGAACTTTGGCCAACTGACAGCTGTTAACCATAGATTAAAGGCTTGTTAGTGTAACTACCTGAAACCGGGCCTTAGGTCCGATTTCACCATACTCTGTTAGTCAGTTAACATCTATGTTAAGTCATTTAACGGACTGTCACGGCTAGTGAATGTCCTACCACGCCAAAACGGCTGTTAAATGTTCTTAATCAGTTGTTAAATTTAACAGCTGCTCTAAAGGTCCGTTAAAAAGGTTAACAGACGATTAGTGCACCCAGCCTCCGACAAAACACATCTGTTCGCACAAATTTCTCCAACCTTCGTTCTTGATGTTGGTAGTCGTCGCATCTGTCCTTTTGTTCTCGACTACGTCTTTACATTTATTTACGAGATGTACTAAAATTTCCTTCTCGTTTGTAGAAAAATTTGGACCGCATGTTTTCTTTGACATAATTAATAGCACGACTTACGGCAACTATCACGAATAATAACCAAAGAGTATATAACCACTACGTATTAACAAATTAACAACGACAAGCAAGCAAGAACCTACTAACACGCGAAAAACAAAAACATTTGACGTATGAACCAGCAGAACGAAATGTTGTCCGACTTTCACTAAATTCAACACTAACAACAGCATTTTAAATCGGTCGCCTGTGCAGCATGAGTGAATGGCTGGAGAGTCATTCACTTAACGTTCCGTTTACGAACGGCCTTTTACTTTTTTGCCATAGGACAGAAATAAATAACAGGGATGTTAACATCCTTGTTAACTTTAATCATTCGTTAGCTAATGCCTCTGTTAGGGTGTGACAAACAGAGTATGGTGAAATCGGACCTTAGTGTCTGAAAATTAAGCCGCGGACAGACAGACAAACAGATGGACGGGCATGGTGAAACTATAAGGGCACGGTTGACTATGGAACCCTAAAAGCGTGTTTAGGTATGTTAACACTGTTCACGGTCCGAAGCGCAAAACTTCATGCGTGGTGTTTACGCAAGAAAAATACCTTATTTATACGCTGTAAATTTTCCCTAGATGTACCAACCTAAACAAATAATTGCTATGCTATGAAATCCAACGATCAAAGTCATGAAAGGTAAATAACAGCTGCCAGTTAGGCTAAGTACATAAGAAAAAACATAGGGCGAGATAAATAGTCGTTGCGTAGCCCAAGTCCGTACTCATGCTTCCCTAAGCATTACTTCAGGCTAACTTAGCTTAGTATCAATGCGTTACTAAAATAGACGTTTGCTTAGCTAAGCATGTTCTTAGGCCAATGCTAAGAATAAGTCCTTAGAGAGTGCCAAAGTACTGTCTATGATAGACAAATCGATTCTTAAGCAAGTGCTTTCGCTAAGACTCGTTCTTAGAAGCGACTATTTATCTCGCCCATACAGTTGGTTAACATTGATATATGCACGAGGAACTGGAGGTAAACGTTTTTAATAGAGGGCAGAAGCAGGTAAACACTCTAATGGCCAGTTTCTGAATTGAGAATTTCACTAAGTAAATACCTACTTTTTGCTGTCTCTCCGAATTTCTCAGTAAAGAGCGTTCTTAGCCTCATAGTTCGGCCATTGTACTGTAACGCTGCTTTTTGATAGTAGCTAGGCGCTTCGATAGGCGCAGTTTAAATTATTTGAAGAATATCGTTTTTTTTTCATTAGGTGCCAGTCGAGTCAAGAACCAGCTAGGCTGGGGTTTCGATAAAGATATAATAAAAATATATTTATTGCTGAAATACGCATTTTAATTACTAATATAGTACTCGTAAGTAGAGCGTTAGAATTTGGTAGTGCTCAATCCTAGAGAGCTAATTAGCGAGTGGTGTTTCTACTAGTCTATACTATACTTCACTAATGCATATTTACCTACATAGAAACGTAGACTTAGATTATTATATTCTTTTGTTGGAGGCTAAAAATGGGCATGGGCGGAATTTTAAAATTGTCCTCAGCACGGGTTAATGCAACAAAAAGAATATATAATCATGTGAGTACAGCGATATAATTCCGATGTAAAACCTAACTGCATAGTAGGTACTCAGGACTGCAAGTGATGCAAATTACTCCGGCCAGATGTCGCTGCCTGGAAATAATACAGAGAATATTGTAAAGAGGTCCGAAATTTCGCTGATGCTGGCACTTGCCCATTAGCTCAGTTGGGAGATCGCTGGTACAGTTAGCCAGATGTCACGGGTTCGAGTCCCGGCATGGGCGGAATTTTTAGCCTCTAAATAGGTTTTCAAAATAGACTTTGATTAAATAGACTAACTTAGAAAATTAAGTGCAATCGTGTCTAAATTCAGACGTTTGCGAACGCAATTAGTGTGGAATTCGACAGTTAGGCCATTGAAATGAAATATTGAAGTTGTACACATATTTCGCAAACTCATCCTCACTTCGCGGATTGGTTCATGTTGTCTGTAAAGCATATACCTACAGGGTGATTTTACGTACGTCACCGTACGTCTGGCGCAACAATCTGCAAGTCCCTTACGCTGATTGGCAAATCCTTTCACCACGGTGGCTTGCCATCGACAGGCTAAGGAGAAAGGTGATTTGGAGTCGTTAGCAATATTTTGAGGGAATGTTCTCTCCATTGTGAAAAACAGTATTATTAATGATTGATAACATATTTGCAAATATTCGAGATATCCGACATTTGCTTTCAAACTGTCAATTAATTCGAAGTTGTATATTCTTGAGTGGAGACCGCGACTCAGCAAACGTAGTGTAGGACGCCCTCCGACTAGGTGGGATGGCGATCAGCGAAAAACTCCAGGCGGATACTAGATGCGGCAAGCTGAAGACAGAGCGCAATGGTGCTCATTAGGGGAGGGCTATGTCCAGCATAGGCTGAAGAAGAAGAAGGAACTACTTTACACTTTATTGCCCACATAAAAATAGTAAAAAAAAAACAAAATTATAAATTAAAAAAGTACATTTGATGTGGTGATGTGCACATTGTAAAGGGAGTACCATAACGTTGAAGAATGTTTTCTAATGTGCATCATCCGATATGCGTAAACAATTAAAAAGCAATTAAGTAGGCCGGCGCCGACTATAAGACTCTCGAGACATAGTTATGTAATTTTCTTTTATTTCTTTATTACGTTTTGTCTCGATATTGTTTGTAAAACAATTTTTGGTATATATATTTTTTAAAACATCAGGACGTACCTATTACGATCCATATTTTTTTTCAATTCTAACACCATATGATGCTAAATCATAGTTAGAATGACCCCTTAAGATCACATAACAGTTATCGATTTCGAAGTCACCCTGTATAGAGCGTAAAAACATTTTAAAAATATTACCGCGGTAGGTCACGACCTGTTTTGAATACAGCTCGCAGAATTTGAATAATATAAAGAGAGGGTCCTAAAACAGAGGTAATGTACACTCGACACTCACTCTACTTTGACATTTCATTGCGAATTCCTCGTAAAATGACTGAGTGTAGTGTACGAGTTTTAAGTTTGATGTGCTCTCGGCTGTATCTACCAATAAAAAACTTATTATAAAATCGAAAAGCCGGCTACAAAAAAGGGCGAGCTCATTTTTGTTATAAGTTTTTATGTAAAGCTCCACAAATTCAAAAGTGAATAATTATGGTATGAAAGATTTGACCACTACCCAAGAAGCGATTGAGCTGATATTTGGTAGGTATATATAAGTAACATTGATTACAATACTTACAATAATGGCACCATGGAGCGGTCTTATGACGCAGTCGGAAGGTGGTCATAGGAACTCTGTAATAAAAATGGACATTTTTTTCATCACTTGTTTTTAAAAAAATGCTGAAATGATGTCTTTTATTACTGCACGAGCGATATCGCTTCAAAGTAACTTAATCTTAAGAATGACGGAAAAAAATAAAGACTTAAAGTAGGTTTCTCCAGAGTTATTATTATTAATAATACTTTATTGCACAAAAAAGTGGACAGAAGCTGAAATTAATTCTAATAGCAGAGTTCGTGATATACCGACGTACTTTCGGCTTTAGGATCGCTACTACACAGAGCTAATATATATTTTTTGCAGCTACGTCCCATTGCAGGGCACAGGCGTTCTCTGAGAGAGAGTATGGGTTTAACTGCCACGCGTACCCGCTGCGGATTGGCTAAATATTTGAACACCTCAGGCACTCAGGTTTCCTCACAATGTTTTTCCTCCTTCACGGTTAGCGAGTGGCATTGCTACTAGAACATCACAAATGTACGTACCTCAGAAAACAATGTCATTGGTACATAACCGTAGGCCGCCGGCCGTTGATTTTTTTTCAGGTAAGAGAAAACTTTGAAAACTAAATAAGAAAGTAAGAGAGACATTTATAGCCAGACACATCACAGAAACAAATTAAATAAACAATTGTGTACTATTTTTATTTTAATGCACAAACCCGTGCTAAGGAACAAATTTAAAAACCTAATTAGAGGCTAAAAATTTCACCCATGCCGGGATTCGAACCCGCAACCTCTGGCTATCCGTGCCAGCGCTCTACCAATTGAGCCAATGGGCGACTCACGGCATCAGTGAAATTTCAAACCTCTTTACACGTAATACAGAGAATAGTGTAAAGAGGTTTGAAATTTCACTGATGCCGTGAGTCGCCCATTGGCTCAATTGGTAGAGCGCTGGCACGAATAGCCAGAGGTTGCGGGTTCGAATCCCGGCATGGGTAAAATTTTTAGCCTCTAATTAGGTTTTTAAACAATTGTGGCCAAAGACAATAAAATAACATAACAACAACAATTAACATTAATTGAAGTGTCTCAAGAAATGCGCGTTCTAGAAGTAACCCTGCACACCAAACGCGTCAAAAACTTAACCCTTTTGCTTTCGTAGTCGAGTAAAAAGTTCAGCGCGGCCGCTTCTGAAAACTTAATTTTCACAGCGGGGAGCCTTCAGGCAGTCTCACCGCCGAGATCATTTTAAGCATTAACGCTTTGGCGTTAAGGCTGAATATCCGTAGGCGGCACCCTAGTATACCTGTTGGCGTAATTCTGTTACTGGCCGTGACGTTTACATAATTTTCTGAAGCCCTCGGTGACCTCCTCAATTTGCCTGCCGCCTTGGTAGCAGTTTGTAATTTCATGAAGCTCGAAGGTACGGACAGTTGCTGGACTGGAATGCTAAATGACTACATTCAGGGCGTTTGGTCACATTTTTGATCATCACTTTTTCCACTTCATTTAACTAGGTACTAGCTGTGCCCCGCGGTGTCACCCGCGGTTCATCGATACTCCCATGGGAATAAGATATTATCCCGCAGTAGACCGCAGCCTAGGTGTTAATCCAACTAAATTTGAAAGCTGACGACGTGTATTAAAAAATATATCTATACTACCTGACCCAGCAAACTTCGTACCGCCTAACAGTCGATTCTTTATTTTTTTATTTTTCCCTCCGCAAGAACCATCTTAGTACTTCAAGGAATAGTCATAAAAAAGAATCATCGAAATCGGTTCAGCTACTCTCGAGATTTGAGCTTACCAACACATTCAGCGATTCATTTTTATATTATAGACTAGCTGACCCAGCGAACTTCGTACCGCCTAACAGTAGATTCTTTAGTTTTTTTTTATTTTTCTCTCCGTAAGAACCATCCTCGTACTTCCAGGAGTATTCTAAAAAAAGAATTAACAAAATCGGTTCAGCTGCTCTCGAGTTTTGCGCTTACCAAGAAATTCAGCCATTCATTTTTATATTATAGACAAAGAAAAACTAAAGATTAAAAAGGTGTGTCCCCAACACATGAGGTATGTATAGTACTAGAAATCCATTAATTGTTTGGTATTATTATGTCGGTATCAAATTCAGACCTATGATTGGCAATTCCGAGTTAGAAAACTTTATTAGAAAAATAGATTTTCTTTCATCGATAAGCAGAGGTAATCAAATTCAAACCGTTCGGTATCAAATTCAGACCTTTGATAATAAAGTTAGATAGGATATCGATATCAACCCTATGTATGTTCCCACTGCTCAGGCACGGGACTCTTCTTGCATCGCAGGAAGGTTAGGCCATACTCCACCACGGGGGCCAAGTCCGGGTTGGTGGAGTATTGTAAGACAGTGGCGGGCCTTACTGTCAGAAGTTATCAACCTGCCCATAAAGCCTCTGACATGGCTTAACGACTGCCATTACATGACAGCCGTCACCAACGGCTTAACGTGCCAAGTGAAGCACTGATAAGATATACTCTCTATCTATATTTATAAGAATACCAGCTGCGGGGGCTATATATCTTGACCTTGTGGTCAAGATAAAAGTTTTATCCCGCCGGGTAGCGGCATCTCGCTTTACGCGGTTTAATAAAGCAAGACGGCGCAACCCGATAATGGGATAAAACTTTTATCGCAACGTTGCGCTCTCCAACAGGAATTTAGAGTATGGAAACCATTATTATTTTACTCTATTGCACACGAAAAATTAAACAGGACGTTACGTAAGAAATAGGATGTACAAAGGTGAGCTTATCTCTGTAAGAGATTTCTTCCAGCAAACCTTGAAGGGTCGGAGCAGCAGTAAACCATCATCGTTCTACGAATGCACTATCATCGCTCCAGTTTAAATTTCCGAATATTCTCTCCCAGCTCAAAAGAGTTCTTCAAAGACTCGGCTTGTTCCCAAAGAAATATGTAAGACCGAAGAATTTTATCGTGAAAATCCTCGCTGAAGAAATTAGGATGTGTATTTTGTTACGAAAATGTTTACCGCCACTCTTGAGTCCCTAAGGAGCTGTTAAGGATGGCTAAGCTTTCTTTGCTAAGCTCCTAATGGGCAGATTGCAACGAAGAAGTTTCTGAAACATTAAAAAAACCTTTTAACTTCCAAGCTCTAGGACTGGCATATACGTACACTCGCGGTCTGAAAGTGTTTACCACCTTAAGGTTGGTAATTGCATGCACAAATCTATGCCACATGGTCGATGATATTATGTGATATGATTAGGCATAGAGCATAGAAGAAGCAATAGAGATTCACCCAAGCGAGGTTGCCATGGTTTTACAATCAATTTCTATTATTTCAATCCTAGTATTTTTGATAAATGTCATTGTAAAAAATTCAATTATGTCAACTTTTAAAAAAAGAAAAGAGTTTCATCATCAAAACGTCATGAATACTCTTTTTGTTAGAATCGATGCTACAACTATTAAAAAGTAATACGTACCTAGATATAGCATTTTAGACTTTACTGCACACAGTGTGCTAAAGAATCTAATTGGAAAACTGATAAACATTTTTAGACCGCGACCGTACTTGGCGCCGAATTATATCGACTTTGTCGAGACCCGTAGGCAGCGCACGTCTCGGGCGTATAATTTACGTTTTCCTAACATTCTAAAATATATTTCTACCACCAAAATCGCATTTTTATTAGTAATTAAGCTTTTGTTTTAAATATATTTTACTATAAAATATATTTATTAATTATTTGTATATTTTGGAAACAAAAGTTTCAACAACAAATTTTACACAGACACATAGAAATACATACACCAGTGAAGTTTCCACCAATAATTATTGCATAAGTTAACAAGGACAGACTATAATTAATTAATTAATTAATTAAATAAAAAAAATGAAACAAATTAGATTTGGTTCACATTTTACGGAATTAAATCATATTAAATAACATCAAATTAAATCAAAAATATTAAGATCGTGAATTCGCCGCTTGTAGGTGTAATAATATATGTATTTTTATTTTCTTCCTTCTATGACTTTTTTCCCGGAATAGGCATGGCCCTGACAACACAAATCAATACGAAGTTTAAGTTTTGATTACCTACTGCTTATGCATAATCGATGGAAAAAATATATTATTGTCAAATAAAGTTTTCTTCGTTCCTACTGCAGGTATCTACCGATGACTTTGTTTTCTAAGTTATGTTCATTTGTGAAGTTATAGGAGCAATGTCACTCGCTAAAGTTACTAAGCCGCTCTAAGTAGTGTAGTCAAACACAAAGTTGAAAGTTTCCATTAGGGAGCACCGTACTAAGTTGAGCTATTGATTGGAAATAGAGGATTTGTATCACAACTTCTCTACAACAGATTCTACCTGTGCTCTTGACGTAAGTATTGCGTTTAAGGCCCTACCCAGGGCTAACTAGCGCCATCAATGGAATAAAAAAACCATACATACATACATACATACATACATACATACATACATACATACATACATACATACATACATACATACATACATACATACATACATACATACATACATACATACATACATACATACATACATACATACATACATACATACATAACCTCACGCCTGTATCCCAGAGGGGTAGGCAGAGACCAGGGACTGCCACTTGCCACGATCCTGACAGATCACCTACGCTTCATCAACGTTCATAAGTCGTTGCATGCACGCACGCCGGTTCCGGGTACTTTTTATCTTTCCTTTTGCTAATGCATCCCCTATTTGGTCGATGTATGTCCGCCTGGGACGTCCCTTACCAGCCCTTCCACGCATATTCGCAATATATATGTTTCGTCAATCTTTACAATGCTCTCTGTATTACGTACAGGCAGCGACATCTGGCTGAAGTAATTTGCATCACTCGCAGCCCCGAGTACCTACCTTACTTTGCAGTTAGGTTTTACCATTGAAATTCAATGGTTTTACATCGGAATAATATCGCTGTACCCACATGATTATACTCTTTTTAATGCACTAACCCGTGCTAAGGACAAATTTAAAAACCTATTTAGAAGCTAAAAATTCAACCCATGCCGGGACTCGAACCCAAGACCTATGGCTATTTTTTACTACTGTTTTTGGGCCTACAGTCTAGAAGCTATACTCGTACTGGTATACATATTTATTATACCTTCCGGCGATGCAGGAAAAGACCCGTGCCCCAGCAGTGGGGACATACAAGGGTTGTTACAGATTAATCTGAAAAATAAAAACTAACTATCTTATTCTGCTAACACCATTCAAGGATAAGATTAGTGGAGTACATCCAACAGCACATTAACCCATACACATGTGCAGTCTCTTTTGTTACGTTACCAGCCACTTTGCAGCAGAAATGTAAGGGTCGATGATCTATTTATACGTCAAAACAACGTTTTCGGGGTCAGCTGGTATATTACAGGCAGCTTGGGCATCTCGCTTGATAGAGCAGCGGACGAGTACAGACTGATTGATTATAATAAATAAAGAAAATTAGTTGAATCACCAGGTTTCCACACGATGTGTTCCTTCAACAAAAAAATCTTCTTTTCTATAATTTCTTGCAGATAAGTAAGGTTTGAGCACGGCTTAAGCTCAGATTACTCCTGTTTACTTAACCAACTTGTCAGAGAGCTCGGGCAAGTTTATCTTTTCGGTTAAGTCTTGCCTTATTGGCTTTTAGTGTGTAGATCTTTAGGCTGATTTTGCTTTGCAGGTGCAGCTTATGTAAATTTGTTTAGCAGTCGAGCAGTATGTTGTAGGTAAGCCACACAGAGTTTATTGGTTCGTCCGTCCCCTCTTGTTGATTGTATAGGACGAGAAATTAATACCTACTAGTCCGGAGATGGCCGTCTGTAATCCTAAGTCATACATTACCACGACGCGACCAAATTAAAGTCGTCCCGGATGACCTAGGACCGAGATCCGGGATGGATGATAGGGATGTCCACAACAATACACTTAAAGTAAACCATAGCTGATAGCTCATCATTCTTCAGGCTATATTAGTACACTGCTGGACACAGCCCTCCCCTAATGAGTGCCATAGCGCAAGGTTGTGCCATCATTGGGGGGTAATGCCCATAATCACCACACCGGGCATAGCTCATAGCATACTGTAATCTGGCAATAACGTCTATCTCGTTTCTTTTGGACAAAATACCGCGGGTAATATCGCTGAGCGCAGCTAGTCCTGTCTTATATCCAAAGCTTTACCGAGCCAACTATGATATGCGTATAAAACGGGTCTAATCGCGACTACTTGTTAGGTAAAACGCAATTTACCTGAATTCCCGACCTTAACTAAGACTATCTATGAGCATCGCGAGACAAGAGATACACATTGTTACATTTTGACAAGCGTTTGAAAATTTGTTGTCTATTAAACACAGAACGTATGGCCAGATAACAGTCGATACGTTACACATACCACTGAGTGGTGGCCAAAAATATGTCGACAGTCGTTAGGCAGACCGCTAGCCCAGTAGACCGATGACGTGGTGAAAGCGGCTGAGAAACATTGGATGAGTCTAGTCTCTTAATCATTTGTATTTGACGCCAATAATGTATTTTAATTTATAGGTTAAAACTTCTATTGTACCTATTCCATTTCTATTTAGATTGTTTCCTTTTTATTTTACTAGAATGTCACACAACGCTTCGATATCAACTCTTGTATGTCCCCACTGCTGGGGCACGGGTCTCTTCCTGCATGCAGGAAGGCTAAGCCATACTCCACCACGGGGTCAAGTCCGAGTTGGCCCCTTGGTGGGGGCCACAACGATTAATAGACTATTTTGCTGACTGTGCAAGACATTCAGTTTTTGGACCGGCAACCCTATTAAAGTATAAACTGAACACATTTTGATAACGTATGACGTAGGAGTACCAACGGCCGGCCCACTTTCTTTACGTTCTCTGCTTTGAAATTTGCAACTATGTCACTACCACAACCATACAAAGTCGTGGTAAACCACGTTTCCACGTTTTACCCATGTTCATGGTTCGTCTAATATCATGTAAGTACATGTTGATAAAGACAAAAATATCTTTCAAACATAATACGCTTTAAAACCGAAACTATTAGTTCGCTAATTTTAACACTAGGTGGCGTTGACGGTATTCTTTATCGTGGTATAGTTGTGTCCAGAATGACGAAAAGTTTGTTTTGTATGTAGCTATAAACGCTATAATCGTCCCACTGCAGGGCACAGGCCTTATATCAGAGATAAAGGCCTTCTAACGAAGATAAAGTGCCGCGGTGGACACGCGTGGATAGCTTAATATCCACACGTGCCCACTGCGGATTGGTAATGTCATGCGCTGAGGTATTTGAACACCTCAGAAACTGAGGTTTCCTCACCATGTTTTCTATAATTTTATTTTGACAAGATAAGATAAGAATATTCTTTATTGTACACTGGAAAAACAACAAATAGAAAATAATTACAAATATACATAGTACAATTGGCGGCCTTACTGCTAAAAGCAATTTCTTCCAGACAACCTTACGATGGAAAGTTGCTGAAGGAAATTAGAAATACGATAAGTTTCCAATTCTAAGCGCGATCAAACCTTGTTTGTATCTTCTAAATGTATTTACGAAGTTTCATTGCGTAACGGCATGTCATTTGTAAATCAAAAATTGCTACATGAGGGGCCGCCTTAATTATGGAACAGCTACTTAATATTTAAAAACCTATTTAGAGGCTAAAAATTTCACCCATGCCGGGATTCGAACCCGCAACCTCTGGCTATCCGTACCAGCGCTCTACCAATTGAGCCAATGGGCGACTCACGGCATCAGTGAAATTTCGAACCTCTTTACAATATTCTCTGTATTACGTACAGGCAGCGACATCTGACTTAAGCAAATTGCATTACATACAGCCCCGACTACCTACTTTGCAGTTAGGTTTAACATCGGAACGATATCACTGTACCCACATGATTACACTATTTTTATTTTTAATGCACTAACCCGTGCTAAGGAACAAATTTAAAAACCTATTTAGAGGCTAAAAATTTCACCCATGCCGGGATTCGAACCCGCAACCTCTGGCTATCCGTACCAGCGCTCTACCAATTGAGCCAATGGGCGACTCACGGCATCAGTGAAATTTCGAACCTCTTTACAATATTCTCTGTATTACGTACATTTGAAATTGAAATTTTTAGCCTCTAAATAGGTTTTTAAATTTGTTCCTTAGCACGGGTTAGTGCATTAAAAATAAAAATAGTGTAATCATGTGGGTACAGTGATATCGTTCCGATGTTAAACCTAACTGCAAAGTAGGTAGTCGGGGCTGTATGTAATGCAATTTGCTTAAGTCAGATGTCGCTGCCTGTACGTAATACAGAGAATATTGTAAAGAGGTTCGAAATTTCACTGATGCCGTGAGTCGCCCATTGGCTCAATTGGTAGAGCGCTGGTACGGATAGCCAGAGGTTGCGGGTTCGAATCCCGGCATGGGTGAAATTTTTAGCCTCTAAATAGGTTTTTAAATTTGTTCCTTAGCACGGGTTAGTGCATTAAAAATAAAAATAGTGTAGCTACTTAATAGTGTGTTATAATATGTAAGTTTATTTTATTACATATACGTATGTATATTAATATTCGATGAACACCAACTACCCATCTCAATTTGTCCTTCTGCAATCTTTCCGATTTTAGGTTATTAGAAATTGCTATCAGCAATAAGGCCGCCAATTGTACCTCTTCTTTTGTAACTGTTGTCTCTGTAATTATTTTCTGGTGTCTACAATAAAGAATAATCTTATCTTAGTGTATAATTATTAAGTTTGTACATCAATATTCATATTATCACCAACTACCTCCCCGTATCAGCGTTGTGTGGAAGAAATATTTTATGTTTTGTTTTTTTCCAGGGGTACAATAAAGAATATTCTTATGCTATCTCATATTTTTTTCGCTACACCCTGTATAAATGCGGGCATTTTAGCACATGCTAAATAACCGCTAGTGAGTTTCAACTCTCAGTTAACTTTTAATGAAAAGTCAAGTTGGGAAACCGCTACCGATTGGGGGTAACAGAATGTTTCAAACACTGTTCTGTCTGGAACAAAGATTTATTTAAAAAACGAGGCGAAAAGGCCCTTGTACAGTTGACAACACATCAACCTTAACGTTAACTACTACTAACGTTATTGTCATGCCATAGACTCGAATCCAGGTTGTCAGTACAGAATGTTTAGAAAGATGGTGTCTTAATTGTACTCATCAAACAACTTTTAATAAGAGACCAACACTGAAATCGCAAAAAATATCATGGTGTTGATCTTATACCTGGACACGTGCTGTGGTAACCTTGTATAGCACAGAGTCTCATATGCTAAGTAAACAAGTATTAGCACAGGGTATCCTACGCTACAGCAACAGACGGCATACATTTGGTATACCATGCTATAATAAATAGATATGGTACGGGGGGGAACTGAACTGGCATTTGTGCAAATCAAGTACGGCGGCCTCCAATGGGAATCGATCCCCCGATATCTGTTTCGAGAGTCAACCGCTAGACCAAAACGGCAAACAAAATAGGATCATATAAGTGTCACTGGATGTTTATAAATGCCTTTGTAATTAGTGTAGAATGACACTGTAGTGGCAGTCGTTAAGCCATGACCGAGGTCTTATGGGAGGCTTGATAACTTCTGACAGTAAGGCCCGCCACTGTCTTACAATCCTCCACCTACCCGAACTTGGCCTCCGTGGTGGAGTATGGCCTAAGGACCCGTGCCTCAGCGGTGAAGAGATACAAGGGTTGACATCGATCGATAGAATGACACTATAGGCAATAGTCTCCACGATTAGGCAACGTGAGATACACACAATTGACGCTAAAAGGTCAATATACGTCCCTGTATCTTTCCAATAACAACGGGGTTAACTTGACCTTTGCTCTTTCTGCAGGTAAACTCGGGAGCTTAGTACATATCTCGTTGAGCTACTCTGCGTTTTCTCGTGAATTTCGGTATCCACTTATATTAAGACCCCGTATAAAGCTAAAGGCACGTTTCCTTCGCCAATAATTTTAATAAAACATCAGTGTAAGCCAGTAACAAGAATACAAGAATAATAAAACTATATCAATCGATATCAACCCTTGTATGGCCTCACTGCTGCGGCACGGCTCTCTTCTCCATCGCAGGAAGGTTAGGCTAGGCATACTCAACCGGGGTGCGATGCCAGATTACCTTCCCGTGTGCCCTTCCGCTTCCGTTCCTACTGATTCATCTTGAACCAGTGGGAAGGGTAAGTGGCAAGGGCCGGTGCACCCTGGGCGCTGGTCAGTAACTTTTCTTTATGGGATCTTGCTGGCCAGCGGCGAAAATCTGGCGGGAGGGGTCGCGTGGGCCCTGCTTCACTTTGTGGAGCGGGACCCAGGCGACCAACGGATTGAAGGACCGACTGGGGGGGGGGGCGCCGCTGCGTGGAAGCGCGCGCGCCTCGTACCAGTCGGACCAGAGTGGACACCGGGTCGCGGAGGGTCGGGGGACCCTCCGCCTCCATCACGGCGGGCCGAAAGGCGCCCTTGCGTGTTCCGAGGGTGCCTTCTGGCACGGAGGGGGCCCGCGCGGTCGCTCACTGCCTTCTCTGCTTTCAGAGAGGCGCATGTGGGCGACGCGACGGGCCTCACGTGTGGGGCGTGTGGGGGCCAACAGCACATTGGCCCCCATGCGCACCAACGAGGAGGTGCGCCGCCCCCCTCTAATCCTATTGGTCCAAGTAACGATCGGATGGAGGGGGCGGCGCGTTGGGGCGTGTGGTGGCCAAGTTCTGTCACACTTGGCCACTATGCGCTCCAACGAAGAGATGCGGCGTTTCCTCGCCCCGTCGTTCGGTCCGATGCGATGGGGCAGGGGCGCCGCCGAAGGAGTGCCCGAAAGGGCGCCCGCAGACGGGGTCGCGGAAGTGTGCGTAAGCGTCCCCGTGGCCCCGTCCTTTGCGGTGCGGAGGAACACCCCAGGAGTTTTAGTCGGTATACCGCCCTTTTCAAGGCGGGGAGTCCGACATAACCACTGTGCTCCCCCGAGCCGGTGGTACCCGTAATTGGGGTTTCTCCTGGGTAACAAAAAAAAAGGCATACTCAACCACGGGGGCCAAGTGTGGCTTAGTGGCTTATTGTAAGATAGTGGCGGGCCTTAATGTCTTATAGAGCCATGGACATAAGGCCTCTGACATGACCTAACGCCACTACATGACAGCCGGCACCAACGGGTTAACGGGCCTTGTAGCACGAAGCTTGAAGCACGGAAGCGCTAGAAAAAATGACAGTTAGTCACGGTACGGTTACCCATCCTGCACCTGACCGCGCCTCTTGTTGCTTAGCCCAAGAGATTGATTCCAATTACTCGGTACCACTAGGCCACGAACGCTCCACGAGCTTTTTGTTATTTACTATTTTATTTAGCGGTGGTAGCTCAGTGGGTAGAACCATAGACTGGCAAGCGAGAGCCCCAGGTTCGATCCCGAGTGCGGGCATGTACCAATGACTTTGTTTAATTTCAAAGTTACGTACATTTGCGAATTTGTAGTCGCAATACCACACGCTAACGGTGAAGGAAAACATTGTGAGGAAACCCGCAGCTTGGTTGGCTCCGCACGTATTGACTAGTCTTTCCTGTGGGCTAGGCCGACTAGGCTGTCAGGATGGTATAGGTGCTGGGCAAGCCTACACCATCTATAAAAACCATGACCCAGGCACTACAGCGTCGGAGTGGTCCCTTCACCCATCTAGTGTGAGAGAAGATACCACTGGACGCTGTATAAATCATCTCATTAAGTAGATGCAAAAAGGCCAATATTATTATTATATTTTATTTTAAATTATTGCTCTACAATGGAACGCAGTATTTTGGGCACACTTCACGCAAAGACTCGAATAATCGGCATGGATGTCCAGACGGCGAAACTGATAAGTGGAGCTGGGCTGGTCATGTCAGTCGAATGCACCCGAATAGGTGGGTGAAACTCGCCTCCGAGTGGGTGCCAGACGACGGACATCGAAATCGAGGCCGGCCTAGAAGACTGTGGAGAGATAATCTCGACAACCATCTGCCTAACTAGTCTGAGGTGGCCTATAGAAAATTCTGGACTGAATTGGGGAAGGCCTTTGCGCAGCTGTGGGACACAAACATTGCTCCATCAAAATAAATGTGAAATGAATGAAATGTTATACAGAGAATATTGTAAAGAGGTTCGAAATTTCACTGATACCGGTGGGTCGCCCATTAGCTCAGTTGGAAAGAGCGCTGGCACGGATAGCCAGAGGTCGCGGGTTTGAATCCCGGCATGGGTGGAATTTTTAGCCTCTAAATAGGTTTTGGAATGAAATGTTGTTTCTAGTTCCCAAGACACAGGGTATCCCAGTGTGGGGCCAGAAGCAATGTATGTGCCTGTATGTAAATGTGATGTGATCAGCACAAATTCACAAAGCACTTCTAGATGGCGCTTATAAGCGTGCTCATACAAGAACAGGGACAAGTCTTTTTTTTAAAACTTATTTAGAGGCTAAAATTTCCACCCATGCTGGGATTCGAACCCGCGACCTCTGGCTATCCGTGCCGGCGCTCTTTCCAACTGAGCCAATGGGCGACTCACCAGCATTAGTGAAATTTCGAACCTCTTTACAATATTCTCTGTATTAGGTACAGGCAGCGACATCTGGCTGAAGTAAATTGCATCACTTGCAACCCCGAGTACCTACTTTGCAGTTAGGTTTTTAATACAGAGAATATTGTAAAGAGGTCCGAAATTTAACTTTTTTTGTTTTTAGGTTTTTTAAAAATGGTCCTTAGCACGGGTTAGTGCATTAAAAACAATATGACGGACAAGTCTGTCAAATTTTCCTCAGCGCAGATTCATTTTGACAGCCGTATTCCGGTTCTTCTATGGCTACGCCTGTAAGCGCCATCTAGGAATTGCTTTCAGAATTTGTGCTGAAATCGGCTCATTGTTTTTCGAAGTTGCGCGCAGTTAGTTTTACCTATACGGTGCCTTAAGAAAGATGGTATCGTCTCCACACACGCGGTCTGTTTCCATTTCACTTAGTGCTCGCTCGCGTCTTCCTCGCAATAGATTGAATTATCTGAAGGAGCTTTATTGAAAACCAATCATTTTGTACCACTAAACATTTTGCGTTGTATCAGCGGACTGAAATATGCCGTAAAATGGGACGAATGTAAGCGATTCTCGTATTTCTGCGAGAGTTTTTGTACCAATTTTACGCGCTATTCCCGTGACATGGGACGAGTGAACACCACGCTCGGCTTCTGCACGCATTTTTGTACTACTTTTGCTTACTTATTTCGGGAATAAATTATTTTCTTTAGACTTCCGTTAAAGTACTTACGTAACATCTAGCTCTGTTACTATAATGAAGCAGCGTTGGTATATTTGTTTAAGATCTCGTGTTTTATTAGACCCAATGTTTAGCAATGTTTATAATGTTAAACTGTCTAAAATATTATTCATTTGAATCCGGATTAACTTACTTGATTTTTGTCAGTCAATCAAAATTTAAATGAAAAATGTGTAGAAATAGCTGTTTTTGAACACACCTACCTACTATGATCCGAGTTTCGCTTGCATTTGTTATTTACGAGTATTCCTATATAAACTTGTAAATTCCAAGATCATTCCACAAGTTTCTAACAAATAGTGACGACGAAGTGAATATTTTGTAATTGCCTGCCTCGTTGGGTACATTGGGTACCAAGACAGAGGTCGTGGGTTCGATTCCCACTGGGGGCCACCGTACATTTGTACAAGTGGCCTTATTCTAGGTTTATTTTCATGTTTGTGACGTCCTTTCCTAGTGACCATAGTACAGGGTATCCTAGTTTGGAACCAGTTCAAGTGATGGTGTTGTATGGACATTTTAATAATAATTTTGTCTGATTTTTATAAAACCTAAATTTGTATGAAGTAATGACACTAAAATGATACAAAGATTAAAATTTTAGTTAAAAAATAAATTAAGTAAATATTTTCGGTGGCTGAATTACGATGGCTGGGCATTAGGAAGGACTAAGACCAGCAGTGGGCGAAAACAGGTAGTTTGTGTGTAAAAAAACTGGTGGGTGAGGTTCCAGTCGACAGCAGGGCCGAGTTTCGTATTAAACTACAATTCGGAGATTATTTAATTATGTATGTATATTGAATTCATTAATTTGTTCGTGGAGAGGATGAAGGAAAAAAAGAGTGACGAAACAAATATATACAGCGAATGTGAGTAGAAGGGCTGGTAAGAGACGTCCCAGGCAAACATACATCGACCAAATACATCCCCTATTTGTCCATTCCCTAATGACTAGAATTGAGAAAGGAATATTGCGTTGGTTTGGACATGTGGACAGGATGAAGGAAAAAAGATTGACGAAACAAATATATATAGCGAATGTGAGTGGAAGGGCTGGTAAAGGACGTCCCAGGCAAACATACGTCGACCAAATAGGGGATGTATTAGCAAACGGGAAGATAAAAAGTACCCGGAACCAGCGTGCGAGCGCGCAACGACTTATAAACGTTGATGAAGCGAAGGTGATCTGTCAGGAGTCCCTGGTCTCTGACTACCACTCTGGGATACAGGCGTGAGGTTGTAACGGTGCAAACATCTTTACACTTTCTATAATTTTCAAAAATTTAAAATTAAGTCACACATTTTGCGAGATTTCCCTCATTTACATCGCGTAACAGAGTCTACTAATTAATTTGTGATTTAATCGACTTTGCAACAAACATCAAATAGTCGCAGTAAACCTTGAATTGTAAATCTCTGAAACAGGCCCTAGGTCAACCTACGCATTTTTGTCGCGAAGACATCCTTAACGTAACTCGTGCACTCTGCACATAAATATTACATACATAATACCGGGTACTTTAGCGAAATTGTACTGGAAAATCAGTGCACTGAGTTCACAAAGCGGAATTGAATTGAGTTGTAAAGGACGGACAGACCGCGTAGACCTGGTTGTTTTTAATGCAGGCTATATAAGACTCGCTGCAGAGCACGGACTTCTCTCAAAAAGAGAGAATACCTATGGGCAATTACCTCGTAAACCCCCCGGATTGGCCATGTCAAGGGCTGAGGTAGTTGAACACCTCAGACACTCATTATTTGAATTGAATGAATTAATTGTAACTGTACAGTGAACATCGCCTGAGGGTCTATCACGAATCTGAAGGTCAGATATATTTTGGGCCTGTTTTGGAAATACATTAGCCGACTTTATTAGCGATTCTGTGCTTCGAAAATAACAATCGAAAACCATGTGTCGAAAACTTTAAAAGAAAAGTAGGTATTTTTTACGTCGTCGTTGGTAAACGAGCACATGTAATTTTACTAGTTTTCATGACAATAGGTATTGCTAAATTAGGTATTGAAATAATTGAAAAAGGAATTTATACCTTTTGTACCGCTTTGGTACCCGATTACTTGAACAAAAATACGCGCAGTCACGATGAGTTTGCAATGGAAAAAAAGATTTTATTTTTTATTTCACAAAAGTCAAGTCATTTATTGAAGTGGTTTGTCGGACCTTTTATCAATGAATTCTTTTCCGAAACCAGAAACCCGCCATTGAGATCCGAAATACCTCCATGCAAAGCCAATAAAATAGATATTTATTTAAATATTTAAAACCTAATAGACTTTTTATAAAAACTACTACTGTCAGTGTCTGAAGTGTTCAAATACCTCAACGCTTTTTTTATGCACGCACAGGCCCTCTCTCAGAAAGAGAGAGTATTTGGGCTTAATTAACTAGGTACGCATTCCCACCGCAGATTGGCAATTTCAAAAACTTAGGTACACGTGTGAACACGTCAGACACTTTAACGTTAGCGAGTGGTATTATTACTAAGTTCACAAATTTGCGTACATAGCTTTGAAAACAAATTCATTTGTACATTCCAAGTATGCATAGAAATTGCAATATAAGCCGGCATTCGGTTCGCAATAGGCCTCCAGGGCAGAACGTGACGATTCAGCCGGTATCAGCCCAGTTGGCTTCAACGGTCGATGGAGGGTGGACGCGCGCGCTTTTCACGCCCTACTTGTTACATTTCATTGAGAAAAGTCCATTTGTTGTATTAAAACACCCACTTGGACTGTCTAGTGAAGTTACTCGACGCGTTAACAAGCTGAACAGCAAAGGTAAGACGCGCTTCTGGTCTAATTACGGCGTGCGGCGTGAAAATACCTGTTGCACGGGATTTAGGTAATTCTCGGGTTGACACAAAGCAGATGAGGCGACTGTTATTGCCGGGGGATAATTAGTGCGATGCTCTACAGACACCTCCAAGAGAAGTTACCTTCGTCGAGGAAAATCGCACCATTTCTTTTATCGCGCAACGGGCGAGCGGTAAACATTATTTTTTTCCCGCGTGATTTCATCGTGTCCTATCGTAGCCAGATGCTTGGCAATATCTATCGATCCGTTGTGTTTTTCCCGCCACTCTTTGGTAGGTACGAGATAAAAATATTAACAGTTTGTTAGCTTTTAGAATATACCTCGGTTGCTATCGGATGGAATCGGATATATTCGTGTAATAGAAATATCGGAACTAAATTTAATATGACACATAATTTTACATAACTTTTCAAAATAGTAAAGAAAAGTTTTATACAGAGCAGAAAGTAGTAATACACTCGTGTGCTTTCGGACTGTACAGTCTGTTAGCTTTTAGAATATACCTCGGGCTCTAGAGTAGGCTTCGGTTTTCGCCTTTTTCCGGATTATATCGCACTCATTGTCGAGTTCTGATTTCGAAATTAAGTGTTATATTAGTTCCAATTTCGAAATTAAGTGTCATATTAGTTCCGATATTTGTATTACACGAATATATCCGGTTCTATCCTATAGTAGCCAAACATACTGTACCTCTACTAACCACGGGCCCGTCAGTTACCTCGCTCGGCCTGCACTGCACGTAACTTAATTAACGCTGGGTTAACTATACTGGTGTAATGCGGTCGTGAAATAAATTTGCAGGTACCTACACTATAGTAACATAACACAACATTAACATACATGCAAATACATTACTTCTGGCCCCACACAAGGATACCTCGTGTCGTGGGAACCAGAAACAGCGAAATCAGAACATGTAAACATCCAAAACCTGGGGTTGGTTTTTGTGCCCAGCCGGGGTTCGAACCCGAGACCTCTTGCATGATAGAAAGTTGCGCTACCGCTGCGCCTCAGAGGTCGTCTAATACACTTACTGTACCAGACTAACTAGCTAAACTAACTTGAAGAACTAACTTTGTCTTCACATGGACTAAGCGCGGGATGTGACTTAGAATATTCCTCGGACGCTAGCATAATAATTTAAGGAATTTTAAAAACCTATTTAGAGGATAAAAATTCCACCCATGCCGGGATTCGAACCCACAACCTCTGGCTATCCGTGCTAGCGCTCTTACCAACTGAGCTAATGGGCGACTCACCGGCATCAGTGAAATTTCGAACCTCTTTACAATATTCCCTGTATTACGTACAGGAATTACTTAAGGCACCTTCTTAAGGAGCAATCGTCGTACTCCCTAAGCCTGCCTGACTGGCGCACTCTGGTCATTAATCAGCAAGTCCCGCTGATTGGCAAATCCTTTCACCACCATGGCTTGCCACAGACACGCTAAGAAGAAGGGACATCGAAGCGATGTTAGTCTAGATTATTTATTGTACCACCATTTCAGCCTATTGCAGTCCACTGCTGGACATAAGCCTCCCCCAGGGTGCGCCACAAGACCCGATCTCCCGTTTTCGCCATCCAGTCACCACCAGCCACCTTTTTCAGGTCGTCGGTCCATCTGGCCGGAGGGCGTCCTACACTACGCTTGCCGAGTCGTGGTCTCCATTCGAGATTTATTTATTTATTGTACGTACACCAGGAATTACATAAGAGACTTAACCAATAACATAGTAATATAGAATAATAATTGGCGGCCTTATTACTTAGTTGAGTAAAATTAACAGTAACGTGTCCATCATAAGCCCATCTCGGCTGAGCGGACTTTGAAGCTACTTGCCGGGCATAATAACTCCAATTTTTCCCCGAACCGGAGCCCTTAGCAAGTAGACCCTTCCGCTCAGGACTGCTGAACCAAAAGGATCAACTTGTAAGAGCTCCGATAGTCACTTACCCAACCCTTTCAGGGATTTAGTATAGGGAAGCAGCGATT
The DNA here is from genome assembly GCA_934045075.1 of Yponomeuta sedellus. Taxonomy (NCBI): domain Eukaryota; kingdom Metazoa; phylum Arthropoda; class Insecta; order Lepidoptera; family Yponomeutidae; genus Yponomeuta; species Yponomeuta sedellus. The sequence goes on along the minus strand of OW203744.1, from coordinate 11,430,032 downwards.
AAATTAAATCGCCATGTCAGGCTTTTTAAAACAGTGAAGCTGTGGTATGGCGCGCGGTAGCGCGTCTGCCTACCATGCAAGAGGTCCCGGGTTCGAACCGAGGCTGGGGACAAAAAAAAGCCCAGGTCTTGGATGTTTACATGTTTGTGACGTCGTTGTATCCCACGACACAGTGTATCCTAGTGTGGGGCCAGAAGCAATGTATGTGCTTGTATGTAAATGTTATGTTCTGTTATGGGTATCTAACGCGTAGTACTAAACGAAAACAAGCGACTTGTTTTCTTTTATGGAATAACTAGCTGTGCCCCGCGGTGTTACTCGCGGTTTATCGATTTTTCCATGGAAACAACAAATTTTCTCGCAGTAAAACGCAGCTTATGTGTTAGTCCAGGGTGTCAGATAACTCCATACCAAATTTTATTAAAATCGCTCCAGCAGTTTAGACGTGAAGAAGTAACAAACATACACACTCACAAACTTTCGCCTTCACAATATTAGTCTGGTAATAAATAATAATAATAATATAATATAAATAATATAAGTGTGAAATGTGATATTATTAGTGTGATGTGATTAAATCCCCTATCCTACAATTTTTGTCCGAAGAGTCCCATCAGAAGCAACGTAGGAACGTACAACGTAGTCCTCCTCTGTATGGAGTTGTCCGAAGTGTCATATACATATTTTGACATTTGGATTCGTCTAAATGCAGATTTCGCTCTGATTCACAAAGTTTAATTAATTATGTGTAGGGATTACATTGTTCTGTGGGCTTACGAAAGTTTTAGTTAAAAAAAGAACCAATGTTGCCCAAACACCAATTGTAAATATTTTATCGTTCTTTTTTCCTGGTGTACAATAAAAAACATTGTTATTTTATCTTACCTAATTGGGTGTTGCAGGAATTACACATCTTAGACATAACCGTGTTTGAGTCCCACAGTTTTTACTCCTGGGGTTTGTGGTTTAGTGCCAGTTTCTGAATTGAAAATTTCACTATCTAAATACTTAAGTAACGTTCTGTCACGCTCTTTGCTGAGAAATTCGAAGAAACAGCACTACGGTTAAGAACTTACTTAGGGAAATTCTCAATTCTTAAACTGGCCTATTCTCACTCAAAAGGCTCTCAACGCTTCATCATCATCAGCTCACCGCTGGGCCTTTCCTCCAAATGCCATCTCTCACAATTCCTTGCAAGCTGCATCCACGGACCTTCAGCTGACTTAATGACATCGTCCGCCCATGCCGCTGGTCTGCCCCCAGATCTTCTTCCTGCTCTTGGCTGCCACTCCATGATTGCTCTGGTCCACCTGCCATCTTCCAGATGACCAGCCCATTTCCATTTTAGGCTTGAGACTCGAAATGAAAATGAAATGAAAAGGTTTTATTCAAAGTAGCGCAGACACTGCGGCTTAATGAACGTTACAAGTCAAATTAGGTGTCAATTTTAAAATCTAGATCATTTTGGAGAAAAAATGGATAAAAAAAAGTCCTTAATTACCTAACACAACTTACACAATTTTTACAAAACTCGTGCATTTTACATGCTTTAATTCCGGACGTCATTGTCATCTAAGTAATCCTTAATATTATAGAAGCCCTTTGGGCACAAAGTGACTTTTACATATTTTTTGAACCGCGCTTCAGTCAAACTTAATATATCTTCAGGGATTTGGTTATAGAAGCGTATACAATGCCCCATGAAGTGTGTATTAACCTTTGCCAGCCTAAATCTTGGGATCAATAGTTTTATGTTTATTTCTAGTACCTATTTACATTGTGTTGGCTACCTGCAGTTTTAAAGTTGCTAATATTTTTCCTGACATACATAATATTTTCATAGATACTTTCGCTAATGTCTTCGACCTTTGTCCGGCGATGGAAGACGTCATACCCGATCGGCGAGTCTGAGATCAAGCATGGCATGGTCCTATGGTAGCCTATGCATGGCACGGTCCTATGGCAGCCTATTTATCTAAATAGGCGATAGGTGCCGGCTTTCTATCTAGCAAGCCGGCCAGAAGCCGACTTCCCTTTTATTTTCCGTCAACTGCTACATATAAATAAAAAGCACACATTCGGACAAAAGCCTGCCTACTAAAACTTTACTATCATACTAGCTTGCACTCCTGTGGGACACCCATGCACAAAGTGCATAGAATAGGCGAGACGACAGTATTAAGTATTAGAGGACAGAACAGATCGAAAGGATTTAAAACACTGATTTAGATAGAGAACACTTTATTGTACATAAAAAACGGAAATTACACAGATATTTCTTAACCTAAGAGTACAGATGGCGGCATTATTACTAAAAAAGATCTCTTCCAGACAACCTTTGGATTTAGTTTTGTAAAAAAAGAGTTTACCAATATTTTCAATAAAATAAAAGATTATAATACTGCTACAGTGGGACTTAGGTATATAGGCTGCAATCGAACAGAATCTCTAGCTGGTTTTAAGCCTCAGCCGGTTTACATTTCATCTTTTTGTAGGTCTCGTTAATTACCAATCTGGTAGCTAACCAATCACTTAGTGATATTACCAAATGTTAGCGAATTAGACCATCTTTCAAATAAATATTAAGACTGGCCATCCAGTCATATTATTAAAGGGGGAACGTCCATTAATTAATTAACCAATCAACCGTGTCACAACCCAAGAAAGAGCACTTAATTTCCTAATTCTATTAATATTTTAAATGTGAAAGTTTGTGAAGATGTTTCTCAATGAGGCGATAACACAAATATCTGAATTGAGATAGGATTCTTGATGTCCCGGTAATGCGCCCTCCACTAGTCCTGAACTGACAAAGTCACTGGCACCAGCTAGTCAATTATAATTTTATTATATTCATTTAACGGTAACTTACCTAGAAAGTTGGTAATTAGTATAAATAAATATTCATAGACATATTTAATTACACTGATCTCGTTAGCCCCCTACTGAGTACAACTAAATATATTACAGGTGCTAACTCGAGGATAGATCTAATACAATAAATACATTGCATTAGATCTATTGACAAACTAGAAAAGTTCGTTTCGTCGTTTGACCTAGCCGGGGATCAAACCCGAGACCTTCAGTTTTACAGTCAGCGTGCCAAACCGCTGCGCCACCGAGGCCGTAGCCAAATGTGTAGTAATTTATGCATGTTTACTATCGTTTAGGTTATAGGTATAATTTACGTTAAAATTAGATATACAAGATGTCCCAGAACTCAAAGGCTGGTAGACCAGCTCATGACTCACCAGAATAACGACATGATCCCAGAAAAACCTTTAAGTTTTCGTGATATTGGCACTTTTAATAACTTTGCCGGAATTATGATTTTAAAAACTTTTTTGTCGAGCTTTCACTAACCTTACTGGACATACCTACAATACAATTTAGAAAAAATCTTTTATGTAGCTTTTAAAATAAAAAAATCAAAAAACATTTTTTTTGCTATTTTAGTGAACATAAAACCACTCATTCCATTGGAGTCACAGATGTTTACGTAAAAAATAACGCTGAAGTGGCAGATGCTTACTAAAACTAGTGAATAATACAAGACTGAAAACTACAAATAAGAAAAAAAAACATATTTTCGTTGACACTTGTGTAGTTGTACATATACTAGCTAGGAAGTAGAATTTTAATTATATAAACTGATATTACTACAGGTCTCAGTTGACCAGTAGCGAATTTCCAAGGTTGAAACTTATAAGGCCCTTATGCAAAACTGATAAGGGCCGAGTAGACCAATGACGATTTTGAAAGGTGGAAAGTCCCCCGCATCTCAGCTTTAGACTGATAAGGGCCGAGATGACCAATAACGATTTTGAAAGGTGGAAAGTCCCCCGCATCCCAGCTTTAGACTGATAAGGGCCGAGATGACCAATAACGATTTTGAAAGGTGGAAAGCCCCCCGCATCCCAGCTTTAGACTGATAAGGACCGAGATGACCAATAACGATTTTGAAAGGTGGAAAGTCCCCCGCATCCTAGCTTTAGACTGATAAGGGCCGAGATGACCAATAACGATTTTGAAAGGTGGAAAGTCCCCCGTATCCCAGCTTTAGACTGATAAGGGTCGAGATGACCAACAACGATTTTGAAAGGTGGAAAGTCCCCCGCATCCCAGCTTTAGACTGATAAGGGCCAAGATGACCAATAACGATTTTGAAAGGTGGAAAGTCCCCCGCATCCCAGCTTTAGACTGATAAGGGCCGAGATGACCAATAACGATTTTGAAAGGTGGAAAGTCCCCCGCATCCCAGCTTTAGACTGATAAGGGCCGAGATGACCAATAACGATTTTGAAAGGTGGAAAGTCCCCCACGTCCCAGCTTTAGAAGCAGCCGAGTTGACGCTAATCCATCGTCCGACTGACCACCGACAGTTCCTTGCAAATAAATCTTCTCGGAAAAAAAAATATAATTACAAACTTTATAACATTAACTTATCAACTTGGCGTCAGCATCGGTGAAAAGGATCAGGAGACCAAAGGATTATGTAACTTGATATCAAATGAAAGCTGAAATCTTTGAAAGGGTCGAGGCTGCAGATAAGGTAACAGAAAGTTTGAATTTCGGACGCGATCTTTTGTTTTAGGAGTTCACCAAAGCCTTTTGGTCTTTCATGCTTTTGAAATATAAGAGCTTGGTTAAATTAACAGTAAGAGGAAAATAAATTATTTAATAACAGGTTTGGTTTCGAATCCCGGAATGTGCCATGACTTTGATTTCTATGTTATGTACATTTGTGAAGTGATAGTTGCTACTCGCTAACTGTCTAGGGCAACATCGTGAGGAAACCTGAATGTCTGAGATTTTTAACTACGTTGAAATTGTCAATCTGCGGTGGGCACGCGTGGTAATTATGCCCAAACTCTCTCTTTCAGAGAGAGGGCCTGTGCCCTGCAGTGGGACATAATATTTTTTTTTATGATACTCAGGCCTGCGTTCCGAATGCGTGGGCAGAGATCCGGTCGAAGATTGGTCTGAAAAAATAATTTAAAAATCTATTTAGAGTCTAAAAATTTCACCTATGCCGGGATTCGAACCCGCAACCTCTGGCTATCCGTGCCAGCGCTCTACCAATTGAGCCAATGGGCGACTCACCGGCTTAAAATAATATTTGTAGCAACTTTTCATTTGTCAGCGGTTACGTTCCAGTATTCATTGAGCTACGTCTCAAACATCTGTCAAATCGCGATACAGAATGCATGAAAAGTTGCAGTGCGGTGGCGTTTCGGTTATGGTTCAGCTTATATTTTTTAGCGCGATTGCCTTCCGGGGTTAGTCACTTTCCGCGGTCTTCACAAAGCTCTTTCACGTCATTAACATACTTAAGTTGCCGTATGCTCGCACGCCGTTTCCGTGTACTTAATCTTTACTAATACATGCCCTATACTGTCAACGTATGTCTATCTGGGTCTGCCCTTCTACTCACATTCACTCCAAACGTATCTTTCGTAGCTTGTGTTTCCTACATTCTCTCCATATTTCCAAAGCACCGCAAAAAAACTATCTTCAATTCACCCAGCGAGCCTGTCGGCGTATTAACGCTGAGTTTACCAGTTCGTGGTCTGCACTCGTGAACCTTTGAACCACGTCGGCCATCTTTAAAGAGTATCAACGCTTTTCCTGCGCTGTCATTCAAAGTACACCGAACAGAATAAAAAACATGTGCCTTCTGGGATGACATAAGGAGTCTAACAACATATAGGGTGATCCAATTTAAGTTTCCTAACTTTTATTAAAAAAAAAACGTACGTGTTTTTTTTTCAAAATTTAATTAGTTATTTATTTACTAATGAAATATTTAGTGTTTTTCATTAAATATTTAAAAAAAACTGCATCGGTCGAATAGGTGCCGAGGACAATCTTCAGGAATCGATTCCTGTGAGGTAGTTTTCTATGACATTTTCATAAGTTTCAGGTGTTTCAGCTAAACCTTGTTGGATCTTAGTTTTATAGGTACTCTAACGTTGCCGGTTTGTCCATAATATACTCGAATCTTAAGAAAACTCCATAGCAAAAACCCAATGGCGTTAAATTGCATAATCTTGGTCACCGTGACGAAACATCATGGTGACAATAACTGGTCACGCAAAATATCCAAGGTTTCTCTTGACGTGTGGCATGTTGCTCGTATCGTAATCGTAGTTAGGCTATTTACATCGTAAATGTTATTTTTTAGGCTAGCATTTGATGTTTCAAAAATGCGCTATAATACACAACATTTTTTTGTACAGAGCTGCCAATATAGGGAACTCAATTTGGATCACCCTTTACATTTAAATCGGTTACAAAATGATATTTACATGGCTTTATGGAATAACGTTACTAATGGAATAGATGAACTCCGAAATCATTGTATACACCCCTCGAGCTAGTCCGCCCACAAAATTATTTTGTTTTACAAATTTTGTTCGCCTACAACCTATTAGTATTAATAGGTTATCGATTGGCATCCTTTGAGTACGGTTTCCTAAAATAAATGGTTATTAAGAGGGAAGGTCCGCTATCACATTGGAGAGTGAGACGCGTTTTCACGATCTTAGTTAACAGCTTTGTCGTTCATTAAGTAAACATTTTATTTTTACAGTGAACTTCCTGGCCCTGCGGTTTTACCTGCTGTTTATTAGGGAAAATAATTAATTTCCCCATGGGCATAAGATATTTTCCCTAAGTAAAACGCATCCCACGTGTCCAGGGTGTCAGCTAACTCCATACCAAATTTTATTAAAACCGCTCCAGCCGTTAAGACTTGAAGAAGTAACAAACATACACATTCACAAACTTTTCCATTGAAATGAAATGAAATATAATATAAGTGTGATAAAATTCGTTTGACTTTGACCTTTACTCGTCAAGGTCAAAGTCAAAAGAATCGCTTTGACCAATATTCAAAGGTCACTTTGACCAATACTCGGACAAACTAATAATTTTTTCCTACAAAGATATTACTAGTATCGTGTACACCGGCCATCTTAGAAAAAATGCCACTCTAAAAACAGCCATGTTTTTTTACACCTACGAATCTAAGTTATCCAGGGCCACCCAAACGCATACAAAAAATTCATTTGGAACGTTGGGTAACTTTTATAATAATAAATAAACTCTGGAACGACTTTAGGTGTGGTTTTATTTGTAGAATTGTAGTAATATTAACAGAAAACTAGATAAAAACGGATAAACAGAGAAGCAGGTAAAAAGTCAGATCTGGTCAAAGCGAAAAGTAGTAGTCGTGAAAAATGAGGGAAATCGAAGAATGTGTGACGTACATAATTTAAATATTTGAAAATGATAGATAGAAAAGAAATAAAAATGGTGTGAAGAGGTTTGCACCGTTACACATTCAAATCTGTCCAGCCGTTTAGAAGGAGTTCAGTGGTATATATAAAGATGGGTTCAAAGGTATACATTATAAAGATGGTCTATGTAATTTTTATAATAACCCTTTCCGGGCCCTACCCGTATCACTATCCAACAACTCAAGGTTAGCCTGGAGAAAATACTCATTAGTATTAAGCTCGTAAGGAATGTATGTGATGTTCGTTGTGTAGGACGCCCTACGACCAGGTGGGATGACGATCTGTGAAAAACTGCAGGCAGATGCTGGATGCGGCAAGCTGAAGACAGGACGCTATGGCGCCCATTATGGGAGGGCTATGTCCAGAAGTGGACTAGTATAGCCTGAAGAAGAAGATGATGTAATGTTCTTGCCTAGTTACCATAGCACACAACATCGTAATTTAGGACCAGCCTGGGCCAACAATGCCATTTGTCACGCGTTTTTTGGCGATAAAATATCAGAATTTGACAATTAGTGTACAGAACTGGTGATCCGCGATTTTTTATATTTAAAACGCGTTATTAGCCTTATAGGGAAGAGCGAGTGATCGTGCTCTTCCACTATAAAGAGAAATGTCCCGCCAGGCAGATCGTATGCCTGGGGACGGCCGGTCCAGCTATTGTTAGTCGGACGTCATATTTATGGTCTCATTGAAACACTTAGATTGCGCGATGCAGGAATGTTGGAGTTTGTAGTGCGCGCGCAGAGTAGACATGTGCTTGCCACAGACTCTTCGCACTACCCAAGCCGGATAAAAGATTGCATCATGGAACCAACTACTAATATTACAGGATGGGTGAGCGTCCCGTGACTATAGCTAGTGGCATTTTTTCTGAGCGCTTCCGTGCTTCGCAAGGCACGTTAAGCCGTTGGTGTCGGCTGTCATGTAGTGGCAGTCATTAAGCCATGTTAGAGGCCTTATGGGCGGCTTGATAACTTCTGACAGTAAGACCCGCTAGTGTCTTACAATCCTTTTTTTTTTTTCACCCAGGAGAAACCCCAATTACGGGTACCACCGGCTCGGGGGAGCACAGTGGTTATGTCGGACTCCCCGCCCTGAAAAGGGCGGTATACCGACTAAAACTCCTGGGGTGTTCCTCCGCACCGCAAAGGACGGGGCCACGGGGACGCTTACGCACACTTCCGCGACCCCGTCTGCGGGCGCCCTTTTGGGCACTCCTTCGGCGGCGCCCCTGCCCCATCGCATCGGACCGAACGACGGGGCGAGGGAACGCCGCATCTCTTCGTTGGAGCGCATAGTGGCCAAGTGCGAACCCCTTGGCCACCACATGCCCCAACGCGCCGCCCCCTCCATCCCATTGTTGTGTGGTCCAATGGGATTAGAGGTGGGCGGCGCACCTCCTCGTTGGGGCGCATGGGGGCCAATGTCCTGTTGGCCCCCACACGCCCCACACGCGAGGCCCGTCACGTCGCCCACCAGCACTTCTCTGAAAGCAGAGAAGGCGGTGAGCGACCGCGCGGGCCCCCTCCGTGCCAGAAGGCACCCTCGGAACACGCAAGGGCGCCTTCCGGCCCGCCGTGATGGAGGCGGAGGGTCCCCCGACCCTCCGCGTCCCGGCGGCCACTCTGGTCCGACTGGTACGAGGCGCGCGCGCTTCCGCGCAGCGGCGCCCCCCCCAGTCGGTCCTTCATTCGGCTGGTCGCCTGGGTCCCGCTCCACAAAGTGAAACAGGGCCCACGCGACCCCTCCCGCCAGATTATTCGCCGTTAGCCAGTAAGATCCGACAAGAAGAAGTTACTGACTAACGCTCAGGGTGCACCGACCCCACCACTTGCCCCTCCATCTGGTTCATGGAATCAGATGGAACGGAAAGCGGAGGGGTACACGTGAAGGTTATCTGGTTATTATGGGCGGCTTCGTAACTTCTGACAGTAAGGCCCGCCACTGGCCTACAATCCTCCACCAACCCGGACTTGGCCCCCGTGGTGGAGTATGGCCTAACCTTCCTACCATAAAGGAAGAGACCCATGCCCCAACAGTAGGGACATATACAGGGTTGATATCGATAACAAGTAAAATCAGATCAAAAACTCATTCTGCAAATCATTAGTAATCCAGGGACGACGAAGACTTGGGACCCGATTCTCACCCATGTGAATTGAAAGCGTAGACGCAAAATATTCGACGGACTAGATATTTATCGCATAAAAATAAGATAAGATAACTCGAGAGATTAATTAGACATTTATTTTCCGATTGCATTTCAATATAGCATGGCGTTTAGAATACAGATTTTGGCTGTCGCTCGACTTTTTAAGTAGAATTCAAGTCATAAGGAGTCTTAGCCTTAGGAGTCGTATACGAATTATTTGCTAATGAAGTGAGGATTGGCCCCCTGGTCGCAAAACTATCTCCATGCCTCTAATATCTTGCAGAGTTTAACGCGAGAAATGTAGACTTCTACCAAGCTGAAACGACGGTAGAAGGGACCAGAATGAAACAAAAAACCAAAAAGTTCATTGCATAACGGTTACAAACAAAAGTTCACTATCACCTAAGTCTTGCGGGACCACGGTACTTGCAAAAGTGCCGAAACTTCGGAAAATTGTAAAATGTAAAATTAAACGAGTAAATATCCGTACAGATACAGCTTTTATCATGTCTAGTGCTCGTGTTAACTTTAGAAAATACAAAAGCTTACTGGCTCCCAATGTAGGATTCCCTATACTATGGGTAGCCAGAAGAAGAAGATAGAATATTCTTTATGTTACTGCTGTTGACTGTGCAAATATGGATAGTGTTTGTACTTGCTGGGGACTCCTAAGAAGATAAAGCCCCGAGGATGCACTCGGGTATTCTTATTCAAAACACTGTGCTGCTGAAACTTTTTCAATTTCTTGTGAAAAGTGTGACAACTAGGCGCTTTGCGTAAAAGTTTCCTGCCCCATTTACTCGCCGTCCTTTCAGCTGCTATTCGCACTGTTACTGCCAGTGGCTATTTTATTCATGTTAATTATGAAACGAAAGTTGGTACTGCCGGTTTGCTGATTATTTTGAGAAATGTGATGCACAATTCAGCAAAAAAGATAAGAGAAAAAGATACGTCCATAAACTCTTCGCCCTAAATTCAAACCGACTGCCAAAGTCTATTGTAATAATTAAGTAGTTTAATAAATTTTCTAATGTTCAGTTAATGTTTACAAGGAAATAGATCAGAACATTAATAGCCTTATATATTAAAACACGATTTCTTACAGACAAATTACTGCAGATTGGTTGATGCCGGCTGTCACGTAATGGCAGTCGTTAAGCAATATCAGAGGCCTTATGGGCGGCTTGATAATGTCTGACAGTAAGGCCCACTACAGACTGTCTTACAATACTCCACCAACCCGCACTTAGCCCTCGTGGTGAACCTTTCTGCGATGCAGGAAGAGACCCGTGCCCCAGCAGTGGGAACATACAAGGCTTGATATCGAACCAACTGCAAAATAAATAGTCTGTGGTTGAGGGAAAAACTTAACCACAGAATATTCAGATTCCATTTAAGGAGTGTTTTAGAAGAATTGTGCTTTTGAAAATAACTCTAAAAATATTTAAGAAAAAGACGTTAGTCGTCTCCATCGCCCGACTTAATTTTGTGCCAGCATACAGAGTTAATATTATTGAAACTCTTTTTATACGGATTTCACTCGTTTATTACATTTTTACAAAGTTAATATTCCTCTTTAGCAAAGTTCACATGCCTACAAAGGACTTACAACCGAGAGTGTATTTCGTGTAATAGGTAAACATCATGAATAGCGCAATCAAGGGAACAGCCTGATTTGCTTCGATCACCGGCGAGTTGTATACGCAACAATAAACATGCCACAGAGCAGTATTTATAACTTTATTGCACACGCTTGTGACGTGCGCGTTAAGGATTTCAATGTGCGCGGTATTGCGCGTGTGTCCGCACAGACGCGTAGAGGCTCGCTCGTGGAAGTTCGTGGTGACGCGGTCGCATGGATCCCGGTGCATAGTACAAATAAACATAGAAAGTAATCTTTGGGCTGGCGTGAGGCATAAAAGCCTACACTAGCTGAAACGGCAAGGGCTGTAGCTCGGCGGCGGGAGTGCGCGTGAATGCTTGGTGCTCTACAAGTCGTAACGTCCATGCAGTAAGCGAGTGGCGCGCGTACGGTAAAGTATGTATTTGTTAAGTTTAGTATAGGCAGGCAGCAACTACGTTCACAGTACTTTATCAAATTAATTTACTTGTAGTGGCTCAGAGAAAGTTCCCGGACAGCGTATATAATAAGCAATCAAATATAAAATCTTATACCTATTGCATAAGAGTTATATTCTTATACCAAGAATATAACTCTTATGCAACACAACATAGTCATGACAATATGTTAGTCCTATCTTGACAATAGTCTTGAGTTGCGTGGAGGTCATGTCCAAGTTAAACTGCCAGGTGCTAAAGACAACCCGTCTGATTACCACCCATTACGAGCGTCATTCGCCTATGTGCACGTTTTTCGGCGTGTAATAACGGGGAACGAAAGGAGGCTGTGAGTGTGCGGCTGCGCTCGTGCGTTTCTATGGAGATTACCTAGCGTAGCGTGTCCTGTTCCCTGATGAAACCCGAGCGGGTGAATAGAAAAGGTACGCTACGGGCTCTCTAGCGCAGACTCGCCCTATGGGGGGAGACTTCGGAATTTTTGCTGACCTTGCTTGTCCGCACCGAAATTCTCACGGATTCGTGATTCCACGCACGCGTGAGCGCGCCCGCTTGCGAGGGTTGGTCACATCACATATGCCGAAGAAAAGTGGGAATCACTGTATTTTTTTAATGTAGATAGCCTATAAACTTCCCACTGCAAGGCACAGGCCTTCTCTCAGAGAGAGAAAGAGAGAGTATGGGCTTAATTACCACGTGTGCCCATCGTGGAATAGAAATATCAAGCACTGAGGTATTTGAACACCTCAGACACACAGGTTTCCCCACGATGTTTTCCTTCACCGTTACCAAGTGGTATTGCTACTATAACTTACTCACTCTAACTGTGATCACTGCAATGTTTACTTTAAATCGAGTTACTTTCCAATATACCATATTTACTTTTTTTAATAGTGCAATCAAATTATTAAATAAATACTATTCTAAAAATGTTCCCGAGCACAGAGTACCGACTGGTAAACGTAACGTAGGATTGCCCAATAGCAATTCTGTAGTAATGTTGTTAATTTTCAAATATCTTTTTCCACGCCTTTCAATGTCTCCGCCTCGTAGCAGCCCGGCAAAGAGCTACTAGGAGATGGAAATTCGCATTGAGAATAATTCAGATTGGAAGATTAAAATTGAGTCAACATTCACACGTGAATGTAAACTGTGAAGCTATATCGCCTGGCTTGTGACATAACAATCCTTTCACCCACATTAAATCGATTTATTTCTTTCATCACTCTTTCTTCCCTCCAGTATGTATAAGTGTTGCGTATTAAGAGGACGAGTGAAACACACGGCTGCTATTAGCACACTGGTCTTTATTCAATGACCGACACTTATCCATACATAACAATTCCTCCCTTCAGTTATCAACTATGTTGAACTTATTCTTAGATGGGATATAATAATATTATGTACTAGCTTACTTAATTACCTTTACAACACACTATTCCTCCCCTCAGTATGTTAGGTGGAGGTAGATATATCTACGTAAATCAATGAGAGCGCATGGTGAATGTCCCTAAAGATTTTTATCTAATATTATATAATTATATTATTTTTTTTTTCTTGTTTTAGAATAAACTCTTATAATCTACTCTGGTTATGGGGCGTAGTGTCATTCCTGTGCCCCGTCCTCTCTGTGTATTATCAGTTTGTTGTCCATCATCTGGGCTTATTGCTTCTTGGAAGTCTTCCTCTTCATCTGTAGTTTGTTCCCGTCCATCAGTCTGAAGAGGTGGTAATGGCAATGGCCCATACTCCAGATTCGCAGTGTCCGGGGCACTGTCCGCCTTTTCTTCGGGTTGCGGTCGAGATAGACCCGGCTGCTCAGTTAGGGTTAAGTCGTCCAGATCTATTTGACATTCCCATTCTTGCTTTTCCTTATCACTCGTATCAGCCCCTTTGTATGACACTATTTGATTTTTGTGTTTTTTGTATGTTTGTTCACTGATTAAATCTTTGATGATATAGATCACTTCTCCAATCTTCTGTAAAACTATTCCTTTGTACCACGTTGTTCTTTTTTTTGCGTTTGTTTTTTTGTATAATATTATGTCTCCAATTGCAAAACTTTGTTTATTCGTACCACCATATGACCTACTCTGTGAACACTGTTTTTCGCTTACGCGGTTAGCAAGTGAGCTTGTGGACGATGGTCGAGTTGTTTCTATAATTTGGTCGAGACGCGAGCGAAGCTTCCGACCAAAGACCAACTCGGCAGGTGAAAAGCCTGTAGTGGAATTTACTGAGTTTCTATAATCAAATAAATATTTAATTATTTTTGCTTTACAGTCTTTTTGCGATTGACATGTCATTAAACTTGCCTTTATTCCCTTTTTTACTATTTTAACAAAGCTTTCCGCCTGACCGTTGCTAGCCGGGTGGTAAGTGGGTGACGTCACATGCGAAATTCCGTTGACTTTACAGAAAATTTCAAAGTCGTTCGAAACAAACCCAGTGCCGTTATCACTCACTAGAGTATCCGGTAAGCCGAACCTCGAGATAAACTCTTGCAGTTTTACTATGATTGCGTCGGTAGTGATTGATTTCATCTCGTATACCTCGACCCACTTTGAGTGCGCATCAACTATTACCATATATGTTACACAGTTTATCGGGCCTAACAGATCTATATGGATTCGCTGAAAGGGCTGCGGCGGAAAAGGCCAAGCAGCAAGCGGGGCCCGTGCTGGAGCTTGTTTAAGCTGGATACATATTTCGCAGCTGCCAATCATTGTCTCAATTGCGCTATCAATACCAGGAAACCAAAACCTACTCCGGGCCTCCGCTTTGGTCTTTACTACCCCTAGGTGCGACCCATGCAGTTCTGTTAATATCCTGTCTCTTAAACTTTCCGGTAAAACCACTTTATGGCCACGCATAATGCACCCGTCTTCATACGAAAGCTGATACCTACACTGAAAAAAAGGTTTAAGATTTTCGTCCGATAATTTCCGCGGCCAACCTTCTTGAACAAACTGTGTCACTTTTCCCATTAAACTATCTTTACTAGTTTCTACTTGTAACTCTTTACGCGTAATAGGCATAGTTCCATCTATTACAAAGTTTATGTAACTGGACGGGTCAACGATTTTATTAATACTTACGTTACCGCTGTCGTGATGCTCCTGCGATGAGTCATCGGACTGGTTGGGTTGACATGCGCGCGACAGGTAATCCGCGCTATTGTCCGCGCTGCGAATATACTCGATGGAGTAATTGTATGCGCTTAAAAATATAGCATACCGTTGCAGACGGTTGGCGGATACTTCGGGTATCCCGCGATACGGACCGAAGATCGACAGTAGCGGCTTGTGATCGGTCCTGAGAATGAATGGTACGGCTCTGCCATATAAATATTGATGAAACCGGCGGACCCCAAATACTATCGCAGTTGCTTCCTTTTGGATCTGTGCATATCGTTTCTCTGCTTTATTTAAGACCCGCGAAGCAAATGATACTGGCCGTTCGGTTCCGTCGACTTCTATCTGTGACAGTACCGCTCCCAAACCGGTAGGCGATGCATCAACTGTTAAAATTATTTTCGCAGCCGGATTAAAATGTGCCAAAGTTTGGTCAGAGGATAGATGTTTTTTTACGATATTAAAGGCTTCTTCATGCACAGAGTTCCAACTCCATTTAACCCCTTTTTGTAACAAATCGTACAATGGACTGAGTATGGAGGACGCGTTTGGCACGAAGTTGCGATAATAGTTAACAAGACCTAAAAACGATTGCAATTGACTTAAATTTGTCGGCACTGAAGCGTTAACAATCGCCTTTACCTTTTCCGGTGACTTTTTCAGCCCATGTTTATTAATCGTATAACCTAAGTATTGTACTTCTTCCTGAAAGAATGCACATTTTTCTTTTTTTAGCGTAAGTCCTGCGTCTTGCAACCTACGCAGGACCTCGTCTAATCTCTGCATGTGCTGGGCCCTATCCACTCCGGTTACAAGGATGTCATCTAGCATGCAGAGGACACCGTCCATTCCCGCCAGCACGCATTCCATTGCGCGCTGAAATATTGCGGGTGCGCTCGTGAGCCCATAGACCAATCGCGTATATTTAAACATACCTCGCTGTGTATTTATACAAGTATACATTTGTGAGTCATCATCGAGAACAAATTGCGCGTATGCTTGTGATAAGTCCAATTTACTAAATTCCTGACCTCCGTGTAGTTTAGTAAAAAGCTCCTGCGCAGTTGGACTTGGGTATTGTTCCACTACCAGCTGTTTGTTTATAGTCGCCGAGTAGTCTGCGCATAGTCTTACCTCGCCACTGCGTTTCAGCACGGGAACAATAGGCGACGCGTAGTTAGAAAACTGAACCGGTTCTAATATACCCACCTGCACCAGACGTTCAATCTCTTGATTAACCTTGTCCTTGAGTGAGTACGCCACCGGGCGTGCTTTAACGAATATAGGTTTCGTGCCTTCTTTGAGGCGTAATTGCACGTAATATTTATTAAATTTACCTAATTTGTCTGAGAATACTGAGGGAAATTTACTTTGCAACTGTTCAACAATTTTTCCCGAGTCTTCGCAGTAATTAAAAGGTGTTAACTCCAGTTTAAATAACGAGATGAAATCTCTTCCTAGAAGCGGGGGTCCGCCGTTTCGAATAACATAAAAATCAAGGTCATGCGTTTTACCTTCATAAGTAACCGTCAACTGAACTACGCCTAGACTGGCTATGTCACCTCCTGTATAGGAAAGCAACCGTTTGTTCGTGAATGATAACGGCACCTCTTTGAAATTATTTTTATACGTTTGTTCGGAAATAGCTGTGACTGCTGACCCACTATCGATTTGAAACCGCATTCGCTTCCCTTGCACCTCTATTGTCTCTGCTAAAGGTTCCCCGTTAAAAGTACGAATGTTAAACAACTCACCATCGTCCCCAGCATCCACGTCTTTGCTCTCAATGTAATTCACCTTCTTGCACATCCGGCGCAAGTGGCCCTTCACGTTACATTTTTTACACTTATAATTAGCGTAACGACATACCGATGTATCATGGTTTCTAAAACCACACACTAAGCAATGCACTTTATTAACATTAGAACCACTAGTAGAACCCTTAGATATCTTGAACAGCTGGTCATCATGCGCCGGGGCGTCCTGTGCCCTTGTTGCCACCGTGCGCGCGTTCCGAACTGTCTCCGCTAGTTCTACCGCCTTCGTCAATGTTAAGCCTTCTAGACTCTGCGCAAACAACTTTTCTCGCTCCGGTCCTGGTATCATTCCCATTAGAAAACGGTCCCGTAGCGCTTCCTCTATATTGAGAAAGTGGCAATTTGCTGTCAGTCCGCGCAGCCTTGCTGCCCATTGTGTAAACGTTTCACCTACATTCTGCGTAGCGGCATAGTAGTTGTACCGATCTCCAAAACCGCTCCTTTTGGGGGTGAAGTGTTGATCCAAAAGGTGTACTATATCTTCAAATGGTACGTCCTGTACTTCCTTTGGTAATGCCAAGTCCGCTGCCAGTTTGTAGGTGGGGTCGCTGAGTGCACTTAGCAATATTGCCCGTTTTTTCACGCCGTCTGTCACATCGTTAGCTATGAACCACTGATTGAGACGGTTTTTGTATGTCCCCCATGTTTGAGAATTATGATCAAAAGTAGACAAAACTCCGAAATTCGCCATTTTATAGCTTTTATTAAAATTTGTGGGTAGATGCTCGTCGCCACTGTTGCGTATTAAGAGGACGAGTGAAACACACGGCTGCTATTAGCACACTGGTCTTTATTCAATGACCGACACTTATCCATACATAACAATAAGCCATTGCTTTTTCCATGTTGTCTACAACGCAATATTCCTTTCTTTGTATTGACTTTCGGTCCGCAAACATCAGTTGTTCTCAATCCAAAACTAGGTACATACCTACAGTATAAGAAAAATATGTCTAGAGCGTCAGTAATTTTATCATCCACCAAAACTTCAGATTACATTTACATCAACACCACATAATATCTTGTCCTGGCCCAAACGATTCACGAATAGTCTGTGCTATAGCTGTGGCATGGGCTTTGCATTTCTGTAAACTATCGGACAGAAACATTTCTTTGTTCAGATCGACTTTCAGTCCGCATACATCAGTTGTTCTGATTAGAAATCTAGGTACCTATAGTTTAAGAAAAACATGTCTAGAGCATCAGTAATTTTAAAACAGATATATCAATGGGGAGGGAGGGAGGGAGGGAGGGAATGAATGTTGAATGAATGAATGAATGAATGAACGAACGAACGAACGAACGAACGAACGAACGAACGAACGAACGAACGAACGAACGAACGAACGAACGAACGAACGAACGAACGAACGAACGAACGAACGAACGAACGAATGAATGAATGAATGAAAAATTCTTTATTGCACTAAAAACGTAATTTGTACAAAGCGAGCTTAATACTACATAGTATTTTCTTCCAGCTAACCCACGATGATGCGGACAAAGGAAGGGGTAGTGCCAGTGAACAATATAATATAGGAGTGATTTATTACATAAACTAGATTAACTAAATAATAAAAATAAATTTTACATACACAACCGTATATAAAGTAGTACGAAAAATATAAATTGGTATACTCAAATACATATTTACTGTAATGTACATACATACTAATAATCAATATTACTTACATACAAAACTCAAGTCTTACCGTAGGATCCAGAACTTCATTATAAATTGCTGATCTATCTCGTCTGGAGTTATGTCGGCTTTTCAAGAGTGTCACAGAGTGTCTTGTGTAATTAAATAGATCTTCTTCTTCTTCAGGCTATATTAGTCCACTGCTGTACATAGCCCTCCCCTAATGAGGTTGTGCCATCATTGGGGGGTAATACAATAGATCAACTTCATTAAAATGTCCAGTTGTATACGAGCTTATAATCGTTAAGACGCTTAATGAATGATTCCTGAATAAAAGAGAAATTCTAAATCCATATAGGTACTATATATATTTAAAACCCCATTCCATTGTACATCATAGGTGTATACAATCTGCATCGAAATGAATGCAATATATTTGTTAAATTTACACACTTACCATGGTCCAAGTTATCCTATTTTATCCAGGATTTACGATGAGGCCGAGTGTAAACAAAATCACTCCCTAAATTGAAGATTGGAACACAAAAAAAGGTCACAGGTACCGCCATTATTTTTGTTCCGACATAAAGGGATTACTGCATTTTTATTTTGAATAAATTAAATTATTATTATTCTTCACAGGTTCGCCTAGTTTTCTTTACTAGATGAATGGTACGTGGATATTAATGTACAAAAATAATGTGTTGTTTTTTGTTTATAGTGCATGTATTCCAATTTATGCAACGACGATTTATACAACCTCTATCCATGATGGAGACTTGTAGAGGAAAAGGCCTCCTTCAGGCGTTATGTGACGTAATAGCTTAAGCTCTCATTCTAGTGTTTGTGTTCCAAAAACCTAGAATTTTATTACTTTTTGACAGTTTATCTCATAAGAATTAGAAGTAGAGGAAACAAATAACCAAGAATTTTTATCTTTTAAGCACGAACAAAACATTTGTGTCCTCTCAATTATGACATCTTCCATGTATAGCCGTCACACAGCGTGTTACGTTACGTTATACATCCTTCCCTCCCCCTGTCATGTCGTTCAATACAAAAAGCGGAACTGTTATTAATGCCTCCGTAATAAAACGTTATTACATCAGCCACGAGGCGATAAAATTGATTCTTGCCAGTTTACGGGGCCAATACCGTGTTTTATGGCCAATAGACAGCTAGTGCTTATTACGGCAATGCGTGGTGGGTGGGCCTTCGCCTACACTGCGCCCTACATCACTCAGGACGGGTAGGGATGCTATTCGTATATCGTGATGTGCTGTACATTGGCCTTTGCATCTACGTAATGGGATGATTTATACAGCGTCCAGCGGCATCATCACTCACACTAGATGAGTAAAGGGAGCACTCGGATGACGCTATGCCTAGAAGATGATTTTAGATGGCTTGCCCAGCACCTATATCATCCTGACAGCTTATTCATCCTAGCCCACAGGAAAGACTAACCAATACGTGCGGAGCCAACCAATCCGCGGGTTTCCCTTACGATGTTTTCCTTCACCGTTAGCGTGTGGTATTGCAATTACAAATTAGCAAATGTACCTAACTTTGAAATTAAACAAAGTCATTGGTACATGTCCGTACTGGGGATCGATCGGCAATTTCTTTCTTTTTTAATGCTGTAGTGTTTAGAAGTCGGTTTTTTACTTTTAAGTTAAAATTCTCATTTTAAGATTTTTTGTAATTAAGTATTACTATGTTTTTTGAAAGCAAATGCAGTCACTATAAAAAACAACCGAATTCTGCATGTGCGTCTATAAAATTAGAAGATTTCCCTCGATTTGTCCCCGATTAGATCCTAACTTGGTGACTATGGGAGCACCTGTATAATCAACCCTTACCAAAAAAAGAATTTTTCGAGTAAGCAGGAACATGTACAAAAATATCCTGACTAAATAAGAACCTGCTCCTTTTTTGATATTCGTCAAAAAGCGGTCTTATTATGCTTCGTACTTACGCAGGCTCGTACTTTTGTGATGGGAATAAAATTAAATTCGATATCGCAAAAAAGACTATCGATTGTTCAACACTATCCAGCGGATACAGTGTACTCGGACCAGAACTCTGAAATGCACTGCGTAGGAAGGACTTATTAAAGAGAGTATATCATACATTGTCACTAGCTGTTAAGTAAATTGTTAGTACAATTTTTGACATAAAAATATAAATTTTATTCCTGCGAATACCGACTACTACTTAAGCTGTAGGTACTACTCTTATTATTTTTTTTGTCCACTTTTAACAGTATTTCAATAACCATTTACCTTTTTTCCCGCTGTGTGTTCAAAGCTTTTTCCATTTGATTTTAACGGCTTAGTGCTCCTTGCGAAGCACGGAAGCTCTCGGAAAAAATGCCAATGAAAAAAAGGAGTTAGGTACGTCACATCAATCAGTTTTACCGCCTTGACTTTCGAGTCAAGACGGTATATACTTACACGGATGTAAATTTACATATACGTGGGTATATATGCAGTAAAAGTCAATATTAAAATTAGTCTATGGTCTGTAAATATATTATTACGAGAAAAATAATAACTCTAATTGATTTTAAATTTTTTTTACCAAAATAGACTGTGCCAGTCCGTGAATTCCATGCAAAAAGTTTTCAACCTTCTTTGACTATTGCGCCCTTCGTAAGATAGGTCTTCAACTTTTTTCTTTTAATTAAAAAGAAAAAAGCGTCTCTTGGCACTTGACGGAAAAGGTAAAAGGAGTCTCGATAGCTCTCAGCACCCGGGAGGCAGTCATTTTGTCGGTACTGCATTTCTGCTGTAAAGAATTGGATACTTCTAGCCCCTATCATGAACTCAGCTAAATAATTTAATTGGGATAACACAGCTCATTAAAGATGGGTACTGGATAGTTAAGTATTTGTAAATAATAAATAAATGACACTCATTGATTTCTTGTATTTTTTGTGAATGCATGACTTTTAATGTACTTTCTTACATTTCGTAAAAGAAATTTTACTATTTTTGAATAAAACATAACTCCGAAGTCTTCAAATAATACCTACTTCTAAGGTACTTTCAAACATTAGGTATTTATAGTTTTGTATGTTTTTATGAGCTTACTCACCAGCCGAGATTCTCCCGGTATCGTCCTTATCCTTGAAAAATGTTCTTTTAAAATAATAACACATTATTTTATGTTGTGTGCAATGTGTGTGTCGTATGTGTTTGTGTATATGTGTGTGTGTGTGTGTGTAAACACAAAAAAAATTAAGTCAATAAAATTTTACTATCTTTACATCAGCTTCGTGTTAGGCCCTAAAGTATTGAATAGTTTCCAGCTGGACGCCTCTTTAAAGGCGATAGAATGGGAATAGTCGTGCCAACGCTCGAAATCTGCTCGAATGCGAAATCCATTTTGCTTCGTCTTTCGTAGAAAAGTCGAGATACGGTTGCACGGCATTTATTTTTAGAGTTCCGTGGTCAACAGGGTACCCTTATAATTTTGCCGTGTCTGTCCTTCTACCCGTCAGTCAGTCTGCTCACGGCTTAGCACAGAGAGGACAAGTACTAAAAATCTAAACTTTTGCATCGATATACACATCAATAAGTAAAATTCAATGATAAATCACAAAAGAAATTTTTTTTAGATTATTGTCTCTACGCCTAAATTAGAGATGATTTTTTCTTTTAGTACCAAAAAAACTAGAATTTTGCGTAGACACAAACTAGTAACGCCGACAAAACGGTCGGTTAAATTGCTTCATAAAAAAACACTAAGCATCTATCCATTTTAAATGTAAAGTTTCCCTAAAAACAATTCAACAGTAAGTATACATAACAACGTATAAATAAAATCTATATTATTTTATTTCAAATGTACAATAAAGTATTTTAAATTACATAATTATGTCTCTATCTTGACAAACATATTCACTTTCATCCAGAACAACAACATTAATTATTCCTGCACAGTCGCCCGCGGGTCTATTACGAGGGTGTACTCTCACACATCGTTAGCATCTAATTGGTGCAATTGTGATTGCCATCCGAGTCCTGTATCCCGTGTAATCAGTGTAATCAAATGAAAACTCGTAAGTGACGCGCGAGTGCCTTATACCGTAATAGATAAGATAGTATAGACAGGAGACATTGCCAGAAAAATACAAAAGATTCTATTACATACTAATACTATTTTAATAATTTATATTTTTATAACACTTTCTATTTGTGAATATTATTTGTATGTATCTGTTTACCGTTAGTATACCTAATCACTTACTTAAACATGTTTTATATATTCATGCGTATCTGAAAATTGGTGCCGGCTGTCACGTAATAGCAGTCGTTAAGCCATAGTAAGGCTGATAGTAAGGCATTCCACTGTCTTAAAATCCTCCGATCCAGACTTGGCCCCGTGGAGTACGGCCCAACCTTCCTGCGATGCAGAAAGTGACCCATGCCCCAGCAGTGGGGAAGGGTTGATATCACATGAATATATTAGATGCTTAGAATCTACTTAGCCTGCATAGCTCAGGTACGCTACTCATTCTCCTTCACTTAACAAAGCAACTTGAAACGCCCCAATCGAATCACAAGTGGCCGAAAGCCGTAGTCGCATTTTGACCGTCATACTCGTCAGGCAACACAAAAGCCACACTGATTCGGAGGGACCTTAGTCCTCCAATTAGTGACAAAGCCAAGGGTACTCGTCGTCGAAGAACAATATCGGATCTCGACAGGACGACGCCTACTCGGGATTCTTGCTAGTTCTGGCCAGTGATTCTGTCGTGAATTGATCACTGTATTGTGGACCACTGTACTGGTGTACGAGCTAGCAACGTACAACTGTTAGTAGGTCGCCGTACTACTGACATAGCTCTAGGTAATGCTCAGTTCAGGCGGCGAGTACATTGTAAAGCTAATGGGGTCGAGCCACTTACCACGAACACACTACCAATAATATACGTGGTAGAAACATCTAGAAATTTGCGTCTACAAACTGAACCATCTTTCCATCACCGTCCATCATTTCTGTAATGCGGCAAAGCGAGAGTCGCTCACGCTCTCGTCTCTGCCCATACATTTTGGTCCTTCGAGCCGGATGCTCGGTTAATAACAGATGTACGTTGTTAGCTCGTACAACTGGTGTATCTTGTTCACTGTATTTTTATTGTTAATATTAAAATATATATAACATAACATAACATTTTACATACAAGCACATACATTGCTTCTGGCCCCACACTAGGATACCCTGTGTCGTGGGAACCAGAAACAACGACATCACAAACATGTAAACATCCAAGACCTGGACTTTTTTTTTGTTCCCAGCCTGGATTCGAACCCGGGACCTCTTGTATGGTAGGCAGACGCGCTACCGCTACGCCACAGAGGTCGTCATTGTAGAGAAAAACTCAAGGCAAGCCAATAAAACAAAGTACAAAATGCATCAAACTAGATTTAATTCCAAACATCTAATAATTATCATGTAAATAATTTTTATTTTTTTAGTAAAATTTAAATCCAGCGGGAGCAATTTCGCCCCGAATGTAGTTGCATTATAGCTTCAGATTATACGAAGACTCTAAGTTGAAGCTGTATTGAGTCTTTGACTCAATCTTTTGGATTCTTTGTCTCAATCTAGCTTGAGAGTAGAAGCCTCGAGTGAATGAGAGGGCAATAATTTTAATTACTCAGCGCCGTTGGCGAGAAGTATCGCCTTTTGTGCTCTACTCCTCCGACAGAAGTAGTGTTAAGCTCCGTTTACATTCCATCCCTTGCGTGGCTTCAATGCGAGTTTGAGGTCTCTACTCTAGTTTGAAAGTGTCAATATCAACGTTTGTATGCAATTTATTTCATCAGTTCTTCTAGAATTATAACCAGAGCGATCAGAGATGGTTTATTATTAAAAATCTTAATCAAAAGGGCTACATAAAAAAATCGATCGGTTCTGATCCCTTTACTAGATAAACTCATCAGCGTTTCCCAACAAGCGCTTTTCAGAGCACTTTAAAAAACTACCTCAATGAAGGAATGAAGGCCAGCCGACCAGAAACTAAAGAAACCAGTCTCCATAGCAGATAGAATGCAGCGAGGTTTCTTTGGTTTCTATATTGGAAGGATATTTTTTAATACAGTTGCTCAAAAAGTGGCGTATTGCAGGGACGTATAGCGTGCGGGATGTGGGCTATTACACACTCGTGCTTTTTTTACCTTTCCCGCACCCGTGTGTTCTCTTTCCCAACTGTCAAAATATTGTCTATTAAAAAGAAAAACCAACCATGAAGTTTTTACTAAAAAAAATCATAGAAGTTTTTATGATTCATGCAAATACGTATATTGCTAAAAAGAAGCTACTAATTAATTTCAATATCAGATTTAATGATTCGATTGAATGAGTTAGGTTAGGTTTCATTTCATATGACCTACTATAACCTACTGAAGACTTGGATGTATGGGCATAGTTCCCTTTGCCTACCAGAATGGGTGAAGAAAAAAAAATCTCTGCTTATATTCTTTTACGGTTGGCGCCATTTTCCAAATAATTTTTCTTTATTATATTGCTGATTTTTTTCGCAAATGTTTTAAAAATATTCGTTCAGTACACGTGCGCAACCGTCATTGCAACTTGTTCCGACTGTCAACCTTCGCCTTCGGCTGCGCCTCGGTTCGGGTAGACATTAATTTGTCGGAACTCTTTGCAATGACAGCCTTTCCGCACTTGTAATGAAATATACTATATCGCCGTTCCCAGATAAGGTTGAGTACAGCGCCATCTAGTGTAATTTTGGTGAACCCAAATGACAGTTGTCAGAAAATCTCCCGAAAACGACTTAATGTAACCAACAAAAAAATTAAAACGGTTTCATCTGAAGCTATACATTAAAACGCTTCGGGGTGGTAACTAGCGCCACCAATGGAAAACAAATTATAACTTGGTTTAACATTTTTATCTAAAAGTGAACATGAGAAATCTTAAATTTATTGAATTCCTTGGTTGTTGATTCTAGGTTCTACACTGTACGTTCTAAAAATAATAGTCATAGATGTTAAGATTTCTCATGTGCACTTTTAGATAAAAACAATTTATGATTTTTTTCCATTGGTGGCGCTACCTAATTAGCGCCACGAAGCGACAGCCCTATAATGCGTCACTGGGTGTCGATGCACTTAATGCCGACAAGCGGTGGAGCTGGATGAGAGTGACTAATGTAATAGTTATTTGTGATACCGAGCTTTGCTGGGCACGCTAAGCCGTTGGTCCCAGCTGCCATGTAGTGGCAGTAATTAAGCCATATCAGAGGCCTTATGGGTGGCTTGATAACTTATGATGAGTAAGGCCCGCCACTGTCGTACAATCCTCCACCAACGCGGACTTGGCCCCGTGGTAGAGAACGGCCTAACCTTCCTGCGATGCAGGAAGAGACCCGTGCCCCAGCAGTGACGACATCCAAGAGATGATATCGAATATCGATTTACAAACGATTAGACGAATATATAAGCCTAATCGAGAGCTTACCATAGTAACGAGTTTGTAAACATCAATCCGCACGTGTATCAGTAAAAATACCGGTAATCGGCCATTTAAGCCACTTGTTGACTTCAGCGTTGATTTTTATTTTAATGCAGTACACCAACACTTTTCAAAAATTCAATATATCATCATACAATAGTCTAGTTTTATAAAAACTAACGCTTATAGAGGTATCTTCTACACATAATTTACAAAAAATAATTAATAGTGGCAGTAGCAAAAATACCGGTTATCGGCCATTTGACTCAGTTATCGGCCACTAATGCACTGGTTATCGGCCACCTATTGTAAAGTAGAAAAATGGCTCTTATCCAAAAGCTGAAAAGGTTGATAGTAGTATGAAAGTAAAACCAATAAAATAAATCACTTCTGAGGTTTATTTGTTACAAAATCAGTTTGAGCTTAGGTAGTTTAGCTCATAAATTAAGAAAATTTTGATATGAAAATATTGGATACACAATCAATCAAAAACCAAAAATCTTGGGATATCGTAATCTTAGTGTTAATAAATTTAAATTTGGTATTCAGAAGATTTGAATGTCCAAAAAAAAAGATTTTCTTCACTTAAACTACAATCAACCGTTTAAAATATAAAGAAAAAAATCCTTTAGAACAAGATTTAACAATAACTTCTAAACAAATTATAATAAAAACATAGTAGGTACCAATTCACCTAATTAGTCAGAATTGTCAGGACAAAAAGTTTTCAAAACTTCTCTGGGTGCATTTTGAGCGTTTTCGCACAATTCACATGTATATTGCTTGGTAACTTTACTGCTTTATTGTAAGTTGAATTCTTTAGTTTCGTGCATTTCAGGTGATACCATCGAATGCAGTTGTCACAGCCTATATTTTTTTCTCCGTCTTCTTCAGTGTCACTTAAAAGAGCAAGCTCACAAGAAAAACATTTAATGTGGGATTGCGTTTCTTCTATTTTCTTTTTCTTTACAATCACTGTCGTTTTGTTCATTTTCTTCTTTTTTTGTGGTGGCTCTGTTTTCTTTTGCTCCCTTTCAAGTTTTCGTTTCTTTATTTTGTTTTCTTTATCTAGTTTTTCTTTTTCTTTTTTTCGTGATACTGTTGCCAAGCTTTAGATGATATAGCACTCGGAAACTGGCTCCATGTGCGGCTTCCTTTGGTTTTTGTAACGATATCAGGAAATTTTAGGTGTTTTTTGAACGGATCCTCTCTACTGTCACCGTCTTTGTCTATAGCAATGTAATTCACTACGTTTTTTGGAGATGGTTTTGTGTTTTCATCAGCCCCTACAGAAATCATTGTATTAACTGGCCAGTCTTTCCCAATTGTTACCATTTTTGTAGCTGTAACATCTTCTGAGTTTAATTGGATATCTTTCGCTAACGTTCCGGCGTGATTGTCATCGTCCACAGAAATAACGACAGGAGTATCGTTATTAATTTGACATATATCTGGTAAGTTTATGTCACTTAATGCTGTTATGGATATATCGAGCAAAGATACCAAAGAACCAATGTCTGGTATCTGAAAGTCGCTGTCCTCAAAAGTATTTTTTCCCAAATCTTCCGGCCTTGGGCTTTTGGATTTTTTTTCAGAAGATTTCACTCGGGGAGTGGAAGTGGATTGCAAAGCTCGGGGTGTTTTCAATGTATCGTCCGAAGACTTGTTAACTTCAAACGATTTTGACTGTCGCGGAGTTGCAGTGGATTGCGAAGTTCGGGGTGTCTTCGATTTAGATCGTCGTTTTTGTAAGTATGACTCCTTTGTGCGGTCAAGTTCACGTATGATGATGCTTGGATTTATACCCAGCTTTGTTATATTCTCTTTCATCAGGTGAAACACTTGTCTGGCTATTTCAAAATGTCTGTCGTTGAGAGGTTTTTGTGAGATAGTTTGAGCAGCAGTTGCATTCCGTATCTGAGCGTCTTTTACGCATTTTGAAAAATCCACCTGTTCTACGTCAAACGGATAAAGGCCGCATTTACGGAATCCATTCTTGATTGTTTGAGTCATCTCTTTGTCTAGTGTCTCTTTGAAAACTTGACAGAAGTTTGTTTTTGTTACACATTTGTTAAGATTTTCAGCTCGACTCTGCCAATTTTTCACAGTGCGCTTCCATTCTTGTTTAAGGGGTTTAAACACACTAACATCAGCTGGCTGCAAAATATGAGTTGTATTCGGTGGCAATGCATACAAAATAATATCATTATCGTCGCAGAATTTACTCAGTGGCATAGACATATGTGACTTATGCCCATCTACAAAAAACAGAACGGGCTTTTTTGTGTGTTGGTTTGTCAGCCAATCGATGAACCCATTAGACATGTACTCAAAAAATACATCTGCTCGCATCCACCCGCTCTCGGATTTTCCTAAAATCCAGTCAGGCGGCATGTTGTCGACTACCGCTTTAGGTGGTCTTAGATAGGGAAACACCACCAATGGTGGACATATTTCCCCAGACGGTGTTATTACCACCAGTACTGTGATGTTCTCTTTCTCATTGCCTTTCTTCACTACGTACACATTTTTGTAGCCTTTAGGTGCTAGAACCTTCCCTGATTTAGGAGACAGTGATATCCCAGTTTCATCAGCGTTTAGAATACGGTCAGGATCATCTAAAATATCTAACGCATTTTTTTCAGCCAAGAAAAGGTGTAAGTCTGCAAACCATTTCCGAATGGAACTTTCCTTGATAGCTTCTCGCGCCTTGTTAATAGCCTCTGGTTCTCGGATGCTTATGTTGGGATGACGCTTGAGAAAGCTGAGGTACCATCGTATACCAGGCTTACCTCTAGGAAAGCGATGGTCTATGCCAAGATCTTTTGCAAGCTCAGCTACAGTATCCAGAAGATCATATTTGTTAATAGGAATTCCAGATTTTGCTGACTGAATTATCCAATCAACAATTTTTCTTTCTCCTTCATAACCAAATATAGGATCTGGACCAACTTTTCTCATTTTTTCAGCAACACGACCGTGAAGCCTGTCCTGTACAGTAGCTCTTGGAACCCCGTAGTATCGACACGCTTCTCTAATACCTCGAATGTTACCACGTATATCTGAAAGAGCGTTAATCAGTGCTTGTTCAGCGTAACCAAACCTTTTTTGTTTTTCTTTTTCATCTTTTTTCTTTTTCTTAATTTTATTAGTGACAGGTGCCATCTGAAAAAAAAACAAGCGCAATTCCAATACTAAGCACCTGAATCAAAATTTGTAGCAAATCAAGGGTTAATTAAGCACGTTCAATTAATTTTCCCTTGCAAAAAAAGTACCCTATGTCACTTTCTAAACTTCCAAGTATATGTACCTATTCTAACATCATTATGATCCGTTGTACCATTTTGTCGTGAAAGAAGGCAATGAATATAGAATTTACTTAGTTATGTCAGTTATCGGCCATACATCAACCCATACGGCCGGTAACAGGTTGTATTTTTACGATTTATCGGCCTTATTTAATTTGCGACGGCTGGAAACAGGTAAAATGTTTACTAGTTATCAGCCGTTATATTCTTATCACGGCCGGAAAAAGGTTACAATTTTACCAGTTATCGGCCGTTTTTTATATCCCACGGCCGGAAATAGGTAGGATTTTGACTAGTAATCGGCCGTTAAATATACGGTACTTTTGAGGGTCATATCTTTGGAAATATAAGGCAATTTAGCGGCCGGAATCTGGTAGTTAATGCAGAAAAATCTAGTTGCTTATAAATTTAAAGGGATTTGTGCTTTGAGAAATGAAGGTTTCTACTTATAGACAAAGAAAAAAGTCATAAACAATACCGGTTTACGGCCTTCCGGCCGCAAACTAGTTTTTGAAATAGATTGTTAACGTGTTCCCCGGCCGCCAAAAATATCACAAACTATGAATGTTTGATGAGTTTTGGCGCTCGAATATTAAAATTAACCATGTTATTTAACCGCAAACCAAAGCAAGCACCAAAAAAAACACAGTAACACTTTAAAACTAACCTCTGAAAAGCAAACCTCCCACTATTTTTTTTGCTCAATTTGGCACACGTCCGCACAGTAACTTTCTATATAACGACTGAGAGCACATTTTTTAATGTTCAAGGTTAAGCCGCCAGAGAATGAATTGTGAAGTTCGTCCGAATCGAAAGGCGTGTAAATAGAAAAGGATAGGTTACTATTACTTCTATTATTCAACACAATGTATGAAATGGCCGAAAAGGGGTAGTGGCCGGCAAACCGGTAGTTTTACCCTACAACGTTTCTCAACACAATTGCGAGAAAACAGTACAACTCTTTAAATCTCTGAGTAGGGTCATTACGCTGGATCGCGGCCTTGCTTTGTTTCGCGGCCTTTTAGAGGACCAATCGCATAAACATTGCAATAATTAGAATTCTATCTCGCCCTTCCTAACGTAATGTGGCTCTTTAAAAAGTAGGATAGTTGCATAACGTCATGCCTATTCAAATGGGTCGGTTTACCTAGACCATGTGCCGGAAATAAATCGTCCATTTTGTCAGCCGCGCTGCCAGCGCACGTACGCACGCAAAGCTGCAGAAAAAATAGCGAACCGGTCCCGCTTCCAATGTAAGTATTTCAAGTTTAAGATTAGTTATTACTTTTGTGATTGTTTTTATGTGCTTATAGTTGTTTGATTAACTTCATTTTGCATTTATTTTGGGAGTAAATTGCTTTAATACCAGTTTTATTTGGTGGCCGCCAATCAACACATTAAATTTTTAGTAACGTTGGTATACGGCCGGGTGGCCGCGGCACTAACTCACTGAATGAAATAAGTTTGCTTCCTTTCCTATTATTAACGTAAATAAAGTTTCGTTTTCTGCAACATTTTTATGCTGTCGGGGTTGGTTTAAATGCTGTGGTTAGTTCACGGCCACTAAAATATAATTTTATACGGATTTATAGCTATAAAGTGGCCGCAAATTAACACATGCTAACAAAACAAATCTGGTTCGCGGCCGTCTGAAAATCATATGAAATAAATCAACTGAAAGGGAAAAAATAAGATAATTTTATTTTCAAATGCTAATGTCGAATCAGAAGAGTTCATGCTGCTTTACTTGAGGGACCAAATAATATAACTTTATAAGCATTATTTGCTCAAACTGTTGCAATTATTATTTTATATAAAATGATGCAGTCGGGACCCATTAGAGGACTTTAAACAAACAGTAATGGGTCCCGACTGCATCATTTTATATAAAATAATAATTGCAACAGTTTGAGCAAATAATGCTTATAAAGTTATATTATTTGGTCCCTCAAGTAAAGCAGCATGAACTCTTCTGATTCGACATTAGCATTTGAAAATAAAATTATCTTATTTTTTCCCTTTCAGTTGATTTATCACTGCAGTCGGGTTCTTTTATTTTTTTAAATATTTTTTTTATTTTTGACCTTTTAGTGACTCAGTAAAACGATAAAATTTAAAAGTCCATCTGTTCTGTTTACATGCTTTAAATCGTTATATTATTTTATGTCCTAAATGAATGTTAGTTTATTTTCTTTTGTTCGACAATGGACATGTCTCGGCAAATCATAAATATTTTTACTGATATACTTGTTTGATATAGTCATAGGTACCACCGGCCTGCATTAAAAATTTATGTCGTACGATATTTTTTAGCTAGTATAATGAATATGGTCTAATGGTGTTAAACTATCTAGAATATTTGCAAAGGAAACGACAGATTTTTTTCTTTATTATCCTTACATAAATTGTCTGTTTTTTATGAAGCCTAAAAACGCTCCACTGCACCTAGTTATTTAATGTTAACGATTGTAGGTGGGGACTGGAATAGTCACGAATTATCTCTTCGACCTGAACGGCGCTCAGCTTTCGACATCTCCAGAGTAGAATTCTTCGTGCTTGCATTGCTGGGCCCAGTCTTCGGTCTCGCTAATTACTTAGAATAAGGACTTGTAAATGGGAACATAAATGGTCTGAGCCTTCAGCCGCGGCCTGTACAAAGGCGCGACAGGTTTCCTCCTAACAGCACCTTTAAGTAACTGTCGCGGCCTTCGACCGCGAATAGTCTCTCCATTTGGCATCAGCGTAAATAGAGCTCAGCATTTGGAATCGCCGTGGGAGTATTCCTCTAGCCCGCTTCACAGCCTTCGGCCGTGCCGCGACCTGTATTGAGCTCGGCCTTCAACCTCGTCGCGGCAAGTTTCCTCGCACCCGCATGATGGGGCTCGGCCTTCGGCCTGGCGTAGTTATTTAGAGTTGTGGCATGGGCGTGGAGACATACAAAATCTTGGTTTTCTGAATGCCAAAATATTACCGGTATTAAAATGAAACTATAACAAATTCATCTTGAGGTGGCCCCCTAAAGCATTGAAAAATTTTACTGAATATTTAGGTGTAGCTAAGCAATCTTTGGTCTCACAAGTGAACAGGAAACCTAACACAAAATCATAATCTTAGTTTCGGAGGAAACGAGATAAAATTCGTTAAGATGAATAGAGCTTTTTTTAAAATTTCATGGGTCCTACGATACGAGGTCACGGAGGATCCGTCTTCGGTTACCAGTGAGAGCGTTCAAATATTTTTTTATCATTTATTGTTTCTTCTTTGACCCCAGCTTGTCTGACTATGACCGCACAGGGGAAAAGGAGTTACATGCTACACTTAATATATTTTGTTCAGTTAGTTTTGGTGTAAGTGTCAGTAGGAAATTAATATCAGTGTTAAGAAATTAATTATTTTTTCTCAAACATGCTCGGAAATGTTTGTGTTATTACCATGAAATAAAGCCACAAAGTTTCTCTTTTATGGCTCCCGCCTCACTTTACTGGCCTAAGCCAGTAAAGTAAGTATGAAAATCCATTACCGTCCGCTGCTCTAACTTTTTAAATTTACTTACTAAAATTAAACTGACCAAGGAAAAATTACATACAGCCAACCACCTACTAAGTTATGTAAGCATACTTGCAAGATTAAAAAAAGAAAACAATCTATGGTATTGGTTTTTGTGCGGTTAAACATGGTGCTCAAATATGTTAGTGTATTAAAAATAAAAAAGGCGGCAAACTAAACTATTATTTCTTAATTACCTAGTAATTATTTTAATATTAATATTTCCTCGCATTGTTTGAGAAAAGCATTATACAATCCTCGGCCGGAACAGGGATTGCAGGACTCGTTCTAGACGGCCTCGTCTACGACTCGGCCGTCTATCCCAAACTCGTCCAGCAATCCCTTACTTCTCGGCCTCTGCAGTAATGTATTATTACCCCCTATGAGGTTGATATTTCTTAAATTAATGAGATAAACGAATGGCGTAGAAAGAAATACGTCTAGTGGCTAAAAGTGGTACTGTAGGACAGGGTTTCAGAAGACAAGAAGAGAAACGTTTCAGCACGACAGCACGTACTTAGGGATCTATTTATTGAAGCAATATGAAACTTACTAAGGATTACGGATTAGTAACTGAACTACTCGCACCATAGCGCAAAGCGAGGTATACTACCTACGTCACTAGTCGTGCCAATTATTAGTGGACACTCACAGTCAGTATTGGTCGAAGTGATTGGTCGAGTGCTTAATACTATCCAATTTTGTTTAATATTATGTAGGGCCTTCGGACAAAACCATACCGCAATTTAGAACACAAACAGCGTCATCTGTGGTTGGGTAGAGGAACTAATGCTACAGTACTTTAATTACTTAGAAGTGAATATTATTTGTTTTCTATTAATGCTGATTTTATGTTAATCAACGACACCCGCAAAATTATCTTTTAAATACTTTGCACGTGTTAGGCGTAGTTAAACAAAATTATATTTTTTTAATTAAATGAATGATCTAGAAGGATCAAACCACTTTATAGGAATTATTTCTTTCCGCATTTGTACCGATTCTATAAATGGTTTGTTTACATGTAGACCAAAACTGAAATTATGTATACACATGTATTAGAATAAATAAAATATAGCAGCGCCATCAAGTGGCTAAAAGTGGTACTTTAATTGCTTAGAAGTAAATGTTATTTTTTTTTCCGTTGGTTCTCTATTAATGATGATTTTATGTAACCTACGTCATCCGCAAAATTCTGTTTTAAATATTACACACCTGTTAGGGGTAGTTCAATAAAATTAGTATTCGAATTCAATAAACTAAATATAACAGCGCCATCTAGTGGCTCCTAGCTGTACTTTAACGAATCTTCTTAACGAATTTTATTTTTCGTCACAGTTCTGATCGCATAATTATGATTTTATATAGCCTATGACACCCGCGCAAGGATGCCGAATCGAATGATACCTTGTTTAACAAAATCTGACCATTGGTTAAGGAGTTATGAGGGAACATAGAATCGGACATACTTACATACATACATACATACATACATACGCACTAAACACATTACCCTCCTTTTGGGCTTCGCTGCAGTCGGGTAAAAATCTGACCATTGGTTAAGGAGTTATGAGGGAACATAGAATCGGACATACTTACATACATACATACATACATACATACATACGCACTAAACACATTACCCTCCTTTTGGGCTTCGCTGCAGTCGGGTAATGAACGGCCGCTGCTGAGCCGTTAGCTGACTATTGAAAATAGACAGTGTCAGTTTAAGGCCACTTCTTTCAAATAGACTATTTGGTTGGTGTTTAGATAATTTTTGTTTTTACAGAATGTCTACAAAAAAAACGAAAAAAAAATCTGTAACTTACACTCTTGAAATAATTTATTAGAAATAATAGGGTTTGAATCTGAATGTTCTGATATAGTTGGAATAACTGTAACATCATCCAGTGATAAAAGAGACCTTCCTTCTGGTTGCTTGCGAGTGACGCCAAATGTCAAACTTTCAGTTTCGCCTTCCGATAATTTTTCTGAGGTAGTAACGGTACATAATGGCAAGTTGTCTTTTGAAGTTGGCGCTTGAGATAATGCTACTAAGTCGGTGTCACGATTATCAGATCCCACTTGCTTCTTTAGGCTACTATGTGGAACTAGTTCGTTGCCATTTTCCAAACTTCCAGGTTCATCTGTAATCTGAATTTGGTACATCTGTTTCATGCATAGAGGGACGTTATTTGAGTCTGGTTTTGAAGATGAAGATATTTCATTAGGAACTGGAGATTTGGGGCTTAGGTTTCGGTTCTTGGGTGTACTGGTTTGGAACGGTATGACCATAATATCGTCCAGTGAAACCACTGTTCCCAGCTCAAGACCGCTAAAATCAGTTGTTACTAAATTCGACAAGCTATAATTCGGAACACTCTTAGAGGCATGATCGGGAACGTCAGCAGCAATCACAAGATTCAGTGGGACAGGATCATGAATATGCGACGGAGCGAGATCGGTAACATTTGGAGGGGTCACATCGGAAACATGCGGCGGATTTGGATCGGTAACATGCGGCTGCGGGGCGAGATTAGAAGCATTCGCAGATGTATGAGCCGAAACAATTGACAAAAGGTTGGGAACGCTCGACACTTCAAGTGTTGAGTTTGTATTGTCTTCGGATCCGGTAATATATTGAGGTTCTCTGGGTTCTGACCTCCTCAGTTTTTTGATTTCCTTTAGAATAAATTTTGTGTCAATCTTCTTCTGCTTTAAGACTGGTCTCAAATGACGAATCACTTTGCGGGCAGCGATGAGGTCTCCATTCGTTATTCCCGAGTTCTCACGCAAACCAGTCGGTCGACTAAATTGTTCCAATGTGTTTTGGACACATTTCGTGTAGTCGACTGCGTCTGGATCATACGGGAAAAGACCACATCGCCTAAATCCAATTCGAAGAATACATCACCATTCATCCAGCCTGATTCACTTCTTCCAAGACTCCAGTCTTGTGGTATGCTGTCGGTTACACTTTTTGGTGGTCTGATGTATGGGAAAACTACCAATGGCGGGCACATCTCACCACTAGCGTTAAATGTCGCTAGTACTGTCAGGTTATCTTTTTCGTTGCCAGCTTTAATTTGATACAAATTGATAATAAGTATACAATATTACAGGTAGACACCTAGTAGTTAGGCACTTGATTACATTAGATACTATTTACTCGATAAAGAAATTGTTGAAGTCTGGTTGACTATTAGTTAGTTATTGCTAGAAGTTGAAGGCTGTTTTACTATTAATAATTCAGTACTAATAGTTACTGTTAACAAGTTAATTAATAATAATATGAAGAAAATGTTGACTATTTAAAATACTAGTCTATTACACTCAAGTCTGTTAGTATTATGTTAAGTATATTAAGAAGAAAATGTTATGTTAACCAAACATGATTTGTTGCAAATTATTTTGATTAAAAACTATTGGACCTATGTAGTGTTTTATTTCCTTTTTTGCAGAAATAGTAATGTGATGTGTTTAAGAACGAGAGAAAAACAACTGCACCTATAGATGAGTAGTATGTTGAAGAAGAATAAATTCATTAGAGGTTAAGCGTTTCGAGTAAGGAAAAAAAGGAAAATAAAGTAGAGAAGAAAGGACAGAGGGAAGAATTGTTGCAGAAATTAATGACGAAGTTGAGTTGGGATAAGGTAAAATGCCCCAGATTAGAAGAACAAATGCTGTGAAAATATAAGATCTTAGAATAGTGTAAGGTTAGGTTAGAGTACAAGAAAAGGACGAATATTGAGGAGAAATGTGCTTTTTAAGAGTGAAGGCATGCGAGTGACAATCGCGGTCATATGCCAAATGATGTGGTTTATAATTATTATACCATATATTACACGGTGAAAAGTGTACGAAAACGTAAAAAAGTAGCATGTAATACCTGCTCGTAAGTCAATATTGTATGTAAAACTGGCGGCCGCGAACTGACTCTAGGGTGGGCGTGAACCGAAAAAAGTGGCCGTCATCCGGCATCCTGAGTAATTTTCAGGTAATTATTTATTTAAAAAAAAAACTGTTGGAATATTCCTTCAATACTTATTTTGAAAAATAACTTGATTATATCTGCTACTCCTACAGAAACAATCAGGACTTGCATTATGGACATATCATATTAATTTCAAGGAGCAAAGTTGCGAAGGCGACTAAAAGGCCGCCAACCGGCGCAATGACCCTACTACAGGTAAATGAAGATTAAAAGCTCTGAGTACAACAGCTAAATGAAACGTACTTTAACACTCTCTTGACTTGCCTTGCGAAGCACGGAAGCCCTCGGAAAAAATGCTACTATCGGTAGTCACGGGATGGTCACCCATCCAGCACCTGACTGCGCCAGTTGTTACTTAACCTAAGTGATCGAATCCAATTACTCGGTTCCACTAGGCCACGACCGTTTCCTAATAAAATCTATATTCTAATAAATTGAAATACTCAATTTCTCCTACTTTCGAAGATTGTCGATGTAATACTTCTATTGACAGCTTTATATGGGTAGGGACATTGTATCAAACTTT
Organism: Yponomeuta sedellus; assembly: GCA_934045075.1. Lineage (NCBI taxonomy): Eukaryota > Metazoa > Arthropoda > Insecta > Lepidoptera > Yponomeutidae > Yponomeuta > Yponomeuta sedellus. The sequence continues at coordinate 11,393,045 of OW203744.1, read as the reverse complement.
TACACATTACAAAGTTTAAATTAAATCATTGAAAGCAGTAAAGAAACCTTAATGAAAAGTCAGGAATATCAAGGACCATTTGCAGGAGACGTCAAAGAAGTTGGGACTCGGCAATTTCGTTTAGGCAACTTTTTAAATCCATTAAAAGTTGCTGAAGAGTTTGCTCCCGCGAAATATTATTGTTGTCAATTGGATCGAGACTGCGTCACTCGGTAGTCTTAGATACAAGCTGATGTGGTCTATTACACTACATAATTTATAAAGCTGGTGTAGTCTAATATCCTTCAATCATAGAGCTGAAGGCTACTATAATAAACGAACACAATGAAAATTAAATGCGTTTTATTTATTTTAGGTTCACAAAAACAAAACAAAGACAACATATACCGTAGAAACAAAACACATACTCGTACTCTACACAGCTTAGTGCCGATGAATTTTTATTTCAATCACAAAAATCCATTGAAAATGTGTAATAAATGCAAAACTAAGCCAGAAAAAACTACTCCTTCACTAATAGAGATAAAACATTTTTTTTTATATGAGAGTGGTTACAAGCAGATGAACAACTATACTATTTTTATTTTTAATGCACTAACCCGTGCTAAGGACAATTTTAAAAACCTATTTAGAGGCTAAAAATTCCACCCATGCCGGGATGCATGTTGGAAGGAGCGCTGGCACGGATAGCCAGAGGTCGCGGGTTCGAATCCCGGCATGGGTGGAATTTTTAGCCTCTAAATAGGTTTTTAAGATGAACAACTAATTTACATAATGTCACAGAGCTAATGTGCTGACGTGGTCTACTGTCCTTCACATCAAACCCAACTTTTGTCCTATTTTCCACCGGATTTAAACCCGGGTTAAAACGGCTTGACCCAGTTACAATGGCGGTAATACCCATTATGGCTATTTTTGGTAATTGAAATTGCAGGTATAAAACAATGAAGTCACAGGCGCAGCTATGGTAGCAGTGCATCGATAGAAAGTTGACCTCGCAATTGCAAGGTCCAGGGTTCGATACCTGAATGTCCCAATGACTTTGTCTAAGTTACATTGATGTGATGTGTTTGTAATTTTCTGTATTAGCAACACCATTCACCAACTGTCAATCAAAACATTTTGAGGAAACCTTAGTGTCTGAGGTGATCAAGTCACTCAGTGCTGGTAATCGGCAATTCGGGGTACTTTATCTTTAAGAGAAAGCGTGTTTCACGCGGTGTGATCTACAACATGCATTTATTTTGAGTGGTTTGCGAGACATAGCAAAATGAACGTGCCTGAACAATATAACTAATGAACACGATAGTTTTTCTTTTATAAAAAGGCATTTTATTTATTTATTTACTGATACTTTTTCGCGCTTAATTAAATGTGCAATGAGGCGGACTTAATGCCTTAAGCGTTTTTCACCATTCAACCGCAGGAGGTAAAAGAAAAATTGGTAAATGTACAAAAAAAAAACAAGAGAAAAAACTATAAATGCAATAAAATGCATTATCCCTCTACTTGCATGTCCCGAAAACATCTCGACACAAACTCGAATATGTGAGTACCATTAGTAGCCAGCCAGTGGTGAGTACCGCCTCTCAGTCTGTCATTGTTCTGACAGACGGTACTGATTTTGGAATGAAGATTTCTCCACTAAATTTTTTGTCTGTCTATCTATCTATAATCAGCCCACATCAACCCACTGCTGGGCATAGACCTCCTTTTTACTGTGCCATTCCTCACGGTCCTGTGATAATCTGATCCATCTTTGACCCGCAACCCTCACGATGTCGTCGGACCATCGTGTCGGTGGTCTGCCTACCAACCTCCTTCCTTCCCTTGGCCACCACTCCGATACTGCCCTGGTCCACTGGCCGTCTCCCTTTCTAGCCAAGTATCCAATTTTTTACTACACTTAAAAAATTCTGAGTCAGACGGCCAGTTTCTGAATAGAGAATTTCGCTAAGTAAATACTTAATTGTAGTGCTGTCTCTTCGAGTTTCTCAGCAAAGAGCGTGACAGAACGTTACTTAAGTATTTACTTAGTGAAATTCTCAATTCGGAAACCGGCATTTTTAATTACTATTATATGACCGCAAATTAAGAAATCCTGGATAGGAAATGGCGCTGGATAGGACATACACTACGCCGCGACAGGAGATGCCTGAACAGACAATCACTTACGTATACCCCATTGGGCAGCCGAAAGAGGGGGCGGCCAAGGACCACCTGGAAAAGATCACTAGACCAAGAGGCTAAATCGATGGGCACTAGCTGGCCTGAATTGGAGGCTGCCGCAGACCACCGTCAGAAGTGGAAATCTGTGGTTGAGGCCATAGGGCTCCGCTAGGAGTTAAAGGACCAAAGAAGAAGATTACGAGTATATGACCGCGGCTTTCAAATGATCTATATTTCAGCAGGTACATATAAAGATAAAGGTGTCATTTACATAAAAAAATATGTAATCAGTTGGAGAAAATGTCTACATTTTTGGTAAATTTCATGCAGATGCGTTTGGGCATGATTAAAATTAAAGAGATGACACATGCAACTTTTCAAAATATTAAAAATAGATAGATAGAGAACACTTCATTGCACAACTAGAAAAATATTACAACCATGATTCTTAAATCTGAGTAGGTAATGTTATATGGCGGTCTTATTGCTAAGAGCGAAGGAAGAGATCTCTTCCAGACAACCTTTGGATGGAAATATTTAATCTCTAAATATCGAGGCAGCAAATACATATTTCTAAAGTTATTGTGACAATAATCCGAACATCCAAATTAACACCGGCACCGGCCATTATCTGTGGCTTAAGCCTGGGTTTATAATGAGAATTGGGCTTCATGTAGGTTACTAGATTTTGTACACACTTTCGTTAGCGTGGAATTCAAAACATACCGATACCGCTTTAACTAAATTCTTCTTATTAAATTCCATTACTCAAACAAGCTTGTGACTATTGATAAATTTTCCAACTTTTGAAGTGTCTGATCCGTCAATAAAAAAAAAACACTTTAATCTTTCATTCCTTTTTACCCACTTCGGGGGTTGAGAATTTCCGTAAAGATAAGCAAAAAAAAACAACTATTAAATAGATAATTATATTATTTTTAATGCACTAACCCGTGCTAAGAACAATTTTAAAAACCTATTTCGAGGCTTTGCTATTTTTGTATATTTTGCAGCCTGTACGTAATACAGAGAGTATTGTAAAGAGGTCCGAAATTTCACTGATGCCGGTAAGTCGCCCATTAGCTCAGTTGGGAAAGCGCTGGCACGGTTAGCCAGAGGTCGCGGGCTCGAGTCCCGGCATGGGTGGAATTTTTAGCCTCTAAATAGGTTTTTAAAACTATTGAATAACTTGATAACAAAACAGACAACAACCATTACACGGTATCATCATCATGAGCCATATGACACTCACTACAGGACATAAGCCTCCCTTATGGTTTTCCAAGCTTCACTGTCTTGTGACTCTCCGCCACCGTAACCAAGTCGTCAGACCCATTCAGGTCCAAAATGACCATCTGGCGGAGGGCCTGCCCACACTGCGTGAACCGCGGTGGCCAGGCCAGAACTTTCTCGCCCCAACGGCCATCAGTTCTTCGAGCTATGTGCCCGCCCACTGCCACTGCAACTGAGCAATTCTTCGGGCTATATCAGTAACTCGGGTTCTTCTGCAGATCTAGTATTCCTGATTCGATCACGCAGAGAAACTCCTTAACCGATATAATTACAAGTTATATATAATTACAAGTTGTACTAAGTTGTGGCACTAATTCAATGGCTTTATTGTACTCCACTTTTTTCTTTACTCATATTTCACAGCCATGATGGTGTACCACGTCCACAAAGGACCAAGCTCGCCTGTCGGCAAATAACCTTATAAACTACTAGCTGGTCCCCGCGACTTCGTCTGCGCAGGATTAGTATTTCGAGTAGCTTAGCGTTGCGTACAAACGGTTTTGGAATCGCATGCCAGAATGGCTCGCAGATGTTAGATTTTTTCCTACTTACTTGACACTTATCGCCATATTTTGGACCATTCACACAATACCCTCATAATTTATAGCCTATGTGTTATTCTGATAAATAAGCCATATTATTGTAAGGTTTCATTAATATCCATACAGTAGTTTTTACGTGAAAGAGTAACAAACATCCATCCATATTTACAAACTATCGCGCTTATAATATTAGGATACTTGTAATATTCCGTTCCCTCCTACCGCGGTCAACCCATCGACGCCGTCGCTAATCCTCTTCTTAATAGGATTTCATACTCGAGTAATTCGAGATGATAATTGGAAGCAGACGGCCACAAGGACCACAGTTTGAGAGCTTATGTAACATTCAGGTAACAAGACCCCTTAAGTGTTCACATCTATGTTATAAGATTTACGGCGCATTTAGCGGCACCTTCAAGGGTGGAGTGATACTTAGCCAAACAGTATAACGATTGGCAGCCGATTCACGCTCATGCGAATAGAAAACGTAGACGCAAAATATTCGAAGTATTAGACATTTGCCGCATAAAAATCAGTTTCATGTATTCTGGTATTGTAAGTTTGGGATCAAACGTTACTTTGCGGAAATCCACAATAGCATTAAAATGTGAAAATTACTTTGCTAAAAGTGTGAAATTTCACATTTTTGCCAATCATTGTGTGATTGGCAAAAATGTGACACACCACCACCGACACCATTACTTACGTGAGAAAATACGCGACGCGTTTCGCCTCTAACACGAGGCATCCTCAGGCTCACAAGTGCAAGTACTTGTGAGCCTGAGAATGCCTTTTTGGCAGAATTTAGCAAAGTTATTTTCACATTTAATGCTATTATGCATTTCCACCAAGTAACCCCTGATTCCATACAAGAATCCCTATTACCTAGCTTATAAATAAATCTAAAGAACGGAGGAACTTCTCGACAAAACATTCGGCTGACAAAAATACTTTCATTTGAAGTGGCAACCTTTCAATCGATTTTTGGATGGTTAATGCAAAAACCGGTCGTAAAAAGTCCTGAACCTGAAAAGGCCTTGTAGAGTCAGCAAAAAAAAATGGACGAACCATTCAAATTAATCCTTTTTTTGCTGACGCTGCAAGGGGTTTAGGTTAACTAGCTACTAATTACTGTGTGGTGTCGGCCAGAGAATATCACAAACCCAATTCTTCCCGCGGGTGTCGTAAAAGGCGACTAAGGACACAAACCGGGGGGTGGGAAGCAGCGCCCCCTGCAGTACAATTCCACCAAACTGCGATCCCCAACCCACATGCCCAGCGTGGGGATTATGGGCATTACCCCCTCTGATAGCACATCGTGGCGCTCTTTAGGGGAGGGCTATGTCCAGCAGTGGACTAGATTAGCCTGACGACGACGATAATTAGAAGCATGTGTGAAAGATGACTATGACGTAAGTATCACGCCGAACAGCGCCAGGTCGTGCTCCAATTTACCAATAAACAACCGTCACTTTCCTAAGAGATAACACGTTTTTTTAGCCTCCCTGCGGAGGTCTGAGTAAAGTTCAGTGACAAAATACCTTTTGCGAGTCCCAATTTCGAAGTCACTAAGCTTTTAGGGCCCTTGGGGCGAGGCTATGTTTAGACTGAGGCGGTTTCGACGTGTCGACTGAAATTTCCATCGAAGTGGCGTGGGACCGACCCTTGCTAAGGCGTGGGTGTGAAAGAGAAAGGAATAAGTAATACACTGAGAGTTTTGAGAGATAAGATTAACTATAGGTAACCATACATACATACATTCATAACCTCACGTCTGTATCCCAGAGGGGTAGGCAGAGACCAGGGACTGCTCACCTTCGCTTCATCAACATTCATAAGTCGTTGCATGCACGCACGCCGGTTCCGGGTACTTTTTATCTTTCCCTTTGCTAATACATCCCCTATTTGGTCGATTTATGTCCGCCTGGGATATCCCTTACCAGCCCTTCCACTCACATTCGCAATTTATATTTGTTTCGTCAATCTTTCTTCCTCCATCCTCTCCACATGTCCAAACCAATGCAACATTCCTTTCTCAATTCTAGTCACTACATCCTCTTTCAGTCCACAACGTTCTCTAATCAGACTATTGCGTATCCTGTCATTCAAAGTAACACTATACATACTTCTCAAGGACCTCATTTCTACTGCATTAATATAGGTAACCAACACAATGTAAATACTAGAATAAGCTAGAATAAGCATAAACTTTCGTTCCCAAGATTTAGGCTGGCAAAGGTTAATACATCCTTCATGGGGCGTTGTATCCGTTTCTATAATAAAATCCCTGAAGATATATTAAGTATAAAAATATTGTCCCAAGCACTTCAGCGTCCAAGTGGTCCCTCACCCATCTAGTGTGAGTGAAGGTGCCACTGGATGCCGTATAAATCATCTCATTACGTAGATGCAAAGGATAATATAAGATAACGTTTATTGAACCAGAAAAAGGTGTGTACATGTTAACAAAACAAAATTTGGCTTATTTAATATCTAGTACTAAAAGTTAGACTTAGATAATAACATGTCTTTTGTAAAAACCTATTTAGAGGCTAAAAATTCCACCCATGCCGGGGCTCGAACCCGCGACCTCTGGCTATCCGTGCCAGCGCTCTATCAAACTGAGCTGATGGGCGACTCACCGGCATCAGTGAAATTTCGAACCTCTTTACACTATTCTCTGTATTACGTACAGGCAGCGACATCTGGCTGAAGTCAATTGCATCACTTACAGCCCCGACTACCTACTTTGCAGTTAGGTTTTTACAGTTATATCTAATATATCTAATATATCTAATATATGTATGAATATTAGTTGTAAGTCAGTTTATGCACATATTCTTAAAATATACTACATGTACACCTACCTACCTACTCTCTTCATCTTTCAGTTCTATCCATCCCAAGGTTGTCTGGAAGAGATCGCTTTTAGCGATAAGAATGCCAATTGTATACGGCAATAGTAAGCCTAAGATATGTAAGCCTTTTTATGCATTTTGTTTTCCAATGTGTACAATAAAGAGCTCTAATCTAATCTAATAATAATAATATGTTTTTATTTCAGAATACACAGTTCCAGATTACAATATATTATATTAATAACAATACACACAAACAAAACAAAATAAAAGAGATACAGCAATAATTAATAATTACATATCTACGGTCATTTTCGATTACTATCGCGCTGAACGGAGTGCCAATGTTGGTGCAGTGAACTGCACACATCCTCACACAGACACGACAGAATCTCATTTTTGGAGGCCCTTAATCTGCTCCAAAATGAGGCAACTCTATTTCGGACAGTGGCAAAGAAGTCCGGTACCCTTGCCGTGCCGATGCGAACATTTGCGATGCACTACAAAACCGAGGCAGACGTATTAGTATACGAAAGGCGTCATTATATTGTACTCTCAGAGTACTTTACGCGCTTCTCGTGTAATTAAACCACAGCTGGCAAGTATAAAAACTTTGACAGTAAGCTTTGAATATGAGTTATGACGATACGATAGCGGATTTGATTTTATAATTGTGAGGTTGACATTTTTATTTATTGTATTGAATCTACTCTGCTACTACTACTGCTATCTTTTTCATAGTTGATGAGGGAGAAATTAAAAACCAGGCTTCTTTTCTATGGCAATTACCTCGCAAGCGCCCATTTAAGTTCCAATGGTCACGTTGCACCCACGATTCACTACGATTAAACACTACTACCAACCCGGACTTGGCCCCCGTGGTGGAGTATGGCCTAACCTTCCTGCGATGCAGGAAGAGACCCGTGCCCCAGCAGTGGGGACATACAAGCGTTGATAACGAAAACACTACGTGGACTAGAAAAACCCATTAGTCTATTTCTGTTCGCAAACAAAAAGCGAACGTAAAATCTGCATCACGAAAATAGTGCACTAATCCCATTCGATTGCTTCGAACGTGTACAGTCGACCGACCCTGGCGTGTACGGTTGACTGCTAGAAAACGCTTATGCATTAGGTCCGCCGTATTGTTCTTTTGATGATGATGATAGCAATCCTTGGTATGTCCCCACTGCTGGGGCACGGGTCTCTTCCTGTTTCGCAGGAAGGTTAGACCATACTCCACTACGGGGGCCAAGTCAATTTCTACATTTATTTTATTGGAATAAAAACATATAAATAAGTCTAAGGATCAAGTACATATATGACACAAGTGGTTTATTGCACATCCAGAAGAAAACAATACAAGTGACATGCCTACTGTATAAGATATCACTTTCTTTGCAGTAAACAAACATTATTAGCTTTTCATTATTTGGTCAATTTATATAATCAATTTAATATTTATAGAATCCCGGCATGGGTGAAATTTTTTGCCTCTAAATAGGTTTTTAAATTATATAATCAAATCATTTCTACATAAATTTCATGCTTCGCAAAGCACGTTAAGCCGTTGGTGTCGGCTGTCATATAATGGCAGTCGTTAAGCCATGTCAGAGACCTTATGGGCGAATTGATTACAATCCTCTGTTCAATCCGCCATTGTCTTACAATCCTCCGCCAACCCGGACTTGGCCCCCGTGGTGGAGTATAGCCTAACCTTCCTGCGATGCAGGAAGAGACCCGAGCCCCAACAGTGGGGACATACAAGGGCTTATAATGATAAATAAATAAATTTCAGTTACAGTACGGGCACAGATTAGATAATAGTTACTACGTAACAGATACATCACTCCCATACTAAAGCGAAAATACCTACGCTATAATAGCCTACAAAATCTTAATAATAATAACTACTGTTCACAGCGAAGAGAAATATACCATAAGTACCCGCTCAAAGAGTCGAGATTGTGTTGCCCACCGTGCGACTCACGTGCAAGCGCGTCATCGCACAAATGCGCTAGGGTTACCTATGATGATTATTACTGGAATAAAAAGAATGTTGTGAAAGAACCATATTTATTTATTTGTCAAAAATATGTAATATAAAATGACAAACTGACTTTGTTTGAGTTGTTATTAGATCAGGCTGCCCTATTATCGCAAGCCAATTGCGGCGGCGTCTGAAAAGCAAACATTAAGTATCAAACTTAATTTTTCGTCATTGTGGGCGATTTTGACCGCCACGTTTATCCTGAAAATGGAATGGTTTCTATTTTGTCCCTCTCTATTCCTAGACAAATATCTAAAAAGAAGGGGACTGACAAAACTGATTTTAGTTTTTGGATTGGGCGTGGCGGTCAGAGTCGACCACATTATATTGGTTTGAATTCAAGAAATACGTAAATATTTGACATCCATGTTTGTTGTACATGTTTTGTTTCTAATGTTTACTACGAAACACTAAAAAGCCAATTTAGTTGATCCTAAATTAAAATTAACATTAAAAACAAATACACGCACGACAAAGATTGTTAACTACCATCGATAAAATTTTACTAAAGTATTAATATTTTATCGATGGTAACTACCCATCTTTGTCGTGCATGACTCCACGACTTTTAGCAACTGCTAAAAGTCGTGGAGCGAACTATTATAAAATTGTTATTTTTGGCATTTTCCATCAATTAAAACTGTTTTTATACTGATTTATGCTCGTTTATTACATTTTTTACAATTTTCCAACGTTTCGGCACTTTTTCAGGTGCCGTGGTCCCGGATGACGGTCATCTGTTGTTTTTATACGGATTTATGTTTTTATACGGATAAAAACATAAATCCGTATAAAAACGGAACGGATACGGATTTATGCTCGTTTATTACATGTAATAAACGAGCATTAATCCGTATAAAACAATTAAAACAGTATTAATTATGTCTACTGCTAGTGTTAACCTTAGAAAATACTATTTTACATCAATTTACGACTATAAATTGTTGTGCATTTTTTAAAATTTTCGGTATAGCCACAGTACAGCCGTGAAAACGTGACAGACAGAGACACTTACGCCTAATAATGTTAGAACGGATGTAGTTATTTAGAATCAAAATTAACAAGTCCACGAAAAAAAACAGTTACCTTTATGTATTTATTTTACTTTATTTTATAGTACCTACCTACCTAAATGTTAAAAGAAATAAATATAAGATTTAAAATACTACTTACCTTTCTTCGTCTCTCGGCAGTGAAAAAATGATAATTCTTCATTTGTTTTTTTTACTTTTACAACCATCCACTGCACAATAATACTTACGTGGTTTCGCGGCATTTCGAGTACTTACTTAGTAAACGCGGGAAACTTGCGGTGCGAGCGCTCAGGCAGGCGTAGCGCCCCTTTGTCGGTTGTATCGTGGACGATACGCCGAGCGGCAGGTATATAACGCGTGACCTTGAGCGAGTGACGGACGCCTGGTACGGGCGACCTTGCAACTAAAATGTTGAGATGGACACTGCATCGACTGTACCATTCGCAATCCGCAATTCGCGATCAAACAATCGTATATTAAGGTTGTTCCACAGCTATTTGCTACGAAATTTGATTTCATGAACAGGTGGTCAGAAACTCTGGCTTACAATCACCTGACGTTTGAAATTGTTCAATCTGAAATGTTTTATTTACTCTTCTTTAATTATTTAATTTTTACCATCTTAAATGTTTTAATGTAAATATGTAGGGTATAGGGAAGAACGGGTGATTGATTGTAGTGGAACTGATGAAGTTATAAGGAAGATTGCTGGCCTTGCTTTGAGAGTAATGTATCTGGGGTGCTGCGAGAGCGAAGGAAGGTTGACTATGTCAACCTACTAGAAATTGTGTTTATCTAGTAATATCTACGTATATAACTATATTTTATAAAAATATATTTATTAAATATGTATTTTAATTGACTACATGCATATATTATTTTTATTTATTTATTGACAGTAAAATATTTGCATGTAGGCTTTATTTATTTTTATATTTAATTTACTAGTTTAGTTGGAATAAAAGGGCCTCGCTGAAAATCAGCGCCTTTTGAATGATGTGTATTTATACACACATTCAGAGGCACAACGCTGAGCGTGGCACCTTTTGCCAGAGCCTGTCAATTTAAAATGTGTTTTTCTAAAAGTGTATGTTGCCTTACCATGTATTTAGATGTACACATTAGTTTTAATTTTCTTTCATGTTCCTTTTATATCTGGCAATAAACAAAATTTGTCTTTGTCTATGTTCTGTCAGGGGTCACCACTATAGGGAATAGCGGGTGATCGTGCTCTTCCACTATAAAGGGAAATTTCCCGCCAGGCATATCGTATGCCTGGGGACGGCCGGTCCAACTATTGTTAGTCGGACGTTATATTTATGATATGTCATTGAAACACTTTGATTGCGCGATGCAGGAATGTTGGAGTGTAGTGCGCGCGCAGAGTTGACATGTGCTCGCCGCATTGGGCATAAGCCTTCTCTCAGAGAGAGAGACAAAGAGAGAAAGAGTATGGGCTTAATTACCTGCGTGCCCACCTTATGGCAATTTCAAGCGCTGAGGTATGTGAACACCTCAAATACTCAGGTTTCCTCACGATGTTTTTCCTTCACCGTTAAGATAAGAAAAGATAATAATATTCTTTATTGTACACCAGCAAACAACAAACAAAAAATAATTACAAAGATACAGTACAATTGGCGGCCTTATTGCTTAGAGCAATTTCTTCCAGACAACCAGAGAGTTGCTAAAGAAAAAATAAGACGGGTAGTTGGTGCAAATATGAATATTGATATACACACTTATAACTTTTAATTGACGATTCTGAGTGCGGTGGTTAGACAACAAAGTTATTGGTATCTACCGGAATTCGAACCTACGACCTCTCAAATGAGAAGCCGGCGTCCTACCGCTCCGCTACCACCGTTTCTCTGATATTGAAATTTTCAGCAAATATTTTACGGCCAGATATCTACGGTGAAATTAAACACATTCACAGATTGTGACATAAATGAAATCTGAAAATGCTAAATAATAATATTTCCAGACAACACCATCACTTGTTCTTCTACAAGAAGTTTTCCTTTCCCAAAGTAATACTCTCTGTATTACGTACAGTCGGCAACAATTTTAAAATTGTCCCTAGCACGGGTTAGTGCATTTAAAAGAATATAACATGCATACAGTTAAATTGAAGTTTAATTTTAAATCTACAAGCTGAACTCGCAAATGTCGTTTTGTATCTTAACTAGTAATTGCCATATACATTTCATTGAAATTGGTGAGACCGTTCCTGTGGAGTTCAATAACAAACGTGGGATTGTAGGGCAGTTTGCCAAACATTTATTAACTTACCACCGGCTTAAAAGTATTTTTTGAATAGTAAAAGGCGTACAGTGTGTTTCAAATATCATATTAAACAGTGGCGATTTGAATTACATGATTGAATTACAAATAGAGTTACCTAATTACAAAGGCTCAAAGTTCATTGAAGGCCTCTTAAGCTTTATAAAAAAGAGCGGTGGTAGCGGAGCGGTGTAGAACGCCGGCCTCTCAATTGGGAGGTCGTGGGTTCAAACCCCGGCATGTACCAATGACTTTGTTTTCTAAGTTATGTACATTTGTGAAATTATAGTAGCAATACTACTCGCTGACGGTGAAGGAAAACATCGTAAGGAAACCCTAGTGTCTGAGGTGTTAGCGTACCTCAGCGCTTGCTACGTACAATGGCCCAACTATGAGGCTAAGTGCGGAAATCTCAGGTCTAACTAACTAAAAGCTTTATAAAAAAAAAACAATACAAATACAAAAATATTTATTGCCAAATAAGTTTTTACATTAGCATTTTTACACAGCGGGCCTCGCACTAGGTAAACCTGTATCGCGGGCGCCCAAAACAGTTTTTTCAATGATTGTGTTATACGAGCAAACATTATAGAGACAAACATGCAATTGTCATCATGACACAAAGAAAAATCAAACAAAGGAAAACAAAAATCGCAGAACAACAGCTGGGGTAATAAAATATACATAAATATATGTGTAATATATTTGTATAGCAAAAATTGCAAAAAATATTATAAATCTATGCATAACTATATACATACATACACACATACATACATAATATATACATAGACACGCATACATACATATATATATATATACACACACATAATATATACAGACATCTAAATTTAATTTATAATTATCATAAGAATGTAAATTGTGAGCTGGTGGGGTTTAACAAGTTATTTTGAGAACAGCCTCTGTTTCATAATAGTCCATGCTTAAAAGCCATTGATAAACTTTTATTTTTGCTTCACGAATTGAGTTGTATTTTATATCGCAGTGTTGGACACATTTATTGTAAATAAATGGGAAAGTAAATGTGCGAAAACGCTGGGCGAATTAAGTTTTTGTGGGATGAATCTTTAATTTGAAATTTCATTGTTCAAGTAATTTCGAATACATGTGCGAATTAAGTACTTCTTTGTGTTGACATAGTAGCGCCTTCAAAATATACAGCTGACGTACTGACAATACTTGGGCTTCTAAGTACAACGCGCGGGTAGGGTATCGGAAAGGCCTTCTCAGCATCACCTTCAGCACTGATCTCTGCGCTCTTTCAATGGTAATAAGATGGCTTTTGGCTGCGCTACCCCAGGCAGAAATGCCGTATGAAAGTTTCGACTGACAGAGAGCGTGATAGACTAGCTTAAGATGAGATTTACTAGCTCCATCCCGGAGGAGCTTCCTTATTCCTACGAGCTTTCTGATACGTCCAGACAGTGTCAATATGTGCTGGTTGAAATTAAGCCTTTCGTCCAAAATTATACCTAGGTATTTGACATACGTAACTCTATCGATAGATTCACATGAGCAGCTTTGTAGTTGAGATGAGTTACAGGTGTGAATTTTTAGGCCAGTTTTTAGAATTGGGGCTGAAGCCCTTGTTTTATGGAAGCAAAGATATTGCGTCTTAGAGGCATTCAAAGTAAGCAAGTTGTTTTTGAGCCAATTCGATTGTGCAAAGGCCTGCTTCCGCTGCCGAAAACACGGTGCTCCACGTTGAGCCGGTGAAAATTAGCGCAGTATCGTCAGCATAGCACACGACATCCCCGGGGGACTGAGATAAAAATACCTCTAACAAGTCATTAATATAAGTTAAGAAAAGGGTGGGTCCTAGGATACTGGGGGACACCGAACGAAGTTACGTTTGCTTCGCTAACTAGCGCCTCCACCCTAGTGCGAGATTTACGACCTGTTAGGTAGGATCTGATCCAATCCAGAGTGATACCCTTGACTCCCATGGTTTCAAGTTTTCTTAAAAGAATCGGATGTGAGACTGTATCGAATGCTTTGGAGAGGTCTAAAAAAACGCCGATACACGCCCTTTCACCATCCAAGGCTGAAGATACAATGTCTTGCATCACAAAGGATAGTTCAATGTATTCAGTTTTCAATAACATTCTATGCTGCGAATATTGCGAATGTGAGTGGAAGGGCTGGTAAGTGACGTCCCAGGCGGACATACATCGACCAAATGGGGATGTATTAACAAAGGGAAATATAAAAAGTACCCGGAACGGGCGTGCGTGAATGCAACGACTTATGAACGTTGATGAAGCGAAGGTGATCTGTCAGGATCGTGGCAAGTGGCGGTCCCTGGTCTCTGCCTACCCCTCTGGGATAGGGGGATAGGCGTGAGGTCATGTATTATGTATGTATGTATGTATGTATGTATGTATGTATGTATGTATGTATGTATGTATGTATGTATGTATGTATGTATGTATGTATGTATGTATGTATGTATGTATGTATGTATGTATGTATGTATGTATGTATGTATGTATGTATGTATGTATGTATGTATGTATGTATGTATGTATGTATGTATGTATGTATGTATGTATGTATGTATGTATGTATGTATGTATGTATGTTCTACAATGACATTCAACAAACAGAATGTAAATTCTTTACGTTGAAATATATTAAGAGAGAGAGAGAGAGAGAGAGAGATTTGAAACCACAAACACAATGTAACACGATATTAAAATAATACAGACAAATAAGAAAAGAAAGAACAAAGAAAAATATTATAAAACAAAGAATAGGATATAAAACAAACATTTACAATGTAGAAGGGCATTGTATCTCCGCAGCCCCAAACAGGTAACTGACTCAGCATTTGCTGCAGGCTGGGACTGCAACACTGATTTTCAGTCAGCACCTATTCTTTTATTTCTATTCTTCTAATTACTGTTTTCTGATTTATTACAAATGGTTCAAACGTAACTTGAAGTCTTCAACGCCCTTGGCGTAGTAACGGCCCCAGTAAAGCACACTTAAATACTCGAATGTCGGTTAATCACGCCTCGAGAGGAGCCCTGAGGGCGTTTCCGGGTCCTGAGGGAGAGGGCGCTGAGGCCGAGGACTTGACAGCCTGAGCATCGAGTGTTTGCACCTTTTGTTTTATGCAAACGCGGGCGTGAAGGCCGTTGCCTATTTGGAAGGCGAGAAATAAGCGGTTTTGTCTATTTTTGACCACGTAGCCGTAATTAATTCTCAAAATAGAGGGCGATGGATTGATGAAAACGAAATACTAGGTAGTTACGTCTAGTTAGTTAGTTAGACCTGAGATTTCCGCACTTAGCCTCATAGTTGAGCCATTGTACGTAGCAAGCGCTGAGGTACGCTAACACCTCCGACACTAGGGTTTCCTTACGATGTTTTCCTTCACCGTCAGCGAGTTTTACCTATTGCTACTATAATTTCACAAATGTACATAACTTAGAAAACAAAGTCATTGGTATATGCCGGGGTTCGAACCCACGACCTCCCGATTGAGAAGCCGACGTTCTACACCGCTTCGCTACCACCGCCGAGGTAGTTACGTCTGCTGACTCTACCATTAATCTTGGCGTATCAACGTTTCAGCCACAATTTGCTACGATTCAATTGTGAGCTTGTAGTCGGCCTCACTAAATACTTTAGGTATCACAAAAAAGCGAGGTGGTACGGAACCCCCGGTGCGCTAGTCCGACTCGAACTTGCCTAGTTTTTATAGTGACTTACGCATTTGCTTTCGCAAAATACAATTTGGTGGAGTCATAGTGACATTTACGAAAAACGCGAAATAAGTTTTTCTTTACTATCTACGCACCGCATATTAAGCTTAATCATTTAATAGGTTATTATTTATCTGTTTTTAGTGCTGAAGCGTTTTTTTCTATACAGAACCCTAAAAAAATTAAAATAATAACTTTTACAGAGCACAATCCCTTGTCCTCATATTAGGCTACCCTGTGCTACGGTAACCACTAACCAGGCAAGGACATCTCAAAAATAGAAAAACTTCCATTCCATTCCATGCCATTTGTACAAATCCAGTACGTCGGCCTCCAGTGGGCATCGAACCCACGACCTCTGTTTTCGCCGTCAAGCGTGTTAACCGCCAGACCAACAAGGCAATCAAAAAACCCCTCCCATTTGAAATGAGATATAATATTATTGGTTTATTTCCCAGGTTTCTCATTTCCTTCGCCTTTATTGGCTTTCGCTGCGCGATTTTATGAAATCTTATCTCGGCGTAATGTTTATCTGGCAATCCAATACCACGAGTTGGAATCACAGCCTTTGTGCCTCAATATAATATGTTTATTTGTTCGATAAAAGCTACGTCACAGTACGAATACGACAGATGGATCCAATTGGTAGATTGGCAAATATATCTGTATCTACTCTGCCCCCGTTATGATAATTGGCACAATGACAGTATCAAATAATCGAAGACTTTACAATATAAGGGGAAGGTACATATTAAAAGGATTTAAAAAACTGATTTAGTATTTTATAAAAAAATGTTTTTACCGATATTTTAAATAAAATAAACGATTATAATACTGTTTTCAGCCATTTTGAATGAAACACCAATAACACAGCGTGACATCATGATTAGGTAAACATTTGTTTACGTTTACCTAGGCGTGACATCGGATTCGACGCCATGACACTGCGTGCTCATTTCCCACAGATTTAAAGTAATTTTAGAAAAATGGCTTTAACTTTCGTTAAAGTTTAGTTTATTACTGAAATATAGGTTTTTTATAAATAATAATTGTGTCTCCACATTATGAAAGAGGATTTGAAAAATCTTTCGTCATGCCTATTAGCTTCCCGTGACTACCGCCAGTGGCATTTTTCCGAGCGCTTCCGTGCTTCGCAAGGCACGTTAAGCCGTTGGTGCCAGCTGTCATATAACGGCAGTCGTTAAGCCATGTCAGAGGCCTTATGGGCGGTTTGATAACTTCTGACAGTAAGGCCCGCCACTGTCTTACAATTCTCCACCAATCCGGACTTGGCTCCCGTGGTGGAGGATGGCCTAGCCTTCCTGCGATGCAAGAAGAGATCTGTGCCCCAGCAGTGGGGACATACAAGGGTTGCTATCGAATAATAATGGTTCATAGATATTTAACTCAGTACTGCCCCCGTTATTATTTGGACTACATAATAAAGCTTGAAAAAGAAGTGAGATGATTTATACGGCGTCCAGTGGCACCTTCACTTACTTTACGTAGGTGAAGGGATCACTCGGATCCTGTGGCTTGCCTACCACTTATACCATTCTGAAAGCTTAGTCAGCCTAGCCTACAGACCAGTATTGACTGGTCTTTCCTTGTTTTATACACTACGAACACACTATAGGGCACAGGCCCTACAATATACATTATATAGTCAGCATCATTATTAATTACATTTTTTTAATGCACTAACCCGGTTCTAAGGACAATTTTTAAAAACCTATTTAGATTTCTTAGCCTCTAAATAGGTTTTTAAAATCATTATTCATACTCAGGCAGTATCACTCAATTACAAGACTGTTTTTGTAATAAATAAAATACGTTAGTACGTAGAGTGGTGGTAGTGAGTCAACTAAGCCGAGGGTTTCTTCACGATGGTTTCCACGCTGTTGTTAGTAACTTTAATAACAAAGGCGCACATGCTCGCACTGGGAAACGAACCTAGGCCTCTCGCTGCCGAGTCCATAGTTCTACCCACTAGGCTGCCACCGCTTGTACTACTGTAATTGTTACTGTTACCTGTACTTTTATGTCTAATTTATTTTGTTGCTAGCCATGAAGGAAATCAATATTCTTATCATCCAATATATATGGCTGATTGAAACCTGCGATAAACTCCAATTTTAGTCCCAGTTGCTGGAAAATGTAATCTAGCCTATAACATTTAGGAAGCCATTCGTAAATGATGTCACACAGTAGGGGGAAATATATAAATACTTATATAAATATATTCTCTTCACAAAAAACGATCATAACATAATATAATGAAATGAAACGAAATGAAAAGGTTTTATTCAAAGTAGCGCAGAAACTGCGGCTTAATGAACGTGTAGTGCTTCCTACATGGAGCTTTCGCGCGCCGCACGCGTGCTGGCCAGCGGAATACTCTCGCCGCCGCGCGACACAAGTGTCATACAAACAGTCACGTCAAGTAACTCGTTTTTGCTGTCACGAATTTTCTGGCGCACCCAAATTTATTCCTGCTGAATCTTAAAACCTTCTTATCATTTCTTTGTTGAGGAAAAATAGTATCCCTCCTCACAAACATAACAAGTCCAACCAGGTATCCATTTCAAAATCTAGATCATTGTGGAGAAAAAATGAACAAAGAAACTCCAAACTCAGTCATTTCAGAGTCTTTAATTCACAGAGTTCACATAATTATTACAAAACTCATGCATTTTACCTGCTTTAATTCCAGAAATCGTTATTGTCATCTAAATAATCCTTAATATTACAGTAGCCCTTTTGGACTTAGAGTACTTTACACATTTTTTGAATATGAACATGACATGACATGTCATGTCATACACGACAACGACTCGTTTAAGTAATCAATTAGGTAGCGCCGATTCAAAAGAGATAAGAGATGTGATACTTTAATTTATTCGGTTCGGTTTGGTGCCACGCTCAATAAGATCTAAAGATCCAACTACAACGTGACACGGAATTCGTTAGCGGCAATTCAACAGAAAGCCACTATCATGGTCATATATATTTTGTTTATGTAGCCTAAGCGTCCCACTGCAGGGTACAGGCCTTCTCTCAAAGAGAGAGAGAGAGTAGGCTTAATTACAACGCCTGCCCACCGCGGATTGGCAATTTCAAGCGCTGAGGTATTTGAACACCTCAGAAACTCAGGTTTCCTCACGATGTTTTCCTTCACGCTCACGTTAGCAAGTGGTAATGCTACTGTAAATTCACAAATGTACCTATACAACTTAGAAAACTAGTTTTGAACGTTTTTTGCGGCACAAACGGCCGTAGCGCTTTTTTGTGTCAACTTAGAACTTTTATTTTTTGACAACTTCCAGGGTAAGTACCTCGAAAGGAAGAACGGGTTCGTCCCGACTAGATTCGCTTTACATAGCTCCACATAGGCAGCGCGCGTTAGCAAAAAGATTTGCCACATAAAGGTGGAAATGCTACACCCCACAAAGTCAACATGTTACTTATTATGTTTATCTAAACTCTCATATTGAAGCAGAGTGTAAATAGTATTTTTGATTTCACGAGAACGTTTTATCGCGTGGTAACGTTTAAGAGCGCATTGTACATACCAGATTTTTATTCGTACAAAGTAATGCGACGTTAACTCCGTGGTTAGAACAATGGACTCGGGAACGAGAGATCCAGGTTCGATCCTCTGTTCGGGCATGTACCAATGACTTTGTTTTCTATGTTGTGTACGTTTGTGAAGTTTTAGTAGCAATACCATTCGCTGACTGTGAAGGAAAACATGGTGAGAAAACATGAGTGTCTGAGGGTGTTCAAATACCTCAGCGCTTGAATTTGTCCTTTAATTTTATTTGGTGTACAGACGACATAACATAACGTAATGTAACATAACATAACGTAACGTAACATAACGTAACGTGACGTAACGTAACGTAACCTTTTTTTTTTTTTTTTTTTCACCCAGGAGAAACCCCAATTACGGGTACCACCGGCTCGGGGGAGCACAGTGGTTATGTCGGACTCCCCGCCCTGAAAAGGGCGGTATACCAACTAAAACTCCTGGGGTGTTCCTCCGCACCGCAAAGGACGGGGCCACGGGAACGCTTGCGCACACTTCCGCGACCCCGTCTGCGGGCGCCCTTTCGGGCACTCCTTCGGCGGCGCTTCTGCCCCGTCGGTGCTCGACGACGGGGCTAGAAAACGCCGCATCTCTTCGTTGGAGCGCATAGGGGCCAAGTGCGTATGATCTTGGCCCCCATACGCCCCAACGCGCCGCCCCCTCCATCCCATCGCAACCCGGTCGATGAGACGGGGAGGGCGGCGCACCTCCTCGTTGAGGCGCGTGGGGGCCCAAGGCCCGGTCCCCACACGCCCCACACGTGAGGCCCGTCACGTCGCCCACCAGCACTTCTCTGAAAGCAGAGAAGGCGATGAGCGACCGCGCGGGCCCCCTCCGTGCCAGAAGGCACCCTCGGAACACGCAAGGGCGCCTTCCGGCCCGCCGTGATGGACGCGGAGAGTCCCCCGAGCCTCCGCGTCCCGGCGGCCACTCTGGTCCGACTGGTACGAGGCGCGCGCGCTTCCGCGCAGCGGCGCCCTCCCCAGTCGGTCCTTCATTCGGTTGGTCGCCTGGGTCCCGCTCCACAAAGTGAAACAGGGCCCACGCGACCCCTCCCGCCAGATTTTTCGCCGCTGGCCAGCAAGATCCCATAAAGAGAAGTTACTGACCAGCGCCCAGGGTGCACCGGCCCTTGCCACTTACCCTTCCTACTGGTTCAAAAATGAATCAGTAGGAACGGAAGCGGAAGGGCACACGGGAAGGTAATCTGGCATCGCACCCCAACGTAACGTAACCTAACGTAACGTAACGCAACTTAACGTAACGTAACGTAACGTAACGTACCGTAACGTAACGTAACGTAACGTAACGTAACGTAACGTAACATTTACATACAGGCACATACATGACTTTATGCAAATAGCTGCTTTATTTTAAAATGCATAACTGACAAGAACTTCATTAGTTACATGGTCCCCTAGTTTTTACGTTCGATATGAATCCTTTTATGTCCCCACTGCTGGTGCACAGGTCTCTTCCTGCATCGTAGGATGGTTAGGCCTTACTGCTCTACGGGGGCTGCCCCGACTCCAGGTTGGTGGAGGATTGTAAGACAGGCGGGCCTTACTGTCACAAGTTATCACGCCGCCCATAAGGCCTGTGACACGGCTTGACATTGCCATTGCATGACACCCGGCACGTACGGCTTAACGTGCCTTACAAAGCACGGTAGTGCAAGAAAAAAAATGGCACTGGCGGTAGTCACGGGACGGTCACCCATCCTGCCCCTGACCGCGACTGTTCTTGCTTAACTCAAGTGATTGATTCCAATCAATCGATTCCACCAGGCCCCGAGCGCTTCGCTTTGTCATGTCGAAGTAAATAAAATTATTCGGAGACTAAACTAGCTGTGTAACAAAAACCGTAAATTTGTAAGTGCCTACAGAAATTTGTAAATGCCTACGTCAATAAATTTATTAGTAATTATGCAGGTTTGCTAAAGGTCATTCCAATGATTACGTTGTGGCCTTCTTCTAAAATGGTTGAGACTGGCGATGGCTGACCATACCGTTATGCTCGTGGACGGTTGCTGTTCGTTGGCCTGGGGTTACTGTTTTCTCTACTTTTGATACAAAATTAACTATTTTTTGACATTTTGAGTTATTGATGGTAATAGTGGAATATTTTCTTGTCCTTAAGAACTGTATAAGATGATTTAAGAAACAATGAGATTATCGAAGTGAAATTGTCTCCCGCCCCATGTACTCCACAACAAATTTGAACCGAAGACAACATTACGTTAAAATTAAGTTTTTATTTCTTGGTTTCTATTAAGAAATGCTACACTCTTTTGAGGTCCGAAAAACAACCAATGGACAGACGGCAGACATACTGACGTAGGCATAAACTACGGTCCCATTGGCACTTTGGGTATGAAACCCTATTTTGCTCTGTCAGAGTCTAATTATCTGGGTGCCAGGCGAGTTATTTTACTCATACATTTACAAGACTAGCGGATGAATACGTGGAAAGGTGATGTAAAACAAGGTTGTCTTTTGATGTCGATAACTTGTAGGACTATTTGTACATAACGTAACCTCACGCCTGTATCCCAGAGGTGTAAGCAGAGACCAGGGACTGCCCCTTACCACAATACTGACAGATCCACATAATTATATTCTTTTTAATGCACTAACCCATGCTAAGGACAGTTTTAAAAACCTATTTACAGGCTAAAAATTCCACCCATTCCGGGACTCGAACCCGCGACCTCTGGATAACCGTGCCAGCGCTCTCCCAACTGAGCTAATCACGGCACCCAGTAAAATTTAAGATCCGCATCAATCCACATCTTCGCTTCATCAACGTTCGTCATAAGTCGTTGCATGATCCGGGTACCTTTTATGTTCCCGTTTGCTAATACATGCCATATTTGTTCGAAGTATGTCCGCCTGGGACGTCCCTTACCGGCCCTTCCATCCATGCACCCATAGTTTATAATAAACATAAAAAGTTTGTTTGCGCACTTTATGAGCAAATAATATAAATTACACTATTTACATATTTACAAGGTTATGAACATCTAAACTAGGCCACGCCCTGTGTCTAGACGCCAGTTCCTTTTAATTGATTTAACTCATAATTTCCATGTAATTCTCCTATGACCGTAATAGGGCAACATTTATTTTCATACAAAGATCATTGCAAATGTATTTATACATTGAAGTAGTATAATAATGTATAAAAGTGAAGTCGTTATTATAATTCTTCGCAGGGTCTATTTTTTCGCAAGACGAAGCGATATGTAAGTATATTTTAAATTGCACTTATGCTTTTTCTCTTGCCTTTTTTTGCACGCCTACCAATTTTCTTTTAGCTCCTCCGGTTGACTGGTAGAAAATACTTAAGGCATTAAGTCTGCCTCATTGTACCTTTAATTAAGTGCAATAAAAGCATTAATAAATAAGTAAGTACGGTATACTTTTTTTGCTCGCCAACCAATTTTTTTACCTCCTGCGCTGCCCTTGTAATCAAGAACGCAGCACTTGCAAAAAGGCGGTTCGGAGAAAAACGCGGTAAAGATATTTTTAGTTATTTAAGTAAGAAATTTATGTTTTTTAACCATACACTTATACGAAAAAAATGGGAAAAAATTCAAGCTTTTAAATAGCATTTATTTTTTATTCCATTTAGCGATGGTTCCAACTATAGTGTATATTACGGCGTTTTAGCTTAGCATGAGGTATAGTGAGAATTAGATTACAACTAAGCGTAAATGCAGTACTTGCGCTGATTACTGCATTTTACCCTAGCACTTGTCGATTACTGCATTATTTGTTAGTATTTATTCATTATTTTTATGCCTTGTGCCACCCTAAATTGGGGGGTTACTAGGATGATTTGTATGTATATTGTGTTTCTATTATAGGTATATTGCAATTAAAACAAAATCGTAGCAATCAAACTTTATTTCGATTGAGAAATAACGACTTACAATATTATCACAAAATCAGCAGCGACTCTAAATACCTAATTAGGAACAATCAGACCTCTTTAAGACAACAACCTTTGGTAGAAAAAAGGTAACTAATAAAATAACATTTTAATTATTTGAGTAGGTATCTTAAACTAGGTAATTTAAATCTAGGTAATTCTTAATATTATCAACAACCAGTCTTTATTCAAAGTAGCACAGAAACAGCGACTTAATGAACGTTACAAGTTAAACTAGGTGTCCATTTCAAAATCTAGATCATTAGGTATACCTACCTATAAATTTACAGTTTTTACTTATAAAAATAACTTAAAATAGTATCTATTCTCTTTTCACAATCAGGACGGGTTTCTAATAAAAAAACATCATTGTATTTTTCTATAGTCTAGGTCCAATCACATGCATATTTGCAAGACATTAACATAAAAATTATTAAAGTAGATCCGTATAACGCATGACATAATATAAGTTCGTACTTAGGTACTATTTACTCTTAGAAAATACAATCACTTTTAATTCAGTCTCATCAATAAGAGAGTAATTTGTTTAAAAAAGGACGTATCAAAGTTTTGAACACAAACGAATAATACTCATTAATTCCTAAAACTTGTTTAACAACTTTGGACAATCAACAAAAATAAAATCTATAAACTCTTAAAACGTTTAAGTAAAAAAGAATTATCAAGTAAGTTAAAACATATAAATACCTACAAGCAATAAAATTCTTCGAGAAATACTCTTCACCTACTCATCTCTTCTGACTCTCTAGCTTCTACGAGATCAATAGAATTGTCGTTTACGGGAAGATTTTCCCAAAATACCAGCCTGTTTTGAGGTAGTATGTCACCTAATTTTCTAAGTATACCAGTCTTTCTCTCCTCAGTTATTCCTCTCGGCTTCTTATTTTGTACTGCTTCCGGTATTGAATTTTGTTTCATGAGTTTTATTTTAAGAAAATCAATTTCAATTAAATCTCCATCATGGGCAGTTTTCGCAAATAGTTTCATGCTGCTTCTTTGTACCTCAACGCAGACAATATCTTTTAAATAGGTTCTTTCATCATATTTCTTCAATTTATATTGAGACGAGTGGTCTTCGTATTTATAAAAATCGGCAACTTCCATAGGCTTCACAATCACCTTTCCTGAATTCGCAAGTTGTACGCAATCGATAAAATCCGAAAAATCGTATACTTTTTTTGCTTTTTGCAACTGGTTTTCCACTTGGTGATGAAAATTATCAGCAGACATAAAGGTATGACCAGGTTCCAAGTATTTAATAATGATCTTGGTAGCAGCAATCACTTGGCTGTTTATAATCTGTACCAAAAATGTGAAGAATGCCCAGTTCTTATTTTGGCTAGTACAGTTGTCTGTCCAAACGGTTATTTCACTGCAGTCGCGTTTACTCTCAAAAAAGGCTCTGTAAGTGCTTATTATATCCTCTTGTTTCCTGCCTGATATTGCTTCATGCCACAACACTGCGAAAGGCTTTTCTTGACTTGAACCTAGTGGTACGAAACTCTCATTAAAAGCTATGATACGAGGACAGAACATCACAACTTTAAACATCTCCATCCTAGGCAACATGACTACTTTTTGTAAATCTGCCGAATAGTAACATTTGGAAGATTCTGTCTCACTCGTGGATTGCGCAACATCTTTTTGATAATGTGTACGTGCTGTCTGATACTTATTACGGTGGTTGTGGTATGAAATACATTCAGTACAATTCTCAGTGTCTTTGCATGCTACTTGGTGTAGTTTGAAGCTTTCGCATTGCTCGCACTCTTCATTGCCTAGCTGAGCAAAAGATATATTCATATCATTTCTCAAGAATTTTCTGTACAGTTCATACGATACTTTAATATCTGGATTTTTTTCTAAAAAATCACTATGCATAGTGGATGCATTCAAGTCACTCGGCAGATATCTCCTGTTTGGTGCATGTGCTCGTCTGTAGTGCGCAATAGCTGGTCTAAAACTATCAATATGTACTCTAAGCTTCTCTCTGTCCACGTGCTTCGATTGTTGGTGTTGGCCACGTCGGTCATTTTGCGCGTCTAGGGACTTGACTTGTGTAAAATATCAAATACCCGTCTGTCATTATTCTTATGGAATCCCAGAGTTGTCAAAAAGAAAGTTTTACAAACTTCCTTTTTCTTATTGGCAATGTCCATAAAATATACGTATGTTTGCTTACGTAGCTGCTGGCTGTCCCGAATACGTCTATTAACTTCTTTTGTAGTCACCAATGACCTAACATATAAGCCTTGAGCTTCATAACTAAGCCCCCAAAATATTTCGTTTATTCGTTTGCGTTCTGGTTCACTAAAAGATGACATACATTTTTTCGTGCAAGTTTCGTTACATCCAGGTTTTACCCCCATTTTCTCCAACTTCAACTTTTTCTTCTCCTTCAATCTAGTTTCTACAGATTCCTCAAATTTACGTCTGATCCTTGGTTTTCCAGATTTTGTTGTACCGATAGAATTACTGCAAGGTATGTCTGAAACGTTATCCACATCCTGAATCTCTGGGTCAACCACATTTGTGGTACTCTGCGAACTACTCGTAGATGCAATATTATGAGTAATTTGCTGGTTCAAGTTATTATTTCGCTCTTGAATTTGAGTGTTCTTTGAACTAGATGCGGTGCCCGTTTCACAGTCCAAATTCATATCTTGTAGCTCTTCATTCATGGCATTATGCAAAATTGAAGCATCGTCAATATTGTTTATTGGTGTTTCCGTTGAAACAATATTTTCTTCTGCTAATTCAAATGTCACATCAGATACTAACGTACAATTCATAACAGAAGATGGTAACGTTTCATCACACAACAAGTTAAATGATTCATTAGTATCATCTTTTTCTTTAACATCAAATGCCTTTTTTAATAAATCTGTATAATTTTCTAAGTCAGTGTGGCTTGAAGTCAATGTCGAGGTAAATTCAACTTCTGGTGTAAGTATGTCCTTGTAGTTATCGTAACTAAAAGGATGAGCCCAAAGTCTCTCAAAATCATGGATATCACAAAGTAGACCCTTTTTGATAGCGGTTATTTCTTCTGAAGAAGCATAATTATTCGACGTAGAAGGTATTTCTGTTGGTCGTCTTGATTTTTACTAGCACCATGTCTACAATATTTCTGCCACGGAAATTGTTGGAAGTCATTGTGAATACAATGATCTGTAATTAAAGAAAAAATAGTAATTAAAACATGCAATAGATACCTTTATGAGCCTATACTCTATCCTAATTATAATGAGATAATAAATAACTTACCCGAATTTCGTTGCATTGATGAAATCGCGGAGCTTTGCGCACCTGCCACACGTCGCGACGTGTCACCTCGACGGATGTCGTTAACGCACTGATTTACTAAGACAATACGCAGCACATGATAATTGCCTACGACTCCCGTCAAGCAATGCTACGCCCAAACGCAGTAATGTCAAATACCGCGTTTTAGTTTAGGAACTATTCGATTGATGCTAGATCAAAATGCAGTAATTGTAGCAAGTACTGCATTTTGCTCTAGTATACATTGCGAGTACTGCATTCTTTTCTAGCACATGATTATTACCCCACTTATCTTTAGTACAATAACTTTTTTCATGCAATTACTGCAAAAAACTTTAGCAAAAAAACATATTTCCATTAAAAAAAATGATGAAAATATATTTTTCCCGTGTAGATAAAACCTTTAGGATGCCATTTTTGTAAAAAAGTGAAAATCGCAAAATTGACGATTACTGCGTTCTTAATTAGCAGGGCAGAGCGGTTTACAGGTAGAAAGTGCTTAAGGCATTAAGTCCGCCGCATTGTACATTTATTTAAGTGCAATAAAAGAATTAATTAATAACTAAATATGTAAGTACCGTATAGAGTACTGGTATGTTTGAAAATTTACAACAAATTACGTAGACGTATTTCAATTTTTATTCCTAAACTTGTTTAGAATAGATAGATAGAATATTCATTGTTGAATGTACACCAGGGATTACATAAGAGACTTAAAAATAACAGTACAGTACAAGTGGCGGCCTTATTACTAAAAGAATGGTCGCTTTAGGATTATAAGATTATAACTATAGTTTTAGGAAGAGAATACCAACTTTTTCTCGCAGTGAGATATATAGCAACGTACTAAAGTCTCGGCTTGGCTTTCAATTCCAGTAATCCGTTCCGCTCCGCTCCACTTTGTGTGGTCGATCGTATTGTAGGTATCCGTCTCATTAGATCCGGTATGTATATATTCCAAGAACGTACAACAAGCGACCAATTACCTACTTGTACAAACTTTCTTCTTCTTCTTCAGGCTATATTAGTCCACTGCTAGACATAGCCTTCCTCTAATGACCTCCATCGCGCAAGGTTGTGCCATCATTGGGGGGTAATGCCCATAATAATCAAACAAACTTTGTATCGATGTAATTCGAATCCCATCGACGGGCGACACGAAGTGTGACTTAGATTGCTTCGGGCTTTAGCTCAATCAAATTAAGAAATAATTGAAATAAATATTTCTTCTTCTACGAGTCCACCACAGTCATTTGAACTGCACGAAGTTTTTGTTCAAGTTAGCTGTTGGGTATTATATGTACATCGTTATCAACCCTTGTATGTCTCCACTGCTGGGGCACGGGTCTCTTCCTGCATCGCAGGAAGCTTAGGCCATACTCCACCACGGGGGCCAAGTCCGGGTTGGTGAAGGATTGTAAGACAGTGGCGGGCCTTACTGTCAGAAGTTATCAAGCCGCCTTTAAGGCCTCTGACATGGCTTAACGACTGCCATTATATGACAGCCGGCACCAACGGCTTAACGTGCCTTGCGAAGCACGGAAGCGCTCGGCAAAATGCTACTAGCGGTAGTCACGAGACGCTCACCCATCCTGTACCTGACCGCGCCTGTTGCTGTTTAACCGAGTGATTCATTCCAATCACTCGGTTCGCCTAGGCCACGAGCGCTTATATGTACATAGATACCTATAATTCCCAAGGTGTAACACAGGCAGGTAAAACTTTTCCAATCGGTGTTTCAGAAAGGTAAAGAATATAAAACTTGAGGAGTTTATCCTATTTGTAAACGCTGACAACTTATATAACTGCCGGCAGATGCTGGATGCGGCAAGCTGAAGACAGGGCGCTATGGCCCTTATTAGGCGAGGGCTATGTCCAGCAGTGGACTAATATAGCCTGAAAAAGAAGAAATAAAAAAATAACAATAGAAAAAATGCCCTGTATAATTATAAATGTCAAGTGTGATTGAAATCATGATGCCCGTACGTGGCCACCTCGAGCCCGTTGTAATATTCTAACATTTCTACTATAAGCGATATTTAGAGTTGTGGTTTTTACTTGAGTGAGAATGACTCTCACTGCGTAAGTGATGATAGTAGTCAAAATTGGATATAATATTTTCTTTGCTGTCAGTGTTATGGGTACTTTTGGAACGAATATATCTCGGGGCGGTTTATTGACTGACTGGATTTATGACCTCTTTTAAAAAAAAAATTTTGCTCTATTTTAATTTAATTTAATATTGTTTACTCTTGTGAAAATTGTTTTTTTTTGTTCCTTTTGCTTTGTAATGACTAGATTAAGTGAAATTGTATTAATTACATGTGCATTGGTTTGTGATTTAAGAAAATCATTATTCTTTTTATTGCACTAACGCGTGCTAAGGACAATTTTCAAAAACCTATTTAGAGGCTAAAAATTCCACCCGTGCCGGGACCCGAACTCGCGGCCTCTGGCTAACCATGCCAGCGCTGTCCCAACTGAGCTGATGGGCAACTACCGGCATCAGTGAAATTTGGAACCTCTTAACAATAATGAAAGAATAAATGAAAATTCTTTATTGCACTAAAACAAATTTGTGCAAAGGCGAGCTTAATACTAGATAGTATTTTCTATAATAAAGATTGTACAATACTCTCTGTATTACTTACAGGCAGCGAAAAATGCCTACTGTTCCCCCTACTACTCGCTTTAGTAGCGCAATATGTTTGTCCAATAGAAATCGTGCGCTCGGAGAACCAAGAATTAAGCTCACTGACTAGTGAATAGTAACCTCGGTCAAGTTATTAACCAAAAAAGATACCAAACTGATTCTCATTGAATGTTTTACTGACGTCGGTTGTTAAAATTATAATACTCATTTTGTAGACTAGTCCGGATCTACTCACGGGTGTTGTTATATTGTTATATTATAGGTATATGGTTATGTTGTTACTCTTCCGATATAACATCACCCGTAAGTAGATCCGGACTAAAAGTTTAAAATGTGTTGTGCTTACGAAAGTTTTAGTTCAAATATTCATTTTGTTGATGTTATAATATTTTTTAGCCGGATGTGCCTCGAGACGATTTGTTGAATTACTAGCTTTATAAATTGGTGTATTATTAATCTTTAAATTTAAATTTTCTTAAAAATCCTAATTTACTTTGATAATGTTGACGAAACTTTTGTGACTATATTTTTTCTGCCTTTTGCTGCGTAAGAAAAAACTGGATAAAGTGAAATTGTATTTATTAGTATTAGATGTGCCGTTTTTTGTAATCCTTTTCGTACTTCTTGTAACTCCAGTTATTTTATGCTAAATCTGTAACCCAAATAAATGTAATAATTAAAAAAAAATATATAAAAAAAATGCCCGCTATACCCCCAACTACAGCTAGCTTAAGCAGCGCAATAAGTCCAATCGTTGAATAAGTCCATATCGTGCTCGAAGAACTCGGCATTAAGCTCACTGAATGAACAGTGAATATTAGCCTTGGTCACGTAATTCAGAGGCTTATTTTAAGCTCCTCCGGTGCATGAATTAATCACGTTGGAAACTTTCATTTAGTTTCGCGAACTGTGTGTACTGCAGTTGCCACTTTGCACATGCATTAAAGCTCAAATTAAAACTTTTTTGGGGTGATTTGAATAAATGTAGCATAATTGTAGCATTTTTATTTTAGAAAAAATCACTCATTGTTTGTAACGAGATATATTTTATAATATTAATAATACGTACATAGGTACATACATAACCTCACGCCTGTATCCCAGAGGGTTAGGCAGAGACCAGGGACTGCCACTTGCCACGATCCTGACAGATCACCTTCGCTTTATCAACGATCAAATTTTCGTACTGTCATATAACTCAGAAGTACAAATAAAGACAATTTTTCATTCGTTGGATATGCACCACCAAAACAAAACAGCTTGTACAACATTATCAGTTCAATTAACTCTAAAGGACATCCCATCAAATTTATAAGTTATTTTTTTCACCATACGTAGTTAGAATCCTATTGCACTTCCTGTAGTGATAAGAATTTTCGCGAGGCAAACGCGACTCTACATCCACTTTCGAGTTTCCATGTGGGTTAAACTTGTTTTATCACTGCAGTTTTCTGTATGATGTCACTACGTTTAAAAGGAACCGCAGTATTTTATTGAATAGTTACGTTTTGAACGAGGAATTGCAAAATAGCGGACTAGGCCCCCGTGGTGGAGTAAGCCCTAACCTTCCTGCGATGCAGGAAGAGAACCGCCCCAGCAGTGGGGACATACAAGGGTTAATATCGATATCGAGTATTAGGGAATCGCGTTTTTCTAAATAAGACTACCTGTTTGACTTTGTTTCGTTATGCTGTGTGGTATCGGCCTAGAGAATAGCACCAACCCAAATTCTTCCCGCGGGTGACGTAAAAGGCTACGAAGGGACACAAACCAGGGGTGGGCAGCAGCGCCCCCTGCAGTACAATTCCACCAAACTGCGATCCCCAACCCGCATGCCCAGCGTGGGGATTATGGGCATTACCCCCCAATGATGGCACAACCTTGCGCTATGGCGCTCATTAGGGGAGAGCTATGTGAAGCAGTGGAATAATATATCCTGAAGAAGAAGAAGACTTTGTTTCAAATTATCGAAGTTTAGACATTGGTGAAAGAAATTTTGTCTATTTTGGATTTCGTTTGTTGGCCACACCACTCATTTTTATTCTTTGAGAAAAAAATTGTTTCTACATAAAAGTCTTCATAACGCGGGATTTCTGAAACACACATTTAAAAAAACTGTTCTACGATTTTTGTTTAATCCTAAATTTATTTTATAATTTTTTTGCTTCCAATTGGTGGTATATTTCTTTTTAATATACAAATGCTTAAAGTTGTATGTTTTAAATAAAATAAGTGGTGTACACCTCTACCAAAAATGTATTTGTAAGCAAACTGTACAAATGGAGTTTGGAGAGAAAGGGACAACAAAAATAACCACAACAGGAAACAATAGGCACGGACCCCGCATCTGTGGAAACAAGCTGTATTTATATAAAAAAAAAGTATGCTGCTTTAAAAACCTATTTAGAGGCTAAATTCTACCCATGCCGGGATTCGAACCCGCGACCTCTGGCTATCCGTGCCAGCGCTCTATCCAACTGAGCTAATGGGCGACTCACCGGCATCAGTGAAATTTCGAACCTCTTTACACTATTCTCTGTATTACGTACACCTCGAACGAATACGTACGAATTTTTAGCCTCTAAATAGGTTTTTAAAATTGTCCTTAGCACGGGTTAGTGCATAAAAAATAAAAATAGTATAAGTATACTACTGTAAGACAACGATTGACCAGATTCATTCGCCTATAATATAAACAAACTGAAGTGGCAGTGGGCCGGTCACGTATGCCATAAAACCGGGGGTTGACAGGTTTTGCAGTTGGCGCCACAAACTGGAAAACGCAGCGTAAGACTACAGGTGGCCGCTTACCCTGTTCGCTGGACCGACGACGGCCTGACACAGATTTCTGGCAGTAGCTGGATGAAAATGGCCGAGGACAGAAGGTAGTGCCGTGCCTTGGAGGAGTCATATGCCTAGCAATGGACGAGTACTTTTTTATTGATTTACCAGAGATATTCTGTGTGGTATAAGCTACGTTGAAAGGGGCCTTTAACATATTTCTTAACGGAATATAATCATCATCGTTTCATAATTAAAACAGTTTTTATACGGATTTATGGTCCTTTATTACATTTTTACAATTTTCCGACGTTTCAGCACTTTTTCAGGTGCCGTGGTCTCGGATGACTGAGGTGACAGGCGTCTTTTAGAAAGCATTAACGGTTAGTTTACTACCCTCGGCAAAAATTACAAAAATTAATTATGAAGTTACGTTCCAAAATAGGCAAACCAATTATTTTATACAAAGTCAACCATATTGATTATTAGTAATTGAAGTTAAAATTAAATTTATAAACTAATTATTTTACATGAACTTAAAAATACTGATTATTAATTGAAATTAAAATTTAACTCTACAGTCCCACTTCTAGCAAGGTGGTCTCATGCACTTAAGCACTGGTTCCCACGCTACCGGTATGTTCCAACTACGATCTTTATTAAAATTTGGATGCCGGCGGATCTCTATTGCCTCGCGTATCATTTCAACAGTTTTAATCATGTCTAGTGCTCGTGTTAACCTTAGAAAATACTATCATCATTTTAGCTTACTGCAGTCCACTGCTGGACATAAGCCTCCCCCAGGGTGCGTCACAAGACCGGATCTATCGTTTTGGTCGTTGGAGCAGACGGGTTCTCGAATG
Organism: Yponomeuta sedellus; assembly: GCA_934045075.1. Lineage (NCBI taxonomy): Eukaryota > Metazoa > Arthropoda > Insecta > Lepidoptera > Yponomeutidae > Yponomeuta > Yponomeuta sedellus. Next base: position 11,359,957 of record OW203744.1, on the reverse strand, counting down.
GAGACCACGACTCGGCAAGCGTAGTGTAGGACGCCCTCCGGCCAGATGGACCGACGACCTGAAAAAGGTGGTAGTGACTAGCTGGCCAAAACGGAATATAATAACGGACTATAATTTAATTTACGTACACAGAATGCGATTTGAAGCACCCTGTGTTCAAAAAGAGAGTCATACCCCCGGTTTCTGGTGCATTACCGCGCCCTTAATCTGCTTTTAACAGCTGTCAGTTGGCCAAAATGCATACGAAAAAACATTTGACAGCTGTTAACATTAGATTAACATATGGTTAGTGTACGAGAAACTGAGGGTGAGTCTTCTAATTCCGTGGAGCACAAATGACACTATTAACACTCAGTGCGAAATAAAAGCATGTAATTGTATTCATGAGTGTAATATTGTCACTATTCATCCACTAATCTAATTTGACCTACCCCACCCCTCTCGTGACGACTATTCCCCGGCGTCTGACTTGATAGAGGAAGGTTGCCAGTAGGCCTTCTGCTGACCAGTCTTACTTGATCCTGCGTCGCCCCCTTTGACTAAGCTTGACGACCGTCAGAGGGGAATGGTGCTATCAAGCAATAGATCAAGTGGCTTTCTACCAATAGCTGAGAAGGATTCCTCTATAACCGCAAAGTGTAATGATTATTTACTTGGTTGATTCGCTTTATTAGCTTTGTGGAACTATGGATTGTTGCTTAGCGAGTAACAAAATTTAAGGCGCTTTGGGTTTCTCACTATCGCCACCAATGGAATAATAAAACTTGTTTTATTAATGTTTTTTTTTTCAAAAAGTAAATTTTAATATCCCCAAGAAATGCATGCATCACAAATTAATTTAATACAATGTGGCTACGCTTTAAGTTTCCGTTTCTTCTTTTCTGTTAATGGTTGTCTGGAAGAAATTACTTTTAGTAATAAGGCCGTGACTTGTACTGTACAGTTATTTTATAAGTCTCTTATGTAATCCTTGGTGTACATGCAATAAAGAATATTCTATCTTTCTATCTACGCTGTACAATAAAAAAGATTTTAATTAAATTCAGTATCGACATCAGCAGGCGTACAGTCGACAGCACATCAACTTTTACTCTTTTGCAATACATATTTGTGGAACGTAGTGGATGTATTATTTGGTAAATACATTAATTTATGTTATCTACATTCTGCTAAAAAAGAATACAAGTATTTTCATCCTTACTAATAAATATTATAAACGTGAAAGTTTGTAAGTATGGACAGATGGATGTTTGTTACTCTTTGACGTAGAAACTGCTGAATGTATTTTAATAAAAATATTAAAATAATATAGCTTATACATCAGAATAACACATAGGCTACAATTTATAAAGATATTATGTAAACTGTCTACGTACGTACCTATGTATGCATGTATGTATGTATGTATGTATGTATGTATGTATGTATGTATGTATGTATGTATGTATGTATGTATGTATGTATGTATGTATGTATGTATGTATGTATGTATGTATGTATGTATGTATGTATGTATGTATGTATGTATGTATGTATGTATGTATGTATGTATGTATGTATGTATGTATGTATGTATGTATGTATGTATGTATGTATGTATGTATGTATGTATGTATGTATGTATGTATGTATGTATGTATGTATGTATGTATGTATGTATGTATGTATGTATGTATGTATGTATGTATGTATGTATGTATGTATGTATGTATGTATGTATGTATGTATGTATGTATGTATTTATGTATTTATGTATGTATGTATGTATGTATGTATGTATGTATGTATGTATGTATGTATGTATGTATGTATGTATGTATGTATGTATGTATGTATGTATGTATGTATGTATGTATGTATGTATGTATGTATGTATGTATGTATGTATGTATGTATGTATGTATGTATGTATGTATGTATGTATGTATGTATGTATATATATATGTATGTATGTACGTAAGTTTAGGTATGTAAATATGAGTGTGTATGTAATATGTACGTACTGCTCGAATCCCGATTCGTCAACAAAATTGACCACTCATGTGTAAGGAATTGCGTCAGTAATCAAAATTAAGGTCGACCGAGGCATAATGCTATAACTCCCTTGTGTCCGCGAAATTCCACCAGGAACATAAAGAAAAACTTTTCCTATTCATATTCATTCAAGAAAAAGGGCCGTCCCATTAGCCATTTTATCAGTTGCCAAACATTTCCTTTCAGTGAATAATTTGGAGGAAGAAAAACCACAGACTAAACCCCTGCAAAAGTCCAGAATTAAGGAGCTTCGACATCAACCTTTGTATTTGATCCCTTGCCCCACTGTTGGGACACGGGTCTCTTCCTGCATTGCAGGAAGGTTCGGCCATACTCCATCAAGGGGGCCAAGTCCGGGTTGGTGGAGGATTGTAAAACAGTGGCGGGTCTTACCATCAGAACTTATCAAACCGCCCATAATTTCTTTGACATGGCTTAACGACTGCCATTACATGACAGTCGGCACCAACGGCTTAGCGTGCCTTGCAAAGAACGGAAGAGCTCGGAAAAAATACCACTAACGGTAGTCACCCATCCACCACCTGACCGCTCCTGTTGTTGCTTAACTGAAGTGATTGATTCCAATCACTTGGTTCCGCTAGGCCACGAGCTGACGTAACTATTTGTTTTTATACAAAAACGTCAAACTCTACATTGATGTAAGCCCTGTCAAAGTATCTACATAGGTAACACGCATGATGGGGGTTTGACGGTGGCCGGTGCACAGATATTTTTCCAGATAATACTGAACTCGGCTTGACAATGTATTAAGAACCTATTTAGAGGCCAAAAATTCCCCTCCGGCCGCCAGGTTCGATCGCACAGTTCGATTAATCGAACTGTGAGGAAATTTATATTCTTATGGTTCGATTGAAAAGTCGAACTGTCCGGAGTTTGCTATTTTAAGTAAACCGTGGTTCGATTAATCGAGCTATGAGGAATTGTATGTCCTTATGGTTCGAGTGAAAAGTCGAACAGTGCGGAGTTTGTATTTTAAGTAAACGTGGTTCGATTAATCGAACTATAAGGAATTTTAGAACCTTACAGAAAATTAATTTAAACGTCCTACTGTATCAGAAAAGTAATTGCTATTTAATAAATATCCTTTATTTAAATAAAGAACCTTTCCATGCCATACGTTCCAGGAAAAATCCCACATGCATATCACCATGAGCAAGCATCATATTTGTTGAAATTATGAACTCATTCCGTCTTCGTGGTTCTTTTTCTCGCTTCTCTAACAGTCCTCCTTTCATTTTAATGCCATAATACTCAGAATCTCGGTGTAAACTGGTCAATATAGTCATAAAATTTGGTCCTTTTTTTCCCTATAAGTGCATTGATTTTTTTATGCCACCCTTCGAGACAATTTGTTGTCCGGTGTAGCTATCCATAAACAACCCACTTTTTTAAAAAATCAATGTTATGTAGCCATTGGCTTTCCATGTACTTTTTAAATTGTTTCATTCCCGTATCTTCTGTAATGTCTTCCACTATATACGCCCAACCATCCATTATTAAGTGACATGGCAAGAAAGGGAGAGCTGAGCTCAGTGCTACTATTCTTTTGTCACTTTGTGCCTTAGTAATTTTAAGACTTTTTGCTTTTCTCCAAACAGCCCTTGCAAAAAACGCATGGCAATATAAAGTAAAAGATAATGTACAAAAGGAGGACTTAATTCTAATTGCACTTTCTACCAGTGAACTCGCTGGAGGCAGAGAAGAGGCAACATATGACGCGGATGTTGCTGCCTGTACGTAATACAGAGAGTATTGTAAAGAGGTTCGAAATTTTACTGATGCCGGTAAGTCACCCATTAGCTCAGTTGGGAGAGCGCTGGCACGGTTAGCCGGAGGTCGCGGGTTCGAGTCCCGGCATCGGTGGATTTTTTCGTCTCTAAATATGTTTTTAAAACTGTCCATAGCACGGGTTAGTGCATTAAAAAGAATACAAATATGACGTAGGCGTGCAAAAAAGGCACGTAGCTGTGTGGTGCCGGCCTAGAGAATAGCACCAACCCAAATTCTTCCCGCGGGTGTCGTAAAAGGCGACTTAGGGATACAAACCGGGGGGTAGGCAGCAGCACCCCCTGCGGTACAATTCCACCAAACTGCGATCCCCAACCCGCATGCCCAGCATGGGGATTATGGGCACTACCCCCCAATGATGGCACAACCTTGCGCTCATTAGGAGAAGAAGAAGCGCAAAAAATGCTTCTAAGAACATAAATGTGTTATAAAGTAAGGGACACGTTAATACAAATATTAAGCCCAAACTCTCTTTTTCTCTGAGAGAAGGCCTGTACCCTGCAAAGAAATATGTGTAGGGTACGTAAAAAGAGAGTAGAGACCGAACCAAATTAGTGACACATTGCGAGGAAATCTTTGCGACGACTTGTGATTACGACCTGCTCTATTACTGCGCTTATCATTTGGCCCAAGCTTTTTTTCCATTTGTTTGGGTATTTGGGTCAATGACGTCGGCAGGTAGGCAACTTTTGGATCTTCCGGCGCGTGCTGTGACGTCAAATGATGCCTTTACACCTTGCACACTGATTTAAAAACACGTTTCCTCTAAAACACTCCTTAGAGGTAGTTTATTTGATTATGGTTTCTCTTCCTTGTCTCCACCATACCCCGAAACTTTTTTTTTTTATTTATTTTTTTTACGTAGCCTCGTTTGTGTCCCACTGCTGGGCAAAAGCCGAAACTAATAAACGAAAATCCTTATCTATATCGTAACTGTTTAGAGTGCATGGACTTGAAGGTTGATATGCTGATTGTACCAAAAGTTACTACAATTACTATCCTATTTGGAATTTGTTTTGAGTCAGATAGATAGATAGATAGATAGATAGAGAATACTTTATTGTACATAAAAATGGAAATTACACAGATATTTCTTAACCTAAGAGTACAAACGGCGGCCTTATCACTAAAAGTGATCTCTTCCAGACAACCTTTGGATGGACTGGACTAATATATTGAAGAAGGAAGTAGATGTACAAATATACAAGATTATTACAAAGGTATAAATGAATACATGCCTAAACAATAGTGTACATATAGTTATCAACAGATAAATACAAATAATTTACATAAATACACAAAATAAAAAATATATTATTATATAAATACATAAACACTTAAGGGAATATACATATTGAAAGGACATAACAAAAAACACAAACAACATCAGATCAATATTACGGATTACTTCAGTGTTATAGTGTACTAGCTTGATAGAATTCTTTTACCATAGCCTTAAACGTGGGAAGGGATTTGGCTTTCCGCACCACCACTGGTAAGGCATTCCATAGTCGGACTGCCTGCACAGTGAAGGAACAGCTATAGAAAGTGGTGTGATGGGAAGGGATCTTTTCCGTTCGCCCTGTGTAATGAAAATTTGTGCTTGTTGAATTTTGAGAAGAAAATAACATTTATTATAGAAACAGTGGACACACCAATAACAAAAGAAACTTCAACATATTACTAAACATAAAATTCACAAAAAAAAGACTAAAAACAACAGGTCACGACGTGCCACTGTTGCTATAAATGGCAACTGACTCAGCAATATGCTGATGGACAAGCCTTGCTGATTTTCAGTCAGTGCCAGGTGCTATCCCGCGGGGGTCACAGACTGCGGTGCGGTACAACCATGGGCAATACCATATAGATTTTGGATTCTAGTTCCTCTGTTAGGCGGGTGTAGCGAACAAGAATTGCTCGAATAATTGCCTCTTTTTAGCGTGTCGATAGCAAGCCGCGTGAGCTCTCAAATTTTAACCCAGGATTCGCCAGACGAAATCAATCACTTGAGTTAAGCAACAACTGGCGCGGTAAGGTGCAGGACGGGTGACCGTCCCTTGATTACCGCTAGTGGCATTTTTCCAACCGCTGCCGTGCTTCGCAAGGCACGCTAAGCCGTTGGCGCCAGCTGTCAAGTGGGCGGCTTGATAAGTTCTGACATAAGGCCCGCCACTGTCTTACAATCCTCCACCAACCCGCACTTGGTCCACGTGGTGGCGTATGGCCTAACCTTCCTGCGGTGCAGGAAGAGACCCGTGCCCCAGCAGACAGGCAGAGGTATGGGGTTAACGTGAATACGTCGTTCTCGGCGTTCCCGTCGTTCGGGGAGGAATAACTGCGTGAAGGGCATATGCATAATATATTACGAAAGTTCGATGTAAATTGCACAGCCGAAGTACAATTAGTCTTTTTACTTATTAATGTGTGGGTTGGTCGGCTACGCATTGTATCAAAATGTATTCAAATTGCAAGTGAAAAATATTCACGCTACGCTAAAGCAACATTTTATCCGAATACCTACAGTATCCATTACCCGTTACTCTGGAAAATGGTGGACGGTCTGCAATGTATCCTTTCGGGACTTAGAAAATGTATTTTCGTTCTTCTCTTCAATTCCAGTGTGTTCAGTCTCGCCCACGCCCATAGAATAAAAGTGCCGTAGAAGGAAACCATAGCGACCGAGAGACCGCAAGTGATGGGGATAAGGTTTATATAGTCTTAAAAACCTATTTAGAGGCTAAAAATTCCACCCATGCCGGGATTCGAACCCGCGACCTCTGGCTATCCGGGCCAGCGCGTTTCCAACTGAGCTAATGGGCGACTCACAGGCATTAGTGAAATTTCTAACCTCTTTACATACAGGTATTACGTCTGTATTACGAACATGTTTTTAAAATTGTCCTTAGCACGGGTTAGTGCATTAAAAATAATAATTAATTATATAGTCGTTAGCTTTTAGAATATACCTTGGGCTCTATTCGTAGAGTAGGCTTTGGTTTTCACCAATTTTCGCAGGTTTTCTTACAGATGATCAAGTTCTGATTTCGAAAATAAGTGTCATATTAGTTCAGATTTCGATATTATGTGTCAAATTAGTTCCGATATTTCTATTACACGAATATATCCGATTCTATCCGATAGTAGCCGAGGTACATTCTAAAAGCTAACAGAACCTTGTTGCAAACCTCTTTGCAATTTTTTTTTTAATTTCTTCAATTTAATCATTTTCAAAATTTAAAATTACGTCCCATTATTGAGATTTCCTTGATTTTTTGACACTACTACTTTACATTTCAACGAGGCCACACTCCTTTACTATCACAGCTGTCCGCCTGTGGAACCATCTTCCCCTGGACGTAAGATTTTCACCGTCCCTGCCAATATTTAAGAACAGAGTGCATAACTACTATTTTTCCTTAATGTAAGTTTGTTGTTTGTATTTGTGAAATCCCTTTATAATATTATGTAGTATATTTTTCGTTCATGTCCTATGTTTTTTTTTGCGTATGTTTATTTTTATTTATTTCATATTTATGTACCGTTTATGTATGTGTATCAATTTCATATTTATGTATGTGTATTAACTATAAAATAATATGTTGTCAAATATTGTTTAGTTGCGCCGACTACCCGTATATCAGTTTCCGTTTCTTCTTTTGCGTCAATGGTTGTCTGGAAGAAATTACTTTTAGTAATAAGGTCGCCACTTGTAGTGTACTATTATTTTATAAGTCTCTTATGTAATCTCTGGTGTACATGCAATAAAGAATATTCTATCTATCTTATATCTATCTTCTATCTACATAAGCCATCCTTTACCTGCTTATTCTATTTTGTATCAAGTTTTCTGTTTATATTATAATAAAATAAATAAAACACATTGTAATAAAACACAGAATTGAAGTCGTTCCAGTTTTATTATAAAATGTTCTACAATATAAAGTCTGTTTCCTCTTGGTGCCTTCTCGAATTTAGTATGCCTATTGAGGCAAAACATGCATAGGACTCATATGTAACAACTCCAACATCATGTATGTACTCATGTTTTACGAATAAAATACTTTTACTTTTAACCTCAAAACCCACCAGTGGGGAGAAGTGGGCTGATGATGATTAGATAGAAAGAGAAAACTTTATTGCACAGCCAGAAAAATATATTATGACTTACTTCTTAACACTGGTTAAGAATTTAAAAACCTATTTAGAGGCTAAAAATTTCACCCATGCCGGGATTCGAACCCGCAACCTCTGGCTATCCGTGCCAGCGCTCTACTAATTGAGCCAATGGGCGACTCACGGCATCAGTGAAATTTCGAACCTCTTTACACTATTCTCTGTATTACGTACAGGCAGCGACATCTGACTTAAGCAAATTGCATTACTTACAGCCCCGACTACCTACTTTGCAGTTAGGTTTTTAACATCGGAACGATATCACTGTACCCACATGATTATACTATTTTTATTTTTAATGCACTAACCCGTGCTAAGGAACAAATTTAAAAACCTATTTAGAGGCTAAAAATTTCACCCATGCCGGGATTCGAACCCGCAACCTCTGGCTATCCGTGCCAGCGCTCTACCAATTGAGCCAATGGGCGACTCACGGCATCAGTGAAATTTCGAACCTCTTTACACTATTCTCTGTATTGGTTCAGAAGTCGTCATAATTGTTTTTTTTTTCTGGTGGCGCTACCGTTACGGCAGAAAAAAAATATAACGACTTCTGAACGAACGCAAAAAAATCGCACTTTGTTACAGATCGTTTTCTAAAAAATGTCAGACCAATAAAATGAAATAAATAGTTAACTTCCACACAACACAATCGACGTGATACTGTAACATTGGACATATCAACATAGCAATAAACTGTAACATATAATGTTATGCATGCGAGAGGTCCCGGGCGCGATCCCTGGCCGGGGCCAAAAATACCCAGGTCTTGGATGTTTACATGTTTGTGATGTCACTGTTTCTGATACCCACGACACAGGGTATCCTAGTGTGGGGCCAGAAGCAATGTATGTGCCAGTATGTAATATTGGCCTTTTTGCATCCATTTAATGAGATGATTTATACAGCGTCGAGTGGTATCTTCACTCACACTAGATGGGTGAAGGGACCACTCCGACGCTGTAGTGCCTGGGACATGGTTTTATAGATGGTGTAGGCTTGCCCAGCAACTATACCATCCTGACAGCTTAGTCGGCCTAGCCCACAGCAAGACTAGTCAATACGTGCGGAGCCAACCAAGCCGCGGGTTTCCTCACGGTGTTTTCCTTCACCGTTAGCGTGTGGTATTGCGACTACAAATTCGCAAATGTACGTAACTTTGAAATTAAACAAAGTCATCGGTACATGCCCGCACTCGGGATCGAACCTGAGGCTCTCGCTTGCCATGTAAATGTTATGTTAATGTTGTTCTTCTGTTAGTTTCAATTTCTGTCCGACACTCCTCTGCAGTACCGACATTTCGATACCTATTTATTTCCGTCATTTTCAGAGTCTCACTGAAAAAGAAAAAATGAAAAAAACTGGCCACCAATGAGACTTCACAGAAAAACCTAAAAAATATAAACAATTCCCATCGAAAACCTCATATTTTCACGATTTGAGTTTGTTTGAAGCCGTGCTCAAAAGCTACAGACATTTTTTTTAATTTTTTGTTTATTTACTAAATAAATCTAATATTTTAACAAGTACTGGTACTACTTATTCTAAGCAAATTGTAAATTGTATTTTTAGCCTCTAAATAGATTTTAGAAATTTTAAATATACAATTTACATCAATTAAGTTTTTCCGACCAAACAGAAGGAGCTTCAATTTTGAAAATTTAAAGAAACATATTGTTGTATACAACAACAACTCGAATAAAGAGGTGACTAAACTGTAACTAAACAATTAGATTTCGTTCATTTTCATTTTTCAAACAATTGTATTAGAATAAAAGTGCTTTGTGTTGTTTGTGGTCTTTTTAGCCCATATTTTTTGCAACGCTTTGTTAACGTTATTGAAATACCAGCATTCCACGGTCTCTCGTTCGGCAGGTCATGGGTTCCAATCCCGGCATGTACAATGACTTTGTTTTCCATACCGTGTACCACCTCGCTAACGGTAAAGAAAAACCTCGTGAGCAAAGTTGATTATCTACGGTATTCGCATACCTCAGGGCTGCTAAATGCTAATACATTTTTTTCTGTAACCTATAAACTTCTCACTGCAAGGCACAGGCCTTCTCACAGAGTGAGGCTTATTATGGGCTTAATTACCACGCGTGCCCACCGTGGGTTGGCAATTTCAAGCACTGAGGTATTTAAACAACTCTTTCACTCAGGTTTCCTCACGATGCTTTCCTTCATGCCAATGAGTGGTGTTGCTGTTACCTGTAACTTCACAAATGTACATAACTTAGTCATTGGTAGGTATAAGCCCTAGTATTTTCTAAGGTTAACACGAGCACTGGACATAATCAAAACTGTTTTTTTACGGATTTATGCTCATACGGATTAATAATCAGTATTTTTAAGTTCATGTAAAATAATTAATTTATAAATTTAATTTTAACTTTAATTACTAATAATCAACATTGTTGACTTTATATATAAAATAATTGGTTTTCATATTATGGAACGTAACTTCATAATTAACTTATGTAATTTTTGTCGAGGGTAGTAAACTAACCGTTAATGCTTCCTAAAAGACGCCTGTCACCTCAGTCATCCGAGACCACGGCACCTGAAAAAGTGCCGAAACGTCGGAAAATTGTAAAAATGTAATAAACGAGCATAAATCCGTATAAAAACAGTTTTAATCAGGTAAAAGCCCGCTTAAAAAAGTGCTAGAAGTAAGACTTGTAATGAGTCCACGTCACTAATCAGGATGGTCTGTGTGTGATGTGACCTACCCCGTTTTTCTTGGACAAAGAGAAGCGCCGAGTAATTTCCCGCGCGCACTCATGCGCCACAAAGGGAGCGTTTCCTGTAATAAAATCGTAGTCGTCTGGCCAGGTCGGGATCCACGGCAAATAGACTGGACAGAGGCTCGACTGTAATTCCTTATCAACCCTTGTATTTACCCACTGTTGGGGCACGGGTCGAGGAAAGTTAGGCCATACTCTACCACGGGGGTCAAGTCAAGGTTGTAAATCAGTGGCAAGCCTTACTGACAGAAATTATCAAGCCGCCCATAAGGCCTCTGACACTGCCAGAGGCTTTATGGCTTAACGACTTCCATTTCATGACAGCCGGCACCGACGGCTTAACGTGCCTTGCAAAGCACGGAAGCGCTCGGAAATTGCCACTAGTGGTAGAAACTGTACGGTCATCCATCCTGCACCTGACCGGCGCCTATTGTTGCGTTTGTTGCGTTATTGTTTATGTCTATTGTTGCTTAACTCAACTGATTGATTCCAATCACTCGGTTCGACTAGGCCATGAGCGCTTTAGCTGTCATTACCTATAGGTACCTCTACAAACTAGGCCGCAAAGTAGCACCATTATAAGAGTCACGGAGCGGGCCATCCTCTTAGACACGTAGACCGGGTACCCAGTCTCGGGTACCCAGTACCGGTTCCACTAGATCTGAAATTAATTGAAGTCAATTTAAGGCAATGTAAAGAATTTTACATTACGGCCCGAGGGCAGCGGCTTACATTTTACATTGTAGATTAACATTAACAGAAAAAGGCAGCGGGATAAAAAAAACGCCACTGTGACCTTCTTTTCTCAAGTCATATTAAATCCTTCTTTCTACTTCTGCAGCTCCTTTCTACAATAACTTCTGTTGTACCTAGTACATATTTTCTCCCGAGTTAACATGAACTGGCTTTCATCTCGGTGATTTCCGATTGTATCGACTAGTGGGGGGCCTCCCCCGTAAATCCAGGTCCACGGAAGAGCTTATATTGCTGGTGGAAGATACGTTGTCGCACAAACGAAACGAAACAAACGCACCTGGGATTTTGTCTCATACTGCATTTTTTTGGTGAGCACTGTCAACCATAATCAATCCAAGCCAAACCAATATTATGTTTCCTTCTTTTCAGGTCATTCATAAAGTAAGTTCAAAAATTGTTTTTTTAGTTTTCACACGGCAAGGCTATTTGGTTTTTCAGATAAATCCTATTAATTAATTATTACTAAACAAACAAATTTAAAAATGAATTTTGTACGAAGCAATTCTGATTTGGCACTGCAGAATTCACTTCAGAATTTCAGTAAATTCTTTTGAAATTCACAGCTATGAATTGGTATCAAACCTCTCAAGGCGTAGTGTGCCCTTCTAACCTCGCATCTGCGAATATCTATCAACATATCTATGACGACGACAACGACAATTCGTAGCTGTGAATATAAAATCAATTTGTCACTTTTATTTGCTACGTTGCTAACAGCGCCATGCGCGCTCCTCGCATGTATGAATATCTATCAACGCATCTACGAAATATTAGCTCACTGTGTAACCGTGAGCCATTTCACTCCGTTTTCTCCCGGGTCGCCGGCGCTGGACAGTATTTAGGGCGGGAGGTGATGTCGCAACTCGATTGGGACGACACGATTGACTTGACACGCGTTCTTCGCATTCACGGCGCCCGATATGTTTCTTGATAGGCACATTCCATTAAGACATATCCCAGACACTACAGACAGACTGTAATGCCGATAATAGTAGGTATTTTTGGCTTATAATTACACAACGTTATATCCATTTTTATGTAAGCTGCAAGTTTCCCAAAAATAAATAATTAGTAAAATGCAACAACAGTTCCACACAAGTTAATAGGCGACGACGTGTATGGCGCAGCGGTAGTGCATCTGCCTACCATGCAAGAGGTCCTGGGTTCGGACCCCGGCTGTGGACAAAAAAACTCGAAAAAAACACCCACGTTTTGGATGTTTACAATCATGTTTGTGATGTCGTTGTTTCTTGTTCCCACGACACAGGGTACCCTAGTGTGGGGCCAGAAACAATGTAAGTGCCTGTATGTAAATGAATATTTAAAAGATAGTATAGATGAAATGAGATAAATAATTGTATAAACGTAACTTTATAAATATAATCAACTAAAATTGTATGATAATTAATCAAATTAAATTGAAATTAATGTAATACATACTTTTATATAGCACTTTAAAATGTTGCGGGCCCTACAAGGTCCACAAAGATCTTATCAAATAACTGTTAAGTTATAATGTAACAACCTTGAAACATGTGGAATGCAATTAAGTATTGAGTATTGTACTTAAAATTTAAAAACCTATTTAGAGGCTAAAAATTCCACCTATTCCTCGATTCAAACCCGCGACCTCTGGCTATCCGAGGCAGAGGTCGCGGGTTCGAATCCCGACATGGGTGGAATTTTTTGGTAATATACAACTATGTATGAGCATTGCGAATAATTAAGAAACGTTTTAATCTTAACTAAACCACAAAATAAATATATACTTTTATGGGTCTATACCTTAAAAGGAAAACAACGGAACCCTCTTTCGGAACAAAGTGATCCGTTTCGGAAAAACCGATCACTTAATACCCTGTATAATTCTATCGTATTTTCTGTAAAAATCTTTCTTCGGAACTGTATGCTGGATATTTTTGGAAAATGCGTAAAGTATAGAAGTATTTCTTTTCTTTTAAATAAACCTTTTCGAACCTTTCAAGTACTCTATGAGGATTCGAATTTAAAAATTCAATTTTCCTTCAGCAACTCTCCATCGTACGTTGTCTGGATGAAATTGCTCTGGCAATAAGGCCACCAATTGTACTGTATCATTGTAATTATTATGTTTGTTTTACCTGGCGTACGATATAGAATAGTATAGTAAATAACATTCTTATTTTGTCTCATGTTTTCAAAACGTCGGTATGTCAAAAATACTTACTTTGCGCCGTTTAACGTAGGTATCATTGGCAACCTTTATAACGCTGAAACTGTAAAACACAATTAAGTAATAGTTTTTTATAAGGGAGCCGTTTAACACACTTAATAGGTAAGCACCTATTCGTTATCGTTATCAACCCTTGTATGTCCCCACTGCTGGGGCACGGGTCTCTTTCTGCATCGCAGGAAGGTTAGGCCATACTCCACCACGGGGGCCAAGTCCGGGTTGGTGGAGGATTGTAAGACAGTGGCGGGCCTTACTGTCTGAAGTTATCAAGCCGCCGATAAGGCCTCAGACATGGCCTAACGACTGCCATTATATGACAGCCGGCACCAACGGCTTAACGTGCCTTGCGAAGCACCTATTAAATAAAAATAAATATCATATCGCACTTCACATGAAGCAATTTATATAAAATCCGATATTGTTTTTAGTTTTTCCTACCAATCTAAATAAAGGGAACGAAGCGCTTTTATAAACTTGTACTTGTACCAAATATCGCTTGCAAAACGCAAAGGTTCTATTTACTTGGGTTTATCCAAACAACGCTTAGCCGAATAAAACGAATTTTAGCTCCAGACTGGAAGCGAAACAAGAACTCTACATAAATTACTACTAACCCGCATTCGAGCTCCGGAATCCCCGTTTTAATTTCGTCGAAGTAATCCCTATGTCAGCAGGTAGACATATCGGATCGGATTACCCAACCTCACAATATTAATATTCATGTACAGTACAACCTACTAACATAATTCCGATGGCAGGCTGCGTGGGTGCGAAGCAAATTTAACCTTATGTTATTGGAACAAGTTTTACGTTTCACCAAAATCCTATGACTTCACCAGTGTTATATTACAAGCTCTGCTAATAATGAAGCAAATGGAACGCATGTACAGTGTTTAGTGGTTCACTGAATACTCATTGGAGCACCGAGGGGCTTGTTAAATCTTAGTTGGGTATTAAACGGTTCTAATCGCGATTATTTATTAGGTATAACGGAGTGCTTAGTGCGAGTTTTTTAACTACTCGATCGCGTTAACGTAAACTCATATTTCTATGGCATCGAGGAAGCGCCATCTAGCGACAAGTATCGAAATTAAAATTGCTGAGTGCGAGTTGTAACGGTTTACATTGAGAAGTGAACACGTTTACCAGCCAAAACACGAATAAACGCGAGTGCGAGTTGTACTGTGACAGCGTTTTGCCAGTTCGAACTTACTCATACTCACTACTTAAAGTTATTCGATTGGGTCTGTCAAACTCGCACTAAGCACTCGGAACGGTAAACGAAGCGTCGGTAATAACGTTTTACCTAATGGAGAATCGCGATAAGATCCGTTTTTATTATATAGTAGCTGTCCCAGCGAACTTCGTAACACCTAACAGTCGATTCTTTAGTTTTTTTTTTATTTTTCTCTCCGTAAGAACCATCCTCGTACTTCAAGGAATATTCTAAAAAAAGAATTAGCGAATTCGGTTCAGCTGCTCTCGAGATTTTCGCTTACAAACACATTCAGCGATTTTTATATTATAAACTAGTTGACCCAGCGAACTTCGTACCATCTAACAGTCGATTCTTTATTTTCCTCTCCGTAAGAACCATCTTAGTACTTCAAGGAATATTCTAAAAAAAAATTAGCGAAATCGGTTCAGCTGCTCTCGAGATTTGCGCTTACCAACACATTCAACGATTCATTTTTATATTATAGACTAGCTGGCCCAGCGAACTTCGTACCGCCAAACAGTTGATTTTTTTTTTATTTTTCTCTCCGTAAGAAACATTCTCGCTTAGGGAATATTCTAAAAAAATAATCAGTGAAATCGGTTCAGCCGCTCTCGAGTTTTGCGCTTACCAACACATTCGGGGATTAATTTTTATATTATAGATAGTATAGATTCGTATATATGAGCTTCGCGAGTCATTAAGCAACTTCGGAATGCTAACTAGCGCTACCTATGAAATAAAAGTCATAACTTGATTTAGACTACGTTTTTTTTTTTAAAAAGTTATCATCAAAAATGTTAACCACTATGACCACTATTTTTAGAGCCGAAAGTCTAGAACATAGGTCAACCAACTAAGACCTAATCAATTTCCGCAAATCGATTTAAGTTCTACGTTCCTACGAAATACTACATTCTAGGCTGTATGTTCTAAAATAGTTATAACAGATATTAAGATTTTTGTTTACTTTTTGAAAAGAACGTATTATAAAAAAAGTTATGATTTCTATACCATTGGTGGCGCTAGTAAGCACCTTAAGAAACACTATTGTTAAACATTACTAGGATTTCATGTTTGAATCTTAGATAGGCCAGGTCTTCAGAGAATTAAAAGTGGACTGTATTTAGAGACGGTTTAATAAGGTCGCTATAACAGACTGCTAAATACTCGTAGTTTAGTGCGTTCGCGACGATCGAAAATGTTGAAGTGCCAGGCGCGCCGCCGCGCGGTGCAGCACTGCAGGCGCCGCTCCCCCGCTCCCCCCGCCGCTGCCGACGACGTATTGTGTGTGAACAAATCTCATTGCAACTAAACAAGATGCACACAGCCAAAAGACAATTCCAGGATGGTGCCATTATTAATTAAACACAACCATCAACCGTTAATAAACAAACAACATTTATTTGTTCTAGGTACATGCTGCTACAAGCAGTGGAATGAGTGCAGTGCAGTGTTAAGTGTTGGGCCATGGCAGTGAATAGCCCCGGCGGCTATCCCCCCATTTCCCCCAAGCCCCACACCCCAAAAAGCCCCCGTCACTTCGTCTTCCCCCAGAAATCCCCCTCGATCACATCCAGCACCTCATCATCCGGGTACTACACCCCTCAGTCGGGCTGCAGCTACGACAAACACAACCAACCCCCGAAGTCCCCCATCGCGCACGGTCATAGGAGCCCCATGAGCCCCCGGCACTTCAATTTCCCCCAAAAAACCCCCTCAGGCCGGTCAAGCCCCTCGAACTTCGAGGTCACCTACCACAGCCTGCATTACTCCGCTTCGCTGAAACAGAGTCGTCGGGACAAGTCACGCTCGCCGAAACCTCCCCCAGTGCATATTCATACCAATCCTGGCTACGTGTCTCCTAACCGCACTAGGAAGCTGTACGGGTCCACTTCCACCGTCAGCTCGCCAAGGCTGGTCAGCTCACCAAGCATAGTGTCGAGTCACACGGACGACTCCATTGACGCAATGCCCGGGACTCCATCCGCCACAATCAATGATGCAGATGACGAAGCCACCACAACCTCCTCTCGCTTCTGTCGGAAGTCCACGTCGGATCTGACTGACGTAACTGATGACACCCCGGTGACGAGATCGACCAGTATAAGTCGGCCTTGCTCCCCTATGCGGAGGGGGTCGATGAAGGGTGGCCTCGCTTACTTGGCCAGTAGAAGGGGATCGAGAGAGTCCAATGTTTCCAACTGTGATTCGGTGGAGGACATCGGCCCGCTGAACTTCCAGAATACAATGCGTGGTCGGCAGCGGCGGACGTCAAACTTCCTGGAATTGCCAGGTAAGACCTAACTAGATTTCTCTGCGCCGTTTTATTGAGGGCTTTACGCGTCTGTTAATTGACTTTTCGGGACCCGTGTCCGAGAAAAGCGGATTACGCCGAGTACAATATTGGTTTTTTTGTTTGCGTTTTGGGGGCTTACAGCACAAGGTTGGAGGTTGCAATGTTGTTTAAGTAAGACTGGTCATATAAAACAACAGTGTATATTAATAAAAAAATATTTTAAAACAACATAATATTTTTTCCCATGTCTAGTCACAGACTAAATAGAGATACTACGCCTAGGTGATTTATATTTGCTAATTAAGCTATTATAAAAAAACAAGGTTTCAAACAAGGTGTATTTAAAGTTGTTTTTAACTTTAAATAATCCACCAATGCTCCTCAATAACTCAAATTACATAACAGCTGGCACCAACGGCATAACGTGCCTTGGGAAGCACGGAAGCGCTGGAAAAAATGCTACTAGTCGCGGGATGGTCACCCATCCAGTACCTGACCGCGCCTGTTGCTTAACCCAAGTGATCGATTCCAATCACTCGGTTCCACTAGGTCACGAGCGCTTCCGCCGCCTATTGTATAATATTTACTTACAAACACAAATTATTTTATTTATTGTATAACATTACTTAGATTTAACAAATCATGGTTATACTATTTTTATTTTTAATGCACTAACCCGTGCTAAGGAACAAATTTAAAAACCTATTTAGAGGCTAATAATTTCACCCATGCTGGGATTCGAACCCGCAACCTCTGGCTATCCGTGCCAGCGCTCTACCAATTGAGCTCAATTGGTAGAGCGCGAGAAAATAATATATAATTTTATTAATAATATTAATAAACATAATCCTCCTTCTGGCGCAGCAGGTCCGGTAAAAAGGCAATTTATCTATTTGGGTAGTGATATTTCTGGGCGCCCTCCGTTCAATACCTACATAGCGTCGCTGGCCTAAGCGTCCCAAAGTATCCAAGTAAGTTAAGCCATCATTTAAATAACTTTGTCAACTGCGACCCTCGCGCGTGGGCCGGCCCGTTAAATTGATTACATAAAATACATTACAGCCTTATTCCAAGCGATCCAGAATAATTTAGTGTTGTCAATGATATGTTGGCTTGGTGTTTCGCGATTGATGATTTGATTTGAATTAGCATTTAAATCGCTGAAATATAGAATAGTGTTAGGATAGTCATCATGTTTTGATTTTTTATTTCATTTCGATTATTTATCGATTCCGTGCTTCCTACTATATGTATAACTACAGTGCTTCAGAACCCTGGGTCTAAACCAATTCTATTCTCGCTCTCTTTCCTTCCTGCAGTGGTGGAGCACTCCAGGCCGCGCGTCTGCTCACTCCCGGAGAAGCCGTACAACCCTCGCGCGAGCGATGACCTTTACCGCCTGCGAACCTTCTCGATCACGACCAAAGGGGGCGTGGTCAACTGCGGCGACTCCATCTGCAATCGCCGCAGCCGCTCTAACACCTCCGTCAACTCTACTAACAGCAGGTGAGTCTTCTTTCAGAGAGTTATTTAGAGATTATATTCTTTTTAATGCACTAACCCGTGCTAAGGACAGTTAAAAAAAATATTTTGAGAGTAAAAATTCCAACCATGCCGGGACTCGAACCGATGTATTTGCTTTAATATGACTTGAGACGATGGTAAAGATGATCAGAGTGGAGCTTTTTTCCCTTTGCCTTTTTCTCCACTACGTAAGTTGTTGCTTACAACAGGCACGGTCAGGTGCTGGATGGGTGACCGTTCCGAGACTACCGCTGTTATTTTTGAGCGCTTCCGTGCTTAGCAAGGCACGTTAAGTCGTTGGTGCCGGCTGTCATGTAATTATGTAATGCTGCCATATCAGATGCCTTATGGGCGGCTTGATAATTGCTGACGGTAAGGCCCGCCATTGTCTTACAATCTTCCACCAACTCGGACTTAGTCCCTATGGTGGACTATGTCCTAACCCTCCTGCGATGCAGGAAGGGATTCGTGCCCCAGCGGTAGGGACATACAAGGGTTGGCATCGAAAGCAGCTGCAAACAGTCTTCCGGTGCCTTAATAGCCAATTTTAATGGTGTGGCAACTCCAGCACAAAGCTCAAAGCGGTCAACAACAGACGCGCTTACCTGAGTGAAACTTTAGATTGAGTTTCTGTTTGATTTTGCTGTCTAGCAAGGGATCGGTCTGATCCATGTATCGGTGTTTGACTTCAAACTATAGGCGTCGGTTAAACGCGGTTGCCTTGCGTGATTAGGTTTTCTAAAGTTATTTGGGTCAAAGCAAAATTAGTGGGGTATACGTCGTAGCTGCTTTGGTTAAAATGCCGCTTATACTGACGTTGTGGGACTTGTATTTTTTTTATACAGTTGCTCAAAAAGTGGCGTATTGCAGAGACGTATAGCGTTCGGGATGTGGGCTATTACATACTCGTGCTTTTTTTACCTTTCCCGAACTCGTGCGTTCTCTTTCCCAACTGTCAAAATAATGTCTAAGTATTAAAAAGAAAAACCAACCATGAAGTTTTTATGATTCATGCAAATACGTATATTTCTATAAAGAAGCTACTAATTTTTTTCAATATCAGATTTAATGATTTGATTGAATATTTAATTTAATTTCATTACATTTCATTTTAATTTCATATCAATAAAAAAATTCTACCGAAGACTTGGCTGTATGGGCATAGTTCCCTTTGCCTACTAGAATGGGTGAAGAAAAAAAAATCTCTGCTTATATTCTTTTACGATTGGCGCCATTTTCCAAATAATTTTTCTTTATCAAATTGCTTAATTTTTTCGCAACTGTATTAAAAATAGTCGTTCAGTACACGTGCGGGACCGTCATTGCAACTTGTTCCGACTGTCAACCCTCGCCTTCGGCTGCGCCTCGGCTCGGGTAGACATTTGTCGGAACTCTTTGCAATGACAGCCTTTCCGCACTTGTAATGAAATATACTATTTTATGTACGTCCCACTGCAGGGCACAGGCCTTTGGAGAGAGAGTATGGTTAAAAACCACCAATCTAGGACTTTAAAGTATTTGATTAAACCGAGGTTTAATCAAATACTTTAAAGTCCTAGATTCTTAGACCTTGGTTCTTGTCAGTAGGTTCTAAAAAGAGCCACTCTGTTTTTTGATATTTATAAACTTAATTTTTTCCAAAGATGCATTATACAAAGCATGCATTACCATATCAGATAAGCTTGACTGTCCTACCTTCTTGAGGCATTGGGTACAAATGCATGTCTCACACCCATTGTAATTTTTATTGTCATAATTATTTTATGTTCACTAACATAGGTTAAGCGTATACTAATAACTATGGATCATTGGTTTGAAATAAACTTATATTATTATAAAATGAGATATGATTTTTTTTCATTGTTTACGCTAGTTAGCACCGGCATACCCGGTCCCTAAATTCTTAGGGCCGGTTTCTGAATTGAGAATTTCGCTAAATAATGACTTAGCTGTAGTGCTGCCTCCGAATTTCCCAGAAAACGTGACAAAACGTTACTAGAGTATTTACTTATAGTGTGGCCATAAGTGCTATGCACTCCCTGAGGTATGCGCGGCGAGGTGGGAGGCGAAGAAAAAAGTGCATGAGTTCACATTTGACGGCGCACTGACAGAGCGCAGCAGCCGATTCTCCCCCCCCGTCTCGCCGCGGGCATACCTCAGGGAGTGCTCAGCACTAATGGCCACACTATAGTTTTTTTATTAATAGCAAAAAATAACCTTTACATTTTTGGTTTTACAAATTTCGCCAAACTGCAGTGCAGTTTGTTGGCGTTGCGCTCTTATAACTTAAGGCTTAATTTAATTATTTTACAGCAACCTATACTTAGTAATGTAAGTACCTATTTATTTTCTTACACAAAAATAAGTTCCTATAACTATTTTAAAGTAACAAAACATATTATTATTATCATATATTGGTTAAACGAGCCTTGAACCCTATATTCAAGACTCGTTCAGCCAATATTACCTACTTTAACATTATTTCTTTTAATGGCGACCTCTGTAGCGTAGCGGTAGCGCGTCTGCCTACGATGCAAGAGGTCCCGGGTTCGAATCCCGGCTGGAAACAAAAGAAAAATCCCAGGTCTTGGATGTTTACATGTTTGTGATGTCGTTGTTTCTGGTTCCCACGATACAGGGTATCCTAGTGTGGGGCCAGAAGCAATGTATGTGCTTGTATGTAAATGTTATGTTATGTTATTTATCTTTCAACGTGCTTCTTCTTCTTCTTCTTCGGGCTATATTAGTCCACTGCAGGACATAGCCCTCCCCTAATGAGCGCAAGGTAGTGCCATCATTAGGGGGTAATGCCCATAATCCCCACGCTTCAACGTGCTTATTTTAACTTTATTTTGGTCTAACAAAAACAAATATTTATTAAACAGCTTGGGAATGTAATATTCTCTGGTTCTTTCACCATAATAATTTTTAACAGATGGTTGCAACAACTGGCCTCTCTTAGCTGATCTGAAATTCTCAATTCAGAATCGGGCCCATAAGGTCCTGGGGTTAAGTCACCAATTTATCTCCGCGGCAAGTTAAATGCGCAGTTTCCTGAACTTGCACGCTTTCCTGAGACAAAGGACGAAGTAGGCTTCAGTTTGCCACTACGCAACAAAGAAGAAACAACCTCGGAATTAGCAACAATGGCCCGGGCCGACGCGCGTGAGCCAGAGTCGTTTGCGCCGCGTCTGAATCGTGTTACCGCCTGGGAATGGATAGTAAAAGGCTAGATTAGCATCTCTTACGAGGCCCTTAGCGGGGCGACTTAATCTTAGGTAACCCGAGGAGTAAGGCTTGGCAGAAACGAGTAGAAATTAAAGGTTGCTCAGATTTTTTTTTCTTTTTCTCCTCTTGCTATAAAATATAACTTCTTATATGTGTCGAAATATAAGCTAAGGATATTTTATAAAAAAGTGTCAACCTCGAAAAGTTTTATATGAACCCTTGTATGTCCCCGCACGGGTCTCTTTCTGCATCGAAGTTTAGGCCATACTCCACCACGGTGCGCGGCATAAAAAATACCACTTTTTTAGTGTCGGGAGCGGTGAGCGAAGCGGTAGTGAGCCCGGTTTCTAAATCGGGAGGTCGTGGATTCGAATCCCGGCATGTACTTTGTTACAATGACTTTGTTTTCTAAGTCATGTACATTTGTGAACTTATAGTCATAATGCCACCCGCTAACTACGCACATACTACGCACGATGACCCTAAGTAACCCCAATGCGGCTAAGTGCGGAAAACTCAGGTGTAACTAAATGTCGTTTAGTCAGTCATTTAAGAATATCAGTTAAGTGTCAACTGTTATAAGCATTAAAGTAAACCTTTGAAATTTCGGAGATGGAGATTTTTTTTATTAAGAGATGATTTTAATCAACAAACAAAATATACAGACTGAAGGGTATACTACCTAGTCTACCATCAAGTCTTTTTTAGTTTTTCGTAGCGGGCCAAGTACAATTCACGCGATTTTTCTTAAATGTTTGGTTCTCGTCACTCGAGAACATTCTCCTCAGCCCATCCTAGCTGTAGAATAGTTATGTGCAGTCTGTTAGCTTTTAGAATATACCTTGGATAGAATCGGATATATTCGTGTAGTAGAAATATCGGAACTAATATGCCACTTAATGAAATAAACTTAATAAGAAAAGTTTTATACAGAGCAGGAAGTAGTATTACACTCGTGTGCTTTCGGCGAAATCCGAAGCCTACTCTAGAGCCCGAGGTATATTTTGAAAGCTAACAGACAGTACGTAATATTTTGTTGAACTCGATTTCTCTTACGTGATACGAATGTAGTTGCACAAATTGCACTTCCTTTTATAAAGTTGAATCGGCAAAGAGAATCTGCGCGCATCCGTTATTAGAGCCAGAGAAAGAGAAAGGAATAAAATAAATTGCATAGCCTTCGACATAGTTGAAGGTTTTCTTTTACAAAATTGCAGTCGTTATAATTTTAGTTTTTTAAAACATGAAAACTCTCACCAGATGGTCTGACGAACAGATTACGGTGGCAGGGAGTCACTGGATGCGGACGGCACAAGACCGGGAAGTTTGAAGGACCAATAGGTAGGCCTATGTCCTGCAGTGGGCGTCGAATGGCTGATGATGAAAACCTGAATCTGCAGGCAGACCCGATAAACTAAATGTAAGGCTCAATTTCGACTTCAATTTTGTATTGGCTTCCCTGATTCCGCCAATGTCTGAGAGGTTATTTAGTTGTATCTGAGCCCGCTCAAATGTCAATAGTGTTGCCATGAAATAAAATCGTTATCAACCCTTGTACGAGTATGTACCCACTGCTGGGGCACGGGTCTCTTCCTGCATCGCAGGAAGGTTAGGCCATACTCCACCACGGGGGCCAAGTCCAGGTTGGTGGAGGATTGTAAGACAGTGGCAGGCCTTGCTGTCAGAAGTTATCAAGCCGCCCATAAGGCCTCTGACATGACTTAACGACTAAATAAAAAAACGAGCGAAAATGGCGAAATAAACACTTACACGCCGACTGTGTTCCGGAATGACATGAAAACTGTAATGAGGACATTGTAGCAAAACGAGCCGAATATAAAAAGGTGATAAACCGCATAATAGCGTCTGGCCATAAAAACTTCTTTTATGTTTCGTTCAAAATTGGCCCATGAAAGATCCGTCTCAGGAACTGTGTGACGTAATTAGCCCTGTGAAATTTCGGGTTCGGTACTTAAAAAAACCATTATACCATGAATTTTGGGTAGTTTGAAAGCCATAGAAAAATGAATGTGCCATAACAAGACTATCGAATACGCTCATTTGTTTTTTTTTAATGGCAAATCCAAAAGTATCTTCACACAAAGTTGAATCTACGACGAGCTCTGTGGCACAGCGGCAGTGCATCTGCCATTAACCATGCGAGAGGTTCCGAGTTCGAACTCCGGCAGGGGGCAAAAAAACCCTTCTTGGATGTTTACATGTTTGTAATGTCGTAGTTTCTGGTTCCCACGACACAGGGTATCCAAGTGTGGGGCCAAAAGTAATAATTATAATAAATATTCATGGACATATTACACAGATCTTGCGTACAAATGACTTGTGTTATAGGTGCTAACTGAACGATAATAAATACATAGATAACATCCAAGACCCGAGATAAACTAGAAAACTTCGTTTCCTGGTTTGACCCGGCCGGGGATCGAACCCTAGACCTGCGGTTTTGCAGTCAGCCTGCCAAACCGCTGCGCCACCGAGGCGTAATGTATATGACTGTATGTAAAATATGACAGTACAGTACAAGTGGCAGCTGACTCAGCATAGTGCTGGGGGCGTGTCTAACGATAGCGCCATCGTTTGAAAAATTGTGGATTCGGAATAAAATTGCCAACGAAAAAACCTCTCATCTTTGAATGTGCTCCACTAAATCTTCTACATCGGCCCTGCATCCGAGGGCGATCAGGGCGTGAACCCTCAGCGCTGATTTTCAATCAGAAACGAATGCCGTAAGTGCTCTAGAGCGCAGTGTGGCTTGGTTTGGTACTAACAATAAATATCGCTGTTTCTAGTTCCCACGACACAGGGTATCCTAGTGTGGGGCCAGAAGCAATGTATGTGCCTGTTTGTAAATAAAAAAAATGGTTCTAATAACATATTAACATATTAGGAGTCAGGGACTTAACTAGTTGCCTACAGAACTGTAATTAACTTGTTCAATAAATTAATAACAAAATTAATAACTAACATTGCACTGATTGCTGGAACACAGGTTTTCAACCTAGCACAGCGTCAGAAGCTGATCGTTAATTTTGTATAATTATAGCATTAAGTAAAACCATTTTGTAAAAGCTGTGTACTAATGTTTTTTGCCCAATAAATATTCTATTCTAATATTCTATATGCGTGCCACGGTTCTGCGGGTCATTGCTCTAAAAGGCGGTACTAATCGTTTGTACATTTTACAACAGCAACTGTCAGACAGGATTTATCGAAACTGTTTTTAAACGGATTTCACTCGTTTATTATATTTTTTACAATATTCCGGACCATCCGAGACCACGGCACCTGTAAAAGTGCCGAAACGTCGGAAAATTGTAAAAAAATATAATAAACGAGTGAAATCAGTATAAAAACAGTTCTAATTATGTCTAGTACTCGTGTTAACCTTAGAAAATACGTGCATCGTCTATGGTTTGTCATGTGTCAGCTGTCAAATTTACTCCAATAAAAACCTTCAAGTAAAGCGCATCAATTTATTCTTCTTGTCTTAAATGCACCAAAAAATTCAATTTCGTATTTGTTCACCCTGTTTTAACACATAGACTGCGGGAAAATATCTTGTTCCCATAGGAAAATAAATTATTTTCCCTAATAAACCGCGGGGCACATCTAGTAACTACCTTATGCCCATTAGCAACCACTATAAGCCCAAGGTTAAAATTACACTACTGTAACGACGCTGAATCCCTGGTGGATTAGTATTACCGTCAGTGACTACTTTTGACTGACCCTAGAGTCTCATACTTACATAGTTTTTCAATAGACTGAAATAAGTACGACAATGGTTGTTATTCGCCTCAATTTAATAGTCTACAAAGCAATGGCAGTACAATGTCATTCCAGGGGTATAACCCACGCAAGTTAAATACGCATCTCTCGCGAAGAAGACCGAATCGCGAGAGACGCCGAGTCAAGTAGGACGGGTTATACCATTGCATTGCGATTGGTTACAAGATAACCGATAGTTTGAATGAAACCACCATAACCGGAATAATATGAGTCTATTGAACAACTATGCATTTTAGAGACTCACCCCTCTGGTTGAAGACTCTTGTCGTTAGTTTCAGAGTTTCAGCCGAAGATAAAACTTGGAGCAGTGTTCTCAACTAAGTGGGATCCTTCACAAAGTTGCCTCTACCTAGAATAATGTTGTAATAAGTAGTTGAATAATGTAGTTTCTATGTAGTATAGTTGTTTTGTCTTAATATCTTATTGTTGTCACAAAATGTTAATTTTACGTGGCACAATGATTTATCTTAAGCTTCGATATTGGTAGGGTTCGTAAAGCGTGAATTTGACATAATTATGTAGACCTACATACCTATTAAAAATACAATTCTTATAACAAAACTGTTACCTGTAAAATGATTCGAGAAAAGATAATTTGAGAAACTGTTACCGCGACATATCATAAATTCAAGATTATATCAACCGTTTGCAGGTCCCCACTGGGGCATGGGTCTCTTCCTGCATTACGGGTAGGTAAGGCCACACTCCACTACGGAGGCCAAGTTTGGGTTGGTACGACAGAGGCGGGCCTTCCTGTCAGAAGTTACCGAGCCCCCTATAAGGCCTCTGATATGGCTTAACGACTGATATTACATTACAACCGGCACGAACGGCTTAACGTACCTTGCGAAGCACGGAAGATAGTATCGATCGATCGAAAAGTAGCTTAGATTAATTAAGTTAAAAAAATTATAATCCAGAATATGCTGAAGAGGTACTACAGATAAATAGAAATATAATAATTGATTAAAATGCCACAATACACAAAAAATTAAGTATAGGCTTAATCACCACGCGTGGTCAGTGGCCATTAGGTTGAAAAACCTCGAATAATTTAACCTCATTTCTCAAAAATTGTAGAGCTTCGTAGGCCTGTAAGTGGCTTAGTAATCACCGTTTAAAGATATTTCTACCTAATTTACATTGAAGAGCTAAGTTGCGAGCCTGGCCAGCTTGACTAAGAACAAAAGGGAAGGTACATTCGTCAGCATATAATTTTTACCCGCGTGCACTATATTCAGTTGGATCACAAGCGAAAATTTGCAACAAAACTTGAAAGGTTGACTGTACAACGCTCTCCGCAAACTACTGCACAAGTTATCAATTCGTCAAACAGTGTTTGATCGCCGCTGCCGACTCGATTACACTGTCAATATTATTGAGCTCCGAATGGCTAGTCAATATTTACCCTGCGGACAGTTTGTTGCGATAAGTGCCCCTTCGCTTTCACTCGAGCGTGGACCGTAACCAGTGGACATACTGGTTGGCTAAGAGGGAAGGGTGGTAGGAAATGTAGTAAGGTGGCTAGATGGATGGTGGACTGAGACGGTCACAGATCGTGATAGCAAACTCGAGACGTGATTGCTAAGTCGAAATCTCGAAGGATCAGAAATTCGATATCGGTAAGATTCGAGGGATCAGAAATTCGATCTCGGCAAGACTCGAGGGATCAGAAATTCGATCTTGGGAAAACTCGAGGGATCATAAATTCGATCTCGGCAAGATCTGGAATGGATTTCGAAAAGTATTGTTTTAATTAGATGATTGCAATGATGATTGATTCTTTTAGCATCGCGGGATGATCAGATTATACTTTACGGGAGCCAAGTGTAAGTTAGTGGAATATGGTAAGACCGTAGCGGTCCTTATTGTCAGAAGTTATCAAGCCGCCCATAATGCCTCTGACATCCTGGACCTGACTGCGCCTGTTGTTGCTTAACTCAAGTGATTGATTCCAATCACTCGGTAAATTACACTCTGTTGCTTTACGATAAAGCGTCAACTTTATCGATTTTACCATCAGAGAATAAACGTACAAGTTCCACGCACGACAGGAGCTGTCAAAAAAGTCTAGACGATAGTCTAGGTTCATTTAGCGTGTGTTAATTTTGATTGGTATTCGAACTTTATAGCGAGGTGATAAGGCACAAATTCGGTTGGGAATAATCCACCCACAGCCAGGTTAATCGGACTAACTCATGCATAAAACCACGACGTCACGCAGACAGGGCAGTTACAAAGGAAAGTGAATCGTTAAGCCGTAGCAATAGGTTTCATTAGCGCCCAAGTAAATCACATTTAAGTATGTTGAGTGCAGCTGACATTGTCATTTAGTGCAACGATGCAGGATTGCTCATTTGAATATGTTTTCTCTGTACATACAGAAAGTCAACAAACTAACGAAGCGCGCTTTAATATACGATAGTATATAACTGCTAGTGAATGTGAATAATACGTAATTCTGACTAGCACCATTTCCTTAATTGGGGTTTAAGATGTTTCAATGCAATTCCCATACAAACGTCGATATCAACGCTTGTTTGTCGCCACTGCTGGGACACGGGTCTCTTGCTGCATCGCAGGAAGGTTATGCCATACTCCACCACGGGGACGAAGTCAGTCCGGGTTGGTGGAGGATTGTAAGACATTGGCGGGCCTTACTGTCAAAGTTAACAGCCCACCCACAAGGCTTCTGATATGGCTTATCGACTGCCATGACTTCCGGCACCAACTGCTTAACGTGCCTTGCGAAGCACGGTAGCCCTTAGAAAAATGCCACTAGCCGTAGTCACGGGACAGTCGCCCATGCTGCAGCTGACTGCGTCTGTTGTTGCACTCTAGTGATTGGTTCCAGTCACTCGATTCGACTAGGCCACGAGCGCATACAAACGTAGCTTGATTTTATATGCAAATGGCATGCCGGATCGAAATTAATCTTCGATTTTGCACGATCAAACCTCAATTGGTGTCCTATAAACGTATTTGCGTATTTGTCTTACTCCTCTGCGCAGTTGGATAGGTTTAGACTGCTGGCCCTGTACTTGAACACTCATGGTGGCGGCTTCGTACAGACACCTCAACACCTCGATATAACGATAGTCTATTTGGCATCGCTGTAAGGATTCCAGAATAGCCCAGGTTTTGACAGAATCAAAGGCCTTCTCATAGTCCACAAAGGCCAGACACAGGCAACCAAAGTTATCGACATAGCTCAGAGAATCAGCAAGCTGAAGTGGCGTGGGCTGGCCATATATCGCGAAGAACCGACAACCGTTGGAGCAAACGTGTCCTTGAGACCGCGACTCGGCAAACGTAGTGTAGGACGCCCTCCGACTAGGTGGGATGACGATCTGCGAAAAACTGCAGGCAGATGCTGGATGCGACAAGCTGAAGACAGGTCGCTATGGCGCTCATTAGGGGAGGGCTATGTCCAGCAGTGGACTAGTATAGCCTGACGATGACGATGTAACGTATTTGCAACGTTTCATTGCGATCCGACATGTTACTAAAAACCAAGACGTGAAGAAGAAGGCGCTTATTGAAGCAAACGTAGTTTGGTCGTTATCATTATTATTTTTTAATTTTATTTATTAGGCACACAAAATAGATATTAGTCAGTACATCATGAAGATAACATGTAAGATCCAGTCTCATCTCCAAAACATGTATACAAACCACGGTTACAATAATATGAAACTTAGACGAGTTACTTAAACTAACATAACATGCGCTTTATGTAGGTATTCTTTTACATTATTCAAGCTGAGAACAAAAAAAATGGTTACAAAGAAATTATAGGAATAAGGAGAAGGAGGATTTGCAAACGTCATTTTTTATCTAACGAAACCACGTTTATATCACACTTGTTTACAGTAACTTATTTGGTAGCACTACCAGTCGACAGGTAATCTGAGTAGCACTACCACTCGACAGGAAATGTGAGTGTCCGAGGTGTTTAAATACCTCAACGCTGGAAAATGTCGATCCACGGTAGGCAGGCGTAGTAATTAACCTCGTACTCTCTCTCTCTCTCTCAGAGAATATCTGTACCCTGCAGTGGGTCGCTTATGTGCTGAATAAAGAAAGATGTTAGAAAGCGCGAGCGAGACGAAATGCTTTAAAATGTACTGAAGCGGTTGCAATTGCAGAGCTTGCCGATAAAGCAGTCTGGCAAATTATGATATTAATATTAATAATACAATTATAATTTAAATAATAATATTGTAATATTCATTTGAGACAGTTTCCTAACCCTCGCCTAATATTAAAATGTCCGACCTACTTGACCAGTCCCTCACTAAACAGACTATCGTCTAGTGTGGGTGTCGCCGGTAACCATTGTCGTTTTATTCTTAACATAAACCAATTATAAAAACCTATTTAAAGGCTAAAAATTCCACCCATGCCGGGATTCGAACCCGCGACCTCTGGCGGATAGCCAGATCGCAATCCCGGCATGGGTGGAATTTTTAGCCTCTAAATAGGTTTTTAAAATTGTCCTTAGCACGGGTTAGTGCATTAAAAATAAAAATAGTATAATCATGTGGGTACAGCGATATGCTTCCGATGTCAAAACCTAACTGCAAAGTAGGTAGTCGGGGCTGTTAGTAATGCAATCTACTTCAGCCAGATGTCGCTGCCTGTACGTAATACAGAGAATAGTGTAAAAGAGGTTCGAAATTTCACTGATGCCGGTGAGTCGCCCATTAGCTCAGTTGGACAGAGCGTTGGCACGGACTTTCAGAGGTGGCGGTGTCGAATCCCGGCATGGGTGGAATTTTTAGCCTCTAAATAGATTTTAAAAATTGTCCTTAGCACGGGTTAGTGCATTAAAAATAGTATAATAAACCAATTAATTTTTAACCTTCTCATACCCTTTGTAACTTTGTGTAACGTGGTTTTTAAATAAATATTTTTTGTCTATGTCTCATTATAAATAAATAAATAAAAACAATTTTTTGGCGTTCACTCACCGGTATTGAGAAAGTGCCCGCAACTCCCAAAAGTGGGTTCAGTCCCTAACACCATGACCCCATCAATGGCATTTCCAATTTCTTAAGGCGCCATGACGTCACATATTTGTTCTTTGTTCAAAGGCGAATGACGAAAAGATTTACTTACATTATGCCTCTTCGAGTAGCGTGGTAAGTATTTGTGGAGGCTTTCGACTAAGGATTTTATTTATTTTCTTAATTGGAATTTAGTTTTACCTTTTTTACAAGTGCAAGATAACGATTAGAGGCGAAAGAGTGGAACAAGTAAAAGAATTTTTCTATTTTGGGAGCCTGTTTACGAGGGATGGAAAGTCTGAAGGTGGTATATAGAAAGAAGAGTAAAAGCGGGAAATTGTGTAAACGGTGCCTTGCACTCCATTGTGTGTACCCGAAACATCTCCAAAGAGCTAGATTAAAATAAATAAAAAAATACATGGACATATTACACACATCTTGTTAGCCCTATACTAAGTACAACTAATAGATTGGCTATTCATAGTGGCGTGCTGGTCCCAACACTTATGTATGGTAGCGAGACTTAGGTGTGGCAATAGAAGAAAGAAAGTAGAATTAATGCAGTAGAAATGAGGTCCTGGAGAAGTATGTGTAGTGTTACTTTGAATGACAGGATACGCAATAGTCTGATCAGAGAACGTTGTGGACTGAAAGAGGAAGTAGTGACCACATTGAGAAAAGAATGTTGCGTTGGTTTGGACATGTGGAGAGGATGAAGGAAGAAAGATTGACGAAACATATATATATATATTGCTAATGTGAGTAGAAGGGTTGGTAAGGCTCGTCCCAGGCGGACATAAATCGACCGGATAGGGAATGCATTAGCAAAGGGACTTATGAACGTTGATGAAGCGAAGGTGATCTGTCAGGATCGTGGCAAGTGGCAGTCCCTGGTCTCTGCCTACCCCTCTGGGATACAGGCGTCAGGTTATGTGCGTATGTATTTATGTATGTATCTATGTAACAAACTGTTTCGACTGCGTTATTATGATAAAATAACAATTCACGGTATAAGCAAAAACTACCCGTTTGGGGTCAAACTCGTAATTTCGTTCATCAAAATGGCATAAGGAAATTAATTAAAATCGTAGAAAGTTTCCTTGATTTGGCGGGAAAGTAACTAAAAGTATAAGTAGTGGGGGTTATAGCGCGAGAAATAAAATAGCGATGGGCGGTAACTATTACAGTCAACATATTCGATTTTTTCGTTCAGTAGATTATAATGGAATGGTAATTGAATAATCGATAGTGCGCTTAAAGGGCCGCAGCGCAAGCTCTCCCTGATCTCTTTCACTTCCTCAACATCAATTAGTTGTTGTAAACACCCACGCCGCCGTTTTTGGGTCCTTTTTAAATCGGATCAATCGATATATTTTTTTCGAACAGTCCATCCCATCGCTAGAGCAAAGCGAGTGATGTAAATGGGCGATAAGTTTCAGTTGTTCGCGCACGCACGTTAATCCATCAATCAAGGGGAGTACGAGAAGTAGGTCAACGGACTCAGCGCGCCGGAATCAGTGGCTTAGATCTGGTGTACAGTCGACAGCTGGTAAATCCAGCTTCTATTTTATTTTAAAGGCTGAGGGTCTGTTTCTGAATTGAGAATTTCCCTTAGTAAGTACTTAGGTAACTTTCTGTCACGCCTTTTGCTGAGAAATTTGAAGATACACCGCTACAAAGTATTTACTTCACAATTCAGAAACTTGCCCACAATCTTGTACCTAAATGTGAATCCAACTGCGCCTCTCTAGAAATAAGTCCAATACCTCTAGAAATAAGTCCATCTTTGCTTACAATGTTTGACAATCTTGTTTTTTTAAGTGTTTAAGTGCTATACATAATATAGCACTTAAAAAAATTCATTTTCTGCAAACAAACAGTGCAGTGTACAAACAAACCCAAAACAAGCCCTTCGGCTTATGAGTACGTTCAAAGTAAACAAATAGAAAATAGGAATAGGTATATCTTAACGACTCGCTTTGCTCATACATAATTATAAATACAGAGTTCAAAACGTTAATGTCGGTAATTAAGGTAATTACATTTTACCTAATAAATAATCGCGATCCGATTAATATGTATCTGAGTCTTTCTTAAATTAGAGTTCCAGGACTAACAAATAACTGTAATTAATAATTCTTCAATACTGCACATAAGATTGTATCTATAACATGAGACTACTCGTACAAAGAGAAATAGTTGACGTAGAAAGTAAAGTGGAGTTGATTATATTATTTTTAATGCACTAACCCGTGCTAAGAACAATTTTAAAAAACCCATTTAGAGGCTAGTAATTCCACCCATGCCGGGATTTGAACCCGCTACCGCTGGCTATCCGTGCCAGCGCTCTTTCCAACTAAGCTAATGGGCGACTCACCGGCATCAGTGAAATTTCGAACCTCTTTATAATATTCTCTGTATTACGTACAGGCAGCGACATCTGGCTGAAGTAATTTGCATCACTTGCAGCCCCTACTTTGCAGTTAGGTTTTACATCGGAATGATATCGCTGTACCCACATGATTATATTATTTTTAATGCACTAACCCGTGCGAAGGACAATTTTAAAAAACCTATTTAGAGGCTAAAAATTTCACCCATGCCGGGATTTGAACCCGCGACCTATGGCTATCCGTGCCAGCGCTCTTTTCAACTGAAAGAGGTTCGAAATTTCACTGATGCCGGTGAGTCGCCCATTAGCTCAGTTGGAAAGAGCGCTGGCACGGATAGCCAGAGGTCGCGGGTTCAAATCCCGGCATGGGTGGAATTTTTTGCCTCTAAATAGGTAGTTTAAAGTGGAGTTGGTCTGGCATGATGATGCTCTGGAATCCTCCACCAACCCGGTCTTGGCCCCCGTGGTGGAGTATGGCCTAACTTTCCTGCGATGCAGGAAGAGACCTGTGACCCAGCAGTGGGGACATTCAAGGGTTGATATCGATATCGGTCTGGCATGGCAATGATAATTATATAAACTCTGAGATTTGGACGCGATTTACCACCGAGTGGCTGTTACAATTCCAGATCGGCCTATAAAACACGGAGACGGTGGAGAGATACAAATTAAAATATCCTTATTCAAATACCACAACACACACATAAATTATTAAAAAATAAATTGAAAGTCTCGGTCCACACTTACGTGTAATAAGAAATTAAAATAGGTACACAAATACAATATTATCATCCAAATGTTCGAGCTTCATGGTGAGAACGCTGTATGTCATGGTAATAGAAAAAGGTCCCGGCTTCCTACCCAGTTGTCAACTCGTGAAAGTAGTGTTCATGAAAAGAAAAATCGAAAAGAAAAAAAAAACACTAATGAACGCCGATAAAGCGAAAGAGGTCTGACTCACAGAATCGTGGCAAGTGGCAAACTCTTGTCTCTGCCTGCTCCTCCAGCATTCAGCCGTGGGTGAATGTAATGTAATACCAAACGACTTTGGCACTCATACGATGGCTGCACAATCAGTAAAAATATTTTTGCACATACCACATTTTTTTCTGTTTTGGTTTGACTAGCCAACAACATCTGAAGTCGAAAACAAGTCAAAGTAAAACAACAATGTAGCATAAAGTACGTCACAAATTGAATATAAGCGAAAATTTCAAGTATAATCTAGATCTTTTGGAATGATCTAGATCGTGAATCAATCGAAAATCTGGATCGTGAATCGATCGAAAATAATCGCGAATCGATCGAAAATATAGATCGACAATCGATGGAAAATCTAGATTGTAAACGATCTGGAAGAGATCTCTATTAGTAAGTAGGCCGCCGTCTGTACTCTTAGGTTAAGAAATCTTTGTAATTTTCATTTTTATGTGTAATTAAGTGTTCCCTATTTATCCTTCTACCTTTCATTATGGAGAATCGAATGGGCAAAAAACTCTTTTAAAATATTTCTACTAATTTTGCTAAGCTCACCTCTCGAAAAAACACCTCTAACAAAGTTTAGCAAGGTTGCAAAATAATTTTGCTTCGTCGCAGGAAAACCAGTTTGACGTTTCAATTTCTCGAGTCTGCCGGCAAGGGGAAAGTTCCTAGGAAATGGAAAGTCTTATCGTATTATTGTTATTTAACTTGATAGGGCAACTCGTTTCCTGCAAAGCCTGTGCGTACTGAAACTTACCGTTGGATGCACTTTTACGTCCTTATAGATAGTAATAATTTATGATCGAGCGTCTTATGTTTCTTGACAGGACCGTATTTACCCAATTGGTAAATAACGGCGTAAACCGTTTCACTACATGTACGTGTCAATTAAAACTTATTCAAAGTGTCAACTATATACATATTTTGTTTTGTAGACTTTTAGTCCGGATCTACTTACCGGTGATGTTATATCGGAAGAGTCCGACCAGGTTTCGCTCCGATTCCGAGCTCCGTCTCTGCTCACCATGATTAAGCTCTGCGAATCGGTGCGAAACCTGGTCGGATTCTTCCGATATTTAACATCACCGGTAAGTAGATCCGGACTAAAAGTCTACAATGTGTTGTGCTTACGAATGTTTTAGTTCAAAAACATATTTTGTTTCTTCGAAAACGCAACACACTTAGTAAATTATAGCAACAAATTATGGCTTAGTAAAAAAAATATGGAGTACAATTTTAATAAGTTTATTCTCGGTTTTTTTTTTAACTTTTATAAAAACCTTTTTAAGAGACTAAAAATTCCACCCATGCCGCGGTTCGAACCCGCGACCTCTGGCTATCCGTGCCAGGTTTTAGGTCTAAATAGGTTTTTAAAATTGTCCTTAGCACGGGTTAGTGCATTAAAAATAAAAATAGTATAACTTTTATAAAGTAAATTATTCCACAAAAACTAATATAACAATAATTAAATATTTTTTTCTTCATAAGTTAAGAATAATAGTTTGATATTCATTTCGACCGGATAAATACGTAATTTTTTTTTTTCAATGATGTGTAGTGTTTACGAAAGTTATAGTTCAAAAAGGAATCAAAGGAAGTATTGGGCCACAGCACCAAATCCACTGATTAATTATTATTATTAAAATTCTTTATTGCATAAAAATTTTGCACATAGGCGAGCTTAATGCTACTTAGCATTATCTAGCAGCTAACCTAAGTTATGGAGACAAGATTTGCAGGTAGTGCGATATTAAATAATATAAAATCTACTAATTTACAAACCTCCACCAACCCAGACTTGGCCCCCGTGGTGAGTGTGGTCTAACCTTCCTGCGTTGCAGGAAGAGACCCGTGCCCCAGCAGTGAGGTCATACAAGGGTTGATATCGAATCGAAATCAAAATGTCGACAACCTTTATAGCTAAGAGCATTGAAAGAGATCTTCGACTTTGTGGCCGAAAAAGACATCCTCATGTCAGTTGTGAAGTAATAAAATTATTAGGGACACTGTTTACGAACCCACAACAGTTATTACTTTTTTACGACACAACGCTATCAGTTACTAACTGCCTATTTGGAGGCTTTTAAGCCACCTTAAGAGCAGAGTGGCTGGCCAATACTCATGATAACTGTTTTCCATACAATATCATGTTACAGTGTTTATTTCAAACTTCTCCGAACCGGCTACACCGATTTTCAAATATTTGTATACTTATTTGAAAGGCCTTATTTATTCGTAAGTTAATAAATAAAATTTATTTGCAACCAAGTGTAACAGTTGATGTTCATAACAAAGTTAGCGCTCAAAACTCAGTCGCCTTTTACAGGCATTGCAAATTGCAGAACACACAAATAGTGCATGCAGTAAATTGGTCAGCTAGTTTTAATATATTTAAATGAATGAAGTTACCAATCCGGACTTGGCCCCCGAGGTGGAGTATGGCCTATACCTTCCTCAAGGAAGAGACCCGTGCCCCCTGGGTGGGCTGATGATAATGACGTTATTGAATAACTAAGACTATGTCCAGCAGTGGACTAATATAGCCTGAAGAAGCAGAATGTTGTAAATTGTATATTATGCTTATAATTATCAGAATGTGAACTTATGATAATCAGTAAACCAATGTCAATTTCAAGCATGCCATGTTTTTTTCTCTCAAACTCGTTCAGTTTCGTATAAACTTTGTAGCCGCAATGCTTTAGTATTTCTTAATGATTCGCGCATCATCATCATCATTTCAGCCTATTGCAGTCCACTGCTGGACATAAGCCTCCCCAAGGGTGCGCCACAAGACCCGATCTCCCGTTTTCGCCTTTGCGAAACTTTAATGCCTTTTTTTGCGAAGTTTTTGCCTTTGTTTTGCTTTGTTGCGGATTCGCGCATAATGATTTAGTATTTCTTAATCTTTCTATATGGAGTAGAAACGTGGACAATCCTGGCCCGAGAAAGACAAAGAATAGATGCATTCGAGATGTGGTGCTGGAGACGAATGCTGAGAATACCTTGGACAGCGAAACGCACCAATGCATCTATCCTAACCCAGCTCCAAATAAAAACTCGCTTGTCCACCATATGCCAACAACGCATCCTTTCATATTTCGGCCACACAATGCGCAGAGGTGACGAAAGTGTGGAAAAATTGGTAGTGGTTGGAAACACCGAGGGCAAAAGATCGCGTGGTCGCTCACCAACAAGGTGGACGGATCAAGTTAAAGATTCGTCGACCTCCAAATTTCACACGGTTGTAAGAGACGCGTTGGACAGATCCCGATGGAGGCAAATCATCCGCTCCAGATGCAACCCTGAGGCTGACCACGATCCTCAGACATGAGGGGCCGACCCCAGAGAGAGAGAATGATTCGCGATACTCATACATAGTTATATATTAAACGATTCAAATCGCGATTGTTTATGAGGTAAAGCAATGCTTTGTTTATTAATATTATTATTACTAATAATACTTTTAATTATTAATAAAATTATTATTAATAATTATTATTATTAATAATAATAATACGCTTATTACGCTTTGTTTATCGTTGCTTCAAAGCAGCGTACCAAAGTAGATACCAGTATGCGTTTGGTACGCGGCTCGTGGAGCACATACTATGCTGGCGTAAGATGCTAAAGGTGAGAATACACTACGCAATCGACCGAAACTTCTAACTGTAAAACATTCAATTAAAAGAAAAATCTTTTTTTAATTCTACGTATTAAATTCGAGAATAGTTTTCCGATGAAAATATAAAAAATAAACTTTATTTTCTTAGAGTATAAAAAATATTGATTTCGAATTTTATATACATTTACCTATGAGATATTAATTGATAATATGTATAGTGATTTTCTAACCTATAGACTGGTATACTGGTGAGTCTGAAACTATAAAAATGTGGACACAAATATAAGATATTATAATGAACTAAAATGATAACGTGCGATCAGCTTAGTATTATCTTGGAATTAGTCTAATTACTTTGCTTTGGTCGTGTTTTCGAAGCATTAAAATGTGAAAATTACTTTGCTAAATTTCGCCAAAAGTCCCACAAGCACCATGCGGTTAGTTAATGCACCGCCCTCCCTCCCACTTTTTCAAGCAGAATCAAGATACGAACACACCACCACCGACACCAATACTTGTGTGGCATCCTCAGGCTTACAAGTGGAAGTCTTTAATGCTATTATTGATTTCCGCAAAGTAACGCCTGATTCCATACAATATGTGTTTTCAAACATAATATAACTATAAACTAATACGCGCACGTGGCTTAGTGAAACCGAGTGATTGGAATCAATCACTCAATAGCAGGCGCGGGCTCGTGCTATGGGTGACCATACCATGACTATTGCTAGTGGTATTTTTTTCCGAGCACTGTTGGTGCCGCCTTTCATGTAATGGCAGTATTTAAACCATCTCAAAGGCCTTATGGGCGGCTTGATAACTTCTGTCTGTAAGGCACGCCACTGTAATCATTCACCAACCCGGAAGAAACCTGTGACTTTCGCTTCTCATATTAGCTCGAATTATTTCTTAGGTCACTTTTTCTCCCTTCATCCTCTCCATATCCAGCAAGGCAATATATAATTTGTATTTATATATTTTAAGTGCTAACTAAGCTAGGGTAGTATGTTCGCAGCTTAGTATTGAAACAATGTCGGAGGCACTCGGAGGCAATATCGTTAGTGGAGCTCCGGTCCGCTGTATTCACGGCAACTATGTGTAAATTGGCCATACTGTGGAGACTGTGGGAAGAGACTACTATTTAATTACGGGCTTTGAGTGCACTGATAAGTTGCAGTTTTGTTTCGAACACCATCGTGACCGCCGCCAGTTGTATACTTATAACTTAGATTAATAAGTATATTTTCATCGAATTATTTGGAAGAGTCGGTGATCCCGCTCTTTCACTATAAAGGGATATTTTCCGCTAATCAGATGCTATGTCTGGGGACGGACGGTCTGACTGTTGTTCGTCGGACGTTATATTTATGCTATGTCATTGAAACACTTTGTTTGCGCGATGCAGGAATATGTGATCGTCATATTTTTTTTTTAATGGAGCGTGTGCAATAAAGAGTATCAATCTTATCTAATCTTGAAAAGAGCAGCTAAAAACAAAACAAAAAAAGAATGGGCGGTCATAAATACAGCTATTAGAGTACAAATAAAGGTCCATACTCTGTCGTCTGTATATCAACAAAACCATGAAAAATATTAATTAGATTTACCAGTAGATACGTGTATCAAACCTTTGTATCATTTTCATGTCAGTGATATTTGTGGGAGGTAGTTGTTATTTCCATTAGCGGTCATAGACCCCTCTTACTAGCTACACAAAAAAATATAACTAACGTGAAAACGTTAAGTACATAGAATTACGAGTACTAGATTCCCGAAAACGCTCTAAAGAAAATGGGCAATTTGGGTCTTATTCATAATTCAACAAAGCTTGAAATTGCCTATTTCTCAGTGACAGTCGTTGGAATAAATTTAGAGAATTTCAGAATGGTAGAAGTCTAACTGTAATGTAGATGTTTTGGGTGTCTAACCTTTAAGAGGGTGTTAATTTATCACGTAAGATTACTTGGGGGAAAAGGAGAAAGAGTGTACAGATAACGTAGCCTCTAAATAGCCCTTCATGCCGCTTCACGGGTACTGACTGAAGACCAACGCTGGAGTATCATATCTCCAGCTTATGCTGAGTCAGAGCCCTTTTACATTTGCTCTGCATCTTATCGCTAATGTTTGTTTCATTGTGTATCGTATGTACATACATACATACATACATACATACATACATACATACATACATACATACATACATACATACATACATACATACATACATACATACATACATACATACATACATACATACATACATACATACATACATACATACATACATACATACATACATACATACATACATACATACATACATACATACATACATACATACATACATACATACATACATACATACATACATACATACATACATACATACATACATACATACATACATACATACATACATACATACATACATACATACATAACCTCACGCAAGTATACCAGAGTGGTAGGCAAAGACCAGGGACTGCCACTTGCCACGATCCTGACAGATCACCTTCGCTTCATCAACGTTCATAAGTCGTTGCATGCACGCACGCCGGTTCCGGGTACTTTTTATCTTTCCCTTTGCTAATACATCCCCTATTTGGTCGACATATGTCCGCCTGGGACGTCCCTTACCAGCCCATCCACTCACATTCGCAATATATATTTGTTTCGTCAATCTTTCTTCCTTCATCCTCTCTACATGTCCAAACCAACGCAACATTCCTTTCTCGATTCTAGTCACTACATCCTCTTTCAGTCCACAACGTTCTCTAATCAGACTGTTGCGTATTCTGTCATTTAAAGTAATACTACACATACTTCTCAAGGACCTCATTTCTACTATTTCTAGTAGGGTAGACATAAATAATTAAGCAAAAGTTCGCCTTTTACGTCTCCTTATTGCTCATGTCTGACTTCTGAGTTCAACGACCCGACTAGGGCGACCAAGATTGATCGTCAACAAATCGTATAACACCTGATTCCGGCAAAACAAACTCTGTACCGACGAAATAGAAGTGTTACTCGATCGTGTCAGTGGTCGATAGAGGAGACTTTCCCCTCTCTTTTTCTCCCAATCCTCATGCGATGTTTGCTCGTGGATTTACTTGTTTACGTATACAAGGTGGCTCAACAAAGACGCTGGTGAATATTTTGTGTTTGCATTCGACCGACACGTACAGTTGGCGTCCTTTAAAAGTGTGCGAATTGTATTGCGAATATTTATATTATATTGCGGAAAAAAAATTCAAAGTTCGAATGTACATACTTAATCATTATAAAACATAGATCTCATGCATTGTACTGGCTTCAATTCCAGATATCATTGTCATCTAAATAATCCTTTATGTTATAGTAGCCCTTTTGGCACAAAGTGTGCTTATCATAATTTTTAGCTTCAGGAAACATGTCCCTCCCTGCTAGACTCTAATACGTAGGCATATCTAGAGGCCAACGTGGAAGACTGTACAACACATTTTTCTGTCTAAGCAATTGAATCCGTATGTCTATATTGTTTCTCTCGGTTTTCATAAATCGGAAAAGCTTTTGTATGGAAAAGGGCTGTTTACATAAGTCTCGAACGGTAAGCTTCGTTATGTTCCACTCCACGCTATATTCAACCTTAAGGAATATGCCCAGATTCTCATATACGATAGAGAAATGCGCTTTATTGCATGCTGTGCATAGAGTAAAGCTCATTTGTATATGATGAGTAGATGGAGTCCCAACACTTATGTATGGTAGCGAGACTTGGGTGTGGCAAAAGAAAGAAATGAGGTCCTTGAGAAGTATGTGTGGAATTACTTTGAATGACAGGATACTTAATGTCTGATTAGAGAACGTTGTGGACTGAAAAAGTATGGTGACTAGAAATGAGAAAGGAATGTTGCGTTGGTTTGGACATGTGGAGAGGATGAAGGAAGAAAGATTGACGAAAAACATATATTGCGAATGTGAGTGGAAAGGCTGGTAAGGGACGTCCCAAGCGGACATACGTCAACTACATAGGGGATGTATTAGGAAAGGGGAAGATAAAAAGTACCCGGAGCCGGCGTGCATGCAACGTCTTATGAACGTTGATGAAGCAAAGGTGATCTTTCAGGATCGTGGCATGTGGCAGTCCCTGGTCTCTGCCTACCCCTCTGGGATACAGGCGTGAAGTTATGCATGTATATTTTTTTGCAGTCTATAGATCAGGGGGCACGGCAGTACCCACGCCAAGTCGAGCGCGAAGCAAACACTGCCGTAACTATATTTACAGGAGCCATTTCGCCGCGTTTTCAGGCCCCTGTTTGAGAACTTCTGGATAAGACCAGAACGCAGAAATTTTCGTCATCCAGTAAGCAATAGTCACATACTTTAAATCCAAAATTTCAAGTATGTGGGTCATTTAGTTCCGAAGTTAAGCACCAGCAAATTTTCGCATTTATGACACTCACTCACTGATGATAATCAAAATAGAACTGGTACTACCCATAAATTCAGAGAGCTGAA
The DNA here is from genome assembly GCA_934045075.1 of Yponomeuta sedellus. Classification (NCBI taxonomy): domain Eukaryota; kingdom Metazoa; phylum Arthropoda; class Insecta; order Lepidoptera; family Yponomeutidae; genus Yponomeuta; species Yponomeuta sedellus. The sequence continues at coordinate 11,317,648 of OW203744.1, read as the reverse complement.
ATTTGGTACAGAGTTAGGGTTTAACGGCCACATAAAGGGAAAACTATAAAAACTAGGAAAATCGAAGATCTTCAGCACCTGGTGACCCTGGCAGAACACAACACAAGAGCCCAACCAAAACATTAGAAAAATATTATTTATTTTATTATGTCGCTCAAAATTTGGTCAAAATATAATGCATTGGACTAAGAGTAGCGGTGACACCCGCACACGTCGCTAGATGACGCTGACTGTATTTTAAAACGCGCTTACGTTTTGCTAATCCGATAACCTTATATGGCGAAGTGGCAACCGGCCGCGTTACAGTCGTTTAAGACATTCTTCTACTGCCCTTGATTTAGAAGGGGACGGTTTGATTTATTTTATAAGAAAATCTAATAAAATAAATCAATATGCTCACGTTTCCACAAAAAGAATTGAAATCCCACCAAAAACATTCTTTAAAAACTAGCCAAGTCTCGATGGAAGTACTCGTTTATCTGTTGTCTGCTATCTGCGATACTCGTGTATCTGCGATCTGTTTATTGTTATACTTAATGTTGTGTGAGTTTACCAAATTAGAAAAACTTCAATTAGAATGTTTAAGACTTCCACCGTATTCTCCGGGCCTTGCTCCAACAGATTACGAAATTTATTTTTTTCGAAATTCCGATAACTTCTTGCAAAGGAAAAATTCAACTCCGATAGGACAGTCCAAGCGGCCTTCAACAATTTTATTGATTCCCCTCCGAGTGGTTTTTTTAGTAAAGGGATTAATGAACGACCTATGAAATTGCAAAAGTACATAGATAGCAAGGTAAATACTTTGATCGTTAAAAATATTTTATATAAAAAAAAATTCTTTATGTTCGGGATCATTCAAAACGCCAATTTTATATGTAAAGCCCTAATATTTTAGAAGCTGCGATTAAAGAAAGAGTAACGTCGTAGTGTTGCAGAATAGACTTGTTTATAAGTTCCCGAAACTTTGACATCGGATTGCCTCTACAAATTCGTAGCGCCTGCTACAAATTCTTTCGTAGCAGCGTCAGGGGCGTAGCAGCCACTTGCAGGCTGCGTAGCAACGTAATGTAGCATACTAATAGTTTGAATTGTTAAATTCTTTCGTAGCAGCGTCAGTGGCGTAACAGCCACTTGCAGGCGGCGTAGCAACAGCAACGTAATAGTTTGAATGGTTAATTTTTTTCGTAGATGCGTCAGCGGCGTAGCAGCAACTACGTGCGGCGTAGCAACGTAGCGTAACTTAGTTTGAATTATTAAATTTGGAACACTTTGTTTACGTTAACTCTTTCTCACACCAAATATTTTATAAATTTTTATTTAATTTTCAGTGCTGCTGCTTATAAACAATTAATGTATTTGGCAGTGTTGAGAATTTCAATAATAACATTTGCAATGGTGGTGTATTTTGTAAGAGATTAGCAATTTTTTATCAATGGTATAATAGTGACTTACATGTTATATAATAATAGAATAAATAAAATAACTTATTTATCAAACCTACGAAAAAAAGACAAAATAAAGAATCATTCGCTTTTGTCAGTATCTACGACTAAGCGATCAGTTCCTCTATAATTTTAATAATTTGTCGTATATTATAACAGGAGCTCAATCTGTACCTAAGCTGATTAGAGAGATAATATTTCGAAAAACTAAGTAGTTTTTGTCGTCAACAGAGCCTCCGACCGGTCGCCCTTCGACGGCTCGTGCTGCTCAGGGTACCGGCCCGTCGACTCAGTCAGCCTCAACACCCCAGACGAGGACGAAATATTACCGGTAATTATACTATTTTTACTTTTAATGCACTAACCCGTGCTAAGGACAATTTTAAAAACCTATTTAGAGGCAAAAAATTCCACCCTTGCCGGAATTTGAACCCGCTGCGCACTGAGCGCTGGTATTAGCTCAGTTGGATAGAGCGCTGGCACGGATAGCCAGAGGTCGCGGGTTCAAATCCCGGCATGGGTGGAATTTTTAGCCTCTAAATAGGTTTTTATTACCGGTAAGTTAGCCAATTTGGCATACTTATCTAGATTACTTTCATTTCGATGTCAACACTGCTGGGACACGGGTCTCTTCCTGCATCGCAGGTAGGTTAGGCCATACTCTGCCACGGGGGCTTGGAACGGTGGCGCAACTTACTGTCAGAAGTTATCAAGCCGCCCATAAGACCTCTGACATAACTTAACGACTGCCATTACTTGACAGCCGGCACCAACGGTTAACGTGCCTTGCAAAGCATGGAAGCGCTCGGAAAAATGCCACTAGCGTGCTAGTGGCATTTTTAATACGACTTAATATCGACTAAATACGTAACCAAATTTATCACAGGATAGTGATAAAAAAAATATGTTTGAGTTTCTTTGTCGATGTCGGAACCAACCCGAAATTAGACAGCGTGCATGGGCAACTATAGTCATCCGTCTAACACAGCTGGAAGAGGATTATTTAATTATGGCCAATAAAACTCCACTACCGCACTAATGGCTTCCACTGCAAACAATATTGCACAATGCACAATAGTCCTTGACGCGCTCGGCATAGAAGCCAAAATCGAGAAGTAGGTCAGGCTTTTACTTGTGATCGATCTCTTCGGTTGCAATGGACGAGACAAGGCTTTTTGTGGGATATTTGCAATTCAAAGTAAAGTGTACTCCTGCTGTGTCTATACTTTTATGATTTGTTTTAAAATTCAGGCCTCAAATAACAATTGACTGCCTAATTGGTCTAACCTTTAAGGCGATTGGGTATCAGGACACAGTTCTTAGGTTCGATTCTCACCGGCGGCCACTGTACATAATTATGTACAAATGGCTTCAGTCTTGGTGCATTTTCATGTTAGTGACGTCCTTGGCTCGTTAACTTAGAGCAAGGAATCCTAGTTTGGGGCCAGGGATGCGCTCATGTAAGAGAGCACACAACTTTATGGAGTTATCTGCACCTGATTTAGGCTACACCGAACTGTCAGATACATACATATTTTGACACTTCGGAGTCGTATTAATGCTTGACCTGATAGAGTAGAAAGGGCACGTTAAGTGATTATTTTGTATTTAAGAGGGAAGTTATTATGAAGGCATGTATTCATTTATACCTTTGTAATAATCTTGTATATCTGTACATCTACTTCCTTCTTCAATATATTAGTCCAATCCATCCAAAGGTTGTCTGGAAGAGATCACTTTTAGTGATAAGGCCGCCGTTTGTACTCTTAGGTTAAGAAATATCTGTGTACTTTCCATTTTTATGAACAATAAAGTATTCTCTATCTATCCATCCATCCATCCATCCATCCGTCCATCAGTCCGTCCGTCCGTCCGTCCGTCCGTCCACCCATCCATCCATCCATCCATCCATCCATCCATCTATCTATCTATAATTAACTTGAGAGTTAAGATTTCAAAGAAGATAATGTAATTTGATTGTATATAATCAATTTAATATCGCTCCAGCGCGGTATGTGATATTCTCAACACAGCTTAATAGCAGGACATTATAATTATCATATTCTCATAATATCGACCCTCGTATCCCCTCACTGCTGGGGTACGGGTCTCTTCCTGCATCACAAGAAGGTTAGGCCATACTCCACCACGGGACTAAGTCCGGGTTGGTGGAGGACTGTAAGACAGTTGCGGGCCTTACGGTCAGAAGTTATCAAGCCGCCCGTAAAGCCTCTCCCTTAGCTTTACCGACTGCCATTACATGACAGCCGGCACCAATGGCTTAACGTGCCTAGCGAAGCACGGAAGATTTTTACATAACGCGATTTTTTCAAAATATCAGCTACCAACTACCCGTCTCACTTTTCTTTTAGCAGCTCTCCATCATCGGTTTTCTGGAAAAAAATGCTGTAAGCAATAGGCCGCCATATACCGTATCTTTGTAAATATTTTATGTTAGGTGTTTTTCCTGATATACAACAAAGAATATTCTTATCGCTGACTGTAAAACCAAATGTCTCGGTTTCGATCTCCGGCCGTTTGAAACTAGGAAACGAACTTTTCTAGTTTGTCTCGGGTCTTGGATGTTATCTTTGTATTTATTGTATTAAATCTATCGTCGAGTTAGCACCTATAACACAAGTCATTTAGTTGTACTTAGTTTAGGGCTAACAAAATCTATGTAAGATGCCCATGAATATTTATTTAGCTTACCCTATAGAAACCGTATTTGTATCCCCATAACTTTATTTATCCAAATCATATCCACTTACATTATTTGCATAAACACGGGTGTTGATACATACAAATGTTACAATTAAAATGAGTTTCTTTGTGCGTAACATGCTGCAGTGATAATCCACACTCAACCACACTTCACAATCGGTGCTTGTATTTGTCACGATACAAATAGTATCATGACATGACAGCTCTCTCATGCAGGATGGCTCAAAATAGCATAATTGAATCTCTGTCTGTTACGAACAGAGGTGGGCGTGTGCACTCCTCTCTCTGACGGGCACCAGGAGTATACAGATTGGAGGTTTTTTAAGAACCCACGCTCTCTCTCTCTCTCTCTGAGAGAAGGCTTGTGCAATGCTCTGGTTTGTTTATACATACATAGATAGCCTCACGCCTGTATCCCAGAGGGGTAGGCAGAGACCAGGGACTGCCACTTGCCACGATCCTGACAGATCACCTTCGCTTCATCAACGTTCATAAGTCGTTGCATGCGCGCACGCTGGTTCCAGGTACTTTTTATCTTCCCCTTTGCTAATACATATCCTATTTGGTCGATGTATGTCCGCTAGGGACGTCTATCGCCAGCCCTTCCACTCACATTCGCAATATATATTTGTTTCGTCAATCTATCTTCTCTTATACTCTCTACATGTCCAAACCAACGTTTCTTTCTCAATTCTAGTCACTGCATCCTCTTTCAGGCCACAACGTTCTCTAATCAGACTATTGCGTATCCTGTCATTCAAAGTAACACTACACATACTTCTCAAGGAACTCCTTTCTACTGCATTAATCCGTTTATAGGCTACAAAAAATTGTACTTTGGCTTGTGCCATGCTGTGAGGTGTATAGCCTACAAATATCCCACTGCATGGCCAAGCCTTCTTTCATCGAGAGAGTGCGGGCTTAATGACCACGCATGCTCACCGCGGATTGGCAATGCAAAGAAAAATACGAAGTAGAAAATCAGACGTATTTCATCGTAGTTTATTCACTTATCACAGAATTATATTGGTTATTTACAAAGTTAAGTATCATGACGCTTTCTGTGACACTTTATCTTCACAAATGTACGTACCTAACTTTGAAAACAAAGTCATTGCTACTTGCCGGGATTGGAACTCACAAGATTAAAAAAAAAAAATGGTTACTATTCACTAAGGCCCACATGCGTCAGCCCGGGTTGGCTCATTTAACTCGAGTTAACCGGTTAAATCGAGTTAAATGGGCTAACCCGGGCTGACGCCGATGGGCCCTAGTGTGACTTTTGGTTTTTCAAAATGAGAATTGACTATGTAAATAGAATGTCACTCCGATCTAATTTGATACGCACTTCCTTTCTCAGGTCCCAAAGTACAGAGTGGTGCTGCTCGGTGACGCAGGAGTGGGCAAGACCGCCCTATGTTCGCAGTTCATGACGTCAGAGTACATGAACACATACGACGCCAGTCTTGGTAAGAGATTACTGATAATATGCTTCGAACTTTATAGTAACGACGTAGAGCTGTATTAGGCTTGACAGCGTAATGCTGTGTATTACGCTGTCATGGCAAATTTTCGGTAACATGCTTTTGTGTATTTAAACGTTTGGTCGTAATGCATAGAGTTGAATTTGGATCGACAGAGTGATGTGCAGATGTTTTTGTCAACAAAATATATTCTACAGGCTTATGGGTGATTTTGACGTTGGTTAACAGAGTGAAAACGTTTGTGCCTTTTTTTCAGCGGAATAATTAGGTATAAATCATTATGTCTAACACAAAAGTACAACAACAAATAACTGTTCTAACTGTTTTCCTTCAATTTAGGTATATATCAATGTCAAGATTTAATTAAATAGTTTTGCTCTAAACGACAAAAAGTGCACCTGAATTAAATAAATGAAAGATCACCCAACACCCATTAGTTAGTAGTAAATTTGCTTTGCATGTGTTTGAATAAAAATGTGCTAGTTTTAGCAATACTACCTATAAGTAATTTTATTATATGGGGTTAATAAAATGAATTCCGATACCTTTTATTTTTCTAGAAAAGGGAGGTTTCCGTTTATCAACACAAACATCTTTTACTATGGTGACAACTTCGAAATCTATTCAGGTGTAGGTACTGAACTTTAGTATAAAATATCTGAGTAAAGATGTTAACGGGTCTGTTCTGTACGATTAAAATAATTTAACGATTCGGCCAACCTCGGTAATTGTCGTGAATCCCTCATCTTTCACATAGAGTTATAAATTTACTGATATGAGCTTTCATTATATTAGTCCTTGTCTTATTGAATACAATACAAGAACGATATGAGCAACAAAACCTCCTTGGTAGATCAAAACTAACATAGCCGAATCGTTAGCTGATTTTAATCGTATTGTACCTGCTTGCAAGGTTTATTAGGTAACGATTAAATGCAAATATTCCCTACAATCCTGAAATGTACAAGTATAAGACTGATACATTTTTAGCTATTTCAAAATTATCATTTTAGTAAAACTTGTTTATATTAGTGAGTGGAATCCCCTTTTCCTTTAAAAAATCGGGGGGTTCTGGTACACTTAGTATTTTATACAGAGTTTGTGCTGCCGTTATTTGTTCGATACTCGCACTTATGCTGTATGGGTTAAGAGCTGCTTTAGGGCAGCCGTGGTGATGATGAGGGTCTTTACTAAGGTAGGTATGTCTCTGAATGTAGCCGATAAATATTTAAAAAGTATGAGTACCTATTACTTACTACCTAGCTGTCAATTTGAAATGGGTTTAGTCATAAATGCCTGAGCCAACACATACCGATGTCGGTCCACAGAGTTTTAAGCTTGGGATTTATTTTTGGTGAACAATTTGGGGCGAGATCCCCTGAAAGGGGCCAAATTTAGGGTCAAGTGACCCTTGTCAGTTCTAGTGCTTACTCGAATAGAACATTTCGTCTGGCAACCCATTCTTTATCAATGGAAAATTGCGGGTTTTCGTGGATTATCCGCCATTATTGTTCTTTTCACTTAGCGAGGGATTTCGAGGGCCCCTCTTTTACTTTGTAAGATTTATTATATTCGGGATTGATGAAAGAATAAAATTAAGGAGCAGTGGAATGGGAAAATGATTGAATGGCCTATTTACCTTAATTCCGGGAGGGGCTCTGATTAATTCGACTTTCTTCTGTGCTTAGAAAAAAAACCTCTCACGCTAACAAGATGCCATTTGTGTTCGTTTACATTACGGCCAGGTATATACTTACTAACCTTGTGGGTGGAAGTGAAGTAAACATAATAAATAACTCATTCGATGGCATTTGCGACAGTTTCCGTAACACCAATTTAATAGAGTACGAACGGTCTTCTAAAAATCTTTGCTTAATGTTTAGCGACCTTCAACTTTGATAATTGGAAAGTTTTGAGGTGTGACATTAGTAGTGTGGCCGGAATTTGAAATTTTCACGTTTTTGTTCCAAACTAGGACAATACCCAGTGCTGTGGTAACCACTTAATGACATCACAAATACACCCAGACTGAGGCCATTTGTAGAAATGTACGGCGGCCCCCAGCTGGAATAGAACCCACGATCGATATCAACCCTTGTATGTCCCTACAGCTGGGGCACGGTTCTGTAGGGAAGAGCGGGTGATCGTACTCTAGGGAAATTTCCCGCCAGGCAGATCGTATGCCTGGGGACGGCCGGTAAAACTGTTGTTAGTCGGACGTTATATTTATGGTATGTCATGTGAAACACATTGATTGCGCGCGGAGAGTTGACATGTGCTCACCACAGGTCTCTGCCTGCATCGCAGGAAGGTTAGGCCATACACGGGGGCCAAGTCCGGGTTGGTAAAGACAGTGGCGGGCCTTACTGTCAGAAGTTATCAAGCCGCCCATAAGGCGTCTGACATGGCTTAACGTCTGCCACTTCAAAACTGTTGGCACCAACGGCTTAACGTGCCTTGCGAATTCGGAAGCGCTCGGAAAAATGCCACTAGCGGTAGTCACGGGACGGTCACCCATCCTGCACCTGACCGCGCCTGTTGTTGCTTAACTGAATTGATTGATTCCAATCACTCGATTCGACTAGGCCACGAGCGTTTCAGCAATTTCAATGAAGACTAGATTATGGTTACTATGTGAAAAGCTATACAACATCGATTTTAGATTAGATTAGATTAACACACTTTAAAGGCCAGGTGGAAAAGTCAGCGATAGGTTCCGCTATCCGCTATCTTCTTGAATCAGGATCAAACCACTGTAAAGAATTGCTCAAACCATCGGTGCTTTCCAACGATCGCCATTATTATAGCCGAATTGTGCGTGAAGCGGTTGAAATTAAGAAACACAAAAATTTTAATCGCGAATGTGGTTTCAAACTGTCGCAAACAAGGGATCCGGTCATCAAGATGTGTTCGAGTGGAAAAAAGTCGCATGGCTTATCGTCCGACATTGTCAGTGTAGTGTGTCGCAACCCTAATAGTGCTTTGTGATAGCTGATTGAGGGTAGTCTGAAACCTCATCAGCCGAAGATGCGAACGGGTGCCAGCCATCAGTCTTCTAGTGACCACGATGACTGTAACGTCGTCGAAACGTCGAGGTAAAATAGCAATAAATTACTACGCGATTAAGCCCCGAAAATATTCTAACTAGATTAGATTACATTAGATTAGATTACTTTATTCTTAATAATAGAATTATATGTCAATGTTTCAATATAAAATTAATTAAAATTACAATAAAATAAGGTAAATTAAATTACATGTCAGTTATTAATTAACTGGATTAAAAAAAAATCATTTAATGTCGTAATAAATGTTCAATGCTAACACTTGAAAACGTCTAGTTGAAAGTATAATTATTTAAATATATCTCCTATTCTTAATGTCCCACATCAGGGCACAGACCTTCTTTCAGAGAGAGAGAGAGTATTGGCTTTATCAATACGCATGTCACCCACCGCTGATTGACAATTTCAAGTATTGAAGTATCTAAATACCTTAGACACTTTGGATTCCGTCCAGTTCTCCTCCTTCAACGTTTGCGAGTGGTAAGATAAGATAAGAATATTCTTTATTGTACACCAGAGCACATATTATAAAACATGTAATGATACAAAGTACAATTGGCGGCCTCATTGCTAAAAGCAATTTCTTCCAGACAACCTTACGACGGAAAGTTGCTGGAGGAAATAAGAGACGGGTAGTCGGTGCAAATATAATTATATTAATACACTACTTATATAAATAACAATATACCTACATAAACAGTTACATACATAGTTATGATAAACGTACATAAATACGTTATAATAACAATCTACACGACGAGGAAATAAATACAATATTGTGTACCTATATGGAGACATACGGAAAAGACAAAATGAAAAGGACAATGCACGAATACTAAACTTGCAGGGACAGATAAAATTCCTTAACCTTGCTTTTAAATACAGCTGAGGAAGGGGAGCGCCGGTACTACTACTACAAAATCACAAATGTATGCAACTCATAAAACAAAGCCGTTTATAGGTAGGTACATGCCGGGATTCAAATCCGCTGATTTAAATTGTGTAAAACATTCTAAAACAGTAAAAAGACATTCAACTATAAACCGCGTTAAGAAGGGGCTACCGAAACACTTTGCGTGTCTGTTTCTGCCCTACGCTCAAAGGCAGACACTATTCTATTTTAAACCCCTCTTATCTACCCGCGAACAGGCAGGTGACTGAGATAAAGCAGCGACAATCATTCCTGCCGCAGCCGTAGGAGCTACTGCGCTTGTAATCCACACTTCGACCCCTTTCAGTGATAAAAAACCGACTAAAAGAAAAACACGTTTTCTTATGGATTCATCAGTGTATCTGTGGCGAGCACATGTGAACTCTGCGCGCGCACTACAAACTCCAACATTCCTACATCGCGCAATCAAAATGTTTCAATGACATACCATAAATATAACGTCCTACTAACAACAGTTAGACCGGCCGTCCCGATCCGATCTGCCCGGCGGGAAATTTTCTTTTATAGTGAAAGAGCACGATCACCCGCTCTTCCATATACCTATATCTTACACAAATTTATAGCAAACAGTCCTGGAGGCACCCCCTTCCTAAAAATGTAAAAATAATTAATTAAATCAGACTTGGTAAAGAATTATCGCTTGCCGCGCGATGAACCCGCAATCAAAAAGTTAAATTCATTACACATAAAAAATATCGACGCTGGAAAGGCAACCTTGCTGATACAGCATGTAACTTTACAGGAGAGTGATTCAAAGTATGAAAGTTTTGAAAATAAATTGTGTGAAATCTAGTTTTTAACCGGTTTGCATGACGAAACAACACCGAGTTGACAAGAGACACCACGACCATCAGTGCACTTACCAATAGTATAGAACCATTTATCTTTCGCGTATTTTGTTGAAACGACGAAGGTTAGGTGTCTAGGGTTAATCGTGGTGAGTAGAGACGGAGCTCGCTTGTCGTGCTGTGGCCTCGTAATCAGAAAGTTAAATTCATTACACACAACAAAAAATTTAAATAATCATAGAATCCTGTGAAAGTATTTGAGTTATTTAATCGTGAAGTCTGGGATTCCTGGAATTCCTCCGAAATGGGGATAGGAATGCAAGATCAAGGCGCAAAATCTCAACCGTGCGCAGGCCGAAAGTGTGATAAATGGTTTTCAAGAGTAGTCGTATCGTAATGGAGGTGAAATCTAGATTGATGGGTGCTGATACGCGACACGGAAAGTCTGTGGGATATGTTAGCAACCCTATCCAGACAATGGTAGAGTTGAAAATGCGGTGATAGATCAAAAATTTGCCATTCGCTGTCACGTGACTTCAGCGGTGACGTCAAAGTGAATTTCACAAATTTTTTAATTGTCTATCCTTTTATTCTTGCCTTCAATATTTCCTTTTTCTTCTTTACGTACAGTCAGAATCCTTTCAGAGATTGGAATACAATCCAATTCCAATCTAATCCAAAAAATAGAAAGTTAGAATGAGAGCTGTTTCATTGTAGCTTTCTATTTTTTTCGTGTTCTTTCGTACGTAGTCGTAAATTAGGTTTAAGCCCATATGCCGTCGGATAAAGACATTAAATTCGCAAAGCGTCATTTAGTTCTGCATTTTTGGTATGTTGTATAGCTCTATTAAGGTAGATTGAATTTGCAACTTCGGTAAACTTGTGAAAACTGAGAAAATCGAGAAAAACTTCGAAATTTTGTGACTTTTTTTATTATTTAGTCTCTAGGGAAAAACTATGCATTTTTTGCGAACAAGTTTTTTACACTTATAAATTGAATTACCAACAATTTGAACTCAATCTTAGGTATATTGAAGCCTGGCTATGGCACTTCGTTATTAATAATTTTTCGTTGAAACATTTTTTAGAACTTTTTTTTGACCCTTTTTTTAGAACTCAGAACGAAGTAGCTGTAAGTCCCACTGCATGGGATCAGTCCCTCTCTATGTTACTACGCGTTTCTGTAAGGTATTTAGTATAGCGGTATCACGCCTGATTTCCATGAGGGAATCGTCGGTTTGATTCCCACTGGAGGCCACCGTATATTTGTACAAATGGCAGGGTGTATTCCCTCGTATGTAATGTCCTTGACTGGTTACCACTGCACAGAATATCCTAGCTTGGGACTGGGACAAGTAATCGTGTTATGTGAAAGTAACTTATTAATTTATTATTTTTGTCACCGGTAAAAATAATTAATATGACAATAAACTGTTACCATTGAAAAAATAATAGTACAGTCTGTTAGCTTTTAGAATATACCTCGGCTACTATCGGATAGAATCGGATATATTCGTGTAATATTAATATCGGTACTAATATGACACTTAATTCGTTTTATACAGAGCAGGAAGTAGTATTACACTCGTGTGCTTTCGGCGAAAACCGAAGCCTACTCTAGAGCCCGAGGTGTATTCTAAAAACTAACGGACTGTTACTTCTACTCTTGTAGGTATACACTTTAAATTTTTTTTCTTACAAATTAAAACTGTAGCCAGTTAGCTCAGAAATAAAATAAAAATTAACCTGCTGAGAAGTGGTCTAGCATATATATTAAAGAAAGAATTTTCATATTTTGCATTATTTTAATAACACGTGTACAGTCTGTTAGCTTTTAGAATATATCTCGGCTACTATCGGATAGAATCGCATAAAGTCGTGTAATAGAAGCTTTATTTTTTATAGTTTTTTAAAACTTTTCAAAATAGTGCAGAAAAGTTTTATGCAGTGCAGGAAGTAGTATAACACTCGTGTGCTTTCGGCGAAAACCGAAGCTTACTCCAGAGCCCAAGGTATATTCTAAAAGCTAACAGACTGTAATTGAATCACTGGGTGGCCTAGCACTTCCTCTCAGAGAGAGAGAGAGAACGTGTGCTTAGTAATGATGCGTGCTGCGGATATGTGATGCAAGCAATAGTGCTACTTTAAATCTCAACTCAATTCTGTCAGTTACCTAATTTTCGAACAGTATTGAAAATACAGTTTAAATAGACTTGCGCAGAAACATTTCAACCCATATCAAGTAACTTTTCAGAAAACGCCTTATTATGTTTCGCATTTATGTGTTTAAATTAAAACATCCGAACAAAAACTTAGAACACAACAATATTATGCATAGAAAAAGAGTGTTTATTTCATATTTACATATGTCTTTGAATATTATTGCGTTGCAAGGTTCAATTATGAAACAGGATTTTCACAATTGAACCTTGAAAAGTACCCGGAACCGCCGTGCGTGCATGCAACGACTTATGAACGTTGATGAGGCGGAGGTAATCTGCCAGGATCGTGGCAAGTCGCACGCAGTCCCTGGTCTCTGCCTACCCCTCAGGGATACAGGCGTGAGGTTATGTGTGTATGTATGTATGTATGTATGTATGTATGTATGTATGTATGTATGTATGTATGTATGTATGTATGTATGTATGTATGTATGTATGTATGTATGTATGTATGTATGTATGTATGTATGTATGTATGTATGTATGTATGTATGTATGTATGTATGTCTTTCATAACGGTTTACCAATATAATATTGTTCTTTGCATCTACGTAATGAGATGATTTACACAGCGTCCAGTGGCATGTTCACTCACACTAGATGGCTGAAAGAACCTTTCAAACGCTGCAGTGCCTGTCACATTGTTTCAGATGGTGTAGGCTTGCCCATGCCCAGCACCTATACCATCGTGACAGCGTAGTCGGTTTAGTTCACAGGAAAGACTAGTCAATACTTGCGGTGCCAACCAAGCCGTGGGATTCCGTACGATGTCTTCCTCCACAGTTAGGGTGTGGTATTGCGACTATAAATCCGAAAATATACGCAACATTGAAATTAACAAAGTCATTGAAATTAACAAAGTCTATTCCTGCACTGGGGATCGAACCTGGGCTCTCGTTTGCGAGTCCATTGTTCTACCCACTGGGCTATCACCGCTTTTACTACCAGAATTTCACGAATATACGTAACTAGAAACTATGTTGAGTTGGTAAATGTCGGAATCCAAACCCATTCATGACCCACACTCATTAAAACCTCACAGACACTTGCTGTCTAGTGAATTTAATTGTATTGTATTGCGTTATTTCGGATAAAACAATCCTTAAGTTGTTAGTTAAATGACATTTAATATTAAAACTAAACTAAACTAAAGTCAGTGAGATGACAAGAAATACATTCTAAATTAAACTTAAAATTTTAGATTCGAACTATAAATTTTAATTTTTAAGTTCCAATCCAAACTTATAGTAGTAATAATAATAACTTTCACACAACAGAGTCACTTGACCTGGTCCCAAACTAGGATGCCCTGTACTATCGTAACCAGGCAATGACGTCACAAACATAAAAACACACCCAAACGTAGGCCGCTTATACAAATATCATGCGGCCCTCAGACCTGTTCCCAAACTAGGATGCCCTGTACTATGGTAACCAGGCAATGACGTCACAAACATAAAAACACACCCAAACGTAGGCCGCTTATACAAATATCATGCGGCCCTCAGTGGGGTTCGACCCCACGGCCTCAGTCTTGGTAGCAAGCGCCTTAACGGCGAGACCAACGAGGCAGTGGAATAAACACTTTCTCTCTCCTAAAAAAGGTCTCATCCCCTCGCCTGATTAATTATACAACACCTATCTTCAGTAGACAAGGAGACGCAATTACGACAGACGCGGCAGGGCATTGTCTCTGTGATTGGAAACGAGCCTTACAAGCCACAGTCTGGAGACGAACAGGCCTTCAGAATCTGTACGGTGCCTGCTTATACTTCATTCAGCCCCTATAGTCGCAAGCAGTAGGTAGGTAATTGAAAATGGCATATATTTGGACCATTGATATCAACCCTTGTATGTTCCCACTGCTGTGGCACGGGTCGCCGGTTTCCGGCACTTTTTTTTTCCCCTTTGCTAATACATCCTCTATTTGGTCGAAGTATGTCCGCCTGGGACGTCCCTTACCGCCGGTAACTTCCACACACATTCGCTATCTATATTTGTTTCGTTAATGTTTCTTCCTTCATCCTCTCCACATGTCTAATTCGATCGATATCAACCCTTGGATGTCCCTACTGCTGGGGCACGGGTCTCTTCCTGCACCGCAGGAAGGTTCGGCGACACTCCACTGTTGGGGCCAAGTCCGGGTTGGTGGAGGATTGTAAGACAGTGGCCGGCTTTACTGTCAGGAGTTATCAAGCCGGCCATAAGGCCTCTCACATTGTCTAGCAAAGCACGGAAGCGCTCGGGGAAGCGCCACGAGCGGTAGTCACGGGAAGGTCACCCATCCTGCAACTGATTGCGCCTGTTGTTGCTTAACTCAAGTGATTGATTCCAATCACTCGGTTCGACTAGGCCACGAGCGCTTCAATTGCTTTTGAGTATTGTTGAACTTAAAATTCCGCGCCCTTAAGTAAATGTCACATCTCACTGAACTTAAAATTCCGCGCCCTTAAGTAAATGTCACATCTCACTGAACTTAAAATTCCGCGCCCTTAAGTAAATGTCACATCTCAACTTGACGTTTTCTAATTGGTTACTATCTGTACTGTACTGTGTGATATCCAAATACGTATGTACTCTTGCAGCGTCTTTAAACCTGATTATAATAAAATGATAGTTTAATTGCACATACTTAAACAAGTATAGACGTAAATTTTAATTTTAAAGTACCTCGATTAATTGTAACACAAATTCGCGGTGGCAAGCGTCATTCTTCTTTTTCTCCTTTAAGGCTTTAGTAGTCCACTGCTGGGCATACCCCTCCCCTAAAGAGCGCAAGGTTGTGCCATCAATGGGGGGCAATGCCCATAATCCCCACGCAGGGCATGCGGGTTGGGGATCGCAGTTTGGTGGAATTGTACTTCAGGCGGCGCTGCTGCCCTCCCCCCGGTTTGTATCCCTTAGTCGCCTTTTACGACAACCGCGGGAAGAATTTGGGTTGGTGCTATTCTCTAGGCCGACACCATACCGCCGGCACGTGTCATTATTAAGCCCAAACTCTCTCCAAGGGAAAGTCCTCGGACATTCAGTGATACGTTATTTTATAAAGTAGCCTACCAAAAACGTCCCCGTGCAGGGCACAGACCTTCTTTCAGAGAGAGTATTTACCACGCTCGCCCACCGCGGATTGGCTATTTCAAGCGCTGAGACATTTGAAAACCTCGGACACTTAGGTTTTCTCACTATATTTTCCTTCACAACTAGCAAGTGATACGATTCATCATCATCAGCCCGGTAAACCCCACTGCTGGGTATAGGCCTCTTCATTTCCACGCCAACCAGTACATTCTCGCGCTAGTCTCATCCACTGTTTGCCCGCTTCTTTACATAGGTTATCTGACCATCTGGCTGCTGGTCTGGCCACCGACCGTTCCCCCTCCCACGGCCGCTACTCAGTCACTGCATTCGTCCATCTGCCATCATTCCGCCTGGCCAAGTATCAAGTGATACAATTACTTAATAATTAAAATAATTATTGCTAGTAGTCTATTTGGAGTGTTTAGAAGACAGTTTAGAAGGCAACTAAATTGCGTGGCATGCATCTAGCGTGCGTTATTATCAATCGACGGTTGATCCAGAAACGCACGACACACATGCGTACATTTGGAGTGGCGTGATCCATTTACTTCCGAATGGAAATCCATTCCCAGGTGCCGACTTAAAATGGACGACGTTTTTTATATTAACATGCTGTTTTTGGAATGCGAGCAGTCTATTTGGAGTGTTGGAAGCATCTTAGATGGGGGTCTATAAGAAGCAAGTTGCGACTTCTCGTGTCTAAGTTTAAGACCTACTTTGGGTCGCTGCGCTAGTGGAGTAGGTATCAACCTCTAGTTGAATATGTTGGAATGACATGTGCGCTCTTGTGGAAATTCGAACGGGTATATTGTAGGTACTTAAAATAAAAATAGATGTTCCAATGGGGTTTAAGACATGGTTTGCTTATATTATTTTTAATGAACTAACCCGTGAGCTAAGGACAATTTTAAAAACCGGGTTCGAATCCCGGCATGGGTGGAATTTTAGCCACTAAATAGGTTTTTAAAACATGGTTTGCTGTTTAAATATTTAACTAACTTTTCATCATTATTATTATTAGAATCGCTCGTAGCCCCGACTGCCTGAGTGATATTAAACGATCACGAAGGTTAAGCAACACAGGGCGCGTTCAGTGCATGGATGGGAAAAACCGTCTATGGCTAACGCTAGTGGCATTTTTCGAGCGGTTCCGCGCTTCGCAAGGCACGTTAAGCTGTTGGTGCCGGCTGCCGTCGATAGATGGCAGTCGTTAAGCTAAGTTAGAGGCCTTAGAGCGGCTTAAACCCTTCTGACAGTAAGACCAGCCACTAGTTTTGCAAGCCTCCACCAATCCGGACTTGGCCCCCTTGGTGAAATATGGCCTATACCTTCCTCAGGTATAGGCCATATTTCAGTTTTTTTTATTGTACTAGTAAAAATTGTACATTTGGCGGGATTAATACTAAAGTGTTTTATTCTAGTCAACCAACAGGTTAGATACAAAAAAGAAATAATTAAATGATTCTACGTTAATAATTTAAGTTCTGTTTGTTGAATGTCAATGTAGTCGATTTATAGTGGAGAAAAAGGCAGCACAAACAAACTTCATTGTGACCATCCGCAAACAAGCCATCTTTAGAAATATTATTATTTATATCTTTAAAAAGTCTCCATTTCATTTAAAATTTTGTGGACTGAACCAGGATCTTCCGTATATGGATATAACCGAAGCATATAAAACTATACATATTCAAATACGGTAGGTTCATTTAACTGTAGTATTAGTCAAATACGACCCACTGAACTGCAGTCGACGTGAATAGCTTGCCAGCGTCGTTATTGCAATAGAGCGGTATCTTTAATCATTATTTGCCTGTTAGACAGTGATACTGAGACACAAAATTGTACGACAAAGTGCACAGATACGAGTAATTATGCTTGAAAAGTTACATAATCAAAGCGCCAACGTCGACTGTACAAAACGCTCGGTGCACGAGTCAGACTTCCCCGTCTTGACTCGTTATTTTATTTGTTCTATTGAACAGCCGTCGACATGAATAGCTCTTCAGCGTCTTTCAGTATCTTGACTCATTATTTTGCTTTTACGTTATCAACCCTTGTCCCCACTGCTGGGGCACGGGTCTCTTCCTGCATCGCAGAAAGGTTAGGCCATACTCCACCACGGGGGCCAAGTCCGGGTTGGTGGAGGATTGTAAGACAGTGGCGGGCCTTACTGTCAGAAGTTATCAAGCCGCCCATAAGGCCTCTGACATGGCTTATGACTGCGATTATATGACAGCCGGCACCAACGGCTTAACGTGCCTTGCGAAGCACGGAAGCGCTCGGAAAAATGCCACTAGCGGTAGTCACGGGACGCTCACCCATCCCGCACCTGACCGCGCCTGTTGTTGCTTAACCAAGTGATTGATTCCAATTACTCGCTTCTGCTTTTGATTTTGTTTTTATTACGACTTATTGCAAGTCAAGACGAGCGGTGGCAGCGCAGTAGGTTGATCAATGAACTCGGAAGTGAGAGAGCCACGTTCGATTCAAAGTGCGGGCATGTATCAATGACTTTGTTTATTTTCAAAGTTATGTATAAAAGATTAGCTCTGAAGATTGATGGTTGCAACATTAATGTTTTTTCCTACTTTTGTAAGAAAACTAATGTTTTGACATTTAGAATTATTGATGACAATTATGTATGGTAGCGAGACTTGGGTGTGGCAAAGGAATCAAGAAAGTAGGATTAATTCAGTAGAAATGAGGTCATTGAGAAGTATGTGTAGTGACAGGATACGCAATAGTCTGATAAGAGAACATTGTGGACTGAAAGAGGATGTAGTGACTAGAATTGAGAAAGGAATGTTGCGTTGGTTTGGACATTTAGAGAGGATGAAGGAAGAAAGATTGACGAAGCTATATATTGCGAATGTGAGTGGAAGGGCCGGTAAGGGACGGCCCAGGCAGACGTACTTTGAGCAAATAGGGGATGTATTAGCAAAGGGGAAGATAAAATGTACTCGGAACCGGCGTGTGTGCATGCAACGATTTATGAACGTGACGAAGGGAAGGTGATCTGTCAGGATCGTGGCAAGTGGTAGTCCCTGATCTCTGCCTACCCCTCTGGGATACAGGCGTGAGGTTATGTTATGTGATGGCAATCGTGGAGTCGATGGTAGCAACCGATGTAATATGTTATAGATGACGATAAAATATGGTCTGATTTGGAGTTTTTACTACGCTACAAAGGCAGCGGCTAACATTGTACAGACATTCAACAAACAGAATGTAAATTCCTTATGTTGAAATATTTTTTTGATTTCATTCGACAAATAGAATGCAAATTCTTTATCATCGTAGCTCTTAAGTCCAAAAGCGTAAGTGCGAGTATTGAACACTAAAGGCAGCGGGGTGAGAGCCTCAGAATTATTTAACCACCTCAATAGTTTTATCAGCCAAGAGTTCCAGGGAATGTAGAATTAAGTCAGAAGCTTTATCGATCAGGTCTGTAAATAAAACTGATTTGCATGCTTTCGTTATATGTTTGTAGGCAAACACAAGCACACTGCTTGTAAGTATTTAGAAAGTAAACATTGACTTAGTTCTTTAGACAAACAGTGTTAGTGACTAGCTTAGCTCATTATTGTATAGATATTTAAGTCTGTTTTAGTTGAGTCCGATGGAGTTCGGAGGGTAAGAACCCCAAGTCCACTAAATTATGAATAGAGTGGTAAGTAATAGCACTATGGCATGTCTGCCAATGGCATTTCAAATGAACTTAATAGTCAATGTCGCTCAATACCTCCCGGTGGTCGAATTCAAGTCGTCGGCTAAAATAAAGACCATGAACGAGGTCTTTATTCTATCACCTATGAAATTAACTATTTAGAGGCAACTTCTGTTTTTAAACGTCGTTTTTTTTGATGGCAAAAGTTTCCGAACGTACAACCTTGGTACTCATAAACTTTTTTTAAATAGTTAGTTCATCATCGTCATCGCCAGGCTATACTAGTCCACTGCTGGACATAGCCCTCCCCTAATGAGCGCCATAGCGCCCTGTCTTCAGCTTGCCGCATCCAGCATCTGCCTGCAGTTTTATTTAAATAAATATTTAGTTAAACTATGGAAAAACAAAAAGTGAAGCAGAATGAAAAATGTGCCTCATATTATTGCACTATTCTAGAGCTTGCAAAAATATACTTGAAAAATCACACAGATACAAACAACCAAAACATGACAAATAGCAGACCCTATCTCAGCCTATACCTCTCTGATATAGGTATAAATTTAGGTACCTGTAAAAACGGCCTCATAATTGGTTGATTTAAATGCCATTGATTACTAACCACTGACTACCAAAGGCGCCAAAATAGTCAATGCTATTACTTGCTCTTCTGATTACCTGTGTACAGTCTGTTAGCTTTTAGAATACACCTCGGGCTTTAGAGTAGGCTTCGTTTTTCGCCGAAAACACACGAGTACGTGTTTCCTTCCTACTTCCTGCTCTGTTTAAAACTTTTCTTCACTATTTTGAATAGTTATGTAAAGTTTAGTGTCATATTAGTTCCGATATTTCTATTATACGAATATATCCGATTCTTTTCGATAGTAACCGAGGTAAATTCTAAAAGTTAACAGACTATAAGTAACTTTCGTACAACGCGTATTTAGTAGACATGTGGTTCTGAAGCAAAAAAATGTCAGACCAGACAGCTTTGTGTATGACTCTCAACCTGACATGCTTTGATACAGCCTTACCTGCCTTTACGTCCCTTTGACGTCCAATACAGAGAGAAACTATATTGCGGACAATATATTTATATATATTATATATATTTGAAAGCTTTTGTTTGTGCTCTTCAGTAAATTTAGGCGCTTAGCAAGAGTGGTCGAAGACGTAATTATGAACATTTTTGTAATTAACTCGGAGCTTAAAATAGTTGGTTGTATGTTAATTTGAATTTTGATGAATAATTTAGTAGAATAATTATGAGATTAGGAACTCTCAACTAGTTTATAATGTAAAACATTTCGTTACGATGGAATGTGCCAGCCATGAAGCTATGCAATGAGTCATAGAAATCAGACTCTAAATGTAATCAATCACCGAAATAGACCTTAATTTATGAGGATGACGCTGAGTATAAAATTAGTTTTCTTGGCAGAATGATTAGAATTCTATAGAACTACCACATTTCTATGACCTAGTTCGCCAGTAAACCAAACTTTGCAATATAAATGTACCTCGCTGGGTGAAGGTTATAAAAAGGAAGGTTTGAAAGCTGATTATTTTGGAACAGAGGACCGATATATTTCAAATATCATATACTTTTTGGTCCAAATACAGCCCTCAAGCCTTCCTAAGCTAGTTATCCCGCATAGAACATGGTCGACCGCTAGGTCAATACCTAGCGACTATTATAATATGTATCGTATCTAAATATATAGGTATCGATATCTTATGAGCCGCGTATATCGCATTCATCTTTCTGTTTCTATCAATATCTAATAAATGGTTGATAGGTACCCCAAAATATGTTTCAGTTTCTATGGATAAAAAATGTTCATAGTTATGCAGAGTTTGGAAAAGGCCCTAATTTCTAAAACACGACACTATAATAATTTTTCAGTGTTTTTCTCACTCTCTATGTCTTCATCCACTCTCGCGCAAAATCTAAAGCTACCCACAATGGCTGACGCTCCGACGCTAATTCTTCTGTAAAATAAACGATACATTTATTACTTCTTTTTGCTTGCTCTCTACCGGCGAAGTAAAACGCGGTAAGTCCTGCCTCCTATATCGGTGTCACAATACTCACTATTTAAATGTACAGTACACTTTGACAACATCCATTATTTTAAAGCCCCGTTGACACCATCAAAGTCTGCATTGAAAATTGTATTCGAAGATTACTATGATTGTATGACTGAGGCCACACTTATCAACGCGCACTTAGACAAGGGTGGATGCCCCTCAAAGTGAACTTGGACTACGATCAAGTTTCTAAGGTCCACCTATCTTCATTTAACACAACAATTCATGGTTTATTTTAAAAAATCTATGTAAATTGCCGAGTAACCCACAGATTAGTACGTAACTGATTTAAAAACCTATTTAGAGGCTAAAAATTTCACCCATGCCGGGATTCGAACCCGCAACCTCTGGCTATCCGTACCAGCGCTCTACCAATTGAGCCAATGGGCGACTCACGGCATCAGTGAAATTTCGAACCTCTTTACAATATTCTCTGTATTACGTAACTGATTGATAAGGTTATCGGTTATACAATTTATCCTTTGATAGCTATGCAAATGTCATTGTCCAAGACGTTTTTGGACTTACTATGTACAGTTACGCCTGGATAAACGATTAGATAGAGATGTCCGGTAGCGTTGGTGCAAGCCCACACAATAGGTAAAAGCTTAAAATAAAATTACATCAAATGAAAAAAATATGACGTCATAATGACATGTCACTACTAAATATTATAATATAACATAACATTTACATACAGGCACATACATTGCTTCTGGCCCCACACTAGGATACCCTGTGTCGCGGGAACCAGAAACAATGACATCACAAACTTGTAAACATCCGAGACCTGGGGTTTTTTTTCCCCAGCCGGGATTCGTATATAGTATGGCACAAGATATTAAATAAAATATGACACCTCCTTATTAAATAAATTATGACATCGCGCTATTGAATGAACTATGGCATACGAATAACTTTCATATCAAATGTGTTCCAAGCTACTTTCTCAACCTGACTTTGTCTAAGCTGACTTTTATTGTGTGAACTCGGCGTGAAAGCTATGTGCCGTTTTTATTTCGCTCCTGAAGCTAAGAATAAATTATAAAATTACGTTATATGTATGTTATGAATCAAATTCAATTATGTTACTCTTTTAAATCATGTGCCAATTCTATATTTTTATGATAAAATATATTAGCCAACCGTTTTAGCCTAAAAGGAAATAAACGTAAGCCTGCTAGTTTTGCACAGCTTCGTAATTTATTAAGAAAAATATTACTCTACATATTTTCCTTTATAGTACGTACATCAAAATCCTCTGCACGTTCTACACGTCAATACAAATAATATTAACGATAGTCAACATAACATACACGTAACATCTTAGGCCTTGTCTTCACTACAATCTAATCCCCAATTCATAGAACTACAATCCATGGTTTACCATCCTGACAATGCGATACACTGCCTATTAACCTACAGATAAACAAGGAGAAAGACTAAGGGTCTGTTTCACAATCTGCAGATAAAGTTCCGGATAAGCTATCTGCAACCAGGGCTGCCGTTTGTTCTAAATTTGAAGTCATTAACGAACACACGCAATATAGGAAAAAATATTTAAATTTAGAACAAACGGCAGCCCTGGTTGCGGATAGCTTATCTGGAACTTTATTTGAACCTTGTGAAACAGGGGCTAATTGTACTAATTGGCTGCGCATTGTATATTGAATGGTCGTAATAGATTTTTTTATAAACGTAACTTAACGTAACCTCACGCCTGTATCATTAGTCGTTGCATGTATGCACGCCAATTCCGGCGTTTGACTTTTATATTTTTTTAATGCACATACATACATCCATACATAACCTCACGCCTGTATCCTAGAGGGGTAGGCAGAGACCAGGGACTGCCACTTGCCACGATCCTGACAGATCACGTTCGCTTCATCAACGTCCTTAAGTCGTTGCATGCACGCACGCCGGTTCCGGGTACTTTTTATCTTTCCCTTTGCTAATACATCTCCTATCTGGTCTTTTTTTTATTTTTTTAATGTAGCCTATAAACATCTGACTGCAGGGCACAGTCCTTCTCCCAGAGAGAGAGAGAGAGATACATAATAAACTACGAATTATAATAAAAATGCAGGCATGTTTAAACCCATAGGAATTCGCTTCGTAAATCTGTTTAAAATGATAAATTTGCTATGCTTGTGAAATCTAAAACGTTATTATGAGTCCTGTTATCTTCAGATGGAAAACAAACTTCCAAAGAATTTAGCGGTATTCAATTATAACTTCTCCGTACTTGGGCCCTTAATTTGATACACAATACTGAGAGTTTGAAGACTTTCTCAAACACAGAATTTCGGTAAAATTTTGCGGTACTTACGACACATAGTAATGAAAACATCTTTAGAAGTCCGTTACACAACAAACATTACACAGAATAAAAACTTTACCTTGACAATTTTTATCTGAAAATCAACTAATCTAAACAAAGTCTTTTGAGAATCTCTTATAAGCTGAGGGCAGGCTCTGGTGACCTTAAATCATACATTACCAATATTAGACCAATTCTGGCTTGTATAAATATGTGTCCACATATATATATCTCTAGTTTAACTTGCAATATAAATTAAGTCGCAAATTCTATGCTACTTTGAATAAAACCTTTTTAATTGATTTGATTGACGGAAATCAATAGGATTTTGTCTCAAACCTGGAAGGTCTTATAAACTCTTATCATCCCATTAACAGAAAACCTAACTGCCAATTAATTTATGATTTTTTTATTACCGAAGTTTTGTATCTAGCAGTTTTTGGTAGACAAGCTTGGGAAAAACAAACACAAAATTCAACGTTTTATTTGTCAACGGGATGATTAGTTCATTCAAATGTTCAATAACATATTTACGTTTCACGCGGTAGATTGTTTGGACATCATTAAAGTCACTATTTTGCTGATCTTATGAAATCTTCCCCAGCGCCTGCAACTCAATATATTTAGACACAGTCATGTTGATAAGTGATTGATTCCAATCAATCGGTTCGCCTAGGCCACGAGCGCTTCCGTGCTTCGCAAGGCACGTTAAGCCGTTGGTGCCAGCTGTCATATAATGGCAGTCGTTAAGCCATGTCAGAGGCCTTATGGGCGGCTTGATAACTTCTGACAGTAAGGCCCGCCACTGTCTTACAATCCTCCACCAATCCGGACTTGGCCCCCGCGGTGGAATATGGCCTAACCTTCCTACGAGACAGGAAGAGACCCGTGCCCCAGCAGTGGGTACATACAAGGGTTGATAACGATGTTGATAAAAAGTAGGTACCTGAAAATGGCGTGCATGCTACGAGATTTGTCAGAACCGTGGCAAGTGGCAGACCCTGGTCTCTGCCTACCCGTTGACGATGCGTGAGCTTATGTTATCCTTTACACTAGCTGGTGCCCGCGACTTCGTCTGCACATAATTAGTATTTCGAGTAGCTTATATTAACGTAGCGTAGAAAATAACTAAAATTATGAAATTAAAAATATGACATAAAAAAATTTTGAGTCGCATTTCAAAAATATCAAACAACATCTTTATATAAATTGTAGCATATGTGTTATTCTGATGTATAAGCTTATATTATTGTAAAGTTTCATTAAAATCCATTGAGTAGTTTTTACGTAAAGGGTAACAAACGTCCATCCATCCATGCTTACAAACTTTCGCGTTTATAGATAGATAGATAGAGAACACATTGTACATAAAAATGGAAATTACACAGATATTTCTTAACCTATGAGTACAGACGGCGGCCTTATCACTAAAAGTGGTCTCTTGCAGACAACTTTCGGATGAACTGGACTAATATATTAGAGAAGGAAGTAGATGTACGAAAAAAAACATAGAAAACATTAATTTCAGAGGTTCCAAATACATGCCTTAATAACAGTTTGAATAAATAAAATTATCAACAGATACATACAAATTATTTACATAAATAAAAGTAAAAAATGAATATTATACATAAATACATAAATAATTAACAAAATATACACATTCAAAGGACATAATATAATATTAGTAGGGTAGTATACATCCCTAAATAGGTGTCGTATTACTAATATATGACATAGGATTGTCAACGGCTGGTTCACGCTCTATCTATTTATATCTATAATCAGCCCACATCAACCCACCCATCACGCTCTAATTATGCGCAATATACTTTATTCTACACTTCATATATTTCTCTCTCCGACTAAGTAAATAAAGCATTGAGTTCTAAGACAAATTGTACCAGGATAACATGAACGCTAAATGCTTCCGTGTAGTAGATTTTCCAGCTCGCGTTTCGCGCCCCTTTGTTCCATTCCCCCACGTAATTCCATCTCCGCTGTGTTATGTACGCCTAGTAGTTTCACAACGCTAACGTGCGCTGGTAACCGTCCCTTTCATTCACAGTGCTTGTGGTATGTTCGAGATACAAATTAAATCTGCATGAAATTATTGTGGTGCTGGTTTTTGTACTAAAACACTTTGAATGTTTTTAACAATTTTTCATATAAAGTCGTTTAATGCTAAGAAAACACGTTGGCTTAAAACAAAAGCAGTAGTTATCCATGTTTTTTCACTTATTGGTTGTCTTTTTTTTGTCTGTGGATCATATTGGCGTTCCACTTTAGGGCACTGCTGGGAGCCAATTCTCACTGCATTAGCAAATAAGTCGCATACGACTCTAAGGCTTATGACTTGGAATTCTACGTAGAAAGTTGAGCCACGGCCAAAATCTGTATTCTGAACTCCATGCTACATTGAATTCGAAGGAGAAAATAAATGTGTAATGACTCTCGAGTTATCTTATTTTTATGCGACAAATGTCTAACCCTTCGAGTATTTTGCGTCTACGCTTTCAATGCGCTTGGGCGAGAATCGGCTCCCTGGGTTTCCCTAAAAAAAGAGCGTATGGGCTCAGCGAGCATTCGGAGACAAATCCATTACAGAATTAAACGACGATGAGAAAAGTTATCAACCCTTGTATGCCCCCACTACTGGGGTACGGGTCTCTTCCGGCATCGCAGGAAGGTTAGGCCATAATCCACCACGGGTGCCAAGTCCGGGTTGGTGGAGGATTGTAAGACAGTGGCGGGCCTTTACTGTCAGAAGTTATCAAGCCGCCCATAAGGCTTCTGACATGGCTTAACGACTGCCATTACATGACAGCCGGTACCAACGGAAACGCTCGGAAAAATGCCACTAGCGGTAGTCACGGAACGATCACCCATCCCGCACCTGAACGCACCTACTGTTGCTTAATTCAAGTGATTGATTCTAATCACGCGGTTCGACTATTCGACAAGCGCTTCGAGAAGTGCCACATAGAAAATCACAATATAATAAATTATAATAATGCCAAACTTTATACGTTTCACCGGAGCACATGCCTTCACTCAGTAAGAGAGCGAATTGGCCCAATTACCACGTGTGTTCACAACGGATTGGCAATTTCAAGAGCAGAGGTCTTTGAACAACTCAAAACCGGACTATTCCTCGCAATGTTTTTCTTCACACCTTAGCGAGTGGTATTGCTACTATAATAATAATAATATTGGCCTTTTTTGCATCTACTTAATGAGATGATTTATACAGCGTCCAGTGGTATCTTCACTCACACTAGATGGGTGAAGGGACCACTCCGACGCTGTAGTGCCTGGGTCATGGTTTTATAGATGGTGTAGGCTTGCCCAGCACCTATACCATCCTGACAGCTTAGTCGGCCTATAATTTTTGCTACTATAATTTCACAAATATACATGATGTAATACAGAGAGTATTTTAAAGAGGTTCGAAATTTCACTGATGTCGGTGGTCGCCCATTAGCTCAGTTGGAAGAGCGCTGGCACGGTTAGCCAGGTCGCGGGATCGAGTCCCGGCATGGGTGGAATTTTTAGCCTCTAAATAGGTTTTTTTTTTAAATTGTCCTCAGCACGGGTTAGAGCATTAGAAAGAATACATATAAATATACCTACATGACTTCGAAAACAAAGTCACTGGTAGCTATAAGCCATGATTCGAACCACATTCGAACAATGCCCTCCCGATTGGGAAGCCGTCGGTTTACTTTAAACACTTTAACTTTTACGTTTCACTTTTAATTTTGTCGGAAAAGTTCTAATTTATTCGACGTCAACTTGGCGCTGTTGTAAATGATTTATATAAGAAAAGGTAATTAAACATTTAGTTTATGCTATTTTTATTTTGAATGCACTAACCCGTGCTAAGGAACAAATTTAAAAACCTATTTAGAGGCTAAAAATTTCACCTATGCCGGGATTCGAACCCGCAACCTCTGGCTATCCGTGCCAGCGCTCTACCAATTGAGTATTCGCTATCCGTGCCAGCGCTCTACCAATTGAGTATTGGTAGAGCGCTGGCACGGATAGCCAGAGGTTGCGGGTTTGAATCCCGGCATGGGTGAAATTTTTAGCCTCTAAATAGGTTTTTAAACATTTTGTTTGTTTTCGTTCCAAAAGTAAATTTTTTAGTATAAGCTTTAATATTTTTAGTTTGTGTTCCTTAGTTTTTAGTAATTTTGCAGCGTTGCTATATTTAATGTCGAATCATGTTTACATTCCACTGGGTGCACAGCAGACTGTTGAGTTAAACTTTGATTTCGTACCCTATTTGTGTAGCCTACGTATCTAAATAAATGAAAATAAATCATCATCATCATCTACCAATTATGTCTCCACCGAGGGGCACAGGTCTACCTGAGGAAAGTATAGGCCATACGGGGGCCAAGTCCGGATTGGTGGAGGCTTGCAAGACTAGTGACTGGTCTTACTGTCAGAAGTTTTCAAGCCGGCTGAGGCCTTGAATTGGCTTCACGACTGCCATCTTGCGAAGCACGGAACCGCTCAGAAAAATGCCACTAGCGTCATAGACAGTTTATTCATCCATGCATCCGTGTTGCTTAACCTTCGTGATCGTTTATATCACTCAGGCAGCCGGGGCTACGAGCAATCCCTAATATTTTATTAATTTACTGTAAATATACCTTAAGTTTCAAAATTTGGAGTCTCAATAAGTTTCGTCTCATCGAAACGTTTTAATTTCTTACAGAAATTCCTTTTTTTCGCTCGAGTGTAATGGCAATGGTGCTAGTCAGACAATGTTACTAGCAACATTATGTTACAATTAACCCTGTTTCTAGCGAAGCGCGGGTAATAAACCCGTAATTACTTTCAATCAATGTCTATGATATGATGTGTAAAACACCTATAAACGAGACTGCTCCCATAATCAAACCATACAATTGGTTTAGTGGGGCCTTTTATAACATACCATGCAGTGTTCTTTTTTATTTTAATAAATTTATTCATTCTTATTTTGTGAAGTAACTGGCTAGTGAAGGAAAACGTCATGAGGAAACCTGAGTGTCCGAGGTGTTCAAAAATCTCAGCGCTTGAAATTGCCGATCCGCGGTGGGCACGCGTGGTAATTAAGCCCATACTCTCTCTGAGAGAAGACCTGTACCTTGCAGTGAGACGTTTATAGACCTACGATGTGCTTACCTAAGTTAAGTTGGAAAACAGGTTAGTAAGTTGATACTTTGGCGAAGCTGCGTTGTGAAGCCACTAAAACTAGTGTTGAATTTATGCTACCCTGGTATCCCACTGTTCATTCACAACTTCGTGTGTGCATTACTTCGCAAGTTCGGTGTACATTTTCCTCTAGAGCAGTGATTTTCAACCTATGCGTCGCAAACTTCGAACTTCTGGGGGAAGTAGCGAAGTTTTTACAAGGGGGTAAAATCGAGCCCCGGGTGGGGCTCACGAAAACTCGACGACAAAGTAAAAAAAAGTTTATAAAGGAGACTGGGATTTCTGGGCCCGATTGTAAATAGTTGAGATATGGTTTAAAAAAAGCGTTCTATTTTTCTATTTTAAAATATAAAAAATGAGCTCAATTCACAATCTGGGAGACGAGAAATCTTAAAAATAAGTTTATGTCCCTAATAAAATAGGATACCGATTACTTTAATCGATTCGTCTGCATGTATTAAATAAAAAAAAACACCTGCACCAGATAATTGATTCAATCAAATTAAATAAATACATTAAAATATACTTAATGTCAACAGTTTAAAATCCAAATATTAACTTCATGAAAATAAATCTTTAAATTTATTCTCGTTTGCGGATCGATTTATTACCCGTTTTTGTCAACTGTATTTTTATTCTGTGTCTGTGCCAAGAAAAACATCCTTGGTCTGTGCTAACAGTGACAGGCGTGACAGCTCCCTGACTCAATCTATGATCACTTGTCTTCTCTCAGAATAATAGAGCGTCTTCTCGTATCGTTTAGTGCGTTTTGAGTGTGTTTCCTGTTGTTTTTGTTATTATATTTCTCCGATCAGTGCTTTTTTTCTACAGATTTACGATCTTGCTTAAAGTACGGACACGGATAAGTAAGTTTCATTGTCAGCTTGTTGCATAGCCTCACTTTTACTAAATCTCTTATAACTCTGCTCCCAGATTGCCAAAATCCGCAGAATTTTCCGAGATGTTTTGCTAATATATAAGCTCTAAATTGACATCACGTTCACCTTTTTACATCCGGGCCCAAGAATGTATGAAAGGGTATCCGTCTCCTTTATTCCTATTAAGAAACCGTTAATATAAGTCAACTAGACATAAAAAAAACATAAGGCACGTTGAAATACGTAAGGTACCTACTATAAACAGCGGTGGTAGCTCAGTGGGTAGAACCATGGACTAGCAAGCGAGAGCCCCAGGTTCGATGCCGAGTGCGGGCATGTACCAATGACTTTGTTTAATTTCAAAGTTACGTACATTTGCGTATTTGTAGTCGCAATAACACACGCTAACGGTGAAGGAAAACATCGTGAGGAAACCTGCGGCTTGATTGGCTCCGCACATATTGACTAGTCTTTCCTGTGGGCTAGGCCGACTAAGCTGTCAGGATGGTATAGGTGCTGGGCAAGCCTACACCGTCTATAAAACTATGTCCCAGGCACTACAGCCTCGAAGCGGTCCCTTTACCCATTTAGTGTGAGTGAAGATACCACTGGACGCTTCAAAATCATCTCATAACGTCGATGCAAAAAAGGTCAATATATATAACCTACTATTAATTCGATTTTTTTTATCAATAAGCTGGAGTTGTTTATTTAGAGTAATTTGTAATGAAAAAAAAACTGCAAAATTCAATCCATGTTGAGTTTGAGACAAATCCTCTATATAAAAATTGGTTGAATTAATCTAAGATGATGTAAAGAAAAATGGGATATGATATTATGTGACATAATAAAATACATTTATTTCAGTGCAATAAAAGTGTTAATAATTAAATAAATATTATATAAATATAATTATTAAGAATATTCTTATCTTATCTTAAATAAATACAATTTTAAAAATAGAATACATAAATAAATTTGAGACCTCCTTTGTAGTTTCTAACGAGTCATACGTGCGAATAGCATCATGAAAAAGGTTGAGAAACACTGCTGTAAAGTTTGCGAACAGTTTGTTACTGAAATGTGGCCCTTCATTAATTTTCCTCCTTTGTGCGTTTGTTAGACCTAGAACTTCACTTAGAATAATGGGATTCAAATCTTTTGTGAAGTAGATCCCTACACAAACGGGTGCTTTGAAGGGTATTTCATTTGTGTTCGTGTGTTGTAACTAAATACATTAGTGTCAGCATGAAATATTTATTAAGAGCTTCGGTTCAAAAACTTGGACGTATGGACGTTGCGGTATTGTTTACTTTCAGGTTCCTTTGTACCTATCATCACTCACTCAGATAGCTCTTAATATAAAAGTAAAATTGACTGCAAGGTTATAAAGGTTGATGTGTTTTCTACTGTACATTTGAATACATTAATAGATAGATAGATAGATATAAAGAAGACTTACCAGTTTATCGAATAACAAATAGAACGATAAGTTGAGATAAGATAAGAATATTCCTTATTGTACACTGGAAAAACAACAAATACAAAATAATTGCAAATACACATAGTACAATTAGAGTGCTTTCAAATGAAAATCTCTAAAGTTTTGTATCATATTTTTTTTGTTACTGAATACTGTAACGCTCGGCTTGGTTGGCCCGCGCGTATTGATTTGTCTTTCCTGTGTACTAGGCCGACTAGCTGTTATGATGGTGTAGGTGTTGGGCATGCCTCCTCTATCTAAAAATTAATGTTCCCGACATGGCCGAGTCCGAGTGGTCCCTTCGCTCATCTAGTGTGAGTGGAGGTGCCACTGGACGCTGTATAAATCTGCTCATTATGTAGAAGAAGCGCTCGTGGAATAGTGGATCCCAGTGATTAGGAACAATCACTCGTGTAGTGCCCGTCCCTGGACTACCGCTAGTGGCATTTTTGCCGAGCGCTTCCGTTCTTCGCAAGGCACGTTAAGGCTTTGTCGCCGCCTCTCATGTAATGGCAGTCGTTAAGCCGTGTCAGAGGCCTTATGGGCGGCTTGATAACTTCTGACAGTAAGGCACGCCACTGACTTACAATCCTTCACTAAGCTGGACTTGGCCCCCGTGGTGGAGTATGGTCTAACCTACCTGCGATGCAGGAAGAGACCCGTGTCCCAGCAGTGGAGACTTACAAAGGTTTGATATCAACGTAAAAGCAAAGGCCAGGTTTTTAACGGTGGCACCCAAGAATAATAGCGATGGAATGAATGCTGAGCCCGATTTCATACACGGTCAATTCGTGCCGAACTCTATCGTCTGTTATTTGCAAGTAACTTTCGGGCGTAAATAGGTACAAATTTTAAGTTGATTATGTCTGTCCAAAAACGACGAACCTATCGTATGAATATGCGAATGTCACCTGGCTTCCTATTGAGTTTCTCGCTGAACTTTATCCGGCCCAGCAATTTGCCATCAAAACTTTTCGAATAAATCAGACCAATTCTTTTTACTCACTCTGTGTTCCGTCCAACTTTCTTACAGAGTCCTTAAAACTTGACTGCGTACTTACACCCGAGAGCAATTAATAAGAGTCACTAAAGGGAAATGCATAAAAACATGTACAATTATATATTATTAGTAAATCCTTTATTGTACCTGTAAATACTGTACAATTGGCGGGCTTAATACTAAATAGTATTTAATTCTAGCCAACCAACAGGTGACGTGGAGAAGGTGGGGGTTGTGTCAAACAGAGAGGTGATATTTTATTGTAGTTAATATACGAGTATAATCAATGTAACAACTACTAATTTATGTCACTAATCTATATAAATTAAGATGTATATTTATATATTATACATGTCTAATCGCGATTATTTATTAGGTAAATCGTAATTACCTTAATTCCCGACGCTTCGTTTACGCGATGTTTTCCATTATCATTCCGTCAGCGAGTAGTATTGCTACTATAACATCACAAATATATAATTTAGAAAACAAAGTCATTGGTACATGTCGAGGTTCAAACCCATGGTCCCCCGATTGAGAACCCGCCGTTCTACACCGCTCCGCTACCATCGCTTCATTTTATAACGTGTCGACGTATATAATATGATGCCACGGCTATGTTTCTCACGTAAACAGCATTCTATAATGGAGTTAACTTCCCGGGTATCGCGCATGGAACTCCTACGCAAGAAATTAATGCGATTACGGTGAAAGCGCTCGAGTAAATGTGAATACATTGTTACCCTTCCCCATACTTGAACTCTTCACCATTTACCGTTAATTACCTTACATTTGAAGCGCTCGTGGCCTAGGCGAACCGAGTGATTAGAATCAATCACTTGAGTTAAGCAACAACAGGCGCGGTCAGGTGCAGGATGGGTGACCGTTCCGTGACTACCGCTAGTGGCATTTTTCATTTTGTGGCGTGCTTCGCAAGGCACGTTAAGCCGTTGGTGCCGGCTGTCATGCAATGGCAGTCGTTAAACCATGTCAGAGGCTTTATGAGCGGATTGATAACTTCTGACAGTAAGGCCCGCCACTGTCTTACACTCCTCCACCAACCCGGACTTGGCCCCCGTGGTGGAATATGGCCTAACCTTCCTGCAATGCAGTATTTCTTAATAATTCGTGATGCTCATTCATAGTTGTACCCAAATTCTTCCCGCGGGTGTCGTAAAAGGCGACTAAGGGACACAAACACATGGGTGGGCAGCAGCGCCCCCTGCAGTACAATTCCACCAAACTGCGATCCCCAACCCGCATGCCCAGCGTGGGGATTATGGGCATTACCCCTCAATGATGGCACAACCTTGCGCTATGTCACTCATTAGGGGAGAGCTATGTCCAGCAGTGGACTAATATAGCCTGAAGAAGATTCATAGTTGCAAATGTATTAAACGGGACTTATCGCGATTATTTGTTAGGTAAAACGATTCGCGACTCGACTCCTTTAATATTTTGACCTTAATTAGTAGCTAGGTGGCATTTGGTAAATTAAATATTGTTGCATAAATACAATAATGTGTACAATAAAGAGTTATAATCTAATCTAAAGTATTACCGAGTATTAGGACGCTGCAGTGCCTGGGACATAATTTTTTAGATGGTGTAGACTTTCCCAGCATTTATACCATCCTGACAGCTTAGTCGCCCTAGCCCACAGGAAAGACTAGGGTCTCGGAGGAGTGGTGCCTTCACCCATCTAGTGTGACTGAAGGCGCCACTGAAAGCTATCTTCTTCTTCAGGCTATATTAGTCCACTGCTGGACATAGCCCTCCCCTAATGAGCGCAAGGTTGTGCCATGATTGGGGGGTAATGCCCATAATCCCCACGCTGGGCATGCGGGTTGGGGATCGCAGTTTGGTGGAATTGTACTGCAGGGGGCGCTGCTGCCCACCCTCCGGTTTGATTCCCTCAGTCGCCTTTTACGACACCCGCGGGAGGCATTTGGGTTGGTGCTATTCTCTAGGCCGACACCACACAGCAAAGCTATCTAAATCACCTCATTACGTAGATGCAAAGGCCAGTATTTTTCACTATAATACTAGCTTGCTACACAATATTAGTCACTGCATGCTAAACAAATACCTCAGCGCTTGAAATAGAGAATCCACGGCCGGCACGCGTGGCAATTAAGCCCATAATGCCTCTCTCCATAAGGGTCTGGCTGAAAACCAGCGTTGCAGATTTTATCTGCAGCACATGCTGAGCCCAGTCACCTTTTTATATCCAGGACACACATTGCCGCACTTACTGATTTTTACCATTTGATTACTGCGTTCATTCTAATTTTTGATCGAATATTGCATGTTACAAAACTGATAATACTTGCATCTTAATATTTAAAAGTATTTAAATGCTTTTAAATTTGTAGACAAGTGTTATGTCTACTACATAACGCTTGTCTTAAAACGGTGTCAGTATGCTTATTGTGGTTGTTCTCTTGATGCAAGTGTGTTTTAATTGAAATTGTGTTTTAGTCTTAATTTCACCCAAATATTTTAATGTGTTTTTTGTGTATGAGTTTTTTTGTGTCTAGTGTTAATTTCAACCAAATGCTTTAATGTATGTTTTGTATATGAATAAAACATTATCTTATCTCTCTCTCTGAAAGGCATATGCTCTGCCATGGACGTTGATAAGATACATAAAACAAAAACGATCTGCCGTCTTTTCCCCACGTCCTAATTGAAGGCGATTGTTGCAGATGACGAGTTCGGCGAGAAATCCGTGTCGGTGTTGCTCGACGGCGATGAAACGGAATTGGTTTTCATCGACCACCCAAGCACGGAAATGTCGGTAAGCAATCCTGTCGACGTTTAGATAAACTGTTGTAGATAGGCGAATGGTGGAACGTTTATA
Organism: Yponomeuta sedellus; assembly: GCA_934045075.1. Classification (NCBI taxonomy): domain Eukaryota; kingdom Metazoa; phylum Arthropoda; class Insecta; order Lepidoptera; family Yponomeutidae; genus Yponomeuta; species Yponomeuta sedellus. The sequence continues at coordinate 11,282,377 of OW203744.1, read as the reverse complement.
CTACAGAGCCAAGATTCCGTTAAGGTGCTTCGGGGCGCTAACTAGCGCTACCAATGGAAAAAAAATCATAACTTGTGTTATAACGTTTTTATTTAAAAGTGAACTTCAGAATTCTTAACGACTGTTACAACTATTTTTAGAACCTACAGTCTAGAACCTAGAGTCGACAACCAAGGACTTTGATCACTTTACGCCATAAACGGCCGTTTTAGCGGAAATCGATTAAAGTTCTAATCTACTGATCATAGGTTATAGACTGTAAGTTCTAGACTTATTTATTAAGTACTTTTTCGAGTTTATATTACATAGTTACTATTTTTTATCACACATATTACTATAAGTATATCATCTTCCGTCAATAGTGTAGTAAGAAGATTATTTATTTTATTTATTTCTATTTTGGCAATATAGATTGTTACAATGGAAATATACTTAATTCAAAGACTTAAGGCTATGATACACCGGGGCAACACTGTGCGGCATTGCGGCATGCTACAAAATTAAAAATGTCGCACATTGTGGCAAGAACCATGCGGCATGGCAACAGCTTGCCTTGCCGCAGCTTGTATCTGGGCACAATGGATTCCATGCGACATTTTTCGTGCGTCAAAGTTGACTCACGAAAAATGTGTCTGGTAAAGTTTATAAATAAGGCACCATCGTCTGCCTTAATTTTTGTTAGTAAACTAGTACGGTGGCCATTCTGAAGTAATCTTCTTTTCCACCAACGTTTCTTCTTCCGTTGTTTAGCTACATGGCTTAGTACTAAATAAGCTGCTGATAAAGTTACTTGATCAGCCATATTCTATGGTGTATCTCTCGATTTTACAAGTAGGTGAACCAGAAACACTCCATAAACAGCACGATGCTTCGGAAATTATCCAGGCACGATGTTGCCTCGGTGTAATATAGGCTGCCGTATGCCAAATATGCCGCAAATTGTAGCATGCCTCAAGGTGCCGCATGCCACAATATGTAGCATGCGGCACGGCACTGTCGCACGCTGTTGCCTCGGCGTAAACGAGCCTTTATAGAGTGCCAAGAATACAATTTAAGAGCTAGCCATTTATGGTAAATAGTGCACAATATAACTCATGTTTATGATGACAATAAGCAAAACATGTTTAAGCGTTTATACATATGATAGAGAGAAAAAAAAGACAAAGCAGGTAAGGTACTCCACTGCAACTCCAATGGGTTACAATATCGTTGCATTTTTTTATGTAGCCTCGATTGTGTCCCACTGCTGGGCAAAGGCCTACTCTTTCGTTTTCCACTCCTCCCTGTTCATGGCCACCTCCTGCCAGCCCGGCAGAAAGGTCGTGAGGTCGTCCCGCCATCTCCGCTTGGATCGGCCACGTTTGCGATATCCGTCGCGCGGAACCCAGTCAGTGACGATTTTTGCCCACCTCTCTGGGCCCATACGGCTTAGATGACCCGCCCAATTCCACTTCAGCTTAGCGGTTGCAGCGGTTGCAATTATTATTGACAAGAAATTCCTAACTCTTCCCCCAGGTGGAGAACTGCCTTTCGACCTACGAGCCCCACGCCTGCGTGATCGTTTACTCCGTGGTGGCCCGGAGCTCCTTCACCAGGGCAGCAGAGATGCTGGCATACCTCGCCCGGGAGCAGTTCATGGCGGACCGGAGCGTGCTGCTGGTTGGAAACAAGGCGGACTTGGCCCGGGCACGGCAGGTCACCACTAATGGTAAGGACAGGTGACAGAAGTTGTCAGTGGCATTGTCTTATACTCGTAATCGCGCCTAACCCTTCACTGCGCGTGGCAAAACACGAAGGGCTCCGTAGACCGGCGCCGGCGTTCCGCGATGTGTGTACCGCCGCACACTGGTGCTCCGCAGACATTAGAAGTTGTGCCTCGAAAAATAAACTACCTTTTGTTAAAAAATACGATTTTAAGAGAAAATGCCAATTGGTACTATGTTTTTAGTTAGTTATGTAAAATCTAAAAATATCTAGGCTGTTATTGATTTTTTTTGAAGGCACTTTTTTAGTAAGAAGTGTTGTTCGCCCATACAGGACACGAAATTTTGTAATAAAAAAATGGTGTACCTCGGAAAGTTCCAGATTCCGTAGGTGTACCTTGAACACAATAAGTTTGCCGTAGACAGTGAGGGTTTTATCCGCTTTACAGAACTAACAGCTTCATCAACGTGATTTTCACCAAATTTTGTACAAAGTATTCCTTTTATAAGTTGTTCGAATATTGCTTGGCATCTTGGCATCGAATATTGTAACGTCTACTTAATATACTTTTTATTGTTATACTTTTTCTTCATTGTGTGTGCTACTACTTCGAATTTCTTTACGTTTTTACGACGAACCGTTCAACTAGGAAAGAGGGGGAACCTTGTCGATTACGGAATCCTGTGTTCTTTCGATCAGTAAAACTGATCGTATTAGCTAGATGAGTCTGTTGATTATTATTTAACCTTATCAGACTGCCATTTTCTTATAGATTTATTTGACTTCACTTGCTGATGCTTAAAGTTATTACATACATACATACATACATACATACATACATACATACATACATACATACATACATACATACATACATACATACATACATACATACATACATACATACATACATACATACATACATACATACATACATACATACATACATACATACATACATACATAACCTCACGCCTGTATCCAAGAGGGGTAGGCAGAGACCAGTGACTGCCACTTGCCATAATCCTGACAGATCACCTTCGCTTCATCAACGTTCAAAGTATTGAATTAAGCTGTTATATTTTGAATCAGTTTAGAAATACGATTGTTTGCCTTTAAAATACGCGAGAGTATTTTTAAGGTTCTGCAATCTACAAGGAACCCTTATAGTTTCGTCATTTTCTTGTTTTCGTGACGTCATGTAGACTGTTACAGAGATATTCACATCATTAATGCCTTTTCATCAGTCGAACGAAGCAATCGTACCACACGGTTAGTTGGGTGAACTTACGTATGGATGTACCTAAGCGTTTGTAGTAGGGTAAAACATATTTATTATTATTAAATTCTTTATTGTACCTGTAAAGATTGCACAATTGCGGGCTTAATACTAAATAGTATTTTATTCTAGCCAACCAACAGGTGACGTGGAGAAGGTGAAATAGTCTCAGACGATGAGGTGATATTTTATTGTCAAAAATCTTTTTTTTTAAATTAAACTATATATTAATATGTACAATAATTTGAAACATACACATATACAAATATAATAATTAAGCACAAATATAAAGATGAATAGATAGACTACATATATACATATAAATAAACTTCATAATATATTTTTACATACTTACGAATGGTAAATTACGAATGGTTACGAATGGTAAATATTTCTAGTTAGCACTCGTTATCAAACATAGAATATATACGTCTCAGTCGCCCCGTAAGTTTAACCGTCAACGTTTGATGTTCGAAATAAATTCTCCGAGTGATTGTAATTGATACCCGCTGCGAAAGCAAAATGAAGAAAAGTTATTAGTGAAGTTTGAAACAATATCTCGAGACCTTTGGCGGGCTGAGCAGAAAATAGGGAAATTAAAACATTGAGGAACAAATCGAATAGTTCCTACGTAGACACAATTGTATTTTTGTAAAGAAAAAAATCGCAAATGATTGATATCACTTTCTCCCTCCTCCCTCCCTACCGCTCTCTCTCCAACCTTATTTTTTAAATAGTAGTAAAAATGGACAATATTTTCGCCATAACCCTTGAGTTGTAGTTTCATGAAACGCGGTTCTCTGAGTGCTTAGTGCGAGTTTTTTAATTACTCGATCGCGTTAACGTAAACTCATATTTCTATGGCATCGAGGAAGCGCCACCTAGCGACAAGTATGGAAATTGAAATTGCTGAGTGCGAGTTGTAATGGTTTACGTTGAGAAGTGAATACGTTTACCAGCCAAAACACGAATAAACGCGAGTGCAAGTTTTACTGTGACAGCGTTTTGCCAGTTCGAACGGTTAACTTACTCATACTCACTACTCAATGCTCGATTAACGCGGTAGTAAAGTTATTCGATTGGATCTGTCAAACTCGCACTAAGCACTCTGGTACCCGTACCTGGGAATCTTACGCTGCGTTGGCTCCCAACCTATATTTTCAAAACACCTTAACTTAACAATTTCCCCACAGAGAGCCACGCCTGCCTGGCCAAAATGACGTGCCTTGGACCTTGCGGGCCAAAGTACCACGTCTTCCTGTCCACGGCGATTTTTTACCATTTTGTTCCAAACCAACCTATAACTGCAAAACACATAACGGCGCTCGTGGCCTAGTCAAACCGAGTGATTGGAATCAATCATTTGAGTTAAACAACAACAGGCGCAGTCAGGCGCAGGATGGGTGACCGTAACGTCACTACCGCTAGTGGCATTTTGTTCCGAGCGCTTCCGTGCTTCGCAAGGCACTTTAAGCTGTTGGTGCCGGCTGTCATGTAATGGCAGTCGTTAAGCCAGAGGCCTTATTGGCGGCTTGGTGACTTCTGACAGTAAGGCCCGCCACTTCTTACAATCCTCCACCAACCCGGACTCGTCCCCCGGTCTGGCCTTCTATAACCTTCCTGCGATACAGGAAGAGATCCGTGTTCCTGTATTGGGGACATCAAAGGGTTGATATCGACATTAACGGCACAATTTCCCGCAGAGGGCAAGGCCCTGGCCACCACTCGAGACTGCAAATTCATCGAGACCTCCTCGGGCATCCAGCACAACGTGGATGAGCTCCTCGTCGGCATCCTTAAGCAGATTCGGCTGAAAGAAAGCAAGGCCAAAAAGGCTGCTAAGAAGGTAAGAGATAACTTATATCCCGTTTTCCTACATCAGAGACATAGCAAATTTTACTTTCTGCGGTCTTGAGCGGTGACTTCGAGGTTCGAGGTTCTCTTATCCCAGCTCTCTGGGTTCGCTATTGTCAGGTGGTGTTTGGGCGCCCCCTCATTCTCAAACGTAAAATTTTCAAAGAAAAAGCCGCAGCTAGCCGCTGCCAGGAATCTACCTCACATCTTTTATCCAGCAAGCTGGTGGGCGTCCTACGCTTCATTTGCCAGTACGTAGTCTCCACTCGAGAACTTTTGCTTTCCATCGACCAACGGTTCTACGGCATATGTGATCAGCCCACTGTCACTTCAACCTGCTAATATTATATAATTTAAAAAACCTATTTAGAGGCTAAAAATTTCACCCATGCCGGGATTCGAACCCGCAACCTCTGGCTATCCGTGCCAGCGCTCCACCAATTGAGCAATATTATAATATTATAATAATGTTAATTAAGGTGTGTCAGTCACCTTAGCTTTTTGGCGAATTGTCTCAATTGTCGGTGTATCTCAACATCTCATCATCAACCCGTTATATCGCCACCGAGGGGCACGGGTCTCTTTCCTGAGGAAGGTATAGGCCGTACTCCACCACGGGGGCCAGGTATGGATTGGTAGAGGCTTGCGAGACCAGTCACTAGCTGGTCTACTGTCAGAAGTTTTCAAGCCGCCCTAAGTCTTGGCTTAAAGACAGCTGTCTGTTGACGGCAGCCGGCACCAACTGCTTAACGTTTCCTTTAGACATATTTATATCGTTGAATTATTAATAATATATGGCACTTTGTCTCCAGGAAGCGAAACCAGCGAAGCTAGCCAGCTCTCGGACTCACATATCTCTAAACATAGCGCGGGAGCTGCTCCAGAAGATCTGCATAAACGACATCTCCAAATCAAAGTCCTGCGAGAACCTACACGTCTTGTAAACTCATGCGCTCCTGGTACTTTTTAAAATCTTTCTGGACTCAAAGATCACATAAACTGTTTTTAAAACCCCAACAGTGATTTGACAGCTTACGCACGACAGGGAAAGGGTCATTTTGAAAAATACAAAATGTGCCCAGTCCATTTATTGTGTAACTTGTTTTGAGGTTTTCAAAAAGTATTTTTGTCTATATAAATTTTGACCTTCAAAATTTTAAATCCACTCTTATCTTATTCGGGTACTGGCCATTGCACCTCGTACTGAACTATTGACGTGTCAAAATTTCTGCCTGAGATTAAATATAAGACAAATAAATGGTTGTACAGTTACTGTAGCCCCTCTTGCGTGAGAGAGTATTATTACAGTGCACCTCCTACGTGTGATAAGGGTCAAATAAATTTAATAAGAAAGACGTCTAACTGACACATAAATCTCGTTACGTCACAACATGCCGGTGACGCACGGGCGGGACCTTTTCAATCTAAATACTCCTTAAATAGTAATGAAGATAGAGACTACAATTCAAGTGCAAAGATACCCGTCGCCGTGACGGTCGTGAGTCTCACGGGGTCGGGCGTTATTTATATATACTACTAGTAGGTATATATAAATAACGCTCTATACTACTAGTATTGTAGTATAGAGCTGTGGTAGCTATGCGGCAGAATGCCGGCTTCTCCTTCGGGAGGTCGTGGGTTCGAATCCCGGCATATACCAATTACTTAGTTTTGTTAAATTGCGTACATTTGTGAAGTCATAGTAACAGTACCACTCGCTCGTGAAAGGGAGAAAACGTTAGGAATTTAATCTGCCGTACAGTGTGACCTTAATACACTGCATTAATATTGTGGTTTCTTACCATAAAAGTGATCAAAGCTTACTTTACATCGTTCCGTCAACCCGTCACCGGCCGGTTGTAATGTGAACAGTCGTTAGACGTCGGGCACATATTAAGGACGTGGGACGTGGTCGCCGAAAAGACGACGTGTTGTATAGAGTTAGCGTCTTCGCTCCGTTTTAGGGCTTGACTTTGGCCAAGCCAAGGCGTCCAATTCGCGTCCGCGGTGGCGATCACTTGTAGCGTACGAACTTGCAGCGACGTGTTCACGTCGGCGTCGGGGCATCCTCTATTTGGCCGCGGCGTTTGGCAATCAGATCGCGCTTGTTATTGTAGCTATTTTAGTTGGGAAAAACTGTGTTTTTTAGTTTTTAAAGTATGGGGGAACCGGAAGTAATTATAAATGAGGTTCACAAATACCCATTGTTATAGGACACGTCTCAGTCTAGGAATACTAGAAAAAAGGACCATGTGTGTGACAAAATAGGAAGAAGACATGGAATATGCGGGAAGCAGACAAAAATAAAACTTCTACAATTTCACTATCTGTATCAGAGAGCATTGTAGTTAATTACGTGACTCCAGCCTGGTGCAAGCCTGAATAAACGTGACAGTGTGCACAAGTTTTGCTCGCGCAGAAATCGCTACCGTGCACGCCTTTATCTGTGGGCTATGTCGCTTTAGTGCATTATGTGTGAAAGTGTATTGAAAGGACGCCACGTCCTTCCTATGCGTGCCATTCATCCCTTGCATCCCAACTTAGCAAGCTGTACTTTATATCCTATAGTATTTGTTTTGCTTGTTTTTGTGATAATTTGGTCTGTACAGTCTTCCGGTGTATTAAAACGGCTGTCTAACAAGCGTGTTTGATTGGCATCGTCAATGGCGCCCAAGACAAACAAACGTGTTTGATTGGTGTCATCAACCGCCCTTTTCTGTATTAAGAATTTCACACAGTGAGTACTTAAGTAACCGTGACGGAAGATATCGGGAGGAAATCTGAGTTTCTGACGTGTTTAGAAAGAAAGAAAGGCCTTTGCCCTGCAGTGGGACGAACATAGCATACATGATAAAAGTACTTAAGACACTGTGGTTCTGTCTCTTATCAAAGTTCGGAAAAATTATTAGAACTGATATATGTATTAAGTGAACTTTCTGTACACAAATTTATATTTGTGTAATTAGCGGTTTACAAAAAAATGTATCTAATTGTTTTGCCGTCTATATATTTAAGGGTATGAACTAAAACTATAATATATTTGACTTAAGAATATCAATGAATCTTCCTGTGAAAAAAATCATTGTACTTTCTACGGTACGAAATTAGAAATAATGCGTTTGATTTGTGATTTCCATACTTTTACATTCGTACAAATACAATCTATAGTCGGCCCAACAGTTCATTTAACTTTTGACAGATGAACACCCATGAAGATAAGATAAGATACTTTTTATTTGAAAGGAAACCATTGGCGAAAAATTAAACAACTACATGGAAACTTTTTTTCATTACAGTGATGCGACGTGTTATCGCGAGAATATTTTGAGAATATTTTATTTTTTATAATGCGCGTGACGGGCGTGCCTTGCGAAGCACGGAAGCGGAAAAATGCCACTAGCGGTAGACACAGAACGGTCACCCATCCTGCGCCTGACCGTGCCTATTGTTGCTTAACACAAGTGATTGATTTCAATCACTCGTTTCGACTAGGCCACGAGCACTTCACACTTAAATTATAGAAATATCAATTGATTAAAACTTTAGCATAATCAAAATTAATTATCATAAAAAATCGAATAAGAAACTTCCGAGTACGTCACTAAATGGTGGCGTCAAAACTTAAATAGACGATTGGACTGATAATAACAGTTACAGTGGAGCGTCGATTATCCGAACTAATTGGGAGACATGGGTTCGGAAAATCTGTATTTTCGGATAATCGAACTACCTATATATCGATTAAGCCATACATATTTACGTACCGTAAATGAAAACCATGTTATATTTTACATTTATATCTTTAATGACAAAGAGGAAATATACAAAAAAAGTGCATAAAATCTTGTAGTAAATCTTGTCTTTACTAATTACAATTCACGCTTAAAAAAAACTTCAATCTTCGTCTGTTCGGATAAGCGGTCGTTCGGTTAAGCGACGTTCGGATAATCGACGCTCTACTGTAATACTTATTTTAAAACATCTTTTGCACCCAAGCTTTTGTATAAAACTTTAATAAATAGACGCGATAAGCAATTCCAAAAGTGGTAACGTGTATGTTTGTAGTTATATACGTCAATCGTAGTTCAAGAAATGTATTTCTGCATATAGATGACAATGTTAATTCTTCTTAGGACTTTATTAAAGTTTGTCCTCGGTTTACAGAAAAAAGCGATATATATTTTAAAGTTGACAAATTATTTTATATGAAGCGGGTCTAATCGCGATTACTTATTAGGTAAAACGTAATTAGACCCGTTTTATATATAACTATGAAGGATCATCTTGAGTCATTAAGAAATACTTTTGACAAATAAGATGCACTATAAAATTGAATACGTATAAAATAAAATGAAAGAATGTTAAGGCTGTTCTTACGTGAAGCGTGGTTTCTCGCTCGCACAATTTAAGTAACTGTTGAGTAACGTTAATTATTTTATTTTTATTTTATAAATGGCTGTCGTCTATGGGTTTGACGCATAATTAAATTATGGACGTTTTACATTTTTTTTTTGTTTTCCTATACGTAGTTTTTAATAAATAAAAGTTATTAATTTTGGAATCAAATTTTCTCAATCTAACTAGAGAGGATAAGGAAAATACATCTTGATTGTCCGCAATTGTATTATATATCAAACCCTTCGAACACATTTGTCAACTCTTTTTTAATATATTTTTACAATCACTAAAACACTTAAATCGTGCGATCAAGACTGTATGGTCGATGTGACAGCACCCTTAACTATATGGAAGAATACTGTAGGCTTAAATGTAATAAGTAGTTATTGGTAATTACAGTTTTATTTTGTATTAGACTCCGAAATTGTAACGATGACTGTTAACGTTGGAACAAAGGCTTTTCAAAGTCTTAAAAGTTGATTTTTCCTTCAAATTTGCCATCATAACTTACTTGATATCAAATGTAAAAAAATCTAACGGACTAAACACACTTGCGGGAACCTATTCGCAGTCTCGTGCGGCTGCGAGTGTGAAAGAATTTACAAAAATCGTACCTCGAGTGCGCAAGCTTCAGTGATTTTAACTAAGTTTAAAAAGAAGGAGGATGTTCTCAATTCATCCGTAATTTTTTTTTATGTTTGAGATAGTGCACATCAGGGCCGCGGGCTGCTAAAGAGTCATGGTTGATATTACTGACGCTACCAACCCCAAAAGAATCTCTGAATTGGTTGCGACTAGTTTCCACTGGTTTACAGTGGTTATGCTGTCTATACCGAGTTACAGCGAGTTTAAAACTACGATTTTGAATAGGTAGAGTCAGCGAAATCAACCATGATTTTTTAGCAACCCTGTGGCCCTGATGTACACTTCAGATAAATTCATTGCCACATTGTTTCATTTAAGTTATTTTTTTGTTAGTATCTGTTGATGTGATTGATGAGAAATTCATCGTACGTTTCCTTTTGCGTGTTTTCCCCCAAATCCTTTTATTTTATACCCAAATACTTTTATTTCTATTTTACAAATAGTTATAGGACTAGTCATATATTCTATGTATAAATGCGGGCATTTGACCGCATGCTAAGAGCCAGTTTCCGAATTGAGAATTTTGCTAAGTAAATAGTCAACTGTAGTGCTGTCTCTAAGAATTTCATAGAAAAGACCCTGATAGAAATGATATGAAATGAAAAGGTTTTATTCAAAGTAGCGCAGAAGCTGCGGCTTAATGAACGATACAATTCAAACTAGTCTATTTCAAAATCTAGATCACTTTGAAGAAAAGATAGACGAAGAAAAGATAGAAAAGATTGACGGCCTCGGTGGCGCAGCGGTTTGGCACGCTGACTGTGCTACCGAAGGTCTCGGGCTCGATCCCCGGCCGGTTCAAACTAGGAAACGAACTTTTCTAGTTTGTCTTGGGTCTTTGATGTTATCTATGTATTTATTGTATTAAATATATCGTCGAGTTAGCACCTATAACACAAGTCATTTAGTTGTACTTAGTATAGGGCTAACGAAATCTGTGTAATATGTCCATGAATATTATTATTATTATAGACAAAAAAACTCCAAACTTAGTCTTTTCAAAGTCGTTAATTAACAGCGTTTACGTAATTATTACAAAACATAGAACTCATGCATTTTACTGGCTTTAATTCCAGACATCATTGTCATCTAAATAATCCTTTAAGTTATTATTATTATTATTATTTATTGCACACGAAACATTAAATAGGACATTACATAAGAAATAACATGTACAAAGGCGAGCTTATCTCTGTAAGAGATTTCCGATAAGATAAGATAAGAGAGTCGGAGCAGCAGTAAAAAACGGGTCTATATACTCGTACGTGTGCAAAATAAACATATACTGACATATAGTTATAGTAGCCCTTTGGCACAAATATACATAAGCAAGCCTGATTGAAGCGTAATGAACACCATTGACTTCCAGAGAAAATGCCTGGTCCGGAAAAGTGTAATGAATCTCCATTCATTAATTCAGAAATAGATATGGAATTAAAGCCAGGCATTGTACTGGCTTTAATTCCAGACATCATTGTCATCTAAATAATCCTTTATGCTATGTAGCCATTTGGCACAAATATACATAAGCAAGCCTCATTGAAGCGTAACGAACACCATTGACTTCCAGAGAAAATGCCAGGACCGGAAAAGTTTAATGAATCTCCATTCATTAATTCAGAAATAGATATAGAATTAAAGCCAGGCATTGTACTGGCTGGGCAAACCGGGGGGTGGGCAGCTGCGCCCGTTGCAGTACAATTCCACCGAACTGCGATCCCTAACCCGCATGCCCAGCGTGGGGATTATGGGCATTACCCCCTATAATAGCACAACGTGAGCTATTGAACAATACAGCAGTACTTTGAGCAAATTCTAGCCTGTGGGGGCCATCGTCCGACGGGTTAAGTATTTACTTAGTGAGTTTCTCAATCCAGAATCCAGCTTTATGTAACCATTGGTGCGTGTCAGCCCTTATTTTCTTATTCTGAACTATGACACTTGGCTTTAAATATTGATCGTTGTAGCTCTTATAGCTAAGAAATTCAGTATTAGGAAAGAATAAAAAAATACAAAACATACGCTTGTTCGTGAACTGGAATGTCGATGTAAGTGTTACTATTAGAATAACTAAGTATATTTTTCTAAAAAAAAAACTTTCTATGACTTTTACAGAACTGTAATGCTGGATATGTGTCAGATACCTCCTAATATTTCTAGTTTATTTGTGAGAGCTTTTACGTTCCTTTTTCAAAAATGTAAGGTATTTGACATGTTATTATTGAAATCAAACGGCGTTGTTTGTACACACACCATACCTCTATAACGCTCCTCGAATTTAGCTTAAAAGTCCTGTGGTAAATTTCTTTCCTTTTAACACAAAACGCATTTGAGGAGCGTTTTAAAGTCGTGGTGTTTTTATAAATAATACTACATTTTTTTATCTTTCTATTAGAGACTTGGTCTTTGTAATCTTTAACGTTTTATACTTTACAAAAAAGAAAATGTATACAATATCTTAGTTAGGAGTTTTCTAGTCCTTTTGCATTTAATGGCGTGGTAATTTAATAGCCCCCAAATTATGATTTAGGTAAGATTAAGTATTCTCTACAAAATGTTCCTTTGAAGATAAATGCTTATACAATTCCGTGCCTTAATTATGTAACTTTCCACGTATACATTTGTGTGTAAAAGCAAAATATTTACTGGTAGCAAAATATTTAAAATATTTTGTACTATTGCGTGACTCAATATCAGATATCCACTGAGTTGCGGTATCCACCATATGTGATACATATTTCGCTTCATCTATACGGGAGACCTAAGTAAACATTCCGCTTACGCACACAGATGTATTGGTGAAAAGATACATAATCAAGGCGCTGAACCCATCTTTTTAAGTGTTTAAGGAGATTATATTACATGGACATCATTCGAAATTGTAATTATGTATCAGTAATTAAATTAAAACTAATTTAATTTGGCACTTATTTGAGTTCTAACCTACGATACGCGCTTAGTTCATACTTCCTCTTTCTTCTTTTTAATCGGTAACTCAATTCTGAGGATCGTGACCATATGCAATAGTTCTCCATTTGTCTCGGTCATATGCGCAATGGGATGCGTGCTGAATGGATCCCCCAGCTGCCTTCTTTAAGGCATCGGACCAGCGCATTGGTGTTCTGCCTCTCGCTCGTCTGCCCTCTAACTGGCCCAAAACGATCTGCTTCTCTAGGCTATGACGTCGTGACCGCATAATATGCCCAAAAAAGCTAAGGGACCTCTGATGACAGACTGACGACAGTCGCTTCGTTATTCCGAGCTCGTTAAGTATATAAATATTGGTTCTGAAGGCTGTCCACGGGATTCCTACTCGGATGGCGTACTCGGTCCGAGCGTACTAAGATCGTGAAAACCTGGCCTAAAATTGAAAGAAAAGCATTATGAAGAATTAAAAAAACCTATTTAGAGGCTAAAAATTCGACCCCTGCTGGGATTCGATCCCGCGACCGAGTTCATACTTAATCGGCGGATCAAAGACATTTGTCCTTTCTTATTTGTAAAAACACGATTTTTCAAAAGCGGACTGCTAAGCGACAGTTCATTTAATAATTTTTTTATGTTCAAGAAATGAGCCGTTTTCAGCACAAGTTCACCAAGGACTTCATAGATGGCGCTTGTGGGCGTGCGCATACAAGAACAGGGACACGTCTGTCAAATTTTCCTCAGCGCAGATTAATTTTGACAGCCGCATTCCGGTTCTTCTATGGTTACGCCTGTAAGACCCATCTAAAAATTGCTTTGTGAACTTGTGCTAAAAACCGCTCATTTACAGAATACATACTAAACACACAAACCGGGGGGTGGGCAGCAGCGCCCGCATTTTCAGCGTGGGGATTATGGGCATTACCCCCCAATGATGGCACAACCTTGCGCTATGGCGCTCATAAGGGGAGGGCTATGTCCAGCAGTGGACTAATGTAGCTTGAAGAATAAGAAACTAAAAACAAAAAAACTACACTGAAACCTGCATAGGTATATCTGTGAGGTGAGTTACTATTTTCTTATAACTATCTCAAGAATACTAAATACTCAATACAGCCATAAGTTTGGTAAGATCTTTAACAGATAATGTGTATCATTATGGACCCTGTCGGGCACAGCAAAAGCCTTACAACCAAAATCGTATAACAATGTTGTATCCAGTATCTAAGAACCGTTTAATTTTCACAATTTTATCTTCAAACATAGGTATCTTATAAGTGCATAAAAGAAGTGTTGTTTTAGGGCATTTCGGCACTTGTTTTGTGGTTACGTTTTTTCCTTGTAATATCTCCACCACAGACTAATGTAATCAGCGTTCTTCGAGTGTATTAATTTTATTACATAATACTGTTATTTTTTATTCTTAGTCCTACCTTAGGCTATTCTTTTATTCTTACCAAACAGCACTGCTCATCTATTTATTCAGTTCTATCCAGCGAATAAGTCCACAAACTTCTTTCACCATGACATTTTCAGAGCTGTCCAGAGATAAGTTGTATGACTGTCAACCCTGTCAAAAAACTATTTATTTCATTATTGTAGATACAAAGTTCAAAGTTTCTTTAATCATAAATGTCATATTTTTGAATCAGACATCACCCCGCGTCACAAAAAAGGGCGTCGACTAAAATACCTTGAGAGTTTTTCGCCTTAAATTAACACAAATGGGCGGTTCTTGAACTGAGAATTTTACTAAGTAAATACGTAAGTAATGTTCTGTCATGCTCTTAGCTGAGAAATTCAAAGAAATAGCACTACAGTTAAGTATTATTATACTTATCAAAAATCTCAATTCAGAAACTGGCCCTAATGATGCATTAATTGTCTCGACTCTTGCCTATTTTCCAATTTTCTCAAGACCTTTGAAGTCTTAACTGTTTTATTAATCCCTTTTAAAATAAAATATAATTATATTCCACGCCCGTAATAATGGAGAGCATCATCTCTAATTACTTTTTCGTGTACTCCACCTCTACTCACAATGTCAATCACTTGACCTATGACGAGTTTCAGCCGGACACGCCAGTTTCAGCACGAATAACTTTCCATAGATGACATTATTTTTAATATTTCTGTACGAGCGAACGTACAATGTATTGAAATTGCTTAGTTTACACTATATTTACTCTTTTTTTACAATAAATTAGTTACGCTAACGTACTCGTTGGAATCGGTCGTTTCATTCATACGCCATTCCTCTTATCAATATCAAAATAGTATCAATATCAGCATTGTGTATACCACTACACATTTTGGTCCTTCGAACCGGATTTCGTATTTACTGGCTCACTCCGCAAACGTTATTTTGCCACGGTGAAAGACAAACTTCATGAGAAAACCTAAGAGACCGAGTTGTTCACTTACCTCAGCGCTTGCAATTACCAATCCGAGGTGGGCACGCGTGGTGATTAAGCCTATACTCTGTCTCTGAGGGACTACCTATGAAGCCCTACAGTGGGATGTATAGGCTGCACTATTATGCCCTAAAATTCTACATTAGCTGTGAAATCAACGTAACTTAATAGTTCAAGTCTGAAAATCACCCAAAAATTTTTTTAGGTTTTTAATTACGCCCTATTCCTGCTAAGTATATGAAATGAAATGAAAAGGTTTTATTCAGAGGGTTGTTAATGGCAATCATGAAATCTTATTAGGTTAACATATGGCAACTGATGTATTTGGTTTTAAGATGATTTGAGAAAAGATGGTCAGAGTGGAGTTTTTTTTTTCCGCTGCCTTTTTCTCCACTACAATACGGCCCGAAGGCGGCGGCTTATATTTTACATTGTACATTGACATTCAGCAAACAGAATGTAAATTCTTTACGTTGAAATAAAATGATTTAAATTTAAAACTGCGGCTTAATGAACCTTACAACTCAAACTAGGTGTCCATTTCAAAATCTAGATCATTTTGGAGAATAAAATGGACAAAAAACTCCAAACTTAGTCTTTTCAAAGTCCTTAATTAACAGAGTTTACATAATTATCATAAAACATAGAGCTCATGCATTGTACTGGCTTTAATTCCAGGCATCATTGTCATCTAAATAATCCTCTATATAATAGTAGCCCTTTTGGCACAGATACATAAGCAAGCCTGATTGAAGCGTAACGAACACAATTAACTTCGAGAGAAGAGGCCTGAGAGCCAATTCTCGCTTCATTAGGAAATAAGTCGTATACGACTTGGAATTCTACGTAAAAAGTCGAGCGACAGCCAAAATCTGTATTCTGAACGCCATGCTAGATTGAATTCGAATGAGAAAATGTCTAAAATGACTCTGTCGAGTTATACTATTTTTATTTTTAATGCGCTAACCCGTGCTAAGGACAAATTTAAAAACCTATTTAGAGGTTAAAAATATCTGGCACGGATAGCCAGAGGTTGCGGTTTCGAATCCCGGCATGGGTGAAATTTTTAGCCTCTAAATAGGATTTTAAATCTGTCGAGTTATCTTATTTTTATGCGACAAATTTCTAAGCCTTTGAGTATTTTGCGTCTACGTTTTCAATTCGCAAGTGCGAGAATCGGCCCCCAGGTCCGGAAAAGTGTAATGAATCTCCATTCATTCATTCAGGAATGGAGCCTTAAAAGGTAACTCTTGTGCAAAGGGATTTTTTATAACATTCAGCCGCTCCGCAGTAAATTTGACAACCAAGCTCTAATTCTAAAAGGTCCTTCAGCACTTTACCCTAAAGCCTATTTTACCTAGATTCAAATTAAATTCAGAGCAGCCATATTAGCTTCTTGGTAAACAGAGTCAACCTCACTGAATCTCCCGGTTGTGCGACTCGAAGAGTAAATAATTTTCCACCTAAGTCGCTCGGAAAATCGAATTTATTGGAAATAAATCAAAGTTTTTTTTTTCTTCAGCTCCACGGCTTTGGCACAGTCTGAACATTAGAGTGAGATCTACGATTAAGGAACTCTGTTAAGGTTCACTAACGGCGAAAAAAATCCGAAAATTCGGCAACAAATTATTAAATAAATCGAACTTTATTCATCACTGAAGAACAAAATACAGTAGCCTATAAACGCCCCATTGCAGGGCCAAGGCCGTATTCAGCGAATGAGTATGGTGGGTAGACTATGCACTCGGAAGCGAGATACCCAGGTTCGATTCCCAGTGCGGGCATGTAGCAATTACTTTATTTACTAAGTTATGTACATTTGTGAAGTTATTAGTAGCAATATCTCTCGCTAGTACTTGCTAACCGTGCAGGAATACATCGTGAGGAAACCTGTATATCTGAAATGTTCAAATACCTCGGCGCTTGGAATTGCCAATCCGTGGTGGGCACGCGTGGTGATTAAATTTTTATATTTAATAAATTTAAAATATGTATATTCATTGATCATAAGTTCATGCTCGCGGATCCCAAATATCACGTTTTATAGGACTGAGAGACAAAGATGCAAGGAATACTGAGTTGAACACAACGATAAAAGACGAAGAGTGAGACCACAATTATTGTCTCGTCAAACAAAACCACTTTAGTTGATGTCATTGCGTCTATCAGACAACAAAATATGATTTATCAGAACGCTTGTTGAAGATCGCACAGCGAAAGCTATTTCTCTGAAATAAATTGGCATGTAAATGAAGCTTGTGGTTTTACTCTGTAGAGTCGGAGGTTGTTGACTCAATCAGCCCCTTACCACCGACATCATTGTGTCGAAATTGCGCTTCAATTAATAGCCGTTTCTTATGAACGATCCTTCGACTAATAAGCTTACTGGAAGTAATAATTCCATTGCATTTCACTAATTTAGTTGCTAGATTATGGCGCCGTTTTCGGAAACTACAGTGGAAGGATCCGAACCCCTGCCCACTCCCCTACAACCAGTTTAGAAAATGGTTGCCATTGAAAATTGAAAATGGAAAGCCAGCATGCTGAACTTTGGAGAACAGAAAACCATTGTAGACAAGCCAGGGAGGCTTTACCAACAATCTCGAAACGTCTTTCACGTAGCCTGCTGCGTCTGAGAAGAGATAATCCGCACAAAGCTGTGGCAATCTTAACAGGCCACTGCTCACTGAACAGGCATCTCTACAATATGGGACTAACCGACAGCCCGCTTTGCCGGGGATGCCTCAAAGAAGAGGAAACACCCGCTCACGTGACCATTCACTGTGAAGGCGTGGAAAAGCAACGGACCGCCGTCCTGGGGAAGCTGGGATCCCTTCAGGAGGCCCGCAGCGATATCGGAGCACTGCTGGCTTTCTGGAAAGAGATAGGCTGGCTGGAGTAAACTCACAGCTCCACTATGTACAATGGCCCAACCATGAGGCTAAGTGCAGAAATCTCAGGTCTAACTAACTAACTAAGGTGCCGTTGCATACATGAATATAGGTCATAAAAATATAGAAGTATCGCATATTACACACATTTTATCACTTCCTTCATCTTTCATTACAGTAAATTTATTCAGGACGCAATTCGAGCATAATAACGTCAAGAATTATATAACATATTTTAAACTTTCGCGACTTGAACACATAGTTAGCGAACGGGTGCCAGCCTTCAGTCTTCTCGTGACCACGATGACTGTAACGTCGTCGACACGTCGAGGTAAAATAGCAATAAATTACTACGCGATTAAGCCCCGAAAATTATCTAAGAATTACATACATGAATATAGGTCTTCATTATTCAGCTATAAGAAGTACACTGCTGCACATTGGCGTCCTCTATGGATTTTCAGAAAAACCGGTTGAGAGCGACTTGCATCCAGCGTCTTCCTGCTACTTGGATAAGGTCTTTTATTTCGTTTCGTTTTTTACTTTTTCACTTTACTTTTACAGAATAGAGTAGAATGTTTGCGAATATAAACACAAAATAGTGGTGCCAACGAGAGGGAAAAACGAGCGGCGTCATTTATAGAACTTATTATTCTTTAACTTATTATCAGTTTTTTAGTTGTACTTAATATGAGGCTAACGAGACCTGTGTAATATGTCCATGAATATTTATTTATTTATTATTTATTTAATGACTTGCATTTCATGGTATATAAACTGGGGTGTTCCTCCGACACAGGAGGGAGTTTATATACCATGAAATGCAAGTCATTAAATAAATAATAAATAAATATTCATGGACCTGGCAGAGACCAGCCTTTGCCACTTTGACGGAGATGTATTTCCCTCGTCTTGGATTTTATGTCTTATATTAAGCAATTTTCAAAATGTACGTTTCTCTTTTCCGTTTTCTTGCTTACATATTGACCGTTTCAAGGTACCTAGTGAAAAAAAAATTGATAATTTGAAACTTAAAATTATAAATATTTAACGTTACAATATCGTTTCAGATTATCCATGTGTTACGCCACATACTTTGTATTACAAGAATGGTCAATTACATGAATTATTAGAAGTTCAGAAAATGTAGGTACTCTTAATCACTTCATCCAGAATGGGCAAATTCGCGAATCAAATCCAGCGAAGTCATACGCAATACGAGGTTCTGAGCGTCAATAGGTAAATGGCGTCCTCAAGCATCGTGCAAATTTAAAAAACGTGCGCTTACGTCCATGTAGTATGAAACGATTTGCGGTGAAATCACCCTTTTTGAAAAACGCCATAGGGCCAGTTTCTGAATTGAGAACTTCGCTAAGTAAATAGTTAATTGTAGTGCTGTCTCTTCGAATTTCTCGGAACAGAGCGTGACAGAACGTTTCTTAAGTACCTATTTCCTTAGTGAAATTCTTAATTCAGTAACCGACCCATCGTACCTAAAAACTAGTGTTAAACTTTTGATTTATAACGCATCCAAAACACTTTTCCTATTTTTTTTTTGGTAAATTTCGGACGAATTCAATTAAGACTCAATATGGACATATAATCGGTGAGAGAATGTGGTTATTTTGGAGTATGAGCGTTTTCCCGTGAGTATGATAAAAGGTTTTACTTCGAACGGGCCGAAATGATCCCAACGATTTTCTTAAATAATGTCGTGTACGTCGAAGTCTAGCAATTTGATTCCCATTAAAAGTACAATGCTATAGCAATTTTGCTACAAACATGTACCTATATGTAATTTGTATCTTCATCATTCGAGATTTCTACTCGGTGTTACTATGGAAAATTTAACTTTATGTGACTCGTAATAGAGTCAGTATTAAATTGAATTGAAAATACCTTTGTGTTTTATTTGTAAACCTTGTCGCAGATTCTTGCGCTGCAAATTACGAACTGCCGCTCTGTTCTCGATATCAATAACCTTATACTATTTTTATTGCACTAACCCCTGCTAAGGACAATTTTTAAAATTCCACCCATGCCGGGATTCGAACCCGCGACCTCTGGCTATCCGTGCCAGCGCTCTTTCCAACTGAGCCAAAGGGTTTTTAAAATTGTCCTCAGACTCAATAGGTTTTTAAAATTGTCCTTAGCACGGGTTAGTGCATTAAAAATAATATATTACTTATCTCTCAATAAATATACTTCCACACAGAGAACCAAAGTTATCGACATAGCTCAGAGTATTAGCGAGCTGAAGTGGCAGTGGGCTGGCCATAACTCGCGAAGAACCGACAACTGTTAGAGTAAACGTGTTCTTGAGTGGAGACCGCAACTCGGCAAACGTAGTGTAGGACGCCCTCCGACCAGGGCCCCGATTCTACTCAACAACATTACAGTTCTCAAGGAGTTCATCGGTAGTCCAATTACAAGGTTTTACGCTAGCGGTATTCCCTAAGCACAAATGTTCCATTTAACGACCAATGAACGACATGACAGGTACCGTAGAGCTACATGATGCCATATTTGTATTCTCTTACATTATTACAGTTCCTCGGTTACAGTCTGGCTGTCAAATTCGTATGCCACTCGTTATTTGACGTTTCATTGAACCATTTAAGTGCATGACACCTGCATGACAGCTCCCACATTGGTATCTTTGAACTACCTTTGAACAACCGTATCTATTTGGGTATTACTGCTGACAGACAGTTGTGCGGAAGAAGGTGTAAAATAGATAATTTTAGGAAAATGAACCCCTCAACGCTCGCCATGCGTTGGCGTATACTTGAAATAGCGGACAGGACGGAGCGCCGCGTACAAGAGCGCCGTAATAGGCGCAAGTTTCGCGCTTTTTTGCGCAGGAATGTCAACCCCTTTTCGGCCATCTCAGACGCGGAATTTATCAAAACTTTCCGTCTTTCTAAAGACGGAGTGAGCGATTTAGCAGAGGATATAATCCCACTGTTACCGCAGGAAAGGAGGCAGGATGGGATCCCCCCTATAATGAAGGTATTTCTATGTTTCTTATCTACATAATGACTTCAAGGTTACTTATATGCTTATGCATCTGAGGATGATGAGGACCCACCAACCAAGACCCCATCTACTACCTTGGATGTCTTTAATTTGGCACCTAGGTACTATTAAGTGAAGCTTTATTTTCCAGATACTCATCGCCCTGTCGTTTCTTGCGACAGGGTCATATCAGACCATAGTAGGGCAAAGTGCCCTCCACAGTGTCTCACAGACCTCTGTCTCAAGGTATTGGAATAAAGACATTGATAGATAGTGGAATGCAAAAGTACCTAGCTATGTTTTTAAATGTAATTTGTGAACCGAAATGTCAACAAATGTGTATCTAATCTTATATCTTCAACTATGTTCAAGGGCACTGAGGCAAGTGATAGTGGCACTGAACAATCCAACCATATTTAAAAAATATGTTCAGTGGCCAATGGAACGGCATGAGCGCAATTTTATTAAATCAAGGTACAATTCAACTTAACAATTAAACTGTATACTCATAAAATATCTACTTAAATAATTCACAACTTGTATTTATTGTTTTAGATTCTACAGAAAATTTAAATTTCCTGGAGTGCTGGGCTGCATTGATGGCACGCATGTGGCGATCCTTCGTCCAGCACTCCATGAAGAGCGATTTTTTAATAGAAAGGGGTACCACTCCCTGAATGTTATGATTGTAAGTACCTAACTAATTAATTGCTTGGTAATGTTAACATAGGTAAGCATTACCAAGCAGCACAATCCATGTAATGGTATTTTTTAGATTTGTGATGCTGATTTAAATATTCTGTGTGTGGATGCCAGTACACCAGGGTCTGCTCACGATGCCAGTGTATGGCAAAACCACCCACTCAGCAACCACTTCAATTTGCTGCAGAGTGAAGAGGAGGCTTATTTATTGGGTATGTTTATCTAAGAGTTAATTGATTGCAGATAGATTTTTTTTCATATCTGCTCACATCACATTACCATCAAGCGTAAGTAATCTTTAATTTTATGCAGCTTTGGTCAATATAGGCACAAACGGTTGATAGTAATCATTAAAATAAATGAAGCAATGACCCCTATGCATCAATTGTAGACTCACTTTCCAAAATCTCTTACTTATAAGTGTACCCTTTACACGGAGGAGATTTTGGAAGTTTCTTAACGCTACTGATAGAAAAATAAATCCTGCAGGTGACAGTGGTTATCCACTCCGGAGGACCATGCTCACTCCGATCCTCAACACCATCGAGGGGACCCCGGAGCATGCCTTCTACATGGCGCACGTGAGGGCACGCAACACAATAGAACGCTGCATTGGCGTGCTGAAAGCCCGTTTTAGGTAGGTATTCTTAATATTATTACAATTAATTGTAATATGTAGCACCACCAAGGAAAGATATATGGCTGTTATTTATCAAGATTCCTCTAAAACACTCTAGATGCAGTTTAAATAGGTACTCTGTGATAAGGGGAAATAGTAAAAACAGTAGATATTTTTGCGATAGAAAAACTTTTGTAGCCTAAAAATACTTATTATTATTATTAATATTCTTCAGGTGTTTGCTTGCCGCTCGTGCGCTCCACTATAGCCCGCACAGAGCTGGGCAAATTGTAAACGGTTGTGCAGTGCTGCATAATCTGGCCAACCGGCTAGATATACCATTTCACCCATTAACACCCGAGGAAAGAGAAGAGGAGCACCATCGTCAGATTCAGGTAAGATTCGGTTTTGTGTAAAAGTATGCAAATATTTTAAGAAAAATAAAAAAATCATTTATTTACTAATATGTACCACACACATTAATTCTCATAGATATACTGATATAGTAACTGTAAGGATGTTCCTTAGTTTCTTTAAAAGAAGTATCTTCAGATTTAATTTAATGAATCTGTTTTCAGAATTTAAGGGCTGACGCCGATGAAATCTTGCGTGGAGACACTTTTGAGCGCAGGCGCCGCATCAACAGTGACTTGCTTGAGGGCCGCGCGCTACAGCGAGCTCTCGTGGAGAGACTGTGGAGAGAAAGGCATGTTGTACCTTAAGGTAAGAGTAATAATTTAGTTTTATAACCAATCTATGTTGTTTACTCACTTCAACCAAACTTTGCCATTAATTAGCTAGTCGCTATCCGACTCCGAAATAAAACGGCGCCTGCATCGTTTCTAAAATAAATAACATAATATTAATAAAGTAATTAAGTATGTAGGTACCTACATAATAAGTCTGATAAATAATAACAACAATACCTTTTCAGGAGTTCTTTCCTCTCTCACGAAGGGAACGCGCTGCCCTTGTAAAACCGCCTCCGCAAGTCGATCTACCGCAGCGGCCAACCGGTTGATGGCCTGCGCGTGCTCCACTGTGGCGGCGGCAGTGGTTTGCTCACTCTCTGCCAGCCGAGAGTACGCACTTGCCAAGCCCAATTGCGGCCTTTGCTCCCCTAAAATAAGAAAAACATTTAATTTAAAATTCTGTTTATTATTACTGTTTATATATTATGATTACGTTTTACTGTAAATATATTAGTATTAACACCTTTTACATTTATATTTTACTAGCTAACCCAGTAACGTTGTTTTGCCATATTATTTTTCGAGTGTAGGCTAATTAATTATACTTTATTAATTATAATTAATTATCCTACAACCTATTCTCAGACTTGACACAAATATAATCATAAAAATCGGTGAAGCTGTTTCAGATTTTAATATATTAGATAATAATATATAAATTAGTTAAGTTCCTGTTAGATAAGATAAGATAAGAATATTCTTTATTGTACACTGGAAAAACAACAAATACAAAACAATTGCAAATATACATAGTACAATTGGCGGCCTTATTGCTAAAAGCAATTTCTTCCAGACAACCTTAGATTGTTAGAGTTGTTGTATACGTATGCAGCTATTATTTTTCGCCTAAGTAGACATACCTTCTACATGTCTTCTATAACCACGTCGCGGCTGACTGGAACGTGCTCTGAAATCAATAATTAAAGATAATGTCATCGCGTGATATATATATTTATTAACCATAAATTAGAAGATATCGTGTGACTAAAAAGCAAGTTTTTTCACCTGTTGCTCCTTGCCTGCGCAGGCGTCGGCCCTCCAGTTTGAGTGGAAGGCAGTGAGACCGTAGTCGGCGGCGGTGACCGCCGAAACGTCGACGGTGATGGTTCTCTGAAAGAAGTTATAGTATTTATAGTTATATGTAAGTATAATTTTGAAGCTCTTCATTAGCACTTCTTTTATAAGGTCTTGTAGTTTATAAGATATTTAAACTATATAATAAATAAGCCACTAAAATCTTTGGCATTATTTTGCATCTATATAATGTGACGAATTACATAGCGTCCAGTGGCACCTTCACTCACACTACATGGGTGAAGGGACCACTCGGATGCTGCAGGGCCTGGGACATACATTCTGACAGTTTAGTCGACCTACGCCCACAGTAAAGACAAGTCAATATGTTCAAAGTCGACCAAGTTGCGGGTTTCCTCACGGTGTTTTCCTTTACAGTTAGCAAGTGATTATGCTACTAACAACTTGTGCCAATAACTCCGTTTTCTAAGTTATCGATACAAGACAGGTTTTGAACCCACGACCTACCGAATGAGAAACCGGCGTTATACCGCCTAGCCCTAATAGTGTTAAACGCTTCTTAAATGTTCTAAGGATTTAACTCAAAATCAACGGCGCATGTCTTCGATACTATGAAGCTGTCTAAATAATATTTTAATTATAAAAAGTGTAATAAAAATACCTATTGCTCCTTAGACGCACAGGCCTGGAAATGAAGGGCGACGGCCGTGAGGCAGTTGGCGAAGACCGCGACGCCGATGGCGATGGTTCTCTAAAAGAAGTTATTAGCTTGTGTTATTTATTATTATTTTATCTTTATTTTAGAAACAAAAAGTCATTTAAATGCAATACAAATTATATCTAAAAAAATATACTGTAATGTGGTGCTATCTCACTTCTGACAGTCTTCCGCATTGTCCACATTTGTTACTTGTTGATCTCATAATTCAATACTGTAAGAAATTTATTTCAATACAATCATCTGTACCAAAAATCATGTTTATTCTTGAATATAATAAACTTTATCAAAGCTTCTGATTCCTCTCTGCCCCAAATTTTCCAGAATTTTTTCATTTTTGGTGGTGTGATATAATGTTGAAATGACATTGAAAGCAAATATTACCTGTAGCTCCCTGTATGTATAGGCCTGGAGGTGGAGGGCTGTCGCTGAGGCTCGATTTGCAATGGTGACGATGCACTGAAAGAGAATTATAAAATTTTACACCAATTATGTTGCAGGTTGGATTAATGAAGAAAAAAATGGTTGTGAAATGATGGCATAAAAAAATATGGACATACCTTGGACGATTCTCTTCAAAATTATTTTGCCACCATGTATCTGTATGTTCCACAACAGCCACAGGCTCAACCTCATCCAATGCAGCCTCAATGACACTGAAAATGATGTCAATACATTTTAAAAATGAAAGGTAGAAAAATGTAATAACATTGAGAAAGAAAGAAATTTATTTTTATATTTGACGACATTGTCACATTGGACACGGGGATGCTTGCATGTGAGTGGTGACAACATTTTTAATTCTTAGGTATTTAATGATTTACTGTGATTTATAAGAAATAGGAAATTATATTATATATATTATAAAAGTTTCGCATTATAATAAGATTGGAATACAATACACACATAAAATTATGCAAAATTGTTATTAATTTTGTTAAGACATGCACAGGAAAAAAAATGTGAAACTCACTATTGATCCATGCCCTGTGGTAACACTTCATGCTGTTATGAGGAATGAGTACATAAGAATGGTGCAAAGAAATAAGTACATAAAGAAAAACAGAAATAGGTAAAAGCATTATGGAAAACCCAACCAAGCTCAAATACACTCAATAACACTAGTGAATTACACTCAGAATACTTCACCAAAGATTCTGTAAATCAGAGTAAATCTTCGGTGAAGATTTACTCTGATTACAGAATCTTACAGAACTGCATTTAATTACAGTTCATACTTTATACTTACTTCTAATGGGTTCTGCCGAAGTCCTGGCAGGGGTTCTCCTACATCTCTGCCCAGGAGAGTATATAGTCTCTCCTGGGCTGGGGTGAGATTAATATGGCGGGCTGGCCCACCTCCTTTAATTAAGAATACTTATTTTTTACAGTCCTCAATAAAAAAGATTTTTTTATTTAATTAGAGAAGTGGATTATTACCTGTGGCAAACCTCTCAGCCTTTTGGGCTTTAATTTTTTTCATTAGCTTACTCTTGAACTCACTGTAGAACTAAAACAAAGTAAAAGAATTTGGTGGATTAGAGTTAAGGTACCTACAGAAGTGTTTTTCTCTTCTGATTAATCAAAGAATAGTCCGCCCCCAACTTTACCCACCAACCTAGTTTAGTCTTTATTATATTTATTAATTTTAAGTTAAAAAACCAGGGATTTAGCGGCTTGATTTACTCACCACTCGCCAAGCTTCAGGCTCTTTTCTGTGACAATCTGGAGAAATACTATTTAGCGTGTTAGCGCAGTCTTGCCACAGGCGCTTGGCTTTACAGCGGCCCTCGATAGACCTATTACAGCGGCCCAGTGCCAGCTCCGGATTTTCCTCGAGAAAATCCATCAACGCTGTAATCTGCTCCGCATTCACTAAAGCCATCTATACATAAAGAAGAGATGAGAAACATTAGCTGAATGAACACTTAAGGTCACAATTCAAGTATTTGCTTCGTTACGCACATTTCTTCCCAATTTTTCCAAAAACACTTCGCTTCACTTTCGTATTTGCAAACTTTCAAAACAAACTGCTGTCGTGTCGTACAGTGTTGCCAGCCTGCGCCCACCATTTAGTACAGTGGTTTGCTTAAAAATTACGGTTTAGACTAAAAGGTTCCTTATAGGTATTAGGCGCTAGCCCGGAGTTTTTTTCACATTCCAACAATCAACTATTTCGCCATGGACGCCACACCTTGTAACGGTGCAAACCTCTTCACACCATTTTTATTTCTTTTTCTATCTATCATTTTCAAATATTTAAATTACGTCACAAATTCTTCGATTTCCCTCATTTTTCATCACTACTACTTTACTCTTTCACCAGATCTGACTTTTTACCTGCTTCTCCGTTTTTATCCAGTTTTCTGTTTTACTAATTTACAAATAAAACCACACCTGAGTCGTTCCAGTTTTTATTATTTATAAATGATATACAACGTTTCAACTTTAACAAAAAATACTATTTAAGAGTCTCCGTCAAGGAGCAATCACCATACAAAAGTAGTTTGAGATTTATTTACAAACGACATGCAGAGTTTTAAAACGCGCCTGGTCTTGTTCGCTATTGTGATGTCACTCGTTCTGAGAGGCCGTGTAGTCGGTGTAGTTGGTAAGGACTAAAAACGACAAGCGCTGTTCAAACCATATCTTGTACTAAAAACTTCTACTTTAAAAAACAACTAGGTACTACAAAAAATATACTATACATCATAGGAAAAAACTATACTATACAGCGACATCGGATAATTTGAGCCGCATTTCCTTGTAGTAAAAAACGATCGATGTGTTGACTAGGCGACCGTTTTGATTTCTATTGGTATGGGTGGCTTATTCGGTTAACACCGGGTACTTGGTCACCGTACTGATTCTAATAAGAGCTGTAAAATGGATGTAAACATTCATATTAAATGACTTGGTGATTTTTAGTTAGGTACTTAGTTTGATGCAACGGCATGGTCAAAAGTAGTCCTTAGATAGTTTACATAAAGTAAGGTTCAAAAAAATGAAAACCGACTTCTGTACACCAAGGTACTAAAAACGCAGAAATAATTTAAGCGATTATGACCATAAATTTTAAATTCGTATAAAGGTATTGTTGAAGTATTTCTTGGAGTCGGTGCCAAGTTCTAGACCAAAACATACATTTTGATTTGGTGTACAAAAGTAGGTTTTTATTATTTCTTATTTTTGTTATTTCACGTTTTTAGTGAAAAGATAATGTGGTTTTAATAACTACGCGTGACTTTAGTATATTTTTTATTAAGGGACTAATAACCACGAAAATATAATTGTGTATTTGACTTAAGTTCTGGATTTATAGGTGCGACTGTACCTAACATCTAGGTGATATTAGGCTACTCGTCATCTGACTCTTAATTTTCCTAGTGTAGCAAGTGATAATGAAACTATAAATTTCAACTTTAATTCCGAGTGTCTAGGTGCAACGGTGCCCTAGATTTGGGTCTTCTTGGGCTGGTCATCATCAGACTTCCAAATCTTCGGCTGTGGAAAGTGATAGTGAAATTAAATACTTATGTAAAAACGGCATGTTTTATATCTATAATAGAAGCTTAGAACCTCTTACGAGTAAGAACGACATTCGAGCTGATTGCTTAACTTAATTTTTAGGCTTAATATTTGAAGTTCTCAATTTCCATCCCTGAAAGTCTTCATCAGAACCTCACCAAATTACCCTGGGACAAATTGTATGCGATCCCGTATGCCCAGCGTGGGGATTATGAGCATTACCCCCTATGATAGCACAACGTGACGCTCTTTAGGGGAGAGCTATGTCCAGCACTGGACTATTATAGCCTGACGATGACGATAAAATTTTATAAAACATATGCGTATTACTAATGGATAGGCCTCATTAGGCCTTATTTGCTGCTGGCCATTGAAGAGTTTCGTTCTCCATCTCTGAAAGTCTTCATCAGATGTTTACCAAATTAAAATGGAACCAACGGTACCTACGCTATACCAAATATAACAAAAAAAATTGTCGAAATCGGTTAAGATGTGACGAAGTTATGCGAAAACATTGTAAAAAAAGTAATATATGCGTCGAATTAATAACCTTCTCTTTTTTGACGTCAGTTATAAAGCAGATAAAATTAGGCACATGCGAATGCATTGTTTACGTTTTTAATTATTACATACTTACTCAATTTGTGATTGAAGGTCACACAAACAAAAAAGCGTGTGATCTGGATAAAGTAGGAAATAGGTAGACAAGACTACTTGTGTCTGTTGATTCCACACACACTTAGTTGATTGTACGTCGTATGACCTAGGACAAAAGTGGTGAGCCAGATATGATACAAATGTAGTGTGGGTGGCTGGTGGGCAAAGATATGAGATATAACAACTCCCTCTAAGGACACACTGCGCAAGTCTTAAAATACTTAAGTACTTCTACTAGTACTAGAATACTTAGTACCTACTAGTTTCGTTTCAACGTTGCATTGTTCGTTTCCGACCTTAATGAATAAAGTCTTCGCCGAAGCGTTAGAATAGCTAGGTACTTTCGGAAATAAAATATCTTTGTGAAACCAAATATACAATAATATTCGAAAATATAGTAGCATGTATACCCAAATATACGGTGTGTCACGTCACGTCGTAGGTACTAAAAAGGTCCGCCCCAAAGTCAAATAGTACGGTATTCATACCAGAAACTACAATCTGGCAACACTGCTATCGTAAGAAAAGATAACTTACTTGTTGCGTAGACTTTTTGACATTTTTTTTTTTCTCTTTTCACCTCTCATTTGGATTACCTTACAAACGGCCTTATTTCTGACGAATAAATGCCATTTCGATAGCTTTGTTGTGATCAAAACCCTCAAAAGATTGCAAAGTTATAAAAAACTGAAATATAACCTACTACAATTCTTACAAACAACGTTTTTGTGCTCCGAATATTATGGTAGAATTTCCAGTTCACAAAGTGGCAATACCTGTGTAGCAATGGCAATACAGTTTGGCTAGATCGCACGGTTGATTGACCGCCCAGAGTAGCACAGTGAAACTGCATGAGTATGG
This sequence comes from Yponomeuta sedellus, assembly GCA_934045075.1. NCBI lineage: Eukaryota > Metazoa > Arthropoda > Insecta > Lepidoptera > Yponomeutidae > Yponomeuta > Yponomeuta sedellus. The sequence continues at coordinate 11,252,377 of OW203744.1, read as the reverse complement.
CAAGAGCATGACAAGAGCATGACAAGGTTCATACAGCGACAGAGCCAGAGTAATGCATGTAAAAGGTAGGGGAATACGGTTGTTGTAATGTCATGCGTTGGCATTACTCTTGTCATGCCATTGCTCGAACATTGTTTGTAATTTAAGAGAATCGACGCCCAGGTGGGATGACGATCTGCGAAAAACTGCCGGCAGATGCTGGATGCGGCAAAGCTGAAGACAGGGCGCTATGGCGCTCATTAGGGCAGGGCTATGTCCAGCAGTGGCCTATAGTGTATTCGTTCTTAAATGGCAAAACGAGTAAACAAACATGGCTGACCAATAAATTGTGACATTTCATAGTGTTGCTGAAGTTACTGACTGAATGACGGATTTCATTATTGAATGAATGGAATGAATGAAGTTTAAGTCATAAAATAATCTAAATAATTATGAAATATTAGTATCGCGATCCATCTGCTACACTGAACTCGACCCATATACCTGGTCTACAAACTGGGACAAAAAAAATAAAGAAAATTCCGCTAATAAATGTTGGCGGTAATGCTATCTCCTCAATAAAGAGTTCTTAAGATCATAATGGGGAAAAGTAGAATCGCAAAACGTGTAGAACATTAAAGATGTTTGACCATTTAAAATGGGGGTCTGTGCTGCAAAAGATATTATTTTTAGTTTTTTTTTACACTATTCTCTGTATTAAGTACAGGCAGCGACATCTGGCTGAAGTAGATTGCATCACTTACAGCCCCGACTACCTACTTTGCAGTTAGGTTCTTTTTTTACATCGGAATGATATCGCTGTACCCACATGATTATACTATTTTTATTTTTAATGCACTTACCCGTGCTAAGGACAATTTTAAAAAACCTATTTAGAGGCTAAAAATTCCACCCATGCCGGGATTCGAACCCGCGACCTCTGGCTATCCGTGCCAGCGCTCTTTCTAACTGGGCTAATGGGTGACTCACCGGCATCAGTGAAATTTCGAACCTCTTTACACTATTCTCTGTATTACGTACAGGCAGCGACATCTGGCTGTAGTAAAGTCTGGATGGAATTTTTAGTCTCTAAGTAGGTTTTTTTAAAATTGTCCTTAGCACGGGTTAGTGCATTAAAAAAATTAAAATAGTATAATGACTTGGAGATATTTAGAAAATCTCATCTGGCAACCGTGGCTACAGCAACGTGAAAAAAACTTCTTGCTCGCTGGCTCAGCTGATCCACTGGCAGTTTTGTATACCGCTTTAAAACTGACAGAATTTCAAGCATGCTCGAAGAATCAACGGTATAACCCACAGATTAAATTTGAAAAAAAAAATCGCCGTATTTTGGGGTGATGTAGTTGCGGTTTATACCGTTGGCTCGCAGAAAATAAAAACTGCGGTAAAGAAAACTGGTGGCTCGCTAATAAAAACCCGCTTAACATGCAAGGTTTTAGTAAAAAAATCAATCAAACTTTAATTCTTTATTCGATACCCACCGCAATACCTACTCTATTTTGTTATTTTTATTATTCCGGTGCAATGTGCACTTCTTAAATAACATAACAGCGCAATTTCGTTCATTCGTTCTTTCATTCACCTCATACAACCGCATCCCAACACTAAAAAAAATGACAAACTAATCTGTGTAGTTTTGCTAACCTGTGATCAGAAAATCAGTGTATTTAGAATTTCGGCAAAAAATCATAGTTTTAATCACGAATTCAGCCAGTTTTCGGTAAAATATGATGCCCCTATGTCTTAACTAGTGTCTACAACTAAATATGGTAACCTACATCGAGTGATGCTTCCGGAATTCGTGTTTTGTGAGGTTTGTTTACTCGTTTTGCCATTTAAGAACGGATACACTGTACATAATATAGCCTGAAGAAGATGAAGAAGTGGTTGAGACTGCCGCGAGACTGTTCTGGTTGGCGTGTAAATGAAGAGGCCTATACCCAACAGTGGGGTTTACCGGGCTGATGATGAAATAAACTTCCTCACAACACCATAACTTACCATGATTCCAAACTAGGATAGCCCGTGCTATGGTAACAAGGCGAGCACATCACAAATATGGAAATACACCCAGAATTAGGCCACTTGTACTGCAGCCTCCAGTGGGATTCGAACCCATGAACTCAGGCATGGTAATCAGACGTTATAGCGCTGTACCTACGTCTCTCTATTGCAAACGTCGGCAATACTTACGCTTTTCCTAGCTCTAGAATGTAATAGATAGTAGAGAGACATATATCAAAAATATAAAAAATTTACAATCACAAAAAATGTGGAATTGTGTCAGCGAGACGTCATTTATGCTCGACATAATATTAGCCATAATAACAATAAAGTACATGTTTCCCTTCTCGAAGAGCTGTAGCATCGTACAAGGTGAGTAAGGAGGTCGTCAGTTTCCAACTCCACTTCCCTTCAACGAAGGCTTTAAAAGCATCGTCAACGATTAATAGAGAGAACCGGCAATAAGGCATGTCTAGTTGGAAGGCTCTTGCCGCTAAGGGTGGGCGTAGATAGTGCTACTGGATAGTATTCTTTATAGCGTATCGACGGCAAGCAATCGTGATGAAAGGATTTGCCAATCAGCGTAAGGGACTCCCTGATTGCTGCCCAGAGTGCGCCAGAAGCGCTCGTGGCCTAGTTGAACCGAGTGCTTGGAATCAATCACTTGAGTTAAGCAACAACAGGCGCGGTCAGTTGCAGGATAGGTGATCGTCCCGTGACTACCGCTAGTGACATTTTTCCGAGTACTTCCATGCTTCGCAAGGCACGATAAGCCGTTGGTGCCGGCTGTCATGTAATAGCCGTCGTTAAGCCATGTCAGAGGCCTTATGGGCGGTTTCATAACTTCTGACACTAAGGCCCGCCACTGTCTTACAATCCTCCACCAACCCGGATTGGAGCCGGACCGCGCCCAATATCAACCCTTTGTATGTCCTCATTGCTAGGGCAAAGGTCTCCTCCTGTATAGCAGGAAGGTAAGGCCATACTCTACAACGGGGGCCAAGTCCGGATTGGTGGAGGCTTGCAAGACTAGTAGCTGATCTTTCAACCCGCTCTAAGGCCTCTGATTTGGCTTAACAACTGCCATCTCGACGGCAGCCGGCACCAACTGCTTTACGTGCCCTGCGAAGCACGGAACCGCTCAGAAAAATGCCACTAGCGTTAGTCATAGACGGTTTATCCACCCATGTACTGAACGCGCTCTGTGTTGCTTAACCATCGTGATCGTTTAAGATCACTCAGGCAGCCGGGGCTACGAGCGATTCGTAGCCCAGGCTGTCTGATAAAGAAAATATCGACCATAATAATAAAAGCCATTCACTGAAAAGTCTACAGTAATCAGATTCCTGTGTTTTTTATGTAGCCTAAATAAACCCCACTGCAGGGCATTGGCACAGTAGACCTGCGGAGAGTCTTTTCATTTACTAAAAAAATAAAACTGTATTTATTATTGTTTGTCTTTGTTAGCTCCGCCGCCTTGTAACCGGTCATTTCTTCCCACTCCCGCGCAAAGGGGGTGTAATAATAAATAGTATTTATGATTGAGAAACTATAATCGTAGACCTTTTTTTCTCAGAAACAAAATAAACTAATATTTGACATGATACGAGCACAATAAAAATAAATGTAATGAAGTGAAATGTACAAACATTTCAAACTAATTTATGGCGACTTCTGTCATTCCCACTCCGATGTGGGTAGACCTTTACGCGGCACAGTTGCTGTGGGCGTGTGATCCGTTCTAAGCACCCTTCAGGTATCCTCAATAGCTTTCAAGCGGCCGCTTGATTGAGCGTCCCCACGTGCACCCTTTTATGGCTCCATTAATTCAAGAACGGCGTTCACGTACTTTAGGACGTTCATCCTTCTGGGCGAGATGGGGTCAAATTGGTAGTGCGCAGCTCTGTACATAGGGTATTTTTTTATTTTATGGGAAATAGAAAACAGGAAGCAGGCTACAGTTCACATAAAAAGTACATCTTCTTCTTCTTCAGGCTATATTAGTCCACTGCTGGACATAGCCCTCCCCTAATGAGCGCCATAGCGCAAGGTTGTGCCATCATAAAAAGTACTTATAGAATATTAATTAAATCTGCGCCTTTATTATGTAACTTTTCACGTATACATTGTCACGTTAATTTTATCGCAGGTAAAATTAAAACATGAACAAGATATATTTACAAGTATATTTACAAATTTACAAGAGGTCGAGGGTCACTTAGCCTAGGTCGCAGTCCACGCGCGGACTGTCTATTAGGTTTCCTAAACCACACTATACGAGTCACTCGCGCCCAGCGTCCGGAAGGCGTCCGGTAGTTAGTAAGTTGTAATCAGGCACTCATTGTAAATTATAAATTTCTTAATTACAGTGGTGTAACAAAATGTGTTTCGTAGTTTACATTTCGTTGCAACATCTGTGTGCGAAAGCGGATGTTTACTTAGTTCTGCCGTTTTAGATCTGAGGCGTTACAGAAGGTAACATACAATTAGCGGCGTTATTGCTTCACATTAAATAGTCATTGCATGCTCGCACCCCGGTTTCGAGTACTTCTTATCTTGCCCTTCGGTTACACCTGTTTGGTCGTAGTATGTCCGTCCACCTGGGAAGTCCGTAACCGACCCTTTCACACACACTCGCTCAATATATTTATTTCGTCAATCTTTCTTCTCTCGTCCTCTCCATTTATGTCCCAACTAACATGGCCAAATTGCCACGAGCTAATCAAACAATTACACTGAAGTCACGTGAGCTAATTAAGCAATTACACTGGAGTCAACTTTTTAACGGTCGAAATTAAAGGTTTACGTCAAAGGCACGCCGCGCCCATCCAGCAAAACATTTGTTACACATATACTTTGCACCAGGTAAAAGTTACGTAAATATAAACAAAGCATGGGGGACGAGACGTGAGGGGTTCACGGGGGCCCGAGGTGGGTAATACCGATATTTGTAATATTGAAGAGGCTTATTGACTCGTCAGAATTTCAGTTTTTTTTTATATCTTGTTTATTTATCTTGCAGAGATAAGCTCACTTTTGTACTAATATTTTTTTACGTATTATCGTGTCAAATGAATGTGTGCAATAAAGTACAATTAATTAATTATTTCGTAAATACTGCATTTTATATTCGTTATCAACCCTTGTATGTCCCCACTGCTGGGGCACGGGTCTCTTCCTGTATCGCAGGAAGGTTAGGCCATACTGCATTTTATATAAGTAGTTCAATTTATGACATTTAAATTATAGCACATTTATGGGTAATTTAATATAACCACTTAGTAAATAATAGACAAGGCGTTAATAAATAGAAAAATAAAATAAATAGAAAGCAAAGTAATTTTCACTTTTTAATGCTAATGTATTATTAGCATTAAAAAGTGAAAATTACTTTGCTAAATTCCGACAAAAAATCCCACAAGCGCCATGCGGGTAGTTAATGCACCGCCCTCCCTCCCACTTTTTCAAGCAGTAGCAAGACACGAATACACCACTACCGACACCAATACTTGTGTGAGAAAACACGCGACGCGTTTTGCCTCTAACACGAGGAATCCTCAATAATACAATTTATTCACGTCTGTATGGGCGGTTTCAGGCGTGCGGAACAAACAGATACCGCTAGACCAACAAGGCAGTCTTACTATCTTGGCTTCACCAACATTATTTTGTTACTGTTACAGCTTTAGTCCGAAGGTAGAACAATGGACTCGGAAGCGAGAGATCCAGCTTCGAATCCCAGTGCGGCCACTCTTAAACTTTCTTTTCCAAAATTCACTCGTAAAATAGCCGGGTAAAGTTTTCGCGTGTGAAGCTTGACTTGCTTTCTGCACTGTGCTTTACTGAAATATGTTACGCTACGTACTTTTTTTACTTTAAATTTAGTGGAAGTCAAAGTCTAAAGTATTTTATTCATTATAAAAACAAAATGCTTATTTAATGAACGTCAAAGCTTGTAGTTTTACAATTTATAGATTATCTGGAGAAGACACTAACAAAGACACATTTAGTCGTTTCTTTGTTTTACGTAACAGGCAATTTTGGAACAAAACTATAAAGATTGATTGATCACTTGCTCATACTTACGTTTTATGTAATGGTTTATTTACATCCAAAGAAACTTCATCTGACACAGAGTATAGACGTGTCAGACTTTCACGCAAAATAGGCCCCACCTTTAACAAAATCAAGCCAAACCTTGTAAGCAATTTCTTTTATAATAAATACATCTACCCACCCAAATAGAATGAATGTCCCGAGGCCACCTTTGGCCATTTTGGAAAGATTGTCTGCCACAAAATATCGCATCAACATAAGAATAGGGTGGGACTTACAAAGGCACCAAAATATATGCTTTGGCTACCTATTATGTACTACTAATATGTACGTGAGTATAGGTCACCAGGTTAGGTAGGTTTGAGGTGATTAATGTACAGTTCTGTACAGTCTGTTGAGTACAATGAGAAGGCAAAGCTGAGCTTAGTATACAATAGTAGTACGCGGGGTTAATGAAAAATGAAAGGCAAGATTATATTATTTTCATTTACGACTTACGAACGTTGATGAAACGAAGGTGAGCTGTCAGAATCGTGGCAAGTAGCAATCCTTGGTCGAATTAGTAGATTGTATCAGAAACTGGAGATTAGAATCTACTAAACACTACCTAAGTGTAAATAAAATGATTATGGTACGACAATAGCAGCTATATTTCGTAGCCTACTAAAGAGTAGCAATACGATGTCATTTCAATGGTATAACCCGGACACATTAAGCACACGCGTCCCTCGCGAAGAAGATCGAATCGCACGTAGTGCCAAGTCACCATTACCAATAGCGATGGTTATACCATTAGAATGCGATTTGTAAATAGAATACTACTTACGACCTTTTACCTGAATACCTATATATAAAGCTTCCCTGAAACGCGGTTTAAAAATGCGTAAAGTAAGTACATTTTGTGCCAAAAGGGCTACTATAACAAAAAGCATTATTTAGATAAACCAACGTCGACCAAATAGGTGATGTATCAGCAAAGGGGAAGATAAAAAGGACCCGAAACCGGCGTGTGTACATGTAACGACTTATGAACGTTGATGAAGCGAAAGCGATATTATGTCAGGATCGTGGCTAGTGGCAGTCCCTGGTCTCTGCCTATCCCTCTGGGATATAGGCGTGAGGTTATGTTAAGTAATGTTTGATTGTTTAGATGATAGTAATGTCTGAAATGAAAGCCAGTACAATGCATGAGTTCTGTGTTTTATACAGAGTGTCTCATTTAAATCGGTCAGTATGAGAAAGTATGAAACTATAAGACATACGAAGATCTGTTCTGAGAAACCATGTCATCGATTTTAATAACAAGAAAAACTGCATTCATACATTTAAAAAAACATCTGTACTCCGTTCGGGAATCGAACCCGGTAGTTTTGAAAAAAAAAACTTCTATTAATCATACACTAACAATCAATTGAAAAGCCCACTCAAAATAAGTATGTAAATACAGAGACGTGATAAACCTCATTTGAAAATGGAACGTCTTGGTGCGACTGGCCGAATAGCAATAAAAAAATACGAGCATCTTCTAAAATAAATTAAAATATGTGAAAACAATGCATTTTATTCATTTTAGACATCATGTTTTGTACAGACATTTACTGCTTAAGACCTACACAATCGATATCTAAATAGAAATAGTGTAGGTTTTTTTTTCAAAACCATCGGGTTCGATTCTCGAACGGAGTACAGATGTTTTTTAAAATGTATGAATGCAGTTTTTCTTCTTATTAAAATCGATGACATGGTTCCTCAGAACAGATCTTCGTATGTCTTATAGTTTCATACTTTCCCATACTGACCGATTTGAATGAGACACCCTGTATAATTATGTAAGCTCTGTTAATTAAGGACTATGAAATTACTAAGTTTGAAGTTTTTTTGCCCATTTTTTCTCTAAAATGATCTAGATTTTGTAATGGCCACCTAGTTTTGCAAGTTACATAAACTAGAACCTCGTACTAGTAACGTTCAATAAGTTACAGTTTTGTGTAATATTGAATAATAATTATTTGTTATACAAGAGTGCAAAGTTGCTTTTTAACCGCGTGTTCAATTTTGATGACCGAGCAAGCGAAGAATTCTAAAATTGAATCACGAGCGCAGCGAGATTCAAAATTAGAATCCTGAGCGTTAGCGAGGGAATCAAAAGAGCACGAGGTGAAAAATCTTTGCACTCGAGTGCAACACGTAACTTTTCATTCCACCTCAGCACGGAAATGACTAAATGCAAAAAAAAAACGTTTACAATCACAAGATAGGTACACTTTTATTTCAGTTTAGGTATTAATTACTACGGTAGAGCGCTGGCACGGACAGCCAGAGGTTGCGGGCTGGAATCCCGGCATGGGTGAAATTTTTAGCCTCTAAATAGGTTTTTAAATTTGTCCTTAGCACAGGTTAGTACATTAAAAATAAAAATAGTATAATTACGTTTTACCTAATAAATAATCGCGATTAGACCCTTTTGATATATAACTATGTATTATTATTATTAATACGTTTATTGCACGTAAGTAAAAAAATACAATGCCAGTGTGGCTGACTTAATGCTACCTATAAGCATTTTTTACCAGTCGACCACAGGTGGTGCAAGAAGTTAAATGGTAGGCATGCAAAATAGCGGAAGAATATATACTTTTTTAAAATTAGAAAAGCTGACAAATACATAGTTATATATAAAACGGGTCAAATCGCGAATTGACCCGTTTAATATATAACTAAATACTCAATAAGTGCATATAATATATAAGTGAGTAAAGTGTAGGACGCCCTCCGACTAGGTGGGATGACGATCTGCGAAAAACTGCAGGCAGATGCTGGATGCGGCAAGCTGAAGACAGGGCGCTATGGCGCTCATTAGGGGAGGGCTTTGTCCAGCATTGGACTAGTATAGCCTGACGATGACGATGAAGTAAATATACACTATATACTTATAATACATAATATATATAAGAAGATATATATAAGAAGATATATATGAATGAGTATCGCGAATCATTATAAGATACTTTGATTTGATTTCATTGATAGTGGGCCAGTTTCTGAATTGAGAATTTCGCTAAGTATATAAATAAATGTATAAATACTTATCTGTACTGCTGTCTCTACGGATTTCTCAGCAAAGAGCATGACAGAACGTTACTTAACCTTAGTGAAATTTGTATTAAAAAACCGGGACTAAGTCATTTAAATAACGCTACGCCACGCATTTTGTAGACTCATCCCCCTGGGGCAAGTAACTGTCCTTATTCTCAGATTATAAGACATGCTAGGTATACTGTGAGGAAAATCGCTACTTCTTATCTCAATTCTCTTGGGAAATCCGATCTAAACGCTACAAGCAAGCTATATAGGCAAGATGTACGTAATACAGAGAATATTGTAAAGAGGTTCGAAATTTCAGTGATGTCGGTGAGTCGCCCATTAGCTCAGTTGGAAAGAGCGCTGGCACGGATAGCCAGAGGTTGCGGGTTCGAATCCCGGCATGGGTGGAACTTTTAGCCTCTAATTAGGTTTTTAAAAAAGCTATATAAGTAACAAAATACGCTGAAGACGGATTTGTTTCGTCTCACGGGAACAAAACTGGGAAGAAATCTTATAGTAAAGTAACAGCTTATCTTATAAAAGTAACACCAATCCGGACTTGGCCCCCGTGATAGTGTGATGTGATGTGATGTGATGATTAACAAGTAGTATGAAAATGAGATAATTACTTTGCTAAATTCCGCCAAAAATCCCACAAGGTTATCATGTAGGTAGGTATAAGGTCTTTCCTGTGGGCTAGGCCGACTAAGCTGTCAGGATGGTATAGGTGCTGGGCAAGCCTACACAAAAAACCATGTCCCAGGCGTATGAGTGGTCCCTTCACCCATCTAGTGTGGGTGAAGATACCACTGGACGCTGTATAAATCATCTCATTAAGTAGATGCAAAAATGCCAATATTATCATTATTATTATAGGTATAAGGTGGCCTGAAAACTTCGAACAGCAAGACCTGCCAATAGTCTTGCAAGCCTCCGCCAATCCGGACTTAGCCCCCGTGGTGGAGTATGGGCTATACCTTCCTTAGGGAAGGGACCCGTGCCCCTCGGTGACATAATCGGTTGATGATGATAAACAGCTTGTCTACCTACGTATCTTTCGCTATCATTCATTTCATTAGACGTTTGTGAAGTGTAAATCGTTAAAATAACTTCGTTAATTCAAGAAAGTCTTGCTCCTACTATACACCGTCTATTTTGTGCGAGCGAGAATAATACATTTTTCAACAACTTTCTTCGAGTGTTACTTTGAATGACAGGATATGCAATAGTCTGATTTCAGAACGTTGTAGAACGAAAGAGGGTGTATTGACTAGAATTGAGAAATGAATGTTGCGTTGGTTTGGACATGTGGAGAGGGTGAAGGGAGAAAGATTGACGAAACAAATATATATTGCGAATGTGAGTGGAAGGGCTGGTAAGAGACGTCCCAGGCGGATCTACATCGACCAAATGGGGGATGTATTAGCAAAAGAAAAGATAAAAAAAAAGAACCCGACTGCAGTGATAAATCAACTGAAAGGGAAAAAACAAGATAATTTTATTTTCAAATGCTAATTTCGAATCAGAAGAGATCATGCTGCTTTACTTGAGGGACCAAATGATATAACTTTATAAGCATTATTTGCTCAAACTGTTGCAGTTATAACTTTATGTAAAATGTTGCAGTCGGGACCCATTACTGTTTCTTTAAAGTCTTCTAATCACTTAAAGTTGGGTATTGTGCGTAGGAACATTATTTCTATTATTTCTTTCAGCACTTATACCGTTTCTATAAAAGGTTTGTTTAGCTGAAATTATGTAAATTTGTACATGTGCTAGAATAAATATATGACAGCGCCATCTAGTGGCTAAAGGTGGTACTTTAATTACTTAGAAGTGAATATTATTTTTTGTTGCGTTTGTTCTCTATTAATGCTGATTTTATGTAATCTACGACACCCGCAAAATTCTGTTTTAAATACATCACACGTGTTAGGCGTAGTTAAACAAAATTATATTTTTGAATTAAATGAATGATCTAGGAGGATCAAACCACTTTATAGGAATTATTTCTTTTCGTATTTGTGCCGATTCTATAAACAGTTTGTTTACATGCAGACCAAAGCCGAAATTACCTATACACATGTATTAGGATAAATAAAATATAGCAGCGCCATCTAGTGGCTAAAAGTGGTACTTTAATTGCTTTGAAGTGAATGAATGTTGTTTTTTGTTCCGTTGGTTCTCTATTAATGCTGATTCTAACCTACGACATCCGCAAAATTCTGTTTTTAATACTTCACACCTGTTAGGGGTAGCTTAATAAAATTAGGATTCGAATTAAATAAACTAAATATAACACCGCCATCTAGTGGCTCCTAGCTGTACTTTAACGAAGCTTCTTAACGAATTTTATTTTTTGTCACGCTTCTGATCGCATAATTATGATTTTATTTAGCCTATGACAACCACGCAAGAATGCCGAATCGAATGACACCTTGTTTAACAAAATCTGCCCATTGGTTAAGGAGTTATGAGGGAACATAGAATCGGACATACTTACATACATACATACATACATACATATATACATACATACATACATACATACATACATACATACATACATACATACATACATACATACATACATACATACATACATACATACATACATACATACATACATACATACATACATACATACATACATACATACATACATACATACATACATACATACATACATACATACATACATACATACATACATACATACATACATACATACATACATACAAACTAAACACATTACCCTCCTTTTGGGCTTCGCCGCATTCGGGTAAAAAGGAACGATAAAGTGTAAGCTCGTCCCACTGTAGGGCACAGGTCTTCTCTCAGAGGGAGAGTACGGGCTTAACGACCATGCGTGCCCACCGCGGATTGGAAATTGCAAGCGCTTAAGTATCTAAAGATGCGCTCGTGACCTAATCGAACCGAGTGATTGGGATCAATCACTTGAGTTAAGCAATAACAGGCGCGGTCAAGTGCAGGATGGGTGATCGCCGCGTGACTACCGCCAGTGGTATCTTTCCGAGCACTTCCTTGCTTCGAAGGTAGGCTAAGCCGTTGGTGCCGGCTGTGTAATGGCAGTCGTTAAGCCATGTTAGAGGCCTTATCGGCGGCTTAATAACTTCTGACAGTAAGGCCCGCCACTGTCTTACACTCCTCCACCAACCCGGACTTGGCCGCCGTGGTGGAGTATGGCCTAACCTTCCAGCGATGCAGGAACAGTCCCGTGCTCCAGCGGGGGACATACAAGGGTTGAGTATGTAAACACCTCAAGCACTCAGGTCTCCTGACGATATTTTGATTCACGAAAACAGAGAAGAAACATTAGTACCTATAAGGAAGAAGACACTACTCAATCAAAAATGTAACGGTTGATTTTCTGTCGACTCAAAAGGATTAGGTCAGGGAGCTCAAATGTGTATTGATAGGAACCTGCAGCGCATGGGAAAGTGCCCAATCACCGTTGTCTCTTGAGGCCATTCATTGTCGTTTACCCAATCAGAAGACGGCGTCGCAGTAAACACCAAGGATATATTTAAGAACTGTTTTACAGCCTAGAGGCTCTATTGCTAATCACATTGTGGTCTACAGGGAAATAAGTCAGTCAGAAGGGGCTGGAAATACTTCGCTTACGACTTTGGCACTGACGGACGAATAGGCGTGACGACAGTATCAAATAATCGAAGATTTAACGCTATTAAGGGACAGTACATATTAAAAGGATTTATAGCACTGATTTAGTTTTATATAAAAAACCGGCCAAGTGCGAGTCAGACTCGCGCACCGAGGGTTCCGTACAAACCTGTATTATAGACCTGAGTATTTGGTATGAATTTCAATTTAATACCTCTAAGCGTTTATGAGGAAATGGGTAGTAATTAAGTTTAAAATTATTAAAAAAATATATATTATGTGATGTAACTAAAAATTTATGGTTTTCGTAATTTTTCCTTTATCTATGCTATAAGACGTTGCTTCGTACCAAATTTCAAGATTCTGAGTTCACGGGAAGCACCCTGTAGGTTTTGATTCCCTTGCAAGTATCGAAAATGTGCGGCATAAACAGCTGTATCTTTTGATTGCGTTGGCTTAGAAGTTTGATTTTTTCACAGCTTCAAGGGACAGTAGACCTGAGTAATTGATATAAATTTCAGCTTCATACCTCCACGCGTTCCTGAGAAAAAGGGTCTTGACAGACGGACGGACGGACAGACGGACAACAAAGTGATCCTATAAGGGTTCCGTTTTTTCCTTTTGAGGTACGGAACCCTAAAAAAGACATACATCGACCACATAGGTGATGTATTAGCAAGGGGAAAGATAAAAAGTACCCGGAACCGGCGTGCGTGCATGCAACGACTTATGAACGTTGATTAAGCGAAGGTGATCTGTCAGGATCGTGGCAAGTGGCAGTCCCTGGTCTCTGCCTTCCCCTCTGGGATTCAAGCGTGAGGTTATGTATGTATGTATAAAAAAGATATTACCAATAATAAAAGATTATAACACTGCTTTCTGCGATTTTCACTTAGACACCCATCACACCCCGTGACGTCACGCTTAGGTTAACATTGGTAAACTTCACCCGTATTTTGTTGTGACTACGAGTACTAGTGATTACGATGTGGCGTGACGTCAGATTCGCCGCTATGACGCTGCGAGCGGTTTCGAAATAAAAAATGAAAACGTTTTTATTTTAGACCGAGATCCATACACATTCACACAAATAATTAAGACACAAAAATAACACATGTCACAGATTAATACACACAATTCAAAATATTAAAAAGACAATTATAATGTTATTAATGATAACAATGTCAATTAATAAGAAAATAATTATATTTAAATCTGATAAAATGAAAAGACGTACAGTCTGTTAGCTTTTACGAGAATACACCTCGGGCTCTAGAGTAGGCTTCGGTTTTCGCCGAAAGCACACGAGTGTAATACCTACTACTTCCTGCTCTGTAAAAAATTTTCTTCACTATTTTGAAAAGTTATGTAAGGTTAAGTGTCATATTATTAGTTCCGATATTTCTATAACACGATTATATCCGATTCCATCCGATAGTAGCCGAGGTATATTCTAAAAGCTAACAGACTGTACATTACTCGTACTGTACAAACATTATGGATAGCACTGTAGCGTGGCTGCCAACTTGCAAATTGCATTTGTATCAAATTACCAATTAAAATCATCGATGCATGGATGTCTTGGTCAACGGTGCTAACTTCATGCCTTGATTTATAAATGACTAGCTGGTGCCCGCGACTTCGTCTGCGCAGGATTAGTATTTCGAGTAGCTTATATTATTAGCGTTTTAGTTTTTAGGTCGCATTTGAAAAATATAAATAGCCCGTCAATGTTGAAATGTGACAGTTGGACTATAATACCGTAACAATATTGTCAACATAAGAAATACGGTAACTAAGCACTGCGGTGCCCTAATCATAGGCCTATAGGTAGCTACTGCAGTATGCTCCTATAAACTATATTTAACGATTTTTTTTAACCATTTCATTCATACATTACACATGTGTAACTCTAGAGGTTTTGGCAGCGCAATGGAATGCATACCTATGTTACAGTCAAAACTCCTAAACGGTCGAAACTAGTTTTGACTGCTAAAATCAAAATTCCGAAAAATAAAGTAAAATTCTATATGTATCCAACAATGTCGAGTTCATTTTCGGTCTTAGATGTTCAACCTAACACACTTCTTTGCGCCCGCTTCGTCGCACCTCTATTTATGTTGTCGCAGATTGAGTGATGCATCATTTTAGGTGAACTATTTACCATTTGGTATTTCAAATGTTACTGACCAGAAGCTTTGCACAAAAGTACTTTTGACTGATTTTAGCAGTCAAAATTAGTTTTGACCGTTTAAGAGTTTTGACTGTAACATATACAATACAAATAGGTAGCTTATCTTATGTACGTATTCAGGTTTATTTCTATTATGTATTTCAGTGGTTTCGGCAAATAGCCTACATTATCCCGGGCTATTAAATAAATGGCGGTTCCTTTGTTGGTCAATATTTCAGCTTCGGCCCAGTACGGTGCATATGTGTGGGGTCTTTTGATAATGCGGATGTTAGCTGAAATTCTAGGATATTCACGAATGTAATTTCAGCTATTGATTAGTATTGAATGAAGAGAAAGCATTTCCCTATTAAGAACTCCCTAGGTCCTAGGATGTTTGGAATATTTAATTATTTGATTTGATTGATTTTAAAGATCTTTATTTGTACATAAGAAAAAAATATCAAAGTGTAATTTGAGGTCCCGTACGCTTAGGCCCTAGGTCACTCAAACATTGGTCATCATTAAAAAATTATATTTAGCATCGTCGGCAGGCCCTCCACCAGATGGTCTGACGACCTAGTTAGGGTGGCGGGGAGTCCATCAGGTGTTCCCTACATTATGTCGAAAGTTGTGACATCTTACATCGACGCGATGATGTGATAACGGCGCCAGCGGCGTCCTACAGATACTGGACTATTCTATATAGTGACTATCGATGTCGCGAAATTTGATGTGGTAGTCGATTTGATATCTTTTCGATACTTTAACCCATCGACATTGTGACCATTCAATGTCGCGACGTTCTATGTGGCGTGCCATCGCTTTGATGTTCGGCGCACCGTTTTCGCTATCGCGGCGTTAGATGTACAGTACTACACATCATAAAAGTCCCTTCGGGAATCTACGTTCGCGCAGGCTAGGAAGAAGTATAACGAAAGTACCCGAAGCTATAAGTACATTCAACATGATCTTTAACCGATACGGTTAAGGTGCAGAATTATTTAAGATAAACATTTTCATCCTACATTACATATGTGTAACCCTAGCGGTTTTAGAAGCGCACGCCAGAGTACTCGTAGCTCGCAAATGGTAAGTTTGTCCTACTTATTTAAGGATATAATCATAACTAGTAAAGTAAGTAAATAAATTATACTCGAGCTTCGTTCTCGAGATTAGGAAAGCACATATGTAGTCCCGTGTATGGTGTCGCTATCTCGCACTATATTTTATAATATTTTTTGAAAAGAAAACAAAATTTTCAATAAAAAAAACTTGTAGGGTAGTTATGAAACCCTGCCATACAACGCTGTCTCCCGGTGTCTTGTCATTCGTGTTTTAGTGCCCGCTGTTTCGCACGCTTCGCTATAAAAATATATATATATATATTATATGTTTAAAAAGTATAAATTCGGTGTTATTTTCAACGTTAACAAGTGTTTTAGTTATGCCTAAACGTAAATATGATAGTGATGAGAGTGATTACAACGATTTGTATAGAAAAATTAAAAGACTGAAGAAAAAACTCAAACGTAAACGACGTCAAAGTAGGCACTCGGATGGTGTTCCCGATACGTCGTCACCGTCGTCACCGGAGAGAAGTCAACACAACCAGGGATCGCCTCGGGATGAGGCTTCTTGTTATGAAGGTACTGCCAAAGTAATTTCTACCTATTTTTGTTTACTTTACTTTGATACGCAGGTGTAGTCTACATTGCGCGAAAAAATTGCGAACACTCGGGCTTTCCATACTGGGATCGATCCACTCGTTCGGCATTGAAATACCTACGAATTACACCTAGGTATTAAGGCAATCAGACAACCGGGCTTTCCGTACTGGGACTGTTCACGTCTGTATATTGCAATAAGACAACCGAGCTGTCCATCCTGGGGCTGTCTCACGTCTTTAACTATTATTACCTACTTACCCATTGTAAAATGCAGAATACCTGTATAACCGACTGACACCTACTTAGTTTAGGTAGTCTCTTTGGGCGTGTTTACGTATTCAACGAAGAATAGTTTCTACAGCATTTTCTTTCGGTCTATTACAGATCAGGACTATTTTGTTGATTTACTGGATGATGATTATGCGATAGAATACATCGACACAGACACTGTAAAATCGAAAGTCGTGGTAGCACCTACCACTACTACTGAGAGTCCAGCGCTTATGACCGCTGCTTCCACCTACGTGGCAGCCCCCAGTGCCGCCCCCAGCACCGTCCCCAGTACCGCCCCCGGTGCAACCCCTAGTGCCGCCCCTGGCGCAACTATCGAAACTAATTCCAGTGCCGCCCTTGCCGCCCCGGAATTTACCGCCCCGGCTGGAACGGAGGTTACATCAGTCTTGGACCCAGAACTGCTGTTAATCCTAGGCGAAGATCCTTCGATAGTTAATGAGTACGGTAAAACTATACAAAAAGATCTGGCAATAAGATTGGGCCACATAGCAACAGTCGGCCTTACGAAAGAGACACGTAAGGAACTGAAAGATAAGTACCTTGTTCCGGAAAACTGCAAAGCCATCGGTGCTCCGGCTCTAAACCCAGAAATATCAGCGAATATGCTAGAGAATCATTTAAAGCGAGATAAGGGTATAGAACTCAAGCAAAGGATGACAGCGGCCGCCATTTCATCGCTAAGTGAGGCCATTTCTGTGCTTCTCTCATCGGAGTCAAAAGACCCTGTGCTTCTGAAACTTCTCATGGATACTGCCCGTATAATATGCGACTGTCAACACTCAGACTCAGTGACCAGGCGATCATTTATCCTTTTCAATCTTAAAAAGGATACGAAAGCTCAGATGGAAAAAACCCAGATAGACAATTTTTTATTCGGCCCCAATCTGTCAGAAACACTAAAAACAGCTAAAGCCATTAGCAGATCTGGAGCCGACCTTAAGACTAACCTGACGAATAGACCGCCGCCGCCACAAAATAGGAACCACCGTACTAATTCGCAGCAAAATAAACCCCACACGTCTTTAAACTGGAGAGGTCCTCCCCAGAGCCGCAAGCCTATGCATGCTGCGGGGCCTCAGAGGACCACGCGGCCACAGACACAGAGGAGTCAGCAAGCCAGCTCATCGAAGACGTCATCGCGGCCGGCGATCAACAACTATCGGACCAGACGCTAGACACGGTAAAATATGCAGGGAGACTTTCTTCATTTTATCAACAATGGTTGCGTATTACTAACGACCCTTATGTATTGTCTTATATTGAAGGATACCAAATTCCTTTCTTAAATACGGCTATTCAAGAATATCCTCCAGTAGAAGAAGTGTATTCTTCTTCCGAAAAGGTCGAGTTTCGGGAAGCCATTGATGAACTATTAAAAGTAGGTGCTGTATCAATGTGTAGCCCTTGCCAAGGTCAATACATTTCTAAAATATTTATGATTCCAAAGCCAAATGGCAAAAAACGGTTTATATTAAATTTAAAAAATCTCAATAAGTTTATTGCTGTAAATCATTTCAAATTAGAAGATTTACGCACAGCCATAAAATTGATATCCGAAAATTGCTTTATGAGCACATTAGACTGCAAAGATGCTTATTTCTTGGTAAAAATTCACAGTGACTCAAAAAAGTATCTAAGATTCAAATTTGATTCCAATTTGTACGAATTTAATGTCCTTCCATTTGGTATTAATACAGCACCCTATGTATTTACAAAAATAATGAAGCCTATTGCTAAGTTACTGAGATCCAAGGGTTAATTATCAACCTTTTACTTAGACGATATTCTACTAATAGGGAATACTTATGAGTCTTGTTTGCAAAACATTAATGAGTCGGCTAGACTTCTAACATCCTTAGGTTTTCTCATTAATATGGAAAAAACTGACTTCATTCCAAAAACATTTTGTCGATTTTTGGGATTCAATATAGATTCAGTAAACATGGAAATTTCTTTGCCATCAGAAAAACGAAATAAAATTAAAAAAGAAATAATTAAATTCATGACTTTAAAAAGATGTAAGATTAGGGAATTTGCACGTTTTCTCGGACTTCTAACTTCCGCTTGCCCCGCCATTGAATATGGCTGGCTCTACACAAAGGCATTTGAAAGATGCAAATACCTAAACCTTATAAGTGATGAAGACTTCGATAAAATCATGGACATACCAGACGAATTGGTAGGCGATTTCAATTGGTGGCTTAGTTCCGTTGACAGTTCAGTAACAAAGATAAAAAGTGATCAATATCACTTTGAAATCTTCTCAGATGCCTCAACTACGGGATGGGGCGCTGCTTGCGAGCAGGAGACGGCCAGTGGGTTGTGGTCTGACGCGGAAAGCATGCAGCACATAAACTACTTAGAAATCCTGGCAGCCTTTTTTGGACTAAAAGTATTTGCAAAAAATTTGCAAGATTGTCAAATAGTTTTGCGCATCGATAATACAACGGCTATAGCTTACATTAATCGTATGGAGGGTATTCAATACCCCCACCTTACAAGAGTCAGTAAAATGTTGTGGCAGTGGTGCGAGGAACGGAATATATTCGTTCACGCAGCCTATATCAGCTCATCAGACAATTGGGTAGCAGATGCAGAATCAAGGCGTGTTCATCCTGATATTGAGTGGGAACTTTCCAATGAAGTTTTTTGTTGCATAACCAAAACATTTGGATACCCAGAGATAGACTTGTTTGCTAGTCGTCTCAATTCAAAATGCGAAAAATACGTTTCATGGCAAAGAGACCCTGATGCTTTCACCACAAACGCATTTACAATCACATGGTCTGACCTTTACTTTTATGCATTCCCACCTATTACCATAATTTTGAAATGTCTGAGAAAAATTATTAGTGACCAGGCAACGGGAATAATGGTTGTTCCTTTGTGGCCCACCCAACCCTGGTACCCCTTATTTACAAGGTTACTCGAATCAAAACCTTTAATATTTTCGGCCAATCGACACCTAATTTTATCTCATTCCAGCAGCCGCAGCCTCCACCACCAGATTACCCTGGTTGCCGGCAAATTATCAGGATGTCTTTTCTTCAAAGAAACGTTCCTTCCTCATCAATTCATATCATGACAGCTTCGTTATCTGATAGTTCGATCAAGCAATACGATACATGCCTGAAGAAATGGTTCCATTTTGCTCACCAGACTTCCACAGACCCTTATAATGCATCAGTTACAAACATTATCTTATTTTTAACTTATCTTTTCGAGTCTGGGGCAAAATACAGTACTCTAAATAGCTGTAGGTCAGCTCTCTCATTGATGTTCGGGAAAAAAGTGGGTAGCGATGATCGTATTCAAAAGTTCTTAAAAGGCGTTTTTAAATTGAGACCTCCTCTTCCCAGATACGATATCACCTGGGATACTACACTAGTTTTGAATACGTTAGCTGGCTGGTACCCTAACGAAAACTTAACTTTAGATAAACTTACGAAAAAATTATGTACCCTTTTAGCTTTGGTGACTGCACACCGAGCCCAAACTTTATCAAAAATTAATATAAAAAATATCATAACAATCTCTTCCGAAATCATAATTAAAATTTCCGATCATATTAAGACGTCACGCCCTGGATCATCGCAACCTACTCTTCGCCTCCCTTTTTTCCTCGATAGACCAGAAATATGCCCGGCTAAGACTTTAACTATGTTTTTGGAAAAAACAAAGGATTTAAGAACTAGGCACGAGTACTTATTTATTTCTATAAAAAAGCCTCACAAAAAAGTAACGGCATCAACTATTAGTCGGTGGATTAAATCCACTATAGCCGCAAGTGGCATAGACGTGACAATTTTTACAGGACATAGCACACGTCACGCGGCCACCTCCAAAGCTCTAGGAGCAGGAGTGAGTTTAGACATAATTAGAAAGTATATATTTTTTTTTACATATTTCACGAGCACCAGATCTCTCAAAATCTACATATGTGCTTTCCTAATCTCGAGAACGAAGCTCGAGTATAATTTATGATTAAACGAACTTACCTAGTAGTGACGTTGAATCATAATTACACGAAGAGCTTCGTTCGAAGAGATTAGGAACCCACCCACCCAAGCTATACCAGCTTCTACCCCAGTCGTGAATATGTTGAGAACTTGCTTTGTCTCTAAACTAAATGACAAGACACCGGGAGACAGCGTTGTATGGCAGGGTTTCATAACTACCCTACAAGTTTTTTTTATTGAAAATTTTGTTTTCTTTTCAAAAAATATTATAAAATATAGTGCGAGATAGCGACACCATACACGGGACTACATATGTGCTTTCCTAATCTCTTCGAACGAAGCTCTTCGTGTAATTATGATTCAACGTCACTACTAGGTAAGTTCGTTTAATCATAAATTATATCTAAGAAGACAATACAAATTGAAATAACTTATAAATAGACAGTGGAGGGTGTTACAATTAACAATTGTTGTTAGTTAATTTACAATTGTTAATTAACAATTAACAGTAATTAACCACTGTTGTTTATTTTTTGTTTTTTTTTCGATGTCCCTTTTTTATGTTTTTTTTTTGTTATATCATGTCTACAGGTTTTACGCGATAAATCAAATAGTGACAAATACTGATTATAAGTAGTTACGAGATTAGCTGCAAAGTCACCCGTAACGTGGTTTCGTTACTGAGTAAAGTGCACGTATTTAAAGTTTGATGTGGTGTCGTATGTACCAAACGACTAATAATATATTATAAAAAAAATTTATTAAGAAAAGTATTGCCTGTAGATTTTTAAATATGATTAACAAATTTTTAACATATCCAATTAAGTTAAGAAAATATATTTTCTCAACTGAATCTCAAATGAACTAACGAGATCGGGGTCGACGGGGAGACGGGGTCAACTATGTCTCTTTTTCTTATGAAGGAGTGAGAGAGAGTCTTGAGAGTTCTTACGTAAGCTCACAAAAATGCGCAAACTTAAAAATATACTTCAAAACCGCGGGCAACCGTATGAGTGCCAAATTACAATGGCAAATTACATATCATGCAAACCTTACGTAAAGCAAGTCATTAAAGGGTATAATGTTGGACTGAATCTCGTTATAACCCGCTGTTTTGTAATATTTTCACTTTTAAAAGTTCTTATCGCAATGGCTATAAAGTCTAATTTCGTTATAATAGATCAACTACTATTCGAAGGCCGGGCCGACGCCGTTGAAAATGGAACTAATTTGAAAAATATAACTTTCTTAAATTGAGCTGGCCACGGCAAGCTGATTTGAAATTAAACAAAAGCCGGACTATTTTAAGACGCTGTAATAATATACGTAATAACTGCAAACATTTTATACGAATATATCAAAATAGAAGAAAAGTTCTCTTACTATAATAAAACGCTATTTTTAGTAGCCTTGCTTTTTTATTGTCTCGCAAAAGGTGACAAAAGTAGAATAGACGGATAAAGCTGTTTTTGTCTTGAGCGCGCTTGAACCCCTCACTGCGCTTATTAGTACTCGTGTTAATTTCCTCGCGCGCTCGCGTGTTAAATCTGGAGTCCTTCGTTACGTTCAGAAATCAATATCGCGCTTTATCCCCTCGCTGTATAATGTACTATTTACTTATTTTATAGCGTTTTCTATATTAATTCTAATTTTGAAAAAGGAGACTAGTATAATAATATGTCAACGCCAAACTGGACATAAACATCGATTAAAGATTCTTAAAAGTTATTTTCGCGTTTTCTTCAATTTTACGTGTATGCGTTTCGGATGCATATTGGTAAACAATTTCCGTGGCGACGGACGAGCATTATTTTTTTCCTTAATCATTAAGTAATTCAAACTGAAAGAAAAAAATACTATTAAAACAATAAGTAAAGTATGGCCATTATAATTATTTAACACTTAAGTAACATGGTTTATTATCCATCTGACAGTGCCTCGATAAAGCAGGACAACCGTTAAACCAAATCGTGTAAAAAAATAACTTATAATAAATAAAAAATAACTAATCGATATTATGATTATTGTGAAAAAAGGTGTCCATGAAGTGTTGTATTTTCCACCTGTCAAAATTTTAATAAACCTTTGACCTACATATTCAAAAGTCGTAGAAATAAAGTTGTTGCAAGCACTCGCAAGTGGCGAGCTCTATATAACGTTTCATGAATGGACATTGTCCTAAAAATAAAAGTTTTATTTTTGCCCTGTTTATCTCGACAAGATACGTAATTTTCGAGCCTGGATCGAATTGCATGAGCTTTGCATGAGCAAAAACTTTGTGAACTGATTAAGTTAAAATTTTTTTTGAAAACAATAAATATGCAGTTTCTTTGTTGGATTTTCTCCACATAATTTATTAATTATGAAACAATCTTGGATGTTCCCTAAGTAGGTAAACATTATGATTCTATCTACAATATAAAAATGAATCGCTGAATGTGTTGGTAAGCGCAAATCTCGAGAGCAGCTAAACCGGTTTCGCTAATTCTTTATTAGAATATTCCTTGAAGCACGAGGATGGTTCTTACGGAGAGAAAAATAAAAAAAATCGCCTGTTAGGCCGTACGAAGTTCGCTGGGTCAGCTAGTATGGAATAAATAATTATTGATTTTATTGGAAATTACATTTACTGAAATGAAAAGTTTTTATTAAAAGTAGCGCAGAAACTGTGACTTAATGAACGTTACAAGTCAAACTAGATGTAAAATGCCCATGGCGCAATTCACATGTAACCGTGAATACGCATACACTTTTTTGGCAGTCTTTTAGACCTCTTGGGGTACCCGCGTCACATTCCAAAGTAAGCAAGAACATTATAAATAAATATTCATGGACATATTACAGAGATCACCCCCTATACAAACTACAACTAAATGACTTGTGTTATAGCCCTATACAAACTACAACTAAATGACTTGTTTACACTATTTTTATTTTTAATGCACTAACCCGTGCTAAGGAACAAATTTAAAAATCTATTTAGAGGCTAAAAATTTACGTACAATAAATTGTACGTAATACAGAGAATATTGTAAAGAGGTTCGAAATTTCACTGATGTCGTGAGTCGCCCATTGGCTCAATTGGTAGAGCGCTGGTACGGATAGCCAGAGGTTGCGGGTTCGAATCCCGGCATGGGTGAAATTTTTAGCCTCTAAATAGATTTTTAAATGACTTGTGTTATAGCCCTATACAAACTACAACTAAATGACTTGTGTTATAGGTGCTAACTCGACGATAGATTTAATACAATAAATACATAGATAACATCCAAGACCCGAGACAAACTAGAAAAGTTCGTTTCCTAGTTTGAACCGGCCGGGGATCGAACCCGAGACCTTCGGTTTTACAGTCAGCGTGCCAAACCGCTGCGCCACCGAGGCCGTCATTATTTATGTCACTCTTCTGTGTTGAAAGAATAACAAAACTCACCGTTACAGGTAGTCCGTGAAATAAAAAGAAATAATAAGTAAGCACTGAAGGATAAAGACGAAATGTAAGTGGGCCTAGTAAAGTTTTTGTCCACGAAAAAACCAGCCCCTAATTGGTACGAAGCCACTAAAATTAAATAGCAAAAAATTATTGCGAATAAAAATTCATTTAACGACGGCACGGGAAATGGAGCCGTTTCAGAATATAATACGAGACAAGTAGATTTTAACATCCTATTCTAGCTCTTATACCACTTGAAATAAGAGTTGCTTCTGAGAAAAATAATGATGCTACGCTTGAAAAGGGTTTTCCGCTTTCGTCTTTCTTTTTACTTTTTAATACGCTAGCCTTAGCCGTTGTTTTATTTTGTAATGGTGTAATAGTAATGAAAAAATTTAAGAAGAACGTATTTTAGTTTTAATTATCAACTGACTGCGGGCAAAGGCGTCAGCTATTAAATGCCTTTCGTAACAACGCTTAGTTTATTAATCACTTAGTTATACCTACATTTAACGGGACTAATCGCGATTGTTATATAAGAGCTGAATTACATTACATTACCCGGCTCATATAAATGTATAAGATAAGATAATAATATTCTTTATTGTACACCAGAGCATATTAATGTACACCAAAGCACATATAAAAAAACGTAAGGATACAGAGTGCAATTGTCGACATTTTTTGCAAAAATCAATTTCTTCGAGCTACGAGTATGTGGTGTCAGCCTATAGAGAATAGCACCAACCCAAATTCTTCCCGCGGGTATCGTAAAAGGCGACTAAGGGACACGAACTGGGGGGTGGACAGCAGCGCCCCCTGCAGTACAATTCCACCAAACTGCGATCCCCAACCCGCATGCCCAGCGTGGGGATTATGGGCATTAACCCCCAATGATGGCACAACCTCGCGCTATGGTGCTCATTAGGGGAGGGCTATGTCCAGCAGTGGACTAATATAGCCTGAAGAAGAAGAATTTCTTCCAGATAACTTTATGACGGAAAGGTGCTGAAGGAAATGAGAGACGGGTACCTAGTCGGTGCAAATATGAATAACTATGTATGGGTATTGTCAGTCATAAAAAAGAATACACCATCACTCGTCGGTCTCCAAGTGGGATACCCTCTGAGTGCTTAGTGCGAGTTTTTTAACTACTCGATCGCGTTAAAGAAAACTCATATTTCTATGGCATCGAGGAAGCGCCACCTAGCGACAAATATGGAAATTAAAATTGCTGAGTGCGAGTTGTAATGGTTTACGTTGAGAAGTGAACACGTTTACCAGCCAAAACACGAATAAACGCGAGTGCGAGTTGTACTGTGACAGCGTTTTGCCAGTTCGAACGGTTAACTTACTCCTACTCACTACTCAATGCTCGATTAACGCGGTAGTAAAGTTATTCGATTGGATCTGTCAAACTCGCACTACGCACTCACAAACATGAAAATACACCCAGACTGTGGCCATTTATACAAATCAAGTACGGCATCCTCTAGTGGGAATTGTAACAACCCTTTCTATATTCCCACTCTTGGGGCACTGGTTTATTCCTGCATCGCAAGAAGGTTAAGCTGGCCACAAGTCCGGGCGGTGGAGGATTGTACGGGCTTTACTGTCCGAAGTTATCAAGCTTCTGACGATGGTTTAATGTCATTACATGACAGTCGGAACCAACGGCTTGACGTGCCTTGCGGAGCAAAAATGCCACTAGCGGTAGTCACAGGATGGCCATTTATCCAGCACCTGACCGCGCCTGTTGTTGCTTAACCCAAGTGATTGATTCCTATCACCAACGCTTATTTTAAGTTCCGAGGTGCGTGAACACGTCACACGCTGAGGTTTCCTCACTGCGTTTTCCTTTACAGTGACCGAGTTTATATTGTTAAATTTATATTCTTTTTTTTAATGCACTAACCCGTGCTGAGGATAATAATTTTAAAAACCTATTTTATAAACCTAAACCTAACCTGGCACGGATAGCCAGAGGTCGCGGGTTCGAATCCCGGCAAGGGTGGAATTTTACGCCTCTAAATAGGTTTGTTAATTGTTGAATTTATTTTCATAACATCAGCGCGACATTATTTAGAATCGTGTGGTCTTATCGCTCAAAGTGATCTCTTACAGGCCACCTTTGTATGGATTTGAAGGTGAACAAAGCCTCCGTAATCGTTTCAAACAAAAAGCCTCACAGCTGCCGTTATCGCAATATTTCAGTCAAGTTCAGCACAGCTTTGTTCCTTTGACCACCATTCACATGTAGCATCTTTCACTGCCTCCTATACTTCCTCCTATGTGTTAAGTACACTTTGTACCAAAAGGGCTACTATGGCATAAAGGATTATTTAGATGACAATGTTTTCTGAAATCGACATTGTTTTACTAAAAAAAAATTAATACACTTACCCGAATACTGACCCTACTTTTCTTTTTGTTTAATAAATCGACGTCATTCAAATCTTTTGCAAGGGCACATAATTCACATAACATAACATAGCATAGCGTAGCGTAGCTTAACGTAACGTTACATTTACATACAGACACATACATCGCTTCTGGCCCCAAACTATAGGATACCCTGTGTCGTGGGAACCAGAAACAACGAGATCACAAACATGTAAACATCCAAGACCTGGGTTTTTTTGTCCCCAGCCGGGATTCAAAGCCCTCTTGGGAGCGGTAGCGCATCTGCCTCCTGCATGGTAGGCAATTGAGCTACCTCTGCGCCACACAGGTCGTCATTAATTGAAATAGGTGTACATACGATATTTTGCCCGAAATTGCTGCGGCCGATAATGAAAATTAAACTCATTGCTATCACACCGACTCAGGCTACAAGAGGCAAAGTGTCAACCCGTCACCCTGTAATCTCGCCCACGATCCTTCTGTCAGATAGAATAACATGCGAATACCTCCAAATCCATACAGGGGATATACTCTGGACTTTCGAACCGATAGATTATGTATAGTATTTTCTAAGGTTAACACGAGCACTAGACATAATCAAAACTGTTTTTATACGGATTTATGCTCGTTTGTTACATTTTTACAATTTCCCGACGTTTCGGCACTTTTTCAGGTGACGTGGTCTCGGATGACTGAGGTGACAGGCGTCTTTTAGAAAGCACTAACGGTTAGTTTACTACCCTCGGCAAAAATTACAAAAGTTAATTATGAAGTTACGTTCCAAAATAGGCAAATCAATTATTTTATATAAAGTCAACAAACAATATTAATTATTAGTAATTGAAGTTACAATTAAATTTATAAACTAATTATTTTACATGAACTTAAAAATACTGATTATTGATTGAAATTAAAATTTTAACTTTGCAGTCACACTTCTAGCAAGTGGGTCTCATGCACTTAAGCACTGGTTCCCATGCTACCGGTATGTTCCAAACACGATCTCTATTGAAATTTGGATGCCGGCGGATCTCTATTGCCTCCCGTATCATTCTAGGGAAGAAACGGTCTTCTCGGGCTAGAACTTTAACTTTATCAAAATGTATAAATTGGTTGGTACCGCCGTAATAAACGAGCATAAATCCGTAACAGTTTTAATTAGATTATGTTACAGCCGATTGCTGATGTGCGTTTCCATTGCAAAGTGGTTGTAACGGAGCGGTAGAACGCCTGTTTTTCATTCAAGAGGTTGTGGGGTCGAATCCTGGCACGTACCAATGACTTTGTTTTCTAAGATATGTACAATTGTTCAATCTGACAAATAATACACGCACGCTTGAACGGGACGACGTTTATTGCAAGACTGACTACAAACTACCTCACTTATATCTAACACCTCCACTCTTATTTAATAACTTAAAATTTAACAAACCTAGATTAACAATTTCTTGTGAAATTATTCGTTAACTAATTTAATTACATAAAACTCAATCAACTTCTGGAAAGCCGTATCTAGAAGGCGGCTTTCGATTTCGATAAGGATATCGACGCTCAGGAGTCTGAGTCGGTTCGCTATTCGTAGGAACAGTGGGTATAGGTACTCCATGTGAATGTGTAGGTGAAGCTGTACCTGCCGGCTTCTGTGGGGACGAGTGCGCGGGCGAGTGCGCGGTTGGGCTTTCGACGACCCGCGCTGACGCCGGAGATGATGCTGAAACGTCACCCTCTATGGCCTCCCCTTCAGCCCCAGGAAATGACAGGGAGGTCCGACGTGACTGCCTATAACCAACCCCCACTTGTGAGAACGATTTACGCTTACTCTCACCTAGAACTTGAGTTACCCTTCGTCTCAACTGATCGACGTGTCTGTGTACCTCGGTTCCTAAATTGGCCCTCACCGTATAGTCAGTACTCCCTAAAGACGCCTCGACCCTACCAGCAAGCCACTTATCTGTGCCTCGATAATCTCGATACCAGACCTCGTCCCCCGGTACAAACTGGCGGCGCGCTCCGCCCGCGGCGCGCTCGCTGCTCGCCTGCCGAGCTGCCACGCGCGCCTCTCGCTCCGGTTTGAGGCAGTCCAGCCTCATGCGCAGGCTGCGCCCCTGCAGGATGCTGGCGGGGCTGTCCCCAGTCGTAGCATGTTCTGTGTTCCTGTATGCTAGTAAAAACCTGCAAAGGGCTGTATGTACGTCCACATTTTGTTTTAGCGCTTTTTTTATAGCTCGTTTGCAAATTTTGACTGCGTTTTCGGCTGCCCCGTTGGAAGCCGGATGGTATGGGGCACTAAAAATTTGTTCTATGCCATTTTGGTCTAAAAAATCACGAAATTCTAAGCTTGAAAATGGTGGACCGTTATCACTGACAACTTGCCTAGGCAACCCGAATCTGGCCCAAATATCTCTCAAAACGTTTATTACCGCCTGTGTCGTCGTTCGAGTCATTTTTATGGCCTCTATCCATTTTGAGCAAGCATCAACAATGACCAAGTACGTCACACCGGCGTGACTCAAAAAATCCATGTGTAAACGCGACCAAGGACGTGAGGGCCACGGCCAGCTGCGCGGTTCGTGCAAGGGTGGCGCGTCGGCCACCGCCGCACACACGGTGCACGCGCGACAGACGCGCTCCACGGCCTCGTCCACGCCCGGCCACCACACGTAGCTGCGGGCTAGGGACTTTGTCTTGACTATTCCCATATGGGAATCGTGCAACTCTGATAAAACTTTTTCCCTGCACGCCGGCGGAATGACAACCCTATGGCCCCACATAATGCACCCTAGTTCACTATAAAGTTCTCGTTTACGATTTAAGTACGGTTTGAGCTCTCTCACATCTACATCATCCGGCCATCCATCTTTAATGTAACTCAGGACACGACTTAAAATTGGATCTGAGCGCGATTCCTTTTTGAGCACTGTTGAATCAAGTAATAATGCATCGGAACTAAAATGCAAATACGTTTGCTCGGGCATATATAGTTCCTCGTTCTTAACTTCATTCTTATGCGACTTAATTAACCGAGAGAGTACATCTGCTGTATTCATGTCGGTCCTAACATACTCAATCTTAAAATCGTATGCAGACAACTTAATGGCCCATCGCTGTAGCCGACTAGCCGCCGCACTAGGTATGCCGACGTTCGGGCCGAAAATACTAACCAGCGGCTTGTGATCAGTCCGAAGTGTAAAACTGCGACCGTACACATATTGGTGGAACTTGTCGACGGCAAACACTATCGCCAACGCCTCCTTATGAATTTGACTGTAGTGTTTTTCAGCCTGTGTGAGCGTGCGGGACGCGTACGCGACGACATGTTCCCCCGCAGGCCCCCGCTGGGCCAAGACCGCCCCTATCCCGCCGGCACTGGCGTCTACCGTCACCACGGTTTCTAGCGACATATCGAAATGTGCTAGTGCACACGCTTCGCTCAACTGCGTCTTAACTTGCTGAAACGCAGAGTTTTGTTCTGGGCCCCAATACCAATGTTTACCTTTACGAAGCAATGTATATAGCGGGTTCAAACGCGAGCTAAGGTTACTTATAAATCTGCCATAAAAGTTAGCCATTCCTAGGAATGATTTTAACTCTGTTACACAAGTTGGATGAGGCATTGTTACTATTGGTTTAATTTTTTTGGGATCTACACGCACTCCGTCTTTATCTATAATAAAACCTAAGTACCGGACTTGTCTTGCCAAAAACTCACACTTGCTTTTCTTTATCTTTAATCCATTACTTTCAAGTGTCTTTAATACATCATTAATAGCTTTTAAGTGACTCTCTAAATCTTTGCTTTTTATTAATATATCGTCAAAAAAAACTAAAACGTCAGGGTGATGTTTGAATGTATTCTCCATTAATTTTTGAAAAATGCCCGGGCTCGATGAAAGCCCGTATACTAAGCGGTTATATTTGAACAAACCCCTATGGGTATTAATCACTGTATATTCTTTAGACTTTTCTGACAACACTACCTGATTGTACGCTTGCGATAGGTCTAGCTTGCTGAAATATTGATTACCACTGAGGCCACTAAATAGATCATCCATTTTAGGAACCGGGTATCTGTCAATCTTGAGAAATCGATTAAGGGTTACCTTGTAATCTGCACATAAGCGCAAACTGCCGTCCGCCTTGTTTACTATGACCAGGGGGGTGGCCCAGTCGGACTGGTCAACGGGCTCGATGACGCCGGCCCGGAGCATAGCATCGATCTCGGCGTCAACGCGGGCGCGCAGTGCATAAGGCAGCGGCCGCGCCCGACAGTAGATAGGCACCGCGCCCTCTCGCACACACAGCTCGGCCTCACCGCCCGAATAACAGCCCAATGTTCCATCGAATAACGACTTATGTCTGGAAATAATGTCATTCACAGTTTTATCTCTATGTTGTACACAATTGCTTACACTATAACTATTTTCGGTGGTGCTTGGAATAATTACAGGAATTTTTAGCTCTGACAGCCATTGCCGACCTAAAAGACTGGTGGTCCCCTTATCAATTACATACAGATCCAATATTTTAATGTTATTATTATAATTAACTTCAGGACAAACATAGCCTAATGGGCGCACAATTGTTCCGTCATAAAACTTTAAGGTTAACCGACATGATTTCAATTCTAAGTCATGGAACATTTCCTCGTAAACATCCTTGGAGATGCACGATAAGGCTGAACCCGTATCGACTTCCATATTTATTATGCAATTATGAACCTTAACTTTAATACACACCGGTTTGTATTTGCTCAACGACATTTGGTACATAGGCTCTTCATAATCTTCACTGGGCGAGTCATCCCCGACGTCGTCATATTGCGCTCGCGCCGCTGGCGCCGCTTCGCTGTCCTCCTCCAACAAATGCAACTGGGGGGCCCGCTCCCGGCCACTCCCCGCTCCGCGCCACCCGCGCCCCGCGGACCCGCGGCCGGTTCCGCCGCCGCCGCCGCGGCTCGCACGCCTACCTCCGTTCACGCGCCCTCCGCGTGATGAACGATTAAACTCGCCGGCAGTTCCCGCCATTTCTCCCCGTCTTGTATTATAGTCCCCATACGTTTCTCGCATCTTCTGGCACATTCTCCTTAGGTGGCCCTTTTGTCGGCAATAACTGCATATATATTCTTTATAAAAACAGTTGTTGGCATTGTGTCCGCTGTCTCCGCATGTGTAACATCCATTAATGTACATTTTATGTAGGCCCGTCGCTACATCTTTATTGCTTTCCTCGCCGAAACGCTCCACCGCACTGGCGTCCTTCTCTGCAGCCTCCAAAGATAGCGCTAAGGATACCGCTTTTTTGTAGGTTATGTTATTCTCGGCAAATAAGCGTTGCCGGGTTATCTCGCTTCGTATACCACAAACAAGCTGATCTCTCAGATTTTCCTCTAGGTTAGAATTAAACTCACAGTTTCTCGACATTCCTTTAAGCTCAGCTACGTACTCAGATATTGGTTCACCCGTCATTTGGCGGCGCTGGCGAAACCGGTACCGTTCCGCCAGGATTGAGGGCTTGGGCTGAAGATGATTTTGTAAATAGCTCACCGCGGTGGCATACGTCAAAGACGCTGGTTTCGTAGGACTAGCTAAGGTTGCTAGAAGTTCATAAGCTTCTTCCCCCATAACGGCTATTAAAGTAGGTAGTTTCAAGTCCTCCGCAATTTTGTTAGCCACAAAATAGCTTTCCAGCCTTTCTACGTACGACGACCAGCTGCCGGTCTTCACTGAAAACTCCCTTATTTGACCCACTGACATTTTTAAACTGTGTTTGCACTTTTCTTCACTTTTTATATTGACCTCGTTCGCCACTGACAAATAATACACGCACGCTTGAACGGGACGACGTTTATTGCAAGACTGACTACAAACTACCTCACTTATATCTAACACAATCTAATAAATAAATATAAATATTCATGGACATATTACACAGATCTCGTTAGCCCTACACTAAGTACAACTAAATGGCTTGAGATGTAGGCGCTAACTCGACGATAGATTTAATACAACAAATACACAGATAACATCCAAGACCTGAGACAAACGTATGTATGTAAAAACTAAAATTAAATATTTTTTATTATCGCAAAGAAGAATCTTATATAACATCGATAGAATATTCTTTATTGCACACAGAAATTACAGTAACAGTAATTATATAAAATTATAATACAACTGGCGTCCTTTTTACTAAAACCAATTTCTTCCAGGCAACCATAGGCATAATGGGGATTATGGGTATTACCCCCCAATGATGGCACAACCTTGCGCTATGGCGCTCATTAGGGGAGGGCTATGTCCAGCAGTGGACTAATTTAGGCTGAAGAAGAACCATAGGCCGGCAATCGTCATCATCATCAGCCATTTGACGCCCACTGCAGGACATAGGCCTCCCTCATGGTTTTCCAAGCTTCACGGTCTTGTGCCGTCCGCATCCAGCGACTCCCTCCCCGCCACCGCAACGTTATACCGCCGCACGTGCCGCCAACCACTACATAGGAAACGTGAAAGCACAAACTCCACAGTCACAGACCTCGATGATCACTGACCTTCGTAGTCACTGTGCCCCATAAGAAGCCGTTTTCAGTACAAATTAACAAAGCTCTTCTAGATGGGGTTTATAAGCATGTACACACAAGAACAGCCCTCCTATTACGTAGCATTCCACTCTACCGAGTGAAGCATTTAGACGACTCCTAAGTGTCAAAAAATGTATGCATTTGACAGCCGGAGTAGCTTAAAAAAAGTAAAAATCAACGTCACTCAACTCAGTGGATACTAACGTAATAATGCCTCAGGGGCACGTGTGTCAAATTTTGCTGAGCGCAGATTAATTTTTACAGCCGTATTCTGGATCTTCTATGGCCACGCCTGTAAGCGCTATCTATGAATAGCTTTGTGACTTTGTACTGAAAGCGGCTCATTAGTACCTTTTTATGTCAGTGCATGGAGTTTAGGGGTGCTAATACGTAAATCCTCCACTGTATGCAGTTGGGCGATTTAACCTTCACTTGTTACAATACATACATATTTTGACTCTTTGGAAGCGTCAACTAGTTACGTGACAGAAGGGTAACTCCCGCTTTATACACTTTTTTACAAGTACAAAAACAATAATGGCTATTAAACCACGACATTTAAAAAGTGTATTTTACGGATCGGGTACTCGAAATAACAATTTTTCGAATTCAAGCTGGATATTTTACGAGCTCAGTAATTTCTGGGCATTCCATAGGCTTTCAAACTTAATGAAAATAATATTACGCAAATTTTAACACAAAATTACTCGTTCCAAGTATTTCCATTTGGTACTCATAAAGCTGTATAACAGGCGCAGACGATAAAATCTAAACAGGTATTATGCTGCTTTCATAATTACCAAATAGAAACAGATTCCTTTGTGTGATTTAGGACAAGATAATCTATTCTGCGAAAGGATACATAATGACATTTTCTTCTTCTTATTCTTCTTTAGGTACTTTAAGTTAGCTCTTAGTATTTTCATTGTACTGAATGACTCTCGGATGAACTTTTCTGAGATCCACATGTCTGCTGGCTTTAAATTTAATTCATTGAAATTACGGTTAATTTCCGATTGGATTGGTAAAGGTAATTCGGATTTTGGATTGAAAAAGTGTGTATTTTGATAAGGAGATGAATAAAGATCGTTTACATTTTTTTTAAGTGCCTAAACTAATGGACTAATACTTTAAGATAGCTCTTAGTATTTTCATTGTATTGAATGACTCTCGGATGAACTTCTCTGAGATCTACCTACATGTCTGCTAACTTTAAATTTACACTATTTTTATTTTTTAATGCACTAACCCGTGCTAAGGAACAAATTTAAAAACCTATTTAGAGGCTAAAAATTTCACCCATGCCGGGATTCGAACCCGCAACCTCTGGCTATCCGTACCAGCGCTCTACCAATTGAGCCAATGGGCGACTCACGGCATCAGTGAAATTTCGAACCTCTTTACAATATTCTCTGTATTACGTACAGGCAGCGACATCTGACTTAAGCAAATTGCATTACTTACAGCCCCGACTACACTGATGCCGTGAGTCGCCCATTGGCTCAATTGGTAGAGCGCTGGTACGGATAGCCAGAGGTTGCGGGTTCGAATCCCGGCATGGGTGAAATTTTTAGCCTCTAAATAGGTTTTTAAATTTGTTCCTTAGCACGGGTTAGTGCATTAAAAAATAAAAATAGTGTAATCATGTGGGTACAGTGATATCGTTCCGATGTTAAAACCTAACTGCAAAGTAGGTAGTCGGGGCTGTAAGTAATGCAATTTGCTTAAGTCAGATGTCGCTGCCTGTACGTAATACAGAGAATATTGTAAAGAGGTTCGAAATTTCACTGATGCCGTGAGTCGCCCATTGGCTCAATTGGTAGAGCGCTGGTACGGATAGCCAGAGGTTGCGGGTTCGAATCCCGGCATGGGTGAAATTTTTAGCCTCTAAATAGGTTTTTAAACTTTAAATTTAATTCATTGCAATGAGGTTAAATTTCCGATTAAATTGGTAAAGGTAAATCAGATTTTCAATTAAAAAGTGTGTATTTTGATAAGAAGACGAATCATGATTATTTACATTTTTTTAAGTGCCTAAACTAATGGACTGTAATATATTTCTATGTAATTTCTGTCACTGTATACAATTCTGTATGTAAACATTTCTGTGTGCAATAAAGAATATTCTATCTATCTATATCTATGTCTGTATTAACAAACGTATTTCTCTAACATTTTCAACCGAATCTCGAGATCAGAATATGGGCCAAAATATCACCGATAAAACATATTTGCCGTCACAATTTATGGAAATTGACAAGTTTCATCCATGTTCTTGGAAAGGGTAACCCGTGTCATGATGAAGCACTTTTTTCGTTGACATGTCGGATTTGAGAGGCTTACTGACTGATTACGGCAGTTGATTCAAAAGTAGATTAGGAAAATCACAGAAAAAGTTTAAAAAAAAATTCTATACCTTTAGAGGTTACACGAGACGCGAAAAGAGAAATAACACTATTAATATAAAACTTATTTACCTGAGGCGGTGGTAGCTCAGTTGGTAGAACCATGGACTGGCAAGCGAGAGCCCCAGGTTCGATCCCGAGTGCGGGCATGTACCAATGACTTTGTTTAATTTCAAAGTTACGTACATTTGCGAATTTGTAGTCGCAATACCACACGCTAACGGTGAAGGAAAACATCGTGAGGAAACCCGCGGCTTGGTTGGCTCCGCACGTATTGACTAGTCTTTCCTGTGGGCTAGGCCGACTAAGCAGTCAGGATGGTATAGGTGCTGGGCAAGCCTACACCATCTATAAAACCATGTCCCAGGCACTACAGCGTCGGAGTGGTCCCTTCACCCATCTAGTGTGAGTGAAGATACCACTGGACGCTGTATAAATCATCTCATTAGGTAGATGCAAAAAGGCCAATATTATTATTATTATTATTTACCTTATCAATTGTTTTGTATTACGTTTTTATTATTATTGCTATGTTTGTGATTTAAATAAGTAGGTACAATTATAATTATTGATTAATAAAAGAAAAACGCTTCAAAAGGCACGCTAAGCCGTTGGTGCCAGCTGTCACGTAATGGCAGTCGTAAAGCCATGTCAAAGGCCTCAAGGGCGGCTTGATACCTTCTGACAGTAAGGCCCGCCACTGTCGTACAATCCTCCACCAACCCAGATTTGACCCCCGTGGTGAAGTATGGTCTATCCTTCCTGCGATGCAGGAAGAGACCCGTGCCCCAGCAGTGGGGACACACAAGGGTTGATATCGAATCAAAAAGATAAATTCAGTCAATGTATATTCAAATCATAAATATAATTAACTACCTACAGCTAGATATAAAAAAGAACATGAAAATATTTGCGCCCACATCATTACTGCCTATGGGAAGGGTCCCCAGACCTCTGGCTACGTTACCTCGTTGGCTGGTGAGACTTATCCTCTGACGAGGTAATAGCCAGCCCTGAGGTGCCTGGTCGGGTGGGGCGCGACGATGGTTCATTGAAGAACAGTCGTGCCTTGAGCCTCTACGATCTGAGTGTCACGACACGAAACTTTACAAACACCTGACTGTGCTAGAGTCCCATACTTGTGCCGCGTTGTATTTTATACATGATGGAATTAACACTTTGTGGGGACATACAACTGCTAAGGCGCGGGTCTCTTCGTGCATGGCAGGAATGTTAGGTCATACTCCACCACGGGGGCCAAATCCGGGTCGGTGCAGAACTGTAAGACAGTGGCGGGCCTTACTGTCAGAAGTTATCAAGCCGCCCATAAGGCAGCTGACATGGCTTAACGACTGCCATTATATGACAGGCGGCACCAACGCCGAAACGTGCCTTGCGATTCACGGAAGCACTCGGAAAATGCCACTCAGTCACAGGATGGTCACCCATCCAGCACCTGACCGCGCTTGCTGTTGCTTAACCCAAGTGATAGTTTTTTAAAGAGCACTCGCGCCTCGGGCCTCCCTACCCGGTCCGCGACACTAAACGAAACGGTACAAATGCATGACTCTGTCCTATAGTCCCTTAAGTGCGCCGCTTTGTATTTTATATTGTTCTTTTAATCAGTTAACTGATACATAATTATTAATAATTAATAATTAATAGGATCTAGAGTTTTTGAAATTGTACCAGCAATTCCCTCTCTATATGGCTAGGGCTCGATTTCATAAAACTACAATTCATGTTTTACTATGACAATTTGATGTACATTGCAATAAGTAGGATACTATAGTCACTCAATACGGGATACTCTAAGAATAACCTATGTAATTTAGGATTTATTTTACAATCTGCAGATAAAGTTTCGGATAAGCTATCCGCCATCAGGGCTGCCGTTTGTTCTAAATATGAAGCCATAAGCGAACACACGCAATATAGGAATATTTATAGTATTTTCTAAGGTTAACAAGAGTACTAGACATTATTAAAACTGTTACGGATTTCACTCGTTTATTATATTTTTACAATTTTCCGACGTTTCGGCACTTTTACAGGTGCCATGGTCTCGGATGACCAAATGAAAATATAATAAAGGATGAAAACCGTATTAAAACAGTTTTAATTAGGAATATTTATTTAAATTTAGAACAAACGGCAGCCCTAATTGCGGTTAGCTTATCTGGAACTTTATTTGAACATTGTGAAACATGGGCTAAAGTGTTATGAAATTCGATATTTTTCAAATTTGGAAATTAAAAAATACTGTTGCCGCTCAGCTCAACCCTACTGGGATATTTCTTTTTCTGTTGAACATTAAGCCTGTTTCATCATTAACAAAATAATAATCTAATATATAAAAATGTGTTCTCACAGTGTGTGCCATCGAACTCCTCCAAAACGGCTTCACCGTTTTTATGAACATTTTTGGTGTTTATTGTATATGTCTGAGAATAGGTCGTAGACTAATTAATATGACAAAAAACGTTTGCCGAGTCAACCAGTAATATAATTAACGTTCAATGAGTTGACATTTAGTTGAGTTTATCCGTACCCTCACAAAAGCAAAGCTAAGTTCCAACAAGAACCTACTCTTAAGCCCTTAAACTTAAACGGCGCATACATTCGTTTTCCGTTTTTATTTTCTTAATGCGGAATAGGTACTGATTTGTAATTCCGTGAGCCTAGAGCTGACCTTAGTTTTTTTTTCATCTGGAACATAGCTGCCAGTGCGGTTAGCGGCGCGATTCTGAATAGAAATATCCGAACGAGTGCGGCGACATGTTCAAAATGTGTGCAAGCGTTGCTTTCCGCCGGCATGACGTTTTTTCTGAATGATTTCTCTGAACGCGACGGCTGACATTCGGAACGTAACATGACGTAACTACGGTTTTTTTAAACTGTTCAATTTTCCGACGTTTCGTATAAGAACAGTTTTAATTATGTCTAGTGCTCGTGTTAACCTTAGAAAATACTATTCAGTTTTTTTTTCGTACGGAAAAAATACGTGTGTATACGGTAGTCAATGCATTCTATATAGATTTGTTGCATTCGAGAACCCGAATGCGGGAAACGTATGTATGAGGCCAGCCTTACCACTCTAAGTAAACAATGACCGTGGAGTGAACAATGGGTGGCATTAGTCCGACATAGAACCTCCATTTGAAAGTGAAGGAACAAGGCTTTCATGCTGGGCGCCGATCTTAAAGGCTCGCGATAGTCGTGACGCAGCTATTGTAAGAGTTATGGTGATTAAGGCTGGATATGATAGATAGGTTAATAGTTGGCATAATATCTGTTACGAGACTTGAAAATTCAAGTCTCGTAACAGATATTACCGCTGGAAACGGTTTCTTCAGTAACAATAATTAAAACACTCGTATTTCGCGTTGACTTACGGTGCTCATACATAATTGAAAACGCGACATTTGAGGTACTAACGTTTTACCTAGAAAAAAATCTTTGTTGAAAAAAGAGCACTGGTTAGTGCGACAAAAGAATATAAAGACGCTATTGGTGTAAGTACTTACTGACTGACAGACTATTGACTGAGAACTGGAAAAATTCCGCCAAAAATCCCACAAGCACCATGCGGTTAGTTTTTTTAAGGGATGCGAGATTTTTGGCGGAGTTAGCAAAAATCTTTTCCACATTTTAATGCTGATGGATTTCCGCAAAGTAACGCCTGATTCCATACATTTTCGACTTTTTTTACATCCCTTGCAAACTTATTTAAATACGCTCTTTGAAGTTGGTACCTACCTAAGAGCCGTGCAAAAGAGTCTTTACATTCTAGATTTTAATTTCGGAACAGTAATATTTCCGTACAGTGATAGCCAGGACCTGATGTCAATTTTGTTTTTTTTACACACCTCTAACTCAATTGAATAGAGTGTACGCATCGAAAAATTAATGCGCTGTCGACAGTACAGAGCTTAAGGAAACTTGACGTTGCAAATGAGGTAAATGTTGTCGTTATCCTCTGAAGCGTTGCTTTTTCACGGTTAATCTTTAAAAAAAGTTTCCACTCTCCATTAAAATCACACTCCCTTTCTGTGACATGATGCGGTAAATTAAATTCTATTGTTTAATCTTTTTTTTTTGAGCGCTTTGTACTCGGTATGCCTTACTTCGCTGCGTTGCCAGATAGCGAATTTTATAAAAAGAATATGGGATTTTCCTCTGCTTCACACGCGTGGGTCCTAGATTTAAATTTTCCGTTGCGCTAGTCAAAACCAGGGTTCCTAACTCGGACGCCCCATAACCTTATATTGTATCATGTATCCCAACTACTTGCGTTTCAAAGGCGAGATGATAAAAAAGCCATGAAGGAAAACCTCGTGAAGAGACCTAGCTGTCAGAGTTGTTGATACAACCGCCAATCCGCGGTGGGCACGCGTGGTGATTAAGCCCATTACTCTCTCTGACAGAAGGGCTGTGCCCTACAATGGAACGTAAGTTGGCTGAATTTATTATATTACATAAACGCTCAGTGGTATTACTAGATAAATCTTAGCTTAGCTAAGGAGCCATGAAGATAAAATTAAAGACAACATAAATCTGCAATGTTTGCCGATAAACCACTGCAAGGAAATAAATACGGAGCGTTTTTGCGGAGACGGTCACTTGCATTTGGGAGCCTGAGGATGCCTCGTGTTAGAGGCGAAACGCGTCGCGTGTTTTCTCACACAAGTATTGGTTTTGGTGGTGGTGTGTTTGTGTCTTGCTTCTGCTTGAGAAAGTGAGAGGGAGGGCGTTGCATTAGCTAACCGCATGGTGCTTGTGGGATTTTTTGGCGGAATTTAGCGAAGTAATTTTAACTTTTTAATACACTGCAAGGAGTCTATGGGGACCGATTCTTCTCGTTAGGATTATTATCCGATCGTTAGTCCCTTGCTTGCTGCCTTCCTTAGCAAGACACGATGTTTAGTGAGAATAGAATAGTGTACACGTGGAAATAAATGTTACCTAATTACTGATATTTGTTTTTTTGTTATAGAAATAGCTCTTACACGTTCCCAAAAAATAAAAACACATAAATCGGTGCGTAACTGTTAGTTCCATTTTTCTTTTCACTAGTACTTGAACTGTCAAAAGTAAAATAAACGAATGGAATGATTATAATGTACACAAGTATGCTTAATAATGTACATAAATTAGAAACATAATGATTCTGCGTCTTGATATTAGTCGTACTTAGGTATTATTATTATCGAAATTATTTAATGTAGGTACTATCAAATAAAAAGTACTTACAACGGCGAATCTTAAAGTATAAAAAGTGGCGAAAGGCTAGTTTTTTTCCATTCACTCACTCATCATTTGTTCCTTGTGATCGTTCGATCATTTGCGTTCCTTTTTACTCCCAGTCATAATGAAAGACCTGTCCATTTAAATGGTTACACAAACTCTACCGATTTCAAGAAATGTATAATTAACTAGCCGAGTTGCGAACTTCTTGCCGCCTAACAGTCGATTCTTTTTTTTTTTCTCTCCGTAAGAACCATCCTCGTACTTCGACGAATATTCTAAAAAAAGAATTAGCTAAATCGGTTCAGCTGCTCTCGAGATTTGCGCTTACCAACACATTCGGGGATTCATTTTTATATTATAGACTAGCTGACCCAGCGAACTTCGTACCGCCTAACAGTCGATTCTTTATTATTTTTTATTTATCCTCCGTAAGAACCATCCTCGTACTTCAAGGAATGTTCTAAAAAAAGATTTAGCAAAATCGGTTCAGTTGCTCTGGAGATTTGCGCTTACCAACACATTCAGCGACCCATTTTTATATTATAGACATAACTATTAAAAAATTTAAATCTATTTATTTTACTTCCGGAATTTCTTAATTTATTCATCAATTAGTGGCATTCCCTTCTAAAATCAATGGGATGATTGATTGACCTAGAATTAACTTTATATTATATATAACACAACATTTAACATAAAAAAAATTACATACCGTGTCGTGGGAACCAGAAACAACGACATCACAAACATGTACATCCAAGACCTGGGGTTTTTTTTTTGTTCCCAGGCGGGATTCGAACCCGGGACCTCTTGGATGGTAGGTAGAGCTACCGCTACGCCACAGAGGTCGTCAACCCTTATTATTATTATGCCCTTACAATAATGCTTTCCGTGTTTTCATCATCTTAATCAGCCGGTGTCAGTCCACTGCTGGAGATGGGCCTCTCCCAAGTCATACCACTGAGCCTGGTATTCGGCTCTCCTCTTCTAGTCACTGCCCACCGCTTTGCAGATGCCATCGCTTCACCTGGTCCGTATTTTCATGGTTCTTATGAAATATTTGTGTACATAAGCGCTCGTGGCCTAGGCGAACCGAGTGATTGGAATTAATCATTTGGTTAAGCAACAATAGGCGCGGTCAGGTACAGGATGGGTGAGCGTCCCGTGACTACCGCTAGTGGCTTTTTCCGGGCGCTTCCGTGCTTTGCAAGGCACGTTCAGTGCCAGCTGTCATATAATAGCAGTCGTTAAGTCATGTCATAGGCATTATGGGCGGCTTGATAACTTCTGACAGTAAGGCCCGCCACTGTCTTACAATCCTCCACCAACCCGGACTTGGCCCCCGTGGTAGAGTATGGCCTAACCTTCTTGCGATGCGGGAAGAGACCCGTGCCCCAGCAGTGGGGACATACAAGGGTTGATAACGATATTGAGAAAACTGCATAAATAACCAAACAAAGTTCTATATTCAAATTAACCTCGTAAGTAATATTCTTAAAAACACGATAACTCCAAAACACTCCTCAGAGGCAGTTTAAATAGTCTGCATTTACGTTTTTTCCTTTACCAGAGACTACATAAACTAACTCCGAGGAGTATTTTAAAAATATTCTTAGCTTCTTATCTTATCTTATTTTAAGGAAACTTGTTTTTATAAATAAGGCTCTAAGCCCTTCGAAGTGACAATAAATATTCATAGTTTCGAAGGCAATAGCGCAGATCTTTTATTGTTGGATTTTGTATTCCAACAATTTCCTACCAAACACTTGACTGAATAAAGAAGCACTCGTTTGAAGGCAATTTCATAGCTCCTTTTGCCTTCTAAACGGCTTACAGTCTGTTAGCTTTTAGAATATACCTCGGCTACTATCGGAACACTGATTAGGTACTGCAATAAGGTAAGGTTTATTGTGTATTGTAATTTATAACTTTACATAACTTTTCAAAATAGTGAAGATAAGTTTTATACAGTTTTATACGCATCGCATCGCATCACATCGCATCGCATCGCATCGCATCGCATAACACCGCGAGGCACAGCTGATGTTTTTTAATGCTTCGTTGGATTAATGTATAAGCCCCTGTCTTTGATATGACGTTTGGTGGAGCGTACCTACGCTCCACCAAAAAAAAAGAGCGTACGGGCAGCCCTCATTTGTCCTCCACATTTCGGCTCTTAATCTTTGTTTAATATTTTGACAGCATTAGGCACCCGTCATTAGAAGGGACAATGGTTTGAATAATTAATTGTGTACGAGGAAGCTGGAAGTGACGTCATCGTAACGGAACGTAAAAAGCTTTTTCGAGGGAAAGCAGATTTTTGCGTCCTCGGAAATAATGAAAATTGTATTTTTTTATGTTTTGTCGAGCGAATCGTGGCAAGTGGCAGACCCTGGTCATGCCTCACCCTCCGCGACGTTTATTTGAGTTTATGGTGTGTTTTTTTTGGTTTCAGCACCACGTAAGTGGACCTACAAGGTGTATGGTGCGATCGTAACACTACATCCTCTGCACTACTTCAAGGACCTATCAATCCTACCAGAAGCGTATGCTAGTGGTTGTTTGTTATCAGCTCGGGAGTGGATTGAAAAGAAACGCACGGTAAAAGTGACAAACTGCGAATGCATGCCTATCTTATCCATAGAAATAAGATATTTTCCCGCCAGTAAAACATGTTGTTGGTTTATGGTTGGCCTATGTGTCGGTTTCTTGTGTTGGAATTTGGTTTGAAATCGTGAACTCGAGAATGCTGCTTCGCAAGGAAAAAAGTATTGATACTTTTTTCGTACAAATGTTTATGATCTAGGTACCTACCTGCAAAATTAAACGGCCTCGGTGGCGCAGCGGTTTGGCACGTTGACTGTAAAACCGAAGGTCTCGGGTTCGATCCCCGGCCGGGTCAAACTAGAAAACGAACTTTTCTAGTTTGTCTCGGGTCATGGATGTGATCTATGTATTTATTGTATTAAATCTATCGTCGAGTTAGCACCTATAACACAAGTCATTTAGTTGTAGTTAGAATAGGGCTAACGAGATCTCTGTAATATGTCCATGAATATTTATTTATTTTATTTTATTTATAATGTTCTTGCTTACGTTGGAAAGTGACGCGGGTACCCCAAGAGGTCTAAAAGACTGCCAAAAACGTGTATGCGTATTCACGGTTACATGTGAATTGCGCCATGGGCATTTTACATCTAGTTTGACTTGTAACGTTCATTAAGTGCAGTTTCTGCGCTACTTTTCATTGTATTAAATCTATCGTCGAGTTAGCACTTAGTATATTTTAAGTTGTATACTTAGTCTAGCCCTATGGCTAACGAGATCTGTGTAATATGTCCATGAGTATTATTATATTTAAAAAAAAAGATTTTGGATTAATTTTTTCGCTAGCTCTCACCGTAACAGAGATACCTATATAAGTCCGCAAAAAACGAAAAATCTTTACCATTGCCCTCGTGTCCGTATACATTAAATTCAATGCGTATACCCAGCAGCCCCGCATAAAAAAAAACAATGCACACGCCAGATCAATGAAGGCTTTTGATATAACATTTGTTATGACTTGTTTAGACCTACTACATATAAGTCCAGCTTGAGACTTAATGCTGACTGGAATGTTTATTTTGTGTGGACTAATAAGAGGGCGGCAAACTTTCCCCGGGTGGCGAACACCCACTCTACGCCACTACACCCGATAGAACCTACTGTTACGTGATAG
Source organism: Yponomeuta sedellus (assembly GCA_934045075.1). Classification (NCBI taxonomy): domain Eukaryota; kingdom Metazoa; phylum Arthropoda; class Insecta; order Lepidoptera; family Yponomeutidae; genus Yponomeuta; species Yponomeuta sedellus. The sequence goes on along the minus strand of OW203744.1, from coordinate 11,207,709 downwards.
ATGGGCAGAATAAGTGTTTACCAAAACCACTGACATACCTAGTACCTACCCAGCCAGCCGAAAGTTGAGCAGTCTCTACCTTTACATTTTTGTTTCAATGTCGCCCGTAACACCACAGAATTGAGTGCACGCGAGTCGCATAGGCCGTCTGTTTTATCTGTTGACTGCTCTAAGCCATGCATGAAATAAAATCGGCTCAATTATCGGCTTATCCAACGAGAAAATATTTAAATTTAATGTAAAAGGAAAAGAACAAGAAAAGAATGAATGCAAATTGTAAACTCCAGTTGTGAAACCACAGGCTTTTTGATGGCGTGGAGATTTGTTAACTTAAGTTGCTAGTTCGTTAACTCAACACGTCCGTCCGCGTCCCGCCAACCCGACATTGTTATCGTAAGTAGTATTGTGTCGGTCATGTACGAAGTACGATTAAGATACGTTACCATGCAATGACCGAAAGGAAACGTTTCCCAGTAATAATCGGACATTCGGTCTATTCGTTCATTGCTTTCGCGATCACGGATTGGCTGAATGAATAAATGAACCGGACCGGGTGACGAATATGGCCGAGAGCGAACGAACGCTGCATGAGAGAGAGTGTAGTGATTGAACTGAACGGAGCGAAATTGTTTCGATAGGTCTCTCTTCAGCCGGTCGGTCTTTTCCGAACTTTAGAAGTAGGTCGTATGTCGTAGCAATAAAGATTGTTTTTACTTGTTTTGTTTTTTGTTTCATTCATTGTGTCAATTCTGCGCTGCTGGTTCGCGCGCTAATCCAAGTAGGTACTTTTGTAAAAGTAATACCGTGTTGTTTTCTTGATGTTAGTTTCTCTAACGAATATAACATAATATTTTAACTGTGTTATTATAGTGAATTATTGGTGAAGGAGATTTTTCTGTTTCGTGCGCTTTGGGACGCTTATTTCTGTGGTAGTAATCTTGTTCTGCGAGCTACTTTTGTTCTTTGCAAATAACAAAAGTAGCTTACGATAATATAGATGGTAATAATTATTTCATTGTAGGTACGTAGGAAAAAAAACTACTCGATTTAAAAATATTTTTTGATTGATTTTTATCATAGTACTTCTAATATAATGGTGGCACGGCAACATTAAAAATATTAATCATAAATTAATGGTCCTGTAAAAATACAGATATTTAAAAAAAGCATATTTTATGACTGAAAAGTCAAAACGTGAACGTTGAGATGGTTCTACTATGAGGTCCTAATAGTACTAATATACAGTACTAGTACATTGTTTCAAATGTAACAGTACGGAGCGATCTTTAAGATGTCCGAGCAGGCCCAATACTAATCGTAAGTCGTAACATGTTTTTTTAATAATTAGGTAGAGTTCAAAAAGTTGTCTTAAAAAAATGTTGCAAATCAGGTTGCTACTCTTTGGTAGATGACGCTTAACACGTTCCCTGTGGTTGACCCACATGTGGGGAGGTTTAAGTGAGGCGTGAGTGCACCACATGTGGGTCACTCCCCCAAATTAAGTATTAAGCTTGTCAAATTTAGCACGTCTGAGTTAGAGCATTACATTTGCCTTACACGTGTGGGCTATGAAATTGTGAATAAAAACATGATTGTGGATACCGGGAGGAGATTTTGGACAATGTTGCCATATAATGACTGAGAAAATTAGCAAAAATAAAAATACATAATTAAGGTTTCCATTTATCTAGATAGAATTAATATTTCGGAAAAATGTATCAGATCAAATGTAACAAAACCTATAGAAATCAAAATTTATGCAAAGTATTGTAGCACGTAAGGCACAAAGCTTTGTTACATGTTTTACATTCAGTATCCGTTTTCTTCGCCTTTTTACGAGATTCTTGCACTGTATATCCATGTTCAGTCAATAGTTTATAGCAGCACCAGCACGTTTTTTAAATATTTTGTTGCCGTGACGTCGTGGAATTTTTGACAATGCGTGATGGCGATCGCTAAAACGAATGGAACTGTTTGATGTGCTTGTTCGAAGTGTAGTCCTGGTTGAGAATCTTGAATGCCCAGGAGATGTTTGATAATTATTTCATGGCTTGCTAGTAGTGACATTTTATTAGCAGAAGTTAGACCTTGTAGATCAAAATTGCGTTTACAACAGCCACTGCCATCAGGTCTGCTGTATTTTTTTTTATACCAAAAACAAGTTTTGCGTACGGGCGAATTGTAGCTTGCAAGCTGGTCGGCCACATCAATGCCCTTCTTGCCGCAATTATACTCCAATACCTACTATTTTTTGCCTTCATGATTGGTCTGAAACCAGTAGACATAGTCATCTCTCACCCTCACCTATGACAAACTCGGGTAGGTTGCAAACGTATCTACCTCGTAATTAGAATGACTTCATACGTGAGTGCAACACTTATATATGGCACTAACTTAAAAACTCATACGTGCATGACCCACATATGGGGCACTGAGATAAATATAAAAAAAACAGGCGAAGCGATTTTCAGAAAATATTTTTCTCTCATAATATTTACGTATACAATATTTGCATGCTTTTACAAGAAAATACGTATTGCACGTGAGGGATCATTGTCTTATTTTCGGTTAAACAGGCAACGTGTTAAAATAAGTTGTTGAAAACACTAGCGACATCTAGTAGAATAGAAATCTACTTGAAATTATAATAATTATCTTACGCACAGAACTAAAATGTTAAGAGTGTATTTCCGTTTTACTTTGCTACTCAACGCTAGATGGCGCTAAAAGTATTGGCATGGCAACACTGTATTTTTTTGTGCGTTGTGATCACAGAGGTTGTGATTATCTTGTTCTGTGGTCGTGACGATGGACGATTTGACAAATAAATATCGGTCGATCGGTGTTGGATTGTAAACAAACAATATTTTTCCACAATTAACTGATATTAAGCTGAAGAATTCGTAATTATCGCAACTAACACTTTTAAAAAATTCTAACGAGATGTTAAAGGCAGTGATTCTTATCGGTGGTCCCCAAAAAGGTAAGAAATACAACTACGTCACTATATCGGCGATCAATGCCGTTATCAGCTATAAAACAATAAATAAGCACTTCGTGACTGCATCATTCAAGGTTTTCTACAACCTGAAGCCTACTAAACCTTCCAAATCATATGTTCATGCTCATTGAGCAATTTACAAAAAAAATTAACCATACTGATAATGCTTATCAGCTAATTCTTTCCGCTATGCCGTCGCCGCCTGGTATCCTCAAGGATTGCAGATCATAAGCCTAGAATCAAACCTGACATTCGGGAGCGCTTGCCTCACTCGGGTTTCCTCGCGATTTTTCCGTCCTGTCTGAGGTGTTTACATACCTCAGCCCTTGCTACATACAAAAGCCCAACTATAAGGCTAAGTGTTACTAACTTAACCATTTCCTGAATTGGTTTTCAGAGTTCATAATAATTATAGCCTGTTGCAAATAGGGTTACCAGGCCTAAAAATGCAAAATCCTGTCTGAAATGTCAAAAATGCTGATTTTGAAAAAAAAGTCCGGTCACGCACCTGTGTTAAATAAAAATCATAGTATTTGAGTAAGTTTTAATCTACTGCATGCAAAAAGTTGTTTTTTCCAGCTATTTCGCAATAAAATTGTTCACACGTCACGTGTTTATAGTTATATTGCGTAAGCAATATGGCTCTCACTGACTCCACTCACTGAAAGTCTGTTTCTCTCTTTGGTCCACTGAGAAGTCATGAGAGAAAAAACTCTCCATATTTGCGCTTTCTCCACATTTGCGTTGTGTGGCAAAATACTAAAGAAATATTGACAAATCTTCAGAAATTCTGAAACTCTGGAGCTGTCGTTAATTGTATTAAAAAAGATACACCAATAAAAGATATTAAAAATCACTGTTTGTGTTCAGAAAATTCTTAAGCAGGCAGAACTCTTCAAAAGAGCTTCTGTGATTTTTTCAAATTGCAGATCCTTCTTTAAACACATCCTTGCTTGCTTGAGCGGGCGGGAGGACATGCAAGTATGACAAAAATCCGGTCTGACGTAAAATCCGGGCGGAGTCCGGTCTAACACGTAAAAATCCGGTCTAGACCGGCTTTATCCGGTCAGATGGTAACCCTAGTTGCAAAGTAATTCTAGTCATATGATATAAAAACTCCTTCTGATGAGGTGAAGACTCCTCTTTTTTTCCTTCCGGAGGACACGGGGGAGGGGGGTGGTGAATGCTCATGCATAACAGCACAGACCCGGCCGTGCTGCCAATGTGGGACTCACAAGAAGTGCGCCTACCCACTAAACACCACCTTGGGACTGGGTTTGGTCCTAAAGACTCCTAAACCCACCGACCCCCCTCGAGGCCGACGAGGGCGCACAGCGGGGCTCCCTAGAGGAGCGTCTGCTTAGAAGAGTTTCTCACAACTGCTAGGAGGGAGCAGTGTCCCCACCAGCGGGGACATTGGTGGGAACGGGGGCCGCGTCTGACTGGGACCGGGCCTCTATTAGGTGGTCTAGATATCAGACGACAATTTATTGGGCGGGTCGACGAGTACGTTTCTGGGTCTGCATACCAGGTAACGTGGGTCTGTCGTGGGCGGAGAGTAAGCACAAATTAACTTAGTGCTTACTCTCCGCCCTGCTGCGCGGATCAGGGCACAAATTAACTTAGTATATAAAGATTTAATGTTTAAAGTTCAATGGAGAAACTAAATCCATTTGGTCTTATTATTTTGGAACTAAAACTTTGTAATACTACAAATTGCCACTATGATTTAACTTTGCAAATCAAAGTGAACCTGGTCAGACTGTTAAAAATTTCGGCTGCAAGTGATACAGAGTATGTAATACAGAGAGTATTGTAAAGAGGTTCGAAATTTCACTGATGCCGGTGAGTCCCCGTTAGCTCAGTTGGAAGAGGGCTGGCACGCACCTGTTAAAATACAAAAAAATACCTGTTAAAATCAGATACAGTAGTATGTACTGTATGTTTATGTGCTTATGTTTATAATAGTATTTATCTATGTATGATAGGTATATGTAAGTTTATTTTATTATGTATACATATGTATGCCAATTGTACTGTATCTTTGTAATTATGTTTTGTTTGTTTTTCCTGGTGTACAATAAAGAATATTCTTATCTTATCTTATCTTATGTACATTAATCTTCGATGAGCACCAACTACCCGTCTCAACTCCTCCCTCCACAATCTAATTCAAATTTTCTAATATGATAACCCTTATCTTATCCTGTCTTATATTATGGGTGTATTATAAATTTCTTGGTGCCGATTCGATTGCAACCCCACTGCTAGGCCTAGGCCTCTTCCTGCATTGCAGGAATGTTAGACCACACTCCACCACGGGGGCCAAGTCCAGGTTGGTGGAGGTTTGTAAGACAGTGGCGGGCCTTACTGTCAGAAGTTATCAAGCCGCTCATAAGGCCTCTGACATGGCTTAACGACTGCCATTACATGACAGCCGGCACCCACGGCTTAACGTGCCTTGCGAAGCACGGAGTTGTTATCTTAATAAGTTAATATTCCCAAAGGCACCCGCTTCCGGCCCCTCTCTCTGGACACGCCAAAGCCGCTGTTCCCGATAGCCGGGCTGCCGCTCATCCAGCACCACATTGAAGCATGCGCGAAGCTCGACGCGTGCAAGGAAATCCTCATCATTGGCTCCTACACCGTTGCACACATGGCGCAGTTTGTCAGTGATATGCAGAAGGAGTATCATGTTATTATACGGTATGTGCAATGTTATATATTAAACGTTTCTAATCGCGATTGGAGTTTTTTCGTCCATTTTTTCTCCAAAATTATCTAGATTTTGAAATGGACACCTATTTAGTTTGAATTGTAAAATTCATTAAGCCGCAGTTTCTGCGCTACTTTGATTCATACATTCATTAATTGTTTATTAACTAAATACTCACCTAAGTAATAAAGTACCTATTTAACAGGCCTAACCTAGTGTAGGGACAATGAAAAACCTTAAAAAACCTATTTAGAGGCTAAAAATTCCACCCATGCCGGGACTCGAACCCGCGACCTCTGGCTATCCGTGCCAACTGAGCTAATGGGCGACTCACCGGCACCAGTGAAATTTCGAACCTCTTTACAATAATTCTCTGTATTTCATACAGGCAGCAACAAAATAGTATTTGGGGTACCTACTTTGTTGCTGCCTGTTCGAGTCCCCGCATGGGTGGAATTTTTTGCCTCTAAATAGGTTTTTTAAAATTGTTCTTAGCACGGGTTAGTGCATTAAAAAAATATATAATAAATAATAAAAAAAATAAAAATCTGTAAACCTCTTATAATAAGCCAAAATGCATCTTCATTACATTGTATAATAGACAGTGTCTACGTCTTAACAATGCCTTCTCATACGCACATGCAACATCTTTTGATTTATAAATATATGTTTATATTTTTAAATTATTTAAGCAGGTGAAGAAGCGCTCGTGGCCTAGGCGAACCGAGTGATCAATAATCGGAATCAATAACTTGGGTTAAGCAACAACAGGCGTGGTCAGGTACAGGATGGGTGAGCGTCCCGTGACTACCGCTAGTGGCATATTTCCGAGCGCTTCCCTGCTTCGCAAGGCATTTTAAGCCGTTGGTGCCGGCTGTCATAAAATGGCTGTCGTTAAGCCATGTCAGAGATCTTATGGACGGCTTGATAGCTTCTGACAGTAAGGCCCGCCACTGTCTTACAATCCTCCACCAACCCGGACTTGGCCCACGTGGCTAACCTAACCTAACCTTCCTGCGATGCAGGAAGAGACCCGCGCCCCAGCAGTGCGGATATACAAGGGTTGATAACGATAAGCAAGTATTTCAATCCGTGAACCGGTAATAACTGTGTGGTTTCCCCTATTGTGTCGTCCACCAGATATCTGCAAGAGTTCGCGCCTCTGGGCACGGCTGGCGGGCTGTACCACTTCCGGGACCAAATCCGCGCCGGGAACCCCACCGCGTTTTTCCTGCTCAACGGGGACGTCTGCGCTGATTTTCCACTGAAGGAATTCTGGGCCTTCCACGAGGAACGGGGGCCTGACGCTGTGGTTGGTATTAAGAATAGTGTACAATAGATTTAGCATGTAAAATTTTGGTATTTAAAATAAACAATTTATTATTAAAAACCTATTTAGAGGCTAAAAATTCCACCCATGCCCATTAGCTCAATTGGAAGAGCGCTGGCACGGATAGCCAGAGGTTGCGGGTTCGAATCCCGGCATGGGTGGAATTTTTAGCCTCTAAATAGGTTTTTAAAATTGTCTTTAGCACGGGTTAGTGCATTAAAAATAAAAATAGTATAATTTATTATTATTATATTAAAAATTAAAACTGAACCTAACTGCTGAGCAGTTGAACTAGTAAGCAGGCGGGACCAACTTTAAAGTCAGTCTGTTAGCTTTTAGAATATACCTCGGGCTCTAGAGTAGGCTTCGGTTTTCGCCGAAAGCACATGAGCGTAATACTACTTCCTGCTCTGTAAAATAGTAAAGTTTTCTTTACTATTTTGAAAAGTTATGTGAAATTAAGTGTCATAAAGTTTCGATATTTCTATAACACGAATATATCCGATTCTATCCCATAGTATTCGAGGTATATTTAAAAGCTAACAGACTATACCTCGCAAAAAGTTATAAAGTTGAATTTGGGTTAATGCTCAGCACCTTCTGCAGTATTAATGCTGAGAGCCGACTCAGCATTAACTACTGCAGACTTGGTTATTTATACATTCAGATTTTTATTTATGTGTTAGTAAGTTTTTAAGGTTTTTTTAAGACTAGTGCTTATTTTTAAGGCCTAAGACAATCGCACAAACAATACGAATCGATTCACATCTTATTTGTTCAAAATCTGACCATTGGTTAAGGAATCATGAGCGAACATAGAATCCGGAATTCTTACGTACACACACACACATCACATCATGCATACATACATACATACATACATACATACATACATACATACATACATACATACATACATACATACATACATACATACATACATACATACATACATACATACATACATACATACATACATACATACATACATACATACATACATACATACATACATACATACATACATACATACATACATACATACATACATACATACATACATACATACATACACACATACTTATATAAATACATCTAGGAGCTCTAGGACTTCGCCAAAAAGAAAGTAAAATAGCTATTGATTGTTTCCCAGGTGACGATAATGGGCACAGAAGCAACCCGCCAGCAGTCCGTCCACTACGGCTGCTTGGTGCGAGCGGGGGGCGGCCACGCGGTCGCGCATTTCGTCGAGAAGCCCAGCTCCTACGTGTCCACGCTCATCAACTGCGGAGTGTACGTGTGCTCGCTCAATGTCTTCGCGATTATGGCCAGAGCGTTCGAGATGAAGCATGAGTGCTATTACAGGTGAGTTAAGGGTCAAATTCGGCTTCTTCTCTATGTGGTGAATGGTCTAAAGAAGTTTGTTTCGTAAAAAAAACGGGTGCGGACTCGCTGTCACACTATTTTGCCACAACAGTGCCACAACAGTCATACCAGTGTGACATAGAACATTTTTTTCCTTATAGTCACACCAGTGTGACAAAGAAGAATTTTTTCCTCAGTCACACTATCATTATTTTGACGGCAAGGATATAGTATATTTCATTACAAGTGCGGAGAGGCTGTCATTGCAAAGAGTTCCGACAAATGTCTACCCGAGCCGAGGCGCAGCCGAAGGCGAGGGTTGACAGTCCGAACAAGTTGCAATGACGGTTCCGGACATGTACTGAACGACTATTACTACAGTAAGGGTCACCGCACACGGGCCACCGGCCACAACCACAAAACGCCGCCACTGGCATATTTCCTGTAATTTTCATACATTTTATATGGACTCGCCGCACACGGTTGGCGCCGGTGGCGGCCACACGCTACAAATCGTCGCAGCTTGCTTCTTGTGGCTCGCACCGGCCACTAAACGTCGACACAAAAAGCCGCCACACGCCACTCGCGCGATTCCGCGCCCCTCTCTCCTTTGCCTCAGTTAACCTGTGCTGTAAAGTCGACGGTCCCGCACGGTAGTCTGTGTTTCATATAGGTAGATAATATGGATATAGAATTATTTATATCAGGGATACAATGCCGTCCTGAGATTTGCGATTCAAAAAGTGATAGTTATAGTAATAGAGGAGAAAAAGTGAAGGCCTGGGAAGAAATCTGCGAATTGTTTATTGAAATTGTTGTGAAACTTACCTTAATGTGATAGCTAGTCTTTCCGCAGGTGCGATGCTTTTCCGCATGTTGGTGTCGTGGTGCTTTAATCCAGCATATAATAGAGCATGTAGTTCCCAAAACGTACCTATACTTAAACGAAAATGTTTGAAAAACTTTTTAGAATGGTTTAGAAGATTATCGAAATGTTCGTTGCATGTGTTTACATTCGTTAAAACTGGATGTATCCAATAACTACGGTTTCGTCTTCTACGACGACGTCTTTTTATCAAAAGTAGCGCAATTAAACCTTCTTCGTCAGAGTCCATTATGATACTGCACGCCACGCAAGGGTTAAAAAAAGTAGCAGCCACCGACCGCAAGTGTCGACCACCGGCCACAAGTGGCTGTCGCGCGCTTCAGCTACCTTTGTAGCCGCTTCTAGCTTCTCGTGGCGGCGTTTGTGGCTGTCGCGTGTGGCCCGTGTGCGGCGACACTTAGAATAGAAGTGTATTAGAAGAACGACTATTAATACAGTTGCGAAAAAAATAAGCAATTTAATAAAGAAAAATTATTTGGAAAATGGCGCCAACCGTAAAAGAATATAAGCAGAGATTTTTTTTCTTCACCCATTCGGATAGGCAAAGGGAACCATGCCCATACAGCCAGTCTTCAGTATGATTTTTTTATTGATATGAAATGAAAATTAAATTTAATGAGATGAAATGAAATCTAACCTATTTCATTCAATCAAATCATTAAATCTGATATTGAAACAAATTAGTAGCTTCTTTTTAGAAATATACGTATTTGCATGAATCATAAAAACTTCTATGATTTTTTTTAGTAAAACCTTGATGGTTGGTTTTTCGTTTTAATAGACATTATTTTGACAGTTGGGAAAGAGAACGCAGGAGTGCGGGAAAGGTAAAAAAAAGCACGAGTGTGTAATAGCCCACTTCCCGCACGCTATACGTACCTGCAATACGCCACTTTTTGGGCAACTGTATTAAAAGTATTATTTCAACCTCATTAATATCACTGACCAATTCTAAATCATTTGTATCCCTGTATAATTCAATTGTTTCCTTATGTCAGCACGGTCAAAGTATAGTGAAAAATACTTTGTTTGGTTTTTTAACTTGATTTTAATTTGTAAATAAATGGAAGCGAATATATTACAAAAAAACGGCCGACAAGTATTATTTCACGATGGTTTTCAATACTCCAAGCAAAAAGACAGTGTGCCTTAAAAGGTCCTAGCCGTTATGGCTTAAACGCTCTAGGTGTAGCACGAGTGTTAATCCAGGTATTTTGAGGGCATATTCGATTGCTCCTATGTATGGTGGTTGTATGGTCCAAAGAAGATTGTTTTATCATCTGGTCTCTCTTCTTCTTGGTCTGTACGCTCTTGCCAAAGCGGTCGTGGTTCTCACGAAGAAGCTTTATTGTAGGCCGATGTTGCATGCCTCACGAATCGTGAGGCATGCAACATCGGTCATCGTGAGTCACGATGACCTGCCATTCCTCTTGGTTAGATCCGGCTCTGGTGCGTTCATGCAGATATCGTCCCACAGTGGACTTAACTAGGTCGGTCCATCGCTTTGTCCTGCTGCCGCCTTCTTAATGTCATTGAATACTCATCACTCTGTGGAAACTTCGTCCACCGCCCGTCTTCTCGTCTTGTAAATTAACTGATTGACTGAAAAATTTTGTTAATTTCAGCAGTAACGGTGTTCACGGTCCCGACTACATGTCCTGGGAGCAAGACGTGTTGGCGCCTCTGGCTGGCACAAACAAATTGTACGCTATGCAGGTGAGTTATTGTCTAATACAGCCATCACACAATCACACTGGCGAGAAAGCGAGCTGGATATTAGGGAAGAAATTGAATTTAAAATGGCTCAATGAAAGTATTCGAAAAATATTATCCTAGCTTGAATTTCTAGAGATCTATTTGGCAGATAATTAACTGACTAGAATGTTCATTAGGAGGCGGCATCAAATTGAATGGCTATAGGTCATTTAGCCATTACTGAATTGTTCAATTATTTGACTGATTGTGGCGAGCCTGTTATGATTAGACTGAAATTGAACTCATAAAACCCAATTTTTAAAAACAATCTTTTAATTTTAAAGACAGGTCAGTCCAACAATTCATTATGGCAGACATACTTATGTACTGCATATTCAGGAACTTAATTTATGTAACATAACTAAAAGAAATCAGGAGATAATCTGGTACTTGATTGTCAATAGTGGACACCCTTGCTACTGTTTCTTTTGTGCAATAAAGAATAGCGGAATTAACTTCTTTTAATAATTATTCGATTAGTAATTCACCAATCATAGTATAAGTAACTAAGCATTTTTTTACAATTTAATCACAAAGATTTTTTTTATTACTTCTATTTTGCCTTTATTAGCTAAGTTTCATTCAGCAAAATGTCTTGATTACCCTACCGAATCAGACGTAGGTAAAGTAAATCAGCTGATGCTTTAACGCCATTTTGATTTACGCAAACTCAAACTAAATGGTGAGTATGTCAACCTTTTAGTACAAAAGGTGCCACCGACATGAGTTGGGCGGCTAATTTAACCAGTTGGCTACGACATATCTAAGGGTTCTCATTCTTTTTCTATAGTAGGATCTAAAATAGGGCCTATCTGATTATATTCTTTTTAATGCACTAACACGTGCTAAGGACAATTTTTAAAACCTATTTAGAGGCTTGCCCCCAACTTCTGGCACGGTTAGCCAGAGGTCGCGGGTTCGAGTCCCGGCATGGGTGGAATTTTTAGCCTCTAAATAGGTTTTTAAAATAGCGCCTATCTATCGACAGTTTATAAAAAGTGCTAAGGAATAACAAAAAGTTGCATTTCATATTTCATTGTAACGATACGTTTACATTCGAAGCAAATGGCAGTCCCTGGTCTCTGCCTACCCCTCTGGAATACAGGCGTTATGTTATGTTACGATGCATTTACGAAACTAAGATAAGATAAGAATATTCTTTATTGTACAAAAGAGCACATATTATAAAACATACTAATTGTTATAATTATGTCGCTGAGCTCATGCAAAATCGCGAAGTTATACAGGGCTGTTCTTGATTTTAACGACTTTCAATCCTCAGGTGTCAAACTGGTGGTCCCAAGTGAAGACGGCTGGCTCAGCGATCTATGCGAACCGTCACTACCTGGAGTTGTACAGGAAACACGCGCCCACGCGTCTAGCAGACCACGCCGGCTGTCAAATATTGCCTGATGTCTTCATACACCCCACCGCCACAGTAGACAGCACCGCTGTGGTGAGTCATACAACTCATACAACCGGATTCGGTACCGAAAACACACGTCCGCGAGCCTAGCTGACCGCGCGATTGTCAATTGTTGGCAAACGGCTTCATATACTCCACCGCTACAGGTGACGTCACCGTTGTGGTGAGTCATATAACTCATACAACCTAAAGTTGTCGCCGAAACACGCGCCCCAACGTCCGGATCAGAGGCGTTAGTACGTAAGTCATCTTCTGTGTGGAGTTGTCCGATCTAACCTACTCCGAACTGTCACATACATATTTTGACACTTTCAAATAAGTTAACCCGATAGAGTGTACAGTTACATGATAGAATGGCAGGCCGCTAGAAACTGCAGGGTACTTCATACAGCCGACGTCACGGATGTGGTGAGTCATACAACTGATACAACTTAAGCTGTGCTGACTAGAGCTTGGCAGACCGTTTACTAATTGAGTCGCTGATACTTTTGTGTCCCCGTTCGATATGCGTAGGTACTATGACATATTTTTAAAACCTATTTAGAGGCTAAAAATTCCACCCATGCCGGCATTCGAACCCGCGACCTCTGGCTATCCGTGCCAGCGCTCTTTCTAACTGAGCTAATGGGCGACTCACCGGCATCAGTGAAATTTCGAACCTCTTTACTCTATTAAATACACGTAATACAGAGAATTACGTGTATGTAATAGATATAGTATTACGTGTCCTTAGCACGGGTTAGTGCATTAAAAATAAAAAATAAATAGTATAATTATGTACTATGACATAGTTTAATATACGTCGAAAATGTAATAGTTACATAAAAATCTCGTGTCACAGTATTTGTTATAGATGTTACAATACAGTAACAGTACAATACAATACAGTATTAATTTGTTACAATGTTTACACTATTTTTATTTTTAATGCACTAACCCGTGCTAAGGAACAAATTTAAAAACCTATTTAGAGGCTAAAAATTTCACCCATGCCGGGATTCGAACCCGCAACCTCTGGCTATCCGTACCAGCGCTCTACCAATTGAGCTCAATTGGTAGAGCGCTGGTACGGATAGCCAGAGGTTGCGGGTTCGAATCCCGGCATGGGTGAAATTTTTACCCTCTAAATAGGTTTTTAAATTTGTTACAATGTCCTAGATACATGCCCGCTCTCGGAATTTACCCTGAGTCTCACGCTTCCGTCCTTCCTTCCTTCATATGCCCGATTAAACTGTCTATTTCTTATCCAGATCGGGCCCAACGTGTCCATAGGAGCCGGCGTCACGGTAAAGGCAGGAGTGCGCATCAAGGAGTCCATAATTCTAAACAACGCCACGATAAACGATCACGCGCTGGTCATGTATTCCGTTGGTGAGTTGTAAAGTTCTAAGTTGTTTTAACTATCGATCGATCTCGACGGGAGCTGACGGTACTCAAATGGGTGTCGTAAGTTTACAGAGACAAAATTTTGCTCGTCACATGACCCCAGTCACGCCTGACGGTAAACCACGACGGAGTCTAAAGCCCCGAGTACACGTTGGCCCATGCTGGCCCACTGCTCGCGCCATCGCCATTGTGTACAGTGGGCAATGGCGTATAGTGGCGGACAATTGTCTATCGTGGCGCGCAATCGGGAAGTTGTCGGTTTTTTGTGCACACTTCAAAGGAATCGTGGCGTAGCGTGGCCTGTCGTGTTTACACAGTGGCCCATCGTTTAGTTCGTCACCGACCGCTGACCGGGATAGTCATAGAGTACTTTTTTTGTTGCGTTGATTTTTTGTGAAACTACTTGAGTTTTAGATCGCCCAAAATGTCCATATCGTGGAACAATGAAGAAACCTTCAAGTTTATTCATTTATATAAATCTGAGCCCGTAATTTTTTAATAACTTTGTTGCTGTACACACTTCTGTAATATTTGTAAATAAGTAAGTAGCGGCGGCCGCAATTACTTCCACGTCCATCAGTCTTTTGCCAGACAGCAATGAGCCATGCGCCATTATGTACACACCAAGTGATCGTGGCCGACAATTGTGCATTGCAAAGCATGGCCCATCACAGGCCATTGTGTACTGGGGCCTTAAGATGTTACGGTACGATTAAAATCAGTCAACGGTCCGACCAACCTCGGTAATTGTCGTGAATCCCTCATCTCTCACATAGAGTTATCAATTTACAGATATGACCTTTAATTATATTACTATTATTATATTACCAAGATATTACTCGTTGTCGTATTAAATACAATACAAGAGCGATAAAAGCAACAAAACCGCCTTTTTAGCTCAAAACTGACACAACCGAATCGTTAACTGATTTTAATCGTATTGTACGTGCTTACCTGTTAAATACCCGTTGACTCCAGTTTTAAAGACACCCAGGTTGATTGTTTATTACTTTGTACTAAAAGAAAATTATTAGACGCAACGACACGACCTCGCAGTAGCAAATTATTTGCTTCTGTACCTAAGTATCGAGAGATCACTGACTCCCCTGATTTTGTTACCAACAGTATTTCTCAGATAGCATTTCGTTGTGAAAGGAAACTTAAAGTCGTATTCACGTCAAATATACATATGTGATGAACTGATTTACTCTATATCAATTTTAACGTCAAAAGATGGTTGTATCATCAGTGTTTCCTGGGAAATTGGTTCTCTATCGATTGATACCACTAAGCGAGCTAGAAGCAAGTTTAAACCTGCTCAAAGAGTGCTTATTTTGTTTTGTACCTACGTTCTATCTAATTTTAGCTAAAAATTAAAGCTTCTTTTCCAGTGGGCCAAGAAGCGAGCGTGGGCGAGTGGTCGCGCGTCGAGGGTACTCCGTCCGATCCTGACCCCAACAAACCGTTCGCCAAGATGGATAACACGCCGCTCTTCAACGTTGATGGACGTCTCAACCCCTCCATCACTATACTGGGTAAGTTGCCATAACTATACTTACCACTTACTCGACCAAGCCATTCGCAAAGATGGATAACACGCCGCTCTTCAACGTTGATGGACGTCTCAACCCCTCCATCACCATACTGGGTAAGTTGCCATAGCTATACTTACCACTTACTCGACCAAGGCATTCGCAAAGATGGATAACACGCCGCTCTTCAACATTGCCAGAAGCCTAATCCCCTCCATACTGGGTAAGTTGCCATAGCTATAATTACCTTTTACTCGAACAAGCCGTTCGCCAAGATGGATAACACGCCGCTCTTCAACGTTGATGGACGTCTCAACCCCTCCATCACCATACTGGGTAAGTTGCCATAGCTATACTTACCACTTACTCGACCAAGACATTCGCAAAGATGGATAACACGCCGCTCTTCAACGTTGCCAGAAGCCTAAATTCCTTCATTACTATACTGTGTAAGTTGTCATAGCTATACTTACCATTTACTCGAACAAGCCTGTCGCCAGGATGGATAACACGCCGCTCTTCAACGTTGATGGATGCTTAAACCCCTCCATCCATACTAGGTAAGTTGCCATAGCTATACTTACCATTCACTCGAACAGACCTATCGCCAAGATGGATAACACGCCGCACTTTAACGTTTCCAGAAGCCTAAACCCCTCCATCGCCATACTAGGTAAGTTGCCATAGTTGCCATTCTTACCTTTTACTGGTACCTGCTGTTCGCCAAGACGGATAACACGCCGGTCTTCAACGTTGATAGACTCCTAAACCCTTCCATCAACATACTGGGTAAGTCGCCATAGCTATACTTACCTTTTACTCAAACAAGTCGTTCGCCAATATGGATAACACACCGCTCTTCAAAGTTGATGGACGCCTAAATCCCTCCATCAACATACTGAGTAAGTTGCCATAGCTATACATATCATTGAATTGAACTAGCCATTCGCCAAGATGGATAACACGCCGCTCTTCAACATTGATAGATGCCTAAACCCTTCCATTAGTATACTGGGTAAGTTGTCATACTTGCCATCGCCACAATGGCTAGGTGTTTAGCTATATCAAATATGGCAATAGCATTGAGATCGATCTAGGCATAGATAGCAGGCAGTGGCCCATTGAGGATCACCGAGAAAGAAGGCGCAGTGCAATGGTATGTATATAGTAGGTGGACCTAGTGTGGGGACCAACGTTACGTCAATTTTTTAACAGCCTTGCAATCTTGTTTATACTATGTAAACGGTATTTGTAAACTTTATTTTGTGCATGCAACATTATTTCAATATATTATTCTTATATTATAGTAAGGCCACAAAAAGGAGCTTCTTTTGTTTGAGTGCTTGGTTTTGTTAAAGTAACATCTATTATCCTACTTACTAACATTATAAACGCGAAAGTTTGTAAGTACGGATGGATGGATGTTTGTTTCTGTTTCGCGTAAAAACTACTGAGTGGATTTTAATGAAACTTTACAATAATGTAGCTTCTATATCTATATCTATAATCAGCCCACATCAACCCACTGCTGGGCATAGGCCTCCTTTTTATTGCGCCATTCCTCACGGTCCTGTGCTAACCTGGTCCATCTCTGGCCCGCAACCCTCACGATGTCGTCTGACCATCGTGTCGGTGCTCTGCCTACCAACCTCCTTCCCTCCCTTGGCCACCACTCCGATACTGCCCTGGTCCACCGGCCGTCTTCCCTTCTAGCCAAGTGTCCCGCCCATCTCCACTTTAAGTCTGTGATCCGCTCACCAACGTCTTTGAACTTGGTTCTTCGACGAATTTCTACGTTGGATACGCGGTCCACAAGCGATATGCCTAGCACGGCACGCTCCATCGCTCTTTGTGCAACTTTTATTTTGTGCATATTTTGCTTGGTGAGCGTCCATGTTTCCGCACCGTAAGTAAGTATGGGCAGGACACATTGGTTGTAGACCTTGGTCTTAAGAGATTGTGGCAGTTTAGTCTTGAAGACGTCATCCAGTTTACCAAATGCTGCCCATCCCAGCCGAACCCTCCTTTTAATCTCCTTTACCTGGGATTCTTGGTCAAAGGATAAACAATGCCCAAGATAGACGTAATCGTTCACGACCTCTAATATAGCTTATATATCAGAATAACACATAGGCTACAATTTATAAAGATATTGTGTGAATTGTCCAAAATATAAGATATACGTGTCAAGTAAGTAGGAAAAATCTACCATCTGCGAGCTATTCTGGCGTGCGCATCCAAAACCGCTAGAGTTACACACATGTAATGTATGATGGAAATGTTTATCTTAAATAGTCCTACAAAAAACCCGCCACAATATACTCGTTTATCTATTATATCTTATGTGTAAGCCATTATAGCCAATGTTTGTTACTTATTCACGTCTAAACGGCTAAAGCAAGTTTAATAAAATTTGGTATGGAGTTAGCTGACACCCTGGAGTAACACATAGGCTACGTTTCACTGCGGAAACAAAACTTATTCCCACGGGAAAATCGACAAACGGCGAGTGACACCGCGGGGCACAGCTAGATAGGTACATGGAGTCAGGTGCCTCCAGGTAAACCAGTTGCCAAGCTGTCCTAAGTTGGCAAACTATTCAAGCTAACAGTTGAAGCTAACAGGTGGAGCTACGCTCTATAGACTCCGAGCAATCCGTACAGTCTATTTATTCTTACTTGTCCAATTTAGTAAACAAGATTCTAACCTTAAAATTGAGATCCTAAACTAAACTAAAGCCTAACTAGACATTTTCTCGCAAATTCATAAACTATCATGACCTATGTTTATAAAATTAGCAGCGTGTTATCTAAAAGAGTGTTCCAGGTTACTTCATTTATGGAAATATGGCAGTTTTGGAGTAAAAAGTCACAGTTTAAAGGTAGAATCTTGTTTACAAAATTGGACAAGTAAGAATAAATAGACTGTACGTGAATACATTGGCGAAACGAGTTTTTGTGAAATTAACATTTAATGACAATAACAGAGCTCCTAATGTTTGTATTGAGTGCCAGACACGGCCTGGGACCAGGCTTGTTAGTTTGTCTCGTGAGTTATGATGTAAACTGTCGTTTGATGTCTGTGTTGACAGGAGTATTCGGTTCTGTTGACTATTATCTTAGTGTATAGATGTGACATTATAATATTGGTATTTACGTCACAAATTTACATTGGCTTTTACGGAAGGCGAGACTCCAAAGACCGGCTGGGTTTTCATGCCGAATTATTATTTTGAAGGTGTAAATAGGGCTACTAAAGTAGCCTACGGCCCACTGTAGCCTTCTCTCAGAGAGAGAGAGAGAGAAAGTATGGACTTAATCAACACGTGTGCCCACCGCCTTTTTGTTGGTGAGAGTTTAATAGTAGGTACATTACATAACTAGGGTAGTAATACAAAGAAAGGCCGAGATCTCAGAAGTTTGCGGCCCGAGCTGCAAGCAAGGGACGTAAATATGCGATCGAGAGCTTTCTTTATTACCTCCCGTGTTGTGTACATCTTTTTATGTCTACACTTGGCCAGAAAGCCACTTTATTGCCAGGTGTGGCATAAATTACAATACTTGCTTACTTCTAGGTGCCATAGGTGACAGCTAAGGTTCTCTTCACTATAATAAGAGCAGACGCATTAGATTAAATTACATTAGATCGGATTACTTAGTCGTAATTGGGTGCTACCCAAGACTTTGTTCGCGAAGAAACTTTCATATGCATATTCCGGGATGAAAAATAGCCTATGTGCTATTCCAGGCTATAATCTAGCTCGGTTACGAATTTCATCCCAACTAGTTCAGCCGTTTGATGTGACAGTAACAAACATTCAACACACATACAAACTTTTACATTTACAATATTACTAAGATAATATAATTACATGTCAATGTTTTGTCAAATAAAATAAGTATTTTTTTGATAAAACATTTGCATTAGATTATGTAAATTAAAAATGCTCACAAAATGTTTTTTTTTTTTCAGGCGCAGGAGTGGTGGTACCAGCCGAGATGATCCTGCTAAATTCCATTGTCCTGCCGCACAAGCATCTCACAAGAAGTTTTAAGCACGAAATTATTTTATAGTGACATCCGAATTTAGAATTCTTCCATCTGAGACACTCGTCTTGGATTTGGCCTTAATAGTGTGACTTTAAGGGTTCATTATTTTTAATCCTTTTTTTTATTCTTACTTCGTTCCAAGTGAAATGTCTACTTTTCTTATAAGAAAATTATCAAAGATTTATATTTAACCAAAGTTTTAACGTATATTTATATTTACTATATATTTATATCTACTTAGGACAATAAGCAAAATTATTCCACTAAATTATATACCTACGAAAAGGTTAAACAGGGTGGTAATTTGAGAGGGGGCAGTAAGGGGAACCTAGGGGGCCTTAACCTATTTGGCTATTGTAAAACGGTCAATTTTATAAGTAATAAGTTATTCAGGCTTTTTAGCAGGTGGAGGCTTGCAAGACTAGGCTGGTCTTACTGTCAGCAGTTTTCAAGCCGCCCTTAGGCCTCTGACTTGGCTTAACGACTGCCATCTATCGAGGGCAGCCTTGCGAAGCACGGAACCGCTCGGAAAGATACTAGCGTTAGACGTCACCCATCCATGCACTGAATGCGCCCTATGTTTCGCTACGCACCTTCGTGATCGTTTAAGATCACTCAGGCAGCCGGGGCTACGAGCGATTCGGTTCAAATGAGTAACACTATTTATCTGAGCATAGAAGGGAGGGGCCCCCTCCTCTAGCCTAGAAGCTTTGATTACTTTTGTCGACAATCTGTTTCGCTACGCACCTTCGTGATCGTTTAACACTTTCGCGGATGTTTTTAAAATCTATTGTTCTTTTAATTGTTATGTATGCTATAGCATCCGCGCCTCCGCGAAAGGGTTAAGATCACTCAGGCAGCCGAAGTTACGAGCGATTCGGTTCGAATGAGTAACACTATTTATGTGAGCAAAGAAGGGAGGGGCCCCTCCTCTAGCCTAGAAGCTTTGATTACTTTTGTCGACAATCTGTTTCGCTACGCACCTTCGTGATCGTTTAAGATCACTCAGGCAGCCGAAGTTACGAGCGATTCGGTTCAAATGAGTAACACTATTTATCTGAGCATAGAAGGGAGGGGCCCCCTCCCCTCCAGCCTAGGAGCTTTGTTTTTGGAGCTTACTTTTATGGACAAGGGGGATTTCGGGAGTCATAATTACTTTTCTGATAATATTCTGCTTAATTAGGTAAATGATCTCGAATTAATGATTAGAAAAGATGTAGATTTCAAAACTTCAGTAGATAGAAGATACTTATCAGCAGCCGAATCGAATAGCATAAAAACATTGTAATGTTTATGTTATTGCTGATTGTTGTTTAGAATAAAATTTGTAAATGCAGTTAGCAATTGCTTTAAACGTTAGATGTCGTCTCATAATAGTTTCTAGTGCCAAAAAGGCGAATAGCAGTCTACTTGCTTTCCCATCTCAAATCGGCACCCCTTTTCACATTATTATGTCCAATGGAATAAGTAATTTAATAGTGATATTATCTATTATCAAAATGTGTACAAAATAAATGAAGCACAATGGTGAAACCTATTATAAAGTCGTTTTACTGGTCAATTGAAATGAAATGAAAAGGTTTTATTGAAAGTAGCGCAGAAGCTGCGGCTTAATGAACGTTACAATTCAAACTAGGCGTCCATTTCAAAATCTAGATCATTTTGGAGAAAAAATGGACCAAAAAAACGCCAAACTTAGTCTTTTCAAAGTCCTTAATTAACAGAGTTTACATAATTATTTTAAAACATAGAACTCATGCATTGTACTGTCTTTAATTCCAGACATTATTGTCATCTAAATAAACCTTTATGCTATAGTAGCCCACATTTTTAACAATTAACTTTCTAACTAGGTGGTAGATGATTACAGTTACACCTGGAGTTAAATTCGTGAGGTTCATTGAATATTGGCAATTACATCTTGTTTCATTCAGTTTTGTTGGAAAAAATGCGGTTAGTAATATAATAACATCTATCATGTTGTTAGCTTGTCCTAGGCCATTCGTTCATCTCATTAATTCGAAAAATACCGGTTGGTGTTACCAATTTCTTTACTTTTGATAATAAATTCAAAATCAAAAATGTTTTATTCAAAGTAGCACAGAAATTGCGACTTAATGAACGTTAGTAAGTTATACTAGGTATCCGTTTCGAAATCTTAATCATTTTGGAGAACAAAATGGGCAAATACAATCCAAACTCACGGCCTTACTTATACACACGATTCCACTAACGTTGTAGACTTTTAGTCCGGATCTACAACATCCGGACCTACGGATGTACTTACGGGTGTTGTTATATCGGAAGAGTCCGACCAGGTTTCGCTCCGATTCGCAGAGCTTAATCATGGTGAGCAGAGACGGAGCTCGCGTCGTCGGTTGCTCGTCTCACACTGCGGGCAAGCAATGTCTCTACAATGTGTTGTGCTTACTAAAGTTTAATCCACTAATGTTTTTACAAGTGATTTATTTAGTCTGTGGTTGTGTCTTTTCCTTGGGAAATATCCATCACAGACTATTTTGGAGTTTTTTTACAATTAAGGTAGTTGGACTTTTCAAAGTCCTTAACAAATTTTACATAGGTATAATTATTCTCAAACCTAGAACTCATCAGTAAATAAGCTTATATATGCATTAAACTGGTCTTAAGTCCAGACCTCATTGTCATCTAAATAATCTTTAATGTTATAGTAGCCCTTTTGTTACAAAGTATGCTTTTTGAATCGCGTTTCTGGCAACCTTATATCTTCTGGGATCTTACTGGTACCTAATGTAGGTATACAAAGTGACCCATAACATAAAGAATGTCTTGATAACAGTGCGGGGGTGGTCCCGGGTTCGAACCCCGGCTGGGGACAAAAAAACCCATGTCTTGGATGTTTACATGTTTGTGACTTCGTTGTTTCTGGTTCCCACGACACAGGGTATCCTAGCGTGGGGCCAGAAGCAATGTATGTGCCTGTATGTAAATATTATGTTAGGTAATCAAAGCTGAATGAAACCAAATATTGAAACGAACCCACCTTGCTTGGATTTTATAAGTTACGTGCACTTTGTTAATTTATAATACCAAGTCAAGTAATACTGGTCATATCAGTCGAATGCACCCTAATAGGTGGGCGAAACTCGCCACCGAGTGGGTGCCACACGACTGACTTCGAAATCGAGGCCGGTCTAGAAGACGGTGGAGAGATAGATGATCTCGACAACCATCTGCCGATGCCGGAGTGACCTGAGATGGCCCAGGCCAGAAAACTCTGGACTGAATTGGCGGAGGCCTTTGCCCCGTAGTGGGACACAAACATAGAGACTACGTAAAAATACGTTAAAAAAATACCTGTACCAATCGCTCTGAAGAAGAACTTGGCACAGCACGTAATTATACACATCGTTTTTTCTGTGCATTTACCAACTTGCAGAGGATGGTACAAGTGCTAAGCACCCCTGTACATCTACGATATGTCCCAGGCATATAGCGTCTCAATAATAATTACACTCATCTACAAGGTATCTAATTTTGAAATCGTTAAGCTATATTTTGAGAGAATGTTCTTTTCATTGTGAGAAACTGGGTCAAACGCCCAAAATGAAATTGACTTCGTAAGAAGGCTCGCAAACGTGGTCGACCCAAGCGGATATAGCGGGACGAACGCCACGACCTTTTACAGGCTGGTAGGTGGCCATGAACAGGGCAGAGTGGAAAGCGAAAGGAGACCTTTGCCCAGCAGTGGGACTTAATCGTGGCTACATAAAAAATGGACTTCTTTAAAATGTTACTTTAGTAAATAAAACGTAGTGTAAATCGCCTAAGTCACATCCCCGTACCCCGCTTATGAAACCTGAAATAGTCGTAATAAAAACGACGTTTGGGCACGTTATTAAGCCAGACGTTATAACGGCATCCGCGTCGCGGTAAGCATAGCGAGTCAATGATGTTTGTCAACATTCGAGGAAAACTGATTTCTGTTGTCGTGGAATGCACTGTTGATGCTTACGTGATTCCGATCGATAAACTCGTGTAAAATCTGGTAGGCAAATAGGTATACAATCGGCCATAATAAGAGGTGGTCGATATCAACAATTGTATGGCTCCACTGCTGGGGCACGGGTCTCTTCCTGGAACGCAGGAAGGTTAGGCATACTCCACCACGGGGGGCCAAGTCCGGGTTGGTGAAGGATTTGTAAGTCAATGGTGGGCCTTACTGTACAAAGCCGTCCATTAGGCCTCTGGCATGTTTAATTACTGCCATTACATGACAGGCGTGCCTTGCGAAGCACAGAAGTGCTCGTTTAAAATGCCACTAGCGGTAGTCACGGCACGGTCACCCATCCTGCACGTGACAGCGCCTGCTGTTGCTTAACTCAAGTGATTTATTCCAATCACTCGGTTTGACTAGGCCACGAGCGCTTCCCAATAAGGGGTGGGTGGGTAGGTTACTAATAATATTTCAGGTAGGTAGTCTGTACAATATAGGACAGCTGAATCTATTTCTTAGCGTGTCGATGGCAGGCCATCTTGGCGAAATGATTTTACAATCAGCGCCAGGGACTCGCTGATTCTTACCCAGGGTGCGGCAGACGTACGTATATGGGCTCCTAATAGGTACACACTCGCCTGGCAGCCAGCGAATTATCTTTCATTGCGAGTTACACAGGACAAACCTGTATTGCCGATTGTATACGACCCGCAATTAATGATAAACTTTCGGGCGTGTAGGTATACTTAGTCCAAAAAGTGTAGAAATTTAAAGAGGAAGGTTTTGCTCAGACCTTTTGTCTGTTTAGTTATTTCATGCAATAAAAACTACAGCCATTGCGTTAAAAAGATGTGTTTAATCAAAGGTAGTAAATGGTCTTCAAAAGTACACAAATCAATTTCATAGATGGCGCTTACAGGCGTGGCCATAGAAGAACCAGAATACGGCTGTCAAAGTTTATGGCTACCGCCATCTATGAATCTATTTCTTAATTTGAGCTGAAAACGGCTCATTTTCGATAATACCACTGATGAAGTTTCACATCCGGTTTCTTGAATTTTGGACAAACTGTAGAGTCAATGAGTACGTACGAGGAGGCTCCTTTCATGCACCCCGGATTCGAAATTAGTACCACAAATATAGCTCTTGATATGCTAATTACCTACCTAATAATATTATAATTTCCCAGAGGTAATTCGTAAGTATAGGTACTCAGAAATAAAAAAAATGGTTTCAGACTTTCAAACAAAAATACCTATCAGACATCTTTACTGCAATAGGTTTGATTGATTGATTAACAATTTATTTACAAAAGACACACACACGTATACAAAGTGAAGCCATAAGAATCTGGTTACAAGTCACAGCACGAAGAAATAATAAACAAACAATACAGTAGCATTGGTACATGAAAAGCGAAACACACAGACAACTAGCCATACACGGTACGGCAATGTACCCGGGCAATGTACTGGACTAAGAGTGACCAACGTAGGTGTGGCAAACGTAAATGGGCTCCGACTAAGCATGTGCTGGAAGTTCGGAAAAAAACTTCAGCGCTGATATTCTGCCGGTACCCGGTGTGCGCGACATGCAGCGCCAAGAGAGCTGAGGTGCGGTTGGAAAAAACTTTTATCAGACCGGTTTAAATTGTGTAATGCTGATTTCAGTATCAGTAATTGTGTAATGAATCAGTATATTTATATATTGAACTAGGGGGCGAGCCCCCTGCGCGCTTACGCGCGCCAACCCCCAGCCGCTCCGAGCTGCGCTCTCCGCGGCGCTCGGCCTAGGGCCTCGCTAGACACTTATTGTAGTGAATTGTTGCATGGGAACATGTATGGTCTCGGCCTTCGGCCTCGGCCTGGACGGAGCTCGGCCTTCGGCCTCGCCGCGACGGGGTTCCTCGTGCCCGCTCCGCGGAGCTCGGCCTCCGGCCTCGCGAGTTTGTCTCTTTTTGCTCTTGCGCTGGTACGCCGTAACCTGAACGGTCTCGGCCTTCGGCCTCGGCCTGGACGGAGCTCGGCCTTCGGCCTCGCCACAGCGGGGTTTCTCGTGCCCGCTCCGCAGAGCTCGGCCTGCGGCCTCGCAAGTTTGTCCCTTTTTGCTCTTGCGCTGGTACTTGTGCGCCGCAATTTGAATGAATTCTAAATAAACCTTTATGCTATAGTAGCCCACATTTTTAACAATTAACTTTCTAACTAGGTGGTAGATGATTACAGTTACACCTGGAGTTAAATTCGTGAGGTTCATTGAATATTGGCAATTACATCTTGTTTCATTCAGTTTTGTTGGAAAAAATGCGGTTAGTAATATAATAACATCTATCATGTTGTTAGCTTGTCCTAGGCCATTCGTTCATCTCATTAATTCGAAAAATACCGGTTGGTGTTACCAATTTCTTTACTTTTGATAATAAATTCAAAATCAAAAATGTTTTATTCAAAGTAGCACAGAAATTGCGACTTAATGAACGTTAGTAAGTTATACTAGGTATCCGTTTCGAAATCTTAATCATTTTGGAGAACAAAATGGGCAAATACAATCCAAACTCACGGCCTTACTTATACACACGATTCCACTAACGTTGTAGACTTTTAGTCCGGATCTACAACATCCGGACCTACGGATGTACTTACGGGTGTTGTTATATCGGAAGAGTCCGACCAGGTTTCGCTCCGATTCGCAGAGCTTAATCATGGTGAGCAGAGACGGAGCTCGCGTCGTCGGTTGCTCGTCTCACACTGCGGGCAAGCAATGTCTCTACAATGTGTTGTGCTTACTAAAGTTTAATCCACTAATGTTTTTACAAGTGATTTATTTAGTCTGTGGTTGTGTCTTTTCCTTGGGAAATATCCATCACAGACTATTTTGGAGTTTTTTTACAATTAAGGTAGTTGGACTTTTCAAAGTCCTTAACAAATTTTACATAGGTATAATTATTCTCAAACCTAGAACTCATCAGTAAATAAGCTTATATATGCATTAAACTGGTCTTAAGTCCAGACCTCATTGTCATCTAAATAATCTTTAATGTTATAGTAGCCCTTTTGTTACAAAGTATGCTTTTTGAATCGCGTTTCTGGCAACCTTATATCTTCTGGGATCTTACTGGTACCTAATGTAGGTATACAAAGTGACCCATAACATAAAGAATGTCTTGATAACAGTGCGGGGGTGGTCCCGGGTTCGAACCCCGGCTGGGGACAAAAAAACCCATGTCTTGGATGTTTACATGTTTGTGACTTCGTTGTTTCTGGTTCCCACGACACAGGGTATCCTAGCGTGGGGCCAGAAGCAATGTATGTGCCTGTATGTAAATATTATGTTAGGTAATCAAAGCTGAATGAAACCAAATATTGAAACGAACCCACCTTGCTTGGATTTTATAAGTTACGTGCACTTTGTTAATTTATAATACCAAGTCAAGTAATACTGGTCATATCAGTCGAATGCACCCTAATAGGTGGGCGAAACTCGCCACCGAGTGGGTGCCACACGACTGACTTCGAAATCGAGGCCGGTCTAGAAGACGGTGGAGAGATAGATGATCTCGACAACCATCTGCCGATGCCGGAGTGACCTGAGATGGCCCAGGCCAGAAAACTCTGGACTGAATTGGCGGAGGCCTTTGCCCCGTAGTGGGACACAAACATAGAGACTACGTAAAAATACGTTAAAAAAATACCTGTACCAATCGCTCTGAAGAAGAACTTGGCACAGCACGTAATTATACACATCGTTTTTTCTGTGCATTTACCAACTTGCAGAGGATGGTACAAGTGCTAAGCACCCCTGTACATCTACGATATGTCCCAGGCATATAGCGTCTCAATAATAATTACACTCATCTACAAGGTATCTAATTTTGAAATCGTTAAGCTATATTTTGAGAGAATGTTCTTTTCATTGTGAGAAACTGGGTCAAACGCCCAAAATGAAATTGACTTCGTAAGAAGGCTCGCAAACGTGGTCGACCCAAGCGGATATAGCGGGACGAACGCCACGACCTTTTACAGGCTGGTAGGTGGCCATGAACAGGGCAGAGTGGAAAGCGAAAGGAGACCTTTGCCCAGCAGTGGGACTTAATCGTGGCTACATAAAAAATGGACTTCTTTAAAATGTTACTTTAGTAAATAAAACGTAGTGTAAATCGCCTAAGTCACAT
Source organism: Yponomeuta sedellus (assembly GCA_934045075.1). Lineage (NCBI taxonomy): Eukaryota > Metazoa > Arthropoda > Insecta > Lepidoptera > Yponomeutidae > Yponomeuta > Yponomeuta sedellus. The sequence continues at coordinate 11,180,119 of OW203744.1, read as the reverse complement.
CCCCGTACCCCGCTTATGAAACCTGAAATAGTCGTAATAAAAACGACGTTTGGGCACGTTATTAAGCCAGACGTTATAACGGCATCCGCGTCGCGGTAAGCATAGCGAGTCAATGATGTTTGTCAACATTCGAGGAAAACTGATTTCTGTTGTCGTGGAATGCACTGTTGATGCTTACGTGATTCCGATCGATAAACTCGTGTAAAATCTGGTAGGCAAATAGGTATACAATCGGCCATAATAAGAGGTGGTCGATATCAACAATTGTATGGCTCCACTGCTGGGGCACGGGTCTCTTCCTGGAACGCAGGAAGGTTAGGCATACTCCACCACGGGGGGCCAAGTCCGGGTTGGTGAAGGATTTGTAAGTCAATGGTGGGCCTTACTGTACAAAGCCGTCCATTAGGCCTCTGGCATGTTTAATTACTGCCATTACATGACAGGCGTGCCTTGCGAAGCACAGAAGTGCTCGTTTAAAATGCCACTAGCGGTAGTCACGGCACGGTCACCCATCCTGCACGTGACAGCGCCTGCTGTTGCTTAACTCAAGTGATTTATTCCAATCACTCGGTTTGACTAGGCCACGAGCGCTTCCCAATAAGGGGTGGGTGGGTAGGTTACTAATAATATTTCAGGTAGGTAGTCTGTACAATATAGGACAGCTGAATCTATTTCTTAGCGTGTCGATGGCAGGCCATCTTGGCGAAATGATTTTACAATCAGCGCCAGGGACTCGCTGATTCTTACCCAGGGTGCGGCAGACGTACGTATATGGGCTCCTAATAGGTACACACTCGCCTGGCAGCCAGCGAATTATCTTTCATTGCGAGTTACACAGGACAAACCTGTATTGCCGATTGTATACGACCCGCAATTAATGATAAACTTTCGGGCGTGTAGGTATACTTAGTCCAAAAAGTGTAGAAATTTAAAGAGGAAGGTTTTGCTCAGACCTTTTGTCTGTTTAGTTATTTCATGCAATAAAAACTACAGCCATTGCGTTAAAAAGATGTGTTTAATCAAAGGTAGTAAATGGTCTTCAAAAGTACACAAATCAATTTCATAGATGGCGCTTACAGGCGTGGCCATAGAAGAACCAGAATACGGCTGTCAAAGTTTATGGCTACCGCCATCTATGAATCTATTTCTTAATTTGAGCTGAAAACGGCTCATTTTCGATAATACCACTGATGAAGTTTCACATCCGGTTTCTTGAATTTTGGACAAACTGTAGAGTCAATGAGTACGTACGAGGAGGCTCCTTTCATGCACCCCGGATTCGAAATTAGTACCACAAATATAGCTCTTGATATGCTAATTACCTACCTAATAATATTATAATTTCCCAGAGGTAATTCGTAAGTATAGGTACTCAGAAATAAAAAAAATGGTTTCAGACTTTCAAACAAAAATACCTATCAGACATCTTTACTGCAATAGGTTTGATTGATTGATTAACAATTTATTTACAAAAGACACACACACGTATACAAAGTGAAGCCATAAGAATCTGGTTACAAGTCACAGCACGAAGAAATAATAAACAAACAATACAGTAGCATTGGTACATGAAAAGCGAAACACACAGACAACTAGCCATACACGGTACGGCAATGTACCCGGGCAATGTACTGGACTAAGAGTGACCAACGTAGGTGTGGCAAACGTAAATGGGCTCCGACTAAGCATGTGCTGGAAGTTCGGAAAAAAACTTCAGCGCTGATATTCTGCCGGTACCCGGTGTGCGCGACATGCAGCGCCAAGAGAGCTGAGGTGCGGTTGGAAAAAACTTTTATCAGACCGGTTTAAATTGTGTAATGCTGATTTCAGTATCAGTAATTGTGTAATGAATCAGTATATTTATATATTGAACTAGGGGGCGAGCCCCCTGCGCGCTTACGCGCGCCAACCCCCAGCCGCTCCGAGCTGCGCTCTCCGCGGCGCTCGGCCTAGGGCCTCGCTAGACACTTATTGTAGTGAATTGTTGCATGGGAACATGTATGGTCTCGGCCTTCGGCCTCGGCCTGGACGGAGCTCGGCCTTCGGCCTCGCCGCGACGGGGTTCCTCGTGCCCGCTCCGCGGAGCTCGGCCTCCGGCCTCGCGAGTTTGTCTCTTTTTGCTCTTGCGCTGGTACGCCGTAACCTGAACGGTCTCGGCCTTCGGCCTCGGCCTGGACGGAGCTCGGCCTTCGGCCTCGCCACAGCGGGGTTTCTCGTGCCCGCTCCGCAGAGCTCGGCCTGCGGCCTCGCAAGTTTGTCCCTTTTTGCTCTTGCGCTGGTACTTGTGCGCCGCAATTTGAATGGTCTCGGCCTTCGGCCTCGGCCTAAACGGAGCTCGGCCTTCGGCCTCGCCGCGCAGAACTTTTTGTGCCCGCTTCGCGAAGCTCGGCCTCCGGCCTCGCAAGTTTGTCTCATTTCTCTATTGAAAAGTCAATTTTAGTACTAAATCTCCATACAAAAATTTGTCATTTTCAATCATCAATATCTCGGCTGCCATCTTGAAATTCCAAGATGTCGGATTTTTCTCATATACCTGGGTCCTTTGGCAACGCGATGCCGCTTACGGCATATCTCCAGCATATGCCCAGTTGGCTGCCGACTTTTTTGCGCAAAGGTCGATTTTTCGGTCGGCTATATCTGCGCCGCCATTTTGAATTTCGAACAACCAAATTTTTTTTTTCAATCGGATCACTAAAACACCATTCTATCAAAATTTCATCCAAATCGGCCGGTAAACAACAGAGTTAGCACCTTTGCGTAGTGGACCGCGTTCGAAATTCAAAAATCGGCTCCATAGGATGGCTGTATATCGTACATTCCCTACAACTTTGTCATACATCATTTTCGTCCAATTCGCACCATTTCCGAGATAACGTATGGATGTTAGATCAGTGAGTATACCGTATTGTAGCTTTTTATATATATATATATATATATATATATATATATATATATATATATATATATATATATATATATATATATATATATATATATATATATATATTTACATCTGGGTACCGATTCAGCGTCCTTTCATTTCGCATCATTGTGACGTCCACCATTACTAGCAGGTTTAGATCGACTCTGCCAGTGAATATTAGTTACTAAATTACCTGCTATTGCAGTGTATTACTTAGTTTTTCCATAAAGTAATTTATATCGATATACAAATATATGTATACCACCATGCACACTCATAGCTATGGAAACCCCCTTCCATATTGCGATCCATTTTACACCCGGCGAATATTTTATAATATTATTTCACATCATCGACTATACCAGCTCCTTTAAAATGCGACGTTGCCATGTTGCCATATTTGTATTATTGTTTGAAAGAATACCACTTCTTGCTCGATAGGAACGTGGTGTTGCGTTCCTGGTAAGTAAGGCGTCCGAACTCCGGACCTGCATTTGTCCTTAGTTTTTAACACAAAGAATTCTCAATTAAATAAAGGGTCGAAACTTTTCTGGATTGTATCTCCTGGATGGGCCACGCTGTTAGCTTATCATCAGGTATGCCTTATGCTTTGCCTATCCAGTTGAATACCAAAATATCCGGATATTGGAATACAAGTGGATGTATGAAGGTAACTTTGAGTAGGAAATATGCTAAGTGACCGTTTAAGAAAGAATGTTTAAATCAATGTGTATGAATGCTACACCGGTATTTTCTTATGGCATAGGTGTATCGCGCAATTTTATTACCGTATACAAAAGTCATATGTGACCAGTCATATGTCAAGTGACCGTCTTCTTTTTGACTTGAAATTTATTTATTTTAATAATTGAAGACCGTCAATTTTCTTAAAATTGCTCGGTATGCGAGTTATTTGAAATGTTGGGCAGGGTAAAAAAACAAACGGGCGGTTGGTATTGACCTCACCAGGAGAGCTGATAAAATACGGCGGAGAGAAGTTGCATAAGCTGGTCTGGGAACTATTTGTTCGCATGTGGGAGCAGAAGCGCGCCCCGGATACCTTTACAGAATCGCGCATAAATGCTCTCTACAAGAACAAAGGTGACCGATCTGACTGCAACACTTATCGCGGTATTTCGTTTCTTTCTGCCCCCGGAAAGGTCTTTGCTAGAGTTCTCTTAAACCGCCTAAAGAACTTGTCCGTTAAGATTCTGCCAGAAATCCAGTTTGGCTTCCGACCGGACCAAGGCATATGCGAAGCTATATTCTCTGTGCGTCAACTGCAAGAAAAGAGCAGAAAACAGGGTCGTCAGCTATACCTTTGCTTTGTGGACCTAGAGAAGGCTTTCGACAGCGTGCCTCGGGAAGCTCTATCGTTTGTGCTAGGTAAGCTTGAGTGCACGCAAAAGTTTGTGAGACTGCTTAGACTCCTGCATGACGACATGCAATGCTGCGTTGCCATAGACGCTGATCAGACAGACTTCTTCCTCGTTACCTGTGGGGTGAAGCAAGGTTGCGTTTTAGCAAATATTCTGTTCGCCTTATACTTTGCGGTGGTAGTTAGAGGAGTCTTACAAACTGTTTCTCAAGGAGTTCGCATCCGCTTCCGCACAGACGGGAGCCTTTTCAACTTGGCTAGACTTAAGGCTCGCACTAAAGTCTCACACGCACTGATCACCGAGATCATGTATGCTGATGACCAGTGATAGGAATGGAGCGGGCTTATTTACCTAAACTTCGAGGAACAGAGACAAAAATCGGAGACTTTGCGCCATTCCTATCACTGCTGATGACAATCATGTGCTTCGTAGCAGAATCCCCAGACGGCCTGCAACAGCTAATGTCAGCATTTCACCAAGCCTGCCGTAAGTTCGGCCTGAAGATCAGTGTCAATAAGACGGAGGTGATGTCCCTGGACATACACGGTCACGAGACACTGGCCATAAAACTTGGTGAGGATGTGCTGAAGCAGGTGGATAAATTTCGCTATCTGGGCAACACTGTAACATCCAAGTGTGACCTTGATGCTGAGATAAATAGCAGGGTAGGTGCCGCAGCTGCAGCATTCGGCAAGCTGTGTTCCAAGGTCTTCTGCTCTCATGACCTTAAGTTGACCACTAAGATATCGACATACATGGTAATCGAGCTGCCAAACCTCTTATAGTCCTTTGAGAGGTGGTGTGTATACCGCCGCCACATTAGCACTCTGAATCGCTTCCACCTTAAATGCCTTCGTACCATCATGAAGATCAGATGGTCTGTTAGAGTGCGAAATACCGAAGTTCTGCGACGAGCCAATGTTGGTGGCATTGAGGCCTATTTAATGCGTCGACAGCTTCGGCGGTGCGGTCACGTATCTCGTATGGCGGAGGAAAGAGTGGTGAAGCGCATCTTATTCTGAACTAGATGAGGGCAAGCGGAATCATGGCGGTCCCCTCCTCCGGTACAAGGATGTCCAAAAGCGACACATGAATAGATGCAACATAGAGCCCTCCCGCTGGGAACGGGAACGTGGCAGCACAGCAGCCAGAATGGTCCAGGATGGTGAACAGCCAAGTACGTGAGTTCGAGGCTCAGCGTAAAGCTGACCTTGTCACCAAACGCGACCAGTTAAAGGCTCGCCCACCTGCTGCCATTACATATAACTATGAGAACGGCATGCTCACGTGCCCTCAATGTGCACGGAGTTTCGCCGCGAAGATAGGCTACATAAGCCAAGCGCCATATTTCTGATTAAGGGTCAAAGTGGTCGCTATGGCCGAAATCGGTCGGAGCAATCATCATCATCATACGTCACACTATAAGTTTTGCGTAACTTAAAAAACAACATGTTATAACCAAAATATTATGTTTATTGCTTTTCAAAATACTCTCCTTTACATTTTAAAGATGTTTTCATGCGATCGAACCATTTTTTAAAACCATAGATCTGAAGGCATGTTTTCTACGTGCTGATTGAACGCATTTACTGCCTCTTCAGAGTTGGTAAAAGTAAAACCTCTCATCAAATCTTTGATTTTGGGGAAAACACAGAAATCACAGGTTGCTAGCTCGGGGCTATGAGCAGGATGGGTGACGCGTTGTACTTTTTCGAAAGCTAAAAATGACTTAGTTTTGCTTTGGCCGCGTGTCATGATGTAGGAGAACGCGGCTTTTTGGTCGTCTTTCGCGAACCTTTTCTAACACCCTGGGTAAACAAATGGTTGAATACCACTCGGCATTAACATTCTTTTGATCTTTGAGTGGAATTGTACAGATGGGACCCGTAGCTGAGAAAAAAAGGGATCATTTTTTTACCAACGTTTCTCGCCTGCTTAACTTTTGTTGGCCGGTTTATTTTTTAAACACCCATTCACAAGATTGCTGTTTTTTTTCGTCTACTGTGAAAATGTCATAAACAGCATTAGAATGTCCATGGTCGTACTTTAGTAGCATTTGTGAGCACCATTCCACGCGAGCCCGCTTCTGCTCCGCTGTCAGTTTAAGAGGGATCTAACGACAACTAAGTTTGCCAACTTTCAATACTTCGTGTAAAATTTTCTGAATTTGGCTCATACCAATCCTCAATTAGTTCTCGAATTGTTTCATAGTTAATCCGCGAAATTTCTTCAATTAGCCGCTTAACAGTAGCCACATTATTTTCGTTGACGGCAGTTGAAGGCGTCATGTAAAGAAACTCCACCTCTCTAAAATTCAGCAAACCATCGCCTCACGGTGCTCAAACATGGTGCTTCTCTTCCAAAAGCATTTTGAAGATGAGCGGCACAGTTTTGCGGGGAGAGAGAACTTTTTATGCCTTGATGTATGTGTACGCTACCGCATGTGTACCACTTTGTACCATATGTGACCTCTAATTTTATAAGGAACTCTATTCCCTAAGATACAGGTTTTGCTTAGTTTAGGGGATAGAAGAGTGACACTGTTTTTAAACTCATGTTGTACAGCCTCTGCCTATTTTAAGTGTGTGCGTACCTATACTTTAGTCACTGTCTCTGTAAATTGACTGTATTCGTGTTTTTGCTACATGTACAATAAATAAATTATTATTATTACATATATTAAAATCATAAAAAATCATCGCTCTAACATCCTTTCGACTGAATTCCATTTTCGTTGCGTACGTAGAACTTTGATGTGTGATAAAAATCAATTGACCAATGATTTCCCCCGCCGAATGTCTATTATTACTAAAAGCTTTCAAAAAATATTACATTCGAAACTCAAATAGTTTCGATAAGCTAGAAGTGCAAAACTTTTAGTGTGCCCCATGTAGTACATGGTACTCGTTTATTTAATAGTTTTTAAATCTCTCATGATCGGCAAGTAGGTTCTTATTACCTCCAAATGGGGCTTGTAGGTGACTAATTAGCGGTTTAGGGTAATAATGTAGCTAGAAAAGCCCTAGGGCTAAACAATAAAAAAAAAACACTTCTTTCTTTCAAAAAGTTCGCGTACATCTAACCATCATACTGGCAATATAACATCATGCATTCAGCGTAATGACCAAAGAGGTCGCTTGCTATTCAGCCTTGTCTTTGTGTGAGTATAATAGTCATCAATTTTAAATATTGAACGGCGAAGCACAATTTCGTTCTTGAAAAATAACTTAAAACGTTATTTCCTTGATTTTTTTAATGAAAAAGGCAAGAATAGAAAACTTTTACTTTAAAATGTTTTATTCTTGTAATGCCGGTTTTTTTCTACTTACCTCACAATCGAGATGTAAAGCAGATTAGTTAGCTCGGGTGTAAGCATCAATTGCACCCTCGAACTTATCTCGGGCTGCAATTGATGCCGTACTTGGCTACTAATATACTATTAATCATTTAATAGCATTCGTTTAATGTAATCGTCATGAGCTTTAAATTAAAATTGCGCTGTTTATGTAAACAGACGCCAGTTGGTCGAATACTGTTTGCTTCAATGTTTGGCGTCCGTATGTTGTACATATATACGCCACTTCTTCAAAATACGAACGCGTGATACTTAGCAGTGTGAAAATTGTGGAGCAACTAACGCCCGTTTAGTTGTTTATTCAAGACTATATTCATGTTCCTTAACTTCAACTTAAACGGTTCATTAATTATTATTAAAATATTGGTATTTTTTTATTATTTATTAATATTTATTAGTCTTTTAGTAAATCAGTATTTAGTAACAGGGCCTTTGGCTAAGTCTTTGGTTAACTTACGTTATTGTGACCTTATAAAACACTGCCCATTAATTTTCGTGAAATGATAATAATTTTAATCAACATCTAGTATTGACATGGTAAATATTGAAACGGCATTCAAAAATTTACTCGTCGTTCCTTCAACCTTCTCTTTGAGAACGGCATTTCAGTTACATTAACACAGTCGTCACAAATTAGATCGCACTAAACGGCAACGTCGCAATTCGCAGCAACAAGTGACGGGACGCCAAATGAGGCGCACTATGAACTGGCGATTGAAGACAGCAGCGCCACCGATATTGGCTACGAAAATGCGCGGAACTACGGAATTATTCAGTTCAGTCAGAACGGAAGAAAAATGACTTCCAAGTTTATTTTTTTATTTTTTATTATTTGTGGTCAGCAGCGTAAGAGGAGGCGATTGGAACGGGTCTCCTATTTGACTTCCGTATATCGGACGTCAGAAGCAGGTGGACGTCCGATTAAATGTAAAAAAGCCCATAATGGACGCCGAATCTGTAGTAGGATGTAAATATATATATATATATATATATATATATATATATATATATATATATATATATATATATATATATGCTGGAGTAAATTTAGTGGTTTCATTTACTGCTGTATTGATAGCGAATTGTATTTTGTTTAAATTAACGTCCCATGTGCGGTGGTCTTCGTCGACAAAACATGCGATTGCTGTAATTATCGTTTTATTGTATCTTTCGACCGTATTGACCTGGGGGCAATAGCGTGGTGTGTAGTGAATTTTAGGTATGTCGTAAAGTGTGAATAGGTCGTGTAGTTCCTGGCTTATCATCTGAGGGCCGTTGTCTAATATTATGGTTTCTGGTATGCCGTAGACCATAAAGACAAGGTTCTCTAATATGTGCCTGATGATACCTGAAGTTGCTCGTTTAATTGGGAAGATTAAACAATATTTGGAAAAGCAACATGTTACGACAAATATGAATCTGTTAAGTTTACGGGTTATAGGTAAAGGGCCAATGAGATCGATAGATATGCATTGAAAAGGTCGAGAGCAAGTTTTAGGCTTGCCCATAAGGCCAATAGTTTTTTGGTTTTGATGTTTGTATGCAAGGCACGTATCGCATTTAGAAACGAAGGAGGCGATGTCTTTATACATGCCTGGCCAGAAATAGGACTGTTTAATACGGTGATGAGTTTTAAGGGTACCGAAATGAGCGGCCGTGGGTGTGGAGTGGTTTTCTGTTATAATAGTATGCATAAGATCTTTGGGAATCACTTGTTTCCAAGTAAATTCTGAGTTATATGGTGTATTAGAGCGTGTATATCTATAGAGTTTATCGTCTTTAATCATGTAGTCAGGTGTGGAGGTTGGATTAGTTTTACATTTAGTGAAGATATCGGTAAACCATTTGTCAGTGGTTTCTGTAGGGTTAAAGTTAATAATGTTAACAGGTATGGAACGGGATAAAATGTCGGGTACTACATGGTCTTTGCCTTGTTTATGTTTGATGTCGAAATTGAACATTGAAAGGCGGATACTCCAACGGGCTAGTCTACCTGTGGGATTATCCAATTTTAGGAACCACTGGAGAGCTGCGTGATCAGTATAAATGGTAAATTTTTTGCCATTATCAAGGTAGCAACGCCAGTGTTCTAAGGCTGTAATTACACTTAGCAGTTCGCGTTCAGTGATAGAATAGTTTCTCTCTGCGCTTGATAAAGATTTGCTCATATAAGCTATAGGTTTTTCGACTCCGTCATAGGTTTGGGTAAGCATGGCTCCAAGGCCAAAGCTTGATGCATCACAGTGTACCTGGAATGGTTTATTGAAATCTGGGCAAGATAAAATAGGTGTGGAAACAAGAGCTTCTTTTATTTTGTTAAAAGCCTTATCAGCTTCTTGTGTCCATTTGAAAGGAGGAGCTTTTTTGCTAGTAGAAGTAAGTTTGTTTAGTGGAGCTGTTAAGTTGCTGAGGTTTGGTACAAAGCGTCTATACCAGCTCACTGTACCTAGAAATTGTTTAACTTGTTTAGCAGTTACAGGTGTTTTAATATCTAATATTGCTTTCACTTTTTCAGGGTCAGTATGGAGACCTTTTTCATCAATAATATAACCCAGATATTTTAACTCTTTACGGAAGAAAGCGCATTTGGGATAATTTATTGTAATATTTGCCTGTATTAGTTTTTTATGGATTTTGTTGAGTAATTCTACGTGATGTTCGAATGTGGTAGTGGCTATGACAATATCGTCTAAGTAGCAGAATACAGAGTTATCGAAATCGGCCGAGAAAAGATTATCAATAAATCTTTGTTGGGTAGCGGGGGCGTTAGTGAGACCAAAGGGCATAACTTTAAATTGGTACATTCCACGACCTGGAACGTGAAAAGCAGTTTTAGGTCTGTCATCAAGCTTGAGGGGAATCTCCCAGAAGGCTTTAGCGATATCAATGGATGATAAATATTTGGCATCACGAAGGTTGTCAAGTATATCCGAAATAAAGGGAAGTTTATAAGCATCTTTTTTGGTAATTGAATTTAATTTTCGGCTGTCCACGCAAAAGCGCCATTTGCCATCTTTTTTTGGAGTAATTATGACTGGACTAAGCCAAGGGCTTTCGCAAGGTTCGATCACATCTAGTTCTATCGTCAACTTCTTTGCAGAGAGCTTTCTGTTTTTCTGGTGAGAGTCGATAGCAGCGTTGACGAAGAGGGGGGTGATCGCCTGTATCTATTTGGTGCTCTGCCATATGGGTTTTGCCTAGTGGTAATACTTCAGTGGATATGTTTTTGAATTTTGCCATGATTGCGTCTGCGGTAATTTGTTGACATTCTGAAAGGTTATTGTAGGAATGGATATGTTTGTTATCGGTAGTGATATTAAATGATTTGTTAGTAGAAGAATTGAAGATTCTAATTTTGGAAAGGATATCTGGTCCTAGGTTAAATTGTTTCTAGAAGTCTATCCCTAGAATAAATGATTCGGTGATAGCTGGAATAACATGTGCTGTTATAAGTGAAAACTTGTTGTTGAAATTAATTGGTAGTGTTATCGTGCCGATGGAGGTAATGGATTGGCCGTTTCCTACACTGGCCTTAATTATTTGTTGCTTGTCAATAGTATAGCCTAAGTTTAGGAGAGTTTTATGGGAGTTGTCGCCAAGTATTGTTAGTGAGCTACCGCTATCTAACAGGCCGTTTAAGGTTAATTGGTTTACCTGAACTTGAACATACGGGCGTTCCGTATCTACTTTGTTAGAGAATAAAGTAGAAATATTATAGGATTTGAAGAATATGGTAATGGTCTGTAGCCATTCTTTCCAATCCGTTTCGTTAAAATTATTAGTAGGGTAAATACGATCCTCGTTAATTAGTTTTTTGGAACATTACAATTAGGGCAATGAGTAAATTTTACGTCAGGTCTGCCACAACGGTAACAGACTAAGCGTGTACTAGTACAGTCGCGTAGTAAATGTGTATCGACTCGACATCTTGGGCAAGTAAATATAGTTTGCCGCGAGTCAGAAGGTTTTTTAATAGTATGTACGGGTAAGTTTTTATTGTTAAATGGGTATTCGGGAATGTTTGGAATGTACCTATTTGGTTGTGGCTTAGCATGGGTGGACTCAGCTGTTTGAGTAGCTGGATTAGATATTTCCAAGCAGCTTTCTGTCCATTTGCATGCCTCTAGCAAAGAATTTATAGAGTTTAAGTCACTGGGTGATAAGCGCTGTGCGTATTCGTGTCTTAAATTTCGGCGAATGGTATTAATTTTTTCTTTCTCTGACGGGGGGTCGTATAATTTTGAAAATAGTGATTGTATAGCTGTGAAGTATTGAATCACACGTTCATTTGGTTTTTGTATGCGTTCATCAATAATCTTCTTTAACTTGTAGTCGTGGTCGACTATTTCAAAATCAGTTACTAGTGCTGTTTTGAAAGATTGCCAATCACGTAATTGATCTTTTTTTGATGTAAACCAGTCTAAAGCTGTATGTTGTAAAATATCGAAAAGGTTAGTGTATAGTTTGGTGTGAGGTATATTTTTGATATCTGCAATTTCTTCAATTTTTTTTATAAATTCTTTTGGGCAGCTGTCTCCTTTAAATACATATTTTTTAAATTCGTTTCCTGTTCTGTTGTCCGAAATGTTAATTAATTTTTGGGTTAATGTTTCGAAATACACATTTGCTTGTAATTGGTTGTTAGTGGTTGGTGTGGTTATTGTTGAGTGGTATTGTGATGGGCCTGGGGTGTATTCTAATGTTGTGAAGTGTGTTTCGTGAGTTTTGAATTGTTCCCATAGTGCTTTGTATGTATCGAGTTCTTGTGTAGTGTTTTCGGTTGAGATAGATATGTGGGATAACCTTCCCTTAATATGTTTTAAATAAGGATGAATTTTTTGTTTCCTACTCGGATATGCAGTTAGTAGAGTACTCACTAGGGTTAGAGATTTATTTATTTCCTCAAAATCAGTTTCTAGCTGGTATGGTGACGACTCTAGAATCGGGTGGGCTTCTGAATTATTTAACGCATCTATTAGGATAACGCGTAGGTTATCTGCTGTTTCAGTTGAAGGGATTGTGACTCCTCGAATTCGCAGTTCATAAAGGACTTCGGGTTTATTCAAGAGGGAAACGTCCATCGTAGATAAACTTTTATACTCGATTGTACAAGTTGAAAATTATAATATTTAAAAGAATACGGATACTATAAAAACCCTACAGAACCCTTGAGCAAGGCTGGGGAGCTCCAAGGGATGCGTCTGTGATGTATGAGGTCGTGGGTCGTGGGTATGAAACAGCAGCAGCAGTTCGACGATTGTGCACACGTATAATCGTGGTAATCGTACTCGTATTTGCCTTCGCACTCGCAGCGTAGTCGCGGTGGGTGGGCTTTGTCGCCTCGGCGTATCAAGCCGTGGGGTGACGTTGGGCGCCAGTGGAACGATTTAGAACTTTTATAATTAATACATAAACTCTGGAACGACTTCAGGTGTGATTTTATTTGTAGATTTATAGTAACTTTAAAACAGAAAACTGGATAAAAACGGAGAAGCAGGTAAAAAGTCAGATCTGGTCAAAGGGTAAAGTAGTAGTAGTGAAAAAATGAGGGAAATCGAAGAATGTGTGACAAAATTTAAATATTTGAAAATGATAGATAGAAAAAGAAATAAAAATGGTGTAAAGAGGTTTGCACCGTTACAAGTATACAAATATTAAGACTATATACTTACGTATAAAATAAAATAACGCAGAACCTATACGTGACACTGTAGGGCACAGATATTCTGTAAGAGAGAGAGAGCGGCTTAATCACTACGTGTGCTCACCCTGGATTGTCAATCTCGAGCGCTGAGGAAAAAATGTTAACAATTACATGTAGGTAGTTACTTACTAACGTTTTCACGCTGTTGGGTTTCTGTTTTTTAATTGTTTCTTTTTTTATTAATCCGTGTATTACACAACAGGTAAGCTTCGTTCATTATGACGTTTGCGTGCTTTTTTATACAACTAGGTAAAATGAAAAGGATGTTATGCTGTGGAACTGAATAAAGTGCACGCCTGTAAAAGTTGATGTCCAGTCGACTGAACACCAACGTTTTACCGGAATATCTATGATACAAGTCCCCAATTTCGTGGGTAGGTGCAATTATCACCTAACTAGGCACAGGTGGTCTGGAAGAGATAGCTGTACCTACCTATAACATTAGTCAGATTTAAGAAATTATGTTTGTTTTTTTTTCTACTTGTGCAATAAAGTTTTCTCTATTTATCTACAGATAATATGTTGCGCAAACAGCAGCTCGTAGCTGCAAAGGGGAAAAGAAAATGCAGCGTGGGCTGCAGATAGGGAGTCGTTATCCACCGCTGGTTACCCATAGCACAGGGAATCCTAGTTTGGGAGCCGGTAACCATCATTGACCGACAACCGACAACCGTTGGAGTAAACGTGTTCTTTGTGGAGACCGCGACTCGGCAAACGTAGTGTAGGACGCCCTCCGACCAGGTGGGATGACGATCTGCGAAAAACTGCCGGCAGATGCTGGATGCGGCAAGCTGAAGGGCTATGCCCAGCAGTGGACTACCTAATATAGCCTGAAGAAGAAGAAGAACTATCATTGTAACCCTGTTTTACAATTAAGTTTTTTTTTATTTTACGACCTCTGTGGCGTAGCGGTAGCGCGTCTGCCTACCATGCAAGAGGGTTCGAATCCCGGCTGGGGTCAAAAACAAAAAATCCCAGGTCTTGGATGTTTACATGTTTGTGGTTTCCACGACACAGGGTAGTGTGGGGCCAGAAGCAATGTATGTGCTTGTATGTAAAAATCATTGTAACCTTGTTTTACAGTAAAATGTTTTCATTTCATTTCAATTTCATTTCATTTCACCAATCGCGTGGCCGAAGAGGCCCTCTCCCCGCTCCGCGCCCCCTAGTCTCACACTCACAGAAAAAATAATCACTCACAGCGCTTTGTTTACCCGGATTGTTTGCAATACGCGTATCAATTTCTAAAAGATCAACGGCTAGCTATAGGATTCCATGTTCGTGGTAATTTTCTTTTCTCAACGACTAATATTTTACATAATGTACTTATATAAATAAAATTCAAAGTCCTGACTGACTGACTGACTCATTCATCAACGCCCAGCCAAAGCCGTTGGACCTAGGAAGCTGAAATTTTGCACAGAGGGTCTATATATAATGTAGGCAAGGATGGGGGCGAAAAGAGTTGCCGAAATTTGTATGGGAGGTAAAAAGAATGTTGTCTAAAACTTAAATAGATACTCTTCAACACAATTGATTGAACACTTGTTTCGCCATTTTTTTATTTAACCCTTAAGGGACTGAACGGGGTTGCAAAAAACTAAAGTCCACGCGGACGGAGTCACGGGCAGAAGCTAGAATAATATATAACCTGTCGAAAATACCTCACCTGTTACTTACAAATCGGACTCTGACTATGACGTCACAACATGCACGTAACGCCTTATAGATCTATTACCTATGTGTTCTGTGATTGTACGGAAAAAACTAAATCTAAAAATTTTTTTTTGCATAAGTATAAGTAGTAACCCCGAGAAACCCGATTTTTTTATGATTTTAATTATTCCTAAGTTTTTGGTTATCAATTGTTAAAAGCGGCCGTAAGGACCTGGGTTTCGACTGGAAGTGTACTGATAACAAGGTAAAGAGCAATTAAAAATAGTAAAAGAGAAAATATGTATTAAATTATTTTAATAACTGAATTAACATTGGTATAACTTCTGTACATTTGCGAAGTTATAGCAAGCAGCAATACCACTCGCTAACTGTGAAGGAAAATATCGTGAGGAAACCTCAGTGTCTGAGGTGTGAAATACTTCAGCGCTTAAAATTGTCAATCCGCGGTGGGCACGCGTTGTAATTAAGCATGGATAGGCTTAATTACTCTCTGAGCGACCGCCTCCTGTGCCATACGGTGGAACTCATATTGGCTACCTACATAAAAAAATGGCTCAAAATGTGCGCAGGATTAGTCCCCTTCATCACCAACCCATTATGCCACCCGAGGGGCATGGATCTCTTCCCTAAGGAAGGTATAGACCATACCTACTTCACCACGGGGGCCAAGTCCGGATCGGTGGAGGCTTGCAAGACTAGTGGCTGGTCTTACTGTCAGAAGTTTTCAAGCCGCCCCTAGGGCCTCTGACTTGGGTTAACGACTGCCATCTATCGACGGCAGCCGGCACCAACTACTTAACGTGCCTTGCGAATGACGGAACCGCTCGGAAAAATGCCACTAGCGTTAGTCATAGACGGTCACCCATCTATGCACTGAACGCGCCCTATGTTGCTTTAACTTCGTGATCGTTGAAGATCACTCAGGCAGCGGTGGCTACGAGGGATTAGTCACCTTATAACCAATGAAATAACAAGGATTGGAGTGTGATTTGTTATAATAACAATGAAACATGTAAATCGCAGCGGCATCGCCCGAACGCTCTAATAAACCTGTAGTCTTTGAATAACGAATAAAATCGACCAGTCTTCGCCGAGACACCGACTGACGAACTTGTATCTGCTTTTTTTAATTTTCTACTTTTATTTCGTTAAGTTAGTGACGTATTTCATTGAAGTGCAAGTTTATATGTTGTGCTTAAAATGAATTTGGTGCAATCGAAAATGTTGGGTGGCAGTGGGACCAGGATCAACCAGTACGTGTTCGCGGTTCTATGTGAGTGCCTTTTGGACATTTTGAGGGTAGTATTTCGCCTTAGTATGCAAGTTTATTACATTATTATACACATCATTACACAGATCGTTTATCGGTGTATTTCTCTTCCATAGTAAAACCGATAACCGCTGTCATGTTTGAACGCAATAATAAGCCTAAGTGCTCGTGGCCTAGCTAAATCGAGTGATTGGAATCAATTACTTGAGTTAAGCAACAACAGGCGCGGTCAGGTGCAAGATGGGTGACCGTCCCGTGACTAGCGCTAGTGGCCTTTTTCCAAGCGCTTCCGTGCTTCGCAAGGCACGCTAAGCGGTTGGTACCGGCTGTCATGTAATGGCAGTCGTTAAGCCATGTCAGAGGCCTTATGAGCGGCTTGATAACTGACAGTAAGGCCCGCTTCTGTCTTACAATCCTCCACCAACCCGGACTTGGCCCCCGTGGTGGAGTATGGCCTAACCTTTCTGCGATACAGGAAGAGACCCGTGCCCCAGCAGTGGGGGCATACAAGGGTTGATATCGATATCGAATAAAACCGATTAAGCCGTAATAATCTGGATCTGTGGATGGGACTGGCAAGGGATCGTGGCACAGCATTGGGGAGAAAAGGCCTTTAGGTACTCAGCTGTGGGCTGATAATGATTATGATAATGAAAACGTAATTAGGTACTTAAATTCCTGCAATTAGACTCGTTTAAAATCATGTATGAGCATTAAGACATTCTAGACACAAGTACATAAGTTAGACTTCATACAATTTCATTAAATTTATTCTTAATATCAACCGGATTGAAAGTTGAAATTATAACTATCGATGTCAACTAGTAAATGTGAATTGAATTTACACTTGACTTGTCTTCCTGTGGGATGATGATGAAAGAAAAAAAACAAAGAAGTAAGTACTTTCTGATAGGTAGGTACATAATATAGTTTCGCGATTTTCCGATTCGTTCCCAGTCGCACGACTTGAATTCTCTGAAAAAGTGCTTACGTAATGTGAAATTGTAGGGATAAAATTTTATTAAAGGAAAGCATACGACTAAATAGGGAGTGCATTTTTATAGATTTAAATTTTATAATGATGGCAAATAAACATTCTATCTATTCGTTATCAACTCTTATATGTCCCCACTACTGGGGCACGGGTCTCTTCCTGCATCGCAGAAAGGTTAGACCATACTCCACCATGGGAGCCAATTCCGGGTTGGTGGAGGATTGTAAGAAAGTGGCGGGCCTTACTGTCAGAAGTTATCAAGCCGCCCATAAGGCCTCTAACAGCCAGCAACAACGGCTTAACGTGCCTTGCGAAGCACGGAAGCGCTCGGAAAAATGCCACTAGCTGTAGTCACGGGACGCTCACCCATCCTGTACCAGACCGCGCCTGTTGTTGCTTAACCCAAGTGATTGATTCCAATCACTCGGTTCGCATAGGCCACGAGCGCATTTCGTGGCTAGACACTCTATTGTCGAAAGCTATAAAATAAAAAGTACCGGTGATCGTGCATGCAAATGTTGACGAAGCGAAAGAGGTTAGTCGGGACAGGACCGTGGCAAGTGGCAAACTGTGGTCTATGCTTACCATTCTGGGATTCAGGCATGTTAAGTAGCCTATTTATTAAGTTATTTATATAAGTTTATTTTGACATGCCTGCATAATATTAGTGTGAAGTGTAATGTGATATGAATGTAAATTGAATTGAATATACAACTTAGTTTAGTAGCCTATAAACGTGCGACTGCAGGGCACAGGCAAGAGAAGAACGAGAGGCTTGGGCTTAATTACCACGCGTGCCCCCCGCGGGTTGGCAATTCCAAGCGACACCCCAAACACTTAGGCTTCGCCGCGATGTTTTCCTGCACACCGCAAGCATGATGTTATGGAATGTAATGTGAAAGCCTAATGAAGTAGAAACCTGTACATCCGAGATTCCTACATTTACATAGGCGCCACAAGAGTGTTTCAAAATAGTCTTTCCGCGTTAGGTACGCTCGGGCCGCGGACCGATTCTGTCGCTTCTCTCATAGGCACGTGCTACACGTTCGATATTCATCACGATATTTGGATCGTAATCCAGGATTACGATATTTATCAAGTGTAGCGGATCATGATCCGGATCGTGACCGTGATACGGATCGCTAGAGTTAAAAAAAACCAGAAATCCCACGATGAAGTATGGTCGATAAAAATCGAGTGTCTAGTCTTCGCTCGATATTTATCTTGTCACTATTCATAGGCGCATGATTCACACTCGATATTCATCACGATATTTGGATCATAATCCAGGATTACGATATTTATCGAGTATGTAGTATAGCGGATTTCTAAAAATCCAGAAATCCCACGGTTTATATCATGTATCGTCGATAAAAATTGGGTGTCTAGTCTCTGCTCGATATTTATGTTGTCCGTATTCATAGGCGCATGATACACAATCGATATACAACACGATATTTGAATCGTAATCCAGGATTACGATATTTATCGAGTGTGTAGTAAAATCGAGTGTCTAGTCTCTGCTCGATATTTATCTTGTCAGTATTCATAGGAACATGATACACGATCGATATTCATCATGATATTTGGATCGTAATCCACGATATACGATATTTTTCGAGCGTGTAGTATAGTATAGTTGTGTAGTGTAGTGCATCACGGATCGCTAGATTTCTAAAAATCCAGAAACCCTACGATTTATATCAAGTATCGTCAATAAAAATTGAGTGTCTAGTCTCTGCTCGATATTTATCAAATGCTTCTCTTGGCTTTTCATATTCGTGTGTTTGCTAACGATTTATAATAGGTAAATTACCACCCATCATCAGAAAACCTGACGATGGATGGTTAATATTTGCCAAATAGGGAGGTAATCAAATGCGAATGGCCAAGTCAGACGTTGAGAGAGAAGACTAGCCGCTGTATTACGCGCAACAAATCCTGAGCGATTCCAATGGTATTACTGTCAACTGTCAAATTAGTATGGAATTCAGTGTTGCGAAATTCGGTATTTGTGCTTTTTGAGATTTTTGTACTCTCACCCCAAATGCTTATTGATACCCGTCTCAATTTCACCCTCTGCAATCTTTCCGATTTAAGGTTGCCTGGAAGAAATTGATATCAGCAATAAGGCCGCCAATTGTACCTCTTCTTTTGTAACTATTGTCTCTGTAATTATTTTCTGGTGTGTACAATAAAAAAATATTCTTATCTTATCTTATGTATTTTTTGTAGGAAAAAGTTAAAGGACTTGCAGATTAAATAATAATCCATACATAATATTTCCAATAAAGGAAAAAAGCGAGATTGAGCTGATAGGTTCGAAAAAGCGGAACCGCGTCGGTATAAAGTGATATCAATATTGTCAAAAAGGCGGTGTGAAAATTTAAAAAGCGGTGTAAGCAGTAACGCTGGTGGATGTTGACATTTAGATAATTCTATATGGAATCGGGCGTTACTTTGTGGAAACTCATAATAGACAATAGACATGACGGCAGATTTATCAATCCTCTTCCATAATGTGGGGTCACATTTATTATTCACAAAAAAACCTATATTTCAGAAATATACTAATGTTTATCGAAGTTTAAAGTCTGGCCATCCAACGGGGGAATGTTGCCAGCATTGCCGGCTCCCTGCCGAGGGACACCTACCTGGGGCAAGTGTTTTATTTGTAAATTATAGGTATATATTTTAATTACTATAATAATATGTTAATTAGATTTTAGTTTAGTTATTAAGTTAGTTTTGCTTTAGATGTTTTGTTTAAATAATCAATAGTTTCTGTTTAAAATAAAAATTGATTTTAAAGCAATTTTTCTGAAATTATTTTAAATCTGTCGGAAAACCGCTCGCAGTGACATGGCATCGTAATCACTAGTAGTCACAACAAAGCACTGGTGAAGTTTACCAATGTTAACCTAAGCGTGACGTCACGCGATGTGATGGGTGTTTCAGTGAAAATGGCTGAATTGCTATCTTTTATTTTATTGAAGATATTGGCAGTCTCATTTTGTTTTATAGTACCAGTGTTTTAAATCCTTTTAATATCAACTTCTCGAAACCTCCACCAATCCGGACTTGGCCCCCGTGGTGGAGTATGGCATATACCTTCCTCAGGGAAGATACTCGTGTCCCTTGGTGGGGACATAATGGATTGATGATGATGAATATCAACCTTCCCGTAATATCGTTAAATCTTTGATTATTTGATATTGTCTTACGCCTATTCGAATTGCTCAGGATTCAATGTCATTTGGTGCGCATATTAAACCCTACTCTGCTTGTGCTTGGGCTGCGCATCGAGATTATGGGTTGTTGTTAGCCACAGGGCCTGCTTCATTGAACTTAACGCTACCAAGTTATCTGTTCACGTGGGAAAAATTGTAACAACGGCCATGTCATCCGCCATATTGAAAAGAAACGTTCGGCTGTCTGTTGACTTATAGTTAGATTTAATTGAAATTTAAAGAAGGACCTTTGACTTTAAATTTTCCATTTTTTCTTAGTAAATTTCTTAAATGGCACCCCCAAAGTCGCCATTAGCGCCGCTATCAACTGAACAGATAAGATGGAGGCACTGTAGAATTCATGGTTTACAATGACAATTCGATGTACAGTCGAGGGCACTAACATGTCAACACGTTACAACCTTGTCAGTTAACCTCTTCCAGCCTGATGTACATAAGAGAAAATTACTATTTTGACTTTGACACGGTACCGAAGTGCATACATGTTAGTGCCTGTGACCGTATATTGCAAACTCCATTAACCCACAATACATTGTTCTCTATCTATCTATTATATCTAATCTGTGGGTTGTTAAAAATGGAAATTACAAGTATTCGAACATTTTCTTACTTTTTTTACTTAGCCTCGTGCGTGTCCCACTGCTAGGCAAAGTCCTGTCTTTCATCTCTCCCCGTCTCCAACCACTTTCACCATCCCGAAAAAATGCAATTTGTTTTTATGTATCAAATTAATTTTTAATATTCATGACATAATTTTTCTTTTCCGGAAAAAAGTTTGCCTGTCAGCCAGTTAGATTTCATTTTGTTATTGGATAAAATCTTTTATTATTCGAGGCGTATTGAAGACGTCAACAAACATCAGGACATCAAAAAACTGGTTTCGCTAAACGTACTGCGAATGTTCTTGTTGCTCGCATATCGCGGCGCGAAGCAGAAGGAAGGTTATGTATTTCGAATGTACGTAGGTATGTGTGTATGTTTCTCTTTCTCTGTGTGTTAGGGTGTGTGTGTGTGTGTGTGTTTATGTGTATGTTTCTCTATTACGATCTGTAGCCTCTAAAATGCTTGAGTGATATTGACACTGGGTAAATAAAAATTACTTGAAATCTAAATTTTATATAATGTTTTTATTTGTTGTCTTTTATTTCTGCCTCTTATTATGTATTGCTGTATAAAGAAGTTAAATTAATTGATAATCGGTTTTAGATGCCTTAAAACCCATTGAGTAGACTATTAAAGGTTTTATTAGTGGTTTAATAAAATATTTACAACTTATGTGGCACATTAAAATACTTTTCATTTTCTTTGACGCTCTAAGAAGAAGGTACTTTTTATTATTAAATATGTTACGTTTCTCTTTTTAAAACAAAACACGCATGAAAATAAAAAAAATGCTTATTTAAAAAAGACTAAGTAGTTATTATTTTATTTTGTAATACATATTTTGTAAAACTTTTGAAGTCCTTATCTTGCAATGTAATTTGATTTGAAAATTTTAATTCATTATAAAATAAGTATTTTAATAATATATTGATTTATTACTCTAAGATAAACAATGTTATATAATTTTATTTTAATTTAATGCATGACTTTGAAATGATTGAATTAGAAACCTATTTAGAGGCTAAAAATAAATGAATTAGTTTAATTATTCAAAATTGTAATGTTTGGAATATAAAGGCTTATATTATATATTATATTATTAATTATTATATTCATAGTAATACAGTACGTAGCACACCAACTTTTCGGGCAGTAGGGTTTTCATAAATAATTTTTTTTCTATTAATCTGTTTTTTTACAAAACGGGTTATTATCGGGTAAGCTTCGTTTGTGTGTTTTTACATCCAATGTGTTTATACATGCAACTAAATCGTAAAGGTGGAGTGATGGTTGAGTGATATAAAATAATTATGCATGGAATATATCAACCAATCGCATGGCCGACACAATCCCCTCCCGCCCCGCGCTCCCTTCTGTACCCCAATGAGTCCCAAAAGCTTATTACTGCGCATTGTTTGTGCGCAGTCAGATTCCTAATCCTAACGACTAGCGGTCAAATTCCATACAAATAACTATCACAAACTCAAGTAGTACGACTGGACTTGGTTTTTTGTTTTTTTTTGCCCATGGAAGAGATTTATCTCTTTTGCAAATCTTCGCAGAATAAATACGACGACGACTTTTCAATAGAATCAGTGTTATAATATACAATAGCGTCTTGCTAAGAAAAAACAAAAGACGACTTATAGAAAAAGAATAAGTGTCAAGTAGCAAGGAGGTTGCATGCTTTTTGGCAGGCGCAAACACCCATAAAGGCCTCTGTTCTCATCTTAAAGTCTACACCTGAATGTATGTATGTATGTATGTATGTATGTATGTATGTATGTATGTATGTATGTATGTATGTATGTATGTATGTATGTATGTATGTATGTATGTATGTATGTATGTATGTATGTATGTATGTATGTATGTAAGCATGTAAGTATATGTAATTAAATGATACATTGATGATAATGATGATAATCCTAGACAGATACATGTGTATACCTATGCAGATAGACTATAAAGAATAAGTACATTATTGCACAACCAGCAACAAAGGAATCACATGATTATATTATTCTTTTGAATGCACTAACCCGTGCTAAGGACAATTTTAAAAACCTATTTAGAGGCTAAAAATTCCACCCATGGCGGGACTCGAACCCGCGACCTCTGGCTAACTGTGCCAGCGCTCTTCCAACTGAGCTAATGGGCGACTTACCGGTATCAGTGAAATTTCGAACCTCTTTACAATATTATATTTTTAGCCTATCGTAGAATCTTGTTTACTAAATTGGAAAAATAAGGATGAATGTATGTATATTACTTTAAAAATAAGAATAAAAAGGTTTATTGTCAAACATTACATGCACGATAAGCAAAAATTAAAAAAACTAGCGGCGCTGGTTTTCAGCGTGTCCTTTTTGCATGTTTATTTTATTTCCGAAATTTTATTTTGTTACGTTCTGTAGCTTAAACGCACGGGTTAATGGATTTGAGTCTTTCAAGAAAAACAACTACTACGTGGCAAAACATACTCAAAGTTATTTGACAATATTACATAGAACACTCGAAAAAAGCTGATTATAATAGTCTATGGTGGCGATTTCACAAGGAAAACACGTGACCATAGATTAAGTGTTAAGGAGTGTTTTAGGGGCATCGTGGTTTTTTTTAACAAATAACATTAATAATTTAATTTAAATTAGAATGTATAATGTATTGATTTAAACAATGCATGAAATTATAATTTTAATACATCTTGCTGGATATAAGCACTTGTTTTGTAATAATATTTCTTACGAAATAAGGTGATTACAATATAAATAATAAATAATCGCGATTAAACACGTTTAATATATAACTGGTTTTGTACTAGAAACTTCATTATTATTCCATCTTATAGTGCCTAAACGTTCGATTCTAAAAAAACGGCGGTTTTTGACGGAAATCGATTAAAGTCCTAGGTTGTTGATCCTTGGTTCTAGGCAGTAGGTATGTTCTAAAAATAGTCATCACAGAATATATTAACAAATTTTATGTTTACTTTTTGAAAAAAAAACATAGGTATTTTTAAACAATATTCCATTGGTTGCGCTAGTAAGCACCCCAAAGCGCCCTAAAAAGGCATTCAATTATCTAGAGCAGTTTTTTTAACCTCAAAGAATTAATTTATTCCCGTCTGTTTCTTATAAAAGGTATAAACAATGCATGGATAGCCTACTGAATTCAACCAATTTATGGTTGTTTCCACGGATAGGTAGGTACAGATCAATTTCCACAGATATAGATCTTGGTTTGTGATCGTTTCCTAGAAATAATCCTTCGATTGATTAGCCTACGGAGAAATATGTAATTTTCATACATTCGCAAGAGTGTGTACCAGTGTGCCAGACCAAGTTCTCGGCTTGCACGCCCTACAGTGCAAATACCTACAGTTATATTCATACCAACCGATTTGAGTCCTAGATATCCCCTGTATCTTATAAGGCTTCTATCTTCGTTATGTTACAGCATTAAAAAAACGCAGATAGATTAAAATAACAGAAAAGTAAAATAATCTTCAATTTTCATACATTCAGCTTAGTATAGTTTCAACAAGAAGGGGAATAATATTCAGTGAGTCCCTATTTTTGACACGACAAAAATAGATTGATAAAGAAAGAGAGAGAAAGAGGAAGAGAGAGATAAAAATTTTATTTTTAGCCAGAAAAAGAAGTCAACCATGATTTCATTAATAATAAATAATTTTCTTTAGATAGATAGATAGATAGATAGATAGATAGATAGAGAACACTTTAATGCACAGCCAGGAAAAAGAATACAGCCATGATTTCTTAAAAACACTAGTATTTTAAGCTGGTGACTACTAAACCCAATCCACAGAACCTTGTCGGTTTCGGGGGATGAGAGGCATTATATTGCATGTATATTTTTTCTTACTTTAAATAAAAAAAATGTATTATGATAATTTATAATTATAATTTAAATTTTATAGTTATCGTTATAAGTTTTTTAAATAACATGTTATTTTTAAATGTGCCTCTGATAGCACAACTGTCATACCGAGGATAGTTGTAAAATTATAGCTGATACAAAAAACTAAATTCATATTTGAATTTAGTTAATGAGGCAAATCAGGAAAATCGGGTCTCGCCACCAAAAATTGTGTTGGCCTGTGTTATCTGATGGAGTAAACTTCGGGTAAAGTCTAAAATCATTAATAAATAATAATTAACATTGCGACTAGGTTCACAGAATCTCTTTTTATGATTTTTGTTACCATGGCCACGCAATAAATAAGTATTGGTTTGGCGTGAAAAAAAGTTACGGCAACAATAAAATATCCCATTGTTCCATGACAACACATTACTGGGGTATCCTATGTATTAATTCAGTAACAGTATATTTCATGTAACTCCGTGCAGCCGTTATTGCGTGATTGAGTAACGAACATCCAAACGTCGAGACAAACTTTCACATTTATTATATTAGTAGAATATGCGTAAGAGCATAATTATACAAAATCAAAATAAATGAAATACTTTACTTTTGAGGAAACGCCTCTCCAAGTTATTGTGCAAGGGTGCACTTTAGTGGACAAATAAAAAGTCATAAAATCCTACTGAAACATAAATGTACAAAACGAGCCAACATTTCGCCTTAAAAAATAGCTGTGTGATATATCGACACGTCGAAATAACATATCGACTTTCTTGCACAGACGCACTATAGGAAAAGGTTGGAAAAACCTGGCCAATAGTCGTAGTTACAATGATTTGAATTCTGCTAATAAAGGTAACCGGGCATTTTTGACCCGGTACATCAAAGTTCACGACCATTATTCATATGTGGTTCGTTTTGAAGGGTTAGGGTTACCATTTCACGGAATGTTTTTATTTCAACCCAAATGTATGGAGAAAAAAAGTTATGTTGTTCAACACAAAATGTATATTTTTCCCAATTATTTATTTTCAATCATTACTACTAACTGTGTTAGGCTTTCTGGCGCTCGTAATGGCAAGTTTAGACAGGGTCAGTAACTGACGTCAGTTGACTGCCGAGTCAGTGCTGACCTGGCACTGCCATCGTATAAATTGATTTCAAGTCAGTACAGTACTGTCATGTCAGCACTGACTTCAATATTCCCGCTTCATATTTTCGGCGTCAGTCCGCTCCCCCCGCCACCCGTGACAGCGCAATTGACGCCGTGTAAATGTCGAAATCAGTCGCTGGTCAGTCGCTGCCACTGTATTGTACGGGGACCATGCTGCGTCGCACAACTCGCACCTGACTGGCAAGGCGTTTCTCATAAATGTGTCTTGACGCTGAATGGAGCATGATAACAACATAAGCAATTCGTCGAAGTTGTTTGAAGTCATTCTCAAAGCCAGTTTATATTCCCGAGGATCTTCAATTCTCAACTGGTTTAGCAACATAGCAGAACCTTCATTTTTATCTCTGTCATCTATCCATTTTCTCACCCAAACTCTTTTCTGTTTGGATAATTCTTCTTCTAACATACCAGTTACTTCTTGCATCATGACAAACGTAAATTTTCTCAACAAATTACTAAGTTTTATTTTTTGAGAATTCATTTTTCCGCACTGACTTCACAAACGTGTATACACCGAAAGAAATATCCTCGACTACTGACGAAATACTGACTGCGTCTAAATAGCACGAGTCAGTTTTCGGCACCAGCACTGACGACAGTTACTGACCCTGTCTAAACTTGCCTTAAGGCACAATACACACTACAGTACAGAGGTTAGCAGCCCTCTCTTTCACACAATAAGCCCAATACCGGTTTCACTGTGCGCTGACTCGCCAACTTAGCATTTTTATAGCTAGATCAAGCTATTATTTGGTGTCAGACAGCTGTGGTAAAAATGCTGCTTTAACTTTTTTGCCTAAAAATGTACTCCATAAAATGGGCACTGCTCAAATAAATTCGATTCGATCTTTTTTATATAAATTATTATTTTGCAAAAATTTTATTTCCCATAGTTTTGAGGAATGTGACAGATCTCAGTGGGTAGTATTTATGGTCTTTAGCATACTCTGAGTAGTTTCGTTAGTGGTCGCTGGTGGGTCACAGGTCCGAACAAAATGCCCCTTAACCTTTATGCTTAGAGAGAAAGAGATAACTATATTTTGTAATGTTACCCTCACGTAATGTCACGTATTAATTTTATAGCATGCCGTATAACCGCGCACCACCAGTCCAAAGGCGATTGTTTTGAGTGAGATACGTAATTACGAAAATGTATGCAGCTAGCATTGATAATAGTGTATTTCATTACAAGTGCGGAAAGAGCCGAAGGCGAGGGTTGACAGTCGGAACAAGTTGCAATGACGGTTCCGCACGTTTACTCTGTGCGTTTACTGAACGACTATTTTTAATACAGTTGAAAAAAAAATACATATTTAAGCAATTTATTAAAGAAAAATTATTTGGAAAATGGCGCCAACCGTAAAAAAATATAAGCAGAGATTTTTTTTCTTCACCCATTCTAGTAGGCAAAGGGAACTATGCCCATACAGCCAAGTCTTCAGTAGAATTTTTTTATTGATATAAAATGAAAATGAATTTAATGAGATGAAATGAAATGAAACCTAACTTAACTCATTCAATCAAATCATTAAATTTGATATTGAAACAAATTAGTAACTCATAAAAACTTCTATGATTTTTTTTAGTAAAAACTTCATGGTTGGTTTTTTTTTTAATAGACATTATTTTGACAGTTGGGAAAGAAAACGCACGAGTGCGGAAAGGTAAAAAAAAAGCACGAGTGTGTAATACATCCCGCACGCTATACGTCCCTGTCATACGCCACTTTTTGAGCAACTGTATTAAAATAGTACATTACACAACTAGGGTGGTAATACAAAGAAAAGCCGAGATCGCAGAAGTTTGCGGCCCGAGCTGCTAGCGAGGGACGTAAATATGCGATCGAGAGCTTTCTTTATTACCTCCCGTGTTGTGTACATCTTTTTGTGTCTACACTTGGCCGGAAAGCGGCTTTTTCCGTAAGCGCAGCGTGCGGAAAAAGCCACTTTATGGCCAGGTGTGGCATAAAGATATTTTCGGACTACCTGTAATTTTTGTGAAGTTTTGATTGATTCTAACAATTGAGGTTCCAACTGAAGATAGTCATTTAATGTATTATAGAATAAACTTTAGAATTAGACGACACAATTTAAAAAGCTTTAACATTGTTGGATGATTTGGCATCTTGTTGAGTGTTAATATGTTTCCCTTTATTCCCCAACCATAAATTAACTTTTTTACCGGCCATAACACATTGTGCTTTGTGTATAATCTTACAAAAACTGCTATTTTTGCGGCGACATACATTTATATATTTTTTTTATGGCGAAGTAGATTTCATGTTTTTTTTTTAGTTTAAGTTTAGAATTATTAAATTTACTTTCAGAACCTATATAGGTAAACATTTTCATAATTTAAATCGTACATTAGAATATAAATAAAAAATAGTTTTTAGTTTTAATTCACAATTAATTTTCTGTTAATAAAATTCACTAAGGAAACTGCTATGGCAATTACCTATATTTTATTTTGCATACCACTTTTTTATTCCTTACTATTAAGTAATTAATTACGGGGCGTTTTTGAAACGCAACTATTTTTGGCCAGGTTTTTCGTACTTTTTACACGGCTAGTTCCATAGTGAAACGGAACTAGCCGTGTTTTGATTGCACGGAAAAACATTGCGTGATTCTTAAAACTACACATCATACGGAAATTTTTCATACCCTCTAAAAACTTTCCTAGTATGATCTGAAAATTTACAAGTTACACCCCTCCGTCCACTTGGATCCATTGATTGGCTCCATTAATGTATCCAAGGACACTTTTTCCTCCTCTTGAATCCATCGTTAATATCAATGGATTCAAACACACTAACACAGTACACTTGGATCCATTGAGGGTTCCACGAAAACTTTTTCCTCCTCTTTAATCCATTGTCGAAATCAATGGATTCAAAAACACTTCGATTAGCCTATTAATGTGAGTCACAGACAATGTGAACATGAGTGTTCGTGAGTGTGATGACGTCACGAGTCGCGCATTTTAAATGTTAAAATTCGCGACTATATTTTAGCGCCACAAAGCGTAAGTATTTTAATTGTCAAACTCTGCCTTTTAAACGCCATAAAACGCGACACGCGTCGTCATTCGCTATGCTGGTGTTTGTTGATTCGCAAGCCTTGAAATGTGTGAATTGTATTTCAATTATAAGTCAGTCAGAAACACTTCCGCTTTAGTACTTACGTGTAACCGTTATGTATACTTGCATAAATCTGGACACTATCGTAAGGCTTCAAACCTAGAGATTTTCAAAATTAATGTTACCAACTGCTAACTCGATATGCAGTCTCTGCAGAAAAGGCAGTAATTTATCACCAATTCTTTTATTAATGACTAGCTTTTACCCGCGACTCCGTCGGCGTGGACTTTTTTTGCAACCCCGTTCACTCCCTTAGGGGTTAAATTTAGAAAAACGGCGAAACACATGTGCAATGAATTGTTTTGAAGAGTATTTATTTTAAGTTTCAAGAAAATTAGACAACATTCTTTATATCTCCCATGCAAATGTTGGCAATCATTTTCGCCCCCTCAGGGGTTGAATTTCAAAAAATCCGGTGTTATTCCTTCCCTACATTATATATAGACCCTCTGTGCAAAATTTCAGCTTCCTAGGTCCAACAGCTTGGGCTGGACATTGATGAGTGAGTCAGTCAGTCAGGACTTTGAATTTTATTTATATAGATAGATTGATAACGTAAGTACTTAATCGTGATTTGTTTTTGTCTTCATTATGTATATACATATAATTATTACATTTATTTATGAATATCATTTATTTTAGTTTATCATAATTTCCATTATTCAGAAAGTAGGTCTAAGTTAATGTATCTCCTTATGTTTATGTAAGTTTATTATTGTATTTTACTTTTTCTTTTCTTGGCGGTCTCTTCAGCGCTAAAGGTTTAGAAAATAATGCTATTTGTACATTTAATCATATAATTAGCGCAATAAAGAATTAAAATAAATATAGCTACTTTGTCGTCGCATCTACGCAGAAGTCTGCAATTATTTCTCAAAGATGATAATAATTAGGTTATTATTGCCAGTCTGGCTGGAGCCGTGGCGATCGGACTTTGTAATAAGATTAAATTATATTAGTAGTTAACACGTATTACACGGCAACAACAAACATCAGCCTATTAAAAAAACCCGGTTTCGTTGAACTTGTTGCGAACATAAATATTCTTTAAAGCCGGGTCCAGACCGTGTACCGTATAATGTAATATAAAGTGTAACGTAACGCGAATCTTACGTGTGGACGCACTAGGAGCATTACATGTATCGATCGTAATGCCGTCTGCACACGATTCGCGTTGCATTACTCCTTAGATTACGTTATTGTAAAGTTCAAGAGGCTGTTGAACTTTGCATTTTGTGGATCTCATAAGATACAATTAATATGGCAAAAATAAAGCAAGAGTGCTGAATATTATAAACGTGTTTTATTTAAATTAGAGATAAGTTAGGCAATTATATTTTTTGTAGTGTCAGATAAAGGTTGGCACTTAAGTTATTTAATATCTTTTTAGGTATCCATGACAACCTCCTCAGCCATAGAGTTTGTATGGCATACCTACTTCACAGTTATACGTTACAATCGTCTGGACCCGGCTTAAGATGTATATCATCAGAACCTCAGATTAATGACTCATTAATCTGAGATCAGATCTCTAAGCATTGAATTAATTCAATGCTCTAAGCATGAACTCGACTTATGGAATGAAATCAAAATGTTGCTGTCGTCGGTGACAATTAAAAAGTTGCTGTTGATCTTTTAAAACCTATTTAGAGGCTAAAAGTCCACCCATGTCGGGACTCGAACCCGCGACCTCTGGATAACCGTACCAGCCCTCTCCCAACTGAGCCAATGAGTTGCCCATTAGCTCAGTTGGGAGAGCTGGAATTTTTACCTCTAAATAGGTTTTTAAAAATGTCCTTAGCGCGGGTTGTTGCATTAAAAAGAATAGCTATATATCATGTCGAGTTTTAGTTAAGGCGCTTCGGGGTGCTAACTAGCGCCACCAATGGAATAAAAATCATAAAAATACATAATGATTATACTATTTTTATTTTTTAAAGCACTAACCCGTGCTAGGGAACAAATTTAAAAACCTATTTAGAGGCTAAAAATTTCACCCATGCCGCTGATGTCGCTGCCTGTACGTAATACAGAGAATAGTGTAAAGAGGTTCGAAATTTCACTGATGCCGTGAGTCGGCCATTGGCTCTATTGATAGAGCGCTAGCACGGATAGCCAGAGGTTGCGGGTTCGAATCCCGGCATGGGTGAAATTTTTTGCCTTTAAATAGGTTTTTAATACATAATGAACGTACTGTAGTCCCGGGAGTTCGGGCCCGTATTTGTTACGATGCGGTGGTATTCAATGGTGGAGAATAGACTCACATTTGACTGTATATAATACATACATTGCCTCACAAATGTAGGTATGTATGCATACATACATTTTTGAACTTATAACAGCATACCTCTTGCTAACTTTGGGAATAGCCTCACGAAGTGCGCCCTAAACCACGTGTGTAGGTAATTGTGTGTATGACTAGGTAATTAATTATTTGATAGCCAGTTTAGCTCTATAGCACGTTCTTAAAGAGATAAAGATACCTCTGTTATTATTTATTATTTAGAAAATAGACGACAAAGTACTAAGTTCCGATGACATTCCTGAGTAGTGATAATCCCTCATTGCATCCACTAAACTCTGTTTTTTATTTCGATACATAAATTACACATTTCACAAACACCTTGATGTGTGTCGGGGTTGCAAACCATTACAATCCATCACATTTGTAGACGTACTCCATGGATATCAAACCAAGTTAATTTTTTAAAGGTCGTTGTTCATGAAGGCTATGATGCATCGCGGGATGTCTTGTTTCATACTTAATTCGATCCCATTGTATATGAACACTGGTTGCATGTGCGATATGTAACATGTTGCAAGGACTCATGTCGGATATCATCATCGTCGTCGTCGTCTTGGACGTTAATTTATAAGACATTCCTTTATAAACGTCTACACGTTAACATAAGATAAGATAAGATAAGACAAGACAAGACAGGACAGGACAGGACAGGACAGGACAGGACAGGACAGGACAGGACAGGACAGGACAGGACAGGACAGGACAGGACAGGACAGGACAGGACAGGACAGGACAGGACAGGACAGGACAGGACAGGACAGGACAGGACAGGACAGGACAGGACAGGACAGGACAGGACAGGACAGGACAGGACAGGACAGGACAGGACAGGACAGGACAGGACAGGACAGGACAGGACAGGACAGGACAGGACAGGACAGGACAGGACAGGACAGGACAGGACAGGACAGGACAGGACAGGACAGGACAGGACAGGACAGGACAGGACAGGACAGGACAGGACAGGACAGGACAGGACAGGACAGGACAGGACAGGACAGGACAGGACAGGACAGGACAGGACAGGACAGGACAGGACAGGACAGGACAGGACAGGACAGGACAGGACAGGACAGGACAGGACAGGACAGGACAGGACAGGACAGGACAGGACAGGACAGGACAGGACAGGACAGGACAGGACAGGACAGGACAGGACAGGACAGGACAGGACAGGACAGGACAGGACAGGACAGGACAGGACAGGACAGGACAGGACAGGACAGGACAGGACAGGACAGGACAGGACAGGACAGGACAGGACAGGACAGGACAGGACAGGACAGGACAGGACAGGACAGGACAGGACAGGACAGGACAGACGGAGATACAAAACTAACCAGTTCGAGAACCAAGCCACAATTGTAACAATAAGAAGAGAATACAGGAAACAACATTCGCGTAACCAAAAATGAAACAGAATAAACTAATTAAGCAAATTTATGAATGAGTCCCTCCAGCCTCAAATAAGACGATTATTTACAAGTTTTATTCTTGGTTACGCGAACGTGTTTTCCGTTTTCTCTTGTAATTACAACACTTCGACGACGATGAGGACGATATTATATCCGATGAGTCCTCATGGGTAAAATCAACGTGATATTACAAAGAAATGTTTATTGTATAATTGAGTAGATTAAAAGATGAAAGAGTAAAACACCTGTTTTGATAGCCATCTGTCACGATTTTTTTTGTCACGAAATTCAACTTGTCGGTTTTGATATCCATATAGAGCAAATGTGATGGATCGTAATGGTTTACGACCCCGGCACATGTTAAAGTGACAGTATTTTTATTGCATCGAATGACTAATAAAACAGACTTTAGCCAGACGTGGACATCTGTGGTCAAGGCCTTACTCTCCTAGTAGTTAAAGGACCGAAGAAGAATTGGACCACATTCGTCCACTACTAGAGACAAAGGCAAGAATTTGTCCTACTCCTCGGCCATCATAACAAAAAAGTATGCTAAATGGACGCACGATTCAAACTGGGCCCCGATTTCACCACTTAAATCCGGTTTACCATTAACCGGACTTCAAGGCTCCTCGTAAAGTGGCACACGGATATTGCTTCTAAGAATCTATAATACAACGTGTTATTCAAAGGACGCAAAACCCGGAAACCTTCTTCAGTACTAAAGATTATATACTACCTACTTCCAATAAGCAGAGCTTTAAAGCTATGATTTTTTAAAATGATTTTTTTCTTTTGAAAAAAAGTCAGTCTTTTGTGTAATTAAATAACATGTAATTTTTCTGGCGCTTATTTTTTTTGTGTAGTCTATATACGTTACTCCACCACGGGGGCCAAGTCTGGGTTGGCGGAGGATTGTAAGACATTAGCTTAGTTGGGAGAGCGCTGGCACGGTTAGCCGGGGGTCGCGGGTTCAAGTCCCGGCATGGGTGGATGGAATCCCGGAAGGTGGTCTCTAAATAGGTTTTTAAAATTGTCCTTAGCACGGGTTAGTGCATTAAAAAGAATGTGGGTACAGCGATATCATTCCGATGTAAAACCTAACTGCAAAGTAGGCAGGTACTCTGGGCTGCAAGTGATGCAAATTACGTCAGCCCGATATCGCTGCCTGTACGCAATACAGAGAGTATTGTAATAAAGAGGTTCGAAATTTCACTGATGCCGGTAAGTCGCCCATTAGCTCAGTTGGGAGAGCGATGGCACGGTTAGCCAGAGGTCGCGGGTTCGGCCGGCACCAACACCAACTCCTTAACGTGCCTTGCGCAGCACGGAACCGCAAGGAAAAATCCTGGTTTACCCATCCATGCACTGAACGCGCCCTGTGTTGCTTAACCTTTGTGATGATTTAAGATCGCACAGGCAGCCGGTGTTATGAGCGATCTTTATTATTATTATACAATTTCATATTATTAATTAAATCCGGATTGGCTGCTTCTAGCCGTTACGGCGGTCTAGCCGTTACGGCGCTTAGCTACCAAGATAGGGTCCATTTTTGTTATATAACAAACGAACGAACAAGCAAATAGGCGTGGCGGCATTATCAAATAATCAAAGATTTAAATATATTAAGAGAAAGTACATATTAAAAGGATTTAAAACACTGATTTAGTTTCATATAAAATGAAATAAAAGAGACTACAAATATTTTAAATGAAATAGCAGGTTATAGTACTGCTTTCAGCCATTTTGATTGAAACACCATTCATATCGCGTGACGTTACGCTTAGGTAAACATTGGTAAACTTCACCCGTGTTTTGTTGCGACTACTAGTAACTACAACGTTTGTTTACTTAGGCGTGACGTCAGATTCGACGCCATGACACTGCGAGCTGTTTTCCCACAGATTTAAAATAATTTTAGAAAACCGTCTTTAAACTTCGTTAAACTTTTGTTTATTATTGAAATATAGGTTTTAAAGTCAATAATAAATGTAGTATTTTCTAAGGTTAACACGAGCACTAGACACAATAAAAACTGTATTTGCACGGATATTTACTACTCGTTTATTTTTACAGTTTAAAATTTTCCAAAGTTTCTGCACTTTTGCAAGTACCGTTATCCCGGAAGACTTATATGACAGGCGTCTTTTTGAAAGCATTAACTGTTAGTTAACTTATTTATTAACCTCGGTATTATTTAATTATTTATTAATAATTTACTAATACAGTTATTATTAAATGATAAATTTGTTCCCACATTATGGAAGACTATTTAAAAATCTTTCGTCACGCCTAATGAGCGCCTATAAGCAAAGCAGCATGTACGACTACTACGTCCCTAATTCCACCTTCTTTTCTACCTGCTTCCTCTAATTAGCGTGTCGATGGCAAAACAAGCAGTTGCGGCCCAGAACCTTGTGCCGCTGACTGCTTTACCACTTGCAATCGTTAGGTCCTCCTAAGTGCAAGCCCATCCTACGTACAATTATATACATACAATTTCTTCGACCAACAGTGACGCTCCCACTGCTCAACTTCGGCATGCTGCAGGGCTGGCTGTCGCCCATGATCTCGGTGCTGCAGTCCTCGGAGGGCCCGTCAGCGGAGCCCTTCAGCAGCTCAGACATATCCTGGATGACCTCGGTGACGTACATCACCGCCATAGTGGCGGGCGCGCCCATGGGCTGGCTAACCGACAAGTATGGGCGGAAGGCCATGACGCTGTTCACTGCGCTGTCTTTGATTGTGAGTAGTTGTGTGTGTATTTTTTAAGTTAGTTGTTAACATAGTTAGAATTTTTTCGGGGCTTAATCGCGTGTTGCGAACGGGTGCCAGCCAACAGTCTTCTCGTGACCACGATGACTGTAACGTCGTCGAAACGTCGAGGTAAAATAGAAATAAATTACTACGCGATTAAGCCCCGAAAATATTCTAACTATGTGTTCAAGTCGCGAAAGTTTAAAATATGTTAGTTATTTAAAAACCTATTTAGAGGCTAAAAATTTCACTTCACAGAGGTTCGAAATTTCACTGATGCCGTGAGTCGCCCATTGGCTCAATTGTAGCTCAATGGTAGAGCGCTGGCACGGATAGCCAGATGTTGCGGGTTCGAATCCCGGCATGGGTGAAATTTTTAGCCTCTAAATAGGTTTTTAAATTTGTTCCTTAGCACAGGTTAGTGCATTAAAAATAAAAATAGTATAATATGTTAGTTATTGACAATAGATAGATAAATAGAATATTCTTTACTGTACACAGAAAATACAGTAACAGAAGTTATATAAAAATATGGCACTTGTTGGCGACAGACCTTTTTTTATTGTTTTGTCTTTTTTTACTTGTGTCAGTTTTTTAAATTTAGTTCGCTGTCTGTTCTTGTAAAAGTTGTCTTGAAAATATTATCAAATAAACACGGATTTATAAATAAATAATTAACCTATTATTAAAACAGAAAGGTAGGGCACCATACGGTGCTTAACAGCACTATTGACAAATTGCGGCAAGCTGAAGACAGGGCGCTATGGCGCTCATTAGGGGAGGGCTATGTCCAGCAGTGGACTACATAATATAGCCCGAAGAAGAAGAAGATGGCACTATTGGTGGCCTTATTGCCAAAAGTAATTTATTCCAGGCAACCATAGACGGAGACAAGAAATAAATTAGAGACGGGTAGTCGGTGCAATTTAGAAATTAATATGGAAATTGGTAATTCTAAGTTAGAAATTTCTATAAACTGACTCAAACTATACAAAATACTTAAATAAATAGATATACATTGGTACATACTAATAATTATAAATATGTCCATACTTGTTAACAATACACTGACCATTCTGTCCTTTATTTCTGTTATGTTCTGTCCTGCCCTGCCTTTCTCTGCACTATGCTGCCTTGCCCTACCCTTCAAAATCCTATCCGCTCTCTGTTATTCTCGACTATCAAATATGTCGATAGCTAGTGTATATCAATAACGCGTGACCACAAAAATATTGTATTATAAGAGGCGGTACTCTCGTCGACAATATCATGACCCTTCTTATATATTCCTGTTCTGTTCTGTTCTATCCTATCGTGCCCTTCTCTGCCCTTGCCTGCCCTGCCCTGTCCTGGCCTCCTTCCCTGCCCTATCTTGCCTTGCCCTTCCCGATCGATCCAATCTATTCTATTATCGTCTATAAAGTATGACGATAGCTAGAATATAGCAACAACGTGCAACGACCACGATATTAGTATAGCCGTGTTACCTATATAATATTATACATTATTATTATATTATAGCCATACTTAAAATATCATAAGCTTTACCTACCATTAGGTTGTAGAACCACCCGCGCATGGGAATAGAATGCTCTCCAATCAGTTACATTAAGGGCATTTTTGCAACAATTTAAAGTTGAACTGCTGTTGAGTGCACATTACAATGATTTCGAACGTTAGAACAATTTTGAAATGGACACTTAATTTGACTTGTAACGTGCATTGAGCCGCAGTTTCTGCGCTACTTTGAATAAAACCTTTTAATTTCATTTCACAGTCGCAAAACAAATTTTCTTACGACTGTTCTCATGAACTTCAAATCGAAACTATTCAATGCGCGTTATCTTTCAGTCTTCTCCAATCAATTTTGTCACGCCAATATGTACCGGCTACACTGGATTTTCGTTTGTTAGCAATTCAATTTTGGAAAATCTAAATTCGTCGGCTTATGCCTTTTTTGCGGAAGAGATCGATCGATCGATATCAACCCTTGGTATGTCTCCACTGCTGGGGCACGGGTCTCTTTCTGCATCGCAGGAAGGTTAGACCGTACTCCACCACGGGGGCGAAGTCCGGGTTGGTTTAGGACTGTAAGGCAGTGGCGGGTTTTACTGTCAGAAGTTATCAAGCCGCCCATATGGCCTCTGAAATGACTTAACGACTGCCGGCGCCAACGGCTTAGCGGGCCTTGCGAAGCACGGAAGCTCTCGGAAAAAAATACCACTAGCAGTAGTCACGGGACGGTCATCCATCCTGCACCTGACCGCGCCTGTTGTTGCTTAACTCAAGTGATTGATTCCAGTCATTCGGTTCGGCTAGGCCACGAGCGCTTCTAACTTCCGAACATCTAACATCCAACATAACAATTCCTGTAGGGCATAGCCCATACAATTGGTAGTATCAATTTTACTGCATGGCTACACTCGTTTAGGGGCCTAAACGAGTGTAGCCCCTTTTCAGTGAATATTCCACTCGTTTTTAGGCCGATTTGATACCGTGAAGTGATTGAAATCTTGTTTCACAGGTGTATTGGCTTATAAAACTGGTCTGCCTGAGACCCTGGAGCATGATACTAGCGCGTGCGGTGGCCGGCATTCCCTGTTCTTCGTGCTACATTGTCCTGCCTATCTATCTGAAGGAGATCAGTGACATTGACCTGCGAGGCGCGCTGGGCTCGCTGCTTATATTGAACAGGTGAGAATAGGGTGCTTCTGTCACTCGTAAAACGTATTCCTTACGGTGCTTCGGGGTACTAACGAGCGGCATAAATGGAAAATAACATAACATGTTTTATAATACGTTTTATATAAAAGTGAACGTGAGAAATCTTAACAACTGTGACAGCTATTTTTAAAACCTATAGTCTAGAATCAACAACCAAGGACTATAATCACTTTCCGCCAAAAACGGCAGTTTTTAGCGAAAATCAATTAAAGTTCCAATCTATTTCACCTATGTCGGGATTCGAACCCGCAACCTCTGGCTATCCGTACCAGCACTCTACCAATTGAGCCAATTTCACTGATGCCGTGAGTCGCCCATTGGCTCAATTGGTAGAGCGCTGGTACGGATAGCCAGAGGTTGCGGTTTCGAATCCCGGCATGGGTGAAATTTTTAGCCTCTAAATAGGTTTTTAAATTTGTCATTAGCACAGGTTAGTGCATTAAAAATAAAAATAGTGTAATCATTAGGAGTGATCGTTGCAAAGACGAACCATTTTATAAGACCGTTTTGTGTTCCGCGACGATAGGACCGTTTTACGTTTCATTATAAAGCAGTGCCAGAGACTCTAAAGCAGTGCCAGCGTTCGTTCGTCGCGAGACCAGTCCTTAGATTATTTGACGCGGATATGTCCTTTAGTGCTATATTAATAGAGCCTAGAACGTAATGAGATCATTGCGACGTCGTCGTCGGCTCCTTGCTCGTTCCGTTCGTTTTGGTCTGTGATACAATAAAGTAATCTTTATGTCTATGAATCTACAGTCGAATATCGTGTAAAACAACTTATTTTTTCCGATGTTTCGTGATTTCGTCTCGTTCGCACTCGTTTGACCGTCCTCTGCGACTTGCTCGTTCGCATACAATGAAACCAGTTGCGAACGAGGACCGTTTCGAGGACCTGTTTTCGTTCCAGAAAAAACGGTTGCGTTTCGTCGTCGAAATATCGGACAACGACCCACTCCTAGTAATCATGTGGGTACAGTCTGTCAAAGGTTGTCTGGAAGAGATCGCTCTTAGCGATAAGACCGCCAATTGTATAACATTACTTAGATTTAAGAATCATGGTTGTAATATTTTTCTGGTTGTGCAATAAAGAGTTCTCTATCTATCTACAGTGATATCGTTCCGATGTTAAACCTAACTGCAAAGTAGGTAGTCGGGGCTGTAAGTAATGCAATTTGCTTAAGTCAGATGTCGCTGCCTGTACGTAATACAGAGAATATTGTAAAGAGGTTCGAAATTTCACTGATGCCGTGAGTCGCCCATTGGCTCAATTGGTAGAGCGCTGGTACGGATAGCCAGAGGTTGCGGGTTCGAATCCCGGCATGGGTGAAATTTTTAGCCTCTAAATAGGTTTTTAAAGTTATGATTTTTTTCCATTGGTGGCGCTAGTTACCTAGCGCCCCGAAACGCCTTAATTCCCGACGTTTCGGCAGCGTTGCATTGCTCTTTTGTGTTGTCTGGAATATAGGCTAACCGTTTGCTTAACCTTACACTAGCCACGGGCGGTAGTTATATTCTTATCTACATATTGTGCCTGAGGTTGTCTTTTCCATCATTGTATTCTTACCCAACCTAACCTCCTTTGTGTTGTCAGAGACATAGGCTACCTCAACATCTGCTAACCATACACCAGCCTCGAATAGTAGATACCTATTACACTTAAGATAGTGTTTTACATCGTTGTATTCTTTACCCAACCTAACCTCCTTTGTGTTGTCAGGGACATAGGCTACCTCAATATCTGCTAACCATAAACTAGCCTCGAATAGTAGGTACCTACTGCACCTGAGGTAGTGTTTCCCATCGTTGTATTCTTTACCCAATCTAACCTCTTTTGTGTTGTCAGGAACATAGGCTACCTCAACATCTGCTAACCATAAACTAGTCTCGAAAAGTAGGTACCAACTGCACCTGAGGTAGTGTGCCCCATCGTTGTATTCTTTACCCAACCTAACCTCTTTTGTGTTGTCAGGAACATAGGCTACCTCAACATCTGCTAACCATAAACTAGTCTCGAAAAGTAGGTACCAACTGCACCTGAGGTAGTGTGCCCCATCGTTGTATTCTTTACCCAACCTAACCTCTTTTTTTTGTCAGGAACATAGGCTACCTCATCAGCTATGTCACCGTAGACCTGATGGAGCCTCGGGCGGTGATGTGGATTGGACTGGCGCTCCCCACTATGGTCTTCTTTGTACTCCTCGTGATGCCTGAGACTCCTGAGTTCCTGGTCAAGCAGGGGAAGATTGACGTAAGGATTACTTCTGTTTAATAACTAATCTATATAAATAAAATTCAATGTCCTGACTGACTGACTAACTCACTCATCAACGCCCAGCCCAAGCCGTTGGAACTAGGAAGCTGAAATGTTGCACAGAGGGTCTATATATTATGTAGGTAAGGAATAAGACCGGAAGTTTTTTAAATTTTTTTAAATGTTGTCTAATTTTCTTGAAACTAAAAATAAATACTCTTCAACACAAATGATTGGACACGTATTTCGCCGTTTTTCTAAATTTAACCCTAAAGGGAGTGAACGGGGTTGCAAAAAAAGTCCACGCGGACATAGTCGCGGTCTAAAGCTAGTAAACAATAAAACTGGAACGAATTCAACTTTGTACTTTATTTAAAATGTGTTTGTTTATTTTATTGATAGTATAAACGGAAAACTGGATAAAAACAGAATAAGCAGGTAAACATAGTCAGGTCCAGCCGAAATGTGAAGTAATCTTTAAATTAGGGTGTAAAGAGGCTTGCACCGTTACACACTGTTCTAAGGCACGGTGTTTGTTATATATAACCTGGTTAATCAGTTTCTGGTTGCAGGAAGCCAAGGCTGTGCTGGCATGGCTGCGTGGCGTGACCGTGGTGGACAGGACCCTGGAACTCGAGATAGAAAACATCGTTAAGCTTGAGAAGCAGACCAAGGCAGACCCCAAGTCAGCCTGGGGTATCATTAGTGAGTATTTGACCACCGTTTTTATGTATTATTATGTTGATATCAACCCTTTGTGTGTCCCCACTTCTGGGGCACGTGTCTCTTCCTGCATCGCAGAAAGGTTAGGCCATACTCCACCACGGGAGCCGAGTTCGGGTTGGTGGAGGATTGTAAGACAGTGGCGGACCTTACTGTCAGATAAGTTTTAAGGCCTCTGACATGGCTTAACGATTGCCATCTATCTACGGCAGCCGGCACCAACTGCTTAACGCGCCCTGCAAAGCACGAAACCGTTCGGCGACGAAATTTCACTAGCGTTAGCCATAGACGGTCACCCATTCATGCACTGTATGTAGGTATA
The DNA here is from genome assembly GCA_934045075.1 of Yponomeuta sedellus. NCBI lineage: Eukaryota > Metazoa > Arthropoda > Insecta > Lepidoptera > Yponomeutidae > Yponomeuta > Yponomeuta sedellus. The sequence continues at coordinate 11,138,259 of OW203744.1, read as the reverse complement.
TTACTTAATGTATGTATAAATTGAAGAATAGGTGCTGACTGAAAATCAGTGTTGCAGGCCCAGCCTGCAGAAAATGCTGAGTCAGCTACCTGTTTGTGGCTGCGGAGATACAATGCCCTTTTAAATTGTAAATGTTTGTTTTAAATCGTATTCTTTGTTTTATTATATTTTTCTTTGTTCTTTCTTTTATTATTTGTCTGTATTATTATAATATCGTGTTACATTGTGTTATGTGTATTGTATCTTTGTGGCTGCAAATAAATGTCTCTCTCTTTCTCTCTCTCTCTCACTGAACGCGACCTTCGTTAAAATCATTCAGACAGCCGGGGCTACGAGCGCGAGCGAGATTAACGAATGGAATCGAAATTCCTTCTATCTATGGTCAGCCATAAGTAAAAGTAAAATCTAACCGCCCAAATCCGGACTTATGCCCTCCGGATTTAGCCGGTTGTGCCAGCCATAACATCTGACACAACTGGGAACTCAATGCCCTCCTTTTCTCAACTTCCAGTAAAAGACAAGACGACCCTGAAGGCGTTCTTCATAACCCTCATCATCAAGATCACTCAGCAATTCGACGGCTACTTAATAGTGCTCATCTACGCCGGTTTCGTCTTCGAGAAGGCCTCGGAGTCCATAACCCTGAAGCTCAGCCCCAACAAGCAGATAATGCTCATTGGACTGGTGCAGCTATTGGGGTCGACGGTGGCGACCTGTATCGTGGAAAAGACTGGGAGGAAGGTGAGAAGACATTTTTCGAGCATAGGGTAGAGCGGCGGTAGCCTAATGGGTAGACCAGTTTACTCTGAAGCGGGAGACCCCAGTTTCCATTCCCAGTGCGGGCATGTGCCTTTGTTTTCTAAGCTAAGTACATTTGTGAAGTAATAGTAGCAATACCACTCGCTGACCGTAAAGGAAAGCATCGTGAGGGAATCTGAGTGTCTGAGGTTGGAGTAGAATGGGAGAACGGTGGAGTAGAATGGGAGAACGGTGAGACGAAATTTTCCAAGCATAGGGCTCTTTGCATTGGCTGACTAGATAAATAGCAGGATGGAGGCAGATCGCTGGTTGGATGAGGATGGCAACAAAAGAAAGAAATGGTGTGTTTTAAAAACCTATTAAGAGGCTAAAAATTTCACCCTTGCCGGGATTCGAACCCGCAACCTCTGGCTATCCGTGCCAGAGAGTGTATCTGGCACGGATAGCCAGAGGTTGCGGTTTCGAATCCCGGCATGGGTGAAATTTTTAGCCTCTAAATAGGTTTTTAAATTTGTCATTAGCACAGGTTAGTGCATTAAAAATAAAAATAGTATAATGGTGTGTTTTAGGTAAGGCCTTTGACCAGAGTGGATGAATATAGTGATGTATAGATGGTCCGTTAGATTAGCTATCTTATGTGGCGGTGGCAGTGATGTGAACACGTCTCCCTAGTTTAAACCACGAATTAACAGATGGTTTTTGAATTCGATTGTGAAGGTATTTTCTTTGTGTTTCGACAAATTCTGATTAAACTGATAGATTTATTGATAAAACGATTCAAATTCAATTCAATTCAATTCGCAAGTGTCGCTTTCAAATCAAAAATACCTTTGCGATTAAGATCTTTTTTCTTAGTTCTAAAGTCCAAAGAAATATTTTTAAATCCTCTTCTATGGGGTGGAGACAAAGTTATTATTTACAAAAAAATCTATAATTTAATAAGAAACTAAAGTCTAACGAAGTTTAAAGACATTTTTCAAAAATTATTCGCTTTCCCCTAATATCGTTAAATCTTTGACTATTATTATGGACCGAGATGCCACGTGTGGAAACTCAATAATAAGAGAGCTGTCTGACAGGCTCTTTTTGACGGATACGTACAAGTGTTGGATAAAAATGTCTTGTAATCTTAGTACCTGACCCTACTTTGTTATATAAGTAGTTCTAAAAACTTTTCTTTTAAATTTATTTTTTTGTACCGCCTGCCTGTCTGAAATAAAGTTTTATTTATTATTATTATTTGATACTGTCGATACGCCTCATCACAAGTCACGCCAAGTCCGAACGAATCACGAAATACGTCTTAGATGCGAAGTCGTAGAGAATTGTAGTACCGTGACTTGGATACGACCTTCTGTGATGATATTTACCTACATAACGCATAAATAAGGGTGCGTTCCGAGATGCGATGAAATCGATTACAGGGCCAATCCATATAAGTCCAGTAGTCACAAAAACCCTATTTCGTGCGAGATACTTTGGGACTACTAAATTTGGCCGGATTCGCGCTATAATCGATTTCATCGCTATAATCGGATTCGCGCATCTCGGAACGCAGGGTGAGAAAATCATTCATATTCCACTATCGCATTGGAATGCTACGTTACAATTTTTTGTCGACGTGATCTAGCGGTGACAATTATTGTTCTCACAAAACTGCTCCTGTTTATCCAATCACTGGTAGCACTAATCGCGTCTATTATTAAAGTCATGGCCAGAACGATCTACCTTAGCCGGTTTTATGATCCGCACTTCGGAGTTGAGTGGAAAATGATAAAAATCACGCGATCCTATGGTACGGTACGCAGAAAAGTTAATTCTAATTTGGATGCTAATCTGTTAGAAATTTTATATATATATATATATATATATAGGTAAAAAACTAGGTAAAAATATATATATAGTGATATATATAGTAAGTGATTCAAATTACTTCAGCCAGATGTCGCTGCCTGTACGTAATACAGAGAATATTGTAAAGAGGTTCAAAATTTCACTGATGCCGGTGAGTCGCCCATTAGCTCACTTGGAAAGAGCGCTGGCACAGATAACCAGAGGTCGCGGGTTCGAATCCCGGCATGGGTGGAATTTTTAGCCTCTAAATAGGTTTTTAAAAATTTGTTTTTTCTTCTGCTGGTCAATTTGGAATTATCTGATGTTCAGTTTTCTTGCTCAATTTTATGTTGTCCGCCGAATATTGTTTTATGCTCTTATTCACTTAGAGAAATCGTAAGGAAAACATCGTGAGGAAACCTGGGTGCCTGAATTAGCCAATCCGCGTAGTAGGCATGCGTGTTATTTAAGAACATACTCTCACTCCGAGAAAGGGCGTGTGCCCTGCAGTGAGATGCATAGGTATATGCTTTGCTATAAACAAAAATTCTTACGGAATTTACTCCTTAAAATGTTTGACCGAAGCGTTGATAATACTGATACAACAAAACTAGTGTAATTTAAACTCTGTAGTACCCACATAATCTAAATAGGTTAATTATACATGTACACTGTACATTGTACTCAGATGTCGGTACTCTACGTAATGAGATAATTACGTAGAGTACGATCAATCAAAACATTATAATATTTTTTTTTATGTTTTAATTTTTCTAAACGAAATTTCACTTTAAATGTTAAAATTTATAGTCTTCCTTTTATTTTTGATAGGATGTTATTTGGCAAAAAATAATCCTTTTGGTGAAGCCTTCCGATCGGTGTGATAAAACTACAGGGTAATTTATTTTTTGTCGGGTAGCGGGTTCGATTCCCGGTTTAATCGTGTAATTATTTAAAAATCTATGAATGCAGTTTAGATTGTTTTTGAAATAAAAATAATTTCTTCTTTCAGTAAAATGTTCCATCTACAATATTAAAGGTACTTTCCCTCCATGTAGCATGGCCGTGGGACGCCCTGTATGTTATTGTGACATAATTCCAAATTCCTATTCACACTTATCGTGCTGTGGTATAATGAACCCCCCGAACAATACGGTCCGAGTGCTTAGTGCGAGTTTGACAGATCCAATCGAATAACTTTACTACCGCGTTAATCGAGCATTGAGTAGTGAGTATGAGTAAGTTAACCGTTCGAACTGGCAAAACGCTGTCACAGTACAACTCGCACTCGCGTTTATTCGTGTTTTGGCTGGTAAACATGTTCACTTCTCAACGTAAACCATTACAACTCGCACTCAGCAATTTTAATTTCCATACTTGTCGCTAGGTGGCGCTTCATCGATGCCATAGAAATGAGTTTACGTTAACGCGATCGCGCGTAGTTGAAAAACTCGCACTAAGCACTCTGATATAACTGCCGGTAGGCAGACCACCGACACGATGGTCAGACGACATCGTGAGGGTTGCGGGTCAGAGATCGATCAGGTTAGCACAGAACCGTGGGGAATGGCGCAATAAAAAGGTGGCCTATGCCCAGCAGTGAGTTGATGTGGGCTGATTATTAGATAGATAGATAACTGCCGGATGGCATAGTGGTGGTAGCTAACGGTAGCACGATATCATCGATATCAACCCTTGTATGTCCCCACTGTTGGAGCACGGCTCTCTTCCTGCATTGCAGGAAGGTTTGGCCATACTCCACCATTGGGGCCAAGTCGGTAGCACGCCGGGATCGCAATCAGGGGGTCGTGGGTTCAAATCCCTGCATGTATCAATGACTTTGTTATGTATATTTGTGCTGTTATAGTAGCAATATCACTCGTTAACGGAAAACATCGTGAGAAAACCCTAGTGTCTGAAGTGTTGACATACCTCAGCGCTAGCCACGTACAATGGTTCAACTATGAGGTTAAGTGCGGAAATATGTGGTCTTAGATTGCGATAATACAATGTATATTCTACGAGGTATATTCTAAAAGCTAACAGTCTGCCGGATTCCAATAAAGAAACCTAGGTCACGATTGAATTTAAATCAGTTTTTATACTTGTTATTATGAACTCGTTATTCTTGAATAATGGAATCGTAGTATCTGCATTTTAAATTTTTAGTCGTCGGTTTCTGGGATTGAATTTCAAACAGCAATACCGCCACTAGATAAGTAAGTATTAAAAGGAGATAAAAAGTACCTATTTATACTATTTGTCTTTTTAATGCACTAACCCGTGCTAAGGACAATTTAAAAAAACCAATTTAGAGGCTGTACGTCATACAGAGAATAGTGTAAAGAGGTTCGAAATTTCACTGATGCCGGTTAGTCGCCCATTAGCGCTGGCACGGATAGCCAGAGGTCGCGGGTTCGAATCCCGGCATGGGTGGAATTTTTAGCCTCTAAATAGGTTTTTAAAAGTATCTATTTTTTAAAGATGTGTACTAACAGCTGTGTACTGTGGTGGTAGTGCATCGCTTTAGCACGTGCCTTACATTCGAGAGAAGACTCGATTCGATTCCGGCATGCACCAAATGACTTTGTTTTTTGTTACGTAGGCATATTTTAATTTTTCTCATTTTTCCTGTAAATATGTATAAAGACAAAGATAAGTTAAGATAAAAAATATTTGAAGCCTCATCGAAATCAACTTAACACAAAATAAGAAATAACTACGTTGTGTTGTGATATATACCGCCGTCCTAAGAAGAGAGGACGTAACTGCCATTTTTACCTAAACTTGTGATGTTGTAAAACTTTTACATAAATAAAATAATAAAACTGAAACGAGTTGAATTTTATGCTTTATTTAAATGTGTTTATTTTATTCGTAACAGAAAACTGGATAAAAACAGAATAAGCAGGTAAAAGTCAGGTCTACACGAAATGTGAAGTAGTAATGCTTAAAAAATTAAAGAAATCTCAAAAATGGGTAATTTTTGAAAATGATTGACAGAATTAAAGAACTACCGTAAAACGGGTTGAATAGGGATCGGGGTCTGAATAGGGACAAAAAAAAGAAACGAAATACTTAAGCTTTATCTTACTTTTATGAGTAGTAGATTATATATTGATTTTTATAGCAACATTGAATCACAGTGAAGCGATGCAAGTAAGCCTAGGTCATTGTTCTGTGCTACTTCGAATGAAAACATTTTGATGAAGTGATTCAAGTAAGCCAAGGTCATATTTCTATGCTACTTCGAATGAAAACATTTTGATGAAGTAATGCAAATAAGCTTAGGTCATATTTCTGTGCTACTTCGAATAAAAACATTTTGATGAAGTGATGCAAGTAAGCTTAGGTTATATTTCTGTGCTACTTCGAATGAAAACATTTTGATGAAGTGATTCAAGTAAGCCAAGGTCATATTTCTATGCTACTTCGAATGAAAACATTTTGATGAAGTAATGCAAATAAGCTTAGGTCATATTTCTGTGCTACTTCGAATGAAAACATTTTGATGAAGTAATGCAAGTAAGCCTAGGTCATATTTCTGTGCTACTTCGAATGAAAACATTTTGATGAAGTGATTCAAGTAAGCCAAGGTCATATTTCTATGCTACTTCGAATGAAAACATTTTGATGAAGTAATGCAAATAAGCTTAGGTCATATTTCTGTGCTACTTCGAATGAAAACATTTTGATGAAGTAATGCAAATAAGCTTAGGTCATATTTCTGTGCTACTTCGAATGAAAACATTTTGATGAAGTGATTCAAGTAAGCCAAGGTCATATTTCTATGCTACTTCGAATGAAAACATTTTGATGAAGTAATGCAAATAAGCTTAGGTCATATTTCTGTGCTACTTCGAATGAAAACATTTTGATGAAGTAATGCAAGTAAGCTTAGGTCATATTTCTGTGCTACTTCGAATAAAAACATTTGATGAAGTGATGCAAGTAAGCTTAGGTTATATTTCTGTGCTACTTCGAATGAAAACATTTTGATGAAGTAATGCAAGTAAGCCTAGGTCATATTACTGTGCTACTTCGAATAAAAACATTTTGATGAAGTGATTCAAGTAAGCCAAGGTCATATTTCTATGCTACTTCGAATGAAAACATTTTGATGAAGTAATGCAAATAAGCTTAGGTCATATTTCTGTGCTACTTCGAATGAAAACATTTTGATGAAGTAATGCAAATAAGCTTAGGTCATATTTCTGTGCTACTTCGAATGAAAACATTTTAATGAAGTAATGCAAGTAAGCCTAGGTCATATTTCTGTGCTACTTCGAATAAAAACATTTTGATGAAGTGATGCAAGTAAGCCTAGGTCATATTTCTGTGCTACTTCGAATAAAAACATTTTATGAAGTGATGCAAGTAAGCTTAGCTTATATTTCTGTGCTACTTCGAATGAAGACATTTGGATTTTGAAAGTCTACTTTCTTGCCCTCAGCCACTCCTAGTGACGACTTCCCTGGCCATGGGCGCCGGGATGCTGGTGCTGGCTGGCTGGTTTTACATGACCTCGACGGGAATTTGGCTGCCCGGCTGGATACCTGTGCTTGCCATGTGCGCCTGCATCTTCGCTGACGCGGCTGGCTTCCAGCCTATCTCGTATATCATCATCACGGACCTGTTTACGTTTCAAGTGAGTGTGCTTTCGCTTCGTACAATTTTCTGTCAAGCTATTGTAAAAATAGAGTAGAGTACAATAAAGAAAATACAAAGCGTAAGAAAATGCTAGACAGGCTGTGCAATAAAGTGGTCAATAAAGTGTGCTATACAGTCATGATTTCTAGGATGTTCAAAAGACAAACTAACCGTCTCTTCCATGTTGGTATTGTTCTTGCCTAGTTATCATAGCACAGTTTATCCTAGCTTGGAATAGGACAATTGTTTGTGTTATGTAAAAAATAAATAATTATTTTTTAACTAAAACTTTCGCAAGCACATTCCTATTATTACTAATTAAATAAATAAGTACCGTACATAATATAGTTATAGTAGCAATACCACTCGCTACTGTGAAGGAAAACATCGTGAAGAAACCTGCGCGCCTGAGTTGTTCAAATACCTTAACGATAATAAAAAAAAGATTGGTGGCTACCAATCTTTTTTTTATTATCGTGGGTAGAACAATCGACTCGGAACCGGGAGACCCAAGATCGATTCCAAGCGTTGGCATGTATGTACCAATACTTTGTTTTCTAAGTTACGTACATTTGTGAAGTTATAGGCGAAATAGCACTCGCTAACATCGTGAGGAAGTCTGTGTCTGAGGTTATATGCTTTTTAATGCACTAACCCGTGCTAAGGACAATTTTAAAAACCTATTTAGAGGCTAAAAATTCCACCTATGCCGGGATTCGAACCCGCGACCTCTGGCTATCCGTGCCAGCGCTCTTCCAACTGAGCTAATGGGCGACTCACCGGCATCAGTAAATTTTCTAACCTCTTTACAATATTCTCTGTATTACGTACGAATCCCGGCATGGGGGGAATTTTAGCCTCTAAATAGGTTTTTAAAACTTTGTCCGAGGTGTTCAAGCATTTGAAAGTTGTGTTATTTCGGAGATTAACACTAATAAATAAAAGATCGACTTTTTCAAACAAACTATCTATTCCGACTGACTTTAAGCGGATAGCCCTTAGAAATATCAGTCTACCCCATATCTTAACACTAACAAATTGCTAACCCGCGTGGGCACGCGTGGTGATTAAGCCCACACTCTCTCCGTGAGAGAAGGCCTGTGCAGGTAGAGTAAGTAGTGAGACATTTATAGGCTACATCCATCTCTAATACATAAATGAATTGCTGAATGTGTTGGTAAGCGCAAATCTCGAGAGTAGCTGAACCGACTTCACTTATTCCTTTTTTAGAATCAAGGATGTTTTAGCCACCGTTCTTGTTTAGAATATTCCTTGAAGTACGAGGATGGTTCTTACGGAAAGCAAAATAAAAAAATAATTAAAGAATCGACTGTTAGGCGTTACTGAGTTCGCTGGGTCAGCTAGTCTTCTACGAGTATAATATAAACATGAATCCCCGAATGTTGGTAAGCGCAAATCTCAAGAATAGCTGAACCGACTTCACTAATTCCTTTTTTAGAATATTCCTTGAAGTACGAGGATGGTTCTTATAGAAAAATAAAAAAATAAAGAATCGTCTTAGGCGTTACGGAGTTCGCTTGGTCAGCTAGTCTTCTATAATATAAAAATGAATCCCCGAATGTTGGTAAGCGCAAATCTCGAGAGCAGCTTGAACTGATTTCGCTAATTCTTTTCTCAGAATATTCCTTGAAGTACGAGGATGGTTCTTACGGTGAGAAAAATAAAAAAAAAATTATGAATCGACTAAAACTGTTTTTACACGGATTTCACTCTTTTATTATATTTTTTACAATTTTCCAACGTTTCGGCACTTTTACAGGTGCCGTGGTCTCGGATGACCACCTGTAAAAGTGCCGATACATTGGAAAATTGTAAAAAATATAATAAACGAGTGAAATCCGTGTAAAAACAGTTTTAATTATATCTAGTACTAGTGTTGACCTTAGAAAATACCATAATGAATCGACTGTTAGGCGGTACGATGTTCGCTGGGCCAGTTAAAAATAAATCTTCTTCGCTCTTCCTTCCAGTTACGGGGCACAGTGTCTTCGTTCGCGAACATATGCGCGAAGCTCAGCAACTTCGTCCAGATGAAGTGGTTCACGCATATAAGCGCGCTTGTCGGCATACATTGGAGCTTCGTGTTTTTCTCAGTCGTATGCTTCGCCGCCTGCATCTACACAGTGTTCAGCTTTCCTGAGACACGAGGGAAAAGCGTGGAGGAAATATACGCTAATCTGGGCAGCCCGCGCCGTCGCGAGGAGAAGATTGACCCGGTGCCTTAGTGTTCAGTGTGTGTTCTTGTGTTTCGAACTTGATGAGACTACAACGAGTGTATTGTGTAATTGCCCACTGGTATGGACGTCGTAGCACTCGTGGATCTGGTCGATCTTGACTAAAACAGCCCGTCTGATGTGAGAGATTGAATTTTTTATGAGTGTTTTTGTATTTTGTAGGCGTAGTTTTAATGTTTTTAAGTGTTTAGGTAGGTTTTCTATAAATTTTTCTCAATTAAGAAACAGACGGTAAGCTTCCAGCATAATTGAATTTAACGAAGTGCGGCCCAAGAAAATCTTGGGAACGCTGGAAATTTTCCCAAATTCCTGGGAACTGCTAATCAGTGCGCGGTTTCGTAGCTGCGCGTGCGTGTTCCTTTGATAGATTAGCAACTTAATTAAATGGTTTGCGGTTAATCCATCCGGACCCAGACAAGTGTAACGTGTATCTAGTATGATGGAACGAACATTACATCATCCACACGCGTGTAATGTGTAATGTCCAGGCGCTTCAAAATCACAATGAATCTCATGTGACAGTATTTGTACCAAAACTGACAAATTCAGGAATTAAATAAGTATGAACAAAATTAGTAGTAAATTTTCAGGCTTATTTCGATTGGACGTGACAATCCAATTTTTTGTATGGGGACGTATAAAATACATTCAAAAACAAAATACAATTGTAAAGAAAAATTAGAAAAAAAAATTAGGTGAATTATCAATATATTTCTACCGCGTCCAACGTCCATCCAGATTGAAGAAAAAAGGTTTGGATATTTCTGAATGAAAAACATGTGTTGTAAGAGGCCCAAGGAAACTGTTAAGAATAATGTAGTCTTCCAAGTAAATTGCATTTTGCAAGCTTAGCATTAAGTACCTATGAGCTGTTTTGTTTGAGTAGGTGGTACTCGTACTATGTAATTATATAACTTCTATCAAGTGAGGTAGATATTGTGTTATGAGTTAAGATGCGGACAAAATGTAATGACGTAGATAGGTATAATTATTTAAGTACTTACCTACTTACGTAACGAAGAAATAAAAAAGAAACACATGATTTTTCCCCCGTTAGATGGCGCCCGTGTAGTTTCTTAATACGATGAAATACATATTTTAAAAACCTATTTAGAGGCTAAAATTCCACCCATGCCGGGGTTCGAACCCGCGCCCTCTGGCTTCCGTGCCAGCACTCTTCCAACTGACGGTGAGTCGCCCATTAGCTCAGTTGGAAGAGCGCTGGCACGGATAGCCAGAGGGCGCGGGTTCGAATCCCGGCATGGGTGGAATTTTTAGCCTCTAAATAGGTTTTTAAAATTGTCCTTAGCAAGGGTTAGTAAATTAAGGGCTAATTTTTCAGTTCAGTTAGAAAAAAAAATGGCGGTTTGACATAATTTTCATACATAAGCTGTCAAACCGCCATTTTTATTCCTCAGATAAAAGTTATCTTACTATTGAAAGAATATAACTATGAAATATGTTGGACATCGATGCCTGTGAGGATTAAATGGATCAGCGTCTTGATTATGTAACATCTGTGTGCTAAAACGTAATGTTTTCTTAGCTCTGCATTTCAGTAGTGGTACGTGACAGTGATATTGAGCCACATAATTAGGTTAAAAACTGAAAGCGTATTGTAGTTAGCAGCACTGTTGAGTGTTCCTAAGAACCACCACATTGTATTGTTGTTTGGTCTAGAATGTACAGCTTTGTGTAGAAATTCATCACCTGTATATGAATTGCGTCCATAGTAATTGAAAATGGGCATCACAAGTCTTGAGGAAGTACTAGCCTTCCATTTTTTTCTACGAAGAGCTTTCTCCAACAGTTTTTTCTTTTAGGTTCCTTGGAAAATAAATGAATTACCGTATTTTTGCAATCAACGGATGCACAAGGATAATGATATTACTCACAAAACAATTAATTTGTTTACAAAAATAGTATAGAGAACTGTCAAATTAATGGTACACACAACAGTGGTGACATCTGTAGTGAGCATTAGGCAGTTTTTAAGCCCATTGTACGACATATATTTCTTTTTTGCACACAGATGTGTACGTGAAAAGTTACGTAGTCAAGGCGCAGGACTTCGATCCAGTAGCACTGAATAATTAGGATGGTTTGGTTTCAAGCAAGAGTCGTTCCCTTTGCCACAAACTCTTTTTTCTGCATTTCAGGAGTGTCTTAGACGGAGTTTACACGTTCAGTCTGGCTTGGTCAAGCTCGGATTGATGCCAGACTGATGAAGCAACAAAATATTCGAATATCCGTCAGTCTGGTCCATCAGTCCACTAAATAGACAATCAGTCTGCCGTCAGTCAGACTGATGGAATTGACTGACGCCAGACTGAACGTGTAAACTCCGTCTTAGTGTTATGTGTTTTTTTAAATAACACCGATAATGTTTATGTGCTGTCCAACCGTAGAGGGAGTAAAACTACTCTATCTACGTGTCCAACCCTTTTTAATTGACAATCAGTTGACCTGATACCGTTATTTCGTGAAGAATGAATGATGAAGTATGAGAGGTGAAGGTGAAAGAATAGACGATACTTTTTTACATTAAGTCTGACTATTTCCGGCCAGTAGTACGATGGCATAAGTCACACGTTTGTGTCGCTTAAATGTATGAATTTGACAAATAATGTACTGTAAAATCGTGACTTTTGACAGGATTGAAAAGTCGTTATCTATGTAGTTTAGGTACCTGGCTAACCGCCAGTTTCTTAATTGATAATTTCACTCGGTAAAACCACGAAAGTTATTTCATATGCAAACACAGATTTCGCCTCATTCTAGAGAGATATTATAACATCTTTGTTAACTTAATAAGCAACAAATCTGTGGAAATTCCTAAAATGAACACTTAACATTGTTTTAAATTATTTATATTCGCTACAAACCTGTAAATATAGGTTTAATTGTAATACTTAGCAATAATGATTTATAAATGACTTATGTACAAAATAAAATGGCATTTACCTACATTTCTAAGTTTTTTACTCAAATAACTTTGACAATTGTACCATTACCTACTATGAATAGAAAATTAAAAAATACTAAGCTCCCTTTGGGCAGATTATTTCTCAGAAAGGATATGGTGCAGAGACGATCGCTAAGCTAAGACCTAAGAAGTATATTGATATCAACCCTTGTATGCCCCCACTGCTGGGGCACGGGTCACTTCCTGCGTCGCAGGAAGGTAAGGCCTAACTCCACCACGGGGGCCAAGCCCGGGTTGGTGGAGGATTGTAAGACAGTGGCGAGCCTTACTGTCAGAAGTTATCAAGCCGCCCATGAGGCCTCTGACATGGCTTAACGACTGCCATTACATGACAGCAGGCACCAACGGCTTAACGTGCCTTGCAAAGCACGGAAACATGCGGAAGATTGCTTAACTCAAGTGATTGATTCCAATCACTCGGTTCGACTAGGTCACGAGCGCTTTCTTATTTAATACCCTGTTTCCTGTTTCGTGTGCAATAAATACATATGCCGGAGTGGAGTGGACGGAAAACTCTTGAAATAGAATGAGTTATTATTGTACTATTGTTGCCACATTGACAAGGGGACTATGTCTGTAAGAAGTACATAGTAACATTCGCCAGTCTCCTTCTGTAGTCATGTTTAGAGAGAAGGTTCATGACCATTACTTTGGGCTTCAATAGAGTTATCCAGTATCTATGTAGTATTATATTATTATAGTATTGTATGTAAGTACCTAATATTGATTATTAGTACCAATGTAGGTATGTAGATTCCAGTAAATATGTATTTGAGTATCATTTTATCTTTTTCGTGCTATTTTATATGCGTAGGTACTTATGTGTATTTAAATTATATTTGTAATATTAACCTAGGTAAACTAAATATTACAAATATAATAAAAGATTACAAATAAATCGCTCCTATATTACATTGTTGACTGGCACTACCCCTTCCACTGTCCGCATTATCGTGGGTTAGCTGGAAGAAAATACTATCTAGTATTAAGCCTTTGTACAAATTTGTTTTTAGTGCAATAAAGAATTTTTCATTAGTTCATTCATTCATACATCGCAGCGTGAGCAATATTATATAATTTTTAATGCACTTACCCGTGCTGAGGACAATTTAAGAGCAATATTTTCAACCATTGCAAAATATTGCTACTAGAACCTGCGCAGGCTGCTTCCTTTTTGGACATGGTAACATTATATTTTATTACCTACATATTGTAAATTACATACATACATACATACATACATACATACATACATACATACATACATACATACATACATACATACATACATACATACATACATACATACATACATACATACATACATACATACATACATACATACATACATACATACATACATACATACATACATACATACATACATACATACATACATACATACATACATACATACATACATACATACATACATACATACATAACCTCACGCCTTCATCCCAGAGGGGTAGGCAAAGACCAGAAGACTGCCACTTGCCACGATCCTGACAGATCACCTTCGCTTCACCAACGTTCATAAGTCGTCGCATGCATGGCGGTTCCGGGTACTTTTTATCTTCCCCTTTGATAATACATCCCCTATTTGGTCAATGTATGTCCGTCTGGGACGTCTCTTACCAGCCCTACCACTCACATTCGCATTATATATTTGTTTCGTCAATCTTTCTTCCTTCATCCTCTACAAATGTCCAAACCAACGCAACATTCCTTTCTCAATTCTATTGTAAATTATCAATGGCAGAAAATAAAACTATGAACATATAAAAGATACTTACATTTTACTTTTTAAGCTTTGGTTTCGATAGAGATTTATGGAGTGAAAATTATGTACTCAATCATTATGAGATTAAGAATGTCATGCGTAGTGTAGGGTTCCGTTGGGAGCGGGGAGGGGTCGGGGGTCAATGATTTTGAGAAAAAAAATGTCATGCGTAGTGTAGGGTTCCGTTGGGGGGGGAGGTCAATCATTATGAGATTAAAATATGTCATGCCTATTGTAGGTTTCCGTTGGGGAAGGGGGGGGGGTTGGGTTTACCTGCTTCAGCTACAGAAGTACTTTATCAAATATCATAAAAAAGAATTAATTCAAAATTCAATTCAAACAGTACCTAAGTACGAAGTTTTTCTTTTAGAAGTTTGATTATAACTTTTCCGCCTTCTTTCGCCAATGAGTTGTTTAATTGTAATTTTTATTTTTGTATTGTACCAAATAAATATATATCTGTTACTCTTTGGCTTCTAAAGCCTGTCGAGGCGTGATAGTTTTCCTTTTAAGTTTATTATTAATGCTTTGTAGCATTAATGATGAAAAATCATGCCCATCTGTAACAAAAATTGCGGAAAGAAGCTTAATAATTCACAAATGGATTCCTTAATTAAAAAAAAATCCTTTTCAATTTAATAAAATTAGACTTATAGTATTTTTAAACGACCAATCCAAAGATACTCCACTCTTTTAAGATTTTATTCTATTATTTGTTGGCATAATAAATATGTACCTGTATCTACGCCAAATCTGTTTTCTAGTACTTACTTGCCGCTTGTCGGATGTCGCAAAGGGAAAGAGAAAAAGTACCCGGAACTGGCGTGCGTGCATGCAACGACTTATGCACGTTGATGAAACGAAGGTGATCTGTGGCAAGTGGCAGACCCTGGTCTCTGCCAACCCCTCTGGGATACAGGCATGAGGTTATGTATGTATGTACTTGTCGCTTCTGTGCTAAGCCGCGGACACACAGACGGACGGACGAACTGGTAGAAAATCGATGGAGACGGCAAGCCTATTCAGTCAAGTAATCATCCAATCGACAAGATAAATATCCTTACTTTGTCCATTTTAGTAAACAGTGTTATTCGAAAATTGTTATCAGTTCTTATCAGTCGAAAATTGTTATGTTTCCATAAACGAACTAACCTGGGACACTATTTTAGATAATACGATAAACGAAGTTCATGAACGTGCGAGAAAATAGTTTTGGCATCAATTATCAAATTTGAGGTTAGATTCTTGTTTACTAGATTGGACAAGTAAGGATAAATAGACAATAGGGGATTGTAGTTGACTGCGGAACCCAAAAAAATTGTAAAGTTGTCAGTAATTTTCGCCCCACCAAGCCTCGTAAAAATTAATAAATTTGTTTTGTAGGCAACCTTGTCACTAATTCTCGCTTTACAATACCGGGCTCAAGTCGAAATACTTCTACACAGTGACAAAATACTGCTTTCAAGTCACGTAATTAGCAAGTAGTAAATCTTTTTTAAATAAATCAACTGTTACGTGGGTAGGAGGCAATAGGTAAGTAGGTAATAAAATATGTAAGTACAACCACTATGTAACTACCCATGCTGGAAAAGTTACTGTTCTGTCTCCAACGTTTTCATTATAATTTTGTGGAAAAAAATTACGTATTTAAAAACCTATATAGAGGCTAAAAATTTCACCCATGCCGGGATTCGAACCCGCAACCTCTGGCTATCCGTGCCAGGTTCGAATCCCGGCATGGGTGAAATTTTTAGCCTCTAAATAGGTTTTTAAATTTGTTCCTTAGCACGGGTTAGTGCATTAAAAATAAAAATAGTATAAATTACGTATTTTTAAGATAAGGTAAAATAAAAGATAAAAACTTAAAACAAAATAAGACTTAAACGCAGGTTGTGGTATTACAAAATAAAAATAAATATTTCAGTTTAAAAGATTTGGAGTATTTTTTTCTCTACCGTCAAATATTCGATCGGTGTTCCTGCCTATTGTATTTTTTCCCCTTTTATGAAAGTTTTATGTAATTCTATTAAATGTAACAATATAAAACTGTAGAGATATATATTACTTAGTCATTTCATAATACAGATTACATATACAATATTCTCTGTACGTAATACAGAGAATATTGTAAAGAGGTTCGAAATTTCACTGATGCCGTGAGTCGCCCATTGGCTCAATTGGTAGAGCGCTGGTACGGATAGCCAGAGGTTGCGGGTTCGAATCCAGGCATGGGTGAAATTTTTAGCCTCTAAATAGGCTTTTACATTTCTTAATATTTACGTACTGTTTTATTATGTTTATTTATATTTTGTTAGTAATGCACTGTGCGTGACTTTTGGAAAAAAAAGTGCCATCTCCACAAACCCGACATAGGAAGAATACTAGGAGTGCCATAAGTGAATAAATAGATATATCATTGATTTAGGTACACTCACACACTTGCACACACACACACACACACTTCAATGTACAACAGCAAAACAGCAGCAACAATGTACAAACAGTACATTGGGTATGCGACACAAACATAACAAATTAAACATAGTGTAACAAGCAAGGATGCAGGGTATGTATGAATGTCTGTACGTTAGGAGGTTAAAACACTTTTTTATTTTTATTTATTTCGGGACTTTTGTTCTAGTGAGACAATGTCAGCTCGTACCCTATTTTTTTTATTGTCATATCAACTAAACAAGCTTAAGACTAAAAAAAATGTAGCTGCACCTGACTGCTAAATCAGAGTTACAATATTGCAGTAACTAGGTATAGAAGTAACTAGTATAATTATGTACAATAAAGTACCTATTCTCTTTCTAAGCCTTGGATAAAATTGGATAGTTCATTGTAACTGTGTTTTACAGAAATTGGTTTTTATAAATAGGTAACACTGTCGCGGATTAAAACCTCTTTGCGCTCTAAAATTGTTTTATTGGAAAAACAAACAATAACGTCATGCATTGACATTGGTTATTTTAAGTTAGACCCGGATGTGCCCCATTTTAACGAGCTCGAAGTAAACTGTTAAATAATTTAAAATAAAAACTACTTCATTTTTCAAATTTGTTCCTTAGCACGGGTTAGTGCATTAAAAATAAAAATAGTGTACTTCATAACATTAAGGTACTAATTTCGTACAACGACTAAGCAATATGGTCACCCATCCAGCCCCTGACCGCGACTGTTGTTTAACGCTGGTGATTGATTCATTAACATGTATACATTTTTCCAATGTAAATGTCGTAATCGTTTAAATTAATTAGGTATTTCTGCGTTTTTAGAGCCTTAAAATTAAGAAGTCGTTTTTTTTTTTATTTCACGATTTCTTGTGTATAATGTGGACTAATAACGATGCGTGTGGAACGTGGATTTTTATTAAGGGACTAAACACCATGGCAAAATTCTTGTCGTTTTCTTTTTTCTGCTGGGGTAATAATAGTACTAGCGCCACCAAATCATAACTTGTTTTCTAATATAAGTTTTTTTTATCAAAAAGTAAACATCAAAAATCTTAATATAGTAAGTAAATAATTTATTTCCTGAAAGACAATACAAATTAACGAATTATTGATTGGTTTTAAAAATCAGTAAATGTAAAACAATTTTTGCAATACCCTCCACTGTCCAATTAAAAGCTTCGTTAATTTGTATTGTCACGAGAAAAAAAAGAATTGACTGTTAGGCGTAGTGTACATATTATATAGGTACACTACGCCTAACAGTCGATTCTTTTTTTTTCTCTTCGTAAGAACCATCCTCATACTTCACGGAATGTTCTAAAAAAAGAATTAGCGAAATTAGTTCAGCTGCTCTCGAGATTTGCGCTTACCAATACATTCAGCGATTCATTTTTATATTATAGACTAGCTAAACCAGCGAACTTCGTACCGCCTAACAGTCGATTCTTTAATTTCTTTTTATTTTTCTATCCGTAAGAGCCATCCACGTACTTCAAGGAGTATTCTAAAAAATAATTAGCGAAATCGGTTCAGCTGCTCTCGAGATTTGCGCTTACCAACACATTCAGGGATTTATTTTTATATTATAGATATAAGTCGCATACCTATGTTTTCTTTCAGCACTTTTTCAATGAGCCGTTTGCAGCACAAATTCACAAAGCCAATATTAATCAGCGCCGAGCAAAATTTGACAGCCGTATTTATGGCCATGCCTATAAGCACTATCTATGAATGGCTTTGTAAATTTGTCCTGAAAACGCCTTATTCGTCTAGTGTAGAAAATTTATTTACTTATTTTTTTAGAACCGCCTCGTTTTTTAGGTCGGTTAAAGATACACAAACGCTATTCTTTACAAATACTAATTCATTGTATTTCAATATATCATTACCGCCCACTATAAGTTAAATACGTAAAAAAGGAATTGAAACTTACGTATTCATACCATGACAATGACATTGAAATAATATTTGTTTGAACCATGAACCTAAGTCACCTGTCAAATATTAGTAGTACCTACAGTTGAAAATACAATAGCGTTTAAATGCGTGCACTTTATTCAGTTACGTTACGGGAGCATTTTCAACAAAAATCTAACCGCGTTGTGTGGTTGACGAATGTATCTAGTGGGAGTAGTCCAATCATTTGGTAGTTTTACCTGGAAAGTTTTGAGAATTAGTATAGGTATACAGGGTTATCTCAAAATGCTCAAGAGACCTAAAATAATTAAAACTCACTTTTTTAGTTTTTTCGAGAAAATAGTTAATGTTTAGAGTCTCGGCTGAATATTTCAATTTCGGCTGCGTCTTACCAGAGAACCAGAGTCTAGGAAACCGGAAGTACGTCGTACACGAAATTACAGTTTGTCCAAAAATTCAAGAAACCGGAAGAGAAACATTATTAGTATCTAAAATTAAGACCATTAATTTACTACCTTTGATTAAGCACAATACCTTTTTAATAAAAGTCTGTAGTTTTCACTTTTAAAATGCTTTTAAGAGCAAGAAATTACTAACGCAGACAAAACTCTGACCAAAATTTCTACACTTTTTGGTCATAGTATAATTAGTCATCAACAGAGATCCTACGAGCTGTCAGTTTCTAGTGATAGGATACATCGATACAAGAACTAAAAAGACTCCTAATCTTAAGATCCTATTTTAGAGGCTAAAAATTCCACCCATGCCGGGACACGAACCCGCGACCTCTGGCTAACCGTGCCAGCGCTCTCCCAACTGAGCTGAGGGCGACTTACCGGCATCAGTGAAATTTCCTCATAATCTGTGCAAACGTAAAAGACGCTGTTAGAGCGATTTTCGCACTACATCCGATCCGAATCCGATCAGAGTCCGTGAAAATACGGTCCGAAGTTCCGAAGTAGTCGTACGGAACTATTTCTACGGTAGTTTACGCACTAGATCCGGCTTCCGACATCTCTTATTATCGATTGATATCTCTTCATCATCCATTCGTATAAGATTATTTATTGAAGAAGAAGAAGAAATACATTTATTTATCGCCACACAGACATAATACAAATCGTAGAATAGAGACAAAATATTTAAAAAAAGTAATAAAAACAAACAAATACGACAAAACACAGCAAGCGGATACGGGTCATGTCCATGCGGCGGTAAAACGGCCTCAGGCTCAGTACTTGCTGCAGCACTGATTTTCAGCAAGGGCCTGGTGACAGTGACTCACGGAAAGTCGCATCGAGACCCACGACGTACGATACAATACGATACAATGCGATGCGATGCGATGAGATGCGATGCGATGCGATGCGATGCGATGCGATGCGATGCGATGCGATGCGATACGATACGATACGATACGATACGATACGATACGATACGATACGATACGATACGATACGATACGATACGATACGATACGATACAACACAATATAATGAAGCGATCTCGAGTTATATAATGGAAGGATAGACATAGAAGGAGTAGCATCTTATGCTTGAGGGGCCGAATCCGAGCTGCGTACGATAGCGGGGCGTGGCTGGGGCGAGAGGCATCTAGTCTAGTTCTATTCTGTGTTGCAACGCATGCTTGCATCATGTTACCCCGCGAGTGGCAAATAACCATGTTTTTGGGACAGCTTGGATTTACCCCCTGAACTGCTTGGCTTTAGATCAAAGATCAGACTAGTGCGTAAGCAATGTCCGAAGTGGATCCGAGATTTCTAGACCCGTGTCTTCACGGATTTGGATCGGGCGTAGTGCGATATCGCTTTTACGGACGTAGGGCGTCCCACGGCTATGCCACATGGAGGGAAGGTAACTTGAATATTGTAGATGGAAAATTTTAAGCAGGCATTATTTTAATTTAAAAAAGGCTTTGAATTGCATTCATAGTTTTTAATAAAAATTAATTGGTTAATTGTAACGGAGAATCGAACCCGCTACACGAGAAAAAAAAGTACACTGTAATAGTACGCTTTATCATACCGATCGAACCGGCTTCAATCGGCTTCATATAGTGATTTTGTAGGATTATGTTTTGGTAAGTAACTCTGTGTCAGAAATAAAATGAAGACCATGTATATTGGCGTGTTTTATTCAAATATATTAAACCAATTTTTATTAAAGTGTGAAACAAACGTTAGAAGGTCAAATTAGTCACACACTTATTCACAAAGATATAATAAATCTGTAGATAAATGTCTCTCTCTCTCTCTCTCTAGATATTATTAATGTAGGTATAACTAAAGCATTATTTACCTTACCGACCTACCTATAAAACGAAGTAGGTATCATTTGTGTTGTATCACTGTCAATATTTTTATAAAAATATCCATTCCCGAAGCGATTCATTTGCCATTTCAGACATTTTTTGTTCTAGGTCTTTTTAGGGTTCCGTACCTCAAAAGTAAAAACGGAACCCTTGTAGGATAATTTTCTTCACCTTACGGCCGTTCGTCCGTCCATTTGCCTATGAAGAACGGAAACGCGTGGAGGTATAGAATTAAAATGAAAACCATACGAATATAATATAAAGGTCTATAAGTCCTTAAAGTTGTGAAAAAGTTAAACTTGTAAGTTGACGCATAAAAAGTTACGGCCGTATCGATGTCAACCCTTGTATTCTCCCAATGCTGGGGCACAGGTCTCGTCTCTTCTGCATCGCAGGAAGTTTAGGCCACCACGGGAGCCAAGTCTGGGTTGCGTTTATACCACAAAAAAATTTATATTTTGACGCACAAGAATTCAAAATTCATAGGGTACTTCCCGTTAACCTAGAACTGTGAAACTTGTCAAGTGCTATCGTCTTATAGTTAAAAAATCTGAAAAATAAATATTCATAGTAAAATCATAAAAAAAATACCTTTGAAGTTCAGAAGTTCGGCTCGGATAGCTCGGAAAATACTGCGGGACTCGATTCCTGAACGATTTATAATATAAGCACCTATTTATTAATTTGTACGGAACCCTCTGTAGGTATGCGAGTCTGGCGGTTTTTTTTTTATACAAATTACACAAAAAAATAAAAGAAACCGGAACTGGCGAGCTTCCATGCAGCGACTAATTTATGGTCATGAAGCAAAATAGGTTTGTCAAATGGCAATTGAGAAACGCTGGTCTCTGCCTACCGCCCTGGGATACATGCATCCGTTTGCAAATGCTGTTTAATTTTCCATTTACAAAAAAAGAAAATATTATTGGTAGTTAGCCAGTGTCGGCTAGGTCTACCTCACGATGGGCTGGTTGAGAGAGCGGAATGGGAGGTGAAGTGAATGGACTTACTTGGTGATGGTGGATGATGGCTCGCTTTAGCTGTTGGGCAGATGATGAGCGGTTATGGATGAGCTGATGCGTCCAGCGCACGGAGAACACTCCTGCACTGTTCACTTATAATCTAACATTGTCAGTAGATTGTTCTTTGAGCTGATAAAGTTTCTTGGTCACCAAAATGTCTATCACTTCACGAGAATTCGAGCGCTTATCACGCGCGTATGTCACAGTGCGAATGTGTATGCAGATGGCTGGATAAATTAGTAGCGAGCGAGCGGCACGAGCGATGGCACCGGAACGACAGAATAATGAATGAATGACCACAGATTCATGATTACGTCGCGCGATCGATTCTCGCGCGAACAATTATTATAATTATTCGCCCATTGGCTCAATTGGTAGAGCGCTGGCACGGATAACCAGAGGTTGCGGGTTCGAATCCCGGCATGGGTGAAATTTTTAGCCTCTAAATAGGTTTTTAAATTATTATAAAGTGAAAAATTATTTGCTAAATTCCGCCAAAAATCCCACAAGCACCATGGACTCTATAATATAGCCTGAAGAAGAAGAGGAATATAAGGGCATGTCGAAATCCTGACGCATGCGATATAATTTGACGGTAAGACGATTGGCATTGTTCGGGATTTGGTAAATAAAGCGCTTCGGGGTGCTAACTAGCGCCTCTAATGGAAAAAAGATAACTGGCTTTATAATATGTTTCTTTCAAACTTTATTCTTTTTTCCGTGCCGGGATTCGAACCCGCGACCTCTGGCACGGATAGCCAGAAGTCGCGGATTCGAATCCCGGCATGGGTGGGATTTTCAGCCTCTAAATAGGTTTTTATAGTTATTATTTTGTTTCCATTGGGCGCTGGATAACACCCGAAGCGTCTTAACAGACGACCAAACTTGTAGTTAAAATATTTTCGGGGCTTAACCGCGTAGTAATTTAATGCTATTTTACCTCGACGTTTCGACGATGTTACAGTCATCGTGGTCACGAGAAACCTCATCAGCCGAAGATGCGAACGGGTGCCAGCCATCAGTCTTCTGATGGCTGCCAAGCCGATCGAACTTGGAATGGTCCGGACAGCGGATTGGGCGAATCATCGGACCGAGCGAACATGAAATAGTACTAATTGTGGCCGGCAGACAAGTTTGCAGACGAACGGATATGTTACAGAGCGTATGTACTGAAACCGCTGTACGGCCCGTACAAAGTTCATTTAATAGTATTATATATAATATAGGAGGAGAGCCACCGATGCATTAAATCATACCCCTCCGATTATAAAGCTACTTTATACTCCCGAGTGCAAGCTAAGCTCGGTCTTCGCACTCGTTTTTGGCCCAGTTGGCTCACTCCCTCAGTGAATGGACGCGTGTAGAGGCAAACGCACGTTTCTCTCTCCGTCCGGGCACTTACGTCGATATTATTATCGAAAACCTACATTTACGAATCAAAAACAGAATAAAATACGTCTTTGTTGATTTGGTATATGCCATTTCGAGTTTTTAGCGTAATTTTTGGCGATCTCCGTTGAAGTTCTCACGATTGAAGTGTTTTTTCGGGAATAACGTGTGGTTTTAAAATTATTTCGGTTTTTTAAAATAAATTTGAATATTTATAAAGGTGTTGTGAAACGTGTTGAAGTATATTTTTTATTATAGAATCCAATTGAACTGTGCAGTGAAAGTGATTCAGGGTGGTAGCTTCACATTCTAGAGCGATTCATTTATCGTAAGTAACACTTCGTACATATTATTCGTCGTAGATTTTGGCTCTTAGAGCAGCTTGCGCAGTTCGCTTAAATCTAGATTTAGTACAATTTTCATAGTTCTTTGTACGGAGAATCCCATTTAAACTGTTTTAATTCATGATTTACGCACTTGTGCAAGTCGCTCTTAATTCCTTTCGACTTCGCGGTTCTTGATATACCTACGTTTTTATGCCATTGGTTTTTTGGTGAGTATTTTCTGATTTCATCGTATCTGTTGAGCACCGTATAGACGCCGTTACTATTCTGTTCTAAAAATTAAATAAAACGTTTTATCTGCAATGGGTACTATAACTGTTGATTTTTATATTAGGCAATGACATAATAAGAACTAGAACTAAATTGTAAACTGAAAATATGTGTAGAAAATGACCTAAAAAAAGAAAACTAAAAAATAAAGAGGTCTGTCGCCAACAGTATCTCTTTTACTCAAATCAACTGTCGGGTATTGCAGAACTGACCCCCAATGTCTTGTACATCAGATTGTTATATTATTTTTTCTTATACACTGACCAACCGACACTTGATAAGAGTAGATTAACGGCTAGTACTACCGACCGGGGGTTGATTTTATAATTAACTAGCGTTTAGACATTATTGTCTAAACGCTTCCACCACCTACCTACATTGTAAAAATAACGTAGAATTTACAGTATGTTAGCTTTTAGAATATACCTCGGCTACTATCGGATAGAATCGGATATATTCGTGTAGTAGAAATATCGGAACTAATAAACAAATAATTTACAAAATAGTGAAGAAAAGTTTTATACAGAGCAGGAAGCGGTTGGTGGGAAAAGTTGGGGCGGCGGAGCAGTATTACGCTCGTCTTATTTCGGTGAAAACAGAAGCCTACTCTAGAGCACGAGGTATATTCTAAAAGCTAACATACTGTAAACTCATGGTTGTATCCCCGTGCGATTAGGCAAACCGCTTCTGTATTCATCATCAACCCATTATGTCCCCACCGGGGGGCACGGGTCTCTTCCCTGAGGAAGGTGTAGGCCATACTCCACCACGGGGGCCAAGTCCGGGTTGGTGTATTACGCGCACCAAAATATTACCTATTTCAATCATTTAATGGAGTAGTTGCGCTAAAAATTGTTTTAATATAATCGGAGAGACTACCCTAAAAGATTAACCAATATCCTCTCTGTGATGCAAGAAGAGACCCGTGCCCCAGCAGTGGGGACATACAAGGGTTGATATCGATACACCCTTTTTAGAAATAGTTTTGAATTCAATGAAAAAAAAAAAACAAGTTCCAATATGTTTTTAATTAATAAAAGAATTTGTAGAATACAAAGAAACCAAAAAGCAAAAAAATATATATGTTTTTTTTTAAATCTCCTCTTTTTCTATTTTCTTTGGTATAAAGGCAATGCCATTTAGATTGAAATGGCGTTTGACGCAAGTTCCGGTGTAATCAAACTCCACACTAATTAGCTACCGCAAACGTCGGGCTTCCGACATGATTTGGGGCGCATAATTAGGCCCCACCCAATATCATTATAACTACAATATAACATTAAGGTTTTATTATGACAATTTTATGTTCTTCGAAAAGTCTATTAGCCCACAGATTAAAAAGTACGATACGCGCTACGTAATGTATATGAAATTTTAGTGCTAAACCGATTGTAGTTCCATGAAACGCGATTAAGAGTTTGCTCTTAAGACGCTCTGGGGTGCTCCTAAACGATTTATTTGAAAAGTTTTTTTAAGGCGCTTTGTGGTCCTAACTATCGCCACCAATAGAACAAAAATCATAACTTTTCTTTATACGTTTTTTTATACAAGTATTTTTAGAACCTACGGCCGTTTTAAGCCGAATTCAATTTAAGTCCGAGGAAATTAACAGTACATTCTAGATTGTATGTCCTAGAAATAGTTAGGTATCACAGATTTTTACTGTGTACTTTCTGAAAAAAACGTATTATAAGCCAAGCTATAATTCTTATTCCATTGGTGGTGCTACAGAAGATCCCCAAAGCGCCTTAAAAAAACCTTTTCCAATAAATCGTTTTACAGTGGGCGTCAAATGGCTGATGATGATAAATATGATGAGAAAATAACGCATCGTCAAAACGCGCTGTATTCATGGCATTTCATGATCATTAGTAAAAGGTACTTACTTAACTTTGGCCTTTGCATGTACGTGAATACCGCTAGTGGCATTTTTGGAAGGAGGTAGGAAGAGACCCTTGCCCCAGCAGTCAAGTGTGGACGTACCTACATGGGTTGATATCTGGTTGATATCGATGTACGTGTTGAGATGATTTACATAGCGTCCAGTGGCATCTTGACTCGCTAGATGGGTGAAGGGGCCACTCGGACTCTCCAGCGCCTAAGACTTTGTCGATGATCAAGAGCTACCCGTCTCACTTTTCCGTCAGCAACTCTCCATCGTAGGTTGTCTGGAAGAAATTGCGCTAAGCAATAAGGCCGCCAATCGTACTGTATCTTTGTAATTGTTTTTTGTTTGTTTTTTCCTGGTGTACAATATTCGGACACAAACCGGGGGGTGGGTAGCAGCGCCCCCTGCAGTACAATTCCACCGAACTGCGATCCCTAACCCGCATGACCAGCGTGGGGATTATGGGCACTACCCTTATGATAGCACAACGTGGCGCTCTTTAGGGGAGGGCTATGTCCAGCAGTGGATTAGTATAGCCTGACGACGACGACAATATTCTTATAGTATGAATATTTTTGTATATGAATATGTAAGAATATTCTTATCTTATCCTATGATCCAGTAGGAGGAGGATCTAAAATATCAATACAATACATCGATACATTTTTTTCCATTTGCCCATCCCTTCCATTCCTACGACGTCTCGTTGCGGTTATCGTTCAATGTAAAACCGGTCTGCAGTGACTCACCAAAAACAAGCTCGCGTCTTACTGCGATAATTTCAAAATATAAACTGCATCTTGCCCTACTTGGTAAATAGGTAAGGTAGCGATTTAATTAGCTTTTTTATCTAAATGCCTTTGTCAATTAAGACTTAGAACTAAAGCAAAGTACAAAAGAGCAATGCACAGATGAGCTTGTAACGTAAGTTTAATAAGCGGCAAATAACTTGACTAAATTACTATACTATTTTTTTTTTAATGCACTAACCCGTGCTAAGGAACAAATTTAAAAACCTATTTAGAGGCTAAAAATTTCACCCATGCCGGGATTCGAACCCGCAACCTCTGGCTATCCGTGCCAGCGCTCTACCAATTGAGCCAATGGGCGACTCACGGCATCAGTGAAATTTCGAACCTCTTTACACTATTCTCTGTATTACGTACAGGCAGCGACATCTGACTTAAGCAAATTGCATTACTTACAGCCCCGACTACCTACTTTGAGCCCATTGGCTCAATTGGTAGAGCGCTGGCACGGATAGCCAGAGGTTGCGGGTTCGAATCCCGGCATGGGTGAAATTTTTAGCCCCTAAATAGGTTTTTAAATTTGTTCCTTAGCACGGGTTAGTGCATTAAAAATAAAAATAGTATAATCATGTGGGTACAGTGATATCGTTCCGATGTTAAAACCTAACTGCAAAGTAGGTAGTCGGGGCTGTAAGTAATGCAATTTGCTTAAGTCAGATGTCGCTGCCTGTACGTAATACAGAGAATAGTGTAAAGAGGTTCGAAATTTCACTGATGCCGTGAGTCGCCCATTGGCTCAATTGGTAGAGCGCTGGCACGGATAGCCAGAGGTTGCGGGTTCGAATCCCGGCATGGGTAAAATTTTTAGCCTCTAAATAGGTTTTTAAAAATTGACTAAATTACTTTACGAGTTCGTAGTCTCACTATCGGGGACGCTGGATGATGACTAAAATTTTTTTCGGACGTCAGTCTAGTAACTTTTTTGCGCTTATGTCACTCGCAAGTTTTATTTATTTCGACACGACTGCTCAAATTCATAGAATATTAACAGCTGCCAGTTGGGTTCGATGTCAACCCTTGTACTCGTATGTCTCCACTGCTGGGGTAGTCTATTCTATCCTGAAATAGTTACCTCCTTCTTCTTAATCTCATAATTTCTTTGTAACTATTTTTCTTTGTTCTCAGCTTGATCAAACGTTCATTGACTGGAAAAGAATACATAAAATGCATGTTATGTTAGATTAAGTTAACTCGTCTAAGTTTCGTATTATTGTAACCATGCTGTCTACACATGTTTTGGAGATTAGTCTGGATATTGCATGTTAATTAACGTTATCTTGATGATGTACTCGCTAATATATGTTTTGTCGTTTTTTGTAGTTACTGGATTACCAAAACGCAGACTCTAATCTAGTCTAGCGTGGAATCCAATTGTCCTAGTGCCAACTACACAATAATATGATGATTAAAGTTAAGATAGTCACATCTAATATTATGATTGGAGATAAGACGGTCACATCTAATGTTACGATTTGAAATAAGATGATCATCTAATGTTATGATTTTGAGATGAAATGGTAGCATCTAATCTTATGATTTGAAATAAGATAATCATTGGTTGATTATTTGCCAGTCTCTTCAACACCAAAGGTTTGCTGGACGATAATTCTTCTTTAAAAACCTATTTAGAGGCTAAAAATTCCACCCATGCCGGGATTCGAACCTGCGACCTCTGGCAATAGTCACATCTAATATTACGATTTGAGATAATCATAACATAGTTATGATCAACTTACCTCAAATCGTAAGATTAGACGGGATCAGCTTGTCTCAAATAATAACATTAGATGTGACCATCTTATCTCAAATAATAGCCGATCACATCTTTGGCTATGATTTGAGATAAGATGATCACATCTATGGCTATGATTTGAGATAAGATGATCACATCTATGGCTATGATTTGAGATAAAATGGTCACATCTATGGCTATGATTTGAGATAAGATGATCACATCTATGGCTATGATTTGAGATAAGATGACCACATCTATGGCTATGATTTGAGATAAGATGATCACATCTATGGCTATGATTTGAGATAAAATGGACACATCTATGGCTATGATTTGAGAAAAGATGATCATTGATCACATCTATGGCTATGATTTGAGATAAGATGATCACATATATGGCTATTATTTGAGATAAGATGATCACATCTATGGCTATGATTTGAGATAAGATGGTCACATCTAATGTTATTATTTAAGACAAGCTGATTACGTCTAATCTTACGATTTGAGGTATGATGATCACGTCTATGTTATGATTATCGTCACATCTAATGTTATGATTTTAAGGTAAGATGTACCATCTAATCCTATGATTTGAAGTTACCATTTTATAGCAACACATCAATTATTATCTATTAAAATGTATTTAATAGTATATACCAGCGTCATAGCAATTATGCTGTCCACCTCCATGACAGCGTATGAAATGAATAATTAGCCACTTTTTGACTAAATAAGTCCCTATTTATACTCTAGTAGTCTAGTAAAGTAATTCCGTGCTTCGCAAGGCACGTTAAGCTGTTGGTGCCGGCTGCCATGTAATGGTAGTCGTTAAGCCATGTCAAAGGCTTTATGGACGGCTTGATAATTTCTAACAATAAGGACCGCTACTGTCTTACAATCCTCCACCAACCCGGACTTGGACCCGTGGTGGAGCAATGAGACAAGGATTGATATCGAAAGTAATTTTAGCACAAGAAAATCTGGGTGATTTTTATAGAAAAACTAGCCGACCCCCCAAACGTAGTTTTGCCATATTAATTAGACTATTATTATTAAATTCTTTATTGTACCTGTAAAGATTATACAATTGCGGGCTTAACTGTAAATAGTATTTTATTCTAGCCAACCAACAGGTGACGTGAAGAAGGCGGGGGAAGAAGTTTCAATCAGTGAGGTGATATTTTATTGTCCATTATCTCTTTTAACAATTAAACTATTAACAAATAAGACTACTAGATATCTCAGACCTACCGAATATACACAAAAAAGTTCAAAAAATTTACGAAGCCGTTGCGGAGGAATTCAATAACAAACACTTGTTTAATTTTGTTTAAACAAACAAATAACAAACACTGTGAATCAAGATTTTTATATATTAGATAATTCATGGTTTTTTTTTCTATGACAATTTAACTTACATTCGAGAAGATTAAGATATATATTTGGGTAGATATTTATTTTGGTAGGATTTTGTTATCTGTGTATGTGTATTAAGTATGTAGAGTATGTTGACCCGTTTCATATCTCCACTCCACTCCCCAAAGGCTGCTGGAAGAAATCTCTCACAGAGATGAGCTCGCCTTTGTACATGTATTTTCTTAAATTGTATTTCTTTTTGGTGTTTTTCGTGTGCAATTAACTATAATAATAATTAAATTAGCCCCAGATTATGATAAACTATGTTTAGTAATAAACTGTGTTTGTAGTTGGATGAAACGCGGCCCAGCCGTTGCATACTAACACTGAATCAGGCCACTGCTTGTCCAAAACCCAAACCAGTATTACCGGAATTACAAGCTCAGCATCTAAAGAATGCTTTTAACACGAATTGAATTTGAATCTGCGCAAAGCCTCGTATGAATGCATAGTGTAATGAGGAGCAAAGAAGTGCACAAACTCATCGCGGACTTCTTTGGAGAGAAGTGAAACTAGCAGCTTTACTCCGCGGTTACTTTACTTCATAACTTCTTAGGGCGCTTAGGGGCGCTATGTAGAATACCAATAGAATAAAAATCATAACTTGTATTATAATACGTATACATAAGAAATCTTAACAACTGTGACAACAATTTTTAAAACCTATATAGTCTAGAACCTAGGATCAACAATCTAGAACTATAAGGTGGTTCAGGGTGCTAACTAGCGCCCACCAATGGAATAAAAATCATTACTTGTTTTGTAATACGTTTTTATCTAAAAGTGAATGGGAAATCTTATCTACTGTAACAACAATTCTTAGAACATACAGTCTAGAACCTAGGATCATATATCTAGAACTATAAGGTGGTTCAGGGTGCTGACTACCGTCAGCAATGGAATAAAAATCATAACTTGGTTTATAATACGTATCTAAAAGTGAACATGAGAAATCTTAACAACTGTGACAACAATTTTTAGAACCTACAGTCTAGAACCTAGGATCTACAATCTAGAACTATAAGGTGGTTCAGGGTGCTAACTAGCGCCACCAATGGAATAAAAATCATAACTTGTTTTGTAATACGTTTTTATCTAAAAGTGAATGGGAAATCTTATCTACTGTAACAACAATTCTTAGAACATACAGTCTAGAACCTAGGATCATCTATCTAGAACTATAAGGTGGTTCAGGGTGCTGACTAGCGTCAGCAATGGAATAACAATCATAACTTGGTTTATAATACGTACTTATCTAAAAGTGAACATGAGAAATCTTAACAACTGTGACAACAATTTTTAGAACCTACAGTCTAGAACCTAGGATCTACAATCTAGAACTATAAGGTGGTTCAGGGTGCTAACTAGCGCCACCAATGGAATAAAATTCATAACTTGGTTTATATTACGTTTTTTTTTTCGAAAATTAATCATCAAAAATCTTACAAATTGTGGTTAAATATTTTTAAAACGTATAGCCTAGAATGTACTATTTATATTTTAGGGCTTTAATCGATTTCCGCTAAAAACGGCCGTTTTTGGCCTTGGCTTAAAGTCCTAGATTGTTGATTCTAGACTGTAGGTTCTAAAAATGGTTGTCGCAGTTGTTAAGATTTCTCATGTTCACTTTTAGATAAAAACGTATTAAAATACAAGTTACTATCTCTATTCCGCTGGTGGCGCTAGTTAGCGGCCCGAACCTTTTTAACCTTAATGGTCAGATTTCGATAAATAAGATATGATTCCGTCGTGTAAGTGTTGGCGACAGACCTTTTTTTATTGTTTTGACTTTTTGTATATATTATTGTCTTTTTTTACTTGTGCCAGTTTTTTAAATTTAGTTCGCTATCTGTTCTTGTAAAAGTTGTCTTGAAAATATTATTGATTAAACTCTGATTTATAAATTATTAACCTATTACTAAACCAGAAAGGTAGGGCACCATACGGTGCTTAACAGTAAGGTTGTCTGGAAGAATTTGCTTTTAGCAATAAGGCCGCCAATTGTACTTTGTATCTTTACATGTCTTATAATATGTGCTCTGGTGTACAATAAAGAATATTCTCATCTTATTCTTATTTCAGTCGATTCGTCATGTCTCCGCAATTGTAAGGGATCGACATAAATGCAAAAAAAACAACAGTAAAAAGATCAAAATAAATAACCAAGCTGCTGAGCATTAATCACTAAAAAAAATCACGTTAAGCCTTTGATGCCGGATGTCATGTAATGGCAGTCGTTAAGCCATGTCGGAGGCCTTATGGGCGGCTTGATAACTTCTGACAATAAGGCCCGCCACTGTCTTATAATCCTCCACCAACCCGGACTTGGCCCCCGTGGTGGAGTACCTATGGCCTAACCTTCCTGCGATGCAGGAAGACACCCGTGCCCCAGCACTGGAGACATACGAGAATATCAAAAATCGAAAAAATACGAGCCTTTTTGATTGTTTATCTACAATAATCACCGTCGATGCTATTTTGTACAATCGTCAAACAAGTCATATTTGAAAGTAACACAATAATAAATAATCATGGCCATATTAGGTACACAGATCTCGTTAGCCCCGTACTAAATATGTACTTACAACTAAATGACTTGTGTAACAGGTGCTGACTCGGCGATAGATTTAATACAATAAATACATAGATAACATCCAAGACCCGAGAAAAACTAGAGAAGTTCGTTTTCCAGTTTGAACCGGCCGGGAATTGAACCCGAGAACCGACGTAGCATCCTTTAGTTTAGGTACAAAAATAAATTTTTTTATATATCTTTTCTATCTATCATTTTCAAAAATTTTAAATTATGACACACATTTTCGAGAATTCCCTCATTTTCATCATTATTACTTTACCTCCTGAAGCGCTCGTGGCCTAGGCGAACCGAGTGATTGGAATCAATCACTTGGTTAAGCAACAACAGGCGCGGTCAGGTACGGGATGGGTGAGAGTCCCGTGACTACCGCTAGTGGCATTTTTCCGAGCGCTTCCGTGCTTCGCAAGGCACGTAAAGCCGTTGGTGCCGGCTGTCATATAATGGCAGTCGTTAAGCCATGTCAGAGGCCTTATGGGCGGCTTGATAACATCTGACAGTAAGGCCCGCCACTGTCTTACAATCCTCCACCAACCCGGACTTGGCCCCCGTGGTGGAGTATGGCCTAACCTTCCTGCGATGCAGGAAGAGACCCGTGCCCCAGCAGTGGGGACATACAAGGGTTGATAACGAATAACTTTACATCTTGACTATTTTTACCTACTTATTCCGTTTTTATCCGGTTTTCTGTTTTTATTATAATTAAGACAGTATAAAAAAAGCACAAAGTTAAATTCGTTCCAGTTTTATTATTTATAAAAGTTATACAACACTACAAGGTCAAATGGGATACGTACATATTACTCTTCCAATCGATTGATTGATAATGAATCCTCCCAGAGTCGTCCATGACTTGTATCTACTTTCATTTCCTGCGTCTTCAAAGCAGCAAAGCCAGGAGTAGTGTTTTCTCGTCAGATCAATTCATTTTGCTACTGACTACCAACATGCGGAAAGGTCCTCGCTTTCATATCGCTCGCAAATCGCAAGTGTGATAAATTGAATTCGAATGAGGAAATAAATGTCTAATGACTCTGACAAATCCGTCCGTGTACAATAAAGAATATTCTATCTATCTATCTAAGGCCAGATTTTCACGGTCTTAGTACGCTCGGACCAAGTGCGCCATCCGAGTGACCTAATGCTTCTGATTGGACGGTTTTTCGTGACTACACCAAAATGGCCAATCAGAAGCATTAGTTTACTCGGATGGCGCACTCGGGCCGAGCGCACTAAGATCGTCCGTGAAAACCTGGCTCTATCTTATTTTTATGCGACAAATGCCTTCGAATATTTTGCGTCTATTCATTCAATTCGCATGGGTGAGAATCGCAGGGCCTCTCGCTTCCGCGTAAATTTGTGTAAAGTTAAAGTTACAAATCCGAATTTATTTCCGAAATTACTAAAATGTAAAGTGGATGATAATATCTTGAAACTCTTCATTAGGTACTTAATACTTTCAAATTATATTAATTGCATGTATTTAACTCATAGTTAAAAAACAAATTATGTAATAGTATAGGCATTTTTTAAACTAAAACTTTCGTAAGCACAACACATTGTAGACTTTTAGTCCGGATTTACTTACGGGTGTTGTTATATCGGAAAAGTCCGACCAGGTTTCGCTCCGATTCGCAGAGCTTAATCATGGTGAGCAGAGACGGAGCTCGCGTCGTCGGTTGCTTGTCTTGGCTTGTCTCTGCTCACCATGATTAAGCTCTGCGAATCGGAGCGAAACCTGGTCGGACTTTTCCGATATAACAACACCCGTAAGTAAATCCGGACTAAAAGTCCACAATAGTATAGGCATGTTTGTACCGAAATTAACTTATTCATCTAGTATAGGAAGAGCGGGGCTTCCTGGCACAGGTGTCTATTCACACTTAATAGGAAGTCCCCACCACAGTGTAAAATTAATGTTAAGTTGATGACGAAATAAATATTTTTGAATTTTGTAAATCAACGGAATAATCACTTTATTTTGACACTTACTCCATCGCCGATTTCTTATCGAAATGAGACGCAGGGTGGCCCCCTCGACCGGTATTTACTACGCTCATGGAAGATAAGTCCCCGCAGGGACCACAGATTGAGCCACACACGATACGGAGTAAACAACCCAAAAAACAGATAGGACAGGAATTCGAAAACAGCTAGGGTACCTTTTTTACGTACGTTTGCCTGAAGATTAAAATGTGAGATAGTGTGTAACTATCTTTATGCTGTGTTTTAAAGTCACATAATAATTCAAGGCACCTTTGCGGCACAAGATTTTTCGTTGGTGTTTATGATATTTAACAATATACATTTTATTCCTTGTGAAACTTGAGGAAAAATGGTCATAGTGTAGTTTTTTTTCCCGCTGCCTTTTTCTTCACTACACGACAGCCCGAAGGCAGCGGCTTTCACTTTCACTTTACATTGTACAGTGACATTCAGCAATTAGAATGTGTTTTCTTTACGTTAAAATAAATTTAATTGAGTGACGTATAAAATTTATATCATCAAATGGGCCTGCGGGCTCGGGCAGGCAGGCATGAATGCCACTGACCACTGGCCTCGAACCTCTTTTTCGCCTCATCAACATATTTCCCGTGACCATCGTTTTCCTTGTATATTTCAAGACTATCTTGCCATTGCCATTAGCAGGAGCATATCTTGCTTCAATAGAAATAAAACCTATCTAGATTGATTTATCGTCCCCAAAACCCCCTATATATATATATATATATATATATATATATATATATATATATATATATATATATATATATATATATCTATATATATATCTATAATTCCTGGAAATATACAGAGGTGTTCGGTGTACAGTCTATTTATTCTTACTTGTCCAATTTAGTAAACAAGATTCTACCCTTAAGCTGTGACTTTTTAGTCTAAAACTGCCATATTTCCATAAATGAAGTAACCTGGAACACTCTTTTAGATAACACGCTGCCAATTTTATAAACATCGTTCAAGATATTTCATGAAATTGCAAGAAAATGTCTCCTTTAGGCATCTAATCTAAATTTTAAGATTAGAATCTTGTTTACTAAATTGGACAAGTAAGAATAAATAGACTGTATGGACCGACAGGATTTTTTTCAACATCACCGAATAACACACGCTTTCGTCGTATGACACCCAACGTCGTATGGGTGATTTCTCAAAAAACCTAATAAAACAGCTCAGCTATCGCGACACATAGGAATTAGAGTCTACCATACCATGCCTTAAAAACTAGCGCATGATCGCACCTCTAAAAAACTTTTTACGGTCCATGCACCAAACACACTGTAACTCAATCCCAAGCTTTGTGCCTTCGTGTCAATACGTCTCGACACCCAGCGATAAAGCCGAGTGCTCACGATCTTAGTAAGGTCGGAAAAATTGCACATTTTAGTGACTTAACACTATATGCCACTAAGATGTGAATTAGTTAGATTAGATTAATCTCAATTCAGAAACTGGGCCCCGTTCGTGAAAACGCGGCTTAAGCGTGCTTAGTCATACTTCATGGGAGATACGTAACATAGCTCCGAGTGACTCAGGCTGTCCCGGCGCATGTTAGATAGAACCGGAATGGAGACCTGATTGTCTAACCGTAACCGATGCTATACCATACCAAACCGGAAATTTTGTGCCGACTAATTAAAGTTTATTGGACGTGATCAGTGATCGCGCTCGCCCTTAAGAAGCACATGGGTCCAGAAGCACTACTCAGCCCCGGTTCTCAGACTTCCGAAGGTTTACTGGAAGAAATACAGAGATAGGCTCGCCTTTGTACATGTTATTTCTTAGGTAATGAGATGTTTTGTGTGCAATAAAGTATAATTAATTAACTTCTACGTTGCACAGTGCACAGGTAGAACACTTGCCTTGCAACTTGTTTTAAACAATGTTTTATTATAATCGGAGAGGTCATTTCAAAAGATAAATAAAGGTGGTTATTTTTTTCTCTTCGTCTAATACTTTTCATAATGAGGTTCGAACTTTCACTGATGCCGGTGAGTCGCCCATTGGCTCAATTGGTAGAGCGCTGGCACGGATAGCCAGAGGTTGCGGGTTCGAATCCCGGCATGGGTGAAATTTTTAGCCTCTAAATAGGTTTTTAAATTTGTCCTTAGCACGGGCTAGTGCATTAAAAATAAAAATAGTATAATCATGTGGGTACAGTGATATCATTCCGATGTAAAACCTAACTGCAAAGTAGGTAGTCGGGGCTGTAAGTGATGCAATTTGCTTAAGCCAGATGTCGCTGCCTGTACGTAATACAGAGAATAGTGTAAAGAGGTTCGAAATTTCACTGATGCCGGTGAGTCGCCCATTGGCTCAATTGGTAGAGCGCTGGCACGGATAGCCAGAGGTTGCGGGTTCGAATCCCGGCATGGGTGAAATTTTTAGCCTCTAAATAGGTTTTTAAATAATGAGACCTGTCGAAAAGTAATTCCAGTCACGTGACTCAAATCCGCCCACATGCAAATCCGACTCAAACTGTGACGTCACAAGTTGCAAGTAACGACTATTAATATTCGAGTTATGCAATATATTTTTTATTATATATAATTTTGAGAAATCGAAAACTTCGAATTTTTTTTTTTATTATTTTAAAATAATTTGATTTTTTTCTGGAGTTTCGTCTATATCTATGACTTCTATGGTATGAAAACAATGCCACATTAGTCTAAGTTTGAGGCGAATTCCCATTGTGAAGTCGAGGGGTAAAAGAACAAAATTTAGACTGCAAGGAACTAAAACGAATTCTGAATTAAAATTGCAAAATAATCAAATCGAATCCTAAGCCCGGGATTTCACAGCACTAGTGATCTCGGACCGAGTCCGCCAATTGAGTAATGCTTCTGATTGGACGGTTCTTCGTTTTGACACTAGCCAATCAGAAGCATCAGAGTACTCGGATGGCGCATTCACTCGGTCCGAGCTCACTCGCACTGTGAAAACCCATTTTAATATGCTACATGCGAAGTCAAAGTCATGTTGTCGCATTAATCGTTGGGCATTGCCAATGACATTGTTCTCTGTTACGTAGGTTCCTTAATTAATTTTAAGTAACCGTAGAAATATCACTCACCAGTAATAAACTCGAGTGTCTGAGGTAAGATAAGATAAGTTGAGAATATTTTTTCATTTCTCTTACTCTGAAACTAGATCTCAAGTTGCATGAGGAAAGGGTTGAAAGTACTACTTTTCAGCCTTAGGGAGAATCGTTTTTAATTGAAAGCTGTCAAATTACACACAAGGGTTGGTATCATATCGAAATTACAATAAAAACTATGCACAATAAGGCTATGGTTATAAACCTTTGCCTGCTGTGATAAGTGAAGGAAACAAAACAATATATAAAATAAACTAGTTCTATTCTATGCTGTTAAACAGTATTTCTTCTTTGGGAAGCATTCTATTGAACAATGTTCCAGCTTTCTATAGAGACACTAAATTACAGCGCGATTTGAAATTGAAAGTAAAGTGGTCGCTAAAGAATATTAGTCACGGATGGTGGTAGAACTAATTAATATTAATTTAAATTGATAGGGCGATTAGTAACTAGTGCTAGTGCTCTGCCGTTTTTTATTATTTGTCGTCAGAACATTATTCGTCTCACAATTTTTATCACGCCAACTTTGATACCTATGTGTATATTACAGTTTTTATCATAGATAGATAGATAGATAGATAGAATATTCTTTATTGTACACAGAAATTACAATAACAGAACTTATATAAAAATATAGTACAAATGGCGGCCTTATTACTAAAAGCAATTTCTTCCAGGCAACCATAGTTAATAACCAAAATAGGTATCACCGAAAGAACATGTCTGTTGTATGGAAACCCGCCCTCTCTCTATTGTTTAACTTTATTAATCCGTCGTAATAGTACATAATCCTTTAAAATGGCTACCTATTACAGTCCCAAAGGGCCCTTTAAAGGTCGGACGGAGGGACAGATGTCTATCCAGACGGAGTGACAGAAAACGGAACCAGAGTAATATAAAGTTCCCTATTGGCACCCTTCGGTTGCTGAACCCAAAAAGCTATGTGCGTATTAGACTCCAGGATCTGTTCTTCTGGAAAGATCTACGTATTATGCCTTGACTGAGCAAAGTAGCTTTGCGTTGAATTTATCTATGTGGCAGTCTAGAGTGAGCGAGCCGACAAATTTATTAGACTTCTATTGTTTTTTTTTTTATGGAGTCTATAGGAACTAACGAAGATAATACGTTGACGTTTATTACACAATCTATAGGATTGATTGTACTGAATGTTTCCTCTTTATGTTGAATGAGGTATGTAAATGATTTGGGTTCTATTAACTGCCATAACATTGGCCTTTTGCATCTACGTAATGAGATTATTTATAGAGCGTCTAGTGGCATCTTCATTCACACTAGATGGATAAGATAAGATAAGATATTTATTGAGCTTTCTTGTTGTACATTAGATGTCTTATATAGTAATAGTATCAAACAAGAACCCTGCTAGGGCGCTGCCAATATAAATTTGTTAATGAAACATTATGTAACTTAAATAACTAGTTCATAGTACTTATATAATTACAACTTTTCTTTTATAGACTCTTATTAAACACAACAATCATTATAATATTTAGTAAGTTTGTACAGCTATTATTTTATTCCATTCAATATAAAAACATAATAATTTATAAATCTTTTAGTAACAACTTTAGGTGGTATCGTCATCGAAAAATTCCTTCAGCGAGTAGTAGCTCTTTTGCAGTAAGTATTTGTTTAGTGCGTTCTTAAAAACGTTTGTTCTTGCGTTTGATTTGATTGATTCAGGTATGTGGTTATATATTTTTGCAGCCATTGAATGGGGGCCAGAATTTACTAATTGTAATTTTGATGTTGGCGTTTCTAATCTCTTATGCGGTCTTAAGTTTTTAGGGCGTGTATATTGTGGGAAAAGGTCAATATTGTTTTTTACAAAAGTACACATTTCAGAAACATATAATGAGGCAGTGGATGAAAGGACCACTCGGATGCTGTAGTGCCTGGGACATGGTTTTATACATGGTGTAGTCTTGCCCAGCACCTATACCATCCTGATAGCTTAGACGGCCCAGCCCACAGGAAAGACTAGTCAATACATGCGGAGCCACCCATGCCGCGGGTTTCCTCACGATTAACTGCCATTCATACTCAATATTACATTATCATTATATACAAATCTACCATCTAAAAATTTTAATTGACCTGTTGTTGACCTGTTTGCCCAAAGTATGCAAGGTGTTAAGCACTTGCTTATAATTTACTAATTGCCTCCCGAGGCCATACAAATATACTCGTAGTTTATTTATATTTACAAACGCGTGCCATCGCGAATTGGCAATATCTAGCGCTGACGTATTCGAACACCTCAGACACTCAGAAAATTCTCCAATTTGAGGTTGCCTGGAAGAAATTGCTATAAGCAATAAGGCCGCCAATTGTGTTTGATCTTTTGTATCTGCAGTTTCTGTAACTATTTTTCCGGTATACAAAAAGAATATTCTTATCTTATCTTATCTCAGATTTCCTCACGATATTTTCGATGTAGATGTTGTACCTAATTAAGCCCATACTCTCTCTCTCTCTCTCTCTGAGAGAAGGCCTGTGCCCTGCAGTGGGACGTTTTTAGGCTACATAAAAAATCAATTACAATCTCCAATCCCGATTGCAATACAAAGAAACAATCCTTATTTGTTTCTTTTGATCACGCTTAGTATTGAAATTAACCTTATCAAAAATTAATTGAAGCCTTGTAAAAGTATTTCTTAGTGAGTCGCTATGCTCATACATTATAGATAGATAGATCCCAGCGTGGGGATTACGGGCATTACCCCCCAATGATGGCACAACCTTGCGCTATGGCGCTCATTAGAGGAGGGCTATCATATGTCCAGCAGTGGACTAATATAGCCTGAAGAAGAGATAGATAGAGAAAGAACACTTTGATGTACATAAAAAAGGAAGTGATATGAACTATACTGTTAATGAACTTGATATCTTACTGTCAGAAGTTATCAAGCCGCCCATAAGGCCTCTGACATGGCTTAATGACTGCCATTACATGACAGCCGACACCTAGGCTTAACGTGCCTTGCGCAGCACGGAAGTGCTCAGAATAAATGCCACTAGCGGTCGTCACGGGACGTTCACCCATCCGGCATCTGACCGCTCCTGTTATTGCTTAACTCATGTGATTGATTCCAATCACTCGGTTCGACTAGGCCCGAGCGCCTTTTCCGTGCAATAGCGTATTATGTTGTAAGTCGGCTAAATTTTATTGAAAATCGGATCAAAATAAATAAAAAAATATTCAGTAAAGCCCAGACGACTTAATGAACGTTACGAGTTAGTACTTGGTGTGTATTTCAAAGTCTAGACCATTTTTTACTTTACTATGCTATGTCATGTACTATGCTATTCCATTTGTTAGTCTATACAAAGAATTAAAAAAAAATTACGTACTGACTTATAACCACAAAATACATACTTATACCCAATTATAACTACTGAGGAAATAAGAGGTAGTTTTAGCTAAAAAATAATGAAGTAAATCAATCAGATAAGAACATTTCCATCTCTTTACCAAGGCGAAGGAGCAATGTCAAGTGCCAATCAACGTTATCTTATGTATGGTCTTGCACAACTCTTGATTAATCACTTGACAACAGCAGCTGTAGAGGTACAATACCTCACAGATAAATTGAACGAAAACACACACGTAACACGTAAGTTTCTTTATCTTTTTGTAAATCAAATCAATCTAATCAAAGT
Source organism: Yponomeuta sedellus (assembly GCA_934045075.1). Classification (NCBI taxonomy): domain Eukaryota; kingdom Metazoa; phylum Arthropoda; class Insecta; order Lepidoptera; family Yponomeutidae; genus Yponomeuta; species Yponomeuta sedellus. The sequence goes on along the minus strand of OW203744.1, from coordinate 11,097,020 downwards.
GATTCAAAATTTCACAGTAACTGAACTTATTGAACGTTACAAGTAAAATTAGGTGTCCATTTTAAAATCTAGATAATTTTTGAGAAAAAATGGACAAAAAAAGCTCCTTAGAAATGATGTAAAAAAAAAAGTTTTACTCGTATTCAAAGAAGCGCAGAAACTGCGGCTTAATGAACGGTACAATTCAAACTAGGTGTCAAAATCAATATCATTTCGGAGAAAAAATGGGCAATTAACTCCAAACTTAATCTTATCAAAGTCCTTAATTAATAGAGTTTACATAATTATTATAAAACATAGAACTCATGCATAGTAGGTAGGTACTGGTATTAATTCCAGACATCATTGTTATCTAAATAATCGTTTATGTTGTAACAGCCCTTTTGGCACAAAGTGTACTTATTACATATTTTGAACCGCATTTCAGGCAAGCCTAATATATCTTCATGGATTTTATTATAGAAACGAATACTATGACCTATGAAGGATATATTAAGCTTTGTGAACCTAAATCTTGGAAACGAAAGTTTATGTTTATATGTTTGTTAGTCTTTTCAAAGTCCTTAATTAACAGAATTTACGTAATTACTATAATACTTAGAGTCTCATGCATTGTACTGGCTTTAGTTCCAGACAATTTTCTGGATAATTTCTGATAATTGTAATACTGATAAACAGATCATTCTGGTTAATTTGACTCCGTCCGAAGAATTTCAAATGTGCTCACGCGTCCGCCGGCAATGAGTTCTGAAATTTAACAAACAAATTATGTCGGTTATTACTTATTACAATATTACGTAGGCTTCGGATTCTCAGGAGATCGTGGTTTCTTAGTTACGTACATAAGTTACATTACCACTCGCTAATGGTGAGGGAAACAATCGTGAGGAAACCTGAGGCCTATGCCCTGCAGGGGGATTTATATAGACTATCTGTTGTCTTTGTTCAGACGTTATTGCATGATATAACAAACATATTCTCAAACTTTCACATATTTATAATATTAGATAACAGGAAGAAAAAAACTACCGTATTAGGAAGTAAGTATATATCGTAACGTAATAAAGCGAGACAAATTGGCTCGACAAATACTGGACATGCAGGTATATTAATTAGTTTTGTCGTTAATATAATCACCTATTACTATTATGTACCATACGTGACGAAACAGCGTGGATTTGTGTCACAAACCTATACGGGGCACTGTCCAAAATATAGTCGTATATTCCCATTTGTCCCAGCGGAGTAGTCCCGGTTCGCTTATGTCACGCTCGAGAAATGCCCTTCTCTATGTAAAAAGGTAAAAATGTCAATTTCTCTGTAGAGCCCAAGGTATCTCGGTAACATGGCGAATGCGACCGAGACTTGTCTACAACTGGGTACGGTCTGTTTGCTTTTAGAACATACCTGGGGATCTAGAGTAGGCTTCGGTTTTTTACCGAAAGCACACGAGTGTAATACTACTCTGTATAAAACTTTTCTTCACTATTTTGAAAAGTTATGTAAAATTAAATGGCATGTTACTTAGTTCCGATATTTCTATTACACGAATATGTCCGATTCTATCCGATAGTAGCCGAGGTATATTCTAAAAGCTATATAACAGACTGTAACTTGGCGGCATTGCCAGACCAGAATGGATGTATGTTTCATCTAAAAAGCCTAGCCTAATATTTCTGTTTCTTCATTTTGCTTTACGGCACAGATAACGAGCACGCCACGCACTTATATCTATCTTTTAGTTAAAATATTTTTGGTTATTTTTGTCTTCCTAAATAGCTGCTGCTGTGTGAGTAGAGAATAGCACCAACCCAATTCTTCTCGCGGGTGTCATAAAAGGCGACTAACCCCCAGTTTCTCGTACACTAACAATCTGTTAATCTACTGTTAACAGCTGTAAAATATTGTTTCTGTATGCACTTTGGCCACTTGACAGCTGTTAACAGTAGGTTAACGGCTTGTTAGCGTCTCAGAAACCAGGGGTTAGGGACACAAACCGGGGGGTAGGCAGCAGCGCCCCCTGCAGTACAATTCCACCGAACTGCTAGCCCCAACCCGCATGCCCAGCGTGGGGATTATGGGCATTACCCCCTATGATAGCACAACGTGGCGCTCTTTAGGGGAGGGCTATGTCCAGCAGTGGACTAGTATAGCCTGACAACGACGACGACGAAATAGGAAACCTATCTTTTTGAGGCTTAGACTTTCACGGCTACCTTCAAGTCTTTCTTGATTTCTTGCTAATTGGTGGTATTTCTTTTTTCATTGTGTTAAATCCATGAGTCGTTCGTCGTAAAACTCCAATATCAAAATCATCCATCAAAATTTGGTCCTCCCTAATATTTCTCTTCTTCCATTCATTTTGTTTGAAGATGCTTCAGCGAATCTTCCTTCGAGCACGATTTTTGTATTATAAAGATACACCTGAAATATTGAAGTTGATAAATTTCAAGTCGATTCGGAACATTTTGTTTTATTTCGTAATTCAAAAACGTTTGGTAATTTTTTGGCGTGCAATCACAGCGTGCAATGGTAATACTTACACAACGAGCTGTCAACAAAGTGACAGTTCTTTATGTAAACAAGATGGCGGCGTTAGTTCTGATTATCACCACGTGCCTAAAGATCCTTGCAGCACTGTGTTTCCATGCTTTATGCATTTCCGTTTTCGTAGACGCAGATTCTTTTTTTCACACTTTCTTAATTTATAAAAACAGGATAAAATTGATTAAAATAGCATCTATTTTGTAAGATATGGCCAATGCCCATAGGGTCTAATCTTTGAGCCAAGTTTGGACGAGTTCGGACGGCATCGTATTGATTGCCAAATATGTATTGTTCACAGAACTCCCACGTTCGGTAGCAAACAACGTGTCAATTATCATATGAATCATTTATTTTAAGATTCGAACGTCGTAGTGTTTGCGGACTGCCCAGTAACACACACCCACGCCAAACAAAGAGTTACATAATCTTTACCTTAAAAAAGTTACACAATCTTTAATCACATTCATATTCATAATACTTGTCTTGTATACTATAAGGTCTTTGCCGGCTGCCGGAACATTGCAAAACTTGGATAATTCAATTTAACCTAGTAAATAATGACTATTAGACACATTTTAAAATAGATAACTATAACAACTCCTGATGATTTGAAAAAAAATTACTTATCACACAAATAGAGAACACATAAATACTATGATAAAAAATTTGAGACAAATATGTGATAAATCGGACTTGTCCCCCTCAGGGAAGAGACCCGTGCCCCTCGGTGGGGACATAATGGGTTGATGATGATAAGATAAAAAGGATAGGGCTTCAGCTTAGTGCTGCGAGTGCATGCATCATCATAGCGCTGATTTTGAGCCGGTCCCCGTTCTCACTGAATAAAATATAGTAAAATTTGCGAATTTTAAAAAGAGAACACCGTAGTTAAGCCTAATTTACATTTGATTTATTTTCATGCTTTTTAAGCAAACTCTACATAGAGGTAGAATAGAATAGATGTGTCAAAAGTGTACACCCTTAATGGCCAGCAAAGTTCTTGGGGTTTCCATACAAATAAAGGCCTTTTCTCAGAGACAGAGAATGGAGTTTATCACCAAGAGGGCCCACTGCGTAAAATACACAACATTTGCTATTCATAATGCTTTTGGCGTCTCTATTCTATTCCACCTCTATGTAAAGCATGCTTAAAAAGCATGAAAAGAAAGTAAATGTAAGTCAGGCTTTACCCTTGCCCTGGTTCCAAATTAGGATACCCATTGGTATGATAACTAGGCATCAGAAACCTGGAAATGCACCCAAACTGAGGACATGCGTACAAATTTACGACGGCCCCCAGTGGAAATCGAACCCACCACCTTCGGCATATTAATCGGACGTGATACTGCTAGACCAACGAGGCAGATAGTAATGGAATTGGTGCCTTTATCTCAAATTTAAAAGATAACTAATTACATGACCTAAAAACATTATTGGTCAGCGGAATAAGTATATTTTAAACTTTTACTTATTGGAACTGGTTTAGTTATTTGTAGATACTAATGGAACGGTTGCCAACGCTTTGTGTTATTTTAATAACATACGATTTATTTGTCTGCACAGGGCACAGGCCTCTCAGACGAAGAGTACGGGCTTTACAACCATGCGTGCCCACTGCTGATTGGAGATTTTAAGCACAGATTTATACTTACTACTTAATAGAACAATTCCACCGAACTGCGATCCCCAACCCGCATGCCCAGCGTGGGGATTATGGGCATTAACCCCTATGATAGCACAACATGGCGCTCTTTAGGGGAGGGCTATGTCCAGCAGTGGACTAGTATAGGCTGACGACTACATAATAGATAAGCTCAGGCTCCCTCGTGATGTTTTCCGTCTTAGAGATTTATCAATATTATTAAGTAGTTCCCTTCCTCTCCGCAGCGAACAGCGAGGCGGTGGTGTCGGCCATGCGTCACTAGCGTCGCACGCGCAGAACCGGAAGTGCCGCGCCATGCTGGGCGTACTTCCGGCGCGGTGGCTCGCCAAGCTGCGCGATGGCGGGCTCGTGAACCAGTTCTTAATGGCAATTATGGGTGAGTATTTTGTGAATCTCTGTTGCTCGTAGTCCCGGCTACCTGAGTGATCTTAAACGATCACGAAGGTTAACAACTCAGGGCGCGTTCAGTGCATGGATGGGTAAACCGTCTATGACTATCGCTTGTGGCATTATTCCGAGCGATTCCGTGCTTCGCAAGGCACGCTAAGCAGTTGGTGCCGGCTGCCGTCGACAGATGGTAGTCGTTAAGCCAAGTCAGAGGCCTAAGGGTGGCTTGAAGACTTCTGACAGTAAGACCAGTGCCGGCTGTCATGTAATGCCAGTCCTTAAGCCATGTCAGAGGCTTTATTGGCGGCTTGATAACTTCTGATAGTAAGGCCCGCCCTGTCTTACAATCCTCCGCCAACCCGGACTTGGCCCCCGTGGTGGAGTATGGCCTATACCTTCCTCAGAGAAGAGACCCGTGACTGATGATTTTGTTCCTTATAAATATATTTATTTTCTCCAGTACTTACACAATGCACTTAAAATTAGTAAACCTTTATTATTACAATGTTTCATTATGTAGTAGGAGACAGGAGTCCAAAATAGGTTTACCTCGTGCTATGGATCTCCTAGCTTCCACTTCTCCAAAACCGAGGACACTGACTCTAATGTATACAGTTAAAGTGTGCAATGGATAACATTAACTCAAGTTTAAGTATATTATAATATAACCAAATCAATATAAGTTTCTCAAATTACATTAACTTGCCTACTGTAGACTTTTAGTCCGGATTTACTTACGGGTGTTGTTATATCGGAAAAGTATAACAACACCGTAAGTAAGTAAATAAAGGATTTACCGTAAGTAAATCCGGACTAAAAGTCTACAATGTGTTGTGCTTACGAAAGTTTTAGTTCAAAAACTTGCCTACTATTTATAAAGTTTATAAGTAAGGTACCTGGTAACTAAAACCTGTGACCTCTATTCAGCCCTACGACCTAGGTCTTGGGTTCGAGTTTCAGACACTGAGCAAAGGGTGTGTAAAGGTGTGTGTGTGTGGATGTGCATAAGTATGTGTGTATGTGTGTGTGTGTGAGTGTGTATGTGTTTGTTATGAAAAGTGCATATAACAACGGTATAATGGGTGTATGCTTTGCAAAGAACCTGATACATCGTTAGCCTAATAGCTTTTCAGTTTCTTAACCTCTATGTTTGTGTCTCACTGCTGGGCATAGGCCTCCCCTTATTCAAACCAAAGGTGTTTTCTTCTCTATTATATAAGTATCCACCGAGTTGAGTGACGTTGATTTTTTTAAGCTACTCTAGCTTTGAAATGGATACATATTTTGACACTTTGGAGTCGTCTAAATGCTTAGCTCGATAGAGTGGAATGTTACATAATAGAAGGGCTGGGCCATCTCAAACCTCTCCAGCAGATGTCGGTCGAGATCATCCACCTTCCACCTTCTCCTAGGCGGCTTGAGTTTTTATATTAATGTTTTTTTCCTTCGTACTCGAAGTGTGCCAACGAGACCATATTACCTACTCACTATGTCATCTCAATGAAACTTTGTCTGCCTTTAAAAAGGCATTTCAGAATATAGATAATTAACAATAATCTACGGTCTACACTCGATATCGATATCAACCCTTGTATGTCCCCACTGCTAGGTCACGGGTCTCTTCCTGCATCACAGGAAGGTTAGGCCATACTCCACCACGGGGGCCAAGTCCGGGTTGGTGGAGGATTGTAAGACAGGGCGGGCCTTACTATCAGAAGTTATCAAGCCGGCCATAAGGCCTCTGACATGGCTTAAGGACTGGCATTACATGACAGCCGGCACCAATGGCTTAACGTGCCTTGCGAAGCACGGAAGCGCTCGGCAAAATGCCACTAGCGGTAGTCACGGGACGGTCACCCATCCTGCACCTGACCGCGCCTGTTGTTGCTTAACTCAAGTGATTGATTCCAAACATTCGGTTCCGCTAGGCCTCGAGTGCTTCTACACTCATTCAAATGAAATGAAATTAAAAGGCTTTATTCAAAGTAGCGCAAAAACTGCGACTTTATGAACGTTACAAGTCAAACCTGGTATCCATTTCATAATTATAAATTATCGTGACTTTGTGCTCCTCTAGTAGAGCACATGATATAAAAATTAAACAATACGTAGGTATGTATGTAAAGTTATCTAGGGTCTAACAATGTATCAGCAGCCGTCCGCCATTTTTTATGCGATAAACTCGGGTTGTAGCTATAGGTAGGTATATATTTTTTTGTTTATTTGCCACCTCATTAAAAAAACGGACTAGCCAGTAACGGGTGACGTCCGCCATTTTGATTATTTTTATGCGATAAACGCGTGTTGCCTATATTTATTATTTATTTGTATGCCACCTCATAAAAAAAATTGGACTAGCCGGTAACAGCTGACGTCCGCCATTTTGTTTTTTTTATGCGATGAACTCGTGTTCACAATATTTCGTTTTCATTTGCTTGTCACCTCATTAAAAAAATCGGACAAGCCGTTTTGCCTCTACGTTTATAAACACAAAGAATACTTACACATACGAGCAAAAACACTAATACGAGTTGACGATGTAGAACAAGTTTATAAATTATCTCCATGATTAAACCTCAGACTGCTTGGAGCCCGACCGTACGATGATGTAGATCTACTTGACATGAAAGGTTGACCACACACAGCACGAACTCTCGTACCTACGAAATAAGTGCGAGTTTAGAACAAAACTAATCCGCCGTCGTCGTAAAGGTCTGTACTAGACGACCTTGTTGAAACAGCGGTTGTTTTTACCGTTCTATTCAAGTGATTAATTTTTTTGCTGAAATATCGGCTAGTTATTATTTTTTTATATGTATAACATAACATATGTAAGGCAGGGTTGTATTAAATATCTATAAATAAATAAATCTCAGGTCTAAAAAACTCTGGTCTCACAACTTATGTTTGTAAATACCAGCATAACACAGGTACTTTAGAGCCACTTGCACAAGCCCGTAAGTTCTGACTTAAAACAATTTAAACCTGATTCTCATGACAAAATTGTACTAAAACTTGATTTAAGGCAACTGCGCAAGCGGCCCTTACTGGCCAAGGCAGTCCAGATCGGGTGGCCATGCTGTGAACGGATCTAACTTGAATAATTTAGTCAGAATAGGTTTCGAAAAATTATCCTGCCCACTTTAATACTGCCATAAAGCCTAGTATTCTTCCTGACATAGGACAATAAAATAAAATCCTGAGGTGGATTGTAAAAGGCATACAGATGCTACTAGATGATACTAGGCAGGTCCGCTCCCGTTATCAGGAAATATCGATCGATATCGATAATATCAACCCTTGTATGTCCCCACTGCCGGGGAACGGGTCTCTTTTTCCATTTCAGAAAGGTTAGGCCTTAATCCACTACGGATTAAGGCCTAATCCGGATTGAAAGACAGTGGCGGGCCCTACTGTCAGAAGTTATCAAGCGGGCTCTAAGGCCTCTGACATGGCTTAACAAAATTGCCATTACCTGACAGCCGGCACCAACGGCTTAGCGTGGCTTGCGAAGCAAGAAAGCGCTCGGAAAAAATGCCCTTAGCGATTGTTGCTTAACTCAAGTGATTGATTTCAATCACTCGGTTCGACTAAGCCGAGCGCTTCATTGGGTAATAATCGGTAATTAACAGAGTTTCATATTCGTCATACAGCTAGGGAAGCGCAAGGTCAAGATAAAAGTTTTATTCTATTATTAGGTAGAGACATCTCGCTTTATGAACTGGGAATGCGATAAAACTCATATCGTGACGTTGCGCTCCAATAGCTGCTTATTTTAAATAACGTCTTGCTATTTACAACGTGTTCCTTTCGGTATGTCTAATATGAATTTCTAGTAGCAGTGCAGGGGCGTGTATTCCTCAAAAAAGGGCCAAAACAAGAACTTCAAATTTATGGCTTTATTAAAAACATAATTCCTTAAAATACTTCACAAACGCTCGCAAAAATAGTCTGTAGTGGAAATTTTACTAGGCAAAGATATAAATAACCACAGACTAAATACAATACCTCTAGGAGTGTTTCATTGGAATACTGTTTTAAAGATAAGCTCGTTAGTCTCTTGGATTTTGGAGGTAAAAACCTACAACTCAATCATGGACTGGGTATAACTTCAGACATCTTAGATAGCTTGTAGCCTTTTAAGTTAGCATTTAGGGGATTTCATGAGCAACAACATGAAAAGTAATTTATTATTCGGCAAGTATGTTTTATTGAAAAATGTCATGTGCAATCAAAGGAATAACATAGACTATATAAATCCACAACAGTATAGTCATATCATATAAAATAACATTAAGAAAGAAGCAAAATCATTTAAACAAAAAAAAATAAAACAAAATTACACACACAATACCTGAATACAGAGAGTATTGTAAAGAGGTTCGAAATTTCACTGATCCCGGTAGTCGCCCATTAGCTCAGTTTAGAGAACGCTGGCACGGTTAGTCAGGCGGGTTCGAGTGCCGGTATAGGTGGAATTTTTAGCCTCTAAATAGGTTTTTAAAATTGTCCTTAGCGCGGGTTAGTGCATTAAAAAGAATATAAAGACACAATACAAATATAATAAATTAGTGTAAAATTAGTTAATCAAACCGCCTCGAGACATAACCGACCCATAGGTTCCCATAACGCTGGCTACATAGATATTACATTAATTTAAGTGGCTACTTCCTCGGTCAGCTTCAAACATGTTCAAACAGTTCGAAACATTTTATTTTCGTCGTTCCTGTCCGACTTGTCACTTTGCCAAGACGGTTTAATTAACCCGGGCTATTGGCATTGGCACAAAATAAGAAAGAAAAAAATCTAAAGCAAATAAGTACTGTACTCTTGACACAGTTCAACTTAAATGCAGTCAATCGTGATGTATGGGTAGATGTTAGAAGGTATAAATAAATAAACTAAAGGTTGCCCGGAAGAGATCCCTTTTAGGGATAAGGCTGCCGTCTGTTCTCTTAGGTTAAGAAATTCTGTGTAATTTATTTTTTATGTACAATAAAGTGTTCTCTATCTATCTACCTAAACGTATAAATAACTATAATTATTTATTTATACGTTTAACGTGTCTGTTAGCAATTATTAATTAAGAAAACTATTAGTAGTAGTAAAATATTATTACTAATTAACTATTTGCCTCTCTCTCACACAAAATTAACGCCATTTATGTAAGAGCAAAAAACCAATAGTTATCCAGTATTTTTCGTTAGTTGACAGTGTTATTCTAAAATTAGGCACCTCTGCCTGTAATAAAATAGGTTGCAAGCAAAAACATAAGCTGGGGCGTAACGAGTTGGCGTTTTGAATTTTTACTAAGTGACGTCACAAGCACGGTAAACAGCATTTTAAGCGTTTTGTAACATGAAGACTTTAAATTTTAATTTCTACAGCTATCTTCGGCATTTTTGTATTTGGTTCTTTCGGCCTAATAATTGATGTAATTCATACAAAACCGACTAGATCGAATTAGAGTAAGTGTTCAGTGTTGTTATTTTATAAAAAAAATTAAAATAAAGAATAAAAACTGACTTCTGTACACTAAGACACTAAAAACGAATAAATAATTTAAACAAATGTGACTTATAAATATAAAATTCTTATATATCTAGGTATTGTACAATATATCTTGGAGGAGATGAACAAAATCACCCCTCAATCGGTATACAAACGACACCGTTCATATTTAACTAGCTACGAGTATTATAGTTTGTGGGCCTTTCATTTCAATCTATGACGTCGTATCAGTTAGCAACAGCATGAAATAATTATAGCTTTTAAAACATCTGCTGATATTCTTAACTATTTTTAAACTTCTTATCCACGGGTCTCGCTCGTCTTAACTTTCAAGGTTTTGCAATTTACTTATTTGGGTAATTAGTTATTCTGTATTTTGGACTATTTACGTAATATAACTTTCGTAATCACTACACATTATTAAGTTAATTCCGGAAAATAAAACAAGATCCTGAACATAGCGGAATAATATTTACGTAAGATAAGATAAGAATATTCATTATTGCACACTGAAAAAAAAAACAAATGCAATATTAGTACAGAGGTACAAAGTGCAATTGGAGTCCTTATTATAACGTATTTTTAGAAATAAATCTACCACTACTGCAAGAACGGAGGGGGGACAATTTTTCCTCTGCAGTGGGACATCCATGTTATGGGACCTACAATAATCCAGAATTCGAATTTTAGCATGGTACTCCTACTGTAGAAAGGGAAAGAGAAATGAGAATGCGTTGTTACATACGTTGGAAGATAAAGGAGGAGCCCTAGTTCATATTTAATTACCAGTTATACTTATAAGTCAAGACAAGACAAGACGATACGAGACGAGACGAGACGAGACGAGACGAGACGAGACGAGACGAGAATTTATTCAAGCAAAAAGTTTAATGTTTACAAATTTGTGTTTCTTAGATAATTACATCTTACATGATACTAAACTAGGTTGAACCTAATTTTTCTTTTACAGTTTTGCTTAATGTTGATTGCAAGTGGACACTATTTCAACATACTCGTAACATTGAGCTAGTATTGATAAAGTATATATTATAAGAATAGGAAGAGTATAATTATCTAAAGTTGGAAGGGAGACTCATATTTGATATCCTAATAGAAGTTGTTAAAACCACCTAACATTATTACTCACAATAAAATTTGTTGATTTTTGAAGCGATTGAGGATTGATACTACAACTTTTCTTTTTTCTTATGTAGCCTATAAACGTTCCACTGCAGGGCTCAGGCCTTCCCTCAGAGGGAAAGTATGGGCTTAATTACAACGCGTGCCCACCGGGGATTTGCAAATTTAAGCGCCGAGGTATTTGAACACCTCAGACACTTAGAAACTCTTATTACGCTCAGAAATAAAAACGTTTGGCAACAACTGTAGCAACCTGTAAGTAAGGCTTATGAATGTCTATTGGCTAATCTACTCTGACTCTACCTTCAATGGTGACAGTGAGACCATAAACAAACAACCAAGTCGCCTTGTACCCAACTTCCCTATTCTATTTAATTTCCTTCTCTACATCCTGGTACGGAGAACTTAAGCTTGCTTCACGGTAGAAGTGGCTACTACAACAAGATCCTATAAAACTTATCTGTGCTAAAGTTCTTACAAAAACCAGAACAGCAAAATATGTTGTGTTCGTCTTTTTAAGGCCTGCGCAGACGAGGGACTTTTGTCCCCAAAAGTCCCTCTAGCGCACGCTATGGAAGCAAATATTCTGAGATTACATTGTGTCGTAATTTACATGTAGATGAAAAAGAAAAGGCGTTTTAAAAGAAAACACCGAACTTTTGTCCAGTCCGGTGTCTTGATGTCCTCGGTAACTTGAGGGACTTTTGGTACGGGGTACTCTAAGTCCTTCGTGTGCGTTATTAGATTCAATTTACAGGAGATCTATATCGATGGAAAAAAAAGTACCCGGGGGATAGTCCCTCGTCTACGCAGGCTTTTAAACAGACAATTCGAAGCCAGACAGACAATTCGCTATCAGACAGGCAGATATACAGGCAGTAGGTGTTATATTTGTATGTTAGATTATTTGCGAAGAATTTAGGACATTAACAAAGAAACGGATAGTAGAGAACTGCTGAATTATTTCTCTATCGCTTTGGGATAGTTATGTACAAACTCTCCACCGTTTCCGGGTGTGTGGGTGTAGGATAAAGGATAAAGGCTGTGCCTAGAGTAGGATACATTGATTAATTCACCTAAATTTTACTGCAATCACACCAAATGATTAATGATCTACTACCGTAATTTTCTCGTGTTAAATTAATACTTTTTCATTTTAGCTAAATAACATCCTAAAACGAACTCGTTTTGGGATGTTTGAAATCTTGGCTGCTGATTGGCTTGTTTAAGCGTCGAATCATTACTTTGTTTTTTTTTAATAGCATGTCATCTAAATTCTTATTATTTTGTAGACTTCTTGACAGAATAATAATAACTTCCATACAACACAGTCACTTGACTTGGTCCCAAACTAGGATACCCTCTACTACGGTAACCATGCAAGGACGTCACAAACATGACACACAGACTGGGGCCACTTGTAGAAATGTACGCCGCCCACCGCCAACCAACGAGGCAGTCAAACAAGATCAAAAAACGTTTTAACTATCTGACCCACCGAACTTTGTACCACCTAACAGTGGATTCTTTAATTTTATACTTTATTTTTCTTTCTAAAAGAACCATCCTCGTACTTCAAGGAATATTCTAAAAAAAGAACTAGCGAAATCGGTTCAGCTGCTCTCGAGATTTGCGATTACCAACATATTCAGCGATTCATTTTTATATTATAGACTAGCTGACCCAGCGAACTTCGTACCGACTAACAGTCGATTCTTTGATTTTTTATTTTATTTTACTCCCCAAAAGAACCATCCTCGTACTTCAAGGAATATTCTAAAAAAAGAATTGGCGAAATCAGTTCAGTTGCTCTCGAGATTTGCGCTTACCAACACATTCAGCGATTCATTTTTATATTATAGATAAGGTTTACAAAACTTCGTTTTTAATACTTTGACTGCCTCTTTGCTGTAGCGATTAAAACGCTTGGTTACTAAAAAGAGGCCGTAGGCGCAATTCACATCATCGCAATTCCTGGTGACCGTCGTTCTTGATGACCAGTGGTCGGAGTAGGTATATTGATTTTAGATACTTGCGTCATGATATCATAACATGGACATGCATTTCTTCCGGAATGTACCGGAGTTTCCAAAAATTTGGTAAACCGGACTCTCATGCGCTGTGATGATTGCTATAAAGTGATTTTTTTAACTGTTTCCAAGTTCTAAAACCTTCTTAAATAGTGAAAATAATTAAAACTTACCCGTACAAAAACAACTTCAAATGGGCCCAATCCGAGAGTAATAAATCGATGTCCGTAGTTATAAGCCAAATTCGTCGTTTTAAGTAGATTTCAGAAGACAGTAAACAAGCCAGGGTCAAGTCAAGATATTCACAACACATAAAATAAGCGCACTCCACGAACCGAAATAAGTGAGTGAGCCACTTGGTCTGGATGTCGGTGCGAGCGCATTGTTTTCGAACAAACAGTCAATGAGTCATCCTGGATACTTGATTCTAATTGGTCAGATGCGTTGAGCATAGAGATAAGAGGACAAAAGACCCTGTTTGCCGGATGTCGTGTGTTGAAATGAATATTATTATTATATAATTTTATACATGCTTAGGCTTTTACTCCAACACTTTTACTACAACAAGGTTTTTACACACCAGTCATTTTTTACTATTAAATTCTGGTCATCTACGCCACTAGCAGCATAGCGTTGAGAGTATTGATACATTTTTAACTAGTTTCATGTAATAATTTCGATGTTTCGGTATTTTTATCATAATAATCCGGAAACTCGGAGGCGTATCCATATTAACATATACGTTTGATGTCAGTGACCTTAATTCAATATACCTACTCCGACCACTGTTGATGACAAATGGCCTCAGTCTATTTGGTCACCAAAGGGCCTCGGTATTTTTAGTCCCAAATGGCCTCGGTATATTTATGTGTTTGCGATGTCCTTGCCTGGTTACCATAACACAGAGTATCCTAGTTTGGGACAAGTAAAGTAACAAAACAGGTTTCTAACGTAACAAAACAGGTTGCACATGTGTAGGGGTTGATGTGCTGTTGGAAGTACTCCACTAATGTCATCCGTGATTGGTGTTAGCAGAATCTAACTAAGTAAAACTGTTTTTATACGGAATTTTGCTCGTTTATTACATTTTTACAATTTTCCAACGTTTCGGCACTTTTTCAGGTGCCGTGGTCCCGGATGACTGAGGTGACAGGTGTCTTTTAGAGATCATTAACGGTTAGTTTACTACCCTCGGCAAAAATTACAAAACTTAATTATGAAGTTACGTTCCAAAATAGACAAACCAATTATTTTTTTATATAAAATATTATTATTATTTTTTTTTATTATTAGAAATTGAAGTTAAAATTAAATTTATAAACTAATTACTTTATATGAACTTAAAGATACCGATTATTAATTGAAATTAAATTTATTTTTATTATTTATTCTACAGTCACACTTCTAGCAAGGGGGTCTCATGCACTTAAGCACTGGTTCCCATGCTACCGGTATGTTCCAACCACGATCTCTATTAAAATTTGGATGCCGGCGGATCTCTATTGCCTCACGTATCATTCTAGGGAAGAAACTGTCTTCTCGGGCTAGAACTTTAACTTTATCGAAATGTATAAAGTGGTTGGTACCGCTAAGTGTATGCTCGCTGACTGCAGATCCACCAGAGCGCTTATGTTTCACATCAGCGATATGTACCTTCACCCGCTCAGCTATGGTACGCTTCGTTTGACCAATGTACGAGGAACCACATTCGAACCACATTTAAACGAGCAAAAATCCGTATAAAAACAGTTTTACTTATGTCTACTGCTCGTGTTAACCTTAGAAAATAGAATCTAACTATTTTAGTTCTTATCTTTCATGTTATTGTCTTTGTATAAATCTATAGAATACGCCACTGGTTGTACAATTACATACGTATGCACGTAAAAAAATTCTGACCTGAGACTATATTGTACAATTGTTTGTTTTCTTTCCACAAATAAATAAAAGTCTTATATATTATACTGCTGCACTAGATATCGTTAATAAACAATAGGCCACAAGCGACCTTGATTATTACGCTTGTAACTCTTTCTGGAGAAGTCTTGTGCCCTGAGGTGGAACGTATCTTATAACCAATTTAATACATTTTACTTACATGACATGCGTCATTCATTTCCATCCATTCAATTGTCATTCCACAATAACGAGAGGTCTGCTACAGCCTTGTGAGAAATGCGTCCTCAATGTTGCAATATGACGTGCGTGTGTGGTGTGACTCATCGATCATAGTGTGTGTAATAAAAACAACTCATTGTAAGGGTCAACCTTTCAGGTCGTAAGAGGTCAAGTCGTGACTGGTGTATGCTAAGATTTTGTTTACCATCTCTGTCCTTGAAACTCTAATAGCAATCGATTTCATTTTAACGTCGTCGTCGTCAGGCTATACTGGTCCACTGCTGGACATAGCCCTCCCCTAAAGAGCGCCACGTTGTGCTATCATAGGTATCAGTAAGTAAATAATAACAACTTCTACAGAACACAAGCATTTGCCCTGGGGAGTCTCTAAAATTCATAGTTATTCAATAGTCAAGTCATACTAACCTATTTAGAGGCTAAAAATTTTTCACCCATGCCGGGATTCGAACCCGCAACCTCTGGCTATCCGTACCAGCGCTCTACCAATTGAGCCAATGGGCGACTCACGGCATCAGTGAAATTTCGAACCTCTTTACAATATTCTCTGTATTACGTACATTAGTGCATTACGTACATTAGGGTTAGTGCATTAAAAATAAAAATAGTGTAATCAAGTCATACTAGTCCGGTTATGGTCGTTTCATTCACACTATCGGTAGTCTGGTAAAATATCGCATTACAGTGGCGGGCCTTACTGTCAGAAGTTATCAAGCCGCCCATAAGGCCTCTGACATGGCTTAACGACTGCCATTACATGACAGCCGGCACCAATGGCTTAACGTGCCTTGCGAAGCACGGAAGCGCTCGGAAAAATGCCACTAGCGGTAGTCACGGGACGGTCACCTATCCTGCACCTGACCGCGCCTGTTGCTTAACTCAAGTGATTGATTCCAATCACTAGGTTCGCCTAGGCTACGAGCGCCCTGATGATAGGAACATGTAAGAGGAAAACTAGCTAGTTTTTTTTTTTAAATACGTGTGACCTACAGACCGGAAATTTACCAAGGAGGAGATGTGTGCACTTTGCATACTAAATGACATGCTACATCCATAATATCAACATTGATGGAAATTTAATGTTAGTGCAGGAAAGATATGTTATGTAAATGAGTCGCTAAGGGGAACTCGAATGTCATTGAACTTAACGTCAACTGTTTAGTTTACCTACATTCTATTTATTCAAATGTATCTGGCAAAACTTCGATATGTAAGCCTTTTAATGTATTTTATTTTCTGCTGTGGAAAATAAAGTGTTCCAAACTAATCTATCACATAATAATATAAAGGCGAAAGTTTGTGAGTGTGTATGTTTGTTACTTTTTCACGTCTAAACCCTGCCGCCCAATTGTATATCACATTCTTGATTCACAATAAACTATTAATTGTTGTTTTGCAGGCCCGTGATTGTCACGACGCGTCGTTAGAGGAATTCACTAACCGTAAAATTGTAAATTGTCAATCATTAAAATTATCTGTGTTTTAAAGCCGCGTTTACACGATCTTTTCACGATCACGAGTACATTTGAACCGAGTGACCTTTTCTGCCACGCGGAAGCTACTCGTATCGTATACACCGGCCATCTTAGTAAAAAAAAAATAATCTGATTGAAACGGCCATGTTTTTTTTTCACTCGGACCGCGTTCTGCTCGTCTTATTGCCGCACGTAGAGACGTCCATTAAATGTAATGTTTATTTAAATATCATTATCTTTCACTTATTATCAATTAATGAAACAGAAAAGGACAACAGCATACTTAATCATAGATTAACTTTAATTGATGTTTCTGAGTGCGGCGGTTAGCTACTAATACGAAATCGCAAAAACAAAAAGTAGAAAGTCCTACGTGTCGTTAAAAAAAGTTAAGAGGCCGTGAAATATTGGTGTCTGTTTTGTTATATGAAGCTGTACTTTTATTATCGAAGTTCTACGATAAACGTATTTGATTCTCGTACAATCGTACAATGAGCGACAACTTTGCAACGAAACGGCTATAAACTGAAATTAAAATCTGAATTCACTAAGATGTGTAAGATATGTGCGTTGCCAGACGTCAAAATTTTAGCGGGACGTCTCGATTTTTATGTATTGGGCAGCCGTCCCACGCGGGACAGGCGCTGCCCGCTTTTCGGGAATAACTCGACGTTTTTTATTCAGAAGACGAAGAAGAAGAATCGATTACGTAACGATAGGGTAAATTTGATTTTAATATCGTATTTTTATTTTAAAAAAATTGTCGATGGACATTTTCGCTATCATGACATGAGAAAGTAAGCACGCCCTTGTACATTTACTCATCTAATTAGTGCAATAAAGAATTTAAAAAATAAATAAATAGGGTCGTTCTTCTTTTTTATCGACAATGACTTGTCTTCTCCGCAAAAAAAATAATATTTTGCTCATAAATACTAAATTACTTAATTTTTTTATAAAAAAATACACTTGACAATGCAATAATTTTAATATCCTCAAAACTAGATTTTATTCATAAATATTTTTTACAAAATCAGTGTGACATAGTATTCAAAAAGCGTGACGGAGGTGTTATACATACTAATAAAGTGTGTCCCTCTATGACTAGTAATATAAACAAAGTGCTCTCGCAAAAAAAATACATTTAAGAGTTTCTATCCAAGAACATTTACTGAACGGCTTAACCTTTTTTATTACATTAATAAGAAGAAATAATTTTTAATGTTTATATTATTAAATAGAAAAATATTTTATTGCCTGTCTCCCGATGTATATGATTTTAGTTGCTACCTTCTGTCACTCATTTTATGGTACAAAATAGTGTGCGTTAGAAACTTTGACCTTGGTCACTAGGTTCGAGAATAGTGCCCCTCCACCCCGCCTTCGCGCTATACGTTCCCACGCCCCGGCAATACCAGTCAATCGTCCGCAAACAGAAAAAGGAGGTGCGTGTGTTTATTCAGCGACCGCTCTGTCACGTAAGTTACGACTTCCAAATGTTATTCTAATTTCGGGGTTTTAATATTAACTGATTAATTTATGATAAATATTTCATATATACCTAGATTTTTGCGTAAATTATAATTAGAAAAATGCTGAATATCTCGAACACTACTATTTTACACCTCTGTCACGTAGCACCTCTGTCACGAAAATGTGTGACGGAGCGGTATAACTCGTGAGTGGTCGTTTTTGTATGGAACTTAGAACCTTAGTTAATATCCATAATAGATGATTGCTTGTTTTTTTATGTTGGTTATTCTATCGTCAACTATTTTGTTAATTTAAGGTATCACCATCAAGTAGATGAAAAAATGGCATTATCTGCGGCTGAAAGACAGCGACGGTGTCGTGAAAAAAGAAAGCTTAACCCTGAACTTGTTGCAGAAGTAAAACGTAAAGATTTAGAAAGATATAAAGCTCGCAAAAAGTTAGTTAACGATATGACATCAAAAGAACATAAAAAAATAAAAAGACAATGGCAGATTAGAAAAAAAAAGAGTCTTTTTTAGTCAAAGTACGCAGTGAAAGAAAAATTGAGTACATAATTGTACTTAGGAGTAGCAAAAGTGGAGTGGATGAAGATGGAGATGTTCGAGTGAAGTTTTATAAATCTGTTGATGATACTGGAATTTGAAAAGTAGAGTTAGTGATGAGATATTGTAAGACTAAATTAATATCTACCAAAGAATGGACACCAATCATCAAGACTTGTAGTAACATTTTAAGTATATACTATGTTTGTTATTGTTTTCTAAAATTAAAAATTGTTATAAGGTTAGTTTTGATCGGCGGACGTAAACATTGTGTACCACTCCATCACTGCGTTAACCACTCTGTCACAATTTTGTCCCCCTTAAAATTTCAGTTGAAAGTAAGTTTTGAACCACTTTATTGTTAGTATTTACAAAAGTAACGTTTTCTAGTATTATATGCTAAACAATAAAGGTGTTCACTAGATTTTTAAGTTACTTTATTGGGCGACTTTCATAATATTAAAAAGTTTTATGTCTTATGAAGCAAAAATGTGACGGAGTGGTATTGGATAATTAAAAAAAAAATATTATTTAAAAAAACCCGTCCTATGGAGCTACATTATAGTAAATGTTTATATTCTTGATAAGAAAGTAATAAGAAACTGAAGTTCTGATTTAAAATGAGACATAAAAAAAATTTATACTTTTGTGACTGAGGTGTTATTTTTTTCATACCATTCCTACGAAATTTGAAATGAAACGAAAATTACATGTAATACTTCGCTGCATTTTATGTTTTTGTAATCTACAATAATGAAGCAATAATTTAAATCCAATCTAACTAAATAAATCACAAGTTTATTTTTTTATCAAATATAAAAATTTACCGGTCAGATTGTCGATAAAAAAGGAGAACGACGTTTAAAAACTCTAATTTAAGGATAAATATACAAAAACTTCTAATTATACTATTTTTATTTTTAATGCACTAACCCGTGCTAAGGACAAATTTAAAAACCTATTTAGAGGCTAAAAATTTCACCCAAGCCGGGATTCGAACCCGCAACCTCTGGCTATCCGTGTAACTTCTAATTACATACGTTATTTACTATGTCCCGCTTTTGACGAAAGATTCCCGCTTTCTTCTCTCAAAAAGTCTTTACGGGCAACGCTGATATAATATGTCTTCAGGCTATACTAGGCCACTGCTGGACATAGCCCTCTCCGAATGAGCGCCATAGCGCCCTGTCTTCAGCTTGCCGCATCCAGCATCTGCCTGAAGTTTTTCGCAGATCGTCATCCCACCTAGTCGGAGGGCGTCGTAACCACATTTGCCGAGTCGCGGTCTCCACTCAAGGACACGAACCGACAACCGCCAACGGTTGTCGGTTCTTCGCGAGATATGGCCAGCCCACTGCCCACTTCAGCTTGCTGATTCTCTGAGCAATGTCGATAACTTTGGTTCTCTGTCGGATGCATTCGTCACGAATCCTATTCTTCAGAGAAACCGAGCTAGCCTACAGTTTTTAAGTAGATACTAAAAGCCTCCGTGCTTACTAAGATGGCCGGTGTATACGGTACGAGTATCTTCCGTGTGGCAGAAAAGGTCACTCGGTCCAAATGTACTTGTGATCGTGAAAAGATCGTGTAAGCGCGGCTTTAGTCACGTGCATAACCATAATCATAACTTAGAAAAATAGAGACACTCGTATATAACAGGAAATTGTGTCGAAGCATCGATGTACGTCACGAATCTAAAAATAATTGTCGTGAATGGCAATTAGTTTTATTTGAAAATTTGCGACACAAAATTCTTAATGTTGTAAACTCGTGGTGGCTCGATAAGCTTTCTCCTATTAAGTTGCGTCCAGGGATTTCCAGATGAAACTATTTTAGAAGAACTCTTTAATACACGAATTGAGAAGATGTAACTTATATTGTTTATTTTTTTTTATATTTGTATCGCTTGATTTTATCCATGGTTGCTTTTTATGGTAAGTAAAAATATTGTATATAATGAAATTGTAATTTATTTTCGTAGGATTCAGTTAATGGTTTGAATTTAGTTTGATTTAAATTCGCATTATTTTCAAATGTAACATAACACGCTGGTACAATTGGAAACTTTACGTCACGTTATATGTATACACATATATTGGTATGTTTTACAAATAAATAAATCTTATCATCTCGTATAAGATAAGTCGTTTTATCTTATACGTGAACACGCGTGGTGATCAAGTCCACAACATTTACATACAGGCACATACATTGCTTCTGGCCCCACACTAAGATAGATACCCTGTGTCGTGGGAATCAGAAACAGCGACGTCACAAACATGTAAACATTCAAGACCTGAGGGTTTTTCTCTCTTTAATCTTTATTTGAGAGAAGGCCTGCTTTCGACAATGGGACGTATTAGTCTGAGACTAATCTGAGAGGACAATGTGGTCGCTTAATATTTTAATTTTAAATTAGGCGATCCAGCAACTTTGCACACCGAAAGGTAGAACATGAAAGATCTTAAGAATAAATTTAAAACATTTTATGCACCCGTGTTCTAGCAAATAAATTATTTTTACTTTTACTGTACTAACTTTACGCTTGTGCCACAGCCACAACAGCGCCTAAGTGGTCACTTCACTTGTCTAGAGTGCAGATAGCAATGCCTCGTACGTATATAAAAACGAAGCATTCTAGTTGCTAATAGGAAAGAACATTTAATGAGATACAAGTACGATATTCTTTGTCAAAGTAAGTAAGTACGTAGTAGAGTGATTAAAAAGCTATAGACATGTCTTCCTAGATCAAACAAAGGTTTCGCCAACCGACGATGGCCTTGTGAAACCAGATAGATCTGGTTCTAATCAGATCCGCCTTAAAAAAAATATCGCGGTCGGGTTCACCAATCGTGAACCTCTTTGACCAGCTGATTACAAGAATGAGTAATGCGAGTGGATTTTTAAAAGATCTCGTATCGTATAAACTCAACTCAATTACAGGGTGACTTCGTCTGACGTCTTTTTAACATTCCAAGCATGATTTAAAGATAAATTCCGTGAAAATATATTGCCCAAAATTACTTCACTTAAGTAAACCGGGGGGCGGGCAGCAGCGCCTCCTGCAGTACAATTCCACCAAACTGCGATCTCCAACCCGCATGCCCAGCATGGGAATTATGGGCACTATCCTCCCAATGATGGCACAACCTTGCGCTATGGCGCTCATTAGGGCTATGTCCAGCAGTGGGCTAATATAGCCTGAAGAAGAAGTATAAAGAAACAATATTAGAAAAAGAAGTACATAATAAATATTAAAAAAAATAACAATGGGTCGAGCAACTTATGGTCGGCGCCAGCAAACTCGATTCTTCTTTCACTTGTTTACGCGTATCAAACGACATAAAGTTAAACATTTAACATAAAGAAAACATTTTTCTGGCATTAAAACGATACCACGTGGTCACCGTGAATTTGGATTCACACTTTCAACCCAACCCAATCACGAATATTTACGAACATTTACTATTAATGTTTCAATAACACGGTAATACTGAAAAGAATATTCGTTCAAAATATTCCAAAACATTTCAAAATCACCAAACGTAAATAATAAGTATAAACTATTAAACGATGATAACGATTTACTGGAACTTACAGCCCCGATGAAACATACGATAGCGGTCAAAATATCATCAGTAACTACTTCATTACGGCGAATTACGTATAGTCACTGTATTAGTAAGTAACCTATGTAATGAGATGATTTATACAGCGCCCAGTTGGCATCTTCACTCACACTAGATGGATGAAGAGACCACTTGAATGCTGCAGTGCCTGGAACATGGTTTTACATAGAACAGGCTTGCCCATCACCTATACCATCCTGACAGCTTAGTCGGCCTAGCCCACAGGAAAGACTAAACAGTACGCGCAAAGCCAACCAAGCCGCGGGTTTCCTCACGAGATAAGTAAGTAGGTAACTAGATAAACATAAAGAAGTTTTCGCTGCCTTTTTCTCCACTACAATACGACACGAAGGCCGCGGCTTACATTTTACATTGTAGGTACTTTGACATTCAGCAAACATAATGTAAACTCTTTACGTTGAAACAAATTGATTTGATGTCGATTTCAACCCTGTATATCCCCACTGCTGGGGCACGGGTATCTTCCTGCGTTGCAGGAAGGTTAGGCCATACTCCACCACGGGGGCCAAGTCCGGGTGGGTGGAGAGTTGTAAGACAGTGGAGGGCCTTACTGTCAGAAGTTATCGAGCCGCCTATAAGGCCTCTGACATGGCTTAACTTTGATTTGATTTGAAATAAAGGAAATAAGAATCATTTAGATAAGGCTGTCGGTCATATATAAATTGATACGCTAGAAATTCTCCTATTTCGAAATTATAGTGCCACAAAACGTGAGATTCGTGCCATAGTATTCCCTGGATGGATAGGTGTAAAAATTTTAAAAACCTATTTAGAGGCTAAAAATTTCACCCATGCCGAGATTCGAACCTGCGTCCTCTGGCTATCCGTGCCAGCGCTTTTCCAACTGAGCTAATGGGCGACTCACCGGCATCAGTGAAATTTCGAACCTCTTTACAACACTCTCTGTATTACGTACAGACCAGAGTATAGGTTTTTAAAATTGTCCTTAGCACGGGTTAGTGCATTACAAAGAATATAATTAGGTGTAAAAATGTCAGGATGCACCGTGCAAGATGTTTTTGTGAGTGCTAATTCACTGGGTAGAGCTTGCCCCTGGATAAGCAGATAGAGTATATTGTCAGACAAAGAGGAATGCCGACCTAAGGCCAATTTCAAGTTTGGATTAGTTCGGAGCTCAGTGTAAAGATCGTCGAAACCTGGTCGGACTCTTCCGATATAACAACACCCGTAAGTAGGTAGATTCAAACTAAAAGTCTACAATGTGATGTGCTTACGAAAGTTTTATTTCAAAAATCGTCGGTCAGTGTCACGTCGTTCTAAACGCGCCATACAATTCGGACTTAGGCTATGACGGCACTCATTAAGTTTTCATTAATATTTGAGTTATCTCGTAAATTATGGTACAACTGCCTGTCGACCATTGATTGATTGCTTTGATTGAAGACGTTTATTCAAATGAATGTTTGTTGGTTGATGGTCTTGGATTTACAATTTAAAGTATTCTTATACTCGTATGCTATACAATTACTATAAAAGATAATGGAAGCCTCCCTACACACTACCTTTTTGCTTTTGAAAAGACCCCTTGTATACCACATCCTTCCCTTGTCCCCCGTCTTAACATTTGTTGACAGTTTGGTCACTTAAACCGCGTGCAATACCTTTGTGTAACGGGGCCTTTAGTGTATACATGAAGACACAGTAATTGATTGTGCCTCCATGCTCCTCCATTTTCGCGTTAATACGCGAATCACGCTTTAATCCCATGTCTACACGTGTCAAAGGTTGTTTGATGGTCCAGCCGTATCAAAGTTACGACTGCAGTTGTTTCGTCATGATGTTGTCGTGATTAAATAACGTCTCTATTTTGTTGACATTATTTGTAACTTATAGCTAATGCCAAATCGCTACAAAGTTATTTTCTTCATCACAAATCAAACATCGCAATAAACAATATAAAAGATATAACATAGCATTAATTACTTAGCACGCGCTAAGTAATCGCTAAGCGATTAAGTTTTTTTTTATACATATTATTAGAAATGGGATTACTCTTGACCTCTACCTAGTCCGAGGGTGAAGATGGGTCTCGGCTGGACTGAGTTTACCCAGAAGAAGCCTTGCAAAATACAAAATTATATGGCTTAGGGCTCCTCAAAACCATTGAGTGATTCTGTTAAGTTATATTTATATGGAAATATTACATATTTCCCGCAAACATAACTTGGTGTTTCCTTGAGCAACTTTCCATCGTAAGGTTGTCTGGAAGAAATTGCTTATTTGTAATTATTTTGTATTTATTGTTTTTCTAGTGTACCATAAACAATATTCTTATTTAATCTTATCTTTGGTGTTTTGCGCGTACTTACGTTGCAGGTTGTAACATTTTAGTTGACAGCATTTTGATATTTATAATAATACACCAATAATTTTGGGTGGTTTGAAAGCCTTAGCAATACGAACGTGATTAAACAATAGATATAGAATACGCTTATTAGTTTTTTTTAGTCTCTTTCCAAAAATATCTAGACACTAAATCAAATCTATTAGAACCATTAGTATTCAGCCAGAACGGGGTGCCTGCACGCGTGGGTCCACGAGTCATTGTTCTGATAGACGTAGAGGCGGTGCTAATTGTTCGTGCATGTTTTGAAACATCATTTCTCAACTCGTAACAAGATCTCGCAACTGATTTTTTATTTTTGTCTATACTTAAAAGCCTCAGTTAAAATAGATGTAGTTTTTAATCACTAGTTACATAGCCGTGGTTTTCAAACGACCCAAGTCATTCAGCGTGTATAATTAATTACCTAGCTACAAAATATACATTAAATAGGTACCACAAATTCTAACAGTATCATGTTATGATATCAACCCTTTGTATGTCCCCACTATGTATAAAAAAACTTATAATAACACATCAAAGCAAGAGGTAAAAGGTAATATCGCTTAGGGATTAGTTAGCGGTTAACCCCACCAGCATGGTATGGTATCGACCCTTTGTATGCACCCACCGCTGGGGCACGGCTCTCTTCCTGCAGCGCAGGAAGGTTAAGCCATACTCCACCACGGGGGCCAAGTCGGGTTGGTGGAGATGTAAATTTAGATGTAGATGTTATATTTCTTACCAACTTGACTGACACTGCCGCAACTCTACACAAAACAATTTTGAAACAAAAACTATAAATTGATGCCCTTACACGATGCACCTTAAGCCACGCGGTCGAGTGCAGCAATCTTTTTTGAATATTCTTATGAACCTAAACGGAAACTTACCTTTCCCCCCCGCAGTGACGATCCCAGTCCTCAACTTCGGCATGCTGATGGGCTGGCAGTCCCCCATGACCCCGATCCTGCAGTCCCCCGACGGACCAGCGCCAGAGCCGATCAGCGACGACACCATCTCCTGGATGGCGGCCGTGACGTTCTTCCCGCCTATCTTCTGCGGAATACTCGTGGGGGACTTGGCCGACCGCTGGGGACGGAAGACGACCACTCTTCTCACAAGTCTAATGCTCATTGTTAGTACAACTGGGATAACACTCTTAATAATAGGTGCGTCCTGAAACATATGCCGTGAAAATGAAATGAAAAGGTTTTATTTAAAGTGGCGCAGAAACTACGGCTTAATGAACGTTAGAAGTCAAACTAGGTGTCCATTTCAAAATCTAGATCATTTCGGAGTAACAATAGACAAAAAAACTCCAAACTTAGTCTTTTCAAATTCCTTAATTAACAGAGTTTACATAATTTTTACAAAACTCCTGCATTTTACATACTTTAATTCCAGACATCATTGTCATCTCAATAATCCTTAATATTATAGTAGCTCTAGCTATTATAGTAGCCGTATAATGAACCCTATACTTTGGGCACCTGTGCCCTACAGTGGAAAGTACATTCCTTCTCTCAGAGTGAAACTTTGTATGCGCTCATACTCGATAAATCCTATACTCTCTCTCGGAGAGAAGGGACGTATATAGACTGGTTAGGTATGTTGTGACGACACTCCAACCTGAATCTGGATGCTGATCTCAAGACAGACGACACCATCCCTTGGATATATTTCGCCTCACACTAGCCTGGCTAGACTTTCAGATAACACTACTATCTGAAAATCTAGCCAAGACATTCGTTGTACAGGATCTAAATTCCATTGAGTGCGAGTCAAAGTCTTAGTTAGGAGGCAGTAAGAACTTAGTATAATTACTAATCGACAAAATCAAAATGTCATTTAATTACTTTGAAAGCACAGTCACTTCTTTATTTGCTGTTATGTTTTACTTGAATTATCTACTCTGAACATTTGCTTTACAATTGCGGGCATAATGCAACCATCCACTAAGCGTCGACCGTAATTGCAACCTTTATATGTCCTCTTCCTGCATCGCAGAAACGTTAGGCCTTACTCCACCACAGGGGCCAAGAACGGGTTGGTGGAAGATTGTGAGACAGTGGCGGACCTTACAGTCAGAAGTTATCAAGCTGCCCATAAGGCCTCTGGCATGGCTTAACGTTTGCCATTACATAACAGCCGGCACAAACGGCTTAACGTGCCTAGCGAAGCACGGAAGCGCTCGGAAAAAATGCCACTAGCGATAGTCACGGGATGGTCTATCATCTTACCAATCCCATCTGGCATCTGACCTTGCATTGATACCAATCACGGGGTTCCGCTAGGGTACGAGCGTTTCAGCTTCGACCGTAATTGCAAAAATTTCTTCTCGTTTTCAATGAATCTCTGCAAAGCAGTCACCACTGACCACCTCTCTCCATCGCAGATCAGCTGGTGCATCACGCTGGTGTCTCTACGTCCCTGGGCGCTGATCCTGTCGCGGGCGGTGGCGGGATTGGCCTGCGCGGGGTGCTATGTCGTCACTCCGCTCTATTTAAAGGAGGTAATACCCAATGATGGTTCATTTGTCTCATACTTGGATTAGAATGATCTTGAATGGGAAAATTCGAGTTACTTCACAATCACAGTATATTACGAGATAAATAAAATACATACATTCATACATACATACATACATACATACATACATACATACATACATACATACATACATACATACATTCATACATACATACATACATACATACATACATACATACATACATACATACATACATACATACATACATACATACATACATACATACATACATACATACATACATACATACATACATACATACATACATACATACATACATACATACATACATACATACATAACCTCACGCCTGCATTCCAGAGGGGTAGGCTGACACCAGGGACTGCCACTTGCCACGATCCTGACAGATCACCTTCGCTTCATCAACGTTCATAAGTCGTTGCATGCACACACGCCGGTTCCGGGTACTTTTTATTATCTTCCCCTTTGCTAATAATTAAAATACTGATTAAATATTGATTGATTAAGCCTGTGACATAGCGACGATGCCTTGACGTGGCATTATAGTTGTGACGTCAGTCACATCCTAACACGATGTGACGTCATAGTTTGAAACTGATTTTAAACGTTGTTGTTTTTGCGTTTTTGTACAACTTGACTTTTCGACAGGTTATATTGTGGAAAGTACTTATTAGTCGAAAAGATAAAAGTTTTATCACGACTATTTATCTTTTAACATAGCGTCTACAATGAGTTGTTTTTGTGCAAGTTCATCATTAATCACACTTCAATCTTGAGGGTTGGTACTTGAGTTGAGGAAATACAAGAATACTTGGCGGGCCGATGACGTCATGGAGAAAGACCGAAAGAAAGAAAGATTCACCCAGGAAACTTTTGCATGTGGCCTTATCGTAACGTGTAATAACTAATAACATGCGGCGGAAAAGTTTCACTCGATAAGTACACTCGGTGTATCAACGTTTATATGTATTAGTTGAAAAGTCAGTCATCTATGATGCAACTGAGTAGAGGCACTGATATAATGGCCGATATCTGATCGACTATACTTCCACCAGAAGGGTCTAGTAAATCTGCGTATAACCCGATCGCAATAGGTACTTATTTTTTTTAAAACATAACACCCTTATTTATCTTGTAACGTGTCCTCTCCTATTATTATTAATACTTTAATGCACCATAAAATCGTACAATGCGGCGAACTTCATGCCATAAGCATTTTCTACCAGTCAACCGCAGGAGGTAACGAAAAAGTTGGAAGGTTGGTTCCTATTCTATTATAATATTTTAGAACAAGTTCTACTTTGTATGAATAATAATAATAATCATGAGTTAATTTCTACAAAAAGCAATATAAGAAAATAATTAAGATTATAACAGAACGAAAATAATTTCCAATTCTCGGTATTATGGGAACTCGGAATAATGTTTAATCACAGCTTCGGGAATTCGGATCGTAATTTCATTGAGGTTATCAATGTACAGTCGACCTTTACAACAGTATCGACCTTAGCTAGGAATCCATCTCGTACGTCCACAGTTCTAAGTATAAATGTTGATTAGCTGGAATCCTTTATTAAATACCATTATTAAGCATTATATAGTATTACGTATGTAAGTTTTTAAAGGAGTTAGTGCCGGCCGCCGTCTATAGATGGCAGTCGTTAAGCCAAGTCAGAGGCCTTAGGTCGGCTCGATAACTTCCGACAGTAAGACTAGCCACTAGTCTTGCAAGCCTCCTCCAATCCAGACTTGGCGAGTATGGCCTATACCTTCCTTAGGGAAGAGACCCGTGCCCCTCAGTGGGTACATAATGGGTTTATGATGAATGTAAGTTTTTAAAGGAGTTAGTGCCGGCCGCCGTCTATAGATGGCAGTCGTTAAGCCAAGTCAGAGGCCTTAGGTCGGCTCGATAACTTCCGACAGTAAGACTAGCCACTAGTCTTGCAAGCCTCCTCCAATCCAGACTTGGCGAGTATGGCCTATACCTTCCTTAGGGAAGAGACCCGTGCCCCTCAGTGGGTACATAATGGGTTTATGATGAATGTAAGTTTTTAAAGGAGTTAGTGCCGGCCGCCGTCTATAGATGGCAGTCGTTAAGCCAAGTCAGAGGCCTTAGGTCGGCTCGATAACTTCCGACAGTAAGACTAGCCACTAGTCTTGCAAGTCTCCTCCAATCCAGACTTGGCGAGTATGGCCTATACCTTCCTTAGGGAAGAGACCCGTGCCCCTCAGTGGGTACATAATGGGTTGATGATGATGTAAGTAAGTACCTAATATTGATTATTAGTATGCACGTAGATTGCAGTAAATGTGTATTTGAGTACCATAATTTATGCATGTATGTGTATTTAAATTATATTTGTATTATGTAAGTAATTAATCTCGTTTATGTAATACATCACTCTTAGGTACATATTTTTTTTGGCACTACCCCTTCCACTATCCGCATTAATGTGGGTTAGCTGAAAGACAATACTATCTAGCATGAAGCTCGTCTTTGTACCAATTAGTTTTGTTAGTGCAATAAAGAATTTTCATTGCATTCTAAAAATACAGACATCAAGGTAGAATCCAACAAGAATGACTGACAGATCAATGTGAGAACCGAGATTTCATTGAATCATTGATATGGAGCAAAAAGTGCCCGGAATCAACATTCTATTGTAACCTGGTTGCGTGTTCCAGAAGAAAAGAATGCCTCAAATGACTGACGTCATTTACGCCGCCAGTCATGCAGATAATTATGTTATTGCCAAGTTACGTCAAGTTCAAACAGTTATCTTGTCTCTGAGTGCTGTGCTTCTGAGAAATTACCCAGGGAAAGATATCTCGCTATCGGTGTTTGTAAACATGGTGATATTTCAAGGGTAAAGCCGATAGCTGATTGATGGCTTCTTCCTTTTTTTTTGCAAAGTCACCCATAACGTAACTGAACAGAGTGTATTCGTATGCACGGAAAGAAAAGAAAGAAAAATATCTATTAAAACAATTTACAACATCACAAGACAAGAAAGAAAATCTAAATCATAGTTAAAAATAAGGAAGAGAAAAAGCTTACAGAAATACAGAGAAAACGAGCAAACTTATGTGTTGTAGTATTATTATGGTAAATCTTTTTTCGATATCAACCCTTGTATGTCCCCACTGCTGGGGCACAGGCCTCATCCCGCATCGGAGGAAGGTTAGGCCATATTCCACCACGGGGGCCAAGTCCGGGTTGGTAGAGGATTGTAAGACAGTGGCGGGCCTTCCTGTCAAAAGGTAACAAGCCACCCATAAGGCCGCTGACATGGCTTAAGGACTGCCATTACATGGCAGCCGGCACCAACGGCTTAGCGTGCCTCGCGAAGCACGGAAGCGTCGGAAGTAGTCACGAGACGGTCACCCTTCCTGCACCTGACCGCGCCTGTTGTTGCTTCACTCAAGTAATTGATTCCATCACTCGGTTCGGCTAGGCCACGACAAGCAATACCAGAGGCCTTATGGGCGGCTTGATTACTTCTGACAGTAAGGCCCGCCACTGTCTTACAATCCTCCACTAACCCGGACTTGGCCCCCGTGGTGGAGTATGGCCTAACCTTCCTGCGATGCAGGAAGAGACCCGTGTCCCAGCAGTGGGGACATACATCGTACATACACGTTTATATCGATCGATCGATGATATCTATAAAAGTAGCATGCTGTAAAATTCTCACATAGACCTATTATTTGGTAATAAGGGAATTTGATGCTTTTCGCTCGTGCGTTTCAGACCACAAAACTGACCAGGGCATACCTCCACAGATAGCATCGGACAACGTTCGCGGGGCTCTGGGCTCGCTCTTCATCCTGTCCCAGAACCTGGGCTACCTGCTGGTTTACATAGCCGGGGACATGCTGGACTTCGCGGCAGTCATGTGGCTGTGCACGGCTGTTCCGATGCTCCATTTCGTTGCATTCTTCGCGATGCCTGAGACCCCTGTGTTCCTGGTCAAACAGGGGAAGATTGATGTGAGTATTACCACAGACGTAAAACACCTGTTAGTGTAACTTAATCAAATCATGGTAGGTATAGTTATACAATAGTCCCGGCTGGGGAAAATAAAAACTTCAGGTGTTGGATGTTTACACGTTTCTGATGTCGTTGTTTTTGGTTCCCACGACACAGGGTATTTTAGTGTGTGGCCAGAAGCAATGTAATTGCCTGTACGTAAATGTTATGTTATGTTTTACATTAAACGGGTCTATTTATATAATTACATTTATTCAAGACGTTTCAAACGACGGAAGGAAGACCAAATTAACGTTACAAAAATATCATTCGATAAATAAAAATCATCTGTCACAGTGTTTAATATTCTTAATACGTTTATTGCACATAAGTAAAATAAATACAGTAAAAAAAATACAATAGCAATGTGGCGGACTTAATGCTATAAGCTTTTTCTACCAGTCAACCACAGTTTAGCAGGTAATCCTCAGAAACTGCTAGCGATTTTATGAAGTTTTGTGCATATTTCGTAGATCTGAGAATAAATAGGTCGTAGGCTAATATGGCCTATTAGATAGATAAGTAAAAATTACCATGTATTTAAACACATATAAATCCAATTTGTTCACAATATGAAATTGCCCTGACTTCAGAACTAGACGCCAATGCTGTCCTAAAAAGTATGACACAATGCTCTTTTGTGGAAAACTACACACAAGACAATTGCCTTATTTCTGTATTTAAATGTTCTGCAAACCCTCAAACTATTCGAAATGTAGGCACGCGATTCTGAAAAACCCAGTCTCGTCCAAGAGTCCACTTAGGATCGCTTAAGCAAATTGCAGCATACAATTTTAGAAAGTGGTTTCTTGTTTTGCGGGGCGCAGACCGGGGATTTCTGTGATGGTGTCTAGGTTCTTGAGGATAAAGTGAATATTTGCTTCGGTTTGCATTAACTACTAGCTGCTTCCGTAGCTTATTTCCATGTTGTGATGTCCGTGCCTGGTAACACAGGGTATCCTAGTTTGGGGCCAGGACAAGTGATTGTCTTGTGTGGATGTTGTTCGTAATATATATAATAAAATAAATATAGAAGTCGTACCTTAGGTGCCAGCACACTGAACTTGCACGGCGAAGGGGCCCCTTGAGATTTCCTCCTTGCGTTAGGAATCCGTAACAGTTGCACCACACAATAAAGTACATAAACTTGCCTATAATAAGCACTAATGGAGGTTTACGTTTAATCTAAATAATATTCAAAATCGCTCCACAACAACTAGACCGAACCGAACCGCCATCCGCAGAGAACACAAAAGTAATACCAATTCAAAATGCTGTATTTTTGACAATTTTGTTTGTTTTTGTTTATAATCTTCAATATAAAGAAAAAAAAAACATTTAAAATTAAAAAGAAAAAGTTATTGTTCGATGTGGGCACCTTTAGCGCGGATAATAGCATCGAGTTTGTCCGAGAAGGCTTTACACGCTGCACGAATGTGGTCTGCTGATATTTTGTTCCATTCTCGGCGAAGAGCAATCTTTAAGGCGTCGACTGTCTCATATTTTTTTGCTGACACTTTGGCCTCTAGAATTGACCATATGGAAAAATCCATTGGGTTTAAGTCCGGCAAATATGGTGGCCATTGCGAAGAAATGAAGCTCGGGACATTTTCTTGCAAAAAAAATTGGGTTTCACGGGCTTTGTGGGATGGTGCCGAGTCTTGCTGAAACGTCCAATGGTTTCTACCGAATTTCTTACGTGCCCAAGGTAACAAAGCATCGCTTAAAATCTTTTCACGGTAGATTTCCTGGTTTATCTTTGCACCCTGCTCAATGAAAACGAGAGGTGAACGTCCCGTAGCAGTTACCGCGGCCCAAACCATCACTGATTCTGGTGCTTGCTTTCGCAGAGCAATTCATTTGTCTAAATTTTCTTTTGATTTACACTTTAACCATACGCGATCATTTTGTTTGTTCACAAAATCCCGTTAAGGAATCCCGTTAGGTTTACTAATCAAACATAGAAATTTTACACAACTTTTTTCTTTAATATATTTCATTCGAAATTAAATGAAATAAAAAGGTTTTATTCAAAGTAGCGCTGAAACTGCGGCTTAATGCACGTTACAATTCAAACTAAGTGTCTACGAGTATTTCAAAATCTAGATCATTGGAGTAAAAATGGACAAAAAATCTCCAAACATAGTCATTCTTCCGATAAAGTTCAGCGTCGGACTGGCCATAGAGACAGGGTGGCACCCGGCCCCCGGCATGTGTTTCTCGGTCCTTTTAGCATGAAATCAGTATTAGCATGATTAAGAGAATATATAGAAACTTTTATCAAAATCGATCAGCAAAATAACGGCAAAAGAGCAAAATTTTTTTATTCTTTGATAAAGAAGAGAGTTTCTAATATTTTTTCCTTGGTGAAACTCCTCATGAACATAATGGAATTCCACTATGTAGATTTGTTTAGAACCGCTAAAGTAAATAGTAAATTTTACGCAATATTCAAAAAGTTCAATTTCAGTCCAGGGGCACGAGCTAGACATATTATAAGTGCTCCTCCAATTCTATCTGCATGAGAGTCACTAACCCTTTTTTTTTGTAACGGAAGCGCAAGCATTTGTACTAATATGTTATTGTTATTTTTATTTCTCGTTCATGATGATATGTTATTATTTATTACTAGCTGACCCAGCGAACTTCGTAGCGCCTAACAGCCGATTCTTCATTATTATTTTTGTTCCCTCCGTAAGAACCATACTCGTACTTCAAGGAATATTCTGAAAAAAGAATTAGCGAAATCGGTTTAGCTGCTCTCGAGATTTGCGCTTACCAACACATTTAGCCATTCATTTTTATATTATAGAAGATTGTGTGCTTTTCTGGTAGCCGAAATGTTTTTTTTACTTTCCATCTGTTTATAGACGGGCCCGCCCGTCTATATAAAATCAATAAAAATACAATTCATTACACAATTACAAGTCGTAACTACATTGTGTAGCAGTGTCTTCCTAGTTGTTAATGTGTGGCTCAGTCAGTCATGCAATGTACATTGACATCTATGTATGAGATGATTTATACAGCGTAGAGTGGCACGTTTGCTCACACTAGATGATTGAAAGAATCACTCGCCCATCCTGAAGACTTAGTTGGCTTACTCCACAAGAAATACAAGTCAATAAGTGCGTAACTGACCGAGCCGCGGGTTTCCTCCTAAAGTTTGTTTTCCTCATAATTTGTAGTAACAATAAGTGTGGTAGGTACTATGAATTC
This sequence comes from Yponomeuta sedellus, assembly GCA_934045075.1. Taxonomy (NCBI): domain Eukaryota; kingdom Metazoa; phylum Arthropoda; class Insecta; order Lepidoptera; family Yponomeutidae; genus Yponomeuta; species Yponomeuta sedellus. Next base: position 11,062,316 of record OW203744.1, on the reverse strand, counting down.
TCAGAGGTACCTATATTATTTTGAAAATAAATAAATAAAATGTGCACCAAGACGTTGCCGCTCGCAACCGATCTTTTTAGAAATCTATGGAGGAGGCCTATGTCCAAAAATGTAAATAAACAAATCTTTATAAATAAAATTCAAAGTCCTGACTGTCTGACTCACTCATCAACGCTCTGCCCAAGCCGTTAGACCTAGGAAGCTGAAATTTTGCACAGAGGGTCTATATATAATGTAGGCAAGGAATAAGACCGGATTTTTTTAAATTCAACCCCTAAAGGGGCGAAAAGGGTTTCCAAAATTTGTATGGGAGGTGTAAAGAATGTTGTCTAATTTTCTTGAAACTTAAAATTAATACTCCTCAACACAATTGATTGAACACGAGCTTTGCCGTTTTTATAAATTTAAGGGTTAAATTAAAAGGAGTGAACGGGGTTGCAAAATTTTGTTCCTTGAATATTTTCATAACTAAAGTCCACGCGGATGGAGTCGCGGGCAAAAGCTAGTAAATAAATAAATAAATACGTAATGCAGAGAATATTGTAAAGAGGTTCGAAATTTCACTGATGTCGGTGAGTCACACATTAGCTCAGTTGGAAAGAGCGCTGGCACGGATAGCGAGAGGTCGCGGGTTCGAATCCAGGGGTGGGGTGGAATTTTTAGCATCTAAATAGGTTTTTAAAATTGTCCTTAGCACGGGTTAGTGCATTAAAACAAAAAAGAATATAAAAATAAATAAATGTCCAGCAGAGTGGACTTCTTGTGGCTGAATGATGATGACGATGAAATAGGTCCATGCCCGCATTGGGAATCGAAGCTGGGTCTCAGGTTTCCGAGCCCATTGCTCTACCCACTAGGCTGCCACTGCTGTTGCTTTCGTTTTTTACTTTACTGAACTTTCATTATAAACCATGAATTGTAGTTCTGTGAAATTGGGCCCAGATTGTATTCGCTTGTACCCGTCGTACAAAAACTCCAATTTAGAACTATCAACAGTTAGTTACGTATGTGAAACGAGTGGCTAGTCTGGTTTTGTCTGCTATCTGCTGACTCCTTTACGAGTAAAATATTTTTTGCTCTTCCGGAACAACGAGTGACGTCTTTCCACTGATTTGGCATTACACTGATGTCGTGATAGCTCTTATAGAGAGTGGCATAAAATCTAAAATCGAACGAAAAAATGGGCAGGCGAATGGCCAATATTATTGACCAAAACTAGTTTCTTGCAGCTGCTTAATCTGTTTTGCATTTTGACTAAAGATCAGTCGACGACTCGGTTTCGTTTGTAAATAAATTGAAAACAATATGTCTGCGTTATCCTCTTTGTACAGGGTGAATTAAAACGTTAGCTATATTTTGAGATAATGTTCTTTTCATTGTGAAAAACACTATTATTAATCATGACGTATCAGTAAGGGCCTGCTCACATGTAGGGCCATGTCGCCATGGGACGAAAAACGCTGAATCGTGTAAAAATGTCCACCGAGTTGTCACTGATTTGTCATACAGCATACAGCGGTCATTTGTTGCTCAGTGGAGCTTACGCTATGGAAGCAAATATTCTGAGAATACGTTGTGTTGTTACTTACTTGAAGTTAAAAAAGGGGTTTTAAAAGAAAATACTGAATCCATCTCTCTATTTTGAACGGATATTCCTATTCTATTTTTTCTTTTTCGGAGACTCTCCCGTACTTTTGTCCAGTCCAGTCTCTCGGTGTCCTCGTTAATTTGAGGGACTCGTTGTACAGGGTACTTTTAATCCTTTGTGTGCGCTACCTATGCGATAGAATTTACAAGAGATTTTAATCGATGGAACAAAAAAGTACCAGGGGTACAGTGCAGGTTTTAATTTGTTTTAGACGAGCAACTTGTTTTAATAGTGCAATAATTAATAATCATCAGGGTGAAAATGTCCCCTTAAAATTTGTCAAGCCAATTCTAAGTCCCCCCGTAGAATACCAATATTCATATCAATGGCCTCCGAAGTAGGACGACTTCACACTGGATTATAATCGTGACGACAAAACATTAGATACGACAGCGGCGAACGAATTCAAAGTCACCCTGTAGTTTCATTCATGCATAAACACGTACTTCAGGAAAACTGAACTTTAATATCAACATAGCATTTACTTATTTATTTGAAACGGCACACCAACAGCTATCCTAATAATATTAAAGAATACTGTATAAGACCAGCCTAGCTAACAGACTTTGTCCTACATGCAGCGCCATCTGCCGGGCTGATTTGTGAATCTAAACCATCCAGGGCGCCACCCAAACGCATGGAAAAACATCATTCAAATCAGTCCAGCCGTTTAGGTTTATATAAAGTTTACGATGTAGCCAGGATTTGCCACTTACGGGCGTGCATAGCACTGCATACGAATTCTTCTGAAACAAAAATTACAACAGTTACGAGTACATAACAAAAATAAAATTAGTCTATAATTATGTTCCTTACATACTTACTATTTAAATTACATTTGATAAAGTGTATAGTTACCTCACTCACGATAACCTCATAAAGTGTATAGTTAAAATAAATGTATCAAAATTGGTTCAAATAAAATTCATCGTTAAACAATAAACCAAATAATGAGAAGCATCAACGTATTGAGATAATTCTACTAATATTATAAACGCGACAGTTTGTATGGATGGATGGATGTTTGTTACTCTTTCACTTAAAAAACTACTGAATGGATTTTAATGAAAACAATAATATATCTTATATATCAGAATAACACATTGGCTACAATTTATGAGGATATATGGCGATGAGTGTCAAGTACCTAAGTAGGAAATAAATCTAACATATGCGAGCTATTCTGGCGTGCGCTGCCAAAACTTTTTGTACGCCACGCTAAATTATAAGCTACTCAAAATCTAATCCTGCGCAGACGAGGTCGCGGGCACCAGCTAGTAATAAATTAAATCAACCAGTGGCACCTTCGCCCACACTAGACGGCTGAAGGGCCCAGTCGGACACTGCTCGCCTTTCTCGTTGTCTTTTTAGATGGATTAGGCTTGCCCAGCGGCCCCTATACCATCCTTACAGCTTAGTCGGTCTAGCCCACAGGAATGAAAAGTCAATATGTGTGGAACCAACTAGGCCGCGGGTTTCTTCACGACGTTTTCTTTTACCGTTAGTAACGTTTGTAAGCACACTTTCGTATTAATATTGCAACACTGAAAGCCAGATGTGCTGAACGTGCCAATTTGCAATTTGGCTATATTTTCCCTCACTCTAAATGTTCGGACTGTGGGTTTATATCTTTTTTATAAGGAATTGGCTTATTCTTGACCTCTATCTAACTCGACTAAAGATGAGGTCTAGGATCGACTAAGTTTGCCTAGAAGAAGACTGTACACACGCATCTTAAACGGGTATCGAAGATAAACTTCATCAACCCATCTGTCCCCACCGACAGGCACGCGTCTCTTTCCTGGGTAAGGTATAGGCCATCTCCACCACGGGGGCCAAGTCCGTATTGGTGGAGGCATGCAAGACTAGCGGCTGGTCTTACTGCCAGAAGTTTTCAAGCCACTCTAAGGCCTCTGACTTGGCTTAACGACTGCCATCTATCGGCGGCAGCCGGCACCGACTGCTGAACGTGCCTTGCGAAGCACGAAACTGCTCGGAAAAATGCCATAGCGTTAGTCACCCGTTCATGCACTGAACGTGCCCTATGTTGCATAACCTTAGTGATCGCTTTGATCCTAAGCCTCAGGTAGCCGGGGCTACGAGCGATTTAAAGATAATATCTTAAGGTATCTGATAATAATTCATTGCTGACGCCTCTCCATATTGCAGGAAGCCAAGAGAGCCCTCACGTGGCTCCTGAACACGCACAAGGACGACAAAAACGTCGAGGAAGCCATACAGAAGCTGGAGAAGGAGGAGCAGTACGCCAGATCCATGAAGAAAGCCACCTGGAAGAGCATTTGTGAGTAAATATAATATTTTTTAAAGTTCTAACCAAGAGTCCAGAGACCGGACGACGCAGCTTAGGCAGGCCCTCCACTGGACGGTCTGACGACCTTGTTGTGGTTAGCTCGGAGTCACTGGATGCGGATGGCACGAGACCGTTAAACTTGGAAAACCACGTCAAGGCATGTCCTGCAGTTGGCGTCAAATAGCTGATGATGATGATATAATTTTTTTGGGTCCGTACCAGAACAGCAAACAACGGGCCCTTATACTCGTAGGGTCACTTTGTTGTCGGTCCCTCCGTCTTCAAGACCCTCTTGGGAAGTATCGAGTTGGAATTTACACCATCTACTCACATCTATAGACCTTTGAGTCCGTGAAATAAAACTTCTAAGTTAGGTACCATAAAAAAAGATAAAGCCGTTTATGAAAAAAAATACCTTATATTTGGACTCTTATACTTACAGAAATTGTTCAGCGCATTTTTGAGCTAACTCTTCATAATGTACGCTATAAATAGAAAAAAATAACAAGGTATTTCTTAATGATTCGCGATACTCATACATAGTCACTTCAGTCTACCCGAGACCACGGCAACTGTAACGCTGCCGAAGCGTCGGGAAATAAGGTACCTAATTACGTTTTACCTAATAAATAATCCCGATTTGACCAGTTTAATATATAACTATAAAAAATACAAGGGCCTTAAATAAAGGGCGTTTGAGTGACAAATATTTCATTTGTGATGTCCTTACCATTGCACAGGAGTCCTAGTTTGGGCCCAGGCATAACTGTAATAAGGAAGCTAATTCATAATCTTATATGGGTTTCGTTTTTTTTTTTTGGGGTACGGTACCCTACAATCAAACTGGTGAATTCGATAGCTATTGTTAATGCAACTTTATTTTGCTTTCTCTATCAAACGATACAAAATTCGTGGTGTATTCCTGACCAATACTATTTTTTTTCCTGATCGTTACAAAAAAACCATACCCGAATCGCAATTTGCCTGTTGTCAGGTACTTTATTAACAAAAAACACGACCACTGACCACTTGGTCAGGCACAAAGTCACATTGAAATCATTTTTGAAATAAAGAGGTTTTTTACACCCATCGGCATCCACGATAATTATAATGCCCGGCAGATAACTTGCACCGAAATCCGCGCAGTTCGAATCAGCTCGGCTGCACAAACTATAAAACACAGAAAACGCCATTTTTGAAATTTTACAGGAGAGCGTATTTAGTGTTTGGTTGAAAACAATTAGGTTACCGCAAATATTCAAGTTTGTTGCTGTGATTTTCAGTATTTTTAATTTGTTTTTTAAATATTTTCGTGTTTTTCCTGGATATTCTGCGTATTTGTACAACGAAGGTACCCAAAATAATGGTTGCATCGAGAAAAGGGTCTTTGATTTAGGTAGAAAATAACGAAGAGAGCGCGAAAATTTAAAAAAACGAATTAGAAAAAAATGCCGTGTTCTGTGTTTTAAGTTTGTGCAGGCGAGCTGCCTATAGACACGTTAGAGCATATTTGTAAACCATGCGATAGTTTCAATTTGAAATACGAACGGTTTTTGCACTTATGTTACAGTATCCACGAACATTTTAATAACTATTTATAATGCCCGGCAGACAACTTGAACCAAAAATGACGCTGCGTTAGAGCAATTTTTTTTCAATCGTTCGTTATTTTATAAGACTCTAGTTTAGTTAACGTTATGTAGGTACATACTAACTTTAATTTGAGCATACGCTTGACTATAAATTTTTCAGACTCAAACTTAAACCTTCCTGTCTTTCGAACCAACATGTTAATCACTACAATCAAATGGCAACGACACAAGCTTGCCTCGTGTGGGACCGCAATGAGAATTGTATCGCTAAATATCGTAAATAATACTGTAAATATCTAGATTTAAGACTATCTCCGATGCTGATACGGTATATATATCGCACTAATAGTTAAATAAATTTTTCATTTTAGTTTTTCCCAATTAAGTATATATATTTTTTTATTTTTTTTAACTGCCAAAGTCGTAATGTACCATCTAATTTAAATTTAATTCTATCTATGTCCATAAATGTAAATAATTATGTTAAGTTTATTCGAAACTGTAGAATAAACGCCACTAACAATTTATCATTGAATCGCATGCAAACCATATTTATAATTTGTGAACCTGACTACAATAACAAAGTAGCAATCATGTATGTTCTAGTACTATCAATTTAAAACCCTATGTTATATTTTCTATTATCCTTTAAGCAACATAATTATATACGTTATATTTTCGTAAACGTATTGACCTGAAGCGCTCGTGGCCTAGGTGAACCGAGTGATTGGAATCAATCACTTGGTTAAGCAACAACAGGCGCGGTCAGGTACAGGATGGGTGAGCGTCCCGTGACTACCGCTAGTGGCATTTTTCCGAGCGCTTCCGTGCTTCGCAAGGCACGTTAATCCTTTGGTGCCGGCTGTCATATAATGGCAGTCGTTTAAGCCATGCCAGAGGCCTTATGGGCGGCTTGATAACTTCTGACAGTAAGGCCCGCCACTGTCTTACAATCCTCCACCAACCCGGACTTGCCCCCGTGGTGGAGTATGGCCTAACCTTCCTGCGATGCAGGAGGAGACCCGTGCCCCAGCAGTGGGGACATACAAGGGTTGATAACGATTGACCTGCAGCTAAAAGCTCTGTGACTCCCTCCTAGGCTTGATTCAAGTTTCCAATGAGCCTTTTTCATCGCAAATTAACGAAGAAATTCATAGATGGCGCTTACGGGTGTGGCCATAGAAGAAATGGAATACGGCTGTCAAAATTAATCTGCGCTGAGCAAAATTTCTCAAATTCTTCCCGCGGGTGTCGTAAAAGGCGACTAAAGGACACAAGCTGGGGGGTGGGCAGCAGCGCCCCCTGCATGACAATTCCACCGAACTGCGATCCCCAACCCGCATGCCCAGCGTGGGGATTATGGGCATTACCCCCCCATGATGGCACAACCTTGCGCTATGGCGCTCATTAGGGGAGGGTTGTGTCCAGCAGTCGACTAATATAGCCTGAAGAAGAAGAAGAGAAGAGCAAAATTTCACAAGCGTGTCCCCGTTCTTGTATGAGCATTCCTATAAGCGCCATCTATGGTAAAAGAATACTATCTCGCTAGTGTTATGTAAAACTTTTGTGGTTATTTGTAGTACTGTTCTGCTATTGTCGGTATTTTAATTATGTCATGTCCATATAATATATGGACGCGGCTCGTCGCCAGCTTCGCGAGTTTGCAAAAAGCAAAAAATTTGCATACATAGTTTTCTTAAAAATCAGTTAAAGCACCGATTTTCCCACAAAAAACACCTATTTCCTTCGAAATTTTTTTAAATCCCCCGTCAAACTCGTTTTAGCAGTCGCGGTTCGCTCCGGGCGATCGCCCCATTTTTTCCTGTCTATGTAATTATTGTTATGCCTATAAAATATACATTTTTATATCACTTTCAATTTATATAATATTATTTGTGTGTATTTATTTAGAGTTAGTATAATTATTTTCTTAATTAAGCATGTTTCAGTCGTATGTATCTGAAATATTTTGATTCTCCAATATATTGCTCCAGTCCATCCAAAGATTGGCTGGAAGAGATCACTTTTAGTGATAAGGCCGCCGTCTGTACTCTGAGGTTAAGAAATATATTGTGTAATTTTTTTTCAATGTACAATAAAGTGTTCTCTATCTATCTATGAAGTGTTTTCTGAATTTCTGATGAAAAGGGCTCATTAGTTATGAGTCTACCTACCTACATACATTTTTGCTGCGCAACGACTGTATTCTCGCGGCGCTATGAAAGCATACATCCTGCAGTTTTTTCAGTTGATGTAAGTACTAAGGACAGGAAATATGGAATAATGTAATTAAATTCTAAAAATATGGTCGTAACCCTAAAATATGGAAAAATATGGATTAAAAAAAACATATTTTCCAGTTCAAACCATCATGTTTGATGTAAAACACTAAATAACTAATGCAAATGATTCAAATAAAAAATATGTGCTTACATAATTTCTTCTTCTTCAGAAGAAACATAGCCCTCCCCTAAGGAGCGCAAGGTTGTGCCATCATTAGGGGGTAATGCCCATAATCCCCACGCTGGGCATGCGGGTTGGGGATCGCAGTTTGGTGGAATTGTACTGCAGGGGGCGCTGCTGCCCACCCCCCGGCTTGTGTCCTTTAGTCGCCTTTTACGACACCCGCGGGAAGAATTTGAGAAATTTTGCTCAGCGCAGATTAATTTTGACAGCCGTATTTGCCATTTCTTCTACGGCCGTTTGGTAGAATTGTACTGCAGGGGGCGCATACTTACATATTCTTTTTCTTTTCGTGTCAGCGATTCGACCAGTCTATATTTTTCCTGCCCAATAGTTGGCTACTGCAATTGCAGCAGCGTTGGCCTCTATTAGGTCCTCCAGAGTGTATATATATATATACATATTTATTACATATTTATCCGAGCCCTACTCGTTACCTACACTGTCCCGTAAGCCATGCCTTGTCCGTTATACTGTCGTCATTACCGGGGTGTAGCATGTCTGTTGCAAATTATCGTCAGCCGAGGGCCGGTTTAAGTGTAGAGGTAATTTTTCACTGTGATTTATGATCCAACAAAATAAGCTGCGGTTCTTAACACTGTTTATTTAGTTGCATATAATTTTTGCGCTGCTATACAGTGTGTTCTAGGTATTTTTCTTTTTGTAGCCTATAAAAGTCCCACGGCAAATCACAGGCCATCTCTGGTAGAGAGTATGGGCTTATTTTTATTATCATTTTCATAATTCCGTTTCTGTGATGTGTCTTGTTGTTTCTTTTTTTCTGATTGGCAATGTCAAGCGCCGAGGTATTTGAACATAATATTTAACTCTCAGATTTCCTTTCCTTCAAAGTCCTGACTGACTGACTCATTCATCAACGCCCAGCCTAAGCCGTTGGACCTAGGAAGCTAAATTTTTTTGAAATTTAGAACACAAGGTCTATGTGTCACCGGAAAATAATAAGATCTGCTAGTTTATAAATTTCCTAGGAAAATTATAAACTTTCGTAGGATTGTAAACGAGAGATATATTGTATTATCTTACGCCCACATTTTCGCAAATTGATAATCTTACGAAACTCAAGCGTAAAATAATAAGTAAGCATTAACAAAACGCCACCTGTGCTCTGATTGGTTGAATAAGTCACGTGTTCCTGCTCCATCTAGAAATATTGTTGATGAAGTGAAATTTACCACAGAGCTACAAAAGTTTTATAGTGGTCATGACCAAAATAGTAAGAAGTCGGAATGGACAGAGGAAAAAATTAAATAAGTCGTTAAAATGATAGAAGACTATAATAAAGCTGAAGCTTTGGGACGTCGGCCCGTCGAATTCTACGCCATAAAACCGCTAGATGTTTTCCCACAGATTCAAAATAATTTTAGAAAAATGACTTTAATCTTCATCAAACTTTAGTTTATTACTAAAATATAGATTTTTTAAAATAATAACTGTGACATTATGCAAGAGGTTTGAAAAATCTTTCGTCTTGCCAACCGGACCGGTTTCTATGATTGGTATTTTCTTTTTTAATTACATTCTTTAATATCGTGGAACACGATTTTTGTTCTTTTATTCTGGTAGAGTGAAGTAAGATTAGCACATTATGTAATAAAGTAGCCCTGTATTATAAGTACCTAAGAAAAGATAGGAATATTCTACCTACCCAGTTTTAAAGTAAAAATACTGTTAGGTAGGTGATCGAAACTGATCAATTCATACTAGTTTGGCAAGTTTGATCGTACCTAATTCTATGGACACAAGCATTACCACTGTCGACATCAACCAATCAGAGAGCAGTGTGTTATTTACCGTATTTTATAAAAACGTAAAATTAAAAGCTCTTCTGTGATTGGTCGAACTGTTTAGAATCTTACGAATGGATATCCGTTAGATTATAAATTTACCACGAGACTTCGCAAATTAATAAATTTGCGAAAATGTGGGCGTAAAATAATACAATTTATCTCTCGTTTACAATCCTAAGAAAGTTTATCCTAGGTAATTTATAAACTTGCGGATCTTGTTATCTTCCGGTGACATATATATATAACGTAAGCAAGGAATAAGACCTGATTTTTTGAAATTCAACCCCTAAGGGGGCGAAAAGGGTTGCCAAAATTTGTATGGGGGGAATAAAGAATGTTGTCTAATTTTCTTGAAACTTAAAATAAATACTCTTCAACACAATTTATTGAACACGTGTTTCGCCGTTTTTCTAAACTTAATCATTAAGGGAGTGTACGGGAGTTGCAAAAAAATCCACGCGGACGGAGTCGCGGGCGAAAGCTAGTTTCTACTATAACTTGAGAAATGTACGTAACTTAGAAAACAAAATTAATTCAAAATTCCTTCAGCCAGATGTCGCTGCCTGTACGTAATACAGAGAATATTGTAAAGAGGTTCGAAATTTCACTGAAGCCGGTGAGTCGCCCATTAGCTCAGTTGGAAGAGCGCTGGCCCGGATAGCCAGAGGTCGTGGGTTCGAATCCCGGCATGGGTGGAATTTTTAGCCTCTAAATAGGTTTTTAGGAAACAAAGTCATTGGTATCGACCCCGGGTCTCTCGCTTCCGAGTCTTGTTCTACCCACTCTGCTACCACCGCTCTAGACATCTGTCTAGATATATATATATATATATATATATATATATATATATATATATAGTCACAGGACGGTCACCCATCCAACACCTAACCGCGCCTGTAATTGCTTAACTCAAGTGATTGATTCCAATCCCTCGGTTCGACTAGGCCACGAGCGCTCCTTAGAGTAGGTAATTACATTTAATCTGTGGTTACGTTTTTCCTTGTAAAATCTCTACCACAAGCTATTTTATTCGGCGTTTTGGAGTGTTTTACGGAATTGTGTTTTCATAAATGAGACTGTTAGAGTTCGGGCAACGCTTGAGGGACTGTGGTTTTGCACACATTTACGGGGCAATTCTGATGCAGAATATATCTCAATTGCTGCTAAATTGCTGTTTCAAGTCCAATCATTTATTTTTATTTATTATAAAAACAAAATGTTTACTGAATCAACACAATTAATAGATTATAAAGAGAAGAAGCCAAACAATTAAACTCCACGATTTTTATTTTTAAAAAAGTTTAGTTTATTCAGCAGAGTTTTCAACTTCAAAATTATTACTAATGAATGTACAGAATCGACCTCTAAATACCTTTTAATAATTTTATTATTATCTAGCATTTTGTTAAACTAGAAACAACAAACCCAGTTCTTTAATGGTTTGACTGTTTTCTGTTTCACCCTGTATAGTGAAATCTCGCTTGAATCCGACATTCCACCCTATTTGTTTTCTTGACAGCCACCATCTGGGAAGCCCCTTTTCAAAACATGAATCTCGAAAGTCTTTATTAATGAGTCACTTTTGATGCGTATTTTTAGGGTTCTGTAGGAAAATAATAGTAAACCATTGAACATCGAAACTATGCTCCTTAGATGTAACAGAAGTAGAACAAATATATTTTATTTGAATGTATCCATTTTATTTCTTAGAACAACGGGAAAAAATCGCGAATTATTGTTTGCCTTGTTGTCTAAAAGTAGCAAAATACTGAAAACAACAAGTTCTCAACAATGCGCAAAATTAATGGGATAGAAGTATTTTTTACTTAAAATCCTGAGTGACTGAGTAACGTACCATAACATTTACATACATGCACATACATTGCTTTTGCCCCCATACTTTGATACCCTGTGTCGTGGGAACCAGAAACAGCTACATCACAAACATGTAAACATCCAAGACCTCGGATTTTATGTCCCCAGTCGGGGTTCGAACCCGGGACCCCTCGCATAGTAGTCAGATGCGCTACCGCTGCGCCATAGAGGTCGTAGTCCTTACAAATCTCACCGCTTGAAAGCGTGCTCACCGTTGAATACGCATGATAATTAGTTTCATACCACGCTAGGTAATCTCTACGTGAAAATTATGTAATTCATCATCAAATGATGATGATAGTCCTAACTCATTTAAGGTCAAGGCGACCAGGGAGCTGATTCTCGCTCATGTGAATTGAAAGCGTAGACGCTTAATATTCGATGGCTTAGTAGACATTTGTCGCATAAAAATAAGATAAGATAACTCGACAGAGTCATTCATTAGACATTTATTTTCTCATTCGAATGCAATCTAGCATGGTATTCGGAATGCAGACTTTGGCTGTCGCTCGATTTTTTTATGTAGAATTGAAGTCATAAGTCTTAGAGTCGTATACAAATTATTTGCTAATGAAGTGAGAGTTGGCTCCCAGGACCTCATCTCCCATTTTGGTGGCGTTGGTGCATCCGGATATGGCTCGGACAACCAACTTTTTTTGTAAAGGTTCTTCCACATTTCAGACATGCGAGCATTCCGTCTCTGTTTCCACCTATAATTACATTATAAAGCGATATATCTCGTTTTGCTCGTTAAATAACGTTTTTGCACCCTTTTTTGAAAATGTTTAGAAGTTAATGGAAAACATGGAGCGATGTATCTCGTTAAATAACGTTTTTTGCACCCTTTTTAGAAAATGTTTAGAAGTTAATGAAAAACAAAATCTAATGCGTTTATTATTATTAGAGTAACTAGATTTTTCGTATTCGTTGGAACCCCGAAAAGCGCAAAAAAAAAAGGTATTTGATATATTAATATATATCAAATTTATATAAAATTAAGAAAAGAGGTTATAAAATTAAGAAAATCTGGATATTTCTGTCTTTTATAGTAGGTATAAAATCAATAACACTTTAAGTGACGCATGTTCTCCATTGACATACTTTTTAAATTTAAAAAAGTTTGTAGAGCTATTATTCGCCAACACATCCAATACGTTTGATTTCTGATTACTTTCTACTTAGGCGATCGAGTGAGTGAGATCGGGTAACTTCCGCACTCAGAGACGTCCATTAAATGTAATGTTTATTTAAATATCATTATCTTTCACTTATTATCAATGAAACAGAAAAGGACAACAGCATACTTAACAGAGATTAACTTTTAATTGATGTTTCTGAGTGCGGCGGTAAGAGTAATATCACTATGGGCTTTTCTACCTTACACAGTCCTTACATTTTGAGTACAATAGCGTGCCACGGAACCCTCAGAGTCAGACGGGTCAGTCGGTTTTTGTCCTAAATGGGAAAATCCGGCACAGCTGGTTTCGCCACAAATGCAAGAAATTATTATTTCTTATTTTTATTTCTCGGTATCGGCAGCCCATGATTCTTGGAATTCAAATTTATGTACAGTCGACAGTATGGCATCTTTTTATCATATTTGTTGCAGAGTAGCTCATAACATAGATCATAGCTATTTAGTAAAAAATATTTATGAGTATTGTCCTGTAGTAATTTTTTGTATAAACTTTAGCCTGTTTCCTGTTTTTTTTTCTTCCAAATAATTAAAATAAAATAAACTTAACGGAGTAGGGTCTCTTATTTCCTTCAGCAACTTTCCGTCGTATGGTTGTCTTGCAGAAATTGCTTTTAGCAATAAGGCCGCCAATTATACTTTGTATCTTTACATGTTTTATAATATGTGCTCTGGTGTACAATAAAGAATATTCTTATCTTATCTTAGAGAGCACTCGTCTAAAGGTTGATGTACGTGTGTCGAGCTCGATATGAGCTATATTCTACTTCCTACTATCCTACTAATATTATAAATGTGAGAGCTTGTGAAAATATTTCGTTTTTTGTTACTCAATCAGACAAATATGGCTGAACGGATTTACGTGAAACTTTGTTTCACGTATTCTGTACAGATAGACAAAGATCTGAATTGAGACACAGGATACTTAGTATTTTCTAAGGTTAACACGAGCACTAGACATAATAAAAACTGTATTTGCACGGACTCGTTTAATTTTACATTTTACATCCGGGACCACGGTACTTGCAAGAGTGCTGAAATTGTAAAATGTAAAATTAAACGAGTAAATATCCGTGCAAATACAGTTTTATTATGTCTAGTGCTAGTGTTTTTATTATGTTTTTATTTTATCGTAGCATACTTGATAATTATCCCGTTCCCTTGGAATACTCTTTAACGCGGGTGTAGCCACGGATTGAAGCTAGTTGAGCTATGTTTCAGCTATATTTTGTTATTTAACTTTATTGATTAAACCAGTGAGAAATACTCCACCTCGGAGTGAGAATTTGATAATGAAAGGACCCTCAAAGGAAAAGAAACTATAGGTACCTCTGTTTTGTCCGTGTTTTGATTTTCTTGCTCATTTTCTTACTATTATTAATTTATAGCACTCAGCACCAATTAGGCTACACAAGGAAATGTTTAAGGTATACCAAGGTTTCGAGATTCCGAACGGAGTAACTTTATACAAACCTATGGACCTACTACGTGCATACTTAGTCTACCTTTTGACATTTTCTCAAATTCGGAAAATATTCCTCATGACAGATACCATTCGGAAATCTATCTATCTAGATAGCGATCGAAATCTTATACAGAAAAAAAAACAGAAAATCTTCGTCGTCGTCGCCATCGGAAATCGCATTCGCTGAAAGAAGGACTGGACTCAATAGCTGGTGTCTCTCAAGCCTTTCTATTCCAAACTAACATTATGTGTGTGTGTGCGTGATGTATTTACGTAATTCCAAACCGATAATTCGAATCCGACTGTATGTGGCTGAACTAAAACAGATATCATTCAAAGTTTATACAGTCATTCATTGCCACAGTTTCAAGAGTAATGCTTAATTAAGAGCTAGCTGTAAAAAAGTAGCGTATGTGCTATTCTAGACCATAATCTACCTGTATGCTAAAATGGTACCAAATAATTGAGTTTTCAACATCATCCATCAATATTTTTAATAGAAGATACCTTGATTCTTGATTGCCATAACTGGCGAGTGTGATAATTAAAGTAACCACTGTGAAATTTCTCGGTCTGTGGCTGCCTCTTTTTTTCCCTTAAAAAAAACTAAAATTACCCCTTCTCCTTTCCAGATCAAGACAAGACCACCTTCAAAGCCTTCCGGATCTCGCTGAACGTGATGCTGTCGCAAGAGACCTGCGGTTACCTGGTGGTACTCATGTACGCAGGCTCCATCTTCGAGCAAGCGTCGGAGAGCATTAGCCTCAAGCTCAGCCCCAACAAGCAGACTATTGTGGTCGGTGTGATACAACTGTTGGGCTCCATAGTGGCCAGTTGCATTGTGGAGAAGACTGGACGGAAGGTTGGTAATTATATTCCTGTTCGCTTGCTCTATTTCTGGAAAGTCTTTGAGATCATTAGCATTAGGCCCAGGCCCAATAAGCAGACTATTGTGGTCGGTATGATAGAATGCTTGATAGTGGCCAGTTGCATTGTGGATAAGACTGGACGGAAGGTTGGTAAATATTTTCATGTTCGCTTGCTCTATTTTTTGAAAGTCTTTGAGATCATTAGCATTAAGCTGAGTCCCAATAAACAGACTGTTGTGGTCGGTATGATACAACTGTTGGTTTCCATAGCGGCCAGTTGCATTGTGGAGAAGACTGGACGGAAGGCTGGTAGTTGATTCTTGAGTATTTTGGTTTGCTTGCTCTGTTTTTGGATAGTGTTTGAGATCATTGGCATTCAGCTCAGTTCCAATAAACAGACCGCTGTGGTAGGAGTGGTATAACTGGTGGGGTTCATAGTGGCCAATTGTGGGGATAACTTGACAATTTTGGAAAAAAAAACATCTAAAGGCGAACTACCTTCCGGTTGCTTTTTGATATTTTTGCGTTTTGCTCGTTGCTCCTCCATTTTTGAAATTTTCGAGTATCGAAGGACATTGGCCTCATACCCAGTTCTGCCATTATGTTACGCACACCAAATCCTGAGTGATTTCAATCGTCTAACTGTCAAATTAGTATGGGATTTGACAGATGGGCAGGATTGAAATCACTCAGATTTGGTGCGCAAATTTAGGCCACTTATAAAGCAGACTATTGCGTTCCGAGTAATACGGTACTCGGGGTCAATAGTTGCCAGTTGTAGTACATTTGAGTGAATGGTGAGTGAGTGAGTTTGAGTGAGTCAGCGAGGGACTGAGTGAATGAATGAATGCATTAATTAATTAGAGGCCAGTTGCATTGTTAAGACTAGACAGAAGGATGGTAGGATTTTATTTTATTTTGGTTGCCACATGTTTTGAGCAATTCCCGGAGATCATTATAGGCGAGTTCTTTCGTAATAAGCATTTTTGGTTCTTTGACTCCTCTTCAGAAGCATGTCAGGTCATATAATCTCATAAGATCATTGTGGCTGTACACGCGACGCGGCAAAGCATATCGATTATTACAATGTTATATGCCACTCTAAATTAAACTACACTCTAGAGCAACAAAAAAGGATCACGCACAAAATCGTTCATTCTCAACAAGAAAAGACGCTAACTTAATAATTTTTAGGTAAATAATAACAATAACTTCCACACAAAACCTTCACGATACTGTTGCGGGGTGGGTCAGGAGTCTTTAAAAAAGTATATTAGTCTTCCGGGACCACGGTACTAGCAAAAGTGCCGATACGTCGGAAAATTATAAAATGTAAAATTAAACCAGTAAATATCCGTGCAAATACAGAAAATACTTAAAATGAAACACGTTTATTTGGAAGTTGAAATAATAACATCAAACAATAGAAAGTAGACACGACCCTCTTACACGAGCCCAGATATTGAATTGAAAATTAACGACTCTTCTTGTGCCATGCTGTGGAGAAAGGCTACACGACTGTCGGATACACCTATTAACACATAAGCGTTTTCCCTTACATGCAATCACAGGGGTGGTGATTATGACAGTACGTTCACAGCTGTGCAAAGGTAACCAGACAAGGACGCCACAAGCATGGAAATACACCCAGACTGAGTTTTTGTGTACGAATGTATGACAGCTCCCCAGGGAATCGGACCTCCGACTGAGCATGGTAATCAGACGGGATCCCGGAAACCAACAAGACAGTCCTTCCAAGTTTATCCATCTAGTAGGTAATAATTTTGATGAATAATATGAAATTTATATTCTTTACATTAACCTACCTACCCATATTTTATTCGAACCAAAGGCGCTGGTTCCACCTGTAGGGACGTTTATTTTATTAATTTAGCGTTCCGCGTTGCTAGGAAACGTCAGTGTGCATTTTTATTGCTCTCTAGTGTATAAGACGCCTTTACAAAGTTTTCAATAATGGCGGTCTAAAGATCAATAAAATTTAATCGATTGAAATGTCTGTACTGCAGTTCATTGCATTACTAGCGATTTTTTAAGGTTGATAATTGAAAAAGTACCCGGTCGCGGCATGCGTGCATGCAACGACTTATGTATGAACGTTGATGAAGCGATAGTGATCTGTTAGGATCGTGGCATAGCAGTAACTAGTCTCTGCCTGTCCTCTGGGATACAGGAGATTATGTTACGTTGTTCTTAATTTTATGATAATTGAAAACCATATTCACGAATGGGGCGTATTAGATTATAGATAGATGCATGGGTAGATAGAGAACACTTTATTGTGCATAAAAAAGGAAATCACGCAGATATTTCTGAACCTACGGGAAAAAAATCGTGAAAAAATGGGTCATGTCATATGGACGCGTTCTCTAGAACAGTTTCGAACAGTCCGAAAGCTAAGTATGCTGGAGACCAAAATCTAAAAAAATCCAGGATTACAATGTTATTTAAAGTACATTTAAAGTTCATTAAAGCCGGACACGTGTACCTACTATAAATAATGTTACCACAGCTCTGATTCAGCAGACTGATTGCAGATTGACTGATTCAAAGTCTTCCTTAGTTGAAAGTTCAATTGGTGGTCTGAGTAGGTAGAACAGTGCAGCTCACATAGCATATTTATTCGAGCTCGAGATACAATCTACTTAATTTGTTGTTTGCGCACTGTGCACTGCGAACCGGTTCTGAACCGTTTCTTAAGAAACCGATAAAAACCGGTTTTTTATAAAAAAAAAAACTATTGTTTAAAAAATTTTAGTAATATTTCTACTTCTTGTAGCTTTCATACTTCTTGTAACAATATTTCTAGTGTGGTCGGTGGCCAAGAGAAAATTGATAATGATTTTCTGAGATAAAAATTACTTTCGAAGGAACAATACGTTAAAAAATGCAATAAATATCGATGGGTATTTTGGGAATCAAATCAGTAATGAGAATTCAAATCAAGGTTTTTAGCTTGAGGAGGCTGTTAGATAATATTTTTGACCTGTTTGTGCACTAAAATGATGACTTAAAGGGTTAATTACACAGCTGGCCATTTTTACTTTATTTTATCAATGCATTTTCATTTCTTTATATGAATATAATAAGACTATAATGTTAAACACAAAATATAAAGTCTGGAAGTAGGTACCTATAAATCAAGTAATTGGAAAATACCGGTGCTATAAATTGTAATCGGCTCACTACCTACGAACATCTGGAACTTTGCACAGTAGTCGACTTTTGGGGCGCTTTGGCGGTCTGAGGGTGGCGCGGGGCGGGAGAGGATTGATTCAGCAACCGGATTGGTTGATGAGTCGGTCCCTATATCCCGCGGTCCATTTTTAACATGTGTGCCGTCTGGCATCATAATATGATGCCAGACGGCATCATATATGTATACCGGATTCAGGAATAGGTATATTATACCTATTCCTGAATCCGGTATACAGATAGAAAGTATCGCACCATGTATACTCTGCGCACTCTGCGCAAAGGAAGACAGTCGGTCGGCGTTGCTATTGTGTTTGGAGAATTACAGCATGTTTTCCTACTGTTGTCGGAATATTAATTATTGTTTTAGCATTCACAGTTGTTGGAGGCCGTCATGGATTACTAACTACAGTTGAACATAATTTGGGAGTTATTTTGCTGCCTATTTCTCTATCCTCCTAAGCCCTGGAGGTAACATTTATACTATTTTAATTTTAATGCACTAACCCGTGCTAAGGACAATTTTAAAAAACCTATTTAAAAAACTGGCTAAAAACTGTAAGTAATACAGAGAATAGTGTAAAGAGGTTCGAAATTTCACTGATGCCGGTGAGTCGCCCATTAGCTCAGTTGGAAAGAGCGCTGGCACGGATAGCCAGAGGTCGCGGGTTCGAATCCCGGCATGGGTGGACTTTTTAGCCTCTAAATAGGTAACATTTACTTCAAGTCTTCTAAAACTACGTAGATTTTGAAGATCTTCTGTAGATCTTCTTGCTGTCCAAAAAATGATGAGGAAAATATTGGACCTGGAACAGTAAGTTTTCCGGACTTCCTACTAAATCATTGGGTGTGAATTAAGAAATTTGTTCGTGATGTCCTATTTCTAGGGTGACAGGGCTTAGGAGGCTATTACAAAACTGCATTCCACCGGATGAACGGATTCTTCACGTGGATATATAACGCACTTAGGTACCTAAATAAGGTAAATTCTATCATCATCATCATCAGCCGGTGTCAGTCCACTGCTGGACATAGGCCTCTCCCTAGACACGCCACGGAGCCCGATCTTCGGCTCTTCTCTTCCAGTCACTTCCCACCGCTTTGCGATTGTCGTCGCTCCACCTCTTTACGATATTCGCTGCCTGTACGTAATACAAAGAATATTGTAAAGAGGTTCGAAATTTCACTGATGCCGGTGAGTCGCCCAATAGCTCAGTAGGAAAGGCGCTGGCACGGATAGCCAGAGGTCGCGGCTCTCCCAAGACACGCCGCTGAGCCCGATCTTCGGCTCTTCTCTTCCAGTCACTGCCCACCGCTTTGCGAATTTTCATCGCTCCACCTAGTCACAGGGCGACCTACGCTACGTTTGCCGATTCACGGTCTCCACTCAAGAACCTATCTACCCCAACGGTTATCGGTCCTGTAAACACCATGCTTTTCCCGATTTAGTTCAATGTAAAAAGAGATATATTCACCGCCCCTTCTAGAGCATTAAAGTTACGCACTCTCACTTTTCGCCACTCTCTTATATCTACGTATTTTAAGTTTATATTCTAAGCCGCTTCTACTTGCAAGAGGCACTTATTATTTGCATGTCGTGATAACTCGTAAATAGCCTGTGTATTTAGACTTAAGTTGTATCATATGTCCAATTTAATGTACATACTGTGAGTAATCCAAATAAACAAAATAAAATAAAATTTCCCCACAGTGGCTTCTAGCCGGCACGTCACTCGCGACCGGCCTCTCCATGCTGTCTTTGGGGCTCTGGTTCTACGTGACGTCACTGTCAGTATGGCTGCCTGGCTGGCTGCCCGTCTGCGCGATGTGCTTGTGCATCTTCGCGGACGCTGCCGGCTACCAGCCCGTGCCTTATGTCATCACTTCTGAGCTGTTCTCCTTCCAGGTGAGTCAACCTATCAGCAAACACAATTTTAACCAAGCTACCATTCAGTCAATTATCTATATATAAAAGGTGTGGCTATAAAATGTGTTAAGTACTCTCTGTGCAAAAAAGCTTTCAAGTTGAAAACTTTGTTCCACTGTGTATAGAGCGGCGCAGTCTTTGACGTTTATTACAAGGCAAAAGAGTTCTTACCGCATATTTTTATATGCTTAAGCAACCGATATTTCGTAGGTACTGGTTCATACTGGACATAATGTGACAACGTATTTCTTCTTGTATTCCAGCACCGGGGTATGGTGACATCTTTTGTGAGCAGCGTCGACGCCCTCAGCGACTTTCTCCAAACGAAGGCGTACGACCCCCTACTCAAACTCCTGGGCATCCATTGGGTGTTCATCATGTTCTCCATAGTATGCTTCCTCGGGACCATTTACACTGTCCTCTGGGTCCCGGAGACGAAAGACAGGAGTGTGGACGAGATCTACGCTATATTAAACGATGGAAGAAAGAAGGTGAAGAGGAAAGATGATCTGGAAAGTGCGAAGGAAGTGTACAGGTTATGACAGGACTTGCAAGAGGTTAAGGCCGAGCAACCGAGTATCCGAAGATTACCAAAGTTCGGTTTTCATTCACATTGTTTTAGAATCAAACACCTCTGATAGGATCGATAGGAGGAATCACTAACACCTAGAGTAAATGAGCAGTGGGAGTGTAGCCTCCTAAGCCCTGGAGGTAACTGTTACTTCAAGTCTTCTAAAACTACGTAAATTTTGAAGAACTTTTTCTTCTTGTTGTTCAAAAAATTATGAAGAAAATATTGGACCTGGAACCGTAAGTTTTTCGGACTTCCTACTAAATCATTGGGTGTGAATTGAGAAAGTTATTAGTCATGTCCTATTTCTAGGATGCCAGGGTTTAGGAGGATAGCGGTCCTTAAAAACATGTTGCTCGGACCAGGGTTATCCTGTAATGGTAGTGAATCTTGTATGAAGATGCAGAAATCTCGTACCATTGTATTGCAAAAACGTCGCACCTCTATAGCCCTGAAGCTCGACAGTACAGATGGCAGATAGCAGATCTCTTGGAAGCATCGCTGCAAGCCCAGCGTGATTGCAGCGGTTTTCGGAGCGGGGTATATGAAGAAAAGTTCCATGCTTTCGAAAATAAAGAATAGTGCCCGCCTTAATCCTTATAATTTTGCTGTCAACAAAACCATTTATTTTGGTTCATTATAATTGTATTATTGATTTGACAGCTGATATGTACTTAACTTATCCAGCAGAGGGTAGATGGATATTAAAGGTCCTTAGTATTTTGAGTAGCTAATATTTGCTTAGTGATTTTTCTGCCAACTCCCAAGGTGGAACTAGGTGTTAAATTCGGAAATACTCGTTTGCTTTGGCTCTACCCGCTACATTTTCAGCTAGTTTGGTTCATCGAGAATTGCGTTCAGCTCTTTAAACAATTTCATTTCTCGATGCACCAACAGCCAGCAAGTTTTGTAGGCCGCTGAAAAAATCTATTTTCTTCATGACACTTGTTGGAATGAGTCGTTTTCAGCACAACTTCCCATAGCAATTCATAGATGGCGCTTACAGGTGTGGCCTTAGAAAAACCGGAATACGGCTGTCAAAATTAACTTGTGCTGAGCGAAAATTTGACAGCCGTGTCTCTGTACTTGTATGTGCAAGCTGACAAGCATCATTTATGAAGTGCTTTGTGCTAAAAACGGCTCATTGACAGTGTCTCTGAAGACTTTGCCTGTACCTCGATTTTCTCAACGGCTGAAGCGTACTTAGAGATTTTTACAGATATGTGTAACTTTGCCAAGTGATATTGACATCTGCTTTTGTTGACTTACGGAAGAGATTAGTAGAGTTAAGCAAGCCTGACTTGTAATGGTGTTGCCATTTAAAAATCTTGACTCCGTGCCTCTGACAACCGATTGTGATATTTTGACGAATTATTAATGTTTAATAATACGGTATTTTATTAGTGATAAGGATATTATGAAAAGACGAACCTAATAAAAGTATTTAATTTTTTATTATGCTTTTTTCGTTACATCCTTTACATGGAGTAGGCCACAATAGGATAACACTTACATTCATACTTACTTTTATTGGTATTGGCTAATAGTTGTCAGGTGGTTGGAAAATTTTAAATTTATGGTATTTGAATTAATTATTGAATTACTTATTATTATATTTTAATTATTTAGTACTAGTTGAATATGGTAGTTTTTCCATTTGATCTTTCATAGAGGGCAACACAAAATATGATTTCGTAAATTGATACCAACGGTCGATAATATCTAGGCATTTCGTAGATAGAAGCGCTCGTGGCCTAGGCGAACCGAGTGGTTGAAATCAATCACTCGATAACTCGAGAAATAAAGAATTTTGATTTTTTTTTAACAAAAAAAAATCGAAATTCTGTATTTCAAAGTACTGGTTACAAAAATAGTTAAGCAACAACAGACGTTGTCAGGTGCTGAATGGAGGCCCGCCACTGTCTTACAAACCTCCACCAACCCGGACTTGGCCCCCGTGGTGGAGTATGGCCTAACCTTCCTGCAATGCAGGAAGACACCGTGCCCCAGCAGTGGGGACCTACAGGGTTGCAATTGATTTCGTAGGTACGTCCCGCGTGACACTCAATTCCCATGTCGAATTCATTCCCATCTCCGGTCTCCAGCGAGGCGGAATAGTTCTGCATTATTGTAAATACACGGAGGTAGTTGACAACAAGGGATTAAAAACATTTCTTCCATTTGGTTTCTGTATTATTTTTTTGGTAAACAATAAACAATATTGTTCTCTTATTTTACATCATTTCCACTAAACAGTTTTATAGACTCTTTTACATTATACAATTTGGCCTTTCAAGTAGGTCATAATGTTATTAGTTAATATTTATGAGGTCCGATTCACAACTATTTATGTAACTCCTTACCAGACCTTGACTTGAACGAGTTTCGGCATTATTTCCATTTTGTGAGTGATTGATTCAGAGCGGTAAGAATATAGCAACAAATATATTCTAAAAAAATATTGGATTTCACTCACTATAGTAAAAGCATTCCACGCGTTTCCTTCCACGGAAAAGAGACTTTGATTTTCAATCTAGTCTAGTGTAATATACAATTTAGCACCGCTGCTCGATTCCGGATCACATATCCCCAGTCTTCCATAATCATCACGACCTCATCTGAACAGAGGTTTTACTCTCCCACATCGATATCGTCCACCATCAAATACTATTAATAGTCCTCGGAGGTGCCCAGTACTCCCGGATCTGGTGGAGACTCTTCCCCCTAGTCTCAGGCACCCACAGAGCAGTGTAAAGAGCTCCCAACATGCCGACGGCTCCGAATGTGTAGAACACTACATGTGGACCCAGCGCGTCAGCTACTGGCGTGTAAAAGAGGACGGTCATGGAGCTGCAGAAGAAGGAGAACGCCATGGTGGCACCAGCCATGCGTGCTCGGAGCTGAAAAGGAATAAAATTGTGGACTTATTTTTCGTGTCAACAGCAGGAAAAACGTGGTAAGTGTAACTGCAAATACTCATATAACAACTCGGGGGTTCTACACGTCGATAAGAATAGTAATCATAACTTTTACTGCGGGGAAAACTTCGAGATCGCAAAAAAAAAATATAGGCTATTCTCAGAGGGCATTTTAGTACGGAACAACTTAATTATTCACCCAAAACTGGCATTAGTCGACGACCATGGATACATTACTTTTATCTCTCATCTAACCCTTTATCCTTCATATTAAACTCTAGATGGTGAATATAACTCTGCTCACAGTGCTTACTTCAACCAAAAAACATCCTTGAATTCAACGCATGTATTGGTGGCAGTGGTATGCTTGCATTATGAATCGCACTGCCAACATTCATAGGACATCTCACCTCAAAGCTGAAGACCTCGGCCATGACAACAAACGGTACTGGTGCCAAGCCGGCCCCATAGGCGAAGATGCACAGACACACGGCCACCACTGGTAGTGCACTTGGCGCCTCCTGTCTCAGCAGGAAACACGTAGCTAGAGTCGTCATGCAGATAGATACCACTAAGGCGCTGAAGAACAGCGGGATCTGGGGAAAGATGGTTTGAGGTTTAAATTTAATAAGGTTTCATCGTCTAAATAGGTTTTATTTGAGGTTTAAATACCACGTTGGAATACCTATTGAAGAAATAGGTATGTCGTAATTGTTATCTCCTTAAAATGCCCCAAGAATGACGTCTAATCCATAAAGTTCTTCTGAAACTTGTTCAAAAGTGAACGTTCCGACCGAAATTATCTTAGAATTACGTAACTATGTAACTAGTATCTTCCAAAGCGTTGAATTTGACGTACGTGAGGCAGCTCATGAATTGAAGAGCCTATTTAATTGCATCTGAGAGAGATCCCAAAAACGCTTCAAGAGGCTGAAGCATTATGTACCGCACGTACTATGTTGTGAAAGCCCTACTTTTTAGCTAAACGGGCAATGGAAACAGCACCGTAGCAAAAAACAGACAGCTGGAGGACGAATAGAGACAGTATGCTTTTCATTCGTGGGTTTTAAAGGATACTTCTAAGCAAAGCATAGACAAAAGAGCTTTGAGCACATATACAGCATCTCAGTAATTATTATACCTTTCGGCCAAACCTGTCGATGGAGGCGGTAGGTGCAGCAAGAGCCAGCCAACTGCAGGGAGCCCACAAACAGTGCCAGCGTGTTAGGGCTCCAGGCGGGTTCCAGCACGCCGGAACACGTCTGATGCGTAGTTCATCAAGGCGAAGCACCCGGATAGGGTCTGCGTACCCATCAGGACCAGCACCATGCGCAGTGCCGCGAACGTTGACCTATCGCGGACTAGAACATAATGCATTACACTGTAAATGGAAGAAGTCAAGAGCACGCATCGGATTGTAGAACCAGCTTCAGTGAGCAATGACCTTGAAAAGATGTCACTGTTGAAATCGCCCTAAAGTTGATGAATTAGTTTATCATCAAGTGCAGACGAGCCTTTTGGGAAGTGGAACTATAAGAAAGGAATTTGACAAATTACATAACAATCAAAGCAAAGTAGGTACTCGGGGCTGCAAGTGATGCAAATTACTCCAGCCAGATGTCGCTGCCTGTGCGTAATACAGAGAGTATTGTAAAGAGGTTCGAAATTTCGCAGATTCCGGTGAGTCGCCCATTAGCTCAGTTGGAAGAGCGCTGGCACGGATAGCCAGAGGTCGCGGGTTCGAATCCCGGCATGGGTGGAATTTTTAGCCTCTAAATAGGTTTTTGAAATTGTCCTTAGCACGGATTAGAGCAAAAGAATATAATCAATGCATTTAAAAGGGTTTGGTGATGGAAAGGAAACGTCAAACAGTAGGCCGTGAAAGTAACGTTGTTGGGTACGATGGTAGTACGAGTTTCAGTATCAATCTGAATAATTCTAATTTGTGAAAATGTTAAAGATGATCTTCTGTTGACTGAACGATCTACCCACCTATGCTCATGGCACTTAGTTGCGGCATTTCTGTGGAGCTCCGGTGCTCATCTTTAAGTCTTGCTATCTCGTCAGTCACAATGGTGTCGTGTCTGTTCAGGCCTCTCAGCCAGGCTATCGTCTTTGTGGCTTTCTGAAAAGAAATCAAAGCCTGATTAACAAATATCAATACTGCTTTAAAACAAACATACTGGTAGTTCAACTATTCTACAATAGAGCAAAGAGGGATGAAACTGTTAGCACCGTTGAGGAAGCGAGATTTCACATATTTGCAGATGTTTCTATTAGATTACATTATTTAGATACATATTTACTGAATTCTATCGAGTCCAAGTCCGTGATCCTGGTTCTGGATCGTGAAAAATCAGTTTTAAGAGAATGCAATGACACTTTGCAATAACGCTTATTTTTCCATTGGTGGCATTAATGTTGCTGCATGAAGGCCCTTAACGATTGAAAAATCCTTTCACCACGATGACTTACCACCACATGCTAAGAATATCATGCGCTGGTTTCTGAATATCACTCAGTAATTGATAAAGTTACGTTTTGTCACGCTCTTTGCTGAGAAATTCTAAGAGACATCGCTATAGTTTGGTATTTACTTAGCCGCATTCGCAATTCAGAAACTGCGCCAAAGTAATGCAGTTTTTTTAGTATTAACCCACCTTCTCTTGGCCGATCTTCACCAGATAGTTTGGTGATTCCGGCATGAAGAAGAATACCGCACTGTGCACCGCCGAGATCCCGAGGTACACCGCCTGGTTCACGTTGTAAGAAGCGCTCATGCCCAGCGCGTACACAAATATCACGCCCGATTTTACACACGGCCATGACTAGAGACCCCAGGGAGCCTCTCCAGGCGTCCTCAGATATCTCCTTGATGTACACTGGGACTGTGACGAAGCAGCCCCCACTTGCAAGTCCTGCTATCACCCTTGCTGCAATGAAACCGGCTGGGGTTGTACGCTGTGAGCTTTAGGATCCAGGATATCTGGAAAGAAAGAGTATTTTTATTTTATGATGAAGTTCTTTTAAAGACTTTAATACGAAGGTAGTAAATATAGTTATATGCTAACGTTCTTCTCACACCCCCTTCGGGCGACCTTTTCTACTTCCTAACTTGACCACTTTTCCAAAGTTGTCCATTTCATAGTTCGTCCACTCTTACATTTTTTTTCCTGTATTCCACTCCTTAATTCCAACTTTAGTCTACCTCCTAAACAGTCCATTCCCCACTCGTCATTTCCTATTAAGTCTCTTTTTAACATCTCAACTATTTATTCATAGGCACTCCGGATCCTTAAATTGAGCTAGTTTCTATTTAACAATAGTTGACCCAAAAAAAAACTAAAATAATTTTAAAAATAATTTTATTAATACAGAAAAAAAATAAACTTAACGTAAACTTTATTACATACATACATACATACATACATACATACATACATACATACATACATACATACATACATACATACATACATACATACATACATACTACATACATACATACATACATACATACATACATACATACATACAAACATACATACATACATACATACATACATACATACATACATACATACATACATACATACATACATACATACATACATACATACATACATACATACATACATACATACATACATACATACATACATACATACATACATACATACATACATACATACATACATACATACATACATACATACATACATACATACATACATACATACATACATACATACATACATACATACATACATACATACATACATACATACATACATACATACATACATACATACATACATACATACATAACATACATACATACATACATACATACATACATACATACATACATACATACATACATACATACATACATACATACATACATACATACATACATACATACATACATACATACATACAACATACATACATACATACATACATACATACATACATACATACATACATACATACATACATACATACATACATACATACATACATACATACATACATACATACATACATACATACATACATACATACATTACATACATACATACATACATACATACATACATACATACATACATACATACATACATACATACATACATACATACATACATATATACATATATACATACATACATACATACATACGTACATACATATTTAAGCTCACGCCTTAATTAATTTACAAAAAATACCCACTTATGTAATTGACTACGGCAGTTTCATGTTTGTTTTTAATTTGATTAAAATGATTAATTTCACGCTGTTCCTTTCTTTTAAAACACTATGTTACTTTAGAAGAGTTATTATTTTTTGGCCATTCGATTGGCATCATAAAAGTAGAGGTGGTTTTTTTTTTTTAAATTTAAGTCGGTTCGATTCCCAGACAAGGCAAGAAATTTTTAGAAAATCTTTGAATGCAGAATTACTAACTTTTAAAAATAAAATAATGTCTTCTTTCAGCAAAATACCCTATCTACGATATTTAAGGTACTTTCCCTTCATGGCCCATAACTTTGGGACGCCCTGTATAGGCACGGAAGGATTATAAGCTATACAATGCCAGTATAAACTGAGCTTTGACTTGTATGGAGTAAAAAGAAATCAGAGCTCAGCTGTCACCTGTCAGTGTATAACTTGATGTGCTGGCCTCTGTACATAGAAACAGGTATAATTACTATCTTGTTATACAAAAGTTAAGTTAGGAAAATAAAAATAAACAGTCAAGTTAGGATGAAGACAACAAAGAGGTCAATGGTCAAGAGACAATGAAGATGAAGTGGTCAAGTTAGGAAGTGGTCAAGTTAGGAAGTAGACAACTTTGGAAGTGGTCAAGTTAGGGAGAAGACAAGGTCGTCCGCAGGGCTCACACCGTCATGATGAAATCACATTTGAACGATTTATTATTGTGGATAAACGGAATACTCGGCGCCGGTTTCTTCCGGAATTGGGATTCAAATGACTCTCATCTCTTTAAATTACCTCCTTCGTCTGTGGACTTCTTTAACAATTTCCGCATGGTTTGTGGTTCTCTAGTATTTGTTCAGTTTCAGAAAGATCCGGCAAGCTCTATAGTTGCATTTGACGATTGCATGTAAGAGCAGATGTTTTTTTCAATATTTCGGTATTGCTCTCATAACAAAAATTGTTTATACTAATGATAAGAATAACCTCTGTGAGATTCACCTGATCTTTCTGAAACAATAGGTACCTACTAAACGCATGAACTTCTTTCTCACCAACGGAAAGTATAAGCGATTGTGAATTTCAAATGTTTTAAAGGGCTAAACAGTAGAGTTTCACATCACAGGTATACTAGTACAGTGCGTTCACATTAACTTGACGCGTGAGAGAATTGGTAACAAGGACATAACATGTGAATTAGCTTTTGGACCTAATCGGAAGATGGTAAAACAAGCCCTCAATCCTTTTATTTTCCCCAAGTAATGGGAATTATTTCTTATTTAACATGGTAACAGTAAACATCTCAGTGCTACCAATTCTCTCACGCGTCAAGTTAATGTGAACGCACTGTATAACACACACAGTCATATTATTATGTTTAATTTCATTCAGCTCTGGTGTGTAAACAATATATTTTTTGGAAATACTATTACTAGTTAATACTAATACCCAGTCTGCCACTTACCACGATCACCTTCGCTTCATCAAGGTCCAATTTAGTCGTTGCATGCAAGCACGCCGGTGTCGAGTACTTTTTATTTTTTTACTGTTTTTTTTTGTGACAGTTTCTGGGCCTTCATATGATGAGTGCGTTACACTACAATCTAAAATGTTACACTACGTTACATAAATGGACGGGTCACGCGACGTGTTCATTTATATCATTGGCGCCTAGAAGGTTTGATTTGACGTGTGCGGGCTTAGGCTTAGAGTTAAAGCAGCAATGAAATGAAATCGCCACGTTCGTGCAATCGTCATCGTACTACAATGATTTATCAGAATCTAGGCCCTAATCTCCGCCCACCCCTATGGGCTGTAAGCGTGAGCATGTAATGTTACATTAAAAATACATCATAGAGGTTCATAGACAAATACATAGAAGATAGAAGTAACAGTAACAGAAATGATATAAAAAATATATCATGAGTTGAATTAATTGCTTAGGATGGGTAACCTGCTTAATTGATATTATTGCTTTCTATTCTTTAACGATTTCTATCAACGCATTGCTGACTTAGGTGAGCAAATTCAAGGCTATATTAATTACATAAGTTAATACACTCCTGGACACATCTGAATACAGCCCACCTTAGAGTTTAGGTTCGATGGCCCCTACCTAAATGTGATTGCTAGATTGAACAAAAACTATTGATGCCCTTTTAAACCTGATTCATTTATAGACTATTGAATAAAATTATTAATGTGCCTGGTTCAAAACTGCATAAAAACTTTTTGCTCAACCTAATACAATTTTTTACCTACGACTAAACGATACTGAAAATGCAAGGTGGGCCAATAGATGCGTCCAGAAGTGTATAAGAGTAGTTACTTGATAAATTATTATGTACTCGGTAAGAAAGGAAGATATCTCAAGATGGCATTGCTGAGATTAGGATTTACCAGTGCGTGAGATAAGATGAAGGTGTCTAAGTTAGATAATTCAACGCCTATGTTGAAAGATAAACAGAAACTATTACGATCGATGATAGTTTTATCATGTCAACCATGGTCGTGCAATCGGAAAATTCGCATATCCTTTACATAAAACTGTAATAGATTGCATAACGCCGTAAGTAAAGGTTGGAAAGGTATGCAAAGCCGACAGCACCACAGTAACCTTCTGTTTACCACTAAAGAAGTGTTCAGGACAATTATCCTTATGTTAGATCTCTAAATCCTGCAGTTTTAGAAAAGCAGTCTGTTAGCTTTTATAATATTCCTCGGCTACTATCGAATCTGCTATAGAATCGGATATAGTAAGTAATTTATTGAGAAAAACATCCATCGTAACAATAACATTCAATATACAGCTTTCTTACTATACTACGTAACGTCCTGACTCCTAAACTAGAGTATCCTGCATCTTAGGAGTCAATCCTTGATAATGGTGCGATAAAACTGTTTTTAACAATTACAAATATTATGTGACTATAATAAGGTGCTTTCGTTATTTACAATAATTTTAAAGTTTGAAGAATTTAATTGAACTAAGTTTAGAATAGACGTGTTTAGTAGTGTGTGTGTATTTTTTTGGTGTGTGTGTGTTAGTGTGTGTTTATGGGGGAAAGTGTTGGTAGGTGTGGGTGAACGCTGTGACTACGTGTTTTCCAGTAAAAGTACATTTACATAATATTGGCTTAGTTTACTTATATTTTTATTTATAGACTTTATTGTGTGTGGTTGTATTATTCGTGGATATATTCGTGTATCAAAAATATCTGAACTAATATGACACCTAATTAAATAAAGTTAAGAAATGTTTTATACAGCGCAGGAAGTATTATACTCGTGTGCTTTCGGCGAAAATCGAAGCCTAATCTAGAGCCCGAGGTTTCTAAAAGCTAACAGACTATATAGAAGACTTGCTGGAGGCGAAGACACCGAATAAAATAAAAAGACAACCACTTACACAACTCAATAGCGACACGGCCACGATGGAGTACTTCCGTCCGAACTTGTCGGAGGCGTAACTGAAGAAGGGGATTCCAGCGATGGCGGACAGCGGGAGGGCGGCTGCCAGCCAGGTGACGTCACCACGGGAGAGGATCCCCGGGGCGCCGCCAGCGCTCGCCGTCAGCTGGGGCGCCATAGGAGACAGCCAGCCGATCTGGACGCCATACGTGAAGGTGGGGACCGTCGCTGGAATGGTTTAATTTCGAATTGTACTAGGGATTAAGATAAAAGTAGATAGATTGATAGATAGAATTTTGAATTTAGTGTGATTATTATCGTGTTAATGGAATTAATTTATTCACATACTAATGGATTGTAGTTAAAATTTCGTTTTTGTATTAATCTTATTTTCAAATTAAATGTAAAGTAAATTGTACATATGTAAGTATATAATTTTAACGTTCTAATTCTTAGTTATTTTTAAATGTAATATGTATAATGTAAATAATGTTTAATGCAATTAATTACGCAATAGTTTTAACTGTTTGTAATTTTGTTGTAATTTTGTAATATTTGTTGTAATTTTTTTTTGCAATAAAACCGAATAGAGATAGAGAACACTTTATTGCACAACCTGAGTGCTTAGTGCGAGTTTTTTAACTACTCGATCGCGTTAACGTAAACTCATATTTCTATGGCATCGAGGAAGCGCCACCTAGCGACAAGTATGGAAATTAAAATTGCTGAGTGCGAGTTGTAATGGTTTACGTTGAGAAGTGAACACGTTTACCAGCCAAAACACAAATAAACGCGAGTGCGAGTTGTACTGTGACAGCGTTTTGCCAATTCGAACGGTTAACTTACTCATACTCACTACTCAATGCTCGATTAACGCGGTAGTAAAGTTATTCGATTGGATCTGTCAAACTCACACTCAGCACTCAGACAAAAAAATACGACCATTATACGACACTCCTTTTTTATCGTAGTGGGAGTTATAATTATTATTACATACGTACGTATGATATGTACGCACCTATGTGTATTTTGGGAAATTCGACGAACTTTGAATGACTCATACATAACGTCGTTTAATATTTCGCTTGCATACGCGTAATGCAAACATTTGACATGAGCCGTTGTACATTTCGTGGTGGCCACTTATATTTGCAAACAAACAGAAGTCGTTACCACCTCCTATGTCCTGGCGTCCTAGAAATAGTACTCCACGAATAACTTTCTTAATTCACACCCAATGATTTAGTAGGAAGTCCGGAAAACTTACCGTTTCAGGTCCAATATTTTTCTCATGATTTTTTGGACAAGAAGAAGAAAAAGTTCGTTAAAATATACGTAGTTTTAGAAGACTTGAAGTAACTATTACCTCCAGGGCTTAGGAGGTTAAGTTCAAAGTCATATTCACTCTGGAATAGGATGTTACATCAATCAGTTCATATTCGTCCACTGCTGGCCATAGGCCTCGCTCAAAGCACGCCATTTCTTTTTGTCCTCGGCCATTATCATCCAGCCACTGCCAGCAATCTGCCTCTGCGCCTTGATTATGTAACTTTCCACGAACACATCTGTGTGCAAAACGAATGAACTTTTTCGTACAATTATGTATCACTGTCACGTATTACTCATTGAAAAGCGGTATCAACTATTTGTGATACATATTAAGCCTCATATCTATGCGACAGAGCTAAGCGGAATGAGCACTGTCGCATAGATATGACGACACAGGTGCGAAAGCATTCCGCATTCCTTGTGTACGTAACTTTCTACTCATACATCTGTATGTATGAGTGGAAAGTTACATAATCAGGGCGTTGATCGTTGGTCCTGCAACCTTGTGGGCGTCCTACGCTGCGTTTGCCAGTTCTTGGTCTCCACTCGATCTTTTCAAACCATCGATCATCGTGTTTTTAGGTTCCGTATGTCCATAATAAAACCGTTACCCCGATCGATCGAATCGGTTTTATTAGACCACGAGCGCTTCACAAGTTTCGAAGGACCCACAAGTAACGAATGACATTCGCAAATAAATACCTATGCAAATTCTCTTGCTTTATTCCGAGCTGTTCTTGGTTGGCAAATGAATATGCGTCAGACTCTTTGACGTATTTATAACATTCACGTGGGTGACCGGCGTCACTTTAAAATCGAACTCAAAGTCAAAACAAATATTAATTATACAAAGCAAATGTTTACTTAATGAACATCAAGGCAGTTTCACAATTAATAGATTATATAGAGAAGAAGCTAAGAAGCAATCTTCACATTTATTCTTTTCAAAACAGGTTGTAACTTAATTAACAGAGTTTTTTTCAACTTAAAGTTACATTACACTAGACGTAATCGTCCCCGTTAACATTATTTGTAATACCAGACATCTTTGTCTTCCAAATAATCCTTAATGTTTCACCATCATCATCTGTACTTACATGTTTGTGACGTCCTTGCCTGGTTAGCATCGTACAGGGTATCCCAGTTTGGGACCATGATTGTGTTGTGTGGAAGTATTATTATTATTATTAAGTTATATAACAATTTTTTTTTCATACAAACCTTATCCTGATAATTGTGAGCAAAAATCCTACTGACAATTATGATTTTCTGCTGCCCCTTCCATTACCTAATATTAGATAGTCAATGTAAAATTGCTTTATTTTCATACAGTCTATATTAGTTCACTGCTGGACATAGCCCTCCCCTAAAGAGCGCAAGGTTGTGCCATCATTAGGGGGTTGGTAATGCCCATAATCCCCACGCTAGGCATGCGAGTTGGGGATCGCAGTTTGGTAGAATAGTACTGCAGGGGTCGCTGCTGCCCACCCTCCGGTTTGAGTCCCTTAGTCGCCTTTTACGACACCCACGGGAAGAATTTGGGTTGGTGCTATTCTCTAGGCCGACACCACACAGCAATGTTTATCGTTTAAAGTAAATGAATGAATTATTTTTTATGATATTAGGCGGTAATTTATTCATGAGGTAATAAAAATATAAAATGTTTATTTAGTCGTAAGTTGAGTTCTAGCAAGATTATTTTAAAATGATAATTACATATTAATATAACCACGAAACTAAAATCTGAACCTACCTATTTTCTAAATAAAATTAAATAGTTTAAACTGTTCATAAGTAGTATATTACTTTGATTGTAGTTCTTACAAGCTTAAAAATAGTGTAAGTGGTAACTTTAGTATGGAACTAACGATTCATATATATTTCGCAATTTTGGAGTATTATAAATATAACATTTGTTCATATAGACGAGTTTCAATTAAACGAATATGGGGATTTTATTACACCCTGTATAGACTCCTTTTGTATGCTATGCTGTACAGACCAGTATAGTGAATGAGTAAGCCAGCATACTTTACATTCACGAAGTGACTTCCCAAAGAACATAACAATAGTAATAAAATAGTCTGTTGAAAAGTCAATCGAAAGTTTTTCGGAACAACACTACAAGCACTAACGCTTCCGTGCTTCGCAGGTGGTGCCGGCCGTCATGTAATGGCATGGCCGTATGGGCGGCTTGACAACTTCTGACAGTATGGCCCGCCACTGTCTTACAATCCTCCACCAACCCGACTTGGCCCTCGCGGTGAAATTTCTGCGATTCAGGAAGAGACCCGTGCTGGGGCAGTGGGGACATGAAAGGGTTGATATCGACATACAAGAGCTCAGTATAACAAAGCGATTTCTGTAACGAGCGTTTCCGTGCTTCGCAAGGCACGCTAAGTCCTTGGTGCCGGCTGTCATGAAATGGCAGTCGTTAAGCCATGTACGAGGCCTTGTGGGCGGCTTGAAAACTTCTGACAGTAAGACCAGCCAATAGTCTTGCAACCCTCTACCAATCCGGACTTGGTCCCCGTGGTGGAGTATGGTCTAAGCTTTCTGCGATGCAGAAAGGGACCCGTGCCCCAGCAGCAATAGAGACATACAACGAGTTATAAATTAAAGGAGTTCAATCGCGAGTAGTTTAGGTAATACGTCGGGACTTAAGGTAATTACTTGACCAAATATATAATCACCATTAGACCCGTTTAGTTATATAACTATGTGACCTGTTTTCAATCAATTGAACTCTTTGCGGTCTATTCAAGGCGAGGCAAACGCATAGATAAGTTTATTGAAGGCCAGCATCACTAGCTTCACCCCGTGGTTGAGTATGGCCTGTACCTTCCTCAGGGAAGAGACCCGTGCTCCTCGGTAGGGCCATAATGGGTTGATGATGATGATGAATTGAAAGTGATTAATAATATTGATGATCACGACGAATGGTTAAAAATAATTGCGAGAAATTAATGATAACCTAAAGAGCGTTGAGATTTTAGGGATTTCGCTAAAAACTTATCACTTATCACAGGAAGTGGTTATTATAACGTTATTGCACAAAAAACACACTATCTATCGATCTAACTATCTACCTATATAGCCCACGGAAGATGCTCACTGTGGGGCATAGGCCTTTTTCAATAGCACGACCGCCTACATGGTCCCCTGCACCTGCCACATATAGAACCTTTGTGAATGTCGAATAATGGTTGACGATAAGCTGTTTTACAAAAACGTTATAGTTATTTTACAAAACAGCTGCTACATTTAAAACAGCTGAATGGCGTTCAGGTGGATTGCCAATGCATTTGTTTAGCAAAACTGCTATCTACTAAGTTAAGACGTAATGCAGAACGCCTTATCTGCACATTAAGTGGGCACCTGTTTGGTGTAGGATGACAATAAAGCATTATTGAAATACAAACTGATCCGGAAAACGTTGTTCTGAAATATTAATAAGCATACAACCTATGTTTTTTTTAATGCACTAACCCGTGCTAAGGACAATTTAAAAACCTAGTTAAAACCAGAGGTCGAGGACGACCGCGACTACGCTGGAGTGACGACATTGTTAGGGTAGCGGGTAGATGCTGGACGCGCACTGCCCGTGATAGAGTCACCTGGACTCAGATGGAGGAGGCCTACACCCGTTTATGGGCACTCTCAAGTTGATAAGTTTTAAATTATTAACGAATTGTTAACTAATATTGTAGCTCTAAGAAATTAACATACCTACTAACCAAATCAAGTTCCTGCTATAGTGTTATCTAAGAGAGTGTAAATAAAGGCAATTTTATTTTATTTATTTATTTATTTTTAAATAGGTTTTTAAAATTGTCCTTAGCACGGGTTAGTGCATTAAAATAAAAATAGTATAGTCATGTGGGTACAGCGATATTATTCCGATGTAAAAACCTAACTGCAAAGTAGGTAGTCGGGGCTGTAAGTGATGCAATCTACTTCAGCCAGATGTCGCTGCCTGTAGGTAATACAGAGAATAGTGTAGAGGTTCGAAATTTCACTGATGCAGGTGAGTCGCCCATTAGCTCAGTTGGAAAGAGCGCTGGCACGGATAGCCAGAGGTCGCGGGTTCGAATCCCGGCATGGGTGGAATTTTTAGCCTCTAAATAGGTTTTTAGCATACAACCTATTCTCAGACCTGCCAAATGTACACACAAATCGGTGAAGCCATTTCGTAGGACAACAAAGACGAGATTTTTATAATATTAGATGTAACGCAACACCTAACAACTAGTTCTTCGGTTTCTATATTTAAATCACTTCGAATAAGGAAAAGCTTAAAAATACTCATTTACTATTTTTAGTAATCTTGAAACTTGACTGACACTGTGTGCCTATTTGCATAAATATATGGGATTTTTTTAATATAACGTAATAATTATTATAATCATCATCAACCCATTTTGTCCCCACTAAAAGGCACGGGTCTCTTCTCTGAGGAAGTCTTCCACCACGGGGGGCCAAGTCCGGATTGGTGGAGGCTTGCAAGACTAGTGGCTGGTCTGTCAGAAGTTTTGGACTGTCAGAAGACTTGGCTTAACGACTGCCATCTATCGACGGCAGCCGGCACCAACTGCTTAACGAGCCTTGCAAAGCACGGAACCGCTCGGAAAAATGCCACTAGCGTTAGTCATAAACGGTTTTACCCATCCATGCACTGAACGCGCCCGGTGTTGCTTAACCTTCGTGATCGTTTAAGATCACTCAGGCAGCCGGGCCTACGAGGGATTATAATAAAATAATAATAATAATAATAATATTAGTACATAGTCGTTTTGTACCAGAAAAAAGCCTTTTTTTGAGATATGTCATCGTGTACCTATATGCTGTATCTATTTGTCTAACCGTGACTATAACGCTAAATTGTTTGCCGTTGCTAACCTCTGATAGCACGATCAAAGAAGAACCAAAGAAACAAATGAAATTGGAATTAAAATTTATACCAATTAAATGGACAGTTCGGACGAGACAGTGGGACTCGGACGCGAAAAAGACTCGAAGCGTTGTATAGAGTTCATGTCATGTTCATGTTCGTACCGTCTTATTTGTATGGGCTAATCGTTGTCCCATCACTGCAGTACATTTTGTATGAAAGTGAAATGAAAAGCCGCTATGACTTTTCCGCGCCCTCTTCCTACGTCCTCGCCTTCCCACGCCTTAAACAGGTTTTCCCGCATTCTTGCCACTATTTCTTTCGGCAGGTACCTACATAAACATAGCATGATAGCCATACTTACAACAGGTACTTAAAATAACGCTCGCCACTTCAGGTTACCTGAGACTGAGGCAACTGTATCTCAGCCGAAACTTCGAGAAATAAGGTTTTACTTAATAAATAAACGTTTTACCTAATAAATAATCGCTATTAGACCCTTAAATATGTAACTATGTATGAGTATCGCGATTCATTAAGAAATACTGGTACATAAAATAAGCTTAGGGGGCTTTGGACCAGAGTGCTTAGTGCGAGTTTTTTAACTACTCGATCGCGTTAACGTAAACTCATATTTCTATGGCATCGAGGAAGCGCCACCTAGCGACAACTATGGAAATTAAAATAGCTGAGTGCGAGTTGTAATGGTTTACGTTGAGAAGTGAACACGTTTACCAGCCAAAACACCAATAAACGCGAGTGTGAGTTGTACTGTGACAGCGTTTTGCCAGTTCGAACGGTTAACTTACTCATACTCACTACTCAATGCTCGATTAACGCGGTAGTAAAGTTATTCGATTGGATCTGTCAAACTCGCACTAAGCACTCTGGTTTGTTTACTAACGCCCAACATGGTTGCACAATATTTACTTTCGTTTACGACTGTACAATTTGTGTAATGAAACGTGACCTTTGGCAAAATTGTTGCTCAATAGTTTTCCTCAGGCGTTTTCTTATTACGTATGGATATGTTTATTTCGTCCATTATTTTCAAGTAAAGATATCTTTCTATGAGTATAATATTGTACATAGTTCTTTACATTTATAGTTTAACACCTCGAATGAAGTTTACAGTTAATGAAACCTTAACTACTTTGTACATAGGTACTCTATCTCTAACTTTCACTGTTAAAACACACTCACCAATCAAAGCGGTCAGAATTTGTTTTCGCGCATTTCCCACATAGTTCTGTCTCTTTCTCTCCATGTTAACTTTTTTAACACAATACCAATCAATTAAAGTTCGCACGCCGAATCAAAATACACCGAACTCTACACGAATAGGTTAGGTCACGGTTGCGTAAACCCGAACACCATTTTGGTGCCACAAACTAGCTTTATCCCACTTTGTACGCGTGAAAAGTATTCTTTAAAGCAGATTGTCATTGATGATTTGCTCAGTTTCGCGTCAAAAACATTTTTTATGTGACGTAGTCGAGGCTCACTCGACACGCGCGCGCCGCTCTCCACATTACAGAGTGTACTAAAATAAATTACATACATGCAAACACATCACTACATTTTTTTGTAAGGTAGAGACTCGTTTGATAAGGTTTTCGTGACGTTTACCTTTTCTCGTTTAAGCACTGTGATTAGGAGTGCAGCAGTTAAAAGTTTATTAGGTACTGTAAAAAGTATACACAGGTTTATGAGAGGATTTGCTCTTGTAGGTATTTTTGTAGGACAGATTAAAACGGTAAAAGTTTGGATGATTTTTAAACTTTAAAACAAGTTGACACTTATCTTTTTAAGCGCGACGGAATTAGGAGTTATTATTGTATAATTCAATTAAAATTCACATCAATGAGCAAAAAATAATATTAATCTAAAGCATGCTTATTTTATTATGACATTCATTACATATTAGGTACGTTTAGTTCTGTCTCATATCTGTCCACACTATAGAGTTCCGTTTTTCCTATGTGATATGATAATCTACAATTAACTATCTGTGGTTTACATAGTACTGTTTGTGAGTTTTAACCTATTGTTTTAAATTTTTAGCGTTTCTACCTCAAAAGAAAAGACGGAACCCTGTTCTTAGGACATCTTAATGAGAAAGAAAAAGAAAGAAAGATATTTATTACACCAACAAGACACATCACACAAACAAAAAAAAAAACAGAAAAATTAACATAACATGAGCACACCAGATATAAACGAAATAATGAATAAACGGAACAAAAAAAAAGACATATGTTTAGCCTGTGGTGTTCCTTAATTGCCATCAAGGGCAGCTGACTCAGCGTTGTGCTGAGGGAGTGAGCCCTCAGCACTTGACTTGACTTTCTTCTTTTTCTTCATGTGCCGTCTCCTATCGAAGGTTGGCAACCAATGACTTGGCTGACCTGACTTGACTTTTATCTGGGACTATTTACCTTGTGTACAAGATTAAGTGAAATCAGGATAATTACTCTTATCTTTCATGTAGAGTTAGTGAAATGTAACTTTTTCTGTTATAGTTTCTTAATTACACGACTGCGGCGGAACTCAAAACGCCAAACTAATAGTCACCTGCATCAATGACGTTGAATCAACCAATAGCAACGAAGGCGCGCGGCCTGCCATAAAATGAAACTATCTGATTGGTCGATCAACTTGCCGCACATCCAAAATTTGGTCATCTGAGCAGGTACATCCGCGAGACTTATTTCTTGTGTAGCACTGTATGTGTATGTATGTATATTTTCAGGAACATTTCACAAAAACTCTGTCAGTAATGTTGTGATGGCCAGTTTCTGAATTGAGAATTTCACAGAATATATACCAACTTAAGTAACGCTCTTTGCAGAGAAATTCGAAGAGACAGCATTACAGTTAAGTATTTGCTTACCAAAATTGTTAATTCAGAAATTGACCCTAAGACTTGATTTGCCATGACGTCATTTAGTTAGTGAGAAAACACGTAAGGCTAAGTGAAAGCATTACTCGTAAATTTTAAGTAAATTCAATGGTGAGACGTAACCTTTGGTCGAAGGTATTTAACGAAATGGGTGCCTAATTATTACTATTATTAAAATTTTACAAAATGGACTGCATAAACAAGGAATCTAATGGAAAACGGGTAAAACGAAGTATAATTGCAAATTAACACAAGAAGATGGGCAACGAGATGGTGACGACAAGAATATACAGAATGAGTGGCATGAGAGAGAAAATTCAATAAGGGCTGATTTTTCAATCTTCGGATAAAACTTATACGTCTAATACAGTATTACACAATAATATAAAAATGTCACCGAGAAATAACAAAAGAAGCGACGACGTCGAAAATTCGACGGATAAGCTTTATCCGAAGATTGAAAAATCAGCCCTAAAAAGAAAAAATATACAGAATCATACAATTATTCCAAGGAGTACCAGTACCTTACTGTACCAGTAAAAAATATAGCATTTTATTCTAGCCAACTAACAGGCGACGTGGAAAATGTGGGGGTAGTGCCAATGGTATCATCTTCTATAATATAAAATTGAATCCCTGAATGTGTTGGTAAGTTGACCATATTTTCTTAAGTCGTATAATAATAATTCCAAGCGAGGCGCATCTGGACTGTAAGATTCGGGTATGTACAGGTCAATTACCTGACTGATTCAATGTCCACTTGTCCACTTGAACACTTCCACGACGTATAAACCCATGATACAATTTCTTCTCCCGAGCAAGCACTCAATTGGGTACCTATTCGTTGATAATGTGCGTCACTGTTTTGTTCAGCATGTTTAGTATCAACCATCAAAATAACGAAACATGAAATATTATTCATTCAACGTTGGTCTTCGTAGCTGCATATATAAATTTAAAAACCTATTTAGAGGCTAAAAATTTCACCCATGCCGGGATTCGAACCCGCAACCTCTGGATATCCGTACCAGCGCTCTACCAATTGAGCCAATGGGCGACTCACGACATCAGTGAAATTTCGAACCTCTTTACAATATTCTCTGTATTACGTACAGGCAGCGACATCTGACTTAAGCAAATTGCATTACTTACAGCCCCGACTACCTACTTTGCAGTTAGGTTTAACATCGGAACGATATCACTATATACGAGTATAAATCCAACTTTCTATTTCGGTCTGTTTGTTTCGTTTCGTTAAGCCACTGAACCAATATTTAAGGAAGGTGATAGAAAGATACGTTGCTGAGAAAGGATATAATAAGCTTCGCTTTTTACCCGACTGCAAAGTTTTATAATGATTGGCCTGCATGTATGTTAATTTACTTTCATTTACAGCCTCACAAAACAGCAAGGCAACAACAGAAATACCAATAATACAAATCAAACAGTATCAAGACGATATTGTTTGATGCTTAATAAAAATTAAACTACTGTTAACCACCAACCGAGTGATGTAATATTTACTTAAAGCGTCTTATGGTAGGTGCCGGTCAAGGTCGAGTCATTCATAGCAATTTTTTCATAATCCATCGAGCTTAATTAATACTGATCATGCTAGGAAAGCTAGTGAAGCTGGCCTTCAATAAACTTATCTATGCGTTTGCCTCGCCTTGAATAGACCGCAAAGAGTTCAATTGATTGAAAATAGGTCACATAGTTATATAACTAAACGGGTCTAATGGTGATTATATATTTGGTCAAGTAACTACCTTAAGTCCCGACGTATTACCTAAACTACTCGCGATTGAACTCCTTTAATTTATAACTCGTTGTATGTCTCCATTGCTGGGGCACGGGTCCCTTTCTGCATCGCAGGAAGCTTAGACCATACACCACCACGGGGACTAAGTCCGGATTGGTGGAGGATTGTGAGACAGTGGCGCGCCTGTCTGTGAGCGCTTCCGTGCTTCGCAAGGCACGTTAAGCCATTGGTGCCGGCTGTCATGTAATGGTAGTCATTAAGCCATGTCAAAGGCCTTATGGGCGGCTTGAAAACTTCTGACAGTAAGACCCGCCACTGTCTTACAATCCTCCACCAACCCGGACTTGGCCCCCGTGGTGCAGTATTGCCTAATCCTCGAAGAGACTCGTGTCCCAGCAGTGGGGACATGACAAGGGTTGGTATCGATATATTAGGGCTAGGGACAAACAAAAACGTGATTGTGTTGTGCGACAGCTATTTATTTAGACACTGTCTCTGTATATCGTCGAGCTTCCGGCCCCTAGTCTCGGGCACGCAGGCGGCAGTGTATGCAGCCCCAAATAGAGTCACGAGCGCGAACGCCGCGAACACGGCGTGCTCGCCGAGTGCGCTCGCGAGCGAAGCGAACAAGAGCACGGTCAACGTGCTATTGGTCCAGGAGAACATCATTACGAGACCGGAGAGGCGCGCGCGCAGCTGTGGAGAGAAGGATTTTAAAATGGCATATTTGATATTATGATGAAGCGCTCACTAAACCAAGTCTGAGAGATTGAAATAAATCACTTGGTTGAAGCAACAACAGGCGCGGTCAGGTACCTACTGGGCGGGTGACCATCCCGTGACTACAGCTAGTGGCATTTATTCCGAGTGCTCCCGTGCTTCGCAAATCACGTTGACATGGCTGTCATGTAATGGCATATCAAACCGGAATTGGCCCCCATAGTGGAGTATGGCCTAACCTACCTGCGCTGCAGGAAGAGACCCCTGCCAAAGCAACGGGGACGTAAGTACAAAGGGTTTGAATCGACACTTTTTTTCCAGATTACGTCGAAAAAATATGCAGTGTTATATGTAAATCTACGAAGTTACCTACAGTCGGGTAACATCCAGCACCTGACCGCGGCTGCTATTGTTTAACCCAAGTGATTGATTCCAATCAGTCGCCTCTATATGTATAATGCGTTACCTGTACTTTCTTACCTGAAAGCTGAACATTTCAGCCATAATAATGAAAGGCACGGGTGCCAAGCCAGCCCCGTAGGCGAAGATGCAAAGACAGACAGCCACCACGGACAGCCACCCAGGCAGTATGTCTATGCGGAGGTGGCTGAGCAGAAACGCGGTTGCTATAGTTGCCATGCAGAGGCAGACCACAGCGCAACTTGAGGCTAGGAGGATCTGGAAGTGAACCCAGGGTGGTAGAGGCATTAGTACTCTATTCTCGATTCTTCTTCTTCTTCTTCAGGCTATATTATGTAGTCCACTGCTGGACATAGCCCTCCCCTAATGAGCGCCATAGCGCCCTGTCTTCAGTTGGCCGCATACAGCATCTGCCGGCAGTTTTTCGCAGATCGTCGTCCCACCTGGTCGGAGGGCGTCCTACACTACGTTTGCCGAGTCGCGGTCTCCACTCAAGAACACGTTTACTCCAACGGTTGTCGGTTCTTCGCGAAATATGACCAGCCCACTGCCAATTCAGCTTGCTGATTCTCTGAGCTATGTCGATGACTTTGGTTCTCTGTCGGATGCATTCGTTACGAATCCAATCCTATTCTCGATTGCACGCATAAAAATCATTCAGAAAACACAAAATTTACAAAATAATAAAGTGTACGTTGCGAGCTTGTTTCATTAGAAATCTCTTAGCAAACCCTTGATGTGGTGACACGAACATTATAAACGAGGAGGGCAGTGTACAATAATAATTGTTATATTATTATATTAATGTACACAGTCACACATGCTATAAATATGTATATACTTACGAGCCTATTATAGAGGCGTAAATAATTTTTTTTATGTAGCCTATAAACGTCCTAATGCAGAGCACATGCCTTTTCTCAGAGAGAGAGAGGATGGGCTTAATTACTACGCTGCCCGCATCGGATTGGCAATGTCAAGCGGTGAGGTATTACGTAGGTGTCTGGAAAATACTCTACCTTCCTCCCACACCTCTCCACCGTGCCTGTAGCCACCAGGCTGCCAGCAAGCTGAAGAGCTGCAACCAGCAGCGCCAGAGTATTGGCGCTCCAGGCCCCGCCAGCTCGCTCGAAGATGGACGCCGCGTAATTCACCACGGCGAAGCAGCCGCTTAGCGTCTGCACTCCTATTACTACTAGGCAGATGCGTAGAGCGCGGAAGACTGGACGGTCCCTTACTGGGGGAAAAGTAGAGTTGTTTTAAAAACCTATTTAGAGGCTAAAAATTCCACCCATGCTGGAATTCGCACCCGCGACCTCTGGCTATCCGTGCCAGCGTTCTTTCCAACTGAGCTAATGGGCGACTCACCGGCATCAGTGAAATTTCGAA
Organism: Yponomeuta sedellus; assembly: GCA_934045075.1. Lineage (NCBI taxonomy): Eukaryota > Metazoa > Arthropoda > Insecta > Lepidoptera > Yponomeutidae > Yponomeuta > Yponomeuta sedellus. The sequence continues at coordinate 11,017,416 of OW203744.1, read as the reverse complement.
CCTCTTTACAATATTCTCTGTATTCTTCGTACGTACAGTCGTTAGAGTTGTTTGTACTGAAATCTGGATGCTTTGGCCGCAGCACTTATGTTTTCCCGACTTTTGTGAAACGCTTTGGCATTTCGAGTTTTAGGTGGCAATCATGTAATCTTAGTAGAGTTATTGTAACGAACTCAACTCACCAATGCTTTTAAAGGTGATACCGGAAGCTGACTTGAACAATTCGTTCTCTTGTTTCAAAACATCGATTTCGGCCGTGACAATTGGGTCTTCTTTGTGCAGTCCTCTCAGCCACGATATTGCTTTTGCAGCTGCCTGAAACATAATGTGAATAGCAGTGTCCGACTCTGGAAGGAAGAATTTTACCTCTTATTTTTAGCCGATTCTGTTGAAATGTAAACTGAACGCTCTCTAATTTAGTGTACATAGTTTTTCCTTGAATGCATCCAAAAGTCTGTCACTCTCTGTCGGTCGTAGCCGTAGCGGGAGTACTCGATCTACGGTCGTAGCCGTCTATCTAGGGTCGTAGCAAAGAGTATGTAATCACTAATGGGTCGTAGAACAAACGTGTTATTTTCAAGTTGGCAAATAAATCTGTAGACCATACCAAAGTAATCCTGGTTTATTTGCTGATATTCCATCAGATTCTGACTGACAGCGGCGGTAGTCCAGTGTGTAGAACACTGGAGTCAGAAGCAAGAGACCCAGGTTCGATTACCGGTGCGGGCATGTACAATCAATGACTGTGTTTTTTAAGTTATTTACATTTGTGAAGTTATAGTAGCACCACTCGCTAACGTTGAAGGAAAACATCGTGAGGAAACCTGAGTAAGGTATTAAATACCTTCTTCTTCAGGCTATATTATGTAGTCCACTGCTGGACATAGCCCTCCACTAATGAGCGCCATAGCGCCCTGTCTTCAGCTTGCCGCATCCAGCATCTGCCGGCAGTTTCTTCATTTGTCATTTTCGTACAACAGCCGGACCAGATCGCTAATGTGTGGCGGTGATGTGTGTATTCATGGAGTAATAGCGGTTTCGCTACTTAGTGTTTGAGGTAATTAATCTTAAAGGCTAAATTTATGAAACTAGATGTCTTGCGATTATGTGAAACCGTTTAATAGTGATTGGTATCAAACCTCATCATTCCCCTTTTTGACCAGGAAAGCGGGAGATTCCGGTATGGACACGGATAGCGCTATGTGGACGAAGCACACCGCCAGATACACCCACTGGTTCCAGAAGTACGTCAGCTGCATACCTAGCACGTAGACTAGGATCACTCCTGTTAAGAGAGAGAAAGAGAAATAAAACTGCCAGAAGCCGTAAATTCGTATCTGAGTACCAGTGAAGATTTATATCTTCTTCTTCTTCAGGCTATAATAGTCCACTGTTGGACATAGCCCTCCCCTAATGAGCGCCATAGCGCAAGGTTGTGCCATCATTGGGGGGTAATGCCCATAATCCCCACGCTGGGCATGCGGGTTGGGGATCGCAGTTCGGTGAAATTGTAATGCAGGGGGCGCTACTGCCCACCCCCCGGTTTGTGTCCCTTAGTCGCCTTTTACGACACCCGCCGCGAGAAGAATTTGGGTTTGTGCTATTCTCCAGGCCGACACCACACAGCAATGAAGAAGATTTATAATGGTAGGTTTAATTTATTTATATCAGAGATTCATCAGAAGCACAGATCCTTGAAGCAAAGATCGTATCGATGATCGATTAATTACGAAAGAAAGAAGAAGAGATTGTGAAGCACGGAAACTCCATATCCAGCAGTAAAAGTGGTGGGCTGATCATGACGATGATGAAACGGCTAGAAAGAGGATCAGGATTAACCGTAACGCACCTACATTGCACATGGTCATGGTGAGAGACCCCAGGGCGCCCCGCAGGGAGTCTTCGGATATCTCCCTGACGTAGGCCGGTACCACGATGAAGCACCCAGCGGCGGCGACGCCGGCGAACGCTCTCCCACAGATCAGGCCCGCCGGAGTCACTTCCCAGAGTTTCAGGGTCCAGGATATCTAGACAACGGGAGGGAAAGAGTAAGAAATTGTGGATTACAAAGGAAAGTTTAGTCTGTTAGCTTTAAGAACATACCTCGGGCTCTAGAGTAGGCTTCGGTTTTCGCCAGTTTTCGCCGGTTTTCGTACTGATGATCGAGTTCTGATTTCGAAATTAAACGTCATATTAGTTCCGATATTTCTATTAAACAGATGTATCCGATAGTAGCCGAGGTATATTCTAAAAGCTTACAGACTATGTATGCGTATTATTTTTCTTTTACGAACCGGAGCGACTACATTTTTAGCGGCAATCGATTAAAGTCCTAGGTTCTAGGTTCTAGTTGTAGGTTCTAAAAATAGCTATCACAGATACTCTTATTAAGATTTTTGATGTTTATGAGGTATTTTAAAACAAGTTATGTCTTTTATTCCAATGGAGGCGCTAATTAGCACCCCAAACCGTCTTAAATAATTAAGTTTAAATAACTTCTACACTAGACAAGCATATTAAGGTGGCTTCATCCAGTAATACTAACACATCCACCAATGATAAAACTAGCATTTCCAAAATTAAAAGTTTCCTAAAAATGTTAGGCTGGCTGGAAGAAATTTCTCTTGAAATAAGTCCACCTTTGTACGACTTTTTTATCACTTTCATTGTATGTTATTTAAGTCTCAGCTAATGATTTTTTTTTTTGTTTAGTAATCTGTACCAAGCGCTCGTGGCCTAGGCGAACCGAGTGATTGGAATGAGTTATGTACTTGGTTAAGCAACAATAGGCGCGGTCAGGTACAGGATGGGTGAGCGTCCCGTGACTACCGCTAGTGGCATTTTTCCGAGCGCTTCCGTGCTTCGCAAGGCACGTTAAGCCGTTGGTGCCGGCTTTCATATAATGGCAGTCGTTAAGCCATGTCAGAATCCTTATGGGGGGCTTGATAACATCTGACAGTAAGGCCCGCCACTGTCTTACAATCCTCCACCAACCCGGACTTGGCCCCCGTGGTGGAGTATGGCCTACCTTCCTGCGATGCAGGAAGAGACCCGTGCCCCAGCAGTAGGGACATAACGAATGGGTACCAAACATATTTTTATTTTAGACAAGCTGTGCCGATTTTCCCATGAGAAAAATATATTTTCATAAATTGTTAATCCAGGGTGTCAGCTAACTCCATACCAAATTTCATTAAACTCGCTCCAGCCGTTGAGACGCGAAGAAATAACAAACATACACACTCATAAACTTTCGCCTTTACAATATTAGTGCGATGTGATCAAGAATTTGATGTGATTGCTTTTGTAGAAACGTCAATATAAATCAATCTCTCCAGTTGTGTATGACTAGACAGCATTCATGTCAATAAGTACTGTTTTTATGGCACTAGCTGCTGCAAGTACTCACAGCAGAAAAAACAGAAAGCAGTATGATCGCCCACTTCCTGCCCAGCCGGTCGCTGGCGTAGCTGAACAATGGCACGCTGGGTACCGCGGCCAGCGGCAGTGCGGCGGCCATCCACGAGATGGCGCTGTCAGTAAGCGGCGCCAGCGTAGGAGTCTCTGCCGACTGCAACAGTGGCGCCATGGGGGAGAGCCAGCCGATCTGCACACCATACGTCATGGAGGGGATGTTCGCTGCGAATGTAGAGGGTTCCACGTAGGTTTCTTGGTTTAGATAGATAAATAATTTATTCACATAGGTATAGGTACAAAGCGAAGCCGTCGAAATCTAATTACTAGTCCCAGCACGAAGAAAGCTGTAAACAAAACAGTAGCATACGAGGAAAGCGAAACACACAGAACATAGTTCTAGTCATTACAGTGGTCGTTTTGTTATGAGTACCTACCTATAAGAACTGAATCGAAAACTTAACAAGTTCTACATTTTAGGTGCATAGTCCCCTGTAGCGTGACAGAATATATTGCTTCGCAGGGCACGTTAAGCCGTTGGTGCCGGCTGACATGTAATGGCAGTCGTCAAAAGCCTTTTGGGCGGTTTGATATTTTTTGACAGTAAGAATCGCCATCCTCCACTAACCCGGACTTGGCCCCCGTTGTGGAGTATAGCCGAAACTGCTCGCGATGCAGGACGAGACCCGTGCCCCACCAGTAGGGACATACAAAGGGGGTTGATATCACATCACAATCGATTTAACTTAAATTTTATTCAAATATCAAACTACTACAACATTAAGCCGGGGGTATGTAATAAGAACACTACGATAAGTGTTTTTGACCGATTTAAGTATTAGATTAGTCGAGTCCGCGGATATAAAAAATAACATATAATAAGTCTTAGAGAAGTTCGTTTAATAAAAATCTCTCGGTGAAAAACTGTCGGTAGCTCGACACTGGTCGAACTCTATTTGGGTATGCGCCCAATAGCGGCGCCTTGTGGAGACCGCATCTCTTGGGTAAAAGGGCTGATTTGTAAATAAAAAGGGCCCCATGTAATTCTTGAGCAAATTCGCCATTAAAATAGTCAGGGAAGAATCAAAACAGGGAAGATTATTTTAAAATTTTCGAAAAATAACCCAAATCTGGAAAAGTGTTCACTGCAGTAGTGTTAGTTATTTTCTTCAATGTGTATGTACGTATAATTATTATATTTATTTATATATGTATTATTGTTTGTGTAGGTTTATCATATTTTTTATTATTCAGACCCCCCCACCTTGCCCCCGTAGGTTTAAGTTAATGTATCTCCCTATGTTTATTATTGTATTCCGCCTTCTTTTCCTGCACTACCCTTTGCCAGTCTCTTCAACCCCAAAGGTTTGCTGGAAGAGAATGCTTCTTGCATTAAGCACGCCTTTTTACATTTACTCATGTAATTAGAGCAATAAAGAATTAAAATAAATAATAAATAGTGTAAGAAGACCACAGAACACCTATACCCCAGAAGAAGACAGCAAACGAAACTGACGACAGCTCCAGTCGAAATCCTGACGTTTATGATAGCAACAAGGACGGAATTTTACAGTTAGACGGAGTTTACACGTTCAGTCTGGCGTCGTCGTTCCGTCCGAGACCTTGATCAAGCTCGGATTGATGCCAAACTGATGAAGCATTAAAATATATGAATATCCGTCATTCTGGTCCATCAGTCCACTGAATAGGCAATCAGTCTGCCGTCAGTCTAATCAGACTGATGGATTTGAGTGACGCCAGACTGAACGTGTAAACTCCGTCTTGAGACGATTGTAATCTGGTGGATTTCGTGAGCGTAATGTCGGAGCTGGTCATAGTGGCAGGAAGAGACGCAAAGCAGAATACGGAGCGAATGGCGTGCATTGGAAGAGACCTGCACTCAGCATTGTTTGTGTATAAGTTAAAGAGGTGACCTCTGGGTCTCTCTGAAAGGAAGAGGGAGTGGGTACCGACGAACTTACCTATAAGTGCAGTTAATATCTGCATTCTCTTATTGCCTTCGCCACTTTTTTCACTCATTTTGACTGGCTGCAGGAGAGTAATAAAGTTTTTTTTATTGTATAACACGGTACCTAAGTAATCACAGTACTCTTATCTGAGTGAGAGTGAACTGACTGTGTACTCCTTGGCGACGACAAATGTAGTCTAGTTTGCTATAGGATTTAGATTGCACATATACTAAATATCTGAGCTCTAAACTATGTATTTACATTTTATTGTGTAACACGGTTTCGATCGTCTTCACCGGATTCAATCGATGAAGGATGTAGTACTAAGCGTTTTTATTTCTCGTGCATAAAATCCACAAGCCAGGATAGTATTTATAGGAACGTTTCACTGCAGACCACCGGGGTTCTTTCAAATAATTTGGGCTTGGCCACTACGCGAGCCCACCGAGACTTAGTGATTTCAATCGCTGAGGTATGTAAACTGTCATCTATGAAGGAAAACATAGTGAGGAAACCTGCATATTCTTTACAGTTGATAGTGTCTAGCAATAGCCGTTCGGTATTGTGACTTTAGAGAACAGATACCTAATTAATACATACATGCAGGGTTTCAATCCGTGTGAACCGCATGCGTTACTAATACATGCTGGGATTTGGAGACGTGCGTGGCACGCGGTTTCTAACGATGCGTTACTAATACAATTTTTTTTAGGTATTTAAGTACGTATATTATTATTTAAATATTTGTACCTTATATCGTAGGTAATTATAAGTAATCATAATCTCGCACTCTTTTGCTGTTTGTTATCAATATAATTTTCGATTTAACTATTTATGTACCTACATGCACCACGTACCGACTATATTCTTCATGCAATTCACTCCATCCAAAGGTTGTCTGGAAAAGATCGCTCTTAGCGATAAGACCGCCAATTGTATAACATTACTTAGATTTAAGAATCATGGTTGTAATATTTTTCTGGTTGTGCAATAAAGTGTTATCTATCTATCTATCTACAAGCTGGGTTTCAAGGCGTGCGTGGCACGGTTTCTACCGATGCGTTAACTAATACATGCTGGGATTTGGAGACGTGCATGGCACGCGGTTTCTAGCGATGCGTTACTAATATATGCTGGGTTTCAAGGCGTGCGTGGCACGGTTTCTACCGATGCGTTACTAATACATGCTGGGATTTGGAGACGTGCGGGGCACGCGGTTTCTACTGATGCCTTACTAATACATGCTAATACTAATACATGCTGGGTTTTAAGGCGTACGTGGCACGGGTTCTGCCGATGCGTTACTAATATTTAATTTTTATCATTTAATTTAGCTGTAAGATTAGGCTTATCGTTGTAACTTTTGGCAATAAACCTTTTTTATTCTTTATTCTTATTCTAATACATGCTGTGATTTGGAGGCGTGCGAGGCACGCGGCTTCTACCGATGCCTTACTAATACATGCTGGGTTTCAAGGCGTGCGTTGCACGGATTCCGCTGATGCGTTACTAATACATGCTGGGTTTCAAAGGGTGCATGGCACGGATTCCGCCGATGCGTTAGAGAACAGAGCACCTAATTAATACATACATACAGGGTTTCAATCCGTGTGCGCCGCATGCGTTACTAATTCATGCTGGGATTTGGAGACGTGCGTGGCACGCGGCTTCTAACGATGCGTTACTAATACATGCTGGGTTCCAAGGCGTGCGTTGCACGGATTCCGCTGATGCGTTACTAATAAATGCTGGGTTTCAAAGGGTGCATGGCACGGATTCCGCCGATGCGTTACTAATACATGCTGGGATTTAGAGGCGTGCGATGCACACGGTTTCTACTGATGCGTTACTAATACATGCTGGGTTTCAAGGCGTGCGTTGGACGGATTCCGCCGATGCGCTACTATTACACGCTGGGATTTAGAGGCGTGCGAGGCACGCGGTTTCTACCGATGGGTTACTAATACATGCTGGGTTTTAAGGCGTGCGTGGCACAGGTTCTACCGATGCGTTACTAAAACAATACGTTACTAACTCCTTCACTAGCAGCCCCCCAGTACATCACATGACATTATCAGACAGGGGGGTCATGTCACTAGGCAATATTAGGCAGCTAAACATGCGCATAAATAATGTCCATGTTCAACTGCCTACCTACATTGACAAAAAATACTGTCGTACAATAATCAGATACGTATCGATATAGAATATTATGAAACTTGTGCTATGGTGTATATAAACGTATTTAATTTAAGGTTCTCTCCTATAAATGGCATCGTAAGGCTTCACTTTTGGTTCTATTTCTTCCATCGCGGCGATCAAGTCTGCAGTGGTTTTGTAGGCTGATATGGTGTCCTTTACGAAGTCCCTGGTGACAAAACTTAATGTTACCTACAAGTTCATATCCAAAAATGGTAGTGGAGCTCTTCATTTAACAATAACATAACATAACATTTACATACAGGCACATACATTGCTTCTGGCCCCACACTAGAATACCCTGTGTCGTGGGAAATAGACACAGCGAGATCACAAACATATTTACATAATATATGACTTTGGGTTTTTTTTTTGTCCCCAGCCGGGGTTGGAACCCGGAACGTCTCGCATAGTAGACAGATGCGATAACGCTGCGCCACAGAGGTCGTCATTTATTCATCTTTCAAGTTCGTTTATTGCTTCATGTGGTACAGAATAGGTCTTAACATATACCTAGGTATAATAGTGCGCAACATGAGCCCTGTAAGGGCACTGCAATTTTATACATAAGTAGCTTACGTATAGGAAAAATAAGTACTTAATTATTTTTATGCACTATATAACAGAATAAGAGTGTCATGTATTTTTAATACAATTAATTTAGACACTGATACTCATACCTATTTTATACTAAAAGGCTAACTTAAAACTATATAACACCAATAGAATCATTAACATTACTCACACCAGCTTCATCTACTAAGTAATTATTATGTATTTATTAATACCTATGGCTTTCTTCCATAAATTATTTTATTGTATAATAACACTTTTTAACAAGATATTCTTTTAGTTTATTTACAAATATATTATATACCATCTCATCTAAAATATACTTCGGTAATTTATTGTATATCTTAGTTGCCATCGCATGTGGACCTGAACTATGCAGTTTTAACGTTGAGGTAGGTATGGCTAATTTGCTGATGCTTCTTTCTTTCACCCCTCACTACTCGTCTTAAGTTGTGTTTAGACGACGTAAACGCCTGAACTATACCTACCTGAAGTAGAACGCCTTGATGAAGACAGCAGGCTGATAGTCGTGGCCACACTTCTCCGGTCCGAAGCTCATGATGCCCATCAGACGATTCTGCTGGACGGCAGGCGCGCCTGCGTCAAACTGAACAAACAACGGTTATGTAGGACTAAATATTACGGAAATTTGAAACCTCTACGCAATCTGCGTTCACCACTTAAAAATATATACAACAAACACGAGCAAAAATGTAGTAAATGGTGTAGAACTAATGGCTTAAACAGAAAAACAGTTATTAGAACAAATTAACACATCACAGGAAAGAATAGGCATACCACTTACATACAGTTACATACAAGGAAACCATATACGATTCACATAAATACAAGATAGGATAGGGCAAAATCAGAGCATACATCCTGTGGTGTGTCAATGTTGCCACAGAAGGCATTTGATTCAGCGTTGTGCTGAAGGTGTGAGCGCTAAACTCCTGCTTTTTTTTGTTTTTACCTAACCACTCACCAGGCAGGCGTCCCGGGTACCGTTCCTCAACGAGGCGCAGAAGAAGTCGTCAGTGAACTGGAAGCCATTGACGAGCTGGTAGGCGTCCTGGCAGTAGTGCTGGGAGCGCACTTTCAGCCGCGCCGATAGCATGTCCGGAGTATGCTCGCGGAACGACATTAAGCTACCCTGATAGAAATCATGAGACTATATTAAATCTTGCGACGCATATCGAATCAACCCTTGTATGTCCCCACTGCTGGGGCACGGATCTCTTCCTGTGATGAAGGTTAGGCCATACTCCGCCACAGTCCGGGTTGGTGGAGGATTGTAAGACAGTGGCGGGCCTTACTGTCAGAAGTTATCAAGCCGCCCATAAGGCCTCTGACATGGCACGACTTCCATTACATGACAGCCGGCACCAGCGGCTTAACGTGCCTTGCAAAGCACGGAAGCGCTCGGAAAAATGCCACTAGCGGTAGTCACGGTACGGTCACCCATCCTGCACCTGACCGCGCCTGTTGTTGCTTAACTCAAGTGATTGATTTCAATCACTTGGTTAGGTTAGGTTAGGTTAGCGTATGCTTTGCTGCAGTTAGCGTCCGCATGATTCGGGATACGTTGCATAGATGCAACATCACATTAGATAGATATATAGATAGGGAACACTTTATTGGACAACCAGAAAAAAGAATACAACTATGATTTCTTAAGTCTGAGTAATGTTTAGGTAGCTATTTGGTGCTGACCAGAGGTCTAATTTATGCGAACGAAATGCTGTCGGAATCCTGACTGGCAACTGACTGCAGCGATAGCAATTTGTATGCAATTTAATAGTTAAGCGATTGGAATCGTTTAGTTTCGTTCAAGGCCATTCTACTTTATTTATTTTGCATCCTTGCGTCATTGACTTATCAGTGACCGACTAGATAGTAATGTAACGAGTACGGTTCTCGCAAAAGGCGGTGTATTATTTTTGTTCTCATAAACTGCCTTGCTCAGAATGGTGGAAGATTAGAAATATTTTCTTCATTTTTAAAAACCTATAGAAGCTAAAAATTCCACCCATGCCGGTACTCAAACCCGCGACCTCTGTCTAACCGTGCCAGCGCCCTCCTAACTGAGCTAATGGGCAACTACCGGCATCAGTGAAATTTCGAACCTCTTTACAATACTCTCTGTATTACTTACAGGCAGCAACATCTGGCTGAAGTAATTTGCATCACTTGCATTCCTTATTTATTTCCTTTATGTCCTGTCCTTGCTTGATTCTATAGGACCTTTTTGAGGAACCCAGTAATTACATTTCACAACACACAAACCGGAACCGTAACCATAATCCCACCAATCCTGAAGGGGCCGTAAAAACCTGTTACCTTTGTAGCTCCCCATCCGGTGACTACGACGAAGCTCTGGTAGAAGGGCTCCCGGAATGCGTCGTAGATCTTGATCAAGTTCACCGTCGTACTAAATTCTGGAATATAATATATATAGATAATGATATCAACCCTTGTATGTTCCCATTGCTGGGGCCGGGTCTATTCCTGAATCACAGGAATGTTAGGCCATACTCCACCACGGGGGCCAAGTCCGGGCTGGTGAAAGACTGTAAGACAATGATATAGACATATAAGATACTATCTGACCCAGCGAACTTCGTACCACCTAGCAGTCGATTCATTTTTTTTTTCTCTCCGTAAGAACCATCCTCGTACTTCAAGGAATATTCTAAAAGAAAATTAGCTAAATCGGTTCAGCTACTCTCGAGATTTGCACTTTTTACCAACACATTCAGCGATTAATTTTTATATTATAAGATATAGGTAGATATATATTGTTCTCTAATGTTGTACACCAGCTAGGGGCGCACAAGGTCAAGATAAAAGTTTTATCCCACTGTCGGGTAGCGGCATCTCGCTTTACGCGGTGAAATAAAGGGAGATGGTGCTAGCGAATAATGAACAATGAAACGTTGTCTCTTAGCAGGATTTTTTCCGAGCGCTTCGATGCTTCGCAAGGCACTTGTAACGTCAATGGCCTTGTGCGCGGCTTAATAGCTGCTGAAAGTAAGGCTCGCCACTGTCTTACAATCCTCCACCAACCCAGACTAGGCCCTCGTGATGAAGAAGTGTCCTAACCGTCCTGCGACGCAGGAAGAGACCCGTGCCCCAGCAGTGAGGTCAAGGGTTGATATCGACTATTAGATATATTTTGACAATTTCTTCTTCAAGGCGATACTCACCGATGTTATCATCCAGTTTGAGCAAGGCCACGTCAGCGTGAGGCACTGGCTCCTCCTCGAACTTAGGGTGACGTACCGCCCCCGCCACACCGTACACGCGACCGCCCTCGTGCGCTTTCACACTGCCCACGCGCACGTGCACGTATCGCCCCAGCGTCTTCAGAGGGGACACGTGGAGCACGCTAGGAACATGGGAGAGTGAAAAAAAGAAGGCTGAAGAACGAGTGTTAAGATAATTAGCTTTCTTGATGAATGAAATCAACAATTTTAACAGGGAAGGTGGTGAAATCATGTTCAGCGAGCCAAGTATCAAATTCTAATGTCACTGAATACCAGTAGCTATAGAGTGCCGAACTCCAAGTGGGGCCTACAGAAAAAGGTGGAATATTAGAAGCTGTTAAACAAATATCAAGGCAATGACCTGTTTTGGTCCCAATTTAGGATACATTGTGCTATGGTAACCAGACAAGGACATCACTATCATGGAAAGACTGACGCCATTTGTACAAATGTACGGCGGCCCCCAATGGGAATCGAACCCACGACCCTCTAAGTTGAGGCGGTGCACTGTCAAGCCATATACGGGGCCGCACTCATGTGTAAATAATCACTTAGTAGGGATGAAGTAGGGATGAAGCGCTCGTGGCCTAGGCAAACTGAGTGATTGGAATCAATCACTCGTGTTAAGCAACTACAGGCGCGGCCAGGTGCATGATAGGAGACCGTCCCGTGACCACTAGTGGCATTTTTCCGAGCGCTTCCGTGCTTCGCAAGGCACGTTAAGCCGTTGGTGCCGGATTGTAATGGTAGTCGTTAAGCCATGTCTGAGGCCTTCTGGGCGGCTTGATAACTTCTGACAGTAAGGCCTGCCACTGTCTTACAATCCTCCACCAACCAGGACTTGGCCCCCGTGGTGGGACCTAACCTTCCTACGATGCAGGGACATTCAAGGGTTGATTTTCTTAATGATTCGCAATACTCATATTTAGTTATATATTATTATTAAAAGGTCTAATCGCGATAATTAATTTGGTAAAACGTAAACCTTACGTTGCGGCAGCGCGAGCGTTGCGTTAAGAAAAACTAAAAGTGACTACCCTCAATAATTGAATGTGCTCGCCACTTCAGTCTACCCGTGACCACGGCAACTGCAACGCTGGCTGCCATAGGTGTTCTGTGAACGCTGCCGAAACGTCGAAAATTAAGATAACTACGTTTTACCTAATAAATAATCGCAATTAGACCCGTTTCCTATCTAACTAGGGATGATACCTATGTACTTACTAATTCAAACAGTGGGCGGCAGTAAGAATCCAGTTCTCGTCGACGATGGCGCCGGCGCACCACAAGCGGCCGTTGATGATGATGGCGGCCATGTACGGGAAGTTCTCCGTGTCGTAGGTGAAGTTGCCTCCTCGGATCCGTAGCTCATCTACGCTAAGAGAGTCAATGGACTTTCAACATAGTTAATTAACCAGGCCCTAGAGTCTAACCCTTACTAACATAGTTCTTCAATAAAATTATGTAAGCACGACAATGGTTATTTGCCTCAATTTGGTAGTCTACAAAGCAATAGCAGTACAATGTCATTCGAGGGGTATAACCCGCTAATTAAATAGGCACACAGTTGAGGTCTTACGTACTAGCGTCATTGGGCCGAGTTTACTAAAACTTCGATTCGGCAATTCATCACATTGGTTGATGATTGTACTCTACGTGGATATTATACAAGTTCTTTAAGGTTATACAGACTATTTTAAAACCAATTTAGAGGCTAAAAATTCCACCCATGCCGGGACTCGAACCCACAACCTCTGGCTAACCGTGCCAGCGCTCTCCCAACTGAGCTAAAGGGCGACTCACCGGCATCAGTGAAATTTCGAACCCCCTTACAATTGCTCTGTGTATTACGTACGTTTTTAGCCTCTAAATAGGTTTTTAAAATTGTCCTTAGCACGTGTTAGTGCATTAAAATCGCGCGATGTCTTGTTACAACTAAAATCGACCGCAGTCGTGTATGGGTGCATAGTGGACAGGTAAACACATGGTGCTAAGGTGTTCATGTCGAATATAATTATCGTCCTCATCCTGGACAGTCTGTAAGGCTATTTTACGTAGTTTCTATTGTGTTCCACTGCTGAGCAAAAGCTTCGCCTAACTCAGAACAGATCTTGTTCCCCTGGGCCACCACCTCAAACCACTCTGACATGTCTCGCTAGCGAGTCTTGCCCTGTCCTGTACGGGAGCATTCGGCTAAAGTGGCGCGCACAGCTCCACGTATCTACCAACATCAGCCATGTGCCTTTTTTGAGTGTAAAAAAACAAACAGTACCTACGTAGAACAAAAGTAAATATTTAAATGTCAAAATTTTTAATGTGAAAATTAGGTAGTAGGTATATGTAAAAAAGATCTACTTTTATGTATTATGAATGTACATCTAAGTTTAAAATGCATATGACAAGTTTTCTTAATTTGTTTTAGTTTAGGTATCAGCTGAAAATTAGCGCCAGGGATAGTTAGTTAGTTAGACCTGAGATTTCCGCACTTAGCCTCATAGTTGGGCCATTGTACGTAGCAAGCGCTGAGGTACGCTAACACCTCAGACACTAGGGTTTCCTTACGTTGTTTTCCTTCACGGTCAGCGAGTGGTATTGCTACTATAATTTCACAAATGTATACATAACTTAGAAAACAAAGTCATTGGTACATGCCGGGGTTTGAACCCACGACTTCCCGATTGAGAAGCCGGCGTTTTACTACCACCGCGTCTAGCGCCAGGGATGTCGTAACATTAACCTGAGCGGAGACCTTTTTGGTTCATTTTGAGTCGGTGTTTTTTTTTAAATTATATAATTCGTTATGTAAAATGTAGTACCAAATAAACATAACTCTATTATGATGATGCAAATTACTTCAGCCAGATGTTGCTGCCTTTACATAATACAGAGTCGCCTATTAGCTCAGTTGGGAGAGCGCTGGCACGGTTAGCCAGAGGTCGCGGGTTCCAGTCCCGGCATGGGTGAAATTTTTAGCATCTTTTCAAAATTGGTTTTTAAAATCGTCCTTAGCACGGGTTAGTCCATTAAAAAGAATATAATGATTCTATTCTACAAATACTTACTGAAACCGATCAAATCGCTCCTCCTTGATGCGCAGATGGCCCTTACTCTTATGTGGTTTGTGCTTGTGGTCATGGCGGCGGCGAGCGTCTTTGAGAGGCACCTCGCCAGCCGCGCCGAGCTCCAACTGGATGTTGACTTTAGGGCCGAGGGAACACGAGTCATAATTGCATAATGGTGCACCTGAGGCATTATCTACTAAAACGTACTAGAACTGACATTCCAAACAACTTCGGTAAAGCAGAAGAAAATTCCACTGACAAGCGTAGTATTTGACTGAAATTATTCTTTGGAATCAGGCGTTACTTTGCGGAAATCGCAAATCGGTCGTGGTGTGTTCGTGTCTTGCTTCTGCTTGAAAAAGTGGGGGGGAGGGCGGTGCATTAACTAACCGCATGGTGCTTGTGGGCTTTTTGGCGGAATTTAGCGAAGTAATTTTCACTTTTTAATGAAATTCGATATCAACCCTTGTATGTCCCCATTGTTCCACGGGCACGGGTATCTTCCTGCATCGCAGGAAGGTTAGGTCATACTCCACCACGGGGGCCAAGTCCGGGTTGGTGGAGAAATTAAATTATTCTAACAAATCTTAACTTTGTGACATGAAACTTGCTGAAATCTCTCTTCTGGCACTTAGTACATTATCCATCAAAGTTACACTCGGTCTCGATCCGACCGAATAGAAGATGGTTCTATCACCAATATCAATTTTGCCTAAGTTTTGTATTAAATTAACTACCTTCCTATTGAAGCTCCAGATTAGGACTGTAAGCTATTATTTATGTTACTTACAAACAGCGTTACGAGTTTCAGCATAGCAAACACACACTACAAAACCCAAAAGTAATAAGATTAAACTTGTCATAGCTCTAGTTGTACGTACAAAATCTAATAAGACTGGTGGGGATCCATGGTTTGAATTCAATGCGCGCGCGCTGTCTTTACGATCTAGAGTTATGGTTTTTCTCTTGTGAAATCATTGAGTCAATTTATGACGCCAACAATATTGTAAGCAATAAAATAAGTTTCAGATCAACGAATGCAGACCACAATAGTCTGCTCACCAGTCTGCTCTGCGTGCACGCCACGGAAAGTAGAGAATGGTCAAAGACGCAGGAGAAGGCCGTTCCTGTCTAGATAAGATAAAATAGTTATTTGTTATACAAGAATGCAAAATAGCTTTCTAACCGCGTGCTCAATTTTGAAGACCGGGCAAGCAATGGACTCTTAAAATTAAGAACCTGAGAGTTAGCGAAGGAATCAAAAGAGCACGAGGTTAAAAAATCTTTGAGGTTGAGTGGAACACCTAACTTTTCATCCCACCTCAGCTAGGAAATGACCCCACGGAAACGACTAAATGCAACGAATACTCAACTGTAGTGCGGTCTCTTCTAATTTCTCAGCAAGGAGCATGACAGAACGTGGCTTAAGTATTTACTTAGTGAAATTCTCAATTCAGTAACCGGTCATCGAAGAGAAAAATTCTCTTTTCGAGATGGGGGATTCAATGAGAAAATTATTGTATGTAGATAGATACTAATTGTAGATCCTACTTTTATGGTAAATCTCCTTCTTCTTCTTTATAGTTGTTGCCGACCGGCCAATCAACCGTTTTTAAGTATTTTACTTTTTGATAACGTTTCATATTATTATGTCTACTTTTTAAAAATAGTACAATGTCATTGTAAAACAAAAAAAAGACAGATTAAAAGATTCCCACAAGTTATTCGCGTTTTCATCAATTTTACGTGTATTCGTTTCAATGGTAAATACTGTTAGCTAATAGGTAGGTTCAACACAATGAAACGAAAACATCATTTTATTATTTATCGTTTATTTTTAATACATAACTATAGAGAATCATCACTGTGCGGCGACACGCCCGCCACTGGCCGAGCCCAGTCACACGTTTTTGGTACGCTCGCATCTAGCGCGTACCCGCTTACATCGCAAACCCGTGGCCATTCCGCCTACAAACGAGCCAACTTCCGTACTCTATGAACGGATTGAAGACAGTTTTTGTAATTAACTATGAGGATTGTTCAAGCGGCAATTCGTATGCATCACATAGTTTGGTTTTAATGGCATGATCGATCGAAACTTTACCATATTTTATGAGAATATGTGTCGCTATTTCATAGTACTTAAAGATGACAATAAAGTACAAAAAAACGAAGAGCCTTTTGTATTATAAGCCATTTCATAGAAACTTCTTACAAGACTCAAAAGTATTTTAAATTTGTATTTATTAGTACGATTAAACCTCGATTTGGTTGCATGGCAACCGGCGCGTGCCGTTTGTACATTAAAACCAAACTACTTACAATGGAAATTGCTTGGGAAACCGCCTCAGGGATCACCAACAGTTTGCCCCCACAACGTTACGCGATTAGAGTAACGTTATAAACAACAATACCGTTGCATAGTGACGAAAAGGCGTCCAAATTCTTTCTGGCAGAACTATTGCCACGTGAAACGGTCTACGAATGCAGTGGGTACACAGCTTCATAAGCGGTCGGTGAGTAATAGTACGCCTATGGAACCATTTTACCAAAATAGGGCCAGACAGACGCATCTCATTCGACCAACCGCTGCACAAATCAATCGATAAAAAAAAAGATTTAAATTAAAAACAAATACTTAAACCAACCCTAAAGTTAACGTGCCACCGAATTGTGAGCCTTATTCCTTTCTCAATTAAAGTCCACAGCTAGTCATTTCGGTGAGCGCGTGAAATAGTAGACCGAAATTATACAATATCGAGGAATCATCATCGACCAGGGGTTCCGAAGAATCAATGTAAATAAAACTAAAAACAAACAGCTTAACTATTGTAGAACTTAAACGATACAAATGTATAATACAGACTCGTCCTAGATCATTTTAGTCATTTCTCGACTTCCTAACTCTGTAGCGTTGAACGTAAGGTTTGCCATTCAATAGGGCACCGGAGTAACGTAGAAAAAGTTTTGTGTTGTTGCCAAAGGCTTTTGAAAATCTTAAGCGTCTATAAAATTTCGAAAACACAATTGTAACTTCACGACATCGTGATAGAAACAGTAGTAATCTTGACAACGGCTGGATCACTAATACTCTCCCAGTAATAGGAAACTAAAATTCTTTAATAACATTTTATTGTTACGACTTTACCGACATTATAAAACTGAGGTTTTCAACATCATCCAATTACCATGTTATGGCGAGAAAAGATTACTTTCAGGAAACATTTATTCCAATAAGATTAGGTTTTAAATTCGTGATTCTCGACAATTTTCCACGTCAATACTTATACTATACGCCTCATTATTTAGGATTTTATGATAATGAAAATAATAGCATGGTATTATGCGAAGATTAAAAACATTACAGATTTTCCAATTTGTCCATGCGATTAAAAAATATATTGATTTAACTAATTATAAGCAACGTTTGTTCAATTAAACAAAAAGCAAGTTAATACTCACTGCCGCACTCAGAGACGTCCATTAAATTTAAAGTTTATTTAATTATCATTATCTTTCACTTATTATCAATGAAACAGAAAAGGACAACCGCATACTTAATCGGAGATTACCTTTAATTGACGTTTCTGAGTGCGGCGGTCAGTGACAAACTGGAGTTTTAACAATACATTTTGTATGAAAAATATACGCTATAAGTTTATGTCTCGATCCAACGTTTTACAATGTTCGTCTAACGTTCCGGTCTTATTAGCTAGGTAGTCGCCCATAAGCCTTAAGTATAAGGTCATCGCGATTGTGTCTTTATTTTATAAAACAGTTGATTTCAAATTGGCTGAACTATTCCACTAACACACAGGGATAGTGGAATAATTACAAAAATAGTGTAATCGTTAAACCTCCTGTCAATTTTATTCGCAATAGTTAATTTGTTCTAAAAGACATAAAAGGGCGAAGAGTAAAGGAAATTGGCCACTGCGACAAACTATGAGCAATTTATTATTATTGCGAATAAAATTGAAAGGAGACTTTACAATTATATTTTTTTTTGTGGCAACCCTAGAATTAATCCAGTGTGGATGGCAAGTGATGCGTGAACTGTTACTCTTTCCCAAATTCAAGGAGTATTTATTGAGAGACCATTGAGTCACACTCCACAACTAAGTTGTTAAGGGAGTTAGTTGTTCATATTACTAACAAGATTGTGAAAAAGTTGATGGATCCGTAACACGCGCGATAACCAATACAGCCAGAAGTAACTACAAATATCTCAGCTGCGGCCTTCTTGGTGGAGAACACACCTTTCCGCAACGAACAAATCGACCGCATCAATGTCTATGTCTCTTCTATAGATAGATAGATAGTTAGAGAACAGTTTATTGCACAGCCAGAAAAAGAATACAGCCATGATTTCTATTTCTCGTCGTATGGCAACCGACTGACTATCGATAAATTTAGCCAAAGCCTTGTCTCACACGAAACGGTTGAAAATTTTGATGATCTCGACTTTTTTAGAGACTTTGTATTCAATTCGAATAGTATTCAATGAAGATTCTCTAGTAACTATAGTAATGAGAAGACAGTCATTGGGATGACTAATTTTCAAATACAGATTTCGAATTTTGCCCGATGCGGCGCGGGTAAGTAGGAGAGGACTCAAAGAATTCTTCATAGCTGTACATTTGTTAGGTAATTCTAGAATGCGTTCGGTGCGAATAGGTGCACGTTTACATTAAGACACATCTCGCACTTAGGTCCTTATTTTCGATCATTCATTTGTCAATACAGGTCTCGCTTTTACAGCGCCTTGGATTTACGATGTTAAGTTTTCATCTTTACATAGAAGGTAGTAAAGGCTACGTCCGCCTTACAAACTTTATACATTTTATATTAATTTCTGTAATGATTGCATTTCGATAACGATAAGCAATTTCAATTGTCATTTAGTAGACAAACTTTACAGCAGTTTCTGCATAACAGTGGACCAGGCCCCAAAACGGTGTTTTTTTGCTAAAATACTTGATCTTGTGTTGTGATAATTATATAATATTGTGAGACGCTACAACTGACGGGACAAACAATTTTTGCACGTGTCGTAAGTGTTGCCAGGTGTAAATTACCTATGGGAGAATTCTTATGGTATCACATGTAGATACGGAAAAACTTTAAGCCAAAACTATTGTAACTCATATTGTGGAGCTTCTTAGTCAAGCCTACACCATCTATAAAACCATGACCCAGGCACTACAGCGTCGGAGTGGTCCCTTCACCCATCTAGTGTGAGTGAAGATACCACTGGACGCTGTATAAATCATCTCATTAAGTAGATGCAAAAAGGCCAATATTAGTCATAAATGTCGGCGGTACATTATATTTTCAAGAACCTACTGTACAGTCTTATCAACTATATTAGGAATTCGCCTGGGCCGCGTTTTCATAAAACTACAATAATTCATCTGTGGGTTGACCGAATATGCAATAGTACATCGAATTTAAATAATAAACCATGAATTGTAGTTTCACGAAATACAGCCTTGTTAGATGTCCATCGCACACTAAAAACTCCACTGAGACGTACCAACAGCGGAATCCTTTAGGAGTGCGACATAGATATTCTTAAAATTCAAATAGGTACAAAAACATAGTTTTCGTAGCATCTCATACAGCGTCGTTAGTGCAGTTGATCGGAGAGCACGATATACACAAACGAGTACATAAATAAAGTGGATGTTACACTTGGTAATGCATAAATCAATGAGAACCAGTCTCGTGTGAACTAAGCGTAACCTTGATGACTGGGCGTTTTCATTGTAGTTTCAGGTCAATTTTCATGGTTTCAATAGCCTTGGTGGTGCGATCGAGGCGATTTAGCGATGGGGGTTCGAATAATAAGACTTGACACGGCGCAAGATACAATATGTAAGTGACATAATTGTCTTTATGATCAAGAAGAATGAAGTAAAACACAGTAATCGTTTTCTAGCCAAGCTAGGCGAAACTCCTTGCACATGAAAATATACATAGCATTCCCTGCTAAACTTGTACATGCAAATATTTGATGTTTTCTTCATACGTGACTTTTAATTTTGATTCAGAGCACTACACGGCAACGTTTCGCAGCGATGCAAACGCACATTACACGAACAACTCCGCTACTTGACTCGTATCAAATTTGACGCGATAAATCAATATTTCCTGTAGTATCTAGCGTAAGAAACCGAAATATATTGACCCTGCTAAGTATGCAGGATTGCTCCAAAATTTGCAAATAAAGAAAATATTTTCCGCTTTTAATTCGGAACGGTGAAAACGCTATCCGCCATCTTGTAAGCATCTTTGGCTTGTAAACAAATATCTTTCAAGACAGTTTCTGTGGACATTTATTATTTAAGGACTTACAACAAAGTGATCTTCACATAAATACGCTGGAGTATCAGTCGATAAAGAATCGGGGTCTCTTTTCTTAAGTTAGAGCCAAGTTTTTCGTTTGTTTATTTCACTGGGTACACAAATCCAAATTTTCCGGGGTCTTTACTGACGTATTTTTGACGTGTTCTCGAACAATGCAATTCCTAATGATAATTGCTATATTTTGCATGTAAACTCGACTTCACGGTTGCGTTGTTGTTATTTCACTACCGATGCATGCTCACAGGTTTTAAGACTAAGTACCTATGTTGAATTTCAAACTTTGTTTACAAGCCTTTGGTACTTCAAACCATAGGCAACAATGGCTGACCGCGTGTTTGAAGGTTTAGCAAAGCAAAGTTTTAAAATAGATTTTTTGTTGCTTTTAGATCCTCATAAAATGTACTAAAATATTTTTTGGTCTAATGGAAGAGATATTAATCATTTAAGACATACTTGAAAAGAGAGTCCAGTAACGGATTGTTTGCCACAGTATCGTTGCAAAGCCAAAGCGTTTCGCCTTGGCAACGCTGCAAAAAGTACACTAATCGTCGAAGCGTTGACCGCCCGTCACGTAAGAGTTGAAGGAACTATTGACGCTGGCAACACCGTAAGTTATTTATCATTCAAACCCACCCTCGCTTGAAGGATCGCCCGTTCAGGTCCCTACCTCGGCTGCTCACTCGCTGAGCGTACGTTTGGGACGGGGCTCGTCGATTTCCGTCTCCGGCGGTTGCTCAAGGCCCGGCAGCTGAATCTGTGTGTCTGACGCTTCAGACGGCTGCGGGGAAAATGAGGATGGTCAGTCTGTGAGCAGATGCTGAGTGTCTTTAGTGCCTTTTTACAGTACAAACTGAGCCCGGAGGAAGGTAATATACATTTACAAATGTGACGTTGAAATACATTTCTGTACGTGTTTCAACGTGACTTATTAGTTACGTTGAAATAGGCTTCTGTTAGGCCAATTCATCCTGCATCTCGGAATGCATAAAACAACTGAAGACGGAATGAACATCAAGTGCAGAAATCAGTGAATTATATTATTCCATTTATTGAATGTCAGTGTACCACAAGTGGACAAACAGAAATATATTTCAACGCAACTAATACTATTAGTTAAGTTGAAATACATTTCTGTTTGCCCACTTGATTTATTTCTGCCATTCATTCTACATTTCGGAAGGAATAAAAGAAACTGAAGACAAAATGAACATCGAGTGATAGCTCTTATATTACGCGCATTAAATCCTGAACAGTTATAATCGCATAAATGTCATGAAATTAGTACGAAATTTAATTGGAATCGCTCAGGTTTTGATGTGCATAATGAGACCCCAGATCGGTTCATTCGGCATCCGTATTTATTACTGAACAAAATAAAATTGAAGCATCTAAACACAGAATGAACCATCTGACAATTGCTATCATAGAATTTGGTTTGCATGTTGTAAATGAGCACAGTGAAGCACAATGAGAAAAGAATAAAGAACCACTATTACAATATAGTCGGTATAATCTCCGATATTACAAAAACGTAAATAAAAATATTAAAAGGCAAAATTAAATTAAAGGAAGAACAAGTTTTTGACACTGGCAACACCAAACACCACAAGCGCCGCATTATACAACTTCATAGACGCTTCCTGCAATATTACTTACCGAAGTCTATAAAATACTTCGCGTACAATAAAGATTAACGGTGCGAGTGAAGTGTGGGAGGTTCTATAACATTACATAAAAAATATATTAAAATGCGGCGCCTACGATGCTGACAAAAAAAAAACATTTTCACATCACTAAATCCAGTGAGCATTTGCAATCAAAGTCACGTCCAACAACCGAACACTTTAGATCATGCAACACAAAAAAAAAACTAACAAGACACTGCCATTTAGTTCGACAACCATACAGACGTGTAAGAAAGTCACTACGCACACGTCACTTTTGTACCTGTATATCGATACTGCCGGAGCGTCCCACCGTAATGCCAAGCTTGCAATAGAAAGTACCGTGTTACATACCAATACCACACACTGTTGACAGGGCCGGATTGTCCATTAGGCAGTGTACGAAACCGGTATTGCGAGATTTTTTTATTCAAAATATTTCTTTTAATGAAAGTTAAATTCGAAGACGTAATGCCAAGCTTACAATAGAAAATACTATGTTACATACCAATACCACACTATTGACATGGCCGGATTGTCCATAGGCAGTGCACGCAACGCATAAGGCCTCTGTTATGGGCCACGTACTATAAGATTTGTTTATTGAAAATTTCTTTATGTTAATTTTAAATTTATTCCTTTATTGAAAATGTTTCTTCAAGTCAAATTTGATTTCGGCATATGCAACGACACTATTATCGCCCACATTTTTTATATCGTAGCTTTTAGTAGGTACATTTCAAATGATTTTAGAATAACATCATAATTTATCACGGCGACGCTTTCTTTTCCTTGTAGTAATAAGAAAGCGTAATTATAATTGCGTTGTGGTAAATGAAATACACTGCCGGATGTTAGGAAAAGTTCTCGAGACGAATATGGCCGAGGACCATGGTGAATCCGGCCCTGACTATTGGAGGTGATTCAAGCCTAGATGTTAGCGTAAGACATACACGAAGTGTTTCTAGCGTGTCCCGAATACAATGAAGGTCTATCCACGTCACAAGGTCCGCTGAAGTGCGGTTGGCACCACTTTGGCCTAAAATAATTCTTAAATACGAAGTTAGAGGCTATTAATAGGGAATGCAATCTTGCCTTTAGAACTTCGTCTAATCCCTTTTTGAGAATCGTATAGGCTGCCCGTAATGCAGTAAGAGACCCATGCACCAGCAATGGGGACATACAAGAGTTAATATCGAAGGCTTTATCAGCAGACACGTAAATTCGCATGGTCTTTCACCGGGAAAAGAGTGCACGCGGAATGCGTTACCAATTACTCCCGCTCAATTTTGTTAATATCATAAGTTCTCGCTGAATTAATGCTTTGGGGTTGATCTCGTAAATTAGGTCAAGATTTCGAGAGATCGGGATTGCATTACCTAACTATAGCACAAGTTTAGAAAAGGCTGTTGCCGTTGATCGGCCAAACGGCGCTAAGCGGTAGTCTCTATCATAGTATTTTACCGTAAAAGATTTAAGTTTTTAATAACGATACGCCCACACCTCGCCGGCTCGTTGTAATATGGATAGTCCTTTAGTGTTCCGAAAACTTTTTGCGTTCAAGTTATGAAATTTATGTGTAGTGGTATTTGAATAAATGTTTTTCAATTTAAAACTTCATAGGTACCTACACTAATCACTACGGTTTAATCACCCGGGCGGCGGCACAGGTTTGCCGACGGTGCAAAGCAATATAGGACTTACCTCGACGTCATTAGAGTCAAGATCGGTGCGCTCGACCGCGCCGGCGCCGCGGGTACGCTTGCGGCTGCCTCGTACTGCAGCCTCCACCGGCCCGGCGGACTTTTTGGGCTGGTACTGGACAAGGAAGGCGGGATTTGATAGATAAAAAGTATATTTGCTATACCAAAAACGCACACAATAAGTGTGAGAGAAAACTTACGCAGCCATATGTTGGTTCACTCGCTAACGGTGAAGGAAAACATTGCGAGGAAACCTGTATATCTGAGGTGTTCCTTAGCGCTTGAAATTGCCAACCCGCGGTGGAGACGCGTGGTCAAGCCTATACTCTGTGTCTGAAAGAGGGCCTTATAAACTAAATAAAAAAATAACATAAAAAGTAACAAGCAATGTCGTTTAGCCAAACGTAAGCAGCCTATACACGCGGTAATATTTTTTCCATGTGTATGAGAAAAAACGCAATTTCAAGATGGCCGTCGAGTACAATGATTAACATTTTTTTAAAGAAAAATTTGTTGCATGGAATCAGGCGTTACTTTGCGGAAATCCATAATAGCATTAAAAAGTGAAAATTACATTGCTAAATTCCGCCAGGGTGGGCGGTGCATTAACTAACCGCATGGTGTAATTTTCACTTTTTAATGCTAGAAAAATTTGTACTAGAAATCCTTATTCCATCAGCCAGACGGGACAAAATTGCAAGGCCGAACGCCGAGCCCCCGCGAAGCGCGCAAGAAGAACTCCACTGTGGCGAGGCCGATGGCCGAGGAGGTTTGATTCCACACGCCAAGTTCCAGCCACAAGTATCTCGCAAGGCCCTAGGCCAAAACCGAGGGTTGCCGGGCGTAGGCGCGCAGGGGGTTTGGGCAATTTTGTCTATACTAACAAACTCGTCAATAAGGACAACTGCTTTGGGAAAAACAGCTGTTTCATAACAGTGGCGGCATTATTTTGTAGGTATATAAAGAGCACTTTATTGTGCACGAATTTATAGTCCCTTTCACAAGGCAGAATGCCGTGCTCCATTTAAAAAGCCAGTTGCGGAGCACGAGGCACTCCTTGGCTCAAGAGTCTTAACTGTTTACTGGCTAATAAAATTTAAATTATAGTAATAGTCATAATATTTTTAATGCACTAACCTGTGCTAAGGACAATTAAAGACCTAGGTTTCTAAATAGGTTTTTAAAATATGGTAATAGTCGACAAAAAAAAACTCCTAAAACATGTGTATAAGATGTCTGTTTTTTTATTATTAATACTTGCTTTCAGAAGTAATAATAATAATAACCTCGACACTATCACTTGACCTGGTCCCAAACTGGGAAATTCAGTATTTTAAATTGTTTTCAAGAACCAAACTGTCGCAATTTTCTCCAGGCCTGAACCGGGAAACGAACCTGGAACTCCGGCGGCAGGAAGACCCGCGTGTTGGCGAAGTACTCGGGCTGCGGTGCGAAGTACATGGTCGGAATGCGCGCGTCTGAGGGGAACTCCCGCATCTCGAAGCTACCAGAGCGGGACCATATCACAGCCATGGCTAGGTCGCACACCGCCCACATTTTCTATGGAAGGAGATAGTAAGGTGTTAATTTCAAAGATAATCGATATCAACCCTTGCATGTAACCCACTGCTGGGGCACGGGTCTCTTTCTGCATCGCAGAAAGGTTAGGCCATACTCCATCACGGGGGCCAAGTCCGGGTTGGTGGAGGATCGTAAGACAGTAGTGGGCCTCACTATCAGAAGTTATCAAGCCGCTCATGAGGCCTCTGGTATGCCGTAACGACTGCCAGTACATAACAGCCGGCGCCAACGGCGTAGCGTGCCTTGCGAAGCACGGAAGCGCTCGAAAAAAAAGAACACTAGCGGTAGTTATGGGACAGTAACCCATTCTGCACCTGACCCCGCCTGTTATTGCTTAACTCAAGTGATTGAGTCAATCACTCGATTCGACTAGGGCACGAATGCTGCAAAGATAAACGATGGTGAATTTGCGTCGAATTATGAGTCTAATTTTGCCTTACGGCTGTTCTAACAGAATGGCGTCGTGAGTTCAGGAAACCGTCACAGTTCCTGTGTTATTTTGAAAACAACACTTTCTTCTTCTTCAAGCTATATTATGTAGTCCACTGCTGGACATAGCCCTCCCCTAATGAGCGCCATAGCGCACTGTCTTCAGCTTGCCGCATCCAGCATCCGCCGGCAGTTTTTCCCAGATTGTCATCCCACCTGGTCGGAGGGCGTCCTACACTACATTTGCCGAGTCGCGGTCTCCACTCAAGAACACGTTTACTCCAACCGGTTGTCGGTTCTTCGCGAGATATGGCCAGCCGACTGCCACTTCAGCTTGCTGATTCTCAACACTTTGATTTCATTTATTTAAAATTCTTACGTACAAATGTAAGCTTACATAGTTGTATGAGTCATCGGTTTCGTGCAGAGCGTCCTTGTGTATCTTCATACGCTCCACAAGATTCTTGTAGAACCCGTAGCAGTAGAAGTCGTTGCGAGTGATCAGCGGCTCCAGGATGAACCAGAGGCATTGTTTCACCACCTGGAGGGGGAAATATGTTAGTTGTGGTCAAGAGATGCGGCACTATTGTCTCGGTAGAACCTGTCCTGCCCCACATGCGAGAGATGTTTGTTTTTAAGTTGAACTATTTTATGCCCCGCGGTTTATCGATTCTCCCATAGAAATAACATATTTCCCGCAGTAAAAAGTAGCCTATGTGTTAATAAAGGATGTCTAATAACTCCTTGCCCAATTTCATTTAAATCGCTCCAGCCGTTTAGACGTGAAAATGTAACATACACACTCACAAACGTTCGCCTTTATAATATTAGTGTGAATATTGGGATATATAGTGTGATGATAAACCAATCAATGAGCTCATATTCACTGATCTTAATTGATCCTTCTGTTTAAGCTTTATTTCTATTATATGTACTAACAGGTAAATCGTTTCAATTAAATGACACATCTAATAATTTAATTTAAGCCAATGTTCCGTCAAGCACAAAATATCTGCACTAAATTTTTTTAGGCTGTCATATTTTCCTTGGCGGAAAGGCCCTGAATAATGTGTGCTACTATGTTAATATCACTCGCTACCCGTGAAAGAAATCATCGTGAAGAAACCCTAGTGTAGAAGTGTTATCATACTTAAGCGGACAATGGCCCAACCATGGGACTATGTGGAGACGATCTCGGGTCTAACCATCCTAACGATAAAGAAACTGAAGCCTTGTTAAGTTGAATTGTGATCTCACAACGCGAAACGAACATAACACCGTAATAGTTACTATCCAAAATCTAATAGGTTACCGGTAGATTTTGTCATGTTTAGGAAGATCAAATTTGTTAATTAGATTTTATATTTTAGAGGTCATTCATTCATACATCTCTAGTGACAGAAATGTTGACATATGTCATCGCTTGCTACGTACTATGGCCCAGCTATGAGACTGAGACCGACCGACCTGAGACTTTCCACACTAAGTTCGGAAAATCTCAGGTTTAACTAACCGACCGACGTACCTTGAGCGCCGCAATGTTGTCATATTTGTCGAAGGCGGGATCGTGCGTTAGCACTGGTACGGCGAACACCAACATATAGTCGGGCATTATATGCGGCAGCTGGCTCACGGCGCGCTCCACTGAAACAGAGTGGACAGACGTTAAAAATAAAGGTACTTTACGAATAAGTTGCTTGTTAAAGACAATGGGCAAAGGGCCAACAAAGTCAAGCCCGGGCTTGTCCGAAACTGATGAATGACCCAATTGTAATTAGTACAACAACCATATTGTTCGTGGTATCATTCGACGTGAGTATTGACTGTGATGTTGGCGACTGTATCGCTTGCCGCGTGTACCTTCTGTGATGTTGCCGAGTGTATCACTCGCCGCGTGTACCTTCTGTGATGTTGCCGAGTGTATCACTCGCCGGGTGTGTCACTCGCCGCGTGTACCTTCTGTGATGTTGCCGAGTGTATCACTCGCCGGGTGTGTCACTCGCCGCGTGTACCTTCTGTGATGTTGCCGAGTGTATCACTCGCCGCGTGTACCTTCTGTGATGTTGCCGAGTGTATCACTCGCCGGGTGTGTCACTCGCCGCGTGTACCTTCTGTGATGTTGCCGAGTGTATCACTCGCCTGTACCTTCTGTGATGCTGTCGAGTGTATCACTCACCGCGTGTACCTTCTGTGATGTTGCCGAGCGTATCACTCACCGCGTGTGCCTTCTGTGATGTTGCTAAGTGTATCACTCGCCGCGTGTGCCTTCTGTGATGTTGCTAGTGTATCACTCAACGCGTGTGCCTTCTGTGATGTTGCTAAGTGTATCACTCACCGCGTGTGCCTTCTGTGATGTTGCCGAGCGTATCACTCACCGCGTGTGACTTTTGTGATGTTGCTAAGTGTATCACTCGCCGCGTGTGCCGTCTGTGATGTTGCTAAGTGTATCACTCACCGCGTGTGCCTTCTGTGATGTTGCCGAGCGTATCACTCACCGCGTGTGCCTTCTGTGATGTTGCCGAGCGTATCACTCACCGCGTGTGCCTTCTGTGATGTTGTTAGGTGTATCACTCACCGCGTGTGCCTTCTGTGATGTTGTAAAGTTGATCACTCACCGCGTGTGCCTTCTGTGATGTTGTAAAGTGTATCACTCACCGCGCGTGCCGACTGTGATGTTGCTAAGTGTATCACTCACCGCGTGTACCTTCTGTGATGTTGCCGAGTGTATCACTCACCGCGTGTGCCTTCTGTGATGTTGTAAAGTTGATCACTCACCGCGCGTGCCGACTGTGATGTTGCGGATGTATTCGCGCCGCCGCACCACATCTGCCAGCATGTACTGTCGGATGACACCTCGGATGTGTCGGTCGGGCTCGCGACCAGCGAGCGCGTACATCCCCATAAAGTCCAGCGGGAGGCATTTGTTCGGAATACCCTGCGGGGAATTTATACATGTACAGTCTGTTAGCTTTTAGAATATACCTCGGGCTAGAGTAGGCTTCGGTTTTCGCCGAAAGCACACGAGTGTAATACTACTTCCTGCTCTGTTTAAAACTTTTCTTCACTATTTAGAAAAGTTATGTAAAGTTATAAATAACAATAGAAAATAAAGCTTACCTTATTGGAATATAATCGGTTCTATCCGATAATACCATAGGTATATTCTAAAAGCTAACAGACTGTAATAGTATTTCTTAATGAATCTCGATGCTCACACATAGCTATATATTAAACTGGTCTAGTGGCGATTATTTATTAGGTAAAACGTCTACGATTTTGATACAATTATTAATTTATGTGTACAATAAAGAATATTCTATCTATGTGGATAAAATGTCAAAATACCATTGTGAAATACAAATGTCAGGTACTAAAATCTTCTTTCGTGAGACTGCCGACCCCTTTGTCGTACATTAGCGATTTCTTTATGTACTGTTAGCTTGTCAATTGGTAAAACTGCTTACAGAAAAAAAACGCCTGATAGCTGTTCATAGTAGAAAGTTTTCAAGAAACGGGGGGCTGTCGTGTATAATTTACTGCTACAACGATTATTCAATAAATTTATTTAACACACCTGCATCTGCAACATTATAGCCATAGTGGATATATATGATTCAGAGTGTATGGATCCTTGAATTTTCCCAGTAACGGACAATTTTGGCTATAATTAGAAATATTTTTTTAATCCGAGACGGGTATTAAAGGTCTTTCGAACTAAAGATAAATAAATGCTCACCTTTGAAAGTCCTTTGTGTAATTTCGCTGCGAACGCCTCTCGCACCTGTGGGACCTCGTCCTGAAATAATAAGAAGCACAAATCATTGTTTGAACGAGACAATGATGCCTATATGAACCTATTTAGCCAGCTTTTGTAGCGTGTGAGTTTTTAAAGTACAAGGCCGCAGACCTTGTATTTTTCCCTGCTCCCAACAGTTGGAGCAGATCCCGGATTTTATCTGCTTTTGGCTACATAACAACCGTTATCATACCAGGTTGTAGATAATAATGTTTAATATGGCGTGTACAACCATGAGTTGCTATAGGTTGTAGAACTGTTCTGACGTGAACTGGTGGACGACCCCCTTATGTTGGCTAGCTTTCAACATGGCCGCTATTTACCATTACCGTGGGGACTGCAAGGGTTAATATGGCGTGTACTCACCACCATCAGAAGCAACAGGTTGTAGAACTATTCAACGGTGAACTGATCGTCGACTCCCTTTTGTTCACAGACTTTCTACATAACATAACATTTACATGCAGGCACATATATTGTTGTTGGCCCCACACTATATAGGATACCTTGTGTCGTGGAAACCAGACACAATGACATCACAAACATGTAAACATCCAAGACCTGGAGTTTTTTTTTGTCCCCAGCCGGGGTTCGAATCCGGAACCTCTAACATGGTAGGCATGGTAGTGTTTTTTGACACTTAGGAGTCGTCTAAATGCTTCACTCGATAGAGTGGAATGCTACGTAATAGGAGGGCTGGTCGCCGACTCCTTTTGGTCGGCAGATTTTCAACATGGCCGCTCTTTACCATTATGTGAGAACTATAAGGTTCAATATGGCGTGTACTCACCACCATGAGATGCGATAGGTTGTAGAACTGTTCCGCGGTGAACTGATCGCCGACTCCCTTTTGTTCGCAGATTTTCAACATGGCCGCTCTTTACCATTATGTGAGGACTATAAGGTTTAATATGGCGTGTACTCACCACCATGAGATGCGAGAGGTTGTAAAACTGTGCCTCAGTAAACTGGTCGCCGACTCCCTTTTGTCTGCAGATTTTCAACATGGCCGCTCTTTACCATTATGTGAGGACTATAAGGTTTAATATGGCGTGTACTCACCACCATGAGATGCGATAGGTTGTAGAACTGTTCCGCGGTGAACTGATCGCCGACTCCCTTTTGTTCGCAGATTTTCAACATGGCCGCTCTTTACCATTATGTAAGGACTATAAGGTTTAATATGGCGTGTACTCACCACCATGAGATGCGATAGGTTGTAGAACTGTTCCGCGGTGAACTGATCGCCGACTCCCTTTTGTTCGCAGATTTTCAACATGGCCGCTCTTTACCATTATGTGAGGACTATAAGGTTTAATATGGCGTGTACTCACCACCATGAGATGCGAGAGGTTGTAAAACTGTGCCTCAGTAAACTGGTCGCCGACTCCCTTTTGTCGGCAGATTTTCAACATGGCCGCTCTTTACCATTATGTGAGGACTATAAGGTTTAATATGGCGTGTACTCACCACCATGAGATGCGATAGGTTGTAGAACTGTTCCGCGGTGAACTGATCGCCGACTCCCTTTTGTTCACAGATTTTCAACATGGCCGCGCCCGCCGCAAGCCGCAGGTGCGCCTTTTCCGCCTTGGAGAGCTGGTTTTGCTGTTGAGGAAATAAAACATTATTTATAGATTATTTATAGAATTTAATCTTTAACCTTGATGAAAGAAGGTGATCTGTCAGGCTCGTGGCAAGTGGCAGTCCCAGGTCTCTGCCTACCCTCTGGGATTCAGGCGTGAGATCATGTATGTATGTGACTAGAAATAGAATTTAAGTTGCACCCATAATTTTTCTCGTGTACCGTATTGTACGAGAAAAACAATTCCACCTATTTGAAGAACATAAAAAATATGGCTTTGGTTCTTGGGTCAGTTGATCTTGCTGTTCTGATAACACACTATGTAATTAGGTTTTACAGAGTTCTATAAGAACAGCCAACAAACAGCACATAACCCACATGTGATTAATAATAATAGTGCAACCCAAGTACTGGGAGAGCAGGCTTTTATCAGAATCCCTTGTTTAAACTTTTCCCTGACTGGAGAGTTTCAGAAAAGTATTAGGAACGCAGTCGACGACAGAATAGATCCCACTAAAATCTAGCAGACACCTTTTCAAACGTTGACCTACCTTCTAAAGTACTAGGAACACAGAAGTCGTCAGAAACTTGCACTAACCTGTAGCAGATCTCCCTTATGGACGATAAACGCGTTGAGCATCCTGAATGTCTTCTGAGCGGAGAGCTCGTCTCTCTTCAGCCCCAATAGCCAGCGGGCCATACATTTGAGTCCCTCCAGCTTGCAGCGGGTTTCCTCAGGGAGCTCTTCCTCGGGACACCAGTTCTGCTGCGGGGCGTTGGGACCGCCTCCGCTCTCACGTACTAGAAGCTCTTTTACTATCTGAGAAGAGGAAGTAGAGAAGAGGTGTATTGATTGAGAGTTTTGTTTGAAGTTATACCAGGACAATGCCTTTTGTCAGAAAGTATGGGCTTAATCCCGACGCGTTCCTAATTTGCTGTGTGGTGTCGGCCTAGAAGATAGCACCAACCCAAATTCTTCCCGCGGGTGTCGTAAAAGGCGACTAAGGGAACACAAACCGGGGGGTGGGCAGCAGCGCCCCTTGCAATACAATTCCACCAAACTTCTGTGTTCACATCTGTGTGCTTGAAATTGCCAACCGGCGGACACACGTGATGTTTAAGCCCGTACTCTCACGAGAAGGCCTGTGTCCTACAGAGGGAGTAAAAGCCTGTGGAGTAAATGTGTCCTTGAGTGGTGACCGCGACTCGGCAAAGGTAGTGTAGGACGCCCTCCGACTAGGTGGGATGACGATCTGCGAAAAACTGCAGGCAGATGCTGGATGCGGCTAGCTGAAGACAGGGCGCTATGGCGCTCATTAGGGGAGGGCTATGTCCAGCGGTGGACTAGTATAGCCTGACGATTACAGAGGGAGGTATATAAGCATTATTAATACAGCGTTTCATGAAAGCGGTGGTAGCGTAACGGTAGAACATCGGCTTGATCGGGAGGTCGTAGGTTCAAATAACCGCATGTACCAATAACTTTGTTTTCTGTGTTATGTACATTTGTGAAGTTATAGTAGCCATACCACTCGCTAATTGTGAAGGAAAACATCGTGAGGAAACCCTCGTGTCCGAAGTTTTAGCACGCTGAGCCAGCGTGAGGTATAACACTTCAAACTTACAATGGCCCAACCATTCATATTATTTTTTATTCAACTACAAGGCTAATCATTTTAAATAATCTCTGGTTACGTCTCTCCCTTTACCACAAATGTTTTAAACTTCATAGAAGGAGTGTTTTAATGACTGTGAAACTGTTTTTTTTTTTTCATGAGAATTGACGGACTCAACTTCCTATAAATTGCTTCAGCATCGGTAGCATAACGGCGCAATATCAGGCCTAGCAGGTTTGGTGATTATCACTCACCTTCCTAGAGACAATATTCTTGATGTGCACTGGGAAAGTATCAGGCAGATTGTGCGCAACATGGCCGAGCGTCACAATGGCCGTGCGGTAATGTTCTGACTGCGGGTTCAGTGTGGCCTTCAGAGTCTCCAGGATCTCCGTGAAGATCTGCTCGCGTTGCTCGGGCACGTTCACGAATAGACATCTAATGGAACAATGGTGATTTTGATTATTTTTAACACATCTTAAACTTTCGCGAC
This sequence comes from Yponomeuta sedellus, assembly GCA_934045075.1. Taxonomy (NCBI): domain Eukaryota; kingdom Metazoa; phylum Arthropoda; class Insecta; order Lepidoptera; family Yponomeutidae; genus Yponomeuta; species Yponomeuta sedellus. The sequence goes on along the minus strand of OW203744.1, from coordinate 10,983,696 downwards.
TTGTACACATATGTAGTTAGAATCATAGTCAGTCTTCTCGTGACCACAATAACTGTAACCTCGTCGAATCTTCGAGGTGAAAAAAAGCAATAAATTACTACCCGATTAAGCCCCGAAAATATTCCAACTATAGTCTGATTTTTAATTCCGTAGAATTCTGACAGTTATAATTTTTTGACATATCAGAGATTACAAACCTTTTGGGCCAGGCACATTTTTCAATTTCAATACGAGTCTGAATATCTGAGTCTATACATTTTATTTGTTAGTGAATGTTTCCATTTTATAAAGTGCGGTGCTCCACATTAAAAGTGAATTTACGACGAGTGATAATTACGTCTCTTTTCGTCACAACCAGCAAATCAAAGTGACAGACGCGACGTGACAGCTAACATATTATTCTTCTAAAAAGGTTTACTAAACCTTAAATTAGGTGGCGGTGTTGTCAGCTCTAGAATAAAATAAAGTAATTAAAGTTAATTCGATGTATTGTTCATGATATTGAAATATTTGTTAGTTTTGTATTAAATCACTTAAGCAAGTAAATACGTATATTTAACCTTATGTAGGTAACACATAAAAAATACGCAGCATTTAATTTTTTATTAATCTGAAATGGGTCAAATTTGTCTCTTTTTCGGTGGAGAACTCTTTTAGTAGCAACACTTACGAAATGTCAGAATTCTACGGAATCAAAATCAGACAATAGATTATTTTTGTCCCCATTTTCTTCTGCCTGCTCCATTACAGTCTGAAGTTATGACTTTAAAAATATTTTATTTTCTCAATACAGATATATAGACATCACTGTATTGTTATTTGTACTTAGTATAGGGCTAACGAGATCTGTGTAATATTTAAAAACCTATTTAGAGGCTAAAAATTTCACCCATGCCGGGATTCGAACCCGCAACCTCTGGCTATCCGTGCCAGGATAGCCAGAGGTTGCGGGTTCGAATCCGGGCATGGGTGAAATGTTTAGCCACTAAATAGGTTTTTAAATTTGTTCCTTAGCACGGGTTAGTGCATTAAAAATAAAAATTGTATAATCTGTGTAATATGTCCATGAATATTTATTTACTATTATTATTTACCTATTTATTTCTTTTTGGGAAACTTGCAGCTTACATAGATACGGACAGTTCTTAGTGTATAACTAGAAGCTGAAAATAAGTTTCCGCATACCGTATAATAATAATAAATATTCATGGACATATGTACAACTAAGTACAACTAAATGACTTGTGTTATAGGTGCTAACTTGACGATAGATTTAATACAATAAATACATAGACAACATCCAAGACCCGAGACAAAAAGTTCGTTTCCTAGTTTGACCCGACCGGGGATCAAACCCAAGACCTTCGGTTTTACAGTCAGCGTGCCAATCTGCTGCGCCACCGAGGCCGTCAATTATATGCACTAATATGAATAAAAAGTAACTCTGACGTTTCGCTATAAGTTTCGTGGCGTTAATTTCAACTACCATAGAGAGATCCAACAACCCTTGTCTAACTTCTTTAATAATATAGATCCAGTGTATTTATGTTGCGCAGCCGGGGTTCTGCGCTTCTGGCTTCTGGCCGTTTTCAATAGAATGATATAAGCATGACAATGGTTGTTATTTGCCTCAATTTGGTAGACTACAAATCAATAGCAGTACAATGTCATACCAGGGGTATAACCCGCGCAAATTAAATAGGCATCTCTCGCGAAGAAGATCGAATAGCGCGAGGCGCCGAGTTAATAGCACAGGTTATACCATTACAATGCGATTGGTTACTTGACTACCGATAGTGTGAAACGACCATTACCGGAGTAATATGACTCCATTGAACAACCAAGCATTTTAGAGACTCGCCTCCCGGGTGGCATGTGCCAATGACATTTCTAAATTATGTACGTTTTTATATTCTTTTTAATGCACTAACCCGCGCTAAGGACAATTTTTAAAAACTGATTTAGAGGCTAAAAGTTCCACCCATGCCGGGATTCGAGCCCGCGACTTCTGGCTATCCGTGCCAGCGCTATTTCCAACTGAGCTAATGGGTGACTCACCGGCATAAGTGAAATTTCTAAACTCTTTACAATACTCTCTGAATTACGTACAGGCAGTGTATTATGTACATTTGTGAAGTTATAATAGCAATACCACTCGCTAACGGTGAAGGAAAACAACGTGAGGAAACCTGAGTGTCTGAGGCGTTCAAATACCTCAGCGCTTGAAATCGCCAATCGGCGATGGCTACGCGTAGAAAATAACGCTGTACTTACTCTCTGAGAGAAGGCCTGTGGAACGTATCGTAGGCTTCAATAAAAAAAGAAGAAAAAGAAAGCCCTGTGGAACGTTACAATAAAAAAAAAATGTAAAAAACAGATAGGGCTTACCGGACAGCATTCTTGGCTTGTTTCGGTGTGCCTACTTCAGCGTAGGCCTTACACAATGTGATCAGTCTTGGGAACAGGGCCGGGCACGCCTCGCCTAGAAATAATCGTCACCGATAAACATTCGAACACAAATAAAAAAAAAAAATTATTTCATTGTAAAGAATTTACATTCTGTTTCTTCTTCTTCTTCAGACTATATTAGTCCACTGCTGGACATAGCCCTCCCCTAATGAGTGCCATAGCGCAAGGTTGTGCCATCATTGGGGGTAATGCCCATAATCCCCACGCTGGGCATGCGGGTTGGGGATCGCAGTTTGGTGGAATTGTTTTTTTTTTTTATTTATTTATTTATGACATAATTTTATACAGAGTGGGTTACATGAGTACCAAGCTGCTTAAACCTGAGGGGTTTATTTGCAGATTCTGCAGGGGGCGCTGCTACCCACCCCCCGGTTTGTGTCCCCAGTCGCCTTTTACGACACCCGCGGGAAGAATTTGGGTTGGTGCTATTCTCTAATTCACATTCTGTTTACTGAATGTCAATTTACAATGTAAAATGTAAGCCGCTGCCTTGGGGCCGTAGTGTAGTGGAGAAAAACGCAGCGGGAAAAAAACTTTGCTACTTTGCGCTGTTTCGAATACAAACAGTGAACGCTGAAATAGTATAATTATCACACGTACACGTTATTTTAAAACTAGTTGTGCCCCGCGGTGTTACTCGCGGTTTATCGGATTTTATTAAAATCGCCCCAGCGGTTTAGACGTGATGAAGTAAGAAACATACACACAAACTTTGGGCTTTGAATTATAAGTGTGATATGATGTAATATGATGTGATGTGATTATTATTATGTAAGCATATTTGTTGAGTTTGTGGCAAAACAAAATCATTCATTTATTATTCATCATCATCACTGTACTCAACTCCTATTGTCCCAGTGTACAGTGTACACTTAGCGGTCACTATTTCCCAAGTGTACTCACTTAGCGGTCACTATTTCCCAAGTGTACTCACTTAGCGGTCACTATTTCCCAAGTGTACTCACTTAGCGGTCACTATTTTCCAAGTGTACTCATTTAGCGGTCACTAGTTCCCAAGTGTACTCACTTAGCGGTCACTATTTCCCAAGTGTACTCACTTAGCGGTCACAATTTCCCAAGTGTACTCACTTAGCGGGCGGTATTTCCCGAGGAAGGTGAGCGCGGCCAGTATATGCGGTGCCACACTGTCGTCCTCCAGCTCCAGAAGAGCCGTCAGCTGATTGAGAACGTCTTCGTGCAGGAAGTGCGCGGGAAACACGAACGAGAGCATCACGAGGAGTTTGAGACCACGCTCAGCCGCTTTAGCCATGTCTATGCCTGAAAACAGTGATTGTATAATGTTATTGTATGTTACCTGTTTTGATATCAAACCTTTGTCTGTCCCCACTGCCGGGGCATAGGTCTCTTCCAGCAGGAAGGTTATACCATTCTTCACCACGGGGGCCAAGTCCTGGTTGGTGGATTTTAAGGCAGGGGCAAGCCTTACTATCAGAAGTTATCAAGCGGTGCATAAGGCTGCCATTACATCACAGCCGGCACCAACGGCTTAACGTGCCTTGGGAAACACGGAAGCGCTCGGAAAAATGCCACTAGCCACGGGATGGTCAACCATCCAGCACCTGACCGCGCCTGTTGTTGTTTAACGACGAGTTCCACCGGGCCACGAGCGCTTCCCTAACTGTTTACTCACTATAAAGTAATTAAAGTGGTAGCGGAGCAGTAGAACAGCGTTCACATGCAATTGTGGAAGTTATAAGACCGTTTCACACCCGAAGGTACCTTAGTTACAGTAGAGCCTTTAATTAGAAATTCTGCTAGATAATATGGCTCCAGTTACGGATGAGTTAAATTTTCAATAAGATTGATGTCATTTACTGTTTAGTATTTTCTAAGGTTAACACGAGCAGTAGACATAATTAAAAATGTTTTTATACGGATTTATGCTCGTTTATTACATTTTTACAATTTTCCAACGTTTCGGCACTTTTTCAGGTGCCGTGGTCCCGGATGACTGTACGAGTATGAATGAATCATTTACTGTTACTAAAATGTCTACAACGCCGATGTTCCAAGCATTTTAGTGTGGCACAATTTTAAACACAATAAATTCGATTAGTCTCATTGCAACAGTGCTCTGTTGACACTGCAGGCCTTTCGAAGAGATCCATGCTTCTCAATAAATCATAAATTATAATAACTTCCACTCAACACAATGATAACCAATTATGCAACATATCTTAATACGTAGTATAATTGACGTTGCATAATTAACCCGTACGACGTAGGGAGAAGGCAGCAGCTCAAAACCAGCGCAGCTGAGCCACTACGTTTTGTATTTTATAATACTTAGTTTTACCAATGACTTTTGTACCAATGACTTTGTTTAATTTCAAAGTTACGTACATTTGCGAATTTGTAGTCGCAATACCACACGCTAACCGTGAAGGAAAACATCGTGAGGAAACCCGCGGCTTGGTTGGCTCCGCACGTATTGACTAGTCTTTCCTGTGGGCTAGGCCGACTAAGCTGTCAGGATGGTATAGGTGCTGGGCAAGCCTACACCATCTATAAAAAACCATGTCCCAGGCACTACAACGTCGGAGTGGTCCCTTCAACCATCTAGTGTGAGTGAGAATATCACTGGACGCTGTATAAATCATCTCATTACGTAGATGTAAAAAGGCCAACCATCAATACTTAGTTTTAAGTCTTACTTTGTTTAAGTTTTAAATAACCTATTTAGAGGCTGAAAATTCTACCCAAGCCGGGATTCGAACCCGCGACCTCTGGCTAACCGTGCCAGCGCTCTCCCAACTGAACTAATGGGCGACTTACAGACATCAGTGAAATTTGAAGAAGAAAAACATTTATTATAGCCACAGTACACACGCCACAATAACAAAGCAAACTTAAAACACATTTACTAAATAACATAAAAAAAAAAAAAGAAAAGTACACTAAAGGTTAGGTTAAAAACGGCTATAAACGGCAACTGACTCAGCATATAATGCTGATGGGCAAGCCTTCAGCGCTGATTTTCAGTCAGTGCCGTGGGCTCCGCGAGCGTTACAGACCTCTTTACAATACTCTCTGTATTACGTTATTTGTTTGAGTTGTTTTGATGGGGCAGTAAAATTCTTTTTATTCTAATCTTACCGCACTCCTCAGCAATGCTGGGGTCGGTCCCGTTGACCGCTCCCTCGACGTACTGCAGAAGAATGAGCAGAGTCTCGTGGTCTATCATCACGGAGCTGACGCGCTCAAGGAGCATCTTGATTGTGTTGTAGTAGACATTCGTCATTACAGGCTGGCCCAGTTTCTTGAGGACGCTTGACTGAGGGTAGAATAAAGATCAGCATGATAATGGGCCTTATTGCTACGTATGGACTTTATTTTTCTTTAAGTCTAACATAAGTATAATCATGTTCCACATATCCAGACCGCCTGGTTCAATCATCTATGTAATGTAAACAACAGCATAGATTTTTTTTGTGACGGTATTAGTAGTGTACGTAAATCTATTACCTTGAACTTTTGTAACTATTTCCGATCGATTCCCTGTTCAACTTTTGTTTTGTTTAGAATAGTTTAGCATTGAGTGTCTATCTGTTATATTCATTGTTTATTGCGTATATTTAGGCATTTTCCACCAAGTTATTTCTGGTAGTGAAAAAAGGTTTCATAAAAATTATTACATATATATCTGTTTCACAGTTTAGTTTTTCTAATACAATAGAATAAATAATAACGATAAATCCCCGTGTCTACTGGTTGTAGAGAGGTATACATGTGTCATAAATAGTTTTTATCACAATAATAGTGAATAAATATTGAATGGAATGGTTACACCTACGATACACCAGGAAGGCTACAAATGCATAAAGAGAAAACTGAACAATTTCAGTTTCTGACGAACAACCTTATTATAAAACTATCATCTAGCCAGCAAATGTCTCAAAAGAACACAGAAAAGAAATTAAGACTCACCGTAGTACGCACGCAGACCTCGCAACTGACGTTAGGGTTCAAAATCGTCTCCATTCCCTGCAGAAGCTCCGGCGCCTGCTTCATGTGCTGCGAGAACTTATTGAGGAACTCTTGCGCCTTCACAGAGTCCGGCAGGAACTTGGTGCTTATGTGCAGGACTTTAGAGATCATTTCCTTTTGCACGGCCGGCGTAGGCGGTTTCCTGTGGAGCTCGATCCACTCGGCGACGGTGCGTCGGACTGCCAATTGGTGCTTTTGAAGTTCTATAAATGCCTTTGTGGCATTATCGTCTATGTTAGTCATTAGGTAGTAGAGTTTCTTCATTCGCACAGGAGGCGGCAGCGTGTAGGGGACCAGTGATGTGTTCAGAAGTCTTTCTACTAGCAGACGGTCCTCTAAAGCGGTCATATAGTAGCCGTGGAGGATTTTGTCTTTGATCCATCTCACGGCCCTTTCCGTGGCGGGCGGCACGCAATCCTCCGTGAGGAATTTCCTATAGATCATAGCGAGGCCCGACATGGCTTCTTTGCGTATCTTGAACTTTTTGTCGAGAGTTCTTTCCTTGACGAAGTGTAGTAGGTCCTCAGATTCGGCCACGGCGTAGAAGTCTCTTTGTACCGTCGCTATAATGGCCATGACTACTTCGTAGCGGACTTGCTCGTGGGCGTCGTGTTGACGCAACTTTAGGGTCTCCGTTATATCCTGTCTCAAATCCGGGTGGTGTACAAGGAAATGCATGCAGTATTGCACGCATTTGATCCTAATGTGAACCGATATGTCGTTGAAGCGACCGAGGAACGCCCTCCATAAGGCTGGGTATTGCTTGGCGAGGGTAGAGTTCGGCTCGGAGAACATCCTAGCAAGTAGGGCCACTGCACTCAACCGCTCTTGCAATTGGGCCGATTTTAGCTTGCACTCGAGCTGCGGGAGAACGGCGGCGAGGATGGCCGAACAGCACTGGTTGAGCTCATATATCAGCTCGTAGACTTTGGAGAAGATGAGGAGACTCTTCTCTTCCTTGCCGAGAATCAGGACGTGGTTGAAGAACTGTGGGGAAAATGCAAAATATAGATTTTGCTTTAGAAGCTTATAAAAGCATGGCGTCCCTGAAAGTATGGATCAAACGAGAGAAGCTTATCTCTAATCATTGAAGATAGTGGAATATGATAAGCTTTTGTTTGATATCTTTTACCAAAAAGGTCCAAAAACCTCATCTGATATTTTCAAGCACTAATAAGAAATCGGTATGTTTAAGAAGTGGTTGAAAGAGCATTATCTATCTCTGTCATAACATTGAGCTATATATTAATATATAAATCTGGATGATAAATCAACTAACACACATTATTAGTGTCATATTATTCCATGTTTTTTGAACGGCTCTCAAGCTATGCCTCTTTAAAGATTAGAACGCTCACATTGCTTGGAGTAACTTTAAGAGGTAAGTTACTTCGTAGCAAACGATAATAGTCACTCACCGCCTGTATATAAGGCTCGAGGGTGTCGCTGGTCTTGACGATGAGCTCTTTGGCGAGGGCGTAGGAATGCTTGCGCTCACGCTTGTGCGGCTCCACGAGATTCAGCAGGATCACATTGAGCAGCTCGTTGGAGACCACGTCCGACTCCGTGATGAGGGGGCAGAGCACGTCCAGCATGAAAGACTTCACCTTGTTTGAGTGCTCGCCACTGTTGGAAGGAAAGATTTTATTGCAAAAATCCATTGATCACTGTTGGAGAGATTTTTTTTCTTTTAAAAATCCATTGATCACTGATGGAATGAAAGTTTTTATTGTAAACATCCATTGATCACTGTTGGAAAGAAAGATTTTATTGTAAAAATTCAATGATCACTGTTGGAAAGATTTTTTTTATTGTAAAAATCCATTGATCACTGTTGGAAAGAAAGTTTTTATTGTAAAGATCCATTGATCACTGTTGGAAAGATTTTTTTTATTGTAAAAATCAATTGACCAATGTTTGAAAGAAAGTTTTTATTGTAAAAATCCATTGATATGGGTACCAAAACACTGCTAGATATTAAACTCTAACAATGGGATAAGTTCTATATTTATTGCTACTAAGATCATGTTGTCTGTAAGTAAATAAAACAACCACCGGTATAATGCCGATCACACTCCTAAGAAAGTATTATTTAGAAATTTTGTTTTCTTTTAGTTAGACAGTTTAGCAAAAGATCGCGCCTGGGTGTCGACAAAAGGCAATATCAACTTCTGGTTATTTAGACCTGAGATTTCCGCACTTAGCTTCATAGTTAGAGGTGGCAAATACTCAGGTTAAATCAGGATGTTTTCCTTTACCGTTGGCGAGCCAGCGTAACCGTAAAACGCCGGCTTCTCATTCGGGAGGTCGTGGGTTCGAACGGCATGAAGAAATGCCTTTCTGAGTTACGTACATTTATGAAGTTACAGTAGCAATACCACTCGCTAACGGTGAAGGCAAACATGGTGAGGAAACTTGAGTGTCTGAAATGTTAACATAACTCTTGCGCTTTAAATCGCCTATCCACGGTGGACGCGCGTTGTTATTAACCCCATACTCTGTGTCTCTGAGAGAAGTCTTGTGCCCTACAGTGGGACGTATATAACGTATATAGGCTGCATTTATTTAAAAGCCCACTCACTTGACAATCTTGAACATGAGCGAGAAGAGAGCGCAGAATATCTCCTGGCAGTCTTCCAGCTCGAAGCACATGTTGAACGACTTAACGTAGGCCAAGTTCTCTAGCAGATAGAAGTAGCGCTTGAACGCTGGATCCTTGGGGTCACGCAGTCCTTCTAACTGGTTGATGAGGAACAGGAATATGCCTTTCACCTGCGGGCAGTGAAAATAGGGTCAATGGATGAGCTCAAATTAATCTGTCGCAGGAGATATTGCATTACATTACATTACTTGGTTGGCAGAGACCACGGTTTGCTTGACAGGAACCTGTCATAGAGAATGAGTCTACCACAAAAAACCATTTTCATACATACGCAGTTTGGCTTTTATTTACGAACTATATGCCGCATCGCTATGTTTGTCAATTCTTTTAGAGGCTAAAAATCGAGGTTTCATCGTGCTTACAAATGATGGTAACACAATAAAAAATAAATTATAGCCTACTAGATTTTTCATAAAACATGTTCTCAATTAACCCTATAAATTATTTAAGATAAGTTTATTTCCAATTCTAAGCACGATTTGTGAAAAGCCTCAATTTGTGTCCTTTGAAAGTATTGGCAAAGTATTATTTCGAACCACCATGCTGTTTCTAAATAAAAACCAAACTACGTTTGTGTGGAAATTGCTCTTTGAGGAGCGGTTTTAGGTGTACAACAAGAATTATATTGAAAGATAAGAATATACAATGTGTTATTGAAATCGCCAGCGTTATGTATTGCTGGTACGAGTACATACCCGACCCGAGCCAGCAAAGCATTGCCTCTCGCTCTCTCGCACCTGATCCTGAACCCTCTTACTCGCATTCACCTGCACCCGGTCCTTATAGGGTTTTAAAGTACCCACAAACCTGACATTGAAAAATGAAAGCTCTAGAAAGTGTTACTGAAGGCGCCGTGTCACTGATATGTATTGCTGGTACATACCAGACCCGAGCCAGCAAAGCATTGCCTCTGGCTCTCTCGCACCTGATCCTCGACCCTCTCACTCGCATTCACCTCCCACCTGATCCTGGACCTCTCTTACTCGCACTCACCTGCTCCTGGTCCTTATAGGGGGCCTCGGGCGCATAAACGCGCAGGACATCCGCGATGCAGCATGCTATGAGGAGCTGAACGTCGCGGGAGGAATGCGCCAAGAAGAACTCGTCGGCCAGATGGAGAGCCAGCGGTATGTACTGCTGGTACATGCCCTCATCTTGGCCCAAACCTTGGAGGGTATGGGCCAACGCCTGCGAATAGGGACGAGTGGTTAGGGCACGAATATTAGAATACAAAATAAGTTTGGAGTTGTTGAAGATTGTATAGTATTTTGATTACATTCTACTTGCAATTAATTCAGATCTTTTAATAACTTCCACACGACACAATCACTGCCTAGAGAGGAATCTTGACGTTTTGCGATAGCAATTGTACCTATGGAATTCGACAGTTAGACAATTGGCATCGTTCAGGATTTGGTGATATATGAAATGAAAGGAAAAGGCTTTATTTAAAGTAGCGCAGAAACTGCGGCTTAATGAACGTTACAATTCTAACTAGGTGTCCTTCAAAATCTAGATCATTTTGGAGAAAAAACGGACAAAAAAACTCCAAACTTAGTCTTTTCAAAGTCCTTAATTAACATAGTTTACATAATTATTATAAAACATAAGGTCATGCATTGTACTGGCTTTAATTCCAGACCTCATTGTCATCTATTATGTAGATGACAATGAGGTTATAGTAGCCCTTTTGGCACAAAGTGTGCTTAACATATTTGTGTACTTAAATATTGGAACAGGTGTCAAACTAGGATACCGTGTGCTATGATAACCAGGCAAGGACATCACGAACATGGAAATACACTCAGATTGAAGCCATTTGTACGGCGGCCTCCAGGGCCAATCGAACCCACATTTCCATAGCACGTTGCGGTCTACCGCTCTTCGTTAAAATTATTTCACAATTTAGCAAATCTTCATACATCGCACCATACTCACTGCTCATAATTTTTTTTCGACTTTTGTCCTTAACTGTACAAATTTGTTGCAATAAACACATTCAAAGTGAAAGCTAGCTTTGTGCTAGTAAACAAACCCTTTATGCTGGTAGTAGGTTGTATGCCATTTTAGGCAAATTGCGATCTCATGAAGATTTGTAGGTAATAGATGACATTGGAAGCGTTCGTGGCTTAGTCGAATCAATTGGTTTGAATCACTTGAGTTAAGCAACACCTTGTGCGGTTAGGTGCAGGATGGGTGACCTACCCGTTACTACCGCTAGTGGCATTTTCCCGAGCGTTTCCGTGCTTCGCAAGGCACGTTAAGCCGTAGGTCAAGTAATGGCAGTTGTTAAGCCATGTCAGAGGCCTTATGGGCGGCCTGATAATTTCTGACAGTAAGGCCCGCCACTGTCTTACAAAAGTCCACCAACCCTGTATGTCCTCACTGCTGGGGCTCGGGTCTTTTTCTGCATTGCAGGAAAGTTAGGCCATACGGGGGACAAGTCCGGGTTGGTAGAGGATTAATAAGACAGTAGCGGGGCTTATTGTCAGAAGTTATCAAGCCGCCCATAAGGCCTCTGACATGGCGTAACGACTGCCATTACATGACAGCCGGCACCAACGGCTTAGCGTGCCTTGCGAAGCACGGAAGCGCTCAAAAATATACTACTAGCAATCGTCACGGGACGGTCACCCATCCAGCACCTGACTGCCTGTTGTTGCTTAACTCAAGTGATTGATTCCAATCGGTCGGTTCGAATCAATCGGCTCGGTTGCTGTGTGGTGTCGGCTTAGAGAATAAATAGCACCAACCCTAATTGTTCCCGCGGGTGTCGTAAAAGGCGACTAAGGGACACAAACTAAGGGGTGGGCAGCAGCGCCCCCTGCAGTACAATTCCACCAAACTGCGATCCCCAACCCGCATGCCCAGCGTGGGGATTATGGGCATTACCCACCAATGATGGCACAAGCTTGCGCTATGTCGCTCAATAGGGGAGGGCTATGTCCAGCAGTGGACTAATATAGCCTGAAGAAGAAGAAGTCGATTCGACTAGGCCACGAGCGCTTCAAGCTTTTAACTTAGTCGGTTGTAAGTTAATCCGGATTCAAATCAATCAGGTGTTCTGCTTACAAGTTTCAGTTCAAAAACTAGGCCAATCTGTCATAGTGCGTTCCGTGTGTCGCGGAGTGACTTTCTTCTTGGTCTATTTTAAGTGCTACGTAAAAATACTTTTCTATTCCTGTGAGACTTGTTCTCGTCTTTGTGTTGTTTATTGGCAATATTTACATTTAATAACAGCGCTCCCAGACCACGAAATGGACAAATTGATGTCACATAGGTCAAACGGTAACAGGTTTGATTACAGTGTCGTCGAGGCTTTGATTCCCACTGAGTGGCGCAAGTGGCTTCAGTCTGGGCTTCTGTTTTACCATGGATGCTATTTCCTTGTCTGGTTATAATATCACAGTGTAACCTAGTTTACGAACTTATAACTTTGTAGACTTAGAACTTAAAATACTTTAGTAAAAACTGTTTTTACATGGATTTTACTCGTTTATTTTACATTTTTCCGACGTTTCGGCACTTTTTCAAGTGCCGTGGTCTCGGAAGACTGAGGTTACAGGCGTCTTTGAAAGCATTAACTGTTAGTGTACTACCAGTTAATGCACTACGTTAATGGTAGTACCTACTTGTAGGTACTACCCTCGGCAAAATTTTATATTTTTGAATAAGTGCAGAAACGTCGGAAAATTGTAAAATAAACGAGTAAAATCCGTGCAAAAACAGTTTTTATTATGTCTAGTGCTCGTTTTAACCATAGAAAATAATAAAATACTTTGTTATTTTTTGCGTAGTCTCTATGTTGGGGTCCCACTGCTGGGCAAAGGCCTCCCCCAATTCATTCCAGAGTTTTCCGTCCTGGGCCACCTCAGACCACTCCGGCAGACCTTAATAGACTTAAGTTTAAGAAAATTATTAAAATTATACAAAGTCATCCATCACATCATTAGTCCATTGTTAATCTAATCAATTGTAGATAGAAATTAACTCTGTTATGAGATCTACTCTAATCAGTGAAGTTATATACTAATCCCGTACTCACTCTCTGAGAGAACGTTGCAGTGGACGTTTATAGGCTACATAAAAAACACATAAAAAATACATTATCTGTATTTTACAGATTAAACTTAGATTATTACTTTCAACCACACTTTTTCTTAGCAACTTCTGAATTCATTACAACATTCAAAAACACTGGTAATATTGGACACCCTGTATAACTCTATTCTATTTTAAAATAGAGTCATACAGTGTCCGGCTATTTCTGGATTTTAACTTGAGTTATACAGAGTGTCCGACTATTTCTGGATTATATCAATATATATGTCACCGGAAGATAACAAGATCCGAAAGTTTATAAATTACCTAGGAAAGGATGATGGGCACAAATGTATGGAACCTGGTCCTGGCACCAATCGGAATGAGTAATACGTCGTTGGAAAGGTATTTTTTTGTAGAATAAGAATAATCGAAGCGCTAGTCCCGATTTTCTGTCCAATTTGAGTAATCATACGTTAAAAGTTTTTTTTTATTTAATTTTTTTTCTGTTGTTTTAATTCTTTTTGATATTTTTTCGACATTGTATATCGATTTTAATTACAAATGATCAGCATTGATTATTATATTATCATTGTTTGTTTATTATCGAAGTAAATAAAACAAGTTCAGAGTAAGTTTTATCGTTTAATGTGTTTCATCCATGATAATGTTATTTAAAAATAGTGCTGGTTCAGTAAAGCCTTCATGTCTAGCATATCCTAAATACCACACAATAGATATAATATTCGCACAGGAACCTATCGTGCGGCGTCCTGTCAAACATGTGCAATAATGTTGTAATATGTTTCTACTATTTCTGTCTAATAATATATAGCAAAAATATTGTTTTGATCGTACATGTCGGGACTGTATGCGTGCACGCAACAGCCACGCATCTTCGTGGATCCCATATTCATGGATATCCTCCAAAGCAGCTTCTCTATAAGTTTCTATAAGATAATAAGCCGTTGTTGAGTTGCTCGCTGCAATATGATTTTGCCAGTTTTAACTGATGTGTCCCCAATGACAGCAAAGTCACGTCCTATTCCCTCAATCGTGGAAAGTCTTGAATGTCATTTGCTTCCAATCTCTGGAAATTGGCTCTTCTGTTCTTTAATCTTTTTGCTTCTACATAATCATATAACACGTTTGGGGTTTGCCTTCTTTCAACAATTTTTTGTAAAAAAGCTTCTGCGTGTTGGCTATCGACAATAGGCCTGTGGAAGTGATTTGTAATTGCTGCTGCAATCATAAAATCCCCGAACATATTAGGCATTGTGTTATTAAAATATTTTTGGCGCAACAGCTTGAAATCTCTTTTGAAACGCCCGTTAACCACTTCCACTACCCATCGGCACATTGTCACCAGCCGGGAATCATTTGCTTGAGAAGTCGTGAGCTGCGACTCTTCCCGGTTCTTCGTCGGGGGGACGTGAAATTCGTAGCCACATGCTTCTATATGCTGCAGACTATCCCTGAACCCGCGGTCGAAAATAAATACGTCATTCGGCTGAAGCAATATATGAAGGGGATTTTCCTCGTCAGTCATTAATTCGCTCATTATCTGCGCATCAGTTTTTGTTGCAGCGTATGGTCCTTTAACATCTATAATGTATCCGTCAGTGGTTACGATTAAAAATGGTTTCAACAAGTTTTGGAACTTGTGTAAACTGTAGGATTGCCTCTGAAACAAAAAGTTTGAACTCTTGTATATATAAATATACGTACCATCGCAAATAATAATGGCTTTATTGTTGTCTTCATTTCCATACAGTGCTTTTGGAATCCTCAAGTTTCTCTCCAATATAATTATCTTCTCTATTCATGTGATCCACTCCCAAGTGTCGCACAACGTAGTCAGTGCTAAGACACTCTCGTGCGATGGCCAACTGGCGTTCGAGTTTTCTCCGAGACATGTTAAACAACGTCGCAAGTCTCGCGTTGGGTTCTCCTGTGCGTAGTTTCGTTAGTAAAATGCCCAAAGTGGTTCTGGGATATGCACTTCTATTTCTTAATAATGGATTTTGCTCTAAGATGGCATTAAATTCATCATTAGTACGTTCAGTCCAAAAGTGCATTTCTTCTTCATTCATGCCTCGGTCGCTAAAACGTAATCTGGGTGAGTTTAAGGCATTTCGCATTAGGTCACAAACATCCCTGAAGTGGGCAGCCGTAAAGTCATGGGAAATGTTGCAATGTTGGGGCAAATCATCCCAATCATTCCCATTAAGGTGATCGTGACATACTCTGGCACTGTCGGGGATATACAATTTATGTTGAGAAAATACGTGGATTTTAACAACATTTGGAATTCGATGGCGGGTTTCATTAGCGCAGCCATGAAAGATACAATGCGTCGCGGTATTAGGTGCTCTCATATATTCAGGAATATGAAGCATTTCTTCTAATTGCGGTTGTAGTTGTTCTTGCGGTTGTAGTTGTTCTTGCGGTTCTGCTTGTTCTTGCGGCTCCGGCTCGGGTTGAGGGTTTGCATGACCTCTAGTCGCATTTTCGGCTCTTTGCCAGCATCGGTAACATACTCTTCGGGTGTTGTCAAACACGACCTGAAAATGATATATGAAAATGTAAGGAAAAGAAAAACAACTTTGGTTTCCGAAAAATACCTAACAAAATAACACATTGGGGGTCATTTGTGGGAGGGATTTGTTTTTCTGTCAGAAGGTGTGCGAATCGTCAAATATATGCCACAGATTCACAGATTTCTCAGAGATCTGGTTGCGGTTTTCTGTAGTTGTGTGTACGAAAGCAAGGCATACACACAACCACACAAAACCGCAACCACAGTAATTGGTTGTGGTTTTGTGTAGGCCTTGTTTTGGTGGTAAATACATCGTGGAAGACGTAAAAGTGAAAAAGGAATCACTTGAATGTTCTTTAAGCGACCAGAATCACTTATCAATCGGTTTTCACTTTTACGTCTTCGTTACCTCATTTACTACTAGAATAGATCTGGGATGCAGTTGCACATGATTTCAATTGGTTTCCTTTTATATCGAAGGTTCAGTGAGGATCGAGTGGAAAAAAAAAGTGCAATAGGTACAAACCTCCAGAGCAGCGTTTTCTCGTATAAATGTTACTAGCTCCACGTGTGTTCTTGTCAAGGCTTCCGACAGAACGCGTACTTGATATCTGCCTCGGTATAGCCCTCTTCGGCACATTACACAGTTACGGTAACGTTCCATTGCAACGAAACAATCCAATCGTTAAGCACCCAAGTCCAATATAAAGCCACGGTCAACAAATAAAACGGGTAACAGAGTCCAAAATGATGCCAAGGTCAAAGTCGATGTGAACAATGAGGAGCGTAATAACGTAGCACTTAACACAATATCAGCAAACGACTGACTACCTGCGCAAGCGGCCAAGCGTTCCTCACCCTAACATACCTGCCCCCGCGCCGTGTCCCGGAGCGCGAGAGGGGTCAAAACCGAATTCCAGCGTTACCCGTGACCGTGAGTGGGAGAGAGAGCGCAATGTCGCTGTCTCGCTCTAATGATTTATGACAGAGTATGCATAGATGTGATTTTCGTAAAAATCATGAGCATCGGTTGAGTTAAACCAGAGATATGAATTTTTCTAATTTCTATTTAGAGCAAAAAATGGTACTTTCCGACGAGCATATTTCAAAATGGACAATTCATACGGATTCGTCTTCATAGAATTTATTTTTTCACTTGAAAAGAGCTATCCAACGACATATGACTCATCTTGATTGGACATAAGGACCAAAACGCCCATCATCCTTTATAAACTTTCGTAGGATTGTAAACGAGAGATAAATTGTATTATTTTACGCCCACATTTTTGCAAATTTAATAATTTGCGAAGTCTTGTGGTTAATTTATAAGCTAACGGATATCCATTCGTAAGATTCTAAACAGTTCGACCAATCACAGAAGAGCTTTTTATTTTACGCTTTTATAAAATATGGCAAATAACACACTGCTCTCTGATTGGTTGACGTCGACAGTGGCAATGCTTGTGTCCATAGACTTAGATCAAACTTGCCAAACTAGTATAAATTGATCAGTTTCGATTATCTACCTAACAGTATTTTTACTTTAAAACTAGGTAGGTAGAATATTCTTAGGTAATCTGCAATCCATTCTTGCCGGAGTTGCGTAGTTTTCGAGAAAATTATTGTTGAATTTTCTGTAAACCTAACCTCAAAATCTTGCTGTATGAATGATTTTGTTCTTCTGGACCCATTTTTTTTCCTCTTATATAAAAAAAACTAACACCCGAAGTTCTAGGATGGAGCTTCGCTCCGCTCGCTCCATCCTGAAACTTCGAACCTAATTTCGGTTTGCAACATTGCGACGTCCCAAAGCTTTAGCTTTATTATAGTCTTACATAATTTTAATGAATTTTAATTTTCGACTTTTTTAATCGACTTCTTACTATTTTGGTCATGACCACTATAAAACTTTCGTAGCTCTGTGGTAAATTTCACTTCATCAACGATATTTCTAGATGGAGCAGGAACACGTGACTTATTGAACCAATCAGAGCGCAGGTGGCGTTTCGTTAAGGCTTACTTATTATTTTATGCCTGAATTTGGTAAGTTTATCAATTTGCGAAAATGTGGGCATAAGATAATACAATAATATTGTATTATCTTACGCCCACATTTTCGCGAGAGATATATTATATCTCTCGTTTACAATCCTACGAAAGTTTATAATTTTCCTAAGAAATAAACTGGCGGATCTTGTTATTTTCCGGTGACATATATAGTCATCATTCAGAAATAGCTGTGTAATTTCCATCTTTATGTACAATAAATAAATGATTATTTCCATTTGTGGCGCCAGTTAGCAGTCCGAAGCGCATTAAAGGCCGATTTAGATTACCTTAGTCTTTAGGAGAGTGCTTTAGTTAGTCCAAGTAGAAAGGCAAGTTCTTTAGAACACGTGCGAGTGAACGTTTATATTACTTCCAGTCCTCTGAGTGCTTAGTGCGAGTTTTTTAACTACTCGATCGCGTTAACGTAAACTCATATTTCTATGGCATCGAGGAAGCGCCACCTAGCGACAAGTATGGAAGTTAAAATTGCTGAGTGCGAGTTGTAATGGTTTACGTTGAGAAGTGAAGAAGTTTACCAGCCAAAACACGAATAAACGCGAGTGCGAGTTGTACTGTGACAGCGTTTTGCCAGTTTGAACGGTTAACTTACTCATACTCACTACCCAATGCTCGATTAACGCGGTAGTAAAGTTATTCGATTGGATCTGTCAAACTCGCACTAAGCACTCTGTAGAATCGTGAAATACGCGCTATTGTACGCAAAATACTAACCCCCAGTTTCTCGTACACTAACAATATGTTAATCTACTGTTAACATGTGTCAAATGTTTTTTTTTGTATGCACTTTGGCCAACTGACAGCTGTTAACAATAGATTAACGGATTTTTATTGTACCAGAAGTTTTTTAATGGAAGAAATAGAAGAAATTTTATCTCTATAATGTAATAATTAATCCCCAAATGTGGTGGTAAGCGCAAATCTCGAAAGCAGCTCAACCGATTTTGCTAATTCTTTTTTTAGAATATTCCTTGCAGTACGAGGATGGTTCTTACGGAGAAGAAAATAAAAAAAAAATTAAAGAGTCGACTGTTAGGCGGTACGAAGTTCGCTGGGTCAGCTAGTTTGAAATAAATAAACCAAAACGAATATGAAGCAAACACCATGCACGCGTCACGGGTCACTTATGCACTCTCATAAAGTTCTCACTAACTTTTCAGTTTACACACAGATAAGTAACGAAGATAATGACGCGCTCAGGTGTCACTGGAAACCAAAATAGAAACCAATTCTATTTTAACATATTTTAAACTTTCGCGACTTGAGCTCATAGTTAGAATATTTTAGTGCTTTGTGGTGGCTGATTGAGGGTAGTCTGAAACCTCATCAGCCGAAGATGCGAACGGGTGCCAGCCGTCAGTCTTCTCGTGACCACGATGACTGTAACGTCGTCGAAACGTCGAGGTAAAATAGCAATAAATTACTACGCGATTAAGCCCCGAAAATATTCTAGCTATCAATTCTATTTTGATTCTAATTCAAAGGCAAATAGAACCGTAATAAACCGTACTAAAGCGAGTAGCGTTTAATTACACGGTACTTCAAAAGCGCTCTCCTAAAGACTAAGATAATGTAAATCGGCCTTAAAAGGTCCAAACTCTACTCGAATCATACCTTGAGTCGTCGCACTAGCTCATCGGGTCCAAGGTCATCGGTGATGGGCCGGCAGCCTTGCGGGTACACAATTTCCGCCATGCTGCAAATCTGGGGCAAAAGCACAAGAATTCCTTTAATCCTCCCTTGCAATGCTAACAATTATAGAATAACTAGCGGTGCCCCGCGGTGGGTATAATATATTTTCCCGCAGTAAAACGTAGCTTATGTGTTAATCCAGGGTGTCAGCTAGCTCCATACCAAATTTTATTAAAATCGCTCCAGCCGTTTAGACGTGAAGAAGTAAAAAACATAAACTTTCGCCTCTATAATATTATAGTGTGAAGTGTGATACACAAAAATATACTTATAATATAAATATAAATAAATAAATATTCATGGACATATTACACAGATCCGTTAGCCCTATACTAAGTACAACTAAATGACTTGTGTTATAGGTGCTAACTCGACATATACTTAATATGTCGGAGAACCAATGGTTGACAGGGTGCAAAAATTCTCTAGTGGAAACAATGAAATGATGACATGACGATAAAATGAACTGGCAAAAGCAGCATAGTGGTGGAACTCGGTGTATAGAACAATGGACTTGGGAGCGAGAGAACCAGGTTCGATCCCCAGTGCGGGCATGTATCAACGACTTTGTTTTTTAAGTTATGCACATTTGTTAAGTTTTACGTTAGTTAAGGTACTAGCAATATACCACTAGCTAACGGTAAAGGAAAACATCGAGAAGAAACCTGTGTGTCTGAGGCGTACAAATACCTCAGAGCTTGAAGTTGCCAATCCGCGGTGGGCACGCGTGGTAATTAAGCCCACACTCTCTCTCTCTCTCTCTTTCTCTTTGAGCGAAAGCCGTGGCCTCCAGTGAGACATTTATAGGCTAAAAAAGTTATTATTATAAGTAAATTTTAAAATGTATGCCAAAAAAGGAACGAAAATTATATTATTGTACTCTTAATTTCCTCAACATTCAAGAAACAAGGAAATAGTAACTCGTTTTAATAACTAACAGAATGAAGAGCCGAAATACCCTAAAAGCTTGCTATAGAGCCTCTATTTAGTGCGGAATCTCTCTTGAGAAGTTATTACCTCCTCAGAGAAAGTTGTTGGAGCAGTTGCCCAAGCAAAGGGGCACATTTATTATTGACCTTTGTCAGTATTGGTTCGGATTCAAAATAACAGAGTATGCTGTAATATAAACTCTAAAAGCATAACCTAGCTAAATAATTACTTGTGTAATAATACCTTCCTCGGAAGCGCTCGTGGCCTAGTGGTAGAGTGATTTGATTCAATCACTCGGGTTAAGCAACAATAGGCGCGGTCAGGTGCTGGATGGGTGGCCGCCCCGTGACTACCACTAGTGGCGTTTGATCCGAGCGCTTCCGTGCTTCGCAGGGCACGCTAAGCCGTTTGTGCCGGCTGTCATGTAATGGCAGTCGTTGAGCCATGTCAGAGACCTTATGGGCGGCTTGATAACTTCTGACATTAAGGCCCGCCACGAATTGAAATGAAATACCTTCCTGCGATCCAGGAAAAGACCCGTACCCCAGCGCTGGGGACATACAAGGATTGATATTGAATATCTTAACACTTCATATGGCCAAAAACAATAATACTGCCTCGTTGTCCAAGCCACATCATGTCTGATTACCATGACAGAGGTTGTGTATTCAATTCCCACTGGAGGCCGCCGCACATTGTTATAAATGGACTCCGCCTGCTGTGTGGTGTCGGCCTAGAGAATAGCACCAAGCCAATTCTTCCCGCCGGTGTCGTAAAAGGCGACTAAGTGACACAAACCGGGGGATGGGCAGCAGCGCCCCCTGCAGTACAATTCCACCGAACTGCGATCCTCAACCCGCATGCCCCGCGTTGGGGATGATGGGCATTACCCCCTATGATAGCACAACGTGGCGCTCTTTAGGGGAGGGCTATGTCCAGCAGTGGACCAATATAGCCTGACGACGACTGGGTGTATCTCATGTTTGTGTTGTTCTTGCCTGGTTACCATAGCACAGGTTATTCCAGGGAAGTTTAATTGATACTGCGTGTTTTTGACCGTTTTTTCTACAAAATAATCTAAGTCGTAACATAATTTTAATTTCAGTGCTATTTTAGATGTAAACCATTTTGACTTTAACTGTGTGAATGTTATGATTAAAATTGTAACCTACTTCTATGCTTCTAGAGTATTCTTTATGTAATATAGACAAGGCCACGACAAGGTCAGACCAGCAAAATTGTAACAGCTACTGAGCATGGAAAATCTCAGGAAGGTCACAAGAGATCATTGCTTAATACATTGTATAATGTAGGTATGATCCAGGAAATCAGCTGCATTTGTTAAGTTTTTTTGTAATTTAATACTATCCTCCTAAGCCCTGGCGTCCAAGAAATAGGACATCACGGATGACTTTCTTAATTCACACCCAATGATTTAGTAGGAAGTCCAGAAAACTTACTGTTCCAGGTCCAATATTTTCCTCATTATTTTTTGGCCAACAAGAAGTAACATTTCTTCATAATCTACGTATTTTTAGAAGACTTGAAGTAACTGTTACGTCCAGGGCTTAGGAGGCTATACTATACTTTATTGCTATAGATAGATAGATAGAGAACACTTTATTGCACAACCAGAAAAAAAGGATACAACCATGATTTCTCAATAGTAAGTAATGTTATACAATTGGCGGTCTTATCGCTAAGAGCGAACTCTTCCAGACAACCTTTGGATGGAGTGGATTGCATGAAGAATATAGTTGGTATGTGCATATACACATACTATACATATATGTATACATATAAAGGTTTAAAAATCAAACAATGAATCCTTCCCAATGTGCAATGTCCCTACACCCATCTAGAGGCCTTATGGGCGGCTTGATAACTTCTGACAGTAAGGCTCGCCACTGTCTTACAATCCTCCACCGACTCGGACTTGGCTCCCGGTGGAAATTGGCTGCTGGTGGAAAGAGGCTGACCAACCTGCTGGCCGCGGCGCCGCTGCCGCGCGCTCTCCGGAAACTCAACATTATCGCGGAGCGAATGGATATTCTTAAGAATAGCATTACAAGTGCTATCCTATAAAAACTAGATACGTTTATTTTTAATATTTTGTTTTGCGGATCAACCATTTTAATGCCATTTCAAGGTCACGCGTAAGGTATCTGAATAAAATGCACGCATGTGAAGGTTGTAGCGCGAAGCAAAGAAGCACGCAGCAACGCCCCCTGCAGTACAATTCCACCAAACTGCAATCCCCAACCTGCATGCCCAGTGTGGGGATTATGGGCATTACCCCCTATGATAGCACAACGTGGCGCTCTTTAGGAGAGGGTTATGTCCAGCAGTGGACTATATAGCCTGAAGAAGAAGATGTAAAGGTTGATGTGCTGTCAACCGTACACCAGAAGCACCGGCGTAACGTTGGTGGGCTCAGTTCTTGTCTACCTTTATGTTCTTGTTTTTCTGGTTTTTATTTCTATTCTACAGAAACCTAGCATTACCATATCGCTTAGAAATGCATGGGGCTGTGGACTACTTCTGTCATGTCGTCAGAATAGTATTATGATAAAAGATCACATGTTAGATTTTACATATCGACGCCTTACTGCTAAAACCGACTATCTGCATGAAATGTTGTTATGCACACAATAACAAGTTTTAGTATAGTTAACGACATCCGAACCTTAAACTCGAGTTTTCTCGAAACAACATTTCATGCAGATAGTCGGTTTTAGCAGTAAGGCAACAAGTTTTAGTATAGTTAACGACATCCGAACCTTAAACTCGAGTTTTCTCGAAACAACATTTCATGCAGATAGTCGGTTTTAGCAGAAAGGCGTCGATATACCTATTGAAATTATTGTTTATTATATCGCATTATGTATAAGCCTGTAATTATAGATGTAAACTTGTAGAAATACATAAAAAAAAGACTCCGGTATATTCTCATACTTACCCTGAGTGTCTAAAGTGCCAATTTCACAAAGTAGGTACTATGTAAGCAACTGGTTGCTTATTTCTGAATATCACTACCTAGTTCACAACTCATACATCTATACTCAAGAACAAGGATAACAAAATAGTGTGCTAATGAGGTGGTCAAGTATAATTTTGTCTCTCCATATTACTGAAAAAAGAACATGGGCACATGGACACACAATACTTAGTGAAATTCTCAATTCCGAACCGGACATCACAAAGCTAAGTGGCACTGGAATAAAGTAACTATGACCTGGTTAAAGCTGACATGGGAAATTTTTGGGCACTTGTCTATGTCAAGCATGAGGTACCACCAGCCCAAGCAAAGGAAATCTTAGACCCATCCCTGCTAGAAAGCTCTGATAAGAAGCAGCTTCTATTTAAGTTGTATGCTGTTTCAATGGTTGTCACGAAGCAATCACTTTTAGCAGCGTGGGGATTATTGGCATTACCCCCCAATGATGGCACAACCTTGTGCTATGGCGCTCATTAGGGGAGGGCTATGTCCAGCAGTGGACTAATATAGCCTGAAGAAGAAGAATAAGGCTGGCAATTTTACTGTGCTACGTTATTGTTTAGGTCTCTTATGTACTTTCTGGTGCAAGTGTATGTAATAAAGGATGTTCTATCTTTCTAATATAAATACCATACCTGCTTACAAAATGACACATGGAGTGAGGTGAATATGAACTCATATTATGATTCTATATACTTAATAATTACATTCAACTTCCCATCATCAACACTCACTAATCATTGGTGATGGGACATTGTATGCTACTCTTTTGCACAAGTTGGATGCCACTGTTTCACTTGAAAGTGTTTGGTGTCCATTGTTTGGGAAAACTGCTGATCCTACCAAAAGTGATCAACATATTTCGTCTTCGTAAACGTTTCAAACGGTACAAATGTGCAAATGAAAGGAAAGTAATAGGAACTGGAATAGAAATTCAAAGCTTTTGCAAGCCTAATACCTGTGGGGCGCTCAATCGGGCCATTACGATGTAAGCCTACGCAACACTAAACACGGAGTAAACATTCGAGGTTAATCAATAAAATCTTGATCGAACAACAACAAATCGACTCCCGTTGCGAAATAAAACACCAACAATGATCGTAGAGCCCGTAATGGCCAAAATACTTACGAGAAATCATAGACGTGGGCCTTCGTCGGCGATGTTTACAATATCCACCACTGCACGCCAACTCAGTCGAGAGAGTCACAGTAAACACATAATAACACCATTAACAGCTCACTGAAACGTTTATCGCGACAAAAACAGCGTTTTAATTGTCTAAATACATTGAAAAATCCGTGTACGAGTTTTTATCAATAAATGTGGACGCCAAACTCCTGCGGGAAAAACTACAGCGAAGTTAGCTACGTTTGGTTTCGCAATTCAAGGTCGTGCTTGTCTATGCTGATTTGTGACGTGTCTATGATCATTGTTGTCTATGGTGTAGGACGTAGAACGTTATGACACACGTAACCACAGATTATATAAACTGCGTCTGAAGAGTGTTTTGGAGACACGGATGTAAAAGAAAGTCTTTCTTTTACATCCGTGTTTGGAGATATGTTTCTTAGTCCCTATGGTTTTAAAAGTAAGTGTCGGTAAGTGCTAGATGAACGCAATTAGTTGCATGCAATTTGAATATGCGTAAATGTTATGCTAGGATATTATTTTAAACCACATTTGTAATTATTACTAAAAATAGTTTATTGGGGCAAAAGTACATGACCGTACATCGCAATTTTCCAAACACCTAGTTTCATGCTTAAGGTTGTAAGATAAAAAAATATTATTATATACATATTGCTTTTTTGGTTTCAAGAAATTATGGTTGAATAAGTTGAAACAATTGTTGTGTGAATTTGGGTTTGAAATTAAACAAAATTAAAAGACGTTGCTGTAATTCACGATTAGGTTTTCGATTTTATTTTCGATAATTTTGTCATAATATTAATTTCTTAACAAGTATTGTAAAACATCGACTATCTAAATCACAAACTAAAACTAATATGCTTAGTACATCAATGTGTTAAAGAAGCCAGAGCGTAAAGTTAGTGGTGTGCATCATCTGGAGACAACATAGGTAGTGTATAAAAGAATGGTAACGTGACACCACCGACGGCTGTCACTATTGAACTAAGTGATAAAATTAAGATGTTAGATTACTTAATTTAAGGTGAATAGAGACTGATTTAAAATTTCAACAATTTAGAGGAGACAATTTTTTTTCGACAGTGCAATAATGAGATCCGTTTTAATAAAACCGTTATTATATATTTATATTTTGAGGCTGTAACTACTAATTGTTATAAAAAAACTTATATTTAGTCAACTATGTATGTATCTACCAAGTACCTAAGTACAAATTATTAAGTGCTACAAAAAGAAATGAAAAAGTACCCACTTCCACTCATTCAAAAAAATTGTGATACGATTATTAAAGATGTTCAGCTATGAATATTTATTTCGTATTCGTAAACCATAATATTACAGTGTACTATAAAATCCCATCACAAATGCCTAATCTAGTCAAGTTCAAGTTTTCTAAAAGAACCTACAGTTGAGTGTAAATCTTGGGTCAAATCATTTTTCTCGAGAGCGTAGAGATCAATGCTCATATCATCAAGTGCCAGCAAATCATTTCTGTATACCAATAATTTGCGTTTTAATTCTTCAATCATGTCTTTAAGTGGTACAGTTCCACCATATTCCTTGGGCAGAATAGCAGGATCCACGTGTTTTGTCAGATCTTCAGCGTTTCGGTGAAACTGCAAAAAACAACACTGGCTTAAAAATTGTTACTTTACGTTCTATAGTCTAAATATTGTTTTTCGTAATGTTGGCAATGCTCTGAAGTTAGAAGCGTTCATATAATTGGGTAAAAGACGAGGAGCTTTCTCTATTGGTCAGATTTTGTTAATAGATGATTAGGCGGGAGATTTGTAAAAGTTTGCGCTAACCATGACTCGATCCTTGAGTTTATCACTGAGCAATGAAATGGCAAACTCGAAGAACTTTACGCCGTAGTTGGGGATGTTCACAAAGTGAGTACATTTGTGGCGCATCGGTGTTGAATTCTGAAAAGAAAATAAAAAGTTATCGCTGGTGACGGCTTCTCGGAGACTAAATTATTTATTATAGGTATAGGTACATAGGTGCTTGTTCCGCAATGATGGTGTAGCATTTTTTAAATTTGGATTTCGATTTGATAAAGCCGATAACTCACCTGAATGCAGTTGAGCATGGTTCTGACGTCAGTTAGTGACCATAGGCTCAAATGCGGCATCTGCATGCCGGCTTCGTCGTTGATGTGCGTGTAACCGTGCAGCTGAGACCGCGGCTCGTCCAGATAAAGCTCAACGATCATGGAGTGGACGCGCGCCATCGTAGGCCCGTCGAACGTGTGCGGGTCGAAGCGGCCTGTTCAACGAGAGAAGACAAATAGACTAAAACGTACACAGGATCACCTACGGTCCTAAACTAATCCTAGTCGGATGCGCTAAGAATTAAACAAGGACATCACACCTTCAGCTGTTAGTTGGCCAACGTATATACAGTCTATTTATTCTTACTTGTCCAATTCTAACCTTAAAATTGAGATTAGATGCCTAAACTAGACATTTTCTCGCAAATTCACGAACTATGTTTATAAAATTGGCAGCGTGTTCCAAGTGTTCCAAAGAATGTTCCAAGTTACTTAATAAAAAGTTAAGTTTACGGGTAGAATCTTGTTTACTAAATTGGAAAAGTAAGAATAAATAGACTGTATTCCTGAATTCCATGGATGTATCAATGACTTAGGGTTTTCTAAGTTATGTACATTTGTGAAATTATAGTAGAAATATCACTCAACTACCTTAGCGCTTTAAACTGCCAATCCGTGGCGGGCACGTGTCTTTCTGAGAGAAGGTCTGTGCCCCCCAGTGGGACATATAAGGCTACATAAATAAATGTATCTTATTCCGTGGAAGGTTGGTAAGTAATAAGTAGGTAATAGGTAACTTAGTGTTTCGTTAAAGGAGAAAGTCTAGCTAGTTAATTTAGTTGAACAGTATGTTTTTCAGTACATCAGTCAAGCTCTACAAACTGCGTTTCAGCAGTTGAATGCTACAAAAAGCCATGTCCGTCGTCTAAAACGAATGCCCATTCACTCACGTTTGTTTTGTTTACATACAACTGTGGGTTTCCTGGTTCTTTCCTTACTTAAATACCTGTATTTGTCATCTAACTAGTTAGGTACAATATTACTGGAAACCGTAAAGTACTTAAGTTTTTTAGCCACAAGGATATAAAACGGGTCGTTCCACCATCTCACGTAAAACATCTTTAAAAAACAGGAGGGTCTTTAAAGTACCTATACTTACCTACAAATCTAGGTGCCTACATACGATCAGACAAGATGATGACCCTCCGCATCCTTGTGTTTGAGTAGTGGCACCAGTGGCACACACAACGGAGTAAGTAAGTGCATGCCACGAAGGGTAAGACTATCAGTGTGACTAGTGACTCTACATACATGTAGCTGGCATAAATGCGGTGGCATACACGTACTATGCGCTTACTTACTTGATTGTTTACCGAGATGTTCTACAAACATGTGTGAATGAGTAATTCCCTTTAGGAATTTGTGTTTTCCTGCGATTAGCCGCCTTGGCTTGTAGGATCCTGACCTCTGTAATATTTTATGTTAACAGGAACCAAATTATCTACTCAGAAATGACTGGTGAAAATGACCCCGCAGATATTTGCATTTGGGCAGCGATATTAGATACCCAGCGATCTTTGGATCCCGAGGGTGGATCTTGTGGAACCACTAGGCGTGCATATGCTGAATGACGCTGCAGCATAGACCTAGTACCTAGACCTGTTAGTCGTTACCTACTAATCAACGCTAGATAAAATGACCCTGCGTCCATTAGCGTCTCGTTTAGACAGCGGCACTCGGCAGCGATCTTCAGATCCAGAGTGTCGACCGTGGTCGTCGTGGACGTCGTGTCGTGGAACTACTGAGAGTGCAAAGAATTCTACATGATAGAACAAGTGCATAGACCTAAGTAAAAATATACCTAGGTATCTAGGTGAGTATTTTAAGTAGGTACCTACTAAGTTACTAATTCTAGACAAAATGACCCTGCGCCTATTAGCGTCACGTTTGGGGAGCGGTACAAGGTACCCGGCGTCGACGACTGTAGCGATCTTCGGATCACTGCCGACTTCGATAGATGACGACCAAGTGGTATGAAACCACTGAGAGAGCAATGACAAAACACTAGTTATTGTACGTACGGCCTAAGTTAATCACCGAAGCTAGACAAATTGATCGTGGGTCCATTATTAGCGTCGCGTTTGGGCAGCGGCCCTAGAAACCCGGCGTCGATGACGGCGATATTCGGATCCAGAGGGTCGAGCTTGTATAACCGCTTAGCGATAGACCTCTGTCAAATATTATCTAAGTGTGTTTTATTCCTCACCAATGGTAGACAAAGTGACCCTGCGCCCATTAGCGTCGCGTTTGGGCAGCGGCACTAGCCATCCCGCGTCGATGACGGCTGCGATCTATGAATCCAGAGGATTGAGCTTGTAGAACCACTTCGGACGTGTGCCGGATGACGCTGCAGCCTTGAGGAAGCGCTTAGACCTCTGTCGAAAAATTTATCTAGGTGTTCTGGGTTACTCACCGATGCTAGACAAAATGACCCTGCGCCCCTTAGCGTCACGTTTGGGCAGCGGCACAAGGTATCCCGCGTCGATGACGGCAGCGATCTTCGGATCCAGAGGGTCAAGTTTATGGAACCACTGTGGGTGCATCTGTCGGATGGTCAGGTAGCGCTCCAGCATTGAGCACGCTTGAGGAACTGAATATTTCTTCGTACGCAGGAACCGGAGGAGGAATGGGGTGTCTGTAAGAGGAATAAACAGGGACGGTGAGCAGTTGGTTGTCTAACGCCTATAACGTATTGGAAAAAACAATAAAATTATACATCCTAACGGTCGTATTTTAAATATCACTTTACTATAAGGCCAGGTTTTCACGGTCTTAGTACGTTCGGACGGTTTTCCGTGACAACACCAAAATAGCCAATCAGAAGCATGTTTACTCGGATGGCGCACTCGGACCGAGCGCACTAAGACCGTGAAAACGCGGCTTTAGTTCAAAAGTGTTTATGTAGATAAGTGTACATGTAAAAGTGTAGATACATTAGACCATTAGATTAGATTGTATTAATTTTTAAAAATTACATATTTGACGCTATAAATTTTAAATTCTCTCTCTTCAAAAGGTATTTTTTAACTTTTAAGTGCTAAATGATTCATATGGTGAGCATTAACCAATTTTAAGTATGAGTAACGTGTTGCCTTTTTTGTGAATTAGATGCCTTTTGATTGTTCTAAATTATTAAAATTACCAAACGTTCGTAACATTTGATACATAAGTATGCGGCCGGTACGATCGACTGCACATTAACCTTTTTATTAACTAAATTTAAACTAACATTCTTGTCGCAAATTCGCCCGTAACTAACTGACATTCTGATGTGCTGTCGAATAGAAAAACTCGATGTTAAAAAGGTAGCTCACGATAAAATCTACGTCGCAATCGAGGTATCATGCAATATCGTCGCAAACATTATATTTAAGTAACACCTTTTTATAATGGTCACTAAAAAATGTAAGCAAACAATATTCACAATACTGGGCCTAATAAATTGTTGCCCGAACAATTCTAGCAATTGTATTATTTACATTTTACGACCATGCACTTGCGGCACGGTCGTTAAATGTTAGCGATCATAAAGCAAACCACTTAGGTAGTATAAAAGCTTCTTTTTACTAGTTTTACAGTGCCATTCTTTGCTTTGACAACATCAGGTTAATAGGGATCAGGATGTTTCCACATTACCTCTACGTATAACAATTTAATGCTACCTACATACACAGACTTAATAAGACCTTTCTGACAAGGAGTATGGGCTTAATCACCACCCGTGCCCACCGCGTATAGGCGATTACCATCGGTTAATTAAGGGCCAATTTATGTGACACCTCAGACGCTCAGATTTCCTCACGACGTTTTCCGTTACACAGCTAGCTAACTAAGAAAACAAAGTCATGGTTACATTAAGGAATCGAACCTTTTGGGTGAAAGGCAAGTAGCATTGCATGAATGCTTTTCCAGTCTACCACCTCTGAGTCTACCACCTTTAAAAAGGACAAGAGCGAATTTGACTCGCGCACAGAGGGTTCGAATATCAGGGCCCACACCGTGCATATAGTTTCCCCAACCTATTCAGCATTTATTGGAACAAATTACCACACCACAGAAAAGAAAAGTTGGTACATACATAGAAAAAAAGAACAATTCACATAAATACGATATAGAATAGGGCAAACTCAGAATTTTCGATCCTCTTCTATCTTCGGATAAGTCTCCAATTATGTCACAGGACTAAAAAGTTCCAAAAGTTTACGTTGCACAGCATGTCGATTTCAACCCTTGTATGACTCCAATGTTGCGGCACGGGTCTCTTCCTGCATCGCAGGAAGGTTAGGCCATGCACAACATGTATTTTCCTTCAATGCTGGCAGACATACTAAATCCTAAAAACATTTGAATAAAGTAGGTAATAGAGATTGAGATCATTATGTAGAGACCACAAAGTGGTTGACATTTGCGCTTGATAATGGCAAATTACGCTCAACACTGCGATGCGGAAATATTTTAGGTACGTACCTACCTACATTAGGCAGTCTACCTTTACATTTCCGTTGTAAAGTCGCCTGTAGTAATATCAGCGATAAAGGTCGATATTCAATACCAACGTACCAGTGCGGCAAGACTTGATAGCTGGGTGCTTCTCAATGAAGTGTCTCATTTGAGCCAAAGAGTGGTCCCTCATAGCCGGGTCTTCTCTCAGCTCCAAACGCGCCTGTTCCCACATTTCCGAAGGCAGCTCTCCTGTTTCACGTTCCTTCTCCTCTAAGAGACGATTGCGCTCCTCGTCGCTCATTCGGGGAGCTTCGGGCATTTCCGCCTTGATTTCGAGCTCTCTTCTGCAGTTCTCGGGCTGAAGGACTGAGGTCGCCATCTTGGACTTTCTGTAAAGAGGTTTTATAAATTAGAAAACAGTTTATAACGTTGGGAGAAGTGTGGGAGACTAACTTATTTAGTACTTAAGTATGTAAAAAATTGCTTCTTCACTTCTCACGGAAGTATCAGGATTCATAGTGAATACAATTAAGAAAAACAAGACTTATGTTTATGGGTGACAAAGGTGAACAATAGGTATTACTTGATAAAAAATTATTCCGATGACTTGAGACCTTTTTTAGGCAGCTTATAAAAAGATATTATTTGCGTTCAGGAACTTAAACTTTAAAGCGATTGAGTCGATTTTCGTTCAAATACCAGTCGTACCACACCATCTACCATGTTGAGAGTTGCAACACGCACGCGATACCATGAGATTCTTGACCCGTTTGCGCGAAACAGCTGTTATTTAACACAGAATAGAATGGGACAGAAGTTCCGATTAGATAAGCTAGACCGATCTACATGACGCTCTAGGTAGGTACGAAAACTAACTGTTTACTTCGATAAATATACTGGATTTTCCAGAAATCGACGTCGGCCCTTCGAAGGCTAATAGAACAGCTCATGGATCGCGAGAGTAAGATGACCTTAGCAAAAAATCGTTAGTTCACAATTTTAAATGATTTAAAAATTACACCTCATATCAGTTTTTCAACTGCCGAAGGTCTGTCAGCCTTCCAACGGACAACGTCGACTTCTGGGAGATCCTGTATAACAAGGCAGCCTTATAAGGCGTTTTAACTTTCGAAATGGCATTATAATTTATTTGTTTGTCACTAACCCTCCACGAGAAGACAGTACGATATCGACTTCTGTTTTTGCTGGTTTGTGACACAGAATGAAAATCACTGTTCTTAAAAGGCCACCACGTTGCAATTTCTGTCATAAGGTACGTGCAAATTGTGTTGAAGTTGCTGTAAAGTAGGTGGTGCATGGATATGTCACTTTTCCTCAATAAGTCCGGATTATTATAGGTATCATTGTCGAATACTGCTACTTGCGTAAGATAAATATTTACCCGGTTAGTTTTAATGGAGGAAATTCAACGAATCGTAGGCCCTAATTTAATTTAATGCTGGTATTCTGGTATTGAACTTTCTGATGTATAAAACTGCAATATACCAAGGTACTTTAATAAGATAAAATCAATATTCATAGAGATTACTTGCTATGAAGTCTGGGATACCTATACAAACAACGAAGAGTACAAATGAGTACAAATGAGTACAAATGATGTACCTACAAAGAGCAGTCTTATCGTTAAACACAATCTCTTTCACGAACTTTAGTAAGATGGAGAAGACTAAAAGAAGACGAGAGTAGGTACAGTCTATTTATTCTTACTTGTCCAATTCAGTGAACAAGATTCTAACCTTAAAATTGAGATTAGATGCCTAAACTAGACATTTTCTCGCAAATTCATGAACTATCATGAACTTTGTTTATAAAATTGGCAGCGTGTTACCTAAAAGAGTGTTCCAAGTTACTTCATTTATGGAAATATGGCAGTTTTGGACTAAAAAGACACAGTTTAAGGGTAGAATCTTGTTTGCTAAATTGGACAAGTAAGAATAAATAGACTGTAAGTAAGATTCGCTCCAATGTAAAAGGAGTATCTTCTTCTTCTTCTTCAGGCTATGTTAGTCCACTGCTGGGCATAGCCCTCCCCTAATGAGCGCCATAGCGCAAGGTGGTGCCATCATTAAGGGGTAATGCCCATAATCCCCACGCTGGGCATGCGGGTTGGAGATCGCAGTTTGGTGGAATTGTACTGCAGGGGGCGCTGCTGCCCACCCCCCCAGTTCGTATCCCTTAGTCGCCTTTTACGACACCCACAGGAAGAATTTGGGTTGGTGCTATTCTCTAGGCCGACACCACACACCTCTATTTCATTTAAAAAGGAGTATATTTAAATGAAATAGAGGTTTTTTTAATTATAACTTTCTTAAATGCAAACCGTATATTTTAAGGATATTTTTTTTAAATAAATGTTTTATACCTACTCTCATCCGACGGATAGTGACTATAATTACAACTTTTTAATAAAATCTTTTAATTAATCAGCTTTCTCAAAAAAAATTGCAAAACTTAACAATGTACTTAGTTATAATTATTAATTTATTTTTATCTGCGATCTGCCCCAGTACTCGTGATATTAATTCTAAAAACTTGCGTTACAGTTTTCGATGCGCTTTTAAGTTTCAAGAAGTATAATAGTAATGACTAAAACGTCTATTTAAATTGCTAATTCTGCAATACCTACTTACTGTTAGTTTCGCGAAAGGGGAGGTTAAAATAATAGCAACGTGCGTCGGGTGACAGCGATCTAATTCGACTGGCTCAAACAAAAGAATCTTAACCTACCTTACATACTAACATCCCTCCACCAATATTTTGCACTTAATACTAGAAATCAAAAAAACTGTTTGTAATCAACGGGCTTGTGAACGCGATGAGAACGACGCGGGCCTTCAGAATCTTGAGGTCGCGGCTGCGGTGGCGGTGGCGGCGGCGGTAGCGGCGACGACGACGGCGGCGACAGCGGCGGTGGCAGTGCCGGCGTCCGCGCTGGCGCTGGCGGCGGCGCACTCTCCGCGTCATGGCAATCAAGCCATTCATCGGACTCTGGCACTTCTGTAGGAGCAGTTACTGGCTGAACTGGACTCGGTGGTGACTTCCAAGAGTGTGTTACCGCTAACTCTAGCTGAACGTCGGACGCGACTGGCGCGCTTAATAATGCTGAAGGTTTTATTACAACTGGTGGCCTTGATTCCTCCACCGTGTCCTGGGATGACCTTGGCTTTTGTAAAAGCTCTGAGCAGCTCGCAAACTCTCGCTCCCTCTCCTCCTTAGACTCGTAAATCTGATTGTTGTGCCTTTTCACGATGCGATCCAAATCTGGCAAATAAACTAAGTAGGCAGACCTACCGAGTTTCTTCTTAATTACACCTTTTGTCCACTCGCTTTTATTATGATGGTAAATTTTTACTATTACGGCATCGCCGACTTTAAAGTCTATACTTCTTTTTCCTCCATAATATTTACCCTGTAAGGACTGGCATATTCTTACGTTTTCTGACAGTGCTGCATCGGATGCTGGGAGAGGATTTATATTCAACAAATCTAAACGACATCTCAGTTTTCTACCGAAAAGAACCTCAGCAGGAGACTTATTTGTTGACGAATGTATTGAATTACGATAATTAAAAAGAAATTCATTCAACTTGCTATTTAAATCCGCATTATTCTCTAAATCGCCAATAATTATTGATTTAATAGCTTTTTTAATTATTTTAACGTAGCTTTCGGCCTGGCCATTACTGGCCGGATGGTAAGCTGGTGATGTCAGGTGATTGATACCGTTCTGTAAGCAAAAGCTTTCGAACTCCGATGAAATAAACGAAGTTCCATTATCCGTGCATAGGGTATGAATTAACCCGAATCTCGCCATTAATTCAATCAATTTTTGTATCACTACTTTTGACCCGTACCCCTTGCTGACGTCGTAAACTTCGACCCACTTAGAGTAGGCATCTACCACGACTAAGTACATTTTATTATTCATCGGACCTAGAAAATCTAAATGCACACGATGCCATGGCTCTGGAGGGAAAGGCCAGGGGGTAAGCGGCGCGCGAGGCGGGCTAGGCCGCAGCTGAGTGCAAATCTCGCAATTACTGATCGTAGCTTCGACATCCGCCGCCATACCGGGCCACCAGAACCGTGCGCGGGCATCGGCTTTCATTTTATTCACTCCCATATGACCATTATGCAATTCTTTCAGAACCGCCCGTCTGCAGCCTTCCGGGATAACAAGTTTTGTGCCTCTCATTAAACAATCTTTCTCAACTGACAGTTCAAGCCTACAACCGAAGTAAGGTCGTAAGTTTTTATCTACGACTTTATTTGGCCAACCTAATTTTGTGTACTCTATTACTTGTGCAATAATAGCATCTAATTTTGATGCAAGTATTACGTCGCACAATGTAATAAACTCAAGGTTTGGCCCTAAAACGAAGTTTACATAACAAGTCTCGTCTAAAAAGTCCTCTGATAAGGGAACCGGTTTTGAGCTGGATTGAGGGGCAAGCATGTATTGTTTACGTGAATCTGCGCACAGTGGAACAATGGAGCGGCTTAAATAATCTGCACATTATTGGATGCGCTATTGACGTATTCAATAACGTAGTTGTACGAGGTTAAAAACAAAGCGTATCTCTGAAGCCTATTGGCTGAAACTTCGGGGATACCCTTTTCAGGGTGGAAAATTGATATTAGTGGTTTATGGTCCGTTCTGAGTGTAAAAGGTACAGCCCGGCCATACAAATATTGGTGATATTTACGTATTCCAAATATAATGGCGGTTGCCTCCTTCTGAATTTGGCTGTATTGTCTTTCTGCAGAGTTTAGTGATCTTGACGCATAAGACACGGGTTTCTCTGTACCATCTGGCCCAATTTGTGACAGCACTGCTCCTAAACCCCACGGTGACGCATCTACCGTCAAAATTATTCGCGCATCCGGGTTAAAATGAGCGAGAGCGGTATCAGACGCCAAGATATTTTTTGCGGAGGTGAATGCTTGTTCGTGAATATCCCTCCAATCCCATTTTACATTTTTTTGCAAAAGTTCATGCAAAGGAGACAAAATACTCGACGCGTCTTTAAAAAAAATCCTATAATAATTCACTAGACCTAGAAAGGATTTTAATTCTGTCACATTGCTAGGCCGTTTTGCATTTAAAATGCTAGCGACTTTATCGGGTGATTTATGAATACCGTATCTGTCGATAATAAAACCTAAGTATGACACGGAATCTTGGAAAAAGTGACATTTAGATTGTTTTAAAACCAAACCGGCTTTTTCCAGTCTTCTAAAAACCTCGTTTAGTCTGGCTAAGTGTTCTTCTCTAGTTTTTCCTGTTATCAAAATGTCATCGAGAAATTGCAAAACTCCCTCATTCAAAATTGATTGATTTCTGTGTTCATCCGGACCCGTTAAAATGTTTTCTAGTGTACGCTGGAATATTGCCGGTGCACTAGAAAGACCAAACACTAACCTCGTAAATTTATATAGCCCCCTGTGTGTATTGATGCATGTCAGGAGCTGTGAGTCACTATGTAAAAGCAGCTGATTATATGCGCCCGATAAATCTAGCTTAGTAAAATGAATTCCGCCGTGCAGTTTTGAGAATAGTTCCTCAATTCGAGGAAGGGGGTATTTTTCTACTATAACTTGCTTGTTTAAAGTGGCAGAATAATCTGCACAGAGGCGGATCTTCCCATCTTTTCGCAAAACAGGAACAATTGGGCTGGCATAGTCAGAAAAAGTGACAGGCTCAATGATTCCTAGGCTAACTAACCTATCTATTTCTTCCTCTAGCTTAGCCCTCAGAGCGAATGGCACTGGCCGTGGATTATTATAAAAACCCGTGGAGTTAGGTTTTAGGTTTAATTTAACTTCCAACCCTTTGCAACGGCCCAAGGCGTCTGAAAATAGATGCGGGTATTGTTTTTTTATGTTTTCCATATTCACAACTTCACAACTGTTTACTTGACAGATTTGCAGATTGAACTTTACTATAAAATCACGTCCCAATAACGGGGGCCCCCCATTTTTCACTATAAACACTTCCAGGGTTTCTGTTTGGTTACGAAAACTAACAGGCAAGGTAATGCTGCCTAAGGTTTGTATGGCAGTGCCGTTATAGCTCTGTAAAACCTTGTTTGTTTTGCGTAACTGGTAGCCTGGAAAATGTTTGAAATAAATGTCATCTGATATCACGGTCACTGCCGAACCCGTGTCGACTTCAAAACTTAAAGGAATTTTATTTATTGTAACCGATTCCTGCATGGGTTCTCCTCGGTAGCAGCGAATATTAAAAAGCAACTGCTTACCATCATCGTCACCATCATCCGAGCAGCACTGCAAGAAATGTTGATTAACATTTATTGCTTTGTTCCTCGTAATACGAGTACACACACGGTTTAAATGCCCTTTTTGGCCACACTTGGAACAAAATGCATTTTTGAATCGACACTTTTTATTATCATGCCCGAAATAACCGCACACTGAACACCGCTCTGAAGTACGTGACGCCTCTCGTGGTGGCAGCGACGGCGGCGCGCGAGACGATGACGCAACGCAATTAGCAGAAGACATCTTGTGAACTTCGAGCGCTGGGATCTTAGATGAATCAGCTCCCTGCCGGGCTCCTTGCCTAGCGCAGCGTACGCTCTCAGATAACTGCAGCGCTTTTTGCAATGTCAAACCCTCCATAGGCTCTGTGAACAGGCGATCTCTTTCTGGACCCACACTCAAACCTATCACGAACCGGTCGCGTAGCGTTTCCTCCAATGAGCTCAACGGGAAATCACAATCCTTGGCTAGACTGCGTATACGTGCTGACCACTCCGCCAAGCTTTCCGACGGTGACTGAACAGCACTGTGGAACTTGAACCGTTCCGCAAAACTACACTTTTTAATTTTGAAGTGTCTGTCCAATATTTCCGTAACTTCTTCATAAGATAGGGTTCCGACGTCTTTGGGCGATGATAAATCTCTGACGAGTCTGAAGGTAGTTTCTGCTAAACTACTGAGCAATATGGCTCGGCGCTTTGAACCCAACTTGTCCACGTTGTTGTCGATGTCGTTAGCTTGAAACCATTGTTCTAAACGACCTTTGTACGAACCCCAGTCGTTAATTTCGTGATTAAACACTGCTAACACTCCAATCGATATGTTAGCCATTATATAGCGTAAGATTCAGGCTGCGCCACTGTTAGTTTCGCGAAAGGGGAGGTTAAAATAATAGCAACGTGCGTCGGGTGACAGCGATCTAATTCGACTGGCTCAAACAAAAGAATCTTAACCTACCTTACATACTAACACTATTGCATTTAAATGTGGCGGCATCTAGAAGGCAGTAACGTTTATTTATTTGGTATTGTACAAAATCACAACGGCAAACATGCTTTTAATACGAATTAAGAATTTTACACCGCCTTTTTCAGAAACTGTTAAATTCTTGAAGGTGTAAAAAGATCAAAAACGTGTTCTGTCACATTTTTCATTTTAGAAATAGATAGGTACCTACCTAATGTTTGTTTTTACCATCGCAAACATACGATCAAAACCGGATTTCCCGTTTCGTTAAGAAACGAGGTCTCATTTTGCAAGTGACGGATAATCATCGTTAATCAGTATCCCTAATTAATACCTAAGTTTATTGCTTTTTTCCTTTCTGTCCCATAGTATCGTTGGATTAGTCGTTAAATTATGTGTGTCGGAAAACAATTTTTCGATTCACCGATCCGTTTGCGAAATATTAGGATAAAGCGCAATTTTTGTTTAATTAGAGTATTGTGCACTTGCACTTGTGAGCCTGAGGATGCCTCGTGTTAGAGGCAAAACGCGTCGCGTATTTTCTCACACAAGTATTGGTGTGATTCCGCAACCTATCGCCTACAACCGTTTCTCCGTTAAAACAGTTAGCCGACAGAACATTTCATTTATGACCCTAACACCATTGTCGGTGGTGGTGTGTTCGTGTCTTCCTTCTGCTTGAAAAAGTGGGAAGGAGGGCGGTGCATTAACTAGCACCATGGTGCTTGTGGGATTTTTGGCGGTATTTAGCAAAGTAATTTTCACATTTTAATGCTTTTAAGTAGAGTGTACTCCTTCCCCCTCTTCAAAACAAAGGCTTGGTTAGGCGGCTGTTTGTAAAAACGTGAAATAATTTAGGGTACCTACATAATAATGAAGTAAAAAAAAGCTATTACGGCAAGATAGGTTTTACAAGTCACTGAGTAGTAGTCGACAAAATTACAAAAATTTAATTGAAAATTAATTAGATGAAGTTGTTAGTTTTACAAAACTGCACTTTGAAATTACTGCATATCTTATTAATTACAAATTTCATAATGTCGCCACTATTTTAGAGTTGCTCGCATGTAAAGTATTTTATTTTTTATCTATCTAGATAGATAAAAAATGTACCTAGGTAAATTGTTTTAATATTGTATAGGCTGTAGTGGATGAGAGAGGTACGTTACGTACTTGAGTCACAGATTTTTATTCCTAGTACAGTAGCCCGCTTCCCTTCTGCTTTATTCTAGTTCGATTTTAAGTACAGTCTCCACAAAATGTAAGGTTTCGAAGATTGTATTTTTGGTACATAAATAATTTATATTTCGTCTAGAAATCCCCTCTTCTATAGAACCCTACAGTGCCCCACACGCAATTGCCCGGTTTTTTTTCTCTTTACCAGGCAATGGTATAGTTCCCGACATGAATTAAGCCTTAACACTTCCAACAGACTGCACCGCAGTTTGGCGACATTAAATTTGTAAAACCAAAAAAAAA
Source organism: Yponomeuta sedellus (assembly GCA_934045075.1). NCBI lineage: Eukaryota > Metazoa > Arthropoda > Insecta > Lepidoptera > Yponomeutidae > Yponomeuta > Yponomeuta sedellus. The sequence continues at coordinate 10,943,836 of OW203744.1, read as the reverse complement.
TAAGTTGTGTTTTGCTCTTAATAAAAAAAAACAAAAAAAAAGGCTAAAGCCAATGAAAAATTTACACTACCTCGGTACGTATGTGTTAAAATTAAATAAAAGTCAACATTCACCAATGTTTGGTGAATGTTGACACAAATAGCCCACAACGCAGCTAGCGTGCCATAATAACATAACAATGCAAACTTGACTCCGATACGCACCGCGCAATCCGGCTGACGAAACGCTAGCGAGTTCAATACTCAAGTTCAGTAGGTAGATACTGACGAAATGTCATAGATTCGATATTAACCCTTGTATGTCCCCACTCCTGGGGCACGGGTCTCCTCCTGCATCGCAGGAAGTTTAGGCCATACTCCACCATGGGGGCCAAGTCCGTGTTAGTGGAGGTTTGTAAGGAGTTAGCGGGCCTTACTGTCGAGGTTAAAAACCCGCCCATTACGCCTCTGACATGGCTTAACGACTGCCATTACATGACTGCCGGCACCACGGCTTAACGTGCCTTGCGAAGCACGGGGGCATTCGTAAAAAATAACACTATGCGGTAGTCGCATGACGGTCACCCAGCACCTGACCGCGCCTGTTGTTGCATAACTCGAGTGATTAATTCCAATCACTCAGTTCGACTCGGGTTCGGGCCACGAGCGTTCATAGAGTATTGTTAGGCGAATGCTACACGTCACTATCACGACAGAGAACACCTAAATAACCGCGCCAAATCCTGTTGGTATCCTGACGTTGGCGATAGTAATTTGGGTAGAATTTGACAGACGATTGGAATCATTCTGGATTGGGTGCGCGTACCGTAGGAGCTGATTTCTTTAAGTCGCTTTGGGTTGCTAACAAGCGCCACCAATGGAGTAAAAGTCATAAATTGTGTCGAGTGCTTACCAAAGTTTTGGTTCAAAAATTCAAGAATCGTAGACGAGTTGTTGTAAATAACAAACTAACCGATATATTTCAGAAATTCATGTAGGTATTAGAAATTACCCTGTATAATTCCTCTCGATGCAGCGGTTGTAGCGGAGCGGTAGAACGGCTTCTCAATCGGGAGGTCGTGTGTTTGAATTCCGATACAACCAATGACTTTGAAAAGTTATAGTAGCAATACCACTCGGTAACGGTTAAAGAAAACCTCATGAGGAAACGTGAGTGTCTGAGGTATTCACGTCAGCACTTGAAATTGTCAATCCGCGGTGGGCACGCGTGTTAATTAATCCCAAACTCTCTCTACAAGAGAAGGCCTGTGCCCTGTAGTAGAACATATCGAACTTGGATTAGAAAGCTCTTAAAAGACATTTTTGGCCTAAATGCTTCTTCTTCGTCTTTAGGCTATATTACTCCACTGCTGAACATAGCCGACCCCTAATGAGCGCCATAGCGCAAGGTTGTGCCATCATTGGGGGGGGGGGGGGGGGGGGGATAATGCCCATAATCCGGGCATTATGGGCATGCGGGTTGGGGATCGCAGTTCGGTGGAATTGTACTGCAGTCGCCTTGTCGTAAAGTAGTCGCCTTTACGACACCCGCGGGAAGAATGCTTCTTGATGCAGTTTGAATCAGTTTTTTTCTCTGTTATGATATAAGGACTTAACTAATTATTCCTACAAAAAAATATGTCTTCCGAGACCACGGCACCTGAAAAAGTGCCGACGTTTCGGCACTTTTTCAGGTGCCGAAACGACGGAAAATTGTAAAAACGTAAAATAAACGAGTGAAATCCGTATAAAAACAGTTTTTATTATATCTACCAACCAAGTATAAAATTTTGTGGCAACTACTGTATTATACCCATATTACCTGACGAGTTTGTATTTCTCATCACCACACCATTATTGCTAATTTCTATTCAGGTGAGAAGTCGGCGTCAGTTGCAGTGTGGCTTCACAGTAGCTCTTATGCTGCATGACATAAGAGCGACTATCTAGTGTAAGACCAGACTGTCGCCATTGACCTTGTAATCCGCAACTTTCACTGAACTACGGATCTGCAATTTGTTTTGTATACTGAACTCAATTTTGTTGGTTTCGTTTGACATAGAAAATACTCATCGTCGTACATCATATCTTAAAATTCATGGTTTCTTTGGTTTCTATATGTTACGTACATTTGTGAAGTTTAAGTTGCTATACCATTCGCTAGTGGTGAAGGAAGACATCGTGAGGAAACCTGGTGTCAGAGGTGTTCACGTACCCCAGCGCTTGAAATTACTCTCTCTCTCTCTCTCTCTCTCTCTCTGAGAGAAGGCCTGTGACCTTCAGTGGAACGTATAAAGGTTACATAAAAATATGATCTGCTCTTTCGTCAAGCAATCTCACTTTTCGGATATATTCCTATTACTAGCTTTTACCTACCTTCTGGATACATTTATCTACCTAGCTGTGCCCCGCGGTGTTACCCGCGGTTTATCCATTTTACCACGGGAATAAGATATTTTCCCGCAGTAAAACGTAGCCTATCTGTTAATCCTGGGAGACAGAATGCCCAAATTTTATTAAAATCGCTCCACTCGTTCAGACGCCACAAGAAGTAACAAACATACACACTCACAAACTTTCGCCTTTATGATATTTGTGTTATAATGATATATAATATAGCCGCCATCACATCACTATAGTGTGACGTGATGTGATATGGGATTTTTTTACACCCTATATGTATGATATAAAAATGAATCGATGTTGGTAAGCGCAACTCTCGAGAGCAGCTGACCCGATTTCACTGATTCTTTTAATAAAATAAAAAGGAAATAAAATAAATTAACCTGCGGTACGAAGTTCGCTGGGTCAGCTAGTAGCCTATATAATCTAATCTAGGCTGACATTCGATCTCGCCGAAGTTATAGCTGGCTGTGCTATGCCAAGCCACGTCAAAATACTACCCATTTGTAACCTAGCAACGTCCTCTGAGCTTGCTTGCGTTTTAACGTCATTGTTATATGTTACAAATGTAAATAGACCTTAGAGATAACATTTAAGGTTCGTTTTAGCTGCGAGAGTTAATGGCGACTTCGCCAAAGGTGGATTTCAAATATGGAATTCTATGTTGATAACACTCGGATTGTAAACATCAGGATGATCGTAGGGAGATACTTATTACGATGCTACATTTCACATTTCTCAGCACATACACTGATTTTAAATTGTTTTCTTAGTTTAAAAAGCTTCCACATATACCGCAAAAAACCTAGCTATTTTTCTCCAAAATATAGCAAAAAATGTAAAATGTAGGGATCCGTAAGAAAAAGTGCCGGAACCAGAACGAAGACTCAGATCAATTTGTAAGTAAAAAGTATCTTCAACATTAAAATTATTGTATTATGAATCTAAATACCGAATAGTTACTCGAATGGCACCATCTGATTTTCAGCCCTATGGTATCTTTATCTAAATATTGTAGGTGTAGGCATTATGATTGATAGCATTCTAGACCAGGTTTGGCAGAATTATGTGATATAACTTATTTATTTCTCATATTCTACCATTATTAACATTATGGTAATATTAAGAACTTGACCTCTACACCTTCTTCTCGTATTCTGAGAAATAAATAAATTTATTTAAATAAAAAATATATTTTAGACATCGATATTGACATTTTTGATTTGACTTGATTTGATTATGTGTCCAGCAGACAAAAGTACTTAATTTCAATTAAAGTAGGTAAAAAGGCTGGTAGGTACCTATCAAATATAATTTATAGTGTTTGACTTCAAAGAGAACTCGTAATATTTATAGGTATTATACCTGCCTCTTTTATTATTACACCTAATAACTATAAGTGAAGTGAACAAAATGTTTTTTTTAAGTTTCTTGTAGGAGACCACAGAATAAATGCACTCACCTGACTCGCTCTGCCTTTCAAAAACCTTCAGCGACATTCCCAACCCACCTTCTTCCTGGAAACGGGCAGCTAATCAAATTCAAAATTCGAACGCATTATTTATATTTTTTTTAAATTGATGCGCGACGGTAGCGGGTCGGGTACGTCACGTGATAATAGCTGGCCCGGCTGAACTGGAGTGGAAGTCAGGCCCTACGGGCAGCGCGGTCGATGCACCCTAACTGTATAATCCCGAATTTGTGACTTCCAGTACGCCGTAAATTGGAGTGCCGTGATACGGAAAGCACCGTTGGTTCTTCGAAAACGCTCTGTGCATTCCCCTGGGCATTGTTGCGGATTTACATGGCTGCAGTCTGCATATTCTGCATTGGATCAATGTAAACGTTTTCGATCGAGTTCCGAGATCTAGACAAACAGAATGGCTCCTCAACCGGTGGAATTGATACGGAAGCGACCAAATTCGTTGCAAATTGATGAAATTGCTTCAATATTAACGTCCTGTGTTAGAGAACGCAGAAACATAGTATTTTTTTGGAGCGCAGGTACCAAAGGTGCATACTGCACCTTTGAGGTGTATACTATACTAGCTTTTGCCCGCGACTCCGTCCGCGTGGAAAAGATTCAAGGAATAAAATTTTGCAACCCCGTTCACTCCCTTAAAGGTTAAATTTAGAACAACGGCGAATCACGTGTTCAATCAATTGTGTTGAAGAGTATTTATTTTAAGTTTCAAGAAAATTAGATGATATTCTTTATACGTCCCATACAAATTTTGGCAATCCTTTTGGCGCCCATAGGAGTTGAATTAAAAAAAATCCGGTCTTATTCCTTGCCTACATTATTTATAGAACCCCTGTGCTATATCAGCTTCCTTGGTCCAACAGCTTGGGCTGGGCGTTGATGAGTGAGTCAGAGGGACTTTGAATTTTATTTATAGTATAGATTATAAAAACAGTACCTACACACGTTACTGTAACAAAACACATTGAAAACATAAAAAGAAATGTAAGTAAACGAAAGGTACCGTGTTACTGCTAATGAATAGAGACAACTGACTCAGCAATATGCTGAGGAGTATGCAGTCAGCGCTGATTTTCAGTCAGCACCATAAAAGGACTAACTAGTAAAGTGGTTTGGTGTTCATAGTATACTACAAACCTATGTTAGGAAATGCCAGCTCCTTCTTTACGATAGTATTTTCTAAATTAACAACCTACCTACCGGTAGTATTTCGGTCTAGAATAGTAGCATCAGCGAGCCTAGCATACTCTTGTGCAAATGATTGCGTCGCCGACGCGTTTGGAAACTGCCCAACGTTACGAACTTGGGAAATATCATTAACCTCGACACCATCTCAATGGAAAAAGCAGCTATTTATAGACCTTGTATTTTATTTCGGTCTATCTGCTTGTATTGCCATTTGCAATGTTGCTCGAGGAAACATAAAGAGCTCTACTGAACAAGCAAACAACTTTTGTTGAGAGACATTCTGTAATTGCCTGAAATAAGTATGTCAGCTGTACCATACAAGTACTATACTGACATGAGTCTACTTAGAAGTTTGACATTTTAACAGCTTCAAGGGATTGTAGATATCGATATCAACCCCCGTAGTCCCCAATGCTGGGCCACGGGTCTCTTTCTGCGAAGGTTAGGCCATACTCCACCACGGAGGCGAAGTCCGGGTTGGTGGAGGATTGTAAGGCAGTGGCGGGTCTGACTGTCAGAAGCTATCAAGCCGCCATAAGGCCTCTGACACGGCTTAACGACTGCCATTCTATGACAGCCGGCACAAACGGTTTAACGTGCCTTGCGAAGCACGGAAGCGCTCGAAAAAAATGCGAGCGGCAGTAATCACGGGACGGTCACCCATGCACCTGATCACGCCTGTTGCTGCTTAAATCAAGTGATTGATTCCAATTACTCGGTTCACCTAGGTCACTAGCGCTTCTGTAGATATCAGTATCAGGTTTTAATTTCATTTTAATAATACCTCCACGCGTTCCCGAGATAAAGAGGTTTAGATATGCAGACGAACGGATAACCAAAATGATGCTATAAAGGTCCCATTTTTTCAGGTAAGGAATCTTAATAGAGTAAATTTAAATAATATATGGCTACGACCAACAGAGATAAAGTTTGAGTTAAGTCGTTTTAAAAGAACAATATATACACCTACATTACATTTACACCTAAAGTCTTTGGCAATCTCAGTTAAGTACGACTGTACAAAGCACGAAGACCCGTTACCGAGTACCGAATTGCTCGTGGAGAGTACCCATGCACAGGCTGGGAGCAATGAGCTGTATGCCTAGCACGTACTTGTTAAAAGGGCGCCCTCGCAATGCGATTCCCGCACCATCATCCACATAACCCAAGGTTAGCTGGAAGGAATATTAAGCTGGCCTTTTCGGTCTTCTCGGCCAATCCATAGTATCTGTGGTATCTATGTACGTCCCAAAGGCAATATAGTGTAATTTGAAGTTTGATTCTGTGACTTTATTCAGTAAATGAAACTTGTACTTTTAAATTATTGCACATAATAATAGCCATAGTAGCCTGCATCACACCACACCATCACCCCATGTTGAAATTCCTGTGTCTCCTAAAAAGCACAGCACATACATGATTTCGGTGGACTACTTGCATTTGGAGAAATGGTCCTATAGGGAAACGATATTTGTTTCCATATAAAAAACGGACAACGTACCTACTTTTGTCATGTAAGTAAAAGTACGTGTAAGCGGAGTGAAAATGATTGTCAAAAAAAGTATCTTCAATGTAAAACAACCTCTGGAAGCACTATAGATAGATAGATAGAAAGAATATTCTTTATTGCACACAGAAATTATATAAAATATAGTAAAAATGGCGGCCTTATACTAAAAGCAATCTTATTTAAAAGATTTTTAGCTACCAGAGAATATTTTGTGCATATTTTTTTATGAAATAAATAGTTTTTTATGTTGTAGATTTATCGGGATAAGTCTGGGTTGTTTGATACTCTATCGAGAAGGTACATGCTAAGTCAGCCGGACACCGGTTTGGGGATCCGTGAAAACGCACCATCTAACTGGTTCGGATTTGGGTACGCTTTTTGAAGTAGTATGAGAGGGAGAGATGATTTATCTAGGTATCTAGAAAAATGAACACCTTTAACCACTTGATTTTAGTGCAATAAAATAATTCGGACACTTTCTAAAGTGTTAGCAAATTCATAGGCACCTACTAAATCGATATCAACCCTTGTATGTCCCCACTGCTGGTGCACGGGTCTCTTCCTGCATCGCAGGGAGGTTAGGCCATACTCCACCACCTACTATATAATTTACATTATTTTTAAGTAGTTTGTAACGTACCTTAACATTTGTAATAGTTAAAAACAGTGTTAATCGCACCATAAGGGAAGAACTTACTCCTATGATACAGCTTACCCTCAGGACGTTACGTAGTATTGTAAGAAAGCCGTTTATACATAATATTGAAAGTTAAATTGTATGTTTTTTGTCAATAAATTACTTACCTATGTAAAAATATGTTGGTATTTCTTTCTATGAGGTAAAATGTAATTACCTTATTTCCCGAAACGTCGGGAAGTAAGGTAAATACGTTTTACCTAATAAATAATCGCGATTTGACCCGTTTGATATATAAAAAAAAATATGTTGCTTAATTAATTACCGAAACTCGAAAATCTGTATACCTATTTGTAAATGATTAATTGTTTGCACGCTCAACATCAGTCCTTGATCACTGTTACATCCAGATAAGCAGCACTTTTGCATTCAGTCGGGTGGGCACGCTCCCCATAAATCTTCCACATAATTGGTTCCTACAGCCTAAACAGGTTCAGCCAATTGTGTTACTGCAATGTAACCTCTTCCGCAAGTACTTAGTTTTAATAATGGCTTCTTTTCTGACCAGCCCCGATCGCTTGTCTAGGGCTTCTGACATCTAAGCTAACCTCAGATTAGATTGGTTGAAGTGACATAGGTGAGATTGTTATAGACTTACACCCAGTTTCGCGTAAGTACACCAACAATCTGTTAATCTACTGTGAAAAGCTGTGTGTTTGTTTTTGTTCGTGTAAATGTTTTTTTTTGCTTTGGGCTTGGCATGTGACAGCTGTTAACAATAGATTAACGGCTTGTTGTTGTACCAGAAACCGAGGGTTTGTGCTAAACCATTATGGACAATCAGTGAACAGATTAAAAAGACAAAGGTCTGTGCAGTAAGTCCATAAAATAAAAATAATGCCATCTCCACACAAACCTGACATTGACAGAATCCTAGTGCTGCCATTAAAAAAATCGAATTAGCCTAGTCAAACATTCTTGAGACTATGGCGTTCATATTTAAACTAGCAGGCTCACGTAAGTACCTTACAATAGGAGAGACCTTAACATTTTTTATGAAGATAATTTTCTTGAAACTTAAAATAAATACTCTTCTACACAATTAATTGAACACGTGTTTCGCCGTTTTTCTAAATTTAACCCTTAAGGAAGTGAACGGGGTTGCAAAAAAGTCCACGTGAACGGAGTCGCGGGCAAAAGCTCTCACAAGATATACACGCATCAGCTTAAAGCTGCTACAGCCTTACTATTAAACTTGGTGTGTAAGTATTGTTTAACTATGCAGTGTTTTGTCTCTTTCCTTCCAACTGAAAATTACATTCAAATGACGTGAACAAAACACTGTGCAACTATACCAGGCTTATACGGTGTTTATTAGTAAGAGCCTTGGTGTATTAATAATTAGTAATAATAATATCAATATTATTACTACCCCTTCCAGCCGCATAATCGTGGGTTGGAAGAAAATACTATCTAGTATTAAGCTCGCTTTTGTTTTCAGTGCAATAAAGAATTTTCATTCATTAATTCAGTATCGGTTGACCCATTAGCATGTTGATGAGAACCAGAGGTTTGAAGTAGTACAGTCTACAGCACATCACAACCTTTACGTGCTGGCATTTTAATGAATTACGTTAAAGGCTACTTTGTAACAAAAATGCTAAGGTTGACCTGCTTCCGACTGTACCTACGTAATCGTAACGATGAGTATTACATTACCAGCAAAAAGGTACAGTTTAATATGTATCGTTCCAATCAGGCGTATCAACCCGGTACTCAGCTCTGTTTTCAATCCTAGGTAGGTACATTCAACAGCGGATAAATCATTGCATTTTGGTTGCAAAATGTATGTATGTATGTATGTATGTATGTATGTATGTATGTATGTATGTATGTATGTATGTATGTATGTATGTATGTATGTATGTATGTATGTATGTATGTATGTATGTATGTATGTATGTATGTATGTATGTATGTATGTATGTATGTATGTATGTATGTATGTATTTATGTTCGATTCTATATTCCCTCGGATTTTCAAGCGTAATATCATGGAATTTAAATTCAATGGTAATATCTCAATCGAATCCTCTTATATAAAAATACAATAGTAGTAGGTACATTGTGTTGGCATCAGAATGCTAATTTTGGATCCTCGTTAATTATGATTTATGACGTAGAGAAAATCCCCGTGTTTTATTTTCAACGACGACCGATGTTTACGTACTGACAATGTTACTATACATGTTACATGTGCTGTTGCGTAGATAAAAGAATAACAATTATCTACAAAGTTAGAGAGTTTGCGCATCAATTTAAGTAGGTACCGCTTAACAGCGTGAAATACTTTTTCTCTCTCTCTTGGTGCTACTGAACGCTAGTATAAATCATCTCATTACGTAGATGCTAAGGCCAAAGTTTTAAGTATACTTATGCACTCAATTCTAACAACTTTTGTCCTCCTAATATTTATATTTTTCGAAATGTCACGGCTCACAGTTACATCATTTAACGAGGTCTTTACCCGCTCAACCAATATCTAAATCAGATCCAGCCATACAGAATGTCCATTCCACGTATCATTCATACATACATATATTCCTCGACCGATTTCGGCCACGGCGACCGCTCCAGCTCCGTTCTAATCGTCGCTGGTGTGCTCGCGTGCCTGGCTAACATAGCCGATCTAACCATTTTTATTTTTAATGCACTAACCCGTGCTAAGTACAAATTTAAAAACCTATTTATGGCATGGGTGAAATGTTTAGCCTCTAAATAGGTTTTAAAATAGCCGATCTTGTTAATGAATGTCTGCGCACAATGCGGGTGAGCACACAATTGCAGTAGTTATAGATGAGAGCACAGGGTGGGCGTGCTTTCAGTTCATTGCGTCGAGCATCTAGTTCAGAGCAGCGATACTCTTCAAAATGTTTCACTCCGGCTTTTACCAGAGCCTTCCATTCCGGTCGTCAAACGGCTGTTTGTTTGGAAGAAATCTATGTCGCACTTTTTTATGTGGCGCTTAAGTACATCTTTATACCTGAGGAGTTGTCCGCCATGTTTACGATTGCCCTCCTCAAGTTCAGAGAAAAAAATGCGTTGATCTGACATTCGCGATACGTGTCCACTCCAACGAAGTTGCCGTCGCATAAGATAGGCCTCAATCCCTGTGATTTTGGCCTTTTGCAGCACTTTCATATTTCGAATGCGATCAGACCAACGAAGGTTCACAATTTTGCGCAGACATTTTAGGTGGAAGCTGTCCAGCGTTCGTCTATGGCAAGGATAAACCGTTCACGACTCTGAGGAGTATAGAATGGTCGGCAACACCACTGCCCTATGAATATCAATTTCGGTAGCCAGCTTCAGGTCATGTGAGCTAAAAACCTTGCGATCCAGTTTGCCGAATACTGCGGTTGCGGCACCGATCCGACTGTTGATTTCAGCATCAAGGTCGCACTTAGATGTTATAGTGCTCCCCAGATAACGGAATGTATTGACCTGCTTAAGTACATCGTCATCGAGTTTGGTCGTCAGAGTCTCTTGACCGTGAACATCTAAAGACATCACTTGCGTTTTTCTGACATTTATTTTCAGACCAAAACTTCGACAAGACTTGTGCAAGGTATTCACAAAATGCTGCAGTCCGTCTGGGGAATCAGTCACAAAGCATAGATCATCTGCATATACAATGTCTGTGATCATTGCGTGAGACACTTTCGTTCGAGCCTTAAGTCTGGCAAAATTAAAAAGATTGCCATCATTGCGAAAACGGATGCGGATTCCTTCAGGAGTTGTAAGACTTCCTGCACTACGACTGCAAAGTATAACGCGAACAGTGGGGGTGCTAGGACACACGCTTGTTTCACACCACAGGTAACAGGGAAGAACTCTGACTGATCAGCGTTTACAGTGACGCAGCTCTGCGTGTCGTCATGCAGGAGTCTCAGAAGTCTCACAAACTTCTCCGTGCATCCAAATTTCTGCAGCAATATCCATAGCGGTTCTCGCGGTATAGTATCGAATGCCTTCTCGAAGTCAACAAAACAAAGATACATATTTGTTTTGTTTTGTTTTTATTACTACGACCTTGTTCTCTGCTCTTTTCTTTGAAGCATTATCTATCGTATGTATGACGTATGTGCATGTGTATATATTTACAGCCGCAAAAGGTATACTCTGATAAATTATCAAAAAGCATCTGTTGGTATAAACCCAAAGCCAAGCGAAACATTTATTACAAGTTATGTACATAATAACTCGCTAACAGTATAGGAAAACATTGTGAGGAAACCCGTGTGTCTAAGGTGTTCAACTACCTCAGCGCTTGAAATTGCCAGTCCGGTGGCACGCCTTAATTTATGAGAATATGAGATGAGAAAACAAACTTCTTTTGTCCACGGACCCCTTAGGAAATCAAGTACAATTTTAAATATACTTAAATAAATGGCTCGTAATGTATTGTTGCTTTTTTATTAAGGGGGCTCCTTAATAAAAAAGCAACAATCCATTTCCGACCATTTATTTAAGTGCTACAAATTACAAAAAAGTATTCCATTTCGATACGATTTACTCACGTTTTGGCATCACCGCCTGCACGTACATTTCACTCACTTCACAGTCAGCCAGTTTTGGACAAGGCTCGCCTGTTGACTCATGTTCGCCGCGTAACTTAGTAGCACGGCCTGAATAGCGATTACGAGACTTTTGGTGGCATTTATCTATGATTGTTAATTGGTCTATCTAATAGATAAGATTTGCTGTATGGTGTCGGCCGAAAGAACAGTACCAACGAAATTCTTCCCGCGGGTGTCGTAAAAGGCGACTAAGGGACACAAACCGGGGGGTGGGCAGCAGCGTCCCCTGCATTACAATTCCACCATACTGCGATCCCCTACTAGCATGCCCAGCGTGGGGATTATGGGCGTTACCCCCGCAATGATGGCACAACCTTGCGCTATGGCGCTCATTAGGGGAGGCCTATGGACATAGCAGTGCACTGATATAGCCTGTAGAAGAGATAAGATTGCGGACCCCTTCACATGTGCTCGAGGACTCCCAAGAGGCCGCGGACCACAGGTTAAGAAACACTACACTAATAGTATTAGGGAATGTTTTTCGCAGTGCAAACTGGAGCCAGAGTGCATCCAGAGTTAAGTGAAAGTACTAGGCTAGCAGAATCGAATGGGAGCGAAGTCGATGACTCAGCTTTTCTACTGCCGTTTTAACTGTACAGTACAGAGGAGGCTAACTGCACATTTCTAACATCATTCTCAGTGCGCAACGCGAGTACTTTTGGTTAGCCAAGCTCGCTACAAATTATTACAAGGTTCTGGGTCTCCATAACGTAAGGTGGGAAATATGAAACTTACGTAGCACATTTATGTTCATTTAGGCATATTTATTTAAAATTCGCTATTCCTGTAACACCCTAATTAAAGAGCCAATATACACCAATTTTTGTTATACAATTTTGTTCTCAGGCTTATAGTCTATACCATTATTTATATACATTATTATATATACAGAGTATGTATGTACGAATGCATGTATGTATTTATGTTTAAGTATTATACTTAGGATACAGGAGAAGTTCGTGGGTTCCATTCCCACTGTGGGCCACAGAACATTTGCACATTTCTTTTAAGATTGATTCGGGATAAAAAAATTACTATGTATGAGTATCACAATTTTTTTAAGTAGGACAGGTTACACTTGACCCCAGCCGGTCACGCCTGATGGGAAGGGAAGACGGGGTCTACAATGTTACGTGCTTACCTGTTAAGTGCCGGTAATCTCTACTTTTAAAGGTTCAACTGAATTAAAATTCATTAAACATAAAATTTCATACATACATACATACATAACCTCACGCCTGTATCCCAGAGGGGTAGGCAGAGACCAGAGACTGCCACTTGCCACGATCCTGACAGATCACCTTCGCTTCATCAACGTTCATCGTTGCATGCATGCACGCTGGTTCCGGGTACTTTTTATCTAGCCTTTTGCTAATACATCCCCTATTTGGTCGATGTATGTCCGCCTGGGACGTCCCTTACCAGCCCTTCCACTCACATTCGCAATATATATTTGTTTCGTCAATCTTTCTTCCATAACATCAAATTATGTAACGAAAATCCTATTTAGAAGAGGGCTGCCACAAACACGTACAGTGCTACACAATTTCTTTATTTCCGAACAAGAAATAAGTCTCGCGGATGTACCTGCGCAGATGACCAAATTTTGGATGTGCGGCAAGTTGATCGACCAATCAGATAGTTTCATTTTATGGCAGGCCGCGCGCCTTTGTTGCTATTAGTTGATTCAACGTCATCGATGCAGGTGACTATTAGTAGTTTGGCAATATTAGCGTGAGCGAAATAGGTAGCGCTACTACGGCAATCAATTATGCACCTTAACCGTATCGGTTAAAGATCGTGTTGAATGTACTTATGGCTTCGGGTACTTTCGTTAGACTTCTTCCTAGTCTGCGCGAACGTAGATTCCCAAAGGGACTTTTATGATGTGTAGTACTGTACTCAAGTTTGTTTTGAAATCGGCGTTATTCATCGCCACCTATGACTTAAGCCGCGGATACCTACAAAAATGCTTTGTTTGCTTAGTAAACAGCCTCAGCTAATCGGGGCCCACTCACGCGCACAGGAAGCACGCGAACTTAGCGCACAGATTAGTAAGTATTATGCGCGATAAACCGCACGCTATCAACATTTTAGGTCGGTATTATATATGTGTCTATAAACAGCAGCACATTCACCTTTATGAGCGTAAGCTCTAACGTTCTGAGGACATTAAAGAAAAAAATTAACATCTGTCGATTGTAATTAACCTGAAACGATATTTACCTTCGATATTTATTATATTTATTCGACATAGGGCCTGGTTATGCGCACTAAATCGTGAGCGAATCGATTCGTTTGTCAAATTCTATACTAATTGGACAGTCAGATGGGAAATGCGCGTAATTTTTCTGTTTTTCCTCCCATCACAATAATTTCATCTGGTCCCAAACTGGGATACCCTGTACTATGGTTCCCAGGCAAGGACGTAACAAACATGAAATTACACCCAGACTGAAGCAACTTGTACATTTTGACAGCGGCCCCCGTGGGAATCGAATCCACGACCTCTACCTTGGTACCCAAGCGCCTTAACGGCTTGACCAACGAGGCAGTCAACCGAGGCAGTCAAGTAATATAGGAGCAAACTGGCGCTCCCAGAAACCGAAGTGTTCTTACCACAGATAGATCTTTTCTTACACTAAATGTGGTCAATCAATTTAATATAATTATGATTGCCTGGAAGAAATTGCTTTTAGAAATAAGGCTGTCCATTGTACTCAATTTTTATATAATGTCTGGCACTGTAATTTCTGTGTACAATAAAGAATATTCTATCTATTTATTTGATTCTAGTGTCGTATAGTTACAATAGAAAGAGCTAGTTTATGTGATTCACACGTTAAAACCTGGGGGTGGGCAGCGCCCCCTGCAGTACAATTGCACCGAACTGCGATCCTCAACCCGCATGCCCAGCGTGGGGATTATGGGCACTACCCCCTATGATAGCACAACGTGGCGCTCTTTAGGGGAGGGCTATGTCCAGCAGTGGATTAGAGGCCATAATCTCGGAAACGGCTGCACCAATGCCCACTCTGAATTAGCTAAGAACAGAATAATCCGAGTGATGCAGCCTATAAACGTAAAGTGTGCCTTCTCTCAGAGAGAGAGAGAGTGTGGGCTTTATCACAACGCGTGTCTGCTGCGAATTGGCCATTTCAAGCGCTTTGACGTACGAGAACACTTTGGAGTGCTTAGTGCGAGTTTGACAGATCCAATCGAATAACTTTACTACCGCGTTAATCGAGCATTGAGTAGTGAGTATGAGTAAGTTAACCGTTCGAACTGGCAAAACACTGTCACAGTACAACTCGCACTCGCGTTTATTCGTGTTTTGGCTGGTAAACGTGTTCACTTCTCAACGTAAACCATTACAACTCGCACTCAGCAATTTTAATTTCCATACTTGACGCTAGGTGGCGCTTCCTCGATGCCATAGAAATATGAGTTTACGTTAACGCGATCGAGTAGTTAAAAAACTCGCACTAAGCACTCAGACGCTTAGCTTTCCTCACGACGTTTAAGATAACAACCATCTTGCTTAAATTAAATTTTTAGGTGGAGAGACCCTCGACCAGTCAAATACAGTTTGTTTTTATTTCACAAACAACATTCCGGATCGCAATGACACTTTACCAATATGTTTAGAGAGGTCACAAATCGAGAGGACACTCGTATTTACAACTGAGAATAACAGAATAAAAAAGAAATTAGAGCCTCATAAGACTTTTGGTTTTCCATATAAACTATATATACCTATACAAGGCTATCATTTCTATTCGATATGTTCATTTCCATTGAAGCGCTCGTGGCCTAGTCGAACCGAGTGATTGGAAGACACTTGAGTTAAGCAACAAAAGGCGCAGTCAGGTGCAGCATGGGTTACCGTCCTGTGACTACCGCTAGTAGCATTTTATCGAGCGTTTCCGTGCTTCGCAAGGCAAGTTAAGCCGTTGGTGCCGGCTGTCATACAGTGGCAGTCGTTAAACCATGTCAGAGGCCATGGGCTTTAACAACTTTTGAGAGTAACGCCTGCCACTGTCTTATAATCCTCCGCCAACCCGGACTTGGCCCTCGTGGTGGAGTATCGCCTAACCTTCCTGCGATACACGAAGAGACTCGTGCCCCAGCAGTGGGGACATACAAGGGTTGGTATCGATGTTCAACACGATCATATCTCGATTTGTGTCCTCTAAATATTATATGGTTTAGTTTCATTGCAATCCGATATGGTGTTTGTACATAAAAACTAATCTACTTTTGTATGGCAATCTCCTCGCGAGGCGCCCGCTTAATTATGAAAACCGCATTGAAATCCGTCCTCACTTTCAGTCCTATGATGTGGGTAAAAAAAACCTACTACGTAGGTATTTACTAATTATCTACATTCCGGGTCATAAATGTCGTACAAATTCCTCTTTACCTCCTTTTTGTAGTATAGAGTAGAGCCTTTGTCACTTAAAGTTTGATGATAGCACTTCTTATATTCGAGATACTTGAACACATAGTTATAAATTAAACGGGTCTAATCGCGATTATTTATTAGGTAAAACGTAATGAATTACCTTAATTCCCGAAGTTTCGGCAGAGTTGCAGTTGGCCGTGGTCACGGCTTAATATAGAACTATGCATGAGTATAGCGAATCATTATGAAATACGAGTACAGTACTACACATCATAAAAGTCCCTTCGGGAATCTACGTTCGCGCAGACTAGGAAGAAGTGTAACGAAAGTACCCGAAGCTATAAGTACATTCAACATGATCTTTAACCGATACGGTTAAGGTGCAGAATTGATTGCCGCAGTAGCTCTACCTATTTCGCTCACGCTAATATTGCCAAACTAATAGTCACTTGCATCGATGACGTTAAATCAACCAATTGCAACAAAGGCGCGCGGCCTGCCATAAAATGAAACTATCTGATTGGTCGATCAAGTTGCCGCACATCCAAAATTTGGTCATCTGCGCTGGTACATCCGCGAGACTTATTTCTTGTGTAGCACTGTACCTACATACTTAGCTAAACTTCAACTGCCCTACAAATGATTTCGCAACTCCCCATGGTCGCTAGTGCAGGATAGGAAGCCGCCAATTTACGTCTAGAATTGCCTCCCAACTGCCTCTCAGCGACTTTGGCAATCGCAGGACAAGTTCCACCATTCGCCGAGTGACCAGCGATTACGAAACGAGCCCTGTCCGCTTGCCCAACGCTCCTGCATCTCGCAGGTTGGCACACTTAGTTGACAACTGGTTTTTCCGCTCAACAACGTCCGATCATTCGCACTAGTACTATTGACTTGTTCCATGATGGAACTACTGCCCAAATAATAGAACTACTGCGAATACTTAAACTAACTTCGCAGTAGGTAGTACCATTAATTATTTAAGATACCTACGGAATGCAAATTATAGTTGCAATTTTTGAGTAACTCCACTAATCTCCATTGAAAATCCACATTGGTGGGGATTTGTGATCTTTTGCTTTGCCTGCATTTTGCACGAAGAGGCGTTGTATAGACTGCTTATTTTAATGATAAATACAGTAGTATGTTTCAGTACGGGCCGCAAAGTAAACGTCTTGTAAAATGCACATATTGTTCTCTTAGGGCTAGTTTGTGAATTGAGACTTAGGCTAAGTAGTTAGTTAGACCTGAGATTTCCGCACTTAGCCTCATAGTTGGGCCATTGTACGTAACAAGCGCTGAGGTACGCTAACACCTCAGACACTAGGGTTTCCTTACGATGTTTTCCTTCACAGTCAGCGAGTAGTATTGCTACTGTAATTTCACAAATGTACATAACTTAGAAAACAAAGTCATTGGTACATGCCGGGGTTCGAACCCACGACCTCCCGATTGAGACGCCGGCGTTCTACACCGCTCCGCTACCACCGCTCTTCACCAACTACTTAACGTGCCTTGCAAAGCATAGCACCGCTCGGAAAAATGCCACTAGCGTTAGTCATAGTCGGCCACCCATCCCTGCACTGAACTCGCAATTTGTTGCTTAAGCTTCGTGGTCGTTTAAGATCCGGACTAGGTAAGTAGATAGGCTAAGTAAATACTTAGTGAAATTCTCAATTCGGAAGGCGGCCCTTAGCAGCGGCCACACAGAAGGGACGGGGGTGCGGAAAAGACGTGACCTCTTGTATAGAAAGAAAAATGGTATCCTAGTGTGGGGCCAGAAGCAATGTATGGGCCTGTATAAAAATGTGGTTGTGTTGTTATTATGGATTCCGAGGTAAATTACATTGACTATCATTTTACAGTAACGAGTATAGGTACCTAACACATGCCATTAACAAATAGATACCTTGATATGCTTTACAAAGGTACTTGGCTTGTACAAATGTCATCAGTCTATGTACATTTCCAGGTTTGTGATTTGTATGCATGGATACCATAGCACAGCGTATCCTAGATCAGAAATATGACAAGTCATTGTGCTGTGTGGAAGTTATTATTGCCTAGTTAGTTTGGCAATTTCAAGCGATAACGTAAGCGAAAACCCCAGGGACTCAGGTTTCCTCACGATGATTAACTTTACAGTTAGCTGGTGGTATTGTTGCGAAAAAATGTACTTAGCTTAGAAAACAAAGTAATGGTACCTACGTACTGGGATAAAAGCGGTCCAAGGTGGGCATGCGTGGTATTGAAGCCTCTCTCTCTCTTTCTCTCTGAGAGAAGGCCTATGCTCTGCTACATAAAAAAAGAAGTAAAATTTTAGATGCTGTTTCTTGTACATTAAGAATTTCTTATTCTCAGCTCTATTGGCCTATTATTTCCTTTTTCATGTTGCCCCGTGCCTAGCTGTGCCTCGTAGCTGTGCCCCGAGGTTTATTAGGGAAAATAATTGATTTCCCTTTGGGAATAAGATATTTTCAAGCAGTAAAACGGAGCCTATATGTTAATCCAGGGTGTCAGCTAACTCTATACAAAATTTTATCGAAATCGTTCCAGCCGTTTAGATGAAAAGATGTAACAAACATACACAGTCACAAAATACGCCTTTATAATATTATTGTGAAGTGTGGTAAAGTGTTCTCTATCTCCATCTATCTATTTATATTACTAGAGAACTCAGTCTTAATGTATAATTTTTCCAGTAAGTTTATTAGGAGCCTGTGAAAAAATAAAGTTGGGAAAAAGGTGTCGAGGATATGCTGGTAATGGACTAATGCTTTCGCTGAAATGCTTACTAATCTAAAAGAAAGTCCCAATTATCGAAAATACATAACAGCTTAACCATTTGTCATAATGGAAAATACACTAATGCTAGCGGGTTAGTGCATTAAAAGAAAATTAGGTAGTCGGCTGCCAATGACGTCACCATAATGGGTGAAAGTTCGAACTTTTACTTTCGGTGGAATTTGTTCTACATTATGACAAAACAATTCCTTCGATCACTTTCATTATGACAATATTGATGACCTTGTTCATAATTGGACTTTAATGTTTAAGAAATAAGGCTGTTTATGTTTCACCCAATGTCGTAATGAAAAATAACCTTGCGCAACGCGTTGATGTCTTTTGTATTGGAAGTGAAATTTTAATCAAGGAATGTAGGCCGCCCGCATTCTCTTGCAAAATTACAATGTAACAAATTTTGTAAAAAATTAAATTTTAATTTAATTTATGTTATTTATTTATCAAGGCGAAGATGGCGGGACGACCTCAATGTAGTTTTGCCAGAATGGTCCGAGTTAGGTGGAAACAGCGAGAGATGGAAGAAAAGACGGGAGGCCTGTGCCCAGCAGTGGAACTTGTGTCCCACTGCCTTTGCCCAGCAGTGGGACACATGTCCTACTGCTGGGCAGAGGCCTAGGTAAAAAAAATCGTGGTTGGACGGAGGACGTCTTGTACCAGTTTGGCTGTTGCAATAAGTCGTTGAATCTGTCCACTTTTTCTGATGGCAGTTAATTTCTTACTTAATAATACTCTAATTTTAATCAAACATCATCCCAAGACAACGTGGCTAAAACAAGAGACTTTGTGTGAAGTAGGCACCTAAAATTTACATAAGTTGACCTTTCCAAAAACACTGCATTCAGGAAGAAAAAAAATTAAAATGCTATGTTTAGAGATCCTAGAATACCGGATTTCGCTAAAGGTTTCGGTGACCAGATAGTTAAATGTACGCCTTCTGGGCCATTCATGTCTACCAAACTTTCATTAAAAAAAACATTAAGTCTGCTGTATTGTTCATAAGTCTAAGTGCAATACAAGTGTCATTAATAATAATAATAACATTTGCACGCTCAGGCGGACTCATTTCAACAGAAATTTCAGAATTTGAGGTATGAGGTACGAAAAATCAAGGGAAACTTAATAAAAATTAAACTTATTTTTAACTTATAGTTACATTAAGATCTATCAATTTTTATGTAAGCTGGATGTTTCCCAAAAATATATAAATCCTACTGAAATAATGTATACTCTAAAGTACGCTGTACAAGAAAGCAAAATGTATTCCCGTTCAATACTCAATCTTAAATTGTCCTTAATAAGAACGGATATATCGTCCAAATACTGATACGTTCCATTTAGGATAAATATTCCTTATTCTAGACTAACAAATACTTACTCACAAGTGGTTTAAAAAGTAGATAGATATGCCCCACTTGCTTACCAAAAATAAAATGAGGTTACATCTCTCAATAAAAATTTGAACACGCACTTACCAAGAGAAAACTCAATGGAAATTCCTTCCGAACAGAAAACTTCACAAAACGTTCACTGTTAGACAATAATTCCTATGTACTAATAGAAGTTTCTTCGAACTTTTTACTTAGAAACACTGAATTATTTATGTTAAAAAATATGTACAATATTATTTCGTACACCCCACCTCCTTGAGTGTCGAGTCAACACTGTGGAACGAGGTAGAGCTCATAGCCGTATTTGATAGGCGTAGCTATGGTTGTTAGTCTTGCCTAATATTGCTTGGATACTAGGTTCTTCACGGCATGACTTGAAATTCTCTTCTAAGAAAGTAAGATCCCCAAGGACTTTTCACTGATCTCCAAAGCGTTAATTTTTTCTTTACTTTTATAAGTAATGGCATTTTCCTTTTAGTGGCCAGTTGAAAAATAAAGAAAAAAGTTGAATAAAATGTTTTTCCAGTTTTGGAATGAAAACAAAAATGTTTGCATTCTTAATTCAAAAAGCGCGTCCATCTCATTGGTCAATGTAGCAATCAGTGCGCGTGTGCCCATTTTCTCAACTTTCTCTGGCCCAATTTAAGATGCTTGTCTCGTAGAACAGTTGTACAGTACCTAAGACCAGAGCTGAATTAATGACCTGCAGTTTTGTATAAAATATGATTGTTTGTATTTGCAGAACATGTAGAGGTAATTTGCGACGTCTCGTTGATGATCTAGTTAGAGTATTATGTATGATTGTTTGCAACTATACAGGGTGTATTAAAATCCTCCCGTCATTCTATCCATTCGTCAATATAATCTTCAATTTTTATTATGGGAAAAACTTGAAATCGTGAAATACATAGGAGCTCTTCAGTGTTTTTGGGACATTTTAATACTTCAGGTGGCAACGCTATGGGTGGAATAAATAATATTTTGTTGGAGAACCTTGTCGTGCCCGTTTTCGCTCGTTAAATACTAATCCGAAAGACTAAGTTAGTTTCGCGTTGTAGTGAGTATTTCTTCAACATGTTTCCTGTATCTACTCTTCTTCGTAAAGAACATCGCTAACGGAAGTTATACGTTGGCTCCTAAGGCGCTATGGAGTGCTAGTGCTAACTAGCGCCATCAATGGAATAAAATCATAACTTGTTTTACACAACTTTTTTTTTCAAAAAGTTAACATCAAAAATATAAATCTTGATCGTTTGAGTATGAATCGTCATCGTGACTATTTGTGTTGCCAGCACAAATAGTTTTACCCGGTTTTAGCAAATTTAGTGGACAAGAAAGTTAGAAAGATAAGACAAAGGAAGTATTATATTATTATTATTATTATTATTATATGTACAGTTCGATTATCATTGATTGAATGATTGGTAGCATGATTGATTGAGAATTGGACATTCCGCGAATTGGATAGTTTGAGAATTGAACAATTTGCGAATTGGGCATTTTAAGAATTGGATCATTTGCGAAATGGACATTCTGAGAATTCACTATGTTTTGTGAATTGGACATGTTGCTACCAAACGATCTTGATAACTATTTTTAGACACACCTAAACCCTAGAACGCAGTATCAACGTGCTAGGACGTTAATCGATTTCGGCTAAAAACGGCCGCTGTTTACTTTTTGAAAAAAAAAGTGAAAAATAAACTAATATAACGCCCGGGGCATGAAGGAATATTATACATTTTATTATAAAATAAGATAAGAATAGAATACTCTTTATTATACACCACAAAAAATAATTACAGAGACAACAGTTACAAAACAAGAGGCGGCCTTATTGTTGATAGAAATTTGTCCCAGGCAAACTTAAATCGGAAAGATTGCAGAACGAGAAATTGAGACGGGTAGTTGGTGCTCATCGAATATTAATGTACATACGTATAAATAATGAAATAAACTTACCTATCATACATAAATAAAAATACATAATAGCATTAAAATGTGATTCCGCCAAAAATCCCACATAGTAATTTTCACATTCTCATGCTATTATCGATTTCCGCAAAGTAACGCCTGATTCTGATACTGGATCCGCTTTCCTCTTTTTACTAACGCGGTTCCGCTTTCTTCGAAATTGGTCCAATGTCATGTTCATTGAACTCTCAACCAATCAACAGTACCTATAGGGTACCGAACCCTTCATAATTTTTTTTTTAAAAAGTCTGTTTCCGTTTTATCTAATAAAGTATCTGTGGTGCATACAGTGCATACGGTGCACTATGCGTGTATTCGTGCGTGCATGCGTGCGTGCGTGTAGTCTATGCAGCAGGCCACAGGTTAGAATACTAGTCCATTCACAACAGCAAAGCCACGGATGTAAAGATAGGAGCGCGCGAGCATAATTTTGACTTTGTTATCTGTAGTCGCAAAAAGCCGCAAAGTTGTAACCGTACCGTGGAATCGTGGGTTAATTTTCTCCTTCGAATATTTTGTTTGAAGTAACTTAGTATGTAGAATAAAAGTCTCGTTTGTTATTTTTTACATTAAGTTTTTTTTTTCACTGTTATTTTCCGTCTTATTTATAAGTGGTAGCTCAGTGGGTAGAACCATATACTGGCAAGCTAGATCCCCAGGTTCGATCCCAAGTGCGGGCATGTACCAATGACTTTGTTTAATTTCGAAGTTACGTACATTTGCGAATTTGTAGTCACAATACCACACGCTAACGGTGAAGGAAAACATCGTGAGGAAACCCACGGCTTGGTTGGCTCCGCACGTATTGACTAGTCTTTCCTGTGGGCTAGGCCGACTAAGCTGTCAGGATGGTATAGGTGCTGGGCAAGCCTACACCATCTATAAAACCATGTCCCAGGCACTACAGCGTCGGAGTGGTCCCTTCACCCATCTAGTGTGAGTGAAGATACCACTGGACGCTGTATAAATCATCTCATTGAATAGATGCAAAAAAAAATGCCAATATTATAAATTTATAAATTATCATATTATCCTGGTATGAATAAACATATAAAACCCATAACCGGAAAAAGAACAATCGGTATTGTATATTACCTATCATAATAATGATAAAAAACCGCTTTTTTAAATCGTATCTGGCAACATTGCTCTAAACAGCTTTACATTATTCTGAGCTCAACAGCGACTGGCGAAAACAATTGTTCTGTGGCGACTACTGTCAGTGTCAATGGTGTCAATGAACCAGCCAACCAGCCAGATGAACCCAGTATAATAATGTACTCTGTGGGTGAACCAGACCAGCCGTCAAAATAACAATGGCGAACATCCCAGTTTTGGGTTTACAAACTCACGCTCAAAAAGTTTGTTCGCTTTACAAACGTGGTTTACGTGCTTTAGAATGTTACTACGATAGGCGGTATGTTTGTACAATTATGCATAATACCTTATAAACCCCTCCCTGCGTTTGTTTGTAATTACGTAATTTTTCCTTACCCCTCTGCTAATACTAATAACTCTTTTTATCCTTTATTTTCCAGAACATTCCCAGATTTACTTCTTCTTACGTTACTTGATTTATTAACAATCGCCTCTTGCCAATAAAAGAAACGAAAAGGTTACGATCTTATTTTTGTTAATACAAGTAATCTTTATTTTTGTGTACTATTTATTTCCCGTGATGATCTGCAGATATGAGGTCAGATCCTGATTATTAGGGCTCAGCACCTATCACTGTGTCAAATAGGTACTGAACAATTCTAATTGTCATACCTACTAATTTCTATCGTAGATTCAATTTTCCATAGGATTTTTTGTTTATCTTTATTATTAATTGTAGACATTCTGCTGTCCCTATTTATTAATTGTAGACATTCTGCTGGTTTCTGAATAGAGAATTCTACTAAGTAAATAAGTATGTGTTTGTCTCATTCTTTTATAAAACTTTAAAAAGAAGTGATACTTAAATATTGACAGCCTTATTTATGAAAACACTGTGTCAGCACACAGTGAACTTCGTACCGCCTAACAGTAGATTCTTATATTTTGCTCTCCGTAAGAACCATCCTTGTACTTCAAGGACTATTCTAAAAAAAGAATTAGCGAAATTGGTTCAGCTGCTCTCGAGATTTGCGCTTACCAACACATTCAGCGATTCATTTTTATATTATAGGAGATTATTTCTTTAAACTACTTGGAGACAGTATATTTTATTTGATCTAACTTCTTTTCCTTGTAAAACCTGCACCACAGATACATTTAATCAGACTTTAAAGAGTGTTATAAATAAGGAATCGTGTTTTAATAAATAAAACTGTCAATTATTATGTTTTACAGTCATGTGTACCGCTACCAAGCTGTCCTCCTGCGGGAGCGCTTTGACAAGAATGCAAAGGAGCCTGATATGCGCAAAGCCGTCCAACTCCTGAAGGCTGGCCAGGAGGAGTATTTCTTGAAGCAACACCCAATTCCTAAGAAGTGTAAGTATATAAATTTTTATCTCTTTATTGTACGACATATACACAAGAAAAAAAACATTAAAAGGCATACATATCTTATTTATTTCGATCCCTACAATATCTTTTTTTTTTAACTGTTTATATTTTTCATAATGCACCTTTTAACCTTTGACCAGGCATTGGTATAAAAGTTCCCACCATAACCAATGAAAAGCTTATACAACTCGGCCCGTGAAAGGGTTAAAGAAAAAAAATTTCTTGGTGTGTGGAAGTTATTACAGTAGAGCGTCGATTATCCGAACGTCGCTTAACCGAACGACCGCTTATCCGAACAGACGAAGATACAAGATTTTTTTAAACGTTCATTGTAATTAGTAAAGACAAGATTTACTACAAGATTTTCTGCACTTTTTTTGTTTAGTTCCTCTTTGTCATTAAAGATATAAATGTAAAATATAACATGGTTTTCATTTACGGTACGTAAATATGTATGGCTTAATCAATATATAGGTAGTTCGATTATCCGAAAATACCGATTTTCCGAACACCCATGTCCCCCAATTAGTTCGGATAATCAACGCTCCACTGTATTTAATAATAACTTCCACACACCACAATCACTTATGCTGGTGCTAAACTAGGATACCCTGTGGTGTGGTAACATAGTCAAGGACATGGAAATACAGCCAGGCTAAGGCCATATACAGCGGTGGTAGCTCAGTGGGTAGAACCATAGACTGGCAAGCGAGAGCCCCAGGTTCGATCCCGAGTGCGGGCATCTACCAATGACTTTGTTTAATTTCAAAGTTACGTACATTTGCGAATTTCCAGTCGCAATACCACACGCTAACGGTGAAGGAAAACATCGTGAGGAAACCCGCGGCTTGGTTGGCCCCGCACGTATTGACTAGTCTTTCCTGTGGGCTAGGCCGACTAAGCTGTCAGGATGGTATAGGTGCTGGGCAAGCCTACACCATCTATAAAACCATGACCCAGGCACTACAGCGTCGGAGTGGTCCCTTCACCCATCTAGTGTGAGTGAAGATACCACTGGACGCTGTATAAATCATCTCATTAAGTAGATGCAAAAAAGGCCAATATAAGGCCATATGTACAAAATGTATGTTGGACCCTTGTGGGAATTGAATCCACGACCTCTAGCATGGTAATCGTAACTTAAGAAAATCATTGGTACAAGCCAGGATTCAAACCCATGGCTTTCCGATTGTGGAGCCAGTGTTCTACCGCTCCACTATCGAGTCTTTAGGCATATTGGTATGACTATAAAAGGAAATCTTGGCCTCAATTTTTTTATTAATTATGGTCTTATCGACGTATGTAGTCATACATTAATTTCTGTCTCTTTTCTCGACTTCCAGTTGCGACAAGCCCTGGCGGTGTGGCCTATGATCGCATTGTTGAACCTCCAGACTGGGTTGTAGACTACTGGCATCCGCTCGAGAAGGCAGAGTTCCCAGAATACTTCAAGAAGAGGGAACAGAGGAAGAAGGAGTTCATAGCCTTGTGGGAGAAGGAATACGGGAAACAAGACCCTAAAGATGTGCACCATTAAGCTCGCTTTTGTATGTTAGACATTGTGTATGATATTGATTGATAGTGAAATAAATTATGTTATGAACTGTTAGTATCTTTTGTAGCAGATACAGAGACTCTCCGGTTAGACCTATACAAACTTTCATCATTAGTAATTTGACGCCTGTGGGGGATGCAGGCGTCCATTATGGTTTCCCAAGCTTTCTGGTCAACTTTGATATGAATGGAAAAAAATACATAAACACAGCATCTTGAGATCCTGGAAGGATTTGAATGCCATTCAATAGGACCAAAAGACTGCAGACAGCTATCTTAAAAACTAGATATTAAAACGAAAAAGTGCAGTGATAATATTTGCACATTAGCTCTACACTGCCAGAGTATCAACAGTAATAATAGCTGTAATAGGTTGTTAAAGAATTTGTGTATGTTGGACTTTACCTACTACAAAATATTGATGGAGGTACCATATCTAATATAAAAAACATTGGGAAAAACAAATACAGCGGTCGTGGGTTCGATTCCCACTGGACGCCTTACTTGAATTGTATAAATTGTCTCAGTCTGGGTGTTTTTCCGTGTTTGTGACGTAATTGCCTGATTACTATAGCAGGCTGTATCCTATTTTGGGACCAAGAAAAATGATTGCGTTGTGGGGAAGGTATTATATTTTTTTTTTATTCTACTGCTATTGATAATTTACTATTAAAGTGTGTCTTGGTATGGTTACACTGCAGTACTCCAAATAATAAAAACAGCAAAGTGCAAGTCGGACTTGAGTTCTTTACCAAAGTACTAATTTGGTCGTACTACATACCTGCCCAAACTCATAGAATGAACATTTTTGCTACGATGTAATCACGGTCTCTGTCTACCCCTCTGGTATACGGGTGTAAGTTTGTGTGCCACCGGCGGCCACCGTACTTGATTTACACAAATTGCCCATGTTTGCGATGTTCTTGGCTGGTTGCCAGTCCTCAGGACATAATATCCTAGTTTGGGAATAAGGGGGAGAAGGGCGAGTCTCCTAAATGCATAGCTGAGCAATAGAGTGATGTTAGTACTCCAATGGCTGTAGAAGAACCCGTTTCATTGACATTATTGGTAGTCTACCTTTAGCATTCCAATGGTATAACCCTTAAAAATTAACTAGGCGTCACGCGCGATTTGATCTTTTTCGCGAGAGATGCCTATTGTAGTTACGGGTTATACCATTGGAATTAAATTGTAGTAGACTTTGAAATGGAAGAAAATAATGTTTTTGTTCTTGTTCGTGTTCTTGAGTGGAGACCGCGACTCGGCAAACGTAGTGTAGGACGCCCTCCGACTAGGTGGGATGACGATCTGCGAAAAACTGCCGGCAGATGCTGGATGAGGCAAGCCGAACACGGCGCTATGGCGCTCATAAGGGGAGAGCTATATCCAGCAGTGGGCTAATATAAGTATAGCCTGAAGAAGAAGAATTGTGATATCTTTTTATTGAACAACTATATGTGTTTAATAGACTAGGTCCAGCCTAAATTCGCGACTTCCTAAACTGTGACATTGTATCGGGACTCGTGCCATCATACTACCCAGGCTTGACATGTGATTGTGTTGTGTTGGGAGTTATTATTAGATTTCAATTCCGGTGATACGGACCCTCGATGCGCCGAGACTTATTCGCAATTGACCGTTATTTTTTAAATTTTGTTTTATGTTCCGAATCCCAAGACGACTAAGTCGCGGGCACAGAACTTAGTAGATATTAACGATGTTATTTTATAGAACCACGATTCCAATACACTCTAAAACGCTCATTAAAATTGTGGTAGAGAGTTAATGGTGAAATATAGAGAAGTGGTTAAATACTTATAGACAAAAAATGTTCTTATTAATATGTTTATTGATAAAACAACATTTTACAAACGATACTTTTACTTTATTAGTTACCACAAACATTCACAAATATTCCATTGAACAAAATATTCATCATTACCTGTGTGGAATACAATAAATATAAGACTAGTGTCAACTGTACACCGGTTTTTTTATACTAGTATAATTTTTAATTCTTGAGTTAAAACTTAAGACAAAACATTCCATTGTCGAGCTATTCATTGCAAGTAGTACAAGTGGTGGTATAATCTTACAACTTAATGACCGCTATTACCTAAGTTTAGCACGGATGAAGTCACCACTCAACAGATAAGGTTGTCAGATGTCAATAAAAAGGATTTAACCTACCTAATTTATTATGCCTTTTTCAGCCAAGGGCCAGCTTTATCAGTACCACATTGTTCTAGGTTTAGTATGTGAGTAAAGTAAATGCACCAACCAATACCTAATAGTGGAGGAGTTGGGTAAAGTTTTTCAGAAAATATATACCTACTACACGTCTTTATTACGTTTATAGTAAATACAATACATATACAATATTTAATGTTAGTCAACATTAATACAACTTTAGAGAACACTCTCTACTCTCAAAGTTAACATTGCTTTACATACAGTTAATCGGTTTCAGGAAGTAAATGTACATTGGAGTCGCAATGGAGTCTCACTCTTACACTGATATACATAACGCAAGATGACGCCACTCAATGCTAATATCAAGGAAAGCTTGCAGGCCGCGTATACACTGATTCTAATGGCTATTTGCTAAAAGCCTGGGCACCCACTAGGGGCGACGGTGTCGGGATAGTGACAAAGGGTTGATATCATTTAGACGACTAAAGTGTCAAAATATGTATGTATCAGACAGTTTGGAGTAGGCTAAATTAGACAACTCCATACAGTGGAGGAGATACGTGGTCGCACCCCAGGGGGGGTTTCAAATGCATAGTTGTTCAATAGAATCATATTAGTCTGGTAATGGTCGTTTCATTCACACTATGGGTAAACCTAACCTAACCCAATTCCTGCTACTTAACTCAGCGCCTCGTGCGATTCGATCTTCTTCGCGAGAGATGCCTATTTAATTTGCGCGGGTTATACCTTCCCCACAAGGATGTTTTAACGTTCTTGCCCTGGAATGACATTGTATTATTGCTTTGTAGAATACCAAATCGAGATAAAAACCATTGTCCTGCCTTTACCATTCTATTGAAAAACTATGTAAGTATTGGACTCTAGGGCCTAGTCGAGTTGTTTGAACGCGTCGACACAAATACTACTGCAGTAACTGATCGCGACCACGGACGCTACCGCTTTGGTTTGAGATGACTTTCAGTCTTTGAGGCCTTTTTGCCAAACTATGTTCTTTATTGGCGGCTCATTCTTTATTGTGCCGAAGCACGGTATGTAAACAGGCCTTCTCTCAGAAGGCAAGTGCCCTACGGAGGGTCGTATAAAGGCTGCATGATTACAGGATACAAAATAGTCAATTCTTTTAATTTTGTCTATCAACACACATAAGTAAACATTCAAGAAACAGATGACAATGGTTTCACAACAGTTTGAAACATTTATATCTTTAGAGAACTGACTCGTTCCAAGTAATATCCTAGTATACCGTATAACATTTAAATAAAGAAAGGGGCAGTTCAACTATTTGCTTCTCGCGCATACAATAATACTGTTAGCTTTTAGAATATACCTCGGGCTCTAGAATATTCTTCGGTTTTCGCCGAAAGCAAACGAGTGTAATACTACTTCCTGCTCTGTAGAATTTTTTTCTTATTAAGTTTATTTAATTAAGTGTCACTCTATTACACGAATATTTCGTGCGATTCGTGCGATTTTAGAAATATCACAATTCTATTACACGAATATATCCCATTCTATCCGATAGTAGCCGAGGTATAGCCGGGGTCTAAAAGCTAACAGACTAGAGACAAATAGTTCCTAATTCCTTACTTTAATCATCCATGCCACACACAGTGGTAAACATACAAGTAACAGTGGTCAATGGTTCAATAGTTTGGAACATTGAGTTTGGAACGTGTCTTGAGGGGATTAGCAAATTAGGATCGCAAGTCACGTTAAGCCGTTGGTGCCGGCTGTCATGTAATGAATGAATGCCCCGCCCCAGCAGTGGGGGAATTCATGGGTTGATATCGAAAGCAAAACTGATTTAACGTCCTATAATTTTGTTCTTTTCAGTAGATTGTAAAACTTGCTACAACATTTATTAAGACTTATGACGGTTACTTTTCTACAGATACGCTATAAAAGAAATATATTTTTTCTTCTATTTACTGAGAAAACTAAAATATTGTGTAAGCGCGTGACACGTAGTTCCTTTTTAAAGTATTA
This sequence comes from Yponomeuta sedellus, assembly GCA_934045075.1. Taxonomy (NCBI): domain Eukaryota; kingdom Metazoa; phylum Arthropoda; class Insecta; order Lepidoptera; family Yponomeutidae; genus Yponomeuta; species Yponomeuta sedellus. The sequence goes on along the minus strand of OW203744.1, from coordinate 10,913,179 downwards.
ACCAATTAGCCATTAACCAATTAACCACACACTGACACGATATAACCGATGACTCGCCGGGCCTAGCCCGCTCAGTTGCCCCCAAGCGTGTGCCCGCGGCCCCACTGGTGCCCGCCAAAAACGCCCTGGCCGGCGGGCCGCGCTGCGGTTGGCGCCCGCATCTGGGGCGCCGTCCCGAATCCGCCCACGTAGCGCGTGTCGGGGAATAGCTGCTTCCTGCGGAAGAGGACGGATTTGGTTTTTACGGCTTGTATTTTTAACAAAATTACATTACATACACACATAACCTCACGCCTGTATCCCAGAGGGGTAGGCTGAGACCAGGCACTGCCACTTGCCACGATCCTGACAGATCACCTTCGCTTCATCAACGTTCATAAGTCGTTGCGTGCACGCACGCCGGTTCCGGGTACATTTTATCTTCCCCTTAGCAAATGCATCCCCTATTTGGTCGATGTACGTCCGCCTGGCACGTCCCTTACCAGCCCTTCCACTCACATTTGCAGCATATATTTGTTTCGTCAATCTCTCTTCCTTCTTGTAAGCACTTACAGGGTAATAATCTCGGCCAAAGTGAAGAAGCCCTCATTAACTTTTATATACAGGTTGTTGATTGAAATCATTCTTCTTCTCGTCGTCGAATCGCTCGGAAAAATGCCGCTAGCGGTAGTAACGGGAAAGTCACCCATCCACCCAGCGCCGAGTTACGCCAACACTCTAAACACTCAGGCTTCCTTACTATGTTTTCCTTCAGTTTGAGCGAGTGTTATTGCACTGCGAAACGCTCGTGGCCAGGCGAACTGAGTGATTGGAATCAATCACTTGAGTTAAGCAACAGGCGCGGTCAGATGCAGGATGGGTGAACGTCCCGTGACTACCGCTAGTGGCATTTTTCCGTGCTTCGCAAGGCACGTAAAGCCGTTGCTGCCGGGTGTCATGTAATGGCAGTCGTAAAGCCATGTCAGTGGCCTTATGGGCGGCTTGATATCTTCTGACAGTAAGGCCCGCCACTGTCTTACAATCCTCCACCAACCCGGAGTTGGCCCCCGTGGTGGAGTATGGCCTTACCTTCCTGCCATAAAGGAAGAGACCCGTGCCCCAGCAGTGGGGGCATACGAGGGTTGATATCGAGTACTTACAAGAAGCTAGGCGGTGTCAGGAGGGACGGGCCGCCAAACTCCTGCGGGTACTTGAACAGCAGGAAGAAGGCCAGGTGGCCAATGAGGATCCCGAGCAGCTCCATCACACCGCTGTGAACAAATATTCACCATTGTACAGTACACAAAACATAAGTGGTGTCTAAGAACGGGTCGAGGGTCGTAATGGTCGGCCGGCTAGCGCCGCCAATAGAAAAAAAATATCATAACTTGTGTTATATGTAATATAATATAACACGTTTTTATTTAAAAGTGAACATGAAAAATCTTAACAACTGTGACAACGATTTTTAGAACCTACAGTCTAGAACCTAAATTTGTCTACATAAACAGAAACATACAGTACTACACACCATGAAAGTCCCTTCGGGAATCTACGTTCGCGCAGACTAGGAAGAAGTGTAACGAAAGTACCCGAAGCTATAAGTACATTCAACATGATCTTTAACCGATACGGTTAAGGTGCAGAATTGATTCCCGCAGTAGCGCTACCTATTTCGCTCAAGCGAATTTTGCCAAACTAATAGTCACCTGCATCGATGACGTTGAATCAACCAATAGCAACAAAGGCGCGCGGCCTGCCATAAAATGCAACTATCTGATTGGTCGATCAACTTGCCGCACATCCAAAATTTGGTCATCTGCGCAGGTACATCTGCGAGACTTATTTCTTGTGTAGCACTGTACATAAATACGTTACAATAACAATGTACGCGGTGAGGAAATAAATTCTATGTCGATTCTAGGTTCTTCTAGAATGTATGTTCTAAAAATAGTTATCACAGTTAAGACTGCACATGTTCACTTTTTGAAAAAAACCTATTATAAAACAAGTTATGATTTTTATTTTATTTATTTGGTGGCGCTAGTTAACATAACAATTACATACTGGCACATACATGGCTTCTGGCCCCACACTAGGATACCCTGTGTCGTGGGAACCAGAAACTGCGCCATCACAAAAATGTAAACATCCAAGACCTGGGGTTTCTTTTTGTTCCCAGCCGGGTTTCGAACCCGGGACCTTGCACGGTAGGCAGATGCGCTACCGCTACGCCACAGAGGTCGTCAAAGTTAGTGCCCCTAAGCGCCTTCCACCCATGCCGGGATTCGAACCCGCGACCTCTGGCTATCCGTGCCAGCGCTCTTTCCAACTGAGCTAATGGGCGGCTCACCGGCATCAGCGAAATTTCGAACCTCTTTACAATACTCTCTGTATTACGTACAGGCAGCGACATCTGGCTGAAGTAATTTGCATCACTTGCAGCCCCGAGTACAGTGCTACACAATAAATAAGTCTCGCGGATGTACTTGCGCAGATGACCGAATTTTAGATGTGCGGCAAGTTGATCGACCGATCAGATAGTTTCATTTTATGGCAGGCCGCGCACCTTTGTTGCTATTGGTTGATTCAACGTCATCGATGCAGGTGACTATTAATTTGGCATTATTCGCGTGACCGAAATAGGTAGCGCTACTGCGGCAATCAATTCTGCACCTTAACCGTATCGGTTACAGATCTTGTTGAATGTACTTATAGCTTCGGGTACTTTCGTTACACTTCTTCCTAGTCTGCGCGAACGTAGATTCCCGAAGGGACTTTTATGATGTGTAGTACTGTACCTACTTTGCAGTTAGGTTTCACATCGGAATGATATCGCTGTAACCACATTATTATATTGTTTTTAATGCACTAACCCGTGCCTTGAGTTTTGTTTGAGCAACTATAAACTTTCAAAATATTGCAACTCACCCTCCGCTGATGACCATGTTGAAAGCTAGCAGCACCCAAGGCAGGTACATGGCCTTGAACCTGGTCCCGAACCAGAACGAGACAATCACATCCTTGTTGAGCTGGCACCACACATACAGTACTGAGAGCACCATCGGATCCATCAGTAGCTGTAGAAGATTAATTAAACCTTAATAAGGGATTGGCCGCTGAAATTTTTCATTGGTTTTGAACCTCATTTCAGGGTGATAAAGTTCAATTTAGTGGTAACTATTTCGCCCTTGGCCAATTAAGGGTTAAGGTTAAGTATGAAAACACTGAAAAGACTATTTGTATTTAATTATATTTATTTAAGGAGAAAAAACAGAATTGACAAACTTATAAGATAAAAAATATTAGAATTAACAAGTACACTTTGCCGATTCCTCAGCATTTCCCACAGATAGATAATCATAATATCATAAATAAGAGGCGCAGTACACATTGCAATAGTATGGTTTTATAGATGGTGTAGGGTTGCCCAGAACCTATACCATCCTGACAACTTAGTCGGCCTAGCCCACAGGAAAGACTAGTCAATACGTGCGGAGCCAACCAAGCCGCGGGTTTACTCACAATGTTTTCCTTCACCGTTAGCGTGTGGTATTGCGACTACAAATTCGCAAATGTACGTAACTTTGAAATTAAACAAAGTCATTGGTACATGCCCGCACTCGGGATCTAAATTAGTATTTAGTGACTGTGATCCGCGCTTGGCCGTCTTAATATGCGTCGTTAGAATAATAATAAGTATTAGAATAATAATAATAAATTAATAACAGACAGACAGCCAAGGCAGAGTAAGAGGGTCCCAAATGACATTCTTCAGATACGGAACCCTAAAAAGAACCCGAAGAGTACCAATGAAATAAAAATTAAAAAAGACTTCACATAATTTCCTTCAGTTCAGTGTACATTACAAGGGATATGTACAAGCACAATTTTGTTTGTGTTAATTTTTTACATAAAATCGAACCCCATTAAACACACTAGCAGTTACTGATGTACGTTTATGATATCAAAGGGCAGCTGTTAAAAACATTTATAACATTTAAATTTACATTTCACATACTTGCACATAAGTTGCATCTAGCCCCACACTAGGATACGGTTTTTTTTTCACATTAAACTAAAAATGCAATAAAGTGGTCTCAAGCCATAAGCTCAATTAATCTCAGATCTCAATTTTTGAACTAAAACTTTCGTAAGCACAACACATTTTAGACTTTATGATTAAGCTCTGCGAATCGGAGCGAAACCTGGTCGGACTCTTCCGATATAACAACACCCGTAAGTAGATCCGGACTAAAAGTCTACAATCAGATCTCAATATTTATACTCACAGGCAAGCCAACTAGCAATCCTATTACGACACAGCAGAGCCAGTTAAACAGCAGCATATAGAAGTAGTCGGCCGGTTTCCCAGCAAACATGCCTGTCTCGAGACGCTGCGAGTAGTTGTACAGGAAATAGCAGTTTATTAGGAAGTGGAACCCTGTGGATGGTCCGATAGGGTAGAAGAACAGCGCTGTCAGCGGCCGCCATATCTAAAACAAAGTAGAAAAATCAAACATTCATTTGGAAATAAATCCGCTCATGGCCTAGCGATGGTGGACCGTCCCGTGTCTACCGCTAGTGGCATTTTTCCGAGTGTTTCGTGCAAGGCACGTTAAGCCGTTGGTGCCGGCTGTCATGTAATGTCAGTCGTAAGCCATGTCAGAGGCCTCATGGGCGGCTTGATAACTTCTGACATTAAGGCCCGCCACTGTCTTACAATCCTCCGCCAACCCGGTCTTGGCCCCCGTGGTGCCAAGTCTGGGTTGATATCGAAATAAAAAAAAATTGGTGGAGGCCTGCAAGACTAGAGGCTGGTCTTACTGTCAGAAGTGTTTAAGCCACTACTTAACATGCCTTGCAAAGCATGGCACCGCTCTGAAAAATGCCACTAGCGTTAGTCATAGACGGCCACGTATCCATGCACTGAACGCGCAATTTGTTGCTTAAACTTTGTGATCATTTAAGATCCAGACTTGGGCCTCGTGGTGGAGTATGGCCTATACCTTCCTCAGGGAAGAGACCCGTGCCCCTCAGTGGGGACATCATGAGTTGATGATGATGAATTAAAAATTTGTTATAGTGAAGCTGTGAACTACAGTAGGTATACATGTATTAAGGTTAAACTATAGGGACGGTTTAGTGAGTTTAAGGGGCATAGGGGGGTTGAGGAGGTGAGGAAGGAAGGAAAGAGATGTTTCCCCTTAAAAGCCCCTGTCCAGCAAATGTACAGTTTGTGTGCTGTATTTCTGTAAAATGGATTTTGACAAAATAATGTTACAGTAGACAAATAGCAGTATTATTTATTCCGCCGCCCCCAACTTTACCCACCAACCCAAGGTTTATTGATTTCTAGGCAATTCTAAACTAATAGGATCACACTAATAACTATTAAAGATCATTGACATAAAGTTATGAACTGTGCTTACTATGATAACCAATACTAAACAATACCACCGATCCTGGGATTTTTTACCTGTGTTAACTAGTTTTTAATAATACATCCCACTATAGTTTGGCAAAAACAATTGTATAGAGAAAAAAAAGTCACTTTTAGCGACAATAGTATGGATATTGTTGCCATAATTAATATCTACACTTTTGTAAAGATTGCTTTCCATGCTGTCATCGAATTAGGCCCAATCTGGTTATAATGATTAAAATACAGTAACATACATTTTGTCTGATTTGTTTCAACAGTACGAGTCTCTTGATGAAAGTATCACAAGCTAAGTGGTAGCCCATCCAAGCAATAGATTTAAAAAAACATGTGCAATAACTACATGTTAATTCCTTGATGGATTTAGTCAGTAGGTGTCAGTATGCATTTCTGAGGTTTTTTTTTATAGCAGATCATTTATAGGCATTCAATACATAGGTAGTGTGTGTTTTTAAGAGTAAAAGCTGTTGGAGAAGAAACCACTTACTTGAAACTGTAGTAGCGGGTACAAATCTAACACGAGGTTGTAATAGTTGATCAGTCCGAATCTACCGAGCAGACTCAGGGCAATTGTGAAAGTCAACCAGTACCGTGTGAAGAACGGCACATTATTGTACCAGTCCCTGAATTCAGACATTTCTAGGGCCTATCCTTGTTAGTAAACAAAATATTGGTGGCCAAGGGTTGTGCTCCGTCAGCGATAAAGTCACTCACTGTCACTAGGAAATAAATCTAGTTTACTATCTCACGAAGAACCAAGCCGAATAAAATTAATATGTTGAAATATTGCTAGAAATACGCCATGTACACGTGTCCCGTCGGAATTAGTCCAGAAAATCAGCTTGGAGAATGATTAGGATTTTGTAGTTGTAGACTTCAGACTTGACAGTTTGTGGGTGTCGTACACAGACTAGACAGTTGACAGACAGTAAACAAAGACTTTGATGTTTTAAAACATTTTTTGTGGATCTACACGAATTGTCGCTAATTCGTCATTGTTCTCATTAATCTCTCACAGTTCTCAGCACAACAGAAATGTACTAAGAATACAGTTATTGTCGTTTTAGTATGTAAGTTTGTCAGTCAACTCCAACTAATATAGAAATAAAAATATCTCTAACAACTGTTGCACTGACAACATAATAAGTGTGACACTTCAAAGGACAATGACGACGACAATTTGTGTAGATTCACCCTTTAGCGGGTCTCAAACAGAAATGATAACTCGAGGTGCCGCGCGTCCAATCCACTGAATTGAACTGCGGAGGCTTGCAGCCTGGATAGAATGTACGACAGTACGATGACGCTCGTGACGCGTTTCAAAGAATCAGAAGTTGTCAGGTCTGATTCTGCTATTTTATCGCCACAAAACAAAAAAGAACTCACGGTGACTCATGCCTTCGTATTACACCTAGATTACCAAGCTGCGCCAAGGAGTCTCACAAGCAATCAACTGTGTCTGAACTGAACTGAACGGAAAAAATAAATATCTCTGGCCCGACTCTGGGACATAAATGTTAATCTGTGGTTTTCTATTTGGTCTAATCGTACAAGAATTACTTGCCAATCCAATATTTTTCGCCCCAGTATATAAATTCATAGTGAACTCAGTGAAAAATCTATAGTGCTTATAGTGAAATAAAACTTTAGTGAAACTACAGGCTCAAAAGGACTCGAATCCAGGGCCGTAAAACCAACTAAAAAAAAAAAATGGTCTAATCGTGGTCTAGAGTCTGTGTCCTTTGTTTTGGTTTTGGCACCGGAGTTTCAAACCGTGTTTTCAATAAAAATGCGGATTTTAGTGCAGAATTTCATTACCCGCAGTAATATAACGTTCGCTAGATTGAGCTCCGTTCGGCGATGTTCCAATGATGCAATAAAGGAGACCGAAAAATCGGACCAAGTGAAAAAAACTGACGAAATTCTCCAAAGAAGTAAGGTTATCTTTACGGCAAATTTCCATTCCTTCCACAAATGTTTACCGAAAATGTAACACCTGTTTCAGATATAATAATCGAGAAATATAACGGCATCACAACACTGAACATCAACCGTGTTGACAATCGAAATAGCTTGGATGAGCTCACACTGAGAGAAATGGAGGCAGCTATTAATGATTTCGAAAAAGATGATAAAGCGAAGGTGCTGATATTCCACGGCGAAGGCGGCTCCTTCTGCTCTGGATTCGACATTGACGAGCTTGCTGAGAAAGGGTACAATACGCTGAAGGATGCCTCAGTAAGAATGTAGCTATATAAAGAATAAGGCATCATACTATTTTACCTTAGTTATGAAAGAATATTGATTACTGCTTTAAAAAAACTTACAGAATGTAACTTTGCATAATATTTAATCACCTCCCTTTCACCTTTTTTTTATTTTGATTGAAATTAAACATCTCTATCAAGTGCAAAGGCACTGAACTTTGTTTTTCTGTTGCAATAAAATTCATAGGATAAAATAATAATACTAAAACTTCTGCCAAATATCAAGCACAGAAAAAGTAATTGTGCTGTGGGTTGTGCCTTTTAATTGATTTTGCACCATTAAGCATTATCATTGCTATGCTTTCTTTAACTATTAATCCGGTACCTAAGTAGATTATTTAGGATTTTAGTAGTTTACTCTGCTTACATTATAGATCCATTTTACTGCCTTCTCAACAATAACCTACAGAGATAACCTCACCTTTGTACACATTATTGTTCTTTTAAACGTTTCAATAAAGTGTAATAACACTAAGCCAGTTTGAACTTCACCCTATACCATATAGATTATGTTTTATGAAATCAGTTCAATCCGGCTAGTTTCACTGTGTTATTAATAATTGGGAACAAGAACCAATTATTGATAACAATTCTGTTAAGCCAATATGTATATAAATATTCGATTAACATGGCAAGTTCTAAGATGGTAATGAAATGAATCAAAACAAAAGGTTTTATTCAAAGCAGCACAGAAACTGCGACTTAACTAATGTTATAACTCGACGTCCATTGTATAATTGCAGGTTAATTTATCAATACGGTTTTTAGGTTATTTACATAATACACTGACTGTCTTGTGCTGGCACCAAACAGCATAAATTTTTTTTCTAGTTAAATTGTGATGTAATCATTAAAGACATGTTATTTTATTATTTTGAATAGTCATCTAGTCTAATCCAGGCATATCTGTTGTTTCAGGCCAGGCTCCGTCGTTTGCCTCTATGTGACAAGATCACCATTGCTGCGATGTCGGGCTATGCTGTTGCCGAGGGGTTTGAGCTGGCAGTGGCATGTGACTTGAGAGTCATTGAGGATACCTCCGTCATGGGCTTCCTCGGGAGACGGTTTGGTAAGCCCATTTTGCTAAACTTGTACTTAAAAATTTCCCCAAAGGGGGTCAGTAAATTCTCCCACCACAAATCACCACTGGGCTCTTCCCTGAGGAAGGTATAGGCCATAGGGATCAAGGCCGGATTGGTGGAGGCTTGCAAGACTAGTGGCTGGTCTTAATGTCAGAAATTCTCAAGCCACCCCTAGGGCCTCTGACTTGGCTTAACGAGTGCCATCTATCAAGCCGGCACCAACTGCTTAAAGTGCTCTGCGAAGCACGGAACCGCTCGGAAAAATGCCACTAGCGTTAGTCGTAGACGGTCACCCATCCATGCACTAACGCGTCCTTTGTTGCTTAACCTTCGTGATCGTTTAAGATCACTGAGGCAGCCGGGGCTACGAGCAATTCAGGCAGCCGGGGACAAGCGACGTATACCGAAATATAATACCGAAGCTAAAACCGTCGCATGTTACAAAACCTAATGGAATGCCAAAATAACGAATGTTCGTAATCCCGAAAGTACGAGTGACCGTATGTTTGTAAGGTCGAAAAACAAAAAATCCCAACGTTTACTGGTTACGAAAATTTGGTTACGAACGTGGCTGAAGGGGTTTCTTCTATGTTTGAAAGATCGAATGTTGAAACCCCGATGCTTATTTTATCTATATCTAGCTGTGCCCCGCGGCTTTACCCGCAGATTATCAATTTTCCCATAGGAATAAGATATTTTCCCGCATAAAATGTAGCCTATGTCTTAATCCAGGGTGTCACCTAACTCCATAACAAATTTAATTAAAATCGATCCAACCGTTGAAGTAACAAACATACACACTTACAAACTTTCGCTTTTATAATATTTGTGTTATGTGATTAAATATTACATTATTATAATGTGATAGTGTGATTACCCCCTGGAGACCCCTGTTTACGTTTGTTATTTTCCTGCCACCATTTATTTGTTAAAAGAATTGAATGAATTTTCGATAATCTAACATGTCGGCAAGTGTGTCTGCGGACATCGGCTCGGCAGACGCATCTGCCAATGGATGTCCACGAACCAACCACACGTCTGTGGGTCTATCAGTTTTTGTTCATTCTGACAGATTCAAGTCGCACGTACGGATATTGAGACGAAAATGGATATTGAGGCTATTTATTTATTTAGTACATATCACTACTGCCTGAGTGTACATCGCAGAAAGGGTTAGGATTTGTGTTCCACAAACGCTTTTCTGCTTGGTACAACTCGATAAACTTAAAAGTTTCCTCGGTGCTCATTACAGGCCATTTCAACCGTTTTACGAATGCCGCGGAAAATAGGCAGAATAAAAAACAGTAAGAAGCATGCGTGCACTCTGAATCGCAACTCCGATGTTATTCTCTTTGCTGATGCGTCGGCAGACGTGTGGACTGGCACCGGACGTTGACGCCAAATCCCTTTGATCTGTGTCACAAAAACCGACAGCAAACGGATTCGAGGCAGATGCATCTGCAAACGTTAAATCAAGACATGATTGCGTCAAATACCTACAACAGACACGCAAATCACTCCATCTTTACCTTGGCAGACGCATCGGAAGATGACGTCTGCAGATGCATCTGCCGACGTGTAGAGGAGGGTTAACACGCTACCACGCGCTCCGCTACGCTGCGCGCTACCTATATTTTTGTTATTGCAGACTGTAATTATTAAAACCTTAGATTCGCGTCATTTCGTATTTTGACCGATCGTCAATTTTGCTTGCTTCTCTTTCCAGGTGTGCCCTGCGGCCTCTTAGGCGCCCGAAGGCTGACCTCGCGTATCGGGCTCTCTCAAGCGCTGGACCTGGTCATCACGGGCCGCCTCATCACCGGCGCCGATGCCAACCGTATGGGCTTGGCCGCCAAGTTCACTTCTACAGGCACAGGTAAGATATGAGAAAATGTTGATGCCAAGAATAATTGATTGTACCTACAATACAAAACCTCTACAGCATCAGCAGGCACTATTTCAGTCTGCTCCTGGCTGTTATCGCAATCGGACGTCCTCAAAAATAGGTAAGGCGAATTCTTGTTCCTAGCTATAAATTGTAAAAATACATCAAAACAGACCAAACATTCTAAAAGTAGCCAAGAAAGAGTAAGTTTGCTCTTGTTTACGAATGTGGAAGGAAATATTTCCATTTTCGTAATATTCTTCTCCTGCAGGCTATATTAGTCCACTGCTGGACATTGCCCTCCCCTAATGAGCGCCGTAGCGCCCTGTCTTCAGCTTGCCGCATCCAGCATCTTCCTGCAGTTTTTTGCAGATCGTCATCCCACCTATTCGGAGGGCGTCCTACACTACGTTTGCCGAGTCGCGATCTCCACTCAAGAACACGTTTACTCCAACGGACGTCGGTTCTTCGCGAGATAAGGCCAGCCCACTGCCACTTCAGCTCCCTAATTTTCTGAGCTATGTCTATTACTTTGGTTCTCTGTCGGATGCATTCGTTACAAATCTTATCCTTTAGAGAAACTCCGAGTATAACTCTCTCCATAGCTCGCTGAGCGACTTTCGTCCTATTAGGTAGGTAGTCAAAATCGTAACGCTTTGTTTCCATTCAAATCGCATTGGTTGAGTTATCTTGCTACATTCATGTCTGTGCATATTTCCTTTTAGTATACTTTCGTCAACATCTCCTGCTATATTTAAATCTAAAGTAGTAGAATTCTTTCTCTCCATTTTTTTTTATTTTGTTTTTGTATGTAGGTATATCTCATTTATTGTTCCTATCATGCTTGCTATTATAACTTGATGTTTATAATAATATTTATCTATGTAAATTTATTTTATTACGTATATGTCGGCGCAAGGCCAGGGTCGTGGTTGTAGGGTTCCATGAAGAGAAAATCAGGATACGATTAGCAACATAACGGTGTAATAATTTCTTCAAAATTCACAGAGGTAAAAAAGAGCAAGTACAATGGCGTCACTCCTATTTATAGCACAGCGTCAATAAAGCTATTCTATTTTTGAGATTGTTGCAATCATTACATTTTGTCAAAACCAATAACTCAAATAAAACTTGTATGATTTTACAAACATAATAGATGTGATGGAAACCTCATTATGCTACACTTAAATAATTAATTTATTGTCAATGTTTTGATTAGCAACGTGTCTAGGAAATAAATGGAAATTCACACACAATACGAGTTTTGTAATTATTTCAATTATAATCTATTTAAAAACTATTTTTATTGCATATTACAGTTTATGTAACAATATTTACACAGTAATTAGTAAAATAAACACATTTTATGTAATGAATCGGAAGGAAGTAAGAACAAAGTTTCATAAAGCTATTGTTATTTAAGCTTCTAAGAAAGTGGCTTTTATTCATAGATACTTAAGCTAAATAATAATAGGAATTAAAATATAGCGTGGCTACCCAAATGTTACATTATTTCCAGTATCGGCTATAAAAGTAAACATTGCTATTTTTATAATCCAGGCGAATACAATTATGATTAAAATATGACAAATTGATAACACGTAAGTCGTCTTTGAAGTAAGATTAAATGAAATGCGCCCACACGGCCATTCTGATTCAGCGCGCTCTCTGCGCTTAACTTAACGATATAAAGCTTTACTTTAATTGAAAATAAATTATTTCTAGCCTACTGAAAAACATAGAAGTAAAACAATTTTCTTCACTGTTAAACCCAACAAAAATAACACAAAAATAACACAGGCATCACCCGTCCTGGGATCTAGCCCAATAAGTCGTGGCATCACCCGTCCTGGGATCTAGCCCATCAAGACCGGGATAAGGAAACGCATGGTGGCCAGCCAGCGTCAGGGTAGGAAAATTGGATCAATATAATAAACAAATTAAGTCATCAATAATATAATAATAAAAAAAAAACAATCACACATCATGACCATCATTCACGGAGTGTGCTCGCAGAGGTGGATGCTCCTTGATTAGCAGGTATATTCTTATCATTTGTCGCCCACACGGACTGTTCCTCCTCAGAATCACTAACTTCAAAAGGGTCAGACTGAGCTAACGGAGCTACTCGAAGGGAGTCATGACTTGCGATCTTTTCAGAACAACCACGGAGATTAACATGTTTTAATTTATATCGTTCGTTGGGTAAAACCTCAATGACCTCCATGGGACCTTCGAATTTGGGACCAAGTTTCGTTGTATGACGCTCATGACGGCGTAAAAGCACGAAATCACCGACACCGAAAGGCATTATTCGTGCTTTTCCTTTATCAAAACGGGTTTTGTCCTGAGAAGATCGCTCGTCCATCCTATCTTTACACTCTTGCCTCTGCAAATCTAGGTCATCAATAACTTCATCATCGTCAACTTGTATGAGCTTTAGACCTGGGGGAGAACATTTCTTGCCTAGCAATATTTCTAGAGGAGTTTTCCCAGTACTTTTAGACATTGAACAATTAATAGCCAACTGTAAGTCCTGAAGGGCAAAATGCCAAGGTTTTTCAAGTTCCACAACAGACATGTTATCTTTTATTACTTTCATAAGTCGTTCTACCTGTCCGTTAGCTCTACTTGCTCCCTTTGCTACCACGTGATGCTGAATGCCATAATGTTCGCAAAACGTCTTAAAATCGGCAGAAGTCATACTCTTGTCTTGATCTGTTATGAAACGTGTAGGGGTTCCAAAAATAGTTATTAGGTCTTTGAAACATTTTATAGCAGATTCCGTTGTTCGGTCATTTGTGTAAATCATGTGAACATACTTCGAAAAGCCGTCAATAAAAACAAATGCATATTCCATTTGGTTACGTTTTCCATTCATTCTACCTGTTATGTCACCATGAACCGTATGGAAAGGAATAGCCACTTTATCTATAGGATGAAGGGTAACTTGTCGAGCCCCTGAAACACCTTTCCTCACTCTACAACTGACACAGTTTTCTACAAATTTTCTCACAAATCGGGACATGTTTGGAAACCAGTATTGATCACGAATTTTATCTAGGACTTTTTCCCAGCCAAAGTGCTGCAAATTATCGTGATAGTGATTGATGAGACTCCATCTATAGCAATGCGGAACTATTATTAACTTTCTAGTTTTTTTGTCAATTTGTACCTTTTTTCTCAGTAACTTGTCAGATGTGATGACGTAAGTGTCAGCTATAGTTTGAGGAAGTTCGTCACAGGACATTTTTTCTACAATGTTTTTGATGCTAGGGTCTCGTTTTTGCTCTATGAGAAGCCAATTATGATCCAGGGTGGCAGCATTAACGTTAAAAATCAACGGCTTGGAAACACAACATGGATAACAAATCTTTTTTATCTTAGATGCGGGGGTAGTTACAGGGTTACGACTAAAAAAATCTGCATGAGCTAAGCGTTCGCCCTTTCGGTATTCTATTTCAAAATCAAAATTTTGTAGGAATGCCCACCAGCGGTAAACTCTAGGAGTTAACTCTTTTTTGTGTCTAGCGGCTTTGAGAGAGTTACAGTCTGTGACCAGTTTGAAATTCCTACCGTACAAAAAATGTCTAAAATGTTGTATGGATTTTACGACAGCGAGCGTTTCAAGTTCATATGAATGATATTTGCTTTCGCATTGCGTTGTTCGCATGCTAAAATAAGCCACGACTAAGGGATTATTGTCTTGTCGTTGAATTAAAACGGCACCAAAACCAATGGCGCTGGCATCGGTGTGTAATTCAGTAGGTAAATTCGGGTCAAATATAGTTAAGAGAGGGGACGATGTTAAGCGCCTGATAATTTCTTGTCTTGCAAGTTCATGTCGCTCAGTCCACTGCCATGTTGAATTAGATTTAGTTAGTTCATATAGAGGGGCCATAATTTTAGAAAAAATTGGTACGAATTTACGGAAATACCCAGCTAGCCCATTGAATTGGCGAATTTCCTTCACATTTTTTGGAACAGGGGAGTTAGCCAAAGCTTGAACTTTCTTTGGACTAGGTTTTACTGTGCCATTTTCTATTACATTGCCTAGATATTCAATTTTAGTCTTAAGGAATGAGCATTTCGAAATATTTAATGAAAACCCTGCTTTGGTCAGCCTGTCTAGGACTAATTTAAGATTGTGTAGAGTCATTCGGGGTAAAAGGACGCAGTGGGTATAAGTACGCAATGTCGATTTCTCAGAGAGGAATGAGCGGGCAGGGGGGCTAGGTGGACGGGAGCGACTGCACTTGGTCCGCCATCTTGTGTCAACATCTGTTTGGCAGTGCGCGTCGCCCGTGACGAATTCCAAATAAAAATATAAAAAGTCCGTTAATTTTCATTATTTTGCGGTTCAGGAAAAAGTTTGAGACATTGAGGATTTCATCGCTTTCGAGGTAAGTTTATTTTATTGATTTACTATGGTTACTGAACAAATAAATCCAAAATAGCATTCTAACCTAACATTTTTGATATCCGAACTAGGCGATATTGTTTTATCTCGCGGCCAAACGGGGTAAAAGTACGGGGGTAATAGAACGCGCGTACTTTTACCCACATTTGAAATCCTCATAATATTGGGCATAGATTGTTCGAAAAATAATGTCATTTTAATAAATGTTGTATTTTATATTGATTTCGATTATTTATTTATTTCTAGAATGCGAAAAAATGCCTCGGAACTATAAAAAGAAAACACCGGGAAGAACATTGATTTCGGAAGAAAAAATTCTTGCAGCAAAAAAGCTCATTGAAAAAGGCAGAAGTCAAAGATATGCTGCTGAGTTGGTGGGTATACATGAAGCTACCCTTAGAAAAAGGTTGAAGATGGACCACGTACCTGAAGCTTTAGGACGGTTCAAACCAACATTTACAAAAGACCAAGAAGCTCAGTTTGCAATACACTGCCAAGTCATGGATGAGAGATTTTTTGGAATAACGATCAATGATTTGCGCCGCTTAGCGTACGAATTTGCTGTGGCTAATAAAATTGAGCATCGGTTTGATGATTCTTCTCGAATGGCAGGTCGTGACTGGGTAGAATGCTTCCTGAAACGGAACGAGAATCTTGGTTTACGACAATCAGCGCCAATCAGCTTGGCTAGGGCAATCGGGTTTAATAAAGTCCAGGTCAAGAAATTTTACAAGAACCTCAAAGATTTGTATGAAAAACACAAATTTCGACCTCATCGAATCTACAACATGGATGAGACAGGAATGAGTACGGTTCCTAAAAAAACGCCCAAAGTTATTGCTCGCAAAGGCAAAAAAGTCGTGGGAAAGATAGTTTCAGCTGAGAGAGGGATGACCATTACTGCGGTAATGTGTATGAGTGCAACTGGACACTTTGTACCCCCAGCGATGATATTTCCACGAAAAAGACCAAAAGCTGAGTTGTTAGATGGCGGCCCAACAGGAAGTGTTTGCATGGTTTCTGACAGCGGGTATATAAACACAAATCTCTTTGTCAATTGGTTACACCATTTTAAAGATTTCGTGCATCCAACTAAAGAAGATCCTGTGCTTCTTATCTTGGACAATCATTCTTCGCATATCTCTTTAGAAGGAATATCTTATGCCAAAGAGCACCACATTGTCATGTTAACAATTCCACCTCACGGCAGCCACAAAATTCAGCCGTTGGATGTGGCTGTTCACAGTCCGTTAAAAACCAAATATTCGATAGAATGTGAAAAATGGATGAACCGTCACCCTGGCCGGGGCATAACCCAGTTCCAAGTGGCCGGTCTTTTCAATGCTGCCTATAAGCATATTGCTACTATAGTTAATGCTGAGTCGGGATTCAGAGCCACTGGTATATTTCCATACGCAGACGACTTATTCGACGAAACTGATTTCGCACCTTCGACAGTAACCGACCAAACTCAACGGAACGTGTTAACCGAACCAGTTAATGACGATAAAGATGGACTTGCAGCTGGCAGTATTGATTCAAAAAATTCAAAGAAGGAACTTAGAAGTGAACGTGCAATAGAACATATTGATATTTCTTCACCTTCAAGTCCCTCGATTCTTGACGCTGTTCATGTAAATCAAGACCGTGATGACGCTGTTTCAGATATAACAATAATGGAGGAAGACATGATTGATATTGGCACCGAGAAATGCTCTGCAGAAATTAATGAAACAGTATCAGTTGCACAGAAAAGTGATTCATCAGACAAAGAAAACATGTCTTCAAATGCTCGAGTTACGGTTGCGGAATTGAGTCCACTTCCACGAATGGTGGAGAAAAAGAAAAAAACAAGAATCAGCTTGAAGTCAGAAATTATTACCTCTAGCCCATATAAGAAGCAAATGGAAAAAAAGAAAGAAAACGAAGAAGAAAATAAATTGAAAAAACATGTTAGGCAAGTGAAATTCAGTGAACCAATCACGGGCACTCAACAGAAAAAAACTACACTGAAGCGCGTTGGGACTGAACCTCAGCCTGGCCCATCTGGTTTGAAATCTCAAAAAGTATCACTAGCAAAAGTAAAAAAAAAAACAAATAAGGTACAAAATACTAAGAAAGAAGAAGTAATTTGTCCAATTTGTGGTGAAACATACGAAGAACCGCTCAGTGAGGACTGGATAGAGTGCCTTGTTTGTCAAAGATGGTTTCATGAAGATTGCACGGCCTACGAAACGGGATTATACACGTGTGATTTTTGTGATGGATAGTAGCTATCTATAGTTTTATAGATAGCTAACTAACATAGTGCCATTCCATTATTATCTATTATAATCTAAATGTTACGTGGAACTTGAAAGTGTATTCGTTCCATTCAATTTATTCTTTAATAGTTTTAGGTATGATTCCGTGATAATCGTGTCAGTTGTTTGATATGAGAATTTTTCTACTGTAAGAAATTAAGTGACTGATTATAAGGCTGAACAATATTCTTAACTTTGAAGTTCCTATTTCTAGTCCATTGTTTGTTTGCTTTGAGTTAGAATTAAAGTATGTTTATTAATAATATAGAAAATCCGTCTATTATTTGTTCATATTCCCTGACTATTCCTTAATGAGTACTTTTACCCTACATGCGAACTTTTACCCAAACGATTGCGTATTTTTACCCCTATTTCGGGGTAAAAGTACTCACGCATACTTTATTGCAGTTTTGTTTAATAGAAGAAGAACCGTTGTGGTTATGGTATTAAAGCATAGTATTTTAAGAGCCTAGTTAATGTACTACAGATTGATCACAACTGCATGTATAATATGCTAGTATTTTTTGTTTGATAAAGCAAAGAAAGCAAAGTGCGTCCTTTTGCCCCGAATGACTCTAATCCTTCCTCAATAGTACGGGATAAAATTACTACGTCATCAACATAACATAGGGCTATACTATCCTTGTAATCGCCTAAAGCAATATTTATTGCTCTCTGATAAACTGAGGGTGCGTTACACAGCCCGAAAGGCATGCGTAAAAATTCATATTGCCCGTCGGGCGTCACAAATGCAGTTTTCTCTATAGAATCATGAGACACACGAATGCCGTAAAACCCTGCCACCATGTCTATGCACGAAAAATATAAAGCTTTCCCTAACTTATCAATTTGGTCGGCTATGAGAGGGAGCGGGAAGTGATCTCGTAACGTGTTTGCATTTAACTCCCTGTAATCGACGCAAAGTCGATCGGAGCCGTCCTTTTTCTTTACTAACAAAATAGGGCTGCAAAATGGAGAAGAGCTATCTCGAACTATGCCGTTATTTTTCAAATCATCAATAATCTCCTTTACTTTCTCTCGCTCAAATGGAGACATACGATAAGGACGGCGCTGAACAACCTTATCGGGGTTTTTCAAGCGAATTTTAAGTTCGCCCGTGGTTACTTCAGATACTTTATTACCTAGCGCAAAATTATCACTATACTCTCTTAATACAGCTATCAATTTCTGCAAGTCAGCCTGGATATTAAGATCGGTATCTAGATCCATAGTAAAGTCATAATCCAAGCACTGGTTTATTAGCAGAGGCTCGGTACGTTTTACTGAAATATTATTTTCGCAAATAATAACTGTCAGCCCGGGGATCTTTAACAAATCAAACCCTATTAATGCGTCAAATTGAGTCTGATTATCTTTCACTACAAAGAACTCCAGTGCTTAATAAACATCATGTATTTTTATCCGGGTTGTAATACTTGTATCACAATATACAGGAAAACCACCAATACCGGAAAATGTAACATTCACGGATTTTCTTTTACCTGCGACAGTCTTAGAAAAACTTTCTCGAATCAATGAGCAATCTGCACCGGTGTCAAATAAACAGGAAATCGCTTTGCCATTTATTTCAATTGGGATCATGCTACGCGAGTTTGAGGAACATACGTTAATTGTCTTAGCAACAGACTCGTTTCGTTCATCACTCTGGCGTCTAAAACAATTTTTCTCGGTATGACCTTTACGATGACAATAACTGCATTCATGAACCTTGTTATTATTGACGGTAGAATTATTGGAACTAAAAGGCGGACTTGACCGAACAGTTGGTGGCCGAGACAAAGTGGGAATGTGAATAGTTTTCGTACTACCTACCTTACAATCTCGTGATCGATGCCCTGTTTTATTACAGTTAAAGCATGTAATCACGTCACGCTTATATGAACTATTTGATTCAGCATCACGTGGTTTCTTACTGTCCAAATTATGTTTAGAAACATTACTCAAACTATCTATTTTACGTTTCCAGAACGTTCTCAATACAGACACTAATTGAGACAATGACACTGGGGTATTTCTCAAAAGCTCAGAACGAATATAGTCCGGGTAAATACCTGTAATCAAGGCTTCGACAACTTCTGCATCCGAAGCCTCTGGGCGCACCCTCCTGAACAGCGTCCAGGCGGTAGTAGCGTATTCCGCGTAGGAGGTCGCTTGGTCTGATGTGTATGCCCGCCATTTCAGGACGTCGTCAGCGTAGCGAAATTCCCTGGCAAAACATTTAATTAGTTCGGTTTTCATTTGATCCCAAGTGGTGGAGTGAAGGGACCATGTATCAGCCCATGTTTTAGCTCTACCTCTCAACTGAAGTATAGCCTTCATTCGTGCCTCGTGCGGCGGTATTCGAAACTGAGCTATAGTTTGGTCAACATTGGCACACCAATCTTTAATATCATGAGAACGAATATCGGGATCAAAAGGCGGTAAGTAAAAATCACAGCGAGAGCGTGATGGTGCGGTTTCTGCAGACAGTGCAGCCGTCACAGCACTGGCAGCGGCTTGTTTCGTAACAGAATTAAGTAAACTCATAACCTGGTTCATCGTGAATGTAGTATCCTCGGCGGGTGCACCAACTGCGCCAGTCCGGGACTCGTGGTTTGGCTCCATCTCCACTCTCGTCGCAGTGTAAGCGGCACCGTTAACGTCGGTTAGCCCTCGTCCGGTCGCAGAGCTGGCGGGGCTGGGGTTTGTTTCTTGAACAGGCGGCGTGGTAACGTGGTCGAAATTGGTGGTCACGAGGGGTGATCCCACCGCTGCTGTCGGCGCAAGGCCAGGGTCGTGGTTGTAGGGTTCCATGAAGAGAAAATCAGGATACGATTAGCAACATAACGGTGTAATAATTTCTTCAAAATTCACAGAGGTAAAAAAGAGCAAGTACAATGGCGTCACTCCTATTTATAGCACAGCGTCAATAAAGCTATTCTATTTTTGAGATTGTTGCAATCATTACATTTTGTCAAAACCAATAACTCAAATAAAACTTGTATGATTTTACAAACATAATAGATGTGATGGAAACCTCATTATGCTACACTTAAATAATTAATTTATTGTCAAACAATGTTTTGATTAGCAACGTGTCTAGGAAATAAATGGAAATTCACACACAATACGAGTTTTGTAATTATTTCAATTATAATCTATTTAAAAACTATTTTTATTGCATATTACAGTTTATGTAACAATATTTACACAGTAATTAGTAAAATAAACACATTTTATGTAATGAATCGGAAGGAAGTAAGAACAAAGTTTCATAAAGCTATTTTGTTATTTAAGCTTCTAAGAAAGTGGCTTTTATTCATAGATACTTAAGCTAAATAATAATAGGAATTAAAATATAGCGTGGCTACCCAAATGTTACATTATTTCCAGTATCGGCTATAAAAGTAAACATTGCTATTTTTATAATCCAGGCGAATACAATTATGATTAAAATATGACAAATTGATAACACGTAAGTCGTCTTTGAAGTAAGATTAAATGAAATGCGCCCACATATATGTATGTACATTAATATTTGATGAGCATCAACTACCCATCTCAATTTCTCCTTTTGCAAGCTTTCCGATTTAAGGTTGCCTGGAAGAAATTGCTATCAGCAATAAGGCCGCCTATTATACTTGTTCTTTTCTAACTGTTGTCTCTGTAATTATTTTCTGGTGTAGGATACAATAAAGATTCTTATCTTATCTCTGTCGGCAGCACTAGGCGAATCCGTCAAGCTGGCAAAGTCCCTTGCGAAGTTCCCACAAAGCGCCATGATTATGGACAAGATGGCGGCAGTGAACTCAACCCTGGATCCGAGCAGCATTGACAGCATGCGGGATGAGACCATCCAGACGACGTTACTGGGACAGGCTATCGAAGACATGAAGGTCGGCGTCAGCAAGTTCCAAGGAGGTAATTTGAGTTGTTCATATTAAAAACTAGAACGCCCTGGGAGGATTTATCTTTGGAACAAGATCGGTTATATTTGGTTGTATTTCTTAATGATTCGTGATACTCATACATAGTTAAATATTCAACGGGTCTTATCGCGATTATTTATTAGGTAAAACACCCTATGAGGATTTTATCTTTATAACAACATTGGGGCTAATCGCGACCATTGATTACGTAAAACGTTTTACGTAATCAATAGTCGCGATTAGCCTCGTTTAATATATAACTATGTTTGTACGAGTAAGGCAATTAAGGGAATTAATTAGGTACGTTTTACTAAAACGTACCTAATTAATTCCCTTACGCACAGTACTGCCGAAACGTCGCGACAGTTGTGGTCACGTTTTACCTAATAAATAATCGCGATTAGACCCGTATATAACTATTGGTTATATTATTTCTCGGTTCACCGAGGGTGCATAATACCAAATTTTGTTTAAGGTATTGGAAAACACGGCAAGTTCTACCAGCTAACTGAAGTCCCTCTGAAGGACTGGGAGCTTGAGGATACGGTAGAGGAAGTCACAGTCAAGTTGGACCAGGTCCAGAAAAAAGATGACAGCAGCTCAGCCGACCCCTGTTCTAAATTCAAATAGTCACCTGCGTACTGTGGACTATAAAAGCCACTTTTTGTCTGTGATAAAATATGTTGTGCTGCCTACCGCGATCACGGCAAATTATTTGCTTTGGGTAATCTAATTGACAGTTGATCAACTTTTGGTTGGCAACAATAGGTTTTCGTCTATGAGTTTAAGGGTTATAGTTTTGGTTTAAAGATTATCTATGGGCGAAGTTATAAAGTTGTAGATACCTCATAATTGTTATTTATTATTTAAACTGTTTTTTTTTAAGTTTAACATGTACAATAAATATAACGGTTTCTGCCAATCATGTCGTTTTTAAATTTTTTATCGATTGCTAGCAAAGAGCAATGCTAGGTTTCATACAATAAGCTCAATAATAATCATGGATTAATTACATATCCAAGCTACTTTGTTAGGACCTGTCCTCATCTCCAAGTCACGACGTCGTCAAAGTGGAACGGTGCGGTATCGGTGCTTTGACATAACGTGCCAATTTAGTTACCGTAAAACAAAAACGTAAGTGACGTCGCCGTGCCTTGTAATATTCCGGTACATTCTTTACTAACCAACATACCGGATAAATAGCATTCTCGTTCTACATAATATGAACCGAACACGTATTCAGCTTTAAAGATCGTGACAGAGGTTAGAGAAAAAAATATATAGTATAAAGCCATGTCGTCAAGACGAACGTCGTTAGACGCATCGTTCCGTAGCTTTGCGAATACTGGCGTGTTTTCGCCATGACCAAACTTATTCACTTGTTAGCGAAAATGATTAAACGGCAATAAAAAACCAAGCTACGAAATACGGATTTAATTAAAAATACAGCCTTAACCCTACAGCGCGTAGCGTCGCCACTTTACTCCTGCAGGCCCTTCTCAGCCTGGTACTGGTAATGTAGATCCGAACAGTCCTGGTTGGAGATGTTGACCCAGCCTTTGTCGCTCATGTGGTAAACGCGGATGATGCCGCCGGAGTAGGCGTCACGGTGGGTCGCGTGGTAGATGGCGCGGCGTCCCAGCTCTGAAGGGAAACGTTGATTTGGATGAACATGCTTGGTAGGTGTGCAATGAATGATTGGCGATGGTGATTGGCAGGGGAGAATGCTCTTAGGGGCCTAATTATGCGTATTTAATCCTGAATCCATTCATTTGGTATGGAAGGTGGTTGGAATCGTACAGAATTTGGTGCGCGTAATATTTTATCTTGCAACTGTCATCTACATAGGACTTTTAGCAATAGGTTGTTCTTCTCTAACTGGGCTATCAGGGAATGAGAACACTGTCTCAACCTATACATATTTTCTTAGTGGACTTTCAGCATATCCTGGGGTGCTAATATAAGGGCAGATAACGTACATATATACGAGTATTTAAATTGACAAACACTAATTTTGTGACCTCACGCTTCATCAATGTTTATAAGTCATTATTACTTTTTATATTCCCCTTTGCCAACAAACCGCAATTTGGTCGAAGTATGTTCGCCTAGGACGTCTCCTACCGGCCCTTCCACCTTTTGTTTCGTCAATCTTTCTTCCTTCATCCTCTCCACATGTCCAAACCAAAACAACATTCCTTTCTCAATTCTAGTCACTACATCATCTTTCAGAGTGTGAGTTATCTTTATTATTTTATGAATAAAAACATGATAACTAGTAACTAAGCAAAATTTTTTAATCTACGACTCACCTTGAGCTTCCTCATCAGTGAGGTCCCAGCGGTAGCCGGAGTCCAACACCCCAAAGGCATACACGGACCCCGAGCCCACAGAGAAAACCTTTCCAGGTGTACGAGTACCTTCGCTGTCCACATAGTAAAGTTGGGCGCCCTGGTGGGAATAGAAAAGTGAATTAGCATGTTTGCAGCTGGGCTTGGCAGCGTTTAGGAAACTACACAGAGTCTTCTCGTCATTCATACTGCAATGCTCAAGCATTGCTTGAAAACGAAAGTTTTTAATCAGTGCGTCCTACCTGTCATGACCTACGGAGCCGAGACATGAACACTCACGAAAGGGTTGGTCCACCAGTTGAAAACGCGCAGTTCAAACAGATAAATCTAATTATGCCCAAAGAGTCAAAGTGCATTCTACATGACATAAGCGCTTTAGCAACTTTCATTGTTGGATGATCGCACCTGCTTCTTAACTCGCATCTGCTTCTTAACTGAAACTTACCCTCTTGTCGTATCCAGCCAACATCATTCCCATGCTGAGACCCATGCCCTTATAGTTGTACACCATATTAGCCATTAGTTTGCTGGCGGCAGCCACGGAGATCCGCTCCCTATTTCGCAGCTCGTAGAGGCGACATTGCTTCGCCAGCACGCGGTCCCAGTAGACACAATCTGCCGCACCACCGGCGAGGGTGCCTGTAAAATTAGGTTTCATTTTAACAGAGATAGAAATTGTGTTTAGGGGAATTTTCATTCTCATCACATTTTTATAAGTTTGGTTATGTTCAAGTGTTAAATGCTTACAACGAATGAATAAAACAATGTCAATAAATGGCATATTTTTGTGTACTAAACCCACCAAGTAGATAGTCATTGATTTCCACAATCTTCTTCATGGTCTGTGAGCCAATGAATTGGCCACCGGTAGCACGAGAGTCGACAGCCAGCAGAACACCACCCTGGGTGAGCAAAGGTATTATTGAGGTACCACTACAAAGGAAATGTACAAGTCTGAAAATCAATAGATATGAACAACTTTTGGACAACTTGGTTGGTATTGGACAACTCTTGTACAGTTAATAGCAAAGGGCCCTTCCACTATAAAAGGTGAATTTTCGACTAAGCAGTTGGTATGGCTGGAAACGGCCGGTCAGACTTGTCCATTGGATTTCACAATGTTGTTTCTGTAGGAATAGTAGATTATAGAGAACATGCAGTCCCTATTTGCTACTCACATCACTCCTTTTCAAGACGGTAGTTCTATTTGTCTAGGCCTGACAGGAAACAACGTTGGGCTGTCGAGAATGCTGAGTCACTGAATTGACAGCCAGTTGATAGATAGAAATATTCTTTGGTACCGTCAAAGAAATAAAACTTGTCACCGAAACATTTAAAAGCTAGGGATTGGCTCCAAAAAGGCCTCGACGCTCAGCTTTATGCTCTGGCTGATAGCGCCCACGATGCTGGTTTCATACACCCCAACGCCTATACCCTGCCCCCAACTTTATCCATCAACCTACGTTTAACTGTCTACTTGGTAATAAATGTATTCTAAGGCCTTACTTGATAGCGGAATCCAAGGGTGGTAGTTCCATGGTCGAACTCAATTTTGATCTGTTTTCCCGTCTCATCCTTAGTGTTGAAGTGGGCTAAAGTTTCCGCGGGCTGTAAACAAAGGTGGTAACGTTCAAATACGGTGTAACTGCGGTCGAATAACAATAAGTTAGCACAAAATAACCTAAACTTACATTGGCGAACGGAGGTATCGCAAGTTGAGTGCTGTTCATGAAATTAGCACTATAATTCACTATGTCATTTTCAAAGGAAGCGAGTGATTCAACCGGGCGCAGGTTGATTTTCTCATTCAAACCGCAAAGTTCCACTAGAGCCATTTTCAAAGTAAAATTTTTAAAATCCTATGATGACAAGCAAAACTGAGAAAATGGAGAGAAAATGCCGATTGTGACAGTTTATTTTTTTTCCATTTATTTTTTACGTTTAGCAACACTGCTAAATAAATTATTTAGCAGTGTTGCTAAACGTAAAAATTATTTACTCTCGCGAAAGTAGCGCCACAGTATCTTGAGATATTAATATTTCTACTCACTGTTAGATGGCGTTAGTGTCAGGAGAACTTTACATAACTACTTAACGCTAGGTGGCAGGATGTTAATTTTTTTGAGTTCCAGCGTGATTCCAGCACTGAGCGTGTTCCAGCTATAATTTAGTAGGTACTTAATATTACCGGTAACAATTTCCGTGGCAATCTTTACAGTTATTGTCATTATTTTAAAACAGCCGTTTAATTTAACATTCATTTTGGTCGCCACCCCCAAGTTTTCTGTCTACGAAAATATAATTATATCACAAGAGTATGACTCGTCGCATGCACTTGCTGCAAAAGATTTCACAAGTATGACTCGGCGCATGTTACCTACTTACTGCAAAAGATTTCAACCTATTCCAAAGGATAATAATCCCACCTACTCAATTATCATAATAATATACCTATAATATTATTCTTACTTGCCTAACTACTTATTGGTGACTTTTATGGCCCTGGGTATTAGGTATTATTATTTCTTATTGATACGGCAACCAACCGATGTCAACAAATTCTGCCAAAGTCACGTCTTGAAACGAAGTGAGCAATTTTCTTTTTTTTTGTTAATGGCAACTCAAATAGGTCCTAATTTGGACGACTATTTGAGCAATTTTTTCGACGCGAGTCGCGCGCTTAACACAAATTAGGCGTTGTTCTAATAGAACGCGAATGCGCGATCATCGTAAGTTCGCGCGAATTTTACTCGTACGAACGCGCGATCACACATATTGAACTCTATAGGTGTTCTAACTGACAATCGCACGACGCGGTCGCGCGACTCAAATGTTTGAAACTCTATTCGCGCGAACTTAGTTCGTACGAACGCGCGATCAAACATATTGAATTTGAATAGGTGTCCTAACTGACAATCGCACGACGCGGTCGCGCGACTCAAATGTTTGAAACTCTATTCGCGCGAACATAGTTCGTACGAACACGCGATCAAACATATTGACGTCCATAGTTGTTGGTTTCAACCGTGCCACTGCCCTAGTCCACGGTCACGCTCGCTCCCGTCGTCAAATCGCGCGAGCGAGATTCGCGTAATCGCCTATTCGCGTTCTATTAGGACACTCAGTTTTTGACGTCGCGCGAACACGCGATGGTCGCATCGCTCGCATCGCGCATTCGCGTTCTATTATGACAACGCCTTAGACACAAATTAGTGCTTAAACGTCAAAAGCCGTGACTTTTCAGTCAGCATATTACCTAATTGACAAATTGTGACATATTAGCGCCAAACATAGTGGGACTAGCGCCATTGTACTAACCTCGGCACACCACGGCTACATACTTCTCAAAATCAGGTCTACAAACAAATTTAGTTTAAGAAAAGGCCTTACCTGAAAATCGGCAACTAGTTGCATATTGGTGTAGGTACCTACATTAGTTACAAGCCAACGCACAGACCTTTTTGTCTTCATTTGTAATTTATATAGGTACTTACTGTTAAATAAAAGTCTCTTTAAATTGTCATTAATGCTTCTAGTATAAGTGATTGTTGTGTCTTATTTCGCTTGTAGAAAAATAAATATATTCTAACAAAACAAAGTAGGTTTTCAACCAAATTTACGAGAACGAAAAAATTGGTATTCACAGTTGAGCGCGGCATCCATAGTTTCCGAGATACCTTCACAGGCTATCATTACTGCGAAACATGGATCGATACCATCTCCTATAAGCAATTTAATTCGATCTCTTATCGATGCTTTATTCTAAAGTCTGTCATCAGAGTAGCGATGAAAAATAGTCGGCTATTGGACGATTAACATCGCCCATTACTTTTATAATGGCACTGTTTGTTGCAGTGATTCGGTTCTCGACTTCTCATCATGCTTATTATTATTTAATATCATCTGCACTAGTATCTACATAAAAAGGAAAAAAGTTGTAAGTGTGTATGGGCATTACCCCCCAAATATGGCACAACCTTGCGCTATGGCGCTCATTAGGGGAGGGCTATGTGATGCAGTGGACTGATATAGCCTGAAGAAGAAGAAGAAAAAGTTTGTACCTATGAAGTGTTTCACAAATGACGTACCCTAATCCGATTCCTTATAGCACAAAAACTGTGACTTAATGCCATTATAAATTAAATTGTTATCAACCATTGTATATCTCCACTGCTGGGGCACGGGTCTCTTCCTGCATCGCAGGAAGGTTAGGCCATACTTCACCACGGGGGCCAAGTCCGGGTTGGTGGAGGATTGTAACACGTGGCTGGGCCAAGTCGGGGTTGGTGGAGGATTATAAGACAGTGGCTGGCCTTACTGTTAGAAGTTATCAAGCAGCCCATAAGGCCTCTGACATGGCTTTACGACTGGCATTACTTATATGACAGCCGGCACCAACGGCTTAACTTCCCTTGCGAAGCACGGAAGCGCTCGGAAAAATGCAACAAGCGGTAGTCACGAGACGTTCACCTATCCTGTACCTGACCGCTCCGTTGTTGCTTAACTCATGTGATTGATTCCAATCACTCGGGTTAAGCAACACTCGCATAGGCCACGAGCGCTTCTTAAATATTGGTCCATTTTCAAAAATATTGCACCAACTACTATTTCGAACAGACCTTTACAGCTCTAGGTTTTCTTGTCAATATTGACGACTAGCTGTGCCCGCGTTGTTACCCGCGGTTTATTGATTTTCCCATGGGAATAACGTATTTTTTGCAGTAAAACTATGTGTTTAACCAGGGTGACCGCAAACTCCGCACAAAATTTTGATAAAATCGCTCCAGCCAGAAGAAGTAACAGCAACCATTTTGGAGGAGATAGGTGACTCGGCGCCTACAACACAATTCGAATGGCTTTTAGCAAACCTGCAGATTGAATAGAATGTCAATCATACTCATAACATTTCTAATTGTCAGTTCTATACGTCAGTACCACCAAGTTTTATTTAGTTTTACTTAGAGTGGGGACTAAGGCAACCCGCTTAGTCCTCACTCTCGACGTTGAAAATAACAATATATTTCTATTGTTATTTTCAATATACCATTAAAATTTTTCACGTAATAAAACTTATCAAATCATCACGTCCCATCACATCACATCATAATATCACATCTCATCACACTTCACACTATCACATCACACTAATATTATAAAGGCAAAAGTTTGTGAGTGTGTATGTTTGTTACTACTTCACGTCTTAACGGCTGGCGAACTCCATACCAGATTTTAATAAAATTTGGTATGGAGTTAGCTGACACCCTGGATTAACACATAGGCTACGGTTTACGAAAATATGTATTCCCATGGGAAAATCGATAAGCCGCGGGGAACAGCTAATAACTCAACAAGGACGAGCTATGTGCAGCAGATTACCAGATAGACATACGAGTATTACCAATTTTCATCAACGTTTTTACATTTCGAGTGGTCCCCTCACCCATCTAGTGCGAGTGAAGATGCCACTGGATGCGGTATAAATCATGTTTTTACATTAGGGGAAAGTGTAGGTATCTGTCTGTTAGAGTTTTCGAACTTCAGATTACTCACAGACAAACAACCCATTATTTTAACCAACAAAGCATCGAAGAGATGGCGCCTCACAAATCTCAAAACCATAAAGTAGTTACATACCTTTAATTCCACACCCACTTTAACAATATGCCTAAAAGCAGAAGTTTCACTCAGAAAGACAACACATAATGTGAAGATTGAACAAATATGTGCTAGGGCGTGTCTTTTAAATTATTACAACTTTAAAAAAATTAAAAACCTATTTAGAGGCTAAAAATTTCACCCATGCCGGGATTCGAACCCGCAACCTCTGGCTATCCGTGCCAGCGCTCTACCAATTGAGCCAATGGGCGACTCACGGCATCAGTGAAATTTCGAACCTCTTTACACTATTCTCTGTATTACGTACAGGCAGCGACATCTGACTTAAGCAAATTGCATTACTTACAGCCCCGACTACCTACTTTGCAGTTAGGTTTTAACATCGGAACGATATCACTGTACCCACATGATTATACTATTTTTATTTTTAATGCACTAACCCGTGCTAAGGGTTCCTTAGCACGGGTTAGTGCATTAAAAATAAAAATAGTATAATTATTACAACTTGCCAAAAATAACATAAAGTAACATTTACATACATTCGGTCCGTATATCTTGGACCGACCGCCGCACGAACGTATCTATTCTAGAAAAACTTCAGACAAAGACGAGGCTCTCTACAATCTGTCACCAACGCATCCTGAAGTTCTTCGGACGTACCGTCCGACGCGGGCCAGTTAACCTGGAATATTGTTATCACCGGTCGTGCGAACGGTAAACGAAGTAGAGTAACCTATGTACACAGTGTCGTCAATTCGTTGGAGCAGACCTTTTGTACTAACATTCTACTAAAGGTAGAGGTTAGTACAAATTACCTACCTCCAAAAGCGTAGAGGTTAGCGAAAATCGTGAACTGTAACTTTCCTCGGTCACGATTATACGACTAAACTGCGCATTATATGAACTAGTGGGGAGACGGAATGATAGCCTAAACTCTCATAATTGCAACTTATTAGCACTCTTTTGGGTCGGATTCCAGGCAAGTCTGACGACGGACCTTTTAGGACTATAGGGTTTGTCCCTGGCAACAAAATAATTATAATAATTTACGTACAGTAGAATGTGTACAGTATAATGGGAACCAAGCAATGACATTACACACTGAGATCTATTGTAAAAATGAATTAGAAGCGTCGTCCAGTGGGAAGCGAACCTACAACCTCTGTTCTGGTAGTCAAATGTGTAACAAATAAGAAACAAAAATATGTGTGATCATGTGTAATAATGTTTAAGTTGAATAATCTTCAATTAAGTTAACTATTTTAAAAATAATATCGATCATATTTATAAAAACGCGACTCCTTAAAACGCACTGGTGGTGTTTTAACAAGGACAGGATTATTTATTTAATTAGTTCAATAAACTGACTCTATGGAATGATTTAGAGGAATCGTTGTTTTTGTAATAAGGCCGTAAATGTAGTTTCTTTGTTAGCTTCTTCTCAACGCATTCTACTGATTCTGAAATCAATAACTTTGAAATTCATCACCCGGCTCACCCGTCTTGACCTTGAGAATAACAAGATCTTCCTAGGAATGACCAACGAATCTGTAACTTCTAGCACAATCAAACGTCGAAATAAAACGTCGATTCGAAACGTCGATCGTCAATTTAACGTAGTGGTAAATTGCGATCCGGCATCGACATCAACCCTTGTATGTCACCACTGCTGGGGCACGGGAGTCTTCCTGCATCACAAGAACGTTAGGCCATACTCCACCACGGGGGCCAAGTCCGGGTTGGTGCAGGATTGTAAGACAGTGACGGACCGTACTGTAAGAAGTTATCAAGCCGCCCATAAGGCATCTGACATGGCTTAACGACTGCCGTTTCATGACAGCCGGCACCAACGTCTTAACGTGCCTTGCGAAGCACGGAATTCGATCCGGAATGTCGTCACATCCCATCACATCACACTGCACACTAATATAAGACAAATATTATAAAACAAATATTAATAAACGCTTTAGTTAGTAAGTGTGTACATTTGTTACTTCTTCACGTCTAAACGACTGGAGCGACTTTAATTAAATTTGTATGGAGTTAGCTGACACCTTGGATTAAAACATAGGCTACGTTTTACTGCGGAAAAATATCTTATTTCTATGGGAAAATAGGTAAACCGCGGGTAACACCGCGGGGCCTAGCTAGTTTGTTGATAAAAACCAAACTACGTTGGCATAAAGTTCTAAATCAAGGTCGTTCCTATGGAATTTCAACAAAGGGTCAAATCAAAAGTTCCGATTAGTCAACCGTCAAAATTTGTATAGGATTTCAGAGAAGACCAGCCTTCTCACATCCATCCTGGGTTCCCATAGGAACAGCCCGTAGGTAGGTAGAGACTGTCTGTAGAACCTTTTCTGTGGACTGAAATTGGTGCGTACTGTCACGCGATACTATTGGGATTTTTGGTTTTTTATTTATTTCCCATAGAGTGGCCGTGGGTTGAATTTAAAAAGAGACTCGGGTGAATAATATTTCACTAGTGACGAAGTTCATGATGTGAATAGAAGTGATAAAACGTAAAAATACACTTATAATATTTATTTTTAGACTGCAGGCTTTTATGAACTTCTAAAATAATAAGTAACCATTATAATACAATCTTATCTTCAAATCCCTAACTTTCACACAACGCAATCACCTGCGCTGGTCCCAAACTGAGATACCCTGTGCTATGATAACCAAGCAAGGACATCAAGAACATGGAAATACACCAAAACCCATTTATACAAATGTACAGCGGCCCGTAGTGGGAATCGAACCCACGACCTCTAGCTTGGTAATCAAATGGGATACCGTTAGATCAACGAAGCAGTCTTTATGTAGAGCAAAATTATTATATTGTTTTACTTTGATTAGTAACGTGTTAAGCAACAACAGGCGCGGTCAGGTGCAGGATAGGTGACCGTCCCACGACTATCGCCAGTGGCATTTTTTCGAGTGCTTCCGTGCTTAGTAAGGCAAGTTAAGCCGTTGGTGCCGGCTGTCATGTAATGACTGTCGGTCAGCCATGTCAGAGGCCTTAGGGCGGCTTGATAACTTCTGACAGTAAGGCCCGCCACTGGCTTACAATCCTCTACCAACCTGGACTAGGCCCCCGTGGTGGAGAATGGCCTAACCTTACTGCGGTGCAGGAAGAGACCCGTGCCCAGCAGTGGGGACATACAAGTTTTGATACCGAGTAACACATTCCTTGCATAAGACTAACTTAATTTGTGATAGACTTACAACGTAAGATTATCCAAATATTTGCAGGTAAGTATGTTAGCACTATTAGTTGTTTTTACCTTGAAGACCAACCGCAAACATACTAAAAACCCAACGACACTTTCTAGGAGTTATTTAAGCACCAATTCAGGTAACATCGTTACATTTTCACGGACCCCTTGTCACCCTACGTTGAACAGTTAAGTGATTTGGTGTCCAGAGCCCGCGGCTGTCACATAATTTAGCTATTTCGTTGGCATTCGAGGTCTCTCACACGTCGCAAAGAACACGTACGAAGCTTTTACCACTTGCGCCGTAGGTGCGAAAATAGATTGAAAGCTTGTTCGTTTTATTGTCCTGCACAGAGGTCGACCGAACCCGGTGTTTATGTACTTAACATTTTTCCCCAAATAAAGTCGAAGCCAGTTGTGTTAGGACAAGAAATATGCCATACAATTTGCAAACTTCTTTAATATTATATCTTTAATATTTTCTCCCCAAAGCAAAGATGTATCTACAATAAAACTCATTATTATAATAATTAGTTTATAAATTTAATTTTAACTTCAATTACTAATAATCACTGAAATGAAATGAAAAGGTTGTATTCAAAGTAGCGCAGAAGCTGCGTCTTAATGAACGTTACAATTCAAACTAGGTGTCCATTTCAAAATCTAGATCATTTTGGAGAAAAAATGGACAAATAAACTCCAGGTTTCCATCCATCCAAAGGTTGTCTGGAAGAGATCACTTTTAGTGCTAGTACAAAGCTACAATATTGGGTATTGCTAGCTATACACTGGTCCGTGCTTACCGCTCTAGGTTACAGGCGTGAGCTGATACAATATGAGCTAGCTACGAACTACGAAAAAATGGACAAAAAAACCCCAAACTTAGTCTTTTCAAAGTCCTTAATTAACATAGTTTACATAATTATTATAAACATAGAACTCATACATTGTACTGGCTATAATTCCAGACCTCATTGTCATCTAGATAATCCTTTATGTTATAGTAGCCCTTTTGGCACAAAGTGTGCTTAACATATTTTTTGAACCGCGATTTAGGCAAGCTTAATATATCTTCAGGGATTTTATTATAGAAGCATATACAATGCCCCATGAAGGATGTATTAACCTTTGCCAGCATAAATAGTGGGAACAAAAGTTTATGTTTATTTCTAGTATTCACATTGTGTTGGCTACCTAAAGTTTTAAAGTTACTGATATTTTTCCTGACGTACATAATGTTTTCATAGATATACTGACTGGCAACTGTCAGGATGTTAGTTTCTTTAAAGAAATCTCTTAACGAATCTCTACTGCCTAGCTTATAAATGAATCTGATCGCTCTCTTCTGCAAGACAAAGATGGTCTCAATATCTGCAGCCCGTTCCCACAGTAGTATGCCATAGGACATAACACTATGGAAGTAACTAAAATAAACAAGCCTAGCAGTTGCGACGTCAGTTAGTTCCCTAATTCTTTTAACTGCATATGCTGCTGAACTAGGCCTATTTGCTAATTTTTTTATATGAGGACTCCATTGAAGCTTTGCATCAAATGTGATACCTAGAAATACAGTTTCATTTACAAGGTCTAATTTGTCATTCCCCAACATAACATTGCTGTCAACCGCTTTGACATTTGGTAGAGTGAACTTTATACATTTTGTCTTCTTTGAATTTAACAATAAGTTATTGGTAGTAAACCAATTATGTACCCCAGAGAGAGCATTATTTGTACTGTCAAGGTCATTCTCTTGTCTCTTAATTTTAAAAATAAGTGACGTGTCATCTGCGAACAATACTATCTCTGACATATTTTGAACCATGAACGGCAAATCATTTACATATATGACTTTATATAAAATAATTGGATTGCCTATTTTGGAACGTAACTTCATAATTAACTTCTGTAATTTTTGCCGAGGTTAGTAAACTAACCGTTAATGCTTTCTAAAAGACGCCTGTCACCTTAGTCATCCGGGACCACGGCACCTGAAAAAGTGCCGAAATGTCGGAAAATTGTGAAAATGTAATAAACGAGCATAAATCCGTATAAAAACAGTTTTTAATAAAACTCAGCCTCAACTAGGCATTTGCTAAATTGTGTATTACGAAGTAATATGATAGAACATCACCTTTCATTGCGCGCGATAGCACATTATTTAATTACGCCACGCACCACGATATCAACCCTTTGTATGTCCCCACTGCCGGGGCACGGGTCTCTTTTTGCTTCGCTGGAAGGTTAGGTCATACTCCACTAAGGGGGCCAAGTCCGGGTTAGTGGAGGATTGTAAGACAGTGGCGGGTCTTACTGTCGGAAGTTATCAAGCCGCCCATAAGGCCTCTGACATTGCTTAACGGCTGTCATTACATGACAGCCGGCACCAACGGCTTAGCGTGCCTTGCAAAGCAGGGAAGCGCTCGGAAAAATGCCACTAGCGGTACTAACGGGACGGTCACCCATCCTGCACCTGACCGCGCCTGTTGTTGCTTAACTCAAGTGATTGATCTCAATCACTCGGTTCGACTAGGCCACGAGCGCCTCCACACCTCACCACACCACACTTGAACAATGTGATAGATGTGTGTGACTCTATCACATTTTAACAAAAGTTGCCTTGATAGACATATAGGACCGTCTGTTTGAGATGATGCTACGGAGATTGCCGAAGATACATTTCAGCTCAAACCAAGTAGGTAATGCGTAATCCGATGTTGGTCTGTCAATGTTTGGCCTGGGCTACATGGAAACTATAATTATTCGGACACCTAATATATATGACTTTATGACGCGGATGAGTGATATTCCGATTGTAATATTATTAGTTTTATATTTACATGTGAATCGAGAATTATACTATTTTTATTTTTAATGCACTAACCCGTGCTAAGGACAATTTCAAAAACCTATTTAGAGGCTAAAAATTCCACCCATGCCGGGATTCGAACCCGCGACCTCTGGCTATCCGTGCCAGCGCTCTATCCAACTGTGCTAATGGGCGACTCGAGAATTACTGGGCAGTTTCTAGATGGCAGTATTCAATGGCATACGCTAGTAAATTGCACACTACTTTACAAGTTTCAAGTCTCTATTATGTCAGAAACACGGTACATGTAGGTTTTACAATACTCTTTTCTCTAAACGTTAATAACGCTACCTTCTGCTGAGCAAAAAACACGTGGTTTTAATTGAAAGTGTTAGTTTACTTAACAAATGCCTAGCAACGCAAAAGGAGAATGTAAGAAGATTTAACACAGTTTTCAGGGCACAGTGAACGGCAGACCAACCTTCAGATTCCACTCTTAACGCGACTGTGTAGAATATATGTGTCAAGGTCGATGTGCGGTCGACTGTATAGTGTTCTGGAGCGCATGTGTTGATGTGCAGGCCTCATGGTACAGGCACTACAGTACTCGAGTGACCCCTTCACCCATCTAGTGTGAGTGAAGATGCCACTGGGCGCTGTAATCATCTCATTACGTAGAAGCAAAGGCCTGGTTTACCATATACCCACCATTAGAATAACATTGTAATGTTATAGCTTAGTAGACTACCAATTCAGCAGCTATAATTGTTAGAATTTCGCTAGGATAACAATTAAGCACATTAAGACTTGAGCTCAGTTTCAAGTATTCAATTTTGTTTCAGTACCTATCTGGTTTTCAACTCGGAGAGGTAAGTTAGATTGGTTTCACGACGAGCGAGTGATGAATTTCTAACTTTGTTTTGATCGTGTCCATTGTTCCTGGAACTAGTGCTGAGCAGATGCCACCAGTTTACGAACTAAATTTCCTTAACTCCATGGATTGTTAAGGTTGCTGTTACACCTGTCATACTGTCTCGCTCGCACATTCTACCACTTTTAATTTTATTATTGTAATACAATCAGTATACTTCTCAGCAAAGTTCTTAGGGTTTCATAGATAGTAAAAATACGGACATTCATGACAGAAAAGTTTTTTTTTATATGAATGAATAATTTTGGAAACAAGTTTTCTGAAACAAATATGTCGCATGGTTTTATTACAATTATATCAAACCCTCTTCTTCTTCTCATTTTGGTATTATCTCTTATCGAAGGTCATCGTGTTTATGTGTTGTGATCAAACTCTCGGACCACATTTATCGTAGACGTCTGGTATTAAAAATAATATTAACGGGGAAGTCTAGTGTAATGTGATGTAACTTTAAGTCGCAAACTGTTGATTCTGTAAGTAATACAGAGAGTATTGTAGAGAGGTTCGAAATTTCACTGATGCCGGTAGTCGCCTATTAGCTCAGTTGCGAAAGCGCTGGCACGTTAGCCAGAGATCGCAGGTTCAACGGGCATGCAACGTCGCTGGCAAGTGAAAACCTGAGCATCATTTCACAAATGAGCATTATTTTTTCACGGCCCTTTTGGAGCACTTTCCCGTAGAAAGCTAACCGGTGTTTGTGTTTTTTACAACGATCTGTACGTCTTGTTACAAGCTGATCACTTTATTAGTGTCGGTTGTTTGCGGAACACTTCCAGCGGGTGCACGGGGGCAATTTGCTGAACTAAATGTGAGCAATCAAGCCGCAAACGTTCGTTGAGCTCGTGGTACCCTCGACGCTAATTTTAATTCCAGCTTGCGTTACAATTGAATGAGTTTGTTCGTTTATTCAGACAAAACAATGCTCTCAATTCCATTCTTAGTTTCAATAAGTTCAATGCTAGGAGAGTTTGGGCTTAATTACCATGCGTGCCCACCGCGTATTGGCAATGTCAAGCGCTGAGGTATCTGAGCACTCCAGACATTCAGGTTTAATCAAGATATTTTCCTTCACTGTTAGATAAGATAAGAATATTCTATATTGTACACCAGAGCACATATTACAATACACGATACTAAGTACAATTGGCGACCTTGTTGCAAAAAGTAATTTCTTCCAGACAACCTTATGACGGAAAGTTGCTGAAGGATTTATAAGAGACGGCTAGTCCGTGCAAATATGTTAGCGAGTAGGATTGCTACTACAACTTCACAAATGTGATAACTTAGAAAACAAAGTCGTTTTTACTACTATTTATTTTTATATTTGAGCTGAATAGCGCCGACAGTTGGAGGGCAGTTTTGTTTGCTGATAAAAGAAAAGTTCACGTCGAACGGAAGCTGTGACAGACTATATAGAGATATAGAGATACTAGTAGCTGTGGACGTACAGATTGCCTTTGCCTTAGATACTTCTATTCTTCAGACAACCGGTTCAACGCTAAGCCTTTTGTATTCGATGATGAAATTCGAGCCACCATAAAAATCGCAACCCTGTAAGAGTATCTACTCAAACAACTACGAATAAGTTCGTAGCTAGCTCATATTGTATCAGCTTACGCCTGTAACCTAGAGCGGTAAGCACGGACCAGTGTATAGCTAGCAATACCCGATATTGTAGCTTTGTGCTAGCACTAAAAGTGATCTCTTCCAGACAACCTTTGGATGGATGGAAACATGGAGTTTATTTGCCCATTTTTTCTCCAAAACGATCTAGATTTTGAAATGGACACCTAGTTTGAATTGTAACGTTCATTAAGCGGCAGCTTCTGCGCTACTTTGAATAAAACCTTTTCATTTAATTTCATTAGACTGGAGCAATATATTGGAGAAGGAAGTAGACGTACAAATAATCAAAATATTTGAGACACATGAATAATACAATGCTTAATTAAGAAAATTGTTATACGAACTGTAAATAGATATTCAAATAATATACATAAATAGAAAGTGATATAAAAATTTATATTTTTATATCACACATAATAGAAAGTGGAGAGGATGAAGGAAGAAAGATTGACGAAACAAATATATATTGCGAATGTGAGTGGAAGGGCTGGTAAGGGTCGTCCCAGGCGGACATCGACCAGATAGGGGATGTATTAGCAAAAGGAAAGATAAAAGTACCTGGAACCGGCGTGCGTGCATGCAACGACTTATGAACGTTGATGAAGCGAAGGTGATCTGTCAGGATCGTGGCAAGTGGCAGTCCCTGGTCTCTGCCTACCCCTCTATATTCTCGCAGATGCGAATTGAAAGCGTAGACGCAAAATATTCGAAGGCTTAAACATTCGTCCCATACAAATAAGATAAGATAAGATAACTCGACAGAGTTATTAGACATTTATTTAATCATTCGAATTCAATCTAGCATCGTTTTCAGAATACAGATTTTGGCTGTCGGTCGACTTTTTACGTAGAATTCCAGGATATAAGCATTAGAGTCGTGTACGACTTATTTGCTAATGAAGTGAGAATACGCTCCCTGAGAATGCCACTTGCCACGATCCTGACAGATCACCTTCGCTTCATCAAAATTAGTCGATGCAAGCACACACGCCGATTTCAGGTGATTTGTATCTTGCCCTTTGCTAATACATTCCCTGTCGGTCGAGCTATGTCCAAGACATCTCTTCAGCATCATCATCATCAATCCATTATGTCCCCACCGAGGGGCACGGGTCTCTTTCCTGAAGAAGGTATAGGCTGTACTCCACCACGGGGACCAAGTGCGGATTGGTGGAGGCTTGCAAGACTAGTGACTGGTCTTACTGTCAAAAGTCTTCAAGCCGCCCTAAGGCCTCTGACTTGGCTTAACGCATCTTTTAAACAACCCTATGCTTTCTAGTTATGTTATTTTGAAGCCAGGTTTTATGCATTGAGAAGAGCTACTTTGCTTGTAACGTTTTACATATTTCCTTCGTCTTTTTCAGCAGCACTACAATTTATTCAAAGGCCAAAACAACAGAATCCACGCCCCACAAGGTGATACCAGGAGACCATATATTACACGCATCCACCTTGGCTTACTCGTTAGAGGCCCTGTATTAAAAACTTTAGCCTAATCTACAATCTTATATCGGACAATAATTTCGAGCATTAGAGCGGGTAAGAGGATGAATCGGGGCTAAAGTGCAACAAGGATGGCCGATTATGATGTTACTATGATGTGAAATACGGTGTAATGTTGCACGCTCCTTATTAATATTCGAAAATAAAGAATGTTGCCATTTGCCCCGCGGGTTGGGAGTGATTGCGGGCGCCAAATCGATAAACTTTGCTATCGATAGTTTTCAAAGTAAAACTTTCTTAACACGCACTTTTGCTAAAATCAGTCGGTGACAAAGAGTCGGATTAAGCCAGCTCCAGTCAATTAGTGACGCTGAATCGCGTGTGATCGTTATCTCAATTTTGAAAATCATATCAGTTCTCATTTTTATCTCTTGATCTGATGATCAATTCACGTATAATTATAATCTTAAACGTATAATTTATTATAGTTCATTAAGTACTATATTTTCTCCGTTTTTCAGAGCATGACATGCACTTTATTTAGTTGCATCACGGGTATTAAAGTAAAGTAAAACATTAAGGTAAGCATTTATTAAATAGTTGATTGGCAGCATACAGCGTGTGGTGGGCTCCACAGAAGGTAAATCCTGTATCGTGGGCTCCCGTTTCCAGGTTTCTAACTGTAGAAAGTGCCACTGAGGCAGTTCGGATTTTGCTCAAAAACTAAGCTTGGGTTTAGTTAAACTGAAGCTATAAACTAGAAAAATTATTAAATAAAGATTATTAGACTTTGCAACAAAACAGTAAAAGTATATGTAGGTGCCTGTACCTCTGTTTATTCTTTTTCTTACGTTTTTAACATCACGTCAACCACGTATAGTATTACACTTATAAGGAAGAGCGGGTGATCGTGCTCTTCCACTATAAAGGGAAATTTCCCGCCAGGCAGATCGTATGCCTGGGGACGGCCGGTCCAACTATTGTTAGTCGGACGTTCTATTTATGCTATGTTATTGAAACACTTTGATTGCGCGATGCAGGAATATTGGAGTTTGTAGTGCGCGCGCAGAGTTGACATGTGCTCGCCACATCACTCCCCTTCAAGACCGTAGCTACGCATAGCTAGGTCTGATAGGAATCGAAGTCTGTGCTCTACAGCCTGCAAGTGCCAGGTGACGCTGAGTCAGTGAGTCGACTAGCGGTTGAGGGTGTTCGGCGGCTAACAGTCACTTCACCGGCGACAGTACCATGGAGCCCGCGCATGTGGTAGGAACCGGTGAAGACTGCTGTACCACTGGCAACCTGTGCTGTTGCTGTGTGGCTGCCGTGCCGAGGGGTTGTGAGAAGATCACTATCAGTCCCAGTAGTCGGTGCGTTGACTGTAGTGGAACTGATGAAGTGACAAGGAAGATTGCTGGCCTCGCTTTGAGACTAACGTATGTGGAGTGCTGCGAGAGCGAAGGAAGATTGACAATGTTCTGTCAGGGGTCACCACTATAGGCAAGAGCGGGTGATCGTGCTCTTCCACGATAAAGGGAAAATTCCCGCCAGGCAGATCGTATGCCTGGGGACGATCGGTCCAACTATTGTTAGTCGGACGTTATTATTTATGCTATGTCATTGAAACACTTTGATTGCGGGATGCAGAAATATTGGAGTTTGTAGTGCGCGCGCAGAGTTGACATGTGCTCGCCACACACTGATTTACCCCATAGACAGTAAAG
This sequence comes from Yponomeuta sedellus, assembly GCA_934045075.1. Taxonomy (NCBI): domain Eukaryota; kingdom Metazoa; phylum Arthropoda; class Insecta; order Lepidoptera; family Yponomeutidae; genus Yponomeuta; species Yponomeuta sedellus. The sequence continues at coordinate 10,872,153 of OW203744.1, read as the reverse complement.
CCTATATGATATTTTCCAAATAACGTATATAAATATCAGGCCTAACTTGTGTGTGCCAATTTTGCACTCACGCAAACATAAACTTACACTTGTACCCAAAAACATAGTATTCACCCAGCTCCGAAAAACTTTATTTGTAGTAAAATGTCGATACTATTTAGGGTCATAAACTATCGATATTGCACCCACAACAGCTTGGCACATCCTTAAACAGCCCGTCCCGATGGTGAGCGATAGCAGTGGTCGGGCCCGCGGGCCGCGCCACCCTTTCATTTTCTAATTATATAACTGGCAACACTGGCCCGTGCGCGACCAGCCTCGTAACTTCTTCAATTTTCATCTTCGGATTATTATTGCGGCGCGTTTACACTTGGCGCAACTTACGTGTAGAGTCAGCAAAGGTAAGGGCTAACTACCCACGAAGCCCATTTGTTTATTGTTGTCCTCTATGTTTAGGTAGTTCGTAAAAGATAGCTTGATATGTGGAAGTTGGGACAGACGTCAGAGTAAAATTTTGATCCATGCCGGAATCATTTTCTATTTCTTTGTATAAACAAAGAAATAGAAAATGATTCCGACTACTAGTATTGCCATTGTATTCCGTTCCTATGACATAGAACTCAATGGTTAATAAAAATCTGTTTCAAATAAATATTACCGCTGCAGTGTTAGTAACCTTGAAAAAATTTGCTTATTCGGATCAAATCTTTGAGACGTTAATGTAGTAAAATACGGGTAATAAATAAATAAATATTCATGGACATATTACACAGATCTCGTTAGCCCTATACTAAGTACAACTAAATGAAAACCTATTTAGAGGCTAAAAATTTCACCCATGCCGGGATTTGAACCCGCAACCTCTGGCTATCTTTGTTCTTAGCACGGGTTAGTGCATTAAAAATAAAAATAGTGTAACAACTAAATGAATTATGTTATAGGTGCTAACTTGACGATAGATTTAATACAATAAGTACATAGATAACATCCAAGACCCGAGACAAACTAGAATAGTTCGTTTCCTAGTTTGACCTGGCCGGGGATCGAACCCGAGACCTTTGCTTTTACAGTCAGTTAGCCAAACCGCTGCGCCACCGAGGCCGTCAATAATATAATCTAGTCAATAATAAATAATATGTAACTCGACCCTGGCTTTGTTCTTATTGATTTATCATTAATGAATTAGGTACCCAACTAATAGGTTTGAAAGAAGAGATCTCGCTAGATTTAAGGTTTCAAGAGCATATCTTTAGTTAACAGTGATTCAGAAAACAGAAAAATATAATAAATAGATAGATACATAGATAGATGGACACATGGACACATAAAGCATAGATGACCATAACAATGTAAAAATAAATCACAACAATGAATAAAACTGGAATCTTCGAACTACACAAATTACATTCAAGTACATCATAACCATATTTTTTTTTACGTAGCTTCTATGTTTGTGTCCCACTGCTCTGCAAAGACCTCCCCCAATTCAGTCGTCCAGAGTTTTCTGTCCTGGGCCTCCTCAGACCACTCTGGCAGATGGTTGTCGAGATCATCTCTCCACCGTCTTCTAGGCCGGCCTCGATTTCTATGTCCGTCGTGTGGCACCCACTCTGTGGCGAGTTTCACTTACATTCGGGTGCATTCGACTGACATGACCAGCCCAGGTCCACTTCAGTTTCGCCGTCTGGACACCCACGTCGATTGTTCGGGTCCTTAATAAAAAATAGATTTCTAAAATTACATTCACTTCGATCATGTTATAGAGAATTGGCACATCGTCATTCGATCAGTCTAAATGCAGCGCTTCGTGCATCGTGTACTGCGTGCATCCGGATTGAATGATGAACCTGTGTGTCTCCCGTATTTCATGCTCGCCAGTGTACGGATTTCACCTCTGGCTCTGCGTTGGACAATCTTCTCCAATACTTACGCCAATCGTTTGATCCTGAAGGAAGGAAATTATTCATAATTTTAGTTTATGGGTTTGACTTCTCAAAATCCTCTCTAGGTTTACTGGAAGAAATCTCTTTCAGGGATAAGCTCGCCTTCAGTTTATTGTACTTGTAAGTTGCACTCGGAAAAAATGAGCTCTAATACTCTACCTAGGTGGAACAGAAGGAAGAGATCGCCGTAAGCGACAAAACCGCTAATTGTTTACGGCAAAACATGGATATGTAAGCATTATTATATTGTCTGGTGTGTACAATAAAGAGTTCTAATGTAATCTAATCGAAAATATATTTTTTATTTTTTTATTTAGCCGATATTAATATCTAATCTTAATAACTAAGACCTAAGATCCAAATATCCGTTCAGAGTTGTCTTTTACATTTTTGCTCCCCGCTTGTCACACACCGGCGAAGTGTAATTCTACTGTTAACATTGTCAGTTGGCCAAGATGCACACATAAATTGCCAGCAGAGCTGTTATCAGTAGATAGAGAAGCATTTATTGGGTACTAGAATACGGGGGTATGCTAAAAGACTTATTGGTCACAGGCAAGTTACAAGTAGGCTAAAGACGAAAGAAGAAGGCTCGTGGCTCGCAAGTGCTGCTCAATCGTTTTGCTTTGTGAGAGAAAAATACATATAGTACTGATTGACAAACTTCGCAAGTCACAGTAAGACCAAAAGAATGAGAACAGATGAGTTCCATCCAGATGCATCGAACTCTGAATTGTATCTGGAGCACTTACCTATAGTTTCACCATATCTGTTTGTATGCGGTTTAGCTAAAATACGATTTGGCATAGTTACACAAATTAATTACGACGAAGTTAGGTACCCTAAAATATTTTTAGGGTACCCTACGTTGCCTAAATTAGTGAAGATATTTTTTTTTGTTATATTTTTTCCCTTATGGAAAAGGCTACGAGATTTTTTTTCTTGGTGACTATAGTGTGGGTCTCGTTGAATTTATCGATAAAAATATATTATCGATGTAATGCATTTTCGATTTGGGGATCCGTTCGCGAAATCAGTGATCTTTGAGGCACTTCCGTCTGATGGAGCTATCGATCAGTCGATTTAAATTCGAATCCCGGCACGTACCACTGACTTTGTTTTCTAAGTTATGTACATTTGTGTAATTATAGTATAGCAATACCACTTGCTAACAGTGGAAAAAAAACATCAGGAGAAAACCCAAGTGTATATTAAAGTACCTTAGCGGTTGCTACAAGCCAACTGTGAGGCTAAGTGCGGATATATCAGATCTGTGGCAATTTAGACACACCACAGGCTTAACCTATGTCTTTCTTTTTTTTTTTTCGTTTATTGTATATTTCGTTTATTTCTGTTGTGCTCATATTGTGTTAATTTATCTGGTTTTTTGTTTCTGTGATGTGTCTTGTTCGTTATAATGTCTTTCTTCCTTTCTTTCTAGATCTAACTGGTACGGATAGCCAGAGGTTGCGGGTTCGAATCCCGGCATGGGTGAAATTTTTAGCCTCTAAATAGGTTTTTAAATTTGTTCCTTAGCACGGGTTAGTGCATTAAAAATAAAAATAGTGTAGATCTAACTAACTAATAGTCCCATGGTCCTCACGAAAAGTATTTATTCCTATCAATACTGCCGCTGCTTTATGCCGATCACCTCTCCTCAGACACAACACAACAGGCGTGTAAAGCGTTTCGAAATTGTTGGTTCCCTGGCTTTTCTGCATTTTGTTTCAGTTCAACCATAGTAAAACTTACTGGTTTCCTATTCATAGCCATATCCATTTCCTAAAATTGTGGTATGGTAGTGAAAAGTCTGAATCTAAATATTATGGTTTTCATTGAATCTTACCTAGTACCTACCTACCTTCTTAGAAACCTCGTGACGGAGTACACTTCGAGTTTACTCATGCTGTCAGAGCTTAAGTTCTGTGAATTGCTCATATACACAACTTACCGTACCTATCATTACAGAAAACTTGATTATGTAGACCGTCAGTCTCTTCGCCTGTTGCTGATATGCTACGATCGCCTTGCATATCATTACAGCACCGCCAATGTAAGAAGACCTCTTTAAAACACTCTAACCACGTTTAACACCGCAAAGTCATAAAGATCACTCGCGGCTGGCAGCGTAATATTATTTGAGATACCGTGGAAATGTTTTATCAAATGGTATTATTTAAATTTGTGTCCCAGGGCGATGCAGCCGCGGCGTGCGTGGCGCAGGCCTGGCCGGAGCCAAATGGATGGAGGATTGGCGGGAAACAATGACGTTTAGCGGTTTTTACTTTTTATTTATAGCTTATGGCGATCCGTATGATAGGTCCTTTTATTAGTTGCCAGCGTGAAATTTATGCAGCACGGTAATGCACAGGATACTGGCTGCCTGTTTACTTCTTTTGCTTTTTGCGCAGCCGGCAGTTTTTTTTTAATTAACGTTGTGCCGAGGAAAACTTCTCCAGTCTTATATTTTTCTTTTATTGCAAAGATGTTTATTTCTTTGAGTCTTCACAACGGAAGGTGTACGTAAGCCCTGTAACAAATTCTTTTCCCCAGTATTTCCGTATAATTTGTGGCGGCTGGGGTCGTAACAAGCTTAGTGTTACCCGTGGAATTGTCCACTGCCTCTCGAGGGAAATGATATTTCAATTCATGGGAACTGTGCGGAATATTTATGGGATATATTGGGATGAGAGGGTGGTTAAATAAAGCTAAGAAGAAAAATCAACACTTGCATTTCAAGTGTTTGCGCGTTCGACACTTATTTACTTTAGAGCTCCGAAGCACGTACCTAGAGTATTTTGGATAAGTTATTGAATGCTTCATGTAGGCCTGTACCTCAGAACACAATGTTCTGTGGCCTGTACGTTTGTATAGTCATTATTCATAGTTGTCTTTAGCTAAATTCTTAAATATAGTTAAATAATACAAATGTAGGTACATGAATCCATTCGGATAATTTATTAGTCAACATTTAAGAATAAAAATATATTTATTTACACAAATAATTCATAAAATATCTACCAATATTTCCAAGGTACATTATATTGCATCGATATCAACCCTTATACGTACCCACTGCTGGGGCACGGGTCTCTTCCTGCATCGTAGGAAGTTTAGGCCTTACTCCACCATGGAGGCCAAGTCCGGGTTGGTGTAGGATTGTAGCACTTACTGTCAGAAGTTATCAAGCCGCCCATAAAGCCTCTGACAAGGTTTAACGACTGCCATTACATGACAGCCGGCACTGACGGCTTAACGTGCCTTGCGAAGCACGTAAGCGCTCGGAAAAATGCCACTAGCGGTAGTCACAGGTCTGTCACCCATCCTGTACCTGACTGCGCCTGTTGTTGCTTAACTCAAGTGATTTATTCCAATCACTCGGTTGGACTAGGCCACGACCAAATAGAGGAAAATAACAACTGTCGTGCTTATATCTATTGAAAAACTATGGAAGTATTATACTCTAGGATCTGGGAGTTAATTCTCAATTCATTAGCAAATAATTCGTATACGACTCTAAGGCTTATGATGACTTGAATTCTACAAAAAAAGTCGAGCGACAGCCAAACTCTGTATTCTGAACGCCATGCTACATTTAAATCGAATGAGAAAGTAAATGTCTAATAACTCTGTCGAGTTATTTTATTTTTACGCGACAAATGTCTAATCAAATCAAAATGTTAATGTCTATAGACAAGAACGTGAGGCCACAGGAAGATTGGATATAACTAGGAATCTAGTTCCAAGACTAAGGGTTGTAATGCATTCAACAAGTTTTTAATCATCTAAGAGTTTTTTATAAGACTTTTCAACGCCTTACCCACAGAGTTAAAAAAATTGGCAAATCATAAAAGTTTTAGAATGAAACTGAAATCGTACTTACTGCAAAAGAATATGTATAGCATTAAAGAATTGTCTACAGGAATAAATTATATAGTGAATTTGTATAAATGTAAATAAATTATATAATTGAATCTGTATAAATATAAATAATTTTAATCATTAACATATTTTTATAACTATTTCACAAATTTTATCATATAGTTAAGTTAGTTTAAGATCTTTTTATTTCACATACGATTAAAATTGTTATTGAATAAATGAAATGAAAATCCTTCGAATATTTTGCGTCTACGCTTTCAATTCGCATGGGTGAGAATCGGTTCCCTGATCGAAATAACGCATGCCGCATCCACGCTACATCCCTCGATCGCTTGATGTCCCACAGGATTAGCTCAGAGGACGTCAAGTGTCACTCAAACCGGGGCTGTTGACGCGCCGGATTAAGCCCGGGTGACCCGTTGCCGATATTAGTTTGACGTTCGTCTTTTCCCCGCCATTGTATTGAGTGAGAGTGAAAATGCTTATTAGGAGACCTTAACCAAGTGCCTACTGCGGTGGCTGATTATTAGGAATTAAAGTACTTTATGTTTGTAACCCGCTAACTGTGAAGGAAAGCGGAAGGAAAGCTGAGTGTCTGAGGTGTTCAACTACGTCGGCGCTTGATTCCAATCCGCGGTGGGCAAGCGTGTTATTTACCGTCCAAATTCTTTTCTTTCTGGGAGAAGGCCTGTGCCCTGTACTGTATGTAGGCTAAAAAAAGTATGAAACAGCGTTGCCAGTTTTTTTTTGGCAAGTCGGGTCATTGCCATTCTTGTGGATGTATTTTTTATCATGCTTGTTATTTATTTATTGTCATTTTGGAAATAAATGATTTATATAGATTGATAGATGAAACATTTATTTAGGCACAATACTAAAAACATAACATAAGCATAAAACAAGAACATACATGGCATAAAGCTCAAATATTGCAGGTTTAGAAAAGGACAGAATTACTTCCGAGTATGTGCATTTACATCCATTCTAAATATATTCAAAAGCCTTGTCAATCCATCAATCCTTGACCTTGATCAATCGCATGCTAAGTAACTGTAATTTCCAAATGTCATTTCCATCGTAGTAAAGGCCAATAATCGTCCGACATTTCAGTATGTGCATCCTGAATGATTCCTAACGATTTAACTGTAAATTCGTAAATACATTAATTAATATAGATATAGTTAACTTCAGGAATCCATCTGAATTTGGTACGTATAACATAGGTATAACACATAGAGCATAATGTCTTGAAATTCGTGGGCACGCGTACCTACAGTCTATTTATCCTTACTTCTCCAATTTAGTAAACAAGGTTCTCTCAAAATTTACATTTCATGCCAAAAGCAGAAATTTTCTAGCAGGTTCATGAACTTTGTTTATAAATTTGGCAGCGTGTTATCTAAAATAGTGTCCCAGGTTACTTCATTTATAGGAATATGGCAGTTTTCGACTAAAAAGTCATACTTCACCCGTAGAATCTTGTTGATTAATGGACAAGTAAGGATAAATAGACTGTCAATACCAAGGATACGAATATCTATCCTCTACCCTCAGAAGTAACAGTTTCAGATTAATAAGATTAATCTGAAACTATTTTAGGTAAGTATAGGATGGTATATAGGCCCCATTCTATTTTATACTAGATGCGCCTCGCGATGTTTCCGGAATTTTTGGCTTCAGAAAAACGTATTAATAAATATAAGGTTGTCTGGAAGAGACCACTCTTAGTGATAAGGCCGCCGTCTGTACGTCTTACTCTGCCTGCCTGCCTGCCTGCCTGCCTGCCTGCCTGCCTGCCTGCCTGCCTGCCTGCCTGCCTGCCTGCCTGCCTGCCTGCCTGCCTGCCTGCCTGCCTGCCTGCCTGCCTGCCTGCCTGCCTGCCTGCCTGCCTGCCTGCCTGCCTGCCTGCCTGCCTGCCTGCCTGCCTGCCTGCCTGCCTGCCTGCCTGCCTGCCTGCCTGCCTGCCTGCCTGCCTGCCTGCCTGCCTGCCTGCCTGCCTGCCTGCCTGCCTGCCTGCCTGCCTGCCTGCCTGCCTGCCTGCCTGCCTGCCTGCCTGCCTGCCTGCCTGCCTGCCTGCCTGCCTGCCTGCCTGCCTGCCTGCCTGCCTGCCTGCCTGCCTGCCTGCCTGCCTGCCTGCCTGCCTGCCTGCCTGCCTGCCTGCCTGCCTGCCTGCCTGCCTGCCTGCCTGCCTGCCTGCCTGCCTGCCTGCCTGCCTGCCTGCCTGCCTGCCTGCCTGCCTGCCTGCCTGCCTGCCTGCCTGCCTGCCTGCCTGCCTGCCTGCCTGCCTGCCTGCCTGCCTGCCTGCCTGCCTGCCTGCCTGCCTGCCTGCCTGCCTGCCTGCCTGCCTGCCTGCCTGCCTGCCTGCCTGCCTGCCTGCCTGCCTGCCTGCCTGCCTGCCTGCCTGCCTGCCTGCCTGCCTGCCTGCCTGCCTGCCTGCCTGCCTGCCTGCCTGCCTGCCTGCCTGCCTGCCTGCCTTCCTGCCTGCCTGCCTGCCTGCCTGCCTGCCTGCCTGCCTGCCTGCCTGCCTGCCTACCTATCTATTTATATGATATGATATGATGAAGTAATTGTTCCATAGGTACGAACTGCTCGAAGCAGGTGCTCCACAGCCCCTACGCTGAAATATGACATGTAGCTTTCAGTATTGTTTCCGTTTGTTTGGTGGTTCTTTCATTTCATATTAATACCTACCTACCTACCTACCTATCTATCTATATGATATGATGTAATTGTTCCATAGGTACGAACTGCTCGAAGCAGGTGCTCCACAGCCCCTACGCTGAAATATGACATGTAGCTTTCAGTAAAGTTTCTGTTTATTTGGTGGTTCTTTCATTTCATATTAATATTGATTTTCAAGTTGCGCTCTACCTACAACTTGTAGTTATTAAAAGCCCCATGTTACTACAGCAAACAACGCCACGTGTCTGGCCCTCCAGCGGTCACGTGATCCGCCACAGAGAAGATAGAGGGACGAGCGTTCGGGCGCGAAATTGTCGATGGTTTGTTTGTTGCGCGGGTTTTAGGTTTGATGTCCAAAAGTCTTTCTTGAAAGTACTTGTTGGCTCAGTTATTAATACAATAGGCATAACAAAATATTTTTATATCCTCTTCCATTAATATATTTCAAATATTATTTCATCATTTATTATTTACAAAAAAACTAAATTTCAGGTAATTAACTGAACATTTTCTAAAATTATTTAAATCTGTAGGAAAACGGTTTGCAGTGTCATGGCGTCGAATTTGACGTCACAACCAGGTAAACAAACATCGTAATCACTAGTAGTCAGAACAAAGCACGGGTGAAGTTTACCAATGATAAATTATATCTTAATTCTTATTTATTCTCCATACAATTTTGTACAGACACTCCCAACTCAACTACGATCCCCAGCTTGAAAGTAAACGAAGAAAACATGCAGTCTGTACAACGGTATCCCTAAAAACCAAATTTTCTGACAAATTTTTCTGCTTTTTGGGTAGCTACTTGTATAACAAAGCAAATTCTGTTTTATCAATATACTCACTTACTAAATGCTGTTGCAAGAAAAAAGTAACAGACTGGCTGCTAACACTTAATTATGATTCTACTGAAGATCTCCTAAAAATAATATGTTAACTGAATCACAAAAAAAAAAAATATAATAATAACAATAATAAAAAAATATATATATTACACGGTGCTTCTACACACACACACACACACACACACATACACACACACACACACACACACACAAGCAAACACAAACACACACATACATACAGTACGCATGCATCTTATTTTACTACATTGCCATTTTGTAATTTCCCAAATTATAGCTATAATTTCCTGTCCAGCTCAACTAAAGAAAAAAAAAAAAAAAAAAAAAAAAAAAAAAAAAAAAAAAAAAAAAAAAAAAAAAAAAAAAAAAAAAAAAAAATATATAAAATACAATTGCGAAACAATGCACTGTAAGTTTAGTGAGGGCCTGGAGATCTGTCACACAGGATCTTTCCTAGTATGGACTCCAGCCTCTCACATAGGAATAAGTCCTGATTGTTCAAATTGTATTATATTTTGTGTGACACCTCTGTGAGAAGGAAATAAATTACTTACTTACTTACTTACTTACTTACTTACTTACTTATTCTGTATTGTTTACGTATTATTATGTATTGTTTATGTATGTATGTATGTATGTATGTATGTATGTATGTATGTATGTATGTATGTATGTATGTATGTATGTATGTATGTATGTATTTATGTAGGTAGATTTCTTTGATGGTTTATGTAGTTTATTCTTTTCATTATTAGCTTTTATGTATTTGGGTAGATATCTATTTTGGCATGATTTTGTTATCTGTGTAAGTGTATTAGTATGTAGTGTATGTTGTGCACGTGCATAGACCCGTTTCACATCCCCACTCCGACTCCCCAAGGTTTGCTGGAAGAAATCTCTTACAGAGATAAGCTCGCCTTTGTACATGTATTTTCTTTAATTGTATTTCTTTTTTTTTGTGTTTTTCGTGTACAATAAAGTATAAAGTAAGTAAGTAAATTATATTTATAAGAGTGAATATTTATAAACTAGTGCTGTGGGTTTTGTAAATAAATAAAATAAAAATAAAAAATAAAAATGTTAACCTAAGCGTGACGTCACGCGGTGTGATAGGTGGTTCAGTCAAAATGGCTGAAAGCAGTATGATTATGTTTTATTTTATTGAAAATATTGGTAATCTCATTTTATTTTATAAAACTAAATCAGTGTTTTAAATCCTTTTAATATGTACTTTCCCCTAATATCTTTGATTGTTTTATACTGTCGTCACGCCTATTATTAGTATTATGTTATGGAAGTATTGTCAACTCGTAACACACGAATTACGTACGTCACCCTCAAGCGAACCGCTGACGTTGGGTTGCTATACCGCGATTGCGCCACCGCTTTCCCACAGAAACGCTGAGTCGGCGCCTCGTGTAACTCACGCCAGTTTTACCTAGTTTTTAAGCAGGAACTTCCTAATTTAGCATCGTGCTAACTAGACGTCGCTTAGGTTATAATTTAATGTAATATTAATTTTTAATTATATTTTATAAAAATCATTTTGGTTTTTTTTGGATCCTCCGGCGACGGCCTTCGTAATTGGCGCAGCCGGTAGGATACTCGAGGCGTTTCGAGGATTAGCTAGGGATTCTAATATCGAACACCGCTGATCGCTACATCTTCGGACACCGAGTATCCTGACAATCATCGAACCTGGAGACCTGGCCCGGAGGAAAATCAAGAAATCGACCCCAGAAGGACCATGATGAAATATATGTAAGTGCACTTGAATCATTCCTGTGTTGCTTTCAAGTTATCCTAGTTTTCCCTTAAATTTCCAAAATTTTCTACCCTAAGAATACTACCCCTACGGGGCCTGCTCAATCTAGAATAGCCCGTAGATTAGATTTAGATAGTAATAGAGAGATAAGTGTAGATTTAGATAGCACAGTTGAGACCCTTGAAGGTTTCGATACCTTTAAGAGCCCCAATACCCCAAAAATGGCAGACGTAGATACCATATTCAAGGCCTTACGCCTGGTACCCGAATTTGACGGCAATCCTCACATCTTGCCAAGGTTCATTAACCTGTGTAACCAAATTGTAGCTGAATATGCCACTGAAAACGCACTGAGCCAGCTTTGCCTAGTAAATGGCATTCTTAATAAGATCACTGGGCAAGCCGCGCGTATCATAAACTCTAATGGCATACCAGAAAATTGGATTGACATAAGAAGTGCTTTAGTTAACAATTTCTCAGACCAAAGAGACGAGACCGCTCTTTATAATGACCTCATGCTAGCCACACAAGGCCAAAACACCCCGCAAGAATTCTATGATCGTTGCGTCAATTTATTCAGTACCATAATGACATATGTAACCCTACATGAGACTGTACAAACCACCATCGAGGCCAAACGCACGCTGTACAAAAGGCTTACTATGCAAGCGTATGTACGCGGTCTAAAGGAACCCTTAGGTTCACGCGTACGCTGTATGCGACCTGATAGTGTCGAGAAGGCGCTCGAATTTGTACAAGAGGAGCTGAATGTGATTTATCTGCAAAATCGTAATGTCACAGATAAAAGACCACTCTTACCCAAGGTCACTGCCATGGCTCCTGCCATGCCTCTTATCAAACCATTCAACTCACCTGCACAAATGCCAGCACCTGTGCCCATCTGGCAACCCCCACAGCAAGCCTGGAAACCTAACTTCCAGCATAATCATTCTCTAAGACCAGTGAATATGCCCACGCGCACACAGCAGATGTTCCGTGCGCCGCCACCTAATTACAACCCCCATCAAAATAATTTTCGTGTCCAGCCAAGAAATTCATTTCAAGGCCCGAAGCCGATGAGCGGCGTTAGCAATTTTCAAGCTAGGCCTTTACCACCTACCGGTCGTGATTGGCGCGTCCATGGTAACCCCCCACCTTCCAACTATTTCAAGACGCGAGAAATGAATATGAACGAATGTGCTGAGTATGGCAATTATTATCAGTGCCCCGAGTACTATCCATATTATGTTGACTCTGACGGTTATTGCTATTCAGACACCGTCGAAACACCCTATTACGTAGATAGCGAAGTGTATGAATCATCTGGCGAGTGTACCATCCTTCCTTATGAAGAGCCCACTCCGTCCTCCAGCACCGCTGAAGAACAGCAGGATTTTCCGAAGCGTACGAAATCAGACAAGTTAAAATAGAACTAAACCTACAGACCCAAAGACAACTCCCTTTCATACAGATCTCTAATCCACCTTTGAGACTACTGATAGATACGGGTGCGAACCAATCTTTTATCAGTCCGGAGGCTGTAGACAGATTTTACGCTCACTTACCCCTAAATTTTGACCCCTTCGAAGTAACCAACGTCCATGCAACGTCACGTAATAACTATTCAATAACCGTGCCGTGCTTCGACGAATTCCGAGACTCTGAAACTATAAAGCTCTTTATATACAAGTTTCATGAGTACTTTGATGGCCTAATGGGACTCGACCTTTTAGAGAAATGGGAGGCCAAAATCGATCTTAAAGATAAGCAGCTGATAACGCAATTTTCCACCAATCCCATCCACATGTACAACTCGCGTAACGTCAACCTTTACGAGGACGTAATTCCCGCCAATTCCTCTAAATTGGTTAGAATTCCTGTTAACATACATGATGGCGATGCTTTTATTAGTGAGCAGATTATGTCAAATTGCGTCATCAACGAATGTCTCACAACCGTCACTAACAGCCGAGGTTTTGTAGAGATATCGAACCCCACCTCAAACGACCTAATATTCTCAATGGACCGTGCCGTCCTAGCGGAGACGTACACTATCGAGTGCACACGTCCCGAGCATCCGTCCGCGCGCTCTAACGAAGTGTTATCTCGCTTGCGCACAGATCACCTAAATGCGGAAGAAAAGGCTAACTTAGAGGCCTTATGCCAAAAATACGCCGATGTATTCTACATCGAAGGCGAGAACTTAACATTCACGAATAAAATAAAACATCGTATTCGCACTACGGACGAATTGCCAGTCTATACAAAGAGCTACCGCTACCCCTACGTCCATAGGGACGAAGTTAAAAATCAAATAGGGAAGATGTTAGACCAGGGTATCATACAGCCATCTGAGTCGGCTTGGAGCTCACCAATCTGGGTGGTGCCGAAAAAAGCAGATGCCTCTGGAAAAACAAAATGGCGCTTAGTCGTAGATTTTCGGAAGGTTAATGAGAAAACTTATGACGACAAGTACCCAATTCCAAACATAAGTGACGTATTAGACAAGCTTGGCAACTGTCAGTACTTTACCACCTTGGATCTTGCCAGCGGGTTCTACCAAGTAGAAATGGACCCTACTGACATTCCAAAGACGGCATTTAATGTAGAGAACGGGCATTACGAATTTTTACGTATGCCCATGGGTTTAAAGAACTCCCCGTCCACCTTCCAACGCGTAATGGACAACGTTCTCCAAGGCCTACAGAATGTCATCTGTCTGGTCTATCTTGACGATATAATAGTGTTCAGTACATCCCTTCAGGAACACATCATTAACCTGGAAAAAGTATTTAAGAGACTACGAGAGTCTAATTTCAAGATTCAGATGGACAAGTCCGAATTCCTGAAATTAGAAACTGCGTACCTAGGTCATGATATCACTAGGGAAGGCATTAAACCAAACCCTGACAAAATTTCCGCCATAGAAAAGTACCCCATTCCGAGAACCCCCAAGGAAATTAAACAGTTTTTAGGCCTTATAGGCTACTATAGAAAATTCATCCCCGACTTTGCACGCTTAACCAAGCCCCTGACACAGTGCCTGAAAAAAGGTAGGAAAGTAACCCTTAACGCTGAGTACATCGAGTGTTTTGAAAAATGTAAGACCCTCTTAACCAACGATCCGATCTTACAGTACCCTGATTTTACAAAGGACTTCTTGCTAACAACTGACGCATCGAATATCGCTATAGGCGCTGTATTATCGCAAGGCCCTGTAGGCAGCGATAAGCCAGTCTGTTATGCATCTCGCACACTAAACGATAGCGAGCAGAACTATAGTACGATCGAAAAAGAATTACTCGCTATTGTATGGGCGACAAAGTACTTTAGGCCCTACTTGTATGGCCGAAAGTTCAAAATCCTAACGGACCATAAACCACTTCAATGGGTTATGAGTCTTAAGGAGCCAAACTCGAGGCTAACCAGATGGAAGCTGAAGCTGAGTGAGTTTGACTTCTCTGTCATCTATAAAAAAGGATCTAGTAATACCAATGCCGATGCCCTTTCCAGAGTAGAGATCCACAACGAGGAACTTGATTCCATCATAGAAGAGCTCAGCTCGTTGTTAGCGAACCCCTCTGAGACACCCCTATCTGTTCACAACTCTTGCACAGCATCAGCTCACACAAGTAGAGAGAACCCTATATTAGAGGTGCCCATTGTAGAAGAGCCCTTAAACAAGTTTCATAGGCAAATTTGCATTACCTTAGTCGGAGATATAAAAAAACGTCCCACCGTAACAAAGCCGTTTGACACCCACACTAGAACAGTAGTGCAAGTGTCAGAATCCAACCTAGAGCATGACGTAGTCCACGTCATAAAAGAATTTGTCAACCCTAAAGTTAAAACAGCCCTGCTGATCAACCCCCCTCTGGCTATGTATAAAATCATCCCCATAATTCAAGAACAGTTTAAATCTTCAGCCATGAACTTAGTTTTAGCTAAAACCGAAATAGAAAATGTCAAGGAATACCTTAGACAGCAAGAGATTATAAAGCACTACCACGATGGAAAAACGAACCATCGCGGCATCAACGAGTGCTACCTTGCTCTCTCCCGTCGTTATTATTGGCCTAAAATGAGAGAAGAGATTACTAAATTTATTAACAGCTGTACGACATGCGGTCAGGCGAAATACGATCGTAATCCCATTAAACAACAATTCAATATCGTCCCCCCAGCAACCAAGCCATTCGAAATCGTACACATGGATTTGCTTACTGTGCAGAATGAAAAGTACCTCACCATAGTGGACGTATTCTCGAAATACGCTCAAGCTTATCACCTTCGTGACGGAACTGCTATCAGTGTATTACAAGCCCTGTTGAATTTTTGTACTCACCATGGTTTACCCCTTACTATAGTCACGGACAACGGAACCGAATTCACAAACCAGCTGTTTAGCGAATTTACAACCCTCCATAAAATTATTCACCATAGAACGTTACCTCATACCCCAAACGAAAACGGTATCGTAGAGAGATTCCACTCTACCCTATTAGAACACCTCCGTCTCTTGAAACTACGTCACAAGGACGATGTTATTAACTTAGTGCCTTATGCAATTCTGGCCTACAATAGTTCAATACATAGCTTCACGAAATGTAGACCCTATGACGTCATCACCGGTCATTTTGACCCAAGGGACCCTTTTGATTTGAACCTTACTAAGCAACTGCTACAGCAATATATAATGAACCACCGTGAACAAATGAAAATCGTATACGACACTATTAACGAATCCTCGCTTGCCAATCGCACAAACATCATTGAGAACCGGAATAAGACCCGCGAGCCGGAAGCTGAATACCAGCCAGGACAACGTGTATTCGTTAATAACCCCCTAGCTAGTCGTCAGAAATTAGCACCACGTTACTCTCAAGACAAGGTTCTTGCAGACTTACCCATTCATATCTATACATCTAGGAAACGTGGGCCCGTAGCAAAGAGTAGGTTAAAACGTGTCCCTAAGAGTGCCCAATTGTTACAGGGTGGTACTGGTCCTGATTGCTCATTCGATAGCGGCCCAGCAGACCAATCCGGAGATAAGACTCGAGAACCTTGATAATGGTCCCGGATTGCTACCCTTTCGACTTGGCGCTACACGTCTCACATTACATTACCACTCATTTATACAACACATACAACTTAGCGACATTAGCGAACAAATAACATCGATACAAGGTCAATTATTAGATTACAAGAATAAGTTAAGCAATGATACCTATCTCATATACGAGCTTCAAGTAGATTACCTTAACGCTAAGTTAGCTAAAGTACTGGAACACTTAGAGACGTTACGGCCCAATCGTGTAAGGAGAGGTCTCATCAACGGTCTAGGCTCTTTAATTAAAAGCATAACTGGTAACCTAGACTACTCAGATGCCACTAGATATGATGATGCCCTAAGGACCCTAAAGAGTGATGAAAATAAGATCGTAAATGAGTTCAATAATCACATCTCTATCAGTAAAGATTTGATGGACCAGCATACTAGAATAATTCATAAACTAGTGGAAAATCAAATAAAAATTAATGACACCTTGCATTTAATCTTAAATTCGGATATTTTCAAAGATGCTAACCTTATACAACATGCTAAATTCGCCCAATATCTGGCTATTATAACCGAAAACGTCGATGACGTATTTGCTGAGTTAATTAGATTAGAAAATATGCTAGCTTTTATACGTGCATCAAGCACGCATCATTCAATGATTAATTTTAGAGTACTAGGTAATATGTTAAATAGGCTAGTTAAAATCTATGGTAGAGATCATGTGTTAGATTTAGAGCTTAGAGAGTACTATGACCTAATAAAGCCAGGTTACTACTACTCAGGCAATCAAATAGTGATAGTCTTTAAATTCCCTATTTTTGATGTAGATAGCTATGACCTCTATAAGCTGTCCATAGCTCCTAATAAATTCATGCAGGCCCTTATCCCACCTTATCCTTTGATTGCAACCAATAGGAAAGGTTACGTGTACATAGAGGCAGAATGCCCTAAGCACAACGACTGGTACCTCTGCGGAGAGAAGGCTGATCATCACCTGCGACATCAACCAGACTGCATCCAGAATCTCATCCTGAATCAGTCTCTCGAGAAAACCTGCAAACTGACATCAGTGACACTAACCAAAGTGTCAATGGAGGAGTTGGACGAGAAACACTATGTCTTAGCTTTCCCCAATGTAACTAGAATCCACACCGTATGCGGCCGTGAAGACTATAACGTACTACAAGGCAGCTATCTGGTGACCTTACCTGTCAACTGTTTCCTGCACACACCGGAGTTCACCATTACTAACACTAACGATCAAGTTATAGGACGACCGCTCAAGATAACTGAAGTCTCCTTCAACCCTGAAAATCAAGATGCTGAATCACTCCACCTGAAGCTGAACTCTATCAACCTGAGAGGACTACACGATATCCAGCAACGAGTAATGCTACAGCCAAAAATAAGCATAGAACCAGCGTCATCTCGATACTTATACCACACGACGATCCCGTTCTATGCTACGCTATCCGGTGCACTCGCACTGGCTATGATATGGGCTGTACACCGCTACAAGCTACAACGCAGAGCGGACGAAGCCACTGCCAAGGTTGACGTACCTACATATGCAACACCTGGAACATCTGGAACCCAGAAACTACCCTCAGCAATATTTCATCATCTCAAGACTCAGAAATAGTTGCTGATCTGAGAGGGGAGGAATTACGTACGTCACCCTCAAGCGAACCGCTGACGTTGGGTTGCTATACCGCGATTGCGCCACCGCTTTCCCACAGAAACGCTGAGTCGGCGCCTCGTGTAACTCACGCCAGTTTTACCTAGTTTTTAAGCAGGAACTTCCTAATTTAGCATCGTGCTAACTAGACGTCGCTAGTAATGCGGATCGTGACGTTGCCACGAGGCATGCAGTGAGCCCTGGAACCCCTAAATACACATTTAGATAAAGCATTTCTCTTGGATAACACTGGTCGAGCTTGTTCGGTGTTGGTTATACTCCGTGCCTGATACAGTTTCCCTCGTAAACGTGTTATAGGTGACTGTAACTTACTTATAAGAAGTAATCCCGCTATCCTAAACTATCCGAAAAGTGGATGTTGTACCTAGTAGTCAAGAAGCGCAGGAAATTAACTGAACGATAGCTTTGACTTCGCCATTGTTGGTGTTGGGGCGACCAACGCCTCCTTGCTGACAGGCTGACCTGACGTAAGACTGGCTGATTCTCTTTTGAAACGACTTCGAAATTAGAATGACTGACCAGACCGAACAAGAGACTACGAAACAGTTCACGACAGACTTCCAAACGTAGCGGACGACAACGCTCCGCTGCTGACGAACAGACAGACAAACCTGTACGACCGTACAGTTGGTATATCAAATAGCGCAATTCCCAATAAGAAATCAGCAAAACATTTTTTTTGTTTAAAAATTAAGTTATTGATAAAGGTTTTCAAAGTTCTTAGACGTATATAAAGGATAAACACTAACCGACATATTTCAGGAATTTAATTAATACATAAGTAACCCTGCAAGTCACTGACTACCATGATAATATAAATCCACCATGTGATAAGTGTCTTATTTAAACATAAAATATCAAACTAAAGAAAATGCACAGGCATAAAATATTTGGATGTATTTATGCAATTCAGTGTCATCCACGGGAGCCGAGTGTACCCGATACAACGTCACCAATCCGAACGTGACAGTTCAGTAATCTCATATTTAGTCTGTGGTTCACTATCTTCAGGAAGAAGGCAAAGTGCCTGAAAGGAGTTTTCACTTCACAAAAACAATAAGTTTTATTTTTTTTTCTAAGGTTAACACGAGCTGTAGACATAATTAAAACTGTTTTTATACGGATTTATGGTCGTTTATTACATTTTTACAATTTTCCAACGTTTCGGCACTTTTTCAGGTGCCGTGGTCCCGGATGACTCATCCGGGACCACGGCACCTGAAAAAGTGCCGAAACGTTGGAAAATTGTAAAAATGTAATAAACGAGCATAAATCCGTATAAAAACAGTTTTAATTTTATTTTTTACTAGGTACTAGTCCTTTTGAACGTATGGTTTGGTTTATTATTTTGTCACTTTCATTACATATTTACTAAGTATTAATAGTCAAAGTATTATTCACTATGTATTTACAAAGGAGGCGAAGGATTTTAGATCAGCAAGAAGTACACAACACGTAAATAGAAAAACACAGACTATATTGATGTGTTTTATAAACATGTCCAACTGGTCCAACTCTACTCAGCTATTTAGTTGTAATTATTTTATGTATGGAACAGGGATTAATAAAAACTCCTTATTATAGTAAAGGCCTTCCCCACGATTTTCCACTACTCCCTGTCACATGATTTATTCGAATACATATCGACGGTTAAAAGGATATAGGGCATAAGCGACAAAAACCAAATTGTTCAGGAGCGCAATTTAAAGTTTAAAATTTCAGAAAAAAAATCATATCTTTTTTATTTATTGTCATAACGTAAAGATGGAAACAGCTCTAAGCTCGAAGAAAATACGAGCATTAATTGTCATTTTATTTTATTTGATTCGACGATGCTCTATGTAGTTCAATGTCGCTTAACTCAATCGAACATATTTTTTATATAAGGTAATTCGGCATATGTCATATCTTCATATAAAAAAACGAAGAGTATAGAAGACTAAGCTACATTTGATTTCCGTATACCAAGAGGTAATAGGGCATGAGTCACATGACTGTTGAATAACTAAAATAGGTAAAGAGGGATATATGACGTTTCACACCATTGTGACAAAAGGTAATGGAGCACAAGAAACAGTGCTTAGTCAAAACATGGTGAGGATGTCAGACTTTAGTGACACCGTAAGTGGTTTGAAAAAAAGGTAACATGGTACTTCCACACGTCAAGATTTGTAGGCCAAGAGGAAAACAAGAACATCCAACATGTGAAATTATCTGGGCAATCGGTAACGCGGATTAAACGTCACGTCCTAAAAATAATAGATTCACAACCAACATGTTTTTCCTTTGAAATGAGACATAAAGTAACTGCATACGTTAGATGATGTTAGTGTTATCATTATCGTTCTTATGTACCAGATTAGTAACCTACATTAGATACTATTTGGAGATAGTGATGATACTCGCGTCCGCAGGAATTGCCCTCTGAAACCCTGCACGTGCCTCCCGGGTAGTGCTAAACGAGTATTAACGCCGAGTATCGGGCGGCAGTTATGATAACCCGACAATTGGCTAGCCAGAAGGCACCACAGGCCTAGAGGACTAAATAACCTCTGTAAACGATGGAGCGATAAGGATGGGGATACTACCGCTACTAATACTCCCAAGAAAACTATGAGCAGGATGAACAATAGTAATAGATTTGTCGGACCATCCGGTTGACGCCCGGCGCCAGGATGGTTCCGGGTCACCTGGTGTGAAATATGCTACCGGCCGCAAGAAGGTGACACAGCAAGCCCCTTGCGGAAATTGGGTTACTGCTGATCAAACTCTACTCCGTAACAAAAAGAGAAAAATCCCGGACATTCACCACGCTCTCACCATAGTCACTTGGAGCATTCGTGGTCTCTCCAAACCAGGAGCAGCCGAAGTCGTGGAGAAGGAAATGGACAGGTAAAATGTAGATATTCTTGCTGTAAGTGAAACCCATATAAAAGACTCGGGACACTACACTACTCCATCTGGAAAATTGTTCATAGTGTCCGGATACGTTGACGTACGACCTCGTCGCCAAAACGCACAAAGACAAGGTAATGGGATACGATTCCATCAATGACAGGATATTGAAAATCAGATTAGAAGCACATCCATACCCACTCAACCTACTCGCCATCTATGCACCAACATCTGCATCCAGTGAAGAAAAAATCGCTGAGTTCTACGACCAACTAAACAAAACAGTCCAAGATGTTCCTAAGAAAGAGCCATTAGTAATACTTAGCGATTTTAATTCTAAAATAGGAAAAACTGAGGATGATTACCATCTCAGAAAGATTGTCGGCAGGTTTGGACTGGGAGTCAGAAACAACCGTGCCAACATGCTTTTGGACTTTTGCATGGAGAACGACCTTTCGGTCATGAACACCTGGTTTCAACAACACCCAACACGACTCTACACGTGGACGTCACCTAATGGTCTTCACAGGAACCAAATTGACTTCGTTCTAGTAAACCAAAGATGTAGCTCATCTATATCAGCAGCAAAGACGAGGCCAGGTGCAGACTGTGGCAGTGAACTTAGCTTCTGACTGCTAAGTTTAAAATCCATTTGAAGAAGTCAAAAATAGGCACCCTCAACAAACAACAAATGGTTCAGCAGAGGAAATCCTTAAAGGAACAGGACTTAAAATAAGCCGAAGAACGAAACCACTATGCGGAGCTACATAGCGTTGTCCAAAAACTTTGCAGGAAAGATCGAGAGGCCTATATCGACAGTATATGCTCCGAAATAAAAAAAATGTTCGGAAAGGGCGCACTCCCGAGATACGAGTATGTTTCAAAAGGTAAACCTGCTCGCAAAGGAATTTAAACCAAAGTACTGGACCATTGAAAATAAAAAGAGGACGCCCTTGTTGGATAAAGACGAGGTACCTACTCGAAAGATGGAAGAGCTACTACTGTTGGCTGCTATACGGCGAAAACAGCGATGAAAGAACTATGGAAATGGATTATTCGGACAAGGAACCAGACATCCTCCTCGAGGAAGTAGAGGTAGCACTTCTCAAACTGAAATACAAGGCATGTGGCAGCGATGGCCTAGCCGCGCAAATCTAGGAAGATCTAATCTAAGAAATATAGGAAGTGAAGGCATAGCAATCGTACATACCGTGTGTCAAAAAGTCTGGAGAACGGGTCAATGGTCAGCAAATTGGACCGAATCAATCGTAGTGCCTATACACAAGAAAGGCTCCACCCGTAAATGTGAGAATTACAGAACCATCTCTATCATCTCGAACGCGTGAAAAATCCTCTTACACGTCCTAAACCACCGGCTTGCACCCTACATCAAAAGCCAAATACCGAAGGAACAAGCTGGATTTGTAAAAGGAAGAGGAACGAGGGAACAAATCTTGAACATTCGACAGCTGATCGAAAAATGCAGGGAACATAACATCACTATAGCCTTGTGTTTCATCGATTATGCAAAAGCCTTTGACTGTATCAGCTGGAAGGCCATGTTCAGGGTTATTTATGAAGGAGATGGGTATACCGGACCACCTTACCTTTCTTGTGCAGCAACTGTACTCCAACGGTCAATCGAAAGTAAGAATTGAGAACAGTCTTTCACACTGCATCAAAGCAGAACGAGGAGTGCGCCAAGGATGCATACTATCTCCCCAACTGTTCAACCTGATCGGGGAACATATAATGAGAAGGGTTTTGGATAATTTAGAGGGGGGCATTCGGATAGGTGGGCATCTTCTGAACAACCTTCGCTTTGCCGATGACACCACAGTCATAGGCGCCAAGGAAACAGAGCTGGCTGAGCTTCTAGCGAGAGTGGATAGTGTATGTAAAGAATACGGACTTCATATCAACAGAAGTAAGACCAAGTTGATGTTTATTGATAGATCGGGCACCTTGCAACGAACCAACGAGCTGCGAGACCTTGATGTTGTACACAAATTAGTATACTTAGGCTCGCAAATAAGCAATGACGGAGACTGCGAACAAGAATTCGTCAGAAGATTCCAAATGGCTAAGTCAGCAGTGAAAAGGCTTGAGAAGATATGGAAAAATAGAAGCATCAACCGCAAGACAAAGATAAAACTAATATGGACCCTTATCTTCTCAATATTTCTGTACGCCTCGGAAACCTGGACATTAAAAGCCTGTATTCTGAAAAGAATAGATGCGTTTGAAATGTGATGCTGGCGGAGAATACTCCGTTTATCTTGGACCGAACGCCGCATAAACGTATCTATTCTAGAAGAACTTCACATAAAGACGAGGCTCTCCACAATCTGCACCCAATGCATCCTGAAGTTTTTCGGATATACCGTCCGACGCGGGCTAGATAACCTGGAGTATGTTATCAACACCGGTCGAGCGAACGGGAAACAAAGCAGAGGACGACCACCAACGCGTTGGTCAGATATAATAACTAAAGCTTCGGTAAGGACCCTACAAGCAGCCATACATCTGGCGCGTAATATAATTCAATGGAGGGACCTGGTGGCGGAATCTGCCCTTAGTCACGCCCCTCAGCCATGAGGAAACGACGAAGAAGAAGAAGGAGATAGTGAGATAAAGAGGATGAAGAATGAGAGTGGAACATTCGGTAGGGGACGCCCTAGGCGCACATAAGTAGACCAAATTGGGGACGTGCTGGCAAAGGGCCGGATAAAAAGTACCAACAACCGGAGAGCGTGCATGCAACGATTTATGAATGTAGATGAAGCGAAAGAGGTGTGCAAAGATCGTGGCAAGTGGCAAGCCTTAGTCTCTGTCTACCTCTCTGGGATACAGGCGTGAAATTACCGACTGATTTTGGGATAAACGACTCGCTAAATAGGTACTTGAGAACAACAGAGACCTGATTATGTGATACAAATTGGCATACGCACCAATTCATAAAATATCCTTGTAAAGTAATACGGCGTAAGTAACAGAGTTGTATTATGTTGTAAATGGTAGTAGGGTATAACCGACAGTTAAATAGTAAATAGGTTTTAGTAATTGCCTATAAGCGACAACTGTATAGCAAACTTGAGAATGGTAATAGGGTATAACCGACAATTCAATATTAATTAGGTTTCAGTAGTTGTCTCTAAACGACAGCTGTATTGTAAACTTGCAAATGGTAGTAAGGTATAACCAACGCTTAATGTTTTTGACGACAAAGGTAAAGAGACATTAGTTCCAACTTTAAAAATAGTTGCTTCTGGTAAAGAACCGTAAGCGCCCAGAAGCTCCACACCAGTAGGAAGTAAAAAGACATTACCGACTAGAGGCCAAAGTTGATGCCATTTTTACAGGGATACAAGTGCCGTTAAGGAAAAAACGACCTAAAAATAGGTCGGTAACACCAAAACAACATCTAAAAACGCAGTTTTTTGCTTGGAGACAAGCGACATAAAAGTCATTGTAGGGCCGTGGGAGTAAGCGCATTCGACGCAGATTTTTTTTTCAAGTGAGATGGCATTCAAAACTCAGTTTAGACCAAAATGTCGCTTATGCCCTATATCCTTTTAACCGTCGATATATATACTATTAAAAAAAATTTCCTCAGAACAGAGAGGCTGTAGGTAAATATGTTCACGAAATACAATAAATTATATATTATTTCGCGTTCTCTACATAGTACAAAACACTAGTAGTAGAAACATGATGCGAATTGTTCTGATGCTCGCATTTATTATTATTTTCTGACTTATGTTATTTTAATAACAAAAAATCTAAAATGATTTTTATAACATCGATCTATATAAGTAGATCAAAATCTATATAGTTATCAAGGAATCTGCACTATCTTTCATCTTTCGATGAAACGTCGCGTTTTTTCAAATTATTAAGCGACAATTTCATCCAAGTTGTCGGTTATCATTATCATATTAGTCGTCATATCGTCCAATAAGCAAAATGATTAAGCTTTATTTTCTAATAATTTGCTTTATTTGTCCATTATATACCTACATACGGCGTTTTATTTATTGTGTGATTACGTCTTTTTTCGGTGAAATCTCGACCACAGTGTAGTGAACTTTTTTATTATACCATGAATGTGCGTTACATATTAAGGTCGTTATACACTAAAGATACACTATATACTAAGTTCGTTATACGTTAGACACTAAAAACGTAGGTATTACTGAAGTGCATCCGTCCAAAGGTTTTCTGGAAGAGCTCACTTTTATTGATAATTTTAATTTACTTTTAGCGTTAAGAAATATCTATGTAATTTCCTTTTTTATGTATAATAAAGTGTTCTCTATCTATCTATTGTTTTATATGTAGGTATCCAGTTTTAAAATTTGTAGCATATTTAAACTTAAAAAAGCCAACATATTATTGATGGACTATATTTGTGTTTTCATTATCCGTCGTTTCAAAGCTCCAGGCGTCATCTTGTCATAGTTAAAACTAACAATGTAATCAATAGTTGGGACGTTGATTAAATACATAATTACATGCTCTACTAGGTAATTAATCAACGTATTGGTTGAGATGAAGACACTACGAGGTCATTGTTCTGACAAGATTGGGCCATGAATGGCACAGACTAAACAGGAAATGATGAATGGAGAATATGCGCCCACGGATGTTGACATCCGTGTATGCGCCAAACTGTATTGAAATGTTATTCTATAATTTCCTGGTATAGCTTAGCAAAAATAATCTATGACGCTGGCACTTCACTTGGTTATTCATATTGGGGTCTTTGGCGACGGTTTGAATACATAGCAGTTTTTGCAAAAATAATTACTACAATATCATGAAAAAACTCGGCTAATACACTATTAGTACGAGCAAAAATGACATGCGTAGTGCTAGTGAATGGTATGAATTCTAAAGAGTCAAAGGTTTTCCGTACACCCAAATTGAAGTTAGTGTTTTGTTACAACTTGAGTTAGGTTTAGATCAGATTCGAAATATCAGATTGTTTTAATTTTGGTTGAACTGGAGCTTTGTGCCCTCCACCAATGTCCCAGCCTTCAGTAAAACATGATCCTGCATAGAAGAACGTTAATTATTTTCAACAATGTTGTTTAAACATTATCTATCGCACAGTGCCACTACAAAGCAAAAACGTAGTGAAATTACAAATAATATTTGAACAAAAATTAGATTGGAGTAGCATTGCTTTTATACCACAGAATATATAAAAAACTCTTCATATCATCAGCTTTTTGACGCCTGCAGGACATTTAAATAGCCATTTCTCGCGAAGAAGATCGAATCGCGTGAGGCGCCGAGTTAAGTAGCGATTAGTTACTAGACTACCGATAGTGTGAATGAAACGACCGGACTAATATGACTCTATTGAACAACTATGCATTTTAGAGACTCATCCCCCCACCCCCCCCCCCGCTCGTGTCGTCCACATTCAGCTACTCCCCGCCACCGTAACCAGGGTCGTGAAAGCAGCGTGGAAAAAAAATTTCGATGTGTTTAAAAAAAAAAGAGTGTTTATTTAACCTCGAGATTAAATATCTTACAGTGTGAGTATAGTGATGTTATATTTAATATTGTTGTAATTTTTGGAAAAAAATGGGAGTATTATTTTCTTTAAAATAGAACCGTTTTTTTTTTGGGTTTTCGGGGTACGAAAAATGCGATAAATCAAAATACTCTCTTAAAAAAATTATGTGTAACATTTGGTTTTTTCATTGAATTCTAAACATTTTCTAAAAACGGGTGCGGACGCATAAAATATTATTTTACGAGATAACTCGAATATAGATAAACGCTCCATAAATTCATTATAAGGCGTTACGTCCAAGTTGTGAAACCATAGTTTGAGTCAGATTTGTAGGGCGCGTTTTTGTACCACGTGAATCACTTTTTGACGGTTGACATTATGAAAAGTATTATGCGTAGAAAAAAATAACCATGTTAATAAAAAAAAAAATAAGATATTAAACCCTTTTTTTTGTATCCTAACATGGCCACTCCGATAATTTTAGCTGACTCGACAAACATTGTTTCGACCTATCAGACATCAGTCCTACCAAATATAAACAAAACAAATCATAAAAATTGGCGCAGATCAGTGCAGAGACCATTTTCATTAGAAAGCTGTCTTTGGTGCATTCCATGCCCGGATTCGAACCTCTCGAAAGTAATTCAATCGCTCCACCGCTCCGCTACCACCACTAAAGTCGATATATTTGCACTGGCCGCATACGTAAAACATTTTGCATACAAAAAAATACCACTTACATACTGTACAGTCGGTTAGCTTTAAGAATATACCTCGGCTACTATCGGATAGAATCATATATTCGTGTAATAGAAAAATTCGGAAAAATATGACACTTAATTTCGAAATCGGAACTAATATGACACTTAATTTCTAAATCAGAACAGGAAGTAGTATTACACTCGTGTGCTTTCGGCGAAAACCGAAGCCTACTCTAGATCCCGAGGTATATTCTAAAATTTAAAAACCTATTCGGATTCGAACCGGCAACTTCTGGCTATCCGTGCCAGCGCTATACCAATTGAGCCAATGGGTGACTCACCGGCATCAGTGAAATTTCGAACCTCTTTACACTATTCTCTGTATTACGTACAGGCAGCGACATCTGGCTTAAGCAAATAGCATCACTTACAGCCCCGACTACCTACTATGCAGTTAGGTTTTACATCGGAATGACATCACTGTACCCACATGATTATACTATTTTTATTTTTAATGCATTAACCCGTGCTAGGGACAAATTTAAAAACCTATTTAGAGGCTAAAAATTTTCACCCATGCCGGGATTCGAACCCGCAACCTCTGGCTATCCGTGCCAGCGCTCTACCAATTGAGCCAATGGGTGACTCGCCGGCATCAGTGAAATTTCGAACCTCTTTACACTATTCTCTGTATTACGTACAGGCAGCGACATCTGGCTTAAGCAAATTGCATCACTTACAGCCCCGACTACCTACTTTGCAGTTAGGTTTTACATCAATACAAAATATTATTTAGTATATTCTAAAAGCTAACAGACTCTACTTAGTCTTAAGTGTGTGTGAACAAACCCACAAATAACGGCCAAATGACGATCATACTTGCTAAAACGATGGGTTTCATTACCGAATCTGCATAACAGCATTACTATTGTCATGAGGGCCTATTCCCTAGCGCATTGCGGTATCGCATAGACTGAAAAACTAAATTACTGTTGCAAATGAGGCGGCTTACACCCTTGACCAGTAGTCAGAGTAATTTGAACCTTCGACGTTTAAGTTTAACGTTAAATTTGCCTTGATAATTTCTCGACACTTGTGATTTTTTATGTCAAGGCCCCAATATGTCGCCCCCTAGTTATTATATGCAAATAATAGGAATAATTTGAGGGTAGAGGAGTATTTCGTGTTTTATCTACTTATCTGTGAAATGGCTCAATTAGTGCCGCGTGCATTCGGTCGCAGGTTCGAATCTGCGGTCGGGCTGCGAGGGTGGGTGTGTAGCTTTTGAGTTTTATCGTTTATTTATTATGCAACATGTGATCTGGTGTACACGAATATTTGCGACATAAAGCGCTGGTGGTCTAGTCGAACTGAATGATTGTAATCCACCAGTCAGGTGCAGGTTAGGTGACCGTCCCGTGACTACGTGCGTTGCGTTGCGTTGCGTTGCGTTGCGTTTCGTTTCGTTTCGTTTCGTTGCGTTGCGTTGCGTTGCGTTGCGTTTCGTTTCGTTTCGTTGCGTTGCATTTGCATTGCTTTGCTTTGCATTGCATTGCATTGCAAATTATAATAAGTCTTCTTCTTCTTCCAATACTTTGTTTTTGTTAAATACTTTGATTTTGGTATAAAACTTTCAATTAATTTAGATGAACATGAAACTTATTGCCTACGGATTTAGGTCAAACGGGACTCGACCTATTTTGAAGGCAACCGCAAAGTAGCCTATCTCACAAAGTTTCAAAGCCCACCCTAACCTAAGTAAACAACTGAAAAGGTAAAATTAAACAAAACATAACCCCGCTTAACCTCGAACTTTATTTTTGTTGTTTCTCGTGGTCACACGCATTAATAACCATTAGCGGTTCTTTAAACCGAAAAAGTATATTTTGGCCCCTCTTATTTCTTCTAAGGGTGTAACAAAAGCGGTTCTTTCTTCCAAGGAAAGACCCTAATTTTAATAGAGTGACTGAAAAAAAGCTGCTGACACTATAGAACGTTCTTTTTTAATTTTAAATTTTTAAGTATCCTATTACATACATGCATACATACATACATACATACATACATACATACATACATACATACATACAGACAGACATACATACATACATACATACATACATACATACATACATACATACATACATACATACATACATACATACATACATACATACATACATACATACATACATACATACATACATACATACATACATACATACATACATACATAACCTCACGCCTGTATCCCAGAGGGGTAGGCAGAGACCAGGGACTGCCACTTGCCACGATCCTGACAGATCACCTTCGCTTCATCAACGTTCATAAGTCGTTGCATGCACGCACGCCGGCGCCGGGTACTTTTTATCTTTCCCTTTGCTAATACATCCCCTATTTGGTCGATGTAAGTTCGTCTGGGACGTCCCTTACCAGCCCTTCCACTCACATTCGCAATATATCTAAATAGCCTATTAAATATCTAAATTATGTCTCAATGCAGAGTATGTGCTTAATTCCACGCATGATCACCCCGGATTGCCAATTTCAAGCACTGATATGAACAGCCCAGACACTCAGATTTCCTCACGATGTTTTCCATAACCCTTAGCGAGTGCTAACGGCAAATTTTTCACATTGCTTTTAATTAGCTTCCCCAATAAAATATTGTTTATCTATCTATACATTTACTCTGATACATTTAATATATTTATGGTTGCACACAGGAAGAATCAACAAAATGCAATATGTTTACAATGGTACATAGGTACTCGTAGTACACTG
This sequence comes from Yponomeuta sedellus, assembly GCA_934045075.1. Lineage (NCBI taxonomy): Eukaryota > Metazoa > Arthropoda > Insecta > Lepidoptera > Yponomeutidae > Yponomeuta > Yponomeuta sedellus. Next base: position 10,842,347 of record OW203744.1, on the reverse strand, counting down.
TAACTGTATGAAATGAAATGAACGAAATGAATGAAAAGATTTTTTAAAAACCTATTTAGAGGCTAAAAATTTACCCATGCCGGGATTCGAACCCGCAACCTCTGGCTATCCGTACCAGCGCTCTACCAATTGGGCCAATAAATTATTGAGAATGAATTATTGAAATTATTGAATAAATTATTAATTATATTGAGCTAACTGCAAAGTAGGTAGTCGGGGCTGTAAGTAATGCAATTTGCTTAAGTCAGATGTCGCTACCTGTACGTAATACAGAGAATATTGTAAAGAGGTTCGAAATTTCACTGATGCCGTGAGTCGCCCATTGGCTCAATTGGTAGAGCGCTGGTACGGATAGCCAGAGGTTGCGGGTTCGAATCCCGGCATGGGTGAAATTTTTAGCCTCTAAATAGGTTTTTCAATTTGTTCCTTAGCACGGGTTAGTGCATTAAAAATAAAAATAGTGAAAAGATTTTTTTAAATATGATTTTTTCCAAATCTCCAGCACACGCTGAGCCGCCGTATGGCTTTTTTTGTACTTTGTATGGCAGAATTGGATGTTCCTGTTTTCCTAGTGTTTACACTTTACACTTTTTACACTATTCCTTTTCCTTTTGTTTTGTGTACCGATGTGTTGTGTGTTTAAAAATATAATTAAATGGCTTGTCGGTCTATCTATCTAAATAAATGTACGTACTCGTATATTATTACTTTCATATCAAAGTGTCACTTTATGAAGAGGCTCGCCTATTTTAAAGTCAGATAAACCCTCTAATTTCACCGAATCTATAAAGGCAAATAAATCAAGCAAAAAGACCGCAGACGTACGTGACTATTAATATCTCTATCCGTATACTTAAGTTCGGAAATGCGACTATAATTAAGGTCTCGGGGACCACGGAGTTAACGTTCGGAAATTAAGAGTGTTTTAGAACTGGCGCAAGCGCAGAGTGTAGTTGGAGCGATTTGGCTTGCACTCGTTTTATCGTTCAACTGTTAACTACTGTCAGATGGACCAAGGCTCATTAAAATAATTAACAATTGATAGCATTATTAATGTACATGAACCCGCAGGTACTCGTAAGTCCGTCAATTGAGAACTTGCACAAAAACGTTTTTACACATAGTAGAGGCCACGACAAAAGATAAATAAACGCGGTATTTTTTTTATTTATGACTAATATTTTCCATACTGTTTCATATTCTAGTACACGTCACAAAAACGCCTTATTCAAATCGGACGTAAACTATGACGTCACAAGTTGACCATAACGCCTTATAACGTATGGAGCGTTTATCAATATTCGAGTCATCTCGCAAAATATTTTTTTTATGCATTTAGATATGCATTTATGCAACCCGTATCGGATACAGAGATCAGTAACGACTATAACATGATATAAAACATTATACATGTTTCTCAAAAGTGAACTTAGCTTTCCAAATCCGAAACAGGCTTGATAGTACTTGTAAATGCACATGCTAAAGGTGCCAATCCACCACGCCTTACTACCGCCGCCTGCCGACTCTTACATTGTTTTGTTCTTGTTAGGTCGCGCGTTCAGGTTAAGGCGGGTCACGACACCGACCAATTAGGAGTGATTAGCTGAGATTATTTATTGAGAACTTGGCGGCGCGCTTTGCCGCGCCGAAAAACTGCCTTGCGTTGGCGCCACAGCTTTGGGGACCCACCAACGAGGTAAGATGACATAAGTGTCAAAAATCCACCTCTTGTGAACTAAAATGCTGTGGTTTTCGAAGGACGACTTCGCTAGCTCAGTGACGTGAAAAATGTCTTGGACTCTAATGCAAGAAGTTGCCATTTCTCAACTAGTAGAAGTGTACAGTCTGTTCGCTTTTAGAATATACCTCGAGCTCTAGAGTAGTCTTCGGTTTTCGCCGAAAGCATACGAGTGTAATACTACTTCCTGCTCTGTAATAGTACATTACACAACTAGGGTGGTAATACAAAGAAAGGCCGAGATCGCAAAAGTTTGCGGCCCGAGCTGCAAGCGAGGGACGTAAATATGCGATCGAGAGCTTTCTTTATTACCTCCCGTGTTGTGTACATCTTTTTAAGTCTACACTTGGTCAGAAAGCGGCTTTTTCCATACGCGCAGCGTGCGGAAAAAGCCACTTTATTACCAGGTGTGGCATAAAAAACTTTTCTTCACTGTTTTGAAAAGTTACGTAACGTATTAGTTCCGATATTTCTATAACACGAAGATATCCGATCCTATCCGATAGTAGCCGAGGTATGTGGATGAGTGACTGCCCTATCAAACGCTAGTGGCATTTTTCCGAGCGGTTCCGTGCTACGCAAGGCACGTTAAGCAGTTGGTGCCGGCTGCCGTCGATAGATGGGAGTCGTTAAGCTACGTCAGAGGCCTTAGAGGGCGGCTTGAAAACTTCTGACAGTAAGACCAGCCACTAGTCTTGCAAGCCTCCACCAATCCGGACTTGGCCCCCGTGGTGGAGTATAGCCTCCTTCCTCAGGGAAGAGACCCGTGCCCTCGGTGGGGACATAATGGGTTGATGATGATGATGAGAGTAAAAAAACTTTGACTTTTGCATCTACGCAATGAAATAATTCATACGGCGTCCAGTGGCACCTTTACTCACACTATATGGGTGAAGGGACCACTCCGACGGAATCAATTTTTTTACCTTATTTATAATAATTAATAAATATTCATGGACATACTACACAGATCTCGTTAGGCCTATACTAATACAACTAAATGACTTGTGTTATAGGTGCTAACTCGACGATAGATTTAATACAATAAATACATAGATACCATCCAAGACCCGAGACAAACTAGAAAAGTTCGTTTCCTAGCTTGACCCGTCCGGGGAGCGAACCCGAGACCTTTGATTTCTCAGTCAGCGTGCCACTACTTAGTGGGACATATTTTTGGAGACATGCTAATTTATCATCTAAGTTTATGTAAAATCTCCGTAATTAATAAATAAACAGAGTCACTAGGCAATTTGTAAATATTTTGAGTTTCGACCATACCGCACCGACGAAAGCCTCACTAATCAGCGGAGCACGACGTCAGGGCGCTCAGAGGCGCCGCCGTGTGATTAGGGCTCCATAGGGCTCCGCCCCCGCCTCGCTCGCTTTTTGGGGAAACGAGCGCGTGGGGTATATTTGTTAATGTGAGAACCGGACTAATTGGCGCTTAGAGTTGGTCTGCTAAAGGTATCTTTAAGCCTTGGTTGGATGGATTGCGGGAAAAGAATGATTCAATATGGATCGATTATTTGTTGTTTATTTCAAATATATTTATAGCGTTTAGGATTTCCTTGAGTGTTAAAAAACTGTTGATGAATATTGTTAGAAAAAATTACTTGATATAAAAACCAACTATCTATGCTCTCGGCTTCGTTCGTGTGGAATTGTGTTTCTAATTATAATTAGGTACATGAGAGATTTACAAATATAAATTTGAGCAAATTTAAATGTAGCTGAAATGTTGGTTAATTACTTTTTGCTGTAATAAAGACAGAACCTTATCTAATTATTGTTAATTACTCCTAAACTCTTTTACAAAAAAATTCTTACATTAATAAATACTCAAATATTAGTAGTTCCCTGCATAGGGAATACGTCCCTGCAGTAGGAAGTATACAGGGTGAATCAAAATTGCCATATATTTACATCCGAATATCGGTTCTGCTAGTCGATAAAAGTACCTAACATTTACTATGAGAAAATCTTCGCAACCGCAAAATAAATGGTATAAGATAAGAATATTCTTTATTGTACACTGGAAAAAACAACAATTATAAAATAACTACAAATGTACATAGTAGTAAAACTAACGGCCTTATTGTTGAAAGCAATTTCTTCCAAACAACCTTACGCTGCAGCGCCTGGGACAATGTACCAGCTTAGTCGGCCTAGCTCACAGGAAAGACTAGTCAGTACGGGCTCACGGTTTTTTCCTTCCAGGTCAGCCTTAGGTATTGCTACTACAAAGCATCCTTTGCCTTTTGCTAATACATTCCCTATTTGGTTGTAGTATGTCCCCATGAAGCGCTCGTGGCCTAGGCGAACCAAGTGATTGGAATCAATCACTTGGTTAAGCAACAACAGGCGCGGTCAGGTACAGGATGGGTGAGCATCCCGTGACTACCGCTAGTGGCATTTTTCCGAGCGCTTCCGTGCTTCACAAGGCACGCTAAGCCGTTGGTGCCGGCTGTCATATAGTGGCAGTCGTTAAGCCATGTCAGAGGCCTTGTGGGCGGCTTGATAACGTCTGACAGTAAGGTCCGCCACTGTCTTACAATCCTCCACCAACCCGGACTTGGCCCCCGTGGTGGAGTATGGCCTAACCTTCCTGCGATGCAGGAAGAGACCCGTGCCCCAGCAGTGGGGACATACAAGGGTTGATAACGATGTTCCCCTGGGTCGTCCCTTACCGGCCCTTACACGCACATTCGTCATCATCATCATCAATTCATTATGTCCCCGTGAGGGGCACAGGTCTCCTTTAATTCCGGATTGGTGGAGGCTTGCAAGATTAGTGACTGCTCTTACTGTCAGAAGTTATCGAGCCGCCCTACGGCCTCTGACTTGGCTTATCGACTGCCATCTATCGACGGCAGCAACTGCTTAACGTGCCTTGTAAAGCAAGGAAGCGCTCGGAAAAATGCCACTAGCGTTAGTCATAGACGGTTTATCCATCCATGCACTGAACGGGCCTCGTGTTGCTTAATCTTAGTGATCGTTTAAGATCACTCAGGCAGCCTGGGCTACGGGCGGTTCGCACATTATCTCGATATATTTCTGTAGTCAGTCAATACTACTATACTACTACGTTGGTACTATCATTTATAAACATCATCTTGTATATCATTATTTCGATATCAACTCTTGTATGTCCCCACTGCTGGGGCACGGGTCTCTTCCTACATCGGAGGAAGGTTAGACCATACTCCACCACGGGGGCCAAGTCCGGGTTGGTGGAGGATTGTAAGACAGTGGCGGGCCTTACTGTCAGAAGTTATCAAGCCGCCCATAAGGCCTCTGACATGGCTTAACGACTGCCATTTCATTGCAGCCGGCACCGACGGCTTAAGGTGCTATGCGAAGCACTGAAGCGCTCGGAAAAATGCCACTAACGGTAGTCACGGGACGCTCACCCATCCTGCACCTGACCGCGCCTGTTGTTGCTTCACTCAAGTGATTGATTCCAATCACTCGGTAAGGCTAGGCCGAGAGCGCTTCAATCATCATTTACAAACTCTATATTAAAAACTATAATTTGATTCAAAATTATATATTGAGTAAAATAGGTTCGAGCGTTTTATTCGGGGCGTCTGCATTCAAATGACGGTCAGCCATAAGTCTTAGCGATAAGTAAATAAGCGATTTCCAAAGAGAAAGCCATCGCAGTACCCCGTAATAATAATAAACTTGTAAACCCCGCTATAAATCAAACGTGTTCCTCTTATCTAAACATCTGAATTTATGCTAAACTACAAAGAAGCGTAGGCCGGCTTACCTTCTAAAAAGTTTCCTTTTAAATATTACCTTTAATGAACAAGTATAATGGTAGTTGGTAAATGTGAACATGTGAAATATTTGTGTCTGTCTGAGGCTGCATAAAATTTGAACCTGCTTTTCTCATACAAAACTTCAACGCTATCTGCGTAACTACAGGTATTTGTTATGAATAGCTCATAAGTAGTTAAGACTTCTATTTCATGTTTATTTACACAGTTTACGGTGAAGCGGTGGTAACTCAGTGGGTAGAACCATGGACTGGCAAGCGAAAGCCCCAGGTTCGATCCCGAGTGCGGGCATGTACCAATGACTTTGTTTAATTTCAAAGCTACGTACATTTGCGAATTTGTAGTCGCAATACCACACGCTAACGGTGAAGGAAAACATCGTGAGGATACCCGCGGCTTGACTGGCTCCGCTAGTCTAACTAGTCTTTCCTGTGGGCTAGGCCGACTAAGCTGTCAGGATGGTATAGGTGCTGGGCAAGCCTAAAAACCATCTATAAAACCATGTCCCAGGCACTACAGCGTCGGAGTGGTCCCTTCACCCATCTAGTGTGTGAGTGAAGATACCACTGGACGCTGCATAAATCATCTCATTAAGTAGATGCAAACAGGCCAATATATATGTATATTACGGTAAAGGAATAATTGAGCCTTATAAGTAAATTTAAACTGTACGTATTTTATAAACTTACGTGCCTGTTGGATTCTATAAATAATACTATCTATGGCTATATTCTTTTTGATGCACTAAGCCGTGCTAAGGACAATTTTAAAAATCTATTTAGAGCCTGTACGTAATACAGAGAAATTGTAAAGAGGTTCAAAATTTCACTGATGCCGGTGAGTCTCCCATTAGTTCAGTTGGAAGAGCGCTGGCACGGATAGCCAGAGGTCGCGGTTTCGAATCCCGGCATGGTTGGAATTTTTAGCCTCTAAATAGGTTTTTAAAACAAAACTAAACAATAAAAAACACCAACTGAGAAATAAATAGGTGGACATTGACAAGTGAATATATACCAGAAATCGACGCTACAATCAACGATGTTTCTGGCGTTTGAAAGTCCTGTAGGCGGATTAGGTTAAACTGATTTTTTTTTATTGAAATTAATTATTAATTGAAATTAAATAATTAATTATTAAATTATTATTAATTAATTATTAAAAGGTTTTATTCAAATTGCGTAGTATTCTCACAAGTGTTGTTATTAAGTGATTGTGTTGTGTGGAAGTTATTATTATTATTAAAAAAGCTCTCCACCGAAAAAGGGATATATTAATGTGACCCATTTGAGGGCAATACGTATCAATCTGTGTGGTGTCGGCCTAGAGAATAGCACCAACCCAAATTCTTCCCGCGGGTGTCGTAAAAGGCGACTAAGGGACACAAACCGGGGGCGGGCAGCAGCGCCCCCTGCAGTACAATTCCACCAAACTGCCATCCCAACCCGCCAGCGTGGGGATTATGCGCACTACCCCCCAATGATGGCACAACCTTGCGCTATGGCGCTCTTTAGGGCAGGGCTATGTCCAGCAGTGGACTAGTATAGCCTGAAGAAGAAGAAGAATCAATCAATTCTTACTTTATGGCTACCCTAGGATTCCGCCAATGTCGAGTTTTGGAAGCGGCATCTTTAAAAAAACTTTTTTTTACTCCGGTGTTATCGATGGTTGACATACCTAGAACAAACCAGCACAAAATACATATAAGCACGTCACATAAGAAATAAAATGCTAGATATTATTTTATGTTTCACCTACATAAGTTAAGAAATGATAGCTATCAGAATTCTACGGAATAAAAATCTAAGTATAGATTAGATTTTATTATGGGGAAAACTAAAAGAACGCGAGAAAAAATCATAGTTAAATTACCACCGGTTTTGCATTAAAATGTATGGAATATCTGATTTTTTTATGACGATTACTTATTGTACCGTATACGTAGTAAAAGTTGTATTTGGGGATTCCGTAACACCCTATTTTGTGTTAGACTTAGTCTTTTGAGAGCAGCTACCCTCTCGCCAAGTCTGCGCCTTCAGCACTCTACCCGGCGCACGCGCACGTCAAATGATCGACAAGTAATGGCGGCCGACCCGCCAATTAAACCGAGTGTCGGCCCGTTAGACGCGAGTTATCTGTCCATCTTAATGTCATGATGACTGCGGCCGCTCCTATTGGCCGCAAGCTCAGTGTAGGTTGTTAATACTCGTACAAGTGTATACTTGTATTGATATCGATCGATATTAACCTCTGTATGTCCCCATTGCTGGCGCACGGGTCTCTTCTAGCATCGCAGGAAGGTTAGTTCATACTCCACCACGGGGGCCAAGTCCGGTTTGGTAGAGGATTGTTAGACAGTGGCGGGCCTTACTATCAGAAGTTATCCTCAAAAGGCCTCTGACATGACTTAACGACTGCGATTACATGACAGCCGGCACCAACGGCTTAACGTGCCTTGCAAAGTACGGAAACGTTCGGAAAAAATGCCACTAGCGGTAGTCACGGGACGGTCACCCAGGTTCGACTTTGCCACGATCACTTTTTATGTAGCTGCGATTCTGCCCCACTGCTGAGGCTTTCCTCTGCAGTCCTCAGTTTCCCCTGTAGCTTTCCACTCCTCTGTGTACGTGGCCATCTCCTACCGACGCAGTAGAGAGGTAGTGAGATCGTCCCATCAAGGATGTCAAGGATCCCGTGGTGTCAGGATATCTGTCGCGTGGAAACCAGACAGCGCCGATTTTTGCCCACCTGTCTGGGCTTATACGGCTTACATGACCAACTCAATCATACTTCAGCTTTGCGGTTGTAGCTCTAACAACGTTGATTCTCCAATGCAGTGTTGTTTTTCTGATTTTGCCAAACCTTTTTAACGGCAGTATACATGGCCCGCTGGCAAAGCTTGACTCTGGACTCCTGAGTTGGGTCAAAAGGTCCGAGCACTATTGGTGTGAATGGCCAGTGGTAGTTTCTCTTTTATCAGTTAATTCATAGACCAGAAGATCTTCCAGACGTTGTCGATGCGGTCATTTATTTCCTTATCCTGCGTGTTGTTGAAACTATCCAGCCCAGGATATACAGTATGTAGGTACTCATCGACATACATATTGTATTTCCTATTTCCTGCCCATCTATCTCGAACCGACATATCAGGCTGTTAGTCATACACTTATTCCTCGACCGTTTCATCTTTAGTCCAATCTCAAGACTCGCGATGCTAAGTCTGTTCGTTGTTATTTGTTTATTTGGTCTTCAAAAAACGCATAGACCACGACAACTGTAACGCTGCCGAAACACCGTGAAATAAGGTATTTTAATTAAGTTTTACCTAATAAATACGTAATCCGATTAGACCCGTTTAATATGTAACTACATAATATAGCCTGAAGATGAAGAAAAAGAATATATAACTATGTATTAACTATGTATGAGTATCGCGAATCGTTAAGAAATAATAATAATAATATTGGCCTTTTTGCATCTACTTAATGAGATGATTTATACCCCTGTATAAATATATCCCCTGTATATCTAGTGTGAGTGAAGATACCACTGGACCCTTCCAGTGGTATCTTCACTCACACTAGATGGGTGAAGGGACCACTCCGACGCTAATAATAATAATAATAATTATTATAATAATAATAATAATAATAGAGGCCATAAATAAAATACCAACAATAGTATGTGTCCATCGTAAACCCGCGCAATCGGCATGACCCGATTGCGCGGGTTTTCGTTCAAGTTATCTGCCGGACATTATACAAAATACCATTACACCTTTTCAGATTCACTGAAGCTTGAGGCTGACGGCAAGCACCTGCTTGGTATAAGGAAAACCAGTAATTGAACGCGTTAGATTGTCTCCACCGCGGGGCTTCTATAAATTAATCGTTTAAATTATCTTTGAATGCAATGTAAGAATAACTGATAGACGTTGAGTGCTCATCTGTAGAATTTTTGTATTATCGTGGCCATAAGTACTGGTGCAGGTAAAGGTACCTGAATGAAGGATTAACATTTGCGCAAAAATTTAGATTTGCCTATCACAGACTGCGTCTGAAGGTCAACTTAAAAAAACTTTTATAAGCATTAACATTGATTTTTCCTATGAATCTCGCCGACAGATCTTGGCTAAAATAAGGAACCAACATAGCACAGGCTGGGGAGCGGGTGGCAATCTCCAAACTGGCTTTACAGCCCAGTCAGATTCTTACTATGGTTACCAGGCAAGGAAACCACAAACATGGAAATACGCCCAGACTGAGGTCCTTCATACGAATCAAGTACCGCTGCCATCGGTGGGAATCCAAACGGTACCACTAGATCAACGATGCAGTTCATTATGACCGTTAAAGATCCGACATATGGACAGAAGTCGAAAAGACAAAGGTCAAAGGCCGTAATAGTGGTGGGTACTGGGTAGATAGCTCGCAGCGAGGACGCAAATTCGCTGGAAAAACTGTCTATAGGTTACATCACTCTCATCATACAATTACTATATATAGTAATTACATATCCAGATGTGAAAACTTGTATACTTAATTAATTATAATTATCCGACAATGTCAACGTGGTTTTCGGTCTTACATGTTCAACCTAACACGCTCCTTCGCGCTCCGCTACTCTACGCGCTTCGTGTCACCGTGTGTTTGCTGTCGCAGATTGAGCGATGCATCATTGTAAGTGTTTTTACTACCTATTTGGTATTTCAAATGTAAGCTTTGGACAGAAGTACTTTTGACTGATTTTAGCAACATTAGAAAGTGAAAATTACTTTGCTAAACTCCGCCAAAAGTTATTTTCACTTTTTATTATTTTTATTATGGATTTACGCAAAGTAACGCCTGATTCTATACAATATCTGATTTTAGCAGTCAAAACTAGTTTTGATGGTTTAAGAGTTTTGACTGTGACATATATAAATAGTTACGATGCTCTGTTCTGTTTTTGTTTATGAATGCGTATATGCTTTTTAAACCTGTATTTTGCTTCTGCTTTCTTTTTGTATCTTGTATCTCATGTTAAGCTGTGTTTTTAGTTCTGTCGATAAATAAATGTTTTGTCTATCTATCTATCTTTCCTAAGAACTCATAATTATCTAGATTGTACATCTTTTTTTCATAGAATTTAGTTATAGCGTTACCGAAACTGCAACAATTACCTTAGAAAGCTTATTTAGGTCTCTGCGATACAGACTTGGTCGTGCAGATACCGCAAGTATTGTAAACGTGCAACAACTTAGCAAATAAAGTTTTTAGCAAATAAATATCTTGAGCTTTATCCTATCTCTCTAATACAACTCTGTTGACACCCTTCCTTCCGGAACCCTAAAAAAGTGTGGACTTCTCGCTGCAACATTTCCTAGAACCGTACACAATTACCCATCAAATTTTTCATCGCATTTTCACAAATAAAATTCAGGTGCAGCGGGAAAATTACCGTCACCGGCAATTACCGGCAACGGCAATTACCGTCAACCATAGTGTGATTACCTTTGCCCTTTCAATTTCGCTACACTTTTCTGTCATGCCGATAATGTTTGTCATTACCACACGACACATTACTCAGGCGGTATTACTCTGACACCTACATTCTGGGTGAAAACCACTTTTTTAAACTCGTGAAATCAAGGCATTTTTGATATGGGGCATGGGATAGGTCAACCAGAGTAAAATTGTTTATTAGGAAAAATGTAAGTATACGTTTCGATATCAACTCTTGTATGTCCTTACTGCTGGAGCACGGGTCTCTTCCTGCATCGCAAAAAGGTTATGCCATACTCCACCACCAATCAAGTACGTTTGCCTCTTAAATAATCACGATTCGAGCTTCGCGAGTCTAATGATCTGAGGTTAGACTCGCTGTCATCGGGGCTCGCGATAAAAATATTAGTAATTATTTATTATTTTTAATTTCCAAGTTATGTACAGTTGTAAAGTTACAGTAACAATACCACTCACTAACTGTGAAGGAAAACATCGTGAGGAAACCTGAGTGTATGAGGGGTTCAAGTATATCAGCGCTTAAAATTGCTAATCCGCGGTGGGCACGCGTGCTAATTAAGCCCATACTATCTCTCTGTGAGAAAAGGCCTGTGCCCTGCAGTGGAACGTTTATAGGCTATATAAAAAAATAGAAGTATCTACTAGGATAAAATTACTTTTGGGGAATAAATTATGGGCAAAATAGTGTACTAACGTATCATGAGCTAGTAGATTTTTTAAAGAAATGAACTTGTTTATTCTTAGTAACAACTCTTTTAGGAGTAACGAAAAACATAAAAGCTTGACGATGTGTGTAAAACACATTTTTTTTTAAAAAAAATTTTAAATTTGAGATTTAATATTCACCTATAATTGCGCCTTACATTTAACTGAGTTTTCATGTCTGTTGGTTTTCTTTAAAAAAAAAATGACCTGGGACTAGTAAACAACTTGATAGACATTATTAGGTACTTCCCATATTTTAATTATTTCTGCCAATGGTTTGTTTAGCAAAACTTTATGTGCTCCGTTATTATCAGTTCGGAGTAAAACTGAATTAAATCCAACATTTACGAGAGACTTTGTAGCCAGTGTAAACGTGTGATACTCATTTTTGCAAATGGCGGTTTTCAAACAAGAGAAAAGATTCGAAAAGAAAGATTTTTGGTAGGAAATTGTTTAATAATTTATTATTATAATTGTTTACTTTATTACATTTAAATTGTCATTTTTGCCCTTCTGTCACGTAATTGTTAACTATCGGGTTCTATCGATTCCAAAATGTCAAAACATGTATGTATTGGACAGTTCGGAGTATATTGATTCGGACAACTCTATACAGAAGAGGACTTACGTAGTAGCTCTTCCGAACTCACTCCTTACTCAACATGTCATTTTCTATTTATTCTAACTGTATGATACTATCAGTCGTTATGTATGGTAGTCATTAAGCCATGTCAGAAGCCTTATGGGCGGCTTGATAACTTCTGACAGTAAGGCCCGCCACTGTCTTACAATCCTCCACCAACCCGGATATGCCCAACGTGGTGGAGTATGGCCTAATCTTCCTGCGATGCAGGAAAAGACGCGTGCCCCAGCAGTGGGGACATTCAAGGGTTAATTATCTGATATTAGATGGTACTATTATTAAACGGAAACTTTTTTTTCATAGTACTTACACGGACTATTAAATAAAGCCTTTTTTATCCTGAACGACGATATTCCTTTCCATTTTTTTTCATTCCAAAATAAATACCCATGTGTACAATTTAAAAGTAAAATATATCAAACCAAGTATATTCAGAGTAGGTCCAGGCGTCATTATTATTAGCCAGCTCACTGATTATTACGTTACCTATGCAGCGGGGGGTTAAATTTGCAAATTGCCAGGTTCAGTTCTATGTGGAGGTGACCGTTTGACGGTTGCACATTTTTTATTAGTACTAATTTTACTCATTAGCTGTGTCTGTTAATTTCAGTGTTAGATGGAACCAAACTTGTCATTTTCGTAGTCTACTCTACGAGAAACCAATGAATATAAGTAAGACAAGCAAGTGTGTAAGATTGTGAAACACATTTTGAGGTATTCGGTAGGTGATAGAATTATATAGCTCAATTCACACTGGCGCAGAGTCGAAGCGAAACAAAGCGACGCGACGCGAAATAATTCGCCCCGTTGACGCGCGAATGCGCGCGTCTTCGCGCATCGAAACGCAGTCTAGGCTTTCGAAGTGAAGTAATGACATGGTGGCCAAATTAGCTTCTTAGAAAAGCCGATTATCAGTGTTGCATGTAGTATATACTCGTACTCTTCTTACGCACACACTCATCTAAGCGATATGCACACATTCAATACCGTAGAACAGTTGATGCGCGATTGCCACTTTCATTGTTAAGAACTTTCGTATTTTTTACGAAAAACTACATTATTATTTTTTAATTATGTACACAGAATTTACAATTTATTACCTATTTTGTCTAAGTGTAAGCAAACCGTTGCTGAAACTCGGATATAGCCCCACATTTAATAAAATTATTAACTCCTAAAAGCGCTTGTCCAAAATCTATTTAAATGAGGCAGCTGTGAGTCAAATAAATATCAAGCTATATTTCACGCATCGCAGTATTTTGTACCTTGCAATAAATATTAATTTTAACTCCTCATTAAGTCCTTGTTAGCAAAGTGAGCAAACAAACTTATAAACATATATGGTACAGTCGACAGCAGGTCAACCCTTACATTTTAGTTGTAAAGTCACTCGTAAGGTAACTAGAATAGAGTGCACGCGTGTAAAGTTGGCTGTGCTGTAGAACCATGGACTGGCAAGCGAGAGCCCCAGGTTCGATCCCGAGTGCGGGCATGTACCAATGACTTTGTTTAATTTCAAAGTTACGTACATTTGCGAATTTGTAGTCGCAATACCACACGCTAACGATGAAGGAAAACATCGTGAGGAAACCCGCGGCTTGGTTGGCTCCGCACGTATTGACTAGTCTTTCCTGTGGGCTAGGCCGACTAAGCTATCAGGATGGTATAGGTGCTGGGCAAGCCTAATAATAATAATGGGCAAGCCTACACCATCTATAAAACCATGTCCCAGGCACTACAGCGTCGGAGTGGTCCCTTCACCCATCTAGTGTGAGTGAAGATACCTAGACGCTGTATAAATCATCTCATTAAGTAGATGCAAAAAAAGGCTGTCGATTTTACAATATGTTCAAGTAAAGTAAAAAAATTAAGGTCAATTTTAATTACTGAAACACATTTACAAAACTTACATTCTCATTTATTCACTATAGTGTCCACATTCCCCTAAAAACACTACCGCAAAACCGTATCCTAAGCAATAATTTGGTTAAACTTATCTCCGCGGGTGTTTGATTGGCAAAATTACCGTTTCATGCGTGCCAAAGGGCCATAATGACCGATTTAGCATACGGAACCCTTATCTACAAAATACTATAAATGATAAAACCATTGTTTGTCGAGGAGCCCCATTTTTAGGGGTGACAAGTGTAGGGTTCGTTTGTGGTGAGGTTAGGATGGGGTTTTGTGATTACGTCTTCATCAGACACGCGCAAAACAACGCATCACATAGTAATGCGATACTGCGGGATGTCAAATTATTTTATCAACACGTATCGGAAGAAGAAGCGCTCGTGGCCTAGGCGAACCAAGTGATTGGAATCAATCACTTGGTTAAGCAACAACAGGCGCGGTCAGGCACGGGATGGGTGAGCGTCCCGTGACTACCGCTAGTGGCATTTTTCCGAGCGCTTCCCCGCTTCGCAAGGCACGTTAAGCCGTTGGTGCCGGCTGTCATAAAATGGCAGTCGTTAAGCCATGTCAGAGGCCTTATGGGCGGCTTGATAACTTCTGACAGTAAGACCCGCCACTGTCTTACAATCCTCCACCAACCCGGACTTGGCCCCCGTGGTTGAGTATGGCCTAACCTTCCTGCGATGCAAGAAGAGACCCCTGCCCCAGCAGTGGGGACATACAAGGATAATGTAATGTATGTATGTATGTATGTATGTATGTATGTATGTATGTATGTATGTATGTATGTATGTATGTATGTATGTATGTATGTATGTATGTATGTATGTATGTATGTATGTATGTATGTATGTATGTATGTATGTATGTATGTATGTATGTATGTATGTATGTATGTATGTATGTATGTATGTATGTATGTATGTATGTATGTATGTATGTATGTATGTATGTATGTATGTATGTATGTATGTATGTATGTATGTATGTATGTATGTAAGTATGTATGTATGTATGTATGTATGTATGTATCGGAAGTAATCTAATAGCTAAACTATCACTTTTGATACAACGAAATAGCACAAAAAAATAATAATAAAAAAAAAAGTGTACATGGCGAGCTTACCGAAGGCCTGTGCCCTGCGGTGGGACGTATATAAACTACATAAACGGCACTCAGGATTACGGCAGGAGTGGTGAACTTATTCCCGTAACTAATGTAGAAATACGAGTAAACCCATACTTCCGCCTTGGAAGTCCGGACTACGATCTGTTTATGCTGAGGTAGAAGATTTCATTTCATTTGTCTTATAAAAAAAATTGTTTTGTGCATACCCTTGCTCCATGAAAGAGTTTCAAAAGAAGATTTTATTTTCTGTATTGGAAACTAGCTTCGAAAACACAATGATTTTTCTTTATTCGAAAACAGGTTTCCTAAAAAGAAAAATAATTCTCTTTTCGAAACTGGCCGAAGCCTATAAAGAAAATGCCTCCTCAATAAACTTTATATTTATTTACGTAATAAGTAATACTGCGTTCAACTCAAGGATATTTCGCGGACTCTATTGGTCGGTTAAAAAAAAACAATCAACATATTATTTCGTGGGTTGTGAGCTGAGATGATTGCTATTGCACTTTGCCAGATAAACGTCTCGTTAGCCAAATGTAGTTCGTCAAACAACTGCTCGATTAGCTAGGGTTGGTCGCCCTACGGATTATTTGAGATTTAACTTTTTACGCGAGTGATAGTGATGTGAAAGTTTGAAATTGTAACTAGTTACTTATCGGTAAAATTTGAATTCTGAGGTTAGGATTCTAATAATAAACTGAACAGTTTCATTGCTTGTGTTTTTGTAGGGTAATATTACTTGTGCGTAGATTTTAAAACCGCCTTTAGCTTTATCGCTCACATCACCAATTTACAAAATAAAAAATTGTACATGGCGAGCTACCTACTGAAATAAAGAAAAACTAGGCAAAGTATTACGATAGTCACAAATGAGCCGTTTTCAGTACAAATTCACAAAGCAATTAGGGTTTGCGCTTATAGGCGTGCACTTACAGGAACAGGGATATGTCTGTCACATTTTGCTCTTCTTCTTCTTCAGGCTATACCTATTATGTAGTCCACTGCTGGGCATAGACATTTTCTCAGCTGAGATTAATTTTGACAGCCGTATTCCGGTTCTTCTACGGCCACGCCTGTAAAAGGCATCTACGAATTGATTTGTGAATTGGTTATGATAACGACTCACCGATAAGCGATCAATTTCACCACTTTAGGTTTCATAGTTTACATGCGTACTGACTTAGATAGGACATGAGAGTCGAAATTAACAAAAACATCGATGTCGATATTTTTCTTATTCCCAAACCTAATTCCCAACTCTATTTATTTCCCGCTGCCAGCTGCAGAGCTATTTTATTTCATAATATAATTTAGAAATGATTTAGCGTGCCCTTTGATCTACAAAGTATATGTATGCCTAATGAATTGGCAAAAAAATCTTTTTGGTACTTTGTCTCTAGACACGTTTTGAAGCCATTGCGAGACTTGTTAATTTTACTACAAAAAGAATAAAACGAATATTAATTAATATTTACGTAACATGAAATTTTGTTATGGTTTTTGTGATGTGTTTTAGGTTACTGAGAGAATGCCGATATTAATTTAGTCGTTGTAATTAAAATAATGAAATTAAAATAATGAAGCGGCCGTGGCCTAGTCAAACCGAGTGATTGGAACCAATCACTTGAGTTAAGCAACAACAGGCGCGGTCAGGTGCTGGATGGGTGACCGTCCCGTGACGCTTCCGTGCTTCGCAAGGCACGTTAAGCCGTTGGTGCCGGCTATCATGTAATGGCAGTCGTTAAGCCATGTCAGAGGCCTTATGGGCGGCTTGATAACTTCTGACAGTAAGGCCCGCCACTGCCTTACAATCCTCCAAAAAACCGGACTTGGCCCCCGTGGTGGTGTATGGCCTAACCTTCCTGCAATGCTGGAAGATACCCGTGCCCCAACAGTGGGGACATACAAGGGTTAATATTGAATTAAAATAAAACTTCATCGACCTTCCTGGATTGACTAAACTGTGCAGAAGATATGTTTTGTTCTACTATTGTCTTTGTTTGATGCTTTTTTATGCTTTTCTTGCAACCAGAAATTAACGTGTAACATTTATTTATTTATTACTCAGAGAGATGAAATTAGGTTTAAGATATTCAAAAACAGGTTTCGAAACGTCAAATATGCGTTCAAAAAACATAGGGTCTTATAACAAACCGTACCTACATCACAAAGAACACCCACCATAAGGACCCATCCGCGTCATTATGCGCGAAAAATACCGGAGATTTCCGAACGTTCCTAAATTGGCCTGGCCGTATATGCGAGCCTCGACAGGAATGCCTTTAAAAATGGAAGAAGGAAAAGAGGAAAAAAAGAGTATTTGGAGCGAAAAAGTCGTGATAGTTGTTTCGAAAAAGGAACGCGCGGCAATTACTGGCACGCGAACGACCAGTCGCGCGCCTTGCACCTTCGGCTATGTTCACACCACTGAAAAATGGTAGCAAAATTTAAATAAGAAAAATTATGTATGCTTAATTTTATCATTTGGATATTAATTTTCAGCTGTTGTAACATCAATTACTAATTATTAGTATCTATCTCCTAAGTAACCCTATCCTATCAAAAACCTTTACCCATTTAAGCGCATACATTGCTACGCAACTCTCGAAAATATAATTCCAGACCATAAAGATCTACCATCCGGTATTCTCCTGTAGCAAATTAAATCCCTTTGCACGGTGCATCAATGTGCTTCCACCTTTGCCTCCCGTCGACTTGCGTCGTGATAGCCTCGAGCAGACGGATCGTACGACCCTCCCCGTCCCGCCCAGCCGTCGGCCAGCCTCCTAGTACATATGCTACCCTGGTATCTCGTGCTAACCATTACCTAGCCTAATAGATGGTCTGGACTCTGGATAACCCACTCTTGTGTATATGTAAGCCTAGTACATTGAAAATCAGATATTATGTTATTTTCTATTTGAAGTCGGAAAACATTGCGGATTTTCGTCAAAATAATAAGGGTGCGAGGAATAATTTCGACTGCACCCTAGGTTTATCTTAATACTACAGAGGCACCCTTCGAAAAGCAAATACCTCGAGGCCATGCAATCCCCATCTAGAGCAGGAAGCGCGGCTCTACAAAAAACCCACCACCACTGGCAGTCGATTGATCGCTGCGAATATGTTCCAATTAAAAAGAAAAGGTCTTGCTGTTATTTTTTAACCAGCGTGGAACGCAAAATACAACCAGGAGTAGTGGAAAACAAATGAGGTTTTTTTTTTCTAAAGCGGCAAATGTGGCAAAATGATAAGGTCCAATAACCTTACGTCTTATTTGTTCACTATTCCACTAAAACACTATGTGGTTACGTTTGTCTCTTGTAAAATCTCAACCACAGACTACTTTTTGAGCGTTTACGGAATCTTTTAAGGAATTGTCTTATTAAACGTAAGCCCTGAGTCCCGGCGTGCAGTTATAGTAGTCTTCATTTGATTGCTAAAATGTCACAGGCTAATAATTTTATAATAGTGAGGATAGCGCAACGGTACAGTGGTAGCGAGAGTTCGTCGGTTCGTATCCAAGTATACCAATGACTTTACGTAGGTACATATTATGGGGAACATAAAAAGTTCCCGAACCGGAGTGCGTGCATGCAACGACTAACAAATATCGATGAAACGAAGGTGATCTGTCAGGACCAAGTGGGAGTCCCTGGTCCCTGCCTTCCCTCTGGGATACAGGCGTTAGGTTATGTTATGTTATTTTACATTATTATGGGAATTTGTTACAAATTCGATGTACTTACATTGCACTGGAATATTGTATTGTAACAAGAATACACTTTTAGTGTCTGTATGAACTCTGAAGCGATGGACATGGCAACACCGCACCTTGGCAGACCAATGACTTTGTTTTCTAAATTACGTACATTTGTGAAGTTAAAGTGGCAATACCACTCGCTAACAGTGAAGGAAAGTGTTTAAATACCTCAGCGGTTGAAATTGGCAATCCGCGGTGGTCTCTTGTAGTGTTATAACCTCATACACTCTCTCTGAGAGAAGCCAGGTATAGCCTGCTTATATTAACGGTGACAAATGTAGATATCATCATCATGATCAACCCATTATGTCCCCACCGAGGGGCACGGGACTCTTCCCTGAGGAAAGTATAGGCCAAACTCCATGGGGGCCAAGTTCGGATTGGTGGAGGCTAGCAAGACTAACGGCTGGTATTACTGTCAGAAGTGTTCAAGCCGCCCTAAGACCTTCATCTAACGACGGCAGCCGGCACCAACTGCTTAGCGTGCCTTGCGAAGCACAGAACCGCTCGAAAAAATCCCACTAGCGTAAGTCATAGACGGTCACCCATCCATGCAACGAACGCGCCCTGTGTTGCTTAACCCTCGTGACCGTCTAACATCACTTAGGCAGCCGGGGCTACGAGCGATTTAATGTAGGTATGTTTGTAGGTACGTAAAGTGTATCACCGAAATTGTTGTGACTCAGCTGCACTGAATATTGAACTGCTAACAGTCGACCCCCTTCAAAGTGCGTTGCATGATATACCTTTAACCCAGGGCTATTTACATTTGAGCTATACCGGGATTAAAGTCCGATCTCCCATCTCCTAATGGCACACAAAATGCACAGGGTACGATTAATTTGGTAGGCCCAATATTAGAATATGGTGGATATGCTATGGCGCTCATTAGAGAAGGGCTATGTCCAGCAGTGGACTAATTATAGCCTGAAGAAGAAGAAGAATATTAGAATTGCCTCTAACGTACCCACATGACCTTACGTGTGGATCTTAAAGCACTATTTTATACAGCTTATAAACCTTCCACTGAAGCGCACAGACCTTCTTTCAAAGAAAAAGTATGGGCTTAATTACCTAATTACCACGCGTGCCCACCGCGGATTGGCAATTTCAAGCCCCGAGGTAATTAAACACCTTAGACACTCAGGTTACCTCACGATGTTTTCCTTCACAGTTAGCGAGTGATATTCCTACTATAACTTAGAAAATAAAGTCTGGGACATGCCTGCACTAGGAATCGAACCTGGAGCTCTTGCTTCCGAGTCCATTGTTCTACTCACTGGGCTACCACCGCATCTGGGAGTGTAATAAATAATATTCCATCTTAAAAACCTATTTAGAGGCTAAAAATTCCACCCATGCAGGGATTAGAACCCGCGACCTCTGGCTATCCATGCCAGCGCTCTTTCAAACTGAGCTAATGAATTTTTAGCCTCTAAATAGGTTTTTAAAATTGTCCTTGGCACGGGTTAGTGCATTAAAAATAATATAATATTCCATCTGTTAAGGCATGACATCGATACCGATCGATCGATATCAAGTACCATAGATTGGTACTGACTGTAGCGTTTCTGTGGTACGCTACAGTCAGTACCAATATATGGTAGGCTGCAAAAGATGAGCTGTATCACTCTAGGTATGTAGCTACACTCGACATCACAAAAGCCTTCCATTTGTGCCATCTGCTCATCTATGTTAGGGATGACAATTATATAAAGGTTGAACCACTGCCAACTGAAAATTTGATTGTTAGAACTATTTATTGTGAGTTAATATAGGGTGATGGTAACTACTTACACCCTAAACAATAACACCGAAATTCAATGGCAAACGTCTTGGTTCTAAAATATTGTATGTTTACTGTATGATATAAAACCATGTGTGATAATGAAAACTATATGTAGCGTTTATTTAATAAAATTATAAAAATGCAACTTGCCTTAACAGACTCTTGGACAAGAAGAAACAAAAAGAAGTAGGCAGTATTGCCATAGCAAAAACTATGTAGAAAACCACAAAATTATTGCCATATGATATGTAATAACTCACGCAACGTTATATAAAAATAAAGTTATTTTATTAAAAATATAGTTAAACACATAGTTTAAAGTTATTTAAACTATGTGTTTAATTTGTCTTAAATATTTACAAATAAATATATTACCTAACTTATTGCATATGCCTTCAATACCGATGGTGACGTTCAACGAGCAGTACGAATCCGAATTAATTGAAAACTTGAATTAGTGGTATAAAGTAGTTCTAAAAACCGGTCTAAATCACTAAATATAATAATTAATTAAATTATACTTTTTATATACGTAATGTTATTTATTAAAGTGCCACCATTAGCCAAGAGAACATCATTACGTAACGTCATCCTTTCTGTACCACGCCCAGCTACTTTAATCACATAATAGGCATAATCTTGTTTACAAAACTACATAATCTAAACATACCTAAAATATGGCACGGATAGCAATAGGTTGCGGGTTCGAATCCCGGCATGGGTGAAATTTTTTGCCTCTAAATAGGTTTTTAAATACCTAAAATAGCTATTTAATTTTGTTAACGTAATTGAAACATTCCAGTGCTTAAAATTGTAAGAGACCGCATAATTATTACCTTAAAAAGCATAGACAATAGGGTCTCAGCCTCGACGAGTTCCAGAATAACTCCGACTCCTTGCAATATTTCCGTTACTTACGTCACGAAGGCCATAAAAATCTCCGAAAGACAGAAAAAAACCACAAATTGAAAAAGAAAAACAAACGACAGCTCAATAACTCCAGAAGCGACGGCGCACGCCAACAACCGGCGTCGATACGTCACAGTTTGAATAAGGAACCGTGCCGCGCGGTAGCGGCCAGTGCGTGCCGGCGCGGTTGGGCGCCGCGCCCCGCTGCGTCGGCGGGTCAGCGGGCGTCGAAGATGTGTCGATGGATAGTACAGCAGCTGTACGCTAAAAACTTGACTGTCACTATACTATAGCTGGTATTAAATACTAAAAAAAAAATACAGCGGCTATACTATAACTGTAGTACAGCCGCAGTATTTTTTATTGAGTTCTATTATAGGCAACAAGAAACCCTTATAACCCTGTCCATTTGTTTAGCTGTCTGTTCGCGACGTGTCTCAGACGATTAGCACTAGAAAGCTGGAGTTTGGAATAATTCATATTAATATATAATAATTAGCTGATTTGCAAACATCGTTTTGCCATATTATTTAGCCTGCGGACTATTCTTAAACCTATACACAGCGAATTACATTCAAATTGGTGAAGGCGTTTTGAGGAGTTCGATAACAGAAATTGATACCAAGATAGTTTTAATAATATATTAGACTAGCTGACCCTGCGAATGTTGTTTTGATAACTTAACCTAGCCTACGACCCATTCTCAGAGCTACCAACCATACAAAAAAAAATCTATATATAAATCAGTAGACCCGATTTGGAGGAGTTCAATAACACTGTGCCTATTTTATATTTTTCTATATTTCTATTTCCTATTTTCTAAGGTTTGCTGGAAGAAATCTCTTACAGCGTCAGGTTAATCGCATTTGTACATGTTATTTTTATGTAATGTACTGTGAAATGTTTGTGTGCAATAAAGTATTATTAATTAATGAATTAACTGTGCCACGATATATTTATGTACTAGATTACGCAGGCAAAACAGTGGAACAAAACAACTAAATTACATATTTTTTTATTTATACTATTTTTATTTTTAATGCACTAACCCGTGCTAACGACCCAAAAAAGTTTGGGTGTTTCAAAATGAGCCGAACCCTATGAAAGTGGCTCGTGCAAAAAGCACTGTAAAGCAAATGGTGGCCTGCTTTTTTGGTATTAATGGCCATGTGGCTACAATACCACTGTAGAATCGCAGAACGGTTAATTCGGAGTGGTACATGACCATTTGTTTGCCGGAAGTATTTGAAGGAATACGCCAAAACAACCAGCGACGCAGAATCGTACTTCACCATGACAATGCCAGCTGTCATACATCTCAGGAAACAACTACATTTTTGGATGGTCAAAAATAGAATTGATGGGTCATCCACCGTACAGCCCTGATTTGGCTCCCAATGATTTCTATTTATTCCCAAATGTAAAGAATAAATTGCGTGGTCAACGATTTTCGACCCGTGAAGATGCCGTAGATGCGTTCAAACAGCACGTTTTGGAGATACCTCAACCAGAGTGGAAAAAGTGTTTTACAAATTAGTTTCATCGAATGCAAAAGTTCATCGATCATAGTGGAGAATACTTTGAAAAACAATAAAAGTATATTTAGCCACATACATTTGTTTATTTTTTCTATTCCGCATATATAAGTAGCAGCCCTCGTAGTGTACATTAGCTGTTTTTGTCTGTCTGAGAATTAACCGGAGATTCCCCGCGCGTAGCAAGCTTAACAAGTCTGTACTACACGCTTATTGAGATTTTATTGAGCCTTCCTAATATGATGTAGCATTAAATTGGCTTACACGTGAGGATTTTGGGCTGCCAATGTAGTTAGCTAATAATTTTGGACAGTTTTCTGATCCTTTACTAAGCAATAGGGATAGATAGACGGATAGAATAATATTGTTTATTGTATGTACACAAGAAATTACATAAGAGACTTAAACAAGGGCCCTCCCTTGTTTAGAAACATAAAGGAGTGAGATGTTGCCATTTATTTGCCCTTTTCTGATATTTCATGAACCTAATTGAATGAAATACAAATTTAGAAACTAAATATCTCTTAAAGGTAAATTAGCTGAATTTTCGGTAAAAGAATTAGTGAGGCTAACTTCTCATGTTTAAACTTTCTTGCCAAGCTAAACTCGATCTTATGTTTATCGTCACCATCAACCCATTATGCCCCCACCGAGGGGCACGGGTCTCTTCCCTAAGGAAAGTATAAGCCATACTCCACCACAGGGGCCAAGTCCGGATTTTTGGAGTTTACGTTTATGGCTCAACTTTATGTTTGCCTTGTGTATTATATTCTACATGCCTTTGACTTTTCCTTCGTGATAACTAAAAATAGCACAGAGTTGCCGATGTATTATACAGGGTGTCTCATTCAAATCGGTCAGTATGGGAAAGTCTAAAACTATAAGACATACGAAGATCTGTTCTGAGGAACCATGTCATCGATTTTAATAATAATAATAATAAAATGCATTTTATTCATTTTAGACATCATGGTTCATACAGACATTTACTGCTTAAGACCTACACAATCGATATCTAAATAGACATAGTGTAGGTTTTTTTTTCAAAACAACCGGGTTCGATTCCCGAACGGAGTACAGATGTTTTTTAAAATGTATGAATGCAGTTTTTCTTTTAATTAAAATCAATGACATGGTTCCTCAGAACAGATCTTCGTATGTCTTATAGTTTCAGACTTTCCCATACTGACCGATTCGGATGAGACACGCTGTATAGGAATTTATATACCCTATATAATAACATGATACTCGCGTTTTGTCAGCTTTGCGTGAGTGCTTAGGTTCGCAGCTTTGCGAACCTAAGCACTCATTTCAAAAACAAAAGAAGCGTATTGATTAAGCAACATCTGTTCAGCCCAGTGTGAAATACAACTGAAGGGTACAGAACAATTGAAGGGCTCAGGAACAAAGGGTAGAACAACGCACTGTCACCAGTGAGTCTGTCAAAAACGTCTTGAATAAGTAATCGGGGAAGCGCTTTATGCGATATGAGCCGTGATGTCCGTCTATCTGCGTTTTTACGATTTGAATTTGGAAAATGGCTGGCATGAACACACCTAAAAATTATTATTCCTTTTCCAAAACTATTCCTGACACAGTTGACAACACATTTTTGTACCAGTCACCAAAACAGTCACCCATTACGTAAGTGAGTAAAGTGTAAAGATGTAAAGGTTGTTAATCCCACTGCCTTTTTCTCCACTACAATACGGCCCCAAGGCAGCGGCTTCAATTTAATTGAACTTATACTATTTTTTTATTTTTAATGCACAAACCCGTGCTACGTAATACAGAGAATAGTGTAAAGAGGTTCGAAATTTCACTGATGCCGGTGAGTCACCTACTAGCTCAGTTGGAAAGAGCGCTGGCACGGATAGCCAGAGCTCGCAGGTTAGAATCCCGGCATGGGTGGAATTTTTAGCCTCTAAATAGGTTTTGAATTGAACTTGTTAGGATTAAATTCTTCTACATAACACCATCCATAATCAAGTGCGCGTATAATCACAGTGATCAGCCCTTTGGAAGCAAGGGGCGCGCCGCGGTCACCTCACCAATTACATCGTGAATTGTCACTCGCCGCTATTTCATCGAGCACAGCCATTAAAAAACAAAAACCGACCAAGTGCGATGCGGTCTCGTAAACGAATGGTTACAATTATCTACACAAAAATCGAATATTTCAAGCGTCTACCTGGTTGCCGTCATTAATATCGAGCAGAAAAAGCGACAAAACATCACGTTTGTTGTATGAGAGCCACCTTTATTTACTTTTATCTGTATTTGTTGTCACAGCGACAAGAGAAATACATTATCTGTAAAAATTTCAACAGTCTAGCAATCACGGTTCATGGAATGCAGCCTGGTGACAGACAGACGGACATTGGAGTCTTAGTAACAGGGTCCCCTACTCTTTGAGTATGGTAATACAAAGAGCTCATAAAAAAAATATTCTTTTTAATGCACTAACCCGTGCTAAGGACAATTTAAAGAACCCGCGACCTCTGTACGTAATACAGAGGATGTTGTAAAGAGGGTCGAAATTTCACTGATGCCGGTGAGTCCCCAGTAGCTCAGTTGGAAAGAGCTCTGGCACGGATAGCCAGAGGTCGCGGGTTCGAATCCCGGCATGGGTGAAATTTTTAGACTCTAAATAGGTTTTTAAAAATTAACATTCATATACATTTGATAAATCAATCAGACCGTAGTCGTCCACTGCTGCATGATGATATTGATGCTGCGGATGATGGTGATAGTTAATTGATAAGTATAAATTAAATTGAATTGAAATTTAAATTAGAATGGAGTATCGATATCAACCCTTGGACGTTCCCACTGCTTGGGCACGGGTCTCTTGCTGCATCGCCGGAAGGGTAGACCATAATCCAGCACGAGGGCCAAGTCCGTGTTGGTGTAGGATTGTAAGACAGTCCCGGGCCTTACTGTGACAAGTTATCAAGGCGACCTTAAGGCCTTAAATGGAGTATAAATTTAATAAATATCTGATACTTCTTCTTCAAGCTATATAAGTCCACTACTGGACATAGCCCTCCCCTAATGAGCGCCATAGCGCCCCGTCTTCAGCTTGCCGCATCCAGCATCTCCCTGCAGTTTTTCGCAGATCGTCATCCCACCTGATCGAAGGGTGTCCTACACTGCGTTTGCCGAGTCGCGGTCTCCACTCAAGAACGCGTTTACTTCAACGGCTGTCGGTTCTTCGCGAGATATCTGTTACGTGACATTGATATTGAGCTACATAATTGTAAGACAAAATCCAGTAGATATTCCGTTTGTGCACATTTATGTGTACGTGTAAAGTTACATAATCAAGGCGTAGGACACATTAGTGTTGTGTAGAATTTATTATTCATTGGTTTGGGCCTATTAAGCGTTGCTACCAATACGGACAGCCTTTCTCTCTCTAAAACCAACAGTTTTTTACGCTTGTCCCTCGCCTTCGTTTCAAGCACCATTTGACGGCTGATTCACAGCAAACAACACCATCTGTTGCGAGTAAATGGAACAATGTCAGCCTGTTTGTATAGGGTTGTACAGAACAGTGTTACAAGTTCATACTTGAAGGTTGAGGAGAGTTTTTTTTTAAATATTTCCTTGGAACTAGTTAGAGACTTCGTTATTAAAAATAGAACATACTTACGAGTATGTTTCATTGAAACGTTGCTACACGCATGCTACACGCTCGATATTTATCATGATATTTACTGAGTGTGAAGTATACCGCATCAAGAATCGTGATACGGATCGCTGGATTTCAAAAAATTCAGAAGTAGGTACCTCGATTTATATCGAGTATTGTCGAAAAAATCGTGTGTCTGGTCTCTGCTCGGTATTTATCGTGTCAGTATTGGTCAGTATCCCTAGGATACGCGAAAATGTTTACATAGTCATCCATTTCCTGCTTCGCAAGGTACGTTTAGCCGTTGGTGCTGACTGTCGTGTAATAGGGGTCGTTAAGCCATAGCAGAGGCCTTATAAAATCCTCCACCAACCGGGACTCGGCCCCCGTAGCCGAGTATGGCCTAGCCTTTCTGCAACGCAGGAAGAGACTCGTGGGCCAGCAGTGGGGACATACAAAGGGTTGACGTCATTTAAACGTTTTTATAGTAGGACTTACTAATTCAAACTCTAAAGCAGAGGAATAAAAAAACACACGGATTTTGGACGATTACTTTGTAATCACGTGGGTACAGCGATATAAAACCTAACTGCAAAGTAAGTACTCGGGGCTGCAAGTGATGCAAATTACTTCAGCCGGATGTCGCTGCTGATGCCGGTGAGTCGCCCATTATCTCAGTTGCAAAGAGCGCTGGCACGGATAGCCAGAGGTCGCGGGTTCGAATCCCGACATGGGTGGAATTTTTAGCCTCTAAATAGGTTTTTAAAATACTTTGTAATAGTTGAAAGTTGTAAAACTGTAATGCATGTATATCAGAAATTACATATTTTCGAAATAAATTTCTACCATTTACCATAAATTTCTACTACAACACTCTTTCAACTTTCACAGTTGTAAATAGACATCATACATTTAAAATACAATAATAATCGTGAAAAAAGTACCGGCCCTTTACAAATACAGGTGACTACACAAAAGGTTTGCTGGAAGAGAATGCTTCTTGAATTTAGTACGCCCTTGTAATTTTTCAATATAAGTAGTGCAATGACGAATTAAAGTAATAATAATGGTAAAATTAGCAATAATTTTCGCTCATTAAAGTCATCCTTCATTTTCCGTAACTAGTTAATCTGTCCCGAGATGTCCAGGAAATACCTGGGATCCTAGACATACATACCACGTAGACAGTGTCGAACAAAATTCCACTCAAGAAACTAGGTGACACGTACCCATTAAACCCGCCAATTGTGCATTTATTTTTTTATGTAGCCTGAAAACGTTCTCTTAGAGAGAGAGGCTATGTTGTCGTCGTCGTCAGGATATACTAGTCCACTGCTGGATATAGCCCTACACTAAAGAGCGCCACGTTGTGCTATCATAGGCGGTAATGCCCATAATCCCCACGCTGAGCATGCGGGTTGGGGATCGCAAAACGGTGGATATATACTGCAGGGGGCGCTGCTGCCCACCCTCCGGTTTGTGTCCCTTAGTCGCCTACCACTACCACTCGCAATACCACTAAAAAACCTATTTAGAGGCTAAAAATTTCACCCATGCCGGGATTCGAACCCGCAACCTCTGGCTATCCGTACCAGCGCTCTACCAATTGAGCGCTGGTACGGATAGCCAGAGGTTGCGGGTTCGAATCCCGGCATGGGTGAAATTTTTAGCCTCTAAATAGGTTTTTAAATTTGTTCCTTAGCACGGGTTAGTGCATTAAAAATAAAAATAGTGTAATACCACTAAAATTATTAGTAGCAATACCACTCGCTAACTAAAATATCTCAGCACTTGAAATTGCCAATCCGCGGTGGGCAAACGTAGTAATGAAGCTCATTCAGTTTTTTTAACATAACGTAACCTCATGATTGTATCAGAGAGGGGTAGGCAGAGACGGACTGCCACTTGCAACGATCTTGACAGATACACTTTGCTTCATAAACATTCATTAGTCGTTCAGTAGCCGGTATAAGCACATTTTTTTAGATAGACAGACAGAGATAGAGTACACTTTATTGCACAACCAGAGAAAATAATACAACAATGATTTCATAAATCTAAGTTATGTTATAACATGTTCTTATCACTTAGAGCGATATCTCCCAAACAACCTTTGGATGGAGTGGATTGCGTGAAGAATATAGTCGGCAAGTGCATGCACATAAATAATAAAATTTAAAATATGTTGAAATATATCGAAAATGTACCAAGTATTTTAAAAAACTATTTAGAGGCTAAAATTGCACCCATGCCGGGACCCGAACCTGTAGTTATAAGTTACTTACTTTCTCGAAATCTAATTTTAATTATCTATCATTCTATCAATCTTTTGCTACTTGGTACTTGTACGTAATACTGAGAGTAGAGAGGTTCGAAATTTCACTGATGCCGGTAAGTCACCCACTAGCTCAGTTGGGAGAGCGCTGGCACGGTTAGCCAGAGGTCGCGGGTTCGGGTCCCGGCATGGGTGCAATTTTAGCCTCTAAATAGTTTTTTAAAATACTTGGTACATTTTCGATTTATTTCAACATATTTTAAATTTTATAATTTATGTGCATGCACTTGCCGACTATATTCTTCACGCAATCCACTCCATCCAAAGGCTATTTGGGAGAAAGATAGATAATTAAAATTAGATTTCGAGAAAGTAAGTACTAATAACTACATACTATCTAAAACACATATATTTAAATAATAATAGACATT
The DNA here is from genome assembly GCA_934045075.1 of Yponomeuta sedellus. Lineage (NCBI taxonomy): Eukaryota > Metazoa > Arthropoda > Insecta > Lepidoptera > Yponomeutidae > Yponomeuta > Yponomeuta sedellus. The sequence goes on along the minus strand of OW203744.1, from coordinate 10,812,599 downwards.
GAGATAAAGAAAGAGAGATAGAGAGAGAGGACATTTATTCATACGGCCACGGAAACACAAAGTAAACTAGCACATTAACAAGCAAAATACATGAAAAAAAAAACAAACCCAAAACAATCGTGAAGAAAACAAGTAAGACACAATATGGAATCGAAGACATAGGAAATCTTCTTCTTCTTCTTCAGGCTATATTATGTAGTTCACTGCTGGACATAGCTCTGCCCTAATGAACGCCATAGCGCCCGGTCTTCAGCCCGGACATAGATACCTGCAAAACTAATACTGGTACAATAAAGAATTTAATAATCATTCAGATAACCTGCGACATTAGTGTACTGTGACTGTGTGTTGTAGTCAGTGACGTTCTGAGAAACCTTACGCGTTGATAGTGCTATATAGCTAACCGCCCACGCTAAGTTTGCCAATTTGCCTATTAATTAGTTCTCTCATTTCGGCTCGGACTGCGACTCTATACGATATCAACCCTTGCATGCCCCCTCTGCTGCGGCACGGGTCTCTTCCTGCATCGCAGGAAGGTTAGGCCATACACCACCACGGGCGCCAAATCCGGGTTGGTAAAAAGTTGCCGGGCCTTACTGTCAGAAGTTATCAAGCCGCCCACAATGCCGCCCGCATCTGACACGGCTTAGCGAGTGTCATTACATGACAGCCGGCACGCCGGCGCTAACGGCTTAACGTGCCTTGCGAAGCACGGAAGCGCTCGGAAAAGATGCTACTAGCGGTAGTCACGGATGGTCACCCTCCCAGCACCTGACCGCGCCTGTTGTTGCTTAACGCAAGTGATAGATTCCAATCACTCAGTTTAACTAGGCCACGTGATGTAGCTCTATCTATTCCTTTTATTAATTCTATGCCTGAGACCACACTTCGAGTTACAGAAAGTTCCTTATACTCTCTCGTATCGTAATACACCCTGCGGGTTTTCTCTATTAGCAGCCGTACTGATATAATTATAGCCATTTACTGAACTATACGGAACAACATAATATTGCGATGATTTCCAATATAACAAAAGAGTTCTTGTGATGGTATAATACCCGATACAGTCTGTTAGCTTTGAGAATATACCTACCTCGGGCGCTAGAGTAGGCTTCGGCTTTGGTTTTCGCCGAGAGCTCACGAGCGTAATACTACTTCCTGTTCTATATAAAAGTTGTCTTCACTATTTTGAAAAGTAATATAAAATTAAGTGTCATATTAGTTCCGATATTTCTATTACACGAATGTATCCAATTCTATCCGATAGTAGTCAAGGTATATTCTAAAAGCTAATAGGCTGTAACTTGACGAATGATCCGCGCAGTCGGGATAAGTTTCGATGGACACGTCAGAGCAGTTTTTTTAATTTCGTATTGTCGTACTTAAGAGTGAGTTTCAACAAGTATGATTTATTACCTAATTTTGGTGGAAAAGTTGGTTTCTGGTTTTTTTAATATACCTAATACTTTATTGATAAGCAAGAGATATGTATTCAGGTACATGAAATAAAAGAGAAATTTGTTTATTCCTGAAAGCTTCTAATATACTGTCGACACCAGAATTGGTACGAGACCAAAATTGATATCTGACACCAAAATTCGAAATCTTGACACCAGAATTTATTTCTGTCACCGAAATTAGAAAGGCTTGACACCAAACTTTTTTTACTGAACAAAATTAAAATAAAATTAAGATCATTATTTATAGATCTTTATTTTATTAAAATGAAAAATCTTATTTATAGTGAATAAATGTGTTAATAAAAAAATAACTTAATGAGATCAATAAAAAAATTACAATCAACAAATACAACTTTCTTATTGTCCCATGTCTTGTTAATTCTACAGTTTTTAATTTAAATGAATTACAATCACCTCCGCTAACCTTCATCATTATCATCATAATCATTTTTATTATTATAAAGTGAATAATTTTTTAATAAAAAAAAAAACCATAATGAGATAAATAAAATAATTACATTCAACAAATATAACTTTCTTATTTTTCTGTCTTGTTAATTCTACAGTTTTTAATTTAAATGAATTGCACTAACCTCCTCTACCCTCTATCATCATGATAATTTTAAATTTTTATAAGTATGTAATTTTCTAACATGCTACGTTGACATAATTAAGTAATGAGATCAATTTTAAAAATTAACAATCAACTTAATAAACTTTCTTACTATTCCAAGTCTTCTCAACTAATTCTTAAGTCTGTAAATTAAAAAATATTCCAATCATCTTCGCTATCATCACCATCATGATAATTTTTATAAGCTGTTTCATTTTTTTCTATACTATACTCTTCCGTGCATTATATTTGTGGTGGCTGAACATCGGAACGGGCATGTGTTATTGACGATGAATGTCTCGAACTTGTAAGTGACACAAAATCCCTTATTAAACCCTTATTCTTTGTTATATAATATTTTTATTTGTTCTTTCTTTTCTTATTTGTCTGTATTATTTTAATATCGTGTTACATTGTGTTATGTGTACCTATTGTATCTTTGTGGTTTCAAATAAATGTCTCTCTCTCTCTCTTTCTCTCTCTCTATTGTTTCGACTTCTTCCTGAACATTTGTCTCAGTTGTCAGTTCGTAAAAGCCCATATGCTTCCTATGGCAGCATCGAATTGTGTCATAAAGACAGACTGGCTTAACACAAAATAACGAACGCATTGCCAAGCCGTCGGTAGAACTCTTCGTCCAAACAAATTAGTGAACTTTCATTGATCCAGGGAAAGGCTTAAAATTTTTTGGTAGAAGCTCATCTTTCTCAATGACTTCATGTTTTTGAACAATTTCAATTTTAACCTCTGTGACAATTGTTCTCAATCTTTGGACACGGCTGTCGATATCTGTAATATCTTTTCCAAAGGCAACTAGCCGATCTGCTGATCTCTTGAGCACTCCGCTAACGCCATCAGGTGCACCTTTTCTGTGCTCACATTCGCAGTAGTGCCATACAAGACATGTCAAGCTAGGAAGATCGATTTTTAGGGTTCCGTACCTCAAAAGGAAAAAACGGAACCCTTATAGGATCACTTTGTTGTCCGTCTGTCCGTCCGTCCGTCCGTCTGTCAAGACCCTTTTTCTCAGGAACGCGTGGAGGTATGAAGCTGAAATTTATATCAATTACTCAGGTCTACTGTCCCTTGAAGCTGTGAAAAAATCAAACTTCTAAGCCAACGCAATCAAAAGATACAGCCGTTTATGCCGCAAATTTTCGACACTTGCAAGGGAATCAAAACCTACAGGGTGCTTCCCGTGAACTCAGAATCTTGAAATTTGGTACGAAGCAACGTCTTATAGCATAGATAAAGGAAAAATTACGGAAACCATAAATTTTTAGTTACATCACATAATATATATTTTTTTAATAATTTTAAACTTACTACCCATTTCCTCATAAACGCGTAGAGGTATTAAATTGAAATTCATACCAAATACTCAGGTCTATAATACCTTTAAGCTGTAACATGTCGTAATGAACGAACTTTGTAAACCTTGCAGGTTTGTACGGAACCCTCGGTGCGCGAGTCTGACTCGCACTTGGCCGGTTTTTTTTAGTATTTTTACTGATATATTAGGTAGAAAACTTTTTTGTTACTGTATTGTGCTGACGGAGAATTCTTAATGCAGAATCACATATCATCACCTTCAAGCTACTCGTAAGTATAAACGTTGGTGTTCCACGGGTAAGAAACCTAATACATATACCTACTGTACTTCCAAATCGAGGCATCTTATTATGGTTCTGTTTTCGTTTGTCTTTGACTTACGTAACTCTAAAAACTAATTTTGGTTTAACTAAGCAATTTTGGTGATTGGTAAAATACCACCAAAACCACCAAAATTAGAATCTTGTTGAAAATGTTTATTTAAAAAAAAACTACTAAGAATACACTATTTTTATAATTTGGAAAGCGTACCAAACCTTTTTCCTATAAATTTAAATTACAACACCGACTTAGTCATAAAACGTTTTTAAAACATTACTTATACCAAAATTGCAGGTTTTTTGTCCGATTACTACGAAAAGACTTACGTTTTTGGCGAGAAATCACAACGGGATGGGACATGTTTATCAATGCTGCAAGTGGGTGCCTGACAATCCGCGGTGGGAACGCGCGGCAAATTAGCCCATCTCTCACTCTAAAAAAAGGTATGTACCATGCAGTGGGACGTTTATAGGTTACATAAAAAAAGCGAAAACAATAATTTAAAAAAAAATCAACGTAAAGCGGGTATAACATTCTGATTGTTGAACGTCAGTGTACAATGTTAGCCGCTGTTGGTCAAGTTGGTAGTAGAGAAAAACCCCATAAATTCTTAAAGGAAAGTTACGAATTAAAAAAACAAAAGAAGAAGCGGCCAGTAGAGGGCGCTTCACACTATAGTTCCTTTCAAGAAATTCTTATTACCATGTAGTATGTAGGGATTATATTTGCTGAATCCAAAGGTCTTATTTCGCCAAACGTACTCTACCTATGTATTCGAATCATAGATTATTTTTCCCTCCGAAATTTTGACAGGTCAATTACGAATGTCAAATTGACATTTGCTCGGATTGTTTTATTTATTGTTTAGCTTTTTTTGAGGCGTGGTTAATTTGCCGCGTAAATTAGTTTTTTACCGCTCCATGTGTTAATACCTCCCGTAATAATGAATTTATAGGGTGAAATGAATGAATAATGAATAGTTAATGTTTTTTTCTTCTTCTCCTCTTCTACTGAATGTTTTAATCTATAGGGGAAAAGTGGGAAAAAATCCGTGTCTACTTCAAGCTCGATACAAGCAAGACGATGCTGAGTCAGCAGGACAGGTAGCGTGTACAGGGTGTGTAAAGCGAGCCGTACACGTGTACGCAATTTGTCTGCGCGCAGCGTGACGCGCATCTCGCGTCCGATGTGCGCTCGCGCAGGTCATGGTATTTCTTTAGCGTCGCGTACCGACAGCAGCGCAGGTTAACACTGGAGGAATTGACAATAAGTAGCAGCGCAGGTAAATATGGAAGGAGTCGGCAGAAGACATTGTAGATAAATTGTAATCCTGCCTCTTCCCTGAGGTTGTCACGGATTTGATTTAGTGGTACAAAATACTTAATAGTTTTCCGTATTGTAACCTAATAATTTATTTTTGTCACGGAGTAGGCCTCACAAGTCTCAAATCATAAAGGTTTTATTCAAATCAATTTTATGAGCGTTAAAAGTTAAACTAGGTATCCATGTCGAATTTTAGATTATTTTGGAGAAATTTTTTTTTAAAAAAACTCCAGCCTTAGTCTTTTCCAAGTCCTTAGTTAATAGAGTGCGCTCAATTATTATAAAACATAGAACTCACGCATTGCACTCACATTATACCAGACATCAGCGTTATCAATCCGTTATGATATACTTAGAAGCCCTTTTGGCACAAAGTGTAGTTTACACGTGTTTCAGGCAAGTTTATTATATTTTCCGGATCTTATTGTAGAAACGTATAAAATGCCACATGAGGAATGTCACCTTTGTCAGCCAAAATCTTGGTAAAGAAAATTTACGTTTATTTCTAGTATTTACATTGTGGCTACCTGCAGTTTTAAAGTTTTTAGCCTCTAAATAGGTTTTTAAATTTGTTCCTTAGCACGGGTTAGTGCATTAAAAATAAAAATAGTATACTCATGTGGGTACAGTGATATCGTTCCGATGTAAAACCTTACTGCACAGTAGGTAGTCGGGGCTGTAAGTGATGCAATTTGCTTAAGTCAGATGTCGCTGCCTGTACGTAATACAGAGAATAGTGTAAAGAGGTTCGAAATTTCACTGATGCCGTGAGTCGCCCATTTGCTCAATTGGTAGAGTGCTGGCACGGATAGCCAGAGGTTGCGGGTTCGAATCCCGGCATGGGTGAAATTTTTAGCCTCTAAATAGGTTTTTAAAGTTTTAAAGTTACTGATATTTTTCCGATCAGCCAGTATTGCGGTGGATCACTTAACGGTTTGTTTTCCACTGCAACGCCTAGAGTCACCCGAACAGTGTTCGCTGATAAAATTAATCGTTTTTGAAGGTCGACAAAAAATAAAAAAGCCTAGGGGACGGGACCAGGGAGCGTATTCTCACTTCATTAGCAAATAAGTCGTATAAGACTCTAAGGCTTATGACTTGAATTCTTCATAAAAAGTCGAGCGACAGAAAAAAACTGTTAATATTATTTTTAATGCACTAACTCGTGCTAAAGACAATTTTAAAAACCTATTTAGAGGCTAAAAATTCTACCCATCCCGGGATTCGAACCCGCGACCTCTGGGATAGCCAGAGGAACCTCAATGAAATAATATAATCATGTGGGTACAGCGATATCATTCTGATGTAAAACCTAACTACAAAGTAGGTACCCGGGGCTGCAAGTGATGCAAATTACTTCAGCCAGATGTCGCTGACTGTACGTAATACAGAGAATATTGTAAAGAGGTTCGCAATTTCACTGATGCCGGTGAGTCGCCCATTGGCTCAGCTAGAAAGAGCGCTGGCACGGATAGCCAGAGGTCGCGGGTTCGTATCCCAGCATGGGTGGAATTTTTAGCCTTTAAATAGGTTTTTAAAAATCTGTTTTTCAGAAGCCATGCTACATTGAATTTGAATGAGAAAATAAATGTCTAATGACTCTGTAGAGTTCTTTTATTTTTATGCAACAAATGTCTAAGCCTTCGAATATTTTGCGTCTACGATTTCAATTCGTATGGGCGAGAAGCGGCTCCCAGCTCAAATCGTTCCGTGCAAGCGGCAAGGGAGAAAGTTTCAAAAGTGATGAAATGAAATGAAAAGGTTTTATGCATCACGTTTGAAAGGGTATGGGTTTGATTCCGGTATACACCAATGTTTTTTTCTCTAAGGTACATTTGTAGTACCGATATTGAGTGCTAGAAAAAACATGAAATGAAAAGGTTTTACTCAAAGTAGCGCAGAAACTGCGATACAATGACCGTTACAATTCAAACTAGGTGCAAAATCTAGATCATTTTGGAGAAAACATGGACAAAAACCTCCAAACTTAGTCTTTTCAAAGACCTTTTTTAACATAGTTTACATAATTATTATAAAACATAGAACTCATACATTGTACCGGCTTTAATTCCAGACCTCATTGTCATCTAAATAATCCTTTATGTTATAGTAGTCTTTTTGGCACAAAGATGCACCACAACTCTAGTTGATAGTACATAATATTTTCACAGGGGTACTGTCACACACTTGGCCGGTAATAAAAAAGTAATTGAATTACAATAGCAGGCGAGCCTGAGCGACTGAGCGTGCCCGCGCGGTGTATATCAGGCGTCTGGACCCAGCGTGGGGCGGTTATGTGAAGGTAGCTGCACGGTAACAGAGGCGTATCTACTATGCGCACCAAATCCTGTCACAATCCTGACGTTTGCTATAACAATTAGCATGGACACAGCCAGACAGAAACCTCCAGGATTTGAAGCGAGCAGAATATTTCACAAGGTTCTGAAAACCAACTCAGATTTTTCGTTGGTGTTTAATAAGTGATAATTGTGTATTTTTAACATAAGTCACCAAAACGCTCTTGAGCAATGTGGCGTCGCACAAGAATCAGTGACGTCACTAGTCAGTAAGCAAACTAGTTGCTCATTTTTGGGCTAATACATTTTGTTTATAAGGAAAATTTTGCTACTGTGTTTAAATCATCATCATCAACCCATTATGTCCCCACCGAGGGGCACGGGTCTCTTCCCTGAGGAAGGTATAGGCCATACTCCACCACGGGGGCCAAGTCCGGATTGGTGGAGGCTTGCAATACTAGTGGCGGCGCTGATCTTACTGGCAGAAGATTTCAAGCCGCTCATAAGGCCTCTGACATGGCTTAACGACTGTCATTACATGACAGCCGGCACCAACGGCTTAACGAGCCTTGCGAAGCACGGAAGCGCTCGGAAAAATGCCACTAGCGGTAGTCACGGGACGGTCACCCATCCTGCACCTGACCGCGCCTGTTGTTGCTTAACTCAAGTGATTGATTCCAATCACTCGGTTCGAGTAGGCCACGAGCGCTTCGCTGTGTTTAAATGCAATGAAGATATTACGTAATTTCTTGAGACATCACATCACGTCCGATTTTTTCTCACTTTGAATTTTCTTTTAGACCTTAGAGTGCATTTGCGTATAAACCCCACTGTTTCAAAACTCCTTTTAAAATTAAATCCTACACATGAGATGTCCCCGGCAGACGATAGCAACAGACCCCCGCTATTGGGGTCATCTCTTTACGTAATCCCACAAAGTAACGTCACAGCCAGACCCCCTTTGGCCCCTCGTGCGTTTGATCTTCGGTGGCGTTGTTAACAAATTACTTTATTAGGTACAGTCGACAGTTTATTAACCCTTGAATTGAGTGTAATACATGAACACTCTTATTCATACAAAACACTTCTCAGTTAAGTTTAAAAATCTCCTGTTTATTCTGTTTGTAGGTACTGTCCTAGTTTGAGACCAGGACAAAGGATTGTTTTTGTGAAAATTGTTATTATTATAATAATAGATATTCCTTTACTGACTAATCTATCAAGATACAGCTCAAACCCTTGAACGGTATGTAATATATTTCCACCCAACCCAATTACTTGCTGCGCCTTGATTATGTTACTTTCCACGTATACATCTGTGTGCAAAAACGAAATCTCTACTCGACTTTATCGTACATTTAGGTATCTTTATATAACTGTCAAGTATCAGAAATCCACTGAAATCTATACGGCAGAGCTAATTAAGCTGAGCGAGCTGAAGTGGCAGTGGGCTGGCCATATCTCGCGAAGAACCGACAACCGTTGGAGTAAGCGTATTCTTGAGTGGAGACCGCGACTCGGCAAACGGGGTGTAGGACGCCCTCCGACCAGGTGGGATGACGATTTGCGAAAAACTGCGGCAGATGCTGGATGCGGCAAGCTGAAGACAGGGCGCTATGGCGCTCATTAGGGGAGGGCTATGTCCAGCAGTGGACTAAATAATATAGCCTGAAGAAGAAGAAGAACTAAGTAAACATTCCGCTTACATTATCCACATAACCCAAGATTAGCTGGAAGAAAATGCTTCTTAGTATTAAGCTCGCCTTTGTACTAATCCTTTTTTGTGAAATAAAGAATTTTTCAATTCAATTCAATGCTCTACTCTACTGTACATCGAGAGCTGCGCGTGCGCGAAAGTATTTCGCTCATTGATTTGCGCGCGCGCCGCGGCGAGGTTGTAATTTTCGCGCCGCGGCTGCGCAAGCGCACGCTGCGTTGCCGAGCCATCAAGTGCTTGCTTGGTGTCTTAGGAGAGAAGTACCGCTTTGGCTAAAGCTGAATTTCATCATTGGAATCCACCATGTATATCACTGAAGTTTTGTTTGTTACTCGTAGTTGGGATTGCTTTTTGTGTAGGTATAGTCGACAGCAGATCAAACTGTACATTTTAACGCAACTGAATAGAGCGTACGTGTGTAAAGGTTGATGTTCTATGTATTGTAGTACATATAATAGTCATACTTATAGGTATGCAAGACGTTAAGTGCGTAAAAGGTACATACAATTATACATACAGTTGTATAATTGTATGTACCTTTTAAAGGTACATACAGTTAGCCCTGATGTTATAATAAATAATAAAAACATTGATTTAAAAGAACTCTTTGAATAAACAAAACATATTCCTTATTAGTGCAAATTTTCAAGCGGTTGTTATGTTTATTTGTCGGAAAGCCAAGATGTGACAAGATGTAACTTCTTTATTTTTTACTTAAACATATTTCCAATCGAATGTTGAATTAGTGAAACAGAATTACATTATATCAGTAAATATAATTAATCTATAATTGTAGCATTATATTTACTGGTACACCTTACACCATCAATACTTTTTGTCAATATTCGGGACAATGCCCAATATTTTTTTTATAAAGAATACATACATACATAAACTCACGCCTGTATCCCAGAGGGATAGACAGAGACCAGGGATTGCCACTTAACATGATCCTGACAGACCACCGCATAATTGTTTACAATTATAACATCACAACACAAACAGTTCTGGCCACAAACTAGGATTCCCTGTGATATATAATAGATAGATAGAATATTCTTTATTGTACACAGAAATGAAGCAAGGACGTCAAAAACACGGAAACATACCCATACTGAAATCATTTGTACAAATCTAGCGTGGTTAGCTTAAACCCACAACCTCCGAAATGATAATCAGTCGTATCAACGCTAGACCAACAAAGCATATCACCACCACGATTATTTCACTTATGACAATTATGTATGTACTTCTGACAGTAAGGCCCGCCACTGTCTTACAATCCGCCACCAACCCGGACTTGGCCCTCGTGGTGGAGTATGGCCCTACCGTCCTGCGATTCAGGAAGAGACTCGTATTCCAGCAGTGGGGATATACAAGGGTTGATATCGATCGATAGGTATGTGGAATTCACATGTTCATGGCAATATTTTGTCTTATATATGTTACAGTCGAAACTAGTTTTGACTGCAGAAAAATAAAATAAAATTCTAATATGTATCCAACAATGTCGAGTTGGTTTTCGGTCTTACATGTTCAACCTAACACGCTCCTTCGCGCTCCGCTACGCTACGCGCTTCGTCGCACCTATATTTTTGTTGTCGCAGATTGAGCGATGCATCATTTTAGGTGTTTTTACCATTTGGGATTTCAAATATAAGCTTTGTACAAAAGTACTTTTGACTGATTTTAGCAGTCAAAACTAGTTTTGACCGTTTAAGAGTTTTGACTGTGACATATACATTTTAGTGAATTGCCATGACTTTGAAAACGGTACTTCTGTACTTTCAATTGGTGTAATTATAATACTCGCGCCGCACCGCGCGGCCGCATGCTGTTTTGCTGACACGACGGCAGATCAAACTTTTCGTTTTGAACCTTGCCCGTTCTTACCGCGAAGACGTAAAGTTGGTTTCAGAATGCCACATTGTGTTGCCGTGTGTGTTGGAATGGTCTTATTGAATTTTGTTAAGTTGTTATGCACTTGTTTTGGTTGGCGACTGGAGTAATGATTCCCTGAACACTTCGTGTTAATGAGCTTTAAGGAGAAGACTATGGTGTTAACTACGTAGGTACAGTATGTTAGCTTTTAGAATATACCTCGGGCTCTAGAGTAGGCTTCGGTTTTCGCAGAAAGCACACGAGTGTAATACTACTTCCTGCTCTGTTATTAGTTCCGATTTCGAAGTTATGTGTCATGACGGCCACTGTGGGGCGTAGCGGTAGCGCGTCTGCTTGCCATGCAAGAGGTCCCGGGTTCGAATCCCGGCTGGAGACAAAAACCCCCAGGTCTTGGATGCTTACATGTTTGTGGTGTCGTTGTTTCTGATTCGCACGACACAGGTGAACCTAGTGTGGGGTCAGAATCACATACATTTGCATTGTCTGTATGTAAATGTTTTGTTGATGCGCTACCGCTAGCCACAGAGGTCGTTTATGTGTGTTGAATAAAAATATAATTTTTTTACATACATACATACATAACCTCACGCCTGTATCCCAGAGGGGTAGGCAGAGACCAGGGACTAACAACTGCAACAATCCTGACAGATCACCTTCGCTCCATCAACGTTCATAAGTCGTTGCATGCACGCACGCCAGTCCTGGGTACTTTTTATCTTCCCTATACTTTTACCTATTTGGTCGATGTATGTCCGCCTGGGACGTCAATTACCAGCCCTTCCACTCACATTCGCAACGTACCTTTTTTAAGTCTGATATTTGTTCGCTCATATTTTTTTTCTGAAGCGCTCGTGGCCTAGGCGAACCGAGTGATTGGAATCAATCACTTGAAAACATATTTAGAGGCTAAAAATTCCACCCATGCCGGGATTCGAGCCCGCGACCTCTGGACGGATAGACAGAGGTCGCGGGTTTAGCCTCTAAATAGGCTAAACCCGCGTTTAGCCTATTTAGAGGCTAAACCCGCGTTTAGCCTCTAAATAAGTTTAGCCTCTAAATAGGTTTTTGAAATTGTCATTAGCACGGGTTAGTGCATTAAAAATAAAAATAGTATATTCAATCACTTGAGTTAAGCAACAACAAGCGCGGTCAGGTACAGGATGAGTGACCGTCCCGTGACTACCGTTAAGAGCATTTTTTCCGTGCGCTTCCGTGCTTCGCAAGGCATGTTAAGCCGTTGAAGCCGGCTATCATATAATGGCAGGCGTTAAGTCATGTCAGAGGCCTTATGGGCGGCTTGATAACTTCTGACAGTATAAGGCCCGCCACTGTCTTACAATCCTTCACCAACCCGGACTTGGCCCCCGTGGTGGAGTATGGCCTAACCTTCCTGCGATGCAGGAAGAAACCCGTGCCCCAGCAGTGGGGACATACAAGGGTTAGTAACTAATAATAACGATTTTTTTCCTCGCCATTATAGGTCTTAATAGTTCTGTCCATCCATTCATCTTGAAGAAATCACTTTTATTGTTAGTCTGCACATTGAGAATATGAAATATTTTATAGGCCTAAGTTTCTTTTTTGTTCCATATAAACTGTTCTTTATATTCAATGATCTATCCCATACTTAGGTACCTACATAAAAACTTACAGACAGTAATTGTTATGCCTAAGTTTTACGGAAGAACTGTAAATGTTCAACTGTCAGTAAGATTAAATGCCCATAAGCTTGCGAAGTCATGCTTTAGCCATTTCTAATTTAATAGCTGTTAGTATTTAATTAGTAATAGCTATTAGTATTATGAGCGCTTGTGGCCTAGTGGGACCGAGTGAATGGAATTGGGTTAAGCAACAACACGCGCGCTCAGGTACTGGATGGGTGATCATCCCGTGACTACCGCTAGGACAATTTTTTCCGAGCTCTTCTCTGTCTGACAAGCCTCGACCAACCCTGACTTGGCCCCTGTAGTGGATTATGGCCTAACCATCCTGTGATGCAGCAAGAGATCCGTGCCCCAGCAGATGTGGATATTCAAAGGGTTCATAATTATCAATATTAAGGTATATTATTCTCAGGGACCTAATTAACCTGAAGTACTAACAGATGCGCCTTTCTTATTCTTCTGAACCAGTAGAGGACTTCTTCATCGTAATAGTCAGCGACAGTGTCGTCTGTGACATTATAGAATAGATCTTATCGCTTGAGTCTTACGTACGAAAATTGCATAACAATCTGTTATCTCCGGGTCACTGTACCAGGGCGCAAGCAAAGCGACGTGCTCTCGCAGCCGGAACAATGCATGTGTGTTCAGCGCAAAGCGACGACTAATGACTGCTGAATAATTTAGCGTCTAGTTGAAAGAAGCTGACAAGTCATTTTGCGTCTGGGACATATCAAGTGAAAAAGACCTCACCCTTTTTAGGTAGAAAATAGTTTGAAAAAATACTGGCTGGTAAGAGAAAAAAGTCTGGTTTTCTGCAAAAACACTGCTATTTTTTTTGAAGAAATAAAAAAATCTTGAAAGAAATCTGTGAATACACTCACACAAATGATTTATTTCTTCTTTATTTTGGGCATGGAGCCATTGTGTTCTATTCAGCCAGTTTTTTTTAGATTTGCTGCAGAAATGAGCGTGAAATCAATCGATTATTTCTTTCAATCGAATGTGAATCCACTTGAAATCGATACTTTTTGTCGGGATTAAACGGTGCAAAGCCTTTGGGGTTAATGTAAACAAGTTCTTTCAATGAAAGGATGGATTCAATGAAAAATAATAAAAATGTGTGCTGGTTTATAAATTATATCTTGTGATTTTGCCAAGATACTCCTGTTTTGTGCCTTCATTCCTACGAAAAGAAAATCTCTTTATTGTCACACTAGACTTAATATTATTTAAGCGAGGGAGTTAAATTTTAACTCCTGAGCGAAGCGAGGGAGTTATGTAGAGTCCTGAGTGAAGCCAGGGGTTCATACCGCCCGAGACTAAGACATGTTTTATTCCAGAGGTGAATACTCTACTTTTCACACCATCTGGGAGACAATAAAAAGACAGGGCTGCATAAGTTGAAAATTTAAAGAAGAAGAATATAAGGTTGTCCAACTTACTTGCAGGGCATTCATAGCACTGCGCAGCCGATTAAGCCATAGATTAATAAATGGCTATGCGATGCAAACCGAAATTTCATAATAAACAATAACTTGTAGATAGATAGATAGAGGACACTTTATTGCAAATACTTTATTTAACATAACAGTACATACGGCGGCCTTATCACTAGCAGTGATCTTTTGTAGACAACGTTTGGATGGCATCCTAGTAGGTTTGTGGCACTCGGCCCCAAATTTTTACGTCACCTTGTTATTTACATAACAATCGTTCTATTTTTTCATTAAATATACTTAGATGCTTATTTTGAGCACAGAAACAATAGGCAGGTTAGTGGATTTATGAATTCACCTGAGCAATTCACCCATTTTGCCTCAAAAAACGGCGTGAAATTGTAATACTCGTGGAAACGGCAAATCCATCATTTAATTCTCTACCTGTGCCGTCGAAAACGTCGAAATAATCTCGAATCGTATCGAATCGAGAACCGCGTGCTGAATATCGTGAACCAATTCGTTTATCTCAGAAAAGCGGGTGATTTTGACGAGTTTTAACCTTAAACCTATGGAAATAAAGACTTAAAGACCCGCCTTCGTGAGATGAAAAGACTGTAGCAAATTACTCTAACAGCTTTCTGTCAGTAAGTTTTCGACTATTTGGTCTAGTGTGGAAAAAAAATCATCTGTTCGATTTTGATATGCCTGGATTGTTGTGAAGTGAAGTTGTGAAGTTTTGCTGATTCCCGCGTATCGCGCATAGTCGAGAGCATAGCTATTGCATTACATATTACATTACATTAACTAATGCCTGTGTTCCGTAGGGGTAGGCAGAGACCAGAGTTTGGCTGCCATGGTCCTGATCTTGCTAGTAATTTATGCTTTTCAAAATCTATACCCATTATTTAATATTGTGACCACATTGCCTTGTATTTATTTATGTTAAATAATATTTTTATCCTTCGTAGCCCCGGCTGCCTTAGTGATCTTAAACGATCACGAAGGTTAAGCGAAATTGTATAGATACCTATGTGACCGTCTATGATTAACGCTAATGGCATTTTTCCAAACGCTTTCGTGCTTCCCAAGAAACGTTAAGCAGTTGGTGCCGGCTGCCGTCGATAGATGGCAGTCGTTTAACCAAGTCAGAGGCCTTAGGGCGGGTTGAAAACTTCGAACAGCAAGACCAGCCACTAGTCTTGCAAGTCTCCATCAATCCGGACTTGGCCCCCGTGGTGGAGTATGACCTACACCTTCCTTAGGGATGAGACCTAGGCCCCTCGGTGGGGACATAATGGGTTGATGATGATGATGATTATTCTTATCTTATCTAAGGTTTTTTCATTATTAAATATTTAATAGAAAGTAAATAAATTGAATATAGTTAATAGTGATTTTTACCTACATACAAAATATTAAGAAAAATAATGACTCCACCCGTTTCTAAATAAATAAATAAATAAATAAATAAATAAATAAATAAATAAATAAATAAATAAATAAATAAATAAATAAATAAATAAATAAATAAATAAATAAATAAATAAATAAATAAATAAATAAATAAATAAATAAATAAATAAATAAATAAATAAATAAATAAATAAATAAATAAATAAATAAATAAATAAATAAATAAATAAATAAATAAATAAATAAATAAATAAATAAATAAATAAATAAATAAATAAATAAATAAATAAATAAATAAATAAATAAATAAATAAATAAATAAATAAATAAATAAATAAATAAATAAATAAATAAATAAATAAATAAATAAATAAATAAATAAATAAATAAATAAATAAATAAATAAATAAATAAATAAATAAATAAATAAATAAATAAATAAATAAATAAATAAATAAATAAATAAATAAATAAATAAATAAATAAATAAATAAATAAATAAATAAATAAATAAATAAATAAATAAATAAATAAATAAATAAATAAATAAATAAATAAATAAATAAATAAATAAATAAATAAATAAATAAATAAATAAATAAATAAATAAATAAATAAATAAATAAATAAATAAATAAATAAATAAATAAATAAATAAATAAATAAATAAATAAATAAATAAATAAATAAATAAATAAATAAATAAATAAATAAATAAATAAATAAATAAATAAATAAATAAATAAATAAATAAATAAATAAATAAATAAATAAATAAATAAATAAATAAATAAATAAATAAATAAATAAATAAATAAATAAATAAATAAATAAATAAATAAATAAATAAATAAATAAGTAACCCCCAGCTTTTCGTATAAGAGTTTTGTAATAGTTGTCAGTTGTTTTCACCAAGTAAGAGATGTTGACAGTGAACGAGAAACCGGGAATAAGTTAAATCAGCAAATAATTCCACACTAATTTTTCCGTTCATATATACGGAAATATAACAAATGACATAATATAACATTTACATACAGGTACATATATTGCTTCTGTCCCCACACTAGGATACCCTGTGTCGTGGGAACCAAAAACAACGACATCACAAACATGTAAACATCGAAAACCTGGGTTTTTTTTGTTCCCAGCCGGGATTCGAACCCGGGACCTCTTGCATGGTAGGCAGACGCGCTACCGCTACGCCACAGAGGTCAATATTAACTTTGTTAACTTTAAATGTAATTTTTGCCGAGGGTAATAAACTAACAGCTAATGCTTTCAAAAAGACGCCTGTCACCTCAGTCATCCGGGACCACGGCACCTGAAAAAGTGCCGAAATGGCATAAAATTGTAAAAAATTAATAAACGAGTAAAATCCGCTTACAAACAGTTTTTTCATCCCACCATCTCGGAAAAAGTATTTTTAATCTTCAATATCTGAGTGGAAGAGCCGTTTTTATTCTCTAGAGGATAAAGTAAATTGAATTTAAAACATCGTGTGCACTAAGTTTGTGAATTAAAAAAATATTACACTCAATTGAAGAAGAAGAAGAAGAAGAAATACATTTATTTACAATTTAAATAACTGTAGCAACGTTACTTTAAAATTTTCTTAATTATACATTAGTATTATTTTGTTATAATTTAAAGATTATTCTGTAATACTTACCTGTCATAACGTAGTAATTAATACCTAAACTGAAATAAAAGTGTACCTATCTTGTGATTGTAAACGTTTTTTTTTGCATTTAGTCATTTCCACGCTGAAGTGGAATGAAAAGTTACGTGTTGCACTCGAGTGCAAAGATTTTTCACCTCGTGCTCTTTTGATTCCCTCGCTAACGCTTAGGATTCTAATTTTGAATCACTCGCTGCGCTCGTGATTCAATTTTAGGATCCTTCGCTTGCTCGGTCATCAAAATTGAACACGCGGTTAAAAAGCAACTGTGCACTCTTGTATAACAAATAACTATTATTATGTCTAGTGCTCGTGTTAACCTTAGAAAATACAATGTAAACTTTATTTTATAGACTGCTACGCAGTCCTCTTAGAGAGAGAGTATAGGCTTAATTTTCAAGCGTGCCCACCGCGGATTGGCAAAGCGCTTACACATTATTTATTTTAATTCTTTATTGCACTAATTACATGAGTAAATGTACAAGGGCCTGCTTAATGCAAGCCTCATTATGTGTGTTACTCAGACGCTCAGGATTCCTCACAATGTTTCCTTCATCTTCACCCACTACGAGTAAAATCCTATTTCAATCAATCAGCCCGTATTCGTCCACTGCAGGACCCTAGGACTAGTCGACGCTGTACCCTATGTCCAGTCGACGCTGTACCCTATGTCCAGTCGACGCTGTACCCTATGTCCAGTCGCCCATAAGGCACCTTCTGTCTTCTGCCATCCTCATTCAGCCACTGCCAGCAATCTGCCGCAGATCATCAGTCCAGCGAGCTGACGGGAGTCCTACGTCTCCTAAAATCCCATTTGGTACGGAGAAAAAAAGTTATTTTCCAATGGATGTATCTATAATCAAAAGGAGGGTAGAGGGCAGAGTGAGGAGGTATGCAGTTGTTATTATTCTTAAATTACTTTCGGTTTCTTTTGAGCCCCTCATTGAGGGGGTGGCTGAGATTCTGGAAAAAAAAAGGCCGTGGTTCGTTTGTTTTGTCGGAAAACTTTGCTTCGTTCTTATTTGAGATGCTCAGCAAAAACTCACAAAGAATATTACAACGTTCCATAATTTATATCAAAACATTTATTATTTTTAGCAGAGATTTGTCTGCAATACAGGGTCGCCCTATCGTAGGCAATTAATAACAAAATATTTTGAAACCATTTAGTTCTTTAAGTTGTAACAAACTACGTACAAATAATTTTTCATAATTTATTCACTTAATGAAGACAATTTAAAAGCCCAAAAAAAAACAATGTATTTATGTCTTTTATGGTATAAATATCACTAATAATCACTGCAATCAAAGTGTTAGTCAAGTTCCTCATTACTTACATAGTGGGCTGGTCATGATGACGATTAAAATTTTATTTTTGTATTAAATTTCGTAAGTTTTAGTTCCTACTCCAACATACGCTGGATCTGACACATTCTAAGTACCAAACCTACCGTTCTATTCACACAATTTGTCAAACTAACTTGTAACTAAAAGTAAGTACTATGCAGTACAAAGCGCCCGACACCAATTCTGTTTTAAAGCTTTAATCCAGATCCTGCTACGAATAAAAGGCATATTTCGTTCCGACGCTGCGAAATTGTCAATCCAAATAGCTTTAGCCTAGGGCGCCATTTTGTTTCAGACGTAACACGACCTAACTACAAGATTTCTGAAAACGAATTCCAACCATAGGCATCCCACGCTAAAGCACAAAGTCGGCTACTGCGAGTAACGGCAGAAGTATGACAATGAAACTGCCAGCATTGCAAACGTAAATACGATTCCGCAAAACGTTCGCACGAGATAGGTTTAACAGCTAACGGAATAAGGGTCATAGTCACTTGAAAAGGGAAACCTGAACTTGAAAATCGTCGCCTGACGCTCGATATCAAATAAAACATTCCTTCACGTTCAAAAGGACGTAACCGCCGCTTTTTTCACGCACCAAAGCATACTCAATATACGTATAAATAAATTCGAAGTTCGAATGTCAAGAATAACTCTCGGTATTTTAGCCGCGGGGAGCGACAAAGACACTAGCATAGGGTTTCCCCCAAGGCGGTAAAGGACAGGGATATAGCTCGGAGCGCTCTGATTGGTCAGGAAGGCCGCAGGCAGTGAACGGTAGCCCGCCCTATGGCTGGTGTAAGCTGCGGAGCGCTTTTCACGGAAAAGTGCGATCTGAAAACTTTCAGAAAACTGAGCTGTTCTAATATTTTTACGAAGAAAATACAAATAAAACGCCCTTTTCTTTGATTTTTTTTCGTAGAAAGTATGTTTTATGCCTTCTTAGTTAGGTTACAGAAAACTAGGCTTCACAAGGCACGTTAAGCCGTTGGTGCCGGCTGTCATGTAATGACAGTCGTTAAGTCATGTCAGAGGCTTTATGGGCGGCTTGATAACTTCTGACAGCCACTGTCTTACAATAGGTACTCCACCAAACCGGACTTGGCCCCCGTTGTGGAGCATGGCCTAACCTTCCTGCGATGCCGGAAGAGACCCGTGCCCCAGAGTGGGGACATATTACAAGGGTTGATATCAAAACTGAGTTCAGTTGGGACCTTTACATACAAGTTAAATTCTAGTGTGCCTACATTAGATGTCCGAAGTTAGGTACCACTCCGACGCTTATTGAAAATTTATTTTGGTAAGTGTAGGCGTGACCAGCACCTATAGATATACTATTTTTGTTTTTAATGCACTAACCCGTGCTAAGGACAATTTTAAAAACCTATTTAGAGGCTAAAAATTCCACCCATGCCGGGATTCGAACCCGCGACCTCTGGCTATCCGTGCCAGCGCTCTATCCAACTGAGCTAATGGGCGACTCACCGGCATCAGTGCCGCAACTGCGCTGAGAATACCTATAGGTATTCTCAGCGCAGTTGGCTTACTTTATTTGATCCACAGAAAATACATTTTCTTACGCGGGTTTCCTCAGAGTGTATTTCTTCGCATCGGGGCGAAACTGAAGTGTCAGTATCATTCGCATTACTTCTTCTTCTTCTTCAGGCTATATTAGCCCACTGCTGGACATAGCCCTCCCCTAATGAGCGCCATAGCGAAAGGTTGTGCCATCATTGGGGGGTAATGTCCATAATCCCCACGCTGGGCATGCGGGTTGGGGATCGCAGTTTGGTGGAATTACACTGCAGGGGGCGCTGCTGCCCACCCCCCGGTTTGTGTCCCTTAGTCGCCTTTTACGACACCCGCGGGAAGAATTTATAGCTACATCAGCACTTGAAATTTGCCAATCCACTATGGGCACCGTAATCAAGCCCATACTACTCCCTCTCTCTGTGAGAAGACCTGTAGGACCTACCTTGCAGTGGGACATTATTTAGGCTACATAAAAATAATAGCGTGGTGGGAGCGGAGCGGTCGGCCTGGCTTCTCAATCGAGAGGTCGCGGGTTCGTATCCTGGCATGTATCAATAACTTTGTTTTAAAATATGCACGTACATTTATGTCGTACATTTATGTACATAACGGTATGTAGGTAAGTATATTATTATTAAGTATAAGTATGTATCAATATTCAAATTTGCACTGGAAATTGGAAAGACGGGTCTTCTAATTTCCTTCAGCAACTTTCCATCGTAAGGTTATCTGGAAGAAATTGCTTTAGCAACAAGGCCGCCAATTGTACTATGTATATTTGTAATAATTTTGTATTTGTTCTTTTTTCCAGTGTAGAATAAAGAATATTCTTATCTTATGTACACTACACGTTATGTACGTTTGTGAAGTTATAGTAGCAATACCACTCGCTAAGCTAAGCTAAGCTAAGCTAAGCTAAGCTAAGCTAAGCTAAGCTAAGCGCGTGAAGGAACCTGATGACAGAGGTGTTCAACTAAGCTCAGCGCTTGAAATTGCCAATCCGCGGCGGGCACGCATGGTAATTAAGCCCTAGTTTGTAGATAAAAACAAAACAAAATATTGTTACTAAAAAAACTTTTTAAGTAAGACAAGGCCTTTAGTCAACAATAAATAGTCAACATATTTTCGTAAGGGTAGATTGTGTAGAGAGTTTCCGACATCTTAATCAACTTTACAGTTGGTTTAGCGTTTAGAATATACCTCGGCCACTATCGGATAGAATCGGATATATTCGTGTAATAGAAATATCGGAACTAATATGACACTTAATTTCGAAATCGGAACTAATATGACACTTAATTTCATAGTAAGAGCAGGAAGTAGTAAAACACTCGTGTGCTTTCGGCGAAAATCGAAGCCTACTCTAGAGCCGAGGTATATTCTAAAAGCTAACATTTTAGAATATACCTCGGCTACTATCGGATACATTTGTGTAATAGAAATATCGGAACTAATATGACACTTAATTTCGAAATCGGAACTAATATGACACTTAATTTCATAGTAAGAGCAGGAAGTAGTAAAACACTCGTGTGCTTTCGGCGAAAATCGAAGCCTACTCTAGAGCCGAGGTATATTCTTAAAGCTAACAGACTGTTCTTGCTATGTTATTAAACTTTCAAACCGGACTTCCTTAACTCCCCTCATCTCCACAATTCCTTATCTGAGCATCTTAAGCCTGTTCTAGAAAGCATCCCAAAATCTCACTTACACCCTTTTGCAGTCTCTTCGCCCGAGGCGAGTCACCGAGAGCGTCTTGCTTGGGGCGTGGCGCGCACACATGTGCAATTGGTTCACCCCTCGTGTAGACACACGCTGACGTTCCCATGTGTTCATAGATGCGTTACATTTTCCTTTAGGAAAAGTCTTCGGAGTTGCGCGCGTGTGGGTAGGAAGATGGTTGTATTGTTATGTGAGGTGAAATGCACAGTCAGCGTAATGGTCAGCGTACGATACGATAGCTCTTGTCGACATTAGCATAAGTGCTAGTATCGAACTGTAGGAGGTTGTTAAGGAGTTCGTTAACTATATGTCTGTGCAGGCAGAGTTATCCCGGAAACTCCCTGGACGGCACATATTCCCTTTGTAATTGGTGCAGTATCAAAAGCAGAATCGCAATGCAAGTTTGATATCAACCCTTGTATGTCCCCACTGCTGTGGCACGGGTCTCTTCCTGCATCGCAGGAAGGTTACGCCATACTCCATCACGGGGGCCAAGTCCGGGTTGGTAGAGGTTTGTAAGACAGTGGTGGGCATTACTGTCAACTTCTGACAAGCCATGTCAGAGGCCTCATGAGCGGCTTGACAACTTTGTCAAGCCGCTCATGAGGCCTCTGACATGGCTTAACTACTGCCATTACATGACAGCCGGCAAAAACGGTTCAACAAGCCTTGCGAAGCACGGAAACGGTAGGAGCAAATGCCAGTAGCGGTAGTCACGGGACGGTCACCCATCCTGCACCTGAGCGTGCCGGTGCTTAACTCAAGTGATTGGCTCCAACACTCAGTTCGACTAGGCCACGAGCGCTTCTTATGAATATGTATAATTAAACACTACAATGACTTTAATCCCAGACATTTTTGTTATATAAAATCAAACTAAATCCATTTTTTTCAACGAAAATAATTTACATTCTGTTTGCTAGATGTCAATGTACAGTGTAAAATGGAAGCCGCTGCCTTTGGGCTGTATTGGAGAAAAGCGGGGGAGAGAAACTCTATTCTGACCATCTTTTCTAAAGTCATCTTAAACCATGTCTGTTAGCTTTTAGAATATACCTCGGTTGCTATCGGATAGAATCGGATATATTCGTGTAATAGAAACATCGTAACTAAAATGACTTTTAATTTTACATAACTTTTCAAAATAGTGAAGAAATTTTTTATAGAGAGCACGAAGTAGTATTACACTCGTGTGCTTTCAGCGGAAACCTACTCTAGCCCGATGTATATTCCAAAAGCTAACAGACTATACATCTGTTGTCATCTATACGTATGATAGGATTTCATAATTGCCATTAATAACTTTAAATGCCGACGCATTAGTTAGTCACATAATCCTCAAAGAGTTTTTGGCATTTTTTGCACATTTTCGAACAGCATCCGGAGTAAACCTAAAATATCGCGAAGAATCTTGTAAAAGAACCTTAAACTGTTCTTGAAATGAAATGAAAAGGTTTTATTCAAAGTAGCGCAGAAGCTGCCGCTTAATGAACGTTACAATTCAAACTAGATGTCCATTTCAAAATCTAGATCATTTTGGAGAAAAAATGGACTAAAAACTCCAAACTTAGTCTTTTCTTAATAATAACTCTTCGCAGAAATCTAGAAATGTATGTTTCTTCGCGGGAACAAAACGAAATACGGTTAGAAACTAATGCAGTATCGCGTATAATAACATTTCGTGGCTGCCAGGCGTCTGCCGCCCGCCCTAGGTAGTAGTACGGTCGCGGCCGCCCGCCCACCAATACACATCGTGAAAATCAGCTGTGTTTACGCTATAATAACGGAGAATCACCAAGGTGTGTTCTTTTAATATGTGAAGTCTAGGAAGTGATTGTGTGAACGTCTGTGACGTGAGCGAAGTGCAAAGTACGAAGTGGTGCAAATGTGTAAAATTTTCTTTACAGTCAATTGTTTTGACATTACAGGTCATGTAGCACACACTTATCGTTTAGTGGACTGTTAGGGACTTATAGGATTTGTAGGGGCTTATGAGTAAGGGCCGTGTTACGCAGAAACTTTCCAATACACAGAATGTAACCCGTTGTTGTATTAAATTATTTTTTACACGTTTAATTTCAGATGTTTTTGATGATATAGTAGATACAATTATAAAATGTCTCAAAAAAAACGTGGAAAATATAATATAAAAAATAAAAAGACCTTTTCTTGTAATTTAAGCAATGTGTTTTGGAATGTTTTAGCGAAACACGGTTCTTAAACTGAGATTTACTATTTTTAGCGTATATAATGAATACACTATTTTTATTTTTAATGCACTAACCCGTGCTAAGGAACAAATTTAAAAACCTATTTAGAGGCTAAAAATTTCACCCATGCCGGGATTCGAACCCGCAACCTCTGGCTATCCGTACCAGCGCTCTACCAATTGAGCCAATGGGCGACTCACGGCATCAGTGAAATTTCGAACCTCTTTACAATATTCTCTGTATTACGTACAGGCAGCGACATCTGACTTAAGCAAATTGCATTACTTACAGCCCCGACTACCTACTTTGCAGTTAGGTTTTAACATCGGAACGATATCACTGTACCCACATGATTACACTATTTTTATTTTTAATGCACTAACCCGTGCTAAGGAACAAATTTAAAAACCTATTTAGAGGCTAAAAATTTCACTGATGCCGTGAGTCGCCCATTGGCTCAATTGGTAGAGCGCTGGTACGGATAGCCAGAGGTTGCGGGTTCGAATCCCGGCATGGGTGAAATTTTTAGCCTCTAAATAGGTTTTTAAATTTGTTCCTTAGCACGGGTTAGTGCATTAAAAATAAAAATAGTGTAATCATGTGGGTACAGTGATATCGTTCCGATGTTAAAACCTAACTGCAAAGTAGGTAGTTGGGGCTGTAAGTAATGCAATTTGCTTAAGTCAGATGTCGCTGCCTGTACGTAATACAGAGAATATTGTAAAGAGGTTCGAAATTTCACTGATGCCGTGAGTCGCCCATTGGCTCAATTGGTAGAGCGCTGGTACGGATAGCCAGAGGTTGCGGGTTCGAATCCCGGCATGGGTGAAATTTTTAGCCTCTAAATAGGTTTTTAAGTATATAATGAAGTCAGACAAATTGCGAGTGGGAGCGGCAAATAACGAACTCAATTTACTGTAGTGACAACATTAGATTTAATCGCTCGTAGCTCCGGCTGGCTGAGTGATTTTAAAACGATCAAACGATCACAAAAGTTAATCTACATAGGGCACGCATAGGTGACGGTCTATAACTAGTAAGTACTAACTAGTGACTTCTTCTTCTTCTTCAGGCTGTACTACTCCATTGCTGGACATAGCCCTCCCCTCATAAGCGCCATAGCGCAAGGTTGTGCCATCATTGGGGGGTAATGCCCATAATCCCCACGCTGGGCATGCGTATTACTAGTGACTAATAAGTGCTAACTACCACTGCGTAGCGCCTTAAGTATTATATCACTGACACAAAGCCGATATTCGCGCGATGTATTTTTCCCTCTATCCTAAGATTGATCTTAAGTTCAATATCTTAAATTTACTAAAATTCGTCTTAACAGTAGGACGATCGGATAAAATGGCAGTTGTTTTATAAATCGATATCAATCCTTGTATGTCCCCACTGCTGAGGCACGTCCTGCATCACAAGAAGTTTAGGCCATACTCCACCACGAGGCCACGTCCAGGTTGGTGTGGTGGAGGATTGTAAGACAGTGACGAGCCTTACTGTCAGAAGTTATCAAGCCGCACATAAGGCCTCTGACATGGCTTAACGACTGCCATTACATGACAGCCGGCACCAATGGCTTGCACGGAATAAATCACAAAATAAATGTTTAATAAATCATGGATATTTATTGGCTAAGCTGTTAAATACAATTAGACCTATTTTCGTATTATGGTTACTAATCTGTTTTGACATTGCTTGTATTGTTTGTTAGGAGAAATGAAAATGCCTAAGGAAGAGTTTAATAACATCTAACAATGAACAAACTAGTGCTGAAGACAAAAGAGAGAGTATTTGGTTTTCTATTAAATAGATTCCATTTGTAATACATCGACCAAACAGAGGATGTATTAGCAAAAGGGAAGATAAAAAGTACCCGGAACCGGCGTGCTTGCATGCAACGACTTATGAACGTTGATGAAGCGAAGGTGATCTGTCAGGATCGTGCCAAGGGGCAGTCCCTGGTCACTGCCTACCCGTCTGGAATACAGGCGTGAGGTTATGTATGTATGCATGTATTTCATTTATTACTGACGTAAGTACAGTCGACAACAGGTCAACCTTTACATTGATGTTGCAAAGTCACCCTTAAAAATATATTAATAACTTACATGCAACACAAACCCCCGTCCTGTGCTATGGTAACCAGGAAAAGATATCACAAAAATAGAAATGTACCCAAACTAAGGCCATTTGTTCAAATGTGCGACGGCCTCTAGTGGAGATCGAAGCCACGTCCTCTGTCTTGACAACCTATGTGGCGCAGCGGTAGGTCATCTGCCCACCCTGCAAGAGGTCCTGGGTTCGAACCCCGGCTGGGGACAAAAAAAAACTCCAGGCCTTAACATAACATAACAACCTATTTAGAGGCTAAAAATTTCACCTATGCCGGGATTCGAACCCGCCGAATTCAAACTTCGAAATTTTTAGCCTCTAAATAGGTTTTTAACTTTGTCCTTAGCACGGGTTAGTGCATTAAAAATAAAAATAGTATAACATAACATTTTACATACTGGCACATACATTGCTTCTGGCCCCACAGTAGGATACCCTGTGTCGTGGATACCAGAAACAACGACATCACAAACATGTGAACATCCAAGACCTGGAGTTTTTTTTTTGTTTCCAGCCGGGATTCGAACCTGGGACCTCTTGCATGGTAGGCAGACGCGCTACCGCTACGCCACAGAGGTCGTTTACATGTTTGTGATGTCGTTGTTTCTTATTCCCACGACACAAGGTATCCTAGTGTAGGGCCAGAAGCAATGTATGTGCCTATATTATGTAAAACGTTATGTTTTAGTAGCTAAGCGCCTAAATGGCTAGATAAACAAGGCAGTCACAAATACACGTCTCGCATAATTGAAACTTCTCGAAAATAATCGAAATTTTGATGCTGGGTACCCTTGCTTGGGACCACGCCCTAGAGTCTAATACTTACATAGTTTTTCAATAGAATGAAGTAAGCACTACAATGGTCGTTATTTGCCTCAATTTGGTAGTCTACAAAGCAATAGCAGTACAATGGAATTCCAGAGGTATAACCCGCGCAAATTAAATAGGCATCTCTCGCGAAGAAGATCGAATCCGAGTTAAATAGCACGGGTTATACCATTGTAATGCGATTGCGAGTGCTGTGTGGTGTCGGCCTAAAGAAAAGCACCAACCCAAATTCTTCCCGCGGGTGTCGTAAAAGGCGACTAAAGGACACAAACCGGGGGGTGGGCAGCAGCGCCCCCTGCAGTACAATTCCAACAAACTGCGATCCCCAACCCGCATGCCCAGCGTGGGGATTATGGGCATTACCCCCCAATGATGGCACAACCTTGCGCTCATTAGGGGAGGGTTATGTCCAGCAGTGAACTAATATAGCCTGAAGAAGAATGCGATTGGTTACTAGACTACCGATAGCGTGAACGAAACGACCATTACAGGACTAATATGACTATTGAACTATGCGTTTTAGAGACTCACCCCCCAGGTCAAGTGATTGTAGTGTCGAAGTTATTATTAATATTTAATTAAAATATTCGACGAGAAGCACAGAAATAATTGCAAAGACAATATAAATTTAAAGAAATAGGTGAACTCAAACGAAATTCCTTCACAAGGAGGGAAAGCTAAAAGGTAATCATCATACTTGTAATCTCGTTACGGGGGATGTTTGCAAAAAATAAAAGGAGCGTAATTATTTAAAGAAAGTTACCAGAAGTTATTGTTTGGGAAGGAGGGAGAAGGCATGGCCCTACTCCGGATAAAGCCTATCTATAGATAGATAGAATATTCTTTATTGTACTGTAACGATCATCATCAACCCATTGTGTCCCCACCGAGGGGCACGGGTCCCTGAGGAAGATATAGACCATACTCCAACACGGAGGCCAAGTCCGTATTGGTATGGGGTTGCAAGACTAGTAGCTGGTCTTACTGTCAGAAGTTTTCAAGCGGCGCTAAGGCCTCTGAATTTTCTTAACGACTGCCATCTATCGACGGCAGCCGGCACCAACTGCCGGCTTAACCAACTTAACGTGCCTTGCAAAGCATGCAACCGCTCGGGAAAATACCACTAGCGTTAGTCATAAGCGGTTTACCCATCCATGCACTGAACGCGCCCTGTGTTGCTTAACCGTCGTGATCGTTTAAGATCACTCAGGCAGCCGGGGCTACGAGCGATTCGGATACTGTAACGATCTTTATCAACCCTTGTATGTCCCCACTGCTTGGGCACGGGTCTCTTCGTGCATCGCAGGAAGGTTAGTACTGAACCACGGAGGCGAAGTACGGGGTTGGTGGAGGACTGTAAGACAGTGGCGTGCCTTACTGTCAGAAGTTATCAAGCCGCCCATAAGGCCTCTGACATGGCTTAACGACTGCCATTATATGACAGCCGGCACCAACGGCTTAACGTGCCTTGCGAAGCACGGAAGCGCTCGGAAACATGCCACTAGCGGTAGTCACGGGACGCTCACCCATCCTGTACCTGACCGCGCCTGCTGTTGCTTAAGCAAGTGATTGATTCCAATCACTCGGTTCGCCTAGGCCACGAGCGCTTCAGCGATAACGAGCGCTGTAACGATACTTCTTTATAATAGCTGGCCGGTGCAGCCGACTAGTCAAGTTTGAATTATTTTAAAGGAAATCGTTATGTTCTGCCTAGGTGTCAGTTGTGTTGAGACATGAAGGCTAGGGTTCCGACAAAAATGATAAAAAAAATATAATACTGATTTAAATTAATAAGATTAATATATTAAGATTATTAGGATTAATATATTATTAATAATAATAAGATTGATTGACCAAATAGGAGATGTTATGTGAGATTAGCAAAGGGGAAGATAAAAAGTACCCGGAACCGGCGTGCGTGCATACAATGACTTATGAACGTTGATGAAGCGAAGGTGATCTGTCAGCAAAGGGGAAGATAAAAAGTACCCGGAACCGACGTGCGTGCATGAAACGACTTATGAACGTTGATGACACGAAGGTGATCTGTCAGGATCGTGGCAAGTGGCAGTCCCTGGTCTCTGCCTACCCCTATGGTATATAGGCGTGAGGTTATGTACCTATGTATGTATGTAGTACTGATTTAATTAGGCGTTTCAATAAGTACATCGCTACAGTACACAGAAATTACAGTAATTAGTTATACATTTCAAAATATTGTACAATTGCCCACCTTATTACTAAAAGCTATTTCTTAAAGGCAACTATAAACGGAGACAAGAAAGAAATTAGACACGGTAGTCGGTGCAATTAAGAAATATTGAAATGATGGGTAACAATAACAATTATTTATGTAACAACTGGGTGAATTGGAAATCTTTAGAAAAAAATTAAGGAAATGCGTTTTTTGTGTTTATAAAAAATATTTTATGCCACACCTGGCAATAAAGTGGCTTTTTCCGCACGCTGCGCGTACGAAAAAAGCCGCTTTCTGGCCAAGTGTAGACATAAAAAGATGTACACAACACGGGAGGTAATAAAGAAAGCTCTCGATCGCATATTTACGTCCCTCGCTTGCAGCTCGGGCCGCAAACTTCTGCGATCTCGGCCTTTCTTTGTATTACCACCCTAGATGTGTAATGTACTATTACGGTTTTCGGATTTATCAATTAGTTGTGCCATAGCCTCAAGCCAAATTTCATTATGTTAGATCAACAGGAAGTACCATGTAGCCTTCGAATCTGTTCGATATCAACCCTTTGTGTTCGATATCAACCCTTCTCCACTGCTGGGGCGCGGGTCCTGCATCCCAGGAAGCTTAGGCCATGGGGGCCAAGTCCGGGTTGGTGGAGGATTGTAAAACAGTGGCGGGTCTTACTGTCAGAAGTTACTAAGCCGCCCAAAAAGCATATGACATGGCTAAACGACTGCCATTGAATGATAGCCGGCACCAAAATAAAGCACAATTGGCGGCCTTATAACTAAAAGCAATTTCTTCCAGACAAACTTAGTAGCAGTTAATAAAATAAATAAAATAAAATAGTCCGTTATATTGAGATTACCTTTGTAGATATTTTGTATTTGTTGTTTTTTACCGGCGTAAAGTGAAGAAAATTCTTATCATATCTTAATTTCTGAGAGTAGAGGCCTCGGTTTTTTCGTCCACCGGAACTTTTCTCGCTAAAATATTGGAAGGCTCTGAAAGAGGCTAAGAGCCCTCACGAGCCCGATTGTAATTATTTTTCCTGTGAAACTTCGCCGTTGCGACTTATTTTCGGGGGAAATTGGATGAAAGGTTATTGTAGATAGGACATTGGAACAAGTGAGTTATTATCGATATCAACCCTTGTATGTCCCCACTGCTGGGGCACGGGTCTCTTCCTGCATCGCCGGAAGGTTAGGCCATACTCCACCACGAGGGCCAAGTTTAGGTTGGTGGAGGATTGTAAGACAGTGGCTGGCCTTACTGTCAGAAGTTATCAAGCCGCCCATAAGGCCTCTGACATGGCATAACGACTGTCATCACATGACAGCCGGCACCAACGTCTTGACGTGCCTTGCGGAGCACGGAAGCGCTCGGAAAAATGCCACTAGCGGTAGTCACGTGACAGTCACCCTGACCGCGCCTGTTGTTACTTAACTCAATAGATTGGTTCTAATTTATTTTTATTAATTCATTATTTGTATTCTGTTGATAATTTTATTTATTCAAACTGTTATTGAGGCATGTATTGATATAGGAACCTCTGAAATTATCGTTTTCTATGTTTTTTTTTTGTACTACTTCCATCTACATCTACTTCCTTCTGTAATGTATTAGTCCAGTTCATCCAAAGGTTGTCTGGAAAAAATCACTTTTAGCACTTTTAGTGATAAGGCCGCTGTCTGTACTCTTAGGTTAAGAAATATCTGTGTAATTTCAATTTTTACAATAAAGTGTTCTCTCCTCTGTCTCTCTCTCTCTCTTTCTCTCTCTCTCTAATCACTCGGTTCGGCTAGGCCACTAGCGCTTCAGAGAGTTATTATAAAAAGCAACAATGTCATTGCCAGCGGCAATAGCCCAGTCGGTAGAACAATGGACTCGGAAGCGAGATACCCTAATTATCAGAGTTGAAGTTATTATTTTAGAACCTTCAGAAGGCTTTAAGATTACTAGAACTTTATTTCGGATTCACTTACATGATGTTTTGTCGGAAGAGTCCGACCAGGTTTCGCTCTGATGCGCAGAGCCTAATCTTGGTTGGAAGTGACGTTGTCGGTTGCTCGTCTCTGACTGACTTTAATTCCAAACATCTAAATATTTTTTTTTTATATTATAGTAGCTTTTGTTGTAGGCACAAAGCCCGCTTTACACAGTTTTCTAACAGCGTTTGTTATCGATCGCTCGATATCAACCCTATTATGTCCCTACTGCAGGGGCGCGGGTCTCTTCCTGCATCGCAGGAAGGTTAGGCCATACTCCACCACGGGGGCCAAGTCCGGGTTGGTGGAGGATTATAAGGCAGTGGCGGGCCTTACTGTCAGAAGTTATCAAACCGCCCATAAGGCCTCTCACATGGCTTTGTCATTACATGACAGCCGGCACCAACGGCTTAACGTGCCTTGCCAAGCACGGAAGCGCAAATATTATTTATATTTTGTTTTAGGCACGAAGCCCGCTTTGCACAGTTTTTAAACAGCGTTTGTTATATTTTAAGCTATCTTACTGTAGATATTCTTTCTCTTCATCAACATTTATTAAATGTTGCAAGCATGCAGGTTTCACCGGTTTTGGGTACTTTTTATATGTCCCCTTTCTGATACATCACCTATTTGGTTAAAGTAGGTATGTCCGCCTGTGACGTTCCTAACCAGCCCATCTACCCATATTCACGCTTATAATTCTTTCGACCACACGTCAAAACCAACGCCAACATTTCTTTATCCATCCTTGTCACTACGTCTTTCTCAACCCACAACGTTTTCTAATCACCATGGAATGTCCATAATAACCTTCTCAAACACCGCTTGTTAGGGAAAGCAAGTTTGTATCTGGCAAATACTCAGTATTTTGTGATTTCGGCCGCTTTCTTCTACGCTGCTAATATTTCTCGAAAAACAACAGCTGCGGACATTTACTTGGGAACCGTAGTACTTATAGTACTTACAGACTTTTGTTTTCTCGATCGTAAATACATACAATAAAGAATTAGGTACTTACTCTACTCTACACAAAAAATCGGGAAAGTCGAGCCATCGATGTAGTAAGACAAATTGAATAAAATATCAAGAATATTGTCTGTGACTTATTTAAATAGAACTAGCTCTTCACAGTACAAATCCCTTCGAGATAACTATCCTGCAACACTATGTATATGGGTACTGGTACCAGGTGTCTGGTTTGGTACCTATACCGGACGAGATTAGTACGGGACAGAGGGGCGTCGCGAGTTTATGAAAATATTATTCGTATTGACAAGTTAAACCCTGGATAGTTAGTTCTTTTTTGGATAGATAGCTATGGGAATTTTGAGACGCCCTGTATTATAATAAGTTTTTATGTAGCTTATAAAAGTACCATTTAAGGGCACAGGCCTTTTCTCCGAGAGAGGGCTTAATGGACAATAATTCAAAAGAATATTAAGCTGAAATAAAAAAAACCATTTGGAGAATAAGCTTTAAAGAATACAAGAAAAATACTCAAAGATTTTGTGTAGTTTTATTACAGAGAAAATTTAAAAATTACACCGTAAAAAAGCTGGCACAGCGGCTCTACAGCGTGGTATACACGCCTTTGCCTTTGTCACGCAAAAAAAAGTAAAATGTCAATTGTCAACAACTTTTAGTCTGTGGTGTTTAATTTTTTTTTTCATTAAAGTAAAGTATAGTGCGTTCACATTAACTTGACGCGTGAGAGAATTGGTAGCACTGAGATGTTTACTGTTACCATGTTAAATAAGAAATCATTCCCATTACTTGGGGAAAATAAAAAGATTGAGGGCTTGTTTTACCATCTTCCGATTAGGTCCAAAAGCTAATTCACATGTTATGTCCTTGTTACTAATTCTCTCACGCGTCAAGTTAATGTGAACGCACTGTAGAGACAAAGATTATGTTTTATGTTGCTTCTAGCCTACGTCACTTCCGGATCCAAGAAACAAATTTTAAAACATAAAATAACTATTATTTCCAAATAAATACGACAAAAGAAAAAATACGAGTCCCCTATTTTTCTTTTTTCTTCTCGAAAAAGCAACAAAATCATAGGGCTTAATTTTGCACTGTTGTCCATTACCACGTCTGCCCGCCGCGGGTTGGTAATTACAACCGTTGAGTTATTTGAACACTTCAGACACTCAGGGATCTCGCTTCCGAGTCCATTATTCTACCCAATAGGCTACCGACACTTTTATTCTGTAAATATACAAGAACCTAATTTATATTTAGCTTTATTTTTAACTAGATCAATGTGTGCAGTGCAAAAACAGAATAACTAGTACGAAATAAGATTCACTAAGTGTGTTGTGCTTCTGACAAACTGTGATAATGATGAGGATATGGTGGTGATGTCATTCCTGGCTCTGGATCCCAACGCATGGCAGGTGAGTTTAATATGTTTTTAATGGGCTATTTCACATAAAGTATTTTGCATCATAGGTAAAGTAGAAAGTAGCGTCTTAAAAAACTTCATAACTTATTTTATTTGTATGGAATCAGGCGTTACTTTGCGGAAATCCATAAAAGCATTAAAATGTGAAAATTACTTTGCTAAATTCCACCAAAAAAGCAAGAAAAAAAGTCATTTTCTCATGTTAATACTTACATTATTAGTATCAATATAGCTTAATAGGAGAGGTGTCTTGTCTAATAAATTGTTATTGTTTTTGTTTTGCATAACCAAACCCTTATTAGAAATCGTTACAAATATAAGGAATACGATACGATATCAACCTTGTATGTCCCCACTGCTGGGGCACGGCAAAACTATGTCCCAGGCACTACAGCGTCGGAGTGGTCCCTTCACCCATCTAGTGTGAGAGTGAGGATACCACTGGACGCTGTATAAATCATCTCATTACGTAGATGCAAAAGGTCATGCCACTCGTGCGCTCGAAGCGCTCGTGGCCTAGTCGAACCGAGTGGATCGATCACTTGAGGTGACTGTCCGTGACTACCGTTAGTGGAATTTTTCCTATGGGCAGCTTAATAACTTCTAACAGTAAGGCCTGCCACTGTCTTAAAATTCTCCACCAACCCGGACTTGGCCCTCGTGGTGGAGGTTGGCCTAACCTTTCTTTGATGCAGGAAGAGACCCGTACCTCAGCAGTGAGGCCATAGAAGGGTTGATATTGATTTTAATAAATAGGTACTTACATTACTTAGAATAAGTAGCTGTAAAAAAAAAAATAAGCCTTAAGTTATAAGAGCGCAACGCCAACAAACTGCACTGCAGTTTGGCGAAATTTGTAAAACCAAAAATGTAAAGGTTATTTTTTTGCTATTAATAAAAAAAAACACCGTTAGAGCTATACGTGTAACTGTGTCTAAGTTCACAAATATTCTTTAATCTTGATTGATAACTTCCCTACACCCTGTATATAAAGGCGCTCTAGGGGGAGGTGAAAGTTCTTGCAAAGCTCGCAGTTCCCGCCCTGAGTCGGCGAGATTGTTTTTCATGGTCGTTAGTCGACATGATGGAGGTTCAAGGAGCGGAAGGTAACTCGGTTTAGTTTAATTTTAAACAGGCTTAGTTGGTGGAGAAAATTCACTGTTGCCCCAACGCTGAATAGAAACGGTTATTTAGTTTCAGTTGTTGGCACTTTGTTGTCTTTCTAGCAAAAAGAGTACCTAATTGGATACTCAGTGTTATCGCTCTGTCTCTGTCTATCTAGCCCTTTAATGAAGTTCACGAGTACATAGTCATATATCAAACGGGTATAATCGCGAATATTTATTAGGTAAAAAGTAATTGCCCTATTTCCCCACGTTTCGAAACGTTACATATCCCGTGGTATATTCAGGGCGTCCTACGGCTATGCCACATGGAGGGAAAGTACCTTTAATATTGTGGAAGGAACATTTTACTGAAAGAAGACATTATTTTAATTTCAAAAACAATCTAAACTGCATTCATACATTTTTTAATAATTACACGGTTGAACCGGGAATCGAACCCGCTACACGAGAGAAAAAAATACCCTGTAGCTTTCAGGAAGGCTTCATCATAAGGATTATTTTTTGCTGTATACAAACTATCAGAAATAAAAGGAAGACCATACATTTTAAAATGTATGTATGTACGTATGAGTATCGCGAATCATTAATAAATACTTTTACGAGTACAGTCGACAGCCCCTTACATTTTCTTTGCAAATTCATCCGTATCTGAGTTGGGTGCCCGTATTTCTTTCATTATTAATACTTTACATTATAGAGCACTCATTTTGTCAATATGTAAATTCGCGCTGTTAACGAAATTAATAATAGTTCAATATTCTAATAGTTTCTGTTATTACTTGTTTATTGTAAAAATAAAATAATTTATTATTTTCTAACAAAAAAAAAACTAAACACTAACTTAAGTAAACCACTAAACAAAATAAATATCAAAATAATTAACACTACCAACCCGGACTTGGCCCCCTTGGTGGAGTATGGCCAAAGATGGCCTAACCTTCCTGCGATTCAGGAAGAGACCCGTGCCCCAGCAGTGGAGACATACATGGGTTGGTAACCAACGCAACCAAACTGAGAATATACCCTATGTTTGGTTTAATTATGGTTTCAAAAATCAATCGTTTTTTAGTTTAAGTTTGTTATAATACTTAATAGTACACAGAGCGCCACCTCACATTTAATTATCTACTTAAAAATATCCTATTTGCCGTTTCTGCATAACCACAACACAGATTCTAGTCTAGCGTGGAATCTGACGTTATTTTCCTTGATTCAATATTATTATATGACCATATACAATTCTGCACCATGTAAATACAATATTTTTTATCTCTTGTGTAGTTTTTAATTATATTCTTTTTTACTTTTACTTACTTTACTCTCTTAAGGGTCTGTTTCACAATCTGCAGATAAAGTTTCGGTTACGCTATCCGCAACCAGGGACACGCAATATAGGAAAAAATATTTAAATTTAGAACAGGCGGCAGCCCTGTTTTCGGATAGTTTATCTGGAACTTTATTTGAACATTGTGAAACAGGGGCATCTAATATATAGAAAATCTCGTGTCATAGTGTTCGTCATGGAACTCCACGGAAACTGCTTTACCGATTTTATGTTTTTAGGTAGGTCTGCCATTGTATTACGTAACTTTCCACTTTATTGGGCGACTGCAGTGTCAAAGTATCTGTTCAGAGTAGGCTAAATCAGACAACTCCATACAGTAGAGGACTTACGTGATTGCACCCCAGGAAGTGAATTCTCACTTCATTAGCAAATAATTCGTATACGACTTTTAAGGCATGAAAGACATGAATTCTACATAAAAAATCCAGCGACAGCAAAAATCTGTATTCTGAACGCCATGCTACATTGAATTCAAATGAGAAAATAAATGTCTAATGACTCTGTCCAGTTATCTTATGTTATTTTAAGCGAAAAATATCTAAGCCTTAGAAAATTTTGCGTCAGCGCTTTCAATTCGCATGGGCGAGAGTCGGCATCCTGGGGCATTATTACGTAAGTATCCACTGAGTGGAGTGACGTTGATTTTTACTTTTTTTAAGCTACTCCGGCTGTCAAATGCATACATTTTTTGACACTTAGGAGTTGTCTAAATGTTTCACTTGATAGAGTGGAGTGCTACGTAATAGGAGGGCTGGTCTATGAAAGGTCGTATGCAATCTTCTTCCTATAAATGTCTCACTGCAGGGCACAGGCCTTCTCTCAGAAAGAGAGGTTGTAGGCTAATTTATATGACAACAAAACTGCGGAGTCAGCTAGTTTACATATAAAAACTTATGTCAATTTAATCGATAGTCCCAGACTTGGTCGCTGACCAAACTACAAAAGTCCAGGCTCAAGGTTTGTCAAAGAGCGATGGAGCCCAGTATTTTAGGCCTGAGGAGGGTAGACCACGTCCGAAATACCACACTATGCTCAAGAACCCCATTAATCGACGTGGGTGTCCAGACGGCGAAACTGAAATGGAGCTGGGCTGGCCATGTCAGTCGAATGCACCCGAATAGGTGGGCGAAACTCGCCACCGAGTGGGTGCCACACGACGGACGTCGAAATCGAGGCCGGCCTAGAAGACGGTGGAGAGATGATCTCGACAACCATCTGCCGGAGTGGTCTGAGGTGGCCCAGGACAGAAAACTCTGGACCGAATTGGGGGAGGCGTTTGCCCTGCAGTGGGACACAAACATAGAGGCTACGTAAAAAAATCGATACTACTGAACGAACGAACAATTTTTTGATCTTGCAAAAATGTTACCGACTACCTGGTACAGTGCTAGACAAGAAATAAGTCTCGCGGATGTACCTGCGCAGATGACCAAATTTTGGATGTGCGGCAAGTTGATCGACCAATTAGATAGTTTCATTTAATGGCAGGCCGCGCGCCTTTGTTGCTATTGGTTGATTCAACGTCATCGATGCAGGTGACTATTGGTTTGGCAATACTAGCGTGACCGAAATAGGTAGCGCTACTGCGGCAATCAATTCTGCACCTTAACCGTATCGGTTAAAGATCATGTTGAATGTACTTATCGCTTCGGGTACTTTCTTTACACTCCTTCCTAGTCTGCGCGAACGCAGATTCCCGAAGGAACTTTTATGATGTGTAGTACTGTAACTTCGCTTAAAAATATTCAAAGCAATTCCGTGCCTAATTGAAATCGTTTAACACAAACTCGATTTGTACATCAGAGCGCACATCGGCGATGTCAATCTCTATCTGCCGATCTACCCTCCGCAGGTAAGTGGGCATGACTAAACGACTTTACAGTGTGGGGAGACCCTCCCGCTTTGCCGGCGTGATGCCGCTGTAATTGCGATGCCTCGAGACTGATAACGAAAACAAATATTTAGTCCCGCTTACTGAACTTGCATGTAATTTTAAATGCAGTATGAACACCTACGAAGCTCGGGTTTCGTCACGATGTTATTGTATCGTCCTGAGTTGTTCGTAAGCATATAAGTTTGTTTTTCTTCTTCTACTAATATTAAAAATGTAAAAGTTTGTGAAGATGTTTGTTGCTCGTCGTCGTCGTCAGGCTATACTAGTCCTCTGCTGGACATAGCCCTTCCCTAAAGAGCGCCACGTAGTGCTATCATAGGGGGTAATGCCCATAATCCCCACGCTGGGCATGCGGGTTGGGGATCGCAGTTCGGTGGAATTGTACTGTTTGTTGCTCAATCACGTAATAATAGCTGAACGGAGTTACCTACATGAAACTTATAGCATTAAAAGGATTTCGATCCCGTGGGATTTTATTTAAGTATCTTATGTCTATCTTTGTCTATCTGTACCTATCTTATGTCTATCGTTGTCTATATGCTAAGTTTCATGTAACTCCGTTCAGCTATTATTTGCGAGCGTGATTGAAAAACAAACATACAAACATCTTCACAACCTTTCACATTCATCATATTAGTAGAATAAGTAAGACCAATAACCTTATATGCTCCCGTGGGATTTAATTATTACCGTAAAGTATTTTCAAGCAACTTTCTAAGATATTTATTGCGTTGCCATGGTAACACGAATCGTGTAAACGCATTCCATGGCGGTAGTACGAAATGACATTGTACTGCAATTGCTTTGTAGACTACCAAATAGAGGCAAATATTGTCGTGCTTATTTCATCACATTGAAAGACTGTCTAAGTATTAGACTCTAGTCTAGGGCTTGGTCATATCATAACAAATGATTTAACAACAATAGTCGCCATTTCAAAAGCACGAGTTCCTCGCAAAACTAGATGGTCCCTCGCCCGGACACTTTCAACAGAACTGCCCAAACCTTGTTACCGCCAACGAACCGCGCGCCGGGGTCTATTTCCGGCCTAGATCGGATCAGAAGTGGGCGTAAATCGCCACTTCCGGTCGGACGCCGTCATGATACTTACTTCCGGTCGGCAGGTGGTTTATTCGTCACACAAGTTAAAAATACAGAAATTTCTTTAAAAATAGGTACAAAAGAGAATAAAGAGAAGTAAAACGCCTCTAAAAATTATATTTTTATTAATTTGAGTCAACTGACACTTCCATTATCTGAATCATTCTAGTTACTCTAAAACCATCGTCGAAATGTTCTCCTATAGCAAAAAAATATTATATCGTTGTTATTTGGCGATATTTTTATAAACTATACCGGAAAATCACGAAAGTATGGAATATTTAATTACCTATTTAATCTGGGTGTATTTCCATGTTTGTGATGCCGTTACTTTTTTACCATATCACAGGTTATCCTAGTTGGGGACCAGGGCATTTGATTGCCTTGTATGGAAGTAATTTTCAAGGGTCCATATTGTATTCGATATCAACCCTTGTATATCCCCGAAGCGCTCGTGGCCTAGGCAAATCGAGAAATTTGAATCAATCACTTGGTTAAGCAACAACAGACGCGGTCAGGTACGGGATGGGTGAGCGTCCCGTGACTACCGCTAGTGGCATTTTTCCGAGAGCTTCCGTGCTTCGCAAGCTCTAACACCAACGACAGCCGGCACCAACGGCTTAGCGTGCAGTCGTTAAGCCATATCAGAGGCCTTATGGGCGGCTTGATAACTTCTGACAGTAAGGCCCGCCACAGTCTTACAATCCTCCACCAACCCGGACTTGGCCCCCGTGGTGGAGTATGGTCCAACCTTCCTGCGATGCAGGAAGAGACCCGTGCCCCAGCAGTGGGGACCACAAGGGTCGATAACGATATCCCCGCTGCTCCACCTCCACCATGGTGGCCAAGTACGGGTTGGTGGAGGGTTTTAAGTCAGTGGCGGGCCTTACTGTCGGAAGTTATCAAGCCGCCCATAAGGCCTCTGACATGGCTTAACGACAACCATTGCATGGCAGCCGGCACTTACGGCTTAAAGTGCAATGCGAAGCACGGACGCGCTCAGTAAATTGCCACTAGCGGTAGTCACGGGACGGTCACCCATTCTGTACCTGACCGCGCATTGTTGCTTAACTCAAGTAATTGATTCCAATCACTCGGTAAGGCTAGGCCACGAGCGCTTCTTCAGGACAATTGATTGTGTTGTACGAAAGTAATTTTTAAGGTCCATATTACATTTATAATTACTAATTACGAAATCGGAAAAACTACTCTTACTCGGTAGCTATATCGGAACCAATAATAGACGATATAATACAACGTCATCTTGATTTATTTGGCGAGTATGGGGACGATGGTGCGACGTATTATCACATTGTCGCGCTCAGTAGGTATAGTTCTGCCTCTCAAGCTGAAATTTTAAAAGTAACTAAGCTTCAACGTTTTAGCCACCGTATGTTAACGTCTTGAGGGGCTCCGTGAAGTTCATTAGTGCCACCAATGGATAAAAATCGAACTTAAAGATCATCTTGATGAATCGATCAATAAAGCAGCCCATACTCGTTCATTGCTGGTCAAAGGCCTCCCCCAATGCACGCTGCTTTTCTTTTCCAGCCATCCTCATCCAGC
Source organism: Yponomeuta sedellus (assembly GCA_934045075.1). Taxonomy (NCBI): domain Eukaryota; kingdom Metazoa; phylum Arthropoda; class Insecta; order Lepidoptera; family Yponomeutidae; genus Yponomeuta; species Yponomeuta sedellus. Next base: position 10,772,057 of record OW203744.1, on the reverse strand, counting down.
CACTGCCAGTAATCTGCCTCAGATCATCAGTCCAAGGAGCGAGGTGAGCGTCCTACGCTACGTTTGGCAGTTCATGGTCTCCTCTGGAGAACCTTTACACCCCATCGAACACAACGCACCCTCAGAACGAAAGAGGCCTAAGTCAAAAAATAGTTTAAATACTCAAAAAATTCTCAAAAATTGAGTACCTAACAATCATAGAGAGACATAAAAAGGTATGCTCTATCCAAAGAATAGTAAAACAAAGGCACTTATTGTAAAAAAGAGCATAGCGAATCTTCCGTCCACGGCATACCTTTTTATGACTCTATGATTGTAACTCAATTTCACTATTTTTTGACTTAGGCCTCTTTCGTTCTGAGGGTGCGACAAGTTCTTCAGCTTACGTGACCCGCCAATTACTTCAGCTTGCTAATCTAAGACTGCGTCAATCACCTTAGCGCTGATTTTTCAATCCTCGCATACAATTTATTTCGTATTAAACAACCATGTCAAAAATGTGTTGTAATGCCTTTTCATAGTGATATTTTTATCATCATCATCAACTTATTATGGCCTCACCAAGAGGGACAGGGTCTCTTTGCCTTGAGAAGCACGGAACCGCTCGAAAAAAATCCAATAGCGTTAGTCATAGACGGTCACCCATCCATGCACTAAACGCGCCCTATGTTTCTTAACGTTCGTGATCGTTTAAGATCACTCAGGCAGCCGGGGCTACTAGTCGAACAGTTTTATATTTTTGTGTAATACATTATTAGACGGATAAGTTTTATCCGAGGATTTAAAATCAGGCCTTAGTCGGTTAATTTTTCAGAATATGGGGAATGTTATACCCCCTGTTACCGGTGTACTGTGCGTTACCGTCGCTTTCGGAATGCATTAAGTATTGTTATTTAAACCCGGGTTCCTTATTGATTCGTCGGCCCTGCCGCCGGGCGAGGATCGGTATTGGACCCCAAGTAGTGCTAGGAATTGCCTAGACGTACCTCGATTCGATGAAATATATCTGTATGGTTATCCCCAAAAAATTATTCGATTAGGTTTTGTAAATTTTAAGACCACAATCATCGCATCATCATTATCCCATAATGTCCCCACCGAGGGGCACAGGTATGTTTCTTGACTAAGGTATATGCCATACTCCAATACGGGGGCCAAGTCCGGATTGGAGAAGGTTTTTGCTAGACTACTGGCTAGTACTGTCAGAAGTTTTTCAAGCCGCCCTAAGGCTAGGCTTAACGACTGCCATTTATCGATGGCAGCCGCCACCAACTGCTTAAATTGCCTTGCGATGCACGGAACCGTTTGGAAAAATGCCACTAGCGTTAGTCATAAAAGAAGGCCAATGAGACGAGAAAAGAATGTAAACAAACGGACCGTTACTGAGTTACATTGCGATAGTGAGCGATTATTATCTCTGTTCTTGTCACACGTATGCGGTAATGGCGTCATTTGATCGACGACAGCTGTCGTTACGTATTTCGTGGTAGAGGAAAACTTTCAGTACATGATTGATAATACTATGAATAGTTTTGTCATAAATACGGTTGATTCGGACTCTTCCGGTTAATCATGTTTGACTAATACATACGACAGCGATTAGAATAGGGAATCCAAAATTTGTATAACTATAATTTATTCAAATAAAAATGTTTTAAACCCCTGAAACTTTGTTTACATTCTTTATCTCATCTCCTTGGCCTTCCTTTAGATGGATTACATATCCATGCACTGAACGCGCCCAGTGTTGCTTAACTTTCGTGATCGTTTATGATCACTCAGGCAGCCGAGGCTACGAGCAATCATCGCCTGCTATTGACAAATGTTTTGGCAATTCAACTAAACTGTTTTATTATTAATTAAATTTGTTGATTGTGACGGAATCGTCTCTCTATCTCTCGCTCTCTTCCCAACTTTAGTCGCCCGTGGTGTAGTTTTCCTTTTTTTCTCTCTTAAATCGCCCTATTCTTGACCTCGTTTATCAATGCTACCGCATTCTATGAGATCTGTCTTTACTACATACACGATCACTCTAAATTCGTAATCTCATGGGCTATGCCATTTTCTTGCTGGCCTGTCTGTTTTTTCGTGACTCTATGAAATCCAGTGAAGGGTTGAATAACCCTTTCCCTTTCACTGGGCTGTCGGCCATTGTCGATCCGTGTCCTTATACTCCAGCTTACTTACCTACCCATCGAGATAGCTTTTGTGACTATGATAGTGATTCAACAGAATCACTATCATAGTCATAAAAACTATTAGGTACAGTCGACCCTTTTATTTTCATTACAAAGTCTTCTGTTACCTCGGCATGTACTGTCAATGCAATGCACTCTATTTAGTTGCGTTAAGGGTGACTTTGCAAAGAAAATGAGTCGATAGCAGCTAGATATAAAGATGCTATCGACTGTGCCTGCAGCTACAGAGTGCTTAGTGCGAGTTTTTTAACTACTCGATCGCGTTAACGTAAACTCATATTTCTATGGCATCGAGGAAGCGCTACCTAGCGACAAGTATGGAAATTAAAATTGCTGAGTGCGAGTTGTAATGGTTTACGTTGAGAAGTGAACACGTTTACCAGCCAAAACACGAATAAACGCGAGTGCGAGTTGTACTGTGACAGCGTTTTGCCAGTTCGAACGGTTAACTTACTCATAGGTACTCACTACTCAATGCTCGATTAACGCGGTAGTAAAGTTATTCGATTGGATCTGTCAAACTCGCACTAAGCACTCTGATGCAGATGTACTAACATATTATAGAATGGAGTTAAGGGGTGGCGATCACTGTTTCCAGACAGATTTGCTATGTATGGAGTTCATGCACCAAAAAATAATTTTTATCATTTTTATATAACATACATACATACCCTCGCGCGTGTATCCCAGAGGGGTAGGCAGACACCAGGGACTGCCACTTGCCACGATCCTGAGAGATCACCTTCGCTTCATCAACGTTCGTAAGTCGTTGCATGCACGCACGCCGGTTCCGGGTTTTGTTTATCTTCCCCTTTGCTAATGCATGCCATTTGATCAGATAGGATGTTTATAACATTATAGATATAATAAAAAGCAACAAAAATTACATGCCAATGCAGAGTTTTATTTATCTTGGTGTCACAGTACACACATCTAAAGCTTATAGAAGTAAATGAAAGTTACTGAAAGTTAAAGAACATTTTAAATATCATTGTCACACGAACACTTTATTTTATAATTATTGTTATGTAAGAATATTGGTTTGCGGTATAAAATCATTCATTCATTCGTTCGTTCGTTCGTTCGTTCGTTCGTTCGTTCGTTCGTTCGTTCGTTCGTTCGTTCGTTCGTTCGTTCGTTCGTTCGTTCGTTCGTTCGTTCGTTCGTTCGTTCGTTCGTTCGTTCGTTCGTTCGTTCGTTCGTTCGTTCGTTCGTTCGTTCGTTCGTTCGTTCGTTCGTTCGTTCGTTCGTTCGTTCGTTCGTTCGTTCGTTCGTTCGTCCGTTCGTTCGTTCGTTCGTTCGTTCGTTCGTTCGTTCGTTCGTTCGTTCGTTCGTTCGTTCGTTCGTTCGTTCGTTCGTTCGTTCGTACGTTCGTTCGTTCGTTCGTTCGTTCGTTCGTTCGTTCGTTCATTCATTCAAATATAATCAATTTTTATCAGTTTTTGTTGCATCCCGTAGAAAAATAGTTTTTAATTCTATCCTACGTAAACGAAGACAGTTACTAACAAATGCAAATAGTATAGTTTCTAAACTTACTACGTGTAGCTGTCCCGGGGAACTTCGTGCCGCCACAGAATCCCATTGTTACCATGGCTACCTAATAAATAAATATCTTAGAGTTAGGTTTGAAAAAAAAGGTTACGTTAACAAAAATGTATCTATCGGGCATGCATTAACGGGATATAAAGGACACCATGTCCTAATTCAGACTTTTGTCTATGCACGCCAAACATGTAACGCCGTTCAGAGTTAGGGAGGTGTTACGTGATTGATCAACAAAAATGATTAAAATACACTTTCACTAATTTTTCACTTTTAAGCATGTAATTAGAAAACAGTATAATTATATGTAAAAATATGGAATAAACTATTGTATTATACCTATATTGAATGTACTTATTTAACAAAATTTATTAGATCACAACATGCTAATTACATTACATTGCGGCAGTCTAAGCATGTTGTAAACGCCTAATTATGTCGTGGCGCCCATGATACAGACTATGCCTAGTGTGTTTTTATTGTCTCTGTGTATTATTCTTCTCGATAATAAATATTATTTGCATTATATTACCAGCTAGTTCATCTGCGCAGGATTAGTGCAGGACGCATTACTGGCATATCGAGTATCCTACGAGTATCTCTCAATTCAGGTCTTTGTTTATCTGTAAGCCAAGTTTCATGTAACGAACGTTCAGCTGTTTTTGCTTGGTTGATTTACAAATATCCAAAGATTATCACAAACTTGTACATTTATAATATTACTAGTTAGTGTCCGCGATTAGAGCAGGATTAGAGCAGGACCCATTACCGGGATATCAAGTATCTATCCTATGTCTCAATCCAGATATTTTCTATTTGTACGCCAAGTTTCATGTAAATCCGTCCAGCCGCTGTTGCATGATTGGGTTACAAACATCCAAAAATCTTCACAAACCTTTTAAGCCTAGTTTGTAAGCCTAGTTTCATGTAACAACGTTCAGCTGTTATTGCGTGTTTGATTCACAAACATCCAAAGATTATCAGAAACTTTCAAACTTATATTAGGTACTAGTTAGTGTTCGCGATTTAGTCTGCGCAGGATTAGTGCAGGACGCATTACCGGGATATCAAGTATCCTATGTCTCAATCCAGATATTTTTCCATTTGTACGCCAAGTTTCATGTAAATCCGTCCAGCCGCTGTAGCATGATTGCAAGTAACACACATCCAAAAATCTTCACAAACTTTCACATTAATAATATTAATAGTATAGTAAGAAGGATTAATAGTATGGCAAATAATTTTCTTTGCCGAAACCTCGAAATTCCAAAACCTAAAAAATAGCGGAAACATTTCCAATTATCTCGAAACGCTCGAGTTATTGCTACTATAGTGAATGAAAATCAATTCGATATTACAGTTCAGGGTTCCCGAAAGTTCATTGGCCTTGAGTTTTTACAGATTGTTTGCATACGTATTGTAGGTACCTACTTTATTGAGTTGTACTGAAAGTGTGTAATAATTATGTTGGAAAGTCACCCTTAAAGTGACCACATAGAGTGCATAACACCATAAAATTACGCCCGTATCCTGGAGGGGTAGACAAAGACCAGGGACCCGATTCTCGCAGATGCGAATTGAAAGCGTAGACGCAAAATATTATATATCCTTCGTATAAAAAAATATTTCCAGTATAGACGGACTTCTGATCACGGCCACGTCACACGACATTAACTTTAATTATAAAGAAATCGCAGTAAGGAACCTTAGACTTGGAACGAGTTTGTCTAGATTTCATTCGGACATAAACGAGCAGCTCCATCGAGACTTGACTAGTTTTTATACAATGTCTTTAGTGGGTAATCAAATTATTTCAAATACAACACAATACATACGTCTGACAAAGGACCTCATTTCTATTGCATATTTTTTTGTAAATTCTTCTGACATACCCAAGTCTCGCAACCATACATAAGTGTTAGGGACCGCAACTCCATTAAAGATACCCAATCTAACTCTTGCGAGTTTGGTGTGTAAAAGATTATGTTCTGTCGACTTCACTCACTGGCCCTAGTCTTACGCATCCCGGGAGATTTCCATTTACCGTTGTTGGCCAATACTGTCCTTGACTAAACAAAATACCTCTAAAATCCGCAGATCCAAAATCATACGATTTTTTTTTATTTCACCTAACCATGGGTATTTACTCCAAGAAACTTGCGGCTTTGTTGGCTCCGCACGTATTGACTAGTGTTTTCTGTGGGCTAGGCCGACATAAGCTGTCAAGATGGTATAGCTGCTGGGCAAGCCTTTGCATCTCTGTAATGAGATCACCGTCGTAGCATCTTCACTCGCACTAGACGGGTGAAGGGACCACTTGGAAGTTGTAGTACCTGGGGCATGGTTTTAGATGGCGTAGGCTTGCCCAGCACCTATACCATCCTGACAGCTTAGTCGGCCTAGCCCACAGAAAACACTAGTCGATACGTGCGGAGCCAACCAAGCCGCGGGTCTCCTCGTGATGTTTTCCTTCACGGGTAGCGTGTGGTATGGCGACTACAAATTCGCAAAAGTACATAACTATGAAAATAAACAAAGTCATTGGTATATTTGCTTGGTATTTGCCCACACTGGGGGTCGAACCTGAGCAAGCCTACACCATCTAAAAACAATGTACAATGAAATCTGCATATTTTTGTTTCGTTCACACAAGTTACACTAGTAAGCACTTATACATATGTAAGGACTGTAGCAAGAGCAAGCCACATCCTCATCGGCCGGGCGCGGCACAAATCAGTGCGCCCGCGGCGACGTGCGATACCGCAGCTGCGCGCGCGCCGGGTAATGAACAGTCCGCCGTGCACCAGTGCGCAGGCGCGCCGTCGCGCGAGCAACGGGGTGTGCTCTCTTTGAGGCCAAAGTAATACTCTCTACTAAGGGCAGTTTAGTAGAACTAAGAAGAAAAAGTAATAATAATAATCGTTATCAACCCTTGTATGTCCCCACTGTTGGGGCACGGGTCTCTTCCTGCATCGCAGGAAGGTTAGGCTATACTCCACCACGGGGGCCAAGTCCGGGTTGGTGGAGGATTGTAAGACAGTGGCGGGCCTTACTGTCAGGAGTTATCAAGCCCCTCATAAGGCCTCTGACATGGCTTAACGACTACCATTATATGACAGCCGGCACCAACGGCTTAACGTGCCTTGCAAAGCACGGAAGCGCTTGGAAAAATGCCAATAGCGGTATTCATGGGACGCTCACCCATCCTGTACCTGACCGCGCCTGTTTTTATAAATTTTTAGGGTTCCGTACCTCAAAAGGAAAAAACGGAACCCTTATAGGATCACTTTGTTGTCCGTCTGCCCGTCCGTCCGTCTGTCAAGACCCTTTTTCTCAGGAACGCGTGGAGGTATGAAGCTGAAATTTATATCAATTACTTAGGTCTACTGTCACTTGAAGCTGTGAAAAAATCAAACTTCTAAGCCAACGCAATCAAAAGATACAGCCGTTTATGCCGCAAATTTTCGACACTTGCAAGGGAATCAAAACCTACAGGGTGCTTCCCGTGAACTCAGAATCTTGAAATTTGGTACGAAGCAACGTCTTATAGCATAGATAAAGGAAAAATTACGAAAACCATAAATTTTTAGTTACATCACATAATATATATTTTTTTAATAATTTTAAACTTACTACCCATTTCCTCATAAACGCGTAGAGGTATTAAATTGAAATTCATACCAAATACTCAGGTCTATAATACAGGTTTGTACGGAACCCTCGGTGCGCGAGTCTGACTCGCACTTGGCCGGTTTTTTTGCTATTTTGAAACTGTCACCGTAACAAAAGTTTTCGGTTCCATCGTACGATTTCCAGGGTCATACACTAAGACAGAGCCAATATATGAATGAATTAATGTTTTTTTTGCCACAGACAAATATGCTTCTATATCAGCCCTTGTACGTCCACACTGCTTGGGCACGGGTCTCTTTCTGCATCGCAGGACGGTTAGGCCACACTCCACCACGGAGGCCAATTCCGGATTGGTGGAGGATTGTAAGACAGTGGCGGGCCTTGTATGCATACATAAAAATAATTACAGAATAAATTGTGCGTGTGACAATGACACTATTTCAGCGTTTTCTGTTTCTATTCAAAACAGCGCTTATTTTCAAATAATACCTCCACACTAAATGAAAACGTGTCATGCAGGTAGGCTTAACATAAAAAGAAACTTAAAAGTACAGTTAAAAATAATAAATAATTACATATGTGCCAATTGCGAATATTACAGAAATGAACACGCCGTAGAGCCGTCTATATCCGTAGCAGCGCATTTCACATGCGCCGCATAATAAATGTATCCGCTTAATTATTATTTTGAAAATATCCGCGCCCCGGGCCCGGCAGCCGAGCTTTGACGGAAAAAATATATGCGTATACTCCGTGTCAGATCAAGATTAGCGATTCATGTCTTAGGAACAGTGTGGAAAAATTGTCTAAAACATTATTAAAATAAAACCAGCTCGTATTCATTTATTGCAGTCACGGACATGATAAGATGGTACTATACTACGATAGAGGTTATACATTACACATGTTTACACATGTGTTAAACGTGCCACCCTGTATCAGTAGGAGGGTATCAGTAAATAAACCGCTGTATATTGTTTTTTCACGTAAGGCTGTATATAGATATATCGAATTATATCATATAAAATAGAACCAATATTACATTGCCTACAATCAGTTCGTCCTACCTGTCATGACCTACGGAGCCGCGACATGGACACTCACGAAAGGGTTGGTCCACCAGTTCAAAGTCGCTCAGCGAGCTATGGAGAGAGCTATGCTCGGAGTTTCTCTGAAGGATAGCATTCGTAACGAATGCATCCGAAAGTTATCGACATAGCTCAGAGAATCAGCAAGCTGACGTGGCAGTGGGCTGGCCATATCTCGCGAAGAACCGACAACCGTTAGAGTAAACGTGTCCTTGAGTGGAGACCGCGACTCGGCAAGCGTAGTGTAGGATGCCCTCCGACTAGGTGGGATGACGATCTGCGAAAAACTGCAGGCAGATGCTGGATGCGGCAAGCTGAAGACAGGGCGCTATGGCGCTCATTAGAGGAGGGCTATGTCCAGCAGTGGACTAGTATAGCCTGACGACGACGACATAGGTTAGAACCCACTACTCGGTGGTTTTAAGGGCGTAGTATGTCATTGATTACCGTGAAAGCTTTTCTCGTGACGTTTTCCTTAATTTAGCGAGCGCTCTCTATAGTGCTCAGATTTCAATCTAAAGATCTCAATTTTAAAATCAGAATTCAATAAAACACTTCAAAAACGCTGACTATAGTAGTCTGTAGTGGAAACCATCGTTCAGAGTTTAGCCCTTTGATTCGTGAGAATACCGTCCTAGAGTACGACCTATCCGATGCGTAATGAGGCGTTTGTTGCTATGTAGAGCCAAGTTTTGGAGAATATTAATGTGTGTTAGTCGACGGTAATTAAAACACTCCAAAACGATGACTAAAATAGTCTGTGGTGGAGATTTCACAAGGAAAAAACGTACCCATAGATTAAATAGAACGCCTCTCCTTTTTGGTGGAATCATGTTTTTATAAACAAGGCTGTATGAATTTAAGATTAAAATGTTGAACTAACAGTGGCGTCTACTGAGTAGGCTGGTCAGCTCTGCCAAAAACCGATATCCGAAAGGGTGCTAACGTTTTTGAATGGACACTAAAGAGTGGACACTAAGGAGTAGCAAACTCAGCGTGGGTTATTGCCAGCGCGGCTGGATAAGGATGGAAGCTAGAACTAATAATAACTTTCACACAACACAGTCATTTGTCCTGGGGGGCGAGCCTCTAAAATCCGTAGTTGTTCAATAGACTCAAATTAGTCCTGTAATGGTCGTTTCATTCACACAATCGGTAGTCTAGTGACCAATCGGATTGCAATGGTATATCCCGTGCTATTTAACTTGGATTCGATCTTCCATTGTGCTGCTATTGCTTTGTAGAATACCAAATTGAGGCAAATAACAACCACTGTCGTGCTTATATCATTTTATTGAAAAGTATGTAAGTATTAGACTCTAGGGCCTGGTCCCAAACTAACCTGGAAACACTGAGCAAGGTTATCGCTTTCATAAAAATACACCCAGAGTGAGGTCATTTATATTCATATTCATATTCATTTATTCAGTTTAGGTAACAACATCGTCAATGTACCAATTATTTTTTGTCTAATAAATAAGTAATCTGCTAAGCATTTCCTTCAAACCAAAACGTCTCTATAGTGACCTTTCCTGTAAAGAGTTGTTTGTTTACATCGAGAGTGTAATCTTTTGTACAGAGTATACAGTGGACCTTACCGCTGGATAGTAATTTTTGTTAGATACTCGCTCTTATGTGGCATATTATAAGGGTTGCTTTTTCGTAATGAGGTTTATTGCGTACAAATGACATCAGATCAAGTGCCCTATTTTATTCTAGGTAGTTTATTCAGCTCTTCAGTGTGGATAAGAATGGACTCCTATGCAGGTAATGGAAGGTGAAAAACTTTATTATTATTGTTAAAATTCTTTATTGCACAAAATAAATAGAATACTGTGTCTTCAACCTCTTACAACAAACACACTTAATCAATCCGCCAAATCCCACGGGCGTACGGCCGTGGGATTCGAACCCAATGTTATTGTTATTTTCGAGCCACTTAAAAAATAACACATATACATTTTGCCGATCACAATTAGCCGCGTAGCTTCTCTACAAAATGATCAGTTGCAGTCCTTTTGCCAGCAACCGTTCGTGAAATGCACCTCTAATTGGGACCAGTCTGTCTCGCGGCGGTCATGAGCTAGTTATTTGAGGTTTCGGAGCGCACACGAGTCACCCCCGGGCTTGTAGAGGAGTCAAGCGACCACTGACAGTGTGGAGCTCGCCTTTGTTGATGTTTGCGCCTGCCAAAAAGTATGCAACCTCCTTGCTACTTGAAACTTATTCTTTTTCTATAAGTCGTCTTTTGTTTAAAACAAAAGCCCAGGTGTTGGATGTTTGTGACGTCGTTGTTTCTGGTTCCCACGACACAGGGTGGGGCCAGAAGCAATGTATATGCTTGTATGTAAATGCAATGTTAAATTATGTAATGTTTCTTCTTCCTGTAAAAATATTTGCGCAAGCAACACGCTAATAAAATACTGATTCTATTGAAAAGTCATCGTATGTGTTCTGCGAGGATTTGCAAAAGAGATAAATCTCTTCAGTTAAGAAACCTTAGAATAAAAGTATTGTGTAACTGGCAGCACCAAAGTAAATTCAAACCAAATCAAGCTGTACAAGAAATCATCATAATAACCCATTATGTCCGCACCGTAGGGCACAGGTCTCTTCCCTAAGGAAGGTACAAGCCATACTCCACCACGGGGCCAAGTTCGGATTGGTGGAGGCTTGCAAGACTAGTCTAGACTAGACTAGACTTGCAAGTGCAAGACTTGCAAGGCTTGTCAGAAGCTTTCAAGCCGCCCTCAGGCCTCCGTATTGGCTTAATGACTGCCATCTACCGACGGCAGCCGGCACCGACTGCTTAGCATGCCTTGCAGAGCACGGAACCGCTCGAAAAAATGCCACTAGCGTAAGTCATACACGGTCACCCATCCATGCACTGAACGAGCTCCATGTTGCTTAAATTTCATGATCGTTTAAGACTCGCTAGATCGCAAGATTCGCTATTCGAGCGAGACGATACAAGAAATCATCGGCATGTATTAATTTCCTAAACTATGCTAACTGTGTTATGCTAAGCTATACTATATGAGTCTGTAAAGTTACCTGAAATAAATGAATTATTATTATTATATTATACTATACTCTGTGTACCAGGCAAGGACATCACAAAAATGAAAATACATCTAGACTGTAATGTGTGCAACGGCCCTCAGTGGGAATCAAACTCACAACCTCCGCCTTGGTAAAAAGTATGTGTAAATTTTTCGCAGTTTTCCATTTAGTCTGTTTTCACCATAAAATACGGCGGGATCGGCACCTAACCATGTTTTTTTAGTCTTGTCGTATTTTGTTGTCTTTGTAGAAAAAAACACGTCTGTAACAAGATTGGCGTTACACCATTTTCTCTGATAGTGAACCTGTAAAGTGTTACTATGTCATTGACTATAAATACCTTGAAAATATATTGAATAATATTTAAAGCATCTTCTTCTTCTTCATTATTCCACTGCTGGACATAGCCCTCCCCTAATGAGCGCGATGGCGCCCAGCTTGCCGCATCTACCAGGAAAAAAACCATACCCTTGATAAATTGAGTATAAATTTCCAATAAATAAATGGGCATGTCACTATTCTTACAAATAAAAAATATCTAATTGGCTCTTTAATACACGTATATACAATTTTTTTCTATTGTGTTTTCAACTTTATGGGGTTGACTCGGAAGCTATCATCGTCTCAAGTGTCGTCTTTCTTTTCACCAGGTTCGCAAGCTAGTAGTCGCATTTGTAATGAAACTAAACATATCGACCTTTCCACCGTGCTGCCAGACGTAACGCAACTACCTAATGAGCTCGTATGCAGACTGATAATTCTCAAGAATGCCACGAATTCAAAACGTGATGCGAACATTCGAAATTCAAAGTATTTTCGCGCTTTTTTCGCCTAAGGCCCGCGCACATTGAGTGTAATTAGAGCCTACGCTAATTCTTTGAAAAGGATTGTTTTAGGGCAGTTTTTTCCGGTTTTATTGGGACGTGTGAACTGTTCCCTGTCGTGTTTCGTGCACGAAATATCGTGGGGAAACCTCCATCATCGTTCAGATAAATGGGTTAGAATTTAGGCTTTTGATTCGTGAGAACACCGCCCCAGCGCACGACCTTTCCAAAATGATACGTTTCTCCGTATGAAGAGTCAGAGTGTTGGAGAATATTAATGCGTGTTAGTCGATGGTAATTAAAATGCTTAAAACGTATGCAATATTTAAAAGTTTAGAAAATATGCATAACCTTAAGAAACTTACAGGATTAACTCTAGATGACTAAGGTAGTTTTGTTAGTGAAATTGTCAGTTCGGTTTCTGAAGTTTCAAGATGACAGTTTCACGAAGTAGATATTTAAAAGTACTTACTATTATACGTCTTTACATGTTTAAAAATTAATGAAACAAATATAAATATTTTATTTCATACTATGAAAACCACATTTATAATAACCTAGGTACATATTATAAATGTCTTGACTTTGATAAAGAATGAGGCAAACATAATCTTAAATATTTAATTTCATATTATCAAAGTAAAGTAATTTATACCCAGGGCTTGAGATTTCTTGAACTAATAAGAAGTCATAGGAACGGTGTCATTCATACGTCTTATTGATTTGACTCATACACTAGGACCAGCAATTAACTTGATTTGATAGATTAACTTCAATATATAGAAACACAATAACTTCATAGACATGAGCTATTTCGGTATTTTAACAATTTCTACCTAAGCTAACCCATAGTTTGTGGCACACCTTTTGCAAGGAAAAAACGTAATCAAAGATTAAATCAACTGTCTCTGAGGAGTGCCTTAAGAAATCGTGTTTTTATAAATGAAACAGGTACTGTTAGCCTTTAGAATATACCTCGGGCTCTAGAGTAGGCTTCGGTTTTCGCCAAAAGCACACGAGCCTGCTCTGTGTAAAACTTTTCTTCATTATTTGGTTTATTGTTTATTGGAAAACCAACAACTTATACACGAGGCATTTTTCCAAAGACTAAGATGAATTAGATTTAAAGCCAATTACCGGTTTTCACTGACAATCAGAATAACATTTGGATTTACATAACAAAATTATCTTAATGTAGTTAACATATTCATTTCTTTTTTTTTTTGTATTTTACGTGCTTTTTTAATTTAAATTTATTAATGATCCCTTTATATAGGTAAATTTTGTTTTCATCCCACCATCTCGGAAAGAGTATTTTTAATCTTCAATATCTGAGTGGAAAAGCCGTTTTTATTCTCTAGAGGATAAAGTAAATTGAATTTAGAACATCGTGTGCACTAAGTTTGTGAATTAAAAAAGTGTACCTATCTTGTGATTGTAAACGTTTTTTTTTTGCATTTAGTCATTTCCTCGCTGAGGTGGAATGAAAAGTTACGTGATGCACTCGAGTGCAAAGATTTTTCACCTTGTGCTCTTTTGATTCCCTCGCTAACGCTCAGGATTCTAATTTTGAATCACTCGCTGCGCTCGTGATTCAATTTTAGAATCCTTCGCTTGCTCGGTCATCAAAATTGAACACGCGGTTAAAAAGCAACTTTGCACTATTGTATAACAAATAACTATTTCAATTTCGAAATTAAGTGTCATATTAGGGCCGTTATTTCTATCAGACGAATATATCCGATTTTATCCGATGGTAGCCGAGGTATATTCTAAAAGCTAATAGACTTTAGTCTATAGTCACGTCACATTATAAACTCAAACTAAAATCGATACATTTCAAAGTAACAACGTAATACAACAGACGGTTTTATAGCCGCCTTCATACCGCACGTATTGTCGACCGCACATCAACTATGGCACACGTGCACTATAATCAGTTACGTTAAGACTGATTTTGCATTGAAAATTTAAAGGTTGGGCTGTTGTCACCTGTATCTATTGATTGCCTCCCTCGATCATAAAGCTAAACTGTCTCCGACAGGCAATGCCGCGCCGCTCACGACTTCATAACAAGGGCTTGTGTAATAATAATATGCCAATTGGGAGGTAATTATTGGCATTAGCTTTATATTATGCTCGTTACATTGACGTTGTAACGGAATGTAGGGTATGCTATTCCAGTGCGCGGGTCTACAGGCACTTGGCAGTATGTTTGAAATTTTATATTTTGAAAGAATTATTTATGGTTATCAACAAAGATGTTGAACTTACTACTGAACTGTACATTATTTCTTCAGTTCTTCTTATTCTTCTTTGGTTCCTTTACCCTTCTGTGGAGTCTGGGGCTAACACAAGGGCTTTCCATTTATCTCTGTTCATGGCTAGGGAGGGTAGCAACAGGATTCATTTCAATAAAGATAATTTTTTTTTATGTAGACTGTAAACGACCCACTGCAGGGCACTGGCCTTCTCTCAGAGCGAGAGTACGGGCTTAATTACTACTAGTGCCCACCACGGATTGGATATTTCAAACGCTGAGGTATTTGAATTACTCAACCACTCAGGTATCGTCACGATGTTTTCCTTCACAGTTAGCGAGTGGCATTGCTACTGTAACTTCACAAATGTGCATAACTTAGAACCAAGTCATTAGTACATGTCCACACTAAGAACCGAGCTTAGGTCTTTACGCTTCAGTCTTTTGTTCTAACTACTGGACTAGCGCCGCTTCTAGTTCATTTATTGTATAAGAAAGTGCAAGGTAATTAAAATTTTAAGTTCTAAGTTCTACGTATATACATAAGCAGAAAAGTGTCACGCTTGGAAGGATTTACCTTCTTTACTAATACGAAGACTAAACATATGGCAAGGATTGCATTCTGGGTCATAGTTGAAAGACAAAGGGGACAGGTCGATTAAGTATCATTAGTTGATAATGCTGAGGATCTTTGGAAACGTTGCTGATTTGCATAACTTATATAGGGATATAATTGTAATATATAAAAATTTCGTGTCACAGTAACTCTTCAAATGTTCCGAAACTATTCATCGCCGATTCTTATGATTTACTTTGAGTATTGATATTAACCCTTTGTATGTCCATACTGCCTCTTCCTGCTTCGCAAGAAGGTTAGGCCATACTCCACCACGGGGGCCAAGACCGGGTTAGTGGAGGATTGTAAGACAGTGGCCGGCCTTACTATCAGAAGTTGTCAAGTCGCCCATAAGGCCCCTGACATGGCTTAACGACTGCCATTACATGACAGCCGGCACCAACGGCTGAACGTGCCTTGCAAAGCAGGGAAGCGCTCGGAAAAAATGCCACTAGCGGGACGGTAACACACCCAGTACCTGACTGCGCCTGTTGCTTAACCCGAGTGATTGATTCCAATCACTCGCTTTCACTAGGTCCTTCTATTCATTTTCGAGTACATTCAGTCAGTGAAGACCTGCTATAGGTTTCAGGTTCAGGAACAAAACAACGTCTCTCGGAACAGTTACTTAGGGATAAAAAAAATTAAAAGAAGCTACGCTCGAGCCTTCCTACCAAACTACCATAAAATCCCTCTAAAACTTAGTATGCAAATACCCAAATTGTTTTCTTACCAGTCGTAAAGACGGTGGCCTCATTGTTCTAAAGGTTTGCCTCCGCTCTTGGCAGTTTATGGATTTTTTGCCGGCGAAATGCTAAAGAACGGGCTCGTGGGATTAAGTTGTGGTGGATATTCAGGGTGCACAAATATACCTCTATTTACTGGCGCATCACATTTGCCTCCCATGTGTCAGTACGTTTTGAAAATATCTTGTTCAATGGCATTTAATTGCATCGACGAGAATTTAGCTTCTTTAAATGTTTCCATCAATGTTATCTGGAAGGATTTACTCTTAGTGACAATGCCCATTGGGCATTCGTCATCGCCGCAGCTGGCGTCGCATCGTCGCACCGTGGACGTCATCGCGTCGACACAGCGGGGACGCTGACACGACGACGACGCTCGAAAGACGCTAGTGTTGAGGTCTCTTAGGAATAAAGGTGGACTGATAATGAAAATATACTAAAGTTCGCTCATCCGAAGTTCAAATGCGTACAGTCCCTTGCAGAGTGCCCTATAAAGCATTCGGTATATTCAACAAAAATATAAATCCGTACATTGCATACTGTACGTACCTGTGGAACGTCCATGTGGAACGGTAGAGCATATGTGCACAGCCGGTATATGGTAACAAAGGTAGATACATACATAAGATAATCTGCAAGACTGCAGCTGAGCAGGATTCTGTAAGAGCGTGGTCACATTAAAACTTTAGCATTCTGCATCCAGCGACGACGGGCGGGCGAGAATGTATAAAAAGTAAATCCCTATTTGTATTTAACTGAAAAGATGATAAATTTTCCAGCTGCAGCTAGGAAACCCCGTCTCTCTGTATTTACTTGGAGATATTCTCAAATCAGAAACTGGCCTTTTGCGTCTGTAGACTCGGAAGCAAGAGACCCAGGTTCGACTCCCGGTGCGGGATTGTACCAATGCCTTGCATTCTAAGTTACGTACATTCGTGAAGTTATAGTAGCAATACCACTCGCTAATGTGAAGGAAAACATCGTGAGAGACCAAGGTGTTCAAATACCTCGGTGCTTGAAATTGCCAATCCGCGGTGGGCACGCGTGGTGAATAAGCCTGAGAAAGGGCCTGTGCCCCGCAGTAGAAAGCTACATAAAAAAGTCAAATTATCTTTATTCAAATAATGTACAGTTCAGTAGTTAGTTCAGCATACTTGTAGATAACTGAAATTAAATGAACTTTTTTTTATTTTATAACAGGGAAGAAAATCCAACCTATCAACAAATGCCACTTAAAAAAAGATCGTGATACGAAAAACGATGTATGTTTTTTTTTTGAACGGCCATATGTCATGTTCTGGAGGTGCCTCCATAATAAAATACCTACTGTCGAAGGCAGTTTTCCGGGCCGCTAATGTGAGCCATGTGGACCTGCCCGTATCAGAGTAAGTACATAAGCAGGTAATGCACGCTAAGTGCATCGGTAGGCAGTCACGCCTCGCCCAGAGCCTTGTGTGGGTTTGTATGTGTGAGTGTGTATGTGGGGCTGTGTATGTGATCGTAATTGCCTCCGTTGATCGCTGTTGTATGTTATGTATTGCCGGCATAAGGCATAAGGGAATGGTTACTTACCAGTTGGTTACTTCGTTCATAATTGTAAAATTGGTACCTATGTTCGTCCAGTATGTAAACTTTTAAGGCCTTTGCTTAGCAAAAAGCTGAAGACAATAGATTTTAATGTAGCTTAGATATGGGGTCTCAATAAAAAATCCAAGTTTTTGACTTTGAAGAGAGATGTTTTGGTGGCGTCAGGAAAATATTACTTACTAGTAGAGTTGGTTACTTCGTTTTTAATAAGAACCTTGTTATCCATAAATGTAAAAAAATTGAGTATTTACACTGCATAGAACATAATGACTCCATTAATTTTTGGCAAAATGATGACTTTATTCACTGGCAAAATGATAACAAAAAACTGATTTCGGAAATACAGACATACCTATTTAATTCAATTCTAATTATATATTGAATTTCATTCAACTTTTGTTAATAGTTAAACATATCGTTGATAAAAATTGCTAAAATACGAATATGTAACAAATTCTTTCATGGCTTTAATTCAAGAAATATTAATCTATATCAATTCCTTGACTATGATAGTACGAGTATTTCAACCCACTCATAGAAAAGCTAGATGAAATTCAATATAAACTAGAGTTTCATCGCTAGCATTAATTTTGCGTTGTATGAAACACTTGTTATAGGTTATAATATTTTATGAACTAGCGTCTGCATGCACTTAGTCATGAATCCGTGTTTTAGTCAAACAGGTTATGATTTAAAAAAAAATTGTTCCAATTCACTTATAAGTAGTTAAAAATTTGGTAAATTAGAATTAAGATAGTATTATTGTTTAGTATAAATAGCATACATATCGCATTAGGCTAAGCCTGTAATGGTATGTATTTGTGGAAATTAAATAAGAAAAATAACATAGTCTAACTTTGTCTACTTATCCCGGGACTAAATAGGAGATGTACTTATCTGAAAATATTTTATTGAACTTTTAAATGTCAATCGTAAATAATGTGGTTTTTAATTAACCTCCTTGGTGCCTACTCGAAATGTGAGAACACTTGATTTATATTCCTGTAAAACTGGCCAGCAAGCTTAACGTTTGACAACTTAGTAAAGAGTTCTGCAAACTTTTTGATGCCGCAGACACTCAAATGAGTTTTTAACATGTTTACCGTTTTCCGGTTAGGACTTCTCAACTGTGTAATAGTGCATGCGTACGTAAAGCGTCCCTCGTGAATCCCGTGGTAGTGACATCAAACGATTTGGGGCGTCTGGGATCTTTGTGAAGCGGTGCGTATGTAGGGTTGGGATTCACTGTAGACTTAGACCGGTTAAGCACTTATAGTATAGGAGCTTACCCGAGAATTTTAGTAAAAAAGGTGACTTCAAGTAAGTAGCGAAACTGTAGGAAGGACTATCGAAATTCTATTCATTACAGCAACACAATTGTCTCACTACGGTGCATAGAATTTCTTTCAGAGAGAGAGAGAGAGAGTATGGTCTTAGTGGTCAGTAAGTGTTGGAAACAAGGGCATGGTAATTTTAAGTAGGCATAATGTTTACTACAGATACTCCGGTTTCCTCACGACTTTTCACTTCACAGTTATAGTTTTATTCATTATGTATAATATAAATTATTCATAAATGTATAGTATAAATTATGTAAATAGATGAATGGTTTTCGATGAAAAAATGCATACAAATAAACTGTATTCCGAATTAACTAATAGAATACTTGCATCGGAACCCCAGGTTCCCTATCAGCCCCTAATATTATTTGCACCAAATTCTGACGGATTCATGATGAACTGTGCTAACTTCTTGATCTTATGATCAAGAAATTGATAGTTAAAAACTTAAGCATCCTTCAGAATTTGATGCCCATGAGTGGGCGGCAGATCAGTGACGTCCACATGATGCCTCAAATAAAGTACTCTATGAAAATATTCTGTTTTAAAACGTCACTACGGTACATTTTCTTTTAAAAAAGTCCCAACACTACAGTTCAACACCCACTGTAAAAACGCGCGCATTCTAATAGAAAATTTGTTTTTAATCGACCACAAATTGGGCGCGAAATGAGTTCGGACCCTCGCGGTGCGTTCGCAAAGCTAGCTGTGTTTAAATGGAAAATTAATCAACCCCCCATTTTGAATTAACCAAAATAAACTACGAGGGGTTGACAGAGGTACAATTTGAAGTTCAATTTCAGTTTACTGAGAAAAAGCATTCGAAAAACAAATTTCGTTAATAACAGAAGACTTATAAGGTCATAATTACCTATAAAAACGGGATTCCACAGAAGCACTCCTTAGAGTAATTTAATAATTAAATCTGTTAAACAGACTATTTAAATTGGCGTGTTTGGAGGGCTTTAAGGAATGTTTGTAAATATAACCTTAGGTATTAGGTAAGAACCTTATTTTATATGCCTACTTAAGAATTTAAATTACAAATTATGGCCACACTTAAACAAAAAACAAGCGGACTACAAACTTTCTTAAAAAAGTTTTAATTAAAAAACAAAAGGAGAAGCGGCCAGTATATATCCGAACGCTACAATTATTTTCCCTCCGAAACTTTGACAGGTCAATTACGAGTGACATTTGCTCGGATTGTTTTATTTATTGTTTAGTTTCTTTTTGAGGCCATTGCGTGGTTAATTTGCCGTGTAAATTAGTTCTTTATCGCTCTGTGTTTTAATACGCTCACAAGAGTGGGGTGAATATATTATGAGGGGGTATTTTTTACAGTGACAATCGTTTTGTCCCTACTTGTCTGATGTGATACGAGTATATTTTACTACAGAATTATAGACAGAGACAGTATTATATTGCTATAGAATTTGTTACGAGATTTTAAGCGACTATGTCTATTTGTCCTTTTTTATGCTAAAACATCAGTTTACGTTTTTCAAAAAGGTTTACGTCCCTACTTGCTTTCTAAATATGTACCTATCTATAATGAAATTATGGTTGCATTATGATATCGGCCCTTAGATAGCCTTAGGAGCTTAGTTACCAGAGAGGTAGCGCAATACATAATGCAACTTGATTTCTCATATCCACTCGTTCACTTCACCATACACCTGCCATTCAAATTATCCACCCTACGCCCACTTTCTGTGTACCTACATTCGCGCGCAAGAATACCGGACCTTGAATTGCAATACCAGAACTTGTCTTTTATATCTTTTATTTAGCGTATCATTAATGGACAATTATGAATGTTATTTATCACTGCCAACTACTTTATATGAACGTATGTAATTATGTTATTGTTTCGATACAACCTTATGGCCCTCTTTATTTTACTACGTCTATAGGTACACTGTAAATTATGTAACCAAAACACACATAAAAGCTGCCGATTGGCATATTGATAGAAGTTGGCATAGAAGTTATGTATTAATAGTTAGTAGTTAATATTGCTATAAAAAAATCACAAGTGTGGAAACCTATAGCTCTATTTTATTTATAAGTCTATGCACCTAGGTACATCCCTTAATGAGTTATAATGAAAAAAAAAATTTTAGGTTTACTACATTTTTCATATTTTTTCGGTTAAGTTATTATGAAATAACTATTTTTAGGGTTCCGTACCTCAAAAGGAAAAAACGGAACCCTTATAGGATCACTTTGTTGTCCGTCTGTCCGTCCGTCCGTCTGTCAAGACCCTTTTTCTCAGGAACGCGTGGAGGTATGAAGCTGAAATTTATATCAATTACTCAGGTCTACTGTCCCTTGAAGCTGTGAAAAAATCAAACTTCTAAGCCAACGCAATCAAAAGATACAGCCGTTTATGCCGCAAATTTTCGACACTTGCAAGGGAATCAAATCCTACAGGGTGCTTCCCGTGAACTCAGAATCTTGAAATTTGGTACGAAGCAACGTCTTATAGCATAGATAAAGGAAAAATTACGAAAACCATAAATTTTTAGTTACATCACATAATATATATTTTTTTAATAATTTTAAACTTACTACCCATTTCCTCATAAACGCGTAGAGGTATTAAATTGAAATTCATACCAAATACTCAGGTCTATAATACAGGTTTGTACGGAACCCTCGGTGCGCGAGTCTGACTCGCACTTGGCCGGTTTTTCACTTTCCGCGATCTCTTCTAAGCTACGGCTGCTGGACGTTAGGTTTAAAAAAATATTTTTCAAAGCTTGCAACCTGTTTTTGCCAGTCCCGTACTATTAACCAATTTCCATGCTTACAATACAACCAACCTATGACAATAGCAATCACAATTTGTACACTCGCAGCCGAGGAAACGGCCCGCCCGTCCTGTGGCCTGGCGTACAGTTGTCGCGAGAAATATCGGGCACGGCACAGAAATATAGCTCGGCAACTTATTTATTATCGTCCTTGGAACTATTTTCTCCACTTTTAACTTCGCCATTTGAATAACCAAAGAAATTCTGTTGGGTGGCCAGTATGTACTCGTAGTTTGAATTCCTGATTACATCGGTGCTATACTGTGTAATCACAATTTGCTGTACCGGTAAGGAAATACTTTGATACAATTTTAACCCTAAAAACGCTTACCTGCAACGAACTTAACGTGTAATATATCTGGAACAAAAACATCGGTCGGTTGAGTTTGCAATTTTAAGCATTTTTTTAAGTCCGCTAAAACTGTTAGACCCAAAATACGTCCATGCGAAGCCAATGTTAATTGTTCAAGTTACTTGTCGGGCATTGTAATTTAAGAGCGATAGTATGGCTAAAATGTACCCCAAGCTATGCTTCTCCACACGCCCGCTGCATGGTGGCATACAGGTTGCTGGAGTGGCAGAAAGCAGTACGCGCGGCCTCGGGCCATCACGACGCTTCTACGCACCAACCCGGGACTGTAAGAGCGCGAGCTCTCTTGCTCACTTGTCATTTAACTACGTCATCGCGTGTCACGCGACTTACAAAAAGGTCACAAAGTCACTTGACTTGAATACGGTCTGTTTGGAGAGTGATGTCGTGTGTGGATATGGCCAAAGAATATGTAATGTATAACTAACAAAACCACTGCAAGTTTTACTGTTGTAGTAGTTTTATACTATAGTTTAATAGTGTTTTTATAAATTCAATTAGTTATCGATAGCAGTTGTCTTAACGTATCGACGACAAACAAGATTCGCTATTAAAGATAAAAGTCAATCAAAGCGTTAGAACTTAATGAATGTAAATTCGACACACTATCTTTGAATTAGTGTATAATCTATTACATTTATGAGAAGTTGCATCGAGAAATTGGAACAAAACCACTACTGACTATTTAATATATTTATCATCGTTCCTGTATTCGATGCATTGTATAGTCCTGCCAATACAGGAACTGCTTTAATATTTCGCATAAGTCGAAATATTAAGTGCGGGCATCGTTATTTTCAGGTTAGGTTAAGTTCATAAGTCTACTGACAGTTGCAGTTGTCAAATTCTAATTGTTAGTAAGTTTACCTATCTATACATAGATTTTTTATTCCGTAGAATTCTGACATCTGTTATTTCTTGACTTTTGTAAGTAAAACATAAAATAATAGCTTTTTTTAATTTCGAATATTTTCCCTTTTTCGGTGGAGAGCTTTTTTAGTAATAATAATAATAACTTCCACAAAAGTTTGCACAAAAATAGTAGATTATTAACCAAGGGCTGTATGACATCAATTGCATATGAGGTATTTGGCGCCCAAGCGCAGCGAGGGCGCTAATTACCCCGAGTATGCAATTGATTCTTACACCCGAGGTAAACACTCTGCTTTACATATCGATTGTGAGGTAAGTAATAAAACAAGAAAGCAGGTTTCTATGAACATTTATTAAAGTGAAACATGTGTATTTAATTAAAAGTAATAGTAAAATTAGAACAATTTGTAAAAGATATGGTCAAGTTCTTTTTAGGAATATTTACAGTTTAGTATGAATTTGTGATGATAAGATTTGAGTTTGAGTGACTTGAGGTTCTAAGTGACTACTAATAACTCCAAAACACGAAAAAAAATTACTTTCGCGCCTAGCTAGACGACTGAATTTTTTACTCTTCACGATTTTATGGCACGCAAGCGCGTCAAATCGTGCTGGCCAGTTCGATTTTTAAATCGATTTCAATTAACATACGATGTGACTGCGAAACAAATAGTTCGATATTTAAAATAAAATCTTCATAAATTCTAATATAAATTGTCTCGATTCCGATTCGAGTAAATAATCGATACCGAGAAAAAAAATATTAACTTTTAAAAAATATTCTTCTTGCAGTATGAGTATGACAGTTCTTTTTTCAAATTCCAAAACCTATGCTGTAATGTTACATTACATGGTATGTTTTGAAACCTATGCTGTAATGTTAACATTACATGGTATGTTTTGAAACCTATGCTGTAATGATAGCCATACACCCCGGCATTCAGGGAAGTAAGTGACTACTTACAGAGCAAGAGATATGTAAAATAACTTATTAGCAACACTTACGAAATGTCAGAATTCTACGGAATAAAAAATCGGAGTTTAGCTTTTTTTTTCGCCTTTCCAATGTTTCACGCGGTAAAATATTACAGTATGAAAATAGACAGAAACTCCCTGTCTTCATGATTTTCGTTGCGTACTTTATACCTACATTGGTCGCAGATCGAGTCGCAATAGGTAGGTAGGTACATCTTTCCTGACCATGAACTAATAAATACCCGCTGTTTCTGTACCAGACATACTACACCACGGCTTTTGTATCATTTTGCAGCTGCATCGGTTACGGTGTATTTTTTCTTGCACTTTGGAATTCTTTGTTTGCTGGCAAAGAAGAAGTCTATTAAGAGGGTACTTACGGGCGTATTGCTCAAGTGCTGAAGAATTTTTGAGTACCAACACTGTGTATAGCTGTATGTATCCCTATCTTTTTTGATCGTCAGCTCTCGATATTTGCTCTCTGGACGATTTAAATAGTTTTTCTGCGGTAACCTGCAGACACTTGTCAATCATTTTTAGTAAAAGTAACAAAAATGACTTACATCACGATCACTCATCCTGACGGAGTAGTACTATGAGACGCGTTTTGTGGTACTAGAAAGTTAGAATTTGACAATAATTGTACTAGAAAGTCGCGACTTTTGACGTTTAAAATACCTAGCATCGGCGTACTACCAATACTGGTCCGAAGCTATGGTAACCTGTGCTCAATAAAGAATTTGTTACAAAGAAAATGCTGACTATTAAAATTACAGGTCTATTGCACTCTTAATAAAGAAAACATAGAAAAGCGTAGAAAACATATATTAAAATATATGAAATGAAATGAAATGAAATGAGATGAGATGAGATGAGATGAGATGAGATGAGATGAGATGAGATGAGATGAGATGAGATGAGATGAGATGAGATGAGATGAGATGAGATGAGATGAGATGAGATGAGATGAGATGAGATGAGATGAGATGAGATGAGATGAGATGAGATGAGATGAGATGAGATGAGATGAGATGAGATGAGATGAGATGAGATGAGATGAGATGAGATGAGATGAGATGAGATGAGATGAGATGAGATGAGATGAGATGAGATGAGATGAGATGAGATGAGATGAGATGAGATGAGATGAGATGAGATGAGATGAGATGAGATGAGATGAGATGAGATGAGATGAGATGAGATGAGATGAGATGAGATGAGATGAGATGAGATGAGATGAGATGAGATGAGATGAGATGAGATGAAATGAAATGGAAAGGTTTTATTCAAAGTAGCACAGAAACTGCGGCTTAATGAACGTTACAATTCAAACTAGGTGTCCATTTCAAAATCTAGATCATTTAGGAGAAAAAATGGACAAAAAAACTCCTAACTTAGTCTTTTCAAAAGTCCTTAATTAACATAGTTTACACAATTATCATAAACATAGAACTCATACATTGTACTGGCTTTAATTCCAGACCTCATTGTCATCTAAATAATCCTTTATGTTATAATACCCCTTTCGGCACAAAGTGTGCTTAACATATTTTTTGAACCGCGATTCAGGCAAGCTTAATATAGTAAGTGCCCTCTGCTCCGTTAGGCAGAGTTGACAGCATATCAATGTTTAAATGCATGCTCATTACGGTTAAGTAAGTTCTGCGCACTGTGCTGAGTTACGAGTGACATTTTAGTACATAATAATATATTAGTAGTTAAAGATTGACTACGGGCGTTACGGAAAATATAAAGAGGTAGCTACATTTTTATATTTTTGTAGTAAATTTTGTAGTAATGTGCGGCAGGTTAAATGTTTTATGAGCGTTATTTTAATTTGTAAAATTTACTATTTCTAGGTAAACAGGTGTTTTTAAATGTTTTAAAATTTAAGGTTCTCACATTTCAAGTCAAGAATGTCACTTTGACTTTTTTCTCTATTTGCTCTTTGAACTAAACTAAATTCATCGATGTTCGTTACTGAAAGCTGCTATCGACCCTTTTTTGATACCATTTTCCACCTTGACTTGTACTTGAGACCTTCAATAATAATAAATAATAATATTGGTCTTTTTGCATCTACTTAATGAGATGATCTATACAGCGTCCAGTGGCATCTTCACTCACACTAGATGGGTGAAGGGACCAATCCGACGCTGTAGTGCCTGGGACATGGTTTTATAGATGGTGTAATCTTGCCCAGCACCTATACCATCCTGACAGCTTAGTCAGCCTAGCCCACAGGAAAGACTAGTCAATACGTGCGGAGCCAATCAAGCCGCGGGTTTCCTCACGATGTTTTCCTTCACCGTTAGCGTGTGGTATTGCGACTACAAATTCGCAAATGTACGTAACTTTGAAATTAAACAAAGTCATTGGTACATTCCCGCACTCGGGATCGAACCTGGGGCTCTCGCTTGCCAGTCCATGGTTCTACCCACTGAGCTACCACCGCTTATAGTATGTAAATATTATCTTGCAAGTAGAATTTTAAAATTTGTGCATTGATCATTCGCCATGCACACTTTTTAATAATTTTGTGATTTCTGAACGATTTTTGTGTGTGCAATAAGGTATAAAGTACCTACATTAATAAAGAATTCATAAAATTCGAGGCACGACTGCGTAAGTATATGTTTTGATACTCTTTAGAGCAACCTCTTTCTGGACATTTAAAAATATATCCTTGAACATTAGAACACGTCCAAATTATAGTATTTAGTGCTCTACAAGGCACGGGTGACCTATGGGTCTATTACAGGTTGAACTTTAACAGTTAATTTTTGAAAAACATATTTCCTTCTTCTTCATAGCTTGTCGAGCGCAAGTCGTCATGGTGAAAGAATTTGCCAATCAACGAGGTGCATGAAAGGTGCCTCCCCTTTTGACGTACTCACTGAGCCTGTATGTCTGGTACCAACAATAAAACACTCCTTTTCAGAAGAAATTGCTCTAAACAATAAGGCCGCCAATTGTACTGTATCTTTATAATCATTTTCCTGGTGTACAATAAAAAATATTCTTCTTCTCTTCGGAGTCGGTTTTAGTTGTCCATGGTAAAGAGAAGAACGTACCCATAGATTAATTGAATTGTCTTTGAGGAGTGTTTTTATGCGACGTAAATGTCCCATTTTTGAAAAAACACTAGCTTAAAACACTCTTCATATGCAGTTTAAATTGGTATCTAAACGTATGCAAGACTACTTAATGTTTTTTTTAAATAACACCGTAAGAAAACTAAACAAATGTATTATAAGACTATTTCATACAAAAATCGAAACTTTTGTTTTATTTCAAAAATTATCACAATCGTACGTAATTTCTCGTGTTTTAGTCGAGCGAGTACTGTATCGTCCATTTTTGGATGGGGTTACAGCTTATCATTTACTTTCATTTTTCTTCCTCCGCCCGCCCTCTTTGGTCGCTGGCTGAGGAATTAATTACACACTCAGATAGTCGAGCTTTTGTTTGTGGGGTTTTTGTTGACTGAAATACTGTTTACTCTTATTTAAAGGTGGCCAGGTACCGTGATATTCCCAACAGGTGTGCGACCACGTAAGTTATCCACCGTATAGAGTTGTCTGATTTAGCCTATTTCGAACTGCCAAATACATAGGTACATATTTTGACACTTTGTAATCGTCTAAATGCTTAACCCGATAAAGTGGAAAGTCACGTGATACTAGGACAAAACGCAGAAATATTATAAGAGTGGTCAAGTGGAGTTCTGATAAAAGAACAACAATTAATTGATAGAAATAATTATTAACTACTAGCTGACTCAGTGAACTTCGTACCGCCTGACAGTCGGTTCTTTATTTTATTTTTCTCTCCGTAAGAACCATCTTCGTACTTCAAGGAATATTCTAAAAAAATAATTAGCGAAATCGGTTCAGCTGCTCTCGAGATTTGCGCTTACCAACACATTCAGCGATTCATTTTTATATTATAGATATTGGCATCCTATATGTATTTAGATACCGCCTAGCAGTCGATTTTTTTTTCTCTTCGTAAGAACAATCCTCGTACTTCAAGGAATATTCTAAAAAAAAATGGGCGAAATCGGTTCAGCTGCTCTCGAGATTTGCGCTTATTGTGAGAGAATTGGTAGCACTGATTGCTCAGTCGTCATCTTGCTTTCGGTACGATCGGTTACTAACTATGATTATTCGTTTGTGTGAGTTTTAAAGACGCACAAACTGTTCAAAAGAGCAAAAAGACAAACAATCCTTCAGGTTTATGCATTTTGTGAGAGGGAAAAGGTTGAAAAAAAGCTGATTGTTCCTTTGGAGCAAGTTCGGGCTCGAGTTCCCGCCATGACAGGTACGTTTTTAGGGTGCCCAGTTCCATGAAATTACTAAAGCCACGTTTTCACGGTCTTGGTAGACTCGGACCGAGCGCATCTTCTTAGTCAACTAAAAGTGTAAGCCACTCGCATGGTAGTTTACACACATTTTAGTGGATATGGATTTTTATTCATTTTTTAATGTGCTTTGTCGTCTTATAAAAATAGCAGGATAAAAAAAGAAGTAAAATTTGGACGCGTAAATGGATTTTAAGGCGTGACCAACTAGGTGCTTCGAATAATTTTATTCGAGAAGTAAAACCGGAAGATGTAGCCACGTTTAAAAACCATTTGCGGTTAACAAGAGAACAATTTGACAATAAATACTTATCCAATTCTTTTGTTTTTTTCTTCCCCTTGATAGTTTTCCTCATTATTTAATGTACATACTTATAACATAATTGTAGAGACGAAACCATAAGTTTTGCCCCCCTTTTACTTCATGTCAAGTAACAAGGACATAACATGTGAATAAGCTTTTGGACACTAATCGGAAGTAAAGTAAAGTAAAGTAAAGTAAAGTATCGTTTATTCATGAACATGGGTATTTAAAATAGTTCTTTATTATACAGTTTCAGTGCATTCCATGTGCTGCCCATCTGGGCGTATGAATATTTGTGCAAGCATGCAATAATTATATTAATATTTCTATGTCAAAATTTAAATATAAAATTATTTAAATTAAATGTGATCAATTAAGTATTTCTATGTCAAAATAAAATTGTATAATTATTGTAATTAAATATCAATAAAAATTAAATTACACATTAAATTGTTTTATCCTCTAAAAAATCAATAATTCTGTAGTAACATTTATCAACCAATAACTTAAATAATCTACTTTTAAATAAATTTAAATGCATGTCCTTAATATCGTTTGGCACTTTATTGTATATTTTTGGGGCCATAAATAAAACGCCTTTTCTCATCAAAGCCGTCCTACATTGTGGTAAAACCAGCCGGTGGCGATATTGCGTGCGAAGACCTTTGTCACGTACTGTGGAGATCGCAACAAAATATTTCGGATTTGTCTTTACAAAGACTGCTATCTCAAAAATATAAAGTGATGGCAAAGTAAGTAGGTTGAGTTTCTTAAAAAAAGGTCTGCAACTATCAATGGTCTTAAGTTTACACATTGCTCTAATGCAACGTTTCTGTGCCTTAAAAATGATTTCCCTGTCCGTAGAATTTCCCCAAAAAATTAACCCATAGCGTAGTGTGGATGCGACAAAGCCATGGTAGGCTGTGAGACAATTGTCCTCGCTTAGGATGTTCGATAATTTGGACAATAAATAGGCATATTTACATAGTTTTTCACTCACTATCTTTGTATGTTTTTTCCAATTCAATTTACTGTCTACAGTGAGACCTAGAAATTTTGTAGATTTAACCTCATCTATTTTGGTTCCATTGTATTGAATATTTAAATGGTCCAATTTTGATACATTTTGATAAAAATTCATCAAGTATGTCTTTTCTAAATTAACTATTAAATTATTATTATTCATCCAGATTATAATTTCTTTTAAAGCGTCATTAATTTTCTTTTCATTATCGTCAAATTCATTACATTTTATTGCTAAAGTACTATCATCAGCGAATAATGTCATAGGATGTGATACATTTTTTGGGAGGTCATTTATGTAAATGATAAAGAGGAGCGGTCCTAAAACACTACCTTGTGGTACGCCATATTTTACAAGCCTTGCGTTTGACAGATATTTTGATTCGCGCTTACTTTTAGTGCATATTTTAGATATTTCTGTTGATTGTGTCCTATTACTCAAATATGACTCGATTAAATTTAGTACTTTTCCTCTTATACCATAGGCCTGTAGTTTTCCAATGAGTAACTTATGATCTACATAGTCAAAGGCTTTCGTCATGTCCATATAAAGCGCAACGATTGGTTTTCTTTTATCAACACTTGTAGTTATGTGCTGTAAGAATTCGTAAACCGCCATGTTGATCGATTTACCCTTACGGAAACCTTTTTGTTCCTCTGTCAGTATACCGTATTTTTCCAGGTAAGTCAAAATCATGTGATAAATATACTTTTCAAAAATTTTCGAGATAACAGATACTAGGGCTACTGGTCGATAAAATTTCATTAATTTTTTGTCCTGTTTTTTAAAAAGAGGTTTTATAATTATTGGCTTAAGCCTTTCTGGGTATTTACCGGACTCTATACAAGCGTTCACTACATGGCTAATTGGGTGAGCTAGAATATCACTGACATATTTTAATACCTTTGTATGTATACCATCGTATCCAACACTGTTCTTATTTTTTAGAGATCTTATAATTTTCGTTATGCTGTCTGAAGTCGCAGGTTTAATGAAAATAGATTGACTTTGACTGTTAATTTTTATACAGGTATCTAAATTAGGATTTGTTGGTTTGATTTGGTCAATGAAAAAATTATTGAAAGCTTCTGCAATTTTTAGAGGGTCAGTTATTTCATTGTCATCTACATTTAATTTTGAGATAGGCTCATTTGGAAGTGATTGCTTACAATTATTTATTATATTCCAAGCACTTTTAGATTTATTAGTTGAATTCTTGATAACGTGATTATTTTGTGCCTTCTGTGTCAACTTTATGATCCGTTTAAGCCGTTTAGAGTAATTTTTGAATAATTGTTTATTGTCTGCTGTTGGATTTGAGCGCCACTGCCACAGAAGTTGTCTTTGTCGCCTGCTGCATAGCTTGATTCCTTTTGACATCCATTTCAGTTTTTTCCTAATATTTATTTTTTACGCATATATACGGAAAACTTAGGTTGTATATGAGAAGAAAGGATTCCAAAAAACTACCATATGATTTGTCTGGATCATTAGATTGATATGTTTCTGAGAATGACAAACATTTGATATGTTCTCTGAATTTTTCTAAGTTTTCCTTGCTAAAGTCTCTTTTCTGAGTTCTCCAAAAATCGATTATGCATGTTTTTTTGACGGGACATTTTAATAATTGCGCTGTGTGATCAGAAAGGCCCAAATCAAGTATCTCACATTTGCATCCACGACTTACATTATGGGCAAAGTTGTCTAAACATGTACCACTTTCAGGTCTAGTTGGTTGAGACAGTGCTAAAGTAAGATTGTAACCTAATAGAAACTCTTTGAATTCTCTAGTATGACAATTATTTTCCAATACATTTATGTTAAAATCTCCACATATAATAACACGCCTATTTTTTCGAATACATATCTTATTAAGTAGTGCTGTCATTTTCTCGTAAAAAACTTCTAGGTGTGCAGCTTTTTGCATACTTTTGGGGATTCTATACACGCAAGCTACTATAACTTCGTAGTCAGTGAGCTCTACAGCACAGCATTCTAGTACACCTTTAAGAGACAATTTAGATATGTCCGGCAGATTCCTATATTTTATGCTTTTCTTGACTAATATGCATGAGCCACCTTTATTTTTATCATCTCTACAATAATGTGATGCTAACTGATAGTCCGGTAGAGCTAATAGTTCTTCTCTTCCGGATTGCATGTTATGTTCCGTAATACATATGACATCAATCGTTAATGTCTTTGCATCAAGTTGATTTAGATGTAAAGTTAACAAGTCTGCTTTGCTTATTAATCCAGCTATATTTTGGTGCAAGACATGTATAGTATTAGTCACGAAAAAACTGCTCAGTATCCTTTGTTGAAGTCTTGATCAATGTCGGGCTTTCCATGTTCTGAACTGCGGTCGGCAATTTAATGTCATTAATCATATGTTTTAAGTCTTTAATCATTGTATGAATACCGTTATTATTAATCTTGCCATTGTGTTTTGCAAACATAGCGTAATCGTATGTTAAGTGAAGATTTGAGTCAAGTATGTAAGCGTATTGATGCGTAGAGATGTCCAAGCACAGCAAAGCATTGAACGACTCTATCCTCCAATTAAACATGTCGCTATAATCTGTGCATTTGAATGTTGGCAGACACAGTATAACATTGGTATGATTGAGTCCTTGAACTACTTGACGGATAAAGAAGATCAGCTCAAAGTAGTTATTGGTCGTTTGAAAATCTGTCTCGCCTATCATAACTATGCAATAATCATTCTTGGTAAAAGATTCGAGTGTCTTGTCAATTCCGTTCGATAGTAGGCATTTCACACCGACCTGAGGAATGACTTTGTGACAAATGGAGAAGTTTTCAAAAGTATTCTCTGAAATACTTAAGATGCTATTTACATTATTGCTGCTTATTATTTGTATCTTAGGTAAAGCCTTCTCAGTTTCTTTTTTCTTCATTCTATGTATGTTGGTAGTATTTTCCACTCTTGATTCTATCTGTTCTTTTTGTACAACTTCCGTTTCTGTCTGTGTTTGTTTTTCTTTGTGAATTTTCTTGGAATTCTTAGGAGCAGGTGTTTTTTGTCGTTTCGATGGCGAGTTTGTCACTTTTTTGTATAGCTCATTCTTTTTTATTAGGTCTTCATTAGTTAGCCGCAAATTATTATTTTCCAGGTTCAGCGCTGTAATTTCTTCATGAGCACTGTTGAGTTCTGAAGTTAGTTTTTCAATTGTATATTTAAGTTCTCTAACTGTGTCTTGAGTTTCATCATCGTCATCAGATATATTTGGTAGACTGTTGCTGGTACCGTCAAGAGTGCGATTAATTACAGAACTCTCGTTTATATCAGAGTCAGAGCGATTTCTTTGGCGCCGAAAGGTAATATTTTCAATAAAGTTTTGCATTATTACGTTTTTCTGTGCGTATATTAAAAAAAAAATAAAAAATTGTTTACACCAGACGACTTCGCCTTCTTAAGATTCGAACTTGGGTCTCTTGGGTGAAAGGCAGTCCGTTATACGGCTCAGCCAAATCTATCTTGAAACAACTTGCAAAAATAGTGGTCTGTTTCAAGGACAGTCGCTTGGCCGTTATAAATTATGATCCATAGGGAGGGTATTTTTCAAATTCAATGGTAGTACCAAAAGTATGGAAACTTTTTTTTTTTTTACTTATTTCTCACAAATCGCTTATTCTTCTTGATCACTGTTTACTGTTTTGTAGAGGTTCACTCATCTATGTGAGAAACTATGCTATCACACAAGTTTTACTGTGAGAAATATTACGTTTAATTAATATCACTTTTATCACTGTGTTTATCGTATGATTCTATTGACGTCACTTTCACTGCTTTATTTCACCTTTATGTTTTAGAATAATACACTTTTAGGGCAAATAAACTTGTTTGACTATTTTTAAAGATTTTTGTTTACGGAGCTACTCGTGCGTGGTTGCGGGTACGCAGCGCATTCAGCGCTTTTGCGCAGCGGAAGATGGCAAAACAACCCCTTTATCCTTTAATTTTCCCCAAGTAATGGGAATGATTTCTTATTTAACATGGTAACACTAAACATATCAGTGCTACCAATTCTCTCACGCGTCAAGTTAATGTGAACGCACTGTACCAACACATTCAGCGATTTATTTTTATATTATAGATCAAACTTTTTTGAACCACTTTCCCCGGATACAATTTTTTTGTTACGGACCTAACTGTGTAATCTCCATTTTCAAAATTAAAATCTGCTTTTCATAATCTGATGTTTTTTTTCTTCTTTCCAATGAAATCAGCCAGTCACTTGTTCTATTTTTTCATCCAACTAGCCAACCCAACCAGTCTCGCTTGGCGCATCATTATGCCGCGGCTGGACGGGGTGCGCAGCCGCGCCGCCGCCGGCCGTCACGACTTGCGACAGGCTGGCTGGAACGAACGCGTTTCTTTTTAAATTCTGAAAAAGTAGATTCATTTTCGCTTTTTCCACCTTTTCCAACCGGTCACGTCGTAACCAGCCAGCTGAAAAGTTAAAATAACAAGATCGGCCTGACTCTTAGTGCATCATCCCCAAGACGCAGTGCGTAGTCGCGCCGCTGACTGTCACCATTGAATTTTATTTTAGAAACTCTTTGAGTTTTGGTCATGAATTTTTGGCGTCTAGGTCTAGTAGGCAGAAGCGACCCTGTGGAGGCGGCGGTGTGTGGTGGCCGCACACCGCTGTTAAAGGAGGCTGTCCAGGCATGAACGAGGACGGGTGCCTACGCACAGTGCGCGAGGGCTCCGGTGTGTTTATTGAGATCCCGGAGCCCTCCTCCACACGCACGGAGAGGGCCACCGGGGGGGTTTTAGTTGGTAAAAATCCAACATAACCCGGCTTTCCCCCCAGGAAGTCAGGTATCTTTCTGAAGATTTCCCCCCCGACAAAAAAAAAAAGGTATAGTTCAGCCCACCAACTTAGTCAGTAAATTGACAGATAGAATTATCGTGTTAGTGAAAAAGAGTTGCCAGCTAAAATAGTGATGTGCTTTTAGTCGATAGATTTAACAACATAATCAATTATTATACTATTTTTATTTTTAATGCACTAACCCGGGATTTGCGGGTTCGAATCCCGGCATGGGTGAATTTTTTAGCCTCTAAATAGGTTTTTAAATAATCAATTATTTTCTTAGTACTGTCGTTGAAGACAAATCACGGAAGTCTTATTTAAGAGATAATTTGAACAGGGTGTAACCTGCATAACTTAAAATATTCTCATGACATAATATCTTTTTTTCTTTATTCTGCTTAATCCGAATTTAAAGCCTGATGATTGACAAGCCTGAAAACCCAATATTAATAATATAAGTACAACGATTAAGTTACACTAAAATCTACAAAAAACAAACTAAAAATGAGAATTTAGTTTCATTTCAATTATTGATTTTATATTATACTATTTTTATTTTTCCTCGGGGGAAGGCTTTAATGTTTTGAAGTGGATGGTTGAGGATCCTTAATTGACTCCAAGTAGATATCCAGGAGACGAAAGCCAATAAGTAATGCAATTCACGCAAAGTCTAGATGAGAAGCCGAGGTCAGTCGTAGTTCAATCCAATGGTAGTCCAGATGAAATGCCAAAGTCTGTCGCAATGCTATCAAATCGATGTCCAAGTGAGAAGCCAAAGTCGTCAAAGAACACCAAAAAACCATAAGAACCCATTCACGCTACTACACGCTACTTACTACTAAGTAGAAACGGAACTGAGGCACACACAACCGACACACAAAATTTTAGGCTAAACTGGACTTGATGTGAAAGATGGGTGTTGCGAGAAACCAAAAATATAATTTCAAAGTTGGCAATCACCACATTTTCTAGTAAAGAAAATTAAATAAGTGTTCAAAGCTATATATATCACTAAAAAAAATTGTATTCATAATGTCTTACATAGCTTTCGTGACTTGTAGGATAAATCTATAAAATAAAAAAAAATTAAGCTAAGTCTTTATTTTATGTCGATTGTGTACATCCCTATTATTTTTCTGTCATAAACTGGTCACATCGCAAATGTCAATTTACTGACTAAGTTGGTTAGGCAAACCTTGCATAGGGAGGAAGACTTTGACAAAGGCACTTTCTTCAATCTACCAAACTGAAAATTTGACGTTTATAAATGGCACGTTTACCATAAATAAAAATTGCATTTTGGTCAAAAACTATCTATTAGTTTATTACTTAAACTAGTTAAGCTGTCTAACTACCTATTACTATTTGTAACCATTCTTATTGTAACCATTTATTTACATACATACATAATTTCACGCCTGTATCCCAGAGGGGTAAGCAGAGACCAGGGACTGCCACCTGCCACTTGCCATATATTTAAACTACTTAAATAAGCACCGGTATTCAAAAAACAAATCTTGTACTAACTTTTTACAGTCAGAATATCAAAACGCATAAAGCAAAAAAAATCCTGTATAAAAAGGCATATTCATAGCAGCACTCACGACGCCGCTATATCACACAGCCGGTACCCTCGCTCGTCACCCAACCCTAAATTATGGCGACCGACTATAATTACACGGACCCTATGGATGGTTTTTATCTAAAACACTCTTTTTGGGCAGCGGAGGTACAACCATTCTGATGCCTACTGACCAACTGTGAACAATTGCGAACGATGGTGCCTGACAATCGGCCACAGGAACCTCCACCAATCCGGACTTGGCCAACGTGGTGGAGTATGGCCTATACTTTCCTCAAGGAAGAGACCCGTGCCCCGCGGTGGGTACATAATGGGTTGATGATGATGATGACCACAGGAACAATATGCTATATTGCTCTTGAGAAAGTTCTAAAGTGAACGAGAAATGTTGTACTCGTTACTTCAGCCCACCCGTGACTATGGAAACTGCGATTTAAACAAGAAATTGAATAAACCCGTTATTATTAGATTAGATCTGTTACGTGTATAAATATATTATGTACCAGAACAGCTTTTACACGGAATGTGTCGTTCTTAAACGATAGATATTCATTTTGCTAATTTAATAATCTCTGTAAATTTAGTAATCCCGGATTGCGGGGCTTAAGTATTCACTACGTAAATACTTAAGTAACGTTCTGTCACGCTCTTTTCTGGGAAATTCGAAGAGAGAGCACTACAGTTAAGTATTTATATTAGCAAATTTCTCAATCCAGAAACTAGCCCTTTGCCACGCGAACCAAAGCCCCTTTTGACTCTTCCGATAAAAAATCAAGTGAATCAATCAGTGAACTCGGAATTAAGCCAAGAATGTGTAGTGCTTACGGAAGCTTTAGTTCAAAGATCACAGCGTGTTTTTCAGATTTATTTTTACTATAATTAAAGGCTACACTCACTCCCTCTGAGAGAGTACCTATGCTCTGCATAGGCTTTATAGGCTAGATAAAAAATAGTAACAAGTTGCTGCACTGTTCCTTCTTTACACCTCTCCCCGTCCTCATATCGGCCACAAATCTAATATTACTAATGACAGGATTCGATCCAGCTCAAAATGAACTATTGCTTATACCGTAGGGTCTTCTCTCATACATAGCATACCTACTAGTAAAGCTTGAATCACTTTTGAAAGGGTACGGGTTTGATTCCGGCATGCACCAATGATTTTTTTTTCTCTAAGGTACATTGTAGCAATATTGACTGCTAGAAAAAACATAGTCTGCTCACTATGTTTTTTTAAAGCCTCCTTGTTGGGCACATTTATTAACTAAGCACGACTGGATACTCTCTCTCTCAGAGAGAAGGCCAACTGAACGTTAAACGGGCACAGGTGCTCTTCAATGAAACCTTTATTCATTGGCTGCGTCATTTTATGTTTTTGTTAATCTAATGTTTCATACGTTTTCATTAATGTTTCAAATACAAAGTATTCAATATTTTAATTTAGCATATTGGTCTATCTGTGGGCCGTTCTCCAAAAAACTTGACAAAAATGTTATTACTACCTAAATGTAACAAAATTGCACATAATGTTAGAAGAATGCTTGCCTCTACACACAACTGAGCAACGTAATTAATACTTGCTAAACGTGAAAACAATATGCACTGATTTCACTTCCTAATTATAAACGTTTAACCAATATCTACTGTACTTCTTTGTATATCATTAATTTGTAAGTAATTCAGAAGTTTTATCCATTTTGTTCACGCGTCTTACCCTTGCCTCGCTTTTAATAATCCGCCATTTGACCTTTTAGTGCTAAAACACGCGATTTTGTATGCCAATGATACAAAATCACGTGTTTTAGCACTAAAATTTATCTATAAGTAAATAGAAACAAAACGTCACTTAAGTATTTACTTAGTGAAATTCTCAATTCTGGAACCAGCTCATAATTTCACTATTAGTGTACTTACTTAAAAGGAGAGACTTTTGACGTTAAAACGCTCGACTCGCTTTGTCATGCTACGTAAGCTGGTATCAACGTACAGGAAAATACCCTAGTCACGCGCGTCTCCTTGTCAATGCGGAGTTTATTTATCGTCATTTTTTGGGAGCGGTAATAGTTATGATTATTGTATAACTCCTTTGACTAGTCAATAGTTAGATAGCTCAGAGCGATGGAAGCGGGCGGTGGAACGCCGGTTTCTCAATCGGGGAGGTTGTTGGTTCGATCTCGTCACTTCTCTGCCAATTTCGTCCATTGTCTTTCTGCTGCTTTATTAACGTCATCGACTAATCGTATATTCGGCGGGATTAACACAATTTAATTTATTTAAATTCGTGCAGTTATAGCAATACCAGTTCGTAGCAATACCACTCGCTAACCGTGAAGGAAAGGAGCGTAATCTATCTCTGTCATAAGATTGAGCTATAACATATTTTAAGCTTTCGCGACTTGAACACATTGTTAGAATATTTTCGGGGCTTAATCGCGTAGGAAATCCGCCAGGTGGAAAAGTCAGCGATAGCGGAACATCTGCTTGAATCAGGATCAAACCACTGGATAGAATTACACAAACTATCAGTACTTTCCAACGATCGCCATTATTATAGCCGAATTGTGCGTGAAGCGGGTGAAATTAAGATACACAATTTTTTTAATCGGGAATGTTGTTTCAAACTGTCGCAAACGTGGGATGCGGTCATCAATAAGTGTTCGAGTCGAAAAAAGTCGCATAGCTTATCGTCCGACATTGTCAGTGTAGTATGTCGCAACCCTAATAGTGCTTTGTGATGGCTGATTGAGGGTCACCTGAAACCTTACCAGCCATCAGTCTTCTCGTGACCACGATGACCGTAACGTCGTCGAAACGTCGAGGTAAAATTGCAATAAATTACTACGCAATTTAAGCCCCGAAAATATTCTAACAATAACATTGAGCTATTTTATTTTATTTTATTATTTATCAAAGCCCACAGCACAAAACAATATAAAATAAGTAAATAAATACATAAATAATAATTAATGAACCATGTCATCGATTTTAATAACAAGAAAAACTGCATTCATACATTTTAAAAAACATCTGTACTCCGTTCGGGAATCGAACCCGGTTGTTATGAAAAAAACTCTACACTATTTCTATTTAGATATCGATTGTGTAGGTCTTAAGCAGTAAATGTCTGTATAAAACATGATGTCTAAAATGAATAATATGCATTGTTTTCACATACTTTAATTTACTTTAGTAGGTGCCCGAAGTGACCTCCGACTTTTTCAATACAATATTCAAAACGTTTAGGTAACGATCTTACGATTGCATTTTGTATGAAAACTATGCATTTTATTCATTTTAGATATCATGTTTTATACAGACATTTACAGCTTAAGACCTACACAATCGATATCTAAATAGAAATAGTGTAGGTTTTTTTTTTTTCAAAACAACCGGGTTCGATTCCCGAACGGAGTACAGATGTTTTTTAAAATGTATGAATGCAGTTTTTCTTGTTATTAAAATCGATGACATGGTTCCTCAGAACAGATCTTCGTATGTCTTATAGTTTCAGACTTTCCCATACTGACCGATTTGAATGAGACACCCTGTATAACGAGATCTGTGTAATATGTCCATGAATATTTATGTCCATAAATATTTATTTATTTCTTATGTAATGTCCTGTTAAATATTATAATAACAAGGAAAACTTCGTGAGGAAAGCCTACAGTCTGATGTTAACATAACTCAGCGGATGCTACGTTATACAACGGGCTCACAATGAAGCTTGGAAAACCACCAGGAAGGCCTATGTCCTTCAGTCTTCGTCAAACGGTGATGATGATGAAGGTTTGCAAGAGGTGCGGGCTTGAACCCCGCGTCGATCCGGAACCTTTCTTACCATGTGAAGTTTGTTTAAGTACAGTTAATTATAATTATGAAACGTGTCGACTCTTCACGATGTTATTTTGAGTTAAAAAGTAACTGGCACGTGGCTGATAAAATACTCACTTCGAACCCTCGACCAGTGAGTTATTGGAAAACAATCCCTATTGCTTTACGGATACGTTCTATGGGGGTGTCAAAATTAGCTGGTCTGATGGATAATGTTACGTGGGCACTTTTGGGAGAGCGCGTGCCGTGTTTTAGTATCGATTTCGTTTATGTGAAATGTTTCGGCTAATTGGATTTGATGTTTCAATAATAATGTTATGGTCTACATGCATACAGTTGAGTGCGGAAAAACCTTTGTATTTTAGAGTAGAAATGGTTTAATACTATAATAATAATAATAATATTGGACTTTTTGCATCTACTTAATGAGATGATTTATACAGCGTTCAGTGGTATCTTCACTCACACTAGATGGGTGAAGGGACCACTCCGACGCTGTAGTGTCTGGGACATGGTTTTATAGATGGTGTAGGCTTGCCCAGGACCTATACCATCCTGACAGCTTAGTCGGCCTAGACCACAGGAAAGACTAGTCAATACGTGCGGAGCCAAACAAGCCGCGGGTTTCCTCAAGATGTTTTTTTTCACGTTTAATACTACTAATACTATAGAAGAAGAAGAATCATACATTTAGTGAGGTCACGAGCTCTAACATGTAAGCACTTCAGTACCTTATCAAAGTCAAAATAGTGAATTTCTCATACATCAGGCTCGAAGAGGTTAATGTGACAAGGTTCTAACGTGTTCACATGTTAGTGCACGCTACTGTACTCCAACAGTAAACACAATAACCAACATTCATGACGACCTCTGTGGCGCAGCAGTAGTGCATCTCCCTACCACGCAAGAGGTCCCGGGTTTGAAACCCGTCTGGGGAAAAAAACCCCAGGACCTGGATCTTTACATGTTTGTGTTGTCTCTGATTCCCACGACACAGGGTATCCTAGTCTGGGGCCAGAAGCAATGTATGTGCCTGTATGTAAATGTTATGTTATTGTTCTGAAGCGCTCGTGGCCTAGGCGAACCGAGAGATTGTAATCAATCAGGTCATCGATTGTAATCGGTCAGGTAAGGGATGGATGAGCGTCCCGTGTAGTCACGGGAAGCGCTCGGAAAAATGCCACTACCGGTAGTCCGCTAGGGGCATTTTCCGAGCGCTTCGCAAGGCACGTTAAGCCATTGGTACCGGCTGTCATATAATGGCAGTCGTTAAGCCATGTCAGACGCCCTATGGGCGGCTTGATAACTTCTGACAGTAAGGCCCGCCACTGTCTTAGAATCCTCCACCAACCCGGACTTGGCCCCCGTGGTGGAGTATGGCCTAACCTTCGTGCAATGCAGGAAGATACCCGTGCCCCAGCAATGGGGACATACAAGGGTTGATAACGATGTTATTCTTAAAAAAACATAGAGGACTACAAAAGAGAATGCATAATATAACAATTTTACAAAGATTACACGCGGTGCATCTCTGTTGCTGAAATACGTAGCTCACTCAGCTTTTGCGAAAGATAATTAGCCCACAGCGCATCTTGCATTTTATTCGTACTTTTTTTAAGGAATCTAAAGAGATGAAACGATACTAAAGACCAGTTTCTGAATTGAGAATTTCGCTAAGTAAATACTTAACTGGAGTCCAGAAACCGACCCTTAGGGCCGGAACCTGAGTTGAAAATTTCACTTAGTAACGTTCTGTCACGCTCTTTTCTGGAAAATTCGAAGAGACAGCACTACATAGTTAAAATATTTTCGGAACTTAATCGCGTAGTAATTTATTGCTATTTTACCTCGACGTTTCGACGATGTTACAGTACTACACCTAATAAAAGTCCGTTCGGGAATCTACGTTCGCGCAGACTAGGAAGAAGTGTAACGAAAGTACCCGAAGCTGTAAGTACATTCAACATGATCTTTAACCGATACGGTTAAGGTGCAGAATTGATTGCCGCAGTAGCGCTACCTATTTCGCTCACTCTAATATTGCCAAACTAATAGTCACCTGCATCGATGACGTTGAATCAACCAATAGCAACAAAGGCGCGCGGCCTGCCATAAATTGAAACTATCTGATTGGTCGATCAACTTGCCGCACATCAAAAATTTGGTCATCTGCGCAGGTACATCCGCGAGACTTATATCTTGTGTAGCACTGTACAGTCATCGTGGTCACGAGAAGATTGATGGCTGGCACCCGTTCGCATCTTCGGCTGATAAGGTTTCAGACTACCCTCAATCAGCCATCACAAAGCACTATTAGGGTTGCGACACACTACACTGACGATGTCGGACGATAAGCTATGCGACTTTTTTCCACTCGAACACTTCTTGATGACCGCGAAAGTCACGAAAGTTTAAAATATGTGACAGCACTAGAGTTAACTATTTACTTAGCGAAATTTTCAATTCAGAAACTGGCATTTAGTATTGTTTCATCTCTTCTGATTTCTTTAAAAAAAGTACGAATAAGCTGCATGCGCTGTGGGATAATTGTCTTTAGCAAAAGCTGAGTCAGCTACCTTTTTCTGCAACAGAGACGCGAATTCAATTCGAAGACACGAACAGAAATTGGCCCTAAACTCTTTACTGAAGGAAACTCTCAAATCAAGAATCAGCGGTTGGTATATCGTAATAACATAATTAGTTTGTTTTTCACCTCAATTTTCGCAGACCGAACCCGTATAATCACGCTTTCACTCAAGGGGGCTTGGCTGACAATGGTAGGTACTCCATACCGCCACGCGTTGCCCATTAGGGGGTAGCCAGTGGGATAAAAAAGCCGGACGCGTGTCGATACTTGATACCGCTAGTTTGATTAATTTTGACACATCTTTTTAGCAGCTTGTTATTATAAGGACAGGTTGGGGTAGTGGAAATATATTGCAACGAAAACATTATATTTGACGGCCAATGTGACGCAGCGGTAGCGCATCTGCCTACTGCGCAAGAGGTCCCGGGTTCAAACTCCGGCTGGGGACAAAAAAAACCCCCAGGTCGTGGATGTTTACATGTTGGTGATGTCGTTGTTTCTGGTTCCCACGACACAGGGTATCCTAGTGCGGGGCCAGTAGCAATGTATGTGAGTGTATATAAATGTTATTTGTTGTTAAATGTTATTGAGGAAAAGAATTCTGACATAGTATTTTTTTCTATTTGTAGGCATAGGTCTCTTTTCTCTCCACTTTTTATCTAGAGAAAGGCATTTTATAGAATCTCTTGAGGCATTTTACAGAATATCAATAAATAATTTATGCTGATCAATTCAATTATGTTGCTATAGATGATGTTCAAATTATTGTTTATTAATTATTTTTTATGTTAAATGTATATTCCGGACTCTTCCGACTAAAATTCAAGTAAGTGATACCGGAAATAAGTTAATGCTTACGGAAGTTTCAGTACCGACAAAGAAAATAATATTTATGACCATTTTATTAGATACTTAAAAAAATATTTATTTATGGATACGTTTATTGCACATAAATTTTATAAATAAAAATCGTACAATGTGGCGAACTTAATGCTGCAATGCTATGCAATCCAAAGACCATGTAAAGGTAAAGCGTTCCTTCACGGGGTCTTCTTAAAAGATTTATAGATCGACGTATTACACAGACGATCAAACCATAAATTAACAAGTATCAAGACCAATTCTACCAATCAGTAAGGCCCGCCCCACTGCTTTACAATCCTCCACCAACCCGGACTTGGCCCCCGTGGTATAGTATGGCCTAAACTTCCTGCGATGCAGGAAGAGACCCGTGCCCCAGCATTGGGGACATATTTTATAGGGGTTGATATCGAAAAGACTAATTGTACTAATCGACAACGCGATGTGCATCGTATAATCATGATAAACTACTAATCACTGATGCCGGAAAGTCACCCATTAGCTCAGTTGGGAGAGCGCTGGTACGGTCAGCCAGAGGTCGCGGGTTCAAGTCCTGGCATGGGTGGAATTTTTAGCCTCTAAATAGGTTTTTAAAATTGTCCTCAGCACGGGTTAGTGCAAAAAAAATTGTTAGCAAATAAATATATAGCTCAAAGTTATGATAGAGATAAACAGTGCTCTTTCAGCTGCTTCTTAAATGTACCAATTATGAAACTAGCGCATATTTTCTGTAACAGTGCATTCCACAGCCTAACCGAATGGACCGTGAAGGAGTCACCGTAAGCTCTAGTGTTGTGAGCAAGGATTAACCTTCCTGCGATGCAGGAAAAGACCCGTGCCCCAGCAGTGGGGACTTACAAGAGTTGATATCGAAAAGACTAACAGCCTTACTTATAAACTTGGTATAAGTATTGTATAACTATACAGTGTTTTGTCTCTTTTCTTCCAACTGAAAAT
The DNA here is from genome assembly GCA_934045075.1 of Yponomeuta sedellus. Taxonomy (NCBI): domain Eukaryota; kingdom Metazoa; phylum Arthropoda; class Insecta; order Lepidoptera; family Yponomeutidae; genus Yponomeuta; species Yponomeuta sedellus. The sequence goes on along the minus strand of OW203744.1, from coordinate 10,727,770 downwards.
TACATTCAAATGACGTGAACAAAACAGTGTGTAACTATACCAGGCTTATACGGTGTTAATTAGTAAGACCCTAATTGTACTAATCGACAACACGATGTGCATCGAATAATGATGATAAACTAGAATTGCAGTTTTAGGAAATGCCGCCCAGACCTTCTTTCATCAATCCATCATCCCACTCCACCGCACTAATGAGGTCGCACTTCCGGCGGCGCGCGCGCACGCACCCCCGCGGGGGGCTACGGGCCCCCAGGGGTCCCGCCGGGGGGTCCTTCCACCGTATTGTGCGACACGAGCAGTGTTTTGTTTTAGGGCGCCCCTTGTAATGTGTGAAATGACAATTAACATATTGGCATCACGAGTGGAGTTTGATTGACAGGGTTAAGTTTATTTTTATTTTTATTATTATTATTAAATTATTTCTTGTACCAGTAAATATTGTAGAATTGGCGGGCCTAATATGATAAGATAAGAATATTTTTTATTGTACACCAGAGCACAGATTATAAAACATGTGAAGATACACAGTACAATTGGCGGGCCTATTGCTAAAAGCAATTTCTTCCAGACAACCTTACGATGGAAAGTTGTTGAAGGAAATAAGAGACGGGTAGTCGGTGCAAATATGAATATATTGATACACTACTTATATAAATAACAATATACCTACATAAACAGTTACACACATAGTTATGATAAACTTAGGTACATAAATACGTTATAATAACAATCTACGCGATGAGGAAATAAATACAATATTGTGTACAAATGGAGACATACGGAAAAGATAAAATGAAAAGGACAATGCACGAATACTAAACTTGCAGGGACAGATAAAACTCATTAACCTTGCTTTTAAAGACAGCTGAGGAAGGGGAACGCCCTAATACTGAATAGTATTTTATTCTTTTATTCTAGCCAACCAACAGGTGCCGTGGAGAAGGTGGAGTGGGAGAAGTGCCAAACAGTGAGATGATATTTTAATGTAATTATCTTTTAAAATTAAACATTACTATCCGTGCCTTATACTAATAGGTGCAAATTTAATATAGTGTGGCCATTAGTGCTATGCACTCCCTGAGGTATGCGCGGCGAGGTGGGAGGCGAGGCGCCACGAGCGTTGACGGCGCACTGACAGAGCGCAGCAGCCAGCAGCCGATTCTCCCCCCCGTCTCACCGCGCGCATACCTCAGGGAGTGGACAGCACTAATGGCCACACTATAGTAGTAGGATGTTATTGGGCATTCTGGACCAGCTTCCATTCGTTTGAGCTCACGACGCACCGCGCCGGTTGGCGCGGCTTGTCGCTCTCTCAAACTCATTACAGCTATTCCAGAATACCCAATAACATCGAGTGATTCTAATTTATAGTTTCAATAATTTTACGAGCAACCTACACAGTTTATGATAAATTCCATCAATGAAAACGAATGACACTAGGAAGCTTGAGTGAATGCAACTCACCATCATCTTGGTGGAGATAGGTCCGCATAGTCACTGAGTTGAATTAAATAAAGGATCCCCAAGCTCAACTGAATTGTATTTACCCACTAGCTATGTTTTGTGCAGTTTCGTAATATACTAGATAAAACAGCACACATTATTTGCGGTATCGGTTAGGTTTCCTCATTAAGACAATGACATGAAATATTCCAAGTGATACTTGTATTTACCCAGTCATAGTTTTGTGACCAGATTGGCTTCTCCCACTGAATGAGTTTAACACCACTGGTGTCTACTTTTCATAACAGTGACACAAAACTTTGCTTTTTCAACCCAGTTTGTTTTGTAGTCAGATTGACGTCTCCCACATGAACAAGGTACAACACCACAAATTTTGTTATCAGATTGACTTCCCGTGATGGCCCTTCATACAATAACATAAAAGTACAATTTCAACTTAATCATATTTTGTGGTCAGATTGACGGCTCCCACTGTTAGAAAGATTCAGCACCACAAATTACTTTGTGATCAGATTGACTTCATGTGATGAACCTTCTTGCGCAACAGTGACACAAAACATTTTCGTCTTAACTGTATTTTATGGTCAGATTGACGTCTCCCATTGTAAAAAAGGTGATTCCAACACAACAAAATTTTGTGATCCTTTTCATGTGACACAAATACTGGGTGATTGGCAGAACCAGGAAATACTTGTATTTTAGGCATATTTTATGGTCGGCACAAAGAATACCTTACTTTTCCCACAAAAATGTTAGTGATCAGATTGAAGTCTCCTGTTTATCGTTCACTACGGAAAACACAAAACATTGCACAGTAGGAAAAATGTACTTCTACAGTTACTTGAATCCTTGGGTATACTTAAGTAAAATCGTGAATTAATGATAATATCACTGACACATAAAAGTATACTTTCATTAATGGAAATCTATTTCCTACTAACGTGTCACTTTAGTTAACGCGAATGCGAATATGATAGGTGGCTGGCAGGGATTGTCAACCTTTAGCTGTTGACGCAGGAGTTATAAATTTGATACGAAGTATACACGGTGTAAGAAAAAATATGTTGTCAAAAAGTACAGTTTTATTTATAAAAGTTGGTTCCTTTGAACATTCCTTAAAGGTATTCCGGTAATAAAGCATTTTCCATGTTATTATTTTTTTAAGACTTGATGTTAAAGTATTTTAAGAAATCATGATTTTGTAAATACGACCGACAGCATTTTGTCTTTTTTTAATTGAAACTTGAAGATATTATTCTCATCCCATTATACGTAACTGAACCTATGCAGATAGTTTTATATTTTTTCAACAGTTTTCTAACATCAGTTCTCGTTCATTTTCTATCTAAATTTATCTGTAACATACAGTAAAATAAATACAGTAAATTTTACATAACCCATAAATAAAGAATTTAGAGGGGTCATAATATTTTAATGTATCACCTACATAAGAGATAACCAAAGGTTGACTATACTAGCTATACTCTAGTCTAAGATCCACACGGAAAAAACTCGTTGCATCAAAATATTTAGCTGTAGGTATCATTAATACCTAATGTTTGACTTTCACATAATATTGTGGAGTCTACCAAATGTTTTATAAAGAATACCTAGATAAGTATTATTTATCCTGAAATACATTTATATAGTAATTTCATCGATATCATACGATGTTTTCTATGGATAAGCTAGAGGAATTAATTATAATTTCCTATTTAGCTCATCATCCGATTTCTGGTAACTGGAAATAACAGTTTATTTTCTTCTGCTATAGTGAAATATTCACCCAATTCGAACATTATCTGATTAAGATCAAGAAAATCTAAAGTAAATTGCAACATGTGTATCTAGGACTATTTACTCCTACCTAGGTATGAAACCTACGAATTTGCTACGTTAACGTTATTGGATCCGTTGCAAGCTTCTGATTGCGAAACATCTTACCTACAATAATCGATATATTGGTCACATTATGTTGCAATGGCAACCAGCCACATTAACTTGAGCTATTAAATAGTGCTGACATTATGAGAATAACATATAGGCTTGACCTTGCTACCGGTCAAGATGATTTGGTTAAGTACCTACTTTAAAAACCTATTTAGAGGCTAGTTAGAGAGTACCTACTTTTGAAGGCAAAGCAAAAATTTTGGGTGTTCGATACTAAAAAGTAATATGTATTACTTTTATCAACAATCACCTATATTCATACACCTATAAATAAAGGCGATTTTCGCATTTACTTCATTACAGTACTTGTAATAAAAAAACAACATACACATTTAGGATATAAACCTATAACACCCTGATTTATCTAAAATTCTCATCACTTCCGATAACGTGATAACGCTGTTCAGTACAGTCTCCGTGTGGTGTAATTATCTACGACTTCCTCGCTACCAGTCACTCCATCGGTATCAAAATGTTAGTAAGTATATTTATTTACATCCTAATTTTTTTTTTTTTACGTGTTCCACTGACTAAACCGTATTAGTCCCTATATGAAAACTATGTCCCGAACTATGTCTAAAAAATATGTTCCAGTCACTACATTTATCTAGTATAGTAATTACAATACGGTGTATAAATCGTTTAGGTTAAATGTATAAGACTGGTATAAAACTATGTTATTATTATTTCAGGTCTGACTCCGAGTTTGAATTCTCTGGTGTACCTATTGCTGTGCAGTCGAGTAAGAAGCAAAAGACTCCAACCAGCTCCAAACGCAAAGCATCGAGCTACGTTGAGGAGACAGTTAGGTAAGAATACAATACATCTATAGTTTATTATAAATGATTGTACACTTTACACATCGTTTCAAATGACGATTCCCTCGATGTAATCAAGCTGTTGATGAAAATCTTGGAACATTGAAAGAGATAACAACTGTTTATTTGTTTGTTTCATAACTAAAAGTTGTTTATTCGTCTTAATAATTCAAACCATAGGTTTGACCCTTAAACCTTATTTTCTATAGCCTAAAGCCGGGCCGCTGCACCATGTTACGCGTGTTACAAAAAACGTAACACTTAAATATAATAAAAGTGGGACATGGTATAACACGTTAGGTACTTGTTATATAACGTTACGTTACGTAACACGTAAAGTGTTAATACCACTCCCCATTTTTGTTTTAATAACGTGTTACATTTTTTGTAACACGCGTAACATGGCGCAGCGGACCCGGCTTAACATTGATCGTTACGGTAAATGTTTACATCCAGGGAAAAGTTTACTGGAATAGAATTAGTCTCGTTATATTATTCGTTGTTACGTTGTCGCGTCATTTGACTCTAGCACACCGCTGAGTCATTGAATCGTTGATTACATTGCAGGCATGTACTCGTAAAGGTTAACATGCTGTCGACTGTTTACTTTGCATCTTACTAGTCGTGGGTTCGATACCCGCTTCGCGTAGTATTTTTGTTTTCCATGTAAGATATGCTTATTAAGAATCACTTGGGATATTTGCTTATTAAGAATGACATATATGGGATAGATCAAAAGTAGATATGTACCCTTCATATTAAACTATCATCCACTTCATACTCGTTCAATGTATGTGTATCTCCTATAGATAGCCTACCCAATCGGAATATAGGTATAAGTTTATGAAGGTACTTATGTTTTAAAATATATTGTTCACTTTTACAGGTCTGCAAGCACCTTAAAGAAAAAGACGGTGGGAGATCTTTTCGGGATTTTGCGAGACGCAGAGAAGGTCGCTAAAGCGACTCCCGAGCAGCACCAACTGGGGTCGAGTCTAGTGACGCGGGTCGCCAATGGTCACGTTCGTCGGACAGCAACGACGGAAGGAGAATTCTATATAGAATTGAAGGTCTACAACACTACCGATGCTGCAAGTACCAACGTTCAAGAGAGGTGGAAAAAAGCGTTGATGGTAATAAAATTGCAGACTGATACGGACACACCGCACTGGGACGTATTACAGAAATTTATTAAACAAGTTTATTCACTGTATGATAATAGTGAGGCGAGTTTTTTTAGATTTTAGGCGAGACTGATCCGACTGACCCTTACTACTACGCGCAAAATATTTTGAGTGGGTTCGATAGTGATGTCGAAGAAATACGAAACCCGGCTCCATCAGACGTGGGGAAGCGGAAAAGTAAGACTTCAAGGAAACGGGTTGCAAAGGACTCCACGTCTACATCATATGTGGTTAGCAAGGCGGCAAGAAGAGGAAATCGGTTGATAAAAATAGAAGTATTCGACTTAAATGAGTGTAAGGACACAAACAGTGAAAGTGCGGTGTTAAGTGCCCAATATGTTGTGATAGATCCTGTAGACGAAATAATGGACATGGTGGAAAACGTAGTTAAGAACATTTCTAAAAATATGTGCAATAGTTATTAATTTCGTTTTAAATTAAAAATTAATTAAATAAAACATGTTTTCTTTTTTAAATACATTTACATTTATTTCTTACTTTCAATAAAAAAGTTACATAAATACTTGCTTATTCTAAATAAATTCTATAACATTATTTTCATAAAACCATTTCTTGACACATAGTACATTTTTCAACGCACATTGTTTGTGGTGAGAAAAACACGTAAAATTGCATACACTATATTTATCATGCAGGTATTTTATATTAGGACATTGATTTTCCTCGATATTAATAACACAACAATCACCACAAAGTTTATTTACCCACATGATTTTTTCTAAACCTTTTACAAAAATTTTCTTATTCCTCAATAAACTATAAATTAACCTATGAAATTCGCGGTAGTCAATAAAACCTTCACGCCAATAAATTCCTCTATTCTTTTCCAACCAAACAACTTGCTTTTTTTCGCTATCTGATAAAGTAGAAAATGGATAAGGAGGTTTTACTAAGTAGACCATAGTAAATTCTTTAGTAGCGAGAGCAAACTCTTTAATAATAAAATTATTTTTATAATCTCTAAATCCTTGTAAATCTACAAAAATATGTTCAGAATTCATGTTATTTTTTTAACGATGTTAGAAAGTGGTTTATATTCGATTACACAATCGTTTAGTATGAGGCAGTAAGCAGAAGTTTGATCTGGTATTTCTAAATCACTCTCTATTTCTACTCTAACATCAATGGGACCTGTCTTCAGGGTCTCATTTTGCCTGCAGCAATCTATTACAAATAATGGTGCTTTATCTTTGAAATCCTTCAGATTTAACAACGGCTCACACCGACGTCCATAGTAAGACTGTTGGAATCTAGCGTACTGCTCATATAATATCATATACCTTTCTTCAGTAAACTTAATATTGAGACTTTCATATGGAAAGTAAGTTGAATTTAAAAAAACCTTGACATCACGTACATAACAATGATCAAAGTGAGACATGTCTTTCATACCTAAACTTTTCCGATTAGTTTGTAAACCAATAATCACATAACGTGGTTTCTCTAATTGAGATGTGGTTTTTATAGACCAAGTATGTTTTGTAGTCTGTGGTAAAAGAGGGTATTCATAGAGATCCCAATTCCTAAATGCTAAACTGATAGGTCTATCTTTCTCCAAACATCTCAGCAAGTTAACTCTTTCACGATCAGATACTTTTATATGCGGTACTCTCCATACAATTTTGTTAATGGTTATGTCATCTAACACTTCATTAGTGGTTAATTTAATAGAATTAAGGTTTGTATTACTACGCAAAAGAACCAGCTCATGTTTACAGTTCATTATTATTTTATTATAATCTTCAGCGAAACCTAAAACTTTATTCAATGGGATACAGGCGGAAAAATTACCAGTAGTATTTTTTATTCCATCAATGTCCCACCCCCATAGCCGTGACATTTTTGATTCATTTTCATTCATCGAGAGCAATGATTTAATAGTAGTTGTGATCCCAGCATTTTTTATCCTATCAATTTCTACGCCATTTAGTTCATATCGAATGTCTTGGAAAAGAAAAAGCGCTGCATTATTCACCAACTCAATATTACTCACTCTCTCTTTTTTATCGCCATTTGGACGGTGCACTGTGATAGAACCTTCGATGTATAGTGTACTCTGTGACGGTAAGACGTATAAGTCTTGTTGATTGATGGGAATGCGTATTTCATCGTTTTTGTTAAAACTATTAATGTAGGGCTTATACGAATGGATTTGGTAGCTTTCAATGCTGTTGTCGTAGGCGAAAGAATCCAAGATATTTAAGATATTCATTTTATGACTTTTAAGTATCTGAGAAATTGTTTATTTTCCTTAGTCAGTTTTTTCTTTTTAGCAGGTGGTTTCTGTTGCGGTGGATGTGTTGTACTGAGATCTTTGGTTTCGGGTACCAATGTTTTATTTATGAAATCTATCATTTTCGTCTTAGGTGTAAATATAACTGTAGTTCTTCTTGTCGTAGATTTATAAGGTTGTTATTTGCATCCAAAATCCTTATATTAATCTCGCTAACTGTATTTTGATTTACTGGGAAATATATCAAATTTTTTGGGATTTCTATAATCCTGTACCCTGGCGGTACATTAGGTGCAAATTCGTAAATTATATGGCTAGGCTTCCCATTTATGTACGATCCGCTCACGATATCACATTCTATTCGAACGATGGTTGTTGGTAGAATGTTTACAGGGAAGAGAGACTCATGTAATATATTAGCTTTAAGAGTCTGATTTCCAAAACCCAATATCCTTCCGATTGAACCGGATTTCTCAAAATGAATATCTTTTGAACAAATTATTTTTGTGCTCAAAGTGTTATTGTTACATATCAAATTAAACGTACAGTCTACTAAATTTGTTTTTAAAAAGTCATTTATATCTAATAGCTCGTATGATCCTTCGGGTATTTCAATCATTTCGTTGTCGCCATAATGAAATTTGTTGTTGTAGCATTCTATGTTAGGAATCGAATTAAACGTCGAAAAAAAGATCAGCCCACATTCATATTCACCATCAAGCTGCAGAGCCGGCGAATAAAATGTTGACAAAGCTGGTTTACAACCGGTTATTGATAGCGTGAATGACATCGTAATAATGGTGAGAATAGTTTATGATTTCTTAATATAAATGTTTCAACCAGAATGTTTTTAAAAATTTTATGCATAAATGACCGCAATTATAGGTGTTGTTTTGTTGATAGTTCATATAACTATAATAAACGTTAGTGTTTTTTGTTAAGTACTTGATTAATTCTACAGGTGGTTTTAAACCATAACTATCAAAGTACACGCTGTAATTATTTATCTTAATGTAGGCTACCCAGTGAGTTCCCGGATTTATTGAATTATCTAGATTCAGGATAGCGCACTCGATGTTATTTGATTTGCTTGGTAAAGTGTCTCTCATATAGACACCTCGAAAGTATGGGATGTCCCGAGTATAATATATTAAATCTATATTACTCAGTGCTCGTCTGGGTAACCTTTTAACTAGTTTTTTGAAGAATGTACGCACAATCCCTTACCTGTCTTGTATGGTTTGATGTATAAACCTTTGCCTAAGGAGATCGATTCCATCATTTTATTGTGACGCACGGATTCAGAAAGATTTTTTTGGGCTGACTTGTAATCATTAACTGCTTTTGCTATTCCACCAATACCTCCAGCTAAAGAACCCAATGCTGATAGACCAGCAAAAATAGGAATGAGTGGAAGTATTCCTCCAGTTTTAGGGATGGGAATAATTCTTGGCAGCTTCATATTATTTTTCTTATGAAATATTTTTTTTGCTGCTAAGTATGCAAACTGAATAGCATCTTGAATATTTTTAGGTTTCTTTTTTTTCAGATGCGATTTTAATTTAGCCATAGAAGTTTTGAATGATTTAATTCCAGCACCCGATTTAATTTTTGCTTTCATTACTTTATTCACCAACCATGATGCAACTTTTTCACCTCTGCTAGCATCTTCTGATTTTAATCGTTGCTTTGCCATCTTTCTTAGCTCTAAGTCAGCCTTATGCCGATCTTCTAAACTTGAATACTTTGAATAAGCTATGTCGTGCAGCATACAAGCGCTGTCCAAAGGGTTTATGCCTTTATCGCCTCTTTGCAAACGTTCTTGTAATCGAGTACCTGGACCGCAGTAGTTGTAGCCTGGTAAGTGTAACTCTATTGGTAAATTATTGATTAAAGTATTGAGAAGTCCTTTCCCTTTCATAACTAACGATGTAATGAAAAATAAGTTAACTAATCTGTAGTAATATACTTCAATGCTTTATTATAGCACTTTTATTAATCCAACTATTTTCCTCTTGACCTAAGCCGAGCCATTTAACAAGATATTTGTTTCCCTTTTTTTTAATTACCTTCTCAACTAAATAAATATTGGGACAGCTAGTTTTTTGCAGTTCGTGTTCGTAAAAACAACCTTTTATTGGTATACAATGTTGATCTCGTATGTAATATGTTGTGGGTATAGATTTTATTACTTTTACAACAGTGAATAATTCGGTAGACCAGTTTGGTGTATATCCTTTTTGAAAATCTCCTTTGTGCTTGCTGATACGGACAAAGTCTCCAACACGAAATTTAATTTTCTTTGCAGGTAAGGAAGGTTGTGATTTGTTTATATTACATGCAACGAGTGATTCATTTAACTTGTTTATTTCAGACGGCATATGTTTTGTAGTGCGATGCATAGTATTATTATAGCTCTTAACTATATCACATAAAGGTTCTCCAATCCACTTATAATTTCCAAACAAGCTAAAATGTTTAAACAACTTGCTCTTCAAAGTTCTTATTAATCTTTCTACTATAGACGCTTTTTTTGTTGAATAAGTTGAATAATGATTTATTTTCCATCGGTTCGTAAGCTTCTGAAAAACGTCATTGTGAAATTCGGTACCCTTGTCGGTTTGTAAATTAGCAGGTGATCGGCCTTCTTGTAAAACCTTATCAAACGCTAGAGACACCTCAGTTTTTGTTTTATTCTTTAATGGAGCGATCCATGCGTATTTAGAAAAAGCATCGATGACTACTAAAATAAATTTGAATCCTTTGTTAACCTTCTGATAGTTTTGCATATCAATCAAATCGGCTTGCCATAAATCATCAATCCCTTTTAAAATAACAGAACGACGTGGGAAATTTCTTCTAGCTGCTTTATGGATTTCATTTACAACAGATTGTTTGCTCATGCTGGTTTCGATGAGTCTCTGAGTGCTACTATATGATCTTTAATAATATTACTCGCTTCTACCTTTGAACACTTCTCATCTAACTGTTTCTGTAGCAGTTGTATTTGAGTTTTTATACTTTTAAGTTCATTAATGAAATCTTGTTTTTTACAATATAATTTATTGTTTTTTTCTACATACTCCTTGCTAACAGCTTCATCTGCTGCTACAGCTAACGGTAATCCTCTCAATATACATTGTTTTAAGTCGTAAACTCCTGACTCATTTTTACTTAGCCCTGTGTTTATAGGAACCAAATTTAATGGATCTGACACACGCAGTCTTTTATGAACATGATGTCCAAATTTATCTATATTCATCTTGTAAATAGTGTGAAGGTTAGAGTAGAAATAAAATAAAATATAGATTACATAAGTATTTATTCATTTTATATCACACCACGTTTTTTCAGTTCTGTTAAAACTGATACAATTTCATCATCTAAGCCAGTATTACCGGCATCTTTCGAAGCTATTAATAATTTCAATGTTTCAACTAATTCGTTTGGATCATTCCAAAAAATGTAATCTACTTTGTTATCAACTTTTTTAAGCAATGATAAACCCTTTCCTTTGGAAACATTGGCGGAACATAATAAGGGTTTTACAATTTGTAAATACTTAAATCCTCTGTTGCTATTGATTGGTTGATTGGGATCATATTTACGTCGATGAGCGTTTGTGCTTATTAGTATAAATTTATAATTCCTTTTATCATCTTCAGTGATAATGTTTAGATCAGGATTTTTTTTGTAAAGTAATTCACTGAGTCCATTAGTTTTGACATACGAATGACCTGCTATTTCAAATGCATCATTAGTTATGGAGAGCGGTGCTGATCCTATCATAGGTTTTCCATTTTCCAATCTAATTCCATAAGGTACATCTTTGAATACTTCTGATGATAAAGACCATGACGATAAAGACTTTGCATTTGGTGTTGAAGCACCATCCGAATTTGTTTCAAAAAATATGTCACTCATGTTATTTCTAAGACTTTGATTCAGTTCAGAGTCACTTATGTTATCATCGCTGTTACTAGCATTCGATACCTCTTGGAGTGATTCCCTTGAAGAGCTAATTTCAGAAAATTTTCGTTTCTTCGTAGGTGTAGACTGTCGTGCTAAATGTTCAAGCGAATCAACATCTTCATTACTTAACTGTTCTTGATACGGGGTTCTCGTTAGCTGTTTAAGTGGATCTGTTACTGGTTTGAACATAGTTTCTAATGCCAACTCAGAATCCATTTTAGTATTTTTCATGTTTTGAACCTTCTTTTTAACAGCCTCAGCAGACTTAATTATTTGTTGTTTAATTGATTTTTCATCACACATTTTTTCTTATTTTACAACTACTCGCATATAAAGAAGATAAGAAAGTGGCTTCTGATTTAAAAAAAACGGCATTTATGTATCTCACTCGTCGAAAGTAATAAAGGTGTCGAATTTCATTCTGTAGCATCCGTTATTTCTTTGACAGTCTTTATTAATCACTAAATAGCTAAATGTATCTTTCCAAACTTGTGAACAAAGTTCGCGAAATTGATGCCAAGGCATATCAGTGTTCACATGTTCATCATAAATATGACGTAAGTTAATATCATCCTGTTTGAATATGATGAGTAGATTTGCATTGTCGCGAACCAGTTGTTTTGGGACTTTGCTATAAGTTTGGTTCAAATAAAAACAGTCTATATTTTTATGTCTACCCATGGCAAAGTAATCACGAATGTTATTTTGATTTTCACAGGCAACATCGTCGAAAATAATGACAGAATTTTGAGACGCTAAGCTTGGATTTAAGACTTCTTTGTTATCGCGATATTTATAATAACGTATTCCTGGAACGAGATTCATTACCTTCTCTAAAAATATGTATTTTGGTTGATACAACGTTTTCGAATAAACGTACACGTTACGGAAATGTAAACCATTAGGATGTAAAAGTAACCCAAGGACTAAGTTTGTTTTTCCGCAGTTAGACGGTCCGCAAACTATACAACGGATGGTGTTTGGTAAAAGCTTTCCGTGACGATATGTATTTTTTTCAGATCCTACATCAATATTCTCAAGATTTAGTGATGTAGGTTGTTTAACAAATTTCATTTTTGGAGAAATATGTTACCAGTGATGTCCTCATTACTGAAATGCGATCATCACGATTAAACTTCAGTATTTATCTGTGTTACTAACATCATTTCATTTCCTGCCGCAAGTAAAATTCAGAATCAATCAATATTATTGGGTATTCTGGAACAGATGTAATGAGTTTGAGTGAACGACAAGCCGCGCCAACCGGCGCGGTGCGTCGTGAGCTCAAACGAATGGAAGCTGGTCCAGAATGCCCAATAACATCCTACTTATAGTACTTCGATATCGACCCTTGTACATCCTTACTGCTGCGGTACGGGTCTCTTCCTGCATCACAGGAAGGTTAGGCCATATTCCACCACGGGGGCCAAGTCGGAGTTGGTGGAGCATTATAATAGTACATCATCATTATATTCTTTTTAGTGCACTAACCCATGCTAAGGACATTTTTTTAAAACCTATATAGAGGCTAAAAATTCCACTCATGACGGGATTCGAACCCGCGACCTCTGGCTCTGGCACGGATAGCCAGAGGTCGCTGGTTCGAATCCCGGCATGGGTGGAATTTTTAGCCTCTAAATAGGTACAATTCCACCGAACTGCGATCCCCAACCCGCATGCCCAGCGTGGGGATTACGGGCATTACTCCCTATGATAGCCAACGTGGCGCTCATTAGGGGAGGGCTATGTCCAGCAGTGGACTAGTATAGCCTGACAACGAAATAGGTTTTTTAAAATCATCATCAACGACCCGTTATGTCTCCACCGAGGGGCACGGGTCTCTTCCTGAGGAAGGTATAGGCCATACTCCACCACGGGGGCCAAATTTGGATTGGTGGAGGCTTGCAAGACTAGCGGCTGGCCTTACTGTCAGAAATTTTCAAGCCGCCCTATGGCCTCTGAGTTGGCTTAACGACTGCCATCTATCGACGGCAGCCGCCACTAACTGCTTAACCCCTCAGAAAGATGCCACTAGTGTTAGTCATAGACGGTCACCCATCCGTGCAGTGTACACGCCCTATGTTGCTTAACCTTCGAGATCGCTTAAGATCACTCAGGCAGCCGGGGCTATGGAGCCCTTAAATACTTGCACCCTACCCAGTTAAGTAAGGAAAATCTATGCGAAATCCACAGTTGAAGTTACTAGTGAGATATATATAACGGAATAAAAAAGCCACTTATTTCATAATCGTTTCCGATTCCGATTTCGCCGAAGATATTCATTTATTCATCCTCATTCATATTTCGGTCTGATTATTCGTCTCTTCAATCCTCTTACTCGTTCACACCTGTTCCTAAATCGATTTTATCTCGATTTGCATTTAATCGAGTGATTCAGAGATGGAGTCGATCACGCCATGGTGCAATATGGTCGGATGCATCTGGTGATGTTGAGTAAACTTGGCGCGGTAGTTTTGTATGCAAAATGGACTTTCCTTCGATTTCATGCTTGATTGGCTTTTTCCTTCACTAAAGGCCGGTTTCTGAAGAATTCCACTAAGTAAAATAAAAGAAAAAAAAATCATGGACATATTACACAGATCTCGTTAGCCCTTAACTAAGTACAACTAAATGACTTGTGATATAGGTGCTAACTCGACGATAGATTTAATACAATAAATACATAATAACCTTCAATACCCGTGACAAACTAGAAAAGTTCGTTTCCTAGTTTGAGCCGGCCGGGGATCGAACGCAAGACCTTCGGTTTTACAGTCAGCGTGCCAAAGCGCTGCGCCACCGAGGCCGGCCTACCTCCTTACCTCCTTATTCATAATAATACTCTGCTAACCTAAAGCATTGCTAATTCTCACTCTGTCTTCTTCTATTGATTTAAGTCAGAATGAAAAATAACACTCTTTAGCAGCTGTTTTAAGTTATAAAAACCTATTTAGAGGCTAAAAATTCCACCCATGCCGGGACTCGAACCGCGACCTCTGGCTAACCGTACCAGCGCTCTTCCAACTGAGCCAATAGGCAAGTGCCGGCATCAGCGAAATTTCGAACCTCTTTACAATATTCTCTGTATTATTTACAAGCAGCGACATCTGGCTTAAGTAAATTGCATCACTTACAGTCCCGACTACCTACTTTGCAGTTACAGTTTTTACATCGGAATGATATCGCTGTACCCACATGATTATACTATTTTTATTTTTAATGCACTAACCCGTGCTAAGGACAATTTTAGAAACCTATTTAGAGGCTAAAAATTCCACCCGGGGCTGTAAGTGATGCAATTTACTTAAGCCAGATGTCGCTGCCTGTACGTAATACAGAGAATAGTGTACCTAAAGAGGTTCGAAATTACGCTGATGCCGGTGAGTCGCCCATTAGCTCAGTTGGAAAGAGCGCTGGCACGGATAGCCAGAGGCCGTGGGTTCGAATCCCGGCATGGGTGGAAATTTTAGCCTCTAAATAGGTTTTTAAAACCCTTAAGAATATAAAACAACCTCAGTTGGTATGAAAATAGAATAATATAAAAATAAGTCGTATTTGATCATTGTCGCGCTGTACCGAATGCTAATGTTGGTACGGTGAACTGCCCACATCCTCATACAGACACGACGGAATTTTATTTATGGAGGCTCTTGTCAATAAGTGGCTTTATCTCTGAGTGTCCATCTCTGGAATAGTCCAGATAGATTTGAAATAGTGATAGTGATATAAAATAGTGAACTCAGTAATAAGTGGCCTTCATTAGTACGGCCGCTGCCCCCGGTTTCTCGTACACTAACAACCTTTTGATCTACTGCATGTTAAGTGTCCAATCAGTTGGTCCGAGTTCATACAAAAAATGTTCATTAAGATTGCTAATTGTTGTTCGATTGTTATTGTATACCATTACTTAGAATTTGTTCATGTGTTCTCTATCTATCTCTAATTAAAATCATTACATAACACAACTGAAGCGCTTTTTACGATAGTTAATTTCTGTGGGTTGTAATGTTTATGCGTAACACAGTCCATAAATAAATATTTAAGGAAAACTATTATAACATGTCAGAGGCCTTATGGGCGGCTTGATAACTTTTGACAGTAAGGCCCGCCACTGTCTTACAATCCTCCACCAACCCGGACTTGTCCCCCGTGGTGGAGTAACCTTCCTGCGATGCCGGAAGAGACACGTTCCCCAGCAATGGGAACATAGGTACAAGGGTTCATATTCATATTCATTCATATTCATATTCATTTATTGCATTGTCATGTCTCATTACAGTTCGTATTTGTAATTTTAAAAGTAGGTACATGACACCCTGTAAGGGCACTACAATAATATTAAAACATATTAAAACAACAGTATTGAAACGTAATAGGTATAACATTGAGCCTTAAATTATTCATCTATATTATCCAGTATCTTCACGCAGAAACATTATCATCATATATTATAATATTGTTAGAATATTATGTATGTACATTTAGGCAAAAAACAGTGTAAATATCAAAATACATTATTTATGTTGGCCTCGGCAACGTATATTTTAATCACTCGAAAAACTCATGCAGTGAATAATAGCATTTTTGGACCAGGTACTTATTAAGTGCATTTTTAAATAGTTTATTTCTAATTATGTCTTTTATTTGTGTTGGTAAGAAGGAGTTAAAAACTTTTGCTGCCATTGTAAGAAGACCAGAGTTGACCATTTCTAATTTCGCTGTACTTGTGGCTAAGCATTTTTTAGGTCTTAAGTTTTCGGGTCTTACATGTGGAGGGAACAATTTTGTGTTATTTATAACGAAGATGCACAGTTCAAAAATGTATAACGATGTTACAGTTAGGATTTCGTATTGAATAAATAATTTTCTACAGCTCGTCATTGAATCTATATTCGCAAGAATTCGTATACACTTCTTCTGAAGCTTATTAGCATCTGTACTATTTCCCCAAAGCATTATTCCGTAACGGAGCCAGGCTTGTGCGTGTGCGTTGGCATGGTATGCGCACGAAGTAGTTTTCAGGTCTGTTGTCCTTTTTAGCTCAGATAACGCGTACACGAAGCTCGAAAGTTTACTGGCTACTTTCGATATGTGACTTTTCCAATTTAGATTGGTGTCTAATATTATTCCTAACAGGCAGTGTGAGTCTACTAGCTCTATAGAAGTTCCGTTATATTGATACTGTACATCTAAGGGGCGCCTCTGGTATGGTTTAAATTGCATTAGTTTGGTTTTTTGATAGTTAATTTTAAGATTGTGACTGTTTAGCCAAGCCTCTAGTTTATTTAAATTTGAATTTAACGTTTGATTAATTTCTTCTACATTCTGATAAGGTAAAATAAGAGATATGTCATCTGCGAACAGTATACATGAAATGTCGATAATATTTGGTAAATCATTAATGTATATTAAGAAAAGTAAAGTTCCTATCACGCTGCCTTGAGGGATAGATTTACTAAGGTGAATTTTATTAGATCTTTTTTTGCTAACCTGTCGGTTGATAACGTACAATAAAGAATACTCTTATCTTATCTTAACTGCTAGTCCCAATAAACTGTGCTAGATGTACTTGAATCACTTATCTATCGAATAAATGAAATCGTTGCAAAAAGTATAGGTACATAAAACGCTATAAATCACGCAGCCAAAAAACCACGCGAAAAAGCCAAATTCGCAATCATCATAATCTCCGGCCAATATTCGGCCACTCAGTCGAATTTGCTATAAATCACCTGCATTGTTTATGTTTCGAATTAAGCTTCAATTAGTTGCTTGAGCGGAATCTCAATAATATGGGGAGCTTTGAAACTCGGATAGAGTATCTTCACGCAGAAACATTATCATCATATATTATAATATTGTTAGAATATTATGTATGTACATTTAGGCAAAAAACAGTGTAAATATCAAAATACATTATTTATGTTGGCCTCGGCAACGTATATTTTAATCACTCGAAAAACTCATGCAGTGAATAATAGCATTTTTGGACCAGGTACTTATTAAGTGCATTTTTAAATAGTTTATTTCTATTTATGTCTTTTATTTGTGTTGGTAAGAAGGAGTTAAAAACTTTTGCTGCCATTGTAAGAAGACCAGAGTTGACCATTTCTAATTTCGCTGTACTTGTGGCTAAGCATTTTTTAGGTCTTAAGTTTTCGGGTCTTACATGTGGAGGGAACAATTTTGTGTTATTTATAACGAAGATGCACAGTTCAAAAATGTATAACGATGTTACAGTTAGGATTTCGTATTGAATAAATAATTTTCTACAGCTCGTCATTGAATCTATATTCGCAAGAATTCGTATACACTTCTTCTGAAGCTTATTAGCATCTGTACTATTTCCCCAAAGCATTATTCCGTAACGGAGCCAGGCTTGTGCGTGTGCGTAGGCATGGTATGCGCACGAAGTAGTTTTCAGGTCTGTTGTCCTTTTTAGCTCAGATAACGCGTACACGAAGCTCGAAAGTTTACTGGCTACTTTCGATATGTGACTTTTCCAATTTAGATTGGTGTCTAATATTATTCCTAACAGGCAGTGTGAGTCTACTAGCTCTATAGAAGTTCCGTTATATTGATACTGTACATCTAAGGGGCGCCTCTGGTATGGTTTAAATTGCATTAGTTTGGTTTTTTGATAGTTAATTTTAAGATTGTGACTGTTTAGCCAAGCCTCTAGTTTATTTAAATTTGAATTTAACGTTTGATTAATTTCTTCTACATTCTGATAAGGTAAAATAAGAGATATGTCATCTGCGAACAGTATACATGAAATGTCGATAATATTTGGTAAATCATTAATGTATATTAAGAAAAGTAAAGTTCCTATCACGCTGCCTTGAGGGATAGATTTACTAAGGTGAATTTTATTAGATCTTTTTTTGCTAACCTGTCGGTTGATAACGTACAATAAAGAATACTCTTATCTTATCTTAACTGCTAGTCCCAATAAACTGTGCTAGATGTACTTGAATCACTTATCTATCGAATAAATGAAATCGTTGCAAAAAGTATAGGTACATAAAACGCTATAAATCACGCAGCCAAAAAACCACGCGAAAAAGCCAAATTCGCAATCATCATAATCTCCGGCCAATATTCGGCCACTCAGTCGAATTTGCTATAAATCACCTGCATTGTTTATGTTTCGAATTAAGCTTCAATTAGTTGCTTGAGCGGAATCTCAATAATATGGGGAGCTTTGAAACTCGGATAGAGTCGATTAAACGATTTCAGTCATAGTTTGCATCTAAAAAATTATCCCTGGCAGTGCAGCGTTCAAATTTTCACCCTAGTTTGAGTAAAGGTGCCACTGAACGTGTAAGTCATCTTATAAGGTCCCGGCGGGGTACCAAAATAAAGGCCAGGTCTTGGATGTATACCTTCATGTTTGTGATATCGTTGTTTCTGCTGGTTCCTACGACACAGGGTATCCTAGTGTGGGGCCAGAAGCAATGTATGTGCCTGTGTGTAAATTTTATGTTATGTTACGTAAAAGCAAAGTCCGGATTTTTCCAGCTGGAGCGTAGCTGAGAACTCTTGCCTCACATGCGATAAGTCGTGGGTTCGAAGCCGGACTTGAAGAAAATATAATTATTTCAAATTGAAAATATTCCTGTAAACTGATTTTTTATTTACTCGACAACAGATTACCATTTAGTTGAAGCGTCGTTCTGTTTTTTGCCAATAAAGCTACTTTCACTCAAAGTTTTCATCGAAGACGTAATGGCATTTGAAAGCACATTATATGATGTAGATGGTGCCAAAGAGTATTATAAACACTACGTGATGGTACCTATTTTTTCCGATGGCACACAGATTAAAAAAACAAACGCAGGATGCTGTTTTCTTACCGGCTTGTCATCGTGCTTTTTTCGTTTTTCTTTCAGCCAGTACCAATTTCGAAATACCTCGGACCAATTTGAATTCCGAACTCGAATTTTCCCGCCGCGTGCGGGTAAGTATCCGGCACTCGGGACGCGGAGGAGCTATCAATCAGTCAAATTATATTGTCTTAGAGAGATCGCTCCAAATGGCCCCAAATGTGGCCCGGCCGATGGGACCAACCTTAAAATAAAATGCTTATTTATTACAGAAGGATCGACATTTATGTTGTAACGTTGGGAATATTCGAACTCTCAGCACCAAATTTTGTCCTGGGAATATCTACCTCGTAATTATTAATATTATACCTACTGTATTGCATTCTATAACATGCATTACATTTTATGCTTTTATTTTAATCATGACGTAAATCATAATAATTAATAATGCATATACAACAAACTTGTAATTCGTTTTATGGTTTATTTCTAAATCTTCAATACCTAAAAAGTAAAATGTTGAACTACCTTGATGCAGCATTTTAGTCACAAAGCAAATCGATAAGACAACAAGAAATTACCAAATATTTAGCGGAATTTAGCTTTTCATTATAATGATGAAAACTTTTCATCTATAATTGGTTCTTCTATTGTAGTCCAGCTATGCTCTTAGTAAATTGCTTAGCGACTTTGATTTAAGACAGTTTAACACTGAGCCCAATTGTTTTAATGCTATTTCCTTGGATTACTTTGGTTGGTATACATACTCGGCAGAGACTCCGTGGTTGTGGCTGGCAAGAGATCGTGAGAGATGGCATTTGGGGCAAAAGGACTATACCCAGCAGTGGGCAGCGGTGGGCTGGTAGTTATAATGATGATAATGACATGGGATGAACCGGCTTTATCATACGATATCAAGTTCCAAGTACATTTTTACTAGTTTTATTGCCTCAACTTAGATTTTTGTCTAAACTGAGCCTTGTGAGTAGGATAACAAGAACTTAATTTGCTTTTAAAAAGCAAAAGACTCTCTGGAAAAGACTCAACTTTCCAAAGTACTACGAGTATTTATAGGTAATGCTATAATATGTAGTATATTGGCCTTTTGCATCTACGTAATGAGATGATTTATACAGCGTCCAGTGGCATCTTCACTCACACTAGATGGGTGAAGGGACCGCCCGGATGCTGTGGTGCCTGGGATAAGGTTTAATAGATGGTGTAGGCTTGCCCAGCAGCTATACCATCCTGACAGCTTAGTCGGCCTAGCCCACAGGAAAGACTAGTCAATACGTGCGGAGCCAACCACGCCGCGGGTTTCGTCACAATGTTTTCCTTCACGGTTAGCATGTGGTATTGCGAATACAAATTCGCAAATGGCGGGCGTGTACCAATGACTTTGTTTAATTTCAAAGTTACGTAATATTATGTAGTAATATTTCTACAACAATAAAAATAACGAAACTTATAAAATTTAGGAACAAACAAAACATTAACCAAACTCTTACTTGTAAACACCTTTCCATCAAAAACCGCGATCGGGTTGAGTCAATCAAACGATTATCGGATTAGGCTCTCGACGATCCCGCGCTCGAATTATAATAATTTTCCCTCTATTCCTTACATTTCTTTCTTTTTATTTCGACAAAATTCGAAAATGGAACGTTTAATGCCGCGCGCGATTCGGCCGTTTATCTCTTTATGAAAATTGTGATTGATAGACTATAACTTACAATCACACGGCCTTGACGGCCTTTTTTATTTTTCTTTCTTTTCGGCCTGATTGGTTTTTTTTACTTCTACCAATAAGGTAGTAATATAAGATGTTAAGATCTATTTTGAGGACCACGAAATTTTAAAAACAGTCGGTTATTAAGTTGCATAATAATTATTATTATTATTAGACAATTATTGTCTAATCAGATATGAATAAAAATAGTTTTCCGAAGCCCCAAAATTAACATATCTCGAGCCCATAATGTCCACAAAACAACATCGTCTGACCTTATTATCAAGAATTTTTAGGAAAATTTTTATACGAACTTAAGTATAGGTTAACCTCGGCTTAAGTGTAGGTTGTAGCACATAATGTCGCCTCATCATTACCATGTGATGATGACCGTCATCTGCATAATAAGTTGACCGTGATACGAATCTAGAGGTTTTGGGAACGATGTAGAGTTAAGATTCCTTCTAGCCACTTAGACTAAGTATAGATCTAGGACAGTCAAACAGCGTATCAAATATGCACCCTATTCAGAAAGGTAAAGTTTTTTTTCTCTATGACTAAAACTTTTCATAGTTGGGCCTGTCAAAAAGTCATTCTCGTCACGTGGTACAAAAACGCGCCATACAAATCGCAGTCAAACTATGACGTCACAACTTGACGCCTTATAACGTATGTATCTATATAGCGTTTACCAATGTTGGAGTTATCTTGTAAAATAATGTTTTTATACAGAACGTTAAGAATTCGATGACTGAAATAAATCTAGGTAATATGGTTTTTATAATTATTTAATTTGATTTCATCGTTTTTTTGGGAATCCGAAAACCCTGAAAAATAATCTGTAGTCTTATTTTTACAAAATCCTGATTTTTTTTATACCTACTATTGTATAAAAGCAATGATAAAATAAGATAAAATAATTATTTATTATAATTATTACAATGCCACTTCAATCACAAGTTTGACGGAAGTTCCCGATTCGCCTAGTAATTTTTCCACTGTCGTAAGTCATCCTTTTGCTTTAACTTTTTTATGTACGTTTTTATGTACGTCCTACGTCCCCCTACAGGGCATACTCTCAGAGAGAAAGTATGGGCTTAATTACACTCACTCATGACACTCAGGTTTCCTCACGATGTTTTCCTTCACAGTTAGCGAGTTGTCACTATAACTTCAACTGTCTAAGTATGTTGGGAAACAAAACCCTCACTGAACAACTGAATAGATTTTTTAATAAACCCTATAAACTACCCACTGCAGGGCACAGGCCTTCTCTTAGAGAGAGAGAATGGGCTTAATTACCACGCGTGCCCACCGCGAAATGGTAATTTCAAGCGCTGAGGTATTTAAGCACCTCTGACACCAGGTTTCCTCACGATGTTTTCCTTCACGGTTAAGAGTCTCTAATTTCTCTCTTGTCTCCGTCTATGGTTGCCTGGAAGAAATTGCTTTTAGTAATAAGGCCACCATTTGTACTGTATTTTTTATATAATTTCTGTTACTGTAATTTCTGTGTACAATAAAGAATATTCTATCTATCTATCTACTATAACTTCACTTACGAATAGAATAACTTACCAACATAAATCTTCAACACTCGGTTCAAAACAAACTCTTTTGTGGTCAATAAAATGGGGCCAAATGACTATGTTCAGGTCCAGTTATTACAGAGTAAAGCGCTAACAACATCTTTTGCTCCAAACTCGCAATTATAAAGTGTTTTGTGCCTTACGAATACCGGATGAAGGCGAAGTGTTGGTTCTCTTCCCAGTTATAGATAACATCACATTGTTATCAACCCTTATTTGTCCCCACTGCAGGGGCACGGGTCTCTTCCTGTATCGCAGGAAGGTTAGGCCATACTCCACCATGGGGGCCTAGTCCGGGTTGGTTGAATATCGTAAGACAGTGCATTACTGTCAGAAGTTATCAAGCCGCCCATAAGGCCTCTGACTTAACGACTGCCATTACATGACAGGCAGACAGGCAGGCAAATTTGGAATGTAGTTAGCTGGCACCCTGGATTAATACTTAGGCTACGTTTTGCTGCGCGAAAACATCTTTTACTGCTAATACACAATTTATTTTCGCTGAAAAATCGCGGGTAAGACCGCGGGGCACAGCTAGTTGTTGATAAAAAAGGAAATTACACAGATATTCCTTAACCTAAGAGGACGGCGACCTTAACACTAAAAGTGATCTTTTCCAGACAACTTATGGATGGACTGAAGTAATAATACTCGTACATTGAAGAAGGAAGTAGATGTACAAACAAATAAAATCATTCCAGAGGCGTAAGAATTATACACGCGTAGTTAAGATAACCAATAACATTTTTCGTTTAGAAACTTCTTAAACATGTTCGGTAAGTGACACTTTCAAAAGGAAAGACCCTGTGTCTTTATACAAAGACAGACAGATAGCATTTATCCCGGGTCAGGGTCAATATTGGGATCCTTATGGGTCAGACGATGGTACAGCCCAGCACTCCGTAATATGCCCCTTTTTATTCGACAATCGGTCTTATGTCTCTTAAAATAGAGCTGTCGTAGAGGAACCCCAACTGTCAATTACTGTACCTACCTTACCCCAATTATGTGTTTAAATACTTCTAGGAATCGCATCGCTTAATAGAAGGTTAGTAAGTGCTCGGCAACTTATTTAATTGTGCTGGCCAAAAATGTTTTTGTCTGCAAATAAACGGTGCCCATAGCACGCAGAACTGATGGCCGATGGGGCCGAAAAGTTCTCGAATGGAGACCATATATCGGCAAGCGCAGCGTAGGACCAGCCGCAAGATGAACAGAAGATCTCATCTAAGTGGCAGGAAGACGCTGGATGCAAGCCGCTTCAAACCGGTCTGAGGAGGCTTATCTCCAGCAGTGGCCATTTTGTGACTGTGGAGAGTCTTGTGATGATGATGAAACATCGACCACGTAATATAACGATTAGAAGAACAAGAAGAAGAAACGCACGGTTAGCCAGTGGTCGCGGGTTCGAGTCCCGGCATGGGTGGAATTTTTAGCCTCTAAATAGGTTTTTAAAGAAGAAGAAATACATTTATTTGCAAGAACAGCCTTACACACCTTTGTGGCGCGGCGGTAGTGCATCTGCCTACCATGATAGAGTTCCCAGGTTCGAACCCCGGCTTGGAACAAAAAAAATCCCAGGTCTTGGGTGTTTACATGTTTGTGGTGTCGCTATTTCTGCTTCCCAAAACACAGGGTATCCTAGTGTGGGCCAGAAGCAATGTGTCTGTATGTAAATGTTATATTATGTGTGTGACTGTGTTATAAATGGACTCAACAAGAAAAAAGAAAATAGACAGACATTAGATAAATACATTAACAGTCGTGGTGTGTCCGCTGCTGCAAAAGGCAGCTAACTCAGCGGGGTGCTAAGGGTTTGAGCCCTCAGCGCAGGTTTTCAGTTAGCGCCAGATGTCAAACAAGCATTTCAGCGTGCAGCACTATCTGTTTTAGATTAGGATATCAGGCCTATATAATGGCGGCAGCAGATTGACCGTTTTTGTTGTAAAGGAGCCCGTAATATAGCTAAGTCAAAAGCATGCGTGTAAAATATTACCACTCTTATTTATATAAATGCTGTGTGGTGTCGGCCTAGAGAATAGCACCAACCCAAATTCTTCCCGCGGGTGTCGTAAAAGGCGACTAAGGGATAAACCGGGGGGTGGGCAGCAACACCCCCTGCAGTACAATTCCACCAAACTGCGATCCCCAACCCGCATGTCCAGCGTGGGGATTATGGGCATTACCCCCCAATTATGGCACAACCTTGCGCTCGTTAGGGGAGGGCTATGTCCAGCAGTGGCCTAATAAAGCCTGAAGAAGAATAAGAAGAAGAAGAGACGATTCCTTAACCCTTTAAGCGTCACCGAGGGTGAAGCAGCTGGATCACACGGCCGGACCGAAAATTACCCCAGGTGAATAATAAAAATCCCATATAATTTGACATTTTTCCGACCGCTTCCATGCTTCGCCAGGCACGTTAAGCCGTTAGTGCCGGCTGTCATGTAATGGCAGTCGTTAAGTTACGGCCGAAGGGGTTATGTCAGAGGCCTCATGGGCGGCTTGATAACTTCTGACAGTAAAGCCCACCACTGTCTTACAATACTCCACCAGCCCGGACTTGGCCCCGTGGTGGAGTATGGCCTAACATTCCTGCGATACAGGACGAGACCCGTGCCCCAGCAGTGGGGACATACCAAGGGTTGATACAGTACAGTGGTGGTGCTGGTTAACATCGCGTAGCGTCTTCACTCTTTAAGCGTCACTGAGCGTGAAGCAGCTCGATCACACGCCCAGACCGAAAGTGACCTTACGTGAATTACAAAAAAAATCCCATATAATTTGGTTGCCCGGACGACGCGTGCCTCGCGTGCCAGACAAATTGTCGTACAAATGTCTAGTATCAAAATGCCAGAGTAATTGTCGAGAGACCTGATACGGTGCGTGGAATGCCGAGGAGTTTGATCGCCCCAAAATAAGTACCTATCTAATAGGCAGATGCGTAGTCATCGATCTTTTGGAGCTTGTTTTAATGTTTTTAAATAATTTTAATTAATCTCTGTATTGCCCCCTGCCCCTTAGGTAATAAGCTGCCAGCTTATTATCCACAAACCAAAGGTTGACTGGTAAAAAATGCCACGCCCTTCTACCAAATTTTATTATGTGTTATGTGCGATAAAGAATTTTAAAAATAATAACTTTCACAACTTTTTTAAATAACCATAAGAATAGTTTTTATTAATAAAACATGTGTACACTATACATTTTAAGAGTAGTCACCACACTCAGCAAGTAGCCTGTAGAGTGGCAGCCGTTAGAATAAACTTGTGGTTTTATTAGGTACAATGTTTCTACAAAAACACTAATAAGGTAAGAAAATAAGAAAAATAAACATTGCCTGGGATAATATTTTTTAGATTGATTCGGCTTGCCCAGCGCCTGTACCATCCTGCCCACAGAACATAACCTGACAGCTTACTCGGACTAGCCCACAGGAATGACAAGTCAATACGTGCGGGGCCAACTATGCCGGGGCTTCCTCACGATGTGTTTCTTTACCGATAGCGTGTGGTATTGCAACTACAAATTCGCAGATGTACGTTACTTTGAAAATAAGAGTCGTAAGTATATTCTCCGGTATATATACAAGTATCAATATACAATAAAGTGCTAACCGATATTAAGGACATGCATTTAAATTTATTCAAAAGTAGATTATTTAAGTTATTGGTTGATAAATGTTACTTTAAATTATAGATTTTTTAGAGGATAAGACAATTTGATGTGTAATTTAATTTTTTACATTTAATTACGATAATTATACAATTTTATTTCGACATAGAAATACTTAATTGACGACATTTAATTCAAATAATTTTATAATTTAATTTTGACATAGAAATATTAATATAATTATTGCGTGCTTGCACAAATATTCATACGCCCAGATGGGCAGCTCATGGAATGCACTGAAACTGTATATAAAGAACTATTTTAAATACCCATGTTCATAAATAAACGATACTTTACTTTACCGGATTCTCCCAACAGGGATCGAACCTGAGACTGGCTCTCGAGTCCATTGTCCTACCCACTGGTCTACCATCGCCTCTTACGTAGACAGCTTGCTTATATATACTACTGAGAACTTCACATGGTTAGTTAGTTAGTTAGACCTGAGATTTCCGCACTTAGCCTCATAGTTGGGCCATTGTACGTAGCAAGCGCTGAGGTACGCTAACACCTCAGACACTAGGGTTTCCTTACGATGTTTTCCTTCACCGTCGGCGAGTGGTATTGCTACTATAATTTCACAAATGTACATAACTTAGAAAACAAAGTCATTGGTACATGCCGGGGTTTGAACCCACGACCTCCCGATTGAGAGGCCGGCGTTCTACACCGCTCCACTACCACCGCCCAACTTCACATGGTTATCAACTAACGTCCCAAATTAACGATGTGTGAAAAAAGAAGTAAAGTAATGTATAAAAGATAGATCATCCAAGGCAAAAAGTTACAAATGAGTTTTGTTTTAACCAAACGATCATTTTACCGTTAATCATTAAAGTTGTGTTATTCCCAATACGCCCCACATTTTGGTGCTAGTAGTTTTTTCATCAGATCTTTTCATTTAAAAACTAGTAGCGTAACGTTAGGATACTGGTTTGACGTCACATGCGAAAGGTCCGCTTCCTTAATCGTGGGTTCCTCATCTAATTAGGTTTTCTAAACATAAAAAACACAATGAGAGAGAGAGACATTTATTTGCAGCCACAAAGATACAATACACATAACACAATGTAACACGATATTATAATAATACAGACAAATAATAAAAGAAAGAACAAAGAAAAATATAATAAAACAAAGAATACGAACAGTGGACAGCACATTAACCAACATTAGCAAAAACACTCATTACCTGTAAAGGTAAACATCGTAAGGAAACCCGATTATCCGAGGCTTTCACATACCTCTTGAAAGCGCATCAAATCGCTAATCTATGGTTAATAATCCCATACTCTTGCCCTCTCTCTCTTTGAAAGAACATGTCTGCTCTGCAGTGAAACGTCTGGACGCTAATTATGCTTCGAATCTCTCGCGACGGATGTCGCAGGCACTGCGAGTTTTAGTAGACCCTACTTCAAAAGGAGCAGCATATAATTAGGTACTATTACGTATATTGTACAACTTTTCTAAATAGTAGGCTCTGAACATATGGTTGATTCTAAAACTTAAGTGCCTACTTAAGTATTGGAATCTATCATCGTACTTAAGTAATCAGTCATCTATTCAGCCCGTGAGTAGAGCCTACTATTGAGAAAATTCACACAATAAGTATACCTAATAGTATTTTCATAGTGTAGTTACCTTTGTGAGATTGGATCAAAATGTGAAACCAAAGGGCAGGAATATTTATAATGCGTCCAAGTTCTAACACCCGTGTCCATAACGGGCCACCTTAACAAATCTGTCGGCTTTCGGCTAAAACAGAACGGTTTCGGAACGCAAACGGACGAATTTATCAAATCGATTTGACGTTTTTAGTGATTTTTCTTTTTTGACGATTTAATGTTGTATTTTTTTTTCTTTTTATGGATGACCGGCCAGTGGTCGCGGTAAATTAAAGACAAATTGGTTGTTAATGTGTTATGCCGATTTTCGGCTTTTTTTCTTTCGGAAGTGGCCAGACCTATATTATGTTTTTTTATTCGCCATTAAAAAAAAGTATTTTAATAAAAAGTAAAACCTGTTTTTAAAAATTTCAATAAATGAAGCGCTCGTAGCTTAGTCGAACCGAGTGATTGGAATCAATCACTTGATGGGTAACCGTCCCGTAACTACCACTAGTGGCATTTTGTCCGAGCGCTTCGGTGCTTCGCAAGGCACGTTAAGCCCTTGGTGCCGGCTGCCATGTAATGACAGTCGTTAAGTCAAGTCAGAGGCCTTACGGGCGGCTTGATAACTTCTGACAGTAAGGCCCGCCACTGTCTTACAATCCTCCACCAACCAAGACTTGGCCCCCGTGGTGGAGTATGGCCTAACCTTCCTGCGATGCAGGAAGAGACCCGTGCTCCAGTATTGGAGACATACAACGGTTGATATCGAGTAAATGCGGCAAAGGAAAAAAGCTCAATCATTCAGCTTATATACGTCCCACTGTAGGGCACAGGTTTCGGCTTAATTAACACGCGTGCCTATTGCGGATTGACAATTTGAAACGCTGAGTTATGTGAACACCTCAGACACGATACTCGTACTTACCTTCACCCTTAGCGCGCGGTATTGCTACTGTAACTTCACAAGTTAATACGTAACTTAGAAAACAAAGTCATTGTTCCATGGCCACACTAGTAATCGAACCTGGATTTCTCGCTTCCGAGACCATTGTTCTGCCATAAATGGAACATAAATGGAACGAATGAATGTCAGAATTAATGGTAACTTAGAAAACAAAGTCATTGTTCCATGGCCACACTAGTAATCGAACCTGGATTTCTCGCTTCCGAGACCATTGTTTGCCATAAATGGAACGAATGAATGTCAGAATTAATGGTAACTTAGAAAACAAAGTCATTGTTCTATGGCCACACTAGTGGATTTCTCGCTTCCGAGTCCATTGTTCTGCCATAAATGGAACGATTGAATATTAGAATTAATAGTCACAAACTATGAACTTCTGTTGGCAACACCATAAAGCATAGTTACTTTCGTGATACATTGTCACAACTCATTACCATGTTGGAGGTCGTGGATTCAATTTCCACTAGGTGGCTTCTGTACATGAGCTGTAAATGAGCAGAAGAATACGAAAGCAAAAGATACGTACAATTTTGTGTTCCAAAAAATAATTTGCGTTACCTCGTTCCCCACTCAAGCGCACAATAAAAGTCCTTCATATTTTGACATTTATTCGGAGAAGTTTATTTCAACATTTGCACGCTGGCCAAATGCCCAACACCTCGGGGGCCGAAATTACCACAAAACGGGCACTGGCGAAGTTTTGGGCAGAAAAATAAAATTAATTATCAACCCTCAATCGGCGTGGAGCATTGAGACCGCAAGAAATGCCATTGCGGGCCCACAATCGTTTCCGCAGCTGTTATTGGAATTATTTTAATCGGTATACAGTGACCTAGTCTCTAAAGGTTTTGTTTCTGGTTCAGGTATTATTGTTTGGGTTGAAGGCTGTTTTGGCAGTGGAATTATTTTTAATTGTGTGTGTGAAGCCATCGTGTTTGCTATAGTTAAATAAGGCGAGGCATCTGGCTTTGGTTTCGCCTTGGGAGAGGGGCGAATTTTGACTTTAATCCTAAATAAAGTACTATTTTGACCGTAGGTATGCAAATAAAGGTTTTATCTATCTATCTATACTTATTCACTTATTTGAATAAAAGCATTTCAAAATCACTTGGTTTATATTTAATTGAAAGCGCAAAAGTATGTGTGTAGTCATCATGTTTGTTAAAATTATACGTCGAAACATCTGGCGTTGGTTTCGCCTTGAGGGGCAAATTTTGACCTTGATCCCTATTAAAATACTATTTTGACCCTAGGTATAGGTACCTACTCGCATTTATTTATACTTTATTATTTTATTTGAAAAAAGTAGTTCCAAATCGTTTTGTTTGTTTTTAATTGAAAACGCAAAATTGCGTGAAGCCATCGTCTTTGTTAAAATTATACGTCGAAGGATCTGGTGTTGTTTTCACCTTTGGTTTGACTTTGATCCCAAGTAAAATACTATTTCGACAGTAGGTATAAGTACCTGCTCTCATTTATTTCTACATTTTTTTTTATGCACTAACCCGTGCTAAGGACAATTTTAATTTTGTACGTAATTTTTTTTTTATTTTGTACGTGATACAGAGAATATTGTAAAGAGGTTCGAAATTTCACTGATGCCGGTGAGTCGCCCATTAGCTCAGTTGGAAAGAGCGCTGGCACGGATAGTCAGAGATCGCGGGTTCGAAACCCGGCATGGGAGAATTTTAGCCTCTGAATACGCATTTATTTATTTATATTTTATTCTTTTATTTGAATAAAAGTAAGTCAAAATTGCCTTGGGAGGGGGGAGCGAATTTTGATGACTTTGGTCCGAAGTAATATATATTTTGACCGAAGGTACCTTCGGTCAAAATCTACTGGGTACCTAGAACAATGGACTCAGAAGCGAGAGACCCAGTTTTTTTGTGAAGTTAGTAAGTTTGATCCGAAGAGTATTTTACTTCGGATCGAAAGGTAGGTACGATCTAAGTATAAACTTTAATTTACGTGTTTCAGGAATTGCGCATTTCCTTGATAACTCCTATTGACCTATTTTCCGTATTTCTATTAGGGCTTTACGTATATCTAAGGAAAGTGTACATATTAGTACGGATTACGTATAACAATGGTTATTTAAACTTTAAAAACTAAGTACATTCTTTTAGTTTCATTCTTTTTGACGAAACTTTATGTGAATGTTGATTATGATTGTATTGAGTTTTTTATAATGTCTATGTAAATAATTTAGGTACTTATGTCTATTGTATTTTGACTTTATGAAATTAATAATTATATTTTATGAGATAAGATTTCGTCAGCAAAAATTTTCGTCAGGTTTATAGCAATTTTGTTAAGTAGAATCTATAAATGAGCAGCTTTATGAGTACTAGATAATTTAAACTTAGGCTTAAAGCAACTATTTAGTATTAAGCCCGCCAATTGTACAATCTTTACAGGTACAATAAAGAATTTAATAATAATTATAACTTGTCTGAAATTAGATTATGTTTAGTTTAAGGGATTGTGTTGAAATGTAAACTGAACGCTCTCTAATTTAGTGCACATAGTTTTTCCTTGAATGCATCCAAAAGTCTGACACTCTCTGTCGGTCATAGAACAAACGGTTTATTTTCAAGTTGGCAAATAAATCTGTAGATACCAAAGTAATCCTGGTTTATTTGCTCATATTCCATCAGGTTATGGGCCCAGCACGCTTCCACTTGCTCATATTCCATCAAGGCTAACGTACTTACGTTACGTTATGCTACGTATATGTACGAGTAAGTGAGTATCATCATCATCTACCCATTATGTCCCCACCGAGGGACACGGATCTCTTCCCTAAAAAAGGCCAGTCTGCTTTTACATACATGTACTTATATGCAGACTGGTGCCTACGTAACTTAGAAAACAAAGTCATTGTTCCATGGCCACACCAGTAATCGAACTTGGATTTCTCGCTTCCGAGACCATTGTTCTGCCATAAATCGAACGAATGAATGTTAGAATAAATGTCAAAAACGATGCATTTCTGTTGGCAATACAGTAAATATAATTATTTTTATTGCACTAACCCGCGATAAGGACAAATTTAAAAACCTATTTACGTACTTTAAAAACCTATTTAGATGCTAAAAATTTCACCCATGCCGGGATTCGAAATTTTTAGCCTCTCAATAGGTTTTTAAATTTGTCCTTAGCACGGGTTAGTGCATTAAAAATAAAAATAGTATAATCATGTGGGTACAGTGATATCGTTCCGATGTAAAACCTAACTGCAAAGTAGGTAGTCGGGGCTGTAAGTGATGCAATTTGCTTAAGCCAGATGTCACTGCCTGTACGTAATACAGAGAATAGTGTAAAGAGGTTCGAAATTTCACTGATGCCGGTGAGTTGCCCATTAGCTCAGTTGGAAAGAGCGCTGGCACGGATAGCCAGAGGTCGCGGGTTCGAATCCCGGCATGGGTGGAATTTTTAGCCTCTAAATAGGTTAAATTAAATTAAACACAATAAATCATTATTATTTTCGTAATATATTGTCATAACTCATTACCATGTTAGAGGCCGTGGGTTCAATTCCTACTTGGGGGCTTCATTTACATTCATGAACTTATATGCAGACTGGCTTACAAATAATATTCATACACACTTACCGGCAGTTATTGATCCCCGACGGGGTCCGCTCTTGACTTAGCGTCCCCTGACATTCCCCCCTGAGAGGGAAAGTGCTCTAAAATCTGTGCGCCCCCCGTGAAACAACGCCGATGTGAATAATGTACGTAGCTTTTGTGTTTGGGAGGCAAAGTTTTAGCTCTTTAAGGTATACAGGGTGGGGCGTAATTAATGGCACACGGAAAATTGTTTCATTTACAGTCAAAAGATTATTTGACGACTACCAATGAGATAAGTTTAAAATTTTTAAATAGGTACAAATTGGTCGAGATTGTACTTCTTCTTCTTCTTTTTCAGGCTATATTATGTAGTCTACTGCTGGACATAGCCCTCCCCTAATGAGCGCCATAGCGCCCTGTCTTCAGCTTGCCGCATCCAGCATCTGCCGGCAGTTTTTCGCAGATCGTCATCCCACCTGGTCGGAGGGCCGAGATTTATATTGTATCGAATTGTACGAAAAATTTTTCTTTTCCTATGTATAAATACACGGTTCCTCTAGAGGCGTTTTATTAATCTGTGGTTACGTTGTTTCCTTGTAAAGTCTCCACCACAGACTACCTTAGTGAGTGGTGTTGAAGTGATTTAAGGAAATGTGTTTTTATCAATAAGGCCGTGAAAGATGAAAACAAAATTATTACACAGATCTCGTTAGCCCTATACTAAAGTACAACTAAATGTCTTGTGTTACAGGTGCTAACTCGACGATAGATTTAATACAATAAATACATAGATAACATCCAACACCCGAGACAAACTAGAAAAGGTCGTTTTCTAGTTTGACCCGGCCGGGGATCGAACCCGAGACATTCGATTTTACAGTCAGCAGCCAACCGCTGCGCCAACGAGGCCATCAAATACTT
Source organism: Yponomeuta sedellus (assembly GCA_934045075.1). Lineage (NCBI taxonomy): Eukaryota > Metazoa > Arthropoda > Insecta > Lepidoptera > Yponomeutidae > Yponomeuta > Yponomeuta sedellus. The sequence goes on along the minus strand of OW203744.1, from coordinate 10,694,242 downwards.
CTGCTTGTTGGGATTATTCTCACTACCGATAGGTAGGTACTCGTACCTACTAAATAAGAGGTAAGAATTATTTTTTCACACCACACCCTGTATTTAGTTAATATTTGTTTGGCGTGCTTTTGTAAGACGAGAATTGCTTTTCAACAGGTTATATTATGTAAAATATTAGTCAGAGAGATGTTTTTATATGGACTCTCTTATGATTCACAAACCACTGCCCGAAGGCAGCGGCTTACATTTTACATTATACATTGACATTCAGCGAACAGAATGTAAAGTCTTTATTTTGAAACAAATTGATTTGATTTGACTACAAAAAGACTGAAATGAAAAATACCAACAACACGATTGCTGAGCATTAATTTCTAAGCAGGTGGGTATTGCGCAATGTTATACTAATGTCGAATTTGTGTCTCGCTTGCTTAGTACAGTCTGTTAGCTTTTAGAATATACCTCGGGCTCTAGAGTAGGCTTTGGTTTTCGCCGAAAGCACACGAGTGTAATACTACTTCCTGGTCTGTATAAAAATTTTCTTCACTATTTTGAAAAGTTAAAGTTAATTAGTGTCATATTAGTTCCGATATTTCTATTACACGAATATATCCGATAGTAGCCGAGGTATATTCTAAAAGCTAACAGACTGTAACTAATGTTCAGCAGCATCAGCGGTTGTTGGTTATTTTATTAAATAGTTTTTGATTTGGAAAATTATTATTTAATTCAGATTTCTAGTTGCCTATGACACTAGCGCAAAGACGACGAATTGATTGAGATTTCATTTGTCAATATCTGACTGTTCGTTGAGAAGTTGTGAGGGATAACAGATAACTTACATACGTGCATACAAAAATTTACATACGATACAAACACATAACCCTTCTTTTCGGCTCCACCATAGTCGGGTAAAAAATTGTCTGTTTAAAAATCGCTCTTTGCTAATTATTATAGATTAGTTAATAGATACACCTACATTCTCGAATTTTAATAACAGTAGGACTTTATTTCATAGAAAAGAAAAACTTCTTATTCAAATATAAAGGCTATAGGGCGATTTCTGAATTTGATTTTTTTTTTATTTAATGCAATTAATTGGATTTTGACGAAATCAGTGGATGAATTCTTAGAATAATTTGTGCTAAGTTTATTTTGACATGCCTGCATAATATTAGTGTGAAGTGTAATGTGATATGAATGTAAATTGAATTGAATATATTTCTGAATTGAGAATTTCACTAAGTAAATACTTAAGTAACGTTCTGTCACGCTCTTTTCTGAGAAATTCGTAAAGACAGCACTACCTACAGAGTGCTTAGTGCGAGTTTGACAGATCCAATCGAATAACTTTACTACCGCGTTAATCGAGCATTGAGTAGTGAGTGGCAAAACGCTGTCACAGTACAACTCGCACTCGCGTTTATTCGTGTTTTGGCTGGTAAATGTGTTCACTTCTCAACGTAAACCATTACAACTCACACTCAGCAATTTAAATTTCCATACTTGTCGCTAGGTGGTGCTTCCTCGATGCCATAGAAATATGAGTTTACGTTAACGCGATCGAGTAGTTAAAAAACTCGCACTAAGCACTCAGTTGAGTATTTACTTAGCGAAAATCTCAATTCAGAAACTGGCCCTATATTGGTTTAATTAAAAAAAAAATGTAGAACGCTTGTGCAGCGAATTAATCTAGTTTCAATACTGCTAACAAAAATACCTTTACAAAGGCACAAATACCTTTTTTTGCAAAATTCTCAGCCCATCCTTTTGCCAAGAAATCTTTATTGACAACATTCTAATTGACAGGTGTATATTCAATCGATACCACAGAAAAAAGGCACATTCATCAATAAAAGAGCGAAACCTACGCAAACTTCGCAGCAAAGCCTTTTGGCAACGCAAACAATCCACAGAAACCTACAGAGCAGAGCGGATCGAGCCTCCTATGCGCCGGCGCACACAAAACCCTCGAGCCGCTCAACAAACAAGCCCCAATGGCCCATTCAGGCATCGATCACAAAGCCAGCGTCACGTCTAACTGCTCACTTAACCCTACAATGGCCATAAAGAATTACAATTAATCGGCGGGACGAGAAAATGCCACCGCGTCGGACGAAAAAAACGTCAAAATATTGCCCGCACGGCATCCCCACCGGGGGCGGCCGGCCAATGGCGAGCCGCCGCGGAGGCCCTCGCCGCCCCGGAGCCAATGGTGTCGCCCTGGGCGGAGCCTCGAGCGACGCACGGCGTTTCGCCCCCAGCGAAAACCTTTTCGCCTCCAGTCGTTTACAGATAAGCCCGCGGGATGGTAGTCGTTTATTATTACATTTCGTATGCGTGATTCGGTGATCTCCACTCGTATAGCCCCGGGCGGGTTTCGCGGAAAATCGATAGCGATGTACCAGTGCGCCGGGAATAGCCCAAAGTTTTCCGCGCGTGGACTTTTCGCGGTTTCATTGTTGTGATCGAGGCCAGACGGTTTTTCTTTTTATCTGTGTGTATTCTGTGATATGTTTGCCTTAGAATAAGTAGATAGGACACTACGCGACATGAATCTGTACATGCAATGTCATCGTGAGGTATGGATACTTTTATACTATAATAGGGTTAAGGCTGTAGTTGTAATGGTTGTAGTCACTATCATAGTGAAGTTGGACGATACTGTTTTATTTAGAGGTTTGTGGTACCAGCTGAATGACGTCGTGTGAAGCTTGTCGCGTCCTGAATAGTCAAAAGTTGTTACTTTTCAGTATTTTGTTTTTCTAATAATGACATTTAGCAATATGGGAAGTGTGACTCGCGGCGTCACGATACCTATACCTACTAGCTGAATGACATCATGGAATAGAGTCATCAAAGATACTCTAGCTAACTATATGTACCTACTACCTATTGATGTGGCAGTAATTTATGGGATGACGGACTCGGTTTAAACTTTGAATGTGTTGACTATTAAAAGTTTACATACGAGTAATACTGGTACCTACTGTTTTGAATGCAAATGATTGTTGTTATTTTATTATAAAATATGCAGTAAAAAAAATATAGTGACGATATCAAATTTGATAGCGCAACAAAATGTACCCGCGGCGTTCATGGGTTAACGATAAATGTGAGGTGGTCTGTTGACAGGAAGAGTCGACAGAAGGTTAATCTTAACATTTTTGTTGCAAATATGTCCTTATCGTAACTGTTTAGAGTGCACGTAGGTAAAGGTTGATGAGCTGTCAACTGTACTAATATTCGCTAGATTTCTTATTTCAAAGTAGCTGAGGTCTATACTTTGTAACAATATAATGTTTAGCTATCTTTATTTATTGAATATTAAATAGATTCTCCGTTAATAATTCTCTATCGTTTTCCTTTGTCTTTTGTAAAAAAAAAATTACTTGTAAAAAACAAAGCACATATTCCTAGTCTATAAGTAACCGCCGTATTTTCTGTAAATTCCAAAGAAATTTACATGTAGAACCGCGTTTTGAAACATTTATTTTAAAGTTCTCTTACGGAGGGCCGGCGCCCACAATTTTTGATGCAAAATAGATTTGAGTGTAATGTTGGTAACTAAAAATTTTGCGTTTCAATGAATTCTACGTCTACGAACTATAGTTACCAAGTACCTAAGTAAACACATTTACTTACTCCTCAATCCCCTCTTTGAAAATAACAATAAATATCGATTAATATTTCCAGACTCAGGACTGAGGTATTTAAAGAAATAATTGGCCGAAAGCAGAAAATAAAAAGTGCGTTATAATTTTCTAATAAACTACCACGCAGTTGGCGAATGTATTGATATTAAAAACTGGCCAAGTGCGAGGTGGATTCGTGCGTTGAGGGTCCGTACAACGTTGTAGGTAGACTTATGAATAGTATAAGAATCGTGTCCGTTTAAAAAATAATAATGAGTTGGAATTAAGAAAAAATAATTTCTTTGTTAGCTTCTTCTCCACATAGCAGTTCTTTTCGAGCGTTTCCCGAATTTCAAATACAATTTTTTTATTTATGATGTAATACCAAATGTATAGTTTTTATACTCTTTTGTATATTTCTAGTAAAAGATGATATTAGTTGCCAAATTTCATAGTTTCAGGTAAAAGGGAGTTACCCTATGAACTTTGATTCCCTTCGGTGTGGAAATATATTTTTTTTTGCGGTATAAGAGTAAACGGCTGAAACTTTTTAATTGCCTTAACTTATAAGTTTCTTTATGACTTTAAGAGCCTGTAGATTTAAGTATAAGGTTTGAATTTCAACTCGATACCGAAATAAGAGTCTTGACGGACCGAAGGACGGACGGACAATTAAGTCATTCTATAAGGTTCCAGTTTTTCGTTTTCAGGTAGGGAACCCTAAAAATATGTAGTTACTAACTCCGTTATTCATAATAATCTGCTAAAGCATTGCTAATTCTCGCTCTGTCTTATTCTATTCACCTAAGTCGGAATGAAAAATAACACTCTTTAGCAGCTGTTTTAAGTTAGCGGACCATTATGAATAAGGGGGTAACTATTTAATAAATAGAAAAAGCTTGTTTGACATGTTTGACATGCCGACGCTTTACTGATTGTTTACGAAAGAAATTCTTTGGGACCCTTATCTTGGTACCGGCTTATACCTTAGATATACAATGTCATAGAACTACAATTCATTGTTTATGACATTTCATAGTCAATTAGGTAACTCTCAGATTATCATTAGGAAAACTAGTCTACCTATGTAATCGAATTTTCATAATAAACTATGATTTTTTTTTATGAAATTACCTACGGTACAAATTTGTCGATCGTAGTAAGAACAAAGAGCTAAATTTGTAAACTTATAGTAGCAATACCACTCCCTACTGTGAAGAAAAACATCGTGACGAAACCTGAGTGTTGACATAACTCAGCGCTTAGAATTGACAAGCCGCAGTGGGCACAATTATTAAACCCATACTATCTCTCTCTCTCTTTTTGAGAGAGAGAGAGAGATAGTATGGACTGGATAGGATGGACATACCCTTGTATGTCCTCACTGCTGGGGCACGGGTCTCTTCCTGCATAATAGGAAGGTTAGGTCATACTCGACCACGGGGGCCAAGTCCGGGTTGGTGGAGAATTGTAAGACAGTGGCAGGTCTTACTCTGTCAGAAGTTATCAAGCCGCCCATAAGGCCTCTGACATGGCTTAACGACTGCCATTACATGACAACCGGCACCAACGGCTTAGCGTGCCTTGTGAAGCACGAAAGCGCTTGGAAAAAATGCCACTAACGGTAGTCACGGGACGGTCACCCATCCCGCACCTGACCGCGCCTGTTGTTGCTTAATGCAAGTGATTGATTCCAATCACTTGGTTCGACTAGGCCACGAGCGCTTCACTAGGCCACGAGCGCTTTAAGTAAATATAACTAGAGATTTCTCTCGTACAGAACTCGTCCTGAGTAAAAGGCCTCTTAAACGAGCTTTCATAATTACCGAACAATGCAAAAGGACTCAAATGAAATCCTGTGGCCAGGCCGTGTTCAAACCAGATTCTTCCCGAAGGATGTAATTATCCTCGAGACGAACAAACTTGTACCTTTGTCGTTAAAAACTATGTAGATAATTGTTACTGTTTGGAGTGGACTGTGGTCGATTGCTTGAGTCGTCTTGGTTTGCGTCTAATTGTTTTTCTTTCTGATATAACATGAAGATATAGTTACGGTCCTTGAAGACTCATCAACATAGGCCTTAGCGTCCGTTACGGACGATTTAAACAGTACCTAAGTTTTACGTTACGTTATCAACCCTTGTATGTCCCCACTGCGCGGGCACGGGTCTCACTGCACTGTATCGCAGGAAGGTTTGGCCATACTTCACCACGGGGGCCAAGTCCGGGTTGGTGGAGGATTGTAAGACAGTGGCGGGCCTTACCGTCAGAACTTATCAAGCCGCCCATAAAGCCTCTGACATGGCTCAACGACTGCCATTATATGACAGCCAGCAACGTGCCTTGCGAAGCACGGCAGCGCTCGGAAAAATGCCACTAGCGGTAGTCACGGGACGCTCACCCATCCCGTATCTGACAGCGTCTGTTGTTGCTTAACCAAGTGATTGATTCCAATCACTCGGTTCGCCTAGGCCACGAGCGCTTCCTAACCTAAGTTTTATTTTATTTTAATTTAAATTTATGGACACTTTAATTTATTTTATATTGTTGATGTTTTGTACGCTTGCTGCCTGCATGAACGGAACTAGAAGTGGTTGCTGGTAGTGCTAAATTGAAACTGTGTCAATGAGACAGACTTTCAAGAATAGAACTGGTGTTTGTTAAGACTCGCAACTGAATTAAACTTATTATATATTTTTTTATTTGATAATTATAGCCAATATAGGAAATTCTTGCATTTTATTGTAATCAAGAAAACCTGCGGCCTTAACACTTGAGATTGTAAGAAATATAAATTTAGAACTTATAAAAATACGTAATTTTTTAAATCAGGTATATAAAATATGTTACTTTGTTATACGTTCCGTTACTAGAGTAAATTAAATGTATAAATTTGTTTGCCTCACACGCAAAACATTTCTGTACCCCACACAAAAACAACACCTTGTTTAAACACAACACACATGTTTTACAAATCGTTTGAAGCTCTATCTAAATCTTTAAATAAATCTTTATCTTTAATTTTGAGAGTTTGACACTTTTTTGAGTGGCTAAAAAGTCCGATTCGAGAGCGGCAGGCCTACTGCATGTAGGACAGATAAAAGAAGAGCCCGGAGTCGGGTCAGTATGAATTTGGTGCCTCCTGGCTCTCTTGTCCGCCAGTCCCAAGCACCATACTTCATCGCAGGTCTTGCGGCCCTCCCGAACTTCCTCTCTCCAGGCGTCCTTGAGGACTAGTTCAGTATAAAAAAAACCGGCTATGTGCAAGTGGGACTTGCTCACCGATAGTTTCGTACAAGTAACGCCATCTCGCGTCCGGTGGTAGAACTTTTTTTATGTAACTTAAAAGTTATTTAAAACTTAACTCGGAATCGAACCTGTGCATCTTGCTTCAGAGTCCATTGTTCTACCCATTGGGCTACCTCCGCTCTCGCGGCGGTAGAATATTCATTTAAATTTTTAGTGCAGTTACTAAATATCTGACAAAGTCAGCTGTTTTCCACTGATTTTGAAAATGTTTGTTTCAACCTCGTCAGTCCTGACCTTGAAAATAATAGTCGAAAACCCATGTTGTTTGGAAAACCTTGAAATAACATTGGTCTTTGATGGCTACTTACTTAGCAGGTTATCCACATAAGTACTTTCATTATCATCATCATCAACCCCTTATGTCCCCACCGATAGGCATGGGTCTCTTCCCTAAGGAAGGTACCTATAGGCAATACTCCACCACCAATAAATACTTAAATGTAACATCACTACATAAGAAATAACATGTAACAAAAGCGAGCTTATCTTTGTAAGAGATTTCTTCCAACAAACCTTGGAGAGTCTAAGCAGTAAAAAAAACGAATCCTTACACCTGTACAAAATAAACTACATAGACTGCAAACACCCTTAACAATAATCTAAGCAGAAGTCACAGAGCACAAATTAATAATACACTATATAGACTAGAATATAAAAAGACCTGTAAATATAAATAAATAAAATACGTAAATAAGAAATAAATATATACTTAGCTCAAAGTTACGATAGGGTCTTTTAACTGCTTCTTAAACGTACCACAATTGTGTGGGACTCACTTAATTTTTTTTTGGAGTTACATCTAGGTACTTACTTTTTTTAGGTTAACCCGTTAACAGTGAGTTCCTCAGCGGCGCGCATCATTTACACGTTTTGACAGGTCCATTACGCGGGTCGCCAGACTCGCCCGTGGTGTGGCCGCCATTTTGTTTTTGTCAACAATTTCTCGTTAATTGACTTTTTACTACTTTGGAAACGCTCTAGAATTCTGTAACTAGTTTTATTGCTGTTCGTGTCTCAATTTTAAGTTACGGTAATAGTTTGAATTTATTTAGGTGTTTTTCCGACCTTTGGCGAGTTGTATTTTTTTTATATGATCTTGATAATTACAAGGTGACTACGTAAATTGAAGAAATAATTCATTGTCAACCGTAATAATAATTAAAATTAAAAACAAAGGCGAAGCGCTGATGAAACGAATTGAAAAGGATTATTTCTTGAATCGCCCGCGATCCCATTAAGGCGCTGTCATCGCCCTTGATAAGATTTTAAACCAATTTCGAATTAGCCGGCACAATATAGCTCCTGTCAAAATGCGCCATTAATTTTCGGAGTATCAAAGTATTTTTTTTTATTTGGAACGTGTTGTCAGCGAGGCTCTTTTGTTGATGGCCAGTGCCCTGTCCAGACTTACTGACGCCTCGACTAAAATCGTTTAATAATTCTAAGCTTTACGTACATTTTTATTTTGAACCTGACCATCTAGGTTGTAGATATCGTGAGTTCAAGCAATATTAATAATAATACCTTGGTATAGTTCTATGTGACATTTAAATTTCTTTTCTAGGAAAGGTCTACTTCCATAATCGTCGTGCAATGTAAAAACTTGTGCATTCGAGTAATAAGTAGTTATTTTACCACTGTCATCATAACCTTGTGCAAATTCACCATTCGCGCCGAAATAAATTAAAAGAGACATGTCATATTTGCAACGCCATCGCAAACGGTTCCAATAATCGCTCGTATTCAAAACGGACTAATTGGTTATTTCAAATTTCGAATTTCAATATAACATTTTGCTGATATATATTTTTAATAGGCAATAAGAACATGCGGCCAGTGTTTTTATTTTTTTTACTATTGTGCTAAGGTGCGCAAGGCAGCCAAATGAGTTGGTAGTTTTTTTAAAGAAATCTTTTGATTTATAAAGCAATGAATCGTGGTCGCTGCTGTTAATGAACTATTGAGTAATGTCGCGGGTAGAGGCTCGGTTTTATTATAATCGTCCACAATAATCGTAACTCGTATTGTTTGACTTGGTTTATTATTCGTAAGCAGTATAACACGGGGTGGAATCATTAAAATTATATTACCTACTACGCGTTTATAATGAATTGCGGAAAATTTTAATTGTGCTCTCTTGTGTATTTATTGATTCATGCCCTGTTATGCCGATGCCAATTGGTTATTGGTTTTGTATCCTCAAATACTTTATAGTTTCTATTTTTATTATTCCAGTAAACGTTGATTGGTCGTTTACAAATTAGAAGATATAAGCTGTAGAATGAGTAGCGGCAGCCCAGTGGGTAGAACAATGGACTCGGAAGCGAGTGCCCCAGGTTCGATTCCCAGTGCAGGCATATCCCAATGATTTGGTTTCTAAGTTATGTAAATTTGTGGAGTTATTTCAGCAATACCACTCGCTTTGAAGGAAAACATCGTGAGAAAACCCGAGCGTCCCAAATCTTCAAATACCTCATCGCTTGAAATTGCTTGTAATTAAGCCCATACTCTCTCTCTCTCAGAGACAAGGACTGTGCCTTGCAGTGGGTCGTCCATAGGCTACATAAAAACAAGCTGCAGAATCTTTCATTATGACAAGCAAAGATAAAAAACGAGATCAGTCATATAGAAGAAAATCATATTTTCCTATCAAAGTAAATGATATCGCAGCGTACCTGATATCTGCAGTTAATCTCGATGTGTTCTAGAAAATAACGTGTACGGTGCTAACGAACTCTAATTTGGCACCAGTCGTGCTCAATTTTCCCGTAGAATGTAGTTGTTTACAAACATCTCATTTCTCCAGCCCGTAGCCGCGAGCTATTTACATTCTAGCTCTGTTTGCTTAAGTTACCAATCATCTCTTATTACGCCACTTTGTAGCCACACAAAGAAACACAATCCACCACTTCCGACACTGGCCATCTCTCATCGTCCATTTTTTCTTATTGAGGAACATTTATAACGCCAGCCTTGTCTATTGTGTTCATAAAACGCAGGTCAAACGCCGGCCAACAGCTTTTCTAAGGCCATAACCGAAATTTATACCGCACATTATTCACGTGGACCGATCGCCGGTTGTTTTCCCCTAATTAGAATCCATTCAAGCGTACCCCATTAAAACTCGTCTAAATTAAAATTCAAATAACTTACTAACTAGACGTATAAATCACCGCCGAGCGGAAAGACAATTAAATATATTGTCCAGCGAGCGAGAGGCTTCAAATTAATAATAACAATACGCGCTCGAGTAATTAAAATAAAATAAACTAATTTCTAAGACGCGACTGGCTTTATGAATGAATCTGTGTCCTTTTTTGTCTGGCAACATTTCTTGTCTCGCGCTCTGACAGTTCGGTAGACGGCGTTCTTTTTTCAAAAGCACTCGACCTCTCACGCGCAGCAGGGTGGTTGCATCTGTTTTTTCGATTCATCCCATTTTAATTTATCCAAATCGGCACCTCTGTTTTTTTTGCGCATAACGTAATAATATTGAGAATCTTCATATCTTATTAATCGGTCCTTCAACTTCTAGGGGAGCATAGGGCCTCAACCACGGATTTCCACTTCTGACGATAGTTCGCGGCAGCTTCCGATTCAGGCCAGCTAGTGCCGTATTGATCTGTTCCAGGTGTTCCTTGGCCGCCCCCTCTTAATACTAATGCATCAATGTTGACTAATAAATATTGAATGCATTAATGAATGAATGAAAATTCTTTATTGCACTAAAATCAAATTTGCATAAAGGCGAGCTTAATACTAGATAATATTTTCTTCCAGTTAACCCACGAAATATTCCCTTTTAATGAATATTTTCACAATAACTTAAAAGAAACCGTGACTAGATGTTTGGATCCCTTCTCACGCTCAACAGCCCGAAATCCTAAACCTGAACTCCCACGATATTAGGCGAATTACTCTACTCAAAACACACCACTAACATATTTTTATTGTTGGCAACAACGGTGGGATAATTACAGCGTTGCACTGGAATTCGAGAAGAGATGGACGCAGCCGTGCACGGTAGCAATAACGTGCAATTTAAATGCTTCAGATTCGGATGCGAGTTTGCGTGCGCGAATGCAAGAAAAACGGAATGCTTCATGCGGATTTGCCCGTTTTTTTCTCTTTTTATTGCTTTTTATGAACGATTCAATATGCTGGCTGTAACCGCTCAATAAAACTGCGACTGCCGACGAACCAAATGTGTTGTTACTTTTAAAATAGGCACTTGTACGTTTCAAGGACATTTAAACTTTTTCGCTGCGTTTTTTGCTGCTTCTCTGTGAAGATTCACAAATTTAGCAAGATATTTACGATAACACATTCAAATTTCAATACAAAATATAAATACAAACTATTTATTTTTTTAGCTGCTTATTTACCAGTACATAACAATATAATCAAATACGAAAACCGAAGACGAATAATCGCCCCTATTGAAAATTATAGAGGGCGTAATTCGCATTCGACCACCGAATACACTGTCACGTCCGCACAAAATATAATGCACGGGTCACAATAGCCCATTCAGCATCGGCAGGATTATTTAAAATTGGAACACCACGTAATTATTTTATTGATGGTCAGTAATTAGATTGCTTTTTGAAAAACTTTAAAAAGAGGTTGCGACTTTCTTTCTGAACTTTTTTCTTATCCTCATTTTGTATAGTTCAACAAATAGGTTAAGGGTTTGGTTTTTGCTACATACGTAATTATTAGTTTCACTAGCACTTGGCTGTTTTTTTTATAGCGCCCAATAGGCGGTGGCAAATAAATAATTTATTTTATACCACTTTCAGATGTTTGAGTTTTAAATATCACAAAAAAACTATACTTAGAATATTCTGAATAGATAAGTAGTTAATTATTCCTGATTTCATTGATCAAGCCGCTATATGATTCATGTTCGACATTTAAATCTTTTACTTTTAAATTTTCCGTTGAACCGGAAGACATGACACCTCCGTATTTACAACCGCAATTATTTTAATAGACTACAGATATCTCTCTCTAGCTCATTTTTCATCCTTGTCCATCCAATGGGCTATTATAATGGTCCCAACTAACCTTGGAAAGCTGAACTTGTACAGGACCTTTATCTTACATCAATATTACCAATAATTACATAATACTCGCTCCTTCATGCATTGCTCATGTTTCTCTTTTGTCTTGCATCCTGTCTGTGAACACAATTAGTCATAGTTTTGAGTAATCGTTCGTTCTGCGGCTCGACCATTCCCAATAGCAGTTCGAACGGCCTACTTTTGTGTAATCATTATAATACCAAAAACGCATTTTTAAAAAGTTCTTAAATCAAATTCAAATATTTGACTCATTATAAAACCAAATGCTCATTTACTCAAAAAATGTCGAGATTGTTAGTTTCAGAATGAATGACATTATAGGCCAGTTTCTGAATTAAAAATTTCACCAAGTAAATACTATAGCAACGTTCAACCGCGCTCTTTTCTGAGAAATTCGAAATTCTCATTTTAAAAACTGGCCTTAAGTGCAGACAATGCTAACAAAAAGTGTCTACAGACCTAAAAATGGTTGAAACTTACAAGTCTTATTTTTTTAATAGGTAATTTTTAAATACCCGTAAAGATACAAAGATACATACAATCTTTGGGTAGTAGGCTTTTTTACGCAGTACATAGCACATTTTAAAAACCGCGGAAAATATGCAGAGCCTTCCACAGTGCCCTATAAAGGATCTTCTAGCTGTGTATGCATGATTCGTGCTGCATGATTCTTGTGTAAAATATGTAAACCATGACGGAAATATAGGTTAAACAGTAGAATGAAAAATATGCTAAAGATTAAGTATGATTTATACGCGCTATAGCTGGGTTGCTTAAAAACCGCGGTTTTATAATTAGTTATTAAAAATGATTGACTATTAAGTATAGAAGTAATATAAAAAATATCGTTGTGAAATTTAGTTTCGAGTTGAGAAATCATGTTTTAATTAATTTACGAACAATTGGTAACAATTGGCATTATGGGCATTACCCCCCAATGATGGCACAACCTTGCGCTATGACGCTCATTAGGGGAGGGCTATGTCATGCAGTGGACTAATATAGCCTGAAAAAGAAGAAAAATGGTAGCGTCTCTCCGTTTATCTATCAGAATATTAACACGTGGATCCGCGATAAACACACACTCTGGGTGACTACTCAGGTGTCTAGTAACAGATACGAGTTTGAGTCGAGATATCTTTGGAAATTGCAGTTTTGAAAAAATATCGTATTTGATAGATATTGTAAAGGCAAGTTCATTTTCCAACGGCTTAGCGTGCCTTGCAAAGCACGAAAGCGCTTGGAAAAAATGCCACTAACGGTAGTCACGGGACGGTCACCCATCCTGCACCTGACCGCACCTATTGTTGCCTAACACGAGTGATTGATTCCAATCACTCGGTTCGACCAGCACTTGTGGCCTACAAGTGCTTTAATATACCTACGCAAAATTCGTGGTGTATTTATCAAATAAATATTGACATTTGTTTGATATTCACGTCGTTTTCCTTTACAGTTAGCGAGTGCTAATATAAATACACAAATCCGGGAACAAAGTCACCGGCGAGTACATTCCTGTCGGGATTCGAACCCACACCCTCTCGAACCTGAATCCACCGCTGTATCGATGCGCTGTCAACGCTGTGCATTAATTATTTCTTCTCCTTCTTCTAAGTCCACTGCTGGACATAGCCCTCCCCTAATGAGCGCCATAGCGCCCTGGCTTCAGCTTGCCGCATCCGCATTCATTATTTGCCCACGTTCAACTCCATAACACAACTAGACACTATTTCATTAATTATTTTCCTAAGACAACTGACCGTTCACCGTTGTCGAAACCTAACTACGAAGAGGCGTGGCAGGGTGATGGATGCTCGTCATGTGGTGAAGCCAAGGATACGTGGCGTCGCGCGGAATCCTTATTAACTGTATAGCTTACAACAGGTCAACGTTTTACATTATTCGAATCTAAGGTTGTCTGAAAGAGATCATTTTTAGTGATAAGATCTGTACTCTTAGGTTAAGAAATATTTGTGTAATTTCCACTTTTTTGTACAACTAGATGACCCAGCAAACTTCGTAACGCCTAACAATCGATTCTTATTTTTTTTTTAATTTTGCTTTCCGTAAGAACCATCCTCGTACATACTTCAAGGAATATTCTACAAAAAAATTAGGTAGATCAGTTCAGCTGCTCTCGAGATTTGCGCTTACCAACACATTCAACGATTCATTTTTATATTATAGACTAGCGGACCCAGCGAACTTCGTACCGCCTAACAGTCGATTCTTTATGATAGGGGCCCTATGCTCCCCTAGGAGTTAAAGGACCAAAGAAGAGAAGAAGATAGATAGATAGACGTGGAGACCGCGACTCGGCAATCGTAGTGTAGGACGCCCTCCAACTAGGTGGGATGACGATCTGCGAAAAACTGCAGGCAGATGCTGGATGTGGCAAGCTAAAAACAGGGTGCTATGGTGCTCATTAGGGGAGGGCTATGTCCAGCAGTGGACTAGTATATCCTGACGAAGAAGAAGAAGATAGATAGATAGATAGAGCACACTTTATTGCACAACCAGAAAAAAGGATACAACCATGATTTCTTAAATCTAACAAAGTTATACAATTGGCAGTCTTATCGCCAAGAGCGATTTCTTCCAGACAACCTTCCTAAGTTCAGTTTTAGGAAAAGTATTTATTTACTTCCCTTTAGAAGGGGGAAGAAATAACATTTCCAATGAGTCGTTTTCAGCGAAAATTCACTAAGCATTTTATAGATGGCGCTTACAGGCGAGGCGTGGCCATAGGAGAACCGGAATACGGTGCTTCGGGGTGCTAAGTAGCGCCACCAATGGACAAAAAGTCGTAACTTGTGATATAATATATTTTTATTTAAAAGTGAACTAAATAAGTGTGTATGACGCTATGACGCTCATTAGGAAGGCTATGTCCAGCAGTGAACTAGTATAGCCTGACGACGACGACGACGAACAAAATAAAAATATCAGTAACCTTAAAACTGTAGGTAGCCAACACAATGCAAATTCTAGAAATAAACATAAACTTTTGTTCCCACTATTTAGGCTGGCAAAGCTTAATACATCCTTCATGGGGCATTGTATACGCTTCTATAATAAAATCCCTGAAGATATGCCTGAAACGGATTATTTAGATGACAATGATGTCTGGGATTAAAGCCAGTACAATGCATGAGTTCTATGTTTTATAATATGTAAACTATGTTAATCAAGGATTTTGAAAAGACTAAGTTTGAAGTTTTTTTGTCCATTTTTTCTCCAAAATGATCTAGATTTTGAAATGGACACCTAGTTTGAATTGTAACGTTCATCAGGCCGCAGTTTTTGCGCTACTTTGTATAAAACGTTTCCATTTCATTATATTACAACATGAGAAAACTTAACAACTGTGAAAGCTATTTTTAGAACGTGCAATCCGTTAGTTTACCAGAAACCGGGGCTTAATATAATAACACAACACACTTAATAACACAACATAGGTATTTATTGAGATAACTTGAATTGTTAGCTTCAGGACTCATTTTTAAGTGAGTTGGGTACAGGAAGTGTAAGAATCCAAGACAAACAAAATTTTGCCTTCTTACTGGTCGATTTTGGTCATTATTTTCAATACACTAAGGGCGTCGGTGGAGGTAGAAGTTACCTTGCTCGAGGTTAATCTTTTGTAAAGCAATAATGAAGGAAGCTGCTTAGTTAATTGAAATGCCAACGAGCTGACTAGTCTTTGTGTTTATATTTTAACAAAATATAAATGGTTCATCAACAGGATTCTCCTTTGCTACAAATAGTAGTACGTAATACAGAGAATATTGTAAAGAGGTTAGAAATTTCACTGATGCCGGTGAGTCGCCCATTAGCTCAGTTGGAAAGAGCACTGGCACGGATAGCCAGAGGTCGCGGGTTCGAATCCCGGCATGGGTGGATTTTTTAGCCTCTAAATAGGTTTTTTAAAATTGTCCTTAGCTCGGGTTAGTGCATTAGTTAGTTAGACCTGAGATTTCCGCACTTAGCATTATAGTTGAGCCATTGTACGTAGCAAGCGCTGAGGTACGCTAACATCTCAGACACTAGGGTTTCCTTACGATGTTTTCCTTCACGTCAGCGAGTAATATTGCTACTATAATTTCACAAATGTACATAACTTAGAAAACAAAGTTATTGGTACATACCCGGGGTTCGAACCCACGACCTCCCGGTTGAGAAGCCGGCATTCTACACCGCTCCGCTACCACCGCTCGCTGGGTTAAAAGCAATAAAAATATAGCATTTAAAAGAATATAATTATGTATGAGTATCGCGAATCATTAAGAAATACTAAGCGCAAATATTGCATATATGGATGTGAAAGTGTTCACGCCCATATACTCAAAGAATTTGACAGAATCTGCAAAAAAAATCGTGTATTTTTTATGTTCACTTCTTAGTAATGTGGTTGGACCGAATGGAAAGTTGTCACACAGACGCTATGACCCAAGGAAGTTTTTTTGCGTTTCACTCCTCAAAAAACTGGATTTGCATCGTTATCGACCCTTGTACGTCGCCACTGCTGGGGCACGGGTCTCTTCCAGCATCGCAGCAAGGGTAGGCCATACTCCACCATGCTGGAATGCGCGGGGCTGGCCTCACAACGGAGAGCGGTGGTAGCGGAGCGGTGTAGAACGCCGGCTTCTCAATCGGGAGGTCGTGGGTTCGAACCCTGGTATGTACCAATGACTTTGTTTTCTAAGTTATGTACATTTGTGAAATTATAGTAGCAATACTACTCGCTGACGGTGAAGGAAAACATCGTAAGGAAACGTAGTGTCTGAGGTGTTAGCGTACCTCAGCGCTTGCTACGTCCAGTGGCCCAACTATGAGGCTAAGTGCGGAAATCTCAGGTCTAACTAACCTCACAACGGACGGTTCTCCTCGGAAACCCGGGGCTACTCAGGGAGGCCTGCAGTGACACTCGCAGGCTTCTGGCTTTCCTTGAGGAGCTGTGGGGTGGCAGGACTAAGGCTCCTTTGGGGACAACACCTTCCTTTCACGCAAAATAGGCTCATTTGAAGTCGAGTTGCGGAAACCCAAACCGTCACCAATACCAATACCAAAACTCCACCATGAGGGCCAAGTCATTTTATTAATTTAATTATTCACTAACTTAATAGTCTGCGATCTGCGAAAAACTGCAGGCAGATGCTGGATGCGGCAAGCTGAAGACAGGGCGCTATGGCGCTCATTAGGGGATGGCTATGTCCAGTGGACTAGTATAGCCTGATGATGATGATGAACTTAATAGTTAACAGTAGATAAGAAGATAGAATTATGAGACTTAAGAAACATATTTCAGACATTTTGCGGCCTTATTACGTAGTGCCGTCTCTTCGCATTTCTCAGAAAAAAAGCGTGACAAAAGGTTACTTAAGTATTTACCTAGTTAGTTAAATTCTCAATTCTGAAAGCGTACTGAGATCGCAAACCGGTTGTTCAAAAAAACTATTTCTTCTCTATCCACCAAACTAGTTTACTACAGATTTAATAATTAAAAAGCTGACCATCTAAACTTGTTACAAATTTCAAATTATTACCGAAGTGAACCTCTAGACCGCCCAAAATTACGCCTTAAGCTTCCGCTAGCTCCCGCGCAGCGCGTAAGTCGGTGCCCAAATCGGCGCGCGCGCATCCACTCAAAACTTTTAATTTCCCCCGAGTCGTGACTACACTCACGCGCTGCGCACGCGCTGCGTAATATGGATTTCTGGATTAATGGCGGTTTGGTTGAAGAAGAGGGAAACATCCTGTAATCACCAAGCCTTAGTAATCACGCGTAGTGGGTAAGGGGATGTTTACTCATTACCTAAGATTGTTTTCGCAATTTATAGAACAAAAGAAGACTTACCTATGTAGATAGAGTGAGAACACCAAGCACATCCATAAAATGAATTACAAACGTGGTATCTAAATGTATATCATTTGTTCTGACTCTCTCCTATTTATTGATTCTTAGCCCGACGTAATAAATAAATGAATAAGCATTCTCTCTCTGAAAGAAGGCATGTGCTCTGTAGTGGAGCATGACACAGGTCCTAAACCTACAAAAAAAATATTATAGAGTTCCTCCGTTTTTAGAGTAGAGATGTTTTAACTTTGTTTTCACTTTTGCTATCTTCTATCATATCTATAGTCTTGCTGAATAACTACTTGCTCGCTTAGTATGATTTTTTTCACTGTAAAGTAAGATAGTTGTGTTTCGACCTATCAATGTATACCAAAGGGACTGAAGAAAATTACAAAAAGATAATTTTCCTGGTTTCAGTACCTCCATAAACATTCAGTCAGACTTTGAAGAAAAAAGAAAAACAATTAAAATTTTAAAACAAAAGTGTTCACTGGCAGGTTGTAATATAACGAGAGAAAAAAAAACAAAACAAATCTCTGACCGAACCACCTGAACGAAATTTAAAAGGAGAACGGGCGGATGGAATGTTGAAATGAACTTGGCTACCAATTTTGAATTACGCATTTCACCGAAAATCCTTTGAAAATGAGCTTTACCGTTTTCAAAATAAAGCACAGTTTTCCATTCTTACTTTTTTATACTTCAAACCTTTTGACCTTTACAATATTTGATCGACTTCCGTTTTTACAAAGCGGGCGAAATTTCAATTTGAACTTTAATTCTTTAATGATTAGTTTCAAATTACTTCGTCCAAGAATTTGATTGGGCGAAGAACAGAAGTCAGGTAATTTGTGTAGTGGGTTAATTTGTTCTTGCATATTTATTACCTCCGAACAAGAATGTGGATGATTTTAACAGATATCGTAATAGAAGGGTAATTTTTATCTTCCGAAGGTAGATTCAACAGATTATAAAATGCCTATATCTTATAAATGGACGCTGCAGTGCTAGCCTGGGTCCTTTTTTTCACTCGTCTAGTGTGAATGAATTTGCTACTGAACGCTATATAAATCGTCTCATTCGATGTCAACCCTTGTATGTCCGCACTGCTGGGGCACGGGTCGTTTCCATCACAGGAAGGTTAGGCCATACTTCACCGGGGGCCAAGTCCGGGCTGGTGGAAGATTGTAAGACAGTGGCGGGCCTTATTCTCAGAAGTTTTCAAGCCGCCCAGAAGGCCTCTGACGTGGCTTAGCGGCTACGCGCCTTGCGAAGCACGGAGGCGCTCGAAAAAAATTCACTAGCGGTAGTCACGGGAGGGTCACCCATCCTGCATCTTACCGCGCCTCTTGTTGCTTAGTTCAAGTGATTGTTTGCAATCACTAGGTTTGACCAGGCCACGAGCGCTTGTAATTACGTAGATTCAAAGGCCACGTCTGATAGAAAAAAATTGGAGAAGTTTTAGTAAGAGTCGGGCTTAAATTACGTCATTAAATTACGTAAGTAATTTTCCGGAAGGGTCAGCAGGGACCAGGATTTGCCACTTGCCTTGATGCTAACCAACTTTTCGACAACTTCTATGAAAAATGATGATGATGATGCCTTCCATGCCGATTTCGGCAACGGCGACCATTTCTGTATTGTGTTACTGGTGCGTCCTCACATGACTAATGTAGCGCTGGTACGGATAGCCAGAGGTTGCGGGTCCGTTCGAATCCCGGCATGGGTGAAATTTTTAGCCTCTAAATAGGTTTTTAAATTTGTTCCTTAGCACGGGTTAGTGCATTAAAAATAAAAATAGTGTAATCATGTGGGTACAGTGATATCGTTCCGATGTTAAAACCTAACTGCAAAGTAGGTAGTCGGGGCTGTAAGTAATGCAATTTGCTTAAGTCAGATGTCGCTGCCTGTACGTAATACAGAGAATATTGTAAAGAGGTTCGAAATTTCACTGATGCCGTGAGTCGCCCATTGGCTCAATTGGTAGAGCGCTGGTACGGATAGCCAGAGGTTGCGGGTTCGAATCCCGGCATGGGTGAAATTTTTAGCCTCTAAATAGGTTTTTAAATTTGTTCCTTAGCACGGGTTAGTGCATTAAAAATAAAAATAGTGTAATGACTAATGTAACCAATTTTAGCAGTAAACGTCCGAAGACAGGTGCCACATGTGAGGACTCCATTTACATAATTGTACAAAATATTCGAAGGCGCTTTGTATGAAAAATAGAATTTTTTCCGGACTAACGAACAAAATGTTACTAAAATATAACCGCTCAATGTGTTTAAAATTTACTTATCTCTATCTTCAAACATTTAATTGCCTACATAAAAACTGGTATGTAATAAATACCTAACTCACTTAACAAATAAAAAAAACAAGTAAAATACAAAAAAGGGTATATTTGCTTGTTTGTGACACCCTTGCCTGGTTATTACAGCACAGGTGATTGTGGAAGTTATTATCATTGTTTGGCTCAAAAACATTTTGAAGTCTGAAACATCTAATATAAACTGAAATACACTAAATCAGCATTAACTACAGTCCATTTATTCTTACTTGTCCAATTTAGTAAACAAGATTCTAACCTTAAAATTGAGATTAGATGTCTAAACTAGACATTTTCTCGCAAATTCATGAACTATCATGAACTATGTTTATAAAATTGGCAGCGTGTTATCTCAAAGAGTGTTCCAGGTTACTCCATTTATGGAAATATGGCAGTTTTGGACTAAAAAGTTACAGTTTATCTTGTTTACTAAATTGGACAAGTAAGAATAAATAGACTGTACTAAGCAAGCGGGACGAACCTTTCTTTAAATTTGGGTCTCGCCTTATCTGCAGTTATTGCTCGGCAGTCGGGTTGGCGATTTTTTTATTTCAAAAAACTTTTTAGAGGCTTAAAATTGCCGGGACTCGAACCCGCGACCTCTGGCTAACCGTGCCAGGGCTCTCCCAACTGAGCTAATGAATGACTTACCGGCAACGGTGAAATTTCGAACCTCTTTACAATATTCTCTGTATTACGTACAGGCAGCGACATCTGGCTGAAGTAATTTGCATCACTTGCAGCCCCGAGTACCTTACTTTGCAGTTGGGTTTTACATCGGAATGATATCGCTGTACCTGTAGTAAATGATAACACATCGCACATGTTTATATTGTTTTTAATGCACTAACCCGTGCTAAGGACAATTTTAAAAACCTATTTAGAGGCTAAAAATTCCAGCCATGCTTGGACTCGAACCCGCGACCTCTGGCTAACCGTGCCAGTGATTTTTTATTATTTTAGTTTTATTAGAAGCTTAGTTGTATTTATGTCTTTTTAGTGTTTTTTTACATATTCGTTTAATATACCTGATTTCATGTGACTCCTCGAAAGACGACAAATCGATTGAGATCTTATTTGTCAAAAACTGACGATTTTAGAAGGAGTTATAAGAGAACCCGGAATCGGACATACATACACACACACACACACAAACACACACACATACATACATACATACATACATACATACATACATACATACATACATACATACATACATACATACATACATACATACATACATACATACATACATACATACATACATACATACATACATACATACATACATACATACATACATACATACATACATACATACATACATACATACATACATACATACATACATACATACATACATACATACATACATACATACATACATACATACATACGAGCCAAACACATAACCCTCCTTTTAATGTGTTCAGGCCCGACTGGCCTTCACCGCAGTCGGGTAAAAACAAGACATTTCCACAAAAGTATTACCTTCTATCGTGGCGTGACCCACACCATTAAAATCGGTCTACAGTTAACTAAAGGTTAACTAAACCCAAGCCGCGGCGATAACTCTTCACTGGCAATTACGGCCTTTGTTGAGAACTGATCTTTGCACATGTGTTCGTAATGAGACGATTTAAACAACGTCCAGTGGTATCTTTATTTACACTAGATGGGTGAAGGGGCCACTCGGACGCTGCAGTGCCTGGGACGTTGTTTCTTAGATGGAGTAGGAACAGAACCTATACCATCCTGACAGCTTAGTCGGCCTAGACCACAGGAAAGTCAAGCCATTGAGTGCGGAGCCAACCAATCCGCAGGTGCCCTCACGATATTTTCCTTCATGGTTAGCGTATGGTATTGCTGCTACAAGTTCGTAGGTAAACGTAACTTTAAAATTAAACAAAGTCATGAATTTATGCCACAATTGGGGATCGAACCTGAATCTCTCGGTTCCGAGTCCATTGTTTTAACTAGAGGGCTACCTCTGCTTATGTGTGAGGATGACAGAATATTTACAGTTTCGTTACGAAGTGGTTAAACATCTATCTACCTCTACATCAAATTGTCCTAATTAAGTATGATCGATCAAAATCAACCCTTGTACGAGTATGTCCCCACTGCTGCGCTGGGACACGGTCTCTTGCTGCATCGTGGGAAGATTAGGTCATAATAAACCACGGAAGCCAAGTCCGGGTTTGTGGAGGATGGTAAGACTGTGGCGGGCCTTACAGTCAGAAGTTATCAAGCCGCCCATGAGGCCTCTGACATGGCGTTAAGCCATGTCAGAGGCCTCATGGACTGCCATCACATGACATGAATTATAAATAAAGCATGAATCTTAGTTTAAGAAATGTGGCCTCAATGATGGCTTTTGTTTATTATTATTATTTATTCAAGACATTTACAGAATACTATTTAAATACAAAAAAAAAACCTTCACTGAAACCTGTACAGGTTAATATGTGAGGTGAGTTACTCTTTTTCTAACTTAAGAAGTGTTTAAAAACCTATTTAGAGGCTAAAAATTTCACCCATGCCGGGATTCGAAGACGCAACCTCTGGCTATCCGTGCCAGCGCTCTACCAATTGCTCAATTGGTAGAGCGCTGGTACGGATAGCCAGAGGTTGCGGGTTCGAATCCCGGCATGGGTGAAATTTTTAGCCTCTAAATAGGTTTTTAAATTCTACCAATTGAGCCAATGGGCGACTCACGGCATCAGTGAAATTTCGAACCTCTTTACACTATTCTCTGTATTACGTACAGCGCTGTTGGTAGAGCGCTGGCACGGATAGCCAGAGGTTGCGGGTTCCCGGCATGGGTGAAATTTTTAGCCTCTAAATAGGTTTTTAAATTTGTCCTTAGCACGGGTTAGTGCATTAAAAATAAAAATAATATAATTAAGAAGTGTTGTTTTAGGGCATGTCGGCACTAAGGCTTAAGCGAGCTCACTTATCGGCAAGGGACCTATACTTACGTAATGAGCCTTTCCCTGGAATTCGCCAATAAAAACTCCGACTGGGTCTGTCTGTGAGACCCGTGAGTTTTTATTTGTTTTTTGTTAGATTCTTCGGGTTTTTCGTGAGTTTAAGATTATAGGTTAGCTCTTTAGTTTTGGTGGGATTTGTGGTGGAAATATTAAATTTGTTTGGGTAATAGTTTTACATCTTTTAACAGATCGAAGAGATGTCACATATTAAAATAAAAATAAAAACTGAAAAGAAATACGAAGCACCAAACAATGGCCACCAAAAAGTTTCATCTCGGCCACAGAAAAAAAAACGCAATAAAATACGGCTTGCATTTAATTATGGACAGACACCTTTTTATTTCTATAGACTTTATTATTTCTATAAAAAAACTGAAATATTTATACGTAAACTGACTGAGGTGTTCAACTATCCCAGCGCTCGAAATTGCCAATCCGTGGAGGGCACTTTTAGTAATGAAGCCCCTCTCTCTTTCGGAGAGGAGACCCATAAACTGCAGTGGGACGTTTATAAAAATATATTATAAACTAATACTAATGAGTAAACTAATAAAAAGTCCTTGTCTTGTTTTAAGGCACTGGTGAAATCACACTATCTCACTGGATAAACTGGAAAACTGTTGCTCATATGAGCAACAGTATGCATATGCATTTAATTGTAAAAGTATTTATTTTTAGGTATTTATGTATATTTTGTAGACTTTTAGTCCGGATTTACTTACGGGTGTTGTTATATCGGAAAAGTCCGACCAGGTTTCGCTTCGATTCGCAGAGCTTAATCATGGTGAGCAGAGACGGAGCTCGCGTCGTCGGTTGCTTGTCTCACCGACTAAAAGTCTACAATGTGTTGTTCTTACGAAAGTTTTAGTTCAAAAATTTATGTATATTATTATTTAAGTGTATGTTGCTTACCTATATGTATTTAATTGTATATGTATTTATTTTTTGGTTATCTATGTATATTATTATTTAAATATATGTACATTATATCGTAGGTATATGTATAAATATAAGTAATTATATTTTCGCACTCTTTTGCTGTTTGTTATCAATATATTTTCGATTAAGTATTTATGTACATGCACCACGTACCGACTATATTCTTCATGCAGTACACTCCATCCAAAGGTTGTCTGGAAGAGATCGCTCTTAGCGATAAGACCGCCAATTGTATAACATTACTGAGGTTTAAAAATCATGGTTGTAATATTTTTCTGGTTGTGCAATACAGTGTTCTCTATCTCTATCTAAACATTGTAATAGTACAATATGATATAAGTGCGGTAAGTTGAAAATTACAGCCGAGGCGATATTACTAGCCCGAGCCATCGGCGAGGGCTATAAGGAAGCAGAGGCTGTAATTTTCAAAGCGCACGTATGTCATACGACGTTTTATAACATATTTACGAGGAAATTAATAAAACTCTGACTTTGTTATCATCACTACTTGACGACATTTTCAAATAAAAACAACACATCGAAAAGAAAAAGCGCGCGGATTTATTTTTACTTGTCCACAAATAAGCGATGCGCTCGCATCAACATTTTTTTTTTAGGCAAAGGTACAAAAACAGCTAGTATTACTAATAAAGTAAATTAATATTTTTGTCTTTTTGTTACAGATAAATGGTTGTATTTTATTGTCAAAATTAATTAAATTAAAGAATTAAATGTTTATTTGTTATATTTTATTTCCCAAAGTTAATTTTATTCATAAAATATTGACCACTTTCATACCACGACATAAAACCTCTTTGCTAAGATTTTTAAAAGTATCGTTCATTTTTAGACGGAGTATCTTAAAACTTTATTAAAAAAAAAACACGTGCCTTTTACATTAAAGTGCGTTCACATTAACTTGACGCGTGAGAGAATTGGTAACAAGGACATAAAATGTGAATTAGCTTTTGACCTAATCGGAAGATGGTAAAACAAGCCCTCAATCCTTTTATTTTCCCCAAGTAATGGGAATGATTTCTTATTTAACATGGTAACCGTAAACATATCAGTGCTACCAATTCTCCCATGCGTCAAGTTAATGTGAACGCACAGTACATTATCGCACAAGTACGTAATGAGATACATCACGATATTGAAATTGGTGTAATAACAACCACTATACGAGCAAATATGTTATAAAGTTAAATTACAAAACTACAAAAATTATATTAGAGTAAAAATAAAACAAAAACCAATTTATTTATTGGCATCAATCCAAATAAAAGTCAAAATTACGTAAAATTGTATTCACTATAAAAACAAAATGTTTATCTAATGACCGTCAAAGCTGTTAGTTTCACAATTATTAGGTTATGTGGAGAAGAAACTAACGAAGAAATTCCCCAATCAATTCAACGCCTCCATCAACAAAACATGTCGTGATAGCCACAAATTTAACAGATATGCAATGACATTTTACAGATATGCAATGAAATTTTACAGATATGCAATGAAATTTTGCAAATACTTCCATGGTCTGCAAGGCACGTTAAGCCGTTTCTTCCGGCTGTCATATAACGGCAGTCATTAAGCCACGTCATCAGACTTATTGGCGGATTGATAACTTCTGACAGAAAGGCCTGCCACTGCTTTACAATCCTCCACCAACCCGTGGTGGAGTAAGGCTTAGAGTACCTTCCTGCGATGCAGGAAGAGAGCCATTTCCCAGCAGTGGAGACATACAAAGGGTTGATACCATAATGAATTCGATATTTTCTCAGGACTCATAATAATTGGTCTCATAATAAAAGCCGTTTGTACAGACGAGTTGAATAACCCACTCAAGTTTTACTGAACTTTTTAACATCACGCTACCATACATATGCCACTTTCGCTTAGCCTAGCAACCAACCTACCTGCCTACAGCAACACAACAAATCCGTCCAAATTCCACCAAAAACCATTAGCCCTGAGTGATGCCGGCATAATAATAACTCTGTACAGCCATACACGCGCTACAATGAGGCATAAAACAAGGCTTGTCTGTGCCGAAAATATCGTCGAAAAAAAGGCAGAACCTGCCTTCGCCTTGCAGAGAAAACTGGGCCTTAATATGGTAATGTTATGGGTGTGTTTTGCGCGTGAAGGTATTATAAAAAGGCTGGGCATCAAAGCTTAGCCCGAGGCTTGGCACGGGCCGGCCGCGGCCATTTCACTCGTCCACTCGGAGACTAGAAATCTTGATCGTTCACGCATGGTGTTTGAGCATCGCAGCTCTTGTGTCGAGAGGTGCGCTTTCTTTAAAAAAAACTATCAATAAAAAATCTATATAGCCATTACTCGTGGCGCAGTACAGTCTGTTAACTTTTAGAATATACTTCGGCTACTATCGGATAGAATCGGATATATTCGTGCTATAGAAATATCGGAACTAATATGACACATAACTTTTCAAAATAGCGCAGAAAAGTTTCATACAGAGCAGGAATTACACTCGTGTGCTTTCTGCGAAAACCGAAGCCTACACTAGAGCCCGAGGTATATTCTAAAAGCTAACAGACTGTACGCAGACTTCTCCCAAGATACGCCACTTCTGTCCTCGGCCATTGTTATCCATCCGCTACCAGCAATATTCCACAGATCGTCGGTCCGAATGAATATTAAATGATTGCTGATATATTTGTTGTTGCGTGCTGTTATTATGATTAATAATTATATGTTGCAAAAGGTTGTGTACTAAACACGAACTTAATGCTGATGACATTTTTTTCCAGTCAACTTGCAGGAGGTAGAAGAGAAGCAAAAAAGAGAGTGGTAAAATATACTAGGGCTGTAAGTGATGCAATCTACTTCAGCCAGATGTCGTTGCCTGTACGTTATACAGAGAACAGTGTAAAGAGGTTCGAAAATTCACTGATGCCGGTGAGTCGCCCATTGGCTCAATTGGAAGAGCGCTGGCACGGATAGCCAGAGGTTGCGGGTTCGAATCCCGGCATGGGTGAAATTTTTAGCCTCTAAATAGGTTTTTATACTTATAAGTACCTAAAGGTGTTATAAACTTATAAAGTGGGGGCACATATATAAATAAATATTTGGGATTCCAAATCAAGAACAATAATAATAATAATATACGTTATATAAATACTATGGAAAGATAAAAAAGCAGAGGACGGCATTTTGATTAAAATAAAGAGAACGCGGATGTCGTACCTCTTATCACGCCGTTTCAGATTTTAAAAGAAACATCACTTGACGTCGCTTTAAAAATACAGAAGAAAACACTAAACGTTCCTGTGATAGCCATAGTTACGTCATGGCAAAAGACCTATAGCATAGGTTCAAGTCGTCGAAGACAAGATCCGATATTGAAAAATAAATTAAATTGGTAAATTACTAGTTTGGGTGCAGCCGTAGGTGTTTTCGTTTTTTGGTGTTGCGTAATTCTTGTCTATGAATTTTGATTTTGGATTTAAGGAGCATACCTACAATACCTCGTTTTAACTACATGCTTTTGAGGAGAGGTCCGGTCGAACTTAAAGTGGTATTTGTTCTATTTACTAAAACCAACAAAAAAACAACCCCTGCAGTACAATTCCACCGAATTGCGATCCCCAACCCGCATGCCTAGCGTGGGGATTATGGGCATTGCCCCCTATGATACCACCGAACTGCGATCCCCAACCCGCATGCCTAGCGTGGGGATTATGGGCATTACCCCCTATGATAGCACAACGTGGCGCTCTTTAGGGGAGGGCTATGTTCAGCAGTGGACTAGTATAGACTGACGACGACGACGACGACGACTAAAACCAACAAGGTAGATTGTAGCAAGTGGCAGTCCCAGGTCGCCTACCCCTGTGGGATACAGGCGTCAGTTTATACTGCATTAACAAGTTTAGCTATGGGACCAACTCTTACGTCGCCAAAATTATTGTTTTAAGGTTAGTTACAATAGTACCTACTGCTACAGTCTATTTATTCTTTCTTGTCCAATTTAGTAAAACTGTCATATTTAATTAAATGAAGTAACCTGGAACACTCTTTTAGATAACACGCTGCCAATTTTATAAACATAGTTCATGAATTTGCGATAAATTGTCTAGTTTGGGCATCTTATCTCAATTTTAAGGTTAGAACCTTGTTTACTAAATTGGTCAGGTAAGAATAAATAGACTGTACGTACAATGGCCCAACTATGAGGCTAAGTGCGGAACTAACTAGTAACAAAACTTTCTTTCAAACAGCTAATATTTTTTATAGGTTATCTCGTTATACTAAGACTGCCTCGTCTAGCTGTTAAAAGATGGATTGCCAAATAGAGGTCGTGGATTCAATTCCCTCTAGAGACCACCATAATTGATTTGTGCAAACGGTCTCAGTCTGTGTATATTTTCATGTTTGTGATGTCCTTTTTTGTCTATCATAGTACTGGCTGGAACAGGGTAAGTGATTGTGTTATATGGAAGTTATTTATTTAATTAAAATAGTTTGTATTTATGCAAAGAATAACCCCCTTGTGATGAATCCTTACGTGGCGGTTCCCATACGAACGTAGTTTGACATTAATTTCCAAACTACTTGCCGCACCGCATAGCAATGAAAATTTATAAGTACCCGGTGATGTTAAGAAAACACAAATCTAGGTTTTATTGTTAATAAAAAGATCATATTCTTTTTAATGCACCCGTGCTAAGGACAATTTAAAAAAACTTAATGTTGAAGATACTTAAAATTAGGTCCTCAGAACAAATTTGTTGAGTTTCATCGCAATCCGGCTTCTCGTTTGTATGGGAACTTTTGCTTGAGCAACCCCCTTAAGTTCTTCCAGAAATTTTTGTGTCACCTTGTATACTAGCCATGTACACCAATCCATCTAATGCTAATTTATCTACAGTAAATGTTGTACCTATAGTACTATTACGACGATTAAGTCCGGGCCAAACTCGTCTTTGGAACGTGGATGGGTGTGGCCAAATATGGCTTAAGTGCGTAGCGCAGATTATTGTAATCAAAAAGCAGGTGGGTCCGAAATACTTGGCTATGTTTAATTCGATAAATTTATCGTGTAGCTAAAGTGTAATTTTTCATTTTTATCTATTGTCGATAACAACCATTCATAATAACCATTCATTTGTATGTATTGCCAATGCAAAATTTACCTGGCGAAATTTAATTGGCGCACCTATAAAAGCTACATTTGTATTGAGAAAATTTACAATCATCATCAATCATTTTTAAAAACCTATTTAGAGGCTAAAAATATCACTCATGCCGGGATTCGAACCCGCAACCTCTGGCTATCCGTGCCAGCGCTCTACCAATTGAGCTCAATTGGTAGAGCGCTAGCATGGATAGCCAGATGTTGCGGGTTCGAATCTCGGCATGGGTGAAATTTTTAGCCTCTAAATAGGTTTTTAAATTTGTCCTTAGCACGGGTTAGTGCATTAAAAATAAAAATAGTATAATGATCAATTATTACAGGCATACAATTCTTGAATAGATAGATCGATTTCGACCCTGTATGTCCCCACTTCTGGGGCATGGGTCTCTTCCGGCATTGCAGGAAGGTTAGGCCTTACTCCACCACGGGGGCCAAGTCCGGGTTGGTTGATAGATAAATGAAAACATTTAATTACACCTACGCACACACAGAGAGGGTACAAAACAGGCAAAGAAAAAATAGTATGTGACATAAAGCAATATTATAATGTACAGCAAATAAGCACACAAGAAAAGTAATAAGCACATGCAACCCAACGAACAATACAAGAGACCAGTTTGCGGATGTGGCAGATGCATGCAAATAATGTTGTAGCTATTTTTCCGAGCGTTTCCGTGCTTCGCAAGGCACGTTAAGCCGTTGGTGCCGGTTGTCATATAGAAGGCAGTCGTTAAGCCGTGTCAAAGGCCTTATGGGCGTCTTGATAACTTCTGATAGTAAGGCCCGCCACTGTCTTACAATCCTCCACCAACCCGGACTTGGCCCACGTGGTGGATTGTGGCCTAACCTTCCGGCAATGCAGGAAGATACCCGTGCCCCAATAGTGGGGGCATACAAGGGTTGATATCGAATCGTTGTATCAACCCACATAGAGGCCAATGAAGAAATGACTATTCTGGATTATTTGTTATTATAAAATAAACGATTAATTAAAATTAAACTAGCTATAATAGCAATTATTAATCATAGACAGCACAACAAATATATCAGCTATCATTTTATATTCTTTCGGACCGACGATCTGTGGAATATTGCTGGTAGCGGATGGATAGAAAAATGGCCGAGGACTGCCTTGCGAAGCACGGAAGCGCTCGGAAAACGCCACTAGTGGTAGTAACGGGACGGTCATCCATCCCGCACCTGACCGCGCCTGTTGATGCTTAAATCGAGTGATTGATTCCAATCACTTGGTCCGACAAGGCAACGAGCGCTTCAAAATGTTTATTTGTTTTTAAACAATGCCTATAAACAAAGTAAGGCCCGATAATCATTTACACCATATAACTATAATGACACTTTCATGGAACTTTTATTTCACAGCATTTCAAATAGACATTCATGTCTAATAAAAAAGTGGCCTGTGCCTCGACTTGTAGGTAACCGATATACTTCTTCTATCTTTTAAAACCTATTTGGAGGCTAAAAATTTAAAAGGAAATTGTCCTTGGCACGGGTTAGTGCAATAAAAAGAATATAATACTTCTTCTTCTTCTTGTACTGACGTACACCATTGTGCTATTACTGGCCGGTTTTCAGAGAAGGCCTATTTTATAAAACATACGAAAGAAAAAAATTAAGTAATATATTGGCATTTATGGTTAAATTAAAGACAATGCTTCTTGCACAAAGCACGCCCTTGTACATTTACTCATGTAGGTAATTAGTACGATAAAGAATTAATAGTAGATTGTTAACCAAGGGCTGTATGACATCAATTGCATATGAGGTTTTTGGCGCCCGAGTATGCAATTGATGCTTACACCCGAGGTAAACACTCTGCTTTACATATCGATTGTGAGGTAAGTAAAAAAACAAGAAAGCAGGTTGACTTTTTTTTTGACTTGACATTTTTCAAAACTTTTGAGAAAGAACTCCAAAACACGAAAAAAAATTACTTTCGCGCCTAGCTAGTCGACTGACTTTTTTACTCTTCACGATTTTATGGCACGCAAGCGCGTCAAATCGTGCTGGCCAGTTTGATTTTTAATCGATTTCAATTAACATACGATGTGACTGCGAAACAAATAGTTCGATATTTAAAATAAAATCTTCATAAATTCTAATATGAATTGTCTCGATTCCGATTCGAGTTAATAATCGATACCGAGAAAAAAAATATTAACTTTTAAAAAATATTCTTCTTGCAGTATGAGTATGACAGTTCTTTTTTCAAATTCCAAAACCTATGCTGTGTAATGTTAACATTACATGGTATGTTTTGAAACCTATGCTGTAATGATATCCATACACCCCGGCATTCAGGGAAGTAAGTGACTACTTACAGAGCAAGATATTTGTAAAAAAAAAAGTTATTGATGGCAATCATGGAATCTTATCATACGTATAGATAACAACTGACGTATTAGGTTTAAGAAGACTTGAGAAAAGATGGTCTGAGTGAAGTTCTTTTTTCCCGCTGCCTTTTTTTCCACTACACTACGGCCTGAAGACAGCAGCTTACATTTTACATTGTACATTGACATTCAGCAAACGTAATGTAATTTTTTACGTTGAAATATAAAATTTATTTTTGAAACGAAGTCTGTTATCTTTTAGAATATACCTCGGCTACTGTCGGATAGGATCTGATATATTCGTGTAATAGAAATATCGGAAATAATACTATATATAACTTTTCAAAATAGTGAAGAATTTTTTTATTCAGAGCAGGAGTATTACATTCATGTGCTTTCGGCGAAAACCAAAGCCTACTTTAGAGCCCAAGGTATATTCTACAAAATGTAGGTAATCTCCCAATGTATGAATGAATAGTACCAATTATCAACTCAATCTTCTACAGACATGATTCATTCACCTATTTCAGATAGACAAGTCTCATCATGGCATCGATCCACTAATAGCGGCACTTAAACTGGAATTAACTGGATCCACCTCGCCCACGCACTCTGAAAACTGTCAGCCATGATTGAGGCCGAATTAGCTCGTCATTGAGTAGATTAATTTTGAAAACTTTCTCAAACTTTTTACAACTTTGGTAGTTGCACAAAAGAAAAAAGCCCGTCTCTGACAATTATGAAAACTTTCGTAATTCACATTACAATAAAATGTGAGAACTTACCTAGATTTATTTATTTATTTATTTATTTATTTATTTATTTATTTATTTGATAAATACAATAAGAACTTACAGCTAAACCAAAACGCTCTTAATGTTACTTAAATATTTCACACAAAAATTAACTACATAAGTGTAATCTTAAATTAACTACAATATATGACATTGAGTCAACAAAAATATCGGCATGTTGGACATCGTTTAAAAACTTATTGAGCAGGGCAAGAGCCCTAGCCGTGGGCGCGTTGCTGGCGCGGCGCGTGCGCTGCGAGAGCTGCGCGAACAGCAGGTGCCGGCGCCGACCGCAGCGCAAGTAATTATCCGGGATGAATAGTCTGATGCTGCCCAGTATACCAGGATTATAGATGCTATTTCGCATAAGCAAACAGTAATGGATGCCTAGTTGCAGTTTCCGCCTCAAATCCAATGTATCGAAGCCTACAATACCGTACACAAATAGAGACGGGTAAAGAAATGGATAACTTCCATACATCCGCTTGTAAATATAAATATTGAGCTTATTATTTATTTTCAGCTATATATGTATATTATTATTTAAACATATGTAGCTTATATGTATGCTGTTTGGTGTCGGCCTAGAGAATAGCACCAACCTAAATTCTTCCCGCGGGTGTCGTAATAGGCGACTAAGGGACACAAACCGGGGGGTGGGCAGCAGCGCTCCCTGCAGTACAATTCCACCAAACTGCAATCCCCAACCCACATAAACCCAGCGTGGGGATTATGGGCATTACAGCCCCCCCCCCCCAATGATGGCCCAACCCTGCGCTATTGCGCTCATTAGGGGGGGCTATATGCAGCAGTGGACTAATAAAGCCTGAAGGAGAAGAAGTTATTCTCGCACTCTTTTGCTATTTGGTATCAATATGTTTTCGATTTAATTATTTATGTACATGCACGTACCGACTATATTCTTCATGCAATCCACTCCATTGAAAAGTTGTCTGGAAGAGATCGCTCTTAGCGATAAGACCACCGATTGTATAACATTACTTAGATTTATCCTTTTTTTCTGGTTGTGCAATAAAGTGTTCTATATCTCTATCTATCTTATAAGAACGTTCCACAGACACCCAAGCCTTTTCTCAAAGAGAGAGAGAGAAAGAGAGTTTCTATTGGACCCGCCGGCAATTGGCAATTTCGACCGCTAAGATTTTTGTTTAAAGAGCCCTCAACACTACCATTACGCATTGAATGAAAGAGAAGACACCACCTCCACATAGTATCCCATCAAGAAAAGGAAGCTAAAGTATTTCGGACATGTAAGGCGTACCAACAAGTACAAACTCCTTCAGCACTTCTACCTTATACGTAGAAGAAGAAGAAGAAAGAAGAAAAAACATTTATTATAGAAACAGTGCACACGCTACAGTAACAAACTTAAAACATATTAGTAAACGTAACATTAACAAAAACAAAAAAAACGCAGAAAAACGAAAGATCACGGCGTGTCACTGCTGCTATAAATGGCAACTGACTCAGCATAATGCTGATGGACAAGCTTTCAGCGCTGATTTTTAGTCAGTGCCATGTGCTACCCCACGAGCGTCACAGACTGCGGTGCGATATAATCATGGGCAATAACAGTACTAAAGAATTTACAATACTGTATAGAGGAGAATACTCATATTATTATGTTATATAGAATAATACCCATATGAATAGAAAACGTATTATAAATACAGAATGAAAAGATACTTAAATACTTTAACTACGTGATAGAATAAGCTACAATAATATATAAATAAAATTATACAGAAATAAATAACTAGCTCCAATAATTATATTGAGATAAAGATTATTAAATATTTAAATAATTAACAATAAGTGAAAGTGGAAGTGAAGGGGGTAGGGTTGTGCAAGGTACAAGGAAAGATTCCAGGAAGAACCTGGGAGACCAAAGATATCGTGGCTGCACAACCTGCGACATTGGTTTCAACTGAGGACCAGTTACTTGCTTGTATTGGCAACCTCGAAAAGCAAACCGAGTTGGTTGCCAACCTCTGATAGGTGATGGCACGCAAGCAATCAGGTTTCCTCACGAGGTTCCTTTACTTTCACCGCGTGGCACTGCTACTGTAAATTCACAAATGCTCATGTCGTGAGTTATAATTGACATTTTGTATTTTTTTATTAACACAATTTTAATTATATTCTTTTTTGTTGCGCTAACCCGTGCTAAGGACAATTTTTTGTAAGTAATACAGAGAGTAGTGTATAGAGGTTCGACATTTCACTGAAGCCGGTAAGTACCCATTAGCACGGTTGCCAGAGCGCTGGCACGGTTAGCCAGAGGTCGCGGGTTCGAGTCCCGACATAGGTGGAATTATTAGCCTCTAAATAGGGGCTCGGCTGGGACTAGGCTGTACACTACAGTAAATATAATAATGTAAATAGTTTACTAAGCATAAGTCTAATTGTTACTAATACTATATGGGTCTTGCCTGAAATAAATGAATAATAATAATAAATAGGTTTTTGCAATTTTATTTGCTACAATGATACTGTTTTAGATTTATTTAGTTTAAGTTATTTTTTTTCTTACAGAAACTAAATAGAAATAGAACTTGCCTCTCTTTTTTCATGTTTTCTCACGAGTGTTAATATTTTCCGTACTATATATAACTGTTCTGTATTCGCATCACTAAGTAAGTGTTTCGTTTTGTTCTAGGTAAGCTGTGAGAAGAGATCTACATAAGGAAACGTAGCTATTAGTGCAAGTGGCTGTGACTGAGTTTAGTTTGTATAAAAATAGATATCAAGATGACTTTTCGCTGCGTGCCTACATTCCAGACCGTATCCAACGATAGCAGCGCTACTTGGGTAAGTGGCGAGTAGGGAAACAAAATGTAGTAAGAAAAAATCAAGTTTTTAGTTCACAACACTTGATGTCAATAAATATTAATTTGTTAAAAATGTACAATTTTTACTATGTTTTCCGTTTGGATACTAGATCGTGAAAATATTAATAGCAAATTGCCGCTTGTGGCGCTATCTATTGATCAACATCAACAATTTATAGTTTGGTTGACTTTATTGTGCTTCCGCTACTCGGTACTAGGTGGCGCTGATCGAAAATGTACAAATGTGAAATGAAATAGTTCCGTTTTCAATCACAGATGGCGTTTCCTTCAATTTTCTTAACTCCGATACACCATATGAGTCACATACCTAAACCAACGCCTGTATCCCTAAAGATTAGGCTTCTAGCCTCGTTCCCACTAGGATTTGGCAGTTGCCACAATCCTATCAAATCTCTTTGGCTACAAGCCACATCACTACTGAATATTTTTTAAATACTATGTCAATGTTTGTCTCACATATCTGATCACAAAGAGTAAAAAAACCTAACTGTTTATCGCGTTCGCAAAAGTTTTTCCACGAGTGAACTCATTGACATGTCGGTGACCTCGACCGACCCGCACCCACTCGTCATCTCTTGAGGCCTCATGATAAGTTTGTTTGAACATAATATAAAGAATAAACTTACCTATTTCACATGACACGTACTTACTCGAACTTAACCAGCGCTTTGTAAATAAAACAACTTTATGCATCCCGTTGATGTCTTTTGCTGTGCGCTACGCTCGTAGTCGACTGCACTACGAATGTGCTACGATATTAGATTGTAGCGATGTAGCGAGGCTAATAGAATCCACTAAAAAGTAAAATTCTTAACAACCACCGGTTCTATTCATGTTATATATACATGGCAATACATTAGCTGCCCAAGTAAGCTAATTACATCGACGGATAACTTGCGCAAAAATACGCGCAAAGGTGATGTGCGATGGGCATTTTTTTTATTATTTGTTACTTTTATTAAAGTTAAGTCCTAAGTACGACATACCATGTCCCTCGCCAATGCTGTGCGAAATACGAAGGTCAAGTTATTTGCCGGGCATAATAGTTATTTTTTGCCTTTTTTTGTATCACTGTATTGTTACTGAAACAAAACAAACTTTAATAACAATAATAAACTTTAGCTTGAGTTAATGAGTAAAATTCTACTCATTAATTAATTATATATCGAGCTGTGGGTAGATCGTCCGGTAAGAGACCTCCCAGACGGACATACTTCTACAAAATAGGTAATGTAGCAAAGGGCAAGCTAAAAGAATCCGAAACCGGTGTGCGTGCATGCAACGCTGCTGAACAATAATGAAGCAGAGGTGATCTGTCAGGATCGTGGCAAGTGGCAGTCTTAGTCTCTGCCTACCCCTCTGGGATACAGGCGACAGTTAATGTTATGTAATGAATTATCAGTATTAATCTACCTTAGTTGAGCCGGACCTTGTCAAAAAATATGCAATCAAAGTTATTCTCGCGATTTCCTTTTGGCGACTTTGAACTGAAAAAATTGAAGATTCCAACAATAGCAACTCAAAAACGATGTTGAAACAACAATATTTTACGTTTGACTTTTTTTTTCTTTAAGTACATACTTAACCATACTTTTTGCAGTATTCTTTTTCTATAACACAAACTTTCTAATAAAATCTACCGACTAACAGTCTAAGCACCTATCTTCATAATTTTACGGCCTAAATTCCCTCATCAACTAGGCTCAGACTGGTCGGCAGCTACATGGACGTATAATATCTGATCGCAATGCTTATATTAATGATACGTCGGAACAATCGGCGCTTAGACACCGCGCCGCCGGCCTCTGCGCGATGCGCGTACGCACCTAGATACCAAAGTTGCCATTTTTAAGCGTACATGTTTGTCCTAGTTAACAAACCCAACCAATTGACAAGGAAAATTAAATGTTCTAGGATTTAATTTACGGATGTGTATTCAAATTATTATTATATTGTATTTGAACGTGATTTTACGCTCAGCGACTTTGCAACTATGTATTCTTACACCTCTTAACCTAACACTCTAAGAACACACTAAAACTGGAAACATTATACATTATAAAATAATTTAATTTAAAATGTACGAACACAAAATCAGTTTTTTGTATTTTTTTTTCTTTTGCGCTCAGCGACTCTGTAAGTAATTAAGTTTTTATCCCCTAACCTAAACTCTAAGGCTTTTGCTAAAAATCGGCGTAGGTGGTGGAGCATGTTCCCAGGCGACTTTATACTGAGCATAAGGCCTTTTGCCAAATTTAGTTCTTAAGACATTTTCTCAGTTATTGTACCTTGTTTAATTTTTTGTTGGCAATAAAGACATTTTACTTTCACTTTCACTATCACTTTTAATTATATTAATTTATAAAGAAAAGAGCGGTGCGGGGAGAACCTGAGTCTCTCGAAAGCCAGAGACCCAGGTTCGATTCCCAGTGCAGACATGTACCGATGACTTTGATTTTAAGTTATCTACATTTGTGTAGTTATGGTAGCAATACCACTCGCTAACGGGGAACGAAAACATCGTAAGGGAACGTGACGTTCTGAGACGTTCTAATACCTTAGCGCTTGAAATTTCTAAACTACGGTGGGCACTCGTGGCAATTAAGCCCGTTTTTTCTACCTGAGAGAGGCCTGTGCTCTGCACTGGAACGTTTATAAGTTAAGAAAAAAAATTGTTTCTTGGGAGTCATTAAATCACACTCACAAAAAATTATTGACTGTAGGTTCTAAAAATAATTGTCGCAGTTACAATTTTTCATGTTCATTCACTCTTCGATAAAAACATTTTATAAAACAATTTCTAAGATATTTATTCCATTGCTGGCGCTAGTTAGCAACCCAAAGAGCTTTAAACAAGATCAACGGAATGACGTAACTTCTTGGAGAATGTTGTGGCTGCTGCCGTCCACATGTATTGTTCTTCAATTGTTTTAAAAACTCCATCGATGAGTTAATAAGAGACGAAGCGAGTAAAGACATTTGGCCAATACTCGTACAATCTGTTAGCTTTTAGAATACACCTCGGCTAGAATCGGATATATTCGTGTAATAGAAATAGCGAAATTAATATGTCACATAATTTCACATAACTGTTCAAAATAGTGAAGAAAAGTTTTATACAGAGCAGGAAGTAGTATTACACTCGTGTGCTTTCGGTGAAATCCGAAGCCTTAGCTCTAGAGCCCGAGGTATATTCTAAAAGCTTACAGACTGTAGTTCCCTTTATCCGCAAATGGATAGAGAACACTTTATTGTACAAAAAAAAGAGATTACACAGATGTTTCTTAATCTAAGAGTACATACGGCGGCCTTATCACTAACAGTGATCTCTTCCAGACAAGTTGGAACGTTGTATAACTTTTATAAATAATAATAAACTGGAACGACTTTAGGTGTTGTTTTATTTGTAGATATTTGTAGTTATTTTAAAACAGAAAACTGGATAAAAATCGGAGACACAGGTAAAATAGTCAGATCTGGTCAAAGGGTAAAGTAGTAATGATGAAAAATGAGGGAAATCGAAGAATGTGTGACGTAATTTAAATATTTGAAAATGATAGATAGAAAAAGAAATAAAAATGGTATGAAGAGGTTTGCACTGTCACAAACTTTTGCATGGACTGGAGAGTTAGACAAGTATGTAATTTAAAATATTTAATCACTCCAATGTCGTCCTTCTAAACAAACAATACGTATCACATATAGTTAACCCTTATAACGCCTTGAATAAGTACTACTATGCCGCAAAAAATGTCTGTCCTGGTGTGCCCAAATGTCTGCAGAAATAAAAAATAAATAATTCATTAAGTCTCCATAATGTAAACGAGCATACAGAGCGAAAATCAATCACGCACTCACACATACGTAAGCCTTAACATTGTTTTGTATTGTCTGACAGCTTTACACAAAAATCTCTGAAACAGACCATAATACTACAGCTTTAAAGTCTACAATCGCTTTGTTAAAATTTTATTCCATCTTTGCTTAGGTATATCAACGTTGTCAAAGAAAATCTTGGTCACCTTCCTGTAAAACTCGTTCTATGAATCTAAAGGCTGACCAAAGGTAACATAACAAAAATTGCCCAAACATAGATCCTTAATACTTGATTACATAGAGTTGAAATTGCATGGTTATGGGACAATGTCTCACGCACACTACTATATTTGGTGTAGAGCCTTCGTGAAAGGAACAATGTTATAGATTTTCGGTGAAGTGCGAGTAGGAAGCTGTTTCTTGAAGCACAGTATATGTAATAATCAGATGTTGCGTTGAAAGCTCAAGAAAGCTCTTTGGCAAATATTGTTTAAATTTTGTGTACTCGGCAAGAAGAGATAGATATATAGAATATCCTTTATTGTATGTACATCACGAATTACATGAGATATAACATAGTACAGTAAAATTTTAGGCCTTATTACTAAAGCAATTTCTTCCAGACAACTATTGACTGAAAAAAGAAGATAAAAGAGCTTATGTTTCGCAAAAATAACACTTCACTAATATTATTTAAATGTACATACTTACAGTCGTTTGAACATCAACCTTTATACATGCGCGTTTTAATTAGTTTGTCTCCGAGTATATCAGCCTATAGTATTAGCCGATGACTTATTCTCAGACCTACTGTACCATACACAAAACTATCATAAAAATCGGGGTAGCCGTTTTGGAACACTGTGACATGAGATTTTTATTTATTAGAGATTACGAGTGACTTTCCAACAAAACACAAACGTCAACCTGCTGCCGGCTGACAACAGCAACCTACCTACTGGAGTCTAATGTCTTGATGAGCACAATAAATGTTGAATCCATATGAAAGTGTCTTTAATAATAAATCTAATCTCATTTATCTAATTCTCTTTAATAAGGCTATTGTTATCGCAGCTGCTCCTCTGACGCCCAAAAAGCTATCAAACTACCATTTCTCATTGTACAATGTTGATTTATCTCCAAAGTTTCAATATGCTATCCTCATCTTTGTATCTCGTCTCGGCCGCAGGCGCACGCTCCATGTGATAGCCGCGAGCGACGCGAAGCTCACGTGGCCTCCACGCGCGTGAATCCAAATGTAAAATTGGAAAGAAGAGAAAATAGTTCGGAAAACTCTTTGGTGAAAAAAATAAATAGAAGAAAAAGTGGTGAATCCTGTTTACTGAAGGAGAAGCAAAAAAAACTGGCTTGTCAAAAGAAATTGGTGACGACGTTTGAATAAGGAAACCGACGGTAAAAAAGTTTGCGGAACTTTTTTGGTGAAGACAGAAAGTTTTTGGCATACATTTTTCAAAAGCAGACAACCTCGCGACTTTTTTAAAATCTGACGGAACTGTTTGGTGGTGAAAAGTTCGATGGAAAGAAAATAATAAAACGTTTTTGTGTTAAAGTGTTAAAATCAATGCACTAAAATAGGAATGATTGCGTTCAGGTCACATATGACACATACCTTACATTTAATTATTTGCTGCTTTTTTTATTCATTTTATCAATAACTTTTTAGCTGTTGTTTTCGTGCTAAAAAATCCAGTGCTTTAGTAGAAAATAACTCACAAAAGTAAATTTTAATTGGCTCAGCTACAAGCAAAAACTACATCATTAGAAGTGTAGCGCGATTCAGACGTCCTCACGTCCGTTAACAATCACCTCAAGCAATTTCCTATACCAATAACGGGGTAACAAAACAATAACATACTTAAGGTGCGACAAGGATAGCAAACAGTGCTAGAGAGGGACACCAGGCCCAATCATCGATCTAAAGAAAATAGAATTCTCATACGAAATGTAATAGCCGAACAATAATCTAGTAAAAGTTCACGATGATGATGACCGCAGCTATATATCGATACCAATTTCCTCTGGCCTTTACCTTACACCACCTTGAAGAGAAACCGGTACTTCCTGAAGGCTCCAGTTAGGCTGGCCCCTAAGATCGGTCATCTTGGCTTGATAGATAATCATCTGGCGATGATTTACGCTACGTTAAACTGACAATGGCATTAGATAACCCCCGACTGGTCTGTACACAATGTAAGCAATTAGATGCCGCCTAAAATATTTGCCTTTCGCCGGAACTAAAGACAGGAAAACAAGGGACGTGACACTGCAGAAAACTACAGGAAAACTTCACAGACAAGTTGACCTGTATAGTTTCTTCGTGATAATCGCATTGAAGTTGTCTGTATTAAAACAAATAAACATAGGTATAAAAATAAACAAAAACAATGTCATATACTTTATGAATGATAAATTTCCCGATTATTTCTACAATAGGTTGAATACCAATTAACACGTTCCAAATTTAAAATTGGAAACTGCACACCAAAAAATGGACGCCGAAACTGTGGGCGATATACTCACAAACAACAACAACGAAATTAGTTTTCTAGACAGAAAGCTGGAATTGAAACGAAAACTGAATAAAGTCGAAGATGAGACGGAAAACTGCTTTATTATAAACAAAATCAATTCAACAGAGGTCAATATAAGCATCGGAAATGATCCCAGCAAGACCATACGACTTGAGTTAAGGAACCCCGAAATAGCCTCTTACAAAACCGCTGAAAATGATGACATTACGAAGCTCTCAGTGGAAAACGTAGACGTGAACCATTTCGATGTTGATGTCAAAAGAAGTCACAGTGTCAGAATAGAGACACTATCTCGTGATGATGAAAATTTAGCCAGTGACGCTGGACAGAGCAACGATGATGATTACGTGCTTCAAGAAGCGGATGACGCTGATAATCATG
This sequence comes from Yponomeuta sedellus, assembly GCA_934045075.1. NCBI lineage: Eukaryota > Metazoa > Arthropoda > Insecta > Lepidoptera > Yponomeutidae > Yponomeuta > Yponomeuta sedellus. The sequence goes on along the minus strand of OW203744.1, from coordinate 10,652,171 downwards.
TAAGTCAAAGATAAAAAATGTGCACTGTAAAAACAAAATGTTTACTTAATGAACGTCAAAGCTATTAGTTTCACAATTAATAGATCATGTAGAGAAGAAGCTCACAAATTATTTACATGTATTTTGTACATAACATAACAGGTTTAATCTTAATTAACAGTTCTCAACTTAAATTTTCATTACATTAGGCATAATCTATTCCATTATCATTACTATAATTTAATTTTAGTTTTTCACCTATGATGATACGCTGACCGATACGTATCATGTGGCTCCTCATCAAGGACATAGAACCTTTATAAAACATTCCCGCTAGCTGCTGCGGTCTTGAGTGGCGATCTCGACTTCTTCCCATTCTCACCATAAGGGTTTATTTCGCGATGTGAACTAATTTATTTTAAAACTGTGATTGGCACAAAACAAAGTGATACTAGGTTGGAGAATAAATCCAACTTCATTAGTCTTAAGTACTGAAATAAAAAGCGCAAAACTTGAAAACTGTTTCCTTATTTCCTCTATGGTTTTGATAATAAAACTTCTTCCAATAAAAATAAGTTTAAAACTTGTTTTTATTGGTATTACTTTAAAACTTATTTTTATTTATTGGTTTACATAACATAACCTCACACCTGTAGGTATCCAGGGGAAGACAGAGGCCAGGATCTGCCACTTGCCAAGATCCTGACAGAGTTCAGTCAGTTAAAATTTTAGTATTGAACTTATTAGAAGTGGCTTAATAATTAAACCATTGGTAATTAGTTTGAAATAATGTATCTGAAGAAATTATTATCCGAAATAATTACCATTATTTCAATAGCACCATCAATTACAATATTTCAATTAATTTTTTATTGCACAGATAAACAAGTGTACAATTAATGCTATTGTCATTTTGTACTAGTCATCCCGTAAGAGGTATAGGGGCGGCCAAAATTGGGGTAGTCGTGAAAGATAAAGTTATTGCACGTTGTGCATCTAATAATATTTTATACATAGCATATAGTGATATCTGCATTAGGTGCACAAAGTATTTTATATTTCATTTTCTTCTCAAAATCTACTCAATAAACACATTTGTAAATTCGGAATAACATTAATTGGGTTTGTATGTTTGATATAAAAATTGCTGCTATTAGAGGTTGTCTGGAAGAGATGACTTTTAGTGACAAAGCCACCGGCTGTACTTTTAGGTTAAGAAATGTCCGTGTAGTTCCATTTTCATGTACACTAAAGTGTTATCTATCTATCTATCTATTTTCAGTGAAGTTAAAACATGAAACATTTAATTATTTAGTAAGTGTTCGAATATTAACATACGCATACGATACCATACCTCATTTAGGTGATGAGAGGTATCAATCTTTCCTCATACATTAAACTGAAACAAAACAGCACGCCACCAAAAAGGCATCGAGAGAAAAAGCGTCGATTCAACCGGACAGGTGAAAAAAATGTCGTCTGGTGAGTCTCCACATTTGGGACCTGGAGGGTTCTGCTTAGTTCTGTTCTACTCAGTCTTTTACCTTTTTAAATATTTAGGATTCAGCTCTAAATAATTGAAGATATTTATTCAAATATCAGGTGCAGGATGGGTGACGGTACAGCGACTACCGCTAGTGGTATTTATCGAGCGCTTTCGTGCTCCGCAAGACACGTTAAGTTGGTGCCGGCTGTGATGCAATGGCAGTCATTAAGCCATGTCAGTGGTCTTATGGTTGGCTTGATTAACTTCTGACAGTAAGGCCCGCCACTGTCTTCCAATCCTCCAACAACCCGGACTTGACCTCCGTGGTGGAGTAGCCTTCCTGCGATGCAGGAAGAGATCTGTGCTGCAGCAGTGGGGATATACCCGGGTTGATATCGATTCAAATATAAATACAGAAGTTGTTTCTGGAAAACTCCATAACTGTTTGTTAGTTGATACTCTTGGTTTTACACTTTATATTACTCTTAAATATTAGGTACACATACTATAAAAGATATTTGATACTCCCTACACACTACCTTCTTTCTTACCCTACGCTTGAGGCTTAGGTTCGGTCGGTCACATCATATTACCTTTTACACAAAACACATGTAACTGAAATCTTTATTTCCCTCTAGAATATCTCACATAATAACTACGTATATATCGTTCCGTGTCGTTAGTTTTTGGTATCATTTTTGACGGTTTTGCGTCATGGCAGTACCTTTTGTTTTTATCAACTTTATATAGAGTCGGCAGCTGATTCAATTTTACCTACCATTTTACCTCAATTTTCCTCCTGTAATTAAATATCACAAGTAACTGACGAAAAATCCAAAAAAAAGGTTGTACTTTATTCCTAAATTTTCTATGAAACCATTTTGAAGTTTTCCTCTGTGATAGAAATAAGCTCACCTTCTCGTTTATATTACGCTTAAGTTTTTTTGTAAACATTTCTTTAGTTGTGTATAAATAAAATTTATTTACGTTCTGTCTGCTGAATGTCAATGTAAATGTAAAATTTAATACTGTAATCTTTGTTACTCTGTGGGTTAGTCGGCTGAGCAATGTATAACGAATAGTCATAGAAACAATAAATTGAAAACCTATTTAGAGGCTAAAAATTGCACCCATGCCGGGATTCGAACCAAGTTTCGCGATCTCAAAGTTGTTCCTCTTACTGCCGCACTGAGAGACGTCCATAAGATCTAATGTTTATTTTAATATCATTATCTTTCACCTATTATCAATTAAACAGAAAAGGACAACAGCATACTAACCGGGGATTAACTTTTAATTGACGTTTCTGAGTGCGGCGGTTAGTAATAGATAGACAAGTAGGTCCTACGTTTTTCAAACGTATGTGGGTACTTCGTTACTCTAAGATTATTCGCTACAAATTGTCGCTACAGTCGACAGTAGGCCGACCTTTACACTTTTAGTTACAATATTTTTGGGGCTTAATCGCGTAATAATTTATACTTTTGTTGCAGTCACTCTTAACGTTACTGATTAGAGTGCACGTCGTCGGTCTGTCGACTGTCCTTCAGAAGGTTACTGTTTTCATCCAACACTAGCTGTGCCCGCTATGTTACCCGCGGTTTATCGATTTTCCCATAGCCTATGTGTTAATCCAGTGTGTCAGCTAACTCTATACCAAATTTTATTAAAATCGCTCTAGCCGTTTAGACGTGAAAAAGTATGAAACCTACACACTCAAAAACTTTCGCCTTTATAATATTAGTTTGATGTGATTCTTCCCAAAGGTTTTCGTCAGGGGTAAACCGCTCACCCAGAGAACCCTAATGGCTTGTAAGGCCGGCGCTTTCATCAGGACTCGACCCAGTTTCCGGCAACCTTTGCGCTTTACGAACTCCCGCCCAGGCTGTGACACTCAGTGTTACCACATTAAAATAATTATATACCCTGTAGACAAGCTTAAAATTATTTTTAAAATAAACTATTTCTTGACGGTGATTTTAGGGTCTTAAGAATTTAAGGAGTGTCTCTACTTTAGCTCTTCATTTAGACGATTTTTACTAGTGTAAGATAAGATAAGAATATTTTTTATTGTATACCGGAAAAATAATTACAACAATACAATACTAATACAATATTGTACTTACTTACAACAATACATAGATACATGAACATTTATAGTGGTGTACGAGTATCTTGTTTTAAAAACCTATTTAGAGGCTAAAATTTCCACCCATGCTGGGATTCGAACCCGCGATTTCTGGCTATCCGTGCCACGGATACGATCACGGATCTGGCAATTTTAAAAACCTAGTTAGACTAGGTTTTTAAAATTGTCCTTAGCACGGGTTAGTGCATTAAAAATAAAAATAGTATAGTATAATCTTGTTTTAAGTCCAAATTACTGTGTAATTTCTATTTTTATGTACGACTAGCTGACCCAGCGAACTTCGTACCGCCTAACAGTCGGGCGATTATTATTTTTTTTTTATTTTTCTCTCCGTAAGAACCATCCTCGTACTTCAAGGAATATTCTAAAAAAAATTAGCAAAATCACGGATATCCAGAGGTCGCGGGTTCGAATCCCGGCATGGGTGGAATTTTTAGTCTCTAAATAGGGTTTTAAAATAATAAAAATTCTAAATATTTTTTTCGTAATCAAGATAGCAAAATTAGGAAACGGTATTTTTAAGAGTACATGGCAACACTACTCGCACGGTTACCTGCACTTCAATAATCGCACTTATACCGTGGTCCGTAAGAGCTACCGTGAAATTATGATTGTCGTTGGCCAGACAAGCTTTGGGTCACGCTCGATGTGTTATGTATGTTATGGACAGGTTCTGAACCATTTTACAAGGGGCCGGCTGTGTTCCAATCAGGCTCAGATCCGGGACACAACTGCTGGACTAAAAGTAGTACAGTACTACACATCATAAAAGTCCCTTCGGTAATCTACTTTCGCGCAGACTAGAAAGAAGTGTAACGAAAGTACCCGAAGCTATAAGTCCGTTCAACATGATCTTTAACCGATACGGGTAATGTGCAGAGTTGCTTGCTGCAGTAGCGCTACCTATTTCGCTCACGCAAATATTGTCAAACTAATAGTCACCTGCATCGATGACGTTGAATCAACCAATAGCGACAAAGGCGCGCAGCCTGCCATAAAATGAAACTATCTGATTGGTCGATCAACTTGCCGCACATTCAAAATTTGGTCACCTGCGCAGGTACATCCGCGAGACTTATTTCTTGTGTAGCACTGTAACTATGTTTTTATGTAGCCTATAAACGTCCCATTGCAGGGCACAGGCCTTCTCTCAGAGACAGAGAGAGAGAGTATGGTCTTAATTACCACGCGTGCCCTCCGCGGATTGGGTTTTTTTTAAGCGCTGAGGTATTTGAACACCTCAGACACTCAGGTTTCATCACAATCTTCACATCCTTCACCGTATTGCTACAATAATTTTACAAATATACACAACTTAGAAAACAAAGTCATTGGTACATACTCGCGTTTGGAATCGAACTAATTATTAATCCTATCAATTTTACATTTATTACGCAGTACCTAAAACATTAATTTATTTTTAAATACTTATTGTATTTTCTGGTTGGGATTTTCATGTTATTCGTTGTATTGGTTAGAATCTCTTGTTCTAAAGGCAAACCAGAATAAATGGTAGCTACATAAAAATATTCCAACAATGGATAATCACTATTTTTGAACTTTAATATTTGAATTTGTGCAAATCAAAGTGCAGTGGAAGTCCAGCGAGAATTGAACCCACGACCTGTGTTTTAACAAATCAATCACAAGACCAACGACTCAGTCTCTTAGCAAACTACTTTAAAACTATTAAAATTTGTATTTTGGTGTATTTTAGTTTCTTTTCTTTGTTTGTGCCGTAAATGGTAACCACTGAAAACCAGCGTAGTGGTCGCTACCGGCCACGGCATAATGCTGAACGGTGACCAATTTGGTGCCAAATCTAACCCAACTGTGTTTTAAATTTGTATTGTTAGATATTAAGATTTGAGTATAAAATAAATTAATTAATTTACTTACTAAAATTGTACATTCTAGGTGCAATTAACCTCCAAAAATTCATTACTGCATTGATCACTTGTACTAGTTAAGTAGCATTGCGGTACGTAAAATTCCATGACCACCAAGTTCACTGACCCCGTCCATTGCGCCCATTGGTAAATGTGTCAAATAGACACAAAGTTGACATACGGCGTTTTTGCTTCTTGTAAAACGCACCCAGGTTGGCTTGACCTCTGGTTCTGAAGGTAACGCTTAGCAGTGCAGGTCTGGTGTCTGGCTTCGGGTTAATACGAACTATTGGCCTACGCCCACGCGCCGACGCCTCTACAGTGTAAAAAGCCTTCTCTTTGGGTTTGGTCTCTCTCGCTCCTAAATTTGGACACTCCAAAACTTTACTGTAGAAACTTTTTAGACATTCTAAAGCGTATACATATTACAGCCCCCACAATACTCCCAGTAAACCCATCAGGAAATATTACGTGAACCTCTGGCTAGAACAAATATAAGCTCGCATTCTCCCATAAGAACCTGTCAGAGACATAGATATCATCCCATCCCCACATGTCCCCACTGCTGGCGCACGGGTCTCTTCCTGCATCGCAGGAAGGTTAGGCCATACTCCACCACGGGGGCAAAGTTCGGGTTGGTGGAGGATTGTAAGACAGTGGCGGGCCTTACTGTCAGAAGTTTTCAAGCCATGTAATGGCAGTCGTTAAGCCATGTCAGAGGCCGTATGGGCGGCTTGATAACTTCTGACAGTAAGGCCCGCCACTGTCTTACAATCCTCCACCAACCCGGACTTGGCCCCCGTGGTGGAGTATGGCCTAACCTTCCTGCGATGCAGCAAGAGACCCGTGCCCCAGCAGTGGGGACGTACAAGTTTGATAACGAACGAATTACTTTTATACAACTTTCATGTTTTATACTCATTTCCTCGTCCTTTCCCTCAGCTATTTTACCAAGGGTTCAATAATTAAAACTAATAATTAGGTCCCAGTTGGTCCGTATACTTTTCAACCGTACATTTGATCACAGTCCAAACATTTTTCATAACTTGGTAGAAACCTACGTTGGTGGTAGTTATTTCAATCCAAAGCACAAGCAATTAATTAAGATTTGACTCTTTGTGTAGTCGTAGATGATTGAATATAGCGACTAATATTAGTCATGACACGGATAAAGTAACCAGAGACAATGTTCATTAGATTAGATAAGATAAGATAAAAGCATTCTTTATTGTGCACCAGAGCACGCGATATAAAAAAAAAGTAAAGATCAGAGTACAATTGGCGACCTTGTTGCTAAAAGCAATTTAAATAAATAAACCGAATAGATATAAATAAACCGTTACTAAAAAAATGGTTATCTTACTATACTTTATACGTTATACTTTACTTAGATATGTAAGCCTTTTTATGTATTTTGTTTTCTGGTGTGTAAAATAAGGAGATTCTAATATAATCTTTACTACACATCTTAACATTTATTTTAACATTTAACAGGCCATTACATAACAATTAACATGTATAGTTATTTATTAAATGGGTCTTATCGCGTTTTACCTAATAAATAATAGCGATTAGAACCGTGTAATATATAGTTACACATTACATGGGTCTAATCGCGTATATACAGTCTATTTATTCTTACTTGACCAATTTAGTAAACAAGATTCTAACCTTAAACTGTGACTATTTAGTCCAAAACTGCCATATTTCCATAAATGAAGTAACCTGGAACACTCTTTTAGATAACATGCTGCCAATTTTATAAACATAGTCAATAATAGTTCATGAATTTGCGAGAAAATGTCTAGTTTAGGCACCTAATCTTAATTTTAAGGTTAGAATCTTGTTTACTAAATTGGACAAGTAGGAATAAATAGATTGTATAGTTATATATGAGTATCTATGCTGTCTGGTGTCGGCCTAGAGAATAGCACCAACCCAAATTCTTCCCGCGGGTGTCATAAAAGGCGACTAAGGGACACAAACCGGGGGGTGGGCAGCAGCGCCCCCTGCAGTACAATTCCACCGAACTGCGATCCTCAACCCGCATGCTCAGCGTGGGGATTATGGGCATTACCCCCCAATGATGGCACAACCTTGCGCTATGGCGCTCATTAGGGGAGGGCTATGTCCAGCAGTGGACTAATATAGTCTGAAGAAGAAGATCAATCGCGAATAATTAAGAAATTAACATGTACAAAAGCGAGCATTTCGCTGAAAGAGATTTCATCCAGCAAACCTTAGGTGCAATGATTTTCCATATTACATAATTCATTCATTTTATTAAATAATTCATAAGTTGTTTATTTTTATTAATAAAAGTCTAAATATTTTATAGTTCGTTCAAAATTAATTAAGCTAGCATAAACCACATGTTGCCTAATGTAGGTTATTTTAATGTATTTTGTTTCTGAGGCGTATTTATAAGTGCTTGATACTGCTGAGGCAAATTTTGTGTATTGCGTGCCTGTTTTATATATAAAGAATTCATGGTTTCCTACGACAACTCGATGTACATTGCAAATTCGTTTAGCGCACAGATGACCGAGTAAATCTGTACAGTAACAGATTAGAAGTATTTGCCTATGCCTCCTATAAAAGTAAACCTTGTCAAAAATATTGGTCTTTGGAGTACCAAAATGCTGTCATCCTTTCTACACTTGACATGACGTGATTCACATGGTATTTGCATATTGTAGACAGTTGATCAAACTACATCTCCGTTCGAAATTCACCCTTAACGTAACTGATTAGAGTGCTTGTATGTTAACATATAAGTGGTGTCAACTTATACGACCTTTTGGCTTTTAATTCGGTACATTTGCTGTATACAAACTCAAACAAGATTTATCTCGGCAGCGATTAGTTCACAGAAGTCTTCACGAGGAGTTAAATATCTTCAAAGAGCGGGGACTCAACCCGGACATCGCTTAGATAACGATTTAAACTAAACTAAACCGATGCATATCAGTTAATTAATGCGGTCGTTACCACATGCACTTGTGTGTGTCGTAGTGCTTGGAATTCGAATATTCGTTTTATTCGAATAGTCGTCAGTTATACTATTCGAATATTTTGGACTTTCAAATCTGAACAAGTTACTTTATTTATTTGAATTGTTTTGTATGTGTGTGTGTGTCTATGCATTAAATGTTTTATCCATCTATCTATATATTCAAAAAAACACAGAAACTGTCACTCAATGAACGTATGTTAAACTAGGTGTCATTTACTATTCGAATATTTAGTTATAAGAAGTATGAATAAATTTGTGTTTTAGGACTATTTTCAACGCTACTGCCAGAGGTATGGTCAATATTAAAGAATACTGCCAACAAACCTGTCAATTACTTAGTTTCTAATAATTTTTTATCAAATTCAAATCAACTTTTTGACATCTTTGCAACGATTTTAGAACCATCTATGAAGTATTCTTCTTAGTCAATGGTATGCTAGCCACAACTGTGTTATTTTTATCATTTTAACGAAGTAAAAATATACAGTGTAGCCATCCAAAAACTACAAAATTATGATCTTAGGGGGAAATAAAAAGATATTTACTATTTTATCATTTTCTTTATAAAATAGTAAATGTTCGAATAATTGGATGTAGTACGATTCAAATCATTCGAATAATAAAAGTAGGCTATTATTACAAGCCCTACCAACGTATGAAGGTAGCTCTCGATCTATTGGCAGCCGTTTACATTGGATGCAATAGTGGCGAAGACGAAAATAAAAAGCATGCACGACCTCTGAACTCAGCATGATATATTGTACAGTAATAGTTACAAGTGCCTATTGTCACGATCATTGATTGCAGATGTTTTTCGTTATTTTGTCATGTTCGATTTTCAAATAAAGAATAATAATAATAATCGTGATCATCAGCCTACCTCTGAACACTAATGAGTTTTTTTGTCCATAGCACAATTTTTAACCGTCTCTCGCCTGCGCATGCGCATCCACGGCCCCTCTGCCGACTGACCAGCGGCAAATCGTTGCTGTCCATTTGCCGTCTAGCTGTTCAAAATAATTAGGAGAATAAGATTTCAAAAGGGCAAATCTAAACTGATGATGATGATGCTTGCTTCGACCGATTTCGGCCATGGCGACCACTTTGACCCCTAATCAGATATACCTATGGCGCTGGTGCGCTCGAAGATGGATTATGTAGCCTATTTTCGCGGCGAAACTCCGTGCACACTGAGGGCACGTGAGAATGCCGTTCTCATAGTTGTATGTTATGGCAGCAGGTGGGCGAGCCTTTAACTGGTCGCGTTTGGTATTAAGTATCAAAACTAAACTAACAAAGTAACGAAAGTTAAATAAGAGGGCCTCGGTGGCGCAGCGGTTTGGCACGCTGACTGTAAAACCGAAGGTCTCGGGTTCGATCCCCGGCCGGGTCAAGCTAGGAAACGAACTTTTCTACTTTGTCTCGGGTCTTGGATGTTATCTATGTATTTATTGTATTAAATCTATCGTCAAGTTAGCACCTGTAACACAAGTCATTTAGTTGTACTTAGTATAGGGCTAACGAGATCTGTGTAATATGTCCATGAATATTTATTATTATTATAACATTTATCTATAATATAAAAATTAATCCCTGAATGTGTTGCTAAGTGCAAATCTCGAAAGCAGCTGAACCGATTTCGCTAATTCTGTTTTTAGAACATTCCTTGAAGTACGAGTAATAATAAGTATAATTATTTGTACTTATCTGTCGATAACTATATGTATGAAGCGCTCGTGGCCTAGGCGAACCGAGTGATTGGAATCAATCACTTAGTTAAGCAACAACAGGCGCGGTCAGGTACGGGATGGGTGAGCATCCCGTGACTACCGCTAGTGGCATTTTTCCGAGCGCTTCCGTGCTTCGCAAGGCACGTTAAGCCGTTGGTGCCGGATGTCATATAATGGCAGTCGTTAAGCCATGTCAGAGGCCTTATGGGCGGCTTGATAACTTCTGACAGTAAGGCCCGCCACTGTCTTACAATCCTCCACCAACCCGGACTTGGCCCCCGTGGTGGAGTATAGCCTAATCTTCCTGCGATGCAGGAAGAGACCCGTGCCCCAGCAGTGGGGGCATACAAGGGTTGATAACGATAACTATATGTACACTATTGTTTAGGCATGTATTCATTTATAACTTTGTAATAATCTTGTATATTTGTACATCTACTTCTTTCTTCAATATATTAGTCCAGTCCATCCAAAGGTTGTCTGGAAGAGATCACTTTCAGTGATAAGGCCGCCGTTTGTACTTTTAGGTTAAGAAATATCTGTGTAATTTCCATTTTTATGTACAATAAAGTGGTCTCTCTCTATCTATCTATATACGAGGATGGTTCTTACGGAGAGAAAAAAAAATAAAGAATCGAATGTTAGGCGGTACGAAGTCCATTGGGTCAGCTAGTAATGTAATAATTTTCTACGGTACGCGTGTATGTAGAAAATCTAAAATTTAAAATTGAACACTGAACTCCTCCTAAACGGCTGGACAGATTTGAATGATTTTTTTTGTTTGCGTTTGGGTGACACCCTGGATGGTTTGGATTCACAAATCAGCCCGGTAGATGGTGCTTCATAAAAGACAACGTATGTTGGGTCTGTTAGTGTAATATAAATATTTAGTGACAACAAAGGATAGACTATTAAACGTTTGAGCAACTCTCCTCCGGTTTCACATATACTAACAATCTATTCCACTTCAATCCACTGTTTTTTTTTGTAAGCACTTTGGTCAATTGACAGCTGGTATTAGTAGATTTCTTAATTGGGCTTGTCACTCTCATGCTTACGGTTCTGGAATATGATTCCTCAAGATAGAGTTACCACCGACGCGGTGTAATAAATGTGTTAAGCATACTCTATGCAAAAAAGCCTATTATAACATTCGGGACTCAAACCCGCGATCTCTGGCTAACCGTACCAGCGCTCTTCCAACTGAGCTAATGGGTAAGTGCCGGCATCAGCGAAATTTCGAACCTCTTTACAATACTCTCTGTACTATTAACAGGCAGCGACATCTGGGTGAAGTAATTGCATCACTTGCAAATTACTGCAACGAATAAAATTTATGGTGAATAACTCAAATTTGTGGTGACTTTAACTCCCTCGCAAGCCGAGCTGAGTGTGAACGCGCTACTGCAGACGCTTTCAGACAAGCATCCCGTGTCCGGATAGAAAGTTGTTCCACACTCGATCTCCCCTCGCTGAGGACATGTCATTGCTCAACCGCCGAATAAGTGATATGATCGGGTTAGAAGTGTTTCAATAGCTCATATGGTCAGCTAGTAAGTACAGCCTCTATCACGCGCGTCATAAGAGCGAAATCCGGAGGAGGAGATGCGGGTAACGTGGCCTCAATGTACGTCATAGGTTTGTTAGGTGTGGTAGGCAATTTGATTCGTGTGTATATTGCTGTATGCAAAGTAGTATTGCGTAAGACTTGTATGGATTGTCTTGTTTACTTTTATGTTAATCCACTTATGAGCCCGTAGGTTTGGTTTTCTAATGCGATTTGGTTTTACCGCCTATAGTTAGAAATTAAGTCATAAATTTATTTATAGTGTACGAATAAAAGCTGCATTTTCTCCATCTTATTTATAAAACACAATTCCTTAAAACACTCCTCAGAGGCACTTTAGCCTCAGTCCTGAAGTTGAAAGTGGCAATGTTTTTCTATTGTGTTTTCATGGTCAGTATTAAGGAGGTTAAATAATCTGTGGTGTAAATTATTATTTAACCATTTACCAGGCAATAGTATTATAGTACCCACCATAAATTGAACCACGTCACTATGAAATATTATTATTATAAAAATTCTTTATTGCACCAAATAAGATATTGTACAATAGGCGGGCTTAGTAATAATTAGTATTTTATTCTAGCCAACCAATGGGTGACGGTGAAATAAAGTCTAAAAACAATAAACAATGTATACTAGCTCTGACCGTTAATGAGTCAAACTACCTCTGAGGAGTGTTTTATTTATTCATTAATTAAAACTTGGAAAACCAACAGCTTAGTTTTTAGAGAAATCGGGGTTAAATAAAACGAAATGAATAACTCGTAAGAGCTTCAGTACCTTTTTATACATTCTTAATGCGGGCACTTACTCGCAATCTCGTATATAAAACCATTTTTATTTAAAAAAAAGGCGTAAAATTCGGACACTTATAAAAAAGTAAAGAACGCGTAGACCCATTTTTATGGTTTTTTGGGTTTATTGTATTTATGACCGCCCCTAATAGCAGAAACACTATTAATATTATCAGAAAGTTTTCACGGGAAAAAGTTGGGGAGTCACGGACAAAAGCTAGTTGTAAATAATTGCGCGATAAAAAATCCAAATACAGTAAAACTCTTCATTGAAACTTCACTGACAAACTTCATTAAAATTGTACAACATTGTATGAATGACATTTTAACTCTTCAGTCTCTTTAATGATAGTTTCACAAACGTCTGATTCACCGCAAAGTTGACTGTGTCACCCGTGACACCCTGATTTTGTATTCAAAACTCACACTTGTGTAGTAAGTAATAAGACTTTCTGGTTTCACCTCAAGATGTCGCCGGGGCCGAAACAAGATTTCACTTCCATCCGACAATGGATGATAAAATTCGTAAAATCCAGCCCGTGCGCGCGCACCGGCTAAAAGAAAACCAAAATAACTTTCATTATTGTTCAGACGCAAGAGCTTAATTAAACAGCTTTTAGGTTCAATTTGAGCCTGATCCCATACGGAGATTCCCCGATTCCCAAATTCCTTATACGTTGTCCAAAAAGTGTAGAAATTAAAGAGAGAAATTAAAGGTTTTGCTCAGACTTTTTGTCTGTGTTAGTTCATTTCGTGCACTTAAAAGCTACAAAATAAAAACTACAGTCATTTCATCAAAAATATGTATTATGCTGCAAACAAAGTTGCACTTCCGGTTAAATGAATTTTTGGACAAACTCTCTAAATACTCTCTCTCTCTCGTTCTCTCTAGGAGTTCCACAAAGGACGAAGAAAACCACTTATATGACCCATTGCAGAGCACAGGCTTACAGTCAAAAATATAAAGCTAGTGAGTATGGGCTTAATAATAAGCCGCGTATAGACTTAACACGCCTAAATTTGGCTTAGAACGAAATCATACTAAACTTTTAACTTTTTCTTAGAAAATTATGTGAATGATACAGGTTGTGTATGTGGCATACAATTTTGTGGAGACAAACTACACTATCTATATAATTTAATTGGGACGGTTATTCCTTGTGAATACTACTAAGTACGTAGACTTACCGGTTTACATGTAAAAAAAACCAAAGTCAAACATCAAAGATTAATAAAACAAAAGCTACAAATTAAATCAAAGGCATGATTTCGTTTTAAGCCTAATTTTACTAATTTCATTAAGTTTTGATTTTCGACGTTTTTTTTTTATGTATACCGGTATCTTGACAGTAATTACAAGGAATTGGTTAGCCGTGTAAAATAAATCATATATTCTGTTCTAACTCTCCACATATGTACTCGACATACATACAAAAGTACATCCAACATCATCCACATAATATACCAATCGAACCCTTTTCAATAACATCGCTCCAACTCAACTGCTCAAACCCCTCTAGCAAATTGAAAGAGCACATTTCAAATTTGGAACTTAATTAGCTAAATAGAATTGCGTTTCCGGTTCAACGGCTGGCAACACTGGGCCCCCCGCCATCTTGCCCCGGGCTATGTGGACCAATGGGAGCGCGTTCTTTATTCCAAATTGTTGAAAACTATGTAACATTTGTTTCGTTTTATTCTTTTTCTGTGATGCGTGAAGTTGGCCGGGATTTGATTTTTCGTTGCATGTCATATTTTATTGCTCGTTTGCATTGGATGCATACAATATCAACCCTTGTATGTCCCCACTGCTGGGGCGCGGGTCTCTTCTTGCATCGCAGGAAGGTTAGACCATTGAATGAATATCAGTAATAAATAAAATAACTGTTATTAGTAATAAGTTTTACTCCGACTACTTAAATTATTGATGGAACATTATTGATCGAAAATAGGTACATAACGTACTTATGTTGTACTGGGCATTATAGGTAAGAAGTTATTTAATAAAATTCCATCATATTTTTTTCAAAGATAATCTTTTTTTATGGATAATAGGTAGTCTACTATTCCGTACTATATGTACTTTGTCCAAATTCGCTCAGCCATTTTGGCGTGATTGACTAACAAACATCCATTCATCCGTTCCGATATAATAGTACGTAAGATCATGGACATGGTTTTCAGAAAGTACACGAGTTTGTTATCACCCTGTATAATAAAAGGCCTCGAGGCAAATTCACATGGGGGTGCCTAATTAACGGAAATGGACAAAAATGAATTGATTGAGAAACCATCTCTACATTGGAGGGGTGAAACCGTTGCCTATATTGCATGCCTTAAATAGTGTCGTATAGCACTAAATAGGTATACAGTGGCTTTAAGGCTTAGCTTTTCAAAATTAAATCCTATCACTGCGTTAGCCTATCGTTAATTAAAAAAACAAATTTAAACTCTGGCCAGGTTAGCCAGAGGTCGCGGTTTTGAGTCCCGGCATGGATGGAATTTTTAGCCTCTTAATAATTATTGTGTATTAAATAAATAGTTTAAAATTTAAACTGTTTATTTAATAGACAAAAATGCACCAAATATTCTAGCTCTGGAAGCTAAAAATCTTCCCTATAAGACTAGCGCTTCCAGAGATTGCTATAGAGCAATATAGATTTAATATAGATTAAAGATAAATTTTACAATCATTGGACTCCGCTTACACGTACTTTTACTTACATAAAAATACGGGCATGCCGAAGAACACTATTCATAAATGCAATTATATATACTATTCATATATTCTTTAAATGCGCCACGACCCGCACCCTGTAGTACCATTATCAGATAGGTCGGGCATTGACTGAAAATCAGCGCTGAGGGCTCACTCCTTCAGCACAACTGAGTCAGCTGCCTTTTGTGGCAATTAAGACACACCACAAGCTAAACCTGTATTTTTTTGTTTCGTTTATTGTATATTTCGTTTATTTCTGTTGTGCTCATATTGTGTTAATTTATCTGGTTATTTGGTTTCTGTGATGTGTCATGTTGGTATAATAAATGTCTGTCTTTCTTTCAATTGCACTGTCTCTTTGTAAATATTTTAAGACTGTTTTTTCCTGGTTTACAATAAAAATATTCTTATCTTAAGACTTCCTTCTTCAAGAAGAGAGACAAATCTTATCACCAAAACCGCATCTTTTTTTTTTTTGTGATGTATTAATTTGTTCCACTAAATGTCTATCTTCTTTTTATTTTTTTATCTATTTATTTATTGAAAAAGGAAATAAAAACCACACCTAAAACGGCTAATGAATCGTTTCATGAACTCACCTAAACCACGTTTAAGAAAATACCATTCATAGTCCTTACTAATATTATAAATGCGAAAGTTTATAAGTATGGATGAATGGATGTTTGTTACTCTTTCAGGTAAAAACTACTGAATGGATTGTAATGAAACTTTACAATAATATAGCTTACTAGCTGACTCAGCAAACTTCGTACCGCCTAACAGTCGATTCTTTAATTGTTTTTAATTTTTCTCACCGTAAGAACCATCCTCCTCGTACTTCAAGGAATCTTTGTCTAATAATGTTTATGAGTGAGTATGTGAATATTAATGACATCTGAAGAAACATGTAACAAAAGAAAAGTTGAACTTCAAAAGCGTTTCTCCGAAGATCACTTATTGTGGGTGGGACGGTTTCTGCGTAACACAGTTCAATTGTAGGTACTACGCATGAACGAAGACAAAACGTAAATCAGCCTCGCAATCGAATTGTCATAATAAACTATGAATTGTAGTTATGTATACGAAACGTGGCCTGAGCATAGTTATATATTAAACGGGTCAAATCACAATTGTTTATTAGGTAAAACGTAGGTAATTACCTTATTTTCCGACGTTTCAGCAGCGTTACAGTTGCCGTGGTCTCGGGTAGACTGAAGTGGCGAGTAGGTACTGTCAATAATTATTTAAATAATCGCGATTTGACCTGTTTAATATATAACTATGTATGAGTATCGCGAATCATTAAGAAATACTGTGGCCTGATCAGCCAGACTGTAACTGTCACTCGCTGTATGTAGGTACCTAACGATGTGTCTAGGACCACAATAGCTCAAAGCGCGAACGTTTCACAGTCGGCCGATCACCAATCGGGCGTTGGCGCGCGCCTCCTAATTAACGCTCTTGCCTGGAGGTGGGGCCTTCACTAGCTAGCGTAAGGCCCTACCATGGGTACTCGATGATGTGTCGACAGTTGGGTTTACTTCCAATATGTGTACTTAGCCAGCGGCCGTACAGAAGGGACGTAAGATGGTGGCACTGAAGAAACTCGACGGGTTGTAGAGAATGAACTGTTTTCAGCACAAATTCACAAAGCAATTCATAGATGGTGCTACAAGCGTGTCCACAGAAAAATCGGAATTCGGCTGTCAAAATTAATCTGTGCTAAGCAGATTAATTTTCACAGCCGAATCCCGTAAATTTCTGCTGAAGACGCCTCATTTGCGCTTTTGCCACGTCTCTCCTGAGTGGGCTTCTTCGTGTCATTTTCGTTCCGTTTCCGTTCTGTGTGGCTTCTGTTTTATATGGCAGTTTGCTGGCATTGGCTGGATGAGCATGGCTAAAGACAGATAAAGTGGCATGCCTTGGGAGGCCTATGTTCAGCAGTGGACGAGTACGCTGATTGAATGATTGAAGTGTGTTTTATTTGCGGAGTAGTTTTGCTCAGCAATCCCTAAAACTTTTATTATAAGGCGAAAACTGAATCAAATTGTAGTCAAACCAAATTCTGAAGGTGAATTCGACCGTACACTTCAACATGATAGTGTGATTGAAACTATGGTTTGAAATGGCAACTTGCCTAGATCTTGACAAACTTATGTCGCTTCAACATTCATTATTCATTCAGTAGTTGTTATATTCAAGGTTTGTCTTAAACATAATAGGGCACAGCAACATTGACTAACATGCAGTAAGAACTACTTTAATTTACTTTTTAGGTGTTGCTAATAAGGTCTCCAATTTTCGAACTATGACTTTTAGAAGCATTACATAATATTAACGTCTATTTTGATGGGCAGGGTGGGAGGAAAGAGAATAGTTGTGCAATATCAAAGAATAGGCCGTAAAACTGCGGAGAAGCTGTTCAAAATTGCACTGAACAGAGCCTGTCAACCTCCAGTGATGGAGCGGCACTTCAAAATCCTGTGTGAACCAAATAAGTGCCAACATGCCCTAAAACAACACTTCTCAAGTCTCATTAAGAAGTAATTTAGAACTCACCTCACAGATAAACCTGTACAGGTTTCCGTGAAGGTTTTCTTTGTATTTAAATTGTATTCTGTAAATGTCTTGAATAAATACTAATAAAAAAAGAAGAAGAATTTTGTTGGAAGAGATCGCCGGCCGATGTAAACCCGTTTCTAAGCTCAACGTTACAGACAGACATTAGGGATGCTACTACATAACTTCTCCAATGAGCACGTCCAATACACCTACAGCTGAACAGTCAAATACGTGCATATTTATATACTTTTCAATAAAGAATTAAAAAATTAACTTCATCCGCAAAATTTCAAATTAATTAAAACTCACTCACTCACCTATAGTTTCTTGAGGTGTCGATCTAACAAAATGAACTCCATTGTTCAATTTCAAGGTCATTAGTCAACAGGCTAAAGTAATATCTCCGACGGATGATTAGTCACTTAAGTCAACTGTCGATGTTCTAAGTTTACAAAGGCCATTCTCGCAATGACCTCATCGCAAATCCGTAGTAGCGTCACCGCAGCTGGTACCCCGAACAGCCTGGAGCGCCGGAGCCCAAGGGGCGGTCCGCAGCCCCGCGGCAGTCTCCGCCGGGAGCGCGACTCGGGCTGGCCGTCTTGCCAATCGACCGACTCGATTATAGTTGCGAATATTCTTTGCGGGCTGTGACATACTCGTACTCGTAGACATTTTGTTTAAAAACTTGCTGTTCCGGCGAAAGTAACGCCACAGAATCTGTATCTTTATGTAGTCTGTGGAATCTGTTTATATGATTCTCGTTGCCGTGGCAACGCAATAAATAAATATTTTGGCTGAGTTTCGTGTGAAAAATGGTTGAGGTGACATAGAAATATTATCCCACGCGAACGCATTATCGAGATATCAAGTATGCCAAGTCTTAATTCAAATCTTTGTCTATGTTTATGCCAAGTTTCATGTAAATCCGTTCAGCCGTTATTGCGTTATCGTGTAACAAAAATCTTCAAAAAATTCAGATTTGTAATATTATGTAGGATATTACTGTCCCAGGCTGTAAGGTGTATAGTAGGTAGGCAAGAGTAGTTCAAATCTTTGTCTATGTGTATGCCAAGTTTCATGTAAATCCGTTCAGCCGTTATTGCGTGATCGTGTAACAAATATCTTCAAAAATTTTCAGATTTGTAATATTAAGTAGGATATTACTGTCCCAGGCTCTAAGGTGTATAGTAGGTAGGCAAGAGTAGTGGAAGGCTAAAGGCCTTATTCCTAGCAGTGGGACATACTCGTAGATTCGGGTACGTAAGAAAAAGATATGTCGTGTTAATTATCTAGCATAGACGTGTAAACTCAAAGTTTTTTAGTTAATAAATACGAATAGGCTGCATTTGTCAGAACAGTATGTTTAAGTAGGCAGTCGGTGTTGTTAAGATTACTTTTCCTATCGAAGTCAGTCGTGAAACGTGGTAATATTGCCGTGTTTTTCATTTAATAATGGGTCATCGATCTATTCTTAAACAGGATTTTCCTCTAGAGATTAAAATATCAAACTAAAATACTCATGTAGCTTGGTTTTACAAACGACATTCCAAATCGCAATGAAACTTTACCAATGTAAATGAAAATGAAAAAAAAATTATTGTAAAACGGCTACAAAAAATGGTTACTGGCTCCCAAACTAGGATTCCCTGTGCTATGGGTAGCCAGTGAGGACAAAAGTTAAGGTTTAGTCGTATTCAAAATTGCGATTATTAATTAAACAGAGCCTTATTAGCGGTTTATGAGAATTTAAAAACCTATTTAGAGGCTAAAAATTTCACCCATGCCGGGATTCGAACCCGCAACCTCTGGCTATCCGTACCAGCGCTCTACCAATTGAGCCAATGGGCGACTCACGGCATCAGTGAAATTTCGAACCTCTTTACAATATTCTCTGTGTTACGTACAGGCAGCGACATCTGACTTAAGCAAATTGCATTACTTACAGCCCCGACCACCTACTTTGCAGTTAGGTTTAACATCGGAACGATATCACTGTACCCACATGATTACACTATTTTTATTTTTAATGCACTAACCCGTGCTAAGGAACAAATTTAAAAACCTATTTAGAGAAGTTTATGAGAAGTTTATATGACGAAACATATAAAGCATTAATTCTGGATTTCTTTTGTATTCATTATATTCTTAATTCAGAATACAATTAATCCTTTGTGTCTTCTAAGCATATTGCAACAATTTCATTGTGGGCCGACGTCGTTTGTAAATAAAGACATAATAATGTTTGGATTGCAAAGTTAACTTTGCTATCCAAACATTATTCCCTACCTACTTAAATAGGGCAAGTAAATAAAAAAAAATAAACTACAAAATATGTAGTTTCAAACGATAACAAAAAAGATTTTTGAGCTAAACTCTCGTAAGTACTACGTACTATTAACTTAATTCCGGATTCACTCACACGATTTTTTGTCTAGAAAGTGTCCGTCAGGAATTAGCAACCGACGACGCGAGCTCCTTCTCTACTCACCATAATTAATCTCTGTGCATAAGAGAGAAACGTGGACGGACTTTTCCGACGAAAAATCGATTGAGTGATTCCGTAATATTTTTAATAGGGAAATAGACTAGATTAATCTACAAATGTATTAAATTCTAATATTTACAAATAAAATACATGTCCTAGGTCATTCTCCCGCGAAAATGAACCCAAAAAGCTGCGAGGCGACGTTGCTATTTGGATGATGGCGATGATAACGATGCTGATATCAACCCTTTTGGGCACGGGTCTCTTGCTACATCGCAGCAAGGTTAGGCCAATCTCCACAAGACCAGGTTGGTGGAGGGTTACAAAACAGTGACTGTTTGGATGGCCAGAGCATAACTTCTGGCTGAGGTACGCGCCAGCCTTCTGGTCTTCCGACGCGTCGATTAAGGAATCGAATTAATAACAGAAGAATAGCTAAAATTGAAAATAATCCAAAACAGTAGTTAGTGTATTATACGTTTTTGTTCCACAGCCATCACCGGGTCCATTTGGCGAACTATTCGGTGGATGAATTTGCATTTTAATTAGAATTTATTGAAGCGGCAATTAGTTATCGCCGATAAATAACTGTAACAAACATTCTAGCACAAAGTAAGGAATCACAGAAGATTCCCCAAAACATATTTCTGTATCTACTGACAGATCATGACCCATGGTTAGCTGGAAGAAAATACTCTTTACTAGTGTGCTCGCCTTTGTGCAGATTGACTTCTTGGGCAATTATTAATGAATTTGTGCAACAAGTATCAAATCCATTGATGATAGCGCGGCAATGTCACCATTATTGTCAACTGTTTTATAGTTTTAAAAACCTATTTAGAGGCTAAAAATTTCACCCATGCCGGGATTCGAACCCGCAACCTCTGGCTATCCGTACCAGTTTACAACGGTTACAACGGTTTTATAGTTACAACGGCTAGACATACTGATTTTATAGGTTTCTAGCTAACCCCACAAACGTTGTTTTGCTATAATAATAAGCCTACGACCTAAACGAACACAGAAAAAAATCATAAAAATTGGATAAGCCGTTTCGGAAGAGTTTAATAAAAAACACTTTAACACGAGATTTTTAACATTACTTATTTTTGCCAATTGTTTCTCTAAAATAAATTTGTGTATCAAAATCTTAGATAATTTTAGACATAGTGTAGGTTGCAACTTTCTATGAGTCGCAGTTTCCGTTTTATTTTGAATAGGAACTTTGCGATTTTGATTGATTTTATATGTGTCATAACATGACATGAACGTTTATTTGGAAATTAAATTTCAAGTCAAGCACCTATTTATGATTTTAAATTTTGTAATATACTTGCACGGTAATTTTAAACCTTCTGTGATTACATTTTTTGTGTTCAAATCTCCAATTTGATACTTGATAGTACACTAGTTAGAAGTTACTGGGCTACTTTTTTCGACTGTTAACAATAAACGCCTTAATTCAGCGTAGTAAATCGAATTTATACGAACCTATTACGCATAGAGATGGCCCGCCTTCGATACTATCGATTTTCGATGGAAAAAAACGTATTTTGCACGACAACTGTCCTCAAGATATAATTTGTGATACATAATATTTGTAATAACTGTTTCAGAAATTTCATTGATTTTTTATATAAAATACCTAAGTAGAGTTAAGAAGTAAAATAGAACATTTAGTAGAAATTAGATACATACGTAAAATACCAATTATTAGAAGCTGAGCATATTAATACCAATCGAAGGATAGCTAGAAAATAAACATGCTTAGAATTGAAATTGGAAGATTCGAATCTCATAATATTCGATGCATACTTTTTAGTGCCTTCTCTTAACTGTCACTGAAACTGACGTTTTAATCTTCCATCGACACCGTCACATCACTACTGTAAGTGGCGTAGATAAAAAGTGACCAGTAGTCAGCTTCCACATAAAATAAGAACACACAGAAGTACTAACCTAACAATAATAGAAATCTAGCTCAGGCAGCTACATAGAGCGCATTGTAGCCCTTCTGCCACTACTCAAGCCCAAACAACTTATCCTTTATTTATTAAATGATCTGAAATAGGGGAGGTTTTTGCCCAGCAGTGGGACACAAACATGGCTCACTAAAAAAAATTAATTTTCATACACATAAAAGAGGTTCAAACACTTACACAACATACAATAGGTTCATACTTACTTATGTTACTTGGGAATGTAGCCTTTTAATCGAGATATCTATAATGGTAATGGTCACGAAGGATAAGCAACTTAGGGCGCGTTCAGTGCATGGATGGGTGACCGTCTATAACTAAAGCTAGGAGCAGTTTCGTGCTTCGCAAGGCACGTTGATAGATGGCAGTCATTAAGCCAAGTCAATACAGATGTTTAGTGTATTATACCTTTTTTATTTTTTTGCACGCCTGCCAAGTTTTCGTTATACCTCCTGCGGTTGACTGGTAGACAATGCTTATGGCATTAAGTTCTCCGCATTGTACAATTTTATGGTGCAATAAAGTATTAATAATAATAATAAAAGCCTTAGGGCGGCTTGAAAACCTCTAACTGGACTAACAACTACAGGACAGTAAGTCCAGCCACTAGTCATGCAAGCCTCCACCAATGCGCACTTGATTCCCTTGGTGGAGTATGGCCTATAACTTCTTCAGGAAAGAGCCCCGTGCCCCTCGGTGGGGACATAATGGGTTGATGATGATGAGTGGTAATGACTCGTTCAAAAAAATAATAAGAACTGTTTCTATAAATAAGCAAAAAGTTGTAGTGGTCTGTTTTTTCCGGTGACGTATAACCTGGGTGTCATTAAAACTAGAGTCAACCGGCATTTAACAGGTAAACACGTAACATCGTAGACCCCGTCTTCGTCGGCTTACACTTTACATTGTACATTGACATTCAGCAAACAGAATGTAAATTCTTTACGTTGAAATAAAATTATTTGAATTTGAATTTAATTTGAATTTACCATCAAGTGTGACTGGGCAATGTCAACCTGTCTTACTTAAAAAAAAGTTCAACACTAAAGCCTCGTTTTTACGGTCTTAGTACGCTCTGACCGAATGCGCCATCCGAGTAAACCAATGCTTCTGATTGGACGGTTTTTCGTGACAGCGCCAAAATAGCCAATCAGAAGCATTAGTTTACTCGGATGGCGCACTCGAACCGAGCGCACTAAGTCCGTGAAAACTGGCTTTAGTCGTTACTCCTGTATTTAAATTTGAAGTAACCATAGGGCTTATTTATTTGTGTAGGTCATTTATCATTCATCATTTATATTTTGGCGATTAATATTACTTTTTTATTATTACAGTTAAAACTTACTCTCGTTCGTAACATCACTTAGGTGAAGTATCATGACCACTTATCACTTAGCCTCTGCCTTGGTCTTCGCATGATTTTGTGTATTTTTAGTCCGTGACATCTTAAAACATTTGTCACATAGATCTAAACATAGTAAAAAAAGCATTGTTGTAAGCGTTCGAAATAAACATCAATCGAACGTTCTGTTTGCCTCATCTTTCTTGGTACCCACATTTTCCAAGTGGTCATCGGAGGGCAATTTAAAAAAGCAATCACTTATGGTCCGCACCCGGAATCGCCCGCCTTATAAGGGTTTCGTAATTGACGATATTTCGACCATCATTTGCATATTGTATTGATTAATATTATTTATTGGTACTGGTGTTTGTGCTATAACCTAGCCAGTGTTCTTTTTATAAGTAGGCAGGGATTTCTTATATTTCTTATCTCTACTCACATTTTTAGACGCTGGACCCTGGGACTTAGGGGCTTCCTTAAATAATTGTCAACCTGTTACGCTTGAAAAAAACAATAAACTTAAAATGAAGGCAGTGTAATGTTGTGACTCGAAAATAGTGGTGTGTGTTCGATAAATCTGGGAAAGAGTTTTTTTACTAAAAGTGCACTAAAACCCTGGCGCTGGCGTACGTGGACTTATCCAGTGTGATCGAGGTGCAGGTAAGATATAAGATAAGAAAGATATAAGATAACCTATAAGATAAGAAAATTCTTTAAACCCATTTTTTTATATTTCTTTCTAAATATTTGTTAAATTCTTTCCATTAGCCATACACTATTTATATTGGATTTGGGAAGTGTTTTAAGGACTAGTGTTTTTATAAATGACACAGACACAATACAAGCTGGTGGCCTTATTGAAAATTTTACTTTTTTTAGATATTCCGTCAAACTTGATTCAAAAGTATTTACTTACTAGCTGACCCGGCGAACTTTGTTCCGCCTTAATGTCAATAAATAAGCATTTTTTTTTATTGGAAAAAATACAAAAAAAATTAAATTTCTACATCAATCATTCATAATTATTTCTGTATTTTAGTACATAGGTTTCTCTTCATTTAAGTACCTTGTGATACACGACATTTTTTGTTTTATTATCAGGCGCAAAAACACAACGCAGATGGTCTTCCGACCCGTGAACATGCCACGTATAATTGACCATGGGAAAAACATGAATGTTCTAGATTTAAACCACAAACTTTTAAGGATTGGCCTTGTGATTTGTTGATGGTCATGGCAAATGCAAGACGTATCGGAAATTGAAGTCTTTTAAATTCAAACGGCATATCGGTTGGGATCATCGGTATCCTCGGAATGAGAACTTTCTCACCTTTGAATTTTCCTATCATTATCGTAGCGTAAATTACATTGTTCATCAATTTTCTAACCACCAAACGCGTACCGTTGCACAGTTTTGGTTGGTTTATGTTTCGAAGCATGATTACTACGGAGCCAACCTTTAGGCGTAAATTGTGCGGTGGTAAGCCAGGCACGTCCAAAGAGTTTAAAAATTCAATTGGATAGTTGGTGGCTTCATCTTCATTTGTGACGCAGTCAATAGATTTGAATGAATGCATTGTTCCAATGATCTTATTTTGAATTATGTAGTTTAGTTCATCTACATCTTTATTCTTTGCCGCTAAAATTGCTCGCTCACTCATCCATTCATATTTTTTGTAGTTAGAAATAATTTCTGGAAATACATCTATATATATAAAAGAAAGTCGTGTTAGTTACTTCACTTATAACTCAAGAACGGCTGAACCGATTTAGCTGAAAATTGGCAGGGAGGTAGTTTAGAGCCAGTTGTTGATAAGTTCGTCTTTTGATGAGACAAAATTACAGAAATTATTTGGAAATGATATCCGCTCGATTCATCGACAGGTACTTGACCATAACCGATAGTCAGCAATTGCTCCGAGAAATCTTCAGCAGATGTATCATTAAGCAATGTAACTCTCATGTTTGTTGTCAGTTGCAGTTTCTCCACATGGCGCCATAGATTTGACGATTTGAGGCAAGCGTTTATTTCGTGGGCAGCCGTAGATCTTGGAATTACTGGCAGTATTTGGCAGAAATCGCCAGAAAGTAAAATCATTGCTCCTCCAAAACATCTCGAGTCATTGCGTAAATTAAACTTCACTTCACCTAAAAACTTAAATTTTCAACCATACGGAGTTTTATAGTTCACTTCACTGTTTATACGAATGGGCAATTGGGCAATAATGTTAATTATGTATTTAATAGAAATAGTTTTATTATTGATTTCTTACAAATATCAAATTGTCATCTATACGTCATTACATAGCTGTCATTATACGTCACTTTTGTTATTCCAAGTCTGATTCTTTTTTGTTATACCACGTTTTATAGTGACTGACGTTACATGTCAAGTCACACGGGAATGATGTCAAACGGGATAAAAAGTATCCTATGTCCTTCTCCTGGCTCTAAACTGGCTCCCTGCCAATTTTCAGCTAAATCGGTTTAGCCGTTCTTGAGTTATAAGTGAAGTAACTAACACGACTTTCTTTTATATATATAGATTAGGTTATTTATTCTAAATTATGTGCCAAATACCTAACGTTTCTAGAGCGATAATTGATCGATAATTAGCATAATTAATTTCAAACATAAAAATTTTGTTCAATAAATTAACACTTTGTCGGTAGATGCCGTCATAATAAAACTTTCGTTCAGTAACGTAATGACTTAACGGTTGCCAACTATAAACAACGTTTCATTAACATTCGCGAACGCAAATATCTGGACTTTTTCTTAATTCCGCCGCTCATCAAAAGGCGTCTTTTTCCGTATCGACCGATTGATTGCCAGCCAGCATCATTAAAATCGATTCTTTTTTTAATGATTACGCGGCGGCCCGGTCGCTTAGAAAAAAGGTTAATGAGACATATCTCCGATTCGATGTATCGAGCGATATGATATATTATATTACTTTGTATTGTGATAGAGATATAACATAATACGCATTCCGTACACTGATTGATGAGGCTGGGTTTCTAACTGTTTCTTGACATGCCGTTTTGACAGTTTATCGATATCGATAGGATTGTTGTTTTGGGCTTATGTCATTAAGCCTAGGGACAATGGCCTTAATAGGAACTATTTATCTTTATTGAGAAAGTTATCTTTAGTTTTCGATATAAAATATTTTCGGCTAGTTTCTGTCCTAATTTTTCAGTAATAGGTAGAGTTAAACGTTGAAAACTATATGCCGCGGTAAGTATTTACGGTTATGGACAGTACATAAAATTTTACATGCATCCAACGATGACACCACTAAGCTTTGCAAAAATGTAGGTAATAGGGTTGCGTTTAAGATTGATCAGCTAACGACTATGGCCTTACACCATGGGTGGATCGAAGTTTATAATTCTGGTGAAATTCTTAAAATTGTCAGTTCGCGGTGATTAAGCCCCTACTCTTTCTCTGAAATAAGGCATATGCCCTACAGTGGTACGTTTATTTACTACATAAAAATATTGTGAATTTTTTTGCAGTAGTAATTGAGAAAAATCTTTTTATGTGTTACTTTAGGAACTCTACTAAAAGAGTTAGTGTTTTTATTATAAAAAGACTAACTGTTTTTACGCGAACGTTCTGCTATTTCTAATGAGATAAAGTACGTTTGCGTGGTAAATAGTTTAGCCTATGACCAGTCTTAATATCCATTCTAAATACTGGTGAAAGAATCTTTGAAATCGGATGGATACTTGCGGAGTTTAGTTCAAATTCGTTTATTGTTTCATATGGAATTGAATTATTTTCGAAAACTTTGCATGTAGGGACATAGAAACTTTTCTTCTTTGTAATATTAATACAAAAATATATAATAATACCTTACACAATAATCAATATTAACAATATCCAGTAAATAAAACATAACACAAAATTACTTATTCAAACCACTTCATACTAGCTAAGAATAAATCGGCAATATTTATTGGCGGTTCCCGCACTAGACTATAGTCGAAATATGAATAGTGATACTAGGACTAATAGAGTAATTGCCTACAATATTAATGAAAAATAACATTACTATAATTAACATTATGATGATGGCACAACCTTGCGCTATGGCGCTCATTAGGGAAGGGCTATGTCCAGCAGTGGACTAATATAGCCTGAAAAAGAAGAAGAACATTACAACATTTCTTATTCTATCGAACAATGAAATAAATTCAAGAAAAAAAAATTGTGACGGCCTAATAGGAAATCCATTTTAAAAGTGTCATAGTACCTACTATTCGTTTTTATCTCTATGTATCTACACTTCTTTCTAAGATCTGAGATCTACACTCATCCATCCGGCAAAGTAGCTGCATCGAAACGAAACACGTATGATTAATGCCTCACCCGTGACCTGGCTACCGACGCTTAATTACTTTTCGACCAATTTTATTCATCACAACACACACAGTCACAAGATTTCGAAGACGTAAGTTGGGATGTTCAGTGGACTTTACACCAACTTTTACGACATGGATGTAAAGGTTCATGCGATGTCAACTGTACGTCTTCAGCTGATCAAGATTTTAGATAAGATAAGAATATTTTTTATTGTATCCCACGGCACATGACATAAAAAATACTTTTCTTTTGTTTACTTACTATTATTTTTTTAATTCATTTTTTTCTATTAAGACGCTGTAACTTAATTGTCTAAGTGCTTATTATATATTAAAGGTTCATGTGCTGTACACGTCCTTTTTTACTCAGCCGTAAAATGCGTGTGACAAAGGCAAATCTAAGTACAGTAAAAGTTATGTTTTTTTATTTTGATCAGGTCTTACCTCAAAGAGTACTGAATGGAGAAAAAGAAAAAGAGACTGAATCAACGGCCGATCAATATTTATTTCACAATACCCGTAATTGCTGTGTGGTGTCGGACTAGAGAATAGCACCTTGGGTGTTGTAAAAGGCGACTAAGGGACACAAACCGGGGGGTGGGCAGCAGCGCCCCCTGCAGTACAATTGCACCGAATTGCGATCCCCAACCCGCATGCCCAGCGTGGGAATTATGGGCATTACCCCCTATGATAGCACAACGTGGCGCTCTTTAGGGGAGGGCTATGTCCAGCAGTGGATTAGCAGCCTCACGACGACGACGACCCGCAATTAGAGCATTAACAAAAGCATACATTTTTAGAATAATCCGCTGTTGACTGTATCTCAAATTTTGTACAGATCGTCAATCTTAATCATGATGTTCTACTTCTAATTAGAGCTGACATTCCGCACTTAACCTAATAGCTAATCCATTGTGAGTAAAAAACGCTTAGGTAGGTACTATGTATTATGTACTATATAAGTACTAACATATTTTAAACTTTCGCGACTTGAACACTTAGAATATTTTCGGGGCTTAATTGCGTAGTAATTTATTGCTTTTTGCCCCGACGTTTCGACGACGTTACAGTTATCATGGTCACGAGAAGACTGACGGCTGGCACCCGTTCGCATCTTCGGTTGATAAGGTTACAGACTACCCTCAGCCATCACATCACAAAGCACTATTAGGTTTGCTACCTATGTACTACCCACGGATGTTAATTTACATCCGTGGGTTAATGGGTTAATTTACATCTATGTCACTAGGATTTCTACACGATTTTCCTTTAAAATTTGCAAGTTTAAAGTAATTTGCTGCTATAACTACACAAACTTACGTAACTTAGAAAACAAAGTAGTAAATTTGTACATGACGGGGCTTGGACTCACTATTTCCCGCATTGTAAAGCATGGGTTGGATGGGTAAACCGTTTATGACTTATCCTAGTGGCATTTTTCCGAGCGGTTCCGTGCTTCGCAAGGCACGTTAAGCAGTTGGTGCCGGCTGCCGTCCATAGATGGTAGTTGTTAAGCCAAGTCAGAGGCCTTAGGGCAGCTTGAAAACTTCTGACAGTAAGACCAGCCTCCACTAGTCTTACAAGCCTCCACCGATCCGGACTTGGCCCCCGTGGTGGAGTGTGGCCTATACCTTCCTCGCGGAAGAGACCCGTGCCCTCGGTGGGGACATAATGGGTTGATGATGAAAGCATGGGTATTTACTTTAATCTAGAATTGAAGTTAGAAATCCCGTATATCCACAACATTACTAATTTTATACTGGAAACGGTTTCATTCCTCAACCCATTACTCGCTCTATACACAGCGCAGTGTCCAATCAATTCTTCATATTATGTCTCCTTTTAGTGATTGGAATTACCTATCTGCTGCTTCAAATTAATTTAAACCAGCCTTCCATTATACAACACAATTACCTACACTAAAACTGACCATGCCCCTATCTACACAACATACTAATAACCTTATTAGGAGTCTATGCGATAAATAAAGCCTTTACTACACATTAAGAGGCACGAACAATGTTCGTGTAAGTCTTCGCGCCAGCTCAAAAATCCCATTTTTTTTGGAAGCATGTTAAGAAACTGACTGCTTGATTAAATAGAGTGGCATAGGCCACGTTAGACTTTTTCGGTCAACAGTTGATAAAACTTTTGGGAAGATTTCATTATTGTGCAAGCGAGTTTGTCGTTTTGGAGAATATAAAAAGCATTTCCAAAGTAAAAGTAGTTCTAAAAAATATACAAATCCTTGAAAAACGAATTTTAGTGTAAGTAATTTATGACAACTTCTGTAGTACAGGATGGAGTAAGCTTCACATCCTGACGACTTAGTTGGCCTAGCCCACAGGAAAGATTAGTCAACGTGCGAGCCAGCCAGCCGCGAGTTTTCTCACATATTTAGCTGTCAGGATGGTATAGGTGCTGGGCAAGCCTACTCCATCTAAAAAACAATTTCCCAGGCACTGCAGCGTCCGAGTGGTCACTTCGCCTATCTAGTGTTAGTAAAGGTGTCACCAGACGCTGTATACATCATCTCATTGCGTAGATGCAAAGTTCAAAGTGTGTGTTCCATAATTATTGAATATTTTCTGTTAAACTTTACGTTTTTTCATATTTATATTTTTTGTTTCACGGTTTTTTCTCCATGGCGCTGTTTGATAGGTTATGTTACTGATACGAAAACTATTCTGATACGTAAAGAAAGGCATGAAAATATTTCATGCGACATAGATAGAGAGCACCATAGCGAGCTTAATAATATTATTAACGTTTTGATATCTCGCGAAACTCAAATGTAAATGGTGATGATCTGGGTGCAGTTTTTTATATTTAGCTGTGGGTAGTTAATTTTATTTAGGTTTTATGTACATAGTTTCTTTTTCTTTAACTATCAATAGTTGTCATTAATTGATAAAGTGTTAAAAAATAAATAAGTACTTTTTTTAATTCGATATTTTATCATTGTCAAAATAGGAGTTCAGAAGCAAATAATCAGTCAATGTAATTTAACTCAATGTAACTGTAAACTTCGAATGCCTCAACCTGGGGCCTACTCTACAATGTGTGTCTCGGCCTTTACTTTGGTAAATTGCTCCACATACATACGTAATTACACGTAGGTTATACGAGTTGTGTCTCGGGTGCACGTGGCTCTAATCTCGGGCTGACGAAACGGCGTCGGTGTTAAGTTACCTGTTTGGCGTTTTCGTTTTATGGTTCCCTACTCAAAGAATGTCGTGGGACTCAATATGTCTACATCATCTGCCTGTTTGTCTGTTTGTCCGACCGACAGATAGTGGGAAAATTTTCATAGAATGCTATGTCCTGTTTGCTTAAGATTCCGCAAAGAAAAAAAACATCGATATCGACCCTTGTATGTCCCCACTGCTGGGGCGCGGGTCTCTTCCTGCATCGCAGGAAGGTTAGGCCATGAAATAACATAAATAATTTTAAAAAAAACATAAAATAAACTAATAGGTTTTTTTCTTTTCAATGTGTCGAAATAAACAAATACTTGTTTTCGCTCTGTCGAAAAAAAACTTACATTGTGTTAAACTTGATACGATTAATTGATGTGATCTCAACAAATTATATAAACGGGCCGAATGTAACTTTTCACTAAACTTCCACTAATTGAATAAAGGAAAGGATTTTCTGTTTATTATTGAACTATTTTTCGGTATAATGGTACTGATGGTACGGTATAATTTCCTGTAGGCCAGGCAGTCTAAGCTGTCAGGATCGTATAGCTGCTGGGCAAGCTTACTGCGTCTAAAAATGATGTCCCAGGCAATGCAGCGTCCGAGTGATCCGCCTAGTGAGCGAAGGTGCCAGTGGTCCCTGCATAAATAATTTCATGGCGTGGATACAAAGGCCAAAGTTTCTATGGTACGGAACCCTCGATGCAAGACTGACTCGCACTTGGTGGAGTACGTCTACTACGTAGAAGACCCGGCTGGTCCAGATTAATCCAGTATGGAGTGAAGTCAGAGCTGACAGTCGATTCACAGCATCGATTAGTCCCTCTAGCCCTGTCCCCCGGAGTGCTGGGAATTGTCTTCCCAAGGTGTAAGCGTTTTCATAAACACATTCAAGACTTTCGGTCTTATTTCAAAAACGCTGTTGCGGACCTTATTATTAATATCGTTTTTTACTGTCACATAATTTACTGCCACATCGTCTCATAGCATTTTCTCACCTACATTTCTTATTATACATATTATTAGCAAAGAGTATATAACAACTGACTATTAGGCTTTTCCTTAGTTTTTCTTCCGTATCCCGTACATCCCGCCAATCATACCATCTAGTAGCAAAAAAAGCTGCTTTTATTTTTTAAATGTCCTCTGAATCCAAGCCATTAGAACTTAATGTATGAAATAATTTATCACACAATATCACAGCTACGTAATTTCAATTGTTTCACCCATATCAAGTTGTTATTATTAAGTTATGATTAATCTCTAATTCATTGTTCGCGTGACCATTTTATAATTGTAGCAATCTTGTCTAATACAGAACCGTATACTTAAAGGCCTAAAAGCTGATTTAAATCGAGATAGTTACCACTAGTTTCTGAATTGAAAATTTGAACTTTGCACACTACCTACTTATCTGACATGTTTTTGAAGTAACACAAAACCTTAATTTCTTCAGTGTCATACAAAAAGCAAAAGTAATACGATATCTATTTAAGAATCCATACTGAATATATGTATCTTTTTTACGGATTGAATGCGTCAAGTCTTAAAATAAAAAACATATTTTATTGTTGGAAATAGAGAATTATTATATCGATACTAAAGAAATATTTTCTACGCAGATTCTGTATTATATAATTTTGTAGAGTCCTGCAGAATTTATTGTAATAACGCTGTTACAGTAAATTATTCACAAATTGGCGGTTCAAACAGCTTACAGTCACAGAAAAAACACAACGTATTTGATATTCGAAACCACAATATTTTTACCGTAACATTGTAAACTTAGAAAACATATATTACATCTTACATATATTGCTCATTAGTGAGGTTATAGAGGCAATACCACTCGCTAACTAAGAAAATCATCGTCAGGAAAGCTGAGTGACTTAGGTGTTGAAATAGTGAACGTGTAAACTCCGTCTTAGGGAAGGCCTGTGCGGGGACGTCTAAAGGAAATCATAATCTTCAGCTACATAATCTTCAGGAACTTAAAACCTTAAGTTTCTACTTAACTTCTTAGTTTTATTCACTTTACTTTAATTATTTAGTCTTATATTGCAACATACATGTAAATAGTTATTTATCAGATCGCTCATTGAATTTTCTATATTGCCTATATTGAATTCGACCATTGTCCTATTTTTATGGACATACATTAATATCGAACATATACTATGTACATTGTACATGGTTAAAATAATCCCAAAGACCAATTACTTCCAATATTAGACAACATACAAAATGGCCGCTCAATTTCGTATCTTCATAACAATCAACACGTCGTCATTAGTTAAATTCTTATTACTGTGGACCATTCAGATGTTGAAATGATAATTAGACTATAAAAAACTTCTCTCAAATAAGTTCGTAACAGGTTAATTACCTCCTTAGTTGCTGAGGTGGATTGCGGTCATTTGTTTTTTCTTTAAAGACCGAGTTTCGGAAAGATACGAGACTGAGCTTACCCCTTAGAGTATAAAGTAACTTTATAACCCTTCTTCTTATTCTTCTTCAGGCTATATGTTAGTCCACTGCTGGACATATCCCTCCCCTAATGAGCGCCATAGCGCCCTGTCTTCATCTTGCCGCATCCAGCATCTGCCAGCAGCCTTTTGCAGATCGTCTTCCCATCTAGTCTGAGGGCGTCCTATACTACGTTTGCCGAGTCCCGGTCGTCACTCAAGAACACGCTTACTCCAACGGTTGTCGGTTCTTCGCGAGATATGGCCAGCCCACTACCACTTCAGCTCGCTAATTCTCTGTGCTATGTCGATAACTTTGGTTCGCGGTCGGATGCATTCGTTGCGAATCCTATCCTTCAGAGAAACTCCGAGCATAGCTCTCTCCATAGCTTGCTGAGCGACTTTGAACAGGTAGACCACATTTATAACACATTTGCTTGTAAAGGGTCTCTTATTTCACCAATTTCAATATTCTATTGTATCTCATTACGTAGTTACGTATTTGTGCGATATTGTAAACGCACCAGTTTCTTTTTAATAAGGTAAAACGCACGGGTTATCAAGATGCTCCGTCTAAAACGAACGTACCGTACGAACGTACGAAAAAAGTACCTTTTTTAAATGTTAGCAAAGAGTTTTTATGTCAGAATTCGCTCTTTACGCACTCTGCATTGCTAGAGCTGTGAGATTTCTTAAATTTTTACTCCATACCACAAGATAACAAACTTTGACGTAACTAAACATATTTCATGCATCCGCATGTAAGGAAAGAGGTTACGTAAAAAGAAAAAAATTTTTTTTAAATCTTTTCGGACATTCGTCGAGCCCCGTCTTCAAATGTTTTCAAGACCAAAATGTTTAATCCTTTTCTATATTTAAACGGTGACAGATCCTAATTATTGTACTTTTATATATCTATTTATTGATTTATTATAAGACGTTTATTGATTTATAATATTGACGTATTATTTTATATAATAATATATTGTTTCAAATCATGTAGATTTTAGTGTGAACTATATAAACTAGCCCCACCCCCCCGCCCCCACACCCATCAATTTATGTTCAAGTTTATTGTATTAACTGTTTATGCCTATGTTTTTTTATATTCATGTACCCTATACAAATGTAGTTCAGCAACACTAAGGTTAGATTAGGTTAGCATTAAGTGCTGAACCATGTAAATGCTGAACAAATTAAAATAGATTTTATTTAATTTAAGTTATGTAAAACAAGTACATAGGCGAACTTAGCATTAAGTTCGCCTATGTACTTGTTTTAATAGTGCAATAAAGAACTTTAATAATAATAAAACCTCTTTGTCCACCAGGAGCGCTTAGGCGGCGGAGGCCTAGGGCTCGGCGGCGGAGGCTTCCGCAGCGGGGCGCAGCCCTCGCTTGCCGACTTCCAGCCGCCCTACTTCCCGCCGCCCTTCGCCCCCGCGCCGCACCCCGCCTCCCCGCACCACCAGCAGCAGGTATGATCCAGAGACAATACTTGTTCTTTTTATTTTAATCTGTGTACTAGATACTCGTACAATCTATGAAATTCGCTTAGACAAGCATAGTAGAAGATGCTAGAAGATGTTTGATAGTGCTGCGTTACTATATTGTAACGCTTTGGTTTTAATTTGACAACAATGCTACAATATTTATGTAGTAAGTAAAATAATCGAAATAAATAAAAAGATGGAACGTCAGCATTTCCTAAACTTCTTAGAAACCACAGTTGCCTGAGATTCGACCTAATCAATATTTTATGCAATATACTACAATACAAAATAATAATCTTTATTTGCCCATCAAAAATTAATTTCAAATAGCAGTGCTACAATATGGTGGAATAGAAATTATTTATGGACAGACTGGGTCCCAAACTAGATCAGGGATCTATATTTCAGGATGCCAGGCCACCCAAAAACTTAGTACATATAGAACTCGGCCTTCGGCTTTCAGTTTTTCCTCACCACCAAAATAATAACCTTAAATTACGGCTTACTCCGGTTTTTTCGACAAAAAAATATTTTATTATTAAAAAAAATTCGGTTCCGAAAAATGCGTACCACCTATGGGTAGTACGCATTTTTCATTATATTTGGACTTTATTTCAAGTCGATAAGGATCACTTTTAAGGGGGGACTTTTATGCCCTAAGGGTTACCTGGCAGATGCTGCATACGGCAAGCCGAAGACAGGGCGCAATAGCGCTCATTAGGGGAGGGTTGTATCCAGCAGTGGACTAACATAGCCTGAAAGAAAAAAAAAAGAAGATGGGATACCTAATTAGATAAGATAAGAATATTCTTTATTGTACACCAGGAAAAAACAAACATAAAAAAATACAAAGATACAGTACAATTGGCGGCCGTAATGCTAAGAGCAAATTTTTCTAGACAACCTACGATGGAAAGGTGCTGGAGGAAAAGTGAGACGGGTAGTTTAGCGTACGAGAAACGGGGGTAAATCATGTCTTCAATCCTCAGAACCATGGCATGGAGTACGGTGGCGGGGGCGGCGGGGGCGGTGCCGACTACGCGCAGCACTACGCGCCGCAGCAGCTGCTGCCGCGGCATCCGCACCACGAGGCGCACTCGCATCTACGTCATCACCGGCCGCACCATGACGCCATCCACGCGCACCATGTGAGCAGACATAGACATCATTTATCTATCATATAAAAATGAATCGCTGAATGTGTTGGTAAGCGCAAATCTCGAGAGCAGCTAAACCGATTTCAATAATTAGTTTTTTAGAATATTCCTTGAAGTACGAGGATGTTTTTTAACGGAGATAAAATAAAAAAAATATATTAAAGAAACGACTGTTTGGTGGTACGAAGTTCGCTGGGTCAGCTAGGCCTGATAACTTCCGACAGTAACGCCCGCCACTGTTTTACCATCCTCCACCAACCCGGACTTGGCCCCCGTGTGAAGTATGGCCTAACCTTAGGCGATGCAGGAAAAGACCTGTGCCCCAGCAGTGGGGACATACAAGGGTTGATATCGAAGTTTATGCTATCACCCTAAAGCGCTGTAACGCATGTTTCACAAATAAATGATTCAGTATTTGACATTTAATAAATGATTCAGTATTTGACAAATAAATTATTCAGTATTTGAGTATTTGAATTTGACAAGAATTGCAACTCCATGACCACCCGATTAAATAACACCACAGCAAAATACCATTGCAAAAACAGTTCACAGAAGAGGGGATCATAAAACTGACGTTACGATTTGTTACCAAGTTTATGTTCGAACTGGCCATATTGTATTATGATTACTCCGAATGTATTCGCGTGGACTTCCTTACTCTTTGACATAAGCGGAAATTCGTAGGAAAAATCACCCCGCGCAATTACAACGTCATAATCGATGCATCATCTCGCGTACCAAAGCAAGAACTATTTGCCCCACACATTCCTTGTTCCAACCCTCTGCATGTACCTAACACCCTCGGAAAGAATGTCTTGGTTGAAGCTTGGCAGATGAATAATCTACAAACAACACAGAATATTAATTTCGGTCTCACTATCTTAATGGAAAACATCGTGAAGAAACCTGTGTCTGGGCATCTAATACCTCAGCGCTTGTAATTGCCAATACGCGATGAGCACGCGTGGTAATTAGGCTCATACTCTCTTCCTGAAGAAAGGCCTGTGCCCTACAGTGGGACATATATAAGCTGAATAATTATATTATTATAGGAGCTTTTTTCCTTTGCCGCATTTACTAAAGTTTTTAGAGAAAAGTTTTACTTTTTATTATTAAACTATTTTATTGGTGAATAAACTACATTGAATTTTGTCTCTACAGTACGGTTATTAATAACCATTCTGTACCTATCTTTAATCTATGACCAAAAGGAAAAAAAATCGCCAATATCTTTCAAAGCTATCGGTTTTCGAAATTCGAATGTTATATTCTTCTTTTCCAGTGAAAGAGTTTTCTATTTTCCAGCCAACAATAACAAAATATTTTGAACGCCGAACGTTAGGGTGCCCTCACTTTAGTAGATTAGCTGTTCATAATGCTCAGCTCTCGGAAGTATGGGCTATTCAAGTATTCGATTACAATGCAGAACCTACTCGATTTCGGTTGGGAATTCCGACCTTTCCATTTCGAGTGATTTTAGTTGAATAGGGATTTACGACTTTCTTTTTTATAGTTATCATAGTTTCGCTCTTGCTTTTTCAGATCATTTTATAGATAGATAGAAATATCTGTGTGATTTCCATCTTTATGTACAACTAGCTAACCCAGCGAACTTCATACCGCCTAACAGTTTTTTCTTGAATTTTTTTTTATGTTTCTCCTCGTAAGAACCATCCTCGTACTTCAAGGAGTATTCTTAAAAAGTTTTAGCTGAATCGGTTCAGCTGCTCTCGAGATTTGTGCTTACCAACACATTCAGCGATTCATTTTTATATTATAGATAAAATGTTCTCTATCTATCTATGGTTATTATAGACATATAATATCCATCAGCAGGCAATATATATATTTTTCCACAGTCCACTTCATCCAAAAGATGTCTGGAAGAGTTCACTTTTAGCCCTAAGGCCACCGTTTGATTAAAATAAGCGTTCTTTATTAGTGATTTTATCCTAAACCACCTAATCAACTGTATTACGAATACACGTAGTATCGAGTAATAATTTGAGTCTGATCGCACATTTTGTGAACTTCTACGTTGAAATATTTTTTTATTTCCGAGGACCCATTATTTTGTCTAATTTCTGACGACCTATGACGCGCCAGGGCAGTAACATATTAATATTATCAATAAAAAAAATAATGCGTATTTTTTTGCACATATTCGAGCTTGATGCCACTTAGCATTACCTACCAGTATAGTCTGTTAGCTTTTAGAATATACCTCGGCTACTATTGGGTAGAACCGGATATATTCGTGACGACCTCTGTGGCATAGCGATAGCGCGTCTGCCTACCATGCAAGAAGTTCCGGGTTCGAATCCCGGCTGGGGACACAAAAAAACGCCCAGGTCTTGGATGTTTACATGTTTGTGATGTCGTTGTGTCTAGTTTCCACGACACAGGGTATCCTAGTGTGGGGCCAGAAGCAATGTATGTGCTT
The DNA here is from genome assembly GCA_934045075.1 of Yponomeuta sedellus. Lineage (NCBI taxonomy): Eukaryota > Metazoa > Arthropoda > Insecta > Lepidoptera > Yponomeutidae > Yponomeuta > Yponomeuta sedellus. Next base: position 10,613,344 of record OW203744.1, on the reverse strand, counting down.
GTATGTAAATGTAATATAATAGAAATATCGGAACTAATATGACACTTATTTAAATAAACCTAAATAAACTTCATAAGAAAAGTTTTATACAAATTTTTGCCGAAAGCACACGAGTATTACACTCGTGTACTTTCGGCAAAAACCAACGCCTACTCTAGAGCCCGAGGTATATTTTAAAAGCTACAGACTGTACCTATCGCTATCGTTGTCAACCCTTGCATGTCCCCACTGCTGGGGCACGGGTCTCTTCCTGCATCGCAGGAAGGTAGGCCATACTCCACCACGGGGGCCAAGTCCGGGTTAGCGGAGGATTGTAAGACAGTGGCGGGCCCTACTGTCAGAAGTTATCAAGCCGCCCATAAGGCCTCTGACATGGCTTAACGACTGCCATTATGTGACAGCCGGCACCAACGGCTTAACGTGCCTTGCGAAGAGCGGAAGCGCTCGGAAAAATGCCATTAGCGGTAGTCACGGGACAGTCATCCATCCTGTACCTGACCGCGCCTGTTGTTGCTTAACTCAAGTGATTGATTCCAATCACTCGGTTCGCCTAGGCGACCAGTGCTAGGCACAAGACTGTACCTACCTTAGCAGTAACTATCAGTTTTGGACCCAAGGGTGTAAACTAAAACTAATGCCAACCGTTACTCCGGCAGTTATCGCACGGCGGCTTCAGCTACGGCGGCGGCGGCGGCGAGCGGCGCGCCGACTATGGAGCGCGAGAACAGCACGAGCTGGCGCTGCATCACGCGCTGCACTCCGCCGAGGAGACACCGGTAAAGCTCCCACCACACCAAAAAAAAACCCCTTGCACGTGATGGAGCCAAACAATTGCAATGTTTGGCCCCGTACAACCGTATAAATGTAAGGTTGATATGGGCTTGGGTGGTAGTGGGTCGTTCTGTTCAACGCACCTTTCATTGTACTATTTTTATTTTTAATGCACCAACCCGTGCTAAGGACAATTTTAAAAACCTATTTAGAGGCTAAAAATTAAATAGGTTTTTTAAAATTGTCCTAAGCACGGGTTAGTGCATTAAAAATAAAAATAGTATAATCATGTGGGTACAGCGATATCATTCCGATGTAAAAACCTAACTGCAAAGTAGGTACTCGGGGCTGTAAGTGATGCAATTTACTTCAGCCAGATGTCGCTGCCTGTACGTAATACAGAGAATAGTGTAAAGAGGTTCGAAATTTCACTGATGCCGGTGATCGCCCATTAGCTCAGTTGGAAAGAGCGCTGGCACGGATAGCCAGAGGTCGCGGGTTCGAATCCCGGCATGGGTGGAATTTTTAGCCTCTATATAGGTTTTTAAAACACCATTTATTGACCTTTCTCTCTCGTGAAATCTTGTTTAGGTGGCTCTCGGTGCTACCTAGCGCCACCAATGGAATTAAAATCATAACTTGTTTTAGTTATATATTAAACGGGTCAAATCGCGATTATTTATTAGGTAAAACGTAATTACCTTTATTTCCCGACGTTTCGGCAGCGTTGCAGTTGCCGTGGCCTCGGGTAGACTCTGGTATAACTTAGTATGAGTATTTAAAAACCTATTTAGAGGCTAAAAATTCCACCCATGCCGGGACTCGGACCCGCGACCTCTGGCTAACCGTGCCAGTTATGTATGAGTATCGCGATCATTAAAAAATACTAAAACTTGTTTTATTATACGTCTTTATCTAAAAGTGAACATGAGAAATCTCAACAGTTAACTATTTGATAACTATTTTTAGAACCTACAGTCTAGAACCTATGATTTTTGAACTAAAACTTTCGTAAGCACAACACATTGTAGCTCGTCTCACCTATCTCGTCGTGTGAGACGAGCAACCGATGACGCGAGCTCCGTCTCTGCTCACCATGATTAAGCTCTGCGAATCGGAGCGAAACCTGGTCGGACTTTTCCGATATAACAACACCCGTAAGTAAATCCGGACTAAAAGTCTAGAACCTAGGATCACCAATCTTGGACTTCAATCGATTTCCGCCAAAAACGGCCGTTTTTGGCGGAAATCTAGTAGTTCTAGAATATTTAGACTCAATTCTAGGCTGCATGTTCTCAAATAGTTACTGCAAATATTAAGATTTCTCATGTTTACTTTTTGAAAGAAACGTGTATATTTAATTTTTCATTTCATTTATTCAATAACAATTTTAATCGTATGTGAAATAAAAGGATCTTAAACTAACTTAATTAACTGTATGATAGAATTTGTGAGATAGTATAAAAAATATGTTAATGATTAAAATTATTTATATTTATAGGCAGATTCAATAATATAATTTATTTACATTTATACAAATTCACTATTTAATTTATTCCTGTAGACAATTCTTTAATGCTATACATATTCTTTTGCAGTAAGTACGATTTCAGTTTCATTTTAAAACTTTTATGATATGCCATTTTTTTAACTCTGTGGGTAAGGCGTTGAACAGTCTTATAGATTGAAAACTTGTTGAATGCATTACAACCCTTAGTCTCGGAACTAGATTCCTAATTATATCCAATCTTCTTGTGGCCTCGCGTTCTTGTCTTTCCTCATCTGTTTCGAGTTCACCGAGATTTTTTTAACAGAGAAACTATAACGACAAGTGCGTATAACCCCGGAAGTGTCAAGATTTTTAATTTCTTGAAATGCTCGAGACATGATTCCGTTTGCGATATGCCTACCATTGTCCTTATTGCACGTTTCTGTAGCACAAATGCCCTATTTATATTCTTCGCATGGAACCCCAGAACTGAATACTGTATAGAACAAGTTATGATTTTTATTCCATTGGTGGCGCTAGTCAGCGCTCCTAAGTGCCTTAAAGACTCACACAATAACATAACCTCACGCCTGTATCCCAGAGGGGTTAATCCAGAGTGTCAGCTAACTCCATACCAAATTATATTCAAATCACTAGCAGATTGGCAGATTGCTATAAAAATTTAGACGTAGGGCGACTTTAAAATTTATACAAGTAAGAAGGTACAAGGAAGTAAGAAGTAGTAGGTAATATTCTGTAGAAGAGATCTACGAAAATTATAGATCGACTTTAGTGGGGGCGAATAGATAGTTTGGGAATGTCTGGACAGCACAGAAAAAGAAAAATATCCTGTACTTATCTGCTACAGGCAAATATGTCCAAAATATTTGCCGTTTTCCTACAGATAGGAAGGAATTTAATAACGCAAGTAAATTAAAACCCCTACTCAATGGACTGCTGGAGCAATATTCCTTCCGTTATTTTTTTCATTCCGTATATTATTATTTATTACAAAAAAACTGTTTAATATTTTTTTTCCAAAGATAACATAACCTTTTAAAAACATATTTAGAGGCTAAAAATTTCACCCATGCCGGGATTCGAACCCGCAACCTCTGGCTATCTGGCACGGATAGCCAGAGGTTGCGGGTTCGAATCCCGGCATGGGCAATTGTTCTTAGCACGGGTTAGTGCATTAAAAATAAAAATAGTATAATAACCTTGCGCTTGTATCCCAGAGGGGTAGGCAGAGACCAGGGACTGCCACTTGTCACGATCCTGACAGATCACCTTCGATTCACCTACCTACATTAGTCGTTGCATGCACGCACACTGATTCCGGGTACTCTTTATCTTCCCCTTTGCCAACACATCCCCTATTTGGTTGCGGTATTTCCGCCTGGGACGTCCCTTACCAGCCCTTCCACCCACATTCGCTGTATATACTGACTTTTCAAACTTTTCAAAGATTGTTTACATAAACATTTGTTTCACAGAATGCGAGCATGGACGACACTTCGGGTTTCATGACTGATCTACCTCTAATTAAAAGTGAGTTTTGTTTTCATACATGTTTTTAATTTACAATTAGGGAGTTTAAACTACTCCAGAGATACAGCATGGACGACACTTCGGGTTTCATGACTGATCTATCTCTAATTAAAAGTGAGTTTTTTTTTCATACATATTTTTAATTTACAATTAGGTAGTTTAAATTACTCCAGAGATACAGCTGTATTAACACGTTGTCATTTGTTGTATTAAAAGGTACCCATTATTTCTTTTAGGCAGTTGTGAACGCCTATAATTAGGATCGCAGTTTTTTTCCTAATGTTTCTGCCATGACTAAGCTGGCAAAAAATATAAAGCTAAGTAGAGCTTTTGAAGTTATTATTTGAATTATAACCTTTATTTAGCGCCTATCAAGGTATAGTTTTTAACGTAAGCTCAGACAATAACATATATATTTTGACGTAGAATCTCAGTTTTTTGCAAATGATCAGGTTACCATAGCAACCAAAATGTGCCCAAATTTATTGCAATGTTTTTTTCTTGTACAGAATTAAACATCATCACATCACACGTTCCATTTTTTATAGATTAAATTGAATCGGAAAACTATTCCCTTACTTTAATCTAGCATTTACAGTCTGTTTATTCTTACTTGTCCATTTTAGTAAACAAGATTCTAACCTTAAAATTGAGATTAGATGCCTAAACTAGACATTTTCTCGCAAATTCATGAACTATCATGAACTATGTTTATAAAATTGGCAGCGTGTTATCTAAAAGAGTGTTCCAAGTTACTTCATTTATGGAAATATGGCAGTTTTGGACTTAAAAGTTACAGTTAAAAGACTGTAGTGGCTATTTTTCCATTGCTTGTTATTATCAACGTTCAGCAACGTTCACGAGCAAACAGATAAAAATCTTATCAAAAAGGTATATAAAATCGATATTGACGAAGTCGAAATTTCAAAAAATCCGATTAATTACTTTTTTTTCGTATCGTCATAACTATACAATGATACTATTATACTAACCTTAAAAAGTTAAAATTACTTTGCTGAATTCCGCCAAAAATCCCACAAGCACCATGCGGTTAGCTAATGCAGCGCCCTCCCCCCCACTTTTTCAAGCAGAAGCAAGACACGAACACACCACCACCAACACCAATACTTGTGTGAGAAAACACACGACGCGTTTCGCCTCTAACACGAGGCATCCTCAGGCTCCCAAATGCAAGTGACCGTCTCCGCTTTTTATTTTTTTTAAACCCTATAAAGGGCACCCTCCGGAGGACACGGGGGAGGGAGGTGGTGAATGCTCATGCATAACAGCACGGACCCGGCCGTGCTGCCAATGTGGGACTCACAAGAAGTGCGCCTACCCACTAAACACCACCTTGGGACTGGTTTTGGTCCTAAAGACCCCTAAACCCACATCGGGAGCGACCCCCCTCGAGGCCGAGGAGGGCGCACAACCGTCTCCGCAAAAACGCTCCGTATTTATAGGCTAGGCCGCCCCTCCCCCCGATGACGCAATGTAACCGTTAAACTGGTGACCGCTAAACCGTTTCAACCGCTTAAGGGCTATTATTGTTTTGTGCAAATATATCGATTAATGGGGAAATAGAGGAGCTGCCCACCTGTTCATTCAGCATTGTGAACAACCTATCCCTAGATAATTTGGAAATTTCCAGCTGTTCAAGTAAAGACAATCTCAACCCCTTACTGCAGGTGTGTAAAATTTCCAAATTATGGTTATTATTAAGTACATGACCCGTATCCGTATCGTTTTTGCGGAGACGGTCACTTGCATTTGGGAGCCTGAGGATGCCTCGTGTTAGAGGCGAAACGCGTCGCGTGTTTTCTCACACAAGTATTGGTGTTGGTGGTGGTGTGTTCGTGTCTTGCTTCTGCTTGAAAAAGTGGGAGGGAGGGCGGTGCATTAGCTAACCGAATGGTGCTTGTGGGATTTTTGGCGGAATTCAGCAAAGTAATTTTAACTTTTTAAGGCTATTATGGATTTCCGCAAAGTAACGCCTGATTCTATACAACAACTATTATACTACATAAAAAATTACATTAATAAAATATAAAACGTCAATCAGACCACCCTGAGACATCTCTGACCCAAAGGTCAGAGTACTGGCAGCGTTATCACGCTGCACAGCAAGGGAGATCTTCTGCATCAGAAATGCCTCTGAGACGGTTGTCAAAACCACGGTTCCTCAAGCGCCGCGCTAATTCTTTCTTCTTCATCTTCAGGCTATATTAGTCCACTGCTGGACATAGCCCTCCCCTAATGAGCGCCATAGCGCAAGGTTGTGCCATCATTGGGGGGTAATGCCCATTATCCCCACGCTGGGCATGCGGGTTGGGGATTGCACTTTGGTGGAATTGTACTGCAGGGGGCGCTGCTGCCCACCCCCTGGTTTGTGTCCCTTAGTCGCCTTTTACGACATCCGTGGGAAGAATTTGGGTTGGTGTTATTCTCTAGGCCGACACCACACATCAATTCTTTAATTGAAGTCAATTACCTATAAACTTTTATAACAAAAAAAAGCAATAAAGTAAGTTCATACCTAATAGGATTACTGCTGTTCAATAAAGATTTTACAAGGTTAGATAGAATTTAGACAATTTTCTTTTAAAGTTCGATATCATCGTTCAAATACCTCAGCGCTTGAGATTGCCGATCCGCGGTTGGCACGCGCGTTAACAAAGCCTATGCTCTCTCTCTGAGAGAAGACCTGTGCCCTAGGCTTGGCCTCTTGGTCTGTTGATCTTTTCCAGATGGTCCTTGGCCGCCCCCTCTTTCGGCTGCCCAATGGGGTATACGTAAGTGCTTGTCTGGTCAAGCATCTCTTGTCGCGGTATAGTGTATGTCCTATCCAGCGCCATTTCCTATCCAGGATTTCTAGGTGGACTGGTATCTGGTATCTGATGGGACTTATATAAGCTACTTAAAAAAACATCATTCAAGAATGCAAATAATGAATTTCAAAATTTAAATTGTCCATCTACTAACTTCGCATTTTTAACTCTCCAAACTCCAACACCTGTGCAGATCTATTTTAGCGTGTGTTCGATTTTTTTATTGTAATTTTTTCGTTACAACATTGTTTTATTTTCTAGCGATGGCTTGCTAAAGATTATAGAGTAATTAGGTCCCGATTCAAACCTTATCATATAGGTGTATCAGTTTTTTGTACTTGTAGAGTACAGTTTAACACGAGCTAAGATTTACGTGTTAGTTTCATCATTGCTAACTGTCTAGTAGACACATGACAGCCACTATAAGTTAAGTAGTCGCTCTAACAAATGTATATTATAAAGTCGTTTGTATGTAAAAAAAATGGTTCTGAGCTAAAAAAACATTCGTAAGCACTACACATTACCAACTGTTCTCTGTCACAACTTATCACGATTAGGCTCTGCGAATCAGATGGATTGGTCGGACTTATCCGACAGACAATCAAGTACGTGTATCCGGAATTAACTTAATAAAATGATTCCAGTGGATAAATGTGCTATGTCTATAACCTCAAATATAGTCTGTTAGCTTTTAGAATATACCTTTGGCTCTAGTGTAGGCTTCGGTTTTCGCCAATTTTCGCCGGTTTTCGTACTGATGATCGATTTCTGATTTCGAAATTAAGTGTCATATTAGTTCCGATTTCGAAATTAAGTGTCATATTAGTGCCGATATTTCTATTATACGAATATATCCGATTCTATCCGATAGTAGCCGAGGTATATTCTAAAAGCTAACAGACTATAGAAGTTGTTGAAACTACGTCAAGTGGTCTAGAAGAGATAGTTTTTAGTGATGAGGCCGCGGTGGTATCTGTAGTGTTAAGATAATAAGTAACGATTTCCAAGTACTCAATTCTACTCTTAGAATAAGTGTAAACAGCCTAAAGTTTCTTTATCTTAGAGAAAGAAAGAGAGAATAAGGTCTATGCGCTAAGGTGTACCAAGGTCAGAAAATGGGGAAAAAATAGTTCGGGGATGGTCACCCTTTGGGATCCGGGGAAATCGGATCAAAAGTTCTTGATAGTGGACAGCAGGTGAACTACGTATATTTATCGTACGAGATATTAGGTATGTCAAGTTGCGACACCCTGAAAATTTGTGGGATCGTCTAATATTACAAAATGTTATTTGTCAGTAATGTGTTTTTTTTTTTCATAGTTCGACTTTGTTATAATAATATTTAGATCTATATATAGTTTTTTGTATCTATTTTCAAGTACCCGTAAAAAGTAAGAATAATAATAAGCTAATAGATTCACTATCAGGATATTTTTTTAATTTCTAATAAAAAAATATTACAATGAAAATAATTACTGATGGATCAATAGCAATTTCCAGCACAATTTCACAAAGCAATGCATAGATGGCGCTTACAGACGTGGCCATAGTAGAACCGGAATACGGCTGTCAAAATTAATATGCGCTGAGCGAAATTTGACAGACGAGTCCCTGTTCTTGTATGTGCATGCTTTTAAGCGCCATCTATGAAGTTATTTGTGAACTTTTACTGAAATCGGCTCATTCAATTTCGTTCACCTAAAATAATAAATAAGTATACTATTTTTATTTCTAATGCACTAACCCGTGCTAAGGATAATTTTAAAAACCTATTTAGAGGCTGTAAATTCCACCCATGCCGGTATTCGAACTCGCGACCTATGGCACGGATAGCCAGAGGTCGCGAGTTCGAATCCCGGCATGGGTGGAATTTTTAGCCTCTAAATAGGTTTTTAATAAGTACCCATACACTTTTTAAACCATGCTTTAACACCTCTTTCCATTAAGCAACCAACCTATTTTTAAATAAACTACTTAGTGGACTGTACTACTTAAATGCAGACGAATAAAAAAACTCTCATCACAACTGATCCAACGCTCGGTCGAATCGATTCGAAGGGAATAAAAGTATCGATCAATCAGATGATGTTTGAATAGTCAGCGTACAGTACAATAATTATTAGAAATGATATCCAAACAGAATGGGAAGTTAACAGAGTAGCTATGATAGAAGAATAAATAGATAGACTTCATGCGTGTACAATATATACTTTATATGTAAAAAAAAAATAGGCATTGTAATAAATATTGACAATAGTTACAAGTGATAGGTACATCATTTTAAAGACATATAAATTAATATTACTGAAATTTCTTGTGAACTAATTCAATCTCGTTTTCACATGTGAATGAAACATGAAACTTTCAAGCATGGTGTTAAAATATTTTGGAATTTAAAGCGCCAGAATTAACATTACTTATTTTATGAAGTATTTTCTTTATTAGTGAAATAGGTATCTGGTCTCCATAATTTCGTTTATATCTAGGGTCAGTGAATTGTTTATTTATTTTCTCTCGATCTGTGTCTTATTCTCACTTTTTCTTTCTTTTCTGCCTCTCAATAATAATATTAATAATTTCCACACAACTCAATCATTTGTCCCGGTCGAGCTACTACAACTTTGCAAAAAAGTCTAGATATTAATTTTGGCAACAATATCTATACTAAAGTCGCAAAAAGTGACTTTTCTCCATACAAAGTTTAGTTTTTAAGTTTATGAACGTTTTTGCCAAACTATATATATCCTTAGCTGGTAACCTTCAAGTACCTACGTCACAAACCTGAGAAATCTTTTGACTCTTACTCCTACAATCTCTTATTAAAATGCATTCGGAAATTGACAGAAGTTATCATAATGTAATCGGACCTTTTGTACTCACATTTTTTTCTGATACCAGCCTCCCTCCTGAGCTAAATTACATGCAAAATGAATGCCGTTAGGTTGATTACATTCATTTGTGTATCGAAACAGAATACGGATTGAATTGCTTTAATAGACCTCTGTTTTTTCGGTGTTGTAGTGTTACTATTTATTATAATCTATTCAAGAAAGTATAGGTACAAAGTAAGACTTGTTGCTTTGAGAACACCTGATGGTTCCTTGCTTTTTTGATCCTCCAAAAACTAGACAGCTACCAAGAAAATCAATACAATGTTCTTTTTTTAAAGGTAAAAATAGCCTGAAATATAATATTATTTACTGCGTTCTCGTTATAATTGGCCACTAATATGAACACACGTATTTCTTTTTTTATTCGAAATTCAAAAAGTCACCTTCGAATTTGGCTTTTTTATGCAGTTCCTTTTTCAAAAGGGTCTCTGTGTATGGGGTGTTAAATAGCCAGTGTGGTGCCAAGCTAATGACACAGTAATGTTTATTGTATTAGGGTTACCAGTGTGAATATTACAATGATAATGAATATCACGCTGCGCGCATGTTTGGGGCGTGGTCGGGATCGGAGCAGCGCTATTGTTGAATTTTATAATTTGTTCGAGGTTTTTTTTTGCATTCTTTCTGTTATTAAAATCTAGAGCTCAGCGTATTTTTTTGTTATTGATCCGAGACCGAAATTCTTAGGATAACTTCTCGCTCTAACAGCTATACAAATAAACGTGGAATTAGTTTATATTGAATTAATAAGTCCAAAAAAAAGTTATTTGTTTAATGTAAAGAGTTTTAACCTTTACTCTTATTTTTTTTCCTTTTGGCGACATCTCAACCTAATTTATTGCCGAAAGCATACAAAATCCCGCACTCAGCTTAGAACACCGGTGCCCAAAGTTCTACAGTTTATTTATCCTTACTTGTTCAATTGAGTAAACAAGATTCTAACCTCAAAATTGACAATTGATGCCAAAGCTAGATATTTTCTCGCAATTTCATGAACTTTTTATACGAAATTAGCAGCATATTATCTAAAATAGTGTCTCCGGTTACTTCACTTATGGGAATATGGGAGTTTTTGACAAAAAACTCGTCATTTCCTGGTAGAATCTTGTTTACTAAAATGGACAAGTAAGGATAAATAGGCTGTACGCCCCTTTATTCAATTTTGGACCTGACTATCCAGAGAATAACACCCATTTTCCCTCCCCAGCAATGAAAGGCCGCGACGGCCTCGGCGGCAGCGGCTCCTGCACACCTAATGACGTCTTCTGTTCAGTGCCGGGCCGACTGTCGCTCCTGTCGTCGACTAGCAAATACAAGGTCACCGTGGCCGAGGTCCAGAGAAGGTTGTCACCGCCCGAGTGCTTGAACGCGTCGCTGCTGGGAGGAGTGTTAAGGAGGTATGACTTTGAACTCTATTGGCTTTAGAAATAAAACTCAAAGTTGCACTTATAGAGTGTCTTAGATTGGTAGAGCATTTTTTGCGTGGTATGATAATCGAGGTTTAATTTTGTACGTCAATTTATTTGCACTACAGCTGTGTGTGTGTGTGCGTGTGTGTGTGTATCGGTGTGTGACAATTAAAATCTTAAACGAATACATATTATGTCATAGCTGTTACTATCCAATCAAGTGTATAGAATAGATTATGATAACTTAAGATAAGGATAAGTTATAGTGTAGATAGTTACCTAAGTTCTAAAAATATTTTTTGGTTAGAGCCGAAAAATGACTTGGACTACGAGTAAAGTTTAAATTAATGGACAAAAGTTAAACACAGGACCAAGCCACTTTTCTTTATTTTTTCGCATTCACCACTAAATTACTTGTCCGAGAGTCTAGGGTTGCCATAAATATTCATTAAGCAAACTCGACATAAAAGTATTAATAATCACGTGAAAATACATAAACCAGACGACGTTTTCGCGTCGAGCGGCTGAAATTAAAACACATTTTCACTCACTACACAGCGTAATTGCGGTAATCATGGCTAATTAGAATTTTTATGCTAAACACCTACTGGCGGCGCGGGCAAAAACATCGGCCGCATCACAGGGGACCGCTTTAGGCTAGCTACAAATATGGCGTATAAAACGCCGTAGAAACTATAAGATAGCATATAAACGTTTTTAGGGCACAGGCCTTTTCTCAGAGAGAGAGTGCGGGCTTAATCACCACGCGTGCTCACCGCACAACACCTCAGATATTAAGTTACATTTATACATGTGGTTCTACCGCAGCGTTACCTCTAATTGCAGCTTTGTAACGCAGCGTAAATACATAAAAAAATGTTACATCAGAAATTGTCTAATTGGCCTAATCTTCCTGGTGAGATGGCTACGCCATAAATAAAATAAAATAAAAGTAAAATAAAAATAAACATTTAAAACAACATATAAAATAATAAAAAGCATTCGACATCTTAACGTTTTTACAAAGCACAACTGGTAAACTCATCAATTAATGATTAAAACCCCCTTTTTTTAAAAGAATCATTAACGCAATTGAGCACGTGAACCCTTTATAAAACTTTATCAGTGGACAAACGAATTAAGACAGATTTTACTCACACCTGTTACCACTGACGACTCGAAGCGAACTAAGTGACAAGTAGCCTAATCTAGCAAGAAATTATTGAAATATTTGTGTTGGCCATCGCTCCCTTATGGCCATCTCCCCCGGAATCACCCTACTTAATATATTATTGCAGCCATGAGTCTGCCACCTACATGGCTAGAATCTATTCAGCCAAGTGTGTTTGAACCCTTATTTATTGGCTCTACATTTTTTGCTCTGGCAACAACGTGTGCTTTGCGGCGGGAGGCGATGTTTGAGTTTCATACGTCGATGGTATCGGTTTTGGCCGGTGTAGAGTTATTAGACTACTTTTTATCAGGTTTTTGTCCAGTTTATTCGCGGTTTTATGCTAAATGATAGCTCTAAAGTGATTGGGTTTTTATTTACATTTCGCGGTTTTTAAGGCTTCCGTTTGAGTGGGCGATGTAATTGGCTTCGTTGGACTGTAGTTTCTTTGGTATCAAGTTGCGCTATTTTGCGCAAGTTATAACGAGTAACTTAGTGCTCGCCATTATAGGTAATAAAATTGATTACCTCCTCTGGAGTAATTAGTAAAAAATGCTTTAAAAAGTAACGTGATGTATCTTCTTTAGGTCAGAGTTTGCCGATTTACCTCTTCAAACTGGTACCAGTATAGCAGTTAGAAATTATAGTGAAACAATAATAGCAAGTTTATGCCATCTATCGATATCATTTTCTTAAATGTTCCAAATATCCAGAAGGAACCGACTCCCAAAATACCTTTAAAACCACGTCTTTCCGCTCCTTGTTAATTGAATTTAGAACAAGTTTTCCCGCGAGCGCGGTTAACCGTTGGGGGGCGCATAATTGCCATCATTACACGGAATCCGCTGTCAAAACGCACTGGCTGGCACGTCTGTGGCTTTTAGAAAAGTAAATTAATTCTTTTTTTACACGGCAACACCGTTATCGAGAGCTGCCGCAGCTGGCTGTATTGTTTAAAAATATTTCACATTCTCGATCGCTTACGCGCGACAATTATCGCCGTCAAACGTTCCCTTATAAAGTGTTTTAATTTAATTATACATTACCTATGGAAAATAGTGACATTGGCATCTAAGTAGAGCGTTTAAAAAGCAATTTCTACGTCACTCAAATTCCCTTCTTTTTTTAGTGTATTTTAAAAGACTTTACGACATCACAGGTCAAATTCCTTTTTACGCAGCATGTTAACCATTTACTTATCAAGAAGATTTTTGTTTTACTAATAAATAAAAACAAAGTATTTTTTTTAATAAATTATTTCAATATTTATATTACCTAAACATGAGCACCGTAACATATCGTAGGTATGTATAGTAAGTCAAAGATTTATCAATCGAATCAAATATCCCTACTGCCTGCCTTTAACCTTTAAATTTTAGTTGCAAAGTCGTCCACAGCGTAACTGAATAAAGGACACGCATGTAAAGCATTATGTGCTGTCGACTGTACTAGTCCCTAGAACGCACTTCATAGTACGCCCGCAACCTTGTTCACCTGTAATACCCAACTCAAATAACTGTAATTATGGTATATATACTATTGACATAACTCAAAAGCAATTCTGAGATGTATACGTGGTTTCCAGTTTTTTTTAATTATTATTCAAGAACCTTCCTGCAACGCAGGAAGAGACCCGTGACCCAGCAGTGGGGACATACAAGGGTTGATAAAAATTAAGTTAAAGTAAAAAAATACTATAAAACAAAATGTTTACTTAATAAAATTTATTAAGCTAACAGCTAACTAACAGCTTTATATTTATTTTATGTCAAAGCTGTTTGTTTCAAAATTAATAGTTACACAATGTCGATATCAACCCTTGTATGCCCCACTGCTAGGGCACAGGTCTGCGCTGCAGGAAGGTTAGGCCATACTCCAGCACGGGGCCAAGTCTGGGTTGGAGTTTTTTTGTCCATTTTTCTCCAAAATTATCTATATTTTGAAATGGACACGTAGTTTGAATTGTAACGTTCACTAAGCCGCAGTTTTTGCGCTACTTTGAATAAAACCTTTTCATTTCATTTCAATCTAAGAGAGTGGTGGGCCTTACTGTCAGAAGTTATCAAGCCGCCCATAAGGCCTCAGAAATAGCTTAACGACTTACATAACATCCGGCGCCAACGGCTTAACGTGCCTTGCGTAGCACGGAAATGCTCGGAAAAATGCCACTAGTGGTAGTCACTGCACGGTCACCTATCCTGCGTACACAATAATTACACAATGTTCCTACAGATACTTTTATTTAAATTAACCCCTAAACCTGTGACCGTATTTTAACGGGTGCGCAATATTCGTGATTGAGTGTTCGATCAGGGAGCCAATCCTCACTTCTTCTTCTTCAGGCTATATTATGTAGTCCACTGCTGGACATAGCCCTCTCCTAATGAGCGCCATAGCGCCCTGTCTTCAGCTTGCAGCATCCAGCATCTGCCGGCAGTTTTTCGCAGATTGTCATCCCACCTGGTCGGAAGGCGTCCTACACTACGTTTGCCGATTCTCACTTCATTAGCAAATAATTCGTATACGACTCTAAGGCGTATGACTTGAATTGTACATTTATGACACCTCAAAGCGAAGGAAATTTATTAGCAAATTTGCGCATACGTCTATGTGAGAATCCATAAAACTGATTTTTATGCGACAAAATGTCTAATCCTTCGAAAATTTTGCTTCTGCGCTTTCAATTCCCATAAGCGCGAATCGACTCCCTGACTGACAAATACAGTTTTTGTATTTCGCGTGCGTGCTAGGCGTAACGCTAGCCATTGTCTAAAGAACATCGGCTCGTGACTCCCAAATGAGATTGTGATTTCGGACACAAATATTTTAATGTCCGACGCATACTAGCGTGATCAGTTGATCACGCAATGAGGTAGTTAGATGACTAGTTTTATCTATAGTTTGAAGTAGGTACCTAACCTAACGTAAAGTCTGAAAAATTTGATTATTTTTAGTTACCTACCGCAGGTTAGATTTTAATCAGAGCAACTTACTTTATACTTTATTGTACACGAAAAACACAAAAAAGAAATACAATGAAAGAAAATACATGTACAAAGGCGAGCTTATCTCTGTAAGAGATTTCTTCCAGCAAACCTTGGGGAGTCGAAGTGGGGATGTGAAACGGGTCTATGCACGTGCACAACATACACTACATACTATACACTTACACAGATAACGAAATCATGCCAAGATAGATATCTACCCAAATACATAAAAAAAAACTATATGTCACTGTCACTTTAAAATAAAATTAATAAATCATACTTTTACTCAATTAAAATTTTTTACATACATGCACATAAATTACTTCTGTGGGGACCAGAAACAGCGACATCACAAACATGTAAATATCCAAGACATGGGGTTTTTTGCTGGGGCACGGGTCTCTTCCTGCATCACAGGAAGGTTAGGCCATACTCCACGGGGGCCAAGACAGTGGCGGCCTCTTACTGTCAGAAGTTATCAAGCCCCCATAAGGACTCAGACATGGCTTGACGACTGCTATCATAATGATGATTACTATGGGGTAAACTTAGAAATCGCCAAAAGAATGTTCTATTGTATTAGAATAAAATATCGATATCGATCGATATCAACCCTTTATATGTCCCTACTGTTGGGGCACGGGTCTCTTCCTGTATGGTAGGAAGGTTAGGCCATACTCTACCACGGGGGCCAAGTCCGGGTTGGTGGAGGATTGTAAGACAGTGGCGGGCCTTACTGTTAGAAGTTATCAAGCCGCCCATAAGGCCTCTGACGTGCCTTGCGAAGCACGGAAGCGCTCGGAAAAATTGCCACTAGCAGTAGTCACGAGAGGGTCACCCATCCAGTACCAGACCGCGCCTGTTTTTGCTTAACCCAAGTGATTGATTCCAATTACTCGGTTCCGTTAGGGCACGAGCGCTTCAAGAATAAAATATATAGTTATATAATTATAGATTTGGCCCCGACATAAGTCCATCCCACCCAGAAATTTCTGTAAAGTCGAATGTCTTTACCTAAAATAATAAAAAATAATCATCTACACCTCAAGTCCTTATTACGATATTTTTGGTTATATCGTCCACAGAGCACAATCACTCGGCCTAGTTCCAAACTAGGACACCCTGCGCTGTGGTAACCAGACAAAGATAAGATAGACGTGGAAATACTTCCGAACTACGCCTCCAGTATGAATAGAACCCCACGCCCCTTGTTTTAGTAGTCAATCATATAAACCGCTAAACAACTAAGCAGTCATATCTTACTTAAATCTTATACAACACGGTATATCTTATAGCTCCCAATGTGAAGCGGTTACTGAACACAATGCCCGCTCCCAAGTTTCTTTTACACTCGTTATCAAGGCATCATCACACACTCAAGAGGTCACTCTACCGACTGATTGATACAGCCATTGTACGGTGTCGATAAATTAAATACCGCTCGGTGTCTCTCCAAAACCTCGAAGACACAAAGACTTTTGTAAATCACCGTCTCGAGAAATAATCTAAACAAAATAAATCATCTTAGGAAATAATGAGTAGGTATTTAGTGTACGTGTGTGATAGGTGATTTTTAATCTGTGGTAGCTGAGCGGTAGCTTCTCATTTAGCAGGTCGCGGGCTCGTTTTCTAAGTTCCGGTTTCTGAATAGAGAATTTCACTAACTAAATACAGTCTGTTAGCTTTTAGAATATACCTCGGCTACTTACGGATACAATTGGATATATTCGTGTAATAGAAATATCGGAACTAATATGACACTTAATTTCACATATTTTTTCAAAATAGTGAAGAAAAGGTTTATACAGCGGTACAGTAGTGGCCAAAGTGCATACAAAAAAAACATTTGACAGCTGTTAACAGATTGCTAATGTACTAGAATCTGGGGGATAGTGAAATAAGACACAGAGAATTTTGGGATAATGTCCCCTAAATGCTCGGAAACGCCACTGTAATAATCCACACAATAGTGTGCCTATATAATAACGCAATGTGTAAGATCGAAGTGTCAGCGTCTGACGCGACGACGCCAACTAGCCATTGTGAAAAAAAATATTAGAATTGACGCTTTGAGTCGCAAAGTGCCATTTCGAGTTATGTGTTCTTTTGTTTACAAGTAGGTCGGCGATTTTGATTTAATCAATCGTGGGTTTATTAATGGATTTAGCTTTTGCTACAGCAAAAATTGAAGTGTACAAAAGTATGGTATTCTATTCCGGAACTATCTTCAATATGATTTGTGGAAGAGCGCTATCATATCATGACAACTACCGTTACTGTGTTCATTTTGACAGATGAGCGGTAAAAAATGCGCGACATAGTAAGTCGCGCCTTGTTATGCTACGAACACTGTTAGCCATTTGTAACTTTATGTTTTAAGTTGGAGCTGCACTTAAAACCAAAGAATAACTAGCTATAAAGCTCGGTGGAACATAAAAATTGTACGTATTTGCCATTTCCAATTATAACCCTGACTTTTTCACAACGTTATACCCTACGGCAAACAACTCATTTAGTTGTTTTTAAGAGAAATTCCTCTATTACAAAAAGTACCTTGATTTCCTTGGACACAGCCAATTTTAATTTAACTTTGTGTCCGTTTAAAATCACAAACTAAAGGGTCTAGCCCGCCTCCAGTCTGTATAAGTGCAGCTGTATTTTTCACTACTCCGGAAGAGAATATCTTGTAAGATAGTACCTACCAACTTCGAAGTGATATTTCCTACTAATTTGACGTGTCTATATTTAATTGGACGTGGAATGAGCTTGCGATTCAAGCGTGTGTGTACGGCCAATTCTAGTGATGGTCACAATACAAAAGTTAACGATGCATACCGCCGAAATATCTACTTACTTAACTAAAGATTAACGATTACTTTCACAATTTCACGGTATGGTGTTAATACTAGGTAGGAATTGTAAACCTTGCTTTTTTTGTTGCAAAATCACCCATGAAGCAACTGCGTAAAGCTCAGTATGTTAAGGTTAATGTGCTGTGGACTGTACAGAGTTTATTGGCGCAAAAACCTATCATTTCAAAGTGCCGAGTCATCCGATTTAGTTTTCCGTCGTTTTGTTCGAAAACCCTCATTGTTCGTCGCATGATCCGATGATTTTCGACCGCTCTTTATCTGGCGCTTTTTATTCGAAATCTTCGCGGCTCTTTATCGTGGGGAAATCTCAATGGACGGGCGAAAGGTCAACGAGACGAGTGCCTTTGTGGAAAAAGTGGTGGTAACCTACAAATCTCTTGGTGTACCTACTTGGAGGTAAATCGGCATGAATCATCATGAGAAATTATCAAGTCTCTACATATCTAAGTGCAATGATACTTGGATTGTTGTCAGCACCCCATCTACCCCATCCCTACTGTCACACTAATATTATAAAGGCGAAAGTTTGTGAGTGTGTATGTTAGTTACTTCTTCACGTCTAAACGGTTGAAGCAATTTTAATAGAAATTTGGTATGGAGTTAGCCGACATCCTGGATTAACATATAGGCTACGTTTAACTGCGAAAAAATATCTTATTTCGATGGAAACATCAGGGCACAGCTAGTATTATAATAAAAGTAAAAAATCGACCGACACGAATGTAAAAAGGGCAAGAAAATTGCCATACACAAAATATAGTTTGACAATTTCCAATGTTGCTATAATTAAATAACAAAAAAAACTTTTGTCTAATGTTAAGACATATTATGTTATTTTATTTACTGCCTTGTTTATCTAGCCCTGAACGTCTGATTACCATCCTGAAGGTCGTGGGTATGACTCCCGCTGTACAAGTAGCCTTAGTCTAGGCTTAGTACCTTAGTACCAAGGCTTTCCTGTTTTCTATTATTTACAATTATTTAATTCTTATAAGTTCCACCGGACCTTCTAAGCTTTCTTTGGCAAATTAAAATCTCCTCTTATTTATAAAGTAGTCATACTTAAATATATTTCCTTAGGCAAGTCTTCCGTCAAGAATTCCGCTCATTCTGAGAACATCAACTAATAATATCGAAATTCCGCTAACATAATATCGAGCAAATTCCATTCCCCACAAGCACAGGGGTGCGATACAAAGACGCTCTCTGTTTAGCGAAAATACAGTTCATTCAAAATGCGCCCTTAGCGATTTCGCCAGTCTACGTAGTCCTTTTTTTTTGTTGACGGGGGAGAAATCTTTCAAACATACCCGACTTCCTGGGGAAGAAGCCGGGTTATGTAGGATTTTTACCCACTAAAACCCCCCGGTGGCCCTCTCCGTGCATGTAGGGGAGGGCTCCGTGATCTCATTGAACACACCGAAGCCCTCGCGCACTGTGCGTAGACACCCGACATCGTCAGGCTCGCGCCTGGACAGCCTCCTTTAACGGCAGTGTGCGGCCACCACACACCGCCGCCTCCACGGGGTCGCTTGGAACGGTGGCTCGAGCCCCCGCTCTCACCACCCACGACCCCAGAGTCTTACGACTTTAGTCGTTACGTTTAGTCGCCTCTTACGACAGGCCGGAGACACCGTAGCCTTATTCTCTAAGCCCAGGACCACAAGGCTGAGTCTACGTAGTCCTAGTTTGATGGTACTGTAACGATACTTCTTTAAAGTAGCTGGCTGGCGTAGCCGCCTCGGCATGGCTTAAATTATTTGAAGGATATCGTTACGTTTTATTTTGGTTAGGTGTCAGTCGTGTTCAGACTCTCAGCTAGGCTAGGTTTTTGTGATAAAAAAGATTATAAAAAGAAAGTATTATTTTTAATTCAGCGTTTTAATAAGCTGTGCGCTACAGTACACAGAGTTTAATAAAAAACAGACCTTCTTTTACACCAAAACATCGATCTGAAAATAATATAACATACACTCACGCCTGTATACCAGAGGGGTAGGCAGAGACAAGGGACAGCCGCTCGCCAAGATTCTGGTCCCTGAAATATCACTTTCGCTTCATCATCGTTCATTAGTCGTTGCATGCACACACACCGGTTTCGATCTTCTTCTAAACAACATATTATTTTAAAACTCTATCTATTAGATCAGATTAAATTATTGTGCATATCAGAAAAAATAACCAACGGATGACTAAAATTATTACATAAAAAACTAAATCAATTTAGCGTCGTGAGTAAGGGACAGGGAAAATAAATGTATGAAAATATATTCTTTTTTTTAATGCACTTACCCGTGCTAAGGACAATTTTAAGAGGCTGAAAAATGTTTGTATGAAAATATATTAATTTAAAAATAATACAAAAAATTACAGAAACGTACTGAGTAAATTCTCTAACCAGAAACGGGTCCAAAATATAAAACCGAGGCTTCAAGATGTTACTGATGGCTCCATCTAGCGGGCAGTAGCGGCTACGAGCTAATTCTTATGACAAGGTATGGTATAGAGTCTGTTACGAGAAGGGCGAGTCCTGCTTCAGTCTGTTTTTTTCTTTCCATTTAAAGTTTTTCTCATAATACACATGCATAAATTCACGCCTCAATCTCTGAGGGGTCGGCAGCTTAACACTGATCACTTTGTTAGTGTAGTGACTGGAATGATTTATTAAGATTTATATTATAACTGGCTGTGATTAATGTGCATTTGTGCATTAATGTGAGTAAAACGAAAGTACTGGTCTTTGAAAAAGATGATGAAATGACTGAGTGCAAGATAACGATTAGCGCGAAAGTGTGGAACAAGTAAAAGAATTTGTCAATCGGGGGAGCCTGTTTACGAGGGATGGAAAGTGTGAAGGTGATATAGAAAGAAGAATAGAAGCGGTAAATTGTGTAAACGGTGCCTTGCACTCCATTGTGTGCAGCCGAAACATCTCCAAAAGAGCTAGATTGGCTATGCATAATGGTGGCTGGTGGTACGAGTATGGTAGCGAAACTTGGGGTGTGGCAAAAGAAGCAGTAAAGTAGAATTAATGCAGTAGAAATGAGGTCCTTGAAAAGTATATGTAGTGTTACTTTGAATGACAGGATACGCAATAGTCTGATTAGAGAACGTTGTGGACTGAAAGAGGATTTAGTGACTAGAATTGAGAAAGGAATGTTGCGTCGGTTTGGACATGTGGAGAGGATGAAGTAAGAAAGATTGACGAAACAAATCTAAATTGCGAATGTGAGTGGAAGGGCTGGTAAGGGACATCCCAGGCGGACATACGTCGACCAAATAGGGGATGTATTAGCAAAGGGGAAGATAAAAAGTACCCGAAACCGGTGTGCGTGCATGCAACGACTTATGAACGTTGATAAAGGTTGAACGTTGATGAACATTGGTGATCTGTCAGGATCGTGGCAAGTGGCAGTCCCTGGTCTCTGCCTACCCCTCTGGGATACAGGCGTGAGGTTATGTATGTAGGTATTATTATTTTTATTCTATAAGCGCTTAAAAGCTCGAAAAAGCGCGAAAGAATTAAAGCGCGAAAGAATTGCACTTGTGATTTGTAATTAAGCATCTATCTTATTAAAGTTCCACTCCGGGCATTTCAATCGCTTTAGCATTTTGATTAAGGCGGCCAAAAAGAATAGTTCGTTAACTGCCTGTCATACTGTAATTTCCCGGTGATTTAAAATCTTTGTTGAGCAGCAAAGTGAATGATGAATAGGTGCAAACGAACGTCGCTCTACCGCCATTTTGTATCACTTGAAATGAAATGAAATTAAATGAAAAGGTTTTATTTAAAGTAGCGCAGATACCGTGGCTTAATGAACGTTACAAGTCAAACTAGGTGTCCATTTCAAAATCTAGATTATTTTGGAGAATAAATGAACAAAAAAACTCCTAACTTAGTCTTTTCAAATTCCTTAATTAACAGAGTTTACACAAATTTTACACAACTCATACATTTTACAGGCTTGAATTCCAGATATCATTGTCATCTAAATAATCCTTAAAAATATAGTAGCTTATATTATTTTTAATGCACTAACCCGTGCTAAGGACAATTTTAAAAACCTGTACGTAATACAGACAATATTGTAAAGAGGTTCGAAATTTCACTGATGCAGGTGAGTCGCCCATTAGCTCAGTTGGAAAGAGCGCTGGCACGGACAGCCAGAGGTCACGGGTTCGAATCCCGGCATGGGTGGAATTGTTAGCCTCTATAAATAAAATATAGTAGCTCTTTTGGCACAAAGTGTACTTTACACATTTTTTGAACCGCGCTTCATTCAAACTTAATATATCTTCAGGGATTTTATTATAGAAGCGTATACAATTGATTTTATTTTCGTGAAGTTCTAGTAGCAGTAGGTACCACTTGCTAACGGTGAAGGAAGACATTGTAGGGAAACCGGAGTCTCAGAGGTGTTCAAAATCCTCATCGCTTGAAGTTTCCAATCCGCGGTGGCCAAGTGTGGCACTTAAGCCCATACTCTCATTTTCTGAGAGAAGGTCTGTGCCCTGTGCCCCGAATATAGACTATTTACATAATATTAATTGTACTGACTGGCTGTGACCTCAACTACGTATAAAATTCAAATGTTGAACATAACACGTAATATAATTAACGGGCCCCGGCCAAATTGAGTTACTAAAACTGTTCCTTTTTATTTTTCCTAAGTAACGAACGTGTCGTGAAGATGTAATTGAAGGAAAAGCATCATGAGGGAACCCATGAGTATGTAGTTTTCATACCTCAACGTTTGAAACTGGCGTGGTGATCACCAAAGGTTCAATATCAACCCTTGTATGTCGGGTCACTTCCTGCATCACAGGAAAGTTAGGCCATACTCATTGGCCATACCCCACCACGGGGGCCAAGTCCGGGTTGGTGGAGGAGTGTAAGACAGTGGCGGGCCTTACTGCCTTACTTACTGCCGGCCTTAACCTGACCACGCCAGTTCCTTAGCTTAGGTGATTGATTCCATTCACTCGGTTCGACTAGGCCACGAGCGCTTCGACCAAAGTTTAATCCTCGCCATACAGCGAGACAATGCCGGCAGCCTTCTTGGTCCTCTACAGCCCGACTGACTCAAATATTTTGTTTAAATGAGAAAATTGGTTTTAGGGTTATTTTATTGGATAAAACAAACAGTTATACAAAAAACATTTGCTTAACTTAAAGTTAGTATTTAGGTTAGTTACATGTATAACCAGCAGCGTTTTGTACAGTTTACAATATAAAAATATTAGAATACAATGGGCACAGTGTGAGAAATGCATGTGTAGTAAACAAACATGTAACATGAATTTCAATCATGTTAAGCTCTTTTCTAAACTAGATAAACACTAAAAGCAGAAAAAAAATAAAAACAACACAAACAACCGACCGAGTACGTACACTCCAAAGACAAATCACATCCATCATGTAAAATCACAGAATGGTTTCATTCACGCGTTTTCAATCACGGAAGTTTAATTCCTTTTTTTATTTTAATATAAGTAATTTTTTAATTTATCCGATGTAATTCTGTTTGGAATCAGCCAGTACGTTTGTATTTTTTCCTTAAACACCGTTAACAATCGTTGAAGTTTGTGTTATATCCTCTTTACAGGGCGAAAAGTAAAAATGGCGGCAGATTACTTCGAGAAAAGTTGGAGAAAATCGGCCTCAACCTACCGGCGGGGAGGCGGAAAGCTGCAAATGTCACATTGTTAACATCTTTAGTGGAAGGTAATTTGAACAATCACTATCAAAAAGCCATTGACAAGTAAAATAAAAATACACTTATAATAAGCAATGGAAAATTTGAGTTAAAAATGTTTTTAAAAAACTATTTAGAGGCTAAAAATTCTACCCATGCCGGGATCCGAACCCGGGACCTCTTGCATGGTAGGCAGATGCACTACCGCTGCGCCACAGAGGTCGTCAAATTATGAAACAAATTTAAAAACCTATTTAGAGGCTAAAATTTGCTAAAATTTAATAAAAAAATTTTAATTTGTTCCTTAGCACGGGTTAGTGCATTAACCCTTAATCGGCCATGGCTCCAATCAAGTAAATTGTTTTATATTAGAATATTGTTTTCTTAAAATTAAATAAAAACACAAAATCAAAATTATTGAATGTTGGGAAGTGGTTTTTTTTACGATGGGAAATAATTTCCCTATAAGCGTTAAGGGTTTTTTTTGTGGGAAATAATTTTCCTATATCCAGTAACATATATGTGGGAAATAAATTCCCACTTGACTAGCTATTGCCTTCTGTTTCACTCGTTGATTTATTTTTAGGGAATAAAATTAAAAGTCCGGAGGTAAATCTTAAGTACCCTATTTAGAGGCTAAAAATTCCACCCATGCCGGGATTTGAACCCGGGACCTCTGGTTATCCGTGCCAGCGCATTTGATGTTTGTCCGTGTTTGTTTCGAACTACAAATGCAACACCTTTTGTATGTGCTCTCTTTAATAGGCATATGCAGACCTACATTCCTGAGGCGTATCTCGTTTGGTACGCCGAAATTTTCACCTTTTTTTATTTTTAAGAGATATTGATTGGTGTTTTCTGGAGTATTAACTGTGACAGGTCCGACAAATTGTCAACAATTGTTTTTAACTACTTATCCTCAACTTTTTTCTTCTTTTTAGGTGGCACCATTGACTGTAATATAGAAAAAACAGACAAACTTTTTTTATATATTAATATTTATTAGTTGTCCTAAACAGTTATAGGGAAATATATTGCCACTTAAATACTTTCATAAACGGCCACAGGGAAATAGTTTCCCACTTTTTTTGAATGAGAAAAAAATAGTAATGCAACAACTTACACACATTGTTTTCATTACCATACAAACCAACACATATCTAGCAAAAACAACCAAAAACCATTAAATACTTACAGGATTTTTTCTTGATGTAGTACCAAAAATAGACTCAAATTCGGGGAGCAAATGTACGTGAAAAATTAACGGTTGTTTTTGAATACCGATTGACATGCAGCGATGACGTTTAGGAATAAGTGTTGCCATAAAATACATAAGAAAAGTATCGATCTAGAGATGCGTTAAATTTATTTAAGTTTGCCACCAATAGAAAAATAATAAAAAATTGGTAAGTGGTCACATTTGTGGTGGGAAATAATTGTCCTATGGCCGATTAAGGGTTAAAAATAAAAATAGTGTAATTATAAAACAAGTTATGATTTTTGTAGTCGCAATAACACACGCTAACGGTGAAGGAAAAACATCGTCAGGAAACTCGCGGCTTAGTTGGCTCCGCACGTATTGACTAGTCTTTCCTGTGGGCTAGGCCGACTAAGCTGTCAGGATGTTATAGGTGCTGGGCAAGCCTACACCATCTATAAAACCATGTCCCAGGCACTACAGCGTCGGATTGGTCCCTTCACCCATCTAGTGTGAGTGAAGATACCACTGGACGCTGTATAAATCATCTCATTAGTAGATGCAAAAAAGGCCAATATTATTATTATTATGATTTTTTCCCAGCGGTAGCGCTAGTTAGCACCCAAAACGCCTTAATAAAGTATCATCAGATACAGGCAGCTGAAAGCCTCATTTTACAACCTTACCCTTCGATTTTCTAAGCCCCATTTACCTTTACAGCGGAGGCAGTCCACCTAGCACGGGACTTCGGGTACGTGTGTGAAACAGAGTTCCCCGCGCGTGCGCTGGCTGAGTACTTAGCGAGGCAATACGCGGAGCACGATGCGAGGCGTCGCAGAGATCTACTGCAGGCAACTAAACAGGTTCGTTTCTTTTCCGGCGCCAGACAGAACTTCAAACAAGCGATCACATAAGTGTGCACATGTGTGGCACGGACATTTGATACTATTGTCACATATTTGAACACTTAAGTGCGCTTTGCCGCTCCATGACGGTTTTTTAGCGCACATGAAAGGGATCAAAGGCCAAATGTGTGCCTGCCACACTGCGCGCGAGCCCAGTCACAGAGTACATTATATAGCTGAGCCCAGTTGCGCGAGCGTCGCCGTGGAGAGCTGTCATGCGTAAACAATCAATCGAACCAACGATGGAGTGGAGTAAAGAGTGCGTTTTCGAGTTTATAGAGTTGCTTCAAGGAGAGCCACATATACCTATGGGATTAGGGCTTCATCAAATTTCTGTAAAATTGTTTATATACTTCAACTTATAAATATTTTCATTTTCATAATCCCTCCGCCCACAGGTGACGAAAGAGCTGATGGACCTGCTGAATCAGGACCGCTCGCCGCTGTGCAACACGCGGCCGCCACATCTGCTGGAGCCGGCCATCCAGCGACACTTGACACATTTCTCGCTCATCTCGCACGGGTTCGGCGGTCCAGCCATCGTGGCTGCGCTTACTGCCATACAGGTGAGGCGCGTTTCATGCCGCTTTGAGTCCTAACTAGCGCCACTAATCGAATGAAAATCATAAGTTGTTTAAAAACCTATTTAGAGGCTAAAAATTTCACCCATGCCGGGATTCGAACCCGCAACCTCTAGCACGGATAGCCAGAGGTTGCGGGTTCGAATCCCGGCATGGGTGAAATTTTTAGCCTCTAAATAGGTTTTTAAATTTGTCCTTAGCACGGGTTAGTGCATTTAAAATTAAAAATAGTATAATCATAACTTGTTTTAAGATACGTTTTTTTTTCATAAAGTAACCAACATAAATCTTAACCACTGACAATTATTTTTAGAACCTACACTCTAGAACCTAGAAGCGACGACATCATCATTCGATATTAACCCTTGTATGTCCCCACTGCTGGGGCACAGGTCTCTTCCTGCATCGCAGGAAGGTTAGGCCATACTCCACCACGGGAGCAAGTCCGGGTTGGTGGAGGATTGTAAGACAGTGGCGGGCCTTACTGTCAGAAGTAATCAAGCCGCACATAAGGCCTCTGATATGGCTTAACGACTGCCATTACATAACAACCGGCACCAACGGCTTAACGTGCCTTGCGAAGCACGGAGCGCTCGGAAAAATGCCACTAGCGGTAGTCGCGGGACGGTCACCCATCCTGCACCTGACCGCGCCTATTGTTGCTTAACCTAATCACTTAAAGTGATTGATTCCAATCAGTCGGTTCGACTAGGCCACGAGCGCAGAACCTAGAAGCAACCTAGGACTTTAATCGATTTCTGCCAAAAACGCCCGTTTTAGCCGAAACCGATTAAAGTTCTAGGATGTCGATACTACGTTCTAGGCTGCATGTTCTAAAAATAGTTATCGCAGATAGTAAGATTTTTCTTGTTTACTTTTGGAAAAAATCGTATTATAAAACCTTAGTTCAGGCGCTTTGGGTTGCTACTTGCCACCAATGGAATAAAAATCATCTTGTATTAGAACACGTTTTTTTCAAAAAATAAACATAAAAATCTTAATACCTGTGATAGCTATTTTTTAGAACGTTCTGCCTATCACGTCAACCATGTCCCAGGCACTACAGCGTCGGAGTGGTCCCTTCACCTATCTAGTGTGAGTGAAGATACCACTGGACGCTGTTTAAATCATCTCATTTGGTAGATGCAAAAAGGCCAATAATTGCTATTACTGCCTATCAACAGTCTAGGACTTTAATATGTAACGGTAATAAAAAACAAATGTTGTATAGAATCAGGGAAAACTTTGCGGAAATCCATAATAGCATTAAAAAGTTAAAATTACTTTGATAACATTTGGGAGCCTGAGGATGCCTCGTGTTAGAGGCGAAACGCGTCGCGTGTTTTCTCACACAAGTATTGGTGTCGGTGGTGGTGTGTTCGTGTCTTGCTTCTGCTTGAAAAAGTGGGAGGGAGGGCGGTGCATTAACTAACCGCATGGTGCTTGTGGGATTTTTGGCGGAATTTAGCAAAGTAGTTTTGACTTTTTAATGTTAAAAAACAAAATTTCCGAAAAGTACGAAATTTCGCTATACTACAGACAAACGTTGAACTTTGATCTTACTTCCTTATTTATTTTCATTATATTCGATATCGATATCAACCCTGTAAGTCCCCACTGCTGGGGAGGAGTCTCAGGGATTTCATCTGGGTTTCATTATATCCAAAATCAAATTAGCAATAACGGATGTAGATGTAAGACTGCAGCAGATAAAGGAGCAATAATCTGAAACATTCCAGCTACGTAGCGTAGTATCATCCACGTTGGAACCTCAGATTAATTAGGTATTCATTAGTCTCACATTGCAACTATTGTATTGTAAAATGCTATTATACTCATAAGGATTAGAATGGCTGCACCTTAACTAAATTGTTTTCTATGTACATGAACAAATGGTTATTTGTTTCAGAATTTCCTCAACGAATCCCTGAAGCACTTAGAAAAATTATATCCACAAAGTGGGATGGTATCATCATCGATGGACAAGACAAAAATGGATCCTGACATAAAAAAGTAACCATAGCGGAAGAACGGCGGAAAATGCGTCGTAAAAAATGTGGCAATCATTGTACATTGAAAACAAACAAAAGTTTTTAAGCTCAGTGGCAGGCCAAGATACTGACACATAATGCCTGTTTGTTGCCAGTATCATCTAACCGGTTTCAAAAAGAAGAAGGTTGCCAAATTAATGTCATGTCATTGTGGTGATAACTTAAACAAGAGTGATTGGTATGAAAATAATGTGTGAATAGGTTTATAAATATCTTCGTTTGTATCGGACCGCATACAAATAAAGTGCAATTATAATACTCAAGATTGTGAGAATTTGTACATACATAATTAAGTGTAGAGTTAAAACACTGTAGTATTAATTAAGCATTTATAAACCTTTCAGTACCTATAATTATTCTTCTGATAGTAAAGTATCTGCTGCTTTTCAAACCTTCGAAATAGTAAAATTGTTATAAATAAAAAACAAACAACTGTCAAATAGACAATGCAATATATAACACATATCATTGTTACTGAGTTCAACCATTTTGGTATCAATAAATAAAAGATTTTATATTTGTAATCTGAATATTTGCCTTCTTTTGCTAGAGAATATAAAAATCATGTGAAAGTGTGCCAATTAGTTTTATGAAAGTCCCTGTTGTGGATTTTAATTAGTGTTCTACGTATTTAAAAGTATTTATTGTCAATATGTGTACATAACTGCAAAATTATAATATTATTTCGTAAAACAAGCACACACCTCCCGACAGATGTAGAGTTGATACTTTACATGATGATAGATGTCTGTTAGCTTTTAGAATATACCTCGGGCTCTATAGGCTTCGGTTTTTGCCAATTTTCCCCGGTTTTCGCACTGATGATCGAGTTCCAATTTCGACATTATTAGTTCCGATTTCAAAATTTAGTGTCACATTAGTTCCGATATTTCAATTACACGAACATATCCGAGATTCTATCCGATAGCAGCCGAGGTAGGTATATTCTAAATTAATGCTAACTTACTTTCGAAGTACTGTTAACAACAGCTCAACCTTTAAATTTTTGTTGTGAGGTCGTCCTTAGCGTTACTGATTGGACTGCATCTGTGTAAACGTGGATGTGCTGTCGTTTGTACCTATAAGGGAGAGTAAAATATCTAGATCATGTACTGTATCGAGCTGCAACCAAGGGCCCATTTAGATCACAAAGATCTGTTTTCCCGTAAATATGGAATAATTATACACAACAGACATTTCGTCAGTCCACTGAATAAATACACAGTAAGTGTAAACGCAACGCATTCCACTTCCACTCCGTAAGAACTCATAGCTTTCGTCTATGCCAGGGGTGGCGGACCCTGGCAAAATATTTTGTGCACGCGCATCGGTGGGATAACTGACAAATTCACTAGGAAGTGCAACGACTGCGCATTTGTTACTATCCTTGTAGTGTGAATTATTTTTGGTTGTAAATGATGAACTTTGTGTTAATAGTATTAATTTCCGTAGTAATCCATAAGTCAAAATTAGTTCGTAGCACGTATACCGCTTATCCAGTCACTTCTTTAGAAAAAAAGGCAAGATGATCCATAAAGGTTCGCCATCCCTGAGCTACGCAAACCTAATTACATGCAGCCCTTTAGATATGTCTTCCAATTTACGAGTAAATGCTGCATTCTATATATAACAACGATTTGACGCCTTTTACGGTTTTGGCAAACCCTGTTACATTCGAAAAAATATCAGTATGAGAAATACTCGTAGAAAAACAAAGTAGTTGTAAAAAACTATGATTGACCTGTTACAGGTATTGCTCATTCTAATCGTAAGATTTTGGCTGATTGCGGTGAAGTGACCATACACCTCTTCGTCAGAGCGCTTCCTCATCATTTCTTACCCACGTAATTAATGTACCTAAATATAATAAGTTTTCTGTGTGATCTGGATGGGCCTCATGCAACTTTTTTCTAACTCTGAGTAAGTACGGGATTGTCATTTTTTTATTCAGAAACAATGCGCAAAATAAAGTGCCAAACTAGAACAGATAAGTCGTATTGTATCATAATTGACTCATACAAATGTAAAATAACTAGTGATTTACTACTGTAGGGTACTTTTAACTTTAGCTTTTAATTTAGTACTTTTTAATTGTAAAACTCATAGAAAAAGCATTTCTTTTAATTTTGCGCCGATTACCTCATTGTCGTAAGATGTGATGTTATTTTAAATGTGATTTCCTTCTTTTGACCCGACTAATAAGCAGAGTTTTAAAACAATTTCTGAAAACAAGCCATCAAATTTACTGTGGGTACTTTAAATTTGCCTCTAATGGTACAGAGCTGTATCTTTTTTTGTTTCGTGGAGTAAAAGAATGATGTTTTTTAGCAAAATTGTTTTATTTATTTCAATATGCACCAAATATGCAACTCACAAATAAATGTCGCAAAGGTCTTTATACTTATTAAATTTCACCCCTAAAGTGCGTGATGTATGTAAACTAGTACATTTACGTGTTATTGAAATACCGCGAAATTTGAATACCCACTGTGGACTATCGATATTAAACGACGTGTTGTTAGCATACATTTTCAATTTTTATTTTCACACAATGTGTAGGATCTTAGGTGACATTCATTGTCTGTTTTGCTCAACTCAGTATTAAGGTACGCGTCCTAAAGGTACAGTTTTAAGACTTAAGTTTTAGAACAAACAAAAAACCGGGTGGCTAAAATGTAACAATACTTTTTGGCAACCCGGTTTTAATTTGTTTTAATTAAATTAATTTTGACAACACTTAGGTAGAAAATTAATGCAGAGAGAAAATCAATGCAGGAGATAGTTAGGTACCTACCTAGCAGAAACAAAACTGTACAAAACTGAACTGAGTATAGTGGTCAGCGTTTCCACTTTAGTGATTTTGTCACTAGATTTAGTGAATTTTAGGAGTTGGACAGTGATATTTTGAAAAAAAATCACTGAAAAATTATTTGACTTTTATCGATTGTTGTTAAGGATCCAGCTCAAAAAATGTGTCAGAGAAAATGTGTCAACTGAGTGTGGAAAATACTCTTCGCCAGGCCAAAGACAATAAAATAGCAGACCTTAAACCATAATAAGTAAACAGTGTTTCCTGTCTAATTTGTGAAAAGTGTGATGTGAGAATTGATAATATCAATAGAGGCCCACAATTCTCACATAATGATGTTGATTAAATTAAGACTTCTATGTAAAGGAAGGCCAATGAGACGAGATAAAGAATGTAAACAAAGTTTCAGGGGTTCAGAACATTTTTATTTGAATAAACTATACTTATACAAATTTTGGATTTCCTATTCTAATTGTTGTCGTCTGTATTAGTCAAACATGATTCACCCGAAGAGTCCGCATCAGCCGTATTTATGACAAAACTATCCGAAGTATTAACAATCATGTTGTCAATATGGCTCTAAAAATTGTCCTCGTATCACTTCGAACGAATGAACTATTATAGTTAACAAAATGGTGGATAACACCAAATGTTGACAACTGCCGTACTGAAAGTTTACCTGTACCACGAAATACGCAACGACAGCTGTCGTTGATCCAATGACGCCATTACCGCATGCGTATGACAAGGACAGAGATAATAATCGCTCACTATCGCAATGTAACTCAGTAACGGTCAGTTTGTTTACGGTCACGTCTCATTGGACTTCATTTAAACAATTTGTTTTTCAAACCCCATCAGCTATTTTATTTCTATGTCTATCCTGAATTTCAATTTTAACCAACGACAGTATAAACACCATAGGCTTTCCCACTATACAAATTTATCTCTCCAATAGGGTAAATCATAAAAGGAAGATAAAGATCACCTTATTGCAAAAAAAACTTACTAGGTAGATACAAATTGTACCTTACTTCAAAGTACATACCTACCTATGTAATTATTTATCAGGATCCTTCAATAGTAGATGTAACTTCCTAACCGAAATATCTTTTGTTTTCATATCACGGTTAACAAAAAACACTCTAAGCTGCACAAATGCCCCTAACACAACAACAGCACAACAGTATAACAAAATTAAATAATAACAGTATTACAGTGAAGTTAGTAGTGAGATAGAAATCTTTTACCATAGCCTAAAAAATGGGGAGGGATTTGGCTTTCCGTACCTCCACCGGTAATGCATTCCATAATCGGACTGCCTGCACGGTGAAGAAACAACCGCAGATAGTGGTGTAATGGGATGGGATTTTTAGGAGCAGGTTTTGGGAAGAGCGAAGAGTAAGGATATTAGAGGAGTAACGAAACTCGAAGCGCTCTTTTAGATAGGAAGGAGTAGCTGGATTAAACAGTACGCAATATAGAAGCCGCATGTTGCCGACCGGCCAACCAACCTTTTTTAAGTATTTTACTTTTTGATAGCGTTTTACTTTTTAAAAATGGGACATTGTCATTGCAAAACTAGAAAAAGACAGATTAAAAGATTCCAAGATTTACGTGCATTCGTTTCATGGTGTCAGAAGTGGCTCTACGACGATTCATATCAAGACGTGGGTGCCCCACATGCATCTACTCAGATAACGGAACAACCTTTGTTGGCGCTTCGAATATTCTACACGAGCTGTACGACTTCTCGACAAATAGAGGAATAAGTTGGAAGTTTATCCCACCTTCGGCCCCTTTTATGGGTGGCTGTTGGGAGCGTCTGATACGTAGCGTAAAAACTGCACTCAAAACCACTCTAAAAGATAGATCGCCCCGAGTAGAAGTCCTGCACACATTGCTTGTAGAAGTAGAAGCCATGGTGAATTCCCGACCACTGACCCACGTGTCTGTGGGCGAGGACAGTCAACAAGCACTGACGCCCTTCAACTTCCTGATCGGCACCTCGATTCATGACCACAGTCTTCGAGAATTCAACGAAGCCGATCTATCACGACGCGCAGACTGGAGAAAGGCCCAAAGACTTGCAGAACATTTTTGGCAACGGTGGACTAAAGAATACTTGCCGCTCCTTATACCACGAAAATCGGTTACACCTCACAAAGAGTTAAAATCGGGTGATGTGGTGCTAGTTGCGGACGGCAATCTACCGAGGATCTGCTGGCCTATTGGACGAGTCACCGAGTTATTTCCGGGTAAAGACAATGTAGTGAATGTTGCGACTAAAGGGGGTGTGTTGCGTCGACCGGTCCGCAAGCTGGTACCACTAAGCTGTTAATTGGTGTTCCACACCGCTTGGGGCCATGTTGCCGACCGGCCAATCAACCTTTTTTAAGTATTTTACTTTTTGATAGCGTTTTATATTATTATGTCTACTTTTTAAAAATGGGACATTGTCATTGCAAAACTAGAAAAAGACAGATTAAAAGATTCCAAGATATTCGCGTTTTCATCAATTTTACGTGCATTCGTTTCACCGCCCATAAGGCCTTTGACATGGCTTAACGACTGCCATTATATGACAGCCGGCACCAACGGCTTAGCGTGCCTTTCAAAGCACTGGCGGCTTGATAACTTCTGACAGTAAGGCCCTCCTCTGTCTTACAATCCTCCACCAACCCGGACTTGGCCCCCGTGGTGGAGTATGGCCTAACCTTCCTGCGATGCACGAAGAGACCCGTGCCCCAGCAGTGGGGACATACAAGGGTTGACAACGAATTTAAAAGAGAGAGTATTTGAGAATATATTTTAATTTATTGTATTCACAAAAAAATTAACTAGTATGAAAATATACCAGCAGACGTACATATTAGAAGTTGATTTTTAGTTTTGTAAAGTTTATTGTTTTCACTTTTAAAATATTATTTTTGATTCACTTTGTGATTTCATTTTAAATTATTTAGTGAATTATGGTGATTTTTTTAGTTAAAAATATCCCGAGATCTGGCTAAATAACAGACCAAAACTAGCGAAAAAGTGATTTAGCTGTTCCGGGGAAAAAGTTTACTACAAGGTGGCAACACTGCTGTGGACGTCCGTCACGTCACTGTCAAAAAAGTTTCAAAACAACCGGCGCGGCGATGCTTTTTTATAAATTTATTCATTCGCGAGTAATTTCTGAAAGAAGGAGACGTTACATTTTTGTGAAATCTTAACAATGGAGACCAGTGAAGCCACTGAAGTAGCCAAACAATGCTTCAACCTTAAAGTTCCTGTATACGACAAACTGAGCGTGCTTTACAACCCGTCTACCCTTATATTGGCCCTATGGAATAAGTACCAGATATTCCTATACGAGAGCCTGGACTTTGAAGGTGAGCCGATTACTTTCGCCCCAGAGTTCGTCATCCACAACATCATCCTGTCTGACCAATTTTTGTTGTGCCTAGATAGCAATGGCAACGTCCACATTCATTCTGTAAAATTCAATAACCCAGCAGTGAAAAGATTCAAAGGCACATTTCAACCTCGAGAGCAAGACGTTGCCGCGTTCGTAGCGTCTTCTGACGGCCACACGATCTGTATCAAAGTGAAAAAAGACACTATATACTTGTGTCTGCACAAAATATCAGTGGAGTATCAGTTGAAGAGTACATTACTACTCAAGTGTGACTTTCCCATCGTGCCACTGCATACTCTACAAGGCAAGTGTATTCTGAGAACTTGTGCTATAAGAGAAATTGAGCATGAGTGCTTAATGGGTATTTTTAACACAACCACAATTGAGAGAGATTCTGTTCTGGTTATTGCAACTTTTGAGTTGGTTGTCTATGGCTGTCTCTTCAATCCAAGAATGAACGAACACAAAATTGATCTAGTCAGATTATACTCCTGTCCATTACAAATACAGGATATAAACATACTACAGGAAGAATCTTTAGATATTCTGATTGGATTAAAATCTGGGTCTGTAGTAAGATTGCCCTTTAACATGCTAAAGAAACCGCAAGTTATTCACTTGAACATTTCAATATTGAAGGTTTTTGGCTACAAAGATACATTGATATACACTGATGGAAGCACAATGTGGAAATGCGAAAACATCCACTCACAAGACGAGATGAAATTTAAACAGATTTTTGTGAAATTAGCAAGGGATTTTATTAGAATAGACAATCGATTACTCTGCGTAACATACTCAAGTCTGATATACTTATTTCCTATAGAAGATGAAACCATCTATGTGAAAACACTAGAAGCAAACCAGTTCTATGCTACTAGGCAATTGGAAGAAGGCTCCACTGAGCATGACATTGTCAAGTCTGAATTACTGAAGAATATGGAACTAGCTGAAACAATGCGGTTAGAGAGCAACTACATCAGTACAATAGCTCTGGCTAAGCGACATGATGTTATTAAAGATATGATCAAATACAAGGTACTACTATTTGATACTTACGAAGAGGCCAGAAATGAAGAGTCAGACCTTAAACTCACGAGTGAATTGCCTGAGTACTTTGAACCGGAAACAGTACTGTTCATGATTCAAGTTACGTTTACCGAGCAGCATAAGTTGAATGAAACATTTGTCAGTTTATTACAAGATTTGAAGGTACACATAACAATATTTTCTGCTAATGTAGTGCAGAAGACTGTCAGTGTAACAGTAGATGAAGTTCTGAAAGAGGTAAAGGTTTTAACACCAATGAAAGCCAAAGACGTTTCAAATGTAACCATTAAGATTAAAATAGTACCTGGCTTACCAGGAGCTTTGGACAAAAAACAGAAGATTTGGATATTGCTGTCTGAAGCAAATATAGTTTTGAATTCTGAACACTTCATAAAAAACACTGCTGCAAGCAGAAACCTAGTCAGCCTCAAAAAGACACCAGAAAAACTCGACACCTTGATCTTGGACAGGACAAAAATACTAAATTCTCACCTGTTTGCATTTATTGACGTATCAGATACTGTGATTGGCTATAATGAATGGGTGCTCTATGTTAAATTACCAACGAATTTTGCTAGACTTCTGTCAAGAGAAGAAACTTATTTGAAACGTTTTAACAAAGCAAAATCAGCATTCCTACAGAAAACATTTTCGTCTCCAGACTTCCACCAAGCAAAAACGCAAGTACAGTTACAAATTGGCAATGAAACAGCTTCTTTGAAGATCGTAGAAGATTATATTTCTGGACGTCTGCTTATGATATCCAGTAGTGACATAAGATCCGCTCGGCACCTGAAGGAATTCTTTTCTGAAATATTCTATGGCGAGTATGACAGTTACGAAGCTGGCCAAGTATTCGTTCAACAAGCACAATATGCTATTCTTGAGGTAGGTTGCTTCTATTGTACTAACAATAGTTCGAACTGAGATTTCCGCACACACAGGCTCATCATTGGGCCATTGTATGTAGCAAACGGAGAAAGAGGCATGTTAATACTTCAGACACTAGGGTTTCCTCACGGTGTCTTCCTTCACAGTTAGCGTGTTGTACTGCTACTCAGTTCAGTTTAAAAAACTGGTTCATTTAACAGCCGAATTAAATACCTAAATTGACGTAATTCAGCAATGTTATTAAATAAAACATTTGATCAGTGGGCTAGTGGGCAGTTAGCCATGTCTTATATAAGAGTACTGTATAAATGTCTGCTTTGGGTGACCAAGATATTTCAGCCAAGTAGTTAATTATGACAATGCTTTCGATATCAATATCAACCCTTTATATATGTCCCAACTATTGGGGCACGGGCTTAACAACTGCCATTACATGACAGCCGGCACCAACGGCTTAACGTGCCTTGCGAAGCACGGAAGCGCTGGGGAAAATGCCACTAGTGGTAGTCACGGGACGGTCACCCATCCAGTACCTGACCGCGCCTGTTGTTGCTTAACCCAAGTGATTGATTCCAATCACTCGGTTTCGCTAGGCCACGAGCGCTTCGACAATGCTCTATTGAAACTAATTGACTGTAATTGTAGCCATGTTATTGGATGCTGCCGCCTAAACTGCCTAAGCATGGACGGATAATTTAACCAGTTGGTGGCGACAAACATATTATGGAACCAGTATGGCGACAATCAAATTATGAAACCAATATACATGCTATCGTACTATATGGATGACATTGTGTGACCAAGATATTTCAGCCAAGCCAAGCTAGCCAAGTAGTTAAATAATGACAATGCTTTATTGCTAACCGGACGTATAATTTAACCAGTTGGCGGCGACATACATACTATGGAACCATTGGCAGACTACCAATTTTTATATAATATTCTTTACTTTTTCAGGACCTGCAGAGAAATCTGAACAGTTGTCTCAGCATTGGTGCCTCAGACGATGAAAAAATACTTGGCCTAATCGATCAGTTCCAGAGGAACATTCTTGGAACTTTACCAATGTAAACAGACAGAAAGGCTTTTGCTTTGGATGTGTATGGATGGAGAGTTAAATGGCAAACAATACGTGGATTCAATATGTAATAAACTAATACATATATAGTGCTAAAAACCACCATTCACAGAATAGATAACAGATTACATAGAAAGAGGTAGGTTTTAGATTTTTTTATATCAATCAATTGTTCTTTAAAAACTATATCCAATTCGTATTTAATTAACTTTTCCACCACGAAATTTTTTGAGGTTTCTGGATTGGTTCCCAGTGAAAAGATTTTAGTTTTTAATAGATTTTGTGCTATTATCCTAGTATAAGCGCAACTGTACTAACAGTACCACTCGCTAAGTGGGAAGGAAAATATCGTGAGGAAATCTGAGTGTCTGAGTTGTTCACATACCTCAGCGTTTGAAATTACCAATCCGCGGTGGGCACGCGTGGTGATTACGCCCATACTCTGTCTGTGAAAGAAGATCTGTGCCCTACAGTAAGACTTATGTAGCCTGCAATTGTTATAAACCCAAACTCAAAAATATTATTCGCTATAAAAACTACCAGCCTCATAAAGACACAATTCCTTAAACACTCCAAAAACGCTGGCTAAAATAGTCTGTGGTGGAGATTTTCCAAGGAAAATTCGTAAACACAGATTAAATAAAACGCCTCTAGGAGTGTTTAAGTAGCGTTGTATTTAAATAAATAGGCCGAAAATACCTATATAGTTACTTAGTGAACGTCAAAGCTTTTATAATGTAATGTTTAAGTACAAATGACATGCATGGTATTTCCGTATTATAATATTGTAAAATGAGGATTTTCTATAATTTAGTTAGCGTTTTCTATTGTGATGTAATTTTGGCGCGCCTCTTTGGTGCTCCTAAATTTTGTGTGATTTTAATATTTTTTCAAATAAATTTAGTTACTAAAACTTTTAATCTTCGCCTTTCTCGATTGCTTAACCCACTTTATTTACACAAACATTATAAAGTAGCTGTTATAACGGCTTGCATGCAACATTATAACGGCTTGTTAGTGAAGCTGGGGCTGGGGCTATATCTATTAACATTTATGGTGTTCACTTTTTCCAAAGACGCTTAATAAAAGACGATGACGACCTCTGTGGCGGTGCGGTAGCGCATCTGCCTAACTTGCGAGAGGTGCCGGGTTCGAACCCCGGCTGGGGACGAAAAAACAGGATGTTTACACGTTTGTCATGTCGTTGTTTCTGGTTCCCACGACACAGGGTACCTTAGATTGAGATAGAGAAAACTTTATTGCACATAAAAATGGAAATCACACTGATATTTCTTAACCTAAGAGTTCAAACGGCGGCCTTATCACTAAAAGTGATCTCTTCCAGACAACCTTTGGATGGACTGGAGTAATATATTGAAGAAGGAAGTAGATGTACAAATATACAAGATTTTACAAAGATATAAATGAATACATGCCTAAACAATAGTGTACATATAGTTATCAACAGATAAATACAAATACCTAATTTACATAAATACCCAAATTAGAAATATATATTATTATATAAATACATAAACACTTAACAGAATATACATATTGAAAGGACATAACAAAAAACAAACAACAACAGATCAATATTACGGATTACTTCAGTGTTATAGTGTACTAGCGTGATAGAATTCATTTACCTTAGTGTGGGACCGGAAGCAATGTATGCGCCTGTATGTAAATGTTACATATGTTATTGTCTTGTTATTATGTTTTTTCCATTGGTGGCGCTAGTAGCGCCAAAAGTGCAATTACAATGACACTTTTTTTCGAGTTCAAGGGCAATGACCTCCCCTTTATATTTCAACTCCTCTCTTTTGTGGGAAGAGTCGGCCAAGGATGGCCACAAAACTCTTCCCACAAAAGAGAGGATTTGAATCGTACATATATGGTAGGTATATTTGGTCAGGTCGTCACACCATCCCCGCCTCGGTCTACCACGTCGCCGGCAGCCAGCGCACGGCACCTTCTTTCTTTAGCCCTATAAAGGGCACCCTCCGGAGGACACGGGGGAGGGAGGTGGTGAATGCTCATGCATAACAGCTCGGACCCGGCCGTGCTGCCAATGTGGGACTCACAAGAAGTGCGCCTACCCACTAAACACCACCTTGGGACTTGTTTTGGTCCTAGAGACCCCT
The DNA here is from genome assembly GCA_934045075.1 of Yponomeuta sedellus. Taxonomy (NCBI): domain Eukaryota; kingdom Metazoa; phylum Arthropoda; class Insecta; order Lepidoptera; family Yponomeutidae; genus Yponomeuta; species Yponomeuta sedellus. The sequence goes on along the minus strand of OW203744.1, from coordinate 10,573,565 downwards.
AAACCCACATCGGGAGCGACCCCCCTCGAGGCCGAGGAGGGCGCACAGCGGAGCTCCCTAGCGGAGCGTCCGCTTAGAAGAGTTTATATTACAAAACTGCTATGAAAGAGCAGTGCCCCCCTAAGGGGGACACTGGCAGAGGAGGGGCCGCGTCTGACTGGGGAGGGTATGGAAAGTTACGTAATACAAGGGCAGGTCCAAGCAACGTAGATTACGATTGGCAGAATACACATGTCATAAATTCGACCAAATAGGAGATGTATTAGCAAAGGGGAAGATAAAAAGTAGGTAGGTACCTACCCGGAACCGGCGTGCGCGCATGCAACGACTTATGATGAACCATGATGTAGCGAAGGTGATCTGCAAGGATCGTGGCAAGTGGCAGTCCCTTGTCTCTGCCTACCCCTCTAGGATTCAGGCGTGAGGTTATGTTATGTTACTTAAGACTGATAATGGCACTTTACTGAAGTAAAAAATTCGCTTTAAGTAACTTAATATGTATTTATTATATACCGGGCTGCAAGTGCGGATAGTAAGGCTTGGGCGGCGGCAGCAGTGGGTTCGGCTTGTCCCCTGCTTGAGGGTACGGGTGGTGGGGTGGCGCGCCCATCCATTGCGGGTACCAGTATAGTCCGCCCTGGAACAAAACGGCAATTGTGAAACGTTCTACGCAGTGAACTACGTCGCTGTATTTACAGCCTTGTGTCTCTTTCTAGCCTACGTAACTTTCATCTTATCGTCTGCTTCTAAACTTAGAAGGAGACAGAAATAGTTGATGTCTACTATGTTACTAGGACTGGAAGACTCAAATATCGTACGCCAGTAGCGTACCTACAGACCTACGATATTTGGCCATACGATTTGCCATACTAAAAATGCTACGTAGGCCCTAAGTGAGAAATGTATGTTAGCTTTTTGGTAGTAAGCGTTGTAGGGCCAATGTTGGCCGATAGGGTTAGACAGCTTGACGCCTTACTGTCCGAAGTTACTATGCCGCCCATAAGGCCGCTGACATGGCTTGACGACTACCATTACCTGACAGCCGGCACCAACTGCTTAACGTGCCTTGCGAAGCACGGAAGCGCTCGGAAAAACGCCACTAGTCACGGGACGGTCACCCATCCTGCACCTGAACGCGCCTGTTGTTGCTTAAAGCCGCGTTTTCACGGTCTTAGTGCGCTCGGTCCGAGTGCGCCATTCGAGTAAACTAATACTTCTGATTGGCTATTTTGGTGTTGTCACGGAAAACCGTCCAATCAGGACCATTAGTTTACTCGGTTGGGGTACTCGGTCCGAGCGTACTAAGACCGTGAAAACCTGGCCTAACTCGAGTGATTGATTCCAATCACTCGGTTCGACTACGCCACGAGCGCTGTCAGTTGGGCCTACGAAAAATGCTACAGTGCTACACAAGAAATAAGTCTCGCGGATGTACCTGTGCAGATGACCAAATTTTGGATGTGCGGCAAGTTGATCGACCAATCAGATAGTTTCATTTTATGGCAGGCCACGCGCCCTTGTTGCTATTGGTTGATTCAACGTCATCGATGCAGGTGACTATTAGTTTGGCAATATAGCGTGAGCGAAATAGGTAGCGCTACTGCGGCTATCAATTCTGCACCTTAACCGTATCGGTTAAAGATCATGTTGAATGTACCTACTTATAGCTTTGGGTACTTTCGTTACACTTCTTCCTAGTCTGCGCAAACGTAGATTCCCGAAGGGACTTTTATGATTTTTTTTTTTTATTTTTTTTTTTTATTTTATTTTCAACAAACTTAACTATCATTACAGGGAGTCCCTAATTCAATAGTTAAGATAACAACAATGAACAAAACTAACAATACAGAATAATAAAAGAACAATAACAATACAAATAGAAGCACACAATTACAAACTATTACCTAATTATAAATATTAATAAGTTTTTTTTTTTACATAGTTAACATTTGAGTAGCGGCTTTTGTGAACTCGTTCAGCGTACAAGTAAATAAATCCACCTGATCGGCTACCCGGTTGAGATCTCGCAGCGCCCGCGTGAGCGGCGCCTGTTGCAAGAGATTGGTCCGAGCGCGCGGCACCGCCAACAACGCCGGCCGCCGCCGCCGCGCGCGGAACTCGTCCGGCACTCTCAGCCGCACTTCTTCCAACACGGCCGGGTTGTGGACCATTCCTCGCAGCACTCGAAATATATATGCCGCAAGAGATACATCTCGTCTCACTTCCAACTTATCGTATCCAACCATGCCAATAACAAACAGAGTCGGATACAATAATGGGTATCCTGGATACACTCCGTACATCCTCCTGTATAGTACTCTTAGAAATTTATTCTGAATCTTTTCGAGCATATTTTTATATTTTAATTCATGAGGAGACCATACCATAGAGCTGTTCTCCATGTGGCTTCTCACTAGCGCTCCATAGAGAGCTCGTACCGCACTGATGTTAGAGAATCCGCTCGACTGCCGCAGGACAAACCCCAGGTTCCTAAATGCCTTTTTGCATATGTCGACGACGTGTTGCCGGAAGTTTAAATCTGCCGTGAATGTGACGCCCAGGTCTCGAACCTTCGCGACGCGCTGCAGCGGCTCTCCCTCAGCCCGGTATAGGTAATGGAGCGGGGAATGGGCACGGCTAAACGATATGACCGAGCACTTGGAGACGTTAAAATATAATTTGTTCTCCCGGCTCCAATCAACGACCCTGTCAATGTCTTCCTGGAGTCTGTCCTGATCTGCGATATCTTTTATTTCCCTCACCAGTTTCAAGTCGTCAGCAAAAAGAAGACAAGTTGCCTCTGTGACCACCTCTGGTAAGTCGTTTATCATTAAGATAAATTGAAGGGGCCCTAAGTTGCTACCTTGGCTGACACCCGACCTGGTGTAGTACGACTCTGACAGATGCCCGGCACAGTCGACATATTGACGTCTGCTGCGCAAATAACTGCAAAAGAACTTAAGTGTATGCGGCGTACAGCCTGCTCGCGCTAGTTTTGACAGCAGAACGTCATTATCAACCGTGTCGAACGCCTTTCTAAAATCGAAATAAGCTACATCCACCTGTACTCCGGCATCCACTGCTGGCACCACCCTCGTCATGAGATGCAGCAGGTTCCCCGTCGTTCCCCACTCTGGACGGAATCCATGCTGTGCATCAGATAATTGGGCACTTACTTGGGAATACAAGCAGTTGTGGATGGCAGACTCGAATACTTTAGCCGGCGTACATAGGACTGCCACTGGTCGGTAACTACTAACCTCTGCAGCATCACGGCACTTTGGTACTGGAACTACGCGTGTTAGTTTCCAGCGGTCTGGAAAGGTTGCGTTACTGATGCAGACGTTGAAAATATGTCTCAACGGCTCCACCAGCACCGCGCGGCAGTCCCTAAATATGTAAGGCGGGATTCCGTCAGGGCCGGCCGAGCGCTTGGGCGGCAGGCGGGCGAGCGCTCGGAGCACGGTCTCGCGTTCCAGAGCCGCGAGATGCGCGCGCGCGCCGCCCGACGACGCCGTCACGCTTGCCGCCGCCACGCTCAGCGTGGGGGGCTCCGCTACGTATACTGACTGGAAGAATTTCGCAAATTCTGCAGCACTTTCCTCAGCCTCTAGCACCCGTCCATCTTGTATTAATTTGGGCCGGCTCGAATTACCTTTTTTGCTTTTCATGTAATTCCAGAATGCCTTTGGTTCTGTTGCGAGATGTTTTTGTACGCGATCGATATATCTGTCATGAGCCAACTCGGTTTCTACCTTTATTCGTGCCCTGTATTGAGTGAAAACCCTGTAATCCTCACTAGACTTACTTGCTTTATATTGCTTGTGAAGATTGTATTTTAATTTAATGTTTTTAATAAGTTCAGATGAGTACCATACAGGATAAAATCTATCGCAGTTTGGTCTTTGTTTCTTGATTGGCACACAAGTATCAAAAATTTTATTAATTGTCTCGTAAAAGTAATCCAAAGCCAGATCCGGATCGTGCAAATTATATATTTCGCTCCAATCCGCAACCATTACAGAATAATAAAGCAAATTGAAGTCGGCTTTATTAAAGTTGTATTGGGAACTTGGCGGTACCTTTGTGTGTTCTGACACGGGGGGTCGGGGTAGCGACGGCGAGGGCATCGCGCGCGGCCGGAGCTCGATAGCGACATGCAGCGGCGGGTGGTAGGCGTCAACGGGCGTGAGCGCCTCGTCGGCAGCGGCCGCGCGCACGCTGACGCCGCGCTCACCGCGAGTGCTCAACACCAGATCCAACTGACGCCCGATACAGTTATCCACCTTGTTACACTGAACGAATTCACAATAAGACGTAAAATATTCGTAATAGGCTAACACAGGTTCTTGGCACGAGTACAAGTTAAAATCACCTATTATAATAAAATTATTCCTAAAGCGAATGCACAGTTTTTCTAACATTTCAAAAATTACCATGTATTCATTCTCCTCAGTCCCAGGTGCTATGTAAATAACACAACAGGTAAATAAGTAACGATTATTTCTATGGACGGTTGCACACACTAATTCAAAATTATATTTATCAATGTTAATATCACCTGGCATACGTACTTGACGTAATTCAAAACGCGGAGTGGCTACTAGGCATGCTCCACCGTGCTTGCGACCATCTGCTCGATCGCACCGCAGAATAGTGTATCCGGGCAACGTGATCTCTGCATTATCGAATGATGCATTTAGTCCAGTCTCCGTGATGGCAAATAGATCAGCGCCTGAAGACTCAAGCAGCGATAAAAACCGTAATGCCTTTGTTCGAAGTCCTCTTACATTCTGATAGAAGATGTTCACCGTTCTATTGCGCTTTGAGGGTTTCTGGTTTTTTGATGGAGTCACGAAAGGAATGGCCGTTGGGACTCTGCGACCAGGGTTTTATGCATATATCCTCTGCCCAGTGTTCTGGCGACATAATGGCATCCGCTTGTCCAGAGGGCACATCCAACTTGAAGCTAGTGTACTCACCTCTAGGCTTGAGGGCCATCACCTTGCAGTTAGCATCTCCGCATATCACTTTCAGGTGATCGAGAACTTGCCCTTCAGTCGTCCCAACTTTAACATAATATAGATGCAGGTACCGCCGCCTCTCTGCCGCCTCGAGTTTTGTAGTGCCTGGTGCAGCCGCTCCACGCGTTACGCCAGCGGGAGAGCTACGACGTCGACCTCTTTTCACCACCTGCGCCCACTCAGCCTCCGGAGCTCGATTCGCTGTATCCCCTGATATTATATTTGATTGCGCGGTTGTTGTCGCCTGTACCTGTCGATGTTCTTCGCTCACGACGCGAGCGTCTTCCTGAGCCGTGATCTGCAGTTCCTGAAGTTTTGCAGGTTTTGGAGCAGTTTGCAGCGTTATGGTCGTTTTCGGCTTAAGGAAGCTCTCGTCGTGGATTTTCTCTAAAGCACTTACTTTGTCCTCCAGACATTCCACTTTGGCTTTCAGTTGCTCGATATACGTTTGCATTGGCTGAATTAACGCTGTAAATAACTTACTCATTGTAGCTGGTAAACTAGTACCGATGACATTTTCCAGCTCCTCTCGCACGACTGATCGCAAACTATCCAATGAGAAGCTATAATCTTCTACCAATGAGATATCAGTGCTCCTCTTAGAAGTGCCTCGGCGCCGAGTGGTGACGTTTTCGTAGCCCTTATCCGGAGATTGCCGCTCAGTATCAGGCTTTGTGCTGACAATATTGGGCTCAGATGTTATTAAGCTCTCATTTGGTGAATGCTCGAGAGCCCTGCGCACAGGGGTGTTGTCATTCCTCCTGCTTCTAGTTTTGTCGGCACAGCATGGCCCTATCCAGCTTTTAAGCTCTTGCGCTTTCTCTCTGAAGAACGCCGACGTAATGTTCAGGCACTGAAAATGGTAACTCACTTGACAGGCTTTGCATGTCACTCGTTCGGCCAGCTGAACTTGTTTACTACACGCCAAGCACTTCATTATAGTGATGGTATTCGAGCGCCTTTTGAAATAGCCAATATTTGTAGTTCGCAGCGTACGTGTGATGTTGCCTTTTCAAATGCGCAGGCGCTTTTTATATAGTGTAGACAATTTTCGCCCAGTCGTTGCTACCCCGTTTGGCTCAGGCGTCACCGCAGCAGACTCGCAAGCAGGAGGTCCGGGCTCGATCCCACGGACGACCAACAATCTTTTAGGAAATTGGTCTCAAGCTTGACTGTAAATGGCTCACTCACCGAAGCTCAAGTTACGCTGGTGCTGGTTTCGTAGGGGTGCCAACTGGTGCGCAAGAGCGAGAAGTCCACCCGCTCCCGGAACGGTAAGATGGCCGCGGTGTCTTATGGGATCTCACCCAGGCGAGAACAGGAAGGTCCGATTATCTTCAACAATCGAGCCGAAGAAGCCAGAAATAAAATTCAATACGAATAGAGACACGCGACACACGTCCGTCCTCCGCAAAGTCACAAGTACAAAAAAAATGATGTGTAGTACTGTACTAGGGTTACCTTGCCAGTGCCTTGACACGTGAGCCGGTACTCGTGTACAGTGAGAGGGTCCAAGTAGCTGATACCGGCAATGGAGCCGTAGTTCGGCGGGAACACGAACCAGCATCCGTCCAGTGAGTCTGGGGAGAATATATGTTTTTAAATAATATTTCGTTTCCACAGACGCGGGGTCCTTGGCTTTTTTCGTTCCGGTTTCATTTTTTTCTTGCCTTGTGTACTCCTTACACCACGATTTTTGGCTACAAAACGTTCTTTTCGATCGGATCGTACAATACGCTACACACGCTTAACTTAAACTACTTATACTAAGTTATGCTATACGATTTTCTTTTGTATTTTTTTTTAGTTTTTTTTTAACTTTGTAATATTTTGTTTGGCGAATATTACACCCATTAGCCGTCCACGAAGTAAGACAAAACATTTCGACGGTCCTTCCATTAGGATAAGATAAGTACTATGTATGAGTATCGCGAATCACTACTAAGATAAGATAAGAATATCCTTTATAGTCGGCAGCCTCTGTGGCGCATCTGCCTACTATGCGAGAGATCCCGGGTTCGATCCCGGCTGGGGACAAAAAGACCCAGTTCTTCGAAGTTTACATGTTTGTGATGTCATTGTTTCTGGTTCCCACGACACACGGTATCCTAGTGTGGGGTCAGAAGCAATGTACGTGCCTGTATGTAAATGTTATGTTATGTATACCGAAAAATTATTACAGAAACAACAGAAACAGAAGATAAGATTCAATTAACGGCCTTATTGCTAATAGCCATTTCTTCCAGGCAACCCTAGATCAGAGAATTTTCCGAAGGAGAAATAGATACGGGTAGTCGGTGCATATTAATAGACATACGTATACATATTAATTTACATAAATAAATAATAATAAATAAATAAATATTCATGGACATATTACACAGATCTCGTTAGCCCTATACTAAGTACAACTAAATGACTTGTGTTATAGGTGCTAACTCGACGATATATTTAATACAATAAATACATAGATAACATCCAAGACCCGAGACAAACTGGAAAAGTTCGTTTCCTAGTCTGACCCGGCCGGGGATCGAACCCGAGACCTTCGGTTGCACAGTCAGCGTGCCAAACCGCTGCGCCACCGAGGCCGTCGCGTATCTACCTAACATAAATCATACCAAGTACCTAATAAGTCAATGGGTCAAGCGATTTTAAAGTAAAAATGATTTTACCTATTTACGACTTTGTTTCCTTTGACATTTGTGAAGTTATAGAAGCAATACCCCTCACTAACCGGGAAGGAAGACATCGTGAGGAAACCTGAGTGGCTGAGTTGTACAAATACTTCAGCGTTTAACATTGGCAGTTCGCGGTGGGCACGCTTGGTGATTAAGCCCATACTGTCTCACTGAGAGAAGACCTGCAGTGAGACGTTATAGGCTAAATAAAAAAAACAACTATACGAAATATTCGAATAGTTACTTTGGCATCTTTACTCACACTAGACGTGTGAAGCGACCACTCGTACGCTGCAGTAGGGATGTTGTTTTTATGATGGCGTAGGCTTGCCCAGCACCTACACCTATACCATCCTGACAGCTCAGTCGGCCTAGCCCACAGGAAAGACTAGTCAATACGTGCGGAGTCAATCAAGGCGCTGGTTTGCATTTTTTCTATTCGAATAGCTATGTCAGGCGATGCAAGGTTACTACTTAACAAATTGTTTGTTTGGTATGCGGTTGTTTTTTGTATGCGAGCCAGGGCTCAAGACATGGGCGCCGGGACCGAACAGCGGAAGTCACAGTTTATATGTTTTGTTACATTACTGAGTTCTTTTAGTCTTTAACTAGCATTTTAGCCGCGGTTCATTAGGGAACATTAACAGTGACATATATATTTTTCCGCAGTAAAACGTAGCCTATGCGTTAATCCAGGGTATCAACTAACTCCATTACAAATTTTATTTAATTCGCTCCAGCTGTTCAGACGTGACGAAGTAACAAACATACACAGTGACAAACTTTCGCCTTTATAATATTAGCGTGATGTGCAGCCTTATATTTTTATTTATATACCAGCTGACCCAGCGAACTTCGTACCGCCTAACAGTCGATTCTTTAATTTAATTTTTCTCTCCGTAAGAACCATCCTCGTACTTCAAGGATTTTTTTAAAAAAAGAATCAGGGAAATCGGTTGAGCTGCTCTCGAGATTTGCGCTTACCAACACATTCAGGGATTCATTTTTATATAATAGACTAGCTGACCCAGCGAACTTTGTGCCGCCTAACAGTCGATTCTTTTTTTTATTTTCCCTCCCGTAAGAACCATCCTCGTACTTCAAGGAATATTCTAAAAAAAGAATTAGCAATATCGGTTCAGCTACTCTCGAGATTTGCGCTTACCAACACATTCAGCGAATCATTTTTATATTATAGATAATGTACGAATATACTCACAAGTGACGTTGGGGATGACGCCACCCCCGGGCTGTGTGGTGGGAATGATAGGCGGTTCCGTGGTCTTCTCGATGAAGGGCGGGATCGGCGCGTCGCCGTTCCCGGGGTCGCCCGGGATCACGAAAGGCCCTGTCGCAAGAATCGATATCAACCCTTGTGAAGTTTCATTTCGAACATGAAAGTTTCATATTCTTTTTAATGCACCAATCTGAGCTAAGGACAATTTTATACACCTATTTAGAGGCTAAAACATTCATCCATGGCGTGATTCGAACCCGCGACCTCTGGCTATCTGTGCCAGCGCTCTTCTAACTGAGCTAATAGGCGACTCACCGGCATCAGTGAAATTTCGAACCTCTTTACAATACTCTCTGAATTACGTACAGGCAGCGACATCTGGCTGAAGTAATTTGCATCACTTGCAGCCCCGAGTACCTACTTTGCAGTTACTTTTTTTCATCGGAATGATATCGCTTAGTTTCATTTCTCTATGTAATTTGTATGACAACCTCTGTCGCGTAGCGGTAGCGCATCTGCCTACCATGCAAGAGGTCCCGGGTTCGAACACCGGCTGGGGACAAAAAAAACCCCAGGTCTTGGATGTTTACATGTTTGTGATGTCGTTGTTTCTGGTTCACACGTCACAGGGTATCCTAGTGTGGGGCCAAAAGCAATGTATGTGCCTGTATGTAAATGTTATGTTACGTTCCAAGCTGTTCGATGCCTCTTTGAATAAGATAGATAGATAGTTTTTATTTCATTTACACCGCACACTGCCACTTCAACTGAGCGATCCTCCAAGCTATATCAGTAACTCGGGTTCTTCTGATTCGACCACAAAGTGAATCTCCTGGCATTACTCTCTCCATTGCGCGTGGGGCGACCTTGGGCCTTCTTACGAGGCCCATCTCGATATCAACCCTTGTATGTGTCCACTGCTGGGGCACGGGTCTCTTCCTGCATGGCAAGAATGTTAGGCCATACTCCACCACGGGGGCCAAGTCCGGGTTGGTGCAGAGTTGGTGGTCGCAGGAACGGCGCCAATGAACCCTTAAGTAGGATGTTATTGGGCATTCTGGACCAGCTTCCATTCGTTTGAGCTCACGACGCACCGCGCCGGTTGGCGCGGCTTGTCGTTCACTCAAACTCATTACATCTGTTCCAGAATACCCAATAATATTGATTGATTCTGAATTTTACTTGCGGCAGGAAATGAAATGATGTTAGTAACACAGATAAATACTGAAGTTTAATCGTGATGATCGCATTTCAGTAATGAGGACATCACTGGTAACATATTTCTCCAAAAATGAAATTTGTTAAACAACCTACATCACTAAATCTTGAGAATATTGATGTAGGATCTGAAAAAAATACATATCGTCACGGAAAGCTTTTACCAAACACCATCCGTTGTATAGTTTGCGGACCGTCTAACTGCGGAAAAACAAACTTAGTCCTTGGGTTACTTTTACATCCTAATGGTTTACATTTCCGTAACGTGTACGTTTATTCGAAAACGTTGTATCAACCAAAATACATATTTTTAGAGAAGGTAATGAATCTCGTTCCAGGAATACGTTATTATAAATATCGCGATAACAAAGAAGTCTTAAATCCAAGCTTAGCGTCTCAAAATTCTGTCATTATTTTCGACGATGTTGCCTGTGAAAATCAAAATAACATTCGTGATTACTTTGCCATGGGTAGACATAAAAATATAGACTGTTTTTATTTGAACCAAACTTATAGCAAAGTCCCAAAACAACTGGTTCGCGACAATGCAAATCTACTCATCATATTCAAACAGGATGATATTAACTTACGTCATATTTATGATGAACATGTGAACACTGATATGCCTTGGCATCAATTTCGCGAACTTTGTTCACAAGTTTGGAAAGATACATTTAGCTATTTAGTGATTAATAAAGACTGTCAAAGAAATAACGGATGCTACAGAATGAAATTCGACACCTTTATTACTTTCGACGAGTGAGATACATAAATGCCGTTTTTTTTAAATCAGAAGCCACTTTCTTATCTTCTTTATATGCGAGTAGTTGTAAAATAAGAAAAAATGTGTGATGAAAAATCAATTAAACAACAAATAATTAAGTCTGCTGAGGCTGTTAAAAAGAAGGTTCAAAACATGAAAAATACTAAAATGGATTCTGAGTTGGCATTAGAAACTATGTTCAAACCAGTAACAGATCCACTTAAACAGCTAACGAGAACCCCGTATCAAGAACAGTTAAGTAATGAAGATGTTGATTCGCTTGAACATTTAGCACGACAGTCTACACCTACGAAGAAACGAAAATTTTCTGAAATTAGCTCTTCAAGGGAATCACTCCAAGAGGTATCGAATGCTAGTAACAGCGATGATAACATAAGTGACTCTGAACTGAATCAAAGTCTTAGAAATAACATGAGTGACATATTTTTTGAAACAAATTCGGATGGTGCTTCAACACCAAATGCAAAGTCTTTATCGTCATGGTCTTTATCATCAGAAGTATTCAAAGATGTACCTTATGGAATTAGATTGGAAAATGGAAAACCTATGATAGGATCAGCACCGCTCTCCATAACTAATGATGCATTTGAAATAGCAGGTCATTCGTATGTCAAAACTAATGGACTCAGTGAATTACTTTACAAAAAAAATCCTGATCTAAACATTATCACTGAAGATGATAAAAGGAATTATAAATTTATACTAATAAGCACAAACGCTCATCGACGTAAATATGATCCCAATCAACCAATCAATAGCAACAGAGGATTTAAGTATTTACAAATTGTAAAACCCTTATTATGTTCCGCCAATGTTTCCAAAGGAAAGGGTTTATCATTGCTTAAAAAAGTTGATAACAAAGTAGATTACATTTTTTGGAATGATCCAAACGAATTAGTTGAAACATTGAAATTATTAATAGCTTCGAAAGATGCCGGTAATACTGGCTTAGATGATGAAATTGTATCAGTTTTAACAGAACTGAAAAAACGTGGTGTGATATAAAATGAATAAATACTTATGTAATCTATATTTTATTTTATTTCTACTCTAACCTTCACACTATTTACAAGATGAATATAGATAAATTTGGACATCATGTTCATAAAAGACTGCGTGTGTCAGATCCATTAAATTTGGTTCCTATAAACACAGGGCTAAGTAAAAATGAGTCAGGAGTTTACGACTTAAAACAATGTATATTGAGAGGATTACCGTTAGCTGTAGCAGCAGATGAAGCTGTTAGCAAGGAGTATGTAGAAAAAAACAATAAATTATATTGTAAAAAACAAGATTTCATTAATGAACTTAAAAGTATAAAAACTCAAATACAACTGCTACAGAAACAGTTAGATGAGAAGTGTTCAAAGGTAGAAGCGAGTAATATTATTAAAGATCATATAGTAGCACTCAGAGACTCATCGAAACCAGCATGAGCAAACAATCTGTTGTAAATGAAATCCATAAAGCAGCTAGAAGAAATTTCCCACGTCGTTCTGTTATTTTAAAAGGGATTGATGATTTATGGCAAGCCGATTTGATTGATATGCAAAACTATCAGAAGGTTAACAAAGGATTCAAATTTATTTTAGTAGTCATCGATGCTTTTTCTAAATACGCATGGATCGCTCCATTAAAGAATAAAACAAAAACTGAGGTGTCTCTAGCGTTTGATAAGGTTTTACAAGAAGGCCGATCACCTGCTAATTTACAAACCGACAAGGGTACCGAATTTCACAATGACGTTTTTCAGAAGCTTACGAACCGATGGAAAATAAATCATTATTCAACTTATTCAACAAAAAAAGCGTCTATAGTAGAAAGATTAATAAGAACTTTGAAGAGCAAGTTGTTTAAACATTTTAGCTTGTTTGGAAATTATAAGTGGATTGGAGAACCTTTATGTGATATAGTTAAGAGCTATAATAATACTATGCATCGCACTACAAAACATATGCCGTCTGAAATAAACAAGTTAAATGAATCACTCGTTGCATGTAATATAAACAAATCACAACCTTCCTTACCTGCAAAGAAAATTAAATTTCGTGTTGGAGACTTTGTCCGTATCAGCAAGCACAAAGGAGATTTTCAAAAAGGATATACACCAAACTGGTCTACCGAATTATTCACTGTTGTAAAAGTAATAAAATCTATACCCACAACATATTACATACGAGATCAACATTGTATACCAATAAAAGGTTGTTTTTACGAACACGAACTGCAAAAAACTAGCTGTCCCAATATTTATTTAGTTGAGAAGGTAATTAAAAAAAAGGGAAACAAATATCTTGTTAAATGGCTCGGCTTAGGTCAAGAGGAAAATAGTTGGATTAATAAAAGTGCTATAATAAAGCATTGAAGTATATTACTACAGATTAGTTAACTTATTTTTCATTACATCGTTAGTTATGAAAGGGAAAGGACTTCTCAATACTTTAATCAATAATTTACCAATAGAGTTACACTTACCAGGCTACAACTACTGCGGTCCAGGTACTCGATTACAAGAACGTTTGCAAAGAGGCGATAAAGGCATAAACCCTTTGGACAGCGCTTGTATGCTGCACGACATAGCTTATTCAAAGTATTCAAGTTTAGAAGATCGGCATAAGGCTGACTTAGAGCTAAGAAAGATGGCAAAGCAACGATTAAAATCAGAAGATGCTAGCAGAGGTGAAAAAGTTGCATCATGGTTGGTGAATAAAGTAATGAAAGCAAAAATTAAATCGGGTGCTGGAATTAAATCATTCAAAACTTCTATGGCTAAATTAAAATCGCATCTGAAAAAAAAGAAACCTAAAAATATTCAAGATGCTATTCAGTTTGCATACTTAGCAGCAAAAAAAATATTTCATAAGAAAAATAATATGAAGCTGCCAAGAATTATTCCCATCCCTAAAACTGGAGGAATACTTCCACTCATTCCTATTTTTGCTGGTCTATCAGCATTGGGTTCTTTAGCTGGAGGTATTGGTGGAATAGCAAAAGCAGTTAATGATTACAAGTCAGCCCAAAAAAATCTTTCTGAATCCGTGCGTCACAATAAAATGATGGAATCGATCTCCTTAGGCAAAGGTTTATACATCAAACCATACAAGACAGGTAAGGGATTGTGCGTACATTCTTCAAAAAACTAGTTAAAAGGTTACCCAGACGAGCACTGAGTAATATAGATTTAATATATTATACTCGGGACATCCCATACTTTCGAGGTGTCTATATGAGAGACACTTTACCAAGCAAATCAAATAACATCGAGTGCGCTATCCTGAATCTAGATAATTCAATAAATCCGGGAACTCACTGGGTAGCCTACATTAAGATAAATAATTACAGCGTGTACTTTGATAGTTATGGTTTAAAACCACCTGTAGAATTAATCAAGTACTTAACAAAAAACACTAACGTTTATTATAGTTATATGAACTATCAACAAAACAACACCTATAATTGCGGTCATTTATGCATAAAATTTTTAAAAACATTCTGGTTGAAACATTTATATTAAGAAATCATAAACTATTCTCACCATTATTACGATGTCATTCACGCTATCAATAACCGGTTGTAAACCAGCTTTGTCAACATTTTATTCGCCGGCTCTGCAGCTTGATGGTGAATATGAATGTGGGCTGATCTTTTTTTCGACGTTTAATTCGATTCCTAACATAGAATGCTACAACAACAAATTTCATTATGGCGACAACGAAATGATTGAAATACCCGAAGGATCATACGAGCTATTAGATATAAATGACTTTTTAAAAACAAATTTAGTAGACTGTACGTTTAATTTGATATGTAACAATAACACTTTGAGCACAAAAATAATTTGTTCAAAAGATATTCATTTTGAGAAATCCGGTTCAATCGGAAGGATATTGGGTTTTGGAAATCAGACTCTTAAAGCTAATATATTACATGAGTCTCTCTTCCCTGTAAACATTCTACCAACAACCATCGTTCGAATAGAATGTGATATCGTGAGCGGATCGTACATAAATGGGAAGCCTAGCCATATAATTTACGAATTTGCACCTAATGTACCGCCAGGGTACAGGATTATAGAAATCCCAAAAAATTTGATATATTTCCCAGTAAATCAAAATACAGTTAGCGAGATTAATATAAGGATTTTGGATGCAAATAACAACCTTATAAATCTACGACAAGAAGAACTACAGTTATATTTACACCTAAGACGAAAATGATAGATTTCATAAATAAAACATTGGTACCCGAAACCAAAGATCTCAGTACAACACATCCACCGCAACAGAAACCACCTGCTAAAAAGAAAAAACTGACTAAGGAAAATAAACAATTTCTCAGATACTTAAAAGTCATAAAATGAATATCTTAAATATCTTGGATTCTTTCGCCTACGACAACAGCATTGAAAGCTACCAAATCCATTCGTATAAGCCCTACATTAATAGTTTTAACAAAAACGATGAAATACGCATTCCCATCAATCAACAAGACTTATACGTCTTACCGTCACAGAGTACACTATACATCGAAGGTTCTATCACAGTGCACCGTCCAAATGGCGATAAAAAAGAGAGAGTGAGTAATATTGAGTTGGTGAATAATGCAGCGCTTTTTCTTTTCCAAGACATTCGATATGAACTAAATGGCGTAGAAATTGATAGGATAAAAAATGCTGGGATCACAACTACTATTAAATCATTGCTCTCGATGAATGAAAATGAATCAAAAATGTCACGGCTATGGGGGTGGGACATTGATGGAATAAAAAATACTACTGGTAATTTTTCCGCCTGTATCCCATTGAATAAAGTTTTAGGTTTCGCTGAAGATTATAATAAAATAATAATGAACTGTAAACATGAGCTGGTTCTTTTGCGTAGTAATACAAACCTTAATTCTATTAAATTAACCACTAATGAAGTGTTAGATGACATAACCATTAACAAAATTGTATGGAGAGTACCGCATATAAAAGTATCTGATCGTGAAAGAGTTAACTTGCTGAGATGTTTGGAGAAAGATAGACCTATCAGTTTAGCATTTAGGAATTGGGATCTCTATGAATACCCTCTTTTACCACAGACTACAAAACATACTTGGTCTATAAAAACCACATCTCAATTAGAGAAACCACGTTATGTGATTATTGGTTTACAAACTAATCGGAAAAGTTTAGGTATGAAAGACATGTCTCACTTTGATCATTGTTATGTACGTGATGTCAAGGTTTTTTTAAATTCAACTTACTTTCCATATGAAAGTCTCAATATTAAGTTTACTGAAGAAAGGTATATGATATTATATGAGCAGTACGCTAGATTCCAACAGTCTTACTATGGACGTCGGTGTGAGCCGTTGTTAAATCTGAAGGATTTCAAAGATAAAGCACCATTATTTGTAATAGATTGCTGCAGGCAAAATGAGACCCTGAAGACAGGTCCCATTGATGTTAGAGTAGAAATAGAGAGTGATTTAGAAATACCAGATCAAACTTCTGCTTACTGCCTCATACTAAACGATTGTGTAATCGAATATAAACCACTTTCTAACATCGTTAAAAAAATAACATGAATTCTGAACATATTTTTGTAGATTTACAAGGATTTAGAGATTATAAAAATAATTTTATTATTAAAGAGTTTGCTCTCGCTACTAAAGAATTTACTATGGTCTACTTAGTAAAACCTCCTTATCCATTTTCTACTTTATCAGATAGCGAAAAAAAGCAAGTTGTTTGGTTGGAAAAGAATAGAGGAATTTATTGGCGTGAAGGTTTTATTGACTACCGCGAATTTCATAGGTTAATTTATAGTTTATTGAGGAATAAGAAAATTTTTGTAAAAGGTTTAGAAAAAATCATGTGTGTAAATAAACTTTGTGGTGATTGTTGTGTTATTAATATCGAGGAAAATCAATGTCCTAATATAAAATACCTGCATGATAAATATAGTGTATGCAATTTTACGTGTTTTTCTCACCACAAACAATGTGCGTTGAAAAATGTACTATGTGTCAAGAAATGGTTTTATGAAAATAATGTTATAGAATTTATTTAGAATAAGCAAGTATTTATGTAACTTTTTTATTGAAAGTAAGAAATAAATGTAAATGTATTTAAAAAAGAAAACATGTTTTATTTAATTAATTTTTAATTTAAAACGAAATTAATAACTATTGCACATATTTTTAGAAATGTTCTTAACTACGTTTTCCACCATGTCCATTATTTCGTCTACAGGATCTATCACAACATATTGGGCACTTAACACCGCACTTTCACTGTTTGTGTCCTTACACTCATTTAAGTCGAATACTTCTATTTTTATCAACCGATTTCCTCTTCTTGCCGCCTTGCTAACCACATATGATGTAGACGTGGAGTCCTTTGCAACCCGTTTCCTTGAAGTCTTACTTTTCCGCTTCCCCACGTCTGATGGAGTCGGGTTTCGTATTTCTTCGACATCACTATCGAACCCACTCAAAATATTTTGCGCGTAGTAGTAAGGGTCAGTCGGATCAGTCTCGCCTAAAATCTAAAAAAACTCGCCTCACTATTATCATACAGTGAATAAACTTGTTTAATAAATTTCTGTAATACGTCCCAGTGCGGTGTGTCCGTATCAGTCTGCAATTTTATTACCATCAACGCTTTTTTCCACCTCTCTTGAACGTTGGTACTTGCAGCATCGGTAGTGTTGTAGACCTTCAATTCTATATAGAATTCTCCTTCCGTCGTTGCTGTCCGACGAACGTGACCATTGGCGACCCGCGTCACTAGACTCGACCCCAGTTGGTGCTGCTCGGGAGTCGCTTTAGCGACCTTCTCTGCGTCTCGCAAAATCCCGAAAAGATCTCCCACCGTCTTTTTCTTTAAGGTGCTTGCAGACCTGTAAAAGTGAACAATATATTTTAAAACATAAGTACCTTCATAAACTTATACCTATATTCCGATTGGGTAGGCTATCTATAGGAGATACACATACATTGAACGAGTATGAAGTGGATGATAGTTTAATATGAAGGGTACATATCTACTTTTGATCTATCCCATATATGTCATTCTTAATAAGCAAATATCCCAAGTGATTCTTAATAAGCATATCTTACATGGAAAACAAAAATACTACGCGAAGCGGGTATCGAACCCACGACTAGTAAGATGCAAAGTAAACAGTCGACAGCATGTTAACCTTTACGAGTACATGCCTGCAATGTAATCAACGATTCAATGACTCAGCGGTGTGCTAGAGTCAAATGACGCGACAACGTAACAACGAATAATATAACGAGACTAATTCTATTCCAGTAAACTTTTCCCTGGATGTAAACATTTACCGTAACGATCAATGTTAAGCCGGGTCCGCTGCGCCATGTTACGCGTGTTACAAAAAATGTAACACGTTATTAAAACAAAAATGGGGAGTGGTATTAACACTTTACGTGTTACGTAACGTAACGTTATATAACAAGTACCTAACGTGTTATACCATGTCCCACTTTTATTATATTTAAGTGTTACGTTTTTTGTAACACGCGTAACATGGTGCAGCGGCCCGGCTTTAGGCTATAGAAAATAAGGTTTAAGGGTCAAACCTATGGTTTGAATTATTAAGACGAATAAACAACTTTTAGTTATGAAACAAACAAATAAACAGTTGTTATCTCTTTCAATGTTCCAAGATTTTCATCAACAGCTTGATTACATCGAGGGAATCGTCATTTGAAACGATGTGTAAAGTGTACAATCATTTATAATAAACTATAGATGTATTGTATTCTTACCTAACTGTCTCCTCAACGTAGCTCGATGCTTTGCGTTTGGAGCTGGTTGGAGTCTTTTGCTTCTTACTCGACTGCACAGCAATAGGTACACCAGAGAATTCAAACTCGGAGTCAGACCTGAAATAATAATAACATAGTTTTATACCAGTCTTATACATTTAACCTAAACGATTTATACACCGTATTGTAATTACTATACTAGATAAATGTAGTGACTGGAACATATTTTTTAGACATAGTTCGGGACATAGTTTTCATATAGGGACTAATACGGTTTAGTCAGTGGAACACGTAAAAAAAAAAAAATTAGGATGTAAATAAATATACTTACTAACATTTTGATACCGATGGAGTGACTGGTAGCGAGGAAGTCGTAGATAATTACACCACACGGAGACTGTACTGAACAGCGTTATCACGTTATCGGAAGTGATGAGAATTTTAGATAAATCAGGGTGTTATAGGTTTATATCCTAAATGTGTATGTTGTTTTTTTATTACAAGTACTGTAATGAAGTAAATGCGAAAATCGCCTTTATTTATAGGTGTATGAATATAGGTGATTGTTGATAAAAGTAATACATATTACTTTTTAGTATCGAACACCCAAAATTTTTGCTTTGCCTTCAAAAGTAGGTACTTAACCAAATCATCTTGACCGGTAGCAAGGTCAAGCCTATATGTTATTCTCATAATGTCAGCACTATTTAATAGCTCAAGTTAATGTGGCTGGTTGCCATTGCAACATAATGTGACCAATATATCGATTATTGTAGGTAAGATGTTTCGCAATCAGAAGCTTGCAACGGATCCAATAACGTTAACGTAGCAAATTCGTAGGTTTCATACCTAGGTAGGAGTAAATAGTCCTAGATACACATGTTGCAATTTACTTTAGATTTTCTTGATCTTAATCAGATAATGTTCGAATTGGGTGAATATTTCACTATAGCAGAAGAAAATAAACTGTTATTTCCAGTTACCAGAAATCGGATGATGAGCTAAATAGGAAATTATAATTAATTCCTCTAGCTTATCCATAGAAAACATCGTATGATATCGATGAAATTACTATATAAATGTATTTCAGGATAAATAATACTTATCTAGGTATTCTTTATAAAGCATTTGGTAGACTCCACAATATTATGTGAAAGTCAAACATTAGGTATTAATGATACCTACAGCTAAATATTTTGATGCAACGAGTTTTTTCCGTGTGGATCTTAGACTAGAGTATAGCTAGTATAGTCAACCTTTGGTTATCTCTTATGTAGGTGATACATTAAAATATTATGACCCCTCTAAATTCTTTATTTATGGGTTATGTAAAATTTACTGTATTTATTTTACTGTATGTTACAGATAAATTTAGATAGAAAATGAACGAGAACTGATGTTAGAAAACTGTTGAAAAAATATAAAACTATCTGCATAGGTTCAGTTACGTATAATGGGATGAGAATAATATCTTCAAGTTTCAATTAAAAAAAGACAAAATGCTGTCGGTCGTATTTACAAAATCATGATTTCTTAAAATACTTTAACATCAAGTCTTAAAAAAATAATAACATGGAAAATGCTTTATTACCGGAATACCTTTAAGGAATGTTCAAAGGAACCAACTTTTATAAATAAAACTGTACTTTTTGACAACATATTTTTTCTTACACCGTGTATACTTCGTATCAAATTTATAACTCCTGCGTCAACAGCTAAAGGTTGACAATCCCTGCCAGCCACCTATCATATTCGCATTCGCGTTAACTAAAGTGACACGTTAGTAGGAAATAGATTTCCATTAATGAAAGTATACTTTTATGTGTCAGTGATATTATCATTAATTCACGATTTTACTTAAGTATACCCAAGGATTCAAGTAACTGTAGAAGTACATTTTTCCTACTGTGCAATGTTTTGTGTTTTCCGTAGTGAACGATAAACAGGAGACTTCAATCTGATCACTAACATTTTTGTGGGAAAAGTAAGGTATTCTTTGTGCCGACCATAAAATATGCCTAAAATACAAGTATTTCCTGGTTCTGCCAATCACCCAGTATTTGTGTCACATGAAAAGGATCACAAAATTTTGTTGTGTTGGAATCACCTTTTTTACAATGGGAGACGTCAATCTGACCATAAAATACAGTTAAGACGAAAATGTTTTGTGTCACTGTTGCGCAAGAAGGTTCATCACATGAAGTCAATCTGATCACAAAGTAATTTGTGGTGCTGAATCTTTCTAACAGTGGGAGCCGTCAATCTGACCACAAAATATGATTAAGTTGAAATTGTACTTTTATGTTATTGTATGAAGGGCCATCACGGGAAGTCAATCTGATAACAAAATTTGTGGTGTTGTACCTTGTTCATGTGGGAGACGTCAATCTGACTACAAAACAAACTGGGTTGAAAAAGCAAAGTTTTGTGTCACTGTTATGAAAAGTAGACACCAGTGGTGTTAAACTCATTCAGTGGGAGAAGCCAATCTGGTCACAAAACTATGACTGGGTAAATACAAGTATCACTTGGAATATTTCATGTCATTGTCTTAATGAGGAAACCTAACCGATACCGCAAATAATGTGTGCTGTTTTATCTAGTATATTACGAAACTGCACAAAACATAGCTAGTGGGTAAATACAATTCAGTTGAGCTTGGGGATCCTTTATTTAATTCAACTCAGTGACTATGCGGACCTATCTCCACCAAGATGATGGTGAGTTGCATTCACTCAAGCTTCCTAGTGTCATTCGTTTTCATTGATGGAATTTATCATAAACTGTGTAGGTTGCTCGTAAAATTATTGAAACTATAAATTAGAATCACTCGATGTTATTGGGTATTCTGGAATAGCTGTAATGAGTTTGAGAGAGCGACAAGCCGCGCCAACCGGCGCGGTGCGTCGTGAGCTCAAACGAATGGAAGCTGGTCCAGAATGCCCAATAACATCCTACTCCCTTAAATTCTTATTTGTAAAATCGACAGCCCTCGAAAGTTAGTGCTATTTGAAAAGCAGCGCTGTTGCAATTAGAAACAACAAACGCTGAATTAATAGTATCATTGTCACACGCACACTTCTTTTATAATTATTGTTATGTGTACATGTTTGGTTGGGGCAATAAATCATTCAAGTCACTCTTTCACCACTTGACCTTTAGACCTTGTATGTGTGTGTGTGTGTGTGTGGGTCGTCGTAGGTTGGGGAAATAAATCATTCAAGTCACTCTTTCACCACTTGACTTTTAGACCTTCTGTGTGAGTGTGTGTGTGCGTGTGTGGGTCGTTGTGGGTTGGCGCAATAAATCATTCAAGTCACTCTTTCACCATGACCCTTAGACTTTGTGTGTGTGTGAGTATGTGTTTGTGTGTGCGAGGGTGTGTATGTGTGTGTGTACTGCAAGGATGTTTTAACCATTCTTGGTGTACTGTCTGTCTTAATCCTCACCTCCATAAAAGTTGGTGGTGTTCCATTCGCAGACGTGGTGGTGGCACACGAGTGGCGTATACTTTTCCTTTGTGTAATACGTGGCGCCGTTAGGTATGGTCTGCAAACGATAGACGGTTCTGAGACAACGATTGATAATTTGAACGTTCAGCAAAATTTAGGGGTGGGTTAGCAATAAAACTTTTAATCTTAAAATATTTTGTATTTGTTGCCACATTATGAATTGTATTTTCTAAGTCTTTCCTGTTATTATACATAGTTTTACTTTGTAATTATTTACAGTTATATATTGTTAACTCCCTCAGAGTACCTGCGATACAGGATTTCCTAGTGCAGGGCTCATAGTTATTTATTCATATCAAAACTGTTGGTAATGAAATATTTTTTAAATTTTGTTTTCTATTATTAATAAGTTTGATGAGCCGGGGGTAGGCAGCAGCGCCCTGTGCAGTACAATTCCACCAAATTGCGATGCCCAGCGTGCGGATTATGTGCATTACCCCCCAATGATGGCACAACCTTGCGCTATGGCGCTCATTAGGGGAGGGCTATGTCCAGCAGTGGACTAATATAGCCTGAAGAAGAAGAATCAATAGCTGTAGAAGAATAAGAATCAATTTGATTGATTGAAACTCCGAAACTCACCAGCAGATAGTCGTAGTGGCGGTAGCGCACGCCCTGGATGTTGAAGTCGAAGACAAAGGTTCCCGAGGTGATGATGCAGGAAGCGGCGGTGAGCGGCGGCAGCTTATACATCACCGTGCCGCATTTGACCACCGCCTTTGGTAGTGTGACCACGTCGCGGACGTTTTGCAAGCCTTTCTTGTACGGGAATCTGCGGGGGACAGTACCTACTATACCGTCAAGTGTCACAGCCTAGAATAGGGGCTGCGATGGCAAGGGGGACAGATACTGTCAAGTGTTCAGAAATAACCTACAATAAAGGCTGCGACAGAAAACTATATGAAAAAGAAAATAATAATAATTTCAAGAATTTAGCTAAGTTTTGTTATCCTTATTATCAGAAAGTGCCAGAGTTGAGAACGATTGTAAACGAGGCTGATCCCACAGTCAAACCAAGTAATTCGTTTTGTGGGGCCTTATTATGACATGTAACATGTTCTCTTTTATATTAGTAAATAAAATAAATACATACTGTCGCGGTCCTATCGCGAGCCATCTAGAATAGAGCCTTCTGGAAGCCTATCGAATAGTCGCCGCATGCTTCTCTTTAGTAACACTGCAAGCGATAATGACTCGCACGTCTACTAGCGTAAGGCTTAAAACTCTATGACACGAAACTGTTCTAGAGTCGTTGCCACGTGCACCGAGAGTAGGTACGTACGGGAATGTTCGAGAACCCTTGCCATCGGATATAAATAGCGGCCGCCGCGTCGAGCAGCCAGTTCAGTTTTGACTTGCGAAGAGTAAACTTCGAGCGAACCTACCTGCGAAACGAGTAACCTACGACCTCAGATACTATTGGACTTCGATTGGAATCTCCGTGTGGACTTTGTGTCGTGAAGACCTGCAGACCAGACCCTGCGTGAATAAATCCTAAGAAGTTGTCATTGGCGTTTTACCTCCAGATCTAGAACCCTAGCCCGTAACAATACATCCGAGCGCTCTGCTCGCTCGGCAAGTAGACGAAAGTCTATGGAGCTGAGGCAGGATGGGGATGGCCGAGAGCAGAAGGAAGTGGCGTGCCTTGGGGGAGGCCTATGTCCAGCAGTGGACGAGCTGATTGATTGACTCCAAGCCATGCACTTTGTCCATTTGATACACCACACTCGGATCCTCGTCCAGGAAGTTCTTAGTAGGTACATAATCTTCCATGAAGTGCACAAAATATGATGGCTCTGTAGTCTCTATGCACTTTGTTACCTATTGTTTCTCTTTCTCACTTGTGCAGAAACTGACGTGACACTCCAAACCATGCACAAAGTTGTACAAATGGAACAACACAGTCGGATCGTCTCCAGGAAGTACTTGGTATCGTCCATGAAGTGCACGAAACCTGAAACAGTTCGCTCCCTCTCCACGCTAAAACCCTCTCTGTTCTTCACCTGAATATGCAGACGCCGACGTGACATTCCAACCCGTGCACAAAGTTGTCCATTTGGAACACCACACTAGGGTCCTCTTCCAGGAAGTACTTGGTATCGTCCATGAAGTGCACGAAGCCCAGGAAATGGAACCCTCGGCCCTGGCAATAGGGCGTGTGCCCGGCGCCCATCGTGTAGATGTCGCTGTAGAGTTCCGATACGAAGATATATACGTTCTTGCCGCAGTAGAATTCTGAAAGAGAAAATTGCTTTTGACCCGTAAATTATTAGAATTCGGGAAAAGAACATTCTGGAAGATAATATTTTTTTTAATAATTAATTAAAAGATCATACATATTTTAAAAACCTATTTAGAGGCTAGAAATTCCACCCATGCCGGGATTCGAATTGGGTGGAATTTTTAGCCTCTAAGTAGGTTTTAAAAATTGTCCTTATCACGGGTTAGTGCATTAAAAATAAAAATAGTAAGATCAACATACTTCGCAAGTTTTTATCACCACCATTCACCTTGTCAAATCTGGCATTTTGAAGTTCATGATCATACGTAAGATATATGTAAACAGAACTCCCTCCCTCCACATCCAAGTAACAGTCAGTTTGTCCCCTCCCTTTTAAAACTTCTTACATAATAGGTAGGGAAATTAACAGAACGTAAGTAATAGAACATCGATCAAGAACTAAGTCTTCCGCTGAATGGAGTCTGACGAAGCCTACTGCGAACTGTTAGATACATAAATTTTTTGACACTTTTGAAGTTGTCCAAATGCTTACCCGATAGTCTGGAAAGTTCCGTAATACAAGGGGAGATCCGGCAGATCGGCAAGAGTAGAGTTCTCGAATGAATTTGTGGGAAGGAATTCTCTTTCTTCTCGACATAAGGGCACCATATTTTAAAAAAATGTTGGCCTGTTAGTTACTTACCTTGACTCAAGTAGAACTCCATAGGAACAGCGCCGCCAGTGAAGGTGGCCACGCGCTCACTCTTGATAGCGTTATGATTGTCATACATTGTCAGCATATTGTCTATCGCGTCATCCAGCGCAATTAATAACACCTGCAAGGTAAATCAGCAACTGATGGTTCTGAGGATACGGCCCACAACTACAACGCTGCCAAAACGTTGGGAATTAAGGTAACCCTTTTAATAAGAGGTATAACTATGTACGGTCTACATCGGTCCACTGCTGTGTGGTATCGGCCTAGAGCATAGCACCAACCCAAATCTTCCCGCGGGTGTCGTAAAAGGCGACTAAGGGACACAAACTGGGGGGTGTGAAGCAGCGCCCCTGCAGTACAATTCCACCGAACCCGCATGCCCAGCGTGGGGATTATGGGCAATACCCCCTATGATAGCACAACGTGGCGCTCTTTAGGAGAGGGCTACGTCCAGCAGTGGACTACTATAGCCTGACGATGATGACGGTCCACATATTGGTATATTAAGCCATTGGCGTAACCAAGGAGGGAGCTAGATGGTCAGTACCAATCCCTGGTCTGCCCTGGCGTCCACAAGCACCGCGGATTGAACGATTCAAGCGCTGAGATATGTGAATACCTCAGACACTCAGGTGTCCTCATGATGGTTTCCTTCAACGTTTGTGTAAAAATGTATTAAACTTTAAAACTTTGTGGACCTTTTTTTATCCCAGGAGGAACTCTATTACGGGTACCACCGGCTCGGGGAAGCGTGGCGGTTATGTCGGACTCTCCGCCCTGAAAAGGGCGGTATAGCGATTAAAACTCCTGAGGTGTTCCTCCGCACTCGCAAGGGACGGGGCCACGGGAACGCTTGCGCACGCTACCGCGACAAAACTGTGTGGACCTAACCGATGTGCAGGCATGTACAGGCGACAGCAGATCACTTTACATTCCAGTTACAGTCACGAAAATAGTGATGAAATCTGAATTAATCATGTGGACCAAATAGGTGTATGTACCTATAAGAAGTACCCAAAATCCGAAAGAGTGCCTTCAGCGACAGTTTAGGAAACGAAAAACATTTGTGAGGATCATAACACTCTAGATTACGGGCGGGTTCGTATACATGTACCTATGTTGCAAAGCCATCCGTAACATTACCGAGTAGCGTGCACGAGTGTAAAGGTTGATATGCTGTCAACTGTACGACTTTTCTTGAGCGCTGTTAGAGCTGTCAATGGATAGGAGACACAGTAGCGTACCTTCAACTCCTTGATGTGCATGTGAATGAACCTGCCCAAGTGGTCTGTCGCTATGTGGACATGCTCGTTGATTATCCACTGTAACACACAAATTATCAATAATAAACGCTTTGAAGAGGAATCATTTATTTGCCACTATATTATAGTAAGAAGAACATACACGGGCACGACTTGAGGACGTTTTATTACTGCATTGACAATTACGTTAAAAACTGAAAGCTGATTGTAGGTGGCAGCACTGTTAAGTGTTCCAAAGAACCACCATATTGCATAAATTTTGTTGTTTGCACAACAGTGGTGACATCTGCAGTGAGCATTAGGCAGTTTCAAGCCCATTCATACGCGTGACGTATATATCAATATCAATCAACCCTTTATATTTCCCCACTGATGGGGCACGGGTCTCTTCATATATCGCAGGAAGGTTAGGCCATACTCCACCACGGAGGCCAAGTCCGGGTTGGTGGAGGATTGTAAGACAGTGGCTGCCTTACTGTCAGAAGTTATCAAGCCGCATATAAGGCCTCTGACATGGCTTAACGACTGCCACCCAAGTAACAAAGTTCTCCTGTAGCGCATAGTTTACAGGCTTACAGCACTATTACCCCTCTCATAGTGGTTTCAAGTTTTACTACCAAGCTTAAAACACATGGAGGTTACATGGAGTTCGTTTGGGCTTATAGTAGGTACATCTGTTAATTGACTTATAGTCGTGTATAGAACGAAATTATAGGCGCAGTAAAGGCTAAGATCGCCTATAAAAGTGTTGCAAAGGTGTAATTACACTTGAGAAAACTTGCTCTAGTAAGTAACACTTATAATCGCCTACAAGAAGTAATTATAAGTCCGCAATAAGTGTGATACGCCAGTAATAGTAATTTATAGAGCTAAATGTACTTAGAACCATTTGCACTTGTTACTTGACCTTATATCAGTGTACAAGTCCATTTTATGAGCCAATTATAAGTGAATTAGTTCAACAGTGGTTTCTCCTAAGAATAAGTGTACTTAGTATTATTGTGGACTCTCGAATGCTGTTATAGTCTTAATTTCTTTATAAAGGTTTCTTGTAAATCTATTAGTGTCCAAAGATATCTTCGTGAAGTCAATTATAAGAAGACAACTGCTTTTAATATTTCTTGCATCTTCACGGCCATTTTGATTTCTTTGAGTCATTGGATTTTTATTAATCATAACAAAAATGGATATAAACAAATGTAAGCGGTTAAAAAAATAGCGGAAAAGAAAGTGCAGAAAACATATAAACCAATGATAAATGTTCCGAGTGCTAGATTTACATCGAGCCAAGAACGATCTATAGAAGTTTGTGGGGGTTCTATACAAGAATAGGTTATACCCACAACACGTGATTTAAAGACGATATTGATAAAGAAGATGAAAGTGACTACTTTTCAACATACAAGGAAAATAAAACACTGCGTAGTACCCTTAATTTTCTTTATTTATGCTTACATATTATACATGAAAATTTACTATCACCCCAGACACCGCGGAGGAGTCAAGGGAGTGAAGAGAGAGAGAGAGAGATAAAATCGTTCTTAAAAGGATAAAAATATATGTTAACCAACCAAATGCGACTTTTAAATCAGTAACCGAAATTTAATAATAATAATATTATTAAATTCTTTATTGTACCTGTAAAGATTGCACAATTGGCGGGCTTAATACTAAATAGTATTTTATTCTAACCAACCAACAGGTGACGTGGAGAAGGCGGGGGTAGTCTCGAACAGTGAGGTGATATTTTATTGTCAAATATATTTTTTAATAATTAAACTATTCAATTCGTCAGATTACTAAGTTGAGGTGGTTCGCTTTCCATACTTATCGAATTTTACAAATGTGGGCGATTGGCGCATAATTAAATATTGAAATAACTTTAGTCTGCATGTACGTCGATCGTTATTACTGGCAATTTACATTTTCGTGAATTGAAAGCAAATATTAAGTTAACATTAAAATGATTAAAATAACCCAAAAATATTTTGATCTCATTTTTACAATTTTATTTATCTTAATTTATCTGCTTACTTCTTTGGCCAAAAGAGCATTTATTGTGCATCTTAATTTGCCTTTTTTAATTGCTTGCACTATTGAGAACGCCATGGCAAGAATCTGTAAAAAAATACACGTAAGTATAAATACATTTTACATCCAACAAACAATTCGAACTTACGGAGACAAATGCAATAGTTTACATAGAGCTCCCGTTAGGTACATTGAAAGTATTGTGAAAAAGGAATCCATATCTCCATGCAATAAGGACGACTATAGAGACTTCCTTATTGCATGGAGATGTGGATGAATTAAAGAATGGTCATAGGACCATCATAGGACCCGCGGGATTATGACGCGACAATGCTGTTACTACTAATATTATTTTTAAACACAACTTAGTAAATACGCCGTGTTCAAAAGGCGAACAAAAATTGAGATGTAAAACACAATATATTTCACCGAAAATACCTACGCGTTTGCCGTGCAAACATGTATGAACGTATAATATTACGGGTGAAATCCATACTTGTTAATACAATAATACATTTCATATAAAATAGATGAACTTACCTTTCGTTTATTTTTTTCCACAACTGCACAATACAACACAATTCACAAATGTTTGAAGTAGCTAGTAATATAAGTACGTTACAGGCCTGCCTGATTCTATTAAATGCTCATAGTGAGCCTCGCGGGAGCAAATAGTTCTCCGGAGTCTAACTGTAAGTGTATTACGGGCTTAAGTCATGATGTTGGATTTTATTAGATGCTCATAGCTGGCTTCGCGGGATTAGATAGAAACTATAAGTGTTTTACACAATTTTTTTTATTTTTAATGCACTAACCCGTGCTAAGGAACAAATTTAAAAACCTATTTAGAGGCTAAAAATTTCACCCATGCCGGGATTCGAACCCGCAACCTCTGGCTATCCGTACCAGCGCTCAACCAATTGAGCCAATGGGCGACTCACGGCATCAGTGAAATTTCGAACCTCTTTACAATATTCTCTGTATTACGTACAGGCAGCGACATCTGACTTAAGCAAATTGCATTACTTACAGCCCCGACTACCTACTTTGCAGTTAGGTCTAACATCGGAACGATATCACTGTACCCACATGATTACACAATTTTTTTTATTTTTAATGCACTAACCCGTGCTAAGGAACAAATTTAAAAACCTATTTAGAGGCTAAAAATTTCACCCATGCCGGGATTCGAACCCGCAACCTCTGGCTATCCGTACCAGCGCTCAACCAATTGAGCCAATGGGCGACTCACGGCATCAGTGAAATTTCGAACCTCTTTACAATATTCTCTGTATTACGTACAGGCAGCGACATCTGACTTAAGCAAATTGCATTACTTACAGCCCCGACTACCTACTTTGCAGTTAGGTCTAACATCGGAACGATATCACTGTACCCACATGATTACACAATTTTTTTTATTTTTAATGCACTAACCCGTGCTAAGGAACAAATTTAAAAACCTATTTAGAGGCTAAAAATTTCACCCATGCCGGGATTCGAACCCGCAACCTCTGGCTATCCGTACCAGCGCTCTACCAATTGAGCCAATGGGCGACTCACGGCATCAGTGAAATTTCGAACCTCTTTACAATATTCTCTGTATTACGTACAGGCAGCGACATCTGACTTAAGCAAATTGCATTACTTACAGCCCCGACTACCTACTTTGCAGTTAGGTCTAACATCGGAACGATATCACTGTACCCACATGATTACACAATTTTTTTTTATTTTTAATGCACTAACCCGTGCTAAGGAACAAATTTAAAAACCTATTTAGAGGCTAAAAATTTCACCCATGCCGGGATTCGAACCCGCAACCTCTGGCTATCCGTACCAGCGCTCTACCAATTGAGCCAATGGGCGACTCACGGCATCAGTGAATTTTCTAAATAGGTTTTTAAATTTGTTCCTTAGCACGGGTTAGTGCATTAAAAATAAAAAAAAATTGTGTAATCATGTGGGTACAGTGATATCGTTCCGATGTTAGACCTAACTGCAAAGTAGGTAGTCGGGGCTGTAAGTAATGCAATTTGCTTAAGTCAGATGTCGCTGCCTGTACGTAATACAGATAATATTGTAAAGAGGTTCGAAATTTCACTGATGCCGTGAGTCGCCCATTGGCTCAATTGGTAGAGCGCTGGTACGGATAGCCAGAGGTTGCGGGTTCGAATCCCGGCATGGGTGAAATTTTTAGCCTCTAAATAGGTTTATAAGTGTTTTATTGGTCTAAGTGGTTCTCGCCAAGTCTATTATGAGTGTTTTACTAGCAAAAGTACGCCTATAAAATGGGCCCTTTTCCGTGGTTGTAGACGTTTACTAGCCTGTTATAGACCTGGCCCCGGAACCAATACAAGACCACTTTTTGTTACTTGGGCATTACATGACAGCCGGCACCAACGGCTTAACGTGCCTTGCGAAGCGCTCGGAAAAAATGCCACTAGCAGTAGTCACGAGATGGTCACCCATCCAGTACCTGACCGCGCTTGTTGTTGCTTAACTCAAGTGGTTGATCGCAATCACTCGGTTCCGTTAAGCCACGAGCGCTTCGCTTTGTGGCGTATCCTCAATCTTTATTATAAAGATTTTTACTTAATTTTTGACTGTGATATTAAATAAATAACAAGCAAGATCCTAAGTACAAATGACTTGTGTTACAGGTGCCAACTCGACGATAGATTTAATACAATAAATACATAGGTAACATCCAAGACCCGAGACAAACGAGAAAAGTTCGTTTCCGAGTTTGACCCGACCGGGGATCGAATCCGAGGCCTTCGGTTTTACGGTCAGCGTGCCAAACTGCTGCGCCACCGAGGCCGTCAACCTCTTGGAGCCGTGGAGTTCCTACTTTAGAATACGTTATTGCATCTGACAATGTCTTTAACAAACATCCACACTACACAATCAAAGAACATCTTCTCAGGAGTTACCAGATAAGAAAACAATAAACATTGAAAACACCGAGACTGGGGCCCTTCGTACAAATCGAAGTAGTAAGAAAGAAAGATAGATAGGTAGATAGAGAACACTTTATTGTACACAAAAATGGAAATTACACAGATATTTCTTAACCTAAGAGTACAGACGGCGACCTTATCACTAAAAGTGATCTCTTGGTCACCCTACTACTTACAACCTTTGTAAGTAAGTAGTAGGGTGACCGCTGCGGGATCATAGTCACATGTCTTCGTAAGTAGATAATAACGCTTACTTCCAGATAAAAAAAAACTCAACTAGCACAAGGCCATATAAGGTGCTCCCTTAGGGCTTTAGTAGTTGTGGAACAGGCTGAAAGAGTTAGCTTCCTCCGTGAGGGTTCTTAAGTTACCCCTTGAGACCATCATGGGTTGCCGAAGGGTTGTATGCAGCCGCAAGTGTTTCAAGTTTGTGCTATCTGAGTCACTTTAATGCCCAACATTTTACACAAACACTCTTTTTTACACTCACTTAATACTCGCATGGTGAGAGTATTAAGCTCAGACATACCCAGATAATTTGTCTTCTCTCTTAAATTTATTTATCGAATATTTATTTGTGGGTACAGCGATATCATTCCGATGAAAAAACCTAACTGCAAAGTAGGTAGGTAGTCGGGGCTGTAAGTGATGCAATCTACGAGTACTTCAGCCAGATGTCGCTGCCTGTACGTAATACAGAGAATAGTGTAGAGGTTCGAAATTTCACTGTTGATGCTGGTGAGTCGCCCATTAGCTCAGTTGGATAGAGCGCTGGCAGGGATAGCCAGAGGTCGCGGGTTCGAATCCCGGCATGGGTGGAATTTTTAGCCTCTAAATAGGTTTTTCAAATTGTCCTTAGCACGGGTTAGTGCATTAAAAATAAAAATCGTATATTCTCTCTCAAACCTAAAAACAATAAAATGCCCTTGTAACCAGCAGACCTAGGATTATTGTAAAACACTGACCCTGAGATACAGGCCTAAAACCTAGTTCAGGGGCCAGGGTACAATATCATTTTATAAGTGTGTCATATCGAAATTGTTTTTATGATATTATTTTTCTTGTATTGATTTTTATAGAAATAAACTTATTATTATAACATTGGTTTTGCTGCGTCGTCAGAATTACCACATTAAGTCGGTAGCTAGTCTATGGTCTAAGTTACGTACATTTGCGAATTTGTAGTCGCAACATCACACGCTAACGGTGAAGGAAAACATCGTGAGGAAACCCGCGCGGCTTGGTTGGCTCCGCACGTATTGACTAGTCTTTCCTGTGGGTTAGGCCGACTAAGCTGTCAGGATGGTATAGGTGCTGGGCAAGCCTACATCTATAAAATCATGACCCAGGCACTAAAGGCGTCGGAGTGGTCCCTTCACTCATGTAGTGTGAGTGAAGATGCCACTGGACGCTGTATAAATCATCTCATTACGTAGATGCACAAGGCCAATGCATGCATAGTCTATGGTATGATAGTCGTACCTGGTCGGGCGCGCGTTTGACCTTCATCATCTCCAGCTGGTAGTGGGCCAGGTGGTCTAGCTTGTCTGTGGGGTCGTGGCCGTATATCTCGAACGCGTCGATGATCATCGCCAGCGTCACGTTCTCGGCCGGCTCTTGGCAGCACGGGTGGTTGCGGATGTCGTATGCATTCTAAACATAACATAACATTTTTAAAAACCTATTTAGAGGCTAAAAGTTTTCACCCATGCCGAAATTGTAAGTAATGCAATTTGCTTAAGTCAGATGTCGCTGCCTGTACGTAATACAGAGAATAGTGTAAAGAGGTTTGAAATTTCACTGATGCCGTGAGTCGCCCATTGGCTCAATTGGTAGAGCGCTGGCACGGATAGCCAGAGGTTGCGGGTTCGAATCCAGGCATGGGTGAAATTTTTAGCCTCTAAATAGGTTTTTAAATTTGTTCCTTAGCACGGGTTAGTGCATTAAAAATAAAAATAATGTAATAACATAACATACTCTCACGTCTGTCCACGATCTCCAAGAGGGGTAGGCAGAGACCAAGGCTCGCCTGCCACAATCCTGACAAATCTAAATGCCTTTATCAACATTCATTGGACATTGTATGGACGCACGCCGCTTGCCGTTACCTACATGCCGTCTTGCCCTTTGCTAGCGAGTCGTATTGCTACTACACATAACTAACACACATAAACCATAGTCAATTAAAAACTGTATTTACACGGATTTTACTCGTTTAATTTAACATTTTTACTTTTCTTTTTAATGCACTTTTTCTTTTCAATGCCCGTGCTAAGGACGGGTTATTATAATTTTCAATTTAACAATTTTCTAACGTTTCGGCACTTTTTCGAGACAGTGGTCTCGGAACACTGAGGTGACAGGCGTCTTTTTGAAATCATTAACTACGTGGAAAAACAGTTTTTATTATGTCTAGTGGTCGTTTTAACCTTAGAAAATACATAGTCAATTAGTTTCATAACGACGGGATTCGAACCTACGACCTACCGATTGCGAAGCCGGCGTTCTACCAGCACTTCTACCATGTCTCTTACCGCAAATCGTAGTAGGACCAATATAAGCAGAACCAGCGTACCGCATACCTCCGCCATATTGACGTGGACTGGAGTATCACGTTGCGTACATACTGCACTGCTGGGACCAATCAAGGCTTATCGAACAGCGGTAGTTAGGTGGGCGATAACTGGCCAATTTATTGGGGTTGTGAAAGGGAGTTAGGGCTTGGTTGCATTGTTGGGTTATTATAACTACTAACACGATGATAGGAAGCAGAATGCGATAAGGAGATGCACTGGCTAGATGGATAGAGAATACTTTAATGCACAAAGAAAAAAAGAATTCCAATTATGATTTCTTGGATACAATATACTAGCGATCCCAACAGAGGTTGTCCTGCATGCAGAACCATCTCCCAGGCTGATTTATGGATCTAAATCATCCGGGGCGCGAACCAAGTCTTTCAAATCTGTCCAGCCGTTTAGGAGAAGTTCAGTCACATACACACATACAGAAGAATTATATATTCTACTGTACGTGTGTAGGTATAACACTGAACTTTATATATATAAAGAAGATGGATAATTATGAATATCTACTGAAAGTTCTTAAGGAGTTTGGCTTGAGGTCTGAGAACAAATACCTATATAAAACACAAATACTATGTTTTGGACATGTATTGTTAGATCACAATCAATTATTTGTTACCCTGGAAATTGCCGAACAGAAAATCACACGACCATTAATCATGAAATACGAAGTTGGTGAGTCTAATGGACACGAAACGCAATATCTACCTCTTTATGGAGGTACTAGCTGCGGCACACGTCTTCATACGGGTGGAAATTGCATGTGTATTTTCCGAGTCAAAAAGTTACCTATGGCTAAACCAGATTATAATCTGCTCGTCATAATAGATTATAGTCTTTCAGTACCAAATTTCATCTCCACTCACTTTCTCGAGAAATTGGGTAACAAACATCCAACTGTCGCAATAGAACAATAGGATGTATAAGAATGTAATGACCCAAATTACGATACGACCCAAACGTGACACTATTCCTAAAAGTACCCGAAATCATTGAACCTGTTCAGTTATGAACAAACACCCCACGCAACAAAGGAACGCGAGAATACAACCCCAAGGGGTGAAATACGAAGAAGAGGGTGACGATATCGATCGGCGGGTCCGCGCAGCATCCCGCGCCATCGCACCGCCCCAACATCTCAACACGAAAAACACTACAAAAATACCAGAAAAATGTCAAAAACAGTGACGAATATGCGCTAAAGCCGTGCCCAAATACAAGGGTGAAAAAAGTGGCAAATGGAGTAGAAGGAAAAAGCGCAAGTGAAGCAAGGACGCAAAGAGCCGTGGGCGAATCACGAAAGATGGCCGCCGAAAATAACTAAAAAGTCTTCCGCTGAAATAATGTAGTCATTATTCGTCTTGTGTTCAATCACAACGTCTTCCAAAAAAGCTTAGCGTTAAGTATTTACCTGTTGTAAGAAATCCTTGAAACTTCCTCGTTAAAATTAAGTAACCAGTGCTTCCAAGTTACATAAATCTACGTTTTACAAGTTGTACTAGCTGTAAGAGATCAAGATGCATCACCTGGCGCGCTTCAAGCTGCCTCCGTTGAGGAATGCCCTGGACGTGGCCATGCAGACTGTCCGGCAACAGATGCCGGAGAAGCCCGGGACTTCGACCCGCCCGCCGCAGAACGTACGCTTCGCCAATCAGGGTAAGCCATTGTATCAAAATTAGAAAACGAATTACCATGTTATATGTATATATTTTTTACTCATGGGCGGTTTGACAACGTGTGACTGTAAGGCTCGCCGCTATCTTACAATCCTCCACCAGCCCGGATATGGCCCCTATGGTGGAGTATGGTCTAACCTTCGTGCGATGCAGGAAGAGACCCGTGCCCATGCAGTGGGGATATACAAGGGTTGATATCGATATATTTTTTAGCTGTGTTTACATCCCACTGTTGGGCAGTGGCCTCCTCCTCCTCCTATTCGATTTGAAATAATAGAAATTCAATAACTTAAACGAAGCAAATTTCTTCAGGTTTTCATAATTATACTCTCAACAATTCGGCTACCACAGTACAAAATATCAATAAACCTCCGTCTGTACCCTTAGGTTCAGGAACATCTGTATTATTTTCTTTTTTATGTACAATAATGTGTATGCTGTATCTATCCACACCAACAGACATGGGCGACAGCTGCGAGCTCGCGACCATGAACGAGACTACCACTCCAACATACCAGTCTACGAACCCGACAAATCCGTTCCTGAGCGGCGAGCTACACGCTGAGGACTCCTTCACCAGCTATCAAAACACGTATCCGCAGCAGGATGGGGCTCCTAGGTAAGCGCTTTTCCTCTGAACCAACCTATTGACGCTTGTAACTAATAGGTCTGTCAACAATCAAATTCCAAATATTTACTTCTTGATTTTCAGAAGATTTACGCATTCTACCCGTGTGGCGGCCGACATACTCGTAGAAGAATGTTTATTATATGTAACACGTAATTTGTTTTTAATTACTATTCAACAAAGCCACCGAACAAGCCAGAGCTGAAAATTGGCGATAAAATAATTTTTCCAACTAAATTAATCAATTGAAAGATTTCAAATGTAGAAGTAAGTTTCGGGTATTGCTCATTTTAGAAATAACCCTGTAGTTTGCAGAACAATAACTGCAAACATCATAATGAGCGTTAAGGATCTTAGCTTAGTTTCGGACATCAACACAGAAAAGTGTGTACAGCTTGGTAAACAGTGTATCTAAGCGACAAGAGGTTTGCTAGCTCCTGAATTGTGAATTTAATTAAGTAAATAATTAAGTGCCTCGCAGTCTGCTTAGTAAATTCTCAAGGCGGGTTATCTCTTTTCAGGGCCCAAAGCATGCAGAGCGTTGACTTCTACGCTTCATCAGAGGAAGGAGGGTTCGAAGAGGGCGGAGGGAAGCCTGGCGCTAAAATCAACGAATTCCAGGCCGCTTGGAACGTCACCAATGCTATTCAAGTAAGGACCCTATAGCGCACTGAGTCCCTAATCATAGACATCACTTTCCATATAAAGACAGAATCTACGAAGACCTTGATAAATATGGTGTTTAAAAAGTCAAATAAATATCAACCGTGTAAACCGAGCAACAATAACAGAAAATTATTCAGTTCCCGACTTGCTACAAAATACACATCTCATATATTCTATTAACAGCTTCTTTCCTTCACAGGGCATGTTTGTGGTGTCCCTCCCGTTCGCCGTTCTTCAGGGGGGCTATTGGGCCATCGCAGCCATGATTGGCATCGCCCATATCTGCTGCTACACAGGCAAAATCCTCGTCGAATGCCTCTACGAAGATGACCCAGTCTCCGGTCAACGTGTCAGAGTCCGCGATTCATACGTCAGTATCGCCAAGGAGTGCTTCGGGAGGAAATACGGCGCCAGAATAGTTAATCTGGCACAAATCATAGAGCTCCTCATGACTTGCATTTTGTATGTCGTCGTGTGCGGCGATTTGATGATTGGAACCTTCCCGGATGGGTCGATTGACACCCGCTCCTGGATGATGCTAATGGGGATATTCCTTCTTCCGTTAGGCTTCTTGAAGTCACTCAAAAGTGTCAGTATGCTCTCCTTCTGGTGCACAATGAGCCATCTAATCATAAATGCGATAGTGCTGGGCTACTGCATCCTTTATATCGGCGACTGGGGGTGGGGCAAAGTAAAATGGAGTTTGGACTTCGAGAATTTCCCTATTAGTCTTGGTGTCATCGTATTCTCGTACACTTCGCAAATATTTTTGCCCACTTTGGAAGGGAACATGGAAGACCGTTCGAGGTTCGAATGGATGTTGAACTGGTCACATATTGCTGCGGCCGCATTCAAGTCCATCTTTGGATACTTGTGTTTCTTAACGTTCCAGAACGACACCCAACAGGTCATCACAAACAATCTCCGCTCAGCAGGTTTTAAAGGTCTTGTGAATTTTTTTTTGGTAATGAAAGCTGTTCTA
This sequence comes from Yponomeuta sedellus, assembly GCA_934045075.1. Classification (NCBI taxonomy): domain Eukaryota; kingdom Metazoa; phylum Arthropoda; class Insecta; order Lepidoptera; family Yponomeutidae; genus Yponomeuta; species Yponomeuta sedellus. The sequence goes on along the minus strand of OW203744.1, from coordinate 10,535,595 downwards.
AGCTATCCATTACCTTACTACGCCGCTTGCGATCTGCTAGAACGAGCTCTGTTCAGAGGTAAACCAAGGACGTTATTTCCCGTCATCTATGCTCTGGATGGGGAGCTCAAAGTTTGGGGTTTGGCATGGAGGCTTGGTGTTATTATGTTCACGGTCCTTATGGCTATCTTCATTCCTCATTTTGCTATTCTGATGGGATTTATTGGGTCTTTCACTGGGACTATGCTAAGCTTCATCTGGCCGGCTTATTTCCATATTAAATTGAAAGGCAATCAGCTGGATAGCCAGACTATCGCCTACGATTACTTCATCATTGGATTGGGTGTTCTCTTTGGTGTGATTGGTATGTATGACTCTGGATCGGCCTTGATAAAGGCTTTCAAGATAGGATTGCCGTTTTAAAATAATCTTGTAGTGTTAGATAATTGTTGATCTATTTTTAGGCTAATGCAACTAAATATACGCAAAATAATGTTCGGTCATAAATTTTTAGTGGTTTGTGACGCAGTGTTGTATAATAGAAGCACTATCTAATCCGACGAGATTGACAATAATTTATGTATGAATAATATTTATATTCTATTACTCAGGTCGGTAAGAAATATAAGTACTTATTCCAGGTTGAATTAATCTATATAAGAAATTGTTTTGGGTAGGTATTCTCATTTGAAAACTAGAAAAAAATTACATTTAAAATACCTATGTATGTGATATTGAGACAATTGGGCTAACGTCTGCCACAAATTTGTAGTAAAATGGTAGCAATCCAAAGTCTTCCAATGGATAAAATCTTACGTTATTTTACAACGAATAAGTATTTGGAATGTTAAAAGAAAAATATTTATGAACCCGCGTAAAAACCTATTGTAACGTCTTAAGAAATGTCTTGTCTGCTGTTGTGTACTGTAGAAAATGTGATTGATTTTAATATCAACTGTCTTCCAAAAAAATTATGATATTACCTAACATAAAAGAAACTCAAAATAATGTTACAGATTCGTGTAATGAAGTCTTCCAAAATTAGATGATTGTTGTTGATTATACATATTATAGAATTAATTATACATACTAGTTAGAGATACCATTTACCATAACTCTACGAGTATTGCGATAAAGTGTCAAATAAAAAATAGTACCTAGGCTACCACAAAATTGTGCTAAATCACAATAGAGCGCCTTTGGAAAAAGAATGTAAGAACAAGCCAATAAATACATCTTATTGTTGAAATAATTTAAAAACATGTTCCGCGCATATTAAGGAAATGTTATTAAATATTTGTAACGAGAAAATGCCAAAAACTCTTCCTAAAAAAGCAGTGTCATGTGGTGACAATTATAGTCGTTTCTATTAATATGGGCTTCCAAAATTATGTATGATACACATACCTAGCTTGTTTCTACAATTTTATGAATTGAAATTAAACAAAAAATGCTTTCGTAAATATTTAGAAATGTATCAAATTGCAATAATGTTGTAAAAATATAAACATATAATAATATAAATGTATTGTGATGAAACTGAACAGTTCTAGGTGTGTATTTTAAAGAATATAAAATGTTAATGGATACTTTTCATTTCTATCACCTTATATACTTGAAAATCTCCAATAATTTTGAATAAAATCGGCTAATAAAGTAATTTATTTGAAATCTTTGATAGTGCTTAAGATAGAGCAATTTATCATTAGATAATTACTTGAGGAACCCGTATATAACCCTATTTTGAAATTATAAATAAAAAGTTCGAGTTCGAACAGTTAGTGTAAGAACTTCAATTTCATTAAAAAAAAGTAATATTCTCAGCATAACATTCTAGGCGCACCTCAATGACTTTCTTCCAGAATGATATCCGATGAAATTAACAATAACAAAAGGGCAATAAATATAGATGAAACAAATTGGCAATTAGCGCGAACGTGCGGCTCCCGCGCTTTCCTATCCCAGCCGCCATGTTGGCAAAATGGACGCGCTTAATCGCGGCGCGTGCTTGCTGCTCACATTGTGTTTCACATTCTTTCAGATTACGGTGAGGAATCTTGTTAGGTATCTTCCACCTCATTGGCGTATCAGTTGAATTAATGCAGAAGTTGATTCCTGCATAATATCACCGTACATCCGTTGAGTAGAACAATGATATTGGTGCTAAGCCTGTCTATGGTGTAATTTACTGACCTTAGGTATGTGCTTCCAAGCACATGTTACCCTGAACGTTGTTATTATTATTTACTTATCGGAGGGATTTACACCGATCAAAGTACGAGATAAAATTCATTAATCGTGGAGTGTTTCGGTGACGATTATTTTATGGAATAATGGTACTCCCATAAAGTTGATGCAAATCTCACATCATATCTTCTTTAGTAATACACCCTTCAATAGATATTATGTAGATACGAACCTACACTTGTATACACTTCTACAGAGTATCCATCATACAAACATACTTACCGTACTCCGCTGGCTCAACGTCCCGAAGTGGGTCTTGCCCTCCAACATAAGAAGTCGCTACTTGTCTCTGTTCTGCGCGGTCTCTTGCCGCCCGGAGCTCGCGCAGGTCCTTGGACCCTTCGTCCTTCCAGCGATATCTGGGCCAACCGGTCTTTAGCCGCAGGTATGCACGATCCTCTCCCATTCTTAACCATTCTCCCACTCTTTCTAAGTGATCGAGCCAGCGGAGTCCTTGGGATTTGATTTCTCCGATGATGTACTGAACAAACTAAAATGAGGTATTCCTCTATAATAGCAACCCTACAACATTCGAAACCACCCGTGCTGCCTACCGCTGAGCGAGAATGTGACCCTATCTATGATCATCGACGCATTCGAGATTTACGGCCACGACCCCACGGACAAGTTAGACAACTTGTGGCTCTACCAGAGTGAGATGCTCAAGGTCAAGACGGCTCAGGACCAGGCAAGTATATTTACATGTCAGTATCCCAGAACCGCCAGAATCGCTCGTAGCTCCGACTGCCTGAGTGATGTTCAACGATCACGAAGGTTAAGCAACACAGGGCGCGTTCAGTGCATGGATGAGTAAACAGTCTATGACTAACGCTAGTGGCATTTTTCCGAGCGGTTCCGTGCTTCGCAAAGCACGTTAAGCATTTGGTGCCGGCTGCCGTAGATAGATGGCAGTCGTTAAGCCAAGTCAGAGGCCTTAGGACGGGCTTGAAAACTTCTGACAGTAAGACCAGCCACTAGTCTTGCAAGCCTCCACCATTCCGGACTTGGCCCCCGTGGTGGAGTATAGCCTTCTTCAGAGAAGAGACCCTTGCCACGCGGTGGGGACATACTGGGTTGATGATGAATCCCAGAACCATATTGGGATCGGCGGCGGTGAGATCAGGATGGCTGAAGAAACACCGAACCTTGGACATTGGGGAAGGTCTATATACCTACAGCAGTACTGGCGTAGTGACGTATTGGTTTGGAGCAAAACGGAGGATGTTGTTTCATAAGAGGTACAGAGATGATTGGGTGATTTCAAGGAATGCCCCAAGTAGTAATTAGGCTTACCACAAAAATAGATGGCATATTTGAGTTATGGATGCCGAGATCAACTACAAGCAAGGAGTGTTCTTGACTACACAAGCTACTAGGAAATAAAAAATAAAATAAAAGTTTGATTAACAAACGTTTTTAACTCGGGTTACCTACTTCAAAATGTTTCCTATACAACATAAGTGGCATAAACGTATAATCGACGTTAGCGAGACGCACAGAGAGCAGAGCCTCTGTAATTTTATTATACTATTAAGTATAGAACTACTTCGGATATAGTTAGAATATTTTCGGGGCTTAGTCGCGTAGTAATTTATTGCTATTTTACCTCGACGTTTCGACGACGTTACCATGATGACTGTAACGTCTTAGAAACGTCGAGGTAAAATAGCAATAAATTACTAAGCGATTAAGCCCCGAAAATATTCTGTGTGTACAAGTCGCGAAAGTTTAAAATACGTTATACTTCGAATATATTTTGCATTCCAGTATCTGATTAACGAGCGAGTCCACATCGCTTCTGACCACCTGCAAAGATTCGTCAACCTTCACGTTCAGGAATTGAAAGTAAGGAACCTTCACCGATTGAGTGACATGTTCAAAAAATTTGCATTGTTAAAAGACTATCAATAGCTCGAGTAGTAAGACATTGTACCTTCTTTCTATGATCGGAGCATTGTATTAATATATTAAGTCATAGCGTTTTTGATTTCCAGTGGTTTTTGGCTGAATTTGTGATTTTAAGTCTAGTTAAACTTCTGCTTCTCATTCCAACATACACTTCTTAAAAGATTGCTCCCGAACACAGGAGCAGAATGAACATGTGATATTTACGATTTAGGTATTATTATTTTAGGTTCTTTTAATAACCCTGGACGATGTCATAGACAACATGCTGACCATGTATGAAAACCATAACTCCATAGCTGCAGAAAGAAAGGCTACGCACACCGGTGGACCTGTTCCTATGGAGTTCTACATGAGTCAAGGTAAGTTTGGGTAAAAAGAGAAAATCGGAGCAACTTCCTTTTTGGCTTCTATGTTGACATGTCTATTTTCAGAATACTACTGTGGCAAGAACGTCTACATCTTCCTATCGGAACTCTACAGCGACATATACAACATGGGGAAGGGCCCAGCACCGTACTGTAAGGGAAGGGCCTTTGTTTTTCTCGGATTACTTCACTTCGCCGATGACAAGAAATACTACCTCTTGGATGACCCCAGCATCTCTTTTCCAATGGACAATTTCCTGCATGGCTTGGAGTGTCATGTCGGCGTTTGTATCTTCAGGTGAGTAGAAGCACAATGAGCCCAACAGGCTAAGCATGACTACTCGTCGATACGGCTTCTCATCGAGTCCAATCTAATAAGTTGATGAGAGGAAAGCCTGTTTTCCGTACCGCTATAAGATAAGGAAAAACAAATTAATTGACGCAATATTGCCGTAAGTTGCTGTTATAATGCTTTCACGCAGCTACGTCACGGCAGTATCGAGAAAAACTCCGCCATTGTCCGTCTTCGACTGTTGAGGCCAGCGGTACAAACCAGTTTTTCTGGTGCAATAGTCGCATATCGGTGTGTATTATTGGATAGGGATTACATTACCTTAGCCATGTCTGCGCCACGTGCTACGAGACGTTTTTACGTTTCAATAGAATGGAAAAGTCGCTCGGTGTATTGTGCAAGTGGCCACTCAAATTTCTGGAACCCCCAGATTTCCCTTCAAGAAAGTGATACAGAGAGAGCACGACATCCCCACCCTGCCCAAGGCGATCGTCAAGTGCGGCCTGGTGACGTACAAGCTGCCGCCCCTCACCGCAGCCTCTTGCATCATCGCCTCGGGCTCCTTCATCCTGGACTTCAACATACAGGGGCTGCGGTATCGGCACCATGACTACTTCTTGGCAAGTCGGGCAAACTTTCGTCATTGTATTCATTCAGAATTTCTCCCTTTATAAAACATTACTGTTTACCTTTACCACGAGACGATGTTTCCATCAACACACTTTATGCTTGGCACGAAATTGATATGCAGATTCGAGCTCATTGTAATTCTGTATTGAGATTCAGTGGGCCGAGTAGATACATGCGACTAAGTAAACAGTCATGACAAGAGGGTAAAGGAAAAAGAAAGACACCTTATCAACTATTGATGCAGGTAACCCTGGGTTTGAAGATTAGATTATTTGCATCGATTCAAATCAATGTCTTACTGTTTACACTAGCTAACCTATAGTAACCTTCTTCAACCTACATTTCTTTATTTCTTAACTCCCATTGCTGTGTGTAGGTCCTTTCTAATGCACCCCATTCCGTTCGGTCTTAGGCCTTTTGCACCCAGTCTTTTCCGGCTACTTTGACCATCGCCATTTTACCTTGTTGGTTGTCTGCACACACTTCTAGCCAACGTAACGAGCATTTACATTGTAGGTATATTTTATTACAGACTACACCGAATGGCGCAGCTTTCTATACAAAGGAAGAGCACACCCCGCTAGTCTGTCACCATCATGTCTGCGAGTGGAACTATACCAATCACTATGGCGGTAAATATCTAACAAATCTACACACCGGCCAAGTTTCAGACTCTTGAGCTAAAAACATCCGTAATCAGTGGAATATTGGTTCCATACCTTCCAGGTCCGTTCCTAATACCCGGTGACCCTGGCAAGAACATCAACCCGATCCCGCCCTGGCTGGAGCCGACGCCGCGACCGGACGTCGACGATACTAACTACACAGTACCTTGTAAGTCTTGGGTAGAATCTTCTCGATTGGAAAGACTAAACAAGCGTAAGACAGGCGTCCTTCACCTTCAGAGGGCGCCTTGCCTTGCAACCTTGTCAGGTAGGATTTCGGAACGATTACTCATCATGATCATGATGCCGAATGTAAAAAGCAAAAGGTAGAAATGTAGGATGTTTCTTATAACCCAACAAGTTTGAGAAAGAGAGTATCGATGTATTAGGTACCTAAACATTGAGAAGAGGATACATTTATTCATGGATTTACACCACATTACAGACGCGCTGGATGGGTGCCTATTGATGTACCCTCCCAATTACGGATCGATAGCGGGCAAGAGCTATCTTGACACCATAGACATGCACGACGATCGGTTTACCTGCAACCAGGCTGGCGGGCTAAGCAAGGTAACCCACAAACCGTTTCTCTTTCTTATTCATCGGTACGCTTTTGACAGAGCGGTCGCGGCGAATGAAGAGGCTTTACTGTAGGCTGATATTGCATGCCTCATGATGTCTTGCTATTCCTTTCGGCTAAATGCCGCTCTGGTGTAGTCATGCAGATGTCTGCCTACAGTGGACTAAGTTGTTAAGAAAAAATATAGGTACCATGAATATTCATCTCTTAACATGAACTCATGTTAAAATATAAACAAAAAAATATTTTGTACAATGTTCCGTTTGAGCTTTATCAAAACTTGCTAACCTGAAATTCCCCTCCCTGTACAGGGCCTGTACTGGTACCCGCAATGGATGGGTGCGCCACCACGGCACCCCTACATGATACCCGGCGGGCTGCCCGATCCCGGGGCCTACCCCAACGGCTACTATCCGCACCAGGTCGACGAGGTTATGGAACCAGACCATATATGAGCTGACTAAACGACGCCATCTTGTTTTCTTTCCACCTTTTGTTTTAACGAAGCGGATTGAAAAAAGAACCTGTGTAATTTCCTTTTTCTACCTACAATAGTGTTTTCTATCTGTCTACCTGAACGGCAGCGTGCCTTATGCTGTTTACCGAAAGAAGTTTACCAGGATCGTGGCAAGTGGCCTTGGTCTCTGCCTAGCCCTCCGGGACAAATGCGTGAGTTTATATGTGTGTATGTTTCTAAAACTAATAAACAGAGTATCCCCCCCTCCACAGATTGTCTACGTTTGTTAAGATTTTTACGCTAGATGGCGTTTTGTAGTACATGGAGAATAGGAAGCATCTTTATTTAGATTTTGAAATGGATGCCAAGTTTAACCTGCAACGTTCGTTAAGTCGCAGTTTCTATGCTACTTTGAATTAAACCTTTTTGATTCGAATTCATTTGATTTACACTATTTAGGTGGGTGAGGTGACCACTTAATTAAACGACTTTGCGGCTTATAAGAACTCTTGAATCTCCATGGACTTGCATAGAGTTATTAGTTAGAGCTTTAAACCACCTTTTCATCACTTATAAAGATAAGTTATACACTTATAGATTTTATTAAAAAAATACATATTATGATCTACTTCACTGCCACCCTTTTAATTGTAAATTTTGCACCACACTGGTAACATGTGATACTCCGTGTAGTTATAAATATGTCTATATAAAAAAGCATGTCTTAGTAGTGTCTAATAAACAGTTTATTGCACATTTAAAAACGGCTGATACTTTTACAAAAATATACACTTAAAAATACGAAATCACTCCTTAGATGTAACTTTCCAAAAATCGTCGCTCAATATTGCTACCTCGTGGCAAGATAAAGAATGCCGGTGTACCAGCTTTCAACTCGAAATATTTCAATAACAACAGATCAGCCAGCTTCGTTGTCACATCTATAACATGGGGCATCTTATCGTAACCTTCAAAATATACATTTACCGAACTAGAGCTATATTTACCATTCTCATCCCAAGGAGCGGGGAACAGCTGCTCAATTTGATTCAGCAGTGGGACGGTTTCTGGGCAACCTTTTATGAAATCTGTCATTTGATACTCAGGATAGAGAAATAAGACTGGCCATTTGAGGATGCCATCTTCTATGTGTACTACTGCGTCTTGAGCACCAGGCAAGCTCGGTTCCAGCTTGGACAGGTCAATGTCATCTTCGTCGTCGCAATTTGATACTCTAATGCCTCTATCTATGATCGCTTTCACTATGGACTCCTTTTGCTCATTCTTTTTCGTGTCCGACTTTTCCTTTTTCCGTTGGTCTCGTTGTTGCAATTGTTTCTTCTTCTTTGCATTGTTCAGTAGGGTCACCACGGTTTGGTCTGTGGGTTCTGTTTGTAAGTACTTTTGGCTGTGTTGTATGCAAGTATCATATTTGCCAGCTTCGAAAGCTGACTTTGCAGCCCTAAGCCGTGCCTTAATGTGGTTAGGGTTGAAACTTAAAGCTTTTTCGCTGTCAAACAGGGAGGATCGATAGTTTTTTAATTGGAAGTGGGCGGCAGCCCTGTTATTATACAAGCTTGCTTCCATTTCCGCATCGCCGCACTTGACACGTATTCCTTCTGTGTATCTGAAATTGATAAATTAGAATGAGAGAATTACTCCAAATACACAATACCTTTCCTTTTGTTCTACTGATTCACTTACTACCAAAACCAACAAAATATTCCATGTTACGTGAATTTTTAAATAATGCTGCATAAAACCTATTGACAGAATTAGAGAAAAGACACTAAAAATCTTACCCTATGTTTTTAAACATTCTTTTTTATTTATATTTCTTCTTACTTCCATCCAAACTTTATCACACAAACAAATAAAAATGTAAACAAAAGTATAAACTTTGTGTGGCAAAGAAAAATTTAATCAGGTCGCAGTGTTAGATAAATAAGCCCCAAAAAAAATTTACCCGAGCATTCAATGGGTCAGCCTCAAGAAGTCTGCCCATGCCCTGCACTATAACCAGAACAGTGCCAAAACGTCAGGAATAAACAAACAGATAGACAAAAAATTTGCTAGCAAATGAAGAAACAATACAAATAAATAAAATAGAAGTGATTAAGTTTATCTACATAAAAAACCCATTCTCTCTCTCTCTCTCTCTCTCTGAAAGGGCTAAAAAAAATTTACCTAATACTTATTATATTAAATCCTACTAAGATCCATAATGTAGATCTAAATGGAATGATAGGCAATGCAAATAATTCAAATAGAACCATAAAAGCCAAGCAACTTACCCCAAAATTGCGAGTCGATAGTTCTTGTGCTTAAAGTTGAAATTCCCATCTTCCTTGTAGCTAGTTGCCAGCTCGAGAGGTGTGTTCTCCTCCGGGTCATACTTGAGCTTGGCGAGGCCCTCAGCCAGTGGAGACATCTCTCCACTCTCTGGTGGTGACTTCATGAAGAATGGATGCTTGTCCATCTCTTCCTAGGGATTAAGAGTGAGTTAGTATGTGTGTCTTTCAGTATCAATTAATGTGTGGCTGTGAAAGTGTCTTTTCTGGTGATTAATGTTGACTTTCAATAATAATTTCCCCCTAATACAAACACTTGTCTTGATCTAAATCTAGCATTTGCAAATGGCATGCCACAAAGAGCCTACAACCTCGTTATCAACCCTCGTATGTCCGCACTGTTGGGGCACGAGTCTCTTCCTGCATTGCAGGAAGGTTACACCATACTCCACCACGGGGGCCAAGTCCGGGTTGGCGGAGGATTGGAAGACAGTGGCGGGCCTTACTGTCAGAAGTTATCAAGCCGCCCACAAGGCCTCTGACATGGTTTAACGACCGCCATTATATGACAGCCGACACCAACGACTTAATGTGCCTTGTGAAGCACGAAAGCGCTCGGAAAAATGCCACTAGCGGTAGCCACGGGACGGTCACCCACCCTGTACCTGACTGCGCTTGTTCTTTCTTAACTCAAGTGATTGATTTCAATCACTCAGTTCGCCTTGGCCACGAACGTTTCGACATTCTCATAACATGTCAATTGGGTAAGACTTGTAATTTCAAAATAGATAAACTGAGTTAGTTATTTCCATTAAATGAGAAGCAACATCTGTTATTCAGAAGTGCTCATGGCCTAGTCGAACCAAGTGATTGGAATTAATTATTTGAGTTAAGCAACAGCAGTCAGATCGTTTCCCTCAGTACGTCAGGATAGGTGAATGCGACTGCATTCACCTATCCTGACGTACTGAGGGAAACGATCGGAAAAATGTCACTAGAAGTGGTCACCTTTTTCCGATCGTTTCCCTGCTTCGCAAGGCATGTTAAGGTGCTCGTGCCAGCTGTCATGTAATGGCAGTCTTTAAGCCATGTCAGAGGCCTAATGGACGGCTTGATAACTTCTGACCGTAAGGTCCGCCACTGTCTCACAGTCATCCACCAACTCGGACAACCCGGGGTGGAGTATGGCCTAAACTTCCTGCGATACAGAAAGAAACCCGTGCATACGAGTGCAGTGGGACATACGAGGGTTGATATTGATCTGTTAAGAGTTTAGCAAAAACTGACATAAAATTGATTAGCTTTTGAAACCATTTCATAGAATCAACGCTCAAAACTACAAGCGTCACCATTACTAAAACATTAACCTTACAACAGCTTCACACTGACCAGAAATGTTAGAGAAACAAATGCTTACCTCCCATCGATCCTCCGGCCATCCCTCAGTGTATCTCTTACGCTCCAGGCCTTCAATGAAGTCGTCCAGTTCCTTGTCAAGCTTCTGGCACAACGCTAGCCGCTCTTCATCAGCCATTGGCTGCTTTTTCTCAGGTATTGTCTCCTCAGCCATGGTTAGTTGTTCTTGGTAAACAATAACCTATAAAGTCTTCTCAGTGAGCTCTGCTCCGGGTTACGAGTTGCTCAAGTAATAATTAAAAAAATGTTTTGGGTTCCTACTTTGCAGCTCGTTTTTGTATATATGGATCTAGAATTTTCCTTGTAAAAAACTACGATGAAACACGCACGAAAGTTTGGTTACCTATTTTCTATTTAGTTCACAGATTACATAGATAAAGATTCATGACGTTTTACTTTTTCTTTCAGTGTAGCCTACATTACGCCACAGATTACGCCTACATTGCTTCTTCTTTACATTGCCAGCACTAATATCACCCTACTACCATAGAGACACTCTGAAGTTTACATTAAAGCGGCCCACTCAAAACCCGATCTGCAGGGCCTGCTTGCAGTGTCACTGCCAAATCGTATTGTGTGTGTACCTGCAGTAGGCTTAGCACGCTGACCATTTTGCCTACTCTCTACTGTCACCTTAAACACTAAACAGTATTAAGATGACGTCACAGAGCGGTATCTTAGTGCGAACATTATATCAGTGCGAATATCAGTGGTATATCAGTGCGAACATGATGATCGCGGGAGACGTCTCGACGTAGAGGGGTTCTACCGTAGAGGGACTATCTACGGGTTCTACTCTATCTACGCGTCTCGACGTGCCCCCTTCTGTCAGTTTAATACAGTTTGTCTATGGTTTCCCGCAACGCCGAACATGCAAGTGTTTTTTTCTCGCAAAATGACAGCTTAACTTAGAGAAATTTCTCTATTGCTGTCGAGGGTAAAGACAAGGCTTTGAGGTTATAATTTCTCTTTGTTTCCGTGTTTTTCTTTTAAATAAAACATTTAGTTTTTTGTATTTGTTGAAATTTTTTGGGCTCTATCGGCTTTTCACGGACTGCTTTACCTCCTACAACGACGACTTTGGCTTCGACTGTGGCTGAAACCTAACGTACATAACGAATTTTATTGCTAAAATGGCTAGGGCGTATGTAAGATATCTTTACGCAATGAACACTGAAAAAGAAGCCCGAAAAAAAAAGCGGACGGAAGTGCGAGAGTGGGAGATGTCCCTCCCACAGGACATCCTCGATGAAGAGTTCCTTCAAAATTATAAAATAAGTAGAGATATGCTGAATTATATGTGCGAGGAGCTGCCAGAAGACCTACAGCTGAAGATATCTGATGGATATGCGGTGATTTTTAAAGAAATTGGATATGTACTACAACTTTTTTTATTTTCTTAGGTAAAGGTCCAGAGGGCCCGTTGGGTCATCTGTTCGGAAGTACATGATACGTTATACAGTAAAAAGGAATAAATTAAAAAGCATTACTTTGTATCCCTTCTGAGTTCTCTAAGCCTCCGTGTACTTTCGCACACATCCCTCCGATATGCACCACCGGGCGATACGAGGTGTAAAGTGTAAGGAAATGCGCGCCGAGATAGCGGTAAACTTGAAGCAAAGGAGTAGAACTTAAATATCGTAATATCGTTTACTCAGTTTTTTCGCTCCATTTTCAGTTGAGATTCAGAAAAAAAATTCATGACAGTTTGCTTGCGGAAAAAAGAAAACACGAGGAAAAATAAACGTTTCGGTATGTAGTCCAGTCATATATTTAAGCTAGTTGTCACTTCAGTCAAAACACTTAGGTTACACGTCTGTTCTTATGAAAAAAATTGTGATCAAAACGCATTAGAACCAAATGAACGAATGAATAGTGTTGTAATACAGTCGAAGTATACCGTTCGAGTGTGGCGAACCGAAAAAACATAAACATTAAAGTAATTTCATTTAATTGGCATCCCCATTTTGCCGCCTGCGGGATAGAATTTAAACAGGGTTTTAATTTCTCTTCTACTCATATCATGTTCGCTGTTGCGACAAAACTAATACTGCGGCAAAGAGTATGCCGCGGCGCCTGTCATTTTCCCGCATACTAGCGTGCTAAGCCTACAGGCCCTGCGGCAGGGCTGCAGAGTCGTCCTGCCACCCGACAAGACGATTTCCCCACTCCACATTCTGCAAGCAGGGCCATGTATGTGGCAATCGAGCCGATTTGTTCGATACTGTTTGGTCTGTGTGAGGCTTAAAAAAAAAGAATGTCAAACTTTCACGTTTTTGACACTAACCTAATGAAATTAACGCACTTTGGGAACAGAAAGATTTAGTTTTCTGTCTTATTTTTCAATCTTTACTGATTCCTTTCACGTAGTGAGCCGTTTTCAGCACATGTTCACATATCAATTCACAAATGGCGCTTACAGGCGTGGCCAAAGAAGAATCAGAATACGGCTGTCAAAATTAATTTGCTCTGAGCAAAATTTAACAGACGTGCCTGTTCTTGTATGGCCACGGCTGTAAGCGCCATCGCCATCTATAATGAATTGATTTGTGAACTTGTGCTGAAAACGGCAAATCATGCCCAATTCCAGACCAGCATCGACTCCAAAATATATTTCTACAATACCTAGATATACCTATATGAATTTCGAATTTAGGTATAAGCCATATTTTTTTAAAGGATTTTTTCGTTTTTAGTGCCTTAATGTATCATATGTCTTTTCATTTAAAAAAATATGCTTTGATAACACTGGAACAGTACCTGCGCAACCAGTGTCGTTGTCAGTGTCAACCTTGTTGAAATTTCATCAATTCAAAAAACCTCATCGTGAAGAATTTACATGCTGTTTGCTGAATGTAAACCGCGCTGCCTTCGCGCTGTGGTTGTAGCGAAGGAAAAGGCAGCGAAAAAGCTCTAATTCTCTATTACAAACCTCTACAATAGTTTAGTTCTTTGAGTATATTGATAATGTTTCATTGCATTTCGGTATGTCTTTTGAATGACCCGTTTTCAGCACAAATTCACAAAGCAACTCATAGACGGCGTTTACAGGCGTAGGCCGCAGAAGAACCGGAATGCGGCTGTCGAAATTAAATATCGAATAGGTGTAGTCCAGTCACGTCCAGTCACAACGGTGTTCAGGCGTGAAATGATTTGCAGGGACATGTGTGTCTATCAACCCTGCGGCAGTAGCGTGGCAGTGCCTGCAAGTGCAGATCGGGCTTTGAGTGGGCCGCTGTCCGATTTTTCGACGACGAAACGCAACCGTTTTTTCTGGAACGAAAACAGGTCCTCGAAACGGTCCTCGTTCGCAACTGGTTTCATTGTATGCGAACGAGCAAGGCGCAGAGGACGGTCAAACGAGTGCGAACGAGACGAAATCACGAAACATCGGAAAAAATAAGTTGTTTTACACGATATTCGACTGTATCCTCATAGACATAAAGATTACTTTATTGTATCACATACCAAAACGAATGGAACGAGCAAGGAGCCGATGACGACGTCGCAATGATCTCATTACGTTCTAGGCTCTATTAATATAGCACTAAAGGACATATCCGCGTCAAACAATCTAAGGACTGGTCTCGCGACGAACAAACGCTGGCACTGCTTTAGAGTCGCTGGCACTGCTTTAGAATGAAACGTAAAACGGTCATATCGTCGCGGAACACAAAACGGTCTTATAAAACGGTTCGTCTTTGCAACGATCACGCCTATTTATATACATCATGCATCTTCTCCACTTGAAAACCACTTGTGTGCCGTTCAAAGCTTTATGAGTACCTACACCGTTATACTCGTAGTTGGTTATAGTGGCCAGTTTCCTAACACCTTACGCGGCATGTTGATTAACCATATGTTTGTAAATTAAATTCTACTTCACAGCGAAGAGAGCGTGAAATGCTACGAGCATTTTTGTAGTGATTCTGGGATTAACATAAGAATGTGGAGTGCTTACGAACATTTTAATTCCAAAATTATATAAACAATTATTCAATAAAGAACTCCATTATGCCAGTGCTCAATGTACTGGCACTTTCTTGCCTCACGCTTGCAAAAGTACACCGGATACTGGGCCTTCTCCAGCGGATGCCAATAGTCCAGCACCCAGTCCGGTGGTTCTACTACGCGACCGTACGCCACGCCACCCGCAATACCAATGGAGTTAGGGACTGAAAGAAATAGGTTAATAGTTGGTTACGTACGTACGTTATCTTACGACAAAAGTAGGTCTATATGTAGTTAGACTTGGTTAGACCCGAGATTTTCCGCACTTAGTCTCATAGTTGAGAGTTTGAGACATAACAACATAACATTTTCATACTCGCACATACATTGCATCTGGCCCCACATTAAGATACCCTGTGTCGTGGGAACCAGAAACAACGACATCACAAACATGTACTTAAACATCCAAGACCTGGGGTTGTTTTTTTTCCCCAGCCGAGATTCGAACCCGGGACCCATCGTATATATGTAGCAAGCGCTGAGGTATGTTGACACTTCAGATACTAGACTCTCCTTACGATGTTTTCCTTCACAGTGCGCGAGTGTTATTGCTAAGTACCTACTATAAATTCACAAATGCACGTAACTTAGAAAACAAAGTCATCAGATCAGATCAGGTTCGAACCCACAACCTCCTAATTGAGAAGCCGGCGTTCTAGCGCCCCACTACCAGCGCTTCGAAAAGTAGGTATACAGTCGATAGGAATCTATTCTAATCTAATCTGGAAATCTACTCCATTTTTCTTGCTTTCAAAGTGTAGGTACCTAAAGGAAGGCCAATGAGACGAGATAAATAATGTAAACAAACGGACCGTTACTGAGTTACATTGCCATAGTGAGCGATTATTATCTCTGTCCTTGTTACACGTATGCGGTAATGGCGTCATTTGATCGACGACAGCTGTCGTTGCGTATTTCGTGGTACAGGAAAACTTTCAGTACGGCAGTTGTCAACATTTGGTGTCATCCGCCATTTTGTGAACTATAATAGTTCATTCACAGAGAATATAATCACATAGATTGCATTCGAAGTGATACGTATTTTTTCGTTTCCGTTTTTACTAAGTTTATGGTGTTTATTTACAAAAATACAAAATACAAAATACAAAATGTTTATTTTAACCACAAAAACACAGCAATATCTTTATGTTACATTGAGTATACAAGCAGAAGGTACATTAAAAAGGTGTTACAGTTTTTATGGCAGAGTTTACTACTATTTAATCCGTTACTGTTAGTATTCTTGTTGATTTTTGCTGTTATTGTAATTATTTGTTGGTTTTAACTATAGAATCACAGCCTGGCGGCTATAAACAGCCTAGGACTCTTCCGGTGAATCATGTTTGACTAAGGGCCGATTCGACCAAACTATTTATGCTTGGTATAAGCATAGGTCTATGGTATAAGTGCTAATCTTGGAATAAATCTAGAATTTAACAAGAGAATTTCTCGATTTATTCCAAGATTAGCACTTATACCAAGCATAAATAATTTGGTCGAATCGGCCCTAATACAGACGACAGCGATTAGAATAGGGAATCCGAAAATTGAATAACTATAATTTATTCAAATAAAAATTTTTAGAACCCCTGAATTTTTGTTCACATTCTTTATCTCTCATTGGCCTTCCTTTAGTCTATTTGGAAACCCGTCTATGAACCATTGTACCGTCCTGACACCATTTCAGATGCTCTCACGAACCGACGAACACCAGTTAGATCTTTGAAAGCTACTCTTAGACTAACAGCGGTAGCCAATATCGTAAACGGATAGGTACCTTTAGGAGAAGAGATCGATCTCAAAAATCGATTTAGGTATGTTATGATAAAGGGTCAGTTTCTGAATTGAGAATTGCGCTAAGTAAATAGTTAACTGTACTGCTGTCTCTTCGAATTTATCAGAAAAGAACGTGACCTTAGTGATATTCTCAATTCAGAAACCGGCTCATAAACTCACATTTAGCGACAGGTATCGGATGCTTAACTTTGAACAGCTCGTTCTCCCCGACCCAGAGTAAACGACGCTGCTCTTTCGGGTCAGACACGCAACTGTTCTTATCGAATTCGTTACGTAACATGACTTGGCGGTAGCGAACAGCGTTTCTGCAAAAAGCAAACGTGCCTACCTTGATACCCGCAGGCTGTAGTTCCATTGACAATGGACAATTCCATTTCAAAATAAAAAGAATAAATAATTTATGTAGGTATATTTCAGTATAAGTATTATTACTGCTGTTCAGACTCTCCAAGGTTTGCTAGAAGAAATCTTTTACATAGGTACAGAGATAAGCTTTCATTTATACATGTTATTTATTATGTAATGTTTTGTTTAATGTTTCGTGTGCAATAAAGTATACCTAATAGTGTACAAAATGTTACTTGTAGGTACATTAATTTATTAGTTTTTGTTGGAAGGATTTGATTTTTTCTATAATTTAACTAATCCATTAAATGCACAGATATAGAACTTAGAACAATAACTTTATTGTTCTGAGATAAAGAGCTAGTCTCAGTTCAGCCAGTGACCTTGATCAAGCTCTGATTGATGCCACACTGAGAGGAAGCATCAAATATTCGAATATCCGTCAGTTTGGTCCATCAGTCCACTGGATGGACAATCAGTCTGCCGTCAGTCTTGACGTCAGACTGAACGTCAGACGAAAAGCCCGTTCCCGTGTCGTGCTCGCGGGCTTCGAAGTACCTAGTATTATAGTCTTTAACCCAACCAGAATTTAAACTTATTTTAGTTGGCGACGTTGCGGCCGCACGTTGCGTCGCTAAACGTTGTAATGGGGATAGTCCCTGAATATGGTAATTAGAGCCACCAGTTACCTATAAACGTAGTAGCCTTCGAGCGTGCGCAAAGCTCTCTTGTATAAATTACAGACTCTTTGAGCATGGGTAGTAAGCTCGGGGGCAAAATTCATCTTTTATTGTTTAGTTTCCACTTTATCCATTGAAAAAGGGAAAAAGAATAACATTGAAACACATCCGTGCAGTCAATTGACATAAATGACAGAAGAGAAAATCACAGATTAAAAAGAAGACGGAAAGAAACTAACACAAAGAGTTCATACTGTGATTATTTCTAAATACTTGTTTCTTTTATTCGAAGTTGGTTTTCCTACATTCTCTAAACTTATGTTATAGCGAAAAATAAAAATAAGTTACTACTTTTATTATTTATTGATAGGTAACATAAATGTTATTTACTATATATCATCAGTCCATCCCATTTTTACATACAGATTTGTTTATTTACAACTCAATAGAATAGAATTGGTAAATAAAACTAAATATGACTTCGAGAACATTTCCATACTTTTTGTAAAACCCTTAACTTATTTATCTACTGATGCGAAAATATTTTATGGAATTTCCTTTACATAATATATACCTATTCTTTAATTTACATTTTTAACCAGGAGAATAAGACTACTTCTTTGAAACTCTGTGTAGAAGTTTAATTTATTTACACAATTTTTGCATGAATTATTATTACAGAGAGCAGTTAATAGATAAATTATAAGGTACCAACACAAAGAGAAATAGGGCCAGTTTCTGAATGGAGAATTTCACTAAGCAAATACTTAAGTGTAGCCAAGTTTTTACTTAAGAGACACTACGAATTTCTCAGCAAATAGTGTGACACAACGTTACTTGAGTATTTAATTCGCCATTCAGAAACCAGCTTATAATCTTAATCATGTCAAATAATAATTATGTTTTATTTTGGCGGCAAATCATAGTTAAGTCTTTCTCTATATACTGTAAATGCACTTAATAAATATGGAGCTAGGAAATTTAAAATCATAGTCAATTTAAAAACTACATAGAAAATCACTTAGCACAAACAACAAAGTCCACAGTTTTATTTAAAAAGCGTTTATTTAAAAAGGTCTTACGTGAAACGTCTGTAAATAGCGCCACCAATAGAATAAAACTAATAACTTGTTTTATAATACGAGATATCTTAACAACTGTGACAACTATTTTTAGAACCAACAGGATCAATAATCTAGGACTTTAATTGATTTCCGCCAAATTATAACACCCAGGATATATAAGTTATATTCTAGGCTGTATGTTCTTAAAATAGTAGTCACGTTGTTAAAAAAACGTTTCATAAAACAAGTTATTATTTTCTTCCATTGGTGGTGCTAGTTCTGTGCCCTAAGCGCCTTAAGTAAGCGGTATTTTTAACCTTAAACTGCGCAATGTGATACATGGCACTAGCGGGCACGAGTCATGAGGATCTAAGTAATGTCTACTGTGCTCTACCGAATTGCAGGCGACACATAGTTACAGTGCTACACAAGAAATAAGTCTCGCGGATGTACCTGCGCAGATGACCAAATTTTGGATGTGCGGCAAGTTGATCGACCAATCAGATAGTTTCATTTTATGGCAGGCCGCGCGCCTTTCTTGCCATTGGCTGATTCAAAGTCATCGATGCAGGTGACTATTGGTTTGGAAATATTAGCGTGAGCGAAATAGGTAGTGCTACTGCGGCAATGAATTCTGCACCTTAACCGTCAGCTTCGGGTACTTTCGTTACACTTCTTCCTAGTCTGCGCGAACGTAGATTCCCGAAGGGACTTTTATGATGTGTAGTAATGTACAGCCCTGTGCTTAGTGCGAGTTTGACAGATCCAATCGAGTAACTTTACTACCGCGTTAATCGAGCATTGAGTAGTGAGTATGAGTAAGTTACAACTCGTACTCGCGTTTATTCGTTTTTTGGCTGGTAAACGTTTTCACTTCTCAACGTAAACCATTGCAACTCGCACTCAGCAATTTTAATTTCCATACTTGTCGCTAGGTGGCGCTTCCTCGATGCCATAGAAATATGAGTTTACGTTAACGCGATCGAGTAGTTAAAAAACTCGCACTAAGCACTATGGCCGAGGCGACATGTTCTTGTTGCATGTTGTTTTAGCAAGTAAGCACAACCGACTACGGAACTGGAAGACGTTTCACGTCAAAAATATTTTTCGCACATTCTTGCGGGCCCATTCATAAATTACGTCACAAGATATTTGGGGAGGGAGTTGGCCAAAAAAGTGTACGAGTAAAAACTTGGACTTTAAATATTATTCACTGTATAACTCTCACTCTACACCTATAGAATTTATGCGGTAACGATCGGAAAAGGAATCATTTGCTAAATTTCAAACTTAAGGAGGTTAGATGAAATTAACCTTGAAATTTTCTGTAGAAATATTTTCTAAAGCTATTTTAATGTTATAATTTCGATATAAATATGTGGCGTCTCACAAATATGAGCGCGTATGACAAGGACGGGGGAAGTCTCCATAAATCTGCTCTGTAACTTAATTTATGCATGGCTTCAAGAATCAAATTTAGAAAATACCTAATTATATAGTAAAATTTAGAAAACGTGTTTATAATCTTAAAGTTCGTCAGATGAATATAAAAAAAAACTAATATACGCGCCGAATGGATAACTTCCTCCTTTTTTGAAGTCTGTTAAAAATAGTATGTAATGCACTATCCCTACCCTTTCCCGTTCCATAAATCACTAGATTTTATACCTAAAATAATGACTTCCACTCCCTGGTGTTCTTAGGACCAACTATTGTGCCGCCTCCAGACTACTCGCGAAGTTCCTCGACAATATACGAGTACTCGGGGAAGTTGACCGAGGTCCGAAGTACGTCGCCACACACTCGTTTAACTTCGCGAGGAACATTGGCGCGGCACGACTCCTTTGACTCGGGCGCAAAAACCGACAACAAATGGAAGTCGCCCGTGGCGAGCCGAGGTTGGACGAAGTGAGACGAAGTGCCTCTCCACACTATCGTATTTGTCTTCTTCTTCAGGCTATATTTATTAGTCCACTGCTGGACATAGCCCTGCCCTAATAAGCGCCATAGCGCAAGGTTGTGCAATCATTTAGTATTTGTCTAACCTCGGTCAATTTCGCGAGCAGTGCGGAGGCCACATTGAATTGAGAATTGCGCTAAGTAAATAATTAGTCTCTTCATTTTTTCAGAAAAGAGCCTGACAGAACGTTACAGTCTGTTAGCTTTCAGAATACACTTCGGCTACTATCGCATAGGATCGGATATATTCGTGTAATAGAAATATCGGAACTAATAATATTACACTTACTTTTTCTTAACTTTTCAAAATAGTGAAGAAAAGATTTATACAGAGCAGGAAGTAGTATTACACTCGTGTGCTTTCGGCGAAAACCGAAGCCTACTCTAGAGCCCGAGGTATATTCTAAAGGCTAAGAGACTGTACTTAAGTATTTACTTAGTAAAATTCTCAATTCAGAAACGGGCCCTTAGTCACTTCTTCTACAATCACAGTGAAAAGAAATCCCCAGGTTACATCCCAGCAAAAACAATAGTTCGATTCACAAAAGAATATTGTTTTTTTCGTAAAAAAATTCTAAATTGCAAGTTTTTCTCGAAGCTTTGACCAATCGCGCGGCCGATCATATTTTTTATGTAACCTTCAAGCGTCCCACTGAAGGGCCCAGGCCTTCTCTCAAAGAGAGAGTACGGGCTTAAATACGACGCGTGCCCACCGCGGATTGGCAATTTCTGTTCGGTAGCTGAACACCTCAGACTCTCCGGTTTCCTCACGATGTTTTCCTTCACTTTAGCGAGTGGTATTGCTACTGTAACTTCACAAATGTACATAACTTAGAAAACAAAGTCATCGGTATTTGACCGCACTGGGTATAGAAACTCAGAAACTTACTTATCAGAAACTTATTGTTAGGCCCGGCAGTTCCAACTATAAATTGTAAAACGACAGTGCTACTACGGAAAAACCGGTCACGTGTGTGGTGGAAATATTCACTAATAAAATAGGTGTATTTATTAGTGAATATTTAAATATTTTATTTTGCTAAATACTTAGGTATTTAGCAAAATAACTAAGACAAATATTTAAATATTTGCCAAACCGCGGTGGGCACGCGTTGATTGAGCGATGCCCCTAAAGCACTCGGAGGCAGTTTATTTAATCTGTGATTACGTGTTTTCCTTGTGAAATCTCGACCAGACTGTTTTGTGAATGACGCCATTGTTTATCTCATATTTATTGTGTCTCATATTTGGAATAGCGAATAAGCTTCTCATCTATCTATTTTAATCGGCACTTCGCATCGAGTTTTATAAGGAATCGTGTTTTTATAAAAAAAATACCGTTATTCTTTTGGCGTTACTAGCCAGTCTCCAAGAAGTATAACTATCTCGGTGCGTTCACAGCTCGTTCGCATACAACTTATCAAAATCCTCCATGGTCGGTTGCGCCGGCTTTTCTTTTTCACTTTGTTCCAAATTCGAATTCGGAGGCGCCGGCGCCGCCTCATTGGTGGGCCGGATGACCTTAATGTAGTTGACGGGTACAAGTCCTGCGAACTGACGATCGGTGGAGCCCATAAGCCATCCTGAGTTCCATAGGTTCCCTTGGAGGTGTTGGGGAGCCAGGAAGAGGACCTGGTTGGCCGAGAAGCTGACTTCCTGGGGCGAGGTTGCTTGGAAGTCGTAGTTGGCGACTGCTCGTAGTGGTTTCTGCCAGGTCTTCGGGTCGCTCACTGTACGAGGGAGGAAAACGTAGATTTTTAATAAAATCAGTGATTATTCTGTATGGGGAAGAAAAGGTAGATTTTTAATAAAATCTACCATTATTTTGTATGGGGAAGGAAAAGGTAGATTTTGAATAAATTTTTCCATTATTCTGTATGGGAAAAGGTAGGTAGGCAGGTAGGTAGGTAGGTAGGTAGGTAGGTAGGTAGGTAGGTAGGTAGGTAGGTAGGTAGGTAGGTAGATATGTAGGTAGGTAGGTAGGTAGGTAGGTAGGTAGGTAGGTAGGTAGGTAGGTAGGTAGGTAGGTAGGTAGGTAGGTAGGTAGGTAGGTAGGTAGGTAGATAGATAGATAGATAGATAGAGAACACTTTATTGTACATAAAAAAGGAAATTACACAGATATTTCTTAACCTAAGAGTACAGACGGCGGCCTTATCACTAAAAGTGATCTCTTCCACACAACCTTTGGATGGACTGGAGCAATTTATTGGAGAAGGAAGTAGATTTTTCATGACATCCTCCAGTATTCGGTCTTTTTCTATTTCGCTCTCTATCTCTGAGGGTAGGCCTTTGCCTTACGTGGGGACGAATATAGACTGTAAGATAAGATAAGAATATTCTTTGTTGTACACTGCAAAAACCAAATACAAAACAATTGCAAATACACATAGACAATTGGCGGCCTTATTGCTAAAAGCAATTTCTTCCAGACAACCTTACGATGGAAAGTTGCTAAAGGAAATTAGAAAGACGGGTAGCCACTGCAAATTTGAATATTGATACATACTTATACTTAATTATAAATACACTTACATACTTAAATGTTTTATAAACATTTACAGTCCATATACGTTTTATAAACATTTACAGTGATTCAACATGATTCCCATAGGAAACAATCATGTTTCCTATAGGAATCATGTTCTTATAAGCAACACCGTTAGTGCGCTTTTCTTGTACAAATGTGCCGTTCATATTCGGTTTTATTGATCCTATCAACTTGATAAAACGTGAGTAGGTAATGGATTAAAAAAAGACGAAGATAAAACGTTTATTGACATAAAATATTGCATCATGTAATGAGCCCACGCTACATAGGCGATGCCTGTCCCGTGTGGAATAGGAATAAGAAATTACAAACTCTGGACTTCGCAAGGTAGGCAGACGCTGCGCCACAGAGGTCGTTTGAAATAACGATAAGCCAGTATACTCACATCGCTCCTGTATACTGTTACTGAGTCGACTGAACATTCTCAGCAGGAGGTAGGGGGCAGCTGTGATCACTCCAAAGAACAAGAGAACCGGCCAGCCGGAGCCCTGGGCTTGCTGCGCGGGAGTGGCCGTCCCCGCCTGCGTCGCCGCCACCGCCTCAGCCCAAGCCTGGAAAAGGCGTCAGGGGTCGAATGAAGCTATTAATGGAGATGAATGGAGTTTTTAAGCCATTTTTTCTCCAAAATTATCTAGATTTTGAGATCGACACCTAGTTTGAATTGCAACGTTCATTAAGCCGCAGTTTCTGCGCTACTTTGAATAAAACCTTTTCATTTCAGTTCAATGACTTTGGAATAAATCCATAATGATTATAATATTATTATTTTTATTATTATTATTTTTGTACGTAATACAGAGAATATTGTAAAGAGGTTCGAAATTTCACTGATGCCGGTGAGCCGCCCATTAGCTCAGTTGGAAAGAGCGTTGGCACGGATAGCCAGAGGTCGCGGGTTCGAATCTCGGCATGGGTGGAATTTTTAGCCTCTAATTAGGTTTATAAAATAAATTCATAAAGTTCATAGAAAGTTTGTGCTCATGAAGTTTACACTTCTCTGTGGTCATAGGAGGCCAGAAGCGAAACTTAAGACTTTTTTTTATTTTGAGATCGACACCTAGTTTGAATTGCAACGTTCATTAAGCCGCAGTTTCTGCGCTACTTTGAATAAAACCTTTTCATTTCATTTCAATGACTTTGGAATAAATCCATAATGATTATAATATTATTATTTTTATTATTATTATTTTTGTACGTAATACAGAGAATATTGTAAAGAGGTTCGAAATTTCACTGATGCCGGTGAGTCGCCCATTAGCTCAGTTGGAAAGAGCGTAGGCACGGATAGCCAGAGGTCGCGGGTTCGAATCTCGGCATGGGTGGAATTTTTAGCCTCTAATTAGGTTTATAAAATAAATTCATAAAGTTCATAGAAAGTTTGTGCTCATGAAGTTTTCACTTCTCTGTAGTCATAGCAGGCCAGAAGCGAAACTTACGACTTTTTTTTATTTGATGATGAATGGACGTGTTTATATTCGATTCAAAGTCACCGACCGGGGCGTAACGGTTCAGGTTCGTTTCAAAAAGTGCGCCTAAAGAAGTTGGAACTTGAACTCTTCCGAGACGGCTTCACCGTTTTTTTTATGTTTTAAACTATTTAGAGGCTAAAAATTCCACCCATGCCGGGATTCGACCCCGCGACCTCTGGCTATCCGTGCCAGCGCTCTTTCCAAGTGAGCTAATGGGCGACTCTTCTATGTCCTTAGCACGGGTTAGTGCATTAAAAAGAATTGAATTCATAATTTACTAAGCCTATTCCAATGTACATATACGGCCTTGGCCATTGACGGCCTCGGTGGCGCAGCGGTTTAGCACGCTGACTGTAAAACCGAAGGTCTCGGGTTCGATCCCCGGCCGGGTCAAACTAGGAAACGAACTTTTCTAGTTTGTCTCGGGTCTTGGATGTTATCTGTGTATTTATTGTATTAAATCTATCGTCGAGTTAGCACCTATAACACAAGTCATTTAGTTGTACTTAGTATAGGGCTATCGAGATATGTGTAATATGTCCATGAATATTTACTTATTTACTTATTTTACATATAAGCTATATTATTGTTAAGTTTGATTAAAATCCATTCAGTAGTTTTTACGTGAAAGAGTAACAAACATCCGTTAATCCAAACTTGCAAACTTTCGCGTTCATAATATTAGAAGGATTAAACGGGTCAAATCGCTACCATGTACGCGCATAGCGAGTCATTACCATATTAAAATACAACTGTTATTTTCTCAAAATGTGTCAAACCGGACGTATTTTTAGCAAAACAACACAATCTTATCTTCGGACAACTAGCAGATTCAACACGCGTAATAAAGAAAGAGCAACTGATAACTAATGTATCACTCAATGTCTTGTACTTACATACCTATTATTATACTAATTCTTACCATACACAATGAATTTACTACATGCCTAGGATCGAATACAGCTTTTGCTTGCAGATGTACCATGCTTCGAACTTCGGTCATTCTGCCTATGTATACATTTTCCTATATATCGGTTGCTATATAGTATAGCGAAATTGAGATAAGGACGTGCATGATTTAGTTAGGTAAAAGACATAAAGATGTATACATTTCGTAGGAAGATGTTCATATAAGTATGATTGTTACCTGAAGGGTTAAGTAAGTTACTATTAGAACCTATTTTTATAAAATCATAGTAACCTATTACACGAGTATAATATTGCCAATATCTGGTTAGCATCGTATAGATGTGTCAAAGTTCTAGTGGTTAATATAGATTGGTGCAACTTACCTACTTCGCTAAATGCTAGTATATTTTCTAGCCTTATAATAACTCGTTTAATAAATCACTAATATTTTCACCGACAATGACTAACAACTGTGACAGATGAGCATGATGCAACCACTGTTCGTTCTCAGTGCGGCGATCGCAATTTAACTGTGACAATACGTTTTACAATTCAAATTGGCTATCGACCAGTGTTGATACGATTTGATTCTGAGAGGAAATCCACTGTTCCAGATGGCGACACAGGCCCACATGGTTATCTATATTATTTGCCAATGATTCATGAATAATCTGTAGGATTTTAACATTTAATATTGCAATAACGTTTTAAGTGCAGAAGATATACTTTCGAAATAAAAAGGACTCGAAAAACAGTTTCATTTTGTGTATTTAATCTCCATAGTAAGCAACACTCTTTTAAGATATAACTCAGAAAAATTTTTTTTGGCTACTTTAGGGTAATATAACAAAATTAAAACTGTAGTATTAGTTTTGCAGATCAGTTCAGTATTGTCGTATTTAATTGCGTAACTGTGATCTAAATTTCCAGTTATTTATCAATTAATTTATTTATTTATTTAGAGATCTATGTTAAACCAACAGCTATTACAATAACATAGAATACTTTTAATTAGGATTACAACGTATCTATAAGGTCTCTTTTAAGTCGCAATGGTCTAGCAAAGCAAGCAAAGAAAAGTGTCAAGCTGCGCGGAAACCTTGCCTAACTAACTTAGTGTTGTTTGGTATTTAAAAACATTAAACGAACTTTAAAAACCTATTTAGAGGCTATAAATTCCACCCATGCCGGAATTCGAGCCCGCGACCTCTGGCACCTTAGCACGGGTTAGTGCATTAAAAAAAAGAATATAACGAACTGTTATTTAGAGAAATAGATACATTCTGTATGCATGTCCATATCTTCTATAATATAAAAATGAATCGCTGAATGTGTTGGTAAGCGCAAATCTCAAGAGCAGCTGAACCGATTTCGCCAATTCTTTTTTTAGAATATTAATTGAAGTACGAGGATGGTTCTTACGGAGAGAAAAATAAATAAAAAAAGGATAATAATAGGAAATAGCGAACTTCGTAGCGACGGTTAGGCGCTACGAAGTTCGCTGGGGCACCTAGTCTTCTATAATATAAAAATGAATCGCTGAATGCGTTGGTAAGCGCAAATCTCGAGAGCAGCTGAACCGATTTCGTTAATTCTTTTTTTAGAATATTCGTTGAAGAACGAGGATGGTTTTTAACTGAGAGAAAAAAAGAATCGACTGTTAGGCGGTACGAAGTTCGCTGGGTCAGCTAGTAATATAATGAAAATTAATCGCTAGTAATATAATGAAAATTAATCGCTGAATGTGTTGGTAAGCGCAAATCTCGATAGCAGCTGAACCGATTTCGCGAATTATTTTTTTAGAATACTCCTTGAACTACGAGGATGGTTCTTACGCAGAGCAAAAAAAGAACCGACTGTTAGGCGGTAAGAAGTTCGCTGGGTCAGCTAGTATATAAATAAATATGCTGTACAACAATTCTAGTTAGGATTTTCAAGCCGTTAACGCGCTTGCTATCAAGAAAGAGGTCGGTTAAAATGGCCTCAGTCTGGGTGTACAGTCTATTTATTCTTACTTGTCCAATTTAGTAAACAAGATTCTACCCGTAAACTGTAACTTTTTAGTCCAAAACTGCCATATTTCCATAAATGAAGTAACTTGGAACACTCTTTTAGATAACACGCTGCCAATTTTATAAACATAGTTCATGATAGTTCATGAATTTGCGAGAAAATGTCTAGTTTAGGCATCTAATCTCAATTTTAAGATTAGAATCTTGTTTACTAAATTGGACAAGTAAGAATAAATAGACTTGTTTATTCATGTTTGTGACATTCTTGCTAGGTACAGAAAATCCTAGTTTGGGACCAGGCCAAGTGATTATGTTGTGTTATTATTATTATTATATTTTTGAATAGCATGCTAACCAGATTTATAGTTCATGACTTCATGTAAGTGAAAGTAGTTTTCCACCAGAAAGTGGGTGTAAGAAAGGAAGAATAAATAAATAAATAGCTCACTGACTACGAAAGATTCAAATAACAGCCATTATTTTACTTGTACACTCTATTGGACAAGGCCAGAATGTATTTATTAGAGTCGAGACTGAGAATTTTACGCACTAACCGATGTCTTTTTAAGACTTGGAATGACCTTCGCAGTATGTTTTATAGCATAGAATAATTATGTTTTCTTCCATCCCGTCATGTACCAATGACATTTTTTTTCTAAGCGACGTAAGTAAAATTGTTCGTCGCAATACCAGTAGCTAACAGTTAAGGAAAATATCGTGAGGAATCCCTGGTATCGAAGGTACTTGCAAGATACAATGGCCCAACCATGAGGGTGGATATCTCAGGAAATTAAATAAATCAATAAATCATTAAAGCGCTCGTGGCCTAGCGGAACCGAGTGATTGGAATCAATCACCTGGCTTAAGCAACAACAGGCGCGGTCAGGTACTGAATGGGTGACCGTCCCGTGACTACCGCTAGTGGCATTTTTTCCGAGCGCTTCCGTGCTTCACAAGGCACGTTAAGCCGTTGGTGCCGGCTGTCATGTAATGGAAGTCGTTAAGCCATGTTGGAGGCCTTATGGGCGGCTTGATAACTTCTGACGGTAAGGCCCGCTACTGTCTTACAATCCTCCACCAACCCGGACTTGGCTCTCATGGTGGAGCACGGCCTAACCTTCCTGTAATACAGGAAGAGACCCATGCCCCAACAGTAGGGACATATAAAGGGTTGATATCGAAATAAATCAACCTAGTATACTTTGTCTAAAAAGTGTAGAAATTAAAGAGTAAGGTTTTGCGCAGACTTTTTGTTTGTGTTAGTTAATTTCTTGCACTTGCAAGCAGTATAAAAATAAAAACTTCAGTCATTGCATTAAAATTATGCATTGTACTTAATCAAAGGTAGTAAATGGTCGTGATTTTCGTTAATACCAATAATAAAGTTTCACTTCCGGTTTCTTGATTTTTTTGACAAACTATATAATGATCATTAGTACCTTGAACTCGGGTGGGGGTGGGTCTAATTCTCTTTCACTTACCCGCGCTTATTTCCTCTGCACCGCTTTACACTCCTGAATTAGATGCACACCTATCTTGTTGATAAATCCCAATCAACAGGTTGGCAAAATGGCCTTGAGGGCAGCGGCCTCCGCGATGACCCCTCAAGGCAAGACTGCTGGCACTATCCTTCTCGAGGTTGCCACCCGTTTTGGTCTGGTTCCCTCAGAAACAGACGCAACAAAAACAATCAGTCGCACTCCCTGCTTACATGCACTCCCTACCCCCGCCGCATCCCATATCCTATCCCTATCATCACCACTTTTAGTGGGTGCTTCGGCGCCCCCAAGGATCCCGCTCTGCCGGTAGCAGAAACAATCATGGAAGGTGAACCTAAAAAGAAATTACCCCAGGAGGGTACCAGCGCCGCTGGAGAATCCCTCCCCGAGCAACGCTCGGGCTGCCCCACGTATTCTGGGGGGGGCAAAGGCCACCTGCCTCGTGAGAGGCCCCTAGCTGTACCGAGTGAACGACCACACGGTACGGCCTCCGCGGAAGGACAACCGTCGTCCGCCGCCAAAGTCGACGCTCCACTAGAGCCGAGGAGCCGCCCGTCTCGGGTTGTGTTGCCCCCAAGCTCGACTGGACAGAAGGGAACTCCAACCGACGCTCAGAGGAGCCGCCCATTCCGGGTTGAGCCCCCAAGAGCAGCCGGTTCGGCAGTAGATAAGCACCCGCGTTCGAATGCGCCGAGGAGCTGCCCGCAATGGGTTAAGCCCCCAAGCGCAAGAGAGCACGGGCGCCCTAGTGACCAACACCATAGACAGCAACCGCCAACGACAGCGAAGAGCCCGTCAACGACCACAGACGAACCCCCGGGCCTACGCAATGTGAGCGACATGTGGGACTCGATGAAGGAATACCGGCCCAACTACAAAAATCCTGCAGCGCAAAATCCGGGGCCCTCAAGGGATAGGTTCAACCCATCACAAACGGAGGAAGAACACCCACCCAAGCGCAGGAAATACAAACGGAATAAACCCCGAAAACATGACATCAAAAAGTTTGGACATCTGGCCGTCCGACACTACAATAAGCCGCAAGACACACCGCCAGAAACAACCACATCCAGCGGCACTCAACTGGTAGCGATGCCATCTACGTCGGCAGGGACCAAACCAGAAGACACTGCCCCAAGAGCGGGACCGTCAAAGCGAGCACGCCTCGACGATACCATCTCCCCACGGGGAGACAGTAAAAAACCAAGGGCAGAGATAAGCTACGCCGAGGCAGCGAAAGCAGATCAGATCCTGATCATAACGACTCAGGAGGCAGGAACCCTTGGCGACCATGCCAAAATGGTCCTCGACGCTATGGAGGATCTGATGATCGAAGAGATGCTCTACGACAAACATAAAGGCAGGGTGTTCCGTGGAAAACCCACCATACACGAGGGTAACCTCCGATTCTTTTACAGCGACAAAGCGGACTTCGAATGGCTAAGGGGGGAAGTAGCCAAGATCACCATACCGGGGGACAAACTCATAGTCGTCAGACCTGAGGATGTCCCACGGAGGGTGAGCTGTGGCATTCTGATCCCCGGAACCAGACCCCTGAAGGTCATTTTCGGAATGCTAAGGCACCAAAATGAATGGGCACAGGCGGACAGATGGATACCAGGGAGAGTGGTGATCACAGAGAACACCTTCCTTATGTTCAGTGTCCCCGAGGAAGTCGCCGTTCTTATGGCAAAACGCGAACGCCGGCTGGCATATCTATACGGCTCGGTGTATGTCAAGTTCCGATGGCGGGGCAACCAATTCCGAGATCAGCTTCCACCCCCGCTCGGTACTACACAAGAGGAAGAGAACACCCCCGCCTCCGTCCCAACGGACAGTGCGCAGGATGCGGAGAAGAACACAGCAGACGCACCGCAAACGAGTGACAACCCCACAAGCAGCCCGACGCGACCCTCCACTGGAGAGATTTACCCGGAGCTAGACGCGGATGAGACTTGGTCGCGGAGTCTCAGCCAACTGTACCTGGAGGAGGAGAAGACCACCGATGGCGGCGTCTTCACCCAAGACAGTTAAAGCCATCCAGATAAACCTCCACCACAGTCGCACCGCAACGGCTCAACTGCGACGCTGGCTGGAGGAAACAAACGACGAGGCAATTGCCTTGATCCAAGAGCCGTGGGTCAACGGCAACCGCATATGCGGCCTCAACAACATCGGAGGTAAGCAAATTGCTAACAATGACCTGGGCCACCCCAGAACTTGCATTTATATCTCCAAAAACATAAAAGCACACGCCTTAACACAGTTCTGTTCCAGAGACTTAACAACTGTCAGACTACAAACAGACTCAGCGTCTGGCCTACCGGATGTGGTAATCGCCTCCGCATACATGCCAGACGGAGAGCCTGCTCCACCACACGAAACCGCCAGCCTCATACAACACTGTGAACAACACAAGGCGGAACTGATAGTTGGCACGGACGCAAATGCGCATCACTCCCTATGGGGAATGGATCGCGACAACGACAGAGGTGAGGAACTAGCTTCTTACTTATTCTCGACTAACCTTAACATTCTAAATATAGGTTCAAAACCCACATACGTCACTAGACGTTACAGAACTATTATCGACCTTACTTTAGCTACCGATAAAGCCTCCGAGCTGGTCTCAAACTGGCATGTGTCGGAGGAAGCCTCATGTTCAGACCATCGCTGGATCTGCTTTGAACTACGCGCCTACACACTCGACCCGACACCCCGAAGGAACCCACGTAGAACCAATAGGGTAAAGTACAATAAAACTTTAACTAGCAATCTGGAAAACCTACGGGTACCAGAGAGAATTGTTGGCACAAGTAACATTGAGGAACAGGTGACAAACCTAACATCTACAATCATGCAATGTTACCACGACGCATGTCCTCTTACCGGCCCACCCGCAAAGCCCAAGGACGGCCAGAACTGGTGGGGTCCTGAGCTACAGCGCATACGGCAAAAGGTTAGAAGACTACTAAACAGGGCAATGAACACCAGTAGCGACATAGACTGGGAAAACTACAAGGAGGCCAAGGCGCACTACAAGAAGCGAATCCGCTTCAGAAGTACAGCGTCCTGGCGAAACTTCTGCACAAGCATAGAATCCTGCTCGACTGCGACACGAGTGAGTAAAATACTATCCTCCGGAACGTCACAACAGGTAGGCTCTTTACTCAAAACGGACAACACGTACACAAACTCCCCCGAGGAGGCTCAGTCAATACTACTACAAACACATTTCCCGGGGTGCCAGATCGTCCAGGAGACCATCTGGGAAAATGAAGAAACACAGGTGGACGAAATCTGCTGGGACCTAGCAAGGGAAATAGTCACTCCACAGAAAACACACTGGGCCATCGACAGTTTCCGACCCTTCAAGGCCCCAGGATCAGACGGCATCTTCCCTGCTTTACTACAGTGGGGGGGCAACTCTTTAGAAACGACCTTGGCCACGATACTACAGTCCTGCCTGGCCCACAGGTATATCCCAACGCTGTGGAGGGAGGTAGAAGTAGTCTTCATCCCGAAACCAGGTAAGACCGACTACACGAACGCAAAGTCATTCAGACCAATCAGCCTGACCTCTTTCTTGCTGAAAACACTAGAGAGAATGTGTGACAGGCACATAAGAGACGGCGCGCTACAAAACATCCCGCTGCATCGCAACCAACACGCATACAGCGCAGGCAAGTCCACGGAATCAGCTCTTCACGCCGTAGTCACCAAGGCGGAAGCAGCCATACAAAACAAAGGTATTTGTCTGGGCACGTTCATAGACATTGAAGGAGCTTTTGACAAAACCAGCTTTTCAAGTATAAATTACGCACTTAGCAGACACCAAATCGAGACATCGGTCCTGGAATGGATCGAGGCCATGTTACGACAAAGGGTAATAAAAACATCAAAGCTGGACCCAACCAAGGCAATAGTGGCCAGGGGCTGCCCCCAAGGGGGTGTCCTATCGCCACTTTTATGGAACGCTGTGGTCAACGAGCTAATCACCACACTAAATAATAGAGGCTACTACACAGTCGGCTACGCAGACGACCTGACTATTCTAGTAACAGGTAACTATGCAGGAATCGTCTGTGACGTCACTCAAACCGCACTAGGGATCGTAGAAGACTGGTGTAATGAACACAACCTGTCGGTGAACCCCACAAAAACTGAAATGGTAATGTTTACAAACAAACGGGTGTTGGGGAATTTCAACCTGCCGAAACTGTTTGGGACGACACTCCAGCTATCAACAGAAGTTAAGTACCTCGGAGTCATTCTAGATAGTAAGTTGAACTGGAACAAACACATAGACTCCAAACTCAAAAAAGCGTGTATCACCTTTGCACAATGCCGCAAAATGATAGGTAAAACCTGGGGTTTAAATCCCAAGATCACATTGTGGCTGTACACGGCAGTGATTCGCCCTATCATTAGCTACGCCGCCCTAGTCTGGTGGCCTAAAACAAACCAAAGTACAGCGGTAAGTAAACTACAACGAATACAAAGAATGGCCTGTTTGGCAATAACTGGCTGCATGAGGACCACCCCCACTGCGGCCCTGGAGATCATGCTAGACCTACCGCCCTTACAGCTACATATCCAGCAGGAGGCCGCAATCTCAGCGACGCGCCTGCGGACGCTGAGGCTGTGGAGCGACAACGGGACCCCGCATACCAGGATCCTAGATCAGGCCATCGAGGAGGAGCCGCTTTTATTAGCGGTCAATGACAGGATACCTAAGGTATTCAACTTCGATAAAAAGTACAAAATACAGCTCGCAGAGCCGGCACGAGACGCGAGTAGTAAAAATATCCTAGTCTTCACTGACGGCTCCAAAACGAACCAAGGTACGGGATCGGGAGCCTTCTCAGAAGACTTAAACATCAATATATCTATACCCCTAGGTGCCCATAACACCGTCTTCCAAGCCGAGTGCGTGGGCATCATACGTGCAGCTCAGGCAATTACACAGAGAGAAGTAGTAAACCACAACATCCGCATACTGTCGGACAGCGCGGCTGTTCTACTGGCCCTCAAAGACTACAGTTTCAATTCTGGACTCATCCAAGAGTGCCATGAAGCCCTGACAAAGGTAGGTACAAAGAATTTCCTTACCCTACAATGGATAAAAGGACACAGTGGATCAAGGGGCAACGACGCAGCGGATGAGCTTGCGCGCCGCGGATCTGGAGCCACAGTAGAGGGCCCAGAACCCATCGCCCCCCTGCCCTTCTGCCAACTAAGGACATGGTTAAGTAAACGCACCAACAGGCTACACAATAATGACTGGACCTCACGAATGGATTGCAGGCAAGCCAGGGCAGCAATGCCCGGCAGAAACCCCCGCCTTTCCAAGGGCCTGCTACGCCTAACCAAACTGCAGCTCCGCACTTTAACAGGCGCTCTCACAGGTCATGGTCATTGTAATAAACATCTCTTTACAATAGGTGTAACAGACAGCCCTCTGTGCAGAGCATGCATGGATGCAGAGGAGACTGCCGCCCACGTGCTGGTAGAATGCAATGGGGTGGCTAGACAACGGACGGCTCTCCTCGGAAGCCCGCGGACACTGCGGGAGGCCTGCACGGACATCAAAAAGCTGCTGGCGTTCCTGGAGGAGCTGGGGTGGCAAGAATAGCTTCATCTTCCTTTCACGCAAAATAGGCTCATTAGCAGTCGAGTTGCGGAAACCCTAAACCGTCACCAATACCAATAAAAAAAAAATACCTTGAACTCGCCCTCAGTCCGGATGCCGAGCATGACCATTAGTTTCCTGACGAGCCAGTTCAGGGAGCGAACCACGGCGAACGTCGACCAAAACTGTGCGAAAAGTGACCTCAGGCGGCCAAAGTTCTCCGCTACACCTGTTGAAATCATAGAAAATGTTAGAATAAACACTCATAAAACTTGTGGGCCTAATTAATTAATAATAATAACCCCCACGCAGCGCAATCACTTGTCAACAGGGCGAGTCTCTGATATGCATATCAGTAGTCATATTAATAATATACATAGTTGTTTCATTGACATGAACCAACCAATCCCATGCAAGTATCCGAACTAAAATTAAGATAGAACATAATTTTGATATCTGTTTCTCCATAAAAGTTTAGAAAAATATAAATAGATGTCTTCATTCAAACAGAACATGCACATACAAACCAATAGGCTATTTGACAGTGTGAAAAATAAAGTATTATTTATACATATTCGTAAAAAGAATATTTTTTTAAACCGGCCTATGCCATTTTAACCGAAAAAAATCGAATGATTTAACCAAAAAATCAAGATAAAACTTTATCATTTCGTATCTGCATCAATTTTATTGAAAACGGCCTGGATTGGTCGAATCTATTGTGACGTCACAATTCAACAACCTGTACTGTCATCGCTAGGGGTGTGAATTGAATTGTCAAATTGTGACGTCACTAATTCCTGTGCGACGCCATATTGCCAAAGAGAGCGTTTTGGCGGCGTATTTTAAAAGTGAATTTTTGTTTGCTTTTCTATGAATAAATACGGGAAAGATTTTAGAATTATCACTTTCTGAAGGCTCATTTAACACTGACGAACATCTGAGATGGTTTTCAGAAACTTGTCAAATAGCCTATTGAACCCTTCTTTTAATAAATTTTTTAAGTATACTAGGACGCTCTGCTCTTTCTGTACTATTGCCTATGCATCTACGTAATGAGATGATTTATACAGCATCGAGTGGCATCCTCACTCACACTAGATGGCAAGGTGAAGGAACAACTCGGACGCCGCAGCGTCTGGGACATTGTTTTTAGACATTGTTGTTATCTGAACTATAATGAATAAACAATCAAACAAACAAACAAACAAACAAACAAACAAACAAACAAACAAACAAACAAACAAACAAATAAATAATAAGAATGAATAAAATGTGATAATGTTCTAGGATAGACAACGCATATATTTACCTAATATGGCTCTGAAAGAGCTGGTCAAAGCAAAGAATGTGTTTTCCATCATCATTGCTACACTGCCAACAGCCGTAACCACACTTTGAATTGAGTCAAATGCTGGTCTGGAGTTCTCCTCTGCCATTTGAATGAATCTGAAATAAAAGGTTTATGAAGCATAGGTTTTATAGTACTGTGGCAAGCGCTAGTCTCTGGCAACCCAATGGATGGAAGAATAGCGTAGTGGAAGAATGTAAGAAGTAAGAAATCCAGGGAAAATGAAAACTAACTCAGGATAAAAAATGCACGGACCCAGTGTCTGTGCTTTTAGATATCTTGTTAAAATATCTTTCAAAGTATGGGTACGGCAATAAGGACATATGTGTTATTATATTTATTTGTTACTAAACATCAACATAAATCTTACAATAATCCTATACTTAATAAATAACATTAGACCATACATAGAATACATTATGTTTTAAAAATTACATAAAATTATGCTTGGCCACATGTCACACTTTCACTTAGCTCATCAATAAGGGCAGTATGAAATTTAGCAAAGGCTTACTAAACATGCAAATACAATGATAAATTTAACCTTTTCTGTTATTCAGATGTAAACAGTACAATAGTCACAGCCGATTAAACTTTATATTAAAATTTCAAACACACACAATAACAAGTTCAATAACCTTACGTACCTGTTCTCAACGTCCCCATAAGGTCTGTTAAACCCTCCGTATCCTCCCATACCGTAGCCTCCCATCCCTCCATAACCACTGTAGCCCCCATAACTCCCCATCCCCCCCATTCCGTAACCGCCATAGCTGCCCATACCCCCAGTGCCGTAACCCCCGTATGAGCCTACCATACCATACCCCATTCCCGAGCCATAACCATAACTAGGCTGTAAACCCATGTTTACGTCTGGTCTAGGAGGTAAAGCAGGTATCATTGGGGCATTAGTGGTGGATGTGGAAGGGATGGAGTTTCGGAACGAGGGCGACGCGCCTATGCCTTGTGTTACGGCCGCGTTCGATAGACAAGGGTCAGAGATTGTGTCGAACTCTTTCGCTGGGACACTCATGTTTACAATCACTTTTTTGCGTAATCCGTAGTTTTACTGCACTTTTTGCTTTGTAAATGTTGCGAGGGGTAGCCGTACATGTGAAATCTATACCATTGATAGAGAAGTTGGCAAGCTTTGTTAATAAATTATATATATTTTCGCACAAAAACAAGAATGACTGTGATCGATAGTCAAAACGGCAGCCAATCTGTGACACAAATTATACAGATCTGTGACGGCAGCTGACAGCAGGTGGCTGACAGTTTGTGGCAGTGGCTGACAGCTGACAGCCTGACACCTGACAGACCAAACTGATCTGTGGACCTGACGGTGCCTCAGAACAATAACTCATTGTTCTGTATTGTTCTAAGGACGGTGCAGCCCTCATATTACGGAGCACTCCACTCTATCCAGTGAAGCATTTAGACGACTTCTAAGTGTCAAAAAATTTATGCATTTCACAGCCGGAGTAGTTTAAAAAAAGTAAAAATCAACGTCACTCAACTCAATCAATTCTTATTTTATGGCTACCCTAGGATTCTGCCAATGTCGAGTTTTGGAGATGGCATCTTTTTTTTTTTTAAAGAACTGTTTTTTTTAACCGGTGATGTCGGTGGTTGAGATACCTAGAACAAAACAGCACAAAATAGATATAAATACGTCGCATATCTGTTAATATATTACAATGTAAAAAAAATGTTTTTATAATCTTATATTGTTATTTTTTATAAAGTTACATAAAATATTAATAAATGGTGTAAACACTAAAGGTAACACAGAACGAAAGTTAGTAGGGAGAGGGAAGTTTGAAGGTAGATAATTATAAAGTGAAGAAGACAGTTTTGGACAGTTGAAAAAGATATGGTCCAGTGAGCCCTCGTCAAGACCACACTCACATAAGGAGTGGTCCCTCGCCCGTATTTTCGCAAGGAAAACAGGGGTGCAAGCATGACCCAAACGAAGCCGACAAATTGTGGATGTGACTTTTCTATCAGCAACACGGTACTGGAAAAACCATGGGCTGGAGGGAATTTCAGGTTGTATATTTCCATATTGGGAACCTTTGATGCTGAGAGAAGATTTCCACTGGGTATTCCATGAATTATTTAGGTCTTTCATAGCTGTTGTGCGAAGATCATGTGGGTAGATGTGAGAATGAGAGTCTGAGCCAGATTGAACGGCATTTTTAGCGCATGTGTCTACAAATTCGTTACCTTGTATCCCAGTATGACCCGGAATCCAGGCAAGTACAATTTCTATGTTTTGCTGATCACACAAGTAAAGAGCTTCCCTAATTTTAAAGATAATAGGAAATGTATTTTTTGATCGAAATGGGTTGGCAAGGATCGATTGTAAACAGCTGAGAGAGTCGGAAAATATGATGGCTTTTTGGAATGAGTTTTTATGTGCCTGAACAAATAAGATGGCTTCCAAAATTGCCACGGCTTCTCCTGTGAAAACAGATGTGGATGGAGGGCACTTGTAACTGAGTATAACGTTGAATTTTGGAATCCAGATAGCTGCTCCGACGCAACCATCGTCTGTCAATTTGGATGCATCGCAGAACATGGGAACCCACTCTGACCAGTGTTGTGCCATCTTTTCCTTAAACCTACTATCAGCTTCTGGAGAATGTTTGCTAATATCAAAAGAGAGAAGGATTTTGGGTGAGAAAATAAGGGCATCAAAATCTATAGAGAAAAGAGGATGTGTTTCGGATTGGAGTATAGGGGCTTCAAGGCTGCTGAATTTTAAATAACTTTTAACCAAGCAAGGTAGATCCTTATGTGTCCAGTAGCCAGATGAGGAAGTGAATCTAGATAGAGAAGCAAGTGTTTTGAAAAGAGGGTGGTCTAAAAATTGCACAACGTTGCAGAAAAATCTGTCAGATAGATATTGGCGGCGAAGACTAAGGGGAGGGTCCAAACACTCTACCTGCAAAGCATTTACAGGAGAGGACTTCATGGCTCCGAGTATAATACGCAAACATTTATATTGGACCTTATCTAATTTTTTGAGAGCCAATTTACTACATGGTTCCAGAAGAAACGAACCATAATCAAAATGGCTACGTATGATTGCGTTGTACACTAATTTAAGGGAGTAGGGGTGAGCACCCCACCATACACCTGCCAAACAACGAAGAGTGTTCAAGCCCTTGTCACATTTTTTTATTATATAATTAAGGTGAGGAATGCCTGTCATTTTTGAGTCTAAAATTACTCCCAAAAACTTCACTTCTTTTTCAACTGGTATAGGTTGACCGTTTATTAAAATATTAATGTCGGGAACATTTCTTTTTCTAGAGAAGGCCACTACGCTGCTCTTCTGAACTGAAAGGTGGAGGCCGTGGTTGGAAAGCCAGTCGTCGAGATAAAGCATCGCAGAGTTAAGACGGTCTGAGGCTTCTTCAAAATCTTTCGAAGGGAAATATAAAGCCACATCATCAGCATATTGCAGAATACTACAAAACGAAGTTACCGACTGTTCCAGGTCATATGTGTACAAACTATACAAAAGCGGACTGAGTACTGATCTTGCGGAAGACCCTTCCAGACCAATCTAGGGGGTAAAAAACCTTCGTAGTCACGTATGAGGATGGTTCTGGACATCAATAAGCTGCATATAAAGTTAACTATCCTCACTGGGATACTCAGCAGTAACAATTTGTTTCTGAGCACTGGAAGTAGAACATTGTCATATGCAGCAGTGATATCGAGGAAGACCCCTACCACAGATTCATTTTTTGAGAAGGCTAATCGGATCTCTGAAGTGAGTATATCCATTGTGCTTGAGCCTTTTCTGAAGCCGTACTGGGAACTAGCCAAGAGTCCCCTCTTCTCCACTAGCCATTCGAGTCGATTCTTAATAAGATGTTCCATGACTTTCGCCAGTGTAGAAGAGAGGGCAATGGGACGGTAACTGGAGGGATCGTTAGGTTTTTTACCCGGTTTCAAAATAGGGACCACTATAGTATTTTCTAAGGTTAACACGAGCTGTAGACATAATTAAAACTGTTTTTATACGGATTTATGCTCGTTTATTACATTTTTACAATTTTCCAACGTTTCGGCACTTTTTCAGGTGCCGTGGTCCCGGATGACTGAGGTGACAGGTGTCTTTTAGAAATCATTAACGGTTAGTTTACTACCCTCGGCAAAAATTACAAAAGTTAATTATGAAGTTACGTTCCAAAATAGACAAACCAATAATTTTTTATATAAAGTCAACAATATTGATTGTTAGTAATTGAAGTTAAAATTAAATTTATAAACTAATTACTTTATATGAACTTAAAGATACCGATTATTAATTGAAATTAAATTGATTTTGTATTATTTATTCTACAGTCACACTTCTAGCAAGGGGGTCTCATGCACTTAAGCACTGGTTCCCATGCTACCGGTATGTTCCAACCACGATCTCTATTAAAATTTGGATGCCGGCGGATCTCTATTGCCTCACGTATCATTCTAGGGAAGAAACGGTCTTCTCGGGCTAGAACTTTAACTTTATCGAAATGTATAAAGTGGTTGGTACCGCTAAGTGTATGCTCGCTGACTGCAGATCTACCAGAGCGCTTATGTTTCACATCAGCGATATGTTCCTTCACCCGCTCAGCTATGGTACGCTTCGTTTGACCAATGTACGAGGAACCACATTCACAGTCAAGCTTGTATACTCCTGCCTCTTGTAAGGGAATCCTGTGCTTGACACTTCGCATGAATTGGTGTATCTTTCTTGGCGGCTGGTAGATGGTTCTGATTGAGGCGCGTTTCAAAATACTCCCAATTTTGTCAGTCACTCCTCTCACGAAAGGCAGGTAGGCTGGAACTCGCTCGACTGTGTCCGGTTTGACACGTCCTCCGCGACGGACACGCGGAACTTGCAGCTTGTTTGCACGAAGTACTCGTTT
Organism: Yponomeuta sedellus; assembly: GCA_934045075.1. Classification (NCBI taxonomy): domain Eukaryota; kingdom Metazoa; phylum Arthropoda; class Insecta; order Lepidoptera; family Yponomeutidae; genus Yponomeuta; species Yponomeuta sedellus. The sequence continues at coordinate 10,494,552 of OW203744.1, read as the reverse complement.
GACATGCTGGAGTTCCGCAGGTAGATGGTCCTTGTCGCAGATTCGGTGTGCCCTCTGTAACAGAGATTTTCCAACGGTAGACAACTGACACGGGTGATGGTGAGACTCACCGTTTAGGTACCTATCAGTGTGGGTCTTTTTCCTATAAACTGTATGTCCTAAGGTTCCATTTGGATTCCTGATGACTAAAACATCTAAGAAAGCTAAAGAACAATCTGCTTCTAACTCCATTGTAAACTGGATCTTGTTGTTTATAGAGTTAAGGTGGTCTAAGAAAGCCGTTATTCCACTAGTAGGTAATATAGCAAAAGTGTCATCGACATATCGCTTATAGAACCTTGGTGGGACGGGAGCAGTTCGCAGGGCTCGCTCCTCGAAGTCTTCCATGAAAATATCGGCTACAACGGGAGAAACAGGGGAACCCATGGCTACCCCGTCTACCTGCATGTAAAACTCACCATTCCATACCAAGTAGCCAGTTGTTAGGCAGTGATCTAACAGCTCTGCATATTCCACAGGCAAATCATGTTCATTGAGCCTTCTCTTAACAATCTCAATGCAATCCTGTATTGGAAGACAAGTAAACAAGGATTTAACATCGAAACTCACCATTGTTTCTTCACTAGTCAAATGTAGGTCATCAATTTGACTAGTGAAGTGGTAGGAATCCTTGACGTGGGCTTCAGTGTTCCCCCTCAGCGGTGACAGGACTTGCGTCAGGTGTTGGGCTAGTTTGTAGGTAGGAGCACCAATTTGGCTGACAATAGGACGCAGTGGAGCCCCCGTCTTGTGAATTTTCGGTAGTCCATACAGTTTAGGAGGTTTTGCTGTCCCTGGTAGAAGGTTGGTAACATCCAGACTAAGCCATTCGGAGTGTTTTTCGAAACGTTGGAAAATTGTAAAAATGTAATAAACGAGCATAAATCCGTATAAAAACAGTTTTAATTAGGGACCACTATTTGTGTCTTCCAGATTTCTGGGGGGGACCCTAGAATAAAAAAGTTATTAATCAGATCCAAGAAGTATTGTTTTGTAACATTGCTTGACTGTTTTAGGAAGGAATATGGTATTCCATCCACTCCAGGAGAAGAGTCAACAAGCGAATCCAAAGCGCAAGATAACTCAGCGAAAGAAAAAACCTCATCCATCCTGTGCAACCTAATAGTCGAACAAGGATGGGGGAAGCAATCTCTCGCAGGCGCTGTCGGTGGGGCCAATATCTTAGCAAAACCTTCAAGCCATGTGGAAGGATCGTTGGAATCTATATTGGGAATATTCAGAGAACCACGAAATCTTCTGATACCCTTCCAGACTAAGGCTGATGGAGTCCTAGGAGAAAGATTTTCGCAGAAACTAACCCAACCCTGCTTCTTCTTTTCGGCTAAGAGCCTTTTAGTTTCAGCAGCAATTTTATGGTAGTTCATAAAATTTTGGTCGGTCATAGCTCTGTTATATAATTTCTCTGCTTCCTTTCTTCTTTTAACTGAGTTAGTGCAATCACAGTCCCACCACGGAGGCGAGGACAAGTTTCTTCTGGGAGTCTTTTTTAAAGGGAAACTGGATTTAGCTGATACGTCAAGGGCCTCAACAAAACTGTTGTATGAAGTAAGAGCATTTTCTGAGGAGATAGAGGGAAGTAACATAGTCCTTTGTTCTGTCAGTGAAGAGAACTTGTCCCAGTCGGCGTTAGTGAGATTATACTTGAGAAGGGGTGAGTATGTTCGCACTGGGATACATTTGGAAGGAAAAGAAACTAAAGACGGGAAGTGGTCGCTGCCGTATGTAGAAGGTAAGACTTGCCAAGTTAAGGCAAAAGCCAGAGATGAGGAGCAGAGTGAAAGGTCAACGGCTGAACGTGGATCTTGGTTGGGAAAGACCCTATGAGTAGGAGAGCCGTCGTTCAGTACACATAGGTTGTAGTGATCCATGAGATCCAAAAGATCGTAGGACACAGAGTCATTTTCGTGACAACCCCAAAGGTTATTATGGCAATTAAGATCGCCCATTATAACTAGGGGACCTGGGATAGATGATAGAATAGAATCAATTTCTTGAATTATAGAAGTAGAGGGGTGAGGGATATAAAGAGATATGAAGGAGGTATCAAGACACCTAACTGCAACTAAGTTAAAATTATCATTGTGGGGAGGAATGTTAAGTTTGGAAAAAGTTATATTTTTTTTAATTTGTAATGCAGCACCTGCATACCCATCATCTCGGTCGTCCCGGAAGCATGCAAAACCTGAAATCCTGAATTGGGATTCCGGCTTAAGCCACATTTCCGAAACAGCCAATATGACGGGTTTATATTTATTAATCAAGTGTATCAAATCAGCTTTTTTATTGTTAATGCTATGACAGTTCCATTGTATTAATTCGATCATTTTTATTATTAAATATTTCAGCGACTTGCGAAAGTTTTTGAGCAACGTTGGGCGGTAATGGGCAATCATCATATTTAAGTAAAATGTTCAGAAGGAGGGACATTAGAATGTCCAGGAGATTTTCATTTTTGGCAGATGAGTCGTCATTATTAAGAGCACACCCATTGCCAAGGGAAGGGGCTGGGGAGCTAGTTATGGAGTGGTGAGCTTGTCTATCATAGCCGCCTACAGCTGCAGGGGCTTTGGGGCTACGTGGGATTTGTACGGTTTTCCTAAATGATGTTGATGATGTTTCATGGAGAGTAGAAGGGGAACCAGAGAGAGGGGAAGAAGATGTTACATATTTGTCTGCCGTTGACACATCCGCAAATGATCTGCGAGTAGGAGGAAACCTAGCTGAGGCCTCCCTGAATGAGATAGCTTCCTGGGACATAATCATCTTTATGTTTTTTTGGCGTGCCTGTTCAGGACATTTATCATCTATAGCTGTGTGGTTGCCAGAACAATGAAGGCAGAGAGGTGTTTTATCACAATTGTCACCATCATGTGGTTGGGCGCACCGAGAGCAACGCGGTTTGGATCTGCATTGGCTCTTGATGTGACCAAAGCGACAGCAGTTTCTGCATTGAATTGTGGGGAAGATGTATGGATCTACCTTAATTGAGTTATAAAAGCAGTAAACATGCGGTGGGAGAACCTGTCCTGAAAATGTCAACACTACCGTCTGGGTGGGTATCCAAGTTGAAGACCCATCCTGATGTATTTTTCTGTTTATACGGCGAGCTTTAATGATCGGGCCACACCCATGTGGGAGTTCCACTGCCTCTACCAATTCCTGCATGGACCACTCACAGGGAATGTGTCTGACAACACCAATACGTGTGACATTGTATGTAGGGATTGATGCCAGATATCTGCCACCTGCCAGAGCTGGGTGTACCAGAAAGCGATTTGCGTCATCTGAACTCTTAAACTCAACTGAAATTCGGTTCCTGCCAACACTTTTTACTCCATCGAGAACTACATTTGTGACTTTATTGTAGGATAAGAATTGACCGAATTTAATTGGTCTGATTGATGTACCGGATTTTGGGTCTGACTCTTCCACCGCCACATGAACTATGAAAGGACCTAGGTCAGCTGGACCATACTTCTTCATCTGTGTAAACACAGGGTTGACATAAAGAGAGGTATTTGTTGACGAGTCCTTGTCATATTGAGTCTGGCTGGCAGATGTATCTATTACAGTCTTTTTGGTTGAAATTGGGGTACCAACATCCTCTTGGCTCAATCCACGTTTACGGGAAATTCCAATGTATGATAATGAATCCATGGACTGAGAGAAAAGAGGAGGAGAGGAGTTTAAGTTAGCATTGCAGGAACCGCCGCCCGGGTCGGGCGGCTCCCTAGAACCCATGCAAACAGCACACACTTACCGGTACGGCACAAATACCACCACCAAGTTGTCGAGGAGGCTCAACAAACCAGGAAAACGTAAAATAATTTGGAAGAATTCGTAACACGTGCGATAACCAATACCACAACGAGCAGCCATGAAGAGTTTAATCTAAATTCGTCACTCAACTCAGTGGATACTTACGTACTAATGCCCCAGTACGAACAGTTGAATGTTGGTTTAACTTGGTTTAATTGTTCTGTGGTTGAATGACAGTTGACAGCAAATAAAAATACGGCTGCAAGCCTCAATAAAACTCAGAACAATAACTAAAACAAAAAAATGACAATCTAAAACAAGCTGGTGGACGTGTGGTGGACTCGACCACAAATTATAGCCTGTAAAAAATAGCTTGAGCTCCGCGACAGCTGTCATCGAAATTGAGTCCATGAAGTTTTGAATATTTTTATAGAATATTTGTACTGCGAAACCTCCGTACTTAATGCACAGATAGTGATGCCTAACTATTATAGTAACAGTAAATTAGAAACTTTCGATGATTTGGTAATGGATGATCTAAACTTAAAAACCTATTTAGAGGCTAAAAATTTCACCCATGCCGGGATTCGAACCCGCAACCTCTGGCTATCCGTGCCAGCGCTCTACCAATTGAGCCAATGGGCGACTCACGGCATCAGTGAAATTTCGAACCTCTTTACACTATTCTCTGTATTACGTACAGGCAGCGACATCTCACTTAAGCAAATTGCATTACTTACAGCCCCGACTACCTACTTTGCAGTTAGGTTTAACATCGGAACGATATCACTGTACCCACATGATTATACTATTTTTATTTTTAATGCACTAACCCGTGCTAAGGAACAAATTCAAGAGGACTATATTAACCACATTAAGAAAATTGGGAGCGTCACTTAAAGAGGCAAATTTATTTACATCCAGCTTACCATCATTGGCTAAAATTCTAAGAAAAAATGGGTTTTCATATAAAAAGAGCGTTAAAAGGAAAATTGTAATCAGAAACTGATTTAGGGATATTAGGATGTACACCTCTACTTGATAAAAAGATAAAAAGTACCCGGAACCGGCGTGCATACATGCAACGACTTATGAATGTTGATGAAGCGAAGTGATCTGTCAGGATCGTGGCAAGTGGCAGTCCCTGGTATTTGCCTACCCCTCTAGGATACAGGCGTGAGGTTATGTAGGTATGTGTACCTCTACTTGAATAAAACTTTGTAAAATAATATTTCTCGTCTTTGATTTCATATTTCCAACTTCTCGAAATTCTTCTTTCCATACATGTTAGCACACGCGCTTAAGTGACATGCATACATTTTGTTTGTGCCGGCGCACACGTTCGAAAATTTCTATCCAGTTTCGCTCTTTCGCGCCCGCGCCACGCGCTTCGGACGTATTCTCTGTATTGGTTACGAATAACTTTATTGACATCCTGTAGAAATCAAAGAATTTATCTGGGTGTGCTCGTAACTTAGCTCTCTTCAAATAATACGGACTCTCATAGATTCTTTCGAGTATTTTGTGGGATGTATCCAATACCGACGACGTTTCTTTTTCTTATTTAATAATAACAGAAATGCAATTGCTAGTAAATCGTCGTTCTCCATGGTCGTGCGTTCGCCACGCTATCATTATCTGTACTGACGTGGATACATTCCGAATGAAGGAAAACGAACGTTTGCGCTAGTCTCATGGAATTCTGAGTCTACATTCCGCATTCGGAAAACGCGTAACTATACGGAAAGCGTACGTATGCACCCAGCCTAAGCCGCGTCAACTCGAATTTGTTAGTCCAGTGTTTTTGGACAAACAAATTCGAGTTGACGAACGAGTTGAGTCGAGTCTACATAGTAAGGTCGAGAGTAAACTTTCGAAGGCCCACGGATATCCATTGCACACGTTGCATCGTGTTGTGATTGTGAATGCGCCTCGCGTCACGTGACTGAGGCCAGGTTTTCACGGTCTTAGTACCCTCGGTCCGAGTGCGCCATCCGAGAAACTAATTCTACTAATTGGCTATTTTGGTGTTGTCTCGAAAAACCGTCCAATCAGGAGCATTAGTTTACTCGGATGGCGTACTCGGTCCGACCGTACTAACGCCGTGAAAATCTGGCCTCATGTCACCGATGTCTTCCACAAATTAGCCAAGTCTGTACCTCATAGTCAGAACTCCGAACAAAATTTACATCCGTGCTCCGAACATTACACTTGGTATTGTTCTGAGAATTTGTATTATTCTTTAGTATTGTTTAGTATTGTTCTGAGAACGTTTTGTCTGTCACTCAGATTAGTAGTCTGTCAGGGGTAGATTTGTTCTGTGTGGTGTAACTCAAAACAAAATCTATTATCGTTTTGTCTATAGTGTTGCCAACTCAGTGGAATTTCCACTAGATCTGGTGGTTTCGACCTTTGTCTAGTGGGCAAAAGATGTCTGGTGGTTAGTGGAATTTCTGGTGGTTTTGAGACTCAATAATCCAAGTTACATTTTATCTTATTTTGTTTTTCTGTATGTTTAGTAATGTGTATTCAATATCTTTATTTGAACAAATAAAATATACAAATTGACTTGTGATTAAAAACAAACTGTGAAATCGGATGCATATGGCCAATGGCCATGTTGAACTTGATTTTGACAATCAGGGCTGGCTTGGCTAGAGAAGGCAAATGCTGCAATAATTAGTATTTGCCTCCAAAGACTATACAGCAAACAGAACATAAAACTTCCCGAAGATCAGACGCGGTGGTAGTTTCATCTAGTAGTAGTAGAGTTGCGGTACTACTAAAGAAAGAGTTACTCGTATTGTCAAACTTAATATCATTGTTGTCCATTGATTTTGATCCTTGTTTACATAACTAAAAGGTTCATATTTAACTGGAACTTTTATGATATAGACCTTTTTGGCGTTGTCTTTATTTACCAATGGCAGTTTTGCATTCATAGTGTGCGTTTGGTTTTTGTGTGAGTTTGGTCACACTGGTTTTCATAATGGGTCATGTCACTACTTTTACTTTTTTATTAGGTATGTTCTGGATCTGTGGTACAGCAGGTCGGTTCTAAAAAAAAATATCGCGTCGATGAGGATGAGTTAAATATGTTAGAAATTAATAGTTGATTTGACTTTGTAAAGTGTAAAATTTCATTATTTATATTAAAATAAAGTACTTTTTGATCCTTGTTTACATAACTAAAAGGTTCATATTTAACTGGAACTTTTATGATATAGACCTTTTTGGCGTTGTCTTTATTTACCAATGGCAGTTTTGCATTCATAGTGTGCGTTTGGTTTTTGTGTGAGTTTGGTCACACTGGTTTTCATAATGGGTCATGTCACTACTTTTATTTATTAGGTATGTTCTGGATCTGTGGTACAGCAGGTCGGTTCTAAAAAAAAATATCGCGTCGATGAGGATGAGTTAAATATGTTAGAAATTAATAGTTGATTTGACTTTGTAAAGTGTAAAATTTCAGTATTTGTATTAAAATAAAGTACTTTTTTAATTAAATAATTAATCTAGTGGAATTTCTGGTGTATTTCTTAGAACGAAAAATTTTGTGGTTTTCCTAGTGGTTTAGCATGTAGTGATTAATGGTTTTGGAAAAAAAAAATTGGCAACACTAGCGAGTTTGGCGATTTGACACCCGTAAACCATAGGCTCTACTCTATGGTTTACGGGTGTCAAATCGCCAAACTCGTCAATAATTTAGATTTTGTTGTTTTCGTGTTATTTCATCGAGTTGACCCGGAAATCACAAAAAATCTTCAGCTGCAGACGTGAATTAGTGCCAAAAGTAAGTTAACTTTGCTAATTTCATTCAACAATATGTTAGGGGACGCGAAATATTTCACATAACAAACCCCCAACTTTACCCACCAACCCAAATGCCACCAATTCTTGACCCATTTATCTTCGTTTTGTTATGGTAAACTGTTTACATTGGATTACTTTTTAAACTTAGACTTATGCTTAGTACCGCTATAGTGTATTTCATAATGTATGTTACCTCCAAAATAAGATACGGCTGTATTTATTAGCGTCGAAATGGTGACACTTCGCGACCGGTCTTAGGTCACCACTTTGGTATTTGTGCGGTCTCAATCAGCTTCAATTACTCCTTCTGAGACGGTAATGAGGGTTCAATGCTGCCTCAGTAAATGTGGGAACTTGAAACTGTCTCACTGGAATGCTGAGCAAGATTCTGATTACAATGAGATTGACTCATTCTCACTGTTCATTTGGTATGCTATTGTATGGTAATTTTAGTCCTGCTTATAAAAATATCATGCTTATAAATTTATTGCCTAGCAATGTAAATATGTGGTGCTTGTTACTTATAAAATCTTGATACCTCTAAAACCATTTATGAAATAAGTTTATGGTAGTGGAAATTTCCTTTCACCACAGACTATTTAAACTGCATTTCAGGAGAGTTTTAAGAAACTGTGCATTTATAAATTTATAAGACTGCAGTCTTATTTATATGAACAAAATTTCTTATAAAACAGGGCAGAAAAAGCAGAAAAAAAGGCAGTTTATATTAGGCTGTGGTGAAAGAAAACACTAGCACACCCATGTTTGTATGTGTTTCTATGAAAACATGAAAACCCAATGGCACAATTTTTGAAATTTGTCGACACACTTTTCATAGACACATTGGCCAATTTATTGATTATTATTTGCCTGTATTCCGAAGCAGTAGGCAGAGAATAGCTTTCGCTACGTGCCTCAGTGTTGCCAAACCTCTTTTCTCAGTAAGAGGCACTCTCTCGGGATAGACAAGCTCTCCCTACTTGTGGGAACAAGTTGAAGTTGATCAATATATTAAAATTATATAAATTATATAAATTACCTGTTGCTGCAGGTAGAGTTGTCTCAACACGAAGGCGCTCCTCAATAGTTAGTAGTAGCATAAACGTGAAGTGTTGGCATTATGTTTGGTTTTAATAGCAAAACATTTATACCATGAACTGATTCTGCTTCAAGGATTGTCTCCTAATAAGAACACTAACTCTTCAACAGATAGTATGTAGCATAGATCTGAAACTTAAACTTTTGTACGCAGTAAACATTTTAACATCAAGTAAGTGAGTTGGCAATTTAGTTAGATATGAAACTTCGTAAACCATACATGACTTCATTCACTATCTAGTATTTTTTCTTTTTAAAGTAAGTATACGACATTATCCAATAATAATACGACATTATGCATTGTCGCGCAATAATAATAAAATATTCATAGACATATTACACAGATATTGTTAGCCCCATACTAAGTACAACTTAATGACTTCTGTTACACATGCTAACTCGACGATAGATTTAATACAATAAATACATAGATAACATCCAAGACCCGAGACAAACTAGAAAAGTTTGTTTCCTAGTTTGACCCGGTCGAAGATCACACCCAAGACCTTCGGTTCTACAGTCAGTGTGCCAAACCTCTGCGCCACCGAGGCGTCTCATAAATGTCGGTGACGCTAGAGTATTTTTTCTCAATTCACACGAGACCTATCTCTTTCCCCATTGTCAGCCGAGGCGATAGCATTGGATAAATAAAAGAAACTGCGGCCAACCAACCTGACAAAAACGCTCTCCAACCGCTGCCGGAAGTGAGAACCCGCGCGCCATTTCCGGAAATGGCTGCCGATGCCGACGGCGCGAAATGGAACGGGGCTGTCGCGAAACGAGGGTAGCGGGACAGCTAAGGACGGAACCCACAGAAGGGCTGTTCGCGACATAGATTATTTTACCATGTTTTATTGATTTACATTGCTATGTTGTCATTATTGTAAACGGAGTTCGTGCTTTCCTGCTTCCGCACGCGGTTTATCTGATTTTGTAATATAGGCTAAAAGTAGTAAATTTCGGTTTATTTAATCATCAGCCCCTACAAAATACAGTCCACTCAACTACCTACAAGTGTGTGCTAAAAGAACTACTGTATGGTACTCTTAATACATACTCCCTCTCCCTTTTTAACCGACCGCGAAGGCAAACGAGGATTATGTTGATGTCAAATATAACAATAATATCTGCTAGAACTGGGTAAATAATATACTCTTTAATAAATATAATATTTTAAGTCCTCTACCTTTTGATGTGCAAATATCACTGGGTCGTCGTAATGCAGAATAATGAGCCGTTTTCAGGACAACTTCACAAAGCAATTCACAGATGGCGCTTACAGGCGTGGCCATAGTAGAACCGGAATACGGCTGTCAAAATTTATATGCGCTGAGCAAAAATTTAACAGACGTGTCCCTGTTCTTGTATGTGCACGCTTATAAGCGCCGTCTTTGGAGTGCTACGAAAAGATCATAATAATTGCGGACATCAGCGGTCATGTTGCAAAAAAAACTACCTAGCTTAAAATAAAACACGTGATCAATCTATCTTTATTATACTTTATTGAACACGAACCATTTAACAGGACATTGCATAAGTAATTACATACAAAGGCGAGCTTATCTCTAAAAGGAATATCTTCTACCAAACCTTAGAGAGTCGTCGAGGCATTAAAATACGGGTCTAGATGGATGAGATAAATTCTTAGTCTTAGCACGCATTGCCAATAATATCGCTGCGATTTTCTTCTGAGGGATTATAAATCTCGTACTGATTTGGTTGGGGAATGAACAGTTTTTAGCACAAATTCACAAAGCACTTTATAGGCGTACTCATACAATAGCCGGGACACGTCTTCTGTTAAATTTTCCCCAGCTCAGATTAATTTTGACAGCCGTATTCCGGTTCTTCTATGACCACGCCTGTCAGCGCCATCTATGAATTGCTTTCAAAATTTGTGCTGAAAACGGCTCATTGATTTCGCGCGAATTTTTCCCTCGCAAGTGCGATCCCCGACCCGCATGTTCAGCGTGCGGATTATGGGCATTACCCCCCAATGATGGTACAACCTTGCGCTATGGCGCTCATTAGGGGAGGGCTATGTCCAGCAGTGGACTAATATAGCCTGAAGAAGAAGAAGTGCGTACACCTTCATACGTTTTCCACACCTAAAAGATTTTTTCCGAAAAAATCGCGCGGTGAAAAATACTAAGCCATAGGCTGACCGTCTGCGTCTCGTTTAGCTAGACAAATCTAATGGGGTTGGCAACCATAGTGGGTGCGTATTATAATGAGTTTTCTATACTAATGGCGACATATTTATAGGATAAATAAATAAAATATTCATGGACACATTACACAGATCTCATTAGCCTTATACTAAGTACAACTAAATGACTTGGGTTGCAGGTGCTAACTCGACGATAGATTTAATACAATAAATACATAGGTAACATCCAAGACCCGAGACCAACTCGATAAGTTCGTTTCCTAGTTTAACCCGGCCGGGGATCGAACCTGAGACCTTTGGTTTTACAGACAGCGTGCCTAACCGCTGCACTAGCGAGGCCGTTAAACAGCGGCGACGGCCGTCGACTGTCAAAGGATAAATTAATAAGAATACTTATATTATATGTTTTATTCACACAAGAAACAAAAACTAAAATATAAAAGTTATAATAAAAAAAACCGAATAAGTGCGAGTCGGACTCGCGCTCCGAGGATTCCTTACAAATTTGTAGGTCCAATTTACATATTATAAATAGTTTAGGAATCGATTTTTGCTGTTTTTACCGAGGTTTTCCTGTACTTCCAGGATATATTTTTTAAATTATTAAATTACAACCGTATAGTTTCAGATTTTTTTCTGTCAACGAGATGTACCCTGTAAATTTTGATTCCCTTGAATGTCGAAATATACGTTTTAAGCGGCGCGCCGCCGCGGCGGCGTGAACTCCGGTAATTTTTACGGTTACTTAGGAGTTTGACTTTTTCTTAGGTTCAAGGGACTGTAGATTTGAGAAAACAAAACTAAATGTGTTTTTCAAACAAACCAGGCATCCAGCTACAGTGAAGTGCAATTAATCTACACGTATTAATTCTGTAAAGATTGCCAGGGTTGCAGATGATTGAAAACATAAAAAAAAAACAGTTGACAACCCTAACAGTGTGACGTAGTTACGACGGTGCCGCATTTCAAAGACTCGTCTAAAATGGTCTAGAAATTTAATGTCCCAGGAGGTTTTTAAAGAATGGGCGCCTTCATGTGCCTCAATCCTGTGTCGAGCTACTATTATATAAGTATATTTTTTTATTAATGCCTCTAAAGGTATTATTTGCCTAAGTTATTTGCTAAAGTTTTTATGTATAAGACACTGGCCAATTGTAATTGTTTTGAAAACGTTTATTAAAAATTTTTACTTTTAAATAATAAAAGTAAAAATACTACTGTTCGATTTTAAAATTTCCCTCCGTATTTTTTTGAGAGCCAATTCAAATTATCTTGTCTCATTATTTAATTTATCTGCATCGAGAACTTTTTCGTGCTATGATTTTTTATGATTTCAAATGTGGCTTAAAACCTGATGAGTCATTTGATCGACTTCGAATTGCTTTTATTGATGAAGGACCTTCAAAAGCAACCATCTACTGCTGGTATAACGAGTTCAAACGCGGTCAACTTACTTTGGAGGATGAACAAAGGAGTGATCGTACTACGACGGATGTCACCGAAGAAAGTGTGCTGGCAGTAAAAAAATAATTCAAGAAAACAGACGAATTACGTACAAAGAGACTCAGCATACACTGTAGATTGGTTCAGGAAGTGTTCACAAGATTTTGCACGAGCACCTTCGCGTAAGGAGAATAGTTTCCCGCTGGGAGAACAGTTTCCCGCTGGGAGAACAGTTTCCCGCACAACCTCACCGAAGCTCAGAAGCAGGCCCGTGTGGATTGGTGCCGTGATATGTTACAAAAATTTAATGCTGGCTCGTCACGGCGCGTTTACGACATTGTGACAGGTGAACAATCCTGGATTTATCAATATGATCCAGAAACAAAGCGTCAGTCGACAGTTTGGCTGTTTCAAAATGAACCAACGCCTACGAAAGTGAAGCGATCGAGGAGCGCAGGAAAAATTTTCTTCGCTAGTTTCTTTACTTTGGCGGGGTACCTAATTTCAATTCCACTTCGAGACCAAAGCAGCACCGACGCTGAATGGTATAGCACAAAATGCCTGCCAGATGTTTTTTTCTGAATTGAGCAACAAGCAGCCGATATCAGCGTCTGAGAAGGCCGTGGAAGAGGTGTCTGCGGAGGACTGGAAAACATGTTTTGAAAATTAGTTCAGACGTATGAAACTTTGTATAGAGGCTGGTGGTTGTTATATACCTTCTTAGCTTTATGGATAACTGAACTAAAAAGTACACCTGGGTCAAAGACTCGGAGATTACCCTGAAGCTGAAACGTATTAAAGTTCACAGGCTTCTGTTGATTTGATTGATATCAACCCTTTGTGTGTCCCATTGCCGGAGCAAGGGTCTCTTTAAGTAACATTGCATGTTATAATATTATTGTGACAGCTTTTGATCTATTTACATATCCTTTAACGTGTGATGACTGCGTGATAAAATACGGACAAGAATCGAAACATATTAAGCCACAATTCAAATATGACCATTTAACATTTCGTACCGTTGTTTTAATTAACTGTAGTATATGTTGCTTGATCCGCTTTCACAAACGGATCCGATAGTTCTCCTCACGTAAATAATTAAATTAATTAATTAAATAAATAATAAATAGGTATAGGTAGCGTGAGTTATTATTCTTCCATTCACGTTCACTGCCAAAGATAAGCCTCCTCAAAGTTGCACCAATAATTTCTGTCCTGATGGGCCGTCCTCATCCAGACACTATCAACAATCTAACTCAGCTATGTTTAATTTTACTAAAGGTAAAAAAACATCAAAATATTTATAGTACATACATACATAACCTCACGCCTTCTCCACTCACATTCGCAATATATATTTCCTTAGCACGGGTTAGTGCATTAAAAATAAAAATAGTGTAATATATATTTGTTTCGTCAATCTTTCTTCCTTCGTCCTCTCCACATGTCCAAACCAACGCAACACTCCTTTCTCAATTCTATTCACTACGTATTGTAATTTATTGTATTTCGTTTCAGGTGTTTATTTTCGCCACGATTCAAGAACGTCAGTTGGTAAGTCACATTTTTTTTATTATGTTAGCTATACGATAGACTAAATCCTGATACTATATGAACGTATTTTTACTTATTTTCGACGTACTTTTTACGTGTTTTTGAATTAGTAGTGACTTTGTTAAGGTTAAGGGTGCTTTCTTCTGTAATATGGGTAACGGACCTAGCACAGCAGCGGGATGCTAAATATTTGAAAATACAAACCAAAACCACTTAGACAGCACTTAGTTTTAGTCTAGTATACGCTTTTTAAGTCACAAATAAATCACTTGCAGTGCATACCAATCTACCCAAAGATGGGGGGTACAGTATTCATAATACACAAGATTCATTTGCAACTTTCATCAGCAACTAACGGGTAACGAACGAATTTTACATTATAGATGCGCTCTATTTAGCCGTGTTATGGGCGAATTCGGAACGAAATAGTTAAGGATGGTTATAATTTTTTTGCGCAGTTTATTCGCGGTTCCCAGCGTCTTGTGCCTACTGACACAGAATCTCTTGACGATCCAGTGTGCGCCATAAACCTATTTTTGTACGCCGCGCCAGTTGAAAGTGAGACCCCACTAGTTTTTTACCGTTCTCACTTTAAGGCTGGGTGCACACTGAATATAGGTGCGACCAACAGTCTAGTCGTGAGCTACGGTCGCGGCTTCGGATATATGCGGATTTTCACATCACACTCTGCGCTCACTGGACCTCCCGAATGGACGATTTCGCCGCGAATCGTTTTGCGTGAATTCATACGGTACTGCGGCCAGTGAATGTCCGAGAATTCTCGGTGCTGGGTGTAGGGAATTTTCCCTATATGCTATCCCTAACAGGGGAATCCAAGAGTACAAAAGTACCGAGCCAGTCTCAACCCACTTTATTTGCCAGTTTCTATAAATTTCTAAATTATTTATTTGATACATTAGCAAAATAAAAATTGACCTTTCAACGAATATTTTATTCACGATTTAAACGTTTTCATAGCAAAATTTTGTCGTATTTATGAGTAGAATATTCGAATGTACCTACATTCAGAAATTTCACTTGTATATGGGGAATCGGTCATACTTCCGTGAAGATCTACGGGGTTCTATCGGAAATTGTGGCCTGCCCCTTGTAGAATCCCGTAAGGGTTGTTCACGGAAGTGTGCACAGTACGTTCCCAGCTTTATAAGTCTCGCTCGCCTAGGTCGTCTGCCTGCAGGCGTGGCACGTGTGTTGGAAGAAAATAAGATATTATCGTTATTCGACACTACAATAAGTGTCTTAGCCGGCGAGCGGAGCGTGTATGTGCATGTGTAGGTACTATAAAATTTGTGAAAAGTATTCATGCATGTCAATAGTACTGTGAACTGTCAGTGATACCTATGTGATGAAATTCCTCATATTTCACGGACAGTGAAAAAAAAAGTATTAATTATACATAAATTTGTATCAATTATTTGTATAAATTTATGCAAAAAAATAGAATAAAACTTGATAATTTTGTAGAAATGTGGGTTCCGTAAAACTAATGTATGTGCAGGCGCAAAAGTCACTGGGTCCACGAATCCCATGCGCCACTGAATCGAAATATTATTCTTGATTTATAGAATGTGTCAGTTTTATTACCTTCAGAGGCCTGAAGGTACTGAGACTGAAAGTCAAATCTTGAATTTGAGATCGGGTCCGTAGGAGTTAAAGTGGCTTGTTTGTGTACCTGCCAAAAACCTTACCGGGGACCTCCAACGAACAAGCGCCAGTCTAAGCTCTGCATCTTCGTGCCCGTCGTAATTGGGTGTGTCGCCCCGCTAACCTAGTTAAAGAGCCTCTTTCGGACACTTAGGCACGCGCGCCCGCGACAAGCCTACATTTGTGTCTGAAGATCTAGGAACGAACGGAGCACTCTCAACATGACCGATTTCTGTCCGAGAAGGATGTGCAGCTTTTTCTTTCTTTTAGAGGTTCTGCTTAGAAAAGAGTGTCTCATTGTTAGAGATCTGAAGTCTTACGCTCTTTGGATATGTCGAGGTATAACGCTTTCTTTTAATTTAGATGTCAACATATCGGACTAAAACTAAAAATTTCGAAAGTTATCAAAACCTAGCCTACTTCTTGAAGATGATTTAAGCAACATTTTGAGAGAATTTCAAATCTAAAGAGTTGTATTCGGGTGAAGATTCTATAGACGCGTTGATGTACTCTTGTAGACAGAGTTCCACAGAGTCAGCCCATCTAGGGACTACACCATTATCCACACCTTCAAAACTGATATTGTTCCAAGGCCGATGTCCAAAAGTGTGAATATCATAATTATCATAATATGACAACCACATTAGGGTGGCCACTTTGGCTGACATACATTCTGAGACAAAAATTAAACCAATGAAAAAGTCCCTAATCTCATATTTACATAGTCTTCATTTCTTTAAACATACTTAAAATAACTTTTGGCAGTAATTTTGGCAAAATACCAATGGGTCCCTGCCTATCATAATTAAAGGGATCACTAGCACCACCAAAGGAAAAACAAAACAAATATTTTACAAATCGTTGTTCAAAAAGTGTTTTTCTATTACGAGTATCTCAATCATGTCAAATCAAATTGTGATTTGTAGGCTATGACACACATCTGAGAACCTAAAGCAAAAAATCTGGCAGTAAGTAGCATTAATGCCAAAAGGTTTTCTAGCATAAATACTATCTAGTATCTACTCCAAGATCATTAATTTAAGAAAAAAAAATCTATCAAAGAAGTTATTAAGATTTATTCTATTGTTACCTATGTGTCATTGCAGGCCCTAAGTCATAGGCCCAAGACAATAAACAAAGGACACATAAACATGACAGATAATATCTCAAACGTGCTAAGTTCACAAGCAATACTTAAAATGTAATTATCATTTGCGTGTACTACGCACGAGAATCTCGAGATGATCGATTAGCAATGCCGATTTGATCCACCTGGATTCGTTCAGGCATGTGTCGTGTACCGCCATAGCAAGAAAATCTATAGTGCTCGTTGACTTAGGAACTCCCTTCTCCAAACCCACGAATTCTCTGCATCATTTTGAACGCACCCATAATACGTGACGCATATTTGAAGTTCTTTTTCCAAACCCCCCCGCACCCCCATGTGACGAACTGTACATATTGGGTTCTCTATCTCCGAATATCACACAGTGTTTGGGTGATAAACGATTTCTGTTCTAATCAATTTAAATTGCGTAAACGCAGTACTTATGAAACTTTGGTGTAGTAAATCATTGCAAGGCAGACATTTCTACCATGGGTCATCCTTTATCATCTCAGCATGTGCGATGATCGTTCCTTCTCCTAGGCCTCCTGACTACGTTAGGCTAATAATAATGAAGCTTATAAATAGAGCTATGGAGAAACTGGCGAGATGATCATGTCCATGTGCCTGGTCATTGAATCAGTTCGGCAAAAGTTACAGGCTGTACCTATATACAGATAATTCATTGTTATGTAGTAAAAGAGAGTAGATAACGGGCAGCATCGGTCGTGCCCGATCACTTTGTTATGATAAGTGGATACGGATCGTGACGTTTTATCGGAGTTTTTTTAGGCTATTCGAGTGTTTGCATGCCGTAGTAGAACAGTCTATGACATTGGTGGTAACCTTTTTGTTTGATGTTTGCTCGCATGCCTCGTGCAATAAAGGCTATTGAGGGGGAAATTTTGACTATAGTGAACTGTACTGTTTGGTCCTGCCAGAGGCGTTATTCTGATTAGGGAATACTGTGGTATGCATTGCAGTTGTTTTTCTTTTGATTTTAGACGATATGCTAGCTCGACATGTTTTGGCAGCTCCAATTTACAATGGAGAAGATGGTCAATACTTTATTTTACTTTAGACCGTTCCTATCACTTTCGTGAAGTGTTGAATTGACATTGAGATAGTCTTGGTAGAGATTCGAGATCCGATCGAGAGAGCTCAGAGGGCCATCATTAAAGTGGCAAATTTCAAGAACTTTCGTTATCCAACAAAAGACTTATACAAAGAATTTGATGTTCTCACGGTCCGTCAACTTTTTATTAAAGCAATAACTTTACGACAGCATAGTAAACACCCCCCTAAAACTATATCTCATAGAAGAAAACATGTTATATACAGAGTACCGCCTTGTAAAACATCATTTGCACATGACTTCTTTCATTTTCTTGGACCATATCTATACAATAAAATTAACAAAGACCTGTCTATAAATGACAATTCAAAATTCTTATGCAAAACAAAATTAAATTATTATTTAAGAAAAATGGACTATAATACTACGGAAAATATGCTTAATGTTAATTAATTCATTTATACAACTTACAAATATATTATACATACTTACTAAAAGCTATTTAGAAAATATTAAATTATATATCTACGTATTACATGCTACTATTAATAATATATCACTATCTATATACTAATATATATATATATGTTTGTATACATCGTTTTATTTTGTATTTAAGGGTACTACAATGTGTATGAATACTCAAAAACTGCATTGTTATTAATTGATGTATCAAAAATTGTTAAGTTTTGATCAGAAAATACTACTTTTCTTATCTGTTTTGATTAGTTTCTGATTGTAATCCACTGTCCACCTTTGCATGGTTTCGAGGCAAAGGTTTCAACTTTTGCCCGAAATTATATATTTTTGTTGGAGACGTGATACTACCCTGCCGTAATACAGTTAATACTAGTACGGAGGGTGGTGGACCTTTTCTTGCATGAAATAATAGTTACGGCTTATTTTGTACCATGTAAACGTTGAACAAGCGAAAAATAAATTTCATTTCATTTCATTTCATTTCAGATTGTGAGCCTACAATAGATTTACGAACATTTCTGACCGCTGTCACTGTAGTTTATTCTTAAAATATGTTAATAATAATACATGTATATTGCAATTTACAAATGTTTTTCTACGGATGAGTCACTGAACGAATAAAATATTGAAATTATTTTCAGTAAATAATATTTCTTTCACGTCACTATGGAAAGTAATTAAATACGAATAAAGACGTGGCCAGGCCTAAATGGATTTGTTCTTGAAATAAAAGCAGATGAAGAGAATCAACGAAAATTCAGACTAGCACTTCAACAGTAAACTGTGCATACGAAACATATAATATACCATTATAATGTATGGAAAAAGAGTTAGAGGAAAGTTTTGGAGAAGGTGGAAGTCATGACGCACCAGGCTGACTTGAACACTGAAATTTGCTCCACCAACTAAGTCCAACTCTTAACCTGCAAAGGACCTTCAAAATAACAATAGAAAACTATTGTTACTATCAGGGTCTGGACTTAGGACGAGGCTATATATAATCATTAGGTAGATTATAACCATTATAATCTACCTAACCGCTTACCAGCGTCGCCGATCACCAGTATTCCGGCAACAGTTTTGTATAACAATGTCAAACAGGTTTGCGAGACTGCAATGTTGAGACTACGACCACTGAGTTTGCTCGACGGATGTGGTGGGCGCATCGTCATCGAGCCAGGCACCAGCCTACATAAATCCCTAGACCTATACTTCTTTGAAAGGTCTTAGAAGTGATTTAGTATTCCCCTCTTCAGTATGTTGTGTATAACTAACTACGCGAAGACATTCTCTCGTAAATGGAGTTAGTAAATAACCAGTATATGATAATTTTGCTGAACTTTTGTTTTTGTTACAACTAGGTTTTGGTTGCGCTCTATGCTACGTACAAATCGATTGTTTAAGAGCCGACTTTTTCCCATAATTCTTCATCGAGAGGACGAGATAAGTTTCAGTGCTTCCACATTTGTAACCATTAATATGTTTTCTGAAATTAAAATCGTTAGGTTGGTACCGTCAGCTTGAATAATTTAAAATCATCGCTTTCTTCGATATCATTAAAACTGAACCCTGGACGTATTCAATCTAATACACAACTTTATAGCCCACGAAATTCCAGTCGTTAAATGGGAAATCGGAGACGCTGCAGAACATTAGCAGCCGACTTAAAATCCGTGGGATGACCACAACAATGTTAAATTGCAGATCGCACCCAGATTGCACCTTGGATATTGTTTAAATTTCGCATTTTGCTCACAGTTCATGTGACAAGTTAAGTGCGGAGGCGGGAAATGTGTTGTCGTGTTCCAGGCACATCGATTGGCGTTCCCTCAGATAGTGCGTACTAAAATCGCTCTTGGATACCCTATAATACGGTTGTATATCCTGGATTTTTTCCGGGGGTGTAGGATGTTAATATTCTGTGCTGTGCGCGTGGTAGCACGCGGTCGTAGCCCGCAGTGCTCCGTCGGGCTCCGGTACCGGCGCACGTGTGTTGCCGCCCTAATAGCGGGAATGTTCGCGAATCCCTCCCGTTCGATAAAGGGGTTGCGGTAGGTCCGAACTTCGAACGAACATGGTGTGAAAACGTGATTTCTTTTTTCTACGGTACTTTTTTGGACGCTGCAGTGTGCCAGTGTTTTTATATGTAAAAAATTAATAGATAAAATACATAGTGCTTTAGAGTGTTTTTTAATTAGTGTCCGCAATAAGACGTGACTGGTGGTGAACGTTTCGCAATATTATTGCACCGGTTTGTATGAGCTAAGGTTTATTAGGGACTTCTCTATTACATTATTCTGGTTGCGTTAGTATTTATTTTATAGCTCTTACGTGCTTGTTGCGGTCGTTTAGTCATGAAATTATGAATATCCTGTATCCTCCGGCGGTGATTAAACAGTTAGTTTACTGATAATCATGGATGACATATGAAATTAGGATTCACGGGCATTACATTTGTAAGCGCCCTTTCAAAAGAAATTGGTTGTTAATTTCCGACAAATTTCTGGTATAAAAAAGTATCGAGTATTTTTCCATAAAGTGCATTTTGATGATATCAACCCTTGGTATGTCCCCACTGCTGGGGCACGGGTCTCTTCCTGCATCGGAGGAAGGTTAGGCCACACTCCAGCAAGGGGGCCAAGTCCGGGTTGGTGGAGGATTGTAAGACAGTTGCCTTACAGATAGAAGTTATCAAGCCGCCCATAAGGCCCATAAGTGCATTTTAATAATGGAATAATCTAAGCACTCTTATTAATTCATGATTCAAGACATGCGGTTCGCACAGTTTCTGCAGTCCATATTCTCACGGACTGCGGCCGCTTGCCATTTATAATGTCCTTTTAATTACATAAATCTGAGCTATGAGTAATATCTCGGGCGATAATAATTGTAGGTCGGGCTTGCTAATTTTAGAAGCAATTTACACGCTGCAGCGTGCCATAAGATAGATAGGTAATTGTGCCAATTGAATTGAACTTCAAATCTTAGTGGAAGGATTCTTGCGATACATAATAATAAAATATGTATATGATTTCAAGAACACTGTTTCAAAACAGGAAAAATAGACTGGTTTGGTTCGTTTTGTGTTTTTTTTTTTCGGTGTGCATTAAAAAAATATTTATTTGCATTTAGGTTGGGACGTACAGATCGCGTCATAGTACCTAACAACATTCCCTAGGAAGTATGGGTAAACCGAAAACTGTTGCTTCCGTATCGAAAATTATACCGTTCCCAGTAGGTGTGCAAAAGTTTTCAATATAGTGTTCTTCTTTATTTACCATCTTGGAAAACTGTGCAGAAAAACATCGTGAGGAAACCTGAGTGTTCAAATACCTCAGCGCTTGTAATTGCCAATCCGCGGTGGGCACGCGGATAATTATGCCCGCTCTCTCTCCGGGAGAAGGTCTGTGCCCTATAAATGGGCTGCATGAAAAAATACTATCCTGAAACTTACATACACAATACATTTGCTTATTGAAAGTTTTAAAAACCTATTTAGAGGCTTAAAATTCCACCCATGCCGGAATTCGAAACCGCCACCTCTGGCTATCCGTGCCAGCGCTCTATCCAACTGAGCTAATGGGCGACTCACCGGCATCAGTCAAATTTCGAACCTCTTTACACTATTCTCTGTATTACGTATTGAAAGTTGTCAAATTATGGATACCTACTGAAGAAACGGAGCGTCCTATATAATTGCTCAACTAACGATTTTGTGGTTTAAACTTTTACAGCCTTACGAATAAACTTGGTGTAAGTATTGTATAACTATGCAGTGTTTTGTCTCTTTTCTTCCAACTGAAAATTACATTCAAATGACGTGAACAAAACACTGTGCAACTATACCAGGCTTATACGGTGTTTATTAGTAAGAGCCTTAAAGTTACCGCTCCGACATTTTTTGCTTTGTGAAACCCATAATCACAACGCACGGGACCAAACCTTCTCATTTTAAAAACAATATTAGGAATAACACAAATCATGTGAAACGACGATCGAAACTTACAATTAAATGAATTCGATATTTTGTACCTGCAAATAACATTATACAGATTTGTTATTTCAATAAACGCTCGTCGGGAACAATTACCATTGACAATGTAATAAAAACAATTCCCTCATGAATAACACAGATAATATTGAATACAATTAGTAGCAGTACCACTCGCTAACTTTGAAGGAAAATGTCGTGAGAAAACCTGAGTCTCTGAGGTATGCCTCTACGCTTGAAATTGCCAATCCGCGGTGGGCACGCGTGGTAATTAAGCCCATACTCTCTCACTGAGAGAAGGCCTGTGCCCTGCAGTGGGACGTTTATAGACTACATTAAAAAAATATATCTTTAAGCAAATCCTACTCTTTTTTTCTGGTTCTCGTATCTCGCAGTGATACTCGAGCAATACTTGCTCGTTGATTGACATATTTCGTAAACAAAACTGAACGGTTTAACCATCAGAAACGTAACATCTTCCGATACTTATGCCGGGTTATCACGATCTTAGAGCATTCGAACCGAGTGAGTTAAAATGGCTACTACTCAAATGCTACTCATATGTTTCGTAAACAAAACTAAACGGCTTAACCATCAGAAACGTAACATCTTCCGATACTTATGCTTAGGTTTTCACGATCTTAGAGCACTCTGACCGAGTGAGTTAAAATGGCTACTACTCAAATGCTACTCATATATTTCAAAAACAAAACTGAACGGCTTAACCATCAGAAACGTAACATCTTCCGATACTTATGCTTAGGTTTTCACGATCTTAGAGCACTCGGACCGAGTGAGTTAAAATGGCTACTACTCAAATGCTTCTCATATTTCGTAAACAAAACTGAACGGCTTGACCATCAGAAACGTAACATCTTCCGATACTTATGCCGGGTTTTTACGATCTTCGAGCACTCGGACCGAGTGAGTTAAAATGGCTACTACTCAAATGCTACTCATATCGTTTACGCCAGTCATTACACCAGATGCGAGAAAAACAGCCAATTTTACGCCTGATATTTCCGCACTTAGGGCCAGTTTCTGAATTGAGAATTTAGCTAAGTAAATGTAGTGCTGTCTCTTCGAATATCTCAGCAAAGAGCATGACAGAACGTTACTTAAGCCAAAATAGGTCACTACCTATTTCGGTGACAGAGTTCTGTCCGAGGGCACTGAGACCGTAAAAACACAGCTTAATCTACATAATACGAAAGCATTCAATTATTGATTTTTAAGCTCTGTGTAGGAAAGACGGTTGAATTTAATTTTGATTTGGAAGATCCGGTAAGGGACTCGCATGCACACAACCGTTGGCCAAACTGAACACATATCTCCAATGTGATGTCAAAGGGCAAAATTAGAAGTACCCGTGACAGGGACTGCAGCTAATGAATAGCGGTGAAGCGCAAGAGATGTCAGAATCGTGAAATGAGAGAACTCTTGAGCTCTGCTTACCTGGTCGGGATATAGGTGTGTTTATTTTGAGGATGAGAAAAGTGAATTTTTAAAAATCGATTTTGAGGAATAGGATGAGGAATCTGGCAGATTAAGAAGATGAGGATGCAGGAGACGTCTCTCTTTCTCACACATTTCGTTGCAATAACACTTATAACTCTCCTTCTATTAAATTCCTCTTAAGTTATGAGGAAGAGGATTTTTTTAAATCATTTTTGAGGATTAGGATGAGGAACCTCAAAAATATGAGGTAATTCATTTTGAGGAAGAAGAATCCTATAAACTTACTGTAGGCAACAAAATATGTGGCCGTCGTTCAATAGAAGAATCTTAGTAAAGTGCACAGGGAATAAGTGGATTTCTTCCAGCCTCTGTGGGAAGGAAATAAACAAATTACTTACTATGTAACCAGAGGGGACAAAATAACGCTACCGTATCCGATAAACAGTCATACGTTTGGCATGCAAATGCTGCAAAAAAATAAGCGGGAGATAAAAATAAAGATAAGCTGCAAGATAAAACATCAATTTATTTTTGTACAGTACGCAGAACGGTCGGCTATGTAAAAGAATAATGCCAAACGCTACCGTGTACGAAAACACCGTGAGGAAACCCGAGTAACAGGTGTTCACATACATCAGCGCCAATCGGCGGTGGGCATGGTGCTTAGGAGACTTTATCTTTTATAGGTATTATTTAACTATTTATTTATTTTATAGCCTTATACTCTCTGAAAGAAGTCAAGTCTTCTACTCTCTAGTTGGACGTTCGTCGCACGGACGTTTACGTAGGGTATCCTAGTGTGCGGCCAGAAGCAATGTATGTGCCTGTATGTAAATATTGTTATGTTAGGTTTATGTTTGTGGCTGCTTATGCAATGGGCGTGATGATTAAGAGACTTTCTATTCTACGGACATAGAGAGTAAACCGTTCTCCTCTCTGAAATAAGCTCTGTGCTGTCTGGTTGGACGTTAGTGGCTGCTTATGCAAGTGTTTGGCAACCCGTATGAGACGGTAATGAACAGATGTATCGCAAAGATGACATAATGCAAGATAAGAGTCATTTGTCGACAATAATTATACTCGGTGGCTCACCCCCAGCGGGGGGTAATGACCGGTCTGTTTGGGTGACGGTCCCAGTCTTGCCATCTGTACTCGGTCTTTAGAGCTTCGATCTTAGTTACAACAAGTTACGGAATCGTCGAATAGACTGATATTTTAGTACAGTACAGTCTGTTAGCTTTTAGAATAAACCTGGGACTCTAGAGTAGGCTTCGGTTTTCGCCGAAAGCACAAGAGTGTAATACACTTCCTGCTGTGTATAAAACAATTCTTCACTATTTTGAAAAGTTGTGTAATATTAGGTGTCATATTAGTTCCGATATTTCTATTACACGAATATATCCGATTCTATCCGATATTAGCCGAGGTACATTCTAAAAGCTGACTGTACATTTTGGCGGCCTTGATTGAATGTTTTTTGATGAAGCGAAGGTGATCTGTCAGGATCGTGGCAAGTGGCAACTCTTGATCTCGGTCTATCCCTCTGGGATACAGGCGTGAGTTTATGTTTACGTGTACCTATAATTTAAATTCGTTTGGAGTTCAGAGTTACTTTATCTATTGTCAAGTTATTTTATGCTCAAAAACATTTTTGATTTTTATTATGTCATGTTATAGTTATACCATCAAGGTTTCGCGTTTATTTTTTAGGTGAACTTAGTCATAACCCACGGGAAATTTAATAAATAATCGCGATTAGGCCCCTTTCTAAATGTTTTACTAAGATAGTATTTTTTAATAACTGGTGATACTTATAGGAGTTATACGATGTAACTAAATAACTGCGAAATCTGTAAACCTTTTTCTTAGATAGATAGAATATTCGTTATTGTACACGGAAACTTAGTATCCTTCTGGAAGTATACCAACACCTCACACATTCGAGTCTCCAGGATGTTCGCCATCTTCATCACCGCGTAGCACTGCTAGTGCAGTTCAGAAACGTATGTAACCTAGAAAACAAAGTCCTTGGTACACACATGCCTCGAACCGCGTGGTTTTGATCTTAAGGCTGTGCGCATGCTGAGACGCAGGCGACGCAGCACAGATCTGTACAAGGCAAGGCAGTTTAGGCAGACGTAGGCCCCCACTGCATGGTGCGACGCAACTATTCGCTCCATTCATTGGCAATTCTCACCAAACATGGTTCACAGCGAACTGATTCAATTAAAATTTAATTGAATCAGTTCGCTGTGAACCTTGTCATGTTCTGTTCATCAGTTCGCTGTGAACAGAACATTTAATGTTCTGTCATTGCAACAAAATTGTTCTTAAAACGCCTCGACGTGCACGCGTCGCGCAGAAATCTGTGCCGGCACTACAACGAGACGCAGAGCAGGACAGACACATGCCTGCATCGCACGTGCCTGTGCCGCAGCGTACGTAGCTAAATGAAGTTCCATACTTTACAAAATCTGCGCTGCCCTGTGCTGCGCTGTGCTGCGTCGCCTGCGTCTCAGCATGCGCCCAGCCTTATACCTCTCAAACGGGACGCCAGCGTTCGACCGAAGAGTTACCACTGCTCTACAAAGATTTGTGGTCACTGGTAGTTCAGGATACATTACAATTATTGATCAAATATTACTTCCTATAATTAATCTAAAGGTCCTCCATATTCCACGTCTCTTAGTCACCCTACGTGTATTTCTGGTCGAGTTATTTAAAATATACCGTAAAATTTAAGTGCAATAAAAGTATTATTATTATTACTAATAATAATAATGAAGAAATTAAATATAGGTAATATACCTACCTAGATGAGTACGTAATGTTTCATTCAACGTCTGTCGGGGTGTAAATGTACCATGCGAGTTTTTGTAATACTTTTAAAGTCCACCATTGATAAATGGTGCTTGGTGTTTCGCTGATTAATGAGATGAATGACTTCAGATGAGCAGACAACTTTATAGACATTGTTTCTTTCTGTATTAATTAACGAACTATATATTTTTACTTATAGCCAATTATGAAAGTAACATAACATAACCTCGCGCCTGTATCCCAGAGGGTCAGGCAGAGACCAGGATCTGCCACTTGCCATGATCTTGACAAATCTCTTTCGTTTCAATCATCAAAAAACAATCAAGGCCGCCAAATGTACAGTCTCTTAGCTTTTAGAATGTACCTCGGCTAATATCGGGTCTGCCACGTAAAAAGTAACTTAACTAAATTAAAAATGAAGAAAACTCAGCCTTTTCTACCGTACTGGATGAGAACTAATATATTTTCCCATCTAGTGCTGCAGAATTAGGTAACAACGTAAACGGTTTATTTATTTAGATAAACACAAAATCATCAAACAATAAATTCCCTCCCTTTTTGAGTTTTTTCAACGTACCGTTGTCATCCTACCCGGATTTGTCGTGAAGTTATTTAAATGTAAATGTCACGTGAATTAAAATTATAATCATACTCTATTACAATTAACTGATTTTAATTAGATGACATTTTTCTAACGTTGTTACCCTACCTGCATTTCTAATCAAGTTAATGGAATGTATTGTTTTAATTTTAATTAATATATTGCTTACCTTACGCACGAAGCGTCCCTGAGGATCGGTCTTGAGATGAACATGTCCAAGACAAAGATCATGACCAACCAGAGGCAGAACTTTCCGAACATAATTGTCGGCAACTGCCTGATAGAGGTCGTAGACGAGTACGTCTATCTTGGACAATGTTTATCTTTTGACCGAGAATCTCAGGTCAAGGAGATCACACGGCGGATTCAGTTGGGATGGGCTGCTTTTGGAAAACTTGCCGATGTCTTTAAGTCAAAAATCCCGCAATGTCTAAAGACCAAGACATTCAACCAATGTGTCTTGCCCATCCTCACTTACGGGGCCGAAACATGGACGCTCACAAAACAGAACATGCACCGAGTTAAAGTAGCACAGAGAGCTATGGAGCGTTCCATGTTGGGCCTTAGACTCGTAGATCGGGTTCCAAATATCGTTATTCGACGTAAAACGAAGGTTGACGATGTAGGGGACCGGATCTCGAGACTAAAGTGGAGGTGGGCGGGGCACTTGGCAAGGCGGGAAGACGGCAGGTGGACCAGAGCAGTCACAGAGTGGCGGCCGAGAACGGGAAAGCGGTCGGTGGGCAGACCAGCGGCCCGATGGTCAGACGATGTGGCAGAGTCAGTGGAGGGTCCTTGGATGAGGATGGCGAGAGACCGTGAGGCTTGGCATAATGGGGAAAAGGCCTATACCCAGCAGTGGGCAGCGGTGGGCTGATGATGATGATGATGATGATTGCTTACCTGCTTATATTTCGCCTAATTGAAAGTCAGCAATATCATTCTCGTATTTCCTTTTTTTTGCCTATAAAGTTACACTGTCTATAAAAGTATACTAAACAGTTAGTTAGACCTGAGATCCATTGTACGTAGCAAGCGCTGAGGTACGCTAATACCTCAGACACTAGGGTTTCCTTACGATGTTTTCCTTCACCGTCAGCGAGTAGTATTGCTACTATAATTTCACAAATGTACATAACTTAGAAAACAAAGTCATTGGTACATGCCGGGGTTCGAACCCACGACCTCCCGATTGAGAAGCCGGCGTTCTACACCGCTCCGCTACCACCGCTCTAAGTACACTAAACACTGTAATGTTTGTTTACGTTACGTAGTCACCCTACGTGTATTTCTTATCACTTTCCGATCGTAATATAGACTAATACTGTCCGCAATACATCAACGCTCTGTAGTAACCCTACGTATATTTCTGATCACTTTCCGACCGTAATACTGTAAGTCCGCAATATGTCTACAATCTGAAGTCACCCTACTTGTATTTCTGATCACTATAATAGGTCGCCGGGCCGTTGCCCGTAAGTGCACTAGGCACTGTAACGTAACAAACAGTTAACGGCAGTATTAGCAAATAGACGGCGATGAATCATGCGAACAATAATAACATTCAGAAGGACAGCCCCGGGGGAACGACAACTTTCAATCGAGTTCGTAATGTGGCCGAACAAGACTCAGATGGCGCGCCGACCTCAAGTTCCTTCTGCCGGAATGGCAAAGAATGGCCGTTGTCAGGGAGCAGAGAGTAGAGAGCTAAAGGGGAGACCTTTGCCCAGCAGTTATTTGTAAATGTCTATTTTGACCAGTCAACAATAGTTGTATCGCCTAGTATAGGTAGACTAATGAAGACAAAATAAACTAAAAAAACTATTTAAGTAAACGTGAATTCACATAAACTTGGGCAAAGTGTGTCCTTAGAGGGAGTTGTTATATCTCATATCTTTGCTCACCGAGACACACTATATCTCTATCATATCTCGCTCACCACTAGTGTCCTCTCATACGATGCCCAATCAAGTAAGTGCGTGTGGAAACAAGAGACACTAGTGGTGATGGTGAGTCAGTCTAGTCTACCTACTCCCTACTTTATCCAGATCACACGTTTCTTTTGGTGAACTTTCTTAATAGTAAGGCAATGGTTGTTTCATCGGCCCTAATGATAGTCTAGTAAACAATTGCATTCGAATGACATTGTGGCTATTGCTAGAG
The DNA here is from genome assembly GCA_934045075.1 of Yponomeuta sedellus. NCBI lineage: Eukaryota > Metazoa > Arthropoda > Insecta > Lepidoptera > Yponomeutidae > Yponomeuta > Yponomeuta sedellus. The sequence continues at coordinate 10,465,297 of OW203744.1, read as the reverse complement.
ACTGCCAAATAGAAGGAAATAACAGCAACTGTCGTTATCATACCGAGCTACCGAAAGAGTAGACTGAGATGTTTCGGGGGTTTAAACGAAACCCTTCTCACTACATTGGAAACAAAGTGCTAACTCTAGTAATTCCTGGACGGAGATCCAGAGGAAGACCGAAAACTAGGTAGATGGATGGAGTGAAGAAATATCTTACAGAATGCGTAGCATTGATAAACGAGGTCATGAATAGGGCGAATTGGAGCGAGAGAACAAGGACAGGGGGGGGGGGCAATTCTCACTTCAAATAATTTCTATACGAGTCTTAAGGCCTCTGACTTGAATTCTACATGAAAAGTCGAGCGACAGCCAAAATCTGTATTCTGAACGCCATGCTACATTGAATTCGAATGAGAAAATAAATTTCTAATGACTCTGTCGAGTTATCTTATTTTTATGCGACAAATCTCTCCCTGATCGCACCACCATATGATACTGGCAAGAGAGAGAGAGAGAGAGAAAGAGTGAACCTTTTTCGCACTTGTGGTACTTTTGCGTCCCGTAATCTGTGCACAAGCTCGTAAAGTATAAACTGTTTGTTAGGAGCATCGTGTGTTTATTGAAAGTTGAAACTCCCTCTTACATTGTTCTGAATCGGGCGATAGAAAGGAGTTGTTTTAAAACATAGGATATTTTAAACAGGGTATCCACCTCTCCTGGTGTGACGTCACTTATTTAGTGCTCAAATAAAAAAATAATCAACATGTAGACTGTTGAGCATTACTTCATTACCTTGCGAGGTCCTGCCTGATAGTGGTCAATGCTTAGCAGTCGGGTTGTTGGCAATTTTTTATATTCCGTTTTGATTTTTACCTTTCTTGCATCGTAGGGAGGTTAGGCTATACTCCGGCCACGGGGGCCAAGTCCGGGTTGGTGGAGGATTGTTAGACAGTGGCGGACCTTACTGTCAGAAGTTATCAAGCCGCCCATAAGGCCTCTGACAAGGCCGACCAATACTTGACAGCCGGCACCGACGGCTTAGCATGCCTAGCGATGCACGGAAGCGCTCTGAAAAAATGCCACCAGCTGTTACTCACGGGATGGTCACCCATCCAGCACCTGACCGCGCCTGCTGTTGCTTAACCCAAGTGATTGATTCCAATCACTCGGTTCAACTAGGCCATGAGGGCTTCAAACAATCGGACATACATACATAATACGAGCCAAACGCATTAAGTACCCTCTTTCAGTTGGGTAAAAAGGGATGGGTATCTAAGGTCTAGACATTACATGTAGACAACACGTAAACCGATCGTCAGAGAATACCACGCACTCATGCTAATGACGCGTCGGCGCGAATGATATAGTAAGCGACGTTTATGCTAATGCCCTGGAGCTCTATTTTTGAATCACTCGTATGAAATTGTATCGTCGAATGCGACATAAGTCACACTCGTCTTCTAAGTCGCATGATCTCGTTTTTTCGTATTTTTGAATCGTTCGCCTGAAGTGTTGCTAGTACAATTTGAAGTATTGTATTTTATCCGTTCCACGCAGAAATTACAAAAACCGGAAACTACCGTAACGGAAACGGAACGTAAAATATTTCGTTTTATTGGCTGTTTAGATGAAAAATCTTTGCCTTTAGTTGCGAAACAAACAAAACACTAGTCATATATCGTAAATAATAACACTTTGGTTTGTTTTTGTTCGAAAATGTCGAAACAAAAAATCTATTCGGCACAAAAGCAAAACTCCTCGATTTGAAATTAACACAAATTTTGACAATTAATCTATCGATCGACATACGAGACGAGTGGTAAGGACCATACGTTGCAGTCGAGTGATTCAAAAATACGGAATTTCGTATGTCGAACGAAAATCAGTAGAAATCGAGCGCTCGACGCGAGACGAGTGATTCAAAAATAGAGCTCCTGGTTTCGCCAGGTACGGCCGACAGGAAGTCGACCGTACCTGGCGAAAGGTACGGTCTAGTCTTTCTAGTTATGCGTGCATTTTATTCCTTTACGGGCGAGTTTCCAACAAGAATGTAAATGTGTAGCTGCTGGCCACTGTACAAGTCCTCTAAGTTTTTAGGCTTCTAATGGAAAAACGGAACTCTTAAAGAATCACTTTGTTATCCGACCGTCCTTCCGTCCGCCTGTCTGTCATTTCAAAGGAACAAATTAACACATCACAGGAAAGAAAAGGCATACCACTTCTCACACTTTACATCACACTTTATCCATTCCACTAATATTATAAAGGCGAAAATGTGTGAGTGTGTATGTATGTTACTTCATCACCGGCTGGAGCGATCTTAATAAAATTTGGTGTGGCTGACACCCTGGATTAACACAGCTAAAATATCTTATTCCCATGGGAAAATCGATAAACCGGGGGTAACACCGCGGGGCACAGCTAGTATTTAATCGTACAATTATACAAGGAAATCGAAAACAATTCAATGAAAACGGTATACTCAGGCCACAGATTTTACATGCATTCTCTAAATACAGTTACATTACGTTTGCAAAATAATTCTAAGTGTTGTCCATCCCTCCGACTAGGTGGGATGACGATCTGTGAAAAACTGCCGGCAGATGCTGGATGCGGCAAGCTGAAGACAGAACGCTATGGCGCTCATTATAGTTCGTTTTTTTAGCATTAGACATTTCGTAAACAAAGAAGCAGGGCTTATTATTACGTAGATATAACATCTGAAACGTATAGATAGAAAGTTGCATTTACTTGGCTCAACAGTGAACTAAGTAGGTATGTATATTTAAAATTTGGCAGACGATTTTCAGACTAGCCCTGCTTCTTTGTTTACGAAATTACTAATGCTAAAAAAAAAGAAGTATAGGAGAGGGCTATGTCCAACAGTGGACTAACATATAGCCTAAAGAAGAAGTTCTCCAGTTGTCACCTGTCACATTAAACGCATTTAACATCCAGGTTTAACAGACGCTAAATATGTCAGTTCCTGTATTAAACAACCGGGATATGGTACCCGTCCTGTTCCCAAAGGAAAAACGTTTTTAAGACCTTAATTTAGGGCGTAATTAGCGGCGTAGGTGCAAAAAATACACGAAAGATGCCACCGACATCAATTAGGTCGGCAAACACTAAATGCCGGGAATGTTTGGGTAAAATGTCGCTGTTATGTTAGAAATGGGTGGTGCCTTTTACGTTTTTGCTCGGGACCGAGTCGGATGCCATTATGATTGTTTGCTTGGCTCTACACTGCTTAATGCAATAGTTACTGTATAGAATCAGGCGTTACTTTGCGGAAATCCATAATAGCATTAAAAAGTGAAAGTTACTTTGCTAAGTTCCGCCAAAAATCCCACAAGCACCATGCATTAAGTAATGCAGCACCCTCCCTCCCACTTTTTCAAGCAGAAGCAATCCACGAACACACCACCACTGACACCAATACTTGTGTGAGAAAACACGTGCGTTTTCGTTGCGTGGTGCTTGTGGTATTTGGCGGAATTTAGCAAAGTAATTTTCGCTTTTAAATGGTCCTATTACTAAAACTATTTTTAATATTTGCGCTTGCCTTCAGTAAGTATTCTAGACCTAAACAAACTGTTCCTCCATAAATTGATTTTCTTCACTTTTTCTTCATGAAAAGAGATCAAGAAAAGTTCTACGTATAATACCTATGGATCGGTTTCTGAATAGACAATTTCAAAAAGTAAATACATAAGTAACCTTCTGTCACGCTCTTTTTTGACAAATTAGAAGAGACCGCGCTACAGTTAACTATAGATAGATAGATAGATAGAATATTCTTTATTGTACACAGAAATTACAGTAACAGAACCTAGATAAAAATATAGTACAAATGGCGGCCTTATTACTAAAAGCAATTTCTTCCAGGCAACCATAGACGGAGACATGAAAGAAATTAGAGACGGGTAGTCGGTGCAATACAGAAATAGTGAAATTAGAATTCAACGAAATTTATATAAACTTACTTAAACCACATACATAAATAATTAAATAAATAAATAATTAAGATATACATACATACATACATACATACTAATAAATAAATTATATATGGGAAGAGGAAATAATATAATATACCTACGTAATATTTACTGCATTATTTAATTATTGAAAGGTAGTATTCCTTCACTCTACACTTAAATATCGCAGACGAAGGAGACTGTCTTATTACTATTGGCAGTGCATTCCACAGTCGGACGGCTGTGGCTGAGAAGGAGTTACTGAAGAACTTCGTCGAGTGACTAGGTGTCTTCAGCAACAGATTCTGAGCTGAACGCAACGTACGACTGTGAGAATCATGCAGAAACAGAAAGCGTTGTTTAAGGTAGACAGGAGTGGTAGGATTGAACAGCACAGAGTAGAGAAGTGAAACAATGTGAGCGTTCCTGCGGTGGCGGATAGGGAGCCACTTGAGCTTAGTGCGATATTCGGATATGTGGTCATATTTTCGCAAACCGAATATGAACCGTATGGCGAAGTTCTGGAGGCGCTCAAGCTTATCTAATTGCTCTTGTGTAAGGTCAAGATAGCTAGCATCAGCATAATCGAGGATAGGGAGTAGTAGAGATTGTGCGAGCGCAATTTTGGTTGGAGTTGGCAGGAAGTTCCGTAACCTCCTCAAGGAGGCCGCTGAAGCGAACATTTTCCGGCTCACCTCGGCTAGCTGTGGCACCCAAGACAGGCACCTGTCGATCACAATCCCCAAGTTCTTCACCTTCTCACTAAATGGAATATGGACATTGTCAAGTTTGACATGAGGCAGTTGTTGCCAGTCGATCCTAGAGATCATTCTAGCACTCCCGATAATAATAATTTGAGTCTTACTTGGGTTGACTCTCAATCCATATGAATGGCTCCACTCCGATATACGGAAAAGGTCTGCATTCGTTTTTGATATTGCGGAGTGAAGGCCATCCAGAGGAGATTGAGTATAAATCTGGAGATCATCTGCGTAAAGGTGGTAGGAAGAACTAAGTTTCTGAGTGATACTGTTACTAAAGATAGCGAAGAGGAGAGGAGACAACACACCACCTTGAGGAACACCGGCAGTCGTATTACACCAACCAGAGTAGGAATGGTCAATGCGTATACGCTGTCGGCGCCCATGTAGATAACTACGAAACCAGTCAATAACCATCGGAGATATGTTAAGAGAACACAGCACGCCCAACAGGATGTCAAAGTCGACCGTATTAAAGGCATTACTGAAATCCAACAACGTGAGAACCGTCAGCTGGCCATTCTCCATCCCAAGTCTGATGTCATCAGTGATGTTGATGAGTGCCGTAACTGTGCTATGCCCGGGACGGAAACCTGATTGGAGAGGATTAAGGAGGTGATTTTTGGTTAGGAAATTGGAAAGCTGTTGATGCACTAGACGTTCAAATACTTTTGACAGGAATGGGAGAATGGAAATTGGACGGTATTCGGAGAATGAAGAGGGATTGGGCTTCTTAGGCAGTGGAGTTACTTGGGCTTCCTTCCAAACGTTCGGAAAAATACCAGTGACAGCAGACTCGTTGAGGATTCCAGCGATAACGGGAACAATTACATCCACGATGGAAGTGATCATTTTCCGACTGATGGCGTCAGTGCCAACAGCGCTGGATGTGATAGATGCTATGCTCTTCTTAACATCACAATCTGAGAATTGACTAAAAGAAAATGCGGGGAAGGTAGGAGTTGGAAGCGTGGAAAGAAGTTTCAATGTGTTGGCTTTAGAAGTCCCATCTATTGAGGAAGCAGAAGAGAAAAAGAGATTAAGAGAGTTTATATCTAAATCTTTGGAGGCAATATCTTGTCGTGCTTTACCAACTCCTAAAGTTCTAAGAAATTTCCAGACTTTGGCTGGATCACCGTTCTCAACAGATTCGTGAATGTGGCGACGTTGTGCATCCCTACACACCTTGTTGCAGTGATTCCGAAGACTCAAAAAACGATTTTTGTTGTGATCAGTTGGCCGAGATTTGTACCTTGACTTGGCAACCGCTTTCTTGTGTATAGCTATTTTGATATCATCGGTGAGCCAAGGTGCTGGTAGGTGCTTGACTTTGATTGCTCTCATGGGTGCATGAATATCGTAAAGGTTAGTGAGAAGAGTGTTGAAAATGGCAATCTGTTCATCGACTGTATCTGCATTAGCTACCACAGACCAGTCAATGTTCAGCGCGTCCTCCTTGAGTTGATCTAGGTCCATGCTACCAAAACTACGTTGCATAAGGATCCTCGGCTTAGCTTTGGGCGGACGCAGTTTATACGAAAGAAAAATCAGATCATGATACGAAAACGCATCAGCGGGAAATTGGCCGTGTGAAGCAACATTTTGGGGTGAGGCTACTAATATAACATCGAGAAGTGAAGGCGTGCAATTGGGAAAATGATGGGTCGTATCAAGGGGAAGAATTGAAATGTTGCTTGCCCGGAGAAGTGATTGGAAAGCACCGGAACGGTGGTCATTTTTTATCAGACAGGTATTGAAGTCGCCCATAATGATAGTGTGAGTATATGAAGCGGTGAAGTCTTCTAGGAGACGTTCAAAAGAAGAGAAAAAGGGAATTCGAAGTGACGGACAGTAGTAGACACCCAGTAGAACTTTACTGTGACTCAAGAGAACTTCCACAAATAGATGTTCTCCGGCATTAACGGGTGGGGGCTGAACTGAAGAGCTAATAATTGAAAAAGGAATGTGGGCTTTCAGGTAAATAGCCACACCACCGCCACCACTGCCAGTACGGTCATTTCGAATAAGATGAAAGCCAGGGAGGGAGTAGGACGTTGACGGGAGACAAGGCTTCAACCAGGACTCGGAGACAAGAATGGCGTGTAAATTCTTAGTGTCAAAAGTAGCTAGCATATCGGGGAAATGCGCAGGAATGCTTTGGGCATTAATGTGAACGACATTGAAATCTTTCTGTGAACCAGAAAATTGGGAATTGAGAGAATCGGCCAGAGATGGGCGATGGCTATGAAAGCTACATTCGTTGCTATTCAATCCAGGAGACGAAGGAGAAGAAAAGGATAAATATTCGCTGACATCGCTAGCGGTGTCAGACATGGTAGGTAGATGAGAGTTTAAAATAAATATTTTATAATATATATATATATATATATATATATATATATATATATATATATATATATATATATATATATATATATATATATATATATATATATATATATATATATATATATATATATAAAATACGATATTACTATAAAGATACCTAGTATATAGGTAAGCACTCAAATTAGATGCCCGACCACCCGCCAGCTGTAAAACAAACAGTAAGTAAATAATAATATGCACAATCATTCCGTTGCCCAAGGAATTAAAACAAATTGAAAAAAACGGAACGCAAACAAAAAAAAAAAAGCAAATGTCAATTAGACGTCACTCCTACGAGCCTAACGTTTACAAAATAAACAGTTTTGTAGGTTGGACAACGAAAAGTATTACGAAAAGTATTAAAAGTATGACGAACACTGATAGTCATATTGTAGTGCATGATTCACTGAAAAATTCACTTTTGAACCACCTTCTTTTTGGGTCGACTACTGCTGGGTTTCGCAAGTTTCGACTGTTGTTTAGCGGGGGCCGGCACCGTAGTAGAAGTGCAATCAAGCGTTACAGCAAGTTTTTCCACCTCCGCCACTGAAACCACCTTATGCCGCGAGCCATCCGGCGCCAAGATGTGGATAGTGCCTTCTCGTGTCCAGCACTTAGTGACGCCAAAATGTTGCCGGGCTGCCATGAATGCCTCATGCCTGGACCGAGTGAGGAACTCGGACAGCGTCGCTCCAGTGCCTTTGAGCTTAGTCTTGGCAAACCAGACTTTATCTTTAGCTTCGGTGGAAGCAAACTTTACCAAGACGGGCCTAGAGCGGCCTCCGCCAGGGCGCCCCATCCGCTGACACCGTCTCACATCCCCAGCACCCACATCAACCTGGAGAGGTGCAAGCACCCCACACACTGCTGAAGATATGTCTTCTTTATCCGCTTCCTGTAGTCCATGGATAAGTACCATCTTCCTGCGGCTCCGCATCTCAATGCAATCCATCTCTCGGGCCATTAAGTCCAGTTGTCGCTGCAGGGTGTTAAGAGACAGCACAACAAATGACTTGAAGATGGAGAATTCAGAGCCAAGATTGGGCCCTGCGGACGGTGAGGCAGTGCCAACACTCCCACTTAGCTGGCTTTGGAAGGCCTCCATTTGTGCGGAGAAGTGGGCTGAGAGCTCCGCAACCGACTGCTTGACTGCCTCCATAGTGAATTGTGATGTGATTTATGTTGCAATACAGCTGGCAGGTATTATAGTAAGTAACTAATCACTGTACATATACAAATTGCGATTTAAACTTGCAAAATCAATTAATTAAATCTAAGAACAAATTAATTGTTGTGTTTAGTTCAACTACCCGCAAACGAAAAAAGTATTTAACTCTGAATTGAGAATTTCACTAAGTAAAAACTATTTACTTAGTGAAATTCTCAATTCAGAAACTGGCCTTGAGATGCTAGACCATATTTTGTGTCGCCTTCTCGCAAAGGTTGGCCATTCTATCTACCTTCAAGTCTTTGCTTTAGCCACATAATTGTCTAACTCTAACCCCAGGTACAGCAGATACTTCATCGACCATTAACGTGTGCACTCTATTCAGTTATGTTATAGCTGATTTTCCTTCAAATATTGAGCGCAGTTTCATCTATTAGCGAATGTATACAATGATCGGAATTGCACAATATCCCAACAAACGCAGAAACTCTGGGCTAACAAGCGAAATCACTATCGGAGGCAGTAAATCTAGGCCGGACTATTACCTAGACACGCCGAGATGCTATCTGGAGGTATTTGTGAATAGGACACCGACGTGGCAGGAAGGTCTTTTCTGTAAATGTAAGTATGTGCTAAGTCCAACGTAGAAATGAAACGCTTTCAGCTTAACTACGGTTAGGGGGTACTTATCCCATAAGCCGGCGTAATAACGGCAAGCTGCATATTTCATGTGTCAAACTTTGTTCAGGGATAAAACATGCAATATGAATTCATACATTGGCCATATTTTCCGAAAGTTATACTGGGTTTTCTTTTCATTAGTTTATAATTTTGTTTCATCGGTGTGTAGCAGATTTCGCTCTTGTAAAGTAGTTAGGTAAAATCTTTTCTCTTATTCCATCATTAAGCATATGCTTTTATTGTTTTTCAAAGTATTCTCCACTATGATCGATGCACTTTTGCATTCGTTGAAACCAATTTGTAAAACACTTTTTCCACTCTGATTGAGGTATCTCCAAAACGTGCTGTTTGAACGCATCTACGGCATCTTCATCGGTCGAAAATCGTTGACCACGTAATTTATTCTTTACATTTGGGAATAAATAGAAATCATTGGGAGCCAAATCAGGGCTGTACGGTGGATGACCCATCAATTCTATATTTTGACCATCCAAAAATGTAGTTGTTTCCTGTATGACGCATTGTCATGGTGAAGTATGATTCTGCGTCGCTGGTTGTTTTGGCGTATTTCTTTAAATACTTCCGGCAAACAAATGGTCGTGTACCACTCCGAATTAACCGTTCTGCGATTCTCAAGTGGTATTGTAGCCACATGGCCATTAATATCAAAAAAGCAGGCCACCATTTGCTTTACAGTGCTTTTTGCACGAGCTACTTTCGTAGGGTTTGGCTCATTTTGAAACACCCAAATTGTTGATTGTTGTTTAGTTTCGGGATCGTACGCGTAGATCCAGGATTCGTCATCTGTGTAGATATTATAAACAGATTTTGAGTCGCCTCCGTTGAATTTTTTTAAGGTTTTCTTGCACCATTCCACGCGAGCATCTTTTTGATCCTGAGTTAAGTTGTGCGGGATCCAACGCGAACAAATTTTTTTTACAGACAAATGTTCATGTAATATGCTATAAATGCTCGTCATACATATGCCCAGAATAGCCTCTATCTCGCGATACGTAACATGGCGGTCTTGCATTATTAGTTTTCGCACAGCTTCAATATTTTGTGGCACAACCACCGATTTCGGGCGACCTTCTTTAACTTCGTCCGTGAGCTTACTGCGCCCGCGATTAAACTCACTAAACCAGTGATACACAGTCGTTTTTGATGGAGCTTCACCACCAAAAGTCGAAGTTAATTGATCTACGCACTGTTGTTACGTTAAACCACGTCGATAATCGTAATAAATCATAGCACGAATATTTTCACGAGTGAGTTCCATTTTTTCAGCGATATGACATTTTAAACCCAACAAAAACAAAACACTAACGTATATAAGAGAAAAATATTAGCGGCCAGTATTTAAAAAAGAACGAATTTGACCATGGAGGTCAGACATTGCGTTTAAAATTATTGGAATCCCAGATTACGCATACATAAGTAGCAGCCTATGTATGTACTTCCAAATTTTAGAGGACTTATATAACAAGCTCTTTTGCTTGTGTAACAATACGCTACACGATCCCACGAAACATTTTCCGTTATTATAATAATCCTAGGGCGTTTTCTGGCTACGCAAGACGTATATCTGGGCTTCTGACATGTTGACTTTGCTCGTAAAATATTTTTATTATATTTCATATCTTAATACAGTTGCCGGTCCCAGCAAAATGTAAACGGACAAAAAGGTTAGGTCTGACCTCAAAATTCGATGCTCCTACTTGGGATTGGATGTTGCCAGCTATATGTACAAAACAAATACTGATTCTAGAACCCCATTTGGCTTATGTACGATTTTGCTAAGAAGCAGTCCTGCTTAGACCTGTTGAATGTACTGTGCCTAATTTACTCCTATTTTTATGCAAGTGACTTGTAAAATATTGGACGAGACTAACAAATAATTGGACGTTTTGGCGTGAAAGAGAAGAGGCATATTCCCCATAGTCGGCTCTGTTTATGGATTGCTTATAGATAGACGCGTCCATTTAAGAATATTCTATTATAATTCTATCATGCTACTTACTTATTATGAAACCGCATTAAGGTCGCCCGAAACTACCGTCAGTATTTGAAATAATATATGCTTTCTCACTTACTAAATGCTGATTACCCTTAAACACCCATACCTCATCAGCTTTCCATTTACCTTGACGAGATTCCAATTGTTATTGAGAGGGATCCTTATTCCTTTCGAACGATTGGAAATGCCTCCAAGTACCAATTTTTGTAGACGTACCTTGGCGTCGGCCTTTTTGTATGATACCCAGGATCACCAGTTATTGTCATAGACGTTCCAGGCCAGATATGTTCGTGTATATTTGCTGTTAATGCTAGAGAATTAAGGTTGATTTTCCCCTACTTAAAGTTAAACGATGAGTTTGTCAATGGGACTGTGGAAAATACAGGAGTTCTGTTCCATTAGTCGTTAATCCGAAAGGATTAGTGTCTGTTTTCCCTTGTATTGAGGCGCAAGGTCGGTCGTTGAAGCTACGAAGCTCGAGTTAATTTAAGTGGTGTTGGAAATGTTCAAGATACCTATTAGCTGATTGGGAGCATTTGGTTGAGCGTGATTGGAAAACTTGAATGATCTCACCACCATTTATGATGAAATGAATTGAACTTTTTTTGCCTCCCAAAAATCTGTTACAGCTATAAATTAGCCATAGGGTTGATGACAAGAAATCTGATTACATTACGTTAACTCATGCCTCTATCTCCGAGGTAAAGGTAGAGACAAGAGCAGCTCATTCTGTTGTTATATTCAAACTAAGACTTTTGTAGCACTACACATTATTAGCTTAATTCCGGATTAACTTACTTAATTTTATGTCGGTAGAGTCCAACCCGGTTTCACTCTGATCAAGTGATTTAATCCGGAACTAAGCTAATAGTGTTCTTATTGATATGGAGATAACTCATTTTTTTTTGAGAAAATACGTAGATTTTGGTAGGAGGCACATAACACTCCTGTGAATTTCTAAGTAATTACTGGAGTTACTTCACAAACAGGAAGTGGCAAACTTCCTGGTATCTGCTTTACTCTCCGCGATACAAGTGTAAGTTTAAGTATGTATGTTTCTTAACAAAAACACTGTCTTAGTGGTTTTTTTCGCCGGTGCCGCATCGCTTCTTACTGAATAGTCAGTTAATTCCTAAACTTTGCGGATGCAGCCGAAACAAGAGTCCGTGAAACGAGAAATTGAAACTTCGCACGGAACTCAATTCCCTGGTTGCATTCACCTCATTCCTCCCCTTTACAGACACTTCGGGAGACCCCGGTGTCATGGTTAAAAATGGTACATTGGAGGTCACCATTACGTCTTCTAGGTTTTGTCTAGAGATGGTCACAAAACAAATAGTCTCAGAAGTATATTTTCAGATCGAAACGATTGATTCAGGAGCGAGCGGTCAAGGTAGCCTTCCGATCCTGGCAGTTGCAACCGACTGCTGATCGGAAGGCTACGTTTAGACGTATGATGTTTATTTTTTACGTAAGGTAAGATAAGAATATTCTTTATTGTACACCGGAGCACATATTATAAAACATGTAAAGATACAAAGTACATTTGGCGGCCGTATTACTAAAAGCAGTAAGGCCGTATACGTAGACACTTAAATATCCCACTGTTGGCAAAGGTTTCGTCTTAACTCGATCCAAATGTTTCTATCATCGGCCTCCCAATCATCATCATCACCCCACCAACTTGGTCATATTTTTACATGCTTTATTTATTTGTGGTAGAAAACTTATTATTGGCCATCCTTGTTTATTGACAATTTATTCAGATGCCGTAATCTTTTTGCTTTCATATCTTATACCCTATCTGGACATACATACGAAAGTGCAAAATATATTAATTTACGTAAATATTCACCAAACCTAAAATATTTGAATTTTACCGCTTTGACCACCCTTGGTCCTCGGGTCCCAAATCTGGAAAACCAAATCCATTTTTTTTTTTTTGTTAAACTTCATTTGATGAGAAATTATCTGTTTTAGGGGGGATTTGGTTTTTTTTTTGTGAAGGAAAGTTTTTGACAATTTATCAGTAATGGTAGGATTTGAATTTTTAAAAATGTAATTTATTTTTATATTGCTGGTCCATTTACAACGCCAGGACCCATTTTGTAGAACTGTAATTCATCTTCGATGATCGATGTATCATCGATGTATATAGCATAACCGACTAACAGACAGATGAAGAAGTGGGAAAGCAAGTTTTTTTCATATACATTTCATATCAAACGATGAATTATACGTTTCTAAAACGGGCTTCTCCTCCACCATTTCCTGAAGTTAGAATTTGTCGGTAGCGCGGTTGGAATCTTACGTTTATTCATTTTGGTGCAAGTAATATAGGAGCAGGGATCTGAGGCTGACACATGGGCTTTCCATTTATATCTGTTCACGGCTAGGGAAGCTCTAGCCAAGTTAGTTTCGTCTCAGAGAGTCTGATCTTCCACGACAGGGAAAGCCTTTTAGACGCCACGGAGGTGTAAAGGGACTAAAGCCGAAAAAGCTTATAGGACCTGGTGCTTGGGTGATACACTGACACGTCCTTCTTAGGTATTATATTCTGTGAAAAGGCAGTTCTTTTTGCGCTAGCACAGACTACACAATGTAATTTGCGATAATGGTTACCTACTGACTACTACTTTAGCGCTTGTTCCGGTCTCTGGTCGGAGCGAGGCATGGTGCAGTCTGAACTGGGAACTGCTTCTAAAAGTCCGATCTTTATATTACCTATGTTAGAGAAAACACAACAGTACTTTACCTGTGAAATCGTATACAGATATTTAGACATATTAATTTACTAGGTGACCCCGCAAACGTTTTTTTGCCATATTAATTATTAGCGTGCGACCTTTTTTCAGACCTACTAAATATGCACAAAACTTTCGTTTAATTGGTGGCGCCGTTTCCGAGGAGATCGATGACACTGTGACATGCCCTTTTTTACTTTAAGATAATCAGATAATATGATGTATGTATCTATCTAATCAGTCCATAAACAGAGCCGGTGCTGGGGATAGGCATAGATATTGTATATTACAAAAATATTATTATGCCGCCGAGATCTGATCTACCTTTACCCTTTTGGTGAATACACACCCGTAAAGTAACCGAGTAGAAATGTCGAAGTGTTCTTAACTGTGTTTAAACTTGACTTCATTGCAAAATATCTAGAAGACCAAACTCACCTCTCCAGACTGTAGAAACTAGGAAATCGATCAATATTCAGTAGTTGTTTTGCCGACTCTGTATAGCGGAGGACCGTGGCCGATTTCAATTGCTGTCGGCAGCAGGGCACTTTGCTCGTGGATACTACAGCTATTGTGTTCACTGGGACTAAGACGTTCATCCAGAGAAGCTAGCTAGCTAGCTGAGGAATTGCAGCTCCATTACCCTTAACGACGAGTATTCAGCTTTCAAATGGAACACTATAGAGGAAAACAAAGACTCTACTACTCGGGCATAAGTGGCTGGCTGTAATTAAGATCTACGCGGAGCCACCAGGGCATTTCCTTTTGCCACAATTGTAATTTTAGACAATCTATTTGCCTACAGTAATTTGTGACGGTCGGTGGACGGCTCAAAAAGTCCTAAAATTTGTGCGAAGAGATGTGTAGATTTAGGCGGTGAGGCTATTTCACGTACAACTTAGACTTTAGTCTTCATGCACGTCATTGGCCATACGCGCTCCAAAACCTGAAAGAATACAATCGTCTGTCAAATTCCATACTTATCTTCGCTATCGCAAACGTCAGGATTCCGACAGGATTTTGTAAGCAGAATTAGGTCTTTGGTCTCCAACGTAGGGGAATAGCTGTAGTTCAGTAAGCAGCCCTGCACTTTGGTAGCACACGGGTGCTTTGGTACACTTTGCCCGCCAGCTGTCACGAGCGACTCTAATGCGTGTCGTCTTATGAGTTTTTGCTTACTGCACCGTTCAGTGTAGCCCCTAGCTACAACGGTGGTCTGAACCCGATGCATGATCAACGAAGACATGAGTGTGTTTCTTGATATTTTCTTGTGATGTGTCTGTCCTACTGATGAGAAAACGCTTTGAGTTAAGAACTCTTCTATCATTGCTCTTCAGGTTATGTTTGTAAAGACGGGCAATTTAATGGTGTATAACTTTTAATAAATCATAAAACTGGACTGACTTCAAATTTGTGCTTTATTTATAGTATGTTTTTTTTTATTTATATTAGAAACAGAAAACTGGATAAATACGGAATAAGCAAGTAAAAATAGTCAAGATGTAAAGTAGTAATGTAAAAATGAGGGAAATCTCAAAAATGGGTGGGATGATTAAAATTTTTTGAATATAGAATTAGAAGATAGAATTAAAGAAATATAAATAAATGTAAAGTAAGAGAGTGAAGAGGTTTGCACCGTTACTTGTTGAGTTAGAAATTGCAGAGACATTTGGCATTGAAGAGTCCAGGTAACGCCTTTGCGAGGTTTTTTGACGACGTGCCTAGTAGTTCTGAAGCAATAAAATTTTAGTGGTTTGCTACCGACACAATAGACCCAAGAAAAAGAAAATAAAAACAAGTATGGGACAAAAACTACTTTTATTCTATGGTAAAAACAATGAAGTATTTTTGTGCAGACTGAGCAGTGGCAAAGAAACCAAAATATCATTAAATACTGTTGCAAACAACTTCCATTAACAACCGCCTTACCAATCTTGCTAATGTTTGTTCAGAAATACTGTTGACCTTTGATGGCGCACTTAAGGACACGACTCCAAACTTCCTATGCTAAATGGCCCCCAACCAAACTTCACAAAGAAAATACGGACGCTTCGCCAATCATCTCATTATCGCCCATTCACGTGCCGGGCATTAAAAACCGATGCAATTTGACGCATTATCTTGACTGCCGTCAGTTACACCGCGCCTGGAACCACCACAATTTTGTGGCCTCCACCAACGTTGCCTTTGCATGATTAGCAAGATCACCACAATTCTACGGTCTTGTTCTTGTTCTGGTGGTCTCAGTTTCTGTGCCACGGCTTAAAAACTTAGTTGTCCAAATGATAAGTGTTGTCAGGCGCACATTATGCTACCGCTACACGGTTTGAAACGAAAGGACCAAATGGCAAAGTCGAGAGATCCAGATTCGACGGATATCGGTTCTCGATATTGAGTTAATCGAATAACCTATTTGATATTCGCTTATTTCGGTATCTAAGTTGCTTATTGATTCTAGGTACCAAGTATCTAATTTCGTCTTCGGTGATCGTTGTCCCACTCTGTCACGCACATAGACTAATTTGCCAATTTTGGTGGTTAAAACTAAACCTCTGTTTACATACAGGGAGGGCTCAAATTTCACAACGTTACAATCTTGCATATCGGTCTCCTTAGGCCTTCACTTCTGTCCTTTTGTGCAACTTCTGATCTTTCCCCATACCTAGCAAATGCAGGCTGGCAGTTAATTTACGGAACATCGGCCGTGGAATTACGTAACGATGTCTGCCTCCGCCTCAGAGACTGGCTGTCGGACGCCCTTTGTTTCCAGTCTGCAGGTGCCCTAAATTACCTTAGCTTTGGAGCCACATCACTTGTAGAGAACATAATTATTAAGACGTTCTTCATTTTCTGTGCACGAGTGCCAAACCATCCATGAGATCGGACGATTTAATTTGATTTTATTTTTTATTCCAAAAGTTATTGATGCTCAAGTGGAACCTGTTCTTGGGCTTTGTGTTCACCGATACTTCGGCACCGTTGCAGCCTGCAACTTGCAGGCACCGTGGTTACAGGTAGACCGAAGATTTGAATAGTGGTCCATGTTTTCTACCTGACATCGTGATATTCAAAACACATGGAAAGTTAGTGCGTGCCTTTCTATTCCTATGGTGCTTCAATTCCAGTTACTTTTACTATAACATAAAAAGTGTCAGCTGCGATAGTTCAATCCCTCAGAACCTCTTACGCGAAAGGAACAATGATTGAATACTACTTTATTATTGTACGACAAACCTTATCATTTCCCAATACTGGACTCCTAATAAACAAGAATGAGACCAAATAATAAGAATACCTCGTTAATAAAGCCCCTGAGAGAGCAAATTGTTCGAAGTTTTACCCCAAATATTGCGAAGTTACAGTGCTGAACCGTCCTTTCTTTCGGCCTTATTACGTTTTAATCAAATCCCAATGCATCAGCCCACATTTTTCCAGAGCTGGTCATTCCTCCGGCTTCCCCAAGGCACGCTAATCCTTTTAGTCATCGGCCATCGTCATCCAGCTAGCGACAGTCTGCTTTAGATTGTCGTCGGTCCAGCGAGTTTCGTGTTATCGAAAACGTCCCGAAAGTCAAATTGATTCGTGTTTGCGCACTTTTACGAAATATAAAAGATTTGATGGATTAATGTAAGACAATGCCAGAGAGATCGTAGTGTTTACTGTTGTAAGTTGTAAGAACTTTGTAAATAATTGAATATAAACAGATGTTGATGAATCCACTATAAAAGTGTGTGTTTTCGACTGTACCTGTGGAATAGACTGAACAAAGCGAGCAATTTGCTGGAATTACCAAGTCTGTCTGAGCAGCGTAGGCAGCCCGGCAAGGATGCTATTATAGGCCGTGGTAAATTCTACCGACCGACTAGAAAGCACAAATGAAAGATAATTGATTAGACCCTACGTTCTGTTGGCGTCCTGGCCTCTGATTGTTTAACTATCGTCATGTCATCAACATAGGTGGAGAGAACAGTTGATTAATTTGTAAACTTGAGCGGTCTTTAAACTAAAAACTTACTAGTACGGTTAGTATTAATTCGACTGTACAGTCGAATGCATATTAACAGTGTAAAGGTGCTATGATGTAGTAGAGACCTTAATGTTATGATGTCATGTACCCATGACATGACAGAAGATGATCCCAAAGGCTGTGCTTCAATTTTCCATAAGTAATATTTAGAGGCCAATTGAAATTACGATAAAGTACTAGAAGAAAGATTTTGTAAAAAATAAGCATCTACCGTGATGAAAATTGGCTACATCTGCTACGCCATTACTGAGAAGAACTTTCGCATCGCATTCAGTACGACTGAAAAATAATTAAAAGAAGACCACCAAATTCACGGCTTATTACGTCCGAAGATCACAAAAGAGGGCAAGATCGCAGCAGCTGCTAGTTCAGAAATATTGTAATCATGCCCAGCTGACATCGAGTCCCGTCCGCCCGAGCCCTCAGCGAAATCGTTGACATTCATAAAAGAAAATTCTGCGCCGGCGGATTTTACGCTGAAACTTTGCAGAAACTTATCGAATATTTCAGAAACATGCTTTCCTCTTCAACAAAATTAACATTAAGGGCGGTCTTGATTTTCAGTGGGTAAATATCCTTAATAAGTCTGTAAATATGTCCATCCATATTACTCATCGATAATTACTATAATTGGTGATTGCTCTCTGTAAGGATCCCCATAATTATCGAAATATGAACGTACCTAATATTATCAATACGAACAAGTTTTACTAAAGGGAAATCTTTTAAACCACAAAAATAATAATCGTTGTCACATACTTTTAAGTGTAGGAGGTATGTACACGCATGATTATTTGTTTGCTAGTTTGAAGGCATCGTAGTTAAATTTATTAAATTCATGATTAGAATCTCTTCTTTTTGCATAGATACGAGTGTTTTGTTACATTACATAAAATGCAATCAGAAAAATTAATTAAACTAAATAAATACACAATTATATCGTCATAACTCACGATTGCATCCTGAAGGGGTAGGCAGAGACCAGGGTTTGCCACTTCCCACGAGCCTGCGAAACGTTTTTCGAAACTTTCGGTTTAGTTGCGCATTGTATATTCTATTCAAACTCGAATTAGTAGGAAAGGTCTAGTTTAAATTAGCCATCACACGGCACCCAATCGGTGAGATTTTTGGCCACCTTTCCGGGCCCATATGTCCGATAGGTCCAGATCGCTCTACACCCATGCCCGTCATCGAGGCCACGATCCCCAGCATTGAGGGACCGAATGATTGGATGTATGACATGGCCAGTCGAGCTTGGTGACCCTTTTTTCTTGCCATGTAGGCACAAGCATTTGTACGAATGTGTTATTCTTCTGTCTCATTCTTGATGTAATTATGTTATATGTGGTGTGCTTTTGTGGTCATTTAAGTAAATGTTTTTTTTTTTCTTTCTTTTTTTTCGACCACTAAAATCAAGTAGGTACACATGGTACTGGTGTCGATTTTTCCCATCCTTTTTAAACCTGCCACACTGCGCTTCATTTCCCTTTGCAAATCTTTTATTTGGACTCTTATAATAAATAAATAAAGATAAATTTGTGAAGGCTGGCAATAATTGATTTCAGACAACTAGACTGTCCCCTGCCAGTCGGCATCTTGAAGTTCTCATTTCCCGCTGTGCACGTCCAAAAAGAGTTCTTAATTTACTTCATAAAATTCTGTTCTACTATTCTGCAACAACTTCCAATATTTATGAATTAGCAGGGTTTAAAATCGCATCTACACAAAAGCAGGATAAAAGGGATATTCCCTAGATTCCGCCATCACCCTAGCCACGTCTCCATTCTTTTAAACTCATTTCCGTGAACGAGCTGCGCTATTTGAGCTACAAATCGAATTGCGCCGCATCCAGACTTGAAGTGCTTCCATCTCACTCGATTCTGGTCTTTATTTAAACAGAAAGGAGTTGAATTAGATCTTCATTCCATTCTTTCTAACTTTATTTTACTCGCTGTCGGTTGGCTGATCTTGAAGAGGGGAAGTAGGAAAGTCATTGTTGATATTCTGAAATTAGGTTTTGCGAGGCGAAGTATGTTAGTCTTGTGAAATATTTTTACTAGCTTTGTTTCAGCATTTTTTACCACCTTAATTAACAGTTTTTGGAAACATGTCTTGGTCTCTCTTTCTTTCTCTATCTGCGTACTCCTCTAGAGCAAAGGCGAGAGTATATTCAATTTATATACATACATATATAACCTCACGCCTGTATCCCAGAGGGGTAGGCAGAGACCAGGGACTGCCACTTGCCACGATCCTGACAGATCACCTTCGCTTCATCAACGTTTATAAGTCGTTGCATGCACGCACGCCGGTTCCGGGTACTTTTTATCTTTTAATTTATATATGTGTATGTAATGTATACCCGACTACCCTAAATATTTGTCAAAATGTACAAATTCCGAGCCCATGCATAAAATTAACGGTTATCAGCAAATCTATGTAAGTTATTCACGCGAATAATACTTTGTTACGAACCGAATTACAACACGCACTTTGTAATTATTTGGTGACACGCCATCCATGCAGCCAAAAATGAAAGTGTATTTTGTGAAAACCTTTTACTTGTGATGGTCAAATTTAACGTTATTTCTACCGTCGTGAAAATGGCCTAACCTAGAATCAACAACCGAGGACTTTGATCACTTTCCAACAAAAACGGCCGTGCTTTGCGGAAATCTATAAAATATCTGTCTACAAATAAAACCAAAAAACTGGATAAAAACGCATAAGCAGGTAAAATAGTCAGATCTGGTCGGAGGGTAAAATAGTAGTGATGAAAATGAGGGAAATTTCGAAATGTGTGACAAAATTTGAATAGGTATTTAAAAATGATAGATAGAAAAAGAAATAAAAATGGTGTAAAAAGATTTGCACCGTTACAAGTTCTAGTCCATTCCTAGGTTTTAGATAGATAGAGAATACTTTACTGTACATAAAATAGAAAATTACACAGATATTGCTTAACCTTAGAGTACAGACGGCAGCCGTATCACTAAAAGTGATCTAGACTGTTGGTTATAAAAATAACCAACAGTCTAGATCAATTGTGACAGTTGTGAAGATTTCTCACGTTCACTTTTAGATAAAAACTTATTATAAGACAAGTTATCATTTTTTTCCATTGGTGACCCTAGTTATCACCCCGAAGCGCCCTAAGCCAGCCACAGCATGGTGACAAAGTATATAAGGGCTTTGGCTATGGACACTTAATAATTTAGTACAGTAATAGCTATGTGGTATGCACATAATGCATTTGGTAAGGTTAGGCGCCGGACGCGGCGAGTCTGTCGCATCCTAATTACGATGCGATGGTGCACCGTGCCCTTTTGTGGCAAAGTGTCATTCAACTTGACGCTTAGGCTTAGCGCGCACGGGTTACTTTTGTCACCGTGACTGTTTCGTCACTCCGTCGATATGTATGGAGATGCGCGAAATGTCACCCAGTTGTCACTTCGTAACATATGCGCGTCTCGATACATATCCACGGTCTTGATAAGAGTGACGAAACAATCACGGTGACAAAAGTTACCCGTGCGCGCTTAGGCTACGCGCGCACGGGTAACTTTTGTCACCGTGACTGTTTCGTCACTCCGTAGATATGTATGGAGATGCGCGAAATGTCACCCAGTTGTCACGTCGTAACATACGCGCGTCTCCATACATATCCACGGTCTTGATAAGAGTGACGAAACAGTCACAGTGACTGTTTCGTCACTATGTAGATATGCATGGAGATGCGCGGAATGTCGCCCGGTTGTCACGTTGTAACATACGCGCGTCTCCATACATATCCACGGTCTTGATAAGAGTGAGGAAACAGTCACGGTGACAAAAGTTACCCGTGCGTGCGTAGCCTAAAGGGTGACGTTCACTGTTTGACTAATTAGTAGGTTCTTTTTCTAAGCAGCCTTTATGCATCCTGTTATTCGAAATAAATAAAGTTATTATTATTATGCGTACTGCACGGCACAGGCCTTCTCTCAGAGAGTATGGGCTTAATTGCCATGCATTCCCACCGCGGCTGGGCAATTTCAAGCGCTGAGGTTTGTTAATTTATGTAAATGTGTGAAGTTGTCGTAGCAATACCATTCGCGAAGACTGAAGGAAAACACCTCGAGGTGAGTAGTGACATCTCTATGGAGACTTCGTTTTGGAGTTTTTTTGTCCTTTTTTATTCAAAATGATCTAGATTTTGAAATGGACACCTAGTTTGAATAGTAACGTTTAAGCCGCAGTTTCTAAACGCTGAAAATTAATAGCTGAATGTGTTGGTAAGCGCAAATCTCGAGAGCAGCTGAACCGACTTCGCTAATTGTTTTTGTAGAATATTCCTTGAAGTACGAGGATGATTCTTACGGACAGAAAAATAAAAAAAATTAAAGAATCGACTAAAAGGCGGAGGTTCGCTGGGTTAGCTAGTTTTGAATAAAACCTTTTCATATCATTTCATTTAATTTCTTGAAAAATTACGTCAACATCAAGGGCATCGCCAGTCATTAACAAACACCAGATCAAACAGTACAGGATATCGGTTGCTTACTTTTTTCTACGTACACACAATAACAATCACTTGTCCTGGACTCCAACTAGGATAACCTATGCTATGGCAACCAGGCAAGGAGATAACAAATATGGAAATACACCCAGAATGAGGTCATTTATATTAATCAAATACTGCGGGCTCCAGTGACAATCCTACTAGCCCTGTTTTGGCAGTCAACCTGGTTAACTTCTCGGCAGGCAGTTATAATTAGGCAGAAAATAACTATTCCAGTGGAAATTGTCCCTTTCCCAAATCGTCCTTCGGTTGCTAAATGTCCCTTTCTCAGATTGTCCATTTTCCACTGTGACCCATTCCCAGAATGTCCCTTTCCCAGAATGTCCCTTTCCCAGAATGTCCTTTTCCCATAAAGTACCTTCTACAAAATCGTACACATACTCATATATTGGGAGGTTTTTGTAAAGGACAATTTATACAATTTGGGATAGGGACAATATGCGCCGGATGGAGTGGGTCGTGTGTCACGTGTTGAGGATACTTCAAAATATGTCAACCTTTAAAAAACTATATTGCGCACTAACGTGAATGTCGTTTTAGCATATTATTATCGATAATGCAAGCACGCCTTTATGGGTCTATTGGCCTCTATTATCTCTGAAAATGTCTAACAGTAAAAATTATGTTGCAAATTACAGATTACAAGTGATATTAGCTCAAGCATGCCTATGTTCGTACACATAATAATAGGTCTAGAAAATTATGTGATAATTTCGGTACATTGAGCCCAATGCTTCAAACATCTTTCCTAATTTTGATTAATTGTTCGTATTAAAGTCTGTTAGCTTTTAGAATATATACCTCGGGCTCTAGAGTAGTTTTCGGTTTACGCCGAAAGCACAGTAGTGTAATAAAACTTTTCTTAATAAATCTGAAATCTGGCACGGATAGCCAGAGGTTGCGGGTTCGAATCCCGGCATGGGTGAAATTTTTAGCCTCTAAATAGGTTTTTTTTTTATTTTTTAAGTTTATTCAATTAAGAGTCATATTAGTTACGATATTTCTATCACACGAATATATCCGATTCTATCCGATAGTAGCCGAGGTAGAAGCTAACATACTGTACATACGTTTTAGGCTTTTATATCAACTGTATTTTTTATGTACCCTATAAAAGACTAACCGAAGGGCACAGGTCTTCTCTCAGAGAGAGAGAGAGAGAGAGAGAGAGTATGGGTTTAATTACCACGCGTGCCCACCGCGGATTGGCAATTTCAAGTGCTGAAGTA
This sequence comes from Yponomeuta sedellus, assembly GCA_934045075.1. Classification (NCBI taxonomy): domain Eukaryota; kingdom Metazoa; phylum Arthropoda; class Insecta; order Lepidoptera; family Yponomeutidae; genus Yponomeuta; species Yponomeuta sedellus. The sequence continues at coordinate 10,441,762 of OW203744.1, read as the reverse complement.
TTTGAACACCCTGGAAACTCTGGTTTCCTCGCGATTTTTTCCTTCACCGTTAGCGAGTTGTACTGCTACTATAACTACACAAATGTACATAACTTAGAAAACAAAGTCATTAGTACATGCCCGCACTGGGAATCGAACCTGGAGCTCTATTTTTGAATCACTCGTCTCGCGTCGAACGCTCGATTTCTACTGATTTTCGTTCGACATACGAAATTCCGTATTTTTGAATCACTCGACTGCAACGAATGGTCCTTACCACTCGTCTCGTATGTCGATCGATAGATTAATTGTCAAAATTTGTGTTAATTTGTATTGTTCTGCGCACAGATACCTAACTAGCGATAAATGTGAATTTGCTCCTGATAACTGTTGTAGATTGTAAATATTGCGATCTTCAGTGTAGAAAATGATTTTTGAAGACTATCTAATCCTTAATGGATATTTGGATTCAAAAATACGGAAAAACGAGATCATGCGACTTAGAAGACGAGTGTGACTTACGTCGCATTCGAGGATACAATTTCATACGAGTGATTCAAAAATAGATCTCCTGGGTCTTTCGCTTCCGAGTCCATCTTTCTACCCATTAGGCTACCGCCGCCGGTCATGTCAACATGGCATGTCAACTGTATCCCTATCAAAAATCAACTGAAAATAATGTATACTAATTATTACATAAACATAACATAACATCACGCCTGTATCCCAGAGGGGTAGGCAGAGATCAGGCACTGCCACTTGCCATGATCTTTACAGACCACCTTCGCATCATCAACGTTCGTAATAATCCAAATTATTGGCCGTTAATATGACCGAGGTCGCTGTACCTATGATACAGTGTAATCTATCACTAGAATAGGAGCCTTTTATATTTTAACTTCACGGGATTCTTGTTTCACTATGATTATTTTATAAGGAAAATTGTAAATTTTTATGAACTATAAATATTTTTTATCTTATCTTATCTTTAGACGCACTTTGCGCACGTTCTGGACAGTGGACAAAACTAGACATATATACTTTGATCGGTGACTCTGAATCGGGTATACTCGATTCGAGTCGGTCAGGAGTCGGTTCTGTTTAATACAGAAGATTACTTACTTTTTCTACCCTGTAAAATTTTTAAACAAACTTATAATATCAGCCAGTCAGTGGACTGTACTCTGCGTACTAGAATTAATTTATTCATAGAGCACTCTGTTGCTTTGAATCGGGTATACTCGATTCCACGCGGTCAGGAGACCACTTTTATCTGTCTAGTACAGAATATTTCTTACTTTTCCTAGACCGTACAATTTCTAAACAAGGCTAATAACATTACCCAGTCAGTGGACTGTACTCTACTAGAATTAATTTATTCATAGAGCACTCCCATTACCAGTAGAACAGTGTGTCTATTTTCATTACCGTAATCTCGTTAATGGTCAACTATGTAAAAGCCAGTCAAGTTTTACGACAAGTCCTTAAAGAACGCCTTAAAGGAACTTTCGTTTAATAATATCTACCTTAGTGTTTTGTAGTAACCAAGTGATTAGTTAAATTGTAATACCTGCTCTAAGATGACATCGATACTAAATGTTGCTAGATAGATATTTGTCAACAACGTGACCTTTAAGAATAAATACTAGGGCACTCTTTATTTAATACTAGCTGACCCAGCGAACTTCGTACCGCCTACCATCGATTCTTTATTTTTATTTCTCTTCGTAAGAACCTTCCTCGTACTTCAAGGAATATTCTAAAAAAAGAATTAGCGAAATTGGTTCAGCTGCTCTCGAGATTTGCGCTTAAACACATTCAGCGATTCATTTTTATATAATAGATATTTTCAAGATGCCCATTAACTAAAATATTAGAGACAAAAAACACCCCTAAGTTCGCGAAGATGACGGGACCACTTAAGTGCATTCTTGCCAGGATGGCGCGAGGTGGATGGAATCAGGAAGAGATGGAAAAAAGTAGGGGAGGCCTTTGCCCAGCAGTGGGACACAAAAGTGGCTAAGTAAAAAGGTAAATATTAAGAAAAGTCTTCAAGAGCTTCCTTGGGATCTTCTTCAAGAGATCCCAAATTGTACTAATTAAACTAAAGATAATTCCCTCCGAACCCCTACTGAATGGCGAAAGCCCGAAGCAGTAAAGTGGCGAATAAAAAGACCTTACCGATAGTTACATTTAACTGGCGCGGTTATGGCAGATGCTTTTATAACCGACCATTATTGTCTACGTTTTAACGGCCCTTTTATGTTTTGTGGTTATCTAGATGGGTTCTTGAAAAGATGTGGTGCTACCAGGGGCCGAGTCCAGTTCATGGTTTACTATGACAGTTTCGATCAAAAGTGCAGGGTCGATTGACCCACACAGATTAACTAGTAGACTTCGCTAGGCAATGTACTTTTAATAGGCGTGACGACAGTGCCAAATAATCAAAGGTTTAACGATATTAGGGTAAAGTACATTGTAAAAGGATTTAACACACTGATTTGGTTTTATAAAAAAAGAGATTACCAATATTTTCAATAAAGTAAAAGATTATAAAGTAAAAGATTATAATACCATTTTGACTGAAACACCTATCACACCGCGTGACGTCACGCTTAGGTTAACATTGGTAAACTTCACCCGTGCTTACACCCGAGCTGCACCCGAGTCGTGACTACTAGTGATTAGGATGTGTATTTATCAGGGCTTGACGTCAGATTCGACGCCATGACGGTGCGAGCGGTTTTCCCAGAGATTTAAAATAATGTGATTTATCTAAAAATGTGTCCTTGCGATATGGAAGAGGATTTAAAAATCATTCGTCATGCCTATTGTCATAATAGACAAGAATTGTAGTTTTTTGAAACTCGGTCCAGAAGGGAGTCTTTAAAATGCACAGATGTCAAAAGAGGGATTTCGGTACGTTCTGGCGTGCCAGCGCTCTATCCAACTGAGCTAATGGGCGACTCACCGGCATCAGTGAAATTTCGAACCTCTTTACACTATTCTCTGAATTACGTACAGCTTTATCATTCCGTGGGTACAGCGATATCATTCCGATGTAAAACGTAACTGCAAATTAGGTAGTCGGGGCTGTGAGTGATGCAATCTACTTCAGCCAGATGTCGCTGCCTGTACGTAATACAGAGAATAGTGTAAAGAGGTTCGAAATTTCACTGATGCCGGTGAGTCGCCCATTAGCTCAGTTGGATAGAGCGCTGCCACGGATAGCCAGAGATCGCGGGTTCGAATCCCGGTATGGGTGGAATTTTTAACCTCTAAATAGGTTTTTAAAATTGTCCTTAGCACGGGTTAGTGCATTAAAAATAAAAATAGTATAATCATGGGCGTACAGCAATATCATTCCGATGTAAAACCTAACTGCAAAGTAGGTAGTCGGGGCTGTAAGTGATGCAATCTACTTCAGCCAGATGTCGCTGCCTGTACGTAATACAGAGAATAGTGTAAAGAGGTTAGAAATTTCACTGATGAGACGCCCATTAGCTCAGTTGGATAGAGCGCTGGCACGGATAAGCCAGAGGTCGCGGGTTCGAATCCCGGCATGGGTGGAATTTTCAACCTCTAAATAGGTTTTTAAAATTGTCCTTAGCACGGGTTAGTGCATCAAAAATAAAAATAGTATAATCATGTGGGTACAGCGATATCATTCCGATGTAAAACCTAACTGCAAAGTAGGTATTCGGGGCTGTAAGTGATGCAATCTACTTCAGCCAGATGTCGCTGCCTGTACATAATACAGAGAATAGTGTAAAGAGGTTCGAAATTTCACTGATGCCGGTGAGTCGCCCATTTGCTCAGTTGGATAGAGCTCTGGCACGGATAGCCAGAGGTCGCGGGTTCGAATCCCGGCATGGGTGGAATTTTTAACCTCTAAATAGGTTTTTTAAAATTGTCCTTAGCACGGGTTAGTGCATTAAAAATAAAAATGGTATAATTATATTCTTTTTGTTGCACTAACCCGTGCTGAGCACAATTTTAAAAACCTATTTATAGGGTTCTTAAATTTTCAAGAATATTAGTTTGCAATGAACTCCTTACTTTTTTATGGCACGGAGATAAAATTATTGTTTTGGTGTAATCCTTATAGAATACTTTGTATCAAGATTCTTTTACAATGTCAGCTAAGAATCTAACCACAACGTCAAAAGTCTCATAAAACTTCACGACGTTGGCGCAGAAAACACATTTTTCCTTCCAATATTTCCGTCCGCCCGCAGAAGTTTTATTCAAGTACCATCTGCCATTCCTTCCCTTATTATTATTGTATGAAAATATTCAGTGAACGAACGCCACCGTCTCACGTAACAAATGATTATACTTGTGATCTCTGATTCATAAGATTTCGTTTGGCGAAGCGGACACGGCCAAAAGTTTCAGTTTCAGGGCCTTTCACAAAATAAATTAATGAGTACAGAAGTTATTATTGAACTTCTTCCTGTTCTTCTTTGCGTGTCGATAGCAAGCCATCATCGGTGGTGAAAGGATTTCTGTAAATATACTTTATTGCACACGAAATATGAAATAACATTTCATAAGAAATAACATTTACAAAGTCAATCAATGATTATATTCTTTTTAATGCACTAACACTTGCCAAGGACAATTTTTAAAAATCTATTTAGAGGCTAAAAATTCCACGCATGCCGGGACTCGAACCCGCGACCTCTGGCTAACCGTGCCAGCGCTCTCCCAACTGAGCTAATGGGCGACTACCGGCATCAGTGAAATTTCGAACCTCTTTACAATACTCTCTGTATTACGTACAGGCAGCGACAGGCAGGTTCGAGCCCCGGCATGGGTGGAATTTTTAGCATCTAAATAGGTTTTTAAAAAAAGTCATTCAGTCAAGAAATACATAAGAAATGACATTTACGAAGTCAAGATTATGTTTGTAAGAGAATTCGTCTAGTTAAGCTTAGAGAGTCGGAGAGGCAGTAAAAAGCAGGTCTAGGTACGTGACGAAAAAGAAGGTGTAAACGCATAGAAGTAGCTATATACATACATACTAACCTCACGCATGTGTCCCAGAGGGGTAGGCAGAGACCAGGGACAGCTACTTGCCACGATCCTGACAGATCACCTTCGCTTCATCAACGTTCATAAGTCGTTGCGTGCACGCACGCCGGTTCCGGGTACTTTTTATCTTCCCCTTTGCTAATACATCCCCTATTTGAAGGCAAAAGTAGCTAAGCAGGAGAAATTACATACAAAGTGTTATTTTCTTGAAAACTATTTTTTTCAGTCGACTTAACACATTTGGTATTAAATTTGTGCAACGTTTCGTGTTTTTATTCTCCCCCTGTGGACGCTTTTTAAAACAAATGTGTTGATAACACAATGTTCTAAGCGCATCTACAGAGTTACCAAGTAATTTTTACCAAAATCTACAAATGCGAAACTAGCTTTCTTTCTGTTTTTTCCCTTTCTATTTATTCCGTGGCTTGCAAAGCTATTCTGTATACCACTGGGAGTTCGTCGGGCTGATAATAATGGCGTCCTGAAGGACTGGGCAGAAATAATAAGGAGGCTCCATTCCCCAGTGGTATACAGTCCACCACACCCTGAGCTATATTTGTCCGATATTCGCATATAATCGAACCTCTTTACACTATTCTCTGTATTACGTACGAAATTTCACTGATGCCGTGAGTCGCCCATTGGCTCAATTGGTAGAGCGCTGGCACGGATAGCCAGAAGTTGCGGGTTCGAATCCCGGCATGGGTGAAATTTTTAGCCTCTAAATAGGTTTTTAAATTTGTTCCTTAGCACGGGTTAGTGAATTAAAAATAAAAATAGTATAATCATGTGAGTACAGTGATATCGTTCCGATGTTAAACCTAACTGCAAAGTAGGTAGCAAAGTAGGCTGTAAGCAATGCAATTTGCTTAAGTCAGATGTCGCTGCCTGTACGTAATACAGAGAATAGTGTAAAGAGGTTCGAAATTTCACTGATGCCGTGAGCGTGGTAACGTGGCGTTAGATTAGGCAATGTACTAACATTGCCTAATCTAACGCCTGTATCACAGGGGGGTTTGCAAAAGCAAACACTGGGGTTTGCCACTTGCCACGATCCTAGCACGCCTTTTTCGCTTCATCAACACTGATTAGTAGTTGCATGCATTTAGGTTGTTGAATGTATCCTTTTCATATTGAGACCGAGGATGGACTATTGGAATAATTATTTCACTGTTTTATTAACCAGCCTGGAAGTGGAAATTACATCTGTCAGGTAGGCCCAGTGGTCTGGTTTTATTTGAGTGCTGTGGAGGCAACGGAAAGTTAAACCATTTCCATTTTCTATCTATCTAAAATCCACTGCTGGGCACAGGCCTCCGTTTTTACTGCGTCATTCCCCACGGTCCTGTGCTAATCTGATGTATTTCTGACCCGCAACCCTCACGATGTCGTCTGACCATCGTGTCTGAACAAACTCCTAAATAGATTTGAGGACTTAGACGATCTTAGATAGCCCTGAAAACTACGACAGCCTTGAGGTAACTTCAGTCCTATTATTTAGCTGTACTAGCCAACCCATTAAACTAGTTCATTGACCCCTAGCATCTGATTACTAGACAGGGCTTGGGAGCCGAGGCGTTTGGTGACCCCTTCCCCGAAAAAACTATTGAATACTCTGGATCGCCAGAAGGCGTTACACCGTAGGTCTATCATAAACTTGACGATGTGCTACGAAAGCGCCAAAGAGGAAATATTGGAGTGCCGTTTACTCACAATTATCTATTTTGACAGACGCGTAGATGGCGGGTGCAGGTCAGCGGTTGGAGCTCAATGTGGATTGAGATTATATTACCAGCACTACAGTTCGTGAACCCATCATTCTGATGCTAACAACGACCCTCCTTTTGATTCTTGTTCATTAACTTCAGCATCCTGAGCAAAAAAGTCTCATTACGTCTGTATTTCTATGTATTTGTGATCTCCTGGCCTGGTTACTGAATACCAGTGTACAGAGTATTCTACTTTGGGACGAAAACAAGTGGTGTTGTTGTGTGGAAGCAATTTTTATTATCCTTTTGCCTCTTATGCCATCCTCTCTATCGACTCCATGATATTGTATGGAATTAGGCGTTGCTTTTCGGAAATCCATAATAGCATTAAAAAGTGAAAATTACTCTGCTAAATTCCGCCAAAAATCCCACAAGCACCATGCGGCTAATTAATGCACCGCCCTCCCTCCCACTTTTTCAAGTAGAAGCAAGACACGAACACACCACCACCGACATCAATACTTGATGAGAAAATACGGAACGCGTTTCGCTTCTAACACGAGGCATCCTCAGGCTCACAAGTGCAAATTTTGCACAAGTGTTCCTATTATTATTGTTAGTGTTGGTGTCGTGTGTGTTCGTGTCTTGCTTCTGAAAGTCTTCTTCTTCTTCGTGTCTTCTTTTTTGCGGAATTTAGCAAAGTATTTTTTACTTTTTGATGACTCCATGATATAATTGTTCTAGTCGGTCACTCCCTCTTCACTTGTCATATTCCAATCTCGCCAAGCCTGCCATAATAATAAATACGGGCTATCGTATCGTCTGTCATAGGCCATCAGTCGGCAGACGGGCCAAGCGGCATGTTTGTTTATTACGCGCCTCTGTTTTGTATTCATTAACGGCCACCCTGAGCCCGTGACGTCCACCGTTCGTTAACGGGCTAAATTATAAGCTATTCGACAAACAAGAGGCTTTAAATGCCATGAGGATGTCTGCAAATGTTGGAGCTACACCGCTGTGATACAGTGTATTCGTATCGATGACAGCGTTTTAGTAGATGGCATTACGTTTCGTCTTCGTCGTCAGGCTATACTAGTACACTGCTGGACATAGCTCTCCCCTAATAAGCGCCATAGCGGCCTGTCTTTAGGTTGCCGCATCGAGCATCTGCCTGCAGTTTTTCGCGGGCGTCCTACACTACGTTTGCCGAGTCGCGGTCTCCACTCAAGAACACGTTTACTCCAACGGTTGTCGGTTCTTCGCATTACGTTTGATTGGTCGTTAAGGAGATATTATAGGCAGCGTTGTAGAAGTATGAGTGGAGTATGGCCTAACCTTCCTGCGATGCAGGAAAAGACCCGTGCCCCAGCAGTGGAGACATAACAAGGGTTGATATCATTGAAGAAATGGCTGCGTGCTGCCGCTAACAATTCAGTCCAATCTGCTTTCAGTAACAGTAATAAGATAGATAAGATGAGAATATTTTTATTGTACACCAGGAAAAACAAACATAAAATAATTATAAAGATTGGCGGCCTTATTGCTTATAGCAATTTCTTTTAGACAACCTACGATGGAGAGCTGCTGAAGGAAAAGTGAGACGGGTAGTTGGTGCAAATATGAATATTGATATACATATTTATACTTAAAAATAATATAGGTACTTTCATTAACCATTACATATAATGCGTATAGCAATGTATTATAAACATACAATAAGCTCTTTGAAGCTGAATTACTTCATATATCTTTCAATGTTTTGCCGCTGGTTCACTTGTTTTTAACCAGTTTTCCGAATCTGTACATGATTCATGATTCGCGGAAGGCCGATTTTGAAAACCGCATAATTTCATTCACACGCTGAACAGTCAGCCAAAGCAGATATATCGTGAACATCACTTTTGTGTAGGTACTTTGATTACAATCGTCTATTTGCCAAATTCCATACTAATTTGACAGTACAGGATTTGGTGCGCGTTATATATGAGCACTTACGACCTACGATACGATATCAACCCTTGTCTTACAATCCTCTACCAACCCGGACTTGGCCCCCGTGGTATAGTATGGCCTAACCTTCCTGCTACACAGGAAGAGACCCGTGCTCCAGCAGTGGGGTCATATAAAGGGTTGATATCAATGCGAGCATATTTGGTCGACGTATGTCAGCCTGGGACGTCCCTTATGGGCCGTTCCACCCACATTTGCTCGACATATTTCGTCAGCCTCTCTTCCATCGTTTTGCTCGATAGTAGCATTTATGCTCCGCGCGATAAGAGCTGATCTGTCGTCGACGGCGGTAAGGACCACCTATCTGCAAGCTTACTTCCATCGAGCTCTTCTCTGACAGTTAATTGGCATCGTTTTCGGCAAGTTTTTCAATGGGTGTTCGTTAACAGCACACAAAGGGGGGAAATGGGAGCCTGCTGCCTGTAATTTCCACCTGTTTTAATTAATTGGAGAGGATTTTGCGCATTGTAACTGTAGCTGGAGGTTTTCGGAAATGGCTGCCCCGACTGGTTTCTTGAAGCTACAGAAGCTCTACCTGAAGCATCTACCTGAGTGCGTCTGGTTTTAGGATGTTTACTTTTTTATGTATCTTTTACGATTATACGTCTTACTGTGTTTGAGAGGAGGCCTGTGCCAGGGCAGAGAGGCCTCAGACAGAGAGAGTATGGGCTGAGTGTGGCGAGCACATGTCAACTCTGCGCGCGCACTACAAACTTCCTGCATCGCGCAATCAAAGTGTTTCAATGACGTACCATAAATATAACGTCCGACTAACAATAGTAGGACCGGCCGTCCTCTGGCATACGATCTGCCTGGCGGGAAATTTCCCTTAATAGTGGAAGGGCACGATCACCCGCTCATCCCTATACTGAGTATACTGATAAATTACTACGCTTGCCCACTGCGGATTGACTATTTCAAGCGCTGAGTACAATATATTATGCATTCTGCCACACCCATTTATAGGTCTATACCTCCACTGTTTCAAGTAATGATTGTAGAAACCATTTTTTAAATAAAGGTCTTGTGTAAATGAATATAGATTTTCGCGACAGGGGTATTTTGAGAAAATTAAAAGTGGTTTCCTTTGAATTTAAGGTCAACAATAAAAAGTTGTTTAATTTGTAGATTTTCTGCAGCGTAAGGATTGCAAGTCAACACCACATGTTCTGTAACATAGCCTTTTAAGCTGCGCTCTTTATACAACAAGTTGACAAGACTCGTCCTACATCCGAACACCACAATGCAAATCGGGTCACAGTTTCGCGTGCGCAAGACCTATTTGTCGTCGAAACCGCTCGCGTTTCAAAGCGAGAGTACTAAATTATAACTCCGCACGAATGCGCAGTGTTGCCAACTTTTCAGCTCGCTCATCTAGATTCAAAACTGCAGTTGTTTTCCTTTGGGTCTGGTGTCGAAAGAAGGGGTTCTTCCAATATCAGAGTAAGGATTTCCTTAAGACGCTGCGCGGCGTTAACGAGCGCCTCCAGTAGAATAAAAATCATAACATGATGTATAATACAAGTCGGAAACCGCCCGCGTTTCAAAGCGAGAGTACTAAATTACTACTCCGCACGAATGCGCAGTGTTGCCAACTTTTCAGCTCGCTCATCTACATTCAGAACTGCAGTTGTTTTGTTTTCCTTTGGGTCTAGTTTCGGAAGAAAGGGTTTTTCCGATATAGGAGTAAGGAATTCATTAACACGGCGCCACCAATAGAATAAAAATCAAAACTGGTTTTGTAATAATTATGTTTTTTTTAAAGTGAATATCATAAATATTAACAACTGTGATAGCTATTTTTAGAACCTACAGTCTAGAACCTAAGATAACCAAGGACTTAAATCGATTTCCGCTGAAAACGGTCGTTATTAGCTAAAGTGCTATGGAGATCCACGTTCTTCTCAGTAAGTTCTAAAATAGCTACTATATTTATTAAGATTATATAATATTCACTTTTTCCAAAGATGCGTTATTATGAAAGAAGACACGATTTTTCAATTGGTGGCGTTAGTTAGTACCGCATAGTGCCTTAACGAGAAAAAGTAGGACAGCAAGCGTGTTAAGTACTACATAGAATATTTTATTCTTCGCAAAAAGCTTCTAAAATTTAGTTTTCCAAAAAGATATCCATCAGTGCAACTGACCTCTAGTGACAGTTTGGGAAAAGATGACCACGTCTCCTATCTCAAAGCTACGAGTAGTTTTTGCAACTTCCGCTATGGAAACTGTTGGAGATTCTGAAATATCTTTTATCTTTTCCGTCCTCATTTACAAATTATTAACTTTCTGTTTGTGCATTTCACTCTAGGCCACCTATATTTTATTCTTGCTTCGCTACAGAAAACACAAATATCGCAGGAGTCTTAGGTTGTTTTGCAGGTACTATGAAGACTATTAATAATCGGCTTTGTAAAGCAGATTGCAAATAACGGCCGTTGACATTTCAAAATAATATTAATCTATATAAATAACATTCAAAGTCCTGACTGACTGACTCTCACTCATCAACGCCCAGCCCAAGCCGTTGGGCCTAGGAAGCTGAAATTTTGCACAGAGGGTCGATAGATAATGTAGACAAGGAATAAAACCTGTTTTTTTTTTTAAATTCAACCCCTAAGGGGGCGAAAAGGGTTGCCAAAATTTGCATGAGAGGTAAAAAAATGTTGTCTAATAAAAAGAAACTTAAAATAAATACTCTTCAACTTAATTGATTAAACACGTGTTTCGCCTTCTTTTTAATTTAACCCTTACTGGAGTGAACGGGGTTGCAAAATTTTGTAGCTACTAAAGTCCACGCGGACGGAGTCGCGGGCAAAAGCTAGTACCATGTTTTTGCTGACTCCTGCCCACTTCTAGGGGGACACTTTAAATACATAGCCATTTTTTTCTTGATTCTTGTTTGATGATTCTAGTCTAGATTGTATGCTGCGTTCGCGTCACACCTTGGAATAGGGTGGGATACAAACTGAACCCATTAAAATTAGTATTGATTGTTAGTGTATTTAAAACTAATTAGTACTTCTGTGCTCAAATTGCATGTTGTTTGCACTACTAGTAGAATGTACATCACTGTTAACTTTCCTATAATATGAACTTTTTTGTAAGTTTGAGGTGTAAAATTCAGTTTTGTGAACCGTGAAAACAAAATTTTACTGCCTTTTATTAAGAACTTTAATGAAAGAGGAAGATCGTGTAATACCACCGTATGAACTAATTAGAGAGACAGGTCATTGCGCCTTGGCTTTTGGTATTCGCGGCGCGACAGGTGGCGCGCGTGTCACCTGCTTCCGCCATGCGCGCGCATATTCGGATGGGGAATGCCGTGGACGAATTGCTGGTCAGTTGTCAATGAACTACCGGTGCGGTAATATGACTAACTGTTATTCTTAAATTTAATGCTTGTGGTTTAGCGATAAAGTGCGTGAAGTGAGAAAAAAACGTTTCTTGTTACCCAAAAAATATCAATGCTAAACAATAGAAAAGTTGTAGTGAGATAAGGAACAATTTATACTGACCACTTTGTAGTATTTATACTGATATTTGTGTAGAATACTGTTGCCTATCTACTATACCGTAGTTTTTGGTTGCGAGGTTGCGTGTTAGACAGAAATCCCTTAGACTTCTACGCCCTTGCTAGATGATTTATACGGCGTCTGGCTGGAGGGTACTCCTGTATACACTAGAGAAATCTAAGTTACAACTCAGACTCTATATAGACTCTGGCCTACAGCATTGGGAATTAGATGGAGAATATCCGAATAACGCGTTCTTGTAGGCACCGCGACTAATGAATGTCGAAAAGTGAAAAATATATGGCAATTCATAATCGAGGCCTTTGCCTCGTTTTACTTCGTAACCCAAGCAAAGTTTTTATTTCTGTGTCAACATAGCATACAATACACATACTTCTGCGAGATATATCAGGGAACTTAATATACTTAGGCAAGGGAACCTGGGCGTCTCTACGGTGTTCAAATACCTCAGCGCTTGAAATTGCCAATCCTCGGCGGGCACGCGTGGTAATCAAGTCCGTACTCTCTTTCTGAGAGAAGCCCTGTGCCCTGAAGTGGGACGTTTATAGGCTACATAAAACAATACTTAGGAGTAGCTTAGCTTCGGTCAGCGGTCGATCGCTGTTTTCTATGGTCAAACTTGGCCATTGGCAGTACAGTACTACACATCATAAAAGTCCCTTCGGGAATCTACGTTCGCGCAGACTAGGAAGAAGTGTAACGAAAGTACCTGAAGCTATAAGTACATTCAACATGATCTTTAACCGTTACGGTTAAGGTGCAGAATTGATTGCCGCAGTGGCGCTACCTATTTCGCTCACGCTAATATTGCCAAACTAATAGTCACCTGCATCGATTACGTTGAATCAACCAATAGCAACAAAGGCGCGCGGCCTGCCATAAAATGAAACTATCTAATTGGTCGATCAACTTGCCGCACATCCAAAATTTGGTCATCTGCGCAGGTACATCCGCGAGACTTATTTCTTGTGTAGCACTGTACTTGCAAACACCAGTCGTAAGGGTCTAAACATGATACGGCAAATCGTGAAAGGGTAGTCCAGTATGCCACAGCCAGTTGTCTGTCCGATACCTATTGTTCAATTTATCGGCAACAGAACAATACTCGGCACCGGAAGGCTGTCGCTGCGTGGCCTACAAATGATAAATAATGCCGGTATCAGTCGGAGACCAAAGTCATTCGGAACTGTATTAAAATACCAGCGAAGTTGACAGTATGATTTCACAATTCAGTTTTGCAACTAGTCTTAAATGTTAGTGCAGAAAATATTGCTCGAAACTCCGGGAAGAAATTTTTTCTTATGTTTGGCTCCGTAACTAAGTAATTGTCGTCCATCAAAAGGAATATAAAAGTGTTCAGATAGATTTTGAGTTTACTGTTCGTATTTTGGTGTTCTGTCCGTGCTGTAATGTTGAGTGCTTACACAGTGCCCGAAAGGGTTGTTGCGTTTAGGAATTTGTCAACGACTAACTAATACAGAAACAGTGCACACTAATAAAGTCCCCAAAGCTCAGCTTGAAGGCCTACCTTAGTTTGGGGACTGCCGGTAAACGTAAAACATTTTTTGTAATGCCCGCCACTGTCTATATATAAGTTATGTTAATGTTTATTGTCTTTTTGGATATAAATTATTTACTTAATTTCTTTATATTTACCTGCTGTTTCGCGCACTGTTAGCAACTGCCACTTAGCTTAAGTGCATACAAAAAAACTAACAGCTATTAACAGAACGACCGAAAACTGGCGGTTATAGATGTAGAGGTATTCATTAAAATTGTGGAAATGCAATATATGACAAAAATAATGATTGCAACTTGCGCAACGAGCAGCCACAACAGAATCGGTACCACAACAAAATGGAATCCTTTTAAATTAATTCATATCACTTAGCTCATACAAGTGCGTTACAAAAAAATATATATTTCAGAGAACAACCATGGAAAAACTATGAAATATGCATCAATGAAACGGAAGAAATGTGAACTGTGATGGCCTCAATGGCACAAAAACGTAACTAACGACTTAGTGCTTGCAAACCAAATATTTATTATTAAAATTATATAACCAACAATAACATATAACCGCCTTACATACTCGATCGAATATAGCCTTAAAGGTCCAAAGTTTTTGTAAATAAAGGATTTTATATAACCGTATTAAAAGAAAAACCGTAGTGAAGGATGCCTTAAAATTTTGTACAATAAAATTAGCCGGTAGCGTTTTGTACCAAGAAGTGCAGTGCATATTAACCCTTAAATCTTTTATACTTTTTTATAAATTAAGAATGTTGTCTACAAGTGTAAAATGTGGGCAATATGTGATTGGTAAATTGGTGAAGTGATTTGTGCTGTTTTACGTGGTTTCTCTGAAAATCGCTGAAATGGAGCGCTGCGATGGTTTCCTGGTGTACCGGAAGCCTGTCTACAGGGTCTTCCAGTACTTAGAAACGTGAGTACTTTTCTGTTTAAGATTTGTAGCTTTACCTTCAAACAAGTGTCTGGATCGAATAGCCGCCAAAACATAGGCTTACCAATGTATAAATAAAATTCAAAGTCCTGACTGACTGACACACTCATCAACGCCCAGCCCAAGACGTTGGCCCTAGGAAGCTGAAATTTTGCACAGAAGGTCTATATGTATGAAATAAGACTCCGGTGGCGTGTGATATCGTGAAATCTTTAAGTACAGAAGTATCAGGGCCAGTTCCTGAATTAGATTTCACGATACCACAGCCCACCGGAGTCTTATCTTATTTCAAATTGGTAAGCCAATATTTTGACGGCTGTTCCCGACACCTACCTGGGTAATATACGAGTACATAACATGTCAGATTTAATTTTTATAGTTGTAAAGTTAATGCACTGACAGAACCGACGCTAAGGGCAACAAAAAGGGCCAAGTGCGTGTCGGGCAACGCGCAGTGAAGGGTTCCTTAGTTGGCCTGCTTTACACAACTAACAACATCAAAGTAATCGTCAAAAGAGTTTGTATGAATTTAAAAACCTATTTAGAGGCTAAAAATTTCACCCATGCCGGGATTCGAACCCGCAACCTCTGGCTATCCGTACCAGCGCTCTACCAATTGAGCCAATGGGCGACTCACGGCATCAGTGAAATTTCGAACCTCTTTACAATATTCTCTGTATTACGTACAGGCAGCGACATCTGACTTAAGCAAATTGCATTACTTACAGCCCCGACTACCTACTTTGCAGTTAGGTTTAACATCGGAACGATATCACTGTACCCACATGATTACACTATTTTTATTTTTAATGTTCAATTTGTTCCTTAGCACGGGTTAGTGCATTAAAAATAAAAATAGTGTAGTTTGTATGAAGTTTTTTTTTTATAAGTTGGTTGACTTGTAAAGTCCACTTAGCTGTGATGATTTTCCCACTTGAACTTCATAATATGGTTTTATTAATATGATTTTTTCAATTACTCATAATAGTTTTAAAGAACCAATTTAATGATACACCACATTGGGCTGGTTTTGTAAGTATATTATGATCAGTTGGTTCCTTCAATGTTAAATATATATTTAAATATATAAGTTTCTTATATTGAAGTTTGTTATTACTTGGTTTTTTTTTATTAATTTCAATTTTTGATTATAAATTCTTGTATTTTCATAAATAAACTCTTGAATATTTTTTTCAATACGATGTACTACAAGATTTTTATGAAAATAAGCAAGGTTCAATTTCACTCAATTGGCTCTTATCAGCGCCTTAAGGTTATTATATCAGCTTCGCTTGGCTAAGAATTGAAGGGCCAATGGCAATGATAGACTGACGACGACGGTCAACCCCAAGATTGATAGTCGCCTTTGTGGGAAAAGAATACAATGGTAAGCCTGTGTACTTTCCCAACCGTTACAACTTCAATGGATTTTAATGAGTTCCAATAAAACGTTTATTATTGTAAAAGAAAGGGATTCGCAAACATTTTCCGCTCCGCTGACGCTCACCCCAAGTTTTAACCCCATTAACTCAGCCGTTTCCGTGCAAACAATAATAAAGCTAATTGCTCTAATAATAAGGGAGATTATAGCTTTCATTGGGCTCGTAAGCCTACGATTTTGAAGTTAATTACACTTGAGATTTTCGCGAAAGCTCTCGCTGGGTCTAAATCACTGTATGAATAGGAAATTGGTCTTTGGCTCTGGTTTTGTTTGAATTTTCCTTATCTCATGTTTGATGATCGTTACCTGGGATGTCTCCATAAGTTTTACGACCTCTTTCACAGAGGGCGAATAGCTAGAATCCCTATTCGACCTCTGGGAATGCAATATCACAGTTATTTATTAATAGTTTTTCATATAGCTCAATATAAAAGGTCATGCTATGTGAGATAACACATAACGAATGTAATTTTTCAGGAAAGTCTACAAGCTTTCTTCAGATTTTAATCTTAGCGTTAACTTAAAGAAAAATACTGAAGATTGATGTCACTTTTATCAATATTCTTGATGGCAGTAAGTATTATGTATGTAACACAATAACAGTCTGTTAGTTTTTAGAATACACTTCGGGCTCTAGAGTAGGCTTCGTCTTTCGCCGAACGCACACGTGTGATACGTGTGATACTACTTCCTGCTATGTACAAACATTTTCTTCACTACCTATTTTGAAAAGTTATGTGAAATTAAGTGTCATATTGCACACTTAAACTGTATACATTAGAGACAGTGTCCTCGGTTTTGGAGAAGTGGAAGCCAGGAGATCCATAGCACGGGGTAAACCTATTTTGGACTCCTGTCTCCTACTACATAATGTAACATTGTAATAATAATGAGTTACTAATTTTAAGTGCATTGTGTAGGTACTGGCGAAAATAAATATATTCGTATTTGTGTATTAGTTTCGATATTTCTATTACACGAATATATCTGATTCTATCCGATAGTAGCCGAGGTACATTTTAAAAGCTAACAGACTGTATACCCGTTTAATATATGACTATGTACAGTCTATTTATTCTTACTTGTCCAATTTAGTAAACAAGATTCTACCCTTAAAGTGTGACTTTTTAGTCCTAAACTGCCATATTTCCATAAATGAAGTAACCTGGAACACTCTTTTAGATAACACGCTGCCAATTTTATAAACATAGTTCATGAATTTGCGAGAAAATGTCTAGTTTAGGCATCTAATCTCAATTTTAAGGTTAGAATCTTGTTTACTAAATTGGACAAGTAAGTTGGTCAAGACAACCTGGTGGACAACCTAGGATAATAATACGTCCACACATTACAACGACTTGTGGTCCCAAACTAGGATACCCTTGACATGCAATGATGCAATTGACCAAGCAAGTGCACCACAATCATGGAAATATACCCAGTCCGAGGCAATTTGTACAACGTCTTACAAGACAAGCTAATAATATTTTTATACGATATTATAGAACAAAATAGGGAACGAGGAGGTATCAGAGGGTACAACAAACTTTCAAAAGATATAAAAGAAGCCAAATCTGGAATCATTTAAAAAAGAAACTTAGAAATCACGTTAGAAAGGACTCTTCAACAGACAAATAAAAAATAAACCGAAACAATTTTGCGTACCCAATATAATTAATGTAAACAGATTACTTATATTCTTTTTTTCTTTAATGCACTAACCCGTACTAAGGACAATTTTAAAAACCTATTTAGAGGCTAAAAATTCCACTCATGCATTGATTCGAATCCGCGGCCTCTGGCTATCCGTGCCAACGCTCTTACCAACTGAGCTAATGGGCGACTCACCGGCATCAGTGAAATTTCGAACCTCTTCACTATTCTCTGTATTACTTACAGGCAGCGACATCTGGCTGAAGTAATTTGCATCACTTGCAGCCCCGAGTACCTACTTTTCAGTTAGGTTTTTACATCGGAATGATATCGCTGTACCCACATTAATATACTATTTTAATTTTTAGCCTCTAAATAGGTTTTTAAAATTGTCCTTAGCACGGGTTAGTGCATTAAAAATAAAAATAGTATAAGCTAATAATATTTTTATACGACATAATAGAACAAAATAGGAAGCTTAGTATCAGATGGCACAACAAACTTCCAAAAGATATAAAAGAAGCCAAATCTCTACTCATTTTCAAAAAAAAAACTTAGAAACCACATTAGAAAGGACTCTTTAACAGACAAATAAAAAATAAAGCGAAACCATTTTGCGTACCCAATATAATTTATGTAAACAGCCTTACAAAACAACGATGTACAGTCTGTTAGCTTTTAAAATATACCTCGGCTACTATCCCATAGACCGATTATATTGCAATAAGGCAAGTTTTATTTTGTATTGTTATTTATAACATTACATAACTTTTCAAAATACTGAAGAAAAGTTTTATAAAGAGCAGGAAGTAGTATTACACTCGTGTGCTTTCGGCGAAAACCGAAGCCTACTCTAGAGCCCGATATATATTCTAAAAGCTAACAGACTGTAACTGGATCCTAGTTTATAGGAGATTAAGAACTACCCTCTATTATTGTTTTATATTTTAGTAACTGTCTGTCCATATTGTATTGTTACCTACTTAACTAATTGTTTCTCAAGTAAGTGATTTTCTGTATTCTTTTTGAGAAATGAATATCTTAAATTTCCGTGGTTGACTGGTAGAAAATGCTTATGGCATTAAGTCCGCCACATTGCCATTGTATTTTTTTTAATTATGTGCAATAAACGTAGGTATTAATAATAATAATAATAAACCATACCTAAATTGCACTAACGACCTCCGGCATAGTAATTAAACGTGACACCGTTAGACCAACGCAGCAGCAGTCAGATAGGAAGAAGAAGAACAGTAAAAGCCACATATGTGTGTCCCTACTGTCCCTCCACAAAGCGATAGCTTCATAATCCGAGACCAAAGTATCGATCGCACGCGAATGGGGCAGCATCCGAATCATTCTGCTTAATATTTCAAGGGCGTCTGCGAGTTACCCCGTTACTTCGGAAACAGTGATCGATTCTGTCTAGCTACAGAGCTCAATCCAGTCAGAGAAAAGACGTCGATTGTGTTGAGAATATATTGTTGTCAAGCTGGGTTCATCCTTCCAGTCGATATGCTTTTGCATAACAAAAGGGCCTCTCGCAAATATTTGACAATTTTTAGGGTTCCGTAGTCAGTCGTCGTCAGGCTATACTAGTCCACTGCTGGACATAGCCTTCCGCTAAAGAGCGCCACGTTGTGCTTTCATAGGGGGTAATGCCCATAATCCCCACGCTGGGGTTGCGGGTTGGGGATCGCAGTTCGGTGGAATTGTATTGCAGGGTGCGCTGCTGCCCACCCCCCGGTTTGTGATAAGGAAAATAAAGTTTAATAAATAATAAGGTTTGTCCGTAGTCTGTAAGGAACGCAATCCTTCTAGTTTTGCCGTGTCCGTTGATCTGTCTGTCTCTCTGTCCACTGATAAGCTCGAAGACTATCAGTACTAGAAAGATCGTTATTGTAGACTTTTAGTCCGGATTTACTTACGGGTGTTGTTATATCGGAAAAATCCGACCAGGTTTCGCTCCGATTCGCAGAGCTTAATCATGGTGAGCAGAGACGGGAGCTCGCGTCGTCGGTTGCTTGTCTCAATGTGTTGTGCTTACGAAAGTTTTAGTTCAAAGATCGTTATTATTTAATAGTTACGCCCATAAAAGTGTAGAATACATTTTTTAGGGTTTGTTACAACCCAAATGAGGTAAAATTGCCTTCTTTGTCTACCCCATAGACTTACATAGTCTTTAGAATAATTATAGTTGTGTTTAGCCTGTATACGTCCGACTGCAGGGCACAGGCGTTCTCTCTGAGAGAGTGTGGGCTTGTCTTTAGTAAATTTTTTTTTTTTACTTCATTTCCTTGGCGCGTCTTTCCTATCTTTCATTGGTAGACTGACCGACAGAGATAACTAGGCCTGTTTGTCTGCCCCCTCTCTTACTACAGTCCACTTTAAATAATGAAATTAAATGAAAAGGTTTTATTCAAAGTAGCGCAAAATAATCCGGCTATTGAACGTTACAATACAAACTAGGTGTTCATTTCAAAATCGAGATGATTTTGGAGAAACAATGGCCAAAAAAAACTCCAAACTTAGTCTTTTCAAAGTCCTTGATTAACAGAGTTTACATAATTATTTAAAACATAGAAGTCATTCATTGTACTGGCTTTAATTCCAGACAGCATTGTCATTTACTGTATGTAAATGTTATGTTATGTTGTTTATCTAAATAGTCCCTAGTAGCCCTTTTGGCACAAAGTGTACTTAACACAATAATAATTGGCCTTTTTTTGCATCTACTCAATGAGATGATTTATACAGCGTCCAGTGGTATCTTCACTCACACTAGATGGGTGAAGGGACCACTCCGACGCTGTAGTGCCTGGTACATGGTTTTATAGATGGTGTAGACTTGCCCAGCACCTTAACACAATATGTAGTTAATAATTTAGTATTTTTATTTACTGTCATTTTTCTTGCACTAAAATTTGCCAGTTGTTTCACTATTGGTTGTACTAAGAACTCTAAGCAAAACTCATGTTCGACCCATTTTAACCAATCTTAGAAATCACTATCAAATTGATCAACATAACTAGCTTTCAGCAGAGTGCATCACTTTCATGTTAGCTTGAGCTCTGTATTTTGTGCGCTGACATCTAACATTCTTATACAACCATAATTATGACCCAGGTGCTCAACTTAGGACAGAGGGAAAGCCCTTACCCAGTCGCAGTTGGTAACGATAAACAACCTAATCTATTTGACACGAGGAACGAACGTTTAGTAGCTGATTTACAACCTGTTTAATAGTAAACAGCAGCGCGAGATGCCAATACTTTATCTAGCGCTGGATTGGGAAGGAAAGCAAAAGATGAAACTGCAAAGGATCTGAAGGATTACATGGCAGTGGGTGAGAATTTAATTGTTTAACCTTGCAATGAAATCACATGTAATATAGTGCCAAAATCAAGTTTTGCAGAGGTAAGAAAAGCAGGGGATTCCAGCGACGAACAGATCCTAAGCGCTTGAGATCGAGCGGTGATGTTGAAGCGACATTGTAAGACGACTAAAGGCTATTCAAAACACTTAGCGCAGCGCCCCCTTCGGCAGGCTATATTTAAAGTTTCAGTTCAAAATATCCCACCCGGTATTGAAGTTGATAAAAAAGGAATAAACTCAGCTGTCACTTTCATAAGGATTTTATGTTGCCTTCAGGTGTGTAAAACTTAAATTTAGACGACTTTCTTTATAAATCTACTTTGAATGCATCATCTCAATGCCAACTTTCAGACCGTTGCAAATGCATACTTTACTATCTTTGTCTGCTTTAAATCTATTTCGCTAACCAGCCCATAAACTGTTCACTGTTGGCCTCTTCTTGGGCCTAATTGTGCGCATCAAATTTTCAGCCAATCTGTCCGTCGAATTCCATACTAATTCGAGAGTTAGACGGTTGGAATCGTTCATTATTTGGTGCTTGTAACATAGGAGCTTAGCACATCGATGGCAAAACTAACTTTATTAAAAATCTTTATTAAATAGTTGCGGCCCAGCCAGAACTTTGTGACATTGACTGCGTTATCACTTATAACCAATACTGCCAGCTGAATGCAGGTGGTCAATTAGGGCACGATGAAAGATGCTCCATAGTTTCGAAAGTACTGCAGAAACAATTTACGTTAGTGCTTAATTATGCCTATTTGACTATGGTATTTTAATGTATCTTCTTGTTGTTGTGCCGTATCCTAACGGAGGTCGGCTGTCATTATGGCCACTTTGACCCTTGATATGGTGGCTCGGAACAAATTGATGGTGCCTATCTGAAACCATTCAGCGAAATTTTGCAGCCAGTAAGGTCTTCTACGGCCTGGGAGCCAATTCTCACTTCATGAGCAAATAATTCGTATACGATTCTAAGGCTTATGACTTGAATTCATATAAAGACTCGAGAACAGGAAAATTTGTATTCTGAACGCCAAGCTACATTGAATTCGAAAATAAATTTCTAATGAAATTACTTACGAAGAATCTGACGAAGCATCTTATCGTATTTTAATGCGACAAATGTCTAATCCTTAGAATATTCTGCTTCTACGCTTTCCATTTGCATGGGCGAGAACCAGCTCCCTGGTCTTCTGCGGCCCTGTATTTTTTCCCTGAAGGATCAATTTCAGGAGATCGTATTTATTGTTTCGCAGTATCAATTAATTAAAAAAGCTTTGCAGTTTCGAGATTCGTTATCAACCCTTGCATGTCCCCACTGCTGGGGCATGGGTCTCTTCCTGCATCGCAGGAAGGTTAGGCCATACTCCACCACGGGGGCCTAGTCCGGGTTGGTGGAGGATTGTAAGACAGTGGCGGGCCTTACTGTCAGAAGTTATCAAGCCGCCCATAAGGCCTCTGACATAGCTTAACGACTGCCATTGCATGACAGCCGGCACCAACGGCTTAAGGTGCCTTGCGAAGCACGGAAGCGCTCGGAAAAAGGCCACTAGCGGTAGTCACGGGACGTTAACCCATCCTGCACCTGACCGCGCCTGTTGTTGCTTAACTCAAGTGATCGATTCCAATCACTCGGTTCGCCTCGGCCACGAGCGCTTCGAGATGCCACTTCATTATTCAGTCCGTTTGTATACAACTGTTTTTAATTCACTATTGTGATTTTGGCATAGCGATAAACTGAGCCGAAATTAAAACAGTTTTTGTATTCATTTCCCCTCGGAATGTCGTTTGCTTTGCATATTTGCGGAATAAAGCCCCTGGAACCCTCGAGGCACCGTCTAACTACTTATTGCTTTATTTATACTTGTGAAGTTCTCGCACATGTTATATGAGATAGCGTTGCGAGATAATAAAATGTCCGCAATTTCCGAAACGCTGCATGCGGGGACAGGTTTCAGTGGATATGAGAATATTCAGCGGAGAATCTTGCGCGGACGAAGACGGAGTATTCAAAATATTTAACTTGCAACTTTTAATGCAGAGTTGAACGTCCGCCCTAGCTGGGTTATGTAACTGCAACCTGCCTACTCCGTGTCTGATACCTTTACTTTTCAATCCTAGGTCATGGACATATGACCTAGGTAGGATCTACATTTTTCTAGCCTCAGCGCTATTTATTACGTATGCAATTAAAGACTTGTACCGATCTTCTCCTTATCTACTTGTAAATGAAAAGTCCAAAAGGACTTTGAAAAGACTAAGTTTGGAGTTTTTTGTCCATTTTTTTCTATAGTTATGAAGATTTTGAAATGGACACCTAGTTTGAATTGTAACGTTCATTGAGCCGCAGTTTCTGGGCTACTACGAATAAAACCTTTTCATTTCATTTCCAAATGAGCCGTTTGCTGCAGTATTTTAAGTTGTAGAGAGTTGCCATAGTAAATTGTTTCTTACACTATTTTACAATTTCTCGAACTGTCAGTTTTCCATATAGAATTAATGTTCGAGGTAAAAAAATAGGACGAAATCTCCTTAGCTGCCGAAACCGCGAAAAGTCACTGCGCGTATCGTAAACACTCTTCCTTCTCGTATAAAAATACCCATCACGGTGAGTCTTAAAAAAGTACCTACCCTCTACAAACTAAGGGTCGTTACGTCAGAGCCACCCCCAACTGTGCAAACATTTCTTTAAAAGGGTGTTCGTATTGAGGGCAGAGTTCGCCAAACCTCCATTAACCAAAGGCCAGATAAACAGGCGGTTAGCTCCTAAACATCGGTTAAACGACAGTCAATTATTTTTTGCCCTTTATCGTCATTAAATTTTCATGAAAGGTTCTTAAAGAACATAAAAAGACATGTCTTTATTAGTCACTGTTCAAATATGATATCTGTATTTAGTAGTACAAAAATGCTTTAAAGTTAAAAAAAAGTAGGTACAAAGCTTTACTAGGGACGCTATGGTGAAATTTCGGTAGCTCATATTTTCTTGCACAAATGTTAACTATTTGTTTGGTTTGTATCAAATAGCATTGTTATAAAAAACCTAATGAAAAAGAAGATCATAACGGCAAAAATGAACAACGCAGGTCAATGGTATTTTGGTTTGGGGCCAGGGAAAGTGATTGTTTTGCATGGAAGTTATAGTTAGCGCGTGGTAAACATAAATTTATTGTGAATAAAACGGAAATCTTATCTCAGACTGTTTAAACCGCACTTCAGGAGTGTTTAAGAGGAATCGTATAAACCCTCAAATTTTAAACAGGCGATTAAAATATGGGTGAACTCCACCCTAGGGCTGGAAATAACCCTTCTAGAAGGCGTCCATTGCCATCGGTTCTTAATTAAATGCTTATTTATAGTCCATTAGAGAAGCAAATGGTGATTGAAATTGCTAGATCCTAGAAGTGGTTTCAGAGCCAACATGAAGAAGGGTGCTGAACCAATTTTCGAGGTCAGAACAACAGCTATACAAGTTAACTACGTGGACGCGTACTAGACGTATTTCCTTCTTTTTAACTATTTTCATCCACTGTTTTGGATGCAACAAAACTCAACAAATAATATATACTATTTAATTAATTTTGTTGCATTAAAGTGTGGAATGTGCGGTTTTGCGAGTAGAATATTTAAATTTGCATGTAAAGTTCTTCATCTTTCACTTCTTATGGCGCTGGGCGGTACTATTTCGCGTCACCAATGGAATAAATAGAATAAAAATCATAACTTATTTTACGCAATCCTTTTTTTCTTTTTTAAAGAGTGAACAATATAGAACCTTAGCCTTTGCAAGTCTAAGATTCTTGGACCTAGGTTCTTTTCAGAAGGTTCTAAAAATAGCTACAATATTTGTTAAGATTTATAATTTAAAAACCTATTTAGAGGCTAAAAATTTCACCCATGCCGGGATTCGAACCCGCAACCTCTGGCTATCCGTGTTCCTTAGCACGGGTTAGTGCATTAAAATAAAAATAGTATAAGATTTATAATGTTCTTTTTACAAAGACGCGTTATAAAAGAAGTTCTGTTTTTTTTCCATTGGTGGCGCTAGTGAGCACCGCCTAGCGCCTCAAAATGTCGCTGAGCTATCGATAGTACTTTAATTTTCGCTCAAAATCAAGTGTGAAATTTGACACGTGCATTGCACCCCTGGTCGCCTTAAATAAAACCCACCCTTGTTTGTACTCAGCCGGGAGATAGTTCCGCCATAGAAACGATTGCACTTAAATCCATTACGCTCTTTGTAAAGGAAGAAATAATTGTCCATGACACAACTGGTGATAAATCATATTGCGTGGTGTGTGAACCCCTCAAATGTGCACTATTTGTGATAGAATTATGGCAGTATCGTCGGCGTAATGTGATTAATCTAAGTGCTTGGACATATGTTGGTTCCTTTAACAATAAATGGGAGTCCTTTACCTCATCTAGAAGAGGAGGAGGGTAGGGGTCAATAGAAAATAGAAACCTCACATCAACTTTCATACACTGAAAAATATGCGAGAAATCTCACGCGAGAGCAGGAGGCATAATAAACATTATCTCACCAAATCTTACCAACGGGGAAGAATCTGAATTAAAAAAATACACATATATTTACTTAACATAACATAATCTGATGTATTTAAAAACCTATTTAGAGGCTAAAAATTTCACCCATGCCGGGATTCGAACCCGCAACCTGATGTCAGATGTCGCTGCCTGTACGTAATACAGAGAATATTGTAAAGAGGTTCGAAATTTCACTGATGCCGTGAGTCGCCCATTGGCTCAATTGGTAGAGCGCTGGTACGGATAGCCAGAGGTTGCGGGTTCGAATCCCGGCATGGGTGAAATTTTTAGCCTCTAAATAGGTTTTTAAATTTGTTCCTTAGCACGGGTTAGTGCATTAAAAATAAAATAGTGTAATAATCTGATGTATCCCAGAGGGGTGGGCAGACACCAGGGACTGCCACTTGCCACGATGCTGACAGATCACCTGCGCTTTGTCAACGTTCATTAGTCGTTACATGCACGCATGCCGGTTCCGAGTAGTTTTTATTTTCCCCTTTGCTAATACATGACCTATTTGGTCGATGTATGTTCACCTGGGATGTCCCTTACCGGCCCATACCCACATTCGCTATATACATTTGTTTCGTCAGTCTTTCCTTAATATTTACTTAATAGATCCTAAGCGAATCTCATAAATAGTGTTACCTTTGTTTCTTCTTTTCTTCCAGATTCATAGCAACATGATAAGAGTACAAAAATTATTATTTTGAATCTTTGTTTGAATGAATGAAAATTCTTTATTGCGCTAAAAACGAATTTGTACAAAGGCGAGCTTGATACTACATAGTATTTTCTTCCAGCTAACCCACGATTATGTGGACAGTGGAAGGGGTAGTGCCAGTAAAGAATATAACATAGGAGCTTTGTATCGAAGTGTCATAACAGCAGACATCATGTCCTGTTGCCGATTGGGTCTTGTGACAATGACATGCATCTGACACGTAACGTTGTATTGTACCTCTGCCCGTTATGAAAACTGAAACTGAATTGTGAGGATTCTTAAAACCTACAAAACCTGGCTGAAAGGTTTCAGATGAGCACCATCGACTTATTCCGCACCTCCACATCACGGGTCTCCATGATGATCGTCACAAGACTAATTCTTAGAACAATTTTCGCAACTGTGCTTAAAGTCAAATGCCATTACAAATTCTAATGGTTGACATACTATTTAGTAACGAATTTGAAATTTTCGGAGTAAACATACACTAGAAATGGTTTTTCTATTGAATTCACTAGCATCGAAATACAATTGAATAGGTATGTATTAAATCAAGCCGCCAATTGTACAGTGCCACACAAGAAATAAGTCTCGCCGATGTACCTGCGCAGATGACCAAATTTTAGATGTGCGGCATCAGATAGTTTCATTTTATGGCAGGCCGCGCGCCTTTGTTGCTATTGGTTGATTCAACGTCATCGATGCAGGTGACTATTAGTTTGGCAATATTAGCGTGAGCGAAATCGGTAGCGCTACTGCGGCAATCAATTCTGCACCTTAACCGTATCGGTTAAAGATCATGTTGAATGTACTTATAGCTTCGGGTACTTTCGTTACACTTCTTCCTAGTGCGCGAACGTAAATTCCCGAAGGGACTTTTATGATGTGTAGTACTGTACTCTAGTTTGTTTACATGTTTTGTAACATGTGCTCTGGTGTACAAGAAAGAAGAAGAAACCATTTATTTTATAATAGTATATTTCATTACAAGTGCGGAAAGAGCCGAGGCGCAGCCGAAGGCGAGGGTTGACAGTCGGAACAAGTTGCAATGACGGTTCCGCACGTGTACTGAACGACTATTTTTAATACAGTTGCGAAAAAATGAAGCAATTTAATAAAGAAAAAATATTTGGAAAATGGCGCCAACGGTAGAAGAATATAAGCAGAGATTTTTTTTTCTTCACCCATTCTGGTAGGCAAGGGAACTATGCCCATACAGCCAAGTCTTTAGTAGAATTTTTTTATTGATATGAAATGAAAATTAAATTTAATGAGATGAAATGAAATCAAACCTAACCTAACTCATTCAATCAAATCATTAAATCTGATATTAAAACAAATTAGTAGCTTCTTTTTAGAAATATAAATAAGTATTTGCATGAATTATGAAAACTTCTATGAATTGTTTTTGTAAAAACTTCATGGTTGGTTTGTCTTTTTAATAGACATTATTTTGATAGTTGGGAAAGAAAACGCACTAGTGCGGGAATGGTAAAAAAGCAAGAGTGTGTAATAGCCCACATCCCGCACGCTATACGTCCCTGCAATACCCCACTTTTTGAGCAACTGTATTAAAAAGAATATTCTTATCTTATGCTATGTGTAGCTTTGGCGAAGGTATAATAGCCGTCTCCTAAAAGCGATCTCGCGGGCAGACACGGATACTTACAATTTGACAGGTGTGTCATACGTCTTATGTTAAAAATCTACTACCGGTAGGCATACTAGGTCCAGTCTGTTAGCTTTTAGAATATATCTCGGCTACTATTGGATATTTATAAATAATTGCAATAAGGTAAGGTTTATTTTGTATTGTTATTTATAACTTTACATAACTTTCCTAAATAGTGAAGAAAAGTTTTATACAGAGCAGGAAGTAGTATTATACACGTGTGCTTTCGGCGAAAACCGAAGCCTACTCTAGAGCCCGAGGTATATTCTAAAAGCTAACAGACTTTGTAGGCGATACTGCAGCGCATCTGCAATGTTTGCCGAGGCGCTTACTCAAGATTTTATGTCACAGTGCGCAGCAGGAGCGCCTAAAAGCAGTAGCGGAGCGGTAGAACGCCGGCTTCTTATACCCGAGATCGTGGGTTCGAATTCCGGCATGTCAACCAATGACTTTGTTTTCTAAGTTAAGTACATTTGTGAAATTATCGTAGCAATACCGCTCGCTAACGATCATGGAAAACATCGTGAGGAAACCCTAGTGTCTGAAGTGGTACCTCAGCGCTTGTTACGTACAATGGCCCAACTATGAGGCAAAGAGCGAAAATCTCAGATCTAACTACTATCAGATCCCATAATGTCATTACAAATGGCGGTGGGAAAATAGCCCTATACTGAGGCAGTTGATCACAGACGATCTTTATTATAAGGTACACTAGCTGGCAGTGGATCACAGACGATCTTTACACCAGCAGACTTCGTACCGACTAACAGTCGATTCTTTAATTTTTTCCTTTTTCTCCCCGTAAGAACCATCCTCGTAGTTCAGGGAATATTCTAAAAAAAAAAATTAGCGAAATCGGTTCAACTGCTCTCGAGATTTGCAGTTACCAACATATTCAGCGATTAATTTTTATATTATAGATATAATTCTACTGTACGTGTGTATATCACTGAACTCTTAAACGGCTGAACAGATTTGAATGAATTTTCGTATGCGTTTAGGTGGCGCCTGAATGGTTTATATTCACAAATCAGCCCGACACGTGGGTCCGTAACGTCTGTTGGGTCCGCTAGTATAAAATAATAAAAAGTTTACAAACCTAATTTAAGAAATATCTGTAATACTGACACTTTGGATTTAAAAATAACCACGAAATAAACATATTATTTTAATTAAGTTGCATATAGGAAACCATGGTAAACTTCCTGTATCTGAGTTTTATTAATAGGTTTGGAAAATGCCACCCACTCCCCGTCACTTTGGATTTAAAAACAACCACAAAATAAACATCGTATTTTAATTAACTTACACTTACTTAAGTTGCATATGGGAAACCAAGGTAATTTTCCTGTCTGAGTTTTATTAATATCTTTTTTTCAATTCTCCCTCTTCTGACCATGCGAGACAGTTTTGGAAAATGCCACCCACTCCCCGAGTTATTGTCTAACAATTACTCAAATTCTACTTGAAAAACTTGACTTCTAACGCCGCCGAACTCGACAAAAAAGGCCCTTGCCATTACTGACGTCGACGATATCGCTTGATCGATAACCCGCTTGCCCTAATGTTTCCTCTGGCACCCTCAGTTATGACATTGCATAGATGGACCCCGAAGAACCAAGACGAGGGAAAGAGGGTTGAAATAACATACAAATGTGACATTTATATCGTCGTCAGGCTATACTAGTCCACTGCTGGACATAGCCCTCCCCTAATGAGCGCCATAGCGCCCTGTCTTCAGCTTGCCGCATCCAGCATCTGCCGGCAGTTTCTCGCAGATCTTCATCCCACCTAGTCGGAGGGCGTCCTACACTACGTTTGCCGAGTCGCGGTCTCCACTCAAGGACACGTTTACTCCAACGGTTGTCGGTTCTTCGCGAGATACGAACGAATGAAATAGAGAGAAAAGGATTGAGACAAAAAGGATGCGTGCAGCAGTGGCTCTATTACACCAAAGTATATTTTCTAAGCAATAAATTATAGCTACGATCACTTGTGTAACTAGAAAGTGACCCATCGTGACACTTGTATTACAGCAAGCAGCGCCAATTCCCTGATGAGGTGGGTCACTTTCTAGTTACACAAGTGATCGTAGCTATAATTTATTGCTTAGAAAATATTCGCAACAAGGATGACATAACTCGAAATTTTCGATTTTGAACTTTTTAATGCTGGAATAATATGCAATCGTTAATTTATTTTCTCCAAAAACGTCGTATCTCTAAGCCCTATAGAAAGAGCAGGATAGAAGAAGTGACGTTCTAGTGCTATCTCGTTCTTGTTCGTGGTTCGCTACAACAACGACACCGCTCAGTTGTGTCATCGACGTTTCACTAGACACATGTTTGTTTTCTCTTCAACGACGTCATAACTCTGGATAATTCGTCCTTGCTAATAAGGTAAGTAAAGTTCTATGCCTTAGTTTATGTTTCAATTTCGTGTTTATTAATAAAGTGTCGTTTAGAAAAAAAAAATTTTGTGTATTGACGGGTATGTTTCTCGAGTTATGCCAATATTGTTGAAAAACATAGTTATGAAGCAATGTTAAGTAACGATAATGTCGATATGGAAAAAACAAACTAACTTTTATAGCTTTTCATAAAAAAATAATTTTTCTTATGTCATTTTAGTAACAAGAAAAATAGTGGATAGTTATTTGATTCTTGAAATAGTTTTTGTAATGACATTTTAAGGGGGAAAAAAAGTTATCTTATAGACTTATATTTTTTTATTTATTTTGTTTTTCGCAGGTTCAATTTACAAAATGTCACTTCCTGGAGGTTCGAGAGCCAAAAAAATTTTGGAAATGATAGACGAAAACAAAGGTGATCACTCTAAAAAAGAATTGACACTGCATAAGAGCGGTAAGTTCCTAAAAGAATATTTTTTTCTTAATTTTGTGGTTCGTCGATTTGGTTGACTGGTATTTAAAGAAATCTTGTTTTTCAGTTTCTGCAGTTCATTCGTTGATAGAAAGAAAAGTTAAATTGCTGCTAAAAAGTGGACCGATGTACTCACCAGAGTCATTCATCAATGCAATTAAATCGGCACGCAGAAACCCTGAACCTTTTCACGTAAATGAGATGTATACAGAGGTTTTCTTTGAATGGAAAGATGTTTGTGCTCAAATGGCTGTTAAAATTGGGAAAGATGACCAGGGAAATTTGTCAAGATTACAGATATTAAAATTCTTAAAGTTGAAAGAAACCAACCACGCACTCTATTCTTTAAGAAGTCCTACGCTGAAGAAGAGTTCCAAAAAGTTGATATTATTAACAGAAAAAGAAACATTGACGTAGAAGTAAAGAAAGCATACGCTAATAAACCGGGCATAACTGAAAGGAAGAAAGCTGATTTGTTGGACTTACCCAATAAAAATTTGATACCAAGGTTTTATGCCCCGTTTTACAATTCATTGTAATAACAACTGTTACCAATTTTTTAAAACTAATGGTAGAGGTAGACTGAAGTTTTTTTGTAATGTTAGTCATTTAAGAGTTTAGCAATTTTCTTTACTTAATAAGTGCTTTACAGTTTAACTGTGTCTTAAGTTAAGGAAGAAAGACTGAACAAGAGAGTATTACTAAAAAATATAGACTATTCGTTATACGTTTGATTGTGATGACTCAGGTCAAAGTTTTTTAAATGAATACAGAAAATGTTAAGTCTATTTGTGTTAAAAAATATATAATTATACTTAATATGGAACGGGGGAATACAAGGATCTCAAACTATAGAAGTGACTGACCAAAGACTAACTATGCAAAATATTCTACTTTTTTATACAAATCTCTTATAATATTGAGTGTCATTTTACTTCAAAAGAGATAATTTTGCGCAAAAAACTTCCTATTATTTTTATAAGAACTTGCTTTTGTAACCTACGAGACTGATTGTGTTGATTTTAATTAAAAAAATTTATATTAAAGACTTTTAAATTTCTGTTTTTGTTAAATTTGATTTACATTTTAAATGAGAAATAAAACTTCAATAACGTACAATTTTGTTTTATTGACACCATAGCTATGCGAAACTAAAATTGGTTATTTTCAATTTCGTCACAAAACTAAAAAATACATAAAATACACTTGAACTTTTCAGAAATAATGACACAAGTGGTCCCCTGTGATAAAAAAAAAATCGTAGTAAATTTTCAAAGCGTTTCACTTAAGATCGCCTATTGTAATTAGTTTTGTTATAAAATAGTTAATGTTTTTTGTAAAGATGCTGTTCATTTAAGGGTACCAGATAAAAAGTTATTTTCGATTGAAAGACAAAATGTGCTATCCTGAAAAATCACACTTTTTGAGATATGACATCATTGAAACGAATGAGCGTATAATGTTTATGATTCATAAACTAGTTGTAATTTTAAATTGTATCAACTCTGTAAGGTTTATGGAAATAAATTATTATTATTGATACGTTTATTGCACATAAGTAAAAAATACAATGGCAATGTGGCGGACTGAATGCTATAAGCATTTTCTACCAGTCAACCACAGGTGGTGCAAGAAATTAAATGGTAGGCATTCGAAACAAAATGGAAGAAATACTTATCTCTGCTATGACCAACCTGCTTGCCCATCGTAGTGACTATGGGCATGGGCAACCCCCCCTCCATACACATACAAGATTAGCATGTGTTTGTGACTTGCCTTGAAAGGGCCTTGTCGATGCAATGGATGTGGATGATGCTGTTGACTAAGACAGACAAATATAATACTCGGCTATACTGTACATGTCCCATTTATTCACATAGAGGTCGTTAAGACCGCTAATTGTATTTTTTTGTAACTACTATATTTGTTTTATCGTTTATACATTTTCTTTTGTTTCAGGTAAGTGTCAACCACGCATATATCTCCTTGCCAAAGGAAGTAAGGTGAAACTTTTTACAACAGCAGCAGTTAAAGACGCAATACATCTGATTTCTTATACTGTCTGGGAGAAACCGCTTTCATGACCACCATTTGTGTACCGTTTGTTATCCTGTTGATATTTGCTGCTTAGGACTTCTGTGTCTCTGCATTCTGTGCCCTAACTTATGATGGAATGGAGGCTACCGACTCCAGGCTTAAGTGACTTGAAAAAAAGTGTTTTAAGTACTTTTCAGAAGTTCATTAGAAAACATTCAGAACTC
Source organism: Yponomeuta sedellus (assembly GCA_934045075.1). Taxonomy (NCBI): domain Eukaryota; kingdom Metazoa; phylum Arthropoda; class Insecta; order Lepidoptera; family Yponomeutidae; genus Yponomeuta; species Yponomeuta sedellus. The sequence continues at coordinate 10,408,465 of OW203744.1, read as the reverse complement.
ATTTAAGGCTTAAAACTAAGTGGAAGGATAATGGGCATAAGGCAAAGTTCAAAAAACTTGTTTCACATTCGTTTGTAGAAACAAATATATTATATAAAAAGGGACCAGTTTTTAATCCTTTTTTATTTTTATTCTCCTCCTTCTACTATATAGGTTTCCATATCAATCTTATTACAAGACATAAACTCACGCCTTTATCACGGAGGGGTAGACAGAGAGCAGAGTCTGCCACTTGCCACGATCCTAATAGATCTCTTTCGCTTCATCAACATTCAATATTCCATGCGTGCCCACATAGGTGTTGTACCGTACATAAGTATTGCGACCAGGCGCCTTGATTATGGAACATTTCACGTATACATATTGTAAATACATACTGGACTTTGTCATACAATTATGTGGGTTAATATCACTGTCACGTATAGGTATCCAAAATATGTGATACACTGAACTCCTCCGACAAACGAGATTATCCGACAAAAAACCAAAGTCACTGACGTAGTTCAGAAGTGTAGCAGGCTGAAGTGGCAGCGGGCTGGTCGCATCTGTCGCAGAACCGGTGATCGTTGGAGCAGACGGGTTCTCGAATGGAGACATTGTAGGACGCCCTCCGGCCAGATGCACCGACGACCTGAAAAAGGTGGCTGGTGGTGAATGGATGGCGAAAACGGGATTCCGGGTCTTGTGGCGCACCCCGGGGGAGGCTTATGTCCAGCAGTGGACTGCAATAGGCTGAAATGGAACTCCTCCTAAACGGCTGGACAGATTTGATTGATTTTTTTTTTGTTTGCGTTTGGGTGGCACCCTGGATGGTTTAGATTCACAAATCGGCCCGATAGATGGCGCTGCGTGCAGGACATCATCTGTTGGGTTAGTATCTATATAGGAGCTCTATACATAACTTCCTTCCCTCCTCATTCGTATAACTTAGAGAAAAAAACGGGTTTCCATTACTCCACAATCCTTATCACCATTGATTTTCACCCCCACTTCAATTGGCCGGCAACTAACCACGGTAACCTTGGATCCAATAAGAACATTTCACCGTGTCCACTTAACTTTATTGCCTCTTGCCAATATTGAACTGTAATAAAATGGCGCCGCTACCCTAGCTGGGTGGACATTAGCACAGAATTGGAATGCAGAAGAATGGAATAAAACAGGCTTGACGAAATATTTCAAAATTCTCTTACATAATCTGGGGCCTCATTTATTATTTAAAAAAAACTATATTTCAGTAATAAAAAGATTATCGAAGGTTAGAGCCATTTTACTAAAATATATTTTATTGAAAATATTCGTAATCACATGTTTTTTTTATAAAATTTAACAGTGGTTTTCAACCACTCGTTTTTATTTGTACTTTTCCCTGATATCGTTAAATCTTTAATTATTTGGTACTGTTGTCACGTCTATTGTTCTTATAAGCCAAATAGGTACACAAAATATGTACATTTGTGTGCGAAAGCGGAATATTTACAAAGATCTGCCGTATACATGAAAAGTAATATGCATCACACAGTGGTATCCACTGTATGATGCATATTACTTTGCATTTCATTGGATATCTGATACGCCACAGTTACATTGCAGCATATTATTGTACGACAAAGTCCAGTAGTCATTTCGTCCTCACACAAATGTAAACGTGAAAAGTTACATAAACAAGGCGCTGGTACCTATTAGAGCAGGCCAGGAACCGTTCTTTTATGTCTTTCTGTCTTATGACGTCACGACCCCCTTAGCGCGAAAAAGGGAATTATGGAGTCACATCAATCATCTATTGAACCTATACTGCAATGCTGCGAGCTGTATCCTGGGTACGTGGGTATTCTGATGTGCAATCATCGTGTAGGTTGCGTATGGTAGGTTTGTGATGCAAGGGAAAAGGCGGAAGGGCTTGGTTGGGTTTTGATCGATTATCATAATCATATGCAATTGCATGGTAAGGTTTAAAGGGTGATTCAAAAAGATCCGGTATAACATTAGGGGGTTATTCTAGTAATCAGTACAATCACCTTTTATTATGAGGGCAACCCGGAAATAAAAAAGTACAAAGTGTTTATCTTGAGAAATTATGGTCAGAGTGGAGTTTTTTTCCCGCTGCCTTTTTCTCCACTACAATACGGCCCGAAGGCAGCGACTCACATTTTATATTGTACATTGCCATTCAGAAAATTCTTTATGTTGAAATAAATAAATTTGAAAACCAATTTAGAGGCTAAAAATTTCACCCATGCCGGGATTCGAACCCGCAACCTCTGGCTATCCGTACCAGATACGGATAGCCAGAGGTTGCGGGTTCGAATCCCGGCATGGGTGAAATTTTTAGCCTCTAAATAGGTTTTTTAATTTGTTCCTTAGCACGGGTTAGTGCATTAAAAATAAAAATAGTGTAAATAAATTTGATTTGATTTTGATCATCATCATTATTCAGCCAAAAGAAGTTCACTGGTCTCCTCCATGGATTTCCATTAAAACCTGTTGGAATCGGCTTGCATTCATCGCCTTCCTGCCACTTGGATGAAGACATGACGAATGTCTTTATTGCCAACAAAAAAATAAACAAGGTACAATAACTGGGAAAATGTCTTAAGAACTAATTTTGGCAAAAGGCCTTATGCTCAGCTTAAAGTCGCCAGGGACATTGCGCCACTGCCGACGCTGATTTTTAGCAAAACCGTTAGACTTAAAGTTAAGGGGTAAAAACTTAATTACAGAGTCGCTGAGCGCAAAAGAATGAGATCTTCTGTCCATCTTCTAGACGGACAGACTGACGACCGACGGATGACGGACGTCCAATTTGAGGTTGCCTGGAAAAAATATCAATATCGGTTACTTCGGGCACTGACTGAAAATCAGCGCTGAGGGCTCACACCCTCAGCACAACGCTGAGTCAGCTGGCTTTCGTGGCAATTTAGACACACCACAGGCTAAACCTGTCCTTTTTTATTTCGTTTTTTGTGTATTTCATTTATTTCTCTCGTGCTAATATTATGTAAATTTTTCGGTTATATTTGTTTCTGTGATGTGTGTTCTTAGTATAATAAATGTCTGTCTTTTTCTTTCTTAAATTGCTATTAGCAATAAGGCCGCCGCCAGTCGTATCTTATGTTTTGTAACTTCTGTTTCTCTATTTTTCCGGTATACAATAAAGAATATTCTTAACTCATCTCATCTCATCTCATCTCATCTCATCTCATCTCATCTCATCTCATCTCATCTCATCTCATCTCATCTCATCTCATCTCATCTCATCATCTCATCTCATCATCTTACCTTATCTTATGAAGTTATGACAGAAGGTTGACGGACGGACGCACAACAAACAGCGAATGCATAGTTGCCACTTTTCGGGAACGGAACTCTAAAACCGATGCGAACCTTCGATACGCTCCCGTCTCGCGGAAAGTTTCGAGAGTGGAGTGCAAATCCCCAGTAATTCTCAGCGGAACTTGGCGAATACTTTGCCAGTGTGTTGAGAAGATGGCGCAATAAAGTTCGTAATGGCTTGCTTATAAACTGGGTGTTTGGCCGTAAACTTTGCCCGGTATTCAGCGATTAATGGGTCGTTATTGAAAACTGCTCCGTAACTGAGTCGGAGACTGTCTGTTTTCCATCAAATATTGTCGCTGCGTTACATGCTCTTGGAATATAAGGTATCAGCTGTGCTCCGCGGTTTATTAGGGAAAATAAATTGTGTATTAACAGTCTAAGAAATTTTCCTGTAGTAAAAGGTAGCCTATGTGTTAACCCAGGGTGTCAGCTAACTCCATACCAAATTTTATTAAAATCGCTCCAGACATTTAGACGTGAAAAAGTAACAAACACACCCACTCACAAACTTTCGCCTTTATAATATTATATAAGTGTGAAGTGTGATTAGTGTGATAGAACAGCGTGGAACACGTTGCCGTCGTCTGTCTTTACGGAGACATATTACCTGTGTGTCTTTAAATCTATAGAGTCAACCGGCATTTAACAGGTAAGCACGTAACATCGTAAACTCCGTCTTATCATCAGGCGTAACTGGGGTCAAGTGTCTACCACTCTTACTTAAAAAAATATATATATGATATGATAATATATATGAAAAAGACATAAATAAAATTGACATAATAATAATAACTTCCTCACAACAGAAACACTTATTTTGTCTTAAACTAGGCTACCCTGTGGTATGGTGAACAGGCAAGCCTGTCGCAAACATCGACTGATACCATTTTTACCAATGTACGGTGGTTCCCAGTGGGAATCAAAACCACGACCTCTGTATTAAATGTCTTTACATTGTAGTCCTTTGCGCAGCGCACGTTTTAAGGTCTTGCGAGTCTCGACATACGTGTCAAGACAAATCTTGACATAAATGTTAAGACAAGATTGAACATAGGTGTACCCACGTCTTCAATCTTTACGGAGTAGTGTTTCTTCCGTAAGTATTAAAGAATTATCTTATTAATTCTTTAATACTTACGAAGTTAAAGACTAGGTAAAATACAAGTGCATAAGTGAGGTCCCGGGTTCGAACCCCGGCGGGGGACAAAAAAAACCCGAGGTCTTGGATGTTTACATATTTGTGATGTCGTTGTTTCTGGTTCCCACGACACAGGGTATCCTAGTGTAGGGCCAGAAGAAATGTATGTAAGAGTTTTGTTATGTTATAAAAAAGTTCACTCCCGTGACGTGGCTGCCATTTTCTGCACTAGCATTTTACTCTCTAACCTTAAAAGTATCCTATGTTTATTTTAGTTCGTATTGTTGCGCCCGCCCTTCGCCGGCCCGTTGTGTTGTGTTTTAGTCCTTTACAGGGATAGCGGGCAGAAAATAATAACTCGCAAGGTCTGCCACAAGAAAAAGATTTCAGTCGATGTTAGCAAAGCGTTTCATCAGATGGTAATTAAACTAGTTCCATTATTTAAATACAACTTTGTTATCTACGTACAATCACGAAACTATCAAATAGCATATCGCCTTGTACGAGTACTTTCCCCTATTCCCCAGCAACCGTTATTGCGAACAGTGTAACATTCCTGAAACTTACAGTAATATCACGGAGTGAAACTCTAAACTTGCAGCGAGACGTCAGTTTGGCACGTAAGCTTGTGATGTTATAAAAAATAAAAATAATATAAAAATGAATTGCTCAATGTGTTGGTAAGCGCTAATCTCGAGAGCAGCTGAACCGATATCGCTAACCCTTTTTTAGAATATTCCTTGAAGTACGAGGATGGTTCTTACGGAGAAAAATAAAAAAATAATTTAAATAAAGAATTAGCGAAATCCGTTCATCTGATCTCGTGATTTGCGCTTACCAACACATTCGGCGATTCATTTTTATATTATAGAAGATATTAATAGAAAACTTGATAAAAACAGAATAAGCAGGTAAAGGAAGATTTAATAGTCGGGTCTAGTTGAAATGTAGAGTAGTAATGCCAAAAACTCAAGAAAATCTCAAAAATGGGTGAAGTAATTTTAAATTTTGTAATTATTAGACAGAATTAAAGAAATATAAAAAAATGTGCGAAGAGGTTTGCGCCTTCATAAGCTTTACAGTCATCATCACGTTTGCGTCCGTTACGGATGGTTTGAGAAGTGTCAAAGGGTTTGACACTTTTTCGGATGACTACAAAGCCTGATTCGAGAGCGGCAGAACCTACTGCATGTAGGACACATAAGGCAAGTGACTGTTGTTAAAAAAGAACGTAAAACCAAATAGGGGATGTATTAGCAAAGGGTAAGACAAAAAGTATCAAAAACCGGCGTGCGTGCGTGCAACGACTAATGAATATTCATGTAGCGAAAGAGATCTGTCAGAATCATAGAAGCACTCTTATGCCTTATAGTCAAAATATAAATAATAATATGCGTTTACGGAATAAAAACAGTTTTCTGTGAGGTGTCTAAAATAAACTTTTTTATAGTAAATTTTAAAGTACATAGTATTAAATAACGACTATTAATTTATTTCAAGACACTGCGAAACAAGATCATAACATGACATGAGCAGCCTATATACGTCAAACTGCAACTCAAAACCTACTCAATTTTGATAGGTACTAACTGTGTAAAAAAAACCAGCCTCAATCAAATGATTGACAGGCAAAGCCTAGCTTCAACTTTGCCCGTCAGACTCGTCCCCGACTGCGAATGAATATTCGGCATACCGCCGCGCGCCTTCTCACCGCCGACGTTCCAATCCAGGCGTCCACCCTAGCCCAGTCGTCTGCGAATGCGAAACGTGAATGCGCATGGAGATATATCCGACTCGAAACAGTATTGGAAATTCTTTCCGAGATACTCGCTCGAATGAATAGAGAATTAGCTTCAGGCAGCATTTGCCGTGCTCTAATTGCTATGTTCTAGGGTGTTACAGTGAATTTTGTCTCTAAATTAATCCATTAGCCGACGAAGCTAAGGGAATAGTGAATGAGCATGAGTATATATTTGACTCTACACTGTATTGGAAATTCTCGAGATACTCGCTCGATTGAATGGAGAATTAGCTTCAGCAATTGCTGTGCTCTAGTTGCTATGTTCTAGGGTGTTACAGTTACTTTTGTCTCGAAATTTACTCATTGGCCGACAAAGCTGAGAAGATTCTCAGCATTGTTGGCCAATGTTTCACCATCTAGTGAATGAGCATGAGTATACATATTGGACTCCAAACTTTATTATAAATTCTCGAGATACTCCCTCGAATAAATACAGAATTAGCTTCAGCATTTGCCGCGCTGCATTAATATAAATTATCATAAATTAATCCATAGGCTGACAAAGCTAGGAAGATAGTGAATGAGCATGAGTATATATTGGATTCGACATTGTATTGAATTTTATTTCTGATACTCTCCCGAACGAATAGTGAATTAGCTTCAGCATTAGCCGTGCTCTAGTTCCTATGTTCGGGTTGGTATAGCCGTAGGAGTGTTGTCTCTAGTTTAATCCATTGGCCGACGAAGCTGAGAGGATAGTGAATGAGTATGAGTATTTATTTCACTTGACACTGTATTGGAATTTTTTTCCATGACCATTGAATTTTAAGGTTAATACCATGACTCATAAGTGGAGAATTGATTTCAGCATTCGCCGTACTCTAGTTGCTATTTTGGATGATGTTATAGCCGCGGGAGTGTTGTCTCTATGTTGATCCATTGGCCGACTAAGCTGAGAGGATGATTATTATTATTATTAAATTATTTATTGTACCAGTAAAGATTGTACGATTGGCAGGCTTAATACTAAATAGTATTTTATTCTTGTCAACCAACAAGTGACGTGGAGAAGGTGGGGGTGTCATTACATTAAAATATCACCTCACTGTGTCAAACAGTGAGGTGATATTTTAATGTAATTATCGTTTAAACTTAAACAATGCATTAATATGTACAATAATTATAAATATACAAAGATATAATAGAATAGTTCATACATATCTACATATAAATAGATGATGATAATGATGGTTAAGAATGATCATATTTGACTTAAAACTTTATTGGAAATACGTCCGAGATTTTCTATCTCTGCAACTGCATCAACTGATTAGCATAACATAAGATAAGATAAGAATATTCTTTATTGTACACCAGGAAAAAACAAACAAAACATAATTACAAAGATACAGTACAATTGGCGGCCTAATAATATTTATAACATGATATTCCTGAAATCCCAAAGACAACAGTTCAACCAGTTATGATACGTATCTAAAACGTAGACACCGACGGTGGGACTATACTTTTGATTCAGAGTAGCTTAGCGTGCTATGTAACGGTTTATGCTGGGAGACTCTTTGAATGTCCATCAAAGGGTACAAATCTGGTTGAAATTAACCTACCTATCTATTAGTCGTACACTAGTTGCGAAATAGTCCTGAACACAGTGCCTTAATTAACACGCCTAGTGCCCCGACCTGCAATTTACCTATCCAGCTTAAGGACTATCCACATTACAAGCTAGCGCGACGTATACAATAAAATCAAACTTAAATACTTTAACAAACTACAATAGTATTACGGTGTAATCTTTTTACACAATTTTTATTATTTTTCAAACTGTTCTGTATAATTTTTAAACTTGTTTAAAATTACATCACCCACTATATTATTATTTTATTTCTTTTGGATTTTGGCTGGGACATTGCCCCTTGGCACAATAGAATAGTCACTTAGTCTACAGTTTAAAATAAATACAGTTATTGGGAAATTATAACTTTCACTTTTTTTCCTCAGTACGCGCGCTGGAAGCATGCGGTCCGTTTGCTTAAAGCGCCCCGGTTGCTAGTTGAGTTGTATAGTAGAGATGCAAGTGCTTTTTTTGTACTTGTAATTTAGTCTCTAGCTCTAAAGGCCGTAGCATCATCATCAACCCATTATGTGCCCACCGAGGGACACGGGTCTCTTCCTTGAGGAAGGTATAGGCCATACTCCACCACGGGGGCCAATTTCGGATTGGTGGAGGCTTGCAAGACTAAGGGCTGGTCATAGCATAGCAAGTTTCTAAGATTTTGTAGATTGTGCCGCCCGCAGTTCGCCCGTAGCGTTGTAGCGTGGATAGACCTTTACGTTGAGCTCGTTACAATTGTCCTGTCGGCCATTATGCGCTCGCGCGATAGTCTTGTCTAATCGCGCGTAAACGAAGCGATTACCGATGGGGTCTACTATGTAACTTGGTCCGTTAGTGCTAAGATTTCCGAATGGAGTGTAATGCATCGTTGTCGTATGTTGACCTCTGGACAAGCGGTGGCGCAACTGCCTACTTTGCGAGAGGTGACAGTTCGAGACCCGGCTGGGAACATAAAAAACTCCAGGTCTTGGATTTGTGGTGGATGTTTGTGATCTCGTTGTTTCCGGTTCCCACGACACAGGGTATCCTATTGTGGGACCAGAAGCAATTTATGTGCTTGTATGTAAATGTCTTGTTATATGGTTACCCACGATACGGAGTATTCTAGTTTGAAGACCAGGCACTCTCTTCGTAATTTTCTATGACACCAAAGTTGTTTTTATTGTATATAATGTGACGAAACCCACACAAGAAGAACGGGGCGAGAGCGCGAAATCTATACATTACGTCGCATGTGTGCAAATAGGCCTGCGACATTTAGAATGTTTTCTTTCTCCAATTTTGATTTTTTCAAATATATATATTTTTTTAATTCACGCTTTTGCTATCCACTATTGTCGCAGACTTCAGTTAATCCTTGTCCTACACTCAAGAATGTCCACTCCATTTAGCCCAAATGGTTTTAAGCATTAAACAAAGCATAGAGCCGTAATTTTTTTTTTTTTTTGGCTATCCGTTAATCGAGTGAAAAATATTCAGACGTCGTAGAACAAAAGCTGGTTATTTCAGGTATGGCTCATGTAATAATTACTTAACCCCAATTAATTTTTTTGGTATTTTTTTTGATAGAAACATAAAGTTTAGTTTCTTTTTTACGTGCGAAACTGGGCGCTGGTCCGGTCTTGCTCGCGGTGCCACCAGTGGAGAATCACACTGAAATATCCAGTAGATCCCCCATCGCGATATTGTTAGAAACATAGAGTTTAGTTTCTTTTTTACGCGCGAAACTGGGCGCTGGTCCGGTCTTGCTCGCGGTGCCACCAGTGTAGATCCACGCTGAAATATCCAGTAGATCCCCCATCACGTCTGCCCCCTGCCATCAAGTCTGCTGCCATCAAGTCTCGACAGGTTGAATTACCTCGTCTTCCGTCCAAGTTCTAGCTGATTGTCGTTAAGCACGCGATCCTAGTCAGACTGGGGCCTAGTACTATGACAGTTGCACAAATGTGGCGGCATCATTTCATTCCCGTCTTAAGTGTACGCGCGAAAACAAAATAAAAACGGTCCCAACTGAAAATCAGTTTTGCTGGTGATGTGTTGTTCACAGCACACACCAGTAATGCATGCTGAGTTGGTGACCTTTTTTTCTTGCCACGGAGGCACAATCATTTGTACGAAGATGTTACTGTCTTTTTTACTTTCTCACATTGAGGTTAATCTTTTCCATACTTGTGTTAATTTTTTATGTGTGTGCATTTGTGGCAATTTAAATAAATGGTTTCTTTCTTTCTTTTCTTTCATACATAATATTAAACCTTCTCGACGTCAAGGGTATGAAATTCATGTCACTTGTTCCGACTGTGTATCTGTTTTGTTCTATAATGCACTAACAGAATCGAGGCTCAGATGACTTTTCCGAGTTGATAGGAGGGATAGAGAAAGATGAAGGGGTTGAGGAAGATAGATAGAGGGTAGAAAATTTTATTGTGCTCAAAAAAGTAGTTTAAGTACAAGTTTATAATTGTAAAATAAGTGATTTTATGGTACAGTAACAATTTTTGGAGATAGGCTTGGAGCGAGAGAGGAAAAAAAGCAAACGATTTGGTGGTACTTAATGACAAGATACCGATAAGTACATAAATCTTTAAATATGCATGTGTCTCTATGTGGGCTCATTTCGTTGATTAGGGTGATGCGCTTCGGACTTCTGTAGACTTAAGTTTTAGTCAAATTATCAATGACTAGAAAAATTAAATAAGTTTGCTCTTGCGCGTACATCGCAAGCTCATCCTGCCTGGCAAACTCTTTGTTCAAGCTATCGAGCGTAGCACTAGTATAGTACTCTTTTCAATAGTTTGCTAAGCTAGTGACTTTTCTTAAACTGTTTCGGCGGATGGGAGTTATATGTTGGAAGGTTTTTTCTTATTGACTTAAATGGTTAAAAAAATTAAAATACGTGTTAATAGCAGATTCACACCGATCGGATACAGTACACTCATCTCTTAACTCTGATGTTGTGACAGTATAAAAGTAGAGATAACAAAATAACATAACATTTACATAAATTGCTGCTGGCCCCACGCTAGGATACCCTGTGTCGTGGAAACCAGAAACAGCTACATCACAAACATGTGAACATCCAAGACCTGGGGTTTTGTCGCCAGCCAGGGTTCGAAACCGGGATCTCTCGCATAGTAGGCAGTTGCGCTGCCGTTGCGCCACAGAGGTCGTACAAATACACTCATATCATATAATCTGATATGAGTGCATCTCTACCTACTTTAATGCAACCGGCTAACTCCACGCGCGAAAAGCCCGCTTTAATTAAAACAGGCAGCTTTAATCCCAGACTAATAACGGCATTACTGGTCCGAGCAAAAATACGGTTTAAATATTTCACCGTCTATCCCAACCGCGGAGGCACAAAATGAAAGGAAGCAGAAGACTTTGTGTATCAGAAGATTAGCTCACATAATAAATCTTTGGCGAACTGATCCCATTATGAGTAGATGTTTTTGAGTATATGATTTTATAGATGTAAATATATAACTTATTCACTATGGCTGTTACTAATAAACACCGTATAAGCCTGGTATAGTTATACAGTGTTTTGTTCACGTCATTTGAATGTAATTTTAAGTTGAAAGAAGAGACAAAACACTGCATATGTAGTTATACAATACTTACACCAAGTTTATTAGTAAGGCTGTATAAGTGTAAGAGTATGTTTATTAATTGCAATCGGGTCAGTGGAGTTCGGAATCGGCATGTCGTGGGTTCGAATCCCGGCTTGTACCAATGACTTTGTTATCTAAGTTGTGTACTTCTTTAAAATGTATATAATTTTGAAATTCTCCATCCGCTAAGGGTGGAAACCTGAGTGCTACCACAGCGCTTGAAATTGCCAATCCGCCTTTGGTACGCGTGGTAATTAAGCCCATACTTTCTCTTTTCGATAGAAGACCTGTGCTCTGCAGTGGGACGTTTATAGTCTACTTAAAAAATTTGAATTCCTGTAAATGCCGATTAAGTTCCAAGCGCCAACTTGTAATGTGCACCGAAATTAACATTTTCCTTCCAAATATTGCAAGTAAAGAACTGAATATTTAGTTAGAATATTATCGGGGCTTAATCGCGTAGTAATTTATTGCTATTTTACCTCGACGTTTCGACGACGTTACAGTAATCGTGGTCACGAGAAGACTGATGGCTGGCACCCGTTCGCATCTTCGGTTGATAAGGTTTCAGACTACCCTCAATCAGCCAATAAATTACTACGCGATTAAGCCCCGAAAATATGCTAACTATGTGTTTAAGTCGCGAAAGCTTAAAATATTTGTTATAACTGAATATTTGTTCACATTTTCCGCCTTCACAGAGTTGTAGTTCTAAAGCACTTATTCTGTTATATGGGGCCGGATGCAAATCGATGCCGGGGGTGAAGGGGGCGCTTTGTCCAGTCCCCTCCTCCCGGGTCTTTTTCTCCATTTTTTGTTTCATGCACGAGAATTAATGGGAAACTGTCCGGTTAGCCGGCCGATTCAGCGTAGCTCGATAACAGCACAACCGATTCAGCGTCACTCGATAACATCACTTCCGAGCGATAAATGTGTGAGGACAATGAGCGCGATGCACCCATGATTAGAGTTTATCTTTAAGCCGAGTGAGTGGGTTGATCTGTTCAGCCTAGCGATGTGCCGTTTCTCCAAACGCCTCTGAAAACATTGCCATCAATGGCGGCAACAATATTTGAGGATGTTTCCAGTAAAAGCATAACCGGCACTGACAATTATTGGGAATATTGCGGTTGATAGCAACAGAATTAGGCAATGTTTCCAATGAATTCGATACCGAGCAGTGCCAATATTGCCGCTTGTGGTACACGTATTAAATGTTATCAAACTATCAGTGCGTGAATTGATCAGTTCGGATATGCCTGTAGTCTAACCGCCTGTGAAAATGTTGCGAATATTGGCAGGATTAATGGCAACAATATTTGGCAATATTTCCAATGGCTTTGGAAGAATCCAGAATTAGACAGTTAGGTGTAGACACGTTAAATGTTATCACATTATTACTCCTCATTTCTCCAGACAAAATCTTCCCCGCTTTCATATTACAGACTGATGTTTCACTCTGCGTGTAAAACTCTATACTCACGAACTGTGGAGAGTCTTAGATTGATGACGAGGATCTAACTGATCATTATTTTTACAGTTCGTGTTACCGCCTTGCTGATCTACCTTGCCGTTTCCTCCAACGTGTTTCGAAAGAGACAGCTAGATACAATCATGCGTGTGATTTCGAATAGGGACCCAGTTTCGCGTTCTTTTTAAGGAAAATGGTTTAGTTCTCTGTTGTGTGTCATATTGGAAAATTACTGGGTTGGCGCTTTTTGCGGCTTGATAATTTAAAAGTCTGAGCTTTACTCTCGCATTTCATTTTGCATTTCTACTCCTTCGTACGAATAATGCAAGGCGCATTTTAAAGTTTCTCTTTTTCGGAATTTCGGCAAGGGAAAAGGAGTTTGCTGAGTGAAATCCTTTCTGTCTGTCGGTACCCAACAGGTAGGAAGACAATCCTAGCTTATCTAAGCATATACCAGAAGTCACAGTATATATTTATCTTTTGCGGTGCATAGTCCATCCTATCACCTCACACCATCCTAATTCAGATGGAAGTTCTATCGTATCTCCTCACACCGTCCTAATTCAGAGTTCAGAAGTGAGGAGCCATCGCGGGTCAACTTTACCCGCTATCTGGTTTTCAGCTAAGAGCAGTTTTCCGTATGTATGTGGGTGTCTAATATATTATGCGTATACCCGACCCATAGACACTTTTTCGACCTTCGGATCTGCAACTTTATTTATCAGCTTTCAAATACGAATGCAATTTAGTGGCACGGCGGCGGACAACAACTTTTGACCAATTAATTCTTCCACTAAAATACCCGCTATAAAGAGGATTACGTTCCGTCATGATAATCTCCATCGAGTCCCAACTCCATTCCGGGCGGATGAAGTTCCCCGGACCTAGGGCTACCATGCTTTCAGAATATCTGCACATACCCAGCTTTTTGGCCCTCCGTCCGTTCTCTTCATTTGCTTGACAATCGACTTTGAGGAAAAAATCTTCTTTGTGATGTGCCCCTACACTGACGGACGTTGGCTGTCAGTTTGTCCAACGTTGAAAAACTATTCCATTTGGCAAATAGGTCTTCCACGCTGCCCACAGTCACTGTTGTTACGGGAGAGAAAATTAAAACAAAATGGTATTCAGAGTAACACAATAATATGAATTTGTTTTCAGCCGTTATTTGTCAGGGTCTGAATACAGACTATTTGTCTGAAGACAGGGCGCTGTGGCGCTCATCAGAGGAGGGCTTTGTCCAGCTGTGGACTAATATACCCTGAAGTAAAAGAAGAAGACATTTGTCACCTGTTGACTTATAACTACTATAGGGCGCGCCACAAAGACGTTCTTACCGTCTTGGGGACATTTTAACGGAGTTAGTAATCGCAGTGGAGGTTTACTTTACACGAGAAGTGCTGCTGCTCACCTCCTTTATTCCATTAGTAGCTACTTACTTACCCAAGGTGGTTATATTCTTACAGTTAAGCTTTTTGAATATACCTCGGGCTCTAGAGTAGGGTTCGGTTTTCGCCGGAAGCACACGAGTGCAATACTACTTCCTGCTCTGTATAAAACTTATCTTCTTATAGTTGATATTAGTTCCGATATTTGTACTACACGAATATATCCGATTCAATTCGATAGTAGCTGAGGTATATTCTAAAAGCTAACAGACTTTACACCGAGAAGCATACAGAATAATACGTAATATGCAAGGATGAATAAAATTGTTTCCTTAAAACGTTTCATCATCACCGTCAAGCCCGCGGCTGCGCATAGGTATTTTCTCCCAAACGCCATCTCTCACGGTATCTTACTCTCCGGATCCACTGACCTACGATCGGGCTGCTGGTCTGCCTACTGACAGTCGCCCTGTTATCGGCTGCTACTTTGTGATTGCCCTAGTACAGATGCCGCCTTCACCTCGCCTGGTGTCGCCCATTTCCACTTCAAGCTCTGGACTCTAAAACGTGTAATTCCAAAAGCTCAGGATTTTTTGAAGTCCGGTTTGTTTTCTGGCATTTTAAAATTCCTGTAGGGTAACCCTACCCGAGCGAGCCTGCATGAGTGGCCAGAGTGAACAATGGAGTTGAGTTTACACACAGTATTACACTTCATTGCGTTCGCTGAGTGCACTCAGTGGCTCGCCCGCTGTTTTGCATGCTTAAGGTCTATCTACGTTTCGACGGGCCGGCTTCGTGCGGGTGGCACGGTTTCAATTTAAAATAATCCTTAATTAACTTACGAAGTTAAAAGCTTTAATATAAGTGCAAAAAAGCCCTTTCTTGTGTCGTGCTCGTCAGCCGCCTGTCGGCCGAGACTGGGACTTTGGGCTCGTATTGTAGTTATATATTTTTTTCAAATAACATAACGTGGTGCTCGATGGGTGTTCATCCCGTGACTACCGCTAGTAATTTTATTCCGAGCGCTTCCGTGCTTTGCAAGGCACGTTAAGCTGTTGGTGCCGTCTGTCATATAATGCCAGTCGTTAATCCATGTCAGAGGCCTTATGGGCGGCTTGATAACTTGTCACAATCCTCCACCAACCCGGACTTGGCCCCACTGGTGGAGTATGGCCTAACCTTCCTGCGATGCAGGAAGAGACTCGTGCCCCAGTAGTGGGGGCATACCAAAGGTTGATAATAATGTCTACATAACACACTACATTAAAACTCGCCAAAGAGTTTGATGGTTTGACGTTTGATGTAACATTAGTGTCTACCTCTCTATATCGTTTTGTCTTCAACGTTGTATCGACTACCTTCTTACTGTTTAGGAAAAGATGAAAATAACTTAAAGTAGACTATCTGTGTTTCCTTAGTTAAGACCTTTGTCGTTGACTTTGAATCTCAACTTACAAAGGTGGATTTACCCTGTCTGGCTCAGGGGAAGCCAATTTTCCATGGCGAAGATTACTTTCCTTTACACAAATCCAATGAACAGTTCGTTTGTCTTCGCCTCGCCTTTGCTTGGCTGGGCTCTAGTGGTCTGAGCTGCGTACTGTAAAAGTGAATTCTTTATACCTTGAGCCAGTTTATAGCAGTAGTAAAAAGCATACATTAATCTATACATATCATGAATAGAGAAAATACAGGTATATATAATTTGATTTGAGATACTTCATGTTTTACAAAAAAAAAAATATGGGCGTAGATATCCGTCCTAGGGCACATTTCTCACTTGAAACAGAAAATAGTTCAAACAGGTAGTGTAGAAGTGGGAGGCGCTTACTATTGTTGAATGTAAACTTTTGAAAAAGGAATAGGAATTGACAACTCGTCTCTAGGCACTATTTCTTTATCGTAATGATTTCAGAAATTGTATTTTCTTCTTCTTCGTCGTATCCTCATGGCTGAGGGACGTGACTATGGGGCAGCTTTCGCCACCAGCGCTCTCCATTCGTTTCGATTATGCGCCTGATGTATGGGTGCTTTGTAGTGAAATGCTGTATATATCCTTTACAACTAATAAGAACTGGAACGACTTCAGGTGTTGTTTTATTTGTAGATTAGTAGTATAATAAAACAGAAAAACTGGATAAAAACAGATAAGCAGGTAAAATAGTCAGATCTGGTCGAAGGGTATAAAATAGTTGTAATGATGATGAAAAATGAAGGAAATCGAAAAATGTGTGACGTACTCGTAATTTAAATATTTGAAAATGACAGATAGAAAAAGAAATAAAAATGGTGTAAAGAGGTTTGCACCGTTACAGTAGGGTCCCTCCCGAAGCTGTTGTTATGATGTCTGTCCAATGCATTGGTGCTCGTCCTCTGATTCTATTTTAACTTTAATATATATTGGCGTGAAGTCATCTGAGCTAGTACGGAGAGTTCTGTGTTAACTGATGTTAACAGACTGAAAATACAGTTCAAACTGCGCTGAATAAAAAGTAATCTAAATACATACCTGCATAAAATGTTTCATTTGCAAATCCAGTGCTCGCTAAATAAAACGTGAAACGGATTTTTTTTATCAGTCGCTGGCGTGGGTGCTCCAAACGTGCCCAGCGTCACATGTAGTCCTTGGACTTTGAATATTAGTTTTTTTCGAATATTCGCCGTTTGTACTACTCGAATAATAAAGACTTTAATATTAGTATTTTTAGTATACCATCACGCCTGTGTCCCAGAGGGGTAGGCAAAGACCAGGGACTGCCATTTGCCACGATCCTGACAAATCACCTTTGTTTCATCAACGTTCATAAGTATTGGCATGCATGCACGCCGGTTCCGGGTACTTTTTATCTTCCCCTTTGCTAATGCATCCCCTATTTGGATCCCCTATTCACATCCCCTGTTCAACGGATGTCCGCTTGGGACGTCCCTTACCGGCCCTTCCACTCACATTCGCAATTTATATTTATTTCGTCAATCTTTCTTCCTTCATCCTCTCCACGTGTCCAAACCAACGCAACATTCTTTTCTCAATTCTAGTCACGACATCCTTTTTCAGTCCACAACTTTCTTTAACCATACTATTGCGTATCCTGTCATTCAAAGTAACACATACTTCTCAAGGACTTTTATTTAGGTTCAAAAAATAGTTATCACAGTTGTTAAGATTTCTCATGTACACTTTTAGATAAAAACGTATTATCAGTAAAAACGTGCTAGTTAGCGCTTCTAACCGCCTAGTGCTGCCAACAAGCGTTTGTACTACATACCTTATTTACAGGCCCATTTTCGTTAAATTAAAGTACAATTTGTGATATGGGATTTTCTAAGGTTAACACGAGCACTAGACATAATTAAAACTGTTTTTATACGGATTTTACTCGTTTATTACATTTTTTTTACAATTTTCCGACGTTTCGCCACTTTTTCAGGTGCCGTGGTCTCGTATGAGTCATCCGAGACTACTGAAAAGTGGAAAATTGTAAAAAAAAAATGTAATAAATGAGTAAAATCCGTATAAAAACAGTTTTAATTATGTCTTTTGCTCGTGTTAACCTTAGAAAATCCCATATCACAAATTGTACTTTAATTTAACGAAAATGGGCCTGTAAATAAGTCATGTAGTAACAGTTTTAATTATATGGGATTTTGCAAATATTTCAGAGCTGTCTAGATTTTATCGGAGTGGTGGGTTTTCTTAGTCCATAAGTACTGCTAGCAACAACCGTATTATTCGAAAGTTAAGAACTGACAAGTTAAGAACTATCTGTGTAATTTTAAAAAACTATGGATATTATGATCGTCAGGTGAAGAATGGGTGATCGCCCCGTGACTACCGCTAGTGGCAATTTTTCCCAGCGCATGTTAAGCCGTTGGTGCCGGCTGTCATGTAATGGCAGTCGTCAGAGGCCTGAGGCCTTAGAGAGGGCTTGATAACTTCTGACAGTAAGGCTCGCCACTGTCTTGCAATCTCCACCAAACCGAACTTGGCCCCCGTGGTGGAGTACGGGACATACAAGGGTTGATATCAACGGGCATCAACGTGGAATAGGTACATAGGCAGCATTATACTGCCCGATTTAAGAAGCCCTCCCATTTTCAGCTAAATTTAACCGCATCTATTGTTAGCTAGATTGTCACACGTCCCGCCGCAAGTTTTCCCAAGACACCGGCGTTATGTATGTAAATTGCGACGGGAAACTCGGGTCGAACGTCTCGCCACGCCGGCGGTCGTGTTGCTCGTTAAATTGTAACCGGATTGGCTCACCCGAGTTAGCCCTTAACCGGAGATTAAGGCTTGCTGGGTGTGCGACTAAGTAGTTAGTTAGACCTGAGATATCCGCACTTAGCCTCATAGTTGGGCCATTGTACGTATCAAACACTTCAGACACTAGGGTTTCCTTACGATGTTTTCCTTCGCCGTTTGCGAGTGGTATTGCTACTTAAACTTGTACAATTGTACGTACTACACAAATAAATACTAATACAAATACTTTATTAGATACTTATCCTAAAGTACAAATTGTTTCCCAATTGGCCACTGCCACCTGCACTGGCCTTTCGACCGTATCGCAGAGTGACAGTTATATATCAAAAGGCGACCCAGAGCTTTGGGGATCAGACTAAAAATTACGTATAAAATTACATTTTATATATTTATTAAATACGAAATCTTATTAACAATATTTTTTGTAATGAGATTGAGAGAAGTTTATGTATTTGAAGTGTAAGTAGGTGTGAATGTATGAGTTGTGTGATGGGCGAGAGTGAATGATATGTACCCACCTAACCTGCTAGGTACATTACTCAGGAAACAAAGTCATCGGTACATGATGGGATTCGAACCTACGACCTCCCGATTGAGAAGCTGGCCTTCTACCACTCCGATACCATCGCTTATGCGACTAAGTATAGAAACTATGTACTTAATTAGTTAGCTGCTATACTCGTAGGTAGACCACGGCCGCGTTTCATAAAACTTTAATTCGTAGTTTATTATGTTGTGTGGCTGTGACAACCTCCTTAATTTAGGGGTTAATCTACGCAATAAACAATGGATTATCATAGTACACCATGAATTTGTTCTATGAAAAGGGCTCAGGATGCCACGAAAAATGTTTCAAATGAAACTCGCGGAGGCTAACTTATTCTTAGTAATATCTTTTTATGTAGCCGCTATTGTGTCCCACTGGTGGGCAAATGCCTCCTGTTTTCGATTTTCACTTCCCCCTGTTCGGGGCCACCTCCTGCCAACCCGGTAAAAAGGTCGTGAGTTCGTCCCGCCATCTCCGCTTCTGTTCGGCCACAGCCACAGTCAGTGACGATTTTTGCCCATTTTTCTTGGCCCATGCGGCTTACGTGCCCATCTCCAATTACTTCATCAAAATATTTCTAAAATATCTTGTTGTCCGAAACAAATAATTGTCGAAATACCTCGATAAAAAAATGCCTATGCCTTCCATTAATTTAGCACTAATATCGATACTGTTTATTTAACTCAATATAATGTACCAACAAATAATCTACATAAAGGACAATTTCAATTAATCTCTTAGCTGAAGCTCGTAGAAAAAACGTTGTTGTGAAACACACAATTAGATTGTGTAGAATTGCCTATTGTTAAAGTAACCCTGTATAGTTCCAACGTTGGCAATTTCAAGCGCTAAGATATTTGGACACCTCAAACACTCATGTTTCCTCACGATATTTTCCTTCACGGCTCCCTCATTGGCGAGTGGTAGGCATTACTACCACTTACTATAATTCACAAATGTACATTACACGCGTGGTAATTAAACCCAGAGTACGGGTAGAGAGCCTTCTCTGAGGGAAGGCCTGTGCTATACAGTGGGACGGTTATAGTGTACATAAAAAAGTCCCAACGCGACGTTAATACACAAACTACCAACTCGATTTCGAAGTCGGCGTAATTAAAAAAGTTAAAAGCGGTCAACTTCACTGCAAGAGTAAACACAGGGCAAGCTGTCTAATTATGGTGATGGTCTTGAAAGTCCTCAAGTCTAGTGGCTTGCCCCCTCTTATAGACTTTCAAACGAGAAGTCTTAAGGCTTTTTTGTCGTCTGCAGGGACAGGTTAAAAGTAGATTATAATGAGTAATACCTTAAAGCAGGGGATGTCAAACGTTTTCTGTTCGGGGCACTCTTACAGTATTTTATTACGGCACTCTACCTCTGGCGAAGCGCTCGTGGCCTAGTCGAAACTAGTGATTGAAATCAATCTCTTGAGTTAAACTACAACGGACAATCAGGTGCAGGATGGGTGACCGTCCCGTAACTATCACTGCTAGCATTTTTTCGGAGCGCTTCCGTCCTTCGCAAGGCAAGTTAAGCCGTTGGTGCCGGCTGTCATGTAATGACAGTCGTTAAGCCATGTCAGCCATGCCATGGCCTTATGGGCGGCTTGATCACTTCTGACAGTAAGGTCCGCCACTGTCTTACAATCCTCCACCAACCCGGACTTGGCCCCCGTGGTGGAGTATAGCCTTACCTTCCTGCGATACAGAAAGAGACCCGTGCCTCAGCAGTGGGGACATACAAAGATCAACCCTTTGTATGTCCCCACTGCTGCTTCATCCTACTAATATTGTGAAAAGGAATGTTTGGATGTCTGTTTGTACACATTCACACAACAGCTGAACGGAGTTACATGAAACTTGGCATACAGATAGACTAAGATTTGAGTTGAGACATAGGATACTTGATGTCCGGGTTATGAATTCCTGTGGGATTATATTTTATTGCTACTGTAACCTTTTTTTAAGCCGAACGCCGAGATATTTACTTCGTTACTATGGTTACAAGATACGTATAATAGGATTCTGTTGCGGTGCGAAATAGTGTACCAATAAATTAACAATAAAACGCAACAATAAAAATAGAATAGAGTGAGTAAAAAGTAAGAATATTCTTTTCTTTATTGTATACCTACTGGAAAAATAGTTACAGAAACAGCAGTTACAAAAGATAGGGATAAATTTATTTTTCTAAAAGAAATTTGTCTACTCTACACGGCGGGCGCCTCGGGTCCCCGCGGCGCACACAATGGGACCCCTGTCTTACTTGACTTAGTTCCTTTTTCTTAGGCTGTCTGTTTATTTTATACCCAGGGAACCTAAACACAATTCATCTTCGATTGCGGTACTACGCCGCGATATAATATACCGTTTTATCGCCTTATCGACATAAGTCACGTCAAAGACAAAATGGTTTTAGCCTCTAAATAGGTTTTTAAATTTGTCCTTAGCACGGGTTAGTGCATTAAAAATAAAAATAGTATAATCATGTGGGTACAGTGATATCGTTCCGATGTAAAACCTAACTGCAAAGTAGGTAGTCGGGGCTGTAAGTGATGCAATTTGCTTAAGCCAGATGTCGCTGCCTGTACGTAATACAGAGAATAGTGTAAAGAGGTTCGAAGAGCGCTGGCACGGATAGCCAGAGGTTGCGGGTTCGAATCCCGGCATGGGTGAAATTTTTAGCCTCTAAATAGGTTTTTAAATTTGTCCTTAGCATGGGTTAGTGCTATAAAAATAAAAATAGTATAAAATGGTTTTTATTCAAAGCACTAGCATAGAAACTACGACGTCGTGAATTCAACTAAGAGATTGAACAGTTTATAATAGTTATTTAATAAACTAAACGGATCTAATCGCGATTATTTGTTAGGTTAAACTTAATTACCTTAAGTTCCAAAGTTTCGGCAGCGTTACAGTTGCCGTGGTCACGGGGTAGACTGAAGTGGCGAGTACAGTCAATTATTGTGGGTAGTCACTTTTAGTTTTTCGCAGCGGACCGACGCACAACAGTCACTACTTCCGCGGACAGGTCCGTTGCTAAGACGTGTGATTTGTATTTACTTGGCACCGGATTCCACGTACTTGAAAGCCTGAAACCGTTTAACGCGACTAGACTCTTTGATATATAACTATGTAAGCGTATCGCGAATCATTGACAAATACTAGAAGAGAAATCTCTTAGTTCACACTCCTCTTATCTACAAAAACACTAGAAATAAAAAGAGATTTATTTTTGATTGATTGATAAATCATTTATTTACATAAGACACACACACGTACCTATACAAAGTGAAGCCATAGGAAAGTAGTTACAGGTCACAACACAAAGAAATCCTAAACAAACAAAACAGTAGCATCGGTACATGAAAAGCGGAACACACAGACAACTAGCCATACACGGTACGGCAACGTACCCGGGCAATGTACTGGACTAAGAGTGACCAACGTAGGTGTGGCAAACGTAAAAGGGCTCCGACTCAGTATGTGCTGGAAGTTCGGATAACGCATCTGGAATGCGTCTATAAACAGTTAAAATACAGACTTAAAAGAGGATTTTCTTTTGATATCACCTTTATCCTAACAGCGTAGACGAGATTTCTGTCGCCCGGCTCGACTCTATATTGTACAGAGCAAAGATGCTTCTTCTAGAATGTAACATCACAAAATGGGCAACGGTAAAGAGGCTCATCTCTAAGGACACTAATTTAAAAACGCTTTAGATAGATAGAGAGAGAACACTTTATTGTACATAAAAATTAAATGACACAGGCTTTATCGATCTTTAAGGTGGTCATACCTGTCGTGAATATTACTTGTTCCAAAGCCTCGAAAATTGTAATGTTTTTTATGTTAATAACTGCTTATAGTCCATACTATTTTTATTTTTAATGCACTAACCCGTGCTAAGGACAATTTAAAAACCTATTTAGAGGCTAAAAATTCCACCCATGCCGGGATTCGAACCCGCGACCTCTGGCTATCCGTGCCAGCGCTCTATCCAACTGAGCTAATGGGCGACTCGCCGGCATCAGTGAAATTTCGAACCTCTACACTATTCTCTGTATTTCACTGATGCCGGTGAGTCGCCCATTAGCTCAGTTGGATAGAGCGCTGGCACGGATAGCCAGAGGTCGCGGGTTCGAATCCCGGCATGGGTGGAATTTTTAGCCTCTAAATAGGTGCTTATAGTCCATTTGTTTAGGTACTTATAAATTGTAAACAGTCTTGATATGTATTTTCATTGAAATACACAATTTATAAATATTTACACTTTACCAATTCAATAGGAAATTTAGTGGAATTTCATGTTAATTTCATAAAAATATAAATATTTGGATTTATAAAGTGTATATTTCAATAAAAAGACGTATCAAGATTATTTACATTTAAATGCCGAAACAAATGCACTATAAATTGTATTGTTTGTTTTCGGACCGTTGTTACTGCATGTTACAACCAAAATGTTCTTTGTTCCTTTCATTCTCTTTGTCTTTTCTTGTGGTTATTTTCAGATAGTTGTTGGAATAAGTTATACAGAAACCAAAAAACGATTTATTGTATTTAAAAAATATAAAATCGGAGATCGGGCCTAATAAACGTTTCTTCCATAGCGACCGCTAAACCGTGATCGTCTTGACTATCTGGCTTCTAGACAAAGGACGGGTTTCCATTGAATGATAAAAAGGACCGTTTTTTTTTCATACTTTTACTAAGGCCGTTGTGAGAACGTTGTGTCAACTTTACGTGAACACGATGTCCTGTAAAGTATAGTCTTGTTACGGTCCAATGTAAAACCGTCCAAACTCATTGAACTAAGCAACTCAACAGCCCTTTTCGTATGCCTGAAAGTACTTCTGTTCCTACGATCGCGCAGAAAATATCCCGAGTAAACAAAGTGAATGTTTGTGAAAGTAAATACGAGAGAAGTGGCGGATAAAGTGTTTGCCCCGTGTTATCGGCTAGGGCGTATAGGGACCCCACGATGGACGTGACTTTGACATGTTTCGCCGGATAGAATAGGGTCGGGTAGGGTTTGACGGATTCTGAGACGTAGGTCTTTGGAAAACCTTAACTTCCAAAACCGCCTTCCCAACTCTGTAACTGTGTTGCATCTCTTAACCTAACATCTAAGGACTATGCTTAACATCCGTGGATGTTTTTGGTGACTTAGCTTCTGTTTTTGCCTTTTGCTTTTATTTTTAAACTATGCACTTCCATCACTTTACATAACTCTAATAGAAGGCAAAGCCCACTAGTAAATGCGCAGTTTGGGATGCGCCTACAAACAGAGAAATGTTATACAAATACAAAATACAAAACATTTCAGATTACGGAAAACGACATAAGATTAGCATTGAGACCTGCACTAGGAAATCCTTTATCGCAGGCGCTCGACTACGTTTAGCTTACATAAAAGTTTCAGAGAGTCTCTATTGCTACTGACAAAACAGATAAAATAAAAAAAAGAAAAAATGTGTTACCGGGAAATTTAATAACAATGAATTTGTATTACTAAGCATGCAAATTAGTAACACGAGAATCTTTAAGTAAGAAAACAAAAACTTAGCTTTAGGAATTTGTGTGTGTGAGTGTATGTGTGCGTTTGCGTATGTGTGTGTGTGTGTGTGTGTGCATGTGTCAAGATGAGAGTGCGTCTATGTGTGTGCGTATTCGATGTTGGTTGTGTGACAAACTGGGTCTCTATGTGCGTGTTCAATAATATTTAAACAGTTTAATTATTTACAGTCGTGTTTCTAAAAAGTTAATTCCACTAATAGGTAGCCACCGGCAGAACTTCCTGTTCTAAGCCGGCTTCAACTATCTCTTAAGTGTATTTTAGTGAAATCTACTTTTTATGAATAAGACCATACGTCATTAACGCTACTGAAGCGACTTTTAGTGGCTATTTTCGCAAAATTTTGACCGAAATATATCTTGGGCCATATCCTCCCATTTCTCTATGTTTTCCTGTAAAGGATAAAAGTTTTCAGAGAGTAAGCGTCCGAGGGCGGAGCTCAACCGACCGACTATTCTAAGAGTCTAAGCAAAAGTTATAGTGCCTCCACTCTTATGCAAGTGCTGGCCGAGGGTATGTTTGTTTGGGAAAAGTTGGGCTTTTTCCGAGGGTGAGGAAGGGGTTTTAGTGCGTCAATCCTTATATTGAACTTGCGGATGTCAATTTAGTAGGCCTCTGAGGAGGAATGTCGGTATGTAACATCGAGGAGTGTTTACACTATTTTTATTTTTAATGCACTAACCCGTGCTAAGGAACAAATTTAAAAACCTATTTAGAGGCTAAAAATTTCACCCATGCCGGGATTCGAACCCGCAACTTCTGGTACGGATAGCCAGAGGTTGCGGGTTCGAATCCCGGCATGGGTGAAATTTTTAGCCTCTAAATAGGTTTTTAAATCGAGGAGTGTGTTAAAATATTCAGGGCGGCGAAAACGACATTCAGTTTGTTCACAAGTCAAATTACGATGGAGAGTTTTGAAAGATAGATAGAGAAGAGTTTATTGCACAACCAAAAAAAAAAGAATTACGATGATCACTTCTTAAATCTAAGAATGTTATACAATTGGTATACCCATTCACTATGTGAAAGAGTATATCTATTTTGGCTATTTTTTTATTTTTAGCTTCGAAAATAACGGAGTTTTATCCAAAATTTTGTGCACTATTTCACTCTGTTAGGGGTAGAATTAGAATGTTAATAATTCAACATAAAATTTTCAAAAATCGTTCTTTAATTAGATGTTTACGTTATAAAAGTATCTTACTGGCAAAACTACTGTCTAGCTTCGATAGTTTCTGCTCACCGATGATAATGAGTAAGTCAGTTATTATATAATTAAAATTTATATATGAGTAAGCTAAGTTACAACACTGTTGCTCAAATAAGAGTTTTGGGTGTAAAGTAACTTTAAATTATTCCTGTAAATATTCACTCGCCTGGTACGTCGCCCTTGGTTTGCTTGGAACATAGATTGAAAAGCTGCCCGTGTGCAGCTAGATCAGTAGTTTTTAGTTACGAACGGCCATTTTACCAAATATCTTCTCAAGTCAAGTTGTTTTGTTGGTTATATACGGTACCTAAATGCAAATAAATAAGAATTGTGACATGGATTTATTAATAAAACACGCATAATTTTACGATTGACACTTTTTCAATTATTTTTTCGTAATAATGGCTTTGCGGATCACTTGGAATGTTTAAAGGGAGCCACTAGTGGCCCACGGACCACTGGAGGTACCTGGAATAAAGGATTGTTTAATTTATCTATAAATAAAACACGCCTAATTTTACAACTACCAACTAATTTACTTATTATTCCGCAATAATGGCTTCGCGGACCACATGGAATGTTTCCAGTTGACCACCATTTGGCCCATGGACCACTGGAGGTCCCTGGTACGACTGACACTTTGTTAATTATTATTTCGCTATAAGGGTTTCGTGGATGACTTGGAATGTTTCCAGGTATCGCCTATGGTCCGCGGACCATCGGTGAAGAACCACTGAGCTATCTGAAGATAGTACTTATTACTCCTGTACTTCACCTAGTATTCATCCTACGAGGTTTGTTTGAACGAACAAAAGCCCGTAATTCTACGTTTGAGACAGATTTTAGTGCTAAAAGAAAGCGCAAGGAAACAAAGACCTCCCGGTGTTCGGTAACAAAGTGCGACGAGCCGAAAAGTAAAGTACCTTAGAGCTGCTCGTATATTTTGTGAACTCGTAGTTGCTGTAAAAGCTAAGGACTAAAAGGTCTCCAAAAATATAACCCCAGCAAAGATTTTGTTGTGTCCACTCCACGTCGGGAGTGAAAATTGTGGATAAAGTTTTTAAAACTACTGTGCAATCCACTTACCTTATTGAAAGCTGGACTGAAATCTTTTTCGTGGAGTCTACGTCTTTAACTTGTAACGGTGCAAACCTCTTTACATCATTTTTATTTCTTTTTCTATCTATCATTTTCAAATATTTAAATTACGTCACTCATTTTTAAATTTCCCTCATTTTTCATCACTACTACCCCTCGACCAGATCTGACTATTTTACCTGCTTATCAGTTTTTATCCAGTTTTTCTGTTTTATTATACTATCTACAAATAAAACAACACCTGAAGTCGTTCCAGTTCTTATTATTTATCAAAGATCTACTATATTACAAACTTAAGTAGTCCAAAGGTCTGTAGGTAGATACGGGAGTGATATCTACGGGGTAGTTACTTACAACTCATTGCAAAAATTATTTTAGAAAAACTCGATCGGGTCATAATAATGCAGCCTATAAATCTACGTCCCACTGCAGGGCACACGCCTTCTCTCGGAGAGAGAGTGTAGGCTTAGTTAGTTAGACCTAAGATTTCCGCACTTAGCCTCATAGTTGGGCCATTGTACGTAGCAAGCGCTGAGGTACGCTAACACTTCAGACACTAGGGTTTCCTTACGAAGTTTTCCTTCACAGTCAGCGAGTAGTATTGCTACTATAATTTCACAAATGTACATAACTTAGAAAACAAAGTCATTGGTACATGCCCATGGGTTCGAACCCACGACCTCCCGATTGAGAAGCCGGCGTTCTACACCGCTCCGCTACCACCGCCCCGGAGTGTAGGCTAACGGAAAACGTCGTGATTACGATGTTTTCCTTCACGGTAAGTGAGTGGTGTTGCTACAAAAACTTCACAAATGAACGTCAACTTAGAAAAACTGGGTTTCGAACCCACGACCTCGCGAATGAGAAGCCGACTCCACTTCCGATCGGAATATGCTACTAAGAAAAAATCTAAAGTAAATTCCAAACTACTTGTGTCAAATATTGCGCCTTTAGAGGTGCCTAACCATTTGTAACATTACATTATTAATCGTATAACATTATTAAAAAACTATTTAGAGGCTAAAAATTCCAACCATGCCGGGATTCGAACCCGCGACCTCTGGCTATCCTTGCCAGCGCTCTTTCCAACGGAGCTAATGGGCGATTCACCTCCATCAGTGAAATTTCGAACCTCTTTACACTATTCTCTGTATTACGTACAGGCAGCGACATCTAGCTGAAGTAAATTGCATCACTTACAGCCCCGAGTACCTACTTTGCAGTTAGGTTTTTACATCGGAATGATATCCCTGTACCCACATGATTATACTATGATTATGTATAACATAACTTGGATTTAAGAAATCAACGAAGTGCTCCTTAAGTCATGGTTGTATCCTTTCTTTCTGGTTGTGCAATAAAGTGTTCTCTATCTATCTATAATCACATATGCATCACACAATTGCTAAAGACTAACACCGCGCTAATTTCCACGCATTCTCCCACCCACCACTCTAAGATATACCACTTCTCATAAATATTGAGGCCGTGTTCCACGCGGGAATATGCATATTCCACCATCAGCAGACGCCGGTGATGCTACTCGAGGGTGTAGGCTGCTGCAAATTGGCTCCTAGACGTGAAGAGCTCTAGACTTGAGAGAACGGAGGACTCGACGCCTCGTAGTTGGTTAATTGTTTTATTATAATGCAATTTGCGATGTTAGTGCAAGATAAACGACGTGGAATGCCGCAATTATGAAATGCGGAGTTTCGGGCTTAGTCATGTAGGTTAGCTAGACCTGAGATTTCTGCACTTAGCCTCATAGTTGGGCCATTGTATGGCAAGCGCTATGTTAACACTTCCTAGGTTTTCCTCACGATATTTTCCTTTACGATTAGCGAGTGATATTACTACTACAATCGCTCGCTAGTAGTCCCGGCTGCCTAAGTCGATATCAACCCTTGTATGTCCCCACTGCCGGGGCACGGGTCTTTTCCTGCATCGCAGGAAGGTTAGGCCATATTCCACCACGGGGGCCAAGTCGTTGTTGATGATGATCACTACTATAACTTTACAAATGTATATAACTTTGAAAACGAAGTCATTGCCGGGACTCGAACCCACGATCGATCCCATCTCGATTGGGTATCTGGCGTTCTACCATTGACTAGGGTTGATGAGGATTCTCTAGACTAGGGTTGATGAGGATTCCTCTTTCTTAAAATGAGGAATTTCCTGATATTTTTGAGGTTCCTCATCCCCTTCCTGTTCCTCAAAACTGATTTTGAAAAATTCCTCTTCCTCATTTTTTAAGAGGAATTTAATAGGAAGGAGAGTTATAACTTTATAAGTTTTGTTGTATTTAAAATTGTGATTGTTTACCTAGCCTTGATCTTGGTAAAAATCCCTAAGGTTTAACCCTATTCGAGGTGTTCCAGACTCCTTCGCCTCTCCAGCTGTTATTATAAGTCATGACTCACGGCAACCAACGCTAAAGAGTCGTGTCTATGAAGAATGACTGCGAGCTCGTATTTCATACTTTGCCGGCGTCCGAGATAATGGCGCCTGGAAGGAATACGGCAGGGGTCCTCAACGTGGTTGACGCGGTCCTAAAACTTACTAATAACCTCAAATTATATTGACTAACTCATTGGACTAGCGATTAACACGCTTGACTACCGAAACGGAAACTGAAAATCAGCGCTGAGTGTTCACGCCCCCAGCACTACGCTGAGTCAGTTGCCATTTGCAGCAGCAGAGTTTTATGTATTTTTACTGTCAACATTTTGTCTTTGTATTTTAATTTAATTTGTGTGTATCTGTTGTTGCAATAAATATTTTTCTTTCTTTCTTTCAATTGAAATATAACCCAGGACCGATTAGATTGCAATTGGAATTTACAGTACTTGATTTGTAGGTACAAATGGCCTCAGTCTTAGGGATTTTTTTCATGTTTGCGATTTGGTTGCCTGGGTACCACAGCACGATGCATCCTAGTATGGGACCGGGACAAGTGATTGTCTTGTGTGTAAATTATGATTACTTTAATCTCAAAACATCTTATAGGCTATCCATGAGTTTCTATGGAATTAAGTGCAGCAATATTGTGCCTCTCCTCTGTCTCTACAAAACTCATAAGGTTATTTAAAAACCTATTTAGTGCCTAAAAATTCCACCCATGCCGGGATTCGAACCCGCGACTTCTGGCTATCCGTGCCAGAGGTCGCGGGTTCGAATCCCGGCATGGGTGAAATTTTTAGCCTCTAAATAGGTTTTTAAATTTGTCCTTAGCACGGGTTAGTGCATAAAAAAAGAGTATAATCTTAAGGTTATGTACAAGAAATGGACTGAATCTACTCCGCGTTTAGTATACTATACAATCCAATCTAACCAATAATCCAATACATGTTGTAGCGATATAGAGAAAATTGGAGCGATTCGTGACGTATAGCATAAATAATTTTGTGTTCAATTCCCAAGCAATACAGATTATTAAATTTCGGAAGCATTGATTGGATTCAAGTTGTACTTGTTTGAAATAATAAGTGTAAAATAAAACAATTAGTGTAAAATATCACCTTTATCACTTCAATGTTAATAAAATTAAATCATTTACTTTTAGACCACCCCGGATTATAAAAATTGTGACAGTACATTAGTGTTAGTAAATGATTTTTTTTTTTCTTAAAACTTTAGTTTACTACAGGCAGACAAATCACACTATTTTTATTTTGACGCAAAATATTCGAAGGATTAGACATTTGTCGCAATAAAATAAGACAAGATGACTCGACAGAGTCATTACTATAATTAGACATTTATTTTCTTATTCGAATTCAATCTAACATGGCGTTCAGAATACACATTTTGATAGTTTATGTAGAATTCAAGTTTATTCAAGAATATACTATTTTTATTTTTAATGCACTAACCCGTGCTAAGGAACAAATTTAAAAACCTATTTAGAGGCTAAAAATTTCACCCATGCCGGGATTCGAACCCGCAACCTCTGGCTATCCGTGCCAGCGCTCTACCAATTGAGCCAATGGGCGACTCACGGCATCAGTGAAATTTCGAACCTCTTTACACTATTCTCTGTATTACGTACAGGCAGCGACATCTGACTTAAGCAAATTGCATTACTTACAGCCCCGACTACCTACTTTGCAGTTAGGTTTAACATCGGAACGATATCACTGTACTCACATGATTATACTATTTTTATTTTTAATTCACTAACCCGTGCTAAGGAACAAATTTAAAAACCTATTTAGAGGCTAAAAACTTCACCCATGCCGGGATTCGAACCCGCAACCTCTGGCTATCCGTGCCAGCGCTCTACCAATTGAGTCAGATGTCGCTGCCTGTATGTAATACAGAGAATAGTGTAAAGAGGTTCGAAATTTCACTGATGCCGTGAGTCGCCCATTGGCTCAATTGGTAGAGCGCTGGCACGGATAGCCAGAGGTTGCGGGTTCGAATCCCGGCATGGGTGAATTTTTTAGCCTCTAAATAGGTTTTTAAATTTATTCAAGAATTTAAAACTTAAGAGTCGTATACGACTTATTTGCTAATGAAGTGAGAATTGGCTCCGGGTTAATTAATTAATTTTTCACACCTCCTGCTCGACAATGCCTTATTACGTACCGTCAAATATCATCGTAAAGCATAGCCTTGTCTCTCGAGGGCAATAATAATGAAGAATTTCCCTAGGGAATAAAGTGATTTGAATTTAGAATGTCAAAATTCGCATGAAAACTATGAAGAAACCCCGCATTGCAATTCGAAATTCGAATTGTTGTTCGAAACTCACCCCTTTTTTCTTTTTTTTCTGAACTACTGTGTCGTGTGACCGCGCGAAACACCAATAAAAAAAAGAAAAATTTTATTGTCTCCCAGATGGTGTGAAAAGTAGAGTATTCACCTCTGGAATAAAACATGTCTTAGTCTCGGGCGGTATGAACCCCTGGCTTTACTCAGGACTCTACGAGTACATAACTCCCTCGCTTCGCTCAGGAGTTAAAATTTAACTCCCTCGCTGCGCTCGGGAGTTAACTCGGTGTCCTTCGCTCCGCTCAGGGTTCAATATACCGCCCATGACGTAATACATGGTTTTATTCCCTTAATGCATAATCTACTATTAAACAATATGGATGTTATGTCTGAAATAAATATTGAATTGAATTGAAAATTGAATTTAACCCAGAATAAAATGCAAAATCTTCGCTTTCGGCGGCCCTAAAGCTTGGGTACCCCAGATATGCGAACGGAAAACAGCGCGAGGGAAATATTTTTAAAGGACAAATATACTAGAGATTTTTACCGAACCCGCTCGACGGCGTTGAAATAATTAGTTCATGGAGGCTAAGTTAAAGCGCCACAATTTGCGCTTGTTTCCTTTTCATTTCTGTGTTTTTACGTATATTCTACTATAGGTATAGTAATCTTTTCAATCCTTAGAATAGAATCTTTGTCATTTGCTGATATGCCATCGCTTATTACCATTCTAAGCCAACTGATTTATTAGAAGTCAGGAAGGAAGTATGAGCGAATCTAAAATCTCTAGATGGCGCTGATGTTGCGTAAATCAAAATCACTGAGTAAACTTATAATAAGCAAATTAAAAAAAACGACGGTAGCTGCCCAGAATCAACTACTCTAAGACCAACACAACTCCAGTCAAAATCTCCCTCGGTTTGCAAAAAAACTAAACCATTATAATGCGCGGGTTTGCCAGGAATAAAGGCAGTTTTTCCGGCTCGCCGAGCAGTGTAGTGCCCTTTCATGTCACGAGCCTTTGACGTTTCAGAGGGTTTATTTAGCATTATCCGGAAAACGCAGGCGAGTGCGCCCGATGTAGTTCTTTTGCCGATTGGTAAGCCCGTCTCTACCAAAAACATTCACATCTTCTTCTTCTACAGGTTATATTATGTAGTCCACTGCTGGACATAGCCCTCCCCTAATGAGCGCCATAGCGCCCTGTCTTCAGCTTGCCGCATCCAGCATCTGCCGGCAGTTTTTCGCAAAACTTCATCACACCTGGTCGGAGGGCGTCCTACACTACGTTTGCAGAGTCGCGGTCTCCACTCAAGAACACGTGCACATAAATAGATAATAATAATAGTAACACCTTTATTATTATTAAAGTCTTTAGCCGGTGCTCCCCTACCAGTTGTGATCTACGGAGCCGAAACATGAAGACTACGGTAGAATAAGTCCACCGATCCAAACTTGCTCAGCGTGCTATGTAATTGACTTGGAGTCTCTTTGGCCGATCATAGCAGAATTGAGACAATTCCCAAAAGATGCAAATATGTAAGAAAAAAGTCTGTGTAAAAATATTTCTAAAATTAAATTTAAACTTCATTTAATATTGTCCGTCGGTGTCTGAATAGCAAATTTCAGAAGGTAATTTACTAAAGTTTCCTGTCTCATTCTTTTTTAAGAAATATTAAGAGGGAAACTGATACTGAAGTGTCAGTTTGTGAATCTTTGTGAATTTTCGTTGCAAATATTTGAACTAATAAAAATATTTATAAGCATGGTCGCATATTCTGGTAAAAATAAGCCTTTACACTTATTATTATTATTAAAATTCTTTATTGCATAAAAATTTTGCTCATAGGCGAGCTTAATGCTTCTTAGCATTATCTACCAGCTAACCTAAGTTATAAAGACAAAATTAGCAGGTAGTGCAATATTAAACAATATAAAATTTACTAATTATATCTATTTTATATCTTAACTTGAAAATAGTGGGGGGATATTATATAACATAACCCGCGGCACGCACGCTCCGCTCTGGCTGGCAGGGTTCTAATAGATTCGAGTTTGATTCGTGATATTTATAAAGAGAGCTTTCTTAAAAAAACTAGTGTATTCGATTGTTAGTGCAGATTAATTTTGCTGTGGACTTCAAACGACCCAAAATTCGTGTATGTATTGGAGACATGCACATAATAAATTAAACTACAAAGTCCTTATTTCAGTTTCCTGCTGGACCACAGATACCACAGTCAAAAATCACGTCGCCACAAAAGACCTCTGTGTACTTGTTCGCTTTTAATGATGCTCTTTTTGGTTTCTGGTTTTTGTGGTGTATTTTTCAAATATGCATACATAGGTGTATATGTTGTGTATAACTCAGGGGAAGTTTTAAAGTTTTCGGTCTTGTAGCGCTGTCCTCATTATTTTGATCAAAACTGTGTGTTCGGTGCAAGAGGAGGCTGTCAGAGACCACGTCGCTACAAAATGCCTATACGCAGTGTACTTGTCCGCTTTTAATGGTGCTCTTTTTGATTTCAGGTTTTTTGTGGTGTGTTTTTCAAATCTGCAAAGAGAGTTGTATATGTTGTGTATAACTCCGGAGAAGTTTTGAAGTGCTCGCTCTTTTAGGGGTGTCCTCATTATTTTGATCGAAACTATGTGCTCGGTACAAGAGGACGTTGTCATAGACCACGTCGCTACAAAATGCCTATACGCAGTGTGTTTGTCCGCTTTTAATGGTGCTCTTTTTGATTTCCGTTTTTTTCGGTGTAAAAACTGTTTTACACCGAAAAAAAAACTGTTTTTACACTGATTTCACTCGTTTATTATATTTTTACAATTTTCCGACGTTTCGGCACTTTTACAGGTGCCGTGGTCTCGGATGACTGAGGTGATAGGCGTCTTTTTGAAAGCATTAACTGTTAGTCTTTGTGTAACTGTTAGTTTTTGTGGTGTGTTTTTCAAATCTGCAAAGAGAGGTGTATATGTTGTGTATAACTCAGGATAAGTTTTGAAGTATTCCATCTTTTAGGGGTGTCCTCATTATTTTGATCGAAACTATGTGCTCGGTACAAGAGGACGTTCTCAAAGACCATGTCGCTGCAAAATGCCTGGACGTAGTGTACTTGTCCGCTTTTAATGGTGCTTTTTTTTGGTTTCTGGTAATTTTGTGGTGTGCTTTTCTTGTACGTATACTGAAGTGTATGTATATATTGTCTAGAACTCGCAAGAAGTTTTGGAGTGTTCGTTCTTTTAGGGGAATCCCGTTGTTTTAACGAAACTGTGTGTGTTCCCTGCAAGAGGACATTAAATTAAAAAAGCGGTGAGGAAACCTGAGTGTCTGAGGAGTTGTAGGCAGAGGCCGGGAATGTCAGTTGCCATTATCCTGACGATCACCTCCGCTTCATCAACGTTCATTAGTGGTTGCATGCACGCACGCCATATTCAGGTACTTTTTATCTTGCCCTTTTCTAATCGTTATCAACCCTTGTATGTCCCCACTGCTAGGGCACGGGTCTCTTCTTGCGTCGCAGGAAGGTTAAGCCATACTCCACCACGGGGGCCAAGTCTGGGTTGGTGGAGGATTGTAAGACAGTGGCGGGCCTTAATGTCAGAAGTTATCAAGCCGCCCATAAGGCCTCTGACATGGCTTACCGACTGCCATTATATGACAGCCGGCACCAACGGCTTAACGTGCCTTGCGAAGCACGGAAGCGCTCGGAAAAATGCCACTAGCCGTGGTCACGGGACGCTCACCCATCCTGTACCTGCCCGCGCCTGTTGTTGCTTAACCAAGTGATTGATTCCAATCACCTAGGCCTAGGCCACGAGCACTTCTTTTTTATTTTTTTTATTTTTATTTAAATAGGACAACCAACAGGCGATACAACAATACAGTCACAGAGAAAAAAAAACACACACACAAATAACATGGTAATTTCTCACCCACTTACAGGTTATCGCATCATGCAAATAAAATTCAACAAACTGTAATACATATTAATCCTTTTTAAAGTTTATTCTAATACATCCACTATTTTATATGTCTGCCTTGGTCGTCCCTTACCAGCACTTTCACCCACATTCTCTCGATATATTTGTTTCGTAAATCTTTCTTCCTTCAAGAAGTTAGTGTAATCATCGTCTATATTTTACGGAGCGACGGTAGCCTAGTGGGTAGAAGAATGGACTCGGAAGCGAAAGACCCAGGTTCGATTCCCAGTGCGCCGGGCATGTACTAATGACTTTGTTTTCTAAGTTATGTACATTCGTAAAGTTATAGTAGCAGTCCACTCGCTTACTGTGAAGAATAACGTCGTGAGGAAACCCGAGTCTCTGGTGTTCAAGTAACTCATCGCTTGAAATTGCCAATCCATACTATCTCTCTGAGAGAAGGCCTGTGCCCTAAAGTAGAAAGTTTATAGGCTACATAAAATATGTATATATATTTTACGTGTCTAATGTATTTCGTGTTTTTGTTGCAGGTAAGGGCCACGGTTATGTGCATGGCATGTTAAGTAAGCGTGTCTCCTTCTCACTACCGCCGCTGCCACGGTAAGACTGTTTTATATTTCACCTCTCTTTTCGTGGTGGTGGTTCAGCAATTAAAGCAGACGCGTTATGCGTCAAAAAGCCTAATTATACGCATGAAATCCTGACCGATTCCTAACGTCTGTCGAATTCCGTGCTAATTGCTATCGCAAACGTCAGGATTCCGATAGGTTTTGGTGCGCGTAACTAGGTCTCTGTGTGTTTATGTATCATTGAACGATTGAATACAATTTTGTGGAAAATATCAGTATTATCAAAGTCACGATACAATATCCATTGTATCGTGCCTACAATGCCGTTCATACATTATTTAAATATATGTACTTTATATTGTATGTAGTTATAAGTAGACTTTTAGTCCGGATCTACTTATGGGTGTTGTTATATCGGAAAAGCTCTGCGAATCGGAGCGAAACCTGGTCGGACTTTTCCGATATAACAACACCCGTAAGTAGATCCGGACTAAAAGTCTACAATGTGTTGTGCTTACGAAAGTTTTCGTTCAAAAATAGTTATAAGTACTTACATTCTTGCAATCTTTCGCTTCTTGCTATCGATATGTTTTCGATTGTATTATTTATTTATATGCACCTACCGACTATATTCTTCATGCAATCCACTCCATCCAAAGGGTGTCCAGAAGAGATCGCTCTAAGAGATAAAACCAATTGTATAACATTACTTAGCACGAACTCATGGTTGCAAATCTTGCGTAAATGCGTGGTGGAAATTCAGTTATTATTCAATAAAACAGACGACTCTGTTTTATTTCGTTGGGGAAAAGGAATACCAAAACAAATATTCTTTAATATAAAAATGAATCGCTGAATGTGTTGGTAAGCGCAAATCTCGAGAGCAGCTGAACCGATTTCGCTAATTTTTTTTTAGAATATTCCTTGAAGTACGAGGATGATGGACGAGGATGAAATAAGAATCGACCGTTAGGCGGTACGACGTTCGCTGGGCCAGCTAGTTTCTTATAACTATTTTTATATTAAACTAGCTGTCCCAGCGAACTTCGTACCGCCTAACAGTCTATTCATTAATAATTTTTAATGTTTCTTTCCTTTAGAACCATAATCATACTTCGAGGAATATACTAAAAAAAGAATTACCGAATTCGGTTCAGCTGCTCTCCAGATTTGCGCTTACCAACACATTCAGCGATTCATTTTTATATAATAGAAGATAAGTTTTGACTTGTTTACATCGCTAGATTATTTCTGGCAACGCAATTGTCGTTCAATAAGTCAAATAATTGTAATCTAAAAACAGGTTACTGAGAAAATCATACAGGCTCATATTTTGGTCACCAAGCTGGCATTAAAGACTGCCTTAAAACTTACGGAAGTTTCAGTATGAAAAAGGAATATTTTGAATGACCCATGATGCCTAACGCCATAACGTCTGTGACTAAATGTCGGGCAGCCAAATATGGTTAAATTATTTTATAATTAAAACTTGGCTGGTGACCACACCATTAAAATTACGGAAGTTTCAGTATGAAATAGGATTTTTTTAAATGACACACGCCGAGATGTGATGAAATCGATTACATTGCGAATCCATATAAGTGCAGCAGGCACAAAAACCCTATTTCGTGCGAGATATTTTGAGACTACTAAACTTGGTCGAATTCGCGCATCGTAATCGATTTCATCGGATCGCAGCACTAATAAACGATACATAGGTAACGTCTGTGACTGAAAGTCAAACAGTATAATATGGTTAAATTCCCAATTCAGATTTAGAATACAACCTCTGGAATACATTCATTCACCTAATTAACTTCA
This sequence comes from Yponomeuta sedellus, assembly GCA_934045075.1. Lineage (NCBI taxonomy): Eukaryota > Metazoa > Arthropoda > Insecta > Lepidoptera > Yponomeutidae > Yponomeuta > Yponomeuta sedellus. The sequence goes on along the minus strand of OW203744.1, from coordinate 10,370,394 downwards.
ATTCAATTCATTGAATTAAAGTTAAATGCACCTAGCAATTTGTGGCGCCATCACACCTAAATCCGATCCGCACCATCTACCTACCTGCATTATCCCTACAAACATCATCATTATTTTGACCTATTATGTCCAGTCATGCAACAAAGCTATTCTGCAATCACTTGATTATCATCTCATTATGCACATTGCATCGCACGAGTCATGTAGCTCGTGTTAGTTTACGCACAATTTGCATGAACTGTCTTTGGTGGATCACACAATACCTTATTCACCCATCAGGACTGTCTCCCTGTTGCCTGATTCAATAAAATCACACTGCGTAGAGTCTGTATGACTTGTATGAGTAGTATGACGGAAGGAGTCACCTCTTTTGTTGTCAGAATTTGACTATTTAATCGGGCGAATAATGTCGTCGTACTTACTACATAACTATGCTGGAAGGCTCTGTATAATTTCGATGTAATTGGACGTAACGATATCTTCATTTTCAATCTGGACATGTTTACAAATATAGACTCCAAAAATATGTTTCAAAATAATGTTGTTTACAGTCATATATCTCGGCTACTATCGGATTGAATCTTATATAATCGTGTAATAGAAATATTGGAACTATTATGGCACATAACTTTTCAAAATAGTGAAGAAAAGTTTTATACAGAGCAGAAAGTAGTATTACACTCGTGAGCTTACGGCGAAAACCTAAGCCTACTCTAGAGAGGTATATTCTAAAAGCTAACAGACTACATGATTTGTTTTCATAATTTCTTTCTGTTTAATTTATACTTTTATATGTTTATTTGATGCATCTTTTTCTTCGATTGTATCTAAATGTATAGTAGATTGACAAAGACAGAATTATACTCATATTGATCGACTATTACATCATAGATTGAGATTGAAAGAGATAGACATAAATACTACTATTCCCACGGAGGGAGATTAAGTTACATTCCTCATGACTACCTATGAGTAAAGGTGATGAAAGGCGACATACTACAAAGTGATTTGTAGTAAATATCACGAATCGTGTCACGGAAATTACTTCTCAATTCCTTAAAGGGTGGGATTTATGTTTTAATCAACTTGTTTCTTGTACTCTGTTGGCATATGATCGTGTCGTATGTAAAACGTTGCTAGCAGCGTACCCTTTATTTGCTATGCGTGTTTGTTTATTTTAATTAAATCATTTATTGAGTAAGGTGTCTTAGTAAGGAATTGAGTTTACTTAAGTCAACAAATTATTCCAGCTCTGTTTGTTGACACGTCGAGAACTTGATATTTCCTTTTAAGGCGATTGATAATTAAAACTGCAAATTTGATTTTTTTGAAATTTGATTTTATTACCTATGAATCAGGTAATAAAATCAAATTTCAAAAAAATCAAATTTGCAGTTTATATACATACTTGAAAACTGCGAGAAGTTTAAAAGGCAAGTCCCTGGTCTCTGCCTATCCCTCTGGGATACAGGCGCGAGGTTATGTAAGTATGTATGTTTAAAAAAGAATTATTATCGAGACTTCCACTACAGTTAATGAATCCCTCCCGATCGCGATTATTGAGTCTACCCGATAAATTATCGCCATTAAATCTATCTATAAAAACTTACGGCTTATGTAAGAAAGAAGCACCTTTATGTTGCGTATGTGATGAGCAAACCATTGAAAGGTATTGCCAATACAGCGCTCGGTAAAACGTGCTGTCACTTCCAGAATATCACCCGGCAAGCATATTGCAGTTGAAATTTGTGACGTCCCCCCTCCAATTCAGCCATACCCCTGGCCGTCAGTTGTATGCAAATAGCTCCAACTAGACGTGTGCCAAACGCTTCAATGAAAAGAACTGTTATTTAGTTCATTTCATTCAAATAAGTAGTTCATAGTTCGGCTTACGTTTCGTTCTAGCTTCGTTCAACAATAACTGTGAATAAATGTGTTGTTAAATGAAATTCTTTGTCATTCCTTCAACAACTCGTCTATTCACGTTCCAGCTGTCATATTTTTGGTATTGCATTAATTATCTTCTTTTTCTTTGGTTCCTTTACTCCTCCGTGGAGTCTGTGGCTGACACCTGGGCTTTTCATTTATCTCTGCTCATGGCTAGGAATGGTAGCTCCAGCCAAGTTTGTCCATACTCCTTCGTCTCAGAGTCATTATATCTTCTTCTTTTTCATCTTCATGTTATATTATGTAGTCCACTGCTGGACATAGCCCTCCCATAATGAGCGCCATAGCGCCCTGTATTCATTTTATAAAGACAATGAAATATGAAATCGTTTACAAATGAGTGAATATTGTCCTGAGATGATGTGTGGTAGTAACAAGTTTATCATTTTAATTGCTTAAATTAAAATGTGGTTACGATCTTTGTCTTCTACGAGCGAGAGAACGACAAACGGCGACAGCCAACAAGGCCCACGAGTTGAACAATTTCGGGTTGTAATGCAATAGATTTAAGAAGCTTACCAAGACATAATAATAATAATATTGGCCTTCTTGCATCCACTTAATGAGATGATTTATACAGCGTCCAGTGGTATCTTCACTCACACTAGATGGGTGAAGGGACCACTCCACCAAGACATAGCTCTAATAATAATATATGAAGTATGCACTATTATGTGAACTATTAACATAAGAAGATACATTGAGATATGCAGTGAATGAATGAACGAGTTACTTTACGAAGTGAAATCGTTCATTATAATCATTCATTTTCGAACTACAAATGTCTAGCTTCGACTCCCTGTCAGGGGCGAGCTAGACACTTTCAGAGTCAATTTTTGCCGGGCGTTTTGCGCTTTTTGGGCGGCTGTCATTTTAGTTAGACGGGTAGGCTAGGCTTCGTACTAAAGGATTTTGTATGGTCACCCGACCGCGAAATCAAACAGGGGGGTATATTCTTTGCCCCTGAGTATGTTTATAGGTATGTGTCTTTAGTTTTATTTTGGTGTTCAGCGATAAAGACGTGAATTATATTCGAGAATGGTGAACGTCACTGCGTGCATATCGCAAAAATAATTTAGCCCGCAATAGATTACATTAATACTCTTGCGTGCATGTTACATATTAATTAATGTTATCTATGATAATGTACTGGCTAATATTTGTTTTGTGTGCCTAATAAATATAATTAAATAAAATAATTCGTTACGTAAACTACGCCTGTGTCACAGAGGCTGTAGGCAGAGAAAATTTCCCACTTGCTACGATCCTGAGAAACCTATTTCGTTTCGTTAACATTCATTAGTCTGCTTTTCGGTGCTTTTCATTTTGCCCTTTGCTAATACGGGATGTATTTGGTCGCAGTATTTTTTTATATAGCCCATATGCGTCCCAATACACGGCACAGGACTTCTCTCAGAAAGATGAAGTATGCACTTAATTACCACGCGTCTCCACCGCAGATTAGCAATGCCAAGCGATGATGTAGTTAGTACCTCAGACACTGAGGTTTTCTCACGATGTTTTCCTTCAAGATTAACGTGAATTAGTCGTAAATTAGCAGTAGGAAATAAAAACGGCCAAAGAGACCCGCGTAATATTGTGTCTCTGGGATAACAAACGACGGGTAGGTATAACTTGTCTTTATAAAGCTCGCGAACAAATTGTGATGTACGTACTTACTTAATTTTGTCATATAACTGTTTGCGTTACGTTATGTTCGAAGCAGGACGCAGACGCCTGCAGGGCGTTATGGGGGAAATTGCAATTTCCCTCGCCTCTTCATGTGTGTGTGTCCACATCGCGATGCACGCACGCGCACGTGTGTGGCTAATCAATGCATGGAAATGCAGTGCACCGATTCGAGATGTCGGGCTTTAATTGGTTAGTTATGATTCCGTTTGATGGCGTAGGGTTGCTTTTAGTCTGGCTTTTGTATGGTATAGCTCTCGCTAAATATGAATATGGCCTGCTGTGTGGCGTATTACAAATACGACAGAAAAGATTTCCATAGTGTGAGAAAAACATTTTTTTTTTGTTTCATTCGCTTGTCAAAATAGGCAAAGGTCTATAACCATAGTAAGAAAAACAATTTTAACATTGGACAAAGTTTGTTTTTTTTTTGTTTAATTATAGCAACATTGGCTTTTTTGTGTATGGCAATTTTCTTGCCCTTTTTGGAGTCGTGCCGGTCGATTGTACTTTTTTCACTTTTATTATAATACTAACTGTGCCCCGCGGTGTTACCCGCGGCTTATCAATTTTCCCATGGGAATAAGATATTTTCCCGCAGTAAGACGTACTCTATGGGTTAATCCAGGGTGTCAGCCAACCCAATACCAAATTTCTACTAACATTGCTTCAGCCGTTTAGACGTGAAGAAGTAACAAGCATACACACTCAAAAACTTTCGCCCTTATATTATTAGTGTGATGTGATTAGTGGGATATATAGTATCAGAAATCAGATGTGATGCTGTCCACGCTCTTAAAATATATCAGCATTTTATTCCTCCACACAGCTTTTCGTGAAAAATAAAACATAAAAGACAACATTAAATTTATACATTAATAATATTATATAATATATAATATTATTAATGTATAAATTTAATGTTAATTAATGGTAATATTATATATTATATAACATTAATAATATTATATAATATATAATATTATTAATGTATAAATTTAATGTTGTTTTTATGTTTTATTTTTCACGAAAAGCTGTGTGTAGGAATAAAATGCTGATATATTTTAAGAGCGTGGACAGCATCACATCTGATTTGAGTTATATGGCCTAGTATATGTATTTTATAAAATATATATGAATATTAGTTGTAAGTCAGTTTATGTACATATTCTTCCTGTATACTTCATGTACACCTACCTACCTACTCTCTTCATCTTTCAGTTCTATCCATCCCAAGGTTGTCTGGAAGAGATCGCTTTTAGCGATGAGACCGCCAATTGTATACGGCAATAGCTTAGATGTGTAAGCCTTTTTATGTATTTTGTTTTCTGGTGTGTACAATAAAGAGTTCTAATCTAATCTAATAAAAGGAAAGAAAGAAAGACATTATACCAACAAGACACATCACAGAAACAAAAAACCAGATAAATTAACACAATACGAGCACAACAGAAATAAACGAAATGTACAATAAACGAAACAAAAAAAATAATAAATAAAAGAAAGACAGGTTTAGCCTGTGGTGTGTCTAAATTGCCACAAAGGCAGACTCGGCGTTGTGCTGAGGGAGTGAGCCCTCAGCGCTGATTTTCAGTCAGTCCCCGAGGTAACCGGTAATGGTAGATACTACGGGGTGCGTGTCGAGGTGCATTTATAGGATATACGAATAAAACATAACCGCACGCCTGTATCCCAGAGGGGTAGGCAGAGACCAGCGACTGCTGCTTGCCACGATCCTGACAGATCACCTTCGCTTCATCTACGTTCATTAGTCGTTACATGCACGAACGCCGGTTTTCTGATACTTCTTGGAAAAGACATGGAAATTCTAGAAGGTTAACCAAGCCTTTGTCCTAACGTGTCGAAACATAGTCGATATTAACATAAGTCCTTGCTTTGTAGTAGATGTGATACATCACTCGAGATTGAGATATAATGCGCCTTCAGCTGGATACTGCCAACGAGTTTTAGGGTGATAGTGATGGGATTACATGGTGTTATCGGTAATCATAATGTTTTATACTTTCGCGACTTGAACACATTATTAAAATATTTTCAGGGCTTAATCGCGTAGTAAGTTATTGCTATTTTACGCGATTAAGCCCCGAAAATATTCTAATAATCATAATGTTCAGTGAAAGTGATCTTGGCTAGAGTTTTCGATTCCCGGTTTGCATCCAGATATAAGTATATATATTTTTTACTTTTAACTTACTTAGGTAACATAGATAAGTTTTAAGTGTTATATTCACAGTTCTTCTAAGACTTCTGTTTTATGTTATGTTGTCATATCTTAGTCGTTGAATCTTACTTTGACCAGCATCTGTTGTAAACGTGCAGGGTGCAGCTATTCATTGTCAACGGATACCTTACTGTGAGGAACAGTAGAGTTTTTAAGTGTCGACATAGAAACGTGTTGTTTGTATAGTGTACAAATAAATAAGATAAACCTAATTTTATTGTTTTCATTTTAGTTGATCTAAAATAGATAAATAAAAAATGTGATTATCGGCATTTTTTCGGTGATTCGAGAATAGGGTTTAATTTACAAATGACAAGCCAGACTGCAAATAACTTCCAACTTTGTTCACGGTAAAATATCGAAATACTATATATTTCTTTAAAATAATTTATCTTTTTTTTTGTATCGCAAAAAATAAGTAACAAAAATATATCAAAACCTCCCTGTTTTTACTTTCTAGCGCCCCAACCACGACCGACGACCGGGTCCGCACCGTTTCAGACCACGTTAAGATTCAAATCATCAAAATTGTTAAGAATATGCAAGTTAGTGGGATGTAAAAGCAGCCTTAGTGATATTATAAATGTCCACATGGTCCGTTATTTTGTTATCGATATTTCGATACTTACCCCATCACCACTGAACTGTGAATGCGTAACATGCTCGCCAAAGTACCCGATACGTTATCGGCCGCAGCATCCGTCCGCCCACGCTTCCCGTACATATACAACACTGACAATTTGAATTCACCTCTATGCCTCCGCCATAAGAGCTACCTAAAGCTGTCGTGTGTACAGCCGACACCTTGAGAAGTAACCCGTTTTGTAAACTAGCACTTATGTCTCGTGCATTAAGAGCGATGTAGCTGCGACGATGTAGCGCGTGTTGCTGGGTAGTACTAGTAACTAAGTCTATACGTGTAGTGAAGTGTAATGCTCTCTTCCTGAAAATGACACTTTGCAGCATGAATATTTGCCGGCCTCGGTGGCGCAGCGGTTTAGCACGCTGACTGTAAAACCGAAGGTCTCGGGTTCGATCCCCGGCCGGTTCAAACTAGGAAACGAAATTTTCTAGTTTGTCTCGGGTCTTGGATGTTATCTATGTATTTATTGTATTAAATCTATCGTCGAGTTATAACACAAGTCATTTAGTTGTACTTAGTATAGGGCTAACGAGATATATGTGTAATATGTCCATGAATATTTATTTATTGATTTGCCGTAGGTAATTATTATTAGGTACGAATATTCAAGGCTGATTGCTGTCGTCTTGAGGAATCGGACACCAAAAACTAGTTTTGACTGCCTCGTTGAAATGAAATGAAATCAATTTATTTCAACGTAAAGAAATTACATTCTGTTTGCTGAATGTCAACGTAAAATGTAAGACTGCTAGCATGTCTGATTATGATACCTGGAATCGTGGGTTCGATTCCCACTGGGGGCCGCCGTATGTTTGTAGAAATTTCCTCGTTATCAACCCTTGTATGTCCCCACTGCTGGGGCACGGGTCTCTTCCTGCATCGCAGGAAGGTTAGGCCATAATCCACCACGGAGGCCTCAGTCTGGCTGTATTTTCATAATTATGGTTTGTTATGTTCTTGCCTGGTTACCATAGCACAGCGTATCCTATTTTGGACAAGACAAGTTAGACAAGTAAGACAAGTGATTCTGTTATGTGGAGTTATAGTAGAGAAAGTGAGGATTGAAGTATTTTGGTCCTTTTTTTAACAAACGACAAACGTTGAAATTAATATGTGGAATTTGACATCTAGGGGTCGAAAATACTTCAGCATTAGTTGCGTATTAGGGCATATCTTGCTCCCGAGTTACCCAAGTATGCTAATAAACAGCAGCTGAAATACCAGTAATCAACTAGTGTCCTGGTTTGAGTTAGTGGGAAGAAACTCACTTTTTATATGCATCGTGGTATGTGGTATATAGGGCAGAAATTATAAGGCCTGTACTGTATTAAACATAGGGTTTACAATTCCACACCGAGTTACGTCTTACATAGTGGTCGACAAAGTACGGTTATGTGACAATGGTCGATAAATTTTGTCACTAAAAAGGTTGCGAGGCAGAAACTGTATTGATAGGGCAGTTTTTTTACCGTTTCACGCGTAGTCTAAAGTTCCACTCACAAGGTTATGTTTGTCTATGAAGTGATTCTAGTTGTTATGATATTTAATGAACATTAATATCCCCGCTTTAATATAGATTAACATCATCTCATCAACCAAACGTTACTTAAGAACCTATACATTAGTGCACAATAATTTTTAGGAAGGTATTTTTTCAAGTACACCTTTCGTTCTATATTATTAGATCTATGTATGTTTGGTCTTACGCACAAGCATTATTGATAAAACTTATTATTGCATATGTCATCTAGATTTCAACAAGCTATACACTTCTTTGGGCTGATTTTTCAATACTCGGTCACTTATTCGTCGAATATTGTATTAAACAACCATTTCAAATATGAGTTGTGATGCCTTTCTTCTGTTATTTCACGGTGTAATACTGTATTAGACGCATAAATGTACGACGATTGTAAAGTCAGCCCTTAAGAAAGTTAATTTTAACCTCTTTCTGACGTAAAACAAGGTAAGCCTTCTACCCCTTATATGAAAAATCAATATTTGTTCTGACCCCTTTATGGTAAAAAATAACTTACCTAAGGGCTGATTTTTTAATCCTCCTTTTTATACCTGAAGAAACATATCCGCCTAGTAAAGTATTACACAATAATAAAAAAATGTCACCGTGACATAACAGAACACAGGCAATTACAATACATTTTGAAATGGCTGTGTGATAAGTTATTTAACGATCAAGTTTTATCCAAAGGTTTAAAAGCGAGCCCTTAAGTAAGTTGATCGTAACCACTTTCTGACCATATGTAAAACAAGGCCCATGTATGAAAAAATCAAGTTTTGTTCAGACCCCTTTACCTCTAATTGTCTGTAGTAATAAATTAGCAACCTATTTGACACGGCCAGCGTCACCTATCCGTAATGGGACCCGAGCATAAAACACGAGCGACGAATTTCGTAAGCGCATTAAAAGTTAACTTATTGATTTGTCGTCGTGCCAAGGAGATCATCAGAGCCTTATATGGTTAAATGAAACGTTATAAAAACATATTTGGAAATAGAAAATATTTATTTGTCCTCAAATGCACAAACATCACTTATCTATACTATACAGCATTGGTGACTGTTAAATGAGATTTTTTTTCTTCTTCAGGCTATATTAGTCCACTGCTGGACATAGCCCTCCCCTAATGAGCGCCATAGCGCAAGGTTGTGCCATCATTGGGGGGTAATGCCCATAATCCTCACGCTGGGCATGTGGGTTGGGGATCGCAGTTTGGTGGAATTGTACTGCAGGGGGCTCTGCTGCCTACCCCCTGGTTTGTGTCCCTTAGTCGCCTTTTACGACACCCGCGGGAAGAATTTGGGTTGGTGCTATTCTCTAGGCCGACACCACGCAGACAGTTTTTAAGAATATTAATTAGATAAAAAGACAAAAAGTCTGTGACACTGCTGTTAATAACATTATACCTACCAGTGTGCCATTAGTTACCGATTTCAAGCGAAGGTCCTTTCTAAAACAGTGTTGCCTCGATATCAACCCTTGTATGTCCCCACTGCTGGGGCACGGGCGGGCCTAATTGTCAGAAGTTATCAAGCCGCCCATAAGGCCTCTGACATGGCTTAAGAAATGTCATTATATGACAGCCTGTACCAACAACCTACATGGGTACAACTATACTAATATTATGAGGACGAAGAACACACGCATGGTGACAGACCTAAACCGATAACTCTACATCATATAAATCCCATATCTGCACGATGTTAATCGGATCTGCTATAATGGTAAGCAAACAACGCTGCCTAAGGATTCAAACGCACCAGCGTTTTCTTAGCATAGCATGCTGCTTGACTTAGCGCGCATGCTAATAATATAGCCGCGATTTTTTTTGGCGGATTATAAATCGCGTACTAATTTGGGTAGGAAACTATTTTTGCGCGAATTTCTTTCGCATGTGCTTGCACCTTAATACATTTTCCATATCTCATGGATTCGGAAAATAACGCGTAATGCTTGCTGAGCCTCAAAGGCTCGCAATAGAATGAAAGTACTGAAACTCGCGCATACGATTTTTTTTTATCGCCCCGACAAGTGCGCTCAGTCCCTGAAACCGGGTCTTGAGAGCCGAGTTTCATAAAACAACAATTCATATTTTGCTAACGGATGTGTGTGAATTGCGTAGCTGGGTCTTCCTACTTGTTAATCTGTGAGTTACTCGTCTAGGTTTTTTAAATAGAAACATCAACCGATCAACTACGCGTAGCTTAGAATCACTAATTAACTAACGAATACGGTCAATAACAGCTATTATCCAAGTGCACTAACGTATTGAGTTGAGAAGTATAATATTATGTAGTTAAATCATTTTAGAATGTATGCGTAATTGGTCACTAATTCACGGTTTAGCAGTGACTTACGTAAACATAAGCTAATCTGCCTTGAACATAATAATTATGTTCAAGGCAGATTAGCTTATGTTTAGTTTAGATTTGCTTATATTTTTGACTTAAATTTACAATAATTATGGCCTTTGAACCTGTTGGTTGGTACCTATATGGACAGAGTTATTATTGAAAGAATTATTACGTCATCATGTACCAGACCAGTAATTCATATCTTAAATGACTCTAACATAGTATTAAAATGTCAGTAATGTGTAATGTGTGTTAGGTTGTACGCACTTTGCCCAATAGTAGATTGAAAGATTGTACGGGAAACTAGGAGTCATTCTCGTAACGTGAGGTTCATAATAGGCCTTCAGACGCTAGCTAGTTTGAATTATTCAAACGCAAAACACTCGAGCTGTCTACCTGGAAAGTATTAGCGCTCACGGTATTCTACTGCGCAAATAAGAAGTATAATATATAAATACACATATTAGGCAGCGGTAGCCCAGTGGGTAGAACAATGGACTCGGAAGCGAGAGGTCCAGGTTCGATTCTCAGTGCGGGCATGCATGTACCAATCACTGTGTTATGTTGTCTACATTTGTGGCTATACTACTCGGTAACGGTGAAGCAAAACATTGTAAGGAAAACTGAGTGTCTGAGATGTTTTAATATCTACCTCGGCGATGCGATTGGTGATCCGCGATAGGCACGCGTGGTAATTAAGCCCATACTCTCTTTACCCCTGCGAGAAGGCCTGTGCCCTGCAGTGGGACGTTTAAAGGCTTAATAAAAAAAATTAGCAGTCGAAATGTTACATTTTTAACGACTATTGTAGTTTATGTAGGTAGATACCTGAAGAGTATGAGGATATACACTATATACTGTCTGACGTGGGAGGAGCAATGGCGAAAAGCAATTACCGAAGGCACCGCTTTTGAACAAGCGCGTCATGCAGATCTCGATGTCACACACCAGACTCGGAAAACCCGTCCTATGCCCTCCTACAATTGCACAATTAACTCAGCCGGTCAAAGGACATTGTCCATTTTGGGCCAAACGTGGACAGAATGTAAGAGAAAAATCGAAATAACCCCTGATTATAATTAATTTCAAAACGAATATTTTTGCTTATCTCGTTGTATCAATCGACATTTTAAACAGTTACAAACTAATAAGAATTTTAACTCAAATCCAGTCTTTATTTTGCCAACCAGCCTTGATTTTTATTTCAGTGTTGCAATTTAAGGAATACAAATTGCACAGAAAACAATTTGAAGTTTCTAATGCATCGCGTTTTAGTATTATTTGGGTAAAAAACAATGCACACTAATGCAACGGCATTAGAATACTTGCTAGATATGTCGTATTCAATTATTGGTGTGATAAAATGATTAAAAGAAATAGTCTCGATTTGAGGGTAAACTATTTATTTATGGCAACACTAGACAAAAAAAAGTTGCTTGAATTGTCATTGTCACCGGCTAAAAAAACAAAACGATTAATTCATTCAATGTTTGTGCTGTTTCTTTGCTTCTCGTGAATATTGTTTGTTTTATTACTACTTTGGCTTGTTAAAAATGGATCCCGATTGTTCGTTTATTGATGACCCCGGCTCAACTACGGATTTTGCACCGGACTTACTTTGTGGTAGGCAAATAAAGAAAGCAAATCATAGGACACCTTGCAGCAAAAAACTCACAATGCAGGTATATTGATGCAAATAATTACTGTAATAGGGTTCTTACTAACTCATACTACAAAACCTACTACTCAGTTTTAATTCAATTGACTGTTCACGTTTGGCCAAATCGCCCATAGAAAGTGGACAATGTCCTTTGTTGCGTCAGCTGTGACCGTACATTTAAAACCAAATTCGGATTTGCATCACACGCCCGTGCTCATGCTCGGGTCTTAATTTATAATTGTCAAGGTGTCGCCGTCAACGGAATCCTTGTGGAGGACATCATCATCACACTGTCTTGTGCGCACACCGGCAGGCTGTCCAGCTGTCATACTGGCGAGCTGTCACAATCAGTGTCAGTCAGTCGATCATTGGGCCCGGAAGCCGGCCAGTGACTGTTATACTAACTAGAGAAATGAATAGCGAACAACACAATTATAAAAAAAAACTCATTTAAAAATGTGGTCAGATGTATAACTGGACATTACGTACGTAGTTTTTATTTTAACGGGTCTAATTCCAATTATTTTATTTAGTACACTTAATTAGCTTACTATCGACGAAAAATAACAGGAATTCTACGGCATTTTGCTATACATTACGTATTCAAAGTTGTTGAAGAGTGTTTGTGTAGTAAAATTGTCACACGGATAAACCACGTCCTGGATAAAAGTAAAGGTTACTTGGTTTACGGATCCTACGAACATGTACGAAGGCGTGGACATGTTTACTTAATGCTTCAATATTATTTGTCACGTTTGATTTTTAAATGCAGTCTTTATACTCATTTAATCTGAGTGCAACTACGACTTCGTAATGGGGGAAAAAGCGTATACCCAGCAGAGGGCAGATGTGGGCTGATAATGAATGAATATGTGAATGAACTGCACGATTATTACAAGAGTATCTCAACCATTTTTGAATTCCCATATAATATGCTGATGCTGAATGCGGCAAGCTGAAGACAGGGCGCTATGGCGCTCATTAGGGGAGGGCTATGTCCAGCAGTCGACGAGTATAGCCTGACGATGACGATGATGATGATGATACAATGTGGACAATTATTAGACACTCTTAATATTTGCGAATTTAGGGACAGGCAGAGATCAGGGAATCTGTAAGTGTCAATGTAATGAAATAAAATGAAAAGGTTTTATTCAAAGTAGCGCAGAAACTGCAGCTTAATGAGCGTTACAATTCAAACTAGCAGTCCATGTCAAAATCTAGATCATTTTGGAGAAAAAATGGACAAAAAAACTCCAAAATTGTTCGTGACCCATAACTAAACCCTTTCAGCTCCAAAGTCACTAGCCATTATTTCACCGAGTAGAATACCGTCTTCTCAACGTCATGTTTGTGAGAAGCTATACTTGGCACCATCCTGGCACTTCAACACCTAAGAAGAAGCCTATCATTCAATTCGAACACTTATGTCTTGAGTAGCAAAGCATAAAGACTGTATTTAAAGCTTGTGGCGTCCGTTCAGACCAAAAGGTGTGTTTTGTGCTCCAAGCCGTAAGAAGCTATCGTTCAAATCGAACACTTATGTCGTTGGGGGCAAGGGTCAAAAAGTGTGTTTTAAGTACGATGTATGAGTGGTTGGAGACAATGGTCGCGTGGGCAGACGAGACAGGCCACTTACACGGCTTCGAGAAGCGGAGGTACAGTTCAATACTTACGCCCGCACTTTATTTGTACAAATAGTCTCAATGGTGTTTTTCCGTGGTTAAGATGACCTAGTCTGCTTACAATGATATGATATCAACCCTTTGTATGTTCCTACTGTTGGGGCACGGCTCTCTTCGTACATCGCAGGAAGGTTAGGCCATACCACCACGGGGGCAAAGTTGGTGGAGGATTGTAAGACAGTGACCGGCATTACCTACTGTCAGAAGTTATCAAGCCGCCCATAAGGCCTCTGATATGGCTTAAAGACTGCCATTACATGACAGCCGGCACCAACGGCTTAGCGTGCCTTGCGAAGCACGGAACCGCTCGGAAAAAATGCCACTAGCGGTAGTCACGGGATGGTCACACTGAGTGATCAATTGAATCCATCACTTAGGTGCTGGATACCTAAGTGATGGATTCAATTGATCACTCAGTTTCAATTGGCCACGAGTGCTTAGATTTATTTACAGTATTTACATTACAGTGCTTTATAATTTGAGACCATTGCAAGTGATTTTGTTTTGTTGATGTTATTTTATGTTTCATAACATCAACACGTATTATGTGAGCTTATTATGTTTATTATGTAGCCTTTAAACCATTATGTAGCCCACCTCAGAGCTCATGCCTTCTCTCGGAGAGAGAACGGGCATATACGTATATTTTTAGTTAAACATGCATTTGAAACCTGTATGTATTATCTTTAGCAAATAATATCTCGATAACCTTGCGCTTTGAAACTTAATGTCTTATGACTTATTATAGATCCTCTATCGATATAAACAGATATTATTGTACGCCGTTTTATTGAAAAAAAAAAAAAACCGCAACATTATATTCACTACTATGCTAAAACGTTCGAGACCTTTCGTGGTTCGCTTGACTGCACCCCCGCTACGCTGAGTCGAGAGGGGTAACGTTTATAATAACTACTTGAGTATTGTTTATGATACTCGGCAGGCATTGTCAAGACTCTTCAATAATATCATTAGCATACGATTAGCATCTGTTTCACATGTCGTTTGGTCGGTAATCCTGTGCAGTTTATTTTTAAACTTTTATTGGTTGGCAGCTGCATTGGTTACGTGAAGAAATCAACCAAATAAACCGAATTTTGACCAAATGGTCTTACGAAATAAATTGGAGCCTTGCGTATGACTAGAAATGACTTTCGGTCCTCTAGATTTCTATCGCCCTAAGGGAATTCTCTGACTTATATGGTCAAGATGCAATAGACGTATCTTTGCGGAGCAGATGAAGAGAGAAGTTAGATGTTTAGCCCTTCTATTACGTAACATTCCACTCTATCGATTTAAGCACTTAGCCAAAGTGTCAAAATATGTATGGCTTAAAAAAAGCTGCTGGTGTAGCTTAAAAAAAGTAAAAATTAACGTCGCTCAACCCATTGGATACTTACATAATAAAACCCCACGTCTTCATGACGGGTTTGGATTTTAACGGGTGATAGCTTCATAATACAATATCAACAAAAAAATACAAAAAAACTTAAAAAACAAAAATAGTGCCTGGTCTCCAAACTAGAATACTCTGTATTATGGGTAACCAGACCTCCGCTCAGAAGTGACAATGTAGCTTAGACATAGGTAGTTTCTTTACAAAAAAAAAAGAAGTAACAGAATTTAAATTATTTACGTTGATACAAAATTTGGTTATTAATGTAAATATCATATTAATTATAATACACTGCATAAACTAACCTATAATAATATAGTACATAAACTACGGCGAATATAATAATAACAAAAATGTACTACGTGATATAAGCAAAGTGGGTATGGTTTAAGATATTATATGTTTTAATTATTATTTATTTTAAATGAATGTTACAAGACGCTCGATGGTATCATAAGAGAGTTTCAATAACCAGTCGTTTCGTGCTTTTTTGAATTTGTTCTTTAGAAAGGTGAAAAAATTTAGTTCTTTCTTCAATTTGGTGTAAATCTTGGGTGCTATAAAATTATAGAAACCTCGTGCAAAGCAAGTTCTTGGAGTTACGGCAATATTCCATATTTCAGTTCTAGTGGATCTATTTGGTAAGCTTTTTGTAAATAAAGATGTTTTGTGTAATTTAATCATAATAGCCTGCAAAAAAGTTGGCGAACTGTTAAAACTTTAGTGTCTTGGTATGATTGGACAGTTGGGTAGCGATAGGGTTTGTGAAAAGCAACCTTAAAAAGCGCTCTCGGAGCCCTTTCGACTTTAATAAGGGAAGTTTTGGCTGTGCCTCCCCAAGCTGATATACAGTAGGTTAAAGTTGTTTGGCATAGTGCAAAATATATAGTAGTAATATAAACTTTGTTCAGGAGATCCGATCAGCACCGTATTCGGGAACGCAATGGCTCCCCGCCGCTAGCGTGCGACGCGAAGCCACTTTCAAACCCCACTCGATTTCCCTTGTCTTTTTTTAAAACTACCCTCCAATATTTGTAGTATGTTTTTGCTTGTCAATTTAATGTGTACATACCCACAATCAATAATTATTCTATGACATGGTGGCTGATGCAACTATCATATTGAATTTACCTACTTTATTCGATAACACTTACGCATAAAATTAGATATATCATGCAAAATCATGACAGTAGTAATATATAATATCAATCCATCAATACATTTAACATTAAAAAAATCCACTGATTGGTGTATCCATGGTTAAAACCTGAATGTATGCCTGAATTGGTATCATTTTGTTTAATCTGTCACGTATCAAAGATCGGGTGGACCAGCACAGGTCATTATACTAAAAATATCTTGCTCTTTTGTTCATTTTTTTAATATTACATTACTTAAGAGAAACCCGACGAAGAAAACCCATTACATAACTTAGTAGAGTGCACTCTTGAAGGGGTGGACGTCTTGTCGGCTATTCTGCCGTTCACTAACTAAAAATCTGCTAAGCCCAGTAACTGTATGTAGAGAAAACTACAAAAAAGTAGAATTAATGTATTTAAAAAGACACCTACATCTCGTCAACGGAAATGTATCTCGTATCAAAAAATATCTCATCCCAGTAGCTACGGAACTTTAACTTCCATCAAGCTTATAATTGTGGTATAGCAGCTTTCTAACGAAGTAAGTTGTAACGGTGCAAACCTCTTTATTATTATTATTATTAAAATTCTTTATTGCATAAAAATTTTGCACATAGGCGAGCTTAAACCACCGTTTTTATATTTCTTTTTCTATCACTTTGAAATATTTAAAATCATTATACTATTTTTATTTTTAATGCACTAACCGTGCTAAGGAAAATTTTAAAAACCTATTTAGAGGCTAAAAATTCCACCCATGCCGGGATTCGAACCCGCGACCTCTGGCTATCCGTGCCAGCGCTCTTTCCAACTGAGCCAATGGGCGACTCACTGGCATCAGTGAAATTTCGAACCTCTTTACACTATTCTCTGTATTACGTACAGGCAGCGACATCTGGCCTAAGTAAATTGCATCACTTACAGCCCCGACTATATACTTTGCAGTTAGGTTTTTACATCGGAATGATATCACTGTACCCACATGATTATACTATTTTTATTTTTAATGCACTAACCCGTACTAAGGACAATTTAAAAAAAAAAATTTTTAGCCTCTAAATAGGTTTTTAAAATTGTTCACTGTGAGAGCGTCTGGTGAGCATCGGGTGTTTCGTCTTCCTTGAGGCATCCTCGGCATAACGGGCGTAGTGTAGTGGACGGTAGTGTAGGTACTATAATGCAGTAACAGAATCGAGTACCAGTAATTTGTCTCGTTTACGCGCCGCTCAGTCATTACCGCTATCTGCTAATGCGCCAAGTTTCCGTCCAACCTTTATAGGTTGGAACCGAGTACCCGGCAAGAGTCCGCCCACCACTTTAGGGATAAATGCACGCGTGAGTACTTAACTTACATGTACTAGCAGCTGGTCATGAATTCGTTCGCGAAGAAATTTTTATATGTATTTTTAAGGGATATAAATTAGCCTATAATCTATCTCTGTGCTGAATTTCATCCCAGTTTGTTCAGCCATTCTGGCGTGATTGAGTACGTAGATACAAAATTTTACATCTATGATATTAGTAAGATAAGACTGACTATATTCTTCATGCAATCCACACCATCCAAAGGTTGTCTGGAAGAGATCGCTCTTAACGATAAGACCGCCAATTGTATAACATTACTAAGATTTAAGAATCATGGTTGTAATATTTTTCTAGTTGTGCAATAAAGTGTTATCTATCTCTATCTCTATTTACTGGTAAATGAAGATAGGAGTTAACCAATGTTGAAAGATATAACCAATTTGTATTTGTAGGTACGGCAATGCTCTAACTTATTAAACCGCTTGAATTAAAATAATAATACTTTCTTTTTATTTTCACTTTTTTATCGAAATCCTGGCCTAGCTACGAAGGGTCTCGACTCGACTGTCACCTAAACAGAACGTAACGATTTCCTTTGAGGAGCTTCGGGCTGCTAACTACCGCTACAACACAACGTTACAATTCAAACTAACTTCACAAATATAAATTTATCTAAATAAAATAATGTAAACCCAGATGCTTCATTAGTATGTACACTCGCGGTCTGAAAATGTTTACCACATTAAGGTTGGTAATTGCATGCACAGAATAATCTATGCCACATGGTCGATGATATTATGTGATTTGATTAGGCATAGAGCATAGAAGAAGCAATAGAGATTCACCCAAGCGAGGTTGCCATGGTTTTACAATCAATTTCTAATTTCAATTGTAGTATTGATAAATGTCATTGTAAAAAATTCAATTATGTCAACTTTTAAATAAAGAAAAGAGTTTCATCATCAAAACGTCATGAATACTCTTTTTGTTAGAATCGATGCTACAACTATTAAAAAGTAATACGTACCTAGATATAGCACTTTAGACTTTACTGCACACAGTGTGATAAAGAATCTAATTTGAAAACTGATAAACATTTTTAGACCGCGACCGTATGTATATGAGAATGATCTAGTTTAATTAAAAAAATCTAATTTGCGAGTTTTTCGGAATTGCTAATTTTTAAGGCAACTGTATTTACACTCATAGGATATTGAGGCGAGAATAAAAAAACCATCTACATTCTCCAGAAAATCGAAGTCAGGCCCATGAAAAAAACCACTTGCCAACAGACTTCTGTCCCAGTCTAGTTTCCGCCTACGTCTAGACTGAAAGTTTGCCGAAGTCTGTCCTGCGGTCGTCATGCTAAGTTACTGTTGTTCGCAGCTCAGTTACCAAGATTACGCCTGGGAGTAAACTTGGCTGTTGTTTATTGAAGCTTAGTCTGCAGCGCCCGAGTGGGCATTTCACCTAGATAGGTGACTCAATAGTTTAGGTGAAGTAGCCATTCACTTCCATCCACCACCGACGACCCGGAAGATCGTCACAGACGTCAAAGAGATTCTTTCCGTTCCATTCCGTTCTCTCTGAGACGAAGAAGAAGGGAAAATCTTTGCTGGAGCTACCATCCCCAGCCATGAACAGAGATAAATGGAAAGCCCTGGTGTCAGCCCTACACTCCACGGAGGAGTAAAGGGGCCAAGAAGAAGCCCTTAGGTATTAGGACTACTAATACCTAAGTCGTGATTTACTGTACCATGACTTTTATCTCCTAATTTAGGAGATAAATGGAAATCCCTGGTGTCAGCCCTACACTCCAAGGAGGAGTAAAGGGACCAATCCTAATACCTAAGTCGTGCTTTACTGTACCATGATTTTTATCTCCTAATTTAGGAGATTAATGGAAAGCCCTGGTGTCTTCTCTAAAGAGATGTGGTATTAAAGATAAGGCCGTTAGTCTTTTAAAATTTTGGTCCTTAATTAACAGACTATAAATCATTATTTTTTTAACCTAGAAAATACGTATTGAACTAACTGGTGGTTGGAAGATGTGTGGCACTAATTTAGTGCGTTGTGGTATTGGCTTAGAGAATAGCTCCAACCCAAATTCTTCCCGCGGGTGTCGTAAAAGGCGGCTAAGGGACAGAAACTGGGTAGGTGGGCAGCAGCGCCACCTGCAGTACAATTCCACTGAACTGCGATACCCAACCCGCATGCCCAGCGTGGGGATTATGGGCGTTACCCCCCAATGATGGCACAACCTTGCGCTATGGCGCTCATTAGGGGAGGGCTATGTCCAGCAGTGGACTATTATAGCCTGAAGAAGAAGAATTTAGTGCCACACCTCATTGTCGTGTAAATAATCTTTATTGTTATAATGGCCCTTTACGCACAAAGTGTGCTTTCCACATTTTAGATGTTGGAAGACATATGTTCTTAATGAGAGACATAGCCAAGTCAGAAACGCTTGACTGTGCGCGGTGCACAGTCAACAATACTGACTGATCGCGGTGCACAGTCAGTAACAATCCCACAATTGGTACTTTAAGAAGCAGTTGAAAGAGCACTATTTATCTCTATCATAACTTTGAGGCGTATATTTATTTATGATGTACTATGTATTTTATTTTATTTATTTATATTTACAGGTATTTAGCATACGTAGTGTATTATTTCTGCTTAGGTTATTGTTAAGGGTTTTTGCAGTCTATATAGTTTATTTTGTACCCGTTATATAGACCCGTTTTTTACTGCTGCTCCGACTCTCCAAGGTTTGCTGGAAGAAATCTCTTACAGAGGTAAGCTCGCCTTTGTACATGTTATTTATTATTTAATGTCCTTTTTAATGTTTCGTGTACAATCTATTTATTCTTACTTGTCCAATTTAGTAAACAAGATTCTACCCTTAAACTGTGACTTTTTAATCCAAAACTGCCATATTTCCACAAATGAAGTAACCTGGAAAACTCTTTTAGATAACAAGCTGCCAATTTTATAAACATAGTTCATGATAGTTCATGAATTTGCGAGAAAATGTCTAGTTTAGGCATCTAATCCTAATTTTAAGGTTAGAATCTTGTTTACTAAATTGGACAAGTAAGAATAAATAGACTGTACAATAAATTATAATAAAATGATAACACTCAATATGCACAGTCAGCACTCGGCGACCTAGAAAGGTGTACGCTCCTAACCCGCACAAATATTGGGATGAGAAGACACTTCAGTAGTTGGTTTCAAGCCTCGTCATTTCTCTATTTACACAACACGTTGTTAACAATGGCGCGGGTGGCGCGTATCGCAATTTTTAATAAAATTGCTACGTTGCTGGCGAGCTGCCAGGCTTGCAATTGTTGGCCAAAGAGTAGGTAATTGTGGTCCACAGATGTAGCGTTGCCATCTTTAAAAATCCAAAAGTAGACTAACCAAAGCAAACTTTAACATCTGTCTAGTTGCATATTATTTAGATATTATTATATCGTGAAATTCAGTTGTTGCTTATCATAGGCATTAAGTTTATGTATGTACTGTTTATTGTGTATGTGCTTGTGTGGTGAAAAACTTTTGAGGATTCCTAAACGCAAGGAGAAAAACTCGGGCCCTTTGAGTTTTTCTCCTTCGCCGTGCAAGTATTTATTATTTTTATTTTATATTTTTCGAACACTTTCTATTGTGTTATTATTATCTTTGTGGTTGTCTTTGTTTTTCGTTTTGTTTTTTATCGTTATCAACCCTTGTATGTCCCCACTGATGGGGCACGGGTCTCTTTCTGCATCGCAGGAAGGTTAGGCCATAGTCCACCATGGGGGCCAAGTCCGGGTTGGTGGAGGATTGTAAGACAGTGGCGGGCCATACTGTCAGAAGTTATCAAGCCGCCCATAAGGCCTCTGACATGGCTTTATCGACTGCCATTATATGACAGCCGGCACTAACGGCTTAACGTGCCTTGCGAAGCACGGAAGCGCTCGGAAAAATGCCACTAGCGGTAGTCACGGGACGCTCACCCATCCCGTACCTGACCGCGCCTGTTGTTGCTTAACCAAGTGATTGGTTCCAATCACTCGGTTCGCCATACTATGTTACAAACTAACTACGGCTTTATTTTTAACACGATTCCTCTAAAGCGCTCCTCTGAGTCAGTTTATCTAATCTGTAGTTACGTGTTTTCCTTATAAAGTATCTACCAATGACTATTTCAATTGGTGTTCATACGAGTAGAGTGTTTTAAGAAGTTGTGTTTTTGTGAATAAAAAACCGTGTATATTTATTACATTTTTCACTCTCACCTTACTGTAGGTAGATATCCAATATAGGTAGATTTGTCTGTCCCATCTGTTAACCTCAACTTAGTATTTGCCACAATGCGTCACATGGGACGTTAGAGGCGGGTGTTGAACTCTCTCCTAGAATACGCGATGTACAGTCAACGAATCAAACAGAACACGCGTGCACTCTAGTCAGTTACGTTATGGGCGACTTTACATCGAAAATATACTTATACAAAAAAGGACATAAGCATAGTCTAATTGTTAATGTTACCCTGTCTTTCTATCACTCAGTCACTATGACTGTCGAATTATGACGTAGCGCAAGTGTGCTCAACCGATTTTCGAAGCGGGCCATAATTTAGATTCCATGCCAGAGCGACTGCACCTGGCTGCGGCAGTGCCAAATATTTGTTATTTAAAAAACCTATTTAGAGGCCAAAAGTTCCACCCATGCCGGGATTCGAACCCGCGACCTCTGGCTATCCGTGCCAGCACTCTATCCAACTGAGCTAATGGGCGACTCACCTTTATTTTCATTCATCTTTAATTTTGACATCTTGCATTTTCTGTGATATATGTCACATGCGTTCACAAACACATACACTTCATGTAGTATTTTTTTTTTCTATTTTGCATTTTTGCATCTTTTTGCCGACATAAAGAGCAACAATACATTGCGAGACAATAATACATGGAATTGGCTACGTAGCCACGCTATGGGGCCCGGTAGGCGCTTTTGGCAACAGTTCCTGCGGAAAAAGCATTGCATATGAAGCTGTTACGGCAGGAATAGTCTTAAACGAAATTAAAGTACTTACATTGAATTAAAGTACTTACAGCTGGTTCCTGAATTGAGAATCCCATTAAGCGCACACGTAAGTTAACGGTCTGCCTTCAGAAATTTTATCGAAGGAAATGGAAAGCCGTAACCACTGTATCCTGAATTTACTTTTGAAATGCACTTTAGCGTAGCATGTTGCTATTGTACTAATCAAAATGTATGTCGGCACTCGCGACGTAATCCGTAATGGAAATTGTTTTTCCAATAAACACAACAAAGAGCTGTTTTCAGCGCTATATTTAGATTTCAACAGTTTTAGGTTTTAATTTTACAAAGTTATATATTAAACGGGTTTAGTTGCGATTATTTATTAAGTAATTACCTTATTTCCCGACATTTCGGCAGCGTTACAGTTGCCTTGGTCCCGGGTAGATGTAAGTAAATGTAATTACGTTTACTTAATAAATAATCGTGGTTAGACCCGTTTAATATATAACTATGTATGAGTATCGCGAATCATTAAGAAATACTAATTTTACAATTTAAGATTTCTCAGGTTTTGCTTTTGTTACGAATTTTCGTAGCACTGAGTTTGAAATTGCTACTTAGCGATAAACACACGTGATAATTAAACCCACTCTCTCTCTCTCTCTGAGAGAAGACCTGTGCCCTTTCTTTTAATTGTTGTATTTTGTTGTGTAATTTTATGTTTTTGAGTATTGTGGGGACGTAAATAAGCTACGTTATAAATACAATATTAGCAGTATACCAATAACAACACCATTAATCGAAGGACCGTGTGTACATTCAAACATAACTCTGTTGCTAATAGCAGCCAGTATTTACTGTAGCCGACCGTATACGGAGTGGTGGCAACGGAAAGCGTTGTTGGCCATGTTTATTTGAATACATAATGAGATCTGTCTGCCAGCCTTTCCACTCTGGATGTTAATATTGGTAGATTACTTTACAATGGGTAATGTGCGTCTAACTTAGATTTGAGTGATATTGCTTTTATAACATCAAAATTTAGGAAAAATCGGCCAAGTACGTGAAGATGCATAAAACGTAATTTTATGTGATAACTACCAACCCGGACTTAGTGGTGGAGTATGGTCTTAACTTCCTGCGATGTAGGAAGAGACCCGTGCCCAAGCAGTGGAGACATACAAAGAGTCGATATCTATCTTTTTGTGATTACACAAATATTTGAAATGTGTACCATATACTTAGGTCTACGGTTCCTTGAAGTTGTGAGATAATTAAAGCTTTAAAACTCACGCAAAATAGTTAAGGCCGTTGATGCCACCAAAAAACGTATATTTCGACACTCAAGGGAATAAAAATTCATTAACTTCCCTTTGACCTAGAACTATGAAATATGGTAAATAATATCGTCTTGTACTGCAAACACAGGAAAAAATCTGAAAATTACACATTTGTAATTGAATCATAAAAAAATTGCCTTTAAAGTTCAGGAAAAGCTCCGAAAAATCTACGAGACTCGATTCTTTAACTATTTTTAAGTAAGTACCTACTTGCCAACAAATTTGTACGGAACCCTCGGTGCGCACGTCGGACTCGCACTTGACCGGTTTTTTACGTTCTATTACTATTTATACTCCAGTTTCTAATCACCCCATTTCGCTGTATCTAAAACCAACGTGAAAAGAGGTTGTCAGGACTCTACCCCACCCCTAGGGGTAGAGTTTGCCTATCCCTTCGGAATATGGGCGCGAGCTAATGTATGTATGTTTGTACAATCGATATAAGACCTGTAAATGTATAGGCATCGTGAGTCTTTCAAAAACTAGCACCTAATCACCTTTAATCACAAATCGCACCTTCGTTGGTACAAGGGCATATCTCATAAAAAATCGTAAAAAAGTATTTCACATTGTATAGTTTCTGACAAAGAATAAAAAAAATAAACGAATAATAAATAAACGAGCATAAATCCGTGTAATAACAGTTTTAATTATGTATACTGCTCGTGTTAACCTTAGAAAATACTATAAAGAATAAAAAATCTTTTTTCACTACCGGTTGCGAAGTTTAGTTGCCATGGCGGCCGAAAGGTAAAGTACATGGTCTTATTCACAAATATATGGGTCGTATTTCATGCAAATAATAATCACTTGGAAGCAATACAAAGCCGAATAATAAGACATGGAATGGAAGAAAAACTTAAAAATGGTTCTCCTGTAAAACGACAAAATGTGCAGTTGTGCCATTGTACCACCGAAAGTGCGAAATAACAGCACTATGTGGCGGGCAGCATCCGACAAATTATTTTGACAATTTCACTATCAGGTCAGTAACTAATTCTACCGAAATAGCCTAAGGGCTGTTGTCTCAATTGAGAATTTCATTAATTAACGGTCTGTCACACTCTTTGGTGAGAAATTCGAAGAGACGACAATTTATACAGTTATGTTTTTACCTAACGAAATTCTCAGTTCACATACTGGCCCTAAGAGCTCCAGATGGATTGAATAGAACCCATATTCATCCAATACTGGACATAGGCTTATAGGCCCCATCATATGCGCATTACGAGAATGGCCAGAAGATATTATTCATTGTACCTGGCGGCATTATTATCAACCGTTGAATTTTATTTGCTTAAAAGCTTTATTATTATTATTAAGTGATTTTGGACTTGTTCTGGAAGTAAAGGCTTCCCCCAACGCACCTAGGCCATCCTAGACCATCCTTGCCCAGACGCTACCAGGAATCGAGAGCAATGATAATAAAACGATCTCTATGCTGCTATGATAATATTGTGGACGGCGTGTTGTCTTGAGGTCAGCTTAATTACTTAGTATGCCTAACAGCCTCTCGACCTAATTGATTCAGCTAATTGTTGCTTGGATTGGCAAGTGCACTTAGGGTATTAGGCTTTCATTTAGAATACGAAGCAGTTTTCTATTTTCTATTTGCGCAACTTTTCTACGTGTTGCCGAGTGTCTCGAAGGGAGGTAGTTAGCGCTATAGATAATCATTTGATACGAAGTCACAGAAGTTCTGATTATATTATTAACTCTGGGCTCTGTGTCTACCATCACTAGTTTTAAAATGTACAATTAAGTACATCAATTGATCGCAATTTTAAAATCTGTTGAATGCCACTTAATCGATATTAACCCGTGTATGTCCCCACTGCTGGAACACGGGTCTCTTCCTGCTTCGCAGGAAGGTTAGGCCATATTCCACCACGGGAGCTAAGTACGGGTTGTGGAGGATTGTAATGCCACTGAATATTTATTAAAGTAATACAGAGAGTATTGTAAAGAGGTTCGAAATTTCACTGATGCCCTTGGCTCAGTTGAAAGAGCGCTGGCACGGTTAGTCAGAGGTCGCGGGTTCGAGTCCCGGCATGTGTGGAATTTTTAGCCTCTAGGATAGGTTTTTTTTTTAAATTATTAACAATTAAAAATCACTGTTAGTTTTCAAATTTTTCTTCTAAATCTTTGGTCTGGAATATGATATGACGATAATATTACAGTATGATGGATTTAAGGAAAAAAAAATTTTGGCACTTACACTCTTACTAGCTGGGAGAAGGGACTACTCGAATGCTTGTATTGCCTAGGACGTTGTTTTAGATGGACGAGGCTTGCCCAGCACATATATGATCCCGAGCTCAGTCGGGCTAGTCCACAGGAAAGAATTCAATACGTACGGAGCCAACAAATCAGCAGTTTTCCTCACGATGATGGATTGTAGTAATGGACAGACTATTAGTTTCACATTTTAATATTAACAAATTTGTAATTGCTTGTACGCTTGACTTGCCCCCAACCAATTTGAACACTCAATAATATGTTAGTATAGTTAACCCTGTATTCGCAAACGCTAATAAATCGATCCAATCGATTTGTTAAGTCGGACGAATGGCCTCGATTCGTCGAATCGAATGATGAATTTGTGAATAGTGTTCAATGAATTGAAGTTAACTCAGGCGTGCCATACTTTTGCATTTAGATTGGACAATTAAATATCGTGAATTGATTCTAGAAGTACCGCGAAGAGATGGGGCTTTTTTCACTTAGTAAAACTTCACTTAATGAAGTATGAACCATTACGTAGGCCCCTATAAAATTTACTACATATCTTATTGTGTCATGGTTATACTTCACGAAGATGTGTTGTAAATTAATAAATGTGTTATTATAGGGACCTACTTATCCTGTGCAAATCATTTACATATTGGTGATTAGAGCAAAGAATCCATTACTCATATCCTCTTGACTCGCGTCACTAGATGGTGCCAGTTCCGCATAACATTGTACAGATTGAGCCAACGGCCGTGTAACCAGACTTCTTTTAGGTAATTAAGGGATGAATTAATGTATTTAGTAGGTCTACCAAATCAAGCATGTTATCTTACAAAAAATACTTGTACTAATTAGAACTAGTTTTACGTAGGTTAAGTACCAACAGAGTTGTTTTATTTATTTATTTAATATTGAGAAGACTAACTGCACATAACAAAGAGTAAAAAAAAATAAACATACAGAAGACCAATTATAAGTATGCATTTATAGAAAAAAATTAAGCATCTACTTATGCTATGCTTATGGACGATTAATAATAAATTAATTTGTCTTTGTACAATAAAGGCTTCTTTTGTCTCTTTAAGTACAGGACCTTAAAATGTCCATAAGACCCAGCTCAGCATAGTTTTGCATAGTTTATCAGTTATCACCCTTTTCCCGCACAATATCGATACAACTATCCAGTCTGCTGTGCCCGTTACAAAATTTCAATATTAATCGCTCGCACTATCACCCGTGTTATTTATAGGCCAATCAAGGTGGTGCCTTTGCCATGTAAATAAGCCCCGGTGCGATTTTGTTTATGGCAGAGACGTGTCGCAGAGGTAGCGTTAGGAAGGAAGAGCTAATGTTAGCTTGGTTAAGATAGCCGTGTTTGTTTTTGATTTGGTTTATGTAGCCTATATACGTCCTACTGCAGGGCACAAGTCTTATCAGAGAGAGATTATGGGCTTGATCACCACGCGTGCCCACCGCGGATTGGCAATTAAAGCTGAGGTTTTTGAACGCCTCACCGTTAGCGAGTGGTATTGCCACCATAACTTCACAACTGTAAATAACTTAGAAAACAAAGAAATTCGATTCCATTAACTATTGAAAAGCAGGCTGTATGAGCTAGCAACGTACATCTGTTACTAGGTCGCCATATCGCTGACATTGCCCTAAGCAATGCTCAGTTCACGCAGCGAGTACATTTTAAGTTAGTCGGCTCGAGTCACTCATCAGAAACACACTACCAACAATATCTTCTTCTTCTTCAGGCTATATTAGTCCACTGCTGGACATAGCCCTCCCCTAGTGAGCGCCATAGCGCAAGGTTTTGCCATCATTGGGGGATAATACCAACAATATACGTGATAGAAACATGTAGAAATATACGAGTACGTCTACAGGCTGAATTATCTTTCCATTACCGTCCATCATCTCAACTGTGCGGCAGACGCACGAGCTCTCCTCTCTGCCCGTACACAAACTTTTATAAAAATGTTATGAAAAGTACGAATCTTTGGTGTAGTGTAACTCCACGACATTTTCCACATTGGAAATGTCTTTTTGTTCGCCCCAGTGTAGGCTCCAATTTCACGAAAAACATCGTCCTCGTTATATCACGGAGAGTTGAGAAGATATGATATTAAAGACGCGTATTTACAACATCTGCTAGGAGCAAAAAATATTATTTTAGAAAGTCGAGAACAAATAAAGTTATGGGCGAAACAGTGGAAAAAGAAGATAAACATTTTTCATGTTTTTTGTAAGACTGTTTTCGTACTTGTAAATATATTTTTTTCTGAAATTTTATTTTGCCGCTCGATATTTTGGAAACGAAAAATGATATCAAAAACTGGTCTTGACAATTCAGTCAGCTATAATTTAAGCTTAAATGAAGACAGTTTGCTTAAAGGTTTGCCCTATAGCCTAACTTTTTCGAAAAAAGATAATGACTTGATGTTTCGCAAAGTTCATTATCGGTATTTGTTATGAATTATCGAGGTTCTGAAGGTATTATGAATATAAGAATTAAATAGTTATCATTCAACGCTGTAGTTTTATTTTGTAACCTTTTGCTTATCCCGATTTTCTGACAATATTTGTGCTCGAAAGTCGTTTGACGCACGAAATCTGTGATTTATTTCATATAGAGGCCATACCAGTTCCTATATTAAGCGTACCAATTCCTGAGCGCGTCCAGT
Organism: Yponomeuta sedellus; assembly: GCA_934045075.1. Lineage (NCBI taxonomy): Eukaryota > Metazoa > Arthropoda > Insecta > Lepidoptera > Yponomeutidae > Yponomeuta > Yponomeuta sedellus. Next base: position 10,341,516 of record OW203744.1, on the reverse strand, counting down.
CTGAATTACCATACTTATTGCTATCGCAAACTTCGGGAATCCGTTAGGAATTATTCGTGTAGGTTATCGTCCAATGTGAAACCGGCCACTAGGTTAATCAAAGCACGTTATTTTTATTTTTATCAAAGTGTAGAAAAATTAAATACAAAGCAGAATGTACAGTTCAACACCGTTCGCACACCCAGTTTCCACGTCTCACGCTAGTTCACATGACTCAGTGTAATGATAATCCGCCATTTATTTAGTCTGTCTGTCTGTCTGTCTGTCTGTCTGTCTGTCGAGGTCGGGGTCACACAACGCGAAGGCGTGTCGTTTCCTTGTTCATTTCCCTAACTCTCTGGCTTCCATGATATACAATGTTGCTATAAATTCCAGCGACTAGTAACCTAGTTTGATAGTCAGGCAGGCAGTTATTATTATTAAAATTCTTTATTGCACTATTAGAACAACTTAAAAAGTACAAAGGCGAACTTAATGCTAATAGCATCCTCTTCCAGTTAACCTTGCTGTCACCACATTAAAGTCATTAAGTGCAGAGTTTACAATGATTTTGTTGGTTGTGGGTTAATACAAGAATGGACTCTAACTCTTACACTACTTAGGTGTAGACCTGTGTTTTAGGAGACAGTGTTCGACCATGAATTTACGTCTGAGTTGGTTTTGGTCTGTTTTGCTAAACGAAATAAGTTTTCCTGGATTATTGGCTAGGTAAGTAACTACAACCGCCAGCGGGTCTAGCTTTACACCTTTGTTACGAGGTCACAAGTGAGGAAACAGAATAGGGTGAACTTAATATTATTAATATTAACATTTACATACAGGCATATTCATTAATTAAGATAAAAAGAATAAGATTTTTTATCGCACAAAACACTTAGTATTTAGTACAGAGGTACTTAATGCTAAGTAGAATTTTCTTCCTGTCAAACTTTGGTTGAACTTATGTGGGGACTAGGTGCTAAAAATCAATAACACCATAATTTTATTAATTTAAAGGCTTTTCTTCACGTGCAGTTTTCGATCTGAGGTCAACGAACTTGTACAAAAATTATATACATTAAAATAGTTATTCCGTATACAATTGGCAATATTACATCAAATTAGAAAAGCAATATAATGAGTACTTTTCTAGCCGCCAATGTTACAAAAAAACACGTCACGTGACACGTCCATTTATCTGTCATTGTCATTGAGTGGAGACCGTGACTCAGCAAACGCAGTGTGGGACTTCCTCCGACCAGGTGGGATGACGATCTCCGAAGAACTGCCAGCAGATTCTGGATGCGGCAAGCTGAAGACAGGGCGCTATGGAGCTCATTAGGGGAAGGCTATGTCCAGCAGTGGACTAATATAGCCTGAAGAGGAAGAAGAGAAGAAGAAAAAGTTGTAGTGTAATGCACTGCCAGAATTAAGGCCCTTGTCTCTGTCAACTCCTGCTGGATATAGGCGTGAGTTTGTATTGGTATAATATTTATTTACCTCCCGGGCATTGACATTTGAGGTCTCACGCGGAATTCCTTTTGTTTTTTTCTTCTCGTTGGCTGTTATTTGACCTAGTGTACGTGTTCAGTCTTATCTTTGTTTGATTTACTACCAGCCGCTGGAATAAATTTATGTAGTGTCAAGTGATAACTTTGTTAATATTGATTTATTTTACGGAACTCTTTTTCTATCTATCAAGGAAGAAGTATTGAATGTAAACACTGCAGGGACTTTAAATGCAAGCGAATTCACTTCCTTACATCTTCGTTTTAGTGGAAAACCTTGGTCACTGCCTACCACTCCGGGATACGGGCGTGATTTTATGTATTGCATGAATTTACTTCCGTCGTATTGTTGACTCAATTTTGTGACTCAATTAGGATTATGAATGTCCCACCTTCTTCAGTAGGTATTGTTTCCTTATCCTCGTTGAAATGGTTTCCTTATACATTTCCCAATAATGATTTATAGAAACCTATTTAGAGGCTAAAAATTCCCCCCATGCCGGGATTCGAACCCGCGACCTCTGGCTATCCGTGCCAGCGCTCTTTCCAACTGAGCTAATGGGCGACTCACCGGCATCAGTGAAATTTCGAACCTCTTTACATTATTCTCTGTATTACGTATTTGTAATTGTATTTACGTAATTGTCCTTAGCACGGGTACTAACCCGTGCACGTTAAATGCACGAGCATTAAAAATAAAAATATTATAATGATTTATAGAGTTGGAAATTTCGTCATCACTTCTAGTCATCTGATTGGTACTGGTTGCATTATGTGTTTCAAATAAAATGAATTTATTTCTAAAGAATTTATATCCTGTTTGCTGAATGTCAATGTAAAATCGCTGCCTTCGGGCCGTATTGTAGTGAAGAAAAACGCAGCGGGAGAAAAATACTTCCTTTCTCCAGTCATCTTAAACATCAGTTGCCTCCTATACGTATACCTAATAAGATTTCATGATTGCCATCAATAACTTTAAATGCCAAAGCATTCGTTAAATATCTTACTAAAGTAGGGAAAACAAAAGTGCTGCAGCCAGACACACGAACAGCACTCGTTTACGAGCATAACGCAGTGGTCAACCATCATCAGTCTCAACCATTTTGCAGTGAGATATGCCACGCCACCATTCGAATGACCTTTAGCAAACCTGCAGTTAAGTAATTATGTATTTCCTCATGTTAATTGCTATCGAGTCTTTTTTGCGTAATGGAAGAAAGCGTCCACTAACTATCCCGGCCACCTGAGCTTCTCCAGAAACGTTAACAGCTTGCGAACGTCCCAGCAGGCTTCCCTTAAGTGGTCCATACACGATCATGCGGCATGACATGCGCTACGCATGCATGATCGTTTAGATGTATTGATTGATGTAAATAAGTAACGTGCTGGCAGTTGATTGAATGATTGACAAATCCTCATCCTGCAAACTATGACTGACATGCACGCATGAAGGTTTAGCGTTGGCGTTGTTCAGTTTGGCGTTGACCATGGACACGTACAGAGCATCGGAAGAGCTTCCCGACGACGACGACGACGACGACGACGTCAGCGTTAGCCCAAGGAATTCATCTTGCTGTTAATATCTATGTATAAAGATTGACCCGAACTATGGGACTCTAAAAGAAAAATATAGAGGTATATGGACAAAAACAAGCGAAATATTGCATTGAACAAAATAACAAACAATTTGAAAAAACCGATAAAGATTTCACAGTGGAGAAATTGAAGCGCAAAATCAATACATTGCGTTCAAATTTTAACAGAGAACATGCTAAAATTCAAAAGAGCCTTAAGTCTGGGATGTCAATTGACGAGGTGTAGCAATTAAACGAAAAAATAAATCTGCCCTTGACATATTTTCCATATTTTACTAGCAAAGCGAGCGAGCGCCTCTGCGAACACTGAGGCTGGAATGAAAGCGCGTGCATGATGCGTGCATGATTTGGTTTTTGTCGATCATGCAGCATGGTAATTCTACGCCACGTAGCGCATGTCATGCCGCATGATCGTGTATGGACCACTTTAGCGTCTCCGGGCTTCCGAGGAGAGCTATGTTGTATGGTCATCCCTGTGCATCATTCATCTGATTATATTTATGTAGTTTCTAGGCCGCTCCTTTGTCTAGCCTATGAATAAAGTCATCACGTGGCCGTAAGCCTCTGTTGCCAATAGACATCATTGTTTCTAGCCACAGCCTATTAGACATCAAATATCACAGTAACTTAAAGACATTGTTAGAGAAAAATGTGTATAACGGCCTATCCAACTGATAATAGTCAATACAAATTAAAAAACCAAAACATCAGGTAATTAACCTGTCAAGCCTACTCAAAATGTCGACTCTTGAAATATAAATATGGCATTACCACGAACAGATTCAAACTAGTATAGGTTTGCATATTTGATTGTTTCCCTCACAATAAGACGTATAATTTTGTAACGTATCTCACGTCCTTGACTGCAAAAACTTTTCGAAATAAACACCTACGCGAATCTTCTGACCGAATGACATGTAGCTTTCCTTTGCCGTCTTCTTTCCTCTTCAACGAAGCTCTGCTAGTGTGTGAGAGAAGGCGAACAGTTGTAGGACGATGGTTGTGACTCCAGCCAGTCTCGGATGGCGCGTGCGACGCGACGCGCGCCGACAGCAGCCGAACCTCGAATTCGATTTTTGAAATAGCGATTCGAACGAGTTCGAAGTGTTTAGTTTTCTGAGTGTTTCTAGTGAATGGTGATTAATTAATTTTTGTTTTTTCTTTTCGTGGAATTCAGTTGCCAGTGTCCGGTATTCTTTTATTTTTGTGCCAGGCCTATCATATTAGTCATATCATGAACTTATATTTTTATGCCCCAACCTCAGCAAAAACTTTTTGATTTATTCACAGGATGTGCGTAGGGCTTTTTGCAAAGTTTTTTACTGAAGCGGTCATGTCGAAATTAATCATAGTTGTTGTTCGGTTCGGTGCCTTAATTATTGAGGACTCTAATAGTTTCGATGTTCAATACACAATATTCTGCAATGATGATAAATGAAACGGCATGCGGCATTTGATTTATTAGCATTATTTGCATTTACTGGTGTAGTGATCGGTCGGTTTATTTCGACATAGCCTCTTAAATCTACAATTCGATTTGCAAATAAGCACCCATGTTAATAGTTCATTAAGTTCATTTAATCGCGTCTGATTCATTTATAACGAACTAAGCTAAGAAAATTCACTTGAATGAAGAGATCATAATTTAGAGAGAACTCATCCCAATTTCCTATGAATCGCCGAATTTATTTAAGAATTACGTATTCTCTATTTTCTATAACTCTTTTGCGTATTTGAATAAAGACCATTTTCCCCAAACGGAGGCTCCTGAAAAGTTGGTCATAGAGTGTTTTCAAAAATAAACGCGACATTTAAACTGTCGCCAGCGGGGAACGTTCAAAATAATAGTGTCCTTAATCACTCAGTTTGTTTAATTTTCGCTTTTGAATGGGATGTGATCAAAGTTGTGACGGCGGCGTTACTGTCGGCCTTTTGCTTGACACGTTAACTAGTTTTGTTCATTAAATGATATTAAACTCTTTTTATCCGACTCCAAAATAGAAAAGTCCTCAATTTGACGCGAACGTGTATTTTTTTAAAGAGAACACTTCGATATCCACCCTTTATAATATGTCCCCACTACTGGGGCACGTGTCTCTTCCTGCACCGCAGAAAGGTTAGGCTATGGCCTAACCTTTCTGCGGTGCAGGACCCCCATGGTGGAGTAGGTATGCCTACTCCACCATGGGGGTCTAGTCCGGGTTGGTGGAGGATTGTAAGAAAATGGCGGGCCTTACTGTCAGAAGTTATCAAGCCGCCCATAAGGCCTTTGACGTGGCTTAACGACTGCCATTACATGACAGCCGGCAAAAATGGCTTAACATGTCCTGCGAAGCACGGAACATTACATATATTGTTTTTTTCCCCAATTATCCGTTTATAGCGGAAATCGATTAAAGTTATAGTTTATTGATCGTAGGTTCTAGAATGTAGGTTTTAAAAATAGTTGTCTTAGTTGTTAAGATTACGCATATTGACTTTTTGATAAAAACATATTATAAAACAAGTTTTTTTCCATTGGTGGAGCTAGTTAGCACCCCGAAGGGCCTTAAGCGAACCAGGGTGCTAATACTGCTAATAAAGGAACCAATTACATACTATTTATATGTAGGTTTATTAAATTTTACCTTAAGTATATTTTTAATTGCATTTATACTTTTTTATCTTGTTCTTTTTTTTGCACGCCAATCAATTTTTCTTCCACCTCTTGCGGTTGACTTGTAGAGAATGCGTAAGGTCCGCCTATTTGTACATTTGTTTAAGTGCAATAAAGTATTAATAAATAAATAAATTATTTGGTAGGCATCGTTTATCTTAATAGTTTTTAATTTCGTCAAATTTTACGCTTATCGACGTAAGGACGTTCTTATCACAAAGCCACAAAGTTGATTTCAGATTCGATTTTCATAGTAAAGATAGGTTGTCGACATCTGTACTACAGTCTAATGTTTATGAGCACCGCTCCAAGGGCCGTTAGACTTATTCGATGTTTATACTAAGGACCGAAATAGAACTAGGAGCAGTAATAGGACTGGTAACTTGTCACTCCGCTTGCATAGAGAGTTTGTTTATCGACATACTTTGAAGGGAAGTTGCTCTAGGCATGTCTTTACTTTAGACTTAATAATGTTTACTCTACAAGTTTACCTCTACAGTTCTCGGCCTAGAGTTCTAGATAGACACACATAGTATTTATATCTAGTCGACCTCTGTGGCGTAGCCATAGAGCATCTGCCTACCATGCAAGAGGTCCCTGGTTCGAATCCCGGCTGGAAACAAAAAAAAATCCCAGGTCTTGGATGTTTACATGTTTGTGATGTCGTTGTTTCTGGTTCCCACGACACAGGGTATCCTAGTGTGGGGCTAGAAGTAATGTACGTGCCTGTATGTAAATTTTATTATTAATATTATTAGTTATCGATATCAACCCTTGTATGTTCCCCCTACTAGGGCACGGGTCTCTTCCTGCATCGCAGAAAGATTAGGTCATAGTCTACCACGGAGGCCACGTTCGAATTCGTGGAGTTGTTCGTGAATTCTGTTCATGGCGATAAATAGATATATAAATTCATTCATGCAGTCATTCTTTCATTTATTCATTCATTGTAACACCATGAACAGTTCACACTTAACTAGTAACGTGGCTTAACGCTAACTTCTGACAGTAAGACCCGCCACGATCTTACAATCCTCCACCAACCCGGATTTGGCGCCTGTGGTGGAGTATGGCCAAACCTTCCTGCGATGTACGAGGAGACCCGTGCCCCAGGGGTGGGGACATACAATGGTTGATATCGTATCGTATCGTACTAACGTGGACCATGTAAGGGTGTAGCAAATTTGTATTGCATAGGACACTTTATAAAGAGAGAGCACGTTAAGGTTGATGTTCTGTCGTCAGTACACGTCATAATGTACAGTCTGTTACATTTTAGAATATACCTCAGGCTCTAGAGTAGTCGTCGATTTACGCCGAAAGCACACGAGTGTAATACTACTTCCTGCTTTTTATATAACTTTTCTTCACTATTTTGAAAAGTTATGTAAAGTTAAGTTGTTTTTTCTGGTTTCCACGACACAGGGTATACTAGTGTGGGGCCAGAAGCAATGTATGTGCTTGTATGTAAATGTTATTTTATAAAAAAAGTGTCATATTAGATCCGATATTTCTATTACACGAATATATCCGATTCTATCCGATAGTAGCCGAGGTATATTCTAAAAACTAACTGACTATACAGTAGATAGGTTTGTCAGATTTCCGGAAACTTTTGTCTTCATCGTGTGGCCTATTCTGACAATAATAGATAACATCAGCTGGCTCTTACGCCAAATAGTCCCCCGCGGAGCTCGAGCGTGCTTATAAACAAGAGAGCCTAATGTTAATGTTCCTCGTATGGTGTAATATGTAGGTCGGACATGTGAGACTTTTCCACTAAACTACTTGCTTTGTTTAATTGTATTAATAGAATAAAGTAGGTTGTTGTACAACGTGTAAGATTGAAAGTAAAAATTATTCAACCAGAAGACTAGGGCCAATTTCTGAATTGAGAATTTCGCTAAATAAATACTTAACTGTAATGCCGTCTTCTTCGAATCTCCTTCGAACTTCGAATTTCTCAGAAATGAGCGTAACAGATTTTTACTCAAGTATTTACTTAGATACTGAAATTCTCAGTTCAGACGCCGGCCCTTAGTGTTAGAGTCTCTAAAAAGTATACATTTTTCTTGCAAACTCAAAACTGGCGTTTAATTGCTGTAGTTGTGGATGCCACAGTAAAATTTAGGGATAGATAGATAGATCAAACAAAGGGACAGTATGTCAGCATGTGCTGCGCATAATGCTTGATGGTTTTATGACAGCGCTGATTATAAGTCTGCTCCCATTTCTCTTATGGCTACAGGAATAATTGGCACACAGTAGAAACGATAGACCTTTTGGAGCTTTTGAATTAATCATACCATAACCACACGCCTGTATCCCAGAGTGGGAGGCAGAGACCAGGGACTGCCACTTGCCATGATCCCGACAGATCACCTTCGCTTCATCAACGTTAAATTGTCGTTGCATGCACGCACGCCGGGTACGTTTTATCTTCCTCTTTGCTAATACATTTGTGGGTGCTTTTTCTCCTCAACAAAGAAACGATAAGAAGGACTTAGGATTTAGCAGGAATATAATTAGGTGGGCTAGAAAATTCGTGGCAGCAAAAAACTAGTCACTTGACGTGACTGTTTGTATGAGACTTGTGTCGCGCGGTGGCCAGCACGCGTGATGCGCGCGAAAGTTCCATGTAGGAAGCACTACACATCCTTTAGTTGGTTAAAGTACGACTCCCCTTACCGCCACTTCCACCCTTATTCGTCGTCTGGCTATACTAGTCCACTGCTGGACATATCCCTCCCCTAAAGAGCACCACGTTGTGCTATCATAGGGGGTAATGCCCATAATCCCCACGCTGGGCATCCGGGTTGGGGATCGCAGTTCGGTGGAATTGTACTGCAGGGGGCGCTTCTGCCCCCCTACCCCCGGTTTGTGTCCCTTAGTCGCCTTTTACGACACCCGCGGGAAGAATTGGGTTGGTGCTATTCTCTAGGCCGAGACACACAGCAAATTCGCTATATATATTTGTTTGGCCAATCATTCTTCCATCATTCTCTTCACCTGTCCAAACCAACGCAACATTCCTTTCTCAATTATAATCTCTACGTCCTCTTTGGGTCCAGAACGTTCTCTAATCAGACTATTGCGTATCCTGTCATTTAAAGTAACACTACACATACTTCTCAAGGACCTCATTTCTTCCGCATTAATCCTATTTTCTTGAAATAAATACAAGAACATTTTACCCAAACATCGTTGAATAGATATCAAAATGAATTGGAAGCTGCCGCGAACCACCTTCAGAAGTGGAAATCTGTGGTTGAGGCTTTATGGGAGTCCCTAGGAGTCCTAGGAGTTAAAGGACCGCAGAAGAAGAAATATCGATAAAAATCCTATTACAGAAACCGTTTACAGTTATTGCATTTCAATTTCGTCGGCATTTGCTGATAGTAATTTAAAGATTTTAAAGTGACCTCGAGTCTTGCACGTAGAAGGCAGTCAAATCGAGACACGATTCAATTGTAGAAGGCAGTCAAATCGAGACACGATTCAATTAGTCCCTACGCATACGTGCGTTAATATGCGCATGCGCATGTTTATGATCGCTATATTAGTGCGGGGAGGCGACGATTTACGATTTGTCTTGTCAGTTTTTTGGTTCTCCGTTGTTCGTGTTCAGGAAGCTTCCAGGGTGGTCTGAAAGACACGTAGCTCTTAAGACGATTGAAATAAGACTTATAATAATTAAAGTGGCTACCTCCTCGCCTGGCGTAAGTGGCAGTGCCGAAGGCGTGTCCGCTTATTTATAGCCTTTACTAAAATGGTGTTCGTTTAATATGTTTTCTGTGACTAATTGCAACAATGTGAAGCTCGCTTAAGGTAGCCAATATTCCTACCTAATACTACTAGAATAGGCTTATACAGGGTGGAGCGAAGTCGCCTTATCTTCCTCATTTAAAGGTTCTGTTGTCAATGCAAAATAACTTTAACTATAAAGAGAGATTCAAAAATTTCAACTGTTCCTTAAATTTTTGCGGCGTTAAGCCGTGTCGCTGGTGGTTTTTTTATATTATTAAACATTAAATAGCATATGCAAAGGACACGACTAAAATTTGAACTAAAAAGTTGGAATAAAACTTAATTTAAAAATATTGAACCATTTTCTTTAAGTAGAGAATGAAATTCATTAAATAGTACCTAGATAGATAAACATTCTTTATCGTATATTAGATTGTATACCTATTACTATTATATCGTATATAACTTCAAAGTTTTTCTTATAGGTAAACACATCGAGATTTATAGTAACTGTCTAAATTCAAATCAAAACCTAAATCAAACCTATTATAAAAGTAAAACCATATTTATAAAAGTACATTCTACTAAAGTAAGACGAAGTTAAAGCCAATATTTGAGAGGAATTCCTGTTATAAAGTGGCTTTAACTCCGTTTTAGAGTGTTTTAGTGGGACCTACTTTTTAAAATAAGGCGATAAGCCTTTCAAGGAATTGTGCCTTTCTATAAAGACACAATTTCTTAAAACAATCCAAAAGCGCTCACTTTAGTGAGCACTTTTGGTTTTGTTTGGACTATTTTAATAGTCTGTGGTGGAGATTTCATAAGGTAAACATAACCACAGATTAAATAAAACGCCTCAAGGAGCGTTTTAGTGCAATCATGTTGTTATAAATATTGCCGTATGTCTTTACGATAAACCCAAAATACGTTTCTTGTTCCTGTCGTGTCAACTCACGATTAACAAGAGGGACAGTCGATTGAAATGTCAAGTCACCGTAGGAGTACTTACCTCCTTGTCACGAGCATATTGTTTACCAGTGACGTTTTAATCGGGAAATTGATTGTGGCAGAAGTTCACTTGCGAAGCTTGTATAAGAAGACTTAAAGATCAATTAGTCAACGAGACAAAAGATCGATCATCAACATCATCATCACCCATTATATCCCCACCGAGGTTCACGGCGGGTCTCTTCCCTGGTGAAGGTATAGGCCATACTTCACTCCACCACGGAGGCCAAGTCCGAATTGGTGGAGGCTTGCAAGACTAGTGCCACTAGCGTTAGTGTGAACCGCTCGGAAAAATGCCGTTAGTGATAGACGGTCACCCATCCATGCACTGAACGCGCCCTGTGTTGCTTAACCTTCGTGATCGTTTAAGGTCACTCAGGCAGCCGGGGCTACGAGCGATTTGAGCGATACGAAAGATAGATCAATCAGCCTCTATTCGTCCACTGCTTGAGATAGGCCTTCTCCAAGGCCCGCCACTTTTTTGTTTCCATTCTCATCCAGATGTTACCAGCAATCTGCCTCGGATCTGGCCCTAGATTCTATTAATGCATTGTAGTACAAACGTGGCGATTTCGTTTCATTGCTGCTTGTCAAGCCCGCACACGTATCAAACCTTCTAGACGCCTATAAAAAACACATTACGTGACCATGACTCGACCCATTAATACGAGTTAACGCAACAATTTATGTGTTAAAACTTTTTGACTGTTGTGCCCTTCAATCTTATTCGTTTCATGAGATTGCGAATAAACGTCAGATGAGCTTCTGTTTTCTGCTTGTTTTTAGATTAAAATGTCAAGTAATATCACAGTATCGTTTACCAGCGCTGGCCTCCCAACACGCAGCCCCAGTCTTTCCGTGTAGGCACAATTTACCCGAGCGATTCAGGAATTAACAGCTGCTTTATTATGATATATCGAAGATCTCATTACGATAGTACTGTTCCTGGTTCGCTCGGCTAGGCCGTGTTCACACTGCCAAATGATTTGTGCTCGTCTACAACACAACAATGCGTCAGTGGTTCTATTCAGACGCAGGAGATGTTATAAGCGCATCGATCTGTGCTATGCTCCTAAATTTGGAAAACTAAATGGACTGGAAGTAATCCTTATAGATGTTACATTTCAACCGAAATTATACATATCCTAGATGATCCGGCAAACGTTGTGTCGCCACCAATTATCCATGGCCTCAGAAGTACCAAATATATAAAAAAATGCATATAAATCAGTGAAGCCGTTTCAGAGGAGTTTGATAACAAACAATCAGTGTCGTCACTATGACAAGGGAAAGTTTGAAAATATCAACTTTATTATTTTATTTTTCGTGCAATTTTGGTACTTGATGAGGTCAATGTGTATGAATGAGTATCAGTAACACTAGTTTAATTGCACCAAGTACAATAAGATCGCAATAATATCATGATTTTAAAAACCTATTTAGAGGCTAAACATTCCAGCCATGCTGGGATTCGAACCCGCGACCTCTGGCTATCCGTGCCAGCGCTCTTTCCAACTGAGCTAATGAGCAACTCACCTTAGTCCTTAGCACGGGTTAGTGCATTAAAAAGAGTATAATATCATGATTTGTTTTAATGTGCGTGTATACATACTTGGTACGGAAGTTTGGCCATTTTAGTTCTAATTTTACTCGTCCAAATGTAGTAAGTCTTCGTTGTTTTATACTAAATCATTTGTCAAAGACTACTTTTATAGTAGCCTTATGAAATGAGTGTATGGAGCCAATTGATTCTTCCCACTTTGCCTTTAATTCAATTCAATAGTGTATTGCCGTAAATTACAATTATATACATGGTATGCTGTAAAAATATTGCACTATGGAATTTTACTTATAACAATATAGCAAAATTAATTAATTAAGTTACTAAATTAATAATTGTTCTTTTCTAACATTTTGTAAGTAGTACTTATTTACAATTCCATAGAAACCCTCTAAACTATTAGGACACATGTCTAAAAGACATTTACTTAAAGTATTTAAGAACTGATTATTAGAAGCTGACTTGAGATTTTCAGGTAATTTGTTATAAACATATACTGTAATTTACTAGTGCTCTTACTATAGCACTTGTTTCTGCGAGGTAGCATTTTCAATTTGATATTTTCGTCCTCCAAAATTACATATCTAGGCAGTTAACCGAGACGCATGTAGCAAAAAGCCCTCGCAGTGTGCAATCGCCTTTGCATAAATAAGCTGCATTAAAAACAATAATTACGCCGCCGCCGTTTTGTAAGGGCACCGGGACGGGCAACCGAATGTGTGCTTGTGCAAAGACAATTTCACTTTCGCACAAAAAACCAGTTTCGTTTTCGGCCCACTGCGCCTGCGTCTCGTTTCCAAGAATGTGATCGCAACGCCTGCGGTGTTTGTGTTCTCTTAATTGGCGTGTTTTAAATAGAGACTGTCACGTGCGTGCATCGTGTGAATTATTCTTTGACTTCTGTTTTATTAGCTTGGTTTCACCTGCCATGTCGTTGGTTTGATCTGTTTAGGGTACATACTAACAGAAATTCTCTGTTGGGCCAGGCGTCCGTCACTCGCTCAAGGTCACGCGTTATATACCTGCCGCCCGGCGTATCGTCCACGATACAACCGACACAGGGCCGCTACGCCCGCCTGAGCGCTCGCACCGCACGTTTCCCGCGTTTACTACTCGTAATGCCGAAACGAAATTTGTGCAGTGGATGGGTGTAAAAGTAAAAAAACAAATGAAGAATTATCATTTTTTTCACTGCCGAAAGACGAAGAAAGGTAAGTAGTATTTTAAATCTTATATTTCTTTAAACATTTAGGTAGGAAGGTACTATAAAATTTAAAAACCTATTTAGAGGCTAAAAATTTCACCCATGCCGGGATTCGAACCCGCAACCTCTGGCTATCCGTACCAGCGCTCTACCAATTGAGCTAATGGGCGACTCACGGCATCAGTGAAATTTCGAACCTCTTTACAATATTCTCTGTATTACGTACAGCCCATTGGCTCAATTGGTAGAGCGCTGGTACGGATAGCCAGAGGTTGCGGGTTCGAATGCCGGCATGGGTGAAATTTTTAGCCTCTAAATAGGTTTTTAAATTTGTTCCTTAGCACGGGTTAGTGCATTAAAAATAAAAATAGTGTAATCATGTGGGTACAGTGATATCGTTCCGATGTTAAACCTAACTGCAAAGTAGGTAGTCGGGGCTGTAAGTAATGCAATTTGCTTAAGTCAGATGTCGCTGCCTGTACGTAATACAGAGAATATTGTAAAGAGGTTCGAAATTTCACTGATGCCGTGAGTCGCCCATTGGCTCAATTGGTAGAGCGCTGGTACGGATAGCCAGAGGTTGCGGGTTCGAATCCCGGCATGGGTGAAATTTTTAGCCTCTAAATAGGTTTTTAAATTTGTTCCTTAGCACGGGTTAGTGCATTAAAAATAAAAATAGTGTAATCATGTGGGTACAGTGATATCGTTCCGATGTTAAACCTAACTGCAAAGTAGGTAGTCGGGGCTGTAAGTAATGCAATTTGCTTAAGTCAGATGTCGCTGCCTGTACGTAATACAGAGAATATTGTAAAGAGGTTCGAAATTTCACTGATGCCGTGAGTCGCCCATTGGCTCAATTGGTAGAGCGCTGGTACGGATAGCCAGAGGTTGCGGGTTCGAATCCCGGCATGGGTGAAATTTTTAGCCTCTAAATAGGTTTTTAAATTTGTTCCTTAGCACGGGTTAGTGCATTAAAAATAAAAATAGTGTAAGGTACTATAAAAGTAACATAAATATATAAAGGTAACTGCTTTTTTTCGTGGACTTGTTAATTTTGATTCTAAATAACCACATCCGTTCTAACATTATTATGCGTAAGTGTCTCTGTCTGTCACGTTTTCACGGCTGTACTGTGGCTATACCGAAAATTTAAAAAAATGCATAGTCGTAAATTGATGGAAAATGACAAAAATAACAATTTTATAATAGTTCGCTCCACGACTTAGCAGTTGTTAAAAGTCGTGGAGTTGTGAAAAACAAATACATACACGACAAAGATGGGTAGTTGCCATCGATAAAATATTACTACTTTAGTAATATTTTATCTATGGTAGTTACCCATCTTTGTCGTGCATGCATTTGTTTTTAATGTTAATTTAATTTAGGATCAACTAAATTGGCTTTTTAGTGTTTCGTAGTAAACATTAGAAACATGGATGTCAAATATTTAGGTATTTCTCGAATTCAAACCAATATAATGTGGTCGATTCTGACCGCCACGCCCAATCCAAAAACTAAAATCAATTCTGACTCGCCCCTTCTTCTTAAATATTTGTCTAGGAATAGAGAGGGACAAATAGAACCCATTCCAATTTCAGGATTAAACGTGGCGGTCAAAATCACCCACAATGACGAAAAATTTAGTTTATAATAATAATAAATAAATACTTATAGACATATGTATTACACAGATCTCGTTAGCCCTATACTAAGTACAACTAAATGACTTGTGTTATAGGTGCTATTTCGACGATAGATTTAATATAATAAATACATAGATAACATCCAAGACCCGAGACAAACTAGAAAAGTTCGTTTCCTAGTTTGAGCCGGCCGGGGATCGAATCCGAGACCTTTGGTTTTACAGCAGCGTGCCAAACCGCTCACCGAGGCCGTCCGAGGAGTTTGATACCTTAATGTTTGCTTTTCAGATGCCGCAATTGGCTTGAGATAATAGGGAGGCCTGATCTAATAACAACTCAAACAAAGCCAGCTTGTCATTTTATATTACATATTTTTGACAAATAAATAAATATGGTTATTTCACAACATTCGTTTTATTACAGTAATAATCATCATAGGTACAACCCTTGCGCATTCGTGCGACGACGCGCTTGCACGTGAGTCGCACGGTGGGCAACACAATCTCGACTCTTTGAGCGGGTACTTACGGTATATTTCTCCTCGCTGTGAACAGTAGTTATTATTATTAAAATTTTGAAGGCTATTATAGCGTAGGTATTTTCGCTTTAGTATGGGAGTGATGTATCTGTTACGTAGTAACTATTATCTAATCTGTGGTTGGGCTGTCGTTCTTTGATTTATGCAAATTGCGGCAGTCTAGGAGTTTCTTCATGGTGGTGATGTCCCTAAAAACGGTGGTAGCGGAGCGGTGTACAACGCTGGCTTCTCAATCGGGAGGTCGTGGGTTCAGTGGGTAAAATAATAGAATAGAAACAAAAATTGACGGCCTCGGTGGGGGAGCGGTTTGGCACGCTGACTGTGCAACCGAAGGTCTCGGGTTCGATCCCCGGCCGGGTCAAACTAGGAAACGAACTTTTCTAGTTTGTCGATAAGCCCATTATCTCTCTCTCTCCTGAATTCACCTCACTCACCTCACGGAAGGCCTGTCCCGAGTGCTTAGTGCGAGTTTGACAGATCCAATCGCATAACTTTACTACCGCGTTTATCGAGCATTGAGTAGTTAGTATGAGTAAGTTAACCGTTCGAACTGGTAAAACGCTGTCACAGTACAACTCGCACTCGCGTTTATTCGTGTTTTGGCTGGTAAACGTGTTCACTTCTCAACGTAAACCATTACAACTCGCAGTCAGCAATTTTAATTTCCATACTTGTCGCTAGGTGGCGCTTCCTCGATGCCATAGAAATATGAGTTTACGTTAACGCGATCGAGTAGTTAAAAAACTCGCACTAAGCACTCCGTGTAGTGAGAAGTTTATAGGCTACATAAAAAATAACATGTATTTGCTTGGAAAAAATCAAAAACAGCCATGTAACAACCTGAGTTCAACCAACCTGACCTGACACACAAATTGCAGACCTGACTAATTGAACAAACGACACCGAATGGCCCGACACGATCCGCCGCGCCCGCGTTTCAACTAATATGGCGCGGAACACAGTGGTGGCTAATTTGCTAATAGCCGTGTTTTCATTGGTGTTTACTGGGTACCTAAATGACGTCAGTTTGCCTTAGGTTTTGCTGGATGGTTAACTAACGGCCTACATTTTTGTTACACTTCATTATCATCATCAGCTGGGATTAGACCTCACTATGGATTTCCAAACTTTCCGGCTTTGTGCGCCCGCATTCATAGACTCGCAAGTAGCCCCGGCTGCCTGAGCGATATTAAATGATCACGAAGGTTAAGCAGCATAACGCGCGTTCAGCATGGATGGGTGACCGTCTAGGACCTAGTATCAACATGCTAGGACTTTTTGGCATAAATCCATGTAATTTTTTTGAAATAACGTATTATAAAACTTGTTATGATTTTTATTCTATTGGTGGCGCTAGTTAGCGCCCCAAAGTCCCTTAAGCCACATGTCAGGAAAACCACAAACATTTAACAGTTATACTCGTAGTTAACGCATCATTTTCTGGTGCGTACAACAAAACATATTTTTGTCTTATCCTTGTAAAATATTTCCCTCACGGATTCGCTAACTTCAGTAACTAATTACTTCATCATCATCAGCCGGTATCAGTCCACTGCTGGAGAAAGGCCTCTCGCAAGACCCGCCACTGAGCCCGATCATCGCCTCTTCCAATGAGGGCTTTTCAAAGCGCCATTAAAAACAAAGAAACATTACCGCAAGTTACCGATAGATGGTGCTGACGTCATATAATATGTCAAAATTTACATCATTTAGGAAAACGGTGGGTGCCTATGTTTTTACAAAAATGCTCAATGCACGGGCTAGCCATTAGTTAAGACACAATTCACGTACGTATGTAATGAACAAAGTAAAAATACTTCAAAACTTTCAAATTTCAACGGTTTCGAAACATAGTTTAGCTTAGATCACAGACTACAAAGAGATGTTTAGGTTATCACAAATAATAATCTGTGCGTACAACACAATACGCGATAAAACGTGTGATGGGTGACATTTGTACTCCTTGCAGCGCCATCTAGTTTTTTTAATGCAATCAACTCACAGCTGTCATTGAAAAGCCCTCATTACTCAAGACTGGTTATTTCTAAGCAGTTTTTTAAAATGGTATGAAATTAACAATTAAGAATTGGAGGATACTCGAATCTGAAACTGCAAGTAAGCCGAGTAAGCACTCAGAATGACATACATAGGAAATTATGAAAAATATACAACGTAAAGATTATATATTTTAACATAACATAACATTTACATACAGGCACATACATTGCTTCTGGCCCCACACTAGGATACCCTGTGTCGTGGGAACCAGAAACAACGACATCACAAACATGTAAACATCCAAGACCTGGACTTTTTTTTTTTTGTTTCCAGCCGGGATTCGAACCCGGGACCTCTTGCATGGTAGGCAGACGCGCTACCGCTACGCCACAGAGGTCGTCGATTTTGTTTGTTGAATGTCAATATAAAATAGTATCAGCTGTCTTCGGGTTGAATGGTATTCCAGAAAGTAAAAACAACCACTCTGACCATCTTTTCTCAAATCATCTTTGGATGGATGGGTATGTCTACTTTATCCAAACAAATTGCGGTGTCAGTTACGCGGCAAACTCTTATCAGGTCAAAGACTCACTCATAACATCGCGTTAAACTTGTATTTTCCAAATCGACATTTCCTTTATCAACAAAAAAAGCCGTATTGATTTTTCCTTTCTTTATGTCTGCTTTATACCTACTGCAACAAAATGACATCAGTCTAGTATAAACGAGAATTCCCCACATTAGCCGATCCACCTGACTCATAACATCGGTTCTTTGGCAACTAACCAAACTTTGACACCGACTTCATAGTTCCTACAGAAGATTCGTTTAGTGGTAAAATGATTTTTTTTAACAGACACATCGAGCGTAAACAATAAAACACTTTTTGTCACACACATCATCTACACTCATTCCTATACCCTCCTAAGCCCTGGAGGTAACTTCAAGTCTTCTAAAACTGCGTAGATTTTGAAGAACTTTTTCTTCTTGTTGTCCAAAAAATGATGGGGAAAATATTGGACCGTAACAGTAAGTTTTCCGGACTTCCTACTAAATCATTAGGTGTGAATTAAGAAAGTTATTCGTGATGTCCTATTTCTAGGACGCCATGGCTTAGGAGGTTAAGGAACGGCTAAGCAGAGACCAGCGCAGCGTTTGTCCCGATCCTGACACATCTCTTCTGTGTTTGACTACCTGCTCTTTATTTTAATAGTCTGATTCTTCCAACCGTTATACTAAGGTGTGTTCCATCTCTTCGATCGATATCAACCCTTGTATGTCCACACTGTTGGGGCATGTGGTTCTTCCAGCATCGAAGGAAGGTTAGGCCATTCACGTGGACAAGTCTATCTCGTAACATATTTTTTATTACTCAGGAATAAAGCTGCTGTTTGGCATCTTTCGGATTTGGTTTCATCAGTCTCTTTCGGTTCTATGTTGGGTCGATAACGATGCGTTTCATTAATCATAATCTTCATATAAACAAATCGTCTGAATTTAATATATTATCCAGTTACCGTTCCCTCATGGAGAAGCGGGAACGTTCTGTTTTCCTCTGTCATGCCGAGAGGGTGCTACACGGCGTACTAATGCCACTTCTGTATTTATCATCACCAATAAATAATAACACTTTTGGCACGAGTTTCAGGAAATTCAATGTATCCGCTCTTATTACTTTAACTCAATGTTTTCAATGTTTGCTCGTGAAATATCTTTGTATTTCCAGCTTTCTCAAATTACAATAACGTACTGTTGACGATTTCGGTTTGACTATCTATTCTTTCTGCTTGTTTTGCATTAGAACTAGAGTTTTAACTAATTTGATGCTATACGCCCTCAGTCGTTTGAGGGTCCCAGGTTTGCATTGGTAGATCAAGCCATGATGTTTTTGAAACGCTTTAAAATCATCGAATGAACAGAACACAGTATTTTTTGTAGAAACTATTTATAGTTCGCGTACATCTTCGTCAATTATTAAAGTATTCGTCATTCTGTACATAGTAATGTATTCTAATCTAGGCTTCACTTCTCCTATCGGTACGCGATCTGCATAGAAACTGCGGAAATCAGTTCTCACTAAAAAGCTGGTTCCATTACAGTTTATGCAATGATAATATCTGTCTTCCTTCCTAACACAATAATGTTCTTTAGTCACACTCGTAGAGTAACAGCTGCCAATGCTCGATGAAATGCGAATGATAATCCTGACACCATTTAAGGTGACGCTCGCCTTCAATCAGTTCCGGACGTAGAGCTACCTACCATTACCTCTAATCCCCAAGTCTTAGAGGTCAGATTGTCTTGGCAAGAGCAAACGTTTATGTTGGCAAAGGCAAGCTACTGTGTAATCTTCCGGTGATTGTTTATGGCCGCTGGGCAGTAAAGCTCTAGCCAACGGTGTCGTTTGCCGATTGTTTCTTTCAGCAATGTTTAATTTTATTGGTTTTGAATCTCAAAGTTCTTACACACGCTCTAATATATCATACTACTATTTAGCACGAAGCACGGCTTTTAGACCGTAAGTGAACTAAATAATTTTAATAAGATTTTTAATACAAAGAAGATTATCACGATTTTAGTTTCGGATTCATGACATACAGTCTCTTTTAGACAATAAGTGAACTATCTATATCTATCCATAATCAGCCCACATCAAGCCACTGCTGGGCATAGGCCTTTTTACTCCGCCATTCCTCACAGTCCTCTGCTAATCTGGTCCATCTCTGACCCGCAACCCTCACGATGTCGTCTGACCATCGTGTCGGTGGTCTGCCTACCAACCTCCTTTCCTCCTTTGGCCACCACTCAGATACTGCCCTGGTCCACCGGCCGTCTTCCCTTCTAGCCAAGTGTTTAAGTGAACTAAAGAATTTTAACAGTGATTTTAATTTTAATGCAAAGAAGATTATCTTGGTTTTAGTTTTGGGCTCATGAGAGTCTGGTGACAGAGACAGACGGACAGTGGATCCTTAGTAATAGGCTCCCGTTTTCCCGCTCCCCTAGTGATAGGCTCCCGTGGCTTACCATTTGCGCAAGGAACCCTAAAATGGTACTTGTAGTCTCGTTTTTAATACAAAGAAGATTATCGCGGTTTTAGTTTCGCCTTCGTTTGCTTTCTTTATGTTAGGTCTGCGGCTACCGTCGAAGAAAGTAAAGCACATTGTATTTATTGTCAGCGCTGAGTCAACCGAGTCCCCAATTGGTTGTGGTATTTCCTGCCATTCATTGCAATGTAGGTTAGGTTTTGAAATGTTTTCTTAGTGTTAGAAATTTTGCCCACCTCTTTCAACAAACAACAGGGCCGATTCCATAAAATGTCCATTCATCGTCTTAGTATGTCAATTCGATGTATTGGTTGGTCGATTAACCGTAGAAAAACTAACTGTACGAAACGGGTACCTTCCTTTTGATAATGTGTTATGAATTTCCTTACTATAGAAAAAAATCGCAACGTAATGACATTTCATTACATATATTTAGATACATATGCAGGGCTACGTAAATAGAGTACGAAATGAAAGTTTAACGTAACAAGTCTGCTAGGCACTTCACGGAATGTAAGAACTAAGGAATACAAACTAAAAACATTAAAGCTTAAACAAGAAGCACTAAGGCCCGCCACTGTCTTACAATCCTCCTATAACCCGGACTTGGCCCCTGTGGTGGAGTATGGCCTAACCTTCCTGCGATGCAGGAACTGACCCGTGCCCTAGAAATGCGGATATACAAGGGTTGATATGGATCAAAAAGAATTTAAAACAAAAATTTACTTTTTATGTTATGTTGGTAATTATTTATAAAACCCTCAGTTTCTAGTTTTATTCTCCGTCATATCCTTAAATTAATTTTTAATTTGGGCTCCCAAATAATTTGACATCTTTGCGCAAATTGATTCACATGTTTCCAGCTAAGCGTTTGCCCACTCGAACATGCGTCGAGAGTTTCCTAACTTCATGAAGTAACAGTTCCGCAACGCCTGGCAGTTTATTGAACTGTTCGTCTCCATTTACTACGCAACGCACCGGTGTGCCGATATCCGATAGGGATTGAGTCAGTGCCACTTCATTATACAACGCCTTACGTGGGTGGGATTGTTTTCTTCAAACGTTGGCACCAAGAGTTTCACTGGCTTCAACAGCAATTAAGCGCGTAAATTGAACATTTCCATTAGTCACACAATGTTACCAACTCTTTTGGTTCAACGCACGATGTCAGTGTCTTGAGAAAATTGTTACAATATCTTTGAGCTAGACTAAACAAACACGTCTCCTTTGGTATGTGCTGGTGCAATTGTTTAGTTTGAGGAATGTTTGTCCAAACGTTTGGACCAATATGCGAAGTCATGAAAACGGGTGATCAATTAACTGGAGGGGGTATCATGTCACAGACTTGCACAGACACGAGCACAAGGTAATACGAGTAGGCAGTTAATTTCTTTCTTTCCACTAGATAACACATAACGTAATACTCCTGAGTGTTTCTTTTAATTATTAATTTCTTTTATTTTTATTTATTTAATTTATCTTACTAAAGATAGACAGAAATAACATTTGTATGTTCCAAGACCAGACACAATTTTAAGATTGTTTGTTTTTAACATGACTCTCGCAATTGAATTCTTTCATTTAAATTAATCTCGTATCGTGATAGTGTCAAGTGAAAACCAACCAAGTGTAATTGAAACAAAAGTGAAATCAACACAAACATGGTGATGGAACCAGCCCAAACGGGGCGGTTCTGGCCCCTTTCGCCCCGCCTGTGGCGTCGCAGCAAGGAATATTCCAAAGTCGTCTTCGAGAACCGAAGACCCCTCCACGTACCTACACAAATCAAAGAATCTCCGCCCATAATAACCCAAATTTACCCGAACATGAGGAATTCACAAGCGTTCCCTGATCTGATTCGGAATAGAAGCTTGACAGACCGCGAGGTATCAAGAAAGAATCTTGAGCCTCTGCATTTAGAGGAAACAAAATGGGATTACAATCACAAGTGGACAGTCCAGAAGCCACCAGTGATAGAAACGAGGCGTGAAGAGATAGTAAAATTGAGGGTGAAGAAACAAAGACACCCGAGGCCTAATAGCCTGCAGCTGCTGCTGTGCCCATCTAATTCGGGACACTATAGCAGTAACACGTGGAGGTACACCAGAGTGCGGTCAAAAAGGTTTGTGACTTTGTTTTAGGACTGCTTAATCCAGAATGGTATTCTTGATGATGTATGAGAGGTGGGTCGTCGTTTGAGTACAGTCGCGTGCACTAACATGTAAACATGTTAGAACCTTGTCACATTAATCTCTTCTAGTCTGCTGTATGAGAAATTGACTATTTTGACTTTGACAAGGTGCAGTAGTGCATACATGTTAGTGCACGTCTGAATCCCACTTGAACATATTAACCTCGCTAAGACCGAGTGTTTATAGGCAAGGGCTTATAGGAACATCCCAGGCAAACATACTTCGAACAAATAGTGGATTTAATAGGAAAGGCAAGATAAATAGAACACTAAACCGGCTTGCGTGCATACGGCAACTAATGAGTGTTGATGAAGCGAAAGTAGTTTGTCAGGGAGCATGTGATAAAGTCTGGTCTCGGCCTGCCTTTCCTGACTTCTTCTTCAGGCTATATTAGTCCACTGCTGGACATAGCCCTCCCCTAATGAGCGCCATAGCGCAAGGTTGTGCCATCATTGGGGGGTAATGCCCATAATCCCCACGCTGGGCATGCGGGTTGGGGAATTGGTGGAATTGTACTGCAGGGGGCGCTGCTGCCCACCCCCCGGATTGTGTTCCTTAGTCGCATTTTACGATACCCGCGGGAAGAATTTGGGTTGGTGCTATTCTCTAGGCCGACACCACACAGCTCTCCTGACTAGAGGCGTGAATTTATATAATGTAAGGTATAAGCTACAGCGATATAAAAATACCAGCTTACCTCAGAGAGAGCTTTACCTGACCCAGTACTCTGAAAAACTCGTGGGTTCAACCAAATGTCAGGTCCTTAGCCCAAAAGTCGAGCCCCCATAAAACTTTCCAAACTATTTCGAGCACACGCACCATATTGTGCAACCCGTGTGGGCTGAGACACGTGGGCACATTGCTGATCTGACACCTGACAATATCAACCGTAGATAGACCTGAGATTTCCGCCAAAGTAGCACTCAACCACAGAGATAAAGTGACAAATGTGAAGATATTCCGCAAATGGTTCAGAGTGTACTTAGGGGCAAGCCTGCAAAACATTTGGCGCCGTGATTAAGTCTCAAGACGCATTTTCGAGCCCGTTTTGGGCATGCGAAGTAGGACGTCATCTGTCTCACTTTCTGTCTGGGTCGTTACAACACAGGTAATGTACGATTTCATGTTTGCAAAAACAAAGGTTGGTAAGAATGTAGGACTATATCTCAGCTTCACCAATTTTGATAAACGAGGCGTAAAATGATAGCTTGACATTGACAAACAAAATAGCCGTCAGCTATTTTGTTTGTCAATGTCAAGCTATCATTTTACGCCTCGTTTTATAAAATTACAATAGTTTTAATTAAATACAAAATTACAACAAAACCCTTACTTCTAAAAACTGTAGTGTTTATAATTAACTGAGGAAAATTTGTATAGTACGTCTTCGGAGCCATTGAATATTATTACTATTCAATTCATACTATAAATTTCGTAAAAAAAGAACTTCACAATACCAAAATATGAGAATATCTTATTGAAAATGTCCGAGAGGCGTCAAAGGATTGAAAATAGTTGGTCATCCGACCAGCCTTATTTTACTCCACCGCTGAATTTTTTTTCGACCTTTTATTTTTTTATTATTATACGTTTATTTCGGATAAACAAATCCATAGAGTAGTTAGTACGAGCTTAGTCTATGTTAGTAAGATACAATTAGATAACGCTCTTTTTTTTTGCTTTAAAAACGGGCTATCCGCCCTATCATTTAACAGCCCCAGGATGCCGTTGGGACTGCCACGAATTCTGCTCATCAGGGAGGCCACGCGATTCCGGATTATGGCCGCAAAGCCGTCCACACGGGCTTCAGCAAACATCCCCGAAGCGCTGCAGAATCGCGGCAGTCCCAACAACATCCTAAAAACATTATTATACTGCACACGAAGGGCGCTGATGGCCCGCTGCGTAAAGCTCATCCACAAGCCACACGTGTACAGGGATTGGCAGAAGGCCTTAAAGAGAGTAATCTTAACCTCCCTTGTACACCGGGAAAATCTGCGGGACAGCATATTACAGCGGACCGCCAGCGCCCTCCTCTCTCGATCGATATCAGCATCATCCTGAAGACGCTCGTTGACCACGTGACCCAGGTACTTAAATTGCGACACTCTTGCGAGGGGTGAACCGTACAGCTTTAGTGCCGGCACATCAACAGGCACTTTCGCGCCTGACACAAACACCATGTACTCGCTTTTTTTCGTGTTGTACCTGAGTCCGTGGCCATCCGCGTATGTCTCACATACAGCCAGCATCTTTCGCATGCCGCTTTTAGACAGCATTGTTTTTCTTACTGTACTTATCGGCAATGTAAGTTCCGCTGGTCGTAGTTCTGTCCCGGTAGCACTGCTCTGCGTATCCTGTATGTACTATTTTATCTTTGCAAAGCATGTTATATAGATGATGAATGATTTATTTATTTTTCGCCTCTCGGCACTTTAGGTCTTATTACTGGAATGTCCAGTCGGTCCATTTGGTCTATTTCCCTAAATGTCGACTTCCTTGATAGTCCACTTCCTTGAGCGTCCATTCCCTGGTAGTCCACTTCCCTAAATGCCTCTCTCGTCATCCAATAAAATGGTTGTAAAATCGATTCCGCCCGGAGAAAGCCGCCCTTGTTCGAAATGTCTTCAGTCCGGTTGTTTGGCCGTGTTCTTTGAGTAAATTAATTGTTATTCTATGTTGAGTTATTTTTTATTTCTTCCTTTTTTATTATAGCACAGATCATTCTATTTTGGGATCAGTACGCTTGGTTGCGTTGTGTACAAGTTCTTATTCAATTAAATTAATTTATTTCCAATTTAAAAAATAATCGATCAATATCGATATCAACCCATATGTCATAAGTCGCAGGAATGTTTGGCCATACTCCACCACGGGGGCCAAGTCATGTCCGGAGAAAAAAAAAAAAGTTGTTATTTATTAGTATTGTTCGAATGTTAATACATAGTCTTTCAGTATTTATAGTGGTCATTGCTTGCTACTTGGAAATGACAATAATGGCGGCACTCTCTCCCTCATCAATCTTGCCTATCTTGAAGAAGGCAGCCAAAAGTAAACAGTGCCCTAAACCATATCACTTTCTAATTAGCACGTAATACCACGAGTGTCAAGTCGCATTGTGCAAAACTGTGTGGGTGGGGCCACGTGGGCACATTGCTGATCCGACGCCCGATAAACTCAACTCGTGCGGGCACATGACAGCTATGGCATGCTTGGCCCTTAGTGCTATGTCGACACTGCTGCCGTCGCAGCTGGCGATCTAATTAGTAAGATAAACAAATTGCATATGAAAAAAAATCGGGTCGACGCTGATTCGGATCCTTTAGAACTTACCAGGGCTTTAACCAGTATTCGGAGCTCTCCATAAGCTACACTTGTAATTTGTGGTAGGTAGGCAGGCAGGTTATGGCAATTATACTGCGCATAAATTTATAATTTTAATCGTGAATGCGTTTATGTACTATAGGCTCATACTCATATTGATTTTATCACTATCTATCTTATCAATCACCCCATGTAGCTTCTGAGCACTTCTAGTCATTTTTTCTTAAATTGACAAATACATATGTACTGTTTTCCAGCGTTTTATAATTTTCTCGTCTAAAATTGTGGAGTGCCCAACAGTTTCCGACATATTCTTGGCTTCCATTCTATGGCTACCTTATTCCGTCACCTAGGTTGCTGTTTAGCAAAATCCCTATACAACGTTTAAACTTGATGACTAAAATGACCACTACATGCCGATCATTAGCTGTGTAACTGGTGCAGTTTTAATCACGGTTGCAGTGTTTCGGTACTCTAAATAACTGCGCAAGCGCGTGTGGGTGTCAATTGAAGGATTCTCTCGCGACAGGTTTTCTTTGTGGGTCGCTGGACGAAGCAACGAAAGCTTGTTACGGCCGTGTTATTTTCCTCATAAAATAAAGAATCATCAAATAGAGAACAGTAATTAAAACGGTTTTAATACGGATTTCACTCGTTTATTATATTTTTACAATTTTCCGACGTTTCGGCACTTTTACAGGTGCCGTGGTCTCGGATGACTGAGGTGACAGGCGTCTTTTTAAAAGCATTAACTGTTAGTTTACTACCCTCGGCAAAAATTACAAAAGTTAATTATGAAGTTACGTTCCAAAATAGGTAAATAAATTATTTTATATAAAGTCAACAATATTGATTATTAGTAATTGAAGTTAAAAATTAAATTTATAAACCAATTATTTTACATGAACTTGAAAATATTGATTATTAATTAAAATTAACTCTACAGTCACACTTTTAGCAAGGGGGTCTCAAGGGGTTTATTGTAAAAATATAATAAACGAGTGAAATCCGTATTAAAACAGTTTTAATTATGTCTAGTACTCGTGTTAACCTTAGAAAATACCATAGAGAACAGTAAAATTACATTTCGGTAAACATCTTGATTTCGGTATTCAACTTTTAATGAACAAAATTTTTTAGTCCTTGTAGATAACTTGGAGATTTCGAATCAGATTTTAAAAAATGCAATAACGCCATAACCGTTATTGTACTATGAAAAAAACGTTATCACCTACTTTTTATTCATCAAACACTAATCGATCTGTAATAGTGTCAACTAATTGTCTAACAACGAATGCACCTATATTTATTACAAGAAAATTATGAGCATAATATCGTGAGATTGCTGTTTAATTGAATAGTATCATGTTGCTCTACGGCTGATAAGATAGGTGGTTAGAAGCTTACTAATACTTTGTACGTACCATATTATGTTTCATTATAAACCCTTGTATGTCCCCACTGCTAGGGTACGGGTCTCTTCCTGCATCGCAGGAAGGTTAGGCCATACTCCACCACGGGGGCCAAGTCCGGGTTGGTTTATTATGGTTATAATTACCATATTATGTTTGTTTTGCCTTAAATGTGAACTTACTGTTTAGTACAACAAAAAATATCATATCCAACTAATTATTTGGATGTGTGTCACATGACAGTGTCTTACAATTCTCCACCAACCCGGACTTGGTCCCCGTCGTGGAGTATGGCCTAACTTTCCTGCGATGCAGGAAGAGACCCGTGCCCCAGCAGTGGGGACGTTCAAAGGGTTGATATCGATGATTAGTGAGTCTTCATATGCCTCGGAAATTATCCTTTTGTATGTCCTTCCCTATACTGCCCGAACTGATTCTAAACTATCTACCCACCGAGATTGTTGAAAAAATCCTGTGTGAACCAAATAAGTGCCGACATGCCCTAAAACAATACTCTTAAGTTAGAAAACGAGTAACTCACCTCACAGATAAACCTGTAGAGGTTTCAGTGAAGGTTTTTGTTGTATTTAAATAGTATTCTGTAAATGTCTGGAATAAATACTAATTAAAAAAAACTAGTATTTACAGTTCGGGCTCTTAGAGTTACGGGTGATTGCATGTCACATGATGACCTATAAACGGATTTGTATGCTTGGCACACTGATAGAACATATGCATGGGTAGTACAACGCCGCAAGCGACGCTTTTCAAATGTCAAAAGTTCCGACTTTCCAGTTCATTCATTGCTAAATTCTGACATTTTATCTACACTAAATGCATGACTCATGCTACCAAAGCATGAGTAAAATATGGGACAAGTAGCTTTTTTGAGCGCGTACTGTTGCCCAGAAACTCCACAGTATTTTATTTCTGATATTTAGCTCAGTGTAAACTTTCCATCGTAAGGTTGTCTGGAAGAAATTGCTTTTAGCAATAAGGCCGCCAATTGTACTATGTATATTTGCAATTGTTTTGTATTTGTTGTTTTTCCAGTGTACAATAAAGAATATTCTTATCTTATCTTATCTTATCTTATCTTATCTTATCTTATCTTATCTTATCTTATCTTATCTTATCTTATCTTATCTTATCTTATCTTATCTTATCTTATCTTATCTTATCTTATCTTATCTTATCTTATCTTATCTTATCTTATCTTATCTTATCTTATCTTATCTTATCTTATCTTATCTTATCTTATCTTATCTTATCTTATCTTATCTTATCTTATCTTATCTTATCTTAACTTATCTTATCTTATCTTATCTTATCTTATCTTATCTTATCTTATCTTATCTTATCTTATCTTATCTTATCTTATCTTATCTTATCTTATCTTATCTTATCTTATCTTATCTTATCTTATCTTATCTTATCTTATCTTATCTTATCTTATCTTATCTTATCTTATCTTATCTTATCTTATCTTAAAAACCAAGTAGTTGTAGTTAGACCTGAGATTTCCGCACATAGCCTCATAGCTCATAGCCTCGTATTGTATGTAGCAAGCGCTGAGGTATTTTGACACTTCAGACATCGGCCTCCCTTATGGTTTTCCAAGCTTCACGGTCTTATGCCGTCCGCATCCAGCGACTCCCGCCACCGTAACCAGCCCTCCTATTACGTAGCATTCACTCTATCGAGTGAAGCATTAAGACGACTCCTTAGTGTCAAAAAATTTATGCATTTGACAGCTGGAGTAGCTTAAAAAAAAGTAAAAATCAACGTCACTCAACCCAGTGGATGCTTACATAATAATGCCCCAGATCGTCAAACTATCAGGTGGAGGACCTGCCTACACTGCGTCGTACCTTCCATGGTCGCCAGGTCAGAACTTTTTCGCCCCAACGACCATTCGAGTTTCCTCACGAGGTTTATTTCACGTTAGCGAGCGGTATTGCTACGATAATCTCACAAATGTACATAAGTTAAAAAACAAAGTCATTGATACATACGAACCCAAGACCTCCCGTATAAGAAGCGAACGTTCTACCGTTCCGCTACCATGGCTCGTGTGTGTGTGTGTAGAAACCAATTATAATTTATATTTTTTTAGTTATAACGGTTCTTATCTGTAAATTTAATTGCAAGATTCATTAGGTAGGTATTTCAATTAATTAATCACGACGCATCTAATTAATTATGCATGTAACATAATTTGGCGCCTAACGCAACCGCTATTAGACCCGTTATAAGTATAATTATGCAGGCATCTAAATATCACGACCATTAGAAATTATATTTTGGTATTGATAAATGTTTTGACTACAATGTAGTCCCAATATTTGTTGTATCATTTTGGTACACAGTTATAACCTTCAATGAAATGAATAAAATATTTTTGTTTAGCAACGACGTTGGTTGTCTTTTTATCTAAGTTAATGTTTTATTATTATGTCCTATTTATTCGAGTGCAATAAATATATTTATTCTCTATAATATAAAAATTAATCGCTGAATGTTTTGGTAATCGCAACTCTCGAGAGCAGCTGAACCGATTTCGCTAATTTTTTTTGTAGAATAATTCTTTTAGTACGAGGATAGTTCTTACGGAGAGAAAAAAAAAGAATCGACTGTTAGGCGGTACGAAGTTCGCTGGGTCAGCTAGTCTATCTATCTGGGCTGCAAGTGATGCAAATTACTTCAGCCAGATGTCGCTGCCTGTACGTAATACAGAGAATATTGTAAAGAGGTTCGAAATTTCACTGATGCCAGTGAGTCGCCCATTAGCTTAGTTGGAAAGAGCGCTGGCACGGATAGCCAGAGGTCGCAGGTTCGAATCCCGGCATGGGTGGAATTTTTAGCCTCTAAATAGGCTTTTAAAATTGTCCTTAGCACGGGTTAGTGCATTAAAAATTATATAGTCTATCTATAATATAAAAAATTATCGCTGAATGTGTTGGTAAGCGCAAATCTCGAGAATTAATGTGTATTTGACTGTACAGTAGAGCGTTGTACTTCCTACATTTTACGATGCATTCGTTCAACACCTATCACCGATTTTACAGCATTCCCGTCACCAAATCGGGCGCGACATCCAATGACAGAGTCCCTAAACGTCTTTATGGGTTCGTCAACCAGCGTCCTGACCTCTTCTTGACCTGAGCCTCTACCCTCGAACGTCGATATTCCATATCGTCGTGGATATTGCAAAACTTCACAAGTCAAAAGAGTGCTTTTAATATTAATAAAATTTTTAAAAATAGTTAATTTTAATAATATTAAGTCATCATAGTCCTTACCTAATCAGGCTGAGGTTATAATGTCTTACATCCACATTCAGAATCAAGTTTTCCGTTTTTTTTTCAAGTTTTAATTTTTTTTTTTATATGTTTCATTGTGCAATATCAACGACGATATCGTGGTTGATTTTGTAAAATGAACATCTGTCAAAAAAAGTGTTTTTTTAACAATTTTGTATGATAAATTTAAAATAAGAAAGATAGCAAGTTATCGTAATCCTTACATAGTCAGGTTGAGTGAGGTTTATAATGTCTTACACTTACATTCGGAAACAAACTTCCCTACAATTTAGGCAAAATCAAAAATCATACTTTTTATGACATTTTGAAATGTCAATCAAGAACGATACGAGTATTGTGGTGCAATTCAGTCTGGTTATTTCGCATAGCGTGAAACTTAAGTTTAAAAGCTTAAACTCAAAATCGATGGGTAGATAAGGTAGATACTTCGTCTTGCTTCACATGCGGGAGGTCCTGGGTTAGAATCATGGCATGTGGCTATGACTTAGATGTTTTTTTATATAAAGAGTCATCCACATTGAGTTTCCTAATTATTTTTTTATACAGTGCTGCCAATAGGCAGCACTGTATAAAAAAATAATTGTCGATAACGGCGCGAATTTTAAACGTAAACTTTACAATATGAATCGTTAAGACGGAGCAACGAGCCACATATCAAGAGAAACGAAATGTTTTGCGTCACGAGCTCGGAGATCGTATTACCTATTTCTCGACTTGGTGACATTAAGTGGCCGAAAAATCATGCGATGTAAAGCTCTTAGATTTTTTCTGTGAGATTTTAAGAAGAATTTGATGTAATGAACGCTGGAACGCCTAAAAACTAACATCCACCGAGTTTTAGCTGAAATAACACCCAACACTTGCACTTGAAAAATCTCAGAAAACTACCTCAAACGAATCGACTCCAATAGGCGTGACGAAAGATTTTTAACTCTTCCGTAATGTGGGGACACATTTATTATTTACAAAAAAATACCTATATTTCAGTAATAAAGTAAAGTTTAACGCATGTTAAAGCATTTTTTCTAAAATTATTTTAAATCGGTGGGGAAACAGCTCGCAGTGTCGTGGCGTCGAATCTGAGTGCTTAGTGCGAGTTTGACAGATCCATTTGAATAACTTTACTACCGCGTTAATCGAGCAAGGAGTAGTGAGTATGAGTAAGTTACGTTCGAACTGGCAAAACGCTGTCACAGTACAACTCGCACTCGCGTTTATTCGTGTTTTGCTGGTAAACGTGTTCACTTCTCAAAGTAAACCATTACAACTCGCATTCAGAAATTTTAATTTCCATAGTTGTCGCTAGGTGGCGCTTCCTCGATGCCATAGAAATATGAGTTTACGTTAACGCGATCGAGTAGTTAAAAAACTCGCACTAAGCACTCTGACGTCATAATCATAATCACTAGTATAGTAGTCACAACAAAGCACAGGTGAAGTTTACTAGTGTCAGTTAAAATGGCTGAAAGCAGTATTATATAACCTTTCATTGTATTGAAAATAGTGGCGATCTTTTTTTTATAAAACTAAATCAGTGTTTTAAATTCTTTTAATATGTTCTTTCCCCTAATATCTTTAAATCTTTGATTATTTGATACTGTAGTTACGCCTATTCTGATACGTTATCAACCCTTGTATGTCCCCACTGCTCGGGCACGGGTCTCTTCCTGCATCGCAGGAAGGTTAGGCCATACTCCACCACGGTGGCTAAGTCCGGGTTGGTGGAGTATTCTGACACGATATCGTAATATTGTCTTCCAGAGTAGAGGCACAGTGCTGTCACGCGTGATGCTCCGTTATGATTTACGCACATGACTCACGGATTATGCATTCAGGCGCCATTGTGTTGCTGAATGCCTAAGAGTCTCAACGACATTTTGGTCCTGCCGTGGGAGAAACTGGAGACACTTGCCGGCATAGAAGTAGTTCGATTCTCGGGTTCACCGTTCAGAACGACATAATAGGTGTCGTAATAAATTCCTTTGGACAGTTTTATTTTAGTGCAAGTAATATTTAGTAGGTTTGTATGTAGATACTGCTGTAGGTAAATACTACCAGTAGGTACATAGTATTTCTTATGTAATGTCCTATTAAAGGTTTCCTGTACGATAAACTCAAGCCTGTGTCCCAGTGGGGTAGACAGAGGCCAGAGGTTACCGTTTTTATCTCAACCATAATAGGCGTGTCTGTTATTGCAAAAATGGATACCCTCCAAACAAGGCGGATTAAAGATTGTAGTGAGACGTTTTAGCTGTTGATTTTTTGTCAGCTAAATTAAGATAAAAAGTTTTATTGATCCAAAATGTAAAATCTTGGCAACATTTTGTGTTTCTTACAGCTAAATACTTGACTTAATAATTTAAATTCATAATTACAATGAGGCCCAGGAAGATTGTACCTGGAGCTTCCACACTAGGATACCCTATGTTGTCGGGACCGTTAATTTGTTTGTAATTCGTAACTGCAAATAGGCGTTTATTCTCAGTTTTTGAGACCATTTATGAAACCTACTGTGAACAAAATATCGCGAAAAAATATCTGCTACAATTAATGTATTATCTGTTTTCCATGCCATGTACATTTTCGCGGTTGAGAGAAGCGAAACGAAAACGATTAATCTGTTCGAATGGAACGGGCGACGGTCTAGCTCAACAAACTTGTAAAGAAATTAATAAAAGTGGAGCTTGTTAGTTTTTAATTATAGTATATTAATTTTAAAACTACCAACTGTACGGTCATTATATTCGCAGACATTTTGTTTTTATCTGATTTATAAAAATCTTGTATCACAGTGTATGTTATAGAACTTCTCCGGAACGCTTAACCGATTCATCGTACGACTTATTTGTGTATATTTGGTAGGTCCGAAAATAAATAGGTTAGTTAGAATATTTTCGGGGCTTAATCGCGTAGTAATTTATTGCTATTTTACCTCGACGTTTCGACGACGTTACAGTCATCGTGGTCACGAGAAGACACTATGTGTATACTAACTATGTGTACAAGTCGCGAAAGTTTAATTACTTGATGGTAAAATTTTGAAGAAAATGTAATGAGAGAGAGATAGAGAGAAGCGCAGTTTTCAGTCTAATTATTATTTTTGTTAGGAATATTCCTATTTCGGAATCCCATTCTCCTGTCAGAGAAGTCCTATCCATCGCTTGTCACCGGCAACATAACAGGCGCCGTCAGACCTGACATGCGCCGGCGCAATCTCAAATACATTCGGCGGGGCTATATTTAGATCGGATCTATTCTTGCCTTGGTGCATCAACCTAACATACTCATTGAAGCTGCATGCGGTTTCATAGTAAAATCTTGGCACTATGGTTACCAGTGCTATCTTCAGCATCGATGTATCTATCTAATCAGCCCATAAAGGGCCCAATGGTGGGCATAGGCGTCTTCTCTTTCACGCCGACCCGGGGGTGAGTCTCTAAAATGCATAGTTGTTCAATGGAGACATCGATTTCAACCACTGCATGTCCCCACTGCTGGGGCACGGGTCTCTTCCTGCGTTGCAGGAAGGTTAGGCCATACTCCACCACGGGGGTCAAGTCCGGGTTGGTGGAGGTTTATAAGACAGTGGCGGGCCTTACTATCAGAAGTTATCAAGCCGCCTATAAGGCCTCTGATACGGCTTAACGACTGCCATTACATGACAGCCGGCACCCACGGCTTAACGTGCCTTGCAAAGCACGGAAGCGCTCGGAAAAATGCCACTAGCGGTAGTAACGGGACGGTTACCCATCCCGCACCTGATCGCGCCAGTTGTTGCTTAACTCGAGAGATTGTTTCCAATCACTCGGTTCGACTAGGCCACGAGCGCTTCCAATGCGCTTTCAATGGAGACATATTAGCCCGGTAATGGTCAATTCATTCACACTATCGGTAGTCTAGTAACTAATCGCATTGCATTGGTATGTCCCGTGCTACTTCACTCGGCGCCTCTCGCGATTCGATCTTCTTCGCGAGAGATGCCTATTTAATTTGCGCGGGTTATACCCCTGGAATGACATTGTACTGCTATCGCTTTGTAGACTTCCAAATTGAGGCAAATATCAACCATTGTCGTTCTTATTACATACATAACATAACATTTACATACAGCCACATACATTTCTTCTGGCCCCACACTAGGATACTCTGTGTCGTGGGAACCAGAAACAACGAAATCACAAACATGCAAACATCCATGACCTGGGGTTTTTTTGTCCCAGGGACTCGAACCCGGAACCTCTTGCATTTCATTCTATTCAAAAACAGTTTTTACTGCTTCTCCGACTCTCTAAGGTTTGCTGGAAGAAATCTCTTTCAGAGATAAGCTCGCCTTTGTACTGTTATTTCTTATGTAATGTCCTGTTGTGCAATAAAGTATAATTAATTGTGTAAGTATTAGACTCAAGGGCCTGGTCCTTGGCTAGTCTCGTCCAATGTTTCCCTGCCGTTTTCACAATGTCGTCGGCCCAACGGTTTAGTAGTCTGCCCACCTACCGTCGACCCGTTCTTGGCCACCACTCAGTGGCTACCTAAGTCCATCTGCCGTCTTCCCGCCTAACCAAATGCCCCATCCATCTTCATTTAAGGTTTATGATTCGTGCGCCCATAGGTTTCTTAGGGTTCATGATTCGTGTGCCTCTTCGATGTACGAGTATGGTCTGCTCGTATATTTTTTTTTATCCGATTTAGATCTCTCTTTCTCTAAGAGGTCTGTGCTGTTTAATTTGCGCGGGCTATACCCCTGGAATGACATTGTACTGCTATTGCTTTGTAGATTAGGCTTTCAAATTGAATCAAATATCAACCATAGTCGTGTTTATTTCATTTTATTCAAAAACTGTGTAAGTATTAGACTCAAGGCCCTGGTTCTTTGCTAGTCTCGTCCAATGTTTCCCAGCCGCTTTCACAATGTGTCGTCGGCCCAACGGGCTTGTCTTCCCACCGACCGTCGACCCTTTTTGGTCACCACTCAGCCTAACCATATGACCCGTCCATCTCCATTTAAGATTTATGATTCGTGTGCCTATAGGTTTTTCAAGGTTTATGATTCGTGTGCCTCTTCGATGTATGGTCTTCTCGTATGCTCTGCAGGGTATCCTAGTGTGGGGCCAGAAGCAATGTATGTGCTTTTATGTAAATGTAATGTATATTTCTTTCTTTCTCTAAGAGAAGATCTGTTGCCAGCAGACTTTTATAGGCTACATAAAAAAAAAATATGTCACAGTAACGTTTCTGTGACACCTGTTAAATTGCTCTACGATTCATGCTACGGCGCTGTCACGTCTGGCGAAGAAAGATGATCTATCACAACTAACTCCCGTAATTTGATTTATGATGCTTATAAACCAACAGATTCCCGGCTTTTATAGCTCGTGTCCACCCTAGTTAGTGAATCTTGCTGGTGCGAAGAAGTGCCCCGTGGAACGGAAGTTACGAAAGTGCGATATTTCACTGGTCGTTTGCGGCTGATGTGACGGATTATGGTATGAATGGAACTTGTGCTGGATGAAGTTTTTTCATACTAAATATTTTGGCTATAAACGTCCTACCACGGGGCACAAGCCTTCTCTCAGAGAGAGAGAGAGTACGGGCTTAATTACCACACGCTGAGAGCTGTGGTAGCTTCTAAATCGGGAGGTCATAGGTTCGGTAGAAGTTAAGTAGCAATACCTGTCACTAATGTGAAGGAAAACATCGGGAGGAAATCTAAGTGTATAATATAAAAAAGTGACATGTAAAATTTTATGAGGAATTAAAGCAGCACATCTCTTTACATTACTTCATTAAGGGCCTGTTTTACAATCTGCAAATAAAGTTCCGGATAAGCTATCCGCAACCAGGGCTGCCGTTTGTTCTAAATTTAAATGTGTTTGTTTATGGCTTCAAATTTAAAAAAAACGGCAGCCCTGGTTGCGGATAGCTTATCCGGAACTTTATTTGCAGTTTGTGAAACAGGCCCTTAGGCTTACATCATCTTGTTAGTGTAAGGAACTTATTGCCTCCAGGCTACTTAGAGAACTTTTCACTTTTGCAAGTATTTTTTTGCAAGACGCCATAAGTAACACCATAACTGATAGGGATACACGTAATGGTTGTCTCACACTCATATTACAACGTTGCCTATACATATATAACGTACAGTGTACTGGGCATTGTTTTATAAAGAGAGCCTGGTCTGAATATTTCGCTTTGGGCCGATTTTACTAGTAGGTTTTAAAGCTAATAGTGAAATCGGCAAAACATTGTTTTGAGTCTACGAAACCGGAAATACTGCATTGCATGAAAGAACTTCATGTGCTAAGATATGTAAGCCTTTTTATGTATTTTGTTTTCTTGTGTGTACAATAAAGAGTAATTCTAATCTAGTCCATCCAAAGGTTGTCTGAAAGAGATCACTTTTAGTGATAAGGCCGCCGTCTGTACTCTTAAGTTAAGAGGGCTGATTTTTCAATAGTCAGATAACTTTTATCTGAGGAATAAAAATGGCGGTTTGACATAATTTTCATACATAAGCTATCAAACCGCCATTTTTATTCCTCAGATAAAAGTTATCTGACTATTAAAAAATCAGCCCTTAGTAAACAAGATTCTAACCTTAACAAAATTGAGATTAGATGCCTAAACTTTTCTCGACATTTTCTCGCAAATTCATGAAGTATCATGAACTATGTTTATAAAATTGGCAGCGTGTTATCTAAAAGATTGTTCCAAGTTAATTCATTTATGGAAATATGGCAGTTTTGGACTAAAAAGTTACAGTTTACGGGTAGAATCTTGTTTACTAAATTGGACAAGTAAGAATAAATAGACTGTACTGAGATCCTACAAAAAAAGCAAGCAACAACATCGTGTCGACAGCAGATCCACCTTTATTTTTTTTGGCTGCAAGCTCGCTCGCAACGTATCTGAAGATTATTGAGTACATTCGTGTTTTCCCATCTATCGGGACTCGGCACAATGTTTTGTCAGATTCGTTTTGACGTTTATAGGTTACGTTCGGTGCTGTTTCATAATTTCCATTTTCCGTTTCGTTGATACTGATTCACGAGCGGCTTTTAAAAATAAATATCCTTAACTCGCTTTGATTTACGCGCGTTTAATATTTTCTTCTTCGGCTTCCATAGGTTGATTCTAAATTCAGGACAATTTATTTTTTTCTTTCTTGTTTGCTCGATGTTTTAGGCCGGTCAAAAGTCGTGGTACGTTTTTACCTATGTAATGAATAATTTTTTTGTTGGCAATATTCTATAGAAAAGAGAGTTAAAAAAAAATCATTATAGAACTTTATATTATTTTTAATTCAGTAACCCGTGCTGAGGACAATTTTAAAAACCTATTTAGAGGCTAAAAATTCTACCCATGCCGGGATACGAACCCGCGACCTCTGGCACGGATAGCCAGAGGTCGCGGGTTCGAATCCCGGCATGGGTAGAATTTTTAGCCTCTAAAAAGGCTTTTAAAACGTGAATTTTATTTAAAAACCGGTGTATCATTAGAATTGGTAATTTACCGTATCAGGTTGCATGTGTCTTATGCTTGCTTAGAGATTATCCATAGTTGTATAGAGTTGCTTTGCTATATGAATTAGCCTACGACCTATTCCCGGACCTACCGAATATAAGTACACTAAAAAGTTTATGAAAATTGGTTAAGCCGTTTCGAAAGAGTTCCAAACATAACAAAGACTGTGACACGAGATCTGGTCACGTGGTTTTTTCAGACCATTGACACCTAGGTATGTGGGCTGGGCCGACTAAACTGTCAGGATGGTATAGGTGCTGTGCAAGCCTAAACCATCTATAAAACCATGTCCCAGGCACTACAGCGTCGGAGTGGTCCCGTCACTTATCTAGTGTGAGTGAAGATACCACTGGACGCTGTATAAATCATCTCATTAAGTAGATGCAAAAGGGCCAATATATTATTATGTGCGCGCATGGACTTGAAACAGTAACGTAATGAAATCTCCATGTACATGCAATTGTCGTTGTACTACAATGCATTAGTAGAACAGTTCATCTAGGCCCTGAACCTAGATGCATTTAGATGAACTGTAGAATTATAATTGTAAAATTCACTAAGTAATTACTTGTGTATTGCGTCGCGTCGTCTCAGGAACTGTGGCTTTGACTACCGCTTAAGGGCATTTTTGATGCAAAGGATATCCCTCGCTGTACAGCGCGGTAATGCTGCCAGTGTCATGGGTACCTTTGGGTCGGATATGTCTCGGGGCGGTTTATTTGATTGACTATTTTTTTTATACAAATTTTGTATTATTTTTCTCGGACTTTGTGGACGAAATTTTTGTAAATGTTTTTTTTTATTATTGTTTATGTTATTTTGTATGCATGCAATAAATGAGAAAAAAAAGTAAATACTTAACTAATGTCCTGTCACAATCTCTTCTGGGCAATTCGACGAGACAGCAATGTGCTTAACTTTTTACTTAGCAAATTTTCAATTCATAAACTGGCCCTTAGGCCACGTTTTCACGGTCTTATTACGCTCGGACCGAGTGCGTCATCCGAGTAAACTAATGCTTCTGATTAGACGGTTTTTCGTGACAACACCAAAATAACTATGACCGTGAAAACGCGGCTTTAGCCTAGCATTTCAGAGCTTGTTTCCGAAAGTGGGGGTAGTGGCCTCGATGCTCTGCGGGATGAAAATTTGTAAAAACGACCTTATGGTGGGTTTTTTTAAATTTTATATGTTAACCTGGTTCCCATAACCGAGTTCGGGACCAGGGCCTTACGCCAATTTGAAGTGCTTACTAGCGCCACCAATGGAAAAAAATCATAACCGGTTTTATAATTCGTTAGTTTTTTAAAACGTAAACATCGTCAGTAACAGGGTATCTGGGTATCCTATCATATAAACCTATCAGAGCATCCTAGTGTGGGGCCAAAAGCAATGTATGTGCCTGTATGTAAATGTTATTAAAAAAAGCTTTAGGCTGCAGAATACGTTGGTTGATATAACAAATATTATTGTACACTTTCCCCTCCTCGTTTATAATGTCCGTATCACCACTTCAAGGACTGGCTGGGAGAGATTTGTAATGAAATAAACTCGCCATGTACACTTTTTTTATTTTATAATTTTGTGCTTTCTGTATGATTTTTATGTGTGCAATATAGTATAAAGTACGTTGATAGATCTTTATGCATTAAAATTCTTCTACAATTAAAATTATATTATCTAGAACACCCGTGTGTGTACCTATGCAAATTGCCGTAAGATTTATAGCTAGTCGACACATAAAATAAAAATCACCCGCCTGAAATACGGCAAATAATTGTCAACGGAGCGCCCGGCCAGAGGCCGCGCCCTGAATATTCATGATTTGTGATCGGACTGGATAATAACATTTCAATAAGTAGGCACTAGCTTTATGCAATCGGTTTTACTGGCGTTTGTATGCATTAAGATTGTATCGTGGTGCAATCATAATTATTATTTATTTACTGCCGAGAAATACAGTAATTATTATTCATCACTCTTATCACGGACAGCCTCGCTGGCGCAGCAGTTTGGCACGCTGACTGTAAAACCGAAGGTCTCGGGTTCGATCCCCGGCCGGATCAAACTAGGAAACGAACTTTGTGTCTTGGGTCTGGGATATTATATATGATGTATTTATTGTATTAAATCTATCGTCGAATTAGATTTGTACTTAGTATAGGGCTAACGAGATCTATGCAATATGTCCATAAATGTTATATTATTACAAGTTTTTTAATTGACATCATGGAAATAACTCGTGTTAGATACGGTAAGGGAAAAATGGAAAGAACAAAATGGAGAAAGGAATCCCGTGTCGAAGCGGGAATCTGTGTAAGCCATGCGAAGCTAGGCCAAGTATATTCGGTCTCTCTTAAAACATGAAAGAATACCAGCCGTTTCTTACCGATTGAAACCGGATTGATATTACAAAATGAAATG
Source organism: Yponomeuta sedellus (assembly GCA_934045075.1). NCBI lineage: Eukaryota > Metazoa > Arthropoda > Insecta > Lepidoptera > Yponomeutidae > Yponomeuta > Yponomeuta sedellus. Next base: position 10,300,839 of record OW203744.1, on the reverse strand, counting down.
CTCACGAAACACGGTTAGAACATCTTATGTACAATACAGTGAGCAACCTGTAACCTAACCTAACATAACGTAGTTAGTTAGACCTGAGATTTCCCCACTTAGCCTCATAGTTGGGCTATTGTACGTAGCAAGCGCTGAGGTACGCTAACACCTCAGACACTAGGGTTTCCTTACGATGTTTTCCTTCACCGTCAGCGAGTAGTATTGATACCATAATTTCACAAATGTACATAACTTAGAAAACTAAGTCATTGGCACATGCCGGGGTTCGAACCCACGACCTCCCGATTTAGAAGCCGGCGTTCTACACCGCTCCGCTACCACCGCTCTTAACATAACCTATTCGAAGACCTACTATAAACCACAGAGATCAATAGGATTCCCAACCTGAGAAGATTGCTTAATAAATAGTGATGAATCGCCTTAACGTCTCCACGCTCCGTAGCGTTGTTTGTCTGTCTGTCGTAATGTGCGCGTGTTTATTCATAGAACTATACCTATACAGACCAATGCACAACAGTTGGGGCGGCGGTTTCTATAATAGAAAGCATTGGCTTGGATTAAGTTTGGGCAATAACTTTTGTTTTAAAAACCTATTTGGAGGCTAAAAATTCCACCCATGCCGGGATGCCGGGTGATGCAAATTACTTCAGCCAGATGTCGCTGCCTGTACGTAATACAGAGAATATTGTAAAGAGGTTCGAAATTTCACTGATGCCGGTGAGTCGCCAATTAGCTCAGTTGGAAAGAGCGCTGGCACGGATAGCCAGAGGTCGCGGGTACGAATCTCGGCATGGGTGGAATTTTTAGCCTCTAAATAGGTTTTTAAAATTGTCCTTAGCACGGGTTAGTGCATTAAAAATAATAATAACTTTTGTTTTGTTACATTTTATTGCAAAAATATGGTAGTCGTTATGCCAAGTCAGAGGGCTTAGAGGGGCTTAAAAACTTCTGACAGTAAGACCAGCCACTAGTCTTGTAAGCCTCCACCAATCCGGGCTTGGCCCCCGTATGTAACTATGGCCTATACCTTCCTCAGGGAAGAGACCCGTGCCCCTTAGTGGGGACGTAATGGGTTGATGATTAATGATTGCAAAAAATATAATAAGACTGTGACCTGCCAGCATCGTGGCAAGCGGCAGTCCCTGGTCTCTGCCTACCCCTCTGGGATACAGGCGTGAGATTATGTTATGTTTTTTTTTATAATAATACTAGCAGTGCCCCATTTACCTGCGGTTTATCGATTTTCCCATGGAAGTAATATAGCTAACTCCATACTACTAAATTATATTAAAATCGCTACAGCTGTTTAAGTGAGACTCGTTAATGGGTTGTATAGGTAGCTGGAAAAACTTGCTGTGGATCGGGACGCCTGGACAGAGGAAGTTCAAGAGGGCCGCAAGACCTGCGACGAAGTATAGTGCTTGGCACTACTTGCAGTAGAGCCCTGTAGCTTTCGAATCGGACTTTTTTGTCACTCAAAAGTCTCAAACTCTTAGACACTGCTTAAATCGTTCGTAACGGACGCAAATGCGTATGATGAGAGATAGATATAAGAAAGGAAAGTCACACTACCAGAGAGCTAGACCATCGAGCCAGGGAGCCAATGCAAAGCTACAAATATCTACGCGTAGGTACTATGTTATTCATTAGTAGTCTATCCAATTTTTTCGAACGCTTTAATTGCCGGCTTAAAATTGACGAATGCAAGCAAACACAGGTCCCTAGCGTAGTAGGCACTGTATAGATACAACGTGGGGGTGGCAGCGCATTTGCAAACGTCCCTCGTCCCCCGCAATCGATGCGTTTGCACATACCCCGATTCAGTGCACTTCGGTAGAATCGAATTATAGTTTCTCTTAGTGTCTCGCGATGCTTATACATAGTTACATATTAAACGGGTCTAATTGCGATGGTGCCGGCTGTCATGCAATGACAGTCGTTAAGCCATGTCAGAGGCCTTATGGGCGGCTTCTTCTGACGGTAAGCCCCGCCACTGTCTTACAATCCTCCACCAACCCGGACTTGGCCCCCGTGGTGGAGTATGGCCTAACCTTCCTGCGATGCAGAAAAAGACCCGTGCCTCAGCAATGGGGACATACAAGGGTTGATCTCGAACATTTTGTTGATAGATGCAAAGACCAAAAGTTTTCCGTCACTTTGGAAATCGTGGCCAATCTAATCGAAACGAACGTGAATACAGTCAGTCACGTTACCGGGAGCTTCAAGGGGGAGGGTGGGCATCCCCTCTGCAGTGGTCACCGATATGTATATACCCGTAACTCGTATCAGGCTTGGCATAAGAGCGAGTTTCGAGGGGAATATCCGGGCGTTGCTTACTCTACCTTTTGGGTTGTTACTGATGTGCGTTGAAGGGAATATTGATGGAAATGTTCCCAGAATTGTTCCCTTCAGTAAACGCGTCATCTTATATTGGGAACATTCCTGAAAACGTCAAAATGGAGAATTAAATTTGGTCTTGGGGTCAAATAGGCAACAAAATTATTAATTCTAAAAATTTTTAGAAGATTACATTTGACATTTCACACGACATCATCGTCATCATCATCAGGCTATACTAGTCCACTGCTGGACATAGCCCTCCCCTAAAGAGCGCCACGTTATGCTATCATAGGGACACAAACCGGGGGGTGGGCAGCAGCGCTCCCTGCAGTACAATTCCACCGGACTGCGATCCCCAACCCGCATGCCCAGCGTGGGGATTATGGGCACTACCCCCTATGATTTCACACGACATAATATCAGTTAATTATGTATTGAAGGAATAAAAATATTTTTATCTTATCTTATTCAGGAAGTTATACTCATATTACTCATTAAAATATTCTTCATCATCGCGTCAGCCTACCCTTCCCACTGCTGGATAGAGACCTTTTCCTCATCACGCCATCTTTCGCGGTCTTTCGCCATCCGCGTCTACGAGCCTTCTGCCGATTTGGCCATATCGTCCGACCGTCAACTCTGACCATTTTTCTCTTTAACCTAATACTTCAGTTGCTTTCGTACTCTATACATTAGTCCGATGCCCAGCATGGCCAACTACCATATTACTAATCGGTTAGACTAAAATTTCCCGCCACAGATTACTAAACACTACGCTAGACAAAACGTTACACTCGACACCGATGTCCTGCGGCACTGCTGTTATATCGATCTGAATAGCGATCGAAATGATATCGCCATCTTTCTTTGTATAGCGAGTAAGAGCGCGACGCGACTTTTTATCGCGATCTCGCGGTTGATGCAGTGATCGTATACCTCCGAGCTGATCTGATACATCAGATAGATTCAATAATTTTCAGGAATATTGCGCGTAGTGGGAATAGCTTCCACCCGTAGCCCATCACTAGACGCAGTAGTGTCCCGATAATTAAAATCTGATAGCATCCCTTGTTATCCTGCCCAGGGCCCGTTATATGGCTTCCGGGCGGGCAAATTGATCATTTGAGGGATGCGCATTGTCAATGGCTTACCATGGTTCTGTTTGTCGGTTTTTGGGAACAATTATATTTTACTCCATTAATTACGTTTCATGCGTTAATTTGCAGCACGATTTGCTGGAGCTACACAAGAGAACTGGTTCAAAGGCGTTATAATAACTATTAGACTACTCGTAGTAGCATATCTACTAGAGAGGATTGCTTTGTTAAACTGTTTTACAACAAATAGAGATCTTATGGGCCTGTTTCTTAACTCACTTGTCCCTAAATTAACATTTTTTGTACCATCGACATAAAATTTGGTATGCATCATATTTTGATATTAAATAATGAATAAAAAATGACGAAAAAATTATTAGACTGCTGGAAAAGTCGGAAAATGCCGTGTCGTAAACGACACGGTAGGGAAATTCACTACTATGATGATGATTCAGTAGGTTCACATAATGATTGAAGACAACCTTTATGAAGAATATTAAAAAAAAGATAATGAAAGATTAAAAGCTGTGTAAACTCTTTTATTACACTTTTCCCAATATTATATTAAATTATATTAATTGGTAGGGGTGTGATACTTCTCAAAACAGGTCTTGGGGTGCAGAGTTACATCACATTTTATGCAATAATAATTTGCACTTTTATGGCACACGCCACATCGCAAACGATCTTCTCTATGCTTTACTAAGTGACCTTTGTGAGTACTGTTCTTCTCCAGGTAAACTTTGTGAAGGCTTGTCACCCCTGATACTATCTGTTTTCTTGTTCATCTCAAGAAGAGTTACAGCAATACTTCTTCGGAATTTCAAATGGTCCCACTTTCCTCAATTTTCTTTATACAATTGCAAACAGTTATGTGTAGCCATATCAAGGCTGATAAGTGAAAAATACCACTTTTTCGCTCTAATACTAGTCCTATTTGGCTGATATTCTGATCTGAGAAGTCTACGCCGCCCATGTTTTCATTGTAAGCCTTTATCGCAGCAGGTTGGTCTATAAATACATTTTTTTTTGCTTCTGATAAAACCATTTTACTTTATTGACAGGCAATACTTTTGCAGCATTGATTCAACAGTGACAACACTATCGTCATAGTATAAAGCTATCGTCATTCCACTTGCACACTTTAATATTTTCTGCTCTTGTGCATTTGTATTTATATGTGCTACGCTCAGATTTTTGCACCTCTTTATTTGGAGGCAAAGAGCATTTAGACAACCGATTCTCTCTAACTGTTCATGTAGATCGTATTGCTTCCTCGGCTTGAATATGACCAGGAACATTTATTTATGGTTGTGCAAAAGAGCCTCCAGATACGTCTTTACCAATGCGCCTCCTTTTAGAAAGTTGTGCTAAGGATATATTATATTCGTCATCACTATCATTCGAGCAGTCTCCGTGCTCAAATTCAGCAGGTGCTCTGAGTTGGCACCCAGGGAGGTTTTGTAGAAACACAAAGTTTTCGTCACCAGAGTCCTCGTCGGTGACTTCGGCGTTACAATCTGCTGGTGGCATGATAATTATCGAGTCTGGAACTTCCTCTTCATCATTTTGCTCCAATTCTTCCAGTATCTCATTGAGAGAAAGTAGTTTTAAACCTTTCCTGCAACAAATATACAATATTTACAGTATGGGAATATAATGTCGTCATAGTAGTATATTTGCCTACCGTGTCTTATACGGAACAGACAAAATAACAAGAAAATACTCAAGTATAATGATACAAAATAACCAATCTTTTTACAGATACGAAGTGTACTGAAACCTAAAATTTGGGCCTATATCACACATACATAAAAAAACACATATAACACTATGTCACTTACCTTGAATCACTCATTGCAATAACCGCAATATTTAATCTTATTTCGCACAAAACCAACCAAATGTTGTTCACTGTTGACACTTCACAATAGCTGACTAAGCCCTCGACAGTAAAACCCACCATCGAAAAAAATTTCAAACTACCTTCATAAAGATCAATATTTTTTTTAAGTTGGTGTGTCGTATTCGACACGGTAGGGCCAAGTGGGTTGAGTATTTCACACTTAAGTAACGTTCTGTCATGCTCTTTGCTGTGAAATTCGTAGAGACAGCACTACAGTTAAGTGTTTACTTAGCGAAATACTCAATTTAGAAACTGGCTCATTGTACCTACAAAGAGATGTTGAGATGATACACAAAATAGTAGATTGCTTAACGAGGGTAGAAAGGAATCAATTCCCGAGGTATTTAGACGGCTATAGTCCGAGTAGAAATTGATTCTTTTACCCGTATTGGAAAATAAAAACTCATTTTTAATATTCAAATCTTAGCATAACACGATTAATACCTATTTTTTTGAATTCCGTCACAATACTATAACAGATTAGTACCCGCCAATTTAAGTCGACTTTTTAAATTTTAAATATGGAACTCACCTTATTCCGCTTAAAGAAGTTTGCGCTAAATTCACACTGGCTAATGGCTGTTTAGAAACTCACATGGCCGCAGCATTTTTTTTTAATTAGTTTTTTTTAAAAGCCTATTTATTAGAAAAACTCTTCACAACTGACAATAGTTCTATTTTTAAAGTTCATTCCCGCCCTTGGGTGGGAAGTAATTTGCATGAGTTTTCTGTAATTTGTATGAGTTATCTCTCCCTATGGAGGGAAGCAGCATTTTCCACCCAATAATCAGATCAAAACAACACTACTTTCCGAGTATGAGAAATGAAAAAGAAAATTCCGAAAATATTTCTTGTCCTTAGAGTCATAGGCCAGTTCCTTGAAGGAATTGGCTTACCATACGTACTGGGTTGTGGGGCGGTGGTAGCGGAGCGGTGTAGAACACCGGCCTCTCAATCGGGAGTTCGTGGGTTCAAACCCCGGCATGTACCAATGACTTTGTTTTCTAAGTTATGTACATTTGTGAAATTATAGTAGCAATACCACTCGCCGACGGTGAAGGAAAACATCGTAAGGAAACCCTAGTGTCTGAAGTGTTAACGTACCTCAGCGCTTGCTACGTACAATGGCCCAACTATGAGGCTAAGTTATTAAGTTGCTAAGGCTAAGTTAAAACTATGATTAAGGAATACTATCTAGCTAGTGTTATGTAAAACTGCTGTTATTTGTAGTACTGTTCTGCAATTGTTGGTACTTTATTTATGTCCTGTACATATATTGTTATGCCTATAAATGTATGTATTTATATAAAATATATATTTATTATATCACTTTCTAATTATGTATATGCATTATTTGTATGTATGTATTTAGGGTTAGTATAATTATTTTCTTAATTTAAGCATATTTTATTCAAATGTATCTGAAATATTTTGTTTTATTTGTACATCGACTTCCTTCTCCAATAAATTACTCCAGTCCATCCAAAGGTTGTCTGGAAGAGATCACTTTTAGTGATAAGGCCGCTGTCTGTACTCTTAGGTTAAGAAATATCTGTGTAATTTCCTTTTTTATGTACAATAAAGTGTTCTCTATCTATCTATCTATCTGTCTATCTATCTATCTATCTATCTATCTATCTATCTATCTATCTATCTATCTATCTATCTATCTATCTATCTATCTATCTATCTAAGTGCGGAAATCTCAGGTCTAACTGACTAACTGTACCGGGTTGTGATGGAAGTTTCTTCATGCATGATACATCCACCTTCTCTTGATTAAAATTTGCCAAAGTAGCTTATTTTTAGACTTTCTTCTATAATTTTGCAGGGCACTATACTATAGTACGCTAAATGAAAATGTGTGCCCGTGAATAGGCAAAATTCTTAGACAAAAATAGAATCTCAATATTAACTGACAATTAGGCATACCCCAAAATTTTGATAACGACTTCAACGCGTGAAGAAAATAGAGTGATTTGTATGATTAAGACTAGTTTCGTTTTAACATCATTGTCTTACATCCTAATCAATGGTCCTTGAGTTGAATCGAAACAGTAATAATTTACTGCCTTGCTAAAATCTACAACTCTACACGATTCGTGATTGCACCTTTACGTTCGATTGCATCAGATGACCTGGATACTTCCATAGCCAAGGTTGAACCATGGATGCGATTAATAAAAGCCTCCATTTTGGATTTAGGAAGTACCTAATAAAACTAGGTACAGTACTACACATCATAAAAGTCCCTTCGGGAATCTACGTTCGCGCAGACTAGGAAGAAGTGTAACGAAAGTACCCGAAGCTATAAGTACATTCAACATGATATTTAACCCATACGGATAAGGTGCAGAATTGATTGCCGCAGTAGCGCTACCTATTTCGCTCACGCTTATATTGCCAAACTAATAGTCACCTGCATCGATGACGTTGAATCAACCAATAGCAACAAAGGCGCGCGGCCTGCCATAAAATGAAACTATCTGATTGGTCGATCAACTTGCCGCACATCCAAAATTTGGTCATCTGCGCAGGTACATCCGCGAGACTTATTTCTTGTGTAGCACTGTACGTATATGTTCAGATTCCATGAGGGATTAAATACTGTAATGGTGTAAAAATACAATGACTTGCATCCTTGTGCCAATTCGTTTGTAATGCAGCAATAATGTACGCTTTACAGCACTTTAACAATAACCTACAGCTCTTAGTGCACTTTGAATTGATACTAGATTCTAACAAAAATATAACTTAAAATACTTTTTGTGGAATGTAGTACGAGTAAAGCGTCGGGCGGAGACCTTGGCCGAAGGATTTAGCATGAGAATCGGGTACTATTGTGTTATGTTTGGACGTTTGTTGTTAGGCACGGTATCTGTTTTCTAAAGACATATTTATCATTGTTACTTGAATTCAAAGGGCTCGTTTTAGGGTCACTTGCATTACCATAATTGCCTTATTGCTGACTTATTGTTCTGAGACTTCTTGCTTAACAGTTCACTAAGCGACTGAAAAAGTATTGAAACAGCAGAAAATTGTCGAAAAAATTTTAGCCAATTTTCAGGAATAATGAGAGTCACATGGTAGTGTATTATATACCTAAGTATTGCCTCCTGACTCCCCTCCCTACTTTTATAAACAAACCAAAGGTTGACTGGAAGTATTCTACTTCATGCTACTTAGCATTAAGTGCGCCATGGTATTGGCGTTTTGTGCAATAAAGAATTTAGTGATAATAATCATTTCGAAGTTGAACAAAGAAATTAACAGCACGTTTGTTTGTTACAGCCATGAACCGGAGGGCGGCGGCGGGCGGTGCGGGGCGGAGGGCCTAGCGCGCGCCATGCAGCCGGCAGCGCCCGGGGGCTCGCCCAAGCGGCAGCCAAGCGCAGCCGCCGCGCAGGGTGAGTTACTGGGCATTGTAGTGAGTTACTGTGCTCGGCACTGGGCATTAGGCAAGGTCTAGAATGTTACATGCAGTCGACCGCACGTGAGGAATGCCATAGAGACTGGCAGCCTGAGTTAGTTACCTGGTCCGGAGTAGCCGTTGAGAGGCTGCGGTAGATGAGGGCCTCAATTCTGTTAGTGCATTACACTGCACACAGATAAATGGATGGGTCACGTGACGTGTTTTTTAGCGTCTAGAAGGTTTGATACGTGTGCGGGCTCAAAACAGCAATGAAATGAAATCGCCACGTTCGTGCAATTCTCATTCTACTACAATGCATTAACAGAATCTAGGGCCAGGGGGCCGATTCTGTGAATTGAAAGCGTATACGCAAAATATTCGAAGACATTTTGTCGAATGAAAATAAGATAAGATAACTCGACAGAGTCATTAGACATTTAATTTCTCATTCGAATTCAATCTAGCATGGCGTTCAGAATACAGATTTTGACTGTCGCTCGACTTTTTACGTAGAATTCCAAGTCGTACTCCTTAGAGTCGTATACGACTTATTTGCTAATGAAGTGAGACTTGGCTCCCAGGGCTTGCCTAAGCGGCAGCCGAGTGTAGCAACCGCGCAGAGTGAGCTTCCGGACACTACTGGGCGTTTCAGTGAGTTATTGTGATCCGCAGTGTGCATTGGGCATGGCTTAAGGCGCCAAGCAACTTGGCGTGGGTTGAGCTGCATGGCCCACAGTTGAAGCGCGTCGAGTACTATTCAACGCCTGTGTTAGCATTTTATTTACATAAAAAAAACATTTGTCATTTTAGTATTATCAATATACCCTTCATCAAAACAAACATTTCTACGCCTTTTTCCCATCAGAGTTTGTCCAATATCAACCACGTTCGCCAGCCCTCGTCACGCACAAACACGTCCTTTACTGCTCCATACTTTCAATTAATATTGTAGTGTTGCTATATTTGATGTCGAATAATGTGTCCATTCCATGAGGTGCACAGCAAACTTGTTAGGTTAAACTTTAATTTCGTATTCTATTTGTGTAACCTTGCTCTGTGGTGTCGGCTTAAAGAATAGTACCAACGCAAATTCTTCCCGCGGGTTTCGTAAAAAGCGACTAAGGGACACAAACCGAGAGGGTGGGCAGCAGCGCCCCCTACAGTACAATTCCACCAAACTGCGATCCCCAACCCGCATGCCCAGCGTGGGGATTATAGGCATTACCCCCCAATGATGGCACAACCTTGCGCTATAGCGCTCATTAGGGGAGGGCTATGTCCAGCAGTGGACTAATGTAGCCTGGAGAGAACCTTCCCTATGCATCTAAATAAATAAACAAAATTTCCTTCTCATCAGCGCTGGCCGCCAATGATCAGTCGACGCTGAAGGTGCACCTGCCCAACGGCGGGTTCAACGTGGTGCGTGCAGCGGGCGGCGAGGAGGATGTGCGGTCCGTGCTGCGACTGCTGGCAGCGCGTCTGGCTACCGGGGAGCGAGTGTTCGCGTCATGCTACGCGCTACGGGCGCGGCGGCTCACTACTGGGAAGGTAAGGTTGCCCATGCCCAATGCAAAGTTCGGTGCCCAACAGTGAGTTCTATGTACTGTGACCATACTTCTTTCTATCTAGTCGGCAGGCGCTGCTGTCTAGTCAAGTTTGAATTATTTTAAAGGAAATCGTTACGTTCTGTTCAGGTGGGAGTCGTCTCGAGACCCGCAATTAGGCTAGGGTGTCGATGAAAAGTAAAAATAAAGAAAAAAGTATTATTGCTTTAATTCAGCGTTTCAATAACTAGATCGCTATAGACGTTGTGCTTAAGCCGACCAACATACATGAGATAGATGGAGAACACTTTTACACACTTTATGAGTTGTCTGCATAAAACATGGGAGGATAACCAAGCTAACTAGCTTAATGGCTGCCTAGCCATATTTGGTTTACATTTATTATAATCTAGCTGACCCGGCGAACTTCGTACCGCCTAACACTCGATTCTTATTTTTTTATAATTTTTCTCTTCGTAACAACAATCCTCGTCCTTTAAGGAATATTGTAAAAAAAGAATTACCGAAATCGGTTCAGCTGCTCTCGAGATTTGCGCTTACCAATATATTCAGCGATTCATTTTTATATTATAGAATAAATCTTTCATAACAATCGCTAATAGGCATTACCAAACAGATTAGACGATTGATTTAGTTAGAAACTTCTTTTTCTTCTTCTTCAGGCTATATTATGTAGTCCACTGCTGGAAATAGCCCTCCCCTAATGAGCGCCATAGTGCCCTGTCTTCAGCTTGCCGCATCTAGCAACTGCCGGCAGTTTTTCGCAAAACTTCATCACACCTGGTCGGAGGGCGTCCTACACTACGTTTGCCGGGTCGCGGTCTCCACTCAAGAACACGTTTACTCCAACGGTTGTCGATTCTTCGCGAGATATGGCCAGCCCACTGCCACTTCAGCTTGCTGATTCTCTGAGCTATGTCGATAACTTTGGTTCTCTGTCGGATGCGAATCCTATCCTTCAGAGAAAGTCCAACCATATCTCTCTCCATAGCTCGCTGAGCGACTTTGAACTGGTGGACCAGCCCTTTCTAGTTAGAAACATTAAAGTGCATTTATGGGCTTGCGGAAAATAATTCACTTATTCAACTTACGTCCCTTATTCAAATTAAGTGGAAAACTATCTACTAGTTTTGAAAGCTAATACGCAGGGTCGAAATTTTGTAGAGACGGGCGTGTTCCGAAGGGCTTAGTTGTTAAGAACGCTGGCACGGTATGCTAGAGACCCGGTTTTGAGCCGAGCTTTGGACCTGAAATTTTCTTTCTATGAGAAGTTCTTTTATTAATCATGGGACTCACGTTGAAGATAAATTGAACACAATATTATAATCTCCTTCCTTCCTGCGATGCAGGAAGAGAAGTGCCCCAGCAGTGGGTATAAACAAGGGTTGATATCGAATATAATCCCCCGCTAAATTAACAGATCGTATATTGCACCATCCTCAGATCCGCTGGATCCACCAGGATACGCCGGTGCCGGAGCTGCAGACGCGCTGGCCGGCCAGCGAGTGGCGGCTCGAGCTGCGCGTGCGATACCTACCGGCCAACCTGCGCGCGCTCTGCGACCGCGACAGGGTCACCTTCCATTACTACTACGACCAGGTCAGGTCTTTGTGGTTTTGCCCAACTAGTTAGTTAGACCTTAGATTTCCTTACTTACTTACACCTCCTATGACTCAATACTCGATATTGTTTTGCACTGTCAACCGGTGCTAATTATGATTTTTCGTATCCTACGCGACTTCCACGACACAGGCTGTGCCTAGTGTGGGAGTTGCAATTGATCATCACTGTATTCCTAGACTAGAAGTTTTTTATTTTATTTTATTTTTACTTAGCTCCATAGTTGGGCCGTTGTACGTATAGTCTGTTAGCTTTTAGAATATACCTAGGGGTCCAGAGTAGGCTTCGATTTTCGCCAATTTTCGCCGGTTGTCGTACTGATGATAGAGTTCTGATTTCAAAATTAAGTGTCATATTAGTTCCGATATTTCAATTACGCGAATATATCCGATTCTATCCGATAGCAGCCGAGGTATATTCTAAAAGATAACAGACTATAGCAAGCGGTGAGGTATGTTAACACTTCAGACATTAGAGTTTTCTTACGATGTTTTCCTTCGTCAGCGATTGGTAATGCTACCTGTAACTTCACAAATGTATGTAACTTCGAAAACAAAGGACATTCGGTCCCCCGAGATTCGAACCCCCGACCTACCCAATAGTAGGTTCGGCGTTATGCATTACTCAGCGGTGGGTTCGAGACGTCGGCAAGAGTGATAAGACTGCCACCGGCACCTACCCAGCTGGAATCAGTAACGTGTGTTGTCCAATTCAGTTTCTTTTAAATTATGCACTGCAGAGTGCCTATTTCCACATGTTGATTTTAGTAATCGCATTAATCGCAATCGCATCGCAATAAATTTATTCTCTTTTCCCTAGCTTAATTTTGCATTAAATTTATTTTTATATTAATTACTTTGTTTTTTTGTAAGCTATTGTTGAAAAGTAATATCGATTCGGATTGATCGTATCCTAGTATTTTGAGAAATATAAAGTTTTGATCACCACGGTAACCGAATGAGTAGGACTCTCCGTAATACGGGTTTTTTACCCAGTACGGGCTCTTCACCCTTTTCTAAATTGTTATATTTCGTAATAAATATTTATATTATATTTTATTGCAGGTTCGACACGACTACCTCAACGCCAATCATCCGATGGTGGACCAAGATTTGGCTGTATCAATATGTTGCTTAGAAATAAAGTAAGTTTCATAGAGTTTTTATGTATGTTTTGACCCTTACAAAGAAGAACAACTAAAGAACCACATTCAGTTACCAAAAATTACAATACTTTGATATAGGTGGCATGGCAACTGAAGTATTAGATTTAATATGACTTGAGAAAAGATTGACAAAGTGGACTATTTTTTTCCCGCTGCCTTTTTCTTTTTCTACACTAGGGCCCGAAGGCAGCGACTTACATTTTACATTATACATTAACATTCAGTAAACAGAATGTAAATTCTTTACGTTCAAATAAATAAAATTTATTTCGTGTTATTCATTTCACTTCAAAGATAAGTTGTTTTTGCGTACATAATTTATGAAACGATTGGTAAAAATCTATTTCAAGAACGTAATTGAGTTATTCCTGTGGCCTGTAGCAGGACCGAGCTCCTGCAACCCCAAAATAAAAAAAAATATCTAAAGTTCCTAAAACTTTTTTCACAGATACTTCAGCAAAGACATGCAAATCTCCATGGACAAGAAGTCCAACATTGAATATCTGGAGAAGGAGTTTGGACTGCACAAATTCCTGCCCAAATCTGTGCTGGAAGCCATAAAACCGAAGGTGCTGAAGAAGGCAATACAGCAGCAGTTCAAAAAGGTACGTTAGGTGCTGTAGGAAAAACTATAAACAGTAAAACGCGTTGATTAGCTGCGAAACTTCATTAGGATTTCCATCGTCATCAGCAATGATTATTCCTCTGATGTAATTATAAATAGATTTGCCTTGTGTGACTGGAACTCAAATTCAAATAAATTCTACATTCTTGTTTTGAGCAAGTGCTGATACTAATAGTTTATTTCATAAAATAGTTTCCCATTAACATCTCCAGTTATTGTTAAAACTTAGCTGAAGGAACTAACCAATAACATTTTTATATTAAGTGGCTTTATATTTAGTGGAAGACATTTTAGTATTAAACTTCTGTTGCTGAACTAGGCCAAGCCTACGGTTAAAGCATACAGAGCCGCACCCCACGGTTAGGACTAAATTTTGTTTTAAATATATACTTACTGACACTAATTACTCATTGTCTTTGATATCCAGGTGGCAAACCTTTCTGACACGGAATGTATGCTGAAATACCTCGAGACGATGCACACGCACTACGGCTACGACCGAGAGACCTTTACTGGCGCGCTCGGTACTGGCTGGGCCATTCCCGTAGAACTGGCCATTGGGCCCGATATCGGTGAGTACTGGGCTATTGAAGCGCATTGCATTATAAACTGGCAGACCTCTTCAACCCGAAATGTTTGTCGAAATACCTCGAGACGATGCATACGTACTACAATTACGACCGAAAGACCTTCACCTTGGCACTTACTGGGCTATTCTCGTGGAACTGGCCATTGGGCCCGATGTCGGTGAGTACTGGGCTATTGAGGCATATTGAAATTCACACTAGTACACAACTCCGATACGAAATGTATGTTGTCACACGTCGAGACGATGCACATGCACTGCGATTACGACTGAGAGACCCTTACCGGCGCGCTCAGCATTGGTTGGGCCATTGCCGTGGAACTGGGCATTGGGCCCGATATTGGCGAGAACTGGGCTATTGAAGTGCATCTATCGCTATGTGTATATTGAGGTGCATTACTATTGCAATTGGTAAAGTCAGCCAACGGTGTAGGTTGGGCGAATCACGCAGAACTAGCCATTGGGCCTGTTAATAGATTACACATTTGAACATTCTTGTGGAACTGGTCATTAGGAAAACAACGAAAGACTTCGGTTCTTCGACTTATGCGACCAGCCCACTGCCACTTCAGCTTGCTGATCCTATGGGCTATGTCAGACACCTTAGTTCTTTGGCCCATTGTTTCATTTCTGACCTAATCCATCAACGAGACTATATCTACAGAGAACCTGGACTAAAACGTTGGCCTCTCTCCTTCCAGATATATCGTACGTGTCCCACAAGGCGGGCGAGCCGCCGACGTATACGAAGATCGCATCCTTCAGTGACATCGTCGCAGTGCAGACCCTCAAGTCCAACTGCACGCAGTCGCAGACGCAGGTACGTTGAGATTCCACTCTTGCTGTACAGGGTGATAAAAAACAGTAGTCCGCTTGCTCAGAAAAACAAGCATACTGTACACCAAAACAAAAATTTGACCCGTAAATTGTTGCTAATATTTTTTTAGGTTATTAAAGTGTCAATTGAGTTAGGTAACAGAGTAACATACAGCGTTCTTATGTTACGGAGGGCAAAAAAACTTATGCTTTCTTATCCTATCTTTATCTCTCACTAGCCGTGCCCTGCGGTGTTACCCGCGCGCTATCGATTTTCCAACGCGATTGAGATATTTTAATTCCCGCAGTAAAACGTAGCCTATGTGTTAGTCCAAGGTGTCAGCTAACTCCATATCAAATTCAAATTAAATTTATTAAAATTCCTCCAGCCGTTTAGAAGTGAAGAAGGAACAAACATACACACTCAGAAACTTTCACCTTTATAATATTAGTGTGATTTGATAGTGATTATGATAGCGATGACGTAATTCTAGTCTAAGGTCAGTTCTGGTCAATGGTAATCCACCATCCAGTAGGTACTTATAATATTAATACGAGGGTTGCTACTTATGTATGCGGAATAGAAAAAACAAACAAATGTATATGGCTAAATATGCTTTTATTGTTTTTCAAAGTATTCTCCACTATGATCGATGCACTTTTGCATTCGATGAAACCAATTTGTAAAACACTTTTTCCACTCTGATTGAGGTATCTCCAAAACGTGCTGTTTGAACGCATCTACGGCATCTTCACGGGTCGAAAATCGTTGACCACGAAATTTATTCTTTACATTTGGGAATAAATAGAAATCATTGGGAGCCAAATCAGGGCTGTACGGTGGATGACCCATCAATTTTATTTTTTGACCATCCAAAAATGTAGTTGTTTCCTGAGATGTATGACAGCTGGCATTGTCATGGTGAAGTATGATTCTGCGTCGCTGGTTGTTTTGGCGTATTTCTTCAAATACTTCCGGCAAACAAATGGTCGTGTACCACTCCGAATTAACCGTTCTGCGATTCTCCAGTGGTATTGTAGCCACATGGCCATTAATACCAAAAAATCAGGCCACCATTTACTTTACAGTGCTTTTTGCACGAGCCACTTTCGTAGGGTTCGGCTCATTTTGAAACACCTAAACAGTTGATTGTTGTTTTGTTTCGGGATCGTACGCTTAGATCCAGGATTCGTCACCTGTGTAGATATTATAAAGGGATTTTGAGTCGCCTCCGTTGAATTTTTTTAAGGTTTTCTTGCATCATTCGACGCGAGCATCTTTTTGGTCCTGAGTTAAGTTGTGCGGGATCCAACGCGAACAAATTGTTTTTACAGACAAATGTTCATGTAATATTCTATGATTGCTCGTCATACATATGCCCAGAATAGCCTCTATCTCGCGTTACGTAACATGGCGGTCTTGCATTATTAGTTTTCGCACAGCTTCAATATTTTGTGGCACAACCACCGATTTCGGGCGACCTTCTTTAACTTCGTCCGTGAGCTTACTGCGCCCGCGATTAAACTCACTAAACCAGTGATACACAGTCGTTTTTGACGGAGCTTCATCACCAAAAGTCGAAGTTAATTGATCTACGCACTGTTGTTGCGTTAAACCACGTCGAAAATCGTAATAAATCATAGCACGAATATTTTCACGAGTGAGTTCCATTTTTTCAGCGATATGACATTTTAAACCCAACAAAAACCAAACACTAAGGTATATAAGAGAAAAATATTAGCGGCCAGTATTTAAAGAAAGAACGAATTTGACCATGGAGGTCAGACATTGCGTTTAAAATTATTGGAATCCCAGATTCCGCATACATAAGTAGCAGCCTATGTAAGGTTTTTTACATTGGTAAAAAAAAATCTTGGTCGAATCACGTCAGTCTGTGTTATTTCATGTTTCTGGTGTCCTTGCCTAGATACCATTGCACACAGACACCTTATGCCTTGGTAACTAGGATGTCCAGAAAGAGTAACATCCACACCCTGTCATATAACAACCAGACAAGTATAATCACAGTCGGCCTCGGTGGCGCAGCGGTTTCGCACGCTGACTGTAAAACGGAAGGTCTCGGTTCGATCCCCGGCCGGGTCAAACTAGGAAACGAAATTTTCTAGTTTGTCTCGGGTCTTGGATGTTATCTATGTATTTATTGTATTAAATCTATCGTCCAGATAGCACTTATAACACAGGTCATTTAGATGTACTTAGTATAGGGCTAACGAGATTTGTGTAATATGTCCATGAATATTTATTTATTTATCACAATGAAAAAAAATATTGTGATTTTAGCATTAACCAATACTTGTGTGAGTGTTTTCTCACACAAATATTGGTGTCGGTGGTGGTGTGTTCGTGTCTTGCTTCTGCTTGAAAAAGTGGGAGGGAGGGCGGTGCATTAACTAACCGCATGGTGCTTGTGGGACTTTTGGCGGAATTATATTTGGCGGCGGCTTATACTAAATTACAACAAATAGGGCCAATTATAGAACCTCACATTTATACAATACATAAAAGCGTAATGCTAAACATAAAACAAAGTTAGTTAGACCTGAGATTTTCGCACTTAGCCTCATAGTTGGGCCATTGTACGTAGCAAGCGCTGAGGTACGCTAACACCTCAGACACTAGGGTTTCCTTACGATGTTTTCCTTCACCGTCAGCGAGTAGTATTGCTACTATAATTTCACTAATGTAGATAACTTACAAAACAAAGTCATTGGTACATGCCGGGGTTCGAACCCACGACCTCCCGATTGAACAAGCCGGCGGTTTACACCGCTCCGCTACCACCGCTCCTGAACAAAAGACACATCATTATATACTTGTTCGCACAATCACCTAATTATAAAAAAAACCTCCATTTTTCCCGTCATATTTATAAATACTTATAGATAGATAGAGAACACTTTGTAGCATGTTCGCATTTATTACAATTTGTCGCTGCCTGTACGTAATACAGAGAATATTGTAAAGAGGTTCGAAATTTCACTGATGCCAGTGAGTCGCCCATTGGCTCAGTTGGAAAGAGCGCTGGCACGGATGGATGACCAGAGGTCGCGGGTTTGAATCCCGGCATGGGTGGAATTTTTAGCCTCCAAATAAGTTTTTAAAATATGTCCTTAGCACGGGTTAGTGCATTAAAAATAAATATAATTAGGTGAGAATGTGTTTGAACGTGGAAAGAAGAAAGTGAGAGAGCATTTGATGTCAATTTGTGTCGCTAAGGATCCATTTTGTGTCAACTTGACAACCAAAAGAGCCCGCGAATACTGGCCTTGTAAACGTCACTCACTGTTAGGCAAACATTTATTTTCCTTGTCTGTGAGTTAGGCGCTGAGCTGACAGAACGGAAAAGTATTGTATATAAATAAGTACCGTAAGTAGTTTCCTCATTAAATTGTGTTCGTTTGCTTTACAGAGCGGCAGTTCGTGTGGCAAAGCGGCGCTACAGTTGCGAGTGAAGGGGGCCACGGAAACCCTTACCATCACGTGCAGCAGTGTCGAGGTACTGTCACCCTTATCGCTCCGGATGATGATGATATAAACCCTTTGTATGTCCCCACTGCTGGGGCACGGGTCTCTTACCACATCGCAGGAAGGTCAGACCTTACTCCACCACGGGGGCCAAGTCCGGGTTGGTGCAGGATTGTAAGACAGTGGCTGGCCTTACTGTCAGAAGTTATCAAGCCGCCTATAAGGCTTAAATGGCTTAACAACTGCGATTAAGTGAGAGCCGGCGCCAGGAATAAAGTTTTGTTACGTTCGTCATCGAGTTACAGAGAAAAGCGTACTATCGCCCTTATTGTTCTTGGAATAAAGTTTGTTTTCGTCAATGTTCGCCTTGAAATCAGAAGCGTATCAGCTGGTTATGTAAGTTACTGAGCGAAGTTTGTCGCCAACCCTAGTTTTGGCAGGGCCAATCAATTCTCATAGACCAGCCCTCTTATCGTGAACCCGGCCAGATCCAACTTGCATGAACCGTCTTCGGAAAGCTCAAGTACATTTTTCACTCAACAATCCTTCAAACGCTGCAGGCCGGTCCTTTCCATCAGTGTCTACCTGTGGAGACCGTGAACAGGCTCAAAGTCGCAAAAGAGCAATGGAACGGTCGTTGCTCGGAATGTTTTAATTATTTATTTATTGATACTTCTTCTTCTTCAGTCCACTGCTGGACATAGCCCTCCCCTAATGAGCGCCATAGCGCCCTGTCTTATTGCACTTAAATAAAAAAATATATATGTGGCGGAATTAAGGCATCGGCATGTAAGGCGTTGACAGAGTAAGGAACGACACCATTCGCACCAACGTCATGAGATTGTTTACGTATTGATATTATTTATACAGAGTCTTTTATACATTCATTTATACAGTGGCACCTTCAATCAAACTAGATGGGTGAAGGGACCACTCGGAAGCTGCAGTGCCTGGGACATTGTTTAGATGGAGTAGACTTGCCCAGCACCTATACCATCCTGACAGCTTAGTCGGCTTAGCCTACAGGAACGACAAGTCGAAAGAGTTAATTTTATAAAGGTAGTGGGTTCGATTCCCATTGGAGGCGTACTTGAAGTGTACAATTTGCTTTAGCTTGTGATTTTCTGGCCTCTGCCATAGTACAGGGTATCCCAGTTTAGGACCAGCACAAGTGATTGTGTTGTGTGAAAGTAATTTTTTTATTTAATATTTTTGTAGGCTGCAGAGAGCTTGGCGGATTTGGTCGACGGCTATTGCCGGCTGGTGACGGAATCACCGACTTCTCTGTGGAACAGAACCAGTAAGTTATAGAAAAGAGTAGAAAATTCTACCGCCAATATAAATGAGACCAACTTGTCGAGAGAGAGCGAGAAAGTATATGTGTGTATGTGTGTGTGTTGTGTCAAACATCTTCATCTTCATCAAACCCTTTAATAACAGTTATTAAAAATTATACTAATTTTATTACAATCTCTGAATGTGTTAGATTGTGCGAGCGAGATAGCATGCCCAGCGTAACATGAGCCTTAATCAATAAAGTGGTGTCGACTGTACGAAAACTTGTTTATCTCATTTCAAGCAACCGTTTGGAAGTCACTTAACTGTCAGTGTAAAACAAGTAAGTATGAATTTGCGTCATACATATGTTCTCATTTTAAGGAATATTTTTCGATTTGCAGTGCCCATTCTCGAAGGAGGCCTTCACCATTTCGTAATTGTCCAAAACTTAGCACGAGAAAATTGAACTATAGACATTTTAGACGCATTTAAACTTTCATATTTTGGTGATTGATAGAGAACAATGGTTTAGGAGGTTAAGAGCGTTTAACACCCAAGTTTCTGTATAAATAACTAAGTTTATAATAATAGTTTTGGAGAAAAATTATTTAATATGAAAATTATAAACTAATTTAATTATTTAAGTGTGTCTAATGTGCCTGCAATTTCTAATTCCTATTCCTGTGTTTCCTACTTTGTCATACCCACTCTTAAAAAGTGTTTACTTATAAGTACAGTCCGTTAGCTTTTAGAATATACCTCGGGCTCTAGATTAGGCTTCGTTTTTCGCCGAAAGCACTCGAGTGTAATAAGACTTCCTGCTCTGTATAAAACTTTTCTTCACTATTTGGAAAAGTTATGTAAAGTTATAAATAGTAATACAAAATAAACCTTACGTTATTGCAATGTAAAGGAAGGCCAATGAGACGAGATAAAGAATGTAAACAAAGTTTCAGGGGTTCTAAACATTTTTATTTGAATAAATTATAGTTACACAAATTTCGGATTACTTATTCTAATCGCTGTCGTCTGTATTAGTCAAACATGATTCACCGGAAGAGTCCTAGGCTGTCTAGAGCCGCCAGGCTGTGATTCCATAATTAAAACCAACAATTAATTACAATAACAGCAAAAATCAACAAGAAAACTAACAGTAACGGATTAGTGAACACAATAAACTAAGTAAATACGGAAACGAAAAAATACGTATCACTTCGAACGCAATCTAAACAGGAATGAACTACTATAGTTCACAAAATAGTGGATGACACCAAATGGTTACAACTGCCGTACTGAAAGTTTTCCTGTACCACGAAATACGCAACGACAGCTGTCGTCGATCAAATGACGCCATTACCGCATACTTGTGACAAGGACAGAGATAATAATCGCTCACTATCGCAATGTAACTCAGTAACGGCCCGTTTGTTTACATTCTTTATCTCGTCTCATTGGCCTTCCTTTAATCGGTTCCATCCGACAGTAGCCGAGGTATATTCTAAAACCTAACATACCGTAACACCCTTAAATTCTGTTGCGTTCGTACTCTAAACGCCTTTATCGGAGTGGATAACATGTTCTCTCTCCCTCGCATCTCCTAAGTGTTCTCTCTCTCTCTCCCTCACAGCGGAAATGAGCAGCAGTTCCTCGGAGGGCAAAAGCGGCTCTTGGGAGGCGAACAGCTCAACGATGCTGTCCGAAGATTACGCAGAAATCGTCGACGATGACGCTGATTACTCCACGCCTGCAGGTAGACGGATTTGGACTTTATCGTGCTAGTAATAAAGTTCTAGGGCAGATGTGCTTACAACGTAACGTATTGTTACTTGCCAGAGTGCTTAGTGCGAGTTTTTTAACTACTCGATCGCGTTAACGTAAACTCATATTTCTATGGCATCGAGGAAGCACCACCTAGCGACAAGTATGGAAATTAAAATTGCTGAGTGCGAGTTGTAATGGTTTACGTTGAGAAGTGAATACGTTTACCAGCCAAAACACGAATAAACGCGAGTGCGAGTTTTACTGTGACAGCGTTTTGCCAGTTCGAACGGTTAATTTACTCATACTCAGTACTCAATGCTCGATTAACGCGGTAGTAAAGTTATTCGATTGGATCTGTCAAACTCCCAATAAGCACTCAGGGTTCTAGATTTGGAAGTAAAACGCCAATGACAACTTCTTAGGATTATTTATTCACGCACCTGTATGGGCCTATACGGCCTAGGTGGCCCGCCCAATTCCACTTCAGTTGAGGCGCTTTGTGGTGCTGACTAGCGGCACCGATGGAATAAAAATCAGACCTTGTTTTATTAAACTTTTTTTTTTCATAAGTAAACTAAAAAAAGTAAACTTTTTAAAAAAAAAATATTTTAATTTCTGTTCTAGTAACTGTTCGTTCGTTCCATAACTGAGGTCTATTCGTTTAACATAAGATACAATGTATATCAACATTTAAATGACTGTTTCTAAAATAAACTTAAAATAAGATAACTATTTTTGAACATACAGTCCAGAACGTTTTATCAATATCCTAGAACTTTAGTCCATAGGGAAGAGCGGGTGATAGTGCTCTTCCACTATAAAGGGAAATTTCCCGCCAGGCAGATCGTATGCCTGGGGACGGCTGGCGCCCAGGTGTTGTTAGTCGGACGTTATATTTATGGTATGTCATTGAAACACTGATTGCAGGAATGACGGAGTTTGTAGTGCGCGCGCAGAGTTGACATGTGCTCGCCACAAGCCGTTGTTGGCGGAAATCGATTAAAGTCCTAGGCTGTTGATCCTAGGTTCTAGACTGTAGGTTAAGATTTGTGTTACTTTTAAAAAAACGTGGTATAAAACAATTTCTGATTTTTATTCCATTGGTGGCGCCAGTTAGCACCCCAAAGTGACTTAAGGAGCCTACAGTTCCAATATAAACAATTTGGTTTCTTCTTGTTTGTTTCGCAGCAACATAGGCCGTTTTGTGTCTCTACCACTGTGTGTGTTTTAGGAATGTAATAAATGTTGTAATGTTGTTGTCATCCGAGACCACGGCACCTGTAAAAGTGCCGAAACGTTGGAAAATTGTAAAAATGTAATAAACGAGCATAAATCCGTATAAAAACAGTTTTAATAATGTTGTACTTGTTTGCAGTTCGCGATTACGAACTAGTTCGTAACCAGATCGAGCTGACTGGCATCATTGGGGAAGGGCAGTTCGGTGATGTGCACAAAGGTATTTTAAAATGTCTTGTGTAAATTGACTTTTTTGCTTCTTATGGAATAGTTATTTGAATAATTATATTTAATAATTATATTTTAATAATTATATTTTAATAATTATTTTTAATAATTTATATTTTAATAATTATTTTTTATAATTTATATTTTAATAATTACTTTTAATAATTATTTTTTAATAATTATTTTTAATAATTATATTTAAATGATTATATTTTCATAATCATTTTGATAATAATTATAATAATTAGACTGCACAAATGAAAGGAACACTTACATTTTTTATTCATTTCCAAATTTGGACAATCTCGGCATACACTATTAATTTGTCCTATTCAAATTATTGTCTCCAGAATATTTTATAGCATATATCTCAACAAGAAGAAAAAAAAATCTGCTAAAAAAATTTCATGCAATAGGAAGAAGCTCTAGTTTCCATATAAAATTCCCTGTATTCTGGATTATCCCCGACAAAACGGATGATATTAATAAAAATAATAGAACGTTATAGTATAATAAGTTATTTATTATAGATCTGCCTTAAAATAAAAAAATAAAAATTCTAATCGTTATCAACCCTTGTATGTCCGCACTGCTGGGACACGGGTCTCTTCCTGCATCGCAGGAAGGTTAGGCCACTACTACCTCCACCTAAATTAATGATGATCAATAATTGTGCGTCTCTGACTATTGCTCAACGGTTCAACCCACTCCCAGGGACGTGCCGCGTGACATCAGCGAACCACCCGTCGCTGCGGAGACAGCTGGCGCTGCAGAAGAAGCAGGGCAAGGGCCAGGCCGGCGAGTACGTGCTGCCGGTCGCCGTCAAGACCTGCAAGATGGACGCCGACCTGGATACTGCTGAGAAGTTCCTGGAGGAAGCCTGTGAGTTGACACTCGATTATTTTGACGTCTAGCTAACAGACTGACAGACTGTGTGTAAAAGCTAACAGACTGTAACTAACGTGGCGTACGCGATTCATTTATGTATCGTTGAGTAGAGCCATCTAGCGGCACGAGCCAAGAGGTTCTGGGTAAAGAGGTCATTACTCAAAACCTCTTGGTTCGTGCCGCTAGATGGCGCCAGTGCCGCGTAACGATTTGCTAAGTTTAAGCTAAAAATTAACGCTTACTTATAAACTCACGTTAAACCAAACGCCAGGAAACCGACCCATCCTCTTTTTGATAGTTTCCAATTTGTTTGTGTAAAGAATCAAAGGCCAGAATTGACTTATGACTGACTTTTATTCATAAATCGGTAGTGCGCACAGAATATTTCCACAGTTCGAATGCTTCTTGTATTGCCCACGCCCTGAACTGCACCTACTTTTTTAATAAGGGCAGTAAAGAATTAGGGCGTACTTTACTGCATCATGGTACCTTTTAATCAATTGAATTTTTGTGGTAATTTTTTAAGTAGTGAAATTTATTTTATATCTATGTTGCCTGGAAAGGATCGCTCTAAACGATAAGACCGCCAATTGCATAACAGTTTTTGTTTGTTTTACCCTTTTTTTCACAAAAGGAAACATTAACAAAAACTTAAATAACATAATATGTGATAAAAATTACGTACGAAGGCGGACATATTTCAACAATTTCTTCCAGCCATCCTGAAAATTAAAGTTAATCCAACATTCTTAGACTTAGGAAATTATAATTGCAATTCTTTTTTTTCTGTTTTTGTAATAAAATATCTATCTATTTGTCTATGTCCGTAGACATAATGCAGCAGTTCTCCTCGATATCAACCCTTTATATGTCCCCACTGTTGGGGCATGGGTCACTTCTTGTATCGCAGGAAGGTTAGGCCATACTCCTCCACGGGGGCCATGTCCGGGTTGGTGGACGATTGTAAGACAGTGATAGGCGTTACTGTCAGAAGTTATCAAGCCGCCCGTAAGGCCTCTGACATGGCTTAACTACTGCCATTACATGACAGCCCGCACCAACGGCTTAGCGTGCCTTGCGAAGCACGGAAGCGCTCGGAAAAAATGCCACTAGCGGTAGTCACGAGGTGGTCACCCAGCCAGTACCTGACCGCGCCTGTTGTTGCTTAACCCAAGTAATTGATTCCAATCACTCCGTTCCGCTGGGCCACGAGCGCTTCTGCGCAGTTCTCCTACCCGCGCATAATTTTTTTTTCACGTTTGTGCATTTCTATGTCCGTAGATATAATGCAGCAGTTCTCCTACCCGCGCATATTTTTTTTTAACGTTTGTACATGTCTATGTCCGTAGATATAATGCAGCAGTACTCCCACCCGCACGTAATTCATTTTTATAACGTTTCTACAATAAAGTATCTATCTATCTTTTTGTCTATCAACGCAGACATAATGCAGCAGTCCTCCCACCCGCACATAATTCATTTTTATAACGTTTGTACGATGAAGTATCTAACTATCTTTTTGTCTATCAACGCAGACATAATGCAGCAGTCCTCCCACCCGCACATAATTCATTTTTATAACGTTTGTACGATGAAGTATCTAACTATCTTTTTGTCTATCAACGCAGACATAATGCAGCAGTTCTCCCACCCGCACGTAATTCATTTTTATAACGTTTGTACAATGAAGTATCTAACTATCTTTTTGTCTATGTCCGTAGACATAATGCAGCAGTTCTCCCACCCGCACATAATCGGGCTGGTGGGCGTGTGCAGCTCTCCGCCCATCTGGATAGTCATGGAGCTGGCCACGCTTGGCGAGATGCGGGCCTATCTGCAGCAGAATGCTCACAGGTAAGAAAGAGACCGTGACAGTGTACAGTCTGTTAGCTAATAGAATATACCTCGGCTACTATCGGATATATTCGTGTAATAGGAATATCGGAACTAATATGACACTTAACATTACATAACTTTTCAAAATAGTGAAGAAAAGTTTTATATAGAGCAGGTAGTATTACACTCGTATGCTTTCGGCGAAAACCGATGCCTGCTCTAGAGCCCGAGGTACATTCTAAAAGCTAACAGACTGTACCGTGTATACTGCCATGACCGTGTCAACGTCTTTACACCATTTTTTTATTTCCTTTAATCTTCTTTGATTTTAAACTCAATATTTTAAACTACGACACACATTCTGGATTTATTTGAATTTTCTGAAGATGAAAGATGAAGTTACCTTTCACGAACTACTACTGACAATATTTTTTATTATTACTCGTTTACCTTGCAAAATTTGCAAGGTAATTTACCTATTTGTCCGATGCAGTCTGATCAGTTTTGATTCTGTGTTATTTTAGTCATACATATGTATTTTATTACTGTTTATCACAAAATTCCCTTCTTACCGGAAGACTTCCAAAGAGCACTCGTTACTATTAACTTTTTTAACTTTAAATCAATCAACCCATAGACATCCACTGCTGGGCACAGGCCTCCCTTTAAACACGCCATTGCTTTCCGTCCTCCGCCATCCTCATCCAGCCCCTGCCAGCAAACTGCCTCTAAACACTAGTCCGACTAGCTGGTAGTCTTCCTCAGCTGCGTTTGCCAGTTCTTGGTCTCGACTCGAAACCCTTTGCACCAAATCCGTTCAGTTCTTCGGCATTATGTGACCACTCCACTGCCACTTCTTCTTCTTCAGGCTATATTAGTCCACTGCTGGGCATAGCCCTCCCCTAATGACCGCCATAGCGCAAGGTTGTGCCATCATTGGGGGTAAAGCCCATAATCACCACGCTGGGCATGCGGGTTGGG
Organism: Yponomeuta sedellus; assembly: GCA_934045075.1. Classification (NCBI taxonomy): domain Eukaryota; kingdom Metazoa; phylum Arthropoda; class Insecta; order Lepidoptera; family Yponomeutidae; genus Yponomeuta; species Yponomeuta sedellus. The sequence continues at coordinate 10,274,009 of OW203744.1, read as the reverse complement.
GATCGCAGTTTGGTGGAATTGTACTGCAGGGGGCGCTGCTGCCCACCCCCGGTTTGTGTCCCTTAGTCGCCTTTGACGACACCCGCGGGAAGAATTTGGGTTGGTGCTATTCTCTAGGACGACACCACACAGCAGTCCCCACTGCCACTGCAACGTGCTAATCATAAGATTAGCCTAAAGGAAGGCCAATGAGACGAGATAAAGAATGTAAATAAAGTTTCAGGGGTTCTAAACATTTTTATTTGAATAAATTATAGTTATACAAATTTCGGATTCCTTATTCTAATCGCTGCCGTCTGTATTAGTGAAACATGATTCACCGGAATAGTCCTAGGCTGTCTAGAGCCGCCAGGCTGTGATTCCATAATTAAAACCAACAACTAATTACAATAACAGCAAAAATCAACAAGAAAACTAACAGTAACGGATTAATAAACACAATAAACTTAGTAAATACGGAAACGAAAAAATACGTATCACTTCGGACGCAATCTAAACAGGAATGAACTACTCGTATTATAGTTCACAAAATAGTGGATGACACCAAATGTTGACAACTGCCGTACTGAAAGTTTTCCTGTACCATGAAATACGCAACGACAGCTGTCGTCGATCAAATGGCGCCATTACCGCATACGTGTGACAAGGACAGAGATAATAAACACTCACTATCGCAATGTAACTCAGTAACGGCCCGTTTGTTTACATTCTTTATCTCGTCTCATTGGCCTTCCTTTAGGCTATGTCAGTCAACTTATTTATTTAGTGAATTGTCTCATTTGTGATGTCATCCATCAAAGGGACTCCAGGCGCACACGGCTGAATTAAAGCAGAGTTCAGTGTTAACCCATATTTATTTATTATTTGGGATTTAAGAAAGCCATCGACAGGAATAATGGAATACAAGGTACATTGTTCAATAGAGAAGCCTCTGCTTAAGTCATTAAAAGGTTGTCACTTATAGCGATAGTTGTTGATGATGGCACAACCTTGCGCTATGGAGCTCATTAGGGGAGGGCTATGTCCAGCAGTGGACTAATATAGCCTGAAGAAGAAGAAGATATTTGTTAATTAGTATTTAAATGGTTTTAGCATTACAATGCACGATTTTTGTTGGTCTCAAAAACTGATTAAACTGTTAATGCATCCTGTCTATAATGATCTCTTGTACCGCAGATTGGAGACATGTACCTTAGTACTGTACATCTACCAGCTGTCAACGGCGCTGAGTTATCTGGAGAGCAAGAAGTTCGTGCATCGAGACATCGCCGCGAGAAACGTGCTCGTATCTACACCTAACTGCGTCAAGGTGAGCAGAAAGAAGAAGAAAAGAGAGCAGAATAGAGAGAGAGATGAACCTTAGAACTTTATGTCTTTCAGCTGTTGACGGTTCTACGGGTTTATTTTATTGTTTAAGTTCTGTTCTAAATATTTCAAACGCGACTTGTCTGCTTTTAGAGTTAGGTCCAAAGATAAGATACCACCACACCAGAGCACACCACATTGAAAGATTAAAAGATAAATGTGCGTAACTTAGAAAAAAAGTCATGATGACCTGATGGAACCAAGACCTCTAAATTAAAAATATCCTATGTGTATGTGTTAATCCAGGATACAGTTATCTGTGTCCCAAATTCTATGCACATCCGCGCATAGCTATACAACGTTTATTTGAAAGGTAAAGTTAATTTTATTTCAATTTACAAGAGCTACGGAGGCGGTATTAATTAATACCGCCTCTCCGAAAATGTTTGGAAACAATATTTCTCAACTCATAAAAGTCTAATGTCATTTTAAATGACTAATTAAATAACGCGGCTCTCAAACTGCCCAGATTTCAGCGTGTGCATGGATATTTATGCCATCATTAGGGGGTAATGCCCATAATCCCCACGCTGGGCATGCGGGTTGGGGATCGCAGTTTGGTGGAATTGAACTGCAGGGGGCGCTGCTGCCCACCCTCCGGATGATGTCACAACCTTGCGCGCATTAGGGGAGGGCTATGTCCAGCAGTGGACTAATGTAGCCTGAAGAAGAAGAAGAAAGAAGATGGATATTTATATAAGTAAATGCAAAAATTACAGCAAGCAGGTATAGGTTTATTAAACATTCATACGTTGCGTGTAGTTAAACTTTCTGTGCTATAATTAATTATCATAATTACCGGCGTTTCAACTAGTTGCATTTGCAATGGTCACGGGTAGACTGAAGTAATTAGTAAGTCAATTAATCAGTCAAATCCATTAAAACCCCTTTCGCGTGATTTAGTAACAAACGTTCGAACTCTCACATTTAGAACCTCAGCTGAATATGTCAACTAATATTATAATTCTAAAGTTATTCTGGTGCGGCTTTACAGCTAGCAGACTTCGGGCTGTCCAAGATGGTGGAAGATAAGTCTTACTACAAGGCGTCCCGCGGCAAGCTGCCCATCAAGTGGATGGCGCCTGAGTCCATCAACTTCCGCCGTTTCACCTCCGCATCCGACGTCTGGATGTTCGGTAAGTGAAGAAGCTTCTTAAACATTCCTTAAAAGTTAGGAGAAAACGAGCATCTGAGAAAATAGCGGCCATTAAAGGTGGTAGCGGCCGGTGGTAGCCGGCCAATGAGGAAGCAGTTGAAATAAAGATGGCGGATTAATAGCCAATCAAAAAGTTTAAATAAACATGGCCGACTACTTCACGCTCCGAAATAGTGAACTGGTTCGCCAGGTTTTTGACGATCACACAAATAACGTGTAATATTTGTGAGAAATGCATAAATTGTGGACTTTTACGGACTTGGGTCTTCAAAAGGTAGAGGACAACTAACTGCGACAAGCTAGCCAGTAAGAAAACTTTTCATAAAGATAAAGATGGCGGGGTGTAACAGAAATAGACTTCGGTCTGACCAAGATAGTGAGTGGTGGTGGTGGGGAAGGTGATATGAATTACTATAAACTGTTAAAAACCAATTTAGAGACTAATCATTCCACCCATTCCGGGACTCGAACCCGCGACCTCTGGCTAACCGTGCCAGACTACAAAATGTCCCGCGGCAAGATGCCGATGAAGCGGATGGCGCTTGAGTCCATCAACTTCCACCGTTTTACCTCCGCATCCGAGGTCTGACGATCAGAAAGTAGTTAAAATAGGTAAAGATGGCGGAGACAAACAAGACATTCAGAAAACTGTCGATATAAAGATGTCGCATTAAGAGCCAACTATTGGTGTAAACTTGGGGGATTAAGAGCCAATAACAAAATTGTTGATGTAACGATGGCGCATCAAGAGCCAATCAGAAAACTGTTGATATAAAGATGGTGTATTATGAACCAACAAGAAAATAGTTGATTTTAGATGGCGCATTAAGAGCCAATCAGAAAACCAGACTTATGGCGGATTACGAACCAATTAGAAAGCATTTTATGTCTGACATTCTCGCACTTGGCATCTGCCTCATCTGATGCTAAGTGAAAACGGAGAGAATGTGCTTTTCTTTTAGGTCTGGCATCACAAGTCTCACTCTTTCTCGTATCAGTATTCTTATTTAATTAGCCTCAATCGTATCCCACTCCTGGGCAAAGGCCTCCTCTTTAGCTCTCCACTCCTCCCTGTTCGAGGCTACCTCCTGTCAACCCTGTTTATTTATCTATCTACGTACACCATTTGACTTTGGCGAACGCTAATCATGTCACTAGACGCCGCTTAGGTCTGTCACTAATGACGTCACTCGTCTCGTACACTTGGTGCCATGTGCAGGGATACCCACGGACGCGGTTCTATTCCCAGAACAAACTCTTCATTAATTCTCTCCCGTTGTCTTCAGGCGTCTGCATGTGGGAGATCCTGATGTTGGGAGTCAAGCCCTTCAGTGGAGTGAAGAACAATGACGTCATCGGGAAACTGGAGAACGGCGAGCGGCTCGCTCTGCCACAGGGCTGTCCGCCCAGGTACGTTAGAGAGAGATAGAGAGAGAGGGTAACCGAGAGAGTCAACTCAAAATCGTCACTTAAAAGTAATGTATTAAACCCGAGACCACGGCAACTGTAACGATGCCAAAACGCCGGGAAATAAGGTAATTACGTTTTACCTAGTAAATAATCACGATTTGACCCGTTTAATGTATAACTATGTTAATTTACAGTTAATGTGCCGTTTAACTGAAATGAAATCAAATCAATTTGTTTCCCACGTGATGAATTTATATTCTGTTTGCTGAATATAAAATGTAAGCCGCTGCCTTCGGGCCGTAGAGGTAGTGTAGTGGAGAGAAAACTGGTAGTCTAACTGTGAATTAACTATTAATTTATCGTTAATTTAAGTGCTAGTCTAACTGTTAATTAAACTATTAATTTACTGTTAATGTAACTGCTAGTTCACCTTTGATTTAACTGGTAGTCCAACTGTGAATTAAACCATTAATTTACTCCTAATGTAACTTTATTTACCGTTGATTTAACTGTTAGTCTAACTGTGACTTAAACTATTAATTTACTGTTAATGTAACTGTTAATTTACCGTTCATTTAACTATTAATTTACTGTTAATGTAACTGTAAATTTAACGTTGATTCAACTATTAATTTAAAGTAGATTTAACTAACAATTTACTCTATTAATAACACGAATAATGTAACTGTTAATGTAACTGTTAACTTGCAGACTGTACAGCGTAATGTCCCGCTGCTGGGCCTACGAACCTTCGCAGCGGCCCTCCGCCACGCGACTCAAGGAGACGCTCCAGTAAGTACAACTCTATTTCCCGCCTAATAGGGCTGCATTTACATTGTAACAGGCACAAAATGAGAATAAACACATAATTATATTACAAACATACACCTGTGAGTGGGTGAGCAATTACCGTGTTATTTGTGTGTTCTTTTCTCTGTGACTGTATTGTGTATCGCCTGTTGTCCTATTTAAATAAAATAAAATAAATATTTATCGCCACAAAGACATGCGGTCGACAGAGCAGCCGAGAGTCGGTCAGAAAAGTGGTCATGTACAATAATAAACAACACCTCATACAGTTAGTGAAACATACCAGCAAACCGTTTTTCCTTTGACCGACTGTCCTTTGCGGACGATTTCAGCGGTGCTTAGGAGTTATATCAAGTTATAACCAGTTTTGTCTTGTAATAATTTGTTGTAAATCCAAACCCAAAATAAACATGCTTTTAAAGTTATATATAAGAATTTAATGAATATAAGAATCGAAACACTCGTGCCCTAACGGAACCGAGTGATTAGAATCAATTAAGCAACAGCTGGCGCTGGATTGGTGACCATCCCGTGACTACCGCTAGCGACATTCTTTCCGAACGCTTCCGTGCTTCGCAAGGCACGTTAAGCCGTTGGTGCCGGCTCTCATGTAACGGCAGCGGTTCAGCCATGTCAGAGGCCCTATGGGCGGCTAGATAACTTCTGACAGTAAGGCCCGCCACTGTCTTACAATCGTCCACCAACTCGTACTTGGCCCCCGTGGTGGAGTATGGCCTAATCTTCCTGCGATGCAGGAAAGGACCCGTGGCCCAGCAGTGGGGACACACAAAGGGTTGATATCAATATTTTTGGGGCTTAATTTTTCTAGATATAAACACTGTGAGAAAAATTAAGTTACTGTAATAATAAAAAAACTTATTAAATTTATGTTTCTTCAAACGTAAACATGTACAATCTATTTATCTTACTTGTCCAATTTAGTAAACAAGATTCTAACCGTAAACTGTAACTTTTTAGTTCAAAACTGCCATATTTCCATAAATGAAGTAACTTGGAACACTTTTATAAACATAGTTCAAGATAGTTCATGAATTTGCGAGAAAATGTCTAGTTTAGGCATCTAATCTCAATTTTAAGGTTAGAATCTTGTTTACTAAATTGGACATGTAAGAATAAATAGACTGTACAGTCACGTGCCCTAAAATGTATGCGCTTCAGCACCTTGTCAAAGTCAAAATAGTCATTTCCTCATACATCAGGCTAGAAGAGGTCAATGTGACAAGGTTCGAAAGTAGATCAAATACATTAAACCATTGTTTCCTGTTTCATCCTAAGAATTGAATTGTAATTTGCACGTCTCCTCCAGTGAGATCCTGCAGGAGGAGCGCAGTACAGCGTGGGACACGATGCGTCGCGAGAACCGGCGAGTGGAGCACTGCTCGTGGGGGGACGAGCCGCCGCCTAAGCCCAGTCGCCCCGCCGCCAACGCAGGTCCGCAACTCTCATGCGTCACCATACATACGTAAATATATACACACACACACACACACACACACATACATACATACATACATACATACATACATACATACATACATGCATACATACATACATACATACATACATACATACATACATACATACATACATACATACATACATACATACATACATACATACATACATACATACATACATACATACATACATACATACATACATACATATATACACACACAGACATGCATGCATACATATATGCATGCAGTAAAAAGTCCTGACGGCCCGCCGCCAACGTCTTATGGATGACCGCTTCTCTTATAATGAGAAGGTCCGCTTCTCTTATACTGCGGCCTATTTATACATCCCACAGTAGAGCAAAAGCCCAAAAGGACGGCAATGCGTTGGGACCGTATGCATGTATGTTTGTAAATATTTATATATTTATTTACATTAATATTGTAACATAACGGTATAATTAATCCAAACCGTTCCAATCTTATAAATGTATGGTGCGCAATAAAGAGTATTAATCTTATTTAATCTATTCTGCACCAATCCGGACTTGACCCCCGTGGTGGATGTCCTATACCTTCTACAGGGAAGAAACCCGTGCCCCTCGGTAGGGACATGATGGGTGGATGATGATGATGATGATGAGTCTAATCTGAGACTAAACATATTCCAATTCTATGATCCCCTTTCCAGTGTACAGATTTTGACAAATCAGGAGAATTAATCGATTTGTCGTGTTTGCGCGAGTGTCATAGATTATATTATCAGCATAAATCCAAAAAAGACAAAACCTGACATAAGAAGCCGACAAGCTGACCAAACCCGACTAAAGCAGGCGTTACAAACCTAGATACCTCGCAAGTTTGAACATGGGTCCCGCCTGTTTACTAGTTACCTAATGCTGAGCAGTCGGGTTGAAGATATTTTTTTAATTCAGCTTTTGACAAAGTTCTTTTGTTGCAGGCGTGGACGCGCCAACCGTCCAGGCGGCGGGCGCGGCCCCGCAGACCTACATCGTGGCGCAAAACCCGCACGTGCTAGCGCACCTGCTCCGCGAGAACCAGTCCAGAGCCCTCGACCCGCAGGCCTACAACACCCCAGCCTCGGTATTCAACACCGTCGCCGTCGATTTCGCCGAAAAGCTCCTGGAGAAACACCCCGACATCGTCGAGAAAATCATCCACCCACACCCCGACGAGAGGGTCGACATACCCCTCCAGACCGTCCCCATAGCCGTCTCTAGCTTGCACAAGCTAGACCCTATCGTCCCTTCCGACTCGCAGCCCGACGAGACGCTAACCGTCGTGGTAGGCGCCAGAGAGAGCTGCGACAACCTGTGTCAGAACGACCCGCAGCCTAGCGGCGAGGAACCACCGGTGGAAAGCTACGCTAGCAGGGTTAGGTCTTTAGAGCGGAACACCAGAGGCACCTTCTCGACCGCAGAGCGAGCTCCGGTCCGGATGGGCTCGCTCGAGCGTAACGCCAGAGGTAGTTTGTCCCACCGAGGCTCCCCCGTCCCGATAGCCCCGTTCACACGCCAGCACTCCGTCCCCGCCTCGCCCCCGCCTAGGAGCCGTCGCGAGCAAGACGTAGGGCAGTTCTCGGTGCAGGGCGCTCTAAACGCGCAACTGGCGGCCTCTATCATGCACAAAATGCGCACCCAACCCGAGCCTCCTTTGGTCGAGGAGATCTACGACTTCGGCGGCGATAACGTCAAGAGCTGCGCCGCGATTGCCGCTCAGAAGGCGGGTCTCAAGCAGAGCTACCGTCCGTCCATGTCGGCCTCTCATCCTACGTCTTACGGCGTGCCCGTAGGCATAGTCCAGGGCGTTCCGTACCAAAAAGGCCACGTACAGATGGCTAAGCAGCCCCAGGGTTTCTACCCGCAGAGATCGGCTAGTCCCCTCCAGTACTCGATACCGCCCCAGCCGATGTCGCCGCAGCCCGTGTCTTCTTACGCTGGTCAGCCGGGCGTCGTTCTTGCGTCCCAGCCAGTTTACAGACCCCAATTCGTTCAGTCTCAGATGCCGGTGGCCTCGATAGATACCGCCACTATTTATGCGACCAGGCAGGAATGTTCGCCCGTCGTGCAGACGATGCAAGCACAGGTGATTTTGACTTGAGAGTTGCGTAGGCATTTTTTTGGTATTGTAGATAGTTCACGGTAGAAAGAGAGCATGTTTAATTGGCAGTTTTTTTTTGTTTTGTTTTATATTTGTTTCTATTTGGTTGGTTGTTGACGATAGCAAAGTTTCGCAGATCAAATGTGGCGATGTGTAGATAGCATTTGTTTTGTGAGATTTTGTAATTATTTTCAGTTGTAAATGAGTTTTCGAAATTCGAAATTTTATATTTACTGTGCATGCTGTGTGTAATAGTTTTTTTGTTGTAAAAACGGGACAAAACTGAAAGCACTCCTATCCCTGGCTACCCCATGAATGATAAACGGTATAACTCCAAATATGGAAGTCTCTGAAGAACAACGTTTTATTTCATTGTACATTAATTTATTTTATTTTCTTTTTACAGTATTTTGTGATCGTTGGGTTTCTCCGGTAGTTTTTTGGTTTATTATTATTTTATTTTGCGAATCATTTGTGAATGAAAATTGCAAGAACTCTGAATCTGAACTAAAGAATTATTTAATAGGCTCATTTATATCGCTAAGTATCTTAACTGCTCAAAACCTTATGAATTCACTATGGTCTTCTCGTTTTCTTTCATTCGCAACTGATATATGAAACAATTTTTTATTACATCTCGTTTCACTCAGCTTTGGCATGGGCTTAAAAATGAAATAAGAAAATATAAACACTATCAAAGCCATGAAATTTATATTGGCAATAGGGGCTGATATTTCTTGAATTAATGATATGAATGACCTACCGACGAGGAAACACCTTGATGGACGTTACCACTTCCCGTGTTTGAACGTTTTCTATCAACGGTTTGTTTACATGTCGACCAAAGCTGAACGAACTAAATAAACTTTAAAACATTCGATCAACTACGCTGAAGTCTAGAGCATGTAAGGTCAAGAGCTGACCAAATTTAATTTAGTTCTAAAGACGCCTTTAACGTAACTGACTGGAGTATTTGCATGTTAACATTGAGGCCGATTATATTTTTATCAACTTCAACAACTCTTTTTACTGTTTTTATCAAGCCTAGAGTCCGTCCCATTGCAGGGCCTTCTTTAAGATAGGCTTAATTATCACATCGTGAGAAAAGCTGAGTGGTATTCACATACCTTAGCGCTTGAAAATCATCACCTAAAAGTATTTTCCAATTTTCGAAGCGTGCCTCAGTGAAGTTGATCGAGAATTGACTTATATTTAAAACAACTTATACATAATTAAAACTGTTTTTACACGAATTTTTTTCAGGTTTCGTGCTTCTTCAGGTGCCGTGGTCCCGGATGGCATCCGGGACCACGGCACCTTAAAAAGTGCCGAAACGTCGGAAAATTGTAAAAATGTAATAAACGAGCATAAATCCGTGTAAAAACAGTTTTAATTATGTCTACTGCTCGTGTTAACCTTAGAAAATACTACAACTTATACAGTTAACCCTTAATTAGACAAGTGTAAATTAGATACCAGTTTAAAATGAACTTTGTCATCTTGAAATGAAGCTCAAAACCAATCAAAAATGTATACTACCCCTGCCCCCATTAAGGGTTAAATCAGAACTAACATAAGGGGGTTTAATTGTGTCTGTCTCCGTCCTATTTCGGTGTTTGTTTCCAAATTAACTAATCTGTACAGACCGGCACTGAAAGTCTATTTTTGGTAATGATGACTTGTAGCTAACTACTGATTTATGTCTAAAAATAAATATAAAACCTCCATTGGTGATTTACTAACTTTTTTTTGTAAATAAACTCTACAGACACGTTCTTACCGCAAACATGTCTAACATGTGTAAATCCTCTTATGTTACGGCGAAATCAGATGGTTCAAATTAAATGAAATTTAATGGAATGATATGAAAAGGTTTTATTCAAAGTAGCGCAGAAACTGCGGCTTAATGAACGTTAGGTACATTTCAAACTAGGTGTCCATTTCAAAATCTAGATAATTTTGGAGAACAAATGGACAAAAAACAAGTTTGGAGTTTTTTTTTTTCACTTGGATGAACTTTCACTCGAGTGATCGTTCATTCTCTCTATCATTCCTCGATCACTTGACGAGGTCAAAATGTATTGTCATTCATAATGGTTAATATAATTCGGTGAGGTATGTACAAAATATGTTTGAACAACAATTTTCCTCATATTCTCAAGTATATTTATGTAATTAAAAATCTGGTGTAAAATATATGTTCATTCAGTGTTCACTGTTCACGTTTCAATGTTAATTTTAGATCGATATCAAACCTTGTATGTCCCCACTGCTGGGGCACGGGTCTCTTCCTGCATCACAGGAAGGCAAGGCCATACTCCACCACTCCAGCAATGTTTATTTATTCTAGAAAAATTAAAGATTCCGAATGAACCAATCCCAGATTGTTGAATCTGTTCACTATTTCTCACTAATATTTGGATTTTTTCCTACAGACACAGGGTATCCTAGTGTGGTGCCAGAAGCAATGTATGTGCCTGTATGTAAATGTTACGTTATGTTAAAAGTTGCGGAATGAGAGACAGAAATGAACGACCGCAAATTGAACCGTCTGATTTGGCCTCCAGTTCCAACGACTAAAGAAATCTCTTCAAAGCATTCTAACCCTTGTATCCTTCGCGACAGAGTCCAGAACTGGACACGGAGGCGGCGGTGGAGAGGCGCCTGCTCGCTGAGTTAGCGAGACAACAACACCAGAGTGAGGAGGACAGGCGATGGCTGCAGATGCAGGAGGACAACCTGGTACGTGCGATATTGGACCTCATGTCTTGGACTATAAAGACTGTGACTGCGGAAATATAATTGACCAAAGTTGTCTAAGGCGGAATTAGGACATGAAGGAGTAGACGCAACGTACTTTGAGACAATTTATATTTTGAAATATTGTAAAAAAAATGCGTGGCTTTGAGGTCACAATGTCACAGGGTACCACCACAGGTTAATGCCTGAGCAAGTGATTGTGCTGGCTGGGACTCAAGTTAAATAAAAAAATACCTAGGTGCGAACGAATGTGGTTCGAGGATTTGATGTATAATGAAACATGCGGACAGTCAATACATATTTTCCAACTTTTGTCGCTGCATTGACATTGTAAATTATAGTTAAGTGCAATAAAAGTATTAATAATAATAATAATAATAATAATATTTTCCTTGTCCTGTTTCTAGTTTTTGATTGAGAATATTTGATTACAAAATTAATAAATTAGGAAAAAACTTTTCTTTACTAAAAACTACGTACACGAAAATCAAAACCCTAACTGAAATGCCCGTAATTTAATTATGAATTCAACCCTCAAACTACATCAAAAGTATACTCCTGTAGGCTGTAATACAATCATTAAACATGTTAAATTACGCGAGCGAGACAGAATGCTCAACGTAAGAACAGCCTTAACCGAGTCTCTGTTCCAGAAGAAACGCCTCTCGATCCAGTCGCCAATGGAAGCGGGCGAAGACAAACCAAGCGACGCCGCTCAGCCAATCAGCGCGCCGGAGCCAAGGGCCTCTAGTCAAGTGCATTCAGGTAAAATGGCTCTTATTACCGTAGACTCTCCTACAGTCTATTTATTCTTACTTGTCCAATTTAAAAAAAAATCGAACCTCTTTACAGAGAATAGTGTAAAGAGGTTCGAGAGGCAGATTTCACTGATGCCGGTGAGTCGCCCATTGGCTCAGTTGGTTAGAGCGCTGGCACGGACAGCCAGAGGTCGCGGGTTCGAATCCCGGCATGGGTGGAATTTTTAGCCTCTAAATAGGTTTTTTAAAATTGTCTTTAGCACGGGTTAGTGCATTAAAAAAAATAGTATTGTCCAATTTAGTAAACAAGATTCTAACCTTAAAATTTAGATTAGATGCCTAAACTAGACATTTTCTCGCAAATTCATGAACTATGTTTATAAAATTGGCAGCGTCTTATCTAAAAGAGTGTTCCAGGTTACTTCATTTATGGAAATATGGCAGTTTTGGACTAAAAAGTCAGAGTTTAAGGGTAGAATCTTGTTTACTAAATTGGACAAGTAAGAATAAATAGAGTGTAAGCCCTGGCGTCCTAAAAATAGGTCGTCACGAATAACTTTCTTAAATCACACCCAATGATTTAGTAGGAAGTCCGGAAAACTTACTGTTCCAGGTCCAATATTTTCCTCATAATTTTTTGGACAAGAAGAAAAAGTTCTTAAGTCTTTTTAGAAGACTTGAAGTAACTGTTACCTTCAGGGCTTTGGAGGATAATGAGACTCTTAAACATTGTCCGAGGAACTGCTGGTCCCTTCACACATCTGGTCTGAGTGAGGATGCCACTGGACGCAGTATAAATCATCTCATTACGGAGAGGCAGAGGCCAATTACTATGAGACTAGCTGCAGAACCAAAGAGAATACGTTACGAATTAAAACTGACGTAAACTGAAGTAAAGACTGCCTCGGTAGCGCAGCGGTTTGGCATGCTGATTGCAAAACCGAAGGTCTCGGGTTCGATCCCCGGCCGGGTCAAACTAGGAAACGAACTTTTCTAGTTAATCTCTGGTCTTGGATGATATCTATGTATTTATTGCACAGCTAGCACCTATAACACAAGTCATTTAGTTGTACTTAGTATAGGGCTAACGAGATCTGTGTAATATGTCCATGAATATTTATTTATAAAAAAAAAACTAATAGCCATAGCTACGAACTGTACCCATCCTAGTAACTTGGCAAGAGCTACCCGCCCTGCCATGTCTAGCCTTGACAAGAGACAAGTGGAAAGCTCTTGTGTCAACGCCAGGCTCAGCAGAGGATTAAAGGGCCCAAAGAAAAAGAAGTGCTTTCGAAAGTTTTAGTTCAAAAAATTTAATGGTTCTTACACTTTCCAGGTGCCAACTCTACTGAAACGAGTCCAGCAAACACTGTAAGGACAAATGAAAAGGCTCCGGGTGAAGACAGGGTAAGTAATCATAAGCGTGTGTTTGGACCTTACATCTGCGTATTTTTTTGTCGAAATCAACCCATTATGTCCCCACTGAGGGGCACGAGTCTCTTCCCTAAAGAAAGTATAGGTCATTCTTCCGGTACTAGCGGTCGGAAGCCGGCACCAACTGCTTAACGTGCCTTGCGAAGCTCGTAAAAATGTTACTAACTTTAGTCATACACGGTGACCCATCCATGCACTGAACGCGCCCTATGTTATTTAACCTTCGTGATCGTTTAAGATCACTCAGGCAGCCGGAACTACGAGCGATTCACAGATTAAAATGTTTGAAATCGTAACCACCCGATGTTGACAAATTCTGCCAGTCTTGTTAAGTCACCTTCTTCAGGCTATATGTTAGTCGACTGTTGGACATAGCCCTCTCCTAATGAGCGCACTAGCGCCCTGTCTTCAGCTTGCCGCATCCAGCATCTGCCGGCAGTTTTTCGCAGATCGTCATCCCACCTAGTCGGACATCATTTCAATAAATGAAAATCGTACAGGTTCGCCAACCGAACGCGAACGACCCGATCTACGCACTAACGACTTCGGTGGTGCGCTGCGTGATGCGATTGGCTGGCGTCTCCTCGGCCGGCGCCGCGCCGGCGCCCGCGCAGCTGTTAGCTGCCGTCAGAGCTGTGGGCACGGAGCTAAGGGCTTTGTGTGCCACCGTGGATACACTGCTGGCTCTCTATCCACAACATGCTCAGAGGTAAGTTCCAAGCAGTTAACGCACGTATATCTCGGCATTGAAGTAGAAAAAAGTAAAACCTAACAAATTATTGGCTGATTAGAGCTGTATGCACGGAGCTGAGGGCTTTGTGTGCCACCGTCCATATATCTCGGCAAAAAAGACTAAATGTCGAAAGTGCCACCACACTGTATAGTTTAGTTTGTATACATATACCTAGTTTGTAGAGGCACCGGACTGTGATCAGAAGTGGCAAGCAGTGACTTAACTGGTTTTTTTCCGGTTCAAACCTAAGTAATGTGCAACAATTGGGATAATTCACTTTAACTTATTTAACTTTCCAGATCGCTCTAAGCGATAAGACCGCCAATTGTTACACATTACTTATATTTAGGAAATTATAATAGTAATTCTTTTTTTCTTGGTGTGCAATAAAGTGCTCAATCTGTCTATCTATCTATTGACAGTCACTTTCGTCCAACCTACCAATCGCGAGGCTAGGTCGGGCGAAAGTTACTGACAATTGTAAGTTGGTTACAATTTAAAATTCATGAGGCAGAGCCCAGCACTTACCTTCTCTCTGTCCCGCAGAGAAGTGGAGATGGCGCATCAGGTGCTCAGCAAAGACATGGCGGCTCTAGTCGAAGCGATGCGGCTGGCTATACAGTATGCCGCTACTACCTTACATCACGAATACACCAAGTAAGTTTTATCGTCACGACTGCCTCGTTGGTTTAGGTATCGCGTCTGATTACCATGTTGAAGCTCGTGGGTTAATTACCCACTGGGGGCCGCCGTACCTAAGTCCAAATGGGCTTAGTCTGGGTGTATTTAATCTGTGTGTATTTCCCACCCACCCAACACCCACTTGAGTGTATTTCTATGTTTGTAATATCCTTGCACAGGATATCCTAGTTTGAGACCAGCCCGGTAGCGATGCGAGTCGCTCGTTTTATATTCGTAAGTCGCGACACTCAAGTAAATATTCTATTCTATTCGAAGTACATTAATTGATTAAACCTCAATACTCACAATATGATGAATCGAGTTTCTTCTATAGATACCTAAACCTAAACTGTTTGCCATTGCCAACGTCACGACAACCGTTGGAGTAAACGTGTTCGTGAGTGGAGACCGCGACTCGGCAAACGTAGTGTAGGACGCCCTCCGACCAGGTGGGATGACGATCTGCGAAAAACTGCCGGCAGATGCTGGATGCGGCAAGCTGAAGACAGGGCGCTATGGCGCTCATTAGGGGAGGGCTATGTCTAGCAGTGGACTACATAATATAGCCTGAAGAAGAAGAAGAACGTCACTATTCTAACCAGCCTGTCTTTCGCAGGAACATGCTCTCGGCAGCCCACGTCCTCGCGATGGACGCGAAGAACCTTCTAGACGTGGTCGACTGCATCCGCGAGCGATACCCGCTCATCGACTGGCGATCCGCCATCGCTCCTGAAAGCCAAGCTTCCGTAGACCAACCGCTGCCATCTTCCGGCCAGCCATCGCAGTTTCCAGCCCTCAACAATCAGAATCAAACGGTGATGAATCAGAATCAAATGGTTATGAATCAGAATCAAATGGTAATGAATCAGAATCAAATGGTTATGAATCAGAATCAAACGGCACTAAACCAGAGTCCAGTCCTAAGCAACCAGTCTTCCGTTCAAGAGGAAGAAGCGCCGCTACCTAAACCGGATTTCAGGATCAACCAACCAGTGACAACCGGTCAGATTATGATGACAGACGCGCCTAAAGAGCACACCAGCCTACCCTCAAACAGGGTATCGACCCTCATACAGAATTACAACATTCAAAAGAATGCAATGGAGCAACCGATCTATGGTAACGCTGAAGCCGTCAGCTCCTTACAACATTCCTCGCTGAGCGATGAGCCAAAGATCGATGACGCTCCAATGCAGTCTGTCAAAAGCCGCGTCCAAGCGTTGACGAAGATTGGAACCGAATCCCCTCCCATCTACTCCGTCAGTAAGAAAATACAACCTATGCAGCAGAACGTAGGGCATACCGATCAGGGATGAGGCGGCCAAGGTCGGGTTTAGTTTCGCTTGTAGCAGTTCTTCAAGTGCCCGCTAGATGGCGGGACCAGCTTTTCAAACTTGCTGTACTCTGGCCGACGTTTTTTTTCGTCATGCGTGTCAATTTTACTATTTTCGTCGGGGGTCGTGCTGGGGTTGGTAGTGTACAAATGTTGGTCAGAGTATAGTTTTGCTGTGCGATGTTAGAATGCGTATAGTGTAGACGTATTTACTGGAACGCTCAGGATTTACAGAAAAAACCGTTGTTTCTCTACTTAATTTCTTAACTAGTTAATTACGCTTTTCTTGTTTTGTGAAGAAGCGCAAAATTAGTGGAATTTTTCAATCGTTGCAAAAAAGACAATCATGAGTTTGCTCAATATTCATTATAGGCAAAATTTCTAAGTAAAATCTATATCGCCTACAATTCATCTTCTAAATGCAATTGGCGTTGGCTATTGAAAAATGGCTTTCATTTGTCCAGAAGCTAAATCGCCGCCCAACAGTGACATATATTCATCTCGCTCGGTCCCTATATACAGTCTAGAAAATCGTATTACTCGTTACATATTATATTAAAATACATATCATAAATCATACCTTACATTGGCATTGTTGCGCTTCAGAATATCTTAATTGAAATATTGTCTTGTTGCAAAAATTAAACAAATCTATTTTACCATCGTCACCTAGCATTTTCATAAATTTCCAATTTAAGATCCATTTTAAACTTTCTTATACATAGAAAACAATTGCGCAGGAGTCTGGTTTGAATCGTATGGTAATATTAATTTGTGATATTAATGCCAATAAAGTTTAACAATAAATCAACCCATCAACTACTAGACATTCTTCAAACACATTGACATACAAGGAGTATGCAGAAGCGCCACACTTGACTCGAGTTTTGCCACAAGTACGCTAGCCTCTTACAATCTATTTAGCGTATGGGGTTAAATTGTACGTAAATAGAAAGTACGCTAGCCCCGGACTATCTATTTAGCGTATGAGGTTAAATAGATTGTACGTAAATAGAAAGTACGCTAGCCCGTTACTATCTATTTAGCGTATGGGGTTAAGTTAATTTAAAGATGAGCTCCGTCAACAACAAACGCGCTTAGTGATTATAGTTCAGCCGCTACAAGAATGCCGATGAAGTTTACTTACAAAATTCCAGTAAAAATTGCGAATTAAATGCAAAAGTGAAATATTTTTTTTAATTAAAAGCTTTGGAAAGTTACTTCCAATGACTGCCTGGTTGGTGCAGCGGTATCACGTCTGATTACGTTCGTTTGGGAATCGAATCATACACCATTTTGACTATGGTCGATTCCCAAACGAACGTAATCGAATCTAACATTAAAATGTTACCATTTTGATCAAAATGATACCATTTTGACTATGGGGTCGATTCCCAAGCGAACGTAATCGAATGTAACATTAAATTGTTACCATTCTGATCAAAATGATACCATTTTGATTATGGGGTCGATTCCCAAGCGAACGTAGTCAGAGGAGAGTCCCAATGGGGGCCACCATACATTTGTACAAATGTCCTTGGTCTGGGTGTTTTCCTAATCCATGTTTGTCCTTGCCTGGTTACCACGTTACACGGTCATACTTTGGCACCAAAACAATTGGTTGTGTTGAGTGGAAGTTATTTAATTATTGTGATTTTTGACAGCTATCATCGGCATTTCTGTAGTAACCCAAGTGGAGGTAAATATTGCTCAGTAGTCAATGTAAACGGAGCATATGCATATTGTCGAAAGCACTACTTTGAAACCTGCACCTACGTAATAAGTCGTATAATTATTTTCATATAAAATTTTATATTTTTGCTGTAACTTTCTTACAGATTTTTTACCTGGAAATCGTGTGTTAATTATAGTAAATGTGTAACAGTGGCTGTAACATAATTAATTAAATATTATAATTATTACGCTGCCTAAATGTACTTCCATAGAGAATACTTAAAGAACAATAATTTACCAGTTTTTACAAAAGTATTAATTTTTTGTATTCTGAAATGTATTAATCATTGTATTGAATTGATATTTTTTTTTGTTTTCTTAAAAGGTGCATTATACTGTCACAATTCAATGTTTATGTATCAATTACTGACGCATTTATTTTTACATTCTATTTCTCAGTATTCCTTTATATAAAAAAAAAACTTGCTATATTTTTGTGTTGTAAAAATGTACAAAACATTTCCTTTGTTTGTTTTAACTATTGTAATGTCCAAAGTTTCTATTATTAAGCTTAGATCTCACAAGGAATTTGAGTAGCGTTTTAGTGCGTTTCTATTGATTAGTTTGTATAATTGAAAATAATGGAAAATACAGAATTTATTTATTAATCTATCTATAATATGTATGTTACTTCTTTATTTGTAAAAATGTGTTTTCTTACATAACTTTTTGTTCCATACGGGAAGTGTACTGGGATTTCAGACTTCGTTTTCCGATATTTTGTTTAGGCATCTACGACTTATTGCCCATTTATTTAGGGAATTAAATGAATGTAAATAATCTTGATTTGTCTTTTTATTCAAATATACACTTTTTAATTTCATGAAATTACAATAAACTTCAGATTGAATTGGGAAAGTGTAAAGATATTGATTTTATAAGTGTGTATTTCGATAAAAAAATATTTTTTACATTTTTTTAAGTACAAGTACAAGTAGACAAATAGACTATACGTAGAGAAACAATAGTTTGGAAATTTCTCAGTATTTGATAAAGACGGCAAGCAATTTTAATCCCTGTACCCTTCCCAATTGGAATGAGACATATAAAACTTCCCATTTCTAAAGTTCTACCTTTGTTAAAACTAGCAGTGTCTGTCCTTCTGTACAAACACTGCCGGCCTTATTATATAACATGTTTCCTTAAGGCATTCCTCAGAGTATGTTTGTTTAATCTGTGATTATGTATTTTCTTTGTAAAATCTCCACCACAGACTATGTTAGTCAGCGTTTTTGGAGTGTTTTAGTGATGTGTTTTATCAACGGGGCCGTAAGTGCTTCGCGGAGACTAGTAACTTTATGAATGGGAGTAGTCGTCCGTAATTTCTGGAAGGCTTTTCAAAAGGGGCTCGTTGAGAAACATTTCAATCAAACATTGAAATAAGTTTAATCGAACCGGGGAAGGCAACTGACGAATGTCCACCACTTATGTACGGCCGATGCAGCATACACATACATAGGTAGGTTCTTAGTCCCTTGAATATCCACTTCAGTCGCTAAACTTGACTGATTAAACGATTAGTTAAAACTGTTTTTATACGGATTTATGCTCGTTTATTACAATTTACCAACGTTTCGGCACTTTTTCAGGTGCCGTGGTCCCGGATAACTCATGATGACCCGGATGATGAGTCATCCGGGACCACGGCACCTGAAAAAGTGCCGAAACGTTGGAAAATTGTAAAAAATGTAATAAACGAGCATAAATCCGTATAAAAACAGTTTTAATTATGTCTACTGCTCGTGTTAACCTTAGAAAATACTAAACGATTAGTGTTTTTATTCCGGAGTATTCGCATTTGCTAAAACTAAGAAACATCTATTACACTAACAATATGGACTTGTGCAGTAATAAAAATATTAAATTGAATTGTAAAACTATATGTAAAAGAGAACGATATGTTTTTTACTAGCGGCGAAGTGAAACTCGAGAAGATTAATCAGAACTTATATAGGTAGTGCCTGATTAATCTCATGTTAATAGCCATTTTTGAACTAATAACCGTAAATAGGCAAAAGTCTAGGACTAGATAGTATTAACGCCAAAACGGTCGTTTTAACACTACGTAGTCTCAGGTCCCGTGATCCTAGGTTCTAAGTTTGTCCAAAAAACCACTATAAACGTGATTGACAGATTTTACTGCCACTTATCAAAGAAAACTAACAATAGTTTTTACAATATAAAATTTTTCACAAGTTCATATTGGTAAGTCCATCACGATAGTCTTGATAACTAGTTAAGGCGACCATGGAATGCTTGCCTCACCACCGTTGAACAATTTATGAAAATTCGAAGAAATTTTAATACTTTAATTAATAGGACCTGCCTAATTTATTAAATCTGTAAGAGTTTTCCTACCCTTACCTTATTTTTTTCAAAAATACCATAATAGCGTCTGGTGCCATAATTCAAAAGTTGGCATCTAACATCCCTGCCACCGTGGGGTTCTAGATTCAATTTCCGACTTAACCTACCAATGTTTTTTTTATTGTTACGTACGTTTGAGAATCTGTAGTATGAATAGACCTAGCTACAGTCTATTTATTCTTACATGTCCAATTTAGTAAACAAGATTCTAACCTTAAAATTGAGATTAGATGCCTAAACTAGACATTTTCTCGCAAATTCATGAACTATGTTTTAAAATTGGCAGCGTGTTATCTAAAAGAGTGTTCCAGGTTACTTCATTTATGGAAATATGGCAGTTTTGGACTAAAAAGTTACAGTTTACGGGTAGAATCTTGTTTACTAAATTGGACAAGTAAGAATAAATATTCTGTATAGCTGGAGGGAAGGTAGTAAGATAAATCGCAGGTCTAGTCCGGCCTCTCTATCAAGTATTTGATGTTTCCACATTGTCAAAATATGTATGCATTGGACAGTTCGGTGTATTCGGACAACTTTATACAGTGTAGGACTTACGCAGTAGCGGCCCAGGGTAGATTTCAAAAGTATTATTACAGCTTCTCCTTGCCAGCCCCATTGATATGCCTCCCAGAAACTAGGGCTTAGTGTGTAAAGGGATTTCATTCCAAAGTCTATGATATTATAAGCAGAGTTACTACTAGCAGTCTGTTTAACCGTAGCAGTGTTCGACATGAGATTATTTTCACCGTGTAATTATTCCTTTTATCGCCCGGTTTTGTTTAAGCATTAACTTGATTAAAGGACAAGTCAACAATGGAACGTGTTTCAATTATCGCACAGTAATTAGCACCACTCTGTTGTATCGGCAGATAACTTGGCCTAAAATCCGCGCATTTATTGATGGGCTTGATAACTTCTGACAGTAAGGCCCGCCCGCTACTGTCTTACAATCTTCACCAAACCGGACTTGGCCCACGTGGTGGAGTACGGCCTAACCTTCCTGTGATGCAGGAAGAGACCCGTGCCCCAACAGTGGAACATACAAAGGGTTGACAAAAGTTAAAAAAAGTTTGCTCCTACTGTCTATCGCAAGCTTATCTCGTCCGAGTGCATTTTTGTTCAAATTGTCTGCAGTAATAGATACACATCTGCTGTGTGATAGATAATACCTACATTGTTTTAAGTACAATCGACAGCACAATCGCACCAAATGTAACTGATTTGAATGCCCGGGTGTGTACCTAAAGGTCGATGTGCTGCAGATTGTTAAGGGGTTCATTTATCTGAAGCTTTGTACATAGTCCAGTGGATATAGGTCCGGTGAGCGAGGAGGCCACAATATTGGCCCCAGGCGCCCTATCCATCTTCCTGGATAGGTGTCGTTAAGGTGTTGCCTCACACTCACAGCATAGTGAGCAGGACACCCGTCGTTTTGCAGCCACATGTTATCTCGAACCTCAGGAACCTCGTCTTGCATTAGCTCAGGCAAATTATTTTGCAAAAAATTCAAATAATTCTCTGCATTCAGGACAGCGGCAGCTCAAAAGGACCAATTATTTGTCCTCCTATGATTCCAGTCCAGAGATTAATCTTAAATTGATATTGGGATCGGTCTTGGCGTATCAAATTGGGATTTTCTAACTGCCAGCTGTGTAGATTATGTATGTTTAAATAGCCATCTTTTCTGCATGTTGATTCATCACTCCAAAGAATTTTATCATAAAATTGTGGATCTTCTCTTATTCTTCGCAGCATTGTTCGGCAAAAGTTGACACGTAAAGGGTGACTACCCTTCTTGGAAGCAATGTTTGTACCCGTTGATAATGGTATGGGTATAATTCGTGGCGTTGCAGCATACGATGTACAGTTCGGGTAGACATACCAGTACGGCGAGCCAAACCACGAACGGAAATGTTCGGATCTTCGTTAACTAAATGCAAAACCTCTTCGTCGTTATTGTAGACTCGTGGTCTTCCTTCACTTGCACCGCCTACGCCTGCGCCAGGTATTCTACCCTCACAGTAGGTATTGTGTACACGAATAAAAACTCTGTAGTCCGGATGTCGAGTATTCGGGTACCTCTCTCGGTAAAGTGCGGCTGCTTGATTGGCGTTGCCTCTACATTCACCGTAAATGTAGTGCATGTTGGCATATTCAACGGGTGTGTAAAGTTGAGGCATTGTAAACAGTCCAGGGGAATGCCAAGTCGTCGGTAATATCACTATTCAACTGTCCAATTCACTGAGAAAATCAGGGTCCAGGTAAAGTAAGCAAAGTCGTCAAGTTCACACAATAATCGAATCCAGTTCACAAGCAAATCGGAGTCCAGTAGAAAAAGTAGCAGATTGCGAGTTAAACAGGAAAGATACGGCGAGCAAAGACACATGTAACTACGTAAGAGAACCATAGCACACTCAACCAAAGCTACATTTCACCGCTTTTTGCGCCCATCCAAACAAAGGACATAACCTTTCTTTTTTACTCTTATGAATACGGTGTCGTTTAAAGTAGCCTATCTTTTTCTATCTATGGCCTTGAAGTACAATACAATTGACCATTTTGGGATCATAATTTCAAGAAAGCGACCCACATGTCGAAGGGGTCGCGTTTTTTTACCTGAACTACTGTTAAAAATACATTTCATTACGATTAGTCATCGTTTTGTTACTCAAAATTGTAAGTATTGTAACTGCAGATAATTTGCAAAATCGACGTTTTATCATGTAATTAGTAATAACTCTGTATTGCGTCAAGGTACCTCTTACTATAACACCATTTTAGAATCTGTATGAAGTGGACAACTTTTTAAAATAATGGGCCACTTAAGTGCCCTACATTTTTTTTAACAAAATTGAGTCAAAGTTACATAATCCGGCAGAAATGACCTTGAAAATTAGGAAAAAAACTATTTATTCTTAAACAATTGTTAATACTATCTTATTTTATTCTAATTCAAGTAATAGTACAGATATTCAGGAATTAGAAACAGAAAACAGAAGCAAAAAACCTCTTTATTTGTGGAAATGGTAGCCAATTTTGTAAAAATACCTAGCAATATTGCTTTTGAAAATAAAAAAAAAAATCATATTTCAAAAATGCGTGGCCAAATGACGATAAAAGTGGGATATGTACCTAATAGATGATTATGTGGCCAGTCAGCAGCTACAGGGTTATCCATTATTTACGACACACCCTGTATAAATACTAGCTGACCCAGCGAACTTCGTAACGCCTACCAATCGATTCTTTTTTTTTCTCTCCGTAAGAACCATCCTCGTACTTCAAGGAATATAAAAAAAAAGAATTAGCGTAATCGGTTCAGCTGCTCTCGAGATTTTCGCTTACCAACACATTCAGCGATTCGATTTTATATTATAGATATAGGTTAATGAGCTGTTTTCAGGCAGGCTGCTATGGCGCTCATTAGGGGAGGGCTATGTACTGCAGTGGACTAATATAGCTAGAAGAAGAAGAGCTGTTTTATGTACCTACTTTTGACACGGTAGATTGTATGGAATTGGTAACTGCTTACTTTCGAACTATATCGGTCATTGCATTGTTCCGTTGTGTTATGTTATGTCACATAGCATAACACAACGGAACAATGCATACATAACTTATGTGTATTGTGATAAATATACGAAGACCAAATATAGATTTTTTTTTTGTGATTAGAGTAGGCGGGCGGAATAATTCATTGGATAAAAAGAAACAACTGTTTACTAATACCTTTTTTAACAAAATACAAATCAAAACCCGAAGCAAAGTTGGTTAGATGTGAATATAACTAATGATATCGTACATCTGACTCTGAAGGTAACAACTAGACTCTGAAAGCAGTTTATAAAATTGCAATAAAAACTCCGACCAAACCCATATTCCTTAGAGATTGTCTATTTTCTATTTTTAAATATAAATTTGGCAAACCTACCCAGTATAGATGTCTGTACGCCAACATTGCGCTTCTATTACGTGCATTTAGGGGTATTTCACAATTTTAAAAACCTATTTAGAGGCTAAAAATTCCACCCACGGGATTCGAACCCGCGACCTCTGGCTATCCGTGCCAGCGCTCTTTCCAACTGAGCTATTGGGCGACTCACCGGCATCAGTGAAATTTCGAACCTGTTTACAATATTGTCTGTATTACGTACAGGCAGCGACATCTGGCTGAAGTAATTTGCATCGGTATTTCACAAGTTACTCAAAATTTAATTTACATTTCAATTTATGAACGGTTTCTTACAGGCTTTTTCTCTGAAATAGTCGCATTATACATATATTGACACCAAGGCAGCGTTTCTTAGATCTACAGTTCCCATTTCAAAATCTAGAATTCATAGTTTATTATGTCAATTCGATGTAGGTACCTAAATTACGTAGCCAAATATTCCTACTTTTTAATCTATGGGTTAATCTACTTGGCAACGTACAAGGAAATGTCATAGTAAACCATGAATTGTAGTTCAATGAAATAGAACCCTGCTAGGGTGCCACAGCTCCGTGCTTCGCAAGGCACGTTAAGCCGTTGGTGCCGGCTGTCATATAATGGCAGTCGTTAAGCCATGTCAGAGGCCTTATGGGCGGCGTTCTCAAATAGTAATACAATAAATTGTTAAGATTTCAAATGTTCACGTTTACATAAAAACTTATTACAAAAAAGTTATGATTCTTTTTCCATTAGTCGCTAGTTAGCTCCACGAAGCACCTTTCAGAGTCTAGAGTTGACAAAATACGTATTACTATATTCTGCATTTGTACAGTGGAAAGAAAATGTTATGATTCTTTAAAAAATTAACGTGCAATCATGAAAACCGAGCCTTTACAACTACATATTCGCAGACACTAAAACGAATCACAAAAATGCTATTTATTTTCATAAACGAACAATACAAAAACGGAATTGTACAAAAAATCTACAGACATCGCGAAAACAAAAGTAGAAAACGTAACTGAGTTATAATAATTACAAACATGTTGAGTTATGGAGTTTAAAAGTGTTACAATAATTTTCAGAGAAGAGCTTGTATTATTTTAATTAAAAAAGTCAATTATTATTTCTCCCATTAAGGGCGACATGTACTTCATAAAAAATACTATTAAGTACCTAGTATTCAACCAAAATTCTTCATAGCCACTTGAGTGCCATTTAGGAAGTCGTACAGGTCGGCCTTATGCTTTGAGGTCAAAAGAAAGACGTGGAACGATGGCGCGGAAAAGATGAGGCGTCCTTTCAAATATTCACTTTCATACAAAATGCGCTTAAGGAGCTTTGGGATGTTACCTAACGCCACCAATGGAATAAAAATCGTAACTTGTCTTTAAATGTGCAACTTTAGTGTAAATAGTAGAAATAAGTTTTGCTGTTTTGTACTAACATAGGTTAGATTATAATAACAAATTTATGAGTGTTTTACGTCTGACATAAATAAATTAAATGCGTTTTTTTAAGTAAGTGCATGAAAAATATGTAAAACATGAAACATCTTAGGGCGAGATAAATAGTCGTTGCTTAGCCCAAGTCCGTACTCATGCTTCCCTAAGCATTACTTCAGGCTAACTTAGCTAAGTATCAATGCGTTACTAAAATAGACGTTTGCTTAGCTAAGCATGTTCTTAGGCCAATGCTAAGAATTAATCCGGGTTTCGCGACTTAGAGAGTGCCAAAGTACTGTCTATGATAGACAAATCGATTCTTAAGCAAGTGCTTTCGCTAAGACTCGTTCTTACAAGCGACTATTTATCTCGCCCTTAGTATCAGTTTTTGGCGGAAATCGATTATAGTCCTAGGTTGTTGATCCTAGGTTCTAGACTGTAGCTTCTAAAAATTGTTATTATACAAGATTTGGGATGTTTACTTTTTGAGAAAAAAGTATTATAAAACAAGTCATTATTGTTATTCCATTGGTGGCGCTTGTTAGGACCCCGAAGCACCTTAAGCGATGGCACACACAGGTAAGGCTGGGCTATGACGCGAACTCTACACAAGGCGCCGCGTCTTATGCCCATGTCCCACGCGCTTTGCCTGGATATGCCTTAGCATACTCGCATCAGAAGTACCAGACCAGTTGAAATAGACTCTGCGCCAAATGCAACTTTCCTGGTTATAAATAAACAATTTTTCAAAATCCATCGAAGCCAAGAAATAGCCAAATGAGGTGGTTATTTCTTAATTTATGAACGAAAGTAAATATCCAGGTAACAAATTAATACCACAAAGACACATTTATTTAACGGGTGCCGGATAAAAACCCAAAACCCTGAGTATACAATACCATTCTCGTGAACCGGTATAATTAATTCTATTTCTGTTCTTGAACACACCCAACTGTTCTGCTTGTAGACAGTCGTGCAGCCAGTTAGCTCCCATTTCACTATTAGTATTAAACGCCGTTAGTTACAAACACGAACATAAGCCCCGTTTAGTGAGGAACCTGGTTTTGCGATGTTGAAATAAGGGCTTCATAAGCGAGGAGGCTCAATAGTAGCTTCACTCATTTTCAATTATTACAGAAATTGTAATGTCACTCATTACATTTGGTGTGGAATCGCATTCCAAAAAATCGTGGGACTCATAAACTTATTTACATTATTACCAGCATATTTCAGATACAAATGATTAGTCGACAAGCCGGGGTTTTGCACCGATAACTTGCATAAACTCTCTCCCTCGCTATTTCAATGTTAACATTCCGTTTGAGCAGACCTTGAAATCCATTATTGATTCGCGGTACAAAATCGACCGGTCGTTGATCGATTAATAATTCCATTGGTTTTTGAATTAAAACTATCGTAACATTATTGATTTGGAACCGGATAAAAATACTTGGATAAACATACATGGCAGTTGTTAAGCCATATCATAAGTCTTATGAGCGACTTTAAAACTTCAGACGGTCAGGCCCGCCACTGTCTTACAATCCTCCACCAACCCGGGCTTGGCCCCCGTGGTATGGCCTAACCTTGCTGCGATGCAGGAAGAGATCCGTGCCCCAGCAGTACGAAGGGTTGATTTTTTGTCGACAGTGTCCGGTCTGATTCGCAGAGCTTAATCATGGTGAGTAGATAGAGATAGAGGGAAAGAGAGCGGGAGAGAGAGAGAGAGAGAGAGAGAGAGAGAGACGAGCTCGCGTCGTCGGTTGCAAAATCAAAAATCGAGGAAGTTCCAGTCAAGTATCCAGTTGCAAACCAAAAATGCCATTAGTGGTAACTTTATTATGAAATTTATTTATTATTATTTTATATTTTACTATTTTGAAGTTGTCAACATACTTAATAAGTGTTAGAGGCAACATTTCTTCTCAAGTCTTCAACAAGTAAGTGTTTTTCTGTTCACAAATATTAAAGAACTTAGAGGAGTTGGTTTCGCTCCTTGTTCGCATATACCTACCTCATTATACCAAACCTTTGTCTTTAGTCCATCCTCTTGAAGCAAGAATAGAGTGCAAGCTAGCTGGAGATTAGAGCATTATAAACACTACTGACGAAATAGCATAACTTGACACAATCATGACAACGTCACGACATGACATGACAATGATAACATCATGTACTATGATCGTGTCATTCTGCATCGATACAATTTTGATCTACTAATGTAGAAGAAAAACGAATGCGATCAATTCCTAGTGTAAACCTGCAGTCGTAAAGTCTGAACACACATAGTCATTCAATAGAATGATAGGGGCACGACAATAGCTATTATATGCCTTTACTGGGCAGTCTACTAAGCAATAGCATCTCCACTCAGACTCCCCAAGGTTTGCTGGAAGAAATCTCTTACAGAGATAAGCTCGCCTTTGTACATGTATTTTCTTGCGTTGTATTTCTTTTTGTGTCTTTCGTGTGCAATTAAGTATTAAACCCAACCAATGAAATTCCAATCGCATTCCCGTGACAAATCACGGGAATGCGATTGATTTCTACGCTACAAATAGCGTCAATGAAACCACCATTGCCATACTATCATAACTCTATTGAACGACTACGCATTTTAGAGACACCCCCTGTTTAATGAGTCCCACTAACCAATCTCGTATCGAGACCGTTCTCGTCTAGCAGTCGAGGAAGTTGGCGGCCATCAGCAGCTCCAGAGCGATCTCTGGCGCGATGGGGAACTCCGGAATCTCGGTCGAGGAGTTGGTGTAGCGCACCTTATATGTGAAGTACATGCAGACCTTCTGCAGGACATGGGACCTGGGAACGAGTTTATAGCTGGTTAGCGATAAGAGCGCCAATTGTATAACATTACTTAGGTTTAAGAATCATGGTTGTAATATATTTCTGGTTGTGCAATAAAGTGTTCTCTATCTATCTACCTATGTGTTGAATTCCACCTATGCCGGGACTCGAACCCGCGACCTCTGGCTAACCGTGCCAGCGCTCTCCCAACTGAGCCTTTTAGCACACAAATAGTATTGGGCGGTGGTAGCAGGTACGAAGCCAGCTTCTCAATCGGAAGGTCGTGGATTCGAATCCAATGACTACCAATTACGTTGTTTTCTTAGTTATGTACATTTGTGAAATTGTTACTAATTCCACTCGCTAATGAAGGAAAACATCGTGAAGAAACTCAAGTGTCTGAAGTGTTATTAAAGTACCGCAGAGCTTGCAACGTACAATGGCCCAATTATAAGGCCAATGCGGAAATCTCAGGTCAAACTAGTCTTGTCAACCCAGAGATTAACACGTTAATCTGTGGGTTAATCCACCACGGAATGTACATTGAATTGTCATCCCAAACCCAGAATTCTATGAAACGGGGTCCAGACAAGGCACTCACGGTATTTCCCTGAAGTTGACCTCGTTGGCCTCGTTCTCTGCAAACTGGCCGGGCCCGCTGAGCATGGCCTTGATAGTTCCAGAGGTGAGGGCATGCTCACGCTTGACGATGAACTCGTGGCCGTCAGAGGAGACCAGCTTCACGTACATAGCATCTGGGCCCTCGCAGCCTCCATATACTTTGTCCTCTGTGCCCGCACTCGCTAAAACAAGATACAAACGTTTATATCATTATCATCAACCCATTATGTCCCCACCGAGGGGCTCGGGTCTCTTCCCAAAGGAAGGTATAGGCCGTACTCCACCATGGGCTCCAACTCCGGATTGGTGGAGGCTTGCAAGACTAGTAACTGTGGAACGTTTTATAACTTTTATAATTAATAAATAAACTCTGGAACGACTTTAGGTGTGGTTTTATTTGTAGAATTGTAGTAATATTAACAGAAAACTGGATAAAAACGGATAAACGGAGAAGCAGGTAAAAAGTCAGATCTGGTCAAAGCGTAAAGTAGTAGTGTGAAAAATGAGGGAAATCGAAGAATGAGTGACATACATAATTTAAATATTTGAAAATGATAGATGGAAAAAGAAATAAAAATGGTGTAAAGAGGTTTGCACCGTTACACTACCCGGGGGCAACCGGTAAAAAAAAATATTTTTCTTTAATATATTTATTTAAAAAAATATATTTAAAAAAAAATTTTTTTTTATAAAAAAATTGTCAAGTAAAATTATTTAATTTAAAATTTAAAGTCGAGAATCCAAAGTTAGGTCGATGAAGGTCGGGGATGTGGGATGGTAAGTAAATAAATTTAGTTATTCTTAAATATTAAAATAAAATAAAATATAAAAGATGGGCGATGAAAAAAAAATTTAGAAGGTGTGGGGTGATATCTACAATGAATATTTACATTAGGCAGTTCCACTTCTATTCATCATCTACCACTCATCCCTAGCATGCATCATCTGTCATTGTCTTCAACTACAGTAAAGGTGAAGACTTTCACTCATTATAGACAAAATCTATATTTATTAATTAGATTTATCCAGAAACTGGCCTAAATTAGTAATAGGCTTATTTAGCCAGTTACCACCCGCTGGTATTCGGTAGTGGTAAGGCTTATTTATTGAGTCACAATCCGCTCTATGAAAGTTATTTACATTTTAACAATATTTATAATATTGGGTACATAGTACCCGACGGGGTAGAATCCGTCGTAGTAGTGCTCTCAAGAGCTATGGTGGGGTAAACACCGTAATGCGTTAGGTAAGTAACGCGATTGATAAGTAAATTAATTGACCTAGGCTTATTTAACGTGTTGTCGCCGCACCTGATTGAATGTTTGGATTGTTATAAAAAAAAATTTTTTTTTATAAAAAAATAGTCTTATAGTCGGCCTCTGACTTGTCTTAATGACTGCCATCTAGCGAAGCACGGAACCGCTCGGAAAAATGCCACTAGCGTTAGTCATCATGCACTGAACACGCCCTATGTTGCTTAACCAACGTGATCGTTTAAAATCACTCTGGCAGCCGGGGCTAC
This sequence comes from Yponomeuta sedellus, assembly GCA_934045075.1. NCBI lineage: Eukaryota > Metazoa > Arthropoda > Insecta > Lepidoptera > Yponomeutidae > Yponomeuta > Yponomeuta sedellus. Next base: position 10,243,545 of record OW203744.1, on the reverse strand, counting down.
GAGCGATTCATAATTAAGCTGAAACGGACCTGGATCAATCCTCTTAAGGTCAGGTTACGCAAATCGCCGTGAGCGGTTGTAGAAGACGAATTGCTACCGCCCGAGTTATGCTGACGCTTGACTTCCTTCGTAATCGCACCTGATAAGTCTTTCAGACTTATACTATTTTTATTTTTAATGCACTAACCCGTGCTAAGGACTAATTTAAAAACCTATTTAGAGGCTAAAAATTTTCACCCATGCCGAGATTCAATACTTCCTAAAACTCCATCGTCAAATGGGGTGGGTCTTATCATTTCCACTAAGAATAACCATTGACGGTTATTCTGATACTACATGCATCACTATTTCCGCGTGTTTAAAATCGCGACGCCGACTTCACTGTCGCTTATCAGACGCCGCACGTTCCTCTAGCAATACCTATATTTTAAAATTGAAAAGTATACCTAGTTACGCGTTTTTTATTTATTTATAAGCAACGGAACTACTGCTACCAGTAGTAGTACTGTCGTTGCCACTACCAAGCCTGATTATGAATTAAAATGACACAGTCAACACATACATTTTGAACTGTCCTAAACAGGCTTGGTTTTTTTGAAGTCGAAGAGATTTTTTGACAATTCTATGCGTTTTCATAAATCGCTTATAATGGTACATAATAACGAGACGGTTTGTTAGAGAAATCGGGTATCACTATTTCCATTCGATGTTTTTCACGTCAATGGCTATTGAGAGACGGTTTTGCATAAATCTCCCAGTGTCAGAATTTCAATGGAAATCCATTCCAATAGAAAATGAAAATAATGAGACCCACCCATCAATCGCACTCAACAGACAGCCTACCAACACTCTTCATACAGTCCTCTTTAAATATCGAGCACCACGAAATCCCCAAACTAAATACTTCTTCCCCAAATACTTCTTCTTCTTCTTCGGGCTATATTTAGTCCACTGCTGGACATAGCCCTCCTCTAATGAGCGCCAAAGCGCAAGGTTGTGCCATCATTGGGGGGTAATGCCCATAATCCCTACGCTGGGCATGCGCGACAAGCTAGCTTCGTTATGAGTCCAGTGCACAAAATCCTCCATGAACATTCAGGAAGCTTTGTACCCGGTAGACACCTCATAATTTGACCGAGGCCCAAAATCTCCACCGTGTTTATTGGCGCCGTGAAATCGTTGAAAGATTTAACGTTGGCGACTCAAAAGCTCTGTTCGACATACTTACGGAAAGCTATATTTACTATTACGATCCCGAAACCAAAAGAGAATCAGCTTAGTGGGTGTTTCATTCTGAAGAGTTGCCAACTGAAGTAAAGTGAGGTTGAAGCGTGGATGGTGGTCTCATTCTTTGAAAGGCTAGGTTATTTCGCGACAATTATTTTAGAGAGGATCGACAAGCAATTTCTGCAGGTACAATAACAATTGTTTGCCACTTGTCTTGAAAAAAGTTCGGGAGAAACGACCCCACAGTAGGATCCTTCTTCACCATGACAACGCCGTCGTCTCACAACGCCAGGCGAATGATCGACTATTTTTATTTATTCCCAAAAATTAAAGTAAAACTTCCAGGAAAATGTTTTATGGACTCTGAGGAAGCAGTAGCCGCGTTTCAAAAGGGCGCCGAAGAGAACCCAAAGGACAAGTGGGCAGAACCGCAGAAAGCATTTCTCAGTGGTTTCATTGAGTGCAGCGATGTACTGATACAGACTATTATTAAAAGATGAAACTAATAACTAGCTGGTTTAATCAGTTTTTTATTTCCTAAGAACTTTCAGTTTGACCCTTGTACACTTGTTCATTTGCACAAACCGCCTCAGTTTATATGTATTTCAATATTTATGATGTCCTTGACTGGTTACCATGTAACAGGATATCCCAGTTTTCTATGTCTATATCCAAGTGATTACGGTGTCTGAAAGTTATCTTATCATTTATTTTGCCGGAATTTTTTTTTAAGTACGCCAGTTTCATAGGGGGTTGAGAGAGGGGTAGAGGGGAGGGGGATGACAGGGCACCTAACTTCAAAAATTTCTTGTTTAGGAAATGTATACTTTTCGAGTTATGAAGTTCTGAATCATGAATGAATTCTAAATCATGGACAAATAGTACTATTGCATCTGCACCTGCCTCTGGCTTTTCATATACACTCTAGGAAGGTATACCACAACCACTGCATGAAAGTTGGGTGCATTGAGTTGGGATATAACCTATTGTAGAACTTATCTGTTTTGTAACCTTAGATAACATAGGCAGCAGCATGGGACGCCAGTGACGCTGCATTCCGTTTCAGTAACTGAAAATCCATTGTATAGACTGGTTGACCTTGATCTCAAACAAACTGACGAAATATGTTCTATTTCGCACATTTCTCGCAAATTTTAATAAAGTCCTAGTAAATTCTATTCTCGTTTCCTACTCCTAAAACGAGGATGAATGGTTCAACCTGAACCCCATCAATGTCCCTGTAACTATCTTTTTAAAATCAACTGGCCCCTTTCAAAAGCCAACCCATTTTACCTGATCCCGAGATCGTGGCGGAGCGCTGCTCCTCACCGACGCTGGCCGCCGAAGGAGCCGTGGAAGGTACAGCGGATGCAGCTGCGGAGCCCAAGCCAGAGCCAGGGCCGGACCCTCCAGCTACATTAGCATCAGACATGGTCCTGTAGTCAATAGACAGTGAAATTGTTATAAAAGTAATATTTTTTGACGTCTCAGTTGATGAGTAAAGTTTGATAGGCAAAGGTCTTCGACCGTACTTCGTCTTCAGTATGCCTATTTTCAAAGTACTTTTGTAAAGCCGAAGACAAGTGCAGTAAGTTATTCCCGCTAACGTTACCCTCAAGATAAAATCGAAGATGCTGTGTTGGTGGAAAAGGATTGCTTGTGGTATAAAGTGTACATAACAATGACGATCTGTTTTATGTGAAAGGACAGGGACAATGTACAAACCTTGTTGTTAGATTAGAGCACTAAAAAAATCTATGAATATTGATGATCAGGGGCTAATTTAGCGAATATTGATGAACTAATCTGAGAAATATTGTTACCGCGATTGAGGTTATTTTTAATGACAGAAAAATAACAATGGCGGCTAAATTGGTGTTGCCAAGATAGAAATTAATTGTAATACCTCCTTTTACACATTTACTCGACGCGCCACGCGTTTGCTCCATCGCAAAACGTGTTTTAGCTATCAAGAGAATTCTTGTTACCTTATCATGGCAAAGTAAGGAGGCAGGGAACGTCAGCATGGCGATGGCGTACGGGAAGGCGTATCATGACTTTCCTTCCCGCACATGGTGCAGCGGACGCGCGGCGCGTCTTGAAGTGTAAACGTCACTTTAGCATAGTATTTCTAAATATTTCTTTGAACGCAGCCATAAAAACAGCGGCATGTTCAAAAACTTTAAGAAATTAATAGGTAAAAATAATCGCCAACATATGGGAAATAGCGAGAATGTATTATTGAAAAACAAACTACGTTGTAGAATTATTTTGAAGACTTATGTGTTTAAATTTTTACTAATACAAAATAAATTTATTTCTATGAAGAAAAACTGTGAATCATGATAAAATTACGTTTTCAAGGAAATTATGGGTTCGGGATGCCTTCTTTCTTCACATCGGCCGTCGACCCGTCGACGATTCGGCGGACTTTTTTTGACATGGCTTCATTATTTTGACATTTCGTTGTCCAAGCGCTACGTATTTCCTTGAAAAAGGTCCTTTTCTCAACGTTTTTCACAGTTTTGTTTCGTTATCCAGTCAAAGAGCGACGCAATGTAACTGGATAAAGTTAGCCTTAACTGTGAACTAACAAGGATATCCAGAAATTCCGCGAGAACCATGTGACACGAATACGAAAAAGGGCTTCCAGACCGTCAATGTGACAGAAATGTTTTCTGCCATCGGGTCCAGAGAACGCCGCCGCGTATCCTTGACGAGCACATCGCGTGATACACGAACAGCGACTTAAGTAAAGAGCGTCAAAAATGATCGCGAGATGGCCAGCCCGCCACCGAACCCTAGTGACGAGGAGGGCGGCGCCGAGTTTGCGGAGGAGACGCCACGCGCGACCGCCCCGCAGAAGAGCTACGTAGCGCCGCCCGCGTCCGAACTGCCGTCGCGGCTGCAGTTTGTGGCCTACGGAGCGCCGGGGCCTAGCGGCATCAAGCAGTGCTATCGCACAGTGAAGACGGCTCGTCGCGTGCCTACACTACCGCGCAAACCATACCCCGAGGAGACGGGCGAGCCGCCTCCTGCGCAGCGTCGCGCGCGCCGCGACCGCTCCAAGCGCCATGCTTGCTCCACCTGCGACAAGCGCTTTAGTTCACCGGGGAAGCTTAGTCAGCACGTCCTGTCCCACACTGGAGAGCTCCCCTTCTCTTGTAATCGGTGTGAAAAGAAGTTCAACTCCAAATTTAAGCTTGTACGCCATAGTCTGATTCATAGTGAGGCACGAGCCTTCGCCTGTACAGTGTGCGGTAAGACCTTCAATAGGAAAGATCATTTGACCAACCACTTTCGAGTGCACAATCCTGAGAAGAAGCTGTTCACTTGTGACCGGCCCGATTGTCGCAAATCTTACACATCTCTACTGAGCTACAAGAAACATTCCGCCTTGCACTCTGCCGAGGAGGGGATATTGCAGTGTGAAATATGTGATGAAACATTTGCTACACAACAGGAAATATTTCAGCATCTGAAAGTCCACACTGGAAGCAGAACGGTAAAGAATGAGATGGACAAGAAGTTCACGTGTGATTTCTGTGATAGACGCTTTTTCACTGCCAAGGATGTGCGACGGCATTTAGTTGTTCATACGGGCAGAAGAGATTTCTTATGTCCTTATTGCCCTCAGAAGTTTGGACGCAAAGACCATCTTGTACGACATGTGAAAAACGCACACCCTGAGGAGTCGTGGAGATCAGCAGCAGTTGGGACATCAAGTGAGACTATGATGGAGCCAGCTCCAGAAGAGACTGTCCTAAGTCCTTCTCCAGTGGAGACTTTCCCTAATCCTTCTCCAGCTGAGACTTACCCTAATCCTTCTCCAGCGGAAGCTTACCCAAATCCTTCTCCAGCGGAGACTTACCCTAATCCCTTCTCCATTGAAGAACTTGACTTGTGGAAAACTGAACAATCTGCTGAAAGCACATTGGGAGGTGGGCGAACAAGAGTGCCTTCGTCAGACATAATCGTGGAAATTCCAGCAGAACACGACATAAAGGTGGAGCCTCTGGATGTGGAGCTTGATGACCATATAGAGATAAAACTTGAGGATCCATTGTCACCAGACTGTGAGCTCCTCCCAGACTATCCAGTTGTATACATGGTGTCACCACCTTTCTCTGAACCGCCGCCTGACTTGCCTTACATGTCGACGGCACCTTTGGACGAGCCGCTTGGTGGCATATTAGACACTCAGTCAATACTTCTGGACCCTGGGGAAGGGCCTTCGGGGCTGTCCAGTCAGATCCTTAGAGATCTGTTGGAGCAGCAAAGTGAACCTACATACAGTGAGGAGGGAAGGGCGCCGCAGCGACTGCCTGCGTTCACGAAGGCTTTCCATATGGCGCAAAACCCCAAGCCCCCGCCGCCGCCGCCCCCGCCCCACTAAGGGCGCTCAGAGCTGACTTGCACTCTGAACTACCTCATTAGGTAAGATTCGCTTAAGCTATAATTAGGAGACGAGGACTCTTATCTCTTTTAAAGTTTTAGCAAGGGCTCCGCCCCGTCTTATGAAAATTTTGCCAAATTGTTGTATTTTTGTATGTTTGACGATATACCAAAATGTTTTAATTAATGTTTTCTTTTAGCGGTTCTTCCGAATTCTACATGAAGATGTGATCTAGTCGTGTATGTACTTTCGGAATTGTAATGTTTATTGAAGTTTAAGCTAAAGCGTACATTTGGCGTGTAATTGGGACCAACTCTGTATGCTGTTTTTATGGGGTAATGTTAGTGTAGTTCGTGGTAGCATACCTTATTGTCTTTGGGGTAAATGGTTAGTAGGGACACTGCAAAGTGATACTAGTTCTTATGATGTTTTGGCAGTGTCACCTGTTCCCTGAAGATTTAGAGCATTAGAGGTGCAATATTTGATGAAAAACTGGTCAGTTAAAACATGTAATGTTTTACACTTAACATGATAAAGATGCCAAATTCGCACTGAGCATGGTTTATCAATTCACACGGAGAGTGAAGATATCCCAGGCTCTTGTTTATCTGTTGCATCTCTAAGAAAACACTCATAAAAACAATTTGTTTTTCCTTCAGTCATAAATCAGAATTTGCTGAATTCGTGGGCACAGCAAAAGTAGCATGCCATTACAATATGTTTCGGAGACGCATGCTACTTTTAAACGCTATAATACACCATTTTGTGACACGGATTTTTGACACGGGTAGGTAAAAGGTCAGATCTGCTAAGGGTATAAATGGATGCCCATCTTAAGTAATAAGTTTTTATTTTTAAAATATGAGCACAGTACGCTGCTGAAAAACGTCATTCATAGACCTTTCCATAACTGATTAATTTTATGGAACCCCATATGTCATCACCTGAGTGACAGAGATAGCATCAAATGTTTATATTGGTGCGTCTCTTTCACATGTTAATACCAAGTAAAATACAGATTATCATAATTGATATGATTTTGGAATATAAAGAATGCCATTAGCCTAAATCATGATCAAAATACTAGACAAACTAAATCAATATGAATAAAAGCACATACCTCAGAGGCATTTAGTCTCCTTAGAAATAAGAACTTTATATCTAATTTAAAAATAAAAATAACATCATACATAATTAAATAACATGTAAATGAATATTCAAAGTTATCTATAGTAAAATTACGAATATTCATTATGATATTCAGTGAAGTACAAAACTACAATTTATGTTTCTATGTTGGACTTCCCAATAAACCAAAATAGTTAGGATTTGAAAGGCTTTCTTTCCCTATAATCGAAAATCCGGAAACCGTAAAAATATGAGTGTTAATAAGTGTCAGCTGCTATAATACCTTTATGATAATAAATTTAATAAAACTTAGTTTCTTTTAATATTTAGGCGCCCAGCATTTAACCATATGAAAAAAATCTCATTCCTGACACTTAACACTCTTGTAAATATTAATAAATTGTTTCATAGATTACGTTTTAAAATAAATTTCGGAGTCTAAAGAAAAATACATATTTTAAGATAATATCTATTGTAAATTAGACTTATGAACCATTTTGTTGTAGAACCTTCATCAAATGAACATTGTAAATATTCTTAATAATTTAGGTTAATAGGAATGTAAAAAAATATCTACCTCAATCGCAACTTATACATTATAATTTGATTAGAATTTTTAATATCTTTATTTTAGGTAGGTAAGTATAGCAAGGACAAATTGTCCTTTTTTATATTAAAAACTACATTGCAACCACAGGGTCGTTTGGTTCACAGTTTAATATAGTTCTTGTTGTGTTAAAATAATACTTTTTAATAATTTTAATGTGTGCTAGCTTGGCTACTGCAGAAAAAGTAAAAAAAAAATCATTGTTAATCGCTTTGTCAATCATACTCTGTAAGAGCATGTTCATTTATTATGAAAACAATTTCGGGGTAAGGTCCATACAAGTCTTCCGATTGCAACCCTGTATGTCCCCTCTGCTGGGGCACGGATCTCTTCCTGCACCGCAGGAAGGTTAGGCCATGCTCCACTGCTGGGGTCAAGTCCGAGTCGGTGGCGGATTGTAAGACAGTGGCGGGCTTACTGTCAGAAGTTATCAAGCCGCCCATAATAAGGCCTCTGACATGGCTTAACGACTCCCATTACATGACAGCCGGCACTCACGGCTAAACGTTCACCCGTCCTGCACCTGACCGCGTCTGTTGTTGCTTAACTCAAGTGGTTGAGTTCAATCACTCGGTTCGACTAGGCCACGAGCGCTGCACGAGCATTCAAGTCTTAATTTTTCATATTGAATAGTTTTTTTCTACTTCGCCTCTTTTGTGTCTCATCGCTGGGCAAAAGCCTCCCGCAACTCCGACCAGCCTTTGACGTAACTTACGTAACTCTATATAGTCTCGCAACCGTCTGATGTGTGGTGTCGGCCTAGAGAATAGCACCAACCCAAATTCTTCCCGCGGGTGTCGTAAAAGGCAACTAAGGGACACAAACAGGGGGGTGGGCAGCAGCGCCCCCTGCCATTCCACCAAACTGCGATCCCCAACCCGCATGCCCAGCGCGGGGATTATGGGCACTAACCCCTTAATGATGGCACAACCTTGCGCTATGGCGCTCATTAGGGGAGGGCTATGTCCAGCAGTGGACGAAGAAGAAGAACCGTCTGTATTAGTTTTATGGTCCAATTGCCACCCCCCATGTTTTGTTTGTCTTATATCATCGTCATCATCAACCCATCATGTCCCCACCGAGGGGCACAGGTCTCTTCCCTGAAGAAGGTATAGGCCATACTCCACCGCGGGGGCTAAGTCCGTATTGGTGGAGGCTTGCAAGACTAGTGGCTGGTTTCACTGTCAGAAGTTTTCAAGCAGTCCTAAGGTCTCTGACTCGGCTTATATATATTTTTATTATTTATGTAATATGTGCGAAATGGACCCGACCGCTCTCCTAGGGGGACAGATGAAGAAATTCAGATCCATAAGCAGCGTAAGCATATCCACAAAATTGTTTTCTGAAATAAATGAACAGGCCCAAAGAGTGCTTTCGATCATAGTTTGGGATTTATGTATGTCATTATTTTTAAAATCAGTGAAGAAAAAAAAACCTGACCCATTCGGATTCAATACAGAGGCCGCATTTTAGGAGAAATTGTAATTATGTGTGGTTGGCAAACTTTCGGAATATTTTTTATACTGTGATATTTGATACTTTACTCAAATACTTTTTAGACTGTACAGTTATACCTTCATTTTGTTTCTTAGTAAAGCCTGATAAAACAATTCAATCGCCTAGTCATAGACAGCAATAGAAGTTCTACTTTCACGCAGTTTTGTAATAAAAAAATAGATTATAATTTATTTTAAGTTTTTATACATAAAAATCGAACGAACATACTGAATATACCAACATCATATCCTACATTAAAGATGGTAATTTTTCTATTATTGTCATGGTTGGATATGTTAATTAGGATGTAAGGCCATCACTAGAACCTTCCATTAATACAGTGCCTAATTATGTGACTTTGGTGACTAACATGTCATTGGATTGATATTAGTATTTTTTCAAGTGTCTGAAATAGAAAATATAACATATATGTACAACGAGTAACTGCAATATATTTTTTTAATGTTCTTAGATTGTATAATGTATTTATATAATAATTAAATATTAACTTATAAGTACACTGACTACACCTATGTTCAATTCCTCTTATTATGAAGATATTTTTCTGTTCAGTGCATATAAAATTATAATTGTATTTAATTAGCACGCCACGTCAAAGACGAGAAGTAAGTACCTAACTTTAATTATTGTTTTTACACTTGAGTGTTAATATTTCATTCTGAAAATTCGCATAATTTATGTTTGTTTAATGTTAACGATTATTTCCCAGTTTTTATTTTTCTGTAATTTGAGAGTATAACTCCATTTTTATTGTTTTTTTATAACTATTTGTATTTGATATACCAAATGTGTATAATTTTATTGACTTAATTATCTGGTTATATTTTTCCTAGGATTGAATTTGATTTGAATTTCAAAACAATCGCTATTATACGTGTCCAGCTTGGCAAAAGAGCAAAAACAAAGAATATAAAAAAAATATGTTATCTACCGGTTTTGAAATTTAGTAATTCACTAACCCTGCGTTCCGAGATGCGATGAAATCGATTAGAGCGAAAATCCGACCAAATTAGGTAGTCCCAAAGTATCTCGCACGAAATAGGGTTCTTGTGCCTACTGCACTTATATGGATTGGCACTGTAATCGATTTCATCGCATCTCGGAACGCACCCTGAGTTAAACTTTAACAGCCTTACTAATAAACTTGGTGTAAGTATTGTATAACTATGCAGTGTTTGGTCTCTTTTCTTCCAACTGAAAATTACATTCAAATGACGTGAACAAAACACTGTAATACCAGGCTTATACGCTGTTTATTAGTAAGTGCCTAAGTGCATAACTGTACACGTGTCTCTTCTGACAAATTGTTCGTTATTGAGAAATATAATGAGACAAATTGATAGTTCTTCAAATTATAAATTCAGACTGGTGATGTACGAGTATATGTTATTTTTTAATGCTTACACGTATTATTGCAATGGGTAGCTAAAGCCATTTTGCCCAAGGCTTTCATGGTAGTAAAATGATGAATTTAAAAATAGTTTAAAGTAGATAGGCCGAATTTTCGGTAATAGTGAAGTTTCCCTTGCCAAGCTGTTATTTTGATACACGATTTAAAATTAATACAATAAAATATAGGGGCCTTAATAAAAGTAGATTGTTTAAATTGGAAGAGAGAAATATTTTTGGAATTGTATGTTTTAAAAATGATCTATTTTTGTTACGCTTTTATAAGTACAGCATTTTTACATAATAATAAAATTGTTAGATGTTATTTTTGGTAACATTAATATATACTATTTCACACGTAAAATGTTGTTCTAAATTATAATTCCATGTTAAATGAAGTCAAACTTCGGTTTCTTAATACTTATAAATAATAATTCGTAACAACATAGAAGACGCATAGTTTTTTGTTCGGGATTTTAAGTAGATTTTTGTTTAAATTGTTACTAACATTGTGAACCGAGAATACCCTCGCACAGAAGTGTTGAACCGTAATGTTATAAACGATTGTTAAAACGAACGTACCTGGTTTATAATATGATGTAATATTGGTCTTCGTTGTAATAAATATTTTTTGGTCATTTATATGGTTTCATTAGTCCCAGGTATGTCCATGAATGTAGGACGCCCTCCGGCCAGGTGGGATGACGATCTGCGAAAAACTGCCGGCAGATGCTGGATGCGGCAAGCTGAAGACAGGGCGCTATGGCGCTCATTAGGGGAGAGCTATGTCCAGCAGTGAACTACATACTATAGCCTGAAGAAGAAGATGTCCATGAATTAGCAAACTGAAGTAGCAGTGGGCGGGTCATATCTGCCGCAGGACCGTCCGATAACCGTTGGGGTAGACTGGTTCTTGAGTAGAGACCGCGAATCGGCCAACGCAGCATGGGACGCCCTGTGAGCAGGGGGGTGAGTCTAACATGCATAGTTGTTCAATAGAGTCCGGTAATAGTCATTTCATTCACAGTATCGGTAGTCTGGTAACCAATCGCAATACAATGGTATAACCCGTGCTGCTTAACTCGGCGCCTGGCGCGATTCGATCTTATTCTCGTGAGTTGCGTATTTAATTTGCCCGCGTTATACCCCTGGAATGAGATTGTACTGCTATTGCTTTGTAAACTAGGTACCAAATTGAGGCAAATAACAACCATTGACGTGCTTATATCATACTATTGAAAAACTATGTGTATACACACTTATACTCTAGGGCCAGGTGGAGGACAACATTCGCAAAGTGGTGGGCAGGGGCTGGAGGAGAGCGGTGGTAGCGGAGCGGTGTAGAACGCTGGCTTCTCAATCTGGAGGTCGTGGGTTCGAACCCCGGCATGTACTTTGTTTTCTAAGTTATGTACATTTGTGAAATTATAGTAGCAATACTACTCGCTGACGGTAAAGGAAAACATCGTAAGACAACCCTAGTGTCTGAGTTGTTAGCGTACCTCAGCGCTTGCTACGTACAATGGCCCAACTATGAGGCTAAGTGCGGAAATCTCAGGTCTGACTAGGGACTGGAGGAGAGCCGAAGATCGGGCTCTGTGGCGGGTCTTAGTAGAGGCCTATGGCCAGCAGTGTAGGTACCTACTGACTGATGATATCCATGAATTTGAATTAGGAAGCAAAATATCTTTATCACGAAATCCGGTTAAACTTGAACGTCTTAGAGCTAGTGGTTGCACGCAACGCAATCCATTGTTCAAACACTTGAAATTGCCCATCCGCGGTGGGCATACGTGGTAATTATGCCCATACTCTATCTGAGAAAAGGCCCGTACCCAGCAGTAGGATGCAAATAGGCGACATAAAAAAATCCATAGTAGGATTTCCAATAACTGCAGTTTTGTTAATGCATGCATAGTTACCCCATAATTATATGGTATTCCTATTACGTGAAGAGGAACCCAACTGTAAATTGTTTAAATTCACAGTGGTTTTCACGTAATACGTAAATTGTTACTACTTTGTTCCATCCTGTATAGGGGTTGACCCCCACCAGTCACCTACGACATTGTCGTCGTCGTCGTCAGGCTATACTATAGTCACTGCTGGACATAGCCCTCCCCTAAAGAGCGCCACGTTGTGCTATCATAGGGGGTAATGCCCATAATCCCCACGCTGGGCATGCGGGTCGGGGATCGCAGTTCGGTGGAATTGTACTGCAGCCTACGACATTGGTGTAGATCAAAATATCTAGCATCGATTTATCGTCAGACAGACAAATTGCAAATATGTACACTAGAGTTGTGACAAGGAATTTATTTATAACATGCAGTATATTTCATTTGATCCATTAACCTTTAGAATGCGGATGAGCAAATCTGAACAGTTACGTCGTGTCTTTGAACAACGTCGACCACCCACAAACCAATAAAATATACTACCTGGTCCTCATGAAAACAAACCGTTGACAGAAATCCTTATGTCATTAATTAATTCAAGAAATAACACTATTATCAATTTCTTCACTGTACTTCAATAAGTTCCTTCTCAACCAGACCAAAGCTGATTGTAACGAAATAGTAGGAATATGATCGGAATGAAACAATATGATGCTGCCCAATTCGATGAAATATATTAACTTTATTGCTGATCCAATCGATTAACAGATAACACAATAGACTTAGAATCAGTTTTAACAAAAACGTAAATACCAACTCCGCGGGTGAAATGGAGAAAAACAAAATGCACATTTAAATATAATCGCGACGCACGATTTTATCTATCTACCTATACAAGTGATACACAACTATCGGGGTAATTAAACTATCGTTAATTTACACATATACAATTTCTTTATCAATATACATTTCAGTAATGTTTATATTCAATCAATTTTCTATTACTTTCAAACCGAACCGTCGAATTTTGACTTAACGGAGAGAATTGTACTAAAAACACTAACCATCCGACGCGACCGCGAGAAATTAATGTTTCATGATGGAAAAATAATGTTCTAACTACCGTCCTTAGGCTAAGGCGTCCACGCCTTTAAATGCACGTATTGCAAACACCAGTCACCAGGAAAAGTAAAATGGAACGCAATGGGAATGTTCACACGCGGGTCTCGACCGTCTCAACTTTCCTCCGTAGTCTGTGAACGAACTGAAAAGCAAGAAGGAATCATTTGACCGTCCGCCGCTTCGCCTTTCTCACTTTGCGTGCGCTAGAGGGTTTGTTCTTGAGAGATATCCTGTCCAGGTTTGGTAGCTCTATCTCCGTAGGTTTGCCCGCCATTTTCTTGAACACCGGGTTGTCATTGGCGTCATGGTCCGAGCTGTCGATTCCGTTCTCCATCTTCACTGTGTTAGGGTGGTCAACTGACGTGGCGACCTCCATTTCCTCGTCAGAGTCCTGGTAGTTACCGTTCGGTTCGTGCTTTTTGTACTGAAACTGCCTGTAGGTGACATCGTCGTCGGACTCTGCCGTTTTTCTGTGGACTCGGTAGCGCCTGTTAATGTTTTGCAGGGACTGGTTCTTTTGCAGTCGCTCCGTGTACACGGACTCTCTGATGTTTGTCTCGGAGGTGGATTTCGTGCAGTAGTCTTCTTTGTCGGACTCGGAATGCTTGTTTGGGGGGCGGGGCTTTTCGGCTGGGGGCGGGGCGACCGGCGCGGGCTGCGGCGCCATTGGCGACTTGAGTTTGACCTCGGGCCCGCCCCCGTAGATGTCTGTGAAGAACCGCCAGAGGTCCTCGCTCAGTTGCGCGTGGTCCGAGCCCGGCTTGAGGGCGTAGGTGGTCGCGCCGTCGACCTCCTGCGAATGTTGGGTTACTTGTTAGAAAGCTGTAGTTCACTCAAGAGGACATTAAATAAATTGAACCTATAAAAAAACGGGGACTTGCAGGTGAAATAAGTTACTCTCGTAGAGTATGGGCGTAAATACCACGCGCGCCCACAAGTTACCCACGCATTGGCGATTTCAAGCGCTAAGGTATGTGACTGCCTTAGACACCGGTTTTCCTCATGATGTATCCCTTCGGCGTTACCGATTTTAATTACAATTAAAAAAAAATAAAGGCAAACAAAAAGCAGGAAGGTGCCCGGTGGGTCTAGTAAGTGCATTGTGAGTGCGGCCGAGAAGCATTTGAAGAACTAGCAAAAGACCGGATGATTGGGTTCTGTTTATGTGCTGATTAGATAGAAGAAGGAACTGCAGAGTAACGTGGCTGTTATTATCTGCCGAGTTTTCAGTCTGAGTACGTTCAGACCGAGTGCGCCATCCGAGTAAACTAAGACTTCTGATTGGCCATTTTAGCGTCGTGACCAACAACCGTCCAATCAGAAGCATCAGTGAAAATGCGGCTTTACTGACCTGTTTGACGCAAATACCCGAATTGTCCAACGGCGGCGGCGCCTGCGCCTTGTTGCGGACGAAAGCCTGCCATTGGCGGAACCAGTTCATGCTGATCGCGTATATCGCTCGCGGACGCTCTTGTTCCTATAGAAAATATTGAGTAGATAACTTTCAAGTTTGAATTGAGTTGAATAGAAAAAATCTTTATTGAATAAAAATGGATTTATTATTTTTAGGGCGAGCCTTTATTGAAGTGCTCGTGGCCTAGTAGAACCGAGTGATTCCCTCTCTTCCCTGTAGGGATTTATACAAAGGCGAGCTGTGATACTAAAGTGTTTAAAAACTGTCTCACTCTTTTTATTCTTTTTAATGCAATATGCTACGCTAAGGACAATCTCAAAATCCTATTTAGAGGCTAAACCTATTTAGAGGTACTCCGGGCTGCAAGTGATGCAAATTACTTCAGCCAGATGTCGCTGCCTGTACGTAATACAGAGAATATTTTAAAGATGTTCGAAATTTCACTGATGCCGGTGAGTCGCCCATTAGCTCAGTTAGAAAGAGCGCTGGCACGGATAGCCAGAGGTCGCGGGTCCGAATCCCGGCATGGGTGGAATTTTTAGCCTCTAAATAGGTTTTTAAATTGGCTAAAAATGGCTATCTGTGAAAACTTTTTGTTGGCTTTCTGTTGCTATGCATATAATATATTGTGATAAGCTGTTAGTTTTCCAAATAAAATAGTAATTTTAAATATCGGCCTCAGTCCGGCTCACCTGGAAGCGCGCGTTCAGGTCGGCGAAAGCGGAAGTTTTTTTTCTTAAACTAACAGTGCTACAGTGCCGCAGTAGTTAGTCCGGCTCACGTGGAAGCGCGCGTTGAGGTCGGCGAAAGCGGAAGTTCTTAAACTAACAGTGCTACAGTTCTTAAACTAACATGACTACAGTTGTGAAACTAACAGTGCCGCAGTAGTTAGTCTGGCTCACCTGGAAGCGCGCGTTGAGGCCGGCGAAAGCGGAAGTTTTTTTCTTAAACTAACAGTGCTACAGTTCTTAAACTAACATGACTACAGTTGTCAAACTAACAGTGCTACAGTTCTTAAACTAACATGACTACAGTTGTCAAACTAACAGTGCCGCATTAGTTAGTCCGGCTCACCTGGAAGCGCGCGTTGAGGCCGGCGAAAGCGGAAGTTTTTTTTCTTAAACTAACAGTGCTACAGTTCTTAAACTAACATGACTACAGTTGTCAAACTAACAGTGCTACAGTTCTTAAACTAACATGACTACAGTTGTCAAACTAACAGTGCTACAGTTCTTAAACTAGCATGACTACAGTTGTCAAACTAACAGTGCTACAGGTCTTACACTAGCTCACCTGGAAGCGCGCGTTGAGGTCAGCGAAGGCGGCCAGCTCCCCGCGGCGGCGCGCGCGCAGGCGCTCGGCCGCGCGCGCGCACGCGCCGCACTCGTGCACGTGCGAGCACGCCGGCCCGCCGCCGAACCTGCAACGGATGCGCTCCTTTTATTTATATTTTTTAATACAGTTGCTCAAAAAGTGGCGTATTGCATGGGACGTATAGCGTGCGGGATGTGGGCCATTACATACTCGTGCTTTTTCTTTACCTTTTTCGAACTAGTGCGTTCTCTTTCCCAACTGTCAAAATAATCTCTATTAAAGCAAAACAACAAAGAAATTTTTACTAAAAAAAATCATAGAAGTTTTTATGATTAATGCAAATATTTCTGAAAAGAAGTTACTAATTTGTTTCAATATCAGATTTAATGATTTGATTCAATGAGTTAGGTTATGATATCGCTGTACCCACATGATTATACTATTTTTTTATTTTTAATGCACTAACCCTTGCTAAGGACAATTTTAAAAACCTATTTAGTAAAAATAGTATAATCATGTGGGTACAGCGATATCATTCCGATGTAAAACCTAACTGCAAAGTAGGTACTCGGGGCTGCGGTGATGCAAATTACGTCAGCCAGATGTCGCTGCCTGTATGTAATACAGCGAGTGTTGTAAAGAGGTTCGATGTTTCACTGACGCCGGTGAGTCGCCCATTAGCTCAGTTGGAGCGCTGGCACGGATAGCCAGAGGTCGCGGGTTCTAATCCCGGCATGGATGGAATTTTTAGCCTCTAAATAGGTCCTTAGCAAATTGTGTAAGCTCTGTTAATTAAGGAATTTGAAAAGACTAAGTTTTGAGATTTTTGGTCCATTTTTTCTCCAAAATGATCTAGATTTTAAAATGGACACCTAGTTAGAATTGTAACGTTCATTAAGCCGCAGTATCTGCACTACTTTGAACCTTATCATTTGAAACCTTATTTCAATCTCCGCAATACTCACTGTTGCGTAAGAACCCTTATTATGCAACAGTATCATAAACTATACTATTTTTATTTTCAGCGCACTAACCCGTGCTAAGGACAATTTAAAAACCTATTTAGAGGCTAAAAATTCCACCCATGCCGGGATTCGAACCCGCGACCTCTGGCTATCCGTGCCAGCGCTCTATCCAACTGAGCCAATGGGCGACTCACCGGCATCAGTGAAATTTCGAACCTCTTTACAATATAATCTGTATTACGCACATGCAGCGACATCTGGCTGAAGTAATTTGCATCACTTGCAGCCTCGAGTACCTACTATGCAGTAAGGTTTTACATCGAAATGATATCGCTGTATCCACATTATTATATTCTTTTTAATGCACTAACCGGTGCTAAGGACAATTTGAAAAACCTAATTAGAGGCTATAAATTCCACCCATGCCGGGATTCGAGCCCGCGACCTCTGGCTATTCGTGCCAGCGCTCCTCCAACTGAGCTAATGGGCCACATTAAAATTGTTGAAGACTCCTTGGATCATTACTTAGATTTAAGAATCATGGTTGTAATACTTTTCTAGTTGTGCAATAAAGTGTTCTCTATCTATCTACGAGTATCTATCTATCTATCTATCTATCTATCTATCTATCTATCTATCTATCTATCTATCTATTTATCTATCTATCTATCTATCTATCTATCTATCTATCTATCTATCTATCTATCTATCTATCTATCTATCTATCTATCTATCTATCTATCTATCTATCTATCTATCTATCTATCTATCTATCTATCTATCTATCTATCTATCTAACAGTAACTATGTTATAATTCTGTATATTCTTTCGTTTGACTTTTCTCTCTCATGTCACTCATGCTGTAATATTGTTGTCGTCACGATTTCATTTGCCATTTTTTGTGTTATTTTTATAATATACTTCGTTTTACCCGTTTTCCATTAGTTTCCTTCTTTGTACAGTCCATTCCGTAACAGTACTTATTATGTTTTTTTATGTATCCTACATACGTCCTGCTGTAGGGCACAGGCCATCTCACACTTTATCTACTCTGATACTAGGTATAATACAAAGATTATAAAACTGTAAACAAAACTCTTGTGACAAACATTACGCATAGGCCAAACATATATATATATATATATATATATATATATATATATATATATATATATATATATATATATATATATATATATATATATATATATATATATATATATATATATATTATAACGATACAGGTCTTGTATGGAAAATTAGACACCTGTATCATAATATAACTTTTTACTCATAACGATACACCAATACAACCTCCAGCTGGAACAAGAAGGATGAATCTCTACTTAAAAAAAAAAAGTTTCAACGAAAGAGTCCGTGGCGACGCAACACGCATGTAATTAATAATTATGTAAACTCTGTTAATTAAGGATTTTGAAAAGAGTATGTTTGGAGTATTTTTTCTCCAAAATAATCTAGATTTTCTAGATCTAGATCTGACCAATCTAGTCGAACCCTAGTGATTGAAATCAATCACTTGAGTTAAACAACAACAGGCCTTTTCCCATGATGGGTCCCATGACTACCGCTAATGGCATTTTTCCGAGCGCTTCCGTGCTTTGCAAGGGACATTAACCCGTTGGTGCCGGCTGTCATGTAATGGCAGTCGTTAATCCATGTCAGAGGCCTTTTGGACTTTAACTTCTGACATTAAGATCCGCCACTGTATTACAATCTTCCGCCAACCCGGACTTGACCACCGTGGTGGAGTATGACCTACCTTCCTTAACCTTCCTGGGATCCAAGAAGAGACCCGTGCCCCATTAGTGGGGACGAACAAGGGTTGATATCTAGACCTTGAAACGGACATCAAGTTTGACTTGTAACCTTCGCTAAGCCGCAGTTTCAGCGCTACTTTGAATAAAACCTTTTAATTTCATTTCAATCTCGCGTAATACTCACTGCGAGTAGAGGAACTCCCAGAGCGGTTGAGGCAAGACCGCGGCCATCGTGTGGACGTGTCGCGCCCGGTCAGGCCTCACGCCACCGTGTACGCACACGAAGTCACTGTTGTCTATGGGGCCTGGTTCCGCCCATGTATTGAATCTGGTGGGGAATGGATATAGAAGGTTGAAAGGCACCGGCGTGGGACTTTTACAAGGTTTAAAAGTCCCAGGGCGGCGGGACGCTTGTCCGACGCCTCTGGAGGAAATTTCTCTCGGTCGTAACAATAATTATTAATTAATTCAGGTATATGCCGGAAGGCCCACGTAGTTCCTGTTGTCTATAGCTCCGCCCACGTGTAAAATTTGGCGGCAGCAATGGTGTTAGAAGGTTGGACCGACGTTAGCGGCGCCGGATAGTGGGTTTACGAGGTTGAACTGAACTTTAGCGGACCGGTCAGTGGGGTTAGAAGGTTGCACGGAACTTTATCGGCGGTCAGAAGGTTGAACTGAACTTTAGCGGACCGGTCAGTGGGGTTAGAAGGTTGCACGGAACTTTATCGGCGGTCAGAAAGTTGAACTGAACTTTAGCGGCACCGGACATTGGGGTTAGAAGGTTGCTCGGAACTTTAGCGGGACTCAGAAGGTTGAACTGAACTTTAGCGGCACCGGACAGTGGGGTTAGAAGGTTGCACGGATCTTTAGCGGCACTCAGAAGGTTGAAATGGACTTTAGTTCTTTAACTCGGGCCAATGCTTTTCCCTCTGAAGCAAGTTTCGTTACGTCATATAAATGAAATTATTTCAAAGTAAATGCCGGAAGGACACTTTAACACGATGACCTCCTATGGTTAATTCTAATTTATGTACTGTGAGTTTTTGAATAAATTTTGATTGCATTTAAATATTATGTAGAATTGTGTAGATATTAAGTTTTGATATATAAAAAGCAATACAATTTTATGGTCCTCATGTTGATTGCCCGCCGAAACATACACACACAAACACATACTCCTAAACGTGAATAATTGTCGCTTCCCGCGGGTGTCGTAGAAGGCGACTAAGGGACACCAACCAAACAAAGGGGGGTGGGCAGCAGCGCTCCCTGCAGTACAATTCCACCAAACTGCGATTCCCAACCCGCATACCCAGCGTGGGGATTATGGGTATTACCCACCAATGATGTCACAACCTTGCGCTATGGCGCTCATTAGGGGAGGGCTATGTCCAGCAGTGGACTAATATAGCCTGAAGAAGAAGAAAAATCACGCTCAGAACCAAACATTCGCAAGTAAGTAGTGTTAAGCATTAGAAAAAGTTTCTTACTTGTTGATCCACTGCTTAGAAATGAAGAACTTAATATCGTTTGACTCCGCGGTGGTGGACTCTAATATCTCCGCGGCCTTCTGTCTCAGAATCGCCATCTGAGGGTTGACTTTTCTGGAAAACAAAAATCGCAACAATATAGCTATTTAACAGTGTGTAGTAAAAGTAGAAATTTTATACATTTCGTATCAATTATGAGTTTTAAAACCGATTTAAGGCATTTTAACTAAAACAATGGATCATTTCTGCATAAAAACAAAATAAACTTGATAATTTTGTATCTGTAGCAATTTTGTGGCCGTTGGGTAAGTATTGGTAGAATCTATAATGACGTCGCAGCCCGAGAGTTGACTCGACGTTTCTTTGTTTACAGACCAGTGACGTCACTAATTCCTGTGCGACGCCATGTTGTTAAAGAGCGTTTTGGCGGCTTATTATAAAAATGAGATATTATTTGCTTTATTTTTTAGAAAAGCAAACACGATTTATTAAATATGGATTTCAGAAATAAACTGGTTTTCAGATACACCAAAGACGTAATAAAAAGGAGGTACAACTGTCTACAATCACCTGTAAAACAGCACATAGGCCTCGCAGGCCGCCACGGCCTGCGGCGAGACCCTGGCGACGCACTGGTCGTCGAACTCGTACCAGGAGCGGCCGTTGCGGGCCACGCACGTGTAGTGCCCGCCGCCGGCCGTGCCCGAGTGGCAGATCACGGCGCACAGCTCGTAGCGGTGCACTTTGGACGTGCAGTCTGCGCGGGGTGGGAAAACACTCTGTTTAGCTGGGATTCCTCTGACTGAAGACACTGTTGTGTTCGCCTGAGTTGATAGATAACTTAGTTATAATTAAAACTGTTTTTATACGGATTTCACTCGTTTATTTTTTTTTAATCCTCAACCCGCATGCCCAGCGTGGGGATTACAGGCATTACCCCCCGACGATGATGTCACAACCTTGCGCTATTGCGCTCATTAGGGGAGGGCTATGTCCAGCAGTGGACTAATATAGCCAGAAGAAGTAGATTATATTTTTTACAATTTTCCGACGTTTCGGCACTTTTACAGGTGCCGTGGTCTCGGATGACTGAGTTGACAGGCGTCTTTTTTAAATTAACTAACAATATTGATAATTAGTGATTGAATTACTTTAGAAAAGAAAGGTTACTTTCGCATTTTCTTAAATTTCCACGTGCATACGTTTCGTGTGTAGTGTTTTAAAGTACCTTTATGGTTGTAGGGCGCCATGTTGAGGTCATGCAGCGGAAAGGCGACCCTCGCGCCAACTTTAGCGCTGAACATGAGCTCGTGCCGGAAACGCTTCAGGTGCACACAAAGCACTTCGGGCAGACGCACCACGCCTGATAACTTCACACCGTTGCGGAGTTTCTTGCAGCGGGAGCAGCTGCGGGGAAAGAGACGATCAGACCTGGTCGGACTCTTCCGATATAACAACACCCGTAAGTAGATCCGGACATAAAGTCTACAATGTGTTGTGCTTACGAAAGTTTTAGTTCAAAAAAGAGATGATCAGAGTTGGGATTCAATCATCTCGAGATAAACCAGTTGCCAAGCTGATTTAAATTCGCAAACATTTTCAGACGCGCCCGATATCAAACCTTGTTGGCCCGCACTGCTGGGGCACGGGTCTCTTTCTGCATCGCAAGAAGGTTAGGCCATACTCCACCACGGCGACCAAATCCAGGTTGGTGGAGGATTAACGACTGATATTACCAAATATATTAAAAGTTTATTTACGGAATTCGATACTATCCCTTGCATATCCCCACTGCTGGGGCACGGGTCTCTTCCTGCATTGCAGGAAGGATATGCCTTACTTAACCACGTGGACCAAGCCCGGGTTGGTGGAGGATTGTATGACAGTTGCGGGCCTTACTGACAGAAGTTATCAAGCCCTTTGACATGGCTTAACGACTGCCATTACATGACAGCCGGCACCAACGGCTTAACGTGTCTTGCGTACAAAGGCGAGCTTATCTCTGTAAGAGATTTCTTTCGGCAAACCTTGTTTTTTTTTATATGATTGATAGAAGTGTCTATAACTACTTTTACTTACACTAGAAAAAGCAACCATTGAGACCCTGTAGTTCTGAGACATATCTTTCAGACGGAATCGACCAAATATTAAAATTAAAAAATGTATATAAAGAACAACAAAGAAGCGGAATCCACCTCACCTGTACATATTGTCACCCTTCAGCTCATCAGCGCTGAAAAAAGCAGCCAGACAGTCCTGCAGCGAGACGACCGGCCCGTAGAACCAGGAGCGGAGCCAGCCCAGCAGCCACCACACCTGCGGGAACTAGCGCCGTCAACATAGAGGGGTGAGACACTACTGTTTGGCGTCAGACGCTATCGTCTCACTTTAGGGACACTACTGAGCTACTGATGAATTTGCTAAAAAGGACCCATTATAAAATATGGGTGAGTTCGAAAGATCATAGATGGGTGGGTACAAAAATGATCTTTTCGTGACAAATGTAGTGGTCCAGGTGGAGAAAGCAACTACCTATAGCTGAAATATTTTCGGGGCTTAACCGGATCCCACGTTTGCGACAGTTTGAATCTACATTCCCGATTAAAATTTTTGTGTTTCTTAATTTCAACCGCTTCACGCACAATTTGGCGATCGATTAAGCCCCGAAAATATTCTATGTGTACAAGTCGCGAACGTTTAAAATATGTTACCTATAGCTGGGTCCTGCAGCAAGATAATGGCTTTCGTAGGATCAGGAGCGGAGCCACCTCAGCAGACACCTACACTTGTGGGAACTATACCATCAACATAGAAGGGCGAGATACTACTGAGCAGATTGGGTGAGTTTGGTACTTAATGCATGCTTTAATAAAACTATTCATAATATTATTAATGTTCTGGAACCTTGTACGCCCAAAGGCATAGCATAGTGAGCTTATATCTACCGAAGAACTGTATATACCTACACTATGTTATACATTAAATAAATTGAAATTGAAATTAAGCAGCAATTGTTTCTTATGGCCATGTTCAAAGTCAGGACCGAGGAGGACATAATAGATGGCTGGGTTCTATACTGTCTATTCGTGACAAATGTAAAGTTCTATGTGAAGAAAAAAGTAATGACTAGGAACTGTAGCAAGATGAGGGCTTCCATAGAATCAGGAGCGGAGTCAGCCCAGCAGACACCCACACTTTCGGGAACGAGCGCCGTCAACATGGGGTGAGGCACTACTCTTTAGGGGGAGACTGGTGTCTCGCATGTGAGACATACTGGGCAGCTTGTGTCAGTTCAATACTGCATGGTGGGGAGAGAGACTGGTAGGGTCGCCATATGGAGAGAGGAGTAGGGCGAGCTATCCTGGCAGGGTAGCCATGCGGAGTAAGCGGCTCGTAGGGACTCTCGTTTTGAGGAGCAATAGGGGTTAGTGTCAATTTGAATCAATTGACGACCTCGGTGGCGCAGCGGTTGTAATATTTTTCTGGTTGTGCAATAAAGTGTTGTCTATCTATCTTATTACGTAGTTGCAGAGGCCAATAAATAATCGCCATTAGACCCGATTAACACAGCTAATTGCTGAGATTATTCGATGAAAGGCGCTAGACTTACCCAAGAATCGTGATCGCCGGCCGAGGGCATATGATGATTCAAGGCTGGCTGTTGCGAGCGCAGCACAGCCAGATGTTCCCGCGACGGAATGGGCAGCGACAGGTCTTGGAATGTCTCCACACGAGTCGACACCTGGGGGCAAAATACCACGTTTAGGTCAAGGAATAAATATTGCCCGAGGCCGTCTTCTATTCCCAGCTGTCAAACGGTGCATGAAAGGTAGGCGGACAGCGCCTGCACTATAAAGACGGCCTTAAAAGCCATTTAACCGCTACCGGCATTTCTTCTGATAGCTGGGAAAAAGTTGCTTACAGACACAGCGAATGGCGCTCCACCAGTCACAACAAAATGGGAGATTACGAGGATACCCGGCTCGAGACTCTCCACTCCAACAGACAGCAGCAAAAACCCGACCAACGCCCACATACTCTTCCACGTACAATGACCGTGGTGAGCTGCACTGCGGCTAATGTAACCGAACATTTAAAAGCAAGCTGGGCTTCGCGAGTCACATCCGAGCGCACCGCCGCAGAAGTCCTACCAACCCTTGAATTTCGATGAGGGTTGTCATCATCATTTATATAAATAAAATTCAAATAAAAGTCCTGAATGACTGACTCACTCACCAACGCCCAGCCCAAGCCATTGGACCTAGTAGAAGCTGAAATTTTGCACAGAGGGTCTATATATAATGTAGGCAAGGAATAAGACTGGATTTTTTTGAAATTCTACCCCTAAGGGGGCGAAAAGGGTTGCCAAAATTTGTATGACAGGTATAAAGAATGTTGTCTAATTTTCTTGAAACTTAAAATAAATACTCTTCAACACAATTGAATGAACACGTGAACCCTTAAGGGAGTGTACGGGGTTGCAAAATTTTGTAGCTACTAAAGTAAGCTACATGGAAGCAAAAACTGCTCACAGACAGTGCTACTTTACTGTACATAGTAGAAATAAGTTTTGTTGTTTTTGCACTAACATAGGTTAGATTATACTAACAAATTTATGGGTGTTTACGCCTGAAATAAATAAATAAAATAAAATTAAAAATAAAGTTCACGCGGACAGAGTCGCGGGCAAAAGCTAGTATGATCATAAATATTGAAATAAAACTTATCACTGTTAGGTCAAACTAACCCGGTCACAGATGAGGCACTGCACGGAGGAGAGAAGCTTCCCGTCGAAGACGTCGGAGATGACGCTCCGGTAGCGAGCGCCCGCGCCGCCGTCGCCGCATGCGCCGCTGGGCTCCTTGTTTGACCTTGAAACGTTGTATATCTTTTATAATAATAAACACTGGAACGACTTCAGGTGTTGTTTTATTTGTAGATAGTTATTCTATAATATAAAAATGAATCGCCGAATGTGTTGGTAAGCGCAAATGTCGAGAGCAGCTGAAGCGATTTCGCTAATTCTTTTTTTAGAATATTCCTTGAAGTACGAGGATCGTTCTTACGGAGAGAAAAACAAAAAAATATAATAGAATCGACTGTTAGGCGGTACGAAGTTCGCTGGGTCGGCTAGTTTTATAATAAAACAGAAAAACTGGATAAAAACGTAGTAGTTAAAATAGTCAGATCTGGTCGAAGGGTATAGAATGAAAAATGAGATAAATCGAAAAATGTGTGACGTAATTAAAATATTTGAAAATTATAGATAGAAAAAGAAATTAAATTGGTGTAAAGAGGTTTGCGGCGTTACAACCTGACGGGCACACGGACCGTTATGCCCGAGTTACACGCGCCTAGTTTTCAAGCTATTGTCAGTAAGCTAGTACTTTCCTGTCGTGTAGACGAAACTAACTTCATTTCTGAACTAGTAAGCCAGTTTACAAGTAGAAGGCCTAACCTTCCTGCGATGCAGGACGAGACCCGTACCCCAGCAGTGGGGACATACAAGGGTTGATAACGAAGCCAGTTAAAACTGTCCTGGCTTGTAGCCAGGACAGTTTTAATAGTACTATACTTCTTTTTTTAAATCATTAAAATAATCCCAGTCATGCTAGGCTGGGATTATTTTAAGTTATACTTCGTTTTTTTTAGCATTAGAAATTTCGAAAACAAAGAAGCAGGGCTAGTCTACCTAAAAATCATCTGCCTAATTTAATATATTTTTTTAAAATATACATACCTATGTACTTAGTTCACTGTTGAGCCAAGTAAATACAGCTTTCTATCTACGTTTTAGATGTCATATCTACGTAATAATAAGCAGTTGTTTACGAAATTTCTAATGCTAAAAAAAACGAAGTACAACTTAAAATAATCCCAGCCTAATGTTAACAGAACTAGCATGTTCCAAGCCAGGTCAGCAACCTCCCCCTCGACGGTTGCCGCCTTGTCGTGGCGAGGGGGCTAAGTAGCCGTGGTTCAGGACCGCCACGGTGAAACTAAGAGCAACCGCGGAGGGACCGCTCCTCGCTTGCGAGTTGAGCGGTCAGTAGGTGGCGGTGCTGTATGGGCAGCACCGCCACTGAGGCGGGCTGCGATGTCGTATGGGCGGCATCGCAGCCGAAGGGAGGAGGCCCTCCCTACCTGCCGCGGCCTTACCGGGGCCGCCACCGGGTGATGGCGGACGCGGTGGGGTCGCAGGGGAAGAGGAGTGTTGGTATAGCGGTGCGCCTCTCTCCCTATCCCCTGCGACCGTCTAGTCGCCTGGGCCCTGTTTCACACTGTGGAGCGGGACCCGGGCGACCAAGAGGAGGAGGTCCGGCTGGGGGGGGCGCCTTGTGCGCCTCGTACCAGTCGGACCAGGGCCGTGGGCGGAAGGTCAGGGGACCCGCCGCCTCTAACACGGCGGGCCGGAAGGCGCCCCTGCGTGATCCGGGGGTGCCTTCCGGCACAGAGAGGGCCCGCGCGCTCGCTCTCCACCTTCTCTGCTCTCAGAGAAGCGCTGGTGAGCTACGCGACGGGCCTCGCAGCGATGCGCCGCCCCCTCTAGTCCCATTGTTTTAGCAATGGGATGGGGGGGGGGCGGCGCATTGGAGCGTATGGGGGCCTATATGGCCCCCCCGAGGAGACGCGGCGTTTCCTTGCCCCGTCGTAGCGATGGGGCAGGAGCCACTTTGGCTCCCCCACCAGTCGAGCTCCTCACGTGGAGGGGCGACCTCTTGCCGGGTCGCGGTGATTTAACCTTTGGCCTTCCCCGCGACCCGGTAGAGGAGAGGAGGATCACCGCGGGGGTTTAGTGGGTAGTCCCACACGAAGCCGCTCTGTTGTCCCCTGACAGCAGAGTGGTGAAGTGCGTAAATGCATTCCCCCGCGTTAAAAAAAAAAAAGTCAGCAACCTAGGACAGTTTAGCAGATAATGAGTAAGAAAATAAGCAATAAATAAAATAAGAAAATAAGCGTGCTATCCTATCTTGAATAACTAGCCTCGTGTATCCCGGGCATTAAGGCCGCTCCTTGGGAAGCATTTCCTTTACTTTGTATGGGAAATGCTTCTCAAGGAGTTTTTTGCACTAGTTTGGTTTTTATTTATGTTGTTTATCAAGGCGGATCGTGGTCAGAGGCAGCAAATGACCGAAAATATTGGTCTAAAAGTTAGGAAGCGTCTGCCCCGCAGTGGGACCCGACTGCCCCGCAGTGGGACACGACTGCCCCGCAGTGGGACACGACTGCCCCGCAGTGGGACACGACTGCCCCGCAGTGGGACACGACTGCCCCGCAGTGGGACACGACTGCCCCGCAGTGGGACACGACTGCCCCGCAGTGGGACACGACTGCCCCGCAGTGGGAAACGACTGCCCCGCAGTGGAACACCCATGTTATGGAGGCTACATTAAAAGAAATGCCGCAATGAAACTGGCTAAGTTTAGAGGTTTGATCGTGAATGCAACTGAGAGTAACAGAATAGAAAAAAAGAGGATTGTAGAACAGTAGCGGCCCTTACTGTCAGAAGTTATCGAGCCGCCGATATGGCCTCTGACATGGCTTAACGACTGCCATTACATGACATAACGTGCCTTGCGAAGAAAGAAAAAAAGAAAGAAACATTTATTTAAATTGTCACAAATGCACACACATATAAAAATACATAATTATGAGACAGATCAACATCAATATAGAAAGAAAATGCTTACAAATGCTTGTGCTTCCGTGGCAAGAAAAAAAGGTCACGAACTCAGCATGCATTGCTGGTGTGTGCTGTGAACAGAACATCACCAGCAAAACTGATTTTTAGTTGGGAACTTATTTATTTAGGACTGAAGCACTCGGAAATGATGCCACCAGCGGAAGTCTAGTCTGAAATAAATGTGTGGAGTTGAATTGGAAAAACAAAGGCAATGTATCCATACGGTGCGGATTCCGGTCTGGGGTCGGGCGCGTCCGAAGCTCCACTGGAGCATGTCTCGTAGCGCTCCTCCGCTTCGCTCGAACAGGACAGTTCTGACTCCGAGCCGACCATCTCGTTACGCTGCGACGATTCACCTGCAACAGTTATTCGAATTTCAATAGGATGAAATCGAGCTCAATAGGATGTCAAGACAAACTGGCAAAGCGGTACGCTGGGTCGATTTGCCTGCTACAGTTAATCGAATTTCATTAGAGTTCAATAGATTGTACTTAATAATAGGTATTAAAATATCACGGGAAAAGTATATTTTTCCGTGATATTTTATTCTGCTACTCGGGACGGAGATAAATACAAATCAAAAACCACAAAAATCGGTTCATCCGTTCTCGGGTTTTTTTTTCTATAAACGTCCCACTGCAGGGCTTGTTAATATATTTAAAAAATTAAGATATGAATTCCTGTAAAAATAAATCCGCCTCTGCACGATATTTTTATCACTTTGCATGTTATTTAAGTTCTTGTTAATGTTTTTTTTTGTGCAGTAACAATGTACAGACAAATCGACTAATATTAAGATTCAGCTGTCAATAAAAAACTGTAACTTTTAATAATACAATAGTGCAAATGATCACTTTTAGTGATAAGGCCTCTTAGACCTCTTAGGTTAAGAAACACCTGTATAATTTCCATTTTTATGTACAATACAGTGTGCTCTATCTACCTATCGCACTAACATTATAAAGGCGAAAGTTTGTGAGTCTGTATGTTTGTTACTTGTTCACGTCTAAACGGCTGGAGCGATTTCAATAAATTTGGTGTGGTATTAGCTGACACCCTGGGGATAATCGATAAGCCGCGGGTAACACCACGGGGCACAGCTAGTCTATCTATAATCACAAGTGAAACGAGACATACCTCGCTGGAAACGAGCGTCCACCTGCGCGCTGTAAGTGGCATGCTGAGTCCCCGCGAAAGACGCCGAGCGCCTGTGCCGCGTGCCGAGGCGTCCGCCGCCGCTCTCTGACTGCGTGTGCACTCTGGGGACCGACCAACATCGTTCAGAACCGGGCCCCATTTGATCGTTGATATTGCAAAATGACAAACGTTGGAGTAAATGTGTTCTTGAGTTAAGACCGCGACTCGGCAAACGTAGTGTAGGACGCCCTCCGACCAGGCGGGATGACGATCTGCGAAAAACTGCCGGCAGATGCTGGATGCGGCAAGCTGAAGACAGGGCGCTATAGCGCTCATTAGGGGCGGGCTATGTCCAGCAGTGGACTACATAATATAGCCTGAAGAAGAAAAAGAAGATTGCAAAATGTCGATATCACCGGTATCAACCGTTGTACGTCCCCACTGCTGGGCCACGGGTCTCTTCCTGCATCGCAGGAAGTTTAGGCCATACTCCACCGCGGGGGCCAAGTCCGAGTAGGTGGTTAACGCGATCGAGTAGCTAAACAACTCGCATTAAGCACTCTGGGCAGACCTTACCTAAGATATCCATCCGATCTGGGCTCATTGTAGTTAGAAGGCGCTGGTGATTTCCGTCGCATCCGCGCGAAGAATGGTGCATCTGTCGCTGAAAATAAACGCATGTGATTAACATTAAGGGCACTGGGAGACGCTAATTAGCACCACCAATGGAATAATAGTAGTTTATGATACTGTTGCATAGTAAAGGTTCTTATAACACGAGTGTGTTTTAAAAAAACGAGCCGTAGGCGAGTTGTTTGATAGTATCACACGAGTGTTATAAGTCCAAGTTATTTACAGTGTCAGACACTACTTTATCTACTCTCATACTATCTATAATATAAAAATGAATCCCCGAATGTGTTGGTAAGCGCAAATCTCGAGAGCAGCTGAACCGATTTCGTTGATTATTTTTTTAGAATATTCCTGGAAGTACGGGGATGGTTCTTACGGAGAGAAAGATTTAACAAAAACTGTTAGGCGGTACGAAGTTCGCGGGGTCAGCTAGTAATACATAAAATAATATTAAAGACCTATTTAGAGGCTAAAAATTTCACCGATGCCGGGATTCGAACCCGCAACCTCTGGCTATCCGTACCAGCGCTCTACCAATTGAGCTCAATTGGTAGAGCGCTGATACGGATAGCCAGAGGTTGCGGGTTCGAATCCCGGCATGGGTGAAATTTTTAGCCTCTAAATAGGTTTTTAAATTTGTTCCTTAGCACGGGTTAGTGCATTAAAAATAAAAATAGTGTAATATTAAAGAGAACTAAACTTTGTTTAAATATTGAAAAGTTTTTTAAATGTAAAATGTTGGCGCCAAGGCGCAAACATCGATTCTGAATGCGTGTTGCGTCGCCGCGGACTCGTTCATTGTAACCTTTTTTTTTAAAGTAGAGGTTCACCCTTCTTGGTCCAGCTGGAGGTTGAATAGGTGTATCGTTATGATTAAAAAGGTATATTATGATACAGGTGTCCATACTAGACATGTATCGTAATAAAACTTTTATTTTTTTTATTTTTGGGATATGCGTAATGTTTATCACAAGAGTTTTGTTTTCAGTTTTATAATCTTTGTATTATAGTATCAGAGTAGATAAAACATCATAACTTGTTTTATAATGGGTGTTTTTCGAAAAGTAACCATCAACAATCTTAATACCTGTGATAACTATTTTTAGAACATACAGCCTGGAACGTAGTATCAACAGCCTAGGACTTAATCGATTTTCACTAAAATGGCCGCTATTAGCGAAAACCGATTAAAGTCCTAGGTATTTAAGTCCCACCACGGTGAGCAATGGGCATGAGTGGTGATTAAGCCCATAGTCTCTGAGAGAAAGCCTGTATTCTACAGTGGGATGTAACTAGGCTGCATTAATATTATAAATGTAATTCATCTCCGTATTTCAAGAATACTATCATTATCAATTGTTTACTTTCATAGAATTTAAAAACACATACACGTGCACAAAAATGTGAATGAAATGACATGTCTAATAGATATTGTAAGAAAATAGAAGAGTCACAATAAATATTTTAGACTCTCACCACCGGACGACGCTGCCCGGCGCCGCACATGGATGTTCCTCGAAGATGCTGTGTGGTCACCGTCTTCAGAGTTCATGTTGTCTTCCGATGGAGTGCCCTCGGGGACCTATAGCGGACAAGAGGAGAAACAAAAAATTTACGAGTGACTTTAAAGTATGTCAAGATGAAACCGAGATGTTTCGGGAAGTAAGGGTGTTTTCAAATAAAATTATTGCAAGGCATCAAGACGTTTTGACATGAACGACATTTTATTATTGATTATTTAAGTCAGAGTGATGATTTACATCGGTAAGTGAATATCTAAAGAAAATAACTGTGTAAAATCAAAAGCGCCGGACTGCGTAAAAAATGTGACATCGTCGGGAATTAAGTGTTCAATTCTCAAACTTATGAAGCCATCAATCTTCTTCTTAGCGCGTCGATGAAAAACCATCGTGGTAAAGGAATTTGCCAATCAACGCAAGGGACTCGCTGAGCGATCTATTAGAACTATGTAAATAATTAAACGAGTTACGGACATGAACGAACTAAAGTGGAGATGGACTGGTATCCCAGAGAAGCGCTCGTAGCCTAGGCGAACCGAGTGATTGAAAGCAATCACTTGGGTTAAGCAACAACAGGCGCGGAGAGTTACAGGATGGGTGAGCGTCCCGTGATTACCGTTAGTGGCATTTTTCCAAGCGCTTCCGTGCTTCGCAAGGCACTTTAAGCCGTTGATGCCGGCTATCATATAATGGCAGTTGTTAAACCATGTCAGAGGCCTTATGGGCGGCTTGATAACTTCTGACAGTAAGGCCCGCCAGTGTCTTACAATCCTCCACCAACCCGGACTTGGCGCCCGTGATGGGGCCTAACCTTCCTGCGATGCAGGAAGAGACCCGAGCCCCGTGGGGACATACAAGGGTTGCTGTCGACGACGAATTAAACGATCGTACCTGTTCCTTTAACTCTTCATGCAGTTGATCCATGAAGCAGCGCAGAAACTCCTGCGTATCGTGTTGGTGGTAGCCGCGAAACATCGGGTGCACCTGCCAAGGGAAAAACGACCTTATTGCTGGTACCAGGAGCTTTAGTAACGCTATTATAAACATGGGTGTGAAGGAATGTCGTTAATGACCCTACTCACATTTCGGATGCCATATAGAATGCCGCTGGGTACAGCGCAGCCTCGCGTCTTGCTCCACATTTCCCGTATTAGTTTTTGGTATGATCTGTAGGAAAAACAAAATATGGTATTAGAGGGTCTAGATTTAACGATCATCGATTTTGATTTCGTTGCAACCTTACTGCCAAACATACGTCCCGCTTACGATAGCTGCGGCACAAGATAGAAGAGAGAGAGGAATGGACGAACACAATTGTTGATGTAGCTTTGATAGATAGCGGCCGATTTTTACTTTTGAGTGATATACAAGGAACAATGCCTATTGTAGCCGGTTAGAGGCTATTGCCTAAGACCTGGAAATCAGGTGTTCTCACGAATGAGCCCTAGAGTAGTTTGCGCTTCCCTCACCTGCTTAATCCAAGTTTGGCGTCGGTAGTGAGCGCGCGAAGAAAAAGCTGGTAAGAGGCGCAGTATAGCTTAAGACCTGGAAGGCTGGTGTCCTAATCTATTGAGTCCTAGAGTTCAATCCGCTTTTCTCATCTGCGTAATCCAGGTTTGGCATCGGCAGTGAGAGACAGCCGGAACAAAAAGCTAGTAAGGGGCGCAGTATTCCTTAAGACCTGCAAAGCTGGTGACCTTATCTATTAAGTCCTAGAGTTGTAATAGCTTTGCTCACCTGCTTAATCCAGGTTTGGCGAGAAAGTGAGCGCGCGGAGAGCCGGCCCGAACTCCAAGAAATAGCTTGCAAGTGGGGCAGTATTGCTTAAGACCTGGAATGCTGGTACCTAAGCTATTGAGTCCTAGAGTTAGATGAGCTCTTCTCACCTGCTTAATCCAGGTTTGGCATCGGCAGTAAGCGCGCGGAGAGCCGGCGCGCACTCCAAGAAATAGCTGGTAAGAGGCGCTGTATTGCTGAGTGCCTGGAGGGCGGCGTTCATGTAGCAGGTATTGCCCATATTTTGGAGGCCGACGAGACCTGCGGGCCGAGGTGGCTGTCTGTACATTGACTTGGGTCGGGCAGGGTGAAGCGATTTTGCAGGGGTTTCTTTTTTATATACGAGACTACCAACGTAGCGTGGAGGGTACAGGGCTCCGAGGATTTCTAAGCAGAAAAAAGACCGGACACGTTTGTTTACGGGAGCCCCTATTAAAAATTCATTTAGCATTAATTTAATTATAATTTTTACAGTGAATATACAACTAAATGTCTACCTGTTGCCGTTGTAAATATCGAGCAAAAAAAATCACGTTGTACAGAAGCTCCACTTAAATATTTATTTTATTCTGTTTTTATTTATAGGTAACAGAAATACAGCATCTGCGAAAATCGCAATTGCTAGCAAGAAAGGGGTGGTAAGAACTCACCTCTCGGCCTATCGTCGTCGTCGTCCACGTACTCCGGATCTTCGTCCTCATCGTCCCCCATAGCAACGTTCATCGTGACGCCTTGGCCGAAGCCGAGACGCGCGCTCGACCCGCCCAACGAGCAGGGCTCGGGGCTGGCCTGAGCGGGAAATGTTTTATATTAGGGACGAGTTAAATAGACCTACATGTTACAACTCACCTTGAATTACTAGATCTACGTACGATTGCAATGTACATAGAATAGCCATAAACCACGAATTGTAGTTATATGAAATAGGTCAGGGGGAGTCTCTAAAATGCATAGTTGTTTAATAGAGTCAAATTAGTCCGGTGATGGTCGTTTCGTTCACTCCATCGGTAGTCTAATAACCAATCGCATTGCAATGGTATTACCCGTGCTACTCAACTCGGCGCCTCGCGATTCGATCTTCTTCGCGAGAGATGATTATTTAATTTGCGCGGGTTATAATGTGGAATGACATTGTACTGCTATTGCTTTGTAGACCACCAAATTGAGACAAATAACAACCATTGTCGTACTTGCACCATTCTATTGAAAAACTACGTAAGTATTAGATTCTAGGGCCCGGTCCCAACTCACATTTCGCCGGTTTTTTTATAGAAAAAAACGTCGGGTTTGACATAGCAAGTTTCTTACCCGAAAAGGGACGGCTGCCCGACTGTGGACTTCTTTCTCGCATGCGTAGCACCAAATCCTCTCCGTCGACACGTTCATATGAACACAGTGGGACGGGTAGTTCTGAAAAAAAAAAAATTGCTTTACAGTGTCTCAAGTGTTGATATACCTCTTCGCTTGACATTGTCGATCTGCGGTAAGGCCATTCTCTCTCTCTCTCTCTCTCTGAGCGAAGACGATGCAGTGAGATGTATATAGGCTATAGGTTTAACAGCGGTGGTAGCACATTTTAAGGCCTGCGCAGACGAGGGACTTTTGTCCCCAAGGGACAAAAGTACCTGAATCGTAGAAAATGTACTTGTCGCGGACTCAACGCCTACGGTGTGCGGTCCCCGGAAATTGAGTGAAGCGTACGCTAGGGAAGCAAATATTCTGAGATGATATTGTGTTGTAATTTACATGAAGTTGAAAAAGAAAACGCGTTTTAAAAGAAAATACCCAACTTTTGTCCAGTCCGGTCCTCGGTAACTAGAGGGACTTTTTGGACGGGGTACTTTTAGTCCTTCGTGTGCGTTATTCGATAACGAACGAAAAAAAAAAGACAAAAAGTACCCGGGGAAAGTCCCTCGTCTGCGCAGGCCTTCAGAGCCAATCAGAAAGGACCCGGGTTCGACTCCGGCACGTAACAAACACTTTTTTCAAAAGTACGTACATTTGTGATTTTTGCCAAACCACTCGCTAACGGTGTAGGAAAAACATCGTGATGAAATCTGAGTGTCTACTGTGTTCCTCGGCGCCTGGCATCGCTAATCCGCGTATGTCCAACGGGGATTAGCGATGCCATGCGCCGTGGTGATTAACTCTATACTCGCTAATTTTTCGGGATCCGTACCACAAAGGAAAAACGGAACCCTTATTGGGTCACTTTGTCGTCTGTCCGTCTGTCTGTCAAGAGTCTTGACAGACTCCGCGATAAAGGGTCTTGACTCAAGACCCTTTATCGCGGAAAAGCGAAGAGTTATCGAGTTGAAATTAGAACCGTATACACAGGTCTAGAGTCCCTTTGAATTGTGAGAAAATCAAACTTTTAAGATAACGCCAAAACATCAATGTCGCAAAAAACACATACATATCGACGCTCAAGGGAATGAAAAATCATAGTGTACTTCCCGTTGACCTAGAACTATCCCGCTGTCTGTATAAAAATATAAACATGATGGCTGGCTGGAAGAAATTTCTATAGAAATAAGTCCGCCTTTGCTCATAATATAAGTTAACCCTGTTACTTAAGTGCTTTACTTTGTATATTTTGTGCAATAAAGTGTAACAAAAAAACTATGAAATTTAGCAAATAATATCGTTGTCTTATACTATAAATGCAGGATAAAATCTGAAAACTATACATTTTTAATACGCAGAAAGCATCGGCATAAAAAGTGGCACAATATACAACTAAACTAAATTAATCAAAAATACCGCCCCGGGACACACGCGACCCAAAAGTTCCCATGACGCTAGCAGCATTACCCCTTTGCAACGCCAAGGAGATCCTTTGCATCAGGTATGCGTCATACCCCCCCCCGACTTCTCAGGCTCCGACTGATTTGTAATTAAATCATCATCATCATCAACCCATTATGTTCCCACAAGGGGCACAGCACAGATATCTTCCCTGAGGAAGGTATAGGCCATACTCCAGCACGGGCGCCAAGTCCGGATTGGTGGAATTAAATCATAAAAGAAGTAAATAGAACGAAGTTTGGGAAAAGCGCGGAAAACACTGCGAGGCTCGGTTCCTAAAATAATTATAATATGTACAACCTCCAAATTGAAAACTCATGAGAAAACTAGAGATTTTCTCGCAAGTTTATGAACTTTGTTTATAAAACTGGCAGCGTCTTATCTGAAATAGTGTCCCAGTTTACTTCATTTATGAGAGTGATTGATAGTTTTCGACTAAAAAGCGGTAGAACCGGTAGTTTAGCGGTAATTTAACGGTAGAACCTTTACTAAAATGGATATAAGTATAACTACAATACTATACACTATCAGATACAAATCTGTACGGAACCCTCGGTGCGCGTGTCCGACTCGCACTTGGCAGTTTTTTTTTTTAATTGGTATTTGTTATCTAAAATCTCTAGGTCACTATTATTTGTTGATGTAATAAAAGTAATGATCGAAATCAATCAGGTGCAATGTCGCGAAACAGTAATGATAAGATAAATGTTAACAGTGAAATATTTAAAAACCTATTTAGAGGCTAAAAATTTCACCCATGCCGGGATTCGAACCCGCAACCTCTGGCTATCCGTGCCAGCGCTCTACCAATTGAGCCAATGGGCGACTCACTGCATCAGTGAAATTTCGAACCTCTTTACACTATTTAAAAACCTATTTAGAGGCTCTTTACACTATTCTCTGTATTACGTACAGGCAGCGACATCTGACTTAAGCAAATTGCATTACTTACAGCCCCGACTACCTACTTTGCAGTTAGGTTTAACATCGGAACGATATCACTGTACCCACATGATTACACTATTTTTATTTTTAATGCACTAACCCTAGGTTTTTAAATTTGTTCCTTAGCACGGGTTAGTGCATTAAAAATAAAAATAGTGTAAAAGTGAAATAGTTTTACTGGTGCGACTAGTATTTTACATGTAAATGTTATGTAACAAGTGACTACGTTATCAAACTTCAAAGATAAAATACTAATAATACCTATTTTTATATCTTTAAAGTGTTAGCTGTACCTTAACAGTCACAGAACGTGACTATTCTTATATGATATGATCATATTCTAATTAAGAATAATAGGATGGTAAATGTTGTGGGCGCCTGCTAACTCTTGGGCTTGTATATGTCACCGGAAGGCAACAAGATCCGCATGTTTATAAATTACCTAGGAAACTTATAAACTTTCGTAGGAGTGTAAACTAGAGATAAATCGTATTATTTTACGTCCACATTTTTGCAAATTTATTAATTTGCGAGGTCTCGTGGTGAATTTATAAACTAACGGATATCCATTCGTAAGATTCTTAACAGTTTGACCAATCACAGAAGCGGTTTTAATTTTACGCTTTTATAAAATACGGCAAATAACACACTGTTCTCTGTGTTATTTGTTACATTATTCATGGTTTATTTCAAAGTGATATGGTCCAATTTATG
The DNA here is from genome assembly GCA_934045075.1 of Yponomeuta sedellus. Taxonomy (NCBI): domain Eukaryota; kingdom Metazoa; phylum Arthropoda; class Insecta; order Lepidoptera; family Yponomeutidae; genus Yponomeuta; species Yponomeuta sedellus. The sequence goes on along the minus strand of OW203744.1, from coordinate 10,206,081 downwards.
GTTGCCACTATTATGCCACTACTAGGTACAGGGTAGGAAGAGACCCGTGACGCAGCAGTGGGGACATACAAGGGTTGACATCGAGATAAAGTATTAGGGTGCATATAAGACATAAAGTTTGTGTAATTAAAAAATTAGTATTTTTTTAAAGCAGACAAAATTCAAAATATTCATTCCAGGGCATCAAATTTACCTGCCCATTGCCCAACCGACTAATCAAATGGTTACGTTGCGCAAAATTTACTGACGAGAAATTGTAAGTTTCTTACTAGTAACCTTTAGAACCCGCATGCCCAGCGTGGGGATTATGGGCATTACCCCCCAATGATGGCACAACCTTGCGCTATGGCGCTCATTAGGGAAGGGCTATGTCCAGCAGTGGATTATTATAGCCTGAAGAAGAACCTTTAGCAACGGGCCTCAGGTTTGATTACTCACTACTGGGCAATCCCTATTTTTACGTAGGTTCTGTTTGTGTCCCACTGCTGGGCAGGGCTTCCCCAATAAAGTCTAAAGTTTTCTGTCCTGGGCCACTCAGACCACCACTGGCAGTAATAAGAATTAATTTTACATACTTATATCTAGTTAAGTAAGTCCAAGAGGAATAATTTTTAGTTTCGAACCCTAGACATGAATCTTTCAAAAACAGATCCTCCTATTTAGAGTTTTATTTTAATAATGTCTTTATTTAGTAAGTCCCTTTTTAAAACTTAGAGGTTTGTTTTCTTTTTTGTTCTATTCTTTAAACAAGGTTTTTTTAGTTTATTACGGTTATGACTCGAAATAGGAATGATTTACATTTGATTTATTTCCATGCTTTTTAAGCATGCTTTAAATAGATCTAGAATGGAATAGAACCGCCGAAACCTTTCACCCGTAAGTCATACCAATTTTTTTGGGGTTTTCGCGTCGGGCGGACGTGGTAATAAAGCCCATACTTTTTCTCTTTCTCTCTCTGAGAGAGTGCTTCGCCTTCATTTTATTTTTATGGTAACCCTAAAAAATTCGCTGTCCCTTACGGGTGTGATCATGACGTCTCTATTCTATTCTAGATCTATGCAAAGCATGCTTAAAAAGCATGAAAATAAAGCAATTAATGTAAATCAGGCCCCAGGCCTTAGTTTTGTTAAGGCCTGCATGAACGGGAACTACTTAGGTTGCTGGAAGTGCTAAATCAAAAATAAAGAGTCAACGAGACAGACTTTTGAGAAAAGAACTGGTGTTTGTAAAGACTAGCAACTAAATTCAATTTATTATATTTTATTTGATAATTAAAGCCAAAGTAGGAAAATCTTGCATTTTATTATAATTAAGAGGACCTGCGGCCTTAACATAAGAGTTACTGCCTGATATGCTGACAAAAAAAAAATAACCAAACCAATAAAAAAAAAAAGTTAGAATTAGAAGACCACGTCTTCTCGTGACCATGATGACTGTAACGTCGTCGAAACGTCGAGGTAAAATAGCAATAAATTACTACGCGATTAAGCCTCGACAATATTCTTACTACATATGTGTACAAGTCGCGAAAGTTTAAAATATGTAATAAAAAAAATGTTATATGGAGCCCATGCAACGTTTCGTTTCCGACTCATATGGCGCTGACCTCCTCGCGATATTTTCCGGTGTCGCGGTTAGCGAGCAGTTGCTAAGGACATTCAATGGAAAATGGCGCGGAAATCTCAGCTGTAATTATACAACTTAGTCTCGCATTTTTTCGGACCTGTAAGTCTCAAAAATTGCGAATGAATATTTCTAAACTGCTCTGTCAATAAACTAGAGTGCGCCCCAGTATGTGTAGAGTCAACCAATCCGCAGTTACCAGTAACTTTAAACTTCACAGTTAGCAGAAACTTTAAAAATAAACAAAGTCAAAGGTTAACGCGCGCACTGGCAATCGAACCTGATACCTACAATACCCAAACAAACGGTTAGTTTTTCTTACTTTTTTATGATTCTGACATAAACTTTAACTTCCCGACAGGGCCACAGCCAGCGATGCCATACGTCCCGATTTTTAGGTCTCAGGCGGGATAGGCTCTGTCCCACTTTTCTTGGGATAACAACACTTTTTTTAATGCAAAAGACGAATAGATAGGTTAAATTTGATTTAAGATGAGAATATTCTTAATTGTGAATATTCTTAATAATACAATGTAAAGGTATAGAGTACAATAATATAATATCATAATAATAGTATAGTACCATATATACGGCCTCGGTGGCGCAGCGGTTTGGCACGCGCTGACTGTAAAACCAAAGGTCTCGGGTTCGATCCCGGTCGTTTCAAACTAGGAAACGAACTTTTCTAGTTTGTCTCGGGTCTTGGATGTTATCTATGTATTTATTGTATTAAATCTATCGTCGAGTTAGCACGTATAACACAAGTCATTTAGTTGTACTTAGTATCTGAAACGAGATCTGTGTAATATGTCCATGAATATTTATTTATTTGTCAAAATATATTCTCAATGGCTATTTTTGGAATCTATTATCACGAAAACGTAATCTAAAACTCAAATACAATGATGATGAATGATGTTTTTAAATAAATATTTAAAAACATCAGATTGTATACGTTTTTTTAATATGTCCCACTTTCAATGAAAGAAAGCCAAAAAATCTGGCAACGCAGGCCCCAGGGGTCCCATACTGGTGCTAACTACCATGAACAAAACCGACATCAGTTAAAATTGTCTATATCCTGTACCAATACAAACTACACTTCAGACAACTTTATTATTCATAAAGTCTATATTTAGCACACATCGGCTTCCTAACACCAATGTAAAGAGTACCACTTGTTCGAGTACAAAGTTCGTGCTTCGAAACTGCAGATATTGTATGCTACCTACTTATCAGAATTGAAAAACTAGCAAAGTGCGAGTCGGACTCGTGCACGAGGGGTTCCGTACAACATTTGAATAATTCCAGTATCTACCGGTTGCCGTTATTAATATAGAGCAAAAACTTCATTTACGGGAGCACCACTTAAATATCTATTTTATTCTATTTTAAGTATTTGATGCTATAGCAGCAACAGAAATACATCATGAATGAAAATTTCAACTTAATTAAAACTGTTTAAACGGATTTATGCTCGTTTATTACATTTTTACTATTTTCCAACGTTTCGGGACTTTTTCAGGTGCCGTGGTCCCGGATGACATCCGGGACCACGGTTTAATTATGTCTACTGCTCGTTTTAACCTTAGAAAATTTCAATTGGCTAGCTATCATAGTTTATGAGATACAGAATGGTGACAGTCAGACAATGGAGTCTTAGTAATAGTAAATAAAAACTGTAAAAGTAACTTTTTTACAATTTAAAGAAATGTTTTGTTACATACAATTTTTAATATGAAAATAAAGATGTAAGAAAAGTTAAAAAAGTAACAGTCTTATTACTTAAAACACATCTTTGTAATAAAGCCATGACTCCTTGAAGTGCAACAAAAACAGTCCTAGGTGGAGATGTTAAATAAAAAACACATAACCACAAATTAAATAAACTGCTTCTGAGGAGTGCTTTAGAGGAATCGTGTTTTTTGTAAATAAGGCCGTAATTGTTTTGTTCAAGGCTTGTTCTGAACAGGATGTCCTTTGTTTACACTTATCTCAGTTTCCTTGGCATGTAGAGTTGTGTGTATGTTTGCTATACTATGTAAGAATACATAAATCACAGCATTGAAGTAAACAGAATGAGAGGGATGGCGAGTAAGCATTTTAATGTATTTTATTTTCTGATGTGCACAATAGTCTTCTAATCTAATGAAAGAGATGATTAGTTTGTCAAAGCTCATGACAATAAATTATATTGTGCAAGAATTGGGATCATACTTCAAAAATTGGATTGTAGTGACTTTACATTACAACAACAAACCTTTAAATCATCTAAGTACATAGACTTAGATGACTTATACAGCGTACAGTGGCAACTTCACTCACACTAGATGAGTGTAGAGACCACTTGGACACTGCAGTGCCTGAGACATTGTTTTAGATGTGTAGGCTTGCCCAGCATCAAGACAGCTTAGTCGGCCTAGCCCACAGGGCAGACTAGTCAAGACGTGCAGAGCCAATTAATCCGCGGGTTTCCTCACAATGCTTTCCTTGATCGTTAGCGTGTGGTATTGCGATAAGAAATTCTTAAATGTATGTAACTTTGAAATTAAACAAAGTCATTGGTACATACTGACACTGGGTATGGAAACTTCACATTATACCATAAAAAACATGACCAAAATATTTTTTCCATATTTGTTATTATTTTCAGTCTTAAAGGTAACAAGAAATACTACATCAAGTTACTCTAAGGACGAAAAGGATCAGTTGTAGTTTTTTTAATATTTACAATAAATTATTTAAAAGCAGCGTCCAATGAGATTTCAACTTTTGAATTTGGAAGTAGTACATTAAATACAAAATAAAGTGCCAGCAATTGCAATGAGACTGGCATGAAATACAAAGGTGAAAATCAAGTTTCTTTTTAACTTACCCTTTGATGTGATGTGCTATGATCATTTTTTACTTCGGAACAGCCAATGTGGTGGCAATCTTGCTGGAGACATATCCACAGGTTCGGTCCGGGACATCCACAGTCGAAACATATAAGGGCCTATAAAAGAAAAAACAATTAATAACTATCCTCAATAATACTTTATTTAACGATTTGAAAATTTGTTATTACTGTGCTATCAAACGCATTATTAATATACTATTAATATTCCCTACAAAGGTAGATTTCATATTCAAATTAATTTCAATGACTTTGCACAACACTGGCTGTCCAATGAAGGAAGTAAAATGTAAACACAAGAAATGAGGACAACACAAGCGGGCGTTTAGCTTGCATGCAGTTATGCAGAAACAGTGCGCACGCTATAAACTGTAATGGCACTAGCGGTCAGACGGTTACACAATGATAATAGTCATAAGGGAATGCCGATTACCAAGTAAAAAGTTGAGGTTAGGTTATCTCGAGTATTTACCTCCTTCGACTGCCACAAATCCTGCCCGAGCACATCAGCTAGTTTGTTCAGATGCTCACACGTCACGCCTTTATCCATCGCAAGAATCAACGTCTTTAGCGCAATGAAATAATACGTAAATAAGTGTTCAAGTTAGCTAAATCACCTTTTGTAAATAAAGGACATTATTTTTATATTGCCGCTTGCTGCGGAGGAAAACTACTGACTGACGTGTGGAATACAACCAGCAGAAGAGTTGTTGAGGCAAACATTTCAATAAAAGGGCTATTAATTGAATTAGATTACAGAAATTTTCTACACAAAAACCTTTCGTGACGAGCGAAAAGTCAGCTTTGTGGTGTTGCCAAGTGTTGCCGTTAAAATCTACCATCTCAGACAAAACTCCAATGATACAACACTAAAATAGGAGTATTTTTTTGTAAAAACTTTAGGTACTTTTTTAATTAAAGGGCTATTAATTGAATTAGATTACAGAAATTTTCTACACAAAAACCTTTCGTGACGAGCGAAAAGTCAGCTTTGTGGTGTTGCCAAGTGTTGCCGTTAAAATCTACCATCTCAGACAAAACTCCAATGGTACAACACTAAAATAGGAGTATTTTTTTGTAAAAACTTTAGGTACTTTTTTAATTATCGAACAAGCAGCTGAAAACGAATATGTTAAAAATGAAAATATTTTTGAATGACTAATATTACAAATTTGCATTTTCAAAATAATAACATAGATTTGGGAAATAAATGGCAAGCCACTTAGAAAAATTTACAATATTACAAAACAATCGGGTTTCTTAGGTTTTTAAATAAGTTTTGAAATTTTTTTATCTAAAAAATACATAAATGAAATGCATTGATAGATCTAAGAGTTTAGTTCTTTTCATCAAATGCTATAATCAACATTTTGGTGCAAAAAAACCGGTTTTTACCCGTTTTTGTAGGACTAGTTCCCAACACTAGTTTTGTAAACATACACAGATTAAAAATACAACGGAAACAACTGTCTTTCACTGTGTGACGTTTAATTGGTCTGTGTTTGTGACTTCACAGATTATTCAAAGTTTTTATTATTTTTAGTTCCGATTCATTTTTGTGTACTGTACTGAAAAGTCGTAGAAATTCACCGAGACTTCAAGACAACTTCAACGATGACTTCGGCCTCGTCCAGCAGCGCTCGCTCGCTGTTCGCAGAGTCCAAGCAGCGCTTAGCTGAGCGTGTTCAACTCAACATCAACAATATCGCTTCTATGGCTCGGCAAATACAAAGGGGATCCAAATCGCATGAGGTAGGAACTTGTAACTATTCGAATTCTATGAATCCATTTATTATCAAAACATTTTATTGCTCTTAAGGGCCACTTAGGATCGTTCACAGACCGTTGGGCAGTTAACTATTTGCCTCTCAATCGAACATCGATAATTACTCCTATGCCTATTCCTCTGAAGCAGGCGCAAAATTATAACCAAAAGTATTATACCGTTTCAGCTACTATCAAAAGCAGCGCGGGATTTCACAGCCACAGAGAACCTAATGGAAAGTACGGAAGAAAACCTCAAAAAGATGCAACTCATAGCCGTTCACATGGGATACCAGTACGAGAACATTGAAAAGTCTGTTGAGACGCTCAGCGAGGTTGGCGATCAGATTGAAGCTTTGCGACAGTGAGCTAATTCATTGTATTTGTCAGCTTATGGCTACAAAATACCATGCAAGACTGAGAAGTGAAGATTCCTTTTAAAAGCCCTATGTATATGTCTAGCCCTATGTATATGTCCCTATGTAAGATAAGAAGTTATCATCATCATTATTGTCAATTTATCTATCAGGCAACTTATGATCAGTGATAGAGCTTGATCTCTCGGGCAGGCAGTAACAGCTCATTAAAATCCTATAAGCGGCAATGGTTCTACCCTAATTATTAAATCTTTAAACTAGGGCTTTATTTATGAGGGCTTTGGAATAATGACTTCAGTTGAAGAATTGTTCACATTGCAATGAGTTTTTATTCAACCATCTGGCCCGAGAATGGGGTGAAATGTTCTTGATCTCGACCAAGGACGTAGAGTTTGGCACATGAGCAAATTTTATCTCCAGTGAAGTGCAATATAGAATAATATAAATTGTTAAATTTAAATTAGTAAAACGAATAGAAATTGCAATTTATAAATAAAATTAATGAGCCGCCACTGAGAAAACTGAGAATGCTACTAGACTAAATAAAAAAATAAAAAATGTATACAGAAGCTCATATTTTCATTACCTATTACCTTATTTGTCCTTTAACCCGTTACTAAGCAGTGGCATAATCGTTGCCACCTGAAATTTAACTAATAAAGTCTAAAAGTATAGATTTTTTCTGTAAATGTATGTGATTTGCCCGTGGTAGCAGAGCGGTACAACGCCGGCTTCTCAATCGAGAGGTCGTGGGTTTGAATTCCGGCCTAGCCCAATGTACCAAGACTTTCTTTTCCAAGTTATGCACATACTCGTAGTTATGTACGTTGTAAACTTATTGTAGCTGTACCATTCGCTAACTGTGAAGGTAGATATCGTGAGGAAGCCGTAGTGTCTGAAGCGCTGAGGTATTAACATACCTCAGCGCTTGCAACGCGCAAAAGCCCAAATATGAGGTTAAATGCGGAAGTCTAACTAACTGGTTAAAGGGTTTAAAACACCTGCGCAGGGTGCATTAAAGGTGCCTCCCTAAATCAAGTAGGTACTCACTGAGCCCGTATATCTGTCGCACCCTAGGCAACAATCAGCGAGTCCCTTACGCTGATTGGCAAATCCTTTCACCACAATGGCGTGCTATCGACACGCTAAGAAAAAAGTGCCTGCGTGAATTTAATTAGCAACAATTTGCGCGGTTGTGTTTCCTACGTACCTTCATTGCTTAGTGCCTAAGCAATGAAGGTAGGTAGGAAACGTAACAGGAACTTAACCAAAGTCAGGATTATCGGGGCACGTCCACTCGGATCACAGAAACGGATCACAGTCGTAACAGATCACATCAAAGCAAGCAAAACCCATATTCGGGTACGTCCACTCAGATCACAGAAACGGATAACAGTCGCAACGGATCACATCAAAGCAAGCAAAACCCATATTCGGGTACGTCCACTTGGATCACAGAAACGGATCATATAAAAGCCAGTAAAATATTCCACTCAGATCATGTGATCCGAGTGGACTACTTTTTTGATTAGATTTGTTCCATTCGGATCACACCATTAATCTTAGTAGGAAGGTAATCCTACCTATATACCTCTCCGGGCGTGAGGTTAAGTTATGAAGCATCTAGCTACCATCCTACTAATATTATAAATGTGAAAGTTTGTGATGATATTTTGACGTTTGTTACTCAATTACGCAATTTATTTATTTAATTTACAAACAACGTGGTCCAGTGTTATGTTAGTAGCAATAAATATAGAACTTAGCCTATGGTTAGTAGGTATTTAATATGTAACAGTGACTAGGTGCGTTTAATTAAAATCGAAATCAGTGGATTATCCAGCTGCGATGCAATCGCGTTCAGCCCTCCTATTACGTAGCACTTCACTCTATCGAGTGACGCATTTAGACGACTCCTAAGTGTCAAAAAATGTATGCATTTGACAGCCGGAGTAGCTTAAAAAAAGTAAAAATCAACGTCACTCAACTCAGTGGATACTACATAATTATGCCCCTGAATGCGATCTATGCAATAACCGCTGTACGGATTTACATGAAACTTGGGGTACAGATAGACGAAGATCTGAATTGAGACATAGGATGACGTTTGCGGAGTCAGCTAGTATTTTATAATAATAATAATATACTTTGGGGGGTGGGCAGCTGCGCCCCTTGCAGTACAACTCCACCAATCTGCGATTCCCAACCCGCATGCCCAGCTTGGGGACTATGGGAATATGGACCCCCCAATGATGGCACAACCTTGTGCTATGGCGCTCATTAGGGGAGGGCTATGTCCAGCAGTAGACTAATATAGCCTGAAGAAGAAGAAGGAAATTGTACGATTGTACGAATTTCAATTTTAGCGTGTTAAAACAAAAGTTTACAGTCCTAAAATTTCCACAGCTTTAGATTAGATTACAACACTTTATTGTACACAAAAGAAAATAAATACATTAAGTTTTGCCAGTCTTATGGCAAAAAAGGAACTTAAAAACCTATTTAGAGGCCAGAGGTTGCGGGTTCGAATCCCGGCATGGGTGTAATTTTTAGCCTCTAAATAGGTTTTTAAATTTGTCCTTAGCACGGGTTAGTGCATTAAAAATAAAAAATAGTTTAAAAAAAGGAACTGTTCCAGACAACCTCGGGATGGATATATTAGTCTGTCGTTCCGGTGCCGTCGCTCGTGCCGCTCGCTCGCTACTGATTATCCAGCCATCTGCACACAATTCGCACTGTGACGTACGCGCGTGATAAGTGCTCGAATTCTCGTGAAGTGATAGACATTTTGGTGACCAAGAAACTATCAGCTTAAAGAACAATATATTGACAATATTAGATTTATGTGAACAGTGCAGGAGTGTTCTCCGTACGCTGGACGCATCAGCTCATCCATCACCGCTCATCATCTGCCCAATAGCTAAAGCGAGCCATGATCCATCATCACCAAGTAAGTCCATTCACTTCACCTCCCATTCCGCTCTCTCAACCAGCCCATCGTGAGGTAGACCTAGCCGACACTGGCTAACTACCATTTTTGGTAGTTAGCCAGTGAACGAAGAGAGTAGGTAGGTAGGAGTAGGTACATGAAATATATTGGTAGAATATGTACATAAACTGACTTACAAGTAATATTCATACATATTTAATAAAATACATAAACTAAGGCTGCAGTTTTTCGCAGATCGTCATCCCACCTAGTCGGAGGGCATCCTACACTACGTTTGCACTTAAGAACAAGCACTTAAGGCAAGCTGAAGACAGAGCTATGGCGCTCATTAGGGGAGGGCTATGTCCAGCAGTGGACTTGTAAACTAATAGTCTTTAGGTCTCCATTTCAGAGAAAGTATCACTATAATTAGCTGTACCTCAGTATTTAGCGTAGGTATCTTACGTAACCATATCCTGCTTTAATTATACAAAAGATGGCGCGAGGAAATACAGTACAAATCACCAGCACCAATAAACCTCATGCGGGTCCAAACAATCGCTAACAAACACCGAAGAATCGATCCCAACACCACAGTCTCACGGAGTGAAAGTTCTACCAGCTCTACAGAACCATTCTATAGGACCTTAACTTCTAAGAGTAAAGACTCAAATTGATCGTGCTGGAGCCACATGTAAAATGGCTTCGTCATCAGCTGTTTAGGTCTTTACAAAACACTTAACACCTAGGCGTTAAGGTGGAAATTCGCGTGTTCTAATCGCAGAGTGAAGTTGGTAGAGAAACAGCTGTTACAGTTTGCAACGGCTATGTAATTGTATTAGAGCTCGTAGCATCGTCTGACGTAATAAGCTTAGATGTAATGACGTATAGCTAGTTTCCGTAATGGGAGTAGTAGGCGCTAGTTTTATTCGTACAATTTCGATGTTGAGGATTAGCGATATCTTTTGCTTAGAAATAGTATATAGAATAAGGCCCCAGTCTGTACTCTTAGGTTAAGAAACATCTGTGTAATTTTTATGTACAATAAAGTATTCTCGAAGCGCTCGTGGCCTAGGCGAACCGAGTGATGCAGCAACAGGCGCGGTCAGGTGCAGGATGGGTGACCGTCGCGTGACTAGCGCCAGTGGCATTTTTCCGAGCGTTTTCGTGCTTCGCAAGGCAAGTTAAGCCGTTGGTGCCGGCTGTTATGCAATGGCAGTCGTAAAGCCATATCCGAGGCCTTATGGGCGGCTTGATAACTACTGACAGTAAGGCCCGCTACTGTCTTACAATCATCCACCAACCCGGACTTAGCCCCGTGGTGGAGTAAGTCCTAACCTTCCTGCGATGCAGGAAGAGGCCCGTGCCCTAGCAGTGGGGACATATAAGGGTTGATGACGATAACGCAGTGTTCTCTATCTATCCACTAATAAAAATATTATACCTGTTTTACACGTTCCTACCTACATACGTAAGCAAACACAGAAAGGCTATTCAAGATATAAAAAAAAACAAGACTTAAAAAAAGGCTATTCAAGATATGCTTAGGTAGGTAAACTAACCTAAGCCATGGGGACATAGGACGAGGGCGCGGAAAAGACGGGGCGTCCTTGCTAATCTTGCAACTCTTTCATACAAAGTACCACCAAAATACTGAAGCGATGGGACATAGCCCGCAAATAAGACGGGGCGAGGACGCGATATCTGAACAACGAGTCGTTTTAGGCACCCTCGCCCTTCCTATGTCACCCACGCCTAGGCCCTTATCAGAGTTGGCACAAGCGACAAAGCTCTATTGAACTGTGCCTGCACTTAATGCTATGGGTGTGCTCGGAGTCTCTTTGGTGGATCAAGTTAACAATGAGACGATTAGCCAATGGATGGCCATCTGCCGAAGAATCGATAACTAACGGGATACTCTAATGGGATGGGAAGGTCCTTGAATGTTAATCGACCGTACGTATTGGCAACGAGTGCTCGTACCAATGTCTGGACCGGGATCTGAGGCAGATTGCTGGGAGTGATTGGCGTCCTCGACTCGTCTTATCTGTGTGGGCTACATCCCTTCGCGTAGTACTTTCCTACATTTTGTTTGAAAGCGAATGGAAAGGTCGCCGCCTCTTTTCTATGCCCTCGTCCTACGTCCGAAGTGTCCAGCGTCTAAATTAGGCAACGCCACGTCCTGAAAGCAATAAGTCCTCAATTTCCACATAACTCAGGCAATCGAGACTCCCACGCCATATCAGCCACGTTTATGAGCGTGTTTACAGTGGTAAGTGTCCGCTTGTATGTTAGCAAAGTGTAAACGATATGGGTTAAATTCTTTCAAGAAAATAGCTTTACGGGCACAGCGGCTGTGCTGTAGCGCAATCGTAAAAAGCTTGCATCAAATGACGTCTACAATTTGATTCCGGCGCGTATAAGTGATTTTGTTTTTTTAATGAAGAGCGTACGGGGATATAAACATCACAAGGAAACCTAAGTGCCTTAAGAGGAATACTAAAAGTTTGGCTCAAAAAACATAATAGACAGAAAAGCAACCGAGATATACGTGTACGCGTATAAAAAAGTATATCATTTTAGAAATGTTTGAGTTTTACTATCTTGTAAAAAGTACCGCATTCGTCTTTAAACCAGTTCAGAATATAAAAAAAAAACATTAACATACCTCTTGGTAGTAAACTATTCAGCTCAATTGGTAGAGCGCTGGCACGGATAGCCAGAGGTTGCGGGTTCGAATCCCGGCATGGGTGAAATTTTTAGCCTCTAAATAGGTTTTTAAACTATTCAGTTTTCGCAAAACCATGGCTGCGATAAGGACGTCATTAGGTGACGCCCTCGGAAGACAGCACCATGGTTTTAGTAACCCATCGTGACCAGCTACAACCAGGAAGTGATCGGATCACGAGGCGGCGTTGTCCAAGCTTTGTGGACTGGAGTTTAGGGTGCGTTTAAGTGCACATGATTGCCCAATGTACTGTGGAAAGCGGCTCGGCTTCAGTTGCAATGTAGCCCGTAATGAGACTGAGTAGGGTGCATGCGGGTAGAGGTTGTTATGCCGTCAACTGCACCAACCTCTCTATTCAAATTCGAAATTAGAAGTGCCTCAAGCACTTTGTACGGAAAGAACTTAGGCCTAGCCTGGTTTAAGGATCCCTTAAAACAATCTACTTAACTAAACTTCAAGTGATGCACAGATTATTAAAGTAAACAATGTACCACCTCCTACTTACTTATCGATATCCACTTTTTGTATGTCTCCACTGCTGGGGCACGGGTCTCTTCCTGCATCGCAGGAAGGTTAGGCCACGGGGGCAAAGTCCGAGTTGGTGGAGGATTGTAAGACAGTGGCGGGCCTTACTGTCAGAAGTTCTCAAGATGCTCATAGGGCTTCTGACATGGCTTAATGACTGCCATTACATGACAGTCGGCAAAAACGGCTTAGCGTGCCGTGCGAAGCTCGGAAACGCTCGGATAAAAATGCTACTAGGGGTAGTCACGAGACGGTCACCCATCCTGCATCTGACCGCGATTATTGTTGCTAAACACAAATAATTGACGACGGCCTCTGTGGCGCAGCGGTAGCGCATCTGCCTACTATGCAAGAGGTCCCGGGTCGGAGCCCCGGCTGGGGACCAAAAAAAAATTCCAGGTCTTGGATGTTTACATGTTTGTGATGTAGTTGTTTCTGGTATCCACGACACAGTGTATCCTAGTGTGGGGCCAGAAGCAATGTGTGTGCCTGTATGTAAATTTTATGTTATTGATTCCAATCCACCCGGTTCGACTAGGCCACGAGCGCTTCGGTAACAGGCTTAGGACAATCGCAGATCTAGAACGGGAAGCCTTCGCGTGCAAAAAGCATTATTCATAATAGAGAAAGTGGCAATTCACATTGGACTATGCACTAAATATTACAGTACTCTCGAATTCCATTAGCTCAGTTGGATAGACCGCTGGCACGGAAAGCCAGAGGTCGCGGGTTCGAATCCCGGCATGGGTGGAATTTTTAGCCTGTAAATATGTTTTTTTTTAAAAGTACTCTTGCCCTGCGATAGATGCCTATTAACGTAGTTATATATTAAACGGGTCAAATCGCGATTATTTATTTGGTAAAACGTAATTACCTTATTTCCCGACGTTTCGGCAGCGTTACAGTTGCCGTGGTCTCGGGTAGACCACAAATACTCAATACTTTATTTTATATATGTATTTATGTATAATATTCATTTTTTATTTTCATTTATGTAAATTATTTGTATGTATTTGTTGATAATTTTATTTATTGAAACTGTTATTGAGGCATGCATTTGGAACCTCTGAAATTAATGTTTTCTATGTTTTTTTTTGTACATCTACTTCCTTCTCTAATGTATTAGTCCAGTTCATCTGAAGGTTGTCTGGAAGAGGTAACTTTCAGTGATAAGGCTAATATTTTCATTAGTCTCTCTCATAACTCGCTCCTCCATTACATTACTTAGGGCGAGATAAAATAGTCGTTGCTTAGCCCAAGTCCGTACTCATGCTTCCCTAAGCATTACTTCAGGCTAACTTAGCTAAGTATCAATGCGTTACTTAGGGCGAGATAAATAGTCGCTTCTAAGAACAAGTCTTAGCGAAAGCACTTGCTTAAGAATCGATTTGTCTATCATAGACAGTACTTTGGCACTCTCTAAGTCGTGAAACCCGGACAAATTCTTAGCATTGGCCTATTGCTCTTAGGCTTTGGTTAGGTTCTTAGGCCAATGCTAAGAATTAGTCCGGGTTTCGCGACTTAGAGAGTGCCAAAGTACTGTCTATGATAGACAAATCGAATCTTAAGCAAGTGCTTTCGCTAAGACTCGTTCTTAAAAGCGACTATTTATCTCGCCCTGTATACGTTTGCTTAGCTAAGCATGTTCTTAGGCCAATGCTAGGGTTTCGCGACTTAGAGAGTGCCAAAGTACTGTCTATGATAGACAAATCGATTCTTAAGCAAGTGCTTTCGCTAAGACTCGTTCTTAGAAGCGACTATTTATCTCGCCCTTATAGTTACGCCTCTCCCAGGCCAGGAGCAGGCCATCCATGATTCGAGACATGCCACGATGAAACGTAAAATGTTAACCATAACCTTTGTATACCTTTTACGTTTCATCAGCATTCATCAGTCACTGCAAGGTCGCTGCATGCATGCACGCCAGTTTCAGGTAGTTTTCTTCTTGGGAGCCAATTCCCACTTCTTCCCGACTCTAAGGCTTATGTATTCTGAACGCCATGCTAGATTGAATACGAATGAGAAAATAAATGTCTAACGACTCTGTCGAGTTATATCTTATTTTATTTTTATGCGACAAATGTCTAAGCCTTCGAATTTTTTGCGTTTACACTTTCAATTCGCATCTGCGAGAATCGGCTCCCAGGGAGCCAATTCTCACTTCATTAGCAAATAAGTCGTATACGACTCTAAGACTTGGAATTCTACGTAACAAGTTGAGCGGCAGCCACTTAATACATCGAAGATCGAAGTATGTCCGCCTGGGACGTCCTTCACCGGTCACATTAGCTCGATATAATTATCTCTTGCTTCCATCTTCCTTTCTTCTTTCCCGCCAATGTCCAAACCATACCACAGGCACACCCCTTTGGTTTTAACTGAGATTTGCGCACTTAGACCATTGTACGGAGCAAGTGCTGACGTACGTTAACTCTTCAGACAGTAGGGTTTCCTTACGATGTTTTCCTTCAAGTTAGCGAGTGTTATTGCAGTTTAACTTAACAAATGTACATAACTTAGAAAATAAAGTCATTGATTGGTACAAGCCCGGAATTAAACCTACGACCTTCCGATTCAGAAGCGGGCGCTTAGGCACATCCCTTTCTCCAAAAGGGAGTTTCTATAAGGGTACAATTTTACTACGGTGCAAAAATAAAAACATTGCAAACTTCAGGATCCAAGCGGCAAATTAACTCTTGAAATGACTGAATTATGCAAAATCACTTATTCAGTTCGAAGCTTCTTTAGCTACACTAACCCGTACCTACCTACCCAATGAAGTAAAATGAAATCAAATCGATCGAGGAAAAATTGCCAAACTGCATCCCGAAACGAATTCTCTAACCTTGGCTGAATTTCTCAATAAAAGGTCCTAATAGCATGTAATTAAGCACCATTATTGCTCATCTATCGCAATTTCGGGGAGGTAGTGATAACCTTGATCTGGTTTTGAACTAAAGGAGGTTTATGAGTTTGTTATTGTCTGTGCAGCCAATGCCTCACAGCGGACTGCAATCAGTTCGCTGCGAAATGAGAATCGTGACCTTTCTGGCTGAGATTTCACTCTTACCTGTTTGTTTTAGAACGTTTCTGTGGCTTTACAGTGACGAAAAGGCAGCATCTACTACACTGGATGCTAGTTTCATTAATGCTTAGCTCAACTTATAGTGCTTACTAGCTGGCAAACGTTTTTTACCGTATTATGTCTTTAAAGTTTAGTTAAAGTTTTTATACTTTTTTTGAACTAAAACTTTCGTAAGCACAACACATTGTAGACTTTTTGTCCGGATCTACTTACGGGTGTTGTCATATTGGAAGAGTCCGACCAGGTTTCGCTCCGATTCGCAGAGCTTAATCATGGTGAGCAGAGACGGAGCTCGCGTCGGTTGCTCGGTCGGTCGGTTTTTATACTTTATTCCACACGAAACATTTAACAGGACATTAAGAAATAACATGTACAAGGGCGAGCTTATCTCTGAAAGAGATTTCTTCCAGCAAACCGTAGAGAGTCGGAGAAGCAGTAAAAAGCGGGTTTATACACGTGTACGAAATATAATACATAAATATTGAATAACCTACCTAACTATGAAAGAAATAAGTAAACTACATAAACTAAAAAATAGAATATATATTTGTCCTTAGCACGGGTTATTGCATTAAAAAAAACAAAAAAGAATTACAATAATATAATAAATATATAGGTCAATGTTATGACAGAGATAGATAATGCTCTTTCAACCGCATCCAACAGTGGGATTAGCTCATATCTTCTGAGGGAGCGCGTTTCACAGCCTGAGTGCTTAGTGCGAGTTTGACAGATCCAATCGAATAACTTTACTACCACGTTAATCGAGCATTGAGTAGGTAGTGAGTATGAGTAGGTTAACCGTTCGAACTGGCAAAACGCTGTCACAGTACAACAGTACAGCACTCGCGTTTATTCGTGTTTTGGCTGGTAAACGTGTTCACTTCTCAACGTAAACCATTACAACTCGCACTCAGCACTTTTTCATACTTTCATACTTGTCGCTAGGTGGCGCTTCCTCGATGCCATAGAAATATGACACTAAGCACTCTGACCGAATGGACCGTGAAGGTGTCACCGAGAGCCACTATTATGAGCAGGGATTTTAAGAAGGTGAGTGTTAGCAGATCTAGTCTTCGTGAATATGCCTACGACATATTTTCAGACGTACCAAATACACAGAAACATTTCATATAAATTGGTGAAGCTGTTTCATACTCTCTATATTACGTAATGAGGTTCGAAAATTCACTGATGCCGGTGAGTCGCCCATTACCTCAGTTGGAAGAGCGCTGGCACGGATAGCCAGAGGTCGCGGGTTCGAATCCCGGCATGGGTGGAATTTTTAGCTTCTAAATAGATTTTTAAAGTTGTTCTTAGCACGGGTTAGTGCATTCAAAAGAATATAAAAATGAAAAAAACTGCCAAACGTAATCTAGTTCCAAAAAAAAGAAAAAGAAAAAATCCTCTCGGCTAAGACACGTTCGAAAATCAACTTTCCAAGTTTCCAACTCCTAAGGTAACTCCTTGGTCGCCGCCATTTTTTAGCAAATAGGTTCACTTCGCGCGCATTTTTTCAGCCAGTTCGTGCCCATCGTGCCATTGTGTCCATTGCCCGCTCCAGTAAATGCACTTTCGATTTTTTTTTTCTTACAGTGGGCTCTATTATTATGTTATTTTACTATTGAGCACGAGGTTGCATAACCGCTGACCTGAGAGCGTTTTGATAATAATTTTTAGTGCCTTACTACCCTGACAATCTTGGCATCGTGACTGGAGACGCTGACAACAATTACGCAAGGCTTTGGGACTGTTATAATTATATCTGGACGCCTACTCTGTGACGAAACGAAAGGCTTGCGGATTACCGTTGTTCACGATTGTTTTTTCTGCACCAGTCTTTGCTGGACATAGGTTATACATACTATTAATAGACGATCGACATCCAACATAATATGTACCTACAGTCTATTTATTCTTACTTGTCCAATTTAGTAAACAAGATTCTAACCTTAAGATTGAGATTAGATGCCTAAACTAGACATTTTCTCGCAAATTCATGAACTATCATGAACTATGTTTATAAAATTGGCAGCGTGTTATATAAAAGAGTGTTCCAGGTTACTTCATTTGTGGAAATATGGCAGTTTTGGACTAAAAAGTCACAGTTTAAGGGTAGAATCTTGTTTACTAAATTGGACAAGTAAGAATAAATAGACTGTATGTGCATAAGTTATTAATTTAAATATGTATCATTTTCTTTGTTTGTGTATAAATCATGTATAATCTGTAAGTTAAGTTCAAACAGATGTAAATAGACTACTTTATGTCTATTTACATCTGTTGGCTTAATTGAACAATTTTTACGGATACCGTACATTATTATTATACTTAAAATTCTCTATTGCATAAAGTAAATATTGTACAATCGAATCGGACCTCAATAAACTGCAAACTGATCGACAAGATTTTTTCTTAATGATTCACGGTACTCACACATACCTATAGTTATATATTAAACGGTAACGCCAACTGTAAAGCTGCCGAAACGTCGAGAAATAAGGCAAATACATAATATTTTACCTAATAAATAATCGCGATTAGAATACATAACTATGATAGACAAGATCTACACAGCCTTGTACTTAGTGGCGTGAATTGAGCGAATAAATAAATAAATAAATATTCATGTACATATTACACAGATCTCGTTAGCCCTATAATAAGTTCAACTCAATGACTTGTGTTATAGATGCTAACTCAACGATAAATTTAATACAATAAATACAATGATAACATCCAAGACCCGAGACAAACTAGAAAAGTTTGTTTCCTAGTTTGACCCAGCCGGGGATCGAACCCGAGACCTTCGATTTACAGTCAGCGTGCCAAACCGCTAAGCCACCGTCGCATGGATCTCGAGTAGAGGCCCGTTAGTCTGAAAGTGAACAGAATTTGCAATTTGAGTGTCGGGCGAACGGTAAGCGCTGCCGTGAAATGAACTGTTGGGTAATGGTGCTCGTTCGGTTTTGTTTGGGTCATCTTTGCGGTGTGGGCTTTTGGGTTGACCTTAGTATAGTTCAGTTAGACCTGAGATTTTCCTCAGTCTGGGGCCAGTTTCTGAATTGAGAATTTTGCTAAGTAAATAGTTCACTGTAGTGCGATTAGTTAACTGTAGAAAATTCTTCGAATTTCTTAGAAAAGAACGTTCTCAATTTACTTAGTGAAATACTCAATTCAGAAACCGGCCCTTAGCCTCATAGTTGGGCCATTGTACGTAGCAAGCGCTGAGGTACGTCACCACTTTAGCCACTAGGGTTTCCTTACGATGTTTTACCGTCAGCGAATGGGATTACTACTATGGCTTCACAAATATAAATAAGTTAGAAAACATAGTCCTTGGTACATGCCGGCGTTCTCACCCCTCTGCTACCACCGCTATATATTTGGGTTGACCTTTCACTGTCTTGTTTTTAGCAAACGACTCTCCCCCATCTAACATGGGCTCTGTCTGACATGAATAGTATTCATGTCAGACAGAGCCTAATTGCAAAGTAGGTAGTCGGGGCTGTAAGTAATGCAATTTACTTCAGCCAGATGTCGCTGCCTGTATGTAATACAGAGAATAGTGTAAAGAGGTCCGAAACTTCACTGATGCCGGTGAGTCGCCCATTAGCTGAGTTGGGAGAGCGCTGGCACGGATAGCCAGAGGTCGCGGGTTCGAATCCCGGCATGGGTGGAATTTTTAGCCTCTAAATAGGTATTTAAAATTGTCCTTAGCACGGGTTAGTGCATTAAAAATGGTAAAAAACAAATTAATACAGTATTCACGCCCCACGTTGGGCGCCAGTGAGTGGATCTTGTGTTAAATTAGAACAAAATTTATATATGACTTCAGTCAGAGGCTTCAGGGCGGCTTGAAAACGTCTGACAGTAAGACCAGCCACTAGTCTTGTAAGCCTCCACCAATCCGGACATGGCCCCCGTGGATGGCCTATTCTTTCCGCAGGGAAGAGACCCGTGCCCCTCCGTGGGGACATAATGAGTTGATGATGATGTCTTCAAACTACTGTGTTAATTTAAAAACCGTATGTATGTTTGGATCGCACTGCTGGGGCACGAATCACTTCCTGCATAGCAGATGTATTGTGTTAAACTAATTTCTGAATAAAACATTTTCAATTCTATTGTACTCTATTCTACTGTCGCGATTTATATACCTACCTATAAACTTGTCGAGTTAATTAGTACACCTGAGTGCTTAGTGCGAGTTTGACAGATCCAATCGAATAACTTTACTACCGCGTTAATCGAGCATTAAGTAATGAGTTTGAGTAAGTTAACCCTTCGAACTGGCAAAACGCTG
This sequence comes from Yponomeuta sedellus, assembly GCA_934045075.1. NCBI lineage: Eukaryota > Metazoa > Arthropoda > Insecta > Lepidoptera > Yponomeutidae > Yponomeuta > Yponomeuta sedellus. Next base: position 10,185,848 of record OW203744.1, on the reverse strand, counting down.
TCACAGTACAACTCGCACTCGCGTTTATTCGTGTTTTGGCTGGTAAACGTGTTCACTTCTCAACGTAAACCATTACAACTCGCACTCAGCAATTTTAATTTATATACTTGTCGCTAGGTGGCGCTTCCTCGATGCCATAGAAATATGAGTTTACGTTAACGCGATCGAGTAGTTAAAAAACTCGCACTAAGCACTCTGAGTGCTTAGTGCGAGTTTGACAGATCCAATCGAATAACTTTACTACCGCGTTAATCGAGCATCGAGTAGTGAGTATGAGTAAGTTAACCGTTCGAACTGGCAAAACGCTGTCACAGTACAACTCGCACTCTGCAATTTTAATTTACATACTTGTCGCTAGGTGGCGTTTCCTCGATGCCATAGAAATATGAGTTTACGTTAACGCGATCGAGTAGTTAAAAAACTCGCACTAAGCACTCTGGGTGTACTAATTAACTCGACAATACTGGAGTAGAGTAGAGTGGTGTAGAGAGATGTAGAGTAGGGTAGGCTACGGTAGGGTTGGGTAGACTAGTTGGTAACCTTTTAGAACACCGTCTTTATTTTATTGGCAAAAAAAGAGTTACCCAAAAAACATTTGCTTAAATTAAAGTTAAGGTTAATTACATAATATATAACAAGCAGTGTTTTCTACAGTTTATAATATAAAAATATAAGTGTACAATAGGCACAGAGTGACAAATACATGTATGCTAAACAAGCAAGTAACATGATTGAAATTCTTCTCTGAACTGGATAAACACTAAAAACAGAAAAAGCAACACACAACCGACCGAAAACGTACACTCCAAAGACAAATCATCTTAAAAATTCAGACAAAATTCTTTTTGACATGACAGGATTTTTTTTACTATAGTAAAAGGTATAGTATAGTAGAGGTATAACTTTACTGTGCCTTTTATGTCGTAATGACGGCATGTGCATATCCGTCTGAGCTGTCTCTGGTACACCAACTTCCTGTATCCTATCTTACACTAATTGATGTGGCTTTTATGGTTTTAGTCGACTTTTTAGGCCACCGCGTGTCTCACGTATAGTGAGGGGTGTGGAAATCGGCCCTAGCAAGCTATGCAGGAAACAGGGCTCATTGCGTCACTGCTGTACAAACTCGTGCGCAACCCAACGATGTTATAAACTTTGTCTCGATCGATACGCGTACAATCGAGCCCAAAAGTGCTTGGGATTTTGTGGCAATTAATAAAGGCAAACCTGATGTTAGAAGATGGCTCAGAGAGCAATTCTTGTGGACTGTAGATTGGATTAGAAAGTCGCAGCACTGTACGAACCAGATAATTAATTATAATTCACAACCAACACAACACGCCATGGTAATTCGGTGACACAGAGAGAGAGAAGAAATAGTTTAGCCAACTTAACTAAAAACTAAAACTGAAAACATGTCAATATTGGCATTCACTTGTGTTGCCATTAACACCTGATAATAATATCATGGTGCCGGCTGTCATGTAATGGCAGTCGTTGAGCCATGTCAAAGACCTTATGGGCCTTAACTTTTGACAGTAAGGCCCGCCACTGTAATACAATATTTCACCAACCCGGACTTGGCCTCCGTGGTGGAGTAAGGCCTAACCTTCCTGCGATGCAGGAAGAGACCCGTGCCCCAGCAGTGGGGACATACAAGGGTTGATAACGAATAATATCAATACCTTTTTTGATTGAAAAAAAAAGTCACTTATGTCATGACAATTAATTTGCGATTAAAAGCTTTCATCATTGCAGTTGAAAACCACAAGGGACTCTTAAATTGCTGTGGAGATGCCTGGAGAGAGGAAGTTCGGGAGGGCCGCAGGACTTGCGACGAAGTATGGTGCTTGGTACTGGCATTGGTACTTGTATGCGGACAAGAACGCTAAGAGGCACCAAATCCATACCGACCTGACTCCGACCAGCTCTTTCTTTATCTGGCCTACAGACTCGGATTTTTTAGTGACTCAAAAAAGTGTCAAGTTCTTAGGTACTGTTCAAATCGTCCGTATCGGACGCAGAAGGCATATGATGATGAAACCTCAAGGTACTCGCACATTTTCGGTTTCCAATCGAAAATTGTTTTCACGTTTTACGTTATTGGTGTCGGAAAAATGCAATGCACTCTAAGCTATTGGTTTAAAAAAAATTTTAACATAGGTAATCATACTGTAACGGGGAGATAGATAGTTAGGTGGAGAACACTTTATTTTAAGTACATAAAAATTTAAATTACACAGATATTTCTTAACATAAGAGTACAGATGGCGATCACTAAAACTTTACTGATCTCTTCCAGAAAACTTTTGGATGAACTGAACTAATACATTAGAGACGTAAGTAGATATCGAAACAAAACATGCAAAATGATAACTTCAGAGGTATATAAATACATGCCTAAATAACAGTACCTTCAGGTGTAGTAAAGTCTTCTAGAATAAATTTGTAAGATTTTCCTCATGAGTGTACTATTGATTACAAGCGTTTTGCTTAGCCTGCGGCATTTGAGAGAATTCGTAATGCGTTCTAAGTGCATCACTGTTTATTTTATTAGTTCACCATGAGGAAACAAAACATTCTTGGAAGGAAGAAATTGTTTCTCGAAAACGTTTTCAGGTAATTCTGCATTGTCGTACGTTACTATTTAAAAGAGGATCTACACTCATAGAAAACAATGCAATGGCTATCATACTTTGGATGATATATAGCAGCAAAAAGAAGAAAAACTTTTATTTTTTATTTACTTTATGGCATTTTCTGTCAATATTTTCTCAATTTTCAACCAGCAGCAGTCAAAAAAAAAGGTTACACAGAGTAGAGCATCACAATGAAACCTGACCTTTTTGCTCGCAACACGTTTCCCCCTCGTCCAATTCTGACGTAAGGGTGCTCGCATATCAGATAGATTCCTTACTGCTGCAGCTGTTAGATAATAATTCACCGCGTCTGACTGCACACAGTAATGTGCCATGAGAAATAGTGCATGTCTTACTACTTGACGAACCGATATACCTACTTAAGTAGCTTTGGAGAAGGGTTTGGACCTGTTAGGGCTGAGTGTATCGATGAGACGTATCAGGAACTATAGAACTCTGCTGCATGCGACAAGAAATCTCATTTTTTCTTGATCTGCTGGACAATGATCTGCTAAGTTCACTGACATCTGAGTGTAGGCCCTTGCAATCACAATTAGTCGTTTTCGGCTTAAATTCACAAATCACTTCACACAAGAACAGGGGCACATCTATCATGTTTTGCTCAGTACAGATAAATTTTGACAGCCGTATTCCCTTTCTTTTGCCACGCCTGTAAGCGCCATCTAGGAATAGCTTTGTGAATTTGTGCTGAAAACGGCTTTGTAAAGGAAATTCAAACCTTCACACAAAAAAAATCATCGTCGCGTTGTCAACATACCAGGGGATAAGTCTCCTCATCCAACGAGGTAACGGAACGTAACATAGCATTCGAAGTTTTAGTTAAAGTATTTGAATTTATCATAGGAACCTATTTTCAGTTCTAAACTTTTCGGTGATGTTTTTGTTGCCTGAAAGACCAGAAAACAGTTATACGAAATGCCGTAAAATTTTTTAAAAAGATACGTAAGTTCTTCTTAAATCTAACAATTGGCGATCGAAATTCTACAAGCCGTTTCTTACGCTCTATTGCACCTAAGAGGTCAATGCTCAGAAAGACAGATCTCAAGATGAAATCCTTTCTTCTTTTCTTCTACATCCCCGTCGTTCCCGTGCTGAAATCCAAAATCAGAAATTTTGATCACAGATTGGAATCAATACACAGACTAAATAGATATACTAGTCACAGACTAAATAGATATACTATACAAATCAAACTTTGATGACATTTTGCTTTTATCATCTTATGTAGTCTGTGCTCGAATCCCACTAATATGTATCTGTGTTTTACTCCACCGTCTAAGACAAAATAATATCTAAAAGTTACCGTATTGTGGGACTTCGGGGCTGTAAATAACAAGACCCAAGGGGTTTTTTATTCTTAGGGCCAAACACATTGGCCTAATGGGACCGAAATATACCAAAGGTAAGTTTTAGGTAACAAACCCGTAACGCCAGTATCGCGTTAGCGTAGGCAAGTAGGTATAACGTAGTCGCTTGTAAACAGTTGCTGATTTGATCCAACCTGATTGAATAGATTGGTTATAAAACATTCGAGGCAATATTCATAGAATTAAAATTCATATTTTACTTATCGTCATCAACATTCAGCCACATGAAGTCCACTACTGGACATAGACATTCTCAATGGATTTCCAAAACGACCGTTGGAAGCGGCTTGCATCCAGCATCTTCCCGCCATTTGGATGAGATCTTCTGTCCATCTTGTGGCTGGTCCTACGCTGCGATTGTCGTTATATTTTCTCCATTCGAACACTTTTCCTCCCCACCGGCCATCAGTTTTGCGTGCCATATTTTACAATAGATTTGGTAATACTATGACATATTCTTTTTAATGTACCAACCCGTGCTAAGGACAATTTTAAAAACATATTTAGAGGCTAATAATTCCACCCACGCGTAATACAGAGAGTATTGTAAAGAGGTTCAAAATTTCGAAATTTGATGCCGGTAAATCGCCCATTAGCTCAGTTGGGAGAGCGCTGGCATGGTTAGCCAGAGGTCGCGGGTGCGGGTGCGAATTTTTATGACATTTCGAGTTACAGTACAAAGTCGACTAACCCATAGATTAGGAAGTAGGAAGATTCGGCTATGCAATGTTCAACAGTTAAGATGCTCAACATTCGTCTTTATAAGACCTTTAAATACACAGTAAGTATGAAGCGAGAGACCCAGGTTCGAAACCCGTGTACCAACGACTTTGTTTTCTAAGCTATGTACAGTTGTGAAGTTATAGTACCTAGCAATACGACTCGCTAACTTTGAAGGAGAAGAGTATCTGAGTATCTGAGGTATTCAAATAGGTACCTCAGTGCTCAGCGCCAATTCACGGAAGGCACGCGTGGTAATTAAGCCTATACTCTCTCGCTGAGAGAAGGTACTTCTTCTTACGTCCACAAATTACTTCGTGATGTGCATACATGAATTGGGATTCAGTGTGGCATGCTATAAATATTCAGGACCTTCGACCGCACAACACACTCGCTTCTCTTGCTCCGATTTTTTATATAGCCTTTAAACGTTCCACTGTAGAGCATAGGCCTTCTCTCAGAGAGAGAGAGAGAGAGCATGGGCAATTTCAAGCACTGAGGTAGTTCAGTTCACCTCAGACAATCAGGTTTCTTCACGATGTTTTTCTTCACAAAAGTTGTTTGAAACCATCTAAGCAGGTCCTTTTTGGGTGGGCGTCGGTCTGATAACGAATACTGACTTAATGATTTCTTAGCTGTTTCTTAGTACAAGTACTGGCATTGACCTTAGCGACACGTTGCGTCTTCTCGGTTAAGGTCTTAGCTGGAAGTTGCGCGGATGCAGGATATGTTAAAACGTGTGACACGTAATAATAATTATGTAAGTATACTTACATCTACTTGAGAATTCGATGGTCGGCGTTTATCTATTTATATCGTACATTGTATGTATGATACAAGGTTACCTAAAAGTGTGCAATTCCTGAAACGCGTCAATAAGAAACTTATGATTTTTCTTTGCTAAATTTTCAATTATAAATAACCTCATTTCTCTCCACTTTTTGTGGCTTTAGATAATTCCCTAAACTACGTGACATGTGTTCCGTAGAATGAGACCTTTTTATTTCTAGAACAAAGATTTTCTGGAGGCTGCGGCGTTGTTAGAGATTTTTTTGTAAGCCTATATTAAATTCGAGCTGTATGTGTGGCGAGCACATGTCAACTCTGCCCGCGCACTACAAACTCCAACATTCCTGCATCGCGCAATCAAAGTGTTTCAATGACATACCATAAATATAACGTCCGACTAACAATAGTTGGACCGGCCGTCCCCAGGCATACGATCTGCCTGGCGGGAAATTTCCCTTTATAGTGGAAGAGCACGATCACCCGCTCTTCCCTAAATATGCTCTAACAGCGGTATGCTGTATGCTCTATGCGGTTGTGGCGGAGCGGGAGAACACCAGCTTCTCAATCGGACGGTCGTACCAATGACTTTGATTTCTAAGTTAAGTACATTTCTGAAGTTATAGTCGCACTACTACTCGTTAACGGTGAAGGAAAGGTAGTTGAATACTTCAGACACTCATGGTACCTACTTTGTATCTTGGAACCGGCGTGCGTGCATGCAACGACTTATGAACGTTGATTAGCGAAGGTGATATGTCAGGATCGTGGCAAGTGGCAGTCCCTGGTCTCTGCCTACCCCTCTGGGATACAGGCGTGAGGTTATGTATATATATGTATTTTCCATTTTTATTTATACCAAGGACAGCGTACAACACTTGCTTAAGGCAATTTATAATAAGATGTACTGTCACAAAGAGCGATCTCTTCCAACTAACTCTTGCGTCATCATCTCACGTGGAAGACAAGACTGGTTACATTAAGTGCCTCCTAAGGCTCTGTAATGTACTGAGAGGTTATCTTGCAATTTATTTTTAATTATAACTTTGTGTAATACTACTTTAAATAAAACAAACATCCGCCTTTTGTAAACATCTGTCTTTTGAAAGGACTAATGCAGTGAGGTCCTTGAGAAGTAGGTATGTGTTGAGTTACTTTGAATGACAGGATACACAACGTCTGATTAGAGAACGTTGTAGTGACTACAATTGAGAAAGGAACGTTGCGTTGGTTTGGACATGTGGAGAGGATGAAGGAAGTGGAAGGGCCGGTACGGGGCGTCCCAGGCGGACAGACTTCGACCACACAGAGGAGGTATTAGCAAAGAATTAGAGAATCCGGAATCGGCGTGTGGTATGCAACTAATGAACGTTGATGAAAGGCTGAAACCGGCAGGTGATCTGTCAGGATCGTGGCAAGTGGCAGTCCCTGGTATCTGCCTACCCCTCTGGGATATAGGCGTGAGGTTATGTGATGTTTATGTGTTGTGTCTTTTGAAACACTGGGGTCTGAGTTTTTTACGGGCAAACCTTTATTAAAGAAGCAGGGCCTCGTCTCAGGAACCGTAGCTTTGTCTACCGAGTGTGAGGCGGGCGTATAACCGCTCCGCTACCACAGCTCATCGTATTTACTTATAACATACAATTAAACACTTGCTTAGTCACCCCCGTTGTAATCTAGCCATGTCCATCTTATTTGAAGTCACACGGAAATGCAGAGGCTACCCGCTACAAGCAAGGATATCAGGTGCATCATTCGACATGTCATGTCATATTAATAAAACTTCCTATGTTATTATTATTAGCTACGTCAGGTGCGTCGTAAGGACCACTGCGCAAAATGAAACGCAACACAAACCGTAGTTATTCTCGGGGCTAAGATTGTGTGAGACATAGATTATAAAATTCTTTATTGCACAATAAGCATATTTGTACAAAGGCGAGCTTAATACTAATGAGTATTTTCAAACGGGCAAAAACTGCCGGCAGATGCTGGATGCGGCAAGCTGAAGACAGGGCGCTATGGCGCACATTAGGGGAGGGCTATGTCCAGCAGTGGACTGCATAATATAGCCTGAAGAAAAAGAAGATAGCAACATATCATAATTGAAATGAAAAAAAAAAAAAAAACTAATATAATAAATGCCGCTTAGAAGCGCTCGTGACTGCACGCACTGAGGCGCTCGTGGCCTAGGCGAACAGAGTGATTGAAATCAATCACTTGGTTAAGCAACAACAGGCGCGGTCAGGTACGGGATGGGTGAGCGTCCCGTGACTACTGCTAGTGGCATTTTTCCGAGCGCTTCCGTGCTTCGCAAGGCACGTTAAGCCGTTGGTGCCGGCTGTCATATAATGGCAGTCGTTAAGCCATGTCAGAGGCCTTATGGGCGGCTTGATAACTTCTGACAGTGAGGCCCGCCACTGTCTCACAATCCTCCACCAACCCGGACTTGGCCCCCGTGGTGGAGTATGGCCTAACCTTCCTGCGATGCAGAAAGAGACCCGTGCCCCAGCAGTGGGGACATATAAGGGTTGATAACGAGAAGCGCTCGTGGCCTAGTTGAATCGAGGGATTGGAATCCATCACTAAAGTTATGCAACAACAGGCGCGGTCACGTGCTGGATCGGTGATCATCCCGCCCGTGACTACCTCTAGTGGCATTTTTTTCGAGGCACGCTAAGCCGTTGGTGCCGGTTGTCATGTAATGGCAGTCGTTAAGCCATGTCAGAAACCTTAAGGCGGCTTCAAAACTTCTGACAGTAAGGCCCGCCACTGTTTTACAATCCTTCACCAACCCGGACTTGGCCCCCGTGGTGGAGTATGGCCTAAATGTCCTGCGATGCAGGAAGGGGCCCGTGTCCCCGCAGTGGGAACATACAAAGGGTTGATACCAATAACTACCACACAACACGTACACTTCACCTGAACCCAAACCAGAATACTCCTCGAAATGGTAAACAGGCAAGGACTTCACAAACATGGCAATGAACTCAGTGAATCCTGAATGTTGTACATGCAATAAAGAATATTCTATCTATCTATCTATCTATCTGAAGCTATTTGGAAAAATCGAGTAAATCAGCTTGCACAGGAAATCGAGTTGAGTGTAAATTGCTATCAATTATCATGTGTAAAACTTTATTCTTGGAAATAAACGGTTATTCCTTTATTCATCATGCGACGATATTATATTGATCTTTTGAGTGATATTTTGAGCGCATGCATATACCATTCTAAGGAGCTAATGACTGCAAAACAGAAGTGACCTAGTTTTATTAGGGGTATAACTACATGTACTTTAAAATAGAGTTTTTAACCGACTTCAAAAAAGGGGAGGTTATCAATTCGACTCGTATATTACTTTTCTTTTTTAACTGTAACTTTTTATTTTTAAAACAAATGGTTTGATAAAAACTGTATTTGCACGGATATTTTCTCGTTTAATTTTATATTTTACAATTTTCCGACGTTCCGTGCAAATACACTTTTTATTATGGCTAGTGCTCGTGTTAACCTTAGAAAATACTACAAAACAGGTTTTACTAACTCTAATCCAGTATTCCTTAAAATCACTGCCATAAATGATAAATTATTAACAAATTGCATTTTTCAAATAAATTATTTTAATATTAAAGATTGTGCCAAACATTTGAAGAAGTAAAAATTTGGCTAAAGGACTTCTTCTTCTTCAGGCTATATTAGTCCACGGCTGGACATAGCCCTCCCCTAATGAGCGCAAGGTTGTGCCATCATTGGGGGGTAATGCCCATAATCCCCACGCTGGGTATGCGGGTTGGGGATCGCAGTTTGGTGGAATTGTACTGCAGGGGGCGCTGCTGCCCACCCCCACCTGCCCAAGTGACTTGCATTTGGGAGCCTGAGGATGCTCCCAAATCCTCAGGCTCCCAAATGCAAGTGACTTGCATTTGGGAGCCTGAGGATGCCTCGTGTTAAAGGCGAAACGCGTCGCGTGTTTTCTCACACAAGTATTGGTGTTGGTGGTGGTGTGTTCGTGTCTTGCTTCTGCTTGAAAAAGTGGGAGGGAGGGCGGTGCATTAGCTAGCCGCATGGTGCTTGTGGGATTTTTGGCGGAATTCAGCAAAGTAATTTTAACTTTTTAATGCTATCATCATCATTATCTACACTGGTGGGAACATAATCATCAACCCATTATGTTCCCACCCAGTCCCCAGTTCCCACGGGTCTTTTCTCTAAAGAAGGTATAAGCCATACGCCATCACGGGGACCAAGTTCGGATGAAGCTTGCAAGACTAGTGGTTTACTGTCAGAAGTTTTCAAGCCGCCTTAATGCCTCTGACTTGGCTTAACGACTGCCATCTGACGACGGCAGCCGGCACCAACTGCTTAAAGTGCCTTGCGAAGCACCGAACCGCTCGGAAAAATGCCACTAGCGTTATTCATAGACGGTCCCATCCATGCTCTGAACGCGCCCTATGTTACTTAACCTTCGTGATTGTTTATCATCACTCAGGCAGCCCGCGCTACGAGCGATGCTGGCAAAGCCCTTCCCTAATAAGCGCCAAAGCGCCCTCAGTTTTCAGCATCTGCCTGCAGTTTTTCGCAGTTCGTCATCCCACCCCACATTGTCGGAGGGGTGGGATGCTTCACTCCACTACGTTACGTGCGTAGCGAGTCATAAGCATTCTTTTGGTGATAATAGTATAGGTTAATGTAAAAAAAAGTAGGTTTTCAGAGCATACTGCATCACGCTAATGCATTTCGAGACTTTAACCAAATTCCTTGCACGTAAACCCGAGTACAGTTAGCGAATTTTAAAGTAAATAATTTGTTCGATTGTATCATCTAAGCCATATATGATAAGAACACAGTTGCTGTGGTCACCGTTGTAGATGAACCTCACACTACTGTTAATAATGCCTTCCAAGGTATTTTCTTCCATTGGCTGCTATTTCTAGAGTATTAAGGATGAATGTCCAGTACCAAGTTGGTGAGTAAATGCATGTCAGTCAGGTTAAGGACACCGAACAATAGGCAATTCTGTTAGCTACGTGGTTTTCTTGCGTGTTAGACTATACCTCGAGCTTAGAACCTTTACAAGATAGTTACTTGCGTCAAATATGGTACATTTGGTATACGAGTTTAGGCCGCGGAAATAAATTATACGAAATATATATAAATAAAGCGCTCGTGGCCTAGGCGAACCAAGTGATTGGAAACAATCACTTGGGTTGAGCAACAACAGGCGCGGTCAGGTACAGGATGGGTGAACGTCCCGTGACTACCGCTAGTGGCATTTTTCCGAGCGCTTCCGTTCTTCGCAAGGCACGTTAAGCCGTTGGTGCCGGCTGTCATATAATGGCAGTCGTTAAGCCATGTCAGAGGCCTTATAACGGGCGGCTTGATAACTTCTGACAGTAAGGCCCGCCACTGTCTTACAATCTTCCACCAACCCGTACTTTGCCTCCGTGGTGGTGTATGGCCTGAAATTCCTGCGATGTAGGAAGAGACCCGTGCCCCAGCAGTGGGGACATACAAGGGTTGATAACGATATAAATAAAATTCAAAGTCCTGACTGACTGACTCAATCGTCAACGCCCAGCCCAAGCCTTGGACCTAGGAAGCTGAAATTTTGCACAGAGGGTCTATATAATGTAGGCAAGGAATAAGACCAGATTTTTTGAAATTCAACCCCTAAGGGGGCGAAAAGTGTTGCCAAAATTTGTATGGGAGGTATGAAGAATGTTGCCTAATTTTCTTGAAACTTAATATAAATACTCTTCAACACAATTAATTGAACAAGTGCTTCGCCGTTTTTCTAAATTTAACCCTTAAGGGTGTGAACGGGGTTGTAAAGAAAGTTCACGCGGACGGAGTCGCGGGCAAAAGCTAGTCGTAAGATAAAAATGCCTGAGTTTAATGTAGTAAACTTATAAGTTAAAACACGATTTGATTTAATTATGGTTTGATGTGTACATGCGCATTGATAGCCATCGTTACTACCTACCACTAGTGGCATTTTTTCCGAGCGCTTGCGTGCTTCGTAGGGCAGGTTAAGCAATAGGTGCCAGCTGTCATGTAATGGCAGTCGTCAAGACATGTCAGAGGCTTTATAGGCGGTTTGATAACTTCTGACAGTAAGGCCCGCTATTGTCTTACAATCCTTCACCAACCCGGACTTGGCCCCCGTGGTGGAGTATGGCCTAACCTTCCTGAAGTGCAGGAAGTGACTCGTGCCCCAGCAGTGGGGGCGTACATAGGATTGCTATCAGATCATCAACTGAGAAATATATCCATCACATGTTTTTATATATTTACAATATGTTTCCACAATATGTATATTAGTCCGTTTTTTTAAACGAATCGTTATATTTAAGGAAAACCAGGGATCGATTATAAGTGCAAAGATTGCTATATATTTTCAGTACTTAATAAACAAGAGACCGGCGGTAACAGATAGTTATTGACATTTCAGCTTTTAGAGTAGCCTAGCACACAAAAGGTTTTGCTAAATACTTGAAGCTATGCTAACTGCCTCGTAAGTCTAGCAGTATCACGTCTGGCTACCATGCTGGAGGTTGTGGGTTCGACTCCCACTACGGGCCGCCGTACATACCATAGCACAGGGTATTCTAGTTTGGGACCAGTGCAAGTTATTGTGTGGCAGTTATTTACTTGGCCCTGCCAACGTTGTTTTGACATATTAATATAGCCTACGATCTTTTCTCAGACTAAATACATGTGGGTACACAAAAAAACTATCAATAATCGGTGGAGTAATTTCTGAGGAGCTCTATAACAAATACTGTGACACAAGATTTTTACACATTACAGTATTTATTATTTGACGGTTGTTGGGCTTGTAAACGATAGAGAGAAAATATAAAGTACTGGAACTAAGTGCCTAATTAGGTAACCCGTCGCTATCATTCGTTCGTCACCGATCGGACAAAAACTCAGCCAAAAAGCACTAATTAGAAAACCATTGTTTGAGTACCTTACCAAGTACCGGAAGAAAACCAGGAAAAAAAAAACAATTTTCATGCAAAACAGTGACATCTTCCGTGATCACTTAGAGCCTTCATCGTATCCTGTCACTTATTTCCAATTGCTGAGCACCGTATAGGCGCCGTTACCTTTCTTTTCTAAAACAATAAATAAAACTTTGGATCTGCAACGCTATAACTGTTTATTTTTATAACATTTACATACAGGCACATACATTGCTTCTGGCCCCACACTTGGATACCCTGTGTCGTGGGAACCAGAAACAACGACATCACAAACATGTAAACATCCAAGACCTGGACTTTTTTTTTTGTTTCCAGCCGGGATTCGAACCCGGGACCTCTTGCATGGTAGGCAGACGCGCTACCGATTCGCCACAGAGGTCGTCAAATTTTGCACTAGACATTGACATAATAAGGACTAGAAGTAACTAAATTTTAAAGCTGACAATGTGTATTAAAAATAAATTTATAAAAAGAAAAACTAATGTCGCCAAAACCCATAGTTTCCAGGCTTTTCGGTGTAAAAATAGATCTTATAAGTTTAAAGTGATTTACAAATAATTTATGTGTTAGGTGGTTAATTAGTTAGACATGAGATTTCCGCATTTTGCCTCATAGTTGGTCCATTGTACGTAGCAAGCGCTGAGGTATATCGATACCTCAGACACTAGGGTTTCCTCAAGAAGTTTTCCTTTACCGTTAGCGCGTGGTATTGCTACTATAGGTAACCTCACAAATGTAGACAACGTAGAAAACCAGACCAGGGTGTGCCACTTGCCACAATCCTAACATATCTCTTAATTGCTTCATCAACATTCGTAAGTCGTTGCATGCATGCACCAAGTTTTATTTTTTGGCTTACCTTAAATTGTGTAAATAAAACAGGAAACGAAACTCTTAACCGACCTGGACTTGACAATTTACTTGAATATAATCCAATTTTTCGTTGTAATGAATCCGAAATGCGCTTTTTAATTTCCTCTGTTGACATCCAAAGATGACATCCAGATATAATTATTTAGATCTGATAATAATATATTGTATAAGGTTTTTGGGTACTTTTTATCTTGTGCTGCTATTTGGTCAACGTATGTTCTCCTGGGACATCTTTTTCATTATTTCTTGCAAATATTGCAGTGAAAATAAAAATAGTTACGGAGTGAGTTAGGGTTGCCAGGAAAAAAATGTTATCAGCAATAAAGTCGCCAACCTCTCTTTTGTAATAGATGTCTGTGTAATTATTTTCTGGTGTGTAAAACAAAGAATATCTTAAGGTTTTGTAGGTGCTATGTATTTTTCTGAAACTTAAATACTCTTATAAACCGCCGAATTGCTTGCATGCGCATGATTACGTTAGTAGATGAATATTTAACACGAAATATTTACCGACTAGACCGCTCAATCGTAACGACCCAGTTGAAATGTTCAAATTAGACTAATTATATCCATCATGTAACGCTCCAAATAAGTACTTACTTGGCTCCAAATGATTCCTTATTTACTTGAATATCATGGTATCAACCCTTTGTATATCCCCACTGCTGGGGCACGGGTCTCTTCCTGCATCGCAGGAAGGTTAGGCCATACTCCACCACGGGGGCCAATTCCGGGTTGGTGGAGGATTGTAAGACAGTTGCGAGTCTTATGGGTAGTCACGGGATTATTCGCTCGTCACCTTCCAGTTCTATTCATCCTACGGTTGTGTTAAAGAGATCGCTTTTTGCAATAAGTCCGCCAGTTGTATACTATGTAACTTAGATATTTAAGAAATTCCGTATACTTACTTGTATTGTGTATGGTGTGTAGTTCTAATCTAATCATTCTAGACTTCCTAAGGTCAAATGAAAAATCTTCCCGTACGGAAGGCCAGAGTACTGCCTCTGGTGAAGTACCAGAGGCAGCAAACCAGACCATATTTAGTTTAATATTTGCGGAAGATCGGGCTCAGTGGCGTGTCTTAGGAGAAGCCTATGTCCAGCAGTGGACTCACACCGGCTGATTATAATGACTATGACGATTTACTTAGCTAACACAGAATGGGCCAGTTTTTGAATTGAGAATTTCACTAAGTAAATACTTAAGTAACGTTCTTTTTTTTATTTTCATTTATTAATTTATTTGCCTTTTAGTACATACAGGGTTACAAATTAAGCCAAAAAAAACTGGAAATACAAAAAGGAGATTCTTTGATTTAGTGGCCTACTAAAATCAACCCGTAATAGTAGTTGCAAGCCTGGTCCCCTCGCTAGGATACCCTGTGTGAAGGAAACCAGTGAAACGGACTTTTGGATTCCGAGTTTTGGGATTCCGAGGACTAGAAGGAAATAAAGAATAACAGCCAAGAGAAACACGAGATTAAAATAATAAAAACCAAACAAAGTAAACGTTAAGGTAAAGTAAGGTTCCGCGATTTAAGTTACGGAACCCACGCTCTGCCACGTTATGTCACGCCCTTTGCTGAGAAATTCGAAGAGACAGAACTACGGTTAAGTTGTTACTTAAATTCTCAAATGAGCTAAGGGCCAGTTTCTGAATTGCGAAGTTCTCAGTTCAGAAACTGGCCCGTGGTTCACACAGATGTTTGTCTTTCCTTTTTGTTTGCCAATACAATCATAGTTCTCATTTCACCTAATTTCCTCAATACGCGAAACAATTGTATCAATATAATGTGAGAGTATTATGTTGAGACGTAATGCTTATTTTCATCACCGCTAAGCAGCTGAAGCGCTACTTACAATATGACTAAACTAGCCTAAGTAAAGGTGACCAAATCAAATAAATGATCCCGCCATCTCCGGCTTGTTTAGCTACGTTTACGGTATCCGTCGCGTGGAACCCAGTCAGTGGCACTGGCTAATCAGGATACTATAGCCCAGCTGGAGTGGAATGGTAGGCGAAGACTTCTTAAATATCGGTTTATTATCCCGAAAACAGAGTTTAAAAATAGTTGAAAATTATGGATCGATGTACACTCAATTGCGGTCAAAATATGAATACAAAAAAGGTATATCGCGAAAAGTTGCGGCGATCCGCCACTACGTCACACGCTGGAATGCGTATGTGTCGGTGAGTATTTACGAACGCACAAAGATGTTAACAGGCACTTCTGCTCATCTGTCTGGGCAAGTTAAAGTGGGATTCGGCAGACCTTGTAAGTCATATGGGCCCAGACGGATGGATACGCCGCCTATATAGGTATAAGTCGTACGGGCCCAGTGAGTTTGCTTCAGCAAATTCTGTTCAGCGCTAATTGAGCGTTGGAGGTGCGCTAACGAAAGTTATGAATATAACGTTTTAGTTTATGTAAGGCACCGTAATATGAATAATGGTGCGGAATTACGGTTACTCTACTGCACTACGAGCCCTAGTTTCCCACTGACTGAACAAACTCAGTTATACAAGGTTATTTTTAAAAAAGGCTCTTCGATCGTCATGAAGGATAAAATTTTCGCAAGCACTGCACGTTATTAAGTTTATTCCTGAATCTTTTACTTGAGTTTTTGTGGGAAGCTTAAAAGTAAGTCCAGGTCGGAGTCTTATGACACAACTTGAAGTAAGTCATAATGAAAGTTAATAACTTTATTTAATATAAAAACAAAATGTTTACTTAATGAACATTAAGAGATTATATGGAAAAGAAAATAAAGTGATTTTAATATTAAGTTTGCAATACCTTGAAACATGACAACAAAAGTCGTTGGAAATAACCGTATACGGTTATTTCCAACGACTTTTGTTTTACAATGGGTTTTTTTGCTGTTAAACACGTATTGATGAAGCGCTCGTGGGTTATCGGAACTGAGTGATTGGAATTAATCACTTGGCTTAAGGAACAACAGGTGCGGTCAGGTGCTGGATGGGTGACCATTATGTGACTACCGCTAGTGGCTCTACGCGTTTTCCGAGCGCTTCCATGCTTCGCAAGGCACGTTAAGCTGTTGGTGCCGGCTGCCGTCGATGGATGGCAGTTTTTAAGCCAAGTCAGAGGCCTTAGGGCGACTTGAAAACTCTTGACAGTAAGACCAGCCACTAGTCTTGCAAGCCTTCACCAATCCGGACCTTTCCCCCGTGGTGGAGTATGGCCTATACCTTCCTTCGGGAAGAGACCCGGGCCCCTTGGTGGGTGAGCACTACTTACGAAAGTTTTATTTCAAAGATTTCTTTTTGTGTTTTCTGCTTTTTACTGATGCTCTTTGATAGAGTTTGTTTAAAAAAATACCTGTTGCACACAATGGAAATTCTTTTGTGTAATATAATGATTTATTGAAGGTGAAAACTTCGGCAAGCAAAGCATGAATTTATAACAATTGTTGGCGACAGACCTCTTTATTTATTAGTTTTTCTTTCTCTAAATCGTTTTTAGACATATTGTCAGTATTAAGTTTAGTTACTTCTAGTTTTTGTTATACCTAATATAAATAAAGGGTTATAGGTAGTACCTATTACAGATCAAAAGTTTTACTATCTTTTTTAGAAAAACGTAACGGCATTTATACGGTGCTCAACAACAATCATAAGTTAAAATTGTCCTTAGCAAGGGTTATGCATTAAAAAGGGGTGCATTAAAAAGAATATAATCATAAGTTACTTCTGCACTCAGAGACGTCAATTAAATATAATGTTTATTTAAATATCATTATCCTTCACTTATTATCAATGAAACAGAAAAGGACAACAGCATACTTAACGGAGATTAACTTTTAATTGACGTTTCTGAGTGCGGCGGTGAAACCTAGTTTACCATCGCGCGTGACTGGAATCAAGTGTTAACCTGTCTCAAATCACATCACATCACACTAATATTATAAAGGCGAAAGTTTGTTAGTGTGTATGTTTGTGGGATGACGATCTGCGAAAAACTGCCGGCAGATGCTGGATGCGGCAATCTGAAGACAGGGCGCTATGGCGCTCATTAGGGGAGGGCTATGTCCAGCCGTGGACTAACATATAGCCCGAAGAAGAAGAAGATGTTTGTGACTTCTTCCTGTCTAAATGGCTGGAGCGATTTCAATACAGTTTGGCATGGTATGGAGCTGACCCCTTGGATTAATACATAGGCTACGTTTTACTGCGGGAAAATATCTTATTAACATGGGAAAATCGATGAATCGCGGGTAACACCGCGGGGCACAGCTGGTATATTTGAGGAAACACTCGTAGATCTAAAATTCTAATTAGCATGTTTCAGGAATTGAGCATTTCGGAGGTAACCCTGTATGTAGACTTAGACTTAAATGAAATATGCGGGTTACTATGTCAAGATGAACAGTGGATGAGTAATATGAATACTGTCCATACTTCGATTTGTTTTTTATGTGATCTATAAACGTTCCAATGCAGGGCACAGGCCTTCTCTCAGAGAGAGAGAGTATGGGCTTAATTACCACGCGTGCCCACCGCGGATTGACGATTTCAAGCGCTGAGTTATTTGAACATCTCGGACACTCAGGTTTCCTCACGATAGTTTTCTTCACGTTTATATAGGATCTTATTTGATACCCATTGAGGATTTCAAAGAACGTGTCTTGATACTGTACGGGTTGTGTATGTTCGACCAATATAATTATATGATATATGATAAGGTCAAAAATCAAAAGGCTAAAAATGGAAATCCATATTTCTTAAGCCCGCCCCACTCTCTTACGAGAACACGACAGAACGCTGTACATTGGCGCATAGCTCCAAGAATAATCATAAAACTATTTGCTGTATAAACGCAATGTATATCGTTCTCGCGCGAGAATGTAGAGAGGGCCTTATGTGAGTTACCTAAGTTCAAAATATTGAGTTCGATCAGCTGTACAGTCTGCAACTCATCAACCTTTACATTTTAGTTGCAAATTTACTGAATAAAGTGCATGGAAGTAAAGTTTGATGTGCTGTCGACCGTAAAACTCTGGGCATGTTTTTCATTGATGGCTTCTTACAGTGATCGTGTGAGACTCGTTCACAATGATAAACAGCACTGAATAGGCAATGTATCATGCGTCAAGTACCTACCTATCTGTCCGTGAGGTGTAATTTAATCCATAAACAGCCAGCAGCGCACGCGCTGCCTTCTTTTTGCAACCGACGGCGGAAACAATGATAATAAGTAATCACGCCGCTCAAAGGCTCAGATCCGTGTAGTTGAGGTCACGGACTTTCTAGTAACTAAATAAACGTTGAAGTTTTTAATTGAAAATTTACAGAGGAAAATAATATATTTAAGATATTAAGATAGAGTTTTTTTATTTAAGTATGTAACTAGTATGTATGTAGTATGTAACTGGTACGGATAGCCAGAGGTTGCGGGTTCGAATCCCGGCATGGGTGAAATTTTTAGCCTCTAAATAGGTTTTTAAACTAGTATGTACTTGTGTAAATATTTATCATGTACTTCAAAGTAAGTTTAAGTATTTTTCTGATGTAAGTAAGTAATTTTGTCTATTCATCTATGTCCTTATATATTTTATGTATACTTACTTTTGTCTGGAAGATAAGCTTTTAGCGATAAAACCGCGTGTTGTATACTTTAGGCCAATTTCTGAGAATTTCGCTAAGTTAGTAATGCTGTCTCTTCGAATTTCGCAGAAAAGAGCGGGACACAACGTTACTTTATTATTTACTTAGTGAAAATTTCAATTCAGAAAACGGCCCATAGTAGGTAACTTAGATTAGGGAAGTTTTCAATGTACCTCAAAATGTATCGATATCAACCCTTTGTATGTCGCTACTGCTGGGGCACGGGACTCTTCCTGCATCGCAGGAAGGTTAGGCCATACTCCACCACGGGGTTCAAGTCCGGATTTGTTGAGGATTTTAAGACAGTGGCGAGCCTTACTGTCAGAAGTTATCAAGCCGCCCATAGGGCCTCTGACATGGCTCAACGACTCCCATTATATGACAACCCAACGGTTTAACGTCTGCCATCATATGACAGCCCAACGGCTTAACGCCCCTTGCGAAGTACGAATGGCAGCTATGGCAGCCGAAATGTAATTGAAAATCAATGGAAAATTGCTTGTCTGCTTCCATTGCTAGGCTCACCTGGCAACACTAACCGATACGTGAACTTATAAATTTTAAAAACGTATTCAGAGGCTAAAAATTCCACCCATGCCGCCTCGGCCCGCGACCACCTCTCGAACCCGCGACCACCTCTGGCACGATTGGCCAGAGGTCCCGGGTTCGAGTACCGGCATTGGTGGAATTTTAAGCCTCTAAAGAGGTATTTAAAATTGTCCTTAGCACGGGTTAGTGCAATAAAAGATTATAAATATTAAGCAATTCTAGATCTAGTTGAGTTACTCGACAACATCCGACCTCCACCTACGACGGATTCTAGTCTATCCGTATGGATCGCCCGTGTCAAGGCTTCGTTGGAGTAAGCCAATCAAACATGCAGTCTGTAATGAAGTCTTTTGGGACTTATTTCACTTGATATCTAGGGTTGCGAAAGAAAAGTCACGACTTCCTCTGTTGACAAATGGCCTATAAATAAGGACCTATGCAACAAAATTGTATGTACAGGTTTTTTTATATTTTATTGCACACGAAAAACACGAAAAAACTCGTTGTGGACTGAAAGAGGATGTAGTGACTAGAATTGAGAAAGTGGTGTTGCGTTGGTTTGGACATGTGGAGAGGATGAAGGAAGAAAGATTGACGAAACAAATTAATATATATTGCGTATGTGAGTGGAAGAGCTGGTAAGGGACGTCCCAGGTGGACATACATTGACCAAATAGGAGATGTATTAGCACAGGGAAAGATAAAAAGTACCAGGAACCGGCGTGCGTGCATGCAACGACTTATGAACGTTGATGAAGCGAAGGCAATCTGTCAGGATCGTGGCAAGTGGCATGAATGAATGAACGAACGAACGAACGAACGAATGAATGAAAAACACAGAAACATATATAATATATGTTATACTTTATATGTTTCTATTTGTATACCTTATTGCACATTTAAGAAAATACATGCACAAAGGCGCGCTTATCTCTGTGAGAGATTTCCCCCAGTAAACCTTCAGGAGGTTTAATTCGTTAATAATAAAATCCAATGGTGGAAATGGTGTGACGACCTCATCAAAAGACAAGGAGGAGGCCAAAGACACGGAGGAGTGGTGACCTAAAGGGGAGGGCTTAGCCCAGCAGTGGGACAAAGTCACGGCAATCAAAGTCTTGCCGAGTCACCATAGCTCCGAGTATCCTAGTCTAGGACAAGGACAGTGACTCTGTTGTGTGCATTTTCTTATTTTTATATTTCTTTTTAAATTTAGATATAGAGAACACCATTCCAACAAACTATATTATCACTCTAATACTATATAAAGATGTGTTCGAGTGGAAAAAAGTCGCATGGCTTATCGTCCGACATTGTCAGTGTAGTGTGTCGCAACCCTAATAGTGTTTTGTGATGGCTGATTGAGGGTAGTCTGAAAGAAACCTCATCAGCCGAAGATGCGAACGGGTGCCAGCCAACAGTCTTCTCGTGACCACGATGACTGTAACGTCGTCGAAACGTCGAGGTAAAATATCAATAAATTACAACCTGATTTAGCCCCGAAAATGTTCTAACTATACTATAAAGGCGAAAGGTTGAGTGTGTATGTTTGTTACTTATTCATGTCTTAACGGCTGGAGATGTTTTAATAAAATTTGGTATGAAGTTAGCTAACACCCTAATCTTGGTGGACTGCTGGCAAATATCTTGTTCCCATGAGAAAATCGAGAAACCGCGGGTAACGCCCCGGTTATAGTAGTACATAAAAATTAATTACATGGATATATCACATGTTGGTTGGTTAGAATAAAATACTATTTAGGTGGTATTAGGCCCGCCAATTGTACATTTTTTACTGGTACTATAGGAAATTTTATAATAGTAATATTTCTTAACTTACAATTTTATTACTAACGGCGGCGGCCTTATAATTTAAAGTAATCTCTTCCAGACAATCTTTGAATGAGTCACTGTAATATATTGGAAACGGAAGTAGATGTACAAACAAAAAATATTATATTAGAAATATATGAATTATAGATGCCTAAATTTTTAAGTAATTATATTAAATTATGTATAATTTATAGTAATTAATTTATTTCTTTGTTCCTTTCAAGGCTTTATTTAAAAAAAAACGAGCTTAGTATTTAAAAGAAAATAATGTTTCCGTGATACTGGCTTAAACCAGTTTAGGGCTTAAGTACAGGGTTTTTACCATTTTATGGCGGGCTATTCGAATTCCTTCACTGTGACAGCGGTTCGTCTTTGGAACGGAGGAACTGGAGAATGTTCAGAGGTACAGACCTCTGAACATTCTCCAGTCTCCTTCTGTAGACGTGTTTAAAGAAAAGACTCATGACCATTACTTTGGGCTTCAATAGAGTTATCCAGTATCTATGTAGTATTATATTATTATAAAGTATTGTATGTAAGTAATATTGATTATTAGTACGTAGATTGCAGTAGATATGTATTTGAGTATCATTTTATATTTTTCGTGGTATTTTATATACTTATGTGTATTTAAATTATATTTGTAATATTTAGTAAACCTAGGTTATGTAATAAATCACTCCTATATTAGATTGTTTACTGGCACTACCCCTTCCACTGTCCGCATTATCGTGGGTTAGCTGGAAGAAAAAACTATTTAGTATTGAGCTCGCCTTTGTACAAATTTGTTTTAGTGCAATAAATAATTTTTCATTCATTCATTCATTTTATACATTAAGAAAAATTCGTAATAAACTAATATTTTATCTATTACTAACTGACCCCGCAAACGTTGCTTCGCCATGTTAATCAGTCTCCTACCTATTTTGAGACTTACCAAATATACACAAAAACTTTCAGCAAATGAGATCTGTCAGGCAAGTGGCACTCCCTGGTCTCTGCTTACCCCTCTGGGATACAGGCGTGAGGTTATATGGTATGTTTTCGTTGAATTTGTTTCGGAGGAGTTTGATAAACTGCTGCAAGCACTGTGTCACAATTATTACGTTGAAAATCATCGTTCTGTCAAACACGCCTCAGAGTGCTTAGTGCGAGTTTGACAGATCCAATCGAATAACTTTACTACCACTTTAATCGAGCATTGAGTAGTGAGTATGAGTAAGTTAACCGTTCGAACTGGCAAAACGCTGTCACAGTACAACTCGCACTCGCGTTTATTCGTGTTTTGGCTGGTAAACGTGTTCACTTCTCAACGTAAACCATTACAACTCGCACTCATCAATTTTAATTTCCATACTTGTCGCTAGGTGGCGCTTCCTCGATGCCATAGAAATTTGAGTTTACGTTAACGCGATCGAGAAACGAAAGAAAAACTCGCACTAAGCACTCAGATTTAGCTAGCTACTATTCGCAGTTGGTTCCGATCCCCCGTTGATGTCTTTTTCTTTGTACGTAATACAGAGAATAGTGTAAAGAGGTTCGAAATTTCACTGATGCCGGTGAGTCGCCCATTAGCTCAGTTGGAAAGAGCGCTGGCACGGATAGCCAGAGGTCGCGGGTTGAAATCCCGGCATGGGTGGAATTTTTAGCCTCTAAATAGGTTTTTAAATTGTCTTTTTCTTTTTTCATTTCGTTGTTGGAATTCTTAATTCATTTCTTCTTATGTTATCTTTCAGGAATTAAGTAAATATTTAGTACACTTCGGTAATTTAAAATTTGTGTATTTATATTATTTTTAATGCACAAACCCCTTGCTAAGGACAATTTAAAAACGTATTTAGAGGCTAAAAATTCCACGCATGCCGGGATTCAAACCCGCGACCTCTGGCTATCTGTGCCAGCGCTCTTTTATTTAATTTATGTATTTATTCCATTTCTCCCTATCTAGTTAAACATTTAACGAGTTCAATCGCGATTTTATCTCTATTTTTTTCCTTTACAGTCCATTACGTTATTCCTAGGTTAAGGCCTTGCCCTATTCAGTAAAAAAAGTAATAAAGATTCATCATTTGACTCTGCAGTGTGACAAAATGCAAGTAAGATAGCTTCGCTTAAAAAATACTGCTTCCTCCCCTCAAAGCACAGCCATGTCAAATCATAAAAGAAAAAAAAATCGCGAAAATCACCATCCTTCCTCCATACAAATCCGCTGTTGTAAAATGCACCGTGTAAGTACACTGCACACTTCCCCCCTATAGAGCCTAGCCGTTGCGTGGGGAGGCTCTTGGTGGCCAGTCACTCGATCAACTCCGCCGTGGTCGCGCGCGCAGCGGGCAATAGTTTTCTGCCGGAGAAAAATTGTGCCCGCGTGTGTCGACATTTTTTAAAAAAAAACTCGCCACGGACTCCTTGGTGACATCTTCTTTTCTGTTTTTTTTTTGGCGTTTTTCCTTTGTTTGGATTGGGGTTCCGCAAATGGATTGTGCGCATGGCGGAGAGTTGTAAGTGTGCGAAAAGTGGTCTACTCCCGTCCGCGCCTGGGCCGCCCTTCCTGTTTTAGTTTCTACTTGCACAGGTAGGTGCCTTAGAAATTATTTGTGCCAATATTGGATATTTTAATATGTCGGTGAAAAGTTTTCTCTAAATAAATTTCGATTCTATGTTAAAATACAGGGTTGTATTTTTGTAACTCGTTAAATTCTTTTGGGAAACTTTGTGCAGTACCCACTGGAAACACGGTACCTGAAAAGCCTTTATCTATAAATGGGATAGACAGTTAAAGTTTTCATGAAAACAAAATATTATACATTTATACAAAGGCCTATCTTAAAAGCAACTAAGTTTGGAATGACAATAAACTCTCAGGTCACCATATTTCAAGAGTGGTTCTCGCGAACACTTTCAGTTTCAAAACGTTATCTCCGCTGGATCGAGTTGCGCAAGCGCATTACACAAGCGGACTTGGGAAAAAAACACAATGGCCTGAGTGGGGCACCAGTTATTATCAAATGGACGGTGTATCTCTTGCTCAGCTAATTTAGTTTTTGGTCTAATTTCTTCTTCGACCTAATTTTTCGGTGCTGAAAAATTATTTCGTTTGTGAAAGCTCACGTTAATAAGTACACTTGCTTACTTAGTAATAAATCATGACTAAGTAAACTCTTGACCATAATATATAGGTAAAAGATCATGTATAAACAGGTTTTTGCTAGATAAATGTAAAATTCAAACATCCAAAAACATTGACAAAACACACAAAACATTTTTTTCAATAAAAAAAGACTTGATTGAATAGGCAGGGTACTGTAGACAGCAGTTTGACCTTTACATTTTCGTTGAAAAGTCACCTCTAAGGTAACTGAATAAAGTGCACGTATGTAAAGGTTGACTTGCTGTCGACTGTATGAGAACATTAAAGACAAGTCATATTAAACATGACAAATCAATAGAAAATGATGTCGCAATTAAGGTGGCCATAAAAAAAAACGCAGTGACTTGAGCATTATAAATTAAAGTAAAAAAGTTTAAATAGCCAAGTGTTTTGGCAACCATTTCGCATAGAAATAGGTGTTTTATTATTTCGAGGCATACATATTTTTATTACTACACAGGTTAGTCTCAGTTAGCCATTCTTCAGTGACGCGCAAATACATAGGATTTGAAAATACAATGTTTTGTTATGGCGCATAACCACCTGCCTTTACTCGGATACATATTTCATATAAGTCTTTCTAACTCATAATTATGCAAGTGTTATTTGAAAATGGCATTTTTGTCCATGGCAACTAGCGCGTCGGATCATTTTAGTCAAATCGATTCATTTTAAAATATATAATTTGACTTATAGGTCATGTCATACGCTGAGTACACGAATACATTTATTATATTACAAAAAAACATTTATTATATTAAAATACATTTATTAAATTACAAAAAAATTAGGCACTATAGCGTCTGAGTGGTTATTTGACCTATTCACATGTTACAGTAGTCATTGATCACCATTATAGTGTTTGTGTGTGTTCGGAAAACACCTCAACAACAAAAACAATATCATGTTACCTATACAATAACTATATTTGAGTTATGATACTATGGTTCCAAGTAAGGTACTTTAAAAACGCCATAGATGAATTGGTTGATATTTCCCGTATGAAGGTAGGATAAAAATAAAGACATTTGTTTGCAAAAAATTGCTCTTTTTTGTTGATAAAAGTTACCCAAGAAACTTATTCCAGTGCTATTAGCAGATTGGTCACCTATAGTTTCTAATGATTATAATTAGTGACCAAAACAGAGAAATAACGAAACAGCACTCGCCCACCGGTTGGCATTATACACGTATTTCCTAAGTCACATATTACTTGACAAACCAGAATGGCAAGGTAACCTTTGAACTATATGGATAAATGTTGACTTATTGAGCTCTCTGACATCAGATTATGTGCCTTACTCAATTAGAAATAATGATCATTATTCTATGCGCCAATTCAGCTGGAAACTACTGCGGCGTCTTTAACGCTGTATTATAGTGGAAAGGCTTGATTTTCTCCCACAATTTCAGTCAAAGAGATTCAAACAATGGAACGTTTTCAAACAAAGGCTGATACTTAATTTTAGAGTTACCTTGCAATATTTACTTAAATTAAATAAACACTATATTTGCGTGTTCTATAAAAGTGGAGTTGTCATTAAAAAAAATATGCTTTGTGCTTGTTCAGGGAATGTTCTCTCACTGTGCCAAATATGGTCTAATTCCATTGAACCGTTTATGCGACATTTTTGAATATATATCCAAATTTACTCAGTTTTTTACTGAAATTTATTTTGCTGGTATGAAATTTAACTTAGTAGTCGGCTGGAAAAATTGTTGATCCGTCAGTTACTCATCGATATTATCTACAAAGACATGACACAGTTATGAAAACTGTGACGTCCTTACATTCATTCATTTGTTTTTGTTCCAAAGGTGTTATTTTTTACTAAGTAAATGAATCAAAAATATTTAGTTTTGGAGAGCGGTAGAATGACACACAGGCGCCTCCACTTTGCCACGGCTGTATGATTTATTAACTAATTATTGTATAAGATATAACATACATAAATAACCTCACGCCTGTATCCCAGAGGGGTAGGCAGAGACCAGGGACTGCCACTTGCCACGATCCTGACAGATCACCTTCGCTTCATCAACGTTCATAAGTCGTTGCATGCATGCACGCCGGTTCCGGGTACTTTTTATCTTCCCCTTTGCTAATACATCCCCTATTTGGTCGACGTATGTCCGCCTGAGACGTCCCTTTACAGCTTAGTTAAGATATAACTATTATTAGGTAAAAAATAATACAGCCGTAAAATTGATTTTTTATTTCATTATTGTAATTTTTTACCATATTTTTATGATATTTTGTGTGCTGTGGTACATTGAATAAATGTTTGTCTTTTTTAATTTCTCGAACTGCAACAGTTATCTATGAGTAAATCTATAGCTACTGACATCTATTTAGAGATCAAGCAATTCTGGTTTTATCCAGTAAATACGTTCTAATATTAGAAACTTGAAGATGAATTAAGAACAGGGTAAAGAACGATAGTAACTCGCCTAGAAGTATACATTGTAAGGCTTAGTTCCTCTACGATGTTTTATTTCACTGTTAGTAAGTCACTACAAATACGCAAATGTATCAATCAATCAGTCCACACTCACCCACTGTGATTCCAAATCTAACTAATTAAATAAATGATTTAAACTTGCCTAATCGTTTTGAAGACATAATTTACAGAGATTTTTTTGCTTCCTACTCCTTAATAAATAAAGAGTCCGTTCGAAATCAGACTTAACACAAGTAACATAACTTCCAGCATAGGTGTTTATAAAAAGTAATGATAGAATTGCTTTGGATCTTGAATCCATTTCTCTATCTAGCTTGATAGTAAATTTCATTGCTCATTGCTGGGTATAGGCCTTCTTCCCCCAACCAACCAATTCAATAATAATAATATACGTAAGCACTCGTGGCCTAGACGAACCGAGTGATTGGAATCAATCACTTCATTTAAGCAACAACAGGCGCGGTCAAATGCAGGTTGGGTGACTGTACCGGGACTACAGCTAGTGGCATTTTTCCGAGCGCTTCCGTGGAAAGCACGTGCAAGGCACGTTAAGCCGTCGGTGCCGGCGGTCATGTCTGTCTTTAAGAAACTACACGTTTAAAGTCCGAAAATTTGACGATTATTTTTAGTTGATTGCACATAATTAATATCATAAAACATACAAACTTCAATAGCTCTTATCGTGTTCCTCAGAAACGTTAAGAAAAGTATCACGGTCTTATTTATAAGAAGCGCTCGTGGTCTAGTCGAACCGATTGAAATCAATCGGATTGGAACCGTGATAGAAATCAGTCACTTGAGTTATGCAGGCGCGGTCAGGTGCAGGATGGCTGACCATCCCGCGACTACCGCTAGTGGTATTTTCCGAGCGCTTCCATGCTTCGCAAGACACGTTGAAACCGTTGGTGGCGGCTGTCATGTGATGGCAGTCGTTAAGCCATGTCAGAGGCCCTATGGGCGGCTTGATAACTTCTGACGGTAAGGCCCGCCAATGTCTCACGATCCTCCACAAAACCCGGACTTGACCTCCGTGATGGAGTATGGCCTAACGTTCCTGCGGTGCAGGAAGAGACCCGTGCCCCAGCAGTGGGGACGTAGAAGGGTTGAACAACATAACAATATACAGATAAACTTTAACCGACTTTCGTTTTAATAGACGATTCAGTTCCTTTTCGAAAGATTTTCCTTTCAATAGGAACTAGTCATATCCCGCGTTTTCGCTCGCCTAAACCAGATTTTCCGCTTGGAAAGCGATCCTTCTAGTTATTGACACACTTTGATCATGACCAAGTTTTATAAAACTACGGTTTGTAGTTTTATGAAACTCTATCTAAGTATCTATCTATGTCAAATCATTAAAAAAATCAATAGGTACTTATTATGAAACTCGTGGGCAATGAGTAGAAGTTCGGGTAATTGCCGAAATCGTTCGCTCTGGGCAGGATGCTTAATGCTATAAAAACTAAATAAATTCCACTTATCATTACGTATACATATTTATCACTTATGTAGCGATGAATAGCTTTAATTAAACTCATTATTATGTAGCTTATCCTACTGCAGGGCATAACAATAATTTTGTCAGTGACCTTTATTCATTGCTAACAAGTTTAAGTCTACAGTGTCATATACGCGAAGAAAAATTTTAATTTGTAGTTAAGTACTTACCTAATTAAGGAAATTCTGCTATGTCACATTAATACTATTAAGGTACAATGAAAAGTTCTCCATTTTTATTAGCAATCGAGACAAAAAAAAAATTGTTTATTTTCCCTTAGAAAAACATAACAAGACGAGAAAATATTTTGTGTGTTTTAAATTGTTGCCAAAACTTTTATTAATTCCAAAACCTGCATTTGTGTAATAAATTATGTTCAGCTGATAATTGTATCCCGAATTAGCACACCATAAAAAAACATGTTACATTACACACATTCCCTTCATCTTAATTAAGTAACCGCAACTGCTATATTAATTAAAAATAATTAGATCGTGGAGATTATTTGCAGATTATTCTCGCAACCAAAGATTGGTAACTTAATTAGGCTGATTCTGTGGTAGGTTTGTAAATATGATAGTACAGTAGACAGCAGATCAACATTTACATACAGTCACTCTACAGTTACAGGCACGTTAAGCAGTTCGTGTCGGCTGCTATGTAATCGAAGACTTTACGCCATGCCAGAGGCCTTATGGGCTGCTTCATAACTGCTGACAGTAAGGCCCACCACTGTCTTACAACCCTTCACCAACCCGGACTTGGCCCCCGCGGTGGAGTATTGCCTAACCTTACTGCGATCCAGGAAGAGACCAGTGCCACAGCAGTGGGGACATACAAAGGGTAGATACCATCCTGGGACACCTCGGACCACTATCCATTATGGTATATTGGCGATTCTAGTCTCAAATGATAATATTACTCTAACATAGTTAGACCTGAGATTTCCGCACTTAGCCTCATAGTTGGGCCATTGTACATAGCAAGCGCTGAGGTACGTTAACACTTCAGACACTAGGGTTTCCTTACGATGTTTTCCTTCACCGTCGGCGAGTGGTATTGCTACTATAATTTCCCAAATGTACATAACTTAGAAAACAAAGTCATTGGTAAATGCCGGGGTTTGAACCCACGACCTCCCGATTGAGAGGCCGGCGTTCTAAACCGCTCCGCTACCACAGCCCTATTCCTTTAACATGTTAGTCGATAATAAACAAGTCACATGATTTTTGTTTTTTTTTAAAAGGAACGCTTGATTCTTAATGTAAGTGTCAGACATTATAACCGCAGCCTGATTAGGTTTGCTGTCTTTCTAAGTTAAATTTTTTCATATAAATGTAAATGAAAAAACGTATTTTTTTATTTGACATGTGACAACGACGCGGTACCAACGGCTGAACGTGCCTTGGAAAGCACGGAAGCGATCTGAAAAAATGCGGTAGTCACGGGACAGTCACACATCCTGCATCTCACCGCGCCTGTTGTTACTTAACCTTAACCCAGTAGGCCACGATTGCCAGGATATATTGGGTGATTTAAGGCATCACACTTTCTCTGTGAGAACGTCCGCCATGTATATTTGTTTCGTTCGTTATCAACCCTTGTATGTCCCCACTGCTGGTGCACAGTCTCTTCCTGCGTTGCAGGAAGGATAGGCCATACTCCACCACGGAGGTCAAGTCTGGATTGGTGGAGGAATGTATATTTGTTTAAAGTCTGCTAAAAAACCGATTAAGTACTTTATCTTTTTTTTCTTCTCCTTTTTCTTCAGGCTTTATTAGTCCACTGCTGGACATAGCCCTCCCCTAATGAGCGCCATAGCGCCTTGTTTTCAGCTTGGCGCATCCAGCATCTGCCGGCAGTTTTTCGCTTTATCTTTTTATTCATATAAGGGTCATTAGCACATTATGTAAGAAAGTAGACCTGTATTATAAGTACCTACCTAGTTTTAAATTAAAAATACTGTTAGGGAAGTAATCGAAACTGATCAATTTATACTAGTTTGGCAAGTTTGATCGTACCTAAGTCTATGGACACAAGCATTGCCACTGTCGACATCGACCAATCAGAGAACAGTGTGTTATTTGCTGTATTTTATAAAAGCGTAAAATTAAAAGCTTTTCTGTGATTGGTCGAACTGTTTAGAATCTTACGAATGGATATCCGTTTGTTTATAAATTTACCACGAGACTTCGCAAATTAATAAATTTGCGAAAATGTGGGCGTAAAATAATACAATTTATCTCTCGTTTACAATCCTACAAAAGTTTATAAATTTCCTAGGTAATTTATAAACTTGCGGATCTTGTTATCTTCCGGTGACATATACATTATCTGACTGCGTCGGTCAATGAGTCATGTAGGGCTGACTCAGCATCGATACAGGCGTTGGTACGTTATCTACACATATGATAATGTGATATTAAATATCGAAGTTTTTCACGTAACAATTTGTATTTTATGTTATATCTGTATATACCACTCACATTCGCAATATATCTTTGTTTTGTCAATGTTTCCTCCTTCATCCTCTCCACGGACCAATTTACTTTGCAGTTAACTGTTAATTACCTTACAGAGTTAAGACTATGACTTTTGGGTGTCAAAAAAATATTTGCAGAGCGAAGAATATGGCATCACGGCTATGGGCTAGGTAATAGGTATAGCACCGTTTGAGGCTACGCTTTGTGTGAACATAATGTTCTAATATTTGCATTAGCTGAACAGGTTTGCCTCTTGGCAACCGGCCGGGTGCCGTTTTGTCCTCGGGGTACTAGTAAAAGGTATTTCATTCGAGAGTGTCACTTCGATATCCACCCTTGTATGTCCCCATTGCTGGGGCACGGGTATCTTCTTGCATCGCAGGAAGGTTAAGCACACAGAGAATTCCGTACCACTTCGATCGATCGATATCAACTCTTGTATGTCCCCACTGCTGGGGCACGGGTCTCTTCTAGCATAGTACAAGGTTCGGAAGGTTCGGCCTGTTGGTACCGGCTGTCATTGTAATGCACATGCTCCACCACGGGGGCCAAGTCCGGGTTGGTGGAGAGCGTCACTTGGCATAACTGAACCAGCTAGGGGAGCATAACTTCAGGGTTTTTCAAAAAAAGTTTTATTCGACTATTGACTAGCGCTATATTGCTTTATATCAACGCGAAAAGTGAGACTCCGCTACCCGATAGTGGGATAAAACGTTTGTCTTGACCTTAGACTCGGGAGGCACCCCTAGCAAACATGAGTAATGTTCAAGGCGCTGCCAGCTTTCAACAGTCCCGTCACTTACATGGGCCGCGTTACATAAAACTACAACTCATAGTTTATTATGAAAATTTGATGTGTATTGCGAAGCCGATTGCATGTATTCGGAATGGGAGCGGTGGTAGTGGAGCGGTAGAGCGCCGGGTTCGCGAATCGGGAGGTCGTGAATTTGAATCCCGGCAAATCGGAAAACGGAATCCCTAAATGACTGTTTTCTAAGTTATGCACGTTTGTTAAGTTATAGCAGCAATACCGCTCGCTAACGGTAAAGGAAGACATCGTGAAGAAACCCTCTGAAGTGTTAACATACATTAACGTTTGTTACGTACAAGGACCCAACTATGAGGCTATGTGTGGAAATCTCGGGTCTAACTATATATCCCGACATATTTTATTTGTTAATATACTATTATAGGGAAGAGCGGGTGATCGTGCTCTTCCACTATAAAGGGAAATTTCCCGCCAGGCAGATCGTATCAGACAGGCCTGGGGACAACCGGTCCAACTGTAGTTAGTCGGACGTTATATTTATGGTATGACGTATTATTCATTGAAACACTTTGATTGCGCGATGCAGGAATGTTGGAGTTTGTAGTACGCGCGCAGAGTTGACATGTGCTCGCCATACTTTAATAGTCGTCAGTTGGCTGAAGCGATTGCAGAAAACACAGTGGTCAGCTATTATGAAGTAGATTAACAGATCGTTAGCGTTCGAGGGACCATGTGTAATTAAGTGTTCCAACTTCTTAATTGGTAGGTTAATCGGCTATGCAGTGTGCGTCGAATCGTCATAGTAAACTATGAACTGAAGTTCTTTGATATGAGGTCCTGACGAAAGATAGATCGATAAATAGATAGAGATCACTTTATTGTACATAAAAATGGAAATTACATAGATATTTTTTAACCTAAGAGTACAGATGGCGGCCTTACCACTACGATACGAAAATACGATTTTCTCTACCAGCACGTAATATTAACTGGTCAGGAATAGAGCAGACATTAGACAATAGAGCAGGTCATCTTCCCAAATCACAGTCTTTTTCCCTTGTTTTTTTAGGAAATTAGCAATACAGTCTATTTATCCTGACTTGTCTAATTTATCATATCATATTGCTAAATCTATAACAATGGAAGGTTTTCAGGTGGAGGCTGTTCTTTGCGAAGATAATCTGCTACATTGCTGATCAGTTAATATTGCCATGTATTCATCACATTAATCTTCAAAACCAAAGTGTCAACTGACGATGATGGAGAACGGAAAACGTTGCACGTTATGTTGAAATAGAATAGAGTTGAAAATCTTGCAAAACAAAAGTACAACGTTTCGACTTCATTGAATAACATTTGCGATCACGATATCGCTCTATTACCTTTTTAATTTTACTTTCTGATATTGAAATATGCTATGTTTTTT
The DNA here is from genome assembly GCA_934045075.1 of Yponomeuta sedellus. Lineage (NCBI taxonomy): Eukaryota > Metazoa > Arthropoda > Insecta > Lepidoptera > Yponomeutidae > Yponomeuta > Yponomeuta sedellus. The sequence continues at coordinate 10,152,654 of OW203744.1, read as the reverse complement.
TATTGACACAATGAGTTGTAACTAGATAATCTAATTGAACGTTATACAAGTGAAATGACTTTAATTGGAGTTACCTATTGGTTATTACTCTGTGAAAGTCAGAAGGTCGGGATTGTGGCAAGTGGTAGAACCTCTGCCTGCCCCTCCGGGCTACAGGCGTGAATTTATACATGTAGGTAGATATATTTATTCAAAATCGTAGGTTAAGCGTGCAAAACAGGCTTAATATGAACTTATTAGTCCTGGGGGGTCTCTAAAATGCAAAGTTGTTAAATAGAGTCATATTATAGACTTTTAGTCCGGATTTACTTACGGGTGTTGTTATATTCCGATATAACAACACCCGTAAGTAAATCCGGACTAAAAGTCTACAATGTGTTGTGCTTACGAAAGTTTTAGTCCAAAAAAGAGTCATATTAGTCCGGAAATGGTCGTTTCATTCACACTAGCGGTAGTCTACTAACCAATCGCATTGCAATTGTATAACCCGTGCTACTTAACTCGGCGCCTCGCGCGATTCGATCTTCTTCGCAAGAGATGCCTATTTAATTTGCGCTGGTTATACACCTGGAATGACATTGTACTGCTATTGTTTTGTAGAGTAACAAATTGAGGCAAATAACAACCATTGTGTGCTTGTTTAATTCTATTGAAAAACTATGCAAGTATTAGACTTTAGGGCCTGGTTACTTAGACCAAATAGCGTGTTATATTTGTGAGTTGAACGTAGTGCGTCTATTTTTTAGTTCATTTTTATTAGGGGAATCAATTCTTTTATTTAACAGCATATGAATTACAGATGAATATAAAGTAATACTAAATTAAAGATTAATAAATAAATAAACTAAAATATAATTAATATAAAGTACTAAAAATAAATACCTATAATTTTATATTTACAAACCCTTGCCCCAGGTCGGTGTCCCCTTTGCCCCCACGGCAGGGTGCCCAGAAAATTCCCTCTGGCAACAATCCCTTTTTGGATGGCCAAACTTATCCTCTGGCCGAGGTATTGATTATTTTATGTCAAAATTCTTACGAACGTGGCCACAGAAAGAAGTTTATTAATGAAATAGGCGTTTTCGTCGTTTCCACAGTATCAAATGACAATCACTCCATAACTATGCCTAATTTATTAATCTTTTACAAAAAACAAAAAACGTGCGACTTTAAACACTGTCACCGAAGTCATGGTACCTAATGAAACGGAAAAAACAGTTTCATTTGACCTTTATTTGCTTACTAACTGTGCAGTGACTCAGCTCAATTTATACTAGTTCCTTTCGAACGCTATTATTTTCCGGCAAAAATATAGTTTCGCGTAGTCACGTGGACGATAAATTAGATGAAATCCAATGGAATTAAATGTTGACCACTTCTGAGTAACATTTCGACCGGTCTGGCGACGAAACAGTCTATGACCTCTGACCTCTTTGGACCCCGGGAGTAATAAAAAATCTAGGATCGGACATAATTTGGTGTCGTTAGAGTCCATTTTAGAGTCGCTGCCTTCATTTGATGGTCTTGAACTTCTCCCTTGGAGTCTTTTCTGGAGCTAGGCCTGAGATTTCTGCACTTGGCCTGATAATTTGGCCATTTTGGGTAGTAATCCACTAGGGTTTCCTCACGATGTTTTCCTCGTCCGTTAGCGAGTGGCATTGCTACGATAACTTCATAAAAGTAGGCACTGAACTTAGGAAACAAAGTCACAGCTACATAAACATGTCACTTAAAATAGGTGACAGTGTAGGTATTGGTGAGTCGCCCATTGGCTCAATTGGAAGAGCCCTCGCACGGATAGACAGAGGTTGCGGGTTCGAATCCCGGCATGGGTGAAATTTTTAGCCTCTAAATAGGTTTTTAAATTTGTCCTTAGCACGGGTTAGTGCATTAAAAATAAAAATAGTATAATAGTGTAGGTATTGCAAATGTAAATGAACTCTGACTAGGTAAATACTGAAAGTTTTGGAAAATCTTTTGCCCGTAGAAGTCTATATCGTGGGACCATCGGGCTCATGTACGAACATACAAAATGATAATATCAGAGGTGTATGAATAGTCGGTGCTTTGCAAGGCACGTGAATTTGGTGCCGGCTGTCATGTGATGGCAGTCGTAAACCGCGTCAGAGGCCTTATGAGCGGCTTGATAACTTCTGACAGTAAGTCCCGCCCACAGCCTTACAATCCTCCACCAACCCGGATTAGCAAATAGAAAGATAAAAAGTACCCGGAACCGGCGTGCGTGCATGCAACGTTAAACGTTCATGGAGCAAAGTTGATCTGTCAGGATCGTGGCAAGTGGCAGTCCCTGGTCTCTGCCTACCCCGGTGTGATACAGGCTTGAGGTTATGTATGTCATATAGCTATGAAATTATAATTTTGTATGCTTTTCCCCTAGACACCAGCTCAGAGTTACGGGTGTGGTTATGAGTTATTTATTTGGTGGGTAATAACTGGCACGTGTTGCGTTCGCCGCGTTCTATTAGTTTTCGTATTCACACGTCTGGTAGCCGGGCGCTGCTAAAAATTACACTTTTTTCCTGAGTCCACTGACTCGCCAACTCTTTACTTTGTTACTTGGTTACGTCTTCGGTAGAAATTGCTAAGAATGGTTGATTACACGAGATAATAATACGGCTCAGCGATGTGCTGCCTAAAGACATGGTACTGCACGTGATGTTATGAAGTTACGCGTTATGTTTGCAATCGCTTTATGTTTCAAACATTCAAGGTTAGAGAATCGTGTCGCTCAAGTCCTACATAACATTTACATACAGGCACATACATACATTGGTTCTGGCCCCACATTAGGATACCCTGTGTCGTGGGAACCACAAACAACGACATCACAAACATGTAAACATCCAAGACGTGGGGTTTTTGTCCCAGCCGGGGATCGAACCCGAGACCTCTTGCATGGTAGGCAGATGCGCTACCGCTGCTCCACAGAGGCCGTCAAAGTAGTCTTGTTTATATGAAGTAGATTGTACTTAAACTCTCTTAAGACAGAGTTAAAGACAAAACGCTTTTTGATTTAATTTTGCCATATACCCCAAGCTTTACCGAGACACATTGTTGCATTTTGACATATGTTTGAAAATTTGCAAGTAAATCGTCTTCATTCAGCACCTCCTCTCCTATGACCTTTGTCTACGGAAATGAAATAGTAGATTGTTAAACGAGGGTAGAAAAAATCAATTCCCGAGGTATTTAGACTCGGCTATAGTCTCAGTACGAATTGATTCTTTTACCCGTGTTAAACACTCTGATTTTCATTTCGAATATGAGGAAAATAAAAACTCATTTTTAATATTCAAATCATAAGATTATTACCTATTTTTTTGAATCCCGTCACAGATACTATAACAGATTAGTACCCGCCAATTTATGTCGACTTTTTAAATTTTAAATATGGAACTCACCACGTAAAGTTCACACTGGCTGTTTAGAAACTCACATGGCCGCAACATTTTTTTAAATAGTTTTTTTTAAAAAGCGTAGTTCTCACATAAAACTCTTCACACACAGCTGACAGTAGTTCTATTTTTAAAGTTCATTCCGGGAAGTAATTTGTATGAGTTTTTCCCTCCTTATGGAGGGAAGCAGCATTTTCCACCCAATAATCAGATCAAAACAACACTACTTTCCGAGTATGAGAAATAAAAACATGATTTTCGTCCGTACTGTAAAGTTGACGAATTGGAGATAGGAAATATTGCCAGATCACACTCTGTTCCTTTTGTTTCTGTGATGTGCCTTGTTATTTTACTTATTAAATGTCCTTGGTGAAGCACCATAGCTACAAGAAAGGGCCCTTGTGTGCAATTTTCTGCTTATTTTGGATTTGATCGGGTTGCATTGGAGGCTCCCGAGATGGCGCCATCGGTCTTTGGTAGAGGTTTTACGTTTTATATTAGCCCAGATTGGTCGAGCTAGCCGCGATTTTTTGTTTTCTGTGTGATGGACGTAATACCCAAAAAAAATCCACCTATTCCACATCAATTAGTGCCCCCTGTGGGCTGCAGTGCGACCTTTTTATATTTATCAATCGGTGACTTGCTGTCTTAAGATGCTCTTTGTATTGTCACCCCAGTTGACACTGTTGCTAAAATATCTCTGTACGGATATTAAACTTGTGCTTGATTTTTATTAAATTAAAAATGAAACTATTCCTCAAACCCGTGTTTCCATCAATATTTGGATAGTCTTCCCGTACCACTAGCTATCACTTTGATTATGCGTAACGCGCCTCATTAAAACTACGGGCCCACCGTCGACAGCCCCTCACAACGCTGTTTCAGTTTCCTAAGCCTTGGCTAACCCTAGTCCGCTTGGCTAACGGCGCTAACCGTTCTGTCGTAACGCGCAACTCGCGCGCACGCTCCGCTGCGTCTGCGCAGCCACGCGACTCTTGCAGGGTTAACCTAAATAAGGTTAGGGTTTTTTTTTAACTCCATGGTGTGTGTGACAACGTGGCATTCAAGAGAATCATTAGAATCTGTGTCGTCTGGGAAGATGTACTTAGTTAATCTGTGGTGTTCGTTTTTTGTCGGGAAATCATTGACTTTTGGCGGGGCTTTTTGAAGAGTTGTAATGGTGTGTGTGACAACGTGGCATCCAAGATGGTCATTGTAATCTGTGCCGTCTGGGAAGATGCAGTTAATCTGTGGTGTTAATTTTTTGGCGGGAAGTCATTGACTTTTGGCGGGGCTTTTTGAAGAGTTGCAAGGAAAATAATAAAAATTTAAAATTGTGCTCTTATATTATTCCCTTGTTAATAATTTCTTTACCTAGCCTATGTGACGTGCGAGATACTTGGGGAAATGCCTCAGCGCTTGAAATTTCCAATCTTTGGTGGGCACGCGTCGTAATTAAGCCCATACTCTCTCTCTAATAAATGAAGGCCTGTGCCCCGCAGTGTTACGTTTATAGGCTACATAACAAAAATTATGTTCACCGATTACTCGAAGACGCGTGAACCGATTTGAGATGTAACTTTTGAATTGTAAAAAAAATTACTCCGTGTGCTCACTGGAGTAAATTTTTTATTTATGTATTATGGCTAACCCAGCGAACTACCGCCTAACAGTCGATTTTTTAATTATTTTTAATTTTAAAAACTATCCTCGTACTTCAAGGAATATTCTAAAAAAATAATTAGTGAAATCCGATCAGCTGCTCTCGAAATTTGCGCTTACCAACACATCCAAAGATTCATTTTTATAATATAGACTAGCTGACCCAGCGAACTTCGTACCGCCTAACAATCGATTTCGTATTTTTTTTTTATTTTTTATTTATTTTTAGTAAGAAACATTCTCGTACTTCAAGGAATATTCTAAAAAAAGAATTAGCGAAATCGGTTCAGCTGCTATCGAAATTTGCGCTTACCAAAACATTCAGAGATTCATTTTTAAATTATAGATTATATATCTATCTACCTATTTGCCTATTAAGTACTAGAATAAATCTAACCTTCAACTACGTTTGAGAAATGAACGCACCTTGAGTCTATTTTCATCCAATGATGTCATCGAAGAGAGCGAAAGAATGTTGATTTCTCATCAAATTCGCTGTTTTACAACCAGTTTGGTTTCATCATTTTGCTAAACGATTGTTAATAGGTTTTTGGTTTTTGATAGCATTCAATAACTCACGTTGACTCTTATCTTGATCCTCGTTTGAGGTCAAAGTTAGACCCATGGCTGTAGTGAAGTAAGATTATGATACTTATGATATCTTACGAGTTCTTATGAGCCAGACCAGCTAACAAATTATTTATTTTAAATGATGACTGTAAATTAAAACTCTAATTTGCCATGCAAAATGATACAATTCCCTTATACTCGTACCATATGTCAATTATTATTATTTTGCTTTACCTACAAGAAAATCGTTTTCGTCCTTGGTTAGATGAGACGAAGGTTTCCTTAGTAAGCTAATTGTTGGTGCATTATGTTTGTGGTGTTATATTTAGCAAGGCTGGAATCTACTTCAGCACCTACTTCTTCAGAGGTCGTACGCTCGAAATTTCCATGTTTGCGATGTCCCTGGGTATCCTAGTTTAGGACCGGAACAAATGATTGTCATGTGTGTAAATAAATTATTTATCAACAAAAGGTTGTCTTATCTTGTCTAACAAAAAACGAGGGGTAAACATTATCAGACACTGAGACCGATAAGAACTGTTAAAATAATACTGAAAATAATGATAGCCAGTTCCTGTAGGTTCCTGAGGCTGGCTCCCGTGACGACCGGCCTACGCTCTGCGGTGATATTTCTTATTTTTTTGAACTAAAACTTTCGTAAGCACAACACATTGTAGACTTTTAGTGTGAGACGAACAACCAACCATGCGAGCTCCGTCTCTGCTCACCATGATTAAGCTCTGCGAATCGGAGCGAAACCTGGTCGGACTTTTCCGATATAACAACACCCGTAAGTAAATCTGGACTAAAAGTCTACAATATTTCTTCTTCTTCTTCTGTCTAGTCCACTGCTAGACATATCCCTCCCCTAATGAGCGCCATAGCGCCCTGTCTTCAGCTTGCCGCATCCAGCATCTGCCTGCAGTTTTTTGCAGATCGTCGTCCCACCTGGTCGGAGGGCGTCCTACACTCCGTTTGTCGAGTTGCGGTCTCCACTCAAGAACACGTTTACCCCAACGGTTGTCGGTTTTATTCATGGACGTTCCATCTAGCCAAAGAATACAGCTCCCTGGTATCTAGCCTCTAGACAAATAGAATAAATAAAGTTACTATAACTGAAGTTGGTAGATATCGGCAAAGGGATTTCGACTCTGAAGTGGAAGTGGGCGGGACACTTGGCCAGGCGGAATGATGGCAGATGGACGAAGGCAGTGACAGAGTGGCGGCCGTGGGAGGGAGAACGGTCTGTGGGCAGACCAGCAGCCAGATGGCCAGATGACTTATGTAAAGTAGCCGGCAAACAGTGGATGGGACTAGTGCGAGACCGTGCTGGTTGGCGTGGAAATGGAGAGGCCTATACCCAGCAGTGGGGTTTACCGGGCTCATGATGATAACTGAAGGTGTAGGGTCACGTAAACGTGGTGGCTAGTCAGAAGTGGCGATTACATTCGCGGCTGTCCTGTCCCAGTTTTGAGGCGTTTACTCAATCACCGCCGGGTATCGAACTGGTGCAGACGGTTGGCTGGGCACGCTCGCGTGCCGGCAGGCTTCCGCGAGATGGGGGACAAGTCTCTTAAGTGCATAGTTAATAATGTTTCTTTTTACTCAGCCTAGTATTTCGCGCGATATGCCGTTTTAAATTGCACGCGTTATTTGGAATGCAATTGGATGGTAGATTTTTAAACAGTGTCAATAAATACATACGTACATACATACATAAATACATACACACATACATACATACATACATACATACATACATACATACATACATACATACATACATACATACATACATACATACATACATACATACATACATACATACATACATACATACATACATACATACATACATAACCTCACGTCTGTATCCCAGAGGGGTAGGCACCAGAGACTGCCACTTGCCACGATCCTGACAGATCACCTTCGTTTCATCAACGTTCATAAGTCGTTGCAAGCACGCACGCCGGTTCCGGGTACTTTTTATCTTTCCCTTTGCTAATACATCCCCTATTTGGTCGATGAATGTCCGCGTGGGACGTCCTTTACCAGTAAATAAAATAAAATAAAAAAATAAATATTCGAGGACATGTTACACAGATCTCGTTAGCCCTATACTAAGTGTCAACTAAATGTCAACTCGACGATAGATTTAATACAATAAATACATAGATAACATCCAAGACCCGAGACAAACTAGAAAAGTTCGTTTCCTAGTTTGACCTGGGATCGAACCCGAACCGAATTTTTACAGTCAGCGTGCCAAACCGCTGCGCCACCGAGGCCATCTGGAACAACCATTACCTACTGTACTAATATAGTCTCTCGTACTCTATGGAACATCTAAACACTTAGATTAGCTTAGCAGACTCGACCCTCTAGTGTTGAGTAATTTATGTTGTTTACCGCGAGTAGAGGCTCACTGGCGTGGTGCCTGCTTACTTACTCATGTGTACGTAAGAAAGGAAAATTAAGGACAGCTATAATATCGTGTGATACTCTTTTCAACAGACTTTAAAAAAATAATAGAGGTTCTGAATTTGTTTATATTTTGATGTATGTTTAGCAGCTATAAATCTTTACCACGTGGGCAGATTTCAGTCATACTTTTTTTCTATTAGAAAGAATGCTTTCCTGGTGGCCCCATATCAATTTGGCTTAGATATATTAATGAAATTAGTTAGGAAGTTAGTAAAAAGCGTACCTATATAAAATTATACTACGTACGTTTTTTATTTTCTCTTTTTTTATCGAAACCCTAGCCTAGATGGGTCTTGACTCACACTTAAACAGAACGTAACGATTTCCTTTAAAATAATTCTAACTTGACTAGACGGCTGCGCCGACTACCAACTCGTATTATAAAGAGGTATCATTACAGTAAGATAAGAAAATATTCTTGTTTTATTGAATAACACCTACACCTTAAGTCAATGTGCTACTGAATTCACTCTACTACCTACTTAGAGAAGAATTTTGAGTTCATCATTACCTTTTAAATCTATGCACGTATTTATTCATATGCAATGTAAGTTCTTGCGTGGAGCATATTAATATGTGTCTCGTTTACACAATTTTCATATTTTAGTGATTATACTATTTTTATTTTTAATGTACTAACCCGTGCTAAGGAACAAATTTAAAAACCTATTTAGAGGCTAAAAATTTCACCCATGCCGGGATTCGAATCCCGGCATGGGTGAAATTTTTAGCCTCTAAATAGGTTTTTAAATTTAGTGATTATGATAACATGTATACAACTGCCTACTTTTGATAAATGTGGTCTGAGTGTTTGATAGATAATAAAATTCAAGACATATTTTTCGTATCTTGTCCTTTTTGATTGAGAAAATTTGAGAAAATTGTTTCTTTATTAAGAACTACGTGTAGGAAAAACGTAAATACGTATAATTAAAATGCCCGTAATTTACTTATGCACTTAACTCTCACACCACATTTATCAAAAGTTTATCCATTGTATTACAATAATAAAAAAAAATTATGCGGGCGGGACAGCATCTTCATCTGAATGTTATGAATATTATGAAAACTGTAAATAAATTTCAATATGTCACGCACTTTTAAATTGGATTGTTTTATTATATAATCCATTAGCAGTGATTTCCAACTTATTTGATTAAGAAATTATTTGTTTGTTAAGTGTTTAGTTTACCTAACATTATTATTAATTCTTGGCACTATTGGTCTATTTATCAATTATTGTAATGGTTACTTACTTTTCCTACAGTGACTGTTTGTTGCCAAAATAAAATAAAAATTAAATAATAAATGATTTAAATGTTGAAATTAAAATTAAAATACCTATGTAAAATTATATGGGAACTCTCCCCATCGGCAGCGGTGGAGACTTTTATATTTAAAGCTTTTTTTGTAAATAGATAAATCTTGTTAAGCATTAATGTTGTGTATAGTTGCAGGTAGTTAGTGCAAGTATAATAAAATTATATAAATTTAAAACTATATGTTGCTATGATTTGCTATAATATGTTATCGGCAAAATTATACTTGTACGCCCATTTTAATAACATCTTTATATTGTAACTTATTGCAATATAAATAAATGGAATACATTTCAGAACAGCTGTGATAGGTAAGTCCTTCACCTCTCACCCGAAGTACAGCAGAATATAATTACCTATGTTCGGTCGTCGCTATTGCATTATTAGACGCAGCCATTTATTTTACAACGTACTTTCAGCGCTAAAAGGTTTAATTTGGCTTGTGACATACTGAAAGGTTGGCTAGACTCACGTTCACTTGCTAATGTGAAAAATGTTTTGAAAGAGAAGCTCTCAGATGTTATTTGACAACGTCATTAGTGTTTATTTGCTTCACACGTGCTGTAATACAGTGCCTACGGTGTTAAGTCGTGCCATACGTTTTGGAGTTTGTGACCATCTTTTAAGTGACATGATTCTGATATGTCATTTATTTATCTGAATTGCTGAATGTGTTGGTAAGTGCAAATCTTGAGAGCAGCTGAACCGATTTCGCTAAGTCTTTTTTTATAATATTCCTTGAAGTACCATGATGGTTCTTACCAAGAGAAATATAAAAAAAATAAAGAATCGACTGTTAGGCGGTACGAAGTTCGCTGGTTCAGCTAGTAATATATATTTTTATATTAGTATTTATTTGTGTTTGTTATTTTTATGTATCTATTTACAGGTAGTAATAGCATTCTTAATTAAGTTTAATACATCGATCGATATCAACCCTTCTATGTCCCCACTGCTGGGGCACGGGTCTCTTCCTCCCCCAACCCGGACTTGGCCCCCGTGGTGGAGTATGGCCTAACCTTACTGCGATAGAGGAAGAGACCCGTGCCCTAGCAGTGGGGAAATATATCGAAATCTTGCGTTTAGTTCGTTATCATCTCTTGTATGTCCCCACTGCTGGGGCACGGGTCTCTTCCTGCATCGCAGGAAGGTTAGGCCATACTCCACCACGGGGGCCAAGTCCGGGTTGGTGGAGGATTGTAAGACAGTGGCGGGCCTTACTGTCAGAAGTTATCAAGCCGCCCATAAGGCCTCTGACATGGCTTAACGACTGCCATTACGTGGCAGCCGGCACCAACGGCTTAGCGTGCCTTGCGAAGCACGGAAGCGCTCGGAAAAATGCCACTAGCGGTAGTCACGGGACTCTCACCCATCCCGTACCTGACCGCGCCTGTTGTTGCTTAACCAAGTGATTGATTCCAATCACTCGGTTCTCCTAGGCCACGAGCGCTTCTTTCGTTTATTCATCTTTTTCCAAAATGATCTAGATTTTGCAATGGACGCTTACTTGAATTTGCAACGTTCATTGTATCGCAGTTTTTCGTAAAATTAGAGTTTAGAATTTTTATTCGAAGGTATGTACTCGTACTATAAGTTCGCAAATTAACCTGGATCTCGTTATCATTACGCGTGTAACTAGTCTGTGATTGGGAGCATTGCGTAACTCTTCTGCATGATCAAGTCGGTTGCATACGATCTTTGGAGACCGTAGATCACGATCGAATGGGCTTACTTTCAATTTTACACCTTCAAGTTTCTTGTTGGTTTATTTTCTGACCTACATCATTCAGCTCTCAATTCGTGAGAAGAGTAATAGGAAGTATCGCTTAACTTGGTAGAAGTTATAGAAGAAGAAGAACTTTGTAGATAATGACCTTGAAATATAACAATTAAAAACAAATTAATTAATATTGATTATTTCTAATTCTATATTTCTATTGAATCACCCAGTAAAGCCTGGTCAGCCAGGGTGATTAGACCACACCCAACAAACCACAAGGCTTGTGGGAGGCCAAGCAAGTCCTGGACAGGGATGCATATTGTATTGGTGGTTATTTATTAAAAAAAAAACAATTTATGTTGGTATAAATTTTATAGTAAATTTAATTTCTTTAAATAAATGTATGTATGTACTTAAAAACGTGTTATTGGATCTGCTGGAAGTTAACAGGTTGAAGATTTATTCATCATCTAGTGTTTTAAATGTATTAAAGATAATCTCTTCCGATATGTGTAAACAAGGGAAACAACAATTTGATTGGCTGGTGCCGATCACAAGACACTCAAACCTATAGTTTTTTATAAATAGTGTTGATATTTTATGTTTTATTGACTAAAATATTATATTTAAAAAAAACATGTTTTTTACTTCCGTGTTTATGTACATTTTGGAATAGAATAGAAGAGAAAAGATTTTCTTCACAAATTAATTAATTTAACACAGTACAATGCTACTTAAGGCTAAGAAACGACGTGCGATACAACATTTGACACAACATAAAAGAGCAACGCAAAGCAATAACAAACAAATCATGTGAACACCGTCATTTTCATTCATTCATTTATTTTTCATAAATTTTTATTCATTCATTAATTTTTCATTCATTCATCCAATGTACAGCGTTTTGTTTTCATATAATTGTTTCAGCATTAAAATTGCTATCATTTTCGATGGCAACATTGTACTGTGGTCACAATTTAAAATTACCCAAGAAGACACATTAACAGCCAAACCGACTTATTTCGACGCTACGGAAAAAGCGCAACACACGAATCACTCCTCATCATCATTTGGAAGTGACAAATAAATACCACGAAATGACACACAAATATTGCACATCACCTTATCCTATTACATAAGCGTAACCTGTAACCATAGACTGCATATGCAACTTACATCACAGATGTGACCTTTACAGGGATATGTCGCAATGCATCTGAGATGCTTCTTGTAATGGTGGGCATTCATCGTTCGCAATAGGATCATCAATTACTGCATCAAGATGTGTGCTGAACTGTGCTGATACCGATTTTTGGCCATCATTTTTCATTGTTGATTTAGAAATCGTTTGCAATATTTAAATATTTTTAAAAACCTATTTAGAGGTCTACCAATTGAGCCAATGGGCGACTCACGGCATCAGTGAAATTTCACTGATGCTGTGAGTCGCCCATTGGCTCAATTGGTAGAGCGCTGGCACGGATAGCCAGAGGTTGCGGGTTCGAATCCCGGCATGGGTGAAATTTTTAGCCTCTAAATAGGTTTTTTAAATTTGTTCCTTAGCACGGGTTAGTGCATTAAAAATAAAAATAGTATAATATTTAAATATGTAATTTTTCATTGTGAGCACATTATTATTTGTGACTTCTCATATTAGTAAATTTTCGTGATTTCCAAGCTTTGCTTCCAAGCTGTGAATCCAAAGTCATAGAGATAGTAACAATATTTGAATCTTTGTTTTCTTTCATTCTTATTACTTTCAGTTCTGCTATTGTTTATTTTTAATTAAGTGAAGTAATATTGGGTAACAAAAAAAACCTTGTTTTTCCGCGATATTTTCAAACAACCACCATATAATCGTCTTAGTCGTGGTTAAAATGGCCTCTTAAAACGATGAACGAATTCAAAGTCACCTCTTAGTTACTACAGACGGCTAAACCCTAAATATGTACCAATCCAGTGTAGGCGCTTATTAAGTATTTTCATTAATCATATTTCCATTTGTACCTACTTGTCTAGATTTTTGTCTGTGACTTTATATTGCCAAAACACAATTTAGTTATTTTTCTCTGTTTAAAAAAATATTCTTGTGAACAAGCCAGCCTACCAATATAAAGGGTAAATCTACAGATGGTTGTATCCTAATACTCTCAGAATAAGGCTTGAGTAGCTTAGTTCTCAGCGCGTGGGCGAATACCCACAATTAATGCAACAAGTGACTGTTGCAACGCGCTTTCGCTCGGACAAGTGACCTCGCGCTCCGCTGACCTTTCTGTGGCTCTTTGATCTATGATCTATTTACTTTACTGAGATACATGTGTCTTTATAATTGCTGTACTTGATTGTAGGTCTTGGAAACAGGTTTTTTTAATAAGCGTTATGATGGTTAAGTATTGGCTATCCTTTTTTAAGGTTCCGTACGCCAGGGCGCCAAAGGGGCCCCTGTTAATCTCCGCTCCGCTGTCTCTCTGTCAGTCTATCCGACCTTTAAAGGGCTCAATCTTTGGAAACGTTATAGGTATCCAGTTGAAATGCTCACATAATATGTTATTACGGCAGATTACCTAACAAATAATAAAACCCGTAACCACGGCAACTGCATCGTGGCCGAAACGTCGGGAATTAAGGTAATTACGTTTTGCCTAATAAATGATCGCGATTAGACCCGTATAATATATAACTAAGTATATATAGCTGGTTTGGTTTATCCTCTATTGTAATTATGGTCATACATACGGGAGTTAAACTTGGCATGATTTTGGGACTTATTAAGTATTTTAACAGTAAATAGTAACCGTTACATTTTTACAAAAATTAATGTTGTACGGAACCCTCGTTGCACGAGTCCACCACGTACTTGACCGGTTTTTGTCTAAATTTATTATTTTATTTCCTTTGAGTTGCTTAAGATACATGATAAGCCTATAATAGTAATTTAAAGTGTTATTTCTAAATAATTTGACCAACAGTTAGAGTGTTAAGTTGATCAGGCAACTTTTGCGCCTCTTCGCAAAAGTTGCTATCTAATTTCGGACACAAAATGATAAGTAAGTACTTCACGTGTAAATGTTTATCGCACAAAACAATCATAAGCCTCTCTCTCTACTCTTAAGCCTCTTATACTCAATACGAACAAAAAAACTTACATACCTGAATGCAGTATAACATATTTGTTAGGTCCTTACAGAGGATTTTCCATTAGGTTTTCGATGGGTCATCTTCAGAGGGCAAACACCTACTGACACTCAAACAATTTAGAGAATAACTGTCAATCTTCTACGGTGTACAACGACCTTTACAGATAGATTTTTATGCAAACAAATTCATACCTACAGTGATAAAAAAACGGTGTCTATACTTATAGTATGACGTTCTTATTTACAAAAAAACACTTGAAACACTCCTTAGCGTCTGTTAATTTTAAATTTAATCTGATTGTATTTTTCCTTGTGAAACTTCACCACAGATTATTTTACTCAGTGTTTGGAGTGTTTAAGGGATCGTGTATTTTTATAAAACGATTCGATTCAACCCTTGTATGTCCCCACTGCTGGGGCACGGGTCTCTTCCTGCATCGCAGGAGGGTAAGGTCATACTCCACCACGGGGGCCAAGTCTGGGTTGTTGGAGGATTGTAAGACAGTGGCGGGGCTTACTGTCAGAAGTTATCGAGCCGCCCATAAGGCCTCTGACATGGCTTACCGACTGCCATTACATGACAGCCGCCACCAACGGTTTCAACGTGTCTTGCGAAGCATGGAAGCGCTCGTAAAATACCACTAGCGGTAGTCGCGTGATGGTCAACCATCCTGCACCTGGCCGCGCCTGCATAACTCAAGTGACTGATTTCTATCACGGTTCCAATCGGATTGATTCCAATCGGTTCGACTAGACCACGAGCGCTTCTTATAAATAAGACCGTGATATTTTTCTTAACGTTTCTGAGGAACACGATAAGAGCTATTGAAGTTTGTATGTTTTATGATATTAATTATTTGCAATCAACTAAAAATAAGCGCTCGTGGCCTAGGCGAACCGAGTGATTGGAATCAATCACTTGGTTAAGCAACAACAGGCGCGGTCAGGTACGGGAGGGGTGACCGTCCCGTGACTACCGCTAGTGGCATTTTTCCGAACGCTTCCGTGCTTCGCAAGGCACGTTAAGCCGTTGGTGCCGGCTGTCATATAATGGCAGTCGTTAAGCCATGTCAGAGGCCTGACAGTAAGGCCAGCCACTGTCTTACGATCCTCCACCAATCCGGACTTGGCCCCCGTGGTGGAGTATGGCCTAACCTTCCTGCGATGCAGGAAGAGACCCGTGCCCCAGCAGTGGGGACATACAAGGGTTGATAACGTAACGTAACTAAAAACAATCGTCAAATTTTCAGACTTTAAACGTGTAGTTTCTTAAAGTACTTATTTAAGGCGCTTTGGGTGCTAACTAGCGCCACCAATGGAATAAAAATCATAACTTGCTTTGTAGACTTTTAGTCCGGATTTACTTACGGGTGTTGTTGACCAGGTTTCACTCCGATTAGCAGAACTATTTTCTCACCATGATTACGTTATACGTAATTTTAGTTACGTTACGTTATCAACCCTTATATGTCCCCACTGCTGGGGCACGGGTCTCTTCCTACATCGCAGGAAGGTTAGGCCATACTCCACCACGGGGGCCAAGTCCGGGTTGGTGGAGGATTGTAAGACAGTGGCGGGCCTTACTGTCAGAAGTCATCAAGCCGCCCATAAGGCCTCTGACATGGCTTAACGACTGCCATTATATGACAGCCGGCACCAACGGCTTAGCGTGCCTTGCGAAGCACGGAAGCGCTCGGAAAAATGCCACTAGCGGTAGACACGGGACGCTCACCCATCCCGTACCTTACCGCGCCTGTGTTGCTTAACCACGTGATTGATTCCAATCACTCGGTTCGCCTAGTCCACGAGCGCTTCACCATGATTAAGCTCTGCGAATTGAAGCGAAACCTGGTCGGACTCTTCCGATATAACAACACCCATTAGTAGATCCGGACTAAAAGTCTACAATGTGTTGTACTTACGAAAGTTTTAGTTCAATAACTTGTTTTATTATACGTTTGGTTCAAAAAGTAAACATCAAAAATCTTAACTACGGCAACTATTATACTATTTAAATTTTTAATGCACTAACCCGTGCTAAGGACAATTTTAAAAACGTAGGTAAAGTAGGTAGTCGGGGCTGTAAGTGATGCAATCTACTTCAGACAGATGTCGCTGCCTGTACGTAATACAGAGAATAGTGTAGAGGTTCGAAATTTCACTGATGCCGGTGAGTCGCCCATTGGCTCAGTTGGTTAGAGCGCTGGCACGGATAGCCAGAGGTCACGGGTTCGAATCCCGGCATGGGTGAAATTTTTAGCCTCTAAATAGATTTTTAAAATACGGCAACTATTTTTAGAACCTACAGCCTAGAACCTAGGATCTTAACACTAGGACTTAATGGATTTCCGCCAAAAACGGCGGTTTCATAAATGATATTTTTATTGCACTTAAACAAGTCATGTGATGCAAGTGTGTTTTAGTTAAAATTGGGTTTAAATCTTAATTTCACCCAACTATTTTAATGTGTATTGTGTATGAGTTTTTTTTTGTGTTTAGTATTAATTTCATCCAAATGCTTAGTGTGTGTCTTGTGTATGAATAAAGCATTATCTTATCTTAAGTGTACAATACGGCGGCTTTAGGTTATACAGTTACTATCGTTCACTGTACCAATGAACTGTACGACTCGTTCATTCTGCAAATTATATTTTCATGATTTGTTATTCTATCTTGCTGTAGTTTAACCGAGTTCATTGGTCGACTTATTTTCGAATGCTTATTTTCATTTGAATACCTACGTTTGCGTGGGTAAAGATTTGCCGGGATTTGAACTCACGACCTCCAACATGTGAGGACGACGTTTTACCGCGGCACTACTTCTACACTACACCTCAAAATTATAATTTTACGCTACATTTGTTGATTATTGTAAAGAATTGCTTAATAGACCTGTGTTAAGCATTTTTTATACCACATATACGTGGTTTTAGGCCGAAATTTTGGTAAAAAATATGTATAGATAAGAAAAATATACATAATAATAGCCAGCACGTGTCTGTTGTTTACTTTCAAATGTACCTCGTTTAAAATTAACATTTCGTCTATTCTAAGCTTATCTTGGTAAATCTGTGCGTGTATACTTAATAAACAAGTTTTTGTTTATTAAAATATAATCGGCAATTGTCATATTTTGGCAATAATTAAATTCAAATCGTTGTTTTCCTCGCAGTGACAAAATTGACACAAAACCAGAAGAGGCCGGTCCCAAACCAGTATTATTATGATTTAGTTGTTACTATAATTAATTATATATGTTGGATGAGATATCACATTACTTCTAATAGAAAATGTACGTTTCCGAAGTTTGCTTAAGCTAAGTTCAACTTAAATCACGCGACCTGCCAGCTTCGTATTGAAGTTGAAAAAAAGAGATGTATTTTAATTGCCGCACTACAGAAAACAAATAGTTGACATGCCTTGTTCCTCTCTGACAAATTGAAATTGTTGTTCCGTGTTGCATAAAAGTAGTTGATCAGATTTTAGTTGGTCAAAATAGTTGATCACAACGGAACAATGGGCTATACATGTCTTACACTCACATTCAGAATCAATTTTTCCTTTGATTTAGATGAAAAATCGAAAATCATGTTTTTTTGACATTTGACATTTTGAAATATCAACGAACGATTTAGATAATAATTATAACTTTCACACAAGACTATCTTTGTCCTGGTCCCATGCCGGGATACCCCTAGGGGGATACTCTGAGTTAAGATAACCATCCTTAACAGTTCTATCTAACCTAAACGTAACGACGACCACCGAGTTCAGCGTGAACTCTACAACCTATCAATATACCTACTACTACAAATACTAATTTATATACTAATTTAATACTATATCATATACCGACTACGGCGATAACCCGCCTATTTGTCCTACTGTTAAAGCTCGTTGTAGCTTTATTTTCATTTTACTTTAAATATTAGAAAGAAAGAAAGACATTTATTATAGCAACGAGACACATCACAGAAACAAAAAACCAGATAATTAATTTAAAAACCTATTAAGAGGCTAAAAATTTCACCCATGCCGGGATTCGAACCTGCTTAAGTCAGATGTCGCTGCCTGTACATAATACAGAGAATAGTGTAAAGAGGTTCGAAATTTCACTGATGCCGTGAGTCGCCCATTGGCTCAATTGGTAGAGCGCTGGCACGGATAGCCAGAGGTTGGGGGTTCGAATCCCGGAATGGGTGAAAAAAAATTTTTAGCCTCTAAATAGGTTTTTAAATTTGTTCCTTAGCACGGGTTAGTGCAATAAAAATAAAAACAGATAATTAATATTAATATTATTAAAATTAAAATTATTGTCTACCTGTATTTCATTTGATGTACTCGTACTAATATCATTGAATTTGAATAAAATTCAATGCTAATATGCACAATTGGCATCCTTGTCACCTAGTTACTCTACATCATTGCTATTTAGTGATAAAAATATTTATGGGTTCAGGTTTAATATTGTGCTGTAGTTACTTTTTGTATAAACTTTAGCCTGTTTTCTGTTTTTTTTCAAATAAATAAAATAAAGAACACCACAAACATACATACATCCAGACTGAAGCCATTTTTACAAAATGTACGGCAACCCCAGAGGGAATCGAACCCTTGAGCTCCGAAATGGTTATCAGACAATAGATCAACGAGGCAGTCAAAAATTATAGTTTAAAAAATAGTTGCACGTGTTCACACTTTATCTAGTTTCAGTTAGACCCAAATCGTTAACAAATAGACACTTTTAGACAGAGATATATTGCACGAGGTGATTGACTTCAGAGTATCAAGATACTGTACTCAAAAGCTAATAATATACACTCTACTTAGTTACGATATGGGCGAATTTTCAATGAAAATGTAGACAAAATCGTCAGTTGCTGACCGTGTTCCAAGATACTATTTTATTTTAATATTGAGTGGCTACCAAACTATGACTATTTATCTGTTTGCTTTCTAGCTCTAAATCTAGCTATGGTTAGTTTAACATATTTTAAACTTTCGCGACTTGAACACATTTTTAGAATATTTTCGGGGCTTAATTGCGTAGTAATTTATTGCTATTTTACCTGGGCGTTTCAACGACGTTACAGTCATCGTGGTCACGAGAAGTGATCATCGTGGTCTTCTCGTGACCACGATGGCTGTATGTCGTCTAAACGTCGAGGAAGAATAGCCCCGAAAATATTCTAACTATATAGTTGGTTTGCCTTACTTTGCATTTTGTTTGTTAGTATTGTTTGGCTAACTTAATTTTTTTTGCTTATATCTTCTACAGCTTGAGGTACTTCAAAATGCCAAATACGTCATCGAGTCAACTTAATACAAAAAATACCAGAAGTTTTACGGTTTTATCGCTTTATTACGGTGCTTCTTGATGGATAATGCAAAAAAAAATATTTATGATTTATTAGAGTCTCCTATGTTTGGTAGAGTGCGTAATGTACTATTTAAACTCTTGGTATTCACAATGAATTATACTCAGTCTTTGTGTAGTTTTATGCTTGTGTTGTCCTTGCCTGGTTACGATAGAACAAGTTATCCTAGTTTGGAACCAAAACAAGTGAGTGTGTAGTGTGGAAGTTAGTTATTTGGGGACATATAACATACATACATAACCTCACGCCTGTATCCCAGAGGGGTAGGCAGAGACCAGGCAGGAACTGCCACTTGCCACGATCCTGACAGTTCACCTTCGCTTCATCAACGTTCATAAGTCGCTGCATGCACGCACTCCGGTTCCGGGTGTTTTTTATCTTCCCCATATCCTATATTTGGTCGATGTATGAAAATATAAATTTGAAAAAAATCTCAACAGTTGTTCTACAAACAACTGTTGAGATTTATCCCGTATTATCCCGTGAAACCTTCACTAGTTTCTGAATGAAGGTTTCACGGGATGCGTATTCTTAGGTGATTCTGTGGTTTATCAGACGGAGAGTGGCATAAAATATATTGTATCCAAATCTAACGTCAATGAAATCGCGGGAACAGCTCTTATTTATTACAAGATAAGTTATAGACATGTAAATTTATGTCAAGCCAGGTCAGAGGCCTTACGGGCAGCTTGATAATTTCTGACAATAAGGCCCGCCACTGTCTTACAATCCTCCAACAACCTGGACTTGGACCCCGTGGTGGAGTATGGCCTAACCCTCCTGCGATGCAGCAAGAGACCCGTGCCCCAGAAGTGGGGACATGCAAGCGTTGATATCGATCGATCGATGTTAACTTATGGCCTAATCCAAATGGGAAGTCCAGTATTTATATTTATTAATTACTAAAACAGGAAACGCCTTGTCAACAATACCAGTATCACGTTACACAGCCATAACATGGAATAGAAATAAACGAATAAATTATTACTCAACGCGTCACCTAAGAAAAAAATTGCGAATTTGTGGTTAAAACCTGTTTGGTTATTGCTAATACTTCATCTATTACGGGGTCGATGTCACCATAAAACTTAACGATAGTTTAGTGTTCTAAACGGTCTTTTTCACGGAACATTGGCAAACTGAAAATACCCGTCAATGGACCTGAGGTGCTCACATATGAGGTGTTCACATTGCAAAACATTCTATGTCAACAAAAACATGTGTACGTTTTTTCACCGCATTTGTATGAAAAATAAAAAAAAAATACAAAGAAATTAGCAAGACATCATAATCCTTACCTACTCAGGCTTACATTAAATTGTCTTAAACTTACATTCAGAATCATGTTTTCCTTCAATTAAGATAAAAAAAGCGAAAATAGTGTGGTAGTTAGCCAGTGTCGGCTAGTGAGGGTTTTTTGACATAGAACGTTTTGCAATATCAACGACGAATGTCAGCGCTTGGTCTTGCCAATCTGCGGTGGGTACTCGTGGTTATTAAGTCCATTCTCTCTCTCTCTCTCTCTCTCTCTCTCTAAGAGAAGATCTGTGCTCTGCAGTGGGATATTTATAGCTCACATAGAAAAACCTATTCATTTATACTAAAATGTGCTTATTGTAGATAGATAGAGAATACTTTATTACTTACTTTTAAAATGATTACTTAAGAATACTTAAAATTGCTTATATACTTCAACTAATAAATATATATTTTTTATTTTTTTTATTGTACATAATAAAGGAAATTACACAGATATTTCTTAAACTAAGAGTACAGACGGCGGCCTTATCAACAAAAGTGATCTCTTCCAGACAACCTTTGGATGGCCTGGAGCAATATATTGGATAAGGAAGTAGATGCACAAATAAATCAAAATATTTCAGATACATATGAATAAAACATGCTTCATTAAGAAAATTGGACCTAAGGCGATACAATACTTTTCTGCGTTGCTTTGAATAACAATACACGACTTCGATTATCTGCATCAAATTGATATTTTGGTTATTATTATATTCTCTAGTAACATTATTAAAAAAGCGGTGGTAGCTCAGTGGGTAGAACCATGGACTGGCAAGCGAGAGCCCCAAGTTCGATCCCGAGTGCGGGCATGTACCAATGACTTTGTTTAATTTCAAAGTTACGTACATTTGCGAATTTGTAGTCGCAATACCACACGCTAACGGTGAAGGAAAACATCGTGAGGAAACCCGCGGCTTGGTTGGCTCCGCACGTATTGACTAGTCTTTCCTGTGGGCTAGGCCGACTAAGCTGTCAGGATGGTATAGGTGCTGGGTAAGCCTACACCATCTATAAAACCATGTCCAAGGCACTACCGCGTCGGAGTGGTCCCTTCACCCATCTAGTGTGAGTGAAGATACCACTGGACGCTGTTTAAATCATCTCATTAAGTAGATGCAAAAGGCCAATATTATTATTATTAACATTATTATTGTCCGGCAAGCGAAATTGTGCTATTATTTTCTACCGGCCCCTTCAGGATACAAGCAGGAGTTTATGCATGTCAATTACATTAAAGAAGGCTATGAAATTGGGTTATACTATGTGACATATGACTCAATATCACAGCTTTATTATATCACCTTGTATGACTAATGATTGTACTAGGTTTTGTTTGTATATTTTAAATTGAGGGCGAATTCTTTTTACAATAATACCGAGCAAATTTTGTTTTACCAACTTTCTTATTTCGCTATGAAACAAATAGATTTTAAAAACCTATTTAGAGGCTAAAAATTCCACACATGCCAGGACTCGAACCCGCGACCTCTGACTAACCGTGCCAGCGCTCTCCCAACTGAGCTAATGAGCGACTACCTGGCATCAGTGAAATTTTGAACCTCTTTACAATACTCTTTGTATTACGTACAGTGTAATTGTAAAGAGGTTCGAAATTTCACTGATGCCGGTGAGTCGCCCATTAGCTCAGTCGCGGGTGCGAATCCCGGCATTGGGTGGAATTTTTAGCCTCTAAATAGGTTTTTAAAATTGTCCTTAGCACGGGTTAGAGCATTAAAAAAAAGAATATAATGTATTGAATCGTATCTTGTTTCCTAACGAAGCAAAATAATTGATGGATTTGGTTTTAATATTTGTCATAGAGTAAAATAGAGTAAGTCAAAAAAAAATTTGCTAGTAAAACAAAATGTTTACTTAATGAACGTCAAAGCTGTTATTAATACATTACACCTGAACCAGTTTATGTGACACTAATTACAAGATACCTTAGATACAAATAATAAGTCGTGCAAGGCGTTTTCCGTGTTTATAAATCGTCTCAAAAAACATTTCAACTCGAAAGAATTAACTCCAAAATGTGTATTTAACAACCCAATTTCTTTCAGAACAATAAACTGCGCTTATGTACATTCCCAGGACTTATTACATAAGCGAAATAGCCGTTCAAACAGAGCAGAGAGATTTACTCGCTCCACGTACACGAATACGGTACATTTTCCTTTGACATTCACATTCGTGACTGTACAGATAAAGTAGGTCTTTGAAATAAGTATAAGAAGATTGCGTAAGATTCGTTGGCTATAATATACAACTGCCCTTATAAACGTTAGATAACGAGATTAGCGTTGCTCTAATGACTTTCATGACAATGCATCGTATGGTTGAAGTGTTTTATTTGTTGTTTGTCTAATAGTGAGCGGTACAATGTTCTACCAGTGCTCACTACTAGACAAACAACTGGACTCACACGCGAAAGACACAGGTTTGACATACAGTGCGGGTATGTACCAATCGTCGTCGTCTTCAGGCTATACTAGTTCACTGCTGGACATTGCCCTCCCCTAAAGAGCGCCACGTTGTGCTATCATAGGAGGTAATGCCCATAATGCCCACGCTGGGCATGCGGGTTGGGATCGCAGTTCGGTGGAATTGTACTGCAGGGGGCGCTGCTGCCCACCCCCCGGTTTGTGTCCCTTAGTCGCCTTTTACGACACCCGCGGGAAGAATAGGGTAACTACTAATATGTAGTGGATAACAAAATAAAGAAATTAGTAATTGTTTCTTATCTAGACCAACATCTGCCAGTATTGTCTGAGGTGGCTCAGGACAGAAACCTCTGGACTGAATTGGGGGAGGCCTTTGCGCAGCCAAGGCTGGGATACAAAAATAAAATTGTACATTATGTGATGATTATTTGTGAAGCGCTCGTGGCCTAGGCGAACCGAGTGATTGAAATCAATCACTTGGTTAAGCAACAACAGGCGCGGTCAGGTACAGGATGGGTGAGCGTCCCGTCACTACCGCTAGTGGCACTTTTTCGAGCGCTTCCGTGCTTCGCAAGGCACGTTAAGCCGTTGGTGCCGGCTGTCATATAATGGCAGTCGTTAAGCCATGTCAGAGGCCTTATGGGCGGCTTGATGACTTTTGACAGTAAGGCCCGCCACTGTCTTACAATCCTGCACCAACCCGGACTTGGCCCCCGTGGTGGAGTATGGCCTAACCTTTCTGCGATGCAGGAAGAGACCCGTGCCCCAGCAGTGGGGACATACAAGGGTTGATAACGAATGTGTGAAGCGCTCGTGGCCTAGGCGAACCGAGTGACTGGAATCGATGACCTGTGTTAAGCAACAACAGGCGCGGTCAAGTGCAAGATGGGTGACCGTCCCGTGACTACCACTAGTGGCATTTTTCTGAGAGCTTCCGTGCTTTGCAAGGCACTTTAAGCCATTGGTGTCAGCTGTCATGTAATGGCAGTCGTTAAGCCATGTCAGAGCCTCATGGGCGGCTTCATAACTTCTGACAGTAAGGCTCGCCACGGTCTTAAAATCCTATACCAACCCGGACTTGGCCCCCGTGGTGGAGTATGGCCGAACCTTCCTGCTATGCAGGAAGTTATCCGTGCCCTAACAGTGGGGATAGACTAGGGTTGATATCGAATAACGATTACTTATTAACTAAAATTTAATTACTGTAGATTCCCGACTTTTTGACAACGTTGAAACGTTGCGTTGTCACGGCTAGACTGACTAGGGCAAGTGCAATTTTTTGCAGTGCAATTTTACCTAATAAATAATAGTGATTACCCGTTTTGATATATAACTAAGCAAAAATTGATTGCACTGCCGTTACAGCTCATCCACCTTTACTAACTTACGTCATGGGCGAATTTGCAACAGAGATAAAAACATAACATAAAGGTTGATGTACTAATGACATTTACAGATTTGCATCATCCATTTTCAAAGTAAATGGCGAGCGAGTTGGGCCAGAATTGGACCCAATAATTTACCAATTGGGTAACTGTGTTAAGAACCGAATGAAGTGTGTGTAATTGCACAGATTATTGATCGTAACTTGAGTTAATGGGTTGATTCGTTTACGTGAATATTTTTACCTCTTAGTCGCGGTGCTAGCGGAGCGGTAGAACGTCGGCTTCACGTTTGGGGGGTCGTGTGTTCGAATCCCGACATGTACCAATAAATTTATTTTCTAAGTTACGTATATTTGTGAAGTTGTGAAATGATATGAAAAGGTTTTATTCAAAGTAGCACAGAAACTGCGGCTTAATGAACGTTACAATTCAAACTATGTGTCCATTTCAAAATCTAGATCATTTAGGAGAAAAAATGGACAAAAAAACTCCTAACTTAGTCTTTTCAAAAGTCCTTAATTAACATAGTTTACATAATTATTTTAAACATAGAACTCATACATTGTACTGGCTTTCATTCCAGACCTCATTGTCATCTAAATAATCCTTTATTTAAAAACCTATTTAGAGGCTAAAAATTTCACCCATGCCGGGATTCGAACCCGCAACCTCTGGCTATCCGTACCAGCGCTCTACCAATTGAGCCAATGGGCGACTCACGGCATCAGTGAAATTTCGAACCTCTTTACAATATTCTCTGTATTACGTACAGGCAGCGACATCTGACTAAAGCAAATTGCATTACTTACAGCCCCGACTACCTACTTTGCAGTTAGGTTTTAACATCGGAACGATATCACTGTACCCACATGATTACACTATTTTTATTTTTAATGCACTAACCCGTGCTAAGGAACAAATTTAAAAACCTGCGCTGGTACGGATAGCCAGAGGTTGCGGGTTCGAATCCCGGCATGGGTGAAATTTTTAGCCTCTAAATAGGTTTTTAAATTTGTTCCTTAGCACGGGTTAGTGCATTAAAAATAAAAATAGTGTAATCCTTTATGTTATAGTAGCCCTTTTGGCACAAAGTGTGCTTAACATATTTTTTGAACCGCGATTCAGGCAAGCTTAATATATCTTCAGGGATTTTATCGATTTTATTGTAACGGTGCAAACCTCTTAACACCATTTTTTTTACGACTTCAGGTGTTGTTTTATTTTTAGATAGTATAATAAAATAGAAAAACTGGATAAACAACGGATAAGCAGGTAAAATAGTCAGATCTGTTGCAGATAGGAATGCTGAGTGCAAATAGGAATACTAATTATTATTAAGTTCTCTTTTCACTTAAATTTTTCTATGTGTGGTGTACTGTCACTACTTATCAGGGCCGTATGTGCAACATTCCGTGAGATGAGGTCCTGTTCGTCGCAAAACATTGATCTTCGTAAACTACAATCAAATCAGTTGTGTTCTCAGTGGGATGCTCTAAGGGATGTGTTAATTTACCTTATTCACTTGTGTATTTTACTATAAGATTATTTGTATGTGTAACTCATCCTGTTGTAACCCCAATAAATAAAATAAAAAATCTGGTCGGAGGGTAAAGTAGTAGTGAAAAATGAAGGAAATCGAAAAATGTGTGACGTACTTTAAATATTTGAAAATGATAGATAGAAAAAGAAATAAAAATGGTATAGTAGGAATAGCGCTCGCTAATATGAAAGGAGACATAGAGAGGAAACTTAAGCGTCTGAGAAGTTCACATATCTCAGCATTTGATATCGTCAAGCTTAGTACTAATAAAGTATTTAATAAAATATATTTTCAGTCTAATCTTGGGTTATGTGGATATTTTTTTAGGGTTCCGTACCTCAAAAGGAAAAAACGGAACCCTTATAGGATCACTTTGTTGTCCGTCTGTCCGTCCGTCCGTCTGTCAAGACCCTTTTTCTCAGGAACGCGTGGAGGTATGAAGCTGAAATTTATATCAATTACTCAGGTCTACTGTCCCTTGAAGCTGTGAAAAAATCAAACTTCTAAGCCAACGCAATCAAAAGATACAGCCGTTTATGCCGCAAATTTTCGACACTTGCAAGGGAATCAAAACCTACAGGGTGCTTCCCGTGAACTCAGAATCTTGAAATTTGGTACGAAGCAACGTCTTATAGCATAGATAAAGGAAAAATTACGAAAACCATAAATTTTTAGTTACATCACATAATATATTTTTTTTTAATAATTTTAAACTTACTACCCATTTCCTCATAAACGCGTAGAGGTATTAAATTGAAATTCATACCAAATACTCAGGTCTATAATACAGGTTTGTACGGAACCCTCGGTGCGCGAGTCTGACTCGCACTTGGCCGGTTTTTTTTTATGAAGTCTTAATCCCACTGCAGGGCACAGGACTTCTATCAGGTATAGAGTATGGTTTTAATTAAGTGGACGAGCTCTTTGGCGTAGCGGTAGCGCGTCTGCCTACCATGCGAGAGGTCCCGGGTTCGAATCCCGGCTGGGAACAAGCCCAGGTCTGGGATGTTTACATGTTTGTGATGTCGTTGTTTCTGGTTCCCACGACACAGGGTATCCTAGAGTATCCTAGGGGCCAGAAGCAATGTATGTGCTTGTATATGTAAATGTTATGTTAATTATCACGCGTGCCCACTGCGGATAGGCAATGTGAAGCATTGAGGTACCTATGTGAACACGATATTATAATAAAATGACTATGCAAGTCATTGAAATCGCAGAAGAGCTCGTAGTTTAGTCGAACCGAGTGATTGGAATCAATCACTTGAGTTAAGCAAAAACAAACGCGATCAGGTGCAGATTGGGTGACCGTCCCACAACCACCGCCAGTGGCATTTTTTCCGAGCACTTCGGTGCTTCGCAAGGCACGTTAAACCGTTGATTCCGGTTGTCATGTAATGGGGGCCAAGTCCGGGTTAGTGGATCCTCCACTAACCCGGACTTGGCCCCCGTGGTGGAGTATGACCTAACCTTCCTCCGACGCAAAAAAGACCCAGCAGTGGTGGACCCAGCCTTGTATGTCCCCAGTAGTGGGGACTTGTGTGTACGAGGATTCATATCAAATATCGAACATAGTCATAACAAGTTATATTTAAACATAAAAAACACACTTTAACATGATAAATATAAAACTATATAAAATGTTCTTAGGTATATAATAGGATTATTACTCTGAAGTCCGGTATAGTGTTTATGGATTCTGTGTTTAACACATTTAAAACACATCTTTTGACGGACAAGCTGCATTATTTATGAAAATGCAACCGGCCCACGGCCAAATACGACGTCGAATTAGCGAATCGGATTTTCGCAACTCGAAATCATCCGATAGCTGAAGCAACGGCTCTTGGCAAGCGAGACTTGTTAATTACTAATTGATTGGACATGTTTTTGTAACATTATTTTGTGTTAAACTATTGTGTATCGTAATTGGAGGTCACTTTGCGAGTAATGATCGTGTTGGTGCGCTGTAGGACGTCTAAGTTAAGATAAGATAAGATAAGAATATTCTTTATTGTACACACCAGAAAATAATTACAGAGACAACAGTTAAAGAAGAGGTACTATTGACGGCCTTATTGCTGAGAGATTGCAATAAGGCCATCGATTGCAGAAGGAGTAATTCCTTCAAAGATTGCAGAAGGAGTAATTCCTTCAAATGTTAACATTCGTGGTTTTCCTTTAATTTCTGACACTATATTATATTACTATATTTAACAAAAATTATCCTTACGACATAACCTTTCGATCGGTATGATAACACTAAAGGGTTGTTTTATGTATTGTTTTACTTAAATTGTTCATCTACCATATTCAAGGTTCCCTCCCTGTGGCATAGCCGTGGGACACCCTGTATAGCTGCTCACGACTGGATAACATCTGTCAAAGATCTGTCTGATAACATTTTGACAGTGGTTGATTTTTGTCACTTCTAATAGAATTTTAAGGCTTTGTGCTCTAGGGGACTTTTGGAAAACCGCATCGGCCAGTTCTTTTCGGCTCATATATTTTATTTTCCTATACTACTTAACGCTAGATGGCACAAGATCTTGAAGCTTGGAAAACCTGCAGTGGGCGTTAAATAACTGATGATGATACAATTTTACGCTAGAACTGGTGACTACAGATTGGCGCATATTTAAGCACTATCCTGTATGCGTGTTTTCACTGACCTTCTTTAATTGTTGCGTCAAGCAGACAAAGAATGCATCGCACTTAAAACCCGTTAACAGTTAAGTAACCTGGCCACTTACATAGCTCATGTAACTGGCTGCAAAACACCTATTAACCAATATTAAAAAGAAAACAAAACCAATTAGTCAAACAGATAACTTTGAATTTGGAATACGCTCGCCACGTTACTGGCCGGTTCGTCACCCTTTCCACAAGAAGAATAGAGTCTGATTTTCCCTGCTACAAATGAAATGGTAGTATGGAAAAAGTAAATCAGTAACGTAACAGAAAAGCCACCAACGTAACTCGTGCATTGGGTAATAGATAATTGAATGATGTCTTCGGAAAAAGACGTCGTTGTATGACGTGCATGTATTGTCTAGATATTTTTTGAGATTTGCTTCCACTCGGTATTTATTTGTGCAATGACATAATTTCCTTGTATCTTGATTCCTTTTTCCGGTATAACTTTATTGTTAATTAGACAGTATGTGTACGGAACATTGGTGTATTTTATAACGTTGACGGCGTGGTTTAGATTCTGACTGTCTTCTTCTTCAGGCTATATTATGTAGTCCACTGCTGGACATAGCCCTCCCCCAATGAGCGCCATAGCGCCCTGTCTTCAGCTTGCCGCATCCAGCATCTGCCTGCAGTTTTTCGTAGATCGTCGTCCCACCTGGTAGGAGGGCGTCCAACACTACGTACTCACTGGGTACTGTACATTTGTACAAATTGCATCACTCCCGGTTTCTCGTACACTAACAACCTGTTAATCTACTGTTAACAGTTGTCAGTTGCGCAAAGTGCACACAAAAAAAAAACAACTGGTAACTGTTAGTAGTAGATTAACAGGCTGTTATGTACGACAAAACGGGGGTCAGTGTGGGTGTATATCCATGTTTATGATGCCCTTAATTGGTTACTCTAGCACATTTGTCAATATCCTAGTTTGGGATTCCCATATCCTAGTTTGGGACCACGACAAAATTTGTCTTGGGTGGTAGCTTTTTATTTATATTTATTACAATTTATGTTTCTTATCCTTGGTTTGAGACTTTTCCGAAAAACGTCAACCACTATTCAACAATAGCCAAACAGAAAACACCGGAGTCAAGTCAACCGCAGACGAACACAGACAAAACGCAACTAAACTTATAAGCAAGACCAAATTAGTGGTTTATAAAAAAAAAACATGTAATTATCTAATATACTTAAGTCATAAATCGATCTATCATTGTGAGGAAAATCTCACTATCCCGTCTGTAATAGAAGCGCAATATAATTTATATGTCTGCAATTCGTTACGGTTTTGTATCTACTAGTTAAACACTGTATAATAACATCTTAAGCACATGAGTGCGTTTGTGTTTGCGATAATAACGGTTACATAACTTTTCTGGCACTGTTAAGTAACAATATTAGAACTCATTTCGTTCTGTATGAGTATATTATGTGTACAATGAATGCAAAGTGAAAATACGCCCAAGTAATTGAGACGAATACGTCTACAAAGAATCTGCTGTCATTTATTTTTGCACATCAAACACATTGTATTATGCAATGGGCTTAAGGCGCAGTCTCAAGAGGGAGCTCTATTATAAGCACATTAAAACCTCTTTAATTATCAATTTTATTTAATAATGAAGTTAGATGGTGAGTAGAGCTCGCGTCACTCACCATCTTTAAGCTCTTCGAATCAGAGCTAAACCTGGTTGGACTCTTCCGATAAAAAGAAAGTTTATTACAAATCAATAAAACCCTTATTATCCCTACTGCAAGGCGGTATTACACATGCTGAAATCTAGATAGTTTGAAAGCCGCGGTTATGTAATTAGTAATTCAACACGCCATCTATATTTGGGCTATTACTTTCAAATATAGACATATAAAAATTACTTAGGAAATCTTGTTTCCAGTTAAGAAATATTGCTTCAAAAAATTCTCGACAATTAGTACCGGCTCTCCGTCTGCCAGAACAATGACTCGCGGCGCGCTCGCACCGCTCCGGCAGACTTCGGATGGTTTTCAAAGAGTTTGTCGTGTGTGTCGAAATATTTTCGACTAGTGCCTTTTTACTATTCGTTATCAACCCTTGTTGTCCCCACTGCTGGGGCACGGGCGGGCCTTAGCCCGCCACTGTCTTACAATCTCTTTTTTTTTTTTTTTTGTTACCCAGGAGAAACCCCAATTACGGGTACCACTGGCTCGGGGGAGCACAGTGGTTATGTCGGACTCCCCGCCCTGAAAAGGGCGGTATTCCGACTAAAACTCCTGGGGTGTTCCTCCGCACTCGCATGGGACAGGGCCGCGGGAACGCGTTTGCACACTTCCGCGACCCCGTCTGCGGTTGCCCTTGCGGGCACTCCTCCAGGTGTCTTACAATCCTCCACCAACCCGGAGAAGACGACCAACCCACCAACCCAGAGAAGACGCCCTTATGGGCGGCTTGATAACTTTCTGTCAGATGTTATCAAGCCGCCCATAAGGCCTCTGACATGGCCTAACGACTGCCATTATATGACAGCCAGCACCAACGGCTTAACGTGCCTTGCGAAGCACCGAAGCGCTCGGAACAATGCCACTAGCGGTAGTCACGGGACGCTCACCCATCCCGTACCTGACCGTGTTGTTGCTTAACCAAGTGATTGATTCCAATCACTCGATTCGCCTAGGCCACGAGCGCTTCATTTCTTTTTACTATTACTACTTCGTAACAACCGACTTCATAAAAGAGGAAGTTATTAATTCGACGCGTATATTACTTTTGTTTTAATATTATTATATTTTTATTAAAGCAAACTAGTGTGTTTGTAATGCTGTGTGGTGCCGGCCTAGATAATAGCACCAACCCAAATTCTTCCCGCGGGTGTCGTAAAAGGCGACTAAGGGCCACGAACCGGGGGGTGGGCAGCAGCGCCCCCTGCAGTACAATTCCACCAAACTGCGATCCCCAACCCGCATGCCCAGCGTGGGGATTATGGGCATTACCCCCCAATGATGGCACAACCTTGCGCTATAGCGCTCATTAGGGGAGGGGTATGTCCAGCAGTGGACTAATATAGCCTGAAGAAGAAGAAGAAGTGTATTTGATAGCTATTTGAAGGCACATTCATATGGTTTTCAAACTCGCCAAAATCCATTGTGTATAAGAGAGAAACGTTTAAAGAGATAAGATTTTTAGACAAGTTGCTTAGCGGTGAGCACGAGTGGTGATTGAGCTCATACTCTTGCTCCGAGAGAAACCGTGTGCGCTACAGTAGAACGTTTATTACATTCTTCATGCAATCCACTCCATCCAAAGGTTGTCGGGAAGAGATCGCTCTTAGCGATAAGACCGCCAATTGTATAACATTACTTAGATTTAAGAAATCATGGTTGTATTCTTTTTTCTGGTTGTGCAATAAAGTGTTCTCTATCTAGATAGATATCTATCTACATTATTTAGTTTACCTATTGGATCTTAGTTATTTTGATATCGTAGCAAATGGATAAGTACTAATTATATCTTGATGGTTCTTGTTTTGTGCACCGTATGTCTAAGGTATGTCGGTATGTTTGTAAGGATCTAAAAACCTATTTAGAGGCTAAAAATTTCACCCATGCCGGTATTCGAACCCGCAACCTCTGGCTATCCGTGCCACGCTCTACCAATTGAGCCAATGGGCGACTCACGGCATCAGTGAAATTTCGAACCTCTTTAACCTCTTTTTCTTCGTTTGTAAGGATCTTTAAAGATACAAAGAAACTATGAAGGTATTCAACTTTAAACTCTATTGGGAGACATTATAAAGTCATTATTGACGACCTCTGTAGCGCAGCGGTAGCGAATCTGCCTACCATGCGAGAGGTCCCGGGTTCGATCCCCGTCTGGGGACAAAAAACCCCAGGCCTTGGATGTTAAAATTTTTGTGGTGTCGCTGTTTTAGGTACTTACGACACAGGGTATCCTAGTGTGGGACCAGAAGCAATGTATGTGCCTCTATGTAAATGTAAATTATTGTAATTAATTTGATGCGACTACTTTGCAATTTCATACAAATAAAATCAAAGTGTTTTATTCAAATTTACACAGAAATTGTGATTTATGGAACGTTACAAGAATAAGTTGGTGTCCATTTCAAAACCTACACTTGGAGAGTCATTTTGGAGAATCAATTGTCAAAAAAACTCCAAACTTTGTATTTTCAGCGTCTTTTAATCTTTAATTAACAGAGTTAAATCAGTAAATCAATTAAGCACAGAAGTCACCCAGTATGTACGGGAATTTTATAACTTTTAATCGAATTGCAATGCTTAGAAATAATACCAATTATTTTCGTGGTAAACGATAAAAAACTGTCAAAAAACACTACTAACGCTTTTGATTGACACATTTACGTAGTAAGCGTTTAGATTAAGAACGTCATTGCTAAATTAGTATTCATTTATTGTTAACGGCGCTTTGCAGCGATGAGTCTGAAGGCGACTGTTTGGAGTGGACAACACTAACGCTATGTTTTCAGCGATGTACTGTCATATCTATTGCTGTCTTTTTTTCTTTATCTGGTCATTTTGTTTCTTTCTTTTTTTGTCTCGTTAGGAAAAAAAATCTATTTACCAATAGGGATTCTTTAATAGCTTAAATTGTTATCAATCTTTGGGATGTGCCCAGTGCCTCTTCTTGCATCGCAGGAAGGTTAGGCCATACTCTACCACGGGGGCTAAGTCCGGGTTGGTGGAGTATTGTAAGACAGTGGCGCTGTCAGAAGGGTACTGTCAGAAGTTATCAAGCCGTTCATAAGGCCTCTGACATGGATTAACTACTACCATTATATGGCTAAACCTAGACGTAGCCGCATTTCGGGTTTTAGCTGTAACTTAGTATATATATATCAAAGGTTCTTAATATTGTAGACTTTTTGTCCGGATGTACTTACGGGTGTTGTTATATCGGAAGAGTCCGACCGACGGTTGTGTGAGACGAGCAACCGACGACCATTATTAAGCTCTGCGAATCGGAGCGAAACCTGGTCGGACTCTTCCGATATAACAACACCCGTAACTAGATCCGGACTAAAAGTGTACAATGTGTTGTGCTTACGAAAGTTTTAGTTCAAAATGTTCTTAATATTGTAACATGAAACGTTAGATACAGCGCTTAGAACAGCGGAGGTGTTACTGCAAATCGATTCGCATGTCATCGTCCAATAAACATCGTTAGGCTGATTTGTTTTCTTCCTTTTCTGTGCTGGTCTCTTCTACTTATGGAGTTAAAATTTACTGTCGTTCGGATTGAGACATCGTCGGTGTATTTTGTTTTGTAAGAATGTAAACTAATTGCTTAACTGATTGTAATATATTGTCGTTACACTTTTATATTATTTCAAAAACCCATTTAGAGGCCAAAAACTCCAGCCATGCCGGGACTCGAACCCGCGACCTCTGGCTATCCATGCCAGCATGGATAGCCAGAGGTTAACACGGGTTAGTGCATAAAAAAAGAATATAATTTTATATTATTTATTAAGTAGATAGCAGCTTTAGCTCAGTGGGTAGAACGATGGGCTCGGAAACGAGAGACCCAGGTTCGATTCCCAGTGCGGGCATGTACCAATGACTTTTTTTCTAAGCTATATATAGCAACACCAGTTGCTAGCTGTGAAGGAAAAAATCGTGAGGAAACCTGAGTGTCGAAGGTGTTAAAATACGTCAGCGCTTGAAATTGCCAATCCGCGTTGGGCACACGTGGTAATTAAGCCCACACTCTCTCTCCGAGAGAAGGCCTGTGCTCTAGTGGAACTTTTATGTGCAACATAAAAAACAATCAAGTGGATAGTTTATCTGATCTTGACTTGATAATTTATTAACTTATTTATTTCCTTGTATTCATTTTAATGCACTAACCCGTGCTAAGGACAATTGTAAAAACCTATTCAGAGGCTAAAAACTGAAATACAGAGAGTATTGTAAACAGGTTCGAAATTTCACTGATGCCGGTGAGTCGCCCATTAGCTCAGTTGGAAGAGCGCTGGCACGGATAGCCAGAAGTTGCGGGTTCGAATCCCGGCATGGATGGAATTTTTAGCCCCTAAATAGGTTTTTACTTATTTCCAATAGATTTTTTGTATTATCGTTACCGATAAACTTGTACATGTTAAATGGTAAATTGAGGCTTCGGTATCGGTGAGAGCCTGACATTCAAGGTGTCTCAGGTTCGATTCTGCCCCATGACTCTTTTTTTTAAGATACGTAGATTAATATGAGAATTTTTAAGAAAAAAAATATCATCGTGAGGAATCCTTGCTATTGTTATACAATGCCTCAACTTCATCACACATCACAGCCCACAACAGATTCTCAAGGTCAAATTATAGGTCAGATTCAGAAGGTTTTTAATTACCTATACTATTTTACTTAGTTTTAGTTTTAGCATTTTCAAATAGATTAATCTATAATATAAAAATGAATCGCTAAATGTGTTGGTAAGCGCAAGTCTCGAGAGCAGCTGAACCGATTTCGCTAATTATTTTTTTTAGAATATCCCTTGAAGTACGTGGATGGTTCTTACGGAGAGAAATTAAAAAATAAAATTAAAGAAACCACTGCTAGGCGGTACGAAGTTCGCTGGGTCAGCTAGTATGAAATAAAATTTAATTAAAAGGTTTTATTCATAGTAGCGCAGAGGTTGCGGCATAATGAACGTTACAATTCAAACTAGGTGTCCATTTCAAAATCTAGATCATTTTGGAAAAAATGGACAATAAAACTTCAAAAATAGTCTTTTCAAAGTCCTTAATTAACAGAGTTTACATAATTATTTTAAATACTATTTAATGCACATTTAATAGTTTTAAGATGTGTCGTGGTTTCTATTAAAACACCGTTAAGACGAAGATCAAGCTTTAACTCAGTCTTAAGAGTGTTTAAATGTAATAGAGTTTAATAAGTAAGTCAGTTTTGGATGATAAAGTTATTATTAAAATAATTATTTTAGTCGTAAACTTGTCAAAAGCATACATTTTCATATCATTGAAACGCTAAAATGTGCGAGCAAGACAGTTGACACCTTTTCTTTCACCAGACGTCACAGCCGCTTAAAGTACTTGCGTGTTAACTACAATGTTTGCGTACATTTATCTTACGGAGAGTATTCATTATATTGCAATGGAATTAATAAGGAAGCTCACACAAGACAATCACGCAAGCCAAACATCAACACATAAGTCTAGTGACACCGTACCCTCTATAAATATGTATTAAATTACAGGTCTCCAACGCCTCCAGTGGTTTATTTTACCGATTTCAGTTGACCTCTGTATCAGTATTGTGCTTTACCAAAGGGAGATCACCATAAGAATGAAGTGTAGCAAATTGTTAATGACCTACGTTTTATACTAATGGGAATAAAAAAGGAGATCATAATTGTTGGTCACTGCAAGAAAGTACTGATTATAGTTGAACTGGAAGTATGAAAATCAAAAAGTTTAAGTACATTATTTTTACGTGATTATCACTTTTACGGAATCTGCAATAAGAGCTACTGGTTGTAATTAAACAAATACGTAAAGCATTTACGTAATGAAACAGATTTTTCAATAATAAAGTAGGAAAATTGGTTACTTAATGAGTTTTGTGGCTATGGCTGTAGATATGTAATATTGATTTTTGTAGGTACTTCACTTAAATGTACCTACATACTTCTACATCCTTTAGATTGGTCCAAATGGAGTTTTTAAACTCGCATTTTGATGTTTGAATTTTGGCTATTTTGTATGTCGAGTTGCAGACAACATCTTAGATCAACTCTTATTATTATTTAAGCGTTAAAAATTACTTCTATTTTTTCATATTAAATCGAGAATAATTTAACATAAATGTACGTTTTGCAACTATTAAAATAGCGTTGGGAAAACGTACAATTTTACGTAATTTTATACCACGACACGCGCGCTCATTGTTCTCTAGTACAAAAGACATCAACGGGTGTGCTTGCAGAACGTGACTAGCAGAACTTAGTCGAGATTTTTTTTATTAGTTTCAAACAAACATTTATGTTTTATAATTATACTTACGTAAAATCACCTCTGTATCCCTGTAGCATAGGTAAACTTCAAGTTACCAGAGTGCTTAGTGCGAGTTTGACAGATCCAATAGAATAACTTTACTACCGCGTTAATCGAGCATCGAGTAGTGAGAATGAGTAAGTTAACCGTTCGAACTGGCAAAACGCTGTCACAGTACAACTCGCAGTCGCGTTTATTCGTGTTTTGGCTGGTAAACGTGTTCACTTCTCAACGTAAACCATTACAACTCGCACTCAGCAATTTTAATTCCCATACTTGTCGCTAGGTGGCGCTTCCTCGATGCCACAGAAATATGAGTTTACGTTAACGCGATCGAGTAGTTAAAAAACTCGCACTAAGCACTCAGCTGCTACTGATATAGCTCTATTTCTTAAACAGACATTTCATTCCTTTACGGCTTGGTTAAACCAATGCTGGTTGGTTTCGAAGCTATCGTCTTCACATTCTACAATGTAACATACATGATGGTACATGATTACGTACATTGTACACGTTACACTGCTGTATATCATAATATCTCAAACTACTTAGAAAACTAATAAAGATAGGATACACAAAATAAACCACATACTTGTTATAATGCTATCGAATGCTGCCGATAAAACATCTATTAAATTACTAAATTACTCTCGGTTTAAAATGAAAAAATAGAAGAAATTTAAAAACCTATTTAGAGGCTAAAAATTTCACCCATGCCGGGATTCGATCCCGCAACCTCTGGCTATCTGGCTAGGGCTAAAAAAATTTAGCCTCTAAATAGGATTTTAAATTTGTCCTTAGCACGGGTTAGTGCATTAAAAATAAAAATAGTATAATAGAAGAAATTTTTAACACTTAAATAATAATAAGAGTTGACTTAAGATGTTGTCTACAACTTGATATACAAAAGAGCCAAAATTTAAACATAAAAATGCGATAGTATTTCTTAATGATTTGCGATTCTCATGCATAGTTACATATTAAACGGGTCAAATCGCGATTATTTATTAGCTAAAACGTAATTACCTTATTTCCCAACGTGTCGGAAGCGCTGTAACTGCAACGCTGCCGAAACGTCGGGAAATATGGTAATTACGTTTTATCTAATAAATAATCGTGATTTGACCCGTTTAATATATAATTATAAAAACGCGAGTTTAAAAACTGCCTTGGGACCATTTTGAAGGAATGTAAGTAAATACAATTAAGTGAAGTACCTACAAAATTAAAACTGTTTTTATACGGATTTATGCTCGTTTATTACATTTTTACAATTTTCCGACGCTTCGGCACTTTTTCAGGTGCCGTGGTCCCAGATGACTACTGCTCGTATTAACCTTAGAAAATACTATAAGGACCTACAAATTCAATATTACATACCAACAGCCACAAAACTGTTAAAAGCGACGTAACAGCAAAGCGTTTTATAATTCACTTTTAAACTCAATCATCTGAAGTAACAGCGGACGCTTTTCCTTTTACGATGAAGCGTGAAATCCATCTCTGCGTCACTTCCTAGCTGCAACGGGTTTGATCCCGTTAGGCCTTTGTATAAAATAACATTGACTTTTGCATCTACGTAATGAAATTAAATGAAAACTTGAAATGAAATGGTTTTATTCAAAGTAGCGCAGAAACTGTGGCG
Source organism: Yponomeuta sedellus (assembly GCA_934045075.1). NCBI lineage: Eukaryota > Metazoa > Arthropoda > Insecta > Lepidoptera > Yponomeutidae > Yponomeuta > Yponomeuta sedellus. The sequence continues at coordinate 10,113,934 of OW203744.1, read as the reverse complement.
TAATGAACGTTACAATTCAAACTAGGTGTCCATTTTTAAATAAAAATAATTTTGGATTAAAAATGAACAAAAGACTCCAAACCTAACCTTTTTAAAGACCTTAATTAATTATTCCATACAACAGTTGATCAATCTTTTGGACTTAGTAGACCCAGATGTAATGTTGTGTGTACGAGAGTATGCACAGAAAAAAAAATGAATAACTTAACCCTGGAAAAACAGAAACTAACTTAATTTTGTCATTTTTATTTATTTATTTACCAAAGCGACAGAACTAATTAATAAATATTCATAGCTATAAATATAATTTATCTAAGGCCGAATACGAGCTTTTTTATATTAACATACTTGGAGACAGGCATTATTATTTACAAACTCTAAAGAGAAAAAAACAAACAAAACCTAACAAACAGACTTTGAAATACTAAAAATCAAGCAAACAGAATATTGAAATTAGATAACAGCTCTTTTGCAAGGATTAGTATGACTTTCAGCTACGGATAGTTAGCTCAAGTCTGGAAAATTTAACCTTTACGTATGGAAAAACATAAACTAACGATGGTCATGCAGACAACCGCTCTGTTTATACGATTAAACTGACATTCAGCAATAGTGTACTCAGGCGTTAGTATTACGCGAGAGCACATTCACTTTCAAACAGCTGCCCATTGTAGCTTTAGAGTCCCTGGTCACCTCTGGATACGTACTGTTATGTTTTATCGGACGGGCACCCAGAAAAATCAGGCTGTAAATGCCATCGGACTGGCTATGCTATCTACAATTGGTTTTATACTTGTAGCTTACTTAGTGTGGAATTCTTTTTCCTTCATTCTCGGTCTTGAGCCTCTAATGCGGGTTTTAGATTCTTGAGATTCTTTTTAATCTCGGTCCAAGTCAGTAAGCTAAAAAAGTATTTAGCTGACTTGGGCTGTAGTTAGTGAAAGTTAATAACCTTAGTCTGTTGTTAGTATTGACTAAATTGCAGTGGTTTAATACGTCGTTGTTGGAATCTATCGTAGTAGATTCTCTAGGCTCTAAGATGCAAATACAATTGCCTCTTTCGCTCATTCAATAAATGCAGCAACCGTTAACGCAGCAACAAATTTCATTGACAACTTGCAAGAAGTGAAAATCACTACAATAAAGGTCACTGTGAAATATGATATTTTTAATATCCTAGACAGATTTGACTAAACTAAAGCGCGAAGAATTGTAAGGCGCAAACGGTCGGGCTCAAATAGAAAAATTGTCTCGCACACTGACAATTGGGCCTGATATTCGTCCGTGCCAAATCAAAGAATATTTATTTTGATCGAGTTATTTGTCGGGCATTATACATATTATTAATAAAAGAGATTTTTGATGATGCGTAACGGATCCACATAACTGTAACAAATCTACAGCATTACCACGTCCATACTTGTTAGTTCATTTCTAGCACAAAAGCTTTGTTATACAAATACCCCAATTCATCGGAAGAGTTTAAAGTCTTCATTTGGATGCGTGAAAATTGAGTCCCTATACAACATCTAAGCAAACAATGCACGGTTTTGTGCTTCAACATACCTTGTATAGAACACTTTCTCAAACCTGCTTCTAACCTTGCTCTCGCAAGCTTGCAATTCCTACGTACGTGTTTACGCACACTCCATCTTATAATCTAGTAAATGAGCCCTATTTTACGCTTTAAACTCCGACCAGCAGGCGTCTGCCGCTACACGTACCTACCTACATGCAATCGGGGAACCCTTTCTGGTCTAAGATTTTGTAGTCATGAGCATAAACGATGCATAAATCATCTGCAATGGATGTAAATACACATTTTTTTATGAGCCCTATTTTTTCATTGAATTCTCAATCATTCAAAGGAAGGAAAAAATCCAGGAAGAAGCAAACCTGGAGAACCAAAGATATCATTTGCACAACTAACGAAAGAGATTTGAATCGATTATCAGTTCCTTGTCTGTATTGGCAACCTCAAAAAGATTGATAGCCGAATTGGTTGCCAACCTCCAATAGGACACGACACATTTTTTTGCTTTCTTTTTCTTGCAATATGTCCTACCATTAAGCTATAATTTTGGCTTCATTGTCGAAGAAGAAGAATTCTCGATACTATTGTACAAAATACCTTTACACAATAGTACCAACACTGTCTGACACTATAAATACTATTTTGTAACAGGGAAGAAAAGCATCGCGGATGATGTTTAGGCAATGGAAGATAAAGACGGAAGTGATAGGAACTTAGGTGGTCATGCAATTACCTATAATGCATCTAAAATTTGGTATAATGTCAGACTAGTGCCTTCGCCAAATGTCTTCGCCAGGGACGATTTCGGGTCATTCCTACTATTTATTGAAATTACAGAAACATTACATTGAACGTTTACATGTTTTTGATGTCGCTGTTTCTGGTTCCCACGACACAGAGTATCGTAGTGTGAAGCCAGAAGCAATGTATGTGTCTGTATGTAAATGTTAAAAATATTTTGTTACGTAGTAAGTAGTTCTTACAAGTAGTTTTCTTCAATAAATTGAGCAGTAAAAAGAGTATTGAAAAAAACTATACTACAAATAATTTTAACAAAGATCTTTGATTACATGATCGCACCTCGGGTCTCATTGGCGTCGTGACTACGCACGAACTACGAACTTTAGAAGCAAAATTAATACATATCATCTCGACCGCGCCGATTTAGCTTCAAATTAACTGTCGGGCAATATTGGGGGTTTAAAAAATCCTTTCTAAATTGGAGGCCAGTCGCGAGCGATCTACTGATATTGCGAGCCAGCCGATCTAATTGCCAACCTCTTGTAAAATTACTATAACTTGCCACCCGCTTCTTACGCCACGCCACACACATCGCCTTCCGGCCACTATGTCACATGCGTTTCGTTTCCTACAGTAATTTCGCAAAGTATATAATAATCGCGCCCGCACTCGGATGCTCATATAGGTCATGGGCCTTTGGTCTTATGGTAAATATGATTTGTGTAACCATACTGTGTTTGACCGCATACCTAACACTTGCACATAAGTAATCTTCTCGTAAAGACAAGCTTGTTTATTTGGTATCGGTTGTATCAGCAGCGCTCTTGGCCTAGTCGATCCGAGTGATTGGAATCAATCACTTGAGTTAAGCTACAACAGGCGCGGTAAGGTGCAGGATGGGTGAACATCCCGTGACTACCGCTAGTGGCAAGGCACGTTAATTCGTTGGTGCCGGCTGTCTTATTATTTGTACAATATACCATAATATTGTCACTAAAAATGTTTGTGATGACGGTCGCCAAAATTATATATAATTATTTTTATATATAGGCACAACATAACCTTAATTCACATGAATGATTATTATTATATGCTAACAAAACATAAACTATATAAATCCGCAACAGTATCGTCATATCGTATAAAATAATATTATTAAATTAACTTTAATTTAATTCCATATAAACCCGTGCATCACAGAATGTTTAGGCCATATGCCACCACGGGGGCCAAGTCCGGGTTGGTGGAGTGGATTTAATGGATTTGATGTGAATTTTTGTGATTTCATAAATGCAATATTATCTAGCCGCTCTCGGAAATCTATTCGAAAACTCTTTTTTCGCAATAAAAAGTCTTATAAAAATCGTGTGCTCGGGAGCCCTACCTTAAGAAGCAGTTGCCCCGTAAGCCTCTACGTTGTAAACGAATTGAACTGAAGTGACTCTTTTGCCTATTCTTAGTCTGTGAGTTGACCATAAAGAAATAAAATAATGCATAATGGTAGGTGGTTGTATGTCTGTGCGTGTGTGTCGTTGTGGAAGTGACACAGTTATTGCGTTTGTAAGGTGGGGCGCGGTGAAACTGCACGTTTCAGTTTGAGCGACGTTTTGACTAGAACAATTACGTTTTTCCGCGTTCTGTTTGTGACCTTATTATTATTCTTATTTGCTAATAGTAACATATTTTGGCAGAGCAAAATCGATATCTCCACTGCTGGGGCACGGGTCTCTTAGTGTATCGTAGGAAGGTTAGGCCATACTCCACCACAGGGGCCAAGTCCGGGTTAGGGCCAGGTCAGAAGTTATCAAGCCGCCCATAAGGCCACTGACATGGCTTAGTGACTGCCATTACATGACAGCCGCCAACTTTATTGTGCTTAACGGGCAGAGCAAAAACCAGATTAGAACCATTTTTCCTATGAAGATACCATAACATAAATTTCCTACTGAAGAGCTTAGACCTCCCTCCTTTTAGACCAAGATTAAAGGAAATGAAATAAATATTTCTCACTATATTAATTTACGATATAAAAATCTTGTGTCATATCGGCCTCCTCCGGAATGGCTTCTCATTTTTGTGCATATTTAAGGTTTGAGAATAGGTCGTGGGTTAATTAAAATAGCAAAACAACGTTTTCGTGCTCAGCTGTGATATGTCAGTGATAATACTCGTACGGAAGTAACTATAAATACATTTATAATATACAATGATTATTTGCGAATTGAGAATTGATTTTACCTCCTAAACAAGGCATAAAACTGTATTTTAGGAGACAGTGTTCGACCAAGAAGATTTTTAGCCTTTTGTCACCTTTGAAAACGTCCGCAAGAACTTGGCAATATCATCGCACCATTGTCTTTTCGAAATGCTCCCTTTCTCGCTAGTCAGTGGTACCCTCTCGGTGGCAAACTTGCCCACCTTTGAGTGAAACTATTTACATTATATTATTCACATTTACATAGCACGTGCCTAGTTCACGAGAGAGTAATTCAAGAGTGGTTAAATGCTCGTATTTAAAGAATGAATGAAAATATATATTTAAAAAAAAAATATATTTTCATTTACCCAATCGGTGGCAAATCTTGCAAGTTTCACGCAAAGCTTAAGTGGGCTTTGCGTGAGACTTATTTACTTATTAGCACGCGCCTATTTTACGAGACAATAATTGAAGGGGGGTCAAAGGTTTTCATTTAAAGATAAAAAATACTGAAGCTTGCAATTCTATCTTTTCCTATTATTAACCAGCAACCGGGGTTACGGGTAAGTGCGCGCAAGCACACGCAGTTCCTTAGCAGGATGAATAGCAAAAGATTTAGTTAAATCAGGCTCGTTTTTCATTTGCATGGAAAAAGTCATTAAAATGTCGGAATATAAAATATCAAATACCTTGTTCCTTACCAAGGTCTGTACCACGTGGTCTGTACCCTGTGTCTCAGGACACTGACTCTGCTTTGGGACATTATTATAACTATTAGAGCCATCGCCCACGACGATTTTCATACGTGCTTCTGAATCGCATTTTTTGACACTTTTGAGAAGCGATGCAAACGCACTATTACATAGCATGTGCTTTGGCATTTTTACGGAAGCGTTGTAAACGCGCGCGTGAATCGCGTTTCAAAGTAGCCGTGGGCGTTGTATCTTAACGCTGTATTGTTACTGTTGTTTCTTTAAACGATTTACAAGAGCCAATCTGGTGTAAGCGATAAAGTTAAAGGACCTTACCTGTAAGCCATTGTGTGGTACGAAGCCACAATGCCTGCACTCCTCTCAACATTATTATCCACTAGACTTGACGGTGCTAACTAATTGTAATATAAGTTGTTATAATCCCTATTGTACCGCTGAGATTGAGCCCAACTTGTGTAGCTTTTGGTGGGTGTAATGGCGTTATTAATTGGAACAAACTTTTGTTTCTTGGTTGGAAAAGTAAGATAAGATAAGAATATTCTTTATTGTACACTGGAAAAACAAATACAAAACAATTGCAAATATACATAGTACAATTGGCGGCCTTATTGCTAAAAGCAATTTCTTCCAGATAACCTTACGATGGAAAGTTGCTGAAGGAAATTAGAAAGACGGGTAGCCAGTGCAAATTTGAATATTGATATGTATGTACTTATACTTAATAATAATACACTTACATACCGTTACTTATATAAATTTATAATTTATTATAAACACACACATATAATAAACACACTTATAATAAAGTTCTCCATAAGACAAGGAAAGTAATAACCTACATACAAGAGGACAAAATTTTAATGACTATACTGATAAATAAAGATCACGAACTCTGCTAATAATCTAAGTAATGGTATTAATAAATAAGAATTCTCAATTGGCAGTCGTCCAATCCGTGGATTGTATTTCAAATAATTTAAATGTCTTTGCGATTTCTTTTATAACAATTTTATTGTCCCTATCCGTTTTTGTCTGGTGCTTTTTACTATTTGATTGGATCAATCACAGCTTTATTTATTTACCCTACAAGTTCATGTTGTTAACGTAGCTTCTTCTTTTTCTTTACAGGTAAATTGCATCAATTGGCTGCACGACGACGGGTGAATGGTGACTCATTTCCAGGTGGGAATTATTTCTCTGGCAAAAGTACTCCAATGTGGAATACATAATTACGTTCCTTAAATTACCAATGACTGGAGGGTTATTATAACGTTATTTCCATTATTGCAAACAATGAAGTGTTATCTATCAAGGTAGTGTGGTAACAGAACCTGCAATATCTGTCACAAAATGTTGGTGATTATAAAGATTAACCCCGGGTTACGAACCTGACAGTGAAACTAGCCCACCGATTGCATGTCACTCAGCGAGCTATGGAAAGGTGTATGCTCGGAATCTCGTTAAGGGACAAAGTCCGGAACGAGATCATCCGACAAAAAACCAAAGTCACTGACGTAGTTCAGAAGTGTAGCAGGCTGAAGTGGCCGTGGGCTGGTCACATCTGTCGCAGAACCGATGATCGTTGGAGCAGACGGGTTCTCGAATGGAGACCACAACTCGGCAAGCGTAGTGTAGGACGCCCTCCGGCCAGATGGACCGACGACCTGAAAAAGGTGGCTGGTGGTGACTGGATGGCGAAAACGGGAGATCGGGTCTTGTGGCGCACCCTGGGGGAGGCTTATGTCCAGCAGTGGACTGCAATAGGCTGAAATGATGATGAATGACTAACCGTACAACATACGAGTGTGTAGTAATTCATAATGATTCGCGATACTCATACATAGTTACAAAATGAAACGGGTCCAATCGCGATTATTTATTAGGTAAAACGTAATTACCTTATTTCCCGACGCTTCGGCAGCGTTACAGTTGCCGTGGACTCGGGGAGACCGAAGTGGCTCGTACAGTCAATAATTATTATGTGTAGTCAGTGGCCACTTTTAATTTATCTAATAAATAATTGCGACTAAACCCGTTACATATATAAAACTATACACAAGAATGTAGGTTAGCAATTAGTCTCCACCAAAGAAAAGGTGGTGGGTTCAATTTCCGCAGGAGGCCGTTGCGCTTAATTTGTACAAATCGGTTCAGTCTAGGCGTATTTCTCTTGTGGCGAGCACATGTCAACTCTGCGCGCGCACTACAAACTCCAACATTCCTGCATCGCGCAATCAAAGTGTTTCAATGACATACCATAAATATAACGTCCTTCTAACAATAGTCAGACCGGCCGTCCCCAGGCATACGATCTGCCTGGCGGAAAATTTCCCTTTATAGTGGAAGAGCACGATCACCCGCTCTTCCCTATACTCTGATTGAGAAGTCCTTGCCTGGTTACCATAGCACAGGGTATACTAGTTTGGGACCAGGGACTAGTGATTGCGTTGTATGGAGGTTATTAAAACTTCTTCCCTGCAAGACGAAGTATAACTTAAGTTACAAGCCACGCCCTTGTTGACATTCTATGAAACTTCCGGAATTAAGGTGAATACGTGTTACCTAATCAACAATCGTGATTAGACCCGCTTAATATGTACCTAAAGTCTGTTTACCCTAACTTGTCCAATTTAGTAAACAAGATTCTAACCTCAAAATTTGATGAAGTCATTTGATTTAATTAAAACTGTTTTTATACGGATTTCACTCGTTTATTTCACTTCTTACGATTTTCCGACGTTTCGGCACTTTTACAGGTGCCGTGGTCTCGGATAACTATGAGGTGACAGGCGTCTTTTCGAAAGCATTAACTGTTAGTTTACTACCCTCGGTCATTCATTTGATGCCGAAACTAGGAATTTTATCGCAAGTTTATGTACTTTGTTCATTTAAATTGGCAACGTGTTATCTAAAATAGTATCCCAGGTTGCTTCATTAATGGTAATATGGTAGTTTTTTAAACTAAAAAGTCACATTTTACCGGTGAAATCTTGTTTACGAAAATAGACAAGTAAGGATAAATAAACTGTAAATTTTATACCTTCTGTGACTTCTAATAAGTAAATTCTGACCCAACTGGCGTTGTGTATGCTCATTTTGATAATATACGCGATAAGTGCTATTTTTGAGTACCGCATCTTTTCTCATCATTATTAATTAAATTGTATTTGTATATTTATGTAATATAGTAAAAAATATTTTTGTTATCGGTGTATGTACTCGTTTTTTTTTACTTATATTTAAGTATGAAATTATTACAATATGGTGATGTACCGCGCGTGGAACCGTCATGGGACAGGCGCTGTCTGTAAATCAGTGCTAGGGAATAATACCCTCGGCAGTATGCTGAGTCAGCTGCGTATTGCAGCAGCAGAGACACACCGTGACCCGCAAATGTTTTGTTAATTAATTTATTTTGTGGTGTCTCATAACTGTTGCTGTAATAAACGTGTTTTCTTTCTTTCTTTTCTTTCATCTGTTTTTCGGTGAGGTCAGCCCTTGAGTCCAGAGCAAGATCGCACCACATCTTGCTCTCGCTACTTTACAATGGGCTTGTCTCATGTCGTATCCGAGCAGACACTTTCTATGCGGGCACAATGGCGCGGGCACACGTAAAAACTGTGCGTGTGTGTATGTGAGTTAGGGATCTGGCGTGAAGCATGCGGTACTTGATAAGCAAGTAATTTTGGTGTCGTTTGGCTGATCATCTTGTAAAAAACCTAGGGAAATTTGCTTGTGGTCTTGTGACGTATTTTGGAAAACAGTCACTGAAAACAGTTAATGAACGCCAAAGATGTTAGTTTCACAATTTATAGATTATGTGAATGAATGAATAAATGAAAATTATTTATTGCACCAAAACATAATTTGTACGAAGGCGAGCTTAATACTAGATAGTATTTTCTTCCAGCTAACACACGATGGGGCGGACAGTGGTAGGGGTAGTGCCACTAAACAATATAATATAGGAGTGATTTACTACATAAACTAGGTTAACTACATAATAAAACTATAGTTTAGATACACATACGTATATTAAGTAGTACGAAAAATATAAAATGATACTTAAAAACATATTTACTGCAATCTACATATATACTAATAGTCAATATTTAATAACATACTATACTATTATAATATAATACTACATATATACTGCATAACTCTATTGAAGCCCAAAGTAATGAGTAAAGCTATTGTGGAAAAGAAATTAAGAAACTCCACATTTATGGCCGAGGACAGAGAGAAAAGCGTGTCTTAGGAGAGGTCTATGAGGTGGACGAGTAGGGGCTGATTGAATGATTGATATAAATTTGACCTAGAAAAAATAGACGTATCAACGTAGGTAGCTGAAAACAGTAGAGGTAACTAATACATCGAACTATACGATTTGGTATAGTTGTAGCCACCCATATGGCCTTATGGGCGGCTTGACAACTGCTGATAGTAAGGCCCACCACAGTATTACTATCCTCCACCAACCCCGATTCGGCTCCCGTGGTAGAGTATGGCCTAACCTTCCTTCGCGGGAAGATTAGCCCGTACTCCACTCCTGCATCGCTGCAGGAAGAGACCCATTCCCCAGCAGTGGGGACTTACATAAAAGTGCTATGTTATCCGTAATAGTAGATATAGTTTGTTTTTTAAATTTTCTGTTTCGGTGTTCAATAATTTTCCATGTTGTGTTACAATATTTATATTAACAATTTTAATTAGTTGTAAGTTTTATGATGTACCAAGTGTTAGTTTATCCATTGTAGTAGCTAGATTAGGCAACTAATTGTTAGTTAATGTTCCTGCACTATCGAATTAGGCAAGCCTGTAATGGTAATGTGATGTATATACAAAATAAATAAATGAGGAAAAATAAATACCAAGGGTTGATGTCATACGTTGTATTGAAACTCATTGAAAATATTGCACTTTCCTGTCGATCGGTCATGGCTAGACTGCATACACTACCTTTATTGCTAATGATAAGACTGATCGTAAAACTAATAGGCAATGCGTCCTATGCACTCGGAAATAACTAACTATAGAGTAGCAAAGATAGAGAGTTTTCTACGGAACCATAAAACATGTATAATATGCCTGGAATAATCTCTTCCAGCAAGTTGATAATCTCATCAGATTTATCGCTTACTTGTCACATAAAACACGTTTGGATTGGATTATGATGTGAAGAAATACTCACGTATACTGCAAGTAAGAAATTTTCCCCTAAACATCGCATTCAGGAAGGATCGATTTTTAATCGTCTTCCTCTTTTTCTTCTTGAGGCTATACTAGTCCACTGCTGGACATAGCCCTCCCTTAATGGGCGCCATAGCGCTCTGACTTTAACTTGCCGCATCCAGCATCTGACTGCAGTTTTTCACAGATCGTCATCCCACCTGGTCGGAGGGCGCCCTACACTATGCCGAGCCGAGTCGCGGTCTCCATCGAGAACACGTTTACTCCAACGGTGTCGGTTCTTCGCAAGATGTGGCCAGCCCACTGCCACTTCTGCTCGCTAATTCTCTGAGCTATGTCGATGACTTTGGTTCTCTGTCGAATGGATTAGTTACGAGTCCTATCCTTCAGAGAAACTCCAAGCGTAACTCTCTCTATAGCTCGCTGAGCTACTTTGATTTGGTGGACCAACCCTTTCGAATTAAATTTTTTTAATAAATGACTATACTATCATGCATGCTGATAACCCATAGATGGCTTACGTGACTAATATAGATAGTCATCCGTCTTGATTATATAACTTTTTACGTGTACATCTGTGTGCAAAATTTTAATATCGACTTTGTCGAGTCTTTGAAGAGTATGTGGCTCAATGTTACTATCCCGTATCAGTTATCGACTAAAATGCAGTATCCACTGTGTGATAGATATTACGCCTCATATCTATACAATAGAGCCGAAAATTCCGCTTTCGCACATAGATGTAGGTGAAAAATTACATGGGCCGCGTTTTGTATAACTATAATGAACAATTTATTATGAAATTCGATGTACATTGCGTTGGAGCGTTGGAGCGGTGGTAGCGGAACGGTGTAGAACGCCGGCCTCTCAATCGGGAGGTCGTGGGTTCAAACAATGGCATGTACCAATGACTTTGTTTTCTAAGTTATGTACATTTGTGAAATTATAGTAGCAATACCACTCGCCGATTTGAAGGAAAACATCGTAAGGAAACCCTAGTGTCTGAAGTGTTAGCGAACCTCAGCGCTTGCTACATACAATGGCCCAACTATGAGGCTAAGTGCGGAAATCTCGAAAATGTACATTGCGTTGCTAGCTAGTAAAATTAGTCGTTCTACTTGTTAACCTGTGGATTGATCGGCTATGCAGTTAGAATTGTCACAGAAAACTATGAATTGTAGATCTAAATGGGGTCTTGAAATGGGGCTTTCAATAAAGTTACCACTTGTCGAAGTTTTGTCTGCAATATATTCGTATTATGACACACCATTTTTTTGGATGCATATTTGCGAATTTTGTTGCACCCAGTATATTTTTAATAGCTTAGGCATATTGTTCATTGATTTTTTAAGGTTCTATCTATTTACGAGTGGAAGAGAGAGGAAACCTCTGTGTTCGGAAAATAAGACACATTCAATACACTTTTTTTTAATTTGCCCACGCACAATAAATGAATCAAATTCCAGATTAAAACATTAAGACACGCGTCTAAGTGACGAATTGACGTCAAATTAAACACCGAACCTCCATTGTGCTTGAAAACCGCCGTGACATTTCAACTCCGCCCAAAAACCCGACTCTCAAGAACGTGCGACGCGTGCGCGCGTTTCCAAAGGCATTGTTTGTCCTACAATTACGACATTGGGCTACGGGCGGCGAGACAAACTGTGTTAGAAATATTGTTGCGGCTACGCTGTGTTGAGATTTTGGACGTGTTTGTTCATTTTGGGTGATGCAAAATAAGCTTACTTACAGTCTGTTAGGTTTTAGAATATACCTCGGGCTCTAGATTAGGCTGCGGTTTTCGCCGAAAGCACACGAGTCTAATACTACTTCCTGCTCTGTATTAAACATTTCTTCACTATTTTGAAAAGTTATGTAAAGTGATGTGTTGTATTAGTTCGAATATTTCTATTACACGAATATACCCGATTCTATTCGATAGTAGCCGAGGTATATTGTAAAAGCTAACAGACTGACAGTAAGCTTATTTTGTATCACTTGGGTGATACAAAATAATCAACAAAACCGTCCAAAATCTCAACACAGCGTATTTATAACACAGTTTGTCTCGTTCATTTTAGTAAAAAGATTCTGCCGATGAAGTATCACTTTATTGTCGAAAACTGCCGTATTCCCTTAAATGAAGTAACCTGGGACACTATTTTAAATAACACGTTAATAAAGTTCATTAACTTGCGAGAAAATAAAAATTTGGTCATCAAATGTCCATTTTTGAGGTTAGACAATTTGTTTGGGTAAAACGTTCTTGCTCACGATGTGTTCCTTTACAGTTAACTTCTATAACTTCACAAATGTAGACAGCTTAGAAAACATAGTCATTGGTACATGCCCACACTGGGAATCGAACCTGGGTCTCGCTTCGAGTCCTTGTTCTGCTCACTGGGCTACCGCCTCTCTATTGCTTAGTTATACTTAGGCACAATGGAAACCACATCAACATTTACCATGCACTCTATTCCTTTATGCTATGTAATGGGTTACTTTCCAACTAAAATGTAAAGGTTGACAAAATTATAACTGAATTGGAACAAAGTATAACGTACTGATTCCTGGTTGACTTTCCTAGGAAGTTATCAACATTACTCTCTGCAGATAAATATAGAGGGGTAATTAAATTAGATCACACAGGCGGTAGTGAGCTAAAATTACGTCATGCCTAGCTATTATAACCCAGTACAATACCCGGCAAATAACTTGAACAAATTAAATTGACTTCGACTGAATGAAAATCGTGTCTTATTTGCGGAGGACGCGTGGTCTGACTTGGAATTCACCAGATTTTTGTAGAATCAAAAATACAAATAATAAAAAAATCTTTGCCTTTAAGTGTACATCGCTAACTCATTCCCACAGTGTGTGTTCTGTTCAAGTTATCTGTCGGTAATAATAATAATGTAAGAGAATATTTTATACTTAAATTTTGTAAACGCATGTGGCCGTAGTCGAACAGAGTGATTGGAACTAATCACTTGCGTTAAACAAAAATAGGCGCAGTCAGGTGTAGGATGGGTGACCGTCCCGCGACTACCGCTAGTGGCTTTGTTTCCGAGCGCTTCCGTGCTTCGCAAGGCACGCTAAGGCGTTGGTGCTGGCTGTCGTGTACTGGCAGTCATTATGCCATGTCAGAAGCCTTATGGGCGGCTTGATAACTTCTGACAGTAAGGCCCGCCACTGTCTCACAATCCTCCACCAACCCGGACTTGGCCCCCGTGGTGGAGTATAGCCGAACCTTCCTGCGATGCAGGAAGGTTCGGCTGAGTCTAAATTTTTTCGATAAGCTCTTTCTATTGAAATTTGGAGTGAATAATATTGTGATTCGGAACCTACTTTAGGTACCATGCCGTACTATGACGCAAACCAGATAATGAGCGCGAAAATTGCACTTAATTACCTTTGGCGCGCTTTCTAAACAGCACAAAGCCACGTCTTCTTTTAGAGCAGTCCCTAAACAAAATGTGCAGCTAGGATTAAGTAAAGTTTAGGTAACACTAGATTTTAATTAGGTTTTTGTTGCGCCAGTTCCTTCATTCACTTATTAACCCAGAAATTCTGATTGCAAAAGTAAAGTCCACGCTAATCTGACTTCTCTTTTGTAGAATGACTCTTTTGTATAACATAACATAATAATAAAATTTTACATACTGGCACATACATTGATTCTGGCCCCATACTAGGATACCCTGTGTCGTGGGAACCAGAAACAACGACATCACAAACATGTAAACATCCAAGATTTGGGCTTTTTTTTTGTCCCCAGCCGGGATTCGAACCCGGAAATTCTTGCATGGTAGGCAGACGCGCTACCACTACGCCACAGAGCTCGTCGTTATTAATAGCATTTTGTTGTTGGTCTTCAGGAACCTTAAATTATTTTCTACTGTATTATTATAAAGTTCACTAGCAGGGCTCTAACAGGATCCTGAATGTGACTGGAGAAAAAGTTGACTGTCATATTTTTAGGCACTGGATCTTATTTTAAATTATTTACTAGGTGAGTAAACGTGAACCAAGGTTATCGACATAACTCAGAGAATTATCGAGCTGAAGTGGCAGTGGGCTGGCCATATCTCGCGAAGAACCGACAACCGTTGGAGTAAACGTGTTCTTGAGTGGAGACCGCGACTCGGCAAACGTAGTGTAGGACGTCCTCCGACCAGGTGGGATGACGATCTGCGAAAAACTGTCGACAGATGCTGTATGCGGCAAGCTGAAGACAGGGCGCTATGGCGCTCATTAGGGAGGGCTATGTCCAGCAGTGGACTACATAATATAGCCTGAAGAAGAAGAACAGGTGACAATCACATAAAAATACAAAATTAAAAGTTTATGGAACTGATGAAAGTTTATCTGTATGCATATGCGCGGATGCACTAAATATTTAAATTAATTAAGCCTCTCTATTACATAGGTTTTAGTTACAAATTTAATTTTAAAAAAAATGCTTAGAACGTGTTACATTATGGTGATAGCTTTTTAAATACGATCTCACATCCTGGTGGGTGTAATAGAACATGCAATGTTTAAAAAAATGTATTTACGTATATAAAATGTCAGAATACCATTATGAAATATAAATAAGTATGGTAGTAACATCTACCATTTTGATATAATGTAATGTCGAAATTAAATAATTTAAATGTCACTTGCATTGAATTACATAAGTAGAATAAATGTTATTAGTACAGGTTAAGACTTCCTTTTAATAATGTTTTTTTAATATGTATTTCTTCTGAAATAAATATATTAATAATAATAAAAAAAGTTAAACAAAACTCATGTTCTTTAGCAGCCGGTAAAAATTAAGGAGGAATAATTTCCACTATTTTCCCAAACTACCACTATTTTCATAAAAAACCAAATCCAAATAAAAACTATAAATGCGTTTTTTATCTTTACTTCTGTAAGAAAACGTTCATGTCATAAACGTAAAAATTGGTGTGATTTTATAAACTCAGGAAAAAAGTTGACTTTTGCATCTACGTAATGAAGCGATTTATGCAGTGTCCCTTCACCCACACTAAGTAGGTGAAGGGACCACTCGGACGCTGCTGTGCCTTGGCCACTGTTTTTTTAGATGGAGCAGGCTTGCCCAGCACCTATACCATCCTGACAGCTAAGTAACATTACAAATAAAGAAATCCAGTAAAGTAGACTCCCACAGAATGCAGTAAGCAGAAGAAGAATAGTTGTACCATCATGGGGGGGGGGTAATGCCCATAATACCCACGATGGGCATGCGGGTTGGGGATCGCAGATTGGTGTAATTGTACTGCAGGGGGCGCTGCTGCCAACCCCCTGGTTTGTCCCTTCGTCGCCTTTTACGATACGCGCGGGAAGAATTTGCTATGCTTGGGTTGGTGCTATTCTTTAGACCGACATCACGCAGCAGAAGAGAAGAAGAATAGTGTTTGTCATTCATCACAATTAAGCCCACACAACTCTCTCTCTAAGAGGAGGCCTATGCCCTGTAGCGGGACGTTTATAGGCTATATAAAAAATATATCAGAAAACAATTACAGAGAATTTTAAAACCTATTTAGAGGCTAAAAATTCCACCCATGCCGGAATTCGAACCCGCAACCTCTGGCTATCCGTGCCAGCGCTCTTCCAATTGAGCTAATGGGCGACTCACCGGCGTCAGTGAAATTTCGAACCTCTTTACACTGTTCTCTGTATTACGTACAGGCAGCGACATCTGGCTTAAGTAAATTGCATCACTTACAGCCCCGACTACCTACTTTCGCCCATTAGCTCAATCGGAAGAGCGCTGGTACGGATAGCCAGAGTTTGCGGTTTCGAATTCCGGCATGGGTGGAATTTTTAGCCTCGAAATAGGTTTCTTAAATTGTCCTTAGCACCGGGTTAGTGCATTAAAAATAAAAATACTATAATTACAGAGAAGATATGTAATAGTAAAGGTGTAGTCGAGAACACAGCAACCTTTACAGACCTGCACGATACCCAAGAGGTTTGCACCATTACAAAGTGACTACTTTGTAATGGTGCAAACCTCTTTACACCATTTTCTTGATATTTCTTTCTATCGTTTTCAAAATTTAAAATTGCTTCACCCTTTTTTGGGATTTCCTTAGTTTAAGGCACTACTACTTTACGTTTCAACTAGACCCGACCACATAAAACGTCCTTTTTATGCTTATTATGTTTTTATCAAGTTTTCTGTTTATATTATAAATTAAATAAATAAAACACATCTATAATATAAAAAATGAATCGCTGAATGTGCTGGTAAGCGCAAATCTCGAGAGCAGCTGAACGGATTTCGCTAATTCTTTTTTTTAATACTCCTTGAAGTACCAGGATGGTTCTTACGGGGACAAATAGAAACAAAAATTAAAGAATCGACTTCGCTGGGTCAGCTAGTTATAAAAGAAACACAGAGTTGAAGTCGTTCCAGTTTATTATTTATAAAACGTTTAACAACTGCACAACTTTACGGGCGACTAAATGTAAAGTTTGACCTGCAGTCGAGTATACTTGTCTAGCCCTGACGCGCGGTCACGGCCGCTGAGCACATCGCGACGAATAAATACACCTCTTACATCACAGTTTGACAGCTCAAATGGCGGATTTTATAAGTAAAACAAAAAAAACGGCCATGCGCAAGTCGAACTCGTGTACGAAGAGTTCTTATCGATAATAGGAAGGATTATCGATATCAACCTTTGTATGTCCCCACTGTTGGGGCACGGGTCTCTTCCTGCATCGCAGGAAGGTTAGGCCATACACCACCACGGGGGCCAAGTCCGGGTTGGTGGAGGGTTGTAAGACAGTGGCGGGTCTTACTTTCAGCAGTTATCAAGCCGCCCATGAGGCCTCTGACATGGGTTAACGAATGCCATTACATGACAGCCGGCACCAACGGCTTAACATTATATTACGTTTTAAGGAGATAAAACCATATTATAAAACAGTTATGATGTTTTTCCAGTTTAATTGCCATTTTGTTTAAGATCTCTAACTTATGTTTTCATTTTCCTCTAAGTCTCTATCAGGGATTTTGGAAAGGGTCTCAAATTACCAGTCACCAGTTCACCACACGATGACGTCAACGGCAACCTGACATGTCATAAATTTAGTGAGAAATCACACAAGGTCCCCGTAAACAATATTCAAACAATGTCAAATGAAACAACACAATAGTTTGTATACAGCGTTTCAGATAACTATTCCTTGCATGACAACATATCCTTAGGCCTGTATCCCAGAGGGGTAAGCGAAGACCAGTGACTGCCGCTTGCCACGATCCTGACAGATCACCTTCGCTTCATCAACTTTCATTTAATATGATTATGCATATTTTTTTAGATTATTGTCAATAATGTGTCTAAGAAAACTTAAGACAAGTCCATACCAACAAATCCATCTCTCACCGAAAAAAAATGTATGTCTAAAATGGCAAAGCATGCAGGACACAACATAAAATGTACCATCTTTCAATACGCATGCTTGACAAATAACAATCTTTTATCTTTATCTTTAACTCCATTAGTCGTTGCTTAGTATCGCACACACGCATAGGTAATATTTCCATAGAATAGTGTAATAATGTACTTATCTCGCTTATTTATTAGGGCTTAATCACCACGCGTGCCCACCGCGGATTGGCAGTTTCAAACGCTGAGGTATTTGAACACCTCAGACACTCAGATTTCCTCGCGATGTTTTCCTTCACAGTTAACGAGTGATATTCCTACTATAATTTCACAAATATACATAACTTAGAAAACAAAGTCGTTGGTACATGGCGGGGTTTTATTATTTAATACTATTGATATCAACCCTTTGGATGTCCCCACTGCTGGGGCCCGAGTCTCTTCCTGCATCGCAGCGAGGTTAGGCCACACTCCACCACGCGGCCAAGTCCGGGTTGGTTGAGAATTAATACTAAAACTGAAATAAATAATCTAGAGAACTTTGGTCTGGTACCGTGTATACAAGGATTTACTTAACTCTAATAAGATTTCTTGGAGTTAAAGCCTTCCTTATTATGCTATACTTACTAAGAAGTGGGAAACAGTAATATTTGTCACCTTGTACCTTAGATGTACCTTATTACTTAGAAAAACTCAGTTTCACGACGAGATAGACATTATAAATAACTTGCAATACACAATCATTTGTTTTGGGGGGAGAGTCACTAAAATGCATAGTTGTTCAGTAGAGTCATATAAGCCCGGTAATGGTCGTTTCATTAACACTATCGGTAGTCTCCTAACCAATCGCATTGCTATAGTGCTACCCGTGTTACTTAACTTGGCGCCTCGCGCCATTCGATCATGTTCGCGAGAGATCCCTTTTTAATTAGCGCGAGTTACACCTCTGTTAAACCCATGATATTGTACTGCTATTGCTTTGTAGACTACCAAATTGAGGCAAATAACTACCACTGTCGTGCTTATATCATTCTATTGGAAAACTATGTAAGTATTAGACTCTTGGTCTCAAACTAGGAGCCACCGTGCTATGGTAACCAGAAAAGGACGGAGCCCCCAGTGGGAAGCGAACTGGGCTGCCATCGCTTCTGACTGGTCCCTTCAACCATCTAGTGTGAATTAAGGTGCCACTGGACGGTGTATAAAAAATCTCATTACGTAAATACACAGGCTAAAGTTGTTTTTTCTGTGAGCGGAGATCTGGGCCATGCAGTGGTACCAAACATTTTAAAGCTATCGAAAAGTTATTAACAAGCTTGTTTTACACATTGAATTAGATTCATACAGATCGATTGAGTGTGAATGGGGGTCAATATCAATCCATAATGTGGCGCTAACGTCAGGTCAACGTCATAACGCCCATAAATCGGCCACTAAGGAAGAATGTCAATAGTGGAATATTTGATATACTTGTTAGAACCTAGCAATGTTGCTGCACTGGTGACCGATGATGTCATGTGAACAGTATGGCGCGTGGGTGACCGAGAGTGCGTGTGCGCATTCGCTACATTGCGTAATAACAAACGTAACCCACATGGGTATGTGTGTTTGTGTGTTTCGAGGTCGTTGACACTGATATCATATATATTTTTTTATAAAGTCACCCCTAGATTAAGGCTTAGTACAGTTGACTGCACATTTAACATAGCATATGTGGACTCTTAGTTAGAATATTTTCGGGGCTTAATCGCGTAGTAATTAAGCGTAAAAGTCGCATGGCTTATCGTCCGACATTGTCAGTGTAGTGTGCCGCAACACTGATAGTGCTGTGTGATGGCTGATTGAGGGTCTGAAACCTCATCTGCCGAAGATGCGAACGGGTGCCAGCCATCAGTCTTCTCGTGACCACGATGACTGTAACGTCGTCGAAACGTCGAGGTAAAATAGCAGTAAATTACTACGCGATTAAGCCCCGAAAATATTTTATGTGTACAAGTCGCGAAAGTTTAAAATATGTTATGTGTGTACTCTATTGAGTTACATTAGATGTTTGCATCTATAATCTGAATGTTGATTTTATGTCGATTGTACGCACAGCTGATTAAACTATACTTTAGGCACAGGTATAGATGCAGATACATGATTTAGGTTACCCTAGTTTTGGTTTGAGGCGTTAGGTGTTGTTGTAAGAAAGCTGTAGATAGATAAGATACGAATATTCTTTATATTTGTTCTGCTTGAATAAGTAATAACTAAAAATTTAATTAAAAAAAATACAATATTCTCTGTATTACGTACAGGCAGCTGTGATGTCAAGTGATGATATAATAATATAATAAACATAACTAATGTTTTAATTGCGCGATTTCATCGCGGCTGGATAATCCACTGATTTGGATTTTAATTAAACGCACCAAGTCACTGTTACATATTAAATACTAACCAAAGACAAAGTTCTATATTTATTGCTAGTAACATAACACTGGACCACGTTGTCTGTTTTATTAAATAAAAATTTAAGGTGGATTCATAATTTTTTAAATAAAAATGTTGCTTCTGAGCTTGGGTGTTCGTTTCATAAAATGGGGTCAAGTCACTTGTTATTGACCGGATAAAACCATTATTTAACCTTCATTGCATCAATATTCGGACTGGTTTCAGTCACATGCTCGCCAACCGCGATAAACTCAATTTGTAGTATTGCTTCGAAAAGAGATTGTCTTGAGACTTTGAAACCTACCAGCGTCGGCTTCTGGATTCGCGCGGTAGAAAAAGCGCGGTACAATTATTTAACGAAAATGCGCTGTAAACTCGTGTTTTTAGCCGACTGGGGCGGAGCCCATGGATGATATCACGCATGACATTATGTATGTATGTATGTATGTATGTATGTATGTATGTATGTATGTATGTATGTATGTATGTATGTATGTATGTATGTATGTATGTATGTATGTATGTATGTATGTATGTATGTATGTATGTATGTATGTATGTATGTATGTATGTATGTATGTATGTATGTATGTATGTATGTATGTATGTATGTATGTACGTACGTACGTACGTACGTACATACATAGATGCCATTGTAAACTATACTTATGTGCCATAAAATTGTTAATAAATAAAAAAATAATCTTTATGCCAAAATTAATCCAAATTTTCTTCTATCTACGATTCCTTAAAACACACCATAAACGCCGTATAAATAGTCTGTAGTAGTGACTTTAACGAAAGACCTAAGCAGAGACTGTTCAACTTTTGAGCACTCTGATACAACATGTTTGGTTTGATGCTTATTTTTTATCGCAAGACGTATACTACACTCAATCGTACTTGAATTCGTAAGTAACTTTTGCTTTGAAGAAGCGTGCGTTTCCCATTTCTGCTTATCTC
This sequence comes from Yponomeuta sedellus, assembly GCA_934045075.1. Taxonomy (NCBI): domain Eukaryota; kingdom Metazoa; phylum Arthropoda; class Insecta; order Lepidoptera; family Yponomeutidae; genus Yponomeuta; species Yponomeuta sedellus. Next base: position 10,092,739 of record OW203744.1, on the reverse strand, counting down.
AACCGAAAATTAGTTATAAAAAATGTTGGCTAACGCAACGTAAACAGACTAGAGCCGCGCCACGCACGCTCGTCGATCTGAAAAGTGAAAACGGAACTAAATATCGAGAATACGACACACCTCGGGGTATAGTTAGTTCGCGTAACTATACGATACTGTAAATATTGCACTTTATTGCAACCGCGAGTTTAGTAAGAGCCTTTTCACTTTTTTTCATGTAGCCTATATACGTGCTACTGGTGGACACAGGCCTTCTCTCGGAGAGAGAGAAAGAGAGAGAGAGAGAGATATATATAAATTAAAATAGCCTTTATTTGCCTGTTAAAAAAATACTATTACATTTATAGTAACTTGCATCATTAGTACTTTACTCTGCAGTTTAGGTTTTACATCGGAATGATATCGTTGTACCCAGATGATATTATCATGTGGGAATAGCGGTATCATTCCGGTACTCGGGGCTGCAAATGATGCAAATTACTTCAGCCAGATGTTGCTGCACGTACGTAATACAGAGAGTATTGTAAAGAGGTTCGAAATTTCACTGATGCCGGTAAGTCGCCCATTAGCTCAGTTGGAAGAGCGATGGCACAGTTAGCGAGAGGTCGCGGGTTCGAGTCCTGGCATGGGTAGAACCAGCATCAGTGAAATTTCAAACCTCTTTATAATACTCTCTGTATTACTCTGTATTGCTGCCTGTACGTAATACATAGAGTATTGTAAAGAGGTTCGAAATTTCACTGATGCTGGTTAGTCGCCTGTTGGTTCAGTTGGGAGAGTGCTGGCACGGTTAGCCAGAGGTCGCGGGTTGGAGTCCCGGCATGGGTGGAATTTTCAGCCTCTAAATGGGTTTTTAAAACATATGATTTTTTCGTTTTGTGTGACAACAAAAGCTACCAATTAAAATGTTTAAGTAGTGCAGCGTTGATAACGTGTTACAACATTTCGAGGTCACCGAAAGATGGACCTTCTATCGCATTTGGAGCACATTTTTAATTCATTGTCATTGCAATTTCACACACCTACGTCCTACGCACACGCTTTGAACAAACAATCGATGACTATCAATACGATTTGTCACGGTATTGGATTATCCCTTTTTTGTATTATTTTTGTCATGTCATGAAGAAACCTTCACAGGGATTATACTGCAGGAGACACGCTAAGAAAACAAAAGCATATTGATTGACTAGACGGTCTAGCGGCAGCACGTTTGATTACCAAAACAGGGATTATCGGTTTGATACCCGCTGAGAGCAGGTTGTGCTCAGTGGGTTTTCTAATTCGTTCTCTTCAAATACGGTTGTTGTTCTTTTAGGTGCGTCGAACTATATGTCTAGGAAGAGTGGTCTTATCTCTGTTCACTTTTCAATTCTGAGCGCGCTCTACATTGTCATTCCATTATTCCCGCATCGCTCAAGCAAAATGTTTCACGTTTCATAAATATAACTGCTGTGTGGTGTCGGCCTAGAGAATAGAACCAATCCAATTCTTCCCGCGGGTGTCGTAAAAGGCGACTAAGGGACACAAACCGGGGGGTGGGCAGCAGCGCCCCCTGCAGTACAATTACACCGAATTGCTATCCCCAACCCACATGCCCAGCGTGGGAATTATGGGCATTACCCCTTATGATAGCCAAACGTGGCGCTTTTTAGGGGAGGGCTATTTCCAGCAGTGGACTAGTATAGCCAGACGACCAAATATAACTGCCGATAAACAACAGTCGAACGTGCCGTCCTTTTTCATATGATCTGTGTGGCGGAAAACATTCCTTTGTAATGAAATAATACGAGCACCCGCTCTGCCCTGTAGTGATGACAGACACCCTTTTTCCTCTCGCTTCATTAGGTTCACTATAATCAACACACCGACTACCTGGTCCTGATGGTGATCTCCCCCAGCCCCTTGGCACGGCAGCCACACAGCAACAGCACACGTTGCCAGTGGTACAGCAGCCATCACTTGTATCTACCACATGCAATGTGGCTCTTCATGGTACTATTATTATTATTCTATAATATAAAAATTAGTCACTGAATTTGTTGGTAAGCTCAAATCTCGAGAGCAGCTGAACCGATTACGCTAATTCTTTTTTTAGAATATTCCTTGAAGTACGAGGATGGTTCTTATGGAGGGAAAAAATAATAATAAATCGACTTTTTTGAACTAAAACTTTCGTAAGCAGAACACATTGTGAGACGAGCAACCGAGGCCCATAATCCCCACGCTGGGCACGCGGGTTGGGGATCGCAGCTTGGTGGAATTGTACTGCAGATGCAGGGGGCGCTGCTGCCCACCCCCCGGTTTGTGTCCCTTAGTCGCCTTTTACGACACCCGCGGGAAGAATTTAGGTTGGTGCTATTCTCGAGGCCGACACCATACAGCAATTAATATTATTAGTATTTTTATATTTTAGTCATTCGGCTGCCCATTTCTGAGCGAAGCCCTCCCCCAGGTATTCCCATTCTCTGTTGATAGTTTTTCTCGACCATGTCGGTCCAACGTCTTTTATTACTATATAAGAATGATAGATGATATATTACTATATATCATCTATCAATCTTCTGTTCGGTTTTCCAATACTTCTTTTCCCATCTGTTGGATACCATTCTGTTACACGTTTTGGCCATCTACGAGTATATGCCTTGCAGGAAATTTCCCTTTATAATGGAAGAGCAAGATCACCCGCACTTACTTATGTATCTATAGGAATAAAAACTACTACTGTCTAGGTACTATCGCACATAAATCATGATTTTTCTGACTCTTTCTGGTACGACAACACACGCATGACAGTATAATGCTCAACCCATCTATGGTAAACATTAAACACAGGTTTTCTCTAAGGTTACTCAGTCCATCCGCTTTGCAAAAAATCTATTGTTTCGATATAACCGCGCGAGTTTCAATACACAACCTTATCTATTCCGGATACCTAATGTATGGCATGTAATTTTTTAACACTCGACTAATATTTCCTCAATAATGTTACTGATAAATAAGATTGCCAATATGGTGACCTCTGTACTTGAGGATTTAAATTGATAAGTAAACGACTAGTTACGTCTTCTTTTGGGCATAAAACTACAACGCATTTTAGTCTTGAACAATGCGAAACAGTAAATAGTTTATCAAAAATGTAAATGACGGCAATAAAGTTATTAGCAACTGGAAGTTCTGGCTTGATGCCCATTTCAAATGACGCAACACAAAATTGTTAAGTTATGTTTTTGTAACTGTTGTTTCATTGAATAAGTATTGAGAAATTTATTGACCTCAGATCAAAGGCAATCAGGCAAAAAAAACGTTAATTTCAGCCACCACGGTATATTGGTTCATATTTCAATCATACATGATGGAGGTCTATATCCGGGAGACAAATATTCAAATAACTGATTCGGGAATTAAGTTACGAATATTATATGGGTAATCCGAAGAAATTGCTTTTAGCAATAAGGCCGCCAATTGTACTTTGTATCTATACATGTTTTATAATATGTGCTCAGGTATACAATAAAGAATATTCTTATCTTATCTTAATCCTTTTCATAATTTTTTTACGTACTTACTCGTATTCGATTAAAATTTACCATTGAAACATGGTCCACGATTTTTGGTTTACCAGCTGTAAAATGTATTAACAATAATAATATATACAGAATTTTTTTTTCTGAACCAAACCAATCATTTATCGGTCTGGGTATTTTTCAATGTTTGTAGTGTCCGTGCCTGGATACCAAAGACTTATTTATGGGCAGGTATGGCAGGACGTGGCAAGTAGCAAACAATGATCTCTGCCTGCCCCTGCGAGTGTAACGTAACGTAACGTAACGTAACGTAACGTAACGTAACGTAACGTAACGTAATGTAATGTAATGTGTAATGTAATGTAATGCAAAGCAATGCAATGTAATGTATGTTGTTTAGTGTGTTTCGTTCTGAACGTTGTTACATTTTTATTTTTAATAAATATAATTTTATAAATAAATAGATACATAGAGAAATCATTTATACTCGTAAGACACACACACGTATACAAAGCCTTAGAATATAACTACTAGTCACAGCGCGAAGAAAGCATAAATAAAACAGTAGCAGACATGAGTAAGTCTGGTGCGCTCTGGGCAACAATCAGCGAGTGCCTTACGCTGATTGGCAAATTCTTTCAGGTACACGGTGTAATGTACCTGGACATTGTAGGCACTGGACTAACATTTGTCAGTCAGTCAGTCCGGTTACCCACAAAATACTCCAGACACTATCTATGTACACATAGACAGTTTTTTTTTTGTATTTGTATTTGACCTAGAAAGTTCTTTGCTCAAATCTTTTTCTGAACTTCCTCTTATGCCATCGCTCGCCAACTTCTCGACCCCACGCGGCACGAGGCAACGACATCGACCGGTTGTGCCAACACGGAAACGGTAGACCCGCTGGAATATATTTTCGTGCAGCGTTTTACCGAGAAATGGCATTGTCCTTTCTTGTGCTGCAACCTGTTTGATCGTTCTGCTTGGCCCTCCCCTTCTTCATAGTCTTGACGTCCACTCACTGAGTTTGTTCAGGTGATGCTTCTTTTTCTTCTTTTCGTGTCAGCGATTCGACCAGTATATATTTTTCCTGCCCAATAGTTGGCTACTGCAATTGCAGCAGCGTTGGCCTCTGTTAGGTCCTCCAGAGTGCAGGTGTAAGGGCACAATGGGCATTGGAGCAGGTGCACCATGGATTGCGATGAGGCTCCACAATCACATTGCTCCTACTTTGGTGCAATATAACCCCAGGTGATGCTGATTGGCCGATTTCCAGAAAAACTCGACAACCCGGGTGATGGAACGGTGTAACCTACCATTTTTGCTTTTGGTTTTCAATCTGTCTATATAATTTATAACTCCAAATTATCTTTTTTTTAATTACGTGTTCCACTCTATAGTCTACAGTTTTTTAAATAAACACTATATTTTGGAAGTCTAATTAATTTTATTAATTTAATTTTATTTTTATTTGACCCTATCAATTTTAAAACTCTGGAATAAAACAGTTCACTTTATGATTGAAACCACACATCCATTTTCATGACATAAATACGGATTAAGTTGCTTGATTTACTTTGTTTCTACTTACAGATTTAATAAGTCAATAATGTTTCGTGCTTACGAAATGTTTGGTTCTAAAATTAAATTTTTGTTTTGATTCAAATCTATGCCGTCTCTTTTCTGCAAAATTATCAACCTCACGGCAGTGACGTCAAAATCTGTGTCTTACGCCCTGCTTCCTTAATCTGAGGTGTCAACCTTATCACACCTCACATCACATTTACGTACAGGCACATACATTGGTTCTGGCCCCACACTAGGATACCCTGTGTTATGGGAACCAGAAACAACGACATCACAAGCATGTAAACATCCAAGATCAGGGGTATGGGGTACCTACTCATAGATTAAATTATTTCCTTTCTCTGAGGTTTTGCTTCAATGGTCTCTTGCTGGGCTTTAACAATTTTTTTTTATTTATTTAATCAGGTTGGAATGTTTTATAACTTTTATAATAATAAATAAACTCTGGAACGACTTCAGGTGTGGTTTTATTTGTAGATTTAGTATAATATTTTAATAAAACAGAAAAACTGGATAAAAACGGATAAGCAGGTAAAAAGTCAGATCTGGTCAAAGGGTAAAGGGTAAAACCACTACTAAGTGGTGAAAAATTAGGGAAATCGAAGAATGTGTCGTACATAATTTAAATATTTGAAAATGATAGATAGAAAATAAATAAAAATGGTGTGAAGAGGTTTGCACCGTTACAAGGTTTATCAACAGTATATACATCCTTACGTGCTAACAATTTTTATGAAGTTATGTTGAACTAGATGTAAAACTAATTATAGAGAAACACAGCATGCATAACAAAAGTAGATGTCTACGTACCTACAGCTACACTTATTTGTTCGGACGGTTTTTTATCCCGCAAATCTGAACCTGGGTAGTAAGTCTAGTATTAAAAACCTATTGAGAGGCAAAAAAATTCACCCATGCCGGGATTCGAACCCGCGACCTCTGGCTATCCGTGCCAGCGCTCTTTCCAACTGAGCTAATGGGCGACTCACCCTTCCCATGAGTCGCCCATTAGATCCTGAATCATTCAAATCCCGGCATGGGTGGAATTTTTAGCCTCTAAATAGGTTTTTAAAATTGTTCTTAGCTCAGGTTAGGGCATTAAAAATAAAAATAGTATAGTAAGTCTAGTCGTTAATGCGCAAGAGTCGTTAGGTCCAATCTGAGGGCCCAATGGAGACGAGCCCCGTCCAGTACATCGACCCTCCTCTCGTTTTGTTTATTTACTCCAACCTGCAAGTGTGAAATACTCTTTTCGGGGTCAATGTTTTTGGGAGAACAGGCCCGGTCGTCTAAAGGGGTCAGTGGCTTTGTTTATATGCGCTTAGGCAGTAATTAATGGGCATGCGTTTTCTCGACGCCTACAACGTTTCATTTTTATGAGGCTTTGCTTAGTAAGATGCTTAATTAATTTCTTGCAGAATGTTTTTTTTGTTTTAGTAACCAAATTATAAGATACATGGTATTTTATGCCACACGAATGTCGTTGTATGTAAGTAAACAATTTTTGAACGGTTACTCTACTCTAACTTGAGTTTTTGGTTTTATTCCTTGAATTAAGACATATCAACTCAATAAAATCAAAAGAATTTTATATCAACGTAAAGAATTTACATTCTGCTTGCTGAATGTTAATGTCCAATGTAAAATATAAGCCACTGCCGCGCTGTAATGTAGAGGAGAAGAAGGCAGGGGAGAAAAAAAACTCTACTTGAACATCTTTTCTCAAGTCTTCATCTTTTCTCATCTCAAACATCAAACCTCTTAAAAAATTGTTATATTGGAGTAATTATCATTTAAGTAAACCTCCCATAAAACAATCTCTGTGCATAACTTGGAGGTATATTTCGACACAACGTCTTTATTATCGATCAAAAATCTCGATGGCATTGTCTGTACGTTACATACGTACTAGACGAATGTGATCCGAGCACGACCCAATTGATCGACAGATAGCGGCGCCCGCGCAGCGTTTGTCGAATTGTCACGTAGATCCGCGGCGCGCGTGCGATCGGAAGTGAGCGGGAGTCGAACCCGGGCCGGCCTTGGGCTGATCCGATTGCCACACTATCAGGGGCGCTACCGAGCTCCGCGTGTGAAAATACGCATGCAGGTATTTGTAGGAATCAACTCACGCCTAGTTGCACGTTTTAATGAGTCTGATCGGAATTTTACTTATTAGGCAGGCTTCGGGCCAGAGGCCTTAGGGCGGCTTGAAAACTTCTGGCAGTAAGCCAGCCACTAGTCTCGCAAGCCTCCACCAACCCGGACTTGGTCCCCGTGGTGGAGTATGGCCTATACCTTGCTGAGGGAAGAGACCCGTGCCCTCAGTGGAGACATAATGGGTTAATGTTGATGATGAGGCAGACTTCTAGTCAAAAATGTTACGTTCAAAAAACTGAAATTTAAAATTTAAAAACCTATTTAGAGGCTAAAAATTTCACCCATGCCCGGACTCGAACCCGCAACCTCTGGCTATCCGTACCAGCGCTCTACCAATTGAGTAATTGTTATTTAATTGCTCAATTGGTAGAGCGCTGGTACGGAGGGAAGAGACCCGTGCCCTCAGTGGAGACATAATGGGTTAATGTTGATGATGAGGCAGACTTCTAGTCAAAAATGTTACGTTCAAAAAACTGAAATTTAAAATTTAAAAACCTATTTAGAGGCTAAAAATTTCACCCATGCCGGGACTCGAACCCGCAACCTCTGGCTATCCGTACCAGCGCTCTACCAATTGAGCAATTAAATAACAATTACTCAATTGGTAGAGCGCTGGTACGGATAGCCAGAGGTTGCGGGTTCGAGTCCGGGCATGGGTGAAATTTTTAGCCTCTAAATAGGTTTTTAAATTTGTTCCTTAGCACGGGTTAGTGCATTAAAAATAAAAATAGTGTAATGAAATTTAAAATACCTAACAAACCGACTGCTAAGCATTAGCTACTAAGTAGGCGGAACCAACATAGGTATCTCATAATGACTTTCATAGCAATGACGTATGGCAGGAGGGATCCTGTAAAGTATTTTTATGTGTCCTATAAACGTCCTACTGAAGGGCACGGGGCTATTCTCAGAGAGAGAGAGAATTACCACGTGTGCCCACCGCTGATTGGCCATCTCAAGCGCTGAGGTATATGAACACCTCAGACACTCAGGTTTCCTCACAATGTGAGGTACAGGGTTACTAACTAACGTAAGAACTGATCAGATGTTTCGCATCGGCAAGCTGATAGTTTATTAAAAAATAGGGTACCTGACAAAACTTTGAATAAAGAATTTATAGCTTAAATTTTTATTTTATTTTTATGCAATCTTCCCTCAGTTAATTCAAATGAAATAAAAATGTTGACTAAAATTTAAACCCCAAAGCGGTTAATTTTCGCGCAAAAGCGTGATGCGTGTATTATTCACAGAAAGGAATAAAAAAAATGCACAACAATGTCATTATAATCACAGATTAGGATTAAAATTTATCAGTTATGATTTTGAACGTCACTGCGCTTTGCAAGGGCATATTTATTTAAGAACTTTAATTTAATTTCAGGTGAGTAAAACTTCACTAATAGTACTTTTAAGTACCTACTTCAATTTAATCTGAGTTTGTCAATGAAAGTTTGTTAATGATACCTTTGGCCTTTTGCAACTACGTAATGAGATGACTTATACAAAGTCTGTTAGCACCTTCATCCAAACTAGATGGGTGATGGGACCACTGGGATGTTACAGTGCCTGGGACATTGTTTATTAAATGGAGTAGGTTCGCCCAGCATCTATACTATCTTAACAGCTTAGTCGGTCTAGCCCACAGGAAATAAAACTCAATACTGCAAAGCTGAAGACAGGGCGCTATGGCGCTCATTAGGGGAGGGCTATGTCCAGCAGTGGACTAGTATAGCCTGACGACAACGACGACAGCAAAGCTAATCAAGTTACCGCCACTGCCTTACAATCCCCTACCAACCCGGACTTGGACCCCGTGGTGGAGTACGGCCTAACCTTCCTGCCTTACAAATAGAGACTCGTGCCCCAGCGGTGGGGACATACAAAGGATTGATATCAGTTATTATTGTGGGAGACCGTCATGGTTATTAAAAAAATATATTAGGAGCACCTGGGTCTCTTCTTTCTGCAACAAATTTTCCACGTAAAGCATTCAGCGTGATTTATTTCAAGTTTTAAAACTAGCTACTTGCATCAAATATCACATAATAATCTCAGCAACTTGTACTGTCTATATAATCTCGATGATTACACTTGCAGCCAACAAGAATGCTTTCGAAACAATACAGCCATCAAAATATTGCGCTTGCGTTGATAACTCAAACAATAACCAAAACCTCAATAGGTGTAGACATTACCAAACGTGAGCTTGCACACTGATTTGTGCGTCAATTTGCACTCGGGTTGCGTGGAGTTCAGCAACTGTAAGTAGATATATCTGAAGCGCGCGTGGCCTGGTCAAACCGAGTGATTGGAGTCCATCACTTGAGTTAAGCAACAACAAGCGCGGTCCGGTGCAGGATGGGCGACCGTCCCGTGACTACCGCTAGTGGCATTTTTCCGAGCGCTTCCGTGCTTCGCAGGGCACGTTAAGCCGTTGGTGCCGGCTGTCATGTAATGGCAGTCGTTAAGCCATGTCAGAGGCCTTATGGGCGGCTTGATAACTTCTGACAGTAAGGCCTGCCACAGTCTTACAATCCTCCAGCAACCCGGACTTGGCCCCCGTGGTGGAGTATGGCCTTTGCCTTCCTCAGGGAAGAGACCCGTGTCCCTCGGTGGACACATAATGGGTTGATGATGATGACAAAATTTGTTATTTCAACATTTCAATTATAATCTGTATTATTTCCAGTAAACATTTATATTAGGGTTCCTATGTAAGAAATAAATGACTATCATTACTTTACTAGAAACAAGTTTGTAATGTAAAGCCGAATTCTTAACTTAAAGAAAAATCTGTACAAGCGTATATACGAACAGTTTCAAAACTCCCAACCACTTTAGGCTTCGCGTCTTCACACCGTGTGAGCCGGCGATTCAATACAGGGTGTTGCGAAAGTGCCTTTTCAAACAAGCCTCCGAATTTGTGTAACAAGTGAGCATGTGAGCGGTTTTGTCATAGGTGCTGACATTTCGCTTTAGGTTTTAGACCAGAGGAACGAGTATTCTAAATGCGCTGGTCGATTCACATCAAGATTAATTTAAAAAAAGTTTATTTACTAAATTGGCCTAACAAACCTAAATATATAGTTTAAAATGCATGAACTGGCTAAATAACATAACATTTACATACAGGCACTTACATTGCTTCTGGCCCCACATTAAGATACCCTGTGTCGTAGTAGCCAGAAATAGCGACATCACAAACATGTAAATATCCAAGACCTTTAGTTTCTTTTGGTCCCCAAGCGGGGTTCGAACGCAGAACCTCTCGCATGGTAGGCAGATGCGCTACTACTACGCAACAGATGTCGTCACAGATGAGTGGATTCAGATAGGTACTATCAATTTGCAACTGTGGCCACAATTAGGGCCGACCTCCGATATGAGATGGCACCAAAAGAAAAAGAAGAATGAAAGTAAAAGATGGCTTTAGAAATTTAATTTGGGATGTTTTTTTTTAACATTGGTACTACACTGAAAACGTTTATGGTCCACAAACAAATCCACGGTATGTGACATCACTAAGTTAGTAAATATTCAAATTGCCATGGTTACGCTCCAGCCTCACGTGTTTGTTTGCAAACTATGTGACGTCATGGCAGAAGTGAGACAGCATGTTCATCTGCTTGTAGAAAGTTGAATTTAAGATAAGATAATATGAATAGAATATTCTTTATTGTACACTAGGAAATTTATAATTAATTTTAAATTAATTATTTGGAGTTTTCGGAGTCTGAAAATATTTACTTTTTGTGCTTAATACATTTTTCGTTGCCTATAGGCGTTCTCTCCGAAAGATAGGGTATGGCGTTAATTAGCACGCGTTCCTACCGTGGGTTAGCAATAATTATTATAATAATGTACTTTTATTTCAGACCAATTACCCATAGTTATTAGTATAAGCTTAACCTATGTTAGTGAACCTAAGTTAGCAATGAAGCGCTCAGGGGCGATAGTGTGCAATCAGGAGATTAGATTAATCTAAAAAAGATAAAAAAAAGATAAATAATTTTATTTGCGAATCTAATCTAATCCTAAGCGATAGGGCGGACAATTGTACTCTGTATCTTTACTTATAAATAATATTTTTTTCTTATCTTTGTTCTTAGCCCGAGTCCAGAGGTCCTGTAAGCACAGCCTATTGTTAGGCGTAAGGAGCTTCTCTCCAACACCTTTATATGTTTGTGATGTCGTTGTTTCTGGTTCCCACGACACAGGGTATCCTAGTGAGAGCCAGAAGCAATATACGTGCTTGTATCTAAATGTTATAAATGTTAATGTTGTAAATGTTAGTATTGTCTCCCGCCTCTCTTTTGAGACCTATAGCGCACTATGTGGCCTAAATGAAGTATGCACCGTATCCAATGAGCTGAAAGGGGTATTTGCGTCGTGTAATTTTTCTATTATAATTTTTACTGCCTCGTAGGTTTAGCGATATCGCGACTGATTACCATGCCAAAGGTTCGATTTTTAGACGACCTCTGTGACGTAACGGTAGCGCGTCTGCCTACCATGCAAGAGGTCCCGGGTTCGGATCCCGGCTGGGAACAAAAAAAAAACCCCAGGTCTTGGATGTTTACATGTTTGTGATGTCGTTGTTTCTGGTTCCCACGACGCAGGGTATCCTAGTGTGAGGCCAGAAGCAATGTATGTGCCAGTATGTATATGTTATGTTATGTTTTATTGTGGGACGCCGTATATTTGGACAAATGCCCTCAGTCTGGGTGTATCTCCATGTTTGTGAATTATCCTTGGGTAACATAGCACAGAGTATCTTTTTGGGACCAGGACAAGTGACTCTGCTCTGTGGAAGTATTTTATTCTTATCTCATAGTAAACTTGTTGAGTTCAAACTTTATTCAGCTCTCTCGGTGTGAAGCAACGCGTACCTGCGCGATGACTTTTTGTAATGGTCAAGTTAATGCTACGAGTTGATTGGAAATAACGAAATTTCCTGCTCAAGCACAAAGGTATTGAAATGCCAAACTGGTTGCGTTCTAAGCTGTTTGTTAATATTACTAACTTGTGTGTGTAAACGAGTACTGTAAGTAGAGATAGAGATATTTATTTGTCAATATGGTTGAATGTGAAACGAGAGACCCACGTTCGATTCACAGTGCGGGCACGCACCAAAGTCTATGTTAAGTACATTTGTGAAGTTATTGTAGCAAAACCACTCGCTAACCGTGGATGAAAAACCTCATGAGGAAACCTGAGTGTTTGAGGTGTTTAAATACCTCAGCGGTTGAAATTGCCAATCCGCGGAGATTAAACCCCTATTCTCTCTCTGAGAGAAGGCCTGTGACCTACAGAAGGACGTTTATAGGCTACATAAAAAAAGTCAAAATATCAAATAATCAAAATCGATACATTTGAGCAACTTTTATAATTATACTATTTTTATTTTTAATGCACTAACCCTTGCTAAGGACAATTTTAGAAACCTATTTAGAGGCTAAAAATTCCACCCTTGCTCGCGAGCCAGAGGTCGCGGGTTCGAATCCCGGCATGGGTGGAAAATGGGTGGAAACCTATTTAGAGGAATTAAGCCTCTAAATAGGTTTTTAAAACTTTTATAATGTCATTAAATTTAGACAAACTTATATTTACAATTAAAAATTTTTGTAAAAAAATCTCACGAAAAAAATTGAAAATAAAAAAAACAGTCGGACAAATTCAATCAGTGTAGTATTCGAATCAAGCGACGCATTTGCACTTCAGCTATCTACCTCATTATCTACTCCTCGCCGAAATCGAGATTCAAATAATCACATAACATTTTAAATCTAGAAGAAATATTTTTATTCCTAGCACTTGAATGTGTTGGTTAAAAGTGTTGGGTCTTTGAACTCGCCAGCTGGAACGAGCCTAATGAATCGGCCATAAATTATTTAGAGATGCCATTCGCACGATTTTATTTGAGCCTTAGTATTTCCTTAAGGCAGATAGCTGGCCTTACATTCGAAAGGTTCGCGAGTTCGAATTTCAATATGTGCCAATGTTTTTTTAATACTAATTAATAAACAAAAGAAGCGCTCGTGGCTTAGGCTAACCGAGTGATTGGAATCAATCACTTGGTTAAGCAACAACAGGCGCGGTCAGGTACGGGATGGGTGAGCGTCCCGTGTCTACCGCTAGTGGCATCTTTCCGAGCGCTTCCGTGCTTCGCAAGGCACGTTAAGCCGTTGGTGCCGGCTGTCATATAATGGCAGTCGTTAAGCCATGTCAGAGGCCTTATGGGCGGCTTGATAAGTTCTGACAGTAAGGCCCGCCACTGTCTTACAATCCTCCACCAACCCGGACTTGGCCCCCGTGGTGGAGTATGGCCTAACCTTCCTGCGAGGCAGGAAGAGACCCGTGCCCCAGCAGTGGAGACATACAAGGGTTGATAACGAAACAAAAGAATATTTCTAATTCATTAAGGGCATCGTCAAGAAATTAAATTTCAAAATAAATCGTGATCGTTATCAACCCTTGTATGTCCCCACTGCTGGGGCACGCGTTTCTTCCTGCATCGCAGGAAAGTTAGGCCATACTCCACCACAAAATAAATAATAAAAAATCAAAATAAATGAAAGCATAGCACAAGCTACATTTTTTGTGATTTTGCGCCATATCTAATGCAAATGTCCCAATAACACAATTTAAACGTGGTATCCCGTTTAAATTGTAACGTTCACTAAGTCGCAGTTTCGGTGCTGCTTCGAATAAAACACTGTTAATTAAGAGCTATTGCCTCAGCAGTGGGGCCATATAAAAGGTTGATATTATTTATATTTTTTTTTTATTTTCGACACTGGCCGCATTACCACGTTGAAAAATCAGAGAGACCCGTTGCATGAGATTTATGCCCCAGTGCGACAATCCAATCCCTGGTCTATCGAGAATAAATTTTATTTTCTTAGTTGGTGAACTTGTAGTTGAAACTCTACTAATTGTGAAGAAAAAAGTTCTGAGGAAACCCGAATGTCTTAGGAAACGAAGCGCTATCGATCACCAATCTGCGATGGGCACACGGGTGATTTTCGTATAGAAACTACTTGTACTATCATTTCATCCACACTAAATTATAGTTGCGGAATCGCTAGACTAGCCAATAAGCTAGAGACAAGCACTGGGCAGCGGAGGGCTGATGATGATGATGAAGATACATAAATACATACATACATACATACATACATACATACATACATACATACATACATACATACATACATACATACATACATACATACATACATACATACATACATACATACATACATACATACATACATACATACATACATACATACATACATACATACATACATACATACATACATACATACATACATACATACATACATACATACATACATACATACATACATACATACATACATACATACATACATAAGAGATAAGCTCGCCTTTGTAAATGTTATTTCTTATCTAATGTCCTGTTAAGTAATAATAACATACATACTGTAGCCTGGAGTGGTAGACAGAGAGCAAGCTCTGCCACTTGTTCTCATGGACTTAATACTCGTTTAGAATGAGCATAAATTATATTAAATAAATACCATAAAATCCAACCCATCTCCACCACTCGGGGCTTGGCCCCCGTGGTGGAGTATGGCCTATATCTTCCTCAGGCTAGAGACCCGTGCCCCTCCGTGGGGACATAATGGGTTGAGATTACGAAATACTACAGAATAAAATAAAACATTAGTTTATTCACAAAAAAAATAAGAATCTAATTTTTGGTATTTCCTAAGGTTAACACGAAATAGTGCCAAAATGTCGGAAAAATGTAATAAACGAGCATAAATCCGTATAAAAACAGTTTTAATCTAATTTTCGTGCACACTTTCAACACGACAGTGTAAAAATTACTGATTAAGTTTTCTAAAATGTTCACTTCACCCTGTATTTATATCAGTTACATCTAACTTCTTCCTTACTTGTATCTGTGTTTTACATTGACATGATAAATGCGATACTGAGTCAATAATATTGATTTGTAATAAAAAAAAAAACATTCCGTCATTTACATTTAAAATGTCGATTGCTTGTTTCGTTGTCGGAAGCGTGTGGCTTATTCTGTTGTGTATGTATTATTTCGAGTTTTTCCTAAACCATTGATTTTACTACAACAACTTCCAAAAGGACAGTTATCAATGTAATTTCAATTGTATGATTGGTCTAGCCGTTAAGACTCTTCGGTACCAAAACAGAGGTCGTGGGTTTGATCCCCGCTGGGCGCCGCTGTGCATTTGTACTAGTGGCCTCAGTCTGGGTGTATTTTTATGTTTGTCACGTCCTTGCCTGGTTACCATAGTACAGGGCATCCTAGTTTGGGACCGGGTCGAGTGATAATGTTGTGTGGAAGTTATTATTGCAAATTGATTCGTTGTACATTTTCTATAAACTCACGACTGTATCACAGAAGGGTAGGTACAGACCACATTTTGCCACTGGCCACAATTCTGATAAATTTCTCTCGTTTTATTCATTAGAAGTTTTTTGTAATTATCAACATTATTACTCTGTAGAAACAACTTTATTGATAGCTCCACTCATAACTCACTACGTTCAAATGTATACATTTGAGAAGCACAATTTTTTAGTCTAATCGACAATTAACTTTGCAGTAACTTGATAGTAAAAAGGTAACACTTCTCAGTATCAAGTATCATAGAAAGAAAGAGGCTTGGTTTAGAGGAAGGCCACAAAAGTAATTCCTTCCATTACACACGTAAAATAATATGTAGGTATCTTCATTCAGGTTAAGTTTGTAGCGTGTAGATTTAATGTTATCAGAAACGACGTGATGCGTCATTCACAACATGCGTGTTTGAATTCAAACCTTACTCTATCGAATTTATTATTATATTGACAAGGATTGGGTAAATAATTTATTATTGCTTTTCAAACTCTACTCTGACGGCCAGGCTATAGCCATTTTGATTTCGATGCGCTCGCAATCTCACATGCGTATGCGTCTATCTTGGGGCTACGTCGTAGATGTAGATATTATTAGATCAAATCAGATCATTAGGTAATATCATTATGAGATCATCATAGCCTAGATATCTTCAAGATGCCGCCACAAGTTCAGATGTTGAAAAAGCTTAAGGTCAAGATTGTCTTCTGCCTGTAGTTCTTCTGTAAGAGATGACTCGAATTGCAGCCTTGACTATTGGTTGTCAATACGAGTGATAATAGAATGATTAATCTTTATTATCGCGCACATTTTCCAGCCAGTAAATCACGGAGAGTCAATTAAAATCCATTTTGTTTGCGTTTTTAAGTCGCGTGTCGTTTTGGACTTCTTTACTCCGTATAAATTAATCAGATTTTCTAACTCTAGAAACACTGTTGTGTTTGAAGAAAACGTCATTGATTTCAATAACTAAATATGTTTTTGAACTAAAACTTTCGTAAGCACAACACATTGTAGACTTTTAGTCCGGATCTACTTACGGACTCGGACATTTCCGATATAACAACACCCGCAAGTAGATCCGGACTAAAAGTCTACAACTAAATATGTATTGGAATGGTAATTTTTTGAAAAATCTGATTACACAGACCGATATTTAACTACTTAATTAGATAAATTGTCAATTTGGAAAGCCGTGGATTATATATTTTTCAGTCATAAGCTAATATTTTTGCACTCTACGATTGTTTTTTAAATTAGAACATCTAAGCAGGTTCGAGTCCCGGCATGGGTGGAATTTTTAGCCTCTAAATAGGTGCTTGCTTGCTATGCTATGCTTTACCTGCTTAGCAACCCGAAAGCTTAACACAGTTTCAACGAATAACTAAACTTGCAAAACGTCTGATGGCTGGAGACTTTTTTTCAGGTCACAACCATGTTGTCAACGAAGTTGTTTTTATCCCATACACCGTGTCGAAATTAAGGCTATGAATAATATTAGATAAGACTCCTAGTCTGAGTCATGCTGAACGCAAGAGCGTCAATGTGTGTATTGTAAGGAGTAGCGTATTCAATTCGGTCTTAAAGCACCGCTACCAATCGCTCACCGTGACCCTTTGGAGTTTAACTCCGAACTGTGAAACTTGGGAAACTCTCCAAAACTTATTTTCAAACCCAACTTGTCGCAATACCTATGACTTTGTTTCTATTTCTTTCTGTGAAGAAAAAACATCGTCAGGAAACCTGACTGCCTTCATCATAAACCCATTATGTCCCCACCGAGGGGCACGGGTCTCTTCCCTGAGGAAAGTATAGGCCATACTCTACCACGGGGTCCAATTCCGGATTGGTAGAAACTTGTAAGACTTTTGGCTGGTTTTACTGTCAGAAGTTTTCAAGGCACCCTAGGGCCTCTGACTTGGATTAACGACATCAGAAAACCTGACTGCCTGAGGTGTTTAAATACCAACAAAAGCAAAGCAGACATGCCAATCATTCTCAACCACGTGCCCTGCTGTGGAACATTTACAGGCTATATAAAAAAGGAAAACTTTTTTTATACACACATACATAAGGTCACGCCTGTATCCCAGAGGGATAAGCAGAGCCCAGGGACTGCCACTTGCCAAGATCCTGACCAATCACCTTCGCTTCATCAACATAGTTATAGGTATATTAAACGGATCAAATCGCGATTATTTATTAGGTAAAAAGTAATTACCTTATTTTCCGATGTTTCGGCAGCGTTACAGTTGCCGTCGTCTCGGGTAGACTGAAGTGGCGAGTACAGTCAAATTTGACCTACATCGGTTTGAGTATAGCAATTTGACCCGTTTAATAAATAACTATGTATGAGTGTCGCGAATCATTAAGAAATACTACCGCTTCATCAACGTTCATAAGTCGTTGTTTGCATGCATGCTAGTTCCGGGTACTTTTTATCTTCCCCTTGAATATATCCCCTATTTGGTCGACGTATGTCCGCATGAGACGTCCCTTCCACTCACATTCGCAATATAGTTGTTTCGTCAATCTTTCTTCCTTCATCCTCTCCACATGTCCAAACCAACGCAACATTCCTTTCTCAATTCTAGTCACTACATCCTCTTTCAGTCCACAACGGTGTCTAATCAGACTATTGCGTATCCTGTCATTCAAAGTCACAAAAACTTTTTTTATCTACAGTAAAATAATCTCTATTAGCTTGATTTTTTTTTAATTAGGAAAGGTTACCATTGACCCTAGTCACTCCTGATGGTAAGCGAAGACGGGATCGATGTTACGTGCTTATCTGTCGGTTAACTCTACTTTTAAACACACCCGTATAACCTCGTCTCCGAAAAGACAGACGATGGCAGCGTGTTCCACAACTTTCTGTTCTGATTGTAAAAGAATTGATCTTATTATAAAAAAATTGAATTGAATTTTGATCACCCTCATTCGAATAAGAAGAAAAGTTTTCTCTATCTATATAATGGAAGTTTTCTCCAAGTCCTTGGTCACTGGCCGCCGCACTGCAAATATTTTAACGTCCAACCGAGCCGAATCGCCAGCTTAAGCCCCCTGCCGATCCTGAAGCAAGACCATTATCTGAGCATTATACCTCACTAAGTGATGCGGCAGAAGTCCCGCTTAAGTCTGCGTCGACGTTTTGTTACTGCTTTCATGTAGATCAAATAAGATACTTTAAGAATAGTCCTTATTGTACATCAGGAAAAAAACGTAACATAACATTTAAATACAGGCACATGCATTGCTTCTGGCCCCACACTAGGATACCCTGTGTTGTGGGAACCAGAAACAACGACATCACATACATGTAAACAAACAAATCCTGGGGATTTTTTTTGTCCCTGAACCCGGCTGGGGACAAAAAAAACAGCAACTGAACAAAACCGAAAACAAACATAAAATAATTACATAGATACATTACAATTGGCGGCCTTATTGATTAGAACTATTTCTTCCAGGCCACTTAGGATGGAGAGTTGCTGAAAGAAAAGTGAGAAGGGTAGTTGGTAAATAGATCATTCTTTGTTGGACACCAGTAATTTCCAGAAATGTTTTTTTATATAGCCTATATATGTCCCAATTTTGACGTTTTGTGATTGATTCAGGTAGATATAAATAGAACATTATTTATTGGACAGCAGAGATAATTTAGAGAAATTAAATACTTATTTCCATTGTAGCTATATTCGTCACAGGGCTTTTTCCTGAAGAGAGAGTATTGGATTAATCGCCACGCGCGCCTGCCGCGGATTGGCAATATGTCAACGCCACAGACACTCAGGTTTTTCTCACGATGTTTTCCTTGATTCTAGCGAGTTTTACTACCAAAAAAATCCCAAATCTTTCATCCATACAACTCTACAAACATTTGTTAATACGTATATACACATGTTCCTTAGAAAACAAAGTCATTGTACATATCAAGATTCGAACACACGTCCTTCCTAATGTGAGACCGGCGTTCTACCGCTGCGCTACCACCGCTTACGGTACTTAACATCTAGTTCTTATTATGCAAATTGAAAGTCATTCATAAGCGACGAAAATATATGAGTTACAGGTGGTCACATTTGTGTGACCTGTTTTGGTGTGACGTCACATATCTTAGAAATTATTAAATGAAAAAAAAAAACTCTTCAAAATAATTATACTATTTTTATTTTTAATGCACTAACCCGTGCTAAGGACAAATTTAAAAACCTATTTAGAGGCTAAAAATTTCACCCATGCCGGGATTCGAACCCGCAACCTCTGGCTATCCGTGCCAGAGGTTCTCTCTGTCCGTGCTCTGGCACGGATAGTCAGAGGTTGCGGGTTCGAATCCCGGCATGGGTGAAATTTTTAGCCTCTAAATAGGTCTTCAAAATAAGTTTTGAAGAGTTTTTTTAATTTAATAATTTCTAAAATAGTCCCTTTTTAACAATCTGTAAATGTTTCCTTTTTTACCATCTGTTAATAGTTGGTGCATAATAAGGAATATACTGTCTAAGTGTTTTTTTTTGTATCGATATCAATCCTTGTTCCTCCATCGCATGAGGGTTAGGCCATACTCTAACACGGGGGCCAAGTCCGGGTTAATGGAGCATTGTAAGACGGTGGCAGGCCTTACTGTCAGAAGTTATCAAGCCGCCCATAAGGTCTCTGACAACAACAGGCGCGGTCAAGTGTCCCTTGACTGCCACTAGTGGCATTGTTCCGAGCGCTTCCGTGCTTTGCAAAGTACGTTAAGGTTAAGCCGTTGGTGCCGGCTGTCACGTAATAGCAGTCCTTAAGCCATGTCAGAGCCCTTATGGGCGGCTTAATAACTTCTGACAGTAAGCCCCGCCACAGTCTTACAAACCTCCACCAACCCAGACTCGGCCCCCGTGGTGGAGTATGGCCTAACATTTCTGCGAGGCATGGAGAGACCCGTGCTCCAGCAGTGGGGACATACAAGGGTTGATATCGAAACGTTTTTGTCCATATGATCTTTCTGTTTAGTTGTTGCATGAAGACGGTTATATGATTATTGACCTCCTCTGATTAAACCAAATCCAAGCTTTTTGAGCGGGTACCTCGACTCCCGTTACCCAATAATGAAGAAGGTTGACCAATATTAATTGGGAGTGCGTTTAAGAGGCTTTACACGTTCTGCTTCATAATGGCTTAAGGCGCAAGTATGCAGCAAAGGAAGTTATTTGTATAGTTTTTAAAATATCTCATTCCATAATATGGAACATACCGACTATGTTTAGTATGGGTTTCAGAATTTACAGTATATTATAATAATTCAGTATTTTTCATATAGAAATTAATCGCAAAGTATTTTCGGGCCCCTTCTATAAAAAAACAAAATTATATTTTATTTTGCAAGACAATAAAGATTTAATAATACAGCAACAGAATGTATTTTCTTACATAGAAATAAGAATCTTTGATTGAACAAAAACGAATTGGGTTGTCATTTTTTTTTATGAAAAATGTTTTAACTGGCTGTTAACTTTATTACTATAGTAAATTTTCAACGTTGGATGACCACATGTTCAAATTAGGACCACAATGTTACAGGCATTGAGTAGAGTACCTTTTTAAAAACCCCACCGGTATCCGATTGATCCTCGTGAAGCGCTTGTGGCCTAGTGAAACCGAGTGATTGGAATCAATCACTTGGGTTAAGTAACTACATGCACGGTCAGGTGCTGGATTGGTGACCATCCCGTGACTCCCGCTAGTGGAATTTTTTTCCAAGCACTTCGGTACCCCGCAAGGCACGTTAAGGTGTTGGTGCCGGCTGTCACCCAATGGCAGTCGTTGAGTCATGTCAAAGGCCTTATGGGCGGCTTGATAACCTCTGACAGTAAAGCCCGCCACTGTCTTACAATCCTCCACCAACCCAGATAATAATTCACCACTTTGCCCCCCGTGGTACAGTATGGCCTCACCTTCCTCCAATGCTGGAAGAGACCCGTGCCCCAGCAGTGGGGACGAATAAAGGACGAATGAACGTTGAATGACCAAATGCTTCGCTTCGTGTTAATTAACTGTTTTAGCCCTCTTTACATTACTCCCGTACAACATCTTAGGGAGAAGGCAGTGGCTAATAACCAGCGCTGTTCTTTGCTGACCCGGGTCAGTACCGGCTGAGCCACTACCTTATATTATAATACCGCAGCCTAGTTTAAAGTCTTATTTTCTTTTAAGTTGTTTTTTAATGAGGCAATAAATATTTTTTATTGAAAAATGTTCATATTATGACCACAATGTTACGTGTATTGAGTAGCTATATCTATACCTTTTAAAATCCCACCGGTGTCCGATTGATCCTGATTGGCGTCTGTTACAACCTTCGATGGTATCTCTAAAGATTTTTCTGTATATTTGCGGTGTCTTTACAAAAACACCGTTCCGTGGTCAATAATAATTATTCTCCCCCGTCGCAGCACGCACTGTTGGTTTTATTTCGGTGCTTAACTTTAAGGACGAGGCAAAAAGTGCTTAACAAACAAAAATCAGCTTTTGAACACTCGAATATTAATTGGGGAGTCGTAAAGTTCGGTCACTTCAGACGACGGTTCGCAGTTTGATTTTCTTCCGTGTTAAAAGGTCCAATTATATTGGACACATTATGCGTGATTGGTTTTCATGTGCCAGAGGTAAGATTAAATTTCTTTGGCCGGGCCTACACAAGCCCGGCTTGCAAAGTAAATTGTAAAACGAGTCACTTTAACACAACATAACATGACAGGCACATACACTGCTTCTAGCCCCACACTAGGATACCCTGTGTCGTGGGAACTAAAAACAGTGACATCACAAACATGTAAACATATAGTATTTCTTAATGATTCGCGATACTCATACATAGTTATATATTAAACGGGTCTATTCGCGATTAGAAACGTCGTCGGAAAATAAGGTAATTACGTTTTGCCTAATAAATAATCGCGATTATACCCGTTTAATATACAACAATGTAAACATATATCCAAGACCTAAGGTTTTTTTTGTCCCCAGCTGAGGTTCGAACCCGGGACCTCTCGCATGGAAGGCAGATGCGCTACCGCTGCGCCACAGAGGTCGTTTATTTTCTTTAATGTAGCCTATAAACGTCCCACTGCAAGGCACAGGCCTTCTATCAGAGAGAGAGTAAGGGTTTTTGTACCAAAGGTGCCCACCGCGGATTGGCCCTTTCAAGCGCCGAGGCATTTGAACACCTAAGAGTCAGGTTTCTTTAAGATGTTTTACTTCACCATTAGCGAGTGGTATGTGCACTGGGGATCGAACCTGGGTCCCTCGCTTCCGAATCCATTGTTCTACCCACTGAGCTGCTGTCCATTCTAAAAAAGGGTTTATAAGTGATTTTTTTACCTACAATCAATTTGTGCAAAAAAGTAGTCTGAGCAATGATTTTTACATTGTTGTAATTTAGTGAAATCTTCGTAGCACAATAGCTTTTTTTACGTGGATCACCTACTTATTGTAATATTTTCTAAAAAACCAGTGGACGCGTTGTTTTTATCACTCACCACAAAGACACCTGACTTTCATAAAACATAGAAAGTGATTCGAACTTATTTCGATGCTGTACACATTTCACTACGGCTTGTTTACATGGGTTTAGTAGGCAAGTAGTTAGTTAACTAACTTTTAAGTTAAAACGTAGCTCTTTAATAAGTCTTAAGTTAAAACGTAGCTGTTTTGCAGCAAAATGCAAGTAAACAAATAACTTTCAGATGTTAAGCCACAATAAAATTAATTTTTTTACCCTAAAATCTGTTAAGGTATTTGGATGCAATTTTTACAATTATAATTAAATTGTCTTTTTAAGGACTTCAAAGTTAGGAGTGGTTCCCACAAGGTTTTACCTACGGGCTAACGCTAACAATTGGTTAATCTAAGATAAGATAAGAATATTCTTTATTGTACACCAGAGCACGTATTATAAAGCATCCAATTGGCGGCCTTATTGCTAAAAGTAATTTCTTCCAGACAACGTTATGAAGGTAAGTTGTAATCTACAGCAGCTGTTAACTATATTTCAGTATTCGCTTTAACGAACTGACAATGTTAGTTTACGAAAAACTATTTTCGTAGTTAGTGAATAAGTTAAATAGAATCGAGTTTATTTTTTGACTTACCAGCCTTGCCTTGCACCACACATGCCACCTTGTTGACTTAACCTACGGTAATTTTATGTATTTTTATACAGTTTCCTAACTAAATTGCTAAATTGGTGCTTAGCCCCTGACCACATAAAACTTAGTCACGTAGGTACTAAATCACTTAGCATGTGTAAACGAGGCACAAGAAAGGCTACCCAATGCAATGGCTCACAGTGTCAGTATTATATTAGCCATGCAAAAGTTGTATCATGTGAAAAGTAGTCGTGATAAGAATCCTCGAAATAGCTGGCGTTGATCTGGAAACACGTAACAGGTACTTTCCTTTACGTTTTTCGCGGTAAAACTTAAAATTTAATACACTTAAGGCCTAAGGCTTGAGGCAAGTGATGCAAATTACTTCAGCCAGATGTTGCTGCCTGTACGTAATACAGAGAGTATTGTAAAGAGGTTCGAAATTTCACTGATAAGTCGCCCATTAGCTCAGTTGGGAGAGCGCTGGCACGGGTCGCGGGTTCGAGTCCCGGCATGGGTGGAATTTTTAACCTCTAAATAGGTTTTTATAACTTAATGCTAACATTGGCCGTCGGGGTGAAAAAGTTCTGACTTGGAGACCATGGACCAGACGACGCAGGCTGTGGGCGACACAAAGGAAGCTTGGAAAAGCGTGAAGAGGGCCTATTTACCTACAATATTGGTATCTACTATTCTGAACCGGACCGGTGTTTATTTAGAATATCATCATAAAAATTAATAAAAGAAATATAGTCTTAAAAACCTATTTAGAGGCTACTAATTCCACCCATGCCGGGGTTTGAACCCGCAACCTCTGGCTATCCGTGCCAGCGCTCTTTCCAACTGAGCTAATGGGCGACTCACCGGCATCAGTGAAATTTCGAACCTTTTACAATATTCTCTGTATTATATAGTCTGTTAGCTATCGCTTATATATATTGCGAATGTAAGTAGACGGGCTGGTAAGGAACGTCCCAGGCGGACATTTATCGACCAAATAGGGGATGTATTAGCAAAGGGAAAGATAAGAAGTACGTGCGGCATGCAACGACTTATGAACGTTGATGAAGCGCAGGTGATCTGTCAGGGTCGTGGCAAATGGCAGTCCTCTGCCTACCCCTCTGGGATACAGGCGTGAGGTATGTATGTATGTAGTCTGTTAGCTTTTAGAATATACCTCGGGCTCTAGAGTAGGTTTCGGTTTTCGCCGAAAGCACACGAGTGTAATACTACTTCCTGCTCTGTATTTTTATTTAATTTTTTTATTTATTTCATTAGAGAAAACAAACAGTTATACAAAAAACATTTGCTTAACTTAAAGTTAGTATTAGTGAAGCGCTCGTGGCCTAGGCGAACCGAGTGATTGGAATCAATCACTTGGTTAAGCAACAACAGGCGCGGTCAGGTACGGGATGGGTGAGCGTCCCGTGATTACCGCTAGTGGCATTTTTCCGAGCGCTTCCGTGCTTCGCAAGGCACGTTAAGCCGTTGGTGCCGGCTGTCATACAATGGCAGTCGTTAAGCCGTGTCAGAGGCCTTATGGGCGGCTTGATAACTTCTGACAGTAAGACCCGCCACTGTCCTACAATCCTCCACCAACCCGGACTTGGCCCCCGTGGTGGAGTATGGCCTAACCTTCCTGCGATGCAGGAAGAGACCCGTGCCCCAGCAGTGGGGACATACAAGGGTTGATAACGATTAAGGTTAGTTACATGTATAACCAGCAGCGTTTTCTACAGTTTACAATATAAAAATATTAGAACACAATAGGCACAGTGTGAGAAATGCATGTGTAGTAAACAAACATGTAACATGAATTTCAATCATGTTAAGCTCTTCTCTAAACTAGATAAACACTAAAAGCAGAAAAAAAATAAAAACAACACAAACAACCGACCGAGTAGGTACACTCCAAAGACAAATTACATCCATCATCATCATGTATATATTTTTTTTCATTATTTTAATAGTTATGTAAAGTTAAGTTTCATATTAGTACCGTTATTGCTTTTACACGAATATTTCCGATTCTATTCGATAGTAGCCGAGGTATATTCTAAAAGCTAACAGACTGTACTATATAGGTTATGCGCTTTATAGAACTCGAGTATACAAAACATATAAGACTAATGAGTGTTATTTAAAAAAGTCTTGGCCGCTGCCATTGGGGAGAGTTACCTGTTCTATAAAATATTTGAGAAATGCCGTAATTAGTACTATGTTTTTTTCATTTTTCATATTATTCGATGGCACCATTAGTAATACGTTTATTTATCATTTAACATAGCCTCTCTAATTCTATTAAAACATTTTTCTGTGCTAGCTCTCCATTAATGGTCTGTGTTGCTTGTTTCAGCGCAAGATGGACTCGCCCAACGCGTCGGCGTGGGTGCCGACCGTGCTTCTGCTCTGCTCCTTCCTCGCCACACACGCGAGCGCGACTAAAGTGAGTTTTCATCTCCTGCTTGTTCCGGAATCACTTATTTGAATTTTTATTTTTATCGAAGGAGACAGACCAGGTCTCGCTCTTATTCGAAGAGCAACCGCCATCGCGAACTCCGTCTGTACTCATCATATTAAGCTCTTTTTTTGAACTAAAACTTTTGTAAGCACAACACATTGTTGACTTTTAGTCCGGATCTACTTACGGGTATTGTTACAAACTTTGCGAATAGGAGCTAAACCTGCGCCTTGAATATGTAATGTTTCACGTGTATATCTGTGTACGAAAGCGGAATGAGTATAGTATATGTATAGATATGAGGCGTAATATGTATAACATGTAGTGGATACTTCATTTCAGTGGATACGTAACAGTGATATTGGGTCACATAATTGTACGAAGAAGTGCAGTAGATATTTCATTTTTGCACACAGGCACGCAAGGCACTGGTCGGGTTAATTGGATGTTTTGTCGGCTCTCTCGACAAAACATTCAATTAAGTGATTCCGGGATAAAGTTGTGCTTATAAAAGTTTTAGTTTCAAAACTTGTCTTCTTATCCACCAATCTACACAAAGTCTTTCAGGAAAGGTTTGGGAATTCTTACTTGTGTAAGAACAGTGACTAATCGTTGCAGCGTTGCGTTGCAATCGCATTGCGAGTCGTTGATTGCACTCATCGGTTTTTGTTAGGTGGGTAATCGTACCAACTTCTGTATTAGAACATAAATATCCTAACGCCTGTATCTCAGAGGGGTAAGCAGAAACTTTGATGAAATACAGAGTAAGTAGGATAACAGATAATTTGCAAGTGGGTAAAAGTTGTTCAAAGTAATCAAAAGGTGAAGAAGGAACAAACTCCAAAAGAAATCTAAAATGGGTGACGTCATTTTAAATTTTTATTTAAAAATGACAGGAAAAATCTGACCTGCCCTGAAAGAAATATCAAATATTGCGTAAAAAGGCTTACACCGTTACAAATTCAAGACAGAATATCTATAATATAAAAATGAATCGGTGAAAGTGTTGCTAAGCGCAAATCTCGGGAGCAGCTGAACCGATTTTGCTAATTATTTTTTTAAGAATATTCCATGAAGTACGAGGATGGTTCTTACGGAGGAAAAATAAAAAATAAACAAAGAATCGACTGTTAGGCGGTACGACGTTCGTTGGGTCAGCTAGTCTATAATATAAAAATGAATCGCTGAATGTGTTGGTAGGCGCAAATCTCAAGAGCAGCTCAACCGATTTCGCTAATTCCTTTTTTAGAATATTCCTTGAAGTACGACGATGGTTCTTACGGAGAGAAAAAAAAATACTGAATCGACTGTTAGGCGGTACGAAGTTCCCTGGTTAGTTTGATATAATCATTGAGTAGTCTGAGGTTGTCTGGAAGAGATCACTTTTAGTGATAAGGCCGCCGTCTGTACTCTTAGGTTAAGAAATATCTGTGTAATTTCCATTTTTAAGTACAATAAAGTGTTCTCTATCTATCTATCTATCTATCTGAGGTGTATCTAAGTATTAAGCCGTAGTATTTGACTTCATAAAATGAGAAGGTTCTCAATTCGTAATGTTAACAACATAAATTGATTAGCGCTTTGAAAACCGACTCTTGAGTAAGTCAAGAGCAGAAGACACGGCTTTAGAGAAGCCACTAGGTCACTACAGAAAAATCACAAATAAGCGACGACCGCTGTGGCGTAGCGGTATCGCTTCTACCTACCATGCAAGAGGTCCCGGGTTCGAATCCCGGCTGGAAACAAAAAAAAAACCCAGGTCTTGGATGTTTACATGTTTGTAATGTCATTGTTTCTGGTTCCCACGAAACGGGTATCCTAGTGTGGGGCCAGAAGCAATGTATGTGCCTGTATGTAAATGTTATGTTATGTTAAGTACATAGAATGACAAAAGTACATAGATGGTCAGACAAAAAGATTAAACAAAAGATTGTGACAACCTTTGGGTGACATTTAATTTTACCTAAGGTTAAGAGTTGACCTTTACTTTTCTAGAGGATTAATGAAATATTTACTCGCTAATAATTGTGGTATACATACGTAGTTGATGGAAACTTTAATACTTTTCAAAGTCGTAACTTGACAAAGTGCATTGCAAGTACGTAAAGGTCGATATGTTATCGACTGAAGATACGTTATTAGCGAATGATTGTAGACAGTTGTAGAGGTTAAATTACTTTTTAAAGTACCAGTTCGTTGACTTACTTTTGTAAATGAATTAAGAGCCACCCGCAACGATTTTTAAACGCGCTTCTGGATCGCGTTTTGTGACATTATCAGAAGCGAGGGAAACGTGCTGCAGCATAGCATAGGTTTACTTGCGTTCTAACGGAAGTGCTGCATGTTACGTATGAATTATATCGCATTTTTAATACGTTTAAAATTATTTAATCTCTAATACGTGTTTTATAAAAAAAAAATCTATACAATATATTTGTAAGAAATCTCAGTTTTAGTAGAAGTGTCATATTAGTTCCGATATTTTTATAACACTTGTATGTCCAATTCTATCCGATAGTAGCCGAGGCAAATTCTAAAAGCTAACAGAATGCACAATGGCCCAACTATGAGGCTAAAAAAGGAATCTCAGGTCTAAGTAACTATAGGTACCTCAGCATTTACAATATCACCAATTCACGATAAGCACAGTGGTGATTAATAATCTCTCTCTCTCTCTGAAAAATGGCACATATCCTGCTTTAGAGCGTACGTAAGCTGTTTATAATAAATAAATATTTACGGACATATTACACAGATCTCGTTAGCCCTATACTAAGTACAACTAAATCACTTGTGTTATAGGTGCTAACTAGACGATAGATTTAATACAATAAATACATAGATTATCAACTGCCGGCGCCTAAATTGCGCACTTTTGAAGTAAACTCAAAGCGTTCGGGACATAATACTGGTATAATATTGGTCAGTTCTGTGTTTGTCACCGACCGGTTGGGCGAGAAACGGCTGGGAATTGCGAAACCTTATCCAGGGCGTGGAGCGGTGACGAAAATATGATGCATTTTACGTGTACCTACTCTACTGTAGGTGTATATCTTAATGGCCCGCGACGCTCATACATAGTTATATTTTGAACGGGTCTAGAAAGTGACGAGGGATACACCACCTACCCTCACTGCAATAATTGACTGTACTCGCCTCTTCAGTCTACCTATGACCACGGCAACTGCACCGCTGCCGAAACGTCGGAAAAGGTACTTAAAAATTGGTACGAGCGCCCTATAGCGGACAGCAGAACTTAAATTTAAACGTAATAATTATTTCAAAATCACGCTGGTGGCAAAAGAAGGCAGCAAAATAATGCGATAAGTACCCGAATTCGGTGTAGGTAACTAATTGTAATCTGATGTCAAGTGATTGTGTTGTGTGGACGTTATTATTATTAATGAACGTTAATTAAGGGACCACTTGCTACGATCTGTCAGGATCGTGGCAAGTGGCATTCCCTAGTCTATGCTTTGGGATTCAAACGTGAATTTATGTTATATCATCCAAAATACTCATATATGTCGGTGGAGATTATCACGCCACCCCACTTGCTAGTCCTACCTCGATCCAGAGACTTAATTATGAGCACCAAATTCTGTCAGAATCCTGACGTTTGCTATACCAATTAGTATCGCAGAGCGTGAATTTAGGCTGGAAAAGCCGCCGACGTGCTGGTAGAGTGCATGGGGGTCACCAAACAAGGATTTGCTTTCCTCGGGAACCCGGGAACACTAAAGGGGCCTGCAGGGACATTCGTAAGCTACTGGCGTTCCTGGAGAAGTCGGGGAGGCAGGAGCTTCGCAGCAAGACACTTCTGTAACACAGAATAGGCTCAAAAGAAGTCCAGATGCGGAGAGCTAATTTGCCACCAATACCATAGTATGCAACTTCTGTGCTCCTGCAGCATATGCTGAAATAGAACCATTTTAGGTGCTCAATACTTTGAAAAGAAACTTAGGCAAATTAGATATTTTGCTTTACAAAATGCTTAACTTTCGTTTGTGTTTTTAGTGTTGTATAGAATCAGGCGTTACTTTGCGGAAATCCATAATAGCATTAAAAAGTTAAAATTACTTTGCTGAATTCCGCAGTATTGAATGCAACTTGCATTTGGGAGCCTGAGGATGCCTCGTGTTAGAGGCGAAACGCGTCGCGTGTTTTCTCACACAAGTATTGGTGTTGGTGGTGGTGTGTTCGTGTCTTGCTTCTGCTTGAAAAAGTGGGAGGGAGGGCGGTGCATTAGCTAACCGCATGGTGCTTGTGGGATTTTTGGCGGAATTCAGCAAAGTAATTTTAACTTTTTAATGCTGTGTTTTTAGTTTTTACTTTGTTTTCTTTTTAACATAATTTTTTTACTGGTTTATGTATCAAATTATCCTATGATACCATTCACTTTCTTTTTGCAAACTAATAATGGTAATGCAACTGAATAGATTGCTGTTGTACCTACACTGTCGAATGTGCCAAGAAATATTAACTGTATACTTTGTACGTTTATGTTGTTGATCTTATACATTGGCAACACTGTATTTTTCTCTTGCAAATGCGATGCGCGCGCGGCGCCTGTGTTTCTGTATTTCGTGTGTCAAATAAATCGGTTTCATCGGAAGAAGGCTTATTATTCAAACTTCTCTCCAACATTGTCCCGGGTTTCGGCACCAATGTTGGAAGAAGGCTTATTATTCAAACTTCTCTCCAACACTGAGCATTTCCGTCGTATGTGTTACTAGCTGTAACCCGCGGTGTTACGCGCGGTTTATCAATTTTCCTGTGGGAATAAGCTATTTACCAGTTGTAAAACGTAGCAAATGTTTTAGCAAATTCAGGGTGTCAGCTAACTCCATAAGAAATTGTATTAAAATCTCTCCAGCCGCTTAGACGTGAAGAAGTAACAAACATACACACTCACAAACTTTCGCCTTTACAATATTAGTGCGAATGCGGTGTGATAAGTGTGACTTGTAAGGAATGTACTTGTAAAAATATTATGTAATGTTTTGAGTATTGAGCCGTTAAATAAATGTTTTATCTATGTCTATCTATCTATATATATAATGGCTAGACGTCTAGAATCACTCAGGATTTAGTGTGCATAATTAAACCTCAGATCATTTCACGTCTTTCAAGTGCACTGGGTCACCTCGACCTTATATTCAATTAAGAGATGAACCGATCTCCTTTCAGCTAAACCGTATGTTACGAAATAACTAAGCCATTTTAGATAAGAGCCTTGTTAGATTTAATTATAAGTATAACAGTTACGACATTCCACTGTGGCGTGATTTACATAACATTAGTGTTATTGTGCATTCACAGTTCAAGTCATCAACCGTTACTCAAAAGATATACGTCTGCTTTACATCGTTTTTTCAACATGAATTCCCAGGTGATTAGGGTTTTTATCGGAGTGTTTTTTTCATAGAACTCTTGCATCCAAGCGTGCCTTTTTAAACTTAGCTTAATGTATCTATAAATCAATCACAAATTATAAATTACCACATGTTATGAAGTCTTGTTTCGAGTCGTTCGTCAGTGATAGCTCAGTACATCATTCGATTCGTCATCGGATGACCTAGATAGTCGGTTGCGGTATGTATCTAAAAGTTACACGTTTTTTCTCGTGAATCATAACTTTTCTTGAATCATAGCTTCGGGAGGAACCCTACAAGCAGCCATAAATCTGGCGCATAATCGGAACGAATGGAGAGAGCTGGTGTTGGAAGCCACCCTCACGTCCCTCACGATAGTCACATCCCTCAGCCATGAGGATACGACGAAGAAGATCTATCGGATATTTAATTTTTTATGAAGCCTGTACGTCTCACTGCAGGGCACAGGCTTTCTCTCAAAAATAAAGAATATGGGCTCAATTGCCACGCGTGCCCACCGCGGAATGACAATTTCATGCGCTGATGTATGTTAACAACACAGAGGCAATCAGGTTTCCTCACGAGGTTTTCCTTTGGCGAGTAGTATTGCCTTCACGAAATGAAGTCCAAAACGATCTCCAGCATGGTAATCGGACGTGATACCGCTATACCAAAAGGCAGTACACTAATACACCAGGCGTCTTCAACAGACCCAGCGATCGCTCATCGCCGAAAGTTGCGAAAGAATAAATAATAACCTACGAAGAGCAAGCGTCCATTATGGCGTTTAAAACTTCTTCCAAAGGGCAGGCTGGGTGAAGGACGTCGCTTTCCTCTTTTTAAAAGTTTTTGTGTTATTTCGACATGACCCGTAGAGGATGTACCTAGTACGGTCGCCTCTTCCGACAAGTGACACTTGTATTTGAATGACACTTGGAGAAAATTTTATATATTATTATTCTTCCTTTCAAAATGGACGCTGTCTCAGACAAACGACGTATCCGTTCAATTTAATTATATGCATGTTATATTATATAGAATATAATATTATATAATATTTTTTGCTATCGAACTCCTTCGAAACGGCTTCACTGATATTTACGTTTTTTTTTTTCGATTGATTTGGAAGGTTTGAGCATAGAGCGTGGACTAATTATTATAGCAAAACAAAATTTGCCGTGTCAGCTTATAATTAATAAGTTCTTACAGCCTTACTAATAAACTTGGTGTAAGTATTGTATAACTATGCAGTGTTTTGTCTCTTTTTCAACTGAAAATTACATTTAAATGACGTGAACAAAACACTGTGTTATTATACCAGGCTTATACGGTGTTTATTAGTAAGAGTCTAAGTCTTTAAAAGCCTATTTAGAGCCTAAAAATTCCGCCCATGCCGGGACTTGAACCCGCGACCTCTGGCTAACCGTGCCAGCGCTCTCCCAACTGAGCTAATGTCCTAATTAAAAATTGTTCTTAGCACGGGTTAGTGCAACAAAAAGAATATAATCAAATACTAAGTTTGTTGAAAAAAAAAATTATGGTCATGCATCTGAAACCTTGTGCTTGTGAACCGATAGGATATGTCAGTATTAATAGAAAAGGCAAACTCTGGTCTTTGCCTACCCCTCCGGGATACAGGCGTAATTATATGTACATGTGTCTTTTTTATGAAGCACCTATTTCGATTACTTTGTCATGCTAAGGAAGAGTACACCCATAGCAAGCTTTGTTGGCTGTGAGATATGTTTACGGCTTTTTGGTAATAAAATTCATAATGTGCCACGACTGGAATGTATAGCCTTTTAGTTCTTGTTTGAAGTTGCCTTGTGACATATTTTGTAACATCTACACTACACTCGGTACAGTGTAAACCATTTTATATTGTTGGGTTCCAAAACATTTTAGGATTGTGGCTCTTTAATAATTTTGTTCGCCCCCTGTTTTGCGCTAAGAATTTGGCAATATCACATATAATAACATTAGCTTATTGCACTAGAAGTTCTTCTTTTCTGCTGATTTCTTTTTTTTTTTGACATATGACGCGGAAGAGATTACAGGGAATCCAGGTGCTGAAACTCGGGATTCGTTTTTAATTGAAATTGTTATGTATAATCTATGTAGGTAATTTTAAGTGCTGTTAGCCAACTTGTGAACATAAAATTCAGTTCATTCAGTACACTAGCAACAGATTTTTTTTGTACGAGAAATTGGAGGTTTTTTAAAAGCGCTCTCTACTCGAAGTATAATTTATATGTATAAGTGCAATATTATTAAGTGAGATTCTCAAAGTTTTTCTTAAAATATGTTTTACTTCTTAAAAGATTCAAAGCGACAGCAATTTTTTCTGAGTGAAGATCGAGAAATAAGATCTGAATTTTCATCCCGGTTGAAATGGAAAATAAAACAAAAAAAATACTGGTTGGTTGATTGTGAGCAGAGAGCATTAGGAAAACGAATCGCCATTAAAAGAAAAAAAATCCTTCTTTCATTTACTATGATTAGATTAAATTAGAACTCTTTATTGTACACACCAGAAAACAAAATACTATGCTTAGTCGCTAGTCTTCTTTACCAAACAAAGGAGATCCTATCAAGTAAGTTCTGCGACGAGTAGTATTTTTATTACGCTCTGAACTTGCTTTCTAACACGAATTAAGCTTGCAAACTTTGTGGGTTTAGTTTCACATACTTGGAATTAGCCTTGCGTCGACACAGACCGCACAATTTAATCTCTTGCCACTTTTACAGCGTTGTGTAAGCCTTTCGTAGGAACTCACACGTAGAGTCGAAAAATTGAGGTAAATTGCTACAGTTTCCTTGTAAGGCTACCGAATGGTGATTTAAAGGTTTGTTAGAGCAATGTGCGAGGGAATATTTAATAAGTATACATTTCGTAAGGCACATGATTTATAGAGTATGTAGGCTACACCAAACTGTTAGGACTGACAGTATATTTTTAGCCTATAAATGATTCGAACCCCACTCGAGAATTATTAGAATAATTAGAACTTAGAACGTTTCAACTGAAATGAAATGAAATGAAATGAAAAGGTTTTATTCAAAGTAGCGCAGATACTGCGGCTTAATGAACGTTACAAGTTAAACTAGGTGTCCATTTCAAAATCTGGATCATTTTGGAGAAAAAATGGACAAAAAAACTCCAAAAGCTCCAACTTGCAAAAGTTAACACCTCCATACGGTTCTACAATAAGATTCCTTAAGACTTACCATCGACGTGGTTTAAAAACTGTGTTAAGGATAAGTAAGATAAGAATATTTTCTATTGTATAAACACCAGATAATAATTACAGAGACAGCAGTTACAAAAGGATAGTCTGTGGAAAAAAGCCTATTATAACATTAAATATTATTTTGAAGACAAAGAAGCTTGGTATTAAAATAATATTAACCGGGACGATTACGTCTAGTGTAATGTATCTTTCAGTTGCAAAGTCTGTCATTAAATTAAAACCTGTAGTGAAAAGAATGAATTTGTACGTAATACAGAGAATATTGTAAAGAAGTTCGAGATATCACTGATGCCGGTAATTCACCCATTAGTTCAGTTGGAAGAGCGCTGGCACGGATAGCCAGAGGTCGCGGGTTCGAATCGCGGCATGGGTGAAATTTTTAGCCTCTAAATAGTTTTTTTTTAAATCGATTTGGAGTTTTTTGTTACTTTTTCTCCACATTATCTATTAATTGTGAAACCAACAGCATTCACGTTCATTAAGTAAACGTTTAGTTTTTTATAGTGAATGATATTTCTGACTTTATTCCATCCAGCTCTCGTTAGATTATTTATTAAGCAAACTTTTTTAACATTAACATAACATTTATATACAGGCACATACATTGCTTCTGACCCCACACTAGGATAGCCTATGTCGTGGGAACCAGAAACAACGACATCAGAAACAAGTAAACATCCAAGACCTGGGGTTTTTTTTGTCCCCAGCCGGGACTCGAACCCGGGACCTCTTGCATGGTAGGCTGATACGCTACCACTACGCCATAGAGGTCGTCAAAACAAAAATCATGACAAATTCATAGAAAGACTTTGTACTACGAAGACTGAATGGAATGCACTAAGCTTTTTGGACGATAAACGAGCGTGGTTTTTAATTAGTGCAACAACCCTTCAGAGTACGAAGCTTATTATGCAAAACGTCATCATAACTCATGAATACTTTGCTTTGCTAACCCACATACATGCCATTTCAATATCATTAGGAGAAGCAATGCACAAACCAACAACGGATAGAAAATCTGCCTCACATCTATAATATAAAAATGAATCGCTGAATGTGTTCGTAAGCGCAAATCTCGAGAGCAGCGGAACCAATTTCACTAATTGTTTTTTAGAATATTTCTTGAAGTACGAAGATGGTTCTTAAGGAGAAAGAAATAAAAAAAAATAAAGAATCGACTGTTGGGCGGTACGAAGCTCGCTGGGTCAGCTAGTATATAATATAACGTAACTTTTATATACAGGCACATACATCGCTTCTGGCCTCACACTAGGATACCCTGTGTCATGGGAACCAGAAACAACGACATCACAAACATGTAAACATTTAATATGTTTAACTAGACGCTGCCCGCGACTTTGCGCAGGATTAATATTTCGAGTAGCTTGTAGCGTGGCGTACAAAAGAACTAACACTTATCACTTTTGGGTAGCATTTGAAACATATCACACAATATCTTTATCAATTGTAGCCTATGTGTTATTCTGATGTATGAGCTACATTATTGTAAAGTTTCATTAAAATCCATTCAGTAGTTTTTACGTGAAAGAGTAACATACATCCGTCCATACTTACAAAATTTCGCATTTATTATAATTAGTAGGTTTTTACAGTACACTGGAGAACTTACACTCAAAATGTTTTAATAGAATA
The DNA here is from genome assembly GCA_934045075.1 of Yponomeuta sedellus. Taxonomy (NCBI): domain Eukaryota; kingdom Metazoa; phylum Arthropoda; class Insecta; order Lepidoptera; family Yponomeutidae; genus Yponomeuta; species Yponomeuta sedellus. The sequence goes on along the minus strand of OW203744.1, from coordinate 10,056,168 downwards.
GGAGAGGAAATGTTAAAAGGTAAATAAACGTGGTATTTATTATCTATTTGTCTGCCTAATTATTCATGGGCGCAAAATAAATGCATAGAATCCAGCCTTCTGTTATTTTATTACTATTGTTTCCAGGGTAAAGTCACGATACTGAGTGATTGATTTGTCTGGTCTGACCAAAGTGTTTAACGGGTTCCTAAAGTCATTGACTGACCCGAGATTTGAAAGGGTTCTTGAGAATGATGATACGTCACTAAGTAAGTAAGTTGGTTGATTTCTCATCTGATCAACGAGTGCCTGGAAAATGCTACACCAAGATACGTTGAACTTTAAAATACAGGGTGTAAAAAGGAAGTAGGAGTAGGACTGAAGAAAAATCACCAGTTTCTTCCTGAAGTTGAACCCGGTGATACTGAAACATTCTTATGTATGATTAATTATACTTTTTTTTATTATTAATTAATTTTATTCAATCAATACGAAACGTGCCATGCGCCTTGCTGTGGGACGTTTATAGCTTACATAAAAATTAAATGTACAACAGAAACATCCGTTTTTGAAGCGTTAAGAAGAAAAGCATTTTTTAGAAAAATATGGGAATTTCATACACCCTGTATGACCTTGAAGATCTGATTAAGCATTCCGAGATGGGTGTGTTTTAAGTTATTAGCTTCCAGTTGACCCAATTTGTCACTATGAGAGAAGCCTTTTTGCTGCTCCATAAATCTAATACTAATTAAATTTTGACACAAATTATTGCTAATTTTATGCACTCACATAAATTTATAGCTTCACTTTGTATATGCGAATATTTATGATTACACTGTTAGACTTAGACTAAAATTATCCTTGTCCAAAATTATGCCTACACAAGGTAAGTTTTACACAATACTGATTACAATACTACTAGTGTTCCTTTACCAATACTGTGACCCCATCATATATCTTTTCAAATCACATTCAAGAGGATCAATCGTATAAACAGGAAATTTTCTAGAAAATTTTTGTTTGTAACTTACCTCTCTTACCTGTTGTAAGAAATAAAAACGTCCCAGGAACTCTTCTTAAATTTCGTAAGGAGTAAAAATCCCAAGAATTCTTTATTCCTTTTGAAAGAAGTAAAAATATCAATATACCAAGTTACTCACCTTAATCCGCAGAAAACTTAATGAACCGAACAATGGATCATGTTAACCAGGGAGTCAATGCTCACTTCATTAGCAAATAAGTCGTATACGACTGTAATGCTTATAGACTTGGAATTCTACGTAAAAAGTCGAGCGACAGCCAAAACCCGTTTTCTGAACGCCATGCTAGACGGAATTTGAATGAGAAAATAAATGTCTAATGACTCTGTCGAGTTATCTCATCTAATTTTTATGCGGCAAATGTCTAACCCTTCGAATATTTTGCGTCTACGCTTTCAATTCGCACGGGCGAGAATCGGCTCGTATTATGAGAATCGGCTCGGCTCTATAATGTATTATTAGAGGAAACATGGTCAATATGGAGGTTATTTTGCTGCCTTTCCACTTCTGCAAAGGCAGCTTCTTGCATTGTATATTGGCAGAATTTAAGTTCTATAGAAAATTTGTGTTTCTGATTTCAACTCTATGGCAATGCGACAAGATCGGTTCGAAAGTATTATAAAGGTAAATGATCACCGGAGGGCAGCAACGCCCCCTGCAATACAATTCTACCAAACTGCGATCCCCAACCCGCATGCCCAGCTTGGGGATTATGAGCATTACCCCCTAATGATGGCACAACTTGCGCTCATTAGGGGAGGGCTATGTCCAGCAGTGGACTAATATAGCCAGAAGAAGAAGTTATATATTAGATGGGCCTAATATATAATCGCGATTAGACCTGTCTAATATATAACTATCAGTATCGCGAATTATTAAGCAATATTATAATACACCAGCGACACAACTACGAAGTAAAACTATTTTGTTATTTACAACACCAAACTCTTTGGTAAATAACTCCTTGAAGGTTAAAAATAAAAAGGTCCATTGATGAAAAAATACAGCAAACCAAATCCAACCTCTTTTCTATGTGTGAGGCTACTGCCCCGCCCGCGGGCTTCTCCGGGGGCTTCTGGCGGGCTGGAGAGGCAGTTATGTTTTTTATGTACTGAAATTTATGAACTCGAAAGATATTTTTTGCTTTTATTTATAACTAGCTGTACCCAGCGAACTTCGTACCGCCTAACAGTGAATTCTTTAACTCTCCGTAAGAACCATCCTCGAGGTATATTCTAAAAAAAGAATTAACGTAATCGGTTCAGCTGCTCTCGAGATTTGCGCTTGCCAACACATTCAGCGATTCATTTTCATATTAAAAATAAGTGACTCCTAAACTCCATCTTACTATATTTTCTTAGTAACTGCTGTACATCCACTACAACATCTATTACGCAAAGTGTATTCAGCTAACTTAACACCTCCCTGATTGATTGGCTGATGGAATGGCCTTTAAATACTGAGGTTGGTACACAAGACCCCTGTTAGTTTGCGAAATGTCTTATGAATATTCATCTACACGTTTTAAGTCTACAAACTGAAGATAGGTGATACAATACGTACTGTGTCGAGCTAGCTATTTCCACATTTCTAAACAACCTAACCTAAAACTGTTTATCTAGCTTATCTTTCTAACTACACACTGGGCTACCGTCGCGTTTGAAAATGCCTATCCACGGGCACGTGGTAGTTAAGCCCATACTCTCTCTCTCTCTCTGGGAGAAGGCCTGTGCCCTGCAGTGAGATGTTTAAAGGCTACATAACGTCGTCAGGCTATACTAGTCCACTGCTGGACATAGCCCTCCCCTAAAGAGCGCCACGTTGTGCTATCGTAGGGGGTAATGCCCATAATCCCCACGCTGGGCATGCGGGTTGGGGATCGCAGTTCGGTGAAATTGTAGGGGCGCTGCTGCCCATCCCCCGGTTTGTGTCCCTTAGTCGCCTTTTACGACACCCGCGGGAAGAATCGAGTTGGTGCTAGTCTCTAAGCCGACACCACAAAGCAGCATATCTTAACGTAAAGAATTTAAATTTAAAATCGACACCACACAGCACATAAAGCAAAGGCTACTTAAAAAAAACTATTCAATATCTAGTTGGAGTGGTCTGAGATGGCCCAGCATCAAAAACTATGATCTGAATTGGGGGAGGCCTTTGCCCAGCCGTGGGATACAAACATCGAGTCTTTAAAAACCTATTTAGAGGCTAAAAATTCCACCCATGCCGGGACTCGTACCCGCGACCTCTGGCTAACCGTGCCAGAGGCTTTGTAATAAAAAATCTATCAATTAATTTCAATATAAAGAAATTACATTCAGTTTGCTGAATGTCAATGTACTCATACTCTACCACGGGGGCCAAGTTCGGGTCGGCGGAGGATTGTAAGACAGTGGCGGTCCATACTGTCAAAGTTATCAAGCCTCCCATAAGGCCTTTGACATGGCTTAGCGACTGTCATTACGTGACAGCCGACACCAACGGGTTAACGTGCGTTGCAAAGCACGTATTATTTATTACTTTTTTTTATTTCTAAGTTTGGCACTGGGGGTACTGCCGTGACCTATTGGTTAGCTACAATAAAATATTAATTAGTATTAAGCCCGCCTATTGTACAATAGTTAAATTGGTGCAACAATGAATTTTAATAATAATAATACACTGATAGTAAGGCTCGCCTCTGTCTTACAATCCTCCACCAACTCGGACTTGGCCCCCGTGGTGGAGTATGGCCTAACCTTCCTGCGATGCAGGAAGAGACCCGTGCCCCAGCATTGGGGACATACAAGAGTTCATATCGATATCGAATAATATACTTTTACCACGTCTCATTGAATGTAGTAAAGTAGAAAGGCAAGTTAATAACCTCCTCGCCTTGCAAAACCTCACTTCAGGCATTCGGGCTAGTATAGTTAGCGTATTAGTAACTTATAACGATTCGCGATCCTCACACATGGTTTTAGATTTCACAAGTCAAATGGCGATTACACTTTATTGAGGAAGCTTTCAGCAGTATTACGTCTTGTTGCGTATTATATTGTAACTATACCCGTAAAATCTGATTTTTTTTTATATAGTATATTCATGAACATATTACACAGATCTCGTTAGCCCTATACTAAGTACAACTAAATGACTTGTGTTATAGGTGCTAACTCGACGATAGATTTAATACAATAAATACATAGATAACATCCAAGACCCGAGACAAACTAGAAAAGTTCGTTTTCTAGTTTGACCCGGCCGGGGATCGAACCCGAGACCTTCGGGAAATAGTCCATTTGTTTAGGTAATCAAATAAATGAATACCCAAATAAATGGACTGTATTTCCCGAATAGTTTCCAAATACTCTACCACAGTACATCGATCATTAAGTTCTTGTTTCTTTTTGTTGGCAATCAAATTGCTGTTTTAGACGTGGCTGTTACTTGTTACGTAAAATTATTTGATTACAATGTTAGCACGAGTCGCCAATCTTACTGTTTTGGTCAATATGTTTTCGATATTACGTTAATGTTGCATTAGATTAGTTTATTTATAACATTGATCCTCTCATCATCATCAACCGTCCATTTGTGTCCATTTTACACAAGGTGCTTGACATTACTAGAAGAAGAGTATGGAGTGTGTTGTCAATTTTTTCTTGAAAATTATTTTGATTTGCTGTGTGGTGTCGGCCTAAAGAATAGCACCAACCCAATTCTTCCCGCGGGTGTCGTAAAAGGCGACTAAGTGACATAAACCGGGAGGTGGGCAGCAGCGCCCCCTGCAGTACAATTCCACCAAACTGCGATCCCCAACCCGCATGCCCAGCGTGGGGATTATGGGCATTACCCCCTATGATAGCACAACGTGGCACTCTTTAGGGGAGGGTTATGTCCAGCAGTGGTCTAGTATAGCCTGACGACGACCGAGTTTAAGTTGTAACGTTCATTTAGTCGGAGTTTCTGTGCTACTTTGAATAAAAGATAAGATAAGAGAAGAATATTCTTTACTGTACACGAGGAAAAAACAAACAAAAACTAATTACAAAGATACAGTACAATTGGCGGCCTCATTGCTTAGAGCAATTTCTTGCAGACAACCCACGATGGAGAGTTGCCGAAGGAAAAGTGAGACGGGTAGTTGGTGCAAATATGAATATTGATATACACACTTTTACATATACTTACATAAACCATAACATATAATGCATAAAGCAATTTATTATAAACATACACATAATAAAACCTTTTTGATTTGATTATTCATTCAGAAATTTCATGATTTATTTTGACTTTCCCATAGACTGAAGGCAAACAAAGCCGAGAAGATGATAAAGTTGATTGAAACAGAATAAGCAGGTACAGGCCTATTTATGTAGTCTGGTCTAGTCGAAATGTAAATTAGTAAAGTACCAAAAATTAAGGAAATCTCAAAATAAGGTGACAAAATTTTACATTTTGAAAATGATAGACAGAATTAATGGTGTAAAGAGAGAGCGGTGGTAGCGGAGCGGTGTAGAACTCCGGCTTCTCAATCGGGACGTTGTGGGTTCAAACCCCGGCATGTACCAATGACTTTGTTTTCTAAGTTATGTACATTTGTGAAATTATAGTAGCAATACTACTCGCTGACGGTGAAGGAAAACATCGTAAGGAAACCCTAGTGTCTGAGGTGTTAGCGTACCTCAGCGCTTGCTACGTACAATGGCCCAACTATGAGGCTAAGTGCGGAAATCTCAGGTCTAACTAACTAACTAACTAACTAACTATGGTGTAAGAGGTTTGCACCATTACAAAGTTACAGAGCAAGATAACTTGATGTGGCATAGATGTTGCACAGCATAGAGGTAAAAAACGACCAAGTTAAGTCTTCAGAACTTGCACTAAAGGCTCCACAGCTGAAATATAGATCCCTTTTATATAGTTTTTTCTAAAAACCTATTTAGAGGCTAAATAGGTTTTTTACCAAGTGTTTATCTTGACCCATTGGCAAAGTAAATTAATTTCCCGGTCACCTAGAGGCCTTGATTACGGTAATCTTGGACTAGTTAGACCGTGTTGTCATTCTGCTGAGCGTGGTCACGACTGGCTGTGAATCTACCTGTTGCTGGCGTTTGGGTATTTTTTTTAGGCAATTTAATTGTCTTTACGTGTCGCCTGAGTAACCTGACTTGACACTTAACGAAGTATTTAAATTTCTTAACAAACAGCTGTTCCAACCAATAGGGCTAAATGTATCTGTGTAAGATTATTCATGTCGATATATCATAATGTTTATCTTTTCTGGTCTATAATAAAGGATTTTCTTGTCTTATCTTAACTTTATTCAATGTAGTTTCTGCGGCTTCTTCTCTTTTCATTTAAGTGCATATGTACTGTTTAGCAGTTCTAGAATTGAACCCAAAAAACTGAACTCGCAGGGCTAGGTACACACCATTCACCATCTTACATCACACACTAAAACCACATAAACTTTCCTTCAATCTCGTCATCCACAATATTGTTTGTAAATTATCTTGTACAGGAAAGTTTGCATGCTGTATCCTAGTGATAGGTCAATATTCAGTTTGATTGATTGATTCAGTATCTCCAGCTTTTGCACCATCCCTTAATCTTTTCAGGAGAGTAATACTAACACTCTCTCTTGAATTCCATTACCCTTTTGAGGGTCTTAGTACAATAAAAGTTTGTTCCTATTCGCTCTGCTCTGGGCAAGGTCGTTGATGCTAGCTCATACTTATACACTATTAATTGCCCACAGTTGGAAAACTAAAGGTTGACCAAAAAGACTCGGTCAACCAAAGCAGATGAGGAAATGATTTGTTTTATCAGCGATCCAATAGTCCAATATTTTCTTTCTATAGTTAGTTAAGTAAAGTTAACACTACAATTATGCCAAACTAAAACCAAAAATTAGCTTGGAACTTTCCCAATATTTTAATCCCTTAAGTTTGATACCCGGAAACGAACCTGTAAGCCAATGGACCTGTATTTGACTCTAAATCGTGCGGGTCAGATTAAGACAAAACAGTTGCAACCTTAGATAAGTGGACGGATTATCTAATCTTAATCTCCAGCTGGCAATGTTTTCAGCTTTCAATCGGAAGTAATTTTACTCGGTCGAGGACCGTCACGATTTCCGCTATCGAGTTTTGAATGCTTACTGGACTACAGATACAATGGGTTGCTTAGTACGATGGATAGTTGCTAGCTTCTGAGGTTGCTAGCAACCTTTATGTTTGTTGCAAAGTTAGAGCGAGTGAGAGAGGAGATGGTTCAGAATAAATAGCTCTCCGCTTACTTCGATATCAACTCTTGTATGCCCCCTCTGCTGGGGAAGGGGTCTCTTTCTGCATTGTCTGGCCATACTCCGCCACGAGGGCCAGGTCCGGTTGGAGGAAGATTGTAAGGCAGTGGCGGGCCTTACTGTCAGAAGTTATCAAACCGCCCATAGTCTCTGACATGGCTAAACGACTACCATTACATGACAGCCGGCACCAACGGATTAAAATGCCCTGCGAAGCACGGAAGCGCTCGGAAAAATGCCAACCCATCCTGCGCCTGACCGCGTCCATTGTTGCTTAACTCAAGTTACCGATTCCAATCACTCGTTTTCCAATTACCACAATTACTAAGTTGTATTTAATTTGCCACTGTCTTTATAATCCTCTACCAACCCGCTTGGCCCCCGTGGTGGAGTATGGCGTAACCTTCCTGCGGAAGAGACCCGTGCCCCAGCAGTGTCGACATACAAGGATTGATTTTATATTAATTCCTAAAAAAAACTAGAAAGTGTCGAAACCGAAAGATTATTTCCTTATTACATGATTTTGCGGATAGGGAAAACTTAGCCACCTAAAGGTTTTTTTTCTGTAGCCTATAAACGTCGTACTGCTGGGCACAGGCCTTCTCTCAGAGAGAGATAGTGTTGGGCTTAGTGCCCAAATTGCCCACTTACGTGCCCACCGCGGATTAGCAACTTGAACCGCTGATATTTTTGAACACCCAGAAACTCAGTTTCCGCACGATGTTTTTCTTCAACGTTAGCAAGAGGTATAGCTTCTATAACTTCACAAAATTGTTATAACTTACAAAACAAAGCCTTTGAGGAGTGGTTCTTTAAGGACTGTCAAAACGCGGTCACACGGTCGTAATTCCTAACTTATTAAACGTTCAGTCTTAGGACCAAAAACAAATTATTCTTTGTTTATATATGTGTATAATTTCAACATAAAAATCTAAAACTATATATGATTTTTAAAAAAATATACTTTTACTGTCGAAAACGGGAGCAAAATCTGTGTTCTTCGCGCGTCACACTGTTCGCGCTCACGGAAAACTTTGATAACTTTTGTATTCGATTCATAAGCGTATAATGTAATATATTTAATTAATTGGGTTTAACTAAGCATCATAATGATCAAATAACATCTATTTTATCTCTTAAGTTACAAAAGTTAATAGGCATTATGTCTCTCTCACACGATTCTGCTAGTTTCGCGAGCCCGCAACAAAACGGCACCTATCTTCCAAGAGCAGCAACTTGTAGCTTCAAATTTTAGCTGCGCGGACGCTCATAGTATCCCAGCATCAGTGGGGGAAACCCCTATGTCCATCACTTCAAAACAAAAAAATACTAGGCAAGCCATTCTTTGAACATTTTCAAGTAGCCTTAGTCAAGAAACTTTCATGGGCATAGTTTGAAGGATAATATTTATAATTTTCCAACTCATTTTGAATTAGGGAATAAGATAGATCTTCGAGATTACTTCCCATTATTTTGTTCGTAATTCTCAAAAATGTGAAAATTTCGTAACTTTCGTGGCACAACTTTCGTGGCTATTTGCCCACGAAAGTTAGCTAGCGCACAACGAAAGTTATATATCTCCATTAAATATTAACTTTAGATTTTTATAATGCCACAAATACATTTACGTAAGGCGTAAAGCTCAAAAGAAAGGTTTTATTTAAATGCATGTATGTGTATGTGTTTAAAAAAATATTTTGTAATATCGACAATTTAACATTTTATCCACCCCAAACTGGGCTGTTTTGCTCATTGTTTAAAAAATCTTTGCTTAGAAAGTCCCAACTTCATCGTCATACTTTCTGGTTATTTTCTATGTTACCTTGTAACGTAAATGTTCTTTTAACTTCACCAATTTAACATTTTATCCACCCCAAACTGGGCTGTATTGCCCACAATGGGCAATACAGCAAACAATCTTTGCTTAAAACATCCCAACTTCATCGTCATTCTGATTGTCTTGTACATTACCTACTTCAATTACTCAGACCAGTCAGGTTAATTTCTTTTAGTTGAAATTAATTTTAGTTTACATACAAACCGAAACTATGCCACCGCAAATTTCAAAGGAGCAACGGGAGAAAAAGCGTCTTGGAGAGATAAAAAGGAGAGAGAAAAGTTACTCAAATATTGTGATTTTTTTAAGTTTAGTAGTAATTCACTGATGAGGGACAGTCATGAAAATATCCTTTGTAAAATTCTAAATAGTACGAGACTGAAAATAGATAATAATAATATTATGTAAACTGTTATAGCAACTGGCAGATAATGGTGTGTTTTATGATTCTGAACATTTCAATTCAATGTTTAAAAGCACACATTTTCTGCCAGCTGCTACAATGGTAGAAAGTAATAATTATGTTTATGTTGTAAATTACACAGTTTGATTGATGTGACCAAGGCTATTGCAACTTAAGTTACTATTAAGTAATAATAAGCTAATCTCAAAAAAAATATAGTTGTTCATCTCAAATACAAGATGATTCATAGACTGATAATAAGTCTATTAGGTATTTTATAAACTTCAATCCACAAAAAATTGGAGAAATAATTAAGATTTGAAACCATATTTTGCTTATAAAAATACGTCTGCAACTTTCGTGGTGACTTCTGTAACTTTCGTGGGCAACGAATTTTCGAAATAATATATCTTTGTAGTTTATGCACCGATTTACAATAAAATAAAAAACTACTCATTATTTTTTCAACGCCTTAAGCATGTGTCCATTTATTTAATGGTAACTGTAAAATAAAATTTCGCCACGAAAGTTACGCGGAGAATACTTTTTGAAGAACTACTCATACATTCCTGTACTGGGAATCGGACCAGGGTCCCTCGCTTCTGAGTTCGTTGTTATGGCCATTGGGCTACCACCGCATTCCACCACATGTTTTTTTCTGAGAGGTATTCTTAAGGTTACGGTTAGGTTAGGCTCTAGAACTTTAAGGTTACCTCTCAGAAAAAAGTGTGTAGTGCAAACAGCTGACCAACATCTTTGTCGCAGTCCTCCTTGAGCGAACTGAGTAGAATGTGAGTAGAGTATAAAGCACATTACATACGTACACACACATAACCTCACGCCTGTACCAGGGACTGCCACTTGCCACGAACCTGACAGATCACCTTCGCTTCATCAACGTTCATAAGTCGTTGCATGCACGCACGCCGGTTCCGGGTACTTTTTATCTTTCCCTTTGCTAATACATCCCATATTTGGTCGATGTAAGTCCGTCTGGGACGTCCCTTACCAGCCCTTCCACTCACATTCGCAATATATATTTGTTTCGTCAATCTTTCTTCCTTCATCCTCTCCACATTAGAAAGCACATTAGTAAGTTGATAATTTCGTTCCGAATGGAAAAATACGAGGCGAATGATGAGAAATAAGAAATTCCAAACTGATTCACTTTAGGATGCAGTAAAACCTTTTAAAACTTCTTAATGTTATTTACATGTGTCAACCAAAGCTGGTCAAGAACGATACTTTTACGACAAGCCAATATTTGCTGAGACAATCAGCTGAGATCGGACACCGACCTCGTCTTTGTGTTAGCAATTTGCTTGTTATTTCTTTTACAAGGTGTCAGGCCTTTCCTTTTCGGAATAAGTATTTGTCTTTACGGAAAAAGGCATAAAGAACTACAAACAACTTTGTTAAACGTTATTTTCGATCGATTTTATTTTTACGATATTATTTACAAGGCATGAGGTAGTGAAAAGTGGTCGTCGTCAGGCTATATTAGTCCACTGCTGGACATAGCCCTCCCCTAAAGAGCGCCACGGTGTGGAAACATAGGGGTAATGCCCATAATCCCCACGCTGGGCATGCTGGTTGGGGATCGCAGTTTGGTGGAATTGTACTGCAGGGGGCGCTGCTGCCCACCCCCCGGTTTGAAAAGTGAAAAGTAACAAAATAAATTATCCGACAGTATGTCAAATAGTATTTTCTAAGGTTAACACGAGTACTAGACATAATTAAAACTGTTTTAGTACGGATTTCACTCGTTTATTATATTTTTTACAATTTTCCGACGTTTCGGCACATTTACAGGTGCCGTGGTCTCGGATGACTATATAATAAACGAGTGAAATCCGTACTGAAACAGTTTTAAATATGTCAAATGTCACTTTATTTTTACGATATTATTTAAGATGACATCTCCAAAACTCGACATTGGCAGAATCCTAGGGTACCCTTAAAATAAGAATTGATTGATTGATTCCACAACGAGTCAGTTATTAGGTGCACTCTGAAAGATAAATAGTGTTCCAAGATGGGAAACACCATTTATTTAATGTTTACGATACTATTTACTAAACAACATGCAGGAAAATTTTAAATATTGAAAATTAACATAACAATATTTGACAATCAAAACAATATCTGGCTATGAGACCTTGTGCTATGATAACCAGGCAAGAACCTCTTACCTAAACATGGAAATGAGTATCTATGAGCGAATGATCCGCTGTGGCTAGAAGATTAAGCAACGGACTATATTATACTATTTTTATTTTTAATGCACTAACCCGTGCTAAGGACAATTTTAAAAAACCTATTTAGTAAAAATTCCACCCATGCCGGGATTCGGACCCGCGACCTCTGGCCATCCGCGCCAGCGCTCTTTCCAACCGAGCCAATGGGCGACTCACCGGCATCAGTGAAATTTCAAACCTCTTTACACTATTCTCTGTATCGTAAAAATAGTATAATCATGTGGGTACAGTGGTATCATTCCGATATAAAAACCTAACTGCAAAGTTGGTACTCGGGGCTGTAAGTGATGCAAATTACTTCAGACAGATGTCGCTGCCTGTACGTAATACAGAGAGTATTATAAAGAGGTTCGAAACTTCACTGATGCCCATTAGCTCAGTTGGAAGAGCGCTGGCACGGCCAGAGGTCGCGGGTTCGAATCCCGGCATCGGAATGATATCGCTGTACCCACAATGATTATATTATTTTTAATGCACTAACCTGTGCTAAGGACAATTTTAACCTATTTAGAGGCTAAAAACTGCTATTGTCTTGCTGTCAATAATGTCATTCTATTGAAAAACCTATATTATTATGAGTGTATTACGAGTAGTCGGTAGGCCCCAGAGTGGTTTTGGAAACCTCGAGTTTTCCCTCCACGTGGTAACTGGCTGGAAAAGTGACAGTGGCCAAGTATGTCGCTGCGGCCAGACTCAATTTCCAGCAGGAAGCGGTGAGCCATCGGCGCACTGATAATTACTTTTACTTGCGTGCGGTGAGCGGATACCTGACTACATTGTAGGTTTCACGGACGGCTCGAAAGTGGGAGTGATCAAACAAAAGGTATAAGGGGACGTCCAGTTATATGGTAATTACGTTAGGTGTTTTTGGGGGCTACGAGTACATCAAGAAGAATAATCGGGATCTTTATGGGATTGCTTGGTTTCATAAAGACCAATTTTCTCACGTGTAAAGAGTGACGTTGAAACTTAAGCTCGAAAAGAAGTTAAATACTTAAAAGTTTCGTTTTTACTCCTTTAACACACGCTTATACGTTTTTACTCCTTTAAGTACCCACGCTTCAGTGGGTACTTAAAAGAGTAAAAACGTATAAAATGTAAGCTTCTAAGTTAAAATAATAAAAAAAAATAAGATTATTTATGTAAAAATTTTTCTTACTTTCAAAACCTACCTCCCGCTGACTAAGAAACAAGAATCAATAACATTTCACAAAAAACAACTTATAATAAGATTAAGTAGGTACAAGTAAAACAAAAATCCCAAAGTTGTTAATTTGTAGTCTGTACTGGCTTATCAGTAGGATATAAAACAGATTAAGAGAAACTACTTGAATCTGTGTAACTAACGAATACTTTTATAAGATAAATAAAGTCTGGTGTACACTTTTATCGCGAAGTGATCTCGTTTTTGCTATTTCTGTCTTTTTAGTAGGTACTCTAACATAAGTAAAATTGGTCGAGAGGTACTGAAAATCAGCGCTGAAGGCTTGCCCATCAGCTTAGGCTGAGTCAGTTGCCGTTTATAGCGGCAGTGACACGCCGTGACCTTTAGTGTTCTTTTCTTTTTTTTAAATGTTAATTAGTAATGTGTTATAAGTTTGTTTTGTTACTGTGGCGTGTGTACTGTGGCAATAATAAATGTTTTTCTTTATCTTCTTCTTCTTCTTAGAGGCTTTTGCATATCTCAAGAGTGGTATGCTGTCAACGTGTTGTCAAGAAAGTCTTTTGGCGCCAACCTTGACCTTCGCAAAAGGAATGTTCTTTACAGCGGAAGTGCAAGGAAAGGAGGTTCGTAATTGTTTCCTGTCTACTTCCGACTGTCAGATTGTTGCAAACCTGTCGAACTTGTCAAGGTGCTGTGCTTTCTTTCATTAACATTACAATAAGTGACTTAGTGATGTCTGTCTACGGCAGTTACTTCCTAGTATTTCTTAATGATTCGCGATACTCATACATAGTTATATCCTCTTAAGCCCTGGATGTAACAGTTACTTCATGTTTTCCAAAACTACGTATATTTTGAAGAACTTTTTCTTCTTGTTGTCCAAAAAAATATGAGGAAAATATTGAACCTGGAACAGTAACTTTTCCGGACTTCCTACTAATTCATCGGGCGTAAATTAAGAAAGTTATTCGTGATGTCCTATTTCTGGGACGCCAGGGATTAGGAGGTTAAATTAAACGGGTCATATCGCGAATATTAAAATTAAGTAAAACCATATAACCTTATTTCCCGACGTTTCGGCAGCGTTTTCAGTTACAGTTACAGTTTCCGTGATCTCGGGTAGACCGAGGGGTGTTGGGTGCCTACCCACAAGGCATTGCGTTGTGGGTAGGCACACAACACCACTCTTGCGTTGGTGTGTATACTGTTGGTTATATGCCTCTTCATATCTCTCTCATATCACTCGACAAAAAATTTGGTACCTAAATGATTTTTGGCATTTGACATTGGAGTTTTATAGTCGAACGCAATGATACATAGTACAAATGAGTTTGTGAAATACCTACTTACTTAATATATAAGCCAACTCCTTGTAATAAAAACCAATGTCCTAGGCACTGCAGCGTTCGAGTGGTCCCTTTACCCATCTAGTGTAAGTGAAGGTGCTTCTGGACCCTGTATAATCTCATATTGTAGATGCAAAAAATAAAGTTATTTTTAACATGTTAGGTACCTACGTTCCAAAATTCTATTCTAACGTTTATTAAAGGTACCTATGCATGTAAAGTTTGATTTATTTCTGTAATAACATTACTATGGTCATATCTATCTACTAAATAGCTGCACTATACGCATTCGTTCCACTCATTGTCTCGACAATCGGTTCCAATGTCATGTTTCTAAACCAAATAATAGTGACGATGTTTGCTTTGGACATTTTGAACTTTGACACCCACAAAATAAGCTTATTTTTAGGGTTCCGTACCTCAAAAGGAAAAAACGGAACCCTTATAGGATCACTTTGTTGTCCGTCTGTCCGTCCGTCCGTCCGTCTGTCAAGACCCTTTTTCTCAAGAACGCGTAGAGGTATGAAGCTGAAATTTATATCAATTACTCAGGTCTACTGTCCCTTGAAGCTGTGAAAAAATCAAACTTCTAAGCCAACGCAATCAAAAGATACAGCCGTTTATGCCGCAAATTTTCGACACTTGCAAGGGAATCAAAACCTACAGGGTGCTTCCCGTGAACTCAGAATCTTGAAATTTGGTACGAAGCAACGTCTTATAGCATAGATAAAGGAAAAATTACGAAAACCATAAATTTTTAGTTACATCTCATAATATATTTTTTTTTAATAATTTTAAACTTACTACCCATTTCCTCATAAACGCGTAGAGGTATTAAATTGAAATTCATACCAAATACTCAGGTCTATAATACAGGTTTGTACGGAACCCTCGGTGCGCGAGTCTGACTCGCACTTGGCCGGTTTTTTAAATGACAACAAAAATTGCTTAAGTGACTGGTTGAAAAATCTATGCTACTAGGTAAAGGGCAGGCTCTGCGCGTTTTTGCCGCCACAAAGAACACAATTTGGCGTGATCGCGTGTCACAGTGACACAGGAGCATTGGACCATAGACAAAAATAGTTTTATTGCTAAAACAATGACTGTTTTATAGCATTTCAAATGTTGATAGTTATAATTATAGTATTTTATTAAGGAAAAAAATATCCCGATGAACGTGATAGCGAATATAAACAGGAATTGAGGTCATAACTTATCTTAAGAGATTGCTTGGACCTTTAAGTAACATGACACCTTAATCATGACTTTCTAGTTCATTGTAAAGTATCATGTGACATCATCCGTTCGTTGAATTCAATTCGGGCTCTCACGTGAACGATTTCTCAAGTTTTGGCACAAAATAAAAAACAAACATCCTCGTTCATGGAGCAAAAAAAGTGCGCGGAAATAAACATTGCCCGCCAAAAAGTTTTCAGTGTCAAGTCTACTTAACTTTTTTTTCTAAACCATCATGAGCCATAGACAAGTGTCATCAAGTGCTGTCGTCAGCCAAGTCAACTCAGTGACGCAACGGTTCCGACTTCCCGCTTCCGACAGACGCTTGTTAACAATGAGTCGAGTTTGCGATTGCATCATTTGTTTGCCGACTTGTGGTTTATGGGAGGACTGTGACAAGAAAAGACTGGGGCGAATACTGAGACAGGCTTGACATAATAAAATCGATTACGGAAAAATACTTTATTAAAGTGTAGAAAAACGCATTTCAAAATATCAGTTTGACTTGTGAGTCCTGGGGAAACTGGAAAATTTATTTGTTCAAATTATCTGGCGCTTTATATGGCTAATCTGTCGCTTCGCATGGATACATTTCTTCGCATGGATACACTTTCTTACTCTGAGAGAATGTAAATAACTACTCTGTGTTTACGGACTATTGCAGAGAGGTCCATTTCTACTCATCAATACAAGAAAACTTAGTATGGGGATCGAATCTGAAATAGCATAAAAAATATCTGGATGGGTGGCCTTCCCGTGACTACCATTAGTGGCATTTTTTCCGGGCGCTTCCGTGCTTCGCAAGGCACGCTAAGGCGTTATGTACTGACAGTCGTTAAGCCATATCAGAGGCCTTATGGGCGGCTTGATAACTTCTGTCAGTAAGGCCCGCCACTGTCACGCAACCCTCCACCGACCCGGACTTGACGCCCGTAGTGGAGTAAGGCATAACCTTCCTCCGATGCAGGAAGAGGCCCGTACCCCAGCAGTGGGGACATGCAAAGGGTTGATACTTACTTTATGCCACTGCTTCCGTTACCTACTACTATATATACCAAAGTGTGCCAATATTCCAAGCGTCTACTAAAACGCATTACAACACATTCGAATAACCGCGTGCTCTTGAAATCACAAGATTTGTCCGACTATGTTCTTAAATAATCAAAGAACTGGTTCCGAAAACTAGTAGAATAATTGCCTATGCTGAATATTATATTATGATTATGAGTTATTTTCGTAGTGAGAGGTCATATTGAAGTGTGTTTTATATCCAACCATAACTAGGTATGTAGTTGTTTCCTTCTTTGACGAAACCTTTAGGTTAGTTTGATGATTTTATTTATTTAGAACACACAGCAGGTTACATATATATTTTCCAAATGTTACTTTATTATAGATCAGATCTTGCCTTTGACCCTAAACTTGGCTACCTAGTACGCCTTTAGACGCTCGTCCAGCTAACATACTTTTCTGTCTAATATACTCGAGTATCATTCCTACCATCTTATCAATTTTATACTTGCATTTTTGTTGTGGTGACTTGAACATGTTCAATTTTATTTGCTCACCTGTTTTCCATGCAGGTACATTATGGAAACGACTTTTTGACTTTACGATAAATCAACTTCCTTTATCGTAAATTAAAACGCAAATTAAGATTGTATTTCTTTGTCTTGTCTCGTGTCATGCCACGTCATCTTCACAATCTTGTACGTGGTTTGTTTTATTTTCTGCAAAATTTTATACTTACGTATTAGTGTTATGGCCGTCGTAAAAACATGACATAGTTTTATGGTCGTGTCAAAAACTTAAAACGCATCATCTATGTTACTTTTTTTCTAACGTGCCAGTGTCAACGCTCATTTCCTGAAAAAACTAAACGCTTTTGGTTTTTATTTCACTTAAGACGATTAAACAATAAACATGAGCTAAGTGGCCAGCAACAATAATTGTTAATGACGGGTTTGTTCGCTTTGTTGGCGATCACTAACAACGTTCGAATAATAGGTAAACATTGCAGCGGCGGCGGCCCACTTCCCTGCTTAAGTTCCGATCGACACGAGAACCACTTTCGATTTCGTTTGTTGCCTGTCGGCGGCTAACGTAACGCGAACGTAATGATGCTGTGGCGGTCTGCAGAATGACTTTGCCCTTATTGTTAGTAAAAAAAAGTAAGTAGGTCCCTAATCTTAAGAACTTTTGATGTTTCTGTCGGGTCTCGTTTTACTAGACTACAATTCGTAGTTTATTGTAACGATTTGTTGTACCTACCATTGCGTTGTCAAGTCTTCCTATTTATGAATCTGTGGATTAATAGAAGTTGCAATGTACGTCCAATGGGCGTTTTTCCTCACAGATAAATTCTGTAGCAATAACTGTCAAATTCGGTCTATTATCTGTGGTTTCCTTATAAACCATAGAGCAGTGCACGGAGTTTGACAGTGGTTCCAACTATATTTGACATAAGGAAAAATACCCATTGTCATAGTAAACCTTGAATTGCAGTCCTATGAAATAGGGACCTTGTCTGCTCTGCAAATACATCCTGATATTATTTCGAATCAGTCGCGATTAAATGTTCAAATGTTCATGTACCTAGTTCTTCTGATTTTTATACAACAATATTTTTAAGTTTTTCAAGATTACATGCAACTCTTTTATAACACAAAAAATTCACCCCCAATCATGACCGATTTAATTTACTTACGTAATATCCTTGTTAATAGTGATATAATTAATTAAAACATAATGCATATTAAATAAGCACAATAGGTCACCGCTGTGGGGATGAGACATATTGGTTGCTAAGTCGGAGGCTAAGAAACCTGATTTGCAAAACTAAAAGTGCATTCTTAATTAAAACAACTTAATTAAAATTGTTCGAACTCCGTTAACAGTGTTGCATAGCTGATCCATTTTTGGTACCTACTTATGGGTAACTTAATAGAAAATACTTTATTGTAATTGTATACAGAAAGGATAGATCGGTAGAAAATACTTTCAATACAATTGTACGCCGAAAAGGAAATAACACAAATATTCTTTAATATAAGAGTAGAAATGGCCTCAAAACTAAAAACGATCTATTTCAGGTAATAAGTAACTACCTGCAGCTGGCATACAAAATTATAATTGAGAAAAATTATTTGAAATCCGTGAGTCTTGCTAAAAACCCCAATTGATTCCAAAATGAATTGAATCTGCAGCGTGTCCTTTTAAATTGTCATAAGCTTTTATGTCAGCGTATATTTCTGTCAAGTCGATGTTATCTCAAGTGGGCAAAGCCTTATAAATGAGTCGTATGTAATCCAAGGCAGCTAGTGGTTTTTTCTGATAACGTACGAAAAAGTCACTTCACTCTTTCGTTTTTAGTGCAGCGACAGTCCGATCTTTTAATGATTCACATGTGCTTTGTTAAGGACATATCGTGTTAAACCTGAGTCAGGTTAATCTACCAACAAACCAATTAGCTTTAATAAAATCACCAAGTTGGCATGTTCAGGTAGTTTAATAAATCTTATCTAATTGTATCAACCTACATCTGTACGTCTGTATGAACTAATAAATTAAGTATAGGCTGGAGGTGTTGTGATTCCACTAAAACGACTAAAATGCACTTTGACCTTTTTTGTTGATAAGGTATATCACATTACCTAAATAGGTACTGGATGCAACGATATTAAATATCGTTGACTGGATGTTACAATTGTAGCATTTTTTTCAATGTTCACCCTTTTCGATTAAAGTCTATCTTAAACTGGATATATAGCTACCTACATACCCAAAAATAAAACGAAATACTATGTAGGTGAAATACCAGAGTACCTATTTATTGTGTCATGAATATGATAGTTAATACTGAAAGAGGTAATTCGTTTCGAGGATTTGATTTAATGTCATTGTACCCGAGACCTTCTGGAAACTGACTAAATAGGTACATTACAATACAATCCAGCCCTTTGAAATATTCTTGTCTTGACTATCAGCGACTGAGTGAATACATTATGAGGTGAGATTACAAATCAATGTCATTGTAAAGTACTTATGGTCATGGTGGCTACTCGCGATTTTCAATAATAAATCTGTCGATGCGGATGTTACGAGTATAAGGATCTCGAGACAAGTAGCGTCAGATATCTTTCTGATCGTAGTTGTATTTTTTTATAAATTTTGAGAGTAGGGCCGCTAAGGCGAATTTTTACATAATTTATAGCAAAGGTACTGCTTGCAGCCTGAGAATTAAATTCGTTTGTATGTAAATGTATGGAATTCGATGCAAAAACAGTTCGTTTGTTCACAGTCTATGACCCCAAGACAATGCTCGGACAACGAAAGGAACATGGCGCAGCTCCACATTCAAGGCTTTATTAAAATACTCGCTAAACTATCAAAAGTCTAATGATCTATTACCCAAAAGTGTATGTAGATGTCAAAATAAAAGGACGGAATCTTTATTCCTTACCATTAAGTGAATTTTCCCACTGGCATATTGCAAAAGAAACCGGTGCCTTTCTGGAGCAAGGTCACGTCAAGATGGCGGTCAAACAAAATGGCCGCGAATGTCGGCTTTCGCGCCAAATCCATTCTCATCGCAGCTTTTTTTTCTTTCGATTGTCGATGGCCAGTGGTTAAGTGAAACAAAAGAGAGTTGTTTTATAGTTTTTTTGTTTATAACAGATTGTGTAAGTAACTGGCAAGGTCACATCACATCAATCTTAGCCGGCGTGCTACGTAGGTCTATGTACAAATTACAGTGGTTGAAAAAGGTGGGTTGGAGTGTTAACGGTTGATTTGTGGCCGTGTCCGTCGGAAACGATGCATTTGAATTACGAAATTTTTCATAACGTTCACACGTGAATAGAGAATCTCAATTAGATTGTTTTTAGGGTTCTGTTCAAGTATGGGTCTTTTTATTGGTCGTTTGGACCTTGGCTCACGCCTATCGAGAAATCTCAATTGACTTGTCTCGGTTGCAAAATTTCGTTAATTTAAATTTTTACAGATAATCAGATGGAGATTTTAAACAAGCAACCTACCAATTATTTATGTCATTGTACAAAACGTTGACATTGTACTGGTAAAGTAACTTTGGCTTGATTTTGAAGGACTTGATATATACCCCTACATCTGGCGCAGTCAGGTTAAAAACAACTAAATATCTCTATCGAACCCCTCTTATTCAAAGCTCATCAGGCGCTAAAATATTCGATGAAAATTCACCGACCAATTTAATAAGGTAACTGCCTACTTGTGCAACTCGCGTATTACAAAACTGCGTTACAAGTACTCTACAGTACACTTTGATTATGTTTGTTGGCAAACATTTGAAACAAAAGACTGCCGAATGCCATATCACGACCGAAAAGTTTATAAGAAGAGGATTGCGAAAGTAGGTATAATGTTCTATGGTTGGATAATAAGTGGTTAACGTTCGATTGTTATAATTATTCAATCTGTCAGTACAACTCCGTAAGAAGCAATAATCGTTTCTTAATCGTAGGTTATCAGATTTGCTCCCATTTAGATCACTGTCCTACTAAAAACACTTGATTCTTCCTTTATAGGATTAAATAATACCTATAGACTTTGTAGACTTTTAGTCCGGATCTACTTACGGGTGTTGTTACATCGGAAGAGTCCGACCAGGTGTGAGACGAGCAACCGACGACGCGAGCTCCGTCTTTGCTCACCATGATTAAGCTCTGCGAATCGGAGCGAAACCTGGTCGGACTCTTCCGATAATGTGTTGTGCTTACGAAAGTTTTAGAGCATAGACTTTTTGGTAGGTGCGTTTTTATCGTAATAAAATCTGAATTTAATTAATACATGTTTGAAGTTATAGTATCAATAGGTAAAACTCGCTAACTGTGAAGGGAAAGTCGTGAGGAAACGTGAGTGGCTGAGGTATTCAAATACCTCAGCGCTGGAAATTGCTAATCCGCAGTGGGCACGCGAGGTAATTAAGCCCATACTCTCTCTGAGAGAACGCCTGTGCCCTGAAGTGAGACGTTTATAGACGTTTATAATTCGTCTCTGAATTTCAAAAAGAACCTAATTCATTGTTAAGGTCAGAACACAGGCGCACCAGATGTACGAGCAGAGGGGGGTTTTATGATGGTTAGTGATGTCCTACTCTGCTGTACAGGGATGATAAGGATGCATGATGAATATGATGTAAAGCCTGATTTGCTATTTCTTGATAGATATTTAACAAACGAGTGCTCGCGGAGGCGGCTGATAGAGTACTGGATACATATACGAGAAAAATGCTAAATGTGCGGTTTGACCCGTACACCAGCGTTGAGAAGCATACAGTCGACAGCAAATCAACCTTTAAACGCGTGCACTTTACTCATTCACGTGTGTGCTTTATGAGAGGTTTTTCCGTATTATTACCTACATTAAAAAGTCTTGGTTGTGTATCACAAACCTCTACAATTACGTTACGCGAACGCTGTTTTATCATATTAATTAGCCTACGACTTACTCTCACATCTACCAAATATACACAAAAAATTCAAAAAAAAATTGGCAAAGCCGTTGTGGAGGTGTTTGTTAACAATACTGTGACTTGAGAATTTAATATAGGTATTAGATGAAGCAATACTTTATTGCACGCGAAAAACACATAAAAGAAACAGAATACATGTATAAAGGCGAGCTTATCTCTGTAAGAGATTTCTTCCAGCAAACCTTAGGGAGTCAAAGTGGAGATGTGAAACGGGTCTACGCACGTGCACAACATACACTACATACTTAATACACTTACACAGATAACAAAATCCTACCAAGATAGATATCTATCCAAATATATAAAAATTCTAATAATGATAAGAATAAACTACATAAACTATCAAAGAAATATAAATACATAAACAATACTTAATAATAAATAAACAATACATAGTAAGAACCTACTTATATAAATACCTTCTTCTTCAGGCTATATTAGTCCACTGCTGGATTTAGCCCTCCCCTAATGAGTGCCATAGCACAAGGTTGTGCCATCATTGGGGGTTAATGCCCATAATCCCCACGCTGGGCATGCGGGTTGGGGATCGCAGATTGATGGAATTGTACTGCAGGGGGCGCTGCTGCCCACCCCAAGGTTTGTGTCCCTTAGTCGCCTTTTACGACACCCGCGGGAAGAATTTGGGTTGGTGCTATTCTCTAGGCCGACACCACACAGCAAATACCTATCAAGGAGCTGAGATATGTCCTTCAAGGATAAATTAACAACTTCTTTTGAATGTCAAACACATAATGACAAAAATATCAGTAGTAATATCAATTGTACTACCACTTAATCTAAAAACTTAAGTCCACTAATAATAAAGCTTTCTACATAGACAACTGCACAGCCTCTACTGACCTTGCCACACAAACTATTGTTTATAAAATAGGCTTTATTTCCAACGGAATAGACGTGATAATACCTCGGCATTATATTGGAGGTTTAGCGTATCGTAGTGCGCGCCAATCTCAAGTTTACATCGTTGTAAATGTATTAAGGCTGGTATTAAGTCCGCCTTTTGAATTCTGTGCTCCAGTTATGCAATAGGTAAAGTCAGATTTGAGTTACGTGGCCTATTGCACCATTGCACGATTAGTCCCGACTGCTGGACTAAAAGAGCTGATTAATTTTTCAAAAATTACTTAACCTGATTTAATTATAATTGTGTATGTATCTCATATACTCCGTCATTTTCTATTACTATCTATATTTTCGGATTACGACCATACGTAAAACTTTTTAGAAAAAAATGATATCAGAGTCAAGATATCGACAACTGTGGAATTAGATAATTACATACGTCAAGCAAACCACTTGTTAGATATGATATGAAACGATTTCTGTCAAAGGTTTGCTTATGTATGCAGACAAAAGCTGAATAAAACGAAATATAATACGATCACTTTTAGTGATAAGGCCGCCGTCCGTATTCCTGGGTTAAAATATATCTGTGTAATTTCCTTATTTATATACAATAAAGTGTTCTCTATCTTTGCTGTTAGACTCGATAAGTAAGATAAGCAGAGACAGCGGAGCGGTGTACAGCACTGGCACCTCAATCGAGAAGTCTTGGGTTCGAACCCCAGTATGTACCAATGATGTTACACTATTTTTATTTTTAATGCACTAACCCGTGCTAAGGAACAAATTTAAAAACCTATTTAGAGGCTAAAAATTTCACCCATGCCGGGATTCGAACCCGCAACCTCTGGTACGGATAGCCAGAGGCTGCGGGTTCGAATCCCGGCATGGGTGAAATTTTTAGCCTCTAAATAGGTTTTTAAATTTGTACCAATGATGTTGTTTTCTAAGTTATGTATATTTTTAAAGTTATACTAAAGTTATACTTAAAGCATACCACTCACTGTCTGTGAAGGAAAACATAAGGAAACTCTAGTGTGTGAAGTGTTACCGTATCTCAGCGCTTGCTACGGACAAAGGCCCAACTATAGTGATAGTGCGGAAATCTCAGGTCCACTGTCTGGACTCCTAAGTTAAGACAATCTGTGTTATTTCCATTTTTATGTACAATAAACTGTTCTCTATCTATCAATCTGTCTTTATGTAATAATGTATAGTTATGACGATACGATTGTGGATTTGCTTAGTTTAAGTTAACTTTATAATTGTGCATGTGACATTTATCTTTATTGTATTGAAAGAATTTTTTAATAAATTTCGCTAAGCAGGAAAATCTATCAAGTAGATAGTAAGATAAGGTAGGTTTAAAAAGTTGCCTTTATTCGTTGGTGTACTCGGGTACTTTTAGGCAGCCCATTGGACACTCTATAGGTCGTTCCGGGTAGACGTTAGGTAATTCTAGGTTCCGCGTTCAGTACTCAGCTTTGTAGACCAACATCAGATAAGTTCTGACTTTCTTCCTGCACCTAGAAGCTTGGAATTGTGATATCTATTTCTATAGGTACTGAAAAAAATGACAATATTTTTCATTGAATTATTTGCGATTCAAAAGCTTGTCCCAGATATTGAGTGAGACTTTTACTATGTAACTGATCATCACCAGAAAATACTATTTAGTATTAAGGCGCTTTGGGGTGCTAACTAACGTCACCAATGGAATAGAAATCAGAACTCGTAAAAAACGTATTATGAAACCAGTTATGAATTTTATTCCTTTGGTGGCTCTAGTTAGCACCCCAATACCACCTCTAGTTAGCACAATTAGTTTTTAGTGCAATGAAAATTCATTTATTCATTCATCATCAGCTCACCGCTGGCCACTGCTCCGCTGTCAATCTCCCCATCTTTCGCGGTCTCGCGGCGTCCATCCTCTGCAGACTTGACCACATAGCATATTTAAAAACCTATTTAGAGGCTAAAAATTTCACCCATGCCGGGATTCGAACCCGCAACCTCTGGCTATCCGTACCAGCGCTCTACCAATTGAGCCAATGGGCGACTCACGACATCAGTGAAATTTCGAACCTCTTTACAATATTTTCTGTATTACGTACAGGCAGCGACATCTGACTTAAGCAAATTGCATTACTTACAGCCCCGACTACCTACTTTGCAGTTAGGTTTAACATCGGAACGATATCACTGTACCCACATGATTACACTATTTTTTATTTTTAATGCACTAACCCGTGCTAAGGAACAAATTTAAAAACCTATTTAGAGGCTAAAAATTTCACCCATGCCGGGATTCGAACCAGCAACCTCTGGCTATCCGTGCCAGAGCTCTACCAATTGAGCCAATGGGCGACTCACGGCATCAGTGAAATTTCGAACCTCTTTACACTATTCTCTGTATTACGTACAGGCAGCGACATCTGACTTAAGCAAATTGCATTACTTACAGCCCCGACTACCTACTGTTTTTTAAATTTGTTCCTTAGCACGGGTTAGTGCATTAAAAATAAAAATAGTATAACGGGAAAAGTGTTAATAAAATAATAGCAGTACCGCCCAATATTCATTCTTATTTCATTGCCTGTGACATGTTTATATGATTGACATTGTACTTTGGTGTTGTTGATAATTTTTCGACCTCTACATGAGTTTTAGTACCCATAAATAACTAACTTAACCTTTGTTAATACTATTATGTATTTCAAACATGTAAAAGTAAACCGATACATTCTTTCTAGGTTGTCAAAAAGGTCGTTGCATATATTTATGAAACATGACAAATCATGAGATGCGATATACACAGAAGTTTCACTCAACAGTTTTAAATAGAGAGAATGATGGTATTTGCTTCAACATCTTACAACACGGATTAGTTTGTTTCCCTTACACTATTCTAAGTTGCTTTTTTGATGCCTAAGTATTAAATGACTACTAGTGTTAACGCAACGGTAAATGGGGATCTTGAGAGACTAAATATAAATAGTATTAAATCTGTCCAAAAATAGTATCTTATCTAACTTAGAGAGGAAGTTGTATTCATTTATATGAACAATTTTTACTACGGTAAAAATATGCTATTTCTTACTAAAGTATCTACGACATTAAAATGTATGGAAAAGCTAATAATTTATGTTTTCACTATACTAAAATTGTTCGCGTCGTCGTCGTCCTCGTCAGGCTATACTAACTAGTCCACTGCTGGACATAGCCCTCCCCTAAAGAGCGCCACGTTGTGCTATCATAGATGGTAATGCCCATAATCCCCACGCTGGGCATGCGGGTTGGGGATCGCAGTTCGGTGGAACTGTACTACGGGGGACGCTGCTGCCCTCCCCCCGGTTTGTGTCCCTTAGTCGCCTTTTACGACACCCGCGGCCTTTGTTTCCTAAGTTACGTACATTTTTGAATTTGAATTTGCTTGAAATTGTGTATTGGCATACACGGTTGGCACGCGTGGTAATTAATCCGAAAATGTCTCTCTCAGAGAAGTAACAGACCTTCCCCGTCCCTTCAATGGGACGTATCTATATATGTCTCACTGTAGAGCACACTATTAAATTGCTTTTTATGCAGCTACACAAAAAGAAATTTCATAGTAGAGGACCATATTTTTATATTCTTTTTAATGCACTAACCCGTGCTAAGGCCAATTTTTAAAAACCTATTTATAGGCTGTCCTGAAAATTGTCCTTAGCACGGGTTAGTGCATTAAAAAGAATATAATCATGTGGGTACAGCGATATTATTCCGATGTAAAAACCTAACTGCAAAGTAGGTACTCGGGGCTGCAAGTGATGCAAATTACTTCAGCCAGATGTCGCTGCCAGTACGTAATACAGAGAATATTGTAAAGAGGTTCGAAATTTCACTGATGCCGGTGAGTCGCCCACTAGCTCAGCTTGAAAGAGCGCTGGCACGGATAGCCAGAGGTCGCGGGTTCCAACTCCGGCATGGGTGGAATTTTTAGCCTATAAATAGGTTTTTAAAGACTATATTTTTGTTAAAAAAATTAAACTCTCTTAACAGGTCATATTAAAGTAAAACTTACGACTACTAAATAGCAATGGTTGTATGGCTTCTGAAAGAAAATACAAATTGCGGAATGACAATGGGAAAAATCTAAAATTACCAATTCACGTATTTGCACCTTCTGTGTGATTCTATGTTTGCATACTCTGCGGTATTAGGTAAGGTGCTGACAAGAAAAAAACCTGCTGATTTAAACAAAACAATGCATGATAATCAGTTTTTAAGCAGTAGACACATTTGTGAATGAACATAATTACAACGTAGGTAGGGTTTTGATCATTGATAATTGAATAATTACGAGTAGTTACTTGCCTACTTACCTGCGTGATAAGCTAGTACTTTAGGTTGCAAGGGCTATCAACCAGAGGCCTATTACTATTAATGGTTTACTATGACAAGGCTTTCTTTATTTTTTGAGGAACTCCAAAAACCATTTGTTTTATAAGCGACCACCGTTCGGGTGCATGTGGGCGTTGCAGATCAAAACAAACCTTAAAATGGTCCACAGCAATCCTGGCTGACGTTAAGTACATTGCAAAGTCAATTAACCCACAGATTAAAAAGTATATTCTGGAACGCAATGTACCTCGAATGAGCCGTTTACAGCACATATTCCAAAAGCACTAATTACACATACGTACATAACCTCATGCCTGTATCCCAGATGGAGAGGCAGATACCAGGGACTGCCACTTGCCACGATCCTGACAGATCACCTTCGCTTCAACAACGTTCATAAGTTGTTGCATGCACGCACGCCGGTTCCGGGTGTTTTTTATCTTCGTCGTCGTCGTCAGGCTATACTAGTCCACTGCTGGACATAGCCCTCCCCTATTGAGCGCCATAGCGCCCTGTCTTCGGCTTGCCGCATCCAGCATCTGCCTGCAGTTTTTCGCAGATCGTCATCCCACCTAGTCGGAGGACGTCCGACACTACGTTTGCCGAGTCGCGGTCTCCACTCAAGAACACGTTTACTCCAACGGTTGTCGGTTCTTCGCGAGATAGGGCCAGCCCACTGCCACTTCAGCTTACTGATTCTCTGAGCTATGTCGATAACTTTGTTTCTCTGTCGGATGCATTCGTTAAGAATCCTATCCTTCAGAGAAACTCCGAGCATAGCTCTCTCCATAGATCGCTGAGCGACTTTGAACTGGTGGTTTATGGAAGCACAATACTCAACATATGCCGGTTTTAAAGATACAGTTGACAGCACGTCGACCTTTACATGCGTACACTCTCAGTTAAGTTACAAAAAACTTTGCAACTAAAATTATTAATAGTTTACTCTACTGTCAACTGTATAGTGTAGGCGTTACTGACCTGTACTTACAGCAAAGATCTTATGACGTAACTATAAACTTTACGAAGTCACTTTGCAACAAAAAAGTAAAGGTTGATCAGCTGTTCACTGAAGAAACATGTCGTAGTCCCAAACTTGTATACCCTGTACTATAGTAACTAGGCATGGACATCACAAACATCGAAATACGCCCAGACTGAAGCCATTCGTAGAAATATACGGCGGCTCCCAGTGGGAACGGAACCCTCGGCCTTTGGCATGGCAATCAAACGTGAAACCGCTAGACCAACGACGCAGTCTACTTCTTAAACACATGCGCCAGTGGCCCAGTACTCTCAAGACTAGCCACCAAATCTTCTTACATAACATTTGGAACAGCGATCGAGGCCAGCGGTGCTTTAACGAATTTGTACGCGTAAGATAGATCCCACCAAAAACATTCTGTAAAAACTAGCCAAGTCTCTATGGAGACTTGGCTAGTTTTTACAGGATCGTTTATCTCTAAAAAGTAATAAAATCCAGACAAAATCGTGCCAAGTCTAAGGTATCTGTGATTTCTTTATTAGATAGATAGATAGAGAACACTTTATTGTACATAAAAATGGAAATTACACAGATATTTCTTAACCTAAGAGTACAGACGGCGGCCTTATCACTAAAAGTGATCTCTTCCAGACAACCTTATTAATATAGTTTATGTTGTGTGAGGATGGCGAGAGACCGTGAGGCTTGGCATAATGGGGAAAAGGCCTATACCCAGCAGTGGGCAGCGGTGGGCTGATGATGATGATGATGATGTTGTGTGACTTATAAAATATTTATGAAAAGGTAAATTCAAGTTCGTAATTTACTTTTGGTATGAGTTTTTCTCAAATTTACATTTTTTGTTAGGGTTTTCGAGATATCAATGTCGGTCACAGCTTCCGCTGAAACATTGTCCTAAACAGAAGAATAGCCATTCTCTCTAAAACATATAGTTTTAAGCATGATCTATCAAAAACGCCACTGTTACGAAGACAAGCCGTAAAAACATATCAAAAATACGTTTCAGAACATAAAAAAATAAATTCTAGAACAAAAACTGTAGGAAATAATTTTCATTCACGTGTAACTAGCGAAATTTAGGAATTGTGCAGTTGTAAAGGTATAATTCTTTGTAGGTCCCATTAAAAGAAACAAATAGACAGTAAGTTGCTGTAAGGCCCGCCACTGTCTTACAATCGTCTATCAACCCGGACTTGGCCCCCATCACGGTGAAGTATGACCTAACCTTCCTGCGATGCAGGAAGAGACCCGTACCCCAGCAGTGGGGATATACAAGGGTTGATATCGAGTTTTTGCTTAAGGTGTCAGAATCATCTCTCAATCATGTAAGTATTAGGATCATTGGCTGTATACCTAAGGTGAACTACCTAGGACTAGTACCTGAGCATTAATGTCAAGAACAGCCGTAAGCTTATCATCAGAATTGTCTACGAACGAAGTCACAAACTTAGCTTTGCACTAATCAATTTTACTCGAAATCAATCGTTAACAGACTGATGCATATTTAATATTTACATCGATGCCCAACTAGACTGCATATTTAAATGAAACCGTAATAATTTGTCAGTAATATAATTGACTTTCAAATGTATTCTGACCTGAATTCTAAAAAAGACTTCTCTATGGTGTCACTTCGTATGTATGATGCTTGCTAAAAGCTCTCGTTTTGAGCTCAATATGGTGATAATGGTTTTCAATTAACGAAGTCTGTTTTAGTCCATTGCCAACTTTAACTAACAATAGATAGGTGACGAGACCTTTAAGACACTGTAGTATCGGGGACAGTTACAAAGCATACTTTCGCAACGCCTACACCAAATTGTAAATTGTCCACCGGTTCAGGAATTTCACTATGAATTTCTGTCTGTTGACAGTCTGCCAGCTTAACCCACGAGAAAGAAAGACAAATGTCAATGTGAACCGACTAAACTGCAGGTTTTGAACATTCCGCACAAATGCATCCATCGCTACCAAATCTTTCCATTCATCCAGGTTTTTGTCCATAACCATCACAGTTACGTGGTACCTCTGCTGATGGAGGTGACTTCAGCTCACCATTTTTTTTCGTTATCAACCCTTATATGTCCCTACTGCTGGGGCACGGGTCTCTTCCTGCATCGCAGGAAGGTTAGGCCATACTCCACCACGGGGGCCAAGTCCGGGTTGGTGGAGGATTGTGAGACAGTGGCCGGGCCTCACTGTCAGAAGTTATCAAGCCGCCCATAAGGCCTCTGACATGGCTTAACGACTGCCATTATATGGCAGCCGGCACCAACGGCTCTACGTGCCTTGCGAAGCACGGAAGCGCTCGGAAAAATGCCACTAGCGGTAGTCACGAGACGCTCACCCATCCCGTTCCTGACCGCGCCTGTTGTTGCTTAACCAAGTAATTGATTCCAATCACTCGGTTCGCCTAGGCCACGAGCGCTTCTTCTCATCAGGAGCAGCTCACCATTATTCTTCTTCATTTCTTGACAAACAAGCGAAACAGGTCTTCAACGCTGACTACTTACGTCCTTTTCCTGATCTTTCTGTGACAAGATTTCTTCTTCTCTTCCCTTCATTCTTGCTCATCATAATAATTTGGAAAAGTCTCACCTATCGTATCGCAACCCATGCGCTAGATAACTAACCGCCCAGCTGCAAACTCATATATTCACAAATTTATAGTACGTAACCGAGCTATTAGATAACAGCTGATACAACCTTAGAGTTTGCCATCAAGGAGAGTCACTCACAACTATTTCAGGGTGTCATTATGCATGTCCCATTGTTGGATCGATAATCAATACATTGTCAATATCGTCTACACATTACATTACTTACATGCCGAGACCTTACGTAGGCCTAAAACTATCGAAATAAAAGATACAGTACGTTGGCTCCATATTACCGTCATATTGTCTAGTGCTTCTTATTCTTCGGTTCTTTAACTCTTTGTCAGACGTTATCAAGCTGCCCATGAGGCCTCTGACATGGCTTAACGACTGCCATTGAGAAAATAATGTCTCTATACCTTTTGAATTTGGGGTTGATGAAGATGATATCAACCCTTTGTATGTCCCCACTGCTGGGGCATGGGTCTCTTCCGTCTCGACCACCACGGGGGCCTATTCCGGGTTGGTGGAGGATTGTAAGACTGTCCGAAGTTATCAAGCCGCCTATAAGGCCTCTGACATGACTTAACGACTGCCATTACATAACAGCCGGTACCAACGGCTTAGCGTGCCTTGCGAAGCACGGAAGCGCTCAGGAAAAATGCCACTATCGGTAGTCACGGGATGGTCACCCATCCAGCCTGACCGCGCCTGCTGTTGCTTAACCCAAGTGATTCCAATCACTAGGTTCCACTAGGCCACGAGCGCTTCTCATCTTATAACTTTGGCGCTTATAACTGTAATTCTCACTAAAACGCGAGAGCTCCATTAATATTGCAACAGTGTGCTTAAGTCAGATGTCAAATGTCGAGACTAAAATTGTAACTTTGCAGTTAAATTTATTGACTGCTGTAAAAGGCATGATTTGCATAGAGGAATGAGTCCTCATTAAATATTCTCAGGTTTCCTCATGGCGAGGTTCTGCTTGGTCAGTTTTTAAATTCATTTACGGTGTCTTGTATTGTATTTACGGTGTCGGTGTCTTGTATTACGCTTGTATGGTTTTTAGGGTTCCGTACCTCAAAAAAAAGACCCCTTTTAAGATTACTTTGTTGTCCGTCCGTCCATTCGTCTGTCTGTGAAGACACTTTGTCTTGGGAACGCGTATATCACATCATACTAATCACACTATCACACTAATCACACGAATTATTATTATTTTATTATCACATCACACTAATATTATAAAGGCGAAAGTTTGTGAGTGTGTAGGTTTGTTACTTCTTCACGTCTAAACAGCTGGCGCGATTTAAATAAAAAGTAGTATGGAGTTAGCTGACTGCCTGGATTTACACATAAGAAAGAAAAGAAAGAAAGAAAAATATATTTATTTGACGACACAATACTCAAAAACACAAACACAAAATCACGCAACAAAATACAACAATCAGCAGAAAACACAAAACGGGTGACGGTGGAAATACAAGTAGTTAACAGTTAACACAAAGACAAACATAAAGAAATCTAAATATCTAACAAAATGTCAGGAAGTTTTAAGTATTGAGTCCCCAAAATGGGCCCGACTCAGCATAATGTTGCAACCGAGAGATCAGTTGCAACGCTGATTTTCAGTCGGGTCCATACTGCGGTTAGTAATGTACGTGTATTTGATTTATTAATTTGCGCCTCATGTGAACAAGAAGGAAATACCATATTATATTTACTTAGATACTATAAGATGTGCAGTGGTAGTGAGAGTAATAAATACGTATTATTATCGGATAAAAAGAATAAATAATAAGTAATATTAATACACAAATTATATAATTTTAAAAAAATAAGCTACATTTCTCTGCGGGAAAATATCTTATTCTCATGGGAAATCTATAAACCGCGAGTATCATCGCGGGGTACAGCTTGTAAAACCATAATTATAAGTCAACAGTCCCTTGAAGCTGGGAAAAAATTAAACTACAAGTCAACGTAAATAAAAGATATGATCGTTTAGCTGCAAATAACGTATGTTTCGACACTTAAACGAATCAAAATATATAGGGTACTTTCCTTTAACTATGAACTTTAGAAAGTCATATCGTCTCATACTACAAAGACGGGGAAAAATCTCAAAACTATACATTTGCCTGAGGAACCGCGGCATGGACTGTCGCTCCGGGGCATACTTGATGCAGAGGATCTCCCTCGCTGTGCAGCGAGGTAACGCTGCAAGCGTTATGGGAACCTTTGGCTTGGGTATGTCTCGGGGCGGTTTGCTCGACAGTTAATTTTAGTTTGTGTTTTTGCGTGCAATATATTATATAATGTATTATCACCTATAAATGCTGCGATATCCGACTCATTATCAACAGCAAACTATATCAATATTACTACCATCAAAACGGATGATATACTAAAAGCGATAAGTCTCTTGAAACCCCGTAGTGCGATGGGCCCTGACTGTATGCCTGCGTATTTTCTCAAGGGATGCAGGGAATTTATCGTCAGGCCTCTGGAACATATTTTCAATTTGTCTATTGAAGCCGGCTGCTATCCCGACCTATGGAAACTGACTAGAGTAAAGCCAATCCCTAAAACTAGTAATAAAACAATAGTAGAGGAACATAGACCCATTGCAATTTTAAGCTCATGTGCCAAAATCTTTGAAATAGTTTTGAAGTTGAAATTAGAGCCACAAATTAAACCATTTATTACGATCGCCCAACATGGATTCAGGCCGGGTAGGTCAGTAAACACAAATTTATTGGCTCTGACAGACCTCATTTCTGCAGAAATGGACAAAGGTAGACAAGTGGACGTAGTATACCTCGATTTCCAGAAGGCTTTCGACAGAGTGGACAATGACATACTATTAGCCAAATTAGTTTCATTAGGTTTTACGCCCAGACTAGCAAATTTCTTTTCCGATTACTTAAGAGATCGAGAGCAATACGTCCAGCATGGATGCTACATATCAAAGTCCTACTCAACCAGGTCAGGAGTGAGTCAAGGCTCTATCTTGGGCCCGTTGCTGTTCTCGATCATGATAAATGATCTACCTGATGTACTAAGAAGCGCCACTTGCCTACTGTATGCCGACGATTTAAAGCTAGTACAACCAATTGTGGATGAGGAAAGTGCACGTCTATTACAGGATGACATCTCTTCAATCTTACAATGGAGTGAAACAAATAAGTTAAATTTTAATGTAGGCAAGAGCTACGTTATGTCTTTCACGCGGTCATCAAATTTGTTGGATATGGGATACTTACTTGGTGATAGTATGATTATGAGAGTTTTCTCTGTGAGGGATCTTGGCGTAATTTTCGACCCTAAATTGACATTCCACAGTCATATTACGGCACTTGCGGCGGAGGGATTTCGGAGACTTGGCTTCGTTATGCGAAACTCGCGAGATTTTCGTGACCCCCAAACGGCACAGCTGCTCTACACGTCTCTTGTGCGAAGTAAACTGGAGGCCAGTGCTTGCGTGTGGAATCCACACGAGCAAAAATATATTCTTATGATCGAGAAAGTCCAAAAACGCTTCCTCCGGTATCTTTATAAATCTAAGTATAGCCTATATCCGTTCATGTACCCAACAAAATATTTGTTAGGGGTACTCGGATTTAACTCGCTGCAGACTAGGCGCAATCGAGATTTAATGTTAGTTTGCATTCAAATATTGCGAGGTGGTCTGGACTGCCCAACGCTGTTGGAAAGGTTGCTGAGGCTAAATGTACCAAACCGTTTCAGACATGGCATGCGAAGACTTAGGCCTCTTTTTAGAGTGGAGTCAGGACGAACGATGGCTTTCCGGTGGTCACCGCTGAGCCGAGCGCTGGCTCTACTAAATAAGTTACATGCAGATGCACCACAAGTCGATGTGTTTGCAGGTCAATGGCAGGATATTAAGGGAGAATGCTTGGTGATTTCTGAGAAAGAGGATTAAAATTTAAGGAGAATTTAAATTTAATTAAGTTTACCTTCGATACTCTTATCTAATTTTAATTGAATTATTTAATACGTATTGATTACATATTGTAACCATAGCTTTTAGGATAAAATATTTATTTAAATTTTATTGCGCATGAGTTACTGATGGATTTTGAATGACATTATTGTTTCATTATAATTCTCATAATTAAATTGTCAATACAATTTGTGTTTGCATGCTAGTTTATTTAATTAGATTAAGTATATACCGCAAATAATTATGAAATAGCGTAAGCTGTAATGTAATTATGTTAATTTGCGAAATAAATAAATAATAATAATTTTTTCTGACATATTTTTGTGCTTATGTATATTTTTTTATTATTTTATTACTTTGGACGAAACGTTTGTGGATGTATATTTCTATGCTCGTGTAAGATTGTGCTCTGTATTTTAGTAAATAAATCCTTTTTTGTAATTAAATCGTAAACAAAAATGTCTTCAAAGTTCGGGAATTGCTCAGAGAAAATCGCGAGGATCGACTTCAGAAGTATTTGTTATATTATGTTAGTACCTACATTTGTGCAGAACCCACAGTGGGCGAGTCCGACTCGCACTTGTTCAGTTTTTTTAACCTTTTAGATTCAAATCCCTTCCGACTGAAGTTTGTACAGTCTCGTGACTGTACAAACTTCACTAACATGTATGCATTTCAGAACCTTGTCAAAGTCAAGATTGTCAATTTCTTATACATCAGGCTAGAAGAGATTAATGTGACAAGGTTCGAAGGTGTTTACATGTTAGCGCACACGATTGTATTTACTCTGTGAAGTTTGAAGACTATGCGGTTATTTTTTCAATGTCGTTCGGTATCTAGCGTGCCAAACCACCCGTAGACCTTATTCAGTATTTTTTTACTTATTAAAAACAAAGCCTATACATTCCTTACACTATAATATAATATTGAGCCTACTAGTGCGTATATACCTTACCGGAAAAACGATGACATCTGAGCTCACGATAAAGACTATATCTCAGATTTCTACGCCGCCGCTAGTTTTCAAATATACACTAACTTAAAAATATTGAAATGAACGATCGGCGCTAACAGATAAACTAAATAGGTTTTCGAGAGCGGTTATATAGACATAAGAAAACGTAAAGTAATGATAACATATTTTAAACTTTCGCAACTTGTACACATAGTTAGAATATTTAAATTACTACGCGATTAAGCCTCGAAAATATTCAAACTATGTAAAGTAATGATTTTGGAGAAAAAAAATACTCGGTATTCTGTTCGATCTTACTCTATAGTAAAATAGACCGATCCATAAACAAAGGACAAAATATCGAATCGGATCACTTCCGTTCCGTAAGGAATGTGAAATAATTATTTATTGGCCTCTCACGCACGACGGTGATCGACAAAAAATATAATTGGGTTACGTAATTAAAATCACAGATAAGCGGTATGTAGGTGTGTTATATAAATACAGGATGGAATAAAATTCGTCAACATTTTTATGTAGTAATATTGTCCTTCAGGTCTCCTCTTAGAGAGGGAGGAAGTACGGGCTTGATCACCTAGCGTGCCCACAGCGCAGTAGCGTATTGCCAAGTTCAAGCGCTATCCTCACGATGTTTTCCTTCACAGTTAACAAGTGGTATTACTACTCATCTTTACAAATGTACGTGGCTTACAAATCAAAGTCGGTATTTGGTATAAATTAGAGGCTAAAAATACAATATTCTCTGTACGTAATACGGAGAATATTGTAAAGAGGTTCAAAATTTCACTGATGCCGGTGAGTCGCCCATTAGTTCAGTTGGAAGAGCGCTGGCACGGATAGCCAGAGGTCGCGATTTCGAATCCCGGCATGGATGGAATTTTTAGCCTCTAAATAGGTTTTTAAAAGTACATTAATTGTCAAATTCTGACATTTTAGCGTTAAGTAAATTTCTTTCAGACAATAATATCAAACTTTAGTTTTTTCAAAATTTTACAAAAATAATAAGGGAAAGAAAAAAAAAAAGACAAACAGTTCTTATTGACTCAAAATTCTGACCGAGCCTTGTTCGCTTGTGATTGGCTATAGTCTTGTCTAACACGTGATATTGGCGAAATTGTACTGGACAATCAGTGCACTGAGTCCATAAAACAGAATTGAATTGAATTGACATTTTAGCGCCACAAAACGAGTGACTCGTGCCATCGTACTGCGCTGGCCACTTGCCATAAATAGGCCTCCTGCCAATAAAATGTAGCTCTAAAGTCGCCGGCTAACCGTTCTCAAGGTTCACCAGCTGATACAAGTGAGTGCCGCGCCAATAATGCGGAGGTGACGCGAAACTGGATCAACAGGTGAAAATAAGAACAAAACTGCAGCTTTCAAGGGCTCCTGGTATAGTTGTCAACAGATAGTATCATATTTTTTCGGTTTATGACCCCGCGACTCGGCAAACGTTGTCTAGGACGCCCTCCGACCGGGTGGGGTGACGATCTGCGAAAATTTGCAGGCAGGTGCTGGATGCGGCAAGCTGAAGGCAGGGCGCTATGGCGCTCAAGACCTGGAGTTTTTTTTTGTCCCCAGACGGGGTTTGGACCCGGGACCTCTTGCATGGTAGGCAGATGCGCTACCGCTTCGCCACAGAGGCCCTCTATGTGGATACTATTATTCCATTGCCTGGCTAAGGGGTAATTCACTACATACATAAACCCACGCCTGTGGGTTACGTGGCTTCGGCTACGCTGGAGGGAGTAGAGAGACCAGGGTTTGCCTCTTGTCATGATCCTAAGCCCCAGATACGAGTGCGCGTGGCACAGTTCTGGTCTTTATTTGTACTGTAGTTCTGGGCCTTCAAAACTAACTATTTTAGACACCGTAAGAAGATAGGTAGTTATACGACGACGGCGACAAAAGG
Organism: Yponomeuta sedellus; assembly: GCA_934045075.1. NCBI lineage: Eukaryota > Metazoa > Arthropoda > Insecta > Lepidoptera > Yponomeutidae > Yponomeuta > Yponomeuta sedellus. The sequence continues at coordinate 10,018,399 of OW203744.1, read as the reverse complement.
CGCGTCACTCCACTTTATTTATTGTACGGTAATAGAATAGTCCTGTAGGACTATTCTATTTCCAAGTCCGGGTTGGTGGAGGATTGTAATCCTCCACCAACCCGGACTTGGCCCCCGTGGTCTAGGATGGCCTAACCTTCCTGCGACGCATCAAGAGACCCGTGCCCCAGCAGTGGGGACACAAATGGGTTGACATCGAATAAAATAGTAAAAATACTTCAGCGGAAAGATCTCAAGCTGCTGAGATTAACTACTGATGATTGATTGACTGATTAATTGATGATTAGCTACTGAGCTGGTGGGACACAAATTGACCAATGTAACTTATTGCTATGTATCTAAGTTGGTCGTGCTTAGTAGTTAACGCCCAGCAGTCGTGTTGTCGGTTATTATTTATTTAAGTTATTTATTCATGTTTTTCCACAGCAATATTTTCTCTCTCTGCCATTAATTTAACATGGCAAATTAAATAAATAAACAACTCAACAAATTATAAACAGTCTTATTGCCTTGCACTTGAAGAAAGCATAAATCAATACCACTGCTCTCTTTAATCCTTTTGGAATACATTCTGAATCACCTTGCTTGCCACAACTTGTTGTTTGAGCTTTCCATTCGATTCTGGCTCTTATGTTAAGCGCAATAAGAGGCGAAATGCACTGAAGTCACGAGAAATCCTTGGCAGTTGGGAACAAAGAAATATGAAAGGCTTTGCGGAGAGGAAGCAATGCTAAATGTTTTGTTCGTTTCGGTTTTAATTGCGGATTGCTTTCGCACGCTGAGTAGGACATCGCAGGTACAGTCGATAGCACATTGCCTATAACACTATGATGTAATGATTCGCAATGATCATACGTACATATAATATATTAAACGGATCTAATCGCGATTATTCTCAATTATAATGATATCACTGTACCCCCATGATTATACTATTATAATCATGTGGGTACAGTGATATCATTCCGATGTAAAACCTAACTGCAAAGTAGGTAATCGGGGCTGTAAGTAATGCAATTTGCTTAAGCCAGATGTCGTTGCCTGTACGTAATACAGAGAATAGTGTAAAGAGGTTCGAAATTTCACTGATGCCGGTGATACGCCCATTGGCTCAATTGGTGGAGCGCTGGCGCGGATAGCCGGAGGTTGCGGGTTCGAATCCCGGCATGGGTGAAATATTTAGCCTCTAAATAGGTTTTTAAATTTGTCCTTAGTACGGGTTAGTGCATTAAAAATAAAAATAGCATAAAAACGTAATTGTCCAATCGTGATTATTTACTTGCCGTGGATTATAACGGCATTTGAAAAATATTTTAAGGAATCGTGTTATTTTTTAACTAACACTTTCGTAAGTAGATACTACACATTGTATTTGTAACCGTATAAACTTGCCTAGTAAGTTTCGTCGTCAGGCTATACTAGTCGACTGCTGGACATAGCCCTCCCCTAATGAGCGCCATAACGCCATGTCTTCAGCTTGCCGCATCCAGCATCTGCCTGCAGTTTTTCGCAGATTGTCATCCCACCTAGTCGGAGGGCGTCCTAGTAAGTTTATCCGGTTACAATCCAATAATCGTGTTATTATTATTTCTTGTTTACATCTGCGGGATTTCGATCTGATGTTGTTCTGAGCTGGATTCAATTGTTATGTACACTACATAGCATAAAGATGATTTTACGAATAAATTTTATCTTATCTTAACTGCCACCAAATAAGTGACCAATAACCTACTACACTATATATCTAATATAGTAGAACCTCTCGATAATTGGGTGGTTCTACTCGTCAATAGAAATAACTTTTTCTATCTGAAGAACTACGTAATCACAAAACACAATTTAGCTGTTGCATACATCTAAATGCCTTAGTGCTATTAAAACTGAAATAACTTAGTAATTAAGAAAAAAACTGAACATAGGTATTTTTACGATCTATACTGCTACTACCCCGCTACAATATGTTTTAAGTTCAAGTATTAAAAACCCCTTTTCTTTCTCCCTAGATCCACGAGCACATGACCCCGGAAGAGCTCCGGAGCCTGTTCCACGTGGAGCACCACAGCCTGGTGCCCGAGTACCACCTAGTCCACCTCACGCACCACCTGTCCCGACGGCACATCCCCACATCCCACCAGAAGAACCAACTGCACACCAGCAACGGAAAAACCCCCCACGAGAAGACCAGGAGCAAACCATGGAAGACGGAGACCGAACCGCCTTCGTTGCTTAACGACGAGATGTTCGTCAGAGCGCGACAGACGATAAAGGACGTGGATTTGATCGGTGATTTGAATAATACGGTGAAAATATCGTTTGACGTGTCGAATTCTAAGTCTAGTGAGAGTGATAGTGCAAGTGAAAGTGACGCGATGAGTGAGGCCAGTGATGATGAAGTCGCAGTTGAGGATCTGGAGGAGGGGGTGCACAAGATCGAGCTGGAGGCTTTCGGGAAGCCGATGAAGCTGGTGCTGAGGAGGCAGGAGGGGCTGCTGAAGAGTGACGGGCTGAAGATGTGGAATGTGCTGCGGAACGAGAGCCAGCCGCATGGGGTGGACTATGAGGAGATGGAATCGGTGAGTTGCTTTTTATACAGATTGGTTTGGATGATTTGTTGCAAGTAATTTGTGACATCGCAGGAAAAGAACAAATTTCATATTACCTGTATAACAATATGAGACTTAGGGAGCGGTGGTAACACACAATCCACAATAATCGCGTTGTCAGCCATTATGATATGATGAAGAGTTAGATTATATAAAAACGGAATTAAAAAATAATCAATAGCCTGTAACGTAACTAAGTAGAAAACGTGAATGTTAAGGTCGATTGTACTCGTATTGGGGAACTTCCCCTACGTTGGATAATTATTTTAACGCACTTGAAAAAAGGAGGCAGTTTGACCTGTATGTTGTACGTATAATTGTGCGCGATTATCTAGCGTTTGACTGAATATTCTTTTTCTGTTGCACTAACCCTTGCTAAGGACAATTTTAAAAACCTATTTAGAGGCCAAAAATTCCACCCATGCGGAATTCGCGGGACTCGAAGCCGCGACTTCTGGCTAACCGTGCCAACGCTTTTCCAACTCGGCATCAGGTAAATTTCGAACATTTTTATACTACTCTCTGTATTAGTATTTGATATATCCAAGAGAAGGGTTTAGCGCAAGTTTTGTCAAAATTGGTTCAGTAAATCGAAAGTTATATATAACAAAAAATTGTGAAGTGATACCGACTTCAATGAAGTCGGGTGGCCCTACTAATCCACGTAAAGCAAAGACTTCATAGAAGTCGGTTTTCTGTTCATTTAACTATTTTACATTTACTTAATTTTCACTTAGAAAACAAAGTCGTTCAAGACATAAAAGTACATAGTTACCGGGATTCAAACCCACGACCACCGTAATGTAAGGCTGCCGCTGCGCTACCTCCACACTTAGCACAGTGTTATTATGGCAGTTACAAGTAAGTTATAATCTCTATTACTTACTAGTGCCTTTTCCCAGCCTGAAGCTATTCTTTACTATCAATCCATCGCGTTCTCACTACGGGAAGGTATTTTCTAAGGTTAACACGAGCAGTAGACTTAATTAAAACTGTTTTTACATGGATTTATGCTCGTTTATTACATTTTTACAATTTTCCGACGTTTCGGCACTTTTTCAGGTGCCGTGGTCCCGGATGACGGCAGTTTTAATTACGGGAAGGTGTTTTTTACTTTCTTAGATGGATTGATTTTCAAAATGACGACCTCTGTGGCGTAGCGGTAGCGCTTCTGCCTACCATGCAAGAGGTCCCGGGTTCGAATCCCGGCTGGGAACAAAAAAAAAAACCCAGGTTTTGGATGTTTACATGTTTGTGATGTCGTTGTTTCTGGTATCCACGACACAGGGTATCCTAGTGTGGGGCCAGAAGCAATGTATGTGCCTGTATGTAGATGTTATGTTATGTTAAATTCTTTATTATGTAATATGATTTATAACAGTCACAGCTTTTACACAAAATAATAAGTGTATAAACCGGCATCTAAATGAATTGTATTTACTTTATTAGACTGCAGTCGTCTTTAAAACCTAACTAAAATGTGGAAACAACAAGATGCTATTTATAGCTTAAAGAATAAACAATTGCATTACAAATATGTTTTTTAATGACTACTTAGTTAGGTAGTTCATTTAAAGACGAGGACGGTACTTTCTTAGAGATTTTCAGCAATCGCTTGTGTGAACTTAGTGCAAATTTATATTCGAGCCTATGCAAAGCAGCCTAAATACCTACCACTGTAGGGCACAGGAATTCTCCCAAAGAGAGATGAGTATAAAATTGCACACACCCCGCGGTCGGCAATTTCAAACCTCATGAATTAGGTTTCCTCACGATGTTTTCCTTCACAGTTAGCGAGTGGTATTGCTACTACAACTTTACAAATGGCATCGAACCCCGTGACCTCGCGTATGAGAAGCTGGCGAACACCTGAGACACTCTGGTTTCCTCACAAATGTTTTGCTTCACGGTTAGCGTGTAGTACTGTAACTTCACGCTACTGTAACTTCACAAATGATCGTAACTAAAAATGTACGTAAAACAAAGTCAAAAGCACATTGTCAAGCAGCCCGAAATGTTTTTTTTCGGCTATCGTAACCTAACATAACATATTTACATACATTGCTTCTAGCCTCACAATAGGATACCCTGACATCACAAACATGTAAACATCCAAGACCTGGGCTTTTTTTTCCCCAGACGGGATTCAAACCCGGGACCTCTGGCATGGTAGGCAGACGCGCTACCGCTACGCCACAGAGGTCGTTATTATAAGATTTGTTTAACTAGTCTATGTATAATGTTCTAATGAAGCGGTCGTGGCCTGATTCGAACCCACGAGGTCCCGCATGGTAAGCCGGTGTTCTTCCGCTCTGCTACCACCACTTACTCGAATCTAGTAAGGTACGAATCTAGTATTACTCGTGTAGCGTCCTATAGTGATTATGTATGGAGCCATCTTTGACTGCCTTGCTAGAAAATCGTTTTTCTTAATTTAAGAAGTATATTAATTTGTAAGATGAACTTTTCTTTGTCCAGCAGAGAGATAATTGTTCGAGGAAGTCTACACAAAAGTTTACCGTGTCTGCGCCTGCCAAAAAGTATGCAACCTCCTTGCTACTTGAAACTCATTCTTTTTCTGTAAATCGTCTTTTGTTTTCTCTTCTTGTAAAAATATTTGCGCAAGCAACACGCTATTGTAATAAAAGCGCTGATTCTATCGAAAATTCGTCGTGTTTTTTCGCTGCGAGGATTTGCAAAAGATATAAATCTCTTGAACCGACATTATGAAAATACTGGAACCAATCTCTCGCTGTCAACTATCCAAAGCATGAAAGGAGCCTCCCCGTACGACTTATTAGCTGAGCCCGTACGTTTAGCGCACCCTGGGCAACAATAAGCGTGACGAAAGTATCAAATAATAAGATAAGAATATTCTTTTCATTTCCTATACTCGGAAAGTAGTGTTGTTTTGATCTGCTTCCCTCCATAGGGAGGGAAAAACTCGTACAAATTACTTCCCACCTAAGGGCCGGAATGAACTTTAAAAATAGAACTACTGTCAGTTGTGAAGAGTTTTATGTAATATAGGTTTTAAAAAAAAAATGCTGCGGCCATGTAAGTTTCTAAACAGCCAGTGTGAACTTAGCGCAAACTTCTTTGAGCGGTAAAGTCGCAACAATTACGCGGTGAGTTCTATATTTAAAATTTAAAAAGTCGACTTAAATTGGCGGGTACTAATCTGTTATATTATCTGTGACGGAACTCAAAAAAATTGGTAATAATCTTTTATGCTAAGATTTGCATATTATATTAAAAATGATTTTTTATTTTCGTCATATTCGAAAAAAGTAGAGTGTTTAACCCGTGTAAAAGAATCAATTCCTACTCGGACTATAGTCTAAATACCTCGGGAATTGATTCTTGCTACCCTCGTTAAGCAATCTACTATTATTGTATACCAGAAAATTGATACAGAAACAGCAGATACAGAAGATAAGATACAATTGGCGTTATATTGCTAATAGCAGTTTCTAATAATCAAAGATTTAACGATATTATGGGAGCGTACATATTAAAATGATTTTAAACACCTATTTAGTTTTATAATAGCAATACTGCCGGTTCTAAATAAAGTTTTTGAGAAAGTAATATTACATCAATTGCAAACTCATTTTAGTATAAATAAGCTTTTCCATAAGAAACAGTTCGGGTTTACAAAAGGCCGCTCAACGACGGATGCAGGTATAGCGTTAGTAAAGCATATCTTTGAGGCGTGGGAGGAGTCGCAGGATGCCATTGGGGTTTTCTGTGACCTGTCTAAGGCGTTTGACTGCGTTGACCACGAAACACTTCTCATAAAATTGCACCGATATGGTTTAAGTAATAAATCACTAAGTCTTCTTCGATCTTACTTAACAGACAGAACTGTAAAGGTTGATATTAATAGAGTTAAATCCTCAGGTTCTGATGTAAAAGTAGGAGTCCTTCAAGGTTCTATACTGGGTCCGTTCCTTTTTTTGGTATATTTAAATGATTTGCCCTACCTAGTAGAAAAGCTTTCGCAGATAGTGTTGTTTGCACATGATACTTCCTTAATTTTTAAAGTAAAGAGAGAAGTAATGTAGACGATGTAAACAATGCTTTATCGACAATTCTAAACTGGTTCACTATCAATAATCTGATGCTAAATGCAAAAAAGACAAAATGCATCAAATTCTCACTACCCAATATTAAAAATGTTGACACGAGTTTAAAAATATCTGGTGAAAGGCTAGAGCTGGTAGAGTCCACGCTTTTTTTAGGCATAACGATAGACTCAAAACTGCAATGGGGTCAGCATATTGGAAAACTGTCGGGTCGGTTGAGTTCAGCAGCGTTTGCAGTCAGAAAAATTAGACAACTTACAGACGTGTCGACGGTTAGGCTGGTCTATTTTAGTTATTTTCACAGTGTCATGTCGTATGGTTTGTTATTATGGGGACGGGCAGCAGATATAGAAACCATATTTGTCTTGCAAAAAAGAGCAATAAGAGCTATTCACAACTTAAACAGTAGAGAGTCGCTAAGGGAGCGTTTTAAAGAAATAGGCATTCTTACACTGGCTTGCCAATATATATTCGATAATATAATGTATGTCCGAAAAAATATAACAATGTTTAAATTAAATAGGGACGTCCATAACGTAAACACAAGGAATAGAAACAAGGTTGCGTGTACTAAATCCCGATTAGCCAAGATAGGCACATTATTTGTAGGTTACTGCGTTCGTTTTTACAACAAAATTCCAGAACATGTTCTATCCTTGTCTGAAAATAAATTTAAAACTTTCATTAAAAAATCGCTATGTAAAAAGGCATATTATAGAATAGACAACTATATAAACGATCCTAGTCCGTGGTAGTAAACCAATTCCAACGCGATTTTATTGTTAAGTATAACTAAGTATAACATATTTTATCGTACAAGTGTGTACAGACGACGTGATTGCATATTAATAACTATATGATACATTATATAACTGACAAAAACTTAACTGCAAGTTTGCTAAAGGTCATTCGAATGGTAGCGTGGTGTTCGGGTCATCTATCTTCCTCCAAAATGGTTGAGACTGGTGATGGCTGAGCACTGCGTTATGCTCGTGAACGAGTGCTGTTCGTGTGTCTGGCCGCAGCACTTATGTTTTCCCCTATTATTGTGAGACATTTGACTAATGCTTTGGCATTTAGGGTTGTTAATGGCAATCATGAAATCTTATTAGGTTTACATAATGGCAACTGATGTATTTGGTTTTAAGAAGATTTGAGAAAAGATGGTCAGAGTGGAGTTTTTTTTTTCCGCTGCCTTTTTCTCCACTACAATACGGCCCGAAGGCGGCGGCTTACATTTTACATTGTACATTGACATTCAGCAAACAGAATGTAAATTCTTTACGTTGAAATAAAATTATTTGAATTTGAATAAATTTGAATAAAAAATTAAATTACTAATATTTTCAATAAAATAAAAACATATAATACTGCTTTCGGTAATTTTGACTAAAACAGCAATCACACCACGTGAGTAACATTGGTAAATTTCACGCGTGCTTTGTTTGATGTTTGGTTTACCTGGCGTGACGCCATGACTGTTTTCCTAATATCCTAATATCGATACTTAGTGCGAGTTTTTTAACTACTCGATCGCGTTAACGTAAACTCATATTTCTATGGCATCGAGGAAGCGCCACCTAGTGACAAGTATGGAAATTAAAATTGCTGAGTGCGAGTTGTAATGGTTTACGTTGAGAAGTGAACACGTTTACCATCCAAAACACGAATAAACGCGAGTGCGAGTTGTACTGTGACAGCGTTTTGCCAGTTCGAACGGTTAACTTACTCATACTCACTACTCAATGCTCGATTAACGCGGTAGTAAAGTTATTCGATGGGATCTGTCAAACTCGCACTAAGTACTCCGATTGCTAATACAGAGAATATTATACAGTGCTACACAAGAAATAAGTCTCGCGGATGTACCTGCGCAGATGACCAAATTTCGGATGTGCGGCAAGTTGATCGACCAATGAGATAGTTTCATTTTATAGAAGGCCGCGCGCCTTTGTTGCTATTGGTTGATTCAACGTCATCGATGCAGGTGACTATTAGTTTGGCAATATTAGCGTGAGCGAAATAGGTAGCGCTACTGCGACAATCAATTCTGCACCTTAACCGTATGGGTTAAAGATCATGTTGAATGTACTTATAGCTTCGGGTACTTTCGTTACACTTCTTCCTAGTCTGCGCGAACGTAGATTCCCGAAAGGACTTTTATGATGTGTAGTACTGTAAAGAGGTTCGAAATTTTACTGATTCCGGTAAGTCGCCCATTAGCTCAGTTGGAAAAAGCGCTGGCACGGAGAGCCAGAGGTCGCGGGTTCGAATCCCGGCATAGGTGGATTTTTTAGCCTCTAAATAGGTTTTTAAAAATGCTTTCATCACACTAGAAAGAATTGAAAATATTAATTTAAGATGAAATTTAATTCAGTTGTGTGTGTTAAGTTTTGCACTGCTCAATTAACATTGGATTTGAACTATCCAATGCGTGCTAGACCTACAGTAGGTCTAGCACGCATTGGATAATTCAAACTGTCGATATCTCTATAATCAGTCTAACACCCAGAGTGAAAAGGGAAAGATCAAATCGCTCGGAAATAAATATAATATTGAGATGGGAACAATGCTGAATAATTAATCGCGTTCGATTATACAACGAGGCGCGAGGGCGTAACGATTGGCAATTGTTCTCGCACTAGACGTTCTAAGTGGCAGTCATACAAACATAAACTCATGTCTGTATGTAGCACTACGGAGCGGTGGTAGCTGAGCGATAGGAATGCCTATCAATAGGAAAGTCGTAGGGTTGAATCCTAGCATGTACCAAATTATTTTCTAAGGTTATGTATGTTAAGGTAACAATACGCTAGCTGTAAAAGAAAAGTTCGTGACGAAAACCTAGTCTAAAGTGTTAGTGTTAAAATACCTCAGCGCTTGTTACAATGGCGCAACTATGAGGCTAAGTTCGGTAATCTTAGGTCTAACTAGCACAGACTGTCAAAGCAGCACCTCTGAAGTTAGATGCTGCATGTATCCCCTCTCGAGCTTCAGCACAAGAACCGCGCTGTGTTCACTTTGACTCTGATTTCGATTACAGATAGATACGACGCAATACACTGCGTCAATGTCGTTCCAATCGTATTTATCGTTCATCTCCCTATCTATCTATACAGCCCATGAAAGAGGCCCACTATTGGGCACCTCTTCACCGACACGCCAACCTTACCGGTCCCCTGCCAATCTCGTCCACTGTACGCCTGCTGTTTTCTCAATGGTTTAACCCGTACAAATAAATAGGCATCTAGGCATCTCCCGCGAAAGATAGCGATACCCGTGAGGCACCGAGTTAAGTTGTAGGGGCATTAAAATGCGATGGGCTTCTAACCTAGCAATAGCGTCAACTATGCATTTTAGAGCGCTCGTGGCCTAGGCGAACCGAGCGATTGGAATCAATCACTTGGTTAGCATCAACAGGCGCGGTCAGGTACGGGATGGGTGAGTGTCCCGTAACTACCGCTAGTGGCATTTTTCCGAGCGCTTCCGTGCTTCGCAAGGCAAGTTAAGCGTTAAACAGTAAGGCCCGCCACTGTCTTACAATCTTCCACCAACCCGGACTTGGCCCCCGTGGTGGAGTATGGCCTAACCTTCCTGCGATGCAGAAAGAGACCCGTGCCCCAGCAGTGGGGACGTACAAGGGTTGATAACGATGCATTTTAGAGCCACCAACCCGGACTGGCCCCGGTGCTGGATTATGGCCTAACCTTCCTGCGATGCACGAAAAGACCCGTGCCCCAGCAGTGGAGACACACAAGGGTTGATCGTATGGGTTTTAGAGCCTTGCATCCCAGTCAGGGTCAGAGAGTCAGACAGTCAATTGGGACCCCGCCCCAGTGTATCAACAAGCAACAACAGACAAAAAATGCACCCGTTTTGACGAGTGAAAGCTGAGCGCCATGTTCCCACGAGCGTCTTATCTAATGCTAGATGACGCCGCAGACGGGGCTGGGGCACAGAAGAAAACCAACGTAGCTAATCTCGTCTATTCCAGAGGGGTAGACAGAGACCAAAGGTTGCCACTTGCCACGATCCAGACACACCTCGATCGCTTCATTATTGTGATACTTTTTATTTTAGTCTTCTAATACATCCCTTATTTCTTCTGATAAATTTTATTTTAGTCTGCTAATACATCCCTCGTGGCCTAGTCGAACCGAGTGATTGGATTCAATTATTTGAGTTAAGCAACAACAGGCGCTGTCAGGTGCAGGATCGGTGGCTGTCCCGTGACCACCGCTAGTAGCATTTTCCGCTAATAGCCGTTGGTGCCGGCTGTCATGTAATGGCAGTCAGTCAAGGGTTGATATCGAATACATCACTTATTTAGTCGACGTAGGTCCGAATAGTAGGCATGATCGTTCCGGGTGCTTTCATCTACATTCCCTCGACATAAGATAAAATATGAATATTCTTTATTGTATACCGGAGATATTGTTACAGAAACGGCAGATACAAAAGATCAAATACAATTGGTGGCCTTATTGCTAATAGCAATTTCTTCCAGGCAACCTTAAAATACATATCTCTTTCGTCAATCTTTTTTCAATCTTCATGCTTCCAACGCTTCCAATCAACGCAACATTCTTTACTCTATTCCAGGAACTACATCCTGTTTCAGTTAATAACGTTCTCTAATAGTAATCACATAAGGTCTTCAACGTAATATCAGGGTCACAAATGCTGTTTTTAAGTAGTCTTTAAACGCCCCACTTCACACATGAGTCAAGTGCTTTTTTATGAAACGCACTCAGAAATTGTGAAAAATTTGTCAACTTTTTCATACTATATTTTTTTGATTCTGATTCGGTTGAAAAATCATTCTGGCGAATGTAACAAATAGCTGATATATTTTTTTACGATCACATTCTCGTCTTTCATACAGTTCTTTGCTTCATAGTATAGTAATCTGTATTGATAAGTACGCGTAACGCCAGTTCGACTTGGCCACGAGGCCAAGTCGAACCAAGTGATTGGAATCAAACACTCGAGTAAGGCAACAACAGGCACGGTCAGGTACAGGATGGGTGACTGTCCCGTTACTACCGCTAGTGGCATTTTTCCGAGCGCTTCCGTGCTTCGCAAGGCACGTTACGCCGTAGGTGCCGACTGTCATGTAATGGCAGTCGTTAAGCCTTGCCAGAGGCCTTATGGACGGCTTGATAACTTCTGACAGTAAGGCCCGCCACTGTCTTACAAACCTCCACCAACCCGGACTTGGTCTCCATGGTGGAGTATGGCCTAGCCTTCCTGCGATGCAAGAAAAGACCCGTGCCCCAGCAGTGGGGACAAAAAGTGTTAAAATCGAAATACACTAGAAAACCCCCTTTTAGTTTAATGAAAGCTGAAAATATTTTCTACAGTACCCGTACTTACAGAAACACTTTTACAAGAACAATTCATTTGAGTAGAAAGTACCTATATTAAAAAAAAAACCGGCCAAGTGCGAGTCAGACTCGCGCACCGAGGGTTCCGTACAAACCTGTATTATAGACCTGAGCATTTGGTATGAATTTCAATTTAATACCTCTACGCGTTTATGAGGAAATGGGTAGTAAGTTTAAAATTATTAAAAAAATATATATTAAGTGATGTAACTAAAAATTTATGGTTTTCGTAATTTTTCCTTTATCTATGCTATAAGACGTTGCTTCGTACCGAATTTCAAGATTCTGAGTTCACGGGAAGCACCCTGTAGGTTTTGATTCCCTTGCAAGTGTCGAAAATTTGCGGCATAAACGGCTGTATCTTTTGATTGCGTTGGCTTAGAAGTTTGATTTTTTCACAGCTTCAAGGGACAGTAGACCTGAGTAATTGATATAAATTTCAGCTTCATACCTCTACGCGTTCCTGAGAAAAAGGGTCTTGACAGACGGACGGACGGACAGACGGACAACAAAGTGATCCTATAAGGGTTCCGTTTTTTCCTTTTGAGGTACGGAACCCTAAAAACAGCAGGCTACCCACATGACTTTTCACTACGTACATAAACACACGGACGTATCTCGTACGGGTAGCCAGAGACAAGACAAAACCAGGCTCAGGAAGCTGAATTCAAATTGCCTCACCTGAGCCTTCTGTTGTATTTATTTTGTGGCAATTACTGTGAGAATAAGTCTCTAGCGATGACATATCTGGTCACCCACCCGGTCCAACTATTCCTAAGATGCCACATGCCACCAAAATGCCCCACTGCCGACGTCTTAGTTTCCGAAGCTTTTCCGTAGTGTCACGAGTCAAGCGAGAGACGTGGAAGGAATTAGCTTAACTCAGATCGCATCTGTCACGCACAAATTAGAGCAAAGGATGAAACAAAAGAAATTGAGTATATAAACATAATATAACATAACATTTACATACAGGCACATACATTGCTTCTAGCCCCACACTAGGATACCCTGTGTCGTGGGAACCAGAAACAACCTGTGACACCATAAACATGAACATCCAAGACCTGGATTTTTTTTTGCCCTAGCCGGGGTTGAACCCATATAATGCATTATACTATTTTTATTTTTAATGCACTAACCCGTGCTAAGGACAAATTTAAAAACCTATTTAGAGGCTAAAAATTTCACCCATGCCGAGATCCAAACCCGCAACCTCTGGCTATGCGTGCCGTGCCGTGGCTGGCACGGATAGCCAGAGGTTGCGGGTTTGAATCCCGGCATGGGTGAAATTTTTAGCCTTTAAATAGGTTTCCATATAATGCAATCATGTTCATGAAATTAAATCAAATGAAAAGGTTGTATTCAAAGTAGAGCAGAAACTGCGGCTTAATGAACGTTACAAGTCAAACTAGGGAGCCATTTCAAAATCTAGATTATTTTGGAGAAAAATCGACTAAAAAACTCCAAACTTAGTCTGTTCAAAGTCCTTAATTAACAAAGTTTGGTAGCGCATTTACCACAAAGCGAACTTATCACATTTTTTGAACCGCGTTTCAGGCAAGTTTAATAAATCATCAGGGATTTTATTATAGTATAGAATATATCAATGTATGTATTTTACTAAATAAAGGCAAGCTGTTTAAGTAGAATGAAGGTAACTGCATTAATTTACTTAAGTAGGTACTTACATAGGATTCAGATTCAATCTATAGTCAACAAACACAGTAGCCAATCATGAATGCCGTTAACCCAAAAATCGACAACATTCCAGCATACCCTAGGTATCTCAAAGTTACCATTGCCTTGTAAACGCCTAATTTAATGTTAGTTTATAACGCTTGTTTAGTATCGGTTAAGATCTAAACAATAATATCATTGGCTTTAAATCGAACATCGATACCTGACCGGACTAGCCTTGATAGACTTTTTAAATCGAACATCGATACCTGACCAGACTAGCCTTGATAGACTTAGATTACATTAATACTTTTGTTGGCGACAGACTTTCTTATTTTTTACTTTAACTTTTTATAGACATCGTTTTTGTACTTTTGTCAGTTTTAAATTTAGTTCCTGTTTTGGTGCTGTCTAAATATTAATTGTCTTGTAAAAATATGGTTGAATAAACACGGATTTATAAATAAACATATTTATTTAAAACAGAAAAGTAGGGCACCATACTGTGCTTAACAACTCTTTATAATTGCACACCATACGTTTTAAGAGTACCTACATGAAAAAAATTAAATATGCACGTTACATAGTATACAAATGAAGTAGTCTTGTCGCTAAAAGCGATCTCTTCCAGACAACTTTAGGATGGAAACAGAGAACCATATTACACTGGAATACCGTAGGAATCACGTAGTGAGAGTGTTAATCCCTAGATTGAGTAAACCACAGCACCAACTTATTCAAGTACACCTAATGGCAACTCCGTATAGTGTGCCGATTTAATGACTAACTGACAGACTACCAGACTATTGATTGATTGAAAAAGAAGGGCGGCAAAAAAAAAGAAGGAAGGAAGAAAATTAAAGTTCTAAACAAACAGTAACCTTATATAAAATGATGCATTCGGGACCTATTACTTTTTGTTTAGAACTTTAATTTTAAAATAAAATTATCTTGTTTTTTACCCTTTCAGTTGATTTATCACTGCAGTCAAGCGGTGGTAGCGGAGCGGTGTAGAACGCCGGCTTCTCAATCGGGAGGTCGTGGGTTCGAACCCGGCATGTACCAATGACTTTGTTTTCTAAGTTATGTACATTTGTGAAATTATAGTAGCAATACTACTCGCTGACGGTGAAGGAAAACATCGTAAGAAAACCCTAGTGTCTGAGGTGTTAGCGTACCCAAGCGCTTGCTACGTACAATGGCCCACCTATGAGGCTAAGTGCGGAAATCTCAGGTCTAACTAACTATAACATCACTGCAGTCGGGTTCTTTTATTATTTTAATATTTTTTTTATATTTTATTTTCCCGACTGCATCATTTTATATAAAGTAATAAATGCATTACTTTATATAAAATGATACAGTCGGGACCTATTACTGTTTACACTATTTTTATTTTTAATGCACTAACCCGTGCTAAGGAACAAATTTAAAAACCTATTTAGAGGCTAAAAATTTCACCCATGCCGGGATTCGAACCCGCAACCTCTGGCTATCCGTACCAGCGCTCTACCAATTGAGCCAATGGGCGACTCACGGCATCAGTGAAATTTCATTTCCATTGGCTCAATTGGTAGAGCGCTGGTACGGATAGCCAGAGGTTGCGGGTTCGAATCCCGGCATGGGTGAAATTTTTAGCCTCTAAATAGGTTTTTAAATTTGTTCCTTAGCACGGGTTAGTGCATTAAAAATAAAAATAGTGTAATCATGTGGGTACAGTGATATCGTTCCGATGTTAAACCTAACTGCAAAGTAGGTGGTCGGGGCTGTAAGTAATGCAATTTGCTTAAGTCAGATGTCGCTGCCTGTACGTAATACAGAGAATATTGTAAAGAGGTTCGAAATTTCACTGATGCCGTGAGTCGCCCATTGGCTCAATTGGTAGAGCGCTGGTACGGATAGCCAGAGGTTGCGGGTTCGAATCCCGGCATGGGTGAAATTTTTAGCCTCTAAATAGGTTTTTAAATTTGTTCCTTAGCACGGGTTAGTGCATTAAAAATAAAAATAGTGTAAACAGTAATAGGTCCCGACTGCATCATTTTATATAAAGTAATGCATTTATTACTTTATATAAAATGATGCAGTCGGGAAAATAAAATATAAAAAAAATATTAAAATAATAAAAGAACCCGACTGCAGTGATGTTATAGTTAGTTAGACCTGAGATTTCCGCACTTAGCCTCATAGGTGGGCCATTGTACGTAGCAAGCGCTTGGGTACGCTAACACCTCAGACACTAGGGTTTTCTTACGATGTTTTCCTTCACCGTCAGCGAGTAGTATTGCTACTATAATTTCACAAATGTACATAACTTAGAAAACAAAGTCATTGGTACATGCCGGGTTCGAACCCACGACCTCCCGATTGAGAAGCCGGCGTTCTACACCGCTCCGCTACCACCGCTTGACTGCAGTGATAAATCAACTGAAAGGGTAAAAAACAAGATAATTTTATTTTAAAATTAAAGTTCTAAACAAAAAGTAATAGGTCCCGAATGCATCATTTTATATAAGGTTACTGTTTGTTTAGAACTTTAATTTTCTTCCTTCCTTCTTTTTTTTTGCCGCCCTTCTTTTTCAATCAATCAATAGTCTGGTAGTCTGTCAGTTAGTCATTAAATCGGCACACTATACGGAGTTGCCATTAGGTGTACTTGAATAAGTTGGTGCTGTGGTTTACTCAATCTAGGGATTAACACTCTCACTACGTGATTCCTACGGTATTCCAGTGTAATATGGTTCTCTGTTTCCATCCTAAAGTTGTCTGGAAGAGATCGCTTTTAGCGACAAGACTACTTCATTTGTATACTATGTAACGTGCATATTTAATTTTTTTCATGTAGGTACTCTTAAAACGTATGGTGTGCAATTATAAAGAGTTGTTAAGCACAGTATGGTGCCCTACTTTTCTGTTTTAAATAAATATGTTTATTTATAAATCCGTGTTTATTCAACCATATTTTTACAAGACAATTAATATTTAGACAGCACCAAAACAGGAACTAAATTCAAAACTGACAAAAGTACAAAAACTAGCAAATAATGCTTATAAAGTTATACCATTTGGTCCATCAAGTAAAGCAGCATGATCTCTTCTGATTCGAGGTTATTATTTTAAAATAAAATTATCTTTTTTTTACCTTTCAGTTGATTTATCACTGCAGTCGGGTTCTTTTATTTTTTTAAATATTTCTTTAGACATAAAAGTACGGAAAATCCTAAACTCAAATTCACAGGAAACGAAAGCCGGTTAAGGTCAAGCTCGGGTCATTTAGACACCTGGTTTTATAATATATGTGTCTTGCGTTGAACCAATTAATTTCACAACATGCCTACTAATACTCAACTCTCGGAAATTATTTGGACTTTTAACTAATATCATCTTTATTATTATAAAGTGTTCTTTATATATGTACCTATCTATCTTGATTCAAAATAAGGACTCACAAGTCCTCTATAATTTTGGCTTCGTTAAGTCTATACTTTTCTAGTTCATTTCTTAGTTTTCTGTTCGTTTTTAATAGAGTAGGCTTGCCCAGCATCTATACCATCCTGCTAGCGTAGTCGGCGAAGCCCACGGGAAAAAACTTGTTTTATTGACTTGTCAATACATGGGGAACAAACCAAATCCCGGGTTTCCTCACGATGTTCTTAACGATTAGCGTGTGGTATTGCTACTACAATGTAACTTGTACATTCACTTGTCCTGGTCACTGCTGGGGCACGGGGCTCTTCCTGCATAGCAGCAAGGTTAGGCTATACTTCACCACGGGGGCGGTACGGACGGGTTGGTGGAGGATTGTAAGACAGTGGCGAGCCTTACTGTCAGAAGTTATCAAGCCGCCCATAAGGCCTCTGACATGGCGTAACGTCTGCCGTTACATGGCAGCCGGCACCAACGGCTTTACGTGCCTTGCGAAGCACGGAAGCGCTCGGAAAAATGCAACTAGCGGTAGTCACGGGACGGTCACCCATCCTGCACCTAAGGTTGTTGCTTAACTCAAGTAATTGATTCCAATCACTCATTTCGGCTAGGCCACGAGCGCTGCCGATAATAATGATGAAAAACCTACGTTTCGACGTTTGACTCTATGTAGCTATTAATTTTGACGGTGAATCAAGGCGTTCCGGCTAATACTCGCGTAAGTCCCCACGGCGGTACGTCAGCGGCCCATTAAGTTCACCGCAGAGCTAATTTGTTATTCAAATAGCGACTTTTAATAATAGAAACACTTTAATTCCGCGCACAGGTGCCGCGGCTTTATGGTGCCTTTTGGTTTGAGGTTTCGTTAGGTTAGAGTGCTAGGATTTGTTTGTGGCTTCGCCTGCGTGAAGATAAAACTGAAGGCGAGTCTCAAAAATTATTTATTATTAATTAATACACTTCAATAAAATAAAAAAATGTCATTGATAAAAAAAATTACACTGCGAAGGTTACATAAAATATTTAACACACAGTGTTAACATAAAATACAAAGTGCAGCTGTTGTAAATTCATTCAGAGTACAATTAAAAAGGTCAATGGTCTCCGAAATGCAAGCATTAAACATTACTACTGTCTTCTAACTACACAAATAATATGAAAAGTTGCAACAAGTCAGTATGTCCTACGGGTGAGACCCGTAACGCTACAGTTTTGCGTGCAGACAAGGACTCGTGAATGAGAAGCGAAACTTTATCTAAATTTCATCGACATTTATCAGGATTGTGGCAATTGTCAAACCTTGGCCCCAGTCTAATACCTGGAGTCTAATATTTACATAGTTTTTCAATAGAATGATATAAGCACGACAGTGGTGGTTATTTGCCTCAATTTGGTAGTCTACAAAGCAATTGCAGTACATTGTTTTTCCAGGGGTATTACCCGCGCATATTAAATGGGCATCTCTCGAAGAAGATCGAATCGCGCGAGGCGCCGACTTAAGTAGCACAAGTTATACCATTGCAATGCGATTGGTTACCAGACTAGGTACAAATAGTGTGAATGAAACGGCCATTACCGGACTGATATGACTCTATTGAAGATCTATGCATTTTGAAGACTCGCCCCCCTGGTCCCTGCCTACCTCTCTGGAATTTGGTTCTTATTGACATGCTTGATTGACAGGGACTGACAAATCCTTAAATGTGCGTGTTTTTTGGTAGGCCCTACATTATGCATGCCGCTTAGTGATTTCCAATCGAGATCCAAGGCGATCGAGACGCCTAGCCTCTAAGATAAGCTATCTTAAATGGCAATTGGGTGACATCTGCCAAACAGACTTTTCCAATTGATTTATTAGTTAGTATTAGGACGGTACCGATTATAAATTGTAACTGTTTATAGTGGAAAAGTTTCGTGGCTCTTCTTATTTTTTGTTGTGTTGAATTTAAGAGATGTCTGATTTTTTTGTGTTGCAAAGGAATCGTCTTTCTTTTTGTTTGAAGACAAAGACAAGACAAAGACAAAGATTTTTATTTGTGAAGCATGAGTTCATTGATAGGATGTATATAAAAAATAATTAGTTCTATACATGCTCTGCCTGATGAGGCGTACAAATTATAAAAAAGGCACCACCATTAGAAACAATAATATAAAAATGTCAACAAATTCAAATAAAATTTTTTCAGAGTAATAAAATATAATGTCAATTTGAAATAGAGTTAATGATATATTAAAATGAAAATAATAAAAAATTAAAAATGAATGAATAAGTTAAATTTTTGTTACATGTCAAATTGTGTAAACAGAACCAGAATAAATGTCAATTTAAAATACAAATTATATTAGAATGTCAGTCAATGTCTTAGCTTAAAATTGTCATCTGTCAAGAATTCTGTTATATTATAATAAACTTTTTGTTCTAATAGACACTTTAATTTGGTTTTAAAAATATTTGTACTTAATTCTCGCAATTCCTTCGGTATTCTATTATAAACTACAGGACCCATACAAAATATGCTTTTCTGTAACAGCGCAGTATTTGCTTTTTTCACACAAACTCTACTTTTATCTCGCTGTGTGCGAATGCTGACGACTGAGAGTGGAGGGAAAAGATTAGGGTTCGTTTTGACAAAGACAGCCACTTCGTAAATGTAGAGGTTTGCAGCTGTCTGTTGTTTTCAGACCAAACATAGCTCTTATGCACCTTTTTTGTACCTTAAAGGCAGAGTCTCTGTCCGTCGAGTTGCCCCAAAAGATTATACCGTATCTTAATATTGAGGCAACCATTCCATGATAAGCAATCCGAAGGGCATCTGGGTTTATTTTGGTCGCAAGTTTATAAAGCGCGTATGACGAGGAGCTAACTCTTTTACATACTGTCTCAATATGTGCTTTCCAATTCAGTTTTTTATCTATAGTTAATCCCAAAAATTTTGTAGCTGATACTTCTTCTATTGTTTGGTCATCATAGTGAATTTTTAGGTCAGATGGTATTATTCTTTGACTGAAATGCATTCGTTTGGTTTTGCTCAGATTAACTCTAAGGTTATTATTATCTAGCCATGTTATTATTGATTTTAGAGCTTCGTTAATATTGTTTTCGTAGTTATCTGGGTCAAATGCATCACTATTTATAGTAACTGTGCTATCGTCAGCAAAAAGGGACATCGGATAAGCTGTAAACCTGGGTAAATCGTTTATATATATTATGAAAAGGAGCGGACCGAGGACGCTTCCTTGAGGAACGCCGTAGTTAAGTGTGCGTCTGTTTGAAGTGTATGAGTGGTTTTTTTTTGATTGGGTATTAATTTCCGATATTACTGTATATTGGACTCGGTTAGTGAGATAAGATTTTATAAGTTCGGTCACATTACCTCTAATGCCATATGCAATTAGTTTGTTTAGTAGGATAGCGTGATCAACGTAGTCAAATGCCTGTGTCATGTCCATGAAGATTGATGTAACAGGATTTTTTATGTCTACATTTTCCATTACTACGTTTAAAAAATCATAGATTGCCATGTTGATTGTTTTGTCTTTTCGAAAGCCTTTTTGTTCATTGGTTAGGATAGCATTTTTTTCCAAGTATGAATATATTTCTTTGTACAGATATTTTTCAAATATTTTCGAAAATATTGGTATTATGTATTATTCATACTGCATTTGCATTGTACGTTTTCCTTATTCATGTGATCTAACTAGCGATGGCTGGTTATTTTGTTACCTGATGCTTAGGTTTGAATGGGTACGTTCATAATATCTTAAGTAAGTAAATTTATTGTATATTTTGTGAGAAAAAAGAGTTCAGTGACTTCGGTAATGTAAGTTTCTTTAGATGCCCTTGTTTTTCTGCGCTAAATGTACATCAACATTTTAGCGGGGTTTTTTGTGATTTGACCTTATTTGGAGTGGCTCTTTACTGTAGGGTAGGTAAAATAACCTTTGCCAATGATATTAAGATGCTATCCGGAACTAAAATGCCATTGTTTGCAAAAAGTGAGTGACAGAAATCTCAATTATAGTGAATGCTATATTTAGAAGCTACAGCCTATAACTTAGTGGCCTCTTTGGTAAAAACACTAAAGCAAAAAAAAACACCTTTAAGTCACATATACCAGCTGACCCCGTATTGCCATATTAATTAACCAAAGACCAAACCTCCCTAAATGAAAGAGTGAGTGATACGAGATTTCTATATCCTACAAATATTATAAACGCGAAAGTTTGTAAGTATGTCACCCGTAAGTAGATACGGACTAAAAGTCTACTAAATGCATTTTATTGAAACTTTACAATAACACAGGTAACTTAAACATCAGAATAACACATAGGTTATAATTTGTGAGGATATTGTGTGAATTGTCCAAAATAAGACGATACGTGTCAAGTAGGAAAAAATATAAAATCTGCGAGCTATTCTGGCGTGTGCTGCCAAAACTGCGCTGCCGAACCCTTTCTACGTTACGCTAACATAAGCTACTCGAAATACTATCCTGCGCAGATGAAGTCGCAGGCACCAGCTAGTATTTAATATTTCGTGGTTTCAAATTCATACTTAAAGTTCTTTTTGTGCAACCTATAAACGTCCCACTGCAGGATACCTTCTCTCGGAGAGAGAGTGAGAGAGAGAGAGTATGATGACCTCTGTGGCGCAGCGGTAGCGCACCTGCCTACCATGCAAGAGGTCCCGGGTTCGAACACCGGCTGGGGACAAAAAAAAACCCCAGGTCTTGGATGTTTACATGTTTGTGATGTCGTTGTTTCTCGTTCGTACGACACAGGGTATCTTAGTGTGGGGCCAGAAGCAATGTATATGCCTGTATGTAAATGTTATATATCTAAGTGTTATGTTATATTCATAGTGAAAGTAAAACGTATTGTAAAGTAATCTAATTACTCGTAAAGTAATACCCATCTACGAATGTTCACGGGGATTTGATTCATTTGAATACACCTTTAAATATTTGTCACAGAAATAAAATATATTAAATTACATAGTGACTGGCCAACGGTGCGACACTGTATATGAGTCATCACTAGGAAGCGAAGTAAGACCATAAAATTATCTGTAATCGTTGTATTAATTGCAACTGATGGTGGAGTACTGTCATTTATTTTGCATTGAATTTACTGTCATTGCGGTGCGCAGGTGTGCTGACCTCATGGTCATGATTGATGTTCAGGGACAAAAAGTCGATTTTGAAGTTAAAGAATTGACTATTTGGACATATCCTTTTCCTTAATAGCAGTTCAGTAAAAAAGAAGGACAAGAATAAGTATGAATAACCAATAACAAGTACCTAACCTAACGTTTGCGATAGGTAGCTAGAGAACACTTTCTTGTACATAAAAATTGAAATCACACAGATATTTCTCAACCCAAGAGAACAGACAAAGACCTTGTCACTAAAAGTCCTCCAGTAACCCGGACTTGGCCCCCGTGGTGGAGTATGGCCTACTATTAATCTCGCGATGCAGGACGAAACCCATGCCCCAGCAGAGACAACAGACAAGGTTTGATATCGAAAGCAGCAGTTATACATAATATATTAATTTGCATGGAATATGACAGACGATTGAAATCGTTAAGGTTTTGGTGCGCGTATTAAAGAGGCTGGTTGGAAAGCTTGAAATGACAAGAAACCCACTTACAGATTATAAGTGATATGTTCTATTCGATATGTGCAGTATCGTTATTCAACAAAAGGGTTGAGCAACTCAAAAACTTTGGAACGCTAATATCCAAGTACTGAAAATGGGCAAGGCATGTGGTCAGGTGGCAGGACGGTCCGTGGACTACGGTGGTCCCAGAGTGATGGCTTAGGTTGGGTAAACGATCTGTAAGCACAGCAGCGACCTGCCGGGTCAATGGTATTGCGAAGGCAGTCAGACAGCAATGGAGGAAGACGAGAAACAGGGGCCCGAGGAGGATTATATGGGGTTTATCTTCTTTTTCTTTCGTTTCGAAACCTTTGACTCTTCCAGAGATATCGAAATCAAAATCGCGCCGCTGATTGAGCTGGATAATGCCTCTATGAGCAGTATTATCATCTGCAGGATGCAGGAATGTCAGACTGCACTATGTGTCCAAAATATTACGAAAGCCGTGGTAGAGCAATGAACGAGATCGGCAATTGACCGAGGGGGATGGCGTGACAAGAAAGAGGTATTATGCCAGGCCCGATTCATAAGTTGGATTGAAAGAGTTTATGATGAGCATATTTGTGAACCCGGAAAGCTAGGCTCGGAGGCAGACTGAATCTAGGCTCTACTCAACAAATTAAACTGAAATTCGCGATCCTTCGCGAATTCACAGTTTGGCCAACAAATAATTTTTGTCTTAAAATCTTTTAAGACAAAAATTATTTGAAAAGACCTATTCAAACCAATAGGTCTTTTGAAATATTTTTTTTTGTACAATATTGCTAGTGGCGTGTCTTAGGAGAGTGGACTGATACCGGTTGATTATGATGATGACGATAATATATTTTAGAAAAATCGAGCATTGAACATACATATCTATATAGAGATAGATAGATATAATATTCTTTATTGCATGTACACCAAGGATTACATAAGAGACTTATAAAATAACAGTACAGTACAAGTGGCGCCTTATTACTAAAAGTAATTTCGTCCAGACAACCATTGACGGAAAAGAAGAAACGGAAACTGAAATACGGGTAGTCGGCGCAACTAAACAATATTAGATAACATATTATTTTATAGTTGATACACATACATAAACGATACATAAATATGAAATTGATACACATACATAAACGATACATAAATATGAAATTGATACACATACATAAACGGTACATAAATATGAAATATATAACGATAAACATACAAACAAAAAACATAGGACATGAACGAAAAATATACCTACATAATACTAGAAAGGGATTTAACAAATACAATTAACAAACTTAAATTAAGGAAAAATAGTGGTTATGCACTCTGTTCTTAAATATGGAGCATTAGTTTTAGAGATGAAATAGTAGATTGCTTAACGAGGGTAAAAAGGAATCAATTTCCGAGGTATTTAGACTATAGTCCGGCTATAGTCCGAATAGGAATTGATTCTTTTACCCGTGTTAAACACTCTACTTTTCATTTCGAATTATGAGGAAATCAGGAAAATAAAAATTAATTTTTAATATTCAAATCTTGGCATAAAAGATTATTTCTTATTTTTTTTAATTCCGTCACAGATACTATAACAGATTAGTACCCGCCAATTTAAGTCGACTTTTTAAATTTTAAATATGGAACTCACCTCTTAATTGTTGCGGCTTATTCTGCTTAAACAAGTTTGCGCTAAAATCACACTGGCTGTTTAGAAACTCACATGGCCGCAGCATTTTTATAATTTTTTTTTTCTTCTTCACTCTTCATAACTGACAGTAATTCTATTTTTAAAGTTCATTTCCGCCCTAAGGTGGGAAGTAATTTGTATGAGTTTTTCCCTCCCTATGGAGGGAAGCAGCATTTTCCACCCAATAAACAAAATAATCAAAACAACACTACTTTCCGAGTATGAGAAATGAAAAA
Source organism: Yponomeuta sedellus (assembly GCA_934045075.1). Classification (NCBI taxonomy): domain Eukaryota; kingdom Metazoa; phylum Arthropoda; class Insecta; order Lepidoptera; family Yponomeutidae; genus Yponomeuta; species Yponomeuta sedellus. The sequence goes on along the minus strand of OW203744.1, from coordinate 9,993,658 downwards.
TAAGTTTTTTAAGTAGGTAGGTACTGTTATTTTAGTTCGTGCTAGGCATTCTGCTTACACGTTTGTTTATACATCCGGTACAAAGCTTGTTTGTTAAAGATCTCATCGATACTGTATTTTACAATGTTTTCCTTCACGTGTGTAATTTATAATCGTGTGCAGCTACTGTTTTATGTTGTACTAGCGTTAACCCGCGGCTACGCCCGCATTAGAAATTATCATACGGGAATATAAAGCATGTGAAACACCTTTGCCAGGCTAAATTTTGGGAACGAATAAACCTTGTAACCTAAGTGTATACGCGTAAATGCAGTGTTATATTTTTTTAAACTGTACGTAATACGGAGAGTATTGTAAAGAGGTTCGAAATTTCACTGATGCCGGTGAGTCGCCCATTGGCTCAGTTACAGTCAGTGCCAGTGCATGGATAGCCAGAGGTCGCGGGTTCGAATCCCGACATGGGTGGAACTTTTAACCTCTTTTTAAAACTGCAGTGTTAGTTTTTCAAGTTATCTCTCGGACATCAGAGCACAGCCAGGCATTAGGTGTTAAGGCTGGGTTCTTCTACGTTACCCGTAAATCAAGCCTTCTACCCCTAAAGTGCAAATATAATGATTTGTATTTGAAATCTGTTTTTTTTTATTAATTTTCAATATCATATCTATGACGTCCGGTTTAATTTGAGCTGTACTGAATTTAGGATAATAATAAATATACTAATGACTATCACTAAATGTATTTCTTAACTTGCTATTAATAAACGTCCGTAATTTATTAAGGTAATTATATTTTACGTAGTAAATAATTGCAACGAGACCGTTTAAAACATAACTGTATCACTGTATCAATATCATTAAAACATAAATATGTTAGTGACTTCTATAGTCTTTTACTCCCGCCTTTACACATCGCTTATGCAGTATCAGCTTTTGAAAATTATCTCTCGGACATCTGCGCTCGAGTAGCACCGCCTTAAGCGTTTTACCCGACTCATACGCATTTCGGTGACCATGGTCGGTCACCGCTATCGGATGTGTCATCTGGCGTCGTGAGTCGATACCCATCTCACCGTACTCGTGTCATATCGCATACGAGTTATGACTCTGCTCTATTGTTGTTCTTTAGGTACAGAGGTCAGCATGACCTTTACAGGTGAACACTCTCTTAAAGACCCTCGTAGCCTCGTGGAACCAAGTGATTGGTGTCTATCACTACGGTTAGGCAACAATCGGTGCGGTCAGGTGCTGCATGGGTGACCATTCCCGTGACTACCGCTAGTGGCCTAACCTAACCTAACCTTTCTGCAATGCAGGAAGAGACCCGTGCCGCAGCAGTTTTCACGGACAGCTTATATCCAGCTAATGTATTTTGGCGGTGAACCGCGGTGTTACCCGCGATTTTGTTATCGATTTTTAACAAGATATGTTCCCGCAGTAAAACGTAGCCGTTGTGTTAATCCAGGGTGTCAGCTACGAGTATCTCCATACCAAATTTTATTAAAATCGCTACAGCCGTTTAGACGTGAAAAAGTAACAAACAGACACAAAATAATAACGATATTGCAATTTGGCCTTTTTGCATCTACTTAATGAGATGATTTATACTCACACTAGATGGATGAAGGGACCACTCCGACGCTGTAGTGCCTGGAACATGGTTTTATAGATGGTGTAGGCTTGCCCAGCATCTATGCCATCCTGACAGCTTAGTCGGCCTAGCAAACAGGAAAGACTAGTCAATACGTCCGGAGCCAACCAAGCCACAGACGTGTAAAGTGTGATGGATACCACGTCACCTTTACTGTTTAGACTTCGGACCGCCCTTAGAGTACCAGCATAGATAGATAGATAGAATATTCTTTACTGTACACAGAAATTATATAAAAAATACAGTACAAATGACGGGTACTCGGTGCAATACAGAAATATATGCAATACAGAAGCATAAAGTCGAATTCAAAGTTCAGCTGCAAAGGTTGACCTGCCTTCCTAGTTTGGGACCAAGGACAAAGAAGAGTATTGTGCTTTATTATTATATTACGTACCTAGAACGCAATAACATGAATGTATTCGCCAGTACCCCGTTAGTACTCATATAAATTGTCAATCAAACATGCGTGCAGGCACGTTGGCAAAAACACGTCGCGATTATGTTTTAATCGTATGATAATTAAGAACGGATGTCGTTGGGCGTGCTTTGCTTAAAGAATGGCATAGTGACTGAGTTAACACTAGAAAATCCATTTATAACTACTCTTTGAATGTTTCAGAAATAAAACAAATTCTACTTAAAAAAATACATTCTTTTTGTTGATTTTCAATGTACGATTTTACCAAGAAAAGATAGCGGGTAAAACACCATTATTGACCCTCGCTTCTCGAATCACCTTAAACACAAAACATCTGTTGCTACCTATATAACATTTTAGGATTGCCATCAATAACTTTGAATGCCAAAACATTAATCACTTTTTAGTTCAGTTCTTTTTTTGTATTCACTTCGACTAACTGACGGCTGTTAATAGTAAATCAACAGATTGTCAATGAACGAGAAACCGGAGGTCAGACCATTGCCGTATCTTCAAGTCCCAGATGGCACTTATCGCAAGTTGCTTACCGACCTTCTCTGCCCCTAATATTGTCTTGTAGAAGTTCATTATCTTCTTCTTATTCAGGCTTTATTAGGCTGCTGGACATAACCCTCCCCTAATGAGCGCAAAGCTGTGCCATCATTGGGGGGTAATGCCCATAATCCCCACGCTGGGCATGCGGGTTGGGAATCGCAGTTTGGTGGAATTGTACTGTAGGGAGCGCTGCTGCCCACCCCCCGGTTTGTGTCCCTTAGTCGCCGTTTACGTCACCCGCGGGAAGAATTTGGGTTTGTGCTATTTTCTAGGCTGATACCACACAGTTCATTATTGCTTGAGTAAAAATTGACGTATAGAAAAATGTTTTCCGAAGGAGGCCTGGCCAGTGTAAGGTGATGGTCTATTACACCAAATGCCAATACATGCACAGAGTAGGTAACCCCAAACCGAGTGAGGAATTCAGAAAATTCTGGGGAAACATGGCTTACCCCTTTCGTTCTAGCTATGGAATTCATCCATCTAAGTGTTTAATTGCAAAAATCGAAAGTACTTTGCTTAAATAAACTATTAGCTGCGAGGAAATGTTACCAGGCGATCGAATTCGTGAGGAAGAGCTCTGCTGGTGACATATTAGCATTTGATTTTCGGCTGTCTCAAAACCGTTATCAACGAATCGCAGTTAACAGACAACCCACCCAACCGTGTTTGACAGTTCCTAGGACCAATAAGGCAATACAATCACGTTCTCCCATGATACCGTCGCGCACCTTCGTATTCTAGCCTTGACGCGGACTTTCCGTCGATTGTCCGTTTGAGCCCGAAATAAAAGTGCACAGAAGAACGCTTCAGATTCAAGTACATTCGAACGTACATTACCTTTTTAACGCATGTATGATCGTATATGTATCGCCCGTCACGTGGCTGAGTAGACTCAGCCACGTGACGGGCGAGTTTGTAACAAAAATGTAAAGTTGAAAAAGAAAATGCAAACATTTTCGTGTCAGTGTAATTTGGGAACCGAAATGCGTAAGCGAAAGCAGTGTAATGCAAACATTGTCATGCACCAACAGCGTAAACCATAATGCGCATTTCCTTGCTCTTTTGAAAATGTATTTTGCTTATTAATCGTGATTAGACCGGTTTAATATATAACGATGTATTTTGTTATACTATTTGTTTCACATCTCAATCAAGGGCTGACTGATTTTGTAACGTATATGTACCTCGGCTCACATTTACACCATTGTGTCTCTTCAAACAAAAATACAGGTAAAGTTGGTGCTTCTGTTATGATTATATTTGTTGAGACTACCGATGAATTTGAACATTCGTCACGTCGTCGTTTCGAAGGAATGACTTTGACAATAAAATACCTAATTCTTTTTGTAACTCTCAATAGGTTCAACTATTTATTATTGGCAGTTAAAGGCATCTTTTGTTGTCGTCTTTTGTTTGTCAACCTGATTGTCGATGCAACTCAACCACGTCATAAAACATTCTATGGCAAACGCAATTTTTCTGCTCACAAGAGAGACAGTTTCATGTGGTAAACACTTGACAGCTGGTCTACCTTTACATTCTTCTTGCGAGGTCGTCCTTGATATAATTGAGTAGAGTACCTACTACGTAAAGGTCTACATGCTGCCGACTCCACCTTCGCTCTTTAAAGTTAAACCAAAGATAAAGATAGAAATCCAAGATTACAGATTGCTTCTTGAGGCTCAAACTCAGTATTTAATAAAAATATCTTAGCGCTAATTTGCATAACTAATTCTTACCCCACGTTCATTTGTACCCAAATAAATCTCTAGACATATGTAGTTCCGTATCATCGATATTTTTCAGTCGACCTTGCATGACAGCCTTTTTTCTGCGCTTACATAAACCATCTATATACGTAACCTCACACTGCAGTGCATCCCATTTCTCCTTTTCATAACTCCAGTTTGAATACAAACTATTATCGTTTGAACCTATGACATTTAGTTTGCCGCACTAAATCTGTTATAATAATAAAATAAAAAACAATGTCATACTATTTTTTTATTTTTAATGCACTAACCCGTGCTAAGGAAATAGTTAAATAGGCTTTTAAAAAACAATGTTTCAAATAAAGAAATACTTTAACTTTCTATTTATTTTGTTGTTGAAATTTGTCAAATTCATTGTCTTTTTTTGGTGGTGATATATGCATATTTTAATTATATTTTAACGTTCTTCTTACAGAAAGATGGAGAACAGATTGGAGAGTTGTATCAAGATGAAGAAAATGGCGCTGCGTTTCTCATAAGGCGTCATCCCAAGCACGGAAAACTCATGGTGGTGAGTGAAAATATAACATAATTTTTCTTTTTCTTCTTCAGGCTATATTATGTAGTCCACTGCTGGACATAGCCCTCCCCTAATGAGCGCCATAGCACCCTGTCTTCAGCTTGCCGCATCCAGCATCTGCCAGTGTTTTAGACTTCTTCTTCTTCTTCAGGCTATATTATGTAGTCCACTGCTGGACATAGCCCTCCCCTAATGAGCGCCATAGCACCCTGTCTTCAGCTTGCCGCATCCAGCATCTGCCAGTGTTTTAGACTTCTTCTTCTTCTTCAGGCTATATTATGTAGTCTGCTGGACATAGCCCTCCCCTAATGAGCGCCATAGCGCCCTGTCTTTAGCTTGCCGCATCCAGCATCTGCCGGCAGTTTCTCGCAGATCGTCATTCCACCTGGTCGAAGGGCGTCATACATTACGTTTGCCGAGTCGCGGTCTCAAGAACACGTTTACTCCAACGGTTGTCGGTTCTTTGCGAGATAAGGCCAGCCCACTGCCACTAGCTTGCTGATTCTCTGAGCTATGTCGATAACTTTGGTTCTCTGTCGGATGCATTCGTTACGAATCCTATCCTTTAGAGAAACTCCGAGCGTAGCTCTCTCCATAGCTCGCTGAGCGACTTTGAACTGGTGGACCAGCCCTTTCGTGAGTGTCCATGTCTCGGCTCCGTAGGTCATCACAGGTAGGACGCACTAATTGAACATACTTTTTATAACCCAATATTTAAAATGTTTGATCCTTTCGTCGAAGAACGCGTCATGGTCATCTGCCATTTGACGCTTACTGCAGTCCGGTCCTTGGTCGCCAGAACAGAACTCTTTTAAACATGAAAAATATAAAATTATTCTCACTAGTTCCGTTCTTTTGTATAGCCTCATTACACTACGGATGTAAAATACATCCGTGCCTCATTAGCGACATTTATATAGTGTCTTACTTATAACTATTTCATTTTGAGGGTCGGAATTGATATTAGTTTATGTGAGTCAAATTGATGGTGATTTGAATCATTAACTAAAAAAAAGATAAAAAAAATGTTATTGCACATGAAAACAAAAAAATAACTGATCATATTAATTTGCGCACCAAATAATTCTAACGTTTGCGATAGGAATTAATATGGAATTTGACAGACGATTGAAATCGTTTAAGATTTGGAGCATGACGTGCACGAAATCCTGAACGATTCCAATCTATAACTGTAGCGGATAAAAGCAATCCCCCCCAAAGCTAAGGGCGGATACACAAGATACAGCCTGTTAGCTTTTAGAGTATACCTCGGCTACTATCGGATAGAATCGGATATATTCGTGTAATAGATATATCGGAACTAATATGACACTTAATTTCACATAAATTTTCATAATAGTGAAGAAAATTTTATACAAAGCAGGAAGTAGTATTACAATCGTGTGCTTTCGGCTAAAACCGAAGCCTACTCTAGAACCCGAGGTATACTTTAAAAGCTAACAGACCGTTCTCGTTAAAGATACTAGTTTTCATTGCCCAGTTTGTTTACGAATAGCATTTCGAAAAGCCAAGAATCTCAGCTAGGAATCAACCGAAATCACTTGTTAATTATCTTTAATTTAGCACCCATTGCTAATAATATCGCCGCGAATTAATTTCGACGGATTTTCAATCGCGTACTGATTTTGTTGGGGAATTATTTTCGCGCGATTAATTTTCTCAAGTGCACCTTTTACTGAAAATCAGCGTCGGCAGTGGAGCATGTTCCCTGGCGACTTTAAGCTGAGCATAAGGCCTTTTGCCAAATTTAGTTCTTAAGAAATTTTCTCAGTTATTGTACCTTGTTAATTTTTTTGTTGGCAATAAAGACATTTCACTTTCACACATTTTCCGTATATCCGCGCGTGGAATAATGCGTGTGAAACCTTAAGCGTCTGTTAATTATTGGACTTTTTTTGCAAATTTACCTCCCACATCGGCTTTCATCTAAGGCCATAACCCAAAACTGCCGACATCAACACCACGTTAAGTTAACACGATGGTATGGCGCAACGCGACCTTAGTCTACTTGGACTCTATTGTCAGCCTGTGAATAACTTCTGAATGGAGCCTTTTGCTTTGAAATGAGCGGGCGTTTGAATGCCTAAGTGGCTATTAAAGAGCTCACGCGCCGTGAATCATCAAGGCATGGGCACGTAAGGTCAGCTGAAGCTGAAGGGATTTGAAGAGGTTAAATAATTGTATATTTCTTCACTGTGAAGGAAAACATCGTGAGGAAACCTAAGTGTCTTAGGTGTTCTACCTCAGCACTTGAAATGGTCAATCGGTGGTAATTAAGGCCATACTGTCTTTTTCTGAGGGAAGGCCTGTGCCCTGTGGTGGGACGTAGCTAAATAGGCAACATAAAAAAAACGACTCTTTGAGCAGAATTGAACCGGCCGCGGCCTCTGTATGTGGCAAAAGGGTTACGTGAAGAAAAACTTCGTTACTAAACCCGGATGCCTAAGTGTTCTAACTCTGCAACTCCCGAAATTGCTAATTCCGCGGTGGGCAGCCTATAACGCCAACAAAATAAAAATTAAGTTTGCTACCAATACCACAAAACATTCTTTCAATGGAAGGAACCTAGGTTAGTCCTGCCTTCTCAACAGTCGGGTTGTTAGTTATTTCGGTTCACTTACCTATTTCTATCTTTTTAGTGATTTTTTATATTTCTTGGATTGATGTCAATTTCATGTCACCGATGATACTTACGCAAACACGATGAATTGTTCGAGATCTTGTCTAAAAAATCTGTCAAGACCATTTTGGAGTTATAAGACAACATTGAATCGGACATACCTACGAGCTAGACACATTATCTGGCTTTTTCTTTCTCCGTTTTTGACCTAAAGGTCGGGCTACAATCTGTAATGACTTCTGGATTTTAAAATATCTGAAATCCATGAATAAATATTATGCAGTCTGTTCTGTTTATAATTTGTCGCGAATCGAGATCTTCGAAGTGATTTTCGACGCCTTCGCGAAACCGGCGTCCGAGCATCTTTTTCAGGCTATATTAGTCCACCGCTGGACATAGCCCTCTGGGCGCCATAGCGCAAGGTTGTGCCATCGTTAGGGGGTAATGCCCATGCGTCCATGCATGCCACGACACGAAATACTAATGAATATTACACACACACAAAGCACACAAAGTATACGAGTACCTAAAATATTGTTAAATAAAGTTTAACACATTGTTTAACACTGTGTAGTTATTAAATTTCAAGAATTTAGTTATTCTCACATCTTGTTAACCATTTCTATTTCACACGTTACAAAATTGTTTACTCATTGTTGGGAGGGCACTGCTACCTGTAATACAGGATTTTTCCTAGTATAGGTATCAGAAGCACGCATCAAAAATGTATGTAACTCTAATTAATGTCTTAATATATTGTAACATGATGTAATTTAGTTTTGTATGTGTTTTGTGTCAATAAAGATTATTATTATTATAATGAATGATGTTGAAGGGAATGATAGGTTCTTCAGGATCGTGGCAACTGGCAAGCCCTACTCTCCGCTCTCCTCCCTAAGCAGATAGCACGATGTATACGTAAGTTTATGTAATGTTCTAGATTATTCGGGCATGGTCCGAATCAAAGACGAATATGGGCTTATTCTGCTCTATTTTTCCAGGAAGGCTCGATTGGGGACTCGCTGGTGATCCGGCCGGTACCGGACTCCGTTGCGGCGGTGCAGGACGACGAGATGTTCATGGACGCCAGCAGTATGGCCGACATGGTCTCCATTGACACGGGGCTGCCTATCGGTGAGTGCACTTTGTTTTCTCTTCTCTTCTGGAGCCCCTAAGCTTGAAGTTTTAAAGAAGATTATGTTAAGGTTCAAAGATTCGTTAACCTTTAAAAGCGTCCAAGCATCCTTTGTATGATTAAAGTGATCTAATTTAATATAGAACTGATAAAATACACTTACTTATTGGTATATTAAAAAACGTAACTAAACCTATTTTCTAATTTGAAAAGGTATTTGTATTTCTATATTTCTTAAATATATAGATAGTGAACACTTGATAGTGCATAAAAAGGACATCTACGAGTATCTCAAAAGTCCATCTCTAGTTACAATATAATTAAATGCTGCATGACATTAGGGACGAGCCATCGCGGAAACAAACAAACTATCGCCGAGCCTTATCGACATGACCAGGGACCCCAGGGCTGGCCAATAACTCGAACAGAGGAAAAGCCTCGCCACCCAATGAGGTAACGTAGCGAGCATACTAGGCAACCTTCCCAGAGGCAGAGATGATCTGGACGCAGTGTTTAATAAATTTTAAGTCAGTCAGAGAATCTTATTAATTTATAAATATAGCTGTAAACAATAAATATAGCTGTTAAATGAATACAAATTAGAATAAGATGATGTTGCGAATGGAACAGAAAATTCGTTGAATATCTTTGCAAATAAAAGGCGTGCAGGTCAATCTATAGAGCGGCCAATACTGCATGTCCGTCTCCGATGGTAAAATCTCTTTTCACAGTAGTTTACCTTGGTGGATCCAGTAGTGTTGTTCAATAAGTAGAGCTCAATGTAAACATTAATTGCTATCCCTACCTACACCTTTCATTAGGTACCTAGACGATAATATCTACAACTAGCTGACCCAGCAAACTTCGTACCGCCTAACATTCGATTGTTAATTTTTTTTTTATTTTGCCCTCCGTAAGAACCATCCTCGTACTTCAATTTGCGCTTACCAACACATTCAGCATTTTTATACTATAGATGTACCGTCACTTGATTCCAGTGAGGCGGCAGAGATCTCAGCAGGAGGAGCTGCAGCGAGCCCTCAACGGCGCGAGGCACGTCATCATCAAGCGAGAGCCAGACTCTGGGGACCACCCCGGCGACTATGGTGAGTGCCTACATTAGAGCTACAAGTCTAAATATTTAACACTATGAGCTTTTGATGATATCAACCCAAGGTATGTCCCCACTGCTGAGGCAGGGGTCTCTTCCTGCAACGCAAGAAAGTTAGGCCATACTCCACCACGGGGGCCAATGCCGGGTTGTCAGAAGGCAGAATTTATCAAGCCGTTATAAGGCCTCAGACATGGCTTAACGACTGCCATTACATGACAGCCGGCACCAACGGCTTAACGTGCCTTGCAAACCACGGAAGCGCTCGGAAAAAATGCGCTGTTCGTGGAAAAATGCCCATCACGAAGCTTCACGCCCTTGCGTGAATTTTCAACATAATAGGGATTCTCCTTAGCGCTACATGAATCTTTAATTGAATTATATGTAGTACAACAAATGACAGATATATGGTCGGATCATCTGCCTAGTTTTTTATCCCATTGCCTCTCCAAAGGTGCACTTTGAGGCAATGAAATAAAATGGGCACTTTAAAGTACTTGTCGTTATACTACGGTGACGTTCGAGCTGCGACCGCTAAGCTCAAGCTGAGCTGGCCAAATCCTATGAACCCGGAAAGGTGGGCATAAATTGTTAGTGATGAAGTGCCATGCGATGCCTACCCGCGACGTGGCAGACTGTGCCCAGCAATGGGACATAGTTATGCCTAGTTAAAAAATATGATTGGAATCGCTCTGGATTTTACATACATACATAACCTCACGCCTGAACCCCAGAGGGCTAGGCAGAGACCAGGGACTGCAAATTGCCACGATCCTGACAGATCACCTTCGCTTCATCAACTTTCAAAGGTCGTTGCATGCACGCACGCCGGTTCCGGGTACTTTTAATCTTTCCCTTTGCTAATACATCCCATATTTGGTCGATGTATGCCGCCTGGGACGACCCTTAATACCCTTTCCACTTATTATTGCAATATATATTTGTTTCGTCAATCTTTCTTCCTTCATCCTCTCCACATGTCCAAACCAACGCAACATTCCTTATCACTTCTAGTCACTACATCCTCTTTCAGTCCACAACGTTCTCTAATCATCAATTGCTCTGGATTTTGTACGAGTAATTAGGCTCCTGTTCTCTCGGCCGACAATTATACTTAGGAAAGATCCAATGCATATTTACGACTTAGGATAAAAGCAGGTTCTTAAGATAAGAATCTTGTTAGCTCATTTGTTTACCCCATTATGATAATCGGAAGCTGATCGCGGGAGATATTACGGAAACAGCGGTGTGAGCATAAATTAAAGTAATAATGCAATTACACGTTATTTATCGCCGATAATTGATAAACAGTGACAGTCGGTCTTAGATATTCTCGACATCTGCTGTCCATGGTAATTTGAATTAGAATATCGTTTGTTGAGATAGGTATCGTGGCTATGTACAGGATATCACAACTTCTGTTACGCCTTAATAAGTATTTTAAATGGTGAGGTAGCTATACGATATTTGAATCGTGTGCTCTTCATCAAATAATCTATCAGCCCGTATTCATCCGCTGCTGGGCATAGCTTTCCTAGACGCTGCCTTGGTCACTTGTACTGTGGGTAATAGGTTCCAAGCTAGAGGTCATGGGTACAATTCCCATTGGGAGTCCTCGCAGTTCTCAGACTTGTTAAAAAATCAATCAATCAAAAAGGTTTTATTCATAATAGCACAGAAACTGCAAACTTGTAACGTAATTAACGTTAAAAGTTTAAACCAGGTGTTCATTTCAAAATAATTTTAAAGAAAATATGGACAAAAAGTCCAATACTACAAAAAAGAGTTGAAATGGCCTTATCATGATATAGTCTTCATTCTAGCACTGCCTTACTCGAAGAGATAACTTTTAGATAACATCTTGGTAAGCATTGTCGTATCCAAGGTTATTTTCCAATGAGTGCTGACCCTGAAAAGTGTTGTAGGCCTGTCGCACCGAATCTCAATGCATGTAGGTATAAAGTAACCTAACTACCATGGATGGGTTTAGACCATTTTTGAGCTTTCCCCCTAGCTACCGACGACGGTGTCGAATGTAGTAAATTCTATAGAATTTTAAGTTCTGTTTCAAATTTAATACTATCGCAATTGGTAAGTAGTTTCGATAAAAAATAAGCAAGGATGTTTTAAACCAAGTATACCTACCTATGCGTGCACACCGCGTATTCTCAATTTGAAGCCCTGAGGTATGTAAAAACCGCAGGAAATCAGGTTTTGTCACTATATTTTCCTAAGCTGTTAGCGAGTGGTATTGCACTATAACTTAGAAAACAACAAAGTCATTGTGGCATGCCGGGATTCGAACCCTCAATCTCCCGATTGCTCAGAATACAACGTCTTAACTACTAATTAGTTTACATAAATAATCACACCTTACATTAATAATTGTTTTCGGATTCGAACCCTTAATCTCCCGATTGCGCAGAATACAACGTCTTAACTACTAATTAGTTTACATAAATAATCACACCTTACATTAATAATTGTTTTCTCTGTTACTTCAAAATATGTCATGGTTTTGTCAAGTAACTAATGCCCACTACTGAATCTACCACATATGTGTCATTTCACGAAATTGTATAGGTACTATTTTATTCGACCAGTAGTAGTGAAAATATATAAGGCTTTAATAATAACAGAAATCTTGTGTCACTTGTAATAAACCTGATTAATTAATTACCCTTAAGTGCAGTAAACTGGTGCACTAAAACATCGTTTTCGCAGATACGATTATAATCGTTGGGGTCGTCGAAATGTCGCAACTTGTCACAAGCATACTCGTAGGTACCCGTTTGCACGTGCGTTGTTGCGTTTTGCCTATCCGTTTGCGTCGATAAAACAGATGTCAATTAATGATAATCGATTTGATTATTATGTTAATTGTGCGTACCGGTCAGGTGTGTATGTGGGCACGTTTTAGTGATCGCACTGTAACTAAGTAGCTTCTTGTGCATCTGAATAATAATAATTGGCCTGTATTTTTGGCTGTATTTTTTATTGGCTACCCATAGCACAGAGAATCCTAGTTTGGGAGCCAGTAACAATTTTTTGTAACCGTAAATCTAATATATGAAAATCTCGTGTTACAGTGTTTATTATCGATCTCGTTTGAAACGGCTTCACCCATTTTTGTATCTTTTGTGTATATTTGGTATGTCTGAGAATAGGTCGTAAGTTAATTAATATATCAAAACAACTTCCTCACCACACAAGCACTTTGTTCTGCCCATCTATTACGTAACATTCCACTCTATCGACTTATACATCTAGACGACTCCTATGTGTCAAAATAAGTATGCATTTGACAGCAGGAATAGCTTAAAAAGATTAAAAATAAACGTCACTCAACTCAGTGGCCACGTACATAATAACGCCCCTGGTCCCAAACTAGGATACCCTGTCCTTTGGTAACTAGGCAAGGACACCAGAAACATTTCGACGACCTCTGTGGCGTAGCGGTAGCGCGTCTGCCTACCATGCAAGAGGTCCCGGGTTCGAATCCCGGCTGGGAACAAAAAAAAAACCCAGGTCTTGGATGTTTACATGTTTGTGATGTCGTTGTTTCTAGTTCCCACGACACAGGGTATCCTAGTGTGGGGCCAGAAGCAATGTATGTGCTCGTATGTAAATGTTATGTTATGTTACATGAAAATACACCCAGACAGTTTCCATTTGTACAAAAGTACGGCAGTCCCCAGTGAGAACTGAGCCCACGACCTCTGTTATTGGTGGAAAAAACTTTTATTTATTTATTGTAAAGAATACTAACAGCACAAAATAACAGAACAACAGCATCAAAGGAAACAGAAGGCCAATTACAAGTCTCCACTTATAAATACAGTATAGCAAGACAAACAGATAAACAAAATCATTCATAAGCAACAGATTACAGATAACACAAACATCGGACATACCATAAGAATATTGTATGTACCTATTTATAGACAAATTTGTACAATTTACCGTGACGTTGTGCTGCCCTAGCAGTAGGCTAATTGCGACCACCAAATGCTGTTGGAATCCTGAATCCTGACGTTGGCAGCAATTAGTGTAGTGACAGTTAGACAATGGCGATCGTCTAGTATTCGGTGCACGTAGTATAGGAAGAATAGGGCTGGTAAGAGACGTCCCAGTGGACATACATCGACGTTTTAGCAAAGGGGAAGATAAAAAGTACCCGGAACCGGCGTGCGTGCATGCAACGACTTATCAACGTTGATGAAGCAAAGGTGATCTGTCAGGATCGTGGCAAGTGCAGTCCCTGGTCTCTGCCTACCCCTCTGGGACAGGCGTGAAGTTATGTATATATGTCGTGTAGGAAGTGCTTTTTCACCGCCTAACGTCTCGGACCCTTTGTACATCTTACAGGGGTACTGTGGGGATGAACAAAGATATCCGGGTCTCTTCCTGTATAGCTGAAGGGTTAGACCATGCTCCACCACTGGGGCAAGTCTGGGTTGGTGGAGGATTGTAAGACAGTGGCGGGCTTTATTGTCAGAAGTTATCAAGCCGCCCATGAGGCCTCTGACATGGCTTAACGTTCCTTGAGAAGCACGAAAGCGCGTGTAAAAATGCCACTAGCGGTATTCACGGGATGGTCACCCATTCACCTTCGCCCGCTGTTGCTTAACCCAAGTGATTGATTTCAATCACTCTGTTCCACTTCTGTCGTCTGTTCTGTCGTCTAAGAAAGTTAAACAAAAATTTAAGTAAAAAAGTATGATAAAACGATGCATAGTGAAGAAGTTAAATGGAGTTTTTTTATTGTGTCAAGACTAATGTTTCGATATTATCGATATTAACCCTTGTATGTCCCCACTACTGGGGCACGGGTTTTTTCCTGCGTCGCAGGAAGGTTAGGCAATACTCCACCACGAGGGCCACGTCCGGGTTGGTGGAAACTGATGTTTATGTATAGAAATATTTATGTCTCAGTGTATACTCTATGGTCAAAAATAATACGCTACGTAAGTTACGATTTGAGCGTTGATGAGAAAATGTGAGTGTTCTATCAGACGAGTGTCAGATTTTCTCACGATATTTTCCTGCACAGTTCATTAGGAATTGGACTTGAATCTGCATAGACGAATACGACTAGTCGACAAATCATCCACAATGCAACAATGCCTTTTACGGACATTATTAATGACAGTAAAAATAACTATAAATCAACCTTAATCACTGCTTTAACATAAAATGTGCATACAATGATTTATTCCTACTCGTGTCACTTAGGTACCTACCGTAAATATACCTAATAAGGAGTCAACACATTAGCACTATAAGCGAAAGCCCCAGGTTCGATTTCCAGTGCGGGCATGTACCAATGACTTTGTTTTCTATGCTATGTATATTTTTGAAGTTCTAGTAATAATACCACACGCTAACAGTGAAGGAAAACATCGTCAGGAAACTGTGTGTCTAAAGAGTTCAAGTAAGCGCTTGAAATTGCCAATTCGCGGTGGGCACCCGTGGTAATTAAGCCCATACTTTCTCTCTAGGGGATGTACTAGCAAAGGGGAAGATACAAGTACCCGGAACCAGCGTGCGTGCATGCAACGACTTATGAACGTTGATGAAGCGAAGGTGATATGTCAGGTTCTTTGATAATGCTTTATTCATACACAAGACACACATTAAACATTTGTATGAAATTAATACTAAACACAAAAAAAAAAAAAAAAAACTCATACACCAAACACATTAAAATATTTGGGTGAAATTAAGATTTACACCCAATTTTGATTAAAATCCACTTGCCTCAAGAAACATGCAATTCTCGATCAAAATTCTCAATCAGTAAGTGCGGCAATGTGTGTCCTGGATTTAAAAAGGTGACTGGGCTCAGCATGTGCTACAGATAAAATCTGCAACGCTGGTTTTCAGCCAGCCCCTTTTGAGAGACAGTCACGAGTATCACAGCAGCACAAAGACCCGTGACGATACATGGAAACATGCTCTTACATGTGTAAATTAATAAAATTAAAGGTTCGTGTGCAAGTGGCAGTCCCTGGTCTCTGCGTCTCACGCCTGTATCCCAGAGGGGTACCTCTGGGATACAGGGGTGAGGTTATGCATGTATGTACTTTCTCTCTGAGTGAGGACCTGTGCACTGCAGTGGGACGTTTATAGGCTACATAAAAAAATTGTTTTAGTGAGATACCGATTTAAAGGCCGTTTCTACTCTATATCAAGAGTGTTTTATAGGCATTCATTTGTATAAATAAGGCTGCTTCTATGTTTATTTTCATGACATTTTTTCTTGTAAATGTTATGTGAAATAATTAACTAGTGCCACCAATGGGAAAAAAAACATTATATCAATACAAGTCTATTACAATACAAGTTTATTACAATACGTTTTTATCTAAAAGTAAAATAAATAAATATATATATTCATGGACATATTACACAGATCTCGTTAGCCCTATACTAAGTACAACTAAATGATAAGTATTATAGGTGCTAACTCGACGATAGATTTAATACAACAAATACATAGATAACATCCAAGACACGAGACAAACTAGAAAAGTTCGTTTCCTAGTTTGACCCGACCGGGGATCGAACCCGAGACCTTCGGTTTTACAGTCAGTGTGCCAAACCGCTGCGCCACGGAGGCCGTCAAAGTGAACATGACGAATCTCTTGATCCATATGAAAGAGTTTCAAAAGAAGATTTTATATTCTGTATTGGAAACCAGCTTCGAAAACCGAATGATTTTTCTTTATTTGAAACCAGGTTTCCTAAAAAGAAAAATAATTCTGTTTTAAGAAGAAGAAGAAGTACATTCGAAACTGGTTTCAAAACTTTGGTTTCCAAAGTGGCCGAAGGGATCTCAACAACTGTGACAACTATTTTTAGAATCTACAGTTTTGAACCTAGGATCACTATACTAGAGCTTCTATCGATTTTCGCTAAAAACGGCCGTTTTTTGGCGACAAGTGATTTAAGTCCTTGGTTGTTGATTCTAGGCTCTAGATTCTAGGTTCTAAAAATAGTTATCACAGTCGTTAAGATTTCTCGTATTCACTTTTAGATAAAACTTGGTATAAAACACGTTAGGGTTTTTTTTCCATTGGTTAGCATGGCGCTAGTTAGCATCCCGAATCACCTTAACCCTTAAGTGGGCAAGGGGAAAATAGTTCCCACGTTAAATTGAACTTTATCACCTTGAAATAGAGTTCAAAACCAATAAAAAAATCATACTAGCCAAGCCTTATTAAGGGAGCACTTACTAACTTAACTGAACTAGGTAGATGGAACTTATCTAATGGTTGTGTAAGATCAGGTCACGTTTTGCGGACTATGTAAATAGCTTCAGAGCGATGACGAGGCAAGCAAAACATCAAACAGTGGATGACCCGTTGACCCGACAGTCTAGAAGCCGTAAAACTTTGCATAATGATAATATATTTTACCACTTCTTGATCGAATCACTGCTCGGAATATACAGAGACATTGCAATTTGAATAAATCATGCGATTTTTTACGATATGATGCGTTGCAATAAAGATGTCTATTAGATTACTGTTTAGATTGCTTGGCTAGAAGGGAAGACGGCCGGTGGACCTGGGCAGTATCGGAGTGGTGGCCAAGGGAGGAAAGGAGGTTGCGGGTCAGAAATGGATTAAATTGGCACAGGACCGTGAGGAATGGAGCAGTAAAAAGGAGGCCTATGCCCACCAGTGGGTTGAAGTGGGCGGATTATAGATATAGATAAGTAGATAGATTACTGTTTAAAGTCTTCTTCTTCTTCTACTTATTTAGGCTTAATTAGTCCACTGCTGGACATAACCCTCCCCTAATGAGCGCCATAGCGCCCTGTCTTCAGCTTGCCGCATCCAGCATCTGCAGGCAGTGTTTCGCAGATCGTAATCCCACCTGGTCTAAAGTCTGGTTTTGTTTATTAACGAAACGGTATCTAGGTATTAAGTTTGATTGTAATTACACACTAGATCGCCTAAACAAAGACAGGGCGATATTTTTTGCCAATAAATAGGAAGAACTTTACGATTTTTCCGCCTATCGATCGACGAGTTTTGATTTAGCATACGTAGGTACTTAATTACTCGCTTACAATAAAAATCCTTGAATATTCATTCATGTTTGCGAGAATTCTGAGTCACTGTGATTGGTTCGTTAAATGAATTTTGTTGTTTCCGAAAATATGTTCAGATAAACTAATCTTCTTCCATATATAAAAATGAATCGCCGAATGTGTTGGTAAGCGCAAATATCGAGAGCTAACCTTGGGTAACTCAAGAGCCAGATATGAGTCGACACCTCAGATCATAGAAAGAAGGAGATATGCCCTAGCCGCGAAATAAGGCCGGTACCGCTGTCGCCACTTTTAAATATGTGTGCGTTTTCATCACATGCACAATATTGTAAATATAAGGTTCACGCAAACGTCTGTCCAGTCATTTACTAGCATTCTAATCTTTTAATTGGTTCGCACACTATGAAAAACAATTGTACGAATACACTCGTACACGTAAACAACAGCGTCGGTGAACTCCTTAGGGATGGAACACTTGTATCAAATAATACATCTATCGATAAAATGATCAGATGAGAGGTTATTAATTTATTAACAGTATACTTCGTCTTGGGATGATACAAAAAAACAGAGCATGTTAAATTTACTAAAACAATATTATTAAAACAAATATTCCTATTTTAATTTACTGTCCTGTGAAATGTAAATATTTATCAAGTACGTGTCTTTTTGACAGTATTTGTGGCTTCAGTATATGATAAAGACGCAAACTTGGCTTTCTACTGATATATAATTTGATTATTTTGATAATGATGATGACCCCTGTACTGTATACTAATACGATAAGTTAAAAATGTTTATATTTTAAATTTGTTGAACAGAACACCACTGAAGCATACTTGGTAGTGACGCTGTCCGGAAAGCTAGGTCTTCTGGGTTTGAATCCTGGTAATAGAAAGAACTAATATTTGTGTGAAGAGCATGTCGACGGTCAGGGACGCATTTGTACCTGGATCTTGAATATTTCTTTGTATTTTATTTAGTATTTGAATCCCAATGTAACGTGAAATGCACTTACATTACCATTTACAAATTGGCTTATATTGGTAAGTTTGTTAGGACTCTGTAAAGCAGTTTTTGTTGGGTGAAAGAATGAAGTGCTGACTTTTTAATAATACAGTAGCAATTACTTTCTCATTCTCTGAAAATAATTCACCCAGCTATATAAAAAATAGAACAAACACTTGTGTAAACTCGGAAAACAACCATTTTTCTGAAGAAATTGCCACTTGTCTGCGTTGCAACGATATATTGGAAATCAGTAGCCACGCTTGGATTATAAGGATTAACTAAAGAATATGTTTATGGCTGTGATTGAAATGTATCATGGGCCTGTAAATAAAGTAACTTCCTAATTAAAAATACAGTAAATAGTAAGAACTTTTATAAGCTTGTCAAAAATAATTCAATGAAACTTTCGTAACATAGATTAAAAAAATAAAAATCAGCATCAGACTGAAATCCTACGGAGAATATTTTCATTATTGCCATCATTCAGCCACAAGATATCCACTGCTGGACATAGGCCTCCTCCGTGGATTTCCAAAAAGACCAGTTGAAAGCGGCTTACATCCAGCGTCTTCCTTCGACTAGGATGAGATCTTCTCTCCATCTTGTCGTCCGACGCTGCACTTGCCGATATGACATATAGGCAAGTACCGACATACCATATTGTGGTCTCCATTCGAGAACTTGTCGGATCTAAAATGGTAAATAAATTATTAAAATACTGAAAATGCTTTATTTAACTTGTTTTTCATTACATAATCGAATTTCATTTATAACATAACGCACATAAATAATTAAATATATAAGACTATGATTTAGTACCACAACCACATCACCTGATTTGTTTCTTTAGAAACACTTTCTTTTGGAGAGTTATGCGTCGTCCATATAAAATGAAGATTTTATATGCCTCTAGTATAAGTGATTGTTGTGTCTTATTTCGCTTGAAGACAAATAAATCTATTCTATTCTATTAAAGTGATAATTGAATATTCTAAACCATGTAAAAATTTATCGTGATTTTAAATATACTGGTACCTCAACCTTTATAGAACTCGTTATTACTGGTAATTTTAAAGTAGGAACTGCCCACGGAAATATTTTTTCCCCCACTTTAGCATCTGGAAACACTTCTCTGTAAAATAGATGGAGCAAATGGTACTATATTTGAGAGGAAATCAGTTATACCCTCTGTATTTTGATCCATTTTTCTTTCGTATTTTTCTTTATCTTTATTAGAAACTCTTTGAGATACATGATCGAAGCTAGGCCTGTTTTTAATAAGGCGAAATCCTTCTACTAAAATAAAAGCTTCCTTAGCAACGCAAGCTGAAGTCTACGCAGTCTTACAATAATTGGTTCTAGTAATTTTGGAAGTCTGGACGAACGATTATAAATGCCTCAATAATATCGATACTTAATCAGTCTGAAAAGAAAGGAACTACCCCATCACTATGTCTCCAACTGACCTACTGGTGAATTTGACATTTCGCGGCAAATACATGCGGCCGTACCTCGAAACATCGCATTGAACAATGATCAGTTTTGCGTGATGGTTCACTGCGGGCTGGCTTTTCCTAGTTAGCAAACCTCCACGAAAATGCTATAAAGAAACAGCAGTGGAGTAACTACAATGTAATAAATACTTCCCATTTATGTTCTTAGTAATGGGATGCACATTGCACATGTAATTATTATAATTATGATTTTTCGTAGTTTATAAGACGAATATACTGAGTAAAATAGGTTTACCGGAGAAAAGACACTCCCCTGTATTTGAATAGCATGTATCACAGCGATTTCTGCAGGTAATCACTGCGCAATTAGGCATTTTTCTCAGATGTTACGACGACGGCTGGCGCGAAGCGATTGACGGCCATATTTTAAAGTTTCGCAGAGGTTAGCCCAAATGGGCTAACGTTGGGCGACAGTGCCACGCCCACAAGGCACTTCTCCTTATTTTTGTGTTCTGAGGTCGACACACAACTCCTATTCATGACACAGAGATTTTTTTTTGTCAACACTATGTCAACTATATCTGGCTCCCTCACACATACTTCAACTCACTACGGTAGTCATCTCCTGCTGCTTTATCCAGCTCACACACAATGCGCGAGAGCGAGATCAACGTCGTCTGACATCGGTTACATTCGGCCGCATTTCTCGTCGTAACCAACGAGCGATGATAGAAAGTTCACCAAAAAAAAACGTGTGATCTGGATAAAGTAGGGAATAGGTAGACTAGACTGACTCACCACTTGTGTCTCTTATTTCCACACGCACTTAGTTGATTGGACGTCGTATGAGCTAGAACACAAGTGGTGAGCGAGATATGATAGAGATACAGTGTGTCTCGGTGAGTAAAAATATCTGATATAACAACTCCCACTAAGGACACACTTTGCCCAAGTCTATTGGTTAGGACGAGAAATGCGGCCGAATGTAACCGATGTCAGACGACGTTGATCTCGGTCTCCCAAATTGTGTGTCAGCTGGATAAAGTAGCAGGAGATGACTACCGTACTGATTTGAAGAAGAACCACCCTAGAGCAGCTGAACCGATTTTGCTAATTCTTTTTTTAGAATATTCCTTGAAGGCGAGGGTGGTCCTTACGGAGAGAAAAATACAAAAAAAATAATAAATCGACTGTCAGGTGGTACGAAGTTCGCTGGGTCAGCTAGTTACAAGTACAAATTGTTTATTTTAACCACAAAAACACAGCATTATCTTGATGTTACATTGAGTATACAAGCAGAAGGTACATTATAAAAGGTGTTACAGGTTTTATGGCACAGTTTACTACGAATCTTATTTAGTGTGGTCTCCACACTAGGTTATACTTGTATCGTTGAGACCAATTGCTTTATCAATGTTTTTATCAAGACGTAGAAGGTATATTGGATTGCCAAAATTCATTCAATAGGTACTGAGTGATTTAGGAATATGGTGGGTCTGTAAACTACAATTCATGGTTTACCGTAACAATTCTAATGCTACGTTATGTACCTCAAATCACATCACACACGGCTGTAGTTGCTAAAGCTAACAGACTATACCAATAAGTGTGCCAATAAGTGTGTAATTACCGAAAAGCAGGTAGGTACCTAATACAAATATGTCTGGGATTAAAACCAATTCAATGCAACAATGTTGATTATTAGTAATTGAAGTTAAAATTAAATCTTTAAACCAATTATTTTAAATGAACTCAAAAATATTGATTATTAATAAATCTAAATTAAAATTAACTAGGTATATAGTCACACTTCTAGCAAGGGGGTCTCATGCACTTAAGCACTGGTTCCCAAGCTGCCTGTATGTTCCAACCACGATCTCTATTGAAATTTGGATGCCGGGGGATCTCTATTGCCTCGCGTATCATTCTAGGGAAGAAACGGTCTTCATGGGCTAGAACTTTAACTTTATCGAAATGTGAATCGCAATGGAACTGCCAATCCGTTTGAGAAACAAATCGAGGTTTACCGCCCTTGCTTATTTATCTCGAAATCAAGACCCTGAGCTGACAATCATACTTAGGACATCGTACTTATGAAAAGACATGTGATGTAATTTAGTTTTAAATAAAAATAACTAAATTTTGATTTTGTGTTCAGGTATCTTGCATAGAAGCAAGGCTTGAGAGGGGTCGGCGAACGAGGAATAAATAACAAGCGTCACTATGACCCGCGTTAAATAACACTTTACGTACCTCTATAGAGCTATTTTGTCTGCCCAGCCAATCGATAGACCAACAGGTTTTTGTGCGCCATCTTTGCGGCGTTATTAAAGTTTTCCATTTGTCATTAAATTTATTGACACGGCACCACCTATTTTATGATTATGGATACGCAATTATCTGTAGAGCTTGAGCTAACTCTAACTAGATCTGCGAAGGTATAGAAGTCGCGATCAATAATATTTGATACGATCAAAACTCTTTAAACACAGTCACACACACACACATAATGTGGCAAACAATTTGTTAATATTTTTTATCTGCTTAGCATATTTATTAAACTTGTTATTTTTTAGTTTCATTATTTTTGACGTGTGATAATTTTCCATACATCAGCGAATCAGATGCAGCAGAAAACCAGCGCTGGTCACTTGTGGCTAGCATTTTGCTGTGCTGCAGCCTTTATCTTTTGTTGCACTATTGTAGGTACTATTGTATCTTTGTGTTTTTTTTTGTTCTTCATATTTTTGTTTTATTTTGGTGTTATGTTTATCTGTGTAACAAAATAAATAAATGTTTTTTACTGTCACTTTCAATTTATTGATTTCCGAACATAATTCTCGTAAAAGTACTTGAAATTTCAATCCAAGTTTTAATTACATTACGAGGTAATCCTAGTTACTCTCTCAGTGATAGAGTGCATGGGTTTGGTCGCTATGCGTTTAAAGGTGACAATAGATTGTCGCTTTTAAGCGCCAACAGTAATGTTGATAAAGCAGAAGAGGTTTATTAGAATCGTGGCATAGCTCCATTTTATAGACCTACAATTGATGGTTTACTATGACAGTGCGATGCACCCACATTGCATAGCCGCTTAACCCACTGGTAGACTATTGCACAATGTATACTTTGTCCAAAAAAGTTCAATTAAAGAGTTAAGTTTTAAGGTTTGATAAGGTTTTGCTCAGACTTTTTGTCTGTGTTAATTAATTTCTTGCACTTATAAGCATTATGAGAAAAACTACAGTCATTTCATTAAATAAATGTATTCTGCTAAATCAAAGGTAGCAAAAAATCTTAATTTTCGAATATACCACAAAAAAAATTACTTCCGGTTTCTTGAACTTTTGGACAAAGTGTACCTACATTGAATTGTCATAATAACCTATGGATTTATTGCACCTAGTTTTAAGAATCGAGGATTCTGCCTACCCCTGCGGGATACTCGTGCGAGTTAATTTAAGTATGCTGGTTTGCACCACACTTAATTGAAACGCAATATAACAAGATATCATGATATCAATATAACATGGTTAATTTCTGTTGTGCTCA
This sequence comes from Yponomeuta sedellus, assembly GCA_934045075.1. NCBI lineage: Eukaryota > Metazoa > Arthropoda > Insecta > Lepidoptera > Yponomeutidae > Yponomeuta > Yponomeuta sedellus. Next base: position 9,969,774 of record OW203744.1, on the reverse strand, counting down.
TGTTGTGTTAATTTTCTGGTTTTTTGTTTCTGTGATGTGTCTTGTTGCTATAATGTCTTTCTTACATCCACGCATCACAATCACCTGCTTTGGTCCCAAACTAGGATGCCCTAGACAAGGACATCAGAAACTTTCAAAAACATCCGTGCAGCGGATCCGTCTAAAAAAAGATGTCCCAGACACTACTGCGTCCGAATGGTTCCTTCACTCGTGCGTGAAGGTGACACTGGATTCTGTATAAACCATCTCATTGCGTAGATGCGATAGATAAAGATTGGGGCGGCTATGTACGTAGATATAAATTAAGGCGCTTAGGGTAGCTAACTAGCGCCACCAATGGAATAAAAATCATAATTTGTTTTATAATACGTTTTTATAACACCGTGTTTGGCGGAAATCGATTAAAAACCGAGGTGGTTGATCCTAGGTTCTAGTCTGTCGGTACTAAACATCATAATTACAGTTGTTAAGATTTTAAAAAACCTATTTAGAGGCTAATCATTCCACCCATGCCGGGATTCGAACCCGCGACCTCTGGCTAACCGTGCCAGCGCTCTTTCCAACTGAGCTAATGGGCGACTCACCGGCATAAGTGAAATTTCGAACCTCTACAATATTCTCTGTATTACGTACAGGCAGCGACATCTGGCTGAAGTAATTCGCATCACTTGCATCCCCGAGTACCTACTTTGCAGTTAGGTTTTACATCGGAATAATATCGCTGTACGTTACCCCTATGATTATATTATTTTTAATGCATTAACCTGTTGTTAAGATTTCTCATGTTCACTCTTAGGTAAAACGTATTATAAAACAAGTCATGGTTTTTATTCCATTGGTTAGCGCTAGTTAGCGCCCCTAAGCGCCTTAAGTACTTCCGCCAGTACAAGTGTGGGTACAGACTGTTAAAGCTTGGGAGGTAGACCTTCTGTGCCTAAACAGGTTCTCCGATTTCGCGGTTTCAAAATAAATAAACCTAACACAGATCACACGTACGACAATTTGTTTGCCGACAAAATGAGCTGGCAACGTGACCACCTGCCCGATCAAACCGTAGTCTAGATTGAATTTATAAACGTGATCGATGAAGAAAATTTACTGCTTGGTTATATTTGACGGGTCTGCGTCGACAACTACGTTTTGGGGATTTAACGTTAGGAATTAAATTTATATAATTGCTACTCTTATTGACTTGTTTTCTTTCAGTGATATGGATTGGATTTAAATAGCCTAACTTCCCATTTCATCATTGAGCTACTTTAAAAAAAGTACCAATATAAAATATTACTTAAAATTTCGAAAGATAAGTAAGAATATTCTTCATTGTACACCAGAAAAAAAACACAATTTATATGTAATGATATAGAACAATTGCCGGCTTTATTGCTTATAGCAATTTTATTCCAGACAACCGACGATGGATGGAGTTGCTACAGAAAAAGTGAGACGATTAGTCGGTGCAAATATCAATCAATATTGACATACATACGTACTTAATAATAATCTACTTACACAGACCTAATGTAGATGTTATTCACTACCCAATTCAATCGAGGTATCTTGAAACTAAAGGTAGACTGTTAGAAAATACTAGCAGCATAAAGTGGAGGTACCTATACCAACCTATAAACCTAATTTAGTTTTATGTTAATTTCGTGTGTATAAACAACTTACTAAAATTTATAATAGAGGAAGACCGCAGACGGAGATTCATTCAAGAGCAGAGATTTTAGGTGCCCCGTGATAGACGTTCTAATTTAGCAAGAAGAAGAAAAAAAAACATTTATGATAGCCACAGTACACACTCCACAATAACAAAGCAAACTTAAAACACATTACTAAATAACATTTAAAAAAAAGAACACTAAAGGTTACGGCGTGTCACTGCCGCTATAAACGGCAACTGACTCAGCATATGCTGATGGGCAAGCCTTCAGCGCTGATTTAATCGTGAAGTAGGTATTGTTAGGTACCAATAAGTTGTTTTTACGAATTGGGAAACAAATGATAATCCAACTTTCTACCCTCGAAGCCATAAGGCAATATTACCCTTAACACCCACTTACAAAGCCTCTTTTCCCATCCACAGCATTCATGGAACCTGACCACCTATCAAAGAGGTTCAGAACGAAGCGGTCGACAGCACACAGTCGGCGGAAACGCGACGCGCCCTACGTCATCTACCCGGAGATACTGGTCATCGTGGATTACGACGGATACAGGTATGATGTGAATCAGACATTTTCTGTTCTTAAAAAAATTGTGAATAAAGATTACCTACGTAATAGCTTGCTGTTCAACGTATTCTTTCGGGATCTTAAGAATACGTTGAATAACAGTCGAACCACATCGGTTTCTTTTCTTGAAATTACAGAAAAAACAATATTTGTTAACTGATGCAATCATGTACCTGCCTACAGTCTGTTAGCTTTTAGAATACACCTCGGCTACTATCGGATATATTCCTCTAATAGAAATATCGGAACTAATCTGACACTTAATTAAATAAACATAATAAGAAAAGTTTTATAAACGGTCGCTTCCTAACCCACTGGGTTAGGATTCATTTAAATAGTAATAATAAGTACTAACATAGTGTAAGCAATTATCTGTGTAACTAACATTTTATTTGTGTATCTGAGTGCTTAGTGCGAGTTTTTTAACTACTCGATCGCGTTAACGTAAACTCATATTTCTATGGCACCGAGGAAGCGCCACCTAGCGACAAGTATGGAAATTAAAATTTCTGAGTGCGAGTTGTAATGGTTTAAGTTGAGAAGTGAACACGTTTACCAGCCAAAACCACAAATTATACAGGTAGCCAAAACACGAATAAACGCGAGTGCGAGTGGTACTGTGACAGCGTTTTGCCAGTTCGAACGGTTAACTTACTCATACTCACTACTCAATGTTCGATTAACGCGGTAGTAAAGTTATTCGATTGGATCTGTCAAACTCGCACTAAGCACTCTGTTGTAATATGGATTTGATTTAAAGTCTGAAATAAACGTTATATTATTATTATAAAGAGCAGGAAGTACTTAGTATTACACTCGTATGCTTTCGGCGAAAACCGAAGCCTACTCTAGAGCCCGAGGTAAGTATATTCTAAAAGCTCACATACTATAGATGCCTAGGTACATTTGCTGATGAAATATTTTATTTTGCTAGTCAACTGATTAGTTCCCATATTTTATTACGGTAAATGATTAAGGGCTGTTATGATACTACATAACAGCCCTTCAACTAGAATTTCTTAATGATTCGCGATACTAATAATTATTTATTAAACGGGTCTAGTCGCGATTATTTATTAGGTAAAAGGTAATTACGTTAATTCCCGACGTTGCGGCTGCATTGCAGTTGCCGTGGTCACGGGTAGAGGTAGGTAATTGCGTTTTATCTAATCTAATAAATAATCGCGATTAGCCTCGTTTAATATATAGCTCTTCAAACATTTCAAAGTCAACTAAATGTGTTCCAGATTACACGGCGGTGACAACGTGCAGATCAAGCGGTACTTTGTTTCGTTCTGGAACGGTGTCGACCTAAGATACAAGCTGTTAAAAGGGCCCCGGATACGGATCTCCATCGCCGGAATCATCATATCGAGAGTGAGTGGAAGATAGAGCAAAATAGCTTCTATTATAACAAAAAATAAACTCGACTGCTAAAAAATGTTAAACTACGTATAGGTCTAGACAATTTCCCGGGCGGATATACGAGAAGAGAGACAGAGAGAGAGAGAGAGAGAGAGTATGAGCTTAATGCCATATAAAAACGGCCTCGGTGGCGCAGTGGCTTGGCACGCTGACTGTAAAACCGAAGGTCTCGGGTTCGATCCCCGACCAGGTCAAACTAGGAAATGAACTTTTCTAGTTTGTCTCGCTCGGGTCTTGGATGTTACCTATGTATTTATCGTACTAAATCTATCGTCGAGTTAGCACCTGTAACGCAAGTCATTTAGTTGTACTTAGTAGGTATAGGGCTGACGAGATCTGTGTAATATGTCCATGAATATTTATTTATTTATTATTTATAACCACCACGCTAATCTGCGGTGGACCCACGATTTCAAGCGCTGAGGAATGGTAACCATAGTATACCTACCTACCTGAAAATAAACGCTCGTGTTCGTTCGTTATCAACCCTTGTATGTCCCCACTGCTGGGGCACGGGTCTCTTCCTGCATCGCTGAAAGGCTAGGCCATACTCCACCACGGGGGCCAAGTCCGGGTTGGTGGAGGATTGTAAGACAGTGGCGGGCCTTACTGTCAGAAGTTATCAAGCCGCCCAAAAGGCCTCTGACGTGGCTTAACGACTGCTTTTACATGACGAACCTCATGACGAATGCCGGTGAATCGCCCTTTAGCCCAGTTGGAAAGAGCGCTGGCACGGATAGCCAGAGGTCACGGGTTCGAATCCCGGCATGGGTGAAATTTTTAGCCTCTAAATAGGTTTTTAAATATGTCCTTAGCACGGGTTAGTGCATTAAAAAAAAAACCGGCCAAGTGCGAGTCAGACTCGCGCACCGAGGGTTCCGTACAAACCTGTATTATAGACCTGAGTATTTGGTATGAATTTCAATTTAATACCTCTACGCGTTTATGAGGAAATGGGTAGTAAGTTTAAAATTATTAAAAAAAAATATATTATGTGATGTAACTAAAAATTTATGGTTTTCGTAATTTTTCCTTTATCTATGCTATAAGACGTTGCTTCGTACCAAATTTCAAGATTCTGAGTTCACGGGAAGCACCCTGTAGGTTTTGATTCCCTTGCAAGTGTCGAAAATTTGCGGCATAAACGGCTGTATCTTTTGATTGCGTTGGCTTAGAAGTTTGATTTTTTCACAGCTTCAAGGGACAGTAGACCTGAGTAATTGATATAAATTTCAGCTTCATACCTCCACGCGTTCCTGAGAAAAAGGGTCTTGACAGACGGACGGACGGACGGACAGACGGACAACAAAGTGATCCTATAAGGGTTCCGTTTTTTCCTTTTGAGGTACGGAACCCTAAAAAAGAATAAAACTTCTCCCTTGACAAAAATAAAACAATAATTTAGAAGAAATCATTTAAAAAGTTAAGGTAAAAGGTTTAATAAGTGCTCGACATAAGTTTAAAGTCGACCATTTCGTCGGTCTCCACACAAAGTTCTTCCAAAAGGGTTTTCTTGGACTTAGGATATCCTTCCAATATTGCCTCTAGCATATCATTGGATATCCTTTTTCGAGTTCTAAAAATAATAAAAGGTTATAGCAGTCTGAGAAAGAACGGAACGCACATGAAGCGTGCCTAAATAGGATAGCCAATCCAATATAATATTGAGGCATGCTTGCGACCAATTATAAGGCATTACTTATACAGGTACAAATGAAAATAAATCTTATAAAATATAATATAAATACAAATATATTTGTTAATTTTTACCTGTATTCTCGAAGATATTTATTATGCTCATGCAGAAGAGTATTTTTCTCATCAGCACTCAGTACTTCGGTAGAAGTCCTCAAACTTTCCAGTTTCTTTTCCAAGGCCTCGATCCTTTGCCTTATTTCTATTATTTGCGATTTAGCGACTTCGGTAGTAGGAGTCGAAGTCAAAACTTTCAGAGTATTTTCGGCAGTCTTCAAGGCGTTGTTCTTTTCTTCTAAGTCTTTTGTTAGGTTTTTTAACTGCGCGTCGTAATCTAAACCGAAAGAACACAAAAACTTATCACCTAAATCTATGCATCTAAATAAAACCACTGCAGGGCACAGGCCTTCTTTCAGGGAGAGAGTATGGGCTTAATACCACGCGTGCCCACCGCGCATTGGCAATTTCAAGCGTTGAGGCATTTGAACACCTCGACACTCAGGTTTCCACACGTTGTTTTCGTCGGTTTTATTCTGCAGACATTTTAACAAAATACCTACCTTTCGTACTGAGTTGCATTTATTCCAATCTTTTATAAGGGTTGTTCTAATAGGTAGATATCGACCTATGTAAAATTTTATTGATAAATAATCCAACCTTCCAAATCACTGTCTTCTACGGCAGTTTCGGGTTGAATAGCTGCGTAGACTTTTTGTTTTCCATACAATTTACATTTTATTTTCGCTGATTCGCTCAAAGCGTCCAAAGCTTTTTGTATGGCGGATTTCGGGAAAGCGCCGCGCAGGTTCACTGTGATGTCCGCGCAGGAATATGGACGGTTGGTGTCCATTAGATACTTTAGCACAGCATCGCTAGCCATTTTCAAATAGTAAAACTGATAAACTCTACCACTAAATTACTACTAGTATGTACTAAAAGTAAATGCCAAGCTAAATTAAAATCACAAACTTTCCCGCCAACTTTCAGATAAATAAATAGGAAAAATTGTGAGTGACAGTGTTTTTTTTCACAGGACGTTCAGAAATAATGTAAAATATTTTTTCTTTCGGTACCTAAACTTTTTGTGGAAACGCAAATCAATGCTTAAAACAGTGCTCGTTACAAGATTGATATCATTTTAGCTAAATTTAGATAGATATCTGTCACATACAAAACTGTAGATCTGGAGTGATGTTTTTTCTTCAATTTTTCAGGGTCGCGATGCTACACCTTACCTTGAAAGGAATCGTGTGGGGCGCGATGCAATAGATTCAGCCGCGGCCCTTACTGACATGGGCAAGTACCTGTTCCGGGAACGAAGGCTGCCTGTCTACGACATCGCCGTCGCCATCACCAAGTGAGTTTCCGCGGAGAAGCTATATAAAAGCTGTCTGTCGGCCATTTTGATTTTTCTTTTACTTTCTCTTGCAAAAGTGACCACTACAATTTGAATTGCCTTGCCGATGTTGAATAGGCAATATAATGTTTATAGGAACTAATTTAAAGAAATACATACTGAATCGCTAATTAAGTGTAATTCACATCAAGTAATCTAATTTTACTTTTAAATTAGGTACAAAAACAGGTCGCATTATTTTCGTAATGTTTTCCTTGACCTTGATCGAGTCTTATGAATTTTGACTCAATTAACTAAACTGTTAATAAAACTCTGATAAGCTAGAATCGTATCTAATACTTTCAATTTATTCTACGAATGCTTTCTCAAAGATGATGTTGACGCCACAGGTAAGATCGTAAGTACATACCTACATGGTCAATTTTTCAGTAATTTGGTTAATATCTATTAAATCATCATCTGATGCATACCTATCCAATGATTATTAAAGAATCGGCCTTAGATTTAACGCCATTTCAGCTATTTGCACAGTACCTATAATAAAAAAAACAGTACCTAAGCTAATAAGCCCAAACCAAACAATAAAACGTATCAGTAATTTAATGTGTTGTATTATTCAGGCCTATATAGTCAGGAATGAGTTGAAGATACGACTTTACCCAACAGGTATGACATGTGTCGACGACGCAAGGGTGGTCGCTGTACAAAAGGCACCGCTGGTAAATTATTCTTGAAACAATCTAATTTTATTCTATGATGGATTGCAGAGGACGGCATTTTTAACAGCGGCTTTCCGACGTAATAATCTGGCTTGGTAATAATAATACCTACTTTTAAGAAAAAGGTAGCGGCATTGGTAGAGGCGCTGAATATTTTTATTTAAAAGTTAAAAAATTTGTTCGATGCACTTTTTTTATATTTTGCACGTTCAAAAACCTATTTTGGCGATTCCATTTTGTTACTCTCCGGGAAGTAACAAAATGGAAGTTAGTTGGTTTACCTTTTTATAGGATGTGTTAGTTAGCAGATGTTAGGGCTCTCTTTAGGTTGGATATTTAAAACTGTTAGTTACTGAACTTTACTGAGTTGTATTTTTATTTCCATACCCTTTCAGACTAGACATGTGCAGGAGGCAATATGCAAACGATGCGTGCAACAGAGGGACCGCAGGTAGGCGTGTAAACAGCCGCACAGGCTGCGCTGCGTATCCATTCATTTCGCGTACAAGCAAAGCTCGGCTATTCCGTTTGCTTAGCCTGATCCTTATAACAGTTTTCATACAGAGATATGGGTCGCACCATCTCACTCTCACTTTCTCAAAAAAGCGAAATGGGGCTACTATATCGCTCTGCGTCGAACCTGTTATGTACCATGCTAAGTGAGCTGCAAAAACTTCTGTGAAAAAATGGAGCACGGAAAACAATCGCCTCGCAAACGCTGTTCGCGAATGATAGGTCATACTTTTGAGGCATTGCCAATGACGTGGACAGACACAAAAAATATAATTAGTGATATCGCAAAAGTAAGACTAGTGGATACGCAGCCATAACATGATCCTCTGAGCACGCCTGTTCTTCATCAACCAATCTCCCAAACACCTCTGTTGATCACGACCTTCGGGCAAATTTCCCTTCGTCCGTCTTCGTCACCCTGAATTCCTTTCCGTCACTCCATTTCGTGACTATCACGACAATGCACCTTGTGAATAATATACAAACATGTTTTTCGAGATCGTCTTCTTCCTAAACTTCTTGTATTCATAGCAACGTCACTGTATATAACTCTACCTACAGATTTACTCTTCATGTATAAAGTAGTTTCTACCTCCATTGTGGAAGTATTCTTTGTATAGTTTCGTGTATATTTTTTCTCTAGCACTCGTGTACATTCCTATACAATCATGTTCTTTACATCGCCATATACCTTCTATGATATTATTTTGTTTTAGATCGTCCCATCTTCGAATATCAAAAACACTTACGGTATTTTAGTTGTTGGCTGTTTAGATATCTTACACATTTGATTAAAACGCTTATTTTTAAGGCCATGTTTCCAGCTGGCTTGAAGGAGCCTTACAATATTTCGCGGCACTAAGTTATCATACGTACTTAGGTGCTTAATCGAAATAAATAAGTGCCCTTATCGGAGAATAAATTACTTTCTATTCACTACCTTAATAATCCGTTAATGTTCTTTTTTACTTTTCAAAAGACACTGGAAACTCGGCTTTCAAAGAATGACAACTTTATTGTGGACCTAAGTATATGAACTTGTTATAAACTGCATGAGTTTTTTTATAATTTGTCTCAAAGAATTGAATAATGAACATATTCTAAATCATAAACAACTCTACATTCTTGGTATTTTTGTGGTTGCGGGATGGGCCCGGTGCAGGTATAAGGCAATGTTTATTTGAAATAACTGCATGTATATTAATAACGCTTGTACTGAACTGGCTAACACGAAAATGCAAATTATTGATTCCTCTGTACATTACCTATTTGTAATTTATATAAATACTTAAATAAGTACCTACCTAAGGACCCAATTCCTTTGTAAGTATTTAACTTTTAAACCAGCTTTCTACTTTTTCAAATATCGACATATTCATTTCAGTAGCATCAATTCAAGTTTCATATTCCGTTTTTCCCAGAAACCTCTTCACAAGAATCCTCTCCTTTCTTAAAAAAAACTGACCGTTCAAATCCACCCATAAGCGTAGGACGTGAGGCACGCGGAAAAGACGAAAAGCGTTGTATAAAGTTCAAGTCTTCGCCCCGTCTTATTTGTGTGGGCTGCGTCCCATCGTTTCAGTACCTACATTCGTATGAAAGTGAATTAAAAAGGACGCCACGTCTTTTCCGCGACCTCGTCCCACCTGTGAACCACGCCTAAGACAAAGTCTTCAACTGCCAGGTTTTGCGTACGTTGGCGGCGCGTGCGTCGTCAACAAAAGATTGGAGAAGGTGAATTCCGTTGCCATCATTGAGGACACAGGCGGCTTCTCCGGCATCATCGTCGCTGCCCACGAAGTTGGACACTTGTAAGTGGAATACATTTGACAAGACCATGCCTAGCCTATAAAATGTAACTTGATCACCCTCATAGCTTCAAAAGTTTACGGTGTTCTTTATAAAAACCAAATTCCTCTTAAACACACATCAAATGCAGTTTTAAACTTGTCTAAGTAAAGGGAAAGACTATTTAAAGTGCATTTGAGGAGTATAGACTTGTTAAAGGATTTTTTTTTCTAATAAATAAGACCAAGGTTATAACATTACTTAGATTTACGAAATCATCATTGTATTCTTTTTTTCTGGTTACGCAATAAAGTGTTCTCTATCTATTCATCTGTTTCGGTTTAGTTTTCGAGCTCTGTATGTGACCTTGATTCTTCGATGTGACGTGATCAATCGCTGTGCAACAATTAACTTACATACAAATGATATTTAAACAATGAGCTACATTATAAATACAAATTTAAATACAAATTAAGGATGGAAGGGCAGGTAAGGGGTATCGCAGGTGGGCATCACCCAAATAGGAGATGTATTAGCGAAGAGCAAGATTAAGTGTACCTACCCAGAACCAGCGTGCGAGCATGCAACGACTAATGAATCTAGATAAAGTGAAAGAGGATTGTAAGGATCGTGACAGCCCTGGTGTCTGTCTACGACTCTGGCTTTCAGACGTGTGTGTAATGTTATGTCTATTTTAATAAACAGACTGGGTGCAGTTCACGACGGTAGCCCGCCCCCCTCCTACCTCGGAGGGCCAGGAGCCGAGAAGTGTCGGTGGGAAGATGGCTTCATCATGTCCGACTTGAGGCACACGGAGAAAGGCTTCAGGTGGTCCCCTTGTTCTGTGCAAAGCTTCCACCACTTCTTGAAGTAAGTACTTACACATGAATAAAAAATATTAACCGTCTTGAAACAGGGCCGTGATAAAAGTTGTACCTGAAAAGTGGTAACACTTTCTGATGGGTTTTAATTTCAGAAGTTCATAGGAAAATTTAATTTCAGAAGTTCATAGTGAAGCGCTCGTGGCCTAGGCGAACCGAGTGATTGGAATCAATCACTTGGTTAAGCAACAACAGGCGCGGTCAGGTACGGGATGGGTGAGCGTCCCGTGACTACCGCTAGTGGCATTTTTCCGAGCGCTTCCGTGCTTCGCAAGGCACGTTAAGCCGTTGGTGCCGGCTGTCATATAATGGCAGTCGTTAAGCCATGTCAGAGGCCTTATGGGCGGCTTGATAACTTCTGACAGTGAGGCCCGCCACTGTCTCATAATCCTCCACCAACCCGGACTTGGCCCCCGTGTGGAGTGTGGCCTAACCTTCCTGCGATGCAGGAAGAGACCCGTGCCCCAGCAGTGGGGACATATAAGGGTTGATAACGATAGTAAATTCCAAGCCCGAGGCGAATATAAATTTAATAATTCAGGTCTTATTTTCAGGTACCTATTTAATACGAGGGGCATGCCAAAAGAAACTAGATACTCAAAAATTATAAAATTTATTCTTTATTACAAGTATCGATCTTTTCAAAGTATTCACCCTGAGCACGTATACAATTTTCCATACGTCTGAACCAATTGGAAAATACCTGTGGCCACTCTTCTTTAGATACCTCAGAAATCTCGAAATTATAGGCAACCAGCGCATCTTCTTTGCTTTGAAACCTCTTCCCCTTTAGTTTTTCTTTGATTTTTGGAAACAAGTAAAAATCACAAGGCGCTAGGTCAGGGGAATATGGCGGGTGAGGGAGAGTTGACACATTTTTCGAGTTGAAAAAGTCAAGTGTTCAGGCAGACGTGTGCGGCGCCGCATTGTCGTGGTGCCAAAGAAGGTGCCGGATTCCTGACTTCGGTTGCTTGTCACACCAAGCTGATATTACTGTTGGAGCACAAACTGTCACATACCATTCGGAGTTCACCGTTCTTTCTTTCTCTAGCACAACAGTAGCAATATGACCCATTTTGCAGAAAAACGAGGCGACCATTTGTTTCTGTGTGCTTCGTGCACGGCGACATTTCGTTGGAGTTGGCTCGTCTTCAAATCACCATACAGTCGACTGTCGCTTTGATTCGGGATCATAGTTATATAGCCATGTTTCGTCACCAGTCAGTATATCATATACGTTTTTTTTCCCGCCTCCGTTGAATTTATCTATCATGAATAGGCACCAATCCACCCGACGGTCTTTCTGCTCATCGGTAAGTTTGTGCGGCACCCATCTCGAACAACGTTTACGGAGAGAAAGGTGGTCGTGAATTATGGTTTGCATTGCTGCTGATCCAATTCCCAGTTCTCGCTCTAGCTCTACATATGTAATTCGTCGGTTTTCGCGAGTAAGTTTTTCCACTGCACGAACGTTTTCTTGCGTGACCGCGGTTGGCGGCCGTCCTGTCTTCGCTTCATCTTCGAGACATCCCCGTCCTCTTTTAAATTCAGCAAACCAATTGAATATTGTTGCTCGGGAACAAGCAGACTCACCAAAAGTAGAAGCCAAAAGTTCAAAACATTCTTGAGGCTTTAAACCTTTTTTAAAGTCATAATAAATCATAGCGCGAAAATCACGTCGACTGAGCTCCATTGTTGCAAGTGAATTCCCGCCAGATTCTCGGAAAAATGATGCTCATTCAAATAAAAAATAAATAAAAGAAGTGTGTTCTATATTCAAATATGTCAATAAAAAACCAGCCTATAAGATGGTGTATAGCTTGCCAGTGTCAATTAAATGAGAAAAGAGTATCTAACTTCTATTGGCATGCCCCTTGTATTAGACCAGATGAGATAAACAGATCTAATTAAGTTATTACTTGTAATGCGGTGCCTCCCTAGTCTTTCAATATGATATTAAATATGATAATCCTGTAGTATTTGGTGCGCGTAATGCCTGTAGATAATATTATTCTAGCCGACAACTACTAAGTATCAAATCTCATATTATTTGTAATCGCAAATATCAGGATTGCGAGAGATTTGGCTTCTGTTCCACAACTAGCCCCTAAGCTAGATAAGCTAGAGTAGAACAGAACTATTGAAATATAGACAGACGGATACCTACCCTTAAACAGCATTACCTAAATCACCCATTGAAATTTCCAGCGGCGACACAGCGACGTGTTTGTACAATTCACCACACGAGGACGATTCATTACCCAGAGTCTTGCCTGGACGCCTGCTGACACTCGACGCGCAATGCCGCAAGGATAGAGGCACGAGGTATGTCAGTACACAAATAGCCCATTTTCATCTAACCCCATACTTAATTCGTTGGCTCAGCGACCCGAATTGTCTCTTGGCCTCCGATACAAAAAGTTGCCACTTGTTTCTGCGCCTGCGCGAGCTCACGCAGGTTTTTGTTCACTCCGTCCTTCCAGCGATATCTGAAACGGCCAAACGGTCTTTAGCCGCTTGGTAGCCGCTTGGGGCCACTTTCTTCTGTCCTGCGCGAGCTCACGCATGCTTTTGTCCAATTTGTTCTTCCAGCGATATCTGGAACCCCTGGTAGCCCCAGCCCTTGTTCAATCCTTGCCTGATGTACTCCCGTTTAAAGTAAGTGGCCGAACCACGGATTCGGAGGAATTTGATTAGTTTGGTAATGTTGGATTTGAAATCAAGTCTTCGATCCAGTCCCATAATTCTTCAAGTAAAATGTTTTGCCTTCCCATATTTCCAAAAAACTCTGTACGCAAATAATACTTTACGCAAGCGACTATTAAGGGACAACACAAACTATCGCTCAAACAATGAACATTCTAGAATATATAATCCTATTCTAATAGTATAAAGCATCGGAAAAAGAATCAAATTGCCAGAACATTCAAGCAAAATGTACTTTTGTGTTTTAGCGCATGCTTCAAAGATGAGCGTGTGTGCGCACAGCTGTTTTGTTTCGACGCCGCGAGCGGGTACTGCGTGGCCTACCGACCGGCCGCTGAGGGGTCACCTTGTGGGGATGGACAGGTATGCTATAGGAATTTATTTAGGTACAAATGGCCAGTCCGTGGTGGGTACGCGTGGTAATTAACGTCCAGGCAGCACAATCACTTGATCTGGCCCCAAACTAGGACCCTGTTGGCGACAGACCTTTTTTATTGTTTATTTTGACTTTTTGTACATAATTATTGTCTTTTTTACTTAAGTCAGATTTAAATTTAGTTTCTGTCTATCTAGTATTAATTGTCTTGTGTAAATATTATGATCGAATAAATACGGATATAAATACCTACCTACTTCTGTTATAGGTAAAATATTTTACTTAAAACAGAAGAGTAGGGCACCATACGGTGCTTAAAAGACCCTATACTATGTAAACCATTCCGGGACGTCACAAAAACAAATTAAGCACTACACTCTGAGAGAAGGCTGTGCCTTGCAGTGGGACGCATATAGGTTACATAAAATAGTACAATTGCAAAATACACCTTAACGCTGTAACGTTTTGCATATATATATGACAAGCATGAAAAAGGCATGTATGGCACAACGGGAAAGGTTCACTGTGTATTTGTATTTAAAATGTACTCAGCCTTCGCTAAACTGAGGTGTTTATTTTGGGCGACGAGGATGCCTGAAGCAAATTGCCTCGTCGCCAAAATTAACGACTTGTCTGTACGAGATCAAATTAATAACAAACCATAAATTGTCATTAATTTGATTTTAATTCTTACTTACAGGCCTACTCCTCTGCACAATAAAATCAAATTTTAATAAAATATAAGTACTATTTTTGGCGACGAGGATAATGAATCAAGATTATTAATCTTTGTCGCAAAAGACAACACGATAGACGATGGATATTTTGTGTGACTGTCCTGTGGTGCATGTTTTTGTTAACAAACCTAGATCGGTACTTTATCCGGCCCACCGGATTTGGCCATTTTTTCTCCAAAATAGATTGTGAAATAGACACCTACTTTGAATTGTAACGTTCATTAAGCCGCAGTTTCTGTTAGCGCTACTTGGAATAAAACCTTTTCATTTCACCCATAACATATTTTTTCCCAGCCTGCTAAGAAAAGTTCTTACATTCACAGTACTGCATAAACGGGCGTTGCATTACCGAACACGAAAACATAATACCGGACTACTCGCAGCACACACCGAGCTACGTGCGAGCGGAGACCAGTCCGTTCTACGGGAACATTACTAGGTGAGATATTGCCTCTTGGACCTAAGGCTAAGACCTTAAAAAATTATTTATTTTATTAAGTTTACAAAACAGAATACAGTCATTACAAGTTCCATTTAAAAATACATCTGTTTGTGTTCTGGACTGCAGTCCAAGGTATGTAAACATAGAGGTTTTCAAAATTGAGAGCGGGATATGCAGTAGGTACTAACTTAATCTAGAACATTAAAACGTTTAACGTAAATGACATCACAAATAAGTTAATGATTTCTAAAAGACACCTGTCACCTCAGTCATCCGGGACCACGGCACCTGAAAAAGTGCCGAAACGTTGGAAAATTGTAAAAATGTAATAAACGAGCATAAATCCGTATAAAAACAGTTTTAATTATGTCTACAGCTCGTGTTAACCTTAGAAAATACTATCACAAATAAGTTTAATTAATCATTCAACTATCGTGTGAAGCGTTGGATGAAGACGAGTTACAAATTTTAGAGCTAATAATTTTAAAGAATTTAGAAGGATTTTGTTCAAATATAATTAATAAAATTATGGACTACGTAACTAAGTAACTAAATATATTGTAACAAGACCGAAACTAAACTTGAATTTCCTACTTTTAGGCTTCAATATACAGGGCGTCCCAAAGTTATGGGCCATGAAGGGAAAGTACCTTAAATATCGTAGATAGGGTATCTTGCTGAAATAAGACTTTATGTTATTTTTGAAAGTTAGTAATTCTGCATTCAAAGATTTTCTAAAAATTACTTGCCTTGTCTGGGAATCGAACCGACTTAAATTAAAAAAAACACCCCTACTTTTATGATGCCAATCGAAATAATGGCCAAAAAATAATAACTCTTCTTAAGTAATATAGTATTTTTTAAGAAAGGAACAGCGTGAAATTAATCATTTTAATCAAATTAAAAACATACATGAAACTGCCGTAGTCAGTTACATAAGTGGGTATTTTTTGTAAATTAATTAAATGCTCAAAATGTGATCCCTCTTGTCTTACGTAAATCGCCAATCTTTTAATGAGTCCACTGCCTGTTACTTTTCATTTTTCATTTTCAACTTAATTGACTACGGCAGTTTCATGTATGTTTTTAATTTGATTAAAATGATTAATTTCACGCTGTTCCTTTCTTTTAAAATACTATGTTACTTAAGAAGAGTTATTATTTTTTGGCCATTATTCCGATTGGCATCATAAAAGTAGGGGTGGTTTTTTTTTATTTAAGTCGGTTCGATTCCCAGACAAGGCAAGTAATTTTTAGAAAATCTTTGAATGCAGAATTACTAACTTTTAAAAATAACGTAATGTCTTCTTTCAGCAAAGTACCCTATCTACGATATTTAAGGTACTTTCCCTTCATGGCCCATAACTTTGGGACGCCCTGTATATTGAAGCCTAAAAGTAAGAAATTCAAGTTTAGTTTCGGTCTTGTTACAATATATTTAGTTACTTAGTTACGTAGTCCATAATTTTATAGGGACGCCCTGTATAAGCTGTTAGAGTCAACTTCCATAGTCTTTATTTATTTAGATTTTTTTTTAAAAACCTATTTAGAGGCTAAAAATTTCACCCATGCCGGGATTCGAACCCGCAACCTCTGGCTATCCGTACCAGCGCTCTACCAATTGAGCCAATGGGCGACTCACAGCATCAGTGAAATTTCGAACCTCTTCACAATATTCTCTGTATTACGTACAGGCAGCGACATCTGACTTAAGCAAATTGCATTACTTACAGCCCCGACTACCTACTTTGCAGTTAGGTTTAACATCGGAACGATATCACTGTACCCACATGATTACACTATTTTTATTTTTAATGCACTAACCCGTGCTAAGGAACAAATTTAAAAACCTATTTAGAGGCTAAAAATTTCACCCATGCCGGGATTCGAACCCGCAACCTCTGGCTATCCGTACCAGCGCTCTACCAATTGAGCCAATGGGCGACTCACAGCATCAGTGAAATTTCGAACCTCTTCACAATATTCTCTGTATTACGTACAGGCAGCGACATCTGACTTAAGCAAATTGCATTACTTACAGCCCCGACTACCTACTTTGCAGTTAGGTTTAACATCGGATTATTTAGATTTGTTTAGTTTTAAGATTCTAACCAAATAGCCTTAAGATGCACCACAACAAAATCGATACGAACGTAATGAGACGCCAAGCACACTCTCGTTATACAGTCATTTTGTCACAACTTCAAGCTGCACACTACAATGTATACTAATCAGATATTTCTCTATCCAAAACTCCAACAATACAGTTATGAAGTGACCACAGAAGCGTACGGGCCCAGTTCTCAAGCCATCGACTACAATAACTACTTCAGCTATAGCTCCATCCCCACGCCGGATATCTACCAAAACAGCATTGTCCCAGTCTCGACAACTGTCACCACAGCCAACCCATTTAGATACTTTTACTACACAACGACTACTACCACACCAAGACCTGAGTACACATTCGCAACCAAACCTACAACGCTCCTGCAACCGGTGACCTTCCCACCTTCTTTCAACAAGTACTCAATAACTTCAACCAAGAGTCCGTACGATTTCAAGGACTTTGCCACGCGAGCCATAGACAGAAACGATCAGGCGAAGAGGCTCTACACGAAAGACGACTACAGCTACTTTGACAGATCGACGCCTGCGACAAAGAGTCCGTACCCGGTGAAAATTTACGACTTTTACGGACGACCCACAACAAAAAGTCCGTTCAGTAAAAACGACTTCTACGGAGGGTCGACGACAAAAAGTCCTTACCAAGATAAAGGTGTCAGGTCTTTGTACAAAATCGGGACGTACTACCAGCAAAATTCAAAGGCGAACGACAACTCTATAAGGCCAGATGCCTCTCAACAAGTAAATATAGAGCCCGCCAGGCTGGTGTTCTCATATCGGAGGAATGTGACAGGTCCAGGTCAATAAGGAGAGAGATGTGCCAAAATAAATTGGTAAGGCGACAGGGATGGCTAATCATACTGGACCTCTATCACACTTTTTCTAAATCTGCTCATCGGTTTACCCTACATTTGGATTAATTAAGCCTTTGGTGTCACAACATGGACTAAGTCACCCTGAACAAATTGCATATATCCCTACCTATTTAATATTATAAGAAAATTGTTTCTGAATTGATTCAATATCAGTTAACCACAATGCCTGGGTATTTACATAAAAGTAATAATCAAATCAGAAATAGTTATTTTCGATACCTACATAATATCACACAACAGTTTCTTCAATTCTACATCATACTTTATACTATAATCATACATACGTGTACAAAGTCGCATTCAGTAATAAAATCAATCTACTTTAACACTATCACAAACCAGTTTCGTTATTTTGTTAAGTATACAGGCTTTATAATCTAAGTACTTATCTTTCTATGTAGATGCCCTTAGTAAGTTATCTTTTTGTACCTTGAAATTGTTTTTGTAAATATCTAAATTTTTATTTCAGATATTCATTATTAATTTAATTTATTCAATTTACTTTCCATTTCAGATTCTTCATTTCTACTTTACGTTCCGCCACATTTTCAGCCTTTTCAGTGCCTGCGTCATCCTTCTACCTTTTTGTATAAAATAATATGATCAAAATTTTCATATCAATGCATGAAGTCATAACTACCAGACATTCAGCTCAGCCTTCTTGTTTATGTTTCACTCATAATAATGAATCCAACGTACCTGTTGTTTTGGGCAAATCATCTTAAGAATATCTACAACATTTTTGACAGTCGATTTTACAGATAATCTTTCAAATAAGTACCTTAAACATCATCTAGGTACAGTGCTACACAAGAAATAAGTCTCGCGGATGTACCTGCGCAGATTACCAAATTTTGGATGTGCGGCAAGTTGATCGACCAATCAGATAGTTTCGTTTTATGGTAGGCCGCGCGCCTTGTTGCTATTGGTTGATTCAACGTCATCGATGCAGGTGACTATTAGTTTGGCAATATTAGCGTGAGCGAGTTAGGTAGCGCTACTGCAGCAATCAATTCTGCACCTTAACCGTATAGGTGATAGATCATGTACTTATAGCTTCGGTTACTTTCGTTACACGTCTTCCCAGTCTGCGCGAACGTAGATTCCCGAAGGGACTTTTATGATGTGTAGTACTGTAAATACCTAGATGAGTTTTACCACTACGTAGTTTTAATTTACCGTATGTACCATCCGTAATTTGACTTTGCCCAACAAGAGGTACAATTTCTCTCCAACGTTGCACTAACGTAATTATTTATTCAACAGCCGCCATTAAATCGACATTGCGGGTGGAACCATAGAAGACTGCCTCGTTGGATGTCGCCATCGCCGACGGCTTTGAATTTCGAAGACAATTTGAATTTAGAACGCCGGTTAGGGCCTTCCAGCCAAAACTACGAGTACATTGATGAATGTTTGCGCGCTTGTACGTCCTTTGATTTGGACCTTATAAAGGTGAACAGAGTACACTTTTCAAAGATATGTTTTTAGTACATATCAGTTTTGTTTCTCAAAGTACGTACGGCGCGACATATTAATTTGTGTGTGAATCTTTTGCAAAAAGAAATCGTGTCTGAAGACGAACATTTACAATAATGTGTGTCAGACGCGGAATCAGTGAGTGATATTATGTGATGTTTGTGTTTTAAATACTTTAAAACATTTGTCGACTTCTATAAGTACACAAGATTGGGGTTGGCTGAAATTCGTTGCCCTTTTAGGATACATAATAATTATGGAATACAAACAAGGATTTTTTTACCAAATAGGTTGAAGCTTCACTACATTTTTAGCAAATAAGGTTTCAACCTTTTTCGTAGCCAGATTTATCGTTATAGGTACTTTCATCCGGCTAGCCCTGATATGACATATTTTTTGTAATAATAGACAAGTGGTACACCTACAGACGAAATCATTGTGTTAATAATTAATAATTACTGGGTGATCCGAAATGTTCCGTAAGTAATAATTATTATTTGCGTGTTAATTAATAATAGAAATACTCTTTAGAATAGTAATGATTTTTTTTGTGTAAAAATGGTTGTAAAAATTGCGTCTCAAGATTTTTTAACGTGAAAGAAACTGCCACAAAGTGCCTTTTTATATAAATAGTATTTGTTTAAGGTTTTTTAATTATGTAAAGAAAGAAAGATTATTATGACATAACTAGGTTTTTTACACACCCTACATTATGATATTAAAATGATTAATTTGATAAAGCGACTGGATCGCTAATATTTTTATAGAATTTCATCTAACGACATCCCTTTTACACACAATTTTGAAATCTTTTCGCACAATTTTGTGTCTTTTTTTTAAAATAAGCCCTGTTTTTAATTCTAAAATAATTATTTATGTCTCATCGTAGAATCTTTAAATGTAAAAGTTACCAATAGCGTTAGAATGAAAGATTGTTTGGCAAAAACTGTGAAACATTTATGTATAGTTTCTAATACTGTAACTTGCCGATACGTATTTATTTACTACATATCGACGACTTTTATGTATTAAAGCGATAAAAAAATTACTTCCTCAATAATTGCCTAAACTTAAGAGAAATGAAAATAGAAAAGTATTGAACGATAAAAGTCTTTTATTTCAACCAAAAATGTATCAATAACCTACTTATAATATACCTACTGGAAAAAAATCGGTGTTTTGTTTAACATTTACCATTTCTCTGTAACACTACTCAAACACAGTTGAAATAGTCTGTCGCAAAATCTTTCCCTGCGGTCAAGACCAAGCTGCAATGAGACTACATCGTATACAGTTGCTCAAAGAGGTTACACGGTTACAGTTTACGTTTGACCACGAAGAATTTTAAGTCTTCTTGGTCAATTGAATACTAAGTTAGACCATGAGGGAGGAAGGGCCGTTTTCAGCACAAATTCATAAAGCACTTCACTTCACTATAGCTCTTATAGGAGTGCACAATACAAGATCAGGGACACGTCTGTCAAATTTCGCTCAGCGCAGATTAATTTTGACAGCCGTATACCGGTTCTTTTATGCACCTTCTATGGCCATGCCTGTAAGCGCCATCTATGTATTGCTATGAGAATTTGTGCTGAAAACACAAGGGTCATTGCGGAGCGGTTAAAGAATTGTGTTTTTATAAATTTTATAATACTGCAAGTATGTATGATTCGTTGAGCTTTTCTTTCCAATGCAGTTTCAATAATAAAATAAATCTCGTGCCAGTGGCTCCATGTGCATTTCCGCAGCAGTTGATTTATACAGGTCTTGCGACATTGCTAAAAATTAAAAGACTGTAAATTTCTACGGCACATAATTATTTCCGGTGTCATTGAAATGATCAGAAAAAAATACTGATTAGAACAGCAATCAAATGTTTACGGTCAGCAAATAAGACTTTGACTCAAAAGGGACCTGGTAGATAGTAATTCTTAACATAACATAACATTTACATACAGGCACATAGGATACCCTGTGTCGTGGGAATCAGAAACAGTGACATCCAACATCCAAGACCTGGGGCTTTTTTTGTCCGCAGCTGGGATTCGAACCCAGCTTAGCTCGAATTTCTTAGTGATTCGCGATACTCATACATCGAGACCACGGCAACTTTACCTATAAATGGAAAACTTGGAACAAAATGCATTGAAAATTTCGTTGATGAAGCTGTTAGTTCCGAAAAACAGATAAAAACCCCTCTTTCTACGGAACCCTACACTGCGCGTGGCCCGACATGCACTTTGTCGGTTTTCTTTTGACATAATTCTGGAGACAAGTAATTATTTTTTCTCCTTACCGATAAAATATTACCTACGACTTTATTTTCGAGCCAGTACATCGTTTATTTCACTATCTGCAATAAGGAAACTATGTCAATCTACATACTTATTATGTAATTAATGAAGACTAACTCAATGTACTCTAAAAATAAAGGGGTATGTAAATGGCTATTACTTATATATAATATAACAGTTAAACTATTTATGCTTTTAGAAAAAATATTGTTTATTTATTTAAAAACACAGTTCATGTTTAAATGCCACCATTTTCGTAACATAAATAGATGAAACACGGTACAAACTAATTAATGATATTACTTAATACCGTATACAACCCAAAAACAATCTAAATACCAATAACCAGGTACAGAACTACATAATATACAAAGAATGAGCTAGAACTATAATATCTAATAATAAAATACACAAAAACTCTACATAACTTTCCATAAAACGACACGCTTTATAGGCGGTAAGATTGTATAAATTTTGAGAAATATGTGTACACAAGTGGAATAAATCTAAGATTGTATAACAGCCTTCGTGTGTACCTTTTAGCGATTTAAATTGCAACCAACCCGAATTGAAGCTACCTAATGTGTCACCTTATGGTAAGACGTCTGAGGGCCAATTCCATCAACTCTAAGAGTGGTGCCACACGGGCGTTGTCTATGCGTTGCGTTAGCGGCGCGTCGCTCCGTCGTTCTAAATCTCATCATCACATCACACTAATATTATAAAGGTTAACATTTGTGAGTGTGTGTGTTTATTACTTCTTCACGTCTAAATGGCTGGAGCGATTGTAATAAAACTTAATATTGAGTTATCCTATGACACCCTGGATTAACACAGGCTACGTTTAACTGCGGGAAAATATCTTATTCCCATGGGAAAATCGATGAACCGCGGGGAACACTGCGGGGCAGAGCTAGTAAAATATTAAATCTGAACGGCTTGCCATACGATGCGTTGAAATGACGGACGGCGACGCAACGCACAGGGAGAGGACGGGACGAGGAAGAGAGCTGCGTTGAAACTACGGAGCGGCAGCGTTTATGTGGTTTATATGAATATATTATTTTTTATGCACTAACCCGTGCTAAGGACAATTTTAAAAACATATTTAGAGGCTCGAGTCGCCCATTAGCTCAGTTGGAAAGACTCTGGCGCGGATAGCTAGAGGTCGCGGGTTCGAATCCCGGCATGGGTGGAATTTTTAGCCTCTAAATAGGTTTTTAAAAATGGTTTATATGAAGTTAACTGCATTGACGCAGCGCTCGTGTGGCACACACTGTGTTGTAATCATTGCGTTGCTACGGTGCGTTGTTGCTCTAAGAGCGATGCCACACAGGTGTTGTGGTTGGGTTGTGCCTTGGCAACGCAATGATTTGAACGCAGTAAATGCTTCACGAACGCTTCGCTGGCGTTGTGTCAACGCATCTATCTTCATATAAAAAAGCCACATTAACGCTCCTCGTCTCTATCCTCTCATTGTGCGTTCCGTTGACGGTCATATTTTCAACCCATGTATGGCATGTCATTTAGATTTATATTTAGAACGATGGAGCGACGCAGCGCTAACGCAACGCACATACAAAGCCCATGTGGCACCACTCTTATCCGTATAATACAGCTTGCGGAGTATTAACTAATCCGTGGATGAAATATCAGGACAGTCATTGATGGTGTAATTGGCACTGAGCAAATACTTTTATTTTCCGTTGGTGTTTCGACAGAGCCGTAAAAACTAAAGCGAAAACTTCGGCAGTACTAAGAACCTATTGATTGTGATAAATTAACGAGGCCATTGGGTAAATGCGGCACACGTGACGCGTGCGGCGCACACGATGCTGACAGTACAGGTGATTTCACTTCTAATTACACTCACAATGGCAACGGAAAATAAAAAATGTATACTTATAACTCTTTAAAATTTGATGTGACTACGGATAGATTGAGTTAGTTTCATTTAGCTTTGGTCTACATGTAAACAAAGCGGTGACAAGATTGCTTCCCCTACTCTAAAGATTTCTATATTTTTAGAATACGGGAAGCAATCTTGTCTATTAAGGAGTTGGCTCATCTTTGGTGGTTCATACATCTCACAATCAATTCCTCCTTAAGGCACTCACTGCTGATGGTTAAGTACAATTTTACCAAATTAATTCAAGAGAGCGCGCTCGAGCGCGAGAGCGGTAGTAGCGGTGCAGTAGAACGTCGGCTTCTCATTTTGTCAAGTTCGAATCCTTTCTAGAATGTTTTCTAAGTACATTTGTGAGCTCATAGTAGCAATACCACTCGCTAACTGCGAAAACATCGTGAGGAAACGTGGGTATGTGAGGCGTTCACATACCTCAGCGCTTTATATGGCCAATCCACGGTGGGCACACGTGGTGATTAAGCCCGTACTTTCTATCTGAGAGAAGGTCTGTGTCCTAGAGTGGGACGTGTTTAGGCAATATTCGATATCGATATCAAACCTTGTATGCCCCCACTGCCGGGGCACGGGTCTCTATTGTTGCTTAGCTCAAGATTGATTCCAATCACTCAGTTCAACTAGGCCACCAGCTCTATTATACTTGAATATATTTTATAGATGGTATTTATAAACAAATTGTTTACACTCAAACCAAAGCTGAATGAAAGGAAATATATGAGGGTAGAAGCAAAATTAACCAGTCTTGACGGAGTGGGGGCTCGTTGCGGTGACATTTTTGACAAGCAGTTTAGCCAACATACCGACAGAGAGGCAGAATATCAGACCGGCCGGCATGAATTTCCTGCTGTTGTAGAATCTGGAATGGGAGTAACGGGAGAGATGAATACTTATACACTACATAAACGCCCGTATGCTGGAGACATTCTGCAGAGACCAGGGTTTGCTATTTGCCACGACTCTGACAGATTTCTTTCAATTCATCTTCATTAATCGTAGAAGGACAATAATCTATAATATAAAAATGATTCGCTGAATGTGTTGCTAAGCTCAAATCTCGAGATCAGCTAAACCGATTTCACTAATTCTTTTTTTAGAATATTCCTTGAAGTACGAGGATGGTTCTTACGCAGAGAAAAATAAAAAAATTAAAGAATCGACTGTTAGGCGGTACGAAGTTCGCTAGGTCAGCTAGTTATTAATAATAATCACTAATAATCAAAATCTAAGTACAGAATAACAAAAATGTCATCAATGTCCGTAATTTTATTATCTATCAAACCTTAGAATCACATTATCATAAACGCTTTTATGACCATAACCAAAAATCTTAGATTGTGCGACCGAGACAGCACATTCCCAACGTAAAAACAGCCTTAAGTATTTGTAGTGGATAATCAAAGAGAACTTAAAATGAAATTTAAGTGCAGAAACGTACCTGTAGCCCATAATTCCTCCTAGGGTGGTGGTTGTGCCGAGCATCAAGGTGTAGTTGGAAGGATCTCGGCTGAGCTGATACGCACCAACGCCTGAAGAGATGTGGAAAAAATTATCAGGTGCAGCAATACTACGTAATACTTAATTAACCTTTCTTTTAGTGCAATGGACCATTCTCATTGAAATGAAACGGTATTAAATTTAAGTCACATTACTGGTTCAATCTATGTAGTATGCTTTTAACGCTGAATGAAATCAAATGCTAGGTCAATATTAGTAGATAACAGTAAGGCCTGCTAATGTCTTACAATCCTCCACCAACCTGGACTTGGCCCCCGTGGTGGAGTATGGCCTAACCTTCCTGCGATGCAGGAAGAGACCCGTGCCCCCGTAGTGGGGACATAAAATGGTTGATATCAATCAATATCGAAGTAAAGACAAACAGTCTTGACTGCTGTTGCTATCATATCAATGTTTTATCAACTTCCCCCCACTCGTAGCACTGAGCCACACAGAAAGGACATTGACCACTTTCGGCTATGCGTGAACAGCATGTTCATAATGATACAAAGTAATAAATGGTCATTATTAATAAAAACACGAATATTTTTTATATTTTCGGAGTAACCATTTAAACGATAAAAACAATCAATTTAATAAGTTTTCTTCCTGTCTTTTTTTGCCACTTTCGGCTTTGGTGTTGCCAGTACTAATTATCAATTTATTATCGATTGGGAAATAATTCATATCATGATTTATGTTATGTTCTTTTTAGTGTGTTTTGTAAACAATGTTTTGTGTGGAATGAATAAATAGGCAAAAGTGTATCAATTAATATCTTTAGCTTCTCACAAACCCCTCACGAGCAAATGAAAAGAAATACGACAAGATTCGAATCGGAAATCGATTACTTTTTTCCTGGCAACAAAAAAAAGCTGTCAATAGTGTCAATCACAAACTGTTTTGTCTATTCGCTTCGTCTTCGTGTGGCATGAATATGTTCTTTAACTGTTTTCATCTTTTAACGACTTGGCTTGTGATTGATAATATAGGATAGGTAATCATATTTTAAAAACTTTTTTTTGTGAACAAAATGTGACTGACCAGTCACATTTTGTTAGTTTTAAAACATGTACATACAGTGCGTTCACATTAACTTGACGCGTGAGAGAATTAGTAGCACTGAGATGTTTACCAGTGTTGCCAACGACTCACAGAATGATATCGCCGTTTTTCAAAGCTTAGTAGCCTAAAGTAGCCCAATTTTTGCCAAGGTAGCCTAAATAAGTAGCCTAAACTCAAAACATTAAAAATAAAATAAAAAGGTAGTTTTGAAAAATAATTTTCTAGGTATTTACTTTTTTTAAAAGTTGTTATTGTAATGTACAATTTAAAACATTTGCCACACCCACAAAACTGCTTGATACTTTATGTTGATTTGCCTGTACCCACTTTTGTTGCTGTTGTTTGTACTATTACTGTGAAATTTTGCTTTGTTATTGCATGTGGTGTCATTTCAATTGTTTTTCTGTAAGTGTGTGTCTGCAGATGCAAATAAATAAATAAATAAATAAATAAATAAATAAATAAATAAATAAATAAATAAATAAATAAATAAATAAAACATAGTAATTTGCTTTAAAAATATACTATTCTTAAAGACTGTAGACTTAAACACTAGTATGTCTTTAAAGCAAATTACTATTTACATAATCTAAAATAAAAATAATTTACACAACAGATACTGCTTCATCTCCTATTAGCAACAGCAAAGAATCTACTAGCTTTAAGCCCGCAGTACACAATGGCCCACTTGCGATGGACGTGGAAGTAATTGCGGCCGCAGCTATTTGTTTCTTTACTATTTATTTATTTTATTTTTTTATTTATTTACAAGTATTACAGAAGTATGTGCAACAACAAAGTTATTAAAAAAAATGGCGCAAAAGGCGCAACATTACGGGCTCAGATTGATATAAATCAATAAAATTGAAGGTCAATTGACTAAACGATGGGCCAATGTGTAAACAGGGATGGGCCATGCTATGCCACGATTCCTTTGAAGTGTGCCCAAAAAACCGACAACTGTCCGATTGCGCGCCACGATAGGCAATTGTCCGCCACTACACACCATTCCCCCGTGTACACTATGGCAATGGCGAGCAGTGGGCCAGCCATTGTGTACTGGCCGCATTAATAATTTCGACATTTCGACACTATAGTCTATTTATTCTTACTTGTCCAATTTAGTAAACAAGATTCTACCCTTAAGCTGTGACTTTTTAGTCCAAAACTGCCATATTTCCATAAATGAAGTAACCTGGAACACTCTTTTAGATAACACGCTGCCAATTTTATAAACATAGTTTATGATAGTTCATGAATTTGCGAGAAAATGTCTAGTTTAGGCATCTAATCTCAATTTTAAGGTTAGAATCTTGTTTACTAAATTGGACAAGTAGGAATAAATAGACTGTACCTTTTTCTTTTTTTTTTGTTCAGTTGCCCTCTGAGATAGCCTAAAAGGCTGTGTGAACGTGAACGGCGACCAGTCGCCGTTCACATTTTTTCGTCGCCGATTTTCTATCTGAGTAGCCTAAATGGCGAGAAATCGCCCACGTTGGCAACACTGATGTTTACTGTTACCATGTTAAATAAGAAATCATTCCCATTACTTGGGGAAAATAAAATGATTGACGGCTTGTTTTACCATCTTCCGATTAGGTCCAAAAGCTAATTCACATGTTATGTCCTTGTTACCAATTCTCTCACGCGTCAAGTTAATGTGAACGCACTGTACCTAAAAAAACTTGAATGTTTTAAAAATGGAGGCTAATGGCGTCTTTCATCTCAACAAGAATGTCGATCCAGCAACATATTTTTTTTTTATTTTTACGCTCAATGGTTACAACGAAGAAAGCAAAATTATTTGTTTAAAAATAAATAAGAATTATTGACCAAGTTATCTTTTTACTGATATTCTGTTCACGTTTAGCCTGATGCTCAAACAAAATGGTCAACCCTTTCAGTTTTAATGAAAAGCTTACCCAAGATAGAGCCAAAGATTAATCCAGCGCCCAAAGATGGAATTGATCCTGAAATAAAACAAATTGTAGGTATTAAAACAACACCTTGCTTGGTTGGCTCCACACAACATACCGACTTGTCAGTGCTGGGGCTTGGCTGACTAAGCTGTCAGGATGGAATAGGCCCTAGTCAATTTTGAAACAATGTACCAGGCCATGCTGCATCCGAGTAGTCCCAGCAGCCATCAAGTGCAAGTGAAGGTGCCACTGTATGCTGTATAAATCATCCCATTATGTAGATGCAAAGAGCAATATTTTTTATAACCACAACCGTATCTTGTTGTGGTTTTATAACCACAACAAGATACGGGATATCTCTTCTGTCTTACAAGTTATGAAGTAAGATTGTTTTAGAATTTGTGATTTTTAGTTGAGTCAAGGAGAGTTCTTCTTCTTCTTCCGGTGCCATCTCCTATCGGAAGTCGGCTATCATTTTGGCTACACTGTCACATGATGTAGCTGTTCGCAGAAGTTCTATATTTGTGGTGTTGAACCGCTCTGCTATGTTTTGGAGCCATGATGTTTTTCTTCGGCCAGGTCTTTGCTTTCCTTCAATTTTCCCTTCTAGAATAAGTCGCAGCAGATTATATTTGTCAGCTCGCATGATGTGATCAAGGTATTGTAGCTTTCTTCGCTTTACAGTCTTTAAGAGCTCTACCTTTTTGTTCATTTTCTGCAGAACCGCGACGTTCGTTACTCTGTCAGTCCATGATATTTTCAGCATCCTTCTATACACCCACATTTCAAATGCTTCCAACCTTTTGCATAAGGTTCGTGGAGAGTTCCAAGCATACAAATGCTTGATAATATTGATGGCACTACTTTTTGCTTGATTGCTTTGGAGACCAAAAGGAGGGCAATATGTTTATTAACTTCCTTTTATGTTTATTGTTATTGTCATATTGTAATTATTATTTATATGCGTCATTTGCAGACTTATGTTGCCCTGATAAGAGATGTATCAGTGAAGAGAAACATTTGGTTCAAAAATTTATAGGCTGCCACAGAATAGTCACTAGATAGTGGCGGATGGATGGTGGATACTGTTTAATTTTACTACACTACACTAGACACAACTAGTTACTGCTAAAATAGAAAAATCACTAAAACAAAAAAATAGACCCCACATGATTATAGTATAATCACGTGGGTACAGTGATATCGTTCCGATGTTAAACCTAACTGCAAAGTAGGTAGTCCGGGCTGTAAGTAATGCAATTTGCTTAAGTCAGATGTCGCTGCCTGTACGTAATACAGAGAATAGTGTAGAGGTTCGAAATTTCACTGATGTCGTGAATCTGTGGACTCAATAACCCGAGAGGTAAGCTAATGGTCGATACGACGATAGCCAACCCAAGGGCGTGTATTTACATGCCCAACTGCATACAAGCTACGCTACTCACACAATTCTGTTCCAGAGATCTCGCAGCTGTGAGACTCCTTAATGGAAGGGACGACCAAACTACGCTTGTCTTAGCGTCCGTGTACATGCCAGGAGATGAGACCGTACCAGCCAAAGAGGTGGCTGACCTGGCGGTGTACTGCGCAGACCATAGCTGGGAGCTGATCATATCGGCCGATTGCAACGCACACCATCCTCTGTGGGGAAGTCCCAAAGCCAACCCAAGGGGAGAGGACCTCATAGAGTTTTTGATGACTACGAATCTCCTCATAGCCAACAAAGGTAACCAGCCCACTTTTATTAACAGCAGGTACCAAACTGTCATAGATATCACTCTTGTGTCAGTAGGAGCGATGGACATGGTTTCCAACTGGCACGTCTCCGACGAACCCTCACTTTCCGACCACAGACGTGTTAGGTACACCATACAGGCACAAACACAACCGCCACAACCGTGGCGAAACCCTCGCAAAACGGACGTCTCTAGATTTCAGAACGTTTTAAAGTCGAAGTGGTCAGCTCTTCAACTAAAAGACGCGACTTCTAGTACCTCCAATATAGATCACAACGTAGAAACATTAACAACCTGCTTACAGGAGACATACCAACAGACCTGCCCACTAACGTACCCCAAGGAACCTCCTGGTAGCCACTGGTGGGGCAAGGACCTAGAAAGAACAAGATGCAAGCTAAGGCAAGCCTTTAATCACGCTAAAAACACCAGGAAGGATTCTGACTGGGACATATACAAAGATCTACAATACGATTACAAAAAGAAAATCCGCTACTACCAAACTAGCTCATGGCGGCGTTTCTGTGAAAAAATCGAGTCAACAAAGGAGACAGCAAGAATTAAAACACTTCTGTCAACAAACAAAAACAGAGGACTCGGCTCACTGAAGAAATCGGACGGCACATACACAACCTCCGACGAAGAAATAAGCGAACTGCTACTACACACTCACTTCCCAGATTGTATGATCATGGACAAACAACAATGGGAAGAGCCCTTCGAACGATCGCCAGCTGATATTGACTGGGCCGTATCAAACACGGTCATTACCGAAGATAAAGTACAATGGGCCGTAAAAAGCTTCCTGCCTTACAAATCCTCTGGAATAGACGAAATTTTTCCGGCACTCCTACAATGGGGAATTAACACAATACTGCGACAGCTAGTGTGTATCTTTCAATCCTGCCTGGCACACCAGTACATTCCCCACTCATGGCGGGAAGTCAAAGTAGTCTTTTTACCAAAGGCTGGAAAAGGAGACTATACACAGGCAAAATCCTATAGGCCTATCAGCCTCACATCGTTTCTCTTAAAAACGCTGGAGAGACTAACGGACAGGCACATAAGAGAAGGAGCCCTAAAAACAAAACCTTTACATCCTCAACAACATGCCTATAGAAATGGCAGATCAACAGACTCAGCTCTGCATACTGTCGTTAGAACCATAGAAAAGGGCCTCTCAGATAAACATATGGTCTTAGGAGCCTTTATTGACATAGAAGGTGCTTTCGACAAAACAACTTTCAGTAGCATCAACCAAGCGCTGGTGAAACGAGGAGTGCAGCCAACCATCACGGGCTGGATAGACAACCTCCTGCGTCAAAGAGCCATAACGCTTAAGGTAAACAGCACTACGAGGGCAATAGTGGCCAGAGGCTGCCCTCAAGGGGGAGTTCTATCGCCACTTCTATGGAACCTAGTAGTTGACGGCTTAATCAGACGCCTTGATGAATGTGGTTTCTGGATAATAGGCTACGCCGACGATATAACAATCCTGACGATAGGTAAATCCGAGGATATTCTATACAGTCTAATGAGAACGGCGTTTGGCATAGTAGAGCGATGGTGCAAGACTCATCAACTAACCGCCAACCCGACTAAAACGGAATTAGTACTTTTTACAAACAAACGTAACCCAAAAACACAAAACCTACCAAAGTTTTTCGGAACAACGCTAACCCTGTCACCAACAGTTAAATATCTCGGTGTGACGCTAGATAGCAAGCTAAACTGGAGCTCGCACCTACAGAATATCGTTAACAAGGCCCAGATGACCTTCTGGCAATGCCGCGGCCTCATAGGAAAACAGTGGGGTCTACGCCCGTCACTTATGATGTGGTTATACACTTCGGTGATAAGACCCGCTATAACTTATGGCGCCGTTGTATGGTGGACCAGAACAAAACAGAAAATAGCAGTACTTCAATTACAGAGGCTACAACGACTGGCATGCCTCGCAGTAGCTGGGTGCATGAAGACAACACCGACTACTGCCCTGGAAGCCCTGTTGAACCTCAGACCTCTACACTTGCACGTTCAACAAGAAGCAGCCAGTGCTGCCCTACGGCTTCGGACAACCGGTATATGGAAACAAAACAGCTACACCCCACACACACAAATCCTAGCAGCCGCTGTTTCGGACCAGCCTATGATAGAAGCGGTGTGCGACAGAATACCAAACACTTATATTTTCGACAAAAAATATAAGGTACAACTGCAAGAGGAGCCTACCGACTACTCGGGAATACACGAAGTCAGAGTGTACACGGACGGCTCCAAAACTGAAACAGGAACGGGCGCAGGAGCCTTTTCCAACGAACTAAATCTAAAAATATCTACAACCCTTGGCAACCTGAATACAATCTTTCAGGCAGAATGCATCGGTATAACAAGAGCTGTCGCGCTGTTGAACACAAGAGATGCGAAGGCTTACGCAATACGCATAATCTCGGACAGCGCCTCAGTCCTACAAGCACTCAACAGCAATCTTACAAACAACAGCTTGATACTAGAGTGTCACCATGAATTGGAAAAACTGTCAACAAATAACAGAGTCACTTTACAATGGATAAAGGGTCATAGCGGCTCCCTGGGCAATGATGCCGCAGATGAACTCGCTAAAAGAGGCTCGGAAACCACAGTGGAAGGACCCGAACCCCTGCTCCCACTCCCATACAACCAGTTTAGAAAATGGTTGAGGTCGCGAACAGAAAGCCAGCATGCTGAACTTTGGAGAACAGAAACCAAATGTAGACAAGCCAGGGAGGCCTTACCAACAATCTCGAAACGTCTTTCACGTAGCCTGCTGCGTCTGAGAAGAGAAAATCTGCGCAAAGCTGTGGCAATCTTAACAGGCCACTGCTCACTGAACAGACATCTCTACAACATGGGTCTAACCGACAGCCCGCTTTGCCGGGGATGCCTCAAAGAAGAGGAAACACCCGCCCACGTGACCATTCACTGCGAAGGCGTGGAAAAGCAACGGACCGCCATCATTGGGAAGCCGGGGTCCCTTCAGGAAGCCTGCAGTGACATCGGAGCACTGCTGGCTTTCTGGAAAGAGATAGGCTGGCTGGAGTAAACGAACAGCTCCACTACGTACAATGGCCCAATCATGAGGCTAAGTGCGGAAATCTCAGGTCTAACTAACTAACTGATGTCGTGAGTCACCCATTTGCTCAATTGGTAGAGCGCTGGCACGGATAGCCAGAGGTTGCGGGTTCGAATCCTGGCATGGGTGAAATTTTTATCCTCTAAATAGGTTTTAAAAAAATAGATGGGCTAAGTCTTCCATGCTCTTCCCTCGAGTTGGAGCTTCAAATTAATACTGCATAAAGATGTTTATATAACAAATATAATCACTCAGTTTTTTCCATCGATACCCAGTAGTTTAGGAGTTATGATTTTTTGAAAAGTAACAAATCATTACGAGTTTTACGCCATTTTTGTTTCGGAATGCACCTCACGTTGCATTGCGTTTCGTTACAAGTACTGTCTAACTTACCATTTACTTACATTACGCTAGAATACACGATATTTTATTACTAAATAATTATTTTGAGGCAAAAAATGTTATTAAGGACATAATAATTTAGATACAATATTTTGAAGTTCAATTTTGATGGAAAGTAAATAATTACAAACTAAAAACAAAATTGAACGAAACTTTGGTGTTTTACTAGGCGCCATTTTGTTTGACGTTCAGTCACCGTTTGTCACAAATTAGACAGGTCCGTTTGTTTGTCTTGCAGTCGAGAGCGATTTTCGTACTTCTTTTGGAAATAAACAACGTTTGACTACCATGGCGTCCCCGAAGCCTATATAGTGCTTTGCTTTGTGTTCCGCTGATTTACCGCCTAAAGAATCGAGTGTAGTGAACGCGTTGGACTCTAATGAGCCGCTTCCTACGAGCTCTTCTTCAGTGCCGCCGAGTTTGCCTGCGGAATCGAGTGTAGTGAATGCTTTGGACTCTAGTGAGCTGCTTGCGGACTCTGACGAGGAGGATGTTAGCCTCCCTACGACTGGGTCTTCTGGGCGCAGAGTCAGATATTTGTCTGTAGAGTTGAGGTGAGTCAAAATTGATTTTAGATTCTGCTTTGTCCTACATAATGGTTTATGTTCTACCAACTAGTCAGGTTAATTAGATTGACAGTGATAAACAGAAATCTGCTACAACACAAATATAGGTGCGACGGAGCGCGTAGCGAAGCGGAGCGCGTAGGAGTGTGTTAGGTTGAACATGTAAGATTGAAAACAGAATCAACTGTTAGGTAAAAAACTACCAAATAGTCAGGTTAATTAGATTGACAGTGATAAACAGAAATCTGCTACAACACAAATATAGGTGCGACGGAGCGCGTAGCGAAGCGGAGCGCGTAGGAGCGTGTTAGGTTGAACATGTAAGATGAAAACAGAATCAACTTATTTATTAATGTAGTATTTCTTTGTTTCAGGTCTCAATGGAATCCCCGTCGACTTTACAGTCGTCTGGGGACACATGAACATTATGTTCAGTTCGCTGTAGACAAGAATTTAATTCTTGCAGTAAAAAATTGTTCTTACCACCGAAGGCCAATGACTTTATCAGATTCAGAGTCATATGGCCATTTGGGTGTTTTTCAATGCCGGAAGAGTAACTGCCGTAAAAAAAATAATAATAAATGGTTTGATTTTTGTCAACATAACCTTAAAAATTGTTTTTTGTTTTTCTTCAAAACTACTAGTTATCGACGCCCCCCCTTCACAGGGGGGCATCCTCCCCTCCCCCCTCCCCACCCTCCCCCCCCAAAAGGGAAGAGGTTGGAAATTCCTTCCGGTTAGTTCTTAGCAGTCAGAGGTGTTTTTACGATCCAATGCCTCCCCGCCCACCTCCTAGCTACAACGCTGTTCCTAAGGTCAATAAGATAAGAATATTCTTTATTGAACACCTGAGCACATATTATAATACATGTATAGATACTGAGTACAATAAATTATATTGTCAGTGATAAATCTCAAAATGAAAAGTATGACGATAAAACGTAATTATCTTCGCGATTAAGAGTCTAAATACTTCACAGTGCATAAATCTACGTCAGATAGCCTAGCCGGCGTATCAAGATTCAAGAAATACAACCAAAAGAGATCAAAACTAACCTGCTTTCGCGTAGCCCATTATGCCGCCGGCGGCGACCGTAGCAGCGTAGGCAAGGCCAATTATATCGACACCCATGGTTGAAACGTTAGGATTACTTTGTGATTCTCAGCGGTATTTCTAAGGATCTCACTCAGTAGAGTACAACACGAGTACAATTAGCAGCTAAAATAAATAAAATAATTGAATGAATAAATCAATCAAATCAATGACAGTTCTTGATTTTTTTTTAATATTAGGTTTTACCGTAGACAGAGAATAGAATAGACTGGGCCTGCCAGCGCGTATACCTTTGAGATGGAGATAGAAGTAAGTACTTCATAAGAGTTGTTAGCATAACCCATAATTCCCAAAAGTATGTATTGCGTATTTACAAGTTGTAAACAGAAAATCCGGAAATAAATCAATAACTCAATAGAAGCAAAAAAAATTATTAAAATTATACGTGGGACACTCAGAAAGTTTAGAGAAACTAAAAAACTAACTTCTATGAAAAAAATATTTTTATTAAATCTTTTCAAAGAACTCTCCATCAGCCTCTATACCAAGTTTCATGCGTCTGAAACAATTTTCAAAACATTTTTTCCAGTTCTCCGCAGATACCTCTTCCACCGCCTTCTCAAACGCTGCTAGCGTGCCTTCCGGCGATGACAACTGTATCTCTTTGAGCTGATTTTTAATTTAAGGGAATTAAAAAGAAGTCGCACGGAGCCAAATCAGAATTTTTCAGGCTGTCCATCGTAGGAATATCAGTAGCACTTGTAATAGTACTTGCAACCGTAAGTGATGGAGAATACGATGATGTAGCCTCAGGAAGAGCCTGGAAGGAACACAAACGGCGTTTTAAAAAAATACCTTTTAGAACCTTAGTTAACTATACATTAAGTAGAGATTAAAAAAATCATAGACCCAGGACAAAGACGTAATTTGAGATTGAAAGGTATATTCACGAATATATTTGTGAGGTAAACCATAACATAATAATGTACGAATATATTGAATCACTAAAATATACCTATAACCAATATTATTTTAGGGAGTCCTTACCGGCAAAAACAGTTTCGGAACGGAACCTTCTATCAGAAAAGTAGAACTCTTTGTTTTTCGAAAACTATTGGCCTTACCACAAAACATTTAGACACGTGTTCAAAAGTAGTTTAACGTTTTTTTTCTATGAAGTTTTGAGGTTAAGCACCCGTTGAACAAGTGTCTAAATGTTTTGTGGTAAGACCGCAAGGGTCTCGAATCTCGAAATGACGGGAACAAAGACGGGTATATTTTGTCGGTTGCCAGTCAGTCCAAACGACCCGTGGCTTTAAGCCATATTTTATGTTCCTTAGAGCCTGATCAGCTGGATACCTGTAAAATAATTTTGAACAATATAAATATTGTGTGCCCGGATAACGGGGAAAGACTTGCCAATGGTACGTTTGGGACCTCGTCAAAACAAGGGTCTAACTCGTGGTTGGTTCCTCTGCCTACACCCTCGGGGATATAGGGCGTGAGTTTTTTTCTTCACATTTGGCCTTGTTTTTGCCAACACTAAGGGATTTTTTGTATATTAATTCTGGTAACACTAACATTATTATAAACCGTCTAAATTAAGATTGTCACAGTTAGATTGCCAATCTATCGTATGAGTGCCTAAATAATTTAGACGTGTAACACCAAAATATTCAAATTTTCGATTTAGTTTTCACGGCACATATTTATCTAATTTAAGGGTAATTGAGTGCAGTAGATGCATTTTATACCTTGCTGTAGTCTTGAACATCATAAAAACAGACATTAGAGGAGAATTAATAGCACTTACGAATGAAAGGTTATGTTGGCGTTTTTACGCTCACTGCAGCTTCCACAGCCTAAAATGCTGCAATTTACCATTGTATTACTTTCATCCAACTGCACCGAACATGAAAAGTACAATTTTATGGAGAAAAACACCGATATCTGCCTAAATTCAAAGTAAAACTCTTAGATGAAAAGGTAAAACTCGATAAAGCTCAGATTTGACGTAGGTTTGTGTGCCACAGATTTGATTTGAACTGTGAAAAACAAAAAAATCGCATACGCGCGTAAGGGACAGAAGATCATTACTGTTTCTCGCTTACACTTTATAACACTCGTATTAAGTCGTCTCTTTCTTTTTTTGCTATGGTTATGTCTCGTCTATCTATTCTCTGTCTACGGGTTTTACGGACAGTTCTTGAATCTTAAGATCACAGATAATAAAGTGACATTTAAAAGTCCCCAGTACACATTGGCCAGTAATGGGCCATGCTTTGCTATGCACAAATTCACGAAAGAAAGAATTTGTTACATAGGCTAAATCGAAAACCATTTCGATGTTTTTATCCAAATAGCAGTATTTTCAATGTAAGAGCTAATGAAAGCAAAAGATGGGCTTTATTTTCTGAAATTTAAATTTGTTATCAAACTGCTGCGTGACATCATACGACGGTTACATTAGTCTGTAGGCAGCAGACCAAAACATATAGGTATACTGTGAACACAATATCCGATCGAGCTGTCAAAATTTGCTGACAGACACGTAGTATCTCTATGTAGTCTGTGTGACAGACTGACTTATAGACTTGGGCAAAGTGTGTCCTTAGAGGGAGTTGTTATATCTCATATCTTTGCTCACCGAGACACACTATATCTCTATCATATCTCGCTCACCACTTGTTTCTTAGCTCATACGGCGTCCAATCAACTAAGTGCGTGTGGAAACAAGAGACACAAGTGGTGAGTCAGTCTAGTCTACCTATTCCCTACTTTATCCAGATCACACGTTTTTTTTGGTGAACTTTCTCTCATCGCTCGTTGGTTACGACGAGAAATGCGGCCGAATGTAACCGATGTCAGACGATGTTGATCTCGCTCTCGCGCATTGTGTGTGAGCTGGATAAAGTAGCAGGAGATGACTACCGTACTGAGTTGAGAATATGTGTGAGGGAGCCAGATATAGTTGACATCTCTGGGATATGAATGGGACACACTTGAAGGCGAGGGAGTTGTGTGTCCTCTCATATCTGGCTCTTGAGTTACCCAAGGCTACTGACTTAGACTGACTTGCTTTGTTCTGTGGACTTGCTTGACTGATCAAGTGATCACGTTTGGTTGTTGTGGATTCTGCTTTATTGGTTTTCAATTTTTCTTGGCAATTTTTATTTGTATAGCTAACACTGACGATTTCGCATACGCCCTGGACACTGATTTATACCATCATTTCATATTGACCCGGCTATTTGACCTACGGATTGGACTCGCTGTTTTATAGGAAGACCAACGCATTATTCTGGAAAATGGATAAATTTGTTCGTGCCAACCGTTCTACGGTGCCAACACAACTAATCTACCAAAAGTAGACTACAAGACTACATCATGACTTTGACTTCACAGACTCCTGACTTTGACTCACTCATAAGCGGCAATCACGCGCGTGACACTCTACACGGCTGGGCCGCCGTATGACGTCAAAAATTTAAATATTTCAAAAAATTAAATTTCATAGTGATAAACTTCATTTATCGAAAAAAAAAAGAAAAACGTTTCTTATAATAAATTACGTCTAATTTCAGGAAAAAAATTTAAATACAGCTATTTTATAATGTTTCCTTCCCGAATTGTAGGCCACGATCACTTGGTGTTTACACAATGGCCCATAGCTCATTGCTGTCTGGCAAACCACTTGCGATTGACGTGGAAGTAATTTCGGCCGCAGCTATTTATTTATTTACTATTTATTTATGTAGAAGTATTACAAATTAATTAATAATGAAGTATGTACAACAACAAAGTAATTAAAAAAACATGGCGCAAAAGGCGCGAAATGATGAATGTTACTAGGTATGCCAAATCGCTTGAAATGCTTTTCTAAGTAAAGCCTGTATGCAAATACACTACATGTATATACAAATACACTAGTTTTTACTATAGTAAAAAATACATAGTAGTTTTGATTTTATACGCATTCAATGTTACGAAAAATATCGAGTCCCGCTAACAGTCACATGACCGCTTGTGACGTCATGTCACAACGCGCCGCGCAGGCCGCTACTAATTTATCAGGAGATTTTCTGATTTTAAGCGCTGTCTCCTGATCTACTGTTTTATTTGTAGAATTGAGTAAAATCTTCTGAATTTTGACAAACAG
The DNA here is from genome assembly GCA_934045075.1 of Yponomeuta sedellus. Taxonomy (NCBI): domain Eukaryota; kingdom Metazoa; phylum Arthropoda; class Insecta; order Lepidoptera; family Yponomeutidae; genus Yponomeuta; species Yponomeuta sedellus. Next base: position 9,930,692 of record OW203744.1, on the reverse strand, counting down.
CCACTACATTTCTGCATATTCCACCTTTGTTAGGTTATTGAACGAACATAATGAAAGGGAACGTTTTCATTCATCGACTCGATATGCGAATATTTCCTGTTTTTTTTCCTCTTTTGATAGCATTCGTAGCACAACACAGATATGTGTTGTGCTACGAATGCTATCAAAAGAGGAAAAATATTAGAAAAGGATGTCCTAAAGGAAGTCCCGAAGATACACTTTATAAAGATAGTGGAATCTGGTCAGTTTTTATAGAATGAGTGGCCTGATAGGTGCCTCGCCTGACGGGCTTACATGACTGCGTTATAGAAGTAAAGTGTCCAACCATGGCAAACACTTTTATTACGTATTATAGTAAAGGTACTACCTTTACTATAATACGTAATAATATTATCCTCAGACACAAACACAAATGGAAATCACCGGAAAAAGAAAAGCCCCCACACGTTGACTTTGAAACCCCAAGGAATGTTGATGTGCCTGAAGTAGTTTATAATGAAGAATATAGTGATGATCTTTTTGAAAAATGTGTAGAGTTTTGGAAGGAAAATCTTTTTGACAAGTATTTTTTTTGTAAGTATTTGCAAGTATTTGTTTTTGAAAAGTAAAATATCTACAAAACCTATTTAGAGACTAAAACTTCCATTCATGCCGGAATTCGAACCCGCGACCTCTGGCTATCCGTGCCAACGCTCTTTCCAACTGAGCTAATGGGTGACTCACCAGCATCAGTGAAATTTCGAACCTCTTTACAATATTCTCTGTATTACGTACAGGCTACGACATCTAGCTGAAGTGATTTGCATCACTTGCAGCCCCGAGTACCTACTTTGCAGTTAGGTTTTATATCGGAATGATATGTCGCTGTACCCACATGATTATATTATATAATATTATATATAGCCAGAGGTCGCGGGTTCGAATCCCGGCATGGGTGGAATTTTAAGCCTCTAAATAGGTTTTTTAAATTTGTCCTAAGCACGGGTTGGTGCATTAAAAATAATAATATAGTAAAATATCATTATCATAATGTAATATAGTTTTACTAAAACTATAAAAATCATTTTTTTCGCATTTTGACGTCTTTTGGAACTATAAAAAATTAGTTTTCCGGCAAATTAGTAGTTGTATTTTTATATTTAGGCACAACACATGATTCCCTAGTATTTGGATTGGATATTTTTAAAAGTATTTAGGTGTAATTTCGACGGCACGGGCGCACGAATACGAGCGGACTGAGTGAGCCAGACTGAGCGTGTTGTGCGATGACGTCACAGCGTAACCGGCGGCCCGCGTCGTACGGTTACAACTTGTTTTACTTCTAAATCGGAAACTAATTATCGTATCGAAATAATTCTTTGACTAATATTTTTTATTTTTGACAGAGAATATGTAGATATGTAGGTAATAATCAAAATTAGTTATTATTCTTCATTACGGGCTCAGATTGATACAATATAAATCAATAAACTTGAAGGTCTTTTGAGTTATCTTCATTGTTCCGCCATACGGACATTTTGGGCGATCAAAAATTCAAGTAGTTTTACAAAAAATCATCGCAACAAAAAAAGTACTCTAAAAATGACATGAATATCCCGGTCAGCGGTCGGTGACAAAGTAAACGATGGGCCACTGTGTAAACATGGATGGGCCACGCTACTACGCCACGTTTCCTTTGAAGCGTGCCCAAAAAACCGACAACTGTCCGATTGCGCGCCACGATAGGCAATCCGCTATTTTTAACTCTCTTTTCAAGTAAGTCTTAAAAGGTATATAACTCTTCCATTAGACCAAAAAATATTTTAGTATATTTTTTGAGGACCTAAATGCAAAATAAATATTTTAAAACTTTATTTTCCTAAACAGCCAAAAACGTAGTCAGCCATTTTTGTCTTTGGTTTGAAGTCCAAAAAATTGTAAACAAAGTTTGACATTCAATTTTCTAGCATAGCGAAATAACAACAACGCAACCATGATTTCATCGAATTTACATCCAAAATATTCGAGATTGAAAAAACACGTCAGTAAAGGCCCCAGGGAAGTTGTGGATTCGTGTACCCAGTGAAATTAACATTCGAAAAACTTGGTTCAAGCTTGCCAAAAGAGACCCCGACTCTTTATTAATTGAAACTCGGGTGTATTTATGTGAAGATCACTTTGATGTAAGTCCTATATCAATATAATCAATGTCCACTGGCTCTGGCTGAAACATGTTTTTTTACATACTTTAAAGGAAGGCCAATAAGACCAGATAAAGAATGTAAACAAAGTTTCAGGGGTTCAAAACATTTTTATTTGAATAAATTATTGTTATACAAATTTCGGATTCCCTATTCTAATTGCTATCATCTATATTAGTTAAACATTGAGTCACCGGAAGAGTACGGATCAGCCGTATTTATGACAAAATTATCCATACTATTATCAATCATGCTGTCAATATGGCTATAAAAATTGTCCTCGTATCACTTCGAACGCAATCTAAACAGGAATCAACTATTATAGTTCACAAAATGGCGGATGACACGAAATGTTGACAACTGCCGTACTGCAAGTTTTCCTGTACCACGAAATACGCAACGACAGCTGTCGTCTATCAAATGTCGCCATTACCGCATACGTGTGACAAGGACAGAGATAATAATCGCTCACTATCGCAATGTAACTTAGTAACGGTCCGTTTGTTTACATTCTTTATCTCGTCTCATTGGCCTTCCTTTAGATGCTTGGATAGCGTTTTCGCCGTTACGAATTAAACGAGGAAATTTTTTTTTACTTTGCAAATTTTGCAGCCATCCTGCATACTTACTTAGCAAAATCAATATATTTCGGTTTCTTACATTAAATAGGTACTATACTAAATATTCATTTATCGCGTCAAATTTGATACGTGTCAAATAGCGGATTGTCCGCCACTACATACTTTTGCCCCGTGTACACAGTGGCAATGACGAGCAGTGGGCCAGTGTGGGTCAATGTGTACTGAGGTCCTAATAATGACATGCCCTAAGCCGCAGACCCGTAGATAGAGTAGTTTTACTCCCTCTACGCGCAGACCACTACACTTTTGGTTGTACCCACTGACACAAGGAAATTATGCGGGTATCGGAACGCAAGGTGGTGCATTTACGAAGAAAGCTTAAGTGTGACTGCTAATTCTTTAGGTGAACGCTACACTTCAATATATATTGTGATAATTAACACGATATTTAATCAAGTATATTGAGCCGGATCACAGCACACCCTACACCAAAGATACGGATCGCGTCAGTATTAAAGCGTTTTTATATGAAGCAGACGTGATGAACCCTAGACAGAGCAAAATAAGAGCTTGTGTGGCGATAATTATATCCCAATCAACAAAAAAACGCGTAAAAAGAAAGCGTTGAATGAAAAATTGGCTACAAGAGAGAGCAATTTTTACACATTTGGAACTTATGGAAGGGATTCTAAGTTCAGTTTAAGCTCTTTAATGACAATCTTGTCGCCTGTCAATAATTCAGAAGCAGAAAAGGTGTCATAGACGTCGTTCATTGCTGCCGTCTCGCTGCGTACTGACGCGATCAATATTGACACGCAACACTACACGCAAGATAAATATCACGATCCAGGATCTTGGATCATATCACAAGGATTTCCGGAAATCCAGCGATAATTATTGTGATCCCTCAATACACTACCCTACACGTCAATAAATATTGTGATCCAACAGTTTATATTGACGGATCACGATATTATATATATATCGTGGAACTGCTACACGCAAGATATATAACTTGCGTGTAGCATTCGCCTTAGGATTTGGTGCCCAAAATCACCACAGCGCAGCATTCTTCGCTTTGTTCTGCCAAACAATTTTATTTTAAGCACTCCTCGGGTGGGACAAATATCGTCTAATAAGAGTGCTAGTACAGTTGTAACGTGCGGTTACGTATCCACTAATGTAAATAAAAATCATGATCTCATACTTATTGTATTTTCTAAGGTTAACACGAGCAGTAGACATAATTAAAACTGTTTTTATACGGATTTATGCTCGTTTCTTGTAAAAATGTAATAAACGAGCATAAATCCATATAAAAACAGTTCTCATACTTATTGTAAGACAAAACAGTTGCACTAAGTTGAAGCAAAATTGATTGACGCGCGGAATTTGTGGTGTGAATTAGCCACTTTACCTTTCAATTATAGACAATGCTAAATGCAATGCTTAATGTCACAGCTGCCACTCATTTTGCAGGGTTGCCAGGTCAATTCTTTTTCAGACACACAACCTCATATTTGACTCTGTACTTACCGTTGGAAAGAAGTCAATCCGGTCATCAAAAGTTGATTTTAATATTTTTTTGGAACACGCTGTTTTTAGCCGCGCTTAGTTATTAATTGCCTACCTACCTACCTGCAACTAAGAAGTTTAAGAAAATTCAGCCGCTCTCCGCGGCCCATTATGTGGTTCTTCTTAAATAAATTTTCAAGGGCTCTGGAAAAAGTGGGTATGGACCATAATCACTGTGGTCGTTATTTTTAGAGCCCGAACCTCAAAAGGTAACCCTTAAAGGATCAGTTGTTGTCCGTCCGTCCATCAAGATCAAGAAAAAGAAAGGCGTGAATTTATCGAGTTGAAATTAAAACAGCATAACGAACTGCCTCATAGTGTAGTAATTATGTGATTTGGAATCAAAACCCGAAATTAGTACATTTATATTGAAAAAGTACCTCTTAAGCTAAAACTAACGTTCGGACTTACCTTCTTAAGCACCACATATTATCAGCTTGATTCCGGATTCACTTACTTAAGCGAGTAAGTGAATCCGGGATAAATTAAGAACTTAATGTTTATTACCATATTATATAATATGAACTGTTGTGTATTGTATAGAGTGCACTCCGAAAATCACGCATAAACCTCCCAGGTCCTTGTGATTTTGATTTGTTTAATTTAACTATGTACACTTAGGTGCCTTAAATAAATGAAAAAAAAAGGTCTACAGTACCTTGTAGTTGTGAAAAATTCATACAAGATATCTAAGTTAATGCAAAAGCAAAGTTACGGCTGTTTATGCCACAAAAAAACGTATATTTTGACGCTCAAGGGAATCAAAATTCCTAGGACAATTCCCGTGGATCTAGAACTGTGAAATTTTGAGTATAGACTTTTACAACAAATACAGGTAAAAAACCTGTAATTACGTAAATACGGGTAGGCAGAGACAGGGTCTGCCACTTGTCACGATCTTGACAGATTCGCTTCATCAACGTTCATCAGTCGTTGCATGCACGCACGCTGGTTCCGGGTACTTTTTATTTTCCCCTTTGCTAATACATCCCCTATTTAGTCAATGAATGTCCACCTGGGACGTTCCTTACCAGCCCTTCCACTTATATTCGCAATATATATATTTGTTTCGTCAATCTTTCTTCCTTGATCCTATCCACATATCCAAACCAACGCAACATTTCTTCCCCAATTCTAGTCACTACATCCTCTGTCAGTCCACAACGTCCTCTAATCAGTCATGCAAAGTAACACTGCACATACTTCTCAAGAACCTCATTTCTAATGCATTAATTCTATTTTCTTGCTTCTTTTGCCACACCCAAGTCTTGCTATCATACATAGGTGTTGGGACCACCAGCACACCATTATGAATAGCCAATGGCTCTTGAAGATTTTTCGGCTGCAAACAATGGAGTGCAAGGCACCGTTTACACAATTTCCCGCTTTTACTCTTCTGTTTATATCACTTTCACACTTTCCATCCCTCATAAACAGGCTCCCTAAATAGACAAATTCTTTTACTTGTTCCACTCTTTCACCTCTCATCGTTATCGCACTCAGTCATTTCATCATATTTTTCAAAGAATACACTATTTTTATTTTTAATGCACTAACCCGTGCTAAGGAACAAATTTAAAAACCTATTTAGAGGCTAAAAATTTCACCCATGCCGGGATTCGAACCCGCTACTTCTGGCTATCCGTGCCAGCGCTCTTTCAACGGAGCTAATGGGCGATGTAAATACTTACCCACGTGTACGGAACCCTTGGTACGCGAACCCAACTCACACTTGACCGTTTTTTTTTTTTCGTATAGTCTCAACTTTCTCATAAGAAAGTTGTAATGATCGTTTACTCAACCATATAAAATTGTGTGATGCTATAAAAAATTAGAGCACCTTTTTTGTTGTTTTTCAAAGTACCTACGCTAACAAAAGTATGAAAATAGTAGAGGTCCTTCCTACCTATCTACGTTTCGGTTTCCAAACGAAACCCTCGCTCTCTCCTTAGTAGGTAGGTACCTATCGACTTGTTCGGCTCGGACGACGACATAAGTGGTACTGTGAGAAACAGGCTTTGGCTGGCAACATTGCATATTTATTTGTCATCATGGAATTTTGATGTCATCGAAGTTATCAAAAAATTACAAAAATTTTACAAGCAAATTCATGTACACATTCTTCTTTTGATTAAAATTAATATTATAGGCTGATCCTTGTTTCGTTACATAATTTGCAGTGGAACTATGACTCATTAGTAGCCGATTTCGTCACAATTTCGTAACTTTGAAAACGAACGTCATAATTGTTCCTCTGATTATCAATAGAGCGTAAAATATATTATGCGTTTCACTGGTGAGCAAGGCTATTGCTCAGTTATTCAGCGCCGCCCGTAGCGTTTACACCTATAGTTTACGGTCTGGAACGAATAAAAATAAATTGTGCTTGCAATTGGTGTGAACAGTGTGATAGATAAACTGTCCAGTTATCCTTGTACAGAATTTTGTAGTGTTTTTTCGTAATTACTTCACGAATTAAAGTGTCACGATGCTGAAGAGTGCATCTAAGGTGACTATAAACACAGGAAACGTGCTAAACTTGATTGACGTGAAGAAAAAAGCTGGACAAAATGTGTCTGAAGAGGTTAGTCTCATCTTTTACTATTTAGGCTAGTCAGTAAGTGCTTGTATTATTTATTTTAAAACTTTTTGGGTTGCTGAAGCTCGTTTCTCAACTGGTTAAATTATATAAGTACCTTTGAAAATATTTTGGCAATGATTAATTTTAAAATTTCTTCTGAAAACCTGAAAGGTACTGCTATGGGCAAAAATTTGATCTATATCTTAATGCATGCATATAACAATCTAGAAAATTTTATGTTTAATGTCCTTATAATACTGTTCCTGATTGCAGTTGTTTTCAAATAAGTGATTTCTACCGTGTTTTCTATTGAATGATAATGATTATCATAATAATGCTGAGTTTCTGATAGTCTTAGAAACAATCACTCTCCTGAGTGTTAAATTTTTTTATAATATTCATTGAATACAAAATTCATCTCTTCAGTCTCAAATTTATAAAATAATTCCTACTTAACACTCCATAAAATACTTACTTTAACGCTGACATTTAGCAGTAATGTTGACTGTTATTACTGCATTGTATTACGTCACTTGTGCTTCCTGCTGCAAAACATAATATAGAACACCTCTCTATCATGTGCGAAACAATTTTCCGGAGAAAACAAAATAAAAGAGACATTTTGCACATGAAAAATGGTTCTTATGTGTCATGTCTGATGTCAGAAGAATCAACCTTACCTAAACAAATTGATCATTATACATAAAATACCTAAGAACCACTCTACATTTTATTTAGATACTGACTTGTAAACCTCATACAGAGTTATAAATTAAATGCGTCTAATCACAAAAATTTTTTAGGTAAAATCTAATCACCTTAAATTCCAAAGTTTTACTTAGTAAATAATTGTGATTATATGAGTTTAATATATAACATTATAAGTATAAGCTAGTAAAAACAGTTAAGTCTTATTAATATCTCTTACAATTAATAAAAGAGTGTCTACTTTAATAAAACATAGTTGGGTTGGTTACCCCATAATGCAAGAATAACTAGAGTGATTTCAAGATTTATTGGACTATTTTCCTCACGAAATAACAGAATAAGTATTAAAATATGACAAAAAAAATCATAAAAAAATTGTTGATTCTGCATGTTATGGTAGGTACCTGTTGTGGAGTTTACTATTTTTCTATTTTTATGATTCAAGACATTATTTACAGATTTATTATGAATGCAGATTCCATGCAATAAATCTTTCAAACATAAAATTTTGATACCTATAGCAATATTTTCTCATTCGCGATCTGTTTATCACACATTACTTGTGCTCAAGAAAGAAAAGTGTTAATTTGCTTAAAAAGCCTCGTTCAATAACAACAGGTGGTCTGTAGTCGGTAAATAAAGGGACTCGTCAGATATATAAACCGTATCCTTCATTATGAGGTATGGCTTTATTTTCGTTAAGATTGTCAACACATAGATCACACAATTTTTATTTTTAATGCACTAACCCGTGCTAAGGAACAAATTTAAAAGCCTATTTAGAGGCTAAAAATTTTACCCATGCCGGGATTCGAACCCGCAACCTCTGGCTATCCGTACCAGCGCTCTACCAATTGAGCCAATGGGCGACTCACGGTATCAGTGAAATTTCGAACCTCTTTACAATATTCTCTGTATTACGTACAGGCAGCGACATCTGACTTAAGCAAATTGCATTACTTACAGCCCCGACTACCTACTTTGCAGTTAGGTTTAACATCGGAACGATATCACTGTACCCACATGATTACACAATTTTTATTTTTAATGCACTAACCCGTGCTAAGGAACAAATTTAAAAACCTATTTAGAGGCTAAAAATTTCAACCATGCCGGGATTCGAACCCGCAACCTCTGGCTATCCGTACCAGCGCTCTACCAATTGAGCCAATCCGATGTTAAACCTAACTGCAAAGTAGGTAGTCGGGGCTGTAAGTAATGCAATTTGCTTAAGTCAGATGTCGCTGCCTGTACGTAATACAGAGAATATTGTAAAGAGGTTCGAAATTTCACTGATGCCGTGAGTCGCCCATTGGCTCAATTGGTAGAGCGCTGGTACGGATAGCCAGAGGTTGCGGGTTCGAATCCCGGCATGGGTGAAATTTTTAGCCTCTAAATAGGTTTTTAAACACATAGATCACCTATTTTGGCGACATTCTCTGTCTATATCATTTCTCCCCGGCTCTTCCAGTTATGCTTATTTGATAAGTCTTTACAACGTGATAAATTGAATATAGTTGAATTTTTAGCCAAAGATCTTGGTATTTGTCCATAATGTTGATTAAAACGTAACCACCATGTCATGACATACTATCTCTAATCATTGATTAACCGTTCAAGATTTCGTACTGAATAATAATAATATTTAACCTTCAACATACCTTTGCCGCATTGATGTTGAATTGAAAATCGTTCAACAGTAAGTTAAGTAGTATTCATTTGGGAAACAATAACAGCTAACAGCGAATTACGTAAGCTATCACATGGTAACACGGCAAAGACGTAAATACATAATAACTTATTAAAATTATGACAAATAAGGTATGAGGACATATACATCATGAATTTTATGTTTATTAAATGGAAAGCAAAATAGGCGACGGTGGTGTAGTTATTGGTTTGCAATGAAATATCCGCACCTTAATGTGGTAAACAGCAACAATGAATAGGGGGAATTTTACAGGCACATGGCATACTCAGACAACGTATTGGATCCTTGAAAGAAAGAAAAATAATTTATTGCCTCAAGCTGACAATCTCCGAAGGGGGTACGCTTATCAAGACTGTGGTCTAAAACGGCTCTGGTTAATTGTTAAAGATGTTAAGATGAAGATAAGTTCCGTATGTCTGTCATTTACTGTCATACACTTCCCGCGGTTGACTGGCAATGGTCCGCCGCATTACCATTAAAATGTTTACTTATCCTATTATAAATGTGGAAGTTTGCGAAGATGTGTCTATGTTTGTCGACTCAATGACGCCATAACGCCTTAACGGAGTTACATGAAACTTGGCATGCATATAGACAAATATCGTAATTGAGACATAAGATATTTGATGTCCCGGTTCCAGTGGGATAATATTTAATTGTTACTATGACTTTTTTCAAGCTAAACTCTTCAAAATAATTTTTCTGTGACGCCAGCTAGGTACCTAGCGTGCCAAAATGTCCATAGGTCTTATATAGTATCTTAAACACACAACTAAAAAGAACGATCGCCGCTAACAAATAAACCAAATAGTTTTTCGAGAGGGGCTATACAGCTAGATGAAAATGTAAAGTACTTTAAAAAAAGGAAGTAGTGTTCACATACCCATTGTAGTGTTGTAAAACTTTTATAAATAATAAAACTGGAACGACTTCAACTTTTTGCTTTATTTAAGGTGTTTGTATATTTAATTTATAATATATTAACAGAAAACTGGATAAAACGGAATAAGCAGGTAAAAATAGTCAGGTCTAGTCAAGATGTAGAGTAGTAATGCTGATAATTGTCGGTAGTTGTGTTATTTATACATATGTAGGTAGATGAGTTTCGTGTGAATACACCAGTTCAATACCTTACATGTTGTTTGATTGACGCGTGTCCCTGCCCACCCTCTTAACATGGCGCAGCTGGCTTAGAAAGAGCTTAAAAACGTTTACGAAAGTCGTAGTACAGTGTAATAATCTGTAGTGCGTACAGATATAATACAAAGACAATTCAGATCGGGACTAAAAGCTAAATCGAAACGATGGAATCTATCTTGGCACCTCCACCGCCATTTTCCTTTGTGAACAATTTAGATAGTGTGACCTCAGGGAATTTGTCAAAAGAATGGGAGAAATGGAAAAAATCTTTTTTGATTTATCATGAAGCGTGTGAACTAAAAAATAAAGAAAAAAATGTACAGGTGAACATTTTGTTACATGTGATTGGTGAGCAGTGCCGGGAGGTTTATGAGCAATTTAATGAAACATTCATGGATTTACATAGTCTTCTAAAAAAGTTTGATTCTTTCTTTTTGCCCAAAAAGAACTTGACAATAGAAAGACACCGCTTTTTTACCAGAGATCAGCGGGACAGCGAATCGATTGAGCAATATTCGTTTGAATTAAAAAAACTAGCGTTGAACTGTGAATTTAAAGAGCTCTGTGATGAATTAATTAAAGATAGATTAATTTGTGGCATAAAAGAAAGTTCATTACGCGAGCGTTTATTGCGTGAACCGGACTTGACTCTAAAGAAAGCACTAGAAATTTGCAATATTGCGCAGATATCAAAATTACAAGCTGGAACAATTAAGAAGGAGTACGCGGAGCATAAGGCATTCAACGTTAACATAGAAGGGTTGAATAGTTCAGAAACAGAATCTGAAGATACAAACAATCAAGCATATTGTCATTGGGTGGCTCAGCGGGTTAGAGGAACGTCAACATCTCGTGGCACTGGAGCGAGAGCGATGATGTGGACGCGGCCAACAGGACCTGCGCACCCGTCAGTGCAGCGTGCGCCGCCAGTGCAGCGCGGTCAGCCGCCGCCGCCACCGAACCCGCCGCTTCGGCGAGGATCGCCGCAATATCAACAACAATATAGTGCTCGTGAAAGTATGTGCGTGTCGTGTGGAAGGTCACATAATAGATATCCGTGTCCAGCGACTGGACGACAGTGTTTAAGGTGCAACAAATACAACCATTTCGCTCGGATGTGTAACCCCAATGTGTACGAGATGTACGTAGAGGAGGAAGCCGCTGATCAGGTGATCTATTCATTTAATACAAGTTATAGTGACTGGTCTACAGTTTTGAGCATAAATGGTAGCGACATTCGCTTTAAGCTTGACACAGGGGCTGACGTGAATGTTTTGCCGCTTAGTTTCTTAAAACAAATTGACATGTCTGAGAGAGAGTTACTTAAATGTACCTTCAAATTGCGAAGTTACTCAGGCGGAGATATTAAAGTACTTGGAAGCTGTAACTTGAAGGTTCAATTCAAAAATACATTTTACATTTTAGAATTTGTAATAGCAGATGTGTCTTCTCCACCAATTTTGGGTAGATACTCGTGTGAGGAGCTGAACATGGTGAAATTAGTTTTGGCAGTTAGCGAAAACAAAAGTGAGCTCAAAGATACTATTTTATTACAGTACCAGGATGTTTTCGATGGAATGGGTTGCATACCAGGGGAGCATACAATACAGGTGGATAGTAGTGTTAGGCCGATTGTACACGCACCTAGAAAATTACCTGTAGCATTAAAAGACAATATAAAGAAAAAACTAGATGACATGGTTGCACAGGGAATACTTTCCAAAGTAGAGGGCCCAACCGATTGGGTGAACAGCATGACAGTAGTTAAAAAGGCTAATGGGGATCTTAGAATATGCTTAGATCCTCAAGAACTAAATAAGGCCATAAAAAGGGAACACTTTAGATTACCGACCTTAGATGAAATTACAGTAAATCTAGCAGGGTCTAAGATATTTAGCACTGTAGATGCAAAACAAGGATTCTGGCAGCAAAAGTTACATCCAGATTGTACACATTTGTGTACGTTTAATACACCTTTCGGTAGGTACAAGTTTTTACGATTACCTTATGGAATTACTTCGGCTTCCGAGGTATTCCATAAGAAAATGTATGAACAATTTGATGATATACAGGGCGTTTGTTTGTTCGTAGACGACTTATTAATTTACGGTAAAACAAAAGAAGAACATGATCAGACATTAAAGAAAGTTTTAGATAGGTGCCGAGAGATTAATTTAAAATTAAATAAGAATAAATGCAAATTTGGTCTAACAGAAATTACATACTTAGGTCACAAGATAACGGGGGAAGGTATTTACCCAGATGAATCACATACATCAGCAATCAGAAACATGCCATGCCCACAGAACAGTAAAGATTTAGAAAGATTTTTAGGATTAGTCAATTATGTTGGTAATTTTATTCCAAACCTGTCACAAAAAACACATGTACTCAGAATATTGCTAAAGAAAGAAACTGAATGGCATTGGTCAATTGATCACCAAAGAACATTTGACAAATTAAAACAGTGCTTGGTAAGTGTACCAGTACTTCAGTATTACACATTGAATAAGCCTGTTGTAATTTCAGTCGACGCGAGCAAAAACGGGTTAGGAGCCTGTTTGATGCAGGATTGTTTGCCTGTATCTTATGCATCACGATCTCTCACTAAAGCGGAAGAGTCTTATGCGCAAATAGAAAAAGAGCTGCTGGCATGCGTTTTTGCTTGTGAAAAATTCTATACATATATCTATGGCAGGGGTGACGTAACCATAGAAACTGATCACAAGCCTTTAGTAAGCATTATTAGCAAACCAGTAGCATCTGCACCGGCGAGATTACAAAGAATGCTATTACGTTTACAACCGTACAGTTTTAAATTAATATACAAGCCAGGAAAGTACTTGTATGTCGCTGACGCACTATCACGGGCGGTGGAACCGGTTAGCGACATCGACAGCTGTGGTGATAGTTCAATAACAATCCCGCGCGATTATCTAGAAGCGCAGGCGCAAGTATGCGCAATATCTGCCAGCAATCCACTCACAGATACACATTTTACGCGTATACAGAAAGAAACCGAAAAAGACACAGAGTTACAAGTTATAGTAAAGTACATAAAGGAGGGATGGCCACTACATAAACACTTATTATGTGGTGAAGCTATGCCCTACTGGAATTACAGAACGGATTTATCAGTTGCCTACGGATTGGTGTGGAAGAATAATAGGGTTGTTATTCCTAAATCAATGCGTACGGACATGCTTAAAAAAGTACATGTAGGTCACCTTGGTATTGAGAAGTGTAAATTAAGATTACGAGAGACAATGTTCTGGCCGAATGTAACATCTCAATTAGAAGACCTAATTAACAACTGTCAAGCTTGCCTAACATATAGAAATCAAAATAGGAAGGAGACTCTCATTCCTCACGAGGTTCCCCAAAGAGCTTGGTCAAAAATAGGTACAGATATTTTTCACTTTGACGGCAATATTTATTTAATTGTCATTGACTACTATAGTAAATATATAGAAGTGGCAAAGATAAATTCACTAACGTCTGAGTGCGTAATTAATGAATTGAAAAATATATTTAGTAAACAGGGTATACCGGATGTGGTGATGTCTGACAACGGTCCAGAATACAGATCACAATGTTTTCAGCAATTCTCTAATGACTGGAACTTTGAGCATGTGACTTCATCACCTCGATACCCACAGTCTAACGGTCAGGCTGAACGCGCAGTGCAAATAATAAAAAATATCCTAAAGAAAACACGCATTGAAAAAACTGACTTCAGATTAGCTATACTAGAATACCATAATACACCTATAAGTAGTACTTTGCCTTCTCCATCAGAACTACTCAATAATAGAAAGCTCCGAAGTATCATACCATGTCAACCAAAACTACTACACCCTAAGATACATCGTAACGTGAAGCAAGAACTACAAAGTCGACAAGAAAGGCAGAAACAGCACTATGATCGAGGTGCCCGAGACATGTCACCATTACGAACAAACCAGAAAGTTAAAGTTAGAGTAGATGGGCGCTGGGTAAGTGGCACGGTACGAGCTCTAGTAGGTATTAGGTCATACTTAATATCGATAGATAAGGGTGGAAGTTTAGTACGCAACCGCAGACATTTAATTGTTGATTCGGAGCTACGCCCGGACTTCAGTGAACAAAACTCTGACATGCTACCTTATGACGATATTATGCCGAGTAAAGAAATCAGTGGATCACCGTTTTCAGCTCCTCAGCGAATTAGTCCTCAGCCTCCGTCTCAAGCGCTCCCTCTTAATCAGCCGACCACTAATCAATACATTACTCGTTCCGGCAGAATAGTGAGACCTCCTGATCGGTGGAGCTACCAATAAACCTACTGGCCTAGATGGAAGAAGAAACCATAAATTTATCAATAAGCTAATTTAAATTATATTCTATAAAAAAATATAATAATAATACCTACCTGAAAAGTTTAATGTAATTGGGTTTGTGTTAATTAAGATACGTACCTAAGTTGCAGGCAGTATAATAATAAATGTAAATAGGCATGCACAAACTTTATAATTATAGGAATGTAGCTGTAAAATCTAATGTAGGTAATCTATTCAAGGTTACTTACTAAACTCGTAAGGTTAATAGCCTAGCCAAATGCAATAGACACCTGTAACGACACAAATTAATGCATTTATAGAAATAAGTTGCTAGCTATTAATGTGTGATTTGTTTTTCGCAATCGTTTGATTATTTTGCATAATTAGTACAGTTTATTTATTAAGTTCAGAAAACCTGTGAGAAGTAGGCATTTTGTTAGTAATAGTCCACTTCGTTATGAATTGAATTTAGATATATTTGTTAGCATGTAAGGGAAGCGGCATACTGCGTACTATACCTTATGTTTAGTACTGGTGGTTTACTTTAAGATTGAAACTATTTTTTTTTCTTTTTTGAAAGGGGGTTGTCGGTAGTTGTGTTATTTATACATATGTAGGTAGATGAGTTTCGTGTGAATACACCAGTTCAATACCTTACATGTTGTTTGATTGACGCGTGTCCCTGCCCACCCTCTTAACAATAATCAGGGAAATCTCGAAAATGTGTGACATAATTTTTATTTTTGAAAATGATAATGTAGATAGAGAAGAAATCTAAAAAATGGTGTAAAGAATAGAATAGAAAAACATTTATTCAAATACCACAACACACATGAAAACTAAAAAATAGTAACATGGCCAGTAAAAGAACACACTTAAGGTAAGAAATACCAATAATTACAGAAATTTAATAAAGTAAATACATACAGACAAAGTGAGCTTAGCTGGTGGAGGAGCTGTGTGTCATGGTACCAGAAAAGGTTCTAGACTCAGCATATGTCCCAGGTTGTCAGTGGACAACCAGTGACGCTGGTATTCTGGTAAAGAGGCTTGCACCGTTACACCATATAAGATTACAATTGCGATAGCATAAGGTTTGACGAACTAACAATCCGACCTCAGCTTTCAGAGTCCCTCAAGCTGACCCTCTCAGAATGGGGATCCCTGAACAAGACTGTGGTCCAGAACGGAACCCGGGCGGGCGAGTTGCCGCCGCAGACCTCGCGCCAACAGTCCAGCTACATGGTGGTGGCCACGACTGACGCGCCAACTGCCGTTATGAATATCACGAGGTTAGTTATGATCCATTATGTCACGAAAAGAAGGAATACTATGAATGAATCGATGGTTGCGTCTAAGGGGCAGTCCACGACACATGTGCTGTTCTGAATATCACGAGGTTAGTATAAATCCATTCTGTCATGAATAGTAGGAAGGCTCCGAAGGAATGGAATGAATGGTTTCGTCTAATGGAAAGTCCAGAAAAGAGCTGCTGTTCTCATTATAACGAGGTTAGTTATAATCCATTCTGTCATGAATAGTAGGAAGGCTCCGAAGGAATGGAATGAATGGTTTCATTTAAGAGAAAGTCCACAAAAGAGCTGCTGTTATGAATATCACGAGGTTAGTTATGATCCATTCTGTCATGAAAAGTAGGAATGCTACAAAGGGATGGAATGAATGGTTTCGTCTGATGGAAAGTCCAGAAAAGATCTGCTGTTATGATTATCACGAGGTTAGTTATAATCCATTCTGTCATGAATAGTAAGAAGGCTCCGAAGGAATGGAATGAATGGTTTCATTTAAGAGAAAGTCCACAAAAGAGCTGCTGTTATGAATATCACAAGGTTAGTTATGATCCATTCTGTCATGAAAAGTAGGAATGCTACAAAGGAATGGAATGAATGGTTTCGTCTAATGGAAAGTCCAGAAAAGAGCTGCTGTTATGATTATCACGAGGTTAGTTATAATCCATTCTGTCATGAATAGTAGGAAGGCTCCGAAGGAATGGAATGAATGATTTCATTTAAGAGAAAGTCCACAAAAGAGCTGCTGTTAAGAATATCACGAGGTTATTCTGTCATGAAAAGTAGGAATGCTACGAAGGAATGGAATGAATGGTTTAAGAGAAATTCCACAAAATAGCTGCTGTTATGAATATCACGAGGTTAGTTATGTTCCATTATGTCACAAAAAGAAGGAATTCTAGAAAGGAATGGAATGAATGGTTTTGTCTAAGGGAAAATCCACATAAGAAACCACAGATTGTTTAAACTGCCTCTGAGGAGTGTTTGAGAGGAATTGTGTTTTTATAAATAAGACAGTTAATGTGTAGTTTCTTTGAAGCTTCTTCTTTACATAATCTTTTAATTATACTTAAATAACCTAACAAAAAGATGTCATGCAACGACAAATGAACCTTGATGAAGTGAAGGTGATCTGTCAGGATCGTGGCAAGTTGCAGTTCCTGGTCTCTGCCTACCCCTATAGCATACTCCTGAGTTTATGATTCGTTTGTAGAAACTAATGATTTTGACGTCCATGAAGTAAATATTTTGATTTAATAATGAATAAAATATTTGTACCTTGTTGTAGCTCGATTTCGTCGACCGTTACATTTGTTTGTTAAGATAACGTAGGTACAGTAAAGTTACGTAAAGTTTAAATATGCCGTTGACGTTACCTACAGATACTTTTGTGCGAGTTTAAAAGAAGGAAAAAACAGACATAACAATAACATACAGAACAGAAAAAAATAAACAGATACAACCTGTTAGCTTTAAGAAAATGCCCGAGGTATATTCTAAATGCTAACAGACTGTATGGCGAACGCTACACGTCAATATATATTGTGATAATTAT
The DNA here is from genome assembly GCA_934045075.1 of Yponomeuta sedellus. NCBI lineage: Eukaryota > Metazoa > Arthropoda > Insecta > Lepidoptera > Yponomeutidae > Yponomeuta > Yponomeuta sedellus. The sequence goes on along the minus strand of OW203744.1, from coordinate 9,913,035 downwards.
CACGATATTTAATCAAGTATCTTGAGCCGGATCACAGCACACCCTACACCAAAGATACGGATCGCGTCAGTATTGAAGCGTTTTCATATGAAGCAGACGTGATGGACCCTAGACAGAGCAAAATAAGAGCTTGTGTGGCGATAATTATATATTAATCAATAAAAAAACGCGTAAAAAGAAATCGTTGAATGGAAAATTGGCTACAAAAGAGAACAATGTTTACACGTTTGTATTTATTGGACGATTTTTGCCTTCACAATGAAATGGACGGGATGGATGAACTTATGGAAGGGATTCTAAGTTCAGTTTAAGCTCTTTTAAGACAATCTTGTCGCCTGTCAATGATTTAGAAGCAGAAACGGTGTCATAGACGTCGTCCATTGCTGCCGTCTCGCTGCGTACTGACGCGATAAATATTGACGCGCAACACTACACGCAAGATAAATATCACGATATCAGATCACAAGGATTTCCGGAAATCCAGCGATATATATTGACGGATCACAATAAATCTCTTGCGTGCAGCATTCGCCTATCTGTTTTATTTTTTTCTGTTCAGAATGTAATACAGATGTAAGAAAAAACAGAATGTAAGTCTCTGCTACGGTAGTTCCAGCCTACAACTATTTTATTCAATATCATTTCCCAGGCCACATGACGACGTCCAAAACAAAATGGCGGAAGAGGAGCGCAAGAACTTGAAAATAGGCGTGAAGATATTCATCAACGAAGACAGCACGGAAGCGCTCACGGAGTGTCTGGATAGTGGTGAGAAAGACTTCATCATCATCATCATCAACCCATTATGTCCCCACCGAGGTGCACGGGTCTCTTCCCTGAGGAAGGTATAGGCCATACTCCACCACGGGGGCCAAGTCCGGATTGGTGGAGGCTTACAAGACTATTGGCAGGTCTTACTGTCAGAAGTTTTCAAGCCGCCTTAAGGCCTCTGACTTGGCTTAACGACTGCCATTACATGACAGCCGGCACCAACGGCTTAACGTATCTTGCGCAGCACGGAATGGAACGCTTGGATGAATACCACTAGCGGTAGTCACTGGACGGTCAACCATCCTGCACCTGACCGCCATGTTGTTGCTTAGTTCAAGTGATTGATTCCCATCACCCGGTTCGCCTAGGCCACGAGCGCATCAGTCTACCACCGATATATTTGGCTCTCACTAGCTTTGCAAAATTAGTCTTACTACCAAAAGTGGGTAGTAAGGTATTGCTACTGTATTGTTTTACCTAATTCGTCATTACGTTATTATTATCAATGACATAAGTACAATTTTATGAAGTTGTGTGCAAAACAATGAAATCTCTGTCAGAATAGATAACTTATCAAATCAGTCGCGGCATTCAGTCGGTAGGTAAATAACTTGGTATAATAATGACTAGCTACTGTCCACGGATTCGTTCGCGGATAAATTTTATATGTATTTTTCCGAGATATAAAATTGCATATGTGCTATTCCAGGCTGTAATCTATCTTTGTGCCGAATTTCATGCCATTACGTGTAGCCGTTGTGGGTTGATCGAGTAACGACATCCATACATACAAACTCTTACATATATATTATTAGAAAGATCTAAATTACTCTTAGTAAAGTAGTAGTCCTATAAATACAAATACTTTGGATAGTGACACAAGTTTTATTGGATGTAACAGAAATCTTACGGCCCTACTGTCAGAAGTTATCAAGCCGCCCATAAGGCCTCTGGCTTGACGACTGCCATTTCCTGACAGCCGGCACCAACGGTTTAACGTGCCTTGCGAAGCACGGAAACGCTCGGAAAAAAAGTCACGGGACGGTCACCCATTCTGCAACTGACCGCGCCTATTGTTGCTTAACTCAAGTGATTGATTCCAATCACTCGGTTCGACTAGGCCACGAGCGCATTGCTTTATTGATACTGAATTAATTTTTCCTTTCTTAGTTTTCCTGGCGCTCCATACGGACTACATCGACAACGTGACACTGGCGTACAACCCCGATTTGGACCGGAAAGAAAACATCACCGATCTCAAGAATAACTACAAAAACAAGGCCTCTCCCATATCTCTGGGTTCCGACGTCGGTGAGAGCAATATTATATTTTATTATTTTTTATTTATTTCTGACGGCCGCGGTGGCGCAGCGGTTTGGCACGCTGACTGTAAAACGGAAGGCCTCGGGTTCGATCCCCGGCCGGGTCAAACTAGGAAACGAACTTTTCTATTTTTTCTCGGGTCTTGGATGTTATCTATGTATTTATTGTATTAAAACTATCGTCGAGTTGGTACCTATAACACAAGTCATTTAGTTGTACTTAGTATAGGGCTAACGAGATCTGTGTAATATATCCATGAATATTAATTAATTAATTTATTATTTATTCTTTCCTTTTTTTCTTGTGATCTGTCTTCAGTTAGATAAAAATTTAGCGAAGAACGTATTTGTTAGATGTCGTCCAGGCCGTTTCTAACATTTGAGAGATATTAATTAATAATTTAAAGGAATAAAAATCTGTAACAAATGTACAATTATACTATAATAGTATAGCCCAAAAACATTATACGTATGTATTATATTAAAAATATGTCGTGATGTCAAAAAGCGTTTTTAATGTAAAATGTGTATTTCTTATACTAATGGGCTCTTACTAATAAACACCATATAAGCCTGGTATAGTTACACAGTATTTTGTTCACGTCGTTTGAATCTAATTTTCAGTTGGAAGAAAAGAGACAAAACACTGCACATTTATACAATACTTACACCAAGTTTATTAGTATGGCTGTATATGTATAATTTTAATGATAATTGTCGTGCTGTGTAAACTGCTCTTGGGTTGCAGCCTAGTTCACGACCTAGTTTATATAGTACAAGTAGTCTTCTTCGACGAGGGTCCTTCGACTTTCTTCTTCCAGAAAAATAAATAAATAAGGAAATTCCGGGCATACTACATCTTGCTAAACGAATTATCACTTGTACTTAATACAGAGAATAGTGTAGAGGTTCGAAATTTCACTGATGCCGGTGAGTCGCCCATTAGCTCAGTTGGCACGGATAGCCAGAAGTCGCGGGTTCGAATCCCGGCATGGGTGGAATTTTTAGCCTCTAAATAGGTTTTTAGAATTATCACTTCGTTTGTTTGACTTATAACGTTCAATAAGTCGCAATTTCTGCGCTACTTTGAATAAAACCACATTTCAATGATTCGAACCCGGATAAAATAACATGACTTTTTGTCGGAAAAGTCCGACTAGGATTCGCTCTGTCAATAAATAATAATAATGTTTAGTGCTTACGAAGGTTTAAGAATTCCTTCCTAGCGTGCGTTGACAAGCTACCGTATTGAAAGGATTTGCCAATCAGTGATAGGGACTCGGTGATTGTTGCCCAGGGCGTGCCAGGCGTGAGTACATCGTTTGGGGGGGGGGGGGGGGTCGTTTCAAGCACCCTAATAACTCAAGACGATTATAACTTTATAACTAATAGCCGATGCCTTAAATTTCAGCACGGGTTTCGAACTCCGAATCAGACGCGGACAGTGAAGCTGACGCCCGCAAGTGTGAGAAGATCCTGCCCGGCATAAAAGTTCTCTGGGCATTACTGGAAGACTACGTAAAACAAGGTAATATCTCTTATTTCAGTCTGTATTTTGGTGATTGGGTCCGTGACAAGACAAATATATTTTTTATTGCTATTGCCAAACCGCACATTATGGATATCGAACACACACAACAGGTGAAACCAGGATTTATTATAATTATTTGAAATAAAATGATTACTCGAAACGAACGATCATAAGTGTATACTTAAGGTACACCCAATTTAGAAAAATTACAACTTAGAATGAATTAAATTGATTCTGTTACGATCCCAAAATTCTCTGTAATTTCCAAGAAATTTAAAGATAGAGATAGAGAACAAAGGTAATTTTATTAGAATTTTTTTATGCCAAAACTAGGTTGGAATTACTTTAAATTTTAAGGTAATAAATAGCTCAAAACCTTCTGTGTTAAATGTATGCTAGTGCATGCTAATTAATTATTCTTTAACTTCCTCAACAAATTTAACTACTTAGTTTTATTTCATTCGTTTATTAAGAAAAATTAACAGATGTAGTAAGTAATTAATTGATCATCTTGTCAACAAGTCAAAACTAAAATAACAATTACATGCTGCATGTATGCGGAAGCCAGTTTTTATACTGACAGGCTCTATGTCAGAGAATCGCGCGAATAGTAAAACGTAGGACTTGTCTCGAACACGCAGGTCGCGTGAACCAGCTGGGCGTGGCCGACGTTGGCGGTGGCTGCCTCCGCAAGCTGCACGCGTGGTCTCGGGTCCGGCCGGCCATCGCGCAGATCAACTTGGCCTCGTGCTGCGTCGTGCCGCCCACGCTGCACGCCTTCTGCCGTGCCAACGATGTTCAGCTGCTGACTCACTCTGATCCCCCAGGTGTGATACCTATTTCTCCCTCTAGTGACATTCAGGCGCCGTAGGCTTGATTCTCTCTGTTGACATTCTACCGCCAAACGCTCACACTCTAGCAACATTCGCTGACTCACTCTGACCGCCACGTATGATAACTATTTTTCTCTCTAGTGACATTATAGTGCCAAACGCTCACATTCTAGCAACATTCGCTGACTCACTCTGACCGCCAGGTGTGATAACAATTTCTCTCTCTAGTGACATTATAGCACCAAACGCTCACTCTAGCAATATTCGCTGACTCACTCTGACCGCCAGGTATGATAACTATTTCTCTCTCTAGTGACATTATAGTGCCAAACGCTCACACTCTAGCAACATTCGCTGATTCACTCTGACTCTCGGCTATGATAACTATTTCTCTCTCTGGTGGCGTTCTGGCGCCAAACGCTCACACTCTAGCAACATTCGCTGACTCACTCTGACTCCCGGGTACGATAACTATTTCTCTCTCTAGTGACTAGCGCCAAACGCTCACACTCTAGCAACATTCGCTGACTCACTCTGACTCTTTCTCTCTCTAGTGGCATTCTAGCGCCGTGGGCTTGATTCTCGCCAGTGACATTCTAGCGGTAAACGTTCACACTCGAGCAACATTCGCTGACTCGCTCTGACCCGCCAGTTATTATAACTAGTTCTCTCTTGAGTGACATTCTAGCGTCGCAGGCTGCCGAAATTGTAGCGCCACTCGCTCACACTCTCTACTGACCTTCTAGCGCCAAACGCCCACACTAGAGACATTTTAGTGCCGCAAGCTTGACTCTCCAGTGAAGCGCCGCAAGAGGACTCTTTCTAGTGATTCTAGTGCCGCAGGTAAGTTACAGAAGTACCAAATATACACAAAAAAACCATAAAATTTGGTGCAGCTATTTTAGAAGGGATCGATCGATAACAAATCCGGTGAAGTGAAAAAGCCGGTGAAAGCACACTTTTATATTAATTCTATTTTGCTGTGTGGTGTCAGCCTAGAGAATAGCACCAACCCAAATTCTTCCCGAGGGTGTCGTAAAAGGCGACTAAGTGACTCAAACCGGAGGGTGGGCAGCAGCGCCCCCTGCAGTACAATTCTACCAAACTGCGATCCCCAACCCGCATGCCCAGCGTGGGGATTATGGGCACTACCCCCTAATGATGGCACAACCTTGCGCTCCTTAGGGGAAAGCTATGTCCAGCAGTGGACTAATATAGCCTGAAGAACAAGAAGAAGAATATTAATTCTTATATCGTCTCTTCCCAGACCTACTCTCAACGACGGCAGCCAAGACCCTCAGCGAGTTGGGAATCGGGTGTCACAACCTGGACTGGTGCGCGCGTTACCAGGTGCACATCAAGTGCCGCGGAGTGCTCGCGCTCAAGGGTTACGTGTGTAAGGCCACAGTCAACGATTCGGAGACGGATCCGGGTAAATTGTAAGCGGTAAAGGGTTAAATGAGCAATAGGGGTGGGTTTTTGGCTAGGTCGTAAAATGTATGCGTTATAAATTCAGCGATCGCTTGTTGAGCTATTTCTGGGGCGAAGTGGAGGGTAGTTTTTATTTTCTCGCGCTTATGTAGTATTCTGAGGCTACAGTTGACGATTCGGAGATAGATCCGGGTAAAATTGTTAACGGTAAAGGGTTGAACAAGCAATAGCGTGGTTTTTTAGCTAGGTCGTAAAGTGTTTTTTTATGTAACTTATAAAGGTCCCACTGCAAACGTCCCACAGGCCTTCTCTCAGAGTATGCGTTAAACATTCAGACGAAAACAAAATGGCGACCATTATTTTGACGTTCATCGCCATTTTGTTAATTATTGGGCTCGCCATTTTGTTTTTATTATTGGGCTCGCCATTTTTTTTTCGTTTTCATCTTTGCAAACTATTTTTAGAGCAAACTATTTCGGCAGTGGTTTTCTCAATGGTGGATAATATAAATGTTGCGGTTACTTAACATTGCTACCGCAATATCTTGATGTGATAATTTACTTACAGCTTAGGAGCCCACCTCTATTGCTCGTGGTGAAATTTATTGTAGGAATGTATCGTTACTGTAAAGCTTTCGTCAATCGAATATTTATGACTTATATAATTGCCGTTATAGGTGTATTGCTATAAGATTTTAAATTAGGGAACACACATTTTTATGGAAAAAAGACTATACTGATGATACAGTCAACTTAGTTAACGATGTGGTGACAAATATATGGACGGTAATATGGAATTAGTGCACTGTAAACTTTAAAATGGCCATTAAATGTAATAGATGCACTGTTAATTCTTTGATGGTCGGACTATGTTCGTTGAATCGGCGCAGGTTCCGTGGTTGCGAATTTCAACAGATTGAAAGTATTTGGGGGCAAAAGCCTATACCCAAAAGGGGGCAGAAGTGGGTTCTGAGAATAATAATAATTAAATTCTTTATTGTACCTGTAAAAATGTACTATGGATGGGTATCTTGTACCCACTGTGGGTAAATGTACTATCTTGAAATTCTTTTCAGTCGCTTACAGTATGTTCTTTAGATGCCTTACTGTAAGTTCTATATGATGGTGTAAATCTCACAGATGATTTTTTATCCTTGCAACCTGAACTGGATGTAAAAAAAGAGAATTTATACAGCGTCCAGTGGCACCTTCACTCACACTATAGATGGGTGTAGGGACCACTCGGACGCTGCATTATCTGGGTCATCATTATTATTATTAGAATTCTTTATTGCATAAAAGTTTTGCACATAGTTAACCACCCTTGTATGTCCCCACTGCTGAGGCACGGGTCTCTTCCTGCATCGCAGGAAGGTTAGGCCATACTCCACCACGGGAGCCAAGTCCGGGTTGGTGGAGGATTGTAAGACAGTGGCAGGCCTTACTGTCAGAAGTTATCAAGCCGCCCATAAGGCCTCTGACATGGCTTAACGACTGCCATTACATGACATCCGGCACCAACGGCTTAACGTGCCTTGCGAAGCTTGGAAGCGCTCGGAAAAATGCCGCTAGCGATAGTCACGGGACGGTCACCCATCCTACGCCTGAACGCGCCTGCTGTTGCATAACCAAGTGATTGATTCCAATCATTCGGTTCGACTAGGCCACGAGCGCTTCACATAGGCTTGCTGCTTAATGCTACTTACGCACTTTCTACCAGGCTCACCTAAGTTTTAGAGACAAGATTACCAGGTAGTGCAATATACAAGATTTACATCCAAAATGGACATAATTATATGGACATTGTTGTCTTGATAGAGTAGGCTTGACTAGCATCTATACTATACTGACAGCTTAGTCGTTCTGTGTGCAAAGGCGATATGTCAAACTATTTGTATCAAAAGTATAGTTAATTTGCCTTAAAAATCAATATTAGCAATCGGGTACTTAAGTATCTTTAAATAGTGAACTAGTTTAGTTCTCTTTTATGGTTGTATTTCCCAATACCCTGGTTACCATAAAGTTTTATGTAAATTACAAACGCCCGTTGAAATATAGGCTGTGAATAGGTTCTGATTTTCAACCCTTAAAATGATTATACTTTTATAATGTTGTGGTGTTGGTGAAATTAAATAATGATTGCATTCGCAAATAATATGTAGCCACATTGACAGCACTCCAACCTTTACATTTTAGTTGTAGTAGAGTGCACGCGTGTAAAGCTTGATGAGCTGTCGATTGTACTTAAGTACTAACCATATTGTAAAAGAGTCCTTGTAGAAAGTAGAAATACTTACAGTCTATTTATCCTTACATGTTCATTTTTGTAAACAAGATTCTACAGGCAATGTATGACTTTTTAGTACAAAACTGCCATATTCCCATAAGTGAAGTATCCGGAGACACTATTTTAGGTTACACGCTGCCAATTTTATAAACAATTTTCATGTAGGAACAAAGTTCATGAAGTTCCGAGAAAATATCTAGTTTTGGCATCGAGTGTCAATTTGAGGTTAGAATCTTGTTTACTTAATTGGACAAGTAAGGACAAATAAATAGACTTTACGGCCTTATTTATGAAAACACATCTTACGGAGAAAAAAAAAAAAGAATCGACTGGTATGCGATATGAAGTTCGCGGGGTCAGCTAGTAATAAATAAAATGCCTCTTATAGGAGTGTTGTAGGTAGGTAGTGGAATCGTGTTTTTATAAATAAGCTCATTTATTTCTTTATTTTAGCTATTAAACGTTCGAATCGACGGCATCGAAAATGTATTAATTAGCATTTCTATGTACTTATTGCATTTTATTGTTATTGTTTGTTTATTTTTAAAATTGTGACTAGCTGTCCTAACAAATTGTCTATGCTTATATTTATTAATGACTCTGTGTATTAACGTCGGGAACTAAGGTAATTGCGTTTTACCTAATAAATAATCGCGTTTAAACCAGTTTTATATAAATAAGAAAAAACACATTTACATTCGTCATTGTAACGACGAATGTAAATGAATGTAAATACTAAAATAATGGTCTTATTTATAAAAAAAATATACCTACCTAAAAACACTTCTCATATGCAGTTTAGACAGCCTCATTAATACACTATTTTAGTACCAAACTATATAAACTGCATTTGATGCAGTTTATATAGTTTGACTGTGATTTCTAAAAGCACTCCTTTTAGAAATCGTTTTTTTTTATAAATAAGACTTTTAGTACAATGTGCGGTGAAATAACCTTAAAAATGGTGCTAATAAAAGATCCACAAATATATGCAATACTTGATATTTTTTCGAATGAATAAAATTAAATATAAAAGATGAACATAACGGTTGTAAATTGTTCTGTACTTTAATCTGGCAGAGATTTAAAATCGCCTAATTCCGTAAAAACATGTAACTGTAAGGAGAAACGAATTGTGCTTAAATTAAAGTATTTATTGTACGTGATTTTTGGCTTGTTTTTATTGTCTGTTGACTCCTTGCGAAGCACTTAGGCTATAGAGGGTGTTAAGGGTACCCTTTGGGAGGTAAGCCGTTGATGCAATCTGTCATGTACTTAGTGGCAGTCTATAAGCCATGTCAGAGGTCCTAAGGACGGCTTGATAACGTCTGACAGTAAGACCCGCCACTCTTACAATCCTCCACGAACCCCGACTTAGCCCCCCGTGGTGGAGTACGGCCTAAGCTTCCTGCGATGCAAGAAGAGACCCGGCCGGCCCCAGCAATGGGGTCGTACAAGTGTTGATATCAAGAACGAACATCCTTGGTTGATCGATAAGGGAATTTAGAGGCCAAAAGCATTTTAGCGGAAATCGATATATATTCTGCGCCTTACTGTCAGACGATATCAAGCCATAGGTCATAAGGCCTGAATGACATGGATTAACGATTGCTGCTACAAGGCAGCCGGTACAAAAGGCTTAAGGTGTGTTGCGAAGCATGGAAACGCTCGGAAAAAAATGTCACTAGCGTAGTCACAGGATGGTCACCCATCCAGCAGTAGCCCGCACCTGTTGTTGCTTAACCCAAGTGATTGATTCCAATCACTCGGTTCCGCTAGGCCACTCTTTCAACTTTGACTAGCTAACTGTTAAATATTAAATTCCTGTGTATGATTGAAAAAATAGCAGGTATAAAGTAAATTCTTCCCGAGGGTGCCGTAAAAGGCGACTAAGGGACACAAACACCACCAAACTGCGATCCCCAACCCGCATGCCCTGCGTGGGGATTATGGGCACTACCCCCCAATGATGGCACAACCTTGCGCTATGACGCTCATTAGGGGAGGGCTATGTCCAGCAGTGGACTAATATAGCCTGAAGAAGATAAACAAAAATTTAAACACTACAAAACATTGGTCAAGCTCAAGTAACCAACGACCACATAATAATATCAACAGGTGCACAGCAAGTGTCACCCCTAACTAAAACCATTAACAGATAAGCCAACAAATAAATCCGTTTCCCCGGTCATCCCAACTTCCCCCGGGGGCACTGCGGAAGGCGATATCCGGTTTCCGGTTGAACCCTTTTATTTTGAAAACGCTTAATTTTCAAATAGCACGCCCCATCGACGCCGCCATCTTGAATACAAATTGGCTGTTTGGCGTAAAGCGGGGGTGGTCGGTGGATTTTAATTTATAAAGCGACTGTTACGGAATTTTTAGTGCCTATAGCAGAAGCTGCCAAGCTGTCACTTCAAACTGAGTTCTGTTTTAGAATATACCTCGGGCTCTAGTGTAGGCTTCGGTTTTCGCCAATTTTCGCCGGTTTTCTTTCTGATGATCGAGTTCTGATTTCAAAATTAAGTACCTATCATATTATCCGATTTCGACATTGTCATACCTATTAGTTCCGATATTACTATTACACGAATATGTCCGATTCTATCCGATAGTAGCCGAGGTATATTCTAAAGGCTAACAGACTAAGTATACCTAGTTTTGTTTTGGATCGATACTATACTCAATCTGCCTGCTCTTGAGGCCAACAAATCTTTCGCTGAAGTATTTAAAAACGATGTAAAACCTAACTGCAAAGTAGGTAGGTACTCGGGGCTGCAAGTGATACAAATTACTTCAGCCAGTTGTTGCTGCCTCTACGTAATAGGTACAGAGAATATTTTAGAGGTTCGAAATTTCACTGATTCAGTGAGTCGTCCATTAGCTCAGTTGGAAGAGCGCTGGCACGGATAGCCAGAGGTCGCGGATTCGAATCCCGGCATGGGTGGAATTTTCAGCCTTTAAATAGGTTTTTAAAATAAAGAATATTCTTATCTTATAGGCTGTCGGAGCCACGATCGAAAATCTAGGAAATCGGACCTGAGACTAAACATTAAGATCAGCCTTTTTTAGCGTTAATACACTCTAGGTTTTTGCCTTTGGTTCACGGCCAGGGGTGCTAAAAATAATAATTATCAATCAGATATTGAAAGATTGTACTCTCACTTGAAAGATTTTTTTTTTAAATTGGTGACGCTAGTTTTACTGCGGAAAAACAAACGTCTTGTCATTTTAGAACTAGCTTACGTGGCTAACGCAAACTCATCCCGATTGAGTGGATATCTGTTCAAGTTAACCAGTTTCATCACATCCATCATGCACTAATTCCTTAATAGAATTACCCAAACTGGCGTCTCAAACTGCCATCGTTACATAATACCTACCTACGCCAGATGACATGACTAGCCGAAGACAATACATATGGAAAGCTGAGGAAATTGCGCGAGGAGGACAATTTCGGCGAGATCAGTGCGCGCGCGCATCGACTCACTTGCATGGAGGGTTTGCAGAAAAATTAAAGGAAATTGGTATCGTACAGAATTTTAAAAAATTAGGTAAAAAATAGAGGCAACTGTATCTACATAATGAGATGATTTAAACAGTTTCCAGAGGCATCTTCACTCACACTAGATGGGTGAAGGAACCTCTAGGACGCTGCAGTACCTGGGACATTGTTTTGTCAGGATGGTAAAGGCTTGCACAACACCTATAGGGAGGTACCATCCTGACATGGGTAACCAAAGTAAGATGTGGAAAAAAACTATGGATCGAATAGTGCCGAGACATTTTTGTTTCTAAGGTCGGCAACTCTCAAACTCTGCATTTTAGTTAATTTCATTTAAGTCTATTATTATTTTTTAAACGTTAACTTACAGGTTATTCAGAAACTATAAGCATTAAATCTAACTTGCATAATTATGAATTAATATTAGCTAGGTATACAGGGCGTCCCAAAGTTATGGGCCATGAAGGGAAAGTAGGTACCTTAAATATCGTAGATAGGGTATTTTGCTGAAAGAAGACTTTATGTTATTTTTAAAAGATAGTAATTCTGCGTTCAAAGATTTTCTAAAAATTACTTGCCTTGTCTGGGAATCGAACCGACTTAAATAAAAGAAAAACCCTACTTTTATGATGCCAATCAAAAAAATGGCCAAAAACTAATAACTCTTCTTAAGTAACATAGTATTTTAAAAGAAAGGAACAGCATGAAATTAATCATTTTAATCAAATTAAAAACATGCATGAAACTGCCGTAGTCAATGAAGTGGGTATTTTTTTGTAAATTTATTAATTAAATGCTCAAAATGATCATTTAATTGATCCCTCTTGTCTTACGCAAATCGCCAATCTTTTAATGAGTCCGCTGCCTGTTGATTTTCATTTTTAATTTTCAACTTAATTGACTCCGGCAGTTTCATGTATGTTTTTAATTTGATTAAAATGATTAATTTCACGCTGTTCCTTTCTTTTAAAATACTATGTTACTCAAAAAGAGTTATTAGTTTTTGGCCATTCTTTCGATTGGCATCAAGTAGGGGTGTTTTTTTTTTAAATTTAAGTCGGTTTGATTCCTAGACAAGGCAAGTAATTTTTTGAAAATCTTTGAATGCAGAATTACTAACTTTTAAAAATAACATAAAGTCTTCTTTCAGCGAAATATCCTATCTACGATATTTAAGGTACTTTCCCTTCATGGCCCATAACTTTGGGACGCCCTGTATAAGTATTTATTGACATAATTTATTGTAAGTAGGTAAACCCTTGATAGGTATGTTAGGTAGTATATGAGTAGAACCTGGTTAAAGTAAGATTCTAAACATACTTAGTCAATATTCCATTAAAGAGCAATGGTGATGTTTGTGCGGAACCCATAGGTACTCTTACGTAGCATTATATTCACTAAAACATTCCTAGACAAGTCTTATTTAATCTGTGGTTACGTCTTTTAAAGTTTCCACCACGGATGTCAAATGACATCCGTGCGTAGATAGAGTAGTCCCTCTACGCATCCGTGGTTTCCACACGGATGTAAACATCCGTAAGTTTCCAGTAGTCCTTGTAAAGTTACTACCACAGATTACTTCAGTGAGCGTTTTTGAAAGCTTTTTTTAAAGAAAAAAGGTAAATAATTTGAAAAAACACTTGAAAAATTCAGGAACGAATAAATAAATTATAACGAATTAGAACGAAGTTACGAGCATGTAATAATAATAATAACATCCACACAACACAATTACTTAACCCTTGTTAGGTACTGCTAGGTGAGTACTTGATTTTCGCATTAAAGGGCGCGCATCGATGGTGCTGTGGATTCACAAGGGCGCCTAATTTTAATCTTAAAGAACTTCTTCTCTCTGCAGTGGCTCGTAAAAATATATTTTCGGAGACCTCACTGTTGGTATGGTCTGACACCCTTCTGATGGTACGAGTATGGGTCTCAAGTTGCTACAAGGCTACTTTGGCCTTTTGCATCTACGTAATGAGATGATTTATACAGCGTCCAGTGACATCTTCACTCACACTAGATGGGTGAAGGGACCGCCCGGATACTGTAGTGCCTGGGACAAGGTTTTATAGATGGTGTAGGCTTGCCCAGCACCTATACCATCCTGACAACTTAGTCGGCCTAGCCTACAGGAAAGAATAGTCAATACGTGTGGAGCCAACCAACCCGGGGGTTTCCTCACGATGTTTTCCTTCACTGTTAGCGTGTGGTATTGCGACTACAAATTAGCAAATGTACCTTCTTCTTCTTCAGGCTATATTAGTCCACTGCTGGACATAGCCCTCCCCTAATGAGTGCCATAGCGCATGGTTGTGCCACCATTGGGGGGTAATGCCCAGCAAATATATGTAACATTGAAATTAGTCACTAACAATAGTAGATTATGCATTAAGGGAATAAAACCATGTATTACGTCATGGGCGGTATATTGAACCCTGAGCGGAGCGAAGGACTCCGAGTTAACTCCCGAGCGCAGCGAGGGAGTTAAATTTTAACTCCTGAGCGAAGCGAGGGAGTTATGTAGAGTCCTGAGTGAAGCCAGGGGTTCATACCGCCCGAGACTAAGACATGTTTTATTCCAGAGGTGAATACTCTACTTTTCACACCATCTGGGAGACAATAAAAAGACAGGGCTGCATAAGTTGAAAAATATTTATTAAGCTGAGAAATATTGCGTAAATTAACTACAAATTTATATTGACATTAGATACGTTAGTCCAGTTATGTAGTGATATACTGATATTTCTATTTGGTATATTTATGGTGGAGGTGGAGGTACATTGAGTATTTTAGCAACTTAAATTGAATATAACTTTTAAATTCGTATTTGCAATTCGCGCCTTTTTTTCTTTTTTTTATTGGTGTTTCGCGCGGTCACACGACACAGTAGTTCAGAAAAAAAAGAAAAAAGGGGTGAGTTTCGAACAACATTTCGAATTGCAATGCGGGGCGGGGCTTCTTCATAGTTTTCATGCGAATTTTGACATTCTAAATTCAAATCACTTTATTCCCTAGGGAAATTCTTAATTATTATTGCCCTCGAGAGACAAGGCTATGCTTTACGATGATATTTGACGGTACGTAATAAGGCATTGTCGAGCAGGAGGTGTGAAAAGTCATTGGTACATGCCCGCACTGTGGCGATCCCCAGTGCGGGCGTGTACCAATGACTTTGTTAGTGACTTTCTACTTACGAGTATTTGACTAATTTCAATGTTAGTGAGTAGTTTCAACTCGCAAGCGAGAGTCCCAGGTTCTATAGACTGGGACTCTCGCTTGCGACTCCACTGTTGTACCCACTGAGCTACCATCGCTACAAGGCTGGGTACGTTGTAATTCATTAGTAAGCCAGACGACGTCTCTGCGAACCCTCCTAGTGCATTGTAGCGCGTCAGGATGCTCAAGTTCATTACGCGGGCGTCTGTCACCGTGAAATTGTCTCACTCTCACTTTCAGATGTCGCCAGAGATACAGACCGAAGTGGATTGTAGTGCAAGTGTATCGCATCGCATCTGTGAATCGTAGAAGCTTGTACCTACTAGGAGAATCTTCCTTTCGCTTTAATTGAACGTTAGTCGGTAATAAATGACGTGTGTAATCATCTAATCATTGTTTTTTTTTATTTTGATATCATATTTTAACAGATGTTATATCTCATATTTCGTTTTTAATCGATGTTATTTTAGTGGTTAGTTAATTGATACAGCCCTCTTAATATTACTCCCGTACGACATCTTAGGGAGAAGGCAGTGGGTGAAAACTAGCGCTGTCCGGGGCTGACCCGGGTCAGCACCAGCTGAGCCACTACTTTTTGCCTTATTTTATAATACCTAGTTTTAAGTCTTACTTTGTTTAAGTTGTTTTTAATGAGGCAATAAAATTATTTTTATTCTTATTCTTAATCAGCAGCAGTGTAGGAACACTTGCCTGGGGTTGCTAGCCGTGGTTTCTCGTAGCCATTCAACGCCGTTGAAGCTGTCTTGATAGAGGCAGCTGAGGCACCAGAATAAATAGATGAAAAATACACAGGTAAGTACCTCCACTAAGTCGGACTTGGCCCTCGTGGTGGAGTATGGCCTATACCTTCCTCAGGGAAGAGACCCGTGCCCCTCGTGGGGACATAACGGGTTGATGATGATGACACTGGGACATGGTTTTTAGATATTCTAGGCTTGCCCGGCACCTATACCCATCCTGACAGCTTAGTCAGCCTAGCAAAGAGGAGAAACTAGTCAACACCTGCGGAGCTGGAGTTTCCTCACCATGTTTTCCTTCACAGTTAGAGTTCACCCATCTAGTGTAACTGAAGGTGCCCCTGGACATTGGATGTATCGTCACATTTTGTAGAAGCACAGGCCAATGTTACATACACTAACATATCTAGCTAGAAAAATTATTGTTAACTAGCTTTTGCCCGCGTGGACTTTAGTAGCTACAAAATTTTGCAACGTTCACTCTCTTAAGGGTTAAATAAAAAAAAAACGGCGAAACACATGTTCAATTGTGCTGAAGAGTAGGTATTTATTTTAAGTTTCAAGAAAATTAGACAACAATCTTTACCAACCTCCCATACAAGTTTTGGCAACCCTTTTCGCCCCTAATTTTTGGATTTGTGGAAATTCAACCCCCCCTAAGGGGGGGTTGAATTTCAACAAATCCGGTCTTATTCCTTGCCTGCATTATACATTATATAGACCCTCTGTGCAAAATTTCAGCTTCCTAGGTCCAACGGCTTGGGCTGGGCGTTGATGAGTGAGTCAGTCAGGACAGGACTGTGAATTTTATTTATATAGAAGATAGATAAGCAGATGCTTAAAATAAATATATGTACCTTTTTTCATGGTCTATTATTACAATGGAATAAAGTAAGCAGTATAAGTATAATGAAGTGGGTGTCATTTAAACGAACAGCAAAATATTTTTAGCAGCAACTAGTGGCTAGTATACAAAATCAATTAGCAGAAAATTCCAAGTAGATCAGTCTGTTAGCTACGTAGGTATATCTTTTATTTATTCTACGGACTTAAATAATTATTGACCGACCAAATGGTTTTTATGCAGGTATTTGTTGATAATGAAGTATTTATTTTGCGGACTAAAATTAGTTCCCAGACGCATTTTACGACTTTGTTCGCAGAAAATAGGTATACTTACCATTTACTTTGTAAGAAGAAAAAGTCAACATTCACAATCAGAACATTCGCTTTAAGACTCATCATAATCACCTAAAGGAACACAAAATATCTACACACAAAATGGTTGGTGGGTAAAGCTGTTCTATTATCAATATCGAAGAAACGGTTTCCAGGTTTCGCATCAACAGAACAATCTCAGGGTTGTTACCCGGCATTCCTCGTGATTAACGTCATGTGTCAATATGACCTAATCGTGGAAATCTATAGCGACTTGTTTACGTTAGTCTATAATAAATAGGTAATAAATATGCTGTGTGATCTCGGCCTAGAGAATAGCTCCAACCCAAATTCTTCCCGCGGGTGGGCGACTAAGGGGCACAAACCGGGGGGTAGGCAGCAGTGCCCCCTGCAGTAAAATTCCACCAAACTGCGATCCCCAACTAATATAGCCAGAAGAAGAAGAATAAATAGGTGGCTTAACATACACGCAAAGTACTCACTTAATCACCAACATTCAGCCACAAGAAGTCCACTGCTGGAAATAGGCTTCCTCCATGGATTTCCAAAAGCACGGAAATACACCCAGATTGGGGTTATTTGGTATCTATTCAAATTCGAACACCTCTATAGAACAAGCTTCTATTTTCATAAAAGTCACAAATCGAATAAAAAATACTTTTGCCATTCCACTGTTATAGTTTTTTGTGACGTCATCAAATCTATGTCAATGAAGAACTCCAAAAAAATTTAAATCGTGGAAAGGCTGTGATAAAAGATCGAATGATGAATGATGAGAAAGATTTTCTCCTCTATTACTAAAGCTTTTTAAAATATATCTAGTCGAAAATTAATCTCAGTTACGTCAAGTACAAAAAAAAAACGCGCTGTAACTACAAAGAGTTCAAGCTCGTGTCACAAGGTGCCTTATTGATTAAATTATTGTATTAATATTATTAGTGAAATTCTTTATTGCACATTACACATCGTGTTTGGTACAAAGTTGTAATTAATGCTACGTAGCATTTTCTTCCAGTAAACGTATGTTTAAGGCATTAACAAATATTTAGGCTACTTATCTCTTAAAATAATGTTTTTGTGAGTGAATACTCTTATTATAAAGACACTAAAAACTAAGTAGTATTATAATGAAACAAAAAAAAATTGACTTACTTAGTTTTCCTTAATGTTTTACTGTGGACTGTGATATAAAAACAATGCCACTGCAATCTAATGGCCTTACTAATAATAAGTTATACACTCTAAATAACTATTTGACGTATATCAATTTAAACTGGTTTAATCGTATTTAGCGTACAAATAACCAGTTTGTCAGACCTCGCATAACGGCTGTTTACACAGCTCATAGCCTTTATTAGTAAGGCTGTAAGTTTGTGATGTTGTAAAGCGTTTTATAAATAATAAAACTGGAATGACTTCAACTTTTTCCTACTAAATCCACATTGATTTTAACGTAATTTTAAATTTTGAAAATGATAGACAGAATTAATGATATTTAAAAAAAAATGTAAAGTAGTTTGCACCATTACATGTTTCACGCAATCTCCCCATTAGGACACCAATATCTTTCATTTGATACTTTATTCATCAATATTGGTCGATCTGTTGAAACCACGAGACAATTTTTTTGCACTGGCAAACCAGTGGCAAAACTCAGAGCTATGTACAATAATTTTTGTCTTGCTACGAAACCAGTTACGTACAAAGAATATTTTTTCATTTCTCATACCCTGAAAGTAGTGTTGTTTTGATCTGATTATTGGGTGGAAAATGCTGCTTCCCTCCATAGGGAGGGAAAAACTCATACAAATTACTTCCCACCTAAGGGCGGGAATGAACTTTAAAAATAGAACTACTGTCAGTTGTGAAGAGTTTTTGTAATAAATAGGTATTTAAAAAAAACTAATTAAAAAAATGCTGCGGCCATGTGAGTTTCTAAACAGCCAGTGTGAATTTAGCACAAACTTCTTTGAGCGGAATAAGCTGCAACAATTACACGGTAAGTTCTATATTTAAAATTTAAAAAGTCGACTTAAATTGGCGGGTAGGTACTAATCTGTTATAGTATCTGTGATGGAATTCAAAAAAATATTAAAAATGAAAACCTATTTAGAGGCTAAAAATTTCACCCATGCCGGGATTCGAACCCGCAACCTCTGGCTATCCGTACCAGCGCTCTACCAATTGAGCCAATGGGCGACTCACGGCATCAGTGAAATTTCGAACCTCTTTAGCACGGGTTAGTGCATTAAAAATAAAAATAGTGTATTAAAAATGAGTGTTTATTTTCCTCATATCCGAAATGAAAAGTAGAGTGTTTAACACGGGTAAAAGAATCCATTCCTACTCGGACTATAGTCTAAATACCTCGGGAATTGATTTTTTTCTACCCTCGTAAAGCAATCTACTATTTTCTTACTACGAAACTAGTTACTTATTAATAATAACCGAATAGGAAAGCAAGGCCAGTTATGCGTGAGAAGAATATTTTTTTTATTTTGAGACCTCTCAACCCAGACATTCGTAATTCGTTTTTACGTATTTTGTATTAATCGTATTAACTATTGATTGAATACCTCTGGCTAGCAGCTGGAGTTTTTTTTTCCATCTGCCTTTTTCTCCACTACAGTACGGCCCGAAGGCAGCGGCTTACATTTAACATTGATATTCAGCAAAGAATGTAAATTAGTTGTTCTTAATGATTCGCGATACTCATACATAGTTATATATTAAACGGGACAAATCGCGATTATTTATTAGGTAAAACGTAATTATCTTATTTCCCGACGTTTCGGCAGCGTTACAGTTGCCGTGGTCTCGGGTAGACCACAGTTAATTACGTTTTACCTAATAAATAATCGCGATTTGACCCGTTTAATATATAACTAAGAATGTGAATTATTTACGTTGATATAATGCACTCCAAAAAATGAGTAACTAAATTATCCAAACCTCTTTGGCATTTCCAGAAAACTGCCAGGCTCCAGGAGGCTATTTACTTTACCTTGGCTATGAACAAAATTTAGAAATCGACATCTACACATACGTAGGTATCGTTCCAACACCAGTCAAATCAAAGTTGATACTTAGACCATCGCATAGGTTTGAACCTGTAACGATTATGTGTGATTTTCCACTTTCACGGAGCCAAAATGCGTGCGCGCTTGTCTTCCTAACGCGGGTACACACAACGGGAAAGTTGGATTCAGACGACATTGCTGTTTGCTTGAATGGTTATGGCTTATGTCTTACCGCTCTATCAGAGGATATAGAGGTTAGACAGTTGTTGTACCCATACAAAATGTTTAATAATAAAATGTACCCATAAAAACGTATTGATTTTTTTAACAAGACGATTATTTTATATCCTTGTCAACCGCAAGATGTGTATTAAAATAACTCATAGGCATACGGAAGTGTAAAAGAGACAAATTTATGAATAATACCAAGACTAATCAAATTGCAGATGCGGATATAATGGACACCTGGTTGTACTTGGGAAAGTTCAATAAGTCACAGCTTCTGTGTAATTTTGAATAAAGAACTTTGATGTGATATAATATAAATGTGTATAAATAGCAAACAATTAAGCCTGTACTCTCTCTCTCTCTCTGAGAGAAGGCATGTACCCTGTGGTGGGACGTTTACAGGCTACATCAAAAAAATATTCACCTCATGGGGGAATCAAGGGGATATGGATAACACTGATCGACAAAATGATTATGTACGGCGGCTTTGAAAGCATTCCGAGTGTGGATGCTTTACGGATTCAGAAACGGCGTTACAAAAATGAACAGCAATGACACAAAGCGAGTAGTGTTTCCTTTGTAACTGAATCATCTCCGTTTTTTATATACAATTCCAGAATAATAATCAATCAAACAGCCTATCCTCGTCTTCTGCTGGAAATAGGCTTCCTCCAAAGCAAGACACTTCTTTCTGTGCTGTGTTGAAGAATAATAATAGAATACATTTATTTCACGACACATTACTCAAAAACGGAGCTTCTTTGTTGGCTTCTTCTCCACATAATCTATTACTTTAATTGTGAAACTGATAGCTTTGATCTTATTTAAGTAAATATTTTATTTCTATAGTGAATTTGACATTGATATTTAAAAACCAAACAAATAAACACAAACTTTTAACTGAAAATATAACATCAAAACTATACCACGAAAACAAATAATAGTATTTTAACCTTAATGTATCTTATCTTTAGTTATGTACATTTGTGAAGTTAAATTAGCAATACCATTCGTTAAATGTGAAGGACAACGTTCTATACATTGCATAACTATATAAAAACAATCTTATCTAATTCGTGGGCCTTTTGTCAAGCAGAATAAGCCACACATCCAGGATCACTTGCAGGTGTGCCTCAAAGTTGGCGACATGCACAATCAAGATGTTATCTGGGGCGTACACCCGCAAGAACGACTGACGATTTCACACTCGGCCCTAGGTACCTAAGCAACTAGGTGTACATACTAGGCCTACTGTCTCTACTAGATGTCGACACACGGCTAAACTAAACATTAAGGGTGGTATTTTTAAGGATGTTGCTACGCAAAGTGTTTGAACCTGTCAGAGACATAAACGTTGAATATCGTATACAGATGAGAGCGGTGGTAGCGGAGCGGTGTAGAACGGTGAGAACGCCGGCTTCTCAATCGGGAGGTCGTGGGTTCGAACCTCGGCATGTACCAATGACTTTGTTTTCTAAGTTATATACATTTGTGAAATTATAGTAGCAATGCTACTCGCTGACGTGAAGGAAAACATCGTAAGGAAACCCTAGTGTCTGAGGTGTTAGCGTACCTCAGCGCTTGCTACGTACAATGGCCCAACTATGAGGCTAAGGTCCGATTTCACCATACTCTGTTTGTCACACCCTAACAGAGGCATTAGCTAACGAATGATTAAAGTTAACAAGGATGTTAACATCCCTGTTATTTATTTCTGTCCTATGGCAAAAAAGTAACAGGCCGTTTGTAAACGGAACGTTAAGTGAATGACTCGCCAGCCATTCACTCATGCTGCACATGCGACCGATTTAAAATGCTGTTGTTAGTGTTGAATTTAGTGAAAGTCGGTCAACATTTCGTTTTGCTGGTTCATACGTCTAATATTTTCACATTTGAGGTTATTTTTCGCGTGTTAGTTGGTTCTTGCTTCTTGTGATAATTGCCGTAAGTCGTGCTATTAATTATGTCAAAGAAAACACGCGGCCCAAATTTTTCTACAAACGAGAAAGAAATTTTAGAACATCTCGTAAATAAATATAAAGACGTAGTCGAGAACAAAAGAACAGATGCGACGACTACCAACATCAAGAACGAAGGTTGGAGAAATTGTCCGAACAGATGTGTTTTGTCGGAGGCTGGGTGCACTAATGGTCTGTTAACCTTTTTAACGGGCCTCTAGAGTAGCTGTTAAATTTAACAACTGATTAAGAACATTTAACAGCCGTTTTGGCGTGGAAGGACATTCACTAGCCTTGACAGTCCGTAAAATGACTTAACATAGATGTTAACTGACTAACAGAGTATGGTGAAATCGGACCTAAGTGCGGAAATCTCAGGTCTAACTAACTATCGTAGACAGATGAGGCACAAGTTGGATGCACTTATGAAGCGGGAAACAATCGTCGGATTCATCAACTCGCATCGTCTTGGATGAGCTGGACACGTAGAGAGAATGGACAAGAATCGATATCAACCCTTGCATGTCCCCACTGCAGGGGCACGGTCTCTTCCTGCATCGTATTAAGCTTTGAAGCGCTCGTGGCCTTGCCGAACCGAGTAATTGGAATCAATCGCTAGAATTAAGTAACTACAGGACGATCACCCATGCAGGATGGGTGATCGTCCCGTGACTACCGCTAGTGGCATTTTTTTCGTGCGCGTCTGTCATGTCATGTAGTGGCAGTAACGACTGCCACTACATGACATGACAAGCCATGTCAAAGGCCTTATGGGCTGCTTGATAACTTTTGACAGTAAGGCCCGCCACTGTCTTACAATCCTCCACCCCCGTGGTGTAGTATGGCCTATCCTTCCTGCGATGCAGATTGGACAAGAATAGGCCAACTAAAATAATAACGCAGTGGAAGCCCCAGCAAAAGATACCTAGAGGAAGGCCGAGGAAGCTGCGCTTTTGGGCCAGTACATTTTTGTGCCCTAGCGATAGATAGAGACAACTGGAGTCTGGCGAGTGCAGAGGAAGGCCATTGTGAGGGAGATAGGACGTCGCTTGAGGGACCGTGGCTATGACTGCCGCTCAGGGGCCCATTTTATGCAAAGAATTTGACTTGCAGTGCAGCGAGGTAACGCCGCCAGCGTAGTGGGAACCTTTGTAGTGGGATAATAGTGGGATTCCTAATTTCAATATTTCTAAATTGCACCGACTACCCGTCTCTAATTTCTTTCTTGTCTCCGTCTTTGGTTGCCTGGAAGAAATTGCTTTTAGTAACAAGTAAGTAAGTTACCTACATTAATACATAAGTAATAAGTAAGTTACGTACGTTAGTACGTAACTTAGAACACGAAGTCATTGGTAGATGCCGGAACTCGAACACACGACCTCTCGATTGGGAAGCCGGCGTTCTACCGCTCTATTAGCAGCTAGTTTCGCATCCATTGCGACCAACATATATTTTTTTATTTTAGTAACACAAAAAATGTTTTGTTCTGTATAGAGTAGAAGTCCTAGTAGGTTTTCACCTCCAGTATGCGTAGCGTAGGGGACAAATTTTAACACCCAGCAGACTTGACGTTTGTTTAAGATTTCAACACCCAGCAGACTTGACCCAATTTGGATCAGCAATGGAACGAATACATCCTTCAAAGACTGTGGTTGGTAAAGCTTGGTTGGTGCTCTTCATGCCCTTTGGCTGCCGGCCTCCATTAATCTTTGAAACCCTAAATTGCCTAAAACAATAATTTCGACTGCTTAAAATTGTTGACGACAAGAAATCAAAATAAAAAATATTTTTGTCACCACCACAACCCGCGCGAGCGCTACCATTGTTACAAGTACGAAAATAAATCGTAAGTTATTGTATGATGTAATGTAGCGTATACACGTCCTATTGTCATTGGTTTATGCCGGGATTCAAACCCTACGACCTTCCGAATGTGAGGCAGGCGGTCTAAAGCTGCGCTTCCACCGCGTTTCCTACTCTTAGTTAGACCTAAGATTTCCGCTTAGCCTTACAGTTGAACCAAAAAAAATTTTGCTGCGAAATGAAATTTATTGGGGAGAAGAAGAAACCTTTTACGTCGCTTTACACTGTTTCTAAAACTTAAAATATTTATGGATATGTGATGTCGTTGAGGTTCCAGATTTAAAGTTACAGCTGATATGTAAGCTAGACTAGGTCTGTAATATAGATATCAGCTTCCATTAATAATAGTCTGAGGCTGCAATACAGTAGCACGAGTGAAAACCTGAAGGGCACAGACGTTGGTTTAGGGGAAGGTGAGGTAATACGATCCCCGTAGGTCAAATGATCCCCCGTCGTATATAAATCAGAGACAACTAGTGCTATCTATCCAAAAGCACATGAAACATGTTCCCCGCATCCCTGCCAGTTCCCGTTCCAAGTCTCATGGCGGTGTTAACGATTGGCGTGATTTTATTTAAAAAAAATTAAAAAGTGTGGCTATACAGTAGAACCTGAAGGGCACAGATGTTGGTTTAGGTACTTTTAATTATTGCTGTTTTCTATGTCTTCCATGATATAAAAGGAATGCCATTACAATCTAAGTATGACTCAAGTTCCCCATTGGAAACATAAATTAGATTGACATTATACAGTTACTCGCTCTCGGGTTCCTTAAAACATGTAAATGTTACTTATATTTAAGAATCATGGTAATAATATTTTTCTGGTTGTGCAATAAAGTGTTCTCTATCTATCTATCTAAATGATTGTCATTTATGATAGTATTAAATGACTATCATTTATGATAGTATTAATATAATCCTAAAAAACCTCAGAAACAAATAAAGTGAAATGCTTTTAAGTTTTATAAGATGAATTAAAATAAAAAAAAAACAAATCAAATTAAATCAATTTATTTGTTCAAACATGTGTCAGTCATAATAAATATCATGCATTTATAAGTGTAAAATAACATAGGTTGGGCCAACATGCTTTACCGACATTACCGGTGTGCAAATGGTTGTGTGTGGCACATTGTCATTAAAATTAGACTAATCGTCATCGCCAGGCTATATTAGTCCACTGCTGGACATAGCCCTCCCCTAAAGAGCGTCACGTTGTGCTATCATAGGGGGTAATGCCCATAATCCCCACGCTGAGCATGCGGGTTGGGGATCGCAGTTCGGTGGAATTGTACTGCAGGAGGCGCTGCTGCCCACCCCCCCAGTTTGTGTCCCTTAGTCGCCTTTTACGACACACGCGGGAAGAATTGGGTTGGTGCTATTCTCTAGGCCGACACCACACGACACAAAATTAGACTAAATCGGATATAATTAAATTAATGTCATAAAGATAATTAACTTCTAATTAATAATAATTAGATAACATATTCACATGTTCACAACATAGATTTATTATATTATTTTTTCCGACATATTTTTGTGCTTATGTATATATTTTTTTATTTTATTACTTTGGACGAAACGTTTGTGGATGTATATTTTTATGCTCGTTTAAGATTGATTCAAAATATAAAATTATCTTCTCTAGTAGGTAATAAAAATCGATTCTGCACGTGGCCTATAAACATCCCGCTGTAGGGCATAGGCAAGGGATTCTTCTCTCATACAGAGAGTATGGGGTTAAATAGGCCATACTCCACCACGGGGGCCAACCGGGGCCTTACTGTCAGAAGTTATCAAGCCGCCCATAAGGCCTCTGACATGGCTTAACGACTGCTACTATATGACGGCCGGCACCAACGATTTAACGTGCCTTGCGAAGCACAGAAGCGCTCGAAAATGCCTCTAGCGGTACTCACGGGACGGTCATCCATCCTGCATCTGACCTCGCCTGATGTTGCTTAACTTAAGTGATTGATTCCAATCACCCGGTTCGACTAGGCCACGAGCGCTTCGCTTAAGGTATTACTTATAAAAATACAATTGCCTAGAACACTCGAAAAACGCTGAATAATACATAGTCTGCGGTGGAGATTTTATAAAGAAAAATCTAACCACAAATGAAATACATTAACTTTAAGATGAGCTATAAAAAATTGTGTTTTCATTTGACCTTTTCTGACATAAAACATTATTGGACATAATTATCTACCTATTGCTTGAAATATAACAAAGTGCTAGACATTATAAGCCGTCAGTCGCCTTGTGACGTCATAGTTTCAGTTCAATTTATATGGCGTAATGTACCTACCACGTGACTACAATTTTGACGGGTTTACAAAAAGTATTGATAGTAGAGACAAAATCATTATTTACCTTTTAATGGCCTCTTCCATAACATTAAAACATTTTTGTTGTAGGTCATCCATTCAAAATAAAATTGCGTACTCAAACGTATTTATTGCTTACCGAATAGTACTCGTGTTGGTACTTTAAGTACCTATAATAGGTACCCAATAAATACAAAAACCATCGCCTGCTAACCACTTGGCATTACTAATTATCCTACCTACTCCAGACCTACTCTACTTTCCATAAACAAGCTAGAACACAACAAGAAAAAACAAGCAAACATCATAAATAGGTCCCTCAAAAAAAAACCACGTTTATACCAGACGCGCCTATATAAAAACCTGGTAAACACCAATTTCCTTCTTACCTACAAAAATTAAATACGGCCCTTACGCTCATCTGGGAAGATACCATTAGTGGCCAAGCCTTTTGGTCCATAAAGATGTAGACAACAGCCCGTCCCACTCTAAACACTGGCAAGGTGACAAGAGAGAAAGAGATGAAGCTAAGATGCTGCTTCGGAGCTAATGAAACGTGTCCATTGTCCGGTCGCGCCTACGCATATAATCTTGTCTCGAGAAGACAAAAAAGTCGATTGAATTTTACATTCACTGCTTATTTTTGTTTCATAACAAAACCTCTTTGTAGGTTAGGAAACTTTTTACGTAAGCCAAAAAGTATTTTGGTAATTTACAGTGCCTTTCAGTTGTCTATTTACATGAAAGCGTGAAAAGATTTAAGACAATCAAGAGTGAATTCTAAGATAATAAACTTAAGGTACAAAATAGATTGCTCTTTAAATATTAAATTATGACCTTTTAGTTCTCAGTTGGTAGAGTAAGATCTCTGGTTAATCACCTGTAACAGCATCTTTGTCCCTTTCACGGCGCCACTTCATTGCAGCGCGTTGGAGAGAGACGGTTAGAGTTTCCTGTGGCTACCAAAAGCTTGGAGTGCGTAAATTTGCTGACTTAACAGGTTTTTCCAGGAGCTGTCAACATTTTTCTTACCTGAATTATTTGAAATGTTCTAATGTTATGTGAAGTGTACATATATTTTTACTAATTTACAAAATCTACAATAATAAATTGTCTGTTCATTAGGTACCTTCTTTAAAGATTCTGAGATTTTTTTACCATTAAATGTGATATTTCCTTAATGTCTTTTTTAAAATTTTCAGCATAATATTTGTCCTTAATGTGGATATTTTATTTCTTAATTTTATACCTTTTTTGCCGTCGAGTTTCATAAAAATAAATTATTAATACTAAGATTTACTATCTGCAGCGCCTTAATTTTTTTGTTGTTAACGAAGTCTCTCATAAAAGCTATTTGAGCTAATTCAGTGCCTGAATTCATTCCCTGTGGTATATAGGTACTTTCGTACCTATGTACCACAGGGAGAATAATATAATTATGTCCTTCGAAAAACATTATAATCTAGAATCCCTTGATAAAAAACAGAGATTTAGATTTTTAATATCTAGTAAGACATATTATCTGTAATTTATTTTAACTTTATCGATAAGATTAATCATTATATACTTATAAACATTTTTGGCTTATATTTTCAATTAATACTACAGTTTAAGCAAATATATGTTTCAGAATTTTTTGCTCAACGTTTTGCCCTGATTTTCTTATATTTCATTGAAATCGAAATAGAAAGTGATAGCTGAAGCATGTTTGTTAGTCTCTTAAACCATCGTAATCATAAAAAGAGTGCCAAGACCATCTAACAATCGTACAAAGGATTCGTCACAAGGTTGGCGACTTCTGACGTTGCCGCGAGCCCGAGCCGCGCTGCGCGTGAGCATTCAGTCTATCGTGTTCACCCACCGGCGTGCAGCGACTGCGCACGTCTCGTGTTCCGATTCGAATTTTGAATATTTTCGAACTTTCATCGAATACCTTTTTTGCGGATTTTTTTTTCGTAGAGACTTCGAGTGAGTGTGTTTTGTGTTCTATTTCGAAACTGATAAAATTGTTGTGCCCTCAAAAGTAATTTATTGGTAAATGTGGTACTGGAGTTTTATGTGACAAGTTGCGGTTAAAGTTCACAAACACTTTGTGGATATTCGCATGCGTTTATGATTAAACTTGGTGATTCCAATTTGTAATATTTTTCCATTATTACTGTGTTTCACGAGTGATGAATGTAAAATTTATTTTCTGAGTTGGTTTTCGACATTTGCAAAGGAACTTTTCAGGTATGTAAACCCTCCTAGGCTACTAAGTACAATCACATTTTGTTCATTTATTCATTTATTCTCATTCAAGGTAGGTATAGTTTAATTATTTATAAGGGCACCATAAACCACTTAAATTTTACAAAATAATTGTAATGACAAATAGTTTAGAGGTAGATTATAAAACCTGAAAAAAAATTGTCTTTAAGTATCAATTTTCATTTTTGTCTTTGTTTTGCCATAGACTTTGCCTTTCTACCGCCTCCTGCGGCTTGACTGTTAAAAAATTACATCAGCTGTACATCCAATATTATACTTTTCGTTGTGCGATGGAAGAAAAAAAAATTGGGACTTAATTATAAACGAAATGTCACGCAGCAAAAACCGGTGACAGACTCGACATTTATTTATTTTGAACCAACTTACGAGTAAATGTATGCAACCTCTGACCCACGCTTGAATATTCAAAGAAAAAATTAAAAGTGGTTGACACTGCTTGCGTACCTACCTGCCGGTGAATAAACTCCAAGTTATTGGAAAATAAAATAAGGAATTTCCAAAAACAAATGTCAAGTGAAGACGCGTTTTCAAATACCAATTTATGTATTTAAAAACTCAATTAAGGAGACAACATTACCTGTCTAAGCTTGCGAGATAAAATTTATTGACCATTATTATAAGATAAGAAGATAAGAATATTCTTTTATGTAGGTACCTATACCAGGAAAAAACAAACATGAAATACAATATAATAATAAATGATTTTACTATGTGCAATAAAAATATACTTTGGCACCGCCGGTTTTTGAATTAAGAATCTCTGTGAATAGCTAAAAGTATTAGACTCTTACGGTTGTTTGTAAAATTTGGAAAACTATTGTAACAAAATATATGTAATAATATATGTAGGTATATTGCGAAATTCTCAATTCAGAAACAAACAGACTACTAGTTTAAATCTTGGGTGTAATATGCATATCTTTGCGAGGTGTAGGGATTTTTGTAAACATTAATATTTTTCAGCAATTTTCACCCGACTGCGACAAACGGAGGGTTATTTAAAAATATATTTTTAAGATTAGATTTTATAAACATAGAAGTGAAATAACGCAAAACCTGAAAATCGTTCCTGAATATTGATGATTAAGATCCATCAGGCGGTTCACAAGAAATAAAGAATATTTTGTTATTACAGATAATTTTCGCAAAAAGTGTCTGATCAATCTCTCAATCATGTTAATACTGTTTTTAGGACCCACGAGGAAAACCTAGGATTACCGACCTAGAAAGTATTTGTACAAAAAACCGTTTTTGGTATAAATACTATCTAGTTCTAAATTTTAGCTTTAGGTACGAAAACATGGGTCTTAAAAATTACTACCTACATGATTAACTGATTAATATGATTACTGTCACTTTGCAGAAACGATCTGTAAAAACAGATATAATTAGTGAACATCATGAATCCTTTTAAGGCTATTCTAACGTATAGAATGATGTCTCGCTCACACAATACTTGAAATTTTAACATTTTTAATTATTGTACTAAAATAGTATACTTTAGATAAATATGGTCGAAGGGTTTGATGCATAACTCAATACGGAAATTTTAGTTTTTAACACAGAAAAGATGTTCCTAAAATTATGAAATTTAGCAAGAAAAATAGAATAGTAAGAAAAATATGCCTCAAAAGTCCACAGTTTTCTATCAAAACATCAGAACACATATAAATAAAAAGTAGCTGCTCATACTAATTTAATTTCAATCGCTAAAGATTTTAAGCTAGACATCATGCTCGACGTATTAGCAGTGTTAAGTCACGTCTAATGCCAAAGTATACTAAATCCTCACTTATTGTATTTTTTTGTACAAAATTTACCGCGTCAAATTTGTATGAAAATAAAAATATCAAATTGAGAATTTTAAACTTTTTTCATTAGAATTACCTATAACACGCCTTCGTATTAATTTTTATGTTGATTTAAACCAAATTAGCCTAGCGACCAACTGTGAATAATGGAAATTAAAGCCTGAAATATAAGTATCAACCATGAAGAATAACCATTTAACTAATATAGGTTATAAAATGCGCTATGCGTGATTTAACAAGTAATTAATCGGTCTATGTGATTTGCGCCGCTACTGTTTTCAAGGAGCTTTACATTTTTCTATTTTCTATTTTCGAACAAATTGAGACGGAAAAATCTGAACTCTTTTAAAAAGAGTTGTTTTTATGGTATAATGGCATCCAACGATTGTGCCAATGTCAGAGTGTTTTTTTTTAAATTGGATAATAAGTTTTTGGCGGTAACGACTAAAGATTTGCGAAACATTGCGACCTACAAAACTCATCGTTTGCAGAATTCCTAGGAAGCCACAATTACTAAAAAGAAATCCTATTGAAAATTGTAAACAAATATTAAAGAAACGTTGGTGTAAAATCGTCTATATCGTGTAGGTATTCCTATGTATAGTCGGGTTTCTACTAAAGTTTACTATGTAGAGCACTACCAAGGTTATAATATTTTTTATTGGCAACAACGGTGTCGTTAGATTAGGTTACCTTAGAGCTGAAGATAGGTTACATTAGTAGATTAGGATAGAAGATTTGGTTATATTCTTTACCGGCAAGAAAAGTGCGGTTAGGTACCAAGTAGAGATGTTTAATAAGAGGTAACAATTTTTTTTAATACAGTTGCTCAAAAAGTGGCGTATTGCAGGGACGTATAGCGTGCGGGATGTGGGCTATTACACACTCGTGCTTTTTTTTTCCTTTCCGCACTCGTGCGTTCTCTTTCTCAACTGTCAAAATAATGTCTATTAAAAAGAAAAACCAGCCATGAAGTTTTTACGAAAAAAAAATCATAGAAGTTTTTATGATTTATGCAAATACGTATATTTCTAAAAAGAAGCTACTAATTTGTTTCAATTTCAGATTTTATGATTTGATTGAATGAGTTAGGTTAGGTTCCATTTCATTTCATCTTATTAAATTTCATTTTCATTTCATATCAATAAAAAAATCCTACTGAAGGCTGGCTGTATGGGCATGGTTCCCTTTGCCTACCAGGATGGGTGAAGATAAAAAATCTCTGCTTATATTCTTTTACGGTTGGCGCCATTTTCCAAATAATTTTTCTTTATTAAATTGCTTATATTTTTGCTTAATTGCTTTTAGCAATAAGGCCGCCAATTGTACTATGTATATTTGCAATTGTTTTGTATTTGTTGTTTTTCCAGTGTACAATAAAGAATATTCTTATCTTCTTATCTTATCTTATATTTTTCGCAACTGTATTAAAAATAGTCGTTCAGTACACCTGCGGAACCGTCATTGCAACTTGTTCCGACTGTCAACCCTCGACTTCGGCTGCGCCTCGGCTCGGGTAGACATTTGTCGGAACTCTGCAATGACAGCCTTTCCGCACTTGTAATGAAATATACTATTACAGTCTGTTATATACAATACATCATTAACCTTTACTTTTTGCCTGCTTTCTTGGTCTAGTGGTATCGCGACAGTGGCATTTGCATTTGCACAAATGGCCGCAGTCTTTGAGTATTTTCATGGGATCTGGGACCTAGACTGAAATACATGTCAGTGTTATTACCCTAAGCAAAATAATGTAGGTACTCAGTAGAAAAATATTGGCTGTGTGAACTCGGTAAGAGCGATCTTAATTAACATACCTATAAAATAAAAATAAAAATAGTGTAATCATGTGGGTACAGTGATATCGTTCCGATGTTAAACCTAACTGCAAAGTAGGTAGTCGGGGCTGTAAGTAATGCAATTTGCTTAAGTCAGATGTCGCTGCCTGTACGTAATAGGTACAGAGAATATTGTAAAGAGGTTCGAAATTTCACTGATGCCGTGAGTCGCCCGTTGGCTCAATTGGTAGAGCGCTGGTACGGATAGCCAGAGGTTGCGGGTTCGAATCCTGGCATGGGTGAAATTTTTAGCCTCTAAATAGGTTTTTAAATACCTATAAAAGTAAAGTAAAAAAACGCGGCGTACACCGGCTTGTTGGACTGACGATGTAGATTGATAGATAGAGAACACTTCGTTGTACATAAAAATGAAAATTACACAGATATTTCTTAACCTAAGAGTTAAGAAGGAATTAGCGTGCCTTGTGGAGGCCTACTTCCAGCAGTGGATAAGAACGGGCCGATTCATTAATTCTTAAATCATCAGCCGCACTAGGCATGCCTAAAAAGCGGGTACAATTTTCAGGAAAACACACAGTGTTTTTGCCGTCTTTTACGTGTTTTACGGACAATAGGTTCGTGTCAAATTGTTGGTAGTGCATTATTGATTCCTGAAATCTGAATTTGGAATTCTCCTTGACAAGGTTTTTTACTCAGATCATAGATGATCTGAGGTTTTTTACTACCGTCCCGCTACTACCGATAGTGGCATTTTTCCCGGTGCCTCCGTGCTTCTCAAGGCACGTTAAGCCGTGGGTGCCAGCTGTCATGTTATGGCAGTCGTTAAACCATGTCAGAGGCCTTATAGGCGGCTTGATATCTTCTGACAGTAAGGCCCGCCACTGTCTTACAAATCTCCACTAACCCGGACGTGGAGTATGGCCTAACCTTCCTTTAATGCAGGAAGAGATCCGTGCCCCAGCAGTGGGGACATACAGGGTTGAAATCGATCGATCGAAAGAAACGGGTGATTGGCTGTGGATTGCACGTTGATAAAAAACACAGAGGATGTGTAAAACTCATTCACATAACGAAAGCGCTCAGTTGATTCACAACTGAAAATCATGAATGTTCAAATACAAAAATTGTGATGTTAATCATATCATAACACACATTGACCGCGCGATCCCACAGCGCGGATGTTTTTGTTTCAACTTTAATATTATAACAATACGGACTTGTTTTAGTTATCACTTGCGTGTGGAAGTTCGTGGGGTTACTGGAAATATGTCGCACTTTGCTAGTTTTAATGTGCGGAAGTTTGGACACATTTCTATATGATATAGTTGTAATATCCATGTGTCGTTCGTTCCCGAGAATTCTCGGAATACATCTACTGAATAATAATAATAACGTCCACGTAACACAATCACTTGACCTGGGGGCGAGTCTCCAAAATGCATAGTTGTTCAATAGAGTGTTAATAGTCTGCTAATGATCATTTCATTCACACTATCGGTAGTCTAGTAAAAATTTAATTTGCGCGGGTTATACCCCTGGAATGACATTGTACTGTTGCTTTGTAGACTACCAAGTTGAAGCAAATAAAACACATTGTGGTGCTTATATCATTCTATTGAAAATCTATGTAAGTAATATACTCTAGGGCCTAGCAGTAAACTAGAATAGCCTGTACTATGGTAACCAGGCAAGGACATCACAAACATGAAAGTACTCCCAAACTCAGGCCACTTGTACAAATGTACGGCGGTCCCCAGTGGGAATCGATCCCACGGACTCTGTCTTGGTACCTAAGCGCCTTAACGACCAAACCAACGAGGCAGTTAGGCAGCAGATTGTAGAAATATTCGGAACAAAACCACCCTGTCGATAGATACCATATATCTACAGAATGATTTTGAAGTCTAACGCAGTGTTTCGAGGGATGAATTGTTTCATGTAAAAAACAGTATTATTATTGATTTATGAGTAATGTATAAAATATTAAAAAATATTCGTGGTTTCCGACCTTTGGATCCAAACAGTGAATCCAAATTCAAAATGGTAGGAGGTACCATACATAACATTGAAGACTGTAATATTATGTAAAATTTCTAAAAGTCTGCCAGTGACCATAAAACGCTCAAACCATTGTTTTGTTATATTTTTATTCATCTTCGTCCTGATATTCTTTGTTTGGGCTTGAGTGAGGTGATTTTGGGAAACAAGAAAATTTTTTACTCATTATTTTTCAGAACTAACACCATTAAGTTGGACATGATAAGATTGTTCCTTTAAAAATGGTGAACGAATTCAAACTCACCTGTACATTGTGAAATGATACAGTAATGTACCCTTTAATCAATGAAATAAAATATATTGGCCATACAAACCGCTCTATGAAGTCAAGAAAAATCAAAAAGGCTGCCTTCAGCTATCACAATGGTGACCAAAACGTCAGTGAAAATTATCCAAATATAAATTTTTGAAAACTAACTGCCAAAAGTGAGGCCAAGATAACTTTTTTAAATTATAGTGTGGTACCAAATTACCTCTCGTCATGGTTATTACTATGAAAATTCGATGTGCATTGCAAAGTTGATTAACCCACAGATTAACAAGTAGGAAGACTTGGCCAGGCAATCTCAATGATTTGTTATTATAAACTAACAGTTGCAGGCCAGATTTTGCCTGCGCAGGCTAGAAATTTGGGACACTCATCTAACACTTTTTTTTGTTGCACAAATAATTTTATTTAAAATCTCATTCAGACGCCTTTTTCCGTTAACATGTCCTAAACACTGCACAGCGAAATACCAACAAACGTTACTAATTGGAATTCCGTCCATCGGCTCGATGTTGTGCTCTGAACGTCTAGATTGTATCGATAAACGCACTGTATCGACGTCCGACGTCTAGTGATGTGACGGGCGTGATGTTCGGTTAGATCTCTCGATGTTATCGTTACATGGCTCGAGGTGACGAAAAATGAAAGTGAACTGGGCTTGGAGCAGTGCGTTAGTGATAGAATTAGAGAGTTTATTTGTGACTGGTCCAATTTTGGTGTAGTTCAATCGATATCAATCCTTGGCATGTCCCCACTGCTGGAGCACGGGTCTCCTGCATCACAGGAAGGTTAGGCCATACTCCACCACGGGGGCCAAGTCCAGGTGGGTGGAGGATTGTAAGATAGTGACGGGCCTTACTGTCAGAAGTTATCAAGCCACCCATAAGGCTTCTATTAGGCTTAACGCCTGTCATTACATGACAGACGGCACCAACGGCTTAACATGCCTTGCGCAGCACGGAAGCGCTCGGACAAATGCCACTAGCGGTAGTCACAGGACGGTCACCCCTCCTAAACCTGACCGCCCTGTTGTTGCTGTAATTCATGTGATTGTTTCCAATCACTTGGTTTGACTAGGCCACGAGCGCTTCTTGTCTAGGGTAGTTATGTATGGTGATAATATATAGGAGGTAACACCAAAAGGTCATTAGCAAAGTTAAAGGGAACATTTTTATTTTTCTTATTGCTTCAAAAATTACGTCATTTTATTATGAACTAATAAATTAAGTAAGTACAAAAGTAATACTTCACCGATTTTAATGTTTTTTATTGTATTTGGTAAGTCTGAGAACAGGTCGTATAGACTCATTAAAATAGCAAAATAACATTTATGGGGTCTGCTACTTATAAAATAATTCAATGGGAATTGAGAATCTTAGGAAAATTGGGAATATTCCTAAAATTTTCGAAAATACCATTCGCGTGAATACATTATACGAACCCGACATCAGACGTCCGGCTGGATTAATAAGAATTAAAAAAGCTGTGCAAATTTTTGTTTTTTTTTATTCTTCTTTATTTATTTATGCCCAACATTACTAAAATACTAAAATAGTTATTCTACTGTTAACAGCTGTTACTTGGCCAAAGTGCATTTGACAGCTGTTAAAACTAGATAAATACACTGTCGTCGTCGTCGTCGTCAGGCTATACTAGTCCACTGCTGGACATAGCCCTCCCCTAAAGAGCGCCACGTTGTGCTATCATAGGGGGTAATGCCCATAATCCCCACGCTGGGGAATTGTACCTACTGCAGGGGGCGCTGCTGCCCACCCCCCGGTTTATACTGACAATCTGTTAATTTATTTATTTAGGTCCTAATAAATACACTGACAATCTGTTAATTTATTTATTTAGGTACTAATAAATAAATTAACAGATTGAAGGCTCAAGGTCGCCCAACGCGCAATGGAGAGCTATGTTAGGAGTTTCACCGGGTGATCGAATCAGAAATGAGGAAATCTGCAGAAGAACCCGAGTTACTGATATAGCTCGAAGAATTGCTCAGTTGAAATGGCAATAGGCGGGGCACATAGCTCGAAGAACTGATGGCCGTTGGGGAGAAAAAGTTCCGACCTGGCGACCACGGACCGGAGGATGTAGCGTGGGCAGGCCCTCCACCAGATGGTCTGATGACCTGGTTACGGTGGCGGGGAATTTCTGGTTGCGGACGGCACGAGACCTTGGAAAACCATGAAGGAGGCCTATGTCCTGTATGGAAGCGCTCGTGGCCTAGGCGAACCGAGTGATTGGAATCAATCATTTGAGTTAAGCAACAACAGGCGCGGTCAGGTGCAGGATGGGTTACCGTCCCGTAACTACCGTTAGTTGCATTTTTCCGAGAGCTTCCGTACTTCGCAAGGCACGTTAAGCTGTTGGTGCCGGCTGACGTGTAATGGGAGTCGTTAAGCCATGTCAGAGGCTTTATGGGTGGCTTGATAACTTCTGACAGTAAGGCCCGCCACTGTCTTACAATCCTCCACCAACCCGGACTTGGCCCCCGTGGTGGAGTATGGCCTAACCTTCCTGCGATGCAGGATGAGACCCGTGCCCCAGCAGTGGGGACATACAAGGGTTGATAACGAGGCCTGTAGGGGGCCGCCAATGGCTGACAATGAAAAAAATGTGTCTTTTCCAATCATTGGTTATGACCTCTAATAGCTTTAAGGTCTATCGGCGGTTTTCCTCAAAATAATAACGTTTTATGGGAGGTGCGGTCAGGCATTAACTTTGTGCTAAAAACGCGTCTTTTAATAGCCGCAGTGTAATAATTTTATATTTCGCCTTTATGACTAAACGACCAATGGTCATACATTAATTACTTGGCAATGTATGTATTACCCGCAGATAACTTGAACGCAAATGTGCGCAGTCAACCTATTCTGCCGTATGCCTTACTTTCAAATACTAAGATAAGAATATTCATTCAGTTATACCTGAAAAAAAAAACTATGGCTTATTGCATCTGATCTACATAGTGAGACTCACACGTGCCTACCGCGTATTGGCAATTTCAAGCGTTGAGGAAGTTGAATACCTCAGACGGTCAGGTTTCCTCACGATGTTTTCCTTCACAACTAGCGAGTAATATTGCTACTAGATCTTCACAATGGTACTTCGACATCTGTGCCATGCGAGAGGTCCCGGGTTCGATCCCCGGCTGGGGACAAAAAACCCCAGGTCTTGGATGTTTACACGTTTATGATGTCGCTGTTTCTGGTACACATGACACAGGGTATCCTAGTGTGGGGCCAGAAGATATGTATGTGCCAGTATGTAAATGGACAGTTTACACAAATGATACATGTTACGCCTAGTTATTTAAAAGTAGTTTTACGAAAACCCTATATTCTTCTTATCTACACAGAAGTTTATCCCATCGCTTCATATAAACTAGATCTCATCTCCTGTGAAATTAGTACGCGCAAGCAGGCTTCGTATATTGCGCCGGCGCGTCGTCGCGTCACCCCGCCGCCGCCGACTTGACAGCTGTCAATCAGATTCAATATGGCCGCCGTAGCCGGTCCCAGCTCACTATCTGCTTGGCATCTGGGCCCCTACTTTCTTATTTGAGTCTTTGATATCTTTTAGATGAAAACTTAATGTTCACCTAATAATCAATAGCGAAAAATATTTCTTAAAAACTCGCGATGCAGATACATCGCGAGTATGATCGCGATTATTTATGAGGTAAAATATAGATAGTTACCTTGATTCCCGACGTTTCAGCAACGTTGCAGTTGCCGCGGTCACGGGTAGACCAAAGTTCAGTCAATTATTATAGGTGGACTCGATATCAACCCTTGGAGGAAGAACTATGGAGCGGGCCATGCTAGGAATATCTTATCGACACTTATTGACCGTCTGCAAAACGTCAATATTTGACATAAGGCCAAAGTTGAAGATATAGGCACATATATCGTTATCAACCCTTGTATGTCCCCACTGCTGGGGCACGGGTCTCTTCCTGCATTGCAGGAAGGTTAGGCCATACTCCACCACGGGGGCCAAGTCCGGGTTGGTGGAGTATTGTAAGACAGTGGCGAGCCTTACTGTGAGAAGTTATCAAGCCGCCCATAAGGCTACTGACACGGCTTAACGACTGCCATTACATGACAGCCGGCATCAACTTGCGAAGCACGGAAGCGCTCGGAAAAAATGCCACTAGCGATAGTCACGGGACGGTCACCTTCTTGCACCGAACCGCGCCTGTTATTGCTTCACTCAAGTGATTGCAATCATTCCAATCATTCGGATCGGCTAGGCCACGAGCGCTTCATAGGTGATCTACTTGCCCGTGTTGCGAATCTAATCGCGAATAAGCTTGTTAACTTTAAACCCTTTGGTCACACGATCTCAATGGCTAAACGGAATGAGATGAAATTCGGAGATAGATTATAGTCTGAAATAGCACATGCGAGAACCCGTACTGCTTTTTTTCCAGAAAAGTACATATCGAAATTTCTTCGCTAATGAGGTAGTGGGCACCACCGCAGCAGCTACTCTATAACAAGCTTCGTCTCCTGTTTATGTATTACATGAACAAAAAAATTAACAACAATATTAGCAATATTTTTTTTAAAATATATTTTGTGCATTGAAAACTGATTAGTCTTCACGTTTCTTAGCAGGAACAGCATTTCTGTTTTGCATTACTTTAGAAAGCCAT
Source organism: Yponomeuta sedellus (assembly GCA_934045075.1). Taxonomy (NCBI): domain Eukaryota; kingdom Metazoa; phylum Arthropoda; class Insecta; order Lepidoptera; family Yponomeutidae; genus Yponomeuta; species Yponomeuta sedellus. Next base: position 9,873,920 of record OW203744.1, on the reverse strand, counting down.
GAATTAAAAATAAAGCAAAACTGTAAGAGAACCAGCTAGGAAGTTATGGAAATATGGATAATTTTTTTGTTTCTAAATAAAGTAAAATCTAGGCCCATTTTGTGATCTGACCCAGACTGACTACTCTTTGAGTAGGTCCCCCGTTATTGAGACAGCTGTCGATAAAACGGAATGTAGAATTTTGTCTCAAGGAAAGTTCGTTGATAAAAATTAACTACGTGGAGTCGGCAGCACATAAAGCTCTACCTCCCGGTACAGGCTATTTTCCAACAAAAATATAAAGGTTGGCCTGTTGTTGACTGTAGTATAGTTGTAGCTGTATAGACAGCATATTATTATGAACCTTATATTTTTGAACTGTGGACCTTACTAGAAGACCTTGATCTTTTACGCCGCAGTTTTACGGAGTCAGTACTATATCAAAGCTTTTCTCCATTCTATTCTATCTACCTCCAGAACATTAACGTGATAGAGTCTACAGTGGTCTGATTATTATTCTTAAAACAAAGTTCTAAATCAACGTGATTGCGTTCCCATGAGTTTGCTTATAAAACCTTAACAATTAATAACATAAACCTAAACGTTACGAGATCATCTCATTTCTACTGAGAGACAGAGAGAGAGAGGACAATTAATCAACAAGTACAATAAATTTAGAGTAGTATTGAAGTCTGTTGACCTTAATAATAGAAAATGTGTTTTGGAGGAGCACTGCTTATCCTAAACCACAGGTTTTAGCCTTTTTTAGGGAGCAAAGTACCACTGCCTTAGAGATAAGTTCATTGTAAAATGTTTCTTGAATAAATTATCTTTTATCTTTAATCAATAAATGTAGGATAGTAAAAGCAATAATAGCTTCCTTTGTCGTTTTTCACTTACCTTTTAAACGCCACTGTTTTCTAGCAAATTTTTCAAGATTCCGAGAGCCTTTATTTCCCTAAGGCAAAATGAGGTTTTATTTAATTTCCTCTTTTTTTGTCAGATGAAAACCTCGCCACCCCGCACGGTCACCTAGTGACGTAACAAGCATGCCACGCGTCAGAGTGACGCTCGAGCAACGGACTTTGACACAAGTGCTGCGCTAACACGCCCAGCAGGGTCGCAGTGTTGTGCGAGGTTGTCGGGCTGGAATTGTAATACGGATGAATAGCCTGATGCTGACGACAGGAGGAACGGTGGAAGAACAAGCGTGCATAGATGGGAACATGTCTTTCACAGCTTACAAGTGAGTACCTAGCATTTATACAGCCTACCGGCCAAAGAGACTCAGCTGTTAGCTCTATTTATAAAGAGCTTTCTGTTTTGATATATTATGGGAAACTAGTATTTTTCATGAGACGGGAACGATGACTCCACACTATACATATATTGAGTGGATAGTGAGCATACATGATTACCTAGTCGTTATATTAATATTAAATGTAATATTAATATAACGACTAATGTAATAGGTAATAACCTATAGCAATGTAAGCCAGCTATATTAATTACAGCTATTTTAATTATATTTTCTTCTTATTGCATATAAACGTAAGAAGATAAAAACACTTCTCACTTTACGTTACATTAGGTATATTGAATTTAGACGTACTTACTTCGTTACTATTTAAAAATCAGGAATAAAAAAATATTTATTATAATATAATATAAATATAAATATTCATGGAATTATTACACAGATCTCGTTAGCCCTATACCAAGTACAACTAAATGACTTGTGTTATAGGTGCTAACTCGACGATAGATTTAATACAATAAATACATAGATAACATCCAAGACCCGAGACAAACTAAAAAAGTTCGTTTCCTAATTTGACCCGGCCGGGGATCGAACCCGAGACCTTCGGTTTTACAGTCAGCGTGCCAAACCGCTGCGCCACCGAGGCCGTCCTATTATTATTTATTATTATTTTAACGTTACATACTTTCTAAAGTGACCTTCACAAAAATGGTAGGTTATGCGAGTCATATGCGAGAGCACCAACGCCACCAAAATGGGAGTTGAAGTAGTCGACGTGACCGAAATCGGTCGGGACTATCATCATAATCATCATCATCATCATCCTAAAGTAACTTTGAAATATTATGTTATCTGTTCATTAAATGAGTCTGTCGACAGAAAGCTAAACAAATAAATGAACAATTGAGGCTGTCCGCCGGCACCAATTAAAATACATTTGAAACATAGGTTTTAGGATTTTTACTCCTTTTCCTGCTGATGTTGTTTGTTTAATACTTAAAGTATTTTCGTAGATTCCTGCAATTATTTTGACTTAAAAACCTATTTAGAGGCTAAAAATTTCACCCATGCCGGGATTCGAACCCGCAACCTCTGGCTATCCGTACCAGCGCTCTACCAATTGAGCCAATGGGCGACTCACGGCATCAGTGAAATTTCGAACCTCTTTACAATATTCTCTGTATTACGTACAGGCAGCGACATCTGACTTAAGCAAATTGCATTTTTAGCCTCTAAATAGGTTTTTAAATTTGTTCCTTAGCACGGGTTAGTGCATTAAAAATAAAAATAGTGTAATCATGTGGGTACAGTGATATCGTTCCGATGTTAAAACCTAACTGCAAAGTAGGTGGTCGGGGCTCTAAGTAATGCAATTTGCTTAAGTCAGATGTCGCTGCCTGTACGTAATACAGAGAATATTGTAAAGAGGTTCGAAATTTCACTGATGCCGTGAGTCGCCCATTGGCTCAATTGGTAGAGCGCTGGTACGGATAGCCAGAGGTTGCGGGTTCGAATCCCGGCATGGGTGAAATTTTTAGCCTCTAAATAGGTTTTTAAATTTGTTCCTTAGCACGGGTTAGTGCATTAAAAATAAAAATAGTGTAATTATTTTGACGCTATTTTTTCTTAAAAAATAACAATTTAAATGTGAACATTAGATGTGCATAACATTTTTTTGATGTAAAATTAAATATTCACCAATTAAGACTAATTTTGCAGAATGCTCCTGCATTTAAAAGGGAGATGAAACAAGCTATTGAAGGTCAATTAATTATGCCCTTTTTTAAGGACTATGTCATTCGTATGCATAAAGTTTGTGCTTACTGCATTTGGCGGTATTAAGTCTATAAGTAAGTAGGTACTTACTTTTTAAGAATTAATTTTAATTTAGAATTATAAATTGACCTTTAATTAATATTTTTGCCATCTATTTCATTAGCATGTCGAGAACTGTTAGGTACATGTTGAGGACATAGCCTTGTGAATGATTTGGTATTATAGTTACTAGAAATAGGAACATTATTCGATTAGGTAGGAACTTACATTCACTTTATTTAGTTTAGTGTACTAGTACACTTTTAGCATCTGTAGTGTAGAAATGATAATCACATACAGAAACTTAGAATCTTTTGGGCCTCTAATAAAAACTATTCTTATCCGAAACGATACAGGATATTACATGAAATGACCTACTTTTGTATCGCATGGAAGAACTTACTTGCATGTGGTCTTGGGTCAAGTGATTATATTCCACAAACGTCATTTAGTTAAGCATTCGTCATGTCTTGTCATCAAGATGAAGCCATTTAGCCAAAAAGTCATCACATAAGATCTGTTGGCCAATCGCAGCCTGAATTCAGATGGCAAGATTACTTATACTTGGAAATGCACCGGTGCTTTCCGATGTCCCGATCATTAACAGCATTTCTCGTATTTAATTATTCTTTGTTATTTTTTTGCCCGCGCCACACTTAATTTCTAGACTGGCATCGCACACACACAACAAATATTTTCCCGCGTTCGGAAATGTCAAACACATGTCGAAAGTTTTTTCTCTCTTGTAATATGCGGAGATGAATTTTCAGCCAGTATTATTTATTGACCGTCAAGTTTTTTTAAAACAATTCGAGGTAAAGTTTTATTTGCGGTCGGCGAGTAAAGTTTATAGGCAGTTTTGATGACCGTGTGGCTTGGCAAAGTATCGGACCATAATCTAGACTTGATTCGAGCTAGTTACATCGAATTATCTCTAGTTAGATCTTCAGATGTCTAACGAGGTCGAATATTAATTTTATATTTAATACAGCAATTACGGAAAGCAAAAAGCCGTCGACCAATGAATTCGTCAGTCGGTTACAGTCCTCAATCGGGCACCTTTTAAAAAAAGAACCATACGCCATTTCATGTCAATTTTTGAATTATTCATTGAGCGAATGCGCGAGCGCATCGATTGATGCAAACAAAAAGCGCGCGGTCGCTAATCTTCGGCCTCCTTCGTGTTCCTTCGGGCGTCTTCGGCCCTCGGTGTTGCCAACTGATGCATTTATTACTCCCACTAGTTTTTTACTGTCACGCTGTGCAAGTGCATAAAAGGGACTACATTTATTTGATAAATGATATTTTTTCGACAATCCCAACTCTCTAAGGTTTTTCGTGTAATTTCTCGGTGTCAATATTGGGTCCTCTTCTTTGTTGCCTTTCATTCAACAATAATGGACATTCAATATGGAAAGAAAACATATCTGCTGCGTCATATTACGATCCGTGAATGTCTCTTCACAACGTTCCGGGAATTTTGAACCTATTATATCGATACCTTTAATTCTTTTGAGACCTGGCGGCTTATCAATACCAGCAATTGACTTAATTAGATTATACTAACTACTACAAATGGTTGCTACAGTTTTTTTGCTTTAACCGTAGGTACTTCTAGGGAAATGCTGTAAAAAGTCGCGTCTGTCTTGTAGAGCAACAATTTTATTTTATTTATACCTTCCTATTTGTAGTGCTAACTGGATGCATTACTAGTTGATCGGCTTCAAAGGTCTGTCACTGGCCGTCAAGCCAATTACAAGCTGCAGTGCAGAAAAAGAAATAAAAATATTTGAATTTGGACCGTTCGTCCCCCGCGCGTCTCGCGCCGCGCCAGGCCGCGTCTCCAGCGAACGTGATTGGTTTATTAATTAAGCGAATCATCGGCGGGTTCCATTTTAAAAAATAGGCGGGATTCTTCATTTGCGATTTTTTTAATTTTCCCTCGGCGTCCGACGCAATTAGAGTTGCCAATATGTGCTTTTTGTCACAATCTCCCCGCGGTGATAAAAGTTCAGTTAAGTGCCTTTACCGTAATTAATAATGCTATTTCGTATTGTTGATGTGATTGTTTCTTGTTTCGCACCGCAAGCAACATAACTTTGCAGGTTGACTAAACCCATCGTAAGTTCCGAGCGCGACTGCATAGACATCTGACTGGAAAGAAAAACAAGACAGTGCGGTGGCACGTTTTAAAAAGTTTGATTTGGAAATCGAACGCTGCGCAGCCGAGTGAGGTCAACAGAAAATAACGTAAAAAAGTTTTATTCGCGATCCGCCAAGGAGTTATGTCTCGTGGCAAATACCGTTAGGATGCCTTCGGGGCCTTAAAATTGAAAAGGGAAAAAAATAAAATTTAAAACTATTCCAATTGCCAGTATTCGGAATTCATTTTAGATAGCGTCGCGCCGTGGAGGTTTCTAAAAAGAAGTGCTATGTTTCTTCGTTAGCATTTCTTTGAGACCTGAATCTCTGTATAAACAATTGGGATTATTATCTGTCGTTGAATCGATAATTAGCCAAATTAATTAATGAGACTACGAAACTCTACACTGTACTCTTCTTGACCCTTTAGTTCGTGACTTTCATTATACTCATCTTATAGATAGATGAAAAAAAGGGGTCGACTTCACAATTTTTTTAATATTGCGTATAAACGTCTCAAACGACCCCGGGTCTTCTCTTAGAGAGAGTGTATGGACTTAATTACCACGCGTGCCCACAGCGGATCAGCAAGTTCAAGCGCTAGGGTATTAGAACACCACAGATACACAGGTTTCCTCACGATGTTTTCCTTCAAGTTCAGCGACTTACCTAACATTTAATACTTCATTTATAGAACGAACTTGGTCCCAGCTTTTCGGTAACGAACCTTGCCACTATTTACTACAAACGCTTTTTACTTACTTATTTACATTTTTAAGGACAAATCCAGTTGTTATTCACTCAAGTTCACAGAATAACGTCAACAATAACACTTAAGAGACTTCATTCAACTCATAAATTCAAAAGAAAGCGTTACGTGCTTCAATGACAATGCTCGATACGGAACGAGCTTTGTATCAAGTTGGTCGCTTATAAGGTTTTGGAGTACCTAATAGGGGGCATACAAGAAAAAAAATACAAGCTCGATAAAATGAAGATCTTTCGATTATTTTGTACATACATGACGACACATTTTAGTGTATTCAAAAATTAGAGAGACGCGTTATTTCGTCGTTTAGCATTTGCCAATACTAATAAGTTTCTTTTTATGAGAGATAATTTATGCCCTGCATTAAGACATACTATCTAGTAGTCACATTTTTTGTAATACAGCTCATGCTCTGTATCATCATCATCTGCATCATCAACCCATTATGTCCCCACCGCGGGGCACGGGTCTCTTCCCTGAGGAAGGTGTAAGCCATACTCCACCACGGGGGCCAAGTCCGGATTGGTGGAGGCTTGCAAGAGTAGTGGCTGGTCTTACTGTCAGAAGTTTTCAAGCCGCCCTCTGACATGGCTTAACGACTGCCATTACATGACAGCCGGTACCAACGGCTTAACGTGCCTTGCGAAGCACGGAAGCGCTCGAAAAAAATGCCACTAGCGTTAGTCACGGGACGGTCACCCATCCTGCACCTGACCGCGCCTGTTGTTGCTTAACTCAAGTGATTGATTCCAATCACTCGGTTAAACTAGGCCACGAGCACTTCTGCTCTGCTCATGCTCTGTATGCTCGGTAAGATTTGGTATCGACGGCCCGGCCCGTCTCCAGTGTTGTTTGTATTCACTTCAGTTAGTAAACTTCTAAATTGACTTGAATTATGTCACGGTTTTAGCGCGCTCGGTCCGAGTGCGCCATCCGAGTAAACTAATGCTTCTGATTGGCTATTTTGGTGTTGTCACGAAAAACCGTCCAATCAGGAGCATTAGTTTACTCGCATGGCGCACTCGGTCCGAGCGTACTAAGACCGTGAAAACCTGGCCTAAATCTGTTGTATAGAAATATTTTTAGCGCTATCTGAAGTGATTCTCCAAGAAAGTCGGAATTGCGACATTGAGTGAATGAAGATGGCTGAATCAACGATGAATGAATAATTGACTTTAGTCTCTGACTCTCTGATTGCGTCCGTCGACCACGACTGTGCTAATTTGCCGTCCCTGTGTAGTATAAATATATGTTCACATAAGAATATTAACCCATGGTATGTCCCTACTACTGGGGCACAGGTCTCTTCCTGCATCGCAGGCAGGTTGGGCCGTACACCACCACGGGTCCAAGTCCGGGTTGGTGGAGGATTTTAAGACAGTGGCTGTCCTTGTTGTCAGAAGTTATCGAGCCGCCCTTAACGGTGTCCTCATTGCTAAAAGCAATTTCTTCCCGACAACCTCATCACGGACAGCTGCTGAAGGAAATAAGAGACGGGTAGTCGGTGCAAATATGAATACCAGAATATAAACGCCAACGCCCCTCTATATCATGAGCACTAACTTCGGACAGTCCACTGTCCAATAACGTCCTTTCAAAAGTATAATAACTTCCACGCCACGCAATCATTTGACCTGCGGGGCGAGTCTCCAAAATGCAAAATTGTTCAATACAGTCATATTAGTCATGTAATGGTCGTTCCATTCACACTATCAGTAGTCTAACCCATCGCATTGCAATGGTATAACACATGCTACTTAATTCGGCGCCTCGCGCGATTCGATCTTCTTCGCGAGGACGCCTATTTAAAATGCGCGGGTTATACCTCTGGAATGACATTGTACTCCTATTGCTTTGTAGACTACCAAATTGAGGCACATAACAAACTTTATCGTGTTTATATAATTTTATTGAAAAACTATGTAATTATTAGACTCCAGGGCTTGGTCGCAAATTATGATACCCTGTGCTATATTAAACAGGCACGGACGTCACAAACATAACTAGTTCCACTTTAAACTAAACTTCGTTTGATTTATCTACTTTTCTAGTTATAAGTAAGATTGTAATAATGTTTTATGTGCATGTTTAATTTTAACCCACAAAACGTAGTTTTACTGTGAGCACCATGCTTTTACTGTAATTTTGCTGTTATGTTGTGTGTGTCTTGTATTTGGAATAAACATTTTCTGTTCTGTCTAAGTTTGTCACTTTTTAGAGTGACTAAAAACTCCGATTCGAAAGCGGCAGGCCCTTTTGCATGTAGGAAAGATAAAAAAAGAGCCTGGAGTCAGATTGGTATGAATTTGGTGGCTCCTGGCCATACCAGGCTGTACCTGGATTGCCCGCTACCAGCGAGGCCTAACCAACTCGTGAGCCTCGTCATCGTAGCACCAGCAACTAGTGCAACAGAAACTGGTCCTTGGACTGCACTACTATGTAAGAAGCGTCTCGCGCTGCCCCGCCGAACATAAATTCTTCAAACGGCTCAACAAAAGCAAAAAATCCCAAAAACCCCTTTAAGTTCGCTACCGAACTATAATTTATGGGCACCGCAGCCCGCGACGGACACTGGGCCGGCGAACAAGACCAATAAGAGGACAAATAAACAATAAGAACAAAACCGGGAAGGATAAAAGCGAAACGGGGGACGCAAAACGGTGAAATTGGAAATTATTTCGCGATATCATCGGTGGGGTTACTCTTGATGGTTACTCCGGTGTGACCCTTTTTCAGAGTCATTCAGGCTAACTTATGCTAAGGCGCCCAGGCAAGGTCATCAGAAACATGGAAATATATCGAGAAGTTGTTTTCATTAATCGCGTATTTCGGAGATAACACTTTGCAATCCTTGAAACATATTTGTTCTTGGCAATAAACGACCATTCATTCTATCAGCCATTACCTAATTAATCATACATTTATTCAATAATCTGTTACTTAATTTATTAATTATTTCATTCATTTATTCGTTCGTTCGTTCATTCATTCATTCATTCCGTCATTCATTCATTTATTGATTCATCCATCAATTCGTTAATTCATTCGTTTGTTTTTCATTCATTCATTTATTCATTCATTCAAGTAAAGATATGCCAAAGAAATTACGCTAATGACGTCAACAATTAAGCCATGACATTTCAGTGAAATTTGATGTATTCTTATGTATTCTTTTTCCCTGTAAACTCTCAACGAAAACATGACCCATCTCGGTGACAAGAACTCAAGAGTAAGGTGGCTGGCCGGCGGGAGGACCTTTCAATTTCTTTATACGTTGCCCTACGTTTGCAAATTCGCGTTCTGTCTCCGTTCTTTTTTACTATTTACCTTTTTGTACTTGTTTTCGGAGCTTTGAGTCGGCGGCCCGATGTCCAGCGGTAGGACACGACTGTCCGCGTATCAACTAAAGAGCCTCTCCCTTTAGCTGTTTGTTTTAGCTCAGCTATGCGTATTGGCTCAGGGCCTAGGTTCTGCTAAGGCATTGAGATACAATAACAACTGCATGAACGTGGCCATTTAATTTCGTTGCTGCTTCAAGTCTACTCATGCACATACATCGACCCTTCTAGGTGTCAACGGTACGAAAAAACACCTCACGTGAACCGACCATGTATATGTCATTCATGGTACATACTATAAAAAGACTCGGGCGCTGATCTTCTGAAAGATCAGTGCATGTAATGGGTTGTAACATATTTGACTGCCTTGTCGGTTTATACGCTTGACGACCAAAGCAGAGGTCGTGGGTCCCTCTGGAAACCACTGTAACGCCCGTTTGGGTTTATTATCACGTTTGTGATGTCCTTGCCTGGTTAGCAAAGCACGGGGTATCCTAGTTTGGGACCAGAACAAGTAATTGTTTTGTGTGGAAGTTATTAGTATCATGATCATAATTATTACTGTTATAGGTCTTATTTTTTCTAATTAAGAGCTTCCCTCAAGGAGCAATTCCCATACAAGAGTAGATTAGTTTTTATTTCCAAACGGCATGCCGGATTGCAAAAAAGCTTTGCCAATAAGTTAAGAGGACTTTAGTGGACAAAAAACGGTAGATAAATAGATAGAGAACACTTTATTGTATATAAAAATGGAATTTACACAGATATTTCTTTACCTAAGAGTACAGACGGCCTTATCACTAAAAGAGATCACTCTCTTCCAGACAGCCTTTGCATGGACTGGACTAATATATTGGAGAAGGGAGTAGATGTACAAATATACAAGATTATTACAAAGGTATGAATGAATAAATGTCTAAACAACGGTATTTATTATACTATTTTTATTTTTAATGCACTAACCCGTGCTAAGGAACAAATTTAAAAAACTTTTTTTAGCCTCTAAATAGGTTTTTAAACGGTATTTATTTTTATCTTGCTAGTGAGGATAGAATGTTCGATTTTCATATTTGTGACGTCCATGCCCGGTTGCCATAGCATCAGGGTATCCTAGTTTGGGACCAGGTCAAGTATTTGTGTTGTAAGTTGTATTAAAAACCTATTTAGAGGCTAAAAATTCAACCCATTCGGGATTCAAACCCGCGACCTCGGGCTATGGGTGCCAGCGCTCTTTCTAACTGAGCTAATGGGCGACTCACCGGCATCAGTGAAATTTCGAAGCTCTTTACAATATTCTCTGTATTACGTACATGTAATATAATATGTATTATAATCATGTAAGTTATTTTGTTAGGTATGTTATATTATTAGGTTTAAAAAGAATTCAGTCAAAATTTCTGAACGTGAATCGATTTAAGGCCTAAAATAACGTTTCGCTTGAGCTGAGCAACTCGCTTGCCCCTCCATCGTACACGCTGAGGCTTCACCACTATTATATTCTAATCCCACCTCGAATAATATGTAGATCTGCGATAGTTGAAGTTCATGATAAGACAATGAACCTGTCACTTAATGGTGATATAATACACAACTCGTGCGTTTTCACATCTGATGGCAGCTACGTTTACTTTCATTCTACGATTTCGAGATTAGAAATAAGTGTCGCCTTTTAATCGTACTTTTAAAAAGTGAAAGCGTAGGTGCAATTATTGTGTTCACTCCATGTGGTGTCATTGCCCCGTGCTCTTATTACCTACTGTTGAAAAATACAACTGTCACCTTCGTTTAATAAAGGTAGCACCATGAACGTCTAAATTTACGTAAATTGCAAGTTACTACGAAAATGTCGTGGTTGATATTTATTTTAGGCAGCCGTATTTGTGTGCGAATGCTGGGCAAAGGCCTCCACCATGAGCTTCCATTCCTTCTTGTCTTGTGCAGCTATGTCCAATCCGGGCAAGAAGGTTGAAAGATCGTCCCGCCATCACGCTTTGGCCGACCGAGCCTGCGATATCCGTCGCGTGGAACCCATTCTGTGGCAATTTTCGCCCATCTGTCTGGACCCATACGAATGACGTGGCCCACCCAGTTGATATATTTACTACTATATTACGTTCTATCCTGTAATTATAGTAGATCGCTGTTGGACATAAAATACAAATAAAAATAATTTATTTACAACCTTTTCGGTAAATAAATAATTTTTTGAAGAGGTTGTAACCTTTTCGGTAACCCCCATTAAATTAAGTAGTGTTATATTTAATTTAATGAGGGTACACCAAAATTCATTTCACTTTACTTTCCGATTGCCTGTGCACTAGACAAACCTTTTTTTAGTTATTTATTCATGAAATTAATAGAATACAATATCGAATACAAAAAACCTTCACTGAAACCTATAGGTTTATTTTTAAGGTGAATTACTCTTTTCTTATAACTAACTCAAGAAGTGTTGTAGAGTAATATAAAATAGAATATTATAGAACGATAAATAAATAAACATAAATTCGAAATTAGGCGCAAATAGAATAAAATAAAACGATATGTACAGAACATTACAGCAGAGCAATTTCAAAGAGCTCACAGAACCAACACAATTACATCATGTTCCTAAACGTGACGTTAGGTATATCAGTTCTAGTGGATCGAATGAAATGCAGTTTGGTTCACGACAAATTCGTTCAGCTAATTTATGCGTTATTGTGAAAAAGAGAAAAGAAGAATATTATTTACTCAACACACGGAAATTTACGAATATATCCACTAAATTTTAGGGTTCCGTCGTAGACAAGGAATGAAGCGATTTCAAAGTTTTTCTCAGTGGTAGCTACGTGTTGTCGGGTAAACAACCCTTTCCTCTACATGTGGATTTTGGAGTACTTGATTACACCCTGTATGTATAAATATATGGATGGTATAACTTGTTGAGTCCACGACGATAGACCAAGCATCATCAACACAAAAAATCAATACCAGAAAGTTAGGTGGAGCGTAGGTGGGCGATTGCATGCATATGATTCGCACCGCGTACGTTTAATAGATGATATTTATCAATGAGGTACCCTGCGCAATAGCTATCAGTCAAAATACTCCGTAAGTTTAACTCCAAAAGTTAGAGAACGAACGAACCACGGGCTGCTCAAATGCTTGATTTTTCCTCACGCTACGTTGCCCAAAAGATAGCTTAAGCATAAAATGGTTATGACTAGTTCCAATTGGTTACGCAGTTGTGGCCTAGTGGAACCGAGTGATTGAATTCAATCACTTGGGTCAGTGACTACCGCTAGTGGCATTTTTTCCGAGGGCTTCCGTGCTTCGCAAGGCACGTTAAACCGTTGGTGCCTGCTGTCATGTAATCGCAGTCATTAAGCCATGTTAGCGGCCTTTGGGCGGCTTAATAACTTCTGACAGTAAGGTCCGCCACTGCCTTATAATCCTCCACCAACCCGGACTTGGCCCCCGTGATGGAGTACGGCCTTCCTTCCTCACCTTCCTGCGAATCATAAAGAGACCCAGCAGTGTAGACATACAAAGGATTCATATCACGCAGTTTACGCCGAGCTATAGCGAGCTTAAAACTGGCGATTGAGGTCTTGCTACCCTGACGTCATTGCTGGGAACTAATTTTGTTGGAGTAGGTAGTGTTCTCTTCTTGAAGTGCCTCTCCATGACCATCGTCTGATCTACAGCGGTTTTTTAGTGCAATTCTGAACATCTCCTTCGCGGTTTTAACACCAGTCCACTCTTGGATGTTGCACAACCATGACATCTTTTTCCTGCCCGGCCTTCTCTTTCCTTCCACCTTGCCCATCAAAATAGGTAGAGTTAGCAAAATCGAGCGTTAATTTCGAGAATTTTGCGCTATCAACGGTTAAAGCGTGAGGTATGTGTCATCTCAGTGGACTCTGCACGCACACACACAACTGCCGACTAATTACGCGCGCCAAATCGATTCAACACTCAATTCCTTGCTAATTGAGGTACAAGTACTTTCATCTCTTTTTTGCACTCGTTCCTCATCTTTTCCAACTCCTGTACATTCTGCGGGGTTGACTTGTAGAAAATGCTATTAGTATTAAGTGCACCTTTTGTTTTTTCCTTTTGTGTTTCCTTTTGCAATAAAGAGTTAAACGGCAAAATGTGCATATATGGGGGGCTGAACAGCATTTACAACTGTTCAGATTGAACTAAATTAAATTAAACAGTGTGATTATAAATTTAAGATTTTATATAATAAAGAATAGTCCTATTAATTGTTACGCATGCAAATTATAATTTGTTACCAAAACATGTGTATACGCCTGAAAAGGTAGAATATGGAGATTTATATATGAGTTACTACAACTGCTCAATGTAACCTATATTTATAACAAATTAAATTCATTCATTCATTCACTCTTTCTAAGATTGATCTCTCCTGTGCTTAAATATTTATAATAATAATAATTAATGAAAAAAAAATGGAACTAAACCTAAAACATTCTAATTTAAATAAAATATTTGAGCCAGATCGCTGTCGGGCGGCAGAGTACCAAGAAGGCTGGCGGCATTGCCTCGCTGTATGGCTAGGCTTATTCTTTGGCCAAAGTAAGCACCAGCCCTCGGGTCTCCTGAAGCGTCGACTAGGCGCGACGAGATCTCCTTAAAGAGGAGATCTCGTGTGCTTCATTTTATATTTTTCCAGCTCACACTGAACTGTTATATTTTAGGTTGTTCTTCAAAATAAAGAAAAACTGCATTCAGATTTCCTGCCAAAGAATAAAAGCTAGTGTCTCTTCTCTACTACCCAACTTCTCGATGGATAGGGATCGTATTATCACCTCTTACAAGGAGAGGACGATTATATTATTTATGAGGTCTTATTGTTAAAAAAAAAAGGAAATCTTCTAAGGTCGACGTCTGTACTCTTAGGTTAAGAAATATCTGTGTAATTCACAGATATTTCTTAACCTAAGAGTACAGTCGATTTTTTGTACAATAAGTGTTCTCTATCTGTCTATATTTTTATAAATACTATGCGCTTTAAAATAGAGCTATATCCAGCGCTTCTCTATCGATCCTCGGTCTAATTGTGAAACACATGAGCGCCTTTCATAACATACGCTAGAATAGAAAGCTACATCCAGCGCTGGAAACCTCCCGCAGTGTTGGTTACCATGCAAGCATTAACAACTCGGTGATTGCTAGCTACCTTTAGGAAGCCATTCATTTATCTCATCGAGGATAAATCGATTTGGGGAACGTTACTGGCAAGGTGTAATTGTTTTTTTTTCTTCGCTGCTCGTTTTCGGTTGATTTGTTAGGAAGTGACACGGATTTTTGTATCGAATCAATTAATTTATCGAACATGGCAACGTACTGACCTGACTTTGAGAAGTGTGATTATTCTTGAGTTCTGTAAGCGTAGTTAGACCAAATATTATTAAAGTCTGTTAGCTTTTAGCATACCTTGGGCTCTAGAGTAGGCTTCGGTTATAGCCTAAAGCACACGAGTGTAATACTAATTCCTGCTCCCGATTTCGAAATTAAGTGACATATTAGTTCTAATATTTTTATTATACGAATATATCCGATCTATCGGATAGTAGCCGAGATATATTCTAAAAGATTACTGACTGTATTTTAATTTTATTGCACTAATTACATGATAAAATGAACAAGGGCATGCTTAATGCAAGAAGCATTCTCGTTCAGCAAACCTTTGCCGTTGAAAAGACTGACAAAGGGTCACTACCCGAGAAAAATACAGTTGAAATACAATAATAAATTTACATAAACAAAGGGAGAGGGAGGAGGGCTGAATAATAGAAATTATGACAAACCTACAAAAACGATAAATATTTATTGGGTGTAACCGGTAACCGGGGATGTATTTCGGGCCAACTATTGGCCAGGAAAAATATAAACTACTCGAATCGCCGATACGAAAAGAGGAAGAAGAAGAATTGGCAAAGGGCAAGACAACACAAGAAGCGCGCAGGGCCTAGGCGAACCGAGTGATTGGAATCAATCACTTGGTTAAGCAGCAACAGGCGCGGTCAGGTACAGGAGGGGTGAGCGTCCCGTGACTACCGCTAGTGGCATTTTTCCGAGCGCTTCCGTGCTTCGCAAGGCACGTTAAGCCGTTGTTGCCGGCTGTCATATAATGACAGTCGTCAAGCCATGTCAGAGGCCTTATGGGCGGCTTGATAACTTCTGACGGTAAGGCCCGCCACTGTCTTATAATCCTCCACCAACCCGGACTTGGCCCCCGTGGTGGAGTAATTGCATGGGTAATTACGAACGTTCCCCCCTCACCCCGTTTCACCTCCAGGTTTGTTAGCGAAAAGTTAATGTAAAGTTAGTTTTATTTGCAAAGCTACTAACTAGCCAATTACTTGTATCTGTACCTATTATTTAACCGCTCGTGCTTCGGCAATGCGTCGGCAAGCTAATCATAACTTGACAAGCACAAATTAGAAAGCCAAGTTCAGTTACTGACGCCTCGACGTGTATTCGACAGTGACTGGATTAGACGTTTCGAAGCGGTGATAGAGGGATAGAACGCCGGCTTCGCAATTGGAAGGTCGTATGTTCGAATCCCGGCATGTGTCAATGACTTTATTTTCTAAGTTATGTACATTTGTACATAGTTATATAAATATTAAACGGGTCTAATTGCGATTATTTATTAGGTAAATCGTAATTACCCATGCAATTACTCCACCACGGGGGCCAAGTCCGGGTTGGTGGAGGATTATAAGACAGTGGCGGGCCTTACCGTCAGAAGTTATCAAGCCGCCCATAAGGCCTCTGACATGGCTTAACGACTGCCATTATATGACAGCCGGCACCAATGGCTTAACGTGCCTTGCGAAGCACGGAAGCGCTCGGAAAAATGCCACTAGCGTAGACACGTGACCCTCACCCATCCTGTACCTGACCGCGCCTGTTGTTGCTTAACCCAAGTGATTGATTCCAATCACTAGTTGTGATTGATTCCAATCACTAGTTGTGATTGATTCTAATCACTAGTTGTGATTGATTCCAATCACTAGTTCGCCTAGGCCACGAGCGCTTCTCGAATTGAAAGCGTAGACATAAAATATTTGAAGGTTTAGACATTTGTCGCATAAAAATATGATAACTCGACAGAGTCATTCATTTTCTGATTCGAATTCAATCTAGCATGGCGTTCAGAATACAGATTTTCGCTGTCGCTCGACTTTTTATGTAGAATTCCAAGTCATAAGCCTTACCCCCAGTTTCTAGTACACTAACAATCTGTTAATCTTGTGTTAACAGCTGTCAAATGTTTTTTTGTATGCACTTTGGCCAACTGACAGCTGTTAACAATAGATTAACGGCTTGTTATTGTACCAGAAACCGGAGGTTAGAGTCGTATACGACTTATTTGCTAATGAAGTGAGAATTTGCTCCCAGGCCCGTGCGTCTGGCGAGACATAGATTTCGGTGGTGTCATGCTTAGGATATTACAATGGAGATATGAAAGTAGAGGTTAATGTATAACTTAGCGAAGCACCTATTATTTGTAAAGCACCTATTAAAGCTTTCAATCTGCATGGAGTACTCTAGCCCATTTCTCTAGTGATTTTGATCCAGTGGTACTAAGTTACTCTAATCCTCGGCAATGCCGTAACAATGCGGACTACCGACCCGGACAGGTCGCCCGATATATCACGACGTATCAATAACGATTTGTCAAAATCCAGCCCGACTGACAGATGACCTAGATTGCTGATGACCAGAGCAGTTGACCTGGGTTCAGAGGCTTCTTTGGTCTAGATAAGGATCTACATTGATTTGTGTTGGTTGCTCACCTTTCACCTGTGACTTTGTCCATGATGCTGCCAAGATTCAAAAGGTTGCGCGGAGCTACGTAGAATTTGCTGACAGCTGCGTTTAAATGCATCTTCTCACAAATAGGCCTTTTGAAAGTGTGAAAAAAAGTATTAATTATGTGTTTTAAAGACGGAAAACAAACCGGATAATTTTGTATCTGTAGCAACTTTATCGAAAACGGCCAGGATTGGTGGAATCTATAATGACGTCACAGATCAGTAAATATAGCAATCCAAATGGGCTGGCAGTCATGTTTACTTTTTTATTTGCAATGTTCTATTATACAAAAAACTACATCCGCAACTAGAAATCATTCGTAGCCTTCCTGTACACAACTTAGATTCGATCTGAACCATAAGGTCGAACCTCCAATGAACTTTTGTCATTACAAGTATGAATGGATAAAGTCGAATTATGAATGAAGCGCTTTTGTGTGTGGTCCGGTATAGGTGTGGCTTTTCTTAATAGATTTGATCGATGTAACTGTACCGTGCATGTAATTTCATTCCAGCTTACTATTATTAATAATATCATTCATAATAAGTAAGCAGGCATGCCATGCTCATTTGGAGAACCCCGTATTAGTAAAAAATGACTAATACGAAAGTGAGGTCACCATGTTCTATCATTCAGTAATCGTATTAGTATTGATCGAATAGCTTTGAAAGCACTAATGCCTGTTCTTGTTTTTTTTATATTGACTTAAGTTTTTTTTGAGGGGTATGGCACGTTTGGGTTTTTTTTTTCTTGCGTAACTAACTGCCAGCTCAAGACTACAAAATCTTAATAATAATAAATAATTAAAACTGTTCTATACGGATTAAATCGTTTATTACATTTTTCCGAAGTTTCGGTGCTTTTTCAGGCGCCATGGTCTCGGATGAGTCATCCGAGACCATGGCACCTGAAAAAGTGCCGAAACGTCGGAAAATTGTAAAAATGTAATATACGATTTAAACCGTATAAAAACAGTTTTAATTATGTCTAGTGCTCGTGTTAACCTAAGAAAATAATAATAATAAATTCCAAACAACACATTCACTTTTGGGTTCTGGTCCTAAACTAGGATACCGTTCACTGTGGTAACCAGGCATGAATATCACTTTTTTTGGAAATACAACCAGAATAAGGGTAAATATCCGGTAAGGCCGCTTTCAGTGGGAACTGAACCCACGTTTGAGTAGTCAAAACTGCAACCGCAAAAGAAATGTGGCAGTCAAGATTTTGGTATATTAAAACATGGAACTAGTCGTATTCCAAACAATGGTGATTTCTTCTTCTTCAGGCTATATTAGTCCACTGCTGGACATAGCCCTCCCCTAATGAGTGCCATAGTACCAGTTGTGCCATCATTGGGGGGTAATGCCCATAATCCCCACGCTGGGCATGCGGGTTGGGGATCGCAGATTGGTGGAATTGTACTGCAGGGGGCGCTGCTGCCCACCCCAAGGTTTGTGCCCATTAGTCGCCTTTTTCTTTTAAGGGTGATTTCATTACTGGGTAAATATATCAATCAAACAAAGTTACTGCAAACATGGAAAATACAAAATCCAAATTGGAGGCAAGCCTTGCAGTAAGCAGGCGATTGCATGAAAACCCAAATTGAGAATTTTAAATGTTTCTTATACATTGGAAGTAGTTTAATTATGAATACAGAAGAACCGTTTTAAGGTACGGCGTTATTTCAATCGATATCGATCGATATCAACCCTTGTATGTCCCCACTGCTGGGGCGGGGGTCTCTTTCTGCATCGCAGGAAGGTATAGCCTATACTCCACCACGGGCGAGAAGTCCGGGTTGTTGGAGGATCAGACAGTGGCGGGCCTTACTGTCAGAAGTCATAAAGCCGCCCATAAGGCCTCTGACATGGCTTAACGACTGCCATCACATGACAGCCGGCACCAAGTGTCTGTGTCTAAGTGCCTTGCGAAGGACGGAAGCGCTCGAAAAAAATGCTACTAGCGTTTAGCGCATTTTTGGGTAGTGACGGGACAGTCACCCATCTTGCACCTGACCGCGCCTGTTGTTGCTTAACTCAAGTGATTGACTCCAATCGCTCGTTTCGGCTAGGCCACGAGCGCTCAATTTTCTCAATTTCAATAACACACTGTATTTCCCTGATCTAAGCAAAACAGCATCATGACAGCTCACTTAAGAGCGATCTTTCTTTCACTCATTCATTCATTCCTTCATTTATCCATTCATTCCTTCTTTCATTCATTTAAACATTCATTCAACCGTTCGAACATCCTTCGATCGTTCGTTCGTTCGTCCGTTCGTTCGTTCGTTCGTTCGTTCGTTCGTTCGTTCGTTCGTTCGTTCGTTCGTTCGTTCATTCGTTCGTTCGTTCGTTCGTTCGTTCGTTCGTTCGTTCGTTCGTTCGTTCGCTCGCTCACTCATTCACTCACTCCCTCACTAACTCACTCACTCATTATTTTTTTTAGGATATCAATACTGAAACATCTAATTTGGACCTCCACAAATAGGTACCTAGTTAATATTAATATACGATTATAATTCAAAGTAAGCAAGCAAGATTTTTAATTTATGTAAGTGTGAGTGCGCTTAGACATTGTTGTCAACACTTCTCGGTCCAAAATAATAATAGTTCACCATTCAAACTGCATGTGTCTAAAAAGTTAGACATCCACATCTTGTCTACAGACACGCTACCTCTCTACATACCTATTTTAATCCCCTTATCGAATAGATGCATTACTTTATCGGTCTGCAAACTATGTTATCGTTTTCTACTAATGTCCAAGGCGCTACTAGTAAATTTGTATCGAGCTGCCATATTGGGTTAGATATAGGACTGGACAGAATTAAACCAGGCCTACTTGTTGCCACGTTATACTTATGGCAACTATATCATGTAACTTAAATGCGTTCCACTGTAGTTCACAAGCCGTCTCTCAGAGAGAAGAGCTTGGGCTTAATTACCTCGCGTGCCCACCACTGCAATATACAATTTAGAAGCACTGAGGAATGTGTCTTCAGCTTGCCGCATCCACCATTGCCTGAAGTTTTTCGCAGAGAAACATTTGTTTTCTATTAATTTTGTCATTTAAAAACACTAACAATAAAAATATACACGGTGTAAAAATCCCCTCATAATCTACTCGTTGATAATCAATTTGTAAAATTTCAATTAAAAATGTCGAGAAGAAAGTCTTGATTGTGAAATATTGGTATGTTAATATATTGTATGCATAATTATCGGTCAATTCTTGATACTTCAACAACTGATTCCCTCTAGTGCCAAAAGATCAGTGCTTGATCAACAGTTACACCGGTATTATTAATAACCTAAGCCTGATCACCGAGCAAAGCGCTAGAATTTGACGTAGTGTTGAATTCCTCGCTGGTTCCCTGAAGAGGAATGTTGACGCGGCGGCTCCCCGTACCGTTCGTGTTTTGGACACACGTTGACAATAGCTGGCTGTCAAGGGGGTACAGTAGCTTGAAGCTAGACTAGCTAGTACCTGGTAGCTAGTAGTCGATTCCCAATACGGGCATGTACCTATGACTTGGTTTACGTTTCAAAGTTACGTACATAACATCTGCGAATTTGCATAGCTAGTACATTAATTTACAAAAACTCTCGCCTGTATCCGGGAGTGGTAGGGAATTTTTCACGATCCACAAGGCTGGTTAATATTAACTTATTTTGCAAATATCTATTCACAACATAAAAGTTAAGGTCAAGTCTATTTGTTTGTGGCCACAACTTTATCTCGTTCCCGCGATGCTGGCTGGTTAGTATGAGGATCTCAGTTTCACAGTCGCCCGCTTTTTTAAAAACTGTTGTTAATTTTAGTACAGATAAATGTTACTTTTTAATTGTTTTTAATTGACGGCCTATGTGGCGCAGCGGTAGCGCATCTGCCTACCATGCAAGAGGTCCCGGGTTCGATCCCCGGCTGGGAAAAAAAAAGCCCCAGGTCTTGAATGTTTACATGTTTGTGATGTCGTTGTTTCTGGTTCCCACGACACAGGGTATCCTAGTGTGGGGCCAGAAGCAATGTATGTGCCTGTATGTAATTGTTATGTTATGTTTCAATAAAAAAAAACATATCATATAATTATTACTGCTCTTGTCAGCAGTAGACGCAAATATTGATTACTGGCGACTTTCATTTTCAGTTACGAATAAAAGTAAATTTGTATACCAAGAAAAACCAAAGCCATCGGACAATCTGAAATGCATTATAACTGAACTGTATTATAACTGGCGATTCTACGTTTAGATTTCCTTCCATTTTTTTTTGCATTTCGTAACCGAACTGAGCAACCCAAATTCTAAACCAAGATCAGAGACCTTAATAATCCTGCCAAAATGTGATGTTTGCGATAGCTATTATTATGTAATTTGACAGTTAGACTATGGTAATCCAGAACGACTACCATCGTCTAACTGTCAAATTCTCTGTTGTTGAGTCTGTTGAGCATAACATAGGAGACGAACCTCTTCCTATAGATGCCTGTGAAGACAGGTTAGTCGGCATACGCTACTGTGCCCCCGCTACACGTGACAATGGCACTTGCTTCTCATGAACGCCAACCAGCCTATGTGTAAACGGGACTATTTATTTTTCCTTGCTCCACCTTCGCTGGAAACTTGGCAAGGCAGACAAGGGTATGCGCGGAATGAGACGCTCGGAATGGTTATGATTTATGGCTTATTGACATTGCCAAGAATTAATAAATATCAGAGACTACAGGTTGCGAGCATGCTAGAGTCACTTGTGCATCACATGTGATGTATACATTTCTATAATAAAATCCTTGAATCTTCAAGGATTGTATCAACCGCGTTCCAGGCAAACTTAATATATTTATATTAAGTTTGCCTGGAACGCGGTTTGAAAAAATGTGTAAAATATGCTTAGTGCCAAAAGGCTACTATTAATATCGTAATATAATATTAGGGGTTATTTAAATGACAATGATGTCTGGTATAAAAGTCAGTACAATGCAATATGTTTTATGTTGACTAATAATTTTAATAATAAATAATTATGTAAACTCTTTCAATTAAGGACTTTGGAGTTTTTTAATTTTTTTCTCAAAAATTTACCTTTCTCAAAAGACATCTTTATTTTGTAACGTTCAATAAGTCATAGTTTCTGTGTGATTTGAACAAAATACTTTGTTTGTGACATCAGTTATGTTAGGAGTTAACTAACTGAAATATTATTTTCATACCTTCTACACAACACAATCACTTGACCTGGTCCGAAACTAGGATACCCTGGGCTATTCAACGCATTCAACGATATCACAAACGAGGAAAAACAGACCAGCTAGACTGAGACCGTTCGTACAAATATATGGCGGCCTCCAGTCATCCAGTGGAGTCCACGCCCTTCGGAATGGTTATCAGAGCAATCGCAATAGGGTTTTTACCCCAACTGAATATCTGATGTGTACAAATGCCTCAGCGCTTGAAATTGCCAATCCGCGGTGGGCACGCGTGGTAATTAAGCCCATACTCTCTCTCTCTCTGAGAGAAGGCCTGTGATCTGCAGAAGGGCGTTTATAGGCTACAGAGACAGAGTAGATGTTTCTCCACTGTTTGGCGGCCTCGGTGGCGCAGCGGTTTGGCACGCTGACTGTAAAACCAAAGGTCTCCGGTTCGATCCCCGGCCGAGTCAAACTAGGAACGAACTTTTCTAGTTTGTCTCGGGTCTTGGATCTATGTATTTATCGTATTAAATCTATCATCGAGTTAGCACCTATAATACAACTCATTTAGTTGTACTTAGTATAGGGCTAACGAGATCTGTGTAATATGTCCATGAATATTTATTTATTAATTATTTATTGTTAGCGCTAGATAGCCTCGGGGAGCGCCTTAAGCCCTTACATATTGGTGGTTAAGTACAAGAATGAACATTTCCCTCAGAAACATACAGTACCGTCGCGTGCACTAGCATGTAAACACCTTAGAACCTTGTCACAGTAACCTCTTCTAGCCTGATGTATGAGAGGTTGATCATTTTCACTTTGTCAAGGTACTGAAGTATATATATGTGAGTGCTCGTGACTGTACAACTAAACACACAGTGCACTGCAAACTCTAGACTGCAGCGGTGCAGTGATAAGGCTTATCAGAGCCCGATATGAGATCTGCGTGTTATCAGTGCTATCACTGATGCAGGCAGAGACGACGATTGCGGCCACTTATCGCTTATATCAGTACATTAACATCGGTACACGGGCACAGATCAACTTGCATACAGAAGGTCCATAAAGTGTCTTGAAACAGGCTGGAATTTCCCAATAAATTTTTGATAAACTCGGCAGTGCTACCAGCTGATGTAAACTATTTCATGTTATGATATTAGAACAAAACCCAATCTTATCAGTTTTAAACGATACAGGCTCAGCCTAGTGTGGGGACACGTAAACCACTACTAATTGTTACAAATGCTTGCTTTGTGATTTTATCAGAATGGGCATTCTGTACTCATCTTTCATGGAATACGGGTTAAATAAAACTTAGTAAGTAGGTTATTAGGAGAATTGAGAAATGGGATAAATGAAATGTATAAAACTACTTACTCTTGTACTAATCAGCTTTATGAGCGGCTTTGAAATATTTTTAATGTGAACAAATCTGCGGCTGGGTTGTCTCTGCACGTATTGACTTGTCTTGCCTGTGGGTTAGGCCGAATCAGCTGTCATACGGATATTAGGTGCTGGGCAAGCCTACTCCTACTATACTTCTTACTTGTAAAGAGGTTCGAAATTTTACTGATGCCGGTGAGTCGCCTGTTGGCTCAGTTGGGAGAGCGCTGGCACGGTTAGGCACAGGTCGCAGGTTCGAGTCCCGGCATGGGTGGAATTTTTAGCCTCTAAATTGTTTTTTTTAAATTGTCCATAGCGCGGGTTAGTGCATTAAAAAAGAAATTATAAGCCTACTCCATTTAAAATAAACAATATACCAGGCACTGCAGCGTCCGAGTGTTCCCTTCAGTCATCTAATATGAGTGAATGCGCCACTGGACATTGCATCATTTCATTACGTAGAGACATAGGCCAAAGTTTATAAATTATAGGTTTACTTTTTATTAGGTTGAAAATAGAACGAAGTGGCAGCCGAGGGGCTTATATCTAGCTGTCGACTGACACCGGCTGTTAATGATTATGATGGCAGCCGAGAACTGTATGACTTTTAGACATAGACATCTTTGTTCATAACTAGCTGACCCAGCGAAAGTAGGTAGTCGGGGCTGTAAGTGATGCAATAGTGTAAAGAGGTTCGTAATTTCACTGATGCCGGTGAGTCGGCCATTAGCTCAGTTGGATAGAGCGCTGGCACGGATAGCCAGAGGTCGCTGGTTTGAATTCCGGCATGGGTGGAATTTTTAGCCTCTACATAGGTTTTTAAAATTGACCCAGCAAACTTCGTACCGCCTGACAGTCGATTCTCTATTTTTTTTTCTTTCCGTAAGAACCATCCTCGTACTTCAAGGAATACTATAAAGAATAAACGAAATCGGTTCAGCTGCTCTTGAGATTTGCGCTTACCAACATATTTAGGGATTCATTTTTATATTATAGACTAGCTGACCCCACGAACTTCGTACCGCCTAACAGTTTTTTTAATCTTACTTTCCGTAAGAACCATCGTGGTATTTCAAGGAATATTCTAAAAAAAAATTTAGTGAAATCGGTTTAGCTGCTCTCGAGATTTGCGCTTACCAACACATTCAGCGATTCACAGATTATATGTAATTTACACGTCAATTTATAAATAATTCGTATTCAATAATAGCAATTCAAAATAATGAATTGTTATTATATTATAATAAAACCAACCCCTAGATGCGGCTGATGGCGAAAGACAGCAAAAGAAGAAGTGATGGGGGAAAGGCCTAAACCCAGAAGTGGCAAGACGTGGTGATTCCATTGATGATCATGGATGATGAGTTATTTTTATTGTTCCGTAACTCAAGAGGAAATACGGAATCCTTATAGGATCACTTTGTTTTCCGTCCGTCTATTTCTGGCGGTTTTTTTAATTTACTCTATCTTAATTGTTTGCGACAAAGAAAAATGCGCCTAATCTCTTATGGAGCGAGATTCATTTTACACTGTAGGAAACTGTCTCTGAGGATGTAAAAGTAGTTCTGTAGTCGGCTGTCTTGTAAACTGTAGGAAGTTAAACCAAATGAAGGCAAATGAAATCGTTAACCTATGCACACGTATGTACCTACACAGTACCAACAATACATGTAGCTATTAGCATAGAGACCACAGTTTAATGCTCCCAGGCGTTAGTTACTTTACGTCACAACATACCTACCTTACAAATATTTACTTAAGGGGCTCCATGGAGTAACACTTGCGCCTGTAATGGGGGAAAATCATTTCTTACCTCGTTTTAGTTAACTTTTATTTTTTATCTAGATTATTTCCATTGAAATGTGAAAATTACTTTGCTAAATTCCGCCAAATGCGCGTTTGCGAATTTTGTCATACAAGTATTGGTGTTGGTGGTGGTGTGTTGGTGTCTTCCTTTGCTTGAAAAAGTGGGAGGGGGCGGTGCATTAACTAACCGCATGGTGCTTGTGGGTTTAATGGCGGAATTTAGCAAAGTAGTTGTCACATTTTAATGCTATTATGGATTTCCGCAAAGTAACACCTGATTTCATAGAATAGATTATTTTCTTCGTCAAGGTTGCTACCAGTTAGATAAAGAAAAAGGAGTCGACTTCCAAATTGGTAATGTCTAACTGCTTTATAATACTTCACAATAATTATATCTTTTTATGTAGCCTATAAAGGTCCCACTGGAGGGTACAGGCCTTCTCTCAGAGAGAGTATAGGCTTAATTACCACGCGTAGGGTATGTATATGAGTATCAGCCCTTGTATGTCCCCACTGCTAGGGCACGAGTCTCTTCCTGCATCGCAGGAAGGTTAGGCCATACTCCACCACGGGGGCCAAGTCGGAGTTGGTGGAGGATTTTAAGACAGCGGCAGGCCTCTGTCAGACTTTATCAAGCCGCCCATAAGGACTCTGACATTGGCTTAACGATTGCCATTACATGACAGCCAGCACCAACGGCTTAAAGTGCCTTGCGAAGTACGGAAGCGCTCGGAAAAAATGCCACTAGAGATAGTCGCGGGACGGTCACCCATCCTGCACCTGACCGCTCCTGTTGTTGCTTAAACAAGTGATTTTTTCCAACCACTCGGTTCGACTACTTAGGCCACGAGCGCTTCTTACCTATTACCACGCGTACCCAACGCTAATTAATAATAATAAATAAATAATAATAAATATTCATGGACAAATTACACAGATCTCGTTAGCCTTATACTAAGTGCAACTAAATGACTTGTGTTATAGGTGCTAACTCGACGATAGATTTAATACAATAAATACATAGATAACATCCAAGACCCGAGACAAACTAGCAAAGTTCGTTTCCTAGTTTGACCCGAACGGGGATCGAACCCGAGACCTTCGGTTTTACAGTCAGCGTGCCACACCGCTGCGCCACCGAGGCCGTCAAATTGACAAATTCAAACGCTGAGGTATTTGGACTCGGATTTGAGCTATTTTATTATGGACTCAGAAGCGACACATCTAGGTTCAATACCCAGTGCAGGGATGTATCAATGACTTTGTTAAGCACTAGCTAACCGTGAAGGAGAACTTCGTAAGGAAACCTGAGTGTCTGAGATTTTTGCAATCAAAAAAGGAAATAATAAGTAACCAAGTACTCGATGGCTCAGCATTAACTAATACGCAGGAGGGACCAACTTAAGCTATCCCCCACGAGAC
Organism: Yponomeuta sedellus; assembly: GCA_934045075.1. Lineage (NCBI taxonomy): Eukaryota > Metazoa > Arthropoda > Insecta > Lepidoptera > Yponomeutidae > Yponomeuta > Yponomeuta sedellus. Next base: position 9,846,972 of record OW203744.1, on the reverse strand, counting down.
AGGCATTGCCTAGTGTGGGGATCTGTACCTATATGATGTAAAGTTTGATATAGAATAGGTCAATCAAATTAAAGAAAATCCAGGAATTAATTTCCAGAAAGCTGGGTATCATTTTAATTTGGTCCTAAATGCGTGTAATCCGAGTTTGCACGGTCCCACGAGGTGAGCTCAACTTTTGGGGGTAACAAAACCGTGAAATATTCGCACAGTTTTCAGTTTTGTGCTTATAGCTCGGAAACGGTACGTTAGATTGAAAATATAATTATTGCAATATTAAAGAGGGTTTTTTTTTGCGTCGAATGATTGTCTAAATGGCAATAATTTTTTTATCGTTATCTTATTTATAGCTCATTGCATTGCCGAATTTACCCCCCGTGAATACATGTACAGTGTAGTTCAATGAAATAGGCATCTACTGTGAAAAATTTCATCAAAAAAAAAACCTAACTGATTGTTTTAGAAAAGTTAGCTGTTTGTATACTCTGGCTTAGTTAAAATATAAATAAGCAGATGATGCAGCTTATGACAGCATCGTGTTTTTTCTTTCAATAGTACAGCATGATTGTAATATTGATAGCAATAAATTGCATACATACATAACCTCACACCTGTATCTCAGAGGGGTAGGCAGAGACCAGGGACTGCCACTTGCCATGATCCGGACAGATCACCTTCACTTCATGAACGTTCATAAGTCGTCGCAAGCACGCACGCCGGTTCCGGGTACTTTTTATCTTCCCCTTTGCTAATACATCCCCTATTTGGTGCCAGGCACTGCAGCGTCCGAGTAATCACTTCGTCCATCCAGTGTGAGTGAAGATGCCACTGGGCGCTGCGTAAATCATCTCATTTCGTAGATGGACAAATTTTGTTTTGAGGGAATATCCATTTAATTCTTTTAGGACTAATTTTTCATTCCTCGAATAAAACTTATTAGTCGAATATCGTATTAAACTACCATTTCAAAATTACTTGTAATTGCATTTCTTTTGGTATTTCACGGCGAAATTTTTATGTTAATGTGTAATACTTTATTAGACGGAGAAGTTATATCCGAGGATTGACAAAATCAGACCTTAAAGTGACATACAATTTATGTTAATTCACGAATGAATTAACTGACACAAAGAGATGATTTAATACTGTATGAAACGCTGTTTGTTTCAGTTTATTATTACTAAATTAATTATGTTTTAATGTATTTTTATTTTACACGCACTTACGTCTGAAAGCAATACATTGAATTGAATGAACAGTGATCGTATAACATACTTATTCTGTACTTACAAATATTTGAAACTGTCAATCAAAATATTTAAGTTTCTGTCGTTATTCGTTACATCGATACACGGAATAAGGTAAAAAAAAACAATTGAGTGGCCGGCGCCGACCATAAGACGCTAAACCCGTAGTTCATTTTGATATTGTTAGTTTTGAGTAGCAAAAATAATTAGTTTTCCAATCTGGCGCCAAATGTTTTCATACGTGTATAAATTCCCCAATAAAAACATCGAGTTAATTTGACATCACCCCGTAGAAAGAGAATACGTGTTATGTTTTAAAAATGCTTTATATTGGAATGCGTGTGTTAGTGTGTTTCTAATGCCACTCGTCTGGTGACTTTTCATAATTATTTATGTTTATACACTGAAGAGAAACAATAGAAATGATAACCAGATACACTCATTTATTTATGTTACCACTTCAGTTTACATATTTCAGTTTATCTGTGTAGCAACGTTAGTTGTTTGAGTTTTCTTGCAGTTTTTCCCGATGAAAACCGTGACGTCATTTGGTGATGTCATTTTGTTACTTGGCTAAACACAGCAACTTAATGGAAGAAATATAAAAAATGTTATAAGAAGGTTTACACCTTTACGAGTTAAATCTCGTCTCAAGTTTCTAGTGACTCAGTCTACGAGTTACTAGAAACTTGAGAAGAGATTTTTCCGATTTTTACCGGCGTAAACCTTTTTACTCCATTTTTTTATATTTCTTCGATTCTGTCCTAACATGTTGACATCAAGATGCATAAAATACGTCAACCAACCGTTCTAAATGTACTTTCGATTTTTATTACTACTTCACCTTTTGACGAAACCCTAGGGTTGACAGCAACTACATTAAATTATTTATTCTTCTTGTAAAACTAACTTTGAAGACAACACGCTATGGCGCTCATTAGAGGAGGGCTATGTCCAGCAGTGGACTAATATAGCCTGAAGACGAAAAAGAAGAAATGGCTAGATTAGAACTCTTGCATGGTTGAATTTTCCAAGACGTTTTGTTCTCCACCACAATTTGGACCAGAAGGCAGCTCTAACTTTACACTGACATTTAACAAACATGTGAATCCTTTATGCTAAAATAATTTTCTGATTTCTGATTATCCTTGTAAAGAGAGCTTCTGCTAATGACTCAAACACCAAACTATGCCACGTACAGCTTTCTCTCACTCGTTGCTAAACTCAGTGACTCACCGCGTCAGTCACGAGTCACGGGGCGTTACGGGAATCGAACCGGAGATTTCCACAAATACGAGGCGCAGGCGCTGAGAAAAATGCAGCGATCAGCTAAACGCGCGGCCAAGATCTGAGTGAGAGGGTACCATGAGTTGTTTTGTTTAGTGTTACGTTGCATACACCTCGATGTTATACACGACGTTTGGGTGGTGTGAAAGTGATAGCAAATTGAACGCGCCTTAACAGTAGCTATCGAATACGCTTGTTGCTTAAAAACGGTAGGTACTTTCTAAAAATATTTATACACAATGGCACGAAGTTCACAGAGTCATTATAGTCGCAGATAAATATTTTCGTCGTTTTAATTTGATTACATACATTAATATATGCATTGTTATTCTTATTGTTCTTCTTATGTCTCTCAACTAATGAAGGTTATTCAGCCTCCCATATTCTCCTTAATTTCCCTAGATAGACTGCAAGGGCTCCTAGTACATTTCTGTACTTTTTATTTTGTGTATTTGTTGAAGCAAATCTAGATATATAGATTGAGAACACTTTATTTTACATAAAGTGGTCTGGGACGCAACTTATGTTGATACGCTTGCACAGTCCCATGTCCATGCGACCGCCTGCCATGCGGGGGCGGCGGCGTCCAACGCAGAGTCGAATAAAAGGTACAAATATGCAACTATAGGGCAGGGCTATATATTTGTGCCTTTCGTAGTCGAGACTCTGGGGCCATGGGGTCCGGAGGCGAGACTCCTCTTTAAGAAGATCTCGTCACGTCTAGTCGACGCTTCAGGAGACCCGAGGGTTGGTGCTTACTTTGGCCAGCCTTCTTGGTACTCTGCCGCCCGACAGGATCTGGCTCAAATATTTTATTTAAATTAGAATGTTTTAGGTTAAGTTCCATTTTTATAATAATAGTGTAAGTAGTGAAATACCTATATACAAGCTGTATCTGTGTAACTGAAAAAGCCGATAATAGTTTGTTCAGAATCGCGAGTAGAATACATTAATGTATTTTCAGGCACATGTTATTTTTTCAAAAACTTCTTTTTTACTTGTTCAAATCTAAATCTTGCTCAAGCCTGTGGTCTGAAGTTTGGCATCACTTTATATGTCACTTTAAGCCACTGTACATGACAACAACATGCTATACAATTAAGGGTATAAAGTAATAGACGCAAATAATAACAGTTAAATTATGTTTACTAAATTTTTTTAAATAACGGTATTTATAGACCACAGGAATTTATCACAAATTAAATCACTTGGGGTGTCTAAGGTTTTTCAATTACACAGATGCACACTGCATATATGTAAATCCTGTGTGTATTTTAGTAAAAGGTATTTAGAAATAAATACTTTTTACTTTACATGGGTTTAAGTTTGCAAAATAAATTACTTTCTGATTAAATTAAAATTACTTTTTAAATAAACTTTTCCTGCAATCTTTTCAATATAAGGTTACCTAGAAGAAATTGCTATCATCAATTGGGCCGCCAATTGTACCTCTTCTGTTGTGACAGTTGTGTCTGTAATTATTTACCGGTGTGTACAATGAAGAGTACACATATCTTATCTTATCTTACTTTTGACTTTACATTCGAAGTCCGTTTTCATTTTCCTTTCGGTATTTCGGGTTCATCTTTTTGGGTAAAAGGTGAGTTAAAAGTTCTTTGTATTTTGTAAAATACACATTAGTATTAAGCTCACCTTTTTTTACAAATATCCTTATTGTGCAACAAAGAATTTTCTAATGTAATCTTTGTAATACTGGTAAAAGCACGGTGCATCTCGTGGTCCGCCTGCCGATGATCGGCGTGTATCTCTGAAACGCTTACGGCTGGTCTTCGTCAACAATGCCCATTGTGTTCGGCCGTGTTTTGTCAACACAAGCAGGCCGCATCACCCTTCCTAAGACGGGGGAAAAATGTGCCACTTTACGTGACGAGATGATTCGCTGATCCAGTTTTGTTGCGAAAACGCTGAGAGCGTTAAAAATATCTTCAGGCATACACAGTCAATGCTTCGCAAGGCGCGCTAAGCAGTTGGTGCCAGCCGCCGTCGATAGATGGCAGTCGTTAAGCCAAGTCAGAGGCCTTAGGGCGGCTTGAAAACTTCTGACAGTAAGACCGGCCACTATTCCTGCAAGCCTCCACCAATCCGAACTTGGCCCCCGTGGTGGAGTATGGCCTATACCTTCCTTAGGGAAAAGACCCGTGCCGCTCGGTGTTATCCCATAGTTACCCGACAAATTTTATGTGGCCCATTCACTCAGGTCTTCTCTTGGAAAGAAAGAGTGTGAGCTTTATTACCACGCGTGTCCAATGCGGATTGGCAATTTCCAGAGCTGAGGTCTCCCCACGTTGTTTTCTCTTCACAATTAACGAGTTGTACTGATACTATAACTTCTCAAATGTACATAACTTAGGAAACAAAGTCATTGGTGCATGGCCGCGCTGGGAATCGAACCTGGGTCTTTCTCTGACCTGAAAAACTGAAAAAAGGTTTTTATTTTCATTCGAAATCTTTAAAAGAAATGGCCTTTTCGCATCTACTTAATGAGATGATTTATACAGCGTCCAGTGGCATCTTCATTCACACTAGATGAAATCTTAATAACTGCGATAACAATTTTTAGAACTGTAGCTACTGTAACATTATAAATGTATAGAACTTAGCTAATAAAGACGTTGGTACATGCCAGGATTCAAACCTACGACTTTCCAGTTGAGAAAATGGTGCTCAACCGCTCCGCTAACACCGCTCTCTTACCTCTCTCTATAGTGAACAAAATAGTTGAATTGAATCGAATCAACTAACGTTCCTTGTTGTTATGCTTAAAATCATTTCAGGGCTTTAACCCTTCCCCTCCCCGCCCTCGCCCTTCGCTCGTCACAGTTACTTCAGTACCTTAGCGCCTGCATAACTGTCAATAAATTATCAATTTTACTTTACTCACAAATATCATGTGGCCACAGAAATACAGTCCTTATTACGTCCGTCATTAGTTTCAAAGTGGTGCCTAGGTCTGCTTTCGGGGGCATAGCGGTAACGTCATGTACTGGTGTCAAATAAAACCTGCCAGTTTATGAAGTCTGTCCTCGCGAAGGTGATGGATGGTCTCTGTGGTTTTGCTATGGTGATTGGCTGAAAAACATCGTGATGCTTCAATGTCGTTGGATTTCATTGACGAGAACGAGAAATAAAAAATAACCAACAGTCAGATTGCTGAGAATTAACTACTGAACAAGCGTGATCAACCTATAGTCCATTTATTTACGTGATTGTAAAATGTGAATAATCTTGATTAGTCTTCTTATGAACGGAATTTATTATGTTGATTTAACAGCATATTAATTTTACAAACCTATTTAGAGGCTAAAAATTCCTAATGGGCGACTCAACGGCTTCAGTGAAATTTCGAACCTCTTTATACTATTCTCTGTATCACTGATGCCAGTGAGTCGCCCATTAGCTCAGTTGAAAAGAGCCCTGGCACGGATAGCCAGAGGTCACGGGTTCGAATCCCGGCATGGGTGGAATTTTAGCCTCTAAATAGGTTTTTAAAATTGTCCTTAGGACGGGTTAGTGCATTAAAAATAAAAACAGTATAATAACATCAACATTTTCTTCACTTGGAGTTCAGGTTGGATATTAGAGCCTATTTCATATAATATTAACGATACATATTACGCGAGTTTTCTTAGGTGTCTGATTTCAGTCTACTCTGTTAAGCCTAAAAATATTCAAACATTTGAATAAATATAAACTGGAAGAAAATACTCTGACTGATAATTAAGGTCGCTAATTAAACAATACTCTACTGAGCTTGTCACACCCAGTAGAGTATAGATAGAGAACACTTTATTGTACATAAAAAAGGAAATTACACAGGTATTTCTTAACCTAAGAGTACAGACGGTGGCCTTATCACTAAAAGTGATCTCTTCCAGACAACCTTTGGATGGACTATATTGGAGAAGGAAGTAGATGTACAAATAAATCAAAATATTTCAGATACATTGATTAAAACATGCTTAATTAAGAAAATAATTATACTAACCCTAAATAGATACATACAAATAATGATATACTTACATAAATAGAAAGTGATATAAAAATATATATTTTATATAAGTACATACATTTATAGGCATAACAATATATGTAGAGGACATAAATAAAATACCAACAATAGCAGGACAGTACTACAAATAACAGCAAAAGTTTTACATAACACTAGCGAGATAGAATTCCTCTACCACAGTTTTATAGTGTAGTAAGCGGTCTTTTACTCACGTGTGAAACTACCTCAGTACATGAAATTGCTGATCCGCCGTGGCCACGCGTTCAATTTGTAACGGTGCAAACCTCTTCACACCATTTTTATTTCTTTTCTATCTATCATTTTCAAATATTTAAATTATGTACGTCACACATTCTTCGATTTCCCTCATTTTTCATCATTACTACTTTACCCTTTGACCAGATCTGACTTACACTATTTTTATTTTTAATGCACTAACCCGTGCTAAGGAACAAATTTAAAAACCTATTTAGAGGCTAAAAATAAGTAAGTGATGCAATTTGTAAGTGATGCAATTTGCTTAAGTCAGATGTCGCTGCCTGTACGTAATACAGAGAATATTGTAAAGAGGTTCGAAATTTCACTGATGCCGTGAGTCGCCCATTGGCTCAATTGGTAGAGCGCTGGTACGGATAGCCAGAGGTTGCGGGTTCGAATCCCGGCATGGGTGAAATTTTTAGCCTCTAAATAGGTTTTTAAAAGAGATCTGACTTTTTTACCTGCTTCTCCGTGTATCGGTTTTTATCCAGTTTTCTGTTTTATTAAAATATTATACTAAATCGACAAATAAAACCACACCTGAAGTCGTTCCAGTTTTAATTATTTATAAAAGTTATACAACGTTCCAAGACGCTTTTTTTCTAGGAGAAGACTTGTTCCCTGCAGCGGAAAGTGTAGGTATATGCTAAATAAAATCGAAATTGCTCAGACTACTTTCTTTCAGACTGCCGTGTTAGACCCTGTATATTAATAAAGTTTTCGATGTAATTTTCGGTGAATTACATCGAAAACTTTATTAATATATATATATATATATATATATATATATATATGTATATATGTATATATATATATATATGAAGTTTCATATATATAGAGCTGGCACGGTAAGTTAACAGTTAATTATAGACGCTTTCAGGATAGTGTAGGAGCTGAGTAAGCCTAATCCCACCAAAAACATTCTGTAAAAACTAGCCAAGTCTCGATGGAGCTGCTCCTTTATCTCTAAAAAGTAATTAAATCTAGACAAAGTCGTGCGAAGTTTAAGGTTCCTTACTGCGATTTATTTATTATTACAGTTAATGTTGTTTGACTTGGCCGTTGAAGGGTACACAAGGGGACAATTTTTTATACTGTTTGTTTCAGGCTCTCTTAACGTAAGTACGGACATAAATGACCGACAGACTTGAAATTTTGGATTTTAAGTATGTGATTATAGCTTACTAGATGACGAAACTTTCTGCCTTCTGGTCTTATCCAGAGGTTTTCAAATAGTGGCCTGAAAATAGTTTGGTTGGGCTCTTGTGTTTTGTAATTAGGGTCACCATGTACTCCAAATCTTCGATTATCCTAGTTTTTATAGTTTTCCCTTTATGTAGCGATTAAACCCTAACTCTGTACCAAATTTCAGCTATCTGAGTTTATGGGAAGTACTAGTTCTATTTTGATGATCATCAGTGAGTGAGTATCATAAATGCGAAACTTTGCTTTCGCTTAACTTCGGAACTAAATGACCTACAGACTGGAAATTTTGGATTTCAAGTACCTATGTGATTATAGTTTACTGGAGGACAAAAATTTCTGCGTTCTACTTTTATCCGGAGGTTCTCAAATAAGGGCCTGAAAATGCGGCGAAATGGTTCCAGTAAGGCAGTGTTTGCTTCGCGCTCGACTTGGCGGGGTCTCTGCCGTGCCCCCCGATCTATCCAAGGAACCATGTCCCAGGCACCCCAGTATCCGAATGCTCCCTTCACCCATCTAATGTGAGCGAACGTACGCCACTGGAAGCCGTATAAATTATCTCATTAAGTAGATGCAAAGGCCAAAGATTAAGTACTAGACACTAGACCTTAGTCTATTTACAGAGTGGCCACCGCCCGTTTACGTAAAGGTGCTATGAAATCAGTTCCTAAAACCGCGCAGGGTAGCCTACGGCAGCGCGGTGTCGCGATACAATATCCCACTAACCGGCGATATTGCAGGAAACAGCGTAACAGGAGCCGAGAGGATAGCTAAGACGATATGGCTTTATCGCGCGACGGTACTAAAATTTCACTCCAGAAGGTTAACTTAGGATTGTTGGCAACAGTTCTAGAAAGTTTCGAAGGTAGGAGTAGAATGTGACTGGATGTCAAGAGACTTGGAAGACAGCGAATAATTGAAAAAATAGTAGTAATTCACTAAACAAAAATCGATATAGGTGAAATGCTGATGTTTTGACGGAGATATAACATAGAAGTAGAGTTTTTAGAACCACCAAATATTAACGTAACAAAGTTTTTTTTCGGATATAATCGATCATCCTTATCCAGCCACCACTGACAGTTCCATCCCTGTGAAATTACTTAAATCGATACTTAAAGTGTAGGAAAAACGAACAAAAATTAACTCTCAGACACTGTTAATCACTATTAAAACTTTTCGTTTTTAAAACCGTGGTGCGAAAAGACAATTTAAAAGGGCACCATAATATCTGCATCTTTTATAGCACATCTGATTGCAACGTTCTTCAGACTAAGTTGATCTTCTGCGCCTAACCGGGTACTGAATATTTCATCGGCATAGTATCGTTACGTTATCGATCGACAGCGAGGATGTGAAAGGGGAGGCGTCTCGCCAGCTGACCGAAAGGTGAGCTTGATGGGACTAGACGAGCTTGGCCTCAAGGCAATCTGACCACTAGTGTGGCCGACAGATTACTAACAGATTATCCGTTTTTTGCAAAGATATTTGGAAGAAAGAAAACCTTTATTTAAATTGCCACAAATGCACACACATAAAATAACACAGTAATGGGAAAGATGAAAATCAAATAGGAAGTAAAAAAAAACAGTAAAATCTTCTCACAAATTATTGTGCCTCCGTGGCAAGAAAATAAGGTCACCAACTCAGCATGCACTGCTGGTGTGTGCTGTGAATAACATATTACCAGCAAAACAGATTTTCAGTTGGGACCGTTTTTTTTTTGTTCCCCATTTGCATTGTTATCTATCGTAATATCGTAAGCTCTTTATGAACGTTGATGAAGCGAAGGTGATCTGTCATAACCTCACGCCTGTATCCCAGAAGGGAAGGCAGATACCAGGGACTGCCACGTGCCACGATCCTGACAGATCACCTTCGCTTCATCAACGTTCATAAGTCGTTGCATGCACGCACGCTGGTTCCGGGTACTTCTATCTTTCCCATATATACCTAAAACTAAATAGTTTTACAATTAAATATATAGAAGCAACAGTTTTCCAGTTTAAGCAGAAGTATACTCAGCATATTTTCGTGTTATGCGACTTTCTATAAAAAAAAGTAATGGACAATAGTGCAAAAATAAAGGCAAAAATATAAAAAAAAAGTATGATTTTATTGTTTTTTCGAGAACACGTATTTTTTCTTTTGTCGTATTTATTTGGAAATAATAGTTATTTTTAAGTTTTAAAATTGACTTTTTAGAGCCGGAAGTGACGTAGGCTAGAAGGCAACATAAAACATAATCTGTGCCTCTACATTATTTTACTTAAAAAAAAACGTGTCATTGCCTTTCGATTCGATTCGACCGTAGATAGAGTAGAACTATAGATCAAGGCACAGTGTAACCGTTTTCACGTCGGTGAATATTATTTGTTTGTGTGCGTGAATGTTGCCACAGTAAAAGTGAATTGCCATAATGAGGGATAAAATATTTCAGTCGTTCATAGGCCATGAATAAAAATGCAGATTTAGATTTGAATTTTATTAATCATACATGTCTGACAATTGTTTGCAGAACGTAGCAAACGTTTTATAAACAATTGTCATTTTGTATAATTAAAAATACGTTTTATTTTACACGTTTAAATTTTACAAGTTAAGGCGCTTAGGGACGCTATCTAGGACTACCAATGGAATACAATCATAAACTGTTTTATTAATAAGTTTATTTCATATAAAAATTCACCATACAAAAAATCTTTCGAAGGGTACCTCAGACCACCAAAATGTACATTTTGTCGAAATGTAGAGAGCATATTCGAGCATTTGATGTAGGTGACCAGTTCTCTCTTCTAAATGCTAGCACCCATTTTTCCAGAACAGAACTATTTTGAAGAAATCTGGAAAAGAAACATTGCTAATATTAATACATATTGGTATACATTAAAATATAATAAGTAATAACTTTTGTATTATTATTCGCGATACTCATACATAGCTGTTGTATATTGAACGGGTCGATTATTTATTAGGGAAATAAGGTAATTACGTTTTACCTAATAAACGATCGCGGCTAGACGGTATTGTACGAGATTCATTGACACAAATTCAAATTTGAATTCTATGCGGCAGAATGCACAAAAACACCGAAAGGGTTCTTGCGATAAATTCGAGTTGACACATTTTCTGCTGAGTGGAATGAATGCTGAAAAATTATATGGGTAACAAGTCACATAGGAAGGCGATGCAGCTATCTAACAAAGCATCAGGATATTATATTTGATAATTCAGTGCTGTAGCCGTAATGTTTCTGTCTCTATTGTTTTTATTATAGATTTCGATATCAACCCTTGTATGTCCATAACTCTGGAGCACGGGTCCTGCATCGCAGAAAGGTTAGGCCATACTCCACTGCAGGGGCCAAGCCCGGGTTATAGTTTTAGGTACATTTGATTTTTAATAACGATTCATTAAGTATTAAAGATTCATAATATATTTTGATTACGTTTGTAACTTAATATCTGTACAAGGACAAGCCGTCGAAGTCTGGGACTTCGAGTTAAGTAATGATCACGCAGCGTTGCCAGATATACGATTTTGTTGAATATTTAAATTTAAAGATGTCTCCATAAATGCACTTAACATAGGAAATATAGGTGTCTCCGTAAACATAATTATGTTTTCACCTTTCGCCGTGAGGTGGTGCTGTTGTTCTATGACTGTATTCCTGAAAGTGTTCTATTTTTGCTAAATAAAAGTATCGTGTTTTTCATCAGAAATCTTACTCAGTTTTATTGAAATATAGTTAAAACTCCAACAGTTTATGGGCCCAGGTTCCCGCTAAGTAGTAATTTCAGTGTAAAAGTGAGTAAAGAGCAAGATAATTACCGGCATAAAAATAACCTACAACATGGAGGTTACCAATGCAATGAAAATTGAAAAATTCGATGGCAGAAACTTTAAGCAATGGAAATTTCAAGTGAAATGTGCTTTAAGAGCAAAAGGATTGAACATAGGTAAAGAAAGACCCACTGAAGCCAGCTCGCAAGTGCAATGGGATAAGAATGATGGCATGGCCATGTTTATCCTGACTTCGTCGATGGATTTAAATCAGATATCTCTGATAGAAAACTGCGAGACTGCGCAAGAAGTTATGAAGAAGCTAGAGGCTATTTATGAACAAAAATCTGAATATAACAAAATGTTGATCCATGAGAAATTTTATCAGTATTCTTATTGCGCAAGTGATACAATGGCCCAACATGTCTCTAAGGTGGAAGGCTTAGCAAAGCAGCTACGGGAAACCGGCGAAAAGATCAGTGACACGGCAGTAATGACGAAGATACTAAGTACATTACCACCAACATACCGTTCGCTGAGACAAGCTTGGTTGTCACTCGATGAAAATAGTCAGACAATCCAAAACCTCACATCACGTTTAGTAGATGAAGAAGCTAGCCTTGCTAATGATGTGACTAGTAGTGAGACTGCATTAGTGATCACAAAAGTAAATTCTAAAACAAGAAGTGGACATAATCAGAGTACTTCTAGTGATCAAAGAAACTCTGGCCATAGATTTGTCTGCTATAACTGCAATAAAAGAGGTCATTTCGCAAGAGACTGCAAATTTCGCAAGAAAAAAACAAATAATCATCAGAAACCTGACAATATGTTAGCATTCAGTGCGGAAGAATGTTCTTCAACTGAAAATGATGAAGAAGCTTGGATATTAGACAGTGGAGCGTCAATGCACATGACTTTCAGGCGTGATTATTTTTGTGAATTGAATGAGTCTCAATACAGAAACAGTTTTGTTAAACTGGGAAATAAAGAAAGCATTAAAGTATGTGGCGAAGGTACCATTTTGATGAATAAGCAAGTGAATGGAAAATGGGAGCTTTGTAAACTTGAGAATGTTCTGTTTGTACCTGACCTACGGAGAAATCTTTTCTCAGAAGGAGCAGCCACCAGAAAAGGATATGTAATAGTAAAAAATAATGAAAAAGCAATGATCATGAAGAATGACATTGTTGTTCTGAATGCACAATTAACAGGAAACAATTTATATGAGTTGAACATGAAGACTATGAAACAAGAATATTGTAATTTAGTTCAAACAGATATAAAAATCTGGCATGAAAGATTGGGGCACTTGAATGTTAAGGAACTTCAAAATATGTCCAAAATTGGTGCGATTCCGGTTACACTGAGTGGAAATGAGAATTTTGTTTGTGAAGCATGCCAATATGGGAAACAAGCAAGACGTCCTTTCTTGAAATCTAACCGAGGTTCATTACAGCCTGGTGAAATTGTATATAGTGATGTATGTGGCCCCTTTGAAGAACCATCTGTGTCAGGTATGAAGTACTTTGTTTTGTTTAAAGATGGAGCTACTAGTTACCGTCAAGTGTACTTCATAAAACACAAGAGTGAAGTATTTAATTGCTTCCAGAAGTATAATGCAATTGTGAATAACAAGTTTCAACATGATGTGCACATCTTACATACTGATAACGGTTGTGAGTACGTAAACCTGGAATTTGCTTCATTTCTGGAGAATAAGGGAATAATACATGAGCGCACTGCCCCATACACTCCACAACAAAATGGGAGGGCAGAGAGAGAGATGCGTTCTGTCATGGAATCTGCTAGAACAATGCTTTATGCAAAGAACATTCCTTTAAACATGTGGGCAGAAGCTGTGAACTGTGCAATATATTTGCTAAATAGAAACACATCAAGCCAGACAGGAAATGTTACAGCATTTGAACTCTGGCATGGAGCAAAGCCTCATCTACATCATGTAAGAATATTTGGTTCTATTGGATATGTACATGTACCAAAAGAAAAGCGAAGAAAGCTTGATAAGAAAAGTGTCAAAATGTTGTTAGTTGGATATGAAAATGACAATTACAGAATGTATGATCAGTATACCAGGAAAATTACTGTGTCGCGGGATGTAAAGTTTGATGAATTTAGTACACCAGAACATAAAGAAAGTTTTTCAGAAATAAGATATACTCAAGAAGAACAAGAACCATCAACAATAACATCCCCACAAAGCGGGTTTCAAAATGAATGTCATGTATCACAAGAAAACTCTTCTGATGAAGATAGTATGCAGAGTTTAGAAGATGCTGATGACACATATCAGCCTCCAAGAAGCAAACAGTTAGAACTAGGAGAAAAGAGAAACATCACATTACGCCCTCGTCAAAATAAAGCGGAAGCTAATATCACCGAGTTGGAAATACCTAACACTTATGAAGAGGCAATGAATAGCCTCAATTGTCTTCATTGGAAGAAGGCTGTTGCTGAAGAGCTGGAATCACATGAAAATAACAAAACCTGGATAATGACTGATCGAACTGAGAAGAAGCCCGTATCTTGTAAATGGGTGTTCAGCATAAAGAAGAATAAGGATGGAGAAATAGTTCGATACAAAGCCCGACTATGTGCTCGAGGTTTTACCCAAGTAAAAGGCTTGGACTATAATGAGACTTTTTCCCCTACTAGCAGGTATGATTCTGTCAGAATATTACTTAGCATTGCTGCGAGAGAAGAGCTGCAAATAGAGCAATTTGATGTGAAAACAGCCTTCTTGTGCGGTGAGCTCTGCGAAGAGATATACATGGAGGTGCCAGAGGGTGTGGAAGCTCAGCCTTCAAAAGTATGTAAGTTATTTAAATCCATTTATGGTCTTAAACAATCTTCTAGATGCTGGAATAAGAAATTTTGTTCTTTTTTAACTACTTATGGGTTTAAATCATGTCCATCTGATAATTGTGTATTTGTTGGATATTTTAATGATGTCAAAGTAATATTAATACTTAACGTTGATGACGGATTACTATTGGCTAAAAGTAGAATTGTTTTGTCTACTATATTAGATGATTTACAGCAAAACTTTGATATAAAGATTATAAAATGTAATTCATTTATTGGAATGGAAATAAATATAACTGAAGATTGTATAAGTATAAATCAAAAACAGTATATTGAGACACTAATTAATAAATTTAATTTGTCAGATGCTAAAAGTAACAGCACTCCTGCAGATGTAAATGTCCATTTATCTAAGAATATAAGTAATGTGCCTATTAATTTCCCATACAGAGAAGCAGTGGGAGCATTGGTATTCCTAGTATCTGTGTCTAGACCAGACATAGCTTATGCTGTAAATGTTGTAAGTAGGTATGTCAATGAACCCGGTCCATCACATGTTACAGCTGTAAAAAGAATCTTACGCTATTTAATTGATTCAAAAGATATGTCTATTGTTTATAAAGGTAACAGTGAATTAGTTGGATATTCTGACTCTGACTTTGCAGGTGATTTGGACACCAGGAAATCTAATACTGGTTATATATTTTTAATGAATGGGGGTCCTGTCACTTGGTCAAGCCGTAAACAAAATACTGTGGCATTGTCTACAACTGAGTCTGAGTACATGGCTGCTAGTGAAGCCACAAAAGAAATATTATGGCTTAGACAGTTTTTGTATGATATTGGTAAACATAGACAATCAGAGTGCAATAAAACTTATAAATAATCCTGTATTTCATAGGAGAAGTAAACATATTGATATAAGATATAACTTTATTCGAGAGAATGTTGCAAAGAAATTAGTAAATATTAAATATGTAGAAAGTTCAAACCAGTTCGCTGATTTCCTAACTAAAGCTTTGCCAGTCAATAAATTTAACTTGAATAGAGATAAGATTATGAAAATATGTAGAGTTGATTTAACTTGAATAGAAATAAGACTAAAAAAAAAAAAAACATGTAGTAGAATAAGTTTTTGAAACAATAGAATGTGATTTAGTGTGTAATTAAATTCTGTTGTTAAAATGGTTAAATTGATGAGAAGCGACACCTTCTAAATTTAAGTGGGAGTGTTGAATATTTAAATTTAAAGATGTCTCCATAAATGCACTTAACATAGGAAATATAGGTGTCTCCGTAAACATAATTATGTTTTCACCTTTCGCCGTGAGGTGGTGCTGTTGTTCTATGACTGTATTCCTGAAAGTGTTCTATTTTTGCTAAATAAAAGTATCGTGTTTTTCATCAGAAATCTTACTCAGTTTTATTGAAATATAGTTAAAACTCCAACAGATTTAAATCGTATTCATACGATGTTTTACATTTATGTTGCATATACTCGTACGATCAAGGGGCAGAAATCGTACGTAAACATACGACTTTTTTTAGATTTTATTCAACCAAAGTACTAATACCAACATAGCACGTTTCTTTTACTTACTAAGTAGCAACCCTTAAGGTAAATCTAACTAATGTGCGACGTTACCGGTTACTCGTTTTTGTGACACAGATTATGAACGCTGCTTCAGTTCAGTCAATCTTATTAAAACAAATATCCGAAATAGGCTGAGCAATGAAACTCTAAACGGCACACTTTTGGCAAAACAACATATTAAGCGCTATGGGTGTTGTGTGGATTTTTCTCAAACAAGAGCAATAATATTAACATTATAGTAAAACCCTTTAAGGGGATAAATAAAAACCTAAAAATAGTGTGTTTATGTTTAATCGATTGTTTACTTTAAAGTAATAAAACAAAGGTTTTGAAAACGTTCTGTTTTTTTAGCAGCCTTCTTAGGGAATACTACTTTTTATTTTCCCATCGTACGATCGCTTATTCATAACGTCTGACAACACGGTCACGTAATGATCGGGATTTTCGACATAAACTGATGGCAACATTTTTTTACTCTTCGTTTTTTTTAGGTTAGGAAAGAAAATTCTATTAAATTGCTTTTCTTACGGACTAGTTGCAAAGCTACTAGTTGAAACTTAACTAAAATACTCAACATAAGGCAACTTTGGGCTTAACAATAATTGAAACACAATAATTACTTACCTATCAAAGGAAACTTCCCCCAAAGCTCTTTCTTAACGATTTCTGCATACGAGTACACTACAATTCACCATACTTTCGCTATTTAGGTCAATTTTAATGTATCATTTCACAAATACACGGTTGCTCTTCGAAACGGCTAGCGTAGCGTTAAATATGATAAAATTTTCAAAATCTTGTCGTTTGTTTGCCCCCAAAAACGTCAACTTGACACTGGGGGCAAACAAAAAAAGCAGTTACACTTTTGCTGTTTACTCTATCTCTTTTTCACCCATGGTCGCTACGAAGTTTGTTTCATTTAAAACTTGTATGTGTGCGCTGTGGCTTGCTCTATAGTTTTACTCCCTCTACGGATTCGACCCACCATAGACTAAAAGTTGTTGACAATTGACATTTTACTTTTTTTTTTGCTGATAAAGGCAAAGGCGTAGATACCACGCTGTAAAGCCGCTATGCCGGCTCTTTTTATTGTGTAATTTTTAAATTTTCTCTGTAATAAAACTACAGAACCATCTTTGAGTATTTTTCTTGTATTCCTTGAAACTTAATCTCCAAATGGTTTTTTTATTTCAGCTTCATATTTTTTTGAATTATTGTCCATTACCCCATAGACAGAGCTCACTGTTGGGCATAGGCCTCTTCTCTTTCACGCCAGCCCATCCGCTCTTTGATAGTCTCGTCCAATGTTTCCCAGCTACTTTCACAATGTCGTCGGCCCACCGGGCTGATGGTCTGTCCACCGACCGCCGACCCGTTCTTGGCCACCACTCAGTGGCTACCTAAGTCCACCTGCCGTCTTCCCACCTAACCTAATGCCCCGCCCATCTCCATTTTAGGTTAATGATATGTGGAGTACTCGTGGCCTAGGCAAACCGAGTGATATTAATCAATCACTTGATATAAACAACAACAGGCGCGGTCAGGTGAAGGATGAGTGATCGTCTCGTGACTACCGCTAGTGGCATTTTTCCGAGCGCTTCCGTGCTTCGCAAGGTGCGTTAGCCATTGGTGCCGGCAGTCATATAATGGCAGCCGTTAAGCCATGTCAGAGGCCTTATGGGCGGCTTGATAACTTCTGACAGTGAATCCCGCCACTGTCCTACAATCCTTCACAAACCCAGACTTGGCCCCCGTGGTGCAGTAAGGTCTAACCTTCCTGCAATGCAGGAAGAGACCTGTGCCCCAGCAGTGGGGACATATCGTTGATAACGATATGTGTGCCTATATCTTCCACTTCGGCCTTTTGTCGAATATTGACGTTTCGCAGACGTCCATAAGTGCTATGCCTAGCATGGCCCGCTCCATACTGTTATGTGTGCACAGTACCAGTTAAATAACTCATTAGCAACAGCACATTTAGCAGTATTATCGAAATTGTATCACATGTACACCATTTCTGAAAATCATATACGGTTTCCGAAAACCTCGCGGGTTTTTTAAGTATTTGATAACCTAACACCTGTCCTGACGAATTTTTCGCGTATTTGCCAACTAACCAATTGTAACGTGACCTTTGCGAGTTGCGATCCGTATGAGTAACGTCAAATTAATGGAAAGAAAGCGTGCGCACGCGCAGCGGCCTTACCACTTGACACTGCAACTTCGGGGAACAGCTAGATTCTGTGGGAACAACTTTACCTCCTCACTCATACACCTACTCTGCGAAAATCACGCTTAATTTCCGACCCTATTTTATAACGCAGAAAGTTTATCAAGCACTCCACATGACGGCAAGAGTAAGTTGGCTAAGCGACTGAGGGAACTATGACACAAATTTAGTTATACACCTGCATCGGTTAGTGTCAAATGAATATGAATGTTATGTCTCAGTGTTAAGGTTGTCGCCGCGTCTAAATAGTGGCAGGGGTAAGTTGGTCGGTAGAAGGAGGCATTGTTCAGGTGATTTCTCTCAGTTCTTTCATCACTGACGTATAAGGCACGGGTGATAGTCACATTTCACCTTTGGTTGACTTGCGGTAACCTATTGAGTGAGGTGCGGAGCCGTAAGATGTGGGCCACATTAAAGACGTGGGGCGAGGGCGCGGATGAGACGGTCACATAGGTACTGTAGTTCTTGGTCTGTGGTCGCTGCCTGTCTGACTCTGTACGACGCTTTGCGTCTTTTCCGCGCCCTCGCTCCACGACCTGTTTATCCAAGACGTAATGAGCGCGAACCACAAGTAGGTTAGGACTTTAGATAATTTGTCATACTTTTGTTGTTTAGTTTTTAGTTATTTGTAATAATTACTTGTATATGGGTCCCTTTGCCTGAAATAAATTACTGAAATGAATAAATAAATAACGACTGAATTATTATTATTAAAGTGAAGATGTTCTCTACTTTCTAGCCAATACGGTAAGGTTTAAGGCAGGTACTAAATACTAAATCATCGACGATTATTGTCAGTTACTTCTTTGTGGGTCGTTTATCAACCTGCAAGATATAAGTTTAACTATCTGCAAGATATTACATCACGATGAGTTCATTTTATAATAATAACATTTAGTTCGGATAAAACAGTGATCCATAGTGATGTTAGTTAGTTATCCTTAAAAACTAAAACTAAACTACAGGTAAAAACTTTAACTTAAAAATTAATTCTAAAACAACTATTAATTCTAGACCTCTTGAAATCTTTGGTAAACATTACATTGGGCGGACTCATGCAATGAAATTATATCTTTAGAGTTAAATAACATTCTGCATTTCTTTTCTCTATAGAGCACATCATACCAACATACAAAAATGTTATTTCTTTTCATTATAAGGAGTTATCTAACTATGCGTCTAATCCACGCTAAAGTGAGTGTATGAGACAATTTCTATTGAGAATATGTGAATTTCATTGTCCGATTTCGACGGACTAATGTAGCTTTCTAGGACTAAAGACCTACAACGATTTGTACTGAAAGTAACCCCAATTTTTCTCTCCCCAGCATGATGGACTCAGGAGGCGCCGGCATAGCAGAATCACCCCCCACCTACCACAGAACCTATGAGCAATACGTCCAAGGGGCAGTTGAAAACAGCACCGATTCCGTCCAAGATCAAACAAGCCCAGAGCTAGTAGTTTGGTCGACTCTACCTTACGGCCTTGACTATAGAGCTCAATATGACTACAGAAGCCCTTACGAAGCGAGTAGAGAATATGCCAGCCAGCAGTATGCTAGGGCTCCATTCGCGACGAAAATGGGACAGGCAAAGGCGCTAAAGGAGGCCAGGATACGGCGACCTATGAACGCCTTCATGGTGTGGGCAAAGGTGGAAAGGAAGAAACTGGCTGATGAGAATCCGGATCTGCACAACGCTGATCTCAGTAAGATGTTAGGTGAGTGAGCTTTTTCTTTTTTTGAGTTTTATTTTTCAGCAACTCTCTCAAAAATACTGGCCGTTTTTTAAACTGAAACAAAGAAAAAAAAATCTTTCCAGCCGTCAAGTTGTCGAATAGCTAAAAGTTTTTTTTAAGTCATTGGTCGCTGCTTATACAGCCAGCTCGTTTTTAACTCTCCAAACAAATTGGTTGTGTTACCTTATATTACATATCTCAAAACTAAAGCCTACTCTAAACAAAACAGTTGTTGTCTAACCAAAAGCGGTTAAACCACAACACGAAATAAGTAGAGACAACAGAAGAATCACAATCTAGCTTAGTGTTGTATAGTAAAATTGTAAACAATAGAATATTAAATTCGAATCTTAAATTTCGGTTTTGTAGACAGTCAAGACATTCAGTTAAAGTCAGTTCTCCAGAGATTTGGAATATTAAGATTTTCCAGCAATTAAGACAGTTCCATGAAAGCTTTTAGTTGGTTAGTTTATAATATCTCTTATGCTACACCGAGAAGTAACACTTGCACTTAAGGCTGTTCTGACGTGAAGTAATCTGTCTCGGCACACAATTTGTAATTTTTAATTGTTGTTATAAAAAATAAGTGAACTTTTGATAAATATGATCCGAGGGTTTAATGCATAACTAAATTTCATTAAGAAAAGTGACTTCCAAAGTTATTAAAAGCAGAATACATTGCAGTTTAAGTTCGTAATTTTACTATCTGTCAAACTCTCACATCACATTCAACATTTTCTCATTATTTTACAATCACAAAAAAAAATATAAAATTGTTTCGGTCCTATTAGCAAAAAACACTTTCTCTCAGGAAACCACAGTGTTTTTTTGTTTTTTCAATCCCAAATTGGAGTCACCTGCCATGGCAGTGGAATAAAATACAGTTTATTTAATAAATTACAATAGGAACACCCAGTACCTACTCGCGGTGTTTCTGTGCTTCGTACTCTGTGACAGAAATGATTCAGCACATAATAGCCAGTTCAATCTCCGAAGTCCGTGTTCGGGATTTGAAATTCAAATGCTCCAAACAACCTGAACTCGGCAGTCTCAGAAATGTCAAACTTGTCTTTAACTTCCTGTGAAACTTACGTGTTCAATTTTGTGTCACAATATTTTAGTTCTTAATCCAAAGCCAGTCATCATCAACCCATTGTTAGTCCCCACCGATGATATCAGGTCTCTTCCCTAAGGCAGGTATAGACCATACTCCACCACCGGGGCAAAGTCCGGGTTGGTGGAGGATTGAGACAGTGTCAGAAGTGCCTTACTGTCAGAAGTTATCAAGCTGCCCATAAGGCCTCTGACGTGGCTTAACGACTGCCATTACTTGACAGCCGGCACCCACGGCTCAACGTGCATTGCGAAGCATGGAAGCGCTCGGAAAAATCCCACTAGCGGTAGTAACGGGAAGGTCACCCATCCTACACCTGACCGCGCCTGTTGTTGCTTCTTAAGCTTCTAAAACTTGTAAAGCCTCCCCACCAGTAGCCGAATCCACACTCTAATTATGGCCACTTTTATTGTAGGTACTTAACATTTTATGTACTTTCTCCCAGAAAGATAAGATGCTCGATATGATGAACTTTGACTGCCCGTAATAAGCCGACCACGCGGCCACAAACTAATAAACTTACTATGACAGTCTTATCTATAAAATAAATTCTTGAAACGCTGTTGAAATGGGTTTTAAGTAAAGAAAAGAAAGAAAGAGAGGAAGAAAATCATTTATTATACCAACAAGAAACATCACGGAAACCAAATAAACGGATAAATTGACATAATATGAGCACAATAGCAATAAACTAAAATAGATTTAGCCTGTGGTGTGTCTTAATTGCCACAAAAGGCAGCTGACTCAGTGTTGTGCTGAAGGAGTGAGCCCTCAGCGCTGATTTTCAGTAAGACGGTATTTCCCTTAACGCAAAACGTGAAATATGAAAACAACCTAAAGGTCACCCTAATAGGATTATTTCTTATCCTGGGGCGCTATTATGTAAATCCTCCACTATATTAATTGATTTGACCGATTTAACCTATTCCGTCCAACTGAATGGATTTTAATGAAACTTTGCAATAATATAGTATAAGCTATATTATTGTAAAGTTTCATTTAAACCCAATCAGTAGTTTTTTACATGAAAAATTAACAAATATCCATCCATATTTACAAACTTTCAGAATTACATATAGGCTACAATTTATAAAGATATTGTATGAATTGTCCAAAATATGACGATAAATGTGAAGTAAGTAGGAAAAATCTATCATCTGCGAGCTATTCTGGCGTGTGCTGCCAAAGCCTTTTTTACGCGACGCTAATATAAGCTACTCAAAATACTAATCCTGCGCAGAAGTCGCTGGCACCAGCTAGTACATACATATTTTGACACCTTGGAATAGTAAGGGGTTGAGATTGTCTATACTTGAACAGCTGGAAATTTCCAAATTATCTAGGGATAGGTTGTTTACAATGCTGAATGAACAGGTGGGCAGCTCCTCTATTTCCCCATTAATCGATATATTTGCACAAAACAATAATAGCCCATAGGCGGTTGAAACGGTTTAACGGTCACCAGTTTAACGGTTACATTGCGTCATCGGGGGGAGGGGCGGCCTAGCCTATAAATACGGAGCGTTTTTGCGGAGACGGTCACTTGCATTTGGGAGCCTGAGGATGCCTCGTGTTAGAGGCGAAACGCGTCGCGTGTTTTCTCACACAAGTATTGGTGTTGGTGGTGGTGTGTTCGTGTCTTGCTTCTGCTTGAAAAAGTGGGAGGGAGGGCGGTGCATTAGCTAACCGCATGGTGCTTGTGGGATTTTTGGCGGAATTCAGCAAAGTAATTTTAACTTTTTAATGCTACCTTGGAATCGTCATATAAATATGTCAACTCGAAAGAATAGACAGTTACGTGATGGAACGGCTAGTCCTAAACTAGCGTTTATAAGTAAAACTGTTTTAATACGGATTTCACTCGTTTATTATATTTTTACTATTTTCCGACGTTTCGGCACCTGTAAATGTGCCAAAACGTCGGAAAATTGTAAAAATATAATAAACGAGTGAAATCCGTATTAAAACAGTTTTAATTATGTCTAGTACTCGTGTTAACCTTAGAAAATATTATAGCGTTTATAAAATAAACAATATTTTATATAAAATATTTATTTCAGATTACGCAAAATAACATAAAATTAGCACGAAGGTCTGCTCTAGGAAATCTTTGTGCGCGACTACGTTTCGCTTACAGAACGTTTCGTTTCATTTCATTTATACAGAAGCGCCCGTGGCTTAGTGGAAAAGACTGAATCAATCACTAGTTTCAAGCAACAACAGGCGCGCACGCTAGGAACCCATACAACTCAAGGAGTATGGGTTTAATTACCTAAGCTCTAAGAAAAAGCCTGTGCCCTGACAAAGAGACATCATAGTCTTTGAAAAAAAATTAAGAAATTATTGATTTATACAGTGCCAATATTTAAGTTTTTCATGAACTCTGAACCGCTCGTGGCCTATTCAAACCGAGTGGTTGGAATCAATCACTAGGGTTCAGCAACAACAGGCGCAGTCAGGTACTGACTGGATGGACCATCCCGTGACTACCGCTATTAGCTTTATTTCCGAGCTTCTGAGCTTCACAAGACACGTTAAACCGTTGGTGCCAGCTGTCATGTAATGGCAGTCGCTAAGTCATTTCAGAGGCATTAGGCCTCTTGATCACCTCTGACAGTAAGGCCCGCTACAGACTTACAATCATCGACCAACCCGGATTTGGTCCCCGTGCTGCCGAGACCCATGCCCCAGCAGTGGGGACATACAAAGGGTTGATATCACACAGAACAATCACGGCCACCCCCAGCTAGAACCGAACTCAAGACCCTTGGGATCAATCGTGCCACTAGGTTAACCAGTGAGACCTTTCTGGCAATGAAAGCTTAAGGCGCTATGCGGTGCTAACTAGCGCCACCAATGGAAAAAAAATCTCAGGTTTTTATAACGCGTTCTTGATACAAGTGAACATTATAAATCTTAATAAATATAGCAGCTATTTTTAGAACCTTCAGACTAGAACCTGGATCCAAGAATCTAGGACATTAAACGTAATACAGAGAGTATTGTAGAGGTTTGAAATTTCACTCATGCCAGTGAGTCGCCAATTAGCTCAGTTGGAAGACCGCTGGCACGGATAGCAAGAGGTCGCGGGTTTAAATCCCTGCATGGGTGGAATATTTGGCCTCTTAATAGGTTTTTAATACATTTCATAAGATTAATGTTGATTATTTTTTGTAAAAAAAACGTATTTTAAAACAAGTCGCGATTTTTATTCCATGGATTTCTATTCCGCGTTTTTTGCGTTTTTGCGGCCATTTTTGAAGTCCTAGATTATTGGACCGAGGTTCTTATCAGTAGGTTCTATAAAGAGCAGAGCACTTTATAAATTAAAACAAGAAAGAAAGAAAACATTTATTTAAATTGTCACAAATGCACACACGTAAAAAAACATACTGATATCCATATTGGAAAGAAAAGCAAGACACCTTACAAATGCTAGTGCCCTCCGTGGCAAGAAAATTGACATTGACATTTATTTATCTTTATCGTTATCAACCCTTGTATGTCCCCTCTGTTGGGGCACGGGTCTCTTCCTGCATCGTAGGAAGGTTAGGCCATACTCCACCACGGGGGCCAAGTCCGGTTTGGTGGAGGATTGTAATACAGTGGCGGGCCTTACTGTCAGAAGTTATCAAGCCGCCCATAAGGCCTCTGACATGGCTTAACGACTGCCATTATATGACAGCCGGCACCAACGGCTTAGCGTGCCTTGCGAAGCACGGAAGCGCTCGGAAAAATGCCACTAGCGGTAGTCACGGGACGGTCACCCATCCTGTACCTGAAAGCGCCTGTTCTTGCTTAACTCAAGTGATTGATTCCAATCACTCGGCTCGCCTAGGCCACGAGCGCTCGACATTTATAATATCACTTTTTTCTAAGACGCGCTATAAAAGCAGCCCCGTCTTCGCTTACCATCAGGCGTGACTGGGGTCAAGTCGAGTTCCTTCAAAAAAAAGTTTCGATTTTAATTCCGCGTGTGGCGCTAGTTACCACGGCGTAGCGCCTTAAACGATTCCTCATCACAGAGTAACGGTAAAGCACCGCCCGGGCCACAGACTGGAGCGTAGATACAGCAAGTCATTACGCGGTACGTGGGTGGCGCGATGGTATCGCCGGCTAATGAAATAAAACCCGAATAAAAAAGACGGCTGAATAAAAGAGCCCGGTCAACCGCGGACCATCAGCTCTGCTGGTCGTAGAAATGTAAGAACGATTTGACAATGTTTTTTAGTTAGTAACAACTCCTGAGTGCTTAGTGCGAGTATTTTAACTACTCGATCGCGTTAACGTAAACTCATATTTCTATGGCATCGAGGAAGCGCCATCTAGAGACAAGTATGGAAATTAAAATTGCTGAGTGCGAATTGTAATGGTTTACGTTGAGAAGTGAACACGTTTATCAGCCAAAACACGAATAAACGCGAGTGCGAGTTGTACTGTGACAGCGTTTTGCCAGTTCGAACGGTTAACTTACTCATACTCACTACTCAATGCTCGATTAACACGGTAGTAAAGTTATTCGATTTGATCTGTCAAACTCGCACTAAGCGAGTGCTTAGTGCGAGTTTGACAGATCCAATCGACCTCTGGTCGGACCTCTTCTGGTCTTCTAGAACGATATCGAACTATACTTTCTGTATCAGACTACGTCAGAAGGAGGCTTATGTTTTTCGAGTGTATCACAACACACTAATAGTGTAAAGGCGAAAGTTTGTGAGTGTCTATGTTTGACACTTCTTCACGACTAAACGGCTCGAGCGATCTTAATAAAATTTGGTATGGAGTGAGTTAACACCCTGGATTAACACATAGGCGACGTTTTACTGGAGAAAATAAATTGTGCAGTAAGAAAATATCTTTTATGCCACACCTGGCAATAAAGTGGCTTTTTTCGCACGCTGCGCGTACGGAAAAAGCCGCTTTCTGGCCAAGTGTAGACATAAAAAGATGTACACAACACGGGAGGTAATAAAGAAAGCTCTCGATCGCATATTTACGTCCCTCGCTTGCAGCTCGGGCCGCAAAATTCTGCTATCTCGGCCTTTCTTTGTATTACCACCCTAGTTGTGTAATGTACTATTACTGCACAATTTATTTTCTCTACCCGGAACCGGCGTGCGTGCATGCAACGACTTATGAATGTTGATGAAGCGAAGATGATCTGTCAGGATCGTGGCAAGTGGCAGTCTCTGGGCTCTGCCTACCCCTCTGGGATACAGGCGTGAAGTTATGTATGTATGCATTTTCTCTAATAACGGGTAACACCGCGTGGCACAGGTAGTTTTATATATTGCTCGCTGTGCCGCGCGGGGTTACCCAGAGCTTAACGATTTCTCATGGGATATTTTCCAGCAGTAAAACGTAGTCTATGTGTTAATCGAAGATGTCAGAAAACTCCATACCAAATTTTTTGGCAGTAGCGCCGCCAATTGTACGTTGTATCTTTACATGCTTTATAATATCTGCTCTGGTGTACAATAAAGAATATTCTTATCTTATCTTTATTACAATCGTCCCAGGCGTTTACACGTGTAGAAGTAACAAACATACACACTTACAAACTTTTGCCTTTATGATATGTGATGATGTGATGTGATTTTGTTCGTATGTTTTTTTATGTATTTAGATTTTTAGCCTCTAAATTGGTTTTTAAATTGTCCTTAGCACGAGTTAGTGCATTAAAAAAAAGAGTATAAACATTAATTTTATTGCAAACAGCGCGTTGACCTTTGCGTGTTCTTTACTAGCGTGCATTACGGACGATTTTCCAACAAACACCTAAAGCTTGATCAGCTGTCCAGTGTCCAGTGCGTGAAGCTCGGTTATGAACATTTTAATTAAGTTGTTAGCAAACGGCCACGCCTTTTACGAGACAGGAATGTAATACCGAGCCAACATGGATGGAGATCCTGAGTGGGACCTCTTTTTTAAGTAATTTTATAATATTTGTCGCGGCGTGCAAGAGAATTCTCGTTAAGCAATTAGGGTGATTATAATTTTAGCTTTCTCGATTCCAGAGTAGGAGCATCAAAGGTTCACAAATACAATCAATAAAACATGAACAAGAATGAAACGATCGTGGCCTAGTCGAAACGAGTGGTTGAAATCAATCAGTGGAGTTATGCAACAACAGGCGCGGTCAGGTACAGGATGGGTGACCGTCCCGTGACTACCGCTAGTGGTATTTTTCCGAGCACTTTCGAGCTTCGCAAGGCAAGCTAAGCCGTTGGTGCCGGGTGTCATATAATGGCAGTCGTCAAGCCATGTCAGAGGCCTTATGGGCGGCTTGATAACTTCTGACAGTAAGGCCCGCCACTGTCTTACAATCCTCCACCAACCCGGACTTGGCCCCCGTGATGGAGTTTGGCCTAACTTTCCTGAGATGTAGGAAGAGACCCATGCCCCAGCAGTAGGGACATACAGGGGTTGATAACTACGGCTTGCTCCATAGCCCTTTGTGCCTTTTGACGAATGCCTAGAGACGCGTATTTAGTTATATGTATGTTACGCAACCGGCTGACGTAAAACACATGTAATTTCAGGTGTTAAGCGTGTAACCAATGCCCACTTACACGACTCCTTTTGTCGTAACTTATGTTTAGTTGTGAGCATAACTTGGCATTTTAATGATAGGAAACACACGTCCTTTCGAGCTGGGCCCCGTCTAGTAAACACGTAGTTATTTAATAGAATTATATTGGCGCGACAATGGCTGTTATTTCCTTCTTTTTCGTACCTGTTCAAATTCGCAGTAATTCTTAGTACCTACTAGCATTATACACACAACTAAAAAAATACTCTCTCTCTCTCTCTCTCTCTATCAGAAAGAAAGCCTGTTCCCTGCAATGGGACTTATATAGGCTACAAAAATAATAACTGGAAATCGATGTTGAAATCAGTAAAAACATATTCATTGAAAGAATGCGACTTCATAATTTTCTCATAGGCAATAAATTACGCTGCATTATTCAATAAACTTAATGAAGCAATAAGCCATTTTTCGCATAAATTAGTGATCTTAAACGATCTCGAACACATACAAGGGTTGATTAATTCATAAAAAAAGTCAATTGCCGTTTGATTTGTTCATTTATCTTAAGGAGTAAAGGCATACTCTACTGGTGTACTTAAATTAATTGAAAAGTTAAAATAAATATTAATAAAAACATTATGCGCAATGACAAGCGTGCTTAGATTTTGTCTTTACTCAAATTGAAGCGCTCGTGGCCTAGTCGAACCGAGTTGTGGGAATCAATCACTCGAGTTAAGTAACAACAGGCGCGATCAGGTTCTGGATGGGTGACCGTCCCGTTACAACCGCTAGTGGCATTTTTCCGAGCGCTTCCGTGCTTTGCAAGGCACGTTAAGCCGTGGGTGCCAGCTGTTATGTAATGGCAGTCGTTAAGCCGTGTCAGAGGCCTTATGGGCAGCTTAATAACTTCTGACAGTAAGGCCCGCCACTGTCGTACAAACCTCCACCAACCCGGACTTGGCCCCCGTGGTGGAGTATGGCCTAACGTTCTTGCAATGCAGGAAGAGACCCGTGTCCTAGCAGTGGGGACATACAGGGTTGCAATCGAAATTGAAAAACGGGTTGCAATCGAAATTGAAAAATTCAATCATATCGGTTTATTATCTAAGTCCGTTCTCTCCCACTGAGAGGAGGATTTTTCATGCAGTAGAACGTAATACGCTGCTTATCCAGATCCTAGATTCTCTTACTGAATTGTACTTATTGTAGTGTAACGATGACATCTGCATGAATCGTCGATTTTATCTTCATTGCCGCTTCACACAAACGCGCGCACACGTACCATACCTTGTAGCAGTCAATGGAATGAAAAAAAACACGTCACGTGACCCGAACGTGTATCCATCATTGTAATATGACTGTACAGGTCTGCTTCGTTGGGCGGCCGGTATCACGCCTGTTACCATGCCGGAGGCCGTGGATTAGATTCCCACTGGGGGCCACCAGCCCGGGTGTATTTTCGTGTTTGTGACTTCCTTGCCTGCTTTCCATAGCACAAGGTATCCTAGTTTGGATTCACGACAAATGATTGTGTTGTGAAAGTTATTTTTTCATGTGCAAAAGTCCCACTGCAGGGCACAGGTCTTCTCTCTAAGAGAAAGTATAGGCTTAGTAACCACGCGTGTCCACCTTGGAGCTGAGGCGAAAGTCTTAACTATTATTATTACTGTTTCCTCCTACTTTTAATAATATAATAAGACAAGAATATTCTTTACTGTACACCAGGAAAAAATAAACATAAAATAATTTCAAAGAGCGGCCTAATTGCTTAGAGCAATTTCTTCCAGACAACCTACGACGGAGAGTTCTTCTTCTTCAGGCTATATTAGTCCACTGCTGGACATAGCCCTCCCCTAATGAGCGCCATAGCGCAACGTTGTGCCATCATAGGGGGGTAATGCCCATAATCGATGGAAGGTTGCTGAAGGAAAATTGAGACGGGTAGTTGGTGCAAATATAATATAATACATACATACATGCGTCCGAAAACTATAACCCTAGTTAGTTTTCGCGGTTGGGTAATAAAATTTTAACACCCACCGCGAGATTATTCATACAATCATACTGGTTCATAGGAAAAGTACATGGAGGCACCCCTTAAGGGCATGCTACACTTAATTATGCACAATAAGTATGTATTGAGCGTAGACTTCAACAAGGATGTCATTACCCAGCAATGGGGTAACGCCTTAAGAGGCATGCAATTTAGACGATTAGTTTGAAGGCAGGCCAGCCCAAGGTCACCGCGGGGTTATGGTTGGACGTGCGATGGACGGTGCATAATTATAATTGGATTTCACGATCAATGTTATACATAACATGCCCTCAAATGTATCTCTGAGATTAATGGACTGGCTTGTAGTTACTAATCACTTGGGATGCCTTTCATAAAACTACAATTTATTAAAACCTATTTAGGCTAAAAATTCCACCCACGCCGGGACTTGAACCCGCGACCTCTGGCTAACCGTGCCAGCGCTCTCCCAACAGAGCTAATGCGCGACTAACCGGCATCAGGGAATTTTCGAACCTCTTTACAGTACTCTCTGTATTACAGTCAGCAACATCTGGCTGAAGTAATTTGTAACCTACTTTTCAGTTAGGTTTTTACATCGGAATGATATCGCTGTACCCACATGATTATATTCTTTTTTTTTAATGCACTAACCCGTGCTGAGGACAATTTCAAAAACCTATTTAGATACTAAAAATTCCACCCATGCCGGAACCCGAATCCACGACCTCTGGCTATCCTTACCAGCGCTCTCCCAACTGAGCTAATGGGCGACTAACCGGCATCAGTGAAATGGGAACGCGCGGTAATTAAGCCCATACTCACTTTTTTTCTATCTCTCTCTCTCTCTCTCTGATGTGTTTATATGGTGCATAACCATGCACTTCGTCGTAAAAAAAAATTGTTTGCTATAGTATGCCAAACACATTTTTTGCTTACAACTTTTATTTGATTCGAATCTTTACGTTCACACTTCACGTTTCAGCTAAAAGTTGCATGAGAGAAAGAGTACATTTACAGTCCTTAGCTGCACCCGTTTCAACTCATTAAGTGCGCCCAAATGCGTCCATATGACAGTTAGAAGGTAATTAAAACAGCGCATACCCAACACGCATATCTGGGATATTTCCCAAAGCGTCCGTTTTTGGCCATATCGTGCAGAGATCGCCCGCTTAGGACCGAGCCAGTTTTTGCCCCCCGGACGCTGAATAAGGCTCGAGTATTACTGCAAGTGACTAATGAAAGATTTATCTTGATGAATGTACTTAGCCGTCTTGCTTACGCGTCCGAGAATGATTTTTATGGGCGTTTTTTTGCGGAATCTTTGACCATTGCAAAATCCAACAGCGACCATTTGTGATGCCGGAAGTACTGTCTAAAAATGATTAAAATTATTTGCACTATAGATAAGTATATTATATACATACGCCTGTCGAAGTCAACCCTTGTACGTCCCCACTGCTGGGGCTCGGGTCTTTTCCTGCATCGCAGGAAGGTTAGGCCATACTCCACCACGGGGGCCAAGGAGGTAGTGGAGGTTTGTAAGACAGTGGCGGAAGACCGTCCCAAACACACTCAACCCACACACACACACATACATACATACACACACACGGACGGACGGACGGACCCAGTCTGTCCACACATAGCTTCTATTGCACCATATTGTACCACTGCTATTTGAAACTAATTTGTGCAAGGACAAATAAAGGTTATTTTTATTTGTATGGCTGGAGCTATACCATCCCTAGCCATGAACATAGACAAATGGAAAGCCCTTGTGTCAGTCTCAGACTCCACGGTGAAGTAAAGGAACCAAAGAAGAAGAAGATTGTCTCTAACACACGGGACCTGCATCCAGTGGTACGTCTTTTAAGATGTAATCTGGCCTATGTTAAGTATATTCTCGTAATATTAGCAAACGCCCCGCCTTCTCTGGAGTATGTAAGCTAAGTCTTTGCTTTTCTATTAGGATGCACAATCGGTATGTACCCGCTGCCTGGTCTAGGAAAATCAGTGGTCAGCTGTCAACCGTATTCTTTGAACGGGTCGATAAGTAACAATATTCCCAAATGTTAAAAAGTGCCGTTCTTAGAACACAAGCCGCTTCCACGTTGGTAAATTTACCATTCAAGCCACGATCCTTTAATACATTTAATTAATTCAGCATGTGATAATGGATGGCCATTCTATTCGTGCCTCCGTTACAGTCTCTATTCGGTGTGAAATAGGGGTGATTTTACTATGAGCATGGGAGGTTTTTAAGGCAGTGTTTGCGGTTGAAACGGTACCGACTCGATCAAGGTGATGTGAATCCCCAAGGAAAACTTCGTGTGCATACGCGTTGCAATGACAAAAATAATAATAATGAATACTTTGTATGTAGTTGTTTTATTGAATAATAAATAAATAGAAAAAACGTAAACAATATATTCATAGATTTCTCGAGTCTTCAGACATAAACCCTAAAAATTTATCTATTTTAATGATTTATTTTACTAAGTACATGAGTAAATGTACAAGGGTGTGCCTAATGCAAGAAGCATTCTCTTCCAGTGACCTTTGGTGTTGAAAAGACTGGCAAAGTGTAGTGCACGAAAAAACACGTGTGATTTAAAATGAAATGACAATACAATTTAAACACGCCATAGGTTATTGTTTGCCTCAATTCGATAGTCCAGTTTTCTGTTTGTATTATAAATAAAATAAACAAACACATTTCAATAAAGCACAAAGTTGAAGTCAAAAGTTCTGAAGCACAAAGTTCCAGTTTTATCATTTATAAAAAGCTTAACAACATTAAAAACTCAGCTTAAAGCTGCGTTTAAGTCTAGCAGCCGTCTCCTTCTAGTTCTAACCTTTTCATAGGCATCGGGGCCAATTCTCAAAATCAATAACCCCGACAACCTGTAAACGCGCCATTAATTAACACACTGCACAATTAAACCCAGTTATTAGGTAACGAGCGTGCGCCTACGCAGCGCTTATAATGCTAACGCTTGATACACCGGCTTATTTGATTAATTATTGGGAGGCTATTTGATTAATTAATCGTACCTGAAGTACCTGCTGCTACACGGAGCTAGAAACTCGGCGAGCGGTAAAAGTGAGTTTTAGAACCTCTAGGTCTTCCCAGGCACTGTTACGGCCGAGTAATATCTTCACCCATTTAGTGTGAAGGTACCACTCTTCTTCTTCTTCAGGCTATATTAGTCCACTGCTGGACACAGCCCTCCCCTAATGAGCGCCATATTGCAAGGTTGTGCCATCGTTATCAACCCTTATATGTCCCCACTGCTGGGGCACGGGTCTCTTCCTGCATCGCAGGAAGGTTAGGCCATACTCCACCACGGGGGCCAAGTCCGGGTTGGTGGAGGATTGTGAGACAGAGGCGGGCCTCACTGTCAGAAGTTATCAAGCCGCCCATAAGGCCTCTGACATGGCTTAACGACTGCCATTATATGACAGCCGGCACCAACGGCTTAACGTGCCTTGCGAAGCACGGAAGCGCTCGGAAAAATGCCACTAGCGGTAGTCACGGGACGCTCACCCATCCCGTACCTGACCGCGCCTGTTGTTGCTTAACCAAGTGATTGATTCCAATCACTCGGTTCGCCTTTTGTGCCATCATTGGGGTTGTGCCATCATTGGGGGGTAATGCCCATAATCCCCACGATGGGCATGCGGGTTGGGGAACGCAGTTTGGTGGAATTGTACTGCAGGGGGCGTTGCTGCCCACCCCCCGGTTTGTGTCCCTTAGTCGCCTTTTACGACACCCGCGGGAAGAAATTGGGTTGGTGCTATTCTCTAGGCCACTATGGTACCACTCGAAGTTGTATAAATTCATCTCACTACATAACATTTACATACAGGCACATACATCGCTTCTAGCCCCACACTAGGATACCCTGTGTCGTGGTAGCCAGAAACAGCGACATCACAAATATGTAAACATCCATGACCTGGGGTTTTATTTTGTCCCCAGCCGGGGTTCGAAACCAAGACCTCTTGCATGGCAGGCAGGCGCGCTACCGCTGCGCCACAGAGGTCGTCTATGCAAATGCCGAAGCTTGCTTACTTACGTAGAACATGCTCCATTTTTCTTTCCTTGGCCATCCTCATCCTGCCGCCAGACTGAAACGGTCCATCAACTATGTAGTCAACTGCTGCTAGCGATTCCTAGTCATTAAACGATTTTTTCGACTTCCGTGCTTCGAAAGGCACGTTAAGCCGTTAGTGCCGGCTGTCATGTAATGGCAGTCGTTAAGCCATGTCAGAGGCCTTAAGTGCGGCTTGATAACTTCTGACAGTAAGTCTTGCCACTGTCTTAAAATCCTCCACCAACCCGGACTTGACCACCGTGGTGGAGTTTGGTCTAACTTTCCTCCGATGCCGGAAGAGACCTGCCCCAGCAGTGGGGACATACAAGGGTTGATATCGAAACGATTTTTAAGCTATCAGATAGAGATCAAGAGACGTGACCAGCATGTTGCCACTTCAGCGCGCTAATCTCCATGACATTTTGACAGATCGCTTCATTTCTGATTCAGACAAAGCAATTCATAGCATCGGACAATATTTTATGTATGACTGACTAAATTATGCTCCCTTAGCATCGGTTTATAGTTAACTATTGTATGCATTTGAATAATAACTAGTCGCACCAACTAAGGTTGTATGCCAAAATATCCTCGCCACGCATGCCTTATCGACGGTCGTTGGGTTCGAATAAATTCGAAATTTAAAACCTCAAACTGCGCACGCGCCGGGAACATGACTCACTTCGGGCCACCGGGGCTGTGGTGCAAGTGACAGGAAGTTGGCCTCACATTCTACAAATGCAAAATTGCAAAATACACATACACTGCTGCAGCTGAATTAGCAGTTAGGCTAATAGGCATGCATCTGCCGAAAATATTCTTCATGCAATCCACTCCATCCAAGGGTTGTCTGGAAGAGATTGCTCCAAGCGAAGACCGCCAATTGTTATATATATATATATATATATATATATATATATATATATATATATATATATATATATATATATATATATATTCCTTGTCTGCCCGCAAATGCGCGTAAAGAACCCAGTCGCATGAAAAGAGCCTTGGAAATGAAAAGTGCATTTTAAAATCAATAGAACCATATACTCGTATCAACTGCAATGAGACAAGCATTATATAAAACTAATAGGACCTATAAACCTTTAGAAAAATAAATTGACATCATCTAAATGAAATGAATGATATAAAATTTTGGTAAATCATTACCAAATTATCTATATATTTTCATGTCATTCAGGTTTGGTGTAGGTATATGTAAAGTTACTTCTATAGAAATTTTTAAGCGGGAAGCAAATACGTAATACGCTCGTAGCCTAATTGAACCGAGTGATTGCAATCAATCACTTTAGTTAAGCAACAACAGTCGCGGACAGGTGTAGGATGGGTGACCGTCTCGTGACTGCCG
The DNA here is from genome assembly GCA_934045075.1 of Yponomeuta sedellus. Lineage (NCBI taxonomy): Eukaryota > Metazoa > Arthropoda > Insecta > Lepidoptera > Yponomeutidae > Yponomeuta > Yponomeuta sedellus. Next base: position 9,811,647 of record OW203744.1, on the reverse strand, counting down.
CTAATGCCATTTTTTCCGAGCGCTACCATGCTTCGCAAGGCACGTCATGCCGTTGGTGCCGGCTGTCATGTAATGACAGTCGTTAAACGGCGGCTTGATAACTTCTGGCAGTAAGGCCTGCCACTGTCTTACAATCCTCCACCGACCCGGACTTGGCCCCCGTGGTGGACTATGGCCTAACCTCCCTGCGATGCGGGAAGAGATCCGTGCCCCAGGAGTGAGGACAAATACAAGGGTTGATATCGAATCGCGAATGACTGTAATTATCAACTATACATAAAGTATACACTATAGTATTCTTTGTTTTCTATGATTTGCGTACAATACTGTTTTCTTGTTGGTTGGCTTTAAAGTTCTAGCTTAAAATTTATGACTTTTAGGAACACGAACTGGAATAGAAGCGCAAATAGTAGAAGCTTTTAGATCTATCTAATGTACAATATTTATATATTTTTTAACGATTTTAACGAGTCTAGAACCTACCTTTTATTCCCGCTTTCATCTCGCTCCTTCTACCATACCTCCAGCGAATAGGGTCACGACACAACACTGAGGCCTATACCGGCCGTGTAGTAGGCTACACCCACAAATACTGAGATTTAAGAACTTACGCCGTATGCCGTAGCGGCGAGCTGGTACCTAATTTCATGTAAATTTAATAATTTAAGTTTCATTTAAATTTAATAACTAAATTTTCATTCAAATTTTAATTTATGCATTTGTGATTTATTGATTTTGTTTCATTCTGTCCTTTCCACTGTTACGTATCTCTTAAAATATAGTTCTTCATTCATTCTGTCCTTTTCAATGTTACGTATCTCTTAAAATATAGTTCTTCATTCATTCTGTCCTTTTCAATGTTGCGTATCTCTTAAAATATAGTTCTTCATTCACTCTGTCCTTTTCACTGTTACGTATCTCTTAAATATTGTTTATTAATACCAGTAGGAGAACCAACGATCCCTTAAACACAGGTTTCTACCTAGTTTAGGGGTCATAACTTCGAATTGTAGAATGACACTGTGGACCAATAACCTTTGTATTTAGCTTAAGGTAAAAATTGTAGACTGTACAAATAAATTATTTTATTGTTACTATTATTATCCAGAGTATTTTTATTTCGTTTCATTCAGCTTTGGTCTGGTTGTCATTATCTTCATCATCATCAGCCCACCACTGCCCACTGCTGGGTATAGGTCTTTCCCCCCAAATGCCGCTTCTCACGATCTCTTGCCAGCTGCATCATCTTGGGACGGACTCTTCGCCGACTCAGCGATATCGTCCGACCTTTGGGCTGGGCTGGGCTGGTCAGCCTACTGACCATCTTCCTGTTCTCTGCCACCACTTTGTGATTGCCTAGTAAACTGTCAATTTACAATTTCCATAGTCTGGTTGTAAATATAACAAATAGGTTCCTCAAAGGTATATATTTGGTCATATACATTTGAATGTATATGACCAAAGGTCATTTAGGGCAAGATACGTTGACGGATCCATAGGTCCCTGGTTCAATTCCGGCTCGAAGGAGCAACTTGGATAGGCCATCCAGAGATAGTATTAAGTGAACTGTATAGTTTATAACGTCTTGTTTAATGGTCCATCTTTAAGGCTTTATGGATACAATTATATCGCGATAAAGAATAGCGTCCAACTAGTGATATTATTAGCAGACTATAGTTTCTGTTTTGTGAGTGTTTATTTTTTGGTTGGTTTTTCTTTATCGACTTGTACAAAATTCTCAACCCATTAGGTACCCACGGAGGGGCACGGGTCTCTTCCTTGGAGAAGGCGTAGGCCATATCCACCACGGGGGCCAAGTTCGGATTGGTCGTATCGACGGCAGCCAGCACTAACTGCTTAACATGTCTTGCGAAGCATGGAACCGATTGGAAAATGCCACTAGCGTTAGTCATAGACGGTCACCCATCCACGCACTGAACGCTCTCTAAGTTGCTAAACCTTCGTGGTTGTTTAAGATCACTCAGGCAGCCGGGGTTACGAGTGATCGATTTATATATCATTGTTAAAGTCAGAAATCTTCGGAAAAGCATAAATAAGGGATATCAATCTATGACCTGAAGTCCTGAAATGCTAGAAAACCATCTCTAACAGCAGCGCGGTCTTCAAAGACAGACAAGGCTTTGCCAAACCTCCTCGGATTGCGTTTGGCGCGCGTGTAGTGCGACTGTAGGTAACTGATACATGGCGGGATTTACGATTATGAAATGTCGGTGAGGTGTCATATAAATGGCCGGAGTATCCTTGGATAAGTAGGCAAATTCATGCAAATATGTTGACTTCGGCGATGTGTTAGGTAGATTTATATGCGCTGAAATTGTAGTGTTAGCACTACTGGGTTGCCGTCGATAGATGGCAGTCGCTAGCCAAGTCAGAGGCCTTAGGCTCCACCAATCCAGACTTCGCCCCCGTGGTGGAGTATGGCCTATACCATCCCCAAGAGACCCGTGCCCCTCGGTGGGGACATAATGGGTTGATGATGACTATAATAATTATTCGTGTCAATTTACAATTAGGGAGGAGGACCCATAAGGCTTGAAAAACAGAACAGACGTTCTACACCTAACTTCAGTATGAACACTGGTCTTGTAAATTCCGTCAAGTATCTCACGTAGTAACATATCCTGCTTACAAATTCGGTAAAGGCCGCAAGTAATTCGGTGAACACATTTGTATAAATTCTTGCCTGATTCATGTTCAGGGTAAAACCCTTACCAAAATGTTGTTCTTGGTACATCTTCTGTTTCGAAAACTTTTCATTGTGACGCCTTTGTGACATAGATAGAACATCGCTTTAAGGACCGTGACTATCACTGCCAGGGGCCTATCTTACGCAAAGGATTTCCCTTGAAGTGCAGCGAGGTAACGCCGCCCGCGTAGCGGGATCCTCTGCGTAGGATCTAGAAAGAAAAAGGTAAACAGATTGACATAGTATGAAGAACAACAGAAAGATGAAATATATAATAGACGAAACTTAAAAAAAACGTACAGCATATATAAAAACGTAGTCTGTGGTGTGCCTAAATTGCCATAAAGGCAGCTGTACTGAGTGAGCCCTCAGGATTGATTTTCAGTCAGTTGTTAGTGAAATGAGTCAACTTATTTTAATAAAGTAGTTTTAGTAGCTTATAACACTAAAGCTATATCAATATACCTATTAACATAATAACACCTTACAAAGTTTTCCATAGTACGCCAAGCTTAACTTTCTGTCAATACGTCCTACCAACAGGATCTTTCTCACTTTTTCCCTGTGTTTTCATTGAACCAATCCCATCAATAAAATATTTAAAAAATATAAAAGGTGAACCAAAATCTCGATTTACACTCGTCATTACCAACTACTTTTGATATGAGAAAATAAATAGATAGAATACACTTTATTGCGCAACCAGTAAATAATACAATCGATATCAACCCTTTTATGTCCCCACTACTGGGGCACGGGTCTCTTCCTGCATCGCAGGAAGTTAAGGCCATACTCCACCACGGGGGCCAAGTCCGGGTTGGTGGAAGATTGTAAGGCAGTGGCGGGCCTTACTGTCAGAAGTTATCAAGTCACCCATAAGGCCTCAGACATGGCTTAACGACTGCCATTACATGACAGCCGGCACCAACGGCTTAACGTGATGACAGCCGGTACCAACGGCTTAGCGTGCCTTGCGAAGCACGGAAGCGCTCGGAAAAATGCCACTAGCGGTAGTCACGGGACGGTTACCCATCCTGCACCTGACCGCGCCTGTTGTTGCTTAACTCAAGTGATTGATTCCAATCACTCGGTTAAACTAGGCCACGAGCGCTTCAAAAGTGAAATAAATTGTTTTAATAACAATAATGTTCATTGCAACTATCTTAACCTCTGCATCAGTCTATACCAGCGCCTACGCATACGTAGGCTCGCCGGGAATACATTATTTTATATTGCACTTAAGTAGGCGCGCGATAGATATGACGAGACGACAAATTGTTATTGCGAATTAATCGAAGCGAGTAATCGATATTGCTGGTAGCTTGTTGACTGCAATTTCTACATATACATATACAGGGCTTTTTCACGGTGCAACTCCTTCTGCCTCAAATGTTCTCTTTGTGGCTGGTTTGTTGTGTTGTAGGTTTTCTTTATAATTATTTTTATTTTTCATTGAAACAATCTAGCCCATGAAGTTCACTACAGGTAAAAGTTTTAACCAGGTGTACGGGATATAATAATAGTAGTAGCAATATTTGTTTGTGAAATACTAGTCATATTATCCCAATACACATATAGAGAAGCACTCGTGGCCTAGTCGGACCGAGCGATTGGAACCAATCCCTTGAGTTAAGCAACAACAGCCGCGGCCAGGTGCAGGATGGGTGACCGTCCCGTGACTACCGCTGGTCGCATTTTTCCGAGCGCCTCCGTGCTTCGCAAGGCATGTTAAGCCGTTGGTGCCGGCTGTCATGTAATAACAGTCGTTAAATCATGTCAGAGGTCTTATGGGCGGCTTGATAACTTCTGACAGTAAGGCTCGCCACTGTCCACCAACCCGGACTTGGACCCCGTGGTGGAGCATGGCCTAACCTTCCTGAGTTGTAGGAAGAGATCCGTTTTCCAACAGTGGGGACGTATGATGGTGATATCGATCGATCAACATATTTGTCAAATCAATAAAGTGCTGCGTTTCACAGAAAAGAGCATGACAGAACGTTACTTAAGTATTTACTCCGTAAAATTCTCAATTCAGCCCTATAAGATCTGTTTTTCTTTGACTTTTTCTCAGATTTATTATATTTTTTCAATTATAAAGTTATTAAATAGATGACAATGATGGCTGGAATTAAAGCCAGTACAACGCACGAGTTTTATGTCTCATAATAATTATGTAAACTCTGTTAATTAAGGAATTCAAAAAGACTAAGTGGGGTTATTTTGCCCATGTTTTCCCCAAAATGATCTAGATTTAAAATTGACACCTAGTTTGAATTGTAACGTTCACTAACCCGCAGTTTCTGCGCTACTTTGAATAAAACCTTTTCAGTATTTTTATTTTTAATGCACTATGTATTAATATGTTTTTTAAACCTTTTCATTTAATTTAATTTCATATTAAATTCATGCTTTTCGAGCTTTAACAATGTCAGAGCTTTCAGTTTATCACTGTAATAAATTATACATAAATCACTACCGAATACGTTCAATCCGCGGTGGGCACGCATGGTCTCTTTCTCTCTCTCTCTGAGAGAAGGCCTGTACGAGTATATAGGATACATAAAAAAACTGTTTATTTCATATTAAAAAAGTACACAAAAGTTTTCTTGCTCTGGAGGCTAAAAATTTTTCATATAAGATTATTAAAATCCTTCCAGAGAAAAAAAATTGTTGTGATTTATTTTCTATGCCTTACGGACCATCCTGTATTTTGTTTGCTCATTTATCCAACCTCCAATTCATTAATGAGTATCCTAATAGCGCTTATTCCGTATTCCAGTAGGCGTCCGCTAACGACCAACTTCGTGTCATAAAACTAGAAGACGAATAAACATAGTGATGTAGGCGTTGTGCTGCAGTTGTAGCTAATATTTTGATACCAATTGCGGTTAATTTCTCATAAATTCTAGTCGCATCCCACAGAAATAAAAATTTGATAAGAAGTTTTTTGATTTATTGTCATAAAATCATCGAATTTTGCTTTCGGGTAGAGTATGTAGTTTAAAATTAAAATCCCGGCATGGGTGAAATTTTTAGCCTCTAAATAGGTTTTTAAATGTAGTTTAAAAGCCCGAATAGGCACGTTTATCCGATTCCATGTAATCCGTTAGTACAAGTACGCGGTAATTTTTGGCACCTTTAACCAAGCAGGTGCGAACTACGTACTGACGAACTTCATAACTAGAAAAACTCTACGCCTCTAGCATACCGTGCCAGTGCTGTAACAAATAAACCGCTGTTTTCCTTTAAAGTTGTGTCTAAATGAAACCAGTGGTAAGCCTACTGAACATCGCCCAATTTGTCCTCTGCGAAGTATGAGACTCTGTTGGACGTAAATTGAAAAGAACAAAGTTAGGTTTCGAGTTATGTTCCAAAACTTAAATGTGGATAAGATAAAACGTGTGGCCCGAATGGGAAATTGCAGTTTCACGAAAGATAAACTTTAGTCTCTCCTAACCTATCGTCGTTTTATTCTAATATCTGAAGTACTTGGCAGTTAACAATTGAAATAACTGAAAGTGATGTCATCTCATTGGTACCTACAGGTTGATTCGATTGAAAGATGACGTTTACTACAAGCTTTTTGTAGGACCTTTTACAATAATTCACGTATCACGTTCATCACGTAAAAATAATGTTGACGGGGACTCATGTGTCTAGTGCAATGTAACTTTAAGTTGAAAATTCTATTAATTAAGTTAAACCCTGTTTTAAAAATAATATATGTAGAGTTTCACTGTTAGTTTCTTCTCCACATAATCTATTATGAAACTAACAACTTTGACGTTCATTAAGTTTGTTTCTAGGTGAATATTTTTTTTACCATAACTTTTTTTACTTTTTTACTATAATTCTTTACGAATTATGTTTTTGTTATGATTTTCTACTAGAATAATATAAACACAAGAATTTAAGTCTTTGCAAACATTCCTTTAAATAAGTATTTTTCATTGTCATTTTCACTTTGACATCTTTAGATCTAATAAGATAATTTATAATTTAGTCTTCCCCTCGTTTAACTATATAAAAATTGCCAAGCTTAGCCATCGTATTCTACAAATACAGCATTCAAACCGAATACTGAATGTGAAGAATATTTCTAGTGCAACGTAACTTTAAGTTGAAAACTCTGTTAATTGAGTTAAACCCTGTTTTGAAACTAATAAATGTAGACTTTCATTGTTACTGTCTTCTCCACATAATCTATTAATTGTGAAACTAACAGCTTTTACGTTCATTAAATAAATATTTTGTTTTCATAGTGATATTTTTTTACTTTGTCTTTGACATCTTCAGATCTATTAAGATAATTTAGTCTTATTCTCGTTTAACAATATTAAATTTGCCAAGCTTAGCCATTATATTCTACACATTCAGTATTCAAACCAAGGCTACCTACGTGATATGTGTCACACCTCATTACCATAACTAATATTAAAATTTAATCGTACAAATCACCACTGTAAAGTTGAACGGCCTTTATAGCGTCACTGCTGACAATATGAGTCAAATAAAAATCCGTATTAGCCACTCAGACCATAGGCAGGCAATGAGACCTCGATTGTCCTGGCACACTAGCCAACGACACATTAAACTAAATGCAAAATAAACTATAGAAGAACTGTTTCACAATTCCCACCGTGAAATTTCGTTCTTTTTAGCGTGTCAATGACAAATTAAATTTTACTTGCACTTGTGAGCCTGAGGATGCCTCATATTAGAGGCGAAACGCGTCGCGTATTCTCTCACACAAGTATTGGTGTCGGTGGTGGTGTGTTCGTGTCTTGCTTCTGCTTGAAAAAGTGGGAAGGAGGACGGTGCATTAACTAACCGCATGGTGCTTGTGGCATTTTTGGCGGAATTTAGCAAAGCAATTTTGACATTTTTATGCTATTATGGATTTCCGCAAAGTATTTGATTCCATACATACAAAATAAATTATATTTAAGTTAAAGTTATTAGAAAGTTGCAGCCCTGAACTTTGCAACGCCGACTGCGTTATTACTTGACATCATTGGGTTGTCCTGAGTGCAAGTGTTAGGGCACCCAGGGCACGATGAAAGATGGCCCATCGTCTGAGAATTACCGCGCAAACAGTTCAAATAATCGCTGTCCGTCTATATATGTAACTCCCATCTACGCCTTGATTATATAAATTCTCATATACACCTGTGTGCAAAAAAGGGAGTGATAGCTCTGCTGTAGGTATGTATAAATGAGGCGTCATACTCGTAGGTACCTAACTATCTGATACGTGCAAGTGATATTGAGCCACGTATTTGTACAACAGAGTTCAGTAAATATTTCGTTTTTGCACACTGGTGTATACGAGAAAATTTAAATTATCAGGGTGCTGAAAGTGTTAACCTTACTTTGGCCGTGAAATATACTAACTTGATATAAACCGTAATTAAATTCGACTAACGAATGTTGATGAAGCGAAAGATGTTTAGTCAAACCTTGACAAGCCTTGGCCCTGCCTACCCCTCCGGGATGCAGGCGTGAGTTTCTATAATGTAATAAAGTCGACTCTCGTGTAGGTTATAATTTTCGCGGTAGCAATAGATGGATAGTAACAATCAATCGACATTGTCACTGTCAAGCAAGTTACGGATGAATTTCTCTAATAATAAATTCTTTATTTGTTTAATATTCACCCCTCATCCATGTTAAGCCTAACAAACTTCACTAACAAAGAAAAAAGCCAATAATTACGCCACAAGTCACACGAACACCAAATACATCATGTAACAGCACTTAACAAAAAGCGATATGTTAAAAAGCGCTAAATGCTGTTTGTTAGTAAATTTTTAGGTATATTGTTGTTAATTGATTTATAACCGCGGCCTCCAGAGGACAGGCTCGGCCTAGTGTGGGGACAACTGCTTGATTATAAGTCTTTAAAAGAAACAATCTAATTGTACATGAATATAATAAAATACCCTAATTTTAAGGATATCTGTGAAATTATTTTGGGAGACAAATAAATTTAATTTCATTTCACAAGTAAAGATAACATAACATAACATTTACATACAGGCACATACATTGAGATCTTCGGTAATACTAGATTGGCTTTGAGTTTTTGACTTACATATTATTATATTTTCATCTTCCATTATCAGCTATTTCTCTTTTATTTTTCATTTCATCAAGGTTTTAGTCTTGAAGATGTCTGGTAAGGATGGTAAAGGTTTGATATTTTATTTTTATTTAGACTTATTTGCCAATTGAATAATTTCAAAATCGTTGTACTTACAACAATTTAAGATAGCTTACGGTGCTCGTAAGCTATCTTAAATTGTAATAATTTCGTAATTTTAAATAAGCTTCCGTACATATTTTCATAATTGCATCATGCCTGCATCTGCCTTTCAAATCAATTTGAGAATTTAAAACCCTATTTAGAGGCTAAAAAGGCTCAATTGGTAGAGCGCTGGCACGGATAGCCAGAGGTTGCGGGTTCGAATCCCGGCATGGGTGAAATTTTTAGCCTCTAAATAGGTTTTTAAATTTATCCTTAGCACGGGTTAGTGCATTAAAAATAAAAATAGTATAATTTGAGAATTGGCAAAAGTCTGGTTACTTACGTGTGGTTCTGTTATACAAGTGGCTACTTGTTTTGTGGCCTAACAGACTAATTTATTTATTAAAATCGAAGCTCAAACAATAGCTCTACTAAATGAAATAACATTCGCTATAAAGGCATGCAGGAATACATGATGAGGCGGTGTCGTTTATGTAATTTCAATAAGCCGTTTTGCATTTGTTTTTGAAGTTATTAGATGCAATCGGAATGCGGCCAAAATGGCGCGTGGACTGTTTTGGCGCCAAATGTGGTCGCCATTTTGTTTTAGGTGACTGGAGTGTGTGTCATACATGATGGATTGGTATTTCATAGAATGATTGGAGTAAAGTGATTGATACTGACACAATATTGCGCAAAGGCGGTAAGAATGAGTCAGATTAATGCCATAATTTGATCTTTTTGAAAGAAAGACTTGGCAAAGAGATATTGTAGTGATGTTTTTCTTAATGACAATGCTAATAATCAAAATTGTTGACTTTATATAAAATAATTGGTTTACCTATTTTGGAACGTAATTTCATAATTAACTTTTGTAATTTTTGCGAAGGGTGGTAAACTAACAGTTAATGCTTTCAAAAAGACGCCTGTCACATCAGTAATCCGAGACCACGGCACCTGTAAAAGTGCCGAAACGTCGGAAAATTGTAAAAATATAATAAACGAGTGAAATCCGTATAAAAACAGTTTTAATTAGATTAGTTAGAATACCAATTAAATATAAAACTAATTATAGTAATAGTTACCTCTAAAATGCACAATTAATAAATAGGTCAGTTAGAATAGAACTAAAACTTTTGTACAAACTACACATTATTAACTTAATTTCCTAAATAACTTACTTGAGAGATAAAACATGTTGTGTTCAAATGGTGCAGAACTATATCTATGGCCATGTAATGATATTGGAACAGGGAAAAAAAAAATATTGCTTTCCACGCTAGACCATTCTTTGTGGTGGTAATCCAGAAACAATAAATTATAGATTTTCAAGTACAAATTTAAATGTAAGGAGGCGCTCTGTGTAATTATTAAAAAATATACATAAACCCTATTATTCCGATTAACTTAAGTTTAAGGAAAAACTCACGGATTAAGGATTCTAGACGGTAGCTTTCCATGATTTCAGATAAAATATCGCACCCTCAGAACGAAAGAGGCCTAAGTCAAAAAATAGTTAAAATATTTAAAAAAATTCTCAAAAAATTGAGTACCTAACAATCATAGAGAGACATAAAAAGGTATGCTCTATCCGATGAATAGTAAAACAAAAGCACTTATTGTAAAAAAAGAGCATAGCGAATCTTCCGTCCACGGCATACCTTTTTATGACTCTATGATTGTAACTCAATTTCACTTTTTTTTGACTCTCGAAGCCTCTCGAAGCCTCTTTTGTTCTGAGGGTGCGATATAAGCTTGTTATTTTGTTAAGCAGCAACAGGCACCTGCCAAGCCTATTGTAAAAAAATTGTACCAGCTCTTCCGCCCCATTACTTTATTAGTGCAGATTCGACCGTACGTGCGATTGATATTAATTTCACACGGACGAATAATTAAAATATAATAATCGAGGCATCCGGCGCGGCAGCGGCGTATTTACATTATCACGTATATAATAAAACATCTGTCTGTACGTCTGTATGTCAACCTACCACGTCGGCGGTGAGTCACGTCCGCCGCGGGACATTGCCGGGCTTGGCTAGAAGATCCAGAGAGGGCGACGCGAGTTAGAATAAATCTATGAATACCTTTAGTCACAAAAAGGGCTGTTGAGTGGAGACCGCTACTCGGCAAACGTAGTCGTCATCGTCGTCGTCGTCAGGCTATACTAGTCCACTGCTGGACATAGCCCTTCCCTAAAGAGTGCCACGTTGTGCTATCACAGGGGGTAGTGCCCATAATCCCCACGCTAGGCAGGCGGGTTGGGGATCGCAGTTCGGTGGAATTGTACTGCAGGGGGCGCTGCTGCCCACCCCCCGGTTTGTGTCCCTTAGTCACCTTTTACGACACCCGCGGGAAGAATAGGGTTGGTGCTATTCTCTAGGCCAACACCACACAGCACGTAGGCAAACGTGCTAAACGTGAATTTTAGATAAAAAATCAAGCGACAGCACCATATAAATGAAACATACAAAATAAACAATAAATTTATTAAAAGACGGAGAGTTCTGCATAAGGCCTTTCCTTATAATATTTAATCATATTTGAGGTGTCTTCCATAATTTCCTTATTTCTACCTTTTAGGCTTAGGAGCTTTGTTTATGGACTGAAAGCGAAGATGAAATAAATCGAGCTTTCCATGGAGATGGAATGTGTAAAGAGAATTCTCCATCTCCATGGAAAGTTCGATTTATTTCATCTTCGCTTTCATCTTTGCAAAGAGAATTCTCTTTAATCACACACTTCCATCGCCATGGAAAGCCCGATTTATTTCATCTTTGCTTTCAGTTCATAAACACAGCACAATATAAATTAAATATACAAAATAAGCAACCAAAAATTTGATAACAAAAGTTTTAGAGTTTACAAGGGATAAAAGTGAAACTTCTATTGATTTCTGGCTTGATGGTTCTTGCCTGTAGGTACGTCATACCGTCTTGTGTATTCTTCGTAGATGCCCCTGGTTTTCCTCTAGCGGTTTATGATTTCCTTGTAATGTAATAAAGGAAGAGCTATGTAAGATTTAACAACTTTTTAAATCTTCTTTACCCCTATATTACGTGCACAAAAACATTTGCGATTCCAAAAGATTACGGATTTGATGAGCCCATTCTCTCTCTTTCTCTCTGAAAGAAGGCCTACAGTGGAGCGTATATATGAGGATATATTTATTGTATATATTCTATAAATTACGACCTCGGTGGCGCAGAGGTTTGGCACGCTGACTGTAAAACCGAAGGTCTCGGGTTCAATCCCCGGCCGGGTCACACTAGGAAACGAACTTTTCTAGTTTGCCTCGGGTCTTGGATGTTATCTATGTATTTATTGTATTAAATCTATCGTCGAGTTAGCACCTATAACACAAGTAATTTAGTTGTACTTAGTATAATATAGGGCTAACGAGATCTGTGTAATATGTCCATGAATATATTTTTTTTTATTAAGTTATTTAAATAGACAACTAACAAGAAGAAGAAGACAACTAATAATAGTCTCACTTACCCTTACCCTTAAATGTTATATTAGCACTGCACCACTTTTAAGCTTATATTTTGAAGCTGTTAGTTCCTTAAATAAGATTAAAAGAAAATAAATAAGCTAACGACTACCACAGCATTTCTATGAAACGGTGCTAAAATAACTAGGCTGTTATATAAATAATTTCCAAGTTAGGTAGCTATTCAACGATAACACAGAAGTTTCAATAATATTTTCTTACTGATACGACAACACGCCAAAAGTAGTTTTATTTATTTCTCCTAGAGGTTTAAAATATTATTGCAGGTTAATCGACACCGAGTTTAATTAGAAACATAGAACCGCACTTAGTGTCGTAATATTGTTTTGAAATCTATCTTGCTAATTTATTTTCTAACATCGTTATGCAAAGACCTCCAGTCACCTATAAGAAGTTTGTCAACCAGGTAACCAGCAAGTTCTTTGATTTTGTGGACCCAGGGTCATTTACATTCTATGAAGCGTTGCACTTGAGGTTCCAAGCTGTTAGTCACTGAACGAATGATTATATGGATTAAAGTATATTCTATCTAGCTGTTTGTAAGTTAAATCATTCAAACATACATTCATACATACATACATACACACACACACACTCTCACACACACACATATATACATACATACATACATACGTACATACATACATACATACATACATACATACATACATACATACATACATACATACATACATACATACATACATACATACATACATACATACATACATACATACATACATACATACATACATACATACATACATACATACATACATACATACATACATACATACATACATACATACATACATACATACATACATACATACATACATACATACATAACTTCACGTCGTAACACAAGTCATTTAGTTGTACTAAGTATAGGGCTAAGAGATCTGTGTTATATGTCCATGAATATTTATTTATTTACATTTATAGGGGATATAGGAGTGGGGGATTTATTTAATTTATTTATAAAGTTAAAAAGTACACGGAACCGGCGTGCATGCAACTACTTATGAATCTGTCCGGATCGTGGCAAGCGGCAGCCCCTGGTATATGCCTACCCCTCTGGGATAAAGGCGTGAGGTTATGTATGAGTATGTTATATTTATAAGTATTTGATATTTTTGTTGATGTAGTTAGAACGTCGTAAATATTCACCTTAAAGGGAGCCGTTTTCCCATTATTCGAATATTGATACAGACGTATGAAGGGACAAAGAAATCTAACATTTATCAGGTAGCAATCAAAATAATACTGTTTCAAGTTCGTAGCGCGCGTTGATGTCTTTTGTAAGCAGCGCAAAAAATTACAAAAATGTTGCTCTAATATTGAAACTGATAATCTGATATAATTGTGTGATTAGTTGACAAAACTGAAGATGTTTGTGATAAAAATACATAACTAAATAAATACACGCCTCTCTCTTGGAAGGGTAGTCTAGGACCAATGTTTGTCGCTACAAAATACGTAAGACGATTTGATTACGACTAGAGATGATTTGGTTCAGGCGTTTTACGTTGAGCAAAATCGATGATTATTTTACTTCTTTTAAATGTTAGTCTTTTACATAACTATGTAGATGAAATGGAGCTCAGTAGGCTTTTTTATGTAGACTATATACATTATAAGGTACCAATGTTGTTATTATCATAGGTATTGGTTCGTAAAGCGTAAGATTAGATTTCTTCTTCTTCTTCAGGCTATATTAGTCCACTGCTGGACATAGCCTTCCCCTAATGAGCGCTCTAGCGCAAGGTTGTGCCATCATTGGGGGGTAGTGCCCATAATCCCCACGCTGGGAATGCGGGTTGGGGATCGTAGTTTGTTTGAATTGTACTGCAGGGGGCGCTGCTGCCCACCCGCCGGTTTGTGTCCCTTAGTCGCCTTTTACGACACCCGCGGGAAGAATTTGGGTTGGTGCTATTCTCTAGGCCGACACCACACAGCAGACTAGATTTGATTACCAATAATTCTTTACTGTACACACAAGAAAAACTTTAGGTAAAAGCCTACTATTTGACTTAATCGATACGCATGCCCAACGCGGATTGGCAATTTCTAGCGCTAAACATGATAACCTGAGACACTCAGGTTCCCTCACGATGTTTTCCTTCACATTATTATTTTTCCTAAATTCTTTATTGTACCAGTAAAGATACTATTGAACTTAGTGAGTGCCACTACAACTTTACAAATATACTCTCTTTCTCTCCCTTGGAGAGAAGACTTTTACCGTGCGAACAAATACCTATAGGCTGCATCATTTCTACTTGCGACTTTTTAAAGAATAGCACACCCACCGTACCTTAACCTTGAAACAAACCCTTGTGGCAGCAAACCCAGACACATAACTGCGCACTTAATTCCCCCGATGTCCATTTCATACCGGAGCTACCACCCAGTACCCTTTTCAACGGCTACGGCTATGACAGTTGACAGTGCGCAAGCGCAGCCTCCGCGCGGCCGCTTTGTGCTCGCCGCGCGCCGCCCCGCCGCCCCTCCGCCAATGGCGAGCGCCGACGCGCCGCGACCAATGGCCGGCTGAGTGAATGAGTTTACTGAGCTGGAGAAGAGAGCTGCTGGACTTAAATTAGGCTGAGACCACACTGGGTATCTGTTCGCGATAGCTACTGGAGGACTTGATACTCAATACACAGTTATATATTAAACGGGTCTAATCTCGATTATTTATTAGGTAAATCGTAATTACCTTATTTCCCGATGTTTTGGCAGCGGTACAGTCTACCCGAGACCACGGCAACTATAACGCTGCCGAAACGTCGGGAATGTAATTTCGTTTTACCTGATAAATGATGGCGATTAGACCCCTTTGATGTATAATTAAGTATGAGTATCGCGAATCACTAAGAAATACAATAGTCAATCACTTATTGCGTTCCACTCGCACTTGCATACAGATGACGTAACTAAAAATATGTATGTTGGTGGACCTTGCCAGGCACGCAACATTAAAAATTACAGAAGGCCTTTATTTTTTATTCATTAGGTACACCAACAGCAAGCATGAAAACATGATAAAGCTTATACTAAAAGTGACTTGGGCTAGCGATTATGCCAATTAAATGTATACACAGCATTTTTAGACTTAGTTATACGCAGACAACTAGAAATGTAATATTACAATACGGTAATAATATTGATGTTAATACCACGTAAGATAAGAATTTTTAGATATAAGAAATTAATTTAGACTTAAAAGTGCCAAGGCTGTCGTGAAAAATATCCAAATTGAATGTTTTCCAATTTATAAATTAGGTTAGGTTAGTTTAATTTATAAATTAGGCTTTATAAATTAAGCCTATGGTGTTTTAATTCTAATTGTATTGTATTATTATCAAACATTATTATCTAAATACTATTTTAATACCACACATGTTTCTTAATAATTCTGATACAATTTAATATATGAAAATACAATTATTACATCGGATAACGGATACGTCGTTACGATTCAATTATTTTTTTCCTTAATTATTTAGGGTTTCTTTTTATAAAGGAATATAGTTAAGTGTAAATTTATAAAAAAATAACTAATTAATTTCATAATAATAAAATTGTTTATTTTCATTAACCTGTAAAATGTAAAGTATTGAACCCGTGGGTACATAAAGGGTTGATAACGATATATTACATTTTACACTGACATACTTTGGAACTCTATCTACTCCTATAGGAAAACCCCCAATAATTGAGAGGCTACCCCCAAACCTTAACGACTGTCTGGAAGAAATGACTTTTAGTAATAAGGCCGCCAATTTTACTGTATTTTATTATTGTTCTCTCTTTACGTCTCAAGTATAATTCCTGATGTACAATACAATGAAGAGTATTCTATGTACTTCTTCTTCTTCAGGCTATAATAAGTAAGTAGTCCACTGCTGGACATAGCCCTCCCCTAATTTCCCAGTTACTGATCAGGTACTGACTGAAAACCAGCGCTGAGGGCTCACACTCTCAGCAAAATGCTGAGTCAGCTGCCTTTTGCAGCAACGGAAACACACCGCGACAAAACTGTTTAAATTGTCTTTACTACCTTACCCTTTGATTGTTCTCCGATAAGTCTGTTTCGTACCTACTTGTTAGATGTTTTGTGTGTGTGACTGTTGATGCAATAAATGTTTCTCTTTCTTTCTCTTTCCCTTTCTTTCCTAATGAGCGCCATAGCGCCCTGTTTTCAGCTTGCCGCATCCAGCATCTGCCGGCAGTTTTTTGCAGATCGTCATACCACCTGGTCGGAGGGCATCCTACACTACATTCTATATACTTAACTCCTCCATTAAATTTCATATTTGTTGTTGGAAAATTTCAAAAGTCTGAAACTATGGATTCTGAGGAAGCGGCTTACAGTTTTTGCGTTATTTCACTAACAGATTTTAAAGTCTCCAACAGCGTAGGAGATCAATAAATCGGACAACATTATCGTATTCCGAAGACCGCTAGCCTTAAAGTCGGACTGAAATCGCCTGTCGCGATACGATCACATTTTGTCCGCAAACGATTTTTCGCATCTCACCGTACCCCAGCAGTCCAACAAAGCGTAGCTCCGTGACTCTTATTGCCCTGTAATAAGAGCTGGTTCCGGACAAAAGGATAGGCTTTCTGATGTCAGTGACGTACGGTGCGGCGCCCTTTTCGCGGGGCCGACACTAATTGTGTCTAAAATGGAAAGATAGCAGCCCGTAAAGAATTGGTTCGGAGAAAAATAATTGAAATAAAAGTATCGGTATCGGCTCTTTTGTGGCCTTGTTTAGACAGTAAATAATATTGCGACAGAATAAATAATAATATGCTAATTTTAATCGATTTTCATGACAATCAATGTTCAAAGTACATACTTAGGTAATTTGCTAATTTTGTTTGAACTTTATTTACTCTCGCCTTTCTCTTGATATTTTAAATTTTCTGGGCTAGTTGGAAGATTTTTTGTCCGCCTTTGTACGTTTTTTTTATTACAAGCCTGTTAAATGAATTTTATTTATTATAAAGTGTTTATTGTGTAAAAGAGTGTAAGAAAGAACAACAAATATTTTTTTTATTTTAAAAATCTATTTAGAGGCTCAAAATTCCACCCATGCCACACGGCCAAACAGCCAGAGGTTGCGGGTTCGAGTCCCGGCATGGGTGGAATTTTGGGCCTCTAAATAGGTTTTGAAAATAGTCCTTAGCACGGGTTAGTGCATTAAAAAGAATACGAAGTTCACAAGTTCTTTAGTTCTTTACGTAATACAGAGTATTGTAAAGAGGTTCCAAATTTCACTGATGGCGGTTAGTCGCCCATTAGCTCAGTTGGGAGAGCGCTGGCACGGTTAGCCAGAGGTCGCGGGTTCGAGTCCCGGCATGGGTGGAATTTTTAGCCTCTAAATAGGTTATTAAAATAAGTAAACTTTACCTCACAACTCAGTCGCTTAGGATACTTTCCTTTCCGTTGGAGGCTTTAATTTTTTTATACAAATAATTGAAACTGACTGACTGATATAGGTAAATAGGCATGGTCAGGACCCGGCTAAACTGAATTGCTTTCAAACATACCGTGGACTCTGAAACTAATCTCAGCATTTACAAAGTTGACGATTACCTATGCATAATATGCCCAACGGAATTAAGTCGATTTCCTGCCACGTCACTCGCCGTACCGACACAAAGTTGAAAGGTAAGCCTCACAGAAGGTTTGTTTTTCTCACTTTGGTACAAAACTCCTAACAGGGTCTTGACTATGTAATTTTTAACGTACACATCTGTGTGCGAAAGTGGATTGTTTACTTAGCTCTGCCGCATAGATATGAGGCGAAATATGTATCACACACAGTGGAAACCTAACTTGGTACGAGCCAAACAGCTACTTGGGGTACCATCGCATCGAGCGAAGGAAAGTACTATAATTATGTTTCATACGAATGGATATCCTATGTACCGTACCGGATCATTTCAATTAAATTCAATTTATTTCAACGTAAAGAATTTACATTCTGTTTGCTGAATGTCAAAGTACAATGTAACATGAAAGTGAAAGCCGCTGCCTTCGGGCCGTAGTGTAGTGGAGAAAAGGGCAGCGGGAAAAAAAAGACGCCACTCTGACCATTTTTTCTCAAGTCCTCTTGTCCCGTTTATCGGATCGATCCGTTGCCCGGGCCGCACCAAGTTCGATCGGTTGTCAGTCTAACCGAACGGACATTCTACACTTTCTCGCCATGTGATATGGCCGCTTTAAATTGCAAATGGGATTCGAATTTTGAATTTTCGACCGCCTCCGCGTGGGCGCATGACACGTGTATGTGTGCGTGGTTACATTTTTTACCAGCCGCATTCGAACTAGAGAACTGTCAGCTTACATTCGATACCTATCAGGAAATGGTTTTTTTTCTGTGACGTTGGCTAAATAGGTTTTGTGTGGTTTTTTGCGCAGCTCAATCGCGAATCAAGGTTTTGCTTCTTCTCATATTAATGATGCAGCTCATGTATGCTGTCACTGTCACTATGCTGTAACCTGCCACTGCAGAGTACAGAAATCTCGCAGAGTGTAGGCTTAATCACCACGGGTTTTCACCGTGGATTGACAATTTCAAGCACTGAGATGTATGAAGCGTATGTGAATACCTGAAGTGTAGATAGCAAATGAAACAACCGATCGACACGATAGCCGGTTTATTACTGAGTGACGCATGCAGCTTGCATACATATCAATACCTCAAACACTAAGCATGTTTTACTTCACGTTAGTGGGTGCTATTACTACTATAAGTTCACAATTATACGTAACTTAGGAAACAAAGTTGCTGGATTCGAACCCACAACCTCCAGAGTGAGAAACCGACGTTCTATCGCTACGCTGTCGCCTCCTAAAGAACCCATATATATTTAGAACATCAACTAAGTTGCCTGTACGTAATACAGAGAGTATTTTAAAGAGGTTCGAAATTTCACTGATGCCGGTTAGTCGCCCGTTAGCTCAGTTGGGAGAGCGCTGCCACGGTTAGCCAGAGGTAGAGGGCTCGAGTCCCGGCTAGGGTGGAATTTTTAGCCTCTAAATAGGTTTTTAAAACATCAACTAAGTGTTGAAGAATATTTTTGTGGCGGAAAATATTCTAAAATAATTTTTTAATCATATACTAAAACGTCTCCGTCCATCCATCATTTCATTACCATCTAAAACGTCAGTTTTAATTTCCTCTACGTGTGCTCACATGTAAAGGAAATTAAAAAAAAAAACACTGAAACCCAAAAGTTGTTGATATAGCAAAGCAAAACCAGCCCACAAACTTCCCATTGCAGGGCATAGGCCTTCTCTTAGAAAGAGAGAGATAGTGCGATAAAGAGAGAGAGAGAGAAAGTATAATCACCGACAGACTACTCTAAGCGCCGAAGTCTTGAGTACGTCTCAGGCACTAAGGTTTCCTCACGATGCTTTTTTCTAAGACTGCGAGTTGTATCTAGTAATTTATTTAACGGGTCTAATCGCGATTATTTAAAGGGTAAAGTCGCATTGCGTGTCATAAGATAATGTATTGGTACTAAAAGTCAACAATGAATCCAAAAATATCTTAGAAAACAGTCATTACTGCATGACGGAATTCAAAACCTAACAGGTTATTGCGACAAATTATTATTTTTCAGCCGCCATCTTGGGTGGTAAAGGATACCTCTCGTGAAGCCAATGACATGCTTTTACACATACCATATGCGTCTCGACTTCTCGAGTATATGTTTAAGCGAAAGAAATATATGCTAATGAGTATATTAAGCTTCGATCATAATTGTGTTGGTGTCTGCCTGTCTGTCTGTATGTCAAAATGAGAAACCGTTAACGCTTTTCGTGTGGGCGATGGCATAATGCAGAAAACATTGAATGAGAGACCTTTAAGAAAGCGTTTAGCCTTCGCCAAAGTGGCGAGAGAAATATACACCATCACATGAAATGAAAGTGTGTCAGCTTGGCTGCCCTTTACAGAAAAGATGTCCCGAGGACCGAGTAAATACGCGTTGTCGACTTGTTAATTTTAACATATCAGCGAAAACAGTTTGCATCGCTTTGAAAAATTGCGAAGAATTAACCTCGATCGCTGTAAAAGCTATAATACCTACTTTCGTTTGGGTAGGTACTTAAAAAATGTAAGCCATCTTAAAACGTCTTTTTATCGAAGTACCCACTTTTTAAATCAAAATCTCTTCACTTTGTACATTCAATGATCTACATTTTGAAATGCACACCTAGTTTTCCTTGTAACGTTCATTAAGCCTCAGTTTCTGCGCTACTTTCAATAAAACCTTTTCATTTCGTATCATTTCATTTCAATCTGAAAATTAATGTAATTTCTCGAAATTCAAGTAAAACGTAAATTTTTTTTTTTACGCACCAACCCGAAATGCTTCATTCTTTAACAATACCAAAAACATCACGTTTTCTAGTTTACGTTTAACAAAACATTTGAACATCACAAATATAATAGTAATAGAAATTTTTGTAACTGCAACCTAGGTACAGTCTGATAGCTTTTAGAATATACCTCGGGTTCTAAAGTAGGCTTCGGTTTTCGCCGAAAGCATACGAGTGTACTACTTCCTGCTCTGTATAAAACTTTTCTTCATTATTTCGTAAAGTTATGTAAAGTACCTATTAGTTCCGATATTTCTATTACACGAATATATCCGATTCTATCCGATAGTAGCCGAGGTATATTCTAAAAACTAACAGACTGTACTAGGATGTAATTTAGCCAATAACGGCCGTTTTATCGATTAAAATAATTATCGATATACAATCATCGATAATTAAGCATTAAGCTTTTATCTATCTATCTTAAATATATTTAGACTATGAAAAATACTTATTAATATAGAAGCCTAAATACAATAATATAATATAGCTCAAACTCTACTCCTAAACACAAGCCCTTCGGCCGTACTAGTTTAAGTATATTCTTCCTGTAAAGTTATTGACGAATGGCAGTGCTGTAGGTCTGCAGTATGACAGACAGCTCTTGTGATAAAAACATCACAGACTGCATATTCAATTACTAGAATAAAATACAGTCTAAATTTATGCCTTTTTTGTAAAACAGATTGTTCCATTATAGATTAGTTTTATGAAGACGTCCTTCTAATGGCCATGTTTATAATGTCAGCTGTCAAATTAAGCTATCAACTACGAAGCTTTGCAAAGATTCCACAGGCTAGCTACACCATTGTCTTTATTTAAATATGAAGAAATTCTTATTTAATCTAAAACTGTTACCGTTGTTACAATTGTTTAACTAGTAGTTCCATTAAGTGTGTTTTGATTTTATCTTATATCTAATCTAATGATGTACTTTTATCTTTACAGGTAAGTTCGACTACAATTTGTACCGTATCATCAAAACGTGGGTAAGAAAACAATCAATCATTCTAAATTTTAAAAACGTAATTTCAGCAGAGTAACAGATTATTATCCTAAGATAACTTTGAGCATATATATTTATGTAATCTCTACTTATACCTAGCTATATTTATTTAGGTATTTTTATGTCATTTATAACATTTTGTTCAGTGTGTTTTCAGTTTATTAAGTACATTTTGCTGGAAGAATTGTCTTACAAAATTGGCTAGCCATATACATTATTATTTCTTTGTCGTGTATAATAAGGTGTCGCCAAGTATAATCAATGGGCATTTATAACTTTTACTGCACACAAAAAACACAGTACAGGAAATAACAAATAAGAAAAAACATGCATAAAGGCGTGTTTATCTCTCTGAGAGATTTTTCTCAGCAAACCTTGGGGAGTCGAAGTAGAGTTGTGAAACGTCTATGCGCGCGCAGTAATAAAATCCTGCCAATATAAATATTATCTACCCTTATTACTGTCTGAAACCTTATTAGCCGAAGATGCGACCGGGTACCAGCCATCAGTCTTCTCGTGACCACGACGAATGTAACGTCGTCGAGGTAAAATAGCAGTAAATTACTACGCGATTAAGTCCCGAAAATATTCTAACAATGTGTTCAAGTCGTGAAAGTTTAAAATATGTTAAAAATACTTCTTTGTCACGTATATGCAGAGTTATCTCAACTCTGTGCAAGCTGCAGCCCCAATTAATAATAACTAGAACAATAACGTGCAATTATTACAGTAACACCGCACTTAGACCCTTTTGGTTTTCAAGATGGCGTTCGCCGTCGTCCGGCGCTTGCGCAGACTGCATACTAAGATGGCGTCCTCGAACCGAAAAACTCTGGTGACCTAATCTTTCCTGCAGTTTACAAAGAAGACTAGACCCCAAGAGGGATAGTTAAAGTGACATACTAATGTAGTTGCTGATATTATTCATGCACCGCAGCCTTGTTTTCAGTTGAGACGGCATTGATTTGAGGGGGATTTAGAGGTAGGTTCGGTGATAAAAATTGCAATTTATACGTTGAGTTGGGTCCTTTATTTTGTAAAAAAATCTGTCACTTTTCTTTTAACGGCTGTCGATAAGATGCCGGGAGAACTCCCACCCTTGAATAACACACTTGAATCTCCAACGAGCATATTTCAATTCAACTATGTTCGTTTAAATTCTTTATTCCTAGAACGGTGGTGGCGGAGCAATAGAACACCGGCTTCTCAATCGGGATATCGTGGGTTCGAATCCCGGCATGTACCGATGACTTTTTTATTAATATTAAATAATTTTCTAAGGTTAACACGAGCACTAGACATAATAAAACTGTTTTTTAAACGGATTTTACTCGTTTATTTTACATTTTTCACAATTTTCTGACGTTTCGGCACATTTTCAGGTGCCGTGGTCTCGGATGAAAATTGTAAAGAATGTAAAATGAACGAGTAAAATCCGTATAAAAACAGTTTTTATAATATTGAATTCTTTCTTACACCATACAACCAAATTAAAAAGTACGAGGGCGAACTATTAAGTTGTATTATATTAAGTAAAAAACAGGATTATCTTTTAGGATTATCTTTTAGTGACTTCGTTTTCTAATAAGTTATGTACATTTGTAAAGCTATAGTAACATAGAAAGCTTTACGGCATAGTTTATAATAGCCGCTGTATCCGCTAAAAACTGGCGATTTTGGCCGAAAGTGGTAAAAAATCCATATTTGTTAATTGTATTTGCCACATTGTTGTTTCTAAAAATATTTGTCACAGTTGTTAAGATTTCTCATGTTCACTTTTTGAATAAAACGTATTATTATAAAACGTCTTAACAAGTTACAATTTTTCTAGTATTAAGCTCATTGGAGGCGCTAGTTGGCACCCCGAAGCGCCTTAAAGCGGCAATAAAATAAAATCGCCACGTTCGTGCAATTATCATTATATTACAATGGATTAAGATAATCTGAGGCTTTGTTCTTTTTCGCATTTGCCAGTTCGTAGACTCCACTAGAAGACCCTTAAAAGCCATCGGTTCTTCGGCAGATCTCTGCCACTTCAGCTTGCTATCGTTATCGTTCGTTATGAACCCTTGTATGTCCCCACTGCTGGGGCACGGGTCTCTTCCTGCATCGCAGGAAGGTTAAGCCTTACTCCACCACGGGGGCCAAGTCCGGGTCGGTGGAGGACTGTAAGACAGTGGCGGGCCTTACTGCCAGAAGTTATCACAAGGCGCCAATAAAGCCTCTGACATGGCTTAATGACTGCCCTTACATGACAGCCGGCACCAACGGCTTAACGTGCCTTGTGAATCACGGAAGCGCGCGGAAAAATGCCACTAGGGTTAGTCACGGGACGGTCACCCATCCTGCACCTGGCCGCGCCTGTTGTTGCGTAACTCAAGTGATTGCTTCCAATCACTCGGTTCGCCTAGGCCCCGAGCGCTTCTTGCTAATCTTACAATAATATGCTATGTTTAAAACATTAATCATGAAATATATACTCTGAACATAACACGCCCGCCACCTGACACGTGTTTTGACTAATCTGGGAACCACTGAATGGATGAAATACGAGAACATGAATGTGACTTACGATGCCTTCGAATCGGGTCAAAACAGTGATTAAAATATTTAAGAGAATACTCGTAGTATTGTATCGACATTAACCCTTGTATGTCCCCATTGCTGGGGCACGGGTCTCTTCCTGCAACAGTATTGTATAACATATTATAAACTTTCGCGACTTGTACACATAGTCAGAATATTATCGGGGCTTAATCGCGTAGTAATTTATTGCTATTTTACCTCGACGTTTCGACGACGTTACAGTCAACGTCGAGGTAAAATAGTAATAAATTACTACGCAATTAGGCCCCGAAAATATTGTAACTAACAGTATTGTATGTCAGAAAAAAATATCAGCAACTTTAAAGGTATACAGAACCGACAATTTGTCAATACTAGAAATAGACTAAGCGCATATCTATTTCTATTTCTATGGGTATTGCTACAATACTTCACGAAACTTAGGAAACAAAGTCATTGTACCACCCGTAATACAAAGCCACCACTTTCCGATTGAGAAGCCGCGCGTTCTACAGCACCCGTTATGTCCCAACCAGGGGGCATGGGTCTCTTTCCTGAGCAAGGTATAGGTCTCCACCACGAGGCCAAGTCCGGATTGGTGGAGGCTTGCAAGACTAGTGGCTAAGACCTCTGACTTGGTTTAACGACTGCTGTCTATCCACGGCAGCCAGCACCAACCGCTCAACGTGCCTTGCGAAGCACTGAACGGGTCCTATGTTGCTTAACCTTCGTGAGCGTTTAACATCGCTTGGGCAGCCGGGGCTGCGAGCGATTCTTGAAGGGTATCAATAGTTCTCGCCATCTGTACGTCGCAAATGACCAGCCCGTGTTAAATGAACGTGCAATATTTTGCTCAAAAGCGGCGGCAGGCGTCATGTTTCTCGGTGTTTATTGTGGGGACATACGGAGCGGGATATGGAACTTGTCTTAAGAATGGAACGGAGAGAAAAAAGAGAGAGAGAGAGAGATATACAAAGAGAGATCCAAGAGGCCAACGTTGGGCCAACCTTTGGAATGGCTGCCGCTTTGGAATAACTTAGCCAAAGGATCTCTTTGGCGATGCAGGCTGGCTGTGCTGTCAGCGTGTTGAAGTGCTTTGGCTCAGATGTTTTTGGGGTGGTTTGTTCAATTAGGGCAAAGGAAAAAAATTGTAAGAAAATCTGAGTGGGGTAATGAGAATATCTCAAACAATCAGGCTACGTCGACGCTCCACGTTGTCAGTCGTTGGTCCACGGCGGGTACCTACTAAATTGCGTACCTAAGTACCTACTAATTTTCGTAAGGCAACTGATGTATTTACGTATGGCAACTGATGTATTTGGTTTAAGATGACTTGAAAAAAGATGGTCAGAGTGAAGTTTTTTTTCCGCTGCCTTTTTCTCTATTACAATACGGCCCGAAGGCAGCGGCTTACATTTTACATTGTACATTGACATTCAGCAAACAGAATGTAAATTCTTTACGTTGAAATAAATTGATTTGATTGATTGATTTTATCATGACAGAAAATCTCATAAGTTAACTACTATTAGTTGGGAATAATATCCCTAGGTGTACATCAGTAGTTACTGCGCTAGTAGGTACTAAGGCGTGGATACTAGTGAGGAAAACGCTTATTCAGTCAACAGTATTTAAACCTTTAAATTGTAGTTGCAAAGTCAGCCTAAGCGTAACTGAGTCGAGCAATATGTATGTCAACTCTACTTGAAGTCGTTCACATCTGCCCGACCGTATGTCCCCTGCAATCCGGGCAGGCCCGGGGTCGCACGCGCACACCGACTCCTTCCCCGGATTATGCACGGAGTTGAACCTTCATTTTTGTAGAAATTGCCTTAGTCGGCGGACCTCCTATGGACTACGCTGACATGCTCAAAAGAAGAGTATAGAATAGGCAGCGAAAGAATGCTTGGAATCGATAAGTACTTCCACAACTTTATGATCAGAAATACTCGTAGTAACAAAAATAGACACGTCTTTGTGTCCCCCTATATAATATATTATTTATTGATATATTTATTTATTAAGATACATAGGCAGGTCTACACAAATAGAGTTCGAAATTAATCGAATATAATCACGGTCTTGTAGACTTTTAGTCCGGATTTACTTACGGGTGTGAGACAAGCAACCGACGACGCGAGCTCCGTCTCTGCTCACCATGATTAAGCTCTGCGAATCGGAGCGAAACCTGGTCGGACTTTTCCGATATAACAACACCCGTAAGTAAATCCGGACTAAAAGTCTACAATGTGTTGTGCTTACGAAAGTTTTAGTTCAAAAATAATCACGGTCATTTCAATATCAACCCCTGTATGTCCCCACTGCTGGGGCACGGGTTTCTTCCTGCATCGCAGGAAGGTTAGGCCATCCTCCACCACGGTGGACAAGTCCGGGTTGGTGGAGCATCGAAAGATTATTTATTAAGTAAATTGTAATTACCTTAACTGACGACGTCTACCCGTAACCATCCGTAACTACTGGAACGTTTTATAACTTTTATAATTAATAAATAAACTCTGGAACGACTTCAGGTGTGGTTTTATTTGCAGATTTAGTATAATATTTTAATAAAACAGAAAAACTGGATAAAAACGGATAAGCAGGTAGAAAGTCAGATCTGGTCAAAGCGTAAAGTAGTAGTGGTGAAAAATGAGTGAAATCGAAGAATGTGTGACGTACATAATTTAAATATTTGAAAATGATAGATGGAAAAAGAAATAAAAATGGTGTGAAGAGGTTTGCACCGTATGGTACCGTACTACGGTAACAGGAACTTTTGCGAAACGTCGGGAATTAAGGTAATTACGTTACTTAATAACCGATAGTGTGATTCAGCCCGAAATAGCGCAGTACATTTGTGAAACTGCCCAGATTAGTAAGGTTCCTAGCGTATCCAGTCGCTGTCTGCAAATTTCAGGGCTCGTTAGACATTTTATTTGTGACACTTTATTGCACAAAATACAAACTATAGCACTTAAAAACAGTATTAACTTACACTATGAGCAAAGACGGACTTATTTTTAGAGATAATTCTTCCAGCAACGTTGAGGGTGTTTATAATATTATATAATACATTTTCTCGCTTTCTGTGGTTTGCATAATTCGAAGGTGTGTATTTATGATGTATTGATATTTAGTACTCTTGACCATAATACACCCACACCTTTGGTGCCCAGTTTATAGTCCAGTTTGTGTAATATGATTTTCTGTGTAAATTTTATTTCCCTCTGTCGTGAATTCTTGGGAATATTATTTATATCACCGTTCAACTTATTGAGTTCTATGCTCATAAATTGAAACGAAAAGAACTGGCACGGTAGTTGAAAACTGAGGAACAAACTCACGTCAACTGTAGAACAGCTACTATGGATTTTTTTTCTGTTTATGAGTCGCACTGTCAATATTACCGACGCTTACTAGAAATCTAAACGGCCAGTAATATGAAAAACAAAAACTACATAAATGCTCAACAAAGTCTCGGCAGCAGGCGCGCGAATGTGAGTCGTCAAAAATGAGTTGCCATTACAAAATTGTAAATTTCCCACCGAGGCGTCATGAAGTTCCCTATAAATCACCCTCGCCCGTCGCTGGCAACACTGTTGTTATCGTAAACTCTCAGTTTACCCTCATAAAATTATTCAGGGATAATTCGATTGCTTCCCAGAAAAATGCATCCCAGCATTCCTTCAAAAAAGTATTTAACCTCACTCCCATCACGACAGCTCTGTCAATAATTTACGGAAATATCTGACGTTACGCGTTAAGTTGGAAAGACATTTTTGTACGGCAAAAAAATGGTGGCGTAGCACCTTTTACTTGATCGTAAAACATAATTCGTTCGGCAGTCGATGCTCTCATAAAATTTGCTCAAAACGTTGCAAATGACGATAATTTTGCAGCTTACAGTGGTCTGTAACTTAACTACCTACACAAATATATTGAACATTTGAAGAAGAAGAAAATACATTTACTATAGCAACAGCTACAAAAAACATTACAAAACATATTGACAACTTAATACGTTGAGACACTACAAAACAGAATACTGAACATAGACCACTTTCTAAAATATGGTTAAATGATGTTACAGCATTTAAGTCGCCATTCACATCGACTTCTGTATGAAGAATTTTTAGTTAAGTGACATTTAAGAAGTGGCGCAAGTATGCTTGAGTTTGTTTTCCGCAATTGCCAAGCCACGAGTAGTCGCCAACTTAAAATCTACTTCTCATAATGATCACCAGCTACAAATCCTGCTTAATATTACGAAAAATGTTGTTTTCTTGTGACGTGCATCAGTTTATCGTCGAGAAAGACCCCCACTTTAAATCCACACCGACCCATTCAAGGCGGTTTGCCGACGGCGCGTTGGAGTGTCAAGCCAGTCAAGGTAGACAATCAGCTTTGTACTTGACTAAGGACGCTCCTAGATTGAGATAAGAACAATTGGTAAACAAAGAGCCGACAGGCCACGTGGATACGCTGACATAATTTGCAGACGCGCTGGCCACTATTGTTTGACAACTCGTATTGAAACGATAAGGAACGCAAGTGTTTCAATTGAAGATATCAACGATTCTATCACGGTACACTAGTACTTTTAATGTCTGCAACGCCCAAACAAAGGTCAACGTTGACAGGAATTAACTAAGGGTTTTCGTTTACATAGAGATCCTAAAATAGTAGGTAAATTCATTGAGATTTTCAATTGACACATAGGAAGCTTATTTTTTGGCAAATGCGTGTTACGTAGATATCTTATGTATGATCCTTTACAAATATTTATGGTAAGTTCTCTGGTTCAACATATACTTATCTATTGTATTGTCATTCCGCAGCAATTTATAACCTACCGACACTTTTTCATAAAGTTCGCTACAGCTGAGCTGCATTCGAATTTAGAACTCGGGTTGATTAACAAGCTTTTGTGTAGAGAAACAAAAGACTATCTCGAAAAGGTGATTACGATGACGGTTCTTTCTGATCTTTTTGACGTGAATAGAGTCGTCAATGAGGTGAACAAATGTCATGCAGCTGCTAATTATTATTCTTCGGAACTAATGATTCATGTCTTCTCGAGCAAGGGTTTTGTAGTTGACTCGAATGCGAATAGTCGACTCGAAACAATAGTGGCGCTCCAACTGGCCACTGCGCACAGTCGAAAAGAAAACAATGTACCATTGTCTCGGCCCGTTGTGAGCGACTTTGAGTCGGATTCCGCATCGGGCATTCACTCTTGCTCCTCATAGGTTGTGAGAGACGAATTGGTGACGTTTCAATTTGCAACAGCTGTAGATAACGCAGATTATAATCCGCTGTGGGTACATAGCTGAAGACTTTTCACAATATTTTTTTTAGTGACTTGAACCCTCGTAGCTTGTAACTTCTTTACACCATTTTTTTATATTTCTTTAATTCTGTCTATCATTTTCAAAATTTCAAGTTACGACACCCATTTTTTTTTTTAAAATTTCCTTGACATTTTGGCATTATTTTTATTCATTTAATACTTTACGTTTCCACTAGACCGGACTACATAAATCGTCCTTTACCTACTTATTCTGTTTTTCTTTCAAATTTTTCTGTTTATCGTTATATAAATAAAACACAGAGTTGAAGTCGAAAAAAATGGTGTAGAGGTTTGCACCGTTACAAGCTTTGCCCTGGTTGGCCACTGTTAGATTTACCATCCCGTTTATCGAACTGTCTAACCGTATTGGCTAACGTTGTCCCAATCATCTTAGTTTGGGCCCAACTACAGAGGAAACGTCATAAGTTATCGCAATCACGGTTTGTTAACCTATACCCGACTTTGGGAACTGTTTAGCAAAAGTGAACGCTACTACATTTATGTTCCTAGCTGTATCTGCAACATTAGAAAAAAAGTCATCCAATTTTGCGGCGGAATACAAGAATACAAACCCGAAAGAAACAAAAGATATTTACCTTGCAAATTTTGTGTTTTCTGAAGGAGGATTTTTTTTGTGCAATAAAGTATAAAATAAAGTAAAGATCAGTACTTTATCAACAGTCCGCATTTCAACAGCTACATCTGTGTCTAAGTTCTGAAAAACATCAAAACATGCTTCCTTATTCAATTAAATCTTCTTTACTTTCCGGTAATAGATAGGGAAATATATATAAATAGAATAAAATCAAACCCCTTAACGAACCCCTAGCCACGTCTGAAACTCCCTTGCACTGCACAAACAGCGAATCACAGCAATCGCTGACTGAGCCGACTCGCACAAATTCAAATTTACCGCTCGCTGAGGTAACCACAAATCCTAAAACACGGACAACGGCAATCCACGAACACGTCACAAAAACCGGGCCGCTTCCCACGATCAGCTGTTAGCGGCACATTTTAGGCCCAGCCCGACCTATATTTACTCGTGACGTCACCTAACAACAATAGGGCATTGTTCACATATTATTTCGCGCAGGGGGTCCCTCAAGGCGACTCATTCACTCACTCATAGCAACATTTTAAATAGGCTGATGTTCATTGTTCTTCGGATCAGCTGTGCGATGGTTATCTTGGTCGCGTGCGTTCGGAAAGAGAAGGTGCTACGGTGATCTTTGATGCATTGTCTGCGCTCTTGTCCTAGTACGAGTAAGTTGTGTTGTGGCATTGTTTTGCTTTGAAGACGCGTGGTGGACGTCGATGGAGATCTCAATGGTTGCGCGATATTTCTTTGACCGTCTCGGCGTTATTACTTGAGTATTTTGATCGGCGATTTTGCTCGCATAGATATATTCTGCGTGGCGTCGGCCTAGAGAATAGCACCAACCCAAATTCTTCCCGCGAGTGTCGTAAAAGGCGACTAAGGGACACAAACCGGGGGGTGGACAGCAGCGCCCCCTGCAGTACAATTCCACCAAACTGCGATCCCCAACCCGCATGCCCAGCGTGGGTATTATGGGCGTTACCCCCAATGATGGCACAACCTTGCGCTATGGCGCTCATTAGGGGAGTGCTATGTCCAGCAGTGGCCTAATATAGCCTGAAGAAGAAGATGTATTCCCATTAGTAATATTCCTCTTCGTTTTCGTCGTATCCTCATGAGTGAGGTACGTGACTATGGGGCAGCTTCCGCCACCAGCGCTCTTCATTCGTTCCGATTATGCGCCAAATGTATGGCTACTGCTTGTAGGGTCCCGAAGCTTTTGTTATAGTGTATGTCCAACGCATTGGTGCTCATCCTCTGCTTTTTTTCCCGTTCGCGCGACTGGTGATAATAACATATTAGTAACATTACGGCCACGTACATTGGCCCATGATTACAGCTTATTTGTGATTGCATAATTGATATATTGTCTATTCTCCACCCACAAAGCGTTACAGTGTTGTTACCGAAAACAGAACCGTTTCAGTAATATATAACGGCTTACTTATTGGAAATCATTTTAGTATTGAGTAATATTATCTGTTAATGGCGCAAGCAAAGAGGTTAGTTCTAAGCCCTACATTGAAAGTGGATTTGTTATAAATATGGAACCGTATCTTCTTATTATGCTAATTGATTGAAAATACACTGGCCTGCAAAGCTAAGTACTACAGTTTTAATTTTGTTTTATCCTAAACTACCCAAAAGAATTGAGTTTTTTTTTCAGCCATGTCTTAAAAGAAGGTGACTTACTATTGAGATTTAATACACAAAATTAAACTCTTTTACGAGTTCATTTTATTTCGAATATCTTGTGCACTTAAAAAGTTATTGCAGTTTTAAAAGTGTGATACTTAGATGTGCAAGCCAGTGTAGTTACTGAAAGTTCCCTATTTCAGAAAAATGTGATTATTATAATTTTTTTTTTCATTTCTTAGTAGAATTGAAGCCATTAATGCTAGTAATTTATGGTGGCTCATCTAGCTTTTGAAGAGTCAACTTTCAACAATCAATTGATCATACATAAAATATTATACAGACACCATAAAGTTTGTAAAACACAAAGAAAACTGACCTCAGTTCCCTTTATAATAGAAGTTTAATCAACTGCGTAATGTTAATTTGTAATCTCACCGACCTCCCAGGCACTTTAGAGATTTCATACTCTATCAGAAGCAAAAGTGACTTTATAGTCAACAACTGATCTCTGAGCACCTCAGAGCACCTGCAAGATTTTCAAAATAAAATCTGAGTCATAAAGCGTAAAAATTGCAGTAAATAATCAACCTTCGGTGCTCAAAGAACACCTGGATATTCCACAAAATAAATACAAGAGTTAAAAATGTGCTCAAAGCACATATGAATGTTCCACAAAATAACCGCAGGAGTCAAAAGGTGCATAAATCCTAGGTGCTCCAAATTGATTGATTGATTGGAGATGTTTATTCGAATAAAAATACAAAATAATACAGAAGTTGTCTTTACCAAACTGCAAAACAGTTTGTTGGCAGATCCTAGGTGCTCTAAGCACAAATGCATATCCCACAAAATAAAAACAGGAATGAAAAACGTGCATAAGCCCCAGGTGCTCAAATCACACGGATGTTGCACAAAATGACCGCAGTACAAAAAGATCTCTATTGAAGTAGTAGTAGCTGTTTAAGTTTTATTTGCTGACCCCTACTCTCTTTTGCTTAAAATTTTTTGAGCTGGCTGAACGAAATCTCTGTTGAAATTAATACGTAATTTTTATAACATTGTGTGTTTAATAAGTAGATGTTATCATTTTATTGTGCAATAAAGAGTAACAGACAAGGTGCTCAAACCGAAAGTGCTCGAAGCACACGTGGGTGCTCGGCAAGTAATAGCAAGGGCCGAAAAGAGAGAAAAAACCAACGAGAATGATAAATAGTATTCGTTAATCCGCCTTATCGGTGCCCCGGTAGGCCTCGCGGAGGTCGAAAATGAAAGATGGGCTTCGTCCCCGCGATAACACTTCTTAGTAATGGGTTACTAGTTAAGAATGAACGGTGTACTGTTTAGGCTGAGTTCAGACTGAAATAATATATATTTTTTACTTAGCCTGGCCTCGATGCGCTTATGGCCTAGTCGAACCGAGTGATTGGAATCAATCATTTAAGTTAAGCAACAACAGGCGTGGTCAGGTGCAGGATGGGTGACCTTCCCGTGACTACCGCTAGTGGATTTTTTTCCGAGCACTTTCGTGCTTCGCAAGGCGAGCTAAGCCGTTGGCGCTTGCTGTCATGTAATGGTAGTCGTTAAGCCATGTCAGAGGCCTTATGGGCGGCTTGACAAATTCTGACAGCAAGGCCCGCCACTGTCTTACAATCCTCTACCAACCCAGATTTGGCCCCCATGGTGGAGTATGGCCTAACCTTCTTGCGATGCAGGAAGACACCCGTGCCCCAGCAGTGGAGACATACAAGAGTTGATATCAATCTGGCCTCGAGGTGGCCTTGAACAGGAAGGAGTGGAAATCAAAAGAGCCCTTTGCCCAGCGGTGGAACACAATCGAGGCTATATAAAAAAAAATGTAGCCTAAAACGTCCCAATGCAGGGCATAGGCCTTCGAACGGAGAGCTGCGGTAGCCCAGTGGGTAGAAAATTGAACTCGGAAGCGAGATATCTAAGATCGATTCTCAATGCGGGCATGTACCCACGACTTTGTTTTCTAAGCTACGTACATTTGTGAATTTATAGTATGAAAATTTGCTAAGTGGTGTCGGCCTAGAGAATAGCACCAACCCAAATTCTCCCCGCGGGTGTCGTAAAAGGCAACTAAGGGACACAAACCTGGGGTGGGCAGCAGCGCCCCCTGCAGTACAATTCCACCAAACTGCGATCCCCAACCCGCATGCCGAGCGTAGGGATTATGGTCACTACCCCCAAATGATTGCACAACCTTGCGCTGTGACGCTTATTAGATTAGGAAGGGATATGTCCAGCAGTGGACTAATATAGCCTGAAGAAGAAGAAAATGTAGGAAAATCACTCGCTAACCGTGAAGGAAAACATCGTGGAGAAACCTGAGAATCTGAGGCGTTCAAATAGCACAGCGCTTGAAATTGACAAGCCGCGGTGGGCACCTGTAGTAATTAAGCCCTTCTCACTCTCTCTCTTTCTGAGAGAAAACCTGTGCCCTACAGACGTTTACAGGCTACAAAAAAGGCTATCACCACTCTCTTATATAAAAATTATTGTAAAAATATTATTGTTTAAGAAAAATTATCTGTCTCCCTTCTTTCTTTTGTACTTTGACTTCTAGCGGAGCATAGGGCCTCAACCAAATTTCCACTTCTGAAGGTGGTTCGCGGCAGCTTCTAGTTCAGGCCAGCTAGTACCGATCGACTTGGCCGCTTGATCTATTTCTTTTCCAGGTGGTCCTTGGCCGCCCCCTCTTAAGGAAAAATAGTTGTTTAAAATTGCGCGCAGTTGAATCATCAAAATGATAATAGTGTGTGCGTAGCTTTAGAATGGGCAGTATGCAGTAAGACTGGATAACCAATACCGGTAGCCGATGCCGCAAATATGAACAGATCGGAGCCTATGTCTGTGGTAATAAGTTCTAAATTCAAACGCGTAACATCACACTTCTGTCCGGAGGTCACTGGATATTTTTCTCTGCAGGCAAATTGATTACTTTGACACTGACTACTGTTTTCTTTTGGGCAGCCGGTTAGGTAAGAGCTTTTAGCGTATAGTGTTTGGAAAACAAAACTTTACGGAACATTACAGGAACAGCACATTAGTCTTTACTCACACTCTATTCGGATACGTTACGGGCAATTTTGCGACTAAAATGTGAAAGTTAATGTACTGTCATCGATCGATATCAATCTTCGTATTTCCCCAATGCTGGTGCACGGGTCTCTTCCTGCATTGAAGTTCAGGCCATACTCCACCACGGGGCCAAGTCCGGGTGGATGGAGGATTGTAAGACAGCGGCCGGCCTTACTGTCAGAAGTTATGAAGCCGCCCATTAGGCCTCTGACATGGCTTAACGACTGCCACTACCTGACAGCTGGCACCAACGGTTTAACGTGCCTTGCGAAGCACGGAAGCGCTCTGCAGAAATACCACTAGCGGTAGTCACGGGACAGTCACCCATGCTGCACCTGACCGCGCGAGGTACTGTCATACAATTAATTAATTTTTACATACGTACACCTACATGTAAAATCTTACTACATGTAAATACGGCTTAGAAATTAATTTCTTGTATAATAATCGTATAACAATCTACTTATGTTATATTATTTTTAATGCACTAACCCGTGCTAAGATCAATTTTAAAAACCTATTTAGAGGCTAAAAATTTCACCCATGCCGGGATTCGACCCGCGACCTCTGGTTATCCGGATAGCCTCTAACTAGGTTTTTGAAATCTACTTATGTTTGTCAGTTTTTTCTTCAAAATCGCATTACCATAGTCCCACTGCAACAATAAAAATAAAATAAATTCTAAAGAGATCTTTTGCATCTGCTGTTTCTGTAACAATTTTTCTGGCTTACAATAAAGA
Source organism: Yponomeuta sedellus (assembly GCA_934045075.1). Taxonomy (NCBI): domain Eukaryota; kingdom Metazoa; phylum Arthropoda; class Insecta; order Lepidoptera; family Yponomeutidae; genus Yponomeuta; species Yponomeuta sedellus. The sequence continues at coordinate 9,775,770 of OW203744.1, read as the reverse complement.
GTATTCCTTATCTTATCTTATATTTATTGGTTAACTATCTATGTTATCTATAATACGTAAAAATCTGGTGTTTGATATGGGAATCCTCCGAAAAGGCTTCACTGATATGTATAATATTTTTGTGTATATTTGGTAGGTCTGAGAACAAGATGGCAAACTTCATTTGCCATAATTATTTAATATGGCAAAACAGAGTTTGCTAATTTTATAATTATTTTAAGTTTGCCAGTTCTGCGGAGTCCATGCGCTATGCTGCAGTCATCTGTGGCAATATGACAAATGTTCAAAACGTCCGGTTAGCGCGACCGGACCGATCCTAGTCAGATACCGCCTAATTGTATCGGTATGTGTGCTTTCACGGCTTAGTGATGGGCACTTAGCTCGATATAATTATAGAATGCGCGCATGCACCAATGAATTTGTTTTCTAAGTTATGTTCATTTGTGAAGTTATTGTAGCAATACCTGAGTTTTAAAAACCTATTTAGAGGCTAAAAATTCCACCCATGCCGGGATTCGAACCCGCAACCTCTGGCTATCCGTGCCAGCGCTCTTCCAATTGAGCTAATGGGTGACTCACCGGCATCAGTGAAATTTCGAACCTCTTTACACTATTCTCTGTATTACGTACAGGCAGCGACATCTAGCTTAAGTAAATTGCATCACTTACAGCCCAGACTACCTACTTTGCAGTTAGGTTTTTACGTCGGAATGATATCACTGTACCCACATGATTATACTATTTTTATTTTTAATGCACTAACCCGTGCTAAGGACAATTTTAAAAACCTATTTAGAGGCTAAAAATTCCACCCATGGATTCGAACCCGCAACCTCTTTCTATCTAGTGCTCTTCCAATTGAGCTAATGGGCGACTCACCGGCATCAGTGAAATTTCGAACATCTTTACACTATTCTCTGTATTACGTGCAGGCAGCGACATCTAGTTTTAGCCTCTAAATAGGTTTTTGAAATTGTCCTTAGCACGGGTTAGTGCATTAAAAATAAAAATAGTATAATACCATGAGTGCCCACCGTGGATTTCAAGTGCATATATTTGTGGAGTTTTAGTAGTAATACCACTCACTATCTGTGAATGAAAGCATCGTGAGAAAACCTAAGTTTCTGAGTTGTTCATTCTCCCAGATATAGGCTATCACAGATATAGGCTGCATAACAGAAATATATTTAAGGGTCTTTCAAACATTGTGTAAAATATTTTAACCACCGGTTTTCGTACACAAATAATTTGTAGACAGTTGTAATTTCGCAAACGTGTACACAAAAATACACTAGATTACCAGATTGTTTGTGTGCATTAAATCGGGTGTAAGAGTTTTATAAGAACGTCTTAATATGGTTTCAAATTATGTCAATAAATTTAAATATTTTCACGAAAAGGTTCAAAATCACATAGTCAGCAATCGTACGGAATCCTAGTGTACAATATTAAGAACATTTAAATATTTTACACCAGGATTTCGTACGACTTACGAAATAAGTAAATATTATTTTTATAAATTTATACAAAAATATGTAACGTCGCACAATCCCTTAGCAAAGGGATCCCAAGACTCACGCACGAAACAAGTAATAGCTAGCCATTCATCGATATTGTCTCCAAGCAACTTGCGTCCCATCCCTACTGAAACATTATTTGTCAACAATCCACTCGGGTAGGTCTCCCGCTCGCAGCTCCTCAACATCCATCAACAGTGTAACCTAGACTGACAGATCAGAAGTCAAGAGGTTGACCGATTATAGACATTATTAGTGGCGACTTGCGTCTAATAAGCAAACAGAGATGTCTGATAGGTATTAAGCGTGAAATTCAACTTACAAACTGTCTCATTTTTGTTACTGTTGTCCGAGAAACACAATTAAAAATTAGAAACAATTAGAAACACAAGAAAAACAATTTTGGAATTAAAGCCAGTATGATGCAATGGTTCTACATTGTTTTGTTCTATAATAACAAAGTTTGAGTGAAACAAAACTAGAACAAACCAATATTTGTTTGTTCAATATACAAACCAATTGTGATTAAAGTTATTATACAGATTTGTCTGAGTAACGAAACCATTTTGGAATTATAGCCAGTATGATGCAGGAGTTGTTTTGTTATTGTTTTGTTCTGTAATAACTATGTTTGTGTGAAACAAAACTAGAACAAACCAATATTCGTTTGTTCAATATACAAACCAATTGTGATTAAAGTTATTATACAGATTTGTCTGAGTAACAAAACCATTTTGGAATTAAAGCCAGTATGATGCAGGAGTTGTTTTGTTATTGTTTTGTTCTGTAATAACTATGTTTGTGTGAAACAAAACTAGAACAAATCAAGATTTGTTTGTTCAATATACAAACCAATTGTGATTAAAGTTTTCATACAGATTTGTCTGAGTAACGAAACCATTTTGGAATTATAGCCAGTATGATGCAGGAGTTGTTTTGTTATTGTTTTGTAATAACTGTGTTTGTGTGAAACAAAACTAGAACAAACCAATATTTGTTTGTTCAATATACAAACCAATTGTGATTAAAGTTATTATACAGATTTGTCTGAGTAACAAAACCATTTTGGAATTAAAGCCAGTATGATGCGGGAGTTGTTTTGTTATTGTTTTGTTCTGTAATAACTATGTTTATGTGAAACAAATCAATATATGTTTGTTCACAAATATAGAACCTGAAATACAATCCTGAAATATAGGACTCCCTTATTGTTATGATCTATGATAGTTACCACGTTAACTCTGTTAATTCCAGCCGTTTAGACGTGAAGAATTAACAAAAATACACACTCACAAACTTCCGCCTTTATAATATGAGTGTGAAGTGTGATGTGATATGATATTAATTTTATAAACACTATTCCTCCCAACACACCTTTAAGGTAGTTTAAACAATTTGTAGAAACGTCCGTTCCTTTGCCTGAGACCAAATAAACTGTCGTTGACGAGTGTTTTAAGAAAACGTGTTTACGTTTATAAGACTTTTAAGTATCGTTTTAAATAAATGAACAAAACTAACCGAACTAAAATATATTTATAACTAAATATATTTTAGTTCGGTTAGTTTTGTTTCTAGATTTAGTTTGTAATTAGTAATATATTGTTCAATTTTAAAAGTAACTCATAAACATATATCTATCTTCTGACAGTAAGGCCCGCCACTGTCTTACAGTCCTCTACCAACCTGGAATTGGCCCCCGTGGTGGAGTATGGCCTAACCTTCCTGCAACGCAAGAAGAAACCCGTGCCCCAGTGGGGACATGCAGGGTTGAAATCGAATCGAATCGAAACATATATCTACAGGGACCGTAGATATTTTGAAGTTGTCACACAATACGAGCTGAAAAAAGTGCACCGAAACTTCTGCAACAAGACGCGTAAGCACGTCGGCTATTGCCAACACCGCTCTCGGGTCGTTTAAAAACCCATTACACACATATTATTGCTCGGTTACTGCTCGACATCAGCGTCGCAAAAACTGCGTGACACCGGTCTGGGAACAGCGAGAATTAGATGTAACATGAAAAGAAAAGGACAAAAATAATCAGTCTATATTTTATCTATACATTTTCCTCTTTAATTTATACAGGATTAAATATTATTTATGTATACAATGAGTGTCTGAGGTGTACATCTTACGACTTCATATTTCCGGTTGACGATGGGGCGAGTTGTAATAAAGCCCATCATCATCATCAACCCATTGTGTCCCCACCGAGGGGCACGGGTCTCTTCCCTGAGGAAGGTATAGGCCATACTCCACCACGGGGGCCAAGTCCGGATTGGTGGAGGATTGCAAGACTAGTGGCTGGCCTTATTGTCAGAAGTTTTCAAGCCGCCCTAAGGCCTCTGACTTGGCTTAACGACTGCCATTTATCGACGGCAGCCGGCACCAACTGCTTAACGTGCCTTGCGAAGCACGGAACCGCTCGGAAAAATGCCACTAGCGTTAGTATTAGAGGGTTAACCTATCCATGCACTGAACGCGCCCTGTGTTTCTTAACCTTCGTATTCGTTTAAGATCACTCAGGCAGTCGGGGCTACGAATGATTGATAAAGCCCTTAATCACAACTTACAAGTTACAACAAGAGAAAGTATTTTCTCTCTCCCAGAGAGACGGCCTGTAGCCTGCAGTGGGAAGTACTAAAAACATTTTTAACCTTTGCAAGTAGGTAATCAGATCATTATAAGCGTCCAGTGGCACCTTCACTCACTCTAGATGGTTGAAGGGACCACTTGGACGCTGCAGTGCCTGCAACATAGTTTTTTAGATGGAGCAGACTTGCCCAGAACCTATACCATCCTGACGGCTGATATACAAAAAAGTACAGTCTATTTATCCTTACTTGGCAAATTTAGTAAACAAGATTCTACCCGTAAAGTATAGATTTTAGTCGCAAAGCGCCATATTCCCGTAAATGACGTAATCGGGGAGACTATTTTGGATAACACGCTGTCAATTTTATAAACAAAGTACATTAAGTTGCGAGAAAATATGTCGTTTTGGCATCAAATATCAATTTTGAGGTTAGAATCTTGTTTACTAAATTGGCCAAGTACGGATAAATACACTGTATACTCTATCCTTGAATCCGTCGAATTGACTCAACTTAATTATCACTGATTTTGTATGAAAAAAAAAATGTGCAGTTTAAGATACAACCTAGAACTATTATGATATTTAACTTTGGGGACATCCATACGTAATCCTAACAAATGATTCGAAACCCAAAAATGGACCAGAGTGACTGGAGCAGTTTTTAATCTTCACGGAACATGTTTGGAACCACCTTGTGAATGACTCCACATTTCTTGCGACCCCCATGCTGCTTATAAGACGCATATTAATATATTTTGTATTGATGACGTATCGGTTTAATTCTACTTTTTTTTCAAGTTGAAACACGTGTCTTTCGTTTTTGTTATGGAAATAATTGGATAGTATACTAATAATAGGCTGAGTTGTGACTTTGTGTAATTTTTATGTACGTTTAGCATTTGAAAGACAGTTTAAGAGGCTCAGACCGTCCCTGAGAAGAGATTTTGGATTTTAGCATAATGAATATTTAATTACATTTTGACAGGTTTCAGTTTTGTTTGAGTTGAAAAAAAAAAATATTTTTGACGTGTGAATACAGTTAAAACACATGAAAAAAAATAACAAAAAGCAATTTCTTTCTTAGAATCGGACTGGCCACAATTAAAAGAAAAATAAAAAGTAACATCGTCAAGTTGGTAGCAAATGTAAAAGAAAAATAAACATCGCGCAAATTTACAATACACGACTTTTGACATTTAAAGCTGTAGAAAAAAATCTATCTTTGCTGTCACATCGTCGAATACAGGTTTTGCTGGGATTGTCGAACCATGGAGATTGTATCTAAGTTAAAAATAATAAGGTAACTGTTGTACCAATTTTCGGTTTGGTAATAATATGACAGAAGTACTGTGAATCATTGACCGTGGGTGTAAACATCGTGTCTTATAGTGTTAGAGTTTAACTACCTAGTAGGCTGTATAGTGCGCTAAAAAAGTCCATGCGGACAATATTTGGAAGATATATTCACTCATGAGAGTACATCAGTACCTAGTGAGACAAAACATATTTTTCATTTCTTATACTCGGAAAGTAGTGTTGTTTGGATCTGATTATTGGGTGGAAAATGCTGCTTCCCTCCATAGATTTCGACCCTCGGTTAACAATCTACTATTACCAATAAAACTGGATAGTGTTATTTGGTCGGAGAACAGTTGAAATATTAGGTTTTTTTCAATGAATTTTGCATCCGTGGAAAATTGCTTTCTGTCTGTCGCATTCATATACACCATAATAGTTTTGCATTATCAAGACATAGCAAACTGCCTGATGATCCTGACATCTGCTATAGCGCCGGATCATATAATAACAGTTTATTTGTGCAATTGTTTTCCTAAGCGTCTTGCCGATTTGGCCGACTAGTTTTATTTAGATCACTACTAAGATGTGGCTAGTATTTTGCAATTTTTAATTGAAGTAAAGCTTTCTTACTACAATTAAAAATTGCAAAATACTAGCCACATCTTGGTAGTGATCTAAATAAAACTAGTCGGCGTATATACTAATTCTAACTCAGCGAAATCGTCATTATTAAGCCTTTTTCCTCAGGCCATATTAGTCATTTGCTGGACATAGCCCTCCCCTAATGAGTGCCATAGCACAAGGTTGTGCCATCATTGGGGGGTAATGCCTCTAATCCCCACGCTTGGCATGCGGGTTGTGGATCGCAGATTGGCGGAATTGTTCTGCAGGGGGCGCTGCTGCCCACCCCCCCGGTTGTATCCCTTAGTCGCCTTTTACGACACCCGCGGGAAGAATTTGGGTCGGTGCTATTCTCTAGGCCGACACCACACAGCACAATCATGGCAACACCTTTTTCTTCTAACTATACAGCAATGTTCATCACAAAAAACAACTTTGCATATTCAATTTATTGAGTAGAGTACAGAATAGTGCCCGCCCAAAGTCATGACAGTGACATGTCAAACTATGGCAAAACACCAACTTATCAAAGTTCCGTCACTGTAATTCTTTAGTCAAAGTGTTAAGGTAGATTTTTCATTGATTATGTCAGTGAGTCAAGTTTGTTTTCGATTAATCGTACATCGGTAAGTAACGGGCCCTCACGTGGGGTGTTCACTAACACAGATGGAAATGTTAAGAAAAGATTCTGCGAGATGGTAATCAAGATTTTAAAAACCTATTTAGAGGCTAAAAATTTCACCCATGCCGGGATTCGAACCCGCAACCTCTGGCTATCCGTGCCAGCGCTCTAGCAATTGAGCTCAATTGGTAGAGCGCTGGCACGGACCAATGGAGCTCAATTGGTAGAGCGCTGGCACGGATAGCCAGAGGTTGCGGGTTCGAATCCCGGCATGGGTGAAATTTTTAGCCTCTAAATAGGTTTTTAAATTTGTTCCTTAGCACGGGTTAGTGCATTAAAAATAAAAATAGTATAATCAAGATTTTGTTAAGACTATTTATTCAGCTTGAAAAATTGAACGCCCAAACCATTTGCCATGAAATCTCGTGAAGCCAGTGTGGCTATACTCGTAGCTAGTGGCCCTTATAACTAGTAACCCTTAAGTGCAAGGGCAAAATAGTTCCCACGTTAAATTGAACTTTATCACCTTGAAATAAAGTCCAAAACAAAAAAAAATCATACTACCCTGATGGCACAAAATACATGGCCTGTACTAATAAATACTGGTACAGTCCTTATTAGTACTGACGACCTCTGTGGCGCAGCGGTAGCGCGTCTGCCTACCATGCGAGAGATCCCGGGTTCTATCCCTGGCTGGGGACAAAAAAAAACGCCAGGTCTTGAATGTTTGCATGTTTGTAATGTCGCTGCTTCTGGTACCCACGACACATCGTATCCTAGTGTGAGGCCAGAAGCAATGTATGTGCCTGTATGTAAATGTTATGTTATTAGTTGGTCATTTGACTCTTTAAATGTGTCGCTATATAAGGACGTTACATCTTATGCCTCGTTTTCGCTTACCTTCAGAGGGTACAGAGGCCAAGTCTCGATTCTGGGAGCCTGGTCTCGATTTTGTTAGCCACATGATCCTTCGGGTCAAATGACCCTTTTTTTCATTGCATTGACGATTAGAAGGTTGCATGCGAGTGAATACACTTCAAATGGCAATGGAAAAAATAATGAATATCCTGGCTACCCATAGCACAGGGAACCCTAGATTGGGAGAGCAACCTATTATTGGTAAGCTTTTTAAAATTTAGTATAATTCTGTTCATTTTCGTTCTTGCACTAACGTCTGAATTGAGACCCCAACTTCATCAAAAACATCCAATATCCCTGGTATTTTCACTTCTTGTATAGGTACTGATACTGATTTGCTACAGTGGTAGCGCATGTCCTCTCTCTGGGGCCATGGGGTCTAGAAGCGCAACTCCTCTTTAAGGAGATCTCGTCGCGCCTGGTCGACACTTCAGGAGACCCAAGGGCTGGTACTTACTTTGCCCAAAGGTTAAACCTCGCCATACAGCGAGGCAATGCCGCTAGCCTTCTAGGTACTCTGCCGCTCGACAGCAATCACGCTCAAATATTTTATTTAAATTAGAAAATAGGTTTGAGGCTTAGTTCCGTTTTTATATTATTAGTCTAAATAGTGAAATATCTATGTTTTTGTTACTGTAAATTCTGTGCCCAATGTTATGTTACTGAGTGCGCTGTTCACTTGCATATCGAAGGTTGTAACTCAAAATCCTGGCCCCTTGCCCCTCCGAGGTGCGGGGCGCGGGACGGGGCGCGGCGCTGACGACGCATGTCGGGTGGGGCGCGACCTTCTGCCGATGTTGTGTGAAGTTTGTGATGTAGAGTTTGTGAAGCAAATACTAGAACGATAATTCTGATTATAAAACTAACAAATACATTGGTATCTTGTTCTTCTCTAACCTATGTCTACTATTTGTTACAGTCTTGGACATTTCGCGTCCAGTGTTTTCCTGTTACTTACGCCAGGTCTTCAGCTTAATACTTTGAGGAAAACTTAGTCTTAATCCTTAGCATGAGGTCTTTTTTCCGCTGCATTGACATACTGTGTAGCGTTGGAATTTATTTTCATTTTATTCCTTTGTAGTTCCTCTTTCCTTCTGCTTTTGTTTATTCCTCCTTTCTTTTCTGTATATTCCTTTTTTTCGTCAAAGTTGTTATGTCTATGTGGCGTTAAATAAATCTTCTTCTTTCTTTTTCTTCTTAAACAAAGGATTCCTTAGAAGCGTTAGAAAACTCCAACACACAACATGGTCTGGTCTTGAGACCTCTAAAGAGGTTCTTGTTTAAACAAGAACACCCAGGGCTACTCCTGAGGCTGAGTCTTTTCCTCTAAATACCGTCTCTCACGACCCTTTGCTATCAGCATCTAAGGACCATCCGCCGACTCAACTATATCGTGCGACCATATGGCAATCACATCACAAACATAAAAAAACACAGACTGACTGAGGCCATTTCCGCAAATCAAACAAAGAACAGCACTTCCAGCGAGAATCCTCTAGGTCATCAAGCCGATTGGCAAAATCTTTCACTTCAATGGCGAACCTCGTTAACCATCATTACGCCAAGAAGAAGCAGGAGTCGAACTCACGACCTCTATCATCCGTCAAATGTTTTACGGCTTGACCAACGAGGCTCGATAATGGTCTCTCTCACTTTTGCCGTATCTATAAAATGCATAGACGTTTAATAGAGTCGTATTACAGTAATGGTTAACACTATTGGCAATGTATTGACTAATCGCATTTCAATGGTACCCCTGCAACTTAACTCGTCACCTCGTGCGACTCGATCTTCTTCGCGAGATATCCTATTTAATTTGCGCGAGTTATACCATTGGACTGATATTGTCCTGTTATTGCTTAGTAGACTGCCTAACGGAGGCAAATAGTAGTTTTTGTCGCGCTTTATCAATCAATCAAATCAATCGAAACATTTATCTGTTATTAATATAGGTGTTGATAACATATAGGTCTTAGCATTCCAGTGGTCTCTTCACCCATCTAGTGTGAGTGAAGATGCCACTGGACGCTGGATAAATCATCTCATTACGTAGTTGCAAAAGGCCGAAGTTGGTTTTAGGAAAAATTGTATGCCTCTGTTTTACCTACAGGGCATACAGATATTTTAGGGCTAAAATATAATTATCTGGCATGCATTGCATGTACAGTGTATTTATCCTTACTTGTATAATTAAGTAAACAAGATTATAACCACAAAATTGACACTTGATGACTAAAACAGATATTTTCTCGCAAGTTCATGAACTTTATTAATAAATTTTACAGTGTGTTATCTAAAATAGTGACCCAGGTTACTTCATTTATGTGAATGCGGCAGTTTTCGAAGTCATACTTTATCGGTAGAATCTTGTTTACTAAAATGGACAAGTAAGGATAAATAGACTGTAGTACGTTTTTTCTTAATATTTATTAAAAAACTAGTGTGTAAGTATTAGTCTCTAAGGCCAGGAAGTCAGTCAAATCGAGACCAGCCTAGCTGTGTGTCGTCTCGATCCGAAGCCCCATTTGAACTCACACACACACTCGCCGGGTCGCGATCTCGGCGTCACGGGTGGGCGCGCGCGATAATTGCGCGGACGCCGCTCGGCGACCCGTGACGACAGTTACTCGCTCGGCGGCGGGCTAGTCCGGCCGCCGGTGTGGATGCGCCTCAAGACGGGAGGCGGAGGTGAGGAAATCACAGAGGTATAACGTGATTACTTAAAGAAAGTTATTAAAAGCTATTTATTTTGAAAATACTGTTAAAAGAAGGAGCTGGTATTTCATAACACAGGTTTGTAGCCTACTATGATTACCAAGCAAATATTACTTTACGTATGAATAACTCAATGTAGCATACAATGTAAGTGATTTATACATGTGCTTAAGACGAATAAAGCACATGTATAAATCACAAAAAACAAATATAACAAAGATAAGATAAAGTTATCTTATCTTTGTTATATTTGTTTTTACCCTCGCACGACATCGGCCGTGGTATTGCGTGAGAGGCACATTGGACTGAATTCAATACGCAAAAATTCTAAGTTGTTTTTTTATCATTCGAATTTTCATACGTAGTTAGTCAAGATTCAAAATAAAATAAAAAAAATTGAATGTTTACTATTGGATACACGGTTGCATATTTTCTGCCATTTCTGTAACAAGTTGTAGTTGTTTTGTTACCTGTTTCATTTACCGTTTGTTATGTTGATAAATACGAACTCTTTTTCGGCAGTTGGGCATGAGACATCCAGCCCTTTCACGTAACTTACCACTTTATCGGGTTAAGCATTAAGAGGTCTCCAAAGTGTCAAAATATATATGTATTTGACAGTTCGAAGTAGACTAAATGGACAATGCCATACGGTGTGGGATTTACGTGGTCGCCTTATCATATAGTCACTTTCTGACCTTATGATAAAATCAACTGTCTGCCACAGCCCCACACTGAAGTGTGAATGACAAGCAATGAAGCAAGCAAGAATGCAAGTTACTCACCGAAATTACTAATCACGTGGCGATTGATTCAAGATTATCTCACAGAGGTTTCTATCTTTATTATAACTTTAAACGCAAGTGAGTCTTTTCAAAAGCCTTCAGACCATAACGTGTCAAAAAGTTACGTCTTCCGACTGTCTCGTCCGTGCGCCGAGGGACAGTTACGGTCGACAGCTGATCAACCTTCGGACCGTTCTTATCCGAACGGCATAGAGTTGGACTTCGATTCTCAGTGTCAAGATGGACGTACTGTCGTTTGCGCCTTCAGGGATACATGGACACGCGTCATGCCCCACGGAGCGCATAATGCTTGTTTAATTCCTCCACGCACATCGGTGGAGCTTAAACAACACGTGAGAGTCGAAAGCTGGGTCTTGGAGTCTTCCTCATTGACTGCCAGGTTGGTCTAGCGGTTAACACGATTGACTACCAAAGCAGAGGTCGTGGGTTCGATTTCTACTTGTGCTTGATTTGTGCAAATGGTCTCAGAGTTGTGTTTTCATGTTTGTTACAATCTTTATTGTGTAATCTTTATTACATTAATTATGGACATTATTATGTTTTGACATTACAAAAACTCAGTGTACTAGCATAAATTTTGGATATTTCATATTCAGAATGTGATCAGTATATTTTAAATTTACATTCTAACCTTCCTGGTAATAAGCTAAGCCTATATTTGTACGCCAAAATGGCAAAAAACGAACTTAATACAATGTAACATTTGCATATATCAATGACCGTGTTTACGCAAATAAAGTAATTTGATTTGATTGCACAAATAGTTTATCTTGTTGAGTGTAGCGTGGGGTCGTTAGTCATATGGGAACTAAGCACCGACTTGAGCTACCACTTTTCTCCTTTCCTTGCCGTTGTCGACTACCGTATAAGGAGCGAAATATCACGTAAGAAATTATACCGGCCTGCTTGGCACGCTGACTGTAAAACCGAAGGTCTCGAGTTGGATCCTCGGCCGGGTGAAACTGGGAAACGATTTTTTCTAGTTTCGGGTCTTGGATGTTATCTATGTATTTATTGTATCAAATCTATCGTTGGGTTAGCACATTGTATGCCAATTAATTTAGTTGTACTTAGTATGGGGCTGACGAGATCTGTGTAATGTGTCCATGAATATTTATTATTGTTAAGAATTTATACCAAGGCATCGTAAGAAAAAAAACTATCGTTGCCCCTGTTAATATTATGTGTAACGTTTAGAGATAGCTTGAGATGGCAGCTTTTATGCTTTTTGGTTTATTAAACTACATTTTTGGTTCTCTGTCTATCTATCCAGTGCATAAATATATATCGTATTTGCACCGGCTACCCGTATCTATTTCTCCTCGGCAAATTCTTCAATTTGAGGTTGCCTGGAAGAAATTGCTATTAGCAATAAGGCCGCCAATTGTACTTGATCTTTTGTATCTGCCGTTTCTGTAACTATTTTTCCGGTATACAATAAAGAATATTCTTATCTTCTTATCTTATTAACAGAGCCTATTGGTGGGCACAGGATTCTTCCCAATGCCCAAGAGTCTGAAAGGTAGTCGACGAGATTTCAACCTTTAACGAGCCTTTGATAGCCGTTTTTTCTTCAAGAAAAATCTATGATCCGGCTACAATGGGACGTATTAGGCTATGTGTGCTATATACGTATATTCGCTTGCCAAGGTACTCGTATAAGCTAAAGGGGAACAGTCGATACGCCTTAGATGTTGCCAGCAACAAGTTATATTTATTGTAGAGAGGTAGTTTAGAAATAGAATTACAATAATTATAATACAATTATTGTATTATAATTATTGTATTTCTATTATTGTATTATAATTATTGTAGTTCTATTTCTAAACTATCTCTCTACAATAAATTTAACCTGTTGCTCGCAACATCTAAGTCGTATCGACCTAGATTTTTAGTTAAAATTATTGTAACTAAAAGTCTAGGTAGGTATATAAATGCCGCTGTCTACTAAACTTTCCACACGCTTATTTAACCAGTTGGCGGCAAAACATTTAATTTTCTCCGGTGCACTATGGGCGTTTCAACAAAAATGTTGAGCTTGATTACGTCCAGTCGTCGACTACACATTTGATTTCAGATGTCCATGTAACATAACATAAGAATGTAACAGGTACAACCGTTATAAGGCACCTTACCACAGTATTTGTACGACCTAAATCTAAAATCTAACACCACACCAAGAAAATTACTGTGTAGGCGTTTCAACACCACAACGCCAAATGAGAGGGTTCAAAGCAGTTAATTTAACGGGCCAACACCTTGCCGCCCAATCCTTGCCCAACCGAGAAACAAAAGCCTGCGGCCGGAAGCGCCCAGTTAACCGGCAAAATTCAAATTTCGAACGGCGAGAGGAACGAGCAATTTCCGTTCCAATTTCGCAACTGGCCAGTGGTATCGCCGAATGCGAGGGTGGTGAAGCGTGGAGGCTCAATTCGAAATTTTCGGGATCTACGGATTTGCGGGGTCGATGACCTGTCCTATTGTGTTGGTCAAGTCTGTGTTTCGAGGCTTGCTAAACAGCTGATGACAAAACTTTGAATTGGATTTGCTATTGTTAAGATTTCTTAATTTAAAATTTGTGCGCCTGTTAGAACAAAACATGCTGAACTAAATGTGTCGATTCGATTGCACACATGTTTGGCAAATAAACATCTTTATTAAACGACTCGCGATTCTCAAACATTAAACGGGGCTTTCTTAATGGTTCGCTATCCTCATACAATATTCATAAGGTAATTACGTTTTACCTAATAAATAATCGCGATTTGACCCGTTTAATATATAACTAATAAACGGGTCTTGTGCTATGGCGCTCATTAGGGGAGGGCTATGTCCAGCAGCCTATTTTGATGTTTTAATCAATTCATTGTTATCCTGCATAGGAAATCGAAACTTAAACTATCAATTGCGTAAAAAAATTACTTATTTTATTAATTCCCTTCATTTTCTTTTACAGGTAAGGCTCACCATAGATATCCTTGAATTAACAGACATTTCAACCGTAAGTAAAAGATTTGTTCCAGTTTCTCTTTCCCTCAAAGCATAAGTCACTATACATACCTTCCTGTAATTACCTACAACGCCGTGCTGGTATTTGGTGAATGAAATACAATTGTACTACAAGTGTGTGTGAGCTTCCGGACATTTTCATACATAATATTGTAAATTAACATTTTGTCCATAACTAGGTATACTAAAGAAGAAACAGTAAACAATTTTAACGGTACTCGACGCTACTTGCAGCGTTTTGTAAAGAATTTGCTATTAAGGCACTTTGGGGTGCCAACTTGGACCTTTAATCGAATAAAAATCTAAATATGCGTTTTTTTTCAAAAGTAAAGTTATTTTTTTTCTTATAATAGGTATTATATAACAGGTTATGATTTTTATTTCATTGGTGCTTGTTAGCACCCAAAAGCGCCTTAACAAAAATATAGATAGTTTAGTCATAAGTCTGCTAGTGAAATGGTACTATTGTTGCTAAAGTCCCATTATGTATTTCCAGCTAAGAGAGCACAACGTCACGTTAAGATAATGAGATAAAACTATGTCATTACCGGCTAGCGCCATCTTGCTTCATTTCACAGACTAAAGCGAGATGCCGCTACCCGATAGTGGGATAAACTTATCTTGACCTCTAGTTTATTTTAAGTTGACTAAGGGCTGATTTTTCAATCCTCGGTTAAAAGTTGTTCGTCAAATATCGTATTAAACAACAATTTAATAAATGTGTGGTAATAGCGTTTCTTTTGTCATTTATCGATGACATTTTTATATTGTTGTCAAATACTTTATTAGACGGATAAATTTTATCCGAGGATTGATAAATCCACCATTACTTTATATACCTACGCCAATAAATAAACAATCACACATTAAAAAGTACATTAAGGTGGTTTATTGTTAGTTCATTCATTCAATCAATCATTCATTCATTCATTCATTCATTCATTCATTCATTCATTCATTCATTCATTTCTTTTATTCATTCATTCTTTCTTTCTTTTATTCATTCATTTAATCATACATTTATTCATTCATACAATCATACATTTATTCATTTCTTTTATTCATTCAATCATACAATCATGCTTCCTTTCGTTCGTTCGTTTGTTTGTTCTTTCATGCGATAGTTTATTGCGTTCATTCGTTCGATCTTTAGTTCATTCATTATTCATTCATATATGCGTTCGTTCATTAATTCAACTATTAGGGGTCAGACTACAAAATTCAAATAGGCCTTAAGAACGCAACATTTACAAAATCAAATAGAGCAAAACTAACAACGACCAAAGATCCAGGGTCTATCTCAACGAATCTCGTAACAGAATATTATCAACACAGAAGGTTAGCGAAGAACTGAATATTTAAAATGGCATGATAGATTATATAATATCTCGCCCACGACAACATAGATTTTGTCTAATAATTTGTTGCTTGTAAATTTAAGATTATTGTTAGTGTAACTAATTGTATTAATTGCTAGTACGTTAGTAAAACTAACAATAAAATCGTCTACTCATCTTTTTGACTGTACTTCTAGGTACAGTCGACCGCACGTCAATCTTTACAGACTTATTCTACTTTATTATGAAATGGGTAATTTGGAAATAAAAGTTTAAACACTTACTTGCCGTACTGCGCGTAAAAATTCATCACGTGATCGATCATTTTGTTTGAGTCAACCATATGAACTTTCGATCAAGTATTTTTAATGACTCACCATACTCATACATAATTGACTGGTAAAAAATGCTTAAGGCATTAAGTCCGCCGCATTATTCACATGTCACAAAAAAGTATTAATCATAACAGTTATGTATTAAACGGGTCTGATTGCGATTATTCAGGATTTTTATTAAGTTCGGGAATTAAGGTAATTAAATTATATTCTACCTAATAAATAAACGCGATTAGACCCGTTTAACATAAAATAAGATAAGAATATTTTTTATTATACACCAGAGTACATATTATAAAACATGTAAAGATACAAAGTAAAACGTTTAACCCGTTTAACATACAACTATATAGAGCAAGATCTTGCATAAAACAACACATTGTCTGCAAGATGCATAACTCTAACAGAACTTTGGCACCGATTTTGTTAGTCGATCTACTCTGATCGTCCTACAAACGTTCATACGAAATCCAAGCACTTATCTCGTCTAATTAGGTTCGAATTGCGAAACGACGTAGAATCTCGCGAGGCTGCAGTCGGATGTACTCTCAGCCTTCTAGGAGGGGGGAAGGACACACGTGTAAACTTCATTGCATTTTTAAATTCTTTTTAATGCACTAACCCGTGCTGAGGACAATTCTTAAAAACCTATTTAGAGGCTAAAAATTCCACCCATGCCGGGACTCGAACCCGCGACCTCTGGCTAACCGTGCCAGCGCTGTCCCAACTGAGCCAATGGGCGACTACCGGCGTCAGTGAAATTTCGAACCTCTCTATAATACTCTCTTTATTACGTACAGGCAGCGACATTGCGTTTCATTCATTGCATTTGTGCCTCGATAGATTGAAGGCCTTTTTAATGTAGCCTATAAATGCTCGTAGCCCCGGCTGCCTGAGTGATCTTAAACGATCACGAAGGTTAAGCAACATAGAGCGCGTTCAGTGCATGGACGGGTGACGTCTATTACTAACGCTAGTGGCATTTTACCGAGCTATTCAGTGCTTCGCAAGGCACGTTAAGCAGTTGGTGTTGGCTATCGTTGACAGATGGCCGAGTTTTCAATCCCCTTAGGGCGGCTTGAAAACTTCTGACAGTAAGACCAGCTACTAGTCTTGCAAGCCTTCACCAATCCGAACTTGGCCTCCGTGGTGGAGTATAGCCTATACCTTCCTCAGCGAAGAGACCCGTGCCCCAGTACATAATGGGTTGATGATGATCAACGTACCACTGCAGGGCACAGGCCTTCTCTCAAAGACAGAGTATGGGCTTAATCACCACGCGTGCCCACCGCGGATTGGCAATTTCAATCATATAGGTATCTGAACACCTCAGAGGTTTACTCGCAATGCCTTCCTTCACCGTAAGGAGTGGTATGGCTTCAATAACATCACACATTTATCTAATTTAAAATACAAAATCATTGTTACATGCCCTCACTGAGAATCGCTCATCGTTCCAAAAATGACCAAAATTTACTGCTACGCAATGAACAGAAGCGAAATGCAATACTGTAAGGTTATTTACAATTAGTGAACGAGAAACGTTAGTGGGCATAGTTAGTGCCGTTAGTGCCTCGGCACATAGCCTGAAGAACCATTGGGGCGAAAAAGTTCTGACCTGACGACCAAGGACCGGATGACGCAGGGTAAGCAGACCCTCCACCAGATGGTCTGACGACCTGGTTACGGTGGCGGGGAGTCGCTGGATGTGGGCGGCACAAGACCGTGAAGCTGAAATCCATGAGGAAGACCTACGTACTGCAGTGGGCGTTGGTTTGGCCTTGACATGGCTGATAGTGATAATTATAATGATGAACGAGAAACCAGGGGGGTACTAAAGTACAAACCCATTCGGTACGGGTCTCTAAAAAGCAACGCCTGGGCGTTCAACACGGCAAGAAAACTGTTTATGCGATATTACAGAGCCTTCATTACAGGCAATAAGGAAAACGCGTTTTCCGATGGCGGCGGTGGTGTAGAGAAGGTAGAGTCACTTTGCCCCCTTCCGTTGGTTTGTAAATAGACAAGCGATGTAACTAAAGAAACGGCCCACTTCAGGAGCTTTACTCATGTGCCCCAATAACGAACAAAGTAAAACGTTGAGGTTACAAAGTAGAGGTTGCGGGTTCGAATCCCGGCATGGGTGAAATTTTTAGCCTCTAAATAGGTTTTTAAAGTAAAACGTGTTCATAGAAACTTGTAAATAAGAAACGTGTCCAGGTCTTGGATGTTTACATGTTTGTGATGTCGTTGTTTCTGGTTCCCACGACACAGGGTATCCTTGTGTGGGGCCAGAAGCAATGTATGTGCCAGTATGTAAAATGTTATGTTATGTTCTATTAAATCGTCGTCACTGTAAAGGTACAATGCCCGTCAAACAACTTATATATATTATGTCACCGGAAGATAACAAGATCCGCAAGTTTATAAATTAGGTACCTAGGAAATTTATAAAATTTCGTAGGATTGTAAACGAGAGATAAATTGTATTATTTTACGCCCACATTTACGCAAATTTATTAATTTGCGAAGTCTCGTGGTTTATAAGCCAACGGATATCCATTCGTAAGATTCTAAACAGTTCGACCAATCACAGAAGAGCTTTTTATTTTACGCTTTTATAAAATACGGCAAATAACACACTGCTCTCTGATTGGTTGATGTCGACAGTGGCAATGCTTGTGTCCATAGACTTAGGTACGATCAAACTTGCCAAACTAGTATAAATTGATCAGTTTCGATAACCTACCTGCAATCCATTCTTGCCGGAGATGCGTAGTTTTCGAGCAAAATTATTGTTGAATTTTCTGTAAACCTAACCTCAAAATCTTGCTGTATAAATGATTTTGTTCTTCTGGACAGATTTTTTTCCTCTTATATAAAAAAAAACCTAACACCCGAAGTTCTAGGATGGAGCTTCGCTCCGCTCGCTCCATCCTGAAACTTCGAACCTAATTTCGGTTTGCAACATTGCGACGTCCCAAAGCTTTAGCTTTATTATAGTCTTACATCATTTTAACGACTTTTTTAATCGACTTCTTACTATTTTGGTCATGACCACTATAAAACTTTCGTAGCTCTGTGGTAAATTTCACTTCATCAACGATATTTCTAGATCTAGCGGGAACATGTGATTGAACCAATCAGAGCGCAGGTGGCGTTTCGTTAAGGCTTACTTATTATTTTACGCTTGAATTTGGTAAGTTTATCAATTTGCGAAAATGTGGGCGTAAGATAATACAATATATCTCTCGTTTACAATCCTACGAAAGTTTATAATTTTCCTAGGAAATTTATAAACTGGCGGATCTTGTTATTTTCCAGTGACATACTCGTATACAAACCTACGTAATCGGCGTAGTTTTCGATAAACACATAAGAGCAATTTGTCTTATAATTTGGGTAAATAAATAATTAAAATTGGCACTAGCTAGCCCGAACAAGCCGTTCTCAGCACATATTCTCAAAGCAATTCAGAGATGGCGCTTTCAGGCGTGACAATAGAAGAACTGGAATGATACTATCAAAATTAATCTGCGCTAAGCTAAATTTGACAGACGAGTCCCTGTACTTGTATAAAATAAAATCGTTAAGCCAAGTCAATGGCCTTAGGGCGGCTTGGAAACTTCTGACAGTAAGACCAGCGATTATTCTTGCAAGCCTCCACCAATCTGGACTTGGCCCTCGTGGTGGAGTATGGCCTAATACTTTCCTCAGGGTAGAGACCCGTGCCCTCGGTGGGGACATAATGGGTAGATTATGATATTAGTGACTGTAACCTCTATATACAATGACTGTATCGCAGTAGGAAAACGCCGAGTTCAGTTTTTGCAGCAGCCTTTTTATAGTTCAGGGCTAATTAATTAGAATACGCTTCGGGCACAACATGCGATTTGTACCATCGAGAACACAACTGCGTCCAGTAGATAAAGCTTTCGATATCAACCCTTGTATGTCCCTACTGCTGGGGCATGGATCTCTTCCTGCATCACAGGAAGGTTAGGCCATACTCCATCACGGGGGCTAAGTCCGGGTTGGTGGAGGATTGTAAGACAGCGGCGAGCCTTACTGTCAGAAGTTGTCAAGCCGCCTACAACGCCTCCGACATGACTTAACGGCTGCAATTACATGACAGCCAGCACCAACGGCTTAACGTGCCTAGAAGCACGGAAGCGCTAGAAAAAATGCCACTAGCGGTAGTCACGGGACGGTCACCCATCCTGCACCTGACCGCGCCTGTTGTTGTTTAACTCAAGTGATTGACTCCAATCACTCGGTTCGACTAGGCGGCTTAGACATGGTCTAAATATAGACCATGTCTAAGCCGTGTCTAGGTTTTACTCATCATTAAACACAGCATTGTGGTAAACATATTTTGAAATACTTACTCAACACCCGTAATTTTTTTTGTAGTAAGACGGTAAATGTTATGTTTCTATGTCCGTCCGTGTCTTCATGTCATGAATGAATGAATAGGCGAAGCAAATTAAATTAAAAAAAGAAAGCGTTTTGAGAAATTAATTTCCAGAAAGCTGGATATCATTTGAATACCCGGTTCAGAACTTTTGATTTCGGCTATACCACTAAACCTACTTTAAAGTTTTAGGCGACCATTCGACTCAAAATTTAAGCCTCTTTAATATTGCAATAACAATATTTTGAGTCCAACGTATCGTTTTCAAGCTACAAGCACAAAACTGACAAATAGGCGAAATTCACGCGGTTTTTTGGCCCCCAAAAGTTGAACTCACCTCCTGGGACCTTGCGAACTCAGATCACACGGATTTAAGACCAAATGAAGGTATTAAAATGATATCCAGCTTTCTGGAAATTAATTCCTGGAATTTTTAAATTTGATTGACCTAGAAGAGGACTTGCATCATTTTGATCGCTTGTCTACGATTGTACTTTTGTACGTCGCGTCGGTAGATCCTGTTGGATGTTTTCTCATTTCACGGTAACTGTAACTGCAAGACATCGTCGCAGGTTGTATCATCACGCTTCACACTTAATCATAACATCACATCACACTAACATTATAAAGGCGAAAGTTTGTGAGTGTGTATGTTTGTTACTTCTTCACGTCTGAACGGCTGGAGAGATTTTAATACAATTTGGCAGGGAGTTAGATGACACCCTGAAAACACATAGGCTACGTTTTACTGCTGCGAAAATATCTTCCTCCTACTGGAAAATCGATAAACCGCGGGTATCACCGCAGGGTGCCAAATCCGGGTCGGTGGAGGCTTGCAAGACTGTGGCTGGTCTTGCTGTCAGAAGTTTTAAAGCCGTCCTAAAGCCTCTGACTTGGCTTAACGACTAATTAATATAAATGAAAATGAAAATGAATGAAAAAATATTTATTTTAAGGAATGGTTACAACTACTTACATTCTTGAGCTTATATTATTCTAGAAGAAAAACATAACAAAAACGTAATTTTATGTGACTACTACCATAACTAGACTATCTAGTAGCCTGTATTTATGGTAAGTAGGCCCGTGCCTCTAGCAAAAGGCGGAAGACAGTGGGTGGTGATGTCATGTTTATCAAACAATATTGAATCTAGTAGAACATGTGAGGCAAAATATACTAATATCTAACATGCGGCATGCAATTTATGTGTGTCTGTGTATGTGTGTGTATCGTCATATGTTAGAGATTTTAGACGAGCTAGCACTTTCATTTTACATTCGTATATCGGTAGGTTAAATACATAGCAAATTTTATTGAATTTATTATACAAGGTTGGTCCTAGAAAGAAATGCTGCCTTTTTGTGAAAGTTAATTTCGGCGTGGGAGGACTGCAAATTTCGTCTTTGCGACGTTTAGTGCTCTCAAATATTTCAAATAATTGTGAATACAAAACAGTGGGTTCGCAGCCAATGTTTCATAAGTAAACTTGAAACAGATGTATTTCACAGCTGTTTTTAATTTAACTATTTACGCAAATTCTCTAACGACCTAGCAGATATAAATCTTATGACTGGCCGTTAAACATTTCAAGGTATGCGAGTATTCTAATACCGTAGTCTAGCATCTTCCTAGGCTTACTTTGTGCTAGCAAAATGGTTGCAACTTTGGAATAATCGTAAGGCCCGACCTTGAAAATAAAAATTGTTTTGGTGATCACTTGAGGACATTGGGCCTTAGGAGGAATTTGTTTCTTCTACTTCTTCTGTAGTTTACAACTGGGCAACAAGTGAGAAGTATTCTTGATTTCATTCCTAAAGGACGTGTCTAATAGAGAGAAGTATTAAGGATAGTTTCTGAATTGAGAATTTTGCTAAGTAAATCGAAGCGCTCGTGGCCTAGTCGAACCGAGTGATTGGAATCAATCACTCGAGTTAAGCAGCAACAGGCGCGGTCAGGTGCGGGATGGGTGAACGTCCCGTTACTACCGCTAGTGGCACTTTTCCGAGCGCTTCCGTGCTTCGCAAGGCACGTTAAACCGTGGGTGCCGGCTGTCATGTAATGGCAGTCGTTTAGCCATGTCAGATGCCTAATAGGCGGCTTAATAACTTCTGACAATAAGGCCCGCCACTGTCTTACAACCCTCCACCAACCCGGACTTGGCCCCCGTGGTGGAGTATGGCCTAACCTTCCTGCAACGAAGGAAGAGACCCGTGCCCTAGCAGTGGGGACATACAGGGTTGAATAATTAACTGTAGCTAAGCTAAGTAAATAGTTAACTGTAGTGCTGCCTCTTCGTTGACCGTGACAAAACGTTACTTCAGTATTTATTTAGTGGAATTTTCAATTCAAAAACTGGCCCTATATATCCCAGTTCTGGGTCTCAATATAAATCTAATAATATATAAAAGAAAATTAATTACGCAAAAATCTTATTAATGAATAGCATTTGTTTCTAGCACCCACGACACAGGGTATCATAGTGTGGGGCTAGAAACAATTTATGTATTTAAATGTTATTTATGTAAAATGTTATCTAAATACAACATAGGATATGAAAAGTTAGCGGACATTCTGTAGTGTGTCAAAAAGGCACTCCATCCCATGGACTATCCTAACACATCACGTGATAAACCATTACTAAATCAAGCAGCTATACTCAAAATATCTACTTGAAAGGCGCATAGTTATAAGAAAAGACCTTGTATATCCCACAATCTACTACCATATCCCCAACACCGTTCACTTGACTTCCATATGACACATAACTCGCAGTTCGTATCAATTCAGGTGGTGCCAAACATGGCATTATACTCCTAGGGGTTGTATTACGATATCTAAGAGAAGGTCAGAAATTAGTTGCTTTAGACATCATTGATATCAAGCATATGCCCCCACTGCTGCGGCACGTCTTTTTCTGCATCGCAGGAAGGTTAGGCCATACTCCTCTCCGGGTGTCAAGTCCGGGTTGGTGGAGAATTGTAAGACAGCGGGGAGCCTTATTGTCAGAAGTTATCAAGCGCCCAATAGGACTCTGACATGGCTTAACAACTGCCATAACATGACATGACACTAGCGGCTTAGCGTGCCTTGCGAAGCTTGAAAAATGTGATAAGAACATTATGACCGATAAAAACAAACGCAAAAATATTTACAAAGCTACATAGAGGCAATAAGGTACATAGACTACTTTGGCTGTCCTCGAATCGTGTCTGTCAAAACAAGCTGTAGTCTCGGGATGGTCACCCATCCAGCTCCTGACTGCGCCTGCTATTGCTCAACACAAGTGATTGATTCCAATCACTTTGCTCCACTAGGCCACGACCGCGTCTATTCTTCTTCTTCTTCTTCAGGCTATATTAGTCCACTGCTGGACATAGCTCCCCCCTAATGAGCGCCACAGCGCAAGATTGTGCCATCATTGGGGGGTAATGCCCATAATCCCCACGCTGGGCATGCGGGTTGGGGAGTTTGGTGGAATTGAACTGCAGGGGGCGTTGCTGCCCACCCCCCGGTTAATTACCAGAAAATAAGTATATTCAATTTATCTATCCCTCATGAATCATGGTCTCTTCCATGTCACGTCAATTTTCTTGGTCCCTTGCCAATGTCGTACGATCACTCAATCTCGGCGAACACTTTGTAATTGTTTTAATCCATCGACTGTCCTCTGTTTTGACCAGATGCCCTACAAATATGCACTTTAACTTAGTTATTTTAGTGCCAGCTTCAGCAGGTGGGATGACGATCGGCGAAAAACTGCCGGCAGATGCTGGATGCGGCAAGCTGAAGACAGGGCGCTATTCATAGCGCCCTGTCTTCAGCTTTGTTTGGAAGACTGCCCTGGTCAGACCTTTGCCAAAAAATGCCGATCCAGTTCTTGTGAATGACTTGAGACCAATTAGTATATTACCATTTTTATCAAAAAAAATTGTTTTTTACTTATTTGTAGGTTTATGATAACTTAGATCATAGGTATTTGTTAATGCTTGTTATTAGTTAGGTACCAGCAGAATACCAGCGTTACAGAAAGTGGTCTTTCTATAACACTTGCTGAGCTGGGTCCTTTTCACAAACGCAGTACATTGGCACGGTATTTATATGGCTTGTTTTGTTATTGCTTTACACTGTTCTTTATTTTGTGCAAAATTTTTGATCGCGTGTTTTTCTTACATTTACGAGTAAGTATCATTGTAATGTGTTAAATTAATTTGTGAATAAAACGATTTCTATTCTATTCTCATTAGGGGAGGGCTATGTCCAGCAGTGGACTACATAATATAGCCTGAAGAAGAAGATGATGATGATGCTCAGTACTCGAATGAACCTACTTCAACACAAATGGAAACTCAGACACTTGCGGGTCAATTGGAGGAGAGCACCGGCTGTGCCATTACCGTGTGTCATACCATAACGCAAGAAGTTTCCCCACACACACGGGCAGGCACACAAACGTACAATTTTCTTTTTTCGTGGGAAATTCTTGGCGTTTTCACTAGATAGAGTCACAATGCCTTGCTAAGGCTTTATAGGTGCCGACTTAACCCTGCCGTCGTTAGGAGCTTTATTCTGTTCGCACGGAGATCTATTTTAGCGTGCCTCGTGTGTGCCGTGCAGGTTTGTCGTCTACGGTTGATTTTATCATGTCATATTAACGGTGTTTCGAGTAATTGTGTAGTTGTTAAGACTTTTTTTTAAGAAACAAGCCGCTGTGTAATGTTAATTTGGGAAATTGAGAGCTTGTTGTCATAGTTTTATTATTGCTCTGTAATGCAAGTTGTTTTCTCTTTTTTGGTCACAATGTATCTATTATAATCAGCAATGTTAGAGGTGTGCTTTTTGCCCGACTGCTAAAACCATTTGAATATTGTTGAGAAACTGTTTTGTTGCGAAAACAAGTCGATTGAAGGTTTTTTAATTTTTCTATAGTTGTTATATTTTATGTTTTTGTTCACTATTGTGTAATTTTTCGGTTGTACTTTAATATGTTTGTCATAATAGTTACCAGTTGTATATAGTCTAGATATATTTTATTCTTACTAATGTCTGGCCTTTGAAAAAGATGATGAAATGACTGAGTGAAAGATAACGATTAGAGGCGAAAGAGTGGAACAAGTAAAATAATTCTTCTATTTGGGGAGCCTGTTTATGAGGGTAGGAAAGTGTGAAGGTGATATAGAAAGAAGAGTAAAAGCGGGAAATTCTGTAAACGGTGCCTTGCACTCCATTGTGTGCAGCCGGAACATCTCCAAAAGAGCTAGATTGGCTATTCATAATGGTGTGCTGGTCCCAACACTTATGGATAGTAGCGAGACTTGGGTGTGGCAAAAGAGGCAAAAAAGTAGAATTTATGGTATATTGCTTGCAACATTATCCCTGAAAAGCCAATATTTTTTCACTACTTCCACCTTTCCCCAACCCAACCAAACGCGTTTAAATCCCCCACAAACGGTCTAGTAAATGTTGGTCCTTTTACCTTCAATAAAAGTTGGTCCTATTGACAGAATTGCTGATTGAGGAAATCTTTAAATTGCCATAGTATAAATTATTACTTCATAATTACGAGCTGTGTGGTGTCGGCCTAGAGAATAGCACCAACCCAATTCTTCCCGCGGGTGTTGTAAAAGGCGACTAAGGGATACAAACCGGGGGGTGGGCAGCAGCGCCCCCTGCCGTACAATTCCACCGAACTGCGATTCTTTAGGGGAGGGCTATGTCCAGCAGTGGACTAGTATTAGCCTGACGACGACGACGACGAATTACGAGCTTACCCACTAAGTTTAACTGACAAAACAAATGCAAATATATTTTCCCAATCCACAAATAAAGTGTCTATCACAAATCAAGGTTCTCATGGTACATGATCATAGTAGAATTTATAGAAACCTCATCTAGATCGTTATCAACCCTTGTATGTCCCCACTGCTGGGGCACGGGTCTCCTCCTGCATCGCAGGAAGGTTAGGCCATAATCCACCACGGGGGCCAAGGCCGGGTTGGTGGAGGATTGTAAGACAGTGGCGGGTTTTACTGTCAGAAATTATCAAGCCGCCCATAAGGCCTCTGATATGGCTTAACGACTGCCATTATATGACAGCCGGCACCAACGGCTTAACGTGCCTTGCGAAGCACGGATCTAAACTAGATCAGTGTTGTGTATTACATACTAATATCTCAATCAGTAACTACTTAGGTATCCAAAAACCTATTTAGAGGCTAAAAATTTCACCCATGCCGGGATTCGAACCGGCAACCTCTGGCTATCGGCACGGATAGCCAGAGGTTGCGGGTTCGAATCCCGGCATGGGTGAAATTTTTAGCCTCTAAATAGGTTTTTAAATTTGTCCTTAGCACGGGTTAGTGCATTAAAAATAAAAATAGTACTTAGGTATCTGTCACTAGACACAATGATACTTAAATATTTACGTAATGTTTCAGCTCATAAACCAGCGAGTTTTAACGAGTTTTCTATATCAAAGACCACAATTTCTCTAGGACTAGTCAATAACCCGCGCCAACAAGCCGTGGTTCCACGCATTCTCACAGGAAGTTACATCAGGTGCTGGGTCCGACAGCATTTGATATTCAAGACGCGATTGGACGAACGGATTTTACTCTGATTTATTGGTATAGGTTTTTAGAAGTCATTCGCGGTAGGACTTTAGCTATTTCGTGTGTTTTGTACTGATTTTGGTGGCACGTGTCGTGAGGAGGAGGTTAGAATTTTAATGCTCGCAAAATTCCAACTTCAAGCGCCCTCGAGTTCCTTGGCAGCTATTACCTACCTATATGGTCTTGCAAACAATATATGGTATTTATAACTTTGTATTTAAATATAATTAACGGCTAGTTAGAATATTTTCGGGGCTTAATCGCGTAGTAATTTATTGCTATTTTATTTCGACGTTTTGACGACGTAACAGTCATCGTGGTCACGAGAAGACTGATAGCTGGTGCATGTTTGTATCTTTGGCTGATAAGGTTTTAGACTACCCTCATATTCTATGTGTTCAAGTCGCGAAAGTTTAAAATATGTTATAACAATTAACGGCTTCTTGTCAATTTCTGTTTAGGTGATTTGCATGATGATTAAACCCATCTTTTCTCTCTCTTTCTCTTTCTTTGTGAGAAGGCCTTTGTCTTTACTGTGGAACGTACAAGGGCTATATTATTATAATGCCCATATTTATGTCCAAAAACACCGCTCAAGCACGTAGTACTTTGAAAATTAAATGTAATTTTCTCGAAGTTATTGGGCAAGTCAATGTCGACCAGACCAAGGTTTATTCAAATTTAGTGAAAGGCCCTTAGCAATTTGCGAAAGATTTATGTTCAACTAGATTGGCCCTACAATGTACAGATGAAACATTGGCCGTAGTTAAAGTTGTGATTACCGCACTAAGCCGCATAGTTGGAAAGAACCAGCTTATCACATCTTTTCAGACAGCCAGAAGTACTCTGATACCACTGTGGGCCTCATAAAGGAATCCCAGCTTCCTATATTCCAGTAAATGGTCGCGTGGGGGGGTTTTTTCTCTAGGGAGTCGGTTAGGTCCAAGGGGTGGAAATGTCCACTTCTAATCTTCTATATCAGTAGAATTCAAAATTATACTTCCACGTGATAGTTTCTCTAACGATTACAAATCTTAGGAATAATCAATTTGGTACACTGTCTTCAACAAATATTAAGATAAGATATTACGAGTATTTAGGTATTTAATTGAGTTATAACTGGGCTTGAGTATTAATTACAAGACAAATGTTATCTACTAGACATTAGTTTTCGTATAGAGCTCAATTACCGAACTAAGCAAGAGCAAGTGTTTCAGCAAACAATAGATGTTATTTGAATTGACGCTTCAATGACTTCATGATGTTGTGCGGGTGGATTTAAATTGCAATAAAATTAAAACATTTGTCTTAAACGCTAATTTCGCAGTGTCTTTGTGCATGGTACCTTGTTCAGGACCTGCAAAAACATTGACCCCTAGTTGCTCGTACAAAAGGTGTTCTTCTTCTTGTTCTTTTCGTGTCAGCGATTCGACCAGTTGATATTTTTCCTGCCCAATAGTTGGCTACTGCAATTCCAGCAGCGTTGGCCTCTGTTAGGGCCTCCAGAGGTGGTATCTACTGCGGACAGCTGTCAGATAGATGAAGAACACTTTATTGTACAAAAAAAAGGAAAGAACACAGATTGTCAGTTGTTTTTTACGTACGCACTATAGCCGACTGACAGATAGTATATAAGATTTTAAAAAACCTATTCAGAGGCTAAAAATTCCACCCACGTCGGGACCTTAACCCGCGACCTCTGGCTAACCATGCCAGCGCTCTCCCAACAGAATCAATGGGCATCACCGGCATCAGTGAAATCTCTCTGAAACCTCTTTACAATACTCTCTGTATTACTAATTGGTTTTTCAAATTCTCCTTAGCACGGGTTAGTGCAATAGAAAGAATATAATAGTATAAAAGAGTGTTAATGTACAAAAGAGGGGTATAGGAATGTTCTCTGAAACTACAAAGTTAAAATTCTACTTGAAAACTTTCCTCTGCGACCCTGCTCTAAGGAGACTGTCAGTTTTTTTCACCAACGATGACTCGGTTGCGTGTTCTGGCTGTCAATCGGCAGCCAGTCGCCATTTGATAGTCAACGACAGATGGTACGGCTCAACTAACAGCTTTTGCGTCCACATAACTTGTACCTATCCTACTAAACACGCTAGAGTTACGTAATTTATGGTGTAAATGTTTAAAACAATCGTTAAATATAGTTTATAGGAGCATACTGCAGTAGCAATCCTCCACCAACCCGGACTTGGCCCCCGTGGTAGAGTAAATGCGACCTAAAAATTATTAACACCTTTAAAAACTGTAACACCATTGTAATGCTCCTTCTGCTTGTATACGCAATGTAACATAAAGATGTTGCTGTGTTTTTGTGGTTAAAATAAACATTTCGTATTTGTATTTGTATTTATGTGATAATTTTAATGTCAAAATGTTATTTCTACGCCACGCTAATATAAGCTACTCGAAATACTAATCTTGCTGCTGCACAAGCTAGTTACCAACATGTAAAAGTCCCAGAGTAGGTCGCAGGGTTTCTCTCAGATAGAGAGAGACTATGAATGGAATCACCACTCATAAGCAACGCGCATTGGTAATTTCTCAAAAGCTAAGGTATGTAAACACCTCAGACATCTCAGGTTTCACGATATTTTCCTTGCATAGTCAGGCGATTAAAATCATTCAGGATTTGGAGCGCGTAATATGCAAAAAAGAATCTCTCGTGGCCTAGTCGAACCGAGTGATTGGAATCAATCACTTGACTTAAGCAACAACAGGCACGGATATGCAAAACTTCTGTATGGTGTTACTCTGCGACAGTCAGTGTCCTTTCAGCATGATTATGTACTTAACTTGTACAAAATGACGTCAATGGGAGGGGACCTACCTACATAATTACATCGTTATGTACTTGGAGTTAATTGTCGTGGTATTGAATGAGTTAGTTGGCATTTAGCAGGATCAGATGCATCTGCTTATGTAGATACGTTATTTATAGTAAGAATTTAATATGAGCGTAAAATGGGAAGTGATTGCGGTTTTGAGAGAGTACTAGGCATAAGTTTTGGCCTAGTATTAACAGAGGGTATTCCTTAGGGCGGCAGTTTTTAGTGACAAATTTGCAGCAATTGGAAAACCAGATGGGCTAGCTGGAAGAAAATACTATCTAGTATTAAGCTTGCCTTTTTACAAGTCAATTTTCATTCATTAATACGTTGATTCATTGTGTCATTCATTCATTAATACGTTCATTCATTCTATCGTATTTCTTAATGATTCGCGATACTCATACATAGTTATATATAAAAAAGGGGACAAATCACAATTATTTATTATTCATTCTATCATTCATTCATTCATGAAATATTTACCAAAGTACTTAGAGTATAATAAGGTACACAGAATACAAGCGGCTGCCATCGAACCAATATTTCGCTTACAGAACATTGTTAAGGCGCTTAGACGCTTTGCTCAAAAACGCCCGTTTTTAGCCGACATGAATTAAAAGGATCTTGATGGTACGTTTTAGGCTTTATGTTCTAAAATAGTGGTCACAGATATTAAGATTAAAAAAAAAACGTGCTATAAAAAAAGTTACGATTTTTACGAAACAAATATATATTGCATATGTGAGTGGAAGGGCTGGTAAGGGACGTCCCAGACGGACTTACATCGACCAAATAAGGGATGTATAAGCAAAGGGAAAGATAAAAAGTACCCGGAACCGACGTGCGTGCATGCAACGACTTATTAACGTTGATGAAGCGAAGGTGATCTGTCAGAAACGTGGCAGGTGGCAGTCCCTGGTCTTTGCCTACCCCTCTGGGATACAGGCGTGAGGTTATGTATGTATGTTACGATTTTTATTCCATTGGTGGCGCCAGTTAGCAAGCCCAGAACGCCTTAACGAGTGTAGCTTAACTGCACTTTGTAACTATGTCAATTAGTCAACTCCTAACCAAACGGCATCAAATTAAAAGAATCCACTCCACAAAACAACTCTCATCTTAATAGGATTACGGCAAACGACCTCCGCGCTAGAGAGGCAAATTACTTACGCGGTAATTAAGAAACGAAAAATTGGTCAAGCACAAGCCTTGTCACTTGAGGGTTCAGCGGCTTGATTATGTATCTTTAAACGTATATATCTGTATACGACATTTTTATGCCTTTCGCTCTACCACATACTTTTGAGACTTATGAAGCGCTAGAGGCCTAGTGGAACCGAGTGATTGGAATCAATCGATAGGGTTAAGCATAAACAAGCGCAGTCAGCTGCTGGATGGGTGACCAACCAGAGACTACCGCTAGTGGAATTTTTTCCGAGCGCTTGCATGCTTCACAAGTTGTCACAATTGTTGGTGCCAGCTGCCATGTACTGGCAGTTAAGCCATATCAGTTAAACCATATCAGATTTATGGGCGGCTTGATATCTTCTGCCAGTAATAGCCGCTATTGTCTTACAATCCTCCTCCAACCCGGAGTTGGCCCCAGAGGCCTAACCTTCCAGCGATGCAGAAAAAGACCCGTGTCCCAGCAATGGGGACAAACAAAGGGTTGATATCATAGATATCGACAGGTTAACTACTTGTTAGGTAACAAATCCGTACTGACCTGACTCCAAAATCTTCCTTTGGCCCTGCAGTAGCACCTGCCGCTAACAAATCAGATTTTTTGTCGTTCTAATATGTGCAACTCTTGGGAACTGGTTAAATTGTCCGCAAAGACCTACGATGATTACCAGGTCAACTATAAACGAAACCCCTAACATAACACTTCACCAAGGATCTCTAAGAAATCCTCCGGTACATATGGTATTGGCCACGTTTAGATTGTTAGTAGCCCATTGTGTTTGTAAAAATATGCTTTATACATACATAAAAACGGTATCTGATTTTCGCACGGTAGCACCGCTAACTGTACTGTGTAATATACAGGGTGCTAAAGACTATTTTCATCTGGAAACTGCTTAACAGTTATTGACAATAATATGTTTTTATTAATAAAAATTAAAATGCTTAAATATTACTCCTGCGGCGTCGGTATGTCGGCTTGGCACACATGTCTAAATCAATCAGGTCATACTCGTCCACACCTGAGGCCAGACCCATTGTTTTTATTTCGTATTAATCTGTATTATTCCTGCGGCGTTGGTATGCTGGCTCGGCATATATTTATTTATTTATTACCATTGCTTACAGCTATCATTACAGGACATCCTATTGCGGTAGCTGAGTAATATAAATAATAGTTCTAATAATAGTTATATATCTAAATCAAACAGTTCATACTCGGCCAAGCCTGGACATAGCCTTCCTCAAGACATGCCACTTTCTTCAGTCCTCAGCCGTCTCTATACCCGCTGCCTCAGATCGTCGATCCTGCGAGCTGGTGGGAATCCCACGTTACGTTTGACAGGTCGTAGTCTCCTTTCGAGAGCCTTTGCACATGTCTATTCGGCACTAAATCTGTGGATTTGGATGGCGAAAGGTGACTAGCCGTGGAAAAGTGTATTTGCAGCTTTATTATAAAAGTCTATTTGCAGCAGCCTCTGAATAGGTTTTTAAAATAGTCCTTAGCACGGGTTAGTGCATTAAAAATTAAAAAATAGTATAAGCTTTATTATTATTACGCCAGAACCAATTTACTATACTTGAAAATGATCATACAAATGGTCGCTTTTTTACTAGTAGTAATTTAGTTCTGCTTACAGAAGGAACTTTATTATTTGCATGTTAGATATAAAGTAAAAAATATTGTGGTAAATAGTTAATTTCTGTAAATATCTGCAAATAAATTTATCTCTTATGTTGATATTAATAAGGATTAGTAAACATAATGGTCTAAGATACAGCAACAAGAAGTGATGTATTTTTAAAATAAAAAAACTTAAGGTATCTAAAAAAGACATTAAGCAACTGGTGTACTAAGACTTAAGTTTTGTCATATCTCCATTTGACACACATTATCTTAGCAATTTGCCACTACCAGCTTGTATATCGACTCGAATAAACTGTCAGTATGGTATAGTCTAAGCAAGCCTATTCCATATAAAAAAACAATGTCCCAGGCATTGCAGCGTTTGAGTGGTCCTTCACCCATCTATTTTGAATGAAGGTACCACTGGACCCTGCCTACATCATCCCATTACGTAGATGCACAGACCAGTGTATTGTGAACGATCTAAATAAAAAAACAAAATCTGCTCTGTGTGCAGATGAAAATAGAGTCTGGACACCCTGTACACAATCTTCAGTGGGGCAATTAATAGCGTTGTGAAACAGCGGCGGCGGCGAGCGGCGATCGGCGTTGCCAAACGTTGCGACACCGCGTGAGCCTTCGAGTGTCACTCACGCTGAAATTAGGCGTAGGAGCCGCGCTGAAACTTAGATGCGCATGCGCATGCCCTCTAAAAAACCGCGACGGAATTTTACGACTCCAAGTTTGGATTCTTTCTTTATACTTTATAGCACACGAAAACCACAAAACAAGAAATGGATTCTGTGATTGTATGCAATCACACGGAGCCTGAGGATGCCTCGTGTTAGAGGCGAAACGCGTCGCGTATTTTCTCACACAAGTATTGGTGTCGGTGGTGCTGTGTTCGTGTCTTGCTTCTGCTTGAAAAAGTGGGAGGGAGACGGTGCATTAACCGCATGGTGCTTGTGGGATTTTTGGCGGAATTCAGCAAAGTAATTTTCACTCTTTAATACTACTGTGGATTCTGTGAGTATATCTATAGGAGAGAGCGGGTGTGCTCTTCTCCTATGAAGGGAAATTTCCCGCCAGGCCGCTGGTAACACTTTAATTGCGCAATGCAGGAATGACGAAGTATGATAGAGCGCGTGCAGAGTTGACCTGTGCTTGCCACAGCCCTTATTGTTCTTAAAACAAAAAACCTCAGAAGGGACGCACATAAACTAGAATAGTTTCCCTGGAAGAAATCTCTTGTAGCGATAATAACGCTGCTCGTTTATTGAGAACTAGATAATAAGTACCTTCAATCAATCAGCTCACACTGGTCCAGTGGTGGACATAAGTCTTCCCTAAGGAACGCTACTCCATTCTGTCCTCGGCCATCATCCTCATCCAATCACAGCCTTAGAGTTAAGAGTTAAAGTATATTCTCTGGATACGTTTTTTCCTAATCGAATTGCTAGTAGCTCCTTCTGGCTGAGTGATCTTAAACGATCACGGAGGTTAAGCAACATAGGGCGCGTTTAGTGCATGGATGGATGACCTTCTTTGACGCTAATGGCATTTTTTCAGCGGTTCCGTGCTTCCCAAGGCACGTTAAGCAGTTGGTGCCGGCTGCCGTCGATAGATGGCAGTCGTTAAGCCAAGTCAGACCCCTTAGGGCGGCTTGAAAACTTCTGACAGTAAGACCAGCCACTAGTTTTGCAAGCCTCCACCAATCCGGACTTGGCGCCCGTGGTGGAGTATGGTCTATACCTTCCTCAGGGAAGAGACCCATGCCCCTCGGTGGGGGCGTAATGGGTTGATAATAACGACGTTTTTTCCTTGTAAAATGTACACCACAGACGATTCTAATCAGAGTTTTCAGGAAACGCGTTTTACAAATAAGGCTGTTTTCTTTTTACTGGCCAGTTTCATACCTGAACAACATGAATGAAAACCATTTATTTTCCACCTTTTGCAAAGCAAAGGCCTTTTATACCTCCCCGCAACCAAGACTAATCATAGCCGAGACATACCACTATCAGCCACGAAAAGCACAATAATTTATCAAAGCAACCGTTACGACGATAAAGCGACGCTTAAAATCCTAATACATGGCCTCTGCATCTACGTAATGAAACTATTTATACAGCGTCCAGTGACATCTCCAGTGGTTAGCTGAAAGAAAATACTATCTACAGTCTATTTATTCTTACTTGTCCAATTTAGTAAACAAGATTCTAACCCTAAAATTGAGATTAGATGCCTAGACATTTTCTCGCAAATTCATGAACTATCATGAACTTTATTTATAAAATTGGCCGCGTGTCATCTAAAAGAGTGTTCCAAGTTACTTCATTTATGGAAATGTGGCAGTTTTGGACTTAAAGGTCACAGTTTAAGGGTAGAATGAAGAAGAAGAAGGGTAGAATCTTGTTTACTAAATTGGACAAGTAAGAATAAATAGACTGTAGTATGAAGCTCGCCTTTGTACGGATGAGGATGGCGAGAGACCGTGAGGCTTGGCATAATGGGGAAAAGGCCTATACCCAGCAGTGGGCAGCCGTGGGCTGATGATGATGATGATGATTGTACAAATTTGTTTTTAGTGCAATAAAGAATTTTCATTCATTCATCTCCACTCACACTAGATGGGTGAAGTGTCCGCTCGGATGCTGCAGCGCCTGGGACATGATTTTTAAATGGTGTAGGCTTGGCCAGCACCTATACCATCCTGACAACTTAGTCGGCCTAGCCCACAGGAAAGGCTTAAAATCGTAATAACGCACTAGAAAAAAACGCGCACAATCTTACAAGCCTCCACACTAGACAAAGGTAAATTTGTTCGCCCTTCGCACTGTTCCGCAACTCTTGCGCAACCCTTGCAGCGTTGCAATGCATGTGCAATATGGCTGTGAGAACTTTTCTTGTATCAGTTCGGACCCATTGTCGTTGGCGATTTACGGTGTGAACCAACCCTAATTTGTACTTAGGGATCAAGATTATATTAATGTTTTAATGTGGCGGTCGTCTAGGCTTTTTCGCAGTCAGGGCGCGGTATGGAAATTAGGTGCGTGTATGGCCTGGAGGGGTTTTTAAGACGCTTCGGGGTGCTAACCCAGCGCCACCAATCTGCAACGAACCTACAATAAGAGCTAGGACCAACAATCTAGGACTTTAATCGATTTCCGCTAAAAACGACCGTTTTTTGGCACAAATTAAACAGCGAAACTAAAGTCCTTGGTTGTTGATTCTAGGTTCTACAATGTAGGTTCCAAAAATAGTTGTCATAATTGTTAAGATTTGTCATTATTTTTATTTTATTTCATTTATTGATAGAAAAATCAACAGCGAAACTAAACAAAATATTACATACAAAAATACTTATAGTAAGGCCAATTACAGATTTCCAAGGAATTACTAGAGATTAGGAAATAAAGAGCTAAACACCATGTTTATTATTAGCACAAGGAACAAGTACAAAATCCTAAAAACTAGCTAATATACTTTGTCAGACATCTAGAAGTAAAATTTCTCGATGTCAGACAAGGCACAGTTTTTAATTGGTCACTTCTATAACGTGAAGTTAGAAACTTCATGTTCACTTTTAGATAAAAACGTATTATAAAATTTGTCACGATTTTTTCCTTGGTGCTATTGTTGGCACCATGTAGCGCCTTAAGGCAGGGCCTTGAATTGTTCTGGATTGCAATAATGTAGCATTTTTCAAGTCTTCGTTTTGTTCCTTTTATAGAGGGGAGTCGAAAGAAGTCATCGATTTAGAAGATATTTTTTAATTAATACATAGTACGTCCCAGAGAGGACAAATACATAGAAGTCTCTTTAAAAGTCTCTTTGAAGAGATATAAGAATGATATGAAATATGCTCCTTATTAACCTAATTCCGGAATCACTTCGTATCACTGCAGTTACTTCTTTTTAAGACACATTTGCGCAAGTTTAGTACTCCTTCTACTTCACGTTGACAAGGATATATGCTATTCTACTCTTTAATTACTTATTGGAGAAGGAATTGATAAAGATATGCAGGTATCCCTGTTTAAATCGAAGGCGAAATGGCATCGAATTTAATTCAAAGATATAACGGATTTAACAAGTGCATGGAAGTGATACAAGCATCAGCTTGATGCTGCTTGTGTATTAACTAATAATTGATAGATAGAGAATACTTTATTGCACAATCAGAAAGAAGAATACAACCATGATTTCTTAAATCTAAGTTATGTTATAATAATAAAATATCAGGGCATCCTGTTTTAGGACAAAGACAAGAAGTGATTGTACTGGATGATAGTTATAGTTATTATAAAAAAACAGATGATGCCTGATGTCTACGGCATATATTTTACCTTCTAAGACAGCAAATGCTAGTGCATTGCTCAGTTACCTTTATATCTCTAAATGCATTATATCTCTAAATGGTACACGGGCATTTTCCAAGCATATATCTGTCCCAGTAATAACGCACAAATGTATATAGAGCAACAGCGATTGGGCAACGCATTTACATAGGTCGGGACCTGACCCGCTTTAGCTTCGTTTATTTACATTAAAAGTACATCGCTGGTAATGAGACACGAGGTTTAATGACACGTGGTCAATACTGAAGCAGCAACCGACTACACCTCCGTCGGTAGTGTTTTACAACTATTACTCTTTAATTCATGTAAGTATTCTAATCAGTATGGTATTTCCCATGATTGCACCACACCGCAGTCAGTAACGTTCGCGGAACACCTCCTGGCACTGACTGAAAATCAGCGCTGAAGGCTTGCCCATCAGCATAGGCTTAGTCGGTTGCCGTTTATAGCGGCAGTCACACGCCGTGACCTTTAGTGTTCTTTTCTTTTTTTTATGTATTTAGTAATGTGTTTTAAGTTTGTTTTGTTACTGTGGCGTGTGTACATACTGTGGCTATAATAAATGTTTTTCTTCTTCTTCTTCATCTTTTAAAATTACTCATGATCCTCATACATACATTAATAAATGAATGAATCGATAAATTAATTATAAATTGTCAAAACTGCAAAAGTTGTGCTTATGTACTTCTTCTTCAGGCTATATTATGTAGTCCACTGCTGGACATAGCCCTCCACTAATGAGCACCATAGCGCCCTGCCTTCAGCTTGCCGCATCTAGCATGTTTTATGTACTTACATACATAAAACATCAAAAGAAAAGATACACTGTCTGTTAGCTTTTAGAATAGCTGGGCTAGAGCCCGAGGTATACTCCTACTCAAGAGAGTACTTGTAGGCTTCGGTTTCCGCCGAAAGCACACTTCCTGTAATACTTGCTGCTCTGTATAAAACTTTTCTACACTATTTTGAAAAGTTATGTAAAGTTAAGTGTCATATTAGTTCCAATATTTCTATTACACGAATATATCAGATTCTATCCGTCAGTGGCCGAGGTATATTCTAAAAGCTAACAATCTGTATCTTTTCTTTTGATGTTTTCCGTATTTTTTTAGCAGTTTCGTGTTTGTCTGTGTAACTGTTGATGCATTAAATGTAATATTCCTTCCTTTAATTTATTAAATAATAAAACATTAACAAAATTAATGACACTATTTTTACCTAAGTTACTTTCATTTGTGAACTTGTAGTAACAATTTTAAAAACTAGAAGGTTTAAAAAGAGGCAAAATATTTTAAAGTGAAACTGGATACATCGTCGTCGTCGTCAGGCCACGTTGTGCTATCATAGGAGTAATGCCCATAATCCTCACACTGTGCATGCGGGTTGGGGATCGCAGCTCGGTGGAATTGTACTGCAGGGGGCGCTGCTGCCCACCCCCCGGTTTGTGTCCCTTAGTCGCCTTTTACGACACCCGCGGGAAGAATTGCGTTGGTGCTATTCTCTAGGCCGACACAACTCGTCAAAAGTGCACACAAATAAGTCCGTATGATCAGACCTAACCTCGAGTCTCCCACAACTGGGCACCCTCGCGGGAGGCAGGCGCGATGGTGCGTGCCGTCACGGGCCGGCGCGCGCGCATCTGGAGCAAAGGTGAAAGAACAACGTTACCGTGCACTCTGCGCCGGAGATACCTACGGCCCGGGCCAAGCGTGGAGCGTTGGTGCTACTCACTCAGATATTCCTTAGCCTAATTCATTTGTATGTTCGACTAAAAGGCGTTTTACAGTGTAGTTATTGATGGCAATCATGGAATCTCAAGAAAAAATACTATCTAGTATTTGAGCTCGTCATAGTACAAATTTGTTTTTAGTGCAATGATGTATTTTTTCATTCATTGAATCTTATGATATAGGCATTGATATATTAAGTTTAAGTCATCACTTAAGAAAATATGGTCAGAGGGGAGTCATCCCCGATGACAGCGGCGAACATAGTAAATTGACATTCAGCAAATAAAATTTAAAATTCTTTACGTTGAAATAAATTATTTGAGTACGTTGTATCCATAATCCTACATAAAGGGATTATTGCGAGGGCAGTTTGGGTCATCTGCGAAGGGCACATCTGGTAAATAAGCTCGTACTCTCTCAAGTTTCCTACGGTGTGTTTCAGAACCTAGGACCTCTCTCATGTGAGATTAAACTTTCTAACGGTGAGCTACCACAGCCGAGTTTTATTACGCAATCTATAGATAGAGAATTCGAAGTAAATTAAGGAGCAGAGTCTCCTTGTAAATCTGTGCGTTAATCGACTTTGCCATGTACGTCGAAGTGTCATAGTTAAACCGTGAGTTTATTACAATTATACGAAACAGAGCCCAAAACCACAGCTTCGTATCATCCAGTAGGTACTTAGAGCCAGTTTCTGAATTGAGAATTTCACTAAGTAAATTCTTCGTTCTGTCACACTCTTTTCTGGGAAATTCGGAGAGACAGCACTACAGTTAACTATTTACTTAGCCAGAAATGCTCAATTCAGCAGTTAGCCCTTACATACTCCGTTGGCCTGGCGACCCAAACTTGATCTTGGTCTCCGACACAAGAAGTCGCCACTTGTCAAGAAGTCGACACAAGAAGTCGCCACTTGCTCTTAAGATGCCCTCTAAATTCTAAAATTACCTCTGAAGTCACTACGTCGAATTTACGAGTAATAAAGAGGTTACTCCAACAGCTAGACAGCAATAAATCGCAAAAAAATACCTCAAAACTCGGCCAACTCCGTCCCATCTCCGCTAGACGATATTAGCGGCTGTTAAACTAAATTAAATTGGCGACACACATAGCTAATTATAATTAAATTTAATCATTACTATTCGTGAAAGTCACCCCGGGGCGAGACAATACTGAGAGGCTCTCACGCTCATCTCCGCTCAGTGGAATTCACTGTCGTTCGGCTAACCCAGTTTTCGCGTTCGCACTTTGACATTGAATGAATTGTACCACGTATGTGTTGCTGCTGATTGCTAGAGCTATGACAGCCATTGGCAGCGCACCGCTGTTTTCAGTTACGCCTTTTTCATATGGAGTATGGTCTAACCTTCTCGCGATGCAGGACTAGACCCATGCACCAGCAGTAGGGACATACGAAACAAGAATAATATTGATTTGTCACAGTAAACCACCCGGACTTGGCCCGCTTGGTGGGGTATGGCCACCTAAACTTCCTGCGATGCAGGATGAGATCCATGCCCTAGCAGTGGGGCATACAAGGGTTGATATCGATAGTAAGCCATTGATTGTAATGAGCCTTTTGCAGCACCAATTCACAAAGAAATTCATAGATGGCGCCTACAGGCGTGGCCATGAAAGAAACGGAATGCGGCTGTCAAAATTTATCTGCGCTGAGCGAAATTTGACAGAAGTGTCCCCGTTCTTGTATGTGCACGCCTATAACCACCATTATAAAGTGCTTTGTGAATTTGTACTAACACGGCTCATTATAATCCAGGGTTTACTATCGATATCAACCCTTGTATGTCCCCATTGCACGAGTCTCTTCCTGCATCGCAGGTAGGTTAGGACATACTTCACCAAGCGGGCCAAGTGGTGGGAGAAATAAGAGAAATTATAATAATGATCCATAAAACGATAAGACATAAATAAACTCAACAGTTCGATATACATTGCCAAGTTATCCTTCTGTGCGATATGAACATGATTAACCCACAGATTGACAAGTAGACTCAGCTACGCAGTGAACCTCGGATTACGATTTAAAACAAGGGATTGATTTTTTATGAAAATTTTCCCTCGGCTCAATTTAGCTCTACAAAACAAGTCCACCGCCTTGATTGTGCAACTTTTTACGCATAAATCTGTGTGCAAAAACGAAATATCCACTGGATTTTGTCGTACAACTATGTGGCTCATTGTCACTGTCACGTACCAGATATCCACATAAATGCGATATCCAATATATGTGATACATATTATTACGCCTCATATTTATACGGCAGAGCTAAGTAAATACTGCGCTTTTGCACACAGACTGATGTACACGTGAATAGTTACATAATCAAGTCGGAGCGTCCCTTAATTCGGAAATTTAGATTTACTCTCAAACGTGAGATTAATACCTACAACTCTGATGAGCCCCACCTAGCAGGGGGTCAAAGTACGATGACCCGGCAATTAAAATGCGCACAAAAAGCCGAGAAAGCGAAGAAATAAAATATAAAACTCAATCACGGAGGAACAGTTAGCCGACGTCTTCGTCATGGGAAGCCGCGCCTCATACATATTGCACTACATATCTTCTAATAATGTTGTAAAAAAGCGGGTTTTTATATCGTTTGCTGGCAATTAACTCTAGACGCCTGTTTAGACTTGTTGGCTCTTGTTTTATGGTATTACGAGTACTTCGGGCTGTGTCCCGCAGCGTGAGGCTTACCACGTATTGCGCATAATATCGCTGTGATTTTTTTTTGACGGATAATTACTCGCGTACTGATTTGTTTGGGGACTTAGCTTTCGCGCGATTGTGCCTTAGCACGCATTACAATATTCCACCGCGCGAGTTTTTTCGAAAAATATTGTGCGATAAAGAAAATTTATGGAGCACTTGGGAAGAAAATCGCGCGAAAGTAATTTCGCAACAAAATCAGTAAGTACGCGATATAAAATCCTTCAGAAATATAAATTGCGGCGCTGTTATTCGTAATGCATTCTAATCTATATCTTAGCACGCATGGCAATTTATCACCGCGCATTTTTTTCCGAAAAAAAGCTGTATTGTGGAAAATGTATAAAGGTGCACGCACTTGGGAAAAAAATTGCGCGTGATATTTCCCTTACCAAACCAGGCCCTAGAGTCTAATACTTACATAGTTTTTCAATAGAATGTTATAAGCACGACAATGGTTGTTATTTGCCTCAATTTGGTAGTATACAAAGCAATAGCAGTGCAGTGTCATTCCAGGGGTATAACCTGTGCTAATTAAATGCATCTTTGGCGAAGAAGATCGGATCGCGCGAGGCGCCGAGTTAAGTAGCACGGGTTATACCATTGCAATGCGATTGGTTACTAGACTACCGATAGTGTGAATGGAACGACCATTACCAGTATAATAGGACTCTATTGAACAACTTAATTTACAGTATCTATTGTTTTAGGGTCACTTTTTTATTATTAATATAACATTACTTCTCAGTGTGAAGGTCTAAGGATGCAGTACCTACTTTACGTCTATTTACATCCGTTTGTTTTTAAATTTTATCTTCGTACTTGTATCTGTTTCTTCACCTTACACAAAAATAAAATAAAAACTATACATTTTAGAGACTCGGCCCCCA
This sequence comes from Yponomeuta sedellus, assembly GCA_934045075.1. Lineage (NCBI taxonomy): Eukaryota > Metazoa > Arthropoda > Insecta > Lepidoptera > Yponomeutidae > Yponomeuta > Yponomeuta sedellus. The sequence goes on along the minus strand of OW203744.1, from coordinate 9,733,599 downwards.
GAACGCGATCTAAAATCCGTCAGAAAAAAAATCACGTCGATATTATTTGTAATGCGTTCTAAGTCTTATTGCAGCTCTTGATTTCCGTTTGTTTTTAAAGTATCAATTACCCCCATCTTTATTTAATACTTAGCACGTCTCTGTAATTTCTTGAGCGTGTTCCTGCGACTCTTAGGTACCCTTAGTAATGAGACGGGAATTTAAATAGTGTTGCAATGCTGCATTGTATTTGGTTAAGGACCTAAGGTTACCGAAATAAGGTAAATTAAATCGTGTTTGCTCTAGAACACAGCGGCGGTAGCTCAGTGGGTAGAACAGTGGACTCGCAAGCAAGTATCGCAGGTTCGATCTCCAGTGCGGGCGTGTAATTGTTTAATTTCAAAGTTAAGTGCATTTGCTAATTGCTAGTCGCAATCTTCTTCTTCTTCAGGCTATATTAGTCCACTGCTGGTCATAGCCCTCCCCTAATGAGCGCTATAGCGCAACGTTGTGCTAGTCGCAATACCACACGCTAACTGTGAAGGAAAACATCGTAAAGAAACCCGCGTCTTGGTTGGCTCCGCGCATATTGACTAGTCTTTCCTGCGGGCTAGGCCGACTAAGCTGTCTAAGCGACTAAGATGGTATAGGTGCTGGGCAAGCCTACACCATCTGTAAAAACATGTCCCAGGCACTACAGCATCCCTACACCCATGAGTAAAGATGCCACTAGATGCTATATAAATCATCTCATTACGTAGATACAAAAAGGCCAATGTAAAGAGGTTCTAGAATTTTTTTTTTTCTAGGAGTTCGATTGTGTTTGTGTTTCCGAGAATGGGACTCATGTTGCAATCAATTAAAGATATCAAGGTCTGCGTAAACATACAAAGGGTAAGTTCTTGGTAACTACAAAAATTGTGTCTATTTTCAAGCTACCTTTAAGCTTCTTCTTCTTCTTTTCGTGTCAGCGATTCGACCAGTTGATATTTTTCCTGCCCAATACTTGGCTACTGCAATTGCAGCAGCGTTGGCCTCTGTTAGGTCCTCCAGTGTGCAGGTGTAAGGGCACAATGGGCATTGGAGCAGGTGCACCATTGATTGCGATGAGGCTCCACAATCACATTGCTCCTCCGTTGGTGCAATATAACCACATCTGCTTAGGTTTTGTCTGCAGCGACCTTTAAGATAATCTAAGCGGCATGCGTGGAATTTATAGCCTTGAATAGATTTTTAAATTGTCCTTAGCACGGGTAAGTGCATTAAAAAAATTAATATCTGGCTACAGCGATATCATTCCGATGTAAAACCAAACTACAAAGTAGGTACTCGGGGCTGCAAGTGATGCAAATTACTTCAGCCAGATGTCGCTGCCTGTACGTAATACAGAGAATAGTGTAAAGAGGTTCGAAATTTCACTGATGCCGGTGAGTCGCCCATTATCTCAGTTGGAAAAAGCGCTGGCACGGATAGCCAGAGGCCGCGGGTTCAAATCCCGGCAAGGGTGGAATTTTTAGCCTCTAAATAGGTTTTTGAATTGTTCTTAGCACGGGTTAGTGCATTAAAAAAATTAATATAATAATATAAACTTGCTCCGCGAAATAGAGCTTTATGCTATGTGTGAATAATGGTCTTATTACATAAGCAATCAGTTTTATGAATTAATGAATAAGCATTGGATACCTACATGCTCGATTTGATATGCAGAAACGGTAAACGGAGCACACGCTTTTCCTGTGCTTTTTTGCCTTGACTCGGCGTGGGAAATGTTTTTCACCTACTTACATCTCCAATTGACTGGTTCAAACTTGCCTTTCGCTTTTTGTCTCCTTAAACAGTCTTAGTGGACTCGGGCCAAGTTCGCCATCCGAGTAAACTAAAGCTTCTGATTGGCTATTTTAGTGTTGTCACGAAACACCGTCCAATCAGAAGCATTAGTTTACTCGGGTGGGGGACTCGGTCCGAGCGTACTAAAACCGTGAAAACCTGGCTTTATGTAAAATCATCATTGAACTTGCTTCTTAAAAATTATCTTGACTTGAGTTTTCAAACATAGTGAAGTGGAATAAGCTTAGAAAAACTCTGACGGGGTTTATATTTAGGTATATAAAAACGCGATTCCTTTAAAGCACTCCTTAGAGTCGGTTTACTTAATCTATGGTTCCATTTGTAACGGTTTAAACCTTTTAACAACGTTTTTATGATTACACTATTTTTATTTTTAATGGACTAACCCGTGCTAAGGAACAAATTTAAAATTTTAAGCCTCTAAATAGGTTTTTAAACGTTTTTATGTTTATTCCACGCTGTTAAATTTTCAATGTAATTTTAAAATTACGTCTTCCATTCTTTTGCAACTTTTTTCCGTCTGCTGTTCATTTGTATTCATCACTTACTACTCCATTTTTTTTTTCAATAACACTATTAATTTTTAAATTGTTTAGATAAAAATGATTCGAATCGTCGTTATCAACCCTTGAATGTCCCCACTGCTGGGGCACGGGTCTCTTTCTGCATCGCAGGAATAAAGGAATAAAGTAGGAAATATTTTGCAGGGTAAAAAATATTTTAGATAACAATCTGATTAGAGAACTTAAAAAACTGCGGACTAAAAATATTAAAATATGTTTAATAGTTTTTTCATTCATGTACCTAATAATAATATCATAATTTTATTCCCAATCCGCCGTTGCTATTATATTACGAAGAGTCTGTCTTTGAATTGCGCATCGAGTTCTAGATTCCAAAAATCAAATCTCAAAATACTTCTTTAACATAAATGGCAATGAAATCAGAACAAAAATGCAACCTCTTTGTAACCTGACCTCCTTTTAACTACCTACAATTTGAGCACATATCATCACTGAAATTACTAAGCTGTCATAGAAGAGGCGGCTATTCTATCAAGTACTTCTAATGCCGGTTGCCGATTGGCTAATGACCACTTACTGGACTGACCAATAGCGTTCTAGTTTCGAAATCCAGTTTGTTCTAGTTTCTGTAGTTGACTTTTTTGCTAGAAAAGGTTTAATTAATTTTGTGTAGAGATTTTTTGTGATATTCTTAAGTGTGGTGTTAATTAATAACGGATGTTAACAGCGGGCCCATTCGTTTTAGTCTAAGATAGTATCTAATAGTGTTTTTGTGTATTGTTGAGTTATTTATAATGTCTGGTGATTTATCCTCGTTTTATGATTAAAGTTACTACTTAACAAGTTTACAAACGATACACGCGAGAGAAGATACACGAAACGCGGTTCAAAAAATCTGTAACTTGTATAAAAATGCGCACTGTGTGCCAAAAGGGTATTTTATTTTGATGACAATAATGTCTGCAATTAAAGTCAGTACAATGCAAGAGTTCTGTTTTAAAATAGTTATGTAAACTCAGTTAAATAAAGACTTTGAAAAGACTAAGTCTGGAGGTTTTTTTGCCCATTTTTTCTCCAGAATGATCTAAATTTTAAAATTGACACCTTGTTTATCTTATAACTTGCATTGGGTAGCATTTTCTGTGCTACTTTCAATAAAACATTGTTTATTTTAATTTGGAAGCTGCTAATGAAAAACTCGGAAATCACCTCTTGTCTTAATTTAGCTTAGCTCGTAACAATAGTATATTTCATTACAAGTGCGGAAAGGCTGTCATCAAAGAGTTCCGACAAATGTCTACCCGAGCCGAGGCGCAGCCGAAGGCGAGGGTTGACAGTCGGAACAAGTTGCAATGACGGTTCCGCACGTGTACTGAACGACTATTTTTAATACAGTTGCGAAAAAAATAAGCAATTTAATAAATAATAATTGTTTGGAAAATCTTTACACCTACTCAATAATTTATTGCACGCCACAAGTATATATACAGATGACATTACTAAAAATCGATGAATTATTAGACGAGACAACATAAAAAACCTATTAAAGAGTTTCCCAGCGTTCAACATCACCTGCTACTGCTACTGAAACAATTAACCAACGTGTAAGCAACAAAACGAATTTAACACTCATTGAGCATATAATTCATTAGCACCTCACATTTTACAAGTTTTCATTGAAATTCCAATCGTAACTCGCAAGAAACAGAGCTGGTTTTCACTTAGAGGTCTCACATGGGTGCCTTATGGCTACAAAGTGAGATAACTTTTTAATAAGACTTTTTATTTTTATATAATTATAAGGCGTGAAAACGTTTCACGGTTCGTGATGGAGTGATTATGCCTTTGGCTTGTTTGTTTAAAGACTCTAGTTTATTATAAAAACAGTTGTCCAGTCCAACGTTAGAAGCTAGGAAAATAATGTCTTTAAACAGAGCATGTAATCAAGGTTGCAATTTTTTTTGCTGTCCAGTGAATTGTTCTCTATCGGTGTAGACAACTGCACATTTTGCAATTTGACAGCACAGCCATTTTTAAGTTGTTTTGTTCATTCAATGTTTTATATTATTCGGCTTTGTATTGTTTCATAGTGAATATTCTCTGAATAAAATTCGACCCACACATTTGTGAATATAGCCATGTACTTTACAGATGCATTTTTTTTCGATTCTTTGTAACTTGTGCCCTTTTACCTCCGAAGGTAATAATAAATAAATAATCATGAACATATTACACAGATCTCGTTAGCCCTATACTAAGTAGGTACAACTAAATGACTTGTGTGTTAACTCGACGATAGATTTAATACAATAAATACTTACATAGATAACATCCAAGACCCGAGACAAACTAGAAAGGTTCGTTTCCTAGTTTGACCCGGCCGGGGATCGAACCCGAGACCTTCGGCTTTGCAGTCAGCGTGCCAAACCGCTGCACCACCGAGGCCTCCAAAGGTGCGATATAACTATGCATTTTAGGTATTCAGGCCACCCAAACTACAAAAGAATGGTATCATGTTCATCACCGGCACCAGTCTGTGTAGTACGATGCGCTAAACTGTCAAAATATGATACTTAATATCGGACTGGAAAGTCTCGACTTTCGACAGTTAAAACGCGCGACTAGCGTCGTTGCATTACCAAGGCTGGCTCTAAAATTGCAAATGTTAGCAAAAAACTTAAATAAATGTGTGAAATTTTTAGCCTCTAAATAGGTTTTCAATATTGTCCTTAGCACGGGTTAGTGCATTTAAAAAGAATATAGTCATGTCGGTACAGCGACATCATTCCGTTGTAAAACCTAACTGCAAAGTAGGTACTCGGGGCTGCAAGTGATGCAAATTACTTCAGCCAGATGTTGGTGCCCGTACATAATACAGAGAGTATTGTAAAGAGGTTCGAAATTTCACTGATGTCACTCAGTTGGGAGAGCGCCGGCACGGTTAGCCAGAGGTCGCGGGTTGGAGTCCCGGCATGGGTGGAATTTTCAGCCTTTAAAAGGATACTTATAACTTAAATAAAATAAAGTAAATAATGTGCGTATGAATGTTGAGCAGAAAGAAACTCACCGAATAACGTAATAATAACCTCCACACAACACAATCACTTGACCTGATCCCAAACTAGGATACCCTGTACTACAGTATCCAGGCTCTCTGTTTGACAGTAATTTCACGTCACAAGCGTGAAATTGCTGTCAAACAGAGGCCTCCAGTGGGATCGAACCGACGACCTCAGTCTTGGTCCCCAAGCGCCTTAACGGCTAGACCAGCGAGGCAGTCACGAGGAAAAGACTGCACGTGTGTAAATACTGATGTGACGTCGACTGTCCATGCGTGTAAAGTGCGATGTGCCGTCAACAGTACGAAAGACCAACAAAGTAACGGGTCAAGTAGGCGCGCATTGCCTAACAACGTTCCCGAAGCTTAATAACCGAGTACGCGGCAAAGGAAAGCATTTTTTCTTGCCATTTAACAAGTAATTGTGCCCTAAGCACCAGGGGTCCAGCCAAGCGTGAACTTCCGCGTTTCTTCCCCTGACCCCCGCATGGGACAGACAGAGGTTCTCACATGAACCGCTCAATCATTAATTGTACACTCGACACCGACCCACCCTTACGCAGGTAACTCATAACATAAGAGAGCTGGAAAGAGTGCACGTTTGAAAATAACGTTGTATCGTCGACTGTATTTTAAAACGTATGACGTCACTTGATCATTAGCGTTGATTCATTTGTTTCAAGTTTGATTTTGGAACAGTTTGCCTTTTCGCCCGATATTGTTTGGTTCGGTTCGAATTTGGAACTCCGTCTACTAAGTATAGTCCAATTGTTTAGGTACTTAATAAAATGTACACAATCTTCGAAATACACACTTTATAAATCAGTCTTTACCAATTTTATCACTTTACGAAATTGAAGTAAAATGTAAATATTTTTATTTATAAAAATACTTATCAAGGTTTGACATATATTGGTACCTCATTAAATGTACTATAGGTAAGGTTGAAAAGATGACGCCTGGCAAAGCCTACTATCCTACTAGAGTGTTCATCATTACCATCAGCCATTTGAGGCCCACCGCAGGACATTTTGTTGTTACCGTAAACCCTTTATTGGGCTTAATTGTATTTTACCCTCAAATACTAAATCATTATTCTACACACTAAATATTTTCGACTTAATTAACAGATCTTATGCTGTAGTTAGCCTGGTGTATCTTTATGGTACCTAATTGTTTGAATGTTATTGTGTCCTGTGATTATAAATGTGCCAGTTGATTTTGTTTGTAACGTCCCTGCGTGTTCAGTCCTGTATGTGAGTAATTACGTTACTAAATGTATACTACCTTAACAAAGTATACTTACTTTTACCTTTATATAAGTACTTGCGACAGATGAAACATGTTTGTTCTTTGATTTTATGTTAAAAGTTTTAAAAGGCACTAGTTTTTCGCCTGAAAACGAAATCTAAGATAAGATACCTCTTCCTAGAATTAAGTAACGCTGGGTTGTAGTGATTAATTATTTATGTTAGTAAAGCAGTTTAAAAATCAATCAAATCAATCAAACCCTTTTTCAAGCTAAACTCTCTTACTAATAAACACCATATAAGCCTTGTATAGTTACAGTGTTTTGTTCACGTCATTTGAATGTGATTTTCAGTTGGAAGAAAAGAGACAAAACACTGCATAGTTATACAATACTTACACCAAGTTTATTAGTAAGGCTGTTACTCTATTCATTTATGCGTTACCATGGCAACAAGAATCGTATAAGTGAATTCTGGAACGGTACGAAGTTCGCCGGGACAAACAATAAACAAAGTTGATTAAATATTCCAATTTCAAAAAAGTTCTGAAATACACATTCGTTTGCTTTGTCTGCCAAATTTATGGACTAGAAAAAACAAATAACTTTAGTACTACGAAGAGCTCGAAGCCTAGCGGAGCCGAGTGATTGGAATCAATCACTTGAGTTAATCAACAATAGGCGCGGTCAGATGCAGGATGGGTGATCGTCCCGTGAATAGCGCTACTGGCATTTTTTCAAGGCGTGTCCGTACTTCGCAAGGCTCGCTAAGCCGTTGGTGCCGGCTGTCTTATAATGGCAGTCGATAAATGATGTCTGAGGCCTTATGGGCGGATTAATAACTTCTGATAATAGGGCCCGCCACTGTCTTACAATACTCCACCAACCCGGACTTATGGCCCCTGTTGTGGAGTATGGCCTAACCTCCCTGCGATGCAGATATAGTACCTACATATCATAGTACATATATTTCATTCGTTTCGTTTTCAATCTGACTTGTTTTGAATAATTTCTTAAACTGACACGAATTTAAATTTAGGACACATACGGCTGGCCTCAAATCGTAACCCAATGACTCCTCCAACCCGTTTTAATTCTAAAAATCGAACACTAGCAGACCGTTAAATGAGCGTCGATTGATGGCCGAAAATCGCCTGTTCAATTTCCTGTGTGTCGCTGACTATTAAGAAAAAAAAATTAAAAAAACAACAGCTTTGCCTCCATTTCTTCGGGGTCATAGCACCCAACAGGAAGCTACGTCACGGGTCGCCAGCGCCGCTTACAAAACCGACCAAGTTACACTCAAGGTGCCTGATACTTTATTTTCTAAGAAGCAAAGTCTATTTTAGCTTGCAAAAACTGCAGCCGAGAACTTTGGCGTAATCGCCACGGTTCTCTAGGAAAAAATTAAGCTAAAAGTGTTTTAACCATAAATTCAATCGAAAATGTACGATGCACGGACGCTTTATGAATATTTCGTGCGTATTTTTGCCGTTTCGTTTTTTTCTTGGAAATAATTGACCATAGACACATCGCGTTGCACTAGGTACATACTAATATGCCTAGTTCTGGAGCTTTTTATCCGACTGGTAAAGCAAAAGAGCGCTCACATATTTAACACTTTCGCGACTTGTACACATAGAATATTTTCGGGGCTTAATTGCGTAGTTGCGAGAAGACTGATGGCTGGCACCCGTTTGCATCTTCGGCTGATGAGGTTTCAGACTACCCTCAATCAGCCATCGTGACCACGATGGCTGTAACATCGTCGAAACGTCGTGGTAAAATAGCAATAAATTACTACGCGATTAAGCCCCGAAAATATTCTAACAAAAGAGGGCTATATTTTTTTGGATTTCGGATTGGATTTCCGCAAAGTAACGCCTGATTCCATACAAAGGTACATGCCCGCACTAGGAATCGAACCATCTCTCGCTTCCGAGCCCAATCTTCTACCCACTGGGCTATGGCTACCACGGCAAGTCTAGCAACAACTATATACCTAGACCGAACCAGATAACATGTGCACGACGGTAGAACGAAAATGCACGGGTCACTGAGTCTACCTCTCACCTACTAACTGTACCAAGCTTTAATTAACGACCTCTCTAGTCGCTCATTACACTGGGCTTTGCGAGAAGCACCGCTGGTAGCAGAAGCGGTGGTAGTCGAGTGAGTAGAACAGTGGATCCGCAAGCGGGAGACCCAGGTTCGATACCCAGTGCGGGCATGTACCAATGACTTCGTTTTATTTCAAAGTTACGTCCATTTGCGAAATTGTAGTGATGCCGGTGAGTCGCCCATTAGCTCAGTTGGGAAGAGCGCTGGCACGGATAGCCAGAGGTTGCGGGTTCGAATCCCGGCGTGGATGGAATTTTTAGCCTCTAAATAAGTTTTTAAAATTGTCCTTAGCAGGGGTTAGTGCATTAAAAAGAATATAATGATGTATATTTGTGAAGTTATAGTAGCCATACCAGTCGCTAAGAATGAAGTATGGCCTAACCTTCCTGCGATGTAGGAAGAGACCCGTGCCCCAGCAGTGGGGACGTACAAGGGTTGATAACGAAGAATGAAGGAAAACATTGTCAGGAAACCCTAGTATCTGAGAGTTAGGATTCCTAGGCGCTTGCTACGTATAATGGCCAACGATGAGGCTAAATGCGGAAATCTCAGGTCTACCTAACTGTACATGGAATAAAATATTAAGTCTAACCGGAATCCGATCTCACGCGTCCTCGCCGTATAATCGACTGCCCTTTACATTTAAATTGACTTTAAACGTAGTTTAGTACAGTGCACGCCTGTAAAGGTTGATGTGCTGTCGTCTGTACCTACCATTGCGATATGATAAGAAATGTTACATTGCTAAACGAGGGTCGAAAGAATGAATACCCGAGGTATTTAGACGCCCGAGCGCAGCGGGGGCGGCTATAGTCCGAGTAGGAATTGATTCTTTTAGCCGTGTTAAACAGTCTACTTTTCATTTCGAATATGAGGAAAATAAAAAATAATTTTCAATATTCAAATCTTAGCATAAAAGATTATTACCTATTTTTTTAATTCCGTCACAGATACATATAACAGATTAGTATCCCTCCAATGATTATCGATTTTTTAAATTTTAAATATAGAACTCAACGCGTAATTGTTGCGGCTTATCCCACTCAAAGAATTTTGCGCTAAGTTTACACTGGCTGGTTAGAAACTCACATGGCCGCAGCATTTATGTAATTAGTTTTTTTTTACATAAAACTCACTCACAGCTGACAGTAGTTCTATTTTTAAAGTTCATTCCGGCCCTGAGGTGGGAAGTAATTTGAATGAGTGTTTCCCTCTCTATGGCAGCTTTTTACCACCCAATAATCAGATTCAAACCACACTACTTTCCGAGTATGAAAAAAATATTAATATATCTAGACTCCTTTTATTTCCTGTAGATTTCTGAAAGAATTCAACCCGATCTGGCCGCGATAACAATAAATTTTAATTGTTCTTTTTAAGGTCATTTACTGATAGGTTAAGTTATGTCCATATACAGGGTGTCTCATTCAAATCGGTCAGTATGGGAAAGTCTGAAACTATAAGACATAAGAAGATCTGTTCTGAGGAACCATGTCATCGATTTTAATAACAAGAAAAACTGCATTCATCTATTTTAAAAACATCTGTACTCCGTTCAGGAATCAAACCCGGTTGTTTTGAAAAAAAAAACCTACACTATTTCTATTTATATATCGATTGTGTAGGTCTTAAGCAGTAAATGTATGTATGAAACATGATGTCTTAAATGAATAAAATGCATTGTTTTCACATACTTTATATTATTTTAGTAGGTGCTCGGAGTGACCGCCGCCTTTTTCAATACAATATTCAACACGTTTAGGTAACGATCTTACGTTTGCATTTTGTATCTTCATTTGGTGAATTTGCGTCAAAATGTCTCTATGGCCACTTATAGGTCTTCAACGGTGTCATAGCTTGTTTTTTACACTTCATCCTTAACGTAACCCCATAAGAAATAGTCCAGAGGCGTTAAATCGGGTGACCTTGCGGGGCCATTTGGTAGGGCCGTTCGTACCGATCCATTTTTGTGGAAAGTTCTCATTTAAAAAGTCTCTAGCTATGCGACTATTGTGAGCCGGTGCTCCGTCTTGTTGAAAATACAGTTTTTCTCTTACTTCTACCGACATTTCTCGTAGGGGCTCTAAAAGATCTTCTAAGATTGCAAGGTACTTGAATCTATCCAAATGTCCATCATAAATTTTCAAACATGAGTTATGTATTTATTATGAAGTAGGCCGACCCAGCAGTTGAATGAGAATCTAACTTGACGGCGTCCTTCGTGCATTCTTAAAGGATTTTCTCGACTCCAATAGTGATGATTTTTACGATTGTACTTTCCGTTGTAGGAAAATTGCGTTTCATCAGAAAATATTACGTACTTTAAAAAATGTCTGTCTAAATCCATTACTTCTTTTATCCAATTGCAAAATTCAAGTCGTCTAATATCATCACCTGCATGTAAGGCCTGCACCTAATGTCCATTTTTGTAGCACTTGTATTTGTATTTCTAAAGGGTTCTATGAATAGTCGGACGTGAAATTTCAGGAATATCACGACTTGCATCACGGATTGAGGTAGCTGGTGTTGCTTCAAAATAGGTTAAAACGTTATTTTCATCACATTTCTTTTGTTTTATTTTTTTTGGCTTTTTAAAACTTCCGTGGGTCTTTAAATTATGAACAATTTTAATGAATAGCTTACGAGTAGGTATAATACGTGTCGGATATTTAATATGGTACCAATGTAGTGCACGGGAACAATTTCTGTCATTTTTAAAGTAAGCTTCCAACAATTCCAACAGCTCAGTGTTTTTAAAACGCATTTTGTCAACCAAACAACGATACACACAAAAATATCCTAAGCAAAATTTTACGTTCCCGCCAAAGCATTGACACTGCAATATTTTTTTTCTTTTTTTATTGCTATTCGGCCAGTCGCACTAAAACGTTCCATTTTCAAATGAGGTTTATCACGTCTCTGTATCTACATACTTTTTTTAAGTGGGCTTTTCAATTGATTGTTAGTGTTTGATTAATAGAAGTTTTTTTTTTCTTCAAAACAAACGGGTTCGATTCCCGAACGGAGTACAGATTTTTTTTAAATGTATAAATGCAGTTTTTCTTGTTATTAAAATCGATGACATGGTTCCTCAGAACAGATCTTCGTATGTCTTATAGTTTCAGACTTTCCCATATTGACCGATTTGAATGAGACACCCTGTATTGTGAAACAATTCATAATGAAACATATCTGTTGCCCCATTGTCAAATAATGTGTTAGCTGTTGGCAACATTTGCCCTTCAATTAAAAAAACAGCGTTGTTCAATTCAATTACTAGCATGAGCTTAACTTCTGTCTTCACAAATACGAATTGCTGTAGCTACATTTTCACACACATACCTCTATGGTCAATAACGCAAGATAAAAAAAACAGCATTTCCATCGCATGCTTTCTTCGAATATTCTTCCATCACCATCATATCAAATCCATAAATGCGTAACATGCTCGCAGCCTATCTTCCCATGTCTTAACTGAATATTTATGATTGAATCTAGTGTTATATCTGGTCATTCAACAAGTCTATCAAAAGTATGGAGCTAGGGGTCTTAATATAATATCATAGTTGGACCAGGCATGAAAAAGTCAGGCTCGCCAATCCGATGCCACTGCATCGATTTAATCGATCCCGCATAATCGAGTAATTCGATTTTTTCCGCCTATTAATTGCTTGGTAGCTTCCGTGTTGATAGAGCTGGTTTTTTCGTCGATTATCGTTAATTATACCTACACATCGGTTCTAATGATCGACGGTTCATTGAATTAATTGCGCTGGGTCAGAGCAAGCGGTTTTAGTTTCAGACATTAATTATTTATACTCATTTCTTGCGAACGCGGAAAAAGTGAATTCCTTGGGGGCAAGTGGTTTTCTGTGAGAACTCAGTCCGAGTTTCAGTACACGACGACTAAGCACGAATTGTACCTCAAAATTATCATTTTAGTGAAAATGTTGTCGAACATTCTATATAGAGTCGCATAAAAGTAACTGTAAAAAACTTTAATTTGCTACTTATTCTCTTAAAGTTTTATTATATTTTTTTACTAAGAACAATATTTCGCCTAAAGATCGCGTGAAAATAGATGCCTATTATTTAGTAGAAATATTATTTATCGTAATGATAGCACATTTTTTAAAAGGTCACACAATAAAATACAATAACAAAACAGATGTTCCCATCCTTCAAAACTCTCGGACGAGTCATCGACCCTCACAAATTCTACGATTCCAAACAAAATGACTGGGACAAAATGACACACCACGCGACGGACAAATGACATAATTGTCAAAATAGTCAACTGCGCTGTCATTTGCACGTGACAGCATGCTGTGATGGAGACGGAAATACATCATCGAGCTGAGAGAGCAAGAGACAACGAATGGCGCGTCAGTGTCAATTATAGGCGGGAAAACGGAATTAGAGAGCGCGCGCTGCGGTTTCAAATTTGGAACCGTTTTGTTTTAAATCGATAAATCGATCGATTCTGTGGTCGAGCTCTCGATTGCGTGTGGTCGCGATTTGGGCCTGAGCTTTCTCTAGAAAAAAGAACACAATTTGATTATGGTTTCAGTTTTGGGGTGTGATTAGGTAATTGTATGGAATTAGCGGAGGTTATGGTTGTTTGTCGTGTCAATTGAGGGTCAACGAACTGACGAGATGACTGACGCGTTTTGTGAATGAATGATGAATGTCGATTGACTGACGCCCCTTCTCGTTCGTTGCGTCACTATGGTCTCAAATTCGAGTTTAGTTATTTTTTTAAATAAATATTTGTGTTTATATCAGACAACGTCAAGAAAAATCTTGAAACTACATAAAACCACAAGGTTCAAAAACGAAAAACATGTGAAATTGAACAGAAAATTAGTCAGAAGACAGATTTTTACGAGTATTTTTAGGTAAAGAGTCAAATGATAAATCTTAAATTACTTACTGTATTTTTAGAGGGAAGGTACCTGTAAGTAAAATAATGTTACATTAAGAATCCTTTACCAGACAAAAATACTCTCGATCACAGATAAGCGAGCAGTTTTACCTGGAACCCCAGTTCAAACTAGTTTTTGCCAGAAAATTTCGAGTTAAATTCACTTCTTTTCTTCTACATTTATCCAAATGACCTCTGCCCCACGACAGAACTCAATAAAAAAACTCTTTCAAATAAAGATCGCACCAGTATTAAATAAATATAGGGCCCACGATTTTTATGACCATATTTATTAGCGAGCGGTATAAGCAATCGTAATATTTGCAGGACGTGCCTCAAACCCTTTCAACGCTTGACTTAATCCGCTCTTGCAATCTGGTGGACCTTCAATCAGAGCATATTATTATGCGCAGAGAGTTAGCCAGTTACACCATTAAGAGACCCCATAATTCTTGAATGGTTTGTTTTGGTGGCTCCGGTCTGAATACTGATATAAAGAAATCAAAGGTCTTTAGAAGTGGAGTGGCGATAAGATTCAGGATACCCGTCCAAATACTGGTGATCTCAGTGTCCACAATCAATTCAAAAGAACCTGAGCGACCAGAGAATGATTAAGTGTGTGGTGTTGGCATAATTATAAGGTACGGGAAAGAGGTTGGCACTTTTCGACCGATGTGGGTGTTCGAAATATGAAATTGTGAGTCGGCGTGACAATATTTGCCCGCTTTTCTTTTTTTGTCCGAATTTAATATGGTTTGCGATTCATTCATTCTTTTTTCCGCACAAACAAATGGCAGATATATTTTTTGTGAGGTATTTAACGACTTTTTCCACAATCTGAATGAGGATTTTATTATACTAAATAAGGACTGCCTCTACTGAGGTTATATCGTGGAGGTTAGAAAACTAAACCTCTGCTTGCCCTTATAGACGCACATAGCTAGATAGTATAATATATCTTTTGTACACAGAAATTACAGCAACAGAAACTGTATAAAAATATATTAAAATTGACGGCCTTCTTACTAAAAGCAATTACTTCCAGGCAACCATAGTAAACTGAAATAGTTTTTATTCATAAAAATGTTTCAAGCAGATTCGTTGGTACTGTACCGATTAATAATAAATATTCAACTAGTTTAACAGCCTGCCAAACGTTGACACTTTCATATCACAACAGCAGGTTACAAGTAAGCGAAAAAAATCCACTGAACGCGTTCATTATAAAGTGATAAATAAAATTAGCCCCAGTTCACATCTCGTTTTGGATAAAATTGTTCCAGAAGGTCGACACAGAACATCACTAATGTCAACTTATAAAATACTACTACAACACAACGACCTCTATGGCGTAGCGCTAGCGCATCTGTCTACCATGCAAGAGGTCCCGGGTTCGAATCCCGGCTGGGGACAAACAAAACCCCAGGTCTTTGAGGTTTACATGTTTGTGATGTCGTTGGTATCCTAGTGTAGGGCAAGAAGCAATGTATGTACCTGTATGTAAATTTTATGTTACAACTAAACGAGCATTAGATAAAAATCTAGTAAATAAAATTAAAATTAAATGCATTCATTACTGGTTCCGAATCATAGAAAGACTTTGTAGACTTTTAGTCCGGATCTACTTACGGGTGTTGTTATATCGGAAGAATCCGACCAGGTTTCACTCCGATTCGCAGAGCTATAGCACATAGAAAGATTTTTAGTCCGGATCTACTTACGGGTGTTGTTATATCGGAAGAGTCCGACCAGGTTTCGCTCCGATTCGCAGAGCTATTGCACATAGAAAGACTTTTATGACACAAATTAATTGTTATAGGCAATAGCATATTTTAGGTTAAGAAAATGTCTATTGTCCTGTTTGCCTCATAAAGAGAAAAAATAATTACATATACGAGTATTATATAAAAAATAAAGGCGGAACAATATATCATTCCATTCAACGAATTTGTCGTGATTGAGTAAAAAACTTTCATAGAAACATTCAGATTTATAATCATGATACTATGTACCTACGTTTTTAATTATTTTGTATTTGTTGTTTAATATGATAGACGGCACTGTATGTGATTATAATTATACGTAAGATAATTATAATTAGATTCGAGTATTTTACAATGAAGCATCATACATTTAAGATAAAGGACATTTTCACTTAACGATAAAAATATCCAAAAACATCCAAACAACCATGTTTTTTTACCTTATAAGAAAGCCATTACCTTCCACGCTTTACTATTAAATGATACTTCTGTATGAATTAGCCTGCTGCGCAAGCGCATACTAAATGCGGCCGTCTGATTAGTGTCCGCGCACCTTTACAACGGTCTGACACTGCCGTAAATATACTCCGGTTAACGCTTAATAAAGTATTTATCATAATCACGTTAAATTGAACATGAAAAATGTTACATGGAGGTGTTAATTTTGAAAAGAAATTCTTCGGTGACACGGAAATTTAGTTGCGGATATTTTTTTCCTTGTTGTAAAGACAGAGCGTTTGAGAAAGTTGATTCATGAATGAATTATTCTCTGTCTCTCTCTCTTTCTAAGAGACGTATTTAGGCTGGCACATGTTAATACATCCTTCATGGGGTATTGTAACAGTTTCTTTAATAAAATCCCTGAAGATATTAAGCTTGCCTGAAACGCGGTTAAAAAATGTGTTAAGTAGATACACTTTGTGCCAAAAGGGCTACTATAACATAAATGATTATTTAGATGACAATGATGTCTGGATTAATAGCCAGTACAATGCATGAGTTCTATGTTTTTAAATAATTATGTAAACTCTATTAATTAAGGACTTTGAAAAGACTAATTTAGAGATTTTTGTCCGTTTTTTCTCCAAAATTATCTAGATTTTGAAATGGACATCTTTGTGGATGGACATGTTTGAATTGTAACGTTCATTAAGCCGCAGTTTCTGCGCTACTTTGAATAAAACTTTTTTATTTCATTTCATCTGGTACCCTGCGATAGTTCCATAACTCTATCGATAGTTCTTTACCATGACAATCATCATTCTCTCATCATTAACTTAATTCCGTAGTAATATTTCCTTGAATTTTTGGCAAAATTGTCCGACTAGGAAAAGTATACCGGTGAGTCTGGAGTCCAATCCCTACGGGCTATGTTATATGACTACATTAGCACCCCACTTACACACTTACTAGACTCCCGTTATCGCCGCGGCGGGCTCTCCCGCGGCTGAATGTTAAACACCAAGCGGCAGCTTTGACTGCGACAGGGTACTACAAGAGACAGCCAGGGACTACACCGCGTGCATTAAAGTCTACACTGCATCCAAAAATTTGTCTTTTTATGTAAACAAACGACTCACCGTAAGATAAATATCCCTTCCCTATATAATCACACACAAAACCTAGCTAGTGGATAATCATTGTATCATTTGAGTGATTACATCACATGCTTTACCAATATTTTTGCAATAAAACGTCCTTTTTATCGTAAAACTAATAGTAAAACTTATACTTAACTAACCTCAAACTTACAAGTGGCATTTACTATTACTCTGTCTTATCTTTGGTAGTTAAGACTTGATGTTTTTTCATATCGATAAAAAATTGAGTTCAAAGAACGTGTGATTAACAAAATTCTAACAAAAATTGTTTGCTAATAAAGCATCTGCTATATTTGCGGCTATTGTTCTGTGTTACCTTTTGTTTTAAATAATTTTTGAAAACACTTTTAGTGTTTGTAATCAAATTTCTAATATTCATTGAGGTAGTGCCTATAGAACCCTACAGGGATGCCTACAGGGTCCATAATGGTACTTATAACAATATCAACACCTTGTGAACTTATGGTTGCAATAAATGGTGATGATAATGAGAAACACTATTTGACTATGCGATTTATCACCATCAAAACCGCCGATCAATGCGCGAAACAAACAGTTTGTTATTTTCACGAGTTAGCACTAAGTGCAGCCCGGGCACGGCTCATATTTAATTCATACGCTCAGATACTAACGTCTCAATTCGGTATTCTAAGTGGATAGATGAGGGTAGACGGAAAATTCGCAGTCACGACTCGGGGCACGGCCGTGTCACAAATATGAAGGCGCAGATGGGCAGATAGGAAATTTAATTTACGTCGGTAAATCAGTTTACGTTATTAAACCCGTTTATGTATAGCTAAGGAAAATATTTAAGAAGCTACACTATCTATTATTATTATTTGTATCACCCCTAAGCTATAAAAAAAATTTCTTAAGGCGTATTGGGATGTTATTTAGCGCCGGCAAAGGAATAAAAATAAAAACTTGATTTATAATACGTTTTTACAAAAAAAAATTTTACTATTGAAATTCTTTGAGACCCGTGCCCAGCAGTGGGGGCATAAAAGGGTTGATATCGATATCGATCGATCGATTGAAATTCTTTATTGCATAAAAGTTTTGCACATAGGCGAGATTAATGCTACTTAGCACTTTCTACCAGCTAATCTAAATTTTTGAGACAAGATTAGCAAATTTCATAAATCTTTGCCACTATGACAACAGCACCCTAAAGTTCCCTAACTGTACTTTTGCATCATATAATCATATTACCACAGTTGGGTAAAAATTACGAAAAATATAAAACGCATATTGTGAGTTTAAGACCATTAGATTCAATGAATCCCAAAATGGTCCTTCTATATTTTAAATTCTGTAGCAATATTAGATGTAGTTTGCCGGAGACAAAAAGATGAGTGATTTATTGAATCGTGTAGCGAGGCTTATCGGTTTGGAAATTTATTTTAATTTTTGTCTCTGTCATTATAAGACGGACTACAGTACAAAGTATATTTCAGGTACGATAATGTGAAGTACGTGGAACCCAGTAAGTGACGGTTTTTGCTCACCTGAGTAGGCTCATATGGCTTACATAGCTCGCTCAATTCCACTTCAGCTTACTAGTTGGCAGCTCTAGTATCGGAACTTTTGTTTCTGGAGCAGAAACGGTCGACCCAAGCGGAGATGGCGGGAGGACTTTACGACCTTTTGCCTGGCTGGCAGGCGATGACCATGAACAGGGAGGAGTGGAAAGCGTATACAATAATTATACAATGCCTTTACTTGTCAAATATGGATAATTACATATCCTATTTCTATGTTATGTTATGTTATGTGCGTCCTACCTGTGGTGACCTAAGGAGCCGAGACATGAACACTCATGAAAGGGCTAGTCCACCAGTTCAGCCGCTCAGCGAGCTGTTGAGAGAGCTATGCTCGGAGTTTCTCTGAAGGATAGGATTTGTAATGAATGCATCCAACAGAGAACCAAATTTATCGAGATAGCTCAGAGAATCAGCAAGCTGAAGTGGCAGTGAGATGGCCATATCTCGCGAAGAACCGACAACCGTTGGAGTAAACGTGTTCTTGAGTGGAGATCGCAAATAAAACTCGATGGATTGAGAACACTTTATTGCATATCAAAAGAAACACCCATTCTTCTTAACTAAAAAGCACAGACGGTGGTATTCTCACTAAAAGTGATCTCTTCCGGAAAACCTCACGTATCTGTACTAATCTTAAATAAGCTCCTCATTTTTGTTGTTGTTAATGAGCTTAGCTCGATTATTTGCCTGCAAATTACTATTTTATATATGTAGCTTTAATCACCTGAACAAAACAAACATCCTTACACTAATTTTAGCATATTATGTCATCCGATACAGACTCAGACAGCGTTGCGTGTACAAAAGACATCAACGCGTTGTCTTGCGCTTTCAACAGCCTACGACGGGTCGTATCTTCTTTCGGCATATGTTTCTCCACTATTGGACTATTAATTTAATTTATAATTTAAACTATGAGTATTCCGTATGCTAGAGTAATTAATTTTAAACGAACAGCAACCCATTTTAAATGCTATTACTGAAAACAAACAATTCATTCTTTGTTTTGTAAACATACCTCAACGCTTGTTAAACACAAAGGCCTAATTTATGTCTAAGTACGGGAATCTCAGGTCTACGTGTCCTATTTCAGACCTACTAGTCTCGAACCAGTCCATGACAAAAACACACAAAAAAGAGTCTACCCTTTATCCACTACTTATATGACTACCTGACAGTGTAATCGCCCAGCGGAGAGTGTGCTTGTTTTAAAAATAACGATAATTTTCTTTGTTGATTTGTACTGTGTTATATTAACATGGTTATAAGACTATTATTAACACAAATATTATAAATAAATAAATATTCATGGACATATTACACAGATCTCGCTAGCCCTATACTAAGTACAACTAAATGACTTGTGTTATAGGTGCTAACTCGACTATAAATTAAATACAATAAATACATGGATAACATCCAAGACCCGAGACAAACTAGAAAAGTTTGTTCCCTACTTTGACCCGGCCGGGGATCAAACTTGGGACCTTCCGTTTTACACTCACCGTGCTAAACCGCTTCGCCACCGAGGTCGACGATTATTTAAATGTAAGTAATAATTGTCTGAAATAAATAAGTTGAATTGAATTGAATTAAAATATCGTCCGTTACGGACACAAAGGCCTATGCCGATAGTGATGTAGGTTCTCAACAAGCCGACTCTCTTTGTAACGACCCCCGGCTACTCCTGTAGAACAAGAAGGCATCGACTTTGGAAAGCCAACTCGTGACCGCATGACTCGGCGGCTGGACGCGTGCGCGCGACGTGCCGCGCGCACGCGCACCGCATACGCGCCGCGCTAATGACGCACGTGTTTCAGTTGTCTTACTCACTACTAGAGCTGCGGATAGAGCCTGCAGGTTAGCTGACGACGCGAAAGACAATTGAGGAACTCTCATTACGAATTGCAAAATATAAAATAAGATACATTAAAAATAAAAATAGTTTAATCATGTGGGTATAGTGATATCGTTCCGATGCAAAACCTAAGTGCAAAGTAGGTAGTCGGGGCTATTAGTGATGCAATTTGCTTAAGCCAGATGTCGCTGCCTGTACGTAATACAGAGAATAGTGTAAAGAGGTTCGAAATTTCACTGATGCCGGTGAGTCGCCCATTGGCTCAATTGGAAGAGCGCTGGCACGGATAGCCAGAGGTTGCGGGTTCGAATTCCCGCATGGGTGAAATTTTTAGCCCCTAAATAGTTTTTTAAATTTGTCCTTAGCACGGGTTAGTGCATTAAAAATAAAAATAGTATAAGATGCAGTTTTCAAAACGAAACTTACCGCATACGCGTCGCGCTGATGACGCACGTGTTTCAGTTGTCTTACTCACTACTAGTTCAGAGCTGCGGAGCCTGAACGTTAGATGATGACGCGAAAGACAATTGAGGAACTCTCACTACAAATTGTAAAATATAAAATAAGGTACAGTCTTCAAAACGAAACTTAATACAAAAATGCCACTATGGTGCACAAAAATTCCTGGAAGATACGTAAATTGACTATCCGCAATGGACACGCGTGTTTATTGAGCCTGATTAAGCATACTCTCTCTCTTAGAGAAGAACGTGTTATATATAAAAAAAAACAATATAATCAAGCAATGTATGCTGCATTACATCGCTGAATGTGTTGGTAAGCGCAAACTTTGAGAGTAGCTGAACCGATTTCGCTAATTCTTTTTTTAGAATATTTCTTAAAGTACGAGGATGGTTCTTACGAAGGGAAAAAATAAATAAATAAAGAATCGACTGTTAGGCGGTACGAAGTTCGCTGGGTCAGCTAGTCTATAATATAAAAATGAATCGTTGAATGTGTTGGTAAGCGCAAATCTCGAGAGCAGCTGAACCGATTTCGCTGATTCTTTTTTTGCGTAATTTCTTGAAATACGAGGATGGATATATATATTTTTTAATTAAATAAAAATTTAAGAATCGACCGTTAGGCGGTATGAAATTCGCTGAGACAGCTAGTATTATATAAGAAAACAATAGAATTAACAATGAAGTACACTTTGGCAAACTGCTAATGCAAGTTATCAGCAAGCTCTGTTGCAGTTCGAATAACGATTCATAGATTTATTTTTCTCTTAACTGCTTACGCTGTAAACGTCTCATGGCAAGGTACACGTACAAGGTACAAGCCTTCTCTCAGAGAGAGAGTATTGATAAAATTACCACGTGTGCCCCCCGCTGATTGGCAATTCCAAGCGCTGCGGTATTTATATACCTCAAAATCGCTCGTAGCCCCGGCCATCTGAGCGATCATAAATGATCACGAATGTCAAGCAAAATAGGGCGCGTTCAAATCAAGGATGTGTGACCGTCTATGACTAAAGCCTGTTACATTTTGTCCGAGCGACTGCCGTCGATAGATAGCAGTCGTTAAGCTATGTAATAGGCCTTGGGGCGGCTTGAAAACTTCTGACTGTAAGACTAGCCACTAGTCTTGCAAGCTTCTACCAATCCAGACTTGGTCCCCGTGGTCTATATCTTCCTCAGGGAAAAGATCCGTGCCCCTCGGTAGGGACATAATGGGTTGCCGTCACAGCCTACCAACTATAGGAAGCCTAAAAATAAACAGCGAATTGTCCTTCAAACCGCCGCGGAGCACCACCAAAACCAGCTTAATTAACCCAAACTGTCACAAAAACTTACCACTAAGCGGAAACTAATCCCAGACTGAGGCATTAACAATCACCGTTTTACGGTTTTTCTTGCATTTTGACCATAAAAAGCTACCTAAAGCACATTCAGGCACGCGCTTTGCCGCCGTTTCGAAACGCTGCGTGAATTCAAATGGGAGGAAAAGAGACGGGGTGTAGCGACTGTGGCTAGAGTGAGCGGGTGAGCCGTATGATTAATGGTTCCGACTTGCAGCCGAGAAATGTAGTCAAATTAGGAGAAATAAGTACCTATCGATGTTGATGAAGTTGGAAATAACTTACTTATTCTTATTTATGACTGTTTTAAAGAATAAAAAACAATATCGCAAAGAACTTGCTGATAAGGTAGACACTACAAATACAATACAAATACAAAAATCTTTATTTCTCCATCCATAAATAAGTTGAAAAATAGCAGTGGTACAATATGGTGCAATAAAAGCGATTTGTGGACAGACTGGGTCCCAAACTAGATCAGAGATCTGTATCTTAGGATGCCAGGCCACCCAAAAAACTAGTACAACAAAGTATGAAACATACTGTAGACACTAAGTCGGCTCAAATTACGACCGACAGACAGAGATATTACAGAAAAAATATAGCAAATGTACAAAAATTATTTACACTACTTTATTTTAAGGCGTTACTTTGTATGTATGGTTTATTCCAGTCTTTTAATAATTTACTTATTTGACTTATTACATCGTCATATATATCCGTAAACGATATACATGACGATGACGAAGCCGTAGATTCTAGTCGTCAATGCTATACTTAGTATTTGACAACGTTGTTGGTCATTGACACATGCCGGGATTCGAACCCACGGCCTCCTGAATGAGAAACAGCCGTTCTACCGCCCTGCTATCATCGCTTCGCTATTTTGTTCTTACATAATACATAATAAACTTGTGCATCTTCTATTGGAGCGTAGTAGGTAAAGACAAATTGGTCGACATCAATCCTTGTATGTCCCCACTGCTGGGGCACGGGTCTCTTTCTGCATCGCACGAAGTTTGACCATACGCCACCACGGAGGCCAAGTCTGAGTTGGTGGAGGATTGTAAGAAAGGGCGGGCCTTAGTGTCAGAAATTAAGATGCCGCCCATAAGGCCTCAGCCATGGGTTAACGACTGCCATAACATGACAGCCAGCACCAACGACTTAACATGCCTTGCGAAGCACGACAGCGCTCGGAAAAAATGCCACTAGCGGCAGTCACGGGGCGGTCACCCATCCTGCACCTAACCGCGCCTGTTGTAGTTTAACTCAAGTGATTGGTTCCAATCACTCGGTTCGACTAGGCCACGAGCGCTGCGCGCGAGCGAGGCCACGAAAGATAAATAGTTGGATCAAATTAATTTTTAACGACAAACTTTGAGGCTTTAGTTACACCCCTAAGAAAATAAACCAGCGGAAATTTTTATACAAAGTATAGGTGATTCTCAATGCATAATTTCAGAAGCGTTTTACCTCCGCTTTAATAAAATCTGCACAAAACACCATAAGCCTCCGGTGTTCCACACTTCGAGGTTTAAAGGCCCAAAGGGGCGGGTTACTTAGGACTGATGGTTGCCAAGCAACGGTTGCCTAGCAACGCCGGTAGTGCCCTCGGGCCTGGAGCTGTAAAGGTATACAAAGAAAGTTTATTACTCAGCGAGAGTGTAGGAATATGAATATTAAGATTCGGGTCGACGGATGAGATGTAGCGGATTGTATTTGGTGCTACGCAAAATGGAGCCATTAATATGCCTGCAGATATGGGCGCCATAAAACAAATTCACTGTAATTTTGGCACGGTTTTCATGCTGAAAATGTGAAGTCTTTTATTCTACAGTTGTAGGTAGCGTGACCTACAAATTCATCTCCATAGATAGAATTTCGAAAGTGATGGGATATTTTATGTTAATATTTTAAGGTAGTTTCTATTCAAAGTTTGCTTAAAATGTTTAAAAAGAGCTATCTAGTTTAACCGGGTTTTATGTATCCTATATATTCATCTTCAAAGATCGAATTGCGAAAGTGATCGGCCCTATGTGAATATTTTAGGGTAGATTTTTCGTTTGTCCGCGTGGACTTTTATTGCAAACCCGTTCACTCCTTTAAGGGTTAAATTTAGAAAAACGCCGAAAGACGTCTTCAATCAATTGTGTCGAAGAGTATTTATTTTAAGTTTCAAGAAAATTAGACAGCATTCCCTCCATACCTCCACCTCCCATACAAATTTTGGCAACTCTTTCCGCTCCCATAGGGATTGAATTTCAAAAAATCCAGTTTATTCCTTGCCTACATCATATATCTGTGCGAAATTTCAGCTTCCTAGGTCCAACGGATTGGCTGGGCGTTGATGAGTGAGTCAGTTAGTCAGGACTTAGAATTTTATTTACATAGACTATAAAATCGAAAAAAATACAGCCTTACAGCTTACATACAGCTTGGTATACCTTGAGGGAGGCCTATGTCTTGCAGTGAGCGTCAAAAAGCTGATGATAATGATGATGATACAGCCGTAGGCGAAATTTTTTTACTTTCCATTGTAACAAACATTAGTAGTACATACACAGACCGATGTAAAGTACAATCCCTCTCTCGGACAGAGAAAAAAAGAGTAAATGCTTAATCACCAAGTATATAATATAGTTATATATTAAACGGGTCTAAGCGCGATTATTTATTAGGTAAAACGTAATTACCTTCTAAATAATCGCGATTAGACCCGTTTAATATATAACTATGTATGAGTATCGCGAATCATTAAGAAATACCACGTATTTAGACGCGATTGCGTGCGTGGTCATTTCAAACCCTCAGTGTTTACAAACATATTTTCAAACATAGTTATATAATAAACGGGACAAATCGCGATTATTTATTAGGTAAAACGTAATTACCTTATTTCCCGACGTTTCGGCGACGTTACAGTTGCCGTGGTCTCGGGTAGACTACGACCGTTTAATATATAACTAGGCATGTATGAGTATCGCGAATCATTATGAAATATAATAATATAATATAATGAAATACTATTTCCTCAAACGCCTTACCGTCTAGCTTGGACCACACGGTAAAAGTGTTAAAAACTCTCTCATGTTTCCGCCACAGCCGATCCCGAGACTTGGCCCTGCGCTTGCCAACACCAGGACATCAAATAAACCGCTTTGCGCAGCCCGGCTTTGTCGTGCTAACTTTTGTTGCCCATTTGGATGGAATTTCGCTGGCAAAAAAACATTCGCACTCGTCCAGAATAGATAATAGAAATGCGCGCGCGTTGAAGTCTAGAGTGCTTATGGTTTTAGACTGTCGATGGAAGAGCTACGACCATTTTGCAGATCGGAATACCTGTTGCATTAATTGAAGCAGAGTTATCGCATCACTGCTTTACATTGCTCTCTTATTTTGTGCAAAATTTTGGATCGCGTGTTGTTTCTTAGTTTTAAGTATCATTTTTCTGTATTAAATTAATTTGTGAATAAACCCTTTCCGATGGGGTAGAAGAGTTCTTGAGTGGAGACCGCGGATCGGTAAACGTAGTGTAGGACGTCCTCAGACTCGGTGGAGCGATGGTCTTCGCAGGGCGGCTGGCAAGAGCTGGATGAGAGTAGCCGAGGACCGTGCTCAGTGGCGTGCAATGGGAGAGGCCTATGTCCAGCAGTGGACAACCGTAAGCCAATGATGATGATGATGAAACCCTTTTCTATTCTATTCTATCGTGGTGCATAAGCCCTTTTAAGTCTTAACCCTTTTATAACCTATAAACGTGCCACTCCAGGACACAGGCCTTTCTCAGTGAGAGAAAGAGAGAAAGAGTATGGGCTTAATTAATACGCGTGCCCACCGATTAGGAGTTTCAAGCGCTGGGGCATTTGAACACCTCAGACACTCAGGTTTCCTCACGGTGTTTCCTTCCACCGTTAGTGGTATTGCTACAATAACTTCACAAATGCACGTTACTTAGAAAACAAAGTAATTGGTGCATTGTAGACTTTTAGTCCGGATCTACTTACGGGTGTTGTTATATCGGAAGATTCCGACCAGGTTTCGCTCCGATTCGCAGAGCTTAATCATGGTGAGCAAAGACGGAGCTCGCGTCGTCGGTTGCTCGTCTCACATCCGTAAGTAGATCCGGACTAAAAGTCTACAATGTGTTGTGCTTACGAAAGTTTTAGTTCAAAAATAATTGGTGCATGCCGGGATTCGTATCCACGACCTCCCGGACGAGAAGCCGACGTTCTACCGCTCCGCTATCACCCTATTTGAGTTTATTTTGTCGTTTTTGCTTATTGAATTCTACGATAGTTTGTAGCCTCCGAATAGCCGGCAAAAGTGCGAATTGTTTAGATTTTTACAACTCTGCCGCCGACGCTTTTTGCTTAGATTGAAAGACATGTGTTAGATGCTAATAATAGTCTATACGCTTAGTGCCATCAAATTTAAGAGACCACTGTCCATAGTGCGAAGTGCCTCGCAAAATACAGCAGCTTGTAAGAGGCCGCCAATTGCCATTCCTTTATGCAACAGAACTAGAAGCTATTTATTAAGATGGATAGTACAATCAACCTTTACATTTAAGTTTTAAGTTTATTTATTTATCTATGTATTATCGTTTGTTATATTAATATGACGCGTGCAATAAAGTATAAAAATGACACTTTCTACTGAAATGCAAACTGATTCCGATTCTGCCCTACTTGTTGGTATTTTGTATTGGAATAAAACTGTAGATCTGTCAAAAGGAGATAATTGCCTGCCCTTATTTTATTTCACTCACTTTTCTTTGTATGATTTTACTCGTAGCCCTCGCAGTCTTATAAAATGTTAGTCTTACCTACCTGTTATTAAGCTTAACGTTCCTGTTATTATTAATTATTCAAAAGACAATATGAAAAAACTCAATTACATTGTTTGCCAAACTCGGCAAGCCTCGGATTCCTATCGGGAATCGGACACCAAAATAGACTACATATCTGGCACGGATAGCCAAAGGTAGCAGGTTCGAATCCCGGCATGGGTGGAATTTTTAGCCAATAAATAGGTTTTTAAAATTGTCCTTAGCACGGGTTAGTGCATTAAAAAGAATATAGACTTTCGACAGTACTTAATAAGCCGTATGTACCATAAAAATAAAGCCCCACGGTCCACCGTCGTAAAGCACAACAAAAAGCCTTCAAGTAAAAACTCCAGTAAGAACTCCAGAGTAAAAACGGCCGAGCGAAGAAAAAACAGTCGCAACACCCGACAAAAATGGCAACGCATTCGGAATCGAAAACGCAAAAAAATATTTCGACAGAACGAGATGGGGTTACGTAGGAGCACCGAGGAAAGACTGAAAGGGAAGAAAATTTCGAATTTAGAATGCAGCGCGTGCGGCTGCCGACATCCGTCGCGGAGGCAAAAAATCGATCGAATGCGCTCCGCCATCTAGCGCTGTAGGCTGGCACTTACTTTTAATTCTAGATTGTCGTACTTTGTCAATCTATTTTCATCAATTGGACTCGCTTTAAAACTTTAGGTAGCCAACACAATGTAAATACTAGAAATAAACATAAACTTTTGTTCCCACTATTTAGGCTGGCAAAGATTAATACATCCTTCATGGGGCATTGTATACGCTTCTATAAAAAAAATCTGAAGATATATTAAGCTTGCCTGAATCGCGGTTCAAAAAGTATGTTAGGTAAGCACACTTTGTGCCAAAAGGGCTACTATAACTTAAAGGAATATTTAGATGACAATGAGGTCTGGAAATAAAGCCAGTACAATGTATGAGTTCTATATTTTATAATAACATGTAAACCATGTTAATTAAGGACTTTGAAAAGACTAAATTCGGAGTTTTTGTCCATGTTTTCTCCAAAATGATCTAGATTTTGAAATGAACACCTAGTTTGAATTGTAACGTTCATTAAGCCGCAGTTTCTGCGCTATTTTGCATAAAACCTTTTCATCACATCTCATCTCATTTCATCTCATCTCATCTCGTCTCGTCTCGTCTCGTCTCGTCTCGTCTCGTCTCGTCTCGTCTCGTCTCGTCTCGTCTCGTCTCGTCTCGTCTCGTCTCGTCTCGTCTCGTCTCGTCTCGTCTCGTCTCGTCTCGTCTCGTCTCGTCTCGTCTCGTCTCGTCTCGTCTCGTCTCGTCTCGTCTCGTCTCGTCTCGTCTCGTCTCGTCTCGTCTCGTCTCGTCTCGTCTCGTCTCGTCTCGTCTCGTCTCGTCTCGTCTCGTCTCGTCTCGTCTCGTCTCGTCTCGTCTCATCTCATCTCATCTCATCTCATTTCTGGTGGAGGATAGCATGATAGTTAGTAAGTTAGACCTGAGATTTCCGCACTTAGCCTCATAGTTGGGCCATTGAACGTAACAAGCGCCGAGGTACATTATTCCATTTTTATGTACTCGTACAATAAAGTGTTCTCTATCTGTCTATCCCTGGTCTCTGCCTACCCCTCTGGGATACAGGCGTGAGATTATGTATGTGTTTGCATGTTATGTGAGGCAATAAATAAAGTAAATTGTTGCGCATAATATAAAAGTTGATAAATTCGTGGTTTAGGTTTGTACTTTAAACAGATATTACGCGGCGATATGACGTACAGCCTGTTAGCTTTTAGAATATACCTCGGCTACTATCGGATAGAATTGGCTACATTCGTGTAATAGAAATATCGGAACTAATCGCCAATTGTACTTTGTATCTTAACATGTCTTATAATATATGCTCTGGTGTACAATAAAGAATATTCTTATCTGAACTTATCTAATATGACACTTAACTCTACATGACTTTTCAAAATATTGAAGAAAAGGTTTATACAGAGCAAGAAATAGTATTACACTCGTGTGCTTTCGGAAAAAATCAAAGCCTACTCTACAGTCCGATATCCTAAAAACAGATTGTACGTCCGCAAAATTGCAACCGAGGCAATGAAACCAACAGAATGAACGAATTATATATATTGTTATAGTGCAGCGTCTTGGGTCCAGGTCAATTCATTGTGTTGTATCGAATTAATAATTCCTCTTCTGGCTATATTAGTCCACTGCTGGACATAGCCCTCCCCTAATGAGCGCCATAGCGCAAGGTTGTGCCATCATTGGGGGGTAATGCCCATAATCCCCACGCTGGGCATGCGGGTTGGGGATCGCAGTTTGGTGGAATTGTACTGCAGGGGGCGCTGCTGCCCACCTCCCGGTTTGTGTCCCTTAGTCGCCTTTTACGACATCCGCGGGAAGAATTTGGGTTGGTGCTATTGTCTAGGCCGACACCACACAGCATATTAGTAATTTATGATTATTTAAACTTAATACACTATAGCTTAACTATAGTACGTGTGTCTGGTATTAACCCATCTTAAAATTACAAAACGATCAATATTAAATATAATTTTATGGAAGATTAATTCCATAGTCTCCATTTACATCATTAACGATAAAACCGTTCCTAATTAATGACGACTCCATTTGATGACCACACCGAGTCCCTTTTCACCCGATATTTTTCAAAGCAATCCGTCTAAAAGACATGACAATTTGAACCCTATTTCTGTGGCATAAGAGTGGTTTAGATGTACAGTCGTTGGCTACGTAAGGTGGCACGATCATCGTAGGACACAAATGATGGATTGGATCATTAAAATTGTTATGATTAGTTGAAGTTTGTTTGTTTTTGTTTTCGGAATGAGGTGACTTCCGGATTTAGTTTGAGTCGAGTATATTACGTAACGTTTTACGTAATATACTCGACTCAAACTAAGGAGAACTGTAGAGTCATCTAATAGTACATTATTGCAAGTGCAGCGAAATAGGCAATTGCAGGTCGAGTATGAGCTTGAAGGCCGAGCCGCAGGCGAGGACTTCAATGATACGAGACAGGCAATTGCCATTTCGGCCGAGGCATATATAGTGATTTTCTTAAAAAAATGTAAGGAAATAAAATAGGGCCTTCTACATAATAAATTTGATTAATAATAAAAGTGATATTAATTTATTATTAACCCAATAACAACGAACTCCGCTTTACCGCCAATTTTTTTTTATTTTACAGTTTCTCCCGAAAGGTAAACGCATCTGTGGCTATACAGCCACGAAAACGCAATGTGTACGATAGATGAAAAGAGTTCTAAATTCAAATAGCACACCGTTTCATACAACATTGCCGGTGCGCTCTTCGTTCCAAATTCAAAGAATGCGCCGGGAAGTGATTTTGGTTTTTCAGTCTACGTAAATAATTGTGATACTTTGCCTGTTCTTTATTCAAAATTAATGATAATATTTCCGCGGATGATTACGAAAAAGATATTAAGTAAGTATATCTGAATAAATAAATATTGCTGACATAAATGAAGAGTTATTCTTTTGGTTTAAACGGATATAATTTATTTGTATATTAAAGTATGGTATTAAAGATGGCGAGATGATCTCTCAACCTTCTTGCCCGCATGGGTGATGACTGCTCAAGACAGGGAGTAGTGAAAGCTCATGGCGGAGGCCTTTGCCCAGCAGTGGGACACAAATACGGCTGACAAAAAAAAGTATTGTTCTGTCTCCTCAGATTTCTCAAAAAGGTCCACATTTAAGTTTTTTTTTATTAAGCCTAGGTATATTTCCTACCGCAAGACACAGGCCTTTTCTCAGAGAGAGAATACGGGCTTAATCTCCACGCATGCCCACCGATGATTGTCAACTTTATGGTATTCAAAAAACCTCAGACACTCAGGTTTCCTCACGGTGTTTCCGTTTACAGTAAGCGATTTGTATTGAAACTGAAACGTCATCAATGTTCGTAATAAATTTAAATAGTTAAATACAGGTACCTATAGGTATATGCATAAGAATATATGTGGTTGATACATAGTGCTATATCAGTCTTTCTAAAATAAATATAAATATTTGTGCATACTTGGTATCGTTGCCATAGAAACAAAGTTATTGGGAGGACAAAAAACTCCGTGACACATCTCGAAACCACCCACCGAAATCCATCTTGATTGATACGTGTCATTCCAAGCTCAGTTTACTGGGAAACCGGCAGGTAACACCGACCCTTAAGTAAATGACTGGTAATTTGTCTCGAAAAGATATCACGAAATCGGTTTTGTACTGTAATAAAGCGCGTTAAGAGAGTTTCTGGAATACAGGGCCAAAACTAATGAATCTTCCCAAACACAAAATTATCAAGAGATTGATTTCATAAATCAATCCATCATAAACTTTCATTATTACAACATTAACGAAAAACTGCTTCAAAACATGTTCTGGTCTAAACAATATTTGAGTATGTCAGAGGCCTTAGGGGCAGCTTGGAAACTTCTCACAGTAAGACCAGCCACTAGTCTTGCAAGCCTCCACCAATCCGGACTTGGCCCCCGTGGTAGAGTATGGCCTATACCATCCTCAGGAAAGAGACCCGTGCCCCTCGGTGGGGACATAATTGATGATGATGAAGACAAAATTGTACTTGAACACTTTAAACTTCAGACGTGATATCCCACGAGAAAGAATAAAAAGTAAAAGCGTGTCCATCTCAGCAATTCACGAAAATATTTAATAAATAGCCAACTTAAAAAAATCCACATACAAATTCCAAACAACAGAATTCATTACCGCGCCATTATCGGCAATAACAGAGAAACATCGATATAATTGACCATCGATGGCCCATCTCTACTAATGGACAAAGCCGGTTCACGACAGGAAGCTTCTTCCCTGCATTTGTCAAAGAGACATTTGACATCAGTCAAAACGAAATTGTACCTGCTCTGATGCCAATACCTTTTTATTTGTATTTTTGGATGTAGACACAATATTAGTTGTTAGACTTTTTTAGCGGTTACATGTCTTGGAATGTTTGTGCTAATATGGTAGTCGATTATTTATTATCTTAGGATAACTGATTATATTACTGATTTACCCATTGTTCTGTTAGTAGCAACTGTAATTGAGTGAGTGAAACAAGCTTCTGGTTTGATTGTTATAATTTATATAACGACATAAGAGTAGGAATTATAGAGTAACGATTTTATTAACAAAAAGACAAAATCATAATAGTACATTACACAACTAGGGTGGTAATATAAAGAAAGGCCGAGATCGCAGAAGTTTGCGGCCCGAGCTGCAAGCTAGGGGCGTAAACATGCGATCGAGAGCTTTCTTTATTACCTCCCGTGTTGTGTACATCTTTTTATGTCTACACTTGGCCAGAAAGCGGCTTTTTCTGTAAAATAGCCACTTTATTGCCAGGTGTGGCATAAAATCTCTTTATGCTTCATGTGCATGTATTCCCTATGTCATGTCCTGTTAAATGTTTTGTGTGCAATAAAGTATAATTAGTTAATTAATTGAACACCTTTCAAGTACTCCTTAGTCTGTTTATTTTATCTGTGATTACAACTTTTCATTTTAAAAGACTGACTTTTATTTTTAAAGATTTTAGCCTATTTTAGTGAGCGTTTTTAAACTTTTTTAAGGAATTGTTTTTTAATAAATAAGCGAAATATAAAATTTTAAGTACTTCTTAACCTTAAGACATTTTTGTTAAAAAATTAATTTTACTTAAGGCTAATAAAATAACGGAATTTTCGGTAAATATGTAGTTACAATCCAGTTTGGATTTCTACCTTTTCTTGATAAATGTAATTCAATTCGTAAAATAAATAACGTAACGTTAGCCATTAACGTCATTAAGTTTAACTAAGACCCGTTAAATGTATTATACCTACATTTAAGCGTACATGTATTACCTTTAAAATACTTCTAATATAAAAATGAATTTAGAACCAGAAACAGTTATATGACAAACATGTGACGTAGCTGTTTTTTTTTCCCACGACACAGGGTATCCTAGTGTGTCGTTAGAAGCAATATATGTGCTTGTATGTAAATGCATCGCATCCAAGGCCTGGGGTGTTTTTGTCCGTAGGCGAGGTTCAACCCCGGGACCTCTCACATGGTAGGCAAATGCGCTACCGCTGCGCTACAGAGGTCGTCAAATTTCTTAGATTAGTTATAAGATGTAACAGGAAATCTACGATTAGCATAAGCTGTCTAAATAGGTCTTACTGTACGGCATATACATTCTATCAGAGAGAGAATGAATTAAATTTTCATGCGAACCCATTGCGGGGAATAAAGCGTAAATATTATCCTTATAACTTAAAATTACCAAATAATTATCTGCGTAGATCCACAGATCTATCGATAAGACGTAAATATCGATACTTTACAGAGCTACTGCGCTCATCTCTAAAAGTAAAGTTGTTTGTTTTGCCGGTAGCAGCTCGCGTCTCGCTGATAAATATCCTCAAAGATTGCTCGGACTCCTCGATAATTTCTCTACCAACATCACACTTTACCTCCATTCCATTACCAGCCGTACCTCGAAACAAATAGAGGCTAAACTACCACAATGAAATGATAAAACCATTTGCCTGTTCAATGTTATTTATGAGACGCTCATAGGAGCTGTTTTAAAGTTATTTGATAAAGCGCTATCGTGATTATTTAGCTCCTCCATGTGACAGGCTTTATTTGTTTCTTTACACGCCTTTTACTATTAATATTGCCCACCACATTAGTAGGGATCACGTTACCGATACATAGATATTAAAACAAGTTATGTTTCCTTTCATTTCAGGTAAAAAATGGCGCTCTCTAACACCGCAAGACAGGAGGCCGTTTGTCGAGGAAGCGGAGCGGCTCCGGGTGATTCACATGACAGAGCACCCGAACTACAAGTACAGGCCACGGCGCCGCAAGCAGAACAAGACACGGCCGAACCAGCCAGCCACTCCCGCCAGTGCGCCGCCAGCCGCCTCCGCAGCACTGGGTTCACCCTACGCAGCGGCCACTGACTCCCCAGACCGATATTCTCACAACCCAGGCGCAGGATTCTCACCCTACCGCACGTCACCTCTAGCCCCAGATTCGTATCAATCGAATCAGTTCAACGGGCACGTCCGAACGCCCGAATCCTCTCCAGCCAGGTCTCCCGAACCTCAGGGCAGAAAGAGCGCTCCCGCCGACACTCCTCTGCCTACGCCCGACGCGTCGCCAGTCGAAAACGAAAAAGAAAACTTCCAATACAACGAGGAGAGGCGAAGAGCCATGAACTCTTACAGCCCTTACAAGACTTATAGGACACCCGGGTCTTTCTCGCCGGCCCCCGTCGCGGCTATGGGCATGGCGAACGGGATGTACGTCATGTGCACGCAAAGGCAGATAGCCGAGCAGCCGCCTCTAGTGACTGGCACGTTCTTCCCGCCTGTAGCGACTTCGCAAGACCAGCAGACCCTTGGGACGTCCACCCCGAGGGTCTCGTCAGCGCCAAGCGGCGGCCTATCTGCTGAATACAGTATCCAATACCACCCGTACGAGCAATACGAACAGGTCTACAAGACGGAAGACTCGTATATCTCCCACTACCACGAGCAGCCAAAGACCGAGTACGACTCCAGCGGAACGTACTTCCCGGAGGATCAGAACAACCAGTCGCAAGATCAAGAGCAGTACAACATGACGCCGCGGCCGGAGATCAGGGCTGGATCGCCGGAGTCTGACGTGGACGCGCGTGAGTTCGACAAATACCTCGACTACGGAGTTGAGGGGCCGGTGGACCAGCAGGCTCAGCAGCAGTATAGATATGACCAGCAGCAGGGGTACAGGCCTCCGTACTGCGGGGAGCAGGTGCCGGGCCCGGAGTATTGTTCGGAGAGGATGTACGGGTCTCCGTATGCATCGGTAATAGCGACGCCGCCTGCTGGGCCGTACTTGCCTGCGCCTACCGGAACAGAGGTTCGGCCGGAAGACGAGTTCAGCGTGATCCTCGCCGGGGTTAGGCAGACGTGTTACAGCAACTGACTGGTTGAGTAGGGCTTGCGTTTTGGGAATTGAGACCGATAGAACGCTGTGAAGTTGAACCAGCAACTGATGTCGAACTGGTCGAGTACCCAATGTTAAGTTTTGGAAATAGAGCACGTTATGAAGTAGAACGGACAAGTTGTGATGGGTTGAGGTTGAAACAATAATGGAAATTGTTAAGATAAGAACCGATATCAACAGTTTATTGTTTCTCAAAGGAGTTGGTCACAAAATGACTTGCAGCGTTTTAAATCTGTATTGTGCACGATACGTCTTCCACTTATTTTTTTGATTGGTAACTGAATGCAGATAGCATACTTGTATACGCGTATGGTCAGTGTTGTAATATAAATTGTTAAAGACTGGAGGTCACCAGGTGCGGTCAAATTTTGACGTCTGAGGATGTATTTTGGGAGGTTTATATGGCAGTCCAAAGAGAATAGAATCTTTCAGAGGTCTGTGGGAGTGTAAAATATGTTTAGTTTGTAGGTTTTTACGAAGAATGGAGATGTACCTACTATGTTTTTTTTTATAGAAATGCTATTTTTTAAGTAAATTATTATTACCTACCAAAATATCAACTGCACGTGACTTGATATATTCCGTTTTGATTCATTTTCCAGATCTGAGGAAAATTCCGCTTTCTCTATTATTTTTTGTTAGTGTGTTACCTCGAACAAAACTTGCCTGAAATAATGCTAGGTGCCTTTTTGAAAAGGTCCAAGTTATGTGGTACCTAACTTCTAAATGAAAAATATTTAAATTAACTTAATAATTGTTCAATTTGACATAAGCCTTTTTTGTAATAAATAGGTTTAAAGATGATATAAATCGAAATTGGTGCTAATTTATAAGATTCCTATTAAATAAACAAACAAAAAAGTATTTTTATAACTGTTTATGTCCCAAATATTGTACCATATAGGTATAACTGTGGATTGCATACTGATTCCTGTGTAAAGGATTATTTATTTGTAACTATTTTTTTGTATAAATATTTCATAGTTAAAAATACAAAAAAAAGTATGTGTTAAATGTAATAATAACCTTTAAATCTGTTCTTCCATTTAAGTCTGTAGATAATAGGTCGTAAGGCATATTTTGTAAGAACAATAATTTAAAATAATTTTCCAAATTACTTTGTATATAACGTAAGATCGTTTTTTAATCAATAAGTAAATAAAATATCTCATAGCTTACTCATAAAATAATAATGTTTAATAGTTATGTTGCAATTTTTTATTAGAAAAAATATAATTTTAGTTGTTTATTTAGTTAAAATTATTCGCACTGCGATAAGAAATGTTCTTCCTAATTGTAAGAAAAATTATAAGGAGCAATAAAATTTATATTCAGACAAGGCTTACGTTTTATTTGACCTGATTGTTGACTTAAGGCGCTTGGGGTGCTAATTAGCACCAGCAATGGAATAAAAAATAAAATGATAAATAAATATTCGTGGACATATTACACAGATCTCGTTAGCCCTATACTAAGTACAACTAAATGACTTGTGTTATAGGTGCTAACGTGACGATAGATTTAATACAATAAATACATAGATGACATCCAAGACCCGAGACAAACTAGAAAAGTTCGTTTCCTAGTTTGACCCGGCCGGGGATCGAACCCGAGACCTTCGGTTTTACAGCAGCATGCCAAACCGCTGCGCCACCGAGGCCGTCATAACTTATAAAAATCATAACTTTCCGCCTAAAAAGGCCGTTTTTAGCGGAAATAGATTAACGTTCTAGAAAGATACTACGTTCTAGGCTGTATGTTCTAAAAATAGTAATCTCAGATATTAAGTTTTTAAAGTTACCTTTTTGAAAAAAAAACTGACTAAGTTATGATTTTTATTCAATTGGTGGCGCTTGTTAGCACATCCCAGCGCCTTAATTCGAAGAGGTAGGGGTAGTTGTGTAGGAAGCAAATAAAACCTAAATTAAAGAATAAAATCAAAATAAAATTATTAAAAACGAATTAAATCATTTCCAAGAAGCATGCAAAAGATCGCATTAGCTAATATTTTCTCTCGTTTTTTGTTCAATCTTAAAAGCAATTATTATGAAACAAAAGTGCCTAGATCATTTGTAATGAATTGAGGCTTATTATTGATATTAAAAAAAAGGTTTTTCAGCATATGTAGTACGGTAACACGAGTCGCGGGTTTTATAACTATGTCAGAATTTGGCAATTAATATACTTTAAAGTGGTGACATCTAAAACGCGCGACTGGCGTCATCGTACCACCTAAGCTGGTTTTGCGTTATTAAATACCGCGTTTTTCATTCGATCTTACTACCGGCACAAGCCTAATTAAATAAAAAGTATGTACTTTATAGGACGGTGATATGTTAGTGGAGCTGTAGACCGGCTGTAAATCGCGGGTTCGAATCCCGGCATGTTCCAATGACTTTGTTTTCTAACTTACGTAAGTTTGAGAAGTTATAGTATCAATAATACTCGCTAACTGTGAAGGTAATACCTCAGACACTCAGGTTTGCTGAGTGTCAGACACTCAACATGAGGGAATCTGAGTGTCGGAGATGTTCAACTACCTCATCGCTTAAAATTGCCAATCCGCTGTGGGCACGTGACTTTGGTTCTCTGTCGGATGACTTCGTTTCGAATTCGATCTTTCAGAGAAACCCCTGTCCATAGCACGCTGAGCGACTTTAAATTTGTGGATCAGCCCTACCGTGAGTGTCCACGTTTCGGCATCGTATGTAATGACGGGTAGGACGCACTGGTTGAAGACTTGAATTCGAAACGAAGTCATCCGACAGAGAACCAAAGTCACCGACATAGCCCACCGAATTAGCATGCTGAAGTGGCAGTGGGCCGGCCATATCACCCGAAGAACTGATAACCGATGGGGTAGAAGAGTTCTTGAGTGGAGACCGTGGATCGGTAAACGTAGTGTAGGACGTCCTCAGACTCGGTGGAGCGATGATCTTCGCAGGGCGGCTGGCAAGAGTTAGATGAGAGTAGCCGAGGACCGTGCTCAGTGGCGTGCAATGGGAGAGGCCTATGTCCAGCAGTGGACAACCGTAGGCCGATGATGATGATGTGGGCACGTGTGGCATTAATCCCACATTCTTACTCTCTGAGAGAAGGCCTGTGCCCTGCAGTGCGGCGTATATAAAGTCAAAGTCATTTTTTAACCACTATTAAAACAAAATGTTTACTCAATGAACGTCAATGCTGTTAGTTTCACAATAGACTGCATAAACAAATAAAAACACAGACGTAAATCTATCAAATAGAACGTCTTCAGAGAAAAGAGCTATATACGCTGTAA
Source organism: Yponomeuta sedellus (assembly GCA_934045075.1). Lineage (NCBI taxonomy): Eukaryota > Metazoa > Arthropoda > Insecta > Lepidoptera > Yponomeutidae > Yponomeuta > Yponomeuta sedellus. Next base: position 9,695,172 of record OW203744.1, on the reverse strand, counting down.
TCTATTTACGGTATAAGTTAATGTATCTTCCTATGTTTATGAAAGTTTATTATTGTAGTTCACCTTCATTTCCTGCACAACCCTTTGCGAGTCTCTTCAACACCAAAGGTTTGCTGGATAAGAATGCTTCTTGCATTAAGCACGTTCTTGTATATTTGCTCATGTAATTGGTGCATTAAAGAATTAAAATAAATAAAATACGCTGATATCTGGGTGCCAAAAGTCACGGTTACAAAATTACGAATAAAAAATGCCATCTATTATAAAAAAAGACTATTACTTTTAAGGATAGACGTAAAATGATAAAATAGAGTTGAGAAATGTCATTTCAACAAGTTCGCAAAGAATTATGTAATACTTAGTATTAACAGACGAACAAACTTGGAACGGACCGGACAGCGAATTGGGCGTACCATCGGACTGAGCGAATACGAAATAGTACTCAATTATTTTCTACGGACAACTTTCCAGTCGAACGGTTGTGGTATGGAGCGTACCGAATCCGCTGTCCGGCCCGCACCCAAGTTCGATCGTCTATTAATACTTTACTACAGTCTCTCCCTCTATCAGAACCATGGCCCGCGGACCCGCGGCATGTATACACTGCTCTGGCTGGCTACCAACGGTTCTCAAGGATTCGAGTTTGTGGCGAGATTTTTCTGGGAGATTTCGATAGCAATTGTTGCAGCATATTCATTTTGCTACGCGCTCGTGGCCTAGTGGTCTGCTGTTGCTTAGGTTAAGCAACAGCAGACGCGGTCAGTGTTGGTAGGGTGACCGTCCTGTGACTACCGCCGAGGCCTTTTAAGGTTAAGACTGTTCGGGGTACTAACTACCACCAATGGAATAAAAATCATAACTGGTTTTAAAATACGTTTTTATCTAAAAGTGAACATAACAAATCTTAACAACTGTGACAACTATTTTAAGAACCTACATTCTAGAACCTAGAATCTTCTAGGAACCTAGGTTTTAATCGATTGCCGCCAAAACGGCCGTTTTTAGCAAAGTCGATTTTTATTTTTAATGCACTAACCCGTGCTAAGGACAAATTTAAAAACCTATTTAGAAGCTAAAAATTTCACCCATGCCGTAATACAAATAATAGTGTAAAGAGGTTCGAAATTTCACTGATGCCGGTGAGTCGCCCATTGGCTCAATTGGTAGAGCGCTGGCACGGATAGCTAGAGGTTGCGGGTTCGAATCCCGGCATGGGTGAAATTTTTAGCCTCTAAATAGGCTTTTAAAGTCGATTAGTCCTAGGATGTTGATACTGCGTTGTAGGTTGTATATTCTAAAAATCGTTGTCAGAGATGTTAAGATTTCTTATGTTCACCGATAATCCGTATACGTGAACAGACAAACATACCTAATCACGGATAAATAAGCGAAATAGCAAGGAATTACTGGTAACTAAGGGGCACAAACCGGGGGGTGGGCAGCAGCGCCCCCTGCAGTAACATTCCACCGAACTGCGATCCCCAACCCGCATGCCCAGTGTTGGGATTATGGGCATTACCCCATATGATAGCACAACGTGGCGCTCTTTAGGGGAGGGCTATGTTCAGCAGTGGACTAGTATAGCCTGACGACGACGACAACGACTCGTAACATAACATAAACTCACGCCTGCATCTCACTGAAGGTATGCAGAGACCTGAGACCAAATCTTTTTCACTTCATCCACATTCATTTGCAGTCGCATGCGAGCACTCGGCTTCCTGGGAGCGAATTCCCACTTCATTAGCAAATAATTCGTTTATGATTAAGGCATTATGACACCTCAAAGCGAGCGAAATTCATTAGCAAATTTGCGCTTACGACTTTCTGAGAATACCTGAAACTGATTTTTATGCGACAAATGTCTAATCTTACGAATATTTAGCATCTACGCTTTCAACTCACATGGGTGAGAATTGGCGCTCAGGGGACAGATTTTGGCCAATGCGTATTGAAAGTGTTGTAAAAAGTTACGACTTATTTGCTAATGAAGTGAGAATTGGCGCCCTGGTACTTTTTATCGTGTTCTTTGCAAATACATACCCTATTTGAATCAAACCAAAGAGTTAAAGACCCAAACACCCACAGCAAGCTTACAGTGACACAAACAAAATCATACCTCACGCAAACGGCGCGATCCGGCAAAAAAGCCAAGACCAATCATTACCGACGCCCCCAACGCGAAGAGGTGTGAGCACAGATGCTGGAACGAATAGAAGAACGACTTTGTAAATAAACCCTAAAGGAATTTTTCTTAACTTCTATCTCAAATTGCAAAATAGACATTGAAAATAAACCATGATTTTTTTAGCAACTTACGGCCCTTATGTACTTATAATGTAATGTTCTTATGTTCTCGACGTGTCCTGCCCATCAATAGGTGCTTGCTTTGGACCTTAGCTTTCCCTACTCCGTGTTAACCGTGTCGAAATTAAATTATTTACCGATTATTTCACACCATATATGTGTACCTAGGGACGGGCTCCAGAGAAGTTTGGCAAGAGCGACCTCACATGACGAGACATTATAAATTAAAAGTTTTTAGTAAGTGAAACTTCTTAAAACTGTTTTGTTCGTTCGTTTCATGCACTGTAATCCGCAAATATACTGAGTTTGTAATCTTATTGTATATTTAAACAATTATTTATATTACTTTCATGCTCTCCTATTTCTATTTCTTTCCTTTTATTTAATTTAAAATTTTGAAGTACGATATACACATTTCTTTTGAATTTTTACTCACTACTTCACCTTTTGACGTAACAGTACTTATCTTTTTCATGTTTATTCTGTAGATTGAAGATAAAATATTCTTTATTGTACGCAGAAATTATATATATATGTATTGGCCTTTTTGCATCTACTTAATGAGATGATTTATACAGCATCCAGTGGTATCTTCACTCACACAAGATGGGTGAAGGGACCACTCCGACGCTGTAGTGCCTGGGTCATGGTTTTATAGATGGTGTAGGCTTGCCCAGCACCTATACCATCCTGACAACTTAGTCGGCCTAGCCCACAGGAAAGACTAGTCAATACGTGCGGAGCCAACCAAGCCGCGGGTTTCCTCACGATGTTTTCCTTCATCGTTAGCGTGTGGTATTGCGACTGAAAATTCGCAAATGTACGTAACTTTGAAATTAAACAAAGTCATTGGTACATGCCCGCACTCGGGATCGAACCTGGGGCTCTCGCTTGCCAGTCTATGGTTCTACCCACTGAGCTACCACCGCCACGCAGCACGCAAAAATTACAGTAACAAAAATTATATAAAAATGTAGGACAATTGGCGGCCCTATATATATATATATATATATATATATATATATATATATATATATATATATATATATATATAATCTCACTTCTATCCCATTCAAAGCTCTCGTTGTGTGGGAATAAACCCTGTGGACCTCTATACCTCACTACTCTACATTATAAGTCCAAATAAAATTAAAATCGGTAAATAATTTGCGCGCGGCGCGGGCGCGAGCGCTGGCGCACACATATATCGGCTCGCGGCGTCACACGCCTGTAATTACGGGCCGCCGCCCCGCCCCCACCCCGCCGAGCTTAGCTCGATATTGATGTATCGACGCTGCCGAGGGAAAACGGTGCAAGCTGAGAATTTCATATAAGTCTTAGACTTAGAATAAGTAGTTAGTTAGTTAGACCTGAGATTTCCGCACTTAGCGTCATAGTTGGGCCATTGTACGTAGCAAGCGCTGAGGTACGCTAACACCTCAGACACTTAGGTTTCCTTACGATGTTTTCTTTCACCGCCAGCTACTCGTATTGCTACTATAATTTCACAAATGTACATAACTTAGAAAACAAAGTCATTGGGTACATGCCGGGGTTCGAACCCACGACCTCTCGATTGAGAAGCCAGCGTTCTACACCGCTCCGCTACCACCGCTAGAATAAGTAAGGAAACCGGTAAGGCCGAATCAATAAGCCGCAAAGTTTTGCTTAAGATAGATGATAAATTAATAACGTCAAAAGAAGCCATTGCTGCGGCTTTGGAAGAATTCTTGACAAATATTCCGATTTTACCTTTTTCGATGTTTATACTATTTTTATTTTTAATGCACTAACCCGTGCTACGGACAATTTTAAAAACCTATTTAGAGGCTAAAAATTCCACCCATTCCGGGATTCAAACCCGCGACCTTTGGCTATCCGTGCCAGCGCTCTATCCAACTGAGCTAATGGGCGACTCACCGGCATCAATGAAATTTCGAACCTCTTTACACTATTCTCTGTATTACGTACAGGCAGCGACATCTGGCTGAAGCTTTTTCGATGTTTTGGACATCGAAAAAGCTTCAGCCAAATGTTTTGGACATTGTAATACTTTTTTCTATGCTCTTAAGAAAAAAAAGCAATTTTATGATTCTGCTCCTTAATAAAATTAAGAAGCAGAATCATAAAAAAACTGCACACTTGAGGGGTATGTCAGTAAGAATAGTTAGCAGAGTAGTCGATTTTCTAGCACCCCATTTGGCGAGAACAATTAATGTTTCTTCTCTTCTTCAGGCCATATTAGACAACTGCTGGATATAGCCCTCCCCTAATGAGCGCCATACAGTGTTGCCAGATGCACCTCGTCTCCCCTTTTTTTCCGCTTTTCTGATAGTGGATCCGATAGTGGATAAACGGACATAAACAATCGGTACTGTGTAATATTATATAATGATAAAAAATCCGCTTTTTTTTCTGAAAATCCGCCTTTTTAAAGTACAGGTACCGCATTTTCAGGTATCGTATCTGGCAACACTGGCGCCATAGCGCAAGGTTGTGTCATCATTGGGGGCAATACCCATAATCCCCACGCTGGGCATGCGGGTTGCTATCGCAGTTCGGTGGAATTGTACTTGGAATTGCAGGGGGCGCTGCTGCCCACACCCCCGGTTTGTGTCCCTTAGTCGCCTTTTACGATACCCGCGGGAAGAATTTGGGTTGGTGCTATTTTCTAGGTCGACACCACATAGCATAAATGTTTGCAATAAATGTTTAGACAAGACGAATCATCCACCTGTCATGAGCCTGACAAGTAAATTAATTTATTAAAACAAAGGGCTACATATTTGTGCCTTTTGGAGTCGAGACTCTGGGGCCATGGGGTCCGGAGGCGCGACTCCTCTTTATGGAGATCTCGTCGCGCCTAGTCGACGCTTCAGGAGATCCGAGGGCTGGTGATTACTTTGGCCAAAAGTTAAGCCTAGCCATACAGCGAGGCAATGCTGCCAGCCTTCTTGGTACTCAGCCGCCCGACAGCGATCTGGCTCAAATATTTTATTTAAATTAGAATAGGTTTTAGGTTTAGTTCTGTCTTTATAATAATTGCTTAAGTAGGAAAGTATCTATGTATATTAATTTGTGTAAGTTTATGTTGCTTATAATTTTCTGTTCGAAATTGTTTGGGCTTTTTTTTGTGAAATTAATAAAATTCCTATGATGTGGCCAAAAAAAAGTTAAGAGCATAATTTTTACTCTGAAGGTCTAGCTTGTATATAGTTCATGTCATTTAAGAAAATATTGTGAAATGTTATTTACTTTTAAAACAATAGGCGTTTTTCCGCGTAGTTCGTTATTGTATTAACGCGCTATTCAGACTATTTTTATTTACAATAACGTACTATGCAACGATAAATGTAAAATAAAACAATAGTTGATATTAACCCTTTGTAAGTCCCCACGGGTCTCTTCCTTCATCGCAGAAAGGTTAGTTAGATCATACTCCACCACGGGGGCCAAGACCGAGCTGGTAAAGGATAGCAAAACAGTCTCGGGTCTTACTCGCCCGATACTAGATATATTAAAAGAATTATTTTTTATCAATCTAAAAAAACAATGATAACTCAACTTACCACCTTATACCCCAGGGCCGTACCGGCACGAGGCCGTTATAATACATGATAATTAAGTTTTTGTTGTTCCAATGCGCTTAATCGTCGGGGACATCTCGCGGTTTGCACAGGCCCTAAACCGGCCCTGGATTATTTATCTTGATGCCTTTACGGTTGTTATTAAAATTTAGAATAAAACTATAACATAGTAATGTTATATTCTTTTTAATGCACTAACCCGTGCTAAGGAGAATTTTTAAAAACCTATTTGGCCCGGTTAGCGAGAGGTCGCGGGTTCGAGTCCTGGCATGGGTGGAATTTTTAACCTCTAAATAGGTTTTTAAATAATACTATGTTGTATTGGCAAAAAGTATCGTACGTTCGATATTGGCTGTTAGAACGAACAAAAGGTTATTCAGCACTCTAGACTCCATTACTTTTTGTAAATGTTAAGTAAACTTTAATTGCTTCGTTTGTTTAGCGGTATCACGTCTGATTGCCAAGCTGAAGGTCGTAGGTTCGATTCCAACTTGAGGCAGCCGGACATTTGTAAGGCCTTATTCTGGGTGTTGTGACATGTTTGTAATGTATTTAACTGGTTACCATAGCACAGGGTGTCCTTGGGAAGTTAACATAAGATAAGATAAGAATATTCTTTATGGTACACACCAGAAAATAATTACAGAGACAACAGTCACAAAAGAAGAGGTACAATTGGCGGCCTTATTGCTGATAGAAATTTCTTCCAGACAACCTTAAAGTTATTTATTCTGAAGTTATTTATTGCTAGCTGACACGGAAAATGTAGTTTTGTCATATTAATTAACCTGCAATCTATTCTCAGAACTACTAATACACAAAAAAACATAAAAATCAGTGAAGCAGTTTCGGAGCAGTTAAGAGCGATAAGAAACATTGTGACACGAAATTTGTATATATTAGATAATACTCAAGATCTCTGCTATTTTTTCTCAGTGATATAAAAATATTCTTTACTATATATCAAAAATGAAGAAACATTAAACATTTGTAAAGACACACCCCATCTGGTCAAATTTCTTCAAGTCAACCGACGACAGAGAGTTTATAATATAATAAAAATAATACTTACATAAACTTTTACATACTATTGGTATACTATTTTTATTTTTAATGCACTAACCCGTGCTAAGGAACAAATTTAAAAAGCTATTTAGAGGCTAAAAATTTCACCCATGCCGGGATTCGAACCCGCAACCTCTGGCTATCCGTACCAGTGCTCTACCAATTGAGCCAATGGGCGACTCACGGCATCAGTGAAATTTCGAACCTCTTTACAATATTCACTGTATTACGTACAGGCAGCGACATCTGACTTAAGCAAATTGCATTACTTACAGCCCCGACTACCTACTTTGCAGTTAGGTTTAACATCGGAACGATATCACTGTACCCACATGATTACTTAGCACGGGTTAGTGCATTAAAAATAAAAATAGTGTAATCATGTGGGTACAGTGATATCGTGCCGGGATTTGAACTCATGACCTCCCGATTGAGAGGCAGGCGCTATACAAATGAATAATATTTTAATAGGTATACTTCTCAGCTAACGTGTCAGAAATTTCGTTATATCCTGTATGAAACAGGATATAACGAAATCTCCGTACCTGTCTATTTTAAAATGGCGGACACTACACGTCTATACTAAAAACATTTACTATGGAAATAAAACAAATTGCTTGAATGCTACTAATAAATGTTCGATGAAGTGAAAGAAGTTTGTCAGGACCGTGCTAAGTTGGAAACCATGGTGTCTATCCACCCCTCCGCAATACACGCGTGAGGTTATATAAAAAAAATCCCAAAAATATACAAGCCGTGCCATATAACACATCGACCAGGTAGGATGACGATCTGCAAAAAACTGCAGGCAGATGCTGGATGCGGCAACCTGAAGACAGGGCGCTATGGCGCTCATTAGGGGAGGGCTATGTCCTGCAATAGGCTGGTATAGCTGGACGACGACGACGATGACACATTTGAGTGGCAAAGTCGATATGGAACAGATTTGGGTTTTGCTATTTTGACGACTATAACCCCTTTTGCGAACATGAATGGGAATTTTGTGAATTTTCAGAACCGAGTGCCTGAAATGTTCATACACCTCAGCGCTTAAAATTGCCCATCCGGGCATTCGTGGTAATTAAGCCCGTACTCCTTCTCTGAGGGAAGGCCTGTGCCTTGCAGTGGAATTTTTTATGTGGTTATCATATACATAAAAAAATGACTATAAACCTTCTGTGCGGTTGAAAGACAGTGAAATTCCGTACAAAAAGTGTATTCGATACCTAGGAGTGTGGTTCGACAAGAACATGGCTTTAAATGAACATGTCAAAAGTGTTATAAATAAGGCTAAGGTCGTAAGAGGAATACTATCCCTAATAGTTGGATGGTATGCAAAAATTGATGTGGAAGTTAAGCATTTGGTGCTTAAAGCTTGCTTAATACCTGTACTTGAGTATGGGATAGTACAACTCTTACCTAGGATTAGTAAAACCAATTTACGTGCTATCGAAAGACAGTACCGAATGGCTTTAAAAACAGCAGCAGGATTTCGTCGGGACTTTCCTACTTGTGATTTATGGCAGATGCTGGACGAGGATCCCTGGCATCTGAGGGTTCACGACCTGCATTATGATATGCCGTCAAAGCTGGATAGTGCGGGTCTTGAAGGACTGGATCCGGGTCCAGCATATACCAGGTATGGATATAATAACCCCATGCTGCGCAGTCTAAGGATAGGTGAAATTGATTATGTCTGTAAAAAAGAGAGACTCAAACCTGTTCACAAGAGATCTGTCCTCCCTCGTCAACCTAGACTTTAGTCTGGGTTGACGAGGAGAATGCATAGGGCTCGTTTCTCGATTGAGGGTATCGCTCGGTAAATGCTTAAGTAGGTAACAGTATGTCACTCACCTTGCTGAGAAATTCGAACTACAGTTGACTGTTTAGGAAACTGGGTGTAAAGGAACTAAGCTGTATCCCATTGCATGTTTAAACAGCTGTAATAGTTTAACTTTAATTAGCGACCTAAGTTAGGTTAGGGAACACAAATTAAAATTGTAAGATCCCCAGCGGACATATACAATTTATATTCACTGCCCTTGTTTCGGCCAAGTAATATTAATTTAAAAAGGAAGACAATAAATAAACTATCTAAAATCATAAAAAAATGAGAGTTTTGCCTTAAACTGTTACATTTGTACATATCAACCATTATATGCCCCCACTGCTGGGGTACGGGTCTCTTCCTGCATCACCGGTAGGTTAGGCCATACTCCACCACGTGGGCCAAGTCCAGGTTGGTGGAGGATTGTAAGACAGTGGTGGGCCTTACAGTCAGAAGTTATCAAGCCGCCTATAAGGCCTCTGACATGCCTTAACGACTGTCATTATATGACAGTGCCATGCGAAGCACGAAAGCGCTCGGAAAACTACCACTAGCGGTAGTCACGGGACGGTCACCCATACTACACCTGACCGCACCTGTTGTTGCTTAACTCAAGTGATAAGATTCCACTCGGCTCCGCTAGGCTACGAGCGCGTAGCAAAATGAACATGCTGCAACAATTGCTATCGATTACGCTGGGTTCTTTTTTAAAGACACTGCCCAGAAATATCTCACCACAAACTCGAATCTTTGAGAACCATATCATATCACTATATTTAAGTATTATATGTACTATATTCAGAAGTATGTTTATATGTATGTATATATTATAGGTATGTATATACTAGATATTTATGTTCCTTTATCTTATTAGGTATGTAAGTAGACACTGGTTTATGTTGTATGTATATTAGTATGTAGATATTATTGCTTAACACAATTGAGACAACTGTGTAATTATTGTTTGTACTTTACTTGCCTTTTCCCGCTGTCTGTATAAAAATATAAACATGATGGCTGGCTGGAAGAAATTTCTATAGAAATAAGTCCGCCTTTGCTCATAATATAAGTTAACCCTGTTATTTAAGTGCTTTACTTTTTATATTTTGTGCAATAAAGTGTAACAAACAAACCATCATGTTTGTAAATGTCCATATGCTGTCTACTGTGGGTATGGCTCTATACATCCCTAGGCCAGCTATTTATGTCAAGACAAACAAATAATATAAGCGTACGCACATAAAAACTAAGTTATAATTGCCCATAATAATACATCGCAAGCAGACCTTTGCAAATATTTCAACCACGGTTGACAAGTCCCCTGGACGTCGTTTATAAAGGACTTGAGACGTAGCACACAAAAATAGCGTCACTTAACTTACTAGTAATGGGCGCTAGCTTTGTAATAAATATCGCGAACTGACCAATGATATGAAGGCTTTCTTACATCAAGAGCTAAGATATAAAAGAGTCAAAGATATTGTCTGGCTGAAAACAGTGGATTGTCGGAATGTCAAGGTAATTGATCAAGGGAATGAACCGATACTTGCACGAACTTACCTATAATTTCAGTCAGTCCTTGAAAATAACAATGATGTTGTTTTTTTAGCGCCTTCATTAAATAATTTTTCACGTTTTGTTTTTTTAACATACTGGCACATACATTACAGGCACTTCTGGCCCCACACTAGGATACCCTGTGTCGTGGGCACCAGAAACAACGACATCACAAACATGTAAACATCTAAGACCTGGGGCTTATTTATCCTCAATCGGGGTTCGAACCAGGAACCTCTTGCATGGTAGGCAGATGCGCTACCGCTACGCCACAGAGGTCGTCACGAAAGGTCCAGGACGTATACCAAATAAATTTTTTTCAATTTTAATATATCTCTCAGTGGAGCGCGGCTCCGTGCGCCCGCGCACGCCACAGCAGCGGCCGCGGCAAAGGAAGATGCCCCTTTGAAGATAGCGGCGATACATTTATTACTACCCGCTATTTTGCATGCCGCCAGCATTGGGAGTTGGCACTGCAGACGCTCGCAGGCTACCTTAGGGTAAAGAGAAGAAAAAAAGTCGGACTCTAATTGTACACTATTTTTATTTTTAATGCACTAACCCGTGCTAAGGAACAAATTTAAAAACCTATTTAGAGGCTAAAAATTTGCTTAAGTCAGATGTCGCTGCCTGTACGTAATACAGAGGATATTGTAAAGAGGTTCGAAATTTCACTGATGCCGTGAGTCGCCCATTGGCTCAATTGGTAGAGCGCTGGTACGGATAGCCAGAGGTTGCGGGTTCGAATCCCGGCATGGGTGAAATTTTTAGCCTCTAAATAGGTTTTTAAATCTAATTGTACAGTCAACTAAAGTTGGGATTAACGGTAAGAAATTCTATCGCATGCAGTATAAGTGCCAGTCTCATAGTATAACATAGCATAACAATATTTGTTCTCTATATACGTACGTGAGCTTCAAGCGATAAATTATGCATAGCATTACGGATAAATAAGAAATTCGCAAGCCACCAAAAACTTTTTTTGCACGACTTTTCAAAATGTTAAGCGCATAAGCTTCTAAAAAGCCGCCTTCAAATAGTCTTTACACCAAATACAATCAAGATTTTTTTTATTTAATGCGCATATCAAGACTCACATCTTCCATTTCATTTCACTAGTCAAACGTGAATCTTACTGTATTGTAGTTGGTGTAAGCAGACCTTTGAAGCCAGGGTAGGCTACGGGCTCATGAGGGCACGTGACCGACGCTCTTCTCAGCCTTAAATATCGGAACCAGGTCGAAAGGAATCATTATTATGTGGTGATTCCTTTCGACCTTAAAGATTTTTATTAATTACTAGCTGACCCAGCGAACTTCGTACCGCCTAACAGTCGATTCCTTATCTTTTTCTTTTTTTTCTCTCCGTAAGAACCATCCTCGTACTTTAAGGAATATTCTAAGAAAAGAATTAGCGAAATCGGTTCAGCTGCTCTCGAGATTTGCGCTTACCAACACATTCGGCGTTTCATTTTTATATTATAGACAATTCGTCTCAACTTTTCACAGACAGGATGGTTTCAAGCGTTCAAGGTTGTGGAAATCTCAGGTCTAACTAACTGCAGTATGAATCGACGCGGCTTTGTAGCACTTCAGCCTTGAGATTTTCACACTTAGCCTCATAGTTGGGCCATGTAGCAATTAAAGCTGAGGTACGTTATTATCAGGTACGTATACGTACTTTTGTCTATTAATATTCGTATTTGCACCGGCTACCCGTATCTATTTCTCCTCGGCAAATTCTCCAATTTGAGGTTGCCTGGAAGAAATTGCTTTTAGCAATAAGGCCGCCAATTGTATTTGATCTTTTGTATTTGCCGTTTTTGTAACTATTTTTCCGGTATACAATAAAGAATATTCTTATCTTATCTTATCTTACGTTAAAACTTCAGGCTAGAGTACCCTCACGACGTTTTCCTTTACAGTTAGCGAGTGGTATGGCTACTATAACTTCACAAATATCATCATCATCAACCCATTATGTGCCCATCGAGGGGCACGGTTCTTCCTTGAGGAAGGTAAAGGCCATACTCCACCACGAGGGCGAAGTCCGGATTGGTAGAGGCTTGGAAGACAAGTGGCTGGTCTTACTATCAAAAGTTTTCAAGCCGCCCTAAGGCCTCTGACTTGGCTTAACGACTGTCATCTATCGACGGCAGCCGATACCAACTGCTGCTTGACGTACCTTGTGAAGCACGGAACCGCTCGGAAAAATGCCACTAGCGTTAGTGATAGACGGTCGCCTATCCGTGGACTGAACGCGCCCTATGTTGCTTAGACTTCGTGATCTTTTAAGATCACTCAGGCATATATGAATCATAAATTGTTGTAATGACTATGTTCTTATGGAAATACTGTCTTGTTCAATCTTTACTGAAACAGGTAATTAATTTTATCATCATCATCGTCAGCCGATGTCAGTCCACTGATAGGCCTCTCACAAAACATACGAATGAGCCCGATCTTCGACTCTTCTCTTCCAGTCACTGCCGCGACTCAGCAAGCGTGCCGTAAGACGCTCTATGACCACGTAGAGCGACGATATACGCAATTGACGACCTCTGTGGCGTAGCGGTAGCGGTAGCCTACCACGCGAGAGGTTCCGGGTTGGAACGCTGGCTGGGGACAAAAAAAACCCAAGGTCATAGATGTTGGATGTAAAGCTCATACATGTCAAAAAATTGAGACATGTGGCACCTAAGGATTTACTTCGAACCGTCTACTTTACCTTAGCACAATCTGTGATTACTTAATGTATAGGAATTTGGGGAGGTTCATGTAAGACCTAGGTATATGATCATTGATCACACTGGAGAGAGCTCAGAGATCACTACTTAAAGTTAGGACATTTGGACCTTTCAGATTCTCATCAAAGCTCCTTTATGAAGATACTAAGGTATTACCTTACGACAATTATACATCCTTAAATTAACTCTACGCACACATTCACATACACCATTTGATGAGAAATTGTATAACGCTAAACGTTGAAAACATATTGGATACAATCTAGCAAAATTTAAGTCCGCTTACGCTCCACGTCAACATGTGTATATGTCAGGGTTTTTGGTAAAACAAAATTAGTAAATTGTTAGATATATATCCATTAAATTTGATTAAATGTAAATCAGAGGTAACCAAACACATTTTTAACTTAAATTATTGTGAAACAGAGGCATTTTTGTTGGCACTTAAATGAATATATTTTTTAATCCGTTGCCAATTATACCAACTCATAAACGGAATTATCCGTTTATAAGTTTGGTGTTTTTTTCTATTTTCTATTAGTAACTTCTACTTCTATTAGTAACTGCGGTTGTAGATGGCAGTAGCACTTTTAATCATTGAAGGTTTTAATTGTCTGCGATACAGGTTTCCTAGTGTAGGCAATTATCGACTTATATTAATTTGTACTGCTGTATCTTTGAAACAATAAAGTATTGATTTATTGATGGTTTACAGGTTACAGCGGTGGTAGCTCAGTGGGTAGAACTATAGACTGGCAAGCGAGAGCCCCAGGTTCGATCCCGAGTGCGGGCATGTACCAATGACTTCGTTTAATTGCAAAGTTACGTACATTTGCGAATTTGCAGTCGCAATACCACACGCTAACGGTGAAGGAAAACATCGTGAGGAAACCCGCGGCTTGGTTGGCTCCGCACGTATTGACTAGTCTTTCCTGTGGGCTAGGCCGACTAAGCTGTCAGGATGGTATAGGTGCTGGGCAAGCCTACACCATCTATAAAACCATGACCCAGGCACTACAGCGTCGGAGTGGTCCCTTCACCCATCTAGTGTGAGTGAAGATACCACTGGACGCTGTATAAATCATCTCACTAAGTAGATGCAAAAAGGCCATTATTATTATTATCATTATTATACATGTTTGTGATGTCGTTGATTCTGGTACCCACGACACAGGGTATCCTAGTGTGGGGCCAGAAGCAATGTATGTGCTTGTATGTAAATGTAAATTAATTTCATGACCAATATAATTGTATGCGTCTCTAGTAGAACTAATTAGGTAGATATTGCGACAAACTAATCTTAACAATGTGTAAAAGTGACATCAAGGTCTGTGTAATAAATTGCAATTATTGACAAAAACAATGTTATGCTACAAGCTGCTATGTTCGTTCCCAGTAGTTCAACTGATCCGTTTTACTATCGGACTAGTAGGATTTTTTATTCTGTGTAGTTTTACTTTTTCTTGAAACTAAAATAGTAGAACTCGTTAGACATCAATCAGGGTTCCACTACAGTTCTACTGTCGGACTAGTAGGAATATTTTTTTTCTTATTAGTTCTACTTTCATCAGAAACTAAAATAGTTGCAACATATATAACTCTTTTTTTTTTTTTGACAAAACCTGATAATTCTATCATGGAGGTCGTAATAAACAAGATCCCAATTACCAATAAAAGTTTATTATATCTATCATCCCTTCCAAGTTATCCAAAACAATCGCTTCCGAATATTATTTCTATGTAAATAAAGCCTTATGCCCAATCTCACAGAAGGCGCTGGCCGTTCTACGGTCACCAGCTACTTTCATGAGAAATATGAATATAAATACTTAGTAAAACTATCATCATTCTGTTGTTAGGTTGTCGTGAAATGTATGTTTGGCTTATGCACAGTGACTAATTTCACTAATACCGGCTTATACTATTTTTATTTTTAATGCACTAACCCGTGCTAAGGACAATTTTAAAAACCTATTTAGAGGTCAAATATTCCACCCATGCCGGGACTCGAACCCGCGACCTCCGGCCATCCGTGCCAGCGCTCTATCCAACTGAGCTAATGGGCGACTCACCGGCATCAGTGAAATTTCGAACCTCTTTACACTATTCTCTGTATTACGTACAGGCAGCGACATCTGGCTGAAGTAGATTGCATCACTTACAGCCCCGACCACCTACTTTGCAGTTAGGTTTTAACATCGCTGTACCCACATGACTATACTATTTTTATTTTTAATGCACTAACCCGTGCTAAGGACAATTTTAAAAACCTATTTAGAGGCCAAAAATTCCACCCATGCCGGGATTCGAATCCGCGACCTCTGGTTATCCGTGCCAGCGCTCTTTCCAACTGAGCTAATAGGCGACTCACCGGCATCAGTGAAATTTCGAACCTCTTTAGAATATTCTCTGTATTATGTACGTACAGGCAGCGACGACTAAATAAATAAATGAGTGAATAAACTGAGTGATTAAATAAAGTGTTTTTATCTATCTACCCATCTACTGTTAACACTATCAATAATAGCTGATTCATGTCTAATATCATAACCATATCCTTGGGTACTTTAGGTTGAAATAAATAGTCCTCTGTATTTTATAGTCATTAAATCAATATGAAAATGAAATTTCATTGAAAATAAATAAGGGGAACATGTAAAAACGTAGTTTGTTTTTAATTTACAAACGACATGCCAGACTGCAATGAAAAATGTTTAGAGGACATAAATCTAGGCCTGATCGTGCTTAGAATTGTAAATTAATACACTCTCTAATCGATTTTTTATTTCTTTATTCTATTGAGTACCGTCTATAATCTGATAGCTTTTAGAATATACCTCGGGCTTTAGAGTACGCATCGGTTCTCGCCGAAAGCACACGAGTGCAATATACTTCCTGCTCGGTATAACACTTTTCTTCACTATTTTGAAAAGTTATGTAAAGTTAAGTATCATATTAGTTCCGATATTTCTATTACACGAATATATCCGATTCTATCCGATAGTAGCCGAGGTACGAGTATATTCTAAAAGCTAACAGACTACCTCAGTGCCATAGGTAACTTACTTCTCAAAAAAAAATTAATAATACTTTGGATCTGCTATAGGTACCTACTATCACATATCACAATAAGAACTAGAACTAACGAAATTTAAAACTGACAATATTTGTAAAAATTATCTACAAAAATAAAAAATAAAATTGTCTGTTGCCAACCGATTCTTACAAAAAAAACTAAGGACAATCAAACCTCGTGTTTATTTTTTACTTAGCGTACTTGTATAGTTTTATTGCTGTAAGGCATGCGCTTTGTAAATTAAGACCATTTTTATGGGAATCTTCTAGTGAGGCGCCCGCTTCTTAAGGCGCTATGTTGTGCTAACTTGCGGCACAAATGGAAGTCCTAGGTTGATGATCCTAGGTTCTAGTTGAGATAAGAATATTCTTTATTATGTACAGGCACGTTAAGCCGTTGATGCCGGCTGTCATATAATGGCAGTCGTTAAGCCATGTCAGAGGCCTTATGGGCGGCTTGATAACTTCTGACAGTAAGGCCCGCCACTGTCTTACAATCCTCCACCAAACCGGACATGCCCCCCCCCCCCCCCCGCCGTGGTGGAGTATGGCCTAACCTTCCTGCGATGCAGCAAGAGACCCGTGCCCCAGCAGTGGGGACATACAAGGGTTGATAACGATACCGGAAAAATTGTTATAGAAACAGCAGATACAGAAGAGAAGATACAATTGGCGGCCTTATTTCTAAAAGTAATTTCTTCCAAGCAACTAGACTGTAATCTAAACACGGTTCTAAAAATAGTTGTCACAGTTGTTAAGATTTCTCATGTTCACTTTTAGATAAAAACATATTATAATACAAGGTGTTTTTTTCCATTGGTGGCGCTGCTTAACATCCCGAAGTGGCACGGATAGCCAGAGGTTGCGGGTTCGAATCCCGGCATAGGTGAAATTTTTAGCCTCTAAATAGGTTTTTAAATTTGTCCTCAGCACGGGTTAGTGCATTAAAAATAAAAATAGTATATTCCCGAAGTGCCCTAAAGCGAACTTGTGAGTGTGTGTGAGTGTGAACGTCATTTACTACTCCGGCACACACATGTTATTAACGTAACATTAGTGTGCGTGTCACCTGACTGCTAAGCGGAATTTCTTTTGACACACTGTCTTTGCTTGGTAGTCTACGAGCAGTCTAGTTGAGCTTCTGTTGTCTTATGATACAGCTACTTTCAATAGGAAATTGATGAAATAACAATGCTTGTAGCACGTGCCACGTCATCAAAAAAACGTGACATATGTTCTTTCTTATCTTGACCACCCCTATTGTTCCTTAAGGCAACGGAATACAAAAATGTGATGGATTTATTCATAAATTAGGTATTTGTTCTTTAGTGTTAAAATAGTTAGTTAGAATGTCTCTACATACCTATGTTAGAAGCGGATCTACGGTTACTAGTTAGCCTGATAATTTGTGTTCTTATGATTTTATTTCTTGGATAGCGATGATATCAGAAGTTCCTGAAACTTTTTTCACAGGAAATACTGATTTTCAGCTACTCAGCAATTGACTATGCATAAGTTTATACGTGGTTAGGGCAGCTGCATTCAATATTACTATGCACAATGTTTATAGATGGTTAGGCCAGCCCCTACTTCTATTTAGCCAACTCCTCTCTATCAACATCTTGACGTGAGGGCGACACTCACACAACGCTAATGAAAGAGTGTGGATTAGCGAGGGGCAAAATAACAAATACCCGAAACCGGTGTGCGTGGATCCAGCAACTTATTTATATTGACTAAGCGAAAGTGGTTTAACAGGTTCTTGACAAGTGGCTAGGTCTGGAAATTATTCAAATGGTTTTTTCTTCTTGTTCTTCAGGCTATATTAGTCCATTTCTGGACATAGCCCTCCCCTAATGAACGCCATAGTGCCCTGTTTTCAGCTTCAGCAAGACCCTCAAAATTGCTTCACTTATAAAGACTTACAAACGAAAAATAATAAAAATCTAAAAAAAAATTGTGAATTGAGCGTCTTATGGTCGACGCCGGCCAACTCAATAGTTCTTTTACTTGTTTACGCGTATCAGAGGCTCTTGTACATTTAATATAATATTAGAAAACTTTTTGCTACCAATTTGGATTTGGATTGCAGTTTTCAGCAAAATCAAATATACCATTATCGATCCATCATTATTAATATTGTTTTTGTCAATGGAAGAACCTGGAACGGTGGATATCTTTAATAATAATAATAAACTCTGGAACGACTCCAGGTGTTGTTTTATTTGTAGATTAGTAGTAGGTATAATAAAACAGAAAAACTGGATAAAACGGATAAGCAGGTAAAATGGTCAGATCTGGACGAAGGGTAAAGTAGTAGTGATGAAAATGAGGGAAATTTCGAAATGTGTGACAAAATTTTAATATTTGAAAATGATAGATAGAAAAAGAAATAAAAATGGTGTAAAAAGGTTTGCACCGTTACAAACCTACCTTCAGAATGAAGCTAACAATTTCAAAATCACTTTTAGAGATGGGAGAACATCCTCAAGCCCTTGACTAGCCACAGATAGTGCTAGACTGGTTCTTAGTATCAAATTACTAACCTGTAATATATTCCATTCACCCGAAAAGGTTAACTATGTTAGTTTTTCTTGTATGCTTTTTTTGAATGAATTTTATTCAATTTCGACACACCTCAGGACAAACAGTTCGTCACAACTTAGCTATAATGTCGTGTCATTCTAACATCCTGTTTGGGTCCACGTAAGTCCATTCGTTCGTCTGTCATAACTTACAAGCTCCCATTTGCATTTGAGCCTACAAAAATTGTTTTTTTTATTACTCTATGATGTGTTTCGGTTTTGTCGTAGCAAGATAATGCTTATAGCAACAAGATTTAAAAAAAACACTGTGCTCTTTATAATATTTCTTTTTAATACGTGTGTTCCACTGCAGGGTGAACGTCTTCCCTTTTCGACCCAAGATTTTGTATCATTTGCGAGCTCATTATCTCTTGACCAGTCCGGCAAGAATTTGTCGAAATCATCTCGCCATCATCTTTGTTGTAGCCCTAAAACTATTGGAGAATGTTTATACCCAAGAGTCACAGCAGAAAAAATATTTAAACTGTGGCCAAGAGTCTGGTAAAAAGTTTTTTTAATCCAGTGTTAAGACAGACCATAACAGATTTTGATGAAAGTTTGCTTACAGACAGACCACGCACTGGGCTCCGAATTTTCCACGTGGTCAAATCAGATTGACTAAATAGTTTGACTACGTGGCAGAATTCATAAGGATAAGTTAGATGAAATTACTGACAAGAAATATGGCTGGCTGGGTTCAGCCCTCCTTTTATGTAAATGTCCCTTTTAATGGGTAGTCCATCTAAACATTTCCACTGTGTCAAAATGTGTATGCATATCACAGCTGGAGTGACTTAAAAAAAGTAAAAATCAAAGTCTCTCAACTTTGTGGACACATACATAATAGACGCGCAGGGTGTAGTCTGTCTGTACGCAAACTTTCATCCAAATATGTTCTTCTGTTTCTGAGTGAATGTATAACGAATATACAATTTGCACGCACAATAAGCGCAATCTATCATTCATATTAATAAGATTAGTAAGTAACGTTATTTCTTAATGATTCGCAATACTCATACATAGTTATATATTAAACGGGTCAAATACCCGACCCGTTTTACCTACCTAATAAATAATCGCGATTTGACCCGTTCAATATAACTAGTAAGTAACGTGTTTTCTCATCGAAGGGTTTTTTTTGTTGTGGACATTTATTTATTTATTTATTTAATCCACTTATAGCTAACATTACAGGATTGACCTAATGCGATAGCCAAGCTTATACTAAAATAACATAATATTATATAATACCTCTTAGAGTACATCAAACTGTAACTTATATCTAAATACTTATTATTAACTCAAAATCTGATATAATACCCTTGTGAACTCGTTTAGGCTGCAATTAAATAAGTCCACCTTTTCGGCCACCGTGTTGAGCGAACGCAACGCGCGCGTTAGTGGAGCTCTCTGTAACAAGTTGGTGCGCGCGCGCGGCACCGACAGCAGGGCCGACCGCCGCCGCCGCGCCACCATCTCATCCGGCACGCTCAGCCGCAACTGCTCAAGGACAGCCGGATTGTGCACCTCGCCCCGTAACACGCGAAATAAATATGTAGCGAGGGATGCTTCTCTCTTGAGTTCCAATTTGCTGTACCCCACCATGCCCATCACAAACAGTGAAGGATACAGCAAAGGAAATCCCGGATACACACCGTACATCTTGTAGTACAGGAATCTTGTAAACTTGTTTTGTATTCGTTCTATCATCATTTTATACTTAGCTTCACTCGGAGACCATATCATTGAGCTACCTTCCAAATGGCTCTTTACGAGAGCCTCATACAGGGCTTTTAATGCAGAAATGTTGGTAAAACCATTCGCTTGACGGAGGACAAAACCTAAATTCCGGAAAGCTTTCTTGCATAGGTCTATAACATGATCTCTGAAGTTGAGGTTCGCCATGAACATACTTAAATTAATACTATTAACTATGAAAATGAGACTATTAACTATGAAGAGAAGCGCTCGTGGGCTAGGCGAACTGATTGATTGGAATCAATCACTTGGTTAAGCAACAACAGGCGCGGTCGGGTACGGGATGGGTGAGCGTCCCGTGACTACCGCTAGTGGCATTTTTCCGAGCGCTTCCGTGCTTCGCAAGGCACGTTAAGCCGTTGGTGCCGGCTGTCATGTAATGGCAGTCGTTAAGCCATGTCAGAGGCCTTATGGGCGGCTTGATAACTGACAGTAAGGCCCGTCACTGTCTTACAATCCTCCACCAACCCGGACTTGGCCCCCATGGTGGAGTATGGCCTAACCTTCCTGCGATGCAGGAAGGGAGCCGTGCCCCAGCAGTGGGGACATACAAGGGTTGATAACGAACTATGAAAATTATACAAGCATGAAATAATAATAATTCACCATGGTTATCGTCAAGAGATTGAATATTTAATATTGGTGATGCTGTATTTGGCAATTAGTGGTATTTTGTACTTCAACAACAGATCTATTACAAACATTGATGGTCCTGATATTGCGTGTCTCGAAGGTTTACGGTTATCGGAGAGTATGAAGGTTTCAAAAAACCTATAAAACCTGTTTTTTGAAACTTATAAACCTAAGTTTCAAAAAACAGACTAAAAAATTATTTGCAAGTGATGCAAACTACTTCAGCCAGATGTTGCTGCCTGTATGTAATACAGAGAGTATTGTAAAGAAGTTCGACATTTTATTTTTTAGCTGTGTCTTTTTTTTTGCTTTCTGTGTAATCTTTTTTTTTTTGTAATTGGTTTGTGTGTTTTTTGTTTTGTTTTGAGTATGGTGTCGTCAAATAAATACATTTTCTTTCTTTCTTTACATTTCACTGATACCGGGAGTCGTCCATTAGCTCAGTTGGAAGAGCCAGAGGTTGCGGGTTCGAGTCCCGGCATGGATGGAATTTTTAGCCTCTAAATAGGTTTTTAAAATTGTCCTCAGCACGAGTTAGTGCATTTAAAAGAATATAATGAGTATGAAGGTTATTTGCAATTTTACCTACAAATGAAAATAACCATTTATACATATTTAAAGACTGCAGCGTCCGACTGGTCCCTTCACCCATATAGAGTAAGTGAGGGTGCTACTGGACGCTGTATAAATCATTACCTAGTACCTAGTATGAAAGTACAGTTAACAAAGGCTTAACATAAGTAGTATTATGGTATACATATTATGAAAAAAACGGTTTAACAAATAGTATTTCCTACAATTTGTTTCCACAAGCGTGGCTAAACTGCATTACAGGCGTGAATTAATTGAATTGTGTCATTTAAATAGCATTTAAAAACTGTATAAAACCAGCTACATTTTTCCTCAACTTCCTCGAAAAACAGTTGCGCACTTGGCCAAAACATTCTTTGTTGAACAAAAAGAACAGCTTATCCGGACTGTTAACATACCAATGGAGTATGAATGAAACTTTGTTTACACAAGCCTTACAGCCTGGGTAGTATGACGACACTAGTGGCACGTTTTGAATGACGAAAATCGCGACTACTAATGTTCTGGAAACTCACATTCAAAACGTGTGACTAGTGTCAGACACAAAACGCGTGAGTCCGTCGTAGTACCCGCAGTACACAAGTTAAGCGCTCGTGGCCTAGGCGAACCGAGTGATTGGAATCAATCACTTGAGTTAAGCAAAAACAGGCACAGGATGGGTGACCGTCCCGTGACTACCGCTAGTGGCATTTTTCCGAGCGCTTCCGTGCTTCGCAAGCCGTTGTTGCCGGCTGTCATGTAATGACAGTCGTTAGGCCATGTCAGAAGCATTTTGGGCGGCTTGATAACTTCTGACAGTATGGCCCGTCACTGTCTTGCAATCCTCCACCAAACCGGACTAGGCCCCCGTGGTGGAATATGACCTAACCATCCTGCGATGCAGGAAGAGACCTGTGCCCCAGCAGTGGGGACATACAAGGGTTGATAACGATAACAATATAACAATTGGACTACGCATTTACTCCACGAAACCTGTACTTACATTAGTATGTAAAGAACTTTGACTATTGCACCTACGTATTAAGATCATATTTTACACAGCATTCAGTGGCACCTTCACTCATACTACAGTCTATTTATTCTTACTTGTCCAATTTAGTAAACAAGATTCTACTCTTAAACTGTGACTTTTTAGTCCAAAACTGCCATATTTCCATAAATGAAGTAACCTGGAACACTCTTTTAGATAACACGCTTTCAATTTTATAAACATAGTTCATGATAGTTCATGAATTTGCGAGAAAATGTCTAGTTTAGGCATCTAAAAAAATATTTTTAAAAAATATTTTTAATCTCAATTTTAAGGTTAGAATCTTGTTTACTAAATTGGACAAGTAAGAATAAATAGACTGTAGATGGGTAAAGGGACAATTTGGATACTGTAGTGCCTGTGACAATGTTTTAGATGGAGTAGACTTGCCGCGCACTTATATTATTCTGACTTAGTCGGCACAGCCCACAGAAAAGATTAGACTAGCGTTTTACTATTGCTACCCAAATTCGCAGATGTACGTAACTTTAAAAATAAACAAGGTCCTGCGGGCAGAATCGAACCTGGGCCTTTTGCTTCCGAGTCATAAATATGTAATATTACGCATAAATATTTAATAACATAAGGCCGCCGTCTATACTCTTGGGTTAAGAAATATCTGTGTAATTATAATTTTATGTACAACTAGCTGACTCAGCGAACTTCGTACCGCCTAACAGTCGATTCTTTAATTTGTTTTTATTTTTCCCTCCGTAAGAACCATCCTCGTACTTCAAGGAAAATCCAAAAAAAAGTGTTAACAGATTCGGTTTAGCTGCTCTCGAGGTTTGCGCTTACCAACACAATCAGCGATTCAGGAGATTTAGGGCGAGATAAATAGTCGCTTCTAAGAACGAGTCTTAGCGAAAGCACTTGCTTAAGAATCGATTTGTCTATCATAGACAGTACTTTAGCACTCTTTTAGTCGCGAAACCCGGACTAATTCTTAGCATTGGCCTAAGAACATGCTTAGCTAAGCAAACGTCTACTTTGATACTTAGCTAAGTTAGCCTGAAGTAATGCTTAGGGAAGCTTGAGCACGGGCTTGGGCTAAGCAACGACTATTTATCTCGCCCTAAGTGTTCTCTATATGGAAAAGGCCTTCTCGCATTGAAAGAGTATGGGCCATCATCACGTATTACTCGTGTCCGCCGCGAATTGGCAGTTGAGGTATGTGATAACCTCAGACAGATATAAATATGTGTGCTGTTGCAAATAAATAAACGTATTTCAATCCCGTCCTGAGTATGCTTTCGTAAAAAACGTGTCTAAGCCTCCACGTACACGCCAAGCCAGTTATTTACAAAATCATCTCCCTTATCGTTCCCGTAGTTTCAGTCTTATTTTTTTTGCCTTAACGAGGACTATTTGAAAACACACAGGTACGTATGGCGTAGAACACAATGGCACATTAAAGTTATTGTTTTGATTCGTGTCTGCAACTGGGTAAAAAGGACGCCCTGATAAAAATGCACGTGGCGTTTGACTTTTTTGGTGGCCTAGTTTCTTTTTCTCACTCCTTTTCCGCGGTATCATACAGCATTACAACGTTTCACAACATGCTGGACGAGACATAGGATCCAATAGGATCCACTCGAATATTGGCACAGCTCACTGTAGATAGATAGACAGATAGAATATTCTTGATTGTACACAGAAATGTAACAGAAATTATATAAAAAATATATTACAAATGGCGGCCTTATTACTAAAAGCAATTTCTTCCAGGCAACCACAGACGGAGACAAGAAAAAAATTAGAGACGGGTAGTCGGTGCAATACAGAAATATTGAAATTAGGAATGCAGGTGTAATACGGGTGTGAAGCCTAGCCCAGCAATAAAAGCTGATTTAATAGTTGATGCATATATTTTTTTAAATACATTCGAAGTTTCGACGACCTCGGTGGCGTAGCGGTTTGGCACGCTAACTGTAAAACCAAAGGTCTCGGGTTCGATCCTCGGCCGGGTCAAACTAGGAAACGAACTTATCTAGTTTGTCTCGGGTCTTGGATGTTATCTATGTATTTATTATATTAAATCTATCGTTGAGTTAGCACCTTTAAAACAAGTCATTAATTTGTACTTAGTATAGGGCTAACGAGATCTGTGTAATATGTCCATGAATATTTATATTTATTAATTTAGTTTTATTTACCACTGTTGTGTCTGGAAAGTAAATTATTTTCAGCAGAGGTGACTGCAGCTGACCTCACATTCAGGTGGTTGTGGGTTCGAATCCCAGCATATACCTATGACTTTGTTCTCTAAATACGTACATTTACGACGTTGCAGTAGCAACACCACTGGTTAACCGTGAAGGAAAACATTGTAAGGAAATCTGAGTGCCTAAAGTATTCTCGAACCACAGCGCTTGAAATTGGCAATCCGCGCTGGGCACGCGTGATAACCAAGCGCGTAATCTTTCTCTAAGAGACGGCTGGTAGCCTATAGTGTTGCGAATATAGGCTAGAAAAAAAATATTTATTCTTATTTTTAGACTGATTACATTACATAAGGGGGGCTAGGCTCTAAAATGCATACTTGTTCAATAGTTAGTCCGGTAAGGGTCGTTTCATTCACACTCTCGGTAGTCTAGTAGCCAATCGCATTGCATTGCTACAACTAATGGTATAAAATTCTTCAAGATCTTCTTCGCGAGAGACGCCTATTTAATTTGCGCGGGATATACCCCTGGAATGACATTCTACTGCTATTGCTTTGTAGACTTCCAAATGATGCAAATACCAACCATTGTCGTGCTATTGAAAAATTATGTAAGTATTAGACTCTAGGACCAGATTTCAAATACATTAAAAGGTTGAAAATCGACACGCGGCGCAGACGCAGCACAGACTGTCGTCGATATCAACCCATGTATGTCCCCACTGCTGGGGCACGGGTCTCTTCCTGCATCGGAGGAAGGTTAGGCCATACTCCACCACGGGGGCCTAGTCCGGGTTGGTGGAGGATTGTAAGACAGTGGCGGGCTTCACTGTCAGAAGTTATCAAGCCGCCCATAAGGCCTCTGACATGGCTTAACGACTGCCATTACGTGGCAGCCGGCACCAACGGCTTAGCGTCCCTTGCGAAGCACAGAAGAAAACGCGCTCGGAAAAAATGCCACTAACGGTAGTCACGGGACGGTCACCCATCCTACACCTGACCGCGCCTGTTGTTGCTTCACTCAAGTGATTGATTCCTATCAGTCGGTTCGGCTAGACCACGAGCGCTTCAAACTGTCGTAAGTCTAATAAACCCTATCAGCTATTTCTATTTTCTCTAGCTACCGTGGCTTCTCATTAGGCCTTGTGCATACCCCGCATCGCGGGTGCCCTGTACTCTAATTGCCTTCCGTCGAAGCCTCGGCCCGCGCACTATGTGCTGGCGAGCCGATAAAGCCTATTCGAGGTCTATTGCCTTATGGGAAATTCGAATTAGAGGGTTCTCTAACCTAACATGGCTTGAAACTATTTTGCCAGTGGATGTGTCTCGGGTTTCGTCTAATCCTACTATCTTCACATTAATATTATAAAGGCCTTCGCCTTTAGAAGTAACAAACATACACACTCATAAACTTTAGTGTGATGTGATGTGATATTCTATAACAGAAAAGTTGTTTCTATTGCTGGGTTATACATGTCAATAAATAATTAATGGACTGTCAAGTAAACACCACTTTTTCGGTTCTACGAGTATTTTACTACTCTAATAGAAGTAAAAGAGTACTCAAATAGAACCGAGAAGACGCTAAGTGGTGTTTATTTGACAATCCATTAATTATTTATTGACATTTATTACCCAGCAACAGAAACAACTTTCCTTTGATAGAATATAACATAAACTAACATAACATAACTACATACAAGCACATACATTGCTTCTGGCCCCACACTAGGATTCCCTGTGTCGTGGGAACCAGAAACAACGACATCACAAACATGTAAACATCCAAGACCTGGGCTTTTTTTTTTGTTTCCAGCCGGGATTCGAACCCGGGACCTCTTGCATGGTAGGCAAACGCGCTACCGACACGCCACAGAGGTCGTCGCATCACATCACATCACACTAACAATATAAAGGCGAACGTTTGTGAGTGTGTATGTTTGTTACTTCTTCACGTCTAAACGCCTGGAGCGATTTTAATAAAATTTGGACTGGAGTTAGCCGACACCCTGGATTAACACACAAGCTACTTTTCACTGCGGGAAAATATCTTATTCCCATGGAAAAATCAATAAACCGCGGGCACAGCTAGTTTTAAAATATATACGAATTGGAAAACACTGTGTATTTTTTAAAACATGGAAGAGGTCCCGGGTTCGAATCCCGGCTGGAAAAAAAAGTCCAGGTCTTGGATGTTTACATGTTTGTGATGTCGTTGTTTCTGGTTCCCACGACACAGGGTATCCTAGTGTAGGGCCAGAAGCAATGTATGTGCCTGTATGTAAAATGTTATGTTATGTTAAAACTGTAGATTAAGACTTCGGTGAAATAGAGAATGAACGATAAAGGATAATTTGTCAGTAGGTAAAAATTGTCATTAGTAGTGTTTCACTAAAAGGTGAAGTATCTAAAAGAAACCTATATAAATTTAGATTTAAAAATGGTAGGACAGTGTGAAAGACTCTCCAACTCTCTAAGCTTTGCTAGAAAAATTGTTCGTTCTTTTATTTTCTGCGTGAGTTTATGTAATGTTATCTTCTTCTTCTTCAGGCTAATGTTAGTCCACTGTTGAACATATCTGTAATGTTATTTGTTAGGCAAATTGCACTTTCAACCTATCTATGTATATTGTATATAGGTAGAGAGAGAAATTATTTATTTGCATTTACACACACACATAACAAAAACAATATTAAGCATATACACTAGTAAGACAAGAAAGGAAGGAAGCAAGGAAGACAAAAAAAACAGTAACAATTTATGCAAAACAAATTCATTATCTAGTGTAGGGTAGACAGATAGACGTTGCTTTAACCTAACTTTAGAACCCTAAAGGTTCGTTTAAAAAGTCTAAAGTATCCCCCGCATGTTAATGGTCACTAGCGAATTCCGTTGCGTACAGCAA
This sequence comes from Yponomeuta sedellus, assembly GCA_934045075.1. Classification (NCBI taxonomy): domain Eukaryota; kingdom Metazoa; phylum Arthropoda; class Insecta; order Lepidoptera; family Yponomeutidae; genus Yponomeuta; species Yponomeuta sedellus. The sequence continues at coordinate 9,667,341 of OW203744.1, read as the reverse complement.
ACGCTAATTTAATGTGGATACTCGGCTGCACACACGACGGCCCTAATGGAGGCAGGCTTTATCTCAAAAAGGTTATAATAATAATAATATTGGCCTTTTTGCATCTACTTAATGAGATGACCTAGCCCACAGGAAAGACTAGTCAATACGTCCGGAGCCAACCAAGCCGCGGGTTTCCTCACGATGTTTTCCTTCACCGTTAGCGTGTGGTATTGCGACTGCAAATTCGCAAATGTACGTAACTTTGAAATTAAACAAAGTCATTGGTACATGCCCGCACTCGGGATCGAACCTGGAACAGCGGTGGTAGCTCAGTGGGTAGAACCATAGACTGGCAAGTGAAAAAGGTTATAGGTATATCTAAAATAAATGGTATTTTTTTAAAGCAGAAATATGCGCACGGATAAAGAGAAAACCGAGAAAATTAACAACTTTAGAAAAGTGTATGGATTTCTTACACACTCATAATTACAGGACACACATGTTCCATGTAATAAAAGTGAATTTAATCTTAAACTTTAATACGTAGTAAACCTTCTAACTCTCTATACCATCACTGACAGTACGATCTAGGAATCTGATTAATAGTTACAAAACTAGGTTTGCGCGCTCTAGATATATGATATTGTCAACTAACCGTCCGCTACTAATATTTATTTTCTAAATATTAAATAATTAACCACTATCTTAAAATCCTCCAACAACCCGGACTAGGCCCCCGTAGTGGAGAATGGCCTAACCTTGCTGCGATGCAGGAAGAGACCTGTGCCTCAGCTGTGTAGACATACAAGGGTTGATATCGAAACTGGGTTGGTATAAAGGGCTGATATAAAGTCAGCAGTGGGGGCATACAAAAGGTTGATATGTAAATAAATAATTAATTAAAAGTCTAATTCCTATGTTCCTCATAAATAAACCTTAGTTTAAGTGATACCAAACTTTTAGAAGGCCAAACTTTACTAATTCATCTAGTGCCAACACGCCCGGTGAGTGTGCCTGTAAAAATTTTTCTTTTCGCTGACCGCTATCTTGCCGATTTTGGGTACTTTTAATTTTAATGAAACCAAACTTTTAGAAGGCCAAGCTTACCAAATTTCGCGGCACTCTAGCGCCAACATCCCCGGCGTGTGTGCCCGTCAATATTTTATTTATCGCTGGCCGCTATCTGTGATATCGCCGCGGCGATACGGACGCAGGTAAATGAGGGCACCAGTTTCTCTGGCGGGTGTGCACTCGGGTGATATACTGCACTGGGGTATGACAGCTGATAGATGCAAGATAAGGCGGCTAATAGGTGTGGATAGGTATTCTGTCAATTACTATGATTGGTGCAGGCTGGTGTTGAGCTTAAGGAGACCGTTCCATCTCCCTTCTATCCCTATAACGAGCTTAGAGGACCTATACACGGAAAAAGGAGACAAAGGTTCTTAACACCATCAAGAAACGGAAGCTGGGGTGTTTCGGACATATAGTGCGTGCCAACAAGTACAGTCTCCATCAACTTATCATACAAGTTAATTCCAGGAGTAAGGTGAGCTGAGAGACCAATTATATCATGGCTACACAACCTGCGACAGTAGTTTCAACAGATTACCAGTACCATGTTTATATTGGCAACCTCGAAAAGCAACATAGCCCAATCGAATTGACACACCACAGGCTAAACCTATGTGTTTTGTTTCGTTTCTTGTGTATTTCGTTTATTTCTAACATATTTTAAACTTTCGCGACTTGTACACATAGTTAGAATATTTTCGGGGCTTAATCGCGTAGTCGTTATCAACCCTTGTATGTCCCCACTGCTGGGGCACGGGTCTCTTCCTGCATCGCGGGAAGGTTAGGCCATACTCCACCATGGGGGCCAAGTCCGGGTTGGTGGAGGATTGTAAGACAGTGGCGGGCCTTACTGTCAGAAGTTATCAAGCCGCCCATAAGGCCTCTGAAATGGCTTAACGACTGCCATTATATGACAGCCGGCACCAACGGCTTTACGTGCCTTGCGAAGCACGGAAGCGCTCGGAAAAATGCCACTAGCGGTAGTCACGGGATTCTCACCCATCCTGTACCTGACCGCGCCTGTTGTTGCTTAACCAAGTGATTGATTCCAATCACTCGGTTCGCCTAGGCCACGAGCGCTTCAATCGCGTAGTAATTTATTGCTATTTTACCTCGACGTTTTGACGACCTTACAGTCATCATGGTCACGAGAAGACTGATGGCTGGCACCCGTTAGCATCTTCGGCTGATGAGGTTTCAGACTACCCTCAATCAAATTACTACGCGATTAAGCCCCGAAAATATTCTAACTATTCGTTTATTTCTGTTGTGTTAATATTATGTAAATTTTTCTAGTTATTTTGTTTCTGTGATGTGTCTTGTTGGTATAATAAATAATTATCTTTCTTTCTTTTTCTATTTCTTTCTTTCTTTAATTTGTAGAAAACCTCCGATGGGAGACGCACATGAAGAAGAAGAATACACGAATACGGCATAAAGAATCATCATCATCAACCCATTATGTCCCCACCGAAGGGTACAGGTCTCTTCCCTAAGGAAGGTATAGGCCACACTCCACCACGGGGGCCAAGTCCGGATTGGTAGAGGCTTGCAAGACTTGTGGCTGGTCTTACTGTCAGAAGTTTTCAAACCGCCCTAAGGCCTCTGACTTGGCTTAAAGACTGCCATCTATCGACGGCAGCCGGCACCAACTGCTTTACGTGCCTTGCAAAGCACGGAAACGCTTGAAAAAAATGCCATTAGCGATAGTCATGGACGGACACCAATCCATGCACTGAACGCCCCCTACGTTGCTTAACCTTCGTGATCGTTTAAGATCACTCAGGCAGCCGGGGTTATGAGCGATTCGGCGTAAATAATGGATAACCTGAAATCCGTTCCTTCAATATCGGTAATTTTACTAGAATCAATTCCACCAACTTAGTCAGTAAATTGACATTTGCGATGTGGCAAGTTTATGACATAAAAATAATAGGGATGTACACAATCGACATAAAATATAGACTTAGCTTAATTTTTTTTTATTTTATAGATTTATCCCACAACTCACAGGTCGACAACTCGACAAGTCAAGGGTCATGTCGGAAGAAATAGTCATCATTTCATCATTTCAGCCTATTGCAGTCCACTGCTGGACATAAGACTCCCCCAGGGTGCGCCACAAGACCCGATCCCCCGTTTTCGCCATCCAGTCACCACCAGCCACCTTTTTCAGGTCGTCGGTCCATCTGGCCGGAGGGCGTCCTACACTACGCTTGCCGAGTCGTGGTCTCCATTCGAGAATCCGTCTGCTCCTCCGGAAGAAATAGTAAAAGCTTTAAAATGAATGAAGTCAAAAAACTATTTGAAGATGGCTTAAATTTGGTGACATCTCAACGCTGGGCGGACTGTATAGAGCACACGAAAAAAGTATAAGATAAAATTACGAAATTAGATCATTTGATTGACGATGTGGTAGATACATACGAGTATATAATTCATGTAAGCGATTCAGATACTACGTTAATATCGTCCGATTCACAATAAAAGTATAGAACCTAAAACCTTATATTTTATTCTAAATTCAATTTGATTTTCATATAATTGAAATATAACTAAATTCTCATTTTTAGTTTGTTTTCTTGTAGATTTTAGTGTAACTTAATCATTCTATTTATATTATTAATATTGGGTTTTCAGGCTTGCCAATCATCAGGCTTTAAATTCGGATTAAGCAGAATAGAGAAAAAAAGAGATTATGTCATGAGAATATTTTAAATTATTCAGGTTACATCCTGTTAAAATTATCTCCTAAATAATACTTCCGTGATTTGTCATCAACGATAGTACTAAGAAAATAATTGATTATGTTCTTAAATCTATCGACTAAAGCACATCACTATTTTAGCTGGCAACTCTTTTTCACTAACACGATAATTCTATCTGTCAATTTACTGACTAAGTTTAGTAATTCAATTCAATTCTTAATTAATAGCTACCCTAAGGATTCTGCCAATGTCGAGTTTGGAGATAGCGACAGTTTTTCTTTTTAAAATTTTTATTTAAAAAAAAAAAAAAAAAACACCCGCAGGTCGGTTGTATGTAGAGCTGTAATACCTATAACAAAATACACGAAATACGTAAATAACTTGATACATTAGCAAACAATCACAGTCGAATTTTGTTAGTTTTTATAAAATTACATAATATTTTAATAAATGGAGAGAATACCAATTTTAACACAGAACGAAAATTAGTGGGAAGAGGGAGAATGGAAGGAAGATAATTATATAGAGAAGAAGATAATTTTGGGCAGTTAAAAAAGATATGATCCGGAGACCCCTCGTCCAAACCGCACTCACACAGTGAGTGGTCCCTAATCCGAATTTTCGCTAGGAAGGCTGGAGTGCAGGCATGGCCCAGGCGAAGATGGCATACTGTCGAAGTAACCTTTTTATCCGCATCACGAAAAAAGAAAAACCATGGTTTCGGAGGTATTGACTCTTGGATGGAGCTGTACAGTGTTTTTTTAGACTCACAATGGGATTTCCAATCTGAATTCCAGGCGTTACATAAATCAACAGCCGCTACAGAGCGTAGGTCATGAGTGTAGATGTGGCAATAGGTATTTAGGCCGGATTGCACTGCTCTTTTGGCACAGGAGTCTACATATTCATTGCCCTGAATCCCGGAGTGACCCGGAATCCAGGCAATTACTACATCTATGTCACTACATTTGCATTTATACAAAGCATTTCTGATTTTAAAAATGATGGGAAATTTGTTTTTTGACTTTAACGGATTTGCGAGTATAGCCTGAAGACAACTAAGTGAATCTGAAAAGATAATGGCCTTCTGGAAGATGTTTTTATGCGATTCCACGAATAATATGGCTTCCAGGATGGAAATTGCTTCAGCTGTGAACACGAAAGTATAGGAGGGGCATTTATATTCCAGTATTACGTTGAACCTGGGGATCCAAACCGCGGCCCCAACGTTTCCATCATCGGTTAATTTTGAAGCGTCACAGTAAATAGAAACCCAACCAGCCCATTGGTTCGCTAGTATCTCCCTAAACCTATAATCGGCATCCGGAGAGTGTTTACTAATGTCGAAAGAAAGGAGGATTTTAGGAGTATAAATCAATGCATCAAAGTCAATAGAAAAGAGAGGGAAAGTTTCAGACTGATATACTGGATCCTTGAGGTCTTGAAATTTTAAATAGCTTTTAACCATGCACGGAAGAACTTTATGTGCCCAATAATCTGAAGAAGAGAGTCGAGATAAAGAGGCGAGTATTTTGAGAAGGGGGTGATCTATAAATTGAGCAACGTTTGAGAAGAACCTGTCGGAAAGATACTGGCGCCGAAATTTAAGGGGGGGGTCTACACATTCCACTTGGAGTGCTGCTGTTGGAGAGGATCTCATAGCACCAATTATTACCCGTAAGCACCTATATTGCATCTTATCTAATTTCTCGAGTGCCATTTTGCTGCAAGGTTCTAATAAAAAAGAGCCGTAGTCAAAGTGGCTGCGAATAATGGCATTGTATATAAGTTTTAGAGAGTAAGGGTGAGCACCCCACCAAACTCCCGCCAGACAACGCAAGACATTCAGTCCTCTTTCACATTTTTTTAGAACATAATTGAAATGAGGAATGCCCGTCATTTTTGAGTCAAGTATCACACCTAAAAACTTCACTTCGGTAGAAACTGGGATCGGTTGACCGTTGACCAAGACATTAATTACCGGAACATTCCTTTTTCTCGAGAAAACTACAAGACAACTTTTAGATATGGATAGAGAGAGGCCATGATTAGTGAGCCAATCATCCAAGTATAACATAGCAGAGTTAAGTTGTTCCGAGCCATCCTCAAAGTCTTTTACGGGAAGGTACAAGGCCAGATCATCAGCATACTGTAATATATTGCAGAAAGAGGTAACAGATTGTTCCAAGTCATATGTGTATATACTATATAGCAAAGGGCTAAGAACAGACCCCTGTGGCAGCCCCCTCCAGACCGATCTCGGGGCGAGGAAAGAGTCAAGATTGCGTATAAGAATGGTTCTCGACATCAATAAATTACATATGAAATTTACCAGCCTCAGCTGAAACATTTTATTTCTGAGTACTGGAAGCAAGACATTGTCATAAGCGCTTACGATATCAAGAAAAATTCCAATAACAGACTCATTTTTTGTAAACGCTAAACGAATCTCGGATGTTAGGATGCCGAGACTGTCCATTGTACTAGATCCCTTTCTAAATCCATATTGGGAGCTAGCCAATAGCCCCTTCCGTTCTACGAACCACTCAAGTCGATTCTTCAACAAGTGTTCCATAATTTTAGCCAGCGTGGAAGAAAGAGCAATAGGGCGATAGCTAGAGGCGTCACTAGGATCTTTACCTGGCTTTAAAATAGGGACCACGATTTGGGTTTTCCATGCATCAGGTACTATGCCCGTTAAGAAGAAGTTATTTATAGAATCCAAATAAAACTGTTTAGTGTGGGTGCTAGAGAATTTAAGAAAAGAATACGGAATACCGTCCACACCAGGTGAAGAATCCACAAGGGAAGACAGGACACAAGCAAGTTCCGAAAAAGAAAATATTTCATCCAATCTGTGCGTGAAGCTACCTGAGGAATAGTGGAGTAGACTCTCTCTCATTGGAGCAGAAGGAGGGGCGAGTCTCATTGCAAAGCTCTCAAGCCATGATGTTAAGTCGTTTGCTGAAGTAACGTTATTGCTCAAGGAACCGCGGAATCTTCGAATGCCTTTCCAAATTACCGTCGAAGGAGTTCTGGGAGAGAGCCCCTCACAAAAATTTATCCAACCCTGTTTCTTTTTTTCTGCAAGTAACCGTTTTGTCTCAGCTGCAATTTTACTATAGTTATTGAAGTTTTGTTGGCTCATATCCCTATTATAAACTTTCTCAGCGTCTTTTCTTTTTTGAACGGCCGTTGTGCACTCAGAATCCCACCAAGGTGGCGAGGCTAAGTTTCGCCTGGCAGTTTTTTTTAATGGAAACGAAGCTTTAGCAGCATGTTCAAGAGCCCCTACTAAACCGTTATAGGAAGGAAGAGCATTATCCTGTGAGACAGGAGGAAGAACTCCGATCCTTTCATCAGTCAAGGAGGAAAACTTGTCCCAATCAGCACCTGCAATTTTGTATTTAAGAAGTGGCATGTACTTTCTTATAGGGACCGTCTTGGAAGGAAAAGAAATTACAGATGGAAAATGGTCGCTGCCATAAGTAGATGACAGGATTTGCCAGGTCAAAAGGGAAGCAAGTGACGAAGAGCAAAGAGACAGGTCCACAGCTGAACTTGGATTTTGGTTGGGATAAACCCTATGAGTAGGAGAACCATCATTAAGAATACAGAGGTCAAAGTGATCGAGCAAGTCCAAAAGGTCGTAAGACACTGAATCATTTTTGTGACTTCCCCAGAGACTGTTGTGTAAGTTAAAATCTCCCATGATAACTAAAGGACCGGGAATGGTGGAGAACACCGAATCAACTTCCTGTATGATAGAAGTAGTAGGATGAGGAATGTAAATAGAGACAAAGGAAGTATTAAGTGACCTAACAGCTACTATCTGAAAGTTGTCACTGTGTGTAGAAATATTAATACGAGAAAAAGAAATATTATTATTGACCAACAAGACAGCTCCTGCGTACCCATCATCCCGGTCCTCCCGTAAACATGAAAAACCAGAGACCCGAAAGTGGGAATCAGGCTTGAGCCACGTCTCAGAGATGGCCAGGATGGTAGGCTTATATTTGTTGATCAAATAAGTCAATTCTCCTCTTTTATTTTTAATACTGTGGCAATTCCATTGAAGGAGCTGAGCCATTGTTATAAATTTGGACTAGTTGGGACAATTTTTGTGCAACGTTGGACGGTAGAGGGCAATCATCATATTTCATGAGAATATTTATCAGTAGTGATATGAGGATATCGATGAAATTATCATTCTGAGGGGAAGTGGAACCCTCCTTTTGCAGTGCACAACCATTGTTCATTGAAGAGGCTGGAGTGCTGGTTATGCTATGATGGGCTTGTTTATTGTACCCGCCTATAGATGCTGGAGCCCTGGGGCTACGGGGAGTAGATACAGTTTTTTTATAAGAGAAGCCAGGTGAATCCGATAAAGTAGGCAACTGTGTTAATTGGGAGCCAGTGACTTCTGAAAAATACCTACGGGCAGAAGGAATTTTTGCCGCAGCATCTCTGTATGAGACAGATTCCTGAGACATAACAACTTTGATGTTTTTTTGTCTTATGTGCTCAGGACAGCCAGTGTCTGTAGCGAGGTGATTACCGGCACAGTACAAGCACAGTGCTGGTTTGTCACAACTGTCTTTGGAGTGAGGCTCAGAGCAACGGGGGCAGCGTGTCTTGGATCTGCATTGTGCTTTTACATGTCCGAAGCGGCAGCAGTTCATACACTGTATGGTGTTATACACATATGGGTCTACTTTGAGGGATGTGTAGAAACAGTAAATATGTGGAGGAAGAAACTGGCCTGAAAATGTGAGAACAACAGACTGTGTTGGGATGCGGGCACTAATGTCATCATTGTTTCTTCTTGTAATTCTTCGTGCCTTGATAATTTTTCCACAACCCTCCGGAAGTTCCACTGCCTCCACAAGCTGGGCCATGGACCAATCTGTGGGGACGTTCCTTACAACTCCCATTCTTGTAACATTGTATGTTGGAATGTTTGCCAGATATTTTGCTCCAGGTAAAGCCGGATGATTTAGAAACTTGTTTGCGTCTTCACCAGATTTAAATTCAACTGAGATTCTATTTCTGCCCACAGATTTTATTCCACCTAAGACTATGTTTCCAACCTTATTCCATGCCAAGAACTGACCTAATTTAATTGGTCTCAGGGTTACCCCTGAAGTCATGTCTGCATCTCTTTCCTCTTTACGAACATGGACAATATACGGACCTTTGTCTTCTAGACCATACCTTTTGGACTCTGTAAATATGGGGCTAACAAAAAGAATTGGGGAATCATCCACATTTATAATCGGAGATGAACCATCCACGACAGCTTTTTTGTGAACGTGAGAGACATCAGCCTCACGGTCGTGTAAAGCACGCTTCCGTGAAGCCGAAGGCTCGTCCACTATTTCCATTTGTTGGGAAAACACAGGGGGACTTGAGTTAACATTGCGGACACCGCCGCCCGGGTCGGGCGGCTCCCTAGATCCCATGAAACCACCACCTACTTAACGAGACAACACAAAAGCTCACCACAACTGACTAATCACTGGAAATAAGCAGGTTACAGCGAGATAAATTTGGAAGAATTCGTGGCACGTGCGATAACCAACACCACAACGAGCAGAATCCCTAAGTTTAGTAGGTACATGAAATAAGCAAACGTTCCAATTTCAAAATTTTTTTTTTACATAAACTTGAAACCTTTCAAAAACCCTGATTGTTAGTCAAATATTCCAATGATCAATAAGAAGCATTACACAATTTGAAAATTCGCACAAAGCTTCGTGTTAAAAACTAGCACAATATACAATAAAAACAATACTAAACTAAATTAATCAAAAATATCGCCCCGGGACACAACTGACCCAAAAGTTCCCATGACGCTAGCAGCATTTCCTCGTTACAACGCCAGGGAGATCCTTTGCATCAGGTATGCCCCGGAACGAACATCATATACCCGACTCCTCAGGCGCCGACCGATCTCCCGAATAAAAAGTTTTGCCTCATTCCAATAGTCTTCGGTCAACGCACGTTTAGATTCGACCGATTCGATCAAGTAACAAAGACCTGAAGAGCCTCTTTCAAAACCGTTCCCAATGAATACTCAATCTCGTGCGCTTGCACATGCCATACCTCGATCACTGTCAGTGCCAGTGCATCTTCCGACCGGAAGTCAATTATACAATAAATCGGCGGCAACGCTGCGCGGACGCAATCGCGCATAGATCGACGTGCATTTACATCGCATTATCTGCGCGCGCGCGGTTTGTGGGTTCTGGTGACACTTGTCTAAGGACGCCTTGCACCAAGCCCCTGGGTAAGTATGTGTATAATTAATTTGTACCTACGAACAAATGAATAAGTAGCTAACTGAAAAAATAGTCAGTTATACAATTTATCTCTGCAAATATCGTAGTTTTTGACTTATTAATAGGATATTGTTTCGATATCAACCCTTGTATGTGTACACTGCTGAGGCACAGGTCTCTTCCTGCATCGCAGCTAGGTTAGGCCATACTCCATCACAGGGGCCAAGTCCGGGTTAGTGGAAGATTGTAAGACAGTGGCGGGCCTTACTGTCAGGGCCTTATGGGCGGCTTGATAACAAGTACATGCATTGTACTGAGTTTAATGTCTGACATCTTTGTCTTCTAAATAATGTTCTATGTCATAGTAGCCCCTTTTCCACAAAGTGTGTCTTGTCGACGGGCCAAACAACCTTTTTGACATTCTTTACTTCTATTCATCATCATCATCATTATATCCCCACCGAGGAGCCCGGGTCTCTTCCCTGAGGAAGGCATAGCCCATACTCCACCATGGAGGTCATTCGGATTAGTGTAGTGAATTGGGATTAAGTCAATGCTAAACGCGTGTTATGTATGCAGCAGCCCCTAGTGAAGTGAATCACAGCGGTAATGTGAAATCCAGTGCTACAGTTTCCATAAAACCAAAGCGTAGCCCAGTGTCGTCGCCTTATTCTCATTCAATCATCGAACAGAAGGGACAACCCCTAGCTTTAATTAGTAGTAATTAATATCTGATAACTATTGTAGTATCTGGATCAACGTTTAATTAAAATTAATAGTTGTATAACACGTCCTCCGCTACCGCTCACACATAATTCCCCAAAAAAGATGGATTAAAGATTCCTAAAAAGTTACTTTTCGCGTTTTCTAATATTTTTACGTGCATACAGTCATACGTCATACGTGTTAGCAGAATATACCTCGGGCTTAGTAGGCTTCCGTTTTAACCGAAAGCACACGAGTGTATTTCCTGCGCTGTATAAAACTTTTCTTCGCTATTTTGGAAAGTTGTGTAAAGTGTCATATTAGTTTCGATATTTCTATTACACGAATATATCCGGTTCTATCCGATAGTGGCCGAGGTATATTCTAAAAGCTAACAGACTTCTGTGTGCACACACATTTTTGCTGTAATAATAAGTGGCATGTAAGTGACTGTGTTACCTAGAAGTTATACATTGTTTTATTCATTAAAATAACAATTGAACGTCCTCACACACTTTTCGATTTATTAATAGCTATTGAGCCGCGCCGCTGCCCCGGGTGCTCCGGCTTGGACGTCGGGCTCCACAAAGCGCTGTCCACACAGGACAGGCGACACGCAGCCGGCATGGCACTGCGCCTGCGCACATAGCTGCCCAGCGCACGCGCATAATAAGGACTCGCTCGTGGGGCGCTTTATTTAGTGCAAGGTTTCCATTTCACAGAACTTCAGTTCGTGGTTTACGATGACAATTTTATAATGCATTGCCGATTAACTCACAGATTAATAGTTGGAATGCTAATTGTACTAATCGACTGCGCAGTGATAACATATTATGAATGATAGTTTTATGAAATGCGGTAAAGACATCATTTTATCTGACGAACAGTAAACTGCAAGTTTGTTTTAAAATTACAGTAAGTAAAGCATACTGTATAGCGGTGGTAGCTCAGCGGGTAGAACCATGGACTGGCAAGCGAGAGCCCCAGGTTCGATCCTGAGTGCGGGCATGTTCCAATGACTTTGTTTAATTTCAAAGTTACGCACATTTGCGAATTTGTAGTCGCAATACCACACGCTAACGCTGAAGGAAAACATCGTGAGGAAACCCGCGGCTTTGTTGGCTCCGCACGTATTGACTAGTCTTTCCTGTGGGCTAGGCCGACTAAGCTGTCAGGATGGTATAGGTGCTGGGCAAGCCTACACCATCTATAATACCATGTCCCAGGCACTACAGCGTCGGAGTGGTCCCTTCACCCATATAGTGTGAGTGAAGATGCCACTGGACGCTGTATGAATCATCTCATTGAGTAGATGCAAAAAGGCCAATATTAAAGCATACTGTAACTGTGATTATTTGTAAAGCCAAAAGGGTCGCCGGTTCTAGGTTAATGGTAAACAAAACTTAAGATTTTGGTGCTGTTTATAACATATCTTGCTTAAAATGCAGTCTAAACAAAGAACTCATGCATTGTACTGGCTTTAATTCCAGACATATTGTCATCTAAATAATCCTTTATGTTATAGTAGGCCTTTTGGCAGAAAGTATACTTAACACATTTTGGGAACTGCGTTTCAGGCAAGCTTTAATATATCTTCAGGAATTATACTATAGAAGCGTTGACAATGCCCCATGAAGGGTGTATTAACCTTTGCCAGAATTAATAAATAAATATTTTGTTTCTATTCTGTCTACAGTGTAGAAACTCTTTCTGAAGATCTTCTGTCTGAGTAGAGTCTACACAGCCATTAAATAAGAAAGAGTTCCAAGCCCTTACAAAGAGGAAGAATAAGGATTCACACGACGGCAAAAGTATCTTTGTCCTGATAAAATTTTAAATCTAATGGGGCGGTAAAAAAAACAAACAGAAAAGCTGATGTGCCGCCTCATGACCTTTATTCGTCAGTATTGACAATCTCATACATACATACATACATACATACATACATACATACATACATACATACATACATACATACATACATACATACATACATACATACATACATACATACATACATACATACATACATACAATACATACATACATACATACATACATACATACATACATACATACATACATACATACATACATACATACATACATACATACATACATACATACATACATACATACATACATACATACATACATACATACATACATACATACATCATCATCATCAAGGGCCTTTGCATCTATTACAGATGATTTATGCAGCAATCCTGGATTGTAGACATTTTTTCTCGTGGCTGTAAAGCCCTATGCGAGAGTGAATGCCACGTCCGCACATCTGGCATGTGTAGGGGGCGGAAGATCCAGGTTGGTCAGGATTTAGGGCACGAGCATGTCTCTTTGCTCGCTTATCGGCAAGTTGCTCAAACCATGCCTCATCATGCGAGGTGCATCCTTCGGAGATAAGCTTTCTCCACTCGTCACGGTCCTCCGCGAGCTTCTCCCATTGACTGCTGGAGATGCCAAATGCAGTCATATCGCGTTTAATACAATCTTTAAAGCGAAGATTTGGTCTTCCAATTCGTCTTTTTGCATGCGCGACTTCTCCGAGAAGGGCCCGCCTAGGCAATCGAGCGTGGTCCATGCGATGCACATGCCCCAGCCACCGCAGTCGTCTCTGTTTGAGCATGGCGGTTATGCTGGGCAGCTGTGCTTTCGCGAGAACTGTCTCGTTTGTGACGCGGTCCCTCCACGTGATGCCTTGAATGCTTCGAAGACAGCGCAGGTGGAATGCATTTAGTCGTCGTTCCTGCTTGGTGTACGACGTCCAGGTTTCAGCTCCATACAAGAGGGTACTCAGAACACATGCCTGGTAGACAAGTGATTTGGTCATTAATGTAAGGTACTTGTTGTCCCATACTCTTGTAGTGAGTTTCCCGAACGTCGTTGCCGCTTTGCCGATACGGGTGTTGACCTCCACTTCGAGTGATAGGTTGTTCGACATGTGCGACCCCAAATAACAGAACTTGTCGACGACTTCCAGCGGTGTGCCACCCAATCGAATGACTGGGTCGTCAGCACATCCCTGAGCCATTACAACTGTCTTCTTAGCATTAATTGACATCGAGAAAAGTGCACATGCATTGGCGAATTTGTCCATAAGGACTTGAAGCTCATCCCGGGAGGAAGCGACAAACGCAGCATCGTCAGCAAACATGAGGCTATCGATAAACAAGTCCTCACGGTAGCGTTTGGACTTCAGCAGTGAGATGTTAAAAAGTTTGCCGTCGTTTCGCGTATGTAGGTGTATACCCTGCTCGGAATCGCCAAAAGCCACTTTTATAAGAAGCGAGAAGAAGATTCCAAGCAGAGTAGGCGCTAGTACGCAGCCTTGACGAACACCGCGCTTTACGTCGAAGGGAGCAGACGTCTTTCCTTCGTAAACGACGGCACCCTGCATGTCGTCGTGGAAGGCTCGGATTATTTATACATACATACATACATACATACATACATACATACATACATACATACATACATACATACATACATACATACATACATACATACATACATACATACATACATACATACATACATACATACATACATACATACATACATACATACATACATACATACATACATACATACATACATACATACATACATACATACATACATACATACATACATACATACATACATACATACATACATACATACATACATCATCATCATCAAGGGCCTTTGCATCTATTACAGATGATTTATGCAGCAATCCTGGATTGTAGACATTTTTTCTCGTGGCTGTAAAGCCCTATGCGAGAGTGAATGCCACGTCCGCACATCTGGCATGTGTAGGGGGCGGAAGATCCAGGTTGGTCAGGATTTAGGGCACGAGCATGTCTCTTTGCTCGCTTATCGGCAAGTTGCTCAAACCATGCCTCATCATGCGAGGTGCATCCTTCGGAGATAAGCTTTCTCCACTCGTCACGGTCCTCCGCGAGCTTCTCCCATTGACTGCTGGAGATGCCAAATGCAGTCATATCGCGTTTAATACAATCTTTAAAGCGAAGATTTGGTCTTCCAATTCGTCTTTTTGCATGCGCGACTTCTCCGAGAAGGGCCCGCCTAGGCAATCGAGCGTGGTCCATGCGATGCACATGCCCCAGCCACCGCAGTCGTCTCTGTTTGAGCATGGCGGTTATGCTGGGCAGCTGTGCTTTCGCGAGAACTGTCTCGTTTGTGACGCGGTCCCTCCACGTGATGCCTTGAATGCTTCGAAGACAGCGCAGGTGGAATGCATTTAGTCGTCGTTCCTGCTTGGTGTACGACGTCCAGGTTTCAGCTCCATACAAGAGGGTACTCAGAACACATGCCTGGTAGACAAGTGATTTGGTCATTAATGTAAGGTACTTGTTGTCCCATACTCTTGTAGTGAGTTTCCCGAACGTCGTTGCCGCTTTGCCGATACGGGTGTTGACCTCCACTTCGAGTGATAGGTTGTTCGACATGTGCGACCCCAAATAACAGAACTTGTCGACGACTTCCAGCGGTGTGCCACCCAATCGAATGACTGGGTCGTCAGCACATCCCTGAGCCATTACAACTGTCTTCTTAGCATTAATTGACATCGAGAAAAGTGCACATGCATTGGCGAATTTGTCCATAAGGACTTGAAGCTCATCCCGGGAGGAAGCGACAAACGCAGCATCGTCAGCAAACATGAGGCTATCGATAAACAAGTCCTCACGGTAGCGTTTGGACTTCAGCAGTGAGATGTTAAAAAGTTTGCCGTCGTTTCGCGTATGTAGGTGTATACCCTGCTCGGAATCGCCAAAAGCCACTTTTATAAGAAGCGAGAAGAAGATTCCAAGCAGAGTAGGCGCTAGTACGCAGCCTTGACGAACACCGCGCTTTACGTCGAAGGGAGCAGACGTCTTTCCGTCGTAAACGACGGCACCCTGCATGTCGTCGTGGAAGGCTCGGATTATTTATACATACATACATACATACATACATACATACATACATACATACATACATACATACATACATACATACATACATACATACATACATACATACATACATACATACATACATACATACATACATACATACATACATACATACATACATACATACATACATACATACATACATACATACATACATACATACATACATACATACATACATACATACATACATACATACATACATACATACATACATACATACATACATACATACATACATACATACATACATACATACATACATACATACATACATACATACATACATACATACGTACATAAAACTGCGCTCGTGACACAATGTTTGGGGGCACTCCTTCGAAACGTCTTCATTTTTTTGTGTACATTTGGTACATTTGAGATTAGGTCGTAGGCTAATTAATTAATAAGGAAAAACACCGTTAGCGAGGTCAACTAGTAAAATTATAAATAATAATAATAATAAAATATTCATAGACATAACATTTACATACAGGCACATAGGGAATCAGAAACAGCGACGTCACAAACATGTGAACATCGCCAGGGATCGAACCCGAGACTTCAAATATTACATATTACACAGATCTCGTTAGCCCTATACTAAGTACAACTAAATAACTTGCGTTACAGGTGCTAAGTCGACGATAGATTTAATACAAATCAATATATAGATAACATCCAAGACCCGAGACAAACTAGAAAAGTTCGTTTCCTAGCTTCACCCGGCCGAGGATCGAACCCGAGTCCTTCGGTTTTACAGTCAGCGTGCCAAACCGCTATGGCACCGAGGTCTTCAGTAATACCTAATACGTTTTGTAAAAGGTTAACAAAAACAATTTATTCGTTTGCAACATAGACACAAACGGCAGTTTTTAGCGGAAATAATCACGCCACAAAGAATCTCTACGCGAAGATGAAATCTCCAATCTCAACAGTAGCTGCGCCCGAGTGCCGCAAGTAATCGATATAATCGCCGCGATTGATTATAAACAATCAAAGCACAATTAATTAGGGCCCGCCCGCAGCGTGGTTATCAGATATTCGAAGTTCTGACTAGACTTCTGGTTAAACTCAGACTGACAGTTGAAAGGTCGGTGATTGTCAAATCTGATCGTATTGGGCAACACATTTATTTAGGCCCATGTTTTGTAAGGCGGGCAACCTCATGATCCGTTAGGCAAGCTTATTGCACGGAATTGCTTTTTAGTGTACTAGATGAAGAGAAGATGATTGTATTTGATTTTCCATAACATAAACTCACGTGTATATCCCGAAAGTGTAGGTAGAGACCAGGGACTGCCGCTTGCCACGATCCTGACAGATCGCTTTCGCTTCACCAACATTCATTAGTTGGCTCATGCACGCACGCCTGTTTTAGGCGCTTTTAATCATGCATTTTGCTAATACATCCCCTATTCGGTCGAAGTATGCCCGTCTGGGACGTCCCTTACCAACCCTTTCCGCTACCCACATTCACAGTATATATTTGTATCGCTAATCTTTTTTCCTTCACCCTCTCTACATATCCAAACCAACGCCACATTCCTTTCTCTACGTCTTTTTTCAGTCCACAACGTTCTCTAATCAAAGTATTGCGTAGGTATTCTTTCATTCTAAGTTACACCACACACACTTCTCAAGGACCTCTACTAGAGTGAAAAAGGTCCTAAAGTGAAACCGAAAAGAACACAAACGAAGGCACCTCCCTGCCAGCTCGCTGGACCTAAGATTTGAAGGAGATTCCCTGTGATTATGATAGATGAGAATTGAGAGACAGGAAACCAGCAGTGGGCATATAGAGTGATGTTTTGTTAGGATTAGATGAATTGATATAGAATCTCGAGACGTACCTACCAGCTCCATAAATACTACTTTACTCCAGTAGCTCTAGTGGTAGGTATAATTCAAAAATCATACTGAGTAGAGAGTGGTAGAGATAAGTGGTCAACGCGCCTGTAAGGATAGAAAAACGTAGCTAATCAAGAATTCCGATACATGATAGCTTTGTGACGGTCAATAATCTTGTTGTTAGCATATTCTAAGCCACGCTGCAAGACTTTACTCTCCAGATCCACACCTGCGTCCCGGGGAGGTAGACAGAGACCAAGGTTTACCACTTTGTGAAAGAATTCCATCTCAGTGATAACCGTCCGTCGCATCCAGCGAGGCTCGCGAAGAAGACTGCGCGACGCACTTAAAAGCCTTAAGCCTGACTTTTAATCGCTCGTCTATTAAGCCGCGCTGTCACCTAATCGGCAAGATATCTGTTTATCAGATACCCCGGCCGCATAAAGATGCGGTGGATAGCCGGCGTATCGCGACGATGCCGAGGATAAACGGCCGACGCCGAAATATACAGGCGGTGGGGAAACTGAGCAAAACGACGAGAGGGGACAGCGCTATTCAAGACGGGAACAGGTCGTATAGTCTGTTATCTTTTAAAATATACCATGGCTACTATCGGATACAATCGGATACATTCGTGTAATAGAAATATCGGAACTAATATGAAACTTAATTCCGAAATCAGAACTCGATCATCAGTACGAAAAGCGGCGAAAATTGTCGAAAACCGAAGCCTACTCTAGAGGTACATTATAAACGCTAACAGACTTTAAATAGTTGGATGCTGCAATCTATGCGTTAGTATATTCAGCGATTAGATAAAGACCCACTAAGTCCAGAGGTTGTCGGAAAGGATATTCTACCTAAATATATGTCGCAGTTACTACAGAGACGACGGTTATTTTACATATTTAGCCTAAGTAGGAGAAAGTCCGGATCCTCATTATCCGGAGTGTCGGCCTTGCATCGATTTATTTTATGAATGAATTGACGTAGTAGTCACGAAAAGGCTATTTATTTTGTGTTTATGAATTTTCACGTTTAATTAATGGAAAATTAACATCCTATACGTACTGTATCAGTCTTCCATCTTTATTCCATATTTTTTACTACATAGATAAATATTATATTGTTTATTGTAGGTAGGTACACAAAACTATTTTTTTTTTAATAAGTAAAAAAAATGAGAATAAATTTTATTTCTAGAAAGATTTTACCAGATAAATTATACTTACTGAGTAAATCACTCCGCGAAAGAACTGTAAACGTAGTTTTATTAGACAATCTGATCTGCCCACTGCCGGGCATAGGCTTATTCCTCATCAAGCTATACTTCACAGTTTTTAAAAATCGACGGACCATTGGGCATTTTGGTCTACCCACTGACATCCTTACCTCAACATTTTGTGCTTAGTACATGGTATCTTGTTATTTCGATAAAAATGCAGACTGTACTAGCGGAGTGAAACGGTGACAGTGAAGAAAAACTTCATGAGTAAACCTAAGTGTCTGAGGTGTTCAAATACCTTAGTTCTTGGAATTGTCAATCCGGGGTAGGCACGTGTAGTCTTTAAGCCCCTACCCTCTCTCTGAAAGAGGGCTTGTGTCCTTCAGCGGGACGTTTATAGGCTACATGAAAAAATACATAAGTGGGGGCTGGTTCCGTTGAGCGCTCGCCCGTCCACGCGGTCGGTGTGCACAAAGGCTAGTGTCGCTGTTATTTAGGAGCGCCCGCGGTAGCCGCTGTCGCGCAGAGCCTGACAATACTACCTATGTTCGCCGAAGGACACTCACTACTGGCACCCGGGGGCGAGACGGGAAAATGGACCTTATGGTAAAGGCAAACTCACCCATACGTTTATTGAAGTGGTTTGGAGAGCACACTCTGAAATGTACGGTGTGGCTTTACGTTTGCGTAAGTTATTTGTTTTTCTTTATTAGGGAAAACAAATAGAAATACCATGGTAGCTCGAGTAAAGAAAAACTTAAACATGAGAACATAATTAGTTGAACATGCAGCTCCGTCATCTACATTTTACAATATCGTTTTACTAATCTAATGAAATCAATTACATAATAGATAAGATTTGTACTGTGACATAACTGTATCAGCATAGCTAGATTAGCTAATCATTAAAAGTAGGTCTATTTATTTTTTAAACTGTCTTATATAAAGAATAGTAAATCATGGTCTCCGGATGCAGGGCCGATGTTGAAGATTAAATGGAGTATATTTAAAGGCCGAGAGGTTTTTTTAGTTGGGAGTTTTATTCCAAATCGACCATTATTTCGTTTCCTTGGTTACGCTTGTACAATGATGAATATACATATGGCGATATATGATTTAACTACAACAACATGCAAAAAATGGCGCTGTCGTTAGACAGTAAATTCATATCTTAAATTAAATTAACGTAAAACAGTACTGTCGAGACCCCCTATCTTTGTATAGATATATGAATTTTGTTACAACCTCTGTAGATCTCGTATGCGTTTGCTAAGCATTCAAAAGAATTAAAGAAAACCGCATCATCGATACCGCTCTCAAAAATTATACCTTACTGCAATGGGATAAAGTTCAATCTAAACAAACGTATGAATACCTAGTAGCAGTCGAAAATCTGATAGTTGATTCCGTTCCGTTTGGTCGCCGATTCTGCACAAATTAACCAGCTAATGGCCGTTAAGGTTTGTTTAATTGCAAGAGGAAAGAAAAAAGGGATAAGCCATAATCAAATAATAAGATAAATTATTATATTATTTCCTCTTCCCATATATGATTTATTTACTAGTATGTATGTTTATCTTAATTATTTATTCATTTAATTATTTATGTATGTGGTTTAAGTAAGTTTATATAAATTTCGTTGAATTCCTACATTCAATATTTCTTTATTGCACCGACTACCCGTCTCTAATTTCTTTCGTATCTCCGTCTATGCTTGCTTGGAAGAAATTGCTTTTAGTAATAAGGCCGCCAATTATACTGTATTTTTTATATGATTTCTGTTACGGTAATTTCTGTGTACAATAAAGAATATTCTATCTATCTATCTAAGAATAATATCTTTCACACAACACAATCCCTGGAACAGGCCCTGAAGTCTAATACTCACGTAGTTTTTCAATAGAATTTTATAAACACGTCAATGGTTGTTATTCGCCTCAATTTGGTAGTCTACAAAGCAATAGCAGTAGCATTCCAGGGGTATAACCCGCTCAAATTGAATAGGCATCTCTTCTCTAAGAAGACCGTGCGAGGCTCCGATTTAAGTCGCACGGGTTATACCATATCAATGCGATTGGTTACTAGACTACACATAGTGTGAATGAAACGAACATTACAAAAAAAAACAATTAATAATCAGTATGTTTAAGTTCATGTAAAATAATTAGTTTATAAATTTAATTTTAACTTCAATTACTAACAATCGATATTGTTAACTTTATATAAAAAATAATTGGTTTGCCTATTTTGGAACGTTACTTCATAACAAACTTTTGTTATTTTAGCCGAGGGTAGTAAACTAACCGTTAATACTTTCTAAAAGACGCCTATCACCTCGGTCATCCGGGACCACGGCACCTGAAAAAGTGCCGAAACGTCGGAAAATTGTAAAAATGTAATAAGCGAGCATAAATCCGTATAAAATCAGTTTTCATTATGTCTACTGCTCGTGTTAACCTTAGAAAATACTATAACTATGCATTTGAGAAACTCGCCCCCCTGGTCCCAAAATAGGATACTGGTACAATGGTAACCAGACAAGGACCTCACTAACATGAAAATACACCCAGACTGAGGCCACTTGTACAAATGTACCGCGGCCTCCAGTGGGAATCGAACTCATGACCTCTGTCTTGGTACCCAAGCGCCTTAATGGGTAGACCAACGAGGCAGTAACCATAGCAACCATAAAATGCATAGTAACCAGGCAAGGATATCACAAACATGGAAATAAATACACCAACACTAAAGCCATTTGTACAAATTGAAGACCAAATTTTAGACCTCTATGGGAATCGAATCCACGACCTACGGCATGGTAATCACACGTGATACCGCTAGACCAACGAGGCATGCCTCACTGGCTCAGTTGCCCCTCTTATTGAAATGTAGCTTTCAGTGGCATGTAACTAGAGTTCTTTTTCTCTGGCTGTTCAATATTCTGTTCCTGTTCTCTATCTATTTATTCTTCACACAAAAGTCAATGGACATTTTACCGCTTAAACGGTGTCCGCTCACTATTTTCAGTTTTTAAGACTCTTTTAGTTAATTTACTCTTCTAAATGTTTGTTGGCGATAAGGACAATTTCACTTTTACTTTGACTTGATTCAAATAACTTCTATTGAAAAAAAGCTTATTATTTTTTCAACTTTTTTTTACCTTCACTTAAGTGACATTTCAGAAGAGTAACAAATCGGTCTTAGATGTGGGCCACACAGGCATCAATGGTATGAAAAACACTCCACGTGACTCGACTTTGTATCTGTCATCATGGTACTATAATGCACTAACAGAATCGAGGCCTTGTTTGCTTTTGACTATGAATAATCCTTTCAATTCACTTCCATGAAAAATGTACGAAGGCGATGGGACGTAGCCCATACAGATAAGGCGGGGACACGAACATTATACAAGGCGTCGCGCCTTTTCTGCGCCCTTGTCCCAAGGTCCTTTCTACGTCTCCACGACTTAGAGACTGCGAAGATAATTATTGATGTTTTCCTACCACCGTTAGCGAGTGGATTGCTCGTAGCCCCGGCTGCTTGAGTGATTAAGCAACTTAGGGCGCAAAGGAAGGTTTCGAAGGTAAGGTTTTTTAAAATTGTCCTTAGCACGGGTGTGGTTTAGTGCATTAAAAATAAAAATTGTATACTCCATACCTAACCAGTTCAGTAGCACGACCACGTCCCGTGTTTTAAGCCTCGGAAGTCGCTACTTTCCAGTACATCAGTTTCCAACTTCTGGCATTTTAGCGATACAAAAAGTGCATCTCATTCTTTGCTGCATACATAATAGTACCTGTGCCGCAGGTACTATTATGCAGTGCCGCAGTGCAACAGTTAACTGTAGTGCTGTCCTCTTCAAATTTCTTAGGAAAGAGCGAGACAGAACGTTACTTAAGTTTTTGCTTAGTGAAATTCTCAATTCAGAAATCGGCCCTTAAACAAGCATTCAACGTGTTTATTCAAAACGACTGTATAACTAACTAATGTCACAAAAATGGAAACTCGTTTCCCGTACTCAGACCATATATCCCCTGACCGGTTTTGAACGAATGTCCGTTCCCCATACGAAGCTCCTCGCCTTGGCAAGCATTCTTAGCAGCCTCATCAAGATCCTTGCACTTCTTTCCGACTAAGTGGTTATGACGCACTGTAGCCGCAAAAAGCATATAAGCACGGCTGTGGGAACAAGGGCTGACCAAACAGCCAGGTTGAGCGTTCAGGCCTCGGTTAGGGTAGAAATTCGCGTGGCCAAGGGGATAGAAGTAGCCCAGGGACTTTCCATCTGTGTTTATAGTCTCGACGTATACGCCAGAGCTGGTGTTGAGCTTATTTGGATTGTTCTGCCATAGAGGGCCAGCTGGATCGAGACCTGGAACGTTGATATGCCTTTACAGTTACACTTATATATAGGCGTTTTCGAAAATCTCTTCTGAAATTTTCAAAAATGGCAATTATTCAAATGTTTCGAAAATATTATTTGTTATTCGAAGCGCTCGTGGCGTCGCGAACCAAGTGATTGGAATCAATCACTTGGTTAAGCAACAACAGACGCGGTCAGGTACGGGATGGGTGAGAGTCCCGTGACTACCGGTAGTGGCATTTTTCCGAGCGCTTCCGTGCTTCGCAAGGCACACTAAGCCGTTGGTGCCGGCTGTCATATAATAGCAGTCGTTAAGTCAGAGACCTTATGGGCGGCTTGATAACTTCTGACAGTATGCCCGCCACTGTCTTACAATCCTCCACCAACCCGGACTTGGCCCCCGTGGTGGAGTATGGCCTAACCTTCCTGCGATGCAGGAAAAGACCCGTGCCCTAGCAGTGGGGTCATACAAGGGTTGATAACGATTCGGAAAAAAGTTACTAATTTAGTGCTCTTTCATTTGCCATTTACGCCTGGGCTCCATTCGCCGAACGTCTGTACCACACCCGATTCTCGTCCGAGCACCCAATATGCCTCATTTCCCTTCGTGTCCCCGACCCGTTTTAATATGGAGACACCTTAACTTTATAGCACAACCAAAATCGATCTTAGACTTGAGATAGGAGTGCTTTTTAAATTAGACCACCTCGTGATGTTTGTTTTCCGAGCACCAGCTGTGACAAATGCATCAAAGGAAATTAGTAGTCCGGCCAAAAAAATGGCACTGATTTGTGAGAACTGCCTTCAGTGTGTGCATATTTTTATATCTCGTGTCTCTAATTTGGGATTAAAGCAATGGTCGTGAGGTACATATGAAAGCACAAGAGAGACAAGATTGAGCCTCGTGGTTTGAAAAGTATGTAAAATAAAAAAGTCTCACCAGTGACTCTGGCTATCCCTTTGGCGACAGCTCCAGCATTTCCAATAACATGAGCCCCTAAACAGTATCCTATCAAATGTACTTTACTCTCTTTGGTCCTGGTGACCTTCAGCAACCAATTGAGGAAGTTCCCCGCGTATTCGCCGACGCTAGGAACGGCTTTGACCGCCTTGGGATAACACAGATTGGAAGCGTTCCGCCAGTCTATAACTATAACATTGGCAACATAAGTGTCCAGGAAGGCCTGCGTGATGGAAGTACTGATATCTTTCGTTCCATCGCTCCACCAGCCGTGCGCAATCACCACCACAGGAGCGCCTCTCCTAAAGTTGGACTGGCGAACGGATTCCTTGTTATCGTATTCCAGGATATCAGGTTTGTCTTGGTTTTTGCGAGTGAAAAGCCAATACTTGTTGTGGGACCCGTCGAATTCGGGTTTGTCGTCGGCCGCCTCAAGTAGGTCTACTAAAGTAAGCGGTCCATCTTCGCCCTGCCCCATCCAGATCCAGCGGCTTTTGCCTTCAATGTAGTGTTCATTGTTCCCTGGAACCAGTGGGATTGTCACCGCCGCGCAGACTGAGGAAGAATAAAAACCTTTAAGGATCGTACTGAAAAAACGAGTTTTGTGTATCTTTCTCCTGGATTGGATGCCGTCCTCATTTAAACTATGTCCTTATTGATGCGAACTGATTTGTCGCCACGACTTTAATGAGATAAAATAATGCACATATAAATGCATATATGTAATATAAAAGAAATTACAAAAGAGAAATATAAAAAATACCTGATAAAATAACCGTAGGGACAAACAAAATTGCAAAAAACCGCATCGTGCTAAATATAACTTACGAGTAGTTAAAAAATATAGGGAGCATCTGTTTTATTTTATTTCCTATCTTATCAAACAAAGGGTATCGAGAAACTTTCATAAGCAAGTATCATCCAGGTCCTTGCACTTATTTCCGACCTTGAGGTTGTAGCAGACTATAGCTGCAAAATGTAGGAAAAGAAAAGTAAGCACGCCTTTGGAAGCAAGGGCTTCCAAATCCAACATCCAAGTTGAGCATTCATGCCGCAATTAGGGAGGAAATTACTAAGGCCAAGAATTGAAGTGCTCAGGGTATTTCCCTCTGTGTTTATTGTTGCGATGTACAAACACCGGAGCTGGTATTAAGCTAGTTTGGGTTCGGCCAAAGACGGCCAGCTGGGTCGAGCACAATGACACGCAATGACTCCCAGCGAGGCTTGGAACACGAATAATTGAACAAATTCATGACTTTATATTTGGCAAATTAGAATTTGCCTTCCTTCCCTAAAATATATTTTTTTGGGTTCTGTTTTGTGTTCAGTTTGACTATAAAATATATTTTATAGTCAAACAGAACACTGCGACCCGTGCAGCATGTAATTAAGTGTAAAAATACATAATTCGGTGCAACCAAACAGCTCTATTATTTGACACATGCCCAACACTTAAATGTTGCACAGATAGCACTTCTACTTGCAATAGCCACAACTATAATTCAGATGGTCACGGCTTCTTCGCTTTTTGCCGTCCGTGGGCATCAAGGAACATTTTCTAGAGGAACAGGAATACTTGATGTCAATTAGGTTCACTACTAATTGACATCAAGTTGAATAAAATCAGTGATAACGAACTGTTGTACATTTATTTATTTGATAATTATTTATCTGTATATCTACTACATTACTTGCGACATAGTAATTACGAACTCATAAAACAAATCAAGCAGATACATCGATAAGGAAGCTAACAAAGAAGAAACGATAATTCTCTAACGCTCGAAGAAAAACATATTCTAGCGGTATACTCCAGTTTGAGTCTTGTGCATTTCCACTTACCGGGCGACCTCTGCCTTCGGCATTTTGGTGTTTGCATAGGTCGTACAGACACCATAGCAAAGATCGTTTTACAATTAGTGTTACAAAGAGCGCAGATCGTGCATGGAGGCCGAAGAAACATCCGCCCACATGCTTCTAGAATGCACGGAAAATGGGCAGAAGACACATTACGCGAAGCGTGTTATAAGCCTAGTAAGCGGCTGACGTTCCTGATGAAGTTGTGCTGACAGCAATGGTATTAAGCACTATCTTCAATAACGCAAAATAGGCTCTTATCAGGCGAGTTACGCAAGCCTAAATTGCGACCATAAGTAACATAACATAACCTCACGCCTGTATCCCAGAGAGGTAGGTAGAGAGCAGGGACTGCCACTTGCCACAATCCTGTCAGACCTTTGCTTCATCAACATTCATAAGACGTTGCAGGCACGCACGCCGTTTCCGTGCATGAGTTTCCGACCATAAGTCATTTTAGTATAATAGAGCTGATTACCTTCCTTAGTTTAAATACATAGCTATGTATTAAACGGGTTTAATTACGATTATTTATTAGGTATAATTAAGTTTTACCCAATGTGAAGCAGTATAGTCCTATTATGGAGACCGTGCCCAGGAGGACGAAAAGTAGGCAAACCACCTGCACGATGGTCAGATGACTCCAGGGCTATTACAGGATCGACTTGGACTACAATAGCCACATACCGATCACGATGGAGGACCCATGAAGAGACATACGTCCAACAGTGGATAAACAAATACTGAAGAAGATGAAGAGGAAGGTTTTACCCAATAAATAATCACGATTAGACCCGTTTAATAATATGAATAAGTATGAGCAAAGCGAAATTAAGAAAAATACTATTGATCAAATAGTCTAGTTCACCAAGGGCAATCTTCCAATGACGTCATGATGGATGCCAAAGATGCCATGAGACACTTTTTTAAAACTGTGATTAGCGCGATCCTTATTACGACAACGCGAATGTGTATTATTATTGTACTATTAAAGAAAGGCCTTTCACTGACCCCGCAAATGTTGTTTTGGCACATTAATAGCATACGATCGACTCTGATCTACTCAGTGAATATACATTAAAAAAATATAAAAATCGGTGAAGCAATAAAGGAGTTCGATAACGAACACTGTGACAGAAGATTTTTATATATTAGACGTGTTTCAAAGGGATTATTACCTTAGAACTGACTAATTATTTACACATTGGTATAATTATTTCAATTCATGATTATTATATGCTGCCTTAATTCGAAAACGACTTACATAAATATTTACAAAATTGCTACACACTCGCTATACTCCTATTGTGACTGAATCGACATTAGATATTAGCATTTTTTTGTTATTCCAGCTTTTAAACATCTTTAGCCTCTAAATAGGTTTTTAAATTTTAAACATCTTGTCAATTTCTAGCCTACCTAGTCATCCACTCACACCTCAAAATAGGACCGTAACCATAGCATAATAGAACATGACCGTACAATTTGCCGTATGTCGATGTCAAAAACCTTTTTGTATGAATTTTGTATGCCGCGTTACAAGATAGTATTGTAGTATATAATGCGATTAAAGAAGCATACAAACGTGTATCAAAATTGACTGTTTAACTGACCAATGTTAAAAAAACGGCCACTCTTTTCCCGTACTCAGACCGTAAATTCCTTCGCCGGTTTTGTTCAAGAGTCCGTTCCCCATATGAAGCTCCCCGCCTTGGCAAGTATTCTTAGCAGCCTCATCGAGGTCCTTGCACTTTTTTCCGACCATGTGGTTGTATCGGACTGTAGCAGCGAAAAGCAAGTAGGCACGGCTGTGGGAACAAGGGCTGATCCAGCAGCCAGGTTGAGCGTTCATGCCGCGATTTGGGTAGAAATTGGCGTGGCCAAGGGGATAGAAGTAGCCCAGGGTCTTTCCGTCTGTGTTAATAGTCTCGACGTAAACGCCGGAGCTGGTATTCAGCTTGTTGGGGTTGTTTGGCCACAGAGGGCCAGCTGGATCGAGACCTGGAACAATAACACAAATAAATTTTAAAATTTTCTTATTAAATAAAAGTCTATGAGAAAAGATGGTCAGAGTGAAATGTTTACCCTTCTCTTCGCTACGAACTCGACCGGAAGTTAGCTGCTAGCATTGTACATTCACATTAAATAATTTCTGATTGAATAAGTAGTTGAACAAACTGAAGCCTTTCCATCAGCGGCCAGCAATTTGCCAGCAAGAAGTTGGTGGGCATCCTATGATGCGTTGGTCAGTTCTTGGTCTCCATCCGAGAACTTTTACACCATCATCATCATCATCATCGCGGCACCTCATTGACTTTTGGTTCTTCTGAATA
The DNA here is from genome assembly GCA_934045075.1 of Yponomeuta sedellus. NCBI lineage: Eukaryota > Metazoa > Arthropoda > Insecta > Lepidoptera > Yponomeutidae > Yponomeuta > Yponomeuta sedellus. Next base: position 9,639,016 of record OW203744.1, on the reverse strand, counting down.
TGTGATAAGCCCACTTCTATTTCAAGTTACTAAGCTTGCAGCCTAGTCATCTTAGATGTTTGACCTAATTGACTAGATGAGATAGACAGAGGACAGAAATAAGTTTTGCATCTGGGGAAGGCCTAAGTCCAGTAGTGAATGAATACGTGCTGATTAATTGATTAATATGCCTTTAAATTTCCGTTAGGTTGCAGTTACTCTTGGTAAATTATAAGCCGTGTTAATAGAGTCCTCTGGGATCGCTCTGTTGTGCTCATTTCAAGAGGTTGTTTGAAAAGACACAGGAAAGGTCTAAACACTCTACAATGAGCCGAAGACGTGAGGGCGCGTCGGAATGAGGATAGACCTTAACTTGACAATGCACCGAATAGAATGATCTTAAAGGAGAGAGTGCTTAATTAACACCTTGAGATTTTTTCTTTTACCAACAGAAAATAATTTACAAAAAGTGGATTTGTGTAAATTTCATTCAGTCTCGGCATGTTTTAGTACCTTTGGTCTCCTGACATAAATACTAGTTTGTGACTAGAGCAACGATTGTGAGGTACAAATGAAAGTTCGACGATTAAGATGACAACAAGTGGGTAAACTCAAACTGTCTCACCAGTGACTCTCGCTGCCCCTTTGACGACACTTCCAGCACATCCAACGACATGAGCCCCCAAGCTATGTCCTATTATATGCAAACTATTCACATTGGTCGATGTAACCTTTAGCAGCCAATTGAGGAATTTCCCCGCAAATACACCGATGCTAGGAACTGCTTTGACCGCCTTGATATAAGACATACTGGCGGCTTCCTTCCAGTCAACAACTATAACGTTGATATCAAAAGTGCTCAGGAAGGCTTTGGTGATTGAAGTGTTTATCTCCCCCGTCCCATCGCTCAACCAGCCGTGCACGATCACAGCCACAGGGGCGCCATTCCTGAAGTTTGACTTGTGAACGGTTTCCTCCTTTCCGTATTCCAACATTTCAGGTGTATTCATGTTACTGCGAGTATAAAGCCAGTACCCGTTGCGGGATCCATCGATTTCTGGTTCGGCGTCGGCCGGCTCACGTAGGTCTACTAGAGTGAGCGGTCCATTATCGCCTTGCGCCATCCAGATCCAGCGGCTTTCGCCCTCAACGTAGAGTTCATTGCTCCCTGGAGCCAGTGGGATGGTCACCGCCGCGCATGCTGAGGAAGAATATAATTCATTCGGGAATGAGCTGAAAAAGAACACTTGTGAGTATTTTGCCCTGAAGTTTACGCGCAGATGTGTTATGCAAATATATACTCTAATCAATCAAATCAACTGCTATCCCTAACCCGCATGGCCGGCGTGGGGATTATGGACATTATCCCTTACGATAGCACAAAGTGGCGCTCTTTAGAGGAGGGCTATGTCTAGCAGAGGACTAGTATATCCTAATGACGAATCAAATCAATCAAATTAATTTATTTCAACGTAAAGAATTTACATTCTGTTTGCTGAATGTCAATGTACAATGTAAAATATAAGCCACATTAACTTGAATAATGTGAGAATTAAGATTGAAACAGGGCACTCAGCTTCATCCGCGGTACTGTCAGATATTTGTGAAAAAATAGCAAATCCTTACTGAAAGATTGACTGTAAATAAATTGTACATTCCAAGTGATGCAAATTAATTCAGCCAGATGTCGCTGCCTGTACGTAATACAGAGAATATTGTAAAGAGGTTCGAAATTTCACTGATGTCGATGAGTCGCCCAGCTCAGTTGGAAAGAGAATATTGTAACGAGGTTCGAAATTTCACTGATGTCGGTGAGTCGCCCATTAGCTCAGTAAGAAAGAGCGGCTGGCACGGATAGCGAGTGGTCGCGGGTTCGAATCCCGGCATGGGTGGAGCTTTTAGCGTCTAAATAGGTTTGTAAATAAATTCCATTTTATTCTGGTTTCTAAGTCCATGGTAAACTATCTAAGTCAAGTTATTATTCTACTGCAATCAAAACTAACATTGAACCAGACCGTATAAGTGGCATCCACTATACTGTCAGATATTTGTGAAAACTTGGCTAAACCACACCGTGAAAGATTAACTGTAAATAAATTCCATTTTATTCTGGTTTCTAAGACTACTAAACTATCTAAGTCAAGTTTATTACTACATTAAAATTGGTCTATCATTATGTTATAACGCCTCCGCGACTAAATTTGTCATTATCCAATAATTTAGTTAACATATTTACTATAAATAAGTTGTAATTTATTTTAAAAATACCTGATAACAAAATCGTTGAGACGGACAAAAATGCATAAAACTGCATTGTGCTAAATATAACTTACGAGCAATGTAGTTACAATAAGAGAGAGCATTGCTTTTATTTCATTTCATATCTTATCAAACAAAGGATATCGAGGAAGTGTTATTAATTAGTACCTATACGTTCTAGCCAATTGATCCACCTATCCAGCCCAAGAATAGAACTCACTGCTGAGCATAGCCTTTACCTTGTTATAAACAGCCAATTTCGTTCATTGCTTTCTGACGGCTTTAGGGCAGCAACATACAATCGGAATGTTTAAAACCGAATGCAATAAATTTATACATGCCAATGCACCTAAATTCAAACTCAAACCAATCCATTCACTGTGAAATAGAAAACGTCAAATCATTTAAGTCTAGTTTTACAATAAATAGATTATGTGGAGAAGAAGCTATAAAGAAAATCCACTTTTATCAGTTCAGAACAAGTTTTCTAATGAAATAAAAAGGTTTTATTAGCAAAGTAGCGCAGAAACTGCAGCTTAATGAACTTTACTAGTCAATAGTTAATGAACTTTACTAGTCAATAGTTAATGAACTTTACTAGTCAATAGTTAATGAACTTTACTAGTCAATAGTTAATGAACTTTACTAGTCAATAGTTAATGAACTTTACTAGTCAATAGTTAATGAACTTTACTAGTCAATAGTTAATGAACTTTACTAGTCAATAGTTAGGAACTTTACTAGTCAATAGTTAATGAACTTTACTAGTCAATAGTTAATGAACTTTACTAGTCAATAGTTAATGAACTTTACTAGTCAATAGTTAATGAACTTTACTAGTCAATAGTTAGGAACTTTACTAGTCAATAGTTAATGAACTTTACTAGTCAATAGTTAATGAACTTTACTAGTCCATGCTTAATGAACTTTACTAGTCCATGCTTAATGAACTTTACTAGTCCATGCTTAATGAACTATACTAGTCCATGTCTAATGAACTTTACTAGTCCATGCTTAATGAACTTTACTAGTCCATGCTTAATGAACTATACTAGTCCATGTCTAATGAACTTTACTAGTCCATGCTTAATGAACTTTACTAGTCTATGCTTAATGAACTATACTAGTCCATGTCTAATGAACTTTACTAGTCCATGCTTAATGAACTTTACTAGTCCATGCTTAATGAACTTTACTAGTCCATGCTTAATGAACTTTACTAGTCCATGCTTAATGAACTTTACTAGTCCATGCTTAATGAACTTTACTAGTCCATGCTTAATGAACTTTGCTAGTCAATAGTTAATGAACTGTACTAGTCCATGCTTAATGAACTTTACTAGTCCATGCTTAATGAACTATACTAGTCCATGTCTAATGAACTTTACTAGTCCATGCTTAATGAACTTTACTAGTCTATGCTTAATGAACTTTACTAGTCCATGCTTAATGAACTTTACTAGTCCATGCTTAATGAACTATACTAGTCCACGTCTAATGAACTTTACTAGTCCATGCTTAATGAACTTTACTAGTCCATGCTTAATGAACTTTGCTAGTCCATGCTTAATGAACTTTACTAGTCCATGTCTAATGAACTTTACTAGTCCATGCTTAATGAACTTTACTAGTCCATGCTTAATGAACTTTGCTAGTCCATGCTTAATGAACTTTACTAGTCCATGCTTAATGAACTTTACTAGTCCATGCTTAATGAACTTTACTAGTCCATGCTTAATGAACTATACTAGTCCATGTCTAATGAACTTTACTAGTCCATGCTTAATGAACTTTACTAGTCCATGCTTAATGAACTTTGCTAGTCAATAGTTAATGAACTTTACTAGTCCATGCTTAATGAACTTTGCTAGTCAATAGTTAATGAACTTTACTAGTCCATGCTTAATGAACTTTACTAGTCCATGATTAATGAACTTTACTAGTCTATGCTTAATGAACTTTACTAGTCCATGCTTAATGAACTATACTAGTCCATGTCTAATGAACTTTACTAGTCTATGCTTAATGAACTTTACTAGTCCATGCTTAATGAACTTTACTAGTCCATGCTTAATGAACTTTACTAGTCCATGCTTAATGAACTATACTAGTCCATGTCTAATGAACTTTACTAGTCTATGCTTAATGAACTTTACTAGTCCATGCTTAATGAACTTTACTAGTCCATGCTTAATGAACTTTACTAGTCCATGCTTAATGAACTTTACTAGTCCATGCTTAATGAACTTTACTAGTCCATGCTTAATGAACTTTGCTAGTCAATAGTTAATGAACTTTACTAGTCCATGCTTAATGAACTTTACTAGTCCATGATTAATGAACTTTACTAGTCCATGCTTAATGAACTTTACTAGTCCATGCTTAATGAACTATACTAGTCCATGCTTAATGAACTTTACTAGTCCATGCTTAATGAACTTTACTAGTCCATGCTTAATGAACTTTACTAGTCTATGCTTAATGAACTTTACTAGTCCATGCTTAATGAACTTTACTAGTCCATGCTTAATGAACTTTACTAGTCCATGCTTAATGAACTTTACTAGTCCATGCTTAATGAACTTTACTAGTCTATGCTTAATGAACTTTACTAGTCCATGCTTAATGAACTTTACTAGTCCATGCTTAATGAACTTTACTAGTCCATGCTTAATGAACTATACTAGTCCATGTCTAATGAACTTTACTAGTCCATGCTTAATGAACTTTACTAGTCCATGCTTAATGAACTTTACTAGTCCATGCTTAATGAACTATACTAGTCCATGTCTAATGAACTTTACTAGTCCATGCTTAATGAACTTTACTAGTCCATGCTTAATGAACTTTGCTAGTCCATGCTTAATGAACTTTACTAGTCCATGTCTAATGAACTTTACTAGTCCATGCTTAATGAACTTTACTAGTCTATGCTTAATGAACTTTACTAGTCCATGCTTAATGAACTATACTAGTCCATGTCTAATGAACTTTACTAGTCTATGCTTAATGAACTTTACTAGTCCATGCTTAATGAACTTTACTAGTCCATGATTAATGAACTTTACTAGTCTATGCTTAATGAACTTTACTAGTCCATGCTTAATGAACTATACTAGTCCATGTCTAATGAACTTTACTAGTCTATGCTTAATGAACTTTACTAGTCCATGCTTAATGAACTTTGCTAGTCAATAGCTAATGAACTTTACTAGTCCATGCTTAATGAACTTTACTAGTCCATGCTTAATGAACTATACTAGTCCATGTCTAATGAACTTTACTAGTCCATGCTTAATGAACTTTACTAGTCCATGCTTAATGAACTTTACTAGTCCATGCTTAATGAACTATACTAGTCCATGTCTAATGAACTTTACTAGTCCATGCTTAATGAACTTTACTAGTCCATGCTTAATGAACTTTGCTAGTCCATGCTTAATGAACTTTACTAGTCCATGTCTAATGAACTTTACTAGTCCATGCTTAATGAACTTTACTAGTCCATGTCTAATGAACTTTACTAGTCTATGCTTAATGAACTTTACTAGTCCATGCTTAATGAACTATACTAGTCCATGTCTAATGAACTTTACTAGTCTATGCTTAATGAACTTTACTAGTCCATGCTTAATGAACTATACTAGTCCATGTCTAATGAACTTTACTAGTCTATGCTTAATGAACTTTACTAGTCCATGCTTAATGAACTTTACTAGTCCATGCTTAATGAACTATACTAGTCCATGTCTAATGAACTTTACTAGTCCATGCTTAATGAACTTTACTAGTCCATGCTTAATGAACTTTGCTAGTCCATGCTTAATGAACTTTACTAGTCCATGTCTAATGAACTTTACTAGTCCATGCTTAATGAACTTTACTAGTCCATGCTTAATGAACTTTACTAGTCCATGTCTAATGAACTTTACTAGTCCATGCTTAATGAACTTTACTAGTCCATGCTTAATGAACTTTACTAGTCCATGCTTAATGAACTTTACTAGTCCATGATTAATGAACTTTACTAGTCTATGCTTAATGAACTTTACTAGTCCATGCTTAATGAACTATACTAGTCCATGTCTAATGAACTTTACTAGTCTATGCTTAATGAACTTTACTAGTCCATGCTTAATGAACTTTGCTAGTCAATAGTTAATGAACTTTACTAGTCCATGCTTAATGAACTTTATTAGTCCATGCTTAATGAACTATACTAGTCCATGTCTAATGAACTTTACTAGTCCATGCTTAATGAACTTTACTAGTCCATGCTTAATGAACTTTACTAGTCCATGCTTAATGAACTATACTAGTCCATGTCTAATGAACTTTACTAGTCCATGCTTAATGAACTTTACTAGTCCATGCTTAATGAACTTTGCTAGTCCATGCTTAATGAACTTTACTAGTCCATGTCTAATGAACTTTACTAGTCCATGCTTAATGAACTTTACTAGTCCATGTCTAATGAACTTTACTAGTCCATGCTTAATGAACTTTACTAGTCCATGCTTAATGAACTTTACTAGTCTATGCTTAATGAACTTTACTAGTCCATGCCTAATGAACTTTACTAGTCCATGCTTAAATAGTCCATGCTTAACAAACTTTACTATTCCATTTCAAAATCTACATCATTTTGGAGAAAAAACTAAGAATAAACTCCATTCTTAGTCTTAACAGAGTTTTTCACTTAAAGTTACACTACACTAGATACACGTGCCACTCGCCTACATGGAGTAGTTTTATGTGCAAAGTTTTCTCTCATTTGACATTCCGCATGGTAGCCTACACCTAGTAACATTACTTTGACCACAGTCTAACTGAGCCTTCTTATTCCGAACTGAAAGTAACGTAATTTTGTGTGATGTATTTACGGTATCCCGAATCGATACTTCGAATCGAGATTTTGAAACTAAATTGCGTTTGTAGGTGCTCGTATTCTAAAAACCTATTTAGCTCGTATTCTGTCCGTCCTTAATGAGTTTTACAACTTAAGTCTAAGCATAGTCTCTTCTTACTCCGAATTTAGATTACATGAATGATGAACATGAAGATGTTACGATTATTTTTTTAAAGTTTTATTGTTATTGAACCTAAAAAAGAAAATTAGGAATGTCGCTGCCTGTAAATAATACAGAATATTGTGAAGAGGTTTGAAATTTTGCCGATGCTGGCACTTGCCCATTAGCTCAGTTGGGAGAGCGCTGGTACGGTTGGCCAGAGGTCGCAGGTTCGAGTCCCGTCATGGGCGGAATATTTAGCCTCCAAATAGGTTTTTAAAATTGTCCTTAGCACGGGTTAGTGCAAAAGAATACAATCAAAGTGTGCTCAACGGAACTGGCACAACCGTCATTCTTGACAATAAGCTCCAGCCTTATTGACTCTGGTGGAGGTTATCGACGCTTTACCCAACTGATAACACAGGACATTAATTTTAAAAACATTAGATTTATATCGTAGAACTGCTGCAATTCTTGCAACATATAAAGTATTATTAAAGTAACTGATAATAAATCTCATGACGCTCCATCGATAAGGAAGCTAACAAAGAAAGGTTAATACTTAGACTTACTAGCCTTAGGTGTGATAATTTTCATCAGTTCAACTTGTATTTGCAACGAAAAAACATCTTCTTCTTCAGGCTATATTATGTAGTCCACTGCTGGACATAGCCCTCCGCTAATGAGCGCCATAGCGCCCTGTCTTCAGCTTGCCGCATCCAGCATCTGCAAAAATTATAAAAATAAAATCGTTAGTACCTTATACAAATAGCAAAAACACAAATACAATCAAATGAGACAGTGACTAAAGTATAGGTACGCATACACTTAAAATAAAATTCTCTAGCGTTCTTAGAAAACTAGCTCGACAGGATTTTCTCTTATATGGCCCATTCTGCTTAACAGTAATATTGAGCTGTTAGTAGTAATATTGAGCATTCTATTCCATTTTGCATTCATTTGAGTTCAAGCCTGTCTGCACCGATGCGGATTAGTAGTAGTTCAGCTTTGGGATTTCCGCGCTTAGCCTCATAGTTAGACGAGGCAAGCGCTGCAGTATGGTAACACTTCAAATAGGTACTATCGTCTCCTTTCCTGAAGATGTTTTCCTTCACAGCGAGTGGTATTGCTACTATAACTCCATAAATGAACGTAACTTTGAAAGCAAATTCACTGCCAAGATTCGAAGCCACTACCTACCGATTGAGAAGAAGGCGTACTGCAGCTTCGCTACCACCGCTGCGACGCAGCTCGAGATATGCCCAAACTCATTTCAAGTAGCCTTGGGTAACTCAAGAGCCAGATATGAGTGGACACACAACTCCCTCGCCGCCAAGTGTGTCCTATTCATATCCCAGAGAAGTCAACTATATCTGGCTCCCTCACACATACTCTCAACTTAGTACGGTAGTCATCTCCTGCTACTTTATCCAGCTCAAACACAATGCGCGAGAGCGAGATCAACATCGTCTGACATCGGTTACATTCGGCCGTATTTCTCGTCGTAACTTACGAGCGATGAGAGAAAGTTCACCAAAAAAACGTGTGATCTGGATAAAGTAGGGAATAGGTAGACTAGACTGACTCACCACTTGTGTCTTTTGTTTGCACACGCACTTAGTTGATAGTCCGCCGTATGAGCTAGGACACAAGTGGTGAGCGAGATATGATAGGGATATAGTGTGTCTCGGTGAGCAAAGATATGAGATGTAACAAATCACACTATAATGACACACTTTCTTTCAAGTCTAATTTCAGGTCGAATAGAATGTCCATAGCATTAATTTATAGGGTAGAGCGGGTGATCGTGCTCTTCCACTATAAAGGGAAATTTCCCGCCAGGCAGATCGTATGCCTGGAGACGCCGGTCAACTGTTGTTAGTCAGACGTTATATTTATGGTATGTCATTGAAACACTTTGATTGCGCGATGCAGGAATATTGGAGTTTGTAGTGCGCGCGCAGAGTTGACATGTGCTCGCCACAAATTCAAAAATTTTCTGATAATTGCTTTTTTGTTTTTCTATCCGACCTACTTTGAATTTAAATTACTATACATGCATATGCTTTTGCGTCTTTTTAAGTACCTATCATTGGACATTTTCATGAATGTTATAAATTTTACTCTTATCGCATACCAAGTTCTTATCTAGAGGTGAGGAATGCTTAGGAATTAACAAAATGTAATAAGCTAAGTCATTTACTGTATTTCTGTTTTTCCTCCTTTACAAAATAAAAAAACACACTAAAATATATCATTTGATAATCATATTAATTGTCTTCCCCAATATCTTCTTAATTCCTATTATTTCCTGCTTTTATGTGCTCAGTCGTAAATAATATTCTTAAGTTATATTGTTCTACCTTTTTACACTTATATGAAACCACTACTCTAAATACCCTCGGAGCCCCGGCTGTCTGAGTGATCTTAAACGATCACGAAGGCTACGCAACACAGGGCGCGTTCTGGTTCAGTGCATGGATGGGTGACCGTCTATGACTAACGTTAGTGGCATTTTTCCGAGTGGTTTGTAAGGTGCGTTAAGCAGTTGGTGCCGGCTGCCGTCGATAGATGGCAGTCATTAAGCCAAGTCAGAGCGTTAGAGCGGCTTGAAAACTTCTGACAGTAAGACTAGCCACATGTCTTGCAAGCTTCCACCAATCATGACTTGGCCCTCGTGGTGGAATATGGTCTATACCTTCTTCAGGGAAGAGACCCGTATATGACTAGACGTATACCAACACCACAACACGAACGGCACTCGGTCTCTTTATAAGGATTGTTGACATCTGATTTGTCTTCTCAAGAGAACCTTTAACAAACAAATTTTATATGAGGAGCAATCCCATTATTGGACGGTTATGAAAACTTGGTTACATCTTGAATAAACACTGGTTAATAAAAAGATAATGGCATAAAATATACCTATGTCGAAACCAACCCTTCACAACTAAACTAAGTGTACCTATAAAAGCGTAGGCGATTGAGTTAGTAACAAATACAACTTGGAATAAGTCGTAACAATATGACTACTTTTTTCTATATTTTTCCTTTGGTCGCACTAATTCAGCATGGTAAGAATCGGCATTTATAATTAACAAGCAGCTCTGTCGTGAAAGTCAGTCATAACATGCAGAGTTGTCTCACAAATGCTGAATTTATTCTTGAAACGCCCCAAAGAGTTAGTGTTTTACAACAATTTGGATCTTCTCAGATTATTTTTTTTACTTATCTTGCCTGCTCTGTTAATGTCGCAGCCACCGTGAAATCTATAAATCAGAATAAACAATAAACATTCAATTGAAGACATCGGTATTGGTAATAGGCATTATCTGTCATACAGCACTACTAAAAACTGAACAAACATTTTTTGAAAAAATCTGAAATAAATAAGTTGCAAATGACTAAATTTGTAAAAGCACCTTTTCATTATTTTATTTTAGATATTGTAAAATTTGATTTTCTTCCACTGTAGTTACGAACTTTCTAATCTCTATTGATCATATTTTTATATTAAATTGTCTTATGTTTATAGGTTCGCCAAAGGAAATACCTCCTAACATCGCCGGAAGCGTCAAAGAATACCCAATATCTCCTTTGGATTTTGAAGACAAATATGACGACCAACAAGGTAATTTACCTTTCCCTGATGGCAAAAATGTTTACACAGAAAATTTTGACACTGAGATTCTGAACCACGTCCACAAGGTATATGATGTAGATATTCCTAATGAGATAAGTAACCCAATTGATTCTGATTTTGAAGAATATCAAGGTCTGCTTCGGAACTCTGACTCAAGTGTTAAGGATGAAAATATTGGACACGCACAAGGCAACATTGAAGTAAAGTCACAATTAACTAACGAAAACTTCGTTGAGCGCATCGTGGGAGGTGCAGATGCCAAAGATAACCAAGCGCCCTTCCAGGTGTCCCTCAGGAACCCCAGACACATATGCGGCGGTTCGATCATAGACGCACGGAATATCCTCACAGCGGCCCATTGTCTTGATGGCGCGTGAGTATATAGTTTCGATGACTTTGTTTCTAAATACTGGCCTAGTATATCACATAATCAGTGATTCGCAGGGTACGTTAAGCCGTTGGTGCCGGCTGTGATGTAGTCGTTAAGCCATATCAGAGGGCTTATGGGCGGCTTGATAACTTCTGGCAGTTAGGCCCGCCACTGTCTTACAATCTCCTGGTGGAGTACGCCCTAACCTTCCTGCCACGCAGGAAAAGACTCGTACCCCAGCAGTGGGGACATACAAAGGGTTGATATCATGTATAATCGTATCACATAATCATAGCCACTAACGAAGACGGTACCACTTTCGCATAATCAAAAGTTGTTTCAACCTACATAATTTACATTGTAGACTTTTAGTCCGGATTTACTTACGGGTGTTGTTATATCGGAAAAGTCCGACCAGGTTTCGCTCCGATTCGCAGAGCTTAATCATGGTGAGCAGAGACGGGCTCGCGTCGTCGGTTGCTTGTCTCACACTCTCGCAACCGTCTTGTCGCAACCAACGACGCGAGCTCCGTCTCTGCTCACCATGATTAAGCTCTGCGAATCGGAGCGAAACCTGGTCGGACTTTTCCGATATAAAAACACCCGTAAGTAAATCCGGACTAAAAGTCTACAATGTGTTGTGCTTACGAAAGTTTTAGTTCAAAAAAATAATTTACATTGTTTGTCGAAAGTCACTGTATAATCAATTCAATTCATTTATTGCAAATATAAAATAGTAGTTTATGATACTGTTGCATAAGAATAGTTCTTACAACACGAGTGTGTTTTAAAAAAACGAGCCGTAGGAGAGTTTTTTTATAGTATCACACGAGTGTTATATAAGACCAAGTTAAGTGCAGTGTCATACAGTACTTTATCTACTCTCATACTATAATACATAAAGTAATAATAAACAGAACCAAACTTTGTTTAAATATACTATTTTTATTTTAATGCACTCACCCGTGCTAAGGACAATTTTAAGAACCTATTTAGAGGCTAAAAATTCCACCGCCCCGACTACCTACTTTGCAGTTAGGTTTTTACATCGGAATGATATCATGTGGGTACAGCGATATCATTCCGATGTAAAAACCTAACTGCAAAGTATGTAGTCGGGGCTGTAAGTGATGCAATCGACTTCAGCCAGATGTCACTGCCTGTACGTAATACAGAGAATAGTGTAAAGAGGTTCGAAATTTCACTGATGCCGGTGAGTCGCCCATTAGCTCATTTGGATAGAGCGCTGGCACGGATAGCCAGAGGTCGCGGGTTCGAATCCCGACATGGGTGGAATTTTTAGCCTCTAAATAGGTTTTTAAATTTGTTTAAATATTAAAGTTTTATTAAATGTAAAATGTTGGCGCCAAGGCGCAAACATCGATTGCGCATGCGTATTGCGTCGCCGCGGACTCGTTCTATGAACGCTTTTTTTTTAAAGTAGAGGTTTAACCTTCTTGGTATAGCTGTAGGTTGTACAGGTGTATCGTTATGATTAAAAAGTTATATTATGATACACGTGTCCATACAAGACCTGTATAGTAATAAATCTTTTTTTTTGTCCTATGTGTAATGTTTGTCATAAGAGTTTTGTTTTCAGTTTTATAATCTTTGTATTATAGTATCAGAGTAGATAAAGTTATACTATGACACAGGTCTCCATACAAGACCTGTATCGTAATAAAACTTTTAATTTTTAATTAATGGCCTATGCGTAATGTTTGTCATAAGAGTTTTGTTTTCAGTTTTATAATCTTTGTATTATAGTATCAGAGTAGATAAAGTTATACTATGACACAGGTCTCCATACAAGACCTGTATCGTAATAAAACTTTTAATTTTTAATTAATGGCCTATGCGTAATGTTTGTCATAAGAGTTTTGTTTTCAGTTTTATAATCTTTGTATTATAGTATCAGAGTAGATAAAATCACATAATGTTATTTATTGATTGGAGGTCTTGTTCGGCTACATGGGATTTTTACGGCGTATATAATGTATGAAAAATTAGAAGTAGTTTATTTGAACAAGTAAAAATACATCATACTTAATCATCATCAACCCATTATGTCCCCACCGAGAGGCACGGGTCTGTTCCCTAAGGAAGTAAAAATACATAAAATATTAATGTATTAAGTTTGTAAGTCATGAGTTTAAAATGTATGCAGTGAAATACTGACTCGTAATAAACTAGAAGAAATCCTGAGTCCTTAGAACATGTAATTCTATTTATAAGTGAGTAGATATTATCAAACTAAGGTATTTGGTACAAAGCTAGTTATCGGTAGTCAATTTAAATCCTATAAGATATGTTGTGTGTTCGTGCGTGCGTGCGTGCGTGCGTGTGTGCGTGTGTGCGTGTGTGTTTGTGTGTGTGTAAGAGAGAGAGAGAGCGAGAGTGTTTGTGTATGTCATTATGTTGTACTTATATAATAAGATGAGTTGCCTATATCATAAACATTTAAATTATATATTCAGCTTCAATGTGTATTTATATTCCCAGCGTAGCCAAAACCTTGACCGTTGTTGTGGGCACCAACACACTTTCCCGGGGCGGCGTCACCTACGCCGCCAACAAGCTTATCGTCCACGAAAAATGGAACAAGACCACTTTCACAGATGACATCGCCCTCGTACATCTTGCCAAGGCTATCCAATTCACCACCAGGATCGCGAGCATCAAACTGGCGACCCTGGAACCCAAAGTCGGCTCGAATCTGCGTTTAACCGGATGGGGCTTCACAAAGGTAAATTTACTGGTGTTCTACCGCTCGACTACGACCGCTGCAAACAAAACAGTTTGGTTTAAATTTATTTACTAGTAGATATGTTTCCTCCAACAAGAATGCAGTAAAAGTGAGCGAGCTCACGTTAGTTTTGAATAGTGACATGGCACTTCCGATTTTATAGGTATACGATGTCCAAAAAGAGTAGAAATTAAAGAGTAAGGTTTTGCTCACACTTTTGGTCTGTGTTAGTTAATTTCTTGCACTTAAAAGCAGTACAAAAATAAGAAGTCCACTTATTTCAATAAAATGATGTATTGTGCTTAATCAAATGCAGTAAATCGGTTTTCGATACCACTAATCAAATTTCACTTCCGGTTTCTTGAATTTTTGGACAAACTGTATGAAGACATTAATTTTTTTATTAAAAACTTTTAATATCGTAACATTGACAATTAACCGATAAAGCAATCGGGGAAACAATATCAATACAAACCAATGCCAGAATGATCAAATGTAACCCCGTAATTTTCATTAAAATTGTCCAAAATCATGACACTAGAAGCTTTGACAATAGACAAGGTACAAATCAATGTTTCGTCATGTTGCTAATTACGAATAAACTAAACGATAAACTAGAGGCTCAAGATGTATTTTTTATGATTTCCCATATTTTACAGTGCTTTCAAACCCTTTCCTTTCAGTGGCCGTCTACTACGCTTCCTGAAAAGCTGCAATCTATCCAGCTGAAATCAATCAGCTGGAGTGATTGCAAGAAAGACCTGTCCAAAATTGGGGGAATCATGGCACAATCTGTCTCGAGGGCCAACGTCTGCACGTTCGTGCGAAAAGGCGCTGGTGCCTGCGTTGTGAGTTTTGTTGCTTATTAACAATTTTACTACGTAATGCTGCAGTGTCTGGGACATGGTTTTTGATGGTGTAGGCTTGCCCAGCACCTATACCATCCTAACAACTTAGTCGGCCTAGTCCACAGGAAAGACTAGTCCAACTAAGCCACACGATGTTTTCCTTCACGGTCAGCGTGTGGTATTGCGACAACAAATTCGCAAATGTATGCAACTTTGAAATTAAACAAAGTTATTGGTACATATCCACACTGGGGACCGAACCATGGGTCTCTCGCTTGCGAGTCCATCGTTCTACCCACTGGCTACCATCGCTCAATTTACTAGACATACATTTTACTAGATATATCATAAAACTTTTACAAACACACTGTAGTTAGTTAGACCTGAGATTTCCGCACTTAGCCTCGTAGTTGGGCTATTGTACTCAGCAAGCGCTGAATATTGAGCATTCCCTTGCATCTCCTCGTGCCAGGGCTCTTGAGAGCTCAGGCTCTACTCACCGAGTGGCACAGCTTAGTTTAGCTTTGAGATTTCCGCACTTAGTCTTGTAGTTGGGCTATTGTACTCAGCAAGCGCTGAATATTAAGCATTCAATTCCATCTCCTCGTGCCAGGGCTCTTGAGAGCTCAGGCTCTACTCACCGAGTGGCACAGCTTAGTTTAGCTTTGAGATTTCCGCACTTAGCCTCTTAGTTGGGCTATTGTACTCAGCAAGCGCTGAATAGTGAGCATTCAATTCCATCTCCTCGTGCCAGGGCTCTTGAGAGCTCAGGCTCTACTCACTGAGTGGCACGGCTTAGTAATAGTTTAGCTTTGAGATTTCCGCACGTCTCGTAGTTGGGCTATTGTATTCAGCAAGCGCTGTATATTAAGCATTCAATTCCATTTCCTCATGGCAGGCCTCTTGAGAGGTCAGGCTCTACTCACCGAGTGGCACCGAGACCCGTGCCCGATCGAGGGGCAAGGGTCTTTTCCCTGAGGAACGTATATGCCATACTCCACCACGGGGGCCAAGTCCAGATTGGTGGAGGCTTGCAATACTAGTGGCTGGTCATACTGTCCAAAGTTTTCAAGCCGCCCTAAGGCCTCTGACTTGGCTTAACGACTGCCATCTATCGACGGCAGCCGGCACCAACTGCCTAACGTGCCTAGCGAAGCACGGAACCGCTCGGAAAAATGCCACTAGCGTTAGTCATAAACGGTTTACCCATCCATGCACTGAACGCGCCCTGTGTTGCTTAACCTTCGTGATCGTTTTAAGATCACTCAGGCAGCCGGGGCTACGAGCGATTCACAACTATTCTTCGCAATACTTCACAAATGCGACTCTAATACTTTGTGTTTGTTCCAGTACGACTCCGGTGGTCCCCTGACACTGGGCAATGAGCAAGTGGGTGTTGTCTCCTGGGGAATCCGTTGCGCTCAGGGATATCCAGATGTTTTCACAAATGTAGCCCATTATCAGAGCTGGATCAAAAGCCACGCTAAGTAGATAACTCATATCGATACTGATATACTGATAATCGCTAGTGCAATGTACTTTCTGTTATAAAACTATATATTTTTGAACGAACTCTCAGTGTTTTTTTATTTGTTCCACTTAAGGCTGTGAAAGCTTACTCAAAAGTTCCTCTGTGCTCAAGAGTAGCGGGAAATTAAAACACGAACGATTTTTTTACCTAGACTGAGGTATAATATTAACACTATTAGGTATATGTATATATTTTATATCACTTTCTATTTATTACACTATTTTTATTTTTAATGCACTAACCCGTGCTAAGGAACAAATTTAAAAACCTATTTAGAGGCTAAAAATTTCACCCATGCCGGGATTCGAACCCGCAACCTCTGGCTATCCGTACCAGCGCTCTACCAATTGAGCCAATGGGCGACTCACGGCATCAGTGAAATTTCGAACCTCTTTACAATATTCTCTGTATTACGTACAGGCAGCGACATCTGGCTTAAGCAAATTGCATTACTTACAGCCCCGACTACCTACTTTGCAGTTAGGTTTAACATCGGAACGATATCACTGTACCCACATGATTACACTATTTTTATTTTTAATGCACTAACCCGTGCTAAGGAACAAATTTAAAAACCTATTTAGAGGCTAAAAATTTCACCCATGCCGGGATTCGAACCCGCAACCTCTGGCTATCCGTACCAGCGCTCTACCAATTGAGCCAATGGGTGACTCACGGCATCAGTGAAATTTCGAACCTCTTTACAATATTCTCTGTATTACGTACAGGCAGCGACTCTGACTTAAGCAAATTGCATTACTTACAGCCCCGACTACCTACTTTGCAGTTAGGTTTAACATCGGAACGATATCACTGTACCCACATGATTACACTATTTTTATTTTTAATGCACTAACCCGTTTCTATTTATGTATATCATTATTTATATGTATGTATTTAGGGTTAGAATAATTATTTTCTTAATTAAGCATATTTTATTCAAATGTATCTGAAATATTTTGATTTATTTGTACATCTACTTCCTTTTCCAATAAATTGCTCCAGTCCATCCAAAGGTTGTCTGCAAGAGATCACTTTTAGTGATAAGGCCGCCGTCTGAACTCTTAGGTTAAGAAATATCCGTGTAATTTCCTTTTTTATGTACAATAAAGTGTTCTCTATCTTTATGGACATCCTTATGGATAATTTTTTGTACATAAACGTGGAAATTAAACAGTTATTTTTTATTTATTTCTCGCTAATTGTAAAGGAAAACATCGTGAAGATACCTGAGTGTCTAAGATTTTCAACTACCTACCGCAGCGCTTGAAATTGCCAATCCGCGATGGGCACGCGTTGTAATTAAGCCCAAACTCTCTCTTTCTTAGAGAAGGCCTGTTCCTTGCAGTGGGACGTATAAAGGCTATTATAATTACTTTAGGCTTAAATTAATATAACTTTAAATGATTCCCGACAGAAAAATAGTATTGTTTTCGGTATTTTTCACAAATTAACAACAATAATTCAGCGGATTTCCTGCTGTGGGCTAAAAATTTGTGTTAACACAGAGTACGTTACTTAGCCATCTCATAGGCCTTATGAGCGGCTTGATAACTTCTTCTGACAGTAAGGCCCTCCACTGTCTTACAGTCTTCCACCAACCCGGACCTGGCCCCCATGGTGGAGTATGGCCTAACCTTCCTGCAATGCAGGAAGCCTGTGCCCCAGCAGTGGGGACATTGAAAGGGTTGGTATCAACTGACCGCGTTTTTATCTGTATTTTGAAGGACCCAATAGCGTAAACAGACGAAACGGTCCATAAGTTCTACCGTCCACTAACTAAAACGTAGCTAAGCCTCACTTTGGCATTTATTACTTTTAGTAAAATATTACTAAACATGACATATTCTATCTGTTAGCGGCTGCATGAACGGGAACTACTTAGGTTGCTGGAAGTGTTAAATTAAAAATAAAGTGTCAACGAGACAGATTTTAGAGAAAAGAACTGGTGTTTGTAAAGACTTGCAACAACAAAAATTTTTATATTTTTCTTTTTGCTAATTATAGCCAATATAAGAAATTCTTGCATTTTATTGTAATCAAAAAGACCTGCGGCTTTAACACTATCTTTTGATCTAAGAACCATGTTTCTAGCGTTAATAGTTTCGGAGTTACAACATAGTGTGTTAGCAGTTTAGCCACAGTTTTAAGTGACTTATTCCGTTAAAAACGGCTATACCACGAAACTTAACTTGATAGAAGTTAAAGCTCTATAAACTACCGATTGACGAGATATTTTCCGATACAAGATACTCGTATCTTCCGGTTGACGATATACCTACCTATTTTTTCAGTTATCTCAACAGTCACCTTTTGAGCTTAGCTACTTTTGGGTTATTCCACTAATCCCCATTGAAAATCCCCATTGACGGGGATTTGTGAACCTTTTGTTCACTAATCCCCATTGCCAATACTAAGACGCGCTAATGGGTTAGCTAAGCGGACTGCAGCGTACGTCTTTACTGTAGTAGCATTTTCGCTATTTATGGGTAAATACTACAATACGCTCGTGGCCTAGTCGAACAGAGTGATTGGAATCAATCACTCGAGTTAAGCAACAACAGGTGCGGTCAGGTGCTGTATGGGTGACCGTCCCGTTACTACCGCTAGTGGCATTTTTCCGAGCGCTTCCGTGCAACCCAAATTCTTCCCGCGGGTGTCGTAAAAGGCGACTAAGGGACACAAACCGGGGTGTGGGCAGCAGCGCCCCCTGGAGTACAATTCCACCAATCTGCGATCCCCAACCCGCATGCCCAGCGTGGGGATTATGGCCATTACCCCCCAATGATGGCACAACCTTGCGCTATGGGGAGGTTCATTAGGGGAGGGCTATGTCCAGCAGTGGACTAATATAACCTGAAGAGGAAGAAGATGATGTGTTTATGGACGAATGTATGGACCGCCACCGCCATCGCGTTGGTGTGTTTCATCCTTTAGTTGACCCTTAGAAAGAAGTTCTGGACTTATCCACACATTCCTCACCTTGAGTTCTCGTTCTTTGTCTTGTTTTAAATCAGTTGAATCTTCCCGGAAACCTTGAGGTTTAAAAGCGACAAACTCGGAAAAGCGACAAACTAGTTTTATATGACTATTAGTCTAAACAGTTGCATCTTGTAGCAAAATTAAAGGGTATAGACGACAGAAGATCAACCTTTACATTTTTGTTGTAATATCGCCCGTAACGTAACTAAGCAGAGGGCTTAGTGCGAGTTTTTTAACTACTCGATCGCGTTAACGTAAACTCATATTTCTATCGCATCGAGGAAGCGCCACCTAGCGATAAGTATAGAAATTAAAATTGCTGAGTGCGAGTTGTAATGGTTTACCTTGAGAAGTGAACACGTTTACCAGCCAAAACACGAATAAACGCGAGTGCGAGTTGTACTGTGACAGCGTTTTGCCAGTTCGAACGGTCAACTTACTCATACTCACTACTCAATGCTCGATTAACGCGGTAGTGAAGTTATTCAATTGGATTTGTCAAACTCGCACTAAGCACTCAGGGTGCTACAGTGTGAAATTTAAGAGCTGTCGACTGCACTTATCTATATCGACCTACTTTTAAGGGGCTCCGTAAGGTTCGCTAGTAAGTAAACCGACTCATCGTAATGCTTCCGAGTTTGGATAATACGAAGACAGGGTTTAATATCAAAAGCCGTGACTTCGCAGCACATAAGTTATCAAATTCTGACAATTTATCGCCACATTTATTTATTTATTTAATTTTCCTCTTACAACTAACATTACAGGGAGCCCAATTCGTTAGTGAAGATAACCTTACAATATTTAACCACCTATTTTGAATAAATACACTACAAATAAAAATAACAATCAGTAACACTAGTCGCTTTTTTCAATGATTATTATCTAAAATATGCTACATAGTGTTATCACAGAAAAACATTGCGGCCCTTGTGAACTCGCTCAGCGTGCAGGAAAATACGTCCACTGAATCAGCCACTCCGTTAAGAGTACGAAGCGCGCGCGTGAGCGGCGCATCCCGCAGCAAGTTGGTGCGCGCGCGCGGCACTGCCAGCAGCGCTACACGCCGCCGCCGCGACACGCACTCGTCGGGCACAGATAGTCGCAACTCCTGCAGAACTGTAGGGTTGTGCAACATGCCGCGCACCACTTTAAATAAATAGGTGACAAGGGCCACATCCCTCCTCTTTTCCAGTTTATTATATCCCACCATGCCGAGAACAAACAATGTGGGATACAACAAGGGAAATCCTGGTCATGGTGTAGCAAAGGGTGTGCAAGGGAAAAAACACTTAGAAAAATTTTGCAAAAAAAAAATAGGGTCCCCCGTAAACCCTTCTTTTTATATTTTTAATCAAAGGGGGGCATCAAAATGAGCAACTTTTCCCCTTAAAAAAAATCTCTAAATTAAATATTTGAGATTTTACAGGCGATTTAAAATCTGAAATATTTAATTTAGAGATTTTTTTTTAGGGGGAAAAGTCGCTCATTTTGATGCCCTCCTTTGATTAAAAATATAAAAAGAAGGGGCTACGGGGACCTGTTTTCTGAAGTCAATTTTTCTTCTATGTGTTTAGCCATATAAAATTTAAATCGCCTGTAAAATCTGAAATATTTCATTTAGATATTTTTTTTAGGGGGAAAAGTTGCTCATTGTGATGCCCCCCTTTGATTAAAAATATAAAAAGAATGGGTTACGGGGACCCAATTTTTTTTTTGCGAAATTTTTCTGTCTTTTTCCCTTGCACACCCTTTGCTACACCCTGACCGAAATCCTGGATATACTCCGTACAGTTTCAGATACAGAAACCGGGTGAATTTATTCTGTATACGTTCCAACATAATTTTGTATTTGTTTTCCGTCGGTGCCCAGACAGCTGAATTAAACTCCAGATGACTTTTTACGTGCGCTTCGAACAAAGCACGCAAAGCTTGGGTATTAGTAAAGCTGCTTGACTGTCTTAGTACGAATCCGAGATTACGGAAAGCCTTTTTACACACGTCTACAATATGTTCCCTGAATCTCAAATCAGATGTGAAACGTACGCCCAGATCCCTGACCTCCGTTACGCGCTTAAGCAGCTCTCCCTCCATGTGGTACGGATGATGACTCGGAGTGCGCGCTCGACTGAATGACAGCACTCGTGACTCGTAACTTCGTGCTGCCCAGTCTGTTCTCTCTTACTAGAAAATCATACAAAGTAGCTTCTCGCCCTTCGGCATGTCTCAAAGCTCCTTAGAGATAGAAGTATTTCGCTACAAGCCAGCCGGTCTCCGCTAAGACCCGAGGAGAGGGCCGTATGAGAGGTCGCAAGCGCGTCGTGAGTGCCCAAGTAAATAATTAGCCACGGGACTAATTAAACCAAGGGTGGGCCGGGTTTCACTGCGTATAAGCGGTTAAAGACTCTTTTTTCAAATATGCTCGGAAATTTGGGCATTATTTTGACAACATTTTTCGAGACAAGGCAAAATTGCTGTACTGGCCAAATACAATACATGCGTCTCCCCGCATAAGTTTTTTTTACGTTATGTCTGTGCACGGTTTGTGCCTACGCCAGTGTCAAGTATTAAAAGGATTAGGGTAAAGGTGAACAGCCCGCAAAAGTTGCATGAAAATCTAAGCCTGTCGTGTTATTTACAAATGGAACGACCTTTTTCTCCAAAACATGGCAACCAAGGAAGTAAGTTATCAAAGGTTTTATTTAAATATTGAACTGGCTTGCTAATAGAAAACTGTTTATTGAAAAAAGGAAATGAACAAAACGGAAAAAAATACGCAGAACAATTTCGACTTTTCGATTTGGGTTCGATTCGATAAGATAATATAAGAATATTTTTTATTGTACACCAGGAAAAGACAAATAAAAAATAATTACAAAGATATAATAATAAGCTACACAAAAAAACTTGTTCCAGCATGCGTAGGACATCTATCTACACTTACCAAATATCCACTTAATATTAATGACAACAAATTGTGGTCAGTTCAGTTAGCTAACCGTTACGGTCAGTTAGTTGAAGTGAGTTTGTAAGCGCAGCTTAGCAATTCGGTGGGACTGACCGCAAGTCGCGGCAATGCGCGCAAATGCTAAACTCTAGGCTAATTCCTCTGGAGCCCTGCGCCGGTTAATCATCGCGGGAAATATTTATTCACTCATTCGTACGACTGGCTTCGCCCAAAGTGCATCAGAACATATATTTTTTGTAGCCTAAAAACGTCCTGCTACAGTGCTCAGTCCTTCTCTCAAAGAGAGAGTATGGGCTTAATTATCACGTGCCCACCGCGCATTGGCAATTTCAAGCGTTGACTATGGGCCTCATAAGAAGACTCAAGGTCACCCAACGCGCAATGGAGAGAGTTATGTTAGGAGTTTCACTGCGCGATCGAATCAGGAATTAGGAGATCCGCAGAAGAACCCGAGTCACTGATATAGCTCGACTCAGTTGAAGTGGCAGTGGGCGGGGCTCGAAGAACTGATGGCCGTTGGGGCGAAAAAGTTCTGATCTGGCGACCGCGGTCCAGACTACGCAGCGTAGGCAGGCCCTCGACCAGGTGGTCTGACGATCTGGTTACGGGAGCCCTATGCCATGCAGTGGGCGTCGAATGGCTGATGACGGAACGTTGAGGTATTAGAACATCTCACACAATCAGGTTTCCTCACAATAGAATATGGGGTGCTAAAAATGGTTCAGCGGGACTTGGAGAGGTTATTGTACAAACTTTATTATAGGAGCCGCCCTAAAATTGTGAAAAAATATGAATCATTCCAACTAACTGTTGGTTCTGGTTACTACAAATGTATGAAATATGTAATTATTTTTTTGAAGAATTCAGTGTTGGTCAACTGCTCTTCAAGCATGGTACCCTGGGCATTAATTTTAGGCGCTGATAAAATATGACATTCCTTTGATTATCTGATTACAGGTCTTACGGTGCATAAGGAAACCACATATTAGTAGTTTAGGGGGTGGCTATCTCGGTGAATGAAAGTCCGAATTCAGCTACCCAAGTATAATAGGAAAACACGGAAAGTTCAATCAAGGTATATGCACATTCAGTAGTGTTACTGGGTGAGACCCACACGAGCGACTGGCGGGCAATCGCTAGCCCGCTCACCTATGTTTACATTACGTCAGCAGTCTCAGCCCCTACAGTAGGTTGGTACAGTTACGATTTGATAAAAAGTGCTTAAATGCTGGACAAGTGTAAACCTTAAATCAGAATTCAATGCTGTAGTGAATATATAGATAAATATTAACAAACACTACATTTACGACGCGGCGCACATTTCTATCTCGGAAAAGTAAGTTAAACAAATGTAACATTCGACTGCGAATTGCACAGCACAACTCCCAACCCCATATCCTCTCTGAATCAAGCTAACTCCCTCGAAATCCTTATCTAAAACCTACCTTAAACTAATTACAAATTAAGTTAAAATTCATTTGAACGAGAACTGTAGAGACCGCGAAAAGTTATTCCAATGGAGTTTCGGTCTTTTGCCTTGGGACTTAAGGATTTTTCTTTTGGTTTCAGAAGTGAACTTAGAGGATTACTCAGATTAGATAAAGTCTAGCGGGGCCTTATAAGGCTCCTTTGGAGTCCCAAAGCCGTTGTGTCGGCATAAAGTGCAGTATCCGTGCCTCTTGTTTCCAACGTTTGCCTCTTTAATGGAAAATTTATAGATTGAAAAAACTCCTGCCGTTGCCTTTCATATACGTAATTGTACACGAAAACACAATATAGAAAAGTTGACGTAAGAAAGTACATAAATGTCTACATAAATATAAAAAGTACAAATGCCAGCTCACTTTTATGACAGATTTCTTCCATTAAACTTTGGGGAGTCAGACAGAGCGACATACAACATACCTAGATAATTATAGTCTGCTAGCTTTTAGAATATTATACCTCGAACTCTAGAGTAGGCTTCGGTTTTCACCAATTTTCGCCGGTTTTCGTACTGATGATCGAGTTCTGGTTTTAAAATTAAGTGTCAATGTATTAGATCCGATATTTCTATTATACACGAATATATCCGATTCTATCCGATAGTGGCCAAGGTATAATCTAAAAGCTAACAGACTATACACAAATAACTATCAATCTATCTGTTCCATCGGTTCTATTTTTCTTCAGGAATCAGCGTTCTGCTGTTTTTAGATACATCATTAATTCATTGTTATTGGATGACACGAATAATAATAATGTCCATACAACAAATTCTTGTCCTGGCCCTTAGCCCTTATTCTGGCTAGATATCTTGTACTATGGCAACCAGGCAAGGACGTCACAAACATTAAATTACACTCAGACTGAGGCGATTTGTGTAGCTAACAATAGTAATCGAAGCCACGGCCTCCGGCTTTCTAAGTACAATACCCCAACTATGACGATAAGTAGCTACGAAAATCTCAAGTCTAACTAAAACTAGAATAATAAAGAAGAAAGATAAGAATATATTCTTTACTGTACACCGGAGCATGTAGGCTAAAGCTGAATGAAATGATATACAAAAATACACATTTTGTTTTTATTAAAGTGAAGCAAAACACCAGTCACTTCCACAAATGAAGAAAAAAATAAACACACATCTTTCATAACCAGCATAACCTCACGAACTCCCGCCAAAACCCATAAAAGCACACGTTCTTGAGACTTTTTTCTTTTTATTTACCTTTTTACTTCCCGCGTGCGCTGATTTAATTCCTTGATTAGCGTGCCAGTATTTATTTTGCGAATCAATTTTCGAATGGAGACGTGTGGGCGTCATTATTGAACATTTTCGAGTGGTTTCTTTAGATTTTTTCGTTATTTACGATGGGAATATTAGTACTTTACTGTAAGCATCAAGTTATGCGAAACATACACACTGAACCCTTGGATACAATCTAAAAGCGACACCATTACACCAATTTCCTGTCAAAATTTTAACAAGCCATAAATCTGTCCGAAAAAAGAAAGAAATCACTAAAAAGCCATTTATGAATAAAGAGTTCCATATTCAAATCGACACAGTGACGTTTAGGTTCCAAGATGGCCGTCCGCCTAAGATTTTCGACCAGTGATACAAAATTTCAATTTCCTGCCTCCTTATCGCAGCGCTGTCATCTGAACTTGACAAATAAGTTCATTTTGACGAGTCCACGGTGTAGGCTACAGGTAATTTATCAAGTTCAGAGATTGGTATCCGGTAGCCAGACACTTATAAAATGCGGTAATATCTTGGGAGAATCAAAATAGTGTTGAGCTCGTTGGGGGCACCAGTTAATTCTAATTATATCTACACTAAGGAGCTACCCGACTATTACACCATGATTTTTGTTTCTGAAGGAAAATGTCGTGGCGAAAACCGCAGTATAGTTGTGGTTATAGTTTTTCTTGAGGGCTGTTAAGTGCTGGGCAAGTCTATCCATCTAAAAACAATGTGCCAGGCAGTGCAGCGTCCGAGTGATCAGGTGAGGCATCACATCGAGTGTGATTGAAGGTGCGACTGGACGCTGTCTTCAATCATCTTTTTACGTAGCTGCAATGGCCAAAGTTTGTTGCAAAATTACCCATAAGCTGAGGAGAGTGTATGTGCGTGAAATACAAGGGTGAGTTTATGTATGTATGCACTTGCGTAAAGGCCGACGCGCTGTCGACTGCACACATATTTGTCTGAGAATAAAACAAGTTCTCAATAATAATTCAAAGGCAAAGAGACAAAAGGTCTTCAAGAAGGCTCTACGTAACCCTAAAGTAAGCACAGCTTAACATTTAAAGAGTAATACAGGTAGCCGCTTAAGATTCAAAAACGAAGAGCCAAGCGGTTGTCGAGCGTCCAGCAAGCACAGAACAGCATGGTTCAACAGAAGTACCATCTGTATCATAATTAGCCATATGTCTCTCTACCAGAAAAAGTCAGTACACCTTCTTATTAGAGCATTTTCAATAACAACTCTTGTATATCCTTACTGTTGGGGCACGGGTCTCTTACTCCATCGCAGGAAGTTAAGACCATACTCCACCACGGGGGCCAAGTCCGGGTTGGTGGAGGATTGTAAGGCAGTTGCGGGCCTTACTGTCAGAAGTTATCAAGCCCCATTAGAGCATTGTCTCCTGGCTCAACCGTTTGGTTGATTGTAGAAACGTGAAAAATCTAACAATGAAATTTATATTACAACTGTCAGGGCTAAGAATACTTCACAAGTTAAAGGTTTTCTGAATTGAGAATTCCACTAAGTAAATACTTAAGTAACGTTTTGTCACGCTCTTTGCAGAGAAACTCAAAGAGACAGCACTACAGTTAAGTATTTATTTAGCGAAATTCTCAATTCAGAAACTGGCCCATAGGCGACCAACGAATAAAAGGGAAACTTCGTACAAATTCCATTGAAAATTGCTTAGATGAAGTTGTTTGTTCTGTAAATTAGGTAACAGTAGATTTATGCGACAAATGTCTAATTCTACAAACATTTTACGTCTGCGCTTTCAATTCGCGTGGGCGAGAATCGGCCCCCAGGTACTTGGTCCTACATCTCGGCTGTATTAGAGGTGTCCTTCTGCGCTTCTACAGTGGCGCGTCCGCGTCGAAATAGCAAAATAATTGCGAGTCGCGGCCCTAAATCGGACGCGCGTCATTCGTTTATTAAGGGCCGGCCCGCCGCACCCTTTTAGCATAAATACGGCCCTTTGGACGCCGCCGACACAGCCCGCGAGCGGAATAAGCGAACTGGGCGTTGGGTAGCTCAAATGGGACCCCAGTACATGAAACATGAAGACTGAATTCAAAGCTCCACTCAGAAAGTTTTTCGAAAAAAAGTTTTTACGTATAAGACACTGGCCACTTGTAATTATTTTGAAAACGTCGATTATTTCAAAGTAAAAATACTACTGTTCTATTTTCAAATTTTCCTCCGCATGTTTTTGAGAGCCAATGCCAATTCAAATTTTCTTGTCTCATTAAAAAATGGATCTGCATCGAGAACATTTTTGTGCTATGATTTTGTACGATTTCAAATGTGGCTTAAAACTCAGCGCTTGACACTGCCAATCCGCGGTAGGCACGCGTGGTTATTAAGCCCATATTCTCTCTCTGAGAGAAGGCCCATATCCCACAGTGGGGCATATAAGACTGCATTAATTTAATTAGAATATCGATCGATATCCACCCATGAATGTCCCCACTGCTGCGGCACGGGTCTCTTCCTGCATCGTAGGAAGGTTAGGCCATACTTCACCACGGGGGCCAAGTCCGGGTTGGTGGAGGATTGTAAGACAGTGGCGGGCCTCACTGTCAGAAGTTATCAAGCCGCCTATAAGGCCTCTGACACGGCGTAACGACTGTCATTACATGACAGCCGACACCAACGGCTTAACGTGCCTTGCGAAGCACGGAAGCGCTCGGAAAAATGCCACTAGCGGTAGTCATGGGACGGTCACCCATCCTGCACCTGACCGCGCCTGTTGTTGCTTAACCCAAGTGATTGATTTCAATCACTCGATTCGACTAGGCCACGAGCGTTTCAATTTAATTACAATATAAATAATTTAAATTTTAAATAACCATTTAGCAAAAACAAAACCTTAAGTCTAAATTCGGTAGGTAAATTTTAAAGGCTGTTTAGTACGTGTCTTATATGACTAATTGAATGAATGACTGAATGAATGATTGATTGATGACTGTATTGCATGTGGTATTACGGTATATAAATAGAACATTCTTACTCTTACTTTCTTAATAGGCGTGACGGCAGTATCAAATAATAAAAGATTTAGAAGAAAGAAAGAAAAGAAAGAAAAACACATTTATTACAGCAACAGTTATGACTTTATGAGACACCACAAAATAAAGTAATTAACAAAACATTTACGGGTCACGGTGTGTCTCTGCTGCTGCAATAGGCAGCTGACTCAGCATACTGCCGAGGGTTTTCACTGATTTTCAGTCAGCGCCTGTCCCATATTGTAATAATTTCATACTTATACTTAAATATAAGTAAAAAAAAACGAGTACATACACCAATAATAAAAATATTTTTAACTACACTACATAAATATACAAATTCAATTTAATTAATAATAGTAAAGTTACAATTACATAGATATAAGAATAAAAAAAAAATAAAAATAAAAATTTATTCATACAATTACCGAGATTTAAATACTACATACATAAATAGAATTTACATAATAATAGTAATAGTGAGTGTAAACCTTATATATAACTGCGTTACGAAGGTTATTTATAAGTCAGAGTGATGAGTCAGAGTGATGACGCGATCACTAGTCACGTCAGAAGCGGCGAGAAGTCTGGAGAGGATGGGATAGTCTCTGCTGTTCAAGCAAATATGCCCTGAGCTTGCGCCCAAATGCATACCTACCAGAAACTTCACGGACTGGGGGAGGAATATCATTCCAGCACTTGGATGCCGCATACCTGACACTGCCACGAAAAGTCGCAGGTACAAGGATTCTATGCGCAGGTACAAGGATTTTATCTTTATGAACGTAACGCTGGCGAGATGACCACTCGAGCTTTTTATAAAGGTACGAGGGAGTTTTATTACGTACTACGCCGAACAGCATCGTAGCAAGGTGGAGCCGACGGCGAGCCTCCATGTTCAGGAGTTTTGCAGCATTCAAGTAGGTACGGAGTGATATGGGACCTAGGTGGGACTTTAAAACAAAATCGAGCCCATGCGTTTTGCACTCGTTGTATTAGTCTCTTTGTCCGGCCAAGTATAGAACCACCTTAAACAACATCACAATAGTTTAGTCTAGACAATATTAATGATTCACTCAGCCTGACACGCAAACCAGTGCTGAGGTAAACGCGAATATTATATAGAATCTTCAAGCGATAGAAGCAGTTACTGACTACATTTCTAATGTGATTTTCAAAACGTAGTTCTCCGTCCATCACTACGCCCAATTTTTTTGCTTCTACCACTCTTTCTATTGGTTCACCCATGATAGCTATATTCTTGACAGTTAGAGCTTGCATCGTATTATGGATTTGATTTTTAGTACCAAGCACCATATACTTGGACTTGCTAGGGTTCAGCACCAGACAGCTCCTGTCAGACCAAGACGCAATGCGGTCTAGATCGCTGTTGATCAAATCAGCCGCTATAGCTGCATCTGACGGCAAGGTAGGCAAGTACAGTTGTGTATCGTCGGCATATAGATGGCACCTACTGTTCTTGATCTCCCCTCGATTTGACGATATTAGGGGAAAATAAATAAAATAAAATGAGCCTTTATTTCCAAATTGAATATTTACATTACATTATTTATAGAGAGACTATTTTAGACATTAATAACACGCAATTCATTCAATATTATTATAAAAAAACTATGTCGTCAATTTGGGAACCCAACTTTGTGTGAAGGCCTCCTCCATCTTATGCCATTTATTGCGATCTGCGGCGAGTCTGGTCCAGAGAGGGCCCGCCACTCGCACCACATCATCAGTCCAGCGGCGGCGCGGTCGCCCACGGCGCCGTGTCTCATCCCGCCACCAGTGCAGCACCTTTTCGCTCCAGCGCTCATCCCTGTTTCTCGCTACATGTCCAGCCCAGCGCCATTTTAACCGACAAGCTAACTCGGCTACATCTATTAGTTTTGTGCGATCTCTGATGTCTATACTTTTAATTTTGTCTTTTAGTTTTAAGCCCATCATACTTCTTTCAGTTGCTCTTTGGAATCTCTGTAGTTTTTGAATGGTCTCCTTTGTTAGGGCCCAGCTCTGACATCCATAAAGAAGCACAGGAGCGACGACTGAATCGAAAGCCTTTTTCTTTAGGGCAATTGGAATTTTGCCTTTAAATATATGCTTCAATGCCCAGTACTTTTTCCAGGCTAGTTTTATTCTTCATTCAACTTCTCCTAGTGTTTGACCTTTGAAAGATATTAAGGGAAAGTACATATATAAAGGATTTAAAACACCGATTTACTTTTCTAAAAATAGAGATTACCAATAAAAGATTATAATTTTCATGGCTTTCAGCCATTTTTACTGAAACACCAATCACACCGGGTGACGTCACGCTTAGGTTAACATTGGTAAACTTCACTCGTGCTTTGTTGTGACTACGATGTTCGTTTTTACCTGGGCGTGACGTCAGATTCGACGCCATGACACTGCGAGCTGTTTTCCCACAGATTTAAAATACATTTAGAAAAATAGCTTTAACCTTCGTTAAACTTTAGTTTATTCCTGAAATATAGGTTTTAAAATTAATCAATGTGTCCCCACAAATTAATCAATGTGACTTATGGAAGAGAATTTAAAAATCTTTCGTCATGCCTATTGAAGTGTAATTAGGATTGACATCGGGAGAACCTATACCTACACTTAATATCCGTACACCTTATGCCTTTCGTTGGATGGAAGCTAAATAATTCGTAACAGATTGTTGTTTGATTACAACTGCGGTGTTCTCTTTTTAAAATCCGATAACTTTTTTTACATTTAATTCAGTGAGAACAAGGACGGGCTGAAAATCAGCGCTGTGATGATGCATGCACTCACAGCACTTAGCTGAGCCTTATCCTTGTTATCACATATTGTCTCTAATTTTTCAAAGTATTCATATGTTCTCTAATCTGTGTGATAAATAAATATTTTTCAATTTCAATTTAAGTAAGTCTTTACATCAGTTGCCTATTATGTTAATCCAAAAGAAGGTGAGTGAAGGAGACATGCCGTTGCACGCTGTATAGGTAAATCATTTAATTTCATGTATTTATTGCAAAACCATGAACAGTTCATACTTAACTAGTAACATGGACCCTGTAAGGGTGTAGCAAATTTGTAGTACATAAAAAAGGCATGCATGCAAATTATACAAAGCTTAGATTAGGACCAATGCAGCTAAAGTTCTATGGTGCACTATTCATAAATTATTTATTTTTATTTTATTTATTCAACATAAATCCACAGCAATACAATAAAAAAAAACAATACTTAGTTACTTGATAATTTGTACATGCAGCCAATGATGTATTTTACTATGTAGTTCAGAAAAATATATTGTAGTCTAATTCTAAAACTCTTATTTTAATTAATCTAAGTACATCAATGTCATTACGGTGTCGATGCCCAACAGTAGACAATCACGGGAAAATTTATTAATTTATTAGTTAATTATACGTTCACAAGATTAGCATACCTACTTCTTGTTCTTCAGATGATTGGTTGATGATGGTTCCAACCATCTTCTTCAGGTTATAATAGTCCCCTGCTGGACATAGCATACTTAGTTTGAATCAAATATTTTCATTACGTAGATGCAAAGGCCAAAGCGGTTAACCTAAAACCAGTAATTCTTGGTCGTTATCATCTTAAGCGGGTATATACTGATATTTAATGAGCACAATGCAACTGGAGTAATAATTCATGCCGACCTATCATCCCTAGTGGAGTAGTGAATGCTTTTATTGATTGAGTAGCACAGCCTACCCACAAAAGGTTAAAGCGCTGCTACAAATGCACATCCGTTCTGAAACTACGTCTAACCTTTCGACGCTTTACCGTATTCAAAGAGGTTTTTAAACCTTATTGCGGACCGGTGGCCTTATTAAGTTTTTTTTAAACTACACACACTATTCCATGAAACTGAAACTTCTAACTAAAACTTCATTTCATTTATTTACTTTTCTAGTTATAAGTAAGTTTGTAATAATGTTTTATATGTATGTTTAATTTTAACCCACAAAACGTAGTTTTACTGTGAGCACCATGCTTTTTTTGTACTTTTGTTGTTGTATTATGTCTGTGTTGTCTTTTGAATAATTCTATTCTCTTCTATGTTGAAAAAAAGAACAGTAGTTCCAACCAATCACTAACTTCCTTAATAATAACTTCCATAAAGCACAATCATTTGTAGGGGTCCTAAACTAGGTACTGGCTGGCAACTAATGGTTCTATTCGAGTTTGTGTCAAAATATATTCTGAAAGTGCCTTTTAAAAAAACCGACTGGCGTAATTGATAGGCGTTCAAACAACAAAATGTATGAAGTATAATGAAAATCCTTACTAAACTTATAAATGACTTTATGGATTGAACTAACGGGATACAAATAAGTTGAGTTTGTGTTTGTTTTGGTTTGTGGCGTTTAGCAGAAAATACAAATAGTACATCGTAGAAAATGCGCTGTTTCTAAAACATGAAAATCAGTTAGTGTAATTACAACAACGTTCTTGTTGAGTTTAAAATTTTAATTTATTTTATGACATGGTGGGGATAGCTACCTATCAGATAGGTAATACCTAAAACTTTAATTGGTAAACAGGTATGTACTTATCTCTGTAGAACAATGCTTTACCAGAGTTAACGACGCGCGATTTTCTTAAAATTATGTAGTGTGATATTTGAAAAACCTGAAGCTTATAAAATGTCATAGCCGTAGTAAAGCCCAACTTTTGACTACGTTATAAACACAATACGTTTAAAACACTCATCAGTTGCCGACTGCCCAATATTCTAACTTTGGAGGCTGACCGCCCCACTCAGAATCAGAAACGTCAATTAAAGTTAATCTCGGGAAAGTATGGTGTTGTCCATTTCTGTTGCATTGATAATAAATGTTATTTAAATAAACATTAAACTTAATGGACGTCTCTGAGTGCGCCAGTAATTGCGGAAATCTCAGGTCTAACTATTTGTAACAAGTCAACAACTAACCTAGACTTAAGATAATTTACAAATACACCATGAACACTATGAACGAACGTATCTTAGTTTTCCTAAATGCAATAATAAATTTAAATCTGTCTATAAACGCTAAATGGTTGGTCTTGGTGTAATAAATCTCTTAGAATAGTGTTCGGGGTTTGGCTTGGAACAATAAAATTTTACGTGCATCATACTTGGCATCATAGCATGCGCTGAGCTGTCTATATTACTTAGATACTCGTAACTACACTTTCAGAAGAACGATAAAACTATCAGTCTCAAGTTTAATTAAAACCCATTTGAATCCTTTGGTGTAATTGTGTGACAGCTATGTAGTCTGTTAGCTTTTAGAATATACCTCGGCTACTATCGGATAGACCCGGATATATTCGCGTAATAAAAATATCGGAACTAATATGACATTTAATTTCGATTGCGATTACAACCCTGTATGTCCCCACTGCTGGGGCAAGGGTCTCTTCCTGCATTGCAGGAAGGTTAGGCCATACTCCACCACGGAGGCCAAGTCCGGTGGAGGTTTGTAAGACAGTGGCGGGCCTTACTGTCAGAACTTATAAAGCCGCCTAAAGGCCTCTGACATTGCTGTCATTGACTCTCGACATTGCATGACAACCGGAACCTACGGCTTAACGTGCCTTGCGAAGCACGGAAGCGCTCGGAATAGTGCCACTAGCGGTAGTAACGGGACGGACACCCATCCAGCATCTGACCCCGCCTGTTGTTGCTTAACTCAAGTGATTGATTCCAATCACTCAATTAAATAAACTGAATAAGAAAAGTTTTATACAGAGCAGGAAGTAGTATTACACTCGTGTGCTTTCGGCGAAAAACGCAGCCTACTCTAGAGCCCGAGGTGTATTCTTAAAAGCTGACACATTGTAACCAGCCTTTTCCGTAACTGTCCCACAGGGTTATCCATTTTGACGTTACCGAAGTGTCAAAATATTCACAGTGCCACCATAATATTATCTGTTCAATTGATAGCAGCGCTAGTGGAGAATAAATAATATAATCCATGTTATAGTAAGCTTTTACTGCACAGAGTGTACTTGACACATGTTTTAAATCGCGTCGGAGGTTCTATTATATTGAAGAATCTTGTTACAGAAAATTCAGAATTTCGCTAAGTAAATACGTAACTGTAAAAATTCGAAGAGACGGGCTTCTTCGAATTTCTCAGCCAAGAGCGTGTCAGAACATTACTTTCGTA
Source organism: Yponomeuta sedellus (assembly GCA_934045075.1). Taxonomy (NCBI): domain Eukaryota; kingdom Metazoa; phylum Arthropoda; class Insecta; order Lepidoptera; family Yponomeutidae; genus Yponomeuta; species Yponomeuta sedellus. Next base: position 9,604,753 of record OW203744.1, on the reverse strand, counting down.
TTTAATCAGTGAAATTCTCAATTCAGAAACCGGCATTATATCGTGTAATCGTGGAAGTGTAAATCATCGAAATTAAATGCATTTCACAATTGAAAAAATATAAATGTTGCATTTGATATTTACATTAAATGCAACACTGGTTACAACAAATATGATACAAATTTTGATAACGATCAGATAGCAAACTGAAGTCGTAGGCGCAGTTACGAGTAAGTTCAAATCAAACTTTTAAAAAAAGTTCAAACAAAATCAAAAAGTATTGACATATACAAAAGAATACAATACTTAAATATTATACTCTCCATAAGCACTGCACAGTATTGTATTGTAAGTATTGTATTCTTTTGTATATGTCACACCACGGGCAGCTTTTTTTTTCCTCACGTACATGGCAACCGCAGTTTGGACCCGACTGAAAATCAGCGTTGCAACGGACAACTCTGTTGCAACATTATGCTGAGTCGGGCCCATTTTGGGGGCTCAATACTTAAAACCTATGTATTATACTATTTTTATTTTTAATGCACTAACCCGTGCTAAGGACAATTTTAAAAAACCTATTTAGAGGCTATGTATTATATTATTTTGTTTTCGTGTTGTACAGTTGATTTATTTTTTTCCTTTGTTTTTTTTTTGTAATGTAATGGTTTCGTGTATGTATTTTTTGTTTTCTATTGAGTATTGTGTCGTCAAATAAACACATTTTCTTTCTTTCAAACTAAGTATTTTATTAAGCGTGTCGGAACTTCTGGCAAAGCCATCCGTCTATAATTCCGCTGTATCCGTTTGCGGGATCATATCCTGAGATGCGGTGGGCACCCACGCTGGCTCGTGCTTCTGCCCACCGTTTCGCCTTGTAACCAATATTTTATTTCACAAAATTCTGCCTATTGGGAAGAAAACACGACGAAAAGTAGAGTTATTTGACAGAGGCACGCCATACGTTTACAGATCTGAGTGCTTAGTGCGAGTTTGACAGATCCAATCGAATAACTTTACTAAGTACCGCGTTAATCGAGCATTGAGTATGAGTAAGTTAACCGTTCGAACTGGCAAAACGCTGTCACAGTACAACTCGCACTCGCGTTTATTCGTGTTTTAGCTGGTAAACGTGTTCACTTCTCAACGTAAACCATTACAACTCGCACTCAGCAATTTTAATTTCCATACTTGTCGCTAGGTGGCGCTTCCTCGATGCCATAGAAATATGAGTTTACGTTAACGCGATCGAGTAGTTAAAAAACTCGCACTAAGCCCTCCGTATCAACAGTCGCTTTCATCTGTACATGAATGTTATTAGTTGTTAACGAGTTCACACAAAAAACACACACACACATTTATAGATAGGTATACAGACACACACAAACTCCTATAAAAAACACCCAACTTTGCATTTAAAAATCCATAATGTTATTTCGCTCTACATGATTATATACCTACATAATAAAATTATTACTTTTATTTAAAAAAAATCTTCCGAAAGTGGTAACACTGGCGAGTGAGCATTTGGGGATTTTGTTTTTATTTAAAAGCTCACAACATTCATTATTAGTTCTAGTACCTAGTAGTTAAACATGTGATAAACATAACGAAACAAGTCTTAATACGTCTAGACTTATAAACCTTAAAACGAATTTGACTTTAAAAAACTAAAAAATCCCCCTGTGTACCAGGCGGTGAATTTTGGTTGGTTGGTAAGAGCAGATATGTAAACAGTCCTGACGAGATCAAAGAGACTTTCATAGGCTGTACAGCGTTATAGCTACAGTTTTTAATGGTTAAATATGGCTGTCAGCAGCTTTTTCTTAAGGTCAGCTAATACGTATTCAGGATCGTTGCAAGTGACAAACCTTGGTCTCTGCCAACCCCTTCGGGTTACAGGCATAAGTTTATGCAAAGTAATGCTGGTTAAACAAAGCCATGACCTCTCCAACTCGCGCTTGACCACACACGGCGCCTCGCAATCAGCGCCATCTGCCGAGGGCGGGCGCCCTCACGAGTGGTGACGTCATCGCCGCGAGCGCGCGCGATTGAGCGATGAACTTTGGAGCGATCGATGCGCGCGCGCACCGGCTTATTGGCGCGGGCTTAGCGCTCGGATGAGCCATTCAGATTTACGACTACATGGTGCGCCGGAGTGAGATATGCAGTGTCATTAACTTCATACGGTGTTATTTCTTCTTCTTCCTATGCCTCTCCAGTAATGGAGGTTGGCCCTCAGATCCCCATAATTCTTCTTGATTTCTTGACGTCTTTAACGCTGGCTGCGTTCTTCCATTTCCTGAGGTATCTGAGCCACGATCACAAGCCAGTATTTAAAAATAACACGCTTCACGATCACTTCTTAAAGAAAGATAAAATTGGTTGTTCGCCTTAGGTGAAACAATTTAAACTACTTTCAGAAGCGTTTTAAGGATCGATTTTTTTTTTAATTACCCCGTAAGATTAGTTACCGAGTAGAATTGTTACTATAAATGAACAACGGAACGGACAGAACGCAACTTAGAAAATCCAACGCACAGGTGCTATCCAAAATTAGAGTCGGCGGCATGATGTAGATACTAACCTACTGCTGAGGCACGGGTCTCTTCCTGCATCGCAGAAAGGTTAGGCCATACTCCACCACGGGGGCCAAGTCCGGGTTCATGGAGTATTGTAAGGCAGTGGCGAGCCTTACTGTCGGAAGTTTAAAGCCGCCCATAAGGCCTAACGACTGGCACTACATGACAGCCAGCACCAACCGCTTAACGTGCCTTGCGAAGCACGGAAGCGCTCGGAAAAATGCCACTAGTAGGAGTCACTGGACGTTCACCCTTCCTGCACCTGACCACGCCTGTTGTTGCTTAACTGAAGTAATTGATTCCAATCACTCGGTTCGACTAAGCCACGAGCGCTGCCACGGCATAATGTGACTCCACCAATCTAAGTGAGGCGGCTTGCCCATCAGCATGTTACTGAGTCAGTGGCCATTTACAGCAGAGTGCTTAGTGCGAGTTTGACAGATCCAATCGAATTACTTTACTACCGCGTTAATCGAGCATTGAGTAGTGAGTATGAGTAAGTTAACCGTTCGAACTGGCAAAACGCTGTCACAGTACAACTCGCACTCGCGTTTATTCGTGTTTTGTCTGGTAAACGTGTTCACTTCTCAACGTAAACCATTACAACTCGCACTCAGCAATTTTAATTTCCATACTCGTCGCTAGGTGGCGCTTCCTCGATGCCATAGAAATATGAGTTAACGTTAACGCGATCGAGTAGTTAAAAAACTCGCACTAAGCACTCAGCAGTGACACGCCGTAACCTTTCGTTTTCTTTTCTTTTTATAAATGTCACGTAGTAAAATGTTTCAAGTTTGTTTTGGTAGTGTGGCGAGTGTACTGTGTCCATAATAAATGTTTTTTCTTTCTCTTTCTTTTTTCTTCTCATCGAAAAGACGTCAACGCGCTACCGCACTTTCATTCCTTGGAGTGTTTCTAATTTATACTTTTTTTAGATATAATGTTGGTCCTGCAAGCCGGATCGCGGAGCACCCTGTATTTCGTCAACGTTGCGCTGAGCCCACTCCGAAGCCCTTATTAATAACGCGAGGAAAGCTTCAACGAATCTGATTGAAGGCTGACGCGCTAGTGATGGGACGCATCTTCGTTTAACAAGTTAATAATGTAAAAAAGTAAAGTAATGTAAAAAAATATTTATTATCAGATGAATTATGTTACATGCATGTGGATTAATAATTATTATATGTGTCTTGTCCAAACTTGGCCCCCGTGGTGGAGTTTGGCCTAACCTTCCTGCGTTGCAGGAAGAGACAGTGGGGACATACAAGAGTTGATAACGTAACGTAATATGTGTCTTTAGTAAGCGTGTTTTTGAGTGGAGAGCGCGGCTCGGCAAACGTGGTGTAGAACGCCCTCCGACCAGGCGACGATCTGCGAAAAACTGCAGGCAAATGCTGGATGCGGCAAGCTGAAGACAGGGCGCTATGGCGCTCATTAGGGGAGGGCTATGTCCAGCAGTGGACTACATAATATAGCCTGAAGAAGAAGAAGAAGATATGTAACTTAAAGCTATGGGTATATTTTATCTGGGAAACGAAGCACAGGACGAGCACCAATGCGTTGGACAGATACCATAACAAAAGCTTCGGAAAGGACCTTACAAGCAGACATACATCTGGCGCGTAATCGGAGCGAATGGAGTGCGCTGGTGGCGGAAGCTGCCCCATAGTCACGTCCCTCAGTCATGAGGATACAACGAAGAAGAAGATATGTAGGTTTTTGAATATATATTCCTGCGCACGAGTCAAGTCAAGATATTAAACAGTGTATTTAATTTAGTTTCAATTGCTATGTATTCATTAATATCTACTTTAGTATTTGTAGTGTAATCAATGTGTATTATTTATCACTATGTATGTATATAGGTATATATTTGTGAGTGTGCTTGTATGCGTGTAAGTATGTCTGCATATGAGAGTGTAAGTGCGTGTCCTGAGCATGAGGCCTTTTTTCCGCTGCATCGACATACTGTGTATCGTTCGAATTTATGTTCATTTCATTCGTCTGTAGTTCGTCTTTTCTTCTGCTTTTGTTTTACTCCTGCTTTCTTTTCTGTATTTTCCTTTTCTGTCAAATTTTGGATGTCTATGTGGCGTTAAATAAATGTTTTTCTTCTTCTTCTTCTTCTGAATACGTAGAAAATGTTTTATACAGTACCTAGTCCCTTGATAACTTTTAATTGCTCTGAAAGTAGAGTTAAATCAAGGGTACAATAGTGATATTTAAAATGTATGAGCAACACGTAGTTGCTCTAAAAATGAGAAGAGAAGACAATCATGAACATTTCTGTAAGTTTCTTTTTAACGAGTACTGATAAAGAATTTGTCAGGGTCGTAGCAATCTATGGTCTCGGCATACATGCGTGAATTTATGTATGTATATTATTTATATGCCTGTTGGTTTTTACTCTTCAAACTCTGTTACTTCTCTCGGGTTTCCAATCCTTTGGTTGACCAGGGAGCCGATTCTCGCGATTAGGATAAAAAATATTTAAATATTCGAAGGATTAGATATTTGTCGCACAAAAATCAGTTTCAGGTGTTCTTACAACGTCATATGCGCAAATTTGCTCGCTTGAGGTGTCATTATGTCGTAATCATTGACTGTCGTTCGACTTTTATGTAAAATTCAGGTCATACGCCTTAGAGTGGTATACGAATTATTTGCTTATGAAGTGAGAATTGGCCCCCAGGTATTTTTCTCGCCATCCTTTCCAATTCTCCTCTGCATATGTAATACGTAGGCACTAGTCACGCGTTTTGTGGCGTTAAAACGTCAGAATCTGACAATGAATTTATTGGAGAGTCGCGACTTTTGACATTTAAAACGCGCGACTAGCGAAATCGTATTACCCGGGCTGGTGACATGATACAGCCATTCACTCACGCTATTTGCACACTCTCCGTATCGAATATAGTATCTCCTTATGAAGAGGTTGTTCCGGGACCAAGCTGTGAACTGAACCATGCTGTGAATTGACGTATCTCCTTATGGAGCGGTTGCTCCGGGACTAAGCTGTGAACTGAATCATTCACTCACTCGTTCAGTCTCTACCCAGACAGTTATAATTTGGTTTAAGAAAAGGCCATGCCTGAAAATCGGCAACTAATTGCACACTGCCTGGTGTACATTACTTACAAGCTGAGACCTTTTTGTCTTTTGTTTCTTAAAGTGCCTCTCCATTACTGGAGGTTGGCAGTCGGCTCTATATGTAATTCAATTGCTGTTAAATAATAGTACAAATTGCCATTAATGCTCTATAGTATAAGTGATTATTATGCCTTACTTCGTTTGAAGATAAATAAATATTTTCTATTTCTATTTCTCTCTCACTCTTTCTTCTGTAACCACTTCAACCAGTGAGACGTATCTTAATTTAGCTCCGCGTTTCTACAAGCAAAATAAATAAAGAAATAATAATAGGTGGTGACTGTGTTTATCAGCAGAAAATATAAGTATTGTCTAAAGCCTATAAACGTTTCATTTTCTAACAGTGCAAACCTCTTTACACCATTTCTTTATATTTATTTAGTTCTATTTTCAAAATTTAAAATTACGTTATCCATTTTTGGGATTTGCTTGACATTTTGGCATTACTACAAACGTAGTGGTTATATACTCTTTGACTACTGCTTTACGTTTCAACTAGACTGGACTACATAAATCGTCCTTTACCTATTTATTCTGTTTTTCTATCAAGTTATTCTGTTTACCGTTTTAAAAAAAAATACTGAGTTGAAGTCGTTCCAGTTTATTATTTACAAAACGTTCTACAAACTCACAATTTGCTACAGACCCGGTTACCCACACACCCATCCCTACAGCACAGCGCAGCCACAGCACCGCCCAGTGCTCAGCTAAAACAAACATGCGGCTATCGCCCACCAACATCTCTGTTAAACCTACTCTAAGCCTTTCCCGCTGAAAACGTTCGAAATACAACGTTCCAGAGTGAAAGCCATGGCGCAGAAGAACTGACAGGGAAATAGTTCTCAAGGTCACGTTTTGACAGTCCTCGGCCTCGAGTTGGGAGCTTTGGCAGAGTTCGAGAATGTTCTTCCATGACGAGAACTTATTATCACAAAGACAAAGAAAATTCTACTTTAAAGTAATAACAGTAACTGAACGGTATTAATTGAACAAAGACCAGGCCCTATACGTTATCACTAAATATACTTTATTGCACAGGAAACATTAAACAGAACATTACATAAAAATGACATGTATAGGTAAAGGGGAGCTAAACTCTCTAAGAGATTTGTTCCACCTAACCTTGGAGATATAATAAACATTTTATGCCTATGTGCCCTGCAGAGCATATAATATAGGCACATGTACAAAATAAACTACGTAAACTGTAAAATCTTTAATAATAACCTAAGCAGAAATAATACACTATATTGACCAAATAGGTACCTGTTAAAAATAAATAAAATACATAATGTAATAAATAAATTGTCAAATTATATAATGCTAGTTTCTAACGCCAACCTCAGTATTCCGACAGGATTTGATGCTCATAATTAGGTACATGGGTCTCTTCATGCGGGAACATTCTTCCCGACTCTTGTCTAGCCGCTTTTGCCCAAGTAAAATACGAAATTTCTCCTCGTTCTACAATAAAGCGCCCTGTCTTCATTTTGCTGCATCTAGCATCTGCCTGCAGTTTTTCGCAGATCGTCATCCCACCTGGTCGGAGGGCGTCCTACACTACGTTCATTAGGGGATGGCTATGTCCAGCAGTGGATTAATATAGCCTGATGATGATTGATGATGATGATACAATATAGTGTCCTCTCTTCTTTTCTAATATAGCAACAATGATAATAATCAAGTAACAGTAGTTAGTAGCTGCATAAACTGATATAATTCCCCCTTTGAATTTGAAATATGAGATAAGATAAGAATATTATTTTTTGTTCACCGGAACACATATTGTAAAACATGTTGATAAAAAGATACAAAGTCGGTTTTCAATGGTGAAGCCTCAGATGAGCTGGTGGGCTTTTTGTTGGACTGTATCTAACCTCTTGGTTGCGGGCACAGACACGTGAACCTGAGCTGCTATTATAAGGGGGGTGTGGAGCTGCTCAGGAGTGTGGAGTGGAAAGGGATAGCACGCACCTGAAGCTCCTGGACAGCGTGAGCAGGTGAGTACTCCAAGATGGCGATGGTAGGTAGTCACGTAGAAGTCAACGCTGCAAGGGCGGCGGCGACAGGCGATAGTTGACGACGGTGGTTCAAGCACTCCACAATAGTTAGTCTTTGATTCACAGTAATTTTAAAAACAATGGGAAACCACTAAGATTTCAGATGTGATAATTTCGTGCGGTGCGGGCGCGGCGAAAAACAACAATTTATTTCTAAAATAAATTTCTTCCAGACAACGTTTTAACGGCAAGTTGCTGGAGGAAATAAGAGACGGGTAGTCGCTGCAAATACTATTACACTACTTATATAAATAACAATATATCTACATAAACAGTTACAATAAAGAAAATAGATTCGCTTTAAGGCACTAATTGCTATTTAGTATTTATGTTATCGCTATTCTTCTGTGGCACCTATTCTATTTGTACACACAGCCTCGGTGCTCTACCTTATTGAATACATTCTCATATAAACAGAGGATTTTAGCCCTTATTCTAAGTGCAGTATGGGAAAGGGGAAGTAACGCCCCCTCTTAAGCATAAATTAATATTCTGTATTGTGAAATTAATATAATTAACGGTTATTTGCAACTTTTTGGTGCATTGTCTTGATTGCGTGGTACTGAGAAATTAAAATATGGAGAAATAAAGCTCCGAAATTTACTTCAGAAAATATATTCAAGGCAGTCAATGTATTTAATAGGTACCTAATTAAATTAAATTGTGTTCTTCAACTTTGACCTCTCAACATTAGAGCTTTAGCAGGTAAATAAAGTATCACAACGCCATCTATTTCTCTAAGATAGAGACAAAACCATGGCGCTGATTTGCAGCTCTATCTGTCGGAATGTTTGTGAAACATTTCTTAACGTTTCGTCAAACGCATACCATATACCTTTAGAAAGTTATTCTATGGGTTTCATTTCTGTGTATTTGTTAACTGTTAATTAATGAACTGTTAATCATTTCTCGATAGAATTTGTATATATAGTTGTTATATATATCATTAACTCTTATTATAATATTTTCATTTTTTCTTCACTGGCAGAATTGCAGAAAATGACAAATCAACTCAATGGAAATATGGAACGAACTGTCATGTCAATTTATGTCAAACTACGCACAGGCAAGGCGAAAACTATGTCAAATAACTATTTTCTAAATTTCCTGTAAAAAATCACAACTATACATAAATTTTATGCAAAAAAATACAGTGATTATTAGTTTTATGTAACAGACTCCAGAAACAACCATGGCTGAGAAGTAAGTTTGAAGACTTCCCCTGTATTTTTCTCGTCCATTGTTTGTTGTCAACATGTTCTGTTATCAATACTACGATATTGCAATAAAATACCTCATGATCAGAACACAATTCGCTTCTAAAATGCAACGCTGTGTAAGTACGCAGTACGCAATTTCCGCATGAATTAAATAGCCACACTTTTTTTTCAAAGGCCATAGGTTGACATCAATGACACTATCCTAAATTTGTAGCCTCTGTATACATAATTTAGTTCACATACGACTGCTGTACACTTAAGAGTTACTTACTACAGTTCCCTTCTGTTAGGGAGCCAATGGTACCATATTACTAAGCTTACAATATCTGTCTGGCTGACCTATATACTTGTCAATATTGGTTGATATTTTCACAGGCTACCTGTGTCTGACTATAGCAGATTACAGAATAAATGACAACAATAAATTACAATAACTGAAAAAAACAATAGCGTTACAGGAACTGTGATGTTTTAATGTTTTTTTCTTTTTGCAAAAAAATAGTAAAACAGTACCAGTTTCAAACTTGATTGCATCCCTATCATCATCATCAATGACCTTTACGTGTATTGCGGATGATTTAGGCAGACTTTTTTGAGTGTGCTGAGGCTGCAGGCCCCCTCTGGTTGGACTCTAAGGCCTGTGCATGCTTCATCAGATGCAGAAATCAGGCTTTGCTGAGTAACAAGATGGTCTTGAATCTGTACAGCTGTCCAGCATCACTGCATTGCTCAAAGAGTGGCACTAACAGTGGCTGGGGCATTTATATTGCATGAACCATTCTTGAGTCCCTGTCCCTGTCGTATAACAACAAATAGAATGTGATTGGCTAAGCAACAATGGACAAGCAATCCCAGAAAACACTTGCCAAACCGTTTATTGAAAGTATTTCTTAATGATTCGTGAAAGTTATATATTAAACAGGTCTACTTGCAAATTATTTTGTGTAGTGAATACGTGTAATAAACTAAAAGCGACTATAATCAGTGCTCCTTTAGTGGACTTGTTTAAAAAACAGATCTGATAAACATTTAATAAGTGCAGGAAGTGATAATTACACACATCAGCATCAGCAAAGCTGCTTGTGTGTTTATTGATAAAAACAATAATAATATAATTGTTTGGTACAGCATTTTTTTTATTTACTGCCAGATCAAGTGATGCGAGCCCAAGTGAGCCCTCGGGCAGCCCCAGGCCGGCAAGCGGGAACTGGTGGGACTCCTGGATCACCTCCGCCAAAACAAAGGTTGGTCTTGAAAAGCACTACCGTCTGTTAGCATTTAGTACATACCTAGGGCTCTAGAGTAGGCTTCGGTTTTCGCCGAAAGCACACGAGTGTAATACTACTAACTGCTCTGCTTAAAACTTTTCTTATTAAGTTAAATATAGCCTGATGATGATGATGACGATACAATAAAGTGTCCTCTCGTCTTCTCTAATATAACAACAATCATAATAATCAAGTGTAGTCTGTTAGCTTTTAGAATATACCTCGGGGTCTAGAGTTGGCTTTTCGCCAATATTCGCCGCTTTTCGTACTGATGATCGAGTTCTGATTTCGAAATTAAGAGCTAGTTCAGACATGGCGGATTCCGCGCGGATGCAAACCGCGCGGTTCTAAACGCATGTGTTCAGAGTGCTTAGTGCGAGTTTTTTAACTACTCGATCGCGTTAACGTAAACTCATATTTCTATGGCATCGAGGAAGCGCCACCTAGCGACAAGTATGGATATTAAAATTGGATATTGGATCTGTCAAACTCGCACTAAGCACTCTGAGTGCTTAGTGCGAGTTTGACAGATCCAATCGAATAACTTTACTACCGCGTTAATCGAGCATTGAGTAGTGAGTATGAGTAAGTTAACCGTTCGAACTGGCAAAACGCTGTCACAGTACAACTCGCACTTGCGTTTATTCGTGTTTTGGCTGGTAAACGTGTTCACTTCTCAACGTAAACCATTACAACTCGCACTCAGCAATTTTAATTTCCATACTTGTCGTTAGGTGGCGCTTCCTCGATGCCATAGAAATATGAGTTTACGTTAACGCGATCGAGTAGTTAAAAACTCGCACTAAGCACTCTGAGCGGCGACCGCGCGAATTGATTTTCAAGCGGTTGAGTGGCGGTAGCCGCGCGGATTGTCAATCCGCGCGGACAGGTATGAACGAATTAATAGGTGCTAATGTAAATAAGATCCGCCCGGTCTAACCGCGCGATTTGCATCCGCACGGATTCCGCCGTGTGAACTAGCGCTAAGCGTCATATTAGTTCCGATATTTCTATTACACGAATATATCCGACTCTATCCGATAGTAGCCGAGGTATATTCTAAAAGCTAACAGCCTGTACTTAACCTCTAAATAGGTTTTTAAGACTGTACTTAAATATGTGTGAATACTAATTATCAGTTTCACTCTGTCATACAAGCCACATCATCAGTCATCCATCACAAATTGTTATTAATTTGGGGGACTCAGACCAAGATCTTTGTTAGGGAGCTGGGTCGCCGCTTGAGGGACCGTGGGTTTGACTGCCGCTCCGGTGCGTATCTGGGACAGAGGGTCTCTTTGGCGGTGCAGCGTGGCAATGCTGCCAGCGTGTTGGGATCCTTTGGCTCAGATGTTTTCCAGAGTGGTTTGTTCAGTTAGTGTTTTTTTTGTGTGTTTAAATTATTATTATAATTTTATGTGTTCTTGACGAAAATTTATTGGATATTGTTCCGTGCATATTTTTTTCTATTAAGTGTGACATGTTTAGTAACTATTTTGTAATTATTTTGTAATGACATTTTTAACTAATTTATATAAAAGTGATGTAATATACAATTTCAAAATTTTGAATTTCTAGCTATTTTCAAAAATAAAACTCAAAAGTTCTTGCTTGACTGCTATGTTTGTTTCAAGCACCACAAGAAACAGGCGAAAGTAGAGATAAAATCTAGTTTTTATTTAATCAAGAAAGTCATTAACATTCTTATCAGGGTCTCTCATGATCAAACACTGTTCTGTGTTGTACTTGTATGAAATGCTCATTTATTTTATGCCTACATACCGATCTGACTGCCTCGTTTTGTCTAGCCATTAAAGTGCTTAGCTACCAAGACAGAGATGCGGTGGTAGCGGAGCGGTGTAGAACGCTGGCTTCTCAATCGGGAGGTCGTGGGTTTGAACTCCGGCATGTACCAATGACTTTGTTTTCTAAGTTATGTACATTTGTGAAATTATAGTAGCAATACTACTCGCTGACGGTGAAGGAAAACATCGTAAGGAAACCCTAGTGTCTGAGGTGTTAGCGTACCTCAGCGCTTGCTACGTACAATGGCTCAACTATGAGGCTAAGTGCGGAAATCTCAAGTCTAACTAACTAACAACCAAGACAGAGGTGGTGGGTTCAATTCCCACTGAGAGTTGCCGTAAATTCGTACAAGTGCTACAGTCTGAGTGTATTTTCATGTTTGTGACATCCTTGCCCAGTTACCATAGTACAGGGTATCTTAGTTTGGGATGTGTAGAAGTTATTATTATCTGATTATTATTTTGAAATGATCAACCATAACCATATGTATTCACGAAGATGCTGAATACATTTTATAGAAAACACGCGTGTTTTCTCACACAAGTATTGGTGTCGGTGGTGGTGTGTTCGTGTCTTGCTTCTGCTTGAAAAAGTGGGAGGGAGGGCGGTGCATTAACTAACCGCATGGTGCTTGTGGGATTTTTGGCGCCCATTAGCTCAGTTGGGAGAGCGCTGGCACGGTTAGCCAGAGGTCGCGGGTTCGAGTCCCGGCATGGGTGGAATTTTTAGCCTCTAAATAGGTTTTTAAAATTGTCCTGAAAATGATTGTATTCTTTTTAGTGCACGGGTTAGTGCATCAAAAAGAATATACTCATGTCATAAGTCGCCACTTTCGAGTACATTAATTGTAAAATTATGTCATTTTTTAGCGCCACAAAACGCGTAAAGTACGCCGTCTAACTACCCATGCAGGTAGCGTGACAGAATTTTAGAATTTTATTAATACAATTGCACTAATTGCCCGTGCTTCGAAAGGCACGTTAAGCCACGTCAGAGGCCGTATGGGCGGCTTGATAACTTCTCATAGTAAGGCCCGCCAGTGTCTTACAATCCTCCACCAAACCGGACTTGGCCCCCGTGGTGGAGTAAGGCCTAGCCTTCATGCGATTCAGGAAGAGACCCGTGCCCCAGCAGTGGGGACATACAAGGGTTGATATGGAATTGTACTAAATTTTGACACCTAAGCGCGTTAAATTTTAAAAGGACCACTTATTTCGCGAGTCGTTACGCTACGTTGTTCGGTGATGACCTTTGTGACTTTGCGTTGTATTAATGTTTATCTTTTTATTAAATAATAACACCGTTTTCCCCACGAAGGGTAGAAAACGAATATTTAGGTTTCAGCTGGAGCTTGACCCACTTGTGAGATTACCCCCCCAAATTTTGCTTAGTTGCAGTGTGTTCCTACCCTCATTTGCGCGCTATCACTCAGTGTGACTGTACCTGACGCATAGGCAGCCATTGCCTGTTGGGTTTTTACTTCAGTACTCTCACAAGCCGGCAAGAGCCATAAAATTATGGTGGGTCAAGCTCCAGCTGAAACCTAAATATTCGTTTTCTACCCTTCGTGGGGAAAACGGTGTTATTTAGGTGTTCGAGCCTTCGCTTGACCCACTTGTGAGACGTGTTTACTATCTGCCGGCGATGGCTAGGCGTACTGTGATAGAAGCGAGGGTAATGATTGTCCAAGGGACATGAATGAAAGAAAGTGAATAACTTAGATTGGATATTATAATGAATATATGCACATACAAAATAAATCAGTCTTCTAGACAAACATAAAATTAACTAATAAAATAAACAATCTTACACATGAAAAAATGATTGGCTTAATGAGTTTCTACTTCGAGACTCTCTTTCTTTGATGTTAGCTTCTTTATAATAGTATTTAATAAAGGTGTTTTGATTTTGCCAGTTGCCTCTAGCTATTACCTCATCTAAATCAAGGTTTCTGTTAGCCCAGTTATCTGAATTAACCGCTGCTCTAAAGCTACCGGGTGAAGCATCAATGGCGGCATCTTTGAAAAGAGATCGCAGCCAACCAGCTATAATACAACGAGATGCTTCTTTGACTTTACCTCTGGTAGTTATGAAAAGGCTAGACGTATTACCTCTTCTTCGTTTGGACATCGATATCAACTTTTTTAACCAAAAAAATATATTGAGTCTATTATTATATTGAGAATCACATTCCTGGCTACACAACTTCCAACCTGATTGCCTATGTTTGGTGGAATCTGTTTTCGACCCAAACTTCGGCCAAAGTATTACATGGTCATCGAAAATTTCTAAGTTACGGCTTCCTGTATCTAGGAGTGTTAAATCATGTATTCTGCGGCCAGAAGCTAGCAGTAACAGAGCGGCAACATGGCGGGAAGCTTGAAACAGGCTATTACAATTTAAGTCATAAGTTTTTAGAAAATTTATTAAATGTCCCACCTCCCAAGTGTGAGGCTTCGGTGGTGGTGGTCTATCATTATGAATGGCTTTAAGAGTTTGTTAGACAAGCGGATGGTTACTAAGAGTTTTACTATTTTCTGGGTTCGCAAATGTTACTACTACTGATTTGTGAACCGATACCGAGCTCGGTGCGAGTTTTGATGTTTTACGTAAGAATAATAAAAATTTTGCGATATCGACAGGCGTAGGATCATCTGTTTGACAGTTATTATCTTTGGACCATAACCGCCATCTTCTCCAAGCGGAGACATAAGTTTTCAAGGTCGATTTTCGCCATGATTTTTCTAGCAACTTTCTGTCCTCTTTAGACCAATTTTCTACAAAATGGGACCAGCCCGAACCCGCCAGACCTGCAAACACAAGTTCTTTATTCCCACTGGTGGATGTCCTGTTCGTAAGTCTAGCAGATTCTTGCGTAGGTTGGGAATTGTCAGCGGTGGAGCCAGCGCTCGTTGTTTCAGTTCTGTTTTCCAGAAGGTCCTCTCCCACTTTGGAGCTACTAGAAGGTACACTCCCGTGCTCTTCGAGAGGTGACGGAGGGTTCTTGGGATCAGAGCAGGAGGTGGGAACAGCCACCCCAGACGGAATCTCCAAGGCTTGCTGAATGCATCTACAAACAGACAGTTGGGGTCTCGGGCATCTTCGCTTACATATTTCCTGACAACAGCCGAATTGGAGCTCGCAAAGAGGTCCACAACCGGAGTGCCCCACTTTTGAAAGACATAGCCTAGAAAACACCGGTTCAGCGACCATTCCGGGAGCTGGTTGACCCGAGACAAGCTGTCTGCTATAGAGTTGTACCTCCCCGGAAGGTAACGAGCTACTAAAGTTATCCGAAAAAGAGTCGCTACATGGAAAATTTCGTGAGTTGTTTGCAGTAGCGTTGCTGACCTTGTGCCTCCCTCTTTGGTGATGTACGTGACCACTGATTTGTTGTCGGTTTGTAGCATTACTGACCGATTCTTTAGCTCTGGACCCAATTTCTTCAATACTTCTAGGACACAAAATAGTTCTTTTTGATTGCTGTGCCACTTTGTCTGCTCTTGAGTCCACAACCCGCACAGTTTTTGGTGGTTCACGGTTGCGCTCCACCCTTTTTTGGATGCGTCCGTTGTGACGAAGATTGTGGCATCTTTCTCGTGGATCGGAGAATGGCGCCTGATGTTCCTGAGCCACCACTGTAATTCTTGAATTACTAATTTTGGTACTTTGAATCTTTGGTGTCGTTCTCGTTTTGGTAGGCGATTTGCTCTCACTTGTATCCTTCGACAGTGCAACCGTCCCAGAGGTACTGTGAAAGAGGCAAAGGTCAGATGACCTAACAGAACTTTTCCCACGTGCCAAGTCCACCATTCTCGTTGCAAGATCTTTTTTTTATGAGAGCAATGATTCTCGAGGCTTTTTGCTCGGGAAGACACTTGATGTTGTGTCTTGTGTTCCAAAGGATACCTAGGAACTCGACCTTTCTGGAGGGTGTCAAAGAAGATTTTGGCCGATTGATGCACCAGCCTAACTCCTCTAATTGGCTTTGAACATAGATGCTTTGTTGTTGGAGAGTGTTGCGTTCGGAGTGGATTATCAGGAAGTCGTCTAGGTAGACAATGACTTTGATTCCCTTTTCCCTGAAAAAATTAGCAACCCAGTTAGTTACCTTTGCAAATGCAAACGGAGCGGTGGCTAGTCCGAATGGTAAGCAAGTCATATTATAGACCTCGTTTTTGTAGCTAAAGGCTAAATATCGTCGATGAGACTTAACTATGGGTATGTGATAATAAGCTTGGGATAAATCGATTTTCACCATAAAATCTAGATCATTTAGGCAGAGATGAACTTTGTGATGGTTTATCAAACTGAATTTTGGAGGATTGAGGTAATTATTTATGCTTTTTAAGTTAAATATAGCTTTTGATATTTAACTTAAAAAGATTTGATTTGACCCGTCAGACTTTCTCCTAAGAAACAAAGGGGATAAAAATCCGGATATTTCAGTGCAGCGTTCGACTGCACCGGACTTTAACATTTTGTTTATTTCTTCGGACATTTCCGATGAAACTTTAACTTGATACTGCAGACAAGTTTCGGAATTCAACAAAGTTTTTGGAGGAACGCACACGAACGGTATTCTATACCCAGATATGGTTGACAATATTTTTTGGGGTGCTCCTAAAGCCTGCCAAATGTGTGCTCTCAGACTGACCTGTCCAGCTCTAAAGTTAGAACTTCTTTGAGTCATATCTTTTCTTTGTTTTTGTCTGGGCTGAGTATGGTCGCCTTCCTGAGGGATGTTGGACACGCAGCGGGAGTCTTTCCGGGTGCCGAAAAATAGGCCTTCTGGTGGCACACTCTGTGGGGCGTGCTCTGGTAGTTTCTTGTCTGGAACTTTGAGCGTTTTTGAAGTTTGGTCTCTGTTTGTGATTGAATCTGTTGGAAGGAAAGAACTTGTTGATACCTCCTTGTTCTTTTATGAGTTCACCAAGCTGTGGTTCTGCGAACAGATGAGTGTTTGTCGGCGGGATGGAGTGGAGTAGCTCGTTGAGTGTTTTGTTTGGGGGCTTGTAAAGACTTCTTCTAAGCTGAATTATCTCTTGTCGTTTACCGCATGTATATTGCAAGAGAGCGTCCGATGTACGACGAAAATTTGAATCAGAGGCCAGGAAACTCTGGCTAATCTCCTTTTTTATTTGTAGAGACGCGGCGTCATAAATGTCCGAGAAGACTTTCCTCTGTTGCAAGAGACCGTGGGTGATTGCTCCGAGACATAAATCCATTTTCTCTAGTGCCGTAGTCATCTGCCAGGGTGGGGTCACTGTTGCCAGGCTGTTATTAACTTTCAGATTCGTGAAGAGTGGAGTCGCCTGAAACTGCTTTTGAACATCGCTGTATCGCACATTTTGCCAGAAGTCTCCTCCGAGTCTTTGGCACCGTGATCCCTGGGCTACCAATGCATCGTCTGCTTTTCCAACTTTTGCTTCTGACTCTTTTGTATCTGGAGCGAAGTCAAACAGTGTACACTCTGTAGCAGCTGGCTCGCTTGGCGGTGTTTTAGGAGGGTCCTGCTGGCTCTCGGATGGTGAAGCTATCCAATTTTCTTCGTCGTGTGATTCACAATCAGACTCTTCATGGTAAACTGGAGGAGCAGCTGATTGGTTACCCACTAGGGAACAGAGCTTAGCCAATAATTCATTCTGTTTTCTCATATAATCAGCCATTGTCTCGCCTTTTGCCATTTTTGCACTTTGAGGATTGGTATCCTGACTAAGACTCCTTTTTCTTGTCGAAGAGGATGAGCTAGAGGCACCATCAGTATTCCGTTTTAAGGCAGCCGACGCCTCGTTGCGAGAGATGAACTTTTCTTTCAACTTTGGCAATAGCTCCGCGAAGCCGTTAAAGGCGTCGATCGGGTGAATCCGCTTCATGGTTGCAAACGGCGCATAGATTGTTGCGCGTGCCAAGGGCCAGTTAATAAGCTTCCTTTTTATTGCTTTATACTTTCTCTCACTTAAAGATTTCGGTGTTTCGTTGGAGAAAACATGCGCTAGCTCAACCGTGGGTACTGCGAAACGGAGCCGGCACTCCTCATCAGATGATATTCTCTCGCCGAAAAGCTCTTCATATGTTATGTCATTGATTTCCCATGATCTCCACGTGGCAGGAAAGAATTTGTCCAGCAGCGCGACAAACTTGCTGAATTGATGGCTTTCATCTGGAGGTGGCTCCCAGCGTGCCAATTCTCCCATAGTTGTACGCTCCATGGTCTAAAATGAGACAAGTAGATCATAGGTAAGATGAATTAATATGTCGTCTGCGCAGCCGACGTTTTGAGAGCGGTCGGCTGCGAGTGATACGCACGCGTCAGCTAGGGCAGCCGACGATGTAGCCGACAAGGTTTGTACATGAAATAGTTATCATGCATGTTGCGTGCTGATTTGCCGTCCAGAGAGCGGGCAGTCGTATGCACAAGGGGCTTTCCCTTTATATGGGCTAGATTTCCGTCCTGGGAGCGGATAACGCCAAAAATACCTTACCGTGAGAACATACGGGGCTTTCCCGTTTTCTTGTAGATGAATCGCCGTCCAAAGAGCGGTCAATCGCTACAGAAACTTGCTTTGAGCGTATATTTATGTTTTAATAAACCATTGGTGTTGAAACGTACCTTATTTCCAAATTCGTTTTTATTAATTTGAACACAACTGCACACTACAAAATTTGAAGACGTACTGAAGTAAAAACCCAACAGGCAATGGCTGCCTAGGCGTCAGGTACAGTCACACTGAGTGATAGCGCGCAAATGAGGGTAGGAACACACTGCAACTAAGCAAAATTTGGGGGGGTAATCTCACAAGTGGGTCAAGCGAAGGCTCGAACACCTAAATAAAAAGATAAAGATTATTAAAAGATAAGTCACTAAGGTCACGTTGATTAAGTAGCGACGATTCTGTTAACTAACGCAGTCCATAAACTGACTGGGTAATGCTTGTTACCACGATTTGCAGTTAATATTAACTGTATCACCCATAACCCTCTGCATCTACATAGATGATTTATACCGCGTCCAGTGGCATCTTCACTCACACTCGATCGGTGAAGGGACCACTCGGATGCTATACAGCACCTTAACCCTTTCCCTATGTATAGTTGTATAGACTGAGATTGCTTACCCTCATAGGTGGGCCATTGTACGTACGTAGCTAGCGCTGAGGTATGTTAACACTTCAGATACTAGGGTTTCCTCACGATGTTTTTCTTCCATGTTAGCGAGTGGTATTACATACATATTTTATGTAAGTATAATTATCTTAAATAATCAAAACAGCTAATTAAGCCAGCCATCAAAATTATAAATTGTTTGCTTGACAAGCCACTTTTTAATTTAATTTTAAAGCACTGAAAGGATTTTGAATCAACTATATCGACTGGCAGACGGTTGTACACTCTCGGTCCCATGACGTGAATTAACTTACCTGATTTGGTAAGCTTGTGGGACACAGCTGACAGTTTAACTTGCCGTTTTCTTGTTTGTACTCTCTTTTAAACATTTCTCTTTCCTAACTTGACTCCTTCCTAATTCGTTTCGAGTAAAACTTTGTGTTTTGCTTAGTCGCTGTTTTAACCTTAAGCTTGGTGGTTGAGATCCCACCGGACGATCGATTATGAATTTGAATGATAAGCCTTGTTCATGTTCGTTGTTGTTATTTCATTGCTAGTTACTTGCTCCAAAAAACGGCGAGTTAAAAAAGAGACGACTTGGAAAAGTGTCACGGTAAAAACACGTCGAAGTCGTCCAGAGTGGACATGAGTTAGGAAAGAGTCAATTTTAAAAAAGAGACAAAGAAAAGAGATGGCAAGTTAAAAAAGACACGAGTTTGGCATGAGTCGAGTTTAAGAAAATGTCAAAGTCGTACGAAGGGCATGAAAGATGTACCATGATAAAAAGGTACTGGGATAAGCTTGAAGCATTCGAGAGAACAAACTGGAGAGAAAACATAATGTTAGTGTTTTGTACTTTGTTGTTATCTTAACTATTGAATTAGTGACTCCCTGTAATGATAGTTAAGTTTGTTGAAAAACTAATAAGATTTTTAATGCACTAACCCGTGCTATTTTTGGTGGAATTTTTAGCCTCAAAATAGATTTTTAAAAAATTGTCCTTAGCATGGGTTCTTCTTCTTCAGGCTATATTAGTCTACTGCTGGACATAGCCCTCCCCTAATGAGCGCCATAATCCCCACGGTGGGCGTGCGGGTTGAGAATCGCAGTTTGGTACTTGCAGCCCCAAGTACCTACTTTGCAGTTAGGTTTTACATCGAAATGATATCGCTGAACCCACATGATTATATTTTTTTAATGCACTAATCCGTGCTAAGGACAATTTTTAAAAACCTATTTAGAAGCTAAAAATTCCACCCATGCTGGGACTCGAACCCTGTGATGTAATGGCAGTCGTTAAGCCATGTCAGAGGCCTTATGGGCGGCTTGATAACTTCTGACAGTAAGGCCCGCCACTGTCTTACAATCCTCCAACAATCCGGACTTGGCCCCCGTTGTGGAGTATGGCCTAGCCTTCCTGCGATGTAGAAAGAGACCCGTGCCCTAGCATTGGGGACTTACAAGGGTTGGTATCGACATTATGCCGCTGACTCCAGTTTTGGCATCTCACACATAAAGTGTAATATAAAGTATCTTTTTGTTACAGTCAGCCGAAGTGTATTCTATGGTGAAGAAGGACCTGGATGAAATCGGCAGCGCTGTGAAAAGCGAGGCTAGTCATGTCATCAACTCCACTTCCACAGCAATCGGGAAGACACTCAAGGTAAAACGGACTTTATCATGTAGGCTATAACGACGATGCTCCTTTGACTTCTAAATAGCTAACCAGAAAACAATTTAGCATTTCGGTTAGCCAATCAGAGATGGCATTGCACTATATTGGAATATATTCAACTCAAGGTAAAATACTGTGGCGCCTTGCAATATAAATATTTGAAACTAGGTGACCTAGCGAACTTCGTATCGCCTAACAGTCGATTCTTTATTTTTTTTTTTTTTCTCTCCGTAAGAACCATTCTCGTACTTCAAGGAATGTTCTAAAAAAAGAATTAGCAAAATCGGTTCAGCTGCTCTCGAGATTAGCGCTTACCAACATATTCAGCGACTCATCTTTATATTATAGAAGATGTGAAAATAGTTTGGCTAAGAACAAAAAAAAATACATTTACTTCTTCTTCTTTTCGTGTCAGCGATTCGACCAGTTTATATTTTTCCCGCCCAATAGTTGGCTACTGCAACTGCAGCAGCGTTGGCCTCTGTTAGGTCCTCCAGAGTGCAGGTGTGAGGGCACAATGGGCATTGGAGCAGGTGCACCATTGAATACGATGAGGCTCCACAATCACATTGCTCCTCCGTTGGTGCAATATAACCCCACCTGCTTAGGTTTTGTCTGCAGCGACCTACATGGGTCCGGAGTCGGTTGAGTGACTGCCACGTAGGCCATTACAGACCGGAGCATGGTGGGGGCCTCTCTTGGGGCTTACATTGACTTAATCGCCAAAAAAGGCGCTGTCAGGTATACGATGGGTGACCATCTCGTGGCTACTGCTAGTGGCATTTTTTCCGAGCGCTTCCGTGCTTCGCAAGACACGTTAAGCCGTTGGTGCCGGCTGTCATGTAACAAAGGCCTTATGGGTGGCTACAAGGGTGGATATTAATCGCCAAAAATATGTACATTTATCGAAACCGATTTAACCTACTCTGCACTTGTGTCACATAACTTTCCCCTAATCAAGTTAACCAGACGACTCCAAACTGTCAAAATATGTATATATTTCGCAGTTCCGAGGAGTAGACAAAACAGACAAATCCATACAGTAGAGTACGTACTTACATGCAATATACACTTCTCATCAGAAAAACCGAAAGACCTCTGACAGTTGGGTTTGATGATTTCTATGACAAAACTCTTTTTTACAATATTTCCTCATCTATTTTCATGCAGATCGGATAAAGAATGGTTTTTATGAGGTTTCGAAAATTTCAAACTTCGAATCGTCCTCCTGTCGTCGTCAGGCTATACTAGTCCACTGCTGGACATAGCCCTCCCCTAAAGAGCGCCACGTTGTGCTAGCATAGGGGGTAATGCCCATAATCCCCACGCTGGGCATGCGGGTTGGGGGTCCTCCTGTAAAGTTGCAAAATGCCGCTTCAGCAAGGTTGCCTTACAGCGTCGATATTAGATTAGTTGTAATGTACCTTTCTAAGACTATAGTATGCATTCCTACACTTGCATAAGACGCATGTGACCCTGAGACCAATGCATAGCTAATTATGCAGTCAACAGTAACAAAGAAAATAAACTATGCCATCTCGTGCAAGCCGCTCCATTTTAATTTCGCTTTCTTTATTATGTTAAACAGCTGATCCGGTCGTTATCCTGTTAATTAAAACTAATGAATTTTTGAAGAGTAATCTTTTAACTTTGACCAGACAATAGGCGGACGGCAGTATCAAATGATCAAAGATTTAACGATATTAGGGGAAAGTGCATATTAAAAGGATTTAAAACACTATAATATTAGTGTGAAGTGTAATGTGATATGAATGTAAATTGAATTGAATATACAACTTAGTTTGGTGTTTTTAAAACACTGATATAGTTCTATAAAAAAAAAGATGTTACCAACAATATCTTCAATAATAAAGTGGAAGTAAGAGTAAGTCAGAAGCGGCGAAAAATCAGGTGGGAGAGTCTCTGCTGTTCAAGCAAATAACTACAGTCTAGAACCTAGGATCACCAACTTAGAGCTTTAGTCGATTTTTGCTAAAACGACCATTTTTGGAAAAACTGCTTTTAATTCCTAGGTTCTTGTCTGTAGTTTCTAAAGAGAGCTTTCATATTTATTAAGATTTATTTATAAAAGATATGATTTTTCCTTTGGTAGCGCTAGTTAGCACCGGGGTGCTAGCGCCTTAACAAAAGGCCTCTATAAAGGATCTCAACTTACTGCAATCTTGAACAGCGACGTCGAAGTCCTCAGGTCAAGTTTGCATCTAACCTTATTTTTACCTAAATTTTTCCCCTCATGTTACCTGCAATTTGAGTTAATTTTCATGTTTTCCAGTTGGATGAGCCAGAATCTCCAGCAAACGTGATGAAGAAAAGTTTAAGCACCTTCATTGGTAAGCATTCCTTTCATAATTCGTTGTTACTTTCGCTGTTGGTTACAGAGGTGCACTATAAAAAAAAACTACTTTGTTAAGTCGTAATTACTTTTTTACGTGTTCTGTGCCAAATTTTGCCAACGGGACCCTATCAATGTGCCTACGACGTTGAAACGTATGCACCTGAGAATTGAACAAAACGCGAAAATAACTTTTAGGAATCTGTAATCCATCTTTTTTCTTCGTTTGGCATTGACATAGATAGACATACATAAATAGACATACGATGTCAACCCTTGTATGTCCGCACTACTGAATGTGACCCTTATTTTCACAGCCTAAAAGTTCAAAATTTATTTAATGGACTTTGAAGAATCCGCTGCAAAACCTCTCGGGCAGTAAAATGTTCGGGCCAAAGCGACTGTTATTTCCATAGCCTTAAAACTCAATACACGCCTGTTGCAGGTCAAGTGAGCACAGTGCTCAACCCTGAACCAGACGACGAGGATGACACTGAAGTGATCCTGTCATCCGGTGACACCACCATGCTGTCCACTTACAAGGTTTTTACATTTCTTACATTTATTTTAACATCATCGGGAGCCAAGTCCGGATTGGTGGAGGCTTGCAAGACTAGTGGCTGGTCTTATTGTCAGAAGTTTTCAAGCTGCCCTAAGGCCGCTGACTTGACTTAACTACTGCCATCTATCGGCGGCAGCCGGCACCAACTGTTTAACGTGACTGCGAAGCACGGAACTGCTCGGAGTCGTAGATGGTCACACATCCATTCACTGAACGCGCCCTATGCTGCTTAACCTTTGTGATCGTTTAAGATCACTCAGGCGGCCGGGGCTACGAGCGATTCTTTTTACATTAACTATTTATTTGAAATGAAATGAAATGAAAAGGTTTTATTCAAAGTAGCGCAGAAGCTGCGTCTTAATGAACGTTACAATTCAAACTAGGTGTCCATTTCAAAATCTAGATCATTTTGGAGAAAAAATGGACAAAAAAACTCCAAACTTAGTCTTTTCAAGGTCCTTAATTAACATAGTTTACATAATTATTATAAACATAAAACTCATACATTGTACTTGCTATAATTCCAGACCTCATTGTCATCTAGATAATCCTTTATGTTATAGTAGCCCTTTTGGCACAAAGTGTGCTTAACATATTTTTTGAACCGCGATTCAGGCAAGCTTAATATATCTTCAGGGATTTTATTATAGAAGCGTATACAATGCCCCATGAAGGATGTATTAACCTTTGCCAGCCTAAATAGTGGGAACAAAAGTTTATGTTTATTTCTAGTATTCACATTGTGTTGGCTACCTAAAGTTTTAAAGTTACTGATATTTTTCCTGACGTACATAATGTTTTCATAGATAAACTGACTGGCAACTGTCAGGATGTTAGTTTCTTTAAAGAAATCTCTTAACGAATCTCTACTGCCTAGCTTATAAATGAATCTGATCGCTCTCTTCTGCAAGACAAAGATGGTCTCAATATCTGCAGCCCGTCCCCACAGTAGTATGCCATAAGACATAACACTATGGAAGTAACTAAAATAAATAAGCCTAGCAGTTGCGACGTCAGTTAGTTCCCTAATTCTTTTAACTGCATATGCTGCTGAACTAAGCCTATTGGCTAATTTTTTTATATGAGGACCCCATTGAAGCTTTGCATCAATTGTGATACCTAGAAATACAGTTTCATTTACAAGGTCTAATTTGTCATTCCCCAACATAACATTGCTGTCAACCGCTTTGACATTTGGTAGAGTGAACTTTATACATTTTGTCTTCTTTGAATTTAACAATAAGTTATTGGTAGTAATTTAAAAACCTATTTAGAGGCTAAAAATTTCACCCATGCCGGGATTCGAACCCGCAACCTCTGGCTATCCGTACCAGCGCTCTACCAATTGAGCCAATGGGCGACTCACGGCATCAGTGAAATTTCGAACCTCTTTACAATATTCTCTGTATTACGTACAGGCAGCGACATCTGACTTAAGCAAATTGCATTACTTACAGCCCCGACTACCTACTTTGCAGTTAGGTTTAACATCGGAACGATATCACTGTACCCACATGATTACACTATTTTTATTTTTTAATGCACTAACCCGTGCTAAGGAACAAATTTAAAAACCTATTTAGAGGCTAAAAAATTCACCCATGCCGGGATTCGAACCCGCAACCTCTGGCTATCCGTACCAGCGCTCTACCAATTGAGCCAATGGGCGACTCACGGCATCAGTGAAATTTCGAACCTCTTTACAATATTCTCTGTATTACGTACAGGCAGCGACATCTGACTTAAGCAAATTGCATTACCTACAGCCCCGACTACCTACTTTGCAGTTAGGTTTAACATCGGAACGATATCACTGTACCCACATGATTACACTATTTTAGCCTCTAAATAGGTTTTTAAATTTGTTCCTTAGCACGGGTTAGTGCATTAAAATATAAAAATAGTGTAATCATGTGGGTACAGTGATATCGTTCCGATGTTAAACCTAACTGCAAAGTAGGTAGCCGGGGCTGTAAGTAATGCAATTTGCTTAAGTCAGATGTCGCTGCCTGTACGTAATACAGAGAATATTGTAAAGAGGTTCGAAATTTCACTGATGCCGTGAGTCGCCCATTGGCTCAATTGGTAGAGCGCTGGTACGGATAGCCAGAGGTTGCGGGTTCGAATCCCGGCATGGGTGAAATTTTTAGCCTCTAAATAGGTTTTTAAATTTTTTCCTTAGCACGGGTTAGTGCATTAAAAATAAAAATAGTGTAATCATGTGGGTACAGTGATATCGTTCCGATGTTAAACCTAACTGCAAAGTAGGTAGTCGGGGCTGTAAGTAATGCAATTTGCTTAAGTCAGATGTCGCTGCCTGTACGTAATACAGAGAATATTGTAAAGAGGTTCGAAATTTCACTGATGCCGTGAGTCGCCCATTGGCTCAATTGGTAGAGCGCTGGTACGGATAGCCAGAGGTTGCGGGTTCGAATCCCGGCATGGGTGAAATTTTTAACCTCTAAATAGGTTTTTAAATTTGTTCCTTAGCACGGGTTAGTGCATTAAAAAATAAAAATAGTGTAATTATTGGTAGTAAACCAATTATGTACCCGAGAGAGAGCATTATTTGTACTGTCAAGGTCATTCTCTTGTCTCTTAATTTTAAAAATAAGTGACGTGTCATCTGCGAATAATACTATCTCTGACATATTTTGAACCATGAACGGCAAATCATTTACATATACGAGGAAGAGGAACGGCCCCAAAATAGATCTCTGTGGCACTCCTATCCTGACCTCTGACCCTGAAGATTTAGTTCTATTTATTTCAGCTCTTTGAATTCTTCCTTCTAAATATGATGTCATAAGTTTTAGGCTATTCCCGTTTATACCATAGTGCTTTAATTTTAAAAGAAGTTTTGTCTGGGCCCCTCTTTATTACAATATCCATGTTTCCAATATTCATTATTTTAAAAACACGATTCCGCTAGGTGTTTTATTGCATCCGTGGTTACGCGTTTTCCTTGTAAAATCACCACCACAGACTATATTAGAGAGCGATTATGCTCACTAAAATAATCTGTAAAAGCCAGACAGCGCTTGGAAGCGACGTTCATCGTCGCGGCCTATCCTCTCTTTCTGCATTTATTTAACTTCTTCTTCTTCAGGCTATATTAGTCCACTGCTGGACATAGCCCTCCATTTATTTAACACTCTCGCATAATTGACCTTCATCGTCTCGACCAACAGCTTGTCCTCTCTTTCTGTATTTGTTTATCACTGAGTCTCGTTGACTCGCATAATTTAATGCTTTTTATCCTCGCTCGCTCGCAGAAAGAGCTAGAAGTCCCGGCTGACAGCCTGTCTTCTCTTTCTGTAATTCTTTATCGCTGAGTCTCGTTAACTCGCATAATTTAGTGCTTTTTACCCTCGCTCGCTCGCAGAAAGAGCTAGAAGCCCTCCAGCGCGTAGACGCGACCTTCATCGTCTCGCCCGCCAGACTGTCCTTTCTTTCTGTATTTATTTCTCGCCGAGTCTCGTTGACTCTCATAATTTAATGCTTTTTATCCTCGCTCGCTCGCAGAACGAGCTAGAAGTACCGGCCGACCGCCTATCCTCTCTTTCTGTCTTTATTTATCACTGAGTCTCGTTGAATCGCATAATTTAATGCTTTTTATCCTCGCTCGCTCGCAGAAAGAGCTAGAAGCCCTCCAGCGCGTGGACGCAACCTTCATCGTCCCGGCCGACAGCCCGGAGTTCGAGGCTTGGCGCGCTAGTCTTGAGCTAAGTGACGGCGAGGTGGTCGGCGCAGCAGCCGCCGCCAAGCGGCTCGCGGCCAGTCCGATGCTGCGCTGCCAGTACGACAGACTGGTGCCGGACGCGGTCAGCAATGAGGACTTCTGGGAGAGGTGAGTTGCACTGATACGCTTAGTCTAGCTAAAATATCACCTATTTAGAGCGGTTGGAGGGTTGAGGTGCAGCGGCCGCCGCCAAGCGGCTCGCGGCCAGTCCGATGCTGCGCTGCCAGTACGACAGACTGGTGCCGGACGCGGTCAGCAATGAGGACTTCTGGGAGAGGTGAGACACAGACACAGTTGGTGGAAGATTGTAATGCAGTGGCAGAAGCTATCAAGCCGCCCAGAAGGCCTCTGACATGGCTTAACAACTGCCATTACATGACAGCCGGCACCAACGGTTTAACGTACCTTGCCACGAGCGCCTATGATAAGCTTAGTCTAGCTAAAATATTGTTACGGGCTAGGGTTCTGGATTTGAATGTAAAACACCAATGACAGCTTCTTAGGATTTATTCACGCAGGGTCTGGTCTGCAGGTCTTCACGACACGAAGTCCACACGTAGATTCCAATCGCAGGTTCAATCGAAGTCCAATAGTATCGCTGAGGTCGTAGGTTATCGCTCGTATCGCAGGTATGTTCACTTGAAGTTCACTCTTCGCTATTCCAAATGGAACTGACAGCGCGCCGCGGCGGCCGCTATTTATATCCGCCGGCCAGGGTTCTAGAACATTCTCGTAACTACGTACCTACACTCGGTACACGCGGCAAGGTCGCTCGAACAGTTACTCATTTAAAGAGTTTTGCACCTTACGCTAGTGGACATACGAGTCATTATTGCTTGCAGCGTTAATTGTTTACTAAAACGCAGCATGCGGCGACTATTCTAGATGGTTCGGGATAGGACCGCGACACTGCTCCCCTCTTAGAGATGCTCGTCCCGAGCATCTTCATTACTGCCGTGATAAGGAGCTAAGCGGTCGATGTGAACCACTTTTTGTGCACCTCTTGGCTGCCGTTGAATTCGGTACGTCACGTCATTTAACCGAGTTACCACTTTGTACGGTCCCTCCCATCTTGTCTGCAATTTCGGAGATTTTCCTTTTCGTCGAGTTACATTGTGAAGCCAGACTAGTGCTCCTTCTTCGAAGCCGCTTGTATTTGCTCGGCGGTCATACCTAGTTTTCATCTTTTCACTCGACTCCAATCCGTTTTCCCGTACTATGGCATGAATCTCTCGCATTTTCTCACGTAACTCGGAAATGTAGTCGTGTAGAGAACGTGAGTCGTCAGGAGGGCCTCCAGTCAGCAGATCTACTGGTATTCTCAGTTCTCGGCCAAAATTTACACGCGCCGGGGTTACCTTCGTGCTTTCATGTTCTGCCGTTCTGTAGGCCAGAATAAATGGCGGTATGTATTTGTCCCAGTCTCTCTGGTGCCTGTCAACGACTTTTGCTAAATGTCTCTCAAGTGTTTGGTTAAATCTTTCTACCATGCCGTCAGATTGAGGATGATATGGGGTGGTCCTAGTCTTATGCATACCCAATATTTTGCAGAGTTCTTGAAATACTTGAGACTCAAAGTTCCTGCCTTGGTCGGAGTGTATTTCCAAGGGCACACCAAACCGGCAAACTACTTCCTCAAACAACTTGGAGGCAACAGTCGTGGCTTCTTGATTGGGTATGGCGAATACCTCTGGCCATTTAGTGAAGTAATCCATAACTACCATGAAATACTTATTTCCTGATTCCGTTACTGGGAACGGTCCAGCCACATCAACTGCAATGCGTTCCCATGGCGCACCAACGTTATAAAGTTGCAGATTTCCTCGGCTTCTAGTTGGTGGGCCTTTCACCGCGGCGCAAGTAGCACACTTGCGGCATCAATCTTGCACATCTTCTCGACAATGGAGCCAGTAAAACCTTTCTCGAATTTTTGTTAAAGTCCTTTTTACGCCCAAATGTCCACCTGACACGCCGTCATGTACTTCACGGAGGACATCTTGTACCTTATCTCTTGGGACAACTATCTGAAGATGGAACTCTCTGCCGTTAGGTTTCTCCCATTTTCGGTAAAGTATTCCGTTCCGAAGAATAAAACTGTCCCATTGAGCCCAGTATGCCTTGGTGACAGCACTAGTAGGAGCCACTTCGCACCATCTTGGCTTGTCCTCGCCTCGTTTCTTCCATGCGACAATGAGCCGTACATCTTCGTCATCTTCCTGTGCTTCTTTCATCGCCTCATCTTCCCAAGATCTCGATGGACTCATTCTTGTCAATCTCAATGGCAGTTCCTTTGTCTCTTGTTTGGCACAGTGCTTGCAGTCTTCCGGACACGGCCTTCTTGACAGTGCGTCAGCATTTCCATGCGCCTTTCCGCTGCGGTGTTCAATAATAAAGTCGTACTCCTGCAGTTGTTCGATCCATCGAGCAACTTGCCCTCTGGATTTTTAAATTGTAACAGCCACTTCAGGGCGGCGTGGTCAGTGCGAAGCGTAAACCGCACGCCGAGGAGATATTTGCTGAAGTGCTGTACTGTCTTTACCACAGCCAAGAGCTCCCTTCTTGTCACACAATAGTTCCTTTCAGGTTTCGATAGCGATTTACTGAAATATGCCATCACAACCTCTCTGTCGCCCTATTCTGCGATAACACTCCTCCGATCGCTGTGTTACTGGCGTCAGTGTCAACAATGAATTGGCCGTTAGGCTGTGGAAATCCTAAGATTGGGGTCTCGCAAAGACATTTTCTTAATTTTTGAAATGAACTCTCACATGTGTCATCCCAATGAAATGACTGCTTGTCTTCAGTCAGTCTGTGTAAAGGCTTGGCGATTTCAGAGAACCCCTTAACAAACCGTCTATAATATGAGCATAGCCCTAAAAATGCTCGCACTTCAGTCTTGTCTTTGGGAGTAGGCCATTTTTGCACTGCTTTGATTTTGGCTGGATCGGTCTGTATGCCTTCGCTGGTTATCACATGGCCGAGATAGCTAACCTTGTTCTTAAATAAACTGCATTTCTTCGGATTTAACTTTAAGTTTGCTCCCATTATCTTCTTAAAAACTTGCTCTAGATTTTGTAAGTGGTCCTCAAAATCTGTACCCATGATTATGACGTCATCCAAGTAGACAAGGCAGGCTTCCCCAACTAATCCGGCCAGTACGCACTCCATTAGTCGTTCGAATGTAGCTGGCGCGTTGCACAATCCAAAAGGCATCACGTTAAATTGCCATAAACCTTTGCCAGTTGAAAAGGCTGTCTTCTCTTTATCCTTCGGATCAATTTCCACTTGCCAATAGCCCGATTTCAGATCTAATGTCGAGAACCATTTCATACCACTCAATGTGTCCAGGGTATCGTCTATTCGTGGCAGTGGATAACTATCCTTCTTGGTCACATCGTTAAGCCGTCGGTAGTCTACACAGAACCTTGTGCTACCATCTTTCTTCTTTACCAACACAACGGGAGAACACCATGGGCTAGCAGAAGGTTCTATAATCTTGTTTCTCTTCATGTCTTCCAACATGTCTTGTACTTACTTTTCTTTAGCAATCGGTATGCGCCTTGCTCGCTGACGAATAGGTCGCTCCTGTCCGGTGTCGATTTTGTGCTGAACTAACGATGTTCTTCCAGGATTTCCTTCGTCAGAGAAGATATCCCTAAAGCGTAGTAGCAACCTCTTAGCTTTCATGCTTTGCGAATAGCTCAGATTACTCTTAGAATCCTCAAGGAGCTTAGTGACTATAATTTCACTCCTGTTATTCGATGTTTTTGAGCTTGGAGATGATTGGCAGCTTCTCATCCAAACGGCTTCCTCACACCTTCCAATAACGTCACCTTTGCTAAGGGTAATCTCACGATCGCCTATATTCACAACCCTCACTACAGCGGTCTTGCCTCCATAGACGAGAGTTCTTGCTGTCAGCAATTTCTGACTGGCTGCACTGTCTCGTGTATCTTCAATCAGCACACACCTATTCCGCTGATTCTTCTGACTCGAAGGCAGCTTCACCTTTACTTCAGTTTGTGCTCGTCCAGGTATTACGATTTTTTTTCAGGCACGTGACATTTCCATCGGGACCGCCAAGTATGAAGTTCTCCTCATCACCACATTTAAAGACACCGTTAGTGACATCGATGTGACAGTTGTGTTTCTTTATAAAGTCTAGGCCCAAAATGCAATCATCCATAATTTCGGCTACGATTACGTCGTGAATATATGACGCCTCCCCAACCCATATCGTAACCGATCTTTCACCCAGGACGGGTATCTGCTGGCCAGAAGCGGAGAGAAGTCTGCATAAACTGGTGCCTTTGCGTCTCCCTACAGCTTTCACCAGGTCTGGTCTCACTATTGTTCTAGAGGCTCCTGTATCTAGGGTAATTTTGCACTCTACTTTGTTCACTGCACCGCGTATTAGTAGACTGTTCCCATTCCATGCTTGTGAGATCTTGGTTACTGGGGCTACCTCCGCTCCAGCCAGTACCCGCCCGCAGTCCTGGCTTTTACTCGTTTCCCTGATTCACGGTGAAGGGCGCAGCGTCATGCTTCTTTACGAATTCTTCAAGACGCTGCTCCATATTGTTGAGACGCGCATCCAGTCTGTCATCTGTTTTGGTTGCTTGCCTCTCCTTCTTAGGACACGTGAACTGCAGATGCCCTCTTTCCCCACACTTGTAACACATGGGCCCGGAGTTCTTCTTGGGCGATGTCTTGATCTCTTTAACCTCCTCCGTAACTTCTCGAAGTTTATAACCTTGCCGGATATCTTGACGCACAGCTTCTACTTCCAGGGCATGTGCCAGAGCTTCTTTTAATGAATAATGGTGGCGAAGCTTTACTGCAGCCCTAATTTCAAGATCCTTGATTCCGTCGACGAAAGCTTGCAAAATATTCGTGTCCACCATCTTACTATCAGCAGAAGGGTACGCCTTTCGAACCAGCTTCTCAATTTCCAACGCCCATTGTTGAAGTCCTTCACCCAGGCGCTGAGTCCGGTCGCGTAGCTGAGCACGAAAAACGTGTTCCAGGTGTCGTTCCCCATATCTAGCCTCAAGTGCCTCCAGCAAGTCTTTGAACTCGCTGCCTGAGGTGGGCAGTGCCTCCAGGACAGATAAAGCCGAACCTCTGAGCGCGACGGTGAGGGCTGTCAGGCTCTGTTCGTCCGTCCACCCGTTTGAAGCAGCGACAGTCTGGAACTGCTGGCGGTAGCGACCCAAGATGTAGTACCATCGTACGGAGGCACCTTCACTTTAGGCCCGTGGTTTATGCTGACAACTCCGCTCGATGTAACTCCAGCAGCTTTAATACGCCGAACTTCCTGCTCTAGTCCAGTGAGGCCGGTTTTCACATTTTTTAGGTCATCCTCTAATTCGGAAACCCGTTCGTTCACTACCTCTACATCTTCATGTAGCTTAGCGACCGTATCACTGAACTTTGTAACGGCAGAAAGGATCACCTGTTGATCTGCCTTCTGTTCTTCTCGCAGGCCTTTTTGTTCTTCTCGCAGGCCTCTTTGTTCTTCTCGCAGGCCTCTCTGTTCTTCTTGCAGGCACTGCATCTGCTTGCTCTGTTGTTCTTGCAGGCACTGCATCTGCTTGCTCTGTTCTTCTCGCATGCCCTTCAACATTGCCATCAGGCACGACATATCCAAAACCTCCATTGTACGTGACGGAGGTTTAATGTCTTCGGTGGGCGTGGCCAGGTGGGCGTGGCTACGAGGCGGAGCCTGTTAGTCGGTTGGTGAAACCTGGTGGTCAAGGCCAGTGGGCGGGGCCTGGCGCGCGGGGTCTGTGGGCGTGGCCTGGTGGGCGGGGCCAGTGGGCGTGGCCTGGTCGGTGGGCGTGGCCTGCGGGGCGGGGCCAGTGGGCGTGTCCCTATGGCCGGTGGGCGTGGCCTGAGGAGCAGTGGGCGTGGCCTCCGCAGCACCTCTGGACCTGGTCCTCACTCCAGAAGTATCCTCTCTCGGAGTCAGTGGCATCTCCAAATCCCCAATTCTGACACCAAATGTTACGGGCTAGGGTTCTGGATTTGAATGTAAAACACCAATGACAGCTTCTTAGGATTTATTCACGCAGGGTCTGGTCTGCAGGTCTTCACGACACGAAGTCCACACGTAGATTCCAATCGCAGGTTCAATCGAAGTCCAATAGTATCGCTGAGGTCGTAGGTTATCGCTCGTATCGCAGGTATGTTCACTTGAAGTTCACTCTTCGCTATTCCAAATGGAACTGACAGCGCGCCGCGGCGGCCGCTATTTATATCCGCCGGCCAGGGTTCTACAACATTCTCGTAACTACGTACCTACACTCGGTACACGCGGCAAGGTCGCTCGAACAGTTACTCATTTAAAGAGTTTTGCACCTTACGCTAGTGGACATACGAGTCATTATTGCTTGCAGCGTTTATTGTTTACTAAAACGCAGCATGCGGCGACTATTCTAGATGGTTCGGGATAGGACCGCGACAATATTACCGATTTAGAGAGGCTATAGAGTTGAGGCGCAGCGGCCGCTGCCAGT
The DNA here is from genome assembly GCA_934045075.1 of Yponomeuta sedellus. Lineage (NCBI taxonomy): Eukaryota > Metazoa > Arthropoda > Insecta > Lepidoptera > Yponomeutidae > Yponomeuta > Yponomeuta sedellus. The sequence continues at coordinate 9,570,731 of OW203744.1, read as the reverse complement.
ACGACTGATTGATTGTATATCTAAATACATATGAGGTAAGGAAACATACACTTTTCAGAAAAACACTCTTTCTTCCTTCATCCTCTCCACATGTCCAAACCAACGCAACATTCCTGTCACAATTCTAGTCACTACATCCTCTTTCAGTCCACAACCTTCTCTAATCAGACAATTGCGTATCCTGTCATTCCAAAGTAACACTACACATACTTCTCAAGGACCTCATTGTATTCTTATTAGGAGTGATCGTTGCAAAGACGAACCGTTTTATAAGACCGTTTTGTGTTCCGCGACGATAGGACCGTTTTACGTTTCATTATAAAGCAGTGCCAGAGACTCTAAAGCAGTGCCAGCGTTCGTTCGTCGCGAGACCAGTCCTTAGATTATTTGACGCGGATATGTCCTTTAGTGCTATATTAATAGAGCTTAGAACGTAATGAGATCATTGCGACGTCGTCGTCGGCTCCTTGCTCGTTCCGTTCGTTTTGTTCTGTGATACAATAAAGTAATCTTTATGTCTATGAGTATACAGTCGAATATCGTGTAAAACAACTAATTTTTTCCGATGTTTCGTGATTTCGTCTCGTTCGCACTCGTTTGACCGTCCTCTGCGACTTGCTCGTTCGCATACAATGAAACCAGTTGCGAACGAGGACCGTTTCGAGGACCTGTTTTCGTTCCAGAAAAAACGGTTGCGTTTCGTCGTCGAAAAATCGGACAACGACCCACTCCTAATTCTTATTCTTTAAGCTATTTCACATCCCCAGGTACTTGTTCCGCGTGGCGCTACTGCAAGACCGTCTAGCGGCGGCGGCTCGCAAGCAGCCCCAGACTGAACCTACCACAGATCCCGTGCTTGCCAACCTGCCACTGCAGAGCCCGCAGCCACCGCCCGTGATACTAGAGTGAGTACGACCTCAGAAAGTTGTCGCTGCTTATCGGTATCAACCCTTGTATGTCCCCACTGCTGGGGCACGGGTCTCTTCCTGCATCGCAGGAAGGTTAGGCCATACTCCACCACGGGGGCCAAGTCCGAGTTGGTGGAGGATAACGGGCCTTACTGTCAGAAGTTATCAAGCCGCATATGGGGCCTCTGACATGGCTTAAGGACTGCCATTACATGACTGCCAGCACCAACGACTTAACTTAGCGATCGAAAAAATTACTGTCATAAAATGCATAAATTTTAGATGAAGTGGTCGGAGGATTTGATGCATAATTATAACCTCTAAATTACAAACGTATCAAGTAAATTTTCGTTTCCCTATACGTAGTTTTTAATAAAGAAAAGTTGCTTCCCGAATTAATAAGCTTGGAATCAAAGTCTCACAGTCAAAAACTCGGTACACAATAACGAAAATATTTCTTAATTAGTGTCATCGATTTATTATCTATCAAACCTGTCCATATTTATCCAAAGCATACTGGTATAGTAAAGTATACGTTACGTGTACGTTTAAAAAAAAACTAACCATAATGTTAGCCCAACAAAGTCAGAGGATTTCCGACGAAACGTACAAATAAAAACGTAGCTTCTGGCCATGTACTCAAACCAGCCCTTTTTACCACTTGGAGCTCTCCATACTGGTCTAATTCCTAGCTACTGCCACAAAAACAAAAAAAATACGAAAAGAACAATAAAATTAAATTAAATAAGCTTAGTTATACTATAACTTACGTTATAAATAAGGAATGTTATGTAATTATCACAACTTGTACTGAAACAGCAACACATGGCAGGTGTCGTTCACCAATGTGAACGTTCGCAAATACTACGCGCAGCAAAGATGAGCAAAATAAAGAAAAGTTAACCATAATGTTAGTCGAACAGTCTCCTACCCATGTCAGAGAATGAGCCGTTTTCAACACAAATTCACAAAGCACTTCCAAGGGCGTGTTCCGAGATTCAAAGAAATTGATTACAGTGCCAGTGCCAATGACTCCAGGAGAGTGCCTATCCGGGCTGGCCAGGAAGTGACTGATCGGGTGTAGGGATTATTAAAGAATCCACGATAAATAAATTTGTTTCGTACGTACTGTCCACGGTTTAAAAACCTATTTAGAGGCTAAAAATTTCACCCATGCCGGGATTCGAACCCGCAACCTCTGGCTATCCGTGCCAGCGCTCTACCAATTGAGCCAATGGGCGACTCACCGGCATCAGTGAAATTTGTGAAAACCTCTTTACACTATTCTCTGTATTACGTACAGACGTCCACGGTTTTTGTTATTTTTTTCCGCTACCGACAGCTAGCCGTTCTTCAAGCGCGACACCATATAAGTGCAATGGGCATTAAAACCCTATTTTGTGCGAGATACTTTGGGACTACTAAATTTGGTCGGATTCGCGCTGTAATCGATTTAATCGCATCTCGGAACGCAGGATAGATGGCGCTTCTACTCGTAGGCGGCGTGCTCATACAAGAAACGGGACACGTCTGTTAAATTTTCCTCCGCGCAGATTAATTATGACAGCCGTATTCCGGTTCATCTACGGCCACGTCTGTAGCGCCATCTATGAATGGATTTGAGAATTTTGCGGTGAAAACGCCCCATTTGCGACGAAACATACAAAAATAAACCTAGCTACTGGCGATGTACTCAAAGCAGTCCTTTTTTACCACTTGGAGCTCTACTTACAGGTCTAATTCCCCATTGCAGGAGCCCCAAGAAAGCCCTGTCCAAACTGGACGTGGACGAGCCAGATATTACCCCGGAACTTGCTGATGCAGTGGCTTGGGAGGACGGTATGTAACCCTTTACACAGATAGACCAGTAGGCTAGTTTTATGACGTTCGTAGCTGATATATAAGTTCTGATAAAAGTTCTTATGTCGGTGCATTCCTCTATGGGCCTAGAAATGAAACGACGTTTTACATAGTGAAAGCGAGGGTATATCGAAGATATAATATACTCAAAAACCAACTTTAAAAAGAAAGATCTCAAAACGAGGCGTATATTTTCAGATTGAGACGTTTAAAACGCATGAACACTTCGTAACGGACGCGTTTGTTCTAATATCTACCCCATGACTTTCGTTTAATTCTGGCACTTACGTCATCCCATAGAGATATGCCTACGCTTTCACTAGCAACCCAGCCCTAGAGACAATTAACTGCATTGGTCGTTCGCAGAGGACTTCGCCAATGACTTAGAGTTGACGGAAGAACAGCAAACGCTGCTCCTAGAGGAATACGAACGAGAAATAGCCAGCAAGAAGTTCACAAAACAAACTAGCACCAAGGACATTGTCAATAACAACCTGAAAAACAAAACTACCAACACGAAAGCCGCCGCGAAGAAACCTCCACAGACTAGAGACAAGCTAAACAACAAGCCCCTAGACAAGACGAGCACAGACAAACCCAGCACCAAAGCCACAGATAAAACGAACAAACCGTCCACAGATAAGCTGAACAGGCCTGCGAAAAAGGCGGCGACGAAAACTGCCAAGCCGACTAAAAAGGCGGAGAAATCCGACGTCTGCGGAAACAATCTCGTGGAGGACTACTTCGGGGACAAGGAGAGTCCGAAAGATGACTCCAGTTCAAATTCCGACGAGAGCTGGGAGAAGGAATTTGAAATCGACGAAGTGGAAAAGAAGGCATGAGGCGCGCGACGTTTAAAACCGGCCATAGACTAAAAGTATTACAGATTACAAGGATTTTACTAGAAGCCGCGATACAGGCGTGTATTTATACACAAAGTACTGAATAAGACGTGCCTTTAGACACGTGCGTGAGTCTCTTTTCAAAGACTTTGCGATCGACTACTTTAGTACTTTGTGCAATCCCGCGCAGCTGACGTTCTTACTTGTCTTTTTGGCGCTCTCTTTATTTCTGAACTGCAAGGAATAAATAGCTAGACATAAACCAGTGAGCTTTCCTTCGCGATCGACGTCATTACCTGTCTCTGTCACTTACGGACCCGCTCTTGCTTAATCATGTTATGATAATTTCGACTGCCTCGTTGGTCGTTAAGACGCTTGGCTAACTAGACAGAGGTCGTGGGTTCGTTTCCCACTGGGTGCTGCCATAGACTGACGTCAGACTGATTGTCTATTCAGTGGACTGATGGACCAGACTGACGGATATTCGAATATTTTGATGCTTCATCAGTCTGGCATCAATCCGAGCTTGTTCAAGGCCACGGACTGAACTGACGCCAGACTGACGTGTAAACGCCGTCATACATATGTAAAAGTGGCCTCAGTCTGGGTGTATTTCCACGTTTCTTACGTCCTTGTGTATTCTAGTTTGGGATCAGGTTAAGTGATTGTATTGTAGAAGTTATTATTATTAAAATGTGAGAGTAATTTAATCACAATCACTTCAATCGTGGACGAAAGCTCGCCAGTGTAAACAGAGCAAATTACGTCACTCGCGTTGTACTGAGCAAGAATTTTTTGAAGACATGTTATTTAAATAAAAAAAATGCTGTTTTAAGAAAACACAACTATACAGTCTGTTAGCTTTTAGAATATACATCGGGCTCTAGAGTCTTCGGATTTCGCCGAAAGCACACGAGTTTAATACTACTTTCTGCCCTGTATAAAACTTTTCTTCACTATTTTTAAAAGTTACGTTAAAGTGTCATATTAGTTCCGATATTTCTATTACACGAATATATCCTCTTCTAGCCGTTAGTAGCCGGGGTATATTCTAAAAAGCTTACAGACTGCAGGAGAGTTGTGTTCAAAATTATATCCACCTTCTGAAATCAAAACAATAACTCTATTGACCCTAAAGATGATTTAAGAAATTACTGTTTTATGTTTGATCCTAACTTTGACGAGGACTGAAATTAAAATATGCCTAGACTTACACCTGTAGCAAGTTACGCAACGTATTTTAAGTTATCGTGCAATCACAAATTAATGATTTAAGTGCGCACGCATTATTGGTTAACAAAATATATTGTGTTCTAATTAAGCATCTTTTTAAATCTTCCTTTTCTATGTTTATATCCCAATTGCATTTATTAATTTCCGTTTTATTTTAGAACACCAAGTTTTATTATACGAGCTGAAATCTGGGTGGCTTGAAAGTCGAGGTTTTGCAACCAGTAATTAAAAATGCCGTCTTTAGATTTTACTTTTAAGTATGAACGTGTATTAAGGCGCTGAGGGGCGCTAACTAGCGCCAGCAATGGAAAAAAATCATAACTTGTGTTATATAACTTTTTTTATCTAAAAGTAAACTTGAGAAATTTTAATATCTGTGGTAACTACAAGTCCTAGGATATGTATACTATACATTCTAGGCTGTATGTTCTAAAAATAGTTACCACAAATAATAAGATTAGTCATGTTTACTTTTTGAAAAAGAAACTTATTATAAAACAAGGATTTCCATTCCTTTAGTTAGCGCGCCTAAGCACCTTAAAAAAATAGTTTACAAATATTGTTCCAAAAAATGCACGGACGGTTAGTATCGCCTCTCCATCTATCAGAACGACAAACGGCGATCGTACCATCAGCCAGGATTGCGGTTGATCACCTCAAGGTTTGATTTTCCCTGCAACGCCCAGGTGTACCCGAACAGTGTTCGGTCATAAAACCAATAGTTTTTGAGCTCGATAAACAATAAGCAAAGCTCAGAGGGCGGACCAGCCAAGATTACGAGCAAGCTGCACACGGAAAAGTTACAATAGTGATGCACGGCAACTATAGCTGATAGTACATTCTCACCGCTCTGAGTGACTACCAATGGTTCTAACTGATTTGGTGTGTGGAAATAACGGATCGGTGTGGAAATATTTATGAAAACTTGTTCTATTAAAATAACAAACAACAGATACAGTCTGTTAGCTTTTAGAATATACCTCGGCTACTATCGGATAGAATCGGTTTTATTGCAATATGGTAAGGTTTATTTTGATTGTATTGTTATTGATAACTTTTCACCATAGTGAAGAAAAGTTTTATACAGAGCAGGAAGTAGTATTATACTTGTGTGCTTCCGGCGAAAACCGTAGCCTGCTCTAGAGCCCGAGGTGTATTCTAAAAGCTAACTGTAGCGTATTCGATAGCTAATATTGAGGCACATTCATTTCGCTGACTTTCAGACCACCCAAAATTCACGGTGTATTTTGTAGATATTTTTTTATATTAAAATTGGTGTGGTTTTTCATTCCAATGGAGTATAATTTCATGTTCAGTTAACCTTTTTGGCCTGTTTTTCTTTTACATTCTTGGTTTACCTTACTTGTTAGAAGTAAATAGATTACTTATAAAAAATAATTTAGCAAAATATATTTTCGTGGTACCTATTAAATAGAATAGTTTAAGTCCCGGCAATTATGATTCCCATTTGAATTATGAACCCTACAGCCTGACTATAAGGGCGAAAATGTGTTACTATATAAATGGTATGTCTATTTTTAATGTAAATTATTGTGTCGCTGAAAGAAATTACTTGTTCGCGTGCAGGAGTCGTCAAATTAACCCAGGTTTCCCAAACACCGGCGAACCACCGGTTTCTAAATTAGTTATTTCCACTTAGGGAAATAATTAGTAAAAAATTTATTATTAAATTAAAATAATTAACATTGACCGAGAAAATTAAACGGAACACGTAGATACTTGAATATTTCCGTAATTAAATTGTAAATTCAGAAACCGACTTGCTTTGTTTAATAATTAATATAAAATTAACTGTCCTAACCTCTTCAGATAGTGGTCGTCAAAGTTTTAACAGTAATTTCATTCGGGGACCCAAAAGCTCCTTCCACACGATGCGCGCTATCCTGCGAAACTGACGAGTGTTTTCTGTGCTTCAATCCTTTATTGTTCTACAGTGGAGAAAGAGAGATGGCATAATGTCAGTCACGCGCGATTGCGCGTCAGTCTATAGCAGACTAATTATAAAGTTACTCGTAAGGACAATATTTTGTAACAATGTATCCAATGGGAATGTAGAGGAGTTTTCGTCTGTGCAATAAGAATCCGTTTGGAGAGCCTAAAGCTTCACTCAAATCATCGCAGTATAAGCTCTAAATCTATGAAAAAATACATGAAACGCGTTCGTTTGATGAAGCTTACATTGAATTAGGAGTGGGTCGTTGTCCGATTTGTCGACGACGAAACGCAACCGTTTTTTCTGGAACGAAAACAGGTCCTCGAAACGGTCCTTCGTTCGCAACTGGTTTCATTGTATGCGAACGAGCAAGTCGCAGAGGACGGTCAAACGAGTGCGAACGAGACGAAATCACGAAACATCGGAAAAAATAAGTTGTTTTACTCGATATTCGACTGTATACTCATAGACATAAAGATTACTTTATTTTTATCACAGACCAAAACGAACGGAACGAGCAAGGAGCCGACGACGACGTCGCAATGATCTCATTACGTTCTAGGCTCTATTAATATAGCACTAAAGGACATATCCGCGTCAAATAATCTAAGGACTGGTCTCGCGACGAACGAACGCTGGCACTGCTTTAGAGTCTCTGGCACTGCTTTATAATGAAACGTAAAACGGTCCTATCGTCGCGGAACACAAAACGGTCTTATAAAACGGTTCGTCTTTGCAACGATCACTCCTACATTGAATTATTTTCGTCCACAGTTCGCTTCTAACAGTCGTTCAGTTGACATTAGGTTTCGTTATGTTTGTGTATATTATGATAATTATTAGTCAATAAAAGTTATTAAAAATTGCATTGACTGTCTTTTTAGTTTTTCGTCCAACGATTCGATTCTCGCTCACTTCGCAGCTTTTAACAGTTTTTGTAGACATGTAGGTATTACCACGAGTTTTCTGGTGGTCAGTCTATTTAGACTGACCACCAGAAAACTCGTCGTCATTATAGCCTGCTGGACATAGCCCTCCCCGAATGATCGCCATAGCGCCCTGTCTTAAGCTTGCCGCATCTAGCATCTACCGGCAGCTTTTCGCAGATCGTCATCCCACCTAGTCTGAGGGCGTTCAGAAAACTCAGCATCCACCGAACTCCCAATCAACGCCATAAATTTGCGTTCTCCGGTGGAGATAGTTAACCGGAGTTATCACTAAATTCAACGGGGTATTAATGTAGGTAAGTATATTGTGTTTCATTTAAATTGTTATCATGTAGTGTTTTGTTTGTGTTCACAGTTCTAGCTGTGAATAAAAAAATCGTATCTTAAAATATTAATTAAAGAAGAAATACTTAGGCTAACTTAATTTACTACATTACGTTAGGTTAAATTTTTCGTAGGTTTTAGTGAAATTAAGATAAAACCATGACACTACGAGTTACCTTAGTTGGAAAAGTACCTAACACTATCAGTTATTATTATAGGTACTTATTAATACTTTTATTGCACTTAAATTTAATTACCTATTTATTTAGATACTCTAGCATATTTAATGAAAGAAATTGAAATTCTATAAATAAATTGCCTAACGAGATCTACCTATCATAAAAAAGTGACGTGATGTGATACCTACTGCTATTTGGGTCCATATGCGCGCAGGGGAGCGCAAAGGCGAATGTAACTATCCACTGCACGACACTTATCCTCTTCGCCCCATCACATTACTATGACTCGCAGCGAGCCACGCATTGCCTGTGCGCTCTGAACTAGACCCCAGACCCCTAGGCACCCGAAGTCGCTTGCAATATTCACAGAATATTTAGTTGTAGGTATATTCACTTATTTCTTTACATAGCCTATAGACATCCCTCTGCAGGGCAGAGGGCCTCTCTTAGAAACAGAGAGTAGAGCTTAATTGGCATGCGTCCCCATCAAGAATTGGCAATTTCAAGCGCTGAAGTGTTTTAAGCAATTGGTGTTCTCTTCACAGATGATTACTCAGTACCCGCCCTCGCCCTTAACTTACTTAAAATATAGTATTTAGTGAGATATATTTTTGGCTGCTTGCCTAGTACATAATTTAATCATCTAAGTTTAGAATGAATGGCATGTTTCTGTATTATCACCGAATTAAATAAATAAACACCTCGGACACCCAGGTTTCCTCAGGATGTTTTTCTTCACCGTCAGTGTGTGGTATACCTACAACTTCACAAATGTGCGTAACTTAGAAAGCAAAATCATTGGTGCATGCTGGGATTCGAACCCACGCCCCTCCCGAATAAAACGCCAACGTTCTACCGCTCCGCTACCACCGCTTGATTTAGATGATCGTGTAGAAAGAATGGGCTGATCGACTGGACTCAAGGAAATACATGTTTACCGAATATTGTGCAGTATAGTACTGCAGGTACCAGCAATTCTCCAGCCGCGGCGGCCAGTTGCGAGTATCGACGAAGCACCGCCCGCCCCCAGCGGCACACGAGGTCCGGCAGGAGACACCGCTGACACCGCGACCGAAGGCGTAATCCGCTGGTGTTTGGTCAGCGCAGCTGCACGTTCCACCGACCACCGGCGACCACCCAACACATCACCGCCACCCCCCCATAAAATTAAATAAGTAACACACATAGCTCCCTGCTAGCAGCAGTCCACTGTGGTTTGTGTGTGGATACGCGCGCCTGCTAAGCTCCCTGCTAGCAGCAGTCCACTGTGGTTTGTGTGTGGATAGGATAAAAGGTTTGATGTAAGAGAATGCTTGAGAGATCGTTGTGAGAGGTTGTCTTAATTCCGGTAATGATTTGGTGTTTACTGTTAAGGTACTATAACTTAGTAAATAAATAAATATGTTTTTTTTTGTTTTGAAAACTTGGGAGATTGATGAGCACCTACTACGTGCTGTGACTGCGCGCGTCTGGATTTTTATAGTCGGTCTTTAAGCTTATCGCGGTTGACCTCTCGGCTTTCGTGGAACAATTACAATGTTATCGGTCCGTTGGAAAAAATAGTACTATATACATACATATTATCCCAAGTAATGAACAACGAGCTGAGAAGACGTATTCAGGCGCGTGGCTTTCGATTACAAGTCAACATTGCTTTTAATCACCTTGCATAGGTCCACAAGGTGACCACCGACTGTCTGGGTTATGCTTGTTAAGTGTCCACCGAGCAAGGTAACCAAGGACAATAAAGATAACTTTACAGAAAACGTCATTAATAAGCTCGGTCAAAAACCCCGCCGGCTGCAGTTGCTTTTTAAAAGAGAATTACTGCGTACTATAATTATTGTAAATAAAAAAATATTTCCAACAGATGGCATTTTATTTCAATAATTCCTCGGATACCCAAGGGGTGCAAGTACAACCCCTGGCACCCCCCTGCCAGCGCCCATGCTTGCATAAGCCTATGCTTATGCAAGCATGGGCGCATGGATGGAGGCATACTGGATATCTGTAACAGATATCTATATATCTGTTATAGATATCCAGTATCCCTCCGTCTGAAGCCACTGTGCATACCGCAAATTAGCTATTTCAAGCACTGAGATATTTCTACCTAAACACCCAGGTCTCCTCACGGTGTTTTCCGTCCCAGTGGCGCTGCTGTCTAAAATTCAGAATATGGGTAGGTACATACATCTGACATCACGTATTATTGATGTCGGTTGTAAGTTGGCCGTATGTGGATGAGAAAAAAACAATTGACAACCATCAACAGTGTGTTACCAAATCGTTTACGTTCGAGAAACCGGGGAATAGACACAATCATTTATGCACTCTGGTGTTGGAATGTTGATGATGCGATAGATGTTCGTAAGCATTTCGGCTAGTGGTACGCTCCCTGCCTACCCCTGCGCGATACAGGCGCGAGTTTGTAGTAATGTATCTCCCAGGTGAAGTACAGGTCAAGCTGATCTTGATACAATCGAGATTTGTAGGTAAAATAGCGGTCAAAATAATGATAAGGGAATAGGTACAAACAAGTTCACATCAGAAATTCTTATCAGCAATGGACATCACACAAGTCACCTAGTGCATGGAAGTTACACAAGGCGACTCAGTTTAAAAACAAACCTAAGTACATGACTAAATTTTTTTCGACCTCATGTCACAGTCTCAAGTTTATGAACCTAATAAACATTTTAGTCAAGCAAGTCGCATGTAAGAATGAACTAACACCGTTTTGCCGTCGACTGTACAGGCGGGCTGGGTGCGGCATCGATGGTTGCCTCGAGATCTGCACAAGATTCGAAGGCTCTCGATCCCAGTTCCATTTTCCGTTCATTGGTGACCAGAGGCAGTACAACTCGTTAAAATAGATGGGAAACAGTGGGAAAAACTGCCTGAAGTAGTTTAGCCTTAGGTTGGTATCATTGATATGTAACAAAATGAATATGTAGGTACCTATTTATATTTTTTCATTTCTTTCAATCGCGCGGTACACTGCGTGTGTGACACACAGGGCATGCTGGGCATGGATAGCGAACCGTGCCTTTATTGTGGCATTCATCAGTTTAACGTTAATGTTGATAGTATTCATTTCAAATAAAATAAATTTTGTTTCAAAATTGTTTTGAACAAAATTTATTTCATTTGCATTTGATAGTATTCATTTTCCCAGTTAACCCGTCTATTTTTTCGAAAAAATTGCTTGGTTTGCCATCCCTGCTTAGGCAGTTTTCACATGACAGCGCGGTGGCAGCCCCAGCGTCGCCGTTGCATTAATCACCCTAGAATTTAAATAGAGCTTTACACACATTACGCATTACATAATCGATTACATGCACCGTAGCTGTGAAAAAAGGCTGCCGCCCGCGTGTCTTAATTAGGGGGCACCTCGACAGTAAAACTAGCTCTAAGTCTTATACATTAGCTTTATTATTAGACCATTTTCCTAAGGAGCTCGTTGATCTTGTCCTCGCGGTTGCCGAAGTCACCGCCGTCCACGTAATGGATGGTCTTCTTGCGCCAGCCGCCCGTCGGGTTGTTCAGCTTGAACGGCCAGACGAAGTTGCTGGCGTACTGTTGACAAATTAATAGTAAATAAATACGATATCAACCATATGTCCCCACTGCTGTGGTTTCTTCCTGCATCGCAAGAAGGTTAGGCCATACTCTACCACCATTAAATTAAAAAAGCCACGAAAAGTATATTTTGTTCTTGGTTTCAATTTTTTCTGAGCTTTTTTGTATAAAATCAATGTCACACCTAGCTAAATCAGAGGCAGGCCTCATTAGCCTCTCTACAATCATCTATCTCTTACTTCACGAAAAACTGTCTGGTAGCTAGGAAAGTTGACTCGGCATGATGCCAGCCACCATAGGGGCCACCAGTTCACTTTACGCTCGTAATGTGGCACTTCGCACATGCCAGTGCGGGAGCTTCGTGCAGAGCGAAGATTTTACCAACTATCTATATTAAATTACAGGTGTGGTAGTAACGAGGTCGATCGAATGTATGCCTGAATGTTACAGTTTGTGGGATTAAACGCCAATGCTTTTCAAAGTTACATACATTAAAGAATTGGTGTATATAGCAATACCGCTAACTTTCTTCTTTTTTTTTTCAATTGCATCTGCCATCAGTCGTTAAGTCTTTAATCAGATTGTTTTAAAGATTGAATACATAAGGGAGGTGAGACCACCGTCTGCAACTCCCTCATGAGTCAAGCACTTGAGGCCTCTTAAGTCTTTTTGAATAACCAGATGAAACCAGTAAGTTGGACGCCAGTATATTTGGGTGAATGGCTAGCCCGTTGGAAGTAAAATTATTTATATTTAACTTCTGAAATTGACAATCGGGGAAGCATGCGTGGTGTTAAAAACTGCTTCTGAGCGAGAGCCCGAGCCCTATAGTGGGGCATTATTAACAACTGATCAATTCTTTTTTGATTACTCACATCACACTAATATTATAAAGGCGAAAGTTTATGAGTGTGTAGGTCTTCACATGTAAATCACTGGAGCAAGTTTAATAAAATTTGGTATGGAGTTAGCCGACACCCTGGATTGCCACCTAGGCTACGTTTTACTGTGGGAAAATAACTTATTCCAATGGGGAAAATCGATAAACCACGGGTTACAGCTAGTGCTATATATACATACCTTGAATTTGTCTCCAACGGTGAAGATCTCGTGGATGAGGTCCTCCACGCAGATGATGTTCTTGTTGCCGAGCTTAGCCTCGACGATAGTGTTTGAGGTGATCGGTACTCGCTGACCCTTCACCTTGGCGAAACCGCGCTTGTACACCAGCTGGAAAACGATACGGATTAGAGGTATTACGGGAACAGTCTTAGAATACACGGAAAATTAAGAGAATTTCTATTGGCTCGGCTCTACTTCCCCGTAAATTCAATCATACAAAAGGCCCCAAGGCTTTTTTTTTGTCCGGAAGCTAGGAAAGTTGACTCCGCGTGGTGCGGGCCACCATAGGGGCTCCCGGTTCAATATGCGCTCGTAAAGTGCCGCTTCGCACACACCAGTGCGGGTGGCTCGTGCAGAGCAGAGGTCAGAGTAAGGTAAAAAAAGTTCTTATCATCAGATCTTACTGAAATACTTATAGGGCACTTGCTGAAATTGGCTAAGCAACCATGGTCAAGCACTCCTAGAAAACACTTATACTGCCAAATTGTGTAGTGAATGCATAGAAAACACTACCAGAGACAGCAGTCTCCTTCAGTGAACTCATTTACAAACAGACTTGATAAACAACAAGTGCACAAGTCATATACAAGCTGCTTGTGTAGTTACTAATAATAATATCACTATATTATTTTTAATGCACTAACCCATGCTAAGGAGAATTCTTTAAGCCAGAGGTCGCGGGTTCGAATCCCGGCATGGGTGGAATTTTTATCCACTAAATAGGTTTTAAAAAAAAAATCGTCCTTAGCACGGGTTAGTGCATTAAAAATAATATAGTCATGTGGGTACAGCTATAACATCCGATGTAAAACCTAACTGCAAAAGTAGGTACTCATGGCTGCAAGTGATGCAAATTACTTCAGCCAGATGTCGCTGCCTGTACGTAATACAGAGAACATTGTAGAGGTTCGAGGATCATTTGTTATGAAAAACCTATTTAGAGGCTAAAAATTTCACTGATGCTGGTGAGTCGCCCATTAGCTCAGTTGGAAAAAGTGAATAAAATGTCTATTACCGGACTAATACGATTCTATTGAACTATGCATTTTAGAGACTCGCCCTCCTGGGCTTCTGCTAGACATATATAGGCCTCCAAGACGAGACGCTACTTCTTTCTGTCCGCGGTCACCCTCGTCCAGCCACCACCGATCTGCTTCAGATCTTAAGTCCGGCAAACTTATAACAAGAAAGGATTCTCACCTCTCGCACGCTCTTCAGGTTGGGGTATCCCCAAGTGATGTAAGGTTCGGCGATGCGCAGCATGTTGACGGTGGCCTTGTTCAGTTTGACGAACACGCCGTTGTTGATTTGTCTCAGTCTGAACAGCTGGAGGACTTTGCGGACCTGTTGGAGAGAAATTGGACAGATTAGCAAAGTTTTGCTGAAGGTGATAGGGAACAAAAACATCTGAGGCGGACTGTTAGTCTTATAGTTAATTAACGGAAATTTATTTCCTTTTAAAAACCTATTTAGAGGCTAAAAATTTCACCCATGCCGGGATTCGAACCCGCAACCTCTGGCTATCCGTACCAGCGCTCTACCAATTGAGCAATACCAATTTTATTTCCTTTGTTCTTATTACGTTAATTATCTGTTTATTTTGTTATGTAAAGGGTATTGCTGTTGTTAGAAATGTATTCTTCATTCTTACAACGGCATTTAGTAGATATGCCAAATCGCATGGTAGGCTCTTAATTAAGCGTAGGGGCAAAGGCAAACTTTTTTTAAAGCCACCTGGGTCCAATCCTAAAGCGGCCCAATGTTAGGGGTGGTCAATCGCGGAAAAACACTAACTCGCGGGGGATGATTCGAATTACAAGGACGAAATTTAGATTTTTACAGGTAAAACTTTAGAACGAAAGACAATATGATCTAGATAATGGGATAACATACAGAAAAATCATGGAATACAGTGCAGATCTGCCCGCAGATCATCATCCCACCTGATCGCAGGGCGTCCTACACTACGTTTGCCGAGGAGACAGATGCAGGCAGATGCTGGATGCGGCAAGCTGAACACAGGGTGCTATAGCGCTCATTAGGGGAGTGCTGTGTCCAGCAGTGGACCGGTTGGAACCCCGGCATGTACCAATGACTTTGTTTTCTAAGTTATGTACATTTGTGAAATTATAGTAGCAATACTACTCGCTGACTCGAAACATCGTAAGGAAACCCTAGCGTCTGAGGTGTTAGCGTACCTCAGCGCTTGCTACGTACAATGGCCCAAATATGAGGCTAAGTGCGGAAATCTCAGGTCTAACTAACCACAGTAAGAACGAATGTCCAGTAGCTAGGAAAGTTGACTCCGCATGATGCAGGCCACCATAGGGGCTCCCAGTTCACTTTACGCTCGTAATGTGCCGCTTCGCACACATCAGTGCGGGAGGCTCGTGCTGAGCGATAGAGATGCTGAGTAAAGGTGTAAGACTGGTAAAGATAATTCTCGTTCGTTATCAACCCTTTGTATGTCCCCACTGCTGGGGTCTCTTCCTGCATCGCAGGAAGGTTAGGCCATACTCCACCACGGGGGCCAAGTCTGGGTTGGTGGAAGATTGTAAGACAGTGGCGGGCCTTACTGTCAGAAGTTATCAATCCGCCCATAAGGCCTCTGACATGGCTTAACGACTGCCATTATATGGCAGCCGGCACCAACGGCTTAACGTGCCTTGCGAAGCACGGAAGCGCTTGGAAAAATGCCACTAGCGGTAGTCACGGGACGCTCACGGTTATCTGTATTACAAAATAAAAAAAGTAGGTAACAATTTCACGATTCGATAGAAACATCCTTATAGCGGTCTAACAGCTCCGTGTTATCTTCTGACTAACTGTAGGCATTTTTATACAATCTACTCCGAACACTGGTCATCGTAGAGTATCGCAAAGATACTTCTGCCAGGACCGAATTAAAATTACTTCAACAAGACAAAGGAACAAATGAATCAAGCCCCACATCTCGCAAGCATCATTTATATACAATAAGATAAATAAGAATATTAATATTTACGATAAAACATATTGTGAATGTAAAAAAAATATTATACAATGGTTAAATATAAAAACCTATTTAGAGGCTAAAAATTTCACCCATGCCGGGATTCGAACCCGCAACCTCTGGCTATCCGTACCAGCGCTCTACCAATTGAGCCAATAGGCGACTGACGGCATCAGTGAAATTTCGAACCTCTTTACAATATTCTCTGTATTACGTACAGGCAGCGACATCTGACTTAAGCAAATTGCATTACTTACAGCCCCGACTACCTACTTTGCAGTTAGGTTTAACATCGGAACGATATCACTGTACCCACATGATTACACTATTTTTATTTTTAATGCACTAACCCGTGCTAAGGAACAAATTTAAAAACCTATTTAGAGGCTAAAAATTTCACCCATGCCGGGATTCGAACCCGCAACCTCTGGCTATCCGTACCAGCGCTCTACCAATTGAGCCAATGGGCCTATTTTTAGCCTCTAAATAGGTTTTTAAATTTGTTCCTCAGCACGGGTTAGTGCATTAAAAATAAATTCAATTCAATTCAATTTATTTCAACGTAAAGAATTTACATTCTGTTTGCTAAATGTCATTATGACAATGCATGTGTAAATATTATTTTACTTGCTCTATTAGTTTTTCTGTCTCGTTATAATTTAAGCTATTTAACCATTACACTATTTTTATTTTTAATGCACTAACACGTGCTAAGGAACAAATTTAAAAACCTATTTAGAGGCTAAAAATTTCACCCATGTCATAATATTTACACATGCATAAAAATAGTGTAATCATGTGGGTACAGTGATATCGTTCCGATGTTAAACCTAACTGCAAAGTAGGTAGTCTGGGCTGTAAGTAATGCAATTTGCTTAAGTCAGATGTCGCTGCCTGTACGTAATACAGAGAATATTGTAAAGAGGTTCGAAATTTCACTGATGCCGTGAGTCGCCCATTGGCTCAATTGGTAGAGCGCTGGTACGGATAGCCAGAGGTTGCGGGTTCGAATCCCGGCATGGGTGAAATTTTTAGCCTCTAAATAGGTTTTTAAATTTGTTCCTTAGCACGTGTTAGTGCATTAAAAATAAAAATAGTGTAATGGTTAAATAGCTTAAATTATAACGAGACAGAAAAACTAATAGAGCAAGTAAAATAATATTTACACATGCATTGTATACAAACACGCACATAAATAAACACACACACGCACACCCACTTACACACACACACTCAAACACATAGTTGGCTAAGTTAATTTTCTATTTATTATTTTCGTTCGTAATATCATCTCAAACTAAAAGAGATTAATGCTATGGAAGAGCGGAGTCACCTAGTATAGGCATTGTATGCTTAAAAGGTGACTCCAATTACTATGTACCGAAAAATAATGAAGATAAAGAATAAAGATTTTGTATCATCTTAGTAAGTATGGAACAAAATGAAGAAACTATATTGTAAAACAGGGTTACAATGATGGTTACTGGCTCCCAAACTAGGATTCCCTGTGCTATGGGTAGCCAGTATGGTATTAAGCATAACATTGAGAGTACTAGCCGAACGTCGATGTCACATGTAGACTCGGTTTTTCTACAATTAATCTTGTCTCTCTTTGAAACAAATGCCATGACTAGCACAGATATGAAAATCCTGACTATACTGACCTTAGGTGAGACCTGGTTGATACCACGGATACGCATGACAAAGGCCAGCTTAGCTTCTCCGGGAACATAGTAGTTACCATTGTTGCGTGCCTGAAAGCAGAATAAATAGCGTGTACTTTATAGGTTATTTTAAGATTCAATCATGATGTATGGTACATTCGGGAAGATCTAAGATAAGTCTGATCAATGGTCAGGAGGAACCAATATTTTAATTCGTATTTCTTTATGGAATTATGGAACATTGTTATTTAATAAATTTCAGTTAGACATTTCTGCAGTTAAAAAACCAAACCAAGAGTCTGATAAGCTCCTCACATTGTAGGTAAGTCCTATCAGAACATAAGAGTGATAGTATCCAAAATTTTATTGATTCATATTTAGCAGGGGTTGCAGGCGAAGGAGGACTTTCGTACAGCTGCAAGCATGTCTCAAGTAAGATTATTTGGGGGGAGGAAGGGGTCTGAAGAAGTGACAATCTCACTTATACACTTTAAAAATATGTTGTTGAAATGAGGGAAATTTTGTCTTACGTATGAAGGAGGTGAGGTCAGAAAGATGTTAAAATCACACAGAAAATTAATGTCTTCAAAAAAGAATGTTTCCTTACTTGTCTGGCTAGCCTGATTTCATCGCGCTCCTTGATTCTGTACTCCTTAACATATGCCTCGGCCCTCTTGAAGATATCTTTCCTCTTCTTGAGTGCGGCGGAGCGCCTCTTTAGTGTGACCTGCAACAGAAATATTTTGTTAGACAGTGAATTGGCTAGATGGACAAGTGCGATTTGGTGTAGAGTTCAGTAACAATAACTTAACATCATCCATTTCAGATGAACTATGCCTTTGTAATTGAGAATCATCATTTGACAGGTAGGAAATAAATAAATAATTAAGTAGCAGTCTATTTATACAAGTGGAAATAAATAAAATATGATAAAATTCACAATAATAACATTTTAAGTATAAACTTCGGTTAGTGAACCTAATCGAAAATTCTAGAGTTTTTATTATACAACTTCTAATTTACAGAAACACATTTCCATCCAACACTATTCAGACACACTTTAAATAGTCTGTGGTAAAGTGAAAGACGTAACCAGATTATTAAAACCACCACTGAGGAGTGTTTTAGAGGCATCGTTTTTGAGACAGTTGCAAGAAGGCATTAATCTTATTTAATTGACACTACAAATCTATGCAACTACATTTGATGTTGATTTTTTTTTTCATTTCATTGAGGCTGGCAGCAAAAAAACATCAAATGACTGTAAATGTCAAAAAAAGGTCCCAACAGTATCTTCCCTGCAAGAGGCTGAACATTTTGTCAAAGAACTATTCCTCCATATTTACCTACTCCTCCATATTTACCTACTCCTCCATCAACAAAGTAAATAAACGTAATTACCGTGACACGGCGAGCACGGAGAGCATCCCTCCTCTTTCGGTGCTTGAGCACTGACTCAGGGACCGATGGCAGCTTCTTGCTGCCCTCCTTAGCCTTCACGGGCTTCTTCTCTGTAGTCGCAACCATTGTGCTAAAACATGAAATTTATTGTTGTTTGGTTGTTGTTTGAAGACTGGTTTATATCACTATGAATCTGGTAATCTAGTATTAGCAGCTTTTTTTCGTACACACTTTGGCCAACAGTTAAAGGGTCATTTCATAGAATTACAATTCACGGTTTGCTATGATTAACAAGTAGAAGCTATTGACTATGCAATGTACAATTGTCGAAGACTTGTAGGCATATGATACGTGGTTAATGAATGAGTTAATAGATTGTTAGTGTAACAGAAACAGGGGACTAACTCGTAGTTCAGACATTGTTCATAGCGAGCCCTGAGTTATACATAATATGGATGTCTCATACACACATCTTTCAATCAGTGTAATCCTCACTCTGACCGGCTAAATCTTTTTTTACATAATTGGGATTTGTCATATTTTCCTTTAAAACTAGCTAGTAGTATAGCTACGATATTGTTACTTCAGAAGAAGATGAGTGGAAATCTCTAGTCTGTTGGTAGATCTAAGAATGGTTTAGAAGAAAAATTAATTCGAAGACTTTGATTTGACGTAATCACTTCAGAAATCGACAAATTTTGAAAGGGCGAAGTACCGATGTTTGCACAGGCCTGTTTATTATAGCTTTTCGTAGTGTGAATATAAAAAAAATGCGAGGTCTAGCTGTGTCAGGTAATGCGACGGTAGAAACTTTTAGGTTATCATTACATTTCTGGCTAGATTTAGATAAACCACCATGTCAATGATGAATATTGGAGATTTATTTGCGGCGTGGTTGTAAGGGTCCTAAAGGATTGCAAAGTTGTAAGAAGAAAATATGTCATTTTATCGTTGAAACAATGAGTTGTTGAGGTAGGCATGTTTGGAGGTTATGTGAAAACAACATTTGTTTGTAGAGCAATTTCTCATCAAGGATCAGCGTTCAGATCGGAGGGATAGTATTTTGTAGAAAAGGGAATGCTCAGAGATTATCACGAAACGGGAAATAGTAAGAAACAGTCCCATGGTACGGCGGCATGCCTTCGACACAAGTCATAATTCTCACGAGCACAAATCACAAAATCCTTGGCTTATTCATAAATACTGACACTAGTAATAAACTCCTTATTCTATTATCACTCGAATTGCACCAAAATAAACGTAAAAAAATAAAATATAATCAACCTGCGGGGTAAAACTCCACGCGGCACGTGTGTCAAGTTATCAAAAGAAGGATGGGAAAATTCGACTTCCGCTAGTCGCCATTATGATTATTTATGATGATTTCTAACGTTGGCAACTCTGACAGATCTTTCGAAAACGTGAAATGTTTTGTATTTCTCTAACTTAACCAAATCTTCACAGCAGAATAATGACCTTAAAAAAGTTCTACATTGATGAAAAAACCGGTTTTTAAAACTAAAACTGAATACAACCAATGCTTCAGTTGCCTTTTCTTGATACAAAACCAAGACAAGCATTCAACACAAGATGAAAAAAATACAACTTCAGCTTGTACTATATTTTACTACTGGCAATGCAATAATTAACATCCGGTAGCGGGAGTTTTAAAAAAAATATATGCATCGCCATAGTTACGAAATCTTGTTTGTTGATTTTTGTGGAAAGGATTTGCAGAAGTCGCAGACAGATAGGGTTTTCTTACAAAGAAATTAGTCCAGATCCATTGTTAATTAAAATGGTAGACAAAAATCCGGAGTTGACTGCCCTACAGGTGGGCGAACTTGATTTATTCGTAGAAAGTATGGAGCCTTTCCGAATTGAAGGTATTGGAAATCCTGCGTAAGTATGCCCACAGCTTTCACAATTTGTGTTTCACAATTCACAACGTCTGCACCTCCGTACCACTTCGATTTTGATTCCATTACAGATGGGTAGACTGGCACATCCGACTTCAAAAATTGAACCAGCAGGCGGTTCTTGAGGCTTCTTCAATGCAGGAGGAACAAACTAAGGAAACTATGATTTCCTGTGGCAAAGTAAGGAAGGAACTCTGAGCTAGTCTAAGACATGTCTCCCGGGACCGTTCCTTTATTACCTTATTATATTAAAATACTTTTGAACTCCCCTCCACTTTAAGTAAAAAACCCTTATTTTAACCTATATGAAAAGTGGAGAAGAGTGCACTAGGTAGACTAAATGGACAGGACTCACCCAGTTGCACGGTAAGTGTCAAATTGCGACATGTTAGCACCACAACCACCACCACCACCACACGTGCCATCGTAGTACCCGGGGAGAGCCCAGTTTTGTACAATTCGAGGTAAGTTGCGTAGCAGAACCTACTTGTTAATCTGTGGTTTAATCGACTTTGCAATGTACATCGAATTGTCGTTGTAGTTCTGAAACAGGCTCCAAGTACCCAGGCGGTCTACAGATCTAGACGCACTGAACTACCCGTCATACCCGGCCCCGACCCTCAATATTGATAGACCGACTGATTGAATTGGATGCATAAAAAACTAATACTAATTGCCCCAAAGATACTAGAAGTTAGCGGTGTTATTGCAAGCAGGTTCTTGCCTCGTACACAAGTCTTCAAGCAGTAAAAATAAATTGCACATTTTCAGCTACCAGTACTCGTGCACGAAGCCATTTGCATCCAAGTGTGGCGTACTAAGATTTACTCGCAAATACTCAAGCTGGATCCTGCGCCGACCAACTCCTTCGGTATCTATATGGTGGTAAGACAAACGATCTAGATTCAGTCTGAATAAGTTTGGATTTGATTCATCCGTCACACACAGGCATATCATAGGCATAGCGCAGCATACCTAGCACGAGGTCGGCATAGCTTCCATACAAAATCTGGCATACATACCGAGATAGCGTGACGAAGTGACGAGGCAATCCCACGCTCACTTTTCAGTGCATTTGTGAAAATCTGACATCGTACCGTACGGAAGATTTCCATTCTACTCATATCAACTTGCCTTTATTTTAACAAGAGCATTTTGCGAATGGGACGCGAATAAAAGCAGGTCCTTGGGAGCAAACAGTGCTCACAGACTGAGCATCTTTAGTGTAGGTACACAGCCTCCTAATACCAGTATGTAAAAAATAAAAAATTACTCCACATCCTCTAATATTACGTAGATTTTGAAATATACATGTCCCCAAAAAATT
Organism: Yponomeuta sedellus; assembly: GCA_934045075.1. Classification (NCBI taxonomy): domain Eukaryota; kingdom Metazoa; phylum Arthropoda; class Insecta; order Lepidoptera; family Yponomeutidae; genus Yponomeuta; species Yponomeuta sedellus. Next base: position 9,548,477 of record OW203744.1, on the reverse strand, counting down.
ATGTTGAAGATATTTAAATCAGTAGGTAAGTTTTCCCAGATATCCTGCCTAAAGTTAATTGGATGTGAAACAAGAAAGTTTTGGTGTTCTATATATAGGACACCGGACTTAGGAGGATAGTGGAAAAAAGTTTTGTTGTTTTTGTACTAATATAGGTCAGATTTAATTAGACTAACCTTAAGTTAAGCCAAGTTAGAGGCCTTAGGGCGGCTTTAACACATCTGACTGTAAGACTAGCTACCTACTAGTCTTGCAAGCCTCCACCAATCAGCACTTGGCCCCCCTCGGAAGAGACCGGTGCCCTCGGTAGAGACATTATAGGTTGATGATACTATTATGGTGTTTTGCACCCAAGATAAAGAATTTAGTTTTGTCTACGAGACGTCGTCGTGCGAATATGACAAGTTGCGAACGGGACATTCTGTGACAGGTCCGAAAATTCGGTGTCTCAGCTCACCCTCCTTTCCAGCTGTACCACGAAGCTGTAGCCGTGGGTTTGCTAGAGACAGTCCTTTTTCACGAGGACGGAGCGCAGTGCATCAGCGAAGTTGTCATAGACCTGCTGGACTATTCTATGGAGCAGCTTACAGCTCTTGTGGCGCTCATCAAGTGAGTTCCTAGTTCAAGTTCGTTTATTGCTTCATGTGGTACAGAATAGGTCATTACATATGTAATGGTCCGCAACATGAGCCCGGTAAGGGCACTGCAATGTTACATAAATAGCTTACGTATTAGAAAAGTAAGTACTTAATTATTTTATATTAATATTTCTGAAAAAGAATAAGAGTGTCATACTTATATATTTAATACAATTAGTTTAGACACTGTTACTTATACCTCTTTAATACTAAAAGGCTAACTTAAAACTATACAACACTATCTACCTATCTACCAATAGATAAGTATCTATCTACCCTCAATTGCTCTAAGCAATAAGGCTGCCAATTGTACTGTATCTTCGTAATTATTTATGTTTGTTTTTTTCCTGATGTACAAAAAAGAAATTTTTTATCTGATCTTATCTTACCCCTCAAGCATTGGCGTATTTAGGGGTGGGACGGGGGATAGGAATTCTAGAGGTGAAAAAAACTAGATTTATTTTGTAGGAACTTCGCGTTTCATTATGCATGCTGTGCACTTCGCGTGCGTTTTGTTAAAATGAGAGACACCCAGGGCAATTAGTGTTCTTATAAATTAATATTACCGCCTCAGAATATTACTCTATGGTCACAAAACAAAACTTCCACGGTACTTCCCACGTACTTCCTCTGGTCTACATGGGTACGGTCGACTTGACATCAGCTTCATCAAAGCACCCTAACGCCTCGAAAATAAAGTCTATTTATTCTATTTTTCTGGTTGTGCAATAAAGTGTTCTCTATCTATCCATCCATCCATCCGTCCGTCCGTCCGTCAGTCCGTCCGTCCGTCCATCCATCTATCTATCTATCTATTTCCGTTTACCCAGCCAGGACTACCTGAAGCCGCAGTCGGCGCGCGGGCAAGTCTGCGAGGACGTGCTCGAAGAGCTGGATAGGCAGAAGAAGGATCTACAGTTTGATATCAGTATGCGATGCATCTCTATTGTACGGTAAGATTAAGTGGAAGTTATATTATTACGTTTTTAAACTCTTTATTGTACCAGTAAAGATTGTACACTTAGCGGGCTTATACTAAATAGTAGGTACCTATGTTATTCTAGCCAACCAAGTGTTTTGTTAAGTAATCTTAATAATTATAAGTACTATTTTTATTTTTAATGCACTAACCCGTGCTAAGGACAATTTTAAAAACCTATTTAGAGGCTGAAAATTCCACCCATGCCGGGACACGAACCCGCGACCTCTGGGTATCGGTGCCAGCGCTCTTTCCAACTGAGCTAATGGGCGACTCACCGGCATCAGTGAAATTTCGAACCTCATTACAATATTCTCTGTATTACGTACAGGCAGCGACATCTGGCTGAAGTAATTGCATCACTTGCTTAATAATGCAGCCTACATACATACGTCCCACTGTAGGACATAGCCCTTCTCTCTGAGAGAGAATGGGCCTGCGAGCTCACCACGGATTGGCAATTTCAAGCCCTGAGGTATGTGAATACCTCTACTACCGCTCGTACTCGAGCAGTTTAGCGACTATCGTAGCTATCGGTATCGTCCAGTGTCCAGTCGACGACATTCGGATAGGTGCAAATCTTATGGGGTCTACGGTCGTATCATATCTAATCAGTAAACTGCCTCTCCCACCCAGATACTTAGCGGAGCACATGGAAGTGGCCGGCGTTGGTGCATCGATAGCGACCTGCCTTTATAGAACACACGATGCGCCTTCGCTGCTGGCTCACTTGCTGCAGGCAGAGCCGTGGCGAAGAGTCAGCGAGTCGGGAGACGTGCAGTTTTTCAACTGTGAGTACTTGTGCAGCCAACACCAATACAAGCAGCCTTGATACATCCCACTAAAGAGCAATTGGATTCGGGGTGGGAGTATGGACGCGATCACCACGCGCGCCAACAACGGATTGGCCATTTTAAACGCTGAGGTATGTGAATATCTGTACGAGCAGAGGAGAACGCGGGAAACCCTCCCTCTGTCGCACAGCAAATGTTGTATCTTGGACAGGCACTCTGGTTTCATCACGATGATTTTCTTCCAACCAATTAACGCAATGGGATGTTATAGTCCGGCGTGCCCCCTGCAGAGTCCACTGTGAGGCCTGCTGGAGCCGCGACTGCAGCACCAATAATTTTTGCGAGAGCTGGGGTCAGTTGACTATGACAGACTTGGGGGTCTTTGAGCCTACATAACCTATAGTGTCACTCTCCGTATAGAGTTTGGTTTGAGCTATCTAATGCTATGGCTGTCAATCGCTGGGTGCAACCTACCGAGGTGACGCTGCAGCTGCATTCGCAGCTGTGTACCTACGCAGTTCTGCCGCTGGAGGCTCGTCTTCCGCAATACTTAGGCTTGCGGGAGCAACAACCAGCTCTGTCTCAGAAGAGTGATCTTCTGAACCTATTAACTAAAGTGTTAGATAGATATATACATAGATAAATCATTTATTCACATAAGACACACATACGTATAAATGATATAGGTAGCAACGGAATGATACACAAAGTGTTACACTCGTGATACCGTGTAATGTTTCCTCTCTGTAAAGTTAAATAAAACGCCAAGTGGCAATCGGGCGTTGTCTTGCAATCGAAGAGACCCGTGCCCCGGCAGTGGCGACATAAAAGGGTTGATATCGATCGAGATCGAATCGTGTGTTGGGTGCCTCCTGCGGAAGAAAAGGTGCAGCTGCACCTGATCAGAGTGCAAAGGGCCAACTGCAACACTGGATCCATGACTGCCGGAATAGGAGCCTCAAAACAGCGCATCCTACTCTATAAGCCATCTATTCTACGCGCTCGTGGAGTAGTGGAACCGAGTGATTGGAATCAATCAAGCGCGGTCAGGTGCTGGATGGGTTGACCACCCTGTGATTACCGCTAGTGGCATTTTTCCGAGCGCTACGTGCTTCGCAAGCCCCGTTAAGCCATTGGTACCGGCTGTTATGGAAGGGCAGTCGTTAAGGCATGTCGGAGGCTTTATGGGTGGCATGGTAACTTCTGACTGTAAGGCCCGCCACTGTCTTACAAACCTCCACCAAACCGGACCTAACCCACGTGGTGGAATACCTAGAGCCTAACCTTCCTGCGGTGCAGGAAGAGACTCATGCCCCGGTAGTAGGGACATACAAAGGGTTGATATCAAGCCATCTAATTCCATATGACAGTCGGGCGTTGGGCGCCTCCTGCAGAAGAGGAGGCGGGGCAGATGCACCGCAGCGAGGCGCAGCTGTGGCTATGTCTGCGCCAGCTACTGTTGGAGCCGCGACTGCCACATCACTATACAGTTGACGATACGCGCCGCGGCATATTCTGCAGGGTGAGTGGCTTGGGAGAAGCTTTGCAGTCGCATGTGTTGTGGGTGACGCTAAAAGGGGGCCAAATGAGTACTAAATGATTTGACAATTAGGCTAGCATTCATTGCTGACGCGTTTCTGGTGGGACGAAGGATCGCAGTGTTTTTAGAATCTAAAAACCAGCTGCTAAATTCGCGTATTTTTTGAAATTTCCATATTTTTTTCTAAGGAAAAGAAAGATGCAACTTATATCGTAATCTGGTTTACCCTACGAATATTTGTACCTAACTATAACTGGATTTACATACATTTCCCTGCAGCTTCAAGCCAAGCTAACGGACCCGATCCTGGATCAAGTGCCGCCCCTGGGCGAGCTGAAAGCGTTCCTCTGCCACTTAGCAGTGGGAGATTACTCCGGGCTTCAGAACCGCGGCGGCAATGGAGTCAAAAATCCGGGCTGCACGCTTATCGAGATCGTACCGCAGGTGAGGTACCTATTCCAGAGTAGAACTGTAAGCATTTTATGGTTACTAGTAGAAAATGGTGATTAGTGGCGTATTGCTACGTGCAAACGTTTTGGCGACATTCCGCGCGTCCACTCCAGATACCTATTCTTTGTGGCCGACCTGAGTGAAGACTTGCAACGGGCCTATAGTTTCGTTGTTAAATCCTAAGTACTAATATTATAAACGCGAAAGTTTGTAAGTATGGATGGATGTTTGTTACTCTTCGACGTAAAAACTACTGAATGGATTTTAATCAAACTTTACAATAATATAGCTTATACGTCAGATTAGCACATAGGCTACATTTTATAAAGATATTGTATGAATTGTCAAAAATATGACGATAAGTGTCAAGTAGGAAAAATTCTACCCGATAATCCTGCGCAGACGGGAGTTGCGGGCACCAGCTAATAAAATTATATTTTGGCTGTTATTTGGCTATTTCGCAGTCTTGCAATGTAGCATACAACGTCATCCTAATGGTGTGAGCGGCACAAAGTGTAAAGCAACTCTCGCGAAGGAGAAAAGTTGCATGAGTCATACCTACAATTCAAATGCGATTGGTTAGTAGACTACCAATAGAAGAAGAAAAAAATATTATAAAAAACGCCACCATAACAAAAACAAAACAAAACCAAAAATAAAAAACATACAAAAACAATAAATGGCTGCTGACTCAGCAGTCTGCTGATGGGCAAAGCCTTCAGCGCTGATTTTTAGTCAGTGCCAAGAGATACCCCGCGAGCGTCGCAGACCGCGGTTTATAAATTGTTTCAATGAAACACAGTATGTACCTACTTACTTTATGTACGACCTCTGTGGCGTAGCCGTAGCGCGTCTGCCTACCATGCAAGAGGTCCCGGGTTCGAATCCTGGCTGGGGACAAAAAAATAGCCCAGGTCTTGGATGTTACATGTTTGTGATGTCGTTGTTTCTAGTTGCCACTATACAGGGTATCCTAGTGTGGGGCCAGAAGCAATGTTTGTCTTGTATGTAAATGTTATAACCTGAGCTTGGCACTTCGGCAGATAAAAGCAGCATACCTTAAGCAGATCCACAAGCGCACGAAAGCGATAGCAAAGACTCAGCTGCAGCACTTCCGAATGGACGGCTCTGACGCGTCCCGTGACATGGCGCGTAGGCTGCTCGAGTCTTACACTAGCGATGCAGGTATATACAGCGCAGTAACTCTAGTCAGGATATAATTAACAACTTCCCTGTCATAGAGTCGTATATGACTCAGAGGAATGTTCGAACAAGTTCATGGGTCACATTTGACTCATTTTTATAACATCTTCGGACATGCAACTATCTAACTGTGGACGTGGGGAATTGGAATTGAATTATCTTGGACAGGGAAGTAAGTAGCCTGAATTAATACCGCGGGGATTGGCGATCGGCGCTACCTTTTTCGGTTCATGAGGTCCAATCCATCAGCTCATAATTCGACCACTGCTGGGCGTAGGCTTCACCCAGAGCATAACACTACGTTCTGTTGTCAACCTTCCTAATCAGCCGCTCTACCAGCCTAAGACAGAGCGTAAACTTAGTCATAGGTCCCCGTTGTCATTATACATTCTTCGGCTAAGTGAATCATGAGTTTTGGCTATAAGGCACGTCAACGAAGCCATGACCTTACCAAAAATCTCATTTAATATAATCCTTATTCCTTCGCAGCGCTGGCAATGGACGGCGGTGGCGCCAAATGTGCAAAGTGCGGCGATAAAGCGAGCAAGAAGTGCTCGCGATGTAAGACTGAGTGGTACTGTGGGAGGTACGTACACATAAAAGAGCTGCTAGCATTCCTGGGGTGGAGTGGCAAGAATGGATGAACCTTCCAAACACGCAAAATAGGCTCACCAGTAGGAGTCTCAATCAATACACAAATACAATAATTATTGTTTGTGTAATTTATACTTTATGTAAAAGGGAAGGTCTGGTAAGGGACGTCCCAGGCGGACATACATCGACCAAATAGGGGATGTATTAGCAAAGGGGAAGATAAAAAGTACCCGGAACCGGCGTGCGCGCATGCAACGGCTTATGAACGTTGATGAAGCGAAGGTGATGTCAGGATCGTGGTAAGTGGCAGTACCTGTTCTCTGCGTACCCCTCTGGGATACAGGCGTGAGGTTATGTATGTATGGAGGTATGTTAAAATTAAATAGCCTTTTTGTCAGCATTCAGGAAGCTAGTTCGGGCTACGAATCTATTGGGTCAGCAAGTCGTTGAATAAATCACACTTTACTCTATCACCACACACCACAGCACATCACTCAATTATAAAGGCGAAAATTTGTGAGTGTGTATGTTTGTTACTTCTTCACGTCTAAACGGCTGAAGCAATTTTAATAAAATTTAGTATGGAGTTAGCTGACACGCTGGATTAACACAAAGGCTACATTTTACTGTGGCAAAATATCTTATTCCCATCGATAAACCGCGGGGCTAACCCGCTACAGCTAGTAATACATAACACTCACCCAAGATTCACAATTCGTTCTTTTCAGAGAATGCCAGGTCCAACAATGGCCGAAGCACAAGGAACTTTGCGACCAACTGCACAACCTGTGCATCTAACTAGAGTGCAGCCTGCTTTGAAATGCTGTTTCATTTGTAATGTATTTTTAACCACAGTGATTGGAGCACTATTCCATTTCTTGTAAAATGTAAACTTTGTCCTTTTTTCATGCAAACATGGCTGAACAAGGCTCTACAAATTACTCTATCTTTACTAGCTGACTTCGCATACGATGTTTTGCCATATTTTAGCCTACAACCTATTATGATTATATTAATGAGGAGCCGTCATGAAACAATGAATTTAATGTGTTTTTTTACAGTGTGCTATTTTGATTACCTACTACTTGTGTTATCAAGAACAATATTATTAGGTTAATGACTATTTGTGCTTTAGTCCATTGACCCAAGATTTAGTACATACCTTGATTAAATTTAACAAAAAAAAAATTATGGATAGTGTAAAGCATTTCTTACTGTTGTCATTGAATTTGAAGCTGTTGTTAAATGTTAATTCACGAAAAATACAACGGCTTACTTTAGTTCATCTCAATAATGTTACGTCTAACTTATTCTTTACAGAAATAAAAGCGCAACTTGCGGTTTTTTTGGGTTTTTTATTTGTAACACTTAGAAGTAAGACCTAGGAATTAGCTCGATGACTTGAGGTAGTCTTTGAGCACGTCCAGCGCTGGCGTCTCCTCTCCGAAGTCCTGCAAAAATAGAGAGGATCGTGCTAATTTTTGTCACACGTCATTAGTACAATTTCACAGCACACGCGAAATCGGACGGTTCACGTGGATTAATGGAATTTCTATTCTATTGACTGACGTGAAAATTAATCACTTAATTCAACCACAAGTCAATTAATAGAATAAATATTCCATTAATTGTTTGACTTTTCCTTCATTCTGTAAAAAAAACACTCTTTGCCCATGGTACGGTTCTGTTGTCCGGTCAACCGGACCACGGAGAAAAAATATTTTCTGTAGTTATCCAACGAAAAATTTATAAACCCAGTGTGACCATTCTGAAAAATAATATTTTACGTGGTAATGATACAGAATTCACTATGCATTCAATATTTGTTGGGATGATTTTTGTTATAAGTGACAGACAAAAATTAAAGTCGGATCTCGCCTTTAATCAATGAGAGCACATGACATCAGCTTTTTCGAGCTGTAAGACTCGCCCGCCCGCCCGAATCCGGTCAAGTTCGTTTTTTTTTTGTTCAATGCTGAAGATCGCCTATCTAAGCAGTAAGGTAGCGCGTAACAGATATTCTGGAATGTTTGTAATATTTGTAAAAATGAATTATAATGCGGAAGTAGAGACACAAATAAACAAAAAGGAATTAACCTCTCTAATTTTGAAGAGATAATCTGTTTGATACAAGCAAGAAACTTTTCCGAATGGCGTGGCGCACCTGAGCTCTGTAGTACATCTGACACAAGGCAACAATCAACAGCCTGGTTTAGACAAGCTTCCTTGCAAGCAACCTTGTCTGACAAAGAAGTTTTGCATCAACTTCCTAGATTGTTGAGGTAGATAGTTTCTTTTATCAGCATCTTTGTTAGTGTGATAGGAAAGTTGTCTACGCACATGGCGTGACACCATAGGGCACACGTATTTTGTATAGCGCTGGTTTATTTAAACCTCAACTGTCATAGAACAGATGGGTTGTGCTTGGCGCATCACTTGGTAATTTTCTAAGGTCTTCAGATTCTCCTCCTATATTTGATTTTGACTTTATCCTAACGTGGCTTCATTATAGTAAAGCACCGCGCCGCGGTAGTTGCCAAGTATGAGAACAAACCTCAAACAGAACTTTGTTTTTGTAAGACTACATACACAATACTCACGCAAAAGACTAGGTAGCATCTAAAAATTGCGAATAGATCAATTCAATTCTGCTTTATGGTCTCACTGCACTGATTGTCCAGTACAATTTCGCCAATGTCACTAGTTAGACAAGACTATAGCCAATCGAGTACAGAATTATTATTGTAGTCCTAAATTCTATGTTATTATAGCAGCTATAATCTACATATTATTCATGTTAATTGAGACACCATCTTAAGCAGCTGGCTTGGCTTAATTAAATCAATAATTCTTGATATTAAAGAGCTTTTGCATGAGGAATGAGTATGGATTAGACTAGATAGATTCTGAGTAGGAGAGAAGTTGGTAGTAGTAGGAATGACTTACAGATTGGACTATTCTAACCTAAATAAAAATCAGTGTACTGACCTTGATGACAACGCATGAGCAGCCAACAATCTTCCTGGCCTTGCCGTCTTTGTCGATCTTGCAGAGACCGGCCCACTCACCCAGCTTCTTGTTGTTGTCCACCTGGGGAATGATCATTGAGTTAGTCAGACTTGCTTATGATAATATATTTTGTTTCCTAAGTTGTATGATAGATTTAATTTATTTAATAAAAAATTTGTTCAGGATTTAATACCTTAAAAAAGTAGATACAATTTGCTACTTTTTTGAGGTACACTTTTTTATTTTTTATCTCATTATAATAAGGCAAGAAGTATTATTAAGTCAACAGAGGATTATTTCACACCAGTATAAGAATCAGACCGGGAGCTTTAGAATTAAGCGAGTTATGTTCGATAGATATTTTGCATTTTGAATAAATAGGTTCCAGTATCTATGAAATTGAAGTCCAAATGGTGCAGTCCGCCATAGGAGCTCCCGATTCAACACACCCTCAAATATTGCCATTTCGCACACACCAGTGAGGAAATCTCATGACGTGTGAAAGAATAGTTGTACTAATGATTCAGGGACCATAGACAAAGTGCATTTCTATAACATATATTTGTAATTATACTATTTTTATTTTTAATGCACTAACCCGTGCTAAGGACAAATTTAAAATATAATTTTTTACAAATATATTTAAAAACCTATTTAGAGGCTAAAAATTTCACCCATGCCGGGATTTGAACCTGCAACCTCTGGCTATCCGTGCCAGAGGTTGCGGGTTCAAATCCCGGCATGGGTGAAATTTTTAGCCTCTAAATAGGTTTTTAAATATATTTGTAAAAAAATATATTTTAGATGAAGAATATTAGGTGGATTTTCCTATGGGCCAATTAGAGAAGGCGTGGTTTTATCTGACATATTATGAATAGGTCTCTTACATTAGAGTAATCTCACCTTGACTAGGGGGATCTGGTGCTCATTGCAGAGGGCCTGTACAAGCTTCTTATATGCAGCTTCATCACAGTTCTCAGCTAGGACACAAAGGACAGCTTGCCTCCTGGAAACACACGAAAATTACTTTTGTTAGAGGAATGTATCGTGACTTCTGAAAGAAGCTTAGTATCTATTAGATCAGTGTTCCACAAACACGTTCAAGATACACCTACGAAATTTGTAAATTTCATAGGTATACTTTTTTTTTAATTACGCTTTATATTATTGCAAAAATTCAATTTTCTTTCTAACTTGTTTTAAAAAATTGACACTGAAAATTCCCAATAAAACTCCTAGATCATTTTAGATCTGTAAAAACATGTTTGAAGATTGCATTTCCTCTAAAAAGGTTATTTTTTAACAAAAACCTAATCATTCTTTCTAGGCACACCTTCTGGGGCATTATTCTGTAAGTGTCCACTGAGTTGAGTGACGTTGATTTTTACTTTTTTTAAGCTACTCCGGCTGTCAAATGCATACATTTTGTGACACTTAGGAGTCGTCTAAACGCTTCACTCGATAGAGTGGAGTGCTACATAATAGGAGGGCTGATGTTTGCGGTGCCGCAGTATGCACTTTGCGGAACACTGTATTAGAGGATGCAAACGTCTAGTTACTTAATTTACTGTATGATTCTCAATTAAGACTTTTTAAATTACTCGATTTATAACATATTGAAACTTTAGTCACTGTAGGATTAGAAACTTTCGTAAGTAATATTAGGAATCCTGTTATGTACCATCATTCTACTTAGTTACAATCAGACTCAGAGGACGAACTTGACCTGGCTTAGATTCAGATTGACCACTACTGCCAATTTTGTTAGCCCTGACCAAAGTGCTATCACTGACCTATTATACTAACTTGAAAGTCTGTCACTAAAGAAATATTTTACTAACACTAACTCTCTCTCTTTCCTTCTATCTCGCTATAAGATAGAAGGCTAAGGCCTTATCATGTTTATGTAGCACAATTGGGAGGCCACAGCACCGTCGCAGCAAACACTGTGGTACTATGTATGTGCAATAATATCGGCAGCAGAAGATATCCACTCTGACTGTAGATCAGAGCTGATATTTCCACCTGGTCTATAGCTAGAACAGCCACAGGCAAGGTGAATGTTAGGGTAGACTCCTGCTGCCTACGACTAAAAGTAATTGAGTAATGCAAGCCGAGTTTGGTTTTACTTAACTATCCAGAATAAAGAAGACCATTAGTTTGATTTGAATAGTAAAACAACACAAGATATCAATGAAATATTGACCGAATAAAAAAGGAAAAATATTGTAACAAAGTGCAAGATATCAATGAAACATTGACAGGGCAGGAAAAATTAATAACGTCCTAAAGTAACATGAGACATAACAAATCAACATACAGCCTTTTCATCTTATAACAACTATGAAACTAGACCTGTAACATACTTGTCAAGAGCCTTGGCAGCTTCGTGCAGTCCATGGACAAGACCACCATGGATAAGGGCAGTCTTCAGCACCTCCTGAAGGGCTGTGTTCACGTCCATCGCACCTCCGCTTAGCACGGGGTTCACCGGTACTTCACTGAAAGCAAAATTAAAGGTAGGTAACATTATGTTGTATTTTACGACTGTTTGGCATATTATGGATATTTATGGCACTTGACGGTGGAGTAAGGAAGGTTAATTAGCTGGGTTAATTGAGGGGTTGAATTAAGTTTATAGCGATTAGAACTTTGAAATAACCCCAAAAGAGAGGTGGTGTTTAGGTTATGTTGATAGTACGTTTATGGAGAAAAGCTTAGGTTTAGTCGAAAGGATAGTATCGGGAATGTATAAGTGGGTATGAAAGCAAGTGACTGAGACAAGGTTTCAGTAGAAATAAAAGTGATAGCGACCAAAACAATGGTACTTACACTTCGACTTCAGCCATGGTTTCTCAAGTATTAGCGATCTGAAATATGAAACACAAACGATAGAATAATTTGAGGGCATCCTTAAGGAGTATACACATTCACTAAAAACTGAAAGATCACGAAAATATCATCGGATTTACAAAAATACCGCACTACAACGATTGACACTTTACCTTGCGAACCGGAAAAAGAGTCAAAACCGCCCTCTGTCTGCCTGTCAAAAAAACAACATCTTTGTTTTTAATTTTTATATGTTGCAACACCACTGGATCGCACAGATTAAAAAACTGGATCCACAGACTACCTACAGAAGCGAACCATTTTTCAAATTTGCGATTTCCTCTCAGGGTTTCTGTCTTCACCTGTAGTCTTCGCTTTTTCACCTGTGCTTGTGCAGAAGCTCAGAAAGTGATGCACTGTATTATATATATTTAGCACTGCACGACGTTGAACTTAGTTCGAAGGGTACTGGCTTACAAAAATAACAATATAACGTCAATTTAAAACAAAAGAGAACCAATCGGTGACAACATCTAATTTCATTTTAATTTTTTATCAAATTTTTAATTTTCTTATTTATTTTGTAACCTTTCAGCAGTGAAATCACCGTGTTTGAACTTATAATTGTGTTAACTGCGCTGTTATTTTAAACTTATTAGCTGTAGAAAACAGAATTATGTTGAATCAGATGATCTGGGCGTCATTGTTACATCAATGATGGCACGCAACAACGAGATACTGTACATCTCGGAGTATCTCAAAGATGTGTTATATTTTGCCATCGTAAAGCCAGGAAAGACGTTGAAAAACACCTGTGATACACATTATTTTACAATAGATAACGATTTAGTTTATGAAAACTACTATTCTGACTTTGGGCCTTTGAACCTTGGTTGTGTTTACCAATACTGTAAATTATTGAATGAAAAATTCAAACAGTTTCTGCACAAACAAACTATTGTCCACTACACTTCAGCAGATCCCAAAAAGAAAGCCAACGCAGCTTTCCTATTAGGATGTTTTGGTGTGCTTTATTTGAGTTTGCCATCAAGGGATGCTTTGAAGCCACTTCTAGCTCATGGACAAAACTATAGGTGAGAGATAAAATTGTTTCTAAAATTGTTAATTATTCCTATTAGATGTTTTTCAAACTTTATCTGTTTACCACTATCGAATATTTTTGTAGACCATTTCAAGACGCAACGCAAGGTGACTCAATTTACACAATTAATATAATAGACTGTTTGCAAGCCATAAAGAAAGCACGAGAGTTGGGCTTATTTAATTTTCAAGACTTTAATTTTGAAGAATATGACAGATTGGACAAAATACAGGGAGGCGATTTAAACTGGATTGTGCCTGGTAATTAAAGCAATATAAAAATATAAAACCAAAAACATTATTATATAAATCACTAAATATATAAGGATGTTAATTACGATGTTAATTACCAATGCAGGTAAATTTCTCGCCTTCATTGGACCAGTGGATTACAGTGTATCATTGTACCACCCGCCCGAGATGTACATTGATTATTTTAAGGAAAATAATGTAAAGTTGGTAATACGATTGAACAAAAGACTATACGACGGAAATGTGTGAGTGGACGTTCACCTTGTTCATAGTACCTAATTGTAGTTAATTACTATTATTTGACTCTAACCAATTTTGTCCATAATTATATCTATACTACTCGAAAACCTTTTCATAGTATCTAATGCAAAGTTTTTAAACTTTGCAATGTTGTGTTTTGTAGATTTCGAAATTCAGGTATAGAACACGTTGATCTATTTTTTCCTGATGGTTCATGTCCACCACGACACATATTGTTCAAGTTTCTTCAGATTAGTGAAGAGGTGAAAGGCGCCATTGCTGTTCATTGCAAGGTTATGAGTTTTTTAGTTTACATTGTTTAATTTGTACGAGGTATTTTTTTTCGATCATTTGGATGTGAAACTTGTTCAGGCAGGTCTTGGGCGCACTGGGTCGCTAATAGGCTGCTACTTAATAAAACACTATCGCATGACAGCGCATGAAGCAATTGGATGGATGAGAATTTGCCGACCTGGCTCAGTAATCGGGCATCAACAAGTTGGTATCTAGGTTATATTTTTTTTCTAAATAGACTACTCTCCAACGAGGTAAACTAAAGACGCTTCTGTTTCATTAAGGGATGGTTAACCCAACTGGAGCCATGGCTGCTAAAACAAGGAAACATATATAGGTAAATAAATTATTGTAATAACATTGTAATTTGACTGCAGCTAACTTTAATAAAGTTTTGGACAGGAAACGCATATATCAGGATATGGACAGACTTCCATGTCACGAGTTTGGAATCTATTCGGTAGCTGAAAAGTCCTTGCAAGCAAAACCAGTGGTGTACAGTCAGTCACCGCCATTGTCACCACCTACCTTGAGAAGACATGGCCGATCGGAAAGTAAATCACCGCCAGTAATTCGACCACAGGCTTCAAAAGTGAGAGAAGGTAAGGTGCTCCATATTTTATCAATATTTGTTAGCAAAACAGTGTTATTTTATATCGACAATTATTGTAATACTGAATCATACCTAAAACGTAAAAAAAAAACTGATTTAAGTACCTACTATTTATTGATGTAAGTGATTGATTTACTATAGCACTGTTTGTGCTCCTATTTTGATTCATAATAATCTGCATTTGTGTAACGCACCGCCAACGAAAAGTATCTAAAAATAAAAGGTACCAATGAACAGTGTTATTCTAAATCGATAAGTCATAACATTGCATAGCATTTCTGTTCAAACAAATAAACGTCATAAAATGTTGCCCAGATACAATCACAGAAGATTTACCTGGAACGGCCTCCTTTACCTCAGGAAGCCGTAGTTTTGATGCAGAATTCGAGGATCAATCACAAGAGCAACCACGAATTTTGAAATTGCTTTTTAGTTGGTCAACTGTTGTCAACTGTTACAGAAATGTTTATGATTTTTTATGGTGGTGGTTGGCTGTGCGTTCCACGAAACATACTTCAAAGAAATATCAAACATCTGCATGTTGTATTTTTTTTGATACGGTCAGTATGGTTTTAATAATACAATGAACAGGGTCTATAAATTGTAAGATTGTATTTAACCTTTTCATTTTCGAGGCAGCTCTTCACAAGATCTCGGACCATGAATCAACTGATAGGAGACTGAACACCTCCAAAAACTCACTTCCTCATTCGCTTAATAAAGGGTAAGAAACTACGTAGACGAATTAGTTATATGTAATTGTATTATACATAAATAAAAATACAATTACACAAAATAATTAGATTTTTTTTAATTATCACATCGTGTCATCGTACTGGTGAAAAAACCAACATCGAAATCTTGCGTCTATACTTGCACATAAAACACAAAACACGTGTTGATACAGGATTTTTATGAAACTTGTAATAACGTAGCAGACTCATAATGTAGCGGTTGAAGCCTCTTTGCGTCTAGCGCATTTAAGTTACTTTCATGATATGTTTATTGGTGGACAGCGGTGGTAGCTCAGTGGGTAGAACCATAGACTGGCAAGCGAGAGCCCCAGGTTCGATCCCGAGTGCGGGCATGTACCAATGACTTTGTTTAATTTCAAAGTTACGTACATTTGCGAATTTGCAGTCGCAATACCACACGCTAACGGTGAAGGAAAACATCGTGAGGAAACCCGCGGCTTGGTTGGCTCCGCACGTATTGACTAGTCTTTCCTGTGGGCTAGGCCGACTAAGCTGTCAGGATGGTATAGGTGCTGGGCAAGGCTACACCATCTATAAAACCATGACCCAGGCACTACAGCGTCGGAGTGGTCCCTTCACCCATCTAGTGTGAGTGAAGATACCACTGGACGCTGTATAAATCATCTCATTAAGTAGATGCAAAAAGGCCAATATTATTATTATTATTGGTAGTAAAAACATCATCCACTTGGATAGAGACTGCCATTCCTGTGAATTAATCCAGTTAAAATTTGTACATTATGGGCGTTTGGAAAACTTAATTCTTTTAAATATATAAAAAAATAATTGATGTTCCTTAGTTTTGATAAACCGCGAGAACGGCCAGAGGGGCCGATAATTTTGTTTTATTTAGACATTTTCAAAAAAAAGTATATTATTGAGAGGAAAGAAAAGAATAATAGGATGAAAGTGATGTGAATTTCAACGGGTCAGTTTTCCCATTTATAAATAAGTTGGAGCTTCTGAGAGGTCACTTACTATCTATTTTAAGCATAGATAAAAAAAACCCTAAATGATTAAACTTATCTTTACCTACTCATAACTACTAACACATTTTTAGAGATCTTGGTGATAAAAAGCCAAGCTCTACTCAAGTTCGAAGAGGTAGTAGTGGAGCTGGAGAACCTCGGAATGCTCGAACTCTAAGTTCAACCAGTCCTTGTAGGACACCTGGAAACTCAATGAGAAGCACCACTGTGAGTTAAACCTTGTAAGGTTTGAACAGTTGTACTTATTATTTACAAGCATTCAATGTTAACGTTTCCCATAATCCGTTACCCTAATTGCGTTCTCGAAATATTTTGATTTATTTTTTTAGGAAGCAAACAGTACATGCATTTCTGGATTCCATCCGATGCCACCATTTCGCCCAGCTCAATCCCCTATCATTAGAAATATGAACGATGCCCGGGTGAGTTGAAATTAGTGATGAAAGCCTTTTAAGCGAAGATCACCTCAAATTTTACGCCTCTCAACTAAATGCCGGAGGTCATGGGTTCGATTCTCACTGTGGACCGCCTTAAATTTGTACAAATGGCCCCCAGTCTGTGCAGATTTCCAAGTTTGTGATGTCCATGTTTGATTGCCATAAGCTCTGTGTTATGGTAACTAGACGTGGACATCACATCCTAGTTTGTGACCAGGACAAGTAATTGTATTGTGTGGAAGTTATTATTATTTTAATCTATAGACCCTGGACTTTTTAACTTGGTTACTTATTTTACGGACTCATACTTCAGTCGAAAAGTGTTGTCTTTTGGCCCGTTTTTATATTCAAAATCTGCCGGAGGCCCTCACGGAGGCACGCCACTCCTTTTTGTCTTCGGCGGTTCTAATTCAGCCGCAAGCAGCAATCTGCCTCAAATAGTCAGTCTAGCGAGAATACAAACATTATGCATGGACAGATATCTATAACAGTAAAAATGCGGTAATAAATAATTATGGTAGGCAAAAGGGAAACGGTATAGTTATTAATAATATAAATTAATTCTCTCCTTCAAGGAGAAAATAATTTAAAAAATAGACTGACTCTAAACACGATTTCTCTAAAGCTCTTCTTAGAGTCAGTCTATTTTAATCTGTCTTGACGTTTTTAATAATTATCTTCATTATTCTGACCTTTTAGACGGCGTTTTGTGGAGTATTTAATGCATTATGTTTTTATAAATAAGTCCGAAAAAGATTGTGTATGTAGGTAATGAGCCCAGAAAAGCTTAAATAAAAATAAATGTGAATGTAAAGTGTGCTCCCGGTGTGAGGAGTGTGTATGTATGCGTGCAAGTATAATTGTGTGTTTATATTTTTGGGATGGACTGTTGGACAGCCGTATGGAAAGCCTCAAAAACAAATAAAGGCTTAAAAAGCTAAACAATTTTGAGGCTTTCATAAATAGGTGAAGTACACAACAAACTTCAAAATGTGACTAAATACCAGCTTAACACGATTTTCTTTACAGAATTTCCTCATGAGAAATGGCATGTACGAAGAAGAAAAAATTAAAAAGCCTATTAACTCGTTCATCACTGTGACACCACAGTATTCAAATCACGCTTCTAATATAATACCTAAACCACCAGTAAAAACTAGTGTAAATACTCCATCAGTGTACAGCGCCGGTAAGAATAACGTATTAAATTTTCGGACTTGGATTTCAAATCTTACCTAATGGAAATAAAATCATTCAATGTTGCAGCACAACAAAGTTTGCAAAAGCCAAGAGGTGCTCAGCCAACACGGCGTCGACTTGGACGCAGTCCAAGTCCACCTTCAGTGCGCGTCATTGGAGAGCGATCTCGAGCAACGAACACGCCTCCTGCCTATGCTGCTCCAGGCAATCACCCCGAGATGCACTCCCCTATACTCGGGAAACGCAACACGCTTAAAGAAGCTGTTTCAGGATTGCGTAAGTTAATCTTAAGTGACCATTATCAACCATTAACTTAAATTTGTGGGAAACCACAGCGAGGTTTCACAGTTTCTGTTCGTTCTTGCTAATCTCCACTAACTCCTCAGCAACCGTTCCACTTGAGACACAATAAGTAACAAACCCTGGTCTCCTACCCTTTCGAGATGCAGGCGTGAGTTTATTTGGGTAAAGAAAGTAAATATAGGGTAAAACGTTAGAGATGTTACACTTTTTTTGTCCACTCGTTTGTCTAAAGTTACCCTTCTTCTGTAACTTTCTGCTTTCTTTGCTTGAGTAATTGACTCGTCTTGCTTATCTTTTGTATTGCGCCTCTTTGCTTAAAGTCATCCATCGAAAAAAACGTTACTGGCAATATTACAAAACTTTCTAATCTATGGCAGAAGCTGTCATCTGTCTGTCAACACAACAAATGTCAAAAAAGCACAAAAAAAGTCTAACCTTATAACTCGCTGAAGTGTTTATTGAAATATAATTTTCTTAAAATAAGTACGATGTGATCTAGATGAGATCCTTTTTAAATTAACAAAAACAACTAACGCCACTTGAGATGGGTGCTTTAGTTTCGCGAGCTCTAAGACCGATAAAGTCCTTCAACATCGAAAACCGAGCTCATCGTGTGATTTCAAAAGAAAAACCTACGCCGGCGCCTAAATACAGTGCTAACCTAGAGGATCTACGGCGTGCCTTAGAAGCGGAACCAGACCTGGACGAGAAGCTCCAAAGAAAAGACCCAGGACTAGATGAAAGACTCAAAAATGTTTATGTAACATCCAGCGGTCGTCCTGAAGAAGATCTAACGCGGGAGGTGCGAGAGAAAAATCCGAACCGACCGCTACCCAAAAACAGACTGACTCCCGAGCAATACGAATTGGGTTTCAAGGAGCCAGACAAGATAACCTATGGTCGCACTTCACTACGAAAGGCCATGGAGTTTATTTCGGCTCACCAGGCTGACCCTGCACAAATTACCGTATCCAAGATAGCATTTGAGTACAAACTGAAGGATGAAGATGTTGCCAATACTCTTAAATATTTCAAAACATTTGAAATGTACTTACCTGCTACAAAGAACTCTGCAGCTTCTTTTGCTGGTCCTGCGTCCTACAGAGCTCTGAATAAAGACAATGTGAAGGAGTTACAGGCTCCTTTAAGAACAGAAGAAAACAAGAAGCATACTAATTTAGAGTCTGAACTGAAGCCAGTACAGCAAAAAAGCTAGATTTGTCAAATGATAGGATTTTAAAATGAAACTTCTTTGAGTTTCTTTTGCGGTAGTTTACGTCAATATGCAATTTATTATGAGCTATGTTATATAATTTATTTACGAGGTAAATCGTATTTGGGACCTGTTCTAATATTCACTATAATAGCTGAAGGTTTGGACAAGATTGTTTTGTTGCATAGAAAAGGTATCATATTTGAAGAAATGTGTTGTTGTAAGTAATTCTTACTTAGGAGAAGCAAATGTTAATTTTTAAGAGCTCAAAAGAAGTCTTTAAATGTCCTTGTAAATAATGCAACAAATATAAAATGTGATTTAGTTGTAGACGAGATGAAATAAATAATGTTTTGTTTTCAAATACTTCAAGTCTTTCTATTTGGCATTGCTCTGTTGATGACCTTTCAGTTGTATAATTATAGGTTACTGAAATAATATTTCATTATTGTTTCAACAACCTATTTTGGTCTACTATTTCTCACCAGATCAGCATAAAACATAATTATATATTAGTCAGGGCAAATTGGTAATTAGAATGGAATCCTGTTTATTTAGTAACAAGAATTAATTAATCACATTATGTAGAAAGTAATAAATCGCGATAAGACCCATTTAATATATCACTACGCTCCTAGCATCGCGATTTATTAAGAAATACTAACATAAAACTTATCTACACCTGTTCCAATCGAGTATATTCTGTGTTATGATGATCAAACTATATCATAATGGAAATAATTATTCATTGCTTGAAAATTAAAGACCTTACTTTAGAAGTAGTTTAGAAACATGTTTAAGTTTTTTTTGTCTATTTCTCAGTAATATAATAAAAAAATACACTGAAACCTTACCATCGTATTGAAGGCATGAGACCAGAATAAAATCACCAAAATCCTTCTTCTCTCCCGTTGTTAACTAAAATGTGGTCTGCCAGTTAATAATATAAGTTAAGAACTCAGTTTTTGATGGGCATAAAGGAATTCCTCCTTGAGGAGCGTCCTAAGTCACGCCCCTACTTTACCCAACAGTGTTCTTCGTCCATGACCCGACCACATTCGGCGCGGCTTCCGTGGGGGCTGGGTCGCTAGGGGCGCGGCGCGACGCCCCAGCCCCGCGCGCCCCCATGCGGGCACCATCCGTAAGGTCTGACGAGCGTCCGCTCGCTACGCAGGGCGATATGCTTAATAGCATCAAGGTAGGCAAGCAACACTCATGTACAGTCTGTTAGCTTTTAGAATAAACCTCGGGCTCTAGATTAGGCTTCGGCTTTCGCCGAAAGCACACGAGTGTAATACTACTTCCTGCTCCGTAGTACGCGAAATCTTAACTACTGTGACAACTATTTTTAGGACCTACATCCTAGGACTTAGGATCAACAGCCTAGAAATTTAATCGATTTCCGCTGAAAACGGCAATTGATTAAAATCCCTGATTGTTGATCCTAGGTCCTAGAATGTAGGTCCTAAAAATAGTTGTCACAGTAGTTAAGATTTCGCGTACGCGGTGCTGACTAGGGCCACCAATGGAAAAAACTCATCTTCTCTTATAACGCATCTTTGGAAAAAGTGAATAGCATAATCTTAAGGAGCCGGTAAGAGATGTCCCAGGCGGACATACTTCGACCAAATAGTTGTATTAGCAAGGACAAGATATAAACTACCCGAAACTGGTGTGCGTGCACTAATTAATTACGTTGACGAAGCGAAAGAGTTGAAAAGCGCTCGTGGCCTAGTCGAACCGAGGGATTGGAATCGATGACTTAAGCAACAACAGGCCCGGTTAGGTGCTGGATGGGTGACCGTCCTGTGACTACCGCCAGTGGCACTTTTCCGAGCGCTTCCGTGCTTGGCAAGGCACGCTAACCCGTTTGTGCGGGCTGACATGAAATTGCATTCGTTAAGCCATGTCAGAGGACTTGGGCCATGGGCGGCTTGATAACATCTGACAGTAAGGCCCGCCACTGTCAATCCTCCACCAACCCGGACTTGGCCCCCGTGGTGGAGTATGACCTAACCTTCTTGCGATGCCGGAAGAGACCCGTGCCCCTGCTGAGGGACATACAAGGCTTGATATCCAGCGAAATGTTTGTGGCAAGTAGCTGACCCTGATCTCTCTGCCTACCCTACGGGATACAGGCGTGAGTGAATGTTATGTTTATGTAATTAACGTCGACTATAACTCCTATATCATTTTATGTATTGTCCGGTCTCTTTATTTACGAGGTGTAAAATATTAGCCTTCAGACCATTTAAATAAGAGTCACTTTAATTTTTCAGCTCCAACGGCGGCTCCGGGACACGCTCGCGGAGAGGCCGACGCTTTGCAGAGAAAAGCCAAGGTGATTATTATTATTTGAATTTTTTATTGTAAAGGCATAGAGTTCAATGTTGCGAGAAAATATCTAGTTTTGGCACGTAAATTTGGAGGTTTAATCTTGTTTAAAGTCCTGTGTGGTGGCGGCCTAGAGAATAGCACCAACCCAAATTCTTCCCGCGGGTGCCGTAAAAGGCGACTAAGGGACACAAACCGGCAGGTGGGCAGCAGCGCCTCCTGCAGTACAATTCCACTAAACTGCGATCCCCAAGCCCCATGCCCACCGTGGGGATTATGGGCATTACCCCCTAATGATGCACAACCTTGCGCTATGGCCCTCCTATGAGAGCTATGTCCAGCAGTAGACTAATATAGCCTGAAGAAGAAAAAGAGTTCAATTGCGAATGACAATGTCATTTTATTTTCATTCTTTTCCTTCTTACAGAGGTATCAAACGTACCTACAGTTTCAGTAATCAGGACTTATTCCTATGGTGGATTGTATGCTGGCGTCCATACTAGGAAATATCCTGTGTGAAGGGTCCTCAGGGCGCTAACTAAGGCCACCAATGGAAAAAAAATCATAACTTGCTTTATAATACGTTTGGTCTAGACTGTAGGTTCTAAAAACAGTTGTCATATTATAAAAAAAAGTTACGATTTTTTCCATTGGTGGCGCTAGTTAGCACCCCAACCACAGAACAATTAAATCCCCAACCCGCCATAAGGCTGCGTGGCAGTGTATCAAATTTTAAAACATGAAACCTATTTCGTGCATACCAGATAAGAACAGAGAGGACGCCAGCTTTATTTCTAGCCTTGTTGCATTTGAACAGTAATTTGTTCGACACCCACCTGAGGCAATTATCCCAATATAACTTAGGGTACAGTATTAAAATGTGAAAGTTACTTTGCTAAATTCCGCCAAAAATCCCACAAGCACCATGCGGTTACTTAATGCACCGCCTTCCCTCCCACTTTTTCAAGCAGAAGCAAGACACGAAACACACCACCACCGACACCAATACTTGTGCGTTTCGCCTCTAACACGAGGCATCCTCAGGCTCACAAGTGCAAGTCGTAGTTAGGGTTGAGTTCTAGCGCAGCGGAACGCCGGCCTCACATTCGAGAGGTCGTGGGTTCGAATGAAAACATTGACAATGACCTTGTTTTCTAAGTTACGTACATTTGTGAAGTTTCGCTAACTGTGAAGGAAAACATCGGGAGGAAACCTGAGTGTCTGAGGTGTACAAATACCACAGCGCTTGAAATTGCCAATCTGTGGGAGGCACGCGTGGCATTTAAGTCATGGTAACTAAACCCATACTCTCTGTCTGGGAGAAGGCCTGTGAAGGTAGCAGTGAGACAAATATAGGCTATACAGCGTCTATAATCTGGCAATATGTCCTATTATTTATTATTTTATTCTTTAATGTACTAATTACATAATGTACCTAAATCTAAAACGCAAGAAGCATCTCAAATTTGTGAACATTACACTACGGACCAAAAACATGTTTTCATTTCCCTAGACAAAGATGATAAGAATTGAATGAAATCAATTTTCGGGCGAAATTTCAGCGTGCTAAATTGGCTCGGTAGAGCTCGGAATATATGACGAAATAAAGTGTTTTATCCCATAAAAATGAGATAGGAGTTATTGCCAGATCACAGTCGATAGTAGTTACATAGACACATCATAACCTCACGTCTGTAACCCAAAGGGGTGGCAGAGACCTGCCACTTGCCACGATCCTGACAGATAACCTTCGCTTCTCATCGATAGTAATTCTTAACGAATTAACATATTTATTGTCTCTTTTTATAGCCAAAAGTCAAACGAACAGGAGGAGCAAATAATAAGGCCTCTCCGCGGTTACCGCGTCGCGCCTATAGTATCCGGAATAGCTTACGTTGTAGACAGACTCGGTTTATTTTACTAGGAAGCATATTTTTTGGCTCTTACTTATGTCCTAATAAGCTGTGTAAAATTACAGCACAACTTTTACAGTCAATCAATAATAATGTACCATTGCAAATACATATTTGTATCTAATATTCTTCTGCGTAATGTCATATATTTGAAAACATATATTTCGTTTCTGAATAACTTAGTAAAAAACAAGTAAGTTCATCCGGATTCAAATTACTGTGCAGTGCTTACGAAAGATTCAAATAAAAAAAAAACCGGCCAAGTGCGAGTCAGACTCGCGCACCGAGGGTTCCGTACAAACCTGTATTATAGACCTGAGTATTTGGTATGAATTTCAATTTAATACCTCTACGCGTTTATGAGGAAATGGGTAGTAAGTTTAAAATTATTAAAAAAAAATATATTATGTGATGTAACTAAAAATTTATGGTTTTCGTAATTTTTCCTTTATCTATGCTATAAGACGTTGCTTCGTACCAAATTTCAAGATTCTGAGTTCACGGGAAGCACCCTGTAGGTTTTGATTCCCTTGCAAGTGTCGAAAATTTGCGGCATAAACGGCTGTATCTTTTGATTGCGTTGGCTTAGACGTTTGATTTTTTCACAGCTTCAAGGGACAGTAGACCTCAGTAATTGATATAAATTTCAGCTTCATACCTCTACGCGTTCCTGAGAAAAAGGGTCTTGACAGACGGACGGACGGACGGACAGACGGACAACAAAGTGATCCTATAAGGGTTCCGTTTTTTCCTTTTGAGGTACGGAACCCTAAAAATTGTAATACATGTTATCGTCTACACAAACTGAAAGCGATATCAAGTTGCTTGGTCGTCCTAGGACCGACTAGTAAGTTGCTTCTCATTAATTAAAAAAATGTCAACCCCCTATTAGTTTAGCCACAGCCCGCAACACAAAATTTATCCACAAGTTACTTTTTTACGTTACAATTTCTTTTCAAATATTTTTCCTGCGATTTGCCCATTCCCACTGTGCTGTGAATATCATTTTCGAATCCTAACTTTTAATTTGAAAAAAAAATAACAGGCAACATGTAAATATTAAATTAAAATTGAATGAATTTTACTGCAATCTGCTACAGACAAAAAGTTAGAAACTAAGCCATGTCACAAAAAAATACAAAGGGGGTTGAAAAGTTGCAAAATTTGTCGCAATATGACAAGCTGCCCACTGCTATACTCAGATTTTTTACTTGAATAGTATTTTAAAAAACTTATTTAGAGGCCAAAAATTCCACCCATCTCGGGACTCGAACCCGCGACCTCTGGCTAACCGTGCCAGCGCTCTCCCAACTGAGCCAATGGGCGACCACTGGCATCAGTATACGCTTCTATAATAAAATCCCTGTATACGCTCATTGTATACGCTTCTATAATAAAATCCCTAAAGATATATTAAGCTTGCCTGAATCGCGGTTCAAAAAATATGTTAAGCACACTTTGTGCCAAAAGGGCTACTTTAACATAAAGGATTATTTAGATGACAATGAGGTCTGGAATTAAAGCCAGTACAATGTATGAGTTCTATGTTTTATAATAATTATATAAACTATGTTAATTAAGGACTTTTGAAAAGACTAAGTTGGGAGTTTTTTTGTCCATTTTTTCTCCTAAATGATCTATATTTTGAAATGGACACCTAGTTTGAATTGTAACGTTCATCAAGCCGCAGTTTCTGTGCTACTTTGAATAAAACCATTTCATTAGTGAAATTTCGAACCTCTTTGCAATACTCTCTGTATTACGTAGTATTTTTTTTTTGTTCATCAAAGCCAAAGATACGAAAAACTTTAACTTATTCAGAAACGAAATTAGTATGTACCAATATTTTATTCGGAATAAAAACAAAGTTTTACTTTTAAATCGATATTTTTTCTCAATATTATCAAGAGATTTGAGCAAGGAGGTTTTATTTTACTTTTTTCCGTGTTAATTTTTTTTGTCCTTTTTGTAACGGGTAGCGGGCCCATCGTTTTGGGCAACAAGGAGCGCATGTCTCGACGAAACGTGTCCCTCAAGTCGGTGGAGCTGCGCGGACCCAAGCCACTGCCCCTGTCCACGGTCATACAGCAGGAGTCCAGGTGAATGAACTTATGTGTACGTCTCCTTATATAGCCGGCAGATATGACTGCCCTGTCACGTGGTGGATGGAACAGTGGCATCTCAAATAGTCGCTACGCAAAATATATTATTTGATATTTTTTTTTTTTATTAAAACACTTGAACATTCAAGTGATTTATTTGAAAACTTACTGGTTTCAATTTAAAATTTATTTATTAATTAAATATATATTGCCATATTGTGACGTTAAGTTTCTATTTCACTAGCTGTGCCCCGCGGTGTTACCCGCGGTTTATCCATGTTCCCATGGGAATAAGATATTTTTCCGCAGTAAAACGTAGCCAATGTCTTAATCCAGGGTGTCAGCTAACTCCATACCAATTACACTATTTTTATTTTTAATGCACTAACCCGTGCTAAGGAACAAATTTAAAAAAATTTACGTAATACAGAGAATATTGTAAAGAGGTTCGAAATTTCACTGATGCCGTGAGTCGCCCATTGGCTCAATTGGTAGAGCGCTGGTACGGATAGCCAGAGGTTGCGGGTTCGAATCCCGGCATGGGTGAAATTTTTAGCCTCTAAATAGGTTTTTAAATCCATACCAATTTTTATTAAAATCACTCCAGCCGTTTAGACGTGAAGAAGTAACAAACATACACACTCAATTTTAAAAACCTATTTAGAGGCTAAAAATTCCACCCATGCCGGGATTCGAACCGGCGACCTCTGGCTATCCGTGCCAATCCGTATAATTATGTGGGCACAGCGATATCCTTCCGATGTAAAGCCTAACTGCAAAGTAGGTACTCGGGGCTGCAAGTGATGCAAATTACTTCAGCCAGATGTCGCTGCCTGTACGTGATACAGAGAGTATTGTAAAGAGATTCGAACTTTCACTGATGCCGGTGAGTCGCCCATTAGCTCAGTTGGAAGAGCGCTGGCACGGATAGCCAGAGGTCGCGGGTTCGAATCCCGGCATGGGTGGAATTTTTAGCCTCTCAACAGTTTTTAAAATTGTCCTTAGCACGGGTTAGTGCATTAAAAATAATATAACCCTTTAGTGTTACCTACGTAAGTACTCGATTCGTGAGTTGATGACGATCAATTTGGCCCACAGCAACTCCACAGAGATGAAAAACCAGCCGTTGAAGCCCCGGCGGCCTTCCGTTGACAGGAGACCGCCGTACCACTGAAAACCGAGCCTTATCGGCGCGTAATAGAGTCGAAAATGCGTAAAATTGTCCAGTGCTATTCGATTGACGTCAAGTGAAGGTTTTGTATTGTAATTGTAATAATATTGAAATAAAACGGTAATGCTTAAAAGAAATCAATTATTTTATTCAATTAACAGCTTAGGGAATACTATTTACAATTATTTTTTAATTACAATTAGTGTAAAACTAAATCTAAGTCTTTAAAATGGTTTCATCACACTGTCAAGATTATAACTAATACTTCAAACGATATACTTACGCAAATTCGCTTCAAACACCTATGGCTGAAATGCCAAGTAAATGCTTTGTTTGTAAATACCTTCTCGCCCCATGGATCTGGGGCTACACGAATTGACACAGCCCAGATGAGGGCCTAGCGAATATTATGAACATTTATCTTCGAGTTACCGTTTCTTGTGTGGATCAAGGTCTATATAGATCATATACTCATGAGTATCGAAGGCTACTGGATCTTAACCTATACCAGGGGGGCGAGTCTCTAAAATGCATAGTTGTTCAATAGAGACCTATTAGTTCGGTAATGACCGTTTCATTCACACTATTGGTAGTCTAGTAACCAATTGCATTGCAATGGTATAACCCGTGCAACTTAACTCGGCGCCGATTCGATCTTCTTCGCGAGAGATGCCTATTTAATTTGCGCGACTTATACCCCTGGAATGACATTGTACTGCTATTGCTTTGTAGACTACAAAATTCTGGTCAGCATCGAGTGCAGGTAGTTTTGCCGATATTTGTATCCAACGATAGCTAGAAAGATCGTCTCACTACGATAGTGACAAAGTGGTCTACTACGCATAGTTACCGTAAAGATCGTGGGATCTAGGGCTACATGGATCGACAGCTATGCCAGGCCGGGGTCGGGCGGGGGAGCCATGCAGTTGCCGTCGGGATACCGCTTCTTGAAGGCAGCGATCAGTTCGGGATCCACCAGACGCACACCGTCTACTTGATTCCCGAGGGTTATCCTGGGAAATATTAAAATTTCGTTGCAACTCAAGCTGCCTATACGTATTTACGCCCCACTGCAAGGTGCAGGCACCCTGCCTTTCTATTTCTCAGTGCTCATCAATCAATCAGTTAATCAATAGGCATGACGAAAGATTTTTAAACTCTCTTCTATAATTTGGGGACACATCTATAATATAAAATTGAATCGCTGAATGTAAGTAAAAGTATGCAAAGTAAGTAAGTAAAAAGATTTTTATTGCCACCAACAAAACACTGGTTGAAAGAATAAAGTTTATATTTGGCTAACATAACATTTTTATAAACTCGTCTCAGCCACAAATATATATAATAAATATAACAATAATATATAGTGTCATTGGCACTTTTTATAATTGATATAGACCCATGATATACGCAGTTGGCAGCAAAAGGCACAGTGCTCAGCGGGCCTTCAGACGTCGTGGGTTTCACGCCCTCCAACGGCGCTGATTTTCAGCACTTACCTGAACTAAAGCTTAAACTAAACCTAAATAATACAAGGGTAGATGGTTTAAAACATCATCCATGCGCTGGTTGATAGAAAATGATTAATACAAACCAAGTCAAATCAGCAAAGAAGGTTCACTGAAGTTTTTTGTTGGAGAGAGCAGCTGAACCGATTTCTCTAATTCTTATTTTAGAATATTCCTTGAAGTTTAAAAACCTATTTAGAGGCTAAAATTTAGATTTTTAGCCTCTAAATAGGTTTTTAAATTTGTTCCTTAGCACGGGTTAGTGCATTAAAAATAAAAATAGTGTAATCATGTGGGTACAGTGATATCGTTCCGATGTTAAAAACCTAACTGCAAAGTAGGTAGTCGGGGCTGTAAGTAATGCAATTTGCTTAAGTCAGATGTCGCTGCCTGTACGTAATACAGAGAATATTGTAAAGAGGTTCGAAATTTCACTGATGCCGTGAGTCGCCCATTGGCTCAATTGGTAGAGCGCTGGTACGGATAGCCAGAGGTTGCGGGTTCGAATCCCGGCATGGGTGAAATTTTTAGCCTCTAAATAGGTTTTTAAATTTGTTCCTTAGCACGGGTTAGTGCATTAAAAATAAAAATAGTGTAATTCCTTGAAGTGCAAGGATGGTTCTTACAGAGTGAAAAAATTTAAAAATTAAAGAACCGACCGTTAGGCGGTACGAAGTTCGATGTGTCAGCTAGTTATAATACAAAAAAAGTAATTATAATAAAAAAAAAACCTACACTTAGTTCAGTAATAAACTAAAGTTTAACGAAGTTGGAGCCATTTTTCTAAAATTATTTTATATCTGTGGGAAAACAGCTCGCAGTGTCATGGCGTCGAATATCACGTCACGCCGAGGTAAAGAAACATCGTGATCACTAGTAGTCGCAACGCAAGCACGGGTGAAGTTAGTGATTAACCTAAGCGTGACGTCACGCGGTGTGATGGGTGTTTCAGTCAAAATCGCTGGATAAACCCGGGGACACTAAGGGAGGCCTCAAGGGATGTTTCTAAACTGCTGGAGTTCATGAGGAGCGCTCGTGGCCTAGTCGAACCGAGTGATTGGAATCAATCACTTGAGTTAAGCCACAATTCGTCGCAGTGCAGGATGGGTGACCCGTAACTACCGCTAGTGGCATTTTTTCCGAGCGCTTCCGTGTTTCGCAAGGCACGCTAAGCCGTTGGTGCCGGCTGTCATGTGATGGAAGTCGTAAAGCCATGTCAAAGGCCCTATGAGCCGCTTGATAACTTCTGACTGTAAGGCTCGCCACTGTCTTACAATCCTCCAACCCAGACTCAGCCCCCGAGGTGGAGTATGGCCTAACCTTTCTGCAATGCGGGAAGAGACTCGTGCCGCAGCAGTGGGGACATACAAGGGTTGATAACTGCTGCTGCTGGCGGAGCTTATTCTAAAAAATATTCCTGGATTTTTGTTTTTACTCACCGTTACGCAAAATGGGCTCAATAGTAGTAAAGTTGTGGAGACCCAATTTGCCATTAATAACAATTCCAAGTCCCGTGGCGCTTGGCAAGAAATGAAGAAGAATACTGAGAACTGATCGCCAACTTCCATGAGTGGAAAGGCACAGGAAGCAGAAGGAAAGCTTTGCAAGGGAACTTACCAGTTGGGTTGGATGTTGTGAGGCCGACCGAACAGCTCTATTTTCCTTGTGCCCGGGCTCAGTCTCTCTGTCAAATAAACAATCATCTTGAGCATTGATGTGCGAGTCGTAAGCAAAGAGCAACCCTGGAGTTACTTGAAGGACACTCTACTTACAGTGTTCCCTCTAAAATGCGCAGTATCTGAAAAAGTTTTTGCTTGACAAACCAATATTTATCCTTGAATAAATAAAATATTTAATTGTTGTTATTTGAGATTCTTCATAATATAATGAAAACTTACTTAACAAAAAC
Source organism: Yponomeuta sedellus (assembly GCA_934045075.1). Taxonomy (NCBI): domain Eukaryota; kingdom Metazoa; phylum Arthropoda; class Insecta; order Lepidoptera; family Yponomeutidae; genus Yponomeuta; species Yponomeuta sedellus. Next base: position 9,518,104 of record OW203744.1, on the reverse strand, counting down.
CTTTTTTCAGTAACTGAAATAATTCTTCCACACAATTTGCCATTAGACACGTCATTAAGGGACATTTTGTTCTCAACAGTTCTACTTATCTCCGATTGCAAAGCCCTTACATAGTGATGTGATGACTATGCCACATATAAATTTTACTAATTTACTAAAAACTTACTATTAATAATAACAGCCTAACGGCCATTGTTAGAAAAACTATTTCAACATATGAGAAAATAGTAATTTATTACATGTTTAATTATAGCAACATTTAGAATTGTCATCTTATTTTTTGTGTATGGCAATGTTCTTGCCCTTTTTGCATTCGTGCCGGTCGGTTGTACCTTTTTCATTTTTATTTTAAAATACAGTCCACGCTCTTAAAATATACCAGCATTTTATTTCCTACAGCCATGTTTATAAAAACACAATTCCAAACACTTCAAAAACGCTCACTAAAATATAAGGCCGTAACTGCACCATAACGTCTCTGGTGGAAAGAAAACTCGATTTTACAAGGAAAAGACAACCGCAGAATCGAGTCTTTATATAAAAGGCCTAAACTACACTATAACCGCCTAAAACGTACCTATGATCCCATAGATCTCGTCTGGTTTGTGCGAGGTGGCGCGGACCTCGGCCACGATGACGTCACAGTCGAGGCCACGGTTCAGGTTTTCCGGCGTGCCTTTCATTCCCACCTGCAACGATAGAGAGAGACGGCTAGATGGAGATAGTGCCTCGAGCACAAGGGACGCAAAGAATATCGGTTGATTATGGTATGTCAGTCACATCTATAGAGTCAAGGCAACATTTTATACTTAAATTAGCACAGAAACTGATACTCAATGAACGTTACGTTCTCACCAGATAAACATCCATTTGTACACCTTGAATTCTATATCGGTTTAGTAAAAAAATATGACAATAAAACTCCAAATACAAAAATTAAAGTCCTTCATTAACAGAGTTTAAAATTGTTATTTTAAAACCGAGAACTCGTGCAGTAAACTGGCTTTCATTCCAGACATTCTGACACGTTGTAGCTAGAGAGAGAGAGAGAGAGAGAGAGAGAAAGAGAAATAAAAAAGTACGTGAGTGAATGGTTCAGAAACTGAGTGAGTGACTGAATGAGAGCGCGCTCACCAAACAGTGATCCTGGCCGTGTTTGACCAGCGACCGGAGCAAATGAGGCGCGGCAGTTTCATCCAGATCAGCTTATGTCCTCACAGCTTGAGAGACGGAGAAAGTGCTTACTAGACAGTGCTCTGCGCCGTAGTGGGTGGCCGGAGTGGATGATGCAATGAAGCTGCTTGAGGTCAGCTCGTAGCCTCAGTGAGTGAGTGAGTAAGTTGACTGAGTGAGACTGATTATGTGAGTAATGGTGCTCCCACATTGCCGTTAGAAAATGTTTAGTAACGTTAAGTTAACAAATTATAACAAAACAAATTATAATAAAATTAAACATGTGTTACCTTTTGTTTGTAAACCTTTAATAAAGGTAATAGTGGGGTATGCAGTGAGTCGGGGATGCGGGTGGAGGGGGGTTAGGAGCAAATCCTCTTCCATTTTCGTGTAGACGCCCTCAGAACGCTAATCAAACTGCCAACACCAGATTTAAATGTTATACAATGTTAGTAAACATTTTCTATTAGTGTAGGAGCACTTATAACATGTAACAGTTCCTAACAAAATGTAACAATTGACAACATTTGTTAGCAAATGTTTTTATATTAGAAAATGTTTATAAACCTTTTCTAACGGCAATGTGGGAGCACCATGAACGAGTGACTGTGTGAGTACTGGTGAGCGAGTGATTGTGTGAGTTATTGGTGAGCGAGTGATTGTGTGAGTTACTGAGCGAGTATGTTGCCGATTAGTGAATAAGTGCGATCGCTCACCAAACAGTGCTCCTTGCCGTGGTTTAGCCAGTGCCCAGTGCGACCGGTGCGGATGATACGCTGCAGCTGGTTGGTCTTCACCCAAATCAGTTCGTCAACACGCTCGTAGCCCCACAGCTTAAGGCACTCCCGGCCTAGCTCCATCGCTCTGGGCAGAAAAGGTCACCTTAGAAAGACAGATTGTAATCAAGACGTCTAGGCGCACGTTTCATAAAATTAAAGTACATATTATTGTATTATAACAATACTGTGTACATGGCAATGTACACAGAATTGTTATAATTGTTAGCCAAGTGTTCCTCCAATTAATCTGTGGGCTTAGAAAACATGAATTGAAGTTCTATGAAACCGGACCCTGACTTCACATAAAGCACAACCGGCTATTTTCCTTTGAAAGTATACAAAACGAATGATGGACAGAATGGATCCACCTCCAATCAAAATGGCTTGTTTATTAATGTGACGTAAAGGTTACATACGTTCATTATCAGGCAGGCGCATGCCAAAATATAGATGTGTGGCTCCAGTTTTTCGATTTAGAATAAGTTGATATTTTTGGATATAAATAGAAGTTTTTGGCTTATAAAACCATTCTTTGCTGGTAAGCCACTTCATTTCTACATCATTTACTTTAATACGGTTACGTTTAGGACCATCCCATTTCGTCCTATGCATGTTGTAAGGGGTGACTTAAGATCGTATTTGATAACATTTTTTACAGGATTAAAACTTTTTTTATACGGATTCTACACGTTTATTAAATTTTTCACAAAGTCATCCCAGACCACCGCACCTGAAAAAGTGCCGAAACGTCGGAAAATTGTAAAAAATGTAATAAACGAGCATAAATCCGTATAAAAACAGTTTTAATTATGTCTAGTGCTCGTGGTAACCTTAGAAAATACTAATTCTTTACAGGAATTTCAACATAATAGACATGGACATCGACGCACCTGCCAGTGACCCAAAGGAAGATGAGCCCGCTGTCTTGCAGTTGTGGCACGCCAAGGCATCGCATCTCGTCATCCGACATCGTGCCGTAAGGCAGTTCCATATGGATGTCCCACGGAGGATCTGCCATTATCACGGCGAATTTACCTGGAGATATATATAGAACTTTAAGACTTCAACTTTCTGGAATTGCTTTCTGAATATATTAGATATTATTATTATACTTTATTGAACACGAAACATTAAATGGGACATTACATAAGAAATAGCATGTACAAAGGCGAGCTGAATATGTTCGAGCCGTGATAAAAGGGGTAATTTAAGGATTCATATTAATTAATCAATCAATAAATTACTCACTCGCTCACTCAATCAGTTACTCACTTAATTCGCCTCGCCTCGCCTCGCATTCTCGCCTTAGGCGTAGGGCGAGCAAGAGGGTAGTGTGTGTGGAGTCTTCAAATATCTTTTTTACTATTTATATGTACCTAGCATATAAGAAAACTTTAATTTGCAAAACCAAGAGCATCTGCCAACAAACTTTTATGCAGTTTGGCGAAAACCAGCTTCTATAATTTCGTTTGAATAAACGTCTTCAATCAATCACTCCGCACTTGACTTTCAAGAGACGCCAAGCTGGTCATATGCTGCATTTGCCAGTTCTTGCTGGTCAACTTCAAACTTTAGAGTGCCTTGGGGTAAAGCGAAATGGAGTTTTTATCGTGCGCAAAACCATCCTCTAATAATTCCAGATGTGTCTGGAGTCTAATTAACTAATCAGCCCGTACGCAGAGCCCACTGTTGAGCATAGGGCCTTTGCTAGTCTCGTCCAATGATTCCCAGCCGCTTTCACAATGTCGTAGGCCCACCGGTTTGGTGGTCTGCCCACTGACCATCCACCCGTTCTTGGCCATCACTCAGTGGTAGCCAACGTTTCCTTGAGTGGAGACCGCGACTCGGCAAACGTAGTGTAGAACGCCCTCCGACTAAATGGGATGACGATCTGCAAAAAACTGCAGGCAGATGCTAGATGCGGCAAGCTGCAGACAGGGCGCTATAGCACTCGTTAGGGGAGGGCTATGTCCAGCAGTGGACTAGTATAGCCTGACGACGACGACGACTCAGTGGCTGCCTAAGTCCACCGTGCCGCCTTTTCGCCTAACGAAATGCTCCGCCCATCTCCATTGTTTTCCATGTGTCTGGAGTTTGTGGGTATATTTAAGTCTCAAATCTGTCCATCTAAAGTATTTTCTATGTATTTTCCCTAAAGTATTTATAGAAGCAGCCACAGTGTATATTGTTTTAATCAATAGAAAAAAGCCATACCTAAAAACGTCATATCTAAATATCTCAAGTCGCACTGGATCCATTGCGGCGGCGTTAGCGTCAGAACTCCACTGGCAGGTTTTGGCGCTAAGCTGGACCCTGAAAAGATAATAATATTATGAACGTAACGCAATCACTTTTCTGGTAGTGCAAACTCTAATTTGAAGTATACTTTCTGACACATAATTTTTATGTAGGATAGTTTTCGAGAAAACATATGGATGACCATAAAACAGTCGGTTAGTGATTATCGATATCAACCCTTGTATGTCGCGACTGCTGGGGCGAGGGTCTCTTTCTGCATCGCAGGAAGATTAGGCCATACTCCACCACGGAGGCCAAGTCCGGGTTAGTGGAGGATTGTAAGACAGTGGCGGGCCTTGCAGTCAGAAGTTCTCAAGCCGCACATAAGGCCTCTGACATGACTAACGACTGCCATTGCATACCAACCGGCACCAACGCCTTAACGTGCCGTACGTTGTTGCTTAACACAAGACATGTGATTGATTCCAATCACTCTGTTCTACTAGGCCACGAGCGCTTCGTGTTAGTGATTATACCGTAGTGTAAGAGCGATGGTAGCTGAGCTGGTTCGCTTGTTATTGGTTCACCATGGTAACAACAAAATAATAGTGGAGTTAAAAAGTTAAAATTACTTTGCTGAATTCCGCCAAAAATCCCACAAGCACCATGCGGCTAGCTAATGCACCGCCCTCCCTCCCACTTTTTCAAGCAGAAGCAAGACACGAACACACCACCACCAACACCAATACTTGTGTGAGAAAACACGCGACGCGTTTCGCCTCTAACACGAGGCATCCTCAGGCTCCCAAATGCAAGTGACCGTCTCCGCAAAAACGCTCCGTATTTATAGGCTAGGCCGCCCCTCCCCCCGATGACGCAATGTAACCGTTAAACTGGTGACCGTTAAACCGTTTCAACCGCCTATGGGCTATTGTTGTTTTGTGCAAATATATCGATTAATGGGGAAATAGAGGAGCTGCCCACCTGTTCATTCAGCATTGTAAACAACCTATCCCTAGATAATTTGGAAATTTCCAGCTGTTCAAGTATAGACAATCTCAATCCCTTAGTGCAGGTGTGTAAAATTTCCAAATTATGGTTATTATTAAGTACATGACCCGTATCCAAAAGGTGTTTGGCAAAATGAGATTTATCCGGATGATTGTTTCGGAAAGCTGCCACATGCTCCCTATACCGAGTTATAAAACTCCTACCGGTCTGGCCGATATACACTCCGTTACATTCCGGACAAGCAACTCTATACACCCCAGACCGCTGGAATCTATCCACCCTCTCTTTTTGATTGCACAGATTTCTAGCCAAAGAGTTGCTCGTCCTGAACGCAACCCGTATCCCAGATCTTTTTAACGTCCGGTGGATTTTTTCAGAAATTGGACCTACATAGGTAATACTTGACTTCATTTTTTGAGGCCTTTCAGGTGGCACTGCGTATAAAAGTCTACTAACCATACCGTTCCGCTTCCTGACCACCAGCCTATCAATCATTCGCCTGCTATATCCGTTTGCAACTGCTATTTGATAGATGGTATTTAGTTCCTTGTTGTAATTAGCAGAAGACATTGGCACAGTTAGCAAACGGTGAATATAGCAATGGAATGCTGCCATTTTGTGTTGCCACGGATGACAAGACGTTATTGGGATAACAGTGTCAGTCTGTGTTGGCTTTCGGTAAATCTCAAACTCATGCTTGTTACCCACCCTAGTTATTTTTAGATCTAGGAAATTAAGCGATTCGTTCTGTTCTTTCTCTAATTTGAAATTGATTTTAGGGTGTTTTGTGTTCAAGGTATTGACAAATGAGTCTAGTTGTCTAAATGTACCTGTCCAGCATATAATGATGTCATCTACATACCGGTAATAATAAAGTATGTTTCTCTTCCCAACTATATGATTACGTTCAAAATTATCCATGAAAATATCAGCTAGCAAAGGACTCAATGGTGAACCCATTGCTAAGCCTTCCTTTTGTTGGTAAAATGCACCATCAAACATGAAATAATTTTGACGCATGCATACTGTTGTTAATTCCAATAATTGTAATTTTTCCCCTGGATGAAGACGTTGCATGTCCATAAAGTCTGAAATGAACTGAAGACATTCAGGGTACGGAACGTTAGAGAAAAGACTGTCCACATCCAGAGAAATCAATTTTGCATTGCTGGGAAGAGAAACATCCTTAATCCGCTCTATAAGATCCAAACTATTTTTCAGAACAAATTTGGGATTAAAAGCTGTCTTATCCCTAAGAAGATCGTTAAGACGTTTGGATAAATTATATGCTGGAGCTCCAATATAAGAAACAACAGGACGAATCGGTACATTTTCTTTGTGAATTTTAGGCAATCCATACAAAATCGGTGGCAGTGGATTCATAGGTGCAATTTTACTCTTTTCAACCTCTGGATTTGTAAAAATAAAAGATGACTCCGACACCGCCTTCTTGACCTCCGTCACAAATCTTTTTGTAGGGTCAGATCCTAGGCGGTTAAAATCGTCTCCCTGAATTACATCGTTAACCTTCTCTTTGTACGAATCTCGGTCCATAATAACTATAGTGTTTCCTTTGTCGGCTTTTGTGTTAATTAACACAAAATCGTTTTGTTCCCCAGAACACTAGCGAGAATTCACACACTTTTGGCCCACGGGTAAAAAATTTTACAAACGTACAGTTTTCGCCAAATGAATGGTCGCTATTGAAAAAGGGATTAAAACACAATATAACACCAAGGATGGACGACAAATGTTTGCAAAATTTGGCGGTGGATTCGGAGGTTGCAATTGTAACTAATAAGAAAAGCGGCATCGTTAACAGTCTCGTAGCCAATGATATTCAAAACACCCCAAGGTTAAATAATAACATGACAGATGCCTCTACCACTCGATCCATAAAGCTAAAAGTGGAGTCTAATAGCCTTGTGCTAACCAAAGCCGACAAAGGAAACACTATAGTTATTATGGACCGAGATTCGTACAAAGAGAAGGTTAACGATGTAATTCAGGGAGACGATTTTAACCGCCTAGGATCTGACCCTACAAAAAGATTTGTGACGGAGGTCAAGAAGGCGGTGTCGGAGTCATCTTTTATTTTTACAAATCCAGAGGTTGAAAAGAGTAAAATTGCACCTATGAATCCACTGCCACCGATTTTGTATAGATTGCCTAAAATTCACAAAGAAAATGTACCGATTCGTCCTGTTGTTTCTTATATTGGAGCTCCAGCATATAATTTATCCAAACGTCTTAACGATCTTCTTAGGGATAAGACAGCTTTTAATCCCAAATTTGTTCTGAAAAATAGTTTGGATCTTATAGAGCGGATTAAGGATGTTTCTCTTCCCAGCAATGCAAAATTGATTTCTCTGGATGTGGACAGTCTTTTCTCTAACGTTCCGTACCCTGAATGTCTTCAGTTCATTTCAGACTTTATGGACATGCAACGTCTTCATCGAGGGGAAAAATTACAATTATTGGAATTAACAACAGTATGCATGCGTCAAAATTATTTCATGTTTGATGGTGCATTTTACCAACAAAAGGAAGGCTTAGCAATGGGTTCACCATTGAGTCCTTTGCTAGCTGATATTTTCATGGATAATTTTGAACGTAATCATATAGTTGGGAAGAGAAACATACTTTATTATTACCGGTATGTAGATGACATCATTATATGCTGGACAGGTACATTTAGACAACTAGACTCATTTGTCAATACCTTGAACACAAAACACCCTAAAATCAATTTCAAATTAGAGAAAGAACAGAACGAATCGCTTAATTTCCTAGATCTAAAAATAACTAGGGTGGGTAACAAGCATGAGTTTGAGATTTACCGAAAGCCAACACAGACTGACACTGTTATCCCAATAACGTCTTGTCATCCGTGGCAACACAAAATGGCAGCATTCCATTGCTATATTCACCGTTTGCTAACTGTGCCAATGTCTTCTGCTAATTACAACAAGGAACTAAATACCATCTATCAAATAGCAGTTGCAAACGGATATAGCAGGCGAATGATTGATAGGCTGGTGGTCAGGAAGCGGAACGGTATGGTTAGTAGACTTTTATACGCAGTGCCACCTGAAAGGCCTCAAAAAATGAAGTCAAGTATTACCTATGTAGGTCCAATTTCTGAAAAAATCCACCGGACGTTAAAAAGATCTGGGATACGGGTTGCGTTCAGGACGAGCAACTCTTTGGCTAGAAATCTGTGCAATCAAAAAGAGAGGGTGGATAGATTCCAGCGGTCTGGGGTGTATAGAGTTGCTTGTCCGGAATGTAACGGAGTGTATATTGGCCAGACCGGTAGGAGTTTTATAACTCGGTATAGGGAGCATGTGGCAGCTTTCCGAAACAATCATCCGGATAAATCTCATTTTGCCAAACACCTTTTGGATACGGGTCATGTACTTAATAATAACCATAATTTGGAAATTTTACACACCTGCACTAAGGAGTTGAGATTGTCTATACTTGAACAGCTGGAAATTTCCAAATTATCTAGGGATAGGTTGTTTACAATGCTGAATGAACAGGTGGGCAGCTCCTCTATTTCCCCATTAATCGATATATTTGCACAAAACAACAATAGCCCATAGGCGGTTGAAACGGTTTAACGGTCACCAGTTTAACGGTTACATTGCGTCATCGGGGGGAGGGGCGGCCTAGCCTATAAATACGGAGCGTTTTTGCGGAGACGGTCACTTGCATTTGGGAGCCTGAGGATGCCTCGTGTTAGAGGCGAAACGCGTCGCGTGTTTTCTCACACAAGTATTGGTGTTGGTGGTGGTGTGTTCGTGTCTTGCTTCTGCTTGAAAAAGTGGGAGGGAGGGCGGTGCATTAGCTAGCCGCATGGTGCTTGTGGGATTTTTGGCGGAATTCAGCAAAGTAATTTTAACTTTTTAATGCTATTATGGATTTCCGCAAAGTAACGCCTGATTATATACAACAATAGTGGAGTTGTTTGCTACCCACCATTCTGGGAATTCTTGGACGCTGGCTCCGTAGCTTTAGGATCTGTGGTGTCCACTTCATAATGTACGTATCTGAAATCAGTGTTTAATCTCCGATAAGTTTATTCGCTTGTTTAGAAACAGACTACTAGTATGGCGTTTATCGAACATATGAATGGGGCGCCCCTGACGGTTGTTTGACGGGCAGAGCAAGTAAATTTTTTTAAACTTTATTTCAAAGTGATTAGGTTCAATTTATATTGGGAACTATTATAAAATTGCGTGGTGTAGGGTTAAAGGGTGGACAAGGGTCTCTGGACTGGTATGAAGAATAAGTAGAGTGCTAGTTAATCTTCATACAAAGACGCGAGCGCAGCCGCACACACGTCTTATTTACTCGCTAAAATACTCCACCGCAACTGTACGAGTAAATATGGAAACACGTGATCAGAACGGAACAGTTTCCCAAACTATCAGCTGTATGGCTTTGTATGAAGTCCTTCAAGTGCGGTTTCTCCTCACACATTTTATAAAACATTCTGAAAGTGACAAAAGCAATCTACCTTCTGCACTTACTTGCAACTATCCATATGGAAGCACGTGTTCAGAAAGGAACAGTCTCCCAAACTCTCGTCCGTATGGCTTTGTATGATCTTCTTGAAGTGCAATTTCTTGCATCCGTAAGTCTGGTCTTCGGATTTGATCGCAGCGTCAGCTTTAGACGCGGTGAATGCGCGCACGCATTCGGCGCGCGTGCCTTGCGGACAGAACTCCATTACCTGGGCCCCTGTTTGGTAAATTCATTTCAATTGAATATTTTATGTGATAATAGAATAATAACACATTAAAGTACCTGAAACCGGGACCTGCATGCAACCACTAATGAACGTTTGATGAAGCGAAGGCGATCTGTTTGGATCGTGGCAAATGGCCGTCTCTGGTCTCTGCCTACCCCTCTGGGATACAGGCGTGAACACTCATGTATTTTAATAAAGACAAAATAACAATGTTATGTTTATTAAAATCATGTTAATGGTGACGATTATGTCTAGTGTTCAACACATCATACAGACAGAGTTTTCGACTTAAAGTTAGTACTCATGGATGTGTTGAACACTAGATCATCCCTGTTGACAAAATTTTTATACCAAAACTTCTTTGTCTTCTTAATTATCTTTAATGTTATAGTAGTAGTAGAAGCAGGCTTTTTCGGACAGAGTGTGCTTAACACACTCCGGGTCGGAGGTAACTCTAAATATAACTTGAGATATCTTTATACTGTTTTTTTTAATGCACTAAGCCGTGCTAAGGACAATTTTAAAAACCTATTTAGAGGCTGAAAATTCCACCCATGCCGGGATTCGAACCCGCGACCTCTGGCTATCCGTGCCTGCGCTCTTTCCAACTGAGCTAAGGGGCTACTCACCGGCATCAGTGAAATTTCGAACCTCTTTACAATATTCTCTGTATTACGTACGGCTGAGTACAGCCTGAGATTGTGATATCTTCTTTCAATTTATGAAGGCCTCGGTGGCGCAGCGGTTTAGCACGCTGACTGTAAAACCGAAGGTCTCGGGTTCGATCCCCGGCCGGGTCAAACTAGGAAGCGAACTTTTATAGTTTGTCTCGGGTCTTGGATGTTATCTATGAATTGATTGTATTAAATCTATCGTCGAGTTGTGATTTGTGATTTAAGAAATTTATTTCTCAATAAGAATACATTGGATTCACTTACTTGAGAAACAATAGTTATGTATATTAATAAATGTTATATAAAGCAAAACGCGCCGTTGCAATTCGTGTACAATTCTTGGAAGTAAGTAGAAAGTGGGTACATAGGATTTTTTTTTTTTTGTTAGTTTGATAATAACAGTTTGCAATAGAAACGAACATAAGGTTGCGTTCACATTGTTGAGAGTTAAGAGCAAGCAAGAAGTTGAAGGCAGGTGTGAGTGCATACTAACAACAAAAAATAGTGGAGAGCTTTAAGGCTTCAACAATGAAGTATCCCTCAAAATGTGGCTTCTCAGTAATCCTTTGTAGATAGGCAATGATTTGGCTTCCTTGATATCTTTTGGTAATTTGTTATACATGCGGGCTCCTTCAGCTACTATACTGCTATTTCCATAATTCGTTCTTTGCATCTGTATGTGTATATTATTTGCTTGTCTTGTTAATCGAGTCTGTAGTTGTATCCTTTTGGAGAAGGTTATTTGAGTGTGAATATCCTTGGTCAAAATTTTCCGTATCAGTATGCATAGATTGTATTTGTAAATTTGAGCTATACTCAGTAATTTAGTTTCTTGGTAGATTTTTGTTGTTTTAGTAAGGTAATTATAGCCAAAAAGAATTTTTATAATTTTATTTTGCGCAGTTTGCAAGGGCTTTACATTAGTTTTTGCGGCTGACCCCCACACTTCAATCAAGTATTCTATGTGAGGCTTAACAAGTGAATTATAGATTGTGTAACGGACCCTTTTTGGGAGACAGCGAGCAATTCCACGCAAAGCCCCTGCCAGGGATAATAATTTCGACCTTATTTTTTCTAGGTGTGGTCTCCATGTTAGACGACTATCCAAAATTAGGCCTAGATACTTTTCCTCAGTAGAGTTTTCAATTTTTTGTTTATTGATAATTAATGGATTATGTGATGCTATTGGTTTATTTTTTGCCGCAAAGATTATATATTTGGTTTTTGATGTATTAATGGTAAGAAGATTTTCTTGGAGCCATTCATGGAGGATATTTAAGTCACGTTGAGCTATTTCTATTATAGAGTTAATATCTGGTCCAAAGTAAAATAGGCAAGTGTCATCTGCATATAACGTTATGTCGCCAGTCAAGCCAATGTCCTTGATGCTGTTTATGTATATTAAGAATAGGAGTGGTCCTAATATTGATCCCTGTGGGACGCCGAATGTTACGAGTTGCGGGTCACTTTGATGTTCTTGTAATTTAACCACTTGGTATCGATTACTTAGATACGACTCAAAAATTTTAAAAGCGCTACCGGTAATTCCTAAGTCTTTAAGTTTCAACAATAGCAATTCATGACTAACGGTGTCAAAGGCCTTCTTTAAATCAATGAATATTCCCAAAGCAATATTTCTTTTGTCAATATTTAATTTTATTGATGTTATCAGATCAATTGAAGCAGAGAGAGTATTTGATTTGGGGCGAAATCCATACTGCTTCTTAAATAAAAAATCAATAGAGGAAAGATGATATTCTAAGCGCTTGTAGAGTATGCTTTCAAAAATTTTTGATAGTGTTGGCAGTACTGATATGGGTCGGTAGTCTCCAGGATCCGTCTTTTTACCCGATTTGTTAATTGGTCTGACCTTAGCAACTTTTAGCGAGTCGGGGAAGTTGCCCTCGAGGAGACATAGGTTAATGCTTCTACTCAATGGCTCAGCAATGCAGGTTTTTATACATTTAAGTGCTTTACAACCTATTCCGTCAATACCTGTGCTAGTGTGGGGCTTGACTTTATCTATTAGTTTGTCTACTTCACTGCTGCATGTCGGAGTAAACAGAGATATTTGGTTAATATTATTTGGGGTAATAGATTTCGTTGTCGTAGTTATAGGTCGATTAATGCTAATTTCGTGTGCCAATTTTGAGCCAATACTTGCAAAGAATGAATTAAAATACTCGCATATTTCTATAGCATCAGTTAAAATTCCAGCTGGGGTGTCTAATCTGGAGGGATCTGTATCGATTTTATTTTTATTATGTGCTAAGGAGTTTATAAGCTGCCACATTTTGCGAGGATTCCTCGTACACTTTTTGAAAGATTCATAATAGTATTGATTTTTGGCGTTTTGGATCATTTTGAGTACTAAGTTTCTTTCATTTTTAAAATCTTCTTCAAGCTGTTTATCGTCAGGTACTACTTTAATCTTCTGCCATAGTATGTTTCTGCTGTTGATTCCTGCTATAATGTCTTTGTTTATCCATTCGCTTTTTGGTGGATTCAGTATTTTTGTTTTCGTAACTTTGTTTTTGTTTATTACTTCTTTTATAGTGTTTTCAATAGTCATGTAGTCAGAGTCTTCCAGTCGTGTATTTTGTTCGTGTATGTCTATGTATAGATTTTGATAGTCAATTGATTTGATTTGATTTGATTTTACTATTTTTATTTTTAATGCACTAACCCGTGCTAAGGAACAAATTTAAAAACCTATTTAGAGGCTAAAAATTTTTCACCCATGCCGGGATTCGAACCCGCAACCTCTGGTACGGATAGCCAGAGGTTGCGGGTTCGAATCCCGGCATGGGTGAAATTTTTAGCCTCTAAATAGGTTTTTAAAATTGATTTGATTTTGATAGTCGATTGATTGCTTGTGGTCAGATAGAGATGAGTCAATCAAGATTAATTGACATGGATTTTCATTTAAGTTGGTGGAGACGTGATCGAGGATTGTTTTACTAGTTGCGGTTTCGCGCGTGCAATATTCCTTGCTTATTTTATTGAGTATTTTGTACCCATTTTCTTTAAGAGTGTCTTTGTAGTCTTTGACCGGTTTCTTATTAGTTAGTAGGTCATAATTTAGGTCTCCAATAATAATAACTCTTCGCCTTTTTGATAGGTACTCTCCAAAAGTCTCAAGAAATTTACTATTATTAGTTCTTTCTGGTTTATAAATTGCCCCAATATTAATTGAAAATTTCTCGATATAAACCCACAGATAGTGATTGTCATCTTCGCACTTTTCTTCCATTAATTCATGTTTCATATCATCATTTACATAGATAGATACTCCACCCCCTATAGTATGTTTTCTAAAGTTGTAGTCACAGAACATAAAAAAAGAGTAGAAGTAGCGACATGACACATTAGTACGAAAACCAGTGTAACCAAACTAATACTTATAAACCAAACGCACACTACGAATGCCGAGCTGCCATTGGTAAATAAATTCAATGCCGAAAAGGTGTACATCATAAAAGTTTCAATTACAATATGCACCTTTTCATAATGTTAACAATGATCAAAGTCAAATGACAATGATGAAATTAAGGTTGACATTATGTAGTAACGCTACTCTACACTAGATGGAACTAGCGCGGTGTCGGACCGAAAAGAACTTTTACCTACTTAGACATAAAGGTCAAAATTGAGAAACAAGTACATTCTCCGTTTGGGATGGGACAATGCGAGTTCTAGATTGTCGATAGGGAGAACCTATCGACAAATTATACCCGTACAAACAGTTTAACACATTAATGGCCGAATACGAATACTGGTACTTAGAAGAATTTTTAGCTATTTCTTTTTTGCCTGCGGGTTGACTGGTAGAAAATGCATCTTTTTCACATTATCTTTTTGTGCAATAAAGATACAACACTAATAGGGTAAATAGATGCACTAAGAAAACAATGTGGTAGATTTCATATTTTAATATGTTCTCTTATTTAAAACTACCTTTAACCCGCTGCTTCGCGGGCGTTACAAAATTTAACACGGGAAATATCATGTATTCTACGACTCAATTCAGATCTTTGTCTATCTGTACGCCATGTTTCATACGTTATACTAATTTTATTGATGATGGTACTAATATATTTCAATTATACGCAAGAGTTTAACCTGGAAGTGAAGCCTTTTTTAGTTATTATGAAGTGTTCATGAAAATGCTCTGAATATATTGTGCTCATCGTCGTTTTGAACCAATTTTGCCTTCCTATCGCTGCCATGCATTTTACTTTCGTATTCGGTTTCTTAGGAAAACTAAACGAAAACTCACTTCCAAATTGTTTTGATTCCGAGAGGGTTGTTGTATCATTGCCACGGTTTTCTGTTGTATTTGATTAAAATTACTTTGATAGTTTCTTAGATATTTCAGTCACTGATAAACTGGTGAAGAAAAACTATATCGCGATCTAGCTGTGATCTAATGACAGTTTTATTATTATTATTAATACTTTATTGCACCATAAAATTGTACAATGCGGCGAACTTAATGCCATAAGCATAAGTTTTCACATGCACAACAACCAGCCTGCGACAAGAGCTCATACATTACTACTTTACCCGGCCCGGCGACCGGACGGCAACCGGAAGCATTTGAAAAGGCACTTAGGAAGTAGGTATAAAATAACAATAATTATTTTATGCCACACCTGGCAATAAAGTGGCTTTTTCCGCACGCTGCGCGTACGGAACAAGCCGCTTTCTGGCCAAGTGTGGACATAAAAATATGTACACAACACGGGAGGTAATAAAGAAAGCTCTCGATCGCATATTTACGTCCCTCGCTTGCAGCTCGGGCCGCAAACTTCTGCGATCTCGGCCTTTCTTTGTATTACCACCCTAGTTGTGTAATGTACTATTACCTACTTAGACGAATTGGAGTTTACAACACCTAAGTACTGTTAAGTATGTATGACTACTACGTCATAGACAATAAATTATCGATAGATTTGTATCATGTGTGCCCCCATCCGTAATTGAGTAGAATTCAAATTTTGACAGAAACTTCTAGAGAATGTACACTTTCTTCGATGAAAATTTAACTTTATTAACCAGTAAATAAAGGTGGTTTCACTTTCTCATTTACGGATTGGTTTCCGTGTTCATGTCATTACAAATTTAATTAAAAATACAATGAAATACATCTTACAGATGAAATGTTACGGCATGATCGGTATATTTTGGTCCCCAACTTTTATTTTTGCTCTCTAACACAGCATAACAAGGCATTTTAATCAAGTTTTCACCATTTTTTCTTTACTAGAAGCGCACGGCAACTGAAGTCAACAAAACTGTCACCGACTACGCATAGGCAATACATTGCTAATGTGAGGCACGCGGGCACCGCCCACTTGCGACTTCTACTCTTTGTTTATGTTCTGTGGTTGTAGTAGTGTGTATAGTTAGGGAGTTTCAATC
This sequence comes from Yponomeuta sedellus, assembly GCA_934045075.1. Lineage (NCBI taxonomy): Eukaryota > Metazoa > Arthropoda > Insecta > Lepidoptera > Yponomeutidae > Yponomeuta > Yponomeuta sedellus. Next base: position 9,502,046 of record OW203744.1, on the reverse strand, counting down.
TTTTTGCTTCATCGTCACTCTTAATCCAAGTTTCGACAATAACTATAACATGTGTTTTTGGAAGTGATTCTATCATACGTCTCAGTTCATCAACTTTTCCGGGCTTAACTAGACTTCGTGCATTTGCATATAAAATTTTTAATGATTTTTTATTTGATTGTATGTTTGCGTAAGTGCTGGCGACTTTGTAAGTTACTTTATTTGTGGTCTCTGATGGATCCTCATTTACTGGTGCTTGTAGTTTTTTGCCGTCTGTTTTATTATTTTTGGAGTACCTTTAACATATTTGATAGTTAAGTCGCTTTCTCCATTTTCAGTTCGTTTTTGTAGATCTGCTCGTAGGTTCTTCATAAATTCTTTCTGGTACTGTGTTTGATCAGAATAGATTTTAATGTTCTCGGCTTGTGTTTTATTTTTCAGCATAGATTTTGCTATATGCGAGTTTTGAAAGCATACCTTTGTGGGGCGCGGCCTCTCACTATTATGTTTGCCCAGCCGGAATATTTTTGTTATCTTGGGGATCGTTTGTTCTGGGAAGGATGTTGCTACAATTTTGGTCACTTCGGCACGATCGTGTTCGCGTTTCTCTTCAATATTTTCCGAGTTAATTTCTGGGATACCTGTTATTACGATATTTTTATCTCTGACCAGACGTTCCTGTACCTCAGTGACTATATCAGCATGAGTAAGTGTAGCAGATTGGGAAGGCGGTTGGACTTCTGTGGATGATTTAAGTTGTTTTAGATCATTTTCCATTGCCTTGATCTTTTCATCTGTAGTTGTTTTGGAGGATTTCAGTTCCGCTATGTCCTGCTTTAGCTTATTGTTCTCCAAGACCAGCGACTCAGTGGTAAACTTAATCTCAGCAAGTTGTGCATTAATCGATGAAATGTTTTGACTAATTTTTTGCATGTTTTCATTTTGGGAAGAAGTAAAAGTTATCAATATTTCCTTAATTTCATTTTTAAATACGCTAAACTGATGCAGATAATCGTCATCTGGAGTTTTCCTCTTTCGGTAAGTAATTTGTTGTACGTCTTCTAGGTTTGGCAACTTTGACAGATCAGGATGAGACTGCGATCCAGTGTTGACTCCCTTGATTGGGGTCTCAGAAGGAGAGCGCATAAAGAGTGCCATTTTTGTTCACGCTCCGCTAGTCGCTCCGCTAGGCTCGTATGATCTCACCCAGAGAACCAAATATGTCGACCTGCCCACAAGTACCGTACAGTTCGAGCGCGTCGACTCGTAAGTATAATTCAAAAACCGTGGTGAGCTACAGTTAACACTAAGTACAGTTGAAGTAGGGGGTCACCAGTCGGTTTGTAATGCGGTAATCGGTTTGTAGATGCGCCGATTTGCTGAGCCTTTGGTGAGCTTCCGATGATAGTAGTTGGGGTAGCCGCAAGGGCCACCAAGTGGTCGGTACTAGTGCGGCTTAAGTTGATCGATAGGTTGGTGACTGGTCAGTGTCTTAGCAGGTTTGCTTAGAGAGGAACGTCGGGGACTTTGACAACTCTTCTGCTGTTGTGATTGGCTGTTAGGGTGACTGCTGCTTGTCAGTGTCTTGATTTTTGACGTTTTACACCTTCTTTCTCTTTCTTACCAAGACGTTTATTGGTTATACCTTCCGAAATTTTGAGTAAGATGTTTAGGAAATGTATATTTTTACTCACAATTCTCTGCTTTTTCTTGTAAACTTTGGGTCGTACTTATAGTTTACACTTTACTTGACGTAATTTAATAGTTATTTAGCTGCGCTGAAGAGTATTTCTTCCAAAATAGTAAGTAATAACTCGCTAGGTAGTGCAGGTATGTTTACGCTTTTACGGCACGTTCCTTTCGGCTTAGAGTTAGCACCTATAACACAAGTCATTTAGTTGTACTTAGTATAGGGCTAACGAGATCTGTGTAATATGTCCATGAATAATTAATATTTATTTATGACGACCTCTGTGGCGTAGCGGTAGCGCATCTGCCTACCATGCAAAAGGTTCCGGGTTCGAATCCCGGCTGGAAAAAAAAAACCCCAGGTCTTGGATGTTTACATGTTTGTGATGTCGTTGTTTCTGGTTCCCGCGACACAGGGTATCCTAGTGTGGGGCCAGAAGCAATGTATGTGCCTGTATGTAAATATTATTAAATTTTTTTTTAGGTAAATTAGTACTATATTTATTATTATTATTATTATGATTATTAATTTAGATGAAAAATCTAAAATCATGTTTTTTTGGCATACGACCTTTTGTTGGCAGTTTGACTGTTCAGCCGATCCACAATCTCCTCGCCCCCAGCTCACTTACCGCCCTGACTCTTGAACTGGTCGGCGAGCGACCTCTCCTTGGCAGTGGGCTTGCTCAGCAGATCCATGATTTCCTCGCCCACCCGCTTCACCGCCTTCTCGCGCGACGACGGCATTGCTAGTAGCGACTGAGGAGATACAACGTTTTGTAACAAAACATGGACGACCAACAGCTTGCTGGACCGACGGTCTGAGGGGGATCGATGTAGATAGATAGATAGAGAACACTTTATTGCACAACCAGAAAAATATTACAACCATGATTCTTAAATCTAACTAATCTTACACAATTGGCGGTCTTGTCGCTAAGAGCGATCATAAACGCGATGTACCAATCATAATGTCACAAGCAAATAATTATGTTCAGATATTTTATTGTGCTAGCCATAGTAATACGAGCTTCTGAAAAGGTTTTTTTATGGCATAGACGCCCGTAGAATAATGTGAATCACCTCAAGATAGTTGTAATAGACAGCATTACTTTTTTAAGGTAGGTTTATTTAATTTCATTTATTCCATGCATTTATGAACAACATAACAGAAAGTTAATTAATTGAATATGGACCCTGTACATATAAAAGGTATAATCTAATCGCGATTGATGTATGAGCATCGCGAGTCAATTAACGTTATCCCTTGTCGATCGTACAAGATGCAACTTATCTACGAGGGGAGGTCCAAAAGTTCGTGGAATGAAGGGGTTATAAATATAATAAAACAATAAATATATTTTTCCTTTTCAATATAATCACCCTTAAGCATAATACATTTATTAGATCTATTAATTAATTTTTCTAAACCATCATAAAAATATTTTTTGTCTTTTGCCTCAAATTGACCCAAAATTGCCTCCTTTACCTCATTATCGTCGGAAAATTTCCTTCCCCTTAAGTCCTTTTTTAAATTTGGGAACAAATAAAAATCACTTGGAGCCAGGTCTGGACTGTAGGGTGGGTGGACTAGTGATTCGAAGCCATGCGTGTGCAGAGCAGCCATTGCAACTCTGCTCTTGTGAACCGGCGCGTTGTCTTGCAAGAGCAACACACCTTGGTCAATTTTCCTCGACGTTTTTCCTTGATGGCCTCCTTCAAATTTTCTAATATTGATGCGTAGTATTCTCCGGTTATGGTTCTTCCCTTTTTTTTGTAATCAATGAGTAGTATCCCCTCACAATCCCAAAAAACAGTTGCCATCAACTTTCTAGCCGACTCCGACACTTTGAATTTCTTCGGCGGTGGTGTCCCCTTTTTATGCCATTGCATAGACTCTTGTTTGGACTCAGGTTCAAAGTGATGAACCCATGTTTCATCTCCAGTAACAATCCGCTCCAAAATCTGTGCAGGTTCGTCTCCACACAACTCCAAAAACTGTTTCGACGCATCGACGCGCTGCTGTTTCTGAAGCGGCGTGAGCATTCTCGGTACCCATCTTGCACTGACTTTTGTAATACCCAGGTGATCATGTAGGATTCGCAAAATGGTGGTATCTGATACTCCAACTAATGCAGATAACTGTTTTTTCTTCAAACGACTGTCTTCGAGTACAATTTTTTCCACTTTTTCGACGATGTCTGATGTGGTGGCCTCAACTGGCCTTCCTGAGCGGGGGTCGTCTTCAATCGACACCCGACCATGTTTAAACAGACCATGCCACTTGTAAATCATGGATTTACTGGGGCACTGCTCTCCATAAACGGTTCCCATTTCATTCAAAATGGTTTGAGCGTCCTTTCCTTGCTTCGTAAGGAACTTTATGACAGCGCGGTGTTCAATTTTCTCCATTGTTTCAGTTTTCTTCCGGATTGACTTGTTAAGCAGGCGAGTGTTCTTAAACGAATGACCCGATAGGGCTGAAACTTAATTTATATACTAATTATGAGTCCCTTAACCGTATGACACTAAGCGAGCGCCCCTATTCCCACTCCTTCCCCTCCATTCCACGAACTTTTGGACCTCCCCTCGTATCTATAATATAAAAATGAATCGCTGAATGTGTTGGTAAGCGCAAATCTCGAGAGCAGCTGAACCGATTTCGCTAATTGTTTTTTTAGAATATTCCTTGACGTAATAGGATGGTTCTTACGGAAGTAAAAATTTAAAAAAAAGAATCGACTGTTAGGCGGTACGAAGTTCGCTGGGTCAGCTAGTCTTCTGTAATATAAAAATGAATCGCTGAATGTGTTGGTAAGCGTAAGCGCAAATCTCGAGAGCCGCTGAATCGATTTCCCAAGATGGTTCTTAAGGAGTAAAAAAAAATAATGAATCGGCTGATAGGCGGTACGAAGTTCGCTGGGTCAGCTAGTTCTAGATAAAAACTGATCAAGATTGATTACTATTTAAAAGCCTGTAGTATATCGTACTTTAGGCTTTTAATCGTGGTCAGGCAGACTCCAATATGTCTTTACAATCTTGGTAAAATTTACGATGCAGCTTGAGATATAAAGATGTTGGAATAAAGATTGACTGTCCATCCTAATCAGGAAACATCTACAGTTTTACTAAGAGCTTAAGAAATGTAAAAGTTACTTACCATGAGATCTGTATCACCTTTGGCAGTCTTTTTGTCGTCAGAAGTTGTTTTGGCCACTTTTGTGCTCGGAACATCTTCGGAGGCACTGTCACCTGTAAGAAATATTCAATTGTATTATAAAAAATCCATCTATATACATAAAATTCAAAGTCCTGACTGACTGACTCACTCATCAACGCCCAGCCCAAGCCGTTGGACCTAGAAAGCTGAAATTTTGAACACAGGGTCTATATACAATGTAGGCAAAGAATGAGACCGGATTTTTCGAAATTCAACCCCTAAGGGGGCGAAAAGGGTTGCAAAAATGTATATGGGAGGTATAAAGAATGTCTAATTTTCTTGAAAATTAAAATAAATAATCTTTAAAATTAAAAAAGTCCATATACGTACTTTAAGACATTTCTAATGAAATAAGCACGCCATTTACACTTTTTTATTTTATAAATTTGTTTTTTCCGAATGTTTTATTTTTGTGCAATAAAGTAAATAAGTACATTAACACATTTTTCTGCAATAAGTGCCTAACTATACTCTCAATATTGAGAGTCTCAATTACGTAATAGTTAATTTAGGACCCGCCCGAAAGAAGTGTACCCTTTCCCTTGGGGTGCACTTGTTCTATCTTTTCACTTGACGCTCGGAGGAGCCGACTGGTCCTCAACGCTTAAACATTACTTGTTTTTTTAACTTAACTTATTTAGTAATTTAATATTGTATCGTGTTAAACATCTACCTGCCTCAACTCCTGCTCTAAATTATAACCATAGAGATGGGGAGTGCTGAAAACCAGCGTTGGTAACCACTTAGTAACCGACATGTTACCTGAGCTCTCTTCTTTTACCAAAATGGTTAGACGCAGTCTAAACAAAATTTTGAATCTCTTTTAATACTATTTCTATTAATTTGTGTGTTTTGGTAATCGATATCAACCCTTGTATGTCCCCACTGCTGGGGCACGGGTCTCTTCCTGCATCGCAGGAAGGTTAGGACATACTCCACCACGGGGGCCAAGTCCGGGTTGGCGGAGGATTGTAAGACAGTGGCGGGCCTTACTGTCAGAAGTTATCAAGCCGCCCATAAGGCCTCTGACATGGCTTAACGACTGCCATTACATGACAGCCGGCACCAACGGCTTAACATGTCTTGCGAAGCACGGAAGCGTGTTTTGGTAATAAACAATTTCTATAAAATATTCTGTCCAGACAAACCTTAGTTCTCAGTGCTCTTAGTTCTCTTCAGTACTCAGAGAGATGAATCCCTAAGAAGAATACCTTTCCTCTTTGCGCTCGAAGTACCCGGCTGTTCCTCCATCAAGGCAGCCAAGACTGCGCCGAGACGCACCGACTCCGCTGTTGTCACTTCAATGCCTACTTCCGTGCCCTCCGTGCGATCTCGTATCCTGAAATGATTGCAATGTATATGTACGTAATACAGAGAATATTGTAAAGAGTTTCGAAATTTCACTGATGCCGGGGAGTCGCCCATTAGCTCAGTTGGAAAGAGCGCTGGCACGGATAGCCAGAGGTCGAGGGTTCGAATCCCGGCATGGGTGGAATTTTTAGCCTCTAAATAGGTTTTTAAAAATGTATACCTATGTTACGGCTAAAAATTCCAACCATGCCGGGACTCGAACCCGCGGCCTCTGGCTAACCGTGCCAGCGCTCTCCCAACTGAGCTAATGGACGACTACCGTCATTAGTGAAACGAACCACTCTACAATACTATCTGTATAACGTACAGGCAGCAACATCTGGCTGAAATAATTTGCATCACTTGCAGCAATTGAAGTCCCGGCATGGGTGGATTTTTTAGCCTCTAAATATGTTTTTAAAATTATCCTTAGCACGGGTTAGTGCATTAAAAAGAATGTAATGTATATGTTACAGTCAAAACTCTTAAATGGTCAAAACTAATTTTGACTGCTAAAATCAGTCAAAACTACTTTTGTTCAAAAAGCTTACATTTGACATACCAAATGGTAAAAACACCTAAAATGATGCATCACTCAATCTGCGAAACAAAAATATAGGTGCGACGAAGCGCGTAGCGTAGCGGAGCGCGCAAGAGCATGTTAGATTGAACATGTAAGACCGAAAACCAACTCGACATTGTTGATATTAGAATTCTAAAAACCTATTTATAGTAATACTATTTTTATTTTAATGCACTAACCCGTGCTAAGGTTTTTAAACCTATTTATAGGCTAAAAATTCCACCCATGCCGGGATTCGAACCCGCGACCTCTGGCTATCCTTGCCAGCGCTCTTTCCAACTGAGCTAATGGGCGACTCACCGGCATCAGTGAAATTTGAAACCTCTTTACAATATTCTCTGTATTACGTACAGGCAGCGACTGCGAGGATTAGAATTTTACTTCATTTTTCTGCAGTCAAAACTAGTTTTGACTAAATTTAACAGTCAAAGCTCGTTTTGACCGTTTAAGACTTCGGACTGTAACATATACATATAAGGATCCTAAACGTTCCACTCGCTAACGGTGAAGAAAAACATCGTGAGGAACTTAAGTGTCTGTGTTCAAATACCTCAGCCGTTGAAATTGCCAATCCGCGGGAGGCACGCGTGGTGTTCAAGCCCATTCTCTCTCCCTGAGAGAAGGCCTGTGCCCTACATTCTAACATTTATAGGGTACATAAAAAAATTGCCCTTGTTCGACTAGGCCATGAGCGCTTCACTAGGCCTAGTGAAGCGCTCGTGGCCTAGTCGAACTGAGTGATTGGAATCAATCACTTGAGTTAAGCAACTCCTTTTCTTTTTCAACTTCATGTAAATTACAACACACCGTAATCTCGGAATATTTGCTTCCGTAGCGTACTTCCATCACTCAATTTCCGGGGAACAAATGACCGCACACCGTAGGCGTTGAGTCCGCGACAAGTACTCGGAAATTTTTTTTTACAGACGAGGGACTTTTGTCCCCAAGAGACAAGAGTCCCTCGTCTGCGCAGGCCTTCAGACATACTCGTATACACAAAAAAAATACATAAAATATCGATGAAGCCGTTACGGTGGAGTTCAATAACAAACACAATGATACGAGATTTTTATGTTACACTAGCTTTGAAATGCTGTATATCCTTTACAAATAATAAGAACTGGAACGACTTCAGGTGTTGTTTTATTTGTAGATTAGTAGTATAATAAAACAGAAAAACTGGATAAAAACGGATAAGCAGGTAAAATAGTCAGATCTGGACGAAGGGTAAAGTAGTAGTGATGAAAAATGAGGGAAATCGAAAAATGGGTGACGTAATATTTGAAAATCATAGATAGAAAAAGAAATAAAAATGTTGTAAAGAGGTTTGCACCGTTACAGCTTACTCCTTTTGGACCAACGTAGTTGGACACAATTTTCCCAATGCACCAAATTACAAATTGCGTAATAATTCAATATCTTATTTCTAAAAGATTCCACTGATTTCAGCGTTAAGTTACAGAAAGTACAATGTCAAGTATTTTTTCGGCCCACCGCCATTTTCACAATCTTCTGTTAGCTGCCTACCCTTTTTAGGATAATATTACAGCTACATTCAGATATGACAAAGATTAAATTGTTCGCTAACACATGATATATCTGTCCATTTTACAAATATTTTTACCCGACTGCGGCAGAAGGAGGGTTATTTTTATTGAAAGTTACACGTTACATAATTATGATATAATAAGTCCCCACAAAACCAATTGGTTTGAGAGCGGGAGCAGTCTCGTTTACAGTAGTTTTACCGATTTTAAATAGCCTATTTAAACAAGATTTGCACACTAGCACTTTCTGATAATAAGGATAACTTAACTGCTTCTTCATCAGGCTATATTAGTCCACTGCTAGCAGTTACCAATTGTTATTGTCAAAGGCTATAGCCCCCAATGATGGCGCACGATCATTGGGGGGTAATGGATCCACACGCTGGGCATGCGGGTTGGGTATCGCAGTAACTTAACTAAATTCCTGAAATTATTATAATTTAATTTTTCTTATTTGTATATTTCTTTGGCACGCTTTGTAGTCAAAACGGCTTGATGGATTTAAGGTGGTTCGGGGCGCTATCGAGCGCCACCAATGGAATAAAAATCATTACTTGTATTGTATTATAATATGTTTTTATCTAAAAGTGAACATGAGAAATCTTAACAACTGTGACAACTATTTTTAGAACCTACAGCCCAGAACCTAGGATCCACAATCTAGGACTTTAATCGATTTCGGCCAAAAACGGCCGTTGTTTTATTTCATTAAAGTTATAGAGTATTAATACTACATTCTAGGCTCTATGTTATAAAAATAATTATCACAGATATTAAGATTTTAGATGTCTACTTTTTGAAAAAACTTATTACAAAACAGGTTATGATTTTTTGTCCATTGGTGGCGCTAGTTAGCGACCCTGAGCGCCTTCATCTTGAGACGTGTCTAACTATTCGCCTTAACTTTAGAGGGGCTTAATAGTACACAACTAGGGTGGTAATACAAAGAAAGGCCGAGATCGCAGAAATTTGCGGCCCGAGCTGCAAGCGAGGGACGTAAATATGCGATTGAGAGCTTTCTTTAATACTTCCCGTGTTGTGTACATCTTTTTATGTCTACACTTGGCCAGAAAGCGGCTTTTAGGAATATAAAGTTAGTAAAGCACTACGGTCTTTCAAATAAAAATCAGGTCTTTGTAACCTAATTATATTTCTATTACATAAGCTAAGACCGCCACAGCGGATCATTCACGTTTTGATCTCTATAAATGTAGTTTTATCAAGACATTAAAAACAATATATCCCGTGAAAAAAAACATCGAAATTGAATAAGAAAAGAAATGATGAAGCTACGGGGCGATTTTCGTGCACAAGTTCCAAAAACTGGCGCAAACTGGTGCCATACGCTTAACACGTTATATGTTCTCATTTATTTTTTGTAATCCACGCGCCGTAATCCTTAGAAGTACAATATTATGATATGTGAATGATCCTCATGGTATTATGATGAAGTCAACTTTTTGTATGTCCCCGACTGACGGGGCACGGGTCTCTTCCTGAAGGTTAGGGCATACTCCACCACGGGAGCCAAGGGTTGGTGGAGGATTGTAGCATGTGGCTGGCCTAACTGTCAAAAGTCATCAAGCCGCCCATGAGGTCCCTGATATGGCTTAACGACTGCCATTTACATGACAGCCAGCATCAACGGCTTAACGTACATTGTACTATATAGTTAGAATATTTTCGGGGCTTAATCGCGTAGTAAAACCTCATCAGCCGAAGATGCGAACGGGTGCCAGCCATCAGTCTTCTGGTGACCACGATGACTGTAACGTCGTCGAAACGTCGAGGTAAAATAGCGATAAATTACTACACGATTAAGCCCCGAAAATATTCTAACTATGTGTACAAGTCGCGAAAGTTTAAAATATGTTATTGTTCTATATATAACTTTGTAAATATTTTGATGTTCATTTAATTGTCTTTTTTTCGGCGTACAGCTATACAATAAAGGATATTCTTAACTCACACTCGGAACCGATCTTACGTAATAAGCTGTTGTGTGGCGAACTTCCTCAGCGCACTGTCGACCAGCGGAGCCTCCAAGCTGTCCAAGCCTGGTAGCAAAGACCCGGCCATGGCTGGCAGCTGGAGCTGCATATCGGACAGAACTTGCAGTAGCCGCACCTCCAGGGACTGCGACGGAACGGGCGGCTTCGGCTTCTCTACTGCCGGCGCTGATGGGTCGGATAAGTTTTATGATTTAGGAGGGACCGTAGAATATGGGGCCGCTGAACAATGTCATCATCAATATAATCATGTGGGTACAGCGATATCTTTGCGATGTAAAACCTAACTGCAAAAGTAGGTACTCGGGGCTGCAAGTGATGCAAATTACTTCAGCCAGATGTCGTTGCCTGTACGTAATACAGAGAATATTGTAAAGAGGTACGAAATTTCACTGATGCCGGTGAGTCGCCCATTAGCTCAGTTGGAAAGAGCACTGGCACGGATAGCCAGAGGTCGCGGGGTCGAATGCCGGCATGGGTGGAATTTTTAGCCTCTAAATAGGTTTTTAAATTTGTCCTTAGCACAGGTTAGTGCATTAAAAATAATAATATAATGAATAATGTCATATTAATTTGAGGATGTCCTCAAATTAATATGACAAATACAGTTAACAAAATTATTATTTATTTAACACAAACCCACAGTAATAGTTATTCTTAAAAAATTTATTGCATAAAATTTTCATTTACCTAAGTTTTGAAGACAAGATTAGCAGTAGTGCTACTTACAATATTTATTTAATATAATTAACTTACAGCTTGATTATACTTATTACTTGAAATAAAAATAACAATAAAATTTTATTTGTGGTTTTCTTGAGGCATACTATTAATACAATAGATAATCAGTAGCTTCTATATTAACCCTTGTATGTCCCCACTGCTGGGGCACAGGTCTCTTCCCGCATTGCAGAAAGGTTAGGCCATACTCCACCACAGTGGCCATCAGTAGCTTAAAAATAAATATACATTTTTCAGTTTTTGGTTTTTCAGACAGCTCCTTTGATAAGATGTTCTTCCACTGCAATAATGAATACTTAATGAATTCTTTGGCATGTACTGCAACTTCTAAATGTAATTGCAAATGTTATGCAAAGTTTGATCGGCTATTAATTGTTATCCAAATCATCAGAAAAGGTGTGCCTTAGTAGTCAGACAACCTTTACATTTTTGTTGTAAAGTTGATGTGCTTTTGACTGTAAATAAGTAACTTTGCCATTACAGGACAAAGGTAGAACTCAACATGTCATGCTTCCTATTCAGCTTAAAGTGAGTAAAAAGTAAAAAGCCTTAAAATGTTAAATGGTCTCGTTTTGTGTGATCACCAATTGTTATTATTGAATAAGCAATCAAACTGTTATATATAAGAGGATTGAAATATCAACCAAACCTACACTAGTAGAACCTAAACCTGCAGGTCAATGTTTTCATAGGATTTTAGCAAAACTTATATTATTTATTAGGGACAACAAACAGAAGTGTTAAAAAATATAATAGTTTATTCTTACATCCAGCTCTGTTATCCACATTTTACAATAATTTTTTCTTTTTTATTTAAGTATGAAATCAAACCAATGAATGCACGCTTAGTCCAAAGGTTGTTCGACAAAGAATCCCTGGACAGAAATTGAGAGAAAAAATTCTTCAAATGATTTCACAACAAAATTTCCACAGAGAAACATTCTTAATGATTTTAACTTACCATCGGGTTTCAATGTCGACGGGCTTGAGCCTGCTTTCTCTTGGCTGCTCCCGGCAGGGGAGGCTTCGGCCTTCTCAGCCGAACCACCGGCCAAAGTAGCGCCAAGAATGTGCTGGCGTTCCTTCTTGCGCTTCTCTAGCTTCTCGCGAAGACTGTTACGCTTACTTTTCACTGCTTGGATCTCTTCCCAAGCGTCTGACATGGTAGTTTCACCTCGCGTCGGGCGCTAGGGCTCAAAATAGATGGAAACCTGTTCAGAGTTGAGATTAGCGTGTTATTCTAAATGTACGAACGTAAGCAACCGATCTTGTTCAGAGTTCCATGGCAGCGTTTTAGTAGTTAACTAAGTACGGTGTTCTAATATATAATCAGTGGTATCTTGTTAGTAAATCGGAGAAACTCAGGAAATAAACAACAACGCCGATCTCGGCATTTTCTTTTTGTTTGACACTGACAGATGTCACAGACTAAATATTCATAAAGCACACAGACAACAACCCAATATTAGTTTGTGGTTGCATCTAATGTTACACACAGATGTTTACTCGACGCAACATCCGTGCGTCTACTCAATGTCTGAAGAGAAAACCGCGTTCGCCAGGCATTGGTTCTTTATACTTGCCTCAGAACTATTGTTCTGAGATATTTGCCAAAAGCTGTGCACCAACTGCATATGCCTCCTCTACACGTCGGCAGATGCATCTGCAGAGTCATCTTCCGATGCGTCTGCTGACGTAAAGAGGGGGTGATTTACGTGTTTGATGTAGGTACTTAACGTCTGCAGATGCATATCTGCCTCGAATCCGTTTGTTGTCAGTTTTTGTGACACAGATCGAAGGGATTTGGCGCCAACGTCCAGTGCCTGTCCACGCATTAGCACCGCATCACACAAATTAGACAAGATCAGCCCTCCTATTACGTAGCATTCCACTCTATCGAGTGAAGCAATTAGACAACTTCTAAGTGTCATAAAATGTATGCATTTGACAGCCAGAGTAGCTTAAAAAAAGTAAAAATCAACGTCACTGTACTCACTGTCACTTGACTGTACTCAGTGCATTATTAAGTAAGTGTGGACACTTAACTTATACTTTGGCATTTAAAGTTATAGCAATCGTGGAATCTCATCATTCCTATAGGTGGTAACTGATGTATTAGATTTAAGATGACTTGAAAAAAGATGGTCAGAGTGGAGTTTGTTCCCGCTACCTTTTTCTCTACTACACTACGGCCCGAAGGCAGCGGCATTCACTTTTATGTTGCATCGTACTTTGACATTCAGCAAACAGAATGTAAATTCTTTACGTTGAAATGAATTGAATAGGTTCTAAAGTAATAGTAGTTAAGATTTTTGATGTATACTTTTTGAGCTGTGGACTAAAAAAAGTAAAAATCAACGTCACTGTACTCACTGTCACTTGACTGTACTCAGTGCATTATTAAGTAAGTGTGGACACTTACTTAATAATGCACTGAGTACAGTCAAGTGACAGTGAGTACAGTGACGTTGATTTTTACTTTTTTTAAGCTAATAAGTGTGGACACTTACTTAATAATGCCCCAGTTCGATTCACAGCTAAGAGTATAGGTATAACAATACAACCACCAGTTTTTGTGGTTATATTATATACTGTTTGACGGTGGTTTGATTGGAGTTGCGGTTCAGAGTGCACGCATGCTTGATGCTGTTTTTTATTCTGCCTACTTTCCGCGGCATTCGTAAAACGGTTGAAATGGCCATTAATTTGAGTACAGAGCACTATTAATATTAAATACTAATTACTACCGAGTACTATTAAAACATAAGGCCTCTTTTTTTAAAACCTATTTAGAGGCTAAACATTTCACCCATGCCGGGATTCGAACCCGCGACCTCTGGCTATCATCTGCGCAGACGTGGGACTATCCCCCGGGTACTTTCTTGTGCGTCGATATAGATCTCTTATAAATTGTATCGAATACGCACATGAAGGACTAATAGTACCCCGTACAAAGTCCCTCAAATTACCGAGGACATCAGAGGCCGGACTGTGGGACTAGACATAAGTTCGGTGTATTTTTCAACTTCATGTAAATTACAAGACAATGTAATCTCAGAATACTTGCTTCCATAGCGTACGCTTCACTCAATTTCCGGGGAACAAAATGACCGCATACCGTAGGAGTTGAGTCCGCGACAAGTACTGGGAGGTCATTTTTTACGATTCAGGGACTTCCCTTATGGACACCGTCGTCTGCGCAGGCCTTAATAAGAGATCCGCAAAAAAAATATCATACTTTTTTTTAGAAATGTAAGTGGTTTAGGTCAATAACTTTCAAAATTTAAGTAAGAAACTCACAACTCGAAAACTACTAAATATCGCGGAACATACATGGGGTGTTTCGGATGCTCCAAGGGTGTTCTATCTCAGGACTTCCGCTTGAGACTATTTTTTGGGACACTACATACCAGATTCTGATTAGCTGATTAGAACAAGCGATTTTGTGTTAGGCAAGTTATACCTGCCTGCAGCTAGGACAATTGGCATTGGCAAACCTGGGTCCGTCTACCCTACGGGGGTAGAGGCGGCGCTTTATTATGTGTAAACAAACTCAGCATCATTCAAAAGTCAATAAAAGTCAGTGCTTAACTTTTTAGTTTTATTGTAAAGTTAGGTCTAATTTACAAGTAGGGTTCGGGGAACTCGAAGGTCACTTCGCGTCCCGTCAGCTTCTTGTACACAGATTGGAAAGTGTCCACCTGAAACAAGAAGAAACAAATGTTACATTTTTTTACTTACAATTTTTTTTTCCATTACAGCTTGGGAAAGATTGCAGTATGCCACAAATTTAGCAACTTTACTGGCATGATAAAATTTTACCGTTTTGTTTACAAAAACACGGCTCCTTTAAAATTCCTCAGAGGCAGTTTAATGACTTCGCGTTTTTATAAATAAGACTCGCAGACTTATTTATAAAAACATGATTCCACTCCGGCTTTTTATTTAATCTTGTGGTTACAGACTATATTAGTCAGCATTTTTAGACTGTTATAAGGAATTGTGTTATTTTTTTATCAAAGTTAATGAATTCACTCTGAGAATTTTGCTTAGATCCATCGATACTATACTACGAGTATAATATACAGGGTGAACTATAAAAGACGCAATTCTTACAACACAAAGAAGAGTTTATCTTTTCTCAGAATGCTCTATCGATGTTGCAGCCTCTGATAAACAATTTGTGAACATAGAACATAGAAAATAAATTGTGACAAATTGACGAGTTCTATGAATTGCGCATATTTGAGGTAACTCTTTATTGTAAGTATACTATAATTTTGTACTTATTCTATTACTGCCTAATATTATAAGAGAAATTTCACAAAGGTACCTAAGTGTGTAGAAAAATTGGTATCTTAATATTCATAGAACTCCTTTTTATGTAGTCTATATATATTATGTGTTACTACAGGGCACAGCCCCTATCCTCACAGTGCCTTAATCACAGAACATAAAAAAAGGGTAGAAGTAGTAACATGGCCCATCATTAGTATGAAAACCAGTGTGACCAAACTCTCACTACCACTACTCTACACTAGATGGAACTAACACCGCATCTGATCTTCGAGAAGTTGTATGTGATAGGCCATAAAGTCGAAAATTAAAAACGCGTCTCTGATATGTTGCTTGCTACTCAGCCGAATTGGTTACATTGTTTATGTCATTACCAATTTAATATAAAAATACAATGAAATACTACCCACCGAAGAACGGTTTCAGCATGATTGGTAAATTTTAGTCCCCAACTCTTATTTTTACATTCTAACACAGCACACGAAGGCATTTTAGTAGAGTTTTTACGATTGTTTTCTTTACTAGAAACAAACGACAACTGCGGTAAGAAGAACTGTCAGAGACTACGCATAGGCTATTGCCTATTGCATTGCTAAGGCGAGGCACGCTTAATACTTACAACTTCTACTCTTTTTTTATGTTCTGTGGCCTTAACGTTTAATCATACCTTGTGTTCAATAGTAGTCTGCTGGTTCTTGTCTAAGTGGACCTTGATGAGCTGCGAGCCATCCAGCTTGATCCGAATGCGCTTGCCGACAATCTCTGCGGGGAACACCAGGTCCTCCAAGATAGCATCATACACTGACGTCAGTGTCCTGAGGATTTAACATGAAGTTAGTGGGCGAGTGTGATAGAGCCTTCATAACATAACATAGAGGTGGTAGTTTAGCGGTATAGCGGAAACCCTAGTGGGTTGCTAGTATGCCCAACTATGAAGCTAATTGCGGAAATGTCAAGTCAATCTAATACTAAACATAGAGGTTACAGCATTCAGAAAAATTAAAAGACGAATTTCAAAAGGTGGAGTTGTTTCTTCAGATTTATTTATACTCTACATGTATTTTACGTTTTAAAGCAACTTAATTTGTTGATCTGCTGTAGTAATTGGCAGACCCTGGTCTCTGCCTACCTGTATAGAAGTGAGTTTATGCATCTTGCAATATGTCTCATGATATTTAGTAACTAAGTTTATTTATCAGAAAAGACTTGCACGCGTATGTACGCGGGCACGCATATGCCCTACAGCAATATTGCTTTATTTCACGTCAGATAATTTACAGCCTTGTAAAAACACGATTCTTCTCTAAAATATTCCTCAGAGATAGAGTGCTAAGGACAATTTTTTGGTTGTTTCAAAGTATCTGTGTCTTTGCCAGCGCATTATTAATAATGCGCTGGCAAAGACACAGATATAAAGCCAGTGCATTATTAATAATGCGCTGGCTTGCTTAGCTTATAACAGTGACGTAAATAGGGCGGTGCCACTGCTGCCTAGCCACAGGGAGTAGAGTTTGGGGGATGCAATGACCAGACCAGGCAGGACTATTATTTGTTGGGTTTGCTCTTGATAAGTTCCACTGCGGCCCTAGTGCCCAATCCCAACACATACGTACCTGCATCGCAGTATTATCAAAAACATCTTAACATATTAAATTACTTAACGTAGTAAATTAGACAAAACATAGCGGTAATTTTTTTGGCAGCACACAAGAATTTAGTGTTTCCTCTAAAATATTAGGTATTTGGTCCACCTACACAAAGTTTATTGTGCTTTAATTAATTACCCTGAATGAAATAAACTATGCCTATAAATAGCATTGCTTTAGGGTACCTATAATATCTAAAAAAAACAAGGGCGCAGTTATAGTAGTTTGCACAGGGCGCAGGAAAGGCTATTTACGGTACTGCTTGGAAACTGCATTTTGTGGATCCCATGCTAGGCATGGTAGAAATGCTGCACAAAGAGTTGTGTGCTCTAGGCCCTGTGTTGTAAAACTACAACCTTAATAGAAAGAATCAGAAGTCAGGATCACAAAACAATTGATAGGTACACCATTTATAACTCAAGATTATATAGGTAGTATTCTTGTTGTGTTAGAAAAGGTGAAACCAAACCATTTAAAACTCGCTACTCATTTATATGGTCTTTGATTTCTTGGATTTACTTCCAATCCAAAGAGCAGAAAACTATTAATAAACAGGATACATCTGTATAAAAAATTATGAACATTTAGTGATTTTATTAATTATTTATTTTGAGCTGTTAGACTGATTTTGAGGAATTCTGAGGTGGTACAAAGTTTACTAGTCCAGCTAATAATGAATTAAGTTGCAAGTGCCAGTAATTTTCACCCAAATTGTGAGGCTAGATTGGGCAAAAATGGGCTGCTTAGCCAGATAGCCTATGGAACCTACCTGGATCGCGGCCTCTTTTGTTTGTTGGCGACACGGGTCTTGTGGCTGGGCTTGGGCAGAATCTTCCGGTCACCAATGAAGACCACATGCTTGCCGCTGAACTTCTTCTCAAGCTCACGCACCAGGCGGATCTGGATCTTCTGGAAGGCCTTCAGCCTTGGCATCGGCACGTAGATAATGATTGACTGAAATGTAAATGAAAAATTGTTTATTTACCTGTGGTCTCCATGAGAAGAAGTTTATTAAAATATGGGAAGCATTAATGTTAATCAAGTTAATAGTAATATTTATGAAATATGTTTCCATTAAAATAACCCTCAAATAATATTCTTTTTAATGCATTAACCCATGCTAAGGACAATATTAAAAACCTATTTAGAGGCTAAAAATAAATAGGTTTTTAAAGCAGTTATAATAGTCTGTAGTTTAGACAACTTAAACTGCTTATGAGGATATAATGTTTATAGAAATAACACTGCAAAGCTTAGTTTATGTGTGTATTTTGTGCACTTGTGATATTTCCGAGTCTGCATAAGGGAGGATGGGGCACTGTAAAATGTTATTGAAGGCTGCTTTTCAAAGGATTGTTCAATTTTGCTTAGTTAACCTCAGCAAGTGCCCTTGAAATGTGAGGGGCAGTAACTGGGTCTTCAACTACATAGTATACAAAATAATTTTAATAATAATGCAAATAATATGAGTGGAGACAGTGCAGTATCACACAGATGGTTCATATTTTCTATTATAGAAGTCCTTTGCAGAAAGATCAGGCAATATCCAACACTCTGGTATTTTGCACAGAATCTGTTACATATTTTCACACAAGTTGTTAGAGCCCAAATCACCACGCATGCCCCATTGTAAGCCCTTGTATACATTAAACCAACATACCGCGCAGAATCTGGCAGCGACATTGAATTGCAATTTTAGGTTATGTTGTGATTATTCATCAAAACAACTTGAATATTTATCTAATAGACTAATACTACATTTTTTATTATAACAAAAAACCCAGATGTCATACCTTCTTGTTATGCAGCTCGACTTCTTTAGCCTTAGTAATGTACAGCTCCCTGAGTTGGGCCTTGAGGTCAGAATTGGTTTCTAACTCCACAAGGGCTTGCGAGATCGATGTCTCGAAAGCGTCCGGCTCAGCGCCAGTGGCTTTAATGATTTTCGTACTCATCTGAAAACCACAATCACCAATTTAGCCACATACACTTCACTTTGAGGTTAGGGAACATTAGACACTAAGAACTTTGTGTCTATAAGTTACACAAACATGAATATCACAGGGATCACTTGAGGCACTACGTAAATTGTATTTCTTTCGTGTTCTCGTGGCATTATGGATAGATTATTTTGTAGATGAAAACAACGTTGGGTTATGAACCGAGGGCTATCGGTTTTGTCACTGCTAAATATCAGCGCAATCATTACCGTTATGACAAAACTATTGCAGTAGGCAAATAGCCTGACTATCAAAATGCAAGAATAATGTTATATTTAAGGTAAATATTCTTAAATTTCATTGAAATTTTATGAAAATATCACAACGACAGCTACCTTGGCGACTAACCGGGAGCGAAAGAGATAGAAGATAATGTTGTCAGTCTACGAAAAAGAAAAAATCCGCAATTACGCGGCCAGTTGTGACTTATACAGGTCACAGAATAAAATAAAATTTGCAAAAGTTTTGCCAAAATGGAGTATTTTTTTATTATAGCAAGAATAAATCTGATTTACTGTTCACAAACTACGTTTTTGTAAAGGCGTACAACAGATTGAATTGTTTATATCGACAGATGATAATACACGCAACAACTTATGGCTACTTTTAAGATAATAATTGATTATAATAATGCTATTCAGTGATTATTTGAACAAAGTAATTTGAGTTAGACAAAGAATAAAATCTGTTCGTAGTGTAAATAAAACAGATTTACGAATGTCTAGACGTCAATTTCGTTCAGAAATTATTTTTGTAATACTAGGTTGGAGTTTTTGACGTTTGATTTGAGAAGTGTGCTAATGTGGGATTATTTTGTTTCTAAACGCTGTAGCGGTTTGTTTTGGGGAGAGTTTTCCATTGGTTTTCCAATAAATTTCCTTGAGGAATTAACAACATGTGTCCTTTAATGGAGTCTAAGATAGAGATTCTACTTGTTTTTTTCTGCCTGTGAGATTTTTTTATCCATATTGACTTCAGTATCATTATTTTTACCGTATAATTTTAAGAACGTCGAAATTCATGTTTCAGCCTAATCTTCAGCGATATTTGAATAAACAAACCTTGAAGTTTGTTTCTACGTAAGCACATATTCTCAGCACAGGCCTCATTGACAAAGCAGTGTTTAAATTACACCATGAAGCCCTTTAGCAATGGGTAAGTTGATTTATTTTTAACGTTAATTTTGTTGTTGGCACATGAACCTTGGTAGAGCCTTATTGGCACACATTTTTCGTAGGTAAAATATGTGGTAATGAGTGTGGAGACTTTTTTAATCCAAGAAAATGGTTTAGTTACAGTAATGAACATATTTTACCTGACAAGAAGCTGCTTATTTTGTGACTCAGTCAGTTTTAATGACATGAAAAGAAATTATTTTTTAAGTAACATCATATCTTATTTAAAATTGATAGTAGGAGGTATTTTTTAATTTATGTGTTAACTAAATGACGTAGGACTAGCAAACAACTTGATAGACATTGTAAATTTCTGTTTATTTTTATGTGAAGAGCAAAGCTCATTCGAATGTAATGTCTACACACATTGTATTTTGGCACTGAAACCTTCATGCCTAGTGACGATTTGTAACATTTTGAAGAATGGCTTGGCAAGCCAAGCTTTTTTCTAGATTGCTTAATATTGTGACCCACAGCTGCGCAAATGCCTTTAGCTCTTTACTCCTCCTAGATGATGCCGCTTGCCATGGCAGTAGAAAGGTTGAGGTAATCCCACAGGTAATCTCAGCTTTGATCGGCCATGTTTGTGATACTGTCAAATGCAGCCCAGTCAGTAATTCTTGTGGACTCTATTATTCTAAAAATTCCACTTACTGAAATGAATCGCCCACCATTAGTTTAAAAGATTGCCCTTAAAAATTTATAATGATGCCTAACCACCTAACCACCATCCACTCTATATATCCAAAACAAGACCATACTTAATAAAGTTAATTTACTAGCATCTATGCATGTTGTTAGTTTATTTCTAGCCATAATAGCCAAAATCATGCAACAAAAAAGCTAGCTTTTAGAATATACCTCGGCTACTATTGAATAGAATCGGATATATTCTGTAATAGAAATATCGGAATGAATGTGACAATTAATTTCGTGAATTAAGTGTCAATTAGTGAAGAAAAATTTTACACAGAGCAGGAAGTAGTATTACACTTGTGTGCTTCCGGCGAAAACCGAAGCCTACTCTAGAGCCCAAGGCCTTCTCTCAGAGACAGAGTATGGAGAAGAAAAACATCATCAGGAAACCTGGGTGCCTCAGGCGTCTATGTAACTCAGTCCTTGAAATCACTAAATGTATAGCGTTAAAAAGAATTAAATCAATTGCTTAGTAACAAAAGTGTAAATATGAAGTTTCTTAATAAAAAAATTCAATTTTCCATAGCATGGGTACTGTCCTTTGTCTTAGAAATAATAATTTCTTGTCAGCCCTTGCACTTATAAGCTCCTTTATATCTTTTTATCATATGCGCAAGTTATAGCCCTGCAAGTTATTGTTATATATAACTAGCATAACATAGAGTAAGTAAAAAAAAAAACTTATCTATTCTATATAATAACTATTCTATCTTGTCTTCTGCCAGTTTGGTCCATAGTAAAAAATTCAATTGTAGGTATGTTATTAGTACATAGGTGATTAGTAGTCAAAAATATGACTTAAGTCAGTGTAAAACAACTTGATAAACAAGTACCTAAAATATGTTCCAAATGAATGGTACCTAAAAAATATGAATACTAATTATTAAATTCATTTGCCTGTATGCGTAATTCAGTGAATTGCAACTTCCGAAGTAGTAAAAGTCGTAAGTCGTAACTCCGTAACTCTATATAGTATTCCTTTTTAATCCTTACAACATTTTTTTCTTATCTTTAATCCATGCTAATCTAGTTTACGTACGGATAGAAAATTAATAATGGCCAAAACCAGATTATAAAACAAGTGTGGCATCGTAAGAAAAACTTACAATTCCTCACTATCAAGCACACTTTAATATGTAAATAAAATAGAGATAGTAACATCGATACAAGACACAAGCACTCACTCAGAATATCTGATACAAGCAAAGATTAGGCTAATCCACATGTAATAGGCCAATAGTGTACAAGATGATAAGAGGATCGCCACGGCGCGGCAGTGACCGCGCGACCGCGAACACTGGCACACACTGCTTAAAAACACTACAAAAAAAGATAAAAGTTTATAAAACGTTCTTATTTTTCCTCTTTTTTCTTTTTAGTGTACTACTGACTGTAAGTGGCCTGTATTATATATAACTTTAGAATCAATACTCTTTAACATCATTATTATTTTTTATTTGAGAACAGGATGGCTAGTTATTGAAGAGTGCGAGAGAGATAAGGTGGAATAGTTTCAAGTTGTTGTTAGGTTGTTCGTGATAATAAGTTTTTATTGGGTTTCAGTTGTGATTTACTGGTGACATTATTGCGCAAAATTTTAATTTGAACCTCTTTCGTAGGATATTAAGACTTACTTTACGAAAGCAAAGAAAATGTATTTTACTGTTTGGCTCTACTCTATTTTTTTTGTAAAATCTACATTTTGTAACTCAGTCAAATACCTTAAATCAAGTTGTGAAGTTATTATAGTGAAGTAAGAAGTATTTATATTAATTCGTTTGAATAATCTTGGACCGACCTTAAATTGTTCTACGATATCAATTACCTACCCATTATCTTCAGAGCCATATGACCCCTTTTATTCTGACTCCAAACGGATGAGACTATATAGGGCAAAATAAGAAAATTTCGCAAAATTTATCATTCTACTAACTAGCAATCTAATCAAATCATCATAAATCAAGTTTTATTTTAAAAAAAATCAAAATTCTAAAAAGCATATTAAAATTCTCAGATTAATCGCTCCACATATATTCAGGGCGTCCAAAACTGATAAATGAGCGCCACACGGTGTTTACTTCAGTGGGCTCATTCATTACGTAACTGATTCACGTATTCTGTATAACCTAGTTCAAGTGCAAAATTATCGTTAGGCACGGTTTATACGGAAGAGACGTGGCGATGACGCGCGAGAGTGGCGATAGTCAAAGTAACACAATATTTTATTTTCTTAGGCACACCAACAGCATACATACATAACATACCTAGTATAAAGGCTTTCAAGAAGACAAAATTACACCACTTATAGGTAAGCACAGCATTTATATAAATTAAGCTTACATCGTATATACGAGCTGATGTTACAAAAATGATATAAACCTTAATGTTACGCCGTTTTTACGTAAGGGTGTCTTTAAAACGATAGTCAATCGGCATTTAACAGGAAAGCTTTAACATCTAAGACGGAGTTTACACGTTCAGTCTGGGGCGTCAGTTTTGTCCGTGACCTTGACCAAGCTCGGATTGATGCCAGACTGATGAAGCATCAAAATATTCGAATATCCGTGGGTCCGGTCCATCAGTCCACTGAATAGACAATCAGTCTGCCGTAGTTTAATTAGACCGATGGAATTGACTGACGCTAGACTGAACGTGTAAACTCCGTCTTAGACCCCATCTTCGAGTACCATCAGGCGTAACTGCGATCAAGTACCAACCTCTCTTACCTAAATAAAATTTCCTATACCTAGTCGAACAAATTATCGAAATCGGTTAAGATTTGACGAAGATATGCGAAAACATCGTCACAAAAAAAGTAATCGTTATCGTTATCAACCCTTGTATGTACCTACTGCTGAGGCACGGGTCTCTTCCTGCATCGCAGGAAGGTTAGGCCATACTCCACCACGGGGGCCAAGTCCGGGTTGGTGGAGGATTGTAATACAGTGGCGAGCTTTACTGTCAGAAGTTATCAAGCCGCCCATAAGGCCTCTGACGTGGCTAAACGACTGCCATTATATGACAGCCGGCACCAACGGCTTAACGTGCCTTGCGAAGCTCGGAAGCGCTCGGAAAAATGCCACTAGCGCTAGTCACGGGACGCTCACCCATCCTGTACCTGACCGCGCCTGTTGTTGCTTAACCAAGTGATTGCTTCCAATCACTCGGTTCGCCTAGGCCACGAGCGCTTCTAAAAAAGTAATATACGCGTCGAATTGATAACCTCCTCCTTTTTTGAAGTCGGCTAACAAATTGCGCCGGGCGCCTTATAGGCGATTTAGTATAGCCGCGGGACGTCGTCTGATGGCGCGGGCGCAAACCTCCTTACGACAAAAACGACGCTATGCCACGTAGCATTAAGGTCCATATTGTGTTACTTTAACAATTAAGCCTAAGGCTTAATCTCTCAAGTTATCCACGATTTGCCATCAAAGCACGCTTGGGGTGCATGTTTCTCTCGAGTAAATATTATTAATAATTATCGCTAGCCTATTGACCTTTAATCGAATACGCAATGCATAAGGCATATATGTAAACATAATAATCAACAGAGGCAATGTAGGCCATGCATAACGTGACCATTGGTTTTAAACCCAAAACGAGGCCTCTTCAAAACTACGGCGAAGTCGGTAATTTGGCTTAATAAAAGCTGCAAAAAACTGAACTGAATTCTGAACTGGAGTTTTTACAGGTTTCATAAATAACAGTAGCTTGAAAATGTAAACAATTTTCTCTCGAGAAAGCGGCTTGACATCTTCTGACAATCCTCCACCAACACGGACTTGGCCCCCGTGGTGGAGTATGGCCTAACCTTCCTGCGAAGCAGGAAGAGACCCGTGTCCTAGCAGTGGGAGGTCCCCACTGCTAGGACAAAGGGTTGATATCATATCAAAACTGTCGATAAGTGTTTTCGCTAGGACTCGCATAAGTGCAAGTCGCCTATTCTTGCTCTACCCAATATTATGAATCGACTTAAAAAAAGGAGGTTCCCTGATTACTCGTGCATGTTCTCAGAAGCCGTGTGGACCGATTTAAAAAACACTTTCTTGTTTTGTATCTAAAAGTGGTCCCATAGTCACCAACTCAGGATCTGATATGATGATGACTTGAAGCGATTTGTGTGTAACCTGAGCTATTATAAAACCGTCAAAACTTTAATTTCCCACCGAACCCACTTTAGTTTTGTCCGCCGCGCCGTCTCCCCAGGGCGGACAAAACAGTAGACTTCATATTTGGTCCCATAGTCACCAAGTCAGGATCTGATTATGGGATCCTGAAGAAATCGAGGGAAGTCTTCAAATGTCAAAGGCACACTTGAACCAATTTGTGTGTAGCCTGGGCTATTGTAAAAACCGCCACAACTTGGAATTTTCCGCCTAATCCACTTTAATCTTCTCTTATCTAATTTCGTCCGCCCTCTCCCCAGCACGACAATGAAGCCAGCGATCCTAGTGACAGGCGGGGCCGGCTACGTCGGCTCACACACGGTGGCCTCCCTACTAGAGTCCGGGACCGATATGAAGATTGTGGTGGTCGACAACCTGAGCAATGCCTATCGCTCCGAAGGTGCCAAGAAGCCCGAGTCGCTGCGGATCGTTGAGGAGCTGACCGGCGGCGAGGTTGTGTTCTACGAGCTGGATTTGTGCGACGCTGCGGCTCTCGCCAACGTCTTTGAAAACGTATGTATAGCATTGGCCATGGGGAAGATGATGGAAGAATACTTGGTTTATAGTTATATATTAAACGGGTCTAATTGCGATTAGGTAAAACGTAATTACCTTATTCCCCCGACGTTTCGGCAACGTTACAGTTGCCGTTTACATTGATCCTTATCACTAAAGTTTATATTTACTCGTTTCTATTACGCTTGTTTTGAGTAAAATATTTCTTTGTGCACAATAAAGTATAACAATTAATTAATGAAAGTGTCCCACTCTCTCCTACAGCACGCTATAGACTGCGTGATCCACTTCGCAGCGCTGAAAGCGGTCGGCGAGTCCGTGGAGAAGCCGCTGGAGTACTACCACACGAACATCACTGGCACCTGCACACTATTCGAGGTGGGCGACCACAGATTAGAGTTAATGTGGGCGTGTGGTTCTTAGTGAGAGCCAAAACAGTATGAGTAGTAAGTCGAATTAGTGACGTAATTCCTTGCTGTACAGTCGACAGCACATCCCGCTGTGCATTTTAGTTGCAAAGTCGCCCGTGGTGCGTCGGAGTAGAGTGCATGGATGTATAGGCTGATGTGCCGTCGACTGTACATACAGTAAAGAATGTTAAGTTTATCTGTCTATCTATTTATGAGCGCTGCCAGCCCGAGGGCATCTTAGAAAAACACGCCGCGAGCAAAAAGCTGCTCAAGGAGCATTTCCCATATAAACGTAGTTTCGTTTTTATCTACAAAGGACTTGCCGGAACGCAATGAAACTTTGCCAGTACGTTCTTCTAAGTTTTTCTATACCTTCGACGCATTTTTTTCTACATCGTCTTTGTTAAATTATTTGCTCTCTCCCACCCATGTTTGGTGCAAGTTCCCTACGACTACACATCCCTCCACTAATCCCCAACCGCCAATCGAAAGCAGACAGAAGTAGCCAGTTCAGCAAACGTGCGTCGACTCCTAGGAATTAAGTGAAAGTGTATATTGTACATAGTGGCTTGAAAACTTCTGACAGTAAGACCAGCCACTAGTCTAGCAAGCCTCCATCGATCCGGACTTGGCCCCCGTGGTGGAGTATGACCTATAGGCAGGTATTCCCTTGAGGAAGGTATACCTTCCTCAAGGGAAGAGACCCTTGCCCCTCGGTGGGGACATAAGGGGTTGATGATGTACTATATTATAATCTGCTTAAACCACCCATGAAGCGCTATGAACAATGAACCGAGTGATTGGAATCAATCACTTGAGTTAAGCAAGAACAGGCGCGGTCAGGTACAGGATGGGTGACTACCGCTGGTGGCATTTTTCCGAGCGCTTCCGTGCTTCGCAAGGCACGTTAAGCCGTTGGTGCCGGATGTCATATAATGGCAGTCGTTAAGCCATGTCAGAGGCCTTATGGGCGGCTTGATAACTTCTGACAGTAAGGCCCGCCACTGTCTAACAATCCTCCGCCAACCGGAATTTGCCCCGTGGGAGAGTATGGCCTAACCTTCCTGCCATGCAGGAAGAGACCCGTGCCCCAGCAGTGGGGACATACAAGGGTTGATAACGAAACCACCCATAGATTAAGTTACTAGTCTTTTAACACATATGTGACCATCTCGTAACGCAATGCGGACGCATAAATGTAAATGAAATTATATAAAGTAAATGATATCATTCTTTTCCCCAACCACTCTCAGACGATGCGCAAGTACGGGGTCTACAAACTGATCTACAGTTCCTCGTGCACGGTGTATGGGGAGCCAGAGCGTCTGCCGCTGGACGAAGGGCACCCCACTGGCCGAGGGCTGGCCAGCCCCTACGGCCGCTCCAAGTACTTCTGCGAGGAGCTCATGAAGGATCTCTGCATCAGCGACCAGGTGAGACGACTGCAGTTTACACTTCAATTGCACTTCTCTAGCTGAATTCAGCCTGCAAGGAGCATAGCCAGCTCCTACGGCCGCTCCAAGTACTTCTGCGAGGAGCTCATGAAGGATCTCTGCATCAGCGACCAGGTAAGCTCACTCCAGCTTACAGCAACATGTATTTCAATCTCCTACACCCAATTACACTTGTCTAGTTGAATTCAGCCTGCAAGAAGCATTGCCAGCCACTAAGGCCGCTCAAAGTACTTCTGCGATCAGCTCATGGAGGATCTCTGCATCAGCGACCAGGTGAGACGACTGCAGCTGACACCTTAATTGCACTTTTCTAGCTGAATTCAGCCTGCAAGGAGCATAGCCAGCTCCTACGGCCGTTCCAAGTACTTTTGGGAGGAGCTGATGAAGGATCTCTGCATCAGCGACCAGGTGAGACGACTGCAGCTGACACCTTAATTGCACTTTTGTAGCTGAATTCAGCCTGCAAGGAGCATAGTCAGCTCCTACGGCCGTTCCAAGTACTTTTGGGAGGAGCTGATGAAGGATCTCTGCATCAGCGACCAGGTGAGACGACTGCAGCTTACACCTTAATTGCACTTTTCTAGCTGAATTCAGCCTGCAAGGAGCATAGCTAGCTCCTACGGCCGTTCCAAGTACTTTTGGGAGGAGCTGATGAAGGATCTCTGCATCAGCGACCAGGTAAGCTCACTCCAGCTTACAGCAAGAAGTATTTCAATCTCCTACACCCAATTACACTTTTCTAGTTGAATTCAGCCTGCAAGGAGCATTGCCAGCCTCTAAGGCCGCTCAAAGTACTTCTGCGATCAGCTCATGGAGGATCTCTGCATCAGCGACCAGGTGAGCCGACTGCAGCGCTTACAGGTGGACGTAGTTCGATCTCCTACACCCCAGGGTTTTTGCAGTCTATATAGTTTATTTTGTACACGTATATAGTCCCGTTTTTTACTGCTGCTCCTACTCTCCAAGGTTTGCTGGAAGAAATCTCTTTTAGAAATAAGATCGCCTTTGTACACGTAATGTCCTATTCAATGTTTCGTGTGCAATAGACTATAATAATAATTACAATTACACAATTGTAGCTGGATTTTGCCTGCAAGGAGCATAGCTAGCCCCTATGGCATTTTAAGTACTTCTCAAGGAGCTTATGAAGGATTGTTAGAATATTTTCGGGGCTTAATAATAATATTGGCCTTTTTGCATCTACTTAATGAGATGATTTATACAGCGTCCAGTGGTATCTTCACTCACACTAGATGGGTGAAGGGACCACTCCGACGCTGTAGTACCTGGGACATGGTTTTTTTATAGATGGTGTAAGCTTGCCCAGCACCTATACCACCCTGACAGCTTAGTCGGCCTAGCCTACAGGAAGGACTAGTCAATACGTGCGGAACCAACCAAGCCGCGGGTTTCCTCACGATGTTTTCCTTCACCGCTAGCGTGAATTTCGGGGCTTAATCGCGTAGTAATTTATTGCTATTTTACCTCGACGTTTCGACGACGTTACAGTCATCGTGGTCACGAGAAAACTGATGGCTGGTATCCGTTCGCATCTTTGGCTGATAAGGTTTCTGACTACCCTCAATCAGCCATCACTGATGGATGACTGTAACGTCGAGGTAAAATAGCAATAAATTACTACGCGATTAAGCCCTGAAAATATAATAACAATATTTTCAAGTCGCGAAAGTTTAAAATATCTTATGAAAGATCTCTACATCAGCGACCAGCTGAGCTCACTGCAGCATATAGCAGGACGTAGTTCGGTCTCCTATTCCCAATTACACCTTTTGTAGCTCAATTCAGTCAACAATATTGATTATTACTAGGTAATTAAATCTATAAACCAATTATTTAACATGAACTCAAAAATATTGATTATTTGTTATTGAAATTAAAATAAACTCTACAGTCACACTTCTAGCAAGGGAGTCTCATGTACTTAAGCACTGGTTCCCGTGCTGCAGGTATGTTCCAACCACGATCTCTATTGAAATTTGCATGCCGGCGGATCTTTATTGCCTCGCGTATCATTCTAGGGAAGAAACGGTAATCTAAAATTAAACGAGTAAATATCCGTGCAAATACAGTTTTTATCAAAAATTATGTTAAGAGTTTACAAACAGAACCGATGATTCCCACTGAACCTACAATTCCGTTTTGAGGGGCCATACCATTTTATAATATCATCCATCACCGATAGGTTTAGAGTGATTCTGGCGACATAGCGAGTGGAGCCGTGTGGGGCCTATTCAGAAATACGAAGCAGAAACGTTACTGCTTTCAGATTTAGCGTTGGAACGTTGCATATCATTTATAAATAATAAGAACTGGAACGACTTCAGGTGTGGTTTTATTTGTAGATTAGTAGTATAATATTTTAATAAAACAGAAAACTGGATAAAAACGGATAAACGGAGAAGCAGGTAAAATAGTTAGATCTGTAAAAACCTATTTAGAGGCTAAAAATTTCACCCATGCCGGGATTCGAACCTGCAACCTCTGGCTATCTGTGCCAGCGCTCTACCAATTGAGCCAATGGGCGACTCACGACATCAGTGAAATTTCGAGCCTCTTTACACTATTCTCTGTATTACGTACAGGCAGCGACATCTGACTTAAGCAAATTGCATTACTTACAGTCCCGTGGGTGAAATTTTTAGCCTCTAAATAGGTTTTTAAATTTGTTCCTTAGCACGGGTTAGTGCAATAAAAATAGTATAGTTAGATCTGGTCAAAGGGTAAAGTAGTAGTGATGAAAAATGAGGGAAATCGAAGAATGTGTGACGTAATTTAAATATTTGAAAATGATAGATAGAAAAAGAAATAAAAATGGTGTGAAGAGGTTTGCACCGTCACACAACCCGGGGGCGACCCGTAAAAAGAATATTTTTTTTAATATATTTATTTAAAAAAATATATTTAAAATAATATTTTTTTAATAAAAAATATTGTTAAGTAAAATTATATAATTTAAAATTTAAAGTCGAGAATCCAAAGTAAGGACGATGAAGGTCGGGGATGTGGGATGGTAAGTAAATAAATTTAGTTATTCTTAAATATTAAAATAAAATATAAAAGATGGGCGATGAAAAAAATTTAGAGTGTGTGGGGTGATATTTACAATGAATATTTACATTAGGAACCACATTCTTCGATTTCCCTCATTTTTTATCATCGACTTTACTCATGACTTTAAATTTTAATTTTATTAGGTACTAGCGGCCCGTCCCGGCTTCGCACGGGGGGACTTAAGATTTTTTACATAGTTCTACGTTTTATTTTATTTATATTTTATATTACATACTTAGGTCTACGTTTTATTTATATTTTATATTTTATTTATATTCTCAGTCAGCCAATTAATGACATTACTTTGGAGCAAACATCTAAATCATTAAAACGATTGTTATGGGTAAACTATAAAATGTAGACATATGCTCTCGCGGATTTTTTTAAAGATAATGTTAAATGAACAATTCATCCATAGAGCATTTTTATATAACTTTAACTATATGCTCAGCGCACGCCACGGAAGGCCTCAGAAACGATACTTTTCCCCCGTTTTTGTAACATTTTCGGTTACTGCTCCACAACTATAGGACCTAGCGTGATATTATATAGCCTATGTTACTTCTGAATAATGCAGCTTTCTAATGGTGAAAAAATTATTGCAATCGGTCCAGTAGTTTTTGAGTTTATTCATTATAAACATACAAAAATACAAATCTTTCCTCTTTATAATATTAGTGTAGATATCCACAAAATTTTTCATAAAAAAATGTAGTTTAAATATATTTTTTAAATTAATAAATTTAAAAATATAATCTTTTCACCGGTTGCCCCCGGGTAGTATGACGTAGTTTAAATATTTGAAAATGACAGATAGAAAAAGAAATAAAAATTGTGTGAAGAGGTTTCCACCGTCACACTTCCGTCACATTCAAAACGCGTTACTTAAGCCGTTTTAATTTGAGTTTGAGAGCTTATAAAGCATATTCTCAATCGCATTCCAGAAGTGGAAGATAATCTCGCTGCGCTACTTCAACCCGGTGGGCGCGCACGTGAGCGGGAGGATCGGCGAGGACCCAGCAGGCATCCCCAATAACCTGATGCCGTACATCGCGCAGGTATGTTCCATTCCCTAGTATCGTACCCTTCTTAAACTTGAAGTGCCCCTCCATCGCTACAGGTTAGAGAGCGGTGGTACCGGACCGGTGTAGGACGCCGGCTTCTAAATCGGGAGGTCGTGGGTTCCGTTTCGGCCGCCATGGCAACTAAACTTCGCAACCGGTTGCGAAAAAGGAATTGTAATGCTTTTCTGAGATTTTTTTCTTTTTCGCAACTAACGCAACTACTAGTAGAACCCACGACCTCCCGATTTAAATAAAATCTCGAAAGAAAATAAAATCTTTGTTCGCAAATAGTTGTCGACGAAGAATAAAAATTCCCTTTTCACAACCGGTTGCGAAATTTAGTTGTCATGACGGCCGAAAGGGTGGGTTCGGGTAGTTTGATGTGCCAATGACTTTGTCTTCTAAGTTATGTACATAGTAGCATTACCACTCGCTGATTGTGAAGGAAAAAATCTTAAGGAAACCCTAATCGGAAATCTCAGTTTAGCGATAGTTAGACTAACAGGCATGCAGCTCTTTACTGAACAACTCTTCCGCGGCTTTACTGCTGGTCTACTCCTTAATGTTGCACAGCCATGACATCCTTCTCTTTTCCAGAGAGAGAAGGTTTCCTACCCTACCTTAGTATCGGGATGAATGCCCTTGCAATTCCCAAAATAGTAGACAAGTCAATTAAATTGTATATCTTTAGGAAATGGCTACCAGATTTTGCTATTTTGACAAATTCCAAGCCCATCTTGACTCGAAATAGGCAAACACTTCTGCAAATAATTAGAATCGAATACATTTATTTATGACACTATGATATTCGAACTGTCCATAACTGGATCCATCTTTCCATAATTCTTCTTCTTGTTCTTCAGGCTATATTATGTAGTCCACTGTTGGACATAGCCCTCCCCTAATGAGCGCCATAGCGCCCTGTCTTCATAATTATTTATAGGCATTGTACAATTACATAATTTTTGAAATATGTCTGAGTTGGTTTTCAGAAACCTGTCAGCCTATTATAGTCAAATGTGTATGCACTTAATTGCACTTATTACATCTGCCAACGTATTTCGCCCAGGTCGCCGTAGGCCGCCTCGCCCAGCTGAAGGTGTTCGGAGCGGACTACCCCACCCCCGACGGTACTGGCGTTCGGGACTACATCCACGTGACCGACCTGGCTCAAGGACACGTCAAGGCCATGAAGCTCTTCGCGCAGCCGCAGCTTTCGGGCTTCCACGCCGTCAACCTGGGTGAGTGTACTTTGACCTGGTTCTGTAACATGTCAATTATACGTCTATGTGACAGTAGTGGCCCGAAGACAAGTTGACGTGTCTTCCGTAATAGCCTCGAGGCTATGAAGGTCTTTGAGCAGCTGCAGCTGTCTGGCTTCCACTGTGCTTTGTCATGGGTCTGTAACGTGTCAATACTACATCCCCTTGACTGACCTGGCCGAAGGATACGTCAGCCACGGGGATGTATGTCAAGGTCATGAAACTCTTCGCGCAGCCGCAGCTATCTGGCCTCCACGCTGTCAACCTGGGTGAGTGTACTTTGACCTGGGGCTGACTTGTCAGTTCTACATCCCCGTGACCTGGCCGAGGGTCAAGTCAAGGCTATGAAGGTCTTTGAGCAGCCGCAGCTGTCTGGCCTCCACGCTGTCAACCTGGGTGAGTGTACTTTGACCTGGGTCTGTAACTTGTCAGTTTTACATCAATGTGACAGTAGTAGACGAGGGACAAGTCAAGGTTATGAATGTCGGAGCAGCTGCAGCTGTCTGCCTTCCGCGTTGTGAACCTGGGTGAGTGTACTTTGACCTGGGTCTGTAACTTGTCAGTTTTACATCAATGTGACAGTAGTAGACGAGGGTCAAGTCAAGGTTATGAATGTCGGAGCAGCTGCAGCTGTCTGCCTTCCGCGCTGTGAACCTGGGTGAGTGTACTTTGACCTGGGTCTGAAACTTGTCAGTTTTATATCAATGCGACAGAACTGGCCAAGGGACACGTTAAGGCTATAAAGGTCTTTGAGCAGCTGCAGCTGTCGGGTTTCCACGCTGCCAACCTGGGTGAGTGTACTTTGACCTGGGTCTGTAAGGTATCAATTATACGTACGGTCGCGGTCTAAAAATGTTTATCAGTTTTCAAATTAGATTCTTTAGCACACCTGTGTGCAGTGAAGTCTAAAATGCTATATCTAGGTACGTATTACTTTTTAATAGTTGCAGCATCGATTCTAACAAAAAGAGTATTCATGACGTTTTGATGATGAAACTCTTTTCTTTAAAAGTTGACTTAATTGAATTATTTACAATACTTGGATTGAAATAATAGAAATGGATTGTAAAACCATGGCAACCTCGCTTGGGTGAATCTCTATTGCGTCTTCTATGCTCTATGCCTAATCTATGCTCTATGCCTAATCAAATCACATAATATCATCGACCATGTGGCATAGATTTGTGCATGCAATTACCAACCTTAAGGTGGTAAACATTTTCAGACCGCGAGGCCGTGTATATGTGACAGTAGTGACCGAGAGGCACGTCAAGGCGATGAAGTTTTTTGGGCAGCTGCAGCTGTCTGGCTCCCACGCCGTCAATCTGACTTTGAGCTGTCTGTCTATTCAGAACTGACCGAAGGACAAATCAAGGCTATGAATCTCTTTGGGTAGCTGCAGCTTTCGGGCTTCCACGCGGTTTAACTGGGTGAGTGTGCTTTGACCTGGGTCTGTAACGCGTCAGTAATAGGTATGTGTGTCAGTAGTGGCCGTGGGACACGTCAAAGCTATGAAGGTCTTTGACCAGCTGCAGCTCTCTGGCCTCAACGCCGTCAACCTGAGTGAGTGTACTTAGACGTGGGTCTGTAACGTTCCAAGTTTCATGTCTTAATAATGCGTGTTACTGTACTAATTACGCAAATAAATCTTTATCTTTAACGTGTCAATTCCACTGTCTGTAGAAGGTGAGGTTAGAATAGAATGCCGCATGTCCAGTGCGGGCCCAGTGCAGTTCCAGGGAGGAAATTCTCACTTCATAAGCAAATAAGTCGTATACGACTCTAAGGCTTATGACTTGGAATTCATCGTAAAAAGTCGAGCGACAGCCAAAAATCTGTATTCTGAACGCCATGCTAGATTGAATTCGACTGCTTGCGTCTACGCTTTCAATTCGCATGGGCAAGAATCTGAGGCTAGCCTGCAAAGCGCTTGACGTTTTACTCTGCCAAGTCTAATTTCCATTAACACCAAATCCGACCCCCAGGCACCGGCACGGGCTATTCGGTGCTGCAGATGGTGGCGGCCTTCGAGGCGGCATCCGGCCGGCCCGTGCCTTACTCGGTGGTCGGCCGTCGCGCCGGCGACATCGCCGCTAACTACGCCGATGTGTCGCTCTCCGCTAAGCTGCTAGGTAAGTTACAGTGAAACGGTGGGATTGATTCGTGTCCCACTTGTGGGGAAAGGGGTTTCTGTACAGTGCTGAAAATGGTGGCGGCCTTACACGGTGATCGGCCGTCGCGCCGGCAATATAGCTAAGTTTCTAGGTAACTTACGTGACTAGGGTGCCGTAAAACGGGATGTTTGATTAGTGTCCCACTACTAGGGAAAGGCCACCCTTAGTCCTCCACTCCTCTCTTGTCATCGGCCATTCCTTGCCATCTATTCGGTGCAAATGGTGGCGGCGTCGGGCCGGCCCGTGGCTTATTCGGTGGTCGGCCGTCGCGCCGGCGACATCGGTAAAGCTTTGGTTTCCTAGGATAGCGGTGCCACATGCCGTCGTATAGCGGCCATAATACAGCGGTGAATGACGTCACTAGCATGTTGTCTATGGAAACAAAATGGCGCGGTTTCCTATAAAGCGGTAACTGACACCGTAACGTCTTAAAGCGGTGCCGCTACTGTCATGACGGCCGTCTTGACGGTGTCAGATTGTTTCGTGAACGTTTTCATTGATAGCGGTGAAGCTATTTATACGTCTTTGTGTTTTTTTTTACCCGGTACAACGTACGAAATTAGTCCAACTCTTGGAACAGCGAGGACGACGAAATTTTACGTGCCTTACGCGGTGGTGAAACGGACTGATATGAAACTGGAGTATGAATTGAAAACCACAAAAAGTGGAAAATTATTCCGATTTCTTACTGAAGTTACAACTATAGCGACGTCTCTTTTGATCTTGGACCTAATTAAATTTCAATTCAATTTAATATTTTGTATATTTTCAGTAAGTATTACAGTTATAGTATTACAGATATTTCTTAAATTAGATTAGTAAACACGCGTTGTATAGCGGTAGATCTGTCGCTTTAGTATGTTCAGTAGAAAATATCGGTGACAAAAAACATTTTCCTCGTTTCGTTTCTATTCATAGTCCAGTTTCTACCCAGGAACGATTGCAGAATGGAGATGGCGGAACGACCTCATGATCGTTCTGCCTAGGTGGCTGGGAATGGCCGGTAACAGAGAGGCGTGAAAGCTAAAGGTAGCCTTTGTCCAGATGGACACTAAAAAAAAACAACTTAACCTGTATTCACTTCGCGTCAGCGACAACAGTATCTTGTCGTGATTGCGAAGCGTGTTGACACCAGGTTTATAAAACCGTGGTGCAACTTGCATATCTATATCAATAGTTTTCTTTGTTATTGTTCATTTTGGATCTCAGTGTCTTGAACAAGTAAAACACGAACATTACTTAGATCATAGAATTAATTCAATGCTTAGATTTAAGAAATCAAAGTTGTGTTCTTTTTTCTGGTTGTGCAATAAAGTGTGAAAAATAAATGTATGAAAAAAATCCTATATTTATTTATCTATTTTTTGTTTATTTATTTTACTTAATTTTATAATGGAAATGAAACGTAATTGGTATTAAACCTTAATACTATTATGGTGCATTAGACTTAGCTTTTGATAAAGAAAATTAACTATGAAAATTGTGAACTTCTTACGCAACGTTGTAATTTTCGAAACAGGTTTTTCTATTAAAAACTAACGATAGTATTTACAAAAACGCGATTGGTTAAAACATTCCTCAATAGTAGTTTATGGTAAATTGAATGCCTGTACCACAGACCGCTTAAACAACAATTGAGTGGTGTTTTAAAGAATCGTGGTTTTAATGAATAGCAGTCTATTTAGAAAAACACGATTCCTCGAAAGCAGTTTTTGGAGTGTTTTAAGAAATTCTGTTTTTATAAGTTTATGTGACGAATCAGAACTGAAAATTTAGT
Source organism: Yponomeuta sedellus (assembly GCA_934045075.1). Classification (NCBI taxonomy): domain Eukaryota; kingdom Metazoa; phylum Arthropoda; class Insecta; order Lepidoptera; family Yponomeutidae; genus Yponomeuta; species Yponomeuta sedellus. Next base: position 9,465,220 of record OW203744.1, on the reverse strand, counting down.
AAGACTTTAGCACCTTGATTGCGTAACATTTCACGTATACAAATGTGTGCGAAAGCGGAATGTTCATTTAGCTCTGCCGTGTATATAAGAGACGTAATGTGTATCACACATAATGGATACCGCATTCCGACATTGAGCCATATAATTGAAAGACAAAGTCCAAGTAGATACTTCGTTTTTGCACACAGATTTATACGTGAAAATTTACATAGTCGAGTCGCTGAACTGCAAATGAAATAAGGCTGGCACGGATAGCCAGAGGTCGCGGGTTCGAATCCCGGCAAGGGTGGAATTTAGCCTCTAAATAGGTTTTTGAAATAAGGCTATTAAGACGTCTGATGTAACTTAAAGTTATCCTGTGCCCACAAGGTTGGCGGGCGACGCGGACTCTCGAGGATATGTGCCGGGACACTTGGCGCTGGCAGAGCAATAACCCCAACGGATTCAAGCGGAGCTAGGCTCCTCTAGACGGTTCGTATCCCGTCCCTTAAGGGGCTTCTAAGCGGGCCATATTTTCACTGCAATATGTGGCCGGCAACTATTGGTGTCCCTCTCCTACTCATATGTTGGAGAGAGACGCCAATAGTTGTCGGCCAAGTATTGCAGTAAAAAAATGGCCCGATTAGAAGCCCCTTCTCATGCGCAGACGTCCAGATTTAGGCGGACACTTCAATGTTGTGTGTGGGTATGTTGATAAAAGTTATGTCTGCAGAATGGTATCGATATCAACGCGTGTATGTCCCCACTGCTGGGGCGCGGGTCTCTTTCTGCGTCGCAGGAAGGTTAGGCTATACTCCAACACGGGGGCCAAATCCGGGTTGCTGGAGGATTGTAAGACAGTGTCGGGACTTACTGTCAGAAGTTATCATGTCGCCCATAAGGCCTTTGACATGCCTTAACGACTGCCATTACATGACAGTAGTCACGGGATGGTCACCCATCCAGCGCATGACCGCGCCTGTTGTTTTTTAACCCAAGTGATTGACTCCAATCACTCGGTTCCACTAGCCGAATTATAATCTGTAATTATAAAGATAAATAATTTATTCCGGTAAGACCCACACGCGTATACAAAGCGAAGCCACAGAAATCTAAATACATGTCGACATTTAATTTCTTGTTGAAATGGCAACCAGCAATCTTTGGCTTTTACGGTCGTGTAAGGCCAAATAATAATAATAACATTTACATACATGCACATACATTGCTTCTAGCCCTACACTATGATACCCTGTGTCGTGGGAACCAGAAACAACGACATGACAAACTTGTAAACATCCAAGACCTGGGGTTTTTTTTTTGTACCCAGCCTATTAGCATACTCGTAGCTAATTCTCGTCTTAAAAAATTACAAGTCACTAATGCGGTTTCAGTTTTACTGTTACTTGATATCATTGTTGGCTGTATATTGTTTCAGAGTTTCTTAAATAGAATATTCATTTAGTTCACACTACATAGTTCATAGTTCTTCACAAAGAAATCAAAATTTATTATTATTAATTTATTATTAGGTATTATTAAAAAAAAGTCGTGACTTTGGCAGAATAATTGTCAACGTCGGCTGGTTGTCATTTCAACAGGAAATAGAACAGGCTACATTGAAAAAATATATAGATATTTGTGAGTGCCGGCCTAATAGTTTTATAGTGTAGCTGGATGAAGATTCAGTTTAATTTAAAGAAACACTATTGCGGTAAAAAACTACTCACAGGCAGTTTACTGGGGTTCTACTAAGAAAGTATCCACTCGGTTGAATGAAGTTGATTTTTACTTTTTTAAGCTACTCCTCTGCCGAAGCAGTGAAATAAAAAATGCATACATATTTTGACACTTTGGAGACTTAACTCGATAGAGTGGAATGTTACGTAATAGAAGGGCAGAAGCTTTGTCATTGCCTTTACTGTTTATTTTTTCCTGTGTGCTACAGACTATTTAAACTTCCTCTGAGGAGTGTTTTAAGTAATTGGGTTTTTATAAATAAGAGCGTGCTATTTATAAAACACCGTATCTCGATAATCAGAGGTAAAGGTAAAGCTTTTACTTCAGATTTAAAGTGCATTTGAGGTGTGTTTTAGAGGCATCGTGATTTTATTAACAGCACTGGATATTTGTAATAAATCGTTGCCAACTTGGATGAGAACATTTGTTTGTGACAATCAACGTTGGAAAACTACATGAAAAAAACACTAACCGTCTTTCGACAAAAAAATTAGACAGTGGTTGAGCAAGTTTGTTTCACATTATGTTTACCACAATAATGTGTTTTATGATGGGTAAGACAAGACCTAGACACGGCTTAGACATGGTCTATATTTAGACACGCTAAAAGTCTTGTTTAGAAAATATAGCTTAAATAGTACACGCATATTTAGTGGTAAACATATTTTGTAATACCCTCGGTTTCTAGTACACTAACAAAGCGTTAATCTACTGTTAACAGCTGTCAATTGGCCAAAATGCATAAAAAAAAAAACATATGACAGAAGTTAACAGTAAATTAACAGATTGTTGTGTACGAGAAACTGGGGGTTAGGTACTCAAAACCTGTTTAAATTTTTTGTAGAAAGACGTCTAGTGTTAAAAAAATACTACGAAAATCAGTCACAAAAGCCTTGTTTTAACAAAGGAAAAGCCATTGTAAATTTGTAACTGCATTTTAGGAGTGTTTTTCGAAATGCCATTTTAATCGAGTCACTTTTTACGTTTATGTAAAACGCTTCGTTCGTTATGGGTAGGTATATACGAACGAATAAACCAAACATAAAAACCAAAGCTTAGACACAATACCGCGATGGACTATAATATCCTAATTCTTCTCATTTTTGACCTTAAAAATAATAAAAGGTCCTTTATTATTTTTAGGCCTGACCTTGAAAATAACAATAAAATCGATCGCTATTCCAGTCTTGACCTTGAAAATAACTATAGAATTCGATTGTTATTTTAGTCCTGACCTCAACTATAGAAATCGATTGTTATTTTAATCCTGACCTTGAAAGTAGCAAGAGAAATATATTGTTATTTCAGCCCTTAACCTCGAAAATAGCAATAGAAATTTATTCGCACCCTCAGAACGAAAGAGACCTAAGTCAAAAAATAGTTTAAATACTCAAAAAAATCTCAAAAAATTGAGTACCTAACAATCACAGAGACATAAAAAGGTATGCTCTATCCGATGAATAGTAAAACAAAGGCACTTATTGTAAAAAAGAGCATAGCGAATCTTCCGTCCACGGCATACCTTTTTATGATTCTATGATTGTAACTCAATTTCACTATTTTTTGACTTAGGCCTCTTTAGTTCTGAGGGTGCGTATTATTATTGACCCGAATCCGGATTAACTTAATGTTTTGTTGGAAGACTCCTTGCTTTGTAGACTACCAAATTGAGGCAAATAACAACCATTGTTGTGATTATATCATTCATAAAATTCTACTAGAAAAACTATGTAAGAATTAGACTCTAGAGCTAGGTAAGTACAGTACTACACATCATAAAAGTCCCTTCGGGAATCTACGTTCGCGCAGACTAGGAAGAAGTGTAACGAAAGTACCCGAAGCTAGTACATTCAACATGATCTTTAACCGATACAGTTAAGGTCTAGAATTGATTGCCGCAGTAGCGCTACCTATTTCGCTCACGCTAATATTGCCCAACTAATAGTCACTTGCATCGATGAGGTTGAATCAACCAATAGCAACAAAGACGCGCGGCCTGCCATAAAATGAAACTATCTGATTGGTCGATCAACTTGCCGCACATCCAAAATTTGGTCATCTGCGCAGGTACATCCGCGAGACTTATTTCTTGTGTAGCACTGTAACCACTCAATAATGTGTAGCGCTTACGAACGTTTTAGTTGAGAAATCTATTATTATTTTAAGGTCAGGACTGGGGAGGTTAAAGTAAAAAATTACGTATTAGTGCAACAGAAATTACGCAAGACATTGTAGATATGACGATTTTTAATGGGAATACATTTCACAGTAGCATTTATTAGTGCATTTACCAATGCGGGGTCCCGTAAGGTTTTCTGAAGCCGCCAATGAAAGTGAATCCTAATATCTTCTCTGATAACTCAAAAAGTGGTTTTAAAAAATGACAATCATGGTGCCCAATTACGATATTTAGGACCCTGGTACCTGGATAACACTTTATATTTGCAAAGAACTGTCTTTTTCAGGCACGTGTACTTTGATGTCATAGGTTTTAAAAATCACTAGATTAATGCTGTGATCAATGAGAATTAAAACTCTGATTGAAAATCCCTAAAACCATTTTTGCTACATTTTTTTTATAGTGTATTCAAGTATTATTGTGTATGTTTCGTTTCGTGACATTGGGAATATACCCAGAAACAGTAATAAAAAAATGGGGCACGAGAATTTGGAAATTCCCAGTGATTTAGCATTATTGTTGGGAATATTACCTGAGTAAATTACAATATTCCCATCGGCACATCAGTACACAACGTCAAAAGATTCAATGGAATTAAAAATGTATACCTATTTTAATTTATCATCGAAAATGTGAAATTAAAATATTGTGGTGCCATGCTATTAGATGTATCGGGTTACTGCAATATAATTAAGGCTGCTGTTACTTCTAGCTTGCTGTCTGGCTCGCACAGTCTATAATTTTTTTTGATAGCAAAGTAAATCATAGCCAGAGGTCGCGGGTTCGAGTCCCGGCATGGCCGGAGTTTTTAGCCTCTAAATAGGTTTTTAAAATAAATCATTATATTTACTTTAGGTCTTGCGAAACAATAAAATTACGGACATTGCAAATGCGATTTTGCTTTCCTATACTAAGTTTTTAATAAAGAGAGTTGTTTCCAAAAATAGAAATTTTAGCGTAAATTCGCAATCAAAAGTTTATTATGACATAGCAAAGCGTATATTATATCATACATGTAAGTAATTTTATTAACTAGCAGAACCTCAGACCACGTTTACCTAATATAATAATACTGTAAACATTTTTTACAATGATGAAAGATGTTAAAATGTGCTAGCTAGATATGACAGCAGCTTAAAGGGGCTATCAGTCGGTCCTCGTAGAGGGTACTTTTTTTAATAATAATGTATGAAGAAATTTATTTAGATTTAAATATTACAACCCAATGCTTTGTCGTTCCTATATTTTGCCATATTATTATTTACTATAAGATTTATTTATTGACTTTAAAAAAATGTATGTTTATTTGGGGCTATCTGTCGGTCCTGATAGAAAGGGAATTTTAATAATATGTATTAAGAAAGTTATTTAGATTTAAATATTACAATGAAATGCTTTATTGTTCCTTTATTTTGCCATATTATTATTTACTAATAGGATTTATTTATTGACTGTGAAAAAATATAATTTTACTTGAAACCAAAGCAATATTGTGTACGAAAACCAAAGTTTAGGCACGTTTAGGTTAAACCAGTGACTTTGATGAATTTAGATTTATTTAATATTTAGGTATTGGCATTTTCCTTATTTAATTACGTTAAAAACTATTCATTCCAGAACATTGTTGCATTTGCATTATAAATAACTTATTTTGTGTTACTTATACCTATTGATTTCTCATAGAGAGGTGCTACTTTATTTCCTTAAAAAAAGGTAATCTTTATTTACATACGTATGTGCTGTGTAACAAAAATATTAAAATATATTTTATTTGTTATCTAAGTATGTGAAATACAGTTTTATGGAATAAAATTTGAGTTTCTTTCCTTAACCATTCCAATCAGCATAGGGTACAGTACTACACATCATAAAAGTCCCTTCGGGAATCTACGTTCGCGCAGACTAGGAAGAAGTGTAACGAAAGTACCCGAAGCTATAAGTACATTCAACATGATCTTTAACCGATACGGTTAAGGTGCAGAATTGATTGCCGCAGTAGCGCTACCTATTTCGCTCACGCTAATATTGCCAAACTAATAGTCACCTGCATCGATGACGTTGAATCAACCAATAGCAACAAAGGCGCGCGGCCTGCCATAAAATAAAACTATCTGATGGACACGGGTATCTTCCTGCATCACACGAAGGTACGCCACCACGGGGGCCAAGTCCGGGTTGGTGGAGGACTGTAAGACAGTGGCGGGCCTTACTGTCAATCAACCCGCCTAAGGCCTCTGACATGGCTTAGCGACTGCCATTACATGACAGCCGGTACCAATGGTTTAACGTGCCTTGCGAAGCACGGAAGACAACCAAAATAAAGGATTGCGTGGGCGAAAATCCGCGCTTACCACGTAGAAGGTACCGAGGCGCGATACGCACAGTGCAACAATATAGAAGCAGTAAGGGCTTATACGCACTAGCGATTGACCGCCTAGGCGGTTCGTTTGAGCGGTCCAACCGCTTAACGCGGTTTCATCGCGGCTGACCGCTATGGCGGCCAATCGCGAAGAAATTTTTATTTTTTTTTATTTTTCTTTCGTTGTTTTCGGGAGTAATAATAAATAACACAAGCTATCTCGACGGCGTCCATTTTGTTTATGGGGTACGCGGACCGCTCTGGTCCAACCGCTTAACGCGGTTTCATCGCGGCTGACCGCTATGGCGGCCAATCTTTTACTAAAAACACGTAATGAATTTGGCCAGTTCGCAAGTTGTTTTCAAGAACTGAAGAAGCACCAAGATAAATTCTTTGGCTATGTTAGAATGAGTGTTTCGTCATTTGAAGAATTACTAACAGTTTTATATGGCACCATCAAAGGACAAGATACTGACAAGATAGTGACTGTATCCAACCCGAAGAGAAATTAGTTATAACGTTAAGGTATGTATTTTAAATAAAAAATGTTTTTGCTAGCTATTATGTTTTAATTTTAATCGCAATGTGTATTCATAACAACAAAGAACAAAAAAAGTAGTAAACTATAACTATTACTGAGAATTATTATCATTAAAAAGATCTAAATAATCAGATTCTTGAGACATATGTGCATTCTGTGAATATGTTGATTCAGGAGAAGTTACAGATTCTCCTTCATTCCATGTTCCACGATGTGTAGGTGGAACTGAGGGCGGTGGTGGTGGTGGGTTATTATTTCTAGCAAATGATGGTGTCTGATATCCTTGAGATGGCCCTTGGTTGTAGTTAAATGGCCCTTGGTTGTAGTAATCCCAAGTAGAGTTTGATGTTTTTCCATTTTTTTTGAAATTCTTTTCCTAGAACAATACAACAACTTTAGACGTCTCTAACCTCCACCAACCCGCAGTAGAGCAGCGTGGTGGAGTATACTCTAAATCCTTCCCTAACCAGGGAAGAGGCCAAAGAATATACATATCTAAATTGAATTCAATAATGCATGTAGTAATCATAATTTTTTTGTTTCAGATATTTTGCAACAGGTTGTACATTTGCGGAACTACATTATACATTCAAAATTGGAGTAAGCACTGTAGCAGAAATCGTACGAGAAGTTTGTTTTGCAATTTGGTTTTGTCTGAAAGATATTTGTTTGCCTCAACCAAACAAAGACGCTTGGGAAAAAATTGCGAATGATTTTTTTCAAAGAGCAAATTTTCCTAACTGCTTAGGTGCTGTCGATGGCAAGCACATACGATGTATAGCACCTAATAACAGTGGCTCGATGTGCTTTAATTATAAAAGTTTTTTCTCTTTGGTTTTATTAGCAGCGACAGTAATTTCAAATTTGTTGATATTGGAGCTTTTGGTAAATTCAGTGACTCGTCAATATTTCAAAATTCGGTTTTCTACGAAAGAATGCAAAAAAAACAATTGGATATTCCAGAGCCACAGCCTATTACACAAAACAGCGAGACATGTATGCCATACGTTTTTGTAGGCGACGAGGCATTTTCGTTATCTACGAATTTGATGCGCCCATACGCAAAAAAAGATTTGGATGAAACCAAAAGAACGTTCAATTACAGGCTTTCTAGAGCAAGACGATATAATGTAGAATGCAGTTTTGGAATTTATGCAAACAAGTGGCGTATATTTCATAGACCTCTAAATGTTCACTTTGATCTAGCAAAAGATATTATAAAAGCTACTTGTGTAGGTACTACATAATTTTGTAAGAGACCGAGATGGTTATTGTTACGACGACTCACTCAGTTGCCCTTTGACAGAAAACTTAACACAGGAAGGGTTAAGAAGGAACGCTAAAAGTGCGTTGAGATACAGAGAATTGTTTGCCGAATATTTTATGACTGATGGGAAATAAGAATGGCAAAGAAATATGATTTAACTGAAAATAGGCGTATTTATTATGTTTTAAGATGTTAAAAGTATGTGTTTCGTTAAAGTTTCGTTTATATATATAATTATTATTATTATATTAAATACTTACCAAGACTTTTTTTCCTCTGTTGTCATCTCTTCTTTTCCAAAAATGTCTACTAATTCTTCCCATTGTTTCCGTTTTAAATCTCTATTCCTACTTATATATTGCTCCTTGACAATTCTAAATAGCTTCTCGTTGTTGAATTTCAACAATGAATTTCTCTGTGTCGAAGTTCATGGCTGCGACTCACGTACAAACTCATCGGCGGCTCGCCGCAAACTAAAATCGCCAGTGCGTACAAGCAAGATGGCGGCCAGCCGCGGAGCGGGCCGCAGCTCTCCATTCAACCGCCGCGGTTGAAACTTTGCGGCGGTCAAGTGCGTACAATCACAGGCGGTTGCATATTAAACTGGGAAAGCGGCAGACCGCGCGGTTAGCTCCCCCGCGGTTGACCGCTAGTGCGCAAGGGGCTTAAGTATTATTAGAACCGCTAATATATATAAAAAAAAAAATTATACATAAAAAAAAAACGGAAAAACCCGACTGTTGAGCATTAACTACTAAGAAAAAGAACGAGACATTTGTTGGAACAAATTAACACATCACAGGAAAGAAAAGGCATCACTCATAGTTACATACAAGGAAAAAAAAAATAATTCAAATAAATAAAAGATAGTACAGGCCAAAGTCAGAGCAGGGAGCCGATTCTCGCCCATGCGAATTGAAAGCGTAGACGCCAAATATTCGAAGGCTTAGACATTTGTCGCATGAAAATAAGATAGAGAAAGATAGATATTTATTTTCTCATTCGAATTTATTCATCTAGCATGGCGTTCAAAATACCTACAGATTTCGGCTGGCTCTCAACTTTTTATGTAGAATTCGGGTCATTAAGAGTTGTAGATATACGAATTATTTGCTAATGAAGTGAGGATTGGCCCCCAGGAGCGACCTACATTACTAGTACGGAGTAGGCAAGTATTAACCCTTAATCGGGCATGGGTAGTATTACTTTTTCATTAGTATTTCTTAATGATTCGCGTTACTCCTACATAGTTATATATTAAACGGGTCTAATCGCGATTATTTATTAGGTACAGGGGCGGATCTTGAATTAGTGGGGCCCTGGGCTGAAACTACTTAGGGGCCTGTCTAAGTATTCAACTAATAGCCATGTCAAAATAGTTATTTGTTATACAAGAGTGCAAAGTTGCTATTTAACCGCGTGTTCAATTTTGATGACCGAGCAAGCGAAGGATTCTAAAATTGAATCACGAGCGCAGCGAGTGATTCAAAATTAGAATCCTGAGCGTTTGCGAGGGAATCAAAAGAGCACGAGGTGAAAAATCTTTGCACTCGAGTGCAACACGTAACTTTTCATTCCACCTCAGCGAGGAAATGACTAAATAAAAAAAAAAAAAAACGTTTACAATCACAAGATAACACTATTTTAATTTTTAATGCACTAACCCGTGCTAAGGAACAAATCTCTGTACGTAATACAGAGAAATATTGTAAAGAGGTTCGAAATTTCACTGATGTCGTGAGTCGCCCATTGGCTCAATTGGTAGAGCGCTGGTACGGATAGCCAGAGGTTGCGGGTTCGAATCCCGGCATGGGTGAAATTTTTAGCCTCTAAATAGGTTTTTAAATCACAAGATAGGTACACTTTTTTAATTCACAAACTTAGTGCACACGATGTTCTAAATTCAATTTACTTTATCCTCTACAGAATAAAAACGGCTTTTCCACTCAGATATTGAAGATTAAAAATACTCTTTCCGAGATGGTTGGATGAAAAAACTGTTTCTATAATGATATATTAATAAATGCGGAAAAAAACAAAGTCACGTCAGACGTTACGTTAAGCAGCGCTACTTTTTTTTTTTCAAATTATCGCCTACTGTTTTTAGCGAGATCTGGATGCCCCTTAAAACCTCGGGGCCCTGGGCTGGGCAGGGCTGCCCAAGCAGCCCTTACGTAGATCCGGCCCTGTAGGTAAAACGTAAAGCACGTTAAGACGTCGGTGCCGGCTGTCATATAATGGCAGTCGTTAAGCCATGTCAGTGGCCTTATGGGCGGCTTGATAACTTCTGACAGTAAGACCCGCCACTTTCTTATATTCCTCCATCAACCCGGACTTGACCCAGTGGCTTCCTGCGATGCGGGAAGAGACCCGAGCAGTGGGGACATACAAGGGTTGATATCGATCGATATTGAATTACCTTATAAATAATGGCGAGTACCTAAACCCGTTTAATATAATTTTTCATTATTATGGGCAGTATTATGCCAATGCCTGGTAAAGGGTTAAACAGTGTACTTCTAGAGATCCAGAGTAAAGAAAGACGCAGTAAAGTATAATTATTTTCTGTATTGTCTAAAAATTACAAATATTTCATAATTTCAATCATTACAAACTAATCCACCCACGTGGTATTCAGCACATTTCTCATTGCTCCTGTGTTTCGTACTATAAATTCAGTTAAACACTATTTATACAAACATTACCGCAGGTCATACAAAGCATTAAGATCAGTTGTCAACAGATTATCAGGTATCTGCATACAAAAATATGTAGGTTAAAAAAACAACAAACTTGTGCTGAATTATTAAAACTAAAAACAAGGATAGAGGTACTTGTATCATAGAAGCAAAATACAGGGTGTTGTATGGGAGAAGCTTAATACAGGGTGCTATAAATTTCAGGTAAAAGAAACTTCTTGATGATTTGATTTTTAGAACACCCTGAATCGCGACTAATCCGCTTAAGTCGGACAGAGATTGCGCCTATTACAAAGTACATGATTTATAAAACAAAATGTAAAAAAAGACTTAAAAACTATTATTTTCAAGAAAAAAAAACACAAAAGATAGAGCTATTATTTTTATAGCATTCATACAATTGAGGCCTAATAATAGTCTAGAGATTATCCAGTAATATTACAGGTAAGTAATTGGTTATTTTGTACTAAAACTTTAACCCTTTTATAAAAGAAAAATATATTAACAGACATACAAAGAGTGTATTCCATTTTATTAGTAGCATTCACTTATTTTACGCCTGTTGTAACATTACTCTTTGTTTTATTTTAATGAGGTTAGCTTTTTAACTCTTAACGTTCCTAGACAATTTTCACCTGATACATTATTTCATTGTAAACGAATATTATGCTTTCTGTAAATTAGAGTAAGGCAACTATTGGTTGATATTATTACACTATTTTAACTGTCTAAGTTATTTTTACACGTTTTTTTACATCGATATGTTAGCATAGCTGTCGGGGTGTTAACATTGGAAGGTAAGTCTGACTTTTGCGCAAAAAAATTAAAATTATAAGTCGATCTAAGCTGCGACCAGTCGCAAGTCACATTGGATAAGAAAATAACTTGTGCCTTTTACATCTAAGTTAGATGATTCATACAGCGTCTTGCGGCAACTGCTGTGGTCTACACTCAGACGCCGTGGACATATCCTGACATTAGTTACTATTGTCACTTAAAATGTCCGTGCCACACATGTGCACACTTATGTGATCACTTGTTTGAACTTCTGTCTGGCGCCGGCATTAGAGCAGGCCACCACTAAGTAATTCTTTTAGGGCAGAGTAATCTACCGACCACATAGACGGGCCGCGGAAACGGCTTGCCATAAAAAATGTACTGAAGCAACGGGACCAAGCCCACGCAGAAGACGAGCGGGAGCACGATTTCTATAAAAACACGTCTTTTCCGCGCCCTCCTCTCACATCGCTTCTGTGTGGCCTTTTACTAGTGATGTTTCATTGAAGCCAGACCTGGGAGTTAGGGGTGGGGAAGTGTTAGTTCTAAGTTATAATCTAGTCATACTTTGGTCGTTAGGTAACATGGAACAGTTTCTGTTAGTGTAAGTTTAACAACAATTCAAGAACATACTATAGATACTATGCTATCATATCAATTTGAATCTGAATACCAGATAGGCTAAGATTCTTGATTCTTCTTGAGAAAATGAACCTGAAGCGAAAACGACGTCGACGTTGCCGTCCGTATGGCTAATTCGAGATTGTTTAAACGTAAAGACGGTTATTGATGATTTTAAAGGGGCTTTGTACTTAGAAAGCAAGGAATAGGGTTGATAATTAAACTTAATGAGACCCTTTTTGGAATAAGAATGAAAGAACGCGATTCAGTCAAAATAACACCCAAGATCATGATTTTTAGAGAGTGAGTGATGTGTCATTATAGCTCCAGTCTGGTCAGTGTTAGAGTTGAGAATCCACTGCAGGAGGCTAAGTCGGTCGACCGGTAAGGGAAGGGACCCTTAGAACAGAGATCCACATTGGACTCGATAGCGAGTCATATTCCTCTGCCTTTATAGGCCTGTAATAGTTCGGGTTGATAATTCTCCCGGGAGAATATACTCCGGGAATGTTTTCGCGTTCCCGGAGAATATTCTCCACACAGATTATATCTTAGTTTCAGTAATCCACAATTGAACTGATTTTACTATAAAGATACTTTGCATTATACTATTTTTATTTTTAATGCACTAACCCGTGCTAAGGACAAATATAAAAACCTATTTAGAGGCTAATAATTTCACCCATGCCGGGATTCGAACCCGCAACCTCTGGCACGGATAGCCAGAGGTTGCGGGTTCGAATCCCGGCATGGGTGAAATTTTTAGCCTCTAAATAGGTTTTTAAATACTTTACATTGTTTCCTAATTGAAAGTTCTCGTCACGGGAGAATATTGCCTCCTGTCAACGGTCCATGAATAGTGTTACGTCAAGTAAACATATTCGAATAACGGCCCCAGCAAAGTGGCAGAAAAAACTACAGGTTCTAGTAAAACTACAGGCTTGTAGCGTAGCCAATTATTGGCGAGGAAGAAAGTGCTGTCGAGACATTAAGCATCTCCGCGTCAACAATAGGTACTAAGCGCGTTGGTGTTTTTGTTCGTGTACGTAAATAGTTGTGAATCTTTCATAGAATTCCTGCTATTCATTCTACAGAAAACTGTCGATATAGATTAACCAAGGGACACTGTCAGGGTCAAAAACAATGTGCAAACCCTGTGTCGAACTATATCGTGTCGTTAAGTCTAATTTATAATGGGGCTGCTCAGATTTTCCGTAACATATTATTTATTTCGTCTCCCAGTGTTGATCGAAGACTAGAGTCAATTAAAGAAAGGGATTTAAAATGGCGGCTGTTCCATTTGCTTCTCGCTCATACTGCAGCTCTACTATGCTACCGCAAGAACTGTCCATAGTCCAGACGCATTAGGGCGCGTGTCGACGAGTCGGTTACTGCCCGGCACGGCGCAGGCCCGGCGTTGGGCCGGTACCAGTTATGTATAAAGCTCCATACAAGTGTGCACATGCACCGGTGCTAGTGCCGGTCCGGTTCGGAGCCGTGCCTGGCCGGGCCGGCGCCGTGCCGGGTAGAAACCGTGCTCGTCGACACGTGCCCTTACGGTAAATTTTCCGATCGGTTTCTTAACCCTTAATTGGACAAGGGTAGTACCTAGTTAAGAATTTTTCATTGGTTTTAGACTTTATTTCAAGGTTATAAGGTTAAATTTCATATGGTAACTATTATGCCATTACCCTATTAAGGCGCTTGGGCGCACTGTAGCAGAAATAGTGCGTTTTTGAAAAAAATAAACGTGTTATAAAACAGCACAACTAAGCGCCTTCAGGGTAAAACAACACGAAAATGCGTGGAATGGAAATCGCGGCAGTGCGTGTGAGTAGCCTCTCTTATATTTTAATACACCACAAGGTTTGAGGACAAAATCCGTGCGGAAAATGCGCCCTATTGCGCGTGAAACCTGAATTTGGTATGCTGCAGCATACTTAAGAGAAAACGTATGGACAATCGTGTTTTCTTGTACAATTTTCACACAGATCTGTGATTTCTGCACGTAATAGTGAAAAAGGAGCTATCTTTTTGAATCAACATAAGCAGTATTTGTCTTTTGAAATACTTTCGTTATGTTTGAGGTTGATAAGAACTTGTCACATTTGTAAATTTAAAAAACCTATTTAGAGGCTAAAAATTCCACCCATGCCGGGATTCGAACCCGCGACCTCTGGCTATCCGTGCCAGCGCTCTTTCCAATTGAGTTAATGGGCGACTCACCGGCATCAGTGAAATTTCGAACCTCTTTACAATATTCTCTGTATTGCGTACAGGCAGCGACATCTGGCTGAAGTAATTTGCATCACTTGCAGCAAATAGGTTATAATTTAAATTTAAGTCTAACTAGGTTTTTAAAATTGTCCTTAGCACGGGTCAGTGCATTAAAAAAAAATTGTCACAACATCACAAATAAGTAAAAATACTCGTACCTTTACTAATTTGTGATGTTGTGTTACGAAAAACTACGTTGCCGGATCAGTAGACTGGTTATAAACATTTTTTTTTCTTACTTAACCCGCCTTAGACTTTTACGTCCTATCACTAGCAGAGGTCATGGTTCGTATAACGCAGAAACACTCAAACCCATATTAAATAACTTTGGAGAGACACGCTGTTTTATGTTAATGAGCCATTTTTATCACTAATTCATAAAACACATCATAGATGGCCCTTCGAAACGTCAATCAAATTTTGCGTAGAACAGATTAATTTTGACAGCATCAGTCCAGTTCCTCTATGGTCACATCTGTAAGCGCCATCTACATAACATAACATTTACATACAGGCACATACATTGCTTCTGGCCCCACACTAGGATACCCTGTGCCGTGGTTATCAGAAACAGCGACATCACAAACATGTAAACGTCCAAGTCCTGGGATCTGTTTTTGTTCCCAGCCAGTGATCGAACCCGGGACCTCCCGCATGGTAGGCAGATGGTAGGTACCGCTGCGCCACAGAGGTCGTCGCGAATCTATGTTGTGGGTTGAATGTTTCTGCGCAAGACGGTTCAACTAAGACAGCAGTTCTAGGGTGACGAATACTGTGAGTAATAATGGTTAGACAAATCTGAGCAGTCCCAAGTTAATCCCTTACGATACGGCGTGTGAAGGCTTACTAGAGTTGGTGTTACGGGTGCAGCAGTTTTTGAAAGGCACTTTGAGGCTAGCCTTCACGCTTGATGCTGGGCATTTGGGGCGGAGGCTCGGCGAGTCCTTTCACCTGGAATATGGGCCTGGGTTAGCTTAAAACATTCCTGGCACGCTTAGGGGTGATAACTAACGCTAACTAACGCCACCAATGGAATAAAAACATAACTTGTTTTAATACTTTTTTTTCAAAAAGTAAACATGAGTAATCTTGTAGACTTTTAGTCCGGATCTACTTACGGGTGTTGTTATATCGGCGAGCAGAGACGGAGCTCGCGTCGTCGGTTGCTCGTCTGACGTCCAGACGATTACCATGATTAAGCTCTGCGAATTGGAGCGAAAACTGGTCGGACTCTTCCGATATAACAACACCCGTAAGTAGATCCGGACTAAAAGTCTACAATGTGTTGTGCTTACGAAAGTTTTAGTTCATGAGAAATCTTAATATCTGTGGTAACTATTTTTAGAAAATACAGCCTAGAATGTAGTATAAATATCCTTGGACGTTAATCGATCTCCGCTAAAAACGGTCGTTTTTTTTAATCGATTTCGATTAAATTCCTAGATTGTCGATCCTAGGTTCTTGACTGTAGGTTCTAAAAATAGTTATCACAGTTGTTAGAATTTGTCATGTTCACTTTTAGATAAAAAGGTATTATAAAAATGTTACGATTTTTATTCCATTGATGGCGCCCGTTAGCGCCCCTAAGCGCCTTAAATGAATTTCACACATTTTGACGACGATAAAGCAAAAAAGGTGTATTTTAAGTAAATGTAACAATGTACGTTTAATTTAGAAACATATGCCTGAGGATATAATAAACTTGCCAGTAACGTGGTTCAAAAATGTATAAACCGTTTGTGCCAAAAGGGCCACTATAAATATTATTTACCTAGATGACATTTATGTCCGGAATTCCACCAGCCAGCCACTTTCTTACAATCCTCCAACAACCTGGACTTAGCCCCGTGGTGGTTACAAAGGGGTTGATATGTATTGACCAATACATATTGAAGGATGTTAGGATCCTGACAAGTGGCAATGCTTGATCTCATCTCCACCACGGGGGCCAAGTCCGGGCTGGTGAAGGATAGTAAGACAGTGGCGGGCCTTGCTGTCAGAAGTTATCAAGCCACCCATAAGGCCTCTGACATGGCTTAACAACGGCCATTATATGACAGCCAGAACCAACGGCTTAACGTGCTTTGCGAAGCACGGAAGCGCGCGGAAGGAATGCCACTAGCGGTAGTCACTGGATGGTCACCCATCCTGCACCTAACAGCGCCTGTTGTTGCTTAATCCAAGTGATGGATTCCAATCACTCAGTTCCACTAGGCCACGTGCGCTACTGACATGCATACCCAACGCTTAAGGGTTCTTTTTCTCATTTGTACATGTATATAATAGCATGTATATTTCTTTTGAAATAAGTCTCCCTTTGCTCGTAATTTTTAACCAGTTATTTAAGTTTTATTTTTAACTAGCTGACCTAGCGAACTTCGTACCGCCTAACAGTCGATTCTATATAGTGTAAGCAATAAAGTGTAACAAACAAAACCAATAGTTACCTTGAGACGAGCAGCAGTCTTCAAGAAGGCCGGCAATTGTTCTTGGGAGACATTCACCTCCCCGGCATACATGAACTCTAATATTGCTTGCAGATGCAGGTACGAAACATCTTTCAAGATTATTATGGGGTGCTTCGAGGGGTTTTCCTGGAAAGTTTCCTTTTACATTATTATAGGGTGCTTTGAGTGCTCTGAAGCGTTAACACACCTCAAGCGCTGAGGTATGTCAACCCTTCAGACACTAAGGTTTCCTCACGATGTTTTCCTTCACAGTTAGCGAGCGGTATTGCTACTATAGCTCTTAACAAATGATAACGTGAACGTAACTTAGAAAACAAAGTCATTGGTACATGCCGGAATTCGAAGCCGGTTGAAAAGCCGGCGGTCTACCGCTCCGCTACCATCGCTCAAGCATCTTTGTGATGAGGTGATTGCAACAGCTACCAGTGGCACCTTCATTCACACTAGATGGGTGAAGGCACCACTCGGAAACTGCAGTGCAGTTTAGCCATCTAAGTAGGCTTGCTTGGCTAGAAGGGAAGACGGCCGGCGGACCAGGGCAGTATCGGAGTGGTGACCAAGGGAGGAAAGGAGGTCGGTAGGCAGACCACCGACACGATAGTCAGACGGCATCGTTAGGGTTGCGGGTCAGAAATGGATCAGATTAGCACAGGACCGTGAGGAATGGCGCAAGAATAGCAAAAGGAGGCCTATGCCCACCAGTGGGTTGATGTGGTCTGATTATAGATAGGCTTGCCCACCACCAATACCATCCTGACAGCTTAGTAGTGCGGAGTCAACCATCCAGCGGTCACGATGTTTTCCTTTACCGTTAGCGTATGACATAGCTTCTACAAATTGGCAATTCTAAAATAAACAAAGACATGCCCGCACTTGGGTATTTTGCTTCAGAGTCGTTGTTCTATCCAGTGCGCTACCACCACTTAGATAATCCTTTATAGCATACCAGTAATATACAGAATTATTAAGTACCATTCCATGTTTGTGACGACCCTGCCTGGCTATCATAGCATTGGATATTAGTTTAGGACCCTGGGCACCCTAAAATGCATAGTTATTCGATAGTCATATTAGTCCAGTAATGGTCGTTTAATTCACACTATCGGTGGTCTAGTAACCAATCGCATTGCAATGGTATAACCCGTGCTACTTAACTTGGCGCGTCGGGCGATTCGATTTTCTTCGCGCGAGATGCCTATTTAATTTGCGCGGGGTATACCCCTGCCTGGATAGTACGACAACGCGAGTCCACTTTCCAGTACATTATTTGTCAAATTCTGACATTACATCCATCGCCACAAAGCGCGTCATGGTACTACCTAAATAAAGAAAAGAAATAAATAAATATTCATGGACATATTACACAGATCTCGATAGCCCTATACTAAGTACAACTAAATGACTTGTGTTATAGGTGCTAACGCGACGATAGATTTAATACAATAAATACATCGATAACATCCAAGACCCGAGACAAACTAGAAAAGTATGTTTCCTAGTTTGACCCGGCCGGGGATCGAACCCGAGACCTTCTAAATGGAATGACATTGTACTGCTATTGCTTTCTAGACTGCCAAATTGAGACAAATAACCATTGTCGTGCTTATATCATTCTATGGAAAAACTATGCAAGTATTAGACTCTAGGGCCAGGACATATGAATGTGTTGTGTGGAAGTTATTACATGTACAATATTATGTACATGTAATAACCCTTTTTCATGTACAATAAAGTGTTCTCTATCTATCTATCTACATATTATTATTTAAAGTTAATTCTTACCTCTAATAAGCTTTTGAAGTATGGACTACAGGCAGAGAGGACCATTTTATGTGCTTTACATGTCTGTCCCTCGCACGCTAGTGTTACCTGTAATAAAAAATACTCATAGTCAAATAGAGACCTTCAATCGATGATCTAGATTTTGAAATGGACACCTAGTTTGAATTGTAACATACATTAAGCTGCAGCTTCTGCAATACTTTGAATAAAACCTTTTTGTTTCCACTATTCTTTAATTCTCCACTGTCATCGAAGTAATCAAGCCAGCTGCAGAGAATTAGGCCCTCGATTCTGTAAGACCAAAAGACCACCAGAGGCAGGCAGGCACAAATAAACCACAAGATTCACAGAATACTTGTTCTATTATAAGAAAGAGGTCATGCGGTCATGCGTTCAAGCATTCCGCATTCCTATGTGAGTGTATCTATGTAACTTAATACAACACAGATAATTTTAAAACCAATTTCCACGGGTTAGTGCATTAAAAATAAAAATAGTATAAACACAGATAATGTAAAATTAACCTCTTGAATGCTTGAACTTCTTCTTTTTCTTCTTCAGGCTATATTAGTCCACTGCTGGACATAGCCCTCCCGTAATGAGCGCCATAGCACAAGGCTGTGCCATCATTGGGGGGTAATGCCCACAATCCCCACGCTGGGTGTGCGGGTTGGAGATAGCAGATTGGTGGAATTGTACTGCAGGGGGCGCTGCTGGCCCACCCCTGGTTTGTGTCCCTTAGTCGCCTTTTACGACACCCGCGGGAAGAATTTGGGTTGGTGCTATTCTCTAGGCCTTAGATAAGATAATTATCGGATAATTATTAAGCAAGGTAATTATATTGATAATTTCGAACCCTGTCCTTAAGCCTTCCTGTCTCAAATCATGTGTTAAGCCAGTGATGACATTATAACACTGTTAATTAAAGAAAGGGATTGTTAAACATAAATGGCTTTACTGTATGACCGATTGGAAAATAATCATGAAGTCCTGTTTTTAAATTAACTTTGTTTTATGGAAAATATTAATATGTAAAACCTTACTGCAAAGAACATACTCGGGGCTGCAAGTGATGCAAATTACTTCAGCCAGATGTTGCTGCCTGTACGTAATACAGAGTATTGTAAAGAGGTTCGAAATTTCACTGATGCTGGTTAGGTCCCTTCCCTTTCCCGGTCCCTTAGCTCATTTGGGAGAGTGCTGGCACGTTTAGCCAGAGGTTGCGGGTTCGAGCGGGCATGGGTGGAATTTTTAGCCTCTAAATAGATTTTATTAAATATTTATCACTTTTTACAACTATAATTATTGATAACCCAGCTGTCTTGCCAATTTAATTTAGTTTTATAGGTACCAATAATTTTCAAGGTCGTAGGTACATAAGCGGGGGTAAGTAGCGTAAAATCTTAGTAGGATGCTATAGACAATTTATGTTTTAGAGAAACATTTGAAGGTGGAACTTACATCTGTAAAGCTCTTCTCGTCCCTCAGGTGCCTGAAAGACGTGACCATATTCGTCTGGAAGTCGTTCCATTTCAAGAAGAATTGCTGGTCGCCCATTTCGCTCGATATTTTTTTTCTTACGCCGGATCTGGAAGAGCCATGTTTACAAAATACATATATTTTTGTAAATAAGATGAAATGACAGCATACTAGACAGCTAATAAACTAGAGTTATCGGCAGATCGAACTAAGATTTCAAAGGTATTTTGAGAATCCTAGGCCTTCGTCTATGAAATAGAGTGCACTTCTACGTCACTAATGTGAAATGCATCAAAAACCTTCGAATAAACGACCATATTTTTGGTTAACACGGAAAAACGGTTTCTGTACTTACACAAATTAGCGAGGATGGTGTTTCAAGGATTCCAACGTACTATTTCGCAACTCTCACCAAAAGTTTAGCAATTGAAAAACTCAAACTAAAGACGCCGTCGCGCATACTTGACATTAGCAAAGCGTTTATATACTCTGTGAGCAAAGCGAGAGCGAATTGTTCTTTTTTTTCGTTCACTTCAGACCACAGATTAGGAACGAATGATACATGCCAAACGGTTTCATTCATTAAATTAGATTGTGAATAGCGCCATCTAGCGTTAAGTAGGAACATTATAGGAGTTGAGGCTTTGTGGGTTTTGCCCTTGGCTGTTCAGTAGGGTAGGGACGAATGGCTTTCCGACTTTACGGTTAGGTAGCTAAGAGCATAGAGTAACTTAAGAGCTATTTGGCGAGCACATGTCAACTCTGCGCGCGCACTTCATATAGGTTTAAGAGAGTCACGTGTTTTGTGCACAATTTGATAATTAAGGTGCTTCGGGGTGCTAACTACTAACCAATGGGAATAAAATATTTTTTAACAAAATTAGATTTTTTCTGCTTTAAAACTGCCTTATTGCCAAGGCCTGCGCAAACGAGGGACTATCCCCCGGGTACTTTTTTGTCCGTCGATTTAGATCTCTTATAAATTGTATCGAATGACGCACGCGAAGGACTAAATGTACCCCTTACAAAAAGTCCCTCAAGTTACCGAGGACATCAAGAGACCGGACTGGACAAAGTTCGGTGTTTTTTTTTGAAACGCCTTTTCTTTTTCAACTTCATGTAAATTACAACACAATGTAATCTTAGAATATTTGCTCCCATAGCGTACGCTTCACTCAATTTCCGGGAAAAAATTACCGCACACCGTAGGCGTTAAGCCCGCGACAAGTACTCGGAGGACATTTTTTACGATTCAGGGACTTTTGTCCCTTTGGTCTGCACAGGCCTTAATAAAGCTCAATGATGTCTTCTATTTCACAGGAATAAAATAAAAAGAAACTTCAGGTACATATTTAATATTCACAATATGTATTTCACATTTTCTTACGACACTCACATTGCATAAAAGAAATAGAGGCAAAATTGCAAAGATAAGTAAATTTATACTTTATTTTAATGATTATTATTACTAAACAGTTCTAATTAATTTAAGTTATAATTAAATCTTACGAACAATACTTTTCTAAAACACACTACACACGACACTACGTTGAAAGGCCAAGCGGTGTTGCCATTATTATAATTAGTTGCTAAATTATTATTATTATAAATTTACTAATTACCCATAAAGTACACTTCTGACTAAAGTGTTTACAAGACATGCTAAAATATTAAAATTTTGAGATAAGACTAATTTTAACATGACTATTTTATCGATGTTTTGTAAAGATAAAGCTTAGTTATAACTAAGTAAATGGTAAAACTTTGCTTTTTATTTTGGGGTTAATAGGTATAGAAACTTATGAGGCAAAATTAGTAGTATGGCAGCCTTACCATAACCATTTGAGGCCATAAGTACTGAATTATACTACAGAATCATAATTTTCTGTACTTCACATAAAGGTAAATTAAAAATAATATCATAATATTAAAATCTAAGTATGCGAAATCGAAATGATTTTAATTTTTAACTATAATTGACATCAAGCAGGAATATTTAAATTAATTATAACTAATTATATTCTTAAGTAAAATTACTTTGGTTTAGGTACAACAATTACAACTAAATAATTACAAAAATAAAATATTCCTTACTTTCAAAAACAATTTGAATTCAGCCTTTATATAATTTTAACATTTATTGCTGAACTATTACATTTCAAGTATCTATCAAATAATTTGATCAACCTTAATATTAAGACTTTTGGTGATCAGCTAAGCATTTCAAATTATATACAAAGCAACTTCGGACTTAGGTATAGCTAGCGTATGATTCGTCAATCCGGTTACGGAGACTGAATTATTATTTTATATCTATCATAATATAACCGCATTTAGCGTCAATATCTTAAATATGTATTCAAATATTTTAGGTTTTAAACCCTTCCATTTTTATGTTTAATAATTTATTGCCCCAACAGAAAAGTAAACAAAAAGTTTAATTAAACATGAAATAGTTAATCCAAAATTTTATTTTGAACACAATAATAAAATGGTAAAATAATGCCCACCTTAAATGCTTTAGGCATTGTACACAATAATAGGTTCGATAAATCTGACATAAATCAGTTATGAAGTACATAAAATACAGACACTATGTTAAAAATAATTAAAAATGCCATTGAGTTTGAGCAAAGTAGTTACACAACTTTCATTATTGAGATAAATAAGATTGACATCAAGACAAAAGATTAATATAGTTTTAGGAATAAGATAAATAGTGTTAAGCTGACTTAAGGCTATAAGTATGTTCGATAGTGTTTTTTAAATGTACCTATCTTCAAACGCCTTCATATTAAGTAGGATATCATTAATAATTACCTTAAGTACGTCTATTCATTGGTACAATTTAATATGAGGTTTAATTATTTGTATAGTTGACTTAATTATTTCGTTGGATGTAAAACCACTCTGTTCTTAACGATCATTTGGTATCGTAGCTTAGGATCAAGGTTTAATAGAAGAAGTGTTTTTCCTTTGACTAGAAAATTTTTGATAGCTATTTTTGTGTAAAAGGACTTTTTCGAACTAAAACTTTCGTGACAACGTCGTCACTATTAACTTAACTCAAGCTAACATTTAAGTAAGAGAATTTGTAGTTAATTTAATAAAGGACTTTTTACTGAATTTTATGTAAGCCACCTACTTTGACATAATATTATCCATAGATACAAGTCAGAGAAACGAAAAAGAAGCAAAATGCTGAAAGTTTATGGAAAATAGTTGCGACTAGACGAAAAATGCAGTTCTTATCGGAAACCTTGAAAATGTTTGCATATTTTAACATGACAAATCGATATATTACCTACCTTCTAAAAGTCATAAAGTAACTATCTATTTACAATTTAAAAAGATAATTTTAATGTACTGTTTCAACTGGCACTAAGCGATTATAATATTCATTTAACATTGTTTTTCAACACACAAAAAGCTAAAAACTCTAATAAGAAGTTTATAAGGCAAATAGGACGGTATGTCAGTAGAATTCAAAACGAACGACACATTTTAAGGCAAAAGTTTACAAAAAGGCACTCTTTATAAGGAGTTCACTAAACTAAATTCACACCTTCAGCACAAGTAATAATATTAAATTGCTTACAGGCCACAGCTACTCGCCACTAGGCGGCGCTGTTACCATTTTCTCGTTGTCCTTCGATGTAACGGTCCGCGTTGGCATCACCCGTCCCCATGGTGCCAGGATGAGTCTGCCGGGCGCCACGAGAACTAAAGCGTACTCTCATTTATTATTCACACCCAATAACTTCGCCGCCACGTCAGCAGATGAAACGAACAACTCGTTGACAGTCCTATCGTGAATGCCGAGGAGTTTACCGATGAGGTCTCCGCCAGTTTCGCCCTCAGTGTCAGCCTCGGAGGAATATTTCCGCGATGCCATCTCAATTTGGAGCTTCTTCTCGTAGGGCACGGCTGGCGGAGAGTTGTTGTTATTAACGTTGCTAGGGATCTCGTTGCCGGAGCCGTCGTCGTCATGGTAACGGTATCTGAGGGCAAACGGATTGGTCAATAATTTAATTTGGTCAATACTTGGTCTCACTGGTCTTCTGGGGGCTATTGGGTGCCTTGGAATGTGGGATCGTTAGCCACAAAAAATCCTTCAATCTCGTGTACCTACTTAAAAAATAAAAGTTCTTCCATTTTACTTTTTAGCCTCTAAATATGTTTTTAAAATAATTGTCCTTAGCACGGGTTAGTGCATTAAAAATAAAAATAGTATAGACATTAGTCACTATTCTTTCAAAAGTAGACGTGTTATGAAAACTTTTGTCAGTCTTGATCGGATGTTCCGTTAGTCACAAAATTGGCCGATACATAACACAACTCGTGTCCTTTGCTTGTTGTTATTGTCATCGTCGTCAGGCTATGCTAGTCCACTGCTGGACATAGCCCTTACCTAATGAGCGCCACAGCGTCCTGTCTTCAGCTTGCCGCACCCAGCATCTGCCTGCAGTTTTTCGCAGATCGTCATCCCACCTAGTTATAGGGCGTCCTACGCTACGTTTCCGAGTCGCGGTCTCCACACAAGAACACGTTTACTGCAACGGTAGTCGGTTCTTCGTGAGATATGGCCACTGCCACTTCAGCTTGCTGATTCTATGAGCTATGTCTATAACTTTGGTTCTCTGTCGGATGCATTTACTTGTTGTATCCCGTCATATCTACTGATACATAGGGTAGCAAGGACGCCAGGGTCTCGAGGCGATAAAGGTATTTCTTCCAAAATAGAGTAGATGAACAAAAGAGCCCACACTCACCCATTAGCCAGTCCTTCCAGCGGCGTATTCGGCGGCGTGACTTCTTCGTCGTCAGTGGGCTCGTCCCTATGTTTCTTCCGGTGGCGCAGCATGCTGTGCTTGAGCGTGAACCGGCGCCGGCAGAGGTCGCAGGCGAACGGGCGCTCCCCGGAGTGCGTGCGCATGTGTCGTCGGAGGTCCTCCGCCGACCAGAAGCGGCGGATGCAGAAGGCGCAGACCACCTGATGAGCGAAGGTTTCTTAAATCAGGTGCTGCAAGAGCGAGTTATAGTACCTAGGCACTCCGGAAAATTGAATAGATAAGTCACAGATACAGATTAGAGGGGAGCCGGGTTATCCCTGCCCAATCCAGAATGATCTAGTGCCCACCCCAGGATATTTCTTAACTAAATTCATGCCGTATTTGGTATGGCAAGCCGTCGTTTTCGGCACAAGGTCTTCTAGAAAATAACATTAGATAATAGTTAAGAATATTTTCGGGGCTTAATCGCGTAGTAATTTATTGCTATTTTACCTCGACGTTTCGACGACGTTACAGCCAACTGAAACCTCATCAGCCGAAGATGCGAACGGATGCTAGCCATCAGTCTTCTCATGACCACGATGATTTCGCGACTTGTACAACTATGTGTACAAGTCGCGAAAGTTTAAAATATGTTAACACTAGATAAGCCAATAGGTGGTCTCCTAATAGCTGACATCAAGAAATATGGTATATAACAAGTGATTCAGAGAGCGAATTTAAAAAAACTCAGTCAACACAATTACTTGTCCTCATCCCAAACTAGGAACCCTGATGTAGACTCTTGATAACTAGTTAGTGACTCTTGACTCTAGTTAGTGACTCTAGATAAGGGCCTATTTTTGGATACGGTATAGATGGATACTCACCTTTCTGTTGGCGTGGTCAGGGAATTTGCCTCTGTCGTCATCATCGGCGCTCTCGCTACGGTCACTGTTCGCGTCTAAGGCTCCCTTGCTGACAAGCTGCTCGTATTCCACCGCGTGAGCAGACGCCAAATGTCTCAATGCACCCCCACGGTCACCAAAAGATGCCTCACACAGATGACATTTGAACGCCAGACTGCAGTCAGGGCTTCCGTCACGGTCTTCAGTTGTTTCCACGCTGGGAGAGCCTGGCTGTGAATCAGCTGTGCTGTGTCGCAAAGACAAATGCTTCTTTAGCGTTTCCAAGGAGGAAAACGTGCTAGTTGGACACGAAGCGCATTTGAATGGTCTTTCCGGGACGGTCCTTGTGGTGTCATTGGCGGACGGCTGCGGCTGGGGCACAGTTTCCGGTATAGGTTCAGCTAGGATTGCCCTGGCGGATCCGCCGTGTTTTCTCAGTAAATGACGGTCACAGTTCGACTTGGTGGTAAAGAGAAGGGTACAGTGGGGGCATTTGAAGGGTTTCTGTCCTGTGTGGGTTAAGACGTGCCGGCGAAGAGACGAGGACCATGGGAACTTGCGGTGGCAGTACGGACAGGAGACGCGGTTCGGAGCCAGACTGTATGCGGACTTCTTCTTTGGTGGCTGAACACTTGTGTCCGATTCTGACCTGAGAAGAGAAATATTATGTCAGACATACATTCCATTTATTTAGGGGTCTAATACTATGACGACAGAAGTATTCAATTAAAGTGTGAAGTAACTTACTTGTTCTCGTCGCTTCCGGAATTATTCCCTTCACTGGTAGATGCTACCAGCCCTTCTTCGTCTTCTTCTTCATCGCTGCGAGTAGGCACAATAGGTAAAGGCAGCGGCTCTTGGCTATCCAGTGGTATAGGATCAGTGCCAGTCTCCGTTTTCTCAGGCGTGGTGGTCAAAGAGACAGGCTTGTTTATTAGGTTTCCAGCGATTTTGAGATCAAAGTCTTTGTGGAGTTCTTGCTGACGAGTTGCCATAAGGATTTCAGCCGCCGCACGATGGGCAGCCGTGAGTTCTTCGGGTCTTCCATCTTCCTGATCTTCTTCATCAATGATCAGAGTGTCGTCTTCATCCTCATTATCGGCGACTTCATCGGAGTCTCGTCTTACGGGTGAGTGATCTGGTTGTTGTAAAGGGCGCTCTAACTGCCGCGCTAATAGAGCGTACCTTACTCGATCAGCCAAGGTCTCCGAGGTGGGATACGGTGGTGGTGCTCTTGGAGAAGGTCTCCTGTTACTCCAGTGTTGTGGGTGTTGTTGCTTCACATGCCGCTCCATGTTGGATCTGAGAGTGAAGCGCGCCGAGCATTGGGAGCATGAGAACGGACGCTCAGTGCGATAACGCCTCTGCTTCTGCTTGGGCATTAGGACACCATTCTTGATCACCATTTTGACTGAATCTGTCTGAGAGACTAAGGTGTTGGGAATAGGGGCAAAGGAATCTTGGCGTGGTGGTGGTTTTGGCGAGGATTCTCTTGGAGGCGGCTTTTGTTCCTCGTCCTCGGGCTCTTGTTTGGGCTGAGCAACCGTAGGTTCAGGGGTCATAATTCCACCACCAGACAAGTTTAAACCAGCACGGATGATTTCCTTCTGCAGTCGCTGCTTAATTTCGGCGAGCTCTTGAGAGTCAGTTGGATTAGGAAAAAATGGGGTTTGAAGAAAGTAAGGATTGAGTGGGAAAGACGGGGGTAGAGGTAAGCCTGGTAGACCAGGGATAGTACTTGCGTAGAGCTGAGACAGTTGTGTTGCGTAGAAAGCAGGGTCAATCTTTGGTAGTGGAGTGTCAAAAAGCCGTTGCTGCTGCTGAGCTAGTAAGAACTTAGTCTTCTCGAAAGCACTTGCGGCTACAGTGACTGGGTCAGGCTCGAATGAGGGTCGCGGTGGTGCTTTTGGCTCATCATCCGTATCACGTTTCTTGTTGCTGAGGTCAAGTGCATTGCAGTCATCTACAACCAGGTTCATCGGTTCATTGTGGTCATAGTCGTATTCGTCAGCAGATTCTTCTGGCTCATTAGATTTGAAGGGAATCTCTGGCCGAAACTCTGGAATTTGCTTCAGCTGGGCCATGGCCTTAACTTTGATCTTGGATATTGAATGATCAGAATCGAGTGGGGTAGTTGATGGGGTTTCAGGTAGAGGGGTCGGAGTTAAAGCAGATACCGGGTGTCGATCGGTAATAAAGTTTGGTGAGAAGTGAGACCGAGGAGTTTCACGTCCGGTGCACTCGTTCCTTCTCTCAATAGATTCTGAGGTATTAAAAGAGAGCGATCTGCTCACGTCATCACGAGAGTGACTGTGCTCGTTGTTGCTTGGGTCCTTAGAGGGATAGTAGATAATTGAGCGTTTGACTTCTTCCCTCGTTACTTTGGCGTGGCGGTTCCGCAAGTGACGCTCGCAGTTGGCTTTAGTGGTGAAAGCGTAATTGCATACTGCGCATTCAAAAGGCCTATCTCCGTTGTGTTCTCGCATGTGTCGGGTAACTGAAGCCTTTTCTAGAGACCCAAACGGACACATGTTGCACCGGTAAGGAGCCGGGCCATTCAGGTGGACTCGGTTGTGACCCTTCAGTGCTCGAAGATTGGGAAACTTAGCAGGGCAAAGTCGACAAGGGAATTCGCCACGTAGTTTCATTCTACGAAATTCCGCCGCAAAGCTGTCTTGAGCCTCTTCTTGGTCTCTATCTTTGTTAACAGTGTCTGGTGGCGTCAAAATGGCGCTTTCTAATGGAGCTCGTGGTTCTGTCAACCGCTGCAACAAGGTATGGGCAGATGTTACATTAATGATGGATTGGATATCGGCCAGGTCTCTGCGCGAATCCATGTGTCTTAGACCATTTTCAGTAAACTTTCCATCATCATATTTAGAAATGAATCTTTCCATTGGAGGCGTCAATGTTTCCGGAACCCCAAATGTTCTGCCGAGCTCTAATTTGGTGAAGAAATCACTCCGGTCTCGGCTATCTGGCGTCGATACTCTCGCCGGTGAAACGCAAGACTTTCTGTGGACGTCCAAAGCTTCTCCACACGGGAAATCTCTGGTGCACCTTTCACACCTGAATCGCTCAGTTGTAAACGGACCTCCACGAGAAATATCAGGACATTTTCTTGAAATTTCTGGAAACTTTTTGGTGGCAAATGCAACGAAGTCTTTGAAGTCAGCGCGTGAGTCATCACGATGTGCGGTGAGTCTATGGAGGTCTCGGGAGTGGGTAGAGTCAAAGGCTTGTGGGCAGTGAGGGCACTCGTATTGTGCAGTTCTCTTGATGGCATTCATTTGTCTCGGAGACATAGGCGACGCGGGCCGCTTGCGCGATCTTCTGTGATATTCTTCGTCGCTTCGGTCGCTCTGGTTGTCGCTGTCAATGCTGTTTGTGCGTAGTCGTTCTGGCCTCTCCATCTTGACGCCATCCATATCTTCGAAGCTCTTGGTTTCGACTTTCGCCTCGCTGATGACTTCTTCTGTTTTGATATCTGTAACAACAAGAGAGCACGTTATTACGATTGCGCGCGATGTTTTAATAACGTTGGGCATCAACTTGGCTATTCCTGGAAAGGACGACAATAGATGAGTCAAGCCGTTTGCCTGACTGATTACATTGACAGACTGCTCGATAGTATAAATGTATAAGATAGATTTTTTTATCACTTTGGGCGAAACATAGTCGAAGTTTGAACTAAATTTTGCTAATTCTATTTTGTTTTATTTTGTTTTTGCTACTCGACAATAGAGGTCGCTGTTCAACTGTTAGACAAAATAAATGATTCCTCCGTTTCTAATTATTTTATTATGACTATTCACATCTTTTGTCCTGCGCAACAGGCAATAGGATGAACATAGGCCCCTTCCTTCTTTGACGCTTGACATAGGCCCCTTCCTTCTTTGAAGATCTCTGTGGCGCCGCTCATCTGCCTACCATGCAAGAGGTCCCGGGTTCAAACCCCGGCGGGGGACTAAAAAAAACATTCTAGCTCTGGAAGTTAAGAATCTTCTACATAAAAATTATAGTGCTTCCAGAAGTTGCTCTATATTAAAGATCAAATTTGACAATCATTCCAAAAATTAAAATTAGGTTAGTACGAAACCAATGTGCCCTAAAATTGGTGGTCTCAACAAGTGTTCCTATAAAAGATTGATTGCATTAGGTACATATAATGCTGTCATATAATGGCAGTCGTTAAGCCATGTCAGAGGCCTTATGGGCGGCTTGATAACATCTGACAGTAAGGCCCGCCACTGTCTTACAATCCTCCACCAACCCGGACTTGGCCCCCGTGGTGGAGTATGGCCTAACCTTCCTGCGATGCAGGAAGAGACCCGTGCCCCAGCAGTGGGGACATACAAGGGTTGATAACGATTAGGTACATAAACTCACGCCTGTATTAAATAAATAAATATTCATGGACATATTACACAGATCTCGTTAGCCCTATACTAAGTACAACTAAATGACTTGTGTTATAGGTGCTAACTCGACGATAGATTTAATACAATAAATACATATATAACATCCAAGACCCGAGAAAAACTAGAAAAGTTCGTTTCCTAGTTTGACCCGGCCGGGGATCGAACCCGAGACCTTCGGTTTTACAGTCAGCGTGCCAAACCGCTGCGCCACCGAGGCCCTCATTATATTAGTTTATATTATAGTATTAGGTCATTACAAGTTTACTTAATTAGCGACGAGAAATAAAAAACAACGTTTAGACCCGTTTAATGTAAACTGTTACGATGAAAACGATGCTGTCATCGGGAGTGATTATAAAATATTAACGTAAACATAATGTGTCAATCAAGGATGTCAAATCAGGAAACTGCGACCTGTCCCCGGATTCTGTAACCCTTCTTTTCTTAGATAATGTGAGTCGACGGAAACGGTACCTACACACTGAGATAAGTGCACCTAACCCATAAGTGACTTGGCCCCGGTTTCGGGTACAGTAACAAGCTGTTAATCTATTTAGTATTTTCTAAGGTTAACACGAGCAGTAGACATAATTAAAACTGTTTTTATACGGATTTATGCTCGTTTATTACATTTTTTACAATTTTCCAACGTTTCGGCACTTTTTGCGGTGCCGTGGTCCCGGATGACTGAGGTGACAGGTGTCTTATAGAAATCATTAACGGTTAGTTTACTACCCTCGGCAAAAATTACAAAAGTTAATTATGAAGTTACGTTCCAAAATAGACAAACCAATTATTTTTTATATAAAGTCAACAATATTGATTACAATTGAAGTTAAAATTAAATTTATAAACAAATTACTTTATATGAACTTAAAGATACTGATTATTAATTGAAATTAAATTTCTTTTTATTATTTATTCTACAGTCACACTTCTAGCAAGGGGGTCTCATGCACTTAAGCACTGGTTCCCATGCTACCGGTATGTAATAAACGAGCATAAATCCGTATAAAAACAGTTTTAATTATGTTAATCTATTGTCCGTACTTCTACTTACTTTTACTTAAAACTAAATTAAATTTGGTTTTTGTATTAATTTTAATTTCAAACTAAATGTAAAGTAAATTGTACATATGTATATAATTTTAACGTTCTAATTCTTTGTTATTTTTAAATGTAATATAATGTTTAATGCAATTAATTACGCAATAGTTTTAACTGTAATGTAATTATTTTTCTTGCAAATAAATAAATACTTCGTAAAATTTATTTTTAATATGGAGCAACCTCTGGAAACATTATAATCTTATATGAAAGATTTTTAGCCTCCAAAACAAGAAATTTTTTGTGCATGAAATAAACAGTTAACATTTTTTTTACTGTTAACAGCTGTCAGTTGCAATACAAAAAAAACATTTGACAGCTTTAAAAAACCTATTTAGTGGCTAAAAATTCCACCCATGCCGCGACTCGAACCCGCGACCTCTGGCTAACCGTGCCAGCTGTTAACAGTAGATTAACAGCTCACTTATAAGTTAAAGTTTGACTGCCTCTATGGTCTAGCGGTTAACACGCTTAAGTACCGAAACAGAGGTCGTGGGTTTAAATCCCACTGGGGGCCGCGGTACGAGATCCGACGTGATACCGTTCCGTACCGTACCGTACCGAGATCCTATGAGTGCAATCAACAACTTGCAATTCTAAAACATTAGTTACAATGCGGCAAGCTGAAGACAGGGCGCTATGGCGCTCATTAGGGGAGGGCTATGCCCAGCAGTGGACTACATAATATAGCCTGAAGAAGAAGAAGAAGTTACTATTCTTACAAAATTAGAAAAAACACTAGGTGATGCTGCGGCCAGACATACGAACAGCACCCGTTCACGAGTATCAAATCAGATCAATTTATTTCAAAGTACAGAATTTACATTCTGTTTGCAGAATGTCAATGTAAATGCCACTGCCTTCGGGCCCTATTGTAGTGGAGAAGAAGGCAGCGGGAAAAAAAATCCACTGTGACCATCTTTTCTCAAGTCATCTTAAACCAAATACGTCAGTTGCCACATATACGTATAGGCACCTAATAAGATTTCATGTATCAAATCATAATGGAACAATTGATATATTTTTCGCAATTTTAGCGTTGGTTCTCGCCTATCTCCAAGCTTCTGTGGGTGATAGTTTCCTAATACATCCTCGCAAAATGAATTTTCTGTAATCTTAAAAACCTATTTAGAGGCTAACATTTCCACCCATGCCGGGTCTCGAACCCGCGACCTCTGGCTAACCGTGCCAGCGCTCTCCCAACTGAGCTAATGGGCGACTCACCGGCCTCAGTGAAATTTCGAACCTCTTTACAATACTCTCTGTATTACGTACAGGTAGCAACATCTGGCTGAAGCAATTTGCATCACTTGCAGCCCAGAGTACTTTACTTTCCAGTTAGGTTGTACATCGGAATGATATCGCTGTACCCACATGACTATATGCTTTTTAATGCACTAACCCTGTAATCTGTAATCTGACACGCCTGAAGGTAAACGAAGATGCGATGTGGTCATCTGTTAAATGCCGGTTGACACTAATTTATTGTCAAGTTATACCTACTTATTTCTAATCATAATCAAGTAGGCCACAAAAGATCGGTAGACACCTAAATCAACTAATCTGCGTACATAAATCAGCCAGTACCTGCTTCAGCAAAGAAGTGTTGCAACAATGCATTTTAGATCAATTTTCATACGATATTCAGATAAAACATCCGGTATCTGCACTATATCAAATTACGGAATAATGAAGTAGGTAGGTACCTAGTCTCGCCTTGCTAGAGACCTAATCACAATAAATAATTCGAGAATCATGTACATACTAAGGCAGATAATTTTGGGTCAACATAGTGGGCATATGACGTGTACGATGATGACCTATTTTGGTCACAAACTTGCACCTTTAACTTTACTAAATTCATGCCCAGGTTTAGATAAAGTAAAAAAAACGGTCGTGTTTATGAAAACACGATTCCTCTTAAACACTCCTCAGAATCAGTTTAAACAATTTGTGGCTAAGGATTTCTCTTACAAACCGTTAACAATTTTCAGGAATTTATATCTTCTTCCGGTGCCATCTCCTATCGGAGGTCAGCTATCATTTTGGCTACACTGTCACGTGATGTAGCTGCTCGCAGAAGTTCTATATTTCTGGTGTAGAACCACTCTGCTATGTTTTGGAGCTATGATGTTTTTTTTCGGCCAGGTCTACGCTTTCCTTCAATTTTCCCTTCTAGAATAAGTCGCAGCAGATTATATTGGTCAGCTTGCATGATGTGACCAAGCTATTGTAGTTTTCTTCGCTTTACAGTCTTTAAGAGCTCTACCTTTTTGTTAATTTTCTGCAGAACCGCGACGTTCGTTACTCTGTCAGTCCATGATATTTTCAGCATCCTTCTAAACACCCACATTTCGAATGCTTCCAACCTTTTGCATAAGGTTCGTGTTAAAGTCCAAGTTTCGACGCCGTATAGGAGGGACGAAAACACGTAGCACCTCACTAAGCGACATCTTGTGGCGAGTTTCAGGTTGCGGTTGCAAAGAAGGTGACTCATTTTCATAAAAGCACCTCTGGCTTGTTCGATGCGACATATTATTTCTACACTGGTCTTCTTGGTCGTTTACCATGCATCCGAGGTATTTGTAAGAACGAATCTGAAGCGAATTTATGAAAAAAAAAATAAGTCGTATACCCGTCGAATTGATAACCTCCTCCTTTTTTGAAATTTGTTAAAAATAACACTAAATAAAAATAAGTCCGAAGAAGATAAAAATAAAATTATGTCCGTTAATCTGTTAATTCCATATAAAGAAAACAACTGTCCGTTGAAAACAGTAAATGATCAGCGTGTTGGTGTACGAAAAACCGATAGTTAAGTATATATGATCAGAAAACCTGTTCTTTGAATAGACGGTTTTCAGGTACCTATGTAATCTACCTATGCTAAAAAGTCGCGTAATCACACCTACCCATCTCGCAATATTGCACTAATCTCTTCAGAAACTCGAGAACCAGTCGGAGTAGATTAAGCGGAATTTGTAATTTATCGTAAACATGATGAAACCAACATCAAATTCCGAGAACATTTTTTCTTTGAACAACGGCTAACAGCAACTTTTTTCTGAAAATGACCTTTTTTTCTTGCGGCGACTCGGTTCATTGTTTTGAATAATGCTGAGGGTGCTTTAAAAAAAGTCGCAATTAAAACAAAATTTGACAGCTCGGTGTCTTTTGTTTCAATAAAATAACGGATTTAGATTAAAAAAAAATAACTCGGGTTCAGTCGGGTTCGGTGAGGAGAAAATGTATGACATAAATGCGCCCAAGACATCGTGACTTCCTCCTTCCCGCTTATTCGGAATTTAAATCGACCTATCGCCATCCCGCTACGCAGCATTGATAACCACACCGTGTGCATTGTAAATTACATCTTGCGCGCGCGTGAATATGGCTCCGTTCCATTTGTATGCGGGTACAGTAGGCCAGTACCTTTATAATAGGTTTATTTGATTGATATGGTATGGATGTCGCGGTGGCCAGTACCGCTGCTTTCGTCCACAGTTGAATGAGTTCATACGGTATACAGAAACGATTATACGCTCGTATCTCAAAGCTGCCATTATCGATGTCGCAAAGTGTGCAATTATGTGACAATCCGTCGGCAAGAGGTATTGTCTAGAAATTGGTAATTTATGCCTGTGACTTGTTTTCTCGTTGGGCTATCGCTGGTGAAACTCACGTTTTGGCTTGGTGGTTTAGTTAGAAACGAGATAAAAGGGGCTCTCACTTTGATACTACTTATGTTGAAATAGAAGTTGGTAATGTAGGTTGTGAGCAAGTGTCGTCTTGCCTACGATAGGTAAATCGCGCAATGCCAATATGGATCTTATATTAATAAGATATACCTAATTAAGTATCTAATCTTATCTATGGTAAATTAATAATCATGTCCAGACTAGGTAGGTCATGAAAACGTCTTGAAAACTAAGTTAGTCTTTCGAAATTCTCCGTCGAAGGACCGACCAACATCTGCCATCTTGAGCGCCATATTTGTACGAGTTTCCTGACTTTGTCTTAATCTAGACTTTTCCGGACCAGGTGTCCGTTGGAAATAACGCCAATGTGACTTGCTCAGAGTTGTGATTTCGCGTGTGGCTTAGCGCGATGTCGAGTTCTATGAAATTTGATAGAAGGACTTCAAATGTCGATCCTACAAAACCTACAGATGTAGCTGCTAAACAGGTTACATTTACATTACCTATATTGTTTAGCTCTACAAATATCTGTGCAAGATACCTTGTCTACCAGTGAGGCTCGAACAAGCCGATGCAGAGTGTACAGCGGTCACTGCCGAGTTGCCAAACAATGCAGCCGTAAAATTCGGCCCCCATTACGGTCGCCACCGCCTCCCAATCCGTTTTCCACTCGATTGATCGCTTTCTCTTGACGGAAAAGCGATCTTAGCTAGGGTTGCCACGTTTGCTGGCGTTAATACGGAGAAAAAACTAAGTTTCCTAAAACTTACTTTACGACAACTGTCAACGGGGCAACAAAAATCGGTCAAATCTTTAGCATTCAAAATAGGCCAATCTAAATTAATTTGGACAGTGAGGGCAATCGTATTGTGCAATTCTCTTCATGGCGTTTATTTGTCTCAAAGCCTGCGCCACACACTTTCCTGTAAATTCCTAAATAGTACTTGTGAAGTTCTGACAGACAACACGGTAAAGTTGCCAGGGAAAGGCGTACTGCCAAAGTGTCGCTGGTGGCTGATGTGCCTCGGCTTAAAGACTGAAAGTCAACAAGAATACATTCTGTTTCGTCCTAACCAACCTCTTTGCAGGCCCTTATTCATTGTTCCGATGTTAAATACATGTTTAACATTTTGTAGAGCTGGACTTGAATTTCTCCACGTAGCTAGGTACTTAGGCAAGTTGATACGCTTCGTGTTTAATTAATTTTACGTAGCAGGGCTGTTACAGAACACCGTAGCTCTCATACCACTGGATTTTCGGATAGGACTTTTCAAATCCAATTTATGCGTGCTTAACAACGAAGATAATGTGGACAGCAGGTCAACTTGCAACACCGTCTATATAACAACTGAGTATACTGTCCACTGTAATTCTGTAATGTTCTGTATGTGTTGTATGTATATATTGTATATGTTGTCTGCCGAAAACCTGGATACTATTTTTATTCAGAAGGCCAGCAGCCAAATTAGAAGGCTGCTGTATTTAGGCTGGCTGTAGTGGTATTAGGCTCTTCCTTTATAGAGTGGCCTGGTTATAAGGTCAAAGGCGGAAATATCGGTCTCATTATGTTACAACTAACAATATTATTGTAACATTCAATAATAATATTCAATATTAGGTCTAATTTTGTTTACACATAGGTACTTTTATAGATTTTCTGTATGACTGTTTGTGTCCTGAATTAAATAAAAAAAATATATATTCAATAATATGCCGACCTCTGTGGCGTAGCGGTAGCGTATCTGCCTACCATGCAAGAGGTCCCGGGTTCGAAACCCGGCTGGAAAAAAAAAAAACCCCAGGTCTTGGATGTTTACATGTTTGTGAAGTCGTCGTTTTTGGTTCCTACGACAGAGGATATCCTAGTGTGGGGCCAGAAGCAATGTATGTGCCTCTATGTAATCGATATGTTAAATGCTATGTTATGACAATATTCTAAAAAAATATTAATCGCTACTGTTACGATCGCTTGTGATTTCTAAAATGTATTCCTTTCCACGATTCTCTTTGTAAGTTCGTGATGTGGAAATAACTTTTCTTTATCTGCGCATTTAATTATCTATTCGCAAGATAAGCGTAAAGTCAGACTCGCTATTGACGTTCATCCGGGTAAACAATAAAACTTAATTATCAGACGGAAAATATCCAAAGATAAATATTTCCACGTCTAAGGGCCGCCTTCTAAATAGGTACTTACTGATCTCCATACGATGCGATGCAGGAAGAGACCCGTGCTCCAATACTGGGAACATCGATATCAATATCAACCCACGTATGTCCCCACTGCTGGGGCACGGGTCTCTTCCTGCATCGCTGGAAGGTTATGACATTCTCCACCACGGGGGCCAAGTCCGGGTTGGTGGAGGATTGTAAGACAGTGGCGGGCCTTACTGTCAGAAGTTAACAAGCCGCCCATGAGGCTTCTGACATGGCTTAACGACTGTCATTACATGACAGCCGGCACCAACGGCTTAACGTGCCTTGCGAAGCACGGAAGCGCTCGGAAAAATGCCACGCGGTAGTCACGGGATGGTCACCCATCCTGCACCTGACCGCGCCTGTTTTGCTTAACTCAAGTGATTGATTTCAATCAATCGGGTTGACTAGGCCACGAGCGCTTCAAGTGGGGATAAACAAAGGGTTTATATCGATCTCCATAGTATTTGTACTGTGAAAGTCAGTGGTACCATTGAGTGATGCTGACAAAGAAATTGACCGGCCATGTTTACGTCACGGCGGAAACACGACACCGGCTAAGACAGGAATTTCACAATTTCATCCACTATCGAACGTTTTGACACAATTAATGCCCGACGTAAACAAATGCGGCGAAGCGGTTTGATGTTGGATGGCCGGATTTTTCGTGCTGGACACACATTCTCTGGATGTTAATGAACTTGAAAGGGTACTCAAGGAAAGGGGGCCTAAAATTTAATTTACTTAACATTTCGGCTCTGGTACGAATATACGAGGTGAAACTAAATTCCCACCTACATAAAAAAATGGGGGATTTACTCCTTATGCAAATAACAAGTTGACTTAGATCTTGTACCGGGCTGGTGTCCTAACGAGGTCTCGTCTGTTATATTTTAGCATTTTTTTTTCTTCAATGTTTGTCAAGAAGAAATTACTTGTAGTGGTAAGATAGCCAATTGTACTGCACTATGTTAGTGTTTAAGTCTCTTATGTAATTCTTGGTGTACATACGTTAATAAATATTCTATCTATCTAATATTCTATCTAATAAATATTCTATCTGGTAATATTACTACTAGTGGAATAACGGATACTACCTACTAGTGGAATAACGGCTTTCTTAGACCACCTTAACTCTATAAACAACAAGATCCAGTTTACAATGGAGTTAGAAGCAGATTGTTCTTTAGCTTTCTTAGATGTTTTAGTCATCAGGAATCCAAATGGAACCTTAGGACATACAGTTTATAGGAAAAAGACCCACACTGATAGGTACCTAAACGGTGAGTCTCACCATCACCCGTGTCAGTTGTCTACCGTTGGAAAATCTCTGTTACAGAGGGCACACCGAATCTGCGACAAGGACCATCTACCTGCGGAACTCCAGCATGTCAAACGAGTACTTCGTGCAAACAAGCTGCAAGTTCCGCGTGTCCGTCGCGGAGGACGTGTCAAACCGGACACAGTCGAGCGAGTTCCAGCCTACCTGCCTTTCGTGAGAGGAGTGACTGACAAAATTGGGAGTATTTTGAAACGCGCCTCAATCAGAACCATCTACCAGCCGCCAAGAAAGATACACCAATTCATGCGAAGTGTCAAGCACAGGATTCCCTTACAAGAGGCAGGAGTATACAAGCTTGACTGTGAATGTGGTTCCTCGTACATTGGTCAAACGAAGCGTACCATAGCTGAGCGGGTGAAGGAACATATCGCTGATGTGAAACATAAGCGCTCTGGTAGATCTGCAGTCAGCGAGCATACACTTAGCGGTACCAACCACTTTATACATTTCGATAAAGTTAAAGTTCTAGCCCGAGAAGACCGTTTCTTCCCTAGAATGATACGTGAGGCAATAGAGATCCGCCGGCATCCAAATTTTAATAGAGATCGTGGTTGGAACATACCGGTAGCATGGGAACCAGTGCTTAAGTGCATGAGACCCCCTTGCTAGAAGTGTGACTGTAGAATAAATAAAAAAATCAATTTAATTTCAATTAATAATCGGTATCTTTAAGTTCATATAAAGTAATTAGTTTATAAATTTAATTTTAACTTCAATTATTAATAATCAATATTGTTGACTTTATATAAAAAAATAATTGGTTTGTCTATTTTGGAACGTAACTTCATAATTAACTTTTGTAATTTTTGCCGAGGGTAGTAAACTAACCGTTAATGATTTCTAAAAGACACCTGTCACCTCAGTCATCCGGGACCACGGCACCTGAAAAAGTGCCGAAACGTTGGAAAATTGTAAAAATGTAATAAACGAGCATAAATCCGTATAAAAACAGTTTTAATTATGTCTACAGCTCGTGTTAACCTTAGAAAATACTATTCTATAAGGCTACTAATTTAAACAAAGAAACTGGCAGCTTGAAACCTTTAAGCTTTTAAGCCGCTTAACTCAGCACTCCTCTTGTTAGTTGTGAATTTGGCAACTTCTATAAGGCTGATTCAAACAAAGAAACTGTTAGATTGAAACCTTTAAGCTCTTAAGCCGCTTAATTCAGCACTCCTCTTGTTAGTTGTGAATTTGACAACTTCTATAAGGCTGCTAATCCAAACAAAGAAACTTGTAGATTGAAACCTAAGCCGCTTAATACAGCACTCCTCTTACTAGTTGTAAGTACTAAAATTTTCATCGTTTTCAGGGAGAACGAGGAAAATTTATTGTTGACGCTATCCGAAGCGTCAACAATCAGGAAATAGAATCCACTGACGATTTATCATTTAGATTAATCATCGGCAATTATCTCAAAGTGAAAGCGATTGAGTGCTGATTCATGTACTCGTGATCATGTATCATTTCATGATAGCGTGACACGCTACCGAACCTACATGAAATTGATTTCCCGTATTCAAATAAGAGAGCAATTCTGACGAATAAAATTGATGTTGAGTTATTGACTATAATATCACTCCAGTTGATTAAAAGCGACTATTTCATCTGCGATTGGGATTGGAGATATTGAATGTAGGTACATTTTTATAGTTCCTTCAATGTTGCCCGATTGGAATTATCTGATAATAAATAAGTTCTGTCTTTACTTCAAAAATTTCTTCGTAGACTGTAGATTGTAGCGTGGGCTGTATTAGCTAGTTCCAGGTAGATAATGTTAATCTGTACCTCTCAGAGTCTCAAAATAGTTCAAATCTGAAACTACTGAAAACTAAATACGGGTAATATCTTGTTACATTACGAAGGATACCAATAATTAAATTTCCTATAATCCCATATTACCGCGGTAATATGGGATTATAGGAAATTTAATTATTGGTATGGAGCGGTAGAATATTGGCTCTCAAATCCAGGTATGTACCAATGACTTTGTTTTCTGAGTTAAGTACATTTCTTAAGTTATAGTAGCAATACCACTCGCTAAGGGTGAAGGAAAATATTGTGAGGAAACCTGAGAACCTGAGGTGATCAAAGACCTTAACCCTTAAAATTGACAATCCGCGGTGGGCACGCGTGGTAATTAAGCCCACACTCTCCCTCTGAGAGAAGGCCTGTGCACTGCAATGAAACGTGAGACTATAAACACTTTTTATCACAGCTGTGAGATCACTCAGAACAAAGTCTAACAGCCTCCTAAAGTATCTAACGACGAAACAGATACCACAAGAGCATCAATTAAAATGCTCAGGAGTTGTGTTCGGCGCATGTCCGCAATTCGCTTCGAGTTACCGGCAGATCGTAACGAGATTAATGGATTATGGGCCCTGTTGGATGGTGTTACAGGCCGTTATGGAATCTAATAGAAACCTGTTTCCAAGCTAAGAATAAATGGCCAAATTGGGACTTTGTCGTGTCTGGTTAGGTACTATTTAAGACAAATCAGGTGTCGTAGAAGCTCCAGAACTTGCTTTAACTTCGAATATAACCATAGTTCATACTATATTTTACGCACTTACTCTGAGCCCTTAGTCTTGGGATAATTCAGTTAAGTCTATTACCCTCAGTTTCTTAAAACAGTAGGTATACCAATGTATAAAAAGCTTTCAGTTGCTTTTTTCCTATGCACTTTCTCCAACAGACAGCTTTTAACAGGAAATTAACAGATTGTTAGTAAACCAGAGTTAGTTATACAGCACTATATCCAATATCATCATAATCATCCATTTGAGGCTTACTGCAGTACATGGGCCTCCCTCGTGATACTAAATGTAACAAGTGTGATACTAAATTTAACAACTTCATTTCGATTCGTTAGAATTCGTCTCCTAAGCTAGAGCGCTCAAAAATCCACTGACGTCATCATTGGAAAAACATCCGAATCGATTGGGAAACGGCAACAATACTATTGACAACGTAAATAGACTAACTAAATACCAATTCAATGCCGTCTCATTACCATTGGCTTCTGTTTGTGTAGCCGAGAATTTGGACCAGCATCTTGCGAGAGTACATCCCTTTGTCTCTAGGCCAACTGTGTCCACAGAGCCAGTATACATCGAGAAAACATCGAAAGACAAATTACGCTCTCAAAAACTTCCACATCTAGGCGGTCGGACAGCTGGCGACAAATCTTCGTGATACGTTACCAAGTTGAGACCAATAATTTAGGTTGTATATTAAGCCATGCCGAGTCGAACCGAGTGATTGGATGATTGGAATGGAGCAACTACAGGTGCGGTCAGGATCAGGATGGGTGACCGACCCGTGACTAACGCAGTGGCATTTTTCCAAGCGCTTCAGTTGGTGCCGGCTGTCATGTAATGGCAGTCGTTAAGCCAAGAAGCCTTACGAGCGGCTTGATATTTTGACAATAAGGCCTTTCCAATCCTCCACCAACCCGGACCTGCCCCCTGTGGTGGAGTATGGCCTAACCTTCCTGCAGGAAGAGACCCGTGCCCCAGCAGTGAGGCCATACAAGGGTTGATATCGTATATTAAGATAATAATAGGTTGTATGTCTTCCAAATACTTCTTGGAATAGATTAGGCAACCCTTGAGAATTCTTATACATACGTCATACGTTAATAGGTGAGACCAATAATTCCAAAACACAAATTTCAGAGACAGTGAAAAAACCTTTGCTCTTATTTAAATATAAAAACACCTTTCCTTAAAACACTCTAAAAACACATATTAAAATAGTCTGTGGTAAGATTTTAGAAGAAAAAATTAGACCACGGATTAAATAAACGGGCTATAATAGTTTTATGATTTAAAACTTTTTATGACCTTTATTACATTAACGCGAGTTGTCATTAAACAATCAATTGAATGTAGGTACTTGTTATTTTTACAAAAAAAAAAGAGCATAAAAAGTTTTAAATCATAAAACTATTATAGCCCATTTATTTAATCCGTGGGGATTAAATAAACGGGCTATAATAGTTTTATGATTTAAAACTTTTTATGACCTTTATTACATTAACGCGAGTTGTCATTAAACAATCAATTGAATGTAGGTACTTGTTATTTTTACAAAAAAAAAAGAGCATACTGCTATTTTAAATAACTATATTGTATAGAAATTTACAGCCAAATACGAGTACCATCAAATTGTTATAATTTAATAACAATTTGACTTATTTGCTCGAGTTCGCCGATCCTAGAATTTAGTTCGTATATCTTCAGTTTTCTAGAATTTAGTTCGTACATCTTCAGTTTTTTTATGTAGACTATAAACCTCCGACTGCAGGGCATAGTCCCTCTTTCAAAGACGGAGAAAGACACATCTATAGAATATGTGGGGCACACGTGGTAGGTCTTATACGGTCCAACACAATTAAGCCAACTAAATTATGTGCTGAATTAAATACTGGAAACTTAGTATCCAGGTACGTAGTCAGTCCTAATGACCTCATCTGAGTAAAGTCATCGTTCCTTATTACCCAGCCTTCATCGAGATAACTCGGAAACATTACTCATAAGCAGCCATCTTATCGGCCGGTCCAATTGTCCAAATTTGCCACAAGTTTACCCACTCGGAGTGATTCAGAGAACCAAGACCCTTTGGAGTTAACGATGCCGCAAATGCAGTGACCCTTGATTGTAAACGGTCGACGCTGTCCCGCTCTATTGAGCTCTGCACAGTGGAGTAGAGAGACAAGATGGCCTCATCTAACAACCTAATGGAGATATAGAATGGTTGTCTGGAAGAAATTACTTTTAGTAATGAGGCCGTCAAGTCTTCCGTACTATGTTATTGTTTAGGTTTCTAATGTAATTACTGGTGTACAAAACTTGTCAAAAAAAATTACACTTACTGCACTGTTTTCGTTAGCTGTCAATATTGCCATTACCATTTTATAAAGCGACATAAATGTATCGTAATCTTCTCAAAAAAAGAGGGAGTAGGTTGTACTCGTTTAATGACAGTGCGAACATTTCTAATGCCGTAGTAGGGGTGGTTCTTACCTAGCTTAAGTATGGAGGGGCGAATAATTAATTTGTAATTTTGAAGGTATCTCTTCGTATACTTTTATCATCATAGATTCTTGTC
This sequence comes from Yponomeuta sedellus, assembly GCA_934045075.1. NCBI lineage: Eukaryota > Metazoa > Arthropoda > Insecta > Lepidoptera > Yponomeutidae > Yponomeuta > Yponomeuta sedellus. The sequence continues at coordinate 9,421,493 of OW203744.1, read as the reverse complement.
TTGGTATCAAAACAGTAAAGTCAATTTATCGGTCGGCATCAGCGACGTCCCCATTTTTATCTGAAAAGGCGGGATGTCCCGACCGGGATAGGCTAAGTCCCTCTTTTCAGGGATAACTAGACTTTTTTTATTCAGAAGACGAAGAAGGAAGGTCGAGTTACCTAACGATGTTTGAGAACCCCGCTTTTTTCACTGAAAAAAAATCTGGCAACGTGGAACCATAACTACCCAACGCTTAGCAATTAACAAAATCAAGTGAAATATGATATGGCTAAACACTCTAATTACGACGGATCTAGGCTGGGTAATTGTTTAGTTCCTGCCATTTATAAAAGCCTACCTGAGGAACTATGTAATAAAATACTCAAAAAATAATTTAAAGGAATGCTTAAGCAATCTTTGTTTGTTTGGTTTTAGGGAGCTAGTAAACCTATCTTATGCTTCAGATTCAGAAAGTACTATCCATACTGTTGGTATAGATTGTGCGAGTTGTATATAAAAACTGTTACCAAGAACTTGTCAATAAACTGCATTAGCAGTTTGGCATTGGCCGTAAACAAAGAGAAGTGGAAATCTGAAGGGGAGGCCTTTGCCCAGCAGTGGGACACAGCCATGGCTAATTTTTAAAAAAAAGGCAGTTTGTCAAATGATATAAGTGTGGTTTTGTGTTTTTACGTCTTCTTTGTCAGCCGTCATGTCGTTAAGCCATGTCAGAGGCCTCATGGGCGGCTTGATAACTTCTGTAAGGCCCGCTACTATCTTACGAGCCTCCCGCAACCCGGCCATTGCCCCCGTGGTGGAGTATGGCCGAACCTTCCTGCGATGCAGAAAGAGACCCGTGATACAGCAGTGGGGACATACCAGGGTTAGTTAATATCGATCGATGTCTTCTTTTGTATAAAATTTAAAGAAAACGCTGGACCGTAACCATATCGAATGCTTTTGAATAGGGCTCCAGACGAATTGGTGCCGGAACTGAGGGCATAAAGCTCTCGTGTCTCGATAAGGTGCACCGTTATTTGCGACGTGCCTTCGACAAAGATGACGCTATCTGGAGATAGCCTGTGATAGGTTTTCGTGGACCGGGTCGACAGTTCATTCACCGGTGGTTTTCAGCTGGTAAGTGTTTATGGCCGAGAATTGATTAAAACAATAATTTGTCTCTGTTATGTGTTTGTGTCCTGCTGTGTGGTGTGAGAATAGCACTAACCCAAATTCTTCCCGCGGGTGTCGCAGAAGGCGACTAAGGGACACAAACCGGGGGGTGGGCAGCAGCGCCCCTGCAGTACAATTCCACCAAAGTGCGATCCCCAACCCGCATGCCCAGCGTGGGGATTATGGGCATTACCCCCCAATGATGGCACAAGAAGAAGAAGATGTTTTTGAAATGCGCAACATATGAATTCGAACACAATCATAATAATCAATCGGCGTCAGACCACTCCTCGAAATAGAGCTCTACCAAGAACACCACTGAGTCCAATCTTCGGAATTAAGCTCAGATAGTTGACGGCCTCGGTGGTGCAGCGGTTTGACACGCTGACTGTAAAACCGAAGGTCTCTGGTTCCATTCCCGGTCGGATCAAGCTAGGAAACGAACTTTTCTAGTGTGTCTCGAGTCTTGGATGTTATCTATGTATTTAATGTATTAAATCTATCGTCGAGTTAGGACCTGTAACACAAGTCATTTAGTTGTACTTAGTATAGGGCTAACGAGATCTGTGTAATATGTCCATGAATATTTCTAATTATTTATTTAATTTTTTTTCTGAGAATTCAACTACTACCGGAAAGTTTAACTAATGCCGTAATGGAGGTATCCGGGATTTCTTAAATAAGTGTTATTAAAATAATTAAAAACCTGAAATAACACTAAAACCACTATAAAATATAAGCAAACATAGTCCTTGTTCATAAAAACTTAAAACTCGACGCGGTCAAATAAAAAAATATCGTTAACGTTCGAATTTTAAACATGGCAGTTTTGCTTGAACGGCATCTTCCAGAAATGGGTAGGTACTCAAGAGAATTTCAGTGGTAATAGCCGTCTTTAGAAAGGAAAGAGGAGTAGATACTTACGTTGGTAAGCCGGCTCGGCCGCTGGGGGCGCAGGCGTGGTCGCAGCGCCCTGCATGACCCGCGGCGGGCGACTCCGACGCCTCCTGGCAGAAAAAAATAAAAAGGTCAATAAAAGGTTGGAACTGGCCATTCGTTGTGCGGTAAGGCATAAAATTAAGACAAAAATAATGGCCGAAAATTACTGTAGGAGGTTGTAAGTCGCAGAGATTGCACGGAAGTCAGAAAAGAGACAGACAAAATAAAAGGAGGGAAACTTGAGCGTTTTTGTAATGTGTACATCTTGTACATGATATGGAGACTGGCGCCGTATATATGCGATTCAACGTCACATGACCGACTGGAGTCGAATATACCCGAATCAGCATAAACAACTCGAACGCGACTGTGTTTCGTTAAAAACTGCGCGGAGATACTAACCTCCTTGGAGGTCAGTGTTAGCAGGACTCCTTGGTGACGCTATGAGGCGAGTCAGGAAGTTATGAAAAACGTGATTGAAAAGAGGTTGCAAACTTATTGTTCAGTTCAGTTCAATCGTTTATTGCTTCATGTGGTACATTTGGCTCTTAATATAAATAGTAGTTCTCAACATGAGCCCTGTAAGGGCACTGCAATGTAGTTACATTATTCACTAATAATGTCATAGGTTTGTTAACAAAATATTAGAAGTAGGTAAGTCAAATACTACTCTAATATGAGTAGGTACTTGCTCAGTACTAACTTAGTCTAACTTATCACTAACACTGTTATATACTCATATCAATTTAATAATTTATTCATATCAATTTATTCTTAACTATTCTGTATGCCTAATGGTTTTCTTCTGTAAAGTCCATTAAAGTGTAATAGCATTTTTTTTATGAGATAATCTTTTAATTTTTTGACAAATCTGCTAAATACCTTTTCTAGCAGAATGTATTTTGGTAATTTATTATATAATTTAATTGCCATTACATGTGGACCTGAACTATGGAGTTTTAGTGTTGAGGTCCGACATAACCACTGTGCTCCCCCGAGCCGGTGGTACCCGTAATTGGGGTTTCTCCAGGGTGAAAAAAAAAAAAAAAGGTACCTATGGCTAATTTATTTTGAATTCTTAAATTCAATTATTTCAGGCTGCATAGCCTTTTTGATAGGATCAAAAAAAGAAAAAGCAAAAAGGTCGAGAAGCGAGCTAATTCTTTGCTTTTGCTGATTGTAATGCAAAATGGCTGCCACACAGAGGAAAAGAAAATACTTTATCCAAATGGTTCCTGTGTGATTTCCACTTTTGTACGTAGGTACCATTTTATCAAAACAATCTCAGCACAAAATTATGTTGAAATCATCTCTATTTTCACAGGATAAAAACTGGTTTCTATTATATTCGGCCTGACCGTCGCGTGCCAGACTTGAGCTAACCCTTTTAGACCAAAGGTCAAGTGATCCTAAAGTTACTTTGTAGGTAATTTGGAAGGATCATAATAACCGGATAGGATGGGGTTGATAAATTTATAGGCGTAATAAAATCCCCATGTAAATCTGAAAATGGGGGAACCATAATTTATTTATAAAAAGATTTGTTGTACAGTTGTACTCGTCTTTGTCTCCATTCCAAATAGGAAGTAGCTCTAATTGAAAATAACAAAAATATTTGAAAATAACATGGGATTTGTTTTTAAATTGAAAAAATTTCACACGGACGAAATCGCGGGCAACAGCTGCTATTTATTAAGGTACATGAGGGTATTAAGGCCTAGCTAAGGGAAATTTGTCATAAAATAAATACATTTAATGTAATCAACTATATTTATTAGGTAATCAGTCGTTCAATTAAGCAACTATAAAATGAAAACAAAAAATAGCAACTTCTGCATAAAACTTAAATAAAATTAAACATTTTTTAAAACACTCTCAATAGGCCTTATTAAAATTAGGTATGGTAATAAAGCCTACTGCTTAAACTTCTTAGATAATTAACTTAAATCACATAATTTGGTACTTGAGATCAATTATCATTCAGTCAAAGGCATAACAGTACTATAGCAGTCTAAGAATTAAATTATTAGCCTCGTCTAACATCCACCAGGGCACACGAAGTCATCAGAATCATCCACTGTCAATCCGACACACTCCTCATGATACCACTTGAAGCATTTAGAGCACTGCCTCATGTCATTCTTATGGTTTTCTTCACAGGCATGACAGTACCAACTTTCTTGAGTATCTGCAGCGTCCTTGGTTCTAGTAGATCCGCGAGATGACTTTCTTTTATTTGCTTTTTCAGTTTTTTTTATTTATTAATTTTCTGAGTCCCCTCTCTGTCTCTTGTTTTGTTTTTTCTTCTGTAATGTATTTTTATTTCCTGCATTTTTTTTTCTTACCTTCGTTGTATTTCTGTTGTATTTGTGAGCACAATGCTCGCTTAGGAGGCATTGTGATCGTAGGAACTGCAAACCAATACAAGTATAATAAAGCCTACTGCACATTTTTTTTCAATATCCGTAATTATTTATTATCCGTAGGTTAGGTATATACGACAAAGGAACGAAATAAAATTCACTTAAAAAAGAACTCGCAATAGGTATGAATAAAACCCAGAAGTATAATAAGGCCTACTACAAAATTTTAGAGGCCTTATTACCCATGGACTAAGTATTTATGGAAACCGAAATAAATACAATTTGAACTGTATCACGTTAATTAATAAGTCAATATAGGACAAGCGTAAGTTAACACTAATACAGAAAGTAATTGCAAGTAGAAAAGCATAATAATATAGTAAATAGATACCTTTTACCGGAGCCAATATTTATAAAATCGTGACGTGCGCCTACTCACGACCACGTTTAACTTGCCACTGACGGGAGGGGGTGAGGTATCAGCGTTTGCCGCCGTGTGGCGCTTTGTACTTGTTATATGCATGTGTGAGTGCGACCTTGAGCGCAAAATCGTATTATAAAGAAGATTTTTGAAGTTTAGGCCTTATTAGCCGACAGGCCTTAATACCCTCATGTACCTTACATATATTTTTTGTTACCATATATAATGAAAAAAAGAAGGCGCTATGAATGCGTTATAATAAGCGTCATTATAGAACGGCGCGTAAATATAAACTTGACTGACCCGATGTTTTGAATTTAAATGCGTTTCTAATCTTTAAGCTACAAATTATTGGGTTCATTTCAATAAAAAAGAATGCTATAAAAATGAAAACATGGTTCATTTTTATAGCACCCAGGCATGGTTCCTTTGGCAAAATGTCCGTAATGGTGCAGATAATTGAGACATACAAGGTACCTACAATCCTTATCTCCGCCACTGAACTCAACTTTTGTAGGCTTTTGCAAGCTTTTAGAAAACGACCAGCGACGTCGTCGGAGCTCGTTTGAGGATACAATTACAATAAAGCGCCGATAAATTAAAGATAATGTTGGCCGAACACCCGATTCTGTGTAATGTAAGATTTCCTGTTAGTGTCGCTTATACCGCGAACGTTACTCTGATGTCAGCGGGTTTTTCAACTTAGATAACGATAGCTTTTTACTTAATTTAGCTGCACAATCGTCACTAATTACGTTGCGAATTATGGCATTTTTAGGGTTCCGTCCGTCAATCTGTCTGTCAAGACCATTTATCTTGGGGACGTGTGAAGGTACCGTGATGAAATTAAGTAGAAAGATGACAACAAACACTTTTATTTTACATAAAATGGAAATTCTCAGGTCTCAGGCGCTTGAAGCTCAGAAAAAATTAAATTTGGAAGTATGGAGTCGAAATTAAAAAGAAAGACTAATTTATTTTTTTTTATCTTATTTTACATAAAAAAAGGAAATTCTCTACTCTATCAGTCCCTTGATGGTGTAAAAAAGAGAAACTTTTAAGTTAACATAAAAAAACATAAGGCCGATAATTCAACAAACAACTTAGATTTCATTTCAACACTCAAGGGAATCAACATTTTTTGGTTACTTTACGTTGACCAAGAATTATTAAATTTGGCGAATAATATCGCCTTGTACTATAAATACTGAGGGAAATCTGAAAAATATAATTAAATCTTAAAATAATGGCTTCGAAGTTCGGAGTAAGCTGGGAAAAAACTGTGAGTCTCGATTCCTGAACTATTTATTGTATGCACCTACTACTTACTAATTATCTACAATTACCTATGTATGGAACCCCCAGTCGGCGAATCCGACTCGCACTTGCCCGGTTTTTTATTTATTGAGGCGGTTTGTATTTTACCTATTGCCGACTCTAATTTTTATTCAAGTTTGAGTGCAATTTCTCTCATTATTGGTAAAAAATACACGGTTTACGAATTTTTAACTTACTGGCTTTCTCCTACAATGTTCTGCGTAAGTATGCACAAACATATAGTACACCCTCCTAAACCCTGGCGTCCTATACCAAGGCTGTAATATTAACAACTTATTTATGAACATTAAGTAGATCTGGAAAAGTTACTTTTCCAGGTACAATATATTTTTCGTCATTTTTTTGGATGCGTGGTTGCTTTATGCAAAATCTTAGTTGTAGACGATATAGAGTGCTTTAATCTCCAGGTGTCAGGAGGACATATTAAACGCGTATAAAATTAGTGTAAAACGAGACAATAAACATTGGACTACATTGAAACACGGCCTTTCTACACGTTCATACATTAAGTATCTAACGTGCAGCGCAATTGCAAAGCTTAAAAATAGTAAAAACAAATGAAATTAAAATTAGAAAGAACATTATTAAGGTAGGTACCCCGATATCAACCCTTGTACGTCGCTATACTCTCCACGGAGGCCAAGTACGTGTTGGTAGAGGATTGTAAGACAGTGGCAGGCGTTATTGTCAAAACTGAGCAAGCCGCCCATAAGGCCTCTGATATGGTTTAACGACTGCGATTACATGACAGGCTGCACCAACGGCTTAACTTAACCAGGAACAGGGATAATATGATGTTTAGGTACATACCTTAATATAATATTATCAATAGTCGCACAACGAAAGTGGTTGTAAATGGCACTCTAATTACGAGTTTCAGGAATTGCGCATTTTACACGTAATGCTGTATTATAATTGAATCGGATTACTTAAGTATTTACTTGGGGAAAATCTTAATTTGGAAACAGGCCCCAAGTTTTAGAAACGACAACATCTAATGGTCTTATTTATATAAAAACACGATTCCCTAAAACATTTCTCAGAGGCAGTTGAAATAGTCTGTGGTAAAGGGAAAAACGAAATCAGAGACTATTTAAACTGTCTCTGAGGAGTGTTTTAATCGTGTTTTTATTTAGTGATAAGGCCGCCGTCTGTCCTATTAGGTTAAGAAATATCTGTGTAATTTTCATTCGTATGTACAGTAAAGTGTTCTCTTTCTATATATCTATTTAAGACTATAAGAATTTAATGCTTGTAATTTCCGACACTTAATTCTGGCACAATTTGGAAGAAAAATCATCGAGAGCAGGAGCGCTGAATGCCAAACAGCTACACTATGCGATAACTGTCATAGAGTTACCCAAGTAAATAAAGCATTCTCCTAATTGATTGTTAAATCCTAAATAATCTGAAAGATATAATAGCTCACAAGGATTTTGCGATAAAACACCCACGTGATCAATTGAAAGATTAATATGTTGGATTATTATCGTGACACGCAGATACATACTCATCGTAGAGCAATAAAGAGAACTGGGTCCAGAGTCCGATAAACACATTTTGTTCAATAGAATTATACTCACACGACATTATTGTGCCCTACATACATACATACATAACCTCACGCCTGTAGCCCAGAGGGGTAGGCAGAGACCAGGGACTGCCACTTGCCACGATCCGGACAGATCACCTTCGCTTCATAAACGTTCATAAGTCGTTGCATGCACGCACGCCGGTTCTTGTTCCCTAACCATTTTTAGCCCCAATAATTTACCAACTTCCTTACCTACCCTATGCCTAAACTAAGTTTTCTTCTTCTTCTTCAGGCCATTTTAGTACACTGCTGGACACAGCCCCCCCCCCCCCCCCCATGAGCGCCATAGCGCAAGGTTGTGCCACGATTGGGGGGTAATGCCCATAATCCCCACGCTGGGCAAACTAAGTGTTTGAGGCGATCAAATACCTACTTCAGCGCCTGAAATTACCAATCCGCAGTGGGCACGTGTGATAATTAAGCCCATACACTCTGAGGAGGCGGTGCCCTAAAGTGAGAAGTTGACAGGCTACATAAAAAAAAAACTACCGTGTGTTTCGTGCGTGCATCTAATCACTAGGTAATGAACGGTGACGAAGCGAAGGTGATCTGTCACAATCGTGGCAAGTGGCAGTCCCTGGTCTCTGCCTACGCTTCTGGGATGCAGGCGTGAGGTTACGTTATGTATGTTGTCTTCATTTACTACCTTAAGTGTTTGCAGGCTTAGTGAAAATCAACCATTAACTCTAAGATAGTAATTGTTTATCTCAAGGGCAATCATAAAATGTTGAAGAAAAAAAGTTTAGCCACGGCTGCGGCTGTGCCATTTCGTAGTCTACGAAGCAATAGAATGACAATGTCATTCAAACCCGCACAAATTAAGTAAGCATCTTTCGCCGAGGAGATCGAATCTCGCTAGGCGTCGAGTTAAATTGCACGGGTTATACCATTGCAATGCGATTGGTTAGTCGATTAAATAACTACATTTAACTGACTCAACCCGCAGTCTAATGGAGCGACGACAGGAAAGGCGACCACCAACAATAGAAAACAATAACACTCATTTTTTAAATATATTTTTGCAAAAAGTGTAACTACATAAGAAATCTCAATTACTGCGGTAGCTATTTGAACGTACTGTCTAGAAGGTTCAATCAATTTCCTAGGATTGAAGGACCGCTTTTGGCGAAAATGCTCTTAAGTCCTTTGTCTCTGTCTTTAAGTCCTTGGTTCTAAGTGCTAAACTCTCGAACCAACTAACAGGTAATATTTTAAGGCCCTCATACATAAGACAGGCTTAAACTGAGGGTGGCCAATAATCTGCTACTGAAACGTGTTTCTATCAGGTAATAATAGGTATATTTGTGTTCGTAAATATAGTTATCACTCTGAAAATAAGTTACTGATTATGTAAAAATTTTACAAATACTTATTCCGAAAGAAAATGTTATGCATTGGCGGCGATGGTTCGCTCCGGGTCGCCCCTTAAGTGATACCTACCCACTTACGCTCAAAGAAGGTATTTCTGTGTCACCTTTTGAGAAATAACATCGATACGTACACATTGTAACAGTTCATTCACAATACAATTAAATAATGAAGTGAAAACATTGCATTGTTTGAACGAGCTTTTTCAAAACTAAGTGGATCGCGCTACTCGACGCTAGATGGCGCTACTAGTACAAAGCGCTCTCTAACCCCCTAGTAATTTTTCCTACTTCTTTACCCAAAACAAACTATTCGGTATAACAGATGAAAATAGTATTTGAATGAGACTTTTGTATTTTTGTTTAGCCTCTGAAAGGTTTTTTCGATGGTTCTCTGGTAGCGTTTTATAATGGTATTATAATAGACAGGGCAGTCTTCTATGCAGGGCCTTGATTTACGGGAGGCTACCTAATTAAAAGAACGCGTAAGGCGCGAATTTTTCATAAACCATGATAATAAAAAAAACTGAAAAAAGCTCACAGAAGAAAAACTATTCGGTTTTTGTTCTATGATATGCACATTTTGGAGGACATTCCGTATAACAGTGTTAACTATATAACAGTGATAACGCAAACAAAATAATTTATGAAATATCCTTGAAAAATATTATAATCATGCCAGTTGGCTTCCTGCAGAAATTATTTGAGTTACTTATTAATTTCACCGTGTCATAATTTTTGCATCAAGTAAAAGTTGTCCGGATCGACTCTTAGGTAGGCTACGCGCGCACGGCTTACTTTTGTCACCGTGACTGTTTCGTCACTCTTATCAAGACCGTGGATATGTATGGAGATGCGCGTATGTTACGACGCGACAATTGGGTGACATTTCGCGCATCTCCATACATATCTACGGAGTGACGAAACAGTCACGATGACATAAGTTAGCCGTGCGCGCTTAGCCTAAAAGCCCCCATTTTCGCACGTGTAAGGCCTGGGGCACACAGGCAGTACTCGATACGAGGGGACGGAAAAGACGCCCTTCGTTATCAACCCTTGTATGTCCTCACTGCTGGGGCACGGGTCTCTTCCTGCATCGTAGGAAGGGTGGGCCATACTCAACTACGGGGGCCAAGTCCGGGTTGGTGGAGGATTATAAGATAGTGGCGGGCCTTACTGTCAGAAGTTATCAAGCCGCCCATAAGGCATCTGAGATGGCTTAACGACTGCCATTACATGACAGCTGGCACCAACGGCTTAACGTGCCTTGCGAAGCACGGAATCGCTCGGAAAAATGCCACTGGCGTTAGTCATAGACGGTTTTACCCATCCATGCCCTGAACGCGCCCTGTGTTGCTTAACCTTCGTGATCGTTCAAGATCAGGCAGCCGGGACTGCGACCGATTCTTCTATTAATCAGAACATAAACATGTTTGTGATGTCGTTGTTTCTAGTTCACACTACACAGGGTATCCTAGTGTGGGGCCAGAAGCAATGTATGTGCCTGTATGTAAATGTTATGTTATAACATATTTTAAACTTTCGCGACTTGAACACATAGTTAGAATATTTTCGGGGATTTATCGCGTAGTAATTGTAGTGTCGTGGTAATTGAGGGTAGTCTGAAACCTTATCAGCCGAAGATGTGAACGTGTGCCAGCTATCAGTCTTCTCGTGACCACGATGACTGTAACGTCATCGAAACGTCGAGGTAAAATAGCAATAAATTACTACGCGATTAAGCCCCGAAATATTCTTCTAACTATGTTATGTTATGTCCTCTGCTGCAAACTGACATGTATTGTATGAAAATGCCTTGGAAAGACGACTACACGTCCTTTTTGCGCTCTCGCCCCAAGTCCTTTCTGTGTGACCGAGGCTTACCGGGATTGTTACACCCTGTATCTAGCAGGCTGCTAATGCAAAGGGGATTGCCGCAAACCGAGATGTGTTCACGGCGCGATAACATACGATCCGCAACAAGTGCTGATAAGACGGCAATCTCCATTACACGAGCGCTGGCCAGATAAAAGAGTTTTCTCAAGTGTTTCTCAGTAAATTATCTCGAGTTGGAGAGGTGTAACGTAATGAGACATTGATTAGTTTAGACCAGCGGTGCTCAAAGGTTTGTTTGTTTTGATTGCTCGCCTTTGTACAAACCCTTTTTTATTTTAAGCCCGGTGAGTCGCCCATTAGCTCAATTGGATAGAGCGCTGGCACGGATAGCCAGAGGTCGCGGGTTCGAATCCCGGCATGGGTGAAATTTTTAGCCTCAAAATAGGTTTTTTAAATTAGACTAAGTTTTTCTCTAGCTATGGAAGTGCCGTGTCACCTAGTACAGGCATTATACATGCTTTAACCGTGGCTCTAGATATTATGTATCTTTAAATTAAGCAGTTTACGTCACTAAAGATTTTCGTATTTTGTACAAATCTTAACAACTGTGACAACTATCGAACTTCAATCGGTTTCCGCTAAAAACGGCCGTTTTTGGCGGAAAGTCCTTGGTTGTTGACTCTAGGTTCTAAAAATAGTTCTCAAAGTTGTTACGGTTACTCATGTTCGGTTTTAAATAAAAACTTATTAGGCACATATAACACAAGTTAGGTTTTTTTTTCTCCATTGGCGGCGCCAGTTAGCATTCCCAAGCACTTTATGAATGTGTCCAAGCTAAATTTGATTCGATTGAAAAAGTGTAAAATTATGAACTATATTGGTGTGCGAATTGCCGATCCGCGGTAATTACACCCATACAGCTGAACCGATTTCGTTAATTATTTTTTTAGAATATTCCGTGAAGTACGAGGATGGTTCTTACGGAGGGGAAAAAAAATAAGAGTCGACTGTTAGGCGGTACGAAGTTTGCTGGGTCAGCTAGTTAATAATAAATATCGTCCACACAACATAATCACTGTACTCAAAACGCCCTCTCTCTCTCTCTCTCTCTCTCTGTGCCTCTCTCTCTCTCTGAGAGAAGGCCAGTGTCCTGCAGTATAACAAAAAATTCTTATAGTATAAAAATGAATCGCTGAATGTGTTGGTAAGCGCAAATCTCGAGAGCAGCTGAACCGATTTCGCTAATTCTTTTTTTAGAATATTCCTTGAACTACGAGGATGGTTCTTACGGAGAGAAAAATAAAAAAAAATAAAGAACCGGTTAGGCGGTACGAAGTTCGCTGGGTCAGCTAGTAGAGCCTAGTAGTACATTCTACTTCTTCTTCAGGCTATATATTAGTCCACTGCTGGACATAGAACTCCCCTAATGAGCGCCATAGCACAAGGTTGTGCGATCATTGAAGGGTAATGCCAAAATCCCCACGCTGGGCTCGCGGGTTGGGGATCGCAGATTGGTGGAATTGTACTGCAGTAGTACATAAAAAGACCAAAATATTGGTGTTCACATAGATATGCAAAATGGCGCGTAAATTGTATTCCTACTTTTTCGAGTTGGTATAAGCGTTGTTAATTTTCGCGAAATGCAGACGAATATAATAGTGGGTATTACAATTTACCATTACTTACACATACCTATCGCGTTTAGCGCAAATTCATTAACAATCCAATGAAGCATGGCGCAATTGGAACGCATTTAGGTAATCATCTAATTAGTTCTATAATTCTATTAATTCATCTGTTATTTATTGCATGAATTGATTTCTTAATCCTGCCTACAGTCGATTTATTCTTACTTGTCCAATTTAGTAAACAAGATTCTACCCTTAAACTGTGACTTTTTAGTCCAAAACTGCCATATTTCCATAAATGAAGTAAGTTGGAACACTGTTTAGATAACACGCTGCCAATTTTATAAACATAGTTGATGAATTTGCGAGAAAATATCTAGTTTAGGCATCTAATCTCAATTTTAAGGTTAGAATCTTGTTTACTAAATTGGACAAGTAAGAATAAATAGACTGTAGGTACTATTTCGTTCATATAATGAAGTCTGTTAAAAAGTACATGTTTAAAAACCTATTTAGAGGCTAAAAATTTCACCCATGCCGGGATTCGAACCCGCAACCTCTGGCTATCCGTACCAGCGCTCTACCAATTGAGCCAATGGGCGACTCACGGCATCAGTGAAATTTCGAACCTCGAAATAGGTTTTTAAATTTGTTCCTTAGCACGGGTTAGTGCATTAAAAATAAAAATAGTGTAAAAAGTAAATGTGCCATGTCCATTATTATTAGTATTGTAGGTAGGTAAATGCGAATTCCACCGGACTTGGCCCCCGTGGTGGAGTATGGCCTAACCTTCCTACCATACAGGAAGAGACCCGTGCCCCAACAGTGGGGACATATAAAGGTTGACATCGAAATGCGAATTTTATAAATATAGGATAATAAAGGCCGCCAATTGTACCGTACCTACTATGCTACTGTTAATGTCTCTTCCAGGTGTAAATACAATAAAGAATATTTTATTCTATTCATCTACCATCTATAAGGTTTCAGGTTTAGTTTCGTTTTTATAATATAAATTAAGTCATCATCTTTTATCGGTTTTATTCTCATAAAATATGGTTTTTTTCTAGTTTGTTAGGTACTTAGCGAGTATGTTACGGTTGTCCCGAGCCATTTAATAGATCATACATAACAGTCATTCATAACATAACACTGGGGAGATGATATCAAGGATGCATTGATGAGGCGAGATTGACTTTTGATTGTATTGACTGTTGAATAAATGTGGATTTTCTTTGTTAGCCTCTTCTTCACATACCTAATCTATTAATTGTGAAACTAAAAATTTTTGCGTTCATTAAATAAACATTTTGTTTTTATTAATGAATAAATATTAGTTAAAATAGTATTTTATGAGGTGAACACGAGTACTAAACATAATAAAACTGTATTTACACGGATTTTACTCGTTTAATTCTCGGAAGACCGAGACCACGGCACTTGAAAAAGTGCTGAAAGACGGCAAAATGTAGAATTAAACGAGTAAAATCCATGTAAATAGTTTTATTATGAATAAAAAGCCATGTCAAGAGGCCTTATGGGCGGCTTGATAACTTCTGACAGTAAGGTCCGCCATTGTCTTACAATCCTCCACCAACCCGGACTTGGCCTCCGTGGTGAAGTATGGCCTAACCTTCCTGCGATGCAGGAAGAGACCCGTGCCCCAGCAGTGGGGACATACAAGGGTTCATAACGATGAATAAAAATAATTGATTTGATTTCAATGAATTTTCGCATCTTTTCGGGTAATATTTCTACTAGTAGAAAGGACTTCTCTGTAGGTAGGTACTCGGTCAGAAGTTTACCTACATTATTAAACATTGAATTGTTTGCATAGGCAGCTAGTATGACGACGTGAGTCGTAACTTTGCAAGACTTTGCAGTACATTAACTATTTAGTTTTGATCTTTTAGTGCGACAAAACGCGTGATTCGTGCCGTCATACTACCCTGGAAGTAAATGCGCTCTTCCTAGTAAAAAATATTATAAAAAATACCTGTTGAGTTTTTAAAGTGCAAAATATTTTCGTTGTTAGTGTAGTTAGTTAGACCTGAAAATTCCGTACTCAGTCTCATTGCTGGGCCATAGTACGTAGCAGGTGCTGAGGTATGGTAACATTTCAGTCACTAGGGTTTCCTCACGATGTTTTCCTTCACAGTTAGCGAGTGGTATTGCTACAAATGTAAATAAATTACAACATAAAGTCATTGGTACATGCCGGGACTTGAGCTCACTACCTCCCGGTTGAGAAGCCGGTATTCTACCGCTGCGCTACGAACGCTCCAGGGGTATTGTATTTGTTTATTAAAAAATATATTTTGAAACCTGGTCGGATTCTTACGACAAAACATCAGTAACCGAGTACGGAATTAAGTTAATAATGTGCGAGTGCTGTAGTGCTCTCGAAAGTTTTAGTTCAAAGGAATTTTTCTTCTTCTTCTTCAGGCTATATTATGTAGTCCACTGCTGGACATAGCCCTCTCCCAATGAGCGCCATAGCGCCCTGACTTCAGCTTCAGGGAATTTTTATCAATCATCAAATCAATACTACCACTAGAATCCTCCAGCGCATGTATTTTATTTGTAAAAAATATATTTTTAAACATAACATTTACATACCTATTTAAACTTATTTTTCAGAACTTTATTTAATTATCTTTTAGATCTTGAATTTACCGAATCCCACTTCACCATTTTTTTCTGAAACGCAATAGAAAAGCGGTTGCCTAGCATAGCGCTTAGAAAGCTTTCGACAAACTTTTGTCGCGCGGTGTAGATAAATAAATATTACAGAGCCAATAGGGTAGAATTTAGAGGTAGGTACTTGGGATTTTTTTATACAAAAGGCATTTAAAAAAAAAACATTTTATAGATAAATCAGTATTAGGTGAATTGGAAATGAAATAGTTGAAATTCATAAAATTGAAACGGACATGAAATTTTTTTTTATGAATTTTATTTGGTTTTTATTGCATAAAATATTTTTGCCGTATTTTTTATAAAACTTTAAAACTTAGTATAAAACTTTTAAAAATACATATACAGGTATAATTTCACTATTTTTCGAGAGAACCTTGCTAGATTCTAAATTGAAAGAAAATATTTTAAAGAATATGTGAAAATGTGTACATAGTGATCTGAGAGATAAACCTTTTTACACTACTATAAAATACAGGGAGGAATTTAAATAGTGAAAGCTTTAGAAAATAATTTTATAAGGACAAAATGCAAATCGGAAAATCTATGCGGTCGCGATCCGGAAAACCAGTTGACATCGAACAGAGACGGCGAATTAGACTAGACAACAATGAAATAAAAAAAACTGCCCATTTCAGCAATCACCGCCGCTAGCCGATAAATTTGCATTGTATCGTAATCTAATCAAAAGCACACACTCACCCAATCGTGGATAATTTTCTCTTTATCGGCCGACGCTCGAATTTAATTGTTTTAAAACGTCCAAAATACACCAGTCCTTATCCCAGTCTTTCACTTGTCACGTTAAAAATTTAAATAAAATAGAATTTCACTGCCGAACACTCTAGGAAATAAATTTCTTTGAAGGCACTTTGTTATTTCTTTTTTGTCGGTGGCGCGTTTTCTTTCCGTCGCATCATCCGCGCAGCGACGACCTCGCGCGCCGAGATGTCGTCTCTTTGTGGCGAGAGCACGCACTGGATGTCGCGTTGCTCTCGGGGGAGCAAAAGATGCCCGCCGATTGGTCGAGAGCGGCGGCCGGCGGCCTGGGGAGAGGGAGAAGGCGCATCTCGCCCGAGACGCGCGCGACAGGGACGGCTAGCACGTCGTTTCGTCCCCCTCGGATTGTCCGGTGTATTTTTTGAGAGCGTTGATAACGTGGAGATGGCGCGGAGTTGGCTTTTCCTTTATCGTTTTTTAATCGGGATTCGGTATTTTGGCGCGCTGTGAACTGTTCTTTTTTTTTTAAAAAAGCACTTTGTCTTTGAAAATAATGCATGCAGTATGAGGTTGGTTTTTTATTTTAACACAGACTTTTGACGTAAGTATAAAGACTTAGTTTTGAAAACTGCGTTATGGCAGTGTTTAAGAGGAATCGTGTCTTTGTAACAACGTGATGTAATTAAGAAATAATCAAAATCACAAATTTATGTACGTATTATCTTACCTAGTTTTTATCAACAAAGTTTAATGTAGTAGGTATGTATTGCTAACGCGAGGATTTTTTATAAATTGACATTGTGGGTGCTTAGTCATG
Organism: Yponomeuta sedellus; assembly: GCA_934045075.1. Taxonomy (NCBI): domain Eukaryota; kingdom Metazoa; phylum Arthropoda; class Insecta; order Lepidoptera; family Yponomeutidae; genus Yponomeuta; species Yponomeuta sedellus. The sequence goes on along the minus strand of OW203744.1, from coordinate 9,404,618 downwards.
CGCAAAAATATGAGACTAGGTAGGTACCTATATCAGATATACATAATTATGTTACTAGATTGGGACATCTAACGCAGCCAACATTGTTTTGCCATATTAATTAGCCTTTAACAAAAACGTTCATAAGCATCCGCAAAGCCTTTTCGGAGGAGTTCGAAAAAAAGTACCGTAAGAAAATTCTCGGGTCACAACAAGAGAATTTTCTTACCGGAACATTGCTATTAGAAAAGAGTTTTGCTTGTCCTTGACTGAGTATCTAATTGGACAAACTGGACATATCTGTTAGAGAAAACATGGATTATTTTATGTTGTGTAGAGGATTGTTTCAAACAATCCTATGGCTATACCTAATATTATGGCAGGAGCGTTATCTTTGTAGATTAATTGACAGACAACCGATAAATAGCACAGGCCATGATCCGTTTAGATAGGTGGACTTTACCTCCATTTTTATTTATCGAATACGGTAATAAATTTATCTTCAGTCAACTGTCCTTCGGGGACTAAAATAATTTACTTACCCATCGGAATAACGAACATAAATAAATAAGGTAAAGATAAGAAGACTTCTTTCATAGATGTTATAGGTAATGAATAAAAGGTAGATACTTAAGTAATTAATGAATTTAACATTTACATATTACTAGCTGACCCAGCAAACTTCGTACCGCCTTACAGTCGATTCTTTATTTTTTTTTTACTTTTCTCTCCGTAAGAACCATCCTCGTACTTCAAGGAATATTGTAAAAAAAGAATTAGCGAAATCGGTACAGCTGCTCTCGAGATTTGCGCTTACCAACACATTCAGCGATTCATTTTTATATTATAGAAGACTAGCTGACCCAGCGAAATTCGTACCGCCCAACAGTGGATTCTTTAATTTTAATTTTATATTTCTCCCCGTAAGAACCATCCTCGTACTTCAAGGAATAAACTAAAAACGAATTAGCGAAGTCGGTTCAGCTGCTCTCGAGATTTGCGCTTACCAACACATTCAGCGATTCATTTTTATATTATAGAGATAATGAATTGAAAGCGTAGACGCAAAATATTTGAAGGCATTTGTCGCATAAAAATAAGATAAGATTACTCTACAGAGTCATTAGACATTTATTTTCTCATTCGAATTCAATCTAGCATGGCGTTCGGAATACAGATTTTGGCTGTCGCTCGACTTTTTACGTAGAATTCCAAGTCATAATCCTTAGAGTCGTATACGACTTATTCGCTAATGAAGTGAGAATTGGTTCCCAGGTGGAGCGACGAGATTCGCAAAGCGGTGAGCAGTGACTGTAAGAGGAGAGCCGAAGATTGGGCTCAGTGGCGTGTCTTAAGAGAGGCCTATGGCCAGCAGTGGAATGACACCAGCTGATTAAGATGATGATGTATATTCTTCTTCTTCAGGCTTAATTTTAATTTTTAATTTAATTTTTTTTAATTTTAATTTTTATTATGTAGTCCACTGCCCTCCCCTAATGAGCGCCATAGCGCCCTGTCTTCAGCTTGCCGCATCCAGCATGATTATCATATTGTAGACTTTTAGTCCGGATTTACTTACGGGTGTTGTTATATCGGAAAAGTCCGTCCAGAGTGCTTAGTGCGAGTTTTTTAACTGCTCGATCGCGTTAACGTAAACTCATATTTCTATGGCATCGAGGAAGCGCCACCTAGCGACAAGTATGGAAATTAAAATTGCTGAGTGCGAGTTGTAATGGTTTACGTTGAGAAGTGAACACGTTTACTAGCCAAAACACGAATAAACGCGAGTGCGAGTTGTACTGTGACAGCGTTTTGCCAGTTTGAACGGTTAACTTACTCATACTCACTACTCAATGCTCGATTAACGCGGTGGTAAAGTTATTCGATTGGATCTGTCAAACTCGCACTAAGCACTCAGGTTTCGCTCCGATTCGCAGAGCTTAATCATGGTGAGCAGAGACGTAGCTCGCGTCGTCGGTTGCTCGTCTCACACTATGATTATCATAGTTTATATTGTTAGTTTGTTAACAATAATGCACAGTGAAAAATAAATGAAATATGTAAGCAAAAGTTGTTTTATTGCAATGTAAAATAAATTATTTAAATAGTAACAAGCTTTCAACACTGCTTATTGGCTGGTTACACACACACCTTAAGTTTTTATAAACAAGTGTAAGTTTTATAGAGTTATCTACTTATGTCTTTAAATAAGTTTATCAAAATCAGGAAGACAGATAGTATCGGTGGAAGATAATAATATAACATCCTACTTATAACAATGGAACGGGTTACTATAGTCGTCGTCGTCAGGCTAATACTAGTCCACTGCTGGACATAGCCCTCCCCTAAAGAGCTGCGTTCCCCAACCCACATGCCCAGTGTGGAGATTATGGGCATTACCCCCTATGATAGCACAACGTGGGTTACTATAGTTACTCCATATGAAACCTGGATTATCCACTAATATTAAAATAAAAATCTATCTAAATAAAAAATCTAGACTCATAAATCTCGTAAGTGACGAAGGTCACTTACGAGATTTGTAAATTACTTATTACTAATTAGACTAATTTAAGTAATGTTTGGGAACTTGCCTTAGATTGGAGTAGCATTGCTTTCATACCATAGAAATCATGTGATTTCTCTGTTTCAACCAATCATGTGATTTCTCTGTTTCAACCAATCTCTTTCTGTTTCTAATTTTGAATGTAAATAAAAATTCAGAAAAAATTTGAAATAAAACAATAATATTTTTTTTGTCGTGGTTTTCGGGGTTACAAAAATGCGAAAAATAAAACTAGTTTAGTAACCAAATATTTTATTTAGTTTTCTTATTTAATTCTCAACGTTTTCTTTGCATTGACCCCAACATTTGTAATGACAATACCACACGCTAACTGTGAAGTAGAACATCGTGAAGAAGTCAGCGACTTGGTAGGCCCTACAGTGGGATGTTTATTGACGTAGAAAATTTATCCACAGAGATGATGATAAAATTGTAAGTGCGTCGAACTTTACTCCATTAGACTGCAAAGCATCGTCAATATTAGTTGATGCTCCAATTCATTTTGTTGACCCTGCCTCTACGTTTACTGATTGACTTCGGCCCGCTCTCAATTTAAGGTCTATTTTAATACCTACTTACTGCTACTGTTGCTAAGTAGAAATGTTCAAATCTTCTGGCATAGTGAGATCCACTGTGCCTTAAAACCTATGTAGAAAAGTTTAAAACGTGCGTTAAAGTGGTTCGGGGCGCTAACTAACGCCACCAATGAAATAAAAATCATAACTTGTTTTACCGATAACTTCGATGTCAACCCTTGTATGTCCCCACTGCAGGGGCCTGCCCTTCCTCTCTTCCTGCATCGCACGAGGTTAAGCCATACTCCACCACGGGGGCAAAGTCCGCGTAGGTGGTGGCGGGCTTTACTGTCAGAAGTTATCAAGCTGCCCATATGGCCTCTGACATGGCTTAACGACTGTCATTGCACGACAGCCGGCACAAACGGCTTAACGTGCCTTGCGAAGAACGGAAGCGCTCGGAAACCTGACCTCAAGTGATTGATGCCAATCACTCGGTTCGACGGGTCTTGCGTCGTTTCACCCCACTAGCTTTCGTCCCGCAGGGCGAAACGCCCAAACGTGCTCTTTTTGAATGGGTCGTTTCGCCCGTCGGGATGGTTGACCCTAGTATTTTTTGAAACTGGGTCGATTCACCCTGCGGTGACAAAAAACTAATACTCTCTCGATTTAATAATAAAGGGTTTCTAATTTTGATTTGTACATAAATACTCGCGAAATGACAAGTAATGATTTTTTTTACGTAGCCTCTATGTTTGTGTCCCACTGCTGGGCAAAGGCTTCCCCCACTTCAGTCCAGAGTTTTCTGTCCTGGGCCACTGCAGACTAGTCCGGCAGATGGTTGTCGAGATCATCTCTCCACCATCTTCTAGGCTGGCCTCGATTTCGATGTCCGGCCTAGTCTCGGAAAAATAAATAAAAAGATAAACAGTTGTAATGGTATAAAATCACTATAAATCACAGCTGAAGTAATTTTGACAATGGCCACTTTAACTTAAAATTTAAAATCACAGATTGATGTGGGTATATTACATATTTTGAAATTAAATTTGTAACTAACAATGAAATTCACAGACTTAGACAATCTTTACTCAGAATTAAAATACATGAACATTATTATAAAATCACAAAATGAGATCGAATGACGAATTATAAATGCATACATAACCTCACGCCTGTATCCCAGAGGGGTACTTAGGCAGAGACCAGGGACTGCCACTTACCACGATCCTGACAGATCACCTTCGCTTCGTCAACGTTCATAAGTCGTTGCATGCACGCACGCCGGTTCCGGGTACTTTTTATTTTTCTTTTTGCTAATACATCCCCTATTTGGTCGATGTATGTCCGTCTAGGACGTCCCTTACCAGCCCTGCCACTCACATTCGCAATATATATTTGTTTCGTCAATCTTTCTTCATTCATCCTCTCCACATGTCCAAACCAACGCAACATTCCTTTCTCAATTCTAGTCACTACATCCTCTTTCAGTCCACAACGTTCTCTAATCAGACTATTGCGTATCCTGTCATTCAAAGTAACACTACACATACTTCTCAAGGACCTCATTTCTACTGCATTAATTTTACTTTCTTGCTTCTTTTGCCACACCCAAGTCTCGCTACCATACATAAGTGTTGGGATCAGCACACCACTATGAATAGTCAATCATTATGACAGGTAAGTATTACAGAATAATCTTTAAATTATAACGAAAAAAAATTTAATCATTAAAAAGAAAATTGTCCGTTGTTACATTAAAATAGTCGTAGTATATATAGTAAAATAGTATTACGTAAGTCTAATGGGTTTAATGTGTTGTTATTTTCTTTTTTCTGTTTTCTTCTTTTGCCTTTGTTATTCTTTTCTTTTTTATTTCCTCTTTTTTTTCTTTTTTTTATAATTATTTTTTCTATTCAAACCCATTTACAAGTATTATGTTAACCATAACAGTAGTCACAATATATTAAAACGTAATTATGGACATATAAGCATAATAATAAATAACGACAATAAAATCAAGGTCAATAATAACTAAAAGAAATGTACAAAACTCATTTAAATTTACAAATTACAATAAAATTGTCGTGTTTATACAGAGATAAGGCGCTGGTACGGTTAGCCAGAGGTCGCGGGTTCGAGTCCCGGAATTTTTAGTTTCTAAATAGATTTTTAAAATTGTCCTCAGCACGGGCTTTGGCCTTTGCATCTACGTAATGAGATGATTCACACTAGATGCCCTATACACTAGCCCAGCACCTATACCTACCACCTTACAGGCCCTAGCTTCTGCTAATGCATTATCTCTCATTATTTTCTTTTTTTAGAATATTCCTTGAAGTACGTGGATGGTTCTAATGGAGTGAAAAATAAAAAAATAAAGAATCGATGGTAGGCGGTACGAAGTTCGCTGGGTCAGCTAGTATGTATATAGATATTTCACTATTTAGACTATTACTTAACATAAAAACGAAATAAAAACTAAACCTAAAACCTAACAATTTTCTAATTTAAATAAAATATTTGAGCCAGATCGCAGTGCCTCGCTGTAAGGCAAGGATTAGCCTTTGGCCAAAGTAAGCACCAGCCCTCGGGTCTCCTGAAGCGTCGACCAGGCGCGACAAGATCTCCTCAAAGAGGAGTCGCGCCTCCGGACCCCATGGCCCCAGTGCGTTTCGGAGTCTCGACTCCGAAACGCACAAATATATGGCCCTGTCCTATAACTGCATACTTGTGCCTCTTTTTGGACTCTGCGTTGGATGCCGCCGCCCCCGCACGGCGGGCGGTCTTATGGATATGTAACTGTGCAAGCGTTAGTTAGTTAGACCTGGGATTTCCGTACTTAGCCTCATGATTGGGCCATTGTACGTAGTGGAGCTGTGAGTTTACTCCAGCCAGCCTATCCAGAAAACCTGCAGTGCTCCGATGTCACTGCGGGCTTCCTGAAGGGACCCCGGCTTACCGATGATGGCGGTCCGTTACTTTTCCACGCCTTCACAGTGAATGGTCACGTTTCCAGTGGGTGTTTCCTCTTCTTTGAGGCATCCCCGGCAAAGCGGGCTGTGTCGGTTAGACCCATATTGTAGAGATGCCTGTGCCAGTGAGCAGTGGCCTGTTAACTGTGCAAGCGTATCAACACAATGTTGCGTCCCAGACCAGCGAACGCAGAATTATGAATTAGATGTATATTAGTTTTTAAACAATCCGCTATTTGACTCTCTTTTCAAGTAAGTATTAAACGGTAAATAACTCTTCCATTAGACCAAAAATATTTTAGTGTATTTTTGATGACCTAAAAGCAACATAAAAATATATTTTAAAACTTTATTTTCCTAAACAGCCAAAAACGCGGTCAGCCATTTTTGTCTATGGTTTGAAGTCCAAAAAATTGTAAACATAGTTTGACATTCAATTTTCTGTAAGTGATCTCTGAGTGAAATAACAACAACGCAACCATGATTTCATCGAATTTACATCCAAAATATACCAATTATCATTATTGCAGTGTTCGAGAATGAAAAAACACGTCAATAAAGACCCCCGGCTTAAACTTGCCAAAAGAGACCCCGACTCTTTGAATCAATTGAAACTCGGGTGTATTTATGTGAAGATCACTTTGATGTAAGTCCTATAATAATCAATGTCCACTGGCTCTGGCCGAAAGATGTTTGTTTACATACTTTAGATGGTTTCAAGATGGCGAAACGAGGAAAAATTTTTTTTACTTTGCAAATCTTGCAGCCATCCTGCGTACTTACGTAGCAAAATCAATATATTTCGGTTTCTTAGTCAGCCCACAGGGAAGACAAGTCAATAAGTGCGGAATTGAGTAGTCTGTTAGCTTTTAGAATTTACCTCGGCTACTATCGGATATATTCGTGTAATAGAAATATCGGAACTAATATAACACTTAACTTTACATAACGTTTCAAAACAGTGAAGAAACGTTTTATACAGAGCAGGACGTAGTATTACACGCGTGTGCTTTCGACGAAAACCGAAGCCTACTGTAGAGGCCGAGGTATATTCTAAAAGCAAACAGACTGTAGCTTACAAAGCCGCGGGTGTCTTTACGACGTTTTTCTTTACGGTTAGAGAGTGTTTTCCATACAATAACTTCACAACGTAAATAACTTAGAACAAAAAATCATTGGTACCTACATGCCGGGATCTGAACCCGCGACCTCCCGAATGACAAGCCGATATTTATTTTCGGTAAAGAAACGTGTGGTAAGCGCCTAATATAAACGTTACCGGGAATTTTCAGCCGGAAATCTTTTTGTGGCAGCTTTAGTGCTGTGCGTAAGACTGCCACCTTAAAAAAAATACTTCGAGATTAGTTACATACTACAAGAACTCAATTAACCTTTTTACTATTACCTGCTATTATTATTACTAACGCACCTAAGAGCGGTGGTAGCGGAGCGGTAGAACGCTGGCGTAGAAACGCCGGGTTCTTAATTGGGAGGTCGTGGGTTCGCATCCCCGTATGTAAATGTACCTGCCAATGACTTTGTTTTATAAGTTATGTACAAAATATCGTGAGAAAACGCTAGTGTCTGAATTGTTAACATACTTCAGCGCTGGGCTCAATGGCTCAACTATGAGGCGAATTGGGGCAATCTCAGGTACTACCGCAGGCAGATGCTGGATGCGGCAAGCTGAAGACAGAGTGCTATGGCGCTCATTAGGGGAGGGCTATGTCCAGCAGTAGACTAGTATAGCCTGACGACAGGTACTACCAACGAACCTAACGATATAAAATATTCGCAGTCAATTACGTGTGCAGGTGTCGATAACGAACTAACTAATGGCTTCCTAAGAAATGATCGGATTACGCAATCCCATTTGCATCTGATGGCCACTTTCTTTCCTTTCTTAGTCATCTTGACTTAATGATAATGGAAATTGTCTTAGGTACAGCGCTAGAAACGTCACAAGAAATTGCAAATACCGGATGCCAGATAGCAGCCCTTACATATGAAGTTTACGTTTTGTCGTACTGGCCACTTTGATCTGAAATATATCTCCTCTTTGGTTAAGAATTCCAAATTCAAATTTATAAATACAAATACCGCTGCGCTACTACAGCACTATGATTAAGCTCAGCGTAATGTAGTACAGTGGACAGCACATCAATCTTTACACCCGTGCACTATACTCTGTTACATTACGAGCGAAACACTTCGTATGGTAACAATCAATTCTTTTGTTGGCCTTGGTAACTTGAAATAAAATTCCATCGCGCCCTGACTGTTTGCTAACCTCCCGTTTATCTCGACAGATACCCCTTCAATAACCAAACACGTAATATTAACATCTCAGCCGTTTATCTGTCAGTCTAATCGGTCAAACGTGTTTGAGCAAACAGCGACCACGAGTGGGGTTGCCAGGGTTGTGTTGCTTTTAACTATTCAAATTAGCTTTAAGCACACTATATCCTACTAATTTGTCATTAATTTTATTTATTTATTTGGAGAAAATTCAGGCACAGATAATGAATGTTTATGTGTTTTACAATATTGGTTATGGACTTATCTGTCCTATGGAACATTTCTCACTTATAGTTAAGGCAGGTAATGTAAAAGCGAGAGGCGCATACTAAGTCAAACATGCAAAAAAAAAAAGATTTTATCAAATAGAACCAGGTATTGAGATGAACAATTTACATAGTTAGGTATTTAGCTACACACGCGATTAGAATATATCTAACAAATTGTAAACCCTTACATACCTTAAATTGAGACAACGAATTATTGAATAAGTCAACCGAGGACAGGCGCTTGTAGGTTTCACAGATTCTGCGATATATATATATATATATATATATATATATATATATATATATATATATATATATATAATTTGTATTTATAAATTTGAATTTGGAATTCTTAACCAAAGAGGAGATATATTTCAGATCAAAGTGGCCAGTACGACAAAACGTAAACTTCATATGTAAGGGCTGCTATCTGGCATCCGGTATTTGCAATTTCTTGTGACGTTTCTAGCGCTGTACCTAAGACAATTTCCATTATCATTAAGTCAAGATGACTAAGAAAGGAAAGAAAGTGGCCATCAGATGCAAATGGGATTGCGTAATCCGATCATTTCTTAGGAAGCCATTAGTTAGTTCGTTATCGACACCTGCACACGTAATTGACTGCGAATATTTTATATCGTTAGGTTCGTTGGTAGTACCTGTCGTCAGGCTATACTAGTCTACTGCTGGACATAGCCCTCCCCTAATGAGCGCCATAGCACTCTGTCTTCAGCTTGCCGCATCCAGCATCTGCCTGCGGTAGTACCTGAGATTGCCCCAATTCGCCTCATAGTTGAGCCATTGAGCCCAGCGCTGAAGTATGTTAACAATTCAGACACTAGCGTTTTCTCACGATATTTTGTACATAACTTATAAAACAAAGTCATTGGCAGGTACATTTACATACGGGGATGCGAACCCACGACCTCCCAATTAAGAACCCGGCGTTTCTACGCCAGCGTTCTACCGCTCCGCTACCACCGCTCTTAGGTGCGTTAGTAATAATAATAGCAGATAATGAATGTTTATGTGTTTTACAATATTGGTTATGGACTTATCTGTCCTATGGAACATTTCTCACTTATAGTTAAGGCAGGTAATGTAAAAGCGAGAGGCGCATACTAAGTCAAACATGCAAAAAAAAAAGATTTTATCAAATAGAACCAGGTATTGAGATGAACAATTTACATAGTTAGGTATTTAGCTACACACGCGATTAGAATATATCTAACAAATTGTAAACCCTTACATACTTTAAATTGAGACAACGAATTATTGAATAAGTCAACCGAGGACAGGCGCTTGTAGGTTTCACAGATTCTGCGATATATATATATATATATATATATATATAATCTAATCTCTGTAGCGAGAGACCCAGGTTCGGTTCGCGGTGCGGGCATGTACCTATGAGTTTGCTTTCTATGTTATGTAGATTTGTGAAGTTATAGTAGAAATCGATATCAATGCTTTGTATGCCCCCACTCCTGCGCAGATTGTCTCGGGTCTTATTGGCGGGGACTTTAGACTCACTTTAGTTATGAACTTAATTCCGAATGTACTTACTTAATTTTTTTTCCGTGGTTCCAAAAAAAACCTTTTTTCGGAACCTCTTCCGAAAAAGGTTTTGTTCTGATTTTTTAGCTTAGTAACATTAACAAAAAAATAAATGTAAAAATGTATGTAAATGTATTTGATCGTAAGTGTCCATCGCTGTCATCCCGACTACGCGAAGTTTTGGTCAAGTTATGTGCCGCACATTGTATCACCGTATAAATGCGACGTTGTCGTTGTATTCGGCGAAATTAGAATAAAATTTTACGACGTCCTGCGGAGCCTTTGATGATTCAGCGTGAATTTTATAGAACAATGTGACATACCGTCTGCGGTCGACTTTATTTGGGAGACGATGGAGCGGCGGTGGCCATTTTGAAAATCTATTGTCGAAGAGATTAATTTATTTTACAGAAAACGTTGTACGATACTAGTAAAGCCGGCTCTTGAGTTTAATGCTCGCATAGTTTTTCAATAGACAATATTTATTAACAACCAATTTAACGATGCCCCACGCTATGGGGTAAAATAAATCATACCTTAAGTTAATTTTCACGGTTGCAAAAATAAATCATGCCATTATTAAATTGTCTTTGTTGGAAAAAGAAAATATTTTGAAAATTGTTCCATAAACAAATAAGTTTTTTTTTATTTACGTAACCGTCAACAAAGAATAACAGACAGAAAGAGTTATTTTTAACCGACTTCAAAAAGGAGGAGGTTATCAATTCGACGCGTATATTACTTTTTTTAAATCAAACTAGTCCTGCTACAAAACATTGAGCCATGGTGTTCGGTAAGCTTTTACAATTTTAGGAGAAACTTAAATTTCAAAGTAATTTTAAGTTGGTGGCCCTGGACAAAAAACTCTGGACTTTGGGGAGGCCATTGCTCAGCAGTGGGACACAAATACTTATAGAGGCTAAAAAAAGATGGCGCGATGACTTTTAAGGAATATTTAATTCCAAAAGTTGAACATGATGAAAGTTGAACATTATAAAGGTAGCTCATATTTAGACAATTTCAATGAAGCTGAAGCGGCTTCTCCCATTCTACGTAGTTTCTGTAGCCATTTGCCGTGTGGCGGTCATCGTCCCGCGCCGCCATTGGTTACAGTTTCGCGCCAAAACCGCGGAAACGCCGATTCATTCACGAAACGAACGACGCATGCGTTTACAAACATGGCAGCCATTTGTCGGAAAAAATAGAAGACGGGATGTTCTTGCGTTCAGTTTACAAAACATAGGCAAGGGTGGCTGAGGATGGTCTAAAACATTCTATTGTCAACTAATATAGGTACATCTCCTCTAGCCGCGAAGTGTCTTCGGCGTTTGTCGCGTATGTTTTGGCTTTTAGAAACGTGGTCGTTAGATAAGTGCAAATACATTGCAAATAGACTGAGGAAGAAAATAACATAATAAAACACGCATAAAATTATGAAACCAATTTCCATACACTTAATGCTTAAGCCGAAACGACATTGAACTGAAATAGTTTCGCACTCAAACAACGTTTGTGTAATTTTTTTTTTTGCTAAAGAGCACGTGACTAAAATGTAATGTTCCTAGTTATCTCGCAATTAGGTAATTATCGCACAATGGCATCGGTAACGCTCAGAAAGAAACAATCATCTCGCGTGCACTACAAGCGACGCGATTGCATTTTTTTTTAGAGATCCGTAGACAATATTAGCAAAAAGATGAAAAAATATAAATGCATAATTTCGAGTTAGAAAAGCTATTCCTTATTTAATTGTTTATGCGTACATTTTCATTTTAGGTATAAGAAAAAAAAAATTAACTGCAGAGCAAAGGATTCCCCTCTTTCAAATCAAAATTTTCACTTAGGTATTTGCCGCCTCTGAACACTCCAGAAAGAATTAGGCGAGATCGATCCGCCAGTTCATTTAAATGAATATTGATATTAAAAAATGAAAATTAATCTCATTTTTTATTGAACCCACCAAGAAAGCGTAATAATATTGCACTTGTCACCTCTTTTGCAGGCAGTTTGTGCAGTGGTAACTGACACTGGCCGGTAGGAATGCCTCTTGCAATTGCTGCGCTCAGAAAAAAAACACAACAAAGAACACAAGATTCTCTTTCGCGCCCGTTCTTCCGCCATTATTAAATCGCGTGATGAAAATGATGTATCGGTCATTCGACTTTCTTTCGCTTTCGTTATGTTATGAAGAGTATTTTGTTTTCTTGTTGTCTTGCTATTTCTTCCTTGAGTGTTTCTTTTATTTCTTTTAATTAATTGGTACACTTTGCTGGTTTGCTACATAAATTCCTAATATCATGAATCAAGATTTAATTAGATATTAAGCTTTGTTACGTTATGGTAACTACAATTTGATTTGATTTAATCGCGATCTGTTAGTTTGTGAGAAGTAGGTGTGAAGTGAATACCTACTTAGTAATTTGGTAAGTAAAAAATGTTTAACTTGATAAAAACGCACCCATATGTCGTATTTCAGGTTTTCACCATTTTTATAGTAACCCTGTATATGTATGCACCTAATAGATTCATTCCATCTCAGGATCTCACAAGGCTCCTTCGCTAGGCTGGCCGTCCAAGCATGACAACGCTTAACGTTCTTTTTTCAAAATGACGGCCTTGGACTACATTTTTATATTTATTGTTTAAGCCTGAAATTCCAAAGAGGATTGTAGATTGTAATTGTATACTAGATATGCGTATTGTTGAAATGCAAATAGTAACATTAACACCGGCTAAAGACTTTTGCTACTAGATTTGTAACAAACTCTTCAGATACACTTTGCTTGTGTATCTGAATTCTTAGAAAGACAGAGATCGAGCGAGAGTGAGGAAGAGAGAGACCAAGGTATAATAGAGTGGTGATTCAAGTTTCACGCTTTACTTCAATATGACTGTAGGTAGACATTGAAGCAGTATTGTCGACCGATCCATCCCGCTGTGTTGATACAAGCGGCTAAATCCGTTGGCACATCCATCGTATCGTATTTGGATACAATGTTTGTGTACCGATAGCGACTCTCCGGAGTTGTACGGCAAGCATGCGCTCGATAGAGCAATACACTGTTCAACTTCCCTCTCTTATATCTACAAATACATAGTTGTCTAATAGACTTTTTGTATTTCACTGAGCATTGTCTTAAGTCTACTTAATACTCGTACATAGTTGTCCAATAGAGTGGTACACTGTTCGACTGAGTAGTGCCTCAAGTTCACTAAATAGGTACATAACTGTCTAATACATTGATACTTTACTAAACACTGACTGAAGTCTTCTAAATACAAGTAGTGCCTCAAGTCTACTAATTAAACAGTTGCCCAATAAAGTGATTCGCGGTTCAACTGAATAGTGCCTCAATTCTACGAAATCCATACTAATCCATGTAGGGATACACTGTTCAACTGAGTAGTTCCTCAAGTCTACTAAATAGATAAATGTCCAAGAAAGTGATAAACTGTTCAACTGAGTAGTGCCTCAAGTCTACTAAATACATATTTGTTCCATAGATTAATATACTGTTCAGTTGAACAGTATATTAATCTATGGAACAAATATGTATTTATGCGACACTGCTCAGTTGAGCAGTGTCGCAAAATTACTATGCATAATGTTGTCTAATAGATTGATAATAAGGTGGCTAAGCTATTGACAGTGTACGTCAAAAGCACATTAAGCTTTAAATGTGTGAAAGCAACTGTATACACGCATTTAAAAATTAATATGCTTACAGACTACTTTACGACTAAAATGTTAAGCTTCACCTGTGTCGTCTAACCGTAGAGTGCCAATGGCATTTTAGTCGGACTACCATAGAGCTATTTTGTTTGCAGCACTCTAAGGCACAAATACCAACTACACAAAGCCAGTGTACTGAGCCACCTTAGATAGATATTTTCATTCCATAGTTGCCTCAAGTTTGCATACAATACACAAAAGTTAATATTAACGCTTTGAGCTTCAATGTAATCCGAATTGGCGTATCTAAGGTTATTTTCCACGGAATCAAAAATAATTGTGTTAGCATACGATTGAACCTGGTACGGTCCGGACAGTGGATTCAGTACGCTTCATACCATATCCGTTCGTCTGGAGTGTTATCCGCCAAACAAAAATAGTACAATTTCGTGTTCGATCGGTCCGATGATGGTACACCCAATCCGCTGGCCGGCCCGTACCAAGTTAGATCATCAGTTAATACTATAAGGCAAAAACTGAGCCACATTAGACAGATATTTCCATCCCATAGTTGCCTCAGGTTCACACGCAATACACAAAAGTTGAAAAGATGCTGCGTGGTGTCGGCCTAGAGAATAGCACCAATCCAAATTCTTCCCGCGGGTGTCGTAAAAGGCGACTAACGGACAAAAACCGGGAGGTGAGCAGCAGCGCCCCCTGCAGTACAATTCCACCAAACTGCGATCCCCAATCAGCATGCCCAGCGTGGGGATTATGGGCATTACCCCCCAATGATGGCACAACCTTGCGCTGTGGCGCTCATTAGGGGAGGGCTATGTCCAGCAGTGGACTAATATAACCTGAAGAAGAAGAAGACACAAAAGTTAATGTTAATGCTTTGAAGCGTCAATGCAATCCGAATTGGCGTATCTAAGGTTATTTTCCACGAGAAAATCCACGAAAACAAAAATGATTCTTTCTTTTCGTCCGGCCCGTACCAAGTTCGATCGTCTGTTAATACTATAAGGCGATATTGCGTGCTAGGCCCCGCTGAGCAAATATTGCCGGAGCGGGCGATGACCTTATAGTGTTCACCCTATTGTGTGTTTTCGATATAAGTAGAGATTTGTCCTCTCTCGATTGATATTGCCTAACTGGACCATGATCCCGCATAGACGGATTCCTGGAGCATCGAGCAATTCAACAAAATGAATGCAGTGAATTTCAGATTTTTCGAGGGTCAACGTAGTGTAGGACGCCCTCCGACTAGGTAGGATGACGATCTGCGAAAAACTGCAGGCAGATTCTGGATGCGGCAAGCTGAAGACAGGGCGCTATGGCGCTCATTAGGGGAGGGCTGATATGTCCAGCAGTGGACTAGTATAGCCTGACGACGACGACGACGAGGGTCAATGATAATCTCACGTCAATTTGATTGTATGTTTCTTTAACTTTTTTATTATTTTGCTAGCTACACAAAGGGCTTAAGCGAAAATAATATTTCAGCTATTGCATTTTGCATCGTTCCGGGCGAGCATAGCAAATCAGTTAAATAATTCCTTAAATCCGAAATTCTTCAAGCCTAAGCCAAGGCTTCCGGATACTATTGTGAGTTTAAATATGTATGTGCGACTGTGTGTGAGTGTGTTGCGAATGTGTTTGAGGCTTTTTGGAAGCCACTTACTGAAAACAGTTTGTAAAAAAAATTTCTTTCGCTGTCAAGTGTGGAAGGTGTCATTGTGCCCATGAGTTGAAGATTCTGCGTAAACAAGGCCGGGAACAAACCCCGTACTAGTAATTCTGTGTCCTCACTCTGGACGTCAATTTGGCCAAATTCCGCTTCAATTAAGTGAACTTGCTTAGCTCGTTGGCAAATGTCTTAGGTTGTATTATCTATCACGCCTTTATTACTATACTTGTACGTAACTAACAAACTAACCCCCAGTTCCTAGTACATAGTCTGTTGGCCAAAGTACACTGGCCAGCAAAACGAAGTATCACAATTTAAAAATTGCATTAACTTTTTAAGTACACAAGATATGTTTGAGCAAAAACTTCATAGTCGGTAACCTTCTTTTAAAAATGGCTCAATAAAACTTTAAAAACATAAATAACTTTCCAAATCTGTAACTTCTGTAGTTTGGAACATATTTGAAATTTTAAAAGTTTAGTTTAGTAGACCTAGTTGAGCGGGTCAGTGTACATATTAACAGATAATTGAAGGCCAATTTTAAAACAATATAACATCGAGAGCAAGGGCCAGATGCCGGGGCGATGCGCCAGCGCATTCAACGGAGACACTTGTGCACACTGAAGGCAATTGGCGGAATTATATTTATTTCTGTTCGAAAACAACAATAAATACAAAGAAAGGGACTACGTTTTACATGACCTTTACTGTAAACTCACTTCCTCTTGTAAGTTTTAGGGTTCCGTACCGGAAGGGTGCTAAACGGGACCCTTTTACTACTAAGACTCCACTGTCCGTCTGTGTGTCACTTCATGAACCGTGATCGACAGTTGAAATGTTTACAATGTATTTTTGTTGGCGCTATGACAACAAATGAAACTAGAAACAGAATAAAATCGTATTTTGTAGGGCTCACATACAACAAACGTGATTTTTTGCGAATTAACTCGATACTAATAACGTCATCAGGTAGACACTTGAATATTTAGTTGCATCTTAACTTTAAAAATAAAATAGTAAAATAAAAAAAAGGTATTTAAGGGGAGGGTATGGGAATACAAAGGAAGCGATTATTTTTGCCGTCTTTTTGTTTTTACTCTATTACTCTATCGTAAAAATAGTAATACAAACAGGCAACAAACTTGAAGTGATTGTGGGACTAGCTCTAATGACCCCTCCGGTCTAAGAACCCTCCGGTGCGCGAGTTCAACTTGCACTTGCCCGGTTTTTTTCACTTATAGAAGTTGCGACCGATAGTATGAACACAGTTTGGTACCGATTTTCAACAATTGATGCAGATACAATTGGTAGACGAATGTCGACATTAGAAGAAGTTTCGGGTTTCGATATCAAACCCGTACCCTTTATATGCCCCTACTGTTGGGGCACGGGTCTCTTCCTGTATGGTAGGAAGGTTAGGCCATACTCCACCACGGGGGCCAAGTCCGGGTTGGTGGAGGATTGTAAGACAGTGGCGGACCTCACGGTCAGAAGTTATCAAGCCGCCCATTAGATCTCTGACATCCCTTAACGACTGCCATTATATAACAGCCAGCACCAGCGGCTTGCGAAGCACGGAAACGCTCGGGAAAAATGCTACTAGCGGTAGTCACGAAATGGTCACCTATCCAGTACCTGACCGCGCCTGTTGTTGCTTAATTCTAGTTATTGATTCCAATCACTTGGTTCCGCTAGGCCATAAGCGCTTCAGGGTTTATTTATTCACAATGTTTTCCTTCATAACGGTTAGAAATACAACGCTAGTGTCGGATAAGGAGAGCACGCTACCATCTGTTTTTGTCCAATACTAGCAGAGCAAAGGTGGCAAAGTTGGGCTAATGACGTTACATTAGCCCAACTTTTCCCAGTGCTGGGTATAGCATATTTCAGTACCTACCTACTTACTGAATGACGGCATCGGTGTCGCAGCGGTTTGGCACGCTGACTGTAAAACCGAAGGTCTCGGGTTCGATCCCCGGCCGGGATCTAGGAAACTAGGAAAAGAACTTTTCTAGTTTGTCTCGGGTCTTGGATGTTAACTATGTATTTATTGTATTAAATAAATCTATCGTCGAGTTAGCACCTATAACACAAATCATTTAGTTGTACTTAGTATAGGGCTAACGAGATCTGTGTAATATGTCCATGAATATTTATTCATTTTATGAATAATTTTGCTTGTGTATATTGATGAAACAAAGCAATTGTTCTCCTCTCCCATTGGCTTATCATCGGAGAACGGTATAACGTTTATCGCAAGATAAATACATTTACCGCACAAATTGAGAAAAACAACACGATAAGTAGGATATAATGTGAGTCAATGGTGATTTAGGACAGATTGTACCTGCTGATTTGTAAGAGAATTTTCGACAGATAACGATTTGTCTTTTACTGATGATAAACGGAGCAATTTACGTGCCTCGGCCGCGCCTTTATTATTTTCATTTACCCACGTACTAATTAATACCTGTATTATAATTTAGCTAGTCAAGTCCACAAATTATCTCGTCCTAAATAGTCTAGAGCAATTTTTCGACGGCTGCCGTTGTGGGCTTTGGGCGAAAAGTGTTATTTTAAGGCCTACGCAGACGAGGGACTATCCTCCGGGTACTTTTATGAACGTCGATATAGATCTCCTATAAATTGTAGGTATCGAATAACGCCCACGAAGGACTAAAAGGACCCCGTACAAAAGTCCCTCAAGTTATCGAGGACATCAAGAGACCGGACTGGACAAAAGTTCGGTGTTTTCTTTTAAAACGCCTTTTATTTTTCAACTTTATGTAATTTACAACAGAATGTAGGTAATCTCAGAATATTTGTTTCCATATATAGCGTACGCTTCACTCAATTTCCGGGGAACAAACGACCGCACATCGTAGGCGTTGAGTCCGCGATAAGTATTCGGAGGAGATTTTTACGATTCAGGGTCTTTTGTCTACTGGGGGCAAAAGTCCCTCGTCTGCGCAGGCCTTTATTGTATGTGTTACCCCGTTGAGACCGACGGGCTATAGTAGTTATAGGTAGACACCCATGCGACGAAAGTGGTGGCAAACCGTACCTACGCTCATGAAGGTTGACGTGCTCTCGAATGTTCTTAGCGATAGTATTTCTCAATGATTCGCGATACTTACATAGTTATAAATTAAACGAGTCTAATCTCTTTTTAAATCAATTTTTTGAGTGCGATAAACATTTTCTGTTTCAAATTTAGTTGAAGTTGAACTGGGCCGGCCACGTACCTAAGCCGCATGCATCCGAAAAGGTGGGCGAGAATTGGCACCGAGTGGGCGCCGCGCGACGGTCGTCGCAAACGGGGGCGGCCGAGAAGACGCCGGCGGGATCGATATCAACCCTTGTATGTCCCCACTGCTCGGGCACGGGTCTCTTCCTGCATCGCAGGAAGGTTAGGCCATACTCCACCACGGGGGCCAAGTCCGGGTTGGTGGACGATTGTAAGACAGTGGCGTACCTTACTATCAGATGTTTACAAGCCCATAATCCTCTTACATTGCTTAACGACTGCCATTGCATGACAGCCGGCACCAACGGCTTAACGTGCCTTGCGAAGCACGGACGCGCTCGAAAGAAATGCCACTAGCGGTAGTCACGGGATGGTCACGCATTTAGTACCTGACCGCGCCTGTTGTTGCTTAACCCAAGTGATTGATTCCAATCATCCAATCATCAGCCTACAATAAAGCCTGTTCATGAGTACCACGACCCCTCTGTCAAGACCGTACCGACCAAGAAGAAGAGGGGACATCCGTACTAAAGAAACTACATAAAAAAACAGCTGAATCACTTTTATACGAGTGCTAATGATAACTTTATCGGACGCGATACTCCCACGAGAAAATCAGCGTTATCTGAGCAGAGCAGAGATGCGGTTAGCCCAATGTGTGGTTAGCTGTATCTGTACTGGCTGCTGGTGTGATAGCTCGCGAAGGTCATGCCTATATTACGATATCAAGTACTAGATTCAGATAAATGTGGGGGACTGAACGCATTGGCGGGCACTTCCCGAAACATCCTGCGGGTGCATGTAAATGTATTTTTTTTATGTAGTCTATAAACGTCCCACTGATAGGCCATCTCACAGAGAGTATATTATATTATTTTTTAATGCACTAACCCGTGCTAAGGACAATATTAAAAACCTATTCAGAGGCTAACAATTACAGAGAGTATATTGCCCACCGCCGATTGGCAAAGCGCTGAGGTATTTCAACACCTCAGATACTCGGGTTTCCTCACGATGTTTTCCTTTAAGCCTTAAGCGAAAAAAAAACTGACTGGATTTTTCAAGTTACGTACATTAGTGAACTTATAGTTCCAACCTCTCGCCGTAAAAACAGACACGGGTCTGTAATCGCATAGTAGGGTTGTGCAACATTGTATATGTCTATATATCTTGTATTCTTTTCCTATTTAAATATATACACGTATGCGAATTTTATATGTCATTACATTTATATTTTTATCAATATAATTAAAGTTAATTATTAATTTGCGTATAATTTTATTTGTAAGTATATTATTGTAGTTTATGCTGTCATTTAATTAAAACTATTTAAGTATCTTTTTCATTCTGCATAGATAATATTGTATTCTATTGATATAGGTATTATTCTATACAACATATAAGTATTTTATTCAATATGGTAAGAAAGAAAGAAAACATTTATTTAAATTGCCACGAATGCACAAACATAAAAAATACACAGTAATGGGGAAGATGAACATCAATTAAGAATTTAAAAACCTATTTAGAGGATAAAATTTTTTTTTTTAATTTGGTACTGTCCATGATTGTTCGCACCGCAGTCTGTGACGCTCGTGGGGTAGAATCTGGCACTGACTGAAAATCAGCGCCGAAGGCTAGTCCAGCAGCATACTGCTGAGTCGGTTGCCATTTATAGCAGCAGGGACACGCCGTGACTTTTCGTATTTTTCTTTGTTTTTGTTTTTTGTGAATGTCATGTTCAGTAATATGTTTTAAGTTTGTTTTGTTACGGTGGCGTGTACACTGTTTCTATAATAAATGTTTTTCTTCTTCTTCTTCTATAGTAGTAATACCACTCGTCAACTGTGAAGGAAAACACCGTGAGGAAATCAGCGTGTCTGAGGTGTCTATATACCTCAGCGCTTTGCCAATCGGCGGTGGGCACGCGTAGTAATTATTCTCTCTCTGAGGGAAGGCCCGTACCCTGTAGGGCTGTACATAGCCGACATAAAAATATGACAGAAAGGTTGTTTAGTTTTGTTGCAGGGAAATAGAAAGTTCTGGCCTCTGTATGTATTGCCTCTGTTGAGAACTTTATTATAAGACATATATGTATGTTTATAATAAATTATAAGTTTATAGGTATAAGTAACGGTCTGTAAGTGTATTATTATTAAGTATCGATGTATCAATATTCAAATTTGCACTGGCTACCCGTCTTTCTAATTTCCTTCAGCAATTTTCCATCGTAGGGTTGTCTGGAAGAAATTGCTTTTAGTAATAAGGCCGCCAACTGTACTATGTATATTTGCAATTGTTTTGTATTTGTTGTGTTTCCAGTGTACAATAAAGAATATTCTTATCTTATCCTATAAGAAAATATGAATAACCTTGATTACCTACACCATTTTTTCGAACAGCTTATGCAGTTTATTGGCAACTAACTAGAATCAAATATTCAAAGTGTAGAACTGTGATAGTAAGTAGCAAGCCACTGTGTTCAAGATCCCGTGAAAGAGTTGCAAGGTTGTATTTAATGAGATAATTCATGTGCTTACATTCGTTTTTTTGTTGTAAACTTGTTCTCATCTCGCCTAGTTTGTTATGATTTGTGAAATGGATTTAGAGGTCACTGGCTAAGAAGCTATTAGCGAGGCCTTTCACAGGTAGAGCTAGTGCCTGGATTACAGAACTAATCAGACTGGCTTACAGAATCATGGTTGTAATATTTTTCTGGCTGTGCAATAAAGTGTTCTCTATCTATCTATCTATCTATCTATCTATCTATCTATCTATCTATCTATCTATCTATCTATCTATCTATCTATCTATCTATCTATCTATCTATCTATCTATCTATCTATCTATCTATCTATCTATCTATCTATCTATCTATCTATCTATCTATCTATCTATCTATCTATCTATCTATCTATCTATCTATCTATCTATCTATCTATCTATCTATCTATCTATCTATCTATCTATCTATCTATCTATCTATCTATCTATCTATCTATCTATCTATCTATCTATCTATCTATCTATCTATCTATCTATCTATCTATCTATCTATCTATCTATCTATCTATCTATCTATCTATCTATCTATCTATCTATCTATCTATCTATCTATCTATCTATCTATCTATCTATCTATCTATCTATCTATCTATCTATCTATCTATCTATCTATCTATCTATCTATCTATCTATCTATCTATCTATCTATCTATCTATCTATCTATCTATCTATCTATCTATCTATCTATCTATCTATCTATCTATCTATCTATCTATCTATCTATCTATCTATCTATCTATCTATCTATCTATCTATCTATCTATCTATCTATCTATCTATCTATCTATCTATCTATCTATCTATCTATCTATCTATCTATCTATCTATCTATCTATCTATCTATCTATCTATCTATCTATCTATCTATCTATCTATCTATCTATCTATCTATCTATCTATCTATCTATCTATCTATCTATCTATCTATCTATCTATCTATCTATCTATCTATCTATCTATCTATCTATCTATCTATCTATCTATCTATCTATCTATCTATCTATCTATCTATCTATCTATCTATCTATCTATCTATCTATCTATCTATCTATCTATCTATCTATCTATCTATCTATCTATCTATCTATCTATCTATCTATCTATCTATCTATCTATCTATCTATCTATCTATCTATCTATCTATCTATCTATCTATCTATCTATCTATCTATCTATCTATCTATCTATCTATCTATCTATCTATCTATCTATCTATCTATCTATCTATCTATCTATCTATCTATCTATCTATCTATCTATCTATCTATCTATCTATCTATCTATCTATCTATCTATCTATCTATCTATCTATCTATCTATCTATCTATCTATCTATCTATCTATCTATCTATCTATCTATCTATCTATCTATCTATCTATCTATCTATCTATCTATCTATCTATCTATCTATCTATCTATCTATCTATCTATCTATCTATCTATCTATCTATCTATCTATCTATCTATCTATCTATCTATCTATCTATCTATCTATCTATCTATCTATCTATCTATCTATCTATCTATCTATCTATCTATCTATCTATCTATCTATCTATCTATCTATCTATCTATCTATCTATCTATCTATCTATCTATCTATCTATCTATCTATCTATCTATCTATCTATCTATCTATCTATCTATCTATCTATCTATCTATCTATCTATCTATCTATCTATCTATCTATCTATCTATCTATCTATCTATCTATCTATCTATCTATCTATCTAATAACTTTACTCGTAAACTTATAGATAGTCATAGATAGAAACGATAGATTAAAGTTCAGTTCAGTCAGTTGGGAGAGCGCTGGCACGATTAGCCAGAGGTCGTGGGTTCGAGTCTCGGCATGGGTGGAATTTTTAGCCTCTAAATAGATTTATACAAATTGTCCTTAGCACGGGTTCTTGGAACAAAAAAGAATTTAATTAAAGATTCAAGTTGATAATATGTGCAACAGCCTAAATTTTTTTTATGTTTCTACGAGTAGCCGTTTAGCCATCTAGCAGCTAGTTCAGCAAAACTTAGGACTTTACATTTCGCAAAGGGATCCCTAAATCGAAAAATGGTTATAATACACTCATATTATTTTTAAACGACCATTCCAACGATGTTTTAGGCACACGTTATGGTCTAGGCGAGAAAAAATATCATCTCTAGCTGTAGACATACATACTCTAAATAGGTTTTATCCTATCGCTTTGTCGGTATGATTGCATCTATGGCAAACAGCTTTATAGTACTTGACGTCTCTGATCTGAGCCGTGGACAGACTGACAGATGGACTGACATAGCGGAACTATAATGGTTTCTTGTATACGGAATCCTAAAAATGGTCAAAGTGGCAGGAAAGACTTGATAGGAATAGCCCGAGACGGAAGTGAATGCCGTGCATAGGAAGGGACCTTCAAACAGCAATGGGTGGCTCCAGGTTGAAGAAGATATCAACGATTATATTATTTTTAATGCACTAACCCGTGCTAAGGACAATTTTAAAAACCTATTCTGTACGTAATATAGAGAATATTGTAAAGAGGTTCAAAATTTCTCTGATGCCGGTGAGTCCACCCATTACCTCAGTTGGAAAGAGCGCTGGCACGGATAGCCTAGTTCGAGTCCCGGCTTTGGTGGAATTTTTAGCCTCTAAATAGGTTTTTAAGATATCAACGCCGACCGACTCTCTAAGGTTTGCTGGAAGAAATCTCTTACAGAGATAAGCTCGCCTTTGTACATGTTATTTCTTATGTAATGTCCTGCTAAATGTCGTCTGCAACAAAGTATAATAATACCTAATACTTAATAACGCATGAAATGCAAGATTTGGTTTCACTTTAAGTATCTGAAGTTACCTCCACTATGAGATTAATCAAAAATCTAAGAAATAAAAATTGCATGTCACAGTGTTTCTTATCGAACTCCTCCGAAACGGCTTCACCGATTTTAATGAACATTCAAAAGGGGAGGAAGACAGGGCGCTATGGCGCTCATTAGAGGAGGGCTATGTCCAGTAGTGGACTACATAATATAGCCTGAAGAAGAAGAAAAAAGGGAGAAGGTTATCAATTCGACGCGTATATTACTTTCTTTTACTATGTTATCGCTAAATTAGTGAATTAGTTTTGTTCTTATAGATATAGCGTCCCATTGATCCCCTAGTTATTAAAGGCACATTTATCTATTCACTAAAAATCGTGAAATAAAAAATTGCCAAGTTCCAGACCAGAATGATACATTTTGGGTACCGACTCCAATATATTTCTCTACAATATCTTGATATTATACGAATTTCGAATTAAGAGGTCAAATTAGTGTACAGAAGTCGGTTTTACTATTATTATTATTAAAAAATGTATATTTAGAGTTCTGAGAATACCTAGGTCGAAGGCTAATCAATACGGCAATACACGGGGTGAGCTAGTGATAATATAATTTTATAGCTAAATAACTATTGAACAGTCAAATTAATGCATCGATTCGTGGATGATGTGCGTCACTGGGAGTTCCACACAGCAACATTTCCACGGAACCCAGTTTAGGTATTGCTTCTTTCGAATATTGTTAATTTTCAGGCCTGGTTCTTGGGGAAAAAGGACGCTGAATTTCATTGACGAAACGGCTGTGGTCAGGAGTGATAAATATTGCCTGTACACTCTGGCCTGCAAAACTAAGAATCACATTATTAAAATTGCAATAACTTTTTAAGTATATTGATCCTAGGTTCTAGACTGTAGGTTTTAAAAATAGTCGTCACAGCTGTGAAGATTTCTCATGTTCACTTTTAGATAAAAGGTGTATTATAAAACAAGTAAGCGCTCGTGGCCTAGGCGAACCGCGTGATAGGAATCAATCACTTGGTTAAGCAACAACAGGCGGGGACAGGTACAGGATGGGTGAGCGTCCCGTTACTACCACTCTTGTGGCATTTTTTCGAGTGCTTCCGTGCTTCGCAAGGCACGTTAAGCCGTTGGTGCCGGTTGTCATATAATGGCAGTCGTTAAGCCATGTCGTCGTTAAGGGGCGGCTTGATAACTTCTGACAGTAAGACCCGCCACTGTTTTACAATCCTCCACCAACCCGGACTTGAGCCCCGTGGTGGAGTATAGCCTAACCTTCCTGCGATGCGGGAAGAGACCCGTGTAGGGACATACAAGGGTTGATAACGATAACGAATAAAACAGGTTACGACTTTGTTCCATTGGTGGCGCCAGTTACCACCCCGAATCACCTGTATAGCCTTTACCTACTTTGGCTTTCTAAATACACCACAGATACAGAATACGTTAAAGGAACCTTATAGGATCGTTTTAGCGGATAATTGGTTCTTACGTTCGCGCAGATTTTTATTGAAAGAGTTTACCGATAAAAACAAAATTACGATAGTTTTGTATGGCCCCTCCAACTCTCAATTTTTAGGCATTGCGTTACTCTTGTTTGCTAAGTGCGTGCGTCTTGCGTTTTCATTTTGCATAAAAATTTACATTAGGCTTATCTTGCCCAAATCCAAACGCTTCATAATTTATACGGTCTTGAAATCTAGTTGTAACAGTTAGATTGGCGTGAAACCAAGGCCACGTGTTACTTAGAAAAACTTTGCTGACTAAAACCTACCTATTTAGGCCTTTTAAATTAAAATAGGTGCCATTTCAATATTCAAATGTTAAATTCAAAGTAAGACCGTTAGCGTTATTTGTTAAAAAAGTCGACCGCGCTAGAAGCATTTAAAGACAGCTGTTAAAGCCCGCTAATTAAATAAATTCCTCTCATAAGCCCGCTTTAACTCCGTCTTAAGAGTGGTTTAGGGGGATTGATATTTTATAAATAAGACGGTCACAGTGCTATCAAAACACGATACCTACATAATTTGTCCAAACTTCACATGAAGCTGGTTTTTCCTTCTCTTCATCTCTCTATTCTTTTTCTCTTTACCACAGATATTTAAACTGCATTTAGGGTGTGGTTTAGTGGAATCGAGTTTTTATAAATAACATATTCTTTTTAGTCAGCCTTAGCCGGCACCCACACAGAAGGGGCGCGTTAAAGGCGCACAAAAGACTTTTCACACAAAATGTAGGTACTGAGGACGGGACGAAGCCCACACAGAAGTGACGGGGCGAGGGCGCGATTTCTATCCCCTAAGCCCTGGCGTCCTATGCATGCAGTTAGTACTTAGACCTGAGATTTCCGCACTTAGGGCCTGTTTCTGAATTAAGAATATCGCTAAGTAAATACTTAACTGGTAGTGCTGTCTCTACAGATATCTCAGCAAAGAGCGTTAACTTAAGTACTTATTAGAAGTATTAGGAGGTTACTTAAGTATTTACTAACTGAAATTCTCAATTCAGATGCCGGCCCTTAGCATCATAGTTGGGCCATTGTACGAGTACGTAGCCAGCGCTGAGGAGTTTTAACACTTCAGACACTTGGGTTTCCTCACGATGTATAAGAATATTCTTTATTGTACACCAGAGCACATATTATAAGACATTAAGGGCCGATTCGACCAAACTATTTATGCTTGGTATAAGTGCTAATCTTGGAATAAATCTAGAATTTAACAAGAGAATTTCTCGATTTATTCCAAGATTAGCACTTATACCAAGCATAAATAGTTTGGTCGAATCGGCCCTTAAAGATACAAAGCAATAAGGCGGCCAATTGCCGCCTTATTGCTAAAAGCAATTTCTTCCACACAAATTTATAAAATTTTATAATTTCACAAATGTAGGTACATAATTTAGAAAGTCCAGCATCTGGCGGCGCCTGTTGTTGCTTAACCCAAGTGCTTGATTCCAATCACTCGGTTCGACTTGGCCACGAGCGCTTCGAATTAGCAGGTACATCGAATTTTCATATTCAACCTTGAATTGGCAATCAATGAAACACAATCCAGGGGCCAAATATTATCCTGTAGGTGTCCCGAACTTGCTGAACTACACCGAACTGTAGGTATTCATCATCTTCACCCTCAACCCATTATGTCCCCACCGAGGGACACGGGTCTCTTCCCTGAGGAAGGTATAGGCCATACTCTTACACGGGGGCCATGTTCGCATTGGTGGAGGCTTGCAAGACTAGTGGTTGATCTTACTGTCAGAAGTTGTTCAAGCCGCGCCCTAAGGCCTCTGACTAATATAGTAATAGGTATCTATTTTATTATAATTTTTCATCAACCCTAGTCTAGCTGCGGGTCTCGACACGACTCACACCTAAACATAACGTAACGATTTCCTTTAAAATAATTCAAACTTGAGTGGACGGCTGCGCCGGCCAGCTATTATTAAGAAGTATCGATACAGTAAAATCTATCTATCTGCATACTAAAGTTATATAGATTGATAACTTTGACAGAAGGAAACTTAAAAACTTCCTATTGAAAAATAATTTACGGAATTTAATGCCAATTCTATGCGGCCTGGTTGGCTCCGCACGTATTGACTAGTCTTTCCTGTGGGCTTGGCCGACTAAGCTGTAAGGATGGTATAGGTGCTGGGCAAGCCTACACCATCTATATAACCATGTCCCAGGCACTACAGCGTCGGAGTGGTCCCTTCACCCATCCAGTGTGAGTGAAGATACCACTGGACACTGTATAAATCATCTCATTAAGTAGATGCAAAAAGGCCATTATTATTATGCAGCATGGCAAAACCGAACCAGTGGTGAAAAAGTGTCCGACATGGAAGAAAATATCAAAATGTTAATATACTCTTAGATAAGTAAATATTTTTCACATGTGTCGCGAGCACATGTCAACTCTGCGCGCGCACTACAAACTCCAACATTCCTGCATCGCGCAATCAGTGTTTCAATGACATACCATAAATATAACGTCCGACTAACAATAGTTGGACCGGCCGTCCCCAGGCATACGATCTGCCAGGCGGGAAATTTCCCTTCATAGTGGAAGAGCACGATCACCCGCTACTCCCTATACATGTAACAAAAGTGGCCTAAAAGATATCCTTCAGAAAAAACTTAGTGATTATATACTCTTTGGTAGCTACAGCTGTTGAGCGTACCGTCTTCTACAGTATAGTGCCCATAACCAAAAATTATGTCAGCAAATCAAAGTAACGGGCCTGCGCGACGCGAAAGCGCCGGATAGCTGCGCGTACGCATCCCGGGCTGCACCGCGCATGCGTAATGCGGCCTGTCAACTGTCAAACTCATCTGTGACGGAATAACCGCCAAGTCATCTTAACCACATCCTTCTTATTAATTGTATAAGTACTGAAACAACGTAAAACCGTAAACAAGTTAGAGTTATAGTTGGCAATCATGAAAGCTTATCTTATATGATATGACTTTTTCTTTCCGGAGACATATAACCTAAGTGTCTTTAAAAAAAAGAGTTAACTGACATTTAACAGGTAAGCACGTAACATTGTAGACACCGTCTTCACTTACCTTCACATCAGGCGTGACTGGGGTCAAGTGTAACTACCGTCCTACTTAAAAAAAAAACTTGAGTAAAGATGGTCGGAGTGGAGTTTTTTTCCGCTGGCTTTTTCTCCACTACACTACTGCCCGAAGGCAGCGGCTTACATTTAACATTGACATTCAGCAAACGGAATGTAAATTCTTTACGTTGAAGTAAAATTCAAGGAAGGAAATTATTTTATTACATTTCACTTCCTCGATCAGTGTTATCCCGATTCCCCCCGCTCCCCCACGAAGAGAATCTCAGCTGGCGACGTAAACTATCTCTTACTGATTTTTTCCACTGTACATTCGATATCGACACTTTTAATGTCCCCACTGCTGGGGCACGGGTCTTTTCCTGCATCGCAGGCAGGTTAGGCCATACTCCACCACGGGGGCAAAGTCCGGGTTGGTAGAGGTTTGTAAGACAGTGGCGGGCCTTACTGTCAGAAGCGATCAACCCGCCTGTAAGGCCTCTGACATGGCATGACAGCCGGCACCGACGGCTTAACGTGCCGTGCGAAGCACGGAAGCGCTCGGAAAAATGCCACTAACGGTAGTCATTGTACATTCATTTACTTGTTATTATGGTTGTTATCCTACTTATATTATTAATATGAAAGTTTGTCAAGATGCTTGGATGTTTCTTACTCATCACGCAATGACGGCTGAACCGATTGACATGAAACAGGGCGTACAGATATATATTTGTGAGTGTGCTTGTATGCGTGTAAATATGGTTGCATATGAGAGTGTGAGTGCGTTTTTGATCCGTTTTGATGCTCCGTGAGTCACCAGAAGGCCCTCTGAAAATCAGGTTGTGGTTGCAAACCCTCAGTTTATACTGAGCATGAGGCCTTTTCCGCTGCATCGACATAGGTATTATAATATGTAGCGTTGGAATTGATTTTAATTTCCTTCATTTTTAGTTTCTCTTTTCTTCTGCTTTCGTTTTATTCTTGCTTTCTGTTCTGTATTTTCCTTTTCTTGTAAAATTTGGTATGTCTATGTGGCGTTAAATAAATTAATTTCTTCTTCTTCTTCAGATAGACAAAGATAGGAGACATAGTATTCTTGATATTCTTGATGCAAAAGGTCCCGGGTTCGAATCCCGGCTGGGAACAAAAAAAAAAGCCCAGGTCTTGGATGTTTACATGTTTGTGATGTCGTTGTTTCTGGTTCCCACGACACAGGGTATCCTAGTGTGGGCTAGAAGCAATGTATGTGCTTGTATGTAAATGTTATGTTATGATATCCCAGTAATGCGTCCTGCTATAATCCTGCGCAGACGAAGTCGCGTGCTTCGCAGCTAGTAATTTATATTTAGGTACATACCTACTATTTAAGATTTTTGTCCATCTGCACGCCAAGTTTCATGTAAATCCGTCTAGCCGTTATTGCGTGATAAATTAGCGTTATAAATTATCCCACGGGATTGACTATAGATAGATAAATTAAGTCTTAGATGAGGTAAATTGCTGCTTTTAAATAACGCTTCAATTTCGCATCACCTGCAGACCAGTTCATGTTTACCTCTTCCTAAGTAGATACCACTCTCGTGCAAGTAAAAGGAGGGTGAATGACCAGCTACATCCAATGCACAGATCACACGCGTGATCTGAAAACCAATAAAACACCTGGTACAGTCGACAGCGTATAAACCTTTACACATGTGCACTCTGCTCAGTGGCGTTACGGGCGATTTTGCAACTTAAATGTGAAGGTTATCTGCTGTCGACTATACTGTGATAATGTAAACTCTCTCGGATTGATTTCAAAGGAAACCCAGGGGGAGAAACTCTAGCATAGTTAATAATATAATAATAATAATATATAACTTCTTTACAATACAATCACTTGATCTGGTCACAAACTAAAGGCGTTGATCTGGTCACAAATCCCTGTACAGCGTTTATAGCGGCAGTGACACGCCGTGACCTTTAGTGTTCTTTTCTTTTTTTTAATGTTATTTAGTAATGTGTTTTAATTACACTATTTTTTTTATTTTTTTTTAATGCACTAACCCGTTAAAAAAAAAATAGTGTAATCATGTGGGTACAGTGATATCGTTCCGATGTTAAAACCTAACTGCAAAGTAGGTAGTCGGGGCTGTAAGTAATGCAATTTGCTTAAGTCAGATGTCGCTGGCTGTACGTAATACAGAGAATCGTGTAAAGAGGTTCGAAATTTCACTGATGCCGTGAGTCGCCCATTGGCTCAATTGGTAGAGCGCTGGCACGGATAGCCAGAGGTTGCGGGTTCGAATCCCGGCATGGGTGAATTTTTTAGCCTCTAAATAGGTTTTTTAAATGTGTTTTAAGATTGTTTTGTTATTGTGGCGTGTGTACTGTGGCTATAATAAATGTTTTTTCTTCTTCTTCTTTTACAGTCTGTTAGCTTTTAGAATATACCTCGGGCTCTAGAGTAGGCTTCGGTTTTCGCCGAAAGCAGACGAGTGTAATACTACTTCCTGCTCTGTATAAAACTTTTCTTCACTTCATAAGTTCCGATTTCTAAATTACCTACCTAAGTGTCATATTGGTTCCGATATTTCTATTTCACGAATATATCCGATTCTATCCCATAGTAGCCGAGGTATATTCTAAAAGCTAACGGACTGTACTACGGTGACCCAGCAAGGACGTTAGACACATGAAAATACACCCAGACTGAGGCCACTTGAGAGTACAAAAGTACAGCGGCCCCCAGTGGAATCGAACCCACCAACTCTGTCTTGGTACCCAAGCGCTTTAACGGCTTTAAAATAAGGTTAAAATTATTTATTATTCATTAGCTCGATCTGTATTTTTACTAAATGGGAAGAAGAAACGTAACGTCAATATAGACGTCGTTACGGATTCTATTCTGAAGCATAGGCGTTCAGGAAGAAATCTGAGACGGAGTATTATATTGACGAATATAATTGTAAATTATCTATTTTGTATAAAAAGGTTTGCTTTTTTTAAATTATTGTTACTTATTTTGTTAAAGCATTATTTAAAACTTATATATAAAGCAATTTATTTTAATTAATTACATGACATTTTAATCCAAGGTGTCTTCATTTTTTCAACGTTTCTATCGATATCGATGGAGAGTTAGGCTCATCCCTAGTCGGTAGCGTTTACGCACCTTGAAATCGGCTCATTAATAAACATAGTGCCTTATTTTGTATAATTTATTTCAAATCAGACTAGCCATCTGAAATGACTTATGTGTTTTAATCCGTCGACCTCAGAAACAAAAGGCGTTGATTAATCACGTCACATCATACTAATATTGTAAAGGAGAAAGCCTGTGAGTGTGTATGTTTGTTACTTCTTCAAGTCTAAACGGCTGGAGCGATTTTAATAAAATTTGGTCTGGAGTTAGCGGACACACTGGATTGAATACGTTGGCTACGTTTTACTGCGGGAAAATATCTTATTCCCATGGGAAAATCACAGCTAGTTTTGTATTACATGATTCACGTCACGAATTTACTACTATTATAACATAATATTTTGGGAACGATTCGTCCATTTTGATGAGTGTATTTATTTTAGGAAGCTTTATGGTGTACCTTTAATAAAATTTAAATCTAGGTAGACTCAATTCATTATACATTGAGCGTATTTATTTTCGGAAGCCTTTATGTATTTTGGTTTAAATTCAATTTATTTAAAATCTATTTATTATAATTAATAAGGTTGAATATATTTAGACTATGAAAGATTGATTTATGTCATATATGATTCAAATCATTCATTTGAGGTGTGACTAACTAATTCCCGTAATAGTATCACCCGTATTACGTGACAGTGACATTAAATTCGTTACACAATTAAATGTTTAACCTTAATATCTAATACTCATAATCGTCACTGACCATTTTCCTGTGCATGTTTTGTAGGTATCATAATCATTATCAGTGGCTGGTCTACTAGTCCACTGCTGGACATAGCCCTCCCCTAATGACTGCCATAGCGCCTTGTCTTCAGATTGTCGCATCCAGCATCTGCCGGCAGTTTTTCGCAGATCGTCATCCCAAATGGGCCTAGATTCTGCTAAGGCAGTACAATGCCCATTGCATGAACGTGTCGATTTAATTTCGTCAATGCATCAGTTCTAGGCCCGCAATTATAATTATTAAAGGTCTGTTTCACAATCTGCAGATAAAGTTCCGGATAAGCTATCCGCAACCAAGGCTGCCGTTTGTTCTAAATTTGAAGCCATAAACAATACAGGAAAAATTATTTAAATTTAGAACAAACGGCAGCCCTGGTTGCGGATAGCTTATCTGGAACTTTATTTGAACATTGTGAAACAGGGGCTAAACCAAAGAGTATATAACCACTAGGCTAAACCTTTTAGGCGTCAATGGTATGAAAAATCACGTCACGTGACCGACCATGTCTCTGTCATGGTAGTATAATGCACTACATTGGGGACCTGGTCGCAGGGCGTCCTACACTACGTTTGCCGAGTCGCGGACTCCACTCAAGAACACGTTTACTCCAGCGGTTGTCAGTTCCCCGCGAGATTTGTAAGTCTAGAATACTTTTTTAACGTAGTATATAAATACACCAGCAGGGTCTTCTTGTTGAGAGAGTGCATGGGCCTTAATACCACGCGTGCCCGGCAAATTCAAGCGCTGAGGTATTTGAACACCTGAGTCACTCAGGTTTCTTCACAATTAGCGAGTGGTATTGCTACTTCTTCACAAATGTAAATAACTTAGACAACGAAGTCATTGGTACGTGCCCGCATTGGAAATCGAACTGCCAAATACTTCTTAAATTTTATCATGAACAACATATTTCTTTAAGTGATGACGTGATTTGTTAAGTCTCGTAGAGGACTCATGTTAAAAAATGAGTTAACACGATGAAAACGCTATCCGTGCCAGCCAGCCAGAGGTCGCGGGTTCGAATCCCGGCATGGGTGGAATTTTTAGCCTCTAAATAGGTTTTTAAAATTGTCCTTAGCACGGGTTAGTGCATTAAAAATAAAAATAGTATAATGATGAAAATACTTGCATTACTTTTTATATATTTCTGATTTGGAATAAATGACAGTAGCTGGTGTAAGTTAAAAACTTTACATCAATAATTGTAAACCTATTATAAATAATAAATTGAGTCTAAATCAATTGAAACTGCATCAATATACAAAAAGGCTTCCGAATATAAACAGGCTCATAAACTCTAAATTTTCCTTCCTAAATCCTTCATAAATAAAGGACTCTAGATGTAACACCAAAAGGCTTCCTAAAATAAATACCCCATATTCCTAAAATATGAGTTAAATAGTAGTAAATTGGCGGTCAGCAAAATTTTATGTATTTTTTTTGATAGCGCGCGTTTGTCAAGAATTTTTCCAATTTGGTAGAGATTTGCGGCCTTATTAAAACCTTTAAAACGTTCTTCAGAGGTAGTTTAAATAATCTACTGTAGGGGAAACCTGTTTTGATAAATGAGACCGTTGGAAGTGTTGTTTCGATGCTTTGCCGTAAGATACACCCAGTACTAACTCACAAATGTACCTAACTTACGAAACAATGTAATGGAAAATATTAAAATATTTTTCATACAACATTCTTACAGTAAGGCCCGCCACTGTCTTACAATTCTCCACACGCGAACTTGGCCCTCGTGGTGGAGCA
The DNA here is from genome assembly GCA_934045075.1 of Yponomeuta sedellus. Lineage (NCBI taxonomy): Eukaryota > Metazoa > Arthropoda > Insecta > Lepidoptera > Yponomeutidae > Yponomeuta > Yponomeuta sedellus. The sequence goes on along the minus strand of OW203744.1, from coordinate 9,370,212 downwards.
CGGCCTAACCTTCCTGCGATACGGGAAGAGACCCGAGCCCCAGCAGTGGGGACACACCAAGGGTTGATATCGCCATCATACATACATAACTTCACGCCTATATCCCAGAGGAGTAGGCAGAGACCAGGGACAGCCACTTGCCACGATCCTGACAGATCACCTTCGCTTCATTAACGTTCATAAGTCGTTGAATGTACGCACGCCGGTTCCGAGTACCTTTTATCTTCCCCTTTGCTAATACATCCCCTATTTGGTCGATGTGTGTCCCTCTGGGACGTGCCTTACTAGCCCTTCCATTCACATTCGCAATATATATTTGCGAATTATTTCGTCATCGTAATAGCAATGTCGCTCCAATCTAAGTGAGTTCCCCAATTGGTACATGCTGGGATTTGAACGAATTTCTCTTTAGTGTGTTAATTGACAAAACGGACTGAATAACCATTTATCACGAATACACTGTAACATCGTATGAGCGGGAGGCAAACACTTAGCCAGTCCCTTTCTTTCTTTAACAGCGTTACACCGCCGCTTTTTCAAAAGGTAGTATTTCCCAGGTCTCGTTTACTTACCCAGAAGCTCAGGTGTACTTTGCCGCGCCGGCCTTCCGATTCTGCAAAAGGGCAGGGCTGTCAACGCGCTGTTCCTGGAAAATATGTTACAAAATTATTTCTACGTCAATATAACTAGATTCACGCAAGTTTGATCTGGTTTAACTCTTTAAGGCGCTTAGGGCTGCTGACTATAGCGCCACCAATGGATAAAAATCAAAATTTGTTTTATAATACCTACGTTTTTTTTCATAAGTTTTTTCAAAAGTAAACATCAAAAATCGTAATATCTTTGGTAACTATTTATGGAATAGTATGAATGTAGTATCGACATTCCAGGTTCTAGACAGTAGGTTCTAAAAATAGTTGTCACAGTTATTAGAATTTCTACCTTTGGGTTTTTTTATTAATAGCAAAGAAATAACCTTTACATTTTTGGTTTTACAAATTTCGCCAAACTGCAGTGCAGTTTCTTGGCGTTGCGCTCTTATAACTTAGGGCTTAATTTAATTATTTCACAGCTACCTATATTTAGTAATGTACGTACCTATTTATTTTCTTACACAAAAATAAGTTCCTATAACTATTTTAAACTAACAATAGTACATTATGACACTAGTGAGCTAAGTTGGTCATTACAGACGAGGTGGGTTTACTGCTCGAGCCGAAGGCGAGAGCAGTTATGGAACCGAGTCTGTAATGACCAATGCTCACGAGTGTCATACGACGTTTTTCAACACACTTGTGAGGAAAATAAAAAACAAGCACAGGTAAATAAAAATAAAAAGTACGCTAAAAATACTGACTCAGAAAAAGAGTTCGCGTTCTTTTCCGTTTTCCATGTTAGGAAATTTTCATACGCTGCGACATATTTTTCCCTAGATTTCTCGGGTATCAAACTTTCATTGGCATTTTGCGCCTCATTAAGTATGTCTTGCGGAGTTAAAACCATATCCTCTTCAGTATCAGTACTCGAACTCGACATTTTCACAATAAACAATGAAAAGTTTTATTTCTTGAGAACTGAGATTGAAAATGGCGCGCGCTTACTTTTTTAATTTGCGCGCTGTCAAATGTAGGCAAATGTAACAACTTCCATACATCCTATAAATCGATATTTCTGAATTACAAGTTGGCTTTTAGATATGTCTATCTTTTTCTTATTTTGATTGCAATTTGATGAAAATAAATGTTTAGTTATCGTATTTTGATACTAACGTGCATAAAATATAAATTAAATTATTATTTTTAGATATGAAAACTCTTTGCTGTCATTATTTGTCTGTAGTTGATAAAATTAAAACTATATTCATTACAGCACTTGTGCTGTAATATTATTACGCACGCGTGTATAATGGACAGCATTATGGTTCTTAAACCGGTGTTATAAGCAGTGGTCGGTGTAGGTATATTGATTTTAGATACTTGCGTCATGATATCATAGCATGGACATGCATTTCTTCCGGAATGTACCGGAGTTTCCAAAAATTTGGTAAACCGGACTCTCATGCGCTGTGATGATTGCTATAAAGTGATTTTTTTAACTGTTTCCAAGTTCTAAAACCTTCTTAAATAGTGAAAATAATTAAAACTTACCCGTACAAAAACAGCTTCAAATGGGCCCAATCCAAGAGTAATAAATCGATGTCCGTAGTTATAAGCCAAATTCGTCGTTTTAAGTAGATTCCAGAAGACAGTAAACAAGCCAGGGTCAAGTCAAGATATTCACAACACATAAAATAAGCGCACTCCACGAACCGAAATAAGTGAGTGAGCCACTTGGTCTGGATGTCGGTGCGAGCGCATTGTTTTCGAACAAACAGTCAATGAGTCATCCTGGATACTTGATTCTAATTGGTCAGATGCGTTGAGCATAGAGATAAGAGGACAAAAGACCCTGTTTGCCGGATGTCGTGTGTTGAAATGATTATTATTATTATATCATTTTATACATGCTTAGGCTTTTACTCCAACACTTTTACTACAACAAGGTTTTTACACACCAGTCATTTTTTACTATTAAATTCTGGTCATCTACGCCACTAGCAGCATAGCGTTGAGAGTATTGATACATTTTTAACTAGTTTCATGTAGTAATAGTTCCGGTATTTTTATCATAATAATCCGGAAACTCGGAGGCGTATCCATATTAACATATACGTTTGATGTCAGTGACCTTAATTCAATATACCTACTCCGACCACTGGTTATAAGAGTCACTTTACGAGCAAGTGTGTTGAAAAACATATTATTATCATATATATGGGTCGGATGTGCCTTGGGGCAGTTTGATTGACTGATTTTATTTTGTATGGTGTGTGTGTTTTTTGTTTAAATGACAAGTTTGTTTATTAATTAATACTATTTTATAGGATATGACGATCCTGTTGTGAATTTATATAGTTTTAGTTATTTTATTGGCTCTGACCGTTTTGACAATATCGTGAGTTTTTTTTACTGTTTTAAGGTTGTCTATTCAATTCAATTTATTGCGATAAATTACAGTAGGTCTTAAGGAGGTATAGTTCAGACCTACAAAGTAGGTACATGTGTAATTTTACCGAGCACGGCATGTTAACATCATAATAATATTATTATAAAACAATACAAATTATAAAATCAAATTAGCATTTCGACATATCCTCCATATACAAGATAGGGGTGTAAGTGGTTTGTGGTAACAAGAAAAAAACACCCAATTAGATATCTTGTTACTGCCTGATAAATATTTGAATAATTTGTTGGATTCCCAAAAGTAATTTATCTTTCCCAGAAAAAAATATTCAGTATTTATTTAATTAATACCTAATTTCGCAAAATGATTTTGATAGAGCGTAAAACATATTTCACACTAACCGCATATCGCGAACAGGATAATTGCAATGAAAGCTGAACTAATTACTTTTGAGAGACGATTGACGAATTTAGTGGCGAATATGATTTAAGAAGAATTGGTATAGTGATTATCAAAAGTTAATTTTACTACGTAAATCTATTTGGTATATCCACACTTCATTGTTTAGTTGGATGAGTCCGACGACTTTCTCGAAAATTCTCCGGATGAAATCTCGAGATTGATTCTCTGGCAGACAGTGTAAGATATTATATATACATACTTATGTAGGTATATACTTATATACATATCTATAAACTTATATATATACATTAGTTACTAAATAATCTGTTATTATAGTAACTAATATTCACCGACAGAGTCGATCTAAGCCTGCTGGTAATGGTAGACGTTATATATATATATATATATACAAACGGGACAAAAAGAAAATATTTATATATATATTTTCTTTTTGTTCCCGCCGGGGTTCGAACCCGGGATCGGGAATTTAAAATTTTGTTACACTATATTGCACATCATATTTAGTTCTTAAAAACAGGATTTTCTTAGATTATGAGCGAAGGTGGTGTTATTTAGAGGGGTTTTTTAAAAAAGTTTTTGCTTCATTTTGTTGAATTGCTAGTCGAGATGCCTCGGGAATTATTACTTTTAGAGGCAAATGGCAGCCCTATTCTAAGAAGAGAGGATCTCACATATTCTTGCGTTGCCGCCGGCGTGGGAACCGACTCGTCGTGTTTATCGGACACCCGAGGATGTGTTGTGTTTACACCGACCATTGCATAATCACATCTGCATCTGTGGAAGACACTTTCTGGTAATTTGTATTTAGACTTAAAGGTACAACGGCCAAAACAAGAAACATCGATTGTTTGCAAATCGTAGCCTGAAATATGACATATTATATTGAAAAATTACTCAGAAATGAAATTTTCCTAGTACCACTGTAAATATGTGTATTGTATAATTTTAAAAAACCTATTTAGAGGCTAAAAATTCCACCCATGCCGGGATTCGAAACCGCGACCTCTGGCTATCCGTGCCAGCGCTCTTCCGAGCTAATGGGCAACTCACCGGCATCAGTGAAATATCGAACCAATGCTCTCTTTATTACGTACAGGCAGCAACATCGGGCTGAAGTAATTTGCATCACTTGCAGCCCCGAGTACCTACTTTTCAGTTAGGTTTTACATCGGAATGATAATGTATAATGTGTATTGTATAATGTTACTCAAAATTACTCAGAAATGAAATTTTCCTAGTACCACTGTAAATATGTGTATTGTATAATTTTAAAAAACCTATTTAGAGGCTAAAAATTCCACCCATGCCGGGATTCGAACCCGCGACCTCTGGCTATCCGTGCCAGCGCTCTTCCGAGCTAATGGGCAACTCACCGGCATCAGTGAAATATCGAACCAATGCTCTCTTTATTACGTACAGGCAGCAACATCGGGCTGAAGTAATTTGCATCACTTGCAGCCCCGAGTACCTACTTTTCAGTTAGGTTTTACATCGGAATGATAATGTATAATGTGTATTGTATAATGTTACTTAGCGAAGGGCCAGATGCGTGCCTATAGCGAGTAATGAATGAATGTTAATAAAGCGAAAGAGGTATCAGAATCGTAGCAATCGAGGTCTCTTCCTACGCCTCTGGTATACAGGTGTGAGTTTATCTACCTCATGATTTGTAGGTCCCTGTCCTGCCACATAACGAGTGATGTACTCGTACCTTAGTACCTTATCAAAGTCAAAATAGTCCATTTCTCATAGATCACGCTAGAAGAGGTTAATGTGACAAGGTTCTAACCTGTTTACATGTTAGTGCACGCGACTGTACAACCAAAAAAATTTATGTGTTATTACCTAGTCCCTGCAAGATTTAGGCGTCTTCTTCAGGCTATATTATGTAGTTCACTGTTGGACATAGCCCTCCCCTAATGAGCGCCATAGCGCCCTGTCTTCAGCTTGCCGCCTCCAGCATCCGCCTGCAGTTTTTTGCAGACCGTCACTACTTTTGCCGAGTCGCGGTCTCCACTCAAGAACACACACGAAGATTTAAGCGTGACTTTGTGTATTTATTATTATTAAAATTCTCTCCAAGTAAAATATTGCCGCCTTAATACTATTTATATTTGAATGTATCAACGAGTATGTATATTGTTACGTTTTTGTCCATTCGTAACCAATTGGCTAGAACTTTTGCGTCAGAAAACTTGTTTAAGATATCCTGTCTAGATATCTCATTGTTTAAGCATTGAGTAGTCGGTTGACTTACCGCATCATCGACCACGCGTTTTAGCGCCATAGATTTTCCTAACTGGCAGGTAGGTCAGGTACTTCCTGTGTAGGGTCATGTTATGATAGAAATTTGATTCAGATGTCTTCTCTGCTAGTTATCTCATTGTTTAAGCATTGAGCAGTCGGTAGACTTACCGCATCATCAACCACGCGTTTTAGCGCCATAGGTTTTCCTAACTCGCAGGTAGGTCGGGTACCTTCTGTGATTAGTGTTTTGATATAAACTTATTTCAGGTGTCTTCACTGCTAATTATTCCATTGTTTAACTATTGAGCAGGCGGAAGACTTACCGCATTATAGACCACTCGTTTCAGTACTATGGGTTTAACTAATTGCCAGGGAGGTCGAGTACTCAAGTACATTCTGTGTAGAATCATATTACGATAGAAACTCGTTTCGCCGCCTCTACTAGTTATCTCATTGACTAAACATTGAGAACATTTAACATTTACATACTGGCACATACATTGCTTCTGACCCACACTAGGATACCCTGTGTCGTGGGTGCCAGAAACAGCGAAATCACTAACATGTAAACATCCAAGACCTGGGTTTTTTTTTTCCCCAGCCGGGGATCGACCCGGGACCTCTCGCATGGTAGGCAGATGCGCTACCGCTGTACCACAGAGGTCGTCTTAGAAGAAGAGAAGTCAGTTGACTTACCGCATCATCGACCGCGAGTTTCGTTTTCGTTTCATTTCAGCACATTTTCCTAATGGGCAGCGAGGTCGGGTAAGTTCTGTGCTACGTTATGGTAGATGCTTGTTTCAGATGTCTTCACTACTAGTTCTCTCATTGTTTAAGTATTGACAAGTTGGTAGACTTACCGCTTCATCGACCACGCGATTCAGCGTCATAGGTTTTCCTGATTGGCAGGTAGGTCAGGTACCTTCTGTGTAGAGTGATGTTATGATAGTGGATCGATCTGTGGTGTGGCAATGTTCCGTGCGGGCGCGCATGCCGTTGCGTGCGTCCCCGCATTCCGCGCATCCTGATTTGTGCGCGCCACATCTTCAGCCGTGCGCGCCGTGGGGTTGCCAGCACCCTGGATCTAGATTCAGTTTATGCAGATACCATTGGCTAGATTATGATTTTTAAATTTTAAAGTCGTTTATTCCGAAATAAGTTTTACATACTCTTGTAATACCACACGCAGATAGAAGAAAAATTAGGTCTTAATAAATTGGATAGATCGATAGAAATAGAGAACACTTCATTGTACATAAAAAGAACCGACACACACATTTCTTAACCCAAGTGTAGAAAGGGGTCCTTATCACTAAAAGTGAACTCTTCCTGCCAACCTTTGGATGGAGTGGAGCAATACATTGGAGAAAGAAGTACTGTAATACTAAACTCTATTAAAAAAAATCAATCGCCGAAATATAAATATGTACCGATGGTTTGTTTTTTTAAATCGTTTAAAAACAAGACACAGCAAAGAGTCTCTCACACAAATCTCACGAAAAAGGCATCGGCATTCCGGCACTGGCAACACCGCACATGCAAAAACCGAACAAATCATGAAGACTCGATCGCCCGATTGCCGCTTGCCGGACGCCGCGTTACGAAAAACCCACCTGTTTTTCTTCATTAATAACAGTTTTTTTTTCTTCTTTCAGTTTCGTGATCACTCGCGATGCGGTCCTGATTGCCACACCGCTGCTTTTAACAATTTATTATCTGTTCTAAGTAGTTCTTTAGCCCGTATTTGTAACCGGTACGTTACGCCTCTGAGTCCGAGATTGAAAACGTTGCCGTAATGGTTGCGTTTATTGTTATTATTGTTATTACTGTAACTATGATGGTTAACTTACGCACGTCGGTGCTACAGTTCCATGGCTCTAGTTTTATGGTAGAGTAGAAAGGACAGCGACAGTATCAGATTCACTCAGCACATTTACTTTTGCTTTTGGTTGCTTTTGTGGCTTTACTACCTTTTTATTTTTTATTTACATTTTGTCGATTTCCGCCAAAAACGGCAATTTTTAGCGGATATCGATTAAAGTGTTGGGATTTTAATCCTACATTCTAGACTGTAGGTTCCTAAAATAGATAAAATTTTATCACCATATTACTGCGTATTACGACAAGTACATATTAGTCCTATTTTTGTAGTTCTATGTGGGGATTTTGTTTCGTGGTAGGTATGTCCAACTGCCCGAAAACGTAGTATCTAACAGTTATACCATGCCCTTGGTTAGGTTTTTCGCCAGTCTCCTTTTGACAATGGCCTAACTTAAATCAAATAGCTAAACTAGACAAAAGAGTATATAACCACTATGAACTAGACCTCCATTTCAAACCTAGATCATTTTGGAGGAAAATGGACAAAAAGCTCCTCACTTATGGTCTTATTTATAAAGAAAAACGATACCACTAAATCGCTCCTAGAGGCGATCTATTTAATCTGTGGTTACGTTTTTTCCTTGTAATATCTCCACCATAGATTATTTTGGAAAGCGTTTTGGGGTAGGTATTTTACGAAATTGTGTTTTTAGAAATTCAAATACCTACAAGTATATTTATTTTTTCAAGTACACAATGCACTTAAAATTAGTATTACATTATGTAGAAGAAGACAGGAGTCCAAAATAGGTTTACCCCGTGCTATGAATCGCCTGGCTTCCACTTCTCCAAAACCGAGGACACTATCTCTAACGTAGGTATACCTACAGCGTGCAATGGATAACATTAACTTAAGTTTAAGTAGGTATATTATAACCAAGTCAATATAAGTTTCTCAAATTACATTAACTTATGTTCTCTTTAATGCACTAACCCGTGCTAAGGACAATTTAAAAACCTATTTAACTCGTGATCTTTGGCCCGGTTAGCCAGAGGTCACGGGTTCGAGTCCCGGCATGGATGGAATTTTTAACCTCTAAATAGGTTTTTACATTAACTTGCTTACCCTCTATAAAGTTTATAAGTAATAGGTACCTGGTAACTAAAACCCCTTGAAAAAAGCCTTTAGTCTTCCAATGTGTCCACTTTGTGCGTATTCCATCTCACTGCGTGCAATAAGCATACACGCACTGAAACCTTTTTCACACGTTAGTTGTAAAAACAACTTGGCTTGGTAAAACCAATTTTAAACTCTTTTGTCTTCATTTAACAGAATTTTTCAGATAAATCTCGACAGCAACAGCCAGCCGCATTCGACATCACGATAATTATACTAACAAACGCAATGGAGACATGACAATCCTACTCGACCACCTTACACATACCGCTCGTTCACGCAAAAGTCACCTTTATACTGTCTAGCCTAAGACTAACGTAGGAGTCTTTAGTTCCATTGGGCTTAAGTGACGGCTCGTACCACGCGTGAAGAGTTTGAAACGTGCGTCGCAGGGCGGTAGTGTTCGACCACGATTACTCTGCATCTGAGCATGCTATAACCTGGCTTAAGTCTGGTCAATTAAGAGTTGTGTTGGATGAATCAATCTGCTGGTTTTCTAAGTGTCGCCGCACACGCAGCGTCGACCAATGACCGTGCTTTCTCTCGGAGCATCTTTGTCAAGTGGCTTGCTAATTGGAGTCAAGCGCTTCCAAGTGATTTATTTTGACGGTTGTCACTTTTATGTGATAAGCGGATGGCTGAGCTGGTCGCTATGTGAGATTCGTGCAGATGCTAGAAGCAGCCATTGCACCCTGGCAGACCTTTAGTAGTAGAAGTATAATTTATTTACGAACACAATACTAAAAACGAACATGCCGAAATCGACTAATAACAATGAAATTAAATACGAACACAAGTAAAAACAATAGAAACAATTATACGTAAAAAAATAAAATAAAATCAACAATTATAAACATTTAAACAACAGTAATAACAAATATTGGTTTTCAGTATTGAGTCCCTAAAGTGGACTCGACTCAGCATGTGTTGCGGGAGTGTTACCTACCCACAACTCTGGTATTCTGTCGAGACCACGTTGCTGAGACTGGAGTTACCTACTTCATTATTTTTAAAGAACCGTACCAGAACAATTGTTGCCTCTCCTGTACCTCTTGAGGGTTGACTGGTAGAAAATACAACTAGTAATAAGTACCCCTTTTGTACATCATCTTTTGTGCAATCAAGAATGTATCATAATAATAACCGCAAAATTTTGCAAATTTTGGCGGAATTTAGCAAGATAGATTTGTAAAAGAGGTTCAAAATTTCGCTGACGCTCATTAGCTCAGTTGCGAGAGCGATGGTACGGTTAGCCAGAGGTCGCGGGTTCGAGTCCCGGCATGGGCGGAATTTTTAGCCTCTAAAATGTAGTTTTTTTTTTGAATTTAGCAAAGTAATTTTCACATTTTAGTAATAATAACCGTTAGTAAAGTCAATTAAATTGACTGATTTGGTCGTCTAGCGATTAACACGCTTGACTGAGGTCGTGGGTTCTATTTCCACTGGAGGCCGGCGCCGGCGTACTAAATTTGTACAAATGGCCTCAGTCTGGGTGTGTTATGGTTATGAGTTTGCAACGTTACCTAGTTTTTACGTACTTTCAGAATGCAGTTAGTGCTGGTAAAGAAAACAACGTTTTTGTTGTTGCTTGGCTTTTATGCATAATCATTCATCAATCATGCATTAAGGTCATAAGAGCTGCCAACTTGAAATTATCAGCTGCCTTTCCTGTAACCCTTGTCTGAGTTTGCCGCTGATAATACACATCAGTTTTTCGCATAATTTTCTCCAAAACAAGAGCAATCAAAATACGACTCTACGCCTGAGACAAGGCAGGATGGATAAAAACTATATTAACGGTATATGAGGTAAATTGGATTCAAGAAAAGTAATTTGTAAGAGTGTTTCTCGTACTAAGCTAAGAGTGCAGAAGCCGGCCTTAAGTCTAAAAACGATCTCTTCCAGATGAAATATGGTCGGGAATATTCAAATTTTATTCAAATCATCGTTTTACGATAAGGCTAAGGCCGCCGTCTGTACTAGAAATATCTGTGTAATTTCCTTTTTTATGTACAATAATCCTTTTTTATGTATCTTTGTAATTATGTTTTGTTTGTTTTTTCCTGGTGTACCATAAAGAATACTCTTATCTTATCTTATCTTACAGTAAAGTGTTCTCTATCTATCTATGTATCTATAGTTAACAAAATATACTGGAATCGGACGTCAAGGGTCTTTCTAGGCAATTAGCCACAAAAGTTCAAAATTATGAACCAAATCAATGGCCACCGAAGGAAAAGAAGATACTGTATAAATAAATCAGCATTAAACGATCGTTTATTTACGTAAATACAAAGACGGTTTATGCTGACGGCTGCCGGGTCGAACGTAATAGATGTAGGGATGAATATTCAACGGGACGACACCTTTGCACCCGCACGTCCGCTCCAAGACAATCGGGAGACGACAGAGAATAAGTAGAGAGACAGATCCTCCAGTGCAGAGATAGAGGGAGACTGACTGATTACTGTCTCTCTCTGACCGACGACGAAATTAGTCCACAGATGTTTAACTTATAACGTCCATCTCTCAACTGATGCTGTACAAAAATGAACTAATCTTTATTATATAATTTTTGTTGCACTAATCCGTGCTAAGGACAAGTTTTAAAAACCTATTAGAGGCTAAAAATTCCACCTATGCCGGGACTCGAACCCGCGACCTCTGGCTAACCGTGCCAGCGCTCTCCCAACTGACCTAATGGGCAAGTACCAGCATCAGCGAAACTTCGAACCTCTTTACAATACTCTCTGTATTACTTACAGGCAGCGATATCTTTATTTTCTACCATCAAGACTTCCTTAAAATTTTCTCTATTTCTATGTATTTTGGCCGAACGAATTAATGAAATAATAATAACAACTTCCACGCAACACAATCGCTTGTCCTAGCCCCAACTACCGTGGGTTTCGGGAGCTGGATTAAGACTTTTGGGAATCCTGTCCACCCCTCTCTCTTCAGCCCTTAATCTCTTCTAATCACCAATCTGCCGTGGGAATGGACAATGCAATGCCTGGATAGTACGACGTTGTGGGTGTCGCGCCTTCTAATGTCAAAAGTCACGACTTTAAACAAATAAATAAATATTCATGGATATATTACACAGATCTCGTTAGCCCCATACTAAGTACAACTAAATGACTTGTGTTACAGGTGCTAACTCGACGATACATGTAATACAATAAATACATAGATAACATCCAAGACCCAAGACAAACTAGAAAAGTTCGTTTCCTAGTTTGATCCGGCCGGGGATCGAACCCGAAACCTTCGGTTTTACAGTCAGCGTGCCAAACCGCTGCACCACCGAGGCCGTTACATACATTAATTGTCAAATTCTAACATTTGGTCGCCAAGTAAGGCGTGACTCGGATCATCGTACTACACTGCTAATGCTGAACTACCTATTACTCTACTAACTGTACCTATTATAAAAAACTGAGAATTATTATATTATTTTTAATGCACTAACCCGTGCTAAGGACAATTTTAAAAACCTATTAGAGGCTAAAACACGTGTGTATGTAATACAGAAAATATTGTAGAGGTTCGAAATTTCACTGATGCCGGTGAGTCGCAGTTGGAAAGAGCGCTGGCACGGATAGCCAGAGGTCGCGGGTTCGAATCCCGGCATGGGTGGAATTTTTTGCTTCTAATAGGTTTTTAAAACTGAGAATTATTTAAATAACAAAAACACCCTAGGGCGTAAAAATGTAAATATAAGTAAATTCTTGGAATATTTTTATAGACCCAGTGGTACTGTGACGATTAAGACGAATCGAACAACATCTCTCACGATAAATTCCACCACGCCGTTTAGGCTACAGAGCGTAACAAAGAAATAGACTTACATACATACACTCGAGAAACATAACACTCCTTCAGTTGCAGTCGAGTAAAAATAAGTAATTTTCAGTTATCTCTTCTACGAATACATTATCTTTGCCACCTCTTCATTTATCGATCGATACAATATAAAAATAAGAACCGGCAAAACATTCCGTTTGCTTATATTTTGCTCTGTTTACGTATTTTTTCTGAGCTTCCCTGTCTGAGCTGACCCTGTCGTATCAATTTGCATTTAATCGTAACGCTAAGCTGATAGATGAGCGTTGTATCTGTATGCGAGGGTGACATTATCTTCACATGAAAATGGAATAATCTATGCCATTAGGTACTTAATATCCCTACGTTCCTAGTAGGCCATCGGTTTCCAAACTTTTAAGGCTATAGAACAGCGAGAAATCCACGGAACGTAAGCGAAGAAACCTCTTTTATTTTACGGGTCCTTAAATTAAATTCAAGATTTCACTTCACCTCAAGTTTCTTTAGGTAGTCCAATATTAAGAACTCCTAATGGTGCCAATATTAAGAACTCCCACATTTCGTGAAGAAAATGTGAAGAGGCAGTGAAATATTGTTGTCTGTTGAGTTTTATAAAACTGTAGAAGTGTTGTGTTTATCGTGTTGAAGTTACAGTAGACTGTAAAGAAGTGGGCAATGTGGTAAAAAATACATTTAAGGAAAATTGACTTTGTGTTCCTACAAGATTTCTTTCGGTCAATAGTGTTAAGGCGTTAGAGCGTCGGCCTTTTGGTTTTCGGGCTTATGAACGATCGTAAATTAACAAATCGGGCATCTGTTATTCGGCTATTGGGCATTCGGTTTTAGGTAGGAGACCCTTTAGAAGGGTGTGGTTTTCATTGCTGTGACGTTTTTAACAAAACGACTTTAAAAATAAATAACTTCAGGCAGTACCCGTACAATGATAGTAACAATGGTGACTTAAGCTACGTTAATAACGACAAAAAATATTACAATAATAAACTACATTTTACTCTTTAAACTGAAGCAAAAATCTGAATTCCACCACCATCTTAGTGGCTTAGTGGCCTACAATTTTTAGTCATTGAGATGTGTCACTCTGTCTCATATGACTGAATCATGAAAACGCTGCTTCAGATAGACTAGAAAGCAGCTTGAAAGAAAGAAAGACATTTATTATACCAACAAGACACATGACAGAAACAAAAAACCAGACAATTGACACAACATGAGCACAACAGAAATAAATCAAATATACAATAAACGAAACAAAAAACAGACATAGGTTTCGCCTGTGGTGTGTCTAAATTGCCACAAAAGGCAGCTGACTCAGCGGCTTAAGCTTGATGCAAGCTTGTATATCGGCTGATTAGATGGATAGATTTGACGTACTTATTACAAACGCAGGCTTACAAAGACATTAACTAAGTATGTGAACTGTCCAGTCGTTGAGGGAGAGAAAGTTGATTAGCCAATGATCTCGGGAGACTAGTCGGTCGCATGTTAATCATCAGCTTGCGTAATGCTCGTTGATTGACGTCATGATTAGACGGACATGACGTTGATGGTATCCTGTTTATCGTGAATTTACTTTTTATATGTACCTACCTACCGTACATGGTTTGGTTACCTCTAACAGAGCATTTAATGAAAAAATTCGGTTTGTTCTTATTAGGTTTTTTGACTGGCTCATTACTCAAGATTATATTTCCACAGAGAGGGAATTGTTGGTACTAGGCTACATACGAAAACTGAAACATTTACAGTAACATACACAAACACACCCTCACACACACACACACACACACACACACACACACACATACACAAGCAATTACACACTTGGCTGTTTATTAGTAATTTTTGCATGATAGATAACTGTATTATTTATTTACAAATTAATAATAATTTAGAATAATGTTCATTTCTAACTTTCTTTTCTAAGAAAGTGTACATAACATTTGATTGTTTTATATGCGTAATTTTCCACAGAATAGAATTGTATCATACCTTTTGGGACAGCACTGGCTCCTGAGATACAGGTTCCCGCCTAGTTCAGGAGTCAGGGCACAATCATACTGTAACAAATTTAATCTTTTTGAGTTCAAATAAACAATTATCAATTATCTTATCTTATCTAGGACTGAGGCCATTTTTCGTAGCAGCCCCTGACATATTCGTTATCAACCCTTGTATGTCCCCACTGCTGGGGCACGGGTCTCTTCCTGCATCGCTGGAAGGTTAGGCCATACTCCACCACGGGGGTCAAGTCCGGGTTGGTGGAGGATTGTAAGACAGTGGCGGGCCTTACTGTCAGAAGTCATCAAGCCGCCCATAAGGCCTCTGACATGGCTTAACGACTGCCATTATATGCCAGCCGGCACCAACGGCTTAGCGTGCCTTGCGAAGCACGGAAGCGCTCGGAAAAATGCCACTAGCGGTAGTCACGGGACGCTCACCCATCCTGTTCCTGACCGCGCCTGTTGTTGCTTAACCAAGTAATTGATTCCAATCACTCGGTTCGCCTAGGCCATGAGCGCTTCCCTGACATATGTAGGTATTTAATTAGTATCTAAGGTATACTAGAGTTTTCTCACGAGGTTTTCCTTCACAGTCAGCGGGTGGTAGTGAAACTACGCAAATGCACGTTGCTTAAAAAATAAAGTATGGACTTTGTCGGTTTTTATGGAGGCCGTGGGTTCAAATCCCGGGTTGGGCCGGGACCTCCCGAACCTGTGGCCAGCATTCCACCGCTGCAATACTCTGCGCTCTCTGAAACAGAGATTCACCGGTTGGTAGGTAGCAACACTTTATTTTTTTTTTTAAATCAATACATTTTTTATATTATGTCTAGGATTACAACGTTTGAAATGTTAGCGCTTTACTCGCTCTACCAATGTTACAGCCCTCAGTGATTCATTGTTTACATAGAAAATTGATTTATTTAATACTTGCTTTCAAGCATTATCCATCAGATAGAGCCACTACAGTGCAGAAAAAGCGTAAAATCGAATAAAATTGCAACAGCAATGTTGCCCTATGGCCCAGGGTTTCTCAGGCGGTATGGGTTCAGTGAGGCATCACCATGATGATTATGGATGCTATAACATGTCCAACGATGATGATGATAACATATTTTAAACTAGATGATATCCGCCTCATTGTAGTCCAACGACAGCGACCTCAGTCGTGTGCTTGGATGTGACTTGCGAAGTCCTCTTAGGTACTCTTATACGTACAATGACCGCGGCGAACTTAACAAATGCTACCTTAGCAAGCTATCGTCTCGTGGTGTTAGCATGCTATGACAAGTAATGATCAAGTCAGTGGCAGCGTGGGGACTTCCTACTAAGTGTATAGACATCTGTGGCAGGAAGCCCCGCTCTTCCGATCATCATCATTATCAACCCATTATGTCGCACCGAGAGGCACGGATCTCTTCCCTGAGGAAGGTATAGGCCATACTCCACGCCTGTAGGCTCTTCCTATACTAGATGAATATTAATGTTAAGTTAGGTGCTAACACATTTTAAACTTTCGCGGCTTGAACACGTTATAAGAATATTTTCGGGGCTTAATCGCGTAGTGATTTAGTGTGTTGCAACCCTAATAGTGTTTTGTGATGGCTGATTGAGGGTAGTCTGAAACCCTATCAGCCGAAGATTCGAGCGGGCACCAACCATCAGTCTTCGCGTGACCACGATGACTGTAACGTCGTCGAAACGTCGAGGTAAAATAGCAATAAATTACTACGCGATTAAGCCCCGAAAATATACTAATAAGTTAGATACTGTAGCGCATTACTTATTAAAACTCTGAATTAAAGCAATACTAATTACCTTTTTTCATTGAAACCCTAGACTAACTCTGGCTCTGGGTCTCAACACGACTGACACCTAAACAGAACGTAACGATTTCCTTTAAAATAATTCAAACTTGGCTGGACGGCTGCGCCATCGCCAGTCATCTATAATAAAGACTATCGTTACAGTACATACACACCTTCGATGATGTGATCTTTTTCCTCATATCGAGCCAGATGCCCACGGATATCGAAAACAAAGAAATCGGGCAAGTCCTGAATTCCGTTGTCGTACAGATCGCGCAGTTTTTCAGCAAACTCATCGTGATCAAGTAAAGGTCGAAATGACGCGGTCACTCTTGGAGAGCACGCTCGGCCTATTCACTTACCCTATTCTTAACCCGTGCTTTCCATCCCTTTCTCACGTTACTACGACAGAAGGGGACGAAAGATATCGACGCAGGAATGCTAAGAGGAGATTGAGTCTAGATAGGTATGGTTTGAAGTGAATTTAAATACAATAGGGATTGTACTCACGAGTGCAAGCGGTGTGTACAGTGTATTGGAGTCGGTCTTCTGACGAC
Source organism: Yponomeuta sedellus (assembly GCA_934045075.1). NCBI lineage: Eukaryota > Metazoa > Arthropoda > Insecta > Lepidoptera > Yponomeutidae > Yponomeuta > Yponomeuta sedellus. The sequence continues at coordinate 9,353,327 of OW203744.1, read as the reverse complement.
TTTGTGAGGCGATTTGGCGACAAGTGATATGGAGAGGCGAAAAGCCGTTTTATGACCAATTTTCAGAACAGACACGTCACAACGGGTTATTTATATCGATATCAACCCTTGCAAGTACCCACTGCTGGAGCACGGGTCTCTTCCTGCGTTGCAGGAAGTTAGGCCATACTCCACCACGGGTGCCAAGTCCGGGTTGCACAAGGATTCTAAGACAGTGGTGGACCTTACTGTCAGAAGATAAAACCGCCCATAAGGCCTCTGACATGGCTTAACGACTGCCATTACATGACAAACGGCACGATCAGAATGAAAACCCGATAAAAATCTAATGAAAACCCATAGGTATAGAACTTAAGTGTCCATTAAACACAATCTCTAATTGGGTTCTCTCAGAAATGAAATAACCCTGTACATAAGTATAGAAATAGCATAGCAAAGTGAAGGAAAACGTCGTGAGGAAACCTGAGCGCCTGAGGCGTTGACACACCAAAGCGCTTGAAATTTCCAGTCCGCAGTGGACGCGCGTTAATAAAACCCATACTCTCTCTCTGGGAGAAGCCACGTGCCGTATAGTGGGACGCATAAAGGCTACTTCTTCTTCTTCGGGTTATATTATGTAGTCCACTGCTGGACATAGCTCTCCCCTAATGAGCGCCATAGCGCCGTCTTCAGCTTGCCGCATCCAGCATCTGGCGGCAGTTTTCGCAGATCATCATCCCACCTGGTCGGAGGGCGTCCTACACTACGTTTGCCGAGTCGCGGTCTCCACTCAAGAACACGTTTACTCCAACTTCGGGCTTCGCGAGATATAGCCAGCCCACTGCCATTTCAGCTTGCTGATTCTCTGAGCTATGCTATAGAGGCTACATAAAGATAAATTAAACAGCACAGAGAGACAGCGACTCTACATTCAATAGAAAAGGAAATTACATTCCAGGAACATTCCCATGGTTGAAGCTATCAAATTACAATAAAGATTAGCACATTTTTTTTCAAAACTAATAACTAACCGCCTAAACACCGCAAGTGATGGTAATTAATAACGTCAGCTATTACAAAAGCGTAAGTAACTGAATATATTATATTGAAATAGAAACATGATGTTGGAGAAACAGAGGCATCGCTTAGGAGCGTTTATGACGACGACGTATTCTGTCACTCGCGCGTTCTAACAGTTTTAATCACTGATATTTATTAAAAAAAACCGGTCAATATATAGAATACACATAACACATAAAAATCGAGATAAAAACGGTAAAAAAATAACCTTTTTTATATAGGAGCCGCTCTTAAAGATTAATATTGATTATTATTCGTATTTGCCTGCGAACAGACAGACAGACGAAAAGTGATGTCTTAGTAATAGCGAATCCCGGCATGGGTGAAATTTTTAGCCTCTAAATAGGTTTTTAAATTAGTAATAGCGTCCCGTTTTTACCTTTTAGGTACGCAACGGTATAAAATTGTATTGGTAATCTGTATGTGTGTTTTTTTTTACGTAGCCTCTATTTTTGTGTCCCACTGCAGGGCAAAGGCCTTCCCCAATTCAGTCCAGAGTTTCCTGTCCTGGGCCACCTCATACCACTCCGGCAGATGGTTGTCGAGATCATCTCTCCACCGTCTTCTAGGCCGGCCTTGATTACGATGTCCATCGTGTGGCACCCACTCGGTGGCGAGTTTCGCCCACCTGCCCGGGTATCACACCTGTATGTGTGATATAAGAGAAAAAAAGAAAACAGGTTTGGGTATCCCTAGACTTCCCTATCTATCCCCAAGAGCTCTTTCCCCAGAAAGCTATCTACTATTATAATAATAATAATTATTATAAATTTGTTAAATTGCACGAACAAAAGGCTTTGTCGGCGTTATAAACACTAGATAAACGAAAAAAACATCTAAGATGTTTGTCCTGTACGGGTGACCGATCCGAAAGTCACGAGTAAAGCTATTGACTTTAAAAGTTTTTGTCATTACATTGATCAATGACTTGATGCGGCTGTATCCGGTATCATCGACTTCAACTTCACTCCACAACAATACACAATCACCAGACATTGATCATTGTTTTGTCCCAAAATGTCCATTGCATTAATGTTATACACGCATTTTTCTATGTATTTGACTATGGCAATAACAGAGGTCCCTATTTAAAATAAAATTGTTAAAGACATGATGATGATGATTGGCCTTTTTGCATCTACGTAATGAGATGATTTATACAGCGTCCAGTGGTATCCTCACTCACACTAGATGGGTGAAGGGACCACTCCGACACTGTAGGGCCTGGGACATGGTTTTATAGATAGTGTAGGCTTAGACACTCACATTTATGTCAGATTTAATTAGATTTAAGAAATCATTGTTTTATTATTTTTCTGGTTGTGCAATAAAGTGTTCTCTATCTATCTATCTATATTCCATCTTATCATTGTTAGTTATCTTAGAGCTTTATATTCATCGAATAAGTGGTAGAAGATAACAAAATTATTACATACTCAAGTAATTCACTTTACAAAGTTATAACTGCGTCTTTCCCACAAAAAACACGGCAAGCCAAGATGGCGCCACCCTTTTTTTTCTTTTATGACGTTATCACATGAAGGTTTCATACCTTTATATTAATAATTAATCTAGATAGTCAAGTAAATTTCAGTAAGAGTAAGATAGTCAAACTACTGTTAACTTATTAATGATTCAATAAAGATTAACCACTATTAATAGGGAGGTTATAAAGCATCGCTGACACATCATTAAATTGGGGTCCGCTTGATCATGAGAGTTGGACTTCTATCGTATCTAAACTATTATACTTTCAGTGTTAGGTACCACCCAATTTGTTAAACACTTCAACTAGAGTTAGCCATTTTCAAAAAGTTTTGTCACAAACTCTAATTGACGTGCGTCAGTAAACATACAATACAAATTCACGTCTGTATCCCACAAGTGTAGGCAGAGACCGGCGTTTGAGTTTCTATGATTGGTTGGTCAGGATATTGTCACGTGGCAAGGTATGGTTTCTGTTTACCCCTCCGTATATCAGAAAATGCGCATTTCAGCGGTATACTAGTATAATAGTGTTCTCTACTGTACACTGTTCTACCATGCAGCAACCGAGGTATGTAATTAATTGCATAAAAAACTAGACGCTTTGCCGCTGCTTGCACAGCGACTTGCATATTTTATGCATATTTTGGCTGTAGAGACGGGTAGGTATGCGGAGACGCGTTTCATATGAAATGTCGCTGTCTAAGGCCACTCGCATACATATGGGCCTCGATTCTGTTTCAGTGCGTTATATTTCATGGACAGATGTAATTAATGATAGATATATTGAATTTATAACATATTTTAAACTTTCGCGACTTGTACACATATAACATGTTAGGGGCTTAATCGCGTAGTAATTTATTGCTATTTTACCTCGACGTTTTGACGACGTTACAGTCATCGTGGTCACGAGAAGACTGATGGCTGGCACCCGTTCGCATCTTCGGCTGATGAGGTTTCAGACTACCGTTAATCAGCAATAAATTACTACGCGATTAAGCCCCGAAAATATTCTAGCTATATTGAATTTATGACTGCAGAGTCCGATGGAATACAGAATAGACGATAAAAGATAATTTGCTAGTTGCTAAAAGTTGTCAGTAGTAGTATTTAGTCAACTGATGAAGTAGGAATTAAAAACCGAAGGAAATCTAGAAAGGGTAATTTAAGATTTTTATTACTAAATTTTTATTACTGAAGCGCTCTAGGCCTAGCCGAACCGTGTGATTGCAATCGATCCAACACCTGGTTTGCAATCGTGTGATTGCAAACCAGGTGTTGGATGGGTGACCGTCCCGTGACTACCGCTAGTGGCTTTTTTTCCGAGCGCTGCCGTGCTTTGCAAGGCACATTAAGCCGTGGGTGCCGTCTGTCATGTATTGGCAGTAGTTAAACCATATCAAAGGCCCTATGGGCGGGTCGATCACTTCTTACAGTAAGGCTCGCCACTGTCTTACAATCCTCCACCAACCCGGTCTTGGCCCCAGCGGTGGAGTATGGCCTAACATTCGTTCAATGCAGGAAGAGACCCGTGACCCAGCAGTGGGGACATATAAGGGTTGATATCGATAACTAAATTTTACACCGTTACATCACGGTCATATTTTTTCACAGCATTGACATACGGAAGGAAGGGGCATACGGAAGGTTGATAAGTGTGTGCGAGTAGAAGTCACAAAACAGTAATTTACTTGACTTGAAACATATGACTGTACATTCTTTTTGTTGAATGCCAATGAACAATGTTATTGTTATCATCGGGTCGAGTTGCAGAAGAAAAAAAGACACCGAAAAAACGACTCCACTTAGACCATCTTTTCTCAAATCATCTTTAATCTAATACGTAAGTAGGTACTAGTAGGTGATGAGTGCAATCGACAACTTGCAATTCTAAAAAAAAAGTCTATTAAAATGGGAACACACTAATGCTGCGGCCAGACACCCGTTCACGAGTAAGTTGTCGGCGTTTAATTCAATTGAAAAAAACTAAATCTAGTAAGGATTATGTTAATATACAAAATAGATTTTTCGAATTTTCGGTTCCCTTAATCGCTAAGATAGCCTCTTTCTTGTATCTATGATATTCTAATAGCCTTACGCCAAGGTCCTAATCAGAAACCTAAATCCTAAAGCATTCCGAAATCGTGACTTCTTACGGCTAAGCCTTAGCCTTGGACAACTTAGCCAGCTTTGCTAGCTGCTATCTACGAAGATACCACACTTTTATGGAAACCTAAACCTTTCTGATATTTTTTACAAGTTTTAAATCGTTTGCTTGAATAGTTAGTTATATTTTTCGATATAACCAAAACATGAAGGTCGTAGAATGTATGAGCATAAAATTTGTTTGGCTGACAAATTAATATTAGTATTTTTTAATGATTCGCGATATTCATACATAGTTATGTATTAAAGAGGTCTAAGCGCGGTTATTTATTAGGTAAAACGTAATTACCTTATTTCCCGACATTTCAGCAAATAATTGCGACCCGTTTAATATATAACTATAATTTGTTTCATTTCATATAGGCCAATGTAAACTTAAATAACATAATTAAAGGGGTTTCTGGTTTCCCTAGTTTCTGGTACACTAACAAGCTGTTAATCTACTGTTAACGGCTGTCAGTTGACCAAAGTGAATATGGAAAAAACCACAGAACATAAGAAAATAGAGAAAAAGAGTTTTTTTATGTTCTGTGGAAAAAACATTTGACACCTGTTAAACACTGCTGTTAAAAAAAAACTATTTAGAGGCTAAAAATTCCACCCATGCCGGGATTCGAACCCGCGACCTCTGGTTATCTATGCCAGCGCTCCTCCAATTGAGTTAATGGGCGAATCAGTGAAATTTCGAACCTCTTTACAATACTCTCTGTATTACGTACACTTACGTTACTGTGACTTATATTTATAAATCAAATCAGTCTAATCAATTTATTTCAACGTAAAGAATTTACATTCTGTTTGTTGAATGTCAATGTACAATGTAAAAGTAAGCCGCTGCCTTCGGGCCGCATTGTAGTGGAGAAAAAGCCAGCGTAAATAAAACTCCACTCTGCCCATATTTTCTCAAGTAATCTAATACCAAATACATCAGTTGTCACCTATCCGTATACCTAAAAAGATTTCATGATAAAGCTTTAGTTAAATGTCTTACAAAAGTAAGAAAAATATAATTGCTGCGGCCAGACACACGAACAGCACTCGTTCACGATCATAACGCAGTGAGTGGTCAGCCATCGTCAGTCTCAACCATTCTGACCATTCGAATGACCTTTAGCAAATCTGCAGTTAAGTTTTTGTCTGTGTCTTGCGCTGTGAGGGGTTTTGTGAAGACTTAAAAATGCAGTCGATCTAGTTGATATATTTCAAGTGTTTTTTTTTCGCCATCACGCTACAGACTACTTAACAACCTTTTGCCGAGTCGGCTAGTAATTGAAATAATTTGGTAGAATATAGTTTATGAAGGTATAGTAGCAATACCACTCGCCAAGGAAAACTTTCTGAAGGAAAATATCTTGAAGAAACCTTAGTGTCTGAGGTATTCAAATACCTCAGGGGTTGAAGTTGCCATTCCGCGGTGGGCACGCGCGGCAATTACGCACATACTATCTCTCTCTCTCTCTAAGAGAAGGCCTATGCCCTGTAGTAGAACGTTTATAAACTACAAAAATAAAAATTGCAAACTAGGCATACGTCATAAGCGCGAGTGAACACGCGTTTTTAACAAGATCCTTATAGATAAAGTACAAGACCTCAAGAACAATGCGTCAGTTACCAGAACCGCTTGTCACGATCTACATAACAGCATTCATGAGCAACTCTCAGCACACCAAATCCGCCCTTACCCGCTCCGAACAAGGCGCATAATCCCGGCGAGATGGAACGCTGGGCCATCCGCATCCCGAGCGAGACAAGGACGCAAGATCTGCAAGATTAGACGAAGCCATTTGGTCTGGCCAGAGTATTGATCGCCGCCCCTGAAACCGCCCGCCCGCTCCCCGCCCGCCCGGAGAGCAGGGCGGGCGGGGGTCGCTGGGCGGTTTTGAAGCCCGTTAATCTCTCGCTCTGTCTGTTTGGCGTAGGGTTGCCAGTGATCACACAAGTGTTCTAACAAAAAATAGTCGTTTTCAGGGTTGCATGTGTGTATGACATTATGTTTCTTTATTCAAGATCACAAGAGACAAGTCTGAGGTGTTGTTATAATGTGTGCGTTTGCGTTGTTTTCACGACGAAGTTTTGATATGGTTTAGTGCCGATTAAGCAAAATTCAATGTAATTCACTTAGGGTCTGTTTCACAATCTGCAAATAAAGTTCCGGATAAGCTATCCCCAACCAGGGCTGCCGTTTGTTCTAAATTTGAAGCCATAAACAAACACACGCAATATAGGAATATTTATTTAAATTTAGAACAAACGGCAGCCCCGGTTGCGGATAGCTTATCCGGAACTTTATTTGCAGATTGTGAAACAGGCCCTTAGTCTATTTTATCTAACTTATCTATAATCTTAGTCTACTTTTGTAATTTTTGTGATAATTTAACAATTTTTCAATTTTAATTTCAATAATATTCTTATGTCTCGGGTTTCGAAGACGACCATAAGCAACCGTTATAGTTTCGCCATGTTCTGTTTTTTCCTTCTTTCAGACAGAGAAACTGACCGATGGACGGACAACAAAGTGATCCTAAGGGGTTCCATTTATCCTTTGGAGGTACTGAACCCTAAAAATGGCCTATCTCTCTATCAAAGCTATATTTGTGAGCAATATAGTTGTATTATACACCGCGGGCGCTGACTGAAACCCAGCGCTGAGGGCTCACACCCTCAGCACAAAGCTGAGTCAGATGCCCTTTGTGGCAACATTGACACACCATAGGATGTACGCTCTGACTTCACCCTGCCCAGTTTTGTATTCACGAGAATTAAAAAAATCTATTTAGAGGCTAAAAATTCCACCCATGCCGGGATTCGAACGCACGACCTCTGGCTGTCCGTGCCAGCGCTCTTTCCAACTGAGCTAATGGGCGACTCACCATTCACTCACGACTCACGGCATGGGTGGAATTTTTAGCCTCTAAATAGGTTTTTAAAATTTTCCTTAGCACGGGTTAGTGCAAAAAAAATAATATAATTCATGAGAATTGTTCTTGTTTTCCTTGTATGTAACTATGAGTGGTATGCCTCTTTTTCCAGTGATGTATTTATTTGTTCGAAAAAATGTCTTTCTTTCTTTCAATATTGTTCGGTTGGCAACCCTATTCTGCCCCCCAGTAGATTTAAATGGGTTTTCTGAGCCTTTGTGCCTTATACACAGGAGCGGTGGGTGGGGGTGTGTGCGTGGGATTTTCTCCTGTGCGTCATGCGGTGGTGTGCGTAGACGATGATGGGCCTGGGTGCCGGAAATGTAATTTGGTTTTCGGCTGGTGGGTGTTTTTGCCAACCAAATTTGTTTATAGTTATACAATACGATTTATCGTATATAAAAAAAGTTTGCAATAAAGTTTAGTGTTAAACGTGTTAATTTTAATAAACCTATAATAGAGGCTAAAAATTCCACCCGTGCCGGGATTCGAACCCGCGACCTCTGGCTATCCGTGCCAGCGCTCTTTCCAACTGAGCTCTTTCCAGTCGGTGGGGCGACTCACCGGCATCAGTGAAATCCCGGCATGGGTGGAATTTTAAGCCTCTAAAATAGGTTTTTTAAAATTGTATAAGTGCATTCAATCTATAATATAAAAATGAATCGCTGAATGTGTTGGTAAGCGCAAATCTCGAGAGCAGCTGAACCTATTTCGCTAATTCTTTTTTTAGAATATTCCTTGAAGTACGAGGATGGTTCTTACGGAGAGAAAAAACACAAAAAAATAAGAAAGAATCGACTTTTAGGCGGTACGAAGTTCGCTGGGTCAGCTAGTATAATAAAAAAAAAAAAGTGTTAATGTTAATGGTAAAGCCACCACGCAACCCCACCGCGGATAGGCTATTTGAGGTATTTGAACACCTCAGAAACGTAAGTTTCCTCACAATGTTTTCCTTCACCGTTGGCGAGTGGTACCCATATAATTATCGCGATTAGATCCATCTTATATATAACTATGTATGATCATCTTCGTCTGATTTATTTTTATTTTAAGTTTATTATTAATTTTAAGTTTAATATGTCTTGGAGAAAAAGTGATAAGATTCATTTATAAGCAAGGCAGTAGAGATTCTTCTACTGATTTCTTGAAAGAAACTAACATCCTGACAGTTGCCAGTCTATTTGTGGAAACGTTAAGTAGGGTTAGTATCAGATGGTCGTAAAAGCATTTGGTCCAGGCATCAACTTGTCCTAAAATCATCATGACGAAATTGCAACTAGACTAAAAAGTAACTCGTCTATGAAGCAACTCGTCAGAAATCCGTTAGACAAATTATGAGGTTGCCCATGAAGTAACTGGTCTCTATAGATAATCGTCTTAAAATCACCTGGACAAATTCGCAATTCAGCTAAAAAGTTATTGGTCTCAAAAGCAACTCGTCAGAAACACAAAATAGTTATTTGGTTGAATTTCGGCACATGAATTTTTAATAGTTATATCGGACATAAAAAGAAATTTGAATTTAGGCCAAATATAATTTATTTGTTTTATTTAATGTTCATTTTCATCAGATCATTTAGGCAGAATGATGTGTTTGTAAGAGAAAATGCGTTAAGTTTTAAAAAGGTTTGTTTTTGTTCTTATCTTATCTTTTTCAAACTAGTTATTATACTGATTCGTTATCATATCAACCCTTGTTTTTCCCCACTGCTGGAGCACGGGTCTCTTCCTGCATCGCAGGAGCATTATACTGATTGATTTAATATTACTTTTGTTCTTTTTATTTATTTCTACGAAAAAGTATTAATAAAGTCGAGAAGTTTTCAGAAAGTACGCGCTCCCGTGTAGATAAGTGTAGGTACTTAAAATATTTCTACGTTTCCTCAACAAAACTTCACTGAATAAGTCTGAATTTTGCCTCAGATTTTCCCATTTTTACTCATTTACAGTCATACTTCTTAATCTGAACGCTCAGGTACGATTGAAACAGGATTAATGTTACCCGACACCCATTTAAGACGAGTTGCTTCACGGGCGACCAACTATGTAGATCACTTGTTTTTTAAGACGAGTTGCTTAACAGGCGACCAACTATTTAGACCAATCACATTTAAGTCGAATAGATTATAGGGCAGTAGACAAAATAATTTTCTGACGATTTGCTTCATAGACGAGTTACTTTTTAGTCTAGTTGCAATTTCGTCGAAATGATTTTAGGACAAGTTGATGCCTGGACCAAATGCTTTTACGACCATCTGATACTAACCCGTCTTGCAGAAGAGAGCGATCAGAATCATTTGTAAGCTGGGAGTAGAGATTATTTAACTGATTTCTTAAAAGAAACTAACATCCTGACATTTGCCAGTCAGTCTATCCGTAAAAACATTAGCACGTGAGTAAAAATATTAGTAACTTTAAAACTGTTGGTAGGTAACACAATGTAAATACTAGAAATAAATATAAACTTTCGTTTCCAAGATATAGGCTGGCAAAGGTTAATCCATCCTTCATGGGGCATTGTATACATTTCTATAATAGAAATCCCTGAAGATATATTAAGCTTGCTTGAAACGCGGTTCAAAAAATGACCAAAATATATATGTGCTAAAAGGGCTCCTATTAGATAAAGGATTATATAGATGACAATGATGTCTAAAATTAAAGCCAGAACAATGCATGAGTTCTATGTTTTTTTTATTTTTATGTAAACTCTGTTAATTAAGGACTTGGAAAAGACTAGGTTTGAAGATTTTTAGTCCATTTCTTTTTCAGAATGATCTAGATTTTGAAATGGACACCTAGTTGGACTTGTAACGTTCATTAAGCCGCAGTTTCTGTGTTACTTTGAATAAAACCTTTTCATTTAATTTTATCACGAGTCATTAAGAAATACTATAGCAAAGAGGTAATGGCGTTTCCTACGTCGAACAACGTCACAAGTATCCATTAGCGTAACATAACAGACGCCGTTGAATAATTAAGCAAATGCAGCGGTTAGTTTAATAATCCTTATATTAATCAAAATAAATAATGAACGACCTAACTAGTATGTTACATGTTAATTAGAATTCTATTTGAAATAATACTCACACACACAGACACACACACACTCATATACACACCCACACACACAAAATCACGCATGGTATGCCGGAGGGGTACGATAAATTAAGTTCATAGGGTAAGATAAGATAAGATTTACCTATTTGTAAAACATACGTACACATTTGTATAAGGTGTTATAAATTGCTAACTTTATTTATTAGTACGCACGCCGATTGCCGATACTTTTTATCTCAAATAGATAACTACTACTAACTCGACTGCCCAAAAGAATTAAGTAATCTAAAACAAGATGACATATAAAAAAAACTTGATAGTACAAACAACAAGGACGTTAGACTATATACGCAAAGTAAAAAGGTACAATGCGACCCTATGTTCTGTTGAAATAAGTCCGCCTTTGTACTTTGGACGGCCTCTGCGGCGCAACGGTAGAGCATCTGCCTACCACGCTAGAGGTCCCGGGTTCAACCCCGGCTGGGGACAAAAAACCGCAGGTCTTGGATGTTTACATGTTTGTGATGTCGTTGTTTCTGGTTCCCGCGTTGGTGGAGGTTTGTAAGACAGTGGCGAGCCTTACTGTCAGAAGTTATCAAGCCGCCCATAGGGCCTCTGACATGGGTTAACGACTGCCATTGCATGACAGCTGGCACCAACGGCTTAACGTGCCTTGCGAAGCACGGAAGCGCTCGGAAAAATGCCACTAGCGTTAGTCATTGGACGGTCACCCATCCTGTACCTGACCGTGCTTGTTGTTGCTTAACTCGAGTGATTGATTCCAATCACTCGGTTCGACTAAGCCACGAGCGCTTCTGGGATATAAGCCTATAAAATTGAAAACAACCTACTAGTCTCAATCTATTTGAAGGAAACGCAGGACTTAAGCAAGGTTCTACTGAGAAAATCCTCACGAGACCCTAAAAATGAAAAATCCACAACGAACAAAGCAATAAAAGTACCAGGAAGTGAATCATAAACCACATACACACTACAGTCAACCTGTGAACTTCACATGCAATTATAACTGTTATGTCAAACGCAATAAGAGCTGAAGGGAATGAGGCGAGCCAGCGCCAGCCTGCTCGAATATTAATTATCACCAGCGATCCATCTTTCCTTCCTCACTGCCCCCTAAGGGGTGTAAAAGGGGGCGAATGGGGGCTCAAAGTCCCGTCTTAACGACTCAGCGCCTGGCACCACGAGATTTTGACAAAGGACGTGAAATGTACCCTGCAGAAGTTTGACTCAGTAATTTACGTGGGTAACGTTTATTCAAGATAATAAAAGAATACACACAACATAATTTTACTTCTCATCTGCCGAAACCGAAAAGTTTTATGTGTGGATTTGGTTAAAGTAGATAAAGACTAAGCTCAACTCCCATTCAAAACTTTTTATTCACAACTAGTTGACCCAGCGAACTTCGTACCGCCTACCATCGATTCTTTAATTTTTCTCTCTGTAAGAACCATCCTCATATTTCAAGGAATATTCTAAAAAAATAATTAGCAAAATCTGTTCAGCTGTTCTCGAGATTTGCGCTTACCAATACATTCAGCTATTCATTTTTATATTATAGATAACAACAAAGTGTTTATGTAACGAAAGTGTAAATTGTTAATTAAAGTGAAGTTGCTTAATCGTCTTGCGCGCGGTCGCGCGTAGTATTTTTCTCAGAGAGATAACACTGTAAATAACACATAACACCTGTGATTTTTGTACCATTTGTTAGTCTTGTCACCGAACAACATTATGGCGTCTGCATTTTTGTAACAATAGTAACATATTTTAAACTTTCGCGACTTGTGCACATAGAATATTTTCAATACGATGACTGTAACGTCGTCGAAACGTCGAGCTAAAACTGGAATAAATTAGTACGCGATTAAGCCCCGAAAATATTCTAACTATGTAACAATAGTATTTTGTTAGAGGCCATTTTTTTGCACCAGCTCATAATAAGTTCACAGAGCCACGCCACTAGGTATACTTGGATTACCGAATGAACACCGATGATAGTTCAGAAAAATATTGTAGAACCCAACTTTCCAAAACTTTTAATTTCTTATTATCTTGTACACACAACACATTTACAGTATTATTTTTGGTTTAACCTGTACAATTTAACCGGTACCGCCGGATCAAAAAACATTTTATTAATTTATGTAGGTAAAATGTATGAAATTGAGAAGAAAAATAACCTTTATTCGAGTACAAACAAATAAAAAATAAAGTACATTTTGTATTTTATTAAGGCCATTATTTATGTAATATTGTATCCAGTTATGACGATACGATTGTGGATTTGCTTAGCTTAAGTTAACTTTATAACTGTGCATGTTTCATTTTTCTTTATTCTATTATTATTACTAAATAAACTGACACAAAATAACAAAAAAAAAGTTAAGTCAAAAATATATTTTCTTGGATTTTCGTAATGGAAATGTACCATCATCCTTTTTCTTAGGGTGAACTGGGACCCGAATCATATAACTAAATATGTACCCACCTATCAAAATTGCGAGTCATTAGAAATACGACTGATAACCTTCTGTACTCGGTCATTCTGACAGTACATTCTGACAGTAAGGAGGACAAAGGCTTTCGGTGGAAAGCCGCCTTCCGGGCCGCTGTTGGATATTTCATGAGTTGTTGAGAGGGGAGGGTCTTTGTTAGCTTAGGGGCCTTTGCACCAGTTTCAATTAGACGGGGGATGTACTTGCCTATGTACGAGTACATTGTATTCTGGAATGTACGAGTGGGATTGAGATGGAAATCATAGCGACGATTTCAATAAAATTTGGTGTGGAGTTAGCTTGTAACGGTGCAAACCTCTTTACACCATTTTTATTTCTTTTTCTATCTATCGTTTTCAAATATTTAAATTACATCACACATTTTTCGATTTCCCTAATTTTTCGTCATTACTACTTTACCCTTCGACCAGATTTGACTATTTTACCTGCTTATCCGTTTTTATCCAGTTTTCTGTTTTATTGTTAACAATACTAATCTACAAATAAAGCCACAATTAAAGTCGGTCCAGTTTCTATTATTTATCAAAGATATACAACATCACAAGCTGACACCCTGAATTAACACATAGGCTCCGTTTCACTGCGAGAAAATATCTTATTCCCAAGGGAAAATCGATAAACCGCAGGTAACACCGGGGCACGGCTAGTAGTTTGCATAAAAAAAGTACTGTTGGTGTCCCACTGCTTGGCAATGACTAGATTGACCAAATTAATAAATGCACTCAATAATAATATATAAATAATAAATATTCTGATAATAAATATAATAAATAATAAATATTGCTGTGTGGTGTCGGCTTAAAGAATAGCACCAACCCAAATTCTTCCCGCGGGTATCGTAAAAGGCGACTAAGGGACACAAACCGGGGGGTGGGCAGCAGCGCCCCCTGCAGTACAATGCCACCAATCTGCGATCCCCAACCCGCATGCCCAGCGTGGGGATTATGGGCACTACCCCCTAATGATGGCACAACCTTGCACTAAGTATGGCGCTCGTTAGGGGAGGGCTATGTCCAGCAGTGGACTAAATAATATAGCCTGAAGAAGAAGAAGAAGAAATATTCATGGACATATTACACAGACCTCGTTAGCCCTATAATAATACTAAGTACAACTAAATGACTTGTGTTATAAGTGCTAACTGGACGATAGATTTAATACAATAAATACATAGATTACATCCAAGACCCGAGACAAACTAGAAAAGTTCCACAGCAGTGGGGACATTGAAAGTGCAAATATCGAAAACATACATCTTATTCAAAATAATATTAATAGTATAACTACCTACTCAGAAATGAAGTTGCACTAGACGTGATGTAGCAGTAGGTATTTTTCCTCTCAATAGGTACATACTAACTAACAAATATATAAGATCCATCTTCACCCTCTTCCACCAGACCCTCCAAAACTCTCCGCCAATGAAAAGTCTGCTTCAGAGTGAATACAATCTCAAATAATGATTTCTCTCACAAAGATACCACACGACTCCCTGTTAAAAATTTCCAGTGGAAAACAGTCATAATTTGTAAGAAAAACGGTCCAGAATCTCGTGAAGCTCTCCAGTGTCATTTAGGACCTTTTCGTATGCAGCGAACAACGAGATCGATTCTCTCAAAACAGGATTGCACAAACGATTTCAACCTCTAGTACCTTTCGCTAAAGTTCAGTTTTCTGTGATGCGAAAAAAAGGATAGACCAATTTAAATATGGAACATTCAAAGATGGTTCTCTAAGGAAAACTCGAGCTCATCGCACGCGGTTTTCCCCCGTAGTGGTCAGCGTATACTAGAGTTTACCGTCGAGTTTTCCTTGTGGTGGGGCTAAGTTAGGCCGTTGTGGAAATGGGCGAGGATGGAAAGATCGATTTTTCTCCGGGGAGAATACAGGGCCACGTCAGATATTGCGAGTGGAGAACAGCGAATGTGCCCTGTGCATATTAAATCTGCTTTTCTAACAAAGAGCGTGGAGCGTAGGGCTTGTAATCTATAATAATATACCCCTAGAGTTCCTTATAGAGGTAGGCCTTTGAAATGGTTTTATTTCTGAGTCACATCTCAAATGACGTGTTTTAGAAATTTCAAGTTGGTTATTAACATAATCTTTTACTTTTTTAAGCTACTTAAGTTCAAAGTAAGCTGTAGAGGAACGTTACTAATTTACAGAATCAATTGTTTTAGCTTCACTTTTTTTTCATTACTGTTATACTACTTCTCAGGGGTCTAAGAATGCAGTACCTACTTTATGCCTATTTACATCTGTTTGTGTTTAAATGTTAACTGTACTTGTATCTGTTTCTTCACCTTAGACAAAATAAAATATACATGTAAAAGACACGGGAATCTAACTACGATTATAAATTTATTTGAGTTTCCAATACTTGAACTGTTGCAGGTATCATAATGGCGGGTAAATTAAAGCTTTTACATGTGTATCAATCAGTTCGAAACTGTAACCTAAAGACATTAATGTGTAGTTATTTTAATACTCTCATTCGTCGTCGTCAGGCTATACTAGTCCACTGCTGGACATAGCCCTCCCCTAAAGAGCGCCACGTTATGCTATCATAGGGGGTAATGCCCATAATCCCCACGCTGGGCATGCGGGTTGGGGATCGCAGTTCGGTGGAATTGTACTGCAGGGGCTGCTGCCCACCCCTCTGTCTTTCCGGAGACATATTAACCTGGATGTCTTTAAAAGCAGAGTTAACCGGCATTTAACAGGTAAGCACGTAACATCATAGATCCCGTCTTCGTTTGCCATCAGGCGTGATTGGGGTCAAGTGTAACATGTCCTACTTAGAAAAAAAAGATGCCCCCTTTCTGAAACAAAGACAGAATGAAATCGGATCATGTGGTAAAGAATTACGGCTTAAGAACCCTACCAACAAAAATAACAACAGTAGAATTGAAAACCTCCTTCTTTTATGAAATCGATTAAATTATCGTGAATTACATACATGCATTCATACATAACCTCACGCCTGTATCCCTGAGGTGTAGGCAGAGACCAGGGACTGTCACTTGCCACGATCCTGACAGATCACCTTCGCTTCATCGACGTTCATAAGTCGCTGCATGCACGCACGCCGGTTCCGGGTACTTTTTATCTTTCCCTTTGCTAATACATCCCCTATTTGGTCTATGTATGTATGTCTGCCTGGGACGTCCTTTACCAGCCCTTCCACTCACATTCGCAATATATATTTGTTTCGTCAGTCTTTCTTCCTTTATCCACTCCACACATCCAAACCAACGCAACATTCCTTTCTCAATTCTAGTCACTACATCCTCTTTCAGTCCACAACGTTCTCTAATCAGACTATTGCGTATCCTGTCATTCAAAGTAACACTACACAAACTTCTCAAGGACCACGAGTAAGGAAAACTTATTCAGAACAGTAAATATAGGCAGAGGCGCGTTTCATAAAACTACAGTGAACAGTTTATTAGGACAATTCGACTTACATTGCGTAGCCGTTCCCTCTGATTAATATATGGGTCAATCAGCTCTGCAATATGTAACGAATAGTGATATTAAACTAAGAATTGTAGCACTATTAAATAGGCCCGGTATCAGTATCAGTTACGATGATAGGGACGACTGTGTAACAAAAATGGAAAGCTTTACCTGCTGTCGACTGTCCTGTACTCTACTGAGCACATAGGTGGCTTTGAACGCGCCCCGGCGAGGTCGCCGCCCGCCCTCGCATCTGCGCGCTCTCGCGGTAGGGCGGGCGGTATAATTTATGCCTATGTGTGTGTAGGTATCTAGCGTGCCCACCTACTGGGAGCGCTCTTATGTCGCCTTGTGTTCGTTTTCTACTTCTAAACTATAACTTTATTTATTGAAACTGTTATTTCGGCATGTATTTATATAGGTAGGTTGTCTGGAAGAAATCGCTTTTAGCAATAAGGCCGCCAATTGTACTATGTAATTGTACTTTGCAATTGTTTTGTATTTGTTGTTTTTCCAGCGTTTTCCCTGTTTTTTTGTACATCTACTTCCTTCTTTAATGTATTAGTCCAGTTCATCCAAAGGTTGTCTGGAAGAGATCACTTTTAGTGATAAGGCCGCCGAGGTCTGAACTCTTAGGTTAAACTATATCTGTGTAAATTCCATTTTTATGTACAATGAAGTGTTCTCTATCTATCTATAGATTTATTATTATTGTTGTGTAATTGTGTCTACTCTGCCTATGCTGTTTGTTTTTGTGCTTTTATGAATGTGTGTGGAAGAGTAAATAAATAACTTATCATATCATATCATCTATATATTTTTAATGTAGCATAGGTATAAACGTCCAGGGGCAGGGCACAGGCCTTCTCTCAGAGAGAGAGCGTGGGCTTAATTAGCACACTTGCCCAGTGCGTTGGCAATTCTAAGCGCTGAGGTATTTGAACGATGTTTTCCTTCACGTTAGCGAATGGTATTGCTACAGTAACTTCACTATTGTACATAACTTAGAAAACAAAGTCATTGGTACATGCCCACACTGGGAATCAAACTTGGGTCTCGCTCTTCTGAGTCCATTGTTTTAGCTACTTGGCTGTCGCCGCTCTATCTGATAAAATAGATTATATGAATACACTCTCAATATAATATTTTCACTAGGACAGTTTAAACATTATTATATTCTTTTTAATGCACTAACCCGTGCTAAGGACAATTTTACGTAATACAGAGAGTATCGTAAAGAGGTTCGAAATTTCACTGATACCAGTAGTCGCCCATTAGCTCAGTTGTTATGGTGCCATTTTTTATCGGAATCTTCTGTAATTATATCCACTGTACGACCCTTCATGTGGCGGCTCGGAACAGACTACTATTACTTCGTCAATTAATTACCTAAATACAGATTTCCTCAAAAACCGTCCTCATCGGTTAAAATTGCCAACTCGCGGTGGGAGCGTGTTGGCACTCTCTGGTGAGAGAGTGCCTATGCGGTCATTCTTATTCTTAAAGTGCCTCTTCATCACTGGAAGATAGCAGTCAGTTTTAAAAACCTATTGAGAGGCTAAAAATTCCACCCATGCCGGGATTCGAACCCGCGACCTCCTTGTCCTTAGCACGGGTTAGTGCATTAAAAAAGAAATAAAAGCAGTCAGTTCTTAACAAAAATCTATTACTATTATATAATTTATTTACAGAAGAGCCGTAGAGACCCAAACAGTTTGCTTATTGTAGTTTGAAGACTACAGATCGCAAAGATCCAAATAAATAGGTATCAGTGATAAACAAAAGAAAAGTTTATGGCACAGGACACATTTAACAGGACATTACATAAGAACTAGCATGTACAAAGGCGAGCTTATCTCTGAAAGAGATTTCTCCATCAAGCCTTAGACAGGCGGAGGGGCAGTAAAATGAGGCAGTAAAGATCTCTATGCAGTGCACATCTGAACCCGGTTTTAAATCCAGTCTACACTTTGTTGCACAACCATGACATCCTTCACTTTCCATCTGGCCCACTATAATAAACTGCAGCAATTGGTCCTCTTGCATCGTGCACATGAACTAACTACGCTGCTTTCCGCTGTTCGTGCATTCGTCCAAGGACTAGGTCTATTTTTCATTCCTAAAGCAGGACTTCTTCTCTTCTTCTTCAGGCTATATTACTCCACTGCTGGACATAGCCCTCCCCAAATGAGCGCAGGGTTGTGCCATGATTAGGTGGTAATGCCCATAATCCCCACGCTGGGCATGCGGGTTGGGGATCGCAGTTGGGTAGAATTGTACTGCAGGGGGCGCTGCTGCACACCCTCTGGTTTGAGTCCCTCAGTCGTCTTTTACACCAATGCAGGACTAATCACGATTATTTGTTAGGTAACATGTAATAAAATTACTTTAATTCCGGTAGTAAGGTTATTACGTTGTAATATTTTTGTGTGGCCTATAGGTATAGAGGCACGGGTCTTTTACTTGAGGAAGGTTCCTCAGGTAAGAGACCCGTGTCCCTTGGTGGGGACATAATGAGTTGATGATGATGACGACTTTTGTATTGTTGTTCCGATTGGCCAATAAACTTTACTTAAAAACCTATTTAGAGGCTAAAAATACCACCCATGCCGGGACTCGAACCCGCGACCTCTGGCTATCCGTGCCAACGCTCTTTCCAACTGAGCTAATGGGCGACTCACCGGCATCAGTGAAATTTCGAACCTCTTTACAATATTCTCTGTATTACGTAGGGGCAGCGATATTGGCTGAAATAATTTGCATCACTTGCAGCCCCGAGTACCTACTTTGCAGTTAGGTTTTACATCAGAATGATATTGCTTGTACCCACATGATTATATTCTTAATGCACTAACCCGTGCTAAGGGCAATTTTAAACACCTATTTAGAGGCTAAAAATTAGAGGTCGCGGGTTCGAGTCCCGGCATGGGTGGAATTTTTAGCCTCTAAATAAGTTTTTAAAAATCGTTCTTAGCAAGGGTTGGTGCTATAAAAAGAATATAAACTTTACTTAATTTAATTTTTAATAACTAAGTAAGGGCATCGATAGAGAGCATACAATAATTGCTGTATTATATTATGCCTACGTTTTTACACAGAATCTTTTATTCAACGCTTATAAATAATATTTGACAATCGGATCACCTGCCTATCTTTAGATAATAAAACGATTTCTGCTCGCACTGTAAAGTTTTTCGCAGAAAACAGCGTTTTATCTCACTCTACCTATCGATTCTAATTCTATAAATAAAGTAGCGTTGCACCTGAGGCAAGGATGCCGCGAGGAAGTAGGTACTTACTCGACAAATGTGATCGCACACCGACATCACTCACTTGTGCCGCTGATATCGATGAGAGGGATATTCTCATTAGCGAACGATAGGTAGAGGTGTTCCACCGTAGATTTAAGGCTGAAAATCGTGACGAGGTATTAGGTAACTATAGTACGAGGTAACCGCTCGCGGCCTAGCGGAACCGAGTGATTGGAATCAATCACTTGAGTTAAGCAATAACAGGCGCGGTCAGGTGCAGGATGGGTGACCGTCCCATGGCTACAGTGTTGTGGCATTTTCCTATGCGCTTCCCTGCTTCGCAAGACACGTTAAGCCTTAGGTGCCAACTGTCATGTAATGGCAGCCATTAAGCCATGTCAGAGGCCTAAATGGGCGGCTTGTTAACTTCCGATAGTAAGACCCGTCACTGCCTTACAATCCTCCACGAACCCGGACTTGGCCCCCGTGGTGGAGTATGGCCTAACCCTCCTGCGCTGCAGGAAGAGACCCGTGCCCCAGCAGTGGGGACATTCAAGGGTTGATAACGATACTCGTAGGCGGAAGATGTAACATCGTACTTATAATGATGTGTATTGCAAGGAAAATGTTTACTATGGCTTTGCTATGTAAGTTGGATTATCAACATTTTAACATTTTATAATATAAATCTACCCAAATAAAAAATCTAAAAACTGGGAAGGTCCCATAGGAGATTTTTTAATTATTTATTATTTAGATTGTAGCGCTCGTGGCCTAGTGCAACTGAGTGATTGGAATCAATCACTTGAGTTCAGCAACAACAGGCGCGCTCGGGTGCAGGTTGGCTGACCGTCCCGTGACTACCGCTGGCGGCCATATTTTCGACCGCTTCCGTGCTTCGCAAGGCACGGCTTGACAACTGTCATGTAATGGTAGTCGTTAAGCTATGTCAGAGGCCCTATGTCTGGCTTGATAACTTCTGACAGTAAGGCCCGCCACTGTCTTACAATCCTCCACCAACCCGAGCTTGGCCCCCGTGGTGGAGTATGGCCTAACCTTCCTGCGATGCAGGAAGATATCAAACGATATCAAGCCTTGTGTACCCCAGCAGTGGGGACACACAAGGCTTGATATCGAACCTACCTTTATTGGTAATTTGAATGTTCATTAATGTACCAACAAATACTATTCGTCCTCGCTGCCTGAAATAAAATATTTGCTGTTACTATTACAGTGTGGTCAGAATAGCCCCGCGCTCCGATAAGCTGAGTCAGGGCCGCGCCCCATGCGGGTTCCGGGGCTCCGTGGAAACTGGTGCCTCTGACGATGACGGTGTCGTGTTCACGTCACTCGTGTGTCACTAACACGACGCCTTAAGGCGCTGGGGGCGCCAGCTAGCGCCATCTATAGAATAAAAATCATAACTTTTTTTATAATAAGTTTTTTCAAAAAGTAAACATCAGCAGAAGTGCTGGTAAGGGACGTCCCAGGCGGACATACATCGACCAACATATTAGCAAGGGTAAAGATAAAAAATACCCGCAACCAGCGTTCGTGCATGCAAAGACTTAGGAACGTTGATGAGGCGAAGGTGATCTGTCAGGATCGTGGCAAGTGGCAGTCCCTGGTATCTGTCTACCCCTCTGGGATACAGGCGTGAGGTTATGTATGTATTTATGTACGTAAACATCAAAAATCTTAATATCAGGATACTAGTGATAACATTTTTTTAGATCATAGAGCCTGGAACGTAGTATTAACGTCGTAGGACTAGCTTGTTACTCCTAGGTTCTAAAAAGAGTTGTCCAGTTAGAACATTTGGCATTTAGGGTTGTTAATGGCAATCATGAAATCTTATTAGGTTTACATATGGCAACTGATGTATTTGGTTTTACGATGAATTGAGAAAAGATGGTCAGAGTGGAATTTTTTTTTTCGCTGCGTATTTCTCCACTACAATACGGCCCGAAGGCAGCAGCTTACATTTTACATTGTACATTTACATTCAGCAAACAGAATTTAAATTCTTTACGTTGAAATAAATTGATTTGAGTAAAACTGTTTTAATACAGATTTCACTCGTTTATTATATTTTTACAATATTCCGACGTCTCGGCACTTTTACAGGTGCCGTGGGACCCTACCGGCAGCATGGGAACCAGTTCTTAAGTGCATGAGACCCCCTTGCTAAAACTGTGACTGTAGAGTTAATTTTCATTTCAATTAATAATCTGTTCTGTTCGTACATTGTAGTACCGGATACATGTTCGTACATAACACGAGAACTACCATGGCAGATACATGGTCAGGACACGTGGGGCGTTTTTTCGTACCATTGACGCTTAGAATATTCGATGTATTTGCCCGCATAGACTTTAAGCAGGTACTAAATTTAATCGCCTTTACCACAATAGATTAGCAGAATTTAGGCCCTGGTGCTCTGTTGAAACGACTGTCGTAGGTTGTTCGTGTAGCCTTTCTTTGGTCTCCCAAATGTTCTTCTTCCTGGAATCTTGCCTTGTAGGATTAGCATTAACAACTAAGTAGGTATAACCAACCTAAGGCCATTGTCGAATTTGAGACCCGCCTGCTCAAATTCATCTATTCAAACCAACAAAGAGACTGCTAATCTCATTATTAACTACTGTAATGCTTAGTAGTCTCTTTGTTGGTTTATTTACAGTTTTTTTCGTTATCAACCCTTGTATGTCCCCACTGCTGGGGCACGGGTCTCTTCCTGCATCGCAGGAAGGTTAGGCCATACTCCACCACAGGGGCCAAGTCCAGGTTGGTGGAGGATTGTAAGACAGTGGCGGCCTTACTGTCAGAAGTTATCAAGCCGCCCATAAGGCCTCTGACATGGCTTAACGACTGCCATTATATGACAGCCGGCACCAACGGCTTAACGTGGCTTGCGAAGCACGGAAGCGCTCGGAAAAATGCCACTAGCGGTAGTCACGGGACGCTCACCCATCCTGTACCTGACCGCGCCTGTTGTTGCTTAACCAAGTGATTGATTCCAATCACTCTGTTCGCCTAGGCCACGAGCGCTTCTGGGATAAAGGCCTATCAAATTGAAAACTACCTACTATAGTCTCTACCTATATGAAGCAGTTTTTTTATGGTTGCCTTTTTAATGATTTAGATTTTTTTGTTGGATTTATGCTCATTTCATGTCGCTTATGACACTCTCGCAGACGCAACAAATCGATGCAGATATTATTTGTCAAAATCTGACCATTGGTTAAGGAGTTACGAGGAAACGTAGAATAGGATATACTTACAGTCATACGTACTTAAGTACGTAGCCAAAACATTACCTTCCTTTGTGGGCTCTTAAATCTTGAAATCTTATAACATAAAATCAATATTATAAGATTTTTAAAACGCGGTTTTTTGACGTTACAGGTTGGTTTCGCTGGACCAATTTGTAATGCCCTATCAGCTCGATCTTTACGTTTTTGTTAAAAAATATCCTAACTGTAACTAAGTATCCGTAAAGTATCACTAAAGTCAAAGTCGATATCAACCCTTGTATGTCCCCACTGCTGGGGCACGGGTCTCTTCCTGCATCGCAGGAAGCTTAGGCCATAATCCACCACGGGGTCCAAGTCCGGGTTGGTGGAGGATTGTAAGGCAGTGACGAGCCTTACTATCAGAAGTTATCAAGACGCCCGTAAGGCCTCTGACGTGGCTTAACGACTGCCATTACATGACAGCCGGCACCAACGGCTTAACATGCCTTGCGAAGCCCAAGTCCGGATCGGTGGAGTCTATCATTCACAATCCTACACCAAACTGGACTTGGCCCTCGTGGAGGAATGGAGTGACGGTGGCGGGCCAAAGTAGCTCCACCAAAAGATTCAAATGCATCCTCTGTAAAATCACGAGTACAACAGACTTCTCATTCGAGAGGTCGTGGGTTCGAATCTCAGCATGTACCAATGACTTTGCTTTCTAAGTTACCCACATTGGTGAAGTTATAGTAGCAATACCACTCCGTGAAGGAAAACATCGTGAGGAAATCAGAGTCTCTGAGGTGTTCACATACTTCGGCGATTGACATTGCCAATCCGCGGTGGGCACGCGTGGTGATTAAGCCCATACTCTGTCTCTAAGATAAGTCCTATGCCCTAAAGGGCGTATACAAGCTGCATTATCTTCTAAAATATAAAAATGAATCGCTGAATGTGTTGGTAAGCGCAAATCTCGAGAGCAGCTGAACCGCTTTGGTTAATTCTTTTTTAGAATATTCCTCGAAGTACGAGGATGGTTCTTACGGAGAGAAAATAAAAATAAAAAATGCATTTATTTCAGGTTTCAAGACCCATATAAACAACAAACAAACAGAGACAACACATATACAATAAAGATTCGACTGTTACGCGGTACGAAGTTCGCTGGGTTTATAAAACAGATATCTAAGGTACCTACCACAGAACATAAAAAATATGTTCTGTTGTACATCTACCTAATTCAAAACTGATGTGTGTCCCAAATGGTCGTTATCAATCGTCTCCACTAGCTGATGCTATCAACAAGTGGCTACTCGTTTCCGAGTACCTATCTAACAGTTGAATACGTGACACATTTTCCAAATCATAAGCTACCGTTATACTCGTCCCACTAAACGGAGACCTTCGGTGACCCATGCGCAAGACGAAATATTACAGGACGAGAGGTACCCAAAGTCTGCTTCTCTTAGGATGGGCTGGGCTTTTCTTTCTTACGGTGGCTAAGTGAACTGCTACAGAATTTTGGCCCTTAAGTCTAGAGTCGAAAGAGCTGCCATGGGCGTGGTCGCAAGTAGGTAATCTGCAAGCGCTCGGTCTTGGCGCTGGATAAGATATAGTCAGATAGGGATTTGTTTCAGGTGTATCCAACACGTTGACTTGATAAATTGTATTGTGCCTATTCCTGAGATTTGATTAGTAAAGAACATTCCCGTAATGACCAAGTAATTACTAATGACACACCTGGCCCTAGATTTTGGTAATGCATTGTAGTACAATGACTATGTAGTACTAATGCGGCGATTTCGTTTCGTTGCTGCTTAGCCCGCACACGTCCGCACGAACATGACAATTTCATGTAATTGCTGCTTTAATTCTTAGCCAGCACACGTATCAAACCGTGTAGGCACCAATGGTATTAAAAAAAGGTTTTAATCAACGTGGTCATGTTTTTACACCACATGGGATACAAAGTTTAAGACGGAGTTTATACGTTCAGTCTGGCGTCAGTCAATTCCATCAGTCTGGTTAGACTGACGGCTGATTGTCTATGCAGTGGACTCATGGACCTGACTGACGGATATTCGAATATTTTGATGCTTCATTCATCAGTCTGGCATCAATCCGAGCTTGATCAAGATCAGGAATTGAACTGACGCCAGACTAAACGTGTAAACTCCGTCATACACGCAGTCTCGCAGTTTTTTCCGAGCTTTTCCCGAATTTCGGAGACAATTTTTTTTATTGTTTTCATTACAAATGTATCGTTTTCAGATTTATTCCTGCATTTGACATAGGAGACTATATTACATGTCGGTGGTGGTGTGTTCGTGTCTTGTTTCTGCTCGAAAAATTGGGAGGGAGGGCTGTGCATTAAATAACCGCATGGTGCTCGTGGGATTTTTGGCGGAATTTAGCAAAGTAATTTTCACATTTTTATGCTATTGTGGATTTACGCAAAGTAACGCCTGATTCCATACGATACGTTTTGCCTTTTGAGGTACGAAAACCTAAAAAGATACTCTCAATAAACATCTCTAATCCTGTGTTCCGCCTTTTCGCAGAAAATTGTTACGCTGATTATCACTTGCCAACCAACGTTTCACCTACTTTTTACGTTGAGAACAAACGATTTACAAATTTTTGTATCGCAACGTTTCATTTTATAGGAGTATTGTTAAACTGATTATTATAATGACACAAAACGTTTTGGGAATTCATTATTTTTCAAGTCTTTTACTAGGCCAAACAACTATTAGGTGAATAAAGTTTCGTCAGTATAAGTTCCCTTTTCATACATTGATTTAATGATAAAAAAAATATTTTTACATGCATTTTTTATTTAAGGAAAATATTACTGGTAATGGCTAGAGGGGTGGCCGACGAGACTCAATCTGCGACAAAAATATAGGTGCGACGAAGCGCGTAGCGTAGCGGAGCGTGTTAGGTTGAACATGTAAGACCGAAGGTTCTCTGCCTTTTTGCAGAAAAAATTTGGCCGATCTAATGAATTTTACGCGTAAAATGAAAGACAAACAGTTGGCAACTACGAGGTTGGGAAATAAAAAAAATATAAGAAAAGTTAGCAAATGATTATTCCGCAAAATAATATTCTTCGAAACGTTAGTTGCCAAATGATAATCGGCTGAAAATGTTTCTGCGAAAAGGCAGAGAACCCTCGGATCTATTAGAAACATTAGTAGCCAGTCAAAGCGGTGTGTGTGCGCCGCGGGTCTGCGGGTTCTGATAGACAGAGAGGCAGTACTAATTGTTCAACCCTTTTTGTTAAACAGGATGTGCAACTCCATTTTTTGTTTATCTATTTTTGCACTTAAAAGTAAAAGTCTGAACAGACGCCATTGTTAATTACTACTTAGCCGACCCCACAGACGTTGTCTTAACTATGAATAACAGTACCTTAATTGATGGTCCATCGGCCGTCTTCCCTTCCCTTGACTAGAAGGGAAGACGGCCGGTGGACCAGGGCAGTATCGGAGTGGTGGCCAAGGGAGGGAAGGAGGTTGGTAGGCAGACCACCGACACGACGGTCAGACGACATCGTGAGGGTTGCGGGTCAGAGATGGATCAGGTTAGCACAGGACCGTGAGGAATGGCGCAATAAAAGGAGGCCTATGCCCAGCAGTGGGTCGATGTGGGCTGATTATAGATAGATATAATTGATGGTAGGTACTCGCCATTTCAATGCAACACAAACAAATATACATACCTGTACGTAATACAGAGAATAGCGTAAAGAGGTTCAAAATTTCACTGATGCCGGTGAGTCGCCCATTAGCTCAGTTGGGTAGAGCGCTGACACGGATAGTCAGAGGTCGCGGGTTCGAATCCCGGCATGGGTGGAATTTTTAGCCTCTAAATAGGTTTTTTAAAATATACATAATCTTTGTTTACGACACTCCATCCAGTGTACGATATGGTGCGGTTGAAGTGATTCGTGGACAGACTGGGTCCTATACGATCAGAGATCTCTATCTTATGCCATTCCACCCCAAAAACTAGGACAGCAAAGAAACATACTGACACTAAGGCTGACATTCAGAGACGAAAACTAAGCAAAGACTGGTCTTACAAATGTCCAAATAACGTACATTTTGACGTTTCTGAGACCGGTCTTAGCTTCAGTTTTCGTCTCTGAATGTCAGCCTAATACTAAAATAGACGTTTGCTTAGCTAAGCATGTTCTTAGGCCAATGCTAAGAATTAGTCCGGGTTTCGCGACTTAGAGAGTGCCAAAGTACTGTCTATGATAGACAAATCGATTCTTAAGCAAGTGCTTTCGCTAAGACTCGTTCTTAGAAGCGACTATTTATCTCGCCCTCAGTCATCTCAAATTAATACTACCTACCTGTCAACAGTCTAGCTGTGAGCACGGCAATTTATTGTTCCCTCAAACGTCAGCAATTCGGAGAATTTTGTCGGGAACGTCTACAAAACGATGAAAAAAAGGCTAGTTGAACACTATCTTTCTAAGATGGCGTAAACGCAATAAACTAAAAGTAAAAATGCCTTACCTACTAAAATATTTAACTAGAAACTGGGTTAGGCACACGACGCTTATCCTGAAAAGGCATACAGATTAAGATGGTTTCCACTGCGAGCGAACACAGTGCATGCATGAATAGCTTGTACTGACCTTACCCTAGATCAGTTGTTCCTTTTAGTCGGGACGGATCATTTTATCAAATTTCTTGTCAGCGTCATCCAGTTGGTTTCGATATTGATATCAACCCTTGTATGTCCCCACTCCTGGGCACCGGTTTTTTCCTTCATCGCAGGAATCTTAGGCCATACTCCACCACGGGGGCCAAGTCCGGATGGTAGTCCGGTGGAGGATTGTAAGACAGTGGCGGGCCTTACTTACAGAAGTTATCAATCCCCCCATAAGGCCCCGTATACACACAAACACACCCTTACACACACACTATCCTACTGCGAAGACTGATCTGTTGCATATATCTATCGCTCGGAGTGGGCGATGCCCCTAGACAGCAGTCGATGATTCGTTCCAACAGAAGATAATCTGTTTCTAACGTTGTTTGCCTTCCACTCGAGCGATCGAGGAACTGTGATAATGATAAGCGAGAGTCTTATCTTCGTCAAGATAAATCGATGATTGTGCCTCGCGCTTGGCCAATCAGGTGCTCGCTGTAAAGATGACGGTCTTTTTTATAAAAACACGATTACTTAAAACGCTGATTAAAGGAAAGATAGTGAGATAGATAGAGAACACTTTATTGTACATAAGAAAGGAAATGGAATCGTCTGTGGTGGAGATTTAATAAGGAAACGACGTAAACATAGGTTAAATAACTGCCTCTAAGGACTGCTTTAGACAATTGTTCAGACTTGACGAAAATTATGACTTTGGTGAAAATGGTTTTGCCACCGACACGCTAAGAATAAGAAGAATTGGAGGCGTTAGTATTATGTATTGCTCCAGTCCATCCAGAGGTTGTCTGGAAAAAAATAACTTTTAGTGATAAGGCCGCCCTTTTAGATTAAGTAATACATATATACACACATAACCTCACGCCTGTATCCCAGAGGGGTAGGCAGATACCAGTGACTGCTAATTGCCACGATCCTGACAGATCACCTTCGCTTCATGAACGTTCACAAACTGGGTACTTTTTATCTTCCCCTTTATTAATACATCCCCTATTTGGTCGATGTATGTCCGCCCGGGACGTCCCTTACCAGCCCTTCCACTCACATAATTAATATCTGTGTACCTAATTTCCTTTTTAAAGCCTACACCATCTATAAAAAAACATGTCCCAGGCACTACAGCGTCGGAGTGGTCCCTTCACCCATCTAGTGTGAGTGAGGATACCACTGGACGCTGTATAAATCATCTCATTACGTAGATGCAAAAAGGCCAATCATCGTCACTTTCCTTTTTTATGTACAATAAAATGTTCTCTGTCTATCTACAGTCTATTTATTCTTACTTGTCCAATTTAGTAAACAAGATTCTAACCTTAAAATTGAGATTAGATGCCTAAACTAGACATTTTCTCGCAAATTCATGAACTATCATAAACTTTGTTTATAAAATTGGCAGCGTGTTATCTAAAAGAGTAGGTATTCCAAGTTACTTCATTTAGGTATGGAAATATGGCAGTTTTAGACTAAAAAGTTACAGTTTACGGGTAGAATCTTGTTTACTAAATTGGACCTGTAAGAATAAATAGACTATACTGCTTGGAGCCTTCTAACATGACTCTCGCTCAACACGTAACGGAAAAGGGAGTGACTATGCCCGGGACAGTCCCAAATCAGCGCCAGCTCATTTAATTCCTTTAAGCTTATCATCGTTATCGTTATCAACCCTTGTATGTCCCCACTGCTGGGGCACGGGTCTCTTCCTGCATCGCAGGAAGGTTAGGCCATACTCCACCACGGGGGCCAAGTCCGGGTTGGTGGAGGATTGTAAGACAGTGGCGGGCCTTACTGTCAGAAGTTATCAAGCCGCCCATAAGGCCTCCGACATGGCTTAACGACTACCATTACATGACAGCCGGCACCAACGGCTTAACGTGCCTTGCGAAGCACGGAAGCGCTCGGAAAAATGCCACTAGCGGTAGTCACGGAACGCTCACCCATCCCGTACCTGACCGCGCCTGTTGTTGCTTAACCAAGTGATTGATTCCAATCACTCGGTTCGCCTAGGCCACGAGCGCTTCATACAATATCTTAACTTTGTTTTAAGTTGTAATTTGATTAGGTAATAAATACTTTTTTTACCTTATCTTTTTCACGTAGCCTATATACGCCCAACTGCCGACTGAGACGACTGAGAGGGATCTCTGAGAGAAATTCTGTGGCCGAGATTGGGCTCAGTTACCACGAGTGCCCACCGCGGACTCGCAATTTCAAGCGCCGACGTAGCTAAACACCTCAGACACTGAGGTTTCCTCACGATGTTTTAGTTTACTTAGCGGGTGGTATTGCAACTATAACTTCACAAGTATACGTAGCTTAGAAAACATAGTCATTGGTATACGCCGGGATTCGACACCACGACCTCCTGAATGTGAAGCCCGCCGGCATTTTCACTTCATTTCAGAACCTACAATAAAAAAAACAGCACTAAACTCCGTAACTACTTCGTTAAGTCAGCGCACTTGAGAATATTCACAGCTTTTTTATAAGAAACCGAAAATCATTCAATTAGGAAAGGTACATCTTTGCAGCCCCTCAAAAAGTGAGGCTCAATCAATGCTTCGCCAAAAAAAAAACAATGCATCAACAAGCTGAGAAAAACATCTCACAAACCAACAAACAACCAGCCAATAGGAAGTCACTTCAGTATCATTCTACGAACTCGTCCAATGACTATAATATGAATGGAACAACGTGATCATTCAACGACGTCTAACGGTACTGGAGAGCTATTGGCTACTATCGGCTGGCTTAGCTTGACCCTTCTGTCTTACGGATAAATGAGTAAAGTCAGTGTGCCAGGGAGGTCACGAAGGCTGGTGGACGTGGAGGATGTATTCGAATTCAGATCTCGTATGCAATAGCTTCCTCGAAGCCATGCCATGTGGCTCGATGGTGTAGAAATTGTGGGATGAGGAATTTGACCTCCTTCGATTGGAGGTACTGGCCAGTAGGATTCGAAAGCCTTATAGCGATAGCGGATTTCGTAAATCGAAACACATAAAATACCCACTTTTTTCTTAGCTGTGCCACAGATAAATAGCAGAGGAAAAAAGTTTGTGCACAATCGCTGACCTTCATGGTGGCTACCTACCCATGAAGGTTCATGGTGAAACTTTCATCCTTTTGGTTGTCCGAAAATGTAGCGTTTTCATATAAGTATCTTCATTAAAAGCATAGCATCTCTGTTATGGCGCCTTCATTGTTATGTATTGGATGAATACCCTTTTTTGTGTGTGTGGGAATTAAGTTCATAGAGTCTAGAATTATATGGAAACCCTTTATAATAAGTACTTACGTCTTACAAGTGTCTTAACAATTTAAAGGCAATAAAAATTAAAATTACTATCTGAGTGACTATGAGCGTACCTGTGTGTGAGCGTACATTCAGATTGTATTGATTTGACGAAACTGACTCCTAATCTTGCATGTTTGCGTAACGTTCTGTTCAAGAAGCGTGGCTTGGCCAACGTCTTTATGAACGTCTTTCCAAGTCTTTTATGAAAAATGCATGTGGCCAGAATCAAGAAAGTGATAAGACATAGATATCGTCACCGACACCTGCCTATAAATATGTAAATAACAATTAAATAACACCCAAAATTGTCGTCATCTCACGGACGAAGAAAGGAAACGACAAAAAACCGTACTGAGCGAGGAAACGGCGGCCGTTGGCACCATACTCGGCGCACATACTGATTAGAGAGGCTGGCTGGCACCAGCGCGCCACACGTGGAGTTCGAAATTTGAATTTTACTCGGAGCTTTTGACCTTCTGGCCAGTCACATTGAAGAAATTCAGACGGAAAGCCTTTGCATTATACTCCTTACACTGATAATATAATTAAAAAAAGTAACACATTTCTTTTTCTTAACTTTTCTTCCGCCAAGTTACCGGATCTTCTTCTTATTGTGGCTGTACACGCTCGCCCTAAGGCCCGGGAGTTTATACCTAATTCGTTGCAGGTTTAACACAATCGGCACTATAAGATCGACCTGTGAAACTTGCAATGTATGATAAACTCTCTGGCGCTCAATGTGTATCCAGGGATAAACAAAATTAACTGAGTTGCTAGGGCTATTCATAAACATAATGTATAAATAGCCCTGCAAATATAGCAGTGTAGGACTATTTTGAACTTATTCACTGGATAGCGTTTACCCCTGGATACACAGATCTGACAAATAACGTTGGTGCAAACGGGGCCTAATATGAGATTTTATCCTCTGAATTTATTCTGGTTTTATTGTCTAAATCTGGCCATAGATCAAATATTTAAGCGGCGAATGAAAAAAATGATAGATCAGATATCAAAGGTGCATTGACGTAATTACAGTCCGTACCTACAGAACGGAGACAACGAATAAAAAAGCAGTAAAAACTGATTGATTTTGTTCAACTTGGGGTTTTCCTTTTTAGAAGGTTGGTTGACACGTCTTACTTGTGTGTATGACTCAAGCGCCGCCTCCTTCATATCGAAGAGAACCAACCAAAAGACGAGATTTCTGCTGAAATAAGCCAGCCAAGGACACTTTTTTAATTTTGTAAATAATCGTGTTTTAATATGTCTTTTATGTGTACTATAAAGCAAATCATTTATTACATCACATCACATCATCACACTATCGCAACTTATCACACTATATAATATTATAAAGACGAAAGTTTGTGAGTGTGTATGTTTGTTATTTCTTCACGTCTAAACGGCTGAAGCGATTTTAATAAAATTTGGATGGAGAGGAAAGTCTTCTTGACCTTCCTAAGTAGGTACATAACAATTATTGCCATTTATGGCTTCCATCAGACTCTCACACTACTCATTAAATCAAACACTACACACCACACATCATACACTACACACCTCACTCAATGCGTAAATCACACTTCATGTAAATCACACTCCACGCATCACACTCCATACATCACACGTCATGCATCACACACCACACTCATACGCTACACGTTACACTCTACTATAACACACCCTTATCTTTTTTACGTTTACGTTAATGTTTAATTATTCAATTTAAAAGTTTATATTTTTAACCTTTGTATTTTTGTGTAAATCTCGTGCGCCATGTAAAACCACAAGCTAATTCTTACGGCCGCCACTATACAGGCTATGCGCTTAGTGTGGAGACCACTGTTAAAATGCATAACTGTGTACCTATTTTATTAATAAAAACTATTCTTATTATTCTTATTAGTTAGCTGACACCCTGGATTAACACATAGACTACCTCTTACTGCGGGAAAATATCTTATTCCCATGGGAAAATCGATAAACCGCGGGTAACATCGCGTGGCACAGCTAGTTTTTATTAAAATAAAGTAAGCAAAGACTTTTTACTCAATATAAAGATTTCCATTTCTATTTAAATTAAGTAAATAAATGCAACCGTCGCACTCTGTGTTATTTCCATTTCTAAAACAGATATATTTGACCTAAAAATACAGACGGCGGCCTCACCTAAAAATACAGACACTAAAAGTGATCTCTTCCAGATCACCTTTGGATGGACTGGACTAATTATCTTGGTGAAGGAAGTAGATATTACAAACATACAAAATGCTAAATTCAAAGGTATATGAATACATGACTAAACAACAGTGTAAATATATTAATTATCAACAGATACATGCAAATAATTTACATTTAAAACAAAAGGTAAAACTTGAATGTAAACTTTCAAATGTGTTTCCTGAAAGAAACAAAGTAGGTAATGTTTAATGTTCCACCAATCCGGACTTGGTGGCCTTACCTTCCTCAGGGAGACCCGTCCCCTCGGTGGGGACATAAGTAATGGTTTGATGTTGATAATGATAATGTTGCTGTGGTTAGAAATATACTTTAGTCTATAGATTAAAGCCTTTTCAAGGAAACTATAGCAGGTCTCAATGTTTATTAAAACCCATTTCCTGTTTCCCTTTCCAACTTTAAAATGTTACTTGGATATAGAGAAATCTGTAGTGGCAGTGCTGCGGGAGACTGCTGGTTTTTCGTCCATCCTAGACTTCATCTTCACCCTCGGGCTAAATAGAGGCTTACACGTTTAGGCTTACAAGTTTACACAATAAGACATGGGATTTTCTAAGTTTAAGACGAGCACTACACAATAATAAAAACTGTTTTTATAAGGATTTTACTCGTTTTTTTTACATTTTTTTTCAATTTTCCGACGTTTCGGCACTTTTCCAGGTGCCGTGGTCTTGGAAGACTTCCGAGACCTAAATAAACGAGTAAAATCCGTATTTAAACGGTTTTTATTAGACATGGGATTACTCAAGAGTAAGCTAATATCTTATAAAAAAAAATGAAATGAAGTGAAAAAACTTTATTGTAAAACAGGGTGCTGTGTGGTGTCGGCCTAGAGAATAGCACCAACCCAATTCTTCCCGCGGGTGTCGTAAAAGGCGACTAAAGGACACAAACCGGGGGGTGGGCAGCAGCGTCCCCTGCAGTGCAGTTCCACCGAACTGCGATCCCAACCCGCATGCCCATCGTGGGGATTATGGGCATTACCCCCTATGATGTCACAACGTGGCGCTCTTTAGGGGAGGGCTGTGTCCAGCAGTGGACTAGTATAGCCTGACGACGACGACGTAAAACAGGGTAAAAAAGGAAATAAGTAAGATTTTCTAAACTAACTAAACTGCAAATGAAGTTCGATCCGGACAAAGAAAGGACTCTTGCCCCTATGCGTCAAGCCGATACCTATGTGACTCAATGACTCAACTTTATCTCATTGTGCCTGCGTGCAGTCGTGTAACGCGACGTGTATATAGGTCCATCGTCAAAAAGACATATACACTACAGAAGTTCAACAAATTATTACCTTCAGACTAAGTGAAATCGATGTTAGTGATATTTAAGTCAGCATAGCACTGGGGATATCCTGCGCTAGGGTATAAAATAGTAACATGAGATTGAGGACATGAGATTGTGTAAAAGTCTAATTAAATAAAGATATAAATAATAATATTGGCCTTTTTGCATCTACTAAATGAGATGATTTATATCGCGTTCAGTGGTATCATCACTCACACTAGATGCGTGAAGGGATCACTCCGACGCTGTAGTGCCTGGGGCATGGTTTTATGGATGGTGTAGGCTTGCCCTGCTGGGCAACCTATACCATCCTGACAGCTTAGTCGGCCTAGCCCACAGGAAAGACTAGTCAATACGTGCGGAGCCAACCAAGCCGCGGGTTTCCTCACGATGTTTTCCTTCACCGTTAGCGTGTGGTATTGCGACTAAAAATTCGCAAATGTACGTAACTTTGAAATTAAACAAAGTCATTGGTACATGCCCGCACTCGGGATCGAACCTGGGGCTCTCGCTTGCCAGTCCGTGGTTCTAACCACTGAGTTACCACCGCTTACTACATACATATAGTTATGTATTAAACGGGTCTAATCGCGATTATGTATTAGGCCAAACGTAGGGAATTAAGGTAATTACGTATATTAGGTAATACGTAATTACCTTAATTCCCGACGTTTGGCCTAATACGTAATCGCGATTTCACCAATTTGATATATAATCGAACCTGAGGCTCTCGCTTGCTAGTCCATGGTTCTACCCACTGAGCCACCACCGCTTACATAAATAGAATACATTAAATAAAAAAGATAAATAAAATAGAATAGAATTAATAAAAAAATGATACTTTCTGTTAATTTGTGCCTCATTTACGAGGTTTTTGGCTGTATTTTATTTGGCTTCTAATATCTGGTTGCAAGTAATTTGATCGCGCACGAATTATGAATAAAGAGGTAATGTAGAGCAAAAATTTATTTAAATTCCTATTCAACTGTATTATTTTTACGTAAGTATGAATTTCATCTTAGGTAATCTAGCTATAGTTGCAAATATTGAAAAATTACTTAGCAGATTACGAAGAAACCGCAGGCTGATACTACGTTGACCTTCTGTAAGTCTATATTGTATCAACAACCACAGATTCGATTAGTATTCCGCGTGGTGAGTCCGATCTCTCGGTAAGAGGAATCCTGGCATTGTCTCAACGCATTCAGAGAGCCGCACGCCGCATATGAAGCTCTATGTATAGTTTAACTAACTGGTGAAATCGCAATTGTTTCTTAGGCAAACCCAATTTCCGATGATTCGGTTTTCCCGATGATTCTCTGAAGAGACTAAGCTTGGAGTTTTTTTTCCGATTTTTCTTCCAAAATGATCTAGATTTCCAAATGGGCACCTATTTTATTTGTAACGTTCAATAAGTTACAGTTTCTTTGTCATTTTGAATAAAATACTTTGATTTAATTCAGTCAGTCAGAGGCCTTAGGCCGGCTTGAAAACTTCTGACAGTAAAACCAGCCACTAGTCTTTCAAGCCTCCACCTATCAGGACTTGGCCCTTGTGGTGGATTATGGCCTATACCTTCCTCAGGGAAGAGACCCGTGCCCCTCGGTGGGGACATAATGGGTTGATGATGATGATGATGATGATTTGATTCGGATGATCCAAGACAAACAATTCGATGACAAAAAGCAAAACCGCATAAAAATTAACTATTGTGAGAGAGTATTATGGTCGGCGCCCGTCAATTTAATTGTCCTGTACGTGATTAGGTATGCATGTCGGATGACAGACATTCAATATAGAAAAGATAAAAGTGAAAGTTACGACCCTTTCTAAGACTTTGAATTTGGATTCACAAGTCACAATTCAGTAATATAACTAATATATTTTTATGCCTCCCATAATGAAAGTAGATATATAGATACGAGTAGATAGAATATTCCATAGGTATTGCGGACAGATTACAGCGTCAGAATTTATATAAAAATAATAGTACAAACTAATATTCAAAATAAAAATATTGTAATATTTTAGCTCAAAATCACGCTGTACTGTCTTTAATGGTATGTCTTCCCTTGCTTTAACTCTTCAATGATTTAAAGCAAGGGCTTAAATCAAGGCATTGGTGGTGACCTAAAAGGGATTGATGCTGCGACTAGCTGCGTCTATCAAATTTTTCAACCTGGAATTGCTCACCCTAAAGACAAACTATGGCCAAGATCAACAGATAGACCAGAACTTAGATAATGACTCAACAGCTTTCTATGTACAGTCATTAGCTTTTAGAATATACCTCGGGCTCTAGAGTAGGCTTCGGTTTTTGCCGAAAACACACGAGTGTAATACTACTTCCTGCTCTGTAAAAAACTTTTCTTCACTATTTTGAAAAGTTATGTAAAGTCAAGTGTCATATTAGTTCCGATATTTCTATTACACGAATATATCCGATTCTATCCGATAGTAGCCGAGGTACCTTTACTGTAGAAGCTAACAGTAACTAATTGACTGCCTCGTTGGACTAGCGGTATCACGTCTGATTACCAAGCCGGAGGTAGTGGGTTTGATTCCTACTGGGGGCCGTCGTATTTTTGTACAAATGGTGTATTTCTATGACTGTCATGTTCTTGTCTGGTTACCATAGCACAGGGTATCCTAATTTAGGACCAGGTCAGGTGATTTTGTCGTGTGGAAGTATTTACACCTATTAATTGCCTTATCAAGCAATAAATAAGAATACGAATATTTATTGTGAGCATAGACATGGGTTACACATTTAGCAGTTGCTATTTAAAATAATTAGCAGAACAGTTGGAATTAAAAAAATTAGCAGAACAGTTGCTATTTAAAATAGATTCACCAAATCTTACCTTAACAGGTGTACTCAAGGATGGATGAATATCCATCCTTTACATATTTTTACATGTATGATGGAAACAGTAACAAATCAGAACTGTAATATGTAGGTAATATTTTTTAAATAAAATCCTTAACTGTATGAGACTAAATGACGTTGATGACTAAATGATAAATTACGTTGTCACTTCACATGTCATCCTTGTCCTTGCGTTTACCGCATGCCTACAGCTCAATAGGTTCGCAATTTTTGCATCGATACATCTTGCCCTTTCCTACTCTATCTAGTAGAGCAAGAGCGAGATGAAATGACTATTCTCGAGCTCGGGTGATAAAGGCCTTACAGATGATGTCATTCGCGTCTTACATATAACAATTCTTAATTAACTCGTTCATTCTTTCTTTATTTAATTACGGAACAAATAGTATGTTGTGATATATTTAAGTTCACCCCGAATGGAGCACTGTGCCCCGAGATACAATTTAATTTAGTTTGGGGTCCAGAGTTACTTGATATATTGTTAAGTTTTGTTCTGCTCATTAAATACTTTTTGATATCATGTGATTTGAACATACATATGACGGACAAGGTGTTACTCAATCGGGGAATTACCCATTACACATCGGGATGCGCTCAGTCGACAGATCCAATTCTAGGCCCCTGTTGAAAAAAATAAGTCACGCGACACGTCCTAAGCGGTAAGCCGCGGAATTAGTCAAAATCAGCCGAGTGGGAGGGGTCTCTTCTGTAATAAGAAAAGCATACGCAATTTTTAAATGTATTGCTGGATTTTAAAATCTTATTCAAATTATACTATTTTTATTTTTAATGCACTAACCCTGTACGTAATACAGAGAATAGTGTAAAGAGGTTCGAAATTTCACTGATGCCGATGAGTCGCCCATTGGCTCAGTTGGGAAGAGCGCTGGCACGGATAGCCAGAGGTTGCGGGTTCGAATCCGGCATGGGTGGAATTTTCTGCCTCTAAATAGGCTTTAAAAATCTTATTTAAAGATATATTATAAATAACATAACATAACATTTACATACAAGCACATACATTGCTTCTGGCCCTACACTAGGATACCCTGTGTCGTGGGAACCAGGAACAACGACATCACAAACATGTAAACATCCAAGACCTGGGCTTTTTTTTGTTCCCAGCCGGGATTCGAACCCGGGACCTCTTGCATGGTTTTTTTTTTTTTTAAATTTTAACTGTTTATTTCATAGAAAAAAAGTATACAAAAGTTTTCTTGTTCTGGAGGCTAAAAATCTTTCATACAAGATTATAATGCTTCCAGAGGTTGCTCTATATCAGAAAATAAATTTTACAAAGCAAAGCAAAGTAAAAGTGTTGAAAGTGCCAAGGAACATTATACAAACAAGTGATTATATTAAAGTATATTATGTTCTATATATGTAGTGAGGTATTAATATTTTGGTGGTATTATTAATGGTAGGCAGACACGCTACCGCTACGCCACAGAGGTTGTCAAAATAAATAAATAATCATGGACATATTACACAGATCTCGTTAGCCCTATACTAAGTACAACTAAATGACGTGTTACAGGTGCCTCGACGGTAGATTTGGTACAATAAATACATAGGTAGATAACATCCAAGACCCGAGACAGACTAGAAAAGTTCGTTTTCTAGTTTGACCAAGCCGGGGATCGATCCCGAGTCCCTCGGTTTTACAGTCAGCGTGGCAAACCACTGCGCCACCGAGGCCGTCATCTTATCTTGACTGCTTCGTTGGTCTAGCCGTTAGGCGCTTAGCTACCAAGACAGAGGTCGTGGGTTCGATTCCTACTGGGGTCGCCGTACATTTGTACAAGTGGCCTCATTCTGGGTGTATTTTCATGTTTGCGACGTTCTTGCCTGGTTGCCATAGCACGGCATATTCTAGTTTGCGACCAGATCAAGTGATTGAACTGTTTGGAAGGTTTTTTTTATACTTTCTTACACACGAAACATTAAAAAGGACATTACATAAGAAATAACAAGTACAAAGGCAAGGAACTTATTATTATTATATATCAAATTGGTGAAATCGCGATTACGTATTAGGCCAAACGTCGGGAATTAAGGTAATTACGTATTACCTAATATACGTAATTACCTTAATTCCCTACGTTTGGCCTAATACATAATCGCGATTAGACCCGTTTAATACATAACTATATGTATGACTATATGTATGTAATAAGCGGTGGTAGCTCAGTGGGTAGAACCATGGACTGGCAAGCGAGAGCCCCAGGTTCGATCCCGAGTGCGGGCATGTACCAATGACTATGTTTAATTTCAAAGTTACGTACATTTGCGAATTGGTAGTCGCAATACCACACGCTAACGGTGAAGGAAAACATCGTGAGGAAACCCGCGGCTTGGTTGGCTCCGCACGTATTGACTAGTCCTTCCTGTGGGCTAGGCCGACTAAGCAGTCAGGATGGTATAGGTGCTGGGCAAGCCTACACCATCTATAAAAAAAAAACCATGTCCCAGGCACTACAGCGTCGGAGTGGTCCCTTCACCCATCTAATGTGAGTGAGGATACCACTGGACGCTGTATAAATCATCTCATTAAGTAGATGCAAAAAGGCCAATGTTTTTTTTTATATGTATGAGCATCATCATCATCAAGGGCCTTTGCATCTATTACAGATGATTTATGCAGCAATCCTGGATTTTAGACATTTTTTCTGGTGGCTGTAAAGCCCTATGCGAGAGTGAATGCCACGTCCGCACATCTGGCATGTGTAGGGGGCGGAAGATCCCGGTTGGTCGGGATTTAGGGCACGAGCATGTCTCTTCGCTCGCTTATCGGCAAGTTGCTCAAACCATGCCCCATCATGCGAGGTGCATCCTTCGGAGATAAGCTTTCTCCACTCGTCACGGTCCTCCGCGAGCTTCTCCTATTGACTGCTGGAGATGCCAAATGCAGTCATATCGCGTTTAACACAATCTTTAAAGCGAAGATTTGGTCTTCCAATTCGTCTTTTTGCATGCGCGACTTCTCCGAGAAGGGCCCGCCTGGGCAATCGAGCGTGGTCCATGCGATGCACATGCCCCAGCCACCGCAGTCGTCTCTGTTTGAGCATGGCGGTTATGCTGGGCAGCTGTGCTTTCGCGAGAACTGTCTCGTTTGTGACGCGGTCCCTCCACGTGATGCCTTGAATGCTTCGAAGACAGCGCAGGTGGAATGCATTTAGTCGTCGTTCCTGCTTGGTGTACGACGTCCAGGTTTCAGCTCCATAAAAGAGGGTACTCAGAACACATGCCTGGTAGACAAGTGATTTGGTCCTTAATGTAAGGTACTTGTTGTCCCATACTCTTGTAGTGAGTTTCCCGAACGTCGTTGCCGCTTTGCCGATACGGGTGTTGACCTCCACTTCGAGTGATAGGTTGTTCGACATGTGCGACCCCAAATAACAGAACTTGTCGATGACTTCCAGTGGTGTGCCACCCAGTCGAATGACTGGGTCGTCAGCACATCCCTGAGCCATTACAACTGTCTTCTTAGCATTAATTGACATCGAGAAAAGTGCACATGCATTGGCGTATTTGTCCATAAGGACTTGAAGCTCATCCCGGGAGGAAGCGACAAACGCAGCATCGTCAGCAAACATGAGGCTATCGATAAACAAGTCCTCACGGTAGCGTTTGGACTTCAGCAGTGAGATGTTAAAAAGTTTGCCGTCGTTTCGCGTATGTAGGTGTATACCCTGCTCGGAATCGCCAAAAGCCACTTTTATAAGAAGCGAGAAGAAGATTCCAAACAGAGTAGGCGCTAGTACGCAGCCTTGACGAACATCGCGCTTTACGTCGAAGAGAGCAGACGTCTTTCCGTCGTAAACGACGGCACCCTGCATGTCGTCGTGGAAGGCTCCGATTATTTTCAAGAGTTTTGGCGGACATCCGATCCTCTCAAGTACAGTGTACAGCCCCCCCCTGCTCACTGTATCGAAGGCCTTGTTCAGATCCACGAAGGCAATGAGCAAGGGGGTGTTCTGTTCTCTGCACTTTTCCTGTACTTGACGGAGTGTGAAAATCATGTCGACCGTTGACCTCTGGGCCCGAAAGCCGCATTGTGCCTCAGGATACACTCGCTCGGCTAGTTTCTGGAGTTTAGCCAACGTAGCACGAGCGAATGCTTTGCCGACGATGCTTAGTAGTGAGATTCCGCGGTGACAGTTTTTATTTATTTATTTATTTATTTATTTTATTTATTTATTCATAAGAAATAGGCATACATGATAAGGTACTTATTCTACTTAAACTAGTGGTTCAATTTATTATGATCTTTTTGTACTTACGATGGCAACTGTACTAGTTCTTTATTAGAACTGTATTACAGTCACCAACGCCACTTCCCGAAATGGTATTGTAAGTTCTAGAGTACCTAAATAGATAAGACCAGAATTTTTAATATGGGACATAATAATTACGATTATTTATATTACTTCAATTAAAGACGTTAATAGACTTATGATTAAAAAATAAGGAGGGATATGGTGTGTGTAAGTGAGAGTATTAGTATGTATGTATGTATGTATGTATGTATGTATGTATGTATGTATGTATGTATGTATGTATGTATGTATGTATGTATGTATGTATGTATGTATGTATGTATGTATGTATGTATGTATGTATGTATGTATGTATGTATGTATGTATGTATGTATGTATGTATGTATGTATGTGTTTTTGTGTGAGTGTGTGTGTGTATGTATGTGATGTGAATTGTTGTTGTTATTTACCTCTATTTTAAAGATGCATTTCATGAAATTGCCAATACTCGTCGTGTCTGGATCGGATCATTTGGTGATGGTTATAAGTTTTTCAGTTTCTGTATAGCTTAAGTTTAGTAGCCAGGCTTGAACAATCACTTTACATTTTCTTGTAGTAAGAGGATAGATAAGCTTTTCTTTATTTACTATGTTGTACAGACGAGGACTTATTACGATATTATGCCTGCTTGCAAAAACAGTTCTATGTACGATGGTATTGCATACAAGATCACTTCGTCTTTTTATTTCGTAGATATTTGGATTAAAAAAAAGCGTGGCGTGTTTTCTCAGCACAGTTTGTAGAACAAAAAGTTGGCGTACTGTCAGAACTTGAACGTTCTGGTATAATAAAGTGGTAGGATATCTGAAGGGTCTTTTGGTAAGAACTTTAAGGACAGCTCTTTGAGCTTTTTCCAAACGTAAGAGATATGTGGTGAAAGTACCTCCCCAAACTGTTATACAGTAGCTAATAATAGACTGCGCCAATGCAAAATAGACAGTTTTCAGGGTATGGAAAGAAGCAACTGACCTTAGCTGCTTAAATACATAGCATAGTTTCCTAACGCGTGTTACAAGTGTATCTAGATGCTTGTTCCAGGTCAGTGTATTGTCTATTTGCACACCAAGGTACCTCAGGTGATCAGTTCTGGTTAGTTGGAGACAAGAGCACTTTGAAACCCCCGAGCAGGTGTGGGCTCTTATTGTGATATTTTTCGGTTGGGATACTTTTTGGATAGTGAATGTAATAAATTTTGATTTAGGTATGTTAAGCGTGAGGAGATTGTGTGAGAACCAAGTCATTGTCTGTTCTAGGGCCACTTCTGCACTGTATTGTACCTCCTCCCAGCTCCTGCCATCCACTAGTAATACTGTATCGTCAGCATATGTGATGATTTTGCAATTTGGGAGTGTCAGTCGACAAAGATCATTTATGTATAGGAGAAAAAGTGTTGGGCCAAGAACACTGCCCTGTGGGACGCCAAACGAAATCGCTTGCTCGTTACTGATAGAATCTTCAATTTTGACACATTGTGTCCGATTTGTAAGATAGTCTCTGAAGATATCTAGTGCGGTTCCTCTAATCCCAGCAAGTTCTAGCTTATGCAGTTACAGTCACCGCGGTCGCCTTTACCTTTGTAAAGGGTCACTATATTTGCATCGCGCATATCCTGAGGCACTTCGCCTCGTTCCCAGCAGTAGACAAGATGGTTGTGTAGTACAGGGAGAATGCACTTTAGTTTGATAACTTCAGTGTGTGTGTCATCTTTGCCAGGGCTCTTACCACGTTTCAGCTGCTTTATAGCCTCGTGGAGCTCTGACACTGTGGGTGGAGCATCCAACTCGTGCCAGGTGACCAGTTTGGGTATACATTCAACAGCCTCTGGCTGGATATCGACTGGATATGAGTAGAGGCTGGTGTAGTGTTCCACCCAACGCAGCATCTGGCGGCTGCCGTCAGTGATCACGGTGCCATCGATCTCTTTTAGAGGTGCTGTCTTCTTTGGCATCGGTCCAAGAGCTCTTTTAATGCCTGAGTATACACCGCGAATGTTGCCCGAGCTTGCGCATGCTTGTATCCCTCGACAAAGTTCAGTCCAGTAAGCGTTGGCGTAGTACCGGGTGTTGCGCTGTAGGTCGGCTTTGGCTTTGTCAAGGGTTTGGCGTGTCTCTTCGCTGGGATTGATACGGTGATTGTAAGCAGCTGTACGCTTAGAGTCGAGCAAGGGTTGGAGATGCTTGCGATTTTCCTCAAACCAGTCCTGTGACTTGGGCATCTCATAGCCGAAGGCTTGACCTGCTGTCTCAGTAAGTAACCGCTTTATACGCTCCCACTCTTCCTGAGTCGACGCATTTCTGTCCCAGGTAGCAACTTCAGCGCTGACCATGTCAGAGAAGACCTCTCCTTCTTCAATATTGCCAACCGCTTGGAGATCGATCTTTTTCTTTCTGGCTGGCCTGGAAGAATGGATCTTCTTAGCGACTAGCCGCACATTAGTCGCCACCAGGGAATGGTCGGTGTCGCATTCGGCGCTGTGAAATGTGCGCGTGTGAAGTGTCTCTCCAAGATATTTCTTTTTTGTCAGGGCTAGATCCAGCTGGTGCCAATGGCCAGAACGAGGGTGCCTCCAGGAAACTTTTCGCATTTGTTTGCCTTTGAAGA
Organism: Yponomeuta sedellus; assembly: GCA_934045075.1. Taxonomy (NCBI): domain Eukaryota; kingdom Metazoa; phylum Arthropoda; class Insecta; order Lepidoptera; family Yponomeutidae; genus Yponomeuta; species Yponomeuta sedellus. The sequence continues at coordinate 9,308,827 of OW203744.1, read as the reverse complement.
AGGAGTTTGTAACGCACAGCTGATGGTTGGAGCAAAACTCTAACAGCCGTTGGCCATTTTCGTTCAGCTTCCCCACACCATGGTTACCAAAGCAATCGGGCCAAGAAGATGTGTCTTGGCCTACGCGTGCGTTGAACGCGGATAATCACGCGTGCGATGAGCATCGCGTGTCATTAAACCATACTTATATAATTCAATTTACATAATTATCTACATACATACCTAACCTCACTCCTGTATCCCAGAGGGGTAGGCAGAGACCGGGGACTGCCATTTGACACATTCACATTATCTACTGATAGAAATAAGCGTCCTCAAGGCTCGCCATTTCTAGTTTTCTATCCTAGACGGTTTATCATTCAGTCGCCACCGGTAATCTAGGTCGGTACTACAGTTCTTTGATTATTTGTCATTGGATATAAGGCGTAATGTGTACCACACATAGAGATGCAAATAGAAAAAAACTATTTGTTTTTTTTTTTCAAAACTTTGAAAAAAAAAACATGAAAAAAACATGGCACTGCTGTTTTTTTTTCTAAATTTGTTTTTTTTTAGAAAAGTTGTTATTCATTAAATGATGGAATAAAACATAAAATTTTATCGTTTTTCATAAACAAAACACCACCCACACGACGAAGTCTCGAGCAAAATTACCAAGCAATAGTAGTCAATATTCTAATAACCATACTCTACCGGAGACACTCGAACGATGTCTCTCGAAGTCTCGACTATCCGAGCATGTTCGGTTACTTTCACGCGCAATTTATTGGTACTACTGATTACAGTGGAGGAAAGTAGACCTTGACTTCAAGATGTCATACAACAAACATGGAAAATGATATAAAACCTTACTTCCTCTAGCCTAGCTAGCTGTGCGTTCAAAATCTTGGATAATGGAACGTAACAGAGAGAGTAATCTTCAAATATGACTTCTATATTCCTACAAATAAAGAGCTTAGTATTGTCCTTGATCACTTTGACCTCTTCTTTAGGTCGTTCATACCATTGGTCAGAGTCAGATTTATATCTAAGAGTGGCGAGAAGACACTATAAAAAAAACGTCCCCCTGAAAAAAACTTACTTTAATTTATACTTTATTGTACACGAAAAACACAAAAAAGAAATTCAATAAAAGAAAATACATGTAAAAAGGCGAGCTTATCTCTGCAAGAGATTTCTTCCAGCAAACCGTTTTTTTTTCACGTTTTTTTTCAAGGTTTTTTTTCACTTCAGAAAAAAAACCGTTTTTTACATCACTAACCACACATAGTGGGTACAGCATTTCAGTGGATATCTATTACGTGAAAGTGATATTGAGCCGCTACCGCTAGTGGCATTTTTCCGAGCGGTTCCGTGCTTCGCAAGGCAAGCTAAGCCGTTGGTGCCGGCTGTCATATAATGGCAGTCGTTAAGCCATGTCAGAGGCCTTATGGGCGGCTTGATAACTTCTAACAGTAAGGCCCGCCACTGTCTTACAATCCTCCACCAACCCGGACTTGGCCCCCGTGGTGGAGTACGGCCTAACCTGCCTGCGATGCAGGAAGAGACCCGTGCCCCAGCAGTGGGCACATACAAGGGTAGATAACATCATAATTGTACAACAAAGCCAAGTAAATATTTCGTTTTTGCACTCAGATGAATACGTGAATACGCCACAAAATCGAGGCGCTGGGCCCCGTTTTTCTTTATTATCACGATGATCTAAGCGCACATCTTCAAAATGTAACCCACGCGAGTGTCCAAAGGAAATGTATTCAAATAAGGAGTGTTACTCTCAGTGCGTTCACATCAAATCTTCAGGCTGTGATGAATATTAAATACCTTCGCACCAGCTTACTTTTACCGTCTTTTCCACCTCTACGCCTAAGGACGTAAACTTGATATTTCTTTGGCCAATGACAAGGGTAACTTGGTAAATCTGAGAACGTTTGTGCATTCTGATCGGCAGACTCCGAACCAAACGGTTGACCATGCACCGGACTGGAATAAGTATAATTTAATTTGAGTTACATACACCAAAATACTCAGAAGCCTGCAAGAGTTTTAGTTGGAATACTACTTACAAAGGTGGCACTCGGTCCTCTACCAGTATATTTTGTAGATAGAATATTCTTTATTGTACACAGAAATTACAGTAACAAAAATTATATAAAAATATAGTACAATTGGCGGCCTTATTATAATCGTATTATTAAATTCCTATTAAATATTAGACATACAGAAGCGCTCGTGGCCTAGTTGAAGCACTTGTGGCCTAGTCGAATCGGGTGATTGTAATCGATTACTTGAGTTAAACAACATCAGGCGCGGCCAGTTGCAAGATGGGCGACCGTCCCGTGACTACCGCTAGTAGCATTTTTCCGAGCGCTTCCGTGCTTCGCAAGGCAGGTTAAGCCGTTGGTGCTGACTGTCATGTAATTACAGTCGTTAAGCCATGTCAGAGGCCTTATGGGCGGCTTGATAACTTATGACAGTAAGGCCCGCCACTCTCTTACAATCCTCCACCAACCCAGACTTGGTCTCCATGGTGGAGTATTGCCTAACCTTCCTGCGATGCAGGAAGAGACCCGTGCCCCAGCAGTGGGGACATACAAAAGGTTGACAAAGTCAGAGAAAAATAATACAAAATTTATATTAAAAAAAAGTCAATCAAATAAACCGCCCCGAGACATATCCGACCCAAAGGTACCCATGGCACTGGCAACATTACCGCGCTGCACAGCGAGGGATATCCTTTGCATCAAAAATGCCCCTGAGCGGTAGTCAAAGCCACGATTCCTGGGACGACGCCCTACCTCCTTAACAAAAGCAAAAGGTTGATATGAAGTCATATTAGAGTCTTAGTGTCTTCGTAGCAAGTAAACGATGCGCGTTCAAAGGACGCAGACGCCGATGAATCAACCCCTGCCACGGCGAATCTAGTAGTTCTAGTATCAAAATACACGTCAGTATCGATGGCTGCGAATGGCATTCCGGCGTCGTGTTCGGCGCTGTTCATTGATAACGCGAGATCGTACAATGAGCCATTATTGTGCTACCGAGAACGTAATGTTTACTGAGAGTATACGGATGGACGCACGGTGGCTTCCGTCGAGATGTCTAGAACCGGCCTTTGCATGTAGCAAGGAATAGACAAGCAATTTATGATTCAAGTATAGGGCCTATTTACTTTCTATGTCCTTATCAGTCTGAATGGACTCATTGTCATTAGCCCACCTACACCACTTTTCGGGTATGCAGCGTGGAGAATTTCTTCTTAGCGTGTTATTGTGATTGTTAAGCCAACGTGGTGAAAAGATTTGCCAATCTGCGTCGCTGATTGTTGTCTGGTCTGTGCCAGACATACAGGCTTATTGAGTACGCGGGGAGGCACCTTTCTTGCACCCGTGGTTTCGTGGAGATCTGCACGCTGCATACCCAACATCCTTTAGGTCTTTTGCACTTCATGACATTTTTTTGGCTTTTATTTCGGTCTTTCGCCACCTGCATCCATGGAATGAATACAAGGTACCTACTACGACTATTACATAAAATAAGACGGATAAAGAATAAAACAGGACTGTACAAATAAAGTGCTTTTTTATTTGAGATCGTTTTTGAGTGTCCATTTTAAGATGCTGTTCGAAACAAAACAGCGACTTATGAGCGCTCTCAAGAGCGGTCTCAGAGATAATGTTTTATCAACACGAAAATAACCTACTTAATGCCATTACCTTTACTAAAAAACAACTTAGAAGCTTAATTATAAACGTAACACTGCAGGGCATAAGCAAAACGCGACATACAGCTCCCAGGCTTACCCACGATGTATTTCTTTACAGTTGCACAATACATGTTCATATAACTAGGTACAGTATATCCCTCGTAACAATGTGGAAGCGGATCGGCAGCCTCACATTCGGGAGGTCGTGGATTCGAATATCGGCATGTACCAATGTCTTTGTTTTCTAAGTTACGTACATTTGTGAAGTTATAGTAAGAAATACCACTCGCTGACAGTGAAGGAGAAGATCTAGGAACTTGAATTTCTGAGGTGTTCACATACTCAGAGCCTGGAATTACCCTGCGGTGGGCACGCGGGTTAAATAAGCTCAAATAATCTCTCTCAGCGAGAAGGTCTGTGCACTGTAATTAAACGTACATAGGCTTAATCAAAAATATAGCCCTCGTAGTAAGCTACAGAGCTTACACGTATCTCTTCTGTTACGTATTTTTTATAAAATATGATTGTTACTTTTAAATGATTAACTGATTCATACACGCTCTTTGTTAGTACCATTATGAGTACTCAACGTTCGAATCTCCCAATCAAATATTGACTTCAATATGATCGATCTTTTATCTGTTATCGTCGTCTACTTTTGGATAACGAGCTCCATATAGGTTGCGATAACAGCACTTTGAATTCTTTAAAATAATCACCTTTTCCGAGATGGTGATAAGCAACTAAATAAATACCTCAGTTCCTGTTTTTTTAAAGGTTCTGTCTATATAGCCGATGAACGATACCCAATGTTTGACATAAGCTTCTTCACCATCATACCATCCTCACCTCAGATCATAGAAAGATCTGAGATCCTCACCAATTCAAATCATTACTTTTTCTACTACATGACTATGACTGCTGGCAATCTGCTGTTCATTATCGTTTCTTGGGCAGTAAGTATACGACCGCATATCAACCTTAGGATTTTAGACCATTTTTATTGACTGTATTTGGGTTCTTGGATATCTCATTAACTCATCACTAGTGACAATCTGTGTGTCTTTCGTTTAAATTGGACAGTGAGTATATGAACGTATATCAACCCATAGATTTTGGACAATTTTATCGCAAAAGCGAAGAATTGACTTCAGATCATGGTCGGCATGCTCTTGATAACACCCACCCAACGCTGCGAATCCCGAAGTAAAGTGGAAAAGCTGCGGTAATCATTTCAGAAATTCTCAAGTAAATGTTTGAAGACATGAAATTTAAATTCCACGAGAACAAAAACAGCTCACAACGAACGGAAACACACCGAGACAAAGAAGATAAAAGCGAACCAGTTTATTCAATCGACTTTAATGGCGAAGACGGTTTCGCATAAATATGACCCTCAAGATGTTAAAGGGGAGTCATTAAGGTGTTTTTTCCTCCCGTCTCGCGCGACCATGTTCAGCCTGGCCACTGGCCCGTAAAGACACGGGGGACATGTATCCTGCCCTCTCCTAATGAAATAAATTACCACAAGCGCGCCTCCAAACCGACCTACCTCCACCTCCGTGATCAATAGCACTAACGACCTTATTGATGGCGTTTGAAATTCGAATTTGGAGTAAGGAGACGAGAGATAACATAACCTTTACGTAGACGAGCTTGGTCTTACTCACACGCGTGTTGTCTGGCAAAGTGAAAACGATCTGGTGACCCTCGGATTCATACGATTTGTTTGTTGAAAACGCGACCACTATCCTGGTTTCCAGGAGATTAGGTACTTATGTACAGGGTTTTACGCGTGAGAATGGCCGTAGCACCACAAAATAAACACTCCTACAGAAGAACAAAAAACAGCGTTAACAGTCAGTAGCAATAACAAAAGAGGCTGGGGTTAACACGGCTCAATGAAGATCATACAAACATTATGACGCCTAAGAATTTGAATTTTGTATTCATCTTTGTATTAATGCCTAAACAGGCAGTCACCAAAAGCCCTTAGAAAACTGTTGTTATAGCTGAGACTCAAATAGCCTGAGAAAAAATATAAATAAATAAATAAGGAAATATTCATGGACATATTCCTGGCATATAATGTTTACAATAGAAGTTTGATTTTTTAACGCACCCATGACGGGCGGAACTAGTTGTCGTCGGTCAGATGAGCTAAAAATAGCCCTCTTGTTTCTTGTTTGTTAAACGTGTGATTTTCCAAAATTGTGTGGCAATTAGATTGCCGGGCTTATATCTTCGCGTGAAGTCCAAGATAAGTTCAGGGACGGATCCCAGTGTTGACAGTGTTTTGTTGTCGGGCGACGTACGCCTGAAATAGTGCATTTTTTTTGGTGAAAACGTGGTGCCGTGAAGGTGCATTGTAGGTAGCTTTCTGGGGAAAAAGCTCTTGGGATAGACGGGGAAGTCTAGGGATCCCCAGCCTTTCCAGTGCACCCATCCCGAACGGCGCCGGCTGCCAAATCGAGAGGCGTCGACGAAGACAGACTTTGTAAGTGCCTTGTTTTCTTATTAGTTTTTAAGTATTAGTATTTAGGTGGGTCCTATACCCAACATATAAGGTTTCTTTTCTTTCTGCATGATTCCGAAAAGTAATTTTAGTAGGTAATCGTAACATTCTTGGGTAACAGTCTTGACTTCTGTGGGGTACTCTCTATATAAGTATCTATTACAAACACATTTGAATTTGAATTGTATTTAAATACTAAGATTTGTAAAAATGTACTCATTCCAAGTGCTTTTCCATGTTTGTGATATGGTTGTCTAATTAGTATTAGTACAGAGCACACCACGCACGCTTATGGGCGGCTTAATAACTTCTGACAGTAAGGCCCGCCACTGTCATACTATCCTTCACCAACCCTGCCTCAGTGGTAGTGGTACCTGACCTTCCTGCATCCTGCCTTCCTTCCTTACCGCTCCTGTGCTCTTCGATATCAACCCCACTGTCCCACTGTATGTCCCCACTGCCCCAGCAGTGGGGACATACTAGGGTTGATATCGATGAGCACACCAGTTTGGGACCAGGACATGTGATAATTTTGTGCGTCGAAGCATTTAATTCTACTTAAAATTCAATGGTCGAACTTAGACGAGAGCCAAATAAGGTAAAAGTAAGCAAGCAAGTTGTTCTTTTACCCTCTGAGAGTTATTTGTGGCCAATTTTTAGATCAGAAATGCGAGAGGAGACTCACAGCATATACGGTTTCTCGCTCCAATGCGTTTGATACATTTAGATGTCGAGATAAAGGCGAGCTTCGAAGCCTGCGAGCGTGAAGCGATGCCTATCACGAAATGAGTCAGTTCATCTGATATTACATTTTGCATTTAGTGTGAATCTGAAACGTCTTTTGGGCACCGGAGGTACTGTACTTAGTAAGGTATGTGACAAACGTATGTCAACTCTGCGCGCGCACTATGAACTCCTACATTCCTGCATCGAGCAAGCAAAATGTTTCACATGAGATACTATAAATATAACGTCCGACGTAGGACAGTTGGTCGCCCTCCTCGGCCTCGTCGCCCTCCTCAGCCTCGAGGGGGGTCGCTCCCGATGTGGGTTTAGGGGTCCTTAGGACCAAAACCAGTCCCAAGGTGGTGTTTAGTGGGTAGGCGCACTTCTTGTGAGTCCCACATTGGCAGCACGGTCGGGTCCGTGCTGTTATGCATGAGCATTCACCCCCCCCGTGTCCTCCGGAGGGCACCCTTTATAGGGCTAAAAAAAGGACAGTTCGACCGGCCGTCCCCAGGCATACGATCTGCCTGGTGGGAAATTTGCCTTCATAGTGGAAGAGCACGATCACCCGCCCTTCCCTATAGTGGAAAATTTCCCAATGTTACGTTGTGTAAAAAAACCCTATCTTCGTGGTGTAAAAAATCCCTATATATACTAGGGAGCCGTGCGTGGCAAGGTAGACCAAAGCGGAGATGATGGGACGATCTGACAAAATATTTACCTGGGTGGTAAGCGTAGGCCCGGGACAAGGAATGGAAATCTAATGGGGAAGCCTTTTTATAGCTGTGAGACCTAGTCATGTCCATTAAAAAATGCTAGAGATTGGAAACATTCAAGAAAACCCTCGTTTGTGCGGATGTACTTGGGGATTTATATACACAATTTTATTTACAATACTTATTTACATCATTTCTAAATATGTATTACTAATTATAAACTAAATCTAAATACTAACAAAACAAACCTAAATATACGTATCTTCTTCTTCTTCAGGCTATATTAGTCCACTGCTGGACATAGCCCTCTCCTAATGAAGAAATATAAATATATGTATAAATTAATTAATTTAAAACACTACCTAAAAGCCAATTACTGCGTCCAGATCATCGGCGCCTCTGGGGAGGGTCCCCAGTATGCTGGCTACATTACCTTGGGGATTTGGTTAAACCGAGTAATTTATGAATTTTCGGTCCCCCGCTTTTTCTATGAATCTGACCATAATCTCTCGTCATATGCGTTCTCCTTCTGAAGGTTGTCAGACAGCTCTTTCAATCGTTCTTTTTTGATTGGGTAGGTTTACTCCTCTATTGCGTTTTATGAATAGTCAGCACGTCCTTCTTACATGACGGAGGGTATCAAGTTCCTCCATTCTTCCCATAAGACAACTCTTGGCTTATCACCAAAACCTCCTTCTTAAGAATCTATGCACAGCACAACATTTCAGGCAATCCACTGTGGAATGCTCTACCTGTGGAGATAAAGTAGACTATTGGTAAAAACCCTGTAAGTATTTGACTATATAATTTTTAAGACTGTCACTCAAATACAAAATTCTAATCAGTTCATCAAAAATAGTCGTGTGTATAGAACTTAGAAGTGTCTTTTGAGGTACTAAATAAATTACAAGCTGCTGTGAAACAAAATCGTATATACTAAACATGGCCAAGACCAAAATCATGTGCATCCAGGCAGTATACTCTGGAACTCCGCTCGCTGTCGTAAAGCGTACAGACAACAACTAGGCCACCGTCTAACAAAGACTCGCAAACGGATGCGTTTATCAGCAACCTGTAAACGCGAGCGATAATTGACGTCTTACTGACGGCTTATCGCCTCGGCTGAACGATTTTTCTTTACGAACCGCTAAGTTGGGTGAGATAGTTTTCACCTTCGTCGTGTGTTTTTCAAAAACCTACTTAGAGGCTAAAAATTCCGCCCATGCCGGGACTCAAACCCGCGACCTCTGGCTAACCGTACTAGCGGTCTCCCAACTAAGCTAACGGGCAAGTGTCGGCATGAGCAAAATTTTGAACCTCTTACAATATTCTCTGTATTATTTTCGTTTTGTTTGTGCACCTAATCCTATTCTACTATATAAACGTGAAAGTTTGTAAGTGTGGATGGATGGACGTTTGTTATTCTTTCACGTAAAAACTTCTGAATGGATTTTAATGAAACTTTACAACAATATAGCTTATACGTCAGACTAACACATAGGCTCAAATTTATAATGATATTGTGCGTATTGTCCAAAATATGACGATAAGTGTCAAGTAAGTAGGAAAAAATCTACCATCTGCGAGCTATTCTGGCGTGAGCTGCCTAAACGGTGTTGACAAAACCTTTTTTACGCCACGCTAATATAAGCACCAAGTGCAGTAAACATTAATTTTGTCAGCGAGCCTCCGAGTGTGAGAAACCCAAGATAGAGCCTTTCTCCTGCTACATTTATAGGCTAAACATTAGAAAAATATCTTACTTTGCTGAGATTAAAGCTGAAAAGCTACAAGTACCAAGTGCAGTAAACATCGATCTTTCCTTTATCTGCAAGCCTCCGAGTGTGAGAACCCCAAGATAGAGCCATCTCCTGCCACATTTATAGGCTAAACATTAGAAAAAAATCTTGCTTTGCTGAGATTAAAGCTGCAAAGCCACAAGTACCAAGTGCAGTAAACACCCATCTTTCCATTGTCAGCGAGCCTCCAAGTGTGTGAACCCCAAGATAGAGCCATCTCCTGCCACATTTGCTAAACATTAGAAAAAAATCTTACTTTGCTAAGATTAAAAGCCACAAGTACCAAGTGCAGTAAACAGCGATCTTTCCTTTGTCTGCGAGCCTCCGAGTGTGAGAACCCCAAGATAGAGCCATCTCCTGCCACACTTATAGGCTAAACATTACAAACAAATCTTACTTTTGTTTAAATTGTCCTTAGCAAGGATTAGTAACATTAAAAAAATATATAATCATGTGGGTACAGCGATATCATTCCGATGTATAACCTAATTGCAAAAAAGGTGCTCGGGACTGCAAGTGATGCAAATTACTTCAGCCAGATGTCGCGTGCACGTACTCGTAATACAGAGAATATTGTTAAGAGGTTCAAAATTTCACTGATGCCGGTGAGTCGCCCATTAGCTCAGTTGGAAAGAGCGCTGGCACGGATAGCCAGAGGTCGCGGGTTCAAATCCCGGCATGGGTGGAATTCTTAGCCTTTAAATAGGCTTTTAAAATCTTACTTTGCTAAGATTAAAAGCCGCAAGTACCAAGTGCAGTAAACAGCGATCTTTCCTTTGTCTGCGAGCCTCCGAGTGTGAGAACCCCAAGATAGAGCCATCTCCTGCCGTCATGGTCTGCTGCAGATGAGTGTCCGGCCGCCGCGGGCCTGTCCGTACTTGCCTTTTGGAGCCGCTCGATGATAATAATACTAAACAGACGGCTCTTGATAAATTACACAACCTGGAAGTGAAAACACATCGAGAGGAAAGACAAATTATTGACCTTTGGTTCGTTCAATCATCTAAATGTCAAATTAGTTACAAATTTGACAGGCGATTGGAATCGCTCAGGGTTTGGTCCGCATTATTAGGGCTCTAATCGTAAGGAATCAAGCGTGGGTTTTAATTGTAGATGCTAGTTGGTAGGTACGTTATTGTATTGGTAGGGTACGCTATTCTAATTATGAATCAGAAATTCTATCTACCTAGTATTAAGCTCGCCTTTGCACTAATTGGTTGTAGTACAATAAGGAAGAATAAATGTCTAGAGACTTCACTAGAAACTTCAGTTTTTTACTGTACTTCAGTGCTTTAGAAGGAATTAAAAGATTTTAACCGGTGGATATCAGTCTGTAAGGCTCTTATCAAGATAGGAACAAATTTTGTCAGTTCCCTACTATAATTTTTCTGTAGAATAAAGTTTATTATTCCAAATGTGAATTGTCTGGTATTGTGCAATTACAGCTCATCCAACAATAAAATACATAATCTACCCACAGAATAAGTTATCTGTTGGGGACGTTTTATCAGTCACTGGTTTACTCCTGATCTTGAAGCATCTTCCTAATAAGAAGTGCATATATCACGAAACTTTTTAGTTTTTTTTTTTTTTTTGAGTATATGGCACTGCACGGTTTGTGCCTACGCCAGTGTCAAGTTATCATAGACTACTGGGACTAGGGTTAAAGGTAAGGAAACGGAACAATTTTACGAAAGGAAAATTAAACGGAATTTGGAAAAAGGAATTTTAAAATCAGGTGTTAATAACATTAGGAAAACAAATAAAGATATATGTGCAATAAATCTTAAATTAAATTTTTATATCATTTTTACTTAAATACTTCGCAATACATTTATAAATATTTACATCTAAATTATATAAAAGGCAAGATTCACAGGTAGGAAAGGAGACACCAAGGGAAGTCAGGGAAGAAAGAAAGGAAGAATGATCCAAATTAGGACAGGAAAATAGGTAATGATTTATGTCTCCCACATCAGCCCCACAAGCACAGGCAGGGCTCTGCACAATGCCAAGCTTAGCAAGGTGGGCCGGAGTTGAAGTATGGCCCAAACGCAAGCGAATCATGATTGAAGTAACCTTCTTACTGAACTTGGCATCGGCGCGACAAAACCAGGGCTTTGACATAATTACAGGTTGCACTGTGCGGTAATGCATGCCTTTTGTGCATTCCTCTGCCCAGATTTTATTCCAGGACTCCCGGAGATAAACCCTGGGAAGAGTTGTGAGATCGCTGGAATAATTTTGATATGGGAATAGATCCCCACACTCCACAGCCTCATTGGCTAGTTTATCTGATTTTTCATTTCCAACTATACCGGAATGAGAAGGGACCCATCCGAAACTAACTAAGAAACCTCTCTGATAGCATTGAAGTAATAATTTACGTATATCAAAAATTATTGGCAAATTAAAACTGAAAAATGGAAATTTTACTAGGGCCTGGAGAGAGCTTAAGGAATCTGACAGTACCAGTGTACTTTGCAGACCCATCAAAAGTATATATTCCACTGCCTTTAAAAGTCCAAAGCATTCTCCAGTAAACACTGAAGATTCAGGGGGAAGTCTAATTTTCTGAACAATTTCAAATTGAGAATGAAACACTCCTACACCTACACAACTATTAGTGTGTTTTGAAGCGTCTGTAAAGATGGTGTGGTACCCCTGGAATTTGTCGTCTAAAAGGTTATTGAAATCACTATTTTGACATACGTCATATTTTGAAATACCTAAATCAAGACAGACGTTAGGTACTTGAACTAATGAATTATATGGACAATTAAAAATAGGAAGCAAGTTAGAATTATGACATGGAGCTTCAATGGCGTTAAACTTCAAGAAACTTTGAACTAGACAAGGGATACCTCTGTGAGACCAATACTTGGATGTCACAACCAACTCTGAAAGACGCTGTAATTTGCCATGCAAAGGATGATCAGAGAGCTGCAAACATCGAGCCAAGAATCTATCAGAAAGGTATTGACGCCTTAATTTGAGAGGTGGCTCTCCACACTCTGCTTGTAAACAATTAATAGGACTAGATTTCATGGCCCCTAAGATAATTCTCAAAGCCTTGGACTGCACTGCATCCAATTTCTTCAAACCAGCAGCGCTACCAGGCTCCAATAAAAAGGTTCCATAATCAAGAACACTCCTGATCAAAGCATTGTAGAGCAACCTCAATGAAAAAGGATGAGCGCCCCACCAAACCCCCGAGAGGCATCTGATAATATTTATCAAGCGGTCACACTTGGCTGCAATGTATTCACAGTGAGGGAGTCCTGAAAGATGACTGTCTAAAATAACTCCTAAGAATTTTACTTGTGTTTTTACAGGGATAGGAGTGGAATTATACTGAATACAAAAGTCTGGTCGCTTTCTCAGTCTTGAAAAAAGGACTACAGCACTTTTGTCAACAGAAAGGTCAAGACCATTAGTGGATAGCCAGTCCTGAAGTAATGAAAGGGAAGCAGTTAAAGATGAAGACATTGAGTCTATTGAGTGACCTGTGGCATAAATAAGAAGATCATCTGCATATTGCAACACATCTACAGAACTACCAAGGGAAGAGTCTAAATCAAAAGTGTATATATTGTACAATAAGGGTGAGAGAACCGAGCCTTGCGGTAAACCTCTCCAAACTAATCTAGATATTTTAGTATTGTCTATATACACATTAATGATCCTTTCTGAAAGGATATTTACAATAAAATTTACAAGGATGTTGGGAACATTTAATAAATGTAGTTTTTGTTCTAGTACAGACACAAGAACACTGTCATAAGCAGCACGGATATCAAGAAATGCTGCAAGAACTGAATTGTTATTTGAGAAAGCTAGACGAATATCAGTGGTAAAGACACTTAGACTGTCAATAGTACCTCTCCCCTTTCTAAACCCATACTGGGAAGGAGATAAAATATTATTGCTCTCAATGAACCACTCAAGACGAATTTTGACAAGGTATTCAGCAATTTTAACTAGAACAGAGGATAGAGCAATGGGTCTGTAGGAAGAAGGGTCACCAGAAGGCTTATTGGATTTTAAAATTGGGATAATGGTTTGGGATTTCCAGGAGAGAGGAATAATACCTGAAACTACAGTGGAATTAATTAATTCTAGGTAAGTTAGTAGAGTAGAATCACTAAGATTAACAATGAAAGAATAAGGAATACCATCTTCTCCTGGTGCAGAATCCCTAACATGAGAGAGGATCCCTTTTAATTCCTCTAAGGTGAAAGGCGAGTTTAAATCAGACCGACTATGTACAATATAGCAACTGGGAGAAATATATGTTTGTTCTGGAACAGAAGGAGGAGCTAGGTGGTCCATAAACTCATCAGCTAGGGAAAGGGACATTTTGGGAGTGTGAGAATTATTGAAGGCTGACCTGAACCGTTTTATGTTTTTCCAAACAGCAGATGGAGGAGTATTAGGTGAAATAGAAGAACAAAATGTTTGCCAACCTTCATATTTTTTCTGTTTCAAAAGTTTTTTAGTAATTCGAGATACTTCTAAATAAGTGTCAAAATTCTCTGGTGTCATTTCATCACTGTACATTTTTTCAGCTTCCTTTCTCTTTTTTACAGCCTCTGAACACTCCGCATCCCACCACGGTGGAGAAGGGATTTTGCCAGAAGCACCATTTTTAAGAGGAAATGTCTGATCTGCTGCCTCCATCAATACCCTAGCAAAGATCTCAGCATCAGAGGTACATAAAGACTTGCAATCTCTGACTTTTTGCTCCACACATTGCCTAAAAGAACTCCAGTCTGCATTACTTAATCTATGTTTAATACGGGGTTTAAATGTTGAAACAGAAGATTTACTATTTGGGAATGAAATAAGTAAAGGAAAATGATCACTGCCATATGACGATGAAAGAGGATACCAATTTAAACACAAAGCAAGATTAGGAGTGCAAAAGGTCAAATCAGGAGCACTAGTTCCTTCATCAGGCTTGGTATGACGGGTTGGTAAACAATTATTTAAAATACAAAGATTATGGGACTGAATGATGTCCAGTAATTGTTCCCCATAGCAAGTAGTAGAAGAACTACCCCATGCTTGGTGTTGACAGTTAAAGTCTCCCATCACCAAAAATGGTTTTGGGAGAATACTAATTATATTACTAATTTCTGTTAAAATATTTACAGATGGTCGAGAAAAATATACAGAAACTATACAAATATTATTTACAATAGCAGCAACAATAGAAATGTCATTGCTGTGAGAAGGGAGTGGAAAAGATGAAAATGAGAATGACTTATTGATGAGAATGGCCACTCCACCATACCCATCATCTCGGTCTTCTCGAAGACAGGCGTAACCAGTGGTTTTAAAAGAAAACCCTGGCTTCAACCATGTCTCTGAAAGAGTAAATATCGAGGGTGTGTACTTGTTAAGTAAATGAATCAGGTCAGTCTTTTTACTTACTATGCTTCGGCAATTCCACTGCAGGATCTTGCCTAAATTGGCCATTTTTGGCTAAAGAATTTACAATTTCGATAATAGAGGCAGCGTTGGACGGTAATGAGTTATTACTGTTTGTGAAAGATTTTGAGATTATTTGAATTAAATTTGAGATCAATTCCATTATGTTTGTATTGTTTTCCCCTGAGTCCTTGACTTTATCTTGTAAGGCACAGCCATTTGAGGGAGATGGAGGATCATATTCATAAGTAAGTGATCTATGGACAGCACGATCATATCCTGTAGATGTGGTTTTTGGGGTTGAAGGTTTACGAAACACTGTTTTTTTATGTGAATAAGAGTTATTTTTTTGATGAGGAGGTGATGGGAGGGGACGAGCAGAGAAATTGGGAGTTGGCGCAGAGGATAATACATCACTGTACGACTTATTTACGGGTGGATGTAACTTAATAGCTTCCGAGTACGAGACACAATTTTGTGCCATATATAGTTTTACCCGGGTCTGCCGCTCGTATTCTGGACATGACTTGTTTGTGGCAAAATGATTTCCATTACATGACAAACAAACTGCATCATCATTTTCGATGTGACAAGTGTCAGCTGAGTGACTCTGACCACATTTGAAACACCTTGGGTTGGAATTGCACTTTGTCTTAGTATGGCCGAAGCGGCAACAATTAAAGCATTGAACAGTAGGGTACGAATAGAGCTCTACAGGTAGAGCATTGTAGCATAGAAAAACTCTTTTGGGCAACACTTGGCCATCAAATGTTAAGACAACAGTTTGTGAGGGTTTCCATGTAGGGGTCGGGCCATGTATTTTATAATTAAATCGTCTAATTTTCAGAACTTTACCGCATCCAATTGGCACAGAAATATTATCAAGTACCTCTTCAGGGGTCCACTCTGCTGGGACTCCTCTGACAACTCCCATCCTTGTGATGTTAAAAGATGGGATGAATGCCTTGAAATTATTTTTACTCAAATCAGAGTCCAGCAGGAACATATTAGCATCGTTAAAATCCGAAAACGAAATACTTAATTTGCTTCGGATTTATTGGGTTCTTTTGGATTTATCGTGGCGTTGTGACGTTTCGACAAAATCGACAATGTAGGTAAAATTATCTGAAAAAGGTATTTCACATTTTTATGATTATTCAAGAGAATTTAGGAAAAGTGCGCTGTTCAAAACTGCTAGCGCCACTATTTAAAAAAAAGTAATTTTGTTCAGGCCATTTTGGGCAATATCGTTGAAAATTTTGGCGATTTGTCTACAAGGACTTAGGCGATTTGGGCTACAGGAACTGGGCAATAATTGGCCGGTCAGCGTCTGGCAACACTGGTGAAGACGTGAATTCAACAGTTTTTTTATATTGTGACCAAGCGACATAGTTAATTGGCTATTTATATTCCTCGAGTCCTCCGAAGATTATCATCGTTTTTTTAGTAAATATCGTGACAAAGGGGTCACACTGTTGCCGCCAACAGCTTTTAGAGTTCTCTTGGTTATGTGACGAAACTCAGCGAAATTGGGTTTTTAGTTTTTCATTTAATAAAAGGCAGTAGACGAGGTATCTATTTCAGAAAGTGTTGATGCTTCTTCTTCTTCTTCTTCAGGCTATATTAGTCCACTGCTGGACATAGCCCTCCCCAAATGAGCGCCATAGCGCAAGGTTGTGCCATCATTGGGGGGTAATGTCCATAATCCCCACGCTGGGCATGCGGGTTGGAGATCGCAGTTCGGCGGAATTGTACTGCAGGGGGCGCTGCTCCCCACCCCCCAGTTTGTGTCCCTTAGTCGCCTTTTAAGAATTTGGGTTGGTGCTATTCTCTAGGCCGACACCACACAGTAGAAGATTATCTCAGTTAAATTCTATATTCAAATTGGAATTTGGCAAAAATTACCAGTAGTACCTACCTACATTTTTATCCCGGCTTTAACAAATGTATGAATTCCTACTAATATTACGAGTGTAAACGCGAAAGTTTGTTAGTACGGATGGATGGATGTTTGTTACTCTTTCACGTAAAAACTAATGAATGGATTTTGAAAACAAGTCGATACGTGTGAAACCAAACCAGTTGCGGGTTTCCTCACAATGTTTTCCTTCCCAGTGCTACACAAATTCGCAGACGTACGTAACTTTGTAAACAAAGTCATATCAAAGGTAATGCCCGCACCGGGTATCGAACGTGAGCCTCTCACTTCTGAATCCCTTGCTATACCCACTGGGCTACCACTGCTTCACAGGGAGATTGGAGTCATAGAGCATGTTCCGTATTTTGACATTTTGACCGTTTGTGAGCCAGCACAGAACAAGGATTGCTTTTTTCCATTCTCTTGTCTTCTTTTTCATACCTATCAAATGATGTATGGGTTCACGAACAAATCGTTCGTTCGATGCAGGCTCTAAATGCATCGAATAAAAAAAAACTTGTCTCGATTGCCGACCGTGAAGAGCGCTAACCCGTTGCGCCGAATATAAAAATCCCTAAAAATCAAAAGTTCGCGTTTCCGAAGATAAATATGTAGTTACAGTCTGGCCAGCGCACCTACATCACCAGCACCCAGGGCCGGATCTACCTAAGGGCTGCTTGGGCTACAGCCCAGGGCCCCGAGGTTACAAGGGGCCCCCAGATCCCGCTAAAACAGTAGGCGATAATTTGAAAAAAACAGTAGCGCTGCTTAACGTAACGTCTGACGTGATTTTGTTTTTTTTTTTCCCGCGCTTAATAATATATCATTATAGAAACAGTTTTTTGACATGGCTATTAGTTGAGTAGGTACTTAGATAGGCCCCTAAGTAGTTTCAGCCCAGGGCCCCACAAATTCAAGATCCGCGGCACCTCAGATCCATCAACGGGGCCCTGGATCATAGCAGCACCCCCGGACCAGGTGAGTGGATTCATACTTACCCTGCATCTTTGGCTGAGAGCCAATTTGCTTCACGAAGTCTCCTGCTTAGAGCCAGTTCCTGAAGTGAGAATTTTGCTAAGTTAATAGTTAATTGAAGTGCCGTTTCTTCGAATTTCTCAGCACCCTTTCTGAGAGATTCGAAGAGACAGCACTACAGTTAGCTATTTACTTAGCAAAATTCTCAATTCAGAAACTAGCCCTTATAAATTAATTAATTTGGCTGAAGTAATTTGCAAGTGATGCAAATTACTTCAGCCAGATGTCGCTACCCGTATGTAATACAGAGAATATTGTAAAGAGGTTTGAAATTTCACTAATGCCGGTGAGTCGCCCAGTAGCTCAGTTGGAAAGAGCGTTGGCACGGATAGCCAGAGGTCGCGGGTTCGAATCCTGGCATGGGTGGAATTTTCAGCCTCTAAAAAGTTTTTTAAAATTGTCCTTAGTACGGGTAAGTGCATTAAAAAAATAATATTGCCGCGCTTCCTGAAACTGTTCCAGCAGAATCGCTTTGTATCCCTATCTTCAGACGCTTCATCGTTCTTTTTCGGCTAACCTCTCTCTTTCAGAGAACTTTGCCTCGAAGCGGCACGTTTATGGGCTTGTTATTAATTGCAAACCTACGGAACTTGGAATCGAGGTACAAGGATGTACTTGTCAAGTTTATAGTTAAAGGTGGCAGCGGCGCAAGCGCACCTGCCGATGTAGAGTTGGTAAAAACGTAGAGCAGACACTTGTATTGCATAATCGAGAACTGAGGCTTAATTAAGCGCACCAAATGCCGTTCGTTTGCGGAATTCAGACGGTTGGATCTGTTCAGGATTTGATGCGCGTACCTAATGTAGGGTAAATGATATAAAAAATAGTACCGCAAATGCGCGAGCTGCAGTAGACTTTCATATATTTTTATATGAAACGGGTCGGGTTAGATAGCTTCAAATTTTTTGAAGACATTGTGGAATTGCTTTTACGTACAAACTGTTCTTAAGCAATTTTCTCTGGTTTTATTATTACATGGTTGTTTGCACAACATTACATTACAAGTCCACTAAGTTAAATTGAACACTTCACCTCTTTGTGAAGAACCTCTTTGTTGTCTTTGAGGGTTGGCATTAATATTATTTGATTTTCATGTTTTCTTATGGAACGATAGCTTGGGAAACATTGGTTCTTGAGTGGAGACTGCGAATCGGCAAACGTAGCGTAGCAGCCCTGTGACCAGGTGGAGCGACGACATTCGCAAAGCGGTAGGCAGTGTCTGGAAGAGGAGAGCCGAAGAAAGGAGGCCTGAAGCCGGGCTCAGTGGCGTGTCTCGGGAGAAGCAGTGCACTAAAACCTTTTCATTTCATTTCTGACACTGATTATGATGACGATGATGCTTTTTTAAAAACCTATTTAGAGGCGAAAAATTCCACCCATGCCGGGATTCGAACCCACGACCTCTGGCTATCCCTGCTAGCGCTCTTTCCAACTGAGCTAATGGGCGACTCACCGGCATCAGTGAAATTTCGAACCTCTTTACAATATTCTCTGTATTACGTACAGGCAGCGACATCTGGCTGAAGTAATTTGCAATTGATGCAAAGTAATTTGTGAGTGATGCAAATTACTTCAGCCAGATGTCGCTGCCTGTACGTAATACAGAGAATATTGTAAAGGGGTTCGAAATTTCACTGATGCCACTTGAAAATTACTTCAGCCAAATTAATTAATTTATAAGGGCTAGTTTCTGAATTAGGAAGTTTGCTAAGTAAATAGTTAACTGTAGTGCTGTCACTTCGATTCTCTCAGAAAGGGTGCTGAGAAATTCTAAGAAACGGCACTTCAATTAACTATTAACTTAGCGAAATTCTCGTTTCAGAAACTGGCTCTAAGCAGGGGACTTCGTGAAGCAAATTGGCTCCCAACCAAAGATGCAGGCGATGTATGAATCCACTCACCTGGTCCGTGTCTCCTGCTGTGATTCGGGGCGGTGTTGGATCTGAGGTGCCGGTGATGTACTTTACAGTTAGGTTTTAATGAGATACATTAGCCCAGTTGGAAAGAGCGCTAGCACGGATAGCCAGAGGTCGCGGGTTCGAATCCCGGCGGTTGGGTGGAATTTTTAGCCTCTAAATAGGTTTTTAAAATTGTCCTTGGCACGGGTTAAGATAAGATAAGATAAGAATATTCTTTATTGTATACCGGAAAATTGATACAGAACAGCAGATACAGCAATTTCTTACATGCAAACTCAAATCGGAGAATTTGCCGAAGGAGAAATAGACACGGGTAGTCGGTAAAAATATTAATAAGTATTAATAAACATACGTATACGTAATAATAAACTTACATAAATCATACTTGAATACTATAAATACCTATATACACATACATAAATAGTGACTTTTATAACAAGTGTGTTAGAAACAGGTGATATACCTACATATATATGAAAGGAAATTAATGAATACTTACAGCAAAATAAGTTACTTAGAGAGAAGGAATTCCTTTACTCTGGTTTTAAATATAGCCGGAGATGGGGAGCGTCTTATCGCAACCGGCAGGTCATTCCACAGCCGGGCGGCCCTTACGGTAAACGAGCTACTGAAGAACCTCGTCGTGTGACTTGGTGTCTTCAGTGCTAAACTCTGGTCGGATCGTAGTGCCCGGCTGTGGGAGTCACTGAGGAAGCTAAAGCGCTCTCAGCGAAAGGATATGAGTATTCCTGCGGAGGCGGATGGGGAGCCACTTGAGCTTAGTGCGATATTCAGAAACGTGGTCATATTTGCGTAATCCAAATATAATAGCAAAGTTTTGGAGGCACTCAAGTTTATTTAGTTGCTCTTCAGTTAAATCTAGATAGCTGGCATCAGCATAGTCGAGGATAGGTAGTAACAGAGATTGTGCAAGCGCAATCTTAGTGACAGTTGGCAGGAAATTCCGTAACCTTCTCAGAGAAGCCGCTGAAGCGAATATTTTCCGGCTCACTTCCGCCAGTTGCGGTGCCCAGGACATGTCCATGATAATACCCAAGTTTTTCACCCTCTCACTGTATGGTATTAAAACACCTTCGAATTCAATTCGAGGTAGCTGCTCCCAATCGACTCTAGATAGCATTCTCCGACTTCACTAGGATTCACTTTTAAGCCGTACGAACTGCTCCAACCTAGAATGCGTTTAAGATCGGCGTTAGATCTAGCTATAGCCAAGGGCAGACTCTCTACGGGAGATCGTGTGTAAATTTGAAGATCATCAGCATAAAGGAGGTAGGAAGAAGTAATTTTTTTAGAAATACTGTTGATAAAGATAGCGAAAAGCCAGTCAATAACCGTCGGAGATATGTTGAGAGAGCATAGTATCCCTAACAATACGTCGAAGTCCACTGCGTTGAACGCGTTGCTGAAATCCAGCAACGCGAGCACAGTGACCTCCCCTTTTTCCATGCCCAATCTAATGTTGTCAGTAATGTTGACGAGAGCAGTAACCGTGCTGTGTCCGGGACGGAAGCCAGACTGAAAGGGATTAAGGAGATTGTTTTTGTTAAGGAAAATACTAAGCTGGTAATGGATGAGGCGTTCAAGGACTTTAGTGCATTAAAAATAATATAATGACACTGATTATGATGACGATGATGTTTGCTTATAAATAAATAATCTAAGTGGACCTCTCTACCAGTTTTTTTGCTCTGCGGCGTCGCACGCGACGAGAACCCCACGCGGCTCTTTCTCACAAGACAAGACAGTTGCGGCGGCGCACCCCTCGATTACCGGCCCGCGTCTGATCTAGAGACAGCAGACGGCCTGTTTACGAGCTTGGTTTGTTTGAATAATACTATACTAGAAATAAACATGAACTTTTAATTCCAAGATTTAGGCTGGCGAAGGTTAATACATCCTTCGTGGGGCATTGTATTGTATATCTATGAAAACATCGTGTACGTCAGAAAAATATCAGTAACTTTAAAACTTTAGGTAGCCAACACAATGTAAATACTAGAAATAAAAAATAACTTTTGTTCCCACTATTTAGGCAAAGGCAAAGGTTAATACATCCTTCATGGGGCATTGTGTACGTTTCTATAATAAAATCCCTGAAGATATAATAATATTAAGTTTGACATAAGCGCGGTTCAAAAAATGTGTAAAGTACTCTTTGTGCCAAAAGAGCTACTATAATATTAAGATAATTTAGATGACAATGATGTCTGGAATCAAAGCATGTAAAATCTTTTGCAAAAATTGTGTAAACTCTGTTAATTAAGGAATTTCAAAAGACTAATCGTTGTCGTTGAGTCGAAAATTATCGTTGAGTCAGCTGTAGGTTCATGGATGCGGATGGCAAAAGACTGTGAGAGATTGGATTGGACTTTGGTAAAAAAGCTATAGTGCTTCCGTGCTTCGCAAGGCACGTTAAGCCGTTGGTGCCGGCTGTCATGTAATGGCAGTCGTTAAGCCATGTCAGAGGCCTTATGGGCGGCTTGATACCTTCTGACAGTAAGGCCCGCCACTGTCATACAATCCTCCACCAAACCGGACTTGGCCCCCGTGGTGGAGTTTGGGCTAACCTTCCTGCGGTGCAGGAAGAGACCCGTGCCCCAGCAGTGGGGACATACCTACAAGGGTTGATATCGATCGACAACCTAGGTGGGCAGCCATAGGCTCACAATGATGAAAGAACAAAAGAGCTTATCCCGTGTAAAACCTTTGTGTTGTATTTTTTTAAATAAAAAAACTATTGAAGAAAAACGCCCACTAATTAAAAGAAGACAATCTTTTTAGCAGTTAAAAATTAAGTGTAATGTAAAATACTCCTAAAATGCAACTATTGTTATAGTTAGTTAAAGAGAAGGACAACTTTAACTGCAATAGAGGTGTTTTTTTCCATAAATTGCAGGGAATGTCTCTGTTATCGCCTTTCCAACGTGAAGTTATGATAATAATTTATTGTTGCAGGTACATACGCCGTTGGCTATTTGAAATTGTTCTATCGTTATATTTCTCCACGTGTGGTAAACTTTTAAAAAGTTTAAACATCAACCTGTATTGCCCGTAGGTACAGACAATCGTGACCAACGTATGGATATTATTATTAAATTCATTATTGTACCAGTAAAGATTGCATGATTGGCGGGCTTAATACTAAATAGTATCTTATTCTAGCCAAACAGCAGGTGACGTGAAGAAGGTGGCGGTAGTGCCAAACAGCGAAAAGATATTTTAATGTTTTCAAATCTTTTAAAATTAAACAAAATATTTTTGTGCAATATTTGTATACATACATATATACCAAGATAATAACTAAACACCTATACAAAGATAAGTAGTACGTACATCGTTCGTTATCAACCCTTGTATGTCCCCACTGCTGGGGCACGGGTCTCTTCCTGCACCGCAGGAAGGTTAGCCCATACTCCACTACGGGGGCCAAGTCCGGGTTGGTGGAGGATTGTAAGACAGTGGCGGGCCTTACTGTCAGAAGTTATCAAGCCGCCCATAAGGCCTCTGACATGGATTAACGACTGCCATTATATGACAGCCGGCACCAACGGCTTAACGTGCCTTGCGAAGCACGGAAGCGCTCGGAAAAATGCCACTAGCGGTAGTCACGGGACGCTCACCCATCCTGTACCTGACCGCGCCTGTTGTTGCTTAACCAAGTGATTGATTCCAATCACTCGGTTCGCCTAGGCCACGAGCGCTTCATACCTTCAAATATATATATATATTCTTCATGCTTATGGCAATAAGTTCGCCGCATTGTACGATTTTATGGTGCAATAAAGTATTAGTAATAATAATAATATACTTCATTAATATATACATAGAAGTATATTTACATCGAATTACACACTATTGTTAAGATGTAGATAATACTATTTTTATTTTTAATGCACTAACCCGTGCTAAGGACATATTAAAAAAAAAGAGGTTCTGTAAAGAGGTTCGAAATTTCACTGATGCCGGTGAGTCGCCCATTGGCTCAATTGGTAGAGCGTTGGCACGGATAGCCAGAGGTTGCGGGTTCGAATCCCGGCATGGGTGAAATTTTTAGCCTCTAAATAGGTTTTTAAATTTGTCCTTAGCACGGGTTAGTGCATTAAAAATAAAAATAGTATAATCATGTGGGTACAGTGATATCGTTCCGATGTAAAACCTAACTGCAAAGTGGGTAGTCAGGGCTGTAAGTGATGCAATTTGCTTAAGCCAGATGTCGCTGCCTGTACGTAATACAGAGATAATGTAAAGAGGTTCGAAATTTCACTGATGCCGGTGAGTCACCCATTGGCTCAATTGGTAGAGCGTTAGCACGGATAGCCAGAGGTTGCGGGTTCGAATCCCGGCATGGGTGAAATTTTTAGCCTCTAAATAGGTTTTTAAAGATGTAGATAGTTGCACCGGAGCAAACCTCTTTACACATTTTTTTTGATATTTCTTTAATTCTGTCATACAAGGGTTGATATCGTAAATATTGTAAATGTACCTCAACAAAACAGCCACTGTCATTGCCATACAATTGCAGCGACGGTTCGCCATTGACCTCTCACCGCAGATCGATACACCTTCCGTGTATCCTGTCTGCCTGCTCCCCTAGCGGAAGCCGCGCTCTGGCGCAGGAAATGAACCTGAGACCAGCCCCCGCCCCTTCCGTGCTTGCTGGTCCGGCACCCCCGTAGCCCTAGAACAGTGATTCCCAAAGAGCGAATTTAACGCCCCCGGTGGATGTAAGATACATCCACATTAATGAAAGATACATCCACGGAGTTAGTAGAAACCTCTCAGGCCGTTTTCGCAACTGTGGTTCGTAATTGTTAAAGTTGTGATTTAAGAATTTACGTTCTTTGTTGACTTTTTATGTTTGTAAAATACGTGTATTTACGTTCGGACTTTTCTTTTAAATTGCAATTATACTTGCAAATGCCGAGTCGCGGTCTCCACTCAAGAACACGTTTACTCCAGCGGTTGTCGGTTCTTCGCGAGATATGGCCAGCCCACTGCCACTTCAGCTTGCTGATTCTCTGAACTATGTCGATAACTTTGGTTCTCTGTCGGATGCATTCGTTACGAATCCTATCCTTCAGAAAAACTCCGAGAATAGCTCTCTCCATAGCTCGCTGAGCGACTTTGAACTGGTGGACCAACCGGCAAACGTAGTGTAGGATGCCCTCCGACTAGGTGGGATGACGATCTCCAAAAAACTGCAAGCAGGTGCTGGATGCGGCAAGCCGAAGATAGGGCGCTATGGCGCTCATTAGGGGAGGGCTATGTCCAGCAGTGGACTAGTATAGCCTGACGACGACGACGACGACTTGCGAATGAAGAAACGCTTTTTTTCCATTGCTACTATTTGTATGTTTGGGAAGTTCTTATTCTTGGTACGCAATGAATAAAGGAAACCCACCAACTCGGACTTGGCCCCCGTGATGGAGAATATGCAAACTTTCCAGCGATGGAGGCAGAGACCCGTGCCCCAGCTGTGGAACCATACAAGTATCGTATCGTAAAGGAAAGCCTTGAATCGGAACTGGTTGCGAACAAAGAATAAAAATTCTTAATTTGCAACTAGTTACGAACCATAGTTGTGAAAACGGGCGGAGGCGTAGTAACATTCTTCTTTGAACCTGGAAATCGAATGCGGTACGTTCGCATCGCCTCATGTCCTTTATGTATCCCCACATTCATACAATCCTTAGCGGCATTTGATGTACAGCCGATTCTACCACAGGCGTAAAACCTGCGGTGACTAACATACTTTTGACTTTGGGTTGGAAATCGGAATTTGAAATGTATTCTTTTAAATATAAACAATTAAACAAATAAGAAGACTAATCGTAGTAATCGGCTACGCAATGGGCACCGAATTGTCATAATAACCAATGAATTTTGCGATAATGGAAGCTGAACTTTAAGGGGCGTTAAAGCAATGTAGCGGGGAAACATTCTTCTTTGAACTCAGAAATAGAGTATGTTGCACATGCTTTCTATGATATTTACATAATAATGCAATTACTTCAGCCAGATGTCGCTGCCTGTACGTAATACAGAGAATATTGTAAAGAGGTTCGAAATTTTACCGGTGAGTCGCCCATTAGCTCAGTTGGAAAGAGCGCTGGCACGGATAGCCAGAAGTCGCGGTTCGAATCTCGGCATGGGTGGAATTTTTTGCCTCTAAATAGTTTTTATAATAATGCACCTTTTGATAGCGACAATGTTAAAAAAATATATATTTTTTTATTTGCTCTGTGGCCGGTGAGCAAAAACAGTTTGAGAATCTTAGCCTTAAAAATGCAAGGAAAACTCGACAGCACATAAACCTTTACACCCGTATTCTACTCAGCTCTCGATCACACAATGCACAAAGTAAAACACACATTTTAATACACAGCACAAAGACACACACATACGCACACAATACAATTCACCAATATACATTACTGTGTGAGTGAGAGGCAAATAGTTGGTCCAGTTTCTTTAATTAGCAGTGTTTTACGTACTATGATTTTATTGATTTTATAAATAAAAAAGCCTCCTATAACAAATTGAGTAAATACAATTAAAGTGCAAACAACTGCATGATAAATGAACCAAAACCATGACTTTAGGACTACAGATTTGGCTCAAGGGGTGCGGGACAATAGACAGCGGAACAGATAGTGTGCACGAGCACACTCTCCCCGACAAGGGTCGACTGCGAGTGTGTGAACGGTGTCCTTGCGTCGTCGTATCTCCCCTTGGCCGTACTGCCGGGTACGTCCACTCGGATCACAGAAACGGATCACAGTCGCAACGGATCACATTAAACCAAGCAAAATATTCCACTAGAATCATGTAATCCGAATGGACTACAAATTCTTCATGCGGGTGTCGTAAAAGGCGACTAAGGGACACAAACCGGGGGGTGGGCAGCAGCGCCCCCTGCAGGACAATTCCACCAAACTGCGATCCCGCATGCCTAGCGTGGGGATTATGGACATTACCCCCCAGTGATAGTACAACCTTGCGCTATGGCGCTCATTAGGGTAGGGCTATGTCCAGAAGTGAACTAATAT
Source organism: Yponomeuta sedellus (assembly GCA_934045075.1). NCBI lineage: Eukaryota > Metazoa > Arthropoda > Insecta > Lepidoptera > Yponomeutidae > Yponomeuta > Yponomeuta sedellus. The sequence continues at coordinate 9,281,993 of OW203744.1, read as the reverse complement.
AGCCTGAAGAAGAAGAGAAGAAATATGGACTACATTTTTGATTAGATTTTTTCAATTCGGATCACACCATAAATCTTTGTAGGAAGGTAATCGATATTTTTGAATAAATAAAATACAATGAGATCGAATTGCGCGATTCGACCTTATTTGCGAGAGATGCCGATTTAATTCGCGCGGGTTATACCTCTGGAATGACATTGTACTGCTATTGCTTTGTAGACTACCAAATTAAGGCAAATAACAGCCACTGTTGTGCTTACATCATCCCATTGAAAAACTATCTAAGTACTAGCTGAGCCAGCGAACTTTGTACCGCCTAACAGTCGATTTTTTATTTTTCTCATCGTAAAAACAATCCTCGTACGTCAAGGAATATTCCAAAAAAAAATTTGCGCAATCGGTTCAGCTGCTCTCGAGATTTGCGCTTACCAACACATTCAGCGATTCATTTTTATATTATATAGAAGATTAGACTCTAGGGCAAGGTCTAACGTCTAAGGTGTAAGTAACGCGTAAGGAGACTGCCATGAGTGTGGAGCCCACGTAACAAACTGACATATAGTATAGGGTGCGTGCGCTGTTATGGACCCTAGGCACTAGATAATTATAATTGCAGGTGAGAGGGAGAGGGTCAATCTGACGTTGATTTTCGCTTCAAACAATATGGTGGCTTTTTTAACGAACTTAAAATCTGAGGGTGGTGTTTTTTTGACGCATTTGTTGAGGATAAATTAGACGTACTCGTACCTTCCATGGGTAATTCTTCGTCTTAAAAACAGCGAATCTGACAACATACTCCGGAAGTAGCAATTATTTTTTGTTTGTTTCATCCGGCCCAGTATTTCCCCAGCTAGGGGCACGGGTCTCTTGCCCCCTAAGGCCTTTGACTTGGCTTAACGACTGCCATCCATCGACGGCAGCTGGCACCTACTGCTGAACTCAGGCAGCTGGGGCAACGAGCGATAGGTAACATAACATAATTTCACGTCCGTATCCCAGAGGCGTAGGCAGAGACCAGGGACTGCCACTTGCCACGACCCTGACAGATCAACTTCGCTTCATCAACGTTCATTAGTCGTTGCATGCACGCACGCCAGTTCGGGTACTTTTTATTTTCCACTTTGCTAATACATACCCTATTTGGATGCAAATGCAAAATATGTTACAGGTAATTTAAAAAAAAAACAGAAAAACCACGCAACAAACAAAATCCACTAAATCATGTTTCATCATGAACATAGAACAAGACATACAAAAGATATTTCAGGATCCAAAAAACCTTAACTGAACAAAAAAAAACAAAGGACACGCGTGGTAATTAGGCCCATACTCTTTCTGAGAGAGGACCTGTGCCCTGCAGTGGGACTTATAGAATAGAGAAGAGAAACACCGTCAGAAAGCCAGTCAGAGGCCTTAAGTGCGGCTTGATAACTTCTGACAGCAAGGCCCGCCACTGTCTTACAATCCTCAACCAACCCGGACTTGGCCTCCGTGGAGTAACCATCCTGCGATGCAAGAAGAGACCCGTGCCTCAGCAGTGGGGACATACAAGGGTTGATATCGATATCGAGAAACACCGAGACAGAGTCATATTCAGCTTGGCAGTGCAGATTTAGATGCGCTGCGTGTATGACGACCACTGACATGTATGCACCTCAGTAGCTTGTCAAATTAAAAATAGTCAATTTTCCATGCATCAGGCTAGAAGAGGTTAACGTGACAAGGTTCTGACGTGTTTAAATTCCAGCAACACAAAATTTTTCTCTAACTCTTTCACTGTCCGAGCTGCGCAACTTTGGAACAAGCTGCCTACTTCCTAACTACATTCAGGAGAGTCCATCCGTATATTCTTTCAAGACGAGGTTAAAAGAGGTTTCTAACATCACATAGTTAATAGGTTTATGTATGTAGAAGGATATATATTTATATGTAAGTGTTTTACTATGTTGTGAATTTACTGTTTGCAATAAATAATACTCGTATTTATAAATGTGCGTGCAGGCGACTGTCCACCACGTCATCGAATCTCAAACGAAAATATTTGGACTTGACCAAAGGAAATATTATCCATCGTCGCTCTGCTTAGCCCGTGTTATGATGATGGCACGGGGCAAGCGAAAACACCCGCGGAAAGAATATTGTTTTAACTCGAGCGTCTTTACAACAATCTATTGAAGAGAGGCGCCTTCATAATATGCCCTGAATGCCTTTCAAATGTAAACTGGACTCTGTTAAAGTTGCAAGTATGGATGAATAGCTCGTGTCTCTTGTCTCGGGTCTTGGATGTTATCTGTGAATTTTTTGTATTAAATTTGTGGCGAGCACATGCCAACTCTGCACGCGCACTACAAACTCCAACATTCCTGCATCGCGCACTCAAAGTGTTTCAATGATATACCATAAATATAAAGTCCGACTAACCCTAGGTAGTTGGACCGGCCGTCCCCAGGCATACGATCTGCCTGGCGGGAAATTTCCCTTTATAGTGGAAGAGCACGATCACCCGCTCTTCTCTATAAATGTATCGTCCAGTTAGCACCTGTTACACAAGTCATTAAGTGGTTCTTAATATAATAATATAGTCTTTTATTTCACTATATATTTATCTATTTCAATATTTTATTTCATTTAGCGAAGGGAAAGATAAAAACTTATGAACATTGATGAAGCGAAGGTGATCTATCATGATCGTGGCAGGTGGCAGTCCCTGGACTCTGCCTACCCCTCTGGGATACAGGCGTGAGGTTATGTATGTATGTATGTATGTATGTATGTATGTATGTATGTATGTATGTATGTATGTATGTATGTATGTATGTATGTATGTATGTATGTATGTATGTATGTATGTATGTATGTATGTATGTATGTATGTATGTATGTATGTATGTATGTATGTATGTATGTATGTATGTATGTATGTATGTATTTATGTATGTATGTATGTATGTATGTATGTATGTATGTATGTATGTATGTATGTATGTATGTATGTATGTATGTATGTATGTATATTTGTTTGTTTGTTTGTTTGTTTGTTTGTTTGTTTTATTTCACAAATTATTTTCATCATCATCATCAACACATTATATCCCCACCGATGGGCACAGGTGTCTTCCCTGAGGAAGGTATAGGCCATACTCCACCACGGGGGCCAAGTCCGGATTGGTGGAGATTATTTTACATTTCATAAAATATCTCTAATCTTCTATTAACGTGCATAATTAAGACATAATAATAATTATTATTATTATTATTAATACTTTATTGCACCATAAAATTGTACAATGCGGCGAACTTAATGCCATAAGCATTTTCTACCAGTCAACCGCAGGAGATATAACGAAAACTTGGCAGGCGTGCAAAAAAAAGGAAAAAGAAAACCTAACAGGTTAATTATATACTTACACATATAATACACTAAGTAATTATAATAATTTGGAAGAAATCACTAAGTTAATTTTCGTCACAATAAATAAATAAAATCCAATTAGGTTCTCTTACAGTGAATAGGATCTATTTTAACAACATTTACATACAAGCACATACTTCTGGCCCCACACTAGGATACCCTGTGTCGTGGGAACCAGAAACAACGACATCAGAAACATGTAAACATTCAAGAACTGGGTTTTTTTGTTCCCAGCCGGGATTCGAACCCGGGATCTCTTGCATGGTAGGCAGATGCGCTACCGCTGCGCCACAGAGGTCGTCAAATTAAATTGTAGGTATGCATGCATCGGTAAAATTTAAATTCTATAAAACGACATGAATTATTCAAATTAGACAGATATAATTCTTTCCTTCTATAGTTTTGTATAAGATTTAATAAAAATTCATGAACAATTATAATTTAATTATTGCTATAACTATTAATAGAGTTTTTTATGTTGTACTTAGTATGGGGCTAACGAGATCTGTGTAATATGCCCATGATTAGTTATTTATTTATTTTGCTTATAAAATTTCAACAAACCGACTGGCTACGTTAGTCTACCGGTATATATGCTTGACCGTGAAAACAGAGGTCGTTGGTTCGGTGCCCACTTGAGGCAGCCGCTTTTGTACAAATGGATGTAGTCTTATGTCCTTGCCTGGTGACCATAGCATCCTATCCTAGTAGGTATCCTAGTTTGGGTCCATGAAAAGTGATTGTGCTGTTTGGTTATTTATTTATATTTATTATTGTTGAAAGTATCTCGGTAGGCTTATTTTGTTACGACAGAAATTAACAAAACCCTCTGGGAAAACACTGATTTTGACCTGTTCTTAATACAAATGGCTGTAGGGAACTTGAAGCGGTATAATACAATAATCTCACGTATGTATCCCATAGGGGTAGGATCAATGAGGATTTTCAATGGGGATTAGTGGAATAACCTGAGAGAGACCACGGACTGCCACTTGACACGATCCTCGGCGGCAATGGAATTGAAACCTCTGTAAAACACCGCGGATGACCATGGATTCTTGTATCTCCTAAATCTACTAAGCATATAGTTGTCCAAGCCTCCTCGCAAGACGGAAAGCCATTGTGATTCCAATCCACTCCTTTTTCTCAACTATGATTGCTTTCTTCGGCATAGGCGCTTCTTGCCAGGAATAAAACACTCACAAATTAGAGAGAGTGGATGATTTGTAAGCGAGTGTTATTGAATGTCTTGAAGCTGAAACATCTCATCACGACGGCTGATGATGGCATTGGTGGTGATTTAGCCATTAGCATAATGTTAATGGTTATATCACCATCAACTGTCGCCTATGGTATCTTATAGTAGTTCTTCCAAGTCTGGTATTAAGAGGGCGGATGAGTTGCGTCAGCTTCTTGAAGCCTTTTCGCGAATTTCAAGATAACTTTAAAAGTAACAAGGAAACAAAAAAATGTTTGCCAGTAACAAACCCCTACTTAGCAAAGTCACTAAGCACTGTTTATCCCCGTACTACCTGCTACCTCATTAACTCTTAATGTACATCCTGTTGGAGTCTCGCTCCAATGCCACACGAAATAAGAGCTGCGTGGCTTGGCCCTGTATTTCTATAGGGGGTATAGTGTTTGTATGTATCTCATGCTGACAAACTCTTCTGGGAAGTGAGCAGGCCGGGTTGCCGTGGCAACGCGCCGCATCAACACAACTCACACATACATGGGAACCTACAGGTGACCTCATAAAGTTTTGGATACACCCAGCGCGTAATGGAGCAAGGAAGCTCTGCCGTTCGCTCAACGAATCCTCGAGTCCCACAACCTTGTTAGAGGTCATTTTATTTACCTTCTAAGAACTTATAAATCTACAGGTAACTAATGGTTTAGAATGGCAAGTTGTTGATTGCACTCGTGGGATCTCGTTAGGTACGAGTAAGTACTCGAAGGACCTTATGATTAGATTTAAGATGATTTAAAAAAGATGGTCAGAGTTGAGTTTTTTCTCGGTTTCTTTTTCTACGGAGACTTTTGACTCTGCTCGTCGCTCAGAGTCAAAGGAGAAAGTCATCGGAGGGCCGGCCGGCTGTGACTCACTGAGTGGTCCTTGCAAGTGTTATGCACATACATTGCTACTGGCCCCATATTAGAATTACAAATATATTAATAAACAGATTTATAAATATATTAATTTGTTATCCGTTGTGATCTGGCAGAAGCTGTGGGACGCCATCGCCATAAATCGTGGAACTTGCCCAAGTGGTTAATTTAAAAGAGGCCCCCGGTGACCCCTCAACCTAACCAGCAGTTATTGCGCCCGTGGGGCTACGTCCAGGGCGGGTTTATCTGCGGCGGCCACGTCATACCATACTGTCACTGCACACCATACCTACAATCAGCGCAGCTGACTTATCAATCAATAAACCCACATTCGTCCAGAGCCTCAGTTTATCCGGTTTCTGAAGTGCGAGGTGCGACAAGTGAATATTTAAGTATTTATCTGTCTGTCTCGCTCTTTTTTGTGGAGAGATTTCAATCTCAACATATATTCGAGCATCCGTTTGTCCAAGTCTTATATGAGAAATCTCAGTACCGATAATATCAATGCAGGCACGTTTCTATTTTAGTGCCCTGTCTAGCCGTCCTATGTATTTTGGGGTTAGTGGTAAAATCATCCATTCAACCATCACATAATTATTAAATATAAAAGTATCAATTGTACTCTGTATCTTTACATGTTACGTGTTACTTTGAATGACTGATTAGAGAACGTTGTGGACTGAAAGAGGATGTAGCGACTAGAATTGAGATAGGAATGTTGCGTTGGCTTGGATATGTGGAGAGGATGAAGGAAGAAAGATTGACGAAACAAATATATATTGCGAATGTAAGTGGAAGGGCTGGTATGGGACGTCCCAGGCAGACATACATCGACCAAATAGGGGGATAGCAAAGGGGAAGATAAGAAGTACCCGGAACCGGCGTGCGTGCATGCAACGTCAAATGTTGATGAAGCGAAGGTGATCTGTCAGGATCGTGGCAAGTGGCAGTCCCTGGTCTCTGCCTACGGCGTGAGGTTATGTATGAATGTATGTATCTTTACATGTTTTATAATATGTGCTCTGGTGTGATAAAGAATATTCTTATCCTACAATATTCTTTATTGTACATCCTATTACAGCACTAGATAAGTCATAATATAGATGAAAACATTTTTTATTTTTCAGAAGCGAGTGATTGGAATCAATCACTTGGGTTGAGCAATAACAGGCGATCCGATCCTATGACAATCCGATCTGATCCTGAACCGATCCTGTGATAATCACTAGTGGATTTTTTTCGATTTTTCGAGCGCTTCCGTGTTTCCCAAGGCACGCTAAGCCGTTTCTGGCGGTCATGTAATGACAATTATTTGAAATATACTTAGTAAACATGTGGGGTAAAAAAATAAAAACACACCAACAGGAATTTAGAAACGAAGTAACTAATACTTTTGTCTGTAGTCATTTTGTTGAAGATACAAATTATGTATAATAATCGAAATAGGTACCCAATGATTGAGTGTTTGTAAGCAAAATAGTAGTCTAATATGGTGACTAGCTTACAAGAAAATAGAAGTACAATTTTTTATAGGATGTAACAGCAAGCCATCTAATAATGTAATATTGTGTTGTGTGAAAGTCATTTATTTTATGAATTTTTATACATCGGGATGCAACCTACGAATACAAGTTATTAATTTAATACCTATATACCTTACTTTATTATTCTGCATGGGTTTCCATAAAAAAGTAAAATGATTCATAACTATGTTGCTATGCGGTATACTTTTTGAATTATTATGTTATCTTCTTTTTGTTGTTTGGAGCTGACTTCTACATCTTCGTTCAATGAGACCACAAAACGTTGTGATGTTGATATAAATGCCTAGAGGCATTGTCATAATCTTAACAGTAACAGACTATTCCTTTTGTTCAGAGCTGTTATTATCAGGCTCTCCCGGCTTGTTAGATGTAGTGGCAACTGCTGCTTCTTCCATTTGCCCATCAATCACAGTGGGAGTGGCAGCTTCTTCAACTTGGCCATTAAGTACAGTGGGTATTGCAATTTCTTCCATTTGGCCTTCAATCACAGTGGCAATTGCAACGCCTTGCTTTTCTCCACCAACTCTGGTAGCAACTGCGACCTCTTCTTTTTCATTAGAAATTGTAGAAGCAACTGCAGAATCATCTTTTTGACCAGAAACTGTAGTAATAACTGCGATCTCTTCTCTTTGACCAGAAACAGTAGTGGCAACTGCAGAACCGTTTTTATGATCGGATGTGACGGCGGCTGCTGTGGACCCCCGTTTTTGTCCAGAACGTAGAGAAAGTAAGGTTTTTGCGGACGAAACAGCGCCAAAGATCTGCTTTTGGGAAGTTCTTGCCTCTTTTTGAGCAGACGCTTCAGGTAAAGCTGCTACGCTGGCACTAGCTTTTTGTGCAGACTCAGTAGCAAGCAGCACAGTATGATCAGTAGCAGTAGAGCCTACCTTCGGGGCAGCACGCGAGCCTGTAATCTCTTTTTCTGTCCCTGATATAGGCGCGGCCTCTGAAATATCTCCTTTGGGTGTTTTGGGATCTGAAGCGCTGGATGCACCACCGCTGGGTTTTTGAGAGCTGGGAAGAACTGAGCCGCCTTCTTCGAGTGCTTCAAGACCTGACGCTTCTTTTTCTTGGTAACTTGAAATTTCTTTCGCTTGATTGCTGGGGACTTCTACACCCTCTTCTTCTTCCACTCTGAATGATTTTGAATCGGTAACTTTTCCCTGTGCTTCACTAATAATTGTAGATCTGGTGTTCTCTTCTAGCTTAGCAGTTGCATCAATTTCGATTCCTTTAGTGCCCTCTTCAGGTTGACTAGAGACGTTCTTAGATACTTTAGAACTGGAAACTTGATTTTGTTGAATGGATCTCTTTGAATCCAATATCTCTTTCTGTTCATCAACGTTTGCTTTTGAAGCCGTCATCGTAGATGATTTGGTATCCAATGTAGCTTCTTTATTGGATATTGCTTCTAATTCAGAATCTTTTTTCTCTTCGCTACTTACAACTGTGATCTCTGCCTCGCCAGAATCAAAAGCTTCAGACTTTACAACTTCTTTTTGATCGGAGCTGACTACTTTAGATCCAACTACCTCTTTTAGGCTTCCGCTGTAAACTTCGGAACCTTGCACTTCTTTTCGACTAGTGCTGAGAGCGTCAGAACCAGTAACTTCTTTTTGTATGGAGCTAATAACGTCAGAGCCTTCTGCCTCTTTCTGATCAGAGCTAGTTTCAGAGCCTTCTTTTTGGCTTGGGCTTAAATTGCTAATATAGGTACATACAGATGGCTCCAGAGACGGCACGGAAAGGAAAGAATCCTGTCTTGGATAGTAAAAGGGAGCTTCTATGGTTAATATTCCGTCTCTAAAATGGCAGGATATTATCGATTCGGGTACTGTACTTCTGGGTACAAGCAACTCACGCTTGTACTCCCGAAAAATGATGCGACCATCGGTCTCCTCCTCGTGTTTTGCTTCTATGACCAATGTCTTTTTGTTTACGATGCTTACAAATACCTAAAAAAAAAGTAATGTTTCAATCATCCATAGAAACTTGTAGACCTTTCATCAAACTTTACTAGTAGTCTTTGTATGGGTGGCTTACTCAAATCATTGTAAGAGGTGAGACTTTCTCATCAGATCCTTCTATGTGTATAGCCCCTACACTACACACGCATACACACACACAAAAACATCGAGACATGCACGTAAACACACATCCGCAGCATACACAGTCACAGACAGACACACACCTTATCACTCAACACTAAAAAAACATGTACACCTGGATGTGTGTGTCTGTATGTGATTGCGGTCGTATGTGCGTGTGTGTAGTGTAGGGGCCTACACACACAGAAGAATCTGCTAAGCAAGTCTCACTTATTTATTGCAATGTTTTGTACACCCCTACCTATTATAATATGCATTGACACTGCTTTAGGTAAATAACTTTCGTTTCACCTCAGAAGGATCAAATTGGCTGACATCGAACGTTAACTTTAATGCCTTTTCCGTACTTTTTACATCTTGAATGTGCGGGCAAAGTCTGTAGATTGTGTTGTCGCTGGGAATCCTCAGCATGGACATGGATCTAGTTCGGCCATACCATCTCTTCAGGGTGTTACTGGTGAAACATAAAAGACTAGATGAAAGAGCGCCTGATTAAGAAAAGATGGACAGAGTGGAATTTTTTTCCGCTCCATTTTTCTCCACTACAACACGGCGCGAAGGCAACGGCTTACAATTTACATTGTACATTGACATTCAGCGAACAGAATGTAAGTTCTTTACGTTGAAATAAATTGCTTTGAATTTGAAATTTGAATTGCAATATTCACTTATAGAATAGGTACGTAGAGTAGTTGTCCTTGAAGGATAGTTTTATTAAGCCTAATATAGGACTCACGTTGTAGGTAGTTTAATAGGCGGATAATGTTTACCTAAACACTTCAATTTCTTCCTCCATGCGACGCAATTCGAACAAAAATTTCTCCCTCATTTTGCAGTATTCGTCGCCGAATATACTCATTCTAGTGTATTGTATTGGTATGTTGATGATTTCGTAAGGTTCTTCTTCGACTGTTATTGAGGATTTTACTGTTGCGTCAGTCTCTGCGAAAGTACTTGGCGTATTCGTTCTGCTTTCTTCCAGTTGTGATTTACTGCGGGAATATTCACTTCGAGACTTCGAGACACTTCCATCTCTTTGTGAGTTTGAACTCTGTGACTTCCTTCTACTTCCTTCTTCTGATGTCTTTGACTGAATTATCTCTTTTTGTGATTTAAATCCACTATCCCCCTTATGTTCAGATGCACTTTCTTCTTTTTGTGACTTAGATAGGCTTTCTCCTTTCTGTGAGGATATATTGGACTCCTTTTGTGATTTAGTTTCGTTACCATCACCTAAAGAAGCGCCTGAAGTCCTGAAAGTCAATATGCTTCCACCATGTGGTGATTTGGTGCTTACAGTTCTCGATCGGCTACTTCTTTCCTGCAGTTCAGTGCTGGGGAACTTTGACTTGCCTTCTTTACTTTCCTCTATAACGGATGAGTCAACTTTAGACTTTTCTTTTCTCTCTATTTGCGCCGAGCTTAATATACCGCTAATCTTTCCGGAACTGTCTTTGATAGTGTACATTGACTTCGATATTTTGTTTTCATCTCCTTGTAAGTCGATGCTTTGTATTTTTTTCAAAACGTTGCTTGGGTTACTCGAGCGCTTTGTTTTGCTTTCGGAGAGCTGCTTATTATGTTTATCAGTATTTTTTTGTGAACCGGTGCTCGGACGGCTGGTGCGCTTTGTTTCACCCTCTCCAACCTCAGCTTTTTGTGATTCGGTGGTTGGTGCCTTTGACAAGTTTCCTTCTTTTTGGGATTCAGTACTTGAATGTTTTTCTTGGCTCCTGATCGCTAAGTACTCTGCATTCTTGCTCGTCATTTTTGTTGCACTTATCACTTCACTAAGGGAGGCTTTTGACTCACTACTCATTTTGCTTTTGTTATCGACTTTCTCTGATTGAGCACTCGATGGTTTTGTTTTGCTATCGATTTTCTGTGATTCATTACTTACATGTTTTGTTTTGCTAGCTACGTAGTGTGATTCAGTCGTTACTGGTTTTGTTTTACTATCGGCTTTTTGAGATTGATCACTTGCAATCCTTGTTTTGCTATCCACTTCCTGTTCAACAACGCTTGCAACCTCGTTTCCGTCTGTTTTCTGTTCTTCAGTAATGTTTATCTTGCTGTCCACTTTCTGTGGTTCTATACTCCGAGATCTTACTTTGCTTCCTACATTTTGTTTTTCAGCACTAGATGGTTTTGTTCTGCTATCAGGTTTTTGTGACTCAGTAGTCGGTGGTTTGGTTTTGTTATCCAATCCATGTGATTCAACGTTTAAAGGTTTGGATTTGCTATCATCTATTTGGGGTGCGGTAGTGATATCCAATTTTGGTGCTTCAGCACTTAGTCTTTCAGTTTTGCTATCCACAATCTGAGGTCCAGTACTCGGTCTTGATTTGCTATCCAACTTCTGAGCTTCCGCACTAGGAGGCTTATCTTTACTATCCGCTATCTGTAGTTCACCACTCACGGGCTGCGTTTTACTGTCAGCATTCTGAGGCTTTGTTAACGAAGGGTTAGTTTTGCTTGGAGATTGATCTGCCATGTCAATAGAGAATTTTTGGACGCTTTTGAACTTGGTGATTTGGGATTGTCGGTGGGTTTATTGTATGGGTTGGTTAATGCTTTATTGTTATTTTGTCAATTTCTAATCTGTGTTTGGAATTATGCCAAAGTAATGTCAATATGATTATCTGTGGTCAATCTTTTTTTTACTGAAAATAACACATAACCTCACGTCTGTATCCCAGAGGGGTAGGCAGAGACCAGGGACTGTCACTTGCCACGATCCTGATAGATCACCTGCGCTTCATCTACTTTCATTTTTTTTATATGATTTTAGTGCATCTTAAGAAGAATTTTATCAGTGGCCTAACCTCTGTGCATCCTAAGATTTATATTATCAACTGTTAAATATATGGAAATTGACAGTTAGACCATTGCAATTGAATTGAGGATTTGGCGCGCATAATTAGGCCACTGATATACAGTTTTTCTTATGGCTCATCATAGGCAAATAGCGCTCCAAGAGGCGCTCGTGGCCTAGGCAAACTGAATGATTGGAATCAATCACTTGGTTAAGCAAGAACAGGCGCGGTCAGGTACAGGATGGGTGAGCGCTCCGTGACTACCGCTAGTGGCATTTATCCGAGCGCTTCCGTGATTCGCACGGCACGTTAAGCCGTTGGTGCCGGCTGTCATATAATGGCAGTCGTTAAGCCATGTCAGAGGCCTTATGGGCGGCTTGATAACTTCTGACAGTAAGGCCCGCCACTGTCTTACAATCCTCCACCAACTCGGACTTGGCCCCCGTGGTGGAGTATGGCCTAACCTTCCTGCGATGCAGGAAGAGACCCGTGCCCCAGCAGTGGGGATATACAAGGGTTGATAACGAAGGCAAATACCTCCATAGTTATTTGACGTGTGATTGAAGTCTTCTACTGACGAGATTTGCCTGATCTTATGTAGGTAGTCTGTGGTCTGATCCTTTTAGGATCCTTTTATGATACTTTAATGAAGTTAATTTTAATTGCTACTGCCCCGAATTTATTCACACAATCCAAAAATAAATAACAAAAATTTGTTTTCAAAATCTTCTTATTTCGCAAACAGATCCCTGAATTGATAAATGCTGTATCTTCTCTTACAATATTGTAGTAGTATAGGCGAGAAAATAAATTGCATCCGTAACAGACGACGTAGGGAGGCGAAGTTTAAGTATTGCTATTAATATTTTATTCTACCGACATACGAGAATATCTATGCCAAATTTTAGCTTTAAACTACTTTTTCGACTCTGTACTAAGCCGCGGACAGAGACGGACGGACGGCCGGACATGGTGAAATTATAAGGTTTACTTGTTGGCGAAAAAGTCGGTCTTCGCGAGTAGACGATTTCCATGTCTCACGTATAAGTTTATAGGGAAGAGCGCGTGATTTTTTTTCTTCCTTTTAGTCCTATAAAGGGCACCCTCCGGAGGACACGTGGGAGGGAGGTGGTGAATACTCATGGATTACAGCACGGACCACAAGAAGTGCACCCACCCACTAAACACCACCTTGGGGCTGGTTTTGGTCCTAAGGACCCCTAAACCCACATCGGGCGCGACCCCCCTCGAGGCCGAGGAGGGCGCACTCGAGGCCGAGGAGTGCGCACAGAAGAGCGCGTGATCGTACTCTTCCACTATAAAGAGAAATTTCTCGCCAGGCAGATCGTATGCCAGGGGACGGCCGGTCCAACTATTGTTAGCCGGAAGTTATATTTATGGTACGTCATTGAAACACTTTGATTGCGTGATGCAGTAATGTTGGAGCTTGTAGTGTGCGCGCAGAGTTGACATGTGCTCGCCACAAGTTTATTCTCTACGGTGTTATTTAGAGAAACACTATTCCGCTAAAGGAAGTTTAAATTCTGTGGTTACCTCTTCTCCTTTAGCACAAACTATTCAAACTGACTCTGAGAAGTGTTTTAAGGAATGTTATATAAATTACCGTAAGGTTGCACGGAATCTTTCTACAGTATTTTTTTTATTGGAGAAAGCTAATGCTAATGCAAAAGAAGATAACAACGATGCTTTGGTAAATAAATTTAGGTATAAAGTAGGTAAATAATAGCATGATTTTCGATATAAATATTCTGAAATAGGTACAACGTCATTTATTTATAAAAAAAACTCGAATACTGTCTTTTTGTTACATAATTGCACTAAATACATTATCTGAGTGAAGTAACGAGCTGCAGTGGCAGTGGGCTGGCCATATCTCGCGAAGAACCGACAACCGTTGGAGTAAACGTGTTCTTGAGTGGAGACCGCGACACGGCAAACGTAGTGTAGGACGCCCTCCGATTAGGTGGGATGACGATCTGCGAAAAACTGCCGGCAGATGCTGGATGCGACAAGCTGAAGACAGGGCGCTATTGCGCTCATTAGGGAAGGGCTATATCCAGCAGTGGACTAATATAGTCTGAAGAAGAAGAAGCTTCCAATCTATCGGTTTTTAAAATAATAATTTCACTTGCTAAAAGTTTATGTCTTGTTTCGGCCATGTTAAATTAATTTGAAAAGAGAGACAATAAAGAAACTAAAAAAATATCTGCCGAACTTAGGTCTCTCCCAAGATATGCCACTGTGAGCCCGATCTTTGGCTCTTCTCTTCCAATCACTGCCCACCGCTTTGCGAAAGAACAAAAAATGCGTACGTTTTCGGCTTATAATACCATCGAATCATCATTAACCTGCGACAAAAATAGGGGCGGCATAACCCTTGCTGACATTTATACTTTTCACGATTTATAATTTATCAAACCTTGTCCTTATGTCTTTTTTCTTTCAAAATAAAATAATCGTATGGATAGCTTAGTTTTTTCAAATAATTCATTACTGACCTAGAGTCTACTTAACGCACAGTTGCTCAATGGAATGACAATGGCTATGAGTGACACTATACTAGTCTATTGACGTTATAAAACGTACGAATAAAATAATAATACCTGCACTTCATCAAAGTTCATCTTTTTTTATTTGTGTTTAGTGCTTCCTAAGAAGAATTGTACCAGTGGCCCAATTTCCGCGAATCCTGGGGTTATATTATGTAGGTAAGTCTCCACTGAGTTGAGTGACGTTGATTTCTACTTATTTTATGCTACTGACGCTGTCAAATGCACACATATTTTGACACTTTGGAGTCCAAATACTTAACTCTATAGAGTGGAATGTTACGTATACTATTCCATACTTTCGGATTGTTACGTAATAGAAGGACTGTACGATTCCATCATCGTCTGTCAAATATATGGAATTTGTGAAAACTGTCGAATATATGGAATAAAATAATAATAATTGATAATGCTGAGTTAAGTTGCACGTTAGTGGATCACAAATGTTATTCATAAAAAAACCAATACCGTGCTAATAATCGCCATTGGATAATTATTTAGCAACGACGCGTTCAATAGACTGTTCTCCTTGTTACAGGAATCATTGAGTAACTTTGGAATGGCGACGGAAAGGATATTAAATTGTGTATATTAGTTTAAAAACCTATTTAGAGGCTAAAAATTTCACCCATGCTGGGATTCGAACCCGCAACCTCTGGCTATCCGTACCAGAGCCAGAGGTTGCGGGTTCGAATCCCAGCATGGGTGAAAATTTTTAGCCTCTAAATAGGTTTTTAAATTTGTTCCTTAGCACGGGTTAGTGCATTAAAAATAAAAATAGTGTAATTGTGTATATTAGTGATGACTTTAATCCAGGGAATGACTTAAATTTAATAACTTTAATGACTTTAATTTAAGACAGGCCGCTATGGCGCTCATTAGGGGAGGGCTATGTCCAGCAGTGGACTACATAATATAGCCTAAAGAAGAAGAAGAAGATGATGACTTTAATCCTACGTGGATTTTCGGAGACGACTTTCAGCTGTTGTGTTGAATTACCTGAGAATACTGTGTTTTAAGTCTAATGGTTGCGTAATTTCGTAAGTTGTCAAAAGTCTGATAGGTTAGTACAATGTTTCTCCAAGAGTGATATAACGTGGTAGCCTAAATCACCTTGCGCTTTTAGAGCCTCTCTTATCGGCTGTCTTTGATGATTTAGACAATACTTCAGTACTGTCTTGAATTTTGACATCAGATGTCTTTACAACTGAAAGGACTTCACCAGGGCCTTTACTATTTTTACTCTTGGATAAAACCGGATCGTTTTTGGGAGTTTTCAAATCAGAAATAAGCGGAGATGCTTGTTTAGATATTCTAGAGCCTGCAACCTGGTTCTGGCTGCCGGATTTTGTTTGGATTGCTTCCTCTTTTGGCCGATTAGATAATATAGAATGAGTACGACCAACAATATTGTTTTCTTGTCCACTGTCTTTTTGTCGACTACTAGCTGCTTCGGAACCAGGCTGTTCTTTTTCTTGACCACTGGCTACTTTAGAGCTAGGCCCTTCTTTTTCTTCGCTACTGGTGGCTTTAGAACTAGGCTTTTCTTTTTCTTCACCACTGACTACTTTAGAATTAGCAATCATATTTTTTTTAACCCTGGAAGTCTTGGAGTCATTATTTTCTTCTTTTTCACCACTGTGAATTTTAGAACCAGCCGCTTGTTTATCTTCATCGTCGGCTACTTTAGAACTTGATGATTCTTTTTCCTGACCACTTTCTGCTTTAGGAGTTCTTTCATTAGTCTGTCCTGTGAGTGTTTTAGAATTTATTGCCCTTTTTTGTACTCCGTTAAATTCATTAGAATTAGATTGTTTTCTTTCTTGACTACTAGGGATTTTAATCTCTTTTATGCCACCACTAAATGTTTTCGAATCACTAATTTCTTTTTGTTGATCACTTGATCGCCTGGAACCAGAAAGCTCTTTTTCATGACCGCTACGTATTTTGGATTCAAAAGTTTTTTTGTTTTGCCCGCTGGGTGTTTTAGAAATTAAAACCTCTTCCTGATCAGCCATGGATACGTTAGTGTCTGAAACTTCTTTCTTTGCGCCAGAACCTTCAATTTCTTCTATTAGTTGTTCTGCAATTGATGGTTTAGAATCGGTTCCTTCTTTTGCCTGAACGCCGGTAGATTTGGAACGCAAGTCTTTGTCTTCGGGGCAATGGCATGGGTCAGACTCTTCAATGCATAAGCATGATGTAGAAGCCTCAACATCGGATTGAGCGATCGAGTCATGACTGGTTGATTTGGAAACCACAACCTCATCGCCAGGACATACGCATGGTTGAGGTATTTCAGCCTCTTTTTTTGGACATACGCATGGTTCGCCTGCTTTTGGTTCACTCCCATCTGGTTCACTACCCTCTTTTTTCTGAGAAGATAATTTAGAAGCCGCTTCTCTATTAGAAACAGATTTAGAACCAGTAATATTTTTTTCTAGACTGATTACTTCATCATCATCTGGTATTTCTGAGTGCTCAGAGCTGAGGATGATAGATTCTGTATCTTTGTGCTCAGAGCTAAGAGCATCAAAACTTGTCACCTCTATTCGCTCTACGCTAGAAATGTGCAATTCCTCCGCTTCGTCCTCATGAATTGACGGCTCAAGCTCTTTCTTCTTGGGGAATGGTGTTTCCACTGATAATATACCTTCCCTTAGAAGATTAGATATAATGGCATCAGGTTCCTCGACTTCAGGAATGTAGAGTTCTCGTTTGTAGTTATGCAAGAAGGAACGGCCGTCGGTTACTTCTTCGTGTCTTGCTGATATGACCAACCGTTTTTTGTCCACAACCATCACTGATACCTGAAAGTTCAATAGTCGAATAAATACTGGATATCGAAATAAATAATATTAACTACCAGGAGGTGGGACACAAACTCTATAGAGTGAAATGTTACGTAGACACAAGAGGCTACGTAAATTTCTACGTACTACGTAAAACTCATAGAAAAATTATAACGGTAAAGTTAGAGAAGTCAAGTTTAAGTTTGAATCGATATATTTATTAGATATCTTAGCCTAACTTATGACATTTTAACTGAATTATATTGGTTAGATTAGATTATCCAAGTAGTTAAAACAAAGGGCGCTGTATGACAATGTCCGAATTTCGCTTACCTCCTCAGGATAGAAATGGCTGACGTCAAACTGCAATTTTAATATTTTCTTCTCCTCATCCACAGTGTGTACCAGTGGACACGACTGAAAGACGGTACTGTAGCTTATAGATATCGTTCTGATTCTGTCTGGAGTTTTTTTCAATTCACTAGAGGTAATTGACGAGCTATTTCCTTCATGAGCAGATGTAGTGTTGCTCTTTGGTTCGGTGCTAGATATGGTAACGTGGGTTTTGTCCTCTCCGCTCGTTTTCGATTTACTTCTTTCTTTGCTGCTTGATTTGGATTTGCTTTCCTCGTTACTAACTGGGGTTTTCTCCTCACCGCTTGATTTTGATCTACTTCTTCCTTTGCTGCTTGATTTGGATTTACTTTCCTCGTTACTGACTGATTTAGATTTACTTTTGTCTTCACTATCCAATCTGTTCCTTTGTTCATTGCTGGATTTTAAATTGCTTTTCTGCTCATCACTTGATCCTGACACGGTTTCTCTGGACCGATTTTTTTCAGATTTTGATCCGCTCCGGTTTTTGCTGCTCAATTTTGAACCGCTTTCATACTCACCATCTGATTTCAAACTACATTTTGAACCGCTTTCCTGTTCAATGTTGGTTCTTAAGGCACTTTTTTCTTGGCTGCCTGATTTCGAATGTCGTTTAGATTCAGTACCTAATTTCAAACTATCTCTTGAACCGCTTTTCTTTTCGGTTTCGGATTTTGTAGCGCTTTGTACCTTGCTGCCAACATAAGTGGTATTTTTACTTTTGCTATCAGCGTAAAATTCAACTTTTTCCTCATCATCCGTTTTGGAACCAACTTTTCCTTCGCTCTTCTTTTTGCTTACGGATTTTAGACTACTTTTAAGTTGGCGTTCTAATCCTGAAGCAACACTGCCAGTTTTGGAAGTAATTTCTTGTTTACTGTCAGATCTTAGACTACTTTTGTGCTTGCTGTTGGATTTTGAATATTTGTTTTGTTCACTGTCTGGTTTTATCATGCTTTTCCTTTGTTCGCCGCTGGTTCTTGAATTTATTTTGTGTTCAGTGCCAGATTGTGGACCGAATTCTTGTTCATCAATAGGTTTTAAACTGTATTTTTTCTTGCTATCGCTTTTGGATCTGATTATCTGTTCACTTTCTGTATTTGACATAATTTTCAACGCACTTGCGGGTTTATTGATATTTTGTTCGCTGCTAATTTTTGCACTGCTTTTTTGTTCACTGGCAGGCTTTAGAGAAAAAAATTGCCTACTATTTATTAATGGTTCATTTTCTGATTTTGGTTTATCATCTATTTTTATTTCACTCTCTGTTTTTGGTTTATTTGCTGTTTTTTGTTCACTTTCTCTTTTAAGTTCATCTGGTTTTGGTTTTCTGTCTGTTTTTATTTCGCTCTCCGTTTCTGGTATGTTTTTTAGATCTTCGGTCTTGGAATAATTTTTTTGCTTACTTGCTTTCATCGGTTCTCCTTTTGTATCAGGCTTGGAACGACTTTTCTGCGCAACGCTGGTTTTAGAAATGAATTTCTGATTACTACTATCTTTTGCAATATTTTTCTCTTCATCAGTAGCTTTCACTTCACTTTTGCTTTTTGAACCGATTTTTATTGTATTGCCTGATCTCGAACCCATGTTTTGTACCTTGCTGTCTTTTGAATTTGTTTTGAGCTTACTAGCGTCTTTTGAACCAATTTTCGGTTTGCTTCTGGAAGCCATTAGTATAACTAATCTGCTGCCAGTTTTTGACCCAGATTTTGGATCATCGTCATCCTTTGAACTGTTTTTTTCTGCAGTATTCACTTTTGAACCGGATTTTGAGTCATTTTCATCCTTAGAACTTGTTTTTTTTGTGTCACCAATTCTAGAATCTTTTGCCGTTCCAACGTTTCGTTCATTTTCTAGTTTTGATGTAGTTGCTTGTTGACTGCCTGTTGGACCAATCTTTGTTTCCTCGACAGTGTCTTTCTCCTCACTTTTTGCTTTTGAATGGATGTTAAATTCGCCTTCATCTTTTGAAGTTGTTTTCTGTCCACTATCAATTTGTGATTTCATATTTATTTTTAATTCGGTACTTTGTTTTGATATTTTGTTTTGTTCGCTAGCATCTTTTGAAGTATATTTTAGTTGACTGGTATCTTTTGAATTAATTTTACCTTGATTGCTAAGCTTCGGATATATATTTTGTTCACTACCGTCATTATTCTCATTTTGTACTTTAAAGCTGACTTTTTCTCCACTGACCTCTTTCGAAATAGTTTTGTTTTCACTACCAACTTTTGAAAGTAATTTTATGTCAGTAGCAAATTTAGATCCAATTTTTTCCACTGTAACTTTTGAACCAATTATGTCTTTACTGACAACTTTTGGAGCCATTTTTTCTTCGGTATTAACCGGACTGACATTTTTTTTACTAACAATTTTCGAACTGATCATATTTTCATAACCAACTTTTGAATCTATTATGTCTTTACTACCCACTTTTGAACCGGCTTTTTCTTCGGTACACACTATTAAACCCTCTTTTTCTTTACTACTAGGTTTTGAAACGCTTTTGTTTTCGCTTTCAGTGTTTGAGATTTTAGAGCCACTTTTCAGTTCACTAACTTCCTTATAACTGGTTTTCTCTTCACTGTCATCCTTTGAATTACGTCTAGAACTCCGTTTTTCTTCACTACCAGGTATCGAACCGCTCTTCCGTTCGCTGCTTCTTTTTGAACTGGTTCTCCTTTCGCTGTCAGCTTTAGATGTGATTTTTTCTTGACTGCCTTCTTTTTGAAAGTCATCCTGGCCTCTGTTTGAATGCTCGCTTCCTGATTTAAAGCTGCTTTTTTGCTTGCTGTCTGATTTCAAGCCGCTTTTATGTATACTAGGGCTTTTTGGAGTTGCGTAATGATCAGTACTGCTACTGGATGGTTTAATAGGTTGGAGTTCACTCTCGGTTTTTGAAACGCTGTAGGACCTTGAGCCGCTTTTATGGTTGGTGCTGTGTTTAGAACTGAGGTTTTCTTCACTGCTCGACGTCGAAATATCTTTCTGATAGCTGTCACGTTTTGAGCTGCTTGTCGTTCCATGGCCAGATTTTGGTCGACTACCACTGGATTTTGTCTTCTCATTGCCATATAGAAACTTAAGAGTTGAGCTAAAAAAGAAAAAAAACGATGAATGTTCAATGGAAGTCATCAAAGTTTCAGTTTAGTGCGTCAGCAAGCAGGCAGGCAGGAAAATAGCAATTTTTGGATGTCAAAATGTCAAGAACTATAAATTAAATAATTTGGAATGAAATGGTATCGCCGTAGCTATAAGGAGTTTGAAAGTAGCTTCGCAGGGCACCGTTTTATTTTACTTAGTACTTAGATTATAAATTATCTACCTAAACTTTTCGATTTCTTCGTCCATCTTTTCCAAATCAGCTTTGATATTTTCCTTCATATCAATGAATTCGTCGTCAAATATACACATGCGAGTGTAATGTATCGGTACGCTCATTACCTCTATTGGTTTTTTTAACACAGTTTTTATTGAAGACTTTTCTGTCCCTTCTTTTCCTAAGCTCCCACTTTGCTCTGTCCTTGAAGGTGTTGTTCTACTTTGTTCTTTTTGCGATGAACTAGGAGTCTTAGATTTGCTTTCGCCTTTATGTGTACTGGCAGTCTTCGATTTTCTTTGAAAATGGGAGCTTGAGCGCTTTGATACGCTCTCCTTATTAGTGGTCAAGGACTTAGACCTCTCAGTTTTTTGTGAGCTGTCGGACTTCTTCAAAATACTACCCGGGATACTAGAGTGCTTGCCGCCTTCCAAGTTATGCGAGTCAGCGCTAACACGCTTCACTGCCGATCTTGCTATTTGGGAATCTGTGTATAATCGATTCGCTGACCCGTCCGCTTTTTGCGAAAAAGCGCTCGAGAGTTTTGTTCCTTCTCTTGTACTTTGTGATGAACGCTTGGAGGCCTCTTCTTTTGAGTCATTACTGGAACGTTTCGTTGAACCATCTTCACTTTTCTTCAAGATACTGCTTGGTTTGCTACTATCTCTTTGCGTGCTGGTACTCTCCCGTTTCTTTCCGTTTCTTGCATCAGCATTTTCATCTTCAGTAGACTTTAATTTGCTTGTGACTTTATTTGAGTCTGAGCTTGAAGGTTTAGTTTTACTATCTGCTTTTTGTGATTCGTTACTTTGTCGTTTTTCTTGGCTATCTCCTTTCCGAGATGCGTCCCTAACTGGTTTCAATTTGCTCTGTGTTATCTCTAAATTCGTACTCGCGCGCTTAGTCTTACTATCGACTTTTTGCAAATCTGTACTGGATAGTATTCTTTGACTTTCAGTTTTCTGTGAAGCCCCACTTGGAGGTTTTGTTTTGCTGTCTGTTAACTGCAACAGACTATCCGTTACTATGTTACTATCCGTTATTTGTAACCCGGCACTTGCTGGTTTATCTTGGTTTGATTCCGCTTTCTCTAGCCCACCGCTACCAGCCTTTGATTTGATATTTTGTAACTGGTCCTCACCACTACCAGGTTTAGATTTGCTATCTGCTACCTGTATCTCATCTCGATCACGTTTTGATTTGCTATCCAATGTCTGTACTTCATCACTACTAGGTCTTGATTTGCTATTTGCAATAAGAATCGCGCCACTACTAGGTTTCGCTTTGCTGTCCGCTACTTGTAATTCTGCATTTGTTGCTTTTGATTTACTATCCGCTATCTGTGGCGCAGAGCTCGGTGGTTTCAATTTGCTATCTGCTACTTGTAGCTCAGCAGCCGCTGGTTTTGATTTGCTATCTGATGTCTGTAGATTAGCGCTCGGTGGTTTTAATGTATCCGCTTCTTGTTTTGCTTTACTAGTTGCTGCTTGTAACTCATCAGTTACTGGTTTCGATTCGCTATCCGCTATCTGTAGTCCAGCGCTTGCTGGTTCTAATTTGCTATCCAAAGCTTGCAGCCCAGTGCTTGGTGGTTTTCCCAACCCAATGTTTTCGGGCTTAGTTTGGCTACCAAGCGCCTGTGCGTTAGGATCTAAACGGTTTTCTTTACTATCGACTAAATGTAATTTACCATTTGTGGGATGTTTGGTGTTGCTGCCAATCTGCGACTTTGTCGTATCGGGGTCTGCCTTGCCGGGCTCTTTGTCACTCATTTTGAATTTGGTTTCGCGAGGTGTGATGTGAGAACTTGTTAATTTATTGTTATGAGTTTTTCATTGTTTTGTATTTTGTCACTTCAAAGTCATGTGACAGCTGAAGAAAAGACCGAAAATAAGAACGAACGACGGTGTTGTCTGTGTACTTAGGTAGTTATCAAGGCTGCATTGTTGCAGTGATGTCCGTTAAGACCTACGAAGGATATTAAAAAAATTGCACTACAATAAGTTACGTTATGGGCGACCTTGCGAAATAAAATTAAAGGCCGATCTGCTATCGACTGTACATATACTTTACATCAAACTACTATCGACGCCCGTAACTTAATTTAATAAAAGGCAAACGTGTGACTTTTTTTAGATACCGACAACAAAAATATTTTTTGTTGCTTTTTATGCAGCGTTCAAACGTCTCACTGCAGGGCACAGGCCTTCTCTTAGAGGGAGGATATGGGCATAGTCAATCAGAGGTGTGCACGCGTAGTTATTAAGCCCATACTTTCTCTGCGAACGTGGTGGACTGAAAGAGGATGTAGTGACTAGAATTGAGAAAGGAATGTTGCGTTGGTTTGGACATATGGAGAGGATGAAGGAAGAAAGATTGACGAAACAAATGTATATTGAGAATGTGAGTGGAAGGGCTGGTAAGGGACGTCCCAGGCGGACATACATCGACCAAATAGGGGATGTATTAGCAGAGGGAAAGGTAAAAAGTACACGGAACCGGCGTGCGTGCATGCAACGACTTATGAACGTTGAACGTACTAGGTTATAAACGGCGTAGTATTTGAATTGCGCCAATCTTCTCCCGTGACCTTTTCTCCTCTACGCGACACATTTTCCTGAAAAGGTCAGGCATGGCAGATAAACAGCTATGAGCCCCCAGAGATGTGGCATTTAGACCCCCGCCACGCAGATTGCCCCCCTTCCGCCCCCCCGTTGCCAAGGCAACGCTAGTCAAAACACCCAGCCCTATTAATCTCGAAGTAAGGGCGTGTCGAATCCGAGGGGATGGGCCGTAGGGTGGACATGGGTTTTCTCTGAGGATTTTCCACTGTAGGTACCTACCATTTACCTACCAGGGCCGAGTTTCATGAAACTACAAATTCATAGTTCATTGTGAATGAATGAATGAATGAATGAATGAATGAATGAATGAATGAATGAATGAATGAATGAATGAATGAATGAAGGAATGAATGAATGAATGAATGAATGAATGAATGAATGAATGAATGAATGAATGAATGAATGAATGAATGAATGAATGAATGAATGAATGAATGAATGAATGAATGAATGAATGAATGAATGAATGAATGAATGAATGAATGAATGAATGAATGAATGAATGAATGAATGAATGAATGAATGAATGAATGAATGAATGAATGAATGAATGAATGAATGAATGAATGAATGAATGAATGAATGAATGAATGAATGAATGAATGAATGAATGAATGAATGAATGAATGAATGAATGAATGAATGAATGAATGAATGAATGAATGAATGAATGAATGAATGAATGAATGAATGAATGAATGAATGAATGAATGAATGAATGAATGAATGAATGAATGAATGAATGAATGAATGAATGAATGAATGAATGAATGAATGAATGAATGAATGAATGAATGAATGAATGAATGAATGAATGAATGAATGAATGAATGAATGAATGAATGAATGAATGAATGAATGAATGAATGAATGAATGAATGAATGAATGAATGAATGAATGAATGAATGAATGAATGAATGAATGAATGAATGAATGAATGAATGAATGAATGAATGAATGAATGAATGAATGAATGAATGAATGAATGAATGAATGAATGAATGAATGAATGAATGAATGAATGAATGAATGAATGAATGAATGAATGAATGAATGAATGAATGAATGAATGAATGAATGAATGAATGAATGAATGAATGAATGAATGAATGAATGAATGAATGAATGAATGAATGAATGAATGAATGAATGAATGAATGAATGAATGAATGAATGAATGAATGAATGAATGAATGAATGAATGAATGAATGAATGAAAGTATGAATGAACGAACGAACTGACGAACGAACGAACAAACGAACGAACAAACGAACGAACGAAAAATCGTAACTTGTTTTATAATAAGTAGTTTTTAGCTAAATGTGAACATGAGAACATGTGAACATGACATTAATTTATTAATTAACCATTCCACCAACCCGGACTTGGCCTCCGTGGTGGAGTATGGCCTAACCTTCCTACCATTCTGGAAGAGACCCGTGCCCCAACAGTGGGGACTTAAAGGGTTGATATCGAATTAATTAACAAATTATTGAAATGACTAAATAACTGAATTAATATACAAGATAGAATTTTCTTCCCGCAAACCCATGTTGATGTGGAGAGTGGAAGGGGAAGAGTGAAAATTCTTTAAAATAGTTGTCACAGTTGTTAAGATTTCTCATGTTCACATTTAGCTAAAAACGAATTATAAAACAAGTTACGATTTTTGTTTCTATTGGTGGCGTCTACTTAACACCTCGAAGCGTCTTAATAGCAGGATGATTATCTCATTGGCCACTGTTTTTATATAATTTATAGAAAGTGCGAATGAAACTATAAATTGTTACCTTGCTAGGACTAGCTTGCCAAAAATGTATATAATTAACATAGGTATATTTTAACCTAATTCTTTTAACCAGTTTATTGTTGGTGGCTATCAAATCTTTTTTACTTTGACTTTTATTAATATCTCTTTCGTTGATTTTTTTACCTTTATCAGTTTAGACTTCAACAAAAAGTGTGTCGGAGGCAAATCATCGTATTTTTTTATTCACGCCTGGTCACCCCGAGGGCGAGAGGGCGCGAACGCCGCCAAATTGGCGGGAAAGCGTATTTGACAGATCATTTTTTATTCCGTTCGGAAATTCGACGTCCATTGTTCCGCTGATTGTACCAGGTGGCCAGGAAGTGAATCATGCTGATATCTCTTTTCACAGGGTGTTAAAATCTGACACGAATACTACAAAACAAAAAGTCTTATTCGAAATGGTACCAATTGATAGTAATTATTGTAGATTAGATTAGAACTCTTTATTGTACACACCAGGAAACAAAATACATAAAAAGGCTTACATATCTGAGTATTGCTGTATACAATTGGCGGTCTTATCGCTAAAAGGGATCTCTCACCAACAGCTACAAAACCACCAAAAAAAAAAATTTTTTATTTTCAAATATTAATTCTGTGCCTCCTGTGATAAGTGATATAAGTGAAAAACCATCATTTTACAGGAGAGCGTAAACAAGATTAAAAAAATTCTAGATCATGAACTACGTGGGTTAGGTTAAACCTGAGTATCTTCTTTGGAACGGTAAAACATTTTCTTTCGCTGTATATTTTAATTTTTTTGATAACTATTAAATTTTATAAGTTATTCACGTAAAACCTGTGAGTTGTACCTGTTCTTATGTATTTATGTGCAGTAATTATGTAATAAGTGATACTTGTACAGTTAAATTACGCTGCACCTATAAGGTTGTATTTGTGCAAACTGATATACACGAAGTTAAAACATCTAATTACTTATTAAAATAATGATCCGAGCACAATGTTCTTCAAATAAAAGATGAAGATATAATCCTCTAGATTTTGTTTATTTACTTAGCAGTCGCTTATTTACATAATTTATCCAAATTGGATAAGTTTGCTAAAATTCTAGTCTTTTAGAAAATGAGCTAAATTATAAAAGTCAACATGTACCCGTCATTAAAAATAATGTGACAAAATCAATCTGTGTTTATTATAGTTTTTCAAAATTAATCATTCACTCACATTCACGAGACAGTTTTATTAAAATTCTTAAAAGTATTAAGTTGCGATCTAATAATCACGATTTGAAAATACTAATGTGGCTTATCTATTCTCCATAGGAACTTATCATTGGCACAAAAGTTGGCAAGTAATATTACTAAGTGTAATATTACTAAGAAATTACACAGTTAACAACAAAGAAATGACACAGTTCGATCTTAAAGACGTATTACATAGCATCACAATAATGTATTAATCTAAGAAACTTCAGTTCATTAATTAGCAATGCAATTTGTTTTATTTTTGTAACTGCCTAGTGAAATGAAATGAAAGTATTATTCAAAGTAGCACAGAAACTGCGGGTTAATGAACGTAACAAGTCAAACTAGGTCAAATCATTTCAAAATTTAGACCATTGTGGAGAAAAAATGCACCCTAACTCCCAACTTAGTCTTTTCAAAGTCCTCAATTAACAAAGTTTACATAATTATTATAAATCTTAAAACGCATGCATTGTACTGGTTTAGTTCCAGACATCATTGTCATCTTAATAATCCTGTATGTTATAGTAGCCCTTTTGGCACAGCCTAACACATATTTTGAACCGCATTTCAGGCAACTCACTTAATAATTTCCAATACTGTTAAAAAGGTTTCTCCCTCAAATTCTGTAGTAGTCTCTCCTTATATTTTTGACGACAGTTATCAAGTTCTTGAAGTCGCCGACGCCTCTTTACTTTTCCTAATGTCGTATATTCTAATTTAATATTACGAAACAGTTTTCTTTTTGCTCTATCTTATCTACTCTCCTTGTGACTCCTTCATCAGTTGATCTAATTCATCAATACCGCAAATATAATCATCGCTGCTAGATGATCCACAATCACTATCGTCAGATGAACATGACATTTTGTTTTTTGAAGTAAGTGTTCATAGCAGTGAGAAGATCCTGCGACTCTTAAACTGGTTCTCTTTTTTCTTCTATCCCTGCTGATTTGTTGCCTTCTTCCAGTGTAGTTCGCTAGTTCTTTCTTTGTCAATAACCGTTTCTGCAACTATTAAACTCTGGTGAGAAGCCCAGATTTGTTTCTCTTATTTCTTCCTCCTCTTTTGATTTGTAGCCATGTTCTTGAGTATTACAGTGTTTTGTTTTTAATTTTGGCTTCTGCCCCGCTATTTGCCCCGCACACCTCCGCATCCACACTTGTATCATTTAGAACTTAACTTTTCTACATGAATATTTTTGGAATTCGTTTGATTTTTAGATACAATTAGATACATGTCAATTTGTACCCAAAGTTTAATATCGGAAAGAATGGGTTCAAAGGGATATAACTCCATATACATCAATATTCACCACAAATGCATTAAAAAAAGAGTGAATTTGAATACTATCGCATTTAAATCACAAAGCACATAAAATTGTTTGTCGAGTGATTACTTTTGGGGTTACAACTTCACAAACATATATTCACGACTTTTATGTCAAAATCCGGGCAGTTATATCACTTTGCACAAAATTATCTCCGGAACTATAACAGATAGAAGAACGTGAGTTAGACCAAATTTAATCGTAATTTTTTTCTGATAATACCCATGTCAAAATCACAAAAAGGGTACAACTCAACTTAAATTACTTATCACAGGAGGCACAGAATTATTTGTAGGTTAATTTTGTAAGTTCTAACATGCTAAACTACTGACTTCTGCCAATGTTATTTCTGTGTACAATAAAAAAATGATAGTTAAATGTTGTGTAGAATATTCTATCAATAATTTTCAAACTAAAAGCTCATTCACGAAATGAAGGTCACAGCCAAAAGAAGAAGCCTCGTTGGTATAGACCATATACCGCTAGCTTTATCATACACGTCTAACTACCATGCCTGAGGTCGTGGGTTCACTGGGAGTCGCCGTACATTTGTACACAAAACCTCAGTCTGGGCGTATTATTGTAGTTTTGCACCAGGAAAGTGAGAGAAACCTCGAAAGACAAAAGTTGTAGAAAGTAAATTCTAATCAGGTTGTTTTAGGAATTGCGCATTTTAGAAATAACCATATAATTGTATTATTTTGTCTGAGACAGAGTTTAGCGCTCAGATAACGATAGATGGATAGATACCTAATTCTTTATTGCACAACCGATATAGGTAGGTATAATCTTATGGTATTATTTACAAAGATTGTTCTGAAACACTTCTCAAAAGCAGTTTAAAGGGTCAGTGCTGCGTAGGAGGCCTAACGTAGAGTGTATTCGAAGAGAGTTTTAAGGAAGACTTGTAAAATGATTGTGCAAACTTAATAATATAGATGATTTTACACATCAACAGTCAAAATGTTTTTTTTTTATGGCAAAGGCCTCTGCAATTTGGTTCATAATTTTCTGTCCTGGGAGCCGATTTTCGCCCACGCGAAATTGAAAGCGTAGATACAAAATATTCGAGGAATTTGACTTTTTTCGCATAAAAATCAATTTCAGGTATTCTATAAAAGTCGTATGCGCAAATTTGCTACTAAATATCGCTCCCTTTGAGGTGTCATAAGGTCATAATCATAATTGGCTGTCGTTCGACTTTTTATGTAGAATTCAAGTCATACGCCTTAGAGTTGTATATGAATTATTTGCTAATGAAGTGGCTCCGTGAGCCACCTCAGACCACTCCGACAGATGTTGGTCGAGATCATTTCTCCGCCGTCTTCTAGGCTGGCCTCGACTTCGATGTCCGTCGATTGGCCACTTGGCGGTGAGTTTCGCCCACCTTCTTCTTCAGGCTATATTAGTCCACTGCTGGACATAGCCCTCCCCTAATGAGCGCCATAGCGCAAGGTTGTGCCATCATGGGGGGGTAATGCCCATAATCCCCACGCTGGGCATGCGGGTTGGGGATCGCAGTTTGGTGGAATTGTACTGCAGGGGGCGCTGCTGCCCACCTCCTGGTTTGTGTCCCTTAGTCGCCTTTTACGACACCCGCGGGAAGAATTTCGCCCACCTACTCGGGTGCATTCAACTGTTATGACCAGCCCAGCTCCGCTTTAGCCTGGACACCCTCGTTGATTTTTCCGGAGGTGGTGAGTCTCTAAAATGCATAGTTATTAATAGAGTCATATTAGTCCGGTAATGGTCGTTTCATTCACACTATCGGTAATCTAGTAACCAATCGCATTGCAACAAGCGATTCGATCTTCTTCGCGAGAGATGCCTATTTAATTTGCGCGGTTTAGACCCCTGGAACGACATTGTACTGCTATTGCTTTGTAGACCAAAGAGTACATAACCACTTGTTGTAGACTACCAAATTGAGGTAAATATCAACCATTGTCGTGTTTACTTTGTTCTATTGAAAAACGATGTATTTAGTATTAGACTATAGGGCCAGATCTTTACTGCTTTTGTGGTGTTTCGGACACGGTCTTCCCTCCTGAGGCCCAGAATACGATATACACACATTCCTAATTCTAAAATACGCTGTGACATCATAACCCATAGTTAGAAACCTCCTTTAAATATACCTACCTCTTTCCAAAACTGAAATATTTCGTGTTACAAAAACGTTGCCTGTCAAAATATTTGTAATGTTGGCAGCATTACAACATTTACATTTCCGTTGCAAAGTCACCCTTAAAGAGAGTGATTAGAGTGCACGGATGTAAAGCTTGATGTGCTGTCGAGTGTACTCGGCTTGCGACGGTCGGTCGGCCGGCCGTCGCTCGCTGAACAAATATCAACACTATTAAGTCCCACTACGGTACACTGGATGCTTGCTTAATGATGTTTACACACACCACCGCACAGTTGTGAGTACACAGTCCTGGTACTTCCTACAATTTATAAAACTCTTCCTTAATGTGGGGGCACATTTATCATGTACAATAAACCTATACTTCGCTAATAAATTAACTTTTAACGAAGGTTAAACCCATTTTTCCAAAATTATTTTAAATCTGTAGGAAAACAGCTCGCAGTGTCATGGCGTTGAATATGATATCACGCTCAGGTAAACAAACATCGGAATCACTACGTAGTCACAACAAAGCACAGCTGAAGTTTACCAATGTTAACCTAAGCGTGACGTCACGCGGTGTGATGAGTGTTTCAGTCAAAATGGCATATTATAATCTTTTACTTTATTGAAAATATTGGTAATCTCTTACTTTTTTTATAAAAGTAAATTAGTGTTTAATTTTTATCTTATCTTTATCTCAGTATCCTTAAATCTTTAATTATTTGATAGTCGTCACGGATATTGTAACTTTTTAGTAAAACTTTTACATGAAATGTTCAAACACATCTTCCATAACTTTGAGTTACTCCTAGGTGAATATTTTATTTATTACTACGCGATTAATGGTTACCGGAAGAAAATACTTTTACGATTAGTTACGTAATTTCTGCTTTTTAAATATTATGTAATTTAAAGACTTATTCACGACACGTACGTCTACCGTGGATGGGTATTATAGGTTTAATTATTTTTTTTTAGTTAAGCACCCTATACAAAAAAATAATAAGTAAAACATTATTAGATTAATCTATTGTGTTCTATTTTTTGGTACATTTTTTCACATTTATTTTCATATTTTCTTTAAAGTAGAATGTAAAAGCACTGTACTGTTCGTATACTCCCAAGAGATGGTGCGAGGGCGAACGGGGAGTGAGGTGCGCGTTTTACCGAAATTAAAAAGCCTGGGCCATCCGACCCGGTTCTCCCCTTTATTGAGATAACCTACCTCGTTTCATTATAACAGGCGAATTAAACGCTCGTCTGTTTAATGTGAGACCTCGTTTTGATGAGATTAGCTGCTATCCACTGACGCGATCGGACGTCGAGCTTAGGACCGAGGGCCATAAGCTTGGGTAGGTAGGTACTTACCACAGATATTGGTCTGTGGTAATAGTCGCATTTAAATTATTAACTCTGTGGACCGAGTGAACACGATATAGTACTAATTATTTATAGCAGATAACTAACCAGACGAATAGATATGGTATGGAGTTAGCTGACACTCTGGATTATCACTACGTTTTACTTCCGGAATATATGTTTTTTACTGTTAATACACAATTTATTTGCCCTAATAAGCTAGTATAGAGCTAGTATATCTATAATATAAAAATGAATCGCTGAATGTGTTGGTAAGCGCAAATCTCTAGAGCAGCTGAACCGATTTCGCTAATTATTTTTTTAGAATATTCCTTGAAGTACGAGGATTATTCAAAAGTCCTTACGCAGAGAAAAATAAAAAAAATAAAGAATCGACTGTTAAGCGGTACGAGGTTCGCTGGGCTAGTATATAAATATCCCACATAAAACAGTCTGTAAAAACTAGCCTAGTCTCGATGGAGCTGCTCATTTATCTCTAAAAAGTAAAGAAATCTAGACAAAGTCGTGCCGAGTCTAAGGTTCCTTAATGCGATTTCTTTATTATTATAGTTAAGGTTGTGTGACTTGGCCGTTATTAGAAGAATAAAATAATATGTCAATAATAATATGCATGCCCCTCGTGACCAACCTGCATTTGCGAAGACTTACAAAAGGCCTCGGAAGGTTTGTCACCGACAGAATAAAAAGATCATAATGGAAATTTGTCTACACATTTTTGACACATTTTCACTAGCGAAGAAGGTAGCTGAACATCCGGAGATCGGAACAAACACCCTCACCTCCAATCGTCATGGAACTGATCAATATTTCGGCGAATGATCCTAATACAATTGTTATTATTTCCCACATCATCCGGGGGCCTCCCGTCAATTTGCCCCGTACCGTCTGCAACGACAATCAGTAAATTGGTCTACATAAACACAGCACACGCGCCAGGGTTGACGGGCGGGGTGCCAGGGTTTCTCTACTTTTAGGCGTTACATCGAGCGGGTTTCGATGGAGTCTGCCCACTGCATAACTTCTAAAAGCAAGGTCCTCGACAGCCTTACAATTCTCCACCAACTCAGACTTGGCCCCCGTGGTGGAGTAAGGCCTAACCTTGCGATGCAGTGAGATACCCGTGCCCCAGTAGTGGGGACATACAAAGGATCGATATCTGCCCACTACACAAATGGCAGTTTGTATCAGCCCTGAGGCTACACAGTGCAGCCTGTAGGATCTCATGGAGGCATAATTCAGCGCAATCGCAGTGGCGCGGTTTTCGGAGCGAGATGTCTGAGGAGGAGTCGACGCTTTCGACACGAAAGAAGAAGACAAGTGGCAGTAAAAGTATTTCGGCTTTCGGCTCTAAGGCTTTGGAGTCAGTCAGCCATCAGACAATACTCATGTATAATTATATGTTAATCGGGTCTTATTGCGACTTTTTATCGGGTTCGGAACCCGGCTGGGGACAAAAAAACCTCAGGACTAGGATGCTTACAGGTTTGTGATATTGTTGTTTCTGGTTCCCACGACACGGAGTAACCTAGTGTGGGGCCAGAAGCGATGTGTGTGCCTGTATGTAAATCTTATGTTATCATGCCATGCCTTGTCATGCCTCACATATCAACTGAAATACCGTTTCCACGATGCGTGCTACATATTACGCTTAATATCTATACGGTAGAGCTAAGCAAACATTCCGTTTTCGCACATGTAGGCGCTGATCTTTACTAGTTTTAGGAAACGCGGCTCTGAAGCAATTATTTTGGATAATTAAGTAACCTTCAGAAGTCTAAAGCTTGAAGTGAAGGTAAATCTAAAGTTTTAAGTTGAGTTTAATTTACATTTTTACGTTTACATACAGGCACATACACTGCTTCTGGCCCCACACTAGGATACCCCGTGTCGTGGGAATCAGAATCAGCGACATCACAAACATGTAAACATCCAAGACCTGGGGATTTTTGTTTATCCCCAGCCGGGGTTTTAGCCCGGGCCCTCTTGCATGGTAGGCAGATGCGCTACCGCTACGCCACAGAGGTCGCCAATATTTTCGCCTTTATTGAGGGAGAGAGAGGCAACTAGTTGTCCAGTTCTATTCTTTCACTAACTAGGTTAACCAACCCCCAGAAACTGTCGTAATAATTTTCACAGCTAAGCTCGAACCCGGGACCTCTCGCATGGTAGGCAGATGCGCTACCGCTGCGCCACAGAGGTCGTCAAATAAACATTGATTTTTTTTTGTGCATTGAATCGTAAAAGTTTTACATAGCCATAGCACTTTTCCCAGTTTCATTTGCCACCGATGCTCTACAACTCGATTCTCGAGAGGAATACCTAGAAGATAATACATTCAACTAATCTACAAAATAAGTAAAATTAATACAGATTAATCTTAATTGTAATAGAAATTTATTGGTAATCAACAAGAAATGATTTAATAATTGTATTGACATATATAAAATAATTATACAAGAATGATTAAGGAGCATGTGTGATATTAAAATATGTTTGATAATAGTACAATATAATTAGAATTAAAATGTCATAGGCATAATGTATAAAGGCCTTCTACAATTAATAATATTGCGTGCCCTACAGGGTCCACAAAGATCCATATTTTTAGTTATGTCATCTGTATATACTTGTGGAATGCAATAAATTATTGAGTAAACTCGAATCGAGTAATTATCGAATTCTCACCATGGTACCGCACGCCGGTACCGTTTTCATCGTAAACTGAAATCGGACACGCAATGCCCGTGAGATACTCATCGCGACCCCCGACATCAACTCAGCCCACTGTGCACTTCGTTATAATCCACTCTTTTTAATTCTTTATCTTTAACGCGAAAAAACGGACATTAAATAAAGTAATAGATACATTTTTGTCGGTAATGTACTTTTTGTAATCCATAACAGTGTCCAACTGAAAAATGTCACCTCAGACTAGAGATGTGATATTGTACATGAAAAAGTATGTAGGTAAATACCTTGCTTCAAAACATAGTAATAACAATTGTAAATAGGTATTTTGCTTAAAAACATGATCATTGGTACAAGCCGGGATTCGAACCCTCGACCTCCCGATGGCGAAGCCGGCGCTCTACCGCGCCGCTACCACTCCTCATACATCTGGTCGTTATAACTATCTAGAGCCTGATTTACATTCTTTAGATAGTTAAACCAGGGCCTCGATTCTGTTAGCGCATTACAGTACAATGACAGATAAATGGACGGGTCACGTGGCGTGTTTTTTTCTATACGATTGGCGGCTAGATGGTGTGGTACGTGTGCGGGCTTAGATGTAAAGCAGCAATGAAATGAAAGCGCCATGTTCATGCTGTTGTCATTGTACTACAATGCATTAACAGAATCTAGGGCCAAGTAGGTTATTTGCAAATTATTTTGGGGTTCCGTGGTAGGCACGTTTGGTAATAAAACACATGCTCTTTCTCTCTGAGAGAAGGCCTTTATTTTATTCGTAAAAAAATTGCTGTCCCTCATACGGTGTTGGCGTCTCTATTATATTTTACCTCTATGTAAAGCATGCTTAAAAAGCACGAACATAAAGCCAATGTAACCCCCGGTTTTGGGTTCACTAACAAGCCGTTAATCTACTGTTAACAGCTGTCAGTTGACCAAAGTACATACAAGAAAAAAACATTTGACAACTGTTAACAGTGGGTTAACAGTTTGTTAGGCTACGAGAAACCGGGGGTAAATAAGCCTTAAAGAAAGAAAGTATTGATTTTATGCCATATCTACTTTTTTCTTCTGTATTATGCAGTCCACTGCTGGATTTAGCCCTCCCCTAATGAGCGCCATAGCGCCCTGTCTTCAGCTTGCCGCATCCAGCATCTGCCGGCAGTTTTTCGCAGATCATCATCCCACCTGGTCGGAGAGGGCGTCCTACACTACGTTTGCCGAGTCGCGGTCTCCACTCAATAACACGCTTACTCCTAAGGTTGTCGGTTCTTCGCGAGATATGGCCAGCCCACTGCCACTTCAGCTCGCTAATGAGGGCTTTTCAAAGCGCCATTAAAAACAAAAAAACAGTACTGCAAGTTACCGATAGATGGTGCTGACGTCATATAATATGTCAAAGTTTACATCATTAAGGAAAACGGTGAGTGCCTATGTTTTTACAAAAATGATCAATGCACGGGCTAGCCATTAGTTAAGACACAATTCACGTGTGTATGTAATGAACAAAGTAAAAATACTTCAAAACTTTCAAATTTCAACACTTTCGAAACATACTTTAGCTTAGATCACAGACTACAAAGAGATGTTTAGGTTATCACAAATAATAATCTGTGCGTACAACACAATACGCGATAAAATGTATGATGGGTGACATTTGTTCTCCTTGCAGCGCCATCTAGTTTTTTTAATGCAATCAACTCACAGCTGTCATTGAAAAGCCCTCATTCTCTGAGCTATGTCGATAACTTTGGTTCTACTTCACATCTACTTTGACAGCTGATAATTGACCATCAGCCAAACAAACTCATTGGCAGCAAATGATCATCAAATGACCGACTAAACTCGACCGGTTCGTCCCGAGGGCCCTCTCCTCCCATACAAGGGTGCGGAGATAATCAGTTTCATTAACCAGATAGTCAGTGTTACCCCATTCCCCCTCAGAATCTGTAGGGTGTGATTGGTGTGAATAAATAAATAAATAAATATTCATGGACATATTACACACATCTCGTTAGCCTTAAACTAAGTACAACTAAATGACTTGTATTATAGGTGCTAACGCGACGATAGATTTAATACAATAAATACATAGATAACATCCAAGACCCGAGACAAAATAGAAAAGTTCTTTTCCTAGTTTGACCCGGCCGGGGATCGAACCCGAGACCTTAGGTTTTACAGTTAGCGTGCCACCGAGGCCGTCAATCGATGGCCGTCGATGGATTGGCCGCTTTATTCCCCACTCCGGTGGAGCCCAAAAGGAGGGTAGTGTATTAGGCTCGTATGTATGTATGTATGTATGTATGTATGTATGTATGTATGTATGTATGTATGTATGTATGTATGTATGTATGTATGTATGTATGTATGTATGTATGTATGTATGTATGTATGTATGTATGTATGTATGTATGTATGTATGTATGTATGTATGTATGTATGTATGTATGTATGTATGTATGTATGTATGTATGTATGTATGTATGTATGTATGTATGTATGTATGTACATTTGTTAAGTTATAGTAGCAAGTAGGCAAGAGACCCGGGTTCGATTTCCAGTACGGGCATTAAAAGAT
Source organism: Yponomeuta sedellus (assembly GCA_934045075.1). NCBI lineage: Eukaryota > Metazoa > Arthropoda > Insecta > Lepidoptera > Yponomeutidae > Yponomeuta > Yponomeuta sedellus. The sequence continues at coordinate 9,245,197 of OW203744.1, read as the reverse complement.
AAGAATCTTCTTTATTGTACACACCAGAAAACAATTACAGACACAAATACTACAAATTAGATTAGATTTCATTTAACAGAACTTTATAAATGTATTTAATTTCATTTATTCAATACAGTCATGAACAATTTAAAACGATACAGTAACTTAACTAATTGAACTGTACAGGATTGCCGGGAATAATATGTCAATATTTATTTATTTATTTACTTACCCATACTCTATTGATTTAAATGTGGTAATCATTATAAATATTCGTTATAACGTTATCTGAACAAATAAGTAAAATTAAAGAAACTCACTAGTCAACAAGACGACAAAATCCGTCGCGGTGTCATGCCGCGGGGGGCAGAAGCGTGTTACAAAGCACGAAGTCATTGTCACGCTGTCTGCCGGCGCAGGAGTCACGCATTGCGTGTGGCGCGTGCGCGATTCATACGGAGTCCTTCCTAATGCACTTTTAGGGTTAATATTCACTCTTCAATCTTGATATATTATCGAGAAATAAAACATAGACATAATCCACATCTGTAATTTGCTAAATATCAGTTATTCTGAATAATTTATAGTTACTCACTAATGTCGGCCTCGGTGGCGCAGCGGTTTAGCACGCTAACTAAAACGGAAGGTCTCGGGTTCGATCCCCGGCCGGGTCAAACTAGGAAACGAACTTTTCTAGTTTGTCTCGGGTCTTGGATGTTATCTATGTATTAATTGTATTAAATCTATGGTTGAGATAGCACCTATAACACAAGTCATTAAGTTGTACTTAGTATAGGGCTAACGAGATCTGTGTAATATGTCCATGAATATTTATTATTTATTATAAGGAAAATATCGTGAAAAAATCCTAAAGTCCGAATCTATAAATACATCTATATTTATGTGAGGTATAAATGAGGTGAGATGAAGCTCAAGAAACAAAACATAAGCAAAATCCGCATCTAAAAGCTGCTAAATATCAGTTATTCTGAATATATTATGATTTAGAGTTACTTGCTAACGGTTAAGAAAAACGTTGTGAAGAAATCCTAGTGTCCGAATGTATTTATATCTATATTTATGTCAGGTATATCCATGAGGTTTAGGTGTAGGTGAGGTGAGGTGTGTGAGGTATAGGTATATACCTCGGCGCTTGCTAGTACAATGTTCCAACTATGACCTTCTGAATGGTAGGCCAGCGTTCTGCGGGTACTCTACTACCGCTCTGAGTATTGAGGTAATGTTACAAGTTACGAAAGTTTTAAATCATAAAAACACTAATTAAAATGTTTATGTACGTATACTCAGGAGACAGTGCAAATATCTCGACTGTTATTTGTAACCCTATCACGAGTCGGTATGAACAATTCAAACAATTAAAAAAATATTGGACCCTCGTATGGTGCAGTTGAGTTGATAGTATATTCGATGGTACAGTCGGTACTTGTTAATATAATAAGTTGTTTTTTAGTTGCGGCGGCGGCAGCCTAGTGTGTAGAACAATGGACTCGAAAATAAGAGACCCAGGTTCGATTTCCAGTGCGGGCGTGTACCAATGACTTTCAAAGCATTGTATATTTGTGGAGTTATAGTAGCAAATACTACTCGCTAACTGCGAAGAAAAATATCGTGAGGAAACCTGAGCGTCTGAGGTGTTCAACTACCTCAGCGCTTTAAATTGCCAATCCGCGGTGGGCACGCGTGGTAATTAAGCCCGCGTTCTCTCTCTGAGAGAACGCCTGTGCCCTGCAGTGGGACGTTTTTAAGCTACATAACAAAAAAAGCACTTAGCATCTTTGGTGTCCCACTGCTGGGCCTTCCCTTAGATGGCTATTTAAAATAAAAGGATTTTGTCGTTCGACAGCTGCTAGCTAACATCCGCCATGTTGTTTTCCGTGACATCATAAACCCAGTGACACGTCGTCAATATAATTTGACTTGTTACTGGATATATGTCGTCAATGTACTTAAACCAAGGACAGTTAATGTAATCGCGCGTAAGTATGCTTAAGGCGCTACGCGGTGCTAGCGCTAGCTAACTAGCGTAACCAATGTCATAAATCATATTATATTTTTTATAAAGGCGCGTCTTTGGGAAAGGTGTACATTATTAATCTAAATAAACATACCCGTAATAGCTCTTTTTAGAATCAAGAAAGCCTGTGAAAGAAATCGATTAAAGCCTTAGGTTGTTGGTCATAGGTTCTAGACAAGGTTCTAAAAATAGAGGTCACAATTGTTAAGATGTATGATGTCCACTCCTTGAATAAGAAGTATTATAAATGGTTAATAGTAAAAATACAACACGAAAAAATTAAATTAAAAAAAACGTGCTAAAACTTACAGCTTGCATCGGGAGAAAAAAAATGAAGACAAATCGGTAAAAAGTTTCTTTGTCAGTCTGGTAAAAACCGAATCTCATGTTCATGAGTTCATGACAGACCCACCGCTACGCAATGCGACCTTCCTCTGAAGTGTTAAATTCTCTTTGACCCAGATATTTAACAGATATTTCTAAGTTCACATTAACATAAGTATTTTCGATGTAATATGTGCTCGAAAATGCCTACAAAAGTTTAATCTTGACTGAATTACCTACATTTTTTTTTATATTTCATTCCAATTTTTTTTAATCGGACCGCTTATCACCATTTTGTCCTTAATTAACAATATCCCACGGATGTATTTACATCTGTGCAATCTCCTAATATACTCTTAAAAGTAATCATTTGTAAAAATGTTATTGCCGTATTTTCCTGTTTGATTATGGGAATACCAGAGGTGTATATTTGAAATATAGTACTTAAAGACACTCAAAATTAAATTCGAACTTGTCATCGTCAATTTGTTATCAAATAAACAACGAATAATTCGCATAAGATAACAAAATAAATAATTCCTCGACACGGATGTAAATACATCCGTATTACTCTAGTAATCTCCTTCCACGGATGTAAATTACAACCGTGTCTCCTTCCCAAAAAACGTATTTAATCTGTGCCAAGCCAAGATGGCGCCTCCCTTTCTTTTTTTTTACAATGACGTCATCACATGAAGGTTTCAGACTTTCTTGTTAATCTAGATGGCCAAGTAAAATTCGGGATTACTAGACTTAAATACTATGCACTGGTAATGATTATTATTACAATAAAGTTATACCACTATACTCGTTGGTTGGTATTAGGTAATAAAGCGTCGCTGATACTTATTTTTTTGTTTAAGCTGTGACCATCTGAGAGTTGTTATTAAAAATTAAAATAGTGACACTCAGACTCGGAAATGGAAGCGCTCGTGGCCTAGTCGAACCGAGTGATTGGAATCAATTACTCGAGTTAACCAACAACAGGCGCGGTCAGGTGCAGGATGGGAGACCGTCCCGTTACTGCCGCTAGTGGCACTTTCCGAGCGTTAAGCCATGTCAGAGGTCTTATGGGCGGCTTGATAACTTCTTACAGTAAGGCCCGCCACTGTCTTACAAACCTCCACCAACCAGGACTTGGCCCCCGTGGTGGAGTATGGGCTAACCTTCCTGCGATGCAGGAAGAGACCCGTGCCCCCGCATTGGGGTCAAACTGGTTGAAATCGAACTGAGACTCAGGTTTCCTTACTATATTTCTCTTCACAGTTGCTACTGCAAAACTTACGCGCGCATCCAGTACATAACTACTGGATCCAGTACATAAAATGGGTAGCCAGCGCTCTACCGATGCGCTACCACCACCCGTAGGCTCTAACAGCCAAACAACACCATAATACGAATTAAATATGATGAGCTGATTACCATTCAATAGAATACTGATGTGTTTTTTACAACACTAGATATTAAGGTCTAGATGACATCCTTCCAGCCTTTACTACGCTCACTAGTGGAATTATCATATACTAGTTGGTTGACCCGCTTTTGCTTTCTAGAACCACAACCAAGGGAGAGTTCAAGTATTGCAATTGAGGTTATCGACTGTATCGTTAACGTAATTCGTAATAATCTCTTGTATGTCCTCACGGCTAGGGCACGGATCTCTTCCTGCATCGCAGGAAGGTTAGGCTATACTCCATCACGGGGGCCAAGTCCGGGTTGGTGGAGGATTATAAGACAGTGGCGACCCTTACTGTCAGAAGTTATCAAGCCGCCCATAAGGCCTCTGACATGGTTCAACGACTGCCATTACATGACGACCGGCGCCAAAGGCTTGCTTTGCGAAGCAAGGAAGCGTTCGGAGAAATGCCACTAGCAGTAGTCACGGGACGGTCACCCATCCTGCACCTGACCGCGCCTGTTGTTGCTTAACTCAAGTGATTGATTCCAATCACTCGGTTTGCCTACGCCACGAGTGTTTCTGGATATAAGAACGAATATCAACATTTATAATGCAAACACTGTAAAATGGTGTAATCTTTTAAGGACTCATTTATAGAATATTCTATTCTATAAATGAGTTCTTAAAAATTTTCAAGGGTAATCAAGAATGGTGTTGTTGACGATTCCGCTGCCGGTTCCTCGTAACGCGGAAGTTCCGCATTTTTTGGAACTCCTCAACTCCAGAACATTTGTACACCATCGGCTTCTTCTTCATCAGTTCTTTAAGCAGATGTGACCAACTCACAGCCACTTCAACTTTCTAATCTTATACACTATTATATTCTTTTTAATGTACTAACCCGTGCTAAGGACAATTAAAAAAAAATAGACTATGTCAACCACCTGTTCGTTGGGAAATTGTGTCATATAATACGTTTTCGTAGGCTCTGAACACAGAACTTTTTCGTTTTTCATGAATCTGTATCAAACCTACAACCTACTTCAGAGCTAAAATATTAGCAGTGCTAGCATATAATGTCACAATGTTTGAAAATTGGTCAGGTTTCGTAGCCCACTACAAGGCCCAAACCTTCTCTTTGCCCCAAGATACAATTTAATTTAGTTTGGGGTTCAGAGATACTGTATCCATTGTTATGTTTTATTTTGGTCAATAAAAATTTTTCATTTCATTTCTCTTAGAGAAAGTGAAAAACATTTAACACTTTTGTAGGTAACACAAATATAATAATAATAATATAACGTTTTAACATAATTAAAACTGTTTTTATACGGATTTATGCTCGTTTATTACATTTTTACAATTTTCCAACGTTTCGGCACTTTTTCAGGTGCCGTGGTCCCGGATGACTGAGGTGACAGGTGTCTTTTAGAAATCATTAACGGTTAGTTTACTACCCTCGGCAAAAATTACAAAGTTAATTATGAAGTTGAACTTTGTAATTTTTGCCGAGGGTAGTAAACTAACCGTTAATGATTTCTAAAAGACACCTGTCACCTCAGTCATCCGGGACCACGGCACCTGAAAAAGTGCCGAAACGTTGGAAAATTGTAAAAATGTAATAAACGAGCATAAATCCGTATAAAAACAGTTTTAATTATGTCTACAGCTCGTGTTAACCTTAGAAAATACTATACGTTTTAACATATTTTAAACTGTCGCGACTTGTTAATTTAAAGTCTGAAATAAACGTTATATTTAGTTAGAATATTTTCGGTGCCAGCCATCAGTCTTCTCGTGACCACAATGACTGTAACGTCGTCGAAACGTCGCTCGAGGTAAGATAGCAATAAATTACTACGCGATTAAGCCCCGAAAATATTCTAAATATAACGTTTATTTCAGACTTTAAATTAAATCCATATTACAATCAAAATGATACAAACATACACTAAATTAAAACAAATATATGAAGAACTAAAAAAAACACTAAGATATTGGAATTACAACGTGCATTTGTGCAACACCAACAAAAGAAAAGGCTGCAGCTCAGCAAAATAAAGAGAGAGGATGAGCGAGGGATTAATCAACGATGCAAAAGCCACATATAAAGCATCTTAAATAAACTCGACTGCAATGACAGACCTACTATCAGAAAGAGAGAAGGTATGGACCATTTCAAGCGCTGAGGTATGTGCACACCATATACACATAGGTTTCCTCACGATAAGAAAAAAGGAAGATAATATTCCACTATGCTGCAAATACAAATATTGCTAAGCTGATGCAATTCTTTCATGAGAGTTTGAAAGTAAAATTACTCAAACACAAAATGTATTTATTTTATTAAAGCAAAACAAAGAGAAAGTGAAAGAAAATTGGAAGGATGCCGTAATTTTAACTGGTATTAAATGCATATTTTAATTTTATTTTAAATATGTGAATAGTGAACCACAGGAAACATTCATAATAAAGTAAGTACGAGTTTTTAGTGTAAGAATCTAAACAATATCAAGGACTCTACTTATCTACAGACAGACGGCCCTGCATTCCTTTAGCCGACGTACCTATGCAAATGACCATCCATCAGACAATGTGATCAATTGATGTGCACAAAAAATCTAGCACAAAGGGGCGCCAAACTGGGATTGGAGCCGTCAGTATTCCGACTAATATATAGCGCATCGCCAAATATGATGGCGGATCGTTGTGTTATAGCGCGTTAGCCAAAACGGCGACGTAGAACCTGCAGCGGCGCTGGACGGACCGATTGTAGGCCAGGAGCTGTTGAATCATTTACCACCGATTTCTACGCTGTAGAGTGGCATAACATTCTACTTTACTCAGAAAATTAAATGATTTCAGACAACCATTCAAATAACTGGATTAATCATTTGGGGAAGTGAGTAGATGTACCTACAAACGTAGGAAATAATCATAATTATTAGGGGCATAATAAATGAAATTGCAGTTGGATAAGGATGGCCGATTAGGAAGTTCAACAGTGGAGGATTGTGGGCTGAGTGAATTGAATTGTATTACTAATTGTTGTCAAAAAGTCAACTGACATGTTGAAAAATCGGGGGTTAGAAAGGGTTAGAGGCTAATCTGAGATAATGACATCACATCGATATGACATACACACAGTTTATATACACTAGGTAGATATGTTTACGCAAGCTGTCATGTGTACTTCAATAGATTTTTTAATTAATCCACTTTAACAAGCAGAACTAGTAACAATTTTCATTTACTAAAGAAACTTATTGCAGATTTTGCGTCAAATACACGTAATACACAACTCAGCCAGTTAAAAATACCACCGAATATCTTAGTACCTTATTATTTTGTTCTTCAATCAAGTAAGTAGTAGGTAAGACAAACCCAAACTTTAGAACCCGGTTCTAAAGTTATCGTTAGCTGGGAAATCCTATTTAATATAGTAATTAGCTATTCGTTAAAAAAATGTGTCTTTTGGTAAACTTATCTGTAAGTTTTCCTTAAGATAAAGTAAAAATAAAATAAATAAGTATAAACAGCAAGGACTCCTTCTCGTCTGGCGTAAACTGCGTAACAATCAGTAAGTCTCTAACGCTGTATGGCAAATCCTTTCACTATGATGGTATGCCATCGACACGCTAAAAAGAAGAAAGGCTCCTTGAGTCTCCTTAAATATTGTAGAGGCAACCTTTCACTTTTTGATCATGCTCCGCCCGGCCTACAATCCTTAGTATTCAGGGCGCGATCCAAGTTTTCTATAAACGACTGAGCGAATAATGCAGACTCGTCGTCACTGCAGTGTGCACACCCACATGTGGACCACCAACCCGTGGCCTCTAACCCTCTAGACATAAGAGCTACAGTGTCCTAGAAAATTGGTTACAAGTAATGTCAACTGCGAATTATTTAACATCGTCCTAAGGCCGGGAGCAATGGTCGCAACGCTTTTGTTTTGTGATATTATAAATTTTAATGTCATCTACGGCTTGTAGGCTTGACAAGTGCCTTTGTTTAGCGCGATCCACTGCTTGATATCAGATTGATTTCGCGATAAGGGCTCTATAATTGGTCAACTGGTTGAGGTCACCTATCAGATTAATTGTCAAGATATTTGCGTGTCGATTTCGACCCTTCTATGTCCCCAATGCTGGGCACGTGTGTCTTGCTGCATCGCAGGAAGGTTAGGCCGTGCTCCACCACGGTGGGCAAGTCTGGGTTGGTTGAGGATTGAATTTAAGGCAGTGGCGGGACTTACTGTCAGAAGTTATCGAGCCGCGCATAAGGTCTCTGACATGGATTAACGACTGCTATTACATGACAGCCGTTACAAGATTTGCGTGTTTATTTTATTTACACTATGTGAATTGGGCGAATGCGGGTGGCAAAACTGGTAAGGGACGTTTAGGAGGATAAAGGTCTTCGATCCAATTGGAATTCATTGGAATTCATCCAATAAAGGAAGGGCAGGATAATAATTACCCGACAAATGAATGTTGTAGAGGCGAAAGGATTTATCTGGATCGTGATCTCTGGCTACCCCTGTGATTCAGGCGTATTGAAGTCAAACAGTTCTTCACAAAAGAGTACTTAATGAAATCCTCTGCCTATTTACCACCATATTAACGTGTCACCAGGATAGTACTAAGCATTTCTAACAGCTTGAAAAATGTTTGAAATATATTTTGGCATTTCAAGTTATTGATGGCAATCTTGGAATATAATCTTAAGGTAGCAACTGATGTATTGAAAATGATTCGAAAAATATGTTCAGAGTGGAGTTTTTTCCCGCTGCCTTTTTCTACATTATACCACGGTTCGAAGGCATGAGCTTACATTTTACATTGTACATTGCCATTTAGCAAATAGAATGTTATAGCTCTAAATTTAAATAAAAGAAAATCGCATTTGATATGAACATTGACTTGAAGGAAATGTGTCTACTTTGATTGCTCTAAAAGCTCAGTATACTGAAATCAAGATCGTTTTACCAACATCCTTAGCTGAAATATCAATTGCTGCAAACTATTTTGATGGGCTAAGCGAAAAGAGAAGGCCGTGCAGAAGAAAGCTCTGCACCATTTAAGAGATTGAACCGGTGTTAACACTGCGAAGGAGAATTTCAGCATTGCACAGAACAGAGACTGCTGTAAAGAGCTGACTCCCAACCTCCAGTGATGGAGGCACTTTAAGAAGAAGAAATAGACTGATAAATAGTCTCCGTTTCCGTACCCGCGCAGTGTCGAGTGCCCGTCGACCGTCCGTGGCCGGGGTTTATTCGCTCGTATTGTAGTCTCTAACATAAAAGTTTTAAGGTTTAAATTAGTTCGTAACGTTGCGCCCACACGTCGCAGTACGTCCTTAACAGCCGTGCTTACCCTCTGTTTCATTCATGGAGCAATTGCCATACAAACGTAGTTTGAGTGTTATTTACAAACGCCATGCCGGATCGCAATGAAACTTAGCCAATACGTTAAGAGAACACAAATCAAAGTTTGATCGAGCTTACAACTGGGAAAACCAGAATAAAAAATAAATTATAACCTCATAAGATTTTTAATAGAAACTCTTCCCGCTTTTACTGGCTCTCCAACTCTCTAGAGTTTGCAGTAAGAAATCGCTTTCAGAGATAAGCTCGCCTTTATACATGTAATATCCTATTAAATGTTTCGTGTGCAATAAAGTACAATAATAGTGTTGTTTTGATAACTTTATACATATTTCATAAAACCTCGATTTGTAACCTTTTAAAAGTACTGGCAAACTTTAATTTAGATCTTGTTCTGTAAATAAAAACAAAACGATGTTTGTATGTGAATTGCTCCTAATAGAAGAGTATCCTATATGCCAGCGTTCACCTCTTTGGTCAGCACCAAAGAGGTAACCATAGGAACGGATGGTGTTATCTAAATTTGTGGCCAGTATGTTTTAGCTTATCAGCGCAGGCTCTCCAAGTGAGAATGTGGCGCTTATCTGAAGGCGCACGCGCCAGGCTGTCGAAGCCGTTGCTATGGCAACGGGATAGAAATGAAGACGGTTATAATTATTACTATTATAATAATTATTATAATAGTAATAATAATTATTATTATTATTACGCGCCAGGCTGTCGAAGCCGTTGCTATGGCAACGGGATAGAAATGAAGACGGTTATAAATTATAATATACTGGTAGTATAAGAATGCTTTTACCATAACGGCGGCCATTTTGTACGAAAGAGAGGTCAGTATTTATTCAAAAATACTAATAATAATAACATACCATAACATTTACATACAGGCACATACATTGCTTCTGGCCCCACATACATTGCTAGGCCCTGTATCGTGGGACCCAGAAACAACGACCTCACAAATATGTAAACATCCAAGAACTGGGGTTTTTTGTTTGTCCCCAGCCGAGGTTTGAACCCGGGACCTCTCGCATGGTAGGCAGATGCGCTACCGCTACGCCACAGAGGTAGTCAATATTTTCGCCTTTATTGAGGGAGAGAGAGGCAACTAGTTCATTTTTTCACTAACTACGTTAACTTACCCTCAGAAACTGTAAACTCCCGGTGCGAAAGCTCCGTTTTGTCCATGTTTTGATCTAATTTTTGAAATGGACACCTAGTTTAACTTGTAATTCTGTCTACTTTGAATAAAACCAAAAACTTTAAACATTAAATAAGAAATATAATGTACCAAGGCGCTCCAAGAAGCGATCGTGGCCTAGTCGAACCGAGTGATTCGAATCAATCACTTGAGTTAAGCAAAAACAGGCATGGTAAGGTGCAGGATGGGTGACCGTCCCGTTACTACAGTTAGTGACATTTTTCAGAGCGCTTCCGTGCTTCGCAAGACACTATAAGGCGTTGGTGCCCGCTGTTGTGTAATGGCAGTCATTAAGCCACGTCAGAGGCCTTATGGGCGGCTTGATAACTTCTGACCGTAACACCCACTACTGTTTTACTATCCTCCACTAGCCTGGACTTGGTGGTGGAGTATGGCCTAACCTTCCTGTGATGCAGGAAGAGACCCGTGCCCCAGTAGTGGGGACATACCAAGAGTTGATATCATCAAGCCTGTTGCCAATCGTAACACAATCATGGCTAGCCTAAACCTTCTGCCTCTCTACACAACTGTCTTACAAGAAAATAAACGAGTCATTTCTAATAGTAATTCTCGTCTATGGCACTGGATGTTGGATTCATCTCCTGAGTATGTGTCGAAGAGACAGTTCGACCGTCCTTATCGGTTAGACAAAACGACCATAAAACTGGAGGCGACACTCCTCAACCGGGAGATAAAGTCGTCTCAAACGCTGCTTAAGGCAGAGGATGTACAGAAAGACCTTGAGACCGAGCGTCTATACGAGTCAATATCTTGAAGCTCTTACACACACTACGTTATATAAGCGAGCGATAAATCCAATAAAATTATTGCATATCATGACATAGATTTGTTAAATATAGGGGTCCACACTCTTAGACGCTTAATTAATACGCCATTCTTTGCAGGTGGACAAATATTATTAATTAGATATATAAATATAGAGTAAAATCGCTCGATTGCTCGATTGCAACCCTGTATGTCCCCACTGCTGGGGCACGGGTCTCTGCCTGCGTTGCAGGAAGTTTAGCTCATATTCCACCACGGGGGCCAAGTCCGGGTTGGTGAAGGTTTGTAAAGCAGTAGCGGGCCTTACGGTCAGAGGTTATCAAGCTGCCCATAAGGCCTCTAGAGCACGAGGTGTATTCTAAAAGCTAACAGACTGTACCTAAATTTAAAGGTCTTTAATATTTTTTTGCGTAGGTACCTTATAAAAGTCTGCAGCTGTGTCCTGCAGTAAGACTTTGCCTTCTTACCAATATGTTTTTAATGTCATTAAGTAAGCACTCTTTCTTGTTGAAGATGCGCTACGTAATGGAGTATCAAAAATCTACCTGTGTCAGTTAATTATCACAGTCCCCAGAGTGAAACTTCTGAGCATACTACTTTTTATCTTTTGTCACAAAAAGGCTTGATAAAAATGTTTCCTTTAAAACCAGTTGCTTTCCTCTAATGAGTTCTTGCATTATCACTCGAGTTTATAAGTGCCACTGTTCGGTGTTCAGTGCTCACATAAGCAAGATCTCTGGCAAATTATTGCGTTAATGACCTTACCACAGATAAGTAGCCAATATACGTACTTTTGAAGAGAGCAGTAGGCTTTAACTTTCTCTCTCTCTCAGGGAGAGCGGTGGGGGGGGGGGGTGTCGGGGTGAGAGTAAAACCTGTTTTAAAAAGAATAAATGTTAGCGTCTTCTTCACGTAGGTAACACTGCCGTTTTTCTAAATAATTTTTACTTTACTTTGCTTTGCTTTGCTTTGCTTTGCTCTGCTCTGCTCTGCTCTGCTCTGCTCTGCTCTGCTCTGCAATACCGCTGATTGTTATTGTAAACCATGAATGTAGTTCTGTGAAACAGGCCTCTGATCGCCTTTGCGACAAAATCTGCCTTGCATGTTAGACCGGCCAGCGTGTGTGGTAACCTGTCTTGTAATAAGATCGACTTGGAAATCTTCCCCACATTACTCTCACATCATATTACTCCAATCATTTGTGACAAACAGACAGACGGACGGTAATTCGTGGTATTGTGGCGCGGGAGTGCGTGGGATCGCTCTGAGCGGAGTCTAATTCTATTCTCTTGCAGGATTTCTCGAGATTTGTACCTTCGTGGCGAGGGGCCTTTGTTGCCGACATGCCAGGCTCCCATCGACATATCGTCGTTCATATTGCAAAATGTCCCATGTCAAAATAAAATGTACGTTTTTTCACCAAATTTGTTAGAAAAAAGAAAAAAAATTGCATAGATAGCAAGACATCATTATTATTACTATATACTTTATTGCACACGAAACATTTAACAGGACATTACATAATCCACTCACTCAGGTTGAGATAGATTTACATTCACAATAAAGTTTTCCTTCAATTTAGATGAAATAAACGAAAATCATGTTTTTCTTCACAATTTGCAATATGAACAACGATATAAAGTTATTCAGCCGATCGGTCTCAAAGACGACAAGAAGATAGAGAAGAAGACACGTGATGAGAGATCTAATGCTTGATTCCTTTTTCTTTTCTTTTTTATGGCTCAGGCATCTGAAAACTCGAACCTTACAATATCTGTTATTTATTCAGAAAAAAATTTCATTACAAAATAAAATAGTAACTAAACACGTCACACTTAATAAAAAAATAGACATGCACAGAACAATATCCAATAAATTTTCGTCAAGAACAAATAAAATAATAGGAGTATTTTTTTCATTCTTTTTTAAATTCAAGTGACTCAGGTCGTTGGGAAATTGTAACTTCACAATTGAGAGACGTTTTCTCATCATGTTGATAGATGTTAAAAGAGCATTGTGTGTAGCTCTGATCATTTCATAGTTGAAAATTTTAAAATTAAAGCCGATTTCTGAACATTAAGGTACTAAAAACGCAAAAACAATTTAAACAAATATAATAAAGACGCAAAATATGTATTCATGTAGGTATTGTCGAAGAATATTTTGGAGTCTATGAAAAGTTCTAGACCCATCACATACCATTTTGGGCACCGACTACACAATATTCTTACTTACATGTATTTGAAATTTAGAGGTCATATTCGTTTAAATAATTTTTGCATGTTTTAGTACCTATCAAAAAACATCACCAATATCAGCCTCTTCACAAGACCCACGACCGCTCTGTCAAGGGCGTAACGACCAAAAATAAGAAGAAAGTGATCTCTCAATTTTAGTCGATGTTCTTAAGGCATGTCGACATCAATGGAACATCTGTTCAAACATCAGCAGTACAGCAGGTTCTCAATTTGCGCAACCTCACTGTGCCAGCGCCGGGTCCCACTATCATTCTATTGTGATCGTTTCTATGGCTGATGCGACAAATAACTAGCTATCTAAGTAGATGCTAAGAGGCCCTTATTATGGAAGGCTTCTATGCCTTTTAGCCTTGCCATTTCTTATGGGATATTCCAGTGTTCCAAAAACTTATTCTTTTCAAAGTACGAGTACACAAGCAAAATTTCAGAGGTACCTACGAGTATATTTATAAAATAGGTGTAATGGTAGCAATACCCCCGCTAACGGTGAACGAAATAATCTTGAGGAAAGTCAGTTGTCGACGCTCAGGGGTCTGAGATGTACAAAAACCACAGCGTTTGAAATTGCCTATCCGCGGGGGGCACGCGTGGACCGGTTTTTACTGCTTTTCCTATTTTTTTAGGTTTGCTGGAAGAAATCTCTTACAGAGTTAAGCTCGTCTTTGCACATGGTATTGCTTTTGCTATGTCCTGTGAAATGTTTGTGTGCTATAAAGTATAAATAATTAATTATATTATTTTTAATGCACTAACCCGTGCTAAGAACAAATTAAAAAACCTATTTAGAGGCTCAAAATTCCACCCATTCCGGGATTCGAATTACTTCTGCCAGATGTTGCTGCCTGTACGTAATACAGAGAATATTGTAAAGAGGTTCGAAATTTCACTGATGCCGGTGAGTCGCCCGTTAGCTCAGTTGGAAAAAGCATCGCCAGAGGTCGCGGGTTCGAATCCCGGCATGGGTGGCCAATTTTTAGCCTCTAAATAGATTTTTGAATGTAAGTAATTAATACTCTCTCTTTATGAGAGAAGGCCATGCAGTGGGATAAAAAAAACGATTTTATCAAAACCGTGCTGGGAATTGGCGTTGTCATCATCGTCATCGTCAGCCATTGCACGCCCATTGCAGGACATAGGCCTCCCTCATGGTTTTCCAAGCCACGGTCTTGTGCCACCCGCATCCAGCGACTCCCCGCCACCATATTCGGCCATCAGCATTGTGTGACAAAAGCTCTAATCCTATCAAGTGATACGACACTGCGAACAATAGATAGATAAATATCGTACCTACCCAAATTATTTGGGTACTGCGTATTTACCTACCAAAAAAGTTTCGTTTCTTTTATAAGAAATGGGCTTCCTCTTGACCTCTATTTTAGCTCAAGGGTGAGATGCAGAATATTCACCGTTCGCAAAATATTTGAATTATATTATCTATAGATAGAATTACAATGTGACATAATTAGTAAATTTTATATTGTTGCGAAGTAGCATTAACTCGCATTTGTGTAATTTTTTATGCAATAAAGAGTTTTAATAATAATAATGATGTACGTCGATGAACGCTATGGCATAGCGTTGAAAATTGTGAAAATTCGAAGTGAACTCAAGAATCAGGACCCGATAGGTCAGCGGCCGTTGACATGAAATTATGTTTACTCGCGATAGACAAGTCTATGTCCAACCGCCAACAGATAAAGAAGTAAATATAAGAACAAAAAATCCGTCTGCTAAAAGTCTTAAGCAAAGTCTTAGGGCGAGATAAATAGTCGCTTCTAAGAACGAGTCTTAGCGAAAGCACTTGCTTAAGAATCGATTTGTCCATCATAGGCAGTACTTTGGCAATCTCTAAGTCGCGAAACCGGGACTAATTCTTAGCATTGGCCTAAGAACATGCTTAGCTAAGCAAACGTCTACTTTGATACATAGCTAAGTTAGCCTGAAGTAATGCTTAGGGAAGCTTGAGTACGGACTTGGGCTAAGCAACGACTATTTATCTCACCCTTAGAGTTCGTTTTAATTTCAGCCTGTAACCGATATGCTTGCAAATAAGCAAATTGGGTCCCTCCCGCTGACGTTAAATATTTAAAGAACTCATCTTAAAAATGTAGTTTTTTTTACTTGTTAAGAATTTGGCCAACCAAAGCGGGAATGCTGCCAGCATTCTGGGCTCCTGCCGCGGTACACTGATCTGGGCAATTTTTTTTGTAAATATAGAATTATAGGTATTTATTTAGCAGTCTTTTTAATAAGAATTTGGCAGCTAAATGTACGCCATTTTGTTTTTTTTTCGTACCTTAACGTAATACAAGCCAGTGACATACATCGTGTCTTTAGTACCTTTCATTTGACAACACATTTCTCAAAATTGGTCCAATGTTTGGCATCTCATATTAATAATACATACCTAATAATGTGGAAGCGAAACACATAATCCCCCTTAGCATTCCCAGTCGGGTAAAAGAGATTTGTACAATTTGACCGGAAATGCTGTGGGGAAAATTGTATTACATAGTTAAAGTAATGAGAACCTATACTTTTTTTATTATTCTTACTTACATTTTCTCGGATAATAAAATGAGTAGTAAGTAAGTATCACTATTTACTACTCATTTTATTATACGAAAAAACTGATTTTCGAGACAGTCAACGGAAATGTATCATTTTATACCGGACTTCCTAGCAAATAATAAACGTTTTAACTCTTAAAGATTCCAAATTTTGATTTATTTTGGTTGACAAAATCTCTACAACTGCCAAATCCCACTAAGTGTCAGGAGAGTCACTAGCTATGCTAGTAATCTTCTTACACAAAAAGAAAAAAAAACACACGTTTCTCTGTTAAAAATCGTAAAAAGAACGTCTCCCTCTCTTGGAAAGGGGAGAGTGTGCTAAAATCGATATGCAAGTTGGAATCCATCGGCATACTTATCTACTGGAACCTGCCAGGCCAAACCAACCCTTATCGGTTTACATTTAAGGTTGAATTTGACCAGAGTAGTCTCGCCACCCTCGGACCAGGTGAGTCATGCGGACGAGTCATGTGGTGCGCCTGTGTGGGTGCGGTGTGTCCGTGTGCGTGCGAGACTTTCTGGCGTCGGTGAGAATAGTGGAAGCGGCGTGGACTGGCTGATTTTCATAATTCTAAAATGGAAATGTTTCATTAAACTTAAAAAAGGAACGCTCATCTAATGAATCTCTTCATATATATGCAACTATAGCAATATAGTTAAGCTACTAAGCGAACGCATTGTCTAACAACAATAACAAAAGAACTATTTTCTTATCAAAATACTTATAAACTTAAAAACCTATTTAGAGGCTAAAGATTCCACCCATGCAGGAACTCGAACCGCCTTTTTAGCCTCTAAGCCGCGTTTTCAGCCGCATTAAAAATAATATAACTTATAAACTGTTTTTAGCAGTTTGAAGTATTATATTCTTTTTAATGCACTAACCCGTGCAATTTTTTTTTAAGTTTTAAGTATGTACAGTTGTTATTTTTCATAGTACTCGAATATATTTTATTGAGGTAAATAAAATTTTTGTATTTTCTTTCGAATAGAGTTAAGCCATAACCTCACTTAGAATATTTGCCAACATGGGACGGTTATCTTGTGTATGTAACATAAGACAACGTCTCATTTGCTAGCAAAAATAATTTTACACTTAGCAAAAGTAAAAAAACCATCACTCACGATTTCTTAACCAGTCGATTTAAACTGATCAATATGGTATTTTCACAATAACTTTGTTGTTTATTTAATAAGTTTCTGCGGACAACGAGCCGCTGATTTCCGTTTTCTTTTTTCCCCCCTCCAGCAATTGACAGAACCTACCAAATCCGAAAAATAACATGAGATAAGAATATTCTTTATTGTATTCCAGAAAAATAGTTACAGAAACGACCATACAAAAGATCAAATACAATTGGCGGCCTTATTGCCGGAAAAACATTGTAAAACAAAACCATTAAGTTTTCTTGATCGCTTAAACTAAACCTACTACCACTTACTCGTCCTTGAGTATGGAACATATTATGCCAATCCAAAACGGTTTAACTATAAACAAGATAGCGTCAAAAATAAAGGTGTGTTCGTGATCTGACGCGGAAAAAGGAACCCTCTCTTAACGCGTGCACGCTGCAATGACCCCTCAATAAAACACGCTTATCTAGGAAATCATTATCGAAATAATAAAAAATATGTTATAAATAAGTCTGTGCATTACGGAGGACGGAACTGACACTAAGTCACGGCTAAATCAAGTTTATCTGGAAGAGAAAAAAAAATTGGCATCTGCATCTAGGTAATAAAATGGTTTATGCAGCGTCCAGTGGCATCTTCACTCACACCAGATGGGTGAAGAGACCACTCGGACGCTGCAGTGCCTGGTGCATTGTTTTAGATGGAGTTGGCTTGCCCAGCACCTATACCATCCTGAGAGCTTAGTTGGCCAAGCCCACAGGAAAGACCAGTTAAAGCGTGGCGCAACGGTAGAGCTGCCTTCCATGCGAGAGATCCCGGGTTCGAACCCCGGCTGGGGTAAAAACAAAAACAAAACACCTGGTCTTGGATGTTTACATGTTTGTGATGTCGTTGTTTCTGGTTTGCACGACACAGGTATCCTAGTCTGTGTCCAGAAGCAATGTATGTGCCTGTATGTAAATGTTATGTTATTTCAAAGCAACTGAAACAAAGCTCTTAGTAAATATTGTCACTTATAGATCTAGTCGCAAACAGTGCGCTAGTTCAAGTCCCGAGTACGTCAGGGCCGAGTCCCGTGTATGTCAGAACCGCGGGTCGCTAAAAATTCATAGTTGATATTGTTGACGCTTAATACCCCAAAAGATAGCCCTAAATTGGTTGCGACTTCTTAGCTTTAGCTGCCTTAGTTCGAAAATATTAACTGTGAATTGTACTACGTAGCTACATTTAGATTACAACTCTTCATTGTACTATTTTTATTTTTAATGCACTAACCCGTGCTAAGGACAATTTAAAAAAATCCTATGTAAAAACCTAACTGCAAAGTAGGTGGTCGGGGCTGTAAGTGATGCAATCTACTTCAGCCAGATGTCGCTGCCTGTACGTAATACAGAGAATAGTGTAAAGAGGTTCGAAATTTCACTGATGCCGTGAGTCGCCCATTGGCTCAATTGGTAGAGCGCTGGCACGGATAGCCAGAGGTCGCGGGTTCAAATCCCGGCATGGGTGAGAATAAACTCACCTTTGTTATTCCTAATGTCACCACCGAGGGGCGCGGATCTCTTCCCTGAGGAAGGTATAGGCCATACTCCACCACAGGGGCCAAATCCGGATTGGTGGTGGCTTGCAAGACTAGTGGCTGGACTTACTGTCAGATGTTTTCAAGCCACCCTAAAGCCCTGACTTGGCTTAACGACTGCCATCTGTCAACGGCAGGTGGCAGCAACTGCTTTACGTGTCTTGCGAAGCACGGAACCGCCCAGAAAAATCCCACTAGCGTTAGTCATAGATGGTCGGATGCACTAAACGCGCCCTATGTTGCTTAACCTTTGTGATCGCTTAAGATCACTCAGGCAGCCGGGGCTACGAGCGATTCTATAGCATTGCAGTATTTCTTACGAACATAATAATAAGGAAAACA
This sequence comes from Yponomeuta sedellus, assembly GCA_934045075.1. Classification (NCBI taxonomy): domain Eukaryota; kingdom Metazoa; phylum Arthropoda; class Insecta; order Lepidoptera; family Yponomeutidae; genus Yponomeuta; species Yponomeuta sedellus. Next base: position 9,226,195 of record OW203744.1, on the reverse strand, counting down.
TCTCACAAAACGAATGGTACAATCAAAATCCCAACCCCACTTCCTCCGAGCAGCCAATCCATTCAGCCTGACCCCATCTCAAGTAACCCTACAAACTGACCTTTGGTCATCTGGACCATACGTCTAGAAAAAACCCAGCCATTGGTCCCCGGTGACAAAAGCTAAAATGACCCCTTCCAAATTATCGTATTCAATTCTGAACATACGGTTGACCTTTGTGTTTTTTGGGGTGCACTGTAGGGTTAGGATTAGAGGTGTAATAATGAATAGATTTTATCTTGAATGGTGTGTTGTCATTCTTTATGGGTGTTTACAATGAGATTTGTGAAAAAATTACCCCCTGTGAGATGACTTAGAGCGCGAAGATATTTTAGGACTGAGAAAGACTGTTTATTTATTCATTTAATATTTAGGAAAACATAATAGGTTTAAAAACCTATTTAGATGCTAAAAATTTCACCCATGCCGGGATTCGAACCCGGGAATAGTGTAAAGAGGTTCGAAATTTCACTGATGCCGGTGAGTCGCCCATTAGCTCAGTTGGATAGAGCGCTGGCACGGTTAGCCAAAGGTCGCGGGTTCGAACCCCGGCATGGGTGGAATTTTTAGCCTCTAAATAGATTTTTATAATAGTTATTACAAAGCAAATGAAAAACGAAAGTAGATAGATAAATATAGAGAACACTTTAGAGTAAGTAATTAAAAGTCAGAGATAACTATAGTTATATTAACTTTATATCTCTATAGAGAATAATGTTACATAATAGGTATAACCGAATAATATCTTGTTCAGACCCCAGATTATGTTAAAGCAAAAGTGTATTCAACCGTTTTAACCATTTTCCACCAGTTTATATTAAAATTGTTGTTAATTATAATTTTGTGATAGTAATTTATCTTGAATGTAGGTATAATATGTCTTTATTTAAATATATTTCCACCACTTTTAAGCCATCGTCCACGAAGTCTTTTGAATCGTTTTTTGTGTCATTTTGAAAGAAACGATGCAAACCCGTCGCAGATATATTTTGTATAGCTGTGTGTGGTAAAGTTTTAATGAAAACAATAGCTTAAAATACACAAACATACACAAACAAAACACGCAGGTAAAAGGTACGGAATGAAAAGTTCCTAAGTACCAGGCCACTCAGAGTGTTTTTCGAAAAAAAGTTTCTATGTATAAAACACTGGCCACTTGTAATTGTTTTGAAAACGTTGATTATTTAAAAGTAAAAATAGTACTGTTCGATTTTTAAATAGTTTCCCTCCGCATTTTTTGAGAGCCAATTCAAATTTTCTTGTCCCATTAAAAAATGGATCTGCATCAAGAACATTTTCGTGCTATGATTTTTTACGATTTCAAATGTGGGTTTGACCTGATGAGTCATTTGATCGACTTCGAATTGCTTTTATGGATGAAGGACCTTCAAAAGCAATCATCTACCGCTGGTATAGCGAGTTCAAACGCGGTCGTCTTACTTTGGGGGATGAACAAAGGAGTGGTCGTTCTACGACGGCAGTCACCGAAGAAAGTATTCATAACAGAACATAAAATTTACATACAGGCACATACATTGAAGAAGAAAAAGAAGAGAGAGAGAGAGAGAGACATAATTGCTTCTGGCCCCACACTAGGATACCCTGTGTTGTGGGAACCAGACAAGACGACATCACAAACATGTAAACATCCAAGACCTGGGGGTTTTTATGCCAGCCGGGATTCGAACCCGGGACCTCTTGCATGCTAGGCAGATACGCTACAGCTACGCTACAGACGTCGTCACTATAGGTCACTATTGACTATAGGTTCACGTAGGTGTACTACAATGTATAGGTACTTACACTCACGAGCATACTATCATTAGACGTACAGTCTATTTATTCTTACTTGTACAATTTAGTAAACAAGATTCTACCCGTAAACTGTAACTTTTTAGTCCAAAACTGCCATATTTCCATAAATGAAGTAACTTGGAACACTCTTTTAGATAACACGATGCCAATTTTATAAACATAGTTCATGATAGTTCATGAATTTGGGAGAAAATGTCTAGACATTTTCTCCCAAATTCATAAACTAGTTTAGGCATCTAATCTCAATTTTAAGGTTAGAATCTTGTTTACTAAATTAGACAAGTAAGAATAAATAGACTGTAGTATATGAATTATGATAACTGTGTTAATTTCCCTCTCTATGTAAGTAGATCAGGTTAAGTTTCGGTTGCGCAAGAGTTGCGTTTTCGCGCGCACATTTCACGGCTATGCGCGTGCGCGTGACGTAGCTGGTGTAACTACATATTATAATGTGCCTCTAACGGTTCAGTAGAGGCCCAATTATTACACCCAATCGGCGTAATTAGAGCTAATGTGTGAAGGGGCACGTACCTATGAACCGGTTAAACAGTATCCACTGAAGGCGCTTTGGGGTGCTGACTAGCGCCACCAATGGAATATGGAATAAAATTATAGCTCTTTTTTTTTTTAAAAAAAAGTAAACATGGTAAATCTTAACCACTAACAATCGATTTCCGCCAAAAACAGCCGTTTTAGCGAAAATCAATTAAAGTCCTGTTAAGTTGTAACTGTGCAAACCTCTTTACACATTTTTTTTATATTTCTTTAATATTTTTTTTTTATTATTTTTTTTACTTTCTGTTTTTTATTTATTATAAAAAAAATCTTTATTTAAAATTCAGTCTATCATTTTCAAAAATTTTAATTTACATCACCCATTTTTGTGATTTCCCTCATTTTTAGCATTCCTACTTCACATCGTGACTAGACCTGACTATTTTACCTCCTTATTCCGTTTTTATCCAGTTTCCTGTTTATATTATAGATAAAATAAACAAACACATTTAAATAAAGCACAAAGTTGAAGTCGTTCCAGTTTTATTATTTATCAAAAGTTTTACAACATCACAAAGTGACTTATCCAAAAACATGTCGTAAACTTTTGGCTAAAATTCACATATCAAGAAGATAAGATCCGCGAGTCGAGAAGATCTGAGCTATTAACTAGGTACCTCAGAACTTGAAATTGCCTATCCGCGGTGGGCACGCGTAGTAATTAAGCCCATACTCTCTCTTTCTCAGAGAAGACCTGTAGTGGGACGTATATACGCTATATACTTTAAAAAAAACAGAAAGAATGCAGATTCGCGTTCTTTTTCCGGACGTCCCTGTCCCGAGCGCTTTTTAAAATATGGGTTAATAAGAAGACTCGAAGGGTTCGAGTCGTCTTATTAACCCATAATTTATTTATATCCTCTAAATAGATTTTTAAAAATTGTCCTTACCACAGGTTAGTGCAACAAAAAGAATCCTAAATATTTTCTGCTTTTTTAAAGTAAGACAATATGAAGTTGAACGCAAAATAGAAGGAGATCTAGCTGAAATAAGGTAATCAATATGCAAGGTCCATAAGAAGGTAGCGACTCTCATAGCATTGTTGCCGAGTCAGATCAATGATCTCGCATCGCGGCGCGAAACAGGTGCCGATAGATTGGCCCAGAAGTTCGGCTAGCATTTGCGTGTAGCATTTATCGCTTCTGACAGACTATGCTAGTATACTATTTTTATTTTTAATCCACTTACCCGTGCTAAGGAACAAATTATATCCTCTAAATAGGTTTTTAAATTTGTTCCTTAGCACGGGTTAGTGCATTAAAAATAAAAATAGTATAATCATGTGAGTACAGTGATATCGTTCCGATGTTAAACCTAACTGCAAAGTAGGTAGTTGGGACTGTAAGTAATGCAATTTGCTTAGGTCATATGTCGCTGCCTGTACGTAATACAGAGAATAGTGTAAAGAGGTTCGAAATTTCACTGATGCCGTGAGTCGCCCATTGGCTCAATTGGTAGAGCGCTGGCACGGATAGCCAGAGGTTACGGGTTTGAATCCCGGCATGGGTGAAATTTTTAGCCTCTAAATAGGTTTTTAAAGACTATGCTAGGTAAATAATAAATAAATAACTTTCACACTATATGTACCTACAATCACTTGTCTCGTGACCACGATGACTGTGACGTCGTCGAAACGTCGAGGTAAAATAGCAATAAATTACTACGCTATTAAACCCCGAACATATTCTAACTATGAGTTCAAGTCGAAAGTTTAAAATATGTTGTAATTACTTGTTCTGGTCCTAAATTAGGATACCGTGTACCTGAACTGGATGTGGAAGAGATCCGTACTATCAGAGAAGGCAAAAACTTGGCTGGAGCTACTCGTATCATCGCTAGCCTTGAACAGAGATAAATGGAAAGCCCTTGTGTCAGCATCAGACTCCACGGAGAAGTGAAGGGCCCAAAGAAGAAGAATAAGAACTTGAAATACACCCAGACTGATGAAAACTGTACCTACACAAAACGCACCTACGGCGAAGATCTCGTACCCGAAGACCTCAGTTTTTACTCTATCTATCTATCTATAATCAGCCCACATCAACCCACTGCTGGGCATAGGCCTCCTTTTCCGCCTCCAGGCGGCAGCATCGCGTTTCATATCTTTGCCGTTCTTATTAAGAAACGAATTTGCAGAATTTCCACGACAAATACGTGCATATGATCATCAATGATTGTCTGGAAGAAATTACTTTTGGTGATAATGCCACCGATTCTTATTTTAAGTCGTTATTTTTTAAGTCTCTGATGTAACTCCTGGTATAATACATGCAATAAGGAATAAAATATTCTATGTATCTATCCGTCTGGTTCAGTTCCTTTTTTTTAAAAGGAACTGAACGATTTATTATGTATGGTCTTGACCTCACTTGACTCTTGACGTCTATCTAGCCCGAGGGTGAAGATGAGGTCTAGGATGGGCCGATTTGCCCAGACGAATCTTGTTCACACGCATCTTAAACAGGCTCAGGTTATAAGCGTTCGGAAAAACGTTCCGTTGGGCTTCTAGTACTTTATACTCTTTGTAGTAAAATGTTGTTGCTTTTCAATTATGCATAACACTCGCGCATGCGTACTACACAACGCAGTGAGTGATTGTTGCCAGTTTATTGTCTTCTCTACGCATGGGAAACTCCGAGATGAAAAGCGGAGATCTTATGCAAGTGAGTGTGATGGTTTCTTTTGCAGCTTTGCATATGATTATAGTGGTTATTGACGGCTTAGATGGCGATAGTATAGGAAAGAGCGGGTGATCGTGCTCTTCCACTATAAGGGAAATTTCCCGCCAGGCAGATAGTATGCCTGGGGACGGCCGGTCCAACTGTTGTTAGTCGGACGTTATATTTATGATATGTCATTGAAACACTTTGATTGCGCGATGCAGGAATGTTGGAGTTTGTATTGCGCGCGCAGAGTTGACATGTGCTCGCCACAATAGTGATATGCTATTTTTAAGAAACATGGAGAAAAGATTATACCTGACTACTGTCAGTCAGGAAACATAGAGTACTCCGCTATTCTTGCGTTTATAGGTAAGAAAAAGAAAAAGTGATGACTCCTGCGTATGCTCGTGAACGCGTGTCGTTCGGCGTCTGGCCGCAGCAATATTTTGTAAGAACATTAACTAATGTTCTGGCATTTGAAGCCATTGATGTCAATCATGGGGTCTTATCGCATAGGTATAGGCAGCCAATGCTGTATTAGGTTTAAGATGATTTGAGAAAAGATGGTCAGGGTGAAGTTTGTTTGTTTGACGCTGTATAAATCGTCTCGTTACATGGACGCAAAGGTCAAACTTATAGTTTTTCAAACGCATGTATTTAGTTACCCTCTTAAATGCAAAATCGCTGAGCGAACTGTGGAACAGGCTATTTTTAGAGTCTTTTAATGAATCTCACTCATCACCTTTTCCATCCAGCTCTTTCTGTCTATTTTTTTCTAGCACCACATGTCATTTGTTTCTAGCCAGTTACGGTCACTCTCTAGCTTTGTACATATTTGGCACCAATTAAGTACCACGAGCCATACGTGGTTAATCTAATAAACAGTTCTAATCGCGACTGTTTATCAGGTAGAAGGTAATTTACTTGTACTCGTCACTTCAAGGCACATGTAACTACGGCAACTTCAACGTTACCGAAACGTCGGGAATTAAGTTAATTACGTTTTACCTTAAACATAGTCGCGATTAGACCCGTTATATACACATATATGTATGAACAAGAAATAATGTGAATCCTTTTCTGATGTTCTTACTACATCATATTTATTTATTACCAAAAGATGTACAAAACAGCATTATAATGCGTTATGGTCTATAGACCATAACGCCAAAAATATCAATATCATAATATTTTACCTATTTTGATAATTTTTAAATTTTAGAAAACCTACTTATATAATTTTATTTCTTTAGTTCCTATATAGCCAGTGTGTGTCTTATAAGTAAAAAAACTAGAAAAAACGGCCAATATAATTCTCAGATGTGCCAGGACTGCTATATAATTTTAATCATAATTTTACTACGTGGTTTCCGATTAAAAATATCAATAACGGACAAGATAAGTTAGGAAATCTAACGGTCTCATTGAAACAAACCCGGGTGCTACCATCACAAAGTCTTTCGAAGGAACCAGCTGTCCCTGGACTGTCCCTTTGAAAAAGATTCGCAAAAGACCGTTGGGGCTGTGAAGTTTTAATTGCGAGATATTTGCATAAGAGCTCTTTGAAGGACAAGGGCTAGGCGAGATATTGTTAAGCGTTGCAAAGAGCTTTGTTCTGATAGGGATAGGAAGGCAATGATTAATCGCAAGTGGTCAAACTACTTTGTGCTATACAGAGAGGAATCCGTTAGGTACTTTAACGAAGTTGAGATTTGTAGCTAGGATCAGTTCCATAGATATCAACCCCTGTATGTCTCCACTGCTGGGGCACGGGTCTCTTCCTGCATCGCAGAAAGGTTACGCCATGCTCCACCACGGGGGCCAAGTACAGATTGGTGGAGGACTGTAAGACAGTGGCGGGCCTTACTGTCAGAAGTTATCAAGCCGCCCATAAGACCTCTGACACGGCCTTACCTAGATATCAGTCCCATATTGATATTTAATTGCTGCAAGCAATAATGCCACTAGGAATAAGGCAGTGGTATTTTTATAGGCCATTAAAAAAATCGACATGAACATGTTCTGAATTGTAGTTTTTAGAATAGGATAGAATAGAATAAAAAATACATTTACTTATACAAATACTTCAATACACATAAAATCTTCAAAATAATAACATGGAGAGTTAGTACGCACTTTTGCATCTACTTAATGAGATGATTTATACAGCGTCCAGTGGTATCTTCACTCACACACTAGATGGGTGAAGGGACCACTCCGACGCACTACAGTACGCACTTAAGGCCCACGATACAGGCCCAGCCTAGTGTGGGGACAAGGTCACCACGACTTAATGTTATTTAAATGTAACTGTTTATTAGGGAAAATAAACTGTGTATTAACAGTAATGTCCCTTTAACTATTAAGCGACATGCATGTAACATAATTAATTTGGTAATAAATAATTTTTACTTTTTTACTTTGTTTTATACTATTTTTATTTTTAATGCACTAACCCGTGCTAAGGACAAATTTAAAAACCTATTTAGAGGCTAAAAATTTCACCCATGCCGGGATTCGAACCCGCAACCTCTGGCTATCCGTGCCAGCGCTCTACCAATTGAGCTCAATCATTGAATTTGCTCAATTGGTATTTTTTAGCCTCTAAATAGGTTTTTAAATTTACTTTGCTACCAATAATTAAAGAAATAACAAAACATCATACAGCCGTGGCAAAGTGGCCGTAGATGATGGAGGCGGTGTGTCAAGAACCAGAAAAGGTACAAGCATATGTTTTAACCTAGTAACACGCGACACGTATGTAACAGTAGTGTCTCCGTCAACTCTACATGCAAGATATTATTATGTAATATTTTTGCACCGATGCTAGTTAAAAAAGGGCGGTTTTCTATGAGAAAGTCGGTTTTCAGACAAAATTTTCTAATAAAGAGAGTCATATTCAAACTTTAATAAGTCTGTGAAGTGCTCGTGGCCTAGGCGAACTGAGTGATTGGAATCAATCACTTGGTTAAGCAACAACAGGCGCGGTCAGGTACAGGATGGGTGAGCGTCCCGTGACTATGACGCCGTTCCCAGCTAAGTAGTAGTTTTGACCTTTGACCTCAATCGATGATATAATCAAGGCCAACTAAAGATAGTCTAGTTTTTCCTATGAATTTTTCAACTCATCTTTTATTTAAACTTTGAATTGTCATCATCATCATCAGTTTCTGTTATCCCTCATTAAGGACACTGGGCACCAACACAATATTCCACCGCGGCCAATTTGCCCCTTATTAAGGAACTTACGTCTAAATGAATGAGTAATTGAGTATACGACTGAGCATAAAGTGAATTGGAGTGAGTGACTGAGGTAGTATAGGTACCATAGATGACCATGAGATATAAACACTTTAAAAATTACAATCGGTAAATTACAATAAATATTTTTTTTTGGGATCACAAAAATAGAGGTAAATAAAGTTTTTCTACTGAAAATAAAAATACTTTTTAGATTTACTGTTGGACTGTTTTATTGTTACTGTTTTACTGTTTTATTGTTGGACTAAAATTCGTCAGCTGGTAGACTCAGTTCGACAAGTATTTCGGTCACAAATCTTGTACCTACCTACTCTGCGACACGTAGCAGCATCCCTTTAGTCCCACGTCCTTAATCGTCCAAAAAACCGGGAGCATCCTAATACAATAAAGTGCCAAATTACCATAAACAACGCATTATGGGACGGCGGTTAGTTTAAACCGGTTACAAACCAGTTTTATCCGGAAATCGCTGCATCCTCAGTTCCGCGACACCGACAGACAATCGATCCTTTTGTTTTGTTTTTCAGTCGGGCCAATTTGACCGCGACTGCAGTGGGGTGTTAAAGCGATTAGGCGGTGAGAAAAAGGGTTGGACCCGGGATGGACAAACTGTGAGCTTTGTTTGGATCGTTTTGTAAGAGGATACTGGATTACTCCTTTAACAATTGGAGAAAAACTATTGTTGACCTCTTTAGTCTTTGTTGTAGAGCAGATCACCTTAACTTCATCAACGTTCATTAGTCGACGAATGCACCGTGCATGCGTGTATTTTACACGCACACCGGTTTAATTATTTCTAAGCCCCCAGAGGGCTAAGTACTGCCTATCCCTCTGGGATACGGGTGTGAGGTTATACCTATTATGTTTGTCTTCGAACAATCTCATTTTTGAGCCTGCATTTATAGAAAGCCAAACTTCGACTGTTTTTTTATTCGCATTCCTATCTTTTTTCAAAAGAGTGACGATTTCTGGATGCGCGGATACTATAGTAAAAACCGGTGGATTTATAAATTTATTAACGAAAACTAGTCACTAAAGCTATATAGAATATTACACACTCGAGATAAAAAACAGACAGTCATTAAAAGTTTCCACAGTTAACTAGGTATCTGAAGATGCATAGGTATCTGACATCTGACACAATCTCGCTCAGTTTTCCGGGAATCATGCATGAGTCACGTAAAAGCCTCGCTACTTATAATGGCTCTCCGCGTGAGAATTAAGATACTCTTTCCATATTCTCAAAATTCTGGTCTCTTAAGAAATAATACGGAGGCTGAGGTCACCAAATGCTACGTTGCTTTTTGGAACAGATGCTGAGCTTGCCGAGTGACCTGTGGCCAGTTCCCATACAGTTTGGAGTAATGTTTATGGCCATCTTGAGATGTTGATGGCAGTTTGTTTTTTCAGATCGTATCTACACTCTCTTCATAATGAGGAATCATGTGCGAGGGTGTAGACAATTCCCCTTGTCTTTCATTTGTTTTTACGCTAGATGGAGGATGTAGAGGATAGAGTTACGTGAAATATGTGTCATTCTTTAAACACGTCTATTATACTATTTTTAATGCGCAAACCCGTGCTAAGGACAATTTTAAAAAACCTATTTAGAGGCTTAAAATTCCACCCAAGCTGGGATTCGAACCCGCGACCTCTGGCTATCTGTGCCAGCGCTCTATCCAACTGAGCTAATGGGCGACTCACCGGCATCAGTAAAATTTCGAACCCAATAATATTCTCTGTATTACGTACAGGCAGCGACATCTGGCTGAAGTAATTTGCATCACTTGCAGCCCCGAGTACCTACTTTGCAGTTAGGTTTTTACATCGGAATGATATGCTGAGCACCCGTGCTAAGGACAATTTTAAAAAATCCTTTTTATTTTTTTACTTTTATCGTCGAATATCCACGATAAACGTATTATACCGCTGAGTTAGCTGCCTTTTGCAGCAGACACACTGCAGCCTACTGTTAGTGTCTTTTTCTAAAGTCTAGCAATTTTCTTTTTGTTAGGTCTACAAGGTGTCTCATTCAAATCGGTCAGTATGGGAAAGTCTGAAACTATAAGACATACGAAGATCTGTTCTGAGGCACCATGTCATCGATTTTAATAATAAGAAAAACTACATTCATACATTTTAAAAAACTTCTGTAATCCGTTCAGGAATCGAGCCCGGTTGTTTTGAAAAAAAAACCTACACTATTTCTATTTAGATATCGATTGTGTAGGTCTTAAGTAGTAAATGTCTGTATGAAACATGATGTCTTAATTGAATAAAATGCATTGTTTATGATGCACACTTTAATTTATTTTAGTAGGTGCTCAAAGTGACCCGCCGCCTTTTTCAATACAATATTCAACACGTTTAGGTAACGATCTTACGATTGCATCTTGTATCTTCATGTGGCCAAAATTGTCTCTATGGTCACTTTTGGGTCTTCAACGGTGTCATAGCTTGTCTTTTCAATTGATTGTTAGTGTTTGATTAATAGAAGTTTTTTTTTTTCAAAACATCCGGGTTCGATTCCAGAACGGAGTACAGATGTTTTTAAAATGTATGAATGCAGTTTATCTTGTTATTAAAATCGATGACATGGTTCCTCAGAACAGGTCTTCGTATGTCTTATAGTTTCAGACTTTCCCATACTGACCGATTTGAATGAGACACCCTGTATATCATTGCACCTTTAATTATTAATAATTATTCTTTATTGCACACAAACATTTCACAGGACATTGTATAAGAAATAACATGTACAAAGGCGAACTAATGACCTTTGTGTGTGTAATTGTTTCTGCAAATAAACGTTTTTTCCTTCCTCTAATTCCGCTTCTATTCAGCGTAGCAGTACATTTGTAGTCATTTTTGGCACGATGAATGACACCGTTTGAAATATGAAACCTATAAATTGAAACAAAAATATGAATTTAAGATGTGTGTACATACCTACACTCTGACTTCAACAAATGTAGTTTATAATTTAATATAGGTACTAGAGGATAATTCCAACTTCTCCAACCGACACTTTCGTGAGCACTACATATCATCAACGTAAGTCCGGATTTACTTACCAACTTATACTAAGAGTAATTTTAGGAACACTAAAGGCCTGCGCAGACGAGTGGCTTTTGTCTCTTGGGGATTAAAGTCCCTGAATCGTAAAAAATGTCCTCCGAGTACTTGTTGCGGACTCAACGTTTACGGTGTGCGGTCATTTGTTCCCCGGAAATTGAGTGAAGCGTGCGCTAATATGGAACCAAATATTCTGAGATTACATTGTGTCGTGATTTACATGAAGTTGAAAAAGAAAAGGCATTTTAAAAGAAAACGCCGAACGTTTGTCCAGTCCGGTCTCTTGATGTTTTCGGTAACTTGAGAGACTTCGGGGTACTTTTTGTCCTTCGTGTGTTTTATTCGACACAATTTATAACAGATCTAGGGGATAGTCCCTCGTATGCGCGCCTCATGCATTAATTAGAAAAGTGTGGCTCAAGCATCAAAACATGACCAGAGCAACGTGCTTATCTCAGTTCTGTCTATGCTTTGTTTCATCCAGAATTTTGTCAGAACAAGCTCGAGCGGTGACAGTGCATCGGTGAAACGCTGGCTTCTTATTTGAGAGGTCCTGGATTCGATACCGAGATGTATTCTCTAGATCTGTCTTACGGATACGGATCTAGATTGAAAGCACAACCTCTCTTATGAATTATGATAGTCAAGCGTGTTACCAGCGAGAAAATAATGGCAGTTAATGATTCTCTAGAACATATTTCTACTATCAATAGCTATCTATGTATGAGCCGAGCTAAGCTGAGGCTAAACAAAACCCATCTGCGGGAGAACCGAAGCGTGCTGATAAGGAAACCCGTTTGTCACACTGATAGCTCGGCGCAAAACTGAAGACGCTTCTTGACACGCCAACCTCACCTTTCACCCATCGAGATAGAGTTCATCAGCTCACTATGGAACTGAAAAGTCCACAGTGTACTCGGGACGAGGTAATATAGCACTTCAGGCTTTGAGATAGAGTCTTTGTAGACGGTTGAGTCGTATTGGCAAAGCGATAAGAAAGGACGCAGATGGAGTTAACCGTTGTAGTTTGGAGTTCTTTAGGTATAGGCGTCTAATAATGAAATATAGTAATACTTAACATAACACAAGCTTATATTCTTTTTAATGCACTAACCCGTGCAATTTTAAAAACCTATTTAGAGGCTAAAAATTCCGTAATACAGAGAATATTGTAGTGGTTCGAAATTTCACTGATGCCGGTGAGTCGCCTGGTAGCTCAGTTGGAAAGAGCGCTGGCACGGATAGCCAGACGTCGCGGTTTCGGATCCCGGCATGGGTGGAATTTTTAGCCTCTAAATAGGTTTTTTATAACACAAGCTCACGCCTGTATCCAAGGGGTAGGCAGAGACCAGAAACGGCCAAATTTGAAGTACAGAACAGCTACATCACTAAAAGCATTTCTTCCAGACAATCCTGAAAGAAGCTAAACGATGGGTAGCCGAGTAGTCTTTGATGAAAATTCAATGTATATTGTATCCATCTAAACATTAGATGGATGCAATATACATTGAATTTTTATCAAAGAATTTCATCTTTAGGAATAGATTGTTCAAGAATAGGTACAAAATGTAGCTCTTTTGATTCTTATAAGATCATATTCTGTTTGTTGCACTCGACTATTTATTGGTACTCGTATCAACCCATTGTATGTCCCCATTGCTGGAGCACGGGTCTCTTCCAGCATCGGAAGAAAGATTAGGTCATACTCTCTACCACGGAGGCCACGTCCAGGTTGGTGAAGAGGATTGTAAGACAGTGGCGGGTCTTACTGTCAGAAGTTATCAAGCCGCCCATAAGGCATCTGACATGGCTTAACGATTGCCTTTATATGACAGCCGGCACCAATTGCTTAGCGAGCCTTGCGAAGCACGGAAGCGCTCGGAAAAAATGCCACTAGCGGTAGTCACGGGATGGTCGCCCATCCTGCACCTGACTGCGCCTGTTGTTTTCTAACCCAAGTGATTGATTCCAATCACTAGGCTAGGTACGAGCGACTATTTACTGAAAACTTGAAAAGGTAAATATCCAAATACTTGACTGTATATCAGCCATTTAAGCATCCAACGCTGCTGCAATTGCAGCGGCCAACTATTAGGCAGGAAAATGATAAAATTGTTGAATCGGTGACAGGAAAAGAAGAAGAAGAAGCATCCAGTTAGAGTGAGAGGGTGTACATAAATATTATTTTCATTCATTCAGATTAACTGACTGACTGAAGAGTAAAGGCGGGAAATTGTGTAAACGGTGCCTTGCACTCCATTGTGTGCAGCCGAAACATCTGCAAAAGAGCTAGATTGGCTATTCATAATGGTGTACTGGTCCTAACACTTATGTATGGTAGTGAGACTTAGGTGTGGCAAAAGAAGCAAGAAAGTAGAATGCTGTAGAAATGAGGTCCTTGAGAAGTATGTGTAGTGTTACTTTGAATGACAGGATACGCAATAGTCTAATTAGAGAACGTTGTGGACTGAAAGAGGATGTAGTGACTAGAATTGAGACAGGAATGTTGCGTTGGTTTGGATATGTGGAGGGGATGAAGGAAAAAAGATTGACGAAACAAATATATATTGCGAATGTGAGTGGTAGGGCTGGTAAAGGATGTTCCACGCGGACATACATCGACCAAACAGGGGATGTATTAGCAAAGAGGATGATAAAAAGTACCCGGAACCGGCGTGCGTGCAACGTCTAATGAACGTTGATGAAGCGAAGGTGATCTGTCAGGATAGTGGCAAGTGGCAGTCCCTGGTCCCTGCCTACCCCTCTGGGATGCAGGCGTGGGGTTATGTTATGTTATATTATATGTAACTGACATTTAGTATTGAGATTTGAACATTTTACTAAATATTCTTTGCATACGCCAACCACACTCAGGACTTTATTTCTCAAATCTCTCCTCCTAAGGAGTTAAATATTTGTGGTGAGACTGTATGAAGTAGCCATTAGTTACGCCTAGGAAGTCGTGGGAAAAGCTAGTATTTTAATTGGTAAATACCTACATGCCGATTTGTGGTGGTTGTGAAATTTGTGTGCGTTGAAATAGTAATTATCTATACAAGCTTCCAATTGCTACGAGTTATTCCAACTAGAAAAATAAATCTATTAATTGATTTTCTAATGGGTACTAAACGCAAATACATATAAATTTTTGTCAGCAGTGATTTATTATTACCACGCAAATATTCAACTAAAAGATAAGCCAAATATGTACCTACTCTATCTTAGTATGCAAGACGACCAAATGTAATTTTTTAAACCTTGAAATTATTGGCTGACAGTTACGCCGACTATTTTGAAAAGTATCAAACATCAGACCAAACTTAAATGTTATTTTTTTACACCTTGAAGGGGTTTGTTACGCTTTATTGCACAAAAATTAAGAAACAGAAAAATAACTTAAATAACAGGTAAGTGTTGATGTACAAAGGCGGACTTATTTCAAAAGAAATTTCTTCCAGCCAGCCTAAGAAAGATTCTGACCAAAAAACAGAGAGCGGGAGATGGCAAATATAGCTAAACAAGAAAAATTAAATCTAAAATCACCTATTTTAAGCTAATAGATAAAATTGTTACTATAGCTATCAATAGATACTTGCTAATATACACACATTGTACATAATTATAACTACTTAAATAGTATATAAAATACATATCCATAATTTTAGACATACATATTTAGAGAAAAATAAACATACTTAAACAAAAAATACATAAATAAAAGTATTATACATTGGAAAGGAAGTGCTCTTTCAGTTTTGCACGGGACAAGGGGTCCCTATAAGTCATTTTAGAGGAAGATTAGTGGAAGAAAGTAGAAAAAGCCAAAACTAATTATAATTTTACAGAATTGTGACCGGATGCTACTGAGTTAACGAAAACACGGACAAAATCTTAAGTGTTGGTGTCGTAAACTTTACTTGTGGTATCTCTAGTAGTGCCCGCGGCTACGTTCTCGGGATTAACTGACAAGCCAATGTCCATTTTAAATACTGGTGAAATTATTAACAGAGTTCGGATAAGTAATTTAGGAGATCACCCCTTACATTCTCGTACAGACAAATGAACTTACAAACTTTTCCTCCTAATACACATACAAACATGTAAACATACAAAAATATGAACATACAAATATATGAACTTCCAAACTTTTCCTCTTAATAAACATACAACCATAAATGACCTTACGAACTTTTCCTCTTAATACACATTCAAATAGTAGGTACTTCTTTATGATTCGCGATACTCATACATAGTTATATATTATTGGAAAATAAGGTAATTACGTTTTACCTAATTAGTAATCGCGATTTGACCCGTTTAATATAATTATAACTATACACATACAAACATATGAATATAAATAGGTTATCAAAACATATGAAACTTTTCCTTTTTATGACATTAAAATTAAAAATATTAATTAATTATAATCTCTCTGAGAGAAGGCATGTGCCCTGCAGTGGGACGTTTATTGAGGGATGTTTTCTTTTACAAATAACGCCTTTTGTTTTCTATCTTTGATTTGAGTATGTATACAGTAGTATTCACTGTATGCAATTTCTTAATTAATAATTATAATAATGAAGATAATGAAGCTCGCGTGGCCTAGTCGAACCGAGTGATTGGTACCAATCACTTGAGTTAAGCAACAGCAGGCAGGATTGGTGACCCACCCGTGACTACTGGTAGTGGACTTTTTTCCGAGCGCTTCTGTGTTTTGCAAGGCACGTTAAGTCGTTGGTGCCGGCTGTCATGGTTACATGACAGCCATGATTGCCATTAGGCAGTAGCTAACTTCGGACAGTAAGGACAACCACTGTCTTACGCTCCTCCACCAACCCGGACTTGGCCCCCGTGGTGGAGTATGACCTATACAGGAAGAGACCTGTGTCCCAGCAGTGGGGACATACAAGGGTTGATATTGTATAATAATTAATTTAATTATAATCGTTTATACCTATGCATCCATCAATCCGGACTTGGCCCCAATGGCGGAGTAAATATGGCCTATACCTTCCTCAGGGAAGAGACCCGTGCCCCTCGGTGTGGACACATGAGTTAATGACTGACTTATACCTATGTCTGCTCGTATGACTATATGTCGGTGCCCACCACCGTGATAGCGAGTTAGATTTTTTTCAACCAAATAATACATATTATAGGTACACTGTCCTAAGCATACACGTAAATACCTCACTCATCTCAAAGCACAGATCAGCGCCTTTGTTTGCAACCCAACTCATTTGCATAACCATGCGATGCACACAACATAAAGGCCCGCTGTCCGTCCATCCGCCAAAATGACCCATTTCTTCCTAGCCAAACCCTTTGGCAATATTTTCCCACTGTCCGCAACAAAGAAGCTAAAGTCTTTGAAAGAACTTAGAACCCTATGGAGTGATTTTTATGGGAAAGGTATTTCTGCGCGCTCTACATTTTTTGCATTGTCCGTTTCGCGATTGTTCGGTACCGCCTTTGGCTACGTTGTTTATGTATTATTTGCTAATAATAAA
Organism: Yponomeuta sedellus; assembly: GCA_934045075.1. NCBI lineage: Eukaryota > Metazoa > Arthropoda > Insecta > Lepidoptera > Yponomeutidae > Yponomeuta > Yponomeuta sedellus. The sequence goes on along the minus strand of OW203744.1, from coordinate 9,209,274 downwards.
CTAGAGTAAGTAGTATTTCTTTCAACGGCTTCGGTGTACACAAATCGGTTTGTCACATAGGCTAACCGTTACAGGAATGGCCGTTACTTTTTCGGTGGTCATTGCCGAGCATTCTAGTTTGGTTTTAATTAAATTGACGACAAAAGAAGCCTGAACGACATTTTCCCCGCCAAAATGAAGGCAAAGCTGACAAGAATCTTGATTTGAGAGTATCAGTAACTGCAGAGGTTAAACGTGAACGAATTGCTCGAGGAAAGCTCCCGATGCACTATCAGTAGAGGTTATCGCGTCTTTCGCAAAATTACAACCGTTAAACTGCCGATCCCGTTTTAATCGGGCGTCCGTCCCCTCACCTCTAAGGTCCAAAATGACCGGGACCCAGGTAGCCAACCCGTGCTGACCCCTCACAAAGCGCGGGTCAGGACAACCCTTTACGCCAATTTAAACACCCCGAAATCGGTGCAGCGTGAGCGATGGGGTCACTCTACTGACCCCACTGACCCGTCTTTACAAAACCACCCCTTTCTTACAAGGCATTATTTGTATATCCTTTTTGCGAATCTATTCCTTTGTCGCGGCGCCCATTCTGCTCCTATTTCGGACACCTATCTATCGGTGAAATTTTCGCAGTTTCGTGGGAACGTTAGGTGCGATCTAGTTTCTATTCGGTGTGTGCGAATCGGTAACGTCCGCGGGACAATGGTTTTTTCGCTCTTTTTAAAGGGCTTTTTGTGCACTGATGGGAATGGATGGATTCCTTGTCTCGCTAGACAAAGGACGATGGTCTGCTTTTAATGATTCGCCTTTGTGTTAAGGTGGCTTTGATACAGTTCTTGCGGGGGTCATCGGTGACCGTTGGCCAACGGAATTGCCGATAGTATTTAAGGTGTGCACTTTGACGGTTGGAACGCATTTCGGCAACGAGCTTCTATGAAGTCGTATGATATAAAAAGTAACGGTAACATTTTTCAAATAAAACATTGCTTTTAATTAGCTACATGCAGTCCTAAGGATAGAGATTCTACGACTCCACGGTCTAGTATGTAGGTAGTGGTATTTCCCGTTCTCAGTTGAATTTCGTTTGCTGTCATTCTGCATACCTGTTTGTATTGCCTTTAAGCGTACCTCCCTATATGTACCTACAATAATCCGAGAAGAACCTAGGGAGGTCCCTATATGTACCTAGAATAATCCGAGAAAAACCTTATTTACTTCTGCCAGATTTTGAGTGTTTCTAGAAATGTATCCATATAGTGGGTGACTTTTATATTTGCTTTGCCTATTGTGGTTCAAGACTCACCCCGTATTTCTATAATTCTTAAAACAGTTAATTTGCTGTATACAACAGTCTGTTGGCCAATATGCATAAGAGAAAGCGGGGATAATCCAATCATATGACAAACACAGGCTCAAAGACTGATTAGCGCCTCAAAAATCGAAGCAGTTTCAGTATTATGCAAGGTGAAAGAAACTATTTACTGAAATATGCTCATCCTTGGGGAATATTAGAAATAGTTAAACCATACTAAAATTACCTACCACTTGCTGCAAAAACGTATGGAACAAGCGGCCTAATTATTAGCGATTCCAATCAAATACCACACTAATTTGACAGTTAGAAGATTGATGTCGTTCAGGATTTGACGCGCAAAAATTTTTATATTTGGTTTTCCGATTTCCGATTTTTTTCCGATAGTAAAGGTTGCCAACTAGAAACCCCAACTTCGGATGAGTAAGATATTTTGTTACACAAATTTTTGATTATTGCAACCTACAACATCACGAACATTATTCTAATTAATCTGAGTTAACCATCACAATACATATTATGTCACATCACGCTAATATTATAAAGATGAAAGTTTGTGAGCGTGCATGTTTGATGCTTCTTCAAGTCTAAACGACTGGAGGGTTTTTGCTTCATTTGGTATTTAGCTGACTCCCTGGATTAACACATAGGCATAGACACATAGTTAATCAATCAGCAAGCTGGAGTGGCAGTGGGCTGGCCATATCTCGCGAAGAACCGACAACTGTTGGAGTAAACGTGTTCTTGAGCGGAGATCGCGACTCGGCAAACGTAGTGTAGGACGCCCTCCGACTAGGTGGGATGACGATCTGCGAAGAATTGCCGGCAGATGCTGGATGCGGCAAGCTGAAGACAGGGCGCTATGGCGCTCATTAGGGGAGGGCTACGTCCAGTAGTGAACTACATAATATAGCCTGAAGAAGAAGAATAAACCGCGGAGAAAGCTAGTAGTACAATAAACACAACAGTAACGTACGAGCGTCTCTAGCCAGAGTCTGAAGGTCCGAGCACACCTTTTTGCCTCGTAGCCTCCTTTCTCTCGGGGGGCGACCGGAGCTACGGGGCAACGGCCACGCAGGAAGGCGCGCCCCGGATGCGGCGGAAGCGCGGGGGAGGGAGGCGCGGGACAGTTGGCACGTGCTGCTCTTACGCAGGTGCCGTCGCCGGCGGGGCAGTCAACCGGCTGGAGGCTTTCAAGGTTTTTGATTAATCGTTGATCTGTATGTAGCGGACTTTAAAGAGCCGCAGTTTGGAGAGGCAGAGTGTCTAAGCCCATGTTTTGACGATCTGACATTAGATGGAATTGCTTAAGTTAGTGCTGCAATTCAATTGGTATCCAGGTTATTCAATTCAATATATTTATTTCAGACACAGTTAAGTCCATATTAATTAAAATAGATTTACACATACAAATTTAATAAATAATATTAATAAATTTAAACTTATAAACTAATAGGTTTCTAAAGATTTTTTTGTTTTTATTATGTGTCACACAAGAAAATGCTTATAAATTAAATACTTAAGTATCGTCTTCTTTGTTTTTGGAGCAATCTGAAGTGGTAGTTTGAGAAATTCTCAACTGAGAAACTTTTTGTGCCAGGGATAACGATTTCAGAGAAAGTTCTCTCGTTCATCGGGCATTAAATGAAAAAAAAGTATCTTTATTAAAAAAACCCTCTCATTTATTCTCTGTAATCCTAAAATTTCCTTTCCATAATCCTTTAAAACCCGTTGTATTTCATTTTAATTTCATTAATGTTCTCGCGACGTCGGTGTCCATTTTTCGGAACCCAGTCGGTCGCAATTTCGGTCCACCTATCTGTGCTCATGCTGTAGATTAACGCAAAGATGGCGGAACAACCTAAGTGCATTCTTGCCAAGATGGTGCGGGGTGGCTGGAAACAGGGAGAGATGGAAAAAAATAGGGGGGGGGGCTTTGCCCAACAGTGCGACACAAAAGATGGTAAGTAAAAAAAATGGTCTCACGGGCCGCTCCGATTCGGTAGGACGATTAGGGTAATTACTTGCAGAACGTCGCTAAGCGGTCAAAAATGAAAAGGTTACGTACCCCTGACGCCTCCTCTCGACGTCTCAACTGCCGCGCACATGTGTTGATCCGTTATTTATTTTTTATTTTCCCATATCAAGATAAAACGAATTACTCTACCGCCGCCGCTTTGATAGCCAGTCTTGATACTCCACGAAGAACAGTTTTATTGAAGTCTCGATTTAATGGGAGTAATTGCACTTGCAGGTGCTTAACAGATATTATTCTACCATAAGTGTCAGATTTATTAATAAAAATAGCAGTGCCCCGCGGTGTTACCCGCAGTTTATCCATTTTCCTATGGGAATAAGATATTTTCCCGCAGTAAAACGTAGCCAATGTGTTAATTCAGGGTGTCAGCTAACTACATACCAAATTTTATTAAAATCACTGTCAATTTTTGGTTGTTCAAATTCCGTGTAGTGTTCCTTTCTGCCTAATAAATAAATAGCCAATTAAATCCACCAGTGCTTCTGATTTCGTGCCAAACTACAAATACAGTCCACAAGCTACGCACAAGTTGGCTTAGACGTGAAAAAGTAACAAACATACACAATCACAAACTTTCGCCTTTATAATATTAGTGTGATATGATGTGATAGAAAATAAAAAAAAAAAAAAATTACGTGATAACAATAATAATAATAAAGAAATAATAATAATGTAGTATGATGTTTTAATTTTATGTTTGTTTGTTTGTTTGTGACACTTTATTTCACAATAAAAACTTTATCAAAAATAAAACTTATTGCTCCATGGCGTTACTCTTCTTTGAGGTATTCCTGGCAAAGCTGTCCCTGGTGTAAAATAATGAATAGGGTTAGTACCGAGGTATAAAAATGAACAATATTTATATCATGGTACTAACCCTAACCCCATTGACTTTAAAGTATCAAGGACCACTTGGTCGGAGTACAAACAGGTGCAGCTAGCGAGTAGCCGCAGCACCCCTATCTCCTCACTTCCTTTGTACCCGGCGGAGCCTTAACGACGCCTTTTACTTCCATGTTAAGGCCAGAAGATGCACCTCAAATGATACTGACGTATTATAACGTGTTAAAAAAATAATCCTAGGTACGGGAATTTACGTTCGCGCAGACTAGGAAGAAGTGTTACGAAAGTACCCGAAGCTATTAGTAAATTCAACATGATCTTCAACCGATACAGTTAAGGTGAAGAATTGATTGCCGCAGTAGCGCTACCTATTTCGCTCACGCTAATATTGCCAAACTAATAGTCACCTGCATCGATAACGTTGAATCAACCAATAGCAACAAAGGCGCGCGGCCTGCCATAAAATAATACTATCTGATTGGTTGATCAACTTGCCGCACACCCAAAATTTGGTCACTGCGCAGGTACATCCGCGAGACTTATTTCTTGTTTAGCACTGTACAGTCTGTTAGCTTTTAGAATATACCCCGTGCTCTAGAGAAGGCTTCGGTTTTCGCCGAAAGCACGAGTGTAATACTACCTACTTCCTGCTCTGTACAAGTATAAAACTTTTCTTCACTTATTAGTTCCGATTTCAAAATGAAGTGTCATATTAGTTACGATATTTCTATTCCACGAATATATCCGATTCTATCCGATAGTAGCCGAGGTAATTTTAAATGCTAACAGACTGTAAGCCTGGAGCCAACGCTAAAGTCACGGCGGCCAGCTCGGACTTGGCCCCGTGGCTGATTATGGCTTCGGAATCCAGACGTTTGCGATAGAAATTTGTGTGGAATTTTCCAGTTACACGATTAGAATAGTAAAGGATTGTAATGAGGACTCTTTCTTCAGAATCAAAAAAATTAAACTACTTTCAAGAAGCATTTTAATTTTTTACCCGACTGTTTATCCAAAAAACAGGTCTCAATCACGTAAAGTATTGTTAGGTACTTATTAAGACAGATAGGTGGGCCAAAATTGCCACCGATGGTTTCGCAAAATGGACACCGACGTCGCAGCAGACCAAGGCGAAGATGGTGGGACGACCTAAACGCATTCTTGCAAGGATAGTGCGAGGTGGCTGGAGACAGGGAGAGATGGAAAAACGGCCTTTATAGAGAAGACCTTTGTCCACAACGGGACATAAAACAAATATATATATATAGCGAATGTTAGTGGCGCTCGTAGCCTAGTCGAGCCGAGTGATTGGAGCCAATCACTCGAGTTAAGCAACAACAGGCGCGGTCAGGTGCGGGATGGGTGACCGTCCCGTGGCTACCGCTAGTGGCATTTTTCCGAGCGCTTCCGTGCCTCGCAAGGCACGTTAAGCCGTGGGTGCCGGCAGTCATGTAATGGCAGTCGTTAAGCCATGTCAGAGGCCTTATGGGCGGCTTGATAACTTCTGACAGAAAGGCCCGCCACTGTCTTAAAAACCTCCACCAACCCGGACTTGGCCCCCGTGATGGAGTATGGACTAACCTTCCTGCAACGCAGGAAGAAACCCGTGCACCAGCAGTGGGGACATACAGGGTTGAAATCGAATGTTAAGGGACGTCCCAGGCAACGGCGGTCCCTTACAAAAGAAAAGATAAAAAGTACCCGGAACCGGCGTGCGTGCATGCAACTTTTATTGTCGAATATCAACGATAAACATATTTAATTACTAAGTACACCACTGAGTTAGTTTCCTTTCACAGCAGACACACTGCGACATACTATTAGGGGTTAAAGTATGAAATTGCCGTTTTATTGCAATAGGTTCTTTGAATTGACATAGAATATTCATGGTTTGAGGTTTTCGAATGAAACTTTTTTCAAATGGTTTCTATGATGTTCTTTTTTGTAAAAATGTGAAACATTTGAATATCGACTTTCAATTGTTTTTGTTATTCAATTTAGACAAGAAAGATGGATACTGCGAAAATTCGAGTGATTTTTGAATACGAGTTCCGACGCGGAACTAACGCGGCAGAAACAGCCCGCAATATCAATGCTGCGTTTGGAGAGGGGTCTACTAATGAACGCACCGTGCGATTTTGGTATAAACGCTTTCGTGATGGAAATTTCGACTTAAAGGACGAGCCACGAGGAAGACCGCCCACACAGGTGAATAACGATGAATTAAGAGAGATAGTGGAAGCCGATCCTAGTCAAACTACTCAGGAATTGGCGGCATGGTTTAACGGCATTAGTAGACCCCGCTCCAAACGCAGCATTGATATTGCGGGCTGTTTCTGCCGCGTTAGTTCCGCGTCGGAACTCGTATTCAAAAATCACTCGAATTTTCGCAGTATCCATCTTTCTTGTCTAAATTCAATAACAAAAACAGTTGAAAGTCGATATTCAAATGTTTCACATTTTTTAAAAAAAGAACATCATAGAAACCATTTGAAAAAAGTTTCATTCGAAAACCTCAAACCATGAAGATTCTATGTCAATTCAAAGAACCTATTGCAATAAAACGGCAATTTCATACTTTAACCCCTTTTATTAATGTCTTTATCTAAAGTCTGAGCGGTGGTAGCTCACTGGGTAGAACCATGGACTGGCAAGCGAGAGCCCCAGGTTCGATCCCGAGTGCGGGCATGTACCAATGACTTTGTCTAATTTCAAAGTTACGTACATTTGCGAATTTGTAGTAGCAATACCACACGCTAACTGTGAAGGAAAACATCGTGAGGAAACCCGCGGCTTGGTTGGCTCCGCACGTATTGACTAGTCTTTCCTGTGGGCTAGGCCGACTAAGCTGTCAGGATGGTATAGGTGCTGGGCAAGCCTACACCATCTATAAAACCATGTCCCAGGCACTACAGCGTCGGAGTGGTCCCTTCACCCATCTAGTGTGAGTGAAGATACCACTGGACGCTCTATAAATCATCTCATTAAGTAGATGCAAAAAGGCCAATATTATTATTATTATCTAAAGTCTAGCAATTTTCTGTTTTGTTGTTACATTTATGTGTGTAATAAATTTTGCAAATAAACGTTTTTTTTCTTCTAATTCCGCTTCTATTCGGCGTAACAGTAAATTTTTGATCTTTTTTGCACGATGAGCGACACTGTTTGAGACAACATGATGAATCCACTAAGATGTGTGTACAGAACCATCAGACTAACCTACAGTTTTTAGTTACTATGAGTCACTCTGTCCAAGCCTACTAAGACCGTGAAAACGCGGCTTTAGCGAAGTTGACTGTACGTCGACCAAATAGGGGATGTGTAGCAAGGGGAAAATAAAAAGTACCCGGAACCGGCGTGCGTGCGTGCAACGACTTATGAACGTTAATGAAGCGAAGGTCTCTGCCTACCCCTCTGGGATACAGTCGTGAAATTATGTATGGGACATAAAAGAGGCTATGTAAAAAAAACTTTAGTAATTTTGCTAAAAACGTCGATGTCAACCTGTAGTATTTTTTATTCTCAGCTCATTTGAAACTACTGTCTCTCCAGTTGGCCCTGTACGTATAACACCCTCTACTAGGCATTACTATGTACTTGAGAGACTGGTGAAGTCTTTAGTAATAATAAGTTCTGAGTGTTGACACACCTTTTCTTGTAGGTCTTTGACTTTATACTAGCAGCTTTCATCTGTGATAATAGGATATTAACTAAGATCCGCTTTATCAAAAGACTCCACGACATTTATGTTTCTTTGAAACATGTTGCGTTTTATGTTTACATTTATTGCGCTTTAAACTTACTTTATACATTACTACTGTGAGGAGGGGCAGCGGACATTGAGACCATCTTCGTCTTGCAGAAGAGAGCGATTAGATTCATGACGACCTCGGTGGCGCAGCGGTAGCGCATCTGCCTACCATGCAAGAGGTCCCGGGTTCGAACCCCGGCTGGGGACAAAAAAAAAACCCAGGTCTTGGATGTTACATGTTTGTGTTGTTTCTGGTTCCCACGACACAGGGTATCCTAGTGTGGGGCCAGAAGCAATGTATGTGCCTGTATCTAAATGTTATGTTATGTTATCTATAAGCTATTCAGTAGAGATTCGTTAAGGGATTTCTTTAATGAAACAAACATCCTGTCAGTTGCCAGCCAGTATATCTATGAAAATGATTATGTATGTCAGGAAAAATATTAGCGACATTAAAACTGCAGGTAGCCAACACAATGTAAATATTAGAAATTAGCCTAAACTTTTGATCCCAAGATCCCGTAAATTTTTGTCAATTTTTTCTCCATAATGATCTTGATTTTGAAATGGACACCTAGTTTGACTTGTAACGTTCATTAAGCTGCAGTATCCGCGCTAGTTTGAAAAAAACCTTTTCATTTAATTTCATTTCACTGCACACGCAATATTTTACGTGTATAGTGTGAAGTAAGTCATACTTACAATGCGGCGAATGAAGTAAGTCATACTTAGTGCTAAAAGCATTTCCAGCCAGTCAACAGCGGAAGGTATAAGAAGTTTACTGGTAAGCATACGGAAATAATTCATTGGCAACTAATACTTCCATTTGAAGTAAGTAACCGAAAAGCAGCATGGCGCTTTCTCCCACACACCTTTTCATCGTTCACTAAAGAAGGGACCACATGCCGCTTCCTCGGCATTGGCCTCGTGAGGAGACCCGAGCGGTCACCCCGCATGACGGGAGGACGTCACGAATTAACTGAGAACTGGAGGCGGTTAGGCGAGACGCGCGATGGCGGTTAGACCACAACGGGTGATGCCTCAATGAAAATATCTGTAGTCGAATTGTTAAGGCGTTTCGCGGCGCTAACTAGCGCCACGGATGGAAAAATCATTGTTTCATTGTCAAAAGTGAACATGAGAAAACAACTATGATAACTATTTTTGGAACTTACAGTCTAGAACCTATGAACAATAGATTAGAACTTTAATCGATTTCCGCTAAGCGGCCGTTTTTGGCGGAAAGTGATTAAAGTCCTTGGTTGTTGATTCTAGGTTCGAGACTGTAGGTTCTAAAAATAGTAGTCACAGTTATTAAGATTTTTTATGATCACTTTTAAATAAAAACTTATTATAACACAAGTTATGATTTTTTTTCCATTGGTGGCGCTGGTTAGTATCCCGAAGCACCTTAAGGACGATTTCTTTGGTGATGTTATTTAAAAAGTATAAGACTTTTAAGAGTAAAAAATAGATGCGTAGTCTACTTTTAAACCAATGAAGAAAATCAATAATAAATATTCATAGACATATTACACAGATCACGTTAGCCCTATACTAAGTACAACTAAATGACTTGTGTTATAGGTGCTAACTCGACGATAGATATAATACAATAAATATATAGATAACATCCAAGACCCGAGACAAACAAGAAAAGTTCGTTTCCTAGTTTGGCCCGGCCGGGGTTCGAACCCGAGACCATAAAATGATATGACATAAGTTTATTGTAAATCGGAGCATGCGACAGTAAAGCAAATGATATAATAGATATAGAAGCCAACTGTACATACATACATAACCTCACGCCTGTATCCCAGAGGGGTAGGCAGAGACCAGGGACTGCCACTTTCCACGATCCTGACAGATCACCTTCGCTTCATCAACGTTCATAAGTTTTTGCATGCACGCACGCCGGTTCCAGGTACTTTTTATCTTTCCCTTTGCTAATACATCCCCTATTTGGTCGATATAAGTCCGTCTGGGACGTCCCTTACCAGCCCTTCCACTCACATCCGCAATAAATATTTGTTTCGTCAATCTTTCTTCCATCATCCTCTCCACATGTCCAAACCAACGCAACATTCCTGTCTCAATTCTAGTCACTACATTCTCTTTCAGTACACAACGTTCTCTAATCAGACAATTGCATATCCTGTCATTCAAAGTAACACTACACATACTTCTCAAGGAGAAGCCAACTGTGAGCTTCACAAAACATCCTGACAAATCTTGAGTGTCCCCGCGCTTGGGTATGTGTCAATTTTGTTGATTGAAATCAAATGATATGAAAAATGTTTATTGAGCAGAATAAAACATAACAATGTTTTGTTCAAAATAAAGTAACTCTGAACCCCAAACTAAATTAAATTGTATCTTGGGGCTCAGTTCTCCACTCGGGTTGAACTCAAATGTATCACCGCATAGTAATTGTTCCGTACAGCAGAACTATGATATGGCTCAAATATATTTAAAATTAAATAAACCTACATATAATAAATTATTACTTAGATACGAAACTTCAATAAGTTTTATAGAATAAAATAATGGACTATTACATAAACGTAGGTGCAAGCTTGTTAGAATTAAAATAACCAACATACAACTGACTGTTTATGTTTTTTATGTATACGTCCCACTGCAGGGCATGTGCCCACATGCCTTCTCTTAGAGAGAGACAATGGGCTTAATTACCACGCGTGCCCACCGCGGACTGGCAATTTCAAGCGCTAACGTACTTATATAAACACCTCAGACACTCAGGTTTCCTCGCAATATTTTTCTTCACAGTTGGCGAGTGGCATTGCTACTAAAACTTTACAAATTTACATACTTAACTTAGAAAACCAAGTACATCGCATTGAAAATCGACGCACTTGCTATTATAAAAATATAAAGGTTGACCTGCTGTGTACGGTACGTCTACGAAACAGTATCGATTGCGCAACTGCTCGGGACACCTGGAGAGGCACCTGCCGTAGCACGTGCGCACTAATTATACGCCAAGAAGCTGTGATCAGACGATTGTGCTTTCACAGGGAACAAGGTTGATTGTCAGCCTTTTTAGCGTAATTTATCAGAAATATGCTGTGTGGTGTCGGCCTAGAGAATAGCACCAACCCAAATTCTTCCCGCGGGTGTCGTAAAAGGCGACTAAGGGACACAAACCGGGGTATGGGCAGCAGCGCCCCCTGCAGTAAATTCCACCAAACTGCGATCCCCAACCCGCATGCCCAGCGTGGGGATTATGGGCACTACCCCCCAATGATGGCACAGCCTTGCGCTATGGCACTCATTAGGGGACGTTATCTGATAGAGCACCTGGCGTTGCTAACGCAAATAAAATTATATGTAAGATCTGTTAATTAAGGACTTTGAAAAGACTAATTTTGGAGATTTTTTGTCAATTTTTTTCTCCGAAATGATCTAGATTTTGAAATGGACACCTGGTTGGACTTGTAACGTTCATTAAGCCGCAGTTTCTGCGCTACTTTGAATAAAACTACCTATATTCAAAGTAGCGCAAAAACTGAAATCAAATCTATACACCCTGTATGAATGTAAAAGGATCAAATGAAAAACTCCTAATATCATTGACATATCACCATAAGGCGCAGTTTTTGCGCTACTTTGAAAAAAACCTTTTCATTTCATTTTGTTTAAAAAAACAACACATATATGGGAACAAAAGTATAGAAAAGTAAAGTTTCAATACACGGCGCCTTTACCGCAATCGAATCCTACCTCTGCCTCAGAAGACCAGCGTCTAACCGGAACACCAACGGGCCAGTTGTCAGGACCTCTCATCGAGTTCAAGAGCCTCCATAACCCTTCCTGTCTCCTCTGTCCGATTAAAACGACCCTCATCCTATTACAGGCATTATTAAAGGGTTGCGCCAAGAGTAATTCCTTGCCAGGCGCACGCGCAGGTCAGTGACTGGCCAACAGATGCGCGCACATCTGCCGCCACCCTAAGGTGGCGTTGCGCTCCGGTGACCCTAACGTCTTCCCAGCCTGTGGGCTGTGGGATCTTCCCGCTAGCTTGTATATACCCATACTATACTATTTACTGTCTGTATATACTATACCTATACTGTCGTCCGCTAACTAAACCACGTTCGACAATACTAGCATTAAGTAAGATAGCATTGAGTAAAACTGTGGTGTAACTTAGTTTGGTCCCGGGTTCGATCCCGGCTGGGACAAAAAAATACCCCAGGTCTTGGATGTTTACATGTTTGTGATGTCGCTGTTTCTGGTTCCCACGACACAGGGTATCCTAGTGTTGTGCCAGAAGCAATGTATGTGCCAGTATGTAAGTGGAATGTTATTATTCAATTACCGACTTAATTAGTTTGGGAGATATAAAACACTATGTGATATCTCCCAAACTAATAATACTAGAATCATGGTTCTTCGACCGAAAGATAGGAAATATTAACCTTTAGTAGTATTATCTATCATTAAAAAATTTAATAAAAATTAACTGCCATAATGTGTCTGACTGAGACAGAGAGAGTATGCTTACAGTCAAACACATTCAGATATTGAATACAGATACAGAGGTATCTAACACCTCATGCACTCAGGTTTAATAATAATGATAAATTTAATAAATTCCGCACAACACAATCACTTTTGTCTGGTCCCATACGAGAATATCCTGATGTCTAGTAACCAAGCGAAGACAACCTATCTAGACTAAAACTATTTTGCTGTAACTATTTATTTTTGGACAAATTAATGAAGCGCTCGTGGCCTAAGCTTTGGTTTCGAAAGTGGCCGAAGCCAGTCGAACCGAGTGATCAGGCATAGGAAAAACATATCGATCTCAAATATAGGTACCTATTATGTTCACATTTAAAGCACAAAAAAAAGACGTTTTTTTCTTAGATAGCACTAGGATGTGAACCAAAAAAAATATTTACATCGCTAGAGCACGCACCGTCACTCATGTCCCGTGGAGGAGACCTTTGTCTGCATTGAAATAAGAACGAAAATGGCTCAACTCAATTGGCTTCATCGGTGGCGCGAACTCTAGGCTCTGATACAACCTTTTATTAATTATGGCTTTGCAAGGTTTGTGCCTACGCCAGTGTCCAGTTTTGGAATAAAAAAAAAATTATCCACGCATCCACGCCATGTCAAACCAATTTATCTGTACAGATCGATGCGGCCAGTGTCAAAACGAAAAGAAAAAAACGTAAACACTGGCCAGCTAAACCCCTAAAAAAGAAACAAACACGCGCCGAGCCTCCCCATGTCCGGAGGATCGGACGGAAAGTAACTCGAGATGGAAGCCTCAAAACTGCACCGCTTCCAAGCCACGCGGGAAACAAAGTAAGGGATAGTCGGAAGTAGCTCGGAGGTTTTGTCCGGGCAAAAATAGAAAGGGCCTTTGGTTGACTCTTTTAAACTTAGTTTAAACAAATCATGAGGTTCTTAATTTGTAAAGTTAAATACTCCTCAGAAGCAGTTTAAACCATCTGTGGTGGAGAAAAATAGGAAGCCACAGATTTTTAAACTGCCTATTAGGAGTGTTTTAGAGGGATCGTGTTTTTATAAATGACACCTCTAAAACACTCCTCAAAAATAGCATAGACAGTCCGTGTTGACATAAAATGCATTTGAGGGCTGTTTTTAGGAATCATATTGTAATCAATAAAACTGTCGGTTCACCTCGGCATCATCATGATCCATAATATTGAGTGACAGTTACGTAGCAAACAAGCCCAGATGGGCGATCGCTCTCAGATGAGAGCGATGCATCTCGCGGTGGATAGCGGGATGCTGCGGTGAACCGCGGTACCATGCACATCTCACCATGAGGCTAAGAAACCGTTCGTGTGTGCTGCTTTGCTTAGTTAGTTAGACCTGAGTTGGACCATTGTACCTACGTAGCAAGCGCTGAGGTACCCTAACACCAGACACTTGGGTTTCCTTACGATGTTTTCCTTCACCGTCAGCGAGTAGTATTGCTACTATAATTTCACAAATGTACATAACTTAGAAAACAAAGTCATTGGTACATGCCGGGGTTCGAACTCACGACCTTCCGATTGAGAAGCCGGCGTTCTACACCGCTCCGCTACCACCACTCAGCTGCTTTGCTTTAGCGAGATGTTCTCTTGAGCTGTTTCTAAATTGCAGTACCGTTTGCTGGAGAAAAGACTTCCCAATGAAGCGACGACGGTACTATCTTCGGAGGAGCAACATCTGAAAGAGAAGACACTGCAAGGCACAGGTTTTCTCTTAGAGAGAGAAGTGGGGCCTTATATAGACTACATCGATATCAACCCTTTATATGTCCCCACTGTTGGGGCAGGGGTCTCTTCCTGTATGGTAGGAAGGTTAGGCCATTCTCCACCACGGGGGCCAAGTCCGGATTGGTGGAGGATTGTAAGACAGTGGCGAGCCTTACTGTCAGAAGTTATCAAGCCGCCCATAAGGCCTCTGACATGGCTACATAAATAGCAAAAATGGACAAATAAACTCCAAATTTTGTCTTTTCAAAGGCCTTAATTAACAGAGTTTACATAATTACTATAAAACGTAGAACTCATGCATTGTACTGGCTTTAAATCCAGACGTCATTGTCATCTATATAATCCTTTATGTTATAGTAGCCCTTTTGGCACAAAGTGTGGTTATCACATTTTTGAACCGCATTTCAGGCAAGCTTCATATGTCTTCTGGGGTTTTATTATAAAAACGTATACAATGCCCCATAAAGGATGTATTAAACTTCCAGCCTAAATCTTGGGAAAGAAAGTTTAAGTTTATTTATAGTATTTACATTGTGTGGCTACCTAGTTTTAAAGTTACTGATTTTTTTTCCGACGTACATAACGTTTTCATAGATTTACTGACTGGCAACGTAAAAAAATGGAGCCTTGCACAAAGTACAGGGGCTCTTTATTATAGGTATTAATTTTTTTTAACCCAGTGTCAGTTCTCCATCAGCGATCTCATCGTCTAAAGTTGTGTTGTTGTAAAAACTTTTAATGTTCTATAATATAAAAATGAATCGCTAAATGTGTTGGTAAGCGCAAATCTCGAGAGCAGCTGAACCGATTTCGCTAATTCTTTTTTTTGGAATATTCCTTGAAGTACGAGGATGGTTCTTACGGAGAGAAAAATAAAAAAAAATGAAGAATAGACTATTAGGCGGTACGAAGTTCGTTAGGTCAGCTAGTAAATAATAAAACTGGAAAGACTTCAACTTTGTGCTTTATTTCAATGTGTTTAAAAACCTATTTAGAGGCTAAAAATTTCACCCATTCGAACCCGCAACCTCTGGCTATCCGTACCAGCGCTCTACCAATTGAGCCAATGGGCGACTCACGGCATCAGAGAAATTTCGAACCTCTTTACAATATTTTCTGTATTACGTACAGGCAGCGACATCTCACTTAAGCAAATTGCATTACTTACAGCCCCGACTACCTACTTCCTTAGCACGGGTGCATTAAAAATAAAAATAGTGTATTCAATGTGTTTGTTTATTTTATTTGTAATATAAACAAAAAACTGAATAAAAACAGAATAAGCAGGTAAAATAGTCAGGTCTAGTCGAAATGTAAAGTAGTTATCCCAAAAATGAGCGAAATCTTAAAAATGGGTGACGTAGCTAATTTTAAATTTTTGAAAATGATAGACAGAATTAAAGATTTAAAAATGGTGTGAATAGGTTTGCACCGTTACGAAGATAAGCTTAAGTTTCCAATAGAACATCCGAAGCACTGCAGAACTAAACCCTGTGTTTACCGATTGGCTAACAATTGAAAAGCGTTAGAAAGCCACCACCGTAGCTGACCGCTTGCAAAACCCACGTAGATAAGTAGCAGTTCCATATATCTCATTGGAGACCTGTTACTCTAATAAGACACCTGAGCAATGGGCAGGCCACGCAATGAGCGATCCTCAGTTATTTCACTTATTCTCAGGCGTATATACGAGTATGTCGGCGAAGACTCATTAAATCAGTGGTCCCATTTAACGGCTAAGAAGTACCTATATCACGCCTAGCCTTTTAGTTATTTTTGACGTTTGAACACTTCGCACACCGAAAACTAGCGTCTTTTATAAAATTTTCAATAAAGAGCCACCATTAAGTGTGAATTTAGACAATTCAAGATGGCATCAGCGTAACAGCTGATTTACTTCAATTACGTCTGCTCTGTTAGGATCTCCATGAAATTTGAAATTGAAATTGGTTGGGACTGAACTTGGAGAAATGTGTCTCAGCGTGTTAATGATCAAAACTCTCACAAAGCAGAGTACCTCTATATATATATACATATACATATACATATATATATATATATATATATATATATATATATATATATATATATATATAATAGTTGCTAGTCGCAATAAGCTAAGTTGTACTTATACACCATGAATTTTGGGTGGTTGAAAGCCATGGCAAAATGAAGGTGAAGTACGATGACATTTGGACCTACTTTAGTTTGCTTTTATTTAAACCTGCGTGAGCTCGTGGCCTGAAGCGCTCTTGGCCTAGGCGAACCGAGTGATTGCAATCAATCACTTGGTTAAGCAACAACAGGCGCGGTCAGGTACGGGATGGGTGAGCGTCCCGTGACTACCGCTAGTGGCATTTTTCCGAGCGCTTCCGTGCTTCGCAAGGCACGCTAAGCCGTTAGTGCCGTCTGTCATATAATGGCAGTCGTTAAGCCATGTCAGAGGCCTTATGGGCGGCTTGATAACTTCTGACAGTTAGGCCCGCCACTGTCTTACAATCCTCCACCAACCCGGACTTGGCGCCCGTGGTGGAGTATGGCCTAACCTTCCTGCGATGCAGGAAGAGACCCGTGCCCCAGCGGTGGGGACATACAAGGGTTGATAACGAGCTCCTGGCGGACGACTGGTGAGGCAGGACAGAGACAAGAGGAGACATCTTTTGTTTCTTGTCACTTCTAAAACCTTAGTTTTTATGCAACACACTACCTGTCTCAGTGGCAAATCCACGAACGGGACCCCACAATGCAGTATTTACCTTGCGAAGCACGGAAGCGCTCGAAAAAAATGCCACTAGCGGTTGTCACGGGATGGTCACCCATCCTGCACCTGACCACGCCTGTTGTTGCTGAACTCAAATTATTGATTCCAATGACGCGGTTCGGCTAGGCCATGCATGAGCGCATTTTTTTTATTACACTAAAAAGTAATTAACAAAATAGATGCCATTTTTTATTACTATTTACTGAACCCCGGCTTTTAAACCATCCAATTTCGGATTGTATAATATTTCTGAACATCTATTAGTTAGTGTATTAGACTCTAGGACCAGCCCGGTTAGTAAGATGGCACTAGTCGCTCGTTTAAATGTCACAAATCGCGATTTTCTAGCACATTAGTTGTCAAATTCAGACGTTACACGTTACGCGTCTCCACAAAACCAAGTCCCAGGCTCTTGACGTGTTTCAGAGGAGAATCCCTCCCAAGTGCCCGTTCGCTCCTACTCCGGAATTGCTCAGGATTGTTGAGCGTAATCAGGCCCCTATATACATACATAGAACATACGAGGGATGTGTTAGCAAAGAGGACAATAAAAAGTACCCGGAACCGGCGTGCGTGCATGCAACGACTTATGAACTTTTATGAAGCGAAGGTGATCTGTCTGGATCTTGGCAAGTGGCAGTCCCTGGTCTCTGCCTACGCCTCTGGGATACAGGCGTGATGTTATGTACGTATGTATGTAATCAGGCCTCTGTGCACCAGCGATGTCATGACCGCCAGGAGCTCTATTTTTGAATCACTCGTCGCGCGTCGAGCGCTCGATTTCTACTGATTTTCGTTCGACATACGAAATTCCGTATTTTTGAATCACTCGACTGCAAACGAATGGTCCTTACCACTCGTCTCGTATGTCGACCGATAGATTAATTGTCAAAATTTGTGTTAATTTCAAATCGAGGAGTTTGTGCCGATTTTATTTTTTGTTTCGACATTTTCGAACAAAAACAAACCAAAGTGTTATTATGTACGATCTATGTCAGTGTTTTGTTTGTTTTGCAACTAAAGGCAAAGATTTTTCATCTAAACAGCCACTAAAACGAAATATTTTACGTTCCGTGTCCGTTACGGTAGTTTCCGGTTTTTGTATAATTTCTGCGTAGAAAGGATAAAATACAATATTTCAAATTGTACTGGCAACACTTCAGGTGAACGATTCAAAAATACGGAAAAACGAGATCATGCGACATAGAAGACGAGTGTGACTTATGTCGCATTCGACGATACAATTTCATACGAGTGATTCAAAAATAGATCTCCAGTTCCGTGGCCCCACACGACACCAGCCAATTCGCAAGATGACACGCGCGGCCTCCGCCCGCGCGTGTCCGATTGCAGCCTAGGGTTGCTGCGACAATGCCCGCTCTGCCGTCAAATTGCCGGTTGGGCCGGTGATTGGCGAAGAGAGACCAGTGGTACTGTTATGTGTGGGTTATTGGAGTGGATCGTTTGCGGGAGATCGCAGCTCTTGTAATGCCCATAATCCCCACGCTGGGCATGCGGGTTGGGGATCGCAGTTGGGTGGAATTGTACTGCAGGGGGCGCTGCTGCCCACACCCCGGTTTGTGTCCCTTAGTCGCCTTTTACGACACCCGCGGGAAGTCGGAAGAATTTGGGTTGGTGCTATTCTCTAGGCCTACACCACACAGCCGCAAAGTTTACACTGCATTACAAACAAACAGAGAAAAAAGAAGCAAATAAGAAAATTAGAAACAAATAATATTATAGGCGATACACATTTTTAAAATTAAATAAAAGAAGCTGACAAATATAAATATGTAAAGTTAAAGTACAGATGCATTTCCAAATACATAATAATAATAATCTATTTTTAAAACCTATTAAGAGGCTAAAAACTCCACCCATGCCGGGATTCGAACCCGCGACCTCTGGCTATCCGGGTCTCCCGCTTCAGAGTCCATTGTTCGACCCACTAGACTACCGGCGCTCATTACCACCTAACAAAAAATCTACAGTTTCCGAATCAAATAAAACCAACATTCTTGGCAATCGACAGCTGTTTCGATGCGGTGAATTTTTAGTCACTATAATTTAAGCTCAGGAAACAGCAGGAGACAATAACTATGTAAATCACCTATCCTACAGAGTTCATGGTTCCCACCTGGGCTTAGATCTGCTAATGCATTGTCGATCGATATCAACCCTTGTATGTCCCCACTGCTCGGGCACGGTCTCTTCCAGCATCGCAAGAAGGTCGGGCCATACTCCAGCACTGGGGCCAAGTCGGATTGGTGGAGGATTGTAAGGCAGTGGCGGGCCTTCTTGTCAGAAGTTATCAAACCGCCCATAAGGCCTCTGACATGGCGTGACAGTCGGCACCAACGGCTTAAAATGCCATGCGAAGCATGGAAGCGCTCGGAAAAATGCCACTAGCGGTAGTCATGGGACGGCCACCCATCCTGCAACTGACCGCGCTTGTGGTTGCTTGTCGTTACAATGACAATTGCATCAACATGGAGATTTAATTTGACGGCCTCGGTGGCGCAGAGGTTTGGCACGCTGACTCTAAAACCGAAGGTCTCGGGTTCAATACCCGGCCGGGACAACCTAGGAAACGTACTTTTCTAGTTTATCTCGGGTCTTGGATGTTATCTATGTATTTATTGTATTAAATCTATCATCGAGCTAGCACCTATAACACAAGTCATTTAGTTGTACTTAGTGTAGGGCTAACGAGATCTGTGTTATATGTCCATAAATATTTATTTATTTAAATTCGTTGCTGCTTCAAATCGACGCGCGCACATACATCGAACCTTCTAGGCGTTAATGGTATGAAAAAAAACACCCCACGTATCCCAAACATGTATCTGTCATGGTACTACAACGCACTAATAGAATCGAGGCCCGAGCGAATATTTTAACGGAATAGACGGAGATGCAGTACCTAAATTACAAGATTGTCAACTCGAAACAAGATTCCTCTACTTTTTCGTATTTTCGTTTTATCTTACATCCTTATCGTCATCGTCAACCCATTATGTCCCCACCGATGGGCACGGGTCTCTTCCTGCATTGCAGGTCAAGGAAAACATTGTGAGGACATCTGAGTGTCTGAGGCGTCACAGACTTTGCGCGTCAATCCACGGTGGGCACGCGTGGTGCCCGTTAAGCCCATACGCTTTCTCTAAGAGAACACCTGTTTTCTACAGTAGGACATACATAGGCTGCATGTATACGATTCCTCTAAAACACTGTATTAACATCTTGCCCTGTACCATGGACTATTTAAACCGACACTGAGGAGTGTTTCAAGGAACCATGTCTTTACAACACCTTATCAAAGTGTATGCAATCAAAAACTATGTCAATTAACTTCTATATCGGATGCGAGATTTCCAAACCGAAACGACAAGCTGATTTGCACAAAAACTGTATTCCAAAATAGTCGATCCATTTAACATTCCCATTATCATAAAGGCGCCATTAAAATGTTTCGTAAAACCCATATAATTTGGTTAAAAAGCAGCGGAAACGGTGATTTCAATCAGGGGTCGCTGGAGACTTCCTTTTGTCGAAGGACTAATCGGATGTGTTTAGCGGCGATTGAATTTAGACTCCGTATTTTATTGAAACGAAGAGTTTCAATATGACAGTTCCACTAACTCGTTCGTCTAGGTTCCTCTAGGTCTAGGCGCGGAGGTTCTTAACCGGTGGCCCGCGGAGTGCTGGAGGTCCCTCGAAACGTTCCAAGTGGTCCGCGAAGGAAATTAATGTTAGTTTTAAAATTATGCGTGTTGTATTTATAAAAAGATCAAACTATCCTTTAATTATTTACATTTACAGTTACCGTACAAAGCAACTTTTTTTTTATTCACAGCAAAAAATCCTTTATTTACATTTTTTGTCCTTGGGTAGCGTATATTACATATAAAGCAACTGGGTGGTCCATGACAAGATAGAACATACATACGTACATACATAACCTCACGCCTGTATCAGAGGGGTAGGCAGAGACCAGGGACTGCCACCTGCTACGATCCTGACAGATCACCTTCGCTTCATCAACGTTCATAAGTCGTTGCATACACGCACGCCGCCGGTTCCGGGTACTTTTTACCAAGACAGAAATTTGGTGAAATGATCTTTCATGACTAGAGGGTTAAGAACAACTGGTCTAGCGGTTACGCTCTTGATTACCAACTCAGGGGGGGGGCATTTGAATCCCGCTGGAAGCGTCGTATTTAGATTAGATTTGGTGGGAAATCCGCGGTGGGCATGCGATTAGGCCCATACCCCTTCTCTCTCCCATTCTCTCTGAGTGAAGCCCTAAGTCCACCAAAATATTAAATATTTTTTAACTATTTATTTATATCATCATCAACCCATTATGTCGTCACCGAGGGGCACGGGTCTCTTCCCTGAGGAAGGTAAAGGCCATAATCCACCACAGGGCCAAGTCCGGATTGGTGGAGGCTTGCAAGACTAGTGGCTGGTCTTTCTGTCAGAAATTTTCAAGCCGCCCCTAAAGCCTGACTTCGCTTAACGACTGCCATCTATCGACGGCAGCACTAACATCATTAACAGCACTTAGAATCTATCGACGGCAGCCGGCACCAACTGCCTAACGTGCCTCGCGAAGCACGAAACCGCTCGGAAAAATACCGCTAGCGTTAGCCGCTGTTTTGCTTAACCTTCGTGATCGTTTAAGATCACTCAGGCAGTCAGGGCTACGAGCGATTTATTGATATTTTAAAAACCTACTTAGAGGCTAAAATTTCCACCCATGCCGGGATTCGAACCCGAGACCTCTGGCTATCCGTGCCAGCGCTCTTACCAACTGAGCTAATGGGCGACGCACCGGCATCAGTGAAATTTCGAACCTCTTTATTGGTATGTCACTCTCAAACTACTTCGCTATGCGCCTTTTTGCTGATTAAACGCTCTGCTGTTTATTCATGTTTGTGTTGACTCAGGTTTGTTGCCACAATGGAGGTAAGGGCAAAATGGTACAAATGGTATTGGCCGAACAAAAGGACAGTTGTAAGGAGGTCTGCTTATTTATCTTCGGAATAATAAGTGTTATCCGCGTCACTAATAGATTGGTTTTAAATTGATTGAAAGCCGTCTGAAAGCACTAACGTTGTATATTCCACATAGCTATGTATTAGTAACCTATTTAGAGGCTAAAAATTCCACCCATGCCGGGATTCGAAGCCGCGCCCTCTGGCAACCCGTGCCAGCGCTCTTTCCAACTGAGCTAAAGGGCGACTCACCGGCATCAGTGAAATTTCGAACCTCTTTACAAAGTATTACGTACAGTGCGGTTCTTAAAATTGTCCATAGCACGGGTTAGTGCATTAAAAATAATATAATTATGTATACCGACAGATGACCTTTGCTTCATCAACGTTCATAAGCCGTTGCATGCACGAACGCCGGTTCCGGGTACTTTTATCTTCCCCTTTGCTAATACATCCCCTATATGGTCGATGTAAGAGATTTTCAATTAGTATTTATCTATTTATCTACTTAGTAATCCAGTTATTATATTATTCTTTTTTAGTGCACTAACCCGTGCTAAGGACAATTTCAAAAACCTATTTAGAGGCTCAAAATTCCACCCATGCCGGGCCTCGAACCGCCACGCAAGGTGTAAGCCAGAAGGTACGGAGATCAGCGCGAGCCTCGTGGACTAAACACCTGCAGAATGTCAATGTACTGCTAGCTGCCATCGACCTATCCGTAATCCTGCAGTAATAATATACAATTAAGGCTTACTCGATGTGCGGTTGTTATTAAGATGTCAACGCCTGGAGTGCATGAGATGTTGACATAGGTATTATCGTGTGGTATTGACCTCTAGTTGACCTCATTTGGTGAAGAACCGATGGAGAATGTTCAGTCAGCAGCAAATAACGCCTAATGAGAGTTATCTTTTAGCCATTTGTGTTTGTTTCATAAATAAAATACATAATCGAGGTAGTCTAGTCTATCTAGACTAGCCTAGTCTAACTAGACTAGAGCCTTCACAGAATACAATAAAATATTTTTTTTTTACAAATAATATAATGGTCATGTCAGTCGAATGCACCCGAATAGGTGGTCGAAACTCGCCACCGAGTAGGTGCTACACGACGGACATCGAAATCGAGGCCGGCCTAGAAGACGGTGGAGAGATGACCTCGACAACCATCTCAGGCCGGAGTGGCCTGAGGTGGCCCAGGACGGAAACTCTGGACTGAATTGGATGAGGCCTTTGCCCAGCAGTGGGACACAAACATAGAGGCTACGTAAAAAAAAATATATCGTTATCAACCCTTGTATGTCCCCACTGCTGGGGCACGGGTCTCTTCCTGCATCGCAGGAAGGTTAGGCCATACTCCACCACGGGGGCCAAGTCCGGGTTGGTGGAGGATTGTAAGACAGTGGCGGGCCTTACTGTCAGAAGTTATCAAGCCGCCCATAAGGCCTCTGACATGGCTTAACGACTGCCATTATATGACAGCCGGCACCAACGGCTTTACGTGCCTTGCGAAGCACGGAAGCGCTCGGAAAAATGCCACTAGCGGTAGTCACGGGACTCTCACCCATCCCGTACCTGACCGCGCCTGTTGTTGCTTAACCAAGTGATTGATTCCAATCACTCGGTTCGCCTAGGCCACGAACGCAAAAAAAAATATATAACCGTGTGGAATTGATTGTAATATAAAAAGCAAATGTGGGTAGAAGGGACGTCCCAGTCGGACACGTTTTGAACAAATATGAAATTTATAACGTAATAGAGAGAATAGAGAGAAGCGCTCGTGGCCTAGGCGAACCGAGTGATTGGAATCAATCACTTGGTTAAGCAACAACAGGCGCGGTCAGGTACAGGATGGGTGAGCGTCCCGTCACTACCGCTAGTGGCATTTTTCCGAGCGCTTCCGTGCTTCGCAAGGCACGTTAAGCCGTTGGTGCCGGCTGTCATATAATGGCAGTCGTTAAGCCATGTCAGAGGCCTTATGGGCGGCTTGATAACTTCTGACAGTAAGGCTCGCCACTGTCTTACAATCCTCCACCAACCCGGTCTTGGCCCCCGTGGTGGAGTATGGCCTAACCTTCCTGTGATGCAGGAAGAGACCCGTGCCCCAGCAGTGGGGACATACAAGGGTTGATAACGAATAGAGAGAATATTGTAAAGAGGTTCGACATTTCACTGATGCCGGTGAGTCGCCCATTAGCTCAGTTGGAAAGAGCCCTGGCACGGATAGCCAGAGGTCGCGGGTTCAAATCCCGGCATGGGTGGAATTTTTAGCCTCTTAATAGGTTTTTAATAATTTATTTATACCTATACAATGATACTTTAGAGTCGGTGCCGCTGCATAGCCAGCCCATAAATTTTGGGCATCGACTCCAAATTACTACTGTACCTGTGGCTAGGCCCGGGTTATAAATCATCCCAAAGCATTACCGGGATATCTACTAACCTATGTCTCAATTCACATCTTCGTCTATCTGTATGCCAATTTTCACTCAAATCTGTTCATTCGTTATTGAGTAACAAACATCCAAACAGCTTCACAAACTTTTACATTTATAACATTAGTAAGATTTTTAGGGCCACTTTCTGAATTGAGATTTCGCTACGTATATAGTTAACTGTAGTGTTGTCTTTTTTAATTTCCCAGAAAAGAACTGGAACGACTTTAACTTTCTGCTTTATTTGTACTGTTTTTTTATTTATTTTATATCTATAATATAAAAACGAATCGCTGAATGTGTTGGTAAGCGCAAATCTCGAGAGCAGCTGAACCGATTTCGCCAATTCTTTTTTTAGAATATTCCTTGAAGTACGAGGATGGTTGTTATGGAGAGAAAAATTTAAAAAAAATTGAAGAATACACTGTTAGGCGGTACGAAGTTCGCTGGGTCAGCTAGTTTATAATAAAAACAGAAAACTGAATTTAAACGGAATAAGCAGGTAAAAATAGTCAGGTGTGGTTATATACTCTTTGATATAAAGTAGAATGCTGAAAAAGAGGGAAATCTCGAAGTTGTGTGACATAATTTAAAATTTTTGAAAATAATAGATATAATATGGAATTAAAGAAATATAAATAAATAGTGTAAAGAGGTTTGCACCGTTACAACTTAAGTGGTTAGTGAAATTCTCAATTAAGAAACCGGCGCTTTAGATGGTTTTAATTTTTTATTTTGTCTTATTTATTGCATTACATAACAGATGAGTAACAATGCATGTTACTCATCTGTGAGGCTTCGTGAATTTTAGTTAAATCTTTGCACCCGCACGTCGCCGGCACGTTGTATTGCGGATAGTCCTCAACTAGAGGTCAATACCACACGATAACATGTCAACAACTCATGCACTATAGGCGATGACATCATATTAAGTACCACACATCGAGTATGCCTTAATTGTACATTATTACTACAGGTTTATGGATAGGTCGATGGCAGCTAGCAGTACTTTGACTTATGCAGAGTGCTTAGTGCGAGTTTTTTTACTACTCGATCGCGTTAACGTAAACTCATATTTCTATGGCATCGAGGACGCGCCACCTAGCGACAACTATGGAAATTAAAATTGCAGAGTGCGAGTTGTAATGGTTTAAGTTGAGAAGTGAACACGTTTACCAGCCAAAACACGAATAAACGCGACTGCGAGTTGTACTGTGACAGCGTTTTGCCAGTTCAAACGGTTAACTTACTCATACTCACTACTCGATGCTCGATTAACGCGGTAGTAAAGTTATTCGATTGGATCTGTCAAACTCGCACTAAGCACTCTGGTGTTGAGTTTAAGAGCTACGCGCTCATCTCCTTGGCTAGTAGCTTAATTACACCTTGCGTAGCATTAAAAATGCGTCCCTAGGAGCTTAATGAACGTCAAGCCAAGCGCCAAGACTTGCATCAAGTCACTGGATAAGTACATAAATACGTAGTTAGGGATAAACGAGTTCATGACACATTTGTATAGTTATTAAACGGGTTTAATCACGATATATAGATAGAGATAGAGAACACTTTATTGTACACAGAAATGGAAATTACACAGATATTTCTTAACCTAAGAGTACAAACGGAGGCCTTATGACTAAAAGTGATCTCTTCCAGACAACCTTTGGATGGACTGGACTAATATTTAGAAGAAGGAAGTAGATGTACAAATGTATACAAGATTATTACAAAGGTATAAATGAATACATGCCTAAACAATAGTGCACATACAGTTATCAACAGATAAATACAAATAATTTACATAAATACACCAAATAAAAAATATATATATTATATAAATGCATAAACACTTAACACGATCATGGACACAGTGTTTGTTATTGAACTTCTCCGAAACGGCTTCACCGATTTTGATCATTGGTAGGTCTCAGAATAGGTTGTATACTAAATACATGGCAAAATAATGTTTACCTAGTAGCTAGTCTTATACAAGCTGTATCTGTATAACTGAAAAAGCCGAAAATAGTTGGTTCAGAATCGCGAGTAGAATACATTAAAGTAATTTTAGGCACATGTTAATTTATTCAAAAACTACATTTTTTCTTGTTCAAATCTAAATCTTGCTTAAGCCTGTGGTCCGAAGTTTGACACAACTTTATATGTCACTTTTAAGCTACTGCACATGACAACAAGATGCCATAGAATTAAGGGTATAAAGTAGTAGTCGCAAATAATAACAGTTAAATTATGTTTGATAAGGTTACTTAAATATTGGTATTTATAGAGCAAAGGGATTTATCACACTTAAATCACTTGGGGTGTCTAAGGTTTTTCAGTTACAAAGATGCACACTGTATATAAAAATCTCGTACCCACTTAATGTTTGCAATCGATAGTTCGTTGTCTATTTATTAAAACAAAATATTACAATGCATTACGACTTTGGACGTATTTACTGGATAAAGTTTACCCCTGGATCGACATAATCCATTAATTCTGCATAACTTTGAAGTTCAACAACTATTTCTCGGTGATTTATAAAACACGATTTTCTAACGCACTCTAAAAACGGAATATAGATCGTTTGTAGCAGTCTTTCCCTTACGTTTGTGGGGGTATTTTGGCATCTTTTTTTATAAATGACCCCGTTTGTTTTTGTACTTAATAACATTTTTATAATGTGATTATTATGAAGCGCTCGTGGCCTAGCCGAACTGAGTGATTGGAATCAAACACTTGAGTTAAGCAACAACAGGCGCGGTCTGGTGCTAGATGGATCACCGTCCCGTGACTAGTGGCAGTTTTTCCGAGCGCTTCCGTGCTTCGCAAGACACGTTTACCCGTTATGCTGGCTGCCATGATGCCATGTCAGAGGCCTTTTGGGCGGCTTGATAAATTCTGACAGTAAGGCTCGCGCCACTGCCTTACAATGGTCCACCAACCCGGACTTGGCCCCCGTAGTAGAGCATGGGTTGTATTATATAGTAGAATAGTAGATCTATATAGACTCTATATAGTAGAGTACCGTCCCGCGATGCAGGATGAGACCCGTGCTCCTACAGTGGGGACATACAAAAGTTGATATCGAATTATGTAGTGCTCACGAAGGTTTTAATTCAAGAAAGATACATCATATTGTAGTATCGGATAGCATTGTTACAAGCAAGCAAGCTCAACAGCTTGCATTGGCTCAACAAATTAACCAGACATAACGGGACATATCGAATAAATTAGATTTCTGAAATTTTATGGCTGATATCTTAAAATGGAAATTAATAAATTATACTCTTACTTAAATTGAAACGGCAATGGAATAAAAATATTTGCCAATGACAGAGGGAATTGTAATGTCTGGCGATATTTGATTTTTTTACTCCATTGATTTTTTTTAACTTCCTTTTAAGCTTGCAATACGGCCCGAAGGCAGCGGCTTAGATTTGTATAATGACCTTCAGCAGCAGAATGTAAATTCTTTACGTTGAAATAAATTGATTTGATTTGACATGTTTTATAAGCGGTTATGACAGCGGGTAAAAATCGTCAAAATCGTGCAGCTACCTAAAACTTATGACACGATAGTCCATGATACTGAATTAATAAAAGTAATACTGCGGTAGATATGTACAGTTATTTATTTATGAGTATCGAAAGTTGAAATAAGAACAAGAGTTTACAGGACAGAAAATTAATTATACACTCTGTAATTTGTAAGTATGCGAATTGGCATCCACTAGTTACCACATGAGACCTTATACGCACCAAATTCTGTCGAAATCCTGATGTTTGCAAGCAATTTATATAAAATTTTACAGTTTATCAAATTTGACTGTTAGAATTTGGAGAATCCTTAGGATTTGATGCATTTAATGTAGGAGCTAATCATTTCATGTTGCTGCGAATCCATCCGAGGTAGAAGGCCACCTTGGTGAAGACATCGGGTCTTCCATGAGCGCAGGGGATGCCCCACGACACGACACCGACTTGCGTGGTGCCTTGGATCAGGGGACCGCCGGAGTCTCCCTAAAATAGACACAAGGCAAAATTATAAGTAGAGTTCGGCCATCCTTAGATTACCAACGTTTAACATGACATTGGCATACATAGATGGATGGATGTTTGTAGGGCATGCAACTAGGCTCTTAACACTAGGTACTGACGCCAAAAATGAGTAAGTAAGTGAGTGAGTGAGTGAGTGAGTGAGTGAGTGAGTGAGTGAGTGAGTGAGTGAGTGAGTGAGTGATTGAGTGAGTGAGTGAGTGCGTGAGTGAGTGAGTGAGTGAGTGAGTGAGTGAGTGAGTGAGTGAGTGAGTGAGTGAGTGAGTGAGTGAGTAAGTAAGTAAGTAAGTAAGTTATTCATTTGTGACTAAAACTAGATGGTTAAAAAGAACGTTTGCCGAGTCCGCTAGTAATCGATAAGAATAGTTGTGTGACACTCAAACAAAAGACAAATCGAGGAGATTGGAAACTCGGTAGCATAAGTCGAGGTATTACAGTAATTAGTAAGTAATAAGTATAGTTGAAAGGAACACTCGTTGCGCGAGTCCATCTTGCACTTGGCCGGTTCATTATAGTTTCCTTCAGTCACTGAGTAAGTAGGTACGGATGA
The DNA here is from genome assembly GCA_934045075.1 of Yponomeuta sedellus. Lineage (NCBI taxonomy): Eukaryota > Metazoa > Arthropoda > Insecta > Lepidoptera > Yponomeutidae > Yponomeuta > Yponomeuta sedellus. The sequence goes on along the minus strand of OW203744.1, from coordinate 9,180,263 downwards.
ATCGCGAAAACTTGGCAATTTACAGTTAATTAAACCTAGTGTAATATAAAGTGCAACAGCGAGAAAAGTTTAAGTATAATTAAAAATATAGATATTAAGCCCTTATCCAGAATTGTTCTCGTTGCTGATGATGATGATGATGGTGTGAGAATCACCCACCTTGCAAGCTCCTCGGCCAGTCGGTGACGTTGTGCAGATCTGAGCCTCTGAAACGGAATTGCCCATGTCTCCAGTGGACGCAAGATTTTGCCTGCATCTGGCTGAGTTGAACTTGGTTAGTTCGATATACTGCAGCAAGTTTGGGACTGTGCCAGGTGGAAACTGTGGGAGATAGAAGTTATTATTAATATTGACATTGGAATAATTACTGGCAAATCTGGGATACAGGTGTGATATAATTTTTTTAGAGAGAAGTGCCGATTTGATAAGCTATCAAGAAAAGTTGATAAAGATAGGTTGTCAATAATAGCAGTCTTCTATTAATATTAAAGTGTCGAATGACTCAACATACACGATCGAACAAAGTAATAACGAATATTGATGAAATCTGCAGACAGTCAGATAAACTTATCTACGATCGCTGAGGGACAACTTACCGAAGTAAATCCCCATCCAGTCAGCAAGAGTCTTGCGCCATCAGGAGTGTCCTGACTGGCCAAGTTGATGAACTTTATCCTATCGGTGTACACGAAAGCTTTGGCGACACGAACGAGGCAGATGTCATTAATGAATCGGTTCCTGTTCCAGTTCTGATGGATGATGAAGAACTGGACGGCATGGCCCACGCCGCCCTGCGAGAGGGAGTTTGTGCCCGCTACGACGATGAAGTTTTGAGGTGTACTGAAAAGATAAAAAAGTGAGTAGGTATAAGTATTGAAGTATGACCAGGTATTGTCACGTTCCATACAGGGTCAGGCAAGTCCGTTATAATGAGGCTTCTAAGTGCTGTTAATAGCATTAATTTAAATAAAGTCCTGAACGTTGGAATATTTAGATTACGTGCAAGAATATTGAAATTACGTGCTTGCTTTATGAGTGTTAAAATAAACGATTACTCACGTATTATCAAGACAATGCGCCGCAGTCAGGACATAAAAATTGTTTATGATTGAGCCACCGCAGAAGTGACCGCCTCCATCCCTAAAAGACACCTGATAGGGTGCCGCTCCATCGGGGGCGTTCGCGCCTCCAACAATTCGCTAAATGAAGTTCTCTTTGGTTAATTTTTCAAATAATGCTTGTACGTCACCGGCGGCATTCTCTGGCGATTCATTAATAGGAGACGACTTTTCAACGTTGCCATATATGCGTCCACCACCACTGTGGTATTGAGTATTTGACTCCAGTATCAAAGGGTCTTGGCGCATATCAATATCGTCACTCAGGTCAAGGTTATCTTGGAACTCATTGTTCGAATTAAACTTAGTGTCTACATCATTTGAGTATTTATATTTTTCGTTGGAGAAAGGCAGTTGGTCATCGATTAGCTGAAAGCTGTTGTCTTCAAATTGCTCAGGAGCTAAAGCGTAATCTTGAGCATTTCCAATGGAGTTGTAAAGTGGTTCCACGGCTGAACCTATAGACATTCAATGTTTATTTTATCATAAAACAGTAGGTTTTTTCTTAACATATTTATACATACGCAGCCATATTTGGCGAGACATATTATTTAAAAATACCATGAATAAAAATGGAAATAAAACAAATCGGAAAACTGACAAACTACTCAATCACAGCACTGTAAAGTGTACAGCAAGCACAGGCACCACCTCATTCTTTTCGAGTCACTAATTAGCACTATTTTTCTGTCTACCGGTAATAAGCTGCATTAACAACATAGGACGGATAGTAGGTTCTATTTCCCCTAGAAGTCGCGTCGATTAATGGTCTCAATCTGGATGTCGAATCGATATCAACCCTTGTATGTTCTCACTGCTGGGGCACGGGTCTCTTCCTGCATCGCAGGAAGGTAAGGCCATAATCCACTACGGGGACCAAGTCCGCGTTGGTGGAGGATTGTAAGACAGTGGCGAGCCTTACTATCAGAAGTTATCAAGCCGCCCCTAAGGCCTCTGACATGGCTTAACGACTGCCATTACATGACAGCCGCACCAACGGCTTAACGTGCCTTGCAAAGAACGGGAGCGCTACAAAAAATGCCACTAGCGGTAGTCACGGGACGGTCACCCATCCTGCGCCTGAACGCGCCTGTTGTTGCTTAACTCAAGTGATTGATTCCAATCACTCGGTTCGACCAGGCCACGAGCGCTTAGCGCAATCTGGATGTTGGTTTTTTTTTAACGACGTCTTAAGTAAGTCATTTACTCATTTATTGAACATAATTAACTATACTAATCTTTAATCGTCTAGAATCGAAATTCGATGTTCTAATTATACCACTAAAATCTAATGTTAAAAACGGAAAAATGTAATGTTATTTGTCGCCAGGGCACATGATTTTGGGTGATCGTAAGCTGGATCCCAAACATGTCAAAACGCTTTTCTTACCTCGTTTAACCATGGCAATCACCGGGAGAAGAAACAGGATGGAAATCATATCTTTATTTGCACAATAGTACTTGTTCGAGCTGAACTTAACTTCCAGAGTGAATTGCTTACCTTTTTATACAACTTTATACGGCTCGCATAGGATCTTATCAACTTTATTGCGAAAAGGGATGATTGCGACAGATATAGGACAGCTTTATGCCATAATTTATTTCTTTTTTATATCGTTATTGTTACAAATTTCATCATTTAGATCATCCTGGCATTTTGCCTTTTAAGCCCATTTATCATAAAAGAAAAATTCAATCACTTACTAATACTTTTGGGATTAAATTTTTTATTTTATTTGTTAGGGTTACAACAGTATGGGTTACTCAGAAAAATAATTTTATAGTAATATACACAATCCACCCACCAATCCGGACTTGGCCCCCGTGGTGGAGTATGGCCTATACCTTCCTCAGGGAAGAGACCCGTGCCCCTCGGTGGGGACAAAATGGGTTGATTACGATGATGAAGATGAACATTATTGTATAGAATCAGGCGTTACTTTGCGGAAATCCATAATAGCATTAAAAAGTTAAAATTACTTTGCTGAATTCCGTCTTGCATTTCATCAAGTCAAGTCTTGCATTTGGGAGCCTGAGGATGCCTCGTGTTAGAAGCGAAACGCGTCGCGTGTTTTCTCACACAAGTATTGGTGTTGGTGGTGGTGTGTTCGTGTCTTGCTTCTGCTTGAAAAAGTGGGAGGGAGGGCGGTGCATTAGCTAGCCGCATGGTGCTTGTGGGATTTTTGGCGGAATTCAGCAAAGTAATTTTAACTTTTTAATGCGATGAACATATACCTACAAGTGAATAAAGTAAATTAACGCATCTCTTACAGTATCCCACTGAGAACAGAACTGATTGTAATTTGCTAAGATTTGTGTCAAATTGGACCTCATTTCATGCGCGACAATCCGATCTACCCACATCACTATTGGTATTGGTCAATACCAATACCAATGTATTGGTGACGGTTTGGGTTTCCGCAACTCGACTGCAAATGAGCCTATTTTGCGTGAAAGGAAGGTGTTGTCCCCAAAGGAGCCTTAGTCCTACCACCCCAGCTCCTCAAAGGCAAAGCCAGAAGCCTGCGAGTGTCACTGCAGGCCTCCCTGAGTGTCCCTGGGTTTCCGAGGAGAGCCGTCCGTTGTGAGGCCAGCCCCGCACATTCCACCAACACGTGGGCGGCTGTCTCTTCCGCGTCCATGCACGCTCTGCACAAAGGACTATCTGTAGCACCTATTGTGAAGAGATGTTTATTAAAGTGACCGTGACCGGTTAGAGCCCCTGCTGCTAGGCGCAGTTGTGCCTTGGTGAGGCGAAGAAGGCTACGGGACATACGAGGGTTTCTGCCTGGTATTGCTGCCCTGGCTTGTCTGCAGTCCGTGCGTGAGGTCCAGTCATTGTTGTGTAACCTGTTGGTGCGTTTGCCTCGCCATGTTTTCAGTTGGCAGAAAGGACCTTTGAGAGCCAGTAGTACGGCTGCGCTATCAGACAGAATGCGGACGTTATATTTTTCTACCTCCCTCTGTGTGATGGCTTGTGCTGCTCGTATGATGCCCACACACTCGGCCTGGAAGACGGTGTTGTGGGTCTAGAGGTGTCGATATTTCAATGTTTAGGTCCTCTGAGAAGGCTCCCGAACCCGTACCTTGCTTCGTCTTGGAGCCGTCTGTGAAGACCATTAGGTCCTTGTTGCTGTTGTCTTGAGCTGGCTCGTCGAGTTGTATCTTATACTTTTTATCAAAGTTGAATACCTTAGGTATCCTGTCGTTGACCGCTAGTATGAGTGGCTCCTTCGCTGTTGGTAGATTTAGGATCCTGGTGTGCGGGGTCCCATTGTCGCTCCACAGCCCTAGCGTTCGCAGGCGTATCGCTGAGATTGCAGCCTCCTGCTAGACGTGTAGGTGAAGCGACGGTAGGTCTAGCATGATTTCCAGGGCCGCGGTGGGCGTGGTCCTCATGCATCCCGTTATTGCCAGGCAAGCCATTCTTTGGAGCCGTTGGAGTTTATTTATCGTCGTGACTTGTGTCGTTTTCGGCCACCACACCAGGGAGGGAGGGAGTAGGTCCCTTATCAGTTATCACTAAAAATGAAGCGAATTGTCACTTCTTTTTCTTAGGTAAGGACCTACCTGTTATTGCTACTGTGAACCCAAAAACATAAAGATTTAACTTAATTTCATTTTATTTCTTTTCGCTTCGTCTCCTGTATTCTCGTTTCGTCTAATTTATTTCATTTCAAAAGTCAATTTTAGCAGTAACCGTGTTTTTGTTCTATTTAATGCACTAACCCGTGCTATTCTTCATGCAATCCACTCCATCCAAAGGTTGTCTGGAAGAGATCGCTCTTAGCGATAAGACCGCCAATTATCTATCTATCTATCTATCTATCTATCTATCTATCTATCTATCTATCTATCTATCTATCTATCTATCTATCTATCTATCTATCTATCTATCTATCTATCTATCTATCTATCTATCTATCTATCTATCTATCTATCTATCTATCTATCTATCTATCTATCTATCTATCTATCTATCTATCTATCTATCTATCTATCTATCTATCTATCTATCTATCTATCTATCTATCTATCTATCTATCTATCTATCTATCTATCTATCTATCTATCTATCTATCTATCTATCTATCTATCTATCTATCTATCTATCTATCTATCTATCTATCTATCTATCTATCTATCTATCTATCTATCTATCTATCTATCTATCTATCTATCTATCTATCTATCTATCTATCTATCTATCTATCTATCTATCTATCTATCTATCTATCTATCTATCTATCTATCTATCTATCTATCTATCTATCTATCTATCTATCTATCTATCTATCTATCTATCTATCTATCTATCTATCTATCTATCTATCTATCTATCTATCTATCTATCTATCTATATATCTATCTATCTATCTATCTATCTATCTATCTATCTATCTATCTATCTATTTAGAGGCAAAAAATTTCAACCAAAATTTCAACCCCGTCGGGACTCGAACCCGCGACCTCTGGCTAACCGTGCCAGTAACCGTGTGTATGTAATGTTCTCAGTTACATGCAGACCTTTCTTTGCTTTGTTATCAAACAGTAACCTTGTCCCTTTCTAATTTTAATCAGTCAATACCAATCACAATGCCTATTGCGACAGATTCCATTGATAAGACGACATTATTGTCTTAATTTCACCACACATTATCTATCATATCAGTCATCATCAGGGTACCTAAACGCCTGAAAAAGTGTTGATTGCAACAAGGAGTGAGCGTTCCAAGGACGCACCGTTTAAAAAGACCGTTTTACTGCCAAGAACGCACAGTTTTTTTTTAATTCAGCAAAAGTAGTCTAGTCCCTAAACTAGTCTAACTATAAGACGGAACGGCGCGCGCACGTTCGGCGTGATGACACAAGGCATTGAGTAAACGCAGTCTAGTCCCTAAACTAGTCTAACTACGAGTATAAGACGGAATGGCCCGCGCTGGTTCGGGGTGATGAGATGACGCATGTTAACTCTATAACATGTTATGTTCTGTTTTTTTCCATTTATTCATTTGTTTGCTTTTCAGTAGGTACATACAGGGTTACAAATTAAGCCTAAAAAAACTTGAAATACAAAAAGGAGATTCCTTGATTTAGTGGCCTACTAAGTTCAACCCGTAATAGTAGTTGCAAGCCTGGTCCCCTCGCTAGGATACCCTGTGAGAAGGAAACCAGTGAAACGGACTTTTGGATTCCGAGTTTTGGGATTCCGAGGACTAGAAGGAAATAAAGAATACCAGCCCAGAGAAACACGAGATTAAAATAATAAAAACCAAACAAAGTAAAGTAAAATAAGGTTCCGCGATTTAAGTTACGGAACCCTTAAAACCACTTAGCCCTAACCTATTTTTATACTACCCTAACAATACTTATGGATATGATACGATACACATGATAACAATAAATAAAATATATGAATATGATATGTGTATGTACAATTTTGAGTAATATTCATATTCATAAATATTATATACTAATAATATGATACGTTCGGCGTGATGACACAAGGCATTGAGTAAACGCAGTCTAGTCCCTAAACTAGTCTAACTATAAGACGGAATGACGCGCGCAAGTTTAGCGTGATGCTGATGACACAAGGCATTGAGTCAACGCAGTCTAGTCCCTAAACTAGTCTAACTATAAGACGGAATGACGCGCGCAAGTTTAGCGTGATGCTGATGACACAAGGCATTGAGTAAACGCAGTCTAGTCCCTAAACTAGTCTAACTATAAGACGGAATGACGCGCGCAAGTTTAGCGTGATGTGATGACACAAGGCATTGAGTAAATGCAGTCTAGTCCCTAAACTAGTCTAACTATAAGACGGAATGACGCGCGCAAGTTTAGCGTGATGACACAAGGCATTGAGTAAACGCAGTATAGTCCCTAAACTAGTCTAACTATAAGACGGAATAGCCCGCGCTGGTTCGGGGTGATGACACATGGTAACTCTATAACATGCTATGTTAGAGGCGGGTAAGGTGCTTGACTCGTATGTTAGTACATAGGTATACCTGATTGTATATTCCCTCATAACTCCTGGTCAGGTTTTGAAAAAAAAAGATCTGTATTGTTTCTACGCATTTGTCTCAGTCACGTAGGAAATTAGTATATATCCGCCAAAATAAAACATTAAAAAGTCAAAAATTTCAATATGAAGCGGGACCCATAATAAAGTGCCTATGTATTACAGTGCGAGGGGTCTACGAGTGGGTTGGTCCCGCATTCTAGCACTTTATGCTCAGCAGTTGGGATGTTATTTATTTATTTAGGATCACAGTAGTATAGTATTGGGAACTCTAGGACACTTTTCCGTCGTGAGGGGCTCACTGCGTTCGCCGTCACTCCTTCAAAGTGTCCTAGAGTTCCCAATACTATTGTGGGAAATATGCAATCTAGACATTTCATTACTTGATTAACTTACTAAAACGGAAACTCTTTTTTACTTCAGTTCATTCATAGGAATTATTTATATAAGCGTCAAATACAACAATCACTTCATTGCACGCCTGCAGTTCTAGGTGTTAGTATCGTTTTTATTTTATTTACTCAAGAATGAAATTTATACAACAAGCGCAAACATTACGTTTGGAAAACATTTGTAGCGAATCTAACAACAAAATAAAACTACATGGAAATCTTTTACCAAATACAATTCGATGCATAATTTGTGGTCCTTCGAACTGCGGTAAAACAAACGTAATGATAGGTCTTCTATTGCACAAAAATGGATTGCGCTACCGAAACGTTTACCTTTATTCTAAAACGCTCTTCCAGCCAAAATACGTTTTTTTAGATAAAGTGTTAAGCATGGTTCCTGAGATAAATTTCAGTAAATTTCGTGACAACGAAGAAGTGATAAGTCATCAAAATGCCAAACCTTACTCCGTAATGATATTTGATGACGTTGCTTGTGAAAAACAAAATAACATACGTGATTATTTTGCGATGGGTAGACATAAAAAGATTGATTCTTTCTATTTGAATCAAACATACAGTAAGATACCAAAGCAATTGATCAGGGATAATGCTAATTTGATTATAATTTTTAAACAGGATGACATCAATCTACGACATATTTATAACGAACATGTTAACGCAGATATGAGCTGGACACAGTTTCGAGAGATGTGCAAAAAAATATGGAGTGTGCCTTATAATTATTTGGTAATTAATAAAGATTGTGAAAAAGGTAAAGGATGTTACAGAATGAACTTTGACAAATTCGTTGTCTTTGACTAAGCATATTTGTGCTATTTATAATGAGTTACGGATCGAAGTGTCGTTACTAATCGGTTTGCGTTGCGAGAGAAAGTACATATTTTATCTCGCTATGGAAAAGATACTAAAAACACAGATTGTAGAATCTGCTGAAGCTGTAAAAAGAAAGTTTAAACAATTGAAAGATATTGACCACGATAATGATCTAGTATTGGAAAAGGTTTTCAAACCATTAACAGGTCCACTAAAAAGCATCGCCGCAAAAAATGAAAAGATTAATAAAGAGTATTGGGATGATAGACACTGGGACACTAAAACAAACATTGATACTAACAAAGACCTTAATGAAATCGATGATGGTGCATCTACCAGCTACAACTTTATGCAAAATAGTGATCGTGACTCCCAAAAACCTGAACAGAAAGCATTTAGTGAAACTGATGAAGGCGATTTAAACATGGGTGATTCAAGTGACACATCGTTTAAAACTCTTGAATCTGTTCAGAGTCCTCGCCAAGATTCTTCTTCTTGGTCATTGTCATCGGAAATATTTAGTAATGTACCTTATGGAGTAAGGCTGGAGCGAGGAAAAACTATGTTGGGATCACTGCGAGTGTCAGTTACAGAAAATAAGATTTCAGTTGGCGGGAAAAGTTATTTAAATACACCTGGATTAGCTGAATTATTGTTGAAACCAAAACCAAATTTAAGTTTAGTTAAGCCTGATGATTTAAAAAACTATAAACAATTACTGTTAGAAACAAATGCTCACCGTCGTGATTTCAGTCCTAAACAGCCAATAAAAAGTAATAGAGGTATGAAGTATTTGCAAATAATAAAACCTCTCTTTAAACTAACCAAAAATACTTCTAGCAGTATTGAAAGTCTGCCGCAAGGAGAAGGGTTACCAGTCTTGAAAAAAATGAATAAAAATGTGGATTATGTGTACTGGGATGATCCAAATGAATTGGTGGAACGTTTAAAATTACTTATTGCGTCTCGCGAAGCTGGTAATACAGGGCTTAATAACGAAATTATTTCTATCATTGAAGAACTGCGTGAATGTGGTCTAATAAAGTAATATAATTACAAACTCAAATGTATTTTCCATCAGTTCTTGTTCAACCTTCTTAAAAAAATGATGAATATTGATAAATTTGGCCACCATGTGCATAAAAGACTTCGTCCATCAGAAATATTTTATAGCACCAATAATAAAAATCTTACTCAAAACCTTAACGGAGAATATGACTTGAAATCAGAAAAACTGGTAGGATTGAGACTTCCTGTACTACCAGATGAGGCTGTCAACAAAGAGTATGTTGATCAAAACTTAAAGTTATTTTGCAAAGAGCATGATATTCTTGTCGAGCTAAAAAGTATAAAGAGTCAGATACAACTGATTCAGAAACAGTTAGATGAAAAGTGTACAAGGGTAGAAGTTAGTTCTATTATCAAAGATCAGTTGGTAGCAATCAGAGACATTGCCAGTAGAAATTATGAGTAAAGAAAAAGTGGTGAACGAGATTCATAGAGCTGCTAGAAGAAATTTCAATCGACGGCAAGTTATTCTTAAAGGAATCGATGATTTATGGCAAGCGGATTTAATTGATATCCAACATATTCGAAAACACAATAGAGGATTTAATTTTATTTTAGTCATTATAGATTGTTTTTCAAAATATGTTTGGACTGTTCCATTAAAAACTAAATCAATGAATGAAGTGTGTAATGCATTTGAAAAAATTTTAAAAAGTAATCGTGTTCCAACTAACGTACAGACCGATTTAGGAACAGAATTTTATAACAAATCTTTTCAAAGGCTTATGCAATCATACCACATTAACCATTATTCAACTTTTTCTACAAAGAAAGCATCTATTGTTGAAAGAGTTATAAGGACATTGAAGAATAAGCTATATAAATATTTTAGTTTAGTTGGCAATTACAAATGGATTGGAAAACCATTAGTTGATATTGTGATTTCATATAATAGTACGAAACACCGTACAACAAAGTATCGACCAGTGGAGGTAAACAAAGTCAATGAACCCAAAGTTTTAGAAAATATTGTATCTCACGCAGAGTCATCCTCAGTGAAACCAAAGTGTAAAGTAGGGGATTGCGTTCGTATTAGCAAGTACAAAGGGTGTTTTTACAAAGGGTATACTCCCAATTGGTCGACCGAGTTATTTACCATTAGCAAAGTTAACAAAACTACTCCCATTACATATCGTATTAAAGACCAGCATAATCAATTAATAAAAGGTAGTTTCTACGAGCAGGAATTAAATAAAACACGTAATCCCGGTGTTTATTTAATTGAAAAGGTATTGAAAAAGAGAGGAAATATGTTATTTGTCAAATGGCTTGGATTAAAAGACGCTGAAAACAGTTGGATCGGTAAAAATGATGTCGTGAAATAATGTTATTATATTACACTCATGAATGCAAAATTTTATTCATTCGTTCGTAAGTGATGACTGGAAGAGGACTTATTAATAAATTAATAAATAATTTACCACTCGAGTTACATTTACCAGGATATAATTATTGCGGCCCTGGCACAAAACTAGAAAAACGCTTACTAAGAGGTGATCGAGGTATTAATCAGTTAGACGATGCTTGTATGCGTCACGACATTGCCTATACTAAATACACCGATACGCGCAATCGACACCAAGCTGATAAAGAATTGATGGAAATGGCAAAACTTAGATCAAAAGCAAAAGACGTGAGTAGAGGGGAAAGACTTGCTTCGTGGTTAGTAAACAAAATCATGAAAGTTAAGGTTAAGACAGGTGCTGGTTTTAAATCAGGTATTAGAAAAATAAGTACACAATTAAAGAAAGCTAAACTAAAAAACAAACAATCTGCAATTAAATATGCACATTTAGCTGCAAAAAAATTGTTTCCTAAAAATATGAAAGTTCAGCTACCTCGAATAATACCAATCCCAAAAATTGGGGGGATACTACCACTTCTTCCTATATTTGCTTGCCTTTCGGCAGTAGGTGCATTAGCTGGAGGTGCAGCTGGAATAGCAAAAGCAGTGAACGACTCCAAATCTGCTCAAGAAAATCTAAAAGAATCAATACGTCATAATAAGATGATGGAGACAATTGCTATTGGAAAAGGGCTGTACATCAAACCGTACAAAAAAGGTGGTGGGCTCTGTTTACATACAAAAAACTGCTAAATAGGCTACCCCGACGCGCACTCACAAATGAAGATATAATGAAATATGTTAATAACAGTAATATACCATATTTCAGAGGTGTATACATGAGGGATAATTTGCCTCAAAAACCTAAACAAATTGAGTGTGCGATTATTAATTTAGATAGTTCTGACAACCCTGGAACGCATTGGGTAGCCTTCGTAAAAATTTATAATTATTGTGAATATTTTAACAGTTTCGGAGATTTAAAACCTCCTACAGAATTGGTTAAATACCTAAGTGGCGCAGATTTGTATTACAATTATACTAAATATCAAGCATACAACACGTTTAACTGTGGACATTTATGTCTTAAATTTTTGAAAGGTTTCTGGAAACGAGTCAGTTAACTATGTCTTTCACAATGTCTATAACGGGCACAGACTCTGCTCTTGTAACAAATTATTCACCGGCTTTGGAAACTGATGGTGATTATGAGTGTGGCCTGTTGTACTTCACTACTTTTAATTCAATTCCTAATGTTGATCACAGAAATAATAAATTCTATTACGGTAAAGATGGGGTTGTGATAATACCAGAGGGTTCATATGAACTTGAAGATATTATTGACTTCCTAACGAAACAAGTTCATGATTGTGTTTTGGAATTAACTTGCAATAATAATACTTTAAGCACCAGTATTTTTAGTAGCAATGACATTCATTTTGATAAGGAGAACTCAATAGGAGTTACATTAGGATTTGGAAAAGTATTATTAAAAGCTAATATATTACACACATCTTCCTATCCGATCAACATTTTACCATCAGCCATAGTCCGAATCGAATGTGATATTGTAAGTGGATCATTTGTTAATGGAAAACCTAGCCATATAATTTATGAGTTTTCTCCGAATGTGCCGCCGGGTTATCGAATAATTGAAATTCCTAAAAACGTTATCTATTTCCCAGTTATCCAAAACAGTGTGAGTGCAATTAATATTAGAATTTTGGATTTAAATAATAACCCACTAAATTTAAGAAGGGAAGAAGTACAGCTTTGCTTACATCTGAAGAAAAAATGATTGATTTCAATAAAAACCTGTGTACTACCAGCAGAAAGCGCAGTTTGCTTTCAAATATTACGAAGGTACCACCAAAAAGAAATAAGTTAACCAAAGCCAATAAACAATTTCTCAAATTAATAAATTTGTCGAAGTAACTAAAATGCTTAATGTAGCAGAACCTTTTGTACAAGACAACAGCATTGAAAGTATTCAGATTCATTCCTACAAGCCTTATGTAAGCAGCTACAATAGGAACGATGAGATACGGATTCCAATTAACCAGCAAGACCTTTACATTCTACCGTCGGAGAGTACTTTATACGTAGAAGGAAGGATCAGCGTAATCAACAGTGAAACTAAAGCCAAAGTGACCGAGTTTCAATTAATAAATAACCCAATACTATTTTTATTTCAAGATATTCGGTACGAATTAAATGGGGTTGAAATCGATAAGATTAAGAATGCAGGCATAACAACCACAATGAAATGTTTATTATCAATGAATGAAAGCGAATCAAAAATGTCTTATGCATGGGGTTGGAGCATTGACGGTATTAAAAACACAATGGGAGGAAGTTTTTCAGGCTGTCTCCCACTCAATAGAATCCTTGGGTTTGCGGAGGATTACAAAAAAATTATAATAAATTGCAAGCACGAACTTATACTTTTGCGAAGCAATACCAACATGAATGCAATTAAATTAAATAATAATGAGGTTGTAGAAGATATCGTAATCGATAAAATTATGTGGCGGGTGCCCCACGTTAAGGTGTCTGACCGAGAGAGAATCAACTTGCTTAGGTATTTAGAAAGAGACAGAGCTATTAACGTAGCGTTTAGAAACTGGGATCTTTATGAATATCCACTTTTACCTCAAACAACGAAGCATACATGGGCAATCAAAACTTCATCACAGATAGAAAAGCCAAGGTACGTTATCATTGGATTACAGAAAGACCGCAAAAATAATGGATTTCAGGATATGTCCCGATTCGATCATTGTAACTTGCGTGACATAAAAGTGTTTTTAAACTCAACCTACTTCCCGTATGAAAACCTAAACGTTAAATTTAGCAATGACAATTATGCTTTATTATACGAGTTGTATGCTAAATTTCAACAGTCTTACTACAGCCGTCTTCCGGAACCCCTGTTAAATTACATCGACTTCAAAGAAAAAACTCCATTATTTGTAATTGATTGCTGTCGTCAGAACGATACGCTGAAGACTGGACCTGTCGACGTTCGTGTTGAAATTGAGAGCGAGATAGCAATACCAGACAAAACAACTGCGTACTGTTTAATATTGAACGATTGTGTTATAGAATATAAACCTCTTACCAGTGTAGTGAAGAAAATATCATGAATCCGGAATACATTTTTGTAGATTTACAAGGCTTTAAAGACTACAAAAATAATTTTATTGTCAAAGAATTTGCTACGGCAGCAAGTGAAAGTACAGAAGTTTTTTTAATAAAACCTCCATTTCCTTTCAAACATTTGACTGACGAAGAAAAGAAACAAGTTGTTTGGCTCGGGAAAAATCGAGGAATCTACTGGAGTGAAGGATTAATAAGCTATAAAGAATTTAAGAGTATGATTAAGTCATCCCTATCTGGTAAAACTTTAGTTGCAAAGGGGGTTGAAAAATGTAAATGGGTTCAGGATCTATGTCCGAATAGCATTGTAAAGGATGTTGGCGAAATGGATATACCTAATCTTAAGACCTTAATTTCTTATTATTGTACGAATAAATGTAGTAAATATAACTGTCTGATTCATAACGATTACTGTGCATTAAAAAATGTTATATGTATAAGAAGATGGTGTGTTGACAATACAGTGTCAATATAATTTTTAATTAACTTCTTACCATTGAATTTGTATTTAATTATTATTTTATGAAAAATAAATGTGTTACTACGTAATTTTATATTTTCTTGTTTTATTGACTGAGAAAAAGAAAACAAAAGTCAGTTTAGTTTAAGATATTATATTTAAATGATTCGCATTTTAACATCGGTAACACTTATTCTACTTATAACTAAGATTAATAATATTTGACACAGTTAAATTTATTTATAGTATTACATAATTATTGCATAATGCTAGTTACCTAGCGAAATACAAAGAAAAAATAATTCTTCACATTTTTAGTAATCATTACTATTATTAGTTAACTTCCTACTCATTCTGTCAAGTAAATTTTCGGTCATGTCCATTATCTCGTCGGTATGTTCCATCACCATATACTGCGCATTCGACGTTTCCACTTCACTGTCACTGGATAAGTCAATCACTTTGATTTTTATCATTCGCAAACCTTTACGCCGCGATTTCTTCACAATGTAGGAAGTTGTATTTTGCGTCTTTTTCTTGGAAGGCCGCACTCGCTTGTTCGGATTTCGCGGGGGAGGTTCTGGAGCCCCAACTTCTTCCACATCCTCGCTCTCGAATCCGGTCAGTAAATGCTGGCCGTAGAAGAAAGGGTCCGTTATCGTCGGGCTGTAGGTCATCTTGGTGATCTGAAAATAAATAATAGATTTTAGTATCGACAAAATTAAAAAGAAGTTAGATATTTATTCAAAGAAGACAGGTTTCAACTTACCAAAATAAAAATATTTTATCAGCACAGTAACTCGTCTCGATGCTATCGATGTTAACTTGCGAATGAATTACGGACTCAGTCAAGCTGCGTCATCAATAGTCATCATTATTCGAAAGAGTTGTCCGACCAATATAACCAGAGCTACCTCTCCCCGCTGTATGCAATGTTATACGACGATGCATAACATCGTCGCGGGTGGTCCCCCTCCCCGCGCGCTTCATGCGCGCGAGCTCGCAAAGTTAGTTTAAACAAAGGACGTCTTGATGACACAATTGCGACAGGTTCGGTCTTGCTTGAGGTGGAAGTGAAATGAAGAATTTGATGACACAGCCAGAGCAGGTCAGGTCTTGATCAAACCTATCAAGGATATGGAATAAGTATGAACACAGGTATTTGTTTCAGATAAAAACGTTTATTTTAGTGTAGGTATGTATTTAAATGTCTATCTACAATATTATCTTAAAATGTACACAAATTCAAAATTCAGAAAAACTAGATTTAATGTTTTTTTTCTTAATGTGCTTATACTAAAATTACTTACATAGGTATAACTTAATACAAGAGTCATCTTTAAACCATTTCAATAAGTGTTATATTTAAAATAATGAGTTATGCCCCCAGGCTACAGTGGACACTTTGTCCGGCATTATACATCTTTTATCGTCTGTATTAGACAAAGCAATTTTATTTACAGACTGGGTAAATATTTCGTGTTTTATAGACTTGAAAAGATTTTGCTTTCGTCTGACTAGTTTATTGTTCAGCAACACTTCACGATAATCGCTTGCAGCTAAATCTCGGACTACGCACTTTTTCACCCCTTTGGCTTTCTTTATTACCAGCTCAGTGGTTTTTATGCAATATAATTTTGAGCGCAAACCAATGAATTCGGTCAAAATTTTCCCCCCCAATTCATCTTTAAATAAACCAGGCACTTTTTTGTTTACCAATGGTAGGCCGAACTGGTTTCGAGGTTTGTAATTGCTTGTATCAAAAAAATCCATCAAGGATTCTTTCATATCTCTATAAAAATCTTCGGTTTGAATTTCATAAACAAAGCTGTCAGTGTCGGTGTAACAAAGCTGTACTTGATTTCCATACTTAGGCTTAATTACCGAATAGTGAAAGTCATACATGTGACTCTTAGACAGCTCCAGCACTGCAAAACCCACATAAATTGGTTTGTTCAAAATTACTCTTTCCGGTTTCATTTGAATAGCGACTAAGTTTTCGGAAAA
The DNA here is from genome assembly GCA_934045075.1 of Yponomeuta sedellus. NCBI lineage: Eukaryota > Metazoa > Arthropoda > Insecta > Lepidoptera > Yponomeutidae > Yponomeuta > Yponomeuta sedellus. The sequence continues at coordinate 9,163,852 of OW203744.1, read as the reverse complement.
TACGCTTGCGCTATGGAAGTTTAACCGAGCAATCAATTTGTCAGCGGTATCATGTTTTTTTGTTTTGTTTATTTTATCATGCCATTGTGTAACAAGTTTAACATTAACGCGTTTTTCACTATCCTCTAGCGTTTTTCCGAAAATAGAGTTATTATTTAACTTGAACAGGTCTTGCTGGAACTGAGTGACCGCTTTTTTTCTTAGTTCCGTGTTTAAATCGATGTATTCTTTCAAAAAAGCTCTCTGGCGAAATGTTATAACTCTATGAACTTTAGCGAGGATCAATCCGTTTGCCAGACATGTTTTGAGGTGAACGTAATGTATCACGTAGTAAAATTTATCGTACAAGTTCGGAGTCAATTTAGGTGTCTTACCTCCAGGAGGAATGAATTTCTCAGCACAAAATGGGTAATCGCTATGCGCATCGTGTAACTCATCAGGGTACAATAAGTCTACTTCTAATATGTAACCTTGTGGAGCATCATTGGGAATGTCTTCAACATTCAAGTTTTCGATTTCAGATTCACTTAAAAATCTAAAATCCGAAATTGGCAAGGACTGGCACATGCTGTATCCGTATAAATTGTTACAGTCAATGTATACCAAAAATGAGTCTCGTTTAGTTGGATCGTACGTCTCCATATATGAATTGTTTGCTTGCGAGTGTCTTTTGGAACACATGCAAATGCCACCTCTGATACCCTTTTGAATCATGCGAATAATTTCCAAGTTATCTATAAGTTCTAATTGGATCCCCGTTTTTAGAAGCATTGCATCAAATGACAAACTTGGAGAAGTTAGGTAGAAGGCTGGATCTAAGTTGTAATGCGTCTTACATGTCTTCCTGAAGTTTTCGAAGACGTCTGTTAATAACAGCACATCAGTCTTCACATAAAGGTCTGTATATTTGCCCATGTTTTCAATTTCGAAAGTTTGCCACACATTTTGAGCGTGCGCATACTCTTCGTCCGATATGTGTTCGTCAGCCATAGAATTGTAGAACAACGACTTATCAGGTAGTTGTTTATCTGTAAACATTTTCCAACAAGTCATATAATCGTAGGGGTACACCCCTTTGCGTGTAAGTAACTCAAACTGATTTTCATCTGGGAAATAACGCGAAAGATAAGTAAAGTCATTTTTGTGCAAGCCTTTTGCCAACTTTTGTAAACTCGTGCCCAAAAATTTATACGAGTCAACGAATCGTATTTGAGCAAATTCGTCTTCAGAAATTTGAAAAAACTTCGTGAACGAAATGTAGTTCTCTTTGTTTTTTGGAATAATTTTTATCGGTCCGCAAATGTCACTCAGTTCTTTAATGAACAAATGACAGTCATATCCTGCGAGGTTATGAAAAAATATCGGAACTAGTTTGGGAACTCGAAATTTCAAGTTACAATATGCATGTGCCGCACCGCGATAACGACCTGTCAGATGACAGTGATCTCTAACTTTGTCTGTAAATATTAGACGATCACAGATGTGACAACAATCTGCTTCCGCATAATCTTTTACATTTTCGCTTGTAAATGTCATAGGGATGTTTTTATTAACAATACTGTATATTCTTTTCACTTCTCGAACGAGTAGTTTAACAAATTTTTGAGCACAGTCAGAGCCACGGTACTGAACAAATCGATTTAAATTAGTATCAAATGAGCAAACAACATGGTATGCGAATGCAATTGGTACGTGTTTCTTTGCGTTATATGTGTAACTCAAATCAGGATTTTGCTGACATCCTTGATAAGGAACGAGAAGCGTTTCAAAGTCTGCATAAATAGCAAAAGGCATATCTTGCTTATGAGCAAAGTGTTTGAATTCAAGAAAAGTTCCTTTCCCAGGAAGCACTGTAGCAACACCACTACATAAATGGTTTTGTAGGGTTTGCTCGGATGATAGAAATTGGAGACAGTCTTCACAGAAATACAATTTACCATGATGTTTAGTCATCTGACTGCGAACAAGCCGAGGTAGATTTTTAATTAAAACGTAATGAGTGCGGTTTCCTTTCTCTAATAACAGCAAATTAACGCGTGTCGTCCTATACTTGTGTTCCGATCTGTAAATGGGTCCAACAATACCCTTGGTATTTTTCAACGCATATATGTTAACGCTTATGTTTGGATTGTTGGTCTCGAACGATTTAACGTCCGCTAGAGTAACTGGAAGGCTCAAATCAGCAGTATTCAGCACTTTGGTAAAATGGGGGTACGAAGACGTACGATCGGCCCTACCTTTAGGAGTATGAAGTGCAGCGACAATACTCCACAAGAAACAAGCGTCATCTTTATTTTGCATGTTGAGACACGCTTTCTTGTTTTTAATAACCGGTGGCAAGTCGATACGAGCAGCTCCATAAATAGGTTCGTACTTGTTGATGTTTATTTCCAAGAAAAGATTATTGAGAAATGTCCACCCACTGTCACGCTCTTCAAACTCTTCTATTTTCTTTTTTAAACAGGCTACCGTTTTACCTATTAGCTTTGCAAAGTCAAAGTTACGATGCAATGCAACATTCTTTGTCGAGAAGGATTTTACCTCTTGACCTTCGTTTTTAAAGAGAACGAAGTTACTGAAAAACTCGAAGTTTACCTTTACGTTTACATGTTTTGCAAGCGAATCCCGTAAAAGTTTCTCAATTTTGGGGGAGATTTCCGTGATAAACGTCTCTGGCAAACAGTTCTCTAAATCAGTCGCAAGAATCTTATAAGTAGCTATACGACCTCGAAAAGCAGACGCAATCAGAACTACACCATCGCTTAGAGGTACGCTGCTTTTCTCTTTGTGAGCAGTACTGCGTACATGACCCACCCAGTTTTTTTTCTCTACTTGGACTACACATGCAGTACAGTACGGCATTATCACGCAAATTTGAAACGTACACTCAAACGCAGCACTCAAACGTAAAACACCTAACAGGCGTTTTACAGCGACGATTTACTTATATTTAACTACGTCACCGTAAAGTGTGGGTTCGGAGTCTTTAAACAGCGGTTTCACGCGTCCGATGAAGCCCTAGAGCTGGTCCCACGCAGGTGTCCCACTGTCGAGCTGCGCTTTCAGCAGGAACTGCGCCTTCTTCCAGTGGTCCTGCTGCTTGGCGTCCCGCGTGAGATACACCTTTACTTCCACAAAGTACTCCCCCTCCAGAGGTGCAGTCCGTCGCAGAGAGCCGTCAGCGATCTTTGTGGTGAGCGAGGATGTGACGGAGTGATGAGATGCAGTTGCCAACACGTCGTCGTCGTCGTCCGAGAGCACCCCGAATAGGTCGAACTCGCTGGTCTTACGCTCCTTCACAAGACGGACACCACCCGCCTTTAATTAAAACCTAATCTAACCTATGACCCATAATAATACAATAGTAAAACACCTAACAGGCATTTTACAGCGACGATTTACTTATATTTAACTGCGTCACCATAAAATGTGGGTTCGGAGTCTTTAAACAGCGGTTTCACGCGTCGGATGAAGCCCTGGAGCTGGTCCCACGCAGGTGTCCCACGGTCGAGCTGCGCTTTCAGCAGGAACTGGGCCTTCTTCCAGTGGTCCTGCTGCTTAGCGTCCCGCGTGAGATACACCTTTACTTCCACAAAGTACTCCCCCTCTAGAGGTGCAGTCCGTCGCAGAGAGCCGTCAGCGACCTTTGTGGTGAGCGAGGATGTGACGGAGTGATGAGATGCAGTTGCCAACACGTCATCGTCGTCATCCGAGAGCACCCCGAATAGGTCGAACTCGCTGGTCTTACGCCCCTTCACCACCTTCTTTTTAGACCTGCATGCAAGAAAAAAACAAAAAATGACTTCAATGCTACATGAACTGTAGTTAGATGTAACATATTATAGCCCTTAGTTTTAATGTCAACATTAAATAAGACAGTGTGTTGGTTATCGTGTCACGCTCTCGCTGAATAATATACCACTACTTACAATACTAAATACCATACCTTAAACCATACCTTTATAATTGGTACAATTGGAGAAAATATGAACTCATTCAATTGTAACGCAATTATTCAATATTGACAATGAAAGTAGGGCTAGAAGAAGCAGTCTGACTAATAGGTCGACTGGATGAATAATTGAATCATTATTCAGTTGCTGCCATGTCTACCTTGATCCCGATTCACACTTAAATAAGTACAGTAGTGAGTTAACTTGCATCGTCGGCGAGTTAAGTCGCGTTTGCAGTTTGAACGGCGTTTGAACGACAAAAGCAACTTAACTCGACGACGATGCAAGTTAACTCACCACTGTACTTATTGAAGTGTAAATCGGGTTTTAGATTGGTAGGAAAACACGTTGAAAAAATAAACTACCATAAAAACAACACGGAAGTGAGCACGCTTGCCAAGAAAGCCACGCAGTCTCTCTCAGAGAGAAGGCTTTTGCCCTGCAGTGAGACCTATATAAAAATGACCCATAAAAAAAAACGACTCACGTACTTTGAATTTTCCGCTGCAGCGGTTGTTCGGCGCTTAGGCACAGGTGCAGGTGCAGTACGTTGCTTCTTTTCACGCGGCTGCTCAGTGTATATCGATTCAACCTCCGAGTCCGACCTGAGGAAAAACCGCAATAAGAAAACAAAGCTTGAATACGCATAGTCGGTGAAGTGTAATGAAATGGGAGAGGAAACTTTAATTACTGGATTAACTCTGAGAAATGACAAGTACATAATTAACAGTGTATAATAGCTACAATACAAGGGGCAAAATTGTAAGATTGACACGAGATACACCAAGTCACCACCGGACCACCCCACAGTGGAACATCACGTCGGACGAGGACTTGGTGTTCCAAGTCATTAGAAGCCAAGATAATGAAGTCCTCATTGTCACCAGCCGGCGGGCCAAAGGCCAGGTCCGTAGCGAGGTCCCAATTTGGAAACAAAATATAAAAAAAAGAAGGTTACTTACTCACATTTTTGTATGTAGATCTGGATTACTTCTGGAGTGTTGATCTCTTGATGTTACTGAAGCTGAATATAATTGATCAAACAAATGCACCACGTTTTATAGGCGAGAAAATGCTTTCGTTTCAATATTTTACCTACACATATTCAACTTTACACATGGAAACAAGTCGGAACATGATATCAGTCAGGGCTGTCAAACTCACATGGTAAAAAATATTTTTTAATAAAACCAAGCGCACAAATGTGTTCAATAGACTTTTACAGTTGCCTTAAAAAATACAATGCTTACTCAAGCATCATAAATATTTGTAGGTGATAGTTACAATTTTAAATATTATCCTTACGTTGCTGTTCTTTAAATTGGGAAATCGGAACAAAGTATGAATCGTAATCTATACTTAACATAAAGCAATCTCAGTACTAAGTTGCTGTTAAGCTAAGTTTTAGAAAAAACAACGTTTCACTAAATCATGTCTAACCCTGTTTAAAAGAAGAAGATGAAGATATGAGACTTTGTACACAACGGGAATTGGAAAATAAATATGTACACAAATGTGACAGCCCTAGACAACTGTCACAGATTCTACCCACACACAAGAACTCCGCAAAAATTCTGATTCAGCAGGCCCTTATCAGAATCTGAAGACCACCAGAGAACACTTATAAACAGACCGGTGGACATCTGCCTAACATATATGTGGAAGTTAAGCACACTTATTAGTCTTTTAGTAGTATGACTATAGTATTTTAGTAGTATAACTAAACGACTAACGCCTGTTTTATAGAACTATAATAATCATGGTTTACTATGAAAATTCGATTCGAAAATACATTGCATAGCGATTATCTCACAGATTAACCAGTATGAAGATTCGACTACGCAATGTACCTACATCGAATTGTAGGTACATAAACTATAAATTCTAGTATTATGTATGAAACGCGGCCCTGTAAGATAGCCATGAAGTACTAAAAACATGAAATCGGAATCAGGTTATGACAAGTTCGTTCTTGACCCTTTGTCACGTCTGGTTGTGGAAATCGATTTTAATATTTTCATTCCAACCCATTTCTATCCTATAATTACATATTTGAGTAAACGTATAATATTAGCCTGTAGTAGAATAGATAGACAATATACGTAGTCATACTAATAAATAGCTTATTAAAACTGGTAGGTATCTTTAATAATAAATAACGTGATGATAGAAAATAAACTTTGCTTATACTGAAAGTTATTATGTAACTGTGACAGCCCTAGGTATACTTTAATTCTGGACCACCTGGCCCTCCGGACTAGACATTTTCATCAGCAATTAATCAGCGCTTCGCACATCTACAGGTCCTAACATGATATACGAGACGATTTATACCGTATTTATCGAGAACTGCCCATATGTGCGAGTCAGCGAAAAGTCACATCACCACACCACAGTACCATAGAGCACTACAATCACTAACAAGTAATAATGAACTATTGCGTCATAAACCCTAATGCTTCAAATGTTAAGGAATAATAATAATAACTTTCACACATCACAATCACTTGATCTGGTCCCAAACTAGGATACCCTGTGCTATGGTAACCAGACAAGGATAAACATGGAAAAACACCCAGACTGAGATCATTTGTACAAATGAAAGTATGACGGCCTCCGATAGGAATCTAACCTACGACCTCTGGTTTGGTAGTCTAACTTGATACCGCTAGACCATCCAGGCAGTCAACGGTATTTGTGTTGTTCTCAGTCGCACAAGAAGATTAATGTGTTTTGATTAGTTTGCATTTTATCGCGAAACCGTGCAATGCGATAGCCGGCTAACAAACAATCCTCACCTGTGCTCGTGCTGCGCTTGCAAATTCTCATCACTACTACACATTACCAATGTTTGAATGTTGACGTATGTAAGGTCTGTGTGGTGAGTGACGTTTGCTTTGGTAGTTGTCGTAATCGTTGTATGAACTCTCTTTGTGCGGAAATGCAGACTTTCAACTTAGATTCACTCTTCATTTGAGCCCAGTATAAGCGGTCGATTCTGTGAGGAGCTCGGATTAATTTTGGTGGAAACCTTAGCGGTGATAACTAAATCAAAATTACTCCAGATATTATGTCTTAAACTAAGTTTTTGAGGAAATTTTAGTGGATACCTACGGTGACAACGAAACTATAAATTTCCATTCGTAAATTAAGTACCTTCTAAACACAATATATTGAACGCTTATAATGTATACTCGAGAGTTAATAATTTACCATAATGCTTTGTGTAAAGTGCCAACCGAGTATGTTATTAGTGTTGCGAGAAAACCCAGTATCCAGTTTCAGTAAGTTGTTTTTTAGTCTAAAATTCCTTAAAGTTTAATCAGGTCTTAGATAAAAAGTAATGAAATGGTTAGATTGCATATTTCCCACAATAGTATTGGGAACTCTAGGACACTTTGAAGGAGTGACGGCGAACGCAGTGAGCCCCTCACGACGGAAAAGTGTCCTAGAGTTCCCAATACTATACTACTGATCACCAACAAAGTACGCATCAACACATCCCATTATGAACATGCACCAAGGAATGGTAATTTGTTGTTTATTTTTTATTTCCGTTTTCACTCTAGCAGGCCATTTAGTCCAACAAATGGTCCTCAAAGGTCAACGATCGGAAAATCCCTATCGGCAGGCAGGTGTGGGGCAGCTGGGAGATTTCTGCCGCTGACTGCCCCCTTTATTAGTGATAAAATATGTCTCTAGCTTCCACTCAATGTGTAACTTTTAATGGCGTCAGCATAAAGTTGGCACGTGGAGGTATGTCCGTTCCTTTTTTGTCTTTAAGAAGGCTTTTCGTTAAGGGATTTACACGGCATCTGCTCGCATTTTTACCTGCATTCGATACCTAGATGAATTGACTATTTAGATTAATAGTTATGGAGTAGTCAAGCATTACACTTAAGTAATACTGGACCTTTCTGAAATACTATGTATAAATGTGATGTGTGATACTGATAACAACGCTTGGAATATCCCCACTGTTGAGGCACGGGTCTCTTCCTGCATCGGAGGAACGTTAGGTCATACTCCACTACGTGGTGGAGCATTGTAAAACAGTGACGTGCTTCGCAAGCCACGTTAAGCCGTTGGTGCTGGCTGTCACGTAATAGCACTCGTTAAGTCATGTCAAAGGCCTTATGGGTGGCTTGAAAACTCTGTATAATAACCACACCATTAAAAGAACAGACGTTTTGAACTAGGATACCCATTAGGTCATACTCCACCACGGGGGCCAAGTCCGGGTTGCGTAGGATTGTAAGACAGTGGCGGGCCTTACCTACTATCAGAAGTTATCACGCCGCCCATAAGGCCTCTAACATGGCTTAACGACTGCCATTACATGACAGCCGGCACCAACGGCTTAACGTGCCTTGCGAAGCACGGAAGCGCCCGGAAAAATGCCACTAGCGGTAGTCACGGGACGGTCACCCATCCTGCACCTGACCACGCCTGTTGTTGCTTAACTCAAGTGATTGATTCCGATCACTCTGTTCGCCTAGGCCACCAGCGCTTCAAAGAGTCCTAGTCCTGTTGTCAAATAAGTACCTGTGGAGCCCCACAAGTCATACTGATAACTTACTTAATGTCTACCTGAAATCCGAATGATTGTTCCGAACATCTTGTTTGCTCATACCCGTCCAACTGTCCCAAGCTTATTAAGGTCTGTAGGTCAAAGCGATTTGTGGCCGACAAGCTATATGATAATTTCGGCAGGTGCACCAAATCAACTCGATTCGAATTTTCAAGCAAGCTTGCAGACTCGTTGATATTTTATTGCAAAAATACCATTGTCTGTATGGAGGTCGTAGAAGACTGCTGTATTAAGCTTAGGAAGGGGTGAAGATGGTATAGAAAATACCTAGTTTAAAAATACCAAGCTGGACATAAGAAATCTTTGTATCAAAATTCCACCAACCCGGACTTGGCCCCCGTGGCGGAGTATGGCCTATACAGTCTGTTAGCTTTTAGAATTACCTCGGGGTCTAGAGTACGTCCGAGTTGGTTTTCGCCGAAAGTATACAAGTGTAATACTATAATAATTATACTTTATTGCACACGAAACATTTAACAGGATTTTATACATTACATAAGAAATAACATGTACAAAGGCGAGCTTATCTCTGAAAGAGATTTCTTCAAGCAAACCTTAGAGAGTCGGAGAAGCAGTAAAAAGCGGGTCTATATACGTGTACAAAATATACTACATAAATATTGAATAACCTACCTAACTATGAAAGAAAGAAATAAAATACGTAAACTAAAAATAAATACATAAATATATAGCTCAATGTTATGACAGAGATAGATAATGCTGTTTTAACCGCTTCTTAAATGTACCAACAGTGGGACTAGCGCATATCTTTTGTGGCAGCGCGTTCCACAGCCTGACCGAATGGACCGTGAAGGAGTCACCGTAAGCGCCACTATTATGAGCAGGGATTTTAAAAAGGTGAGATTTGGCAGATCTTATTGGCCTTTCCCCAGAGTGTAGGTACTGAAACCTTTCTCTGAGGTAGGTGGGGGATGAGGGATTGTGAAGTATTTTATATAATAATGATAGTATATGTGCATTCCAGCGAAGACGAATTGGGAGCCATTTTAACTCATGACGGAAACGAGACACATAATCAAATTTACGTAATCCGTATATGAAACGGATGCCCAAATTTTGTAATCGTTCAATTTTGTCTAGCAGCTCCTCATTGGCATCCAAGTAGCAGACATCCGCATAGTCAAGAATAGGAAGAAGAAGAGACTGGGCAAGGGTTATTTTAGTTTTAAATGGGAGAAAACTTTGGAGGCGCCGCAGTGAATGGAAAGCTGCAAAGACGTGCCGACTGACTCCACTAACATGTGTGGACCAAGAAAGATGGCAGTCAAAGAGCACTCCTAGGTTCCTGGCCGTATAGTCAATGGGTGTGCCGTAAATGACTGGAGGAACCACCGTTTGCTTCATAAGCAACTTGTAGAAGTGCGGACTGCCAATAGGCATTGCCTGTGATTTTTTGGGATTCACTAAGAGTCCGAAATGCTGAGCCCAGTTTTGTATACGCGGGAGGTCAGCATTCAAAATATCCACAGCAAAGTCAAACTCATCCACCTCAAAATGCCTATAAAGCTGCAGGTCATCTGCATAAAGATGATAGCGAGACGACAGCGAGTCAGTGACTGAGTTAATGAATATGGAAAACAGGAGTGGGGAGAGGACCCCGCCCTGGGGAACGCCCACAGTGAGATTACACCAATCCGAGGAAGTTTCGTCGGAGCGTATGCACTGCTGGCGTCCCCGGAGATAGGTATCGAACCATTTTATTACAAGAGGAGATACGTTAAGAGAGTCTAGGATAGCTAGGAGGATGTCAAAGTCAACACAGTTGAAAGCACTGCTGAAGTCGAGCAGAGTCAGCACCGTTAGTTGCTTATTATCTCTGGCGAGACGGATGTCATCTGTGACCTTCAGCAGCGCCGTAACTGTGCTGTGACCAGGACGGAAACCGGAGTGGAAATGATTAAGTAGATTGTTATGGGTCAGGAATGTTGAAAGTTGAATGTTTACTAGGGATTCAAGGACTTTGGAAAGGAAAGGCAGGATAGAAATTGGGCGGTATTGTGAGAATGACGAGGGTTGGGTATTTTTGGGGAGGGGAATGACGTTGGCCTTTTTCCAAGCGGCTGGAAACAGGCTGGTTGCCAAGGAGAAGTTTATGATGTGTGTGATAATTGGAACCAGCCCTTTCAATGTCCAGGAGCAGCATTTGTGAGCTGACCTGGTCATCACCAACCGCTTTGGAGGAGATGGAGAGGAGCCTTCTTAACGTCACTCGTAGTAACAGATTTGAAGGTGAAAGGAACGCATTCGGGTTTTACTTGCAAAGAAAGATTATGGAGGGTGACCTTTTTAACCTTGTCTTCTAAAGTGACTGGAGGCGTTGAGAAATGTTTATTGAGGGCGTTTAAATCAACATTTAAGGGACTATTATCAGGAGATTTGCCGATCCCGAGCGTTTTAAGAAATTTCCAAACCTCAGCTGGGGTGTACTTTTCAATTGACTTTTCAATTGTATGTGCCGCCTCTTAGCGTCCCTACACATCCGACTGCAGCGATTACGAAGCATCTTGAAGCGGGACAAGTTATCCTCCGTTGGATCCCTCTTATATTTCCGCTTGGCTTGATCATGCTTGGCCATTAATTCCTTAATAGCTTGCGTTAGCCAGGGTGCAGGCAAATGCCTGACTTTCACCCTTTTCACAGGAGCATGATATGAACATATCCAATTCTATCCGATAGTAGCCGAGGTATATTCTAAAAGCTAACAGACTATACCTTCCTTAGGAAAGAGACTCGTGTCCCTCGGTGGGGACATAATGGGCTGATCATGATGGTGTGTCAAAATTGCATGAATTTCTAAAGGATACCAATTATATATCCTTCGGATGTGATGGTCAATGGAGAAATACATGATCTGTGTCAAGTAAACCTAGTGTTATTCTTTTCTAAATGATTAATAGCAATGACCTATGACAATGGGACTTGCCTTGGGAGCAGTCTGGTTCAGATATAAATATTATTTTGTGACGCTGATGCGGTACAGTCAATGACATTCTCTCAGTTCTGTAACGAACTTATTCCGAAAGGGCAAAGAAAGTTTAGTAGGCAGTGATATGACATTTGGCTAACCTTTATTCGGGTATAGTCTCAATATAGGTAGCGTACAAGCCGCAATCATATAAACACAATGAGGAAGGCAGAAATTCAAAACTATAGAGAAGTTCTGAAAGTAGTGGTTTTATAGGTAACATTTCGGAGATAATGATATCGAAAACCTTGGCAGGTACATTCATAATAAACTAATTGAATGAACTTAAGTTACTCGTTAGTTCTAGAACTAACGAGTAACAAATGGTGAAGAATTGGGAGAAAGAGATGCCATCGGATCTCTTCTTATTTTAAAAACACCTGACTGATAAACGGGGTTCCTCTGTAGTTCGCAAGGCACGTTAAGCCGTTGCAATTGGTGCCGGCTGTCATGTAATGGCAGTTTTTAAGCCTGATAACTTCCCGCCACTGACTTAAAATTCTCTACCAAGCCGAACTTGGCCTCCGTGGTGGAACATAGCCTAACCTTCCTGCGATGCAGGAAGGGGCCCGTGTCCCAGTAGTGGGGACTTACATAAGTTTTGATATCAAATCTTTAACAATAGTGAGACAAAGAAAAGACCTCTGGCACGGTTAGCCAGAGGTCGCGGGGTCGAATCCCGGTATGGGTGGAATTTTAGCCTCTAAATAGGTTATACTATTTTTATTTTAATGCACTAACCCGTGCTAAGGACAATTTAAAAAAACCTATTTAGAGGCTAAAAATTCCACCCATGCCGGGATTCGAAACCGCGACCTCTGGCTAACCGTTACAGAGGTCTGTTCCTTGTCTCACTATTGTTGAAGATTTGATATCAACACTGGCACGGATAGCCAGAGGTCGCGGGTTGTAATCCCGACATGGGCTGGAATTTTTTGCCTCTAAATAGGTCTCTAAATAGGTTTTTAAAAAAAGGAAAAAGAAAAGGAAAAGTCACAGACTTAAGTTTCCGATTGTACAGACTGACATACGTAGACGTATTCTGAGTCAGAGTTCGACGGACAATAAGGAATGAATCATTTATGTCTCCTTTCTTAATAATCTATAAGTACCGATGTTCTAACACAATGAACATTCTTTTGTGGTCGCCATATTCAGCATGGAAAGCAGGCTCCTGTGTGTCAGTGCAATTACGCTCTATTTGAGACATCAAATCTAATCACACTATGTGAAAAAGTTTTCTTATATTCTAACTAATGGGTTGTCAAATCAGTCGGCTCAGCCGAGCCTCGGAAAAATCGAGGAAGAATCCGTTGTTTCCAACTAGTATCTTGATAGAAACTACACCAGTTTGCCCTATTTCCCTTAGAAAAGAAGTCTGTTAATTAATCAATTGTTAATAGCTTGTTACGTGAGGTTTCGTTTTCGTTTTCCAAGCGCTTCCGTGCTTCGCAAGGCATGCTAAGCCGTTGGTGCCCGCTGTCGTGTAATTGCAGTTGTAATCTACGTCAGAGGCCTTATGGGCGGCTTGATAACTTCCGACGGTAAGGCCCGCCACTGTCTTACAATCCTCCACCAACCCGGACTTGGCCCCCGTGGTGGAATATGGGCTAACCTTCTGCGATGCAGGTTGAGACCTGTGCCCCAGCAATGGGGCACAGGACAAACGAGGCAAATCCAATAACTCGTTTCGAATCAGTAAATTCACAAATAAACAACAGCGATCAGCTGGCCTCGGAACGACAGGTCGTTCGTTACGTCATTTGGAGCGCTTGCGGAGAGATGAGCGCGGGAGGCGAGTGTGCGCAGGACAGATGCTGTGCGCATCTGCCGCGGCGCACGCGCATCTACTCTGCGAGTAGTCTTGATACTTCCTTTCTGTATCGTTTGTGTAAATTACTTAATTGAGATCCTCGAAGCTTAATTGGACAGTATTATACTAGATTTACCGTCGAACTCGGAAAAAAATTCTGTCCTCTTGAGCACCGTCATTTCAATCCAGCGACTACCAGCTAGTGATTGGATTAGATCGTTAGTGTAAGTTGTATTTGACTAATAGAAAAGTTTGATGTAAAACTGTAACATTATGTCTTTACCATTACGTAAGTGACAAATTTATGTTAACAAACAATAATAATAAACTATACAATTTATTTTCAATGCACCAACCCGTGCTAAGGACAATTTTAAAAACCTATTTAGAGGTTAATATCCCACCTATGCCGGGATTCGAACCCGCGACCTCTGGCTCTGGCGCGGATAGCCAGAGGTCGCGGGTTCGAATCCCGGCATGGGTGGAATTTTTAGCCTCTAAATAGGTTTTTAAAATAATAAACTTACTCGATAAATTCGTTTGCATCGAGCAGATCATCCCTAAACATGTGATCCAAATAAAAGCCATCTCCTATACCAATACCAATCTACTACGAACGCCAATTTCCTCCAAGAACGATTCATTCTTTTCCAACAAGATTCTCTCCAATTCCCACTTCTGATTGTTCCACCTACACGGCTGCGGTCAGCTGCTCGCTAGCCTGCGCGTGCGCAGACTCCACTCGCTCTAGTGTGTGTGAAAGATCGCGTGGAGATACGCAAGCCTGTAGTAGTGTGCGTGGGAGCCGGTGATTCACCACGCGAATGGGGCGGTTCCGCTATGACTACGTCCGTGGGGATTCTTACTGGAATTAATATGGGCTTACTAGTTATGCTTTTTAAATATTATTACTTACTTGTAGTTTTCGTACCTACATTTTTGAGTATTTTTCTGGTTTGGAATTCTTGAGACCAGGATCCTGCTAAATGCTGCAGTAAATATCAATACTCTGTAGCAACCAATAAGATAAGAATATTCTTTATTGTACACCAGGAAAAACAAACAAAACATAATTACAAAGATACAGTACAATTGGCGGCCTTATTGCTTAGAGCAATAAATTGTTGTCAACCCTTGTATGTCCCCACTGCTGGGGCACGGGTCTCTTCCTGCATCGCAGGAAGGTTAGGCCATACTCCACCACGGGGGCCAAGTCCGGGTTGGTGGAGGATTGTAAGACAGTGGCGGGCCTTACTGTCAGAAGTTATCAAGCCGCTTATAAGGCCTCTGACATGGCTTAACGACTGCCATTATATGACAGCTGGCACCAACGGCTTAACGTGCCTTGCGAAGCAATGATGCGCTCGGAAAAATGCCACTAGCGGTAGTCACGGGACGCTCACCCATCCCGTACCTTACCGCGCCTGTTGTTGCTTAATCAAGTGATTGGTTCCAATCACTCGGTCCGCCTAGGCCACGAGCGCTTTGCAATAGAGCAATAAATGATTAATTTTAATGTAGGGGCTACAGTATCATGTATAATCGTAATTTTCTTTTCTGTCTTATCAGTTCTTTCCAGTCAACCTTTACATAGATTGTCAAGATATTGTGTATGTTAGGCAGGTACATAATGAATCTGTTTTTTGCTTTGCTGCTATAGCATCTCCAAAGACCTGACAATAAATTGAACGAACAGACGGACGGAATACAGACAAATTGATTTGGTCAAAAACTCTGACAGCCTTGCTTAAGTATTTTAAACTTTATATCTACTTAGCTGTCTTAATTCCATAAAATAAGACAAAAGTCATTCCAAGGGACTTTTTGCCACAGGCTATTTAAACTGCATTTGAAATGTGTTTCAAGGAATTTGATTTTTATAAATAATTGCAGATAAACTCTACCATGTACGGTCGAAGTAGAATTAGACTATAGAAGTAGTTATCCTTCTAAAATGTTGTACTACTTTAGTAAGTAGTCTAGTGATGAAGGTGCCACCAAAGCGATTAAACTTTATTAAAATGCCACAGAAAAAATAAAACGACTTAATTAGTTTGAAAGACTTTTAAGTAGATTTACAAATTTATAGCTTATGGAACAAAACGTCGTCGTCGTCGTCAGGCTATACTGTACACTGTGGGACATATCCCTCCCCTAAAGAGCGCCACGTTGTGCTATCATAGGGGGTAAGGCCCATAATCCCCACGGTATGCATGCGGGTTGGGGATACCAGTTCGGTAGAATTGTACTGCAGGGGGCGCTGCTACCCACTTCCCTGGTTAGTGTCCCTTAGTCGCCTTTTACGACACCCGCTATTCTTGGTGCTTGGTGCATAGCTTGGTGCTATTCTCTAGGCCGACACCACACAGCACACAGCAAAAATAAAACGACCTAATTAGTTTGAAAGACGTTTAAGTAGATTTATAAATTTATAGTTTATGGAACAAAACGTACAGAACTATTACTTTAATTAATCTTGCCACTTATTTAGGTAGGTCTCGTACTTACTGCGGATTTACAACTATGTGAAATTAAATTAAGCGGCCATATCTATCTTCAGTGACTAAGTAAAAGCGTCACTTGGGAACAGCCCGCGTGACATTGACCGTGGTGTCTTGAGAGTCTAATTATTCTCCGATCTCGTGCAGATGCTGTTTAAACTATCATCAGGTTGAGGTAAATGCCTCCTACGCCTTGTGTAATATCACGTAATGTGAGCAAGCTAATTAAGTACTGGCCCGTAAGTCGGTACGTCTGGTGCACACTTGGCAACAAGTCCGTCAGCGAGTCCCTTACGCTGTCCAACCCTTTCCTGGCAAATCCTTCTACTATGGAAGCTTTGGTCGAGTGGATCGGGAGGTGGAACCCCGCCATGTACTAATCCTTTGTTTTATAAGTTATGTGCATTTGTGAAATTATAGTAGCACTAGCTGGTGCCCGCGACTACGACTGCGGAGGATTAGTATTTCGAGTACTTAGCTTACTTAGCTTATGTTAGCGTGGCGTAGAAAAGAAGATAAGATAAGAATATTCTTTATTGTCCACCAGAGCACATATTATAAAACATGTAAAGATACAAAGTACAATTGGCGGCCTTATTGCAAAAAGCAATTTCTTCCAGACAACCTTACGACGGAAAGTTGCTGAAGGAAATAAGAGACGGGTAGTCGGTGCAAATATAAATATATTAATACACTACTTATATAAATAACAATATACCTACTCGTACATAAACAGTTACATACATAGTTATGATAAACTTACATAAATACGTTACAATAACAATCTACGCGATGAGGAAATAAATACAATATTGTGTTGGGACATATCCCTCCCCTAAAGAGCGCCACGTTGTGCTATCATAGGGGGTAATGCCCATAATCCCTACGCTGGGCATGCCGGTTGGGGATCGCAGTTCGGTGGAATTGTACTGCAGGGGGCGCTGCTGCCCACCCCCAGTTTGTGTCCCTTAGTCGCCTTTTACGACACCCGTGGGGAGAATTGGGTTGGTGCTATTCTCTAGGCCGACACCACACAGCACTTTGTCCTTTGTGGAAGTATACATGAAATTTTAGGAA
This sequence comes from Yponomeuta sedellus, assembly GCA_934045075.1. NCBI lineage: Eukaryota > Metazoa > Arthropoda > Insecta > Lepidoptera > Yponomeutidae > Yponomeuta > Yponomeuta sedellus. Next base: position 9,146,931 of record OW203744.1, on the reverse strand, counting down.
ATGGGCTTCCCCTGATTCTGCAGTATTTTTATTCTTACTTGTCTAATTTAGTAAACAAGATTCTAACCTCAAAATTGACATTTGATGCCAAAACTAGATATTTTCTCGAAAGTTGTTGAACTTTTTATGAAATTGGCAGCGTGTTAGCTAAAATTGTGTCACCCGTTACCTCATTTATGATAGTTTCAACTAAAAAGTCTACCTTACCGGTAGAATCTTGTTTACTAAAGTCATTTAATTTTAAGTAACTCTACTCAAAATTCAATGCTAAAATGGAGAGGGTGATAAATAGCCTGCACGTATCTTAGCCGATCCATGCATACCCTAGCAAAACGTAAATAAAAGGGAAAACAGCACTGCTTTAATGCAGCCAGGTATTTTTGGTTCTCTATTACAATTGCTTGCGTTGACTGTCCGTAAGTCACTTGTGCTCTGGTGTACAATAAAGTATATTCTTATCTTACCTTATCTTAAGCAGGTTCAGACAGAATACCAGCGTCACGGGCTTGACTCTAGTGACAGCTCGGGCCATATGCTGAATCTAGAACCTTTTCTGGTACCATGACACACAGCGCCTCTAGCATCTAAGTTATGAGACAACCATTACGGAAGAAATTACTTTTAGCAATAAGGCCGCCACTTGTACTGTACTGTTATTTCTTTTAAATCTTTTATGTAATTCCTGGTGAAGGTACACGCAATAATAGTAGATTATGCATTAAGGGAATAAAACCATGTATTACGTCATGGGCGGTATATCGAACCCTGAGCGGAGCGAAGGACTCCGAGTTAACTCCCGAGCGCAGCGAGGGAGTTAAATTTTAACTCCTGAGCGAAGCGAGGGAGTTATGTAGAGTCCTGAGTGAAGCCAGGGGTTCATACCGCCCGAGACTAAGACATGTTTTATTCCAGAGGTCAATACTCTACTTTTCACACCATCTGGGAGACAATAAAATTTTTCTTTTTTTTATTGGTGTTTCGCGCGGTCACACGACACAGTAGTTCAGAAAAAAAAGAAAAAAGGGGTGAGTTTCGAACAACAATTCGAATTTCGAATTGCAATGCGGGGCTTCTTCATAGTTTTCATGCGAATTTTGACATTCTAAATTCAAATCACTTTATTCCCTAGGGAAATTCTTCATTATTATTGCTCTCGAGAGACAAGGCTATGCTTTACGATGATATTTGACGGTACGTAATAAGGCATTGTCGAGCAGGAGGTGTGAAAAGAATATTCTATCTATCCGTCACTTTGCCACGGCTGTATGATGTTTTATCATTAGATAAGATAAAAGATAAAAAAACGTTTATTGCCATATAAAAAAGTACATCATATAGGTACAGACCCCCACACTAGGCTGTGCCTGTCCCGTGGGGGATGTCCATTTTATTGCTTTTTAAGATTTTGTGTGTGTTGTGGTATTTGAGTAAATGTTTTTCTATTTTATTCTATATTCTTTTTTTAATGCACTAACCCGACGTGCTAAGGACAATTTAAAAAACCTAGGTGGAATTTTTAGCCTCTAAATAGGTTTTTAAAATATTCTATTCTATTCAGATACTCAAAAGAATAACAAACAATCACACAAGGAAGAGAAAAAAGCTCTTGCTCTTTTGTACATCCTCCCAATTGATAGCCCATAGATCCTTGGAGCGCAGGCGACGGAGCGAAAGAACTTTTTGTTGATGGCACGCTCCCTTTCAATTAGGTAGGTACTTAATTATATATGTCACAGTCAAAACTCTTAAGCGGTCAAAACTAGTTTTGACTGCTAAAATCAGTCAAAAGTACTTGGACAAGCTAGTCCATTGAAATGATTAGACAGTTTTCGGATTACAAACTGTTTTTAATATAGGTAATTTTTACATGGATTTTCGAATTAGAATGGTGTCCCGACACAACCGTTCGCGCTTTAATTGTTGCGGTAGGTGGGGCGACATCGTGCACATTTGCCTTTGCTTCATCTCTGCTTCGCCCGCAGGAAAGTGTAGCGTTCACACGATTCTCGCGTGAACAGTACTTTTGTCCAAAGCTTATATTTGAAATACCAAATTGTAAAAACACCTAAAATGATGCATCGCTCAATCTGCGACGACAAAAATATAGGTGCGACGAAGCGCGTAGCGTAGCGGAGCGCGAAGGAGCGTGTTAGGTTGAACATGTAAAACCGAAAACCAACTCGACATTGTTGGATACATATTAGAATTTTATTTTATTTTTCTTCAGTCAAAACTAGTTTTGACTGATTTTAGCAGTCAAAACTTGTTTTGACCGTTTAAGAGTTTTGACTGTAACATTACACATTTCGTGTCTTTGAATTTGGTCGATAAATTTTAAGGAGTAATTTGAAAAACCTATTTAGAGGCTAAAAATTCCACCCATGCCGGGATTCGAACCCGCGACCTCTGGCTATCCGTGCCAGCGCTCTTCCAACTGAGCTAATGGGGCGACTCACCGGCATCAGTGAAATTTCGAACCTCTTTACAATATTCTCTGTATTACGTACAGGCAGCGACATCTGGCTGAAGTGATTTGCATCACTTGCATCCCCGAGTCATTTGAATCATGATTTAGAAAAATATGGCGTTAGTTTTGTAAAAAAAGGCCCCAAAATTGCTTCACTTAAGCATAGATAAACAATATCGGGACGAAAAGTTATAAAATTGGAAAACAAAATTATGGGTCGAGCGTATGGTTGCCTACTAACCATAAATACTAACCAGGATACTAGATAGTCTAGTTAAGGTAGTAGTCACATAAAATTACGTTTTTGTTATGTTTTTCTATGAGAACAATATACGCACAAGAATGTAAAGTCTATTAGCTTTTAGAATATACCTCGGGCTCTAGAGTAGGCTTCGGTTTTCGCTGAAAGCACACGAGTGTACCTAATACCTACTACTTCCTGCTCTGCATAAAACTTTTCTTCACTATTTTGAAAAGTTATGTAAAGTTCTAAATAAAAATACAAAATAAACCTTACCTTACCGAATATATCCGATTCTATCCGATAGTAGCCGAGGTATATTCTTAAAACTAACAGACTGTAAGTCTTCGTAACCATTCCTTTAAATAAATATTTTTCATTCATTTTCATTCATAATATTATTTCGTAAATTAATTATCTGACGGGCATTATGCAGTAACGATACCTACCTAAAGCCGTCGCTTTCTGTGGGTGCTATGGCACCCCAAGGAAGAACCTCATTACGGGCTGACAGGTAAAAGGTCATCAGCTACCTGCCGAACGGTGAAGCAAAAGGTATAAAACGAGAGCGGCCATCCGACCAACAAAAAACGAGGAGAAAAGAGCTCGCGACCAAAAAACCGACGCCAGATGCTGACAAAAGGCGTTTCGTACAGGCGAAAAGAAAAACGTTTGGGTTTGATAAGAAGAGTAAGTACAAGTAAATTGTTTGACGATTTATTCCTGTTTTTCACTGATAGATAGATAGATGAATCATTTATTTGCATTTTCACAACAACAGTAAGACCAACATTAAGTAGATTATTGATATGAACCCTTGTATGTCTCCACTGCTGGGGCACGGGTCTCTTTTTGCATCGCAGGAAGGTTAGGCCATACTCCACCACGGGGGCCAAGTCCGGGTTGGTGGAGGATTGTAAGACAGTGGCGGGCCTTACTGTCAGAAGTTATCGAGCCGCCCATAAGGCCTCTGACATGGCTTAACGACTGCCATTACATGACAGTCGGCACCAACGGCTTAACGTGCCTTGCGAAGCACGGAAGCGCTCGGAAAAATGCCACTAACGATAGTCACGGGACGGTTACCAATCGTAATCGGTTACCTGACCGCGCCTGTTGTTGCTTAATACAAGTGATTGATTCCATTCACTCGGTTCGACTAGGCCACGAGCGCTCTTAATTTTTTGACGGTATATTTTTGTTGTCCACTGATAGATAGATAGATAGATAGATAAATCATTAATTTGCATTTTTACACAGTAGCAAATGTAAATAACACATAGAAAACGCAATAAACAATTTACAAGAAAAAAAAACATTAACAATATTTATACAATTTTTATTTTTAATGCACTAACCCGTGCTAAGGACAAATTTTTAGCCTCTAAATAGGTTTTTAATATTTATACACACAGCAAGGCATTATCCGGTGTAAGTAGTGTGTGGCAAATGCAAAAGGGCTGTGACTCAGCATAAGCCGGAGAGTGATATCCCAACGCTGGTATTCCATCAATACCCTGCAGGCGGCGCGGCGTGCAGAGCCCGGAGAGGTACGAATGAATGAATTACGGAGGCTTTAAGAAAATCTAAATAAAAACTAAAAAAATGCAGGTAAAACATGTACGAGTAGATAGGTAAAGCTTTCTACCCCCTTAGTAATTTGTTTATCTACTGTAGTATAGTAACAACTATGAAACTTATGGTTTGTGTCACCTACGAAAAAAAGTGAAAAATATATTTTTATTGCCACCAAGTGTCAACTTTCGCCTCGCCATTACCGGAAGCTGACGGCACGAGCGCAGAGGCACAAAACCAATTGCATTGTATCGATCTGGCTAACTGTTAAGGTACAGTCAGCGATATATTGGGGAAGACTTTTATTATGTTCTCTACGCCGCTCGTTATAAGAGCTACAATGTATGCACTCGTATCGGCTTACGCAAGCTTACTGGGTAACTTTTTGCTCCGATCTTTTAGTTTGGTTGATGAGGAAAGTAAAAAGACTTTTGGGATCTTAATCAACCATGTCTTTGGTAGGATTGTAAACAAAAGAAGAAGTGTTTGAGCGGCCACTTAATGTATCTAAGTATTATAAATTAGAGTGACCTACCATTAAGGGCTGTATAAAAGTATAACTCAAGCTCCAGGAAAACCATTGTTATTTTATATTTATACATTATTATATACTAGCTTGGCTGTGTGGTGTCGGCCTAGAGAATAGCACCAACCCAAATTCTTCCCGCGGGTGTCGTAAACGGCGACTAAGCGATACAAACCGGGGAGTGGGCAGCAGCGCCCCCTGCAGTACAATTCCACCAAACTGCGATCCCCAACCCGCATGCCCAGCGTGGGAATTATGGGCACTACCCCCCAATGATGGCACAACCTTGCGCTTATTAGGGGAGGGCTATGTCCAGCAGTGGACTAATATAGCCTGAAGAAGAAGATATACTAGCTGTGCCCCGCGGTGTCACCCGTGGTTTACCTTTTTCCTATGGGAACTAGATATTTTCCCGAGGTAAAACGTAGCATTTGTGTTAATCCAGGGTGTCAGCTCCATACTCCAACTCCATACCAAATTTTATTAAAATCGCTCCAGCCGTTTACACGTGTAGAAGTAACAAACATACACACTCACAAACTTTCGCCTTCATAATATTAGTGTGATGTGATGTGATGATTTAACATGTATATTTGAGCAGAGGAAACGTTGAAGAAGGAAACCACATCTATCAAAAAGCCGAGAAACACAAGAAACCGCCAAAAAACACTAGGTGGCGCTGATGGTATTCTATATCGCAGTATGCTAAATGATCATCGAATTCTTAAATTTTGACAGGCCTTTACATATACTTTTGTATGGCAATGGTTCCTTCAGGGAACACCTTAATAGTAGCTTAACAGGTAGTAGTGTACGAGAAGCTACCAGTACTTAACACTGGTGTAAGTACTAGTAAGAAATGAAATGAAAAGGTTTTATTCGTAGTAGCGCAGAAACTGCGGCTTAATGAACGTTACAATTTAAACTAGGTGTTCATTTCATAATCTAGATCATTTTGGAGAGAAAATGGCCCAAAAAACTCCAAAAATAATCTTTTAAAGACTTTAAACATGGTTAATATAACAGAAAACTCATGGATTGTACCGGCTTTCATTCCAGACGTCATTGTCATCTAAATAACCCTTTAATGTTACAGTAGCCCTTTCGGCACGAAGTGTACTTAAACCATTTTTCAACCGCGTTTCAAGATAAAGATAAAAAAAATGGCATCAAAAAAATTCATTCATTTATTAAATTCATGCAAGCTTATCCTAAAATATCTAAGTCTCGGGCTTACCACGAACTCCTAAAAAACCGAGCCAGCAGAACAAACCGAACCTAGGTCACCAGCTGCCAATGGCCGTCAGGTCTGCAGCGGGGTGAAAGTAGGTAGGTACCTACAGACCAGCTGCTTTAGACTTTCACTTACACGGCGAGGGGTGAGCAGGGGCGATGAAATAAGGACAGGCCCGGTAATTCGTTGCGTAACGTCCAATGTGCACTTACGCACCTTTTGGAAAGATCGCTTGCGTACACCACTTGGTTTGCACCACAGAGAATAAATAATACAGAGAATATGTAAAGAGGTTCGAAATTTCGCTGATGCCGGTGAGTCGCCCATTAGCTCAGTTGGGAGAGCGCTGGTACGGTTAGCCAGAGGTCGCGGGTTCGAGTCCCGGCATGGGCGGAATTCTTCTTCTTCTTCTTCAGGCTATATTGGTCCACTGTTGGACACAGCCCTCCCCCAACGAGCGCCACAGCGCAAGGTTGTGCCATCATTGGGGAGTAGTGCCGATAATCCCCACGCTGGGCACGCGGGTTGGGGAATTGTTAGCCTCTGAATAGGTTTTTAAAATTGTACCACAGGTTATTGTGATATTGAAAAATATGCAAAAAAATGTTTTGATCCCATGCAAACGTCATTCGTTACGTATCTTCCCCTTCTTTTATCCCATGCTTCTTCTTCCTCTTCTGGCTATATTAGTCCACTGCTGGACATAGCCCTCCCCTAATGAGCGCCATAGCGCAAGGTTGTGCCATCATTGGGGGGTAATGCCCATAATCCCCACGCTGGGCGCGCGGGTTGGGGATCGCAGTTTGGTGGAATTGTACTGCAGTGAGCGCTGCTCCCCACTCCCCGGTTTATGTCCCTTAGTCGCCTTCTACGACACCCGCGGGAAGAATTTGGGTTGGTGCTATTCTCTAGGCCGACACCACACAGCAAATCCCTTGATTAAGGCGCTTTAAGTAAGAAAGGCCACTCACACGTACTACTGCCGCGATTTCAAGTCCACGCATTTTCACGTTGTTTACTCTGAAGGCGCTTAGGGTGCTAACTAGCGACAGAATGGAATTAAAATCGTAACATGTTTTACAATAAGTTTTTTTTTTCAATAAGTACCTAAACATCAAAAATCTTACTTAATATCTGTGATAAATAGTTAAAGAACATACAGCCTAGAATGTAGTATCAACATCATAGGACTTTAATTAATTTCCGCTAAAACGGCCATTTTTGGCGGAAAGTCTTAGGGGCGCCTTAATGAACCACTTAGTACCTACTCTATATAACAACCTATACATAACTCACGACAAATAACTTACGTAAATGAATTTGACTTCTTCTTTTTACTTTGACTTCGCAAAAAAACATTGAATATGCGGTGGGAATGCGAGGTAATTAAGCCCACTCTCTCTTAAAAAGCATGTGCCCTGGAGTTGGCCCAAAACTAAATACCTAAAAACAGTGGATCGATCCGCATCGGATACAATTAGGTAAGCATTATTATATAAAACTCTCCAAAACTGTACAATTGCATTTGAGATGACGTTTAAGGCGCTTAGGGGCGCTAACTAGCGCCACCAATGGAATAAAAATCATAACTTGTTTTATAGGTAATACGTTTTTATCTAAAAGTGAACCTGTGAAATCTTAATATCTGTGGTCAGAACATACTGCTGGGGCACGGGTCTCTTCCTGCATTGCAGGAAGGTTAGGCCATACTCCACCACGGGGGCCCAGTCTTGGTTGGTGGAGTATTGTAAGACAGTGGCGGGCCTTACTGTCAGAACTTATCAAGCTGCCCGCATAAGGCCTCTAACATGGCTTAACGACTGCCATTAGGTACATGGCAGCCGGCATCAACGGTTAGGTAATTAGTGCGATGGAAATCTGTTTATTTAGGCTTCACGCACTGATTGAATCAAGGATCCCGTAAATACAATATACAGACACGGGGCGATGCGATTGGCTGATCTCGCGCGGGGGGCGTGGCCTGCCTCTGCGCAGCATCCAATGGTGACTCATTCATCTGATCTGGCTTCTCGCAGGGGACAGATTTGAGATAGGGCGCGTTTCTTATGTAGAGACGGTAGCCTGGAGCATTGCGTCGTATACAGGATTATATAGATAGATAGAGAATACATTATCTATATTATAAAAATGAATTGCTGAATGTGTTGGTAAGTGCAAATCTCGAGAGCCGCTGAACCGATTTCGCTAATTCTTTTTTTAGTATATTCCTTGAAGGACGAGGATTGTTCTTACGGAGAGAAAATAAAAAAAAAATAAAGAATCGACCGTTAGGCAATACGAAGTTCGCTGGGTCAGCTAGTCTATAATACAAAAATCAATTGCTGAATGTGTGGGTAATCGCAAATCTCGAGAGCAGCTGAACCGATTTCGCTAATTCTTTTTTTTTTGGAATATTCCTTGACGTACGAGGATGGATCTTACGGAGAGAAAAATAAAAAAAATTTAAAGAATCGACTGTTAGGCGGTACGAAGTTCGCTGGGTCAGCTATAGTTATTATTAAATGTAAATCGTAAAGCGGGTTTTTAATGGAAAATAGGTCTTAAATTGTCATTAGGTAAGTATAACCAATATGACATGTTTCAGGAATTTTGCATATAAGAAATTCCTAACCTTATATTTCACATCAATTATTTTTTTCCTAGATGTTATCGCTCACAATCCTCCAAGTAAAGTACCAGCACAAATTTTTGCACAAGAAAATGGTACATTTATATCTATATATTTTAATGTACGGTGTACAGGTAGGTAAATACATAAGTTGCAGCTCCATCTATCAGTGAGAGACCCAAGGATGTTTGGAGGGACCTCATAGTCTGAGGGCGAGATAAATAGTCGCTTCTAGGAACGAGTCTTAGCGAAAGCACTTGCTTAAGAATCGATTTGTCTATCATAGACAGTACTTTGGCACTCTCTAAGTTGCGAAACCCGGACTTGTTCTTAGCATTGGCCTAAGAACATGCTTAGCTAAGCAAACGTCTATTTTAGTAACGCATTGATACTTAGCTTAGTTAGCCTGAAGTAATGCTTAGGGAAGCATGAGTACGGACTTGGGCTAAGCAACGACTATTTATGTCACCCTGAGGCTCTACAAAACAAATAAAAAACTAATATAATTCGGATACCCAATAACTTCCAGCCAACACAAACGTTGCGCTGATCCTAAAACTAGGATAGTTTAGTGATAAGGCTGCCGTCTGTACTCTTAGGTAAAGAAATATTTATTTATTTTGTTTTAAAGAAGACTAACAGCACAATATAACAGAACAACAGCAACATAGGAAACAGAAGGCCAATTACAAGTCTCCACTTATAAATACAGTATAGCAAGACAGTCGGCCGGCAGTGCTGTGTGGTTTCGGCCTAGAGAATAGCACCAACCGAATTCTTCCCGCGGGTATCGTAAAAGGCGATAAACGGGGTCTGGGCAGCAGCGCCCCCTGCAGTACAATTCCACCGAACTGCGATCCCTACCCCGTATGCCCAGCGTGGGGATTATGGGCATTACCCCCTATGATAGCTCAACGTGGCGCTCTTTAGGGGACGGCTATGTCCAGCAGTGGACTAGTATAGCCTGACGACGACGACGACGACGATGATAGCAAGACAATCAGATAAACATAATCATAAGCAACAGACTACAGATAACACAAAGATCGGACATACCATAGAATATTGTATGTACCTATTTATAGACAAATTTGTACAATTTTTCTTGTTTTAACATAATCTTGTACTTATGTATTCTACGCATATATAATAATCGCTGAAAAAATTCGCATTAAGTCTAGATTTCAGACTAACCACCGAGGAATTAAACAAGTCTATGTCAATGCTCTTCGCCAATTTATTAAAGCTATTACAGACTCTCCACAAAATATATGAATTTTGTCTATACCTTGTTGAGACAGAATACCGGATTATTTCGCCGTGACGTAAATTGCTAAGAACGAGGAGGAAGGATATCTGCGTAATCCTTTTTTATGTACAATAAAGTGTTCTCTATCTATTCAGGATATGGTAACCAGTTATTTTATGGTAACCAGGCAAGAACATCACAAACATGGAAATAGGGCGGCCCCAGTGGGGATCGAACCCACGACCTCAGGCATGGTAGGAGTCAATCGCGGAATATGTTACGTCAGGTTTAGGTTGGGCGAAAGTAACATTAAGTTAAGTATATTTAATACTATTGTAGCTTTATTAAAAGAGGCCTCTCGTATATTTATACCGGCGACAGTTTTGCTGCAGAGGCAGAGCTTCCCTGTAACATTTAATCAAAGTCTAACAACTAGCGACATCGTGTATGCAGTAGCGGAACTAAAAAAATATTGAAATGTTTTATCGAAATTCCCGTAATGCTATATTTAATTTCTTTCAGTTTTGGGAGATTTTTAACAAAGTACCTACGTTTGTAATAGTTTCCATCAATATTGTTTTGTAATGAATGGGTAGGTAGAATTATTAACTTAAAATCGAATACCTATACGTTGGTTTATTCTAACCAGGCCTTTTTATTAGTGGGTTTCCACAACTACCGTCTCCATCATCAGCGCAGGAAACCTATTAAGTGGTAAAAGCAGTTAAAGTATGCAATGCATCCCTTCTACTGTTGAAGTGATTGTGTTCCAAATTGCGTCACAATTGAATTCAATATGCTAGAAATATTAGTTTTTTTTTACCCATATTTAGATTTTTACTTACTAAGGGTATTATTTTTGAAAACACTACCTATTCCTTTAAATCCCATCTCATCAGGGGCGGTTAAATAAATCGTGGTTACGTCTTTGCCTTTACCACAGACTACTTAAACTATCTCTGATGAGCGTTTTAGTTGTTAGGTACTAAAAATGGGATCATCCCCGGATGCAGGGCTATGTGGAAGATTTAGTGGAGCACATTCTAAAACGAGAGGTTTTTTCGTAATTTCGTTGGTAATTTTATTCTGAATCAACAATGTCGTTGCCTTGGTTACACTTAGTACAATTGTCAATTTACAGATGACGATAGATGATTTAACTACAATGGTATGCAAAAGATGGTGCTGTCGTTAGACAAAATGAGATCGTTAATCATTACTTCTCAGTCACGAAATTATACTAATTATTATTACTTTGGTTGAAATTGCGAGTCCGCGGTGGGCACGCGTGGTGATTAAGCCCTCTCTTTTAGAGAAGGCCTTTCCCTGCAGTGGTAACCTTAGAGTACCTATATACTTACTAATACTCTAAGGTGGCAACAGGCTAAGCTAGACTAGGTGATATTTAATACAGCCTACATAAATTATTATAAAGACATAGGTTATGACTTATGTTCGCTCTGCAGCGCTCGTGGCCTAGTTGAACCGAGTGATTGGAATCAATCACTGAAGTTAAGCAACAACAGGTGCTGTCAGGTGCAGGATGGGTCACCGTCCTGTGACTACCGCTGTAGCAGGTTTCCGAGCGCTTCCCTGCATCGCAAGGCAAGCCGTTGGCGCCGGTCGTCATGGCAGTCGTCAAGCCTTGTCAGAAGCCTTATGGGCGGGCGGCTTGATAACTTCTGACAGTAAGGCCCGCCACTGCCTTACAATCCGCCACCAACCTGGACTTGGCCCCCGTGGTGGAGTATGGCCTAACCTTTCTGCGACGCAGGAAGAGACCCGTACCCCAGCGGTGGGGAAATACAAGGGTTGATATCGATCGACTTATGTTCTAATGATGTATTTGCATTATTCACAACCGTACCTATGGGATTATACCTAAAATATGGCGTAAATCATCTGTAATGTTATTCAACCTTAGTCTCTATAAATTAATCCACTTCTACGAGGTAATATTATTTTTAATGCACTAACCCGTGCTAAGGACAATTTTAAAACCTAACTGCAAAGTAGGTACTCGGGGCTGTAAGTGATGCAAATTACCTACTTCTGCCAGATGTCGCTGCCTGTACGTAATACAGAGAATATTGTAAAAAGCTTCGAAATTTCACTTATGCCGGTGAGTCGCCCATTAGCTCAGTTTGAAAGAGCGCTGGCACGGATAGCCAGAGGTCGCGGGTTCGAATCCCGGCATGGGTGGAATTTTTTGCCTCTAAATAGGTTTTTATCTACAAGGTATCCTCATCAAAAAAGTTAACAATTTAATTGTTAGTGCATAAATGCAAGGGACACTTGGCTAGAATGGAAGACGGCTGGTAGACCAGGGCAGTATCGGAGTGGTGGCCAAGGGAGGGAAGGAGGTTGCTAGGCAAACCACCAACACGATGGTCAGGCGACATCGTGAGAGTTGCGGGTCAGAGATGGATCAGGTTAGCACAGGACCGTGAGGAATGGCGCAATAAAAAGTAGGCCCAGCAGTGGGTTGATGTGGGGTGATTGATTATAGATATAGAAATGCAAGCTGAGGCGAGAACAGCCTAGGTACAGTACGATTAAAATCAGTTAACGATTCGCCCAACCTCGGTAATTGTCGTGAATCCCTCATCTCTCACATAGAGTTATCAGTTTACAGATATGACCTTTAATTATACTTATTACTTGTTGTCTTATTGAATACAATACAAGAACGATATGTGCAACAAAACCTCCTTTGTAGCTCAAAACTAACACAACCGAATCTTTAATTGATTTTAATCGTATTGTTTGTACCTACTAACGTCTTCTATGTAGGTACCTACCTGCCATGCATGACACCTACAACTTCACTGTTGCTTGCTACCTACTCAGCGTAGTACTAGGAAAAGGTTATTAAGGGGCTCCGTGCAGTAAAACTAGCGCCATCATACCTTGTAGACTTTTAGTCCGGATCTACTTATGTTGTTAAATCGGAAGAGTCCGACCAGGTTTCGCTCTTCCGATATAACAACACCCGTAAGTAGATCCGGACTAAAAGTCTACAATGTGTTGTGCTTAGGAAAGTTTTAGTTCAAAAAAGCAATCAGACCTTTTAAGAACAAAAAAAACATATCGTTTTGCCTTTTTTTTTTTTCACCCAGGAGAAACCCCAATTACGGGTACCACCGGCTCGGGGGAGCACAGTGGTTATGTCGGACTCCCCGCCCTGAAAAGGGCGGTATACCGACTAAAACTCCTGGGGTGTTCCTCCGCACCGCAAAGGACGGGGCCACGGGAACGCTTGTGCACACTTCCGCGACCCCGTCTGCGGGCGCCCTTTCGGGCACTCCTTCGGCGGCGCTTCTGCCCCGTCGGTGCTCGACGACGGGGCTAGAAAACGCCGCATCTCTTCGTTGGAGCGCATAGGGGCCAAGTGCGTATGATCTTGGCCCCCATACGCCCCAACGCGCCGCCCCCTCCATCCCATCGCAACCCGGTCGATGAGACGGGGAGGGCGGCGCACCTCCTCGTTGGGGCGCGTGGGGGCCCAAGCGTCCCGGTCCCCACACGCCCCACACGTGAGGCCCGTCACGTCGCCCACCAGCACTTCTCTGAAAGCAGAGAAGGCGGTGAGCGACCGCGCGGGCCCCCTCCGTGCCAGAAGGCACCCTCGGAACACGCAAGGGCGCCTTCCGGCCCGCCGTGATGGACGCGGAGAGTCCCCCGACCCTCCGCGTCCCGGCGGCCACTCTGGTCCGACTGGTACGAGGCGCGCGCGCTTCCGCGCAGCGGCGCCCCCCCCAGTCGGTCCTTCATTCGGTTGGTCGCCTGGGTCCCGCTCCACAAAGTGAAACAGGGCCCACGCGACCCCTCCCGCCAGATTTTTCGCCGCTGGCCAGCAAGATCCCATAAAGAGAAGTTACTGACCAGCGCCCAGGGTGCACCGGCCCTTGCCACTTACCCTTCCTACTGGTTCAAGATGAATCAGTAGGAACGGAAGCGGAAGGGCACACGGGAAGGTAATCTGGCATCGCACCCCATATCGTTTTGCCTTTTTTTTTTTTTTTTTCACCCAGGAGAAACCCCAATTACGGGTACCACCGGCTCGGGGGAGCACAGTGGTTATGTCGGACTCCCCGCCCTGAAAAGGGCGGTATACCGACTAAAACTCCTGGGGTGTTCCTCCGCACCGCAAAGGACGGGGCCACGGGAACGCTTGCGCACACTTCCGCGACCCCGTCTGCGGGCGCCCTTTCGGGCACTCCTTCGGCGGCGCTTCTGCCCCGTCGGTGCTCGACGATGAGGCTAGAAAACGCCGCATCTCTTCGTTGGAGCGCATAGGGGCCAAGTGCGTATGATCTTGGCCCCCATACGCCCCAACGCGCCGCCCCCTCCATCCTATCGCAAGCCGGTCGATGAGACAGGGAGAGCGGCGCACCTCCTCGTTGAGGCGCGTGGGGGCCCAAGCGTCCCGGTCCCCACACGCCCCACACGTGAGGCCCGTCACGTCGCCCACCAGCACTTCTCTGAAAGCAGAGAAGGCGGTGAGCGACCGCGCGGGCCCCCTCCGTGCCAGAAGGCACCCTCGGAACACGCAAGGGCGCCTTCCGGCCCGCCGTGATGGACGCGGAGGGTCCCCCGACCCTCCGCGTCCCGGCGGCCACTCTGGTCCGACTGGTACGAGGCGCGCGCGCTTCCGCGCAGCGGCGCCCCCCCCAGTCGGTCCTTCATTCGGTTGGTCGCCTGGGTCCCGCCCCACAAAGTGAAACAGGGCCCACGCGACCCCTCCCGCCAGATTTTTCGCCGCTGGCCAGCAAGATCCCATAAAGAGAAGTTACTGACCAGCGCCCAAGGTGCACCGGCCCTTGCCACTTACCCTTCCTACTGGTTCAAGATGAATCAGTAGGAACGGAAGCGGAAGGGCACACGGGAAGGTAATCTGGCATCGCACCCCATATATCGTTTTGCCTAACCTAACCTAACCTAACCTTTCAATCATGTTATTAGTGATTTTTAGGACCCGCAACCGAGAACCGAGGATAACCGGAGCTGGTACTAGATAGCATTTATGCCAAAGACTGCCGTTTACAGACTATCGTCATCGATCAAACAAAATCATGTCTCTCGCTTAGGTCGTTCTTCGCAAACACGCATTTTTTAACAAAAATGCTTTGAAATCCTAGGTTCATGGACCTCGTTTGATGTTTTAAAGTTCTTGGTTACCTGTATTGAGATTTATAATAGAGGTAACGTACCTACACCTTACCCAAAACGTTGTTTTCAATGATTCGATTTTAGTCCATTGGTACCGATAGTTAACACCGGTTAACCCCTAAAAATAGTTGAAATACTGTATCTATCTACGGTCGTTATAATTTACAAAATGTTTGGCACTTACATGTTCAGTATTCACAAAATAGTAAAATGCATTATCGAAGTGCTAAATGCCTAGATTTTTTGAATTTCATCGCGTTAGGTAGGTAAGTACCTACGTCAAGTACCTACGTATTGACATATAAAAGAGTATGAAAATGTTACTTCCTTGTACTCATGATAACAAACTTTCTGACGCTTAGCTTAGACGTTGGTCTACACTCCCTCCTACTCCAAAACATTTCACGAGAAGACGTTTGTTCAATAATAATGAATGCCCTATTTGTGGCTATTTTAGTCTTGGCGGTAACCGGAGCAGTTCTATCGAAACCTGGAACTAAAAAGCAAGTAGCAACTGAGCCTTATTCCAAAGGTCAAGATGATGGTCATAAGGATCAAACTGAGGCCCAATGTGTTGAAGAGGCACTGAAAAAATTTGTAAAATGCTCGCAACCAGATTCAGAGACGACAATAGACGAAGTTATCGACGATGGGCTCCTATACTCGTACACAAAAGAGTGTGTTAAAGAACTTGTAGCGGATTTACTTGTTTGCTTCAATATTAATTCTGACTTAATGGAACAACCCAAATAATCATCTGCGTTGCTTTGTGATGTATAATGACCGAAAACAACTTGAATTTGATTTCGTTTGGACGTATTTCGAGTTTTATTGAACGAGATGTCAACAAATAATTTAAAATTTACTCTTACACGAGAATCACAAACTCGTCATTACACTCACTAATTTTTGTATCGGTCGTCCCTAATACATATGTAGGTATGATGGATGACCAATGATTGAATATTTTATTGCACTCTCCCAGCGTTTTGTTCATTCAACTGCCTACCTACAACTGATGATATTTATTTACAATAAAATACCTACTACAAAATACTTGTTATCTTTACTTGTTTACTTAAATAACTATTAAAATGTGTTGCTTGAATGGTAAAGATGGAAGTTACACCTTTTAGTACCTATCTAAAAGAAAAAAAGGTTAGTAGCTACTTGTATGTAAAAAAACAAGAGCTTTATTTCGGCGTTTATTCGCGGCATTCGTAATTCCCCTTAAGCCGATTATTCTACCCATCAATACAAATTACTTTTATTACGAGACGAAAATCGAAATATACCTACATAAACATACAAATCTAAGTCCACACAAATTTTCCTTATTTACTCAAGCGAATTTGAAACAATATATAATACTTTTTTCGATAATAATATATCGAAGTTGTTGTTATAAAAAAGGAAAATATAAATAATAGATTAAATATAATATTATTAATAGCTACCTAATAATAATAAAACGAAAATATTGCGAATGTGAGTGGAAGGGCTGGTAAGGGGCGTCCCAGACGGACTTACATCGACCAAATAGGAGATGTATTAGCAAAGGGAAAGATAAAAAGTACCC
Organism: Yponomeuta sedellus; assembly: GCA_934045075.1. Classification (NCBI taxonomy): domain Eukaryota; kingdom Metazoa; phylum Arthropoda; class Insecta; order Lepidoptera; family Yponomeutidae; genus Yponomeuta; species Yponomeuta sedellus. Next base: position 9,130,259 of record OW203744.1, on the reverse strand, counting down.
GGAACCGGCGTACGTGCATGCAACGACTTATGAACGTTGATGAAGCGAAGGTGGTCTGTCAGGATCGTGGCAGATGGCGGTCCCGGTCTCTGCCTACCCCTCTGGGATGCAGGCGTGAGGTTATGTATGTATGTATGTAGGTATGTAATAATAAAACATTTTATTCAGACAACAAAGATCCACTTTAAAAATAGTAAGAGATATTTTTTTTATTAATAATGAGGACATTTACTTCATTAAATTATACACAAAAAATATTTGCATATTGGTGACAAGAAGTTCCCAGTGTTTGTCTTTTTCGTTGGCGCCCTCGAAAAGTTCGGATTGCAGTTTTAGGTTTCAATCTGACCGGACCTTTATAAAACACGTACCAACAGCCAGTATCGCTCTGGATCACCATAAAGCAACGATGCCCAGATGCACCTAATCAACGCCGTGTTAGCTCTTAAAAACGTCACGAGCAAGCTGCAAGCGAAACAGTTGCAAAAATGCACTGCAACTCTAGCTGATAGTGCCTTGCCAGTTTGATAAGTTCCTCAATGGGCCTTGTGTTATGATGACAATCGAAACAACCAACAATGTAATTTGTTCTGTGAATGGAATCGATTATAGTACTGCTACTCAATACTAGATGTCGCCCTCGATGCTCTTGTAAGGTTGTGATAAAGGTAGTAGGTAAAATAATAAATGTAGAAATAATAATTGAAACGACATGTTATCATTTGTTATATTATTTCATGTTTCAAAATAGCTTTTTCATGCCGGTATTCGGGTTGTCTGTAAGTGCCATGTGGTCTGTATTTTGTGTATAATAATGAGTTCCGCCGCTTCCGGTCACCCGGTCACCGTGGCATTCTATATATCCGATATAAGAATTTCTTTAGAATTTTATTTCAATTATCACCTAACATTCATTATTAAAATAACGTATCTTATTTATAAAATGCGTTAATAATTTAGATTTCTGCGTTAATAGTTTAGTTACGAACAACCACGAGAAATAATTTTCAATTTTTTCTTTCATTTTCTTCCCGCCCTTTATTATCCACAAACAAAATCCTCCATCCCTTTTTCGCAATGTCAAAAAGTGATGGCCAAAATTAAAACTTTACTTACACTTGAAACTTTCGTTGCTCCTTAGTTTGCTGTGTCTTCATTATGAGCATTTATTGTTGGACCCTTGGAGAATTAGCGCTTGCCAGGATTTCCAAGAAGGTTTACGCTAAAGTTCGCATCGCGAAGAATGAAGACGGATTATTTCACGATGATAAAGGTGACTTTAATTAACCAGTCCTAATATTAAATATATAAAGCTCAAACCTAACTTTACCCACCAAGCCACAGGTCTTCTCTCTGGGAAAGAGAGAGACTATGGGCTTATTAACGATCAGGGACCACCGTAGATTTGCGACGATTACAAACTAACACCGGGCACTCAGGTTTACTCACGGTGTTTTCCTTTCACGGTTTTTGTGGCCAAGTCATGACGCAGATGTAAAACTTAATGTGCTGTCATCTGTACCTGCCTTGCAACATTTTGGGTTATCCATGGAATCCAGGGAAGGGAAGAGGCCTTTTAGATGCCCGTTAACTAACATAAGCCAGCCTAGGTAGTACGACGATACTAGAGGCGCGTTTTGAATGTCAAAAGTCGCGACTTTTAGTACCTACCTACATAAATTGTCAAATTTTGATATTATAGCGCCACAAAGCACGTGATTCGTGCCATCGTATTACCCAGTTATTATATTTTTGTATTTACTCAGTAAGATAAATACAAAGATCTGACATAAACATACCAAAGTTTGTTAACTTATCTACTAGCAACACATATAAAAATAGACCACTTTTAATATTTAATTTATTCTGTAGGTTTCAAAAGATTTACAATGTTACATAATTATTTGTCTCCAGTTCTAGCAATAAATGCGAATGAAGACGGCACAATCACAGTGACGGAGGAGCTGTGCTACTATGTGAAGCTTTGTCGCAGTGGGGACGGTCTATGGTTGCCGTACACAAGCCTGCGCTTAGCCGAGCGATGCCGGCCCTTCTACGGACCTAGCGACCGAGTTCCTACACCTGTCAAAAAGCCTGCAGTTGTCAGAAAGGTAAATTTCTCAAGTGGTTTCTATTGATGTAAATCTAAATAAGCAGATACAAAACCACATGCCACTTGTCATATTATACCTTCATAAATATTATTTCTAATGTAGCGCTTTTTGCACAATGTGTGCTTTGCTTTAGCAGTACACCATGACATCTCCCCAAAATACAGGGATTCTCTTTTATTGAATAGGTTTTAGGAAATGTTATTACATCCTCAATCAATCATGTTATTCTAGAAACATATTAGATGCTCCATATATAAAAACGATGTTTAACCTTTGTCAGGGTAAAAGTTGGATAGGGACATACAATGGCCTAACTATGATACTAAAGGCGAAAATCTCGGGTCTAACTAGTTTTGAAGTTCCTAATATCTTTCCTGACACACATACATAATATTCTCGTAATGTCACAAACGTCAGGATTTCGACAGGTTTTGACTGCGTAATGAGGCCCGAGACCGCTGATTGAATATCTACTAATAAGAACTACCTCAGTACATTATCAAAAAGTGCTAAGTAACGCCACCAATGGATTAAATTTAATAACTTATTTTATAATTCGCTTTTTATTCTAAAAGTTAACATCATTAATCTTAATAACTGTGACAACTATTTTAAAAACCTACGGTCTAGAACCTAGGACCAATAAACTACACTTTTAACCGATGTCCGCTAAAAACGGCTGTTTGAGTCAAAACTGCTTGAAAGTCCTTGATTCACGTCCTACAGTAGGTGCTACATACATATGATTTCTGTCCATTAGTGGCGCTAGTTAGGACCACGTTGCGCCTTAAGGCGCTGCGAGTGCTAACAGCGCCACCAATGGACAAAATCATAACTTGTTTTATAATAATAATAATGAGGACCTCTGAGGCGCAGCGGTAGCGCATCTGTCTACCGTGCGAGAGGTCCCGGGTTCGATCCCCAGCTGGGGACAAAAAAAAACCGCAGGTCTTGGATGTTTACATGTTTATGATGTCGTTGTTTCTGGTACCCACGACAAAGGGTATCCTAGTGTGGGGACAAAAGCAACCAGTATGTAAAATGTAAATAAATATCCAAAGGTAAACATCAAAAATCTTAACCACTATAATATATCAAGGAATAAAAGTCATAACTTGACAAGTTATGATTTTTATTCCCTTGCTGGTGCTAGTAAGCACCACGAAGCACCTTTATCTCTGTAAATTACCGGTGTGCAATAAAGAGTTATCTATTTACCTGTGTAAAACCAATCCACTCAACATTTTCCAGAGGAAAATTCAAGAGGACCACACACTGCCACTCAGCGTAGCGAAACTTGTCAAGACAAAGACGCAAGACCTCAATACCACCTTCGACTTTCGCCAACTGCCAATGCGTCCGGGCAAATACGAGAACGCTTACAAGGAGTTTCTGCGCCGCGGCAAAGATATGATCTTTGACGAGTTCTTCTTTCTGCTAGAGAAAGACTTGGCGCGAAGTGAAGACCTTGACTACCTGATGCATGTTGACGCTAGTACGGAGGACAAATTTGAGACGGTGATAAAGAATATAATGACTGAGAAGGAGGTTAAGAATTACTTGAAGCAGTGTTGGCGGTTCAACTCTGTCAACAGGGAATCGGACCGGCAGAGCGTCACTGAGAGCTCGGACAACTCTGTGCGTAGTTTTTTTTTATATTTACAGTTAAATACAATAGACATCAGGGCCTTGATTATGAAACTTTGCACGTATCAATTCAATTCAATCTTTTATTGCCATAAATTACAGTAAGTTCAGATGTTGCTTGGGGTTAATATTGCACTGTGTAATATAATAACCGATACAGCGATACACCATAGCAAATACATACCTACTTAATTGTAGTTTCAAAAGTATTTTATACAGATTCCATGGAAAAAAAGGAAAATTCAATCAATTTTAAATCACAATCCATTTCATTACATAATACTAACGTTTTTCTTAATGTTTAACTTTGGTACCCACAATACAGCTCAACTTGAGTTAGACTAACTTTTTTTAAGTAAATTAGGGAATATTATTATTATTATTTGATACACTAGCAGCTTAGAGCTGATACGTGTATGTCTTATCACTGCACTTGATTGTTTTTGGTTTTTACACGATTATCCAGTCTATTTTTAAAACAGTTCACTGAGTCTGCACTAACAATAGAGTCAGGAAGTTTGTTCCACTCTCGCACGACACGGTTTGGGAGGAAATGCTTTCGAAGGTTACTTGCACACAGAGAGTTGCTTATTTTAAGGTGGTGGCCTCTTAGGTGTTTATTTTCGTTCATAATGTAGATGTTATGTAGGTCTTGCACGTCATAGTAACCTGTGAGGATTTTGTATGTTTCTATGAGGTCTCCACGTTGTCGTCTATCTTAAAATAGAATAGCGGGGTATCTTCTAGTAAGTACACAAACTAGTCTCCTTGTAGTACTAGGAGACTAGTACTTCTAGGCAGTACTTACCTAGGTACTAGGAGATCCCAGCCTTGTTTTGGTTGTCATACAAAATAAATATTATTTTGATTTTAACAGTAAAAGAAATAAATTATTTTGGATGGTTGTAGACTTTTCAATGAATATAATCATGCATGACACATGATTATAGAATTAGTTACCTACCAAGATTTTCTTCATTATGTTATCTGCGATCAAATGTCAACCATTGCTAAGTTCTATATTTATTGCTACTAATTTAACACTGGACCACGTTGTCTGTTAATTAAATGAAATAAATAAATTAGCAGATGTGTTGTAGTGTTTTTGAACTAAAACTTTCGTAAGCACAACACATTGTAGACTTTTAGTCCGGATCTACTTACGGGTGTTGTTATATCGGAAAAGTCCGACCAGGTTTCGCTCCGATTCGCAGAGCTCATGGTGAGCAGAGACGGAGCTCGCGTCGTCGGTTGCTCGTCTCACACTACGGGCAAGCGAGTCTACAATGTGTTGTAGTGTCATGGTTTTCCAGTGAAGAGTGCTATACATATCTGTAGGTGTCATTCTTCTAGCTCGAGTATGTTATGTCTCTTAAGACGGTTGGTCTTAGGAGAGTTACCAAGTTGTGTGACTTCTTTCATCTAGAACACGACATCACCAACTAAAGCCGCCATCACCGTCCACGCCAACTGGTGCCTGGTGTGCGGCAAGCGGGACAGGCTAGAGCAATGCCCGGAATGCCCCTCATCCTTCCACATTGAATGCCATCAAACCTGGATCACGACCATTATGCGTGAGTGTTTACATATTCTGTTCATTCTACAGCGTGTGTGATATGGATGTCTAGTCATGATATCTCCATGGATATCAATGCATGCAGTGCCCCAGGGCTCATGTTGTGATCTGGAACTTAATATTTAAGACCATTATAATGTACTACTTGACGCAAATAAATAAATGTTTAGGAAATGTTCTTTTCGTGTACCTAAATAATAAAATCTAGATTTAAATGGGGCTTTGTTTGTTACACTTTATTGCACAAAATATACAAAGTAAAGCACTTAAGTAACAGGGTTAACTTATATTATGAGCAAAGGCGGACTTATTTCTATAGAAATTTCTTCCAGCCAGCCATCATGTCTTCATCATCATGCCTTTGCATAGTATCAAAAATATATATTTAAAACGTATTTTATAAACAATACAGTATAATTCAAAGTTAGATTCCTAACAATAAATATCTTTTCGAATCTGTGGTTCGATATGATGATAGATAAAATTTTAGAACTAAAACTTTCGTAAGCACAACACATTGTAGACTTTTAGTCCGGATCTACTTACGGGTGTTGTTATATCGGAAGAGTCCGACCAGGTTTCGCTCCGATTCGCAGAGCTTAATCATGGTGAGCAGAGACGGAGCTCGCGTCGTCAGTTGCAACACCCGTAAGTAGATCCGAACTAAAAGTCTACGATAGATAAAATGTTTATTTGGTACCATTAAATAATATGCGTCGACCATAAAACTCTTGAACTATTTACTTGTTAAACTTTAACATCACTTTGTTATCCAACTCCTCCAAAACATTCTCACCGATTTTTATGAAATTTTTGTTTATATTTGGTAAGTCTGTGACTACCGTAGGAAATCATTTTCAGATACAGAAAAGCAAATCTTTTCAGTCACTATTCTCATAATATTTTAAAGTATGTAGCGCCGAAAAATCCGTAATCACGATCAGAAAGCCAATGTTAGTTCCTATGCGTCCATTGCTGGACATAGCCTTCCACACCACTACTTTGTGTCCTTTACCCTCCTCATCCAGCCACCACCGACAATCTGCTTCAAGTCGTCAGCCCAATTGCTATCCCATCAAGTACTTCAGTGCATTGATGTGACTGTGTCCACAATCCAGTCTTGTATGCCAAGGAATTCACATGCTAACCTCCTTCCAGACCGGAAGAACCTACCGAAACAGGTTGAGAAGCCAGTGACGACCATCACCAAGATCCTGTCCAGCACCCGCACGATCCGCTCTAAGCCCAAGGAGAAGGAGGTCCCGCAGCTGTGCCCCAGCTGCTCATGGGGTCCGGTGGTGGGGTACGGGGACGTGGTATGGCACAAACTGGCTAGCTGCCCCTGGTGGCCGGCCCGAGTGCTCAGCCCAGGAAGTCTGCCGTCCTGTCTGCTGACCAGGAAACATGGGGTCCATCAGTGGCCTGTGCAGTACTACGGTGAGTTTTTTTATGGAGTATATTGTGACTACAGGACCGTAAACCGCATAGTCAATAATTGTGTATAAGCCGAGCCGAAGTGAACCTTATTGCCATTCAAAAGGGGCACAGCGGCTCCCTAGGCAACGATGCTGCGGATGAGCTCGCCAGAAGAGGCTCCGAAACTACAGTAGAAGGACCCGAACCTCTACTCCCACTACCATACAACCAGTTTCGCAAATGGTTAAGGCTGCAAACAGAAGCACAGCATGCCGAACTATGGGAAACGGAAACGAAATGCAGGCAAGCCAGAGAGGTTCTACCGAAAATGTCAAAGCGCCTCACGCGCAGCCTGCTGCGCCTGAGGAAATGCAATCTGCGCATAGCTGTGGCACTTATGACGGGCCACTGCCCACTGAATAAACACTTCCACACCATGGGACTGACTGACAGCCCGTTGTGCCGAGGATGCCTCAAGGAAGATGAAACACCCGCCCACGTGACTATCCAGTGTGAAAGTGCAACGGACAGCCGTCATCGGAAAGCTGGGATCCCTTCGGGAGGCCAGCAGTAACATTGGTGCACTGCTGGCTTTCTGGAAAGAAATTGGATGGCTGGAGTGATCTCCCAGCCCTGCTACGTACAATGGCCCAACTATGAGGCTAAGTGCGGAAACCACAGGACAAACTACTAACTACTTGCCATTCAAAATTTATGTCTGATATTACATGGTAACTATAAAATCTTCTTTCGTAGCTTTTTTACTTGTAGTGACGAAAAAGGAAGCGGCGCCTCGCCTGTCCGCTTGAGCGCAATGTTTTAAAGTACCTACAAAGTTCAAACAGCTAATTCACGTGGACCAACATTTTTAACAAAATTAATGTTCTTCTTTAACATATAATCAGTGCTCCTTCAGTGAACTCATTTAAAAACAGACTAGATAAACATTTAACAAGTGCACGGAAGTGCACGCAATAATAATAATATTCGAATTTGGTCAAATACCTATTTTATTAAATTTACTCTTTTCGGAAACTCATAGAATCCGCTGAAGTGAGTCATTTATGTAACGTGGCGAGGAACCCGGCCGATACAGTATCTATATTAATTTTACTAGCTGTGCCCAGCGGTATTACCCGCGATTTATCGATCTTCCCATGCTAATAAGATATTTTCCCGCAGTAAAACGTAGCCTATGTGTTACAGGGTGCCATACCAAATTTCATTAAAATCGCTCCAGCCGTTTACACGTGAAGAAGTAACAAACATACACACTCACACTTTCGCCTTTATAATATACTAGCTTACATTACCCAGCGAACTTCGTACCGCCTAACAGTCGATTCTTTTTTTTTTGTTTATCTCCGACGACGATGGTTCTTAAACCATCGTCGTACTTCAAGGAATATTCTAAACAAGAATTAACGAAATCGGTTCAGCTGCTCTCGAGATTTGCGCGTACCAACACATTCAGCTATTCATTTTTAGGGTTCCGTACCTCAAAAGGAAAAAACGGAACCCTTATAGGATCACTTTGTTGTCCGTCTGTCCGTCCGTCCGTCTGTCAAGACCTTTTTTCTCAGGAACGCGTGGAGGTATGAAGCTGAAATTTATATCAATTACTCAGGTCTACTGTCCCTTGAAGCTGTGAAAAAATCAAACTTCTAAGCCAACGCAATCAAAAGATACAGCCGTTTATGCCGCAAATTTTCGACACTTGCAAGGGAATCAAAACCTACAGGGTGCTTCCCGTGAACTCAGAATCTTGAAATTTGGTACGAAGCAAGGTCTTATAGCATAGATAAAGGAAAAATTACGAAAACCATAAATTTTTAGTTACATCACATAATATATATTTTTTTAATAATTTTAAACTTACTACCCATTTCCTCATAAACGCGTAGAGGTATTAAATTGAAATTCATACCAAATACTCAGGTCTATAATACAGGTTTGTACGGAACCCTCGGTGCGCGAGTCTGACTCGCACTTGGCCGGTTTTATACTAAGAGAAGACTAGCTGCCCCAGCGAACTTCGTACCGCCTTATTTTTTTTTCTCTTTCTCTCTGTAAGAACCATTCTCGATTCCTCGTACTTCAAGGAATATTCTAAAAAAAGAATTAGCGAAATCGGTTCAGCTGCTCTCGAGATTTGCGCTTACCAACACATTCAGCGATTAATTTTTATATAATTGTATAATTTTCCAAGGAATTCCACGTGAGGAATTCCTTGATAAATTATTTTAATCACACTAATCAATTAAATGTTCAAAGTGGTTAGGATTCCGTTGTTGACAAGGAACCCTTATGGTGTCGCCATGTCTGTTTACCCGTCCGTCCGTCTGCCCGTACATCCGAAGTTTGCAGTGTCAACTAGTTTATCTATGAATTTTTATATATTCCGCAGGTGCTCTCAGCTACTCGTGGAGTGATGCGGCCCGGCTGTGTCTATTCCTGCCGAGCCACACAGCTGTGCTCGACGAGCGCCGAGCGGAGGACCTTCAACAAGCAGTCCTCGATGCCTGCGATGACTACATAAGGGTCTACCTCACTTAGTGGTATGATATCGAGGCAAGGATGTTTTACATGAATCGAGGTACAGTCTGTTAGCTTTTAGAATATACCTCGGGCTCTAGACTCCTAAGCCCTGACGTCCTAAAAATAGGACATCACGATAACTTTCTTAATTCACACCCAATGATTTAGTGGGAAGTCCGGAAAACTTACTGTTTCAGGTCCAATATTTTCCTCATCATTCTTTGGACAACAAGAAGAAAAAGTTCTTCAAAATATACATAGTTTTAGAAGACTTGAAGTCTACCTTCAGGGCTTAGGAGGCTAGAGTAAGCTTCGGTTTTCGCCGAAAGCACACGAGTGTAATACTGCTCTGTATAAAACTTGCTCTGTATAAAACTTTTCTTCACTATTTTGAAAAGTTATGTAGAGTTATATATAAGTCATATTAGATCCGATATTTCTATTACTCGAATATATGCGATTCTATCCGATAGTAGCAGAGGTATATTCTAATAGCTAACAGACTTCTTCTTCTTCAGGCTAATATTAGTCCACTGCTGGACATAGCCCTCCCCTAATGAGTGCCATAGCGCAAGGTTGTGCCATCTTTTTATATACTAAAGTTTATCAAAATCCACATAAATATCTTTCTGGGATTCTAGTTCCCAAGATGAACATCTTTTACTATGGCAGTATTGGAATACCTACTTAGGTTACAATTAAGTTATAATAATAAAATTTTATAATTGTATGGGAAATTGATAAATATTCTATTTGTAGTTTCGACTTTGTCCTCATAGTACGTATAAGTTGTTGGTATTGGGGACTGAAACACCCAAATCTTTGTCCTAAGAGGGTTGTGATAGAGCTTTATAGACTGATTGTAAGCATGACTAAACAAAAATCCTAAATCATGGTAAGAATCCAGTTTCTTTAAAATTTTACTTAGTAATTAAGTATTTCTATCTTATAGTGCACTTTATGACTATGAAGAAAATATCTTTTATGCCACACCTGGCAATAAAGTGGCTTTTTCCGCACGCTGCGCGTACGGAAAAAGCCGCTTTCTGGCCAAGTGTAGACATAAAAAGATGTTCACAACACGGGAGGTAATAAAGAAAGCTCTCGATCGCATATTTACGTCCCTCGCTTGCAGCTCGGGCCGCAAACTTCTGCGATCTCTGCCTTTCTTTGTATTACCACCCTAGTTGTGCTATTACGGATTGTTTTAGCAGTATCCTCCAAAACTCTCAATGGCGTAAATCGTAGCTTTAACTACCTAGTTTGACTGATCTCACCTTTATTTGTTTGTGTGCGTTCTTTTATTTTTTTTATTAGCATTTTATTGTAATTAAGTTTTTTTAGATAAAAACCAGTTTTTATACAACATTTTAAGTTTTGCCGATGCAAGTTTTATTTTTGTATTGACTGATCTCATTTCGATCTCAATTCTTTGTTTGGGCTGTTGTTTACTAAGTATATTTTTGTTATCTCGTTTTATTTTTTACCTAGTTAGTCTTATTTATAAAAACAATACTTTAAAACATTCCAAAAACGCTCACTAAAATAGTCGATGGTGTAGATTTTGCAAGAAAAAGACCTAACCGCCTTTAAGGGTGTTGTAAAAAATGGCATCATGTTTTTATTAGTAAGGACCGTTTTACTGCCGCACTCAGAGACGTCCAATAAATTTAATGTTTATTTAAATAAACATTAAATCTAATTTAATTTTAAACTTTCACTTATTATCAATGAAAAGGACAACAGCATACTTACCGGAGATTAACTTTAATTGACGTTTTTGAGTGCGGCGGTTAGTGTGGATTGTCCTTTAATTAATTGAACATTAATTACTAATTATTGACTAATCAATACTACTTTGTGTTATTATTTTACATAATACTTTTAAGTAATAAAATTGCAATTAAACAACTCAGTGCATTATGTACAGCTCATTTTATTTTAATACTTTTTTTCCTTTTCCTTTTCAAGAATTCAGAAAAGTGTCATTCTTTTATATTATCCGTTTACAATATCATACACAGGGAACGTGATAAAACAATACCAGTTTTGTACTTACATTAAATCAACAGATTAAAATTAAATAAAATTGGAAATCATTATACTTAAATAGAAAATAAATTACAAACTATGGTAGAATAATTCGTACTAAAACGCGTAGGGAATTCACTAAGTAATATTGTTAACTAAGAACAATGTACCATAGAAATACAAAAATGCATGGAATTATTTATAAAAATCGATTCCTATGGTGCTCCCACATCGCCGTTAGAAAATGTTTGTAAACATTTTCTAACATAAAAACATTTGCTAACAAATGTTGTCAATTGTTAAATTTTGTTAGGAACTGTTACATGTTATAAGTGCTCCTACACTAATAGAAAATGTTAACTAAAATTTTATAACATTTAAATCTGGTGTTGGCTCGCAGTTTGGTTAGCGTTCTGAGGGCGTCTACACGAAAATGGAAGAGGATTTGCTCATTCTAATAGCTTTCATTTTAAACCTTTATAAAAGGCTTACAAAAAAAGGTAACACATGTTTAATTTTATTCTAATTTGTTAACTTAACGTCACTAAACATTTGCTAACATGAAAACATTTTTTATACATTTTTTAACATTTGTGATTAAATGTTTGCTAACAAATGTTTACTAACGTTACTAAACATTTTCTAACGGCATTGTGGGAGCACCATAAAACACAATACTTTTTCGTGAGCAATAAAGTATGATTAAAATAGTATGTGTTACGCAGACTATTTATACTGTATTTGAGGTGTGTTTTAAGGAATCGAGATTTTATAAATAGCCGCCATACTTTATACATTTACAGGCATCCAAACACAAGTTACACATATAAACTATCTCACTTATGAAACGCTTAACAGAAAAATGTTTATATACTTACATAAATCTTACTAGAATAAAACATACATTTTAGATTAAATTTTTCAAAACTAAAGTTAAATAGTATCTCATGCTAAGCGCATACATAAGTGTTTACTTCAATGGGTTACATTTTATCTACAGTATATAAAGCACTTTATTAAAAAAATAAATTTTAAGGTTTGGTACACACAACACTACCAGAGGCATTTACTTGCAGCCTCTTATCGTTCCACTGCAGGGCACAGGCCTTCTCAAAGGGAGAGAGAGAAAGTATGGGCTTAATTTCCACGCGTGCCCACCGCCGATTGGCAATTTTAAGAGCTGAGGTGTTTAAACACCTCAGACACTCAAGTTTCCTCACGATGTTTTCCTTCACAGTAACGAGTGGTACTGCTACCATAACTTCACAAATGTACATAACTTAGATAACAAAGTCATTGGTACGTGCCCGTACTGGGAATTGAACGTGGGTCTCTCGTTTCAGAGTCCATTGCTCTACTCACTGGGCTACTAAGGCTTAATTGTGCCAAACAAATCCTAAAGTATCTCTAAAGTCTAGCTTTGCGGATATCATACTAATTGCTATCGAAAATGTCAGGATTTGCGACAAGTAATATAGAGGCATAGTCTGTTAGTTTTTGAATATACCTCGGGCTATGGAGTAGGCTTCGGTTTTCGCCGAAAGCACACACGAGTGTAATACTACTTACTGCTCTGTGTAAAACTTCTCCACTTTTTTGAAAAGTTATGCAAAATTAAGTGCCATATTAGTTGCGATATTTCTATTACACGAATATATCCGATAGTAGCCGAGGTATATTCTAAAAGTTAACACACTATAGATACTGGATAAGTGGATAACCAGTGTGTCCCAAACCCATATTACAATCACAGCACAGAGATCTAAGTTTTCACATAATAAAATATTGGCCTTTTTGCATCTACTTAATGAGATGATTTATGCAGCGTCCAGTGGTATCTTCACTCACACACTAGATGGGTGAAGGGACCACTCCGACGCTGTAGTGCCTGGGACATGGTTTTATAGATGGTTTTTAGGCTTGCCCAGCACCTACACCATCCTGACAGCTTAGTCGGACTTCACATTTTATAGTGATAGGGAAAGTGTCGCATCAAAGCGCTGAGGTAGTTGACAACCGCTTGAAATTGCAATCGGCATTGGGCGCGCGTGGTAATTAAGCCCACAATCTCGCTCTCTCTCCGAGATAAGGCCTGTGCCCTGCAGTGCGACGTTTATAGGCGAGATAAAAAAAATTATAGTACGTTAAAACAATGTCGGCCTCTATTTTTCACAGGAGAAAGATGCAATATTATAGCTCTGGGTATAATTTTTCATTGTAACATTATTACATATACGTAACATCACAGTCAATATCAAAGTACATGGTTTCAGCTAGCATTCGCTCCTCGAAATTCACAACTACTACTTTGTTTATATATTTTAAATTTACTAGGTCCTGCTTCATGGAACTACAATATAATGTACTCGGCAATTTCATTTAACCAACAGACTAACGTAGCAAGACATCGAATTGTCAAAATCGATATGATTAGGTATATTAAAATAAATTTCTGTTCGTTAGTCTCGCTAATACTCGAGCCTGCCCTTCTATACATAACATTCCATTCTATCGAGTTAAGCATTTAGACGACTCCAAAGTGTGAAAATAAGTATGTATGCATTTGACAGCTGGAGTAGGTTAAAAAAAGTAACAATCAACGTCACTCAACATAGTGGATGCTTACATAATAGAACCCCTGGACTGATTTGTCATTTTTTCATACTTGTGGAAGTCCAGGGAACGTAATGTTGAGCACAAGATATTGTATGAAATCAGGCGTTACTTTCCGGAAATTCTATTGTGAGCCTGAGGATGCCTCGTGTTAGAGGCGAAACGCGTCGCGCATTTTTTCACACAAGTATTGGTGTCGATGGTGGTGTGTTCGTGTCTTGCTTCTGCTTGAAAAAGTGGGAGGGAGGGCGGTGCATTATCTAACCGGATGGTGCTCGTGGGATTTTTGGCGGAATTTAGCAAAGTATTTGAAACATTTTAATGCTGTTGAGAACAAGGCTTATGTAGGAATTATACGTAGTTCACGAGGTCATCTAGTAAATAATAAACTGCAGTTTCATGAAACGCGGCCCAGTTACAAATTTATCGCCGTTAGATCGGTAAGCTATAACAAGATAAACAACAATACATATATATTACATGGTTTCATTGTTTCAATGTATTGACAATGCCATATCACCTTGAGGATTTACATCAGACATTTCACACATTGTTTGGTGGAGAGAAACATTCCCAGTATGTTATCGCATGACAACAACTCTACTTGGAATCGGCATGACGAAACATTTTTAAATCCACTTCTATAATGTGGTGGCACATTAGATAGATAGAGAACACTTTATTGCTCAACGAGAAAAAAGGATACAACCATGAATAATGTCATACAATGTCATACAACCAATATAAGTAATGTCATACAATTGGCGGTCTTAACGCTAAGAGCGATGTCTTCCAGACAATCTTAATTATTTACGAAAAAACATATATTTCCGTAATATAATAAAGTTTATTACTGTTTATTATTTGATACTGTCGTCACGCCTATTTATGAAGTCTCGTCATGAGAGAACATCTCTGGTCAATTCAAGCTCACACCCTTACAATGCTGAGTCATCTGCCTTCCGTAGCAACTTTGAAACCACAAGTTGTATGATCGTGCTGTTTCTACATTGTACATTAACCAAAATAAAATGCATTAATCAACTAATGTATTTTATTTTCTCATCTACCTTTCTTTGTTGTGATGTAAGAAGTTTCTTTTTAGTACCTATATAAATTTAATACGGTTACCTTAAAAATGTGTAATTTTACATAGAACTTAATTTTGGCATCTCTTATTTTAATACAAACCAAATAATGCTCTAAGTCTAAGGCACTTATCATTAGATAATTTTCAAATATTACAAAAACATTTTATTCGGCGTAATCTCAATAAAAAAAGAACAGTATAAAAACTAAATTGCCCAATTCTGTTACTTATAAAAATGCTGCTCTGTTCAGTTTACAATAAACATACATAAATAACATTTAACTTAACACAAAGTGGAAACAGAAACAGTAATTTACAAATTTAAATAGAATTTTCTGTCTCGGTATTAGAGCTTGGCAAGAAATGTAGAAACCTGAAACTTTACTAATTGTTTCATAATAAAGTTCAGATCTACTTATTTACTTAACTTCTCCTATAAGATCTAGCAAGAAAAAAACGCGATTCCTTAAAACACTCGAAAAACGCTGATTAAGGCGCTCGCGGTGCTAAGAAGCGCTTATAATATGTTTTTTTTTCTAAAAGTGATCATGATAAACCCTTTATAACCTCTTCTTGCTCACCACCTACCTTTATTAGGTCTATTTGTGTAACGATTCGACATAACCTTTGTCTTAGACATATTCATCCTTAGACCCATTCCGATGATTTGATTTTTTTCCGTCAGCGGCGCCGGTTAGCACCGAGTAGTGCTTTGCTAAGCAGTGGTAGAGATTTTACAAGCAAAAAACGCAACCACAGATTAAATAAACTGACTCTGAGGAGTGCTTTAAAGCAAGCTGGTGTTTTTGTAAATAACACCCAGATTTTTATTATTTATAACATAAGTCATGTAACAAAAAAAAATAACAAAGACAAAAAGTCTGACAATAATTTTACTCTGTGATTTGTAACACATCTTGTCAAATAACCGCCATTTTGTATTTTTCGAATTTTCGAAAATTACGGATCACGACAAACTAACAAAGAATCCTGCTTAGATTTTTTTACGAATGATTTCATCATATCATTTCTGTACCACAACTAGACACATACTTACAAATTATTAGAGCTAGCTACGGTACTACAACAATGTACATAAAAACATTATTACACAATCATTTGTCACTTTACTTTATAAATATTAACATTGCCCTCATCTCTAAGCCCGATAAAATAACACTCTCTACACCTTTATTTAACATAACAGATATTTCAAGTAAAATACGATATTTTTGCACCACCAACCCGGACTTGGCCCCCGTGGTGGAGTGTGGCCTAACCTGCCTGCGATGCAGGAAGAGACCCGTGCCCCCGCAGTGGGGACATACAAGAGTTGCCATCGCATAGCCAAAATGGTCATTTCATACATTTAGGGGCATTAAAACATTTTTTAAATACCAGTTCAATGAGTGGGTGTCCTGTGATTTTCGCACTTAGCCGCATATTCGGGCTGTCGCAAGTAGCAGAGCTGTGAGATCATTCAGGCCAGTTTTCTTTCACTAATATTGAGTGTTGAAACTAATGTTTCGTTGTGTCGTTAATGTGAATCCGGCATACATAGCAATGCACTGTCAACCCTTGTATGTCCCCACTGCTGGGGCACAGGCCTCTTCCTGCATCGCAGGAAGGTTAGGCCATACTCCACCACGGGGGCCAAGTCCGGGTTGGTGGAGGATTGTAAGACAGTGGCGGGCCTTACTGTCAGAAGTTATCAAGCCATAAGGCCTCTGACATGGCTTAACGACTGCCATTATATGACAGCCGGCACCAACGGCTTAACGTGCTTTGCGAAGCACGGAAGCGCTCGGATAAATGCCACTAGCGGTAGTCACGGGACGCTCACCCAACCTGTACCTGACCGCGCCTGTTATTGCTTAACCAAGTGATTGATTCCAATTACTCGGTTCGCCTAGGCCCGAACGATTCTGGGATACATAAAAATATAATACCGGCATACATAAAAATCGATATTCCAACCTACCTTTCACATTGCCATCAATTACTCTTAATGCTAGGCATCAATCGCGTTGAAAACCGCAAGAGGAGAGTAGCGCCGCTCATTACATTCTATCGGGCTTGGCGACTCGCACTGGGTCTATTCCCCCGGTCCTATGACTAGAGCACTCACAGCGAAGAATAGGAACACTAAACCACCAATTATTGTCACTGAAACAAAAGAAAATGCACGAGTCAGTAACGCGTTTGAGTCTCTACCTGCGTTCAATCAATTCATAAATTTTATTCATTATAAAAACAATGCTGTGTGGTGTCGGCCTAGAGAATAGCACCAACCCAAATTCTTCCCGCGGGTGACGTAAAAGGCGACTAAGGGACACAAACCGGGGGGTGGGCAGCAGCGCCCCCAGCAGTACAATTCCATCAAACTGCGATCTCCAACCCGCATGCCCAGCGTGGGGATTATGGGCATTACCCCCCAATGATGGCACAACCTTGCGCTCATTAAGGGAGGGCTATGTCCAGCAGTGGACTAATATAGCCGGAAGAAGAAGATAAAACAATAGGGAGCGACGATAGACCAGCGGGAACAATGAATGAATGAAAAAATTCTTTATTGCACTAAAACAAATTTGGATCAAGCTCGCCTTAGATAGTATTTTCTTCCAGCTAACCCACGATAATGCGGACAGTGGAAGGGGTAGTGCCAGGAAATAATATAATATAGGAGTGATTTATTACATAGGCCTAGGTTAACTAAATATTACAATATAATTTAAATACACATACGTATATAAAATTGCACGAAAAATATAAAATGATACTCAAATACATATTTACTGCAATCTACATACCTATATACTAATAATCAATATTACTTACATACAATACTATAATAATATAATACTAAGATACTGGATAACTCTATTGAAGCCCAAAGTAATGGTCATGAACCTTCTCTCTAAATACGTCTACAGAAGGAGACTGGCGAATGTTCAACAATGGACACTGAAGCGAGACGGTTAGTGATATTGCTACATAACTTATAAAACAAAGTCATTGGTACACGCCCGCACGGGGGGGTCAAACCTGGGTCTCTCGCTTGCGAATCCATTGTTCTACCCACTGAGCCCTGTCTTCACCCAGCTTCTCGTACACTAACGAGATCTGATAATTTACCCTTAAGAGCTGTGAAATGTTTTTTCCTGTATGTACTTTGGACCACTGTCAGCTGTTAACAGTAGATTAACGCCTTGTTAGTGTACCAGAAACCGGGTGTTAGTATACGAGAAACCGGGAGTTACAGTTACGTGCGTGCCTGAGTCACATTTTGTGGCACCAATCAAAGAGGCAGTTTTATCTTCATATTTATCAGGCGGATTAACTCAAGTCGCTGTAATCTCGACAAATCAGTGCAGGAGTATCATCCGAAGATTGTAGCTGTCACAAAGAAGATAGGTGTGTTAGGTAATGACAAAAGACTTATCAGTCTAAATCACACAGAACAATCTCAGGACTGATCGCAGATACTTAGAGAACACAACCAGAAGAAATAATTATCTATTTCTTATATCTCGGTAACGGTATTCAATTGACGGTCTTCACGCTTAGAGCGTCTCTCCCAGACCACCTTTGGATGGAGAGGATTGCAGGGAGAATATAGTTGGTAGTTGAAGGAACATAAATAAGAGAATCGAAAATATATTTGTAAGCATATGTACTGCTTTAGAAACCTGAGGTAGTTGTGTAAAAACCGGTTCTAAGATGTATTTTATAACGGTGTTTAAAACTAATGCCATACCTGGCCCTAGCGACCCCCCACGCGTCTGTAAAGTAAGTAAACTCAATTAGTCCCCACAAATATGTGCTGCGCCAGCATCCAGCCCCCCTCGACCGTCAGGCCCGTGCACTGACAGGTCTTGACCTAAGAACCCCCCCCCCCCCCCGTGTGTATGTTAATCTGTGTAAGTAGTAGTAGGTAGATGCACCAGTCTCCACAGAGATGCGTTACGCCAGCATCCGGCCGCCAACGACTGCTAGGCAAAGTGCACAGGTGGTGCCCTAGCGACCCCCCATACCCTATCTAGATTGCGACGCAAGAAGTCTCACCACCCGCCAGGCCCGTGCACAGTATATGTTTTTAAAACACATAAAATGCCAAACCTGATCCCCCCCCCCCGTGTAAAAGTTAGTCTGTGTAAATAAGTAGTAGTAGGTAGACTCACCAGTCCGTACAGAGATGCGTTGCGCCAGCATCCGACCGCCCACGACTGCCAGGCCCGTGCAAAGCGCGTGTCCTAACGACCCGCCGACGACCACTCCGACGGGATCCTCTCTGCAGAGAGAGGTTATTTAGTTGGGTTATCAAGTTGGACAAACGAAGTCAAAACCATGGATAATTTATTTTTCATTACACTATTTTTATTTTTAATGCACTAACCCGCTCAATTGGTAGAGCGCTGGTACGGATAGCCAGAGGTTGCGGGTTCGAATCCCGGCATGGGTGAAATTTTTAGCCTCTAAATAGGTTTTTAAATTTATTTTTCTTCAAAATTTTATGATTTCCCTTGAGATAAATAATTACTAAGCCCTCGTGGCCTAGTGGAACCGAGTGATTGGAATCTAACACTAAGGATAAGCAATAACAGGCACGGCTAGGTACTGGATGGGGGACCATCCCGTGACTACCGCTAGTGGCATTTTTTTCCGAGCGTTCCGTGCCGCGTACATAACAATAATTTACTCATAATTTGACTTGTTTGCTTTAGTCTGCCAACCCTGTGTGTCGAAGTTTTATAGTATCGAACTCGAATTTTCCTAAACAAGACCTCCAATTTCTTGCAGTATCTCTATGGGATCCACATAGACATTTTTTGACATTTTGCGAGGTTACTATGAGAAAGAGGCGGCGCTACAATGTCACTAAAGGGATTCTGCGTTGGTATAGTCGAAAGAGAAAGAGGGAACCTGCGGCGCTTGAACGTCACTAGAGAGAGAGAGAAAGGACTAACCACGTGGTAAGCGCCACGGTGGCTAGCTCAAGGAAGTTGAGCTTCTTTCTACCGCTGCTGAGCTTAATCCGCCGGCTCTCCTGGGCGTGCCCTGAGTCCACCATATCCAGTCGTCTTCTATATGGAGTTAGCTCAGAAGCCCAAGTCAGAGCTCCGTTCAGGCCGAGGCCGAATCTTTAAGTCTCCCACGAAAGCTAACGCATCCTATAGATTTTTTGCGAGGTTTCTTTGAGCTCTCTCAAAAAATCTATAAGATCTCCTAGAATGACGCTAAAGAGAGAGAAAGTCGGACTAACCTCGTGGCGAGCACAACGGTTGCCAGCTGCGATCGGTCGCCCCACTCCGCGAGGAAGGTGAGCGTGGCCGCCTGCAGCAGCACCTTTATGACGGCGTTGCGCTTGCGCCGCCGGGTCTCCTGCGCCTGCCCCGACTCCAGCATGTCCAGGGTTTCTTCCTTCTCCTCCTGAAATTGCGTACGGGCAAGGGTTTCAGTTTGCAGGCCTCCACCAATCCGGACATGGCCCCTATAACCCCCCCCCCCCCCATGGGGGAGGGCCTACCACCTCGGGGAAGAGACCCGTGCCCCTCGGTGGGGACATAAGTGGCTGAGGATGATGATGGTTTCAGTGTTGGAATGTCTAAGGTCTGACTCTTGAACCCCGATTAACTTTACATGATTTCTTGTCGGAAGAGTCAACCAGGCGCTCGCCCGCAGTCCGAGACTAGCCGCCGACGGCGCGAGCTCCATCTCTACTCACCATGACTAAGCTCTGCGAATCAGAGCAAAACCAGGGCCTCCATTCTGTTAGTGCATTATACCTAGTACGAGGGGAGGTCCAAAAGTTCGTGGAATGGAGGGGAAGGAGTGGGGATAGGGGCGCTCGCTTAGTGTCATACGGTTAAGGGACTCATAATTAGTATATAAATTAACTTTCAGCCCTATCGGGTCATTCGTTTAAGAACACTCGCCTGCTTAACAAGTCAATCCGAAAGAAAACTGAAACAATGGAGAAAATTGAACACCGCGCTGTCATAAAGTTCCTTACGAAGCAAGTAAAGGACGCTCAAACCATTTTGAATGAAATGGGAACCGTTTATGGAGAGCAGTGCCCCAGTAAATCCATGATTTACAAGTGGCATGGTCTGTTTAAACATGGTCGGGAGTCGATTGAAGACGACCCCCGCTCAGGAAGGCCAGTTGAGGCCACCACATCAGACATCGTCGAAAAAGTGGAAAAAATTGTACTCGAAGACAGTCGTTTGAAGAAAAAACAGTTATCTGCATTAGTTGGAGTATCAGATACCACCATTTTGCGAATCCTACATGATCACCTGGGTATGACAAAAGTCAGTGCAAGATGGGTACCGAGAATGCTCACGCCGCTTCAGAAACAGCAGCGCGTCGATGCGTCGAAACAGTTTTTGGAGTTGTGTGGAGACGAACCTGCACAGATTTTGGAGCGGATTGTTACTGGAGATGAAACATGGGTTCATCACTTAGAACCTGAGTTCAAACAAGAGTCTATGCAATGGCATAAAAAGGGGACACCACCGCCGAAGAAATTCAAAGTGTCGGAGTCGGCTGGAAAGTTGATGGCAACTGTTTTTTGGGATTGTGAGGGGATACTACTCATTGATTACAAAGAAAAGGGAAGAACCATAACCGGAGAATACTACGCATCAATATTAGAACATTTGAAGGAGGCCATCAAGGAAATTTGACCAAGGGTGTGTTGCTCTTGCAAGACAACGCGCCGGTTCACAAGAGCAGAGTTGCAATGGCTGCTCTGCACACGCATGGCTTCGAATCACTAGTCCACCCACCCTACAGTCCAGACCTGGCTCCAAGTGTTTTTTATTTGTTCCCAAATTTAAAAAAGGACTTAAGGGGAAGGAAATTTTCCGACGATAATGAGGTAAAGGAGGCAATTTTGGGTCATTTTGAGGCAAAAGACAAAAAATATTTTTATGATGGTTTAGAAAAATTAATTAATAGATCTAATAAATGTATTATGCTTAAGGGTGATTATATTGAAAAGGAAAAATAGATTTATTGTTTTATTTTATTTATAACCCCTTCATTCCACGAACTTTTGGACCTCCCCTCGTACCATGACAGATACGTGCTCGGGTCACGTGGGGTGGTTTTTTCATACCATTGACGCCTAGAAGGTTCGATGTATGTGCGTATACATAGACTTGAACGATATCAACCCTTTTATGTCCCCACACGGGCACGGGTCTCTTCGTGCATCGCAGGAAGGTTAGGCCATACATAGACTTGAAGCAGCAAAGAAATTAAATCGCGGCAATCATGCAGTCCTCATTATGCCACAATGCATTAGCAGAATCTAGCCCCAGAGTGCTTAGTGCGAGTTTTTTAACTACTCGATCGCGTTAACGTAAACTCATATTTCTATGGCATCGAGGAAGCGCCACCTAGCGACAAGTATGGAAATTAAAATTGCTGAGTGCGAGTTGTAATGGTTTGCGTTGAGAAGTGAACACGTTTACCAGCCAAAACACGAATAAACGCGAGTGCGAGTTGTACTGTGACAGCGTTGTGCCAGTTCGAACGGTTAACTTACTCATACTCACTACTCAATGCTCGATTAACGCGGTAGTAAAGTTATTCGATTGGATCTGTCAAACTCGCACTAAGCACTCTGGTCTGACTTTTACGATGAAAATCAAGAAAGTTAATCTGGGTTCAAATGAATAATGTGTAGTGTTTTGGAAAGTTTTAGTTTAATATAGCTGACTGAGACTGTGAGGGCCGGTTTCTGAAATGAGAATTTCACTAAGTACATACTTCAGTAGCGCTCTGTAACGCTCTCTGCTGACTTTGGATAAGTATTTACTTAACTGTTAACTGTAGTTAAGTAAATACTTAGCCAAACTCTCAATTCAGAAATTGGCCCTGAATGTTGCCGAGCCGAGACTCTGAAAGAAGATATACTACAAAATCTATTAATAGTGTCTATTTAATTACCGTACCTACATTCGTTAAGATCATGTACTTCTACTTTATTCATTTAGATACATTCCGAAACAACAAGTTTAAGATATGTACTACAGAGATACGTCAGAGAGTAAATAAGCTAATTTCTCGGTTGGACTGAGCCGGCACTTTTGCGTTTGGTTGTGCTAACGCAAGTGTCAATGTATGTCATGTCAAGTGCAAGGTGAAATATTGTGAAAAACAAACGATATTGGTCCAACCGATTTTCATTTAACTTTTGACGAAACGATTTAGTGACGTTCTATGAAGTTACTGATTACAATGAGCCGATTTCAGCACAAATTCACAAACCACTTCATAGATGGCGCTTATAGGCGTGCTGCTGTGTGGTGTCGGCCTAGAGAATAGCACCAACCCAAATTCTTCCCATGGGTGACGTAAAAGGCGACTAAGGGACACAAACTGGGGGGTGGGCAGCAGCGCCCCCTGCAGTACAATTCGACCAATTTGCGATCCCCAACCGCATGCCCAGCGTGGGGATTATGGGCATTACCCCCCAATGATGGCACAACCTTGTGATATGGCGCTCACTACGGGAGGGCTATGTCCAGCAGCAGACTAATATAGCCTGAAGAAGAAGAAGATAGGCGTGCACATACAAGAACAGGGAAACGTATGTCAAATTTTGCTCAGCGCAAAAGACCTGCGCAGACGAGGGACTATCCCCCGGGTACTTTTTGTCCGTCGATATAGATCTCTTATAAATTGTATCGAATAACGCACACGAAAGATTAAAAGTACCCCGTACAAAAAGTCCCTCAAATTTCCGAGGACATTAAAAGACCGGACTGAACAAAAGTGCGGTGTTTTCTTTTTCACGCCTTTTCTTTTTCAACTTCATGTAAATTATAACACAATGTTCGTTATCAACCCTTGTATGTCCCCACTGCTGAGGCACGGGTCTCTTCCTGCATCGCAGGAAGTTAGGCCATACGCCACCACGGGGGCCAAGTCCGGGTTGGCGGAAGTTTGTAAGACAGTGGCGGGCCTTACTGTCAGAAGTTATCAAGCCGCCCAGAAGGCCTCTGACATGGCTTAACGAATGCCATTACATGACAGCCGACACCCACGGCTTAACGTGCCTTGCGAGGCACGGGAAGCATCTTATATTGTAGATCTTTGAAATAAGATAGATTATTTTTTTTGTTACAGAAAATCAATTTCAATAGTCTTCGCTACGTAAATGCACTCGTAATATTGTAGCGAAACTTATCGCATCACTATTGTGAAAAAAAAACATGTCCATGAACTGTTGCATTAATTGTGGTTTCAAAAAAATAGTAACTCCATGGATCAAAAGTTAAAATAAACTGTTGGACCGATTATAGGTACGTATTAAACGAAGTTATTCACGAATCTAAAACTTATTAGTAGACGCCATGTATTTTTTAGATTGAATGGAATAATTTAATATAGATGCCCTGACACTTAAAATTGAGTCATTATAGGTACGTGACTTCAAATATTATATTGTGGCTTTAACAAGTTATTAACGTTAGAATGATTTAGAGTATTTCAGAGAAAGGCAGTTAATGACAAGAATTTTATTATTCTTCAATCTACTGAATCTACAGAGCATTTTCTTAACTCGGGCTCCTTATGCACATTGATTGACGCAGACCATTGACTAAATACCAGCCAAATCCGGATCAACATCCATCTGCCAAAATTATTAAGTGGACCAACATTTCAGCTCTTCACCGTAGTAAAAGGTACAATCACCCTGAAACGACCTTTTTTGTTCGATTCTCGCTCTTACGACACACGCTTTAAGAATTACCGAGTGGACGCTGGCTGTAAATTAATATAACCATCTAGTCAACCGAACTTTCGGTTTCTCTGGCCTCCAAACGATTCGTTTCAATTAGCAGGTCACCAGAAAATTGGTGGTCAAGACAACTAATAAAATATGAAGTGAGTGCGGTCTACCTACGTCATATCGGTATCCTATAGAGATAGTGATCCCATCACTGATTAATAGCGAAATTGGCTGTTATGTTTTGGGCTTGGTGTGTTCGTTAATGAATTTGCACAGGGCGGTACTTTGTTACCGAAAGCTAAGTAGGTTTCTTATTTGAAAAAAACTCCACTCTGACCGTTATGGTGCTCCCACATTGCCGTTAGAAAATGTTTGTAAACATTTTCTAACATGAAAACATTTGCTAACAAATGTTGTATATTGTTACATTTTGTTAGGAACTGTTACATGTTATAAGTGCTCCTACACTAATAGAAAATGTTTACTAACATTTTAAACATTTAAATCTGGTGTTGGCTCGCAGTTTGGTTAGCGTTCTGAGGGCGTCTACACGAAAATGGAAGAGGATTTGCTCATTGTAAAGCTTTCATTTTAACCTTTCATTTTAAACCTTTATAAAAGGTTTACAAAAAAAAGGTAACACGATGTTTAATTTTGTTATAATTTGTTTTGTTATAAATTGTTAACTTAACGTTACTAAACATTTTCACAAATCAACCTATAGCTGATATTTTTTATGATTTTACTGAAATACGTTGTACAACTTTATGACAAGTTGGTACGAGCGTCAGCAGATCAAGCTTATCACCTTCTACTTAGGCCCATTATTTTCGTGAATTGTTGTCTTAAGTGTAAAACATAGAGAGCCAATTTCTGAATTCAGAATTTCGCCAAGTAAATAGTTAACTCTATACTATTTTTATTTTTAATGCACTAACCCGTGCTAAGGACAAATTTAAAAACCTATTTAGTTTAGTTGTTTCTCCGAATTTCTCAGAAAAGAGCGTGACATAACGTTCGTTAAATAGGTTTTTAAATAACGTTCGTTATCAACCCTTGTATGTCCCCACTGTTGGGGCACGGGGCTCTTCCTGCCTCGCAGGAAGGTGAGGCCATACTCCACCACGGGGGCCAAGTCCGGGTTGGTGGAGGATTGTAAGACAGTGGCGGGCCTTACTGTCAGAAGTTATCAAGCCGCCCATAAGGCCTCTGACATGGCTTAACAACTGCCACTGCATGACAGCCGGCACCAACGGCTTAACGTGACTTGCGAAGCACGGAAGCGCTCAGAAAAATATCACTAGCGGTAGTCACGGGACGCTCACCCATCCCGTACCTGGCCGCGCCTGTTGTTGCTTAACCAAGTAATTGATTCCAATCACTAGGTTCGCCTAGGCCACGAGCGCTCCATACCGTAACGTAACGTTACCGAAGTATTTACTTACAGCCCACGGTGTGGAGTTTATGCAAGCGAATTAATGCTCTATTTACTTCACAATAGGTACATAATACAAAAGTGGTTACTTAACTATATATGCCAGCGTGATAGGGCGTTTCTCTTTCATAACAGAGAAGACTATCTACGATACGATGATTCGTGAGAACGCAACGTTATTACGATGACAAAATAAATTGACAAAAGCAAAATTTTATTGCAGGTCAAGGCATTTCATATTGAACGAGCACCTTTTTCGGTACTCCCACGCCGGAAAATTACTTTATTTACTTGAGGGTGCAAGACATCGTCATGCCAGGTTTCAGTTTTAATTAGCAAAGTTGCACCAATCAAGAACTTCCACAAATATTTTAATATAATTGGAGAAGCCATCTTAAGAAAAAAAATGGGGTAAAAATTTGGAGGGCCTTTTGATAATGATAATGATGAGAGAAAAAAAAGTTTATATTAACTTTTTTCTCTCATCGTGATTATAGTCCACCGCTGTCCACTGCTGGGTATAGGTTTTCCCCTCCCCCTCATTTTTTTCTCTACGAATTAGTAATAATTCATCGATGACTTTTCAAAATATGACCTGTCGAAGTCATTCTAGTCATGTGGTACGAAAACGCGTCATAAAAAACCGACTAATACTGTGACGTCACAACTTGAACGTAACACCTCGTGTATGGAGCGGTTATCAATATTCGTGTTATGAAATAATGCTTTTATGCTTGTGCACCCTTTTCAGAAAAAGGTTGGAATTGAATGAAAAAGGTAATACCACTACGTTTTTTTATTATTAGAGTAACTGGCACCGTTAGCCAGAGGTTGCGGGTTCGAGTCCCGGCATGGGTGGAATTCTTAGCCGCTAAATAGGTTTTTAAAACTTCTTGGTTAGTGCATAAAAAAATATATCATATTATATAACTTGATTTTAACGCATTTTTGGGGCCCAGTTACCAGTTAATTAATTAGTTTAGATTAGTAGAAAATTCTTTACTGCACAAAAAATATATTTGCACAAAGGCGACTTTAAAACTAATGAGTTTATTTATATAAAAAAAATATCAGACAAGTACAAACTGAATAACATTTTAAGCTTATGCATATTTTTACGACTATCAAATGACTTAATTACTGTGCACATTTACGTATAATTATTGTTCATTGCTTTCGAGGCGTTCTTTCTCTTGTTTTCTGATTTTATAATAATATCTGGATGTAAGTTTTGTTATAAGAACGCAACCAATCGTATATATTTTCGTCGTTTCCTAAATTTAACCAAAACTACGTATTATTTTTAGGTGCAATTTCGAAAACATATAATAATTCATAGGTGTTTTTTATCTGCTCATTTTACTAATACTAATCTTTTGTGTTTGGAGTAGTGTTGTGAACTTTCGCACCGTAATTTAATAGGTGTCCAGAATTTTCAGTTTGTTGAAACTGTGAACAGTTTTTGACAAAGTAAACACAAAGTCGTTGTCATTGCAAAATGCCACATGTCAAAAAATAACTTTCTCGTTATTTTATAAAATTTGTATGAAAACTTTAAAATAAGAAATATAGCAAGACATCATAGCTAATCCTTACGTAATCAGGCTAAAGTTATAATGTTTTACACATGAAAATCAAGTTTTCCTTCAATTTAGATGAATGATGAAAACGAAAATAACGTTTTTTTGGCATACGACATTTTGCATTATGAAGTAATTTCAAAAGATATATTTAACGCTGGAGTTTTTTTGGAACATTACCAAGACGTTATTTTAGTAAAAAAAACATTGCGTGAACGATATGGCGGGAAACCAAAAAGACGCTCTTCAATATGTTTAGAGGAGATTTTTTCTCTAATAAATACCTAAAACTAATGATTCATGTTTTCTATCACAACGAAAGCTCAGTTTACAAATGCTGAATTCCTTTGGGGAACAATGTTAAGCTGTTGAGAAGCCGTTCTTAAATCAAAACAAAATGATGTTCTGTGTCAAAGCAAAACAAGCTAAATTGCCAAAAGAAAAAAAAAACTAAGGTGTCAATCGTACGGCCAGGCATAATGACGTAAGATCACCCTCGGGGGTTCTGCGGGGGACCCCGGATGGGACTCCGGCGGGGTCCCGGGGCCCTCAGGGGCACTTGAGGGTCCGGCTACGTCCGAGAGGACAGGCGAAGACCCTGACCTCGAGTTCACCGACTCGGGCGATCTCGGCCTGCTGTTCGCTTCTTCCTGTGTGGTTCCAATTTCAAATGTTGCACTGTATTCTACTATTCAAGTCTTCTATTTTTGAATTAAAGTTTCCCATCCCCCTTTTTTATTGCGATTTTTTCGTCACATCCAGCCAGTAAACCTTTGGGAGGTCAATAACCAAAGGAATTCAACATTTGTTTCTAATAAAAAAAGTCTTCGATCCACTACAAAATATCATAGAAAAAATGGAACATTCCTTCTTCGAAATTTAAAGAATTAGACGAGTGAGTGCCTACACTGAAAACATCCACTAGAGGCTCAATCGAGCAGCAGCTATCCATAGTGCAGTTGAAAGAAAAAGAAACACAAAAACACTTACAGATTTTCTACGCCGTGTAAGGTTATTTATGTATAAATAAACCGACATGCATCAAAACCAAAAATGCCTGGGCCCCTATCTATCGACCGAATCTTGTCGACTGATTATTTTAGCATGTAGGTATATTCGGTAAATAGTTTCGAAAGGTAGGCACAAATCACGATTTGTTTAATACAAACAGACATCTAGCTACTAATGTTTTGCACTATCTCATTCACAGAACTTTTGGCTATTAATCAAAATCACTACCATGATTTAAACTAGCCTAACCAAATACCCAAATCGAACATGTTTCTTGAGAAAAAAACCGTTTTCAGGTTTTGCGTAAAGTTTAAAACAATAATATTGGCAAAGATTGTTTCAAGAGAATAAGCTACACCCGAGTAATTAACGTTGTCGAATATTGAAGAAATTAAAGCGGGGTCCATAAAATAAACCTGAATTGTAAAATCAAACTTCATGACTCATTCAAGTAACGATATGTGCCATCAAAGATTGTATCATTCGTGATACTGAAGTCAATTTTGTTGATACAATTTCAATGGTACGTCTGGTCACGTACGTCCTTTTGAAAAAAGGGGGATTAGGTAAACTGTAATTCTGTAGTCTGCAAATAACAACGAATGCGCGTATTTTCGATTACCAAGACTTAGTTGCCTAAGGTTGCATTATTACAATATAAAATCTTCCGAAAACAAGTAAACTCCATAATTCTTTTTCAACAAGTTCAAAGTTACTAACTTCGTTACATTAAAGAAAGTTTTTAGCAGGTATTCAAAGGCTTGTTCAAACAACATGGAAAAAGTTCATCGCTTTTTAGACCCTGCGCTCTCTTTCTGAATTGAGCCGAGTATACTAAGAAAACCGTCTAGTGGACAGTTTCCAGATCGAGAATTTCGCTAAGTAAAAAGTTAACTGTAGTGCTGTCTCTCCGAATTTCTCAGAAAAGAGCGTGACAGACGTCACTAAAGTATTTACTTAGTGTGAAATTCTCTATTCGGAAACCAGCCCTAGGTGCTTGCCACAGTTTTGGATAACACAAATCTTATACCGTTAACAGGTGAATCTAAACATCAGCCTTTGAACTCCAGCCCTAGTACCAAACACCATACAAGCAAAAACCCACACAAGAAACACCATACAAGCACCAAACTAAGCCTACCTGATCCTCTCTCCTTTTGAGCTCCGTTTGCACCTCCTCCAGTTCCTCCTGCCCCTCGTTGGGGTTCATCTTCCACCCATCCCTCAGCATTTTGATTCCGAAGATAGCGAAGAGCGCAGCGCTGATGTAGTACGTATAAACGCGCGGTATGATCGTGGCGATGGATCCGAACGCGGCCGACAGAACCGTCATGAAGACGAGGGCTGAAATGGCGCCGGCAAACACGACTATGCGCGCGTGCTTCATCGCCATGATGGCGGCTATGAAGAAGGTCTTGTCTCCGAGCTCGGAGACGATCACGACTGATATGGAGGCCAGGAAGCCCTGCCAGAAACTGCCTGCCGTCGGGGTGGAGCGCTGCGGACAAATGCAAGAGGTTAGTCTGTTGAAAATAATACTTTTGTAAAAACCTATTTAGAGGCTAAAAATTCCACCCATGCTGGGATTCGAACCCGCGACCTCTGGCTATCGGTGCCAGCGCTCTTCCAACTGAGCTAATGGGCGACTCACCGGCATCAGTGAAATTTCGTTCCTCTTTACAATACTCTCTGTATTACGTACAGGCAGCGTAAAACCTAACTGCAAAGTAGGTACTCGGGGCTACAAGTGATGCTAAGGCCGGGAAGAATTAACAGAGGCCCAGCAGTATGTTGTATGAGCTGGCTGGTTTTAAATAGACAAAGATCTTAGTCTATATTTGGAGTCTCGTCTACATCTTCCTCTTCTTCAGGCTATATTATGTAGTCCACTGCTGGACATAGCCCTCAACTAATAAGCGCCATAGCGCCCTGTCTTCAGCTTGCCGCATCCAGCATCTGCCGGCAGTTTTTCGCAGATCGTCATCCCACCTGGTCGGAGGGCGTCCTACACTACGTTTGCCGAGTCGTCTACATCACGTACAGTCTAAGTGATAGCACAGCGCTGGGGATGGCGTGATTTGTTGTGGAGACGACGATCTCCCAACATTGGGTACCTACGCTAAACCCCAAGTACGTAGTACTAGTAGTAGTAATAATTGAGTGAGTGAGTGAGTATGTAAGCATACTTGCTTGCTTCCTACAGTATGCTTAGCATACTGGGTTTGCTTACAATAGTGGTCGTAATTCTTTTCCTGGTTCTGCAATAAAGTATTCTCTAGATATCTAAGTATGTACGTAGGTATTTTGTTCGATTCGTGCACGTAAGCCACTTGCGATAAGTCCTACATCACATTTGTGAGTATGTATGTTTGTTACTTCTTCACGTCTAAACGGCTGGAGGGATTTTAATTGGCATGGAGTTAGCTGACACCCTGGATTAACACATAGGCTACGTTTTACTGCGGGAAAATATCATACTCCCATAAGAAAATCAAAAACCGCGGGTGGCACCGCGGAGCACAGCTTGTTAAAGTATAAAGCCCGACTGATGAACTGAAGAGGGTGACTTAAGAATTCGTTCTCCGATTTTTAAAGGGAAATTGTAACCGTGATTCTTTGTAGAAGTCCCAAACCAACACATGTATATTTTGGGCACCAACTCCAAAATATTCTTTTCCAATACCTACATTGTATCTGTACTTCGAATTTAGAGGTAATATTCGTTAAATTTATTTCCGCGTTTTTAGCGCCTTAGAGGTACCGTCTTCGTCGTCGTCAGGCTATACTAGTCCACTGCTGGACATAGCACTCCCCTAAAGAGCGCCACGTTGTGCTATCATAGGGGGTAATGCCCATAATCCCCACGCTGGGCATGCGTTGCGGGTTGGGGATCGCAGTTCGGTGGAATTGTACTGCAGGGGGCGCTGCTGCCCACCCCCCGGTTTGTATCCCTTAGTCGCCTTTTACGACACCCGCCGGAAGAATTGGGTAGGTGATATTCTCTTGGCCGACACCACACAGCATCAGAGGTACCGAGTCGGTTTTAATTTTAGAATTTCAATTACTACAAAAAGTTGTAAGAATTGCAAGAACAAATTACGATGGACAGACGTTTTATTATTATCATTTTATTAAGTAAACTACAATCGGAAGAATTTGAAGTCACATCCCGCGTCCCCTTAACTACATCCAAAAAGATATCCATGCGTAGACCTTTGTCTACGTATGACCTACATATGAAAATTAGGAACGTGTCAAGTCATTCGTCGGGCATTACAATCTATTCGTAATCCAAGACAGTCCAGATGAAAACATGGTCGCTACCTAGACATGCTTCGTATTATCCTCATTATGTAAAGCCTCTTTGAATGAACATAAACCAACCATCTACTATGGTTCAACATGCATTTAATGCTCTAAAATGCATATTGAACCATCGTACAACGTCCTAAGCTGCTTTATTTTGTATCCAATTTACTTAATATAAACACGTTTTAACTTGAGTATACACAGGCATTTGTGGAAACTCAAGTGTTATAGGACTATAAGCTATTGTTATTGAGACTATAAACAATCCCGAGCAAACTAAAGTACCAAAAGGTAGCAACATAATATAATTAATTATAATCTTTGAAGCATTTATCAATATTTGAGTTATTTTATAGAATACTGCATAAATCATAGCAATGCAGACAAACTGTACAAAGACGTAATTTTTTTTAAACTGCAATATTTTATAAGGAAAAAGTCGTAAATAAAAAATTATTGCAAATAACTAACTATGACATACATACATACATACATACATACATACATACATACATACATACATACATACATACATACATACATACATACATACATACATACATACATACATACATACATACATACATACATACATACATACATAATCTCACGCCTGTATCCCAGAGGGGTAGGCAGAGACCATGAACTGCCATTTGCCACGATCCTGACAGATCACCGTCGCTTCATCAACGTTCAAGTCGTTGCATGCACGCACGCCGGTTCCGGGTACTTTTTATCTTTGCTAATACAATCCCCTATTTGGTCCGTGAATGTCCACCTGGGACGTCCCTTACCAGCCCTTTCACTCATATTCGCAATATGTATAATATTTGTTTCGTTAATGTTTCTTCCTTCATCGTCCATCCATCCATCCTAACTATGACATGTTTAAAGAATAGATAATGGCATAAATAACACGAGGGGATCATCCTTAAAGTACATTACACGTGGGGGGGGGGGGCTACAAAGTATACCTACTGTTCTGTGACAAGGGAAGAGAGGAAGTTTCTTGGCGTCACATTTCAATAATATAATTAACTAGCTGACCCAGCGAACTTAGTACCGCCTAACAGTCGATTCTTTATTTATTTTTTATTTTTCCCTCCGTCCGCAAAAACCATTCTCGTACTTCAAGGAATATTCTAAACAAAGAATAAGCGAAATCGGTTCAGCTGCTCTTGAGATTTACGCTTACCAACAGATTCAGCGATTAAATTTTATATTATAGACTACCTGTCCTGGTGAACTTCGGACCGCGCCACAAAATCAGCTTACACGATTTTTGTTACCATGGCAAAGAAAATATAGATACCTTAGTTTAACTTAAAAAAAATTCCAGTAAAAATAAAGTATTGTCCCACGGGAATCTTCTTCAAGCTATATTAGACATAGCCCTCCCCTAGTGAGCGCAAGGTTGTGCCATCATGGGGGGGTAATGCCTATAATCCCCACGCCGGGCATGCGGATCGCAGTTTGGTGAAATTGTACTGCAGGGGGCGCTGCTGCCCACCCTCCGCTGCTGTTTGTGTCCCTTAGTCGCCTTTTACGACAACTGCGGTAAGAATTTGGGTTGATGCTATTCTCTAGACCGACACCACACAGCAATGGGAATGCGTTCCGGGATATCAAGTAGGTATCCTATGTCTCAATTTATTGAGATCTTCGTCTATCTGTATGCAAAGTTTTATGTAACTACTTTCAGCCGTTAATGCGTGATTGAGGAACAAAGATCCAAACGTCAAGAATTAAGATAATTACTTTTAAAATAATAAATAATCGAGATTAGAGCCGTTTAATATATAACTATGAGTATCGCGAATCATTAAGAAACATCCACACATCTTCACGAACTTTCACGTTTATAATATTAGGTAGTGCATCTATTATTTATTTTTTACAAAAGTTTGATATCATATTGATAATATTAAAAAATACCTTGAACTGCTGTTATAATTTAATAATTTCTAGATGTAGAACATTATGTGACGTCATACTAGGAACCCCGGTCACACAAATGTTACTAACTGTGACAAGGAAGGGGAGGGGTAGGGCTAGACCTCATCCTAACCCTCGGGCTAGAGAGAGGTCAATAGCAAGCCCATTTCTTATAAAGAAAGGGTCCAATTGCTGTGTGGTGTCGGCCTAGAGAACAGCACCAACCCAATTCTTCCCGCGAGTGTCGTAAAAGGCGACTAAGGGACACAAGCCGGGGGATGGGCAGCAGCGCCCCCTGTAGTATAATTCCACCGAACTGCGATCCCGAACCCGCATTCCCAGAGTGGGGATTATAGGCATTACCCCCTATGATAGCACAACGTGGCGCTCTTTAGGGGAGGGCTATGTCCAGCAGTGGCCTAGTATAGCCTGACGACGACGACGTCACTTATGGACGACCCCTTACGGGGAGTGGCAAATGACTCCTAAGAAAGTTCAACGAAAATAGAAATGGAAAATCAAGGTTGAGTTGCGTGTGCGTGATCAATAAGCGGAGAAATATTATAGTCACTAAGTATTTCACTATATCGCTCGTAGCCCCGGCTGCCTGAGTAATCTTAAACGATCACGAAGATTAAGCAACCTAACAGGCGTTCAGTGCATAGATCGGTGACAGTCTATGACTGACGCCAGTGGCATTTTTCTGAGCGGTTCCGTGCTTCGCTAAGCACGTTAAGCAGTTGGTGCTGGCTGCCGTCGATAGTGGCAGTCGTTAAGCCGAGTCAGAGGCCTTAGGGCGGCTTGAAATTTTCTGACAGCAAGACCAGCCACTAGTCTTAACAAGCCTTCACCAATCCGGACTTGGCCCCCGTGGTAGAGTATGGCATACTTACCTCTGCCCCTCGGTTGGGACATAATGGGTTGCTGATGATTATTGTCACTAAAACACACGATGTTTACCCCCTGTTTCTCGTACACTATGAATTTGTTAATCTAACGATATTAGTATCTTTAATCAAACGATGATAATCCTTAACCCGAAAAATGGTTTTCCTGCATCATACTCGTATTCTACCCAGTGTGTTATTTTTATTATTTCCTTGACGTTCAACGGCACTTTATGACAATCCGATGAACTAATAAGGAGATTCAACCTAATTGTTAAACCGCTACGCAATGTACATCGAATTGTCAGGCAAACTATGACTGTATTTTCATAAAACGCGGCCCAAGGGGCTGAGGTGAGGGCAAATATGGGGCAAAATTCTGTTAAGGTAACTAAAAGTTTACAAAACCAGAGTAGATCTTAAAAACCTATTTAGAGGCTAAAAATTCTAAATTACTTCCGCAAGGTGTAGCTGCCTGTACGTAGTACAGAGAGTATTTTAAAGAGGTTTAAATTTCACCGATGCCAATAGTTGCTCATTAGCTCAGTTGGGAGAGCGCTGGCACGCTGGTAGCCAGAGGTCGCGGGTTCGCGTCCCGCGATGGGTGGAATTTTTAGCCTCTAAAAGGTTTTTAAAATTGTCCTTATCAAGGGTTAGTGCATTCAAAAAGAATATAATGAGAGTAAATCTTTAACAGAACAGAATCTGACGCGTTTATGCAAGAGAACTTGAAGCGGCAAGGCAATAAAAATATCTGTCGAAGGCAGTGGCTAGAAAATTGTTTTAAGAAAGAAAGAAAACATTTATTTAAATTGCCACAAATGCACACACATAAAAAATTACACAGTAATGGGAAAGATGAACATCAATTAGAAAAAAAAAACAGTAAAAGACACTTTTCCATTGCCAAACATAATCTAATGCCAGAGCATTTGATAGATAAATGATTTATTTCCATAAGACACACACACGTATACAAAGCATCACACATTAAGGCACAGAATAACAGCACAGAGTAAACAATTAGCAAAACAGCGGCATACAGTAATGATACAAGTAGGTCGCTACAGAAAAAGTTAAGCAGATGGGGTTATATTGCACCAACAGAGGAGCAATGTGATTGTGGAACCTCATCGCAATCCATGGGCTCCAATGCTCATTGTGCCCTCACACCTGCACTCTGGAGGACCTAATAAAGGCCAACGCTGCTGCAATTGCAGCTGCCAACTTTTGGGCAGGAAGAATACGGAATGGTCGAATCGCTGACACGAAACGAAGAAGAAGTAAAGGTACAAATTATTTTCAATCATTTTATTCGGTACGGTAAGTACCTATTGGTATGACAAGAATGAACAGCTATACGTGAGTGTGTAAAATGCAAATGGGTTGCGACTCAGCATGTGCTGAGAGTTTAAAAAGAAAACACTATACGTTCGTAGGTAGATAATACCGACGAACTGTAATTGAGCTTATATTGGAGATCGAATGAAGTTTGTATGCGGATTGGTCGCCCCAAATGACGTCATACATAAATTTGACTACGCTCTGGAGCTAAACCCAAGTGCTAATACTAGCGCCCACTACGATTTTCCCAGTGTTTCTTGCTGCAAATAAAATCGTATGACACTGTCACACTGTGATGTTATGATAAGTGATTTTATTAAAGTATTTCTTTACTTTTATTTATCAGATGACTTTCTAGCGCTCCGCTACCACGATATTAACTACGTGAGAAAAACTAATGCCTGAGACAGACAGAAAGGACATGGGCGAGGGCAAGGCGTTGTTATTCCATTTTACTCGATCGATAGAAACCCTATGCATGTCCCCACTGCTGGGACATGGGTTAGTCCATACTTCACCATGGGGGCCAAGTCTGCGTTGGTGAAGGATTATAAGACAGTGGCGGGCCGTACTGTCAACAGTTACCAAGCCGCCCATCTGACCTCTGACATGGCTTAACGTGCCTTGGGAAGCACGCAAACGCTCGGAAAAAATGCCACTAGCGGTAGTCACGGAATGGTCACCCATCCAGTACCTGAAAGCGCCTGTTGTTGCTTAACCAAGTGATTGATTCCAATCATTCGGTTCCACTAGACCAGGCCGCCCTTCATTTCTCAGATTAAAAATTTCTTAATATAAATTTGTTTCATTCTTTTTGTTGCACTAACTCGTGCTGAGGACAATTTTAAAAACCTATTTAGAGGCTAAAGGCTGGTACGGTGACACTTCGCCTCATTTTTATTCTCAAATTGGTACTTACAGACATTATGCAAATAATTGTCTTCAATAATTCGCAGCAATAAGACAAAACATTTTGTCTTGGTACCCCTATTATGTAAAAGACAAAACAAACACAGCCTCGGCAGGAAAAGAGAAAAATCAGTGCCAATGGCACATAGTCAAATCACATTTTGTTATCGCGTTCTTCAACATTCGACAGTGTCGTAAGGACGTGTACACATGAGAGTCAACGACAACACAGCGCAAATACAAAAACTTCGCAGAGAAGCACCTAGCCACAACGAATTATGGGCGTTGATGAAGCGAAGATGATCTGTCAGGATCGTGGCAAGTAGCAGTCACTCTGTCTACGCATTACTTAATTGGTTGCACTATATTCGCAGCGGTTCACCTATGCGTTTTAGTCGCGTTGCTGCCGCGAAAAATTGGTGGACTCAGTCATCTTCTAAGAGACCTAATCGTATTTCGAAGAGGCAGATACGTACTCTACGTTAGAAATTGGTAATAGGGTAGATTTATTGAATAAATGAAACGGAAGATTCGGCGACTAACAACTTCATAGACATTATTGCTTTTCGTATTTTGACAATGTTTTACAATAGTTACGAGCTTACATGTAGAAAAAAGTTGTATATTATTACTACAATAATACTACTGCCCTTACAACAATAATTGACTGTAATTGCCCCTTAGGTCTTCCCGTGATCACGGCAAAATTGCCGAAACGTCGGGAGTTACGGCAAATAGATAGAGATAGAGAACACTTTATTGTACATAAAAATGAAAATTACACAGATATTTCTTAACCTAAGAGCACAGACGGCGGCGACGTCAAATACGTTTCAACTAATAAATAATCACATTTAGACCCGTTTAACATATGTCTATGTATAACATTTATTAGATACACATGTATATACATAGATTAAGTATAGTACTCGTGGAGTACGGGAAGGATAGATTTTATTATTAGGATAACATAATGGCTTTTAGTAATAATCATGAAGGATAATTAGGAAGAAAATTAAGAACACTGTCATCGACATTTTTATCGATGTCGAAGGACTGCCGCTCGTGTGTAAACGCCCTTAGACTAACACACTTCGGAAGGAAAGCTTATGATCTTTCGCGAAGCAAATAATTTAAAGTTATCTAGGGCATCTTTATAGTTCAGAGCCTCGGTTAGAATGTCGCAAGTTATTTACATGTTGATAAGCGGAAATACTCCATTGAGATGAGTTTCAGTTGATTATTTCCATGGATACAGATGCCCACGCTTCCACACATGCTATTTATAGATAGTGTCTTATTCCCTTACCTGACAAAAAATTTAAATAATTTCACGTTATTAAGGCTGGGCGCATGCTGAGTCGCAGGCGACGACGCAGCACTGCGCAGCAGAGTTCAGTACAGGGCAGGGCAATTGAGGCAGACTTAGGCCCCCATCACATGCTGCGACGCAACTATTCGCTCCATTCCTTGGCAATTCTCACCCATAATAACTCTTTCAATGTCTTTTTTTAATAGTCTGGATGATTTGTATCATACAAACAAGGTTCACAGCGAACTAATTCAATTAAACGTTCTGTCATTGCAACAAAATTGTTAGTAAACACGCCTCGGCGTCCGCGCGTCGCGCAAAAATCTGTGCCGGCACTACAACGAGATGCAGAGCAGAGCAGTTCGGTTAGCATGGACGTTTTGACTCTCTCTCGATGTCGAGTGAGAGACTTGCCAAGTCTAAAGTCTCAACATGGCAACCGAGACTCGAGATCGCTCGAGATAGCCCGAAGAGTGCGGTCTTGTCTATCAAAAAGTTATTATTGCCATATTAAATAAGAGTGTTGTTTTTTTGCCTGGCAGCACTGTAAATATTATTGTATATAACTGACATTTTCGCATAGAAAAGGGCGTTTCTCGAGCGGACCATGCTAAGCGTACAGGGAACATATGTATGCGTCGCACGTGCCTGCGCCGCAGCGTTCGGTGATCAATGACGTTCCATGCTTTACAAAATCTGCGCTGCGCCGTGCTGCGTCGCTTGCGTCTCAGCATGCGCCCTTATTCAGCCGCACTTGTCCACTGCTGGACCTAGGCCTCTCTCAAGGAACGCCACTTCTTTCTGTCGTCGGTCACGTTAATTTGGCCGCTGCCAACTATCCGGCTTAGATTCTTCACTTTTTGTATTTTTCGTATTTTTATTTGAATGAATCTTTTTGGATTTTTTATGGAATCAGGCGTTACTTTGCGGAAATCCATAATAGCATTTTTTGGCGGAATTTAGAAAAGTCATTTTCACATTTAATGATATCAAAACAAATCAATCCATTTCAATGTAAAGAATTTACATTCTGTTTGCTGAATGTCAATGTAAAATGTGCGCCGCTGCGCCGCGGCCGTATTGTAGTGGAGAAAAAGCCAGCGGGGAAAAAAAAACTCCACTCTGACCATCTTTTCTCAAGTCATCTTAAACCAAATACATCAGTTGCCACTTGCCACCTATACGTATACATAAGATTTCATCATTCCCATTAAAACTTTAAATTCCAAAGCATTAGTTAAATGTCTTACAAAAGTACAATCAATCAATCGACGGTTCGGCGTGCTGGTGGCGACCCTA
Organism: Yponomeuta sedellus; assembly: GCA_934045075.1. NCBI lineage: Eukaryota > Metazoa > Arthropoda > Insecta > Lepidoptera > Yponomeutidae > Yponomeuta > Yponomeuta sedellus. The sequence continues at coordinate 9,090,465 of OW203744.1, read as the reverse complement.
TACTGCGTTTGTAGCCCCGACCATTCGGTTCTTCGGCGGAATATGTGACCAGTCCAGCACTGTCACTTCAAATTGCTAATTTTATAGGCTGTGTCAGACACCTTAGTTGCTTAGCACCGCGTAGGCGCGGACAAGTACTTTTTCGACGGCCAAGTGGCAATACTGAATCCAGAATTCCAGACACACATCATAAGTACTTTATTCAACACCACCCACGATATTTCCCCCGCATGAGCTCATTGACAAGTAAATATAAAACACGATTCACGCCTTCATAAAAAGATTCCTGTGTCGACTGTAGAGTAAGCACATCGACCTTTGCATGCGTGCACTTTGTTTCGTTACGCTACGGGTGACTTTACAACACACATGTTAAGTTGAACAACAAAAAAATGCTGCTGTCTACAGTCAGCGACAGTTGAAATGGAGACATTTTTTGCGTTTTATAATGCGAGTTACATAACAAAAACTCACTCATGTATCCCAGTGGAGCAAGCAGAGACCGGAGCCTTATTCTATTATTACAGCATTATAGTACAATGACAGATACATGGTTGGGACACGTGGGACAATTTTCATACCATTGTCGCCTAGAAGGTCTGATTTGCGCACGCGTAGACTTCAAAGCAGCAGTGAAATAAAATCGCCTCGATCTTGCAGTTGTCATTGAACTACAATGCATTGACATAATCTGGGCCCTGGGAGCCAATGTCATTGTCATTAGCAAATAAATTCGTATACGACTCTAAGGCTTATGACTTGAATTCTACATAAAAATTCGAGCGACAGCCAAGATCTGTGTGCGAATTCGGAATCCGAATGAGAAAGAAAATGTCTAAGAACTCTGTCGAGTTTACATCATCTAATTTTTATGCGACAAATGTCTAAGCCTCCGAAAATTTTGCGTTTACGCTTTATATTCGCATGGACGAGAATCGGCTCAGAGTGCTTAGTGCGAGTTTGACAGATCCAATCGAATAACTTTACTACCGCGTTAATCGAGCATTGAGTAGTGAGTATGAGTAAGTTAACCGTTCAAACTGGCAAAACGCTGTCACAGTACAACTCGCACTCGCGCTTATTCGTGTTTTGGCTGGTAAACGTGTTCACTTCTCAACGTAAACCATTACAACTAGCACTCAGCAATTTTAATTTCCATACTTGTCGCTAAGTGGCGCTTCCTCGATGCCATAGAAATATCGAGTAGTTAAAAAACTCGCACTAAGCACTCTGATCGGCTTCCAGGAATTGCCACTTGACACAGCCCTGACGGATTACTTTCGCTTCATCGACGTTCATTAGTCGTTGCGTGCACGCACGCCGCACGCACGCATAATGCGATCGTAAAAGTCTTCTCCGCCGATGTCAGTGACTGTACCTTTCTTAATTTTATTTGTCCAATGACTTCATGTTTGAATACTAGGTAATGTGAGTAGCGAAAAGAAAACACAATAAACGACATCACAAGTATTTTTTGTAAACTTTTTTTTATATAGGTAAACTGTATTTTTTTATTGGTAAATCGTAACTCGCTTGACTAGGGCTATGTCCAGCAGTGGACTAATATAGCCTGAGTGCTTAGTGCGAGTTTACTCGATCGCGTTAACGTATACTCATATTTCTATGGCATCGAGGAAGCGCCTCCTAGCGACAAGTATGGAAATTAAAATTGCTGAGTGCGAGTTGTAATGGTTTACGTTGAGAAGTGAACACGTTTACCAGCCAAAACACGAATAAACGCGAGTGCGAGTTGTACTGTGACAGCGTTTTGCCAGTTCGAACGGTTAACTTACTCATACCCACTACTCGATGCTCGATTAATGCGGTAGTAAAGTTATTCGATTGGATCTGTCAAACTAGCACTAAGCACTCTGAAGAAGAAGAAGAACTTGCTTGACTAGCTCGCGCCACTAGCTCGCTTACTAGGCCTCGATTCTGTTAGTGCATAATAGCACCACTAGCTTTGCCCCGGGGTTCATCGATTTTCCCATGGGAATAAGTTATTTTCCCGGAGTAATACGCAGCCTATTTTATTTTATTTATTAGGCACACCAACAGCATACGTATACAGAACATGGTACAAAAGAGTTACAGGAAGATAAAATAACGTGTATGTACACCACTTATAGGTAAGCACAGAATTTATATAATCAGCGTTTATCTATGTGTTAATCCAGGGTGTCAACTAAGGAATTGGGGCCGGTACAATGCAAGAGTTCTATGGTATAAATAATTAAGTAAACTCTGTTAATTAAGGACTTTACCAAAACACCTCCAAAAAAATTTAAGAGTTTTTTTGTCCATTTTATCTCCAAAATGATCTAGATTTTGCAATGGGCACCTAGTTTGACTTGTAACGTTCATTAAGCCGCAGTATCTGCGCTACTTTGAATACAACCTTTTCATTTCATTTCATATAAAATTTTATTAAAATTGCTCCAGCCGTTTAGACGTGAAGAAGTAACAAACAAACATACACACTCACAAACTGTCGCCTTTAAAATATTATTGTGTGATGTGATGAAAGATACATGCTCAGGTCACGTGAGATGCTTTACACCATTGAAGCCTAGAAGGCTCAATGTATGTGCGCGTACTTGAAGCAGCAGCCAAATTAGATAGCCATGTTCATGCAATTGTCATTGTATCACAATCGTTATCAACCCTTGTATGTCCCCACTGCTGGGGCACGGGTCTCTTCCTGCAGCACAGGAAGGTTAGGCCACACTCCACCACGGGGGCCAAGTCCGGGTTTGTGGAGGATTGTAAGACAGTGGCGGGCCTTACTGTCAGAAGTTATCAAGCCGCCCATAAGGCCTCTGACATGGCTTAACGACTGCCATTATATGACAGCCGGCACCAACGGCTTAACGTGCCTTGTATCACAATGCATTAGTAGAATCTAGGCCCTGCGGCATGATCTGCGGCAGGTTGCTGGTAGCGGCTGTATTAGGATGGCCGAGGAAAGAAAGCAGCCACACGCCTTGAGAGAAGGTTATGTCCAGCTGTAGAAAAATACGGGCCGATTGATTGACTGAATATTGGCAAGAATAAGGGGGTCTTCCGACTTGGTATTCCGATTTTGAATTTGAATTTGAGAAAGGAAGGAAAACATGTACTTAAAGACACCGTATTAAAACTAACAAAAGTACGATAGAAAAAACAAATACATTTAAGCCAGTCAATTCTGACACTTATTTTTTATATAAAATTTAATATAAGCACATAAAATGATTGTTACATATTTAAACATTTAAGAATTTAACCAACAAACAGTAAACCCTTTTCCAGTAACAAACTGAGTTTCAAGAAATCGAATGCTGTTCCGCCGAGGTTGAAAATTCTATAGACACATACATGTTGTTTACGACTTTTGAGTAGACTGTGTTTTCGATTTACGATTTTGTTAATTCCATGAATTATAGTGGCTTTTTCAAAATTATATATGCAGCTGATGTCTACCACTTTAACCAGCTCGTGACGTCATATAGACAATGACACTCGTGTCGTCAGTACTTTTTATTTACACCTCATTTCGAATCGTTTAAACCTCATTTTGAATCGGTCCAGCCGTTTAAAAAACATCATACATTAAGTGCTTTCGTACGTAAGCAACCTAAAAAATACCTTTTTTTCGTTTATCTACTACTTACATGTTTAAAATTATCGCAGTGGGGCGGGACGAGGCTTGAACAGAATGCATTTCTAGGCAAGGTAACGACGTTTTCCGCTTAGAAAATGTGTGAACAACCAAGGACTCTATAGTGAATTTCATTAGGTTCACAGTTGAATGATAAAGTAAATTTAATCGACAGTTCCATAGTTGGAAGGTCCGATTGTCATTAACATAAGCATTGGCAAGGATCTCGGTAATTTAGATGCGCTTAAAGAATTAATTAATTAAAAAAATGAGCACGCGGCCTTAGCGCACAATCTTGCGGTTTTTATGGGCCATTATTAAAATAATAATCTCGGTTCTAAATGCAAATCAAACAGAGCGCCAAGTAAAAACCATGTTGTATAATATCACCGGCTACAATCTTCGTTCACGCTGTATTTTTTTTTACCTGCATACACGGGTGTCACGTGTGCAGCAACGCTAATTTTGAACAAAAAAAGTTCGAAAACTTTCGAGCAATGTTGTGTAGAAACAAAATAGATACTTTTTCATACTTGGTATTTTGACAACATTCTACGAGCTAAATCGAAAAGGCTGTACTGGCTGTATGAAAATCCTTATTCGTCGTGTTTTAGAAGCCAAATAAATATCTGTCGGGTAATTTAAAAATGGAACGATCTTTTATTCTGAAACATGGCAACCAAAAGGTAACTTATCAAAGGTATTATTTAAATTTCAAACTGACTTGCAAATAGAAAGCTGTTAATGGAAAAATTGAACACTTTTACGCGGGAAAATTTACTGTTGTTAGTCCTTGATTTTGAAAAGTTATTGTATTTCAAATAAAAAGTTCTGCTTAGTTTAATTAGCTTCGCCACGGACAACATTTACACATTCGTCCATCAATGCCTCTTTTACTGGCCGCTGCAGTAATGTGCTTACTATATAATCTAAGCACCAAACATTCAATTTATTGTATCACAGAATTGACAACAATAACATTACTATCTCAAAACGTATACAAACTATCAGCGCTAATTGTGTCACCTGTATAACGCAAGGAAACTTGTTGAAACTCTAGCAATCAGTTACCTAGAACAATAACAAACCTGCATGACCGTGTTAAACAACCACGTTCTGATGTCGAAACCCTTTGCGGGAATTTCAGTTGTCGAAATCACCTGTGTGGTCGACAAATAATCCGAATAATCCATGTCGGCCCAATCCGTGGTCGACGAAAAAGAGTTCGTAAAATTCATTTTCGAAACTTTATTCTCGGCGAATGCACTCAGACACAATCCACACACTGCACTAAAGGGAGAGCCACTCGTCTATTCAGCACAAAGAGAGTTTAAAAACTGATAAGGCATTACAATATCATTCTGATATTAACTAGGCTGAATTTCGTCTGATAGCGCGAACGTCAACCTTGTCGAGAGAAGACGCGACGACCCGCCGAGGACTGTACGGGCGAACTGATGAAAATCCTTGCCATGCTGATGGAAAACTGCGCGAAAACTCAAGGTGAGTTCGCGGCAAAAGTTTAGAAAAAAAAACTAGTTTATTTTTAATTTTCGTAACGTTGCCAGAAAGGAAAACTCAGGCGGAGGATAAACATATTAAGTGACGTCAACTGTCTATTTTTAATGTCCTCGAGACTGGTTTTGATGAACATTTTGTTTGTTTTTATTTACTTTTTTTTGACTAGAATCAATGCACTTCCACTCTAAAACTTAAAATAAACACTAGCTGTAGATATGTTAATAAAAAAAACTTACTTATTTGCATTGTTGCACAGTCGACAGCACATCAACCTCTACAGGCGTGCACTCTACTCAATTGCGTTACGGGTGACATTGCAGCAAAAACGTAAACCTTAACACGCTGTCGACACTACACAGATACATAAATTTGATGCCATACGATTTACGAAGGCATCCGTAGGTAAGCAAGTAGGTTAAATCTACTTTATACATACGTACAAATTTCAAAACGAACTGATGCACCTATTTCAAATTGAGGCACAATCGATTGGAAGACTGTGCCTTCCCGGCACTCTTTTCCAATAGAGGAGAAGCACTCTCTTCTAATCCCTTCTCTCCATTCGAAGAAAGGTTTTTCGTCTGTACACTAAAGCAAAACTGTGCGTGTCATGATGGTGCCATCTATTCAAGGTTCAAGGTCACGAGCCAAGGTAAATCAATATTAAGTACTGAGGGAACTTTCCTTCCTTACGTTAATTTTGAAGGCAAACCAGCAGGCTAAACTAACAATAAATATTCTTGATTCAATATTTTGGTAGGAAAGGTAGGCAGGATACTTCTAACCTTCTCGCAAGGGTTAATAGTAGGTTTGTTGAGGAACGTGTTATGAGGAAGAGGATGAGGAATCTGGCAGACTAAGAGGATGAGGAAGAGGATGCAGGATAATTCTCTCTCTCTCCCTCACACATTTCGTTTCAACAAAACTTACAACTTTCATTCCTATTAAATGCCTCTTAAAATATGAGGAAGAGAAAGATAAAGTTTTTAAAATCTATTTTGATGATTTGGAACCTTAAAAAATATGAGGAAATTCCTCATTTTGAGGAAAAGGAAAAGGGATCCACATCCTCCCTAAATAATAATAACATTAATTTATTATGGTTGATTGATTGTTAATTTATTATAAGTAGTTGGTTGCTGTGTGGTGTCGGCTTAGAGAATTGCACCAACCCAAATTCTTCCCGCGGGTGTCGTAAAAGGCGACTAAGGGACACAAACCGGGGGGTGCAGCGCCCCCTGCAGTACAATTCCACCGAACTGCGATCCCCAACCCGCATGCCCAGCGTGGGGATTATGGGCATTACCCCCCAATGATGGCACAACCTTCCGCTATTTCGCTCAATAGGGGAGGGCTATGTCCAGCAGTGGACTAATATAGCCTGAACAAGAAGAAGAATTATGGTTGATTACAAGCAGTTCTTTGGCAATTATTGTCGAATGATGACGGCGCGACAGGGAAATGAGGGACGCCTATTACTTGCGTGAGATGTTCCTGGCCTTTGCAAGATGTGGAGGGACCCACGAACTAAAATCGGGTAATCGCGTTAGACAGAACACTGTTATTGACCCCTTTTCCCACTCAGAGTTTGAGAACGTCCCCAAAGTCCATGCTAGCCTGGGTAGCAAGACGTCGCTAGTCCTGCATTTTAAGTGTCAAAAGCCGGGAATTTCCGCTATATTAATAGTCAAATTCTGACATCTTAGCGCCACATAACGCTTGACTGATAACAAATCATTTTTAAAGGATTTGCTCTTACGTGTTCATCGCTAACTTATACCGACTTCGCGGATTTTTGATAAAGTTATCTGCCGGGCGTTATACTGTGGTTAGCTCTATGTCAACATGATCTTCATCATAGGCCTTCTCGTCCTGGTTACACTTATTATCTCTCAATACAGAGTCCACCAATCCGGACTTGGCCCCCGTGGTGGATTATGGCCTATACCTTCCTCAGGAAAGAGACCCGTGCCCCTCGGTGGGAACAAAATGGGTTGATGATGACAGGGTCTTGGAGTCTGGAGAAGACTACGCCTTGGTCCTAACCAAGCAGGTGTGCACTGATGACTTATTTCCTAAGTCCAGAACATAACTAGACACACATAGGTGTGTTTTTTTCCAAATCAACTATTTGTTTACTTTCAAGTATAGTCTGTTAGCTTTTAGAATATACCTCGGCTATTATCGGACAGAATCGGATATATTCGTGTAATAGAAATATCGGAACTAACATGACACTTAATTTCGAAATCGGTACTAATATGACACTTAATTTTGAAATCAGAACTCGATCATCAGTACGAAAACCGGCGAAAATTAGCGAAAACCGAAGCCTACTCTAGAGCCCGAGGTATATTCTAAAAGCTAACAGACTTTAAGCTATATTGGCACGGAGTACACGTCTGCTACTAAGTAGCAAGGATTGAAGTACGCTAGGGTCAATGAACACCATTGACACTAAATAGGCTTACTTACATATTGCACAATATCGCACGCTAGCTAAGGACCTGTTCTGTAGAGAATGGACTAAGTTAACGTATTTGGTAGCATACAATAATAATTAAAATAATTGCCCCAATAGCAGACACCAACTGAAGCTGGTCAGAAACTAGGATCAGGGTATCCCAGACCGATTACTCTAGCACCGGCTATCCTAGTTTAGGACCACGGGAAGTCATTGTGTTGTGTGGATGTGATTAATTGTGATGTCCTTGCCTGGTTACTGTAGCACAGGCTATCCTAGTTTTGGACCTGGAGAAGTCAATGTGTTTTGTGAATGTGATTAATTGTGATGCCTGGAAATACACCTAGACTGTAATTTTTGCGGTCTCAGTAGGACTCAAACCCACGACATCCGGCGTGTTAATCAGTCGTGATACCACTAGACACAGGGCAGTCGGCCAAACCGACAAGTAAGCGAAAAGCGATGACGTCACCCTTTCGAGGCTCATTCGTTTTTCATGGCTGTATGACGTCAAATGAAACAACGACCTTTTTAATGAACGCATGTGAGAAACTTGTGAAAAAAACGTTCGATACGATGCGTATGGCTATTGGTATAATGCCCGACAAACAACTGGACAAAATTACTGACTTCGCAGGGAGGTATTTCCCAGGGGGGGGGGGGGGGGGGGTTGTGCGGAATGTGGCTTAGAATTAACGTTCTTGCTTAGAACTCTTCGGACTTTGGTGAACTTAACCTAAGTATTTTTGCTATTCCCTGTGCCGCTGCTGAATCGACGGCAAAGCTCAAGCGTCAATAATGTAGTGGCCTTATGGAAGATTATATATTTATTCCATTTACGGTGAAGACTATAGGGGTTTGGGGGCTCAGGCCAAAATCCTTGTTAGGGAGCTGGGGCGCCGATTGACTGCCGCTCTGATCTTCGCCAAAGACTCTCTTCAGCTTTTCAGCGTGGCAATGCTACCAACAACGTGTTCGGGTTCTTTGGTTCAGATATTTAAGCCATGTCAGAAACCTTAGGGCGGTTTGATAACTTTTGACCGTAAGGTCTGCCACTCTCTTACAATCCTCCACCAACCCGGACTTCAACCCCCGTGGTGGAGTATGGCCTAACCTTCCTGCCATGCAGGAAGAGACCGGAGCCCCAGCAGTGGGGACATACAAGGGTTCTTGTCGATATACCTACTTTTAAAACCTATTTACCTACCTACCTACATACATACCTACTCTCAAAATGTATGGTGTGCAATATTAAACTAATCTAAGCCCCTTCGTACAATCAGATGGCGGTTCTTCCCCGTGGCACACTCGATCTGACTCACTCCCATTGTTTAGTATGGGACATAGCAACTGGTATGCGAGTACCTTTGAGGAAAACCACTAAACAAACTCACCAGTCATTGCCTTAAAATACGAGGCAAAGAATAAAAATGGCCTAGAGAACGTCGAGATTACCTATCTGAATTGGGGTGAGACCGTATGTCATAATTAGGTCTATTATTTTAGATAGATAGAGCAACTTATTTCAACGTTAAGAATTTAAATTCTGTTTGCTGAATGTCTACGTAAAAAGTAAGCCGCTGCCTTCGGGACGTATTGTAGTATAGAAAAAGGCAGGGGGAAAACTTTACTATGACCATCTTAAATAATCTTGAACCTAATACATCAGTGGCTCCTCTTTTTATGCAACTCTATATTGAGACAAAGACAAAGACAATTTGTTTTTATTGCGCGTGGCCCGACACGTACTTGACCAGTTCTACTCCACAACTTCACGTGTCGTCCATTGGAGACACCCTGTATTTTGTTCGAATCTTGCACTTATTTGTACACCCGATAAGAACTAGCTAACTGAATCACTTTCAGAAACTGATTAAAAAGTAGGTTTCAAAATATTTGCTACATTTTATTTCTTTGACTTGATTCTATTTCTGTCAAAGAGGCCACAAGTACTGCCATAAAAAGTATGTGAACGCGTTTTTAAGCCCAGACAAATGTTTGTACGTGTAAATACAGTAGCAAGAATGAAGTGAGGATGGAGGTCGATGGAGACTCGACTAGAACTATTCAGAATCGCTTGTGAACAAAAACTCGCCGGGTTTAAGATAGTGGCCCTTAAATATTATGGTGGCGGGGAGTGACTGTATGCGGACGGACGGCACAAGACCGTGAGGCTGGGCGCATGCTGAGACGCAGGCGACGCAGCACAGCACACTGCAGATTTTGTAAAGCATGGAACTTCATTGAGCTACGTACGCTGCGGCGCAGGCACGTGCGACGCAGACATGTTTCTGCCCTGCTCTGCATCTCGTTGTAGTGCCGGCACAGATTTCTGTGCGACGCGTGCACGTCAAGGGGTGTTTAGTAACAATTTTGTTGCAATGACAGAACATTTAATTAAATTAGTTCACTGTGAACCTTGTTTGATATAATACGATATTTTCACGGATAATTATCAGACAATTATCCGTGAAAATAATTATTTTGATAATTTGCAACCCTGCATCATTGTCATCTAAATAATCCTTGATGTTATAGTACCCCATTTTTTGAAAAGCGTTTCAGGCAAGCTTAATATATCTTCAGGGATTTTAATATAAAAGCGTATATAATGCCCCCATGAAGGATGTATTAACCTTTGCCAGCCTAAATAGTGGGAACGAAACTTTATGTTTCTTTCTAATATTTAGAATTTTAGATTGTGTTGGCTACCAAGTTTTAATATATAAGGGATGGATGAATGTGAGTACACCTGTTAAGGTAAGATTTGGTAAATCTATTTTAAACTAGCTGACCCCGCGACCTTCATAACGCCTAACAGTCGATTTTTTTTTCTCGCCGTAAGAACCATCCTCGTACTTCAAGAAATATTCGAAAAAAAGAATTAGCGAAATCGGTTCAGCTGCTCGATTGCGCTTACGCGAGATTTGCGCTTACCAACACATTCAGCGATTCATTTTTAAATTATAGACTAGCTGACTTAGCAAACTTCGTGCCGCCTAACAGTCGATTCTTTATTTTTTTTTAATTATTTTTTCTCTCCGTGAGAACCATCCTCGTACTTCAAGGTATATTCTAAAAAAAGGATGAGCGAAATAGGTTCAGCTGCTCTCGAGATTTGCGTTTACCAACACATTCAGGGATTCATTTTTATACTATAGAAGAAGATAGATAGATCGCATCTGCTACTGCTAAATATGTAACCCATGTCTATGCTCACAATATATATTCTTATTCTAAAGTTACTGATATTTTTCCTGACGCAAATAATGTTTTCATAGATATTCAGAATAAATTATAATAAATAAATATTCATGGACATATTACACAGATCTCGTTAGCCCCATACAAAGTACAACTAATTGACTTTTGTTACAGGTGCTATCTGGATGATACAATAAATACAAGACGAAATAGAAAAGTTCGTTTCCTACTTTCATCCTGCCGGGGATCGAACGCGAGACGTAAGGTTTTACAGTCAGCGTGCCAAACCGCTGCGCCACCGGGGCCGTCACGTCTGTTATTGCACGGTGACCTTTTTATATTATTTATTAGACGGATAAATTTCATCCGAGGATTGAAAAATAAGCCCTAAAGAAGGTAACACATTTTCTACTGATCCCTACACTGGGCGAGCCCTTACACCCACTTGGAAAGTTTTATTTGCTTTCAGCAGTCCAGTCAAGTTTGAATTATGTCAAAGAAATTCGTTACGTTCTGTTTAGGTGTCATTCGAGTTAAGACGCGCAGCTAGGTTAGGGTTTCGCTATAAAAAGAGAATAAAAGGATATTAGTATTGCTTTAAATAGGGATTTTAATAAGTAGTTAGCTACAGTACAGTCTGAATATACCTCGGGCTCGAGTAGGCTTCGGTTTTCGCCGAAAGCACACGAGTGTAATACTACTTCCTGCTCTGTATAAGTGTCATATTAATTCCGATTTCGAAACTAAGTATCATATTAGTTCCTATGTTTCTATTACACGAATATATCCGATTCTATCCGATAGTAGCCGAGGTATATTCTAAAAGCTAACGGACTGTACGTACAAACATCGAAAGCGTCGAGATATTTTTACGCTGCTGTGACGCATGCGTGACGGCGGATGAATGTCGTACCTCGTGACTGATTAGAGGGATGTACGGAGGATGATGAGAGGACACGCCTTGCGAGCTCACCATATTATAGAAGACATGTGAGTGGGTAATTCCCCACGATCTGTGCTAATCTCACTAATCATTTTCTAGCATTCTATAGCCACTTTTCGACTCTTGTTCGACATCTAATTTATCTATGTGGTTTTGGAGCGTCTATAGGGGGCGACTAACTGGCGCCAAAAAGGTTTGCTTCTCTTTTTAGGGTTCCGCACCTAAAGGGTAAGATTTATCTATGTGGTTTTGGAGCGTCTGTGGGGGCGACTAATTGGCGCCAAAAAGGTTTGCTTCTTTTTTTAGGGTTCTGCACCTAAAGGGTAAGGGGCACCCTGTCCTTTAAGGAGCACCAAATCCTGTCGGAATCCTGACGTATGCGACAGCAATTACTATGACATTTGACAATAAGACCATTCCAGGAATCGTTCATGATTTGGTGATAGAAGGAGCGAAGAGCTGTTCTATAAAGTAGTAGGTACTAATTGCTTATGAAAAGCGGGCAAAATGAAAACTAAATTGTTATGTCGTAAGGTAGTTCCCCACAGCCTCTTCAACTTGTTCGTTTAGGTAGCCCTAAGGCTGTAATTAATACGAAACGGTAAAGATAGATGGCGCTTTAACTTATTATTATACCCTCACGCCCTGCCGAGGGAGTGAGCCATACGTAGAGCTAAATAAGAAAACCTACTTAGAGGCTAAAAATTCCGCCCATGCCAGGACTCGAACCGTACCACTTCTGGCTAACCGTACCAGCGCTCTCCCAACTGCCAATGGGGCAAGTGCCGGCATCAGCGCAATTTCGAACCTCTTTATTACAATATTCTCTGTATTATTTACAGGCAGCGACATCCGGCTGAAGTAATTTGCATCACTTGCAGCCTCGATTACCTACTTTGCTTGCAGTCAGGTTTTACATCGGAATGATATCGCTGTATCCACATGATTATATTCTTTTTGTTGCACTAACCCGTGCTGAGGACAACTTTAAAAACCTATTTAGTGGCTAAAAATTCCGCCCATACTGGGATTCGAACCCGCGACCACTGGCTAACCGAGTGAATTTTAATTTTATGTTATCTGAAACAGGTAAGTGGGTACAGGTCCTCCAATTAGGCGAACTTAGTTGAACCTAGGTAAGCGGCGACCTAAGAGATGAGAGGCGGGTCTCTACAATGCAGTGTTTAACAGTAGAGTCCTAATAATAATATTGGCCTTTTTGCATCTACTTAATGAGATGGTTTATACAGCGTCCAGTGGTATCTTCACTCACACTAGATGGGTGAAGGGACCACTCCGACGCTTTAGTGCCTGGGACATAGTTTTTTTATAGATGGTGTAGGCTCAGTAGAGTCCTATTAGTATCTACGGTAATCCCGATCCCATAAGCCCAACTTAATTTGGCTCTTCGCGCGATGCGATCTTCGTCACGATATATACCTATTTAATTTGCACGTGTTCTACCACAAAGACTGCCCAATGTAGGCAAATAACAGATATTGTCGTCGTGCTTATATTTCGTCGAGTTTAGGACTACGTCCAGGGCCTACATTCTGCTAATTGATAGAATATTCTTTATTGTATACAGAAATTACAGTAACAGAAATTATATAAAAAATATAGTACAAATGGCGGCTAATTGAAATTGAACAATGTTTATTTATCACACACAGATTAGAGAACATATGAATACTATGACGAAAAATTAGAGACAAATATGTGATGAAAAGGATAGGGTTCAGCTTAGTGCTGTGAGTGCATGCATCATCACAGCGCTGATTTTCAGCCCGTCCTTTTTCTCACTGAATTTAGTGTAAAATAAACGGATTTAAATAAGAGAACACCACAGTTGGAATCAAACAAAAATCTGCTAAGCATTATTTATTTCCACCGAAAGGTACAAGGTGAATTGAAATGAAGTGTACAACATGAAAATTATTACAGTCTATTTATTCTTACTTGTCCAATTTAGTAAACAAGATTCTACCCGCAAACTGTAACTTTTTAGTCCAAAACTGCCATATTTCCATAAATGAAGTAACTTGGAACACTCTTTTAGATAACACGCTGCCAATTTTATAAGCATAGTTCATGATGGTTCATGAATTTGCGAGAAAATGTCTAATCTAATCTCAATTTTAAGGTTAGAATCTTGTTTAGTAAATTTGACAAGTAAGAATAAATAGACTGTACACTGAATGGTATGGTAGAATTCATAAATTAAAAATCATAACAAACCACTCGTATCTGACAAGAACTCTGTCAATGGTTGACCAAAGAGTTAGGCTAAGCGGCAATCAACGAACTCTCATACATCGAACTTTCTAGGCGTCGTCGTCGGTGGTATAAAAAAACACCCCACGTGACCCGACCTTGTATCTGTGATGATACTATAATGCACTCACAGAATCGAGACCCAGAACACCGAATAAACCATTCACATTTTAGAAACATAACTTATATCATGAGCCCTAAAATATAATTAAAAAAATCAATAAACTATTCTTAGGACTTACTCCACGCGATCAATTTCTTGTACATGCAAGGAACTTTCTCTTAGTTTCTAGTGCATCCTTTTTCGAACCAGCCCACAGTAGCGGGAAGCCTGACGCTTAATTATGCACACCGTATCCTGCCATGGGATGAAGCGGTGGTAGCTCAGTGGGTAGAACCATCGACTGGCAAGCGAGAGCCCCAGGTTCGATCCCGAGTGCGGGCACGTGCCAATGACTTTGTTTAATTTCAAAGTTAAGTACATTTGCGAATTTGTAGTCGCAATACCACACGCTCACAGTGAAGGAAAACATCGTGAGGAAACCCGCGGCTTGGTTGGCTCCGCACGTATTGACTAGTCTTTCCTGTGGACTAGGCCAACTAAGCTGTCAGGATGGTATAGGTGCTAGGCAAGCCTACACCATCTATAAAACCATGTCCCAGACACTACAGCGTCGGAGTGGTCCCTTTACCCATCTATTGTGAGTGAAGATACCACTGGACGCTGTATAAATCATCTCATTAAGTAGATGCAAAAGAGGCCAATATATACAGGGTGTCTCATTCAAATCGGTCAGTATGGGAAAGTCTGAAACTATAAGACATACGAAGATCTGTTCTGAGGAACCATGTCGTCGATTTTAATAACAAGAAAAACTGAATTCATACTTTTTAAAAAACATCTGTACTCCGTTCGGGAATCGAACCCGGTTGTTTTGAAATAAAACCTACACTATTTCTATTTAGATATCGATTGTGTAGGTCTTAAGTAGTAAATATCTGTATGAAACATGATGTCTAAAATAAATAAAATGCATTGTTTTCACATACTTTAATTTATTTTAGTAGGTGCTCGAAGTGACCCGCCGCCTTTTTCAATACAATATTCAACACGTTTAGGTAACGATCTTACTATTGCATTTTGTATCTTCATGTGGTGAATTTGCGTTAAAATTGTCTATGGCCATCTCTATGGTCTTCAACGGTGTCATAGCTTGTCTTTTCAGTTGATTGTTAGTGTTTGATTAATAGAAGTTTTTTTTTTTTTCAAAACATCCGGGTTCGATTCCCGAACGGAGTACAGATGTTTTTTTAAAATGTATGAATGCAGTTTTTCTTGTTATTAAAATCGATGACATGGTTCCTGGTTCCCGTGACAACCGCTAGTAGCATTCCCGAGCGCTTCCGTGCTTCGCAAGGCACGTGAATTCGTTGGTGACGGCTGTCATGTAAAGATGTCAGTCGTTAAGCCATGTCAGAGGCCTTATGGGTGATTTGATAACTCGTGACAGTAAGGCCCGCCACTGTCTTACTATCTTCCACCAAACCGGCCTTGGCCCCCGTGGTGCAGTATGGACCTTCCTGCGATGCAGGAAGAGACCCGTGCCTCAGCAGTGGGGACATACAAAGGTTGATATCGAATATCGGAGCTTCGCCTTTAATTAGAATTGGAAGTGCTCACCGGGGTAGTGGAACCTGAGGCCGGCGGCACCGGACTCTGCTCAGCCGCAGTGAGCGCCCAGTGAGCAGCGAGGGCGGCCACCGCCAGGAACGCTGATCTTCGGCGCACCATCTTGCAGCTGGAAGTATTGAAGCTTTATTTAGAGAACCCACAGTGTACTATAATCAACTAATACTATTTTTATTTTTAATGCACTAACCCGTGCTAAGGAACAAATTTAAAATCTATTTAGAGGCTAAAATTTTTTTGGGTACAGTGATATCGTTCCGATGTAAAACCTAACTGCAAAGTGGGTAGTCGGGGCTGTAAGTGATGCAATTTGCTTAAGTCAGATGTCGCTGCCTGTACGTATTACAAAGAATAGTGTAGAGGTTCGAAATTTCACTGATGCCGTGAGTCACCCATTGGCTCAATTGGTAGAGCGCTGGCACGGATAGCCAGAGGTTGCGGGTTCGAATCCCGGCATGGGTGAAATTTTTAGCCTCTAAATAGGTTTTTAAACCTGGGTGCGTGAGGTGTTTACATACTTCAGCGCTAGAAATTGCAAATCGGCGGTGGGCACCCGTGATAATTAAATCCGTACTCTGTCTCTCTCTCTGTGAGAAGGCCTGTGGCAAAACTGTGTTGTGTGTTATGATAAATAATTCGTGTTGTTAATTGGAATGGTATGAGCATTTCATTGGAGTGTTTTTTGTGTATGTTTGTTTTTTATTCTAATTTTGTTTTTATAGTTGGAATTTCTGATTCAGATTCGGAGCGCTTCTCCGACCGATGTTTAACTTAGCTTAAAAAAAATGTTTCCATTTGACATTATGAGAAACTAGAGGTCTATGTATTTTTCTTTGTATGGACATTTTTACCTTAATATCTGTGACATGTATTATTTCGTAATGTTTTAAATTTTGTGATGTGATTTATAAGTAATATAGAATAATTAAACCAAAAAAAAAAAGTATTTAACATAAGATATGATTTATATTGTATTTAAAGACTGTTTGTTTCTAAAATAAAGATAAAATAAATAAATAAAAAACGGAACTGAAGTTTAATTTTAAGCGTCTAGTCAAAAGTGTGGCTATTTTACCACCCTATCGGTATAATAAGATTTCGGGTCGGAAGTGAGTTTTTTCAGTAGTGATTACGAGAGAAATATCTGCTGGGTCGGTGCTGAATATAACCTTACTTGGTGCCCCAAAAATAGTGTTAAGCGGAACTCAAGAGACAGAAAACCCTAATGGGAACTTTGCGCCATAAAATTTTGGATTTGAACATACAAATCCAACATTGGTTATTTCAAAACTTCATTTTTTTTGACTAATTACTTTTTATAAGGGTGCACAATATCTGAACTTCTGGACTTATCTTTGACTGGACTTATCGCTCTATCACTATTTTTTGGGTCAGCCTACTACAGCTACATACATATAGTGGGCTTTTGGGTTTTAGAAGCCATCCTAAAAACTTTATAAAAATACACCTCTCTGGTTTGGAACCAAAGCACACACTCGTTCGTTAGGTATGATAATCATTATGTAATCAATGCAAACTCTAAGAGAAAATGTGTGCAAATTTGCACTGCAAAATAATCTCGAAATTTACAAGATTTTTGTCACAAATGCCATGGGCCAATAGATAAGACTAGTATATCATTTACCACTTGAAAGTCACTTCAAAAACACGATACTATTATTAAATAGTTTATTCATGTAGTATCGTTTTGTCTCTACGAATTTCCCAAAAAAGAGCGGGACAGCACGTTACTCATGTAATTACTTAGTATGTATCGTATTTATTTATATATATATATTTTTGTGAGGATAACATGTACTAGACGTATTTACTTAGTGAAATTCTCAATTCAGAAACCGGCCGTTAGTTTATCCCTGCCCCCCCTCTCCCGGCTTAAAATTTCAGAGCACTAGCACATTAAATGTGCATAATAATAATAAATTATATGAAGCATAATTATATATATATACCGTAGCATTATATGTAGTGCTGTCTCTTCGAATTTCCCAAAAAAGAGCGCGACAGAACGTAACTCATGTAACTACTTAGTACGTATTGTATTTATCTACATGTGTTTACTTATGTGAGGATAAAATGTATTAGACGTATTTACTTAGTAAAATTCTCGATTCAGAAACCGGCCATTAGTTCATCCCTCCAAGGCTTAAAATTTCAGAGCACAAGCACATATATGAATAATGAAAAGTAACCTAAAAGAAAAACTATAACGGCTGAGTTGAGTAAATTGGCCTTACAAGTTAACGAATGATAGACGACCAAGTAATACTCGTAAAACGAAAACTTCGTACAAATTCCATTGAAATTCACTGATGAAGTTGTTAGTTCTGTAATGCGGGTAAAAACAGCTCCCTCTACGGAACCCTACACTGCACGTAGCCCAGCATGCACTTGGCTGTTTTGAAATAAAGTTATTTGAATAAACGAAATAAAATTCTTATATCTAAATTCGTTGGGTTCATCAAATCTCAACTTTTTCATTTAGATATGAGATTTTTTTTGCGGGCACGTACCAATGACTTTGTTTTGCGGGCATTATTATTATTATTTATTAGCTACTCCAACAGTATTTTTACATTTCATTTAAAAACTACTTATTCGAATCTATATATATAATAAAAATGAATCCCTTTTTCACTTGGTCACGGCATCACGCGTGAATGGCTGGACCGATTTCACTAATTCTTTTTTTGTTGTATTTGTTATTATTAGGAGAAGGTTCTTATGTAAAAAAAAGGTAACAGATATTTCTTGATTATAGGGCGGTACGAAGTTCGCCGGGACAGCTAATGTACAATAAATTTAGTGTGAAACACCTTTACAGGAGTATAAAACTATCAAAAAATTGTGTATTCAGTTAAAGTTTAATTAGTATATCGAAATTCTAATTAAATTAATTTGCGAACGAAGGGCATGTACCAAGTTATGTACAGTGCTACACAAGAAATAAGTCTCGCGGATGTACCTGCGCAGATAACCAAATTTTGAATGTGCGGCAAGATGATCGACCAATCAGATAGTTTAATTTTATGGCAAGCCGCGCGCCTTTGTTGCTATTGGTTGATTCAACGTCATCGATGCAGGTGACTATTAGTTTGGCAATATTAGCGTGAGCGAAATAGGTAGCGATACTGTGGCAATCAATTCTGCACCTTAACCGTATCGGTTAAAGATCATGTTGAATGTACTTATAGCTTCGGGTACTTTAGTTACACTTCTAGTCTGCGCAAACGTAGACTCCCGAAGGGATTTTTATGATGTGTAGTACTGTACACTTGTGTAGTTACAGCAGCAATACCATTCGCTAACGGTAAAGGAAAACATCGTGAGGAAACCTGAGTGTCTGATATGTTCCGCGGTGGGCACGTGTGGTAGCTAAGCCCATACTCTCTCTCTCTGGGAGAAGGCCTGCGTCTTGCAGCTGGACGTAAATATGCTACATAAAAAATGGGTTTTTATGGCCAGTGACCGAGGGGTGGACAGTCGTGGACTTATGGTGACGATGATGATGGGTAATTTATTAGACCCTGTGTACTACTACCGTAGCAGATTGTCCTTAGCATTTACAATTTTTAAGGGTTATTAATTACAACATTGAAAAGATTTTTCAACTTTTCAGGCGACGTCGCGTCGTTTAAATCTGCACATGAATACACAAAAGCCCTTTGTCCTCTGTTTGTGTACAAAGGACTAGGTATTAATCTTTTACGCCTTTCCCTTTACCACAGAATATTTAAACTACTTGTGAGGAGTGTTTTAGAGGACTCGTCCTTTTATAAATAAAACCATAAAATTATATGTACCGTAATTTTAAGAGTCCATGCCCAAAGGGTAAAAACGGGACCCTATTACTTATTAAGACGGAGTTTATACGTTCAGTCTGGCGTCAGACAATTCTATCAGTCTGGTTAGACTGACGGCAGACTGATTGTCTATTCAGTGGACAGATGGACCAGACTGACGGATATTCGAATATCTTGATGCTTCATCAGACTGGCATCAATCCGAGCTTGATCAAGGTCACGGACTGAACTGACGCCAGACTGAACGTGTCAACTCGGTCTAAGACTGACGGCAGACTGTCTATTCAGTGGACTGATGGACCAGACTGACGGATATTCGAATATTTTGAGGTTTCATCAGTCTGGCATCAATCCGAGCTTGATCAAGGTCACGGACTGAACTGACGCCAGACTGAACGTGTAAACTGTATCTTAGACTCCACTGTCCCTCTGTCTGTCACCTGAGTGCTTAGTGCGAGTTTGACAGATCCAATCGAATAACTTTACTACCGCGTTAATCGAGCATTGAGTAGTGAGTATGAGTAAGTTAACCGTTCGAACTGGCAAAACGCTGTCACAGTACAACTCGCACTCGCGTTTATTCGTGTTTTGGCTGGTAAACGTGTTCACTTCTCAACGTAAACCATTACAACTCTCACTCAGCAATTTTAATTTCCATACTTGTCGCTAGGTAGCGCTTCCTCGATGCCATAGAAATATGAGTTTACGTTAACGCGATCGAGTAGTTAAAAAATTCGCACCAAGCACTCAGGCTGAGACGTGAACCATGATAGCTAGTCAGTTGAAATTTTCACAGATGATGTAATTCTGTTGCCGCTATAACAACAAAATCAATATTTTAGTGCGACTTCTTTACAAGAAACGTGATTATGTTCGCCGTTTTTTGCTCGATATTAGAAATATCAACAGGTAGACCCTTGAAATATTGCGAGAATATTTATTTTTATGTTCACTTTAAAAATAGTGAAAATAAATATTAAAGCGCTCGTGGCCTAGCAAGCGATTGGAATCTATCAATTGGGTTAAGCAACAACAAGCGCGGTCAGTTGCTGGATGGGTGACCATCCCGTGACTACCGCTAGTGGCATGTTTTCCGAGCGCTTCCGTGCTTCGCGAGGCACGCCGGCTTTCATGTCATGGCAGACATTAAGCCAGGTCACAGGCGTTATGGGTGGCTTGATAACTTCTGACGGTAAGGCCGGCCACTGTCTTCCAATACTCCACCAACCTGGACTTGGCCCCCATGGTAAAGTATGGCCTAACATTACTGCTATGCAGTAAGATACCCGTGCCCCAGCATGACACCACTGCTGGGGCACGGGTATCTACAAAGAGTTGATATCATCATTTAAGGGTGATTTCTTTGCTGTCTTTTTGTTAACACTCTATCATTATAACGTAACACAATATGCATCAAACTTGGTGTCATTGTGGGATTCATTATATAATTATATTCGAACGACAAATAAGACCCAACGGCGACTCATGAGTACGGAATCCTCGGTGCGTGAATACGGAATCGTCGGTGGGCGAGTCCTATTCGCACTTCGCCGGTTTTTATATACAGTTTGTTTGCATGTAAGCAAAAGTCCCGATAGGTATATAGAATACTAGCTGTGCTCCGCGATGTTATAATATAATATAAAGCCTTCATTCCGAAAACATAATATAAACAGTGGTTTCAATACTATTTTTATTTTTAATGCACTAACCCGTGCTAAGGAACAAATTTAAAAACCTATTTAGAGGAAACCTATTTATAAGTAATGCAATTTGCTTAAGTCAGATGTCGCTGCCTGTACGTAATACAGAGAATAGTGTAAGGAGGTTCGAAATTTCACTGATGCCGTGAGTCGCCCATTGGCTCAATTGGTAGAGCGCTGGCACGAATAGCCAGAGGTTGCGGGTTCGAATCCCGGCATGGGTGAAATTTTTAGCCTCTAAATAGGTTTTTAAAAGTGGTTTCAATTTTAAACATTAAATTAAATCTCTGATTTCGGAGTGCCTCTTGGCAAAGGCTTCCTCCAACTCCCTCCAGTGCATAGCCTATGTGTTAATCCAAGGTGTCAGCTAACTCCATACCATATTTTATTGATATCGCTCGAGCCTAAAGAAGTAACAAACATATACACACACACACTCACAAACTTTCGTCTTTATAATATTAGTGCGATGTATTTTTATTTTTTTCTGGTTGTGCAATAAAGTGTTCTCTATCTATCTATAGAAAGAATATGTCTGGTCATGTTATAATTAGGTAAGTGTAAAATATGCTTATCACTGTTTGATAACTTTATAACGTAGAAAAGTACACTGTGTTTCATACCAAGTTGCAGGAATGTGTGTTTGAAGCACTTTGTTTATCTACGCAATGCATATAGCTATGGACACTTGTCTGGGTGGACTTAAATAGTCATGATGTTATCATTATTGTGTGCATTATGACAGTTCGAATGTGGTATGGATAGAAACAATGAGAGGCAGACAGACAGTGGGGATTCATTTACGGTTTCAAACTTAATACTAAAATAGCTATGCCCGCGGTGTTACCTGCCGTTTATTGATTTCCCCAAAGGAATAAGATATTTTCCCACAATAAAACATAGCCTATGTGTTAATCCAAAGCGGTGGTAGCTCAGTGGGTAGATACATAGACTGGCAAGCCCCAGGTTCGATCCCGAGTGTGGGCATGTACCAATGACTATGTTTAATTTCAAAGTTACGTACATTTGCGAATTTGTGGTCGCAATACCACACGCTAACGGTGAAGGAAAACATCGTGAGGAAACCCGCGGCTTGGTTGGCTCCGCACGTATTGACTAGTCTTTCCTGTGGGCTAGGCCGACTAAGCTGTCAGGGTGGTATAGGTGCTGGGCAAGCCTACACCATCTATAAAACCATGACTCAGGCACTACAGCGTCGGAGTGGTCCCTTCACCCATCTAGTGTAAGTGAAGATACCACTGGACGCTGTATAAATCATCTCATTGAGTAGATGCAAAAAAGCCAATATTATGTGTCAATCCAGGGTGTCAGCTAACTCCATACCAAATTTAAATAAAATCGCTTCAGTTGTTTAGACGTGAAGAAGTAAGAAACATATACACTCAAATATTTTCGTCTTTATTATATTATATGATGTGATGTGATGTTTTGAGAGTACATGAAAAAAAAAAACAGAACATGAACAAAAACACTACGAAATATTACGGTCTAATTTATTAAAACATGATTCCTTAAAACACTCCTCAGAGGCAGTATAAATAGTCTGAGGTGAAGGGAAAGACATAACCACAGACAAATTGTGTTATTTATAAATAAAAGCATTAATGTTTTTGCTCAGTTTTAAAATGGTAATTATAGTATTACATTGTACAAAACCACAAAGTGATATATATGTATTGCATTGTAAACCTCATCCTTTTTTTAAGTCAGTTAAAAACAAATTATATTCACCAGTCAAGCGTAGGTTAGTTTTTAAATCTTCTGATGCAGATCTAATCTGAATTGATATCTGTAATAGCACAAGTATATTATAATATGGTGTGCTTGGCACCTTAGTTTTTGTAAGTACCAACATTATTTGCATGTTCTGATGAGAACTATGAAAAAAAATCTGAACTATAAAAAAAATATTGAGATTAGCAACTAAGATCAGTAAGAAAATTTGACGACATATCTGGGGAATTAGAAAGAAAAAATGTTTCTGAATTGCTGTAAGTTATCTTTTGTTTGAACTTTGCTATCTGTGTGAGTATAGTAACTATAAAATGGCCCAAGCCTGTTGTAATAACAGGAGTCTAGGGTAATTAATAAATTGAATTAATTGTGTAACTCCAATGTACTAATAAGTATGATAATAACCTACAAAATTACAATATTATATGGTTTTGATATTAGCCTGCTATATGTCAGCCATGTTCTTTGGCGTACGTAAGTTTAGTATAAAAGACTTATAAATTAACCGGGATATGAAAAAACTATGTGAATAACTGACGATTGAAAAGTATTACCTACATACCAAGTATCGGGATTCAGTTTGGTGCTTCAGTGACGGATCTCCACAATTTATCATTAATTACTTTCTTAATCGAACTTTTACTTAAAGTAGGAAGTACTTACTTTAGATTATGTTCATGAGATATGATCACGCCGCAAGTGATACGTCAACAATAAAATGGTAGAGTATGTGAAAATGCCAACAAACCTGTGTCGAAGTCCAATGCTTTTGGTGTTAGTGAAACGGACAGTAGCCAGGAGAGACAGGAAAACTTAGCCTTATGGCTTATTCAAAGGTATAACTAATTAGATTTATGATTTTTCTCATAAATATCCCATCTTCACGGAATACAGAAATCAATCAAATTCACACACACACACACAGACTAATATGATTGAGTCTTTTTAATCTGTGGATATGATCAAATTTGACGTGAATTTGACACTAATGCTTTTTTACTGTTTTTTTTTATGGGTATAAGAACTTTTTCAAACAGCCAATATCACCGTTGCCTATTATTTTAGCACGAATGTAAAGTGTATTTTAGATTGTGATCTAGGATGAGCAACAGTTAAAAGAAACATAAGGTTCAACAGAATCAAGCGACTAATCAACAATTAATCAAAACGTTAGATTGTAATTCGAAATGAAACCTGACTGAATCAAAGAAACGCTGATTTTTTTTTTAATAAAGGGTTTTACGGCCCTGGATCCGTGTCCTTTTGAGCCTTGAGTATTGTATTAGTTTTTTATAGTATTAGTTTTCAGATAAGAGCACTTATCACTTCCGTATCACTTCACTATAATGTTCAGTTTTTCCAGTCACTTTAAATTTTTATTCCACTGTTCATAATGAATTTATATAAGGGGGCGAAAAAGGTAGGATTGCTAAGTAGATTTGGAAGAAGAGTTGGTGTAGGGACACCCGTTTCGCAGCTGATTGTGTCAAGTTCCGTGATAAGTATTAATCTGTGCAATTTAAATTCTTGACAGTTGAGCACGAGATGGTTTAGGTCGGCGTTTTCAGTTCCACAGTAAATGCAGTTCGAATCTTGGGCTAGGCTGAGTCTATAAAGGTGAGCTTGGGTTTGGCAGTGGCCGAATCTCATTCTGTTTAGGGTGGTTATGTATTTCCGGCAGTTTATGTCTTTTTTCCGATGGTACCAAGGTTGGGCGGGCGGGCTTCCTTGGATGTCTCTATACCAGCTTCCTTTCTCTTTACTGATCTCATTCCAGTAGTTGCACCATATTGCTTTCAGATTCTCATTCAGATGAACATGGAGATCAGTAAATGGCAATTTGAGGTCTGTAGAGTGATCCTCGTCAGGGTCCAGATTTGCAGCTCGATCGACGACTTCATTTCCAGTGATACCCCGGTGAGCAGGTACCCACATTAACTTAACTACCTTACCACTAACTAACAAACTATTTAACAAATTCTTTATATTATAGATGAGATAATTTACATTATAACGAAGGCAGTTACCTTCTAAAGCTAATAATACACTGAGTGAGTCAGTAAATATAATTATATTACAAGTATCAATATTTTGAACGTAAATTAAAGCTTGATGGATAGCATAAGCTTCGGCGGTAAAAATGCTACATCTAGTGTCAATTTTAAAACATTTAGTTTTCTTTAACTGAGGGTCAAAAAATGCTGAGTTTACCCTATCAACTGTTTTAGAGCCATCAGTATAGATGGAATACAGATGATTATTTTCCAGGAAAGCAAGTAAATCTTGTTGGTTCGTAATGCATGGTTTATGTACAAAATTATTTTTCAATAGAATATCGAGATCCATCCTATAGAGGGGCCACAAATTATCCTGATGCAAATTTTTTGTTAAATCATTCAAATGTAAAACTATTCTTAATAAGGTTGGTATGTTACCATTTAATATCTGATTAAAATTTGCATAAGGAGCCACTGAATTGCCCAATTCAGTGGCATGCATTGGTAAAATGTGATCTAAGACAACTCTATTATTTTTAGTTAACATTTTCAAACAGAACCTTTCAGCTAGCTGTAGACGTCTAAGATGTAAAGGGGGAATGCAAGCCTCACATTGCATTGCATTAATTGGAGTAGAGCACATAGCCCCTGTAATAATTCTCAAAGCTTTATTCTGAATAACTTCTAATTTCTTCAGCAAAGCAAGGCTTGCCCCCATATAAGCAATTGAGCTATAATCGAAATGGCTGCGCATAATGCTCTTATATAACATAGATAATATTTTTGGGTCAGACCCCCAATGTACTCCTGCCAGAGACCGAAGTATATTAAGGGCTTTGGAGGCGTTTTTGATGATATAATTTATGTGAGATTCAAATGTTAGCCTATGATCCAGCAATATACCAAGAAACTTCTTTTCTTTCAACCAAGGTATAGGGAGATTATTGTATTCTACCAAACTATTACAAGGAGAAAGCCTTTTGGAGAAAAGCATAGCTCCACTCTTTAATGGATTTATAACCAATTTGAGCTTATTAAAATAATAATTATGCACTTGAGAGAGGGCTAAATTTAAATTATTTACAGCTATATTTACATCCTTATGTACAGAGTATATTAACAAATCATCTGCATACTGCAGGAATTGAACTCCAGTCTGGGTCAGATATTTATTTATCTGAGATGTATAAATATTGTACAATAAAGGGGATATGGTTGCTCCTTGCATAGTACCTTTAAAAACTTGTCCTGGTCCGTGTAGTATGTTGTTAAATTTAACATACATAGTCCTATCATAAAGAAAATGAAATATCCATTTACAGACATGTCCTGGCATACCAATCTCTGATAAAATTCCTGCCAATACAGATGGATCAACATTATCAAAAGCTCCCTGTACATCAAGAAATGCACATACGGTGGCTGATTGGCTGTGAAAGGAATTCCTGATGTCAGAGATGAGTGAAGTAAAGCTCTCTGTAGCACTACGACCCTTCCTGAAGCCGAATTGCTGCTCTGGTAAGATTTTATTCTGCTCTACGTAATGGTCTAATCTGGTTTTAAGCATAAACTCAAACAATTTACCTACACATGAGGATAAAGAAATTGGTCTATATGAATTAAAGTCATCACTAGACTTGTCTGGTTTCAATATAGGAATAACGCATTGTGTTTTCCAAGCTTCAGGAATGGACTGAGTCATCCACAATACATTGTACATTTCCAATAACGATTTTTGGGCATCAACATGCATGTTCCTAATAAGCTTGTAAGGAATGTCATCTAATCCTGGGGTTGTATCTTTTCTATATTTGATAGCAAATGTGAATTCTGCAAAGGAAAATGGTTCTGAAAGATGAGCACAATTACTATTCCCTGTGTTATTAAAGATTTCATTTAATGAGTTTATGTCTATGTTTTTTTCAGGAGGAGACGGTGGAGCATATTTATCAATGAAGGCTGGAATCCATTCGTCGTTTTTGGGCATTTTGGGTAATGTTACACATTTGAATCTTTTGATGTAATTCCAAATAGTGCTTATAGGTGTATACCTGTTAAAAGATTCAACTAATTTAGTCCATCCGTATTTCTTCTTTTCTTTTAATAATCTTTTTTTAAAAGCATTTAATTTTTTATATTCAATGTAACTCGACATATTACCATTACTTCTATACATATTTAGAGCTTCTTTACTTTTATTAACAGCATCTGAGCATTCATTGTCCCACCAAGGAACAGGCTTTTTAATGACAATGCTATTAGTTTTCCTTAGCTTTGGAATAGTGACATCTTTAATCTGATTAAGTTCTTCGCAAAAATCATTGTAAGTTTTGACTGGGTTACTACTGTCTATATTAAATTGCCCTAATATTCTCTCTGTTTCAGATGCATAAGCCTGCCAATCTGCTTTATTATAAAGATATCGATCAGCGGAATTACCAATATCGTATTTATGAATTGTGGTGTGAATTGTTATAACTGTTGGAAAATGATAGCTGCCCATCGCATCATCATGAACTGTCCACTCGCAAAGAGGAGCAACAGAAGGACTGACAGAAGAAATATCAATTGCAGAAGGCATTTTAGAAGGACTACCTACAGTGGTAGGAAAACCAGTGTTTAATATACATAGATCATACTCATCGAGTGTGTTATAGATCTCATTACCGCGAGAGTTAGACCTCAAACACCCAAAAGCGACGTGATGGGCGTTGAGATCGCCCGAAAAAAGCATTGGTTTCGGTAACATATTCAAAATCTGTTTGAGTCTTCTGCACTGAAATCTACGGTTATCATTAGGAGGCGGTATATAACTACAGAGAATTGATAAATTACCAGCATTGGTTTGTAAGATTATTGCAGCAGAATGCATAAAATTGTAAAAAGGAACAGAGACAGTAGAGAATTTCAAATTGGATTTAACTAAAATTGCTACACCTCCTCGTCCATCTTTCCCGTCTTGTCGAATTATATTGTAATTAGGAATATTAAAAGTGCTATTGTTCCTAAGCCAAGTCTCATTTAAAAGACAAACGTCTACATCATTATTTAATAAAAATGAAATTAATAATGGCTTCTTGTTAATAACTCCTTCTACATTAAACTGTACTATTGTAATAAATGATTTATCCATTATTCTGTAGTGATTTAATCAACACTTCCTGCACAATGGAAGCATTGATTTTGGGCAAATTACCATTCGCCAATGTTACCAAAGCTCCTACCAAACCATTTAAGATGAAGTCGCTCTTGACTATTTCTTTGACTAAATTTGAATTTGAGATCACAAGTTGTGGAGGTTCTGTTACTATGGGTTTTGTGGGAGCCTTAGCAATCATTGGCGAAGGCTTGGCTTTCAGTGGAGGGAAGTTCGAGTTGTAGTTTTTGACAATATTGTCTTGTTTTTTGGCTGAAGCAGCAATTTTTGCATAGTTAGTCCTATTAACATGTTCTTCTAACTTGTTTTTTTTAACTGGACAGTCTCTGGAAATTGCCAAGTGAGGCCCTTGGCAGTTGATACATTTCAATTCATCCTCTTTGTCGCATTTTGTGAAGTGGTGCTCACCAGAGCAGATAGAGCACTTCTGCAGTCCTTTACAGAACTTCGCTCCATGGTTAAATCTGAAGCACTTAAAGCACTGCAGAAGTGGTGCTCTGTACTCATTGACCTTAAATCTATACAGATCTAGGTATACATACTCCGGTAGTGTCTGTGACAAGAAAGTCACAGACACTGAACTGTACGGAACAATTTCTCCGTTGACCTTGCGGGTAAAGCGCCTTACGCCTACAATTTCAAATTCTGCTGCAAGTTTCTTAAACAGTTCTTCATTCGTGATACTTGTTGGAACGAAGCGAAGGACCCCAATAGTCTCTACAGACCTCGCGGGAATATAGGCTCTAAAGCCCTGTTTCTTCAGCAGTTCGTCATTCGTCAGGAAGTTGTTCGCATTGGAAGCTTGTCCAAAGCACACACCAATTTTATTAGCATTGATGCGCTTGATGCCCACCACGCCCTTGACGTCATTTTTGAAGATCGTGTTTAGCTGGTCAGGGTTTTTATTACCAATTCTGCCATTTTCGGATTCAACAAAGACAATGAATTCATCGCTCACCAAATTTTCCGCGTACAGCCGCCTGTAACCTGGTTTCAGATATGGCTTGAATCCATCATCCTGCTGCTGCTCGCCGTGATGTTCGCGTCCATGGTCCTCAGTTCGCCCCCTCTTTAATTTGGGAGGAGGTTCATCCTCGGAAAGCCCAGGGGCTTTGCCCCCGGGCGATCTTTCATCTCGCCGAACCTAACGACGATGTTTTAAATACTTTTAGCGTAAGTTTATCGAGTTTTAACAATTTTCAGAAATATTTTTGAAAAATTTTCAAAAAACGCGCCTATCCTCTTCAAAAGCCCGCCAAAAAAAAAAAAAAAAGAAACGCTGACACTGATTACCACAGAGTAAGATTTTCTTACTCTTTATTGTTCTGAGTTTGTTCTTGTCTTTTTATCTGATCTGTGTACATAACCTCAAAATAAAACTAAAAGCTCAGAGATTATTACTATAATAAATATGGTAAAATCTAACAAATCTTTCTACTAAAAGTTCTCAGTTCTCACTCAGACAGAACTTTGCCGGTCCCATTTAGTAATTTGTTAAACAGAACACAAGTTATTGGTTTACACCAAAATGCCTTCAGATTACCGAAGATTTAATGGTCCAGAAGACAGTGTGTCTTACAAACGATACACTAAAGATTACTTGAAGAGTTATGATGAACTCCACAAGGATTTGGTTGATAGCAAAGGATTGCGCAAAGACGGTCGAGCGATCGACGAATCCCGGAGTTTGTGTATGTTTTGTATGTGTTTACTAACCCTGGTTACACTATCCCCAAACTTATACTAACACAGAACTAACATATTAAACTGGTTTTAGATGCAAGAACGGATATGGTGTCGCAAGCCAAAGGATCAGCCTACATTGAAATGAAAAAAACTAAAGTTGTATGCTCTGTTTTTGACCCCAGGGAGATTCCACACCAAAATGAATTCAGGTCGGTATATTTGCTATTACTTTTATTGTTTTTTATAAGCACTGGCCATGTTACTACGGGTTATTTTCAGCTGGGAGAATTACTGTATAATTATTAATTAACTATTAACATTTTTAATTGGCACTTCAATATCCTTCGACTATGCAACAGTATGCGCTCTCAGTCATGTAACATTGAGGTATTTGTATCTTTTTTTTTCTCAGCCAACTTGGTCAGTTATTCTGTGAGGTGAAATTTGCACCTTTTTCCTGCCCCCGTCAGCGGCGGCCGCATGCACCTGATGCTGAGGAGAAAGCGTTGTCCAATGCTCTAAGACAAGCCTTAGAGCCTGCCGTTTGCAGACATTTGTTCCCCAATTACCAGGTAATTAAGCCGTTCTAACTTTAAAAATATTCTTTGGCAGTCTCATTGGTTTAATGCCAATGTTTAATACCATGCCAGATATTGTGGGTTTGATTCCTAATGGTGGCTGACATACTTTAATTTGGGATGGGTCACAAGCATTATAATAAAAAAATATGTATGACCAACATAATAACTTATATGTTCGTTTTTCCAGGTTGATATATTTGTCTATATCCTAGAACATGACGGAGCATGTCTCTCTGCTGCCATCAATGCAGCAGGTTTGGCGCTAGCAGACGCTGCGGTCCCACTGTATGACATCATAACATCTTGCTCTGTGGCTGTTATTGGGGACAAAGTGTTCATTGATCCCTGTGAATCTGAAGAGTATATAGCCACTGCTAGTCCAGAGGATGGCACCAATCATGGAATTGTAACAATGTCTACATTGAAAGAGTTGAAACAAGTCTCTAACTTCACTCAAATAGGATCTTTGGATATTGAATGTGTAACAAAAGTAATTGATATCTTAGAAGCTGAGTGTGAAAAAATTGTGCCAAACATTCAGAAGGTCTTGGTCTCCAATGTAGTAAGAGGAGTGAAACAAAAGAAGCTTCTAGAAGAGGAAGCAAAGGAGAGAGAGGCTATGTTGGATGCTAAACTAGAAGAATGGAAAAAGAAATTAAAAGCTGGATGAGTTTCTAATTTTGATGTTTATTTTAAGTTGAATTGTAATTTTGTTAGCAAACAATATTTTAAATGGAAAGTGTGGTTGTTTTAAATGAATGTGTAGGTTTAGAGCACAGGCACAGGTTCATGTGATGTCTGAAGCAGCGACAAGGCAGGTGAATGCCAGCCTAAGTCACAAATTGATAGGTACTAAACCAAGCACTGTGTGGTGTCATTCTATAATATGCCTTCAGAATATAAGGAAAAAAAACAAGTATGTAATTAATCTACTTATAATTATGAATTGGCTTAAACAAAGAATCATTTTAATTATCCCATGTGGTATATAAAAGCGAAAAACCTTACTGCTAATCTAAAAAAATTTTTTTGTTAGTCCTCGGGCTTTTCTGGCGGCGGTCCGCATGGCTGCAGCATTCTCTCCATCAAGTTGAACTTGACCCTAGCTTTGGACTCGTTCTCCACAATCGCGAAATAGCTCAACAGATCAGGGTGACCCATGTAACTGCAGCAAGAATCCCGGTGCTGGTTGGTGAGCCATTCGTACTTAGTAGTATCCGCGTGCCCCGTGCCAATGTACTTGCTCTGCAGATGTTCGAGCTGACTGTGTATGTTGTATCTCTCGCCCATCGTTTTGCTGGAAGAGGCAAGCGATGGATGATGCTCTCACAAGTTGATTGGTAAATTTATAAGGTGTTGTGCAGTATACACATTAAATATTTGATGGGTTCATTGAGTAATTACCTGAATTGCGAGGTTCGTTACTTTAACGTTACTAAATTGAATAAAAACTTGTCCAAGCAAATAATGAACACGAATGTGCACAAATTAGACCGAATGTGCACGAAATGAAGCGCAAGACACAGAGCATATAAATAAGAGACGGGACCTCCCTATATGCTTTTGTAATGAGCACAGAGCATATAAATAAGAGACGGGACCTCCCTATATGCTTTTGTAATGAGTTTAGCCCCGTTAGCAATACCAACCAATAGAGCAAAAATGCAATGTCAAAAGTGCTACCAACATAACAACTTGTCTGTGCATTAGGGACGTCCACTTACATTGGTACTACATTTATCGATATCGATAAATTTTCATCCAGGGGCTCCGCAGTTAGCCTAATAAAATTAATACAAATCAATGTTTTCAATAAAACGACAAATGAAATTAGTATTTTATTATTGATTATCAAATCACAATAATTGTGGTCAAGGTCTATTGAATTTATTTCAGCAGCTATTTGGTTTTTCCTTAGAGGTGTCCAATCTGAGCGAACTTCATCAATCGGTGGTTTGGATTCAGGTGCTGAAATCGTCAAAAAAAGTTAAGTTGAGTCGTTATTGATTATTAATTTGTTGGTAAACTATGCTACTTACCGGGATAGTTCTGATAAATATGCTGAGATTCCAGGCCACAATAATTGTGGTCAAACCCTACTGGACCAATAGCAACAGCTGATATTTTGGCTGCTGTACAAGGTGCTGAAAATGATAACACTTTGTAATTTATCAAAGTAAACAAACTCTAGTTACAAAAAACTTCAGCGATACATGAAAAGTCTACGTACCAGAGTTGTTTTGTGAAGCTCGACAACTAATAGGTTTTTGTATAGCTGAATCTGAAAATAAACAATTGCAAGAATAGTCCGAAAAAAAAATAGTTTGTTCCTGTTTACCACATAACTGCATAATTGACTATGTAACTATCAAATACATTTTTATAAAAAAATATTTTAAGTTAAAAATTAGTAAAAAAAATATTTTAGTAATTCCAATCACTAACCAGTTTCAAGTGATGCGACGTGGCTACGTGGTAAGGAAACTCAGCTAGTAAGTAATCAGGAAGAGGAGGCGCATTTATAAGTAGAGAAGATACAGCCCTGTAAAAAAATGTTTATCAAAGTATGTCATTTACGTATTAAGACGTAATAATAATATTGCATTCTAAATGACGGAGCAAAATATATTCAAATGTTCGACGTAAAGCAAGGCGTATTTTGTGTTTTATTACATAATTATTCATGAAATGTAGTAAGTGTTACATTATAAGTTTATAACACAACTCACCATTTCTTTAATCGGCTTCCTTTTAAAATAGTTGTAAAAATCTTTCGGCCGGAAATGATCTCTACAAACATATTTATGTTGGTGGAGTTTTTCGATGGGGATATACGATATAAGATCTTCCACAATTTTCACCCATTGTCTGCATCTAAAAAAAAAACAACATCCAATGCAGCCACTAATAGTGCATCGTTGAAACATTGTTATGGCTTACAGCAATTCACCCGTCATACACTGAGTAGTAATTCTGACCAAGGTACTTATCAGATATTTTTTTATCGATATTGAATATGTGTATGGCACATCACTATGACATTGAAACATCTGAGTATTTTTCTCATAGTATATTAATTACGTTATTTAACATAATTTATGATCTTGCTCTTGTGCAAGATGACAAAAACTGTAGCCAGAAATACTTACCGGTCTTCATCTCTAGGAAATTTACCCATAAACTTTCTTTTGGTACCCTTTGACCGGCTGCATCTTATTTTACAAATGGCACAAGTTCGACACCATCCGATCAATGCCAATATTAAAAGAAAATCACTAAACACTGTACAACAAGATACACACAGCTAGATATTGAACAAACTTAAAACACAAAAATTTTAACTAGAAAACGTTCTAATATGTGCCGTGTTCCGCCATATTTGTTATGTTTTCAGTTTGACATTGACAGCAAAGAAAGAGTAAGTAGTATTAAAGAGTGAGACAAAAATATGTCCGCCATTAAAACGGGGCTAAATGCGAACAAAAATTTCAAAGTTCCTACTTGCGCTAGGCTGGTAATGAGTTTAGCCCCGTTAGCAATACCAACCAATAGAGCAAAAATGCAATGTCAAAAGTGCTACCAACATAACAACTTGTCTGTGCATTAGGGACGTCCCGTTACATTGGTACTACATTTATCGATATCGATAAATTTTCATCCAGGGGCTCCGCAGTTAGCCTAATAAAATTAATAAAAATCAATGTTTTCAATAAAACGACAAATGAAATTAGTATTTTATTATTGATTATCAAATCACAATAATTGTGGTCAAGGTCTATTGAATTTATTTCAGCAGCTATTTGGTTTTTCCTTAGAGGTGTCCAATCTGAGCGAACTTCATCAATCGGTGGTTTGGATTCAGGTGCTGAAATCGTCAAAAAAAGTTGAGTCGTTATTGATTATTAATTTGTTGGTAAACTATGCTACTTACCGGGATAGTTCTGATAAATATGCTGAGATTCCAGGCCACAATAATTGTGGTCAAACCCTACTGGACCAATAGCAACAGCTGATATTTTGGCTGCTGTACAAGGTGCTGAAAATGATAACACTTTGTAATTTATCAAAGTAAACAAACTCTAGTTACAAAAAACTTCAGCGATACATGAAAAGTCTACGTACCAGAGTTGTTTTGTGAAGCTCGACAACTAATAGGTTTTTGTATAGCTGAATCTGAAAATAAACAATTGCAAGAATAGTCCGAAAAAAAAATAGTTTGTTCCTGTTTACCACATAACTGCATAATTGACTATGTAACTATCAAATACATTTTTATAAAAAAATATTTTAAGTTAAAAATTAGTAAAAAAATATTTTAGTAATTCCAATCACTAACCAGTTTCAAGTGATGCGACGTGGCTACGTGGTAAGGAAACTCAGCTAGTAAGTAATCAGGAAGAGGAGGCGCATTTATAAGTAGAGAAGATACAGCCCTGTAAAACAATGTTTATCAAAGTATGTCATTTACGTATTAAGACGTAATAATAATATTGCGTTCTAAATGACGGAGCAAAATATATTCAAATGTTCGACGTAAAGCAAGGCGTATTTTGTGTTTTATTACATAATTATTCATGAAATGTAGTAAGTGTTACATTATAAGTTTATAACACAACTCACCATTTCTTTAATCGGCTTCCTTTTAAAATAGTTGTAAAAATCTTTCGGCCGGAAATGATCTCTACAAACATATTTATGTTGGTGGAGTTTTTCGATGGGGATATACGATATAAGATCTTCCACAATTTTCACCCATTGCATCTAAAAAAAAAACAACATTCAATGCAGCCACTAATAGTGCATCGTTGAAACATTGTTATGGCTTACAGCAATTCACCCGTCATACACTGAGTAGTAATTCTGACCAAGGTACTTATCAGATATTTTTTTATTGATATTGAATATGTGTATGGCACATCACTATGACATTGAAACATCTGAGTATTTTTCTCATAGTATATTAATTACGTTATTTAACATAATTTATGATCTTGCTCTTGTGCAAGATGACAAAAACTGTAGCCAGAAATACTTACCGGTCTTCATCCCTAGGAAATTTACCCATAAACTTTCTTTTGGTACCCTTTGACCGGCTGCATCTTATTTTACAAATGGCACAAGTTCGACACCATCCGATCAATGCCAATATTAAAAGAAAATCACTAAACACTGTACAACAAGATACACACAGCTAGATATTGAACAAACTTAAAACACAAAAATTTTAACTAGAAAACGTTCTAATATGTGCCGCGTTCCGCCATATTTGTTATGTTTTCAGTTTGACATTGACAGCAAAGAAGAGTGAGACAAAAATATGTCCGCCATTAAAACGGGGCTAAATGCGAACAAAAATTTCAAAGTTCCTACTTGCGCTAGGCTGGCGCAAGAAGAAATAATTAGCTGTCACTCTGACACACAGAGCATATAAACACCACAGAGCATATAAACACTACGTTTTAAGAGACGGGACCTCCATAAATGCTTTTGGAATGAGTTTAGCCCCGTTAGCAATACCAACCAATAGAGCAAAAATGCAATGTCAAAAGTGCTACCAACATAACAACTTGTCTGTGCATTAGGGACGTCCACTTACATTGGTACTACATTTATCGATATCGATAAATTTTCATCCAGGGGCTCCGCAGTTAGCCTAATAAAATTAATAAAAATCAATGTTTTCAATAAAACGACAAATGAAATTAGTATTTTATTATTGATTATCAAATTACAATAATTGTGGTCAAGGTCTATTGAATTTATTTCAGCAGCTATTTGGTTTTTTCTTAGAGGTGTCCAATCTGAGCGAACTTCATCAATCGGTGGTTTGGATTCAGGTGCTGAAATCGTCAAAAAAAGTTAAGTTGAGTCGTTATTGATTATTAATTTGTTGGTAAACTATGCTACTTACCGGGATAGTTCTGATAAATATGCCGCGATTCCAGGCCACAATAATTGTGGTCAAACCCTACTGGACCAATAGCAACAGCTGATATTTTGGCTGCTGTACAAGGTGCTGAAAATGATAACACTTTGTAATTTATCAAAGTAAACAAACTCTAGTTACAAAAAACTTCAGCGATACATGAAAAGTCTACGTAGCAGAGTTGTTTTGTGAAGCTCGACAACTAATAGGTTTTTGTATAGCTGAATCTGAAAATAAACAATTGCAAGAATAGTCCGAAAAAAAAAATAGTTTGTTCCTGTTTACCACATAACTGCATAATTGACTATGTAACTATCAAATACATTTTTATAAAAAAATATTTTAAGTTAAAAATTAGTAAAAAAAATATTTTTGTAATTCCAATGACTAACCAGTTTCAAGTGATGCGACGTGGCTACGTGGTAAGGAAACTCAGCTAGTAAGTAATCAGGAATAGGAGGCGCATTTAAAAGTAGAGAAGATACAGCCCTGTAAAAAAATGTTTAACAAAGTATGTCATTTATGTATTAAGACGTAATAATAATATTGCGTTCTAAATGACGGAGCAAAATACATTCAAATGTTCGACGTAAAGCAAGGCGTATTTTGTGTTTTATTACATAATTATATTCATGAAATGTAGTAAGTGTTACATTATAAGTTTATAACACAACTCACCATTTCTTTAATCGGCTTCCTTTTAAAATCGTTGTAAAAATCTTTCGGCCGGAAATGATCTCTACAAACATATTTATGTTGGTGGAGTTTTTCGATGGGGATATACGATATAAGATCTTCCACAATTTTCACCCATTGTTTGCATCTAAAAAAAAACAACATTCAATGCAGCCACTAATAGTGCATCGTTGAAACATTGTTATGGCTTACAGCAATTCACCCGTCGTACACTGAGTAGTAATTCTGACCAAGGTACCTATCAGATATTTTTTTATCGATATTGAATATGTGTATCAGCCTAGCGCAAGTAGGAACTATGAAATTTTTGTTCGCATTTAGCCCCGTTTTAATGGCGGACATATTTTTGTCTCACTCTTTAATACTACTTACTCTTTCTTTGTTGTCAATGTCAAACTGAAAACATAACAAATATGGCGGAACGCGGCACATAATAGAACGTTTTCTAGTTAATTTTTTTGTGTTTTAAGTTTGTTCAATAAATAGCTGTGTGTATCTTGTTGTACAGTGTTTAGTGATTTTCTTTTAATAATGGCATTGATCGGATGGTGTCGAACTTGTGCCATTTGTAAAATAAGATGCAGCCGGTCAAAGGGTACCAAAAGAAAGTTTATGGGTAAATTTCCCAGGGATGAAGACCGGTAAGTATTTCTGGCTACAGTTTTTGTCATCTTGCACAAGAGCAAGATCATAAATTATGTTAAATAACGTAATTAATATACTATGAGAAAAATACCATGTTTCAATGTCATAGTGATGTGCCATACACATATTCAATATCGATAAAAAAATATCTGATAAGTACCTTGGTCAGAATTACTACTCAGTGTACGACGGGTGAATTGCTGTAAGCCATAACAATGTTTCAACGATGCACTATTAGTGGCTGCATTGAATGTTGTTGTTTTTTTTTTAGATGCAGACAATGGGTGAAAATTGTGGAAGATCTTATATCGTATATCCCCATCGAAAAACTCCACCAACATAAATATGTTTGTAGAGATCATTTCCGGCCGAAAGATTTTTACAACGATTTTAAAAGGAAGCCGATTAAAGAAATGGTGAGTTGTGTTATAAACTTATAATGTAACACTTACTACATTTCATGAATAATTATGTAATAAAACACAAAATACGCCTTGCTTTACGTCGAACATTTGAATTTATTTTGCTCCGTCATTTAGAACGCAATATTATTATTAAGTCTTAATACATAAATGACATACTTTGATAAACATTTTTTTACAGGGCTGTATCTTCTCTGCTGATAAATGCGCCTCCTCTTCCTGATTACTTACTAGCTGAGTTTCCTTACCACGCAGCCACGTCGCATCACTTGAAACTGGTTAGTGATTGGAATTACTAAAATATTTTTTTACTAATTTTTAACTTAAAATATTTTTAAAAACCTATTGAGAGGCTAATTTTTTTTTAAATTTGTTCCTTAGCTTTATAAAAATGTATTTGATAGTTACATAGTCAATTATGCAGTTATGTGGTAAACAGGAAAAAACTATTTTTTTTTTCGGACTATCTTGCAATTGTTTATTTTCAGATTCAGCTATACAAAAACCTATTAGTTGTCGAGCTTCACAAAACAACTCTGGTACGTAGACTTTTCATGTATCGCTGAAGTTTTTTGTAACTAGAGTTTGTTTACTTTGATAAATTACAAAGTGTTATCATTTTCAGCACCTTGTACAGCGGCCAAAATATCAGCTGTTGCTATTGGTCCAATAGGGTTTGACCACAATTATTGTGGCCTGGAATCTCAGCATATTTATCAGAACTATCCCGGTAAGTAGCATAGTTTACCAACAAATGAATAATCAATAACGACTCAACTTAACTTTTTTTGACGATTTCAGCACCTGAATCCAAACCACCGATTGATGAAGTTCGCTCAGATTGGACACCTCTAATCAAAAACCAAATAGCTGCTGAAATAAATTCAATAGACCTTGACTACAATTATTGTGATTTGATAATCAATAATAAAATACTAATTTCATTTGTCGTTTTATTGAAAACATTGATTTTTATTAATATCATTTGGCTAACTGCGGAGCCCCTGGATAAAAATTTATCGATATCGATAAATGTAGTACCAATGTAAGTGGACGTCCCTAATGCACAGACAAGTTGTTATGTTGGTAGCACTTTTGACATTGCATTTTTGCTCTATTGGTTGGTATTGCTAACGGGGCTAAACTCATTACAAAAGCTTATAGGGAGGTCCCGTCTCTTATTTATATGCTCTGTGATGTGTATGGCACATCACTATGACATTGAAACATCTTAATATTTTTCTCATAGTATATTAATTACGTTATTTAACATAATTCATGATCTTGCTCTTGTGCAAGATGACAAAAACTGTAGCCAGAAATACTTACCGGTCTTCATCCCTAGGAAATTTACCCATAAACTTTCTTTTGGTACCCTTTGACCGGCTGCATCTTATTTTACAAATGGCACAAGTTCAACACCATCCGATCAATGCCACTATTAAAAGAAAATCACTAAACACTGTACAACAAGATACACACAGCTAGATATTGAACAAACCTACAACACAAAAATTTTAACTAGAAAACGTCCTATGTGCCGCGTTCCGCCATATTTGTTATGTTTTCAGTTTGACATTGATTGACTACAAAGAAAGAGTAAGTAGTATTAAAGAGTGAGACAAATATATGTCCGCCATTAAAACGGGGCTAAATGCGAACAAATAATTCAAAGTTCCTACTTGCGCTAGGCACAGCACAGCCTCGTTTCACGCATTTTTCACAGAACTTCACAGATTAATAGAACTTCAGCGATATGAGAAATGAAACGTTATTGACACAGCGTTCAGAAAACGAAAAATATATTTTGGGCGGAAACAACAAATCGAAAAGCAGAGTAGTTTTAATTCTTTACTATCATTTACTACATGGAGTCCAGAAACTTATGTAAACTATAGAATGAAAGTTGAAAAAAGTGCAATGCTGCACCTCTGCATCACAGAACAATTAAATCAACTCTGCATGCACCCATAGATGACTTGCTCCTTGCTCCTATTGACAGTGTCAAGTTTGATCAATACTTTCAAATAAATATCAAAAATATTTAGGATTTTTAATGTTTTTTCATGCCGCACTACAACAAAACAAAACTTAAATCAATGGATAACTCTGCCGTTTTAAAATTGGCAGATGAGGTGTCAATAAGTACAGAGTCTATGCGAAAAGAAGCAAAGAAACTTCTAAAAAAGAAAAATAGCGATGTCGGCAAAAAAGTTACACACTTATTTCTTCATGAAAAAGGAATCGGTGAAATCGTAAGTTGATCCCATTTTAGAAACCAGAAGTTTAACTTGTACAGAAAATTCTTCCTTTATTTACTTTCTACAACTTTTGTTATCGGCCGCAACCATAGACCAAACTATGACGTCACAACTTGAACATATAGCCTTATTATTTACATAATATGAAGCGTAAATAATGTTTTTATGCATCCCCACCCTTTTTAGAAACCGTTTAGAATTGCATGAAAAAACAAACTATAATACATTTTTTATCACAGTATTATTGGAGTGGTTTGAGGTGGCCCAGGACCGAAAGCTCTGCACTGAATTGGGGTAGGTAGGCCCACCAGTGGGATATCACACAAACATAAAAAAACAGTATTTTGATTGTTCGCATTTTTTGGGACACCAAAAACACGAAAAGAATATTTTTTAAATACTCAAAAAATAGAGTTTTTCGGTGTCTTTTACGGTATAAAAGCAAGTGGCATTGCTTTTATACAGGACCTGGGTCCCGCGGCCTACGCAAGACCGCCTGCAATAGATGTAAATTGATTGGGACATATTTTTGTCATTTTCTACATTTGACACTGGATCTAACCGTAGACCATATCAGTCTGAACATAACATTGTAAACTATCGTTTTTCCAGCCCAAGCACAAATTGCCTACAAATGTCACACACGCCTATTACCATAACAATCAGATAACAAAAATTGAAAATCTCGATTTAATGTACAACTTGACCCATCTGCACCTGCAATGGAACAAAATCAGGAAAATAGAAGGCCTAGATCGCTTATACAATCTGAAGAAACTCTATTTAGGGAACAACTGCATTAGCGTTGTGGAAAACCTCGACGGACTGAAGTATTTGGAAGAGCTCCACATTGAGAAACAAGATACTGATAATATCGACGGACTTTGCTTTGAGCCCAGAGCCATGATTGCTGTTGGGGTAAGATGATTTTGCTTGTATAGTGAGACCTATTCGGAATATTTCGGAATAAATTATAATTGTTCGAGTAAATGCGAATCCTGGTCCTTTGCGTGGGTATTTCCTGATAAATTAAAAGAGCGGCGCAATAATTTTTTTATACACTAACCACTATTAATAAGTCATTTACATAT
This sequence comes from Yponomeuta sedellus, assembly GCA_934045075.1. NCBI lineage: Eukaryota > Metazoa > Arthropoda > Insecta > Lepidoptera > Yponomeutidae > Yponomeuta > Yponomeuta sedellus. The sequence goes on along the minus strand of OW203744.1, from coordinate 9,048,988 downwards.
ATTGCACTGACTTGTGTGTTGCATTATCGCAGGTGGATATATACTATGCCCGGCAAAGAACCAATTATACCCGGAGACGTATGTAACTAGTACCTATTACAAAAGCTCACTAGCGCAATTTGCTCTCAAATATTCTAGGTATCCGTTCAACTAGCGCAGCGCGCGTTACATTTACATTGTGCCCAGGCTTATTGACAGTATTCCCTGGTAAGAAATTGCATGAATAGCAGCAGGAGATACGGCTAGCAATAGAGCATGCTGCATGTTTTCAGTCATCCTTGCGGGTGCTAAACGTGTCCGAGAACAAGATATCCGACTTGGCATGGGTGAAGCCTCTGCGAGCTTTGGAGGTATTGATCGCGAAAAAGAACAATATCGTCGACTTTGCTGTAAGTCTCTGAGACTATTTTGGAAAGTTTCTTCGACCTGAAGATGATTTCACTTATCTGACGGATATTACGCGGACCAAATCTTGAAGGATCGCTAAAGGTCAATTCCTTGATAATTGTGATGGCAAACGTCATGAATATGTCAGGATTTTGTGCGTGTAATATTTGTGTGATGATCAGTATCCTTTCACCTACTGCCTATGAACATTTACACGAAGCTTCGCTGAGCTTTGCGTTGTAGTCTGAAAATGCATGGTCAAGGCTTTTGAGTACCTACATAGAATGCTCTCATTTAATCTTATCATAGTTTTAATACACCGACCTATTTTCGTCTGCAAGGTGGTGTAGCTTCTTTAAAGAATTTTAGTATAGAACGCTGTTTCACTTTACCAGACCGTGGCTGATCAGCTTTGCACCTTGATCTCGCTGGTGGACGTAAATTTCATTGGTAACCCGATGACCAAAAAGCATCGGTACAAGGAGACCATCATCGCACGCTGCTCCCAACTGCGTGAGTTATCTTACCCTTGTTCTCCTTAATTTTTGTTACAGTCAAGGATGACTGAAAATAACCAGAGGCTAAGTCGATTCTAACCAGCTAACCCAGAGGCGTTAGCTGAACGCAGAGGCGTTAGCTGAACCCAGAGACGTTAGCTAGTTTGAATTGGAAGCTACAAACGAAACAAGTGGAAATATATGGTTGAAACCTTAGGCTATTCTAGAAGTTTAATTAGCGGAGAAGAATAGGATGGTGGTTCCCTTAATCTTCATCCAATACACGGTCACTCTCACGAGGAAAAAGCTAGAAAGTAAACAAGAGAACGTCACGCCGCCGACTAGTTGCATCTTTTTGTCACTGGGGAACATCAGCCCTTCCTCTTCTCACCTCACGTAAATGAAATCTAACGCTTATGATTATAAGGCAAAACATGTTGGACGAAATGTCTGCATTACATCTTTACAGACTTTTAAGTTAAGATTTAAATAAAGTTGTTATCGCCAGGAGTCCTCGATTCGACTGTGATCCACAACACGTCACGCGTGTTCCTGCGCAGCTTTGACCGTGCCGTACGCCTGCGTCAAATGCACGAGAGGAACAAGATGAAAGTCAACAAGGACGGCCTCGACGACTTCTACCAGCTGAATATGATGGGCGATCCCAGGATCATGAGCACCCCAGCTGTTTGTGAATACTCGAACGTCAAGCCTAGAGGTTAGTGAGCTGAAACTCCTTGTGCAGAATTTTTAACCACAGCGAGTTTTTCAAAATATTGTATAGTTTTTTCTTGTTATTTCTATTGTAATAATTTAATGACCGGAATAGCTATTTAGCAAAATCATGGCATCAATCAATCATGGAAGGCCAGTACTGGACATAGTATAGATAAAAAGAAAGAAGTGCTTTGGAGGTGCAAAGCAATTCTTTCTTTCTGTCCGTGTGACAAAAATGTGAACGCTCAAAATATTATTTCTTGCTTGTCACTCTATAACATGTTTCAAGGATTACATTTGAAGCCAAATCTTAGATTTTGGCGAAATCTATTCCATAATAACAAGTAGGTATGTGTATGTACCTACCGCTTATACCGACTTGTAATTAACGGCTCACTTGCTTACCAAGCCTAAGCGTCCTTAGCAACCTAAGCATCTACTCCAGATCAGATTGTAGTTGGATTTTAAAAATCTCCTTTTGTCCTCTTCCAGCGTCGGCTGTAGACTCAGCGTACACGTTCATGCCACGTGCCTTCTGGCGCAAACCACTGGCCTTGTCCGCTTCGGGCCACGACGAGCCACCGATGGAGTCCCCTCTGGTACCTAATGAGCCTGGCCCAACCTACACAGCCGGCTCCCCCGTCAAAGGCATTCTCAAGAAACCCATGCCCATGAGATATATCTAGTTTGCATTGCCATATTATTGTGGTAAGGGTTATTTTACTAATCCCCATTAAAAATCCCCTTTGATGGGGGTTTGTCAACTTTTTGTTCTCAAATCCCATTGGTGTGTCTTAGTATTGACGATGGGGATTTTCAAAAGGATTAGTGGAATAATCCTTGTGGTAATTCTAATTCAATAGTTGAATTGAGGTTACGTATGAATTTTTGTTATTTATTCCTACCTACTTAGTATCTTTTGTTTAGCAGTTGTGTGTGGTGATTTTGGATAATATCTTCTAATGAATAAAAAATGTACATCTGAGCTTGTGTTGTATTTGGCTCGTCGAGTTATTTATCTAACCTTACCCAACCAGGGTTAGATTAGAGCTGCGTAATAAAAAGCGACGTAGATAGGTGGATTTTTTTATCGTTTTTTATATTCCTTGGCACCTATTATTTCTATATTTCCATTAGCACTATTGACGGTAAAGGGGTTGCTCCGTCAGCGAACCATTTTAAAATGTCAACAAAATCTAGAATGCTAATGATTTTTATTCCAATACGTTTTCGATATAATTTTTTTGGCGGTTGTGATCAGAATTTTTTTTTTCGGATTTTTAGGACCCACGACCACGAAAGAGAACCTAGAGTCACGGACCTAGGTGCGAATCTTTGGTTTTTTGCCTTAAGGCAATGGGGGGTGCTGTGGTGCTAACTAGCGCCACCAATGGAAAAAAAATCATAACTTGTTTTTTAATGTTTTTTATCAACAAATATAAAAAATCTACTATGACAACTATTTTCATTTTCAGAACCTACCGTCCAGTCAGTGCTGCAAACTCTACTGATTTATCAGATTTCCTGATTTTAGGCACTGTCTCCTGATCTACTGTTTTATTTGTAGAATTGAGTAAAGTCTCCTGAATTTTGACAAGTAGCCACTACTTTTCTGCATATTCCACCTTAATGTTAACTAACTAACACTAACACAATCTCAATGGCTAGTTCTACGAAAAAAATAAGTATTCGCAACATGTTTTTTGGTGTAGGTACTTGTTGGAAGTTTGCATAGGCATTAGAGATTTTCTTTTTGATACTTTGGCCAAAATAGAAGCATTTTTTTTAGAGGCAACTCAAATTACTGACTTCAATCACACAGTGCGTTCACATTAACTTGACGCGTGAGAGAATTAGTAACAAGGACATAACATGTGAATTAGCTTTTGGACCTAATCGGAAGATGGTAAAACAAGCCCTCAATCCTTTTATTTTCCCCAAGTAATGGGAATGATATCTTATTTAACATGGTAACAGTAAACATCTCAGTGCTACCAATTCTCTCACGCGTCAAGTTAATGTGAACGCACTGTATCTACCTAACTGTCAAAAGTCTTGAGTGTCAAAGGTTTTTTTTTTGTTATTTTATGGTCTGTGTTAGTTTGAGTTTGTATATTCAATGAAGATTTATATTGGCAGCTTTCTTTCTTTATGGTTCTATATTAGACATCTATCAAATTGTAGATACTTCGATATGCCTTGTTCAGTTTGCTATGTTCTTGTGAATTTGTTGTAAATAAATAATTAATATGATTTTACAGTCTTCCTTTACAAATATATTAACATGGTAGCAGAGCGTTCGGTGTGAAAACGTGGGGAAAACTAAGTAAGTGGATAAAATTGCTAAACATGAATAATATCGTAATTCCAATTTTTGACGGGACAGATTATTCGAATTGGAAAATTCGTTTGATGAAATTTCTTCAATTCAAAAAATGTAAAGATGTTGCTATACGATTAAAAATGGAAAGTGATGATGAGGCATCATGGTATGAGATGGATATTCAAGCGACAAACTATATATACAGCGCGATTACGAATCAGCAGCTAGAATATATCAGCGACTTAGACTCAACGTACAAAATAATTTCGAAGTTCGACGAAATGTATTTAAAACAATCCACAGCGCTACAAATCGTATGTAGAAGCAATTTAGAGAATATTAAGTTAGCAAAATATTCAGATATCAACATATTTTTTGATGAATTCGAACGATGTGTCAACGATTTAAAACGTATCCATTACTGCAATATAAATCTTAGGAGGCGTGTTAGTTTGAGTTTGTATATTCAATGAAGATTTATATTGGCAGCTTACTTTCTTTATGGTTTTATATTAGACATCTATCAAATTGTAGAATACTTCGATATGCCTTGTCAGTTTGCTATGTTCTTGTGAATTTGTTGTAAATAAATAATTAATATGATTTTACAGTCTTCCTTTACAAATATATTAACAGTCTGGTAACACAATCTTTAAGTCATATCTTTATTCAATGAACATGTGTTTGTTGTGTTGTATTTTTCTGCTTCACTGACTTAATTTACTTAATCTAAGCTCATAATTGATCAAAAGGGTATTTTTTTGTTTTCTTCCGATTTTTTTGGCGTCTCCTGATTTTTTCTTCAATGTCTCCTTTTTTTCTTGCTGGTGGGGTTTGCAGCACTGCGTCCAGTCTTGAGTTCTTGACTCTAGGATCAACTTTAATCGATTTCCGCTAAAACGGCCGTTTTTGGCGGAAATCGATGAACGTCCTAGGATGTTGACATGATACTACATTCTAGGCTGTATGTTCTAAAAATAGTCACTAAATTATCACTGATATTAAGATTTTTTATGTAATTTTTGAAAAAAACCTAGTTATTAATAAAATATAAGGTCAGCAAGCAAATGTTTTAATATACTACAGTTACCTATAGATAAATTAATCATATTTACTGACTTCTAGAACAATGCCCATTCATGACTTGAGAAATACGCATTTGATTGTGACAAACTTGGGATTTCCGCACTTAGCCTCATAGCGCTGCTAGCGTTTCCTCACGATGTTTTCCTTCGAGTGGTTGTCGTGAGTTGTCGAGTGGCACAAGCTTCCCAAATGTATAACTTAGAAAACTTAGTCGTCGGTATATGCCGGGCTTAAACCCACCACCTACCGTTAGGTAATATTGCTCTGTGATACATTAGTGTCATAGATCTGTGTATCCTTATCTACTATGTGTCAATGTCAAACCCACAGAATAGGAAAAACAAACAAATTTTGAGGTTTTAATATAAAAAATATTTTTTAATAAAATATGAAATGAGTTTTGAAATACGCTAAAATATGACTCGTACTATTAAACATGGCCTCAGCGTCCTTTATGAAGAAACGTCAGGTAATTTACCATTAAAATATTGGCATGCCTTATAGTAAATTCTATTTTGCGACTTAACTTCTTTTTGTAAATTCTGTTTTAGCCTTGTACCTCGGGTCTGATATAGCAGAGGTCTTTTCTCTGGAGCCTCTAGACTTTCACCGCGAGTATGTATCTAAGAATATACCGGTTATAATCAGAGGAGGCTGTGCTAATTGGCCTGCAGTTTCTAAATGGACAGCTCAGTATTTCAGGTAATTTGGAAGTTTATTATTCGTAGATACATTTTGGACCATATTTCCCTAGGACCAAATCTAAGCATGAATTGCCTTAATTAAAAAAGACCAAAATTTTTTACTATTATAGAGTTTGCAAACATTGTTTTGCCATATAAGATCTCAGACCTCCCAAATATACACAAAAATAGCAATCTGTAAAGTCCTCTCGGAGGAGTTTGATAACAAACACTGATGCAAGATTTTTATACATTAGATTACTTAAAAAAATTAATAAAAATTTCAGAAACACTATACCCGATAAGAAGGTGACAGTGGCAGTGACACCCAATGGCCTAGCAGACGGTATAACGGAGAATGAAAACGGTGTGGAATACTTTGTTATGCCACACGAAACGGAGATGACAATGGCGGAGTTTCTATATTGTTTAGATAGCAAGAGGTAGGGTTCAAATGGTTAGTTTACAGAGTTTTGTATGTTGAAAACTAGTGGCCACTTTCATTAACCTAGTTAGTTAGACCTGAGATTTCCACACTTAGCCTCATAGTTGGGCCATTGTACATAGCAAGCGCTGAGGTACGCTAACACCTCAGACACTAGGGTTTTTCTTTACGATGTTTTCCTTCACCGTCAGCGAGTAGTATTGCTACTATAATTTCACAAATGTACATAACTTAGAAAACAAAGTCATTGGTACATGCCAGGGCTCGAACCCACGACCTCCCGATTGAGAAGCCGGCGTTCTACACCGCTCCCCTACCACTGCTCCTTTTCATTAACCTTATGGTTCCTTTTGTGTCTGTCCTGGTTGAACTGGGCACAACTTTTGGCTTAATTTAGTATGAATGCGGGGCGGCATAAGCCTAATCAAAATCCTTACCTAATCATGTTATAATGTTTGACACATATGTTCAGAATCAAGTTTCCCTTCAATTTAGATAAAAAAACGAAAATCTTTATTTTTTTCAACATAATTATGTCACTTTGCAATACCAAGAATGAGTACCAATACTAAGAACTCTTCTTACAGAGAGCACTACATCCCCTACATCCAAAAGCAGAACTCGAATCTGACTGATGAGTTCAAGGAGCTGATGTCTGATGTTGTCCCTGACGTACCATTTGCCACAGCAGCATTCAACAAAAGCCCAGATGCTGTCAACTTTTGGATGGGAGACGAGAGGGCTGTCACTTCAAGTAAGCTGCGAGTGTTGTAACCATGTTTATAAAAGGGTAATTGCGGCCTCATTGGCGCAGCGGTTTGGCACGCTGACTGTAAAACCGAAGTCTCGGGTCTTGGATGTTATGTATGTATATATTTATTGTATTACATCTACCATCGAGTTGGCACCTGTAACACAAGTCATTTAGTTGTACTTAGTATAGCAGTATAGGGCTAACGAGATCTGTGTAATATGTCCATGAATATTTATTTATATTCATTCATTCATTCATTCGTTCGTTCATTCGTTCGTTTTGCACACTTGTAAAATGATTAACAGATCTATTTTACTCATCCACATCGCTTCAAAATCTCTTCTCCTCTTCCAGTGCACAAAGATCCCTACGAGAACATCTACTGTGTGATCAGTGGCCACAAGGACTTCATACTGATCCCACCCACGGACTTGCCCTACGTCCCTTACAACCGGTACCCGCAGGCGCAGTTCAAGCTGACTGGGGAGAGATGGGACATATTGCCGGTGGAATCGGTAAAGGCAAAGGGCGCAGAGGGCGGAGGGGAGGGGGAAAGGGAGAGTAGCGAAGACGATGATATTGGCCTGCCTTGGATATGTGTTGGTGAGTGAATCAGCTTAACTCATAACTATATCAAAACATCTGATTATTATAGAGCGGTGGTAGCGAAGCGGTGTAGAACGCCGGCTTCTCAATCGGGAGGTCGTGGGTTCGAACCCCGGCATGTACCAATGACTTTGTTTTCTAAGTTATGTACATTTGTGAAATTATAGTAGCAATACTACTCGCTGACAGTGAAGGAAAATACGTAAGGAAACCCTAGTGTCTGAGGTGTTAGCGTACCTCAGCGTTTGCTACGTACAATGGCCCAACTATGAGGCTAAGTGCGGAAATCTCAGGTCTAACTAACTAACATCTGATTATGACTTGAGGAGCCGATTGCAGATACAAAACAGTTTAGATGTATTTTTTGTTCATTTTATTTATTGAAACAAAACAAACAATTGTACAATATAGCTTCAGGTAAGAAAATTCTTACGTGCATATGCATGTAATTGTAGAACCAGTGTCTATTTCTGTCGATTTATCCATTTGAAAATAAAACCTATCTTATTCTGCTAACACCAATCAAGGATGAGATTAGTGGAGTACATCCAACAGCACATCAACCCCTACACATGTGCTATCTGTTTTGCAGCAGAAATGTAAGGGTCGATGAACTGTCCATGCACTCTTTCAATAGCTCTCACTAAACAATCAAAGTGACCAACTTTTTATTCTATTATTATTTTTTAACTCTGATTCCACCGAAAAGGAAAAAATAAAGTATGGATTAGGTTTAAAGACCCAATCCAGAGACTATGATTGCACTTACGTCAATGGTATAAGAAATGATATACTTACTTATAATTTTTATTTATGCCCATCATTTACAATAATTGTGCCCATAAACGTGCCAAAGCCCAATCGACACAGAAACAAAAAAAAAAACGAAATTACACTGCCGTAGATGTGTAATACCTACCGTAATATGGCCTCACCTTCCTCTGATGCAGGAGGATCCTGTGCCCCAGCAATGGGGACATGCAAAGGGTTGATAACAACACCACGTTTATTGTTAAACCACACTGAAACCGTCGCCCATGATACACATGATTATACTATTGGTGGAATTTTTTGCCTCTAAATAGGTTTTTAAAATTGTCCTTTGCACGGGTTAGTGCATTAAAATTAAAAACAGTATAATCATGTGGGTACAGCGATATCATTCCGATGTAGAAGCCTAACCGCAAAGTAGGTAGTCGGGGCTGTAAGTGATGCAATCTACTTCAGCCAGATGTCGCTGCCTGTACGTAATACAGAGAATAGTGTAGAGGTTCGAAATTTCACTGGTGCCGGTGAGTCGCCCATTAGCTCAGTTAAAAAGAGCGCTGGCACGGATAGCCACAGGTCGCGGGTTCGAATCCCGGCATGGGTGGAATTTTTAGCCTCTAAATAGGTTTTTAAAACATATTTTTCTTTGCTTTACTGTGCGGCGGCGGCGGTAGCCCCATTGGGTAGAACAATGGACTCGGAAGCGAGAGCCTCAGGTTCTATTCCCAGTGGGGGCATGTGCCAATGACTTTGTTTTCTAAGTTATGTACATTTGTGAAATTATAGTAGCAATACCACTCGCTCGGAACGCTCAGAAAAGACAGGTTTTAGTTCAAGATTTTAATGTAAATATCTTAGATGTAGGAGCTTATCAGAGCATACTAGCAGAACCGCAGTCAAGTGCAGCCAGTTTTTTTTTTTTTAGTTACAAGGTTGATTAGACAATAAGTATAGGGTACGATGGGGCTGACATTGTCCCACCAGGACAAAAGTCCCGAAATAAATAATGATAAAAAAAAAATACCACTCGCTAATTGTAAAGGAGAACATCGTGACGAAACCAGAGTGACTGATGTGTGCAACTAACTCAGCGCTAGAAATTGCCAATCCGCGGCGGGCACGCTTGGGAATTAAGCCCATACTCTGACTAAGAGAGAAGGCCTGTGCACTGCAAACTAGAACCTACATAAAAAACTCTATACTCCAAACCTCTCACCTCTTCTCTCATTCTCAGACCCTGTTGAGCCGGATTACCGGCAGTATCCGGAGTTCCGGTCGGCTCACCGCTACCGCGTTCGTGTGAACGCCGGTGACTGCCTCTACCTTCCCAGCCTTTGGTTCCACCATGTGTCACAGAGCCACGGATGCGTTGCAGTTAATTACTGGTAAGAAGTATAAAAAAAATCATAGAAGTTTTTATGATTCACGCAATGACGTATATTTCTAAAAAGAAGCTACTAATTTGTTTCAATATCAGATTTAATGATTTGATTGAATGAGTTAGGTTAGGTTTCATTTCATTTCATCTCATTAAATTTAATTTTCATTTCATATCAATAAAAAAAATTCTACTGAAAACTTGGCTGTATGGGCATAGTTCCCTTTACCTACCATAATGGGTGAAGAAAAAAAAATCTGCTTATTTTCTTTTACGGTTGGCGCCATTTTCCAAATAATTTTTCTTTATTAGATTGCTTATTTTTTTCGCAACTGTACACGTGCGGAACCGTCATTGCAACTTGTTCCGACTGTCAACCATTTGGCTGACAGTCAAGTTAGACATTTGTCGGAACTCTTTGCAATGAAAGCCTTTCCGCACTTGTAATGAAATCAGCTAAAGAAAGGCCAATGAGACGAGATAAAGAATGTAAACAAACGGACCGTTACTGAGTTACATTGCGATAGTGAGCGATTATTATCACTGTCCTTGTCATACGTATGCGGTAATGGCGTCATTTGATCGACGACAGCTGTCGTTGCGTATTTCGTGGTACAGGAAAACTTTCAGTGCGGCAGTTGTCAACATTTGGTGTCATTCGCCATTTTGTGAACTGTAAAAGTTCATTTCTGTTTAGATTGCGTTTGAAGTGATACGTATTTTTTCGTTTCCGTATTTACTAAGTTTATTCTTCTTCAGGCTATATTAGTCCACTGCTGGACATAGCCCTCCCCTAATGAGATCCATAGCGCAAGGTTGTGCCATCATTAAGGGGTAATGCCCATAATAAATTATTTACTAAGTTTATTGTGTTTATTTAATCCGATACTGTTAGTTTGTTGATTTTTGCTGTTATTGTAAATAGTTGTTTGTTTCAATTACGGAATCACAGCCTGGCGGCTCTAGACAGCCTAGGACTCTTCCGGTGAAGCATGTTTGACTAATACAGACGACAGCGATTAGAATAGGGAATCCGACATTTGTATAACTATGAAAATGAAATGAAATGAAAAAAGTTAGTAACACCACGTTTAGCTATAACTAAGACATTAGCAGTAGCCACCAAACAAGGTCGGGCCTGAATCGTATCGTACTATAATTTTATTTATTCAAATAAAAATGTGTTGAACCCCTGAAACTTTGTTTACATTTACGGCGGAAGCGGTGGTAGCCGGGCGATAGAACGCCGGCTTCTCAATGGGGAGGTCGCGGGTTCGAATCCCGGCGTGTACCAATGAAGCAAGTATTAACATAGCTCAGCGCTTGGTACGTTTCTACGCCCAACTATGAGGCTCAGTCCGGAAAACTCAGTTCTAACTGACTAGGTATAACATTCTTTTACAATAATTGAAAATGCTAGGGAGTCTAACTAAGCCTTTATCGCTATCTGTAACCTATCTATAATCAGCCCACATCAACCCACTGCTAGGCATAGGCCTCCTTTTTATTGCGCCATGCCTCACGGTCCTGTGCTAATCTGATCCATTTCTGACCCGCAACCCTCTCGATGTCGTCTGACCATCGTGTCGGTGGTCTGCCTACCAACCTTCTGCCCTCCCTTATGGCCACCACTCCGATACTGCCCTGGTCCACCGGCCGTCTTCCCTTCTAGCCATGTGTCCCGCCCTTTATCGCTATTGAACTAAAAAGCAATTGACCTAAGTCACAATACGCCCACGTCTCGTTTGGTCTAGGCATAACGGGACTTAGGCCCACTGCGTTACAGGTCTTCAGCGAGCAAAGGGACCATATAACTGTTTTTTTTAATTACTACGCGATTAAGCCCCGAAAATATTCTAACTACATATAACTGGTGTCTGTCACGTTCAATAAGGTTTCTGCGTTTGTCCCGAACAGGTACGACATGGAATTCGACGTAAAGTACGCTTACTTCAAGATGCTGGAGACATTATGTAGCAAGTACTGAGGATACAGCTTTTGCAGAAATAGGAATGTTATTGCAAGACTTATCTATTGTTGCCAGTTATTCAAACAGAAGGCGCAGTTTCTGTGCTACCTACTTTGGTTAAAACCTTTACATGTTGTTTCATTTCAATTCTGTTCTATCACTTTACGAAGCGCTCGTGGCCTAGGCGAACCGGGTGATTGGAATCAATCACTTGGTTAAGCAACAACAGGCGCGGTCAGGTACGGGATGGGTGAGCGTCCCGTGACTACCGCTAGTGGCATTTTTCCGAGCGCTTCCGTGCTTCGCAAGGCACGTTAAGCCGTTGGCGCCGGCTGTCATATAATGGCAGTCGTTAAGCCATGTCAGAGGCCTTATGGGCGGCTTCAGAACTTCTGACAGTAAGGCCCGCCACTGTCTTACAATCCTCCACCAACCCGGACTTGGCCCCCGTGGTGGGGTATGGCCTAACCTTCCTGCGATGCAGGAAGAGACCCGTGCCCCAGCAGTGGGGACATTCGAGGGTTGATAACGACATGCGCGGAAATTTTGGCCTCTAAATAGGTTTCTAGAACATACCCACTTAGTAGGTTTGTACTAATCTGGTACTAGCAAAGAAAGGCGAAACTGCTCAAAATCCCATTATTCTAAGATATAGTATTAGAAACATGTTATTTATTTTTTAATTCAATATTAATGTGTTAAATAAATAAAATACGTATTAACTTGAATTTTAGAGTTTTATTAAAATAACCATCAAATAATTTAGTAATATTGTTGTCGGCGGTGATATACCACTGCTGTCTGTAAACTTGAGGGCCTGAAACAACGTTACGGGAGAAAAATAAGTGAGAATAATAAGTGCAAATAAGTACACCACCAATATTGTTGGTACTTAGGGATGAAAAAAAATCTACTTTTACATTCTTCTTCAGACTATATTAGTCCACTGCTGGACAAAGCCCTCCCCTAATGAACGCAAGGTTGTGCCATCATTAGGGGGTAATGCCCATAATCCCCAGGCATGCGGGTTGGGGATCGCAGTTTAGTGGAATTGTACTGCAGGGGGCGCTGCTGCCCACCCTCCGGTTTGCGGGCACTTCCACAATTATCAATTACATAAGCATTAAAAATAACATAACAAGATACACATAATAAATAAGTAACTTAACCCTTTGCCAGACAATGGTCTAATAGTTTCCACCATAAATTGGATCTTACCACTTGAAATAAAGTCCATTAAATATTAGGAGTTCAAAGTTCCATGGTAGTGCCGCCAGGTCGCGTGAAGAGGACTTTCTGGCCATTCTCGTACTGCACGTACGAGGGGCGGCTGAAAAATTTTGAGCCTAAGTACTTCTAAGAATCACTAATGACTCGCAATGTGCATCACTAATTGCGCGTATTCTAAGTAGTATAAATACCAAGTTTCATGTCATTATCATCATTACGCTTCTAGTAATTGAACATTAAACAACACCATGTCTGAGTCATCCGCGCTTTGCACGAAATTGGAGTACAGAGCTGTCATAAAATTCCTCACCAAGAAGAACAAAACGCCGACAAAAATATTTGAAGAAATGTCTGCAGTTTATGGGGATTCTGCACCTTCATTTGCCACCGTAAAACGTTGGACACGTGAATTCAAACACGGCAGGGAGTCGCTCGAAGATGATCCCAGGTCAGGACGTCCAAACACCGCCGTTACCGAAGAAAATATTGAAAAAGTGAATAACCTTGTTCTCGAAGATCGGCGAATCAAGATGTGGCAGATAGCTGAATCCATAGGCAGCAAGGAGCGAATTGGTGACATTTTGCATAATCATTTGCACATGAAATGGTGTGCGCGCGATGGGTGCCAAAAATGCTCACGCCACTGGACAGGCAGCGTCGAGTCACAACTTCGAAGCAGTTTTTGGACATCTGTGGCGATAATCCTGACGATGTTTTTTCTGGCCTCGTCACTGTCGATGAAACATGGATCCAGCAGTACGATCCGGAGTCAAAACAAGAGTCAATGCAATGGATAGCAAAGGGAGAAAAGCCGCCACGGAAATTCAAAGTGGAAAGATCGGCTTCCAAGCTCATGGCCACTGTTTTTTGGGATTGCGAAGGAATTTTGTTCATCGACTACCTTCCCAAAAGTACTACAGTGAACGGAGACTATTACGCCGTATTGTTGACAAAAGTCCGTCAAGTGGTTGTCGAGAAAAGGAGAGGCAAACTGGCGAAAGGAGTCCTGTTTTTGCAGGACAATGCGCCCGTGCACACTGCCCGAGTTGCGAGACGTGCCCTCGCCGAAACAGGATTTGAAGAAATCAACCACCCACCCTACAGTCCAGACCTGGCTCCTAGTGATTATTTCCTTTTTGCAAATTTGAAAAAGGACCTCCGAGGACGAAGATTTTCCAGTGACGAAGAAATGAAGGCGGCCGTAAACGAGCATTTTGAAGGCAAAGACGGCGAATATTTTTTACCGGGTTAAAAGCTCTTTTAAACAAATGTAAGAAGTGTATTGAAATAGAGGGACATTACATTGAAAAATATTTTTTTTATACATTTCTATCAGCATTTTTAATACCTTAGGCTCAAAACTTTTCAGCCGCCCCTCGTAGGTATTATCATTTACTATAATTTTACTTATACCACAGATTTGACAATAGTTACTACATATTCAAAGTGCTTAGTGCGAGTTTTTTAACTACTCGAACGAGTTAACGTAAACTCGTATTTCTATGGCATCGAGGAAACGCCACCTAGCGACAAGTATGGAAATTTAAATTGCTGAGTGCGAGTTGTAATGGTTTACGTTGAGAAGTGAACACGTTTACCTTGAACCAAAACTTTCGTAGATCCAGACTAAAAGTCTACAATGTGTTGTGCACATTGTAGACTTTTAGTCCGGATCTACGTACGGGTGTTGTTATATAGAGTCCGACCAGGTTTCGCTCCGATTCGCAGAGCTTAATCATGGTGAGCAGAGACGGAGCTCGCGTCGTCGGTTGCTCGTCTCACTCACAGGTCTCAGACTTGTGAAATAATGATTCCGACCCGAAATCAACCCATGCCGGCCAAACACCAAATAAATTATTGGGAAATCAATTATTAATTTTATACATCAATTTTTGGATAATGTTAAGATGTTTGATACGTACCTAATAACTAGATACGTATCAAACATCTTAACACCCACGAAAGAAGAGGCAAAAAAATTATTTTTCTTCATTAATCGTGATCAAGATTAAACATGCAAACTTGCGCATTGGTTCCACCCACCTGAGTTTTCGGGAAGATATTCCCGCGTGGCAGCTTGATGGCGGGCTGGCACTGGTTGTGTTTAGAACAGAGCCCGACCTGGTTCTTGGTTACGCAGTAACCTCCCACCGGCCACGCCCGGAGGGTCAAGTTGCTGCAGTACGGACAAAGCTTGATGGTGATGTTAGCTGAAAACCAAAATGGAGCCCCACGTCTCAAAACACTATTTGGTAATCCAACACAACCGGGCTCAATAGCCCGGTATGAACCTGAAACTTTCGGTTGTTTTGATCGAACTAGCAAGCTTCTTCCCCAGCCATCTTTAAAATATGTATTACAGTGCGTTCACATTAACTTGACGCGTGAGAGAATTGGTAACAAGGACATAACATGTGAATTAGCTTTTGGACCTAATCGTAAGATGGTAAAACAAGCCCTCAATGCTTTTATTTTTCCCAAGTAATGGGAATGATTTCTTATTTAACATGGTAACAGTAAACATCTCAGTGCTACCAATTCTCTTACGCGTCAAGTTAATGTGAACGTACTGTATACCAAGCCACTCAGAAAGTTTTGCGAAAAAAAGTTTTTATGTATAAGACCCTGACCACTTGTAATTGTTTTGAAAACGTCAATTATTTAAAAGTTAAATTACTACTGTTCGATTTTCAAATTTCCCTCCGCATTTTTTTTTAGAGCCAATTCAAATTTTCTTTCTTGTCTCTCTCTTAAAAAATGGATCTGCATCGAGAACATTTTCGTGCTATGATTTTTTACGATTTCATGTGGCTTAAAACCTGATCAGTCATTTGATCGACTTTGAATTATTGCTTTTATGGATGAAGGACCTTCAAAAGCAACCATCTACCGCTGGTAAAGCGAGTTCAAACGCGGTCGTCTTACTTTGGGGGTTGAACAAAGGAGTGTGGTCGTCCTACGACGGCTGTCACCGAAAAAAGTGTGCTGGCAGTAAAAAAATTAATTCAAGAAAACAGACGAATTACGTACGAAGAGATTCGAATGTGCCTGTATGTAAATGTTATATTATGTTAATAAATAAGATTGTGTTACGAATGTCTGTACAACAAGAAATACGTGTCTTGGATACATAGTACGATAGGTATTAGAGTCATTGTACCAATGGCGTATCTGATATTAGGAAGCTAAAGCTTTGCGTGTTTCTAAGCGAAAGCGTCCTTACGTCCCCGGTAGTCCTCGTCAGGCCAGTCGTTTGGTATGTCATCCCCCCTGCGGTAGAGTTGTCGCGCGGCAAACTCTGCCTTGACACAATGGGCGCCCCTCCTCCTTGACGGCAGCTTGCAGCAGATTCCGCAGCCCTCTTGGGTATGGATTTCGGCTTCCTGTCGAAGAAAAAATGTAAACCCGGTTTTCTATTTTTTTAAGTCGCCGCTGTGGCGTCTCCGCCACCCATGGCAGAGACACCGAGCTCGTATGTACAAGGGACGTAGCCCTTGTGCGCAGCGAGTACCTACCTGATGGCAACGAGCGTCAACGGTTAGACGCCTTGGAAGGAATCCTCTCGGTTTTGCTAAAAGTTTAAGTAAATATAATAAATCTCTATCACCACCATTTGACAGTAAGGCCCGCCACTGTCTTACAATCCTCCACCAACCCGGACTTGGCCCCCTTGGTGGAGTATGTATGGCCTAACCTTCCTGCGATGCAGGAAGAGGCCCGTGCACAAGGGTTTATATCAATCATCAATCTCCGTCTTCAACCTTTACGCCAGCACTAACCAGCACGCCTTCGCCCTGTACATAATCAGGTTTTCACTCTTATTAAGGTAGGCATATCAATTTACACTCCTCGTACGAACAACGGACGAAGGAAACGCCGGCAATTTCATCACATTCTCTGAAACGAAATTCGTAGCGAAGTGCTCTGTCTGTGTCCCGATCCGCGGTATGTTATCTCGTTTCGTCTTAGCAGTTTGTCTGATAACAAGCGGCTTTACCGTGACCGGGCATTTACACTCCTTCATTCCCAGCTTGGCGCACTCGGCCGCGTGGCAGGATCCGTCCTCTAAACAGCGACCGCCGAGCCCGCAGCGATATTGCGTGGAGTTCACGGAGCTGTTGCACGCGAGCTGCTGGCTTGGGCAGTCCTGTTGTCGAGCGGGGATGGGAAGAAACTTGTAACCGATTTGAAATTATATCGGTTAAAAATGACAATCGTGAGCACTACATAGAAATACATCTGTCATGCTGTTTTACTCAGAATACGGCCTAATGAAATCGAGAGCCCCGGTTTTTCGACTTTAAATTGTTTTTTTAACATGAAACTCATGTAAACAAACTACAAGAAAAATTACGGGCCGAAGTGTTGTGTTGTTGAAGCTGCTTCATCATCAACCCATAACGTCCCCATCGATGAGCACGGGTCTGTTCCCTGGGGAAGGTATAGGCCATACTCCACCAAGGGGGTAAGTCCGGATTGGTGGAGGCTTGCAAGACTATAGTCTGTAAAATATAGCTTGAGCTCCACGACAGCTGTCAAACTGAAAGAGCTAGGAATGGGACAATGTCGACATCAAATGTCACTTAAAGAGTGTGTGATATGATAACATGTATGGAAAGAAGAATTCGGAGCAGTTGGAAACATGACATCAAACACGAGAAATATTATTTTACAAAGTTTTATTCAAGTAGAGGTGTATCGTAATATCCCTACGATTACTGGTTAGACATCACTATCTGTGCAGTAGGTAAGTACCGAATTTTCGCAGTACAAATATTCTGTGAAAAAATTCAAAACTTCATTGACTCAATTTAGATGACAGCTGTCACGGAGCTCAAGCTATATTTATAGACTATAGTGGCTGGTCTTACAGTCACATAAGTTTTCAAGCCGGCCTAAGGCCGACTTAACGACTACCATCACCTATCGACGGCAGCCGGCACCAACTACTTAACGTCTCTTGCGAAGCACGGAAACGCTCGGAAAAATGCCACTAGCCACCCATCCATGCACTGAACGCGCCCTATGTTGCTTAACCTTCGTGATCGTTTAGGATCACTCAGGCCGGGAAGCTGAAGCCGTTGAAGCTAAGAAAGAGAAAATTCTGAGTTTGTGCAAGATCCGAATGGCCTAGTTTATTAAAGGCGCTAGCACGGCACGCTAGATGTGCGGGTTTGAATACCACTTCTGCCCGGAATTTTTCTTTGTGTGAAATTTGATTTTATTTGATAGCAAAGAGTTTGCGTGACATACCTATATTTTGATGTGTATACTTTGCGTAACAGAACTTTAAGAACATCAGTTATTTTTCCCTTTATGGGAAACTTCATCTGTTTACTTACAATGCCAAACTCGGTCAAGTTAGCGAACTTGCAATCCGACTCGCAGCAGAATCCTTGCGAGGGGTGACACTGCGCTGATGGCGCCACCATACAACCTTCGTTGTCCAAAGAACTGGAAGACCACTTAGGAGATAAGTCGGGAAGAACTTGACGTGCCAGGAGAAGATAATTCGATCAAATAGATGGAGGATGTCGCAGTAACCAGTTCAAGAACCAGCTAAATGCGTGTTGGCTGTACTTATTATCTATCGTCTGTATGCTTAGCCATGGACTGACAGACCAACAGATGGAGGGATAGACAAAAAGACGGACGGTCATGTCATGGCGAACATATGAGGTTTCCTTGTTGATTGCGGAACCCCGAAAAACACCAAAACCAGCGTGTGTGCTTGCAACGACTGATTAATGTTGATGATTCGAACTTGGTTTCCCAAAATTGTGACAAGTAGCAAAGTCTGGTCTCTGCCTACCCCTCGAGTTTATATGTAACAAAAATGATGCCATCGTGGGGCGCTAACGTGCGGATGTGGATGTACATTTTCCGCCAAAATTGGCTCTTTGAGCCACTTTATAGAACATGCGCGTCACTATCAATAGTCCGATCCCAGCCGTTGTGGCCCAATAAGGTCGGGATTCATATATAAAAAAAATATGTAATAACTTCCGGACAACACAATCTTGTCCTGAGTGATTCCAATCGTCTACCTATCAAATTCCTTACTAATATATAACACAGTTAACACGTCAGGGATCTGCCTTTCTATTACGTAACAATCCACTCTATTTAGTGAAGCATTTAGGACAACCAAGTACAAAGTGTCAAAATAGTAGATTGCTTTACGAGGGTAGAAAGGAATTAATTCCCGAGGTATTTAGATTTCGGCTATAGTCCGAGTAGGAATTGATTCTTTTACCCGTGTTATACACTTTACTTTTCATTTCGAATATGAGGAAAATAAAAACTCAATTTTAATATTTTTAAAAACCTATTTAGAGGCTAAAAATTTCACCCATGCCGGGATTCGAACCCGCAACCTCTGTTTTGCCTAAGTCAGATGTCGCTGCCTGTACGTAATACAGAGAATAGTGTAAAGAGGTTCGAAATTTCACTGATGCCGTGAGTCGCCCATTGGCTCAATTGGTAGAGCGCTGGTACGGATAGCCAGAGGTTGCGGGTTCGAATCCCGGCATGGGTGAAATTTTTAGCCTCTAAATAGGTTTTTAAATTTGTTCCTTAGCACGGGTTAGTGCATTAAAAATAAAAAAATTGTATAATCATGTGGGTACAGTGATATCGTTCCGATGTTAAACCTAACTGCAAAGTAGGTAGTCGGGGCTTTAAGTAATGCAATTTGCTTAAGTCAGATGTCGCTGCCTGTACGTAATACAGAGAATAGTGTAAAGAGGTTCGAAATTTCACTGATGCCGTGAGTCGCCCATTGGCTCAATTGGTAGAGCGCTGGTACGGATAGCCAGAGGTTGCGGGTTCGAATCCCGGCATGGGTGAAATATTTAGCCTCTAAATAGGTTTTTAAATTTGTTCCTTAGCACGGGTTAGTGCATTAAAAATAAAAAAATTGTATAATCATGTGGGTACAGTGATATCGTTCCGATGTTAAACCTAACTGCAAAGTAGGTAGTCGGGGCTTTAAGTAATGCAATTTGCTTAAGTCAGATGTCGCTGCCTGTACGTAATACAGAGAATAGTGTAAAGAGGTTCGAAATTTCACTGATGCCGTGAGTCGCCCATTGGCTCAATTGGTAGAGCGCTGGTACGGATAGCCAGAGGTTGCGGGTTCGAATCCCGGCATGGGTGAAATTTTTAGCCTCTAAATAGGTTTTTAAATTTGTTCCTTAGCACGGGTTAGTGCATTAAAAATAAAAAAATTGTATAATCATGTGGGTACAGTGATATCGTTCCGATGTTAAACCTAACTGCAAAGTAGGTAGTCGGGGCTTTAAGTAATGCAATTTGCTTAAGTCAGATGTCGCTGCCTGTACGTAATACAGAGAATAGTGTAAATAGGTTCGAAATTTCACTGATGCCGTGAGTCGCCCATTGGCTCAATTGGTAGAGCGCTGGTACGGATAGCCAGAGGTTGCGGGTTCGAATCCCGGCATGGGTGAAATTTTTAGCCTCTAAATAGGTTTTTAAATTTGTTCCTTAGCACGGGTTAGTGCATTAAAAATTAAAAAAATTGTATAATCATTTTTAATATTCAAATCTTAGCATAAAAGAATATTACACGATTATTACCTATTTTTTGAATTCCGTCACAGATACTATAACAGATTAGTACCCGCCAATTTAAGTCGACTTTTTAAATTTTAAATATGGTACTCACTTCGTAATTGTTGCGTCTTATTCCGCTTAAAGAAGTATGCGCTAAATTCACACTGGCTGTTTAGAAACTCACATGGCCGCAGCATTTTTTTTAATTAGTTTTTTTTAAAGCCTATTATTACAAAAACTCTTCGCAACTGACAGTAGTTAAATTTTTAAAGTTCATTCCCGCCGTTGGGTGGGAAGTAATTTGTATGAGTTTTTCCCTCCCTATGGAGGGAAGCAACATTTTCCACCCAATAATCAGATCAAAACAACACTACTTTCCGAGTATGAGAAATGAAAAAATATATGCATTTGACAGCTGGAGTAGCTTTAAAAAAGTAAAAATTAATGCATAAAAATGCCCCTGGTGCGCGTATAAGTATAGGGGGTGATTCTCAAGCTGCTTATGTTATACCTGTTGCTGAGAAGTAATGCGCTGCCAGATCTTGGGGTGCAACAGCGGTCGTGCTCCGCACAGCTAGATGGATGGCCACAGTCACAAGCCTCCCCTTCTTCCACTATACCTGGTATGAGAGGGAATAACAATAAATATAAGATGTGATCTTTCCAAGGTTTCATAAAACTGAAGCGCTCGTGGCCTAGCCGAACCGAGTGATTGGAATCAATCACGTGAGTTAAGCAACAACAGGCGCGGACTGGTGCGGGATGGGTGACCGTCCCGTGACTACCGCTAGTGGCAGTTTTTCCGAGTACTTCCGTGCTTCGCGCGGCACGTTAAGCCCTTGGTGTTACACTTAGTGTTACTTGGTGTTGCACGTTAAGCCGGCTGTCATGTGATAGTCATGTGATAGTATCATGTGATAGTGACAGTCGTAGTCGTAAGCCATATTAGAGGCCTTTTGGGCGGCTTGATATCTTCTGACTGTAAGGCCCGTCATTGCCTTACAATCTTCCACCAACCTGGACTTTGCCTGCGTGATGGAGTGTGACCTAACCTTCCTGCGATGCAGGAAGAGACCCGTGCCCCAGCAGTGGGGGCATACAAGGGTTGATATCGACAAAACTGCAATTAGTAGTTTATTGTGACAATTCGATTTACGTTGCGCAGCAGTCTTCTACTTGTTTATCTGTAGATTTGTCGACTTTGCAGTATACATCGAATGGATGACCAGTAAACCATAACCTGTAGTTCTATGAAACATTATGAATTTGACATTGACAAAAACATTGTACGTGGACATCAAATAAAGTAAATTTTATGCTTTAAAATTGATGTCAAGCCCCTTATCTCATAGGTACCTAGTTTTTGATTGAGAAAATTTGATTCCAAAATTATTAATTTTCTGTAGGTAAGTAGGTCCTTATTACTAAACAACTTTTCTGTAGATAAGTACTTAGGTACTTATTACAGTGTCTAATAAAATAAATAAATATTCATAGACATAGATCTCGTTTGCCCCATACCTACTAAGACAAGAACACCTACATTTGAAATAACCGTAATTTAATTATGCATTACACTCTCAGACCACAATTATCAAAAATAGGAATGTCTGCTCATTTTATTACAATAATAAAAATAAATAAATTTCGCAAGCGAGACACCATTCACCACGTAAGTACAACGTGGTACAATTTATTGATAACTCCCAAAGTATTTCAAGTAATCACATTGCCGCCGGATGCCTCACTGTTATACTGCACTGTTTTAATGCACTAACCCGTGCTAAGGTCAGTTTAAAAAAAACCTATGTAGAGGCTAAAAATTCCACCCATGCCGGGACTCGAACCCTAACCGTGCCAACGCTCTCCCAACTGAACTAATGGGCGACTTACCGGCATCAGTGAAATTTCGAACCTCTTTACAATACTCTCTGTATTACATACAGGCAGCAACATCTGGCTGAAGTAATTTGCATCACTTGCAGCCCCGAGTACCATCATATCGCGGGTTCGAGTCCCGGCATGGGTGGCATTTTTAGCCTCTAAATAGTTTTTTTTTAAATTGCCTCACTATTAGAAGCCAGTGCAAAGAATATTCCACCTCACCGTTCCCGCAAAAGGGCTTGTCCTCCTGCAGCAGACAGTAGCCCATGCCAGCGACGGTGACGGCGACCAGTCGCTTGCTGCAAAAGGAGAACTGGTGGTTGCGCAGCGCGGTCGCGTTCAGGGACTGCGCGCTCATGAGGAACCCGCGGCACTGGGGGTTCGGGAAGCTGTCGTCGTGGTGGGCGCCGAAGCTGTGGCCTAGAAAAAGTTAAAGACCTGTAGGTAGGCCTGCAAAACCGTCTGGGGTCTGTTTCCTTGAATTTTTCGTAAGAACCCCAGTTAGGTAATGTATTTCTCCTTTGTTAGTTTTTTCCAAGTTACGTACCCACATCTGCGAATTTCTAGTAGCAATAACATGGTGAAGGTTTTTTCCTTAGCTTGTATTTCCTGTGGGCTAGGCCGACTAAGCTGTCAGGATTGCATTGGTGCTTGGTAAGTCTACTCTATCTAAAAACTATGTCCCAGGCACTAAAGCTTCGAGTTGTCACTGCACTAATTTAGTGTGAGTAAAGGTGGCACTGGTCGCTGTATAAACTATGTGCGTAGATGCAAAGGCTTATAGGCTCATAGAGCTGTAGTTTTATTAAATATGACAGTGCAATTTAGAATTTCAATGGCAGTGGTAACTGCGCTCTCGCGAAGAAGATTGCATTGTACGAGCTGCCAAGTTAGGTTGGGTTGTACGATTGAAATGCAATCGCAGTTACAAGACTAGTGTCCATGCAATAACCATTACAGTACTAATATGTCTCTATTTAACAACTCACGTATTTCAAAGACTCGTTTTCTAGGTCGTCAGCCGCTTCTGATATTAGCAAATTTAAGTATTTTTATTTATTTTTATTTTTATTTATTTATTTTTCCATAAAATACCTTTCATTACAGGGTTCACCTAATGCGAATGGTATGCTACATCAAAATATTTAACTTGTCTCTTATCTAATCTTATCTCTAATAACATCCCCATTGGGATTATTAACATAAATTGTCCCTATAACATATAACAAACAGTGCTATTCTCTTGAATTCACTCAGAGCAACATGGAATAAGTCAACCTGTCCGATATTATGTTCAAAATGCGGCAAGCGCGTGTCAGCGGCGCGTAAGAATAACGATCGCCTGTAATCAATCATACAGACTGATCGTTTCAAACTAGCGGTCTATATCGTTAAAAGACTTTCCTATGGACTCGCACGAACATAGGTGCATGTTGTGTTATCTCTAACCCATTTCATGCGCCAGCGTCAATGCGACCACGCGTTCTGGTATCCGGAACTTGTCCGAGAGTTCCATAGTGGCGTGCGCCAGCGCAATCGTGTTGAAGGACCGGCCCCAGGCACGGCGGTCGCAGATGCCGCCCGCTGCAAACCCCAGACCTCCGCCCAAGGAGGTGAAACTGGAAGACAACGCTGAAATGGTTAGCCAAGACTTTGCGCTCTATCACTATCATCATCAACAGCCCGTCGATATCCACTGTTGGACAAGGGCCTCTTCACGCAAGCGCCAGCTATCTCTATAGGGTATTGAAAATCTAGGTCCGACGAGAAAGCTATCGTTCTAGTCAGCACTAACCCAAATTCTTCCCGCGGGTATCGTAAAAGGCAAGGGACACAAACCGAGGGGTGGGCAGTAGCGCCTCCTGCAGTACAATTCCACGAAACTGCGATCCCGACCCGCAGGCACTACCCCCAATGTTGGCACAACCTTGCGCTATGGCGCTCATTAGGGGAGGGCTATGTCCAGCAGTAAACTTACATAGCCTGAAGAAGAAGTCAGCCCATAAACAGAGCCCACTGTTGGGTATAGCCACCTCTCTTTCACGCTTACACGCCTAGTTACATGACTGTCTCGTCCAGTGTTTCACGGCCGCTTTCGCGATGTCATTGGCCCACCGGGCTGTAGGGCAACCGTCGACCTGTTTTTGACCCCCAGTTGCTGGTTTACTCCACATGTTCCGCCTAACCAAATGCCCCATCTCCATTTTAAAACTGGGTACGCCTCATATAGCCAAAACCTTTTAGTATTTCATAATGATTCGCGGTACTCATACATAACCTAGTTATGTATTAAACGTCTCGGATCGTGATTATTTATTAGGTAAAACAAATTTACTTTAACCTTATATTAAACGGGTCAAATCGCGATTATTTATTAGGTAAAACGTAGGTTTAATGCAGGCAAGACAGAGAGGCTCTACCGAAAATGTCAAAGCGCCTCCCGCGCAGCCTGCTGCGTCTGAGGAAATGCAATCTGCGCATAGCTGTGACACTTATGACGGGCCACTGCCCACTGAATAAACACTTCCACACCATGGGACTGACTGACAGCCCGTTGTGCCGAGGATGCCTCAAGGAAGGTGAAACACCCGCCCACGTGACTATCCAGTGTGAAGGCGTGGAAGTGCAACGGACAGCCACCATCGGAAAGCTGGGATCCCTTCGGGAGGCCAGCAGTAACATTGGTGCACTGCTGGCTTTCTGGAAAGAAATTGGATGGCTGGAGTGATCTCACAGCCTTGCTACGTACAATGGCCCAACTATGAGGCTAAGTGCGGAAACCACAGGACAAATTAACTAACTAGGTAAAACGTAATTACCTTATTTCCCGACGTTTCGGCAGCGTTTCAGTTGCCGTGGTCTCGGGTAGACTGAAGTGGCGAGTACAGTCAACTATTGTGGGTAGTCACTATTAATTTTTCGCAGCTGGCCGACACACCTCATGATTCCCGACGTTTTGGCAGCATTAAAGTTACCGTGATCACGAGTGAACTGAAGTGGCACCTATTAAATAATCGCGATTAGACCCGTTTAATATATGACTTTGGTGTCTTATTTTTGTCATAAAATGTTGCCGAGCCTCGAGCTCGGGAGTTCTCGAAAGTCGCAGTCGCTAACTTTGGATTTCATTCAAACTTCCTTCTGGGTTACAATGGAATCCATTAAAAGAGCGATAATACAACATAACATGCCGTTAAATGAACAGCCAGGGTATAATTGAGCAGGGAGAGTGAGCATTTTTGTGTCTTCTCCTACGAGGTAAGCCCGCTAAAGAAGTCCAATTGAAAGGTCCTGCTAATCCAAGCAATTTAACATTCGAATTAATCCAAAAATTACCTCAATCCAAGGGTTCTGTTAAGGAAAGCATGGCCGGAGAAGGCCACTCCGAGACACACATCGGCAAGCCGTCGCAGCCGCGCGAATCGCATCAGGTACTCGTGACCGTCGATCGTATGCTCCTTCAGCAGGGTCCCGAACACGCGTTCATTAGTATCGACCGACGCTAGGACTACGATGTACTTTATGGAGAAGCCTGGGGAGGTTGGCAGAGTTATAGAGCAAAGGCGAAAGGGCTTGGTCAAGTCTACCTACTCTTTAAACCTATAGGCGTGAGTTTTCTGCAGAAAATCAGAGCCACCTTTTTTCGGAACCTATGCTATGCTATGCTCCGAAAAAAAGGTATAGTCTACTTTTATTAAAATTTTATTATAATAATAACAACTTTCACACAACACATTCACTTGTCCAGATCCCAAACTGGGAAACCCTGTGCTATGGTAACCAAAGAAGGACCTCACACACATGGAAATATTTACACTCAGACTGAAGCTGTTTGTATAAACGTATCGTGAAAAACCTCCCTGTAAGACGGGGATTGGAAAATAGGTACTGGAGATATTTCGATACCTTCTACCCCGATATCCCGACTGGGGACATAAAACCCCAGGTCTTGGATATTTTCATGTTTGTGTTGTCGTTGTTTCTGGTTCCCACGACACAGGGTATCTTAGTGTCCCCACACTAGGATACCAATGTATGTGCCTGTATGTAAATGTTATGTTATTCCTGTTCATTCTGCTTCTCAGGATTCTAATTATAATAACGCTAACACTAATTTAGAAATACTTGAGTTTAGCTGAAAATGGTACCTTGTTTTTTTTTTTTCCAGAATATAAAGCCTATGAGACTGTTACTACTTTGAGATTTGTTCTATTGTGATAGGTTTTAGTTAGAGAGTTTTATGCTGATTAGCA
Organism: Yponomeuta sedellus; assembly: GCA_934045075.1. Taxonomy (NCBI): domain Eukaryota; kingdom Metazoa; phylum Arthropoda; class Insecta; order Lepidoptera; family Yponomeutidae; genus Yponomeuta; species Yponomeuta sedellus. The sequence goes on along the minus strand of OW203744.1, from coordinate 9,022,433 downwards.
AATATCGTAATGCTCAGGGGATGCCTAGGCATCAGAGTCCTGTGATGCGAATCCCTACGGCAAAAATTGCTTCAAATTGGAAGTCACCGTAATTGACTTCCGAATGCATATCAGCTCACAACACTACATTCCGCACTTTCCATGCCAACTGAATAACTAAATGGCGGTCAGTAAGACAAATTCATCAAGCTCTGTCACTGGGCAACACAAAATTTAATGCAGACTGAAAGTGTCATTAATTAGCCACAATTGAGAACGATCGTGTACATAGGTAATAATGACTAAAAGAACAGAATAGACCAGTGTCACCACGCTACAATGATTGACCTTGACTTTTTGGCACAGCACGTGGAGATAGATAACTAACCCCCATATGGTCACAAAGTAACGGCAAAGTATAACAGAACATCGACCCATCTACATAACAACTTTTTTGAAGACCAGTTATACACGAAGAGACCAGTCTGCCCACATTTTAATTTTAAATAGTAACCAAACACCTACGTTATCGAGGTCCGAAATGAAGTGATTGGAGTCAATCACTTCAGTTAAAGCAACAACAGGCGCTGTCAGGTGCAGGATGGGTGACCATCCCGTGACTACCAGTACTGGCATTTTTTCCCAGCGCTTCCGTGCTTCGCAAGGCGCTTTAAGCCGTTGGTGCGGGCTGTCATTAATGGCAGTCGTTTAGCCATGTCAGACGCCTTATGGGCGGCTTGAATACTTCTAACAGTAGGCTCGCCACTGTCTTACAGTCTCCAACCCGGACTTGGCCCCCGTGGTGGAGTATGACCTAATCTTCCTGCGATACAGGAAGACACCCGTGCCCCAGCAGTAGGGACATACAAGGGTTGATATCAATAGATCAATATCGAACTTAAGCCGTAGTATAGGATGAATGCTTCATGCCAAGGCAGCCATTCCTAGGTCCTTATCCATAACACACCTAGCAACAAAACCATCCTTTTGTTTCATGGAAGGGCCGTGCATAAACGGAGGTGCTAAGATAGTTAGAGAACACGTTGTGCCAAAAGAGCTACTATAATATTAAGGATTATTTAGATGACAATGATGTCTGGAATTCAAGCATGTAAAATTCACGAGTTTTGTAGAATCTGTGTAAATTATGTTAATTAATGAATTTGAAAAGACTAAGTTTGGAGTTTTTTTGTCCATTTTTTCTCCACAATGATCCAGATTTTGAAATGGACACCTAGTTTGACTTGTAACGTTCATTAAGCCGTAGTATCTGCTCTACTTTGAATTTAATTTTACCTTTTCATTTCGTTATTGTACACAAAAATGGGAATTTGTAATATAGCTAAACTGATTAAGTGTTTATTACCTATATTGTCCGGGATTCCATCCTCGTCAAAGTCCGTGTTCCTAAAGATCACGTCGGCTTGGTCGACGGCGTGAACCATCCTCATAGCGGCGTGGTTCAGGCTGCCATTGGCGTCTAACTCCAGGAACTTTTGGTCCGCCAGCAGGAGAAGTTCACAGATACGCGCGCGCGCCACCCCAGGCTTCGGCTTGATCTTCTCGATCTTGAAATTGAAGTACGGCATCTGCAAACAAACAAACATCTTATGTCCTCTGCGACAACCGGAAAATGAAAAGGAGAATTGCTGAGCTTACGAGAACTGCGTTTCCTCCTTACGAAATAAAAGGCCAACATGTCTTTTAAAATACGTAAGTTGTATGTTGTTACACATATTATGGTAGTGGTTTGATAGGATATTATTGGCTATGTTGTACCTACCTAAAAATACTTTCAGCAAGTGAAATTACTTTTCCAAATATTTTGTCTTTCGTCTTTACAGTGAGATATTTGGTGAATTGTTGTAGATATCTTAAGCAGCGAATAAATGCCATTTGATGAAGAAGGATGAGTCTCATTCGGACCCGGAAAAGGCTAGAGACCTTCGTATAAAAATCTAATTCAACCCATATTCCTCTTCTGCTTTTACATTTTTACCCCTTAGGATACGTCACTAGCTACTTCAGCGTGCAATCATGTAGGTTATGTTAGTCTCTGGCCTTTGGCGAAGTCTATTATTTTTGATAAGGTCAATAAAATAGTTCCTTCCAAAACAAGTAGTTAGCTTCACCTGATCACCTGAGCATTGTTATCTCGCGGGCGTCGCTCTCTCGGCTCAAAGGTATCGTCGCTGTACTGACCAAACCCCTTGGTCAAGTCGTCTTTCCCATAGGGATCAGCGTGCAGTGTACGGTTGTCTGGGGGCCAAGTCATATCGGTTAGAAGCCACACAGCACCTCTTTAGAAAATTTTCTTTCTGAATGAAAATCTAAGCCTCGTTTTCTTGTCCGCAGGTCTTTATGTATAGGTTTGAAGAATAGGGCCGGCTGAGTAACAAATGGTAGCCTACACCTACATTAGGAGCATTTGGTACGTTTGTTCGTTCTTGAACGATTTCAATCGTCTAACTGTAAAATTCCATTTTGATTGCTATCGTAAATGTCAGGATTTCGACAGAATTTAGTGCGCATAATTAGGCCTTGATAAAGGAAACCAAAGGATCCTGTCGTTTGCAATAGTGATTAGTTGGGAATTAGACATTTTACACTATTTTTATTTTTAATGCACTAACCCGTGCTAAGGAACAAATTTAAAAACCTATTTAGAGGCTAAAAAATTCACCCATGCCGGGATTCGAACCCGCAACCTCTGGCTATGCGTACCAGCCAGAGCTGGTACGCATAGCCAGAGGTTTCGGGTTCGAATCCCGGCATGGGTGAAATTTTTAGCCTCTAAATAGGTTTTTAAATTAGACATTTACTGTAGAAATTCTTCAGGATTTTATGCGCGCGCGTAAAATAGGAGCTGATCTCAGGCTGTGCCATAGGGAAGACTGGGTGATCGTGCTCTTCTACTGTAAAGGGAAATTTCCCGCCAGGCAGATCGTATGCCTGGGGACGGCCGGTCAAACTATTGTTAGTCGGACGTTACATTTATGGTATGTCATTGAAACACTTTGATTGCGCGATGCAGTAATGTTGGAGTTTGAAGTGCGCGCGCAGAGTTGACATGTCCTCGCCACATGTGTATCTAGCTCGTTCGTAAGGAACATAAGAATAAGATAAGAATATTCTTTATAGTCATCATCAGCGGCCTTTAACATCTACGAAAGATGACTTAAACAGCAACCGTGTCAGTTACTTGGTTTTGGCACTTGCGCTGATGGCTAACAAGGGTTATACGAGAGCGACAACGCCGGTCGCAACGTCCGCAAACAAATTGTGTTCCTGGTGACGTTAGAGGTTGTGCCATTCGTTGGTGATGTAGATGGCGCTTTTGGGAGAGCAGATCGAACCAGGCATTGTCATGCGCGGTCGCGCATGACAATGCCTGGTTCGATCTGCTCTCAGATACCCCATCAGATAATCTTTTCCTCCAACTATCACGGTCACCAGAAACTTTTTCCCAGGTGTTCGGGTCAATGTTAAAAGACACCATATCGCTTTTAGCGCTATCTTTAAACCGCAGTAGTGGCCGCCCAACTGGACGTTTAGCGTCCGAAATTTGACCAAGGAGAGTTAATCTTGGCAAACGAGAAGGCTCCATCCGTTGCACATGCCCCAGCCAGCGCAATCTTCTTTGTTTAAGTAGTGCGATTATGCTAGGCATGCACGCGATACTAAGCACCTTCTCGTTTGTTACTCGATCCTTCCAAGAAATATCCAATATATGCCTGAGACAGCGCATAAGAAAGTTGTTTAATTTCCGCTCCTGTTTGGCATACGATGTCCAGGTCTATGCGCCATATAAGAGTATGGACAAGATGCAGGTCTGATAAATAATCATCTTTGTCTTTACAGTGAGATATTTGTTGTACCATACTCTTGCGCTCAGCTTCCCGAAAATCGTAGAGGCCTTGCCGATGCGGCTGTTTATTTCAGAGTCGAGGCAAAGATTGTTCGAGACTGTGGACCCAAGGTAGCAGAAATTATCAACAACATCCAGTGGTGAGCCTTCCAGTAAGATTGTGGGCATTTCATTAACCCCCTGCGCTATAATGACGGTTTTCTTTGCGTTGATGGACATAGCGAATTGCTTACAAGCTTTACTAAACTTATCCAACATTTCCTGAAGTTCTGAAATTCTTTATAGTAGTACACTGGAAAAACAAAAAATACAAAATAATTGCAAATATACATAGTACAATTGGCGGCCTTTTTGCTAAATAAGGCCGCCTTATTGCGATTGAAATTTCTTCCAGACAACCTTACCTAAGGAACGATCATGCTAAGCTAAAGGGACAGCTTTCAGACACAGACCGCGTGATTAGTTACTATTTGCCACAAGCGGCCGCGTAAACTCGGGTTACTTATTATTATTTACTTGGCATAACCATAGGTTTATGACGAGAACGTGACGTGGAAGTGGACGAAGTGACGACTAGACACTCTAGACGTGAACATCCGGACGCAATGACATGTCTGTGAGTTTCCCACGATGCTTTCATATTCATATTTGCACCAACTACCCGTCTCACATTTCCTTCAGCAACTCTCCATCGTAAATTGTCTATAAGAAATTACTGCAAACAATAAGGCCGCCAATGGTACCTACTGTATCTTTGTAAATAGATAGATAGAGAACACTTTATTGTACATAAACTGCCATTGTCTTTCCTAAGACATACAACCTGGGTGTCTTTAAAAGTAGCGTTAACCGGCATTAATCAGGCGTGACTGGGTTCAAGTATAACCTGTCACACTTAAAAAAAAGATAGAAAGAGTGAGACTACGGGTTTAAGTACCTAGCGTTCCCACCGCGGATTGGCAATTTCAACCACTGAGGCGTTTGTAGGTACACCTCAGACTCTACAGTCTCCTCACGATGTAGGCGTAGATAAGAGGCGAAATAAAAGTAAAATTCACTCGCCGGCACCTCTTAAACATACCTAACCTTAGACACACAAATGATGAAGAGTCCTTACGTATATGCAGCAGTCCGTAGAACTGGTTATCTTCCGCAATGTAGCCCTCCGCAGAACCGCCAGAAGGGTCCTCCAGTGGGTATCTAAATCAGGTAGGTATGGTAATAACAGTCAAGCGAGAACTGAAAGAAGCGGCCGCAGAGGTATGTATAACTTTGCGAGGCCCTTATAGGTTTGCGACCGCAGAGGTATGTATAACTTTGCGACACCCTTATAGGTATGCGGCCGCAGAGGTATGTATAACTTTGCAGTGCCCTTATAGGTATGCGGCCGCAGAGGTATGTGTATAAATGTGCAGTGTGCTTACAGTTATGCGGCCGCAGAGGTTTGTATACCATTTGCAGTGCCCTTACAGGTATGCGGCCGCTGAGGTATGTATAACATTTGTAGTGTCCTTACAGGTATGCGGCCGCTGTGGTTTGTACAACATTTGTAGTGACCTTACAGGTATGCGGCCGCTGAGGTATTTATAACATTTGCAGTGCCCTTATATGCGGCCGCACATTGGTATTTACAACTTTGCAATGCCCTTACAGTTATAGCGCCGAAGAGGTATGTATAATATTTGCAGTGCTCTTACAGGTATGCGGCCGCTGAGCTATGTATATGGTTTGCAGTGCCCTTACAGGTACGGGCCGCAGAGGTATGTATAACATATTTGTAATACTACTGATACGCATTCTATAACGGGGATCGGTAGTAAGAATGCTAAATACCCTCGCGCCATGTGGATGTCGGTCACAGGGAATCCCCGGATGGTGCGCGTGTCCTCCTCGGCGTCAGGATCCAGCAGCAGCGCCGTGTGGGAGTTCACCACTTGGGTGCCTTGGGTAGAGCCTACAAAGACAAATATGCAAGTTTGTGCAAGCGAAACTATGAAGTTGGTCCATTTTCTCATTTCTTATACCACTCGCTAACCGCAAAGGAGAACATAATCGCCGAAGCCGGCACTTGTCCATTAGCTCAGTTGGGAGAGCGCTGGTACGGTTAGCCAGAGGTCGCGGGTTCGAGTCCCGGCATGGGCGGAATTTTCAGCATCTAAATAGGTTTTTAAAAATTGTCCTCGGCACGGGTTAGTGCAACAAAAATAATAAAATCTTGAGGAAACCTAAGTATATGGTTTTCACATATTTCAGCGCTTGATTGCCAATCCGCGGTGGGCATGCATGGCATTAAGCCAGTATTCTTACGCTCTCTCTCTGAGAAAGGTCTGTGCCCTGAAGTGGGACGTTTATAGATTTAAAATACCAAGAACCAAATAAAATTAATAGTTGTGGTCCCAACACGAATCCATTTATACGTATATACTTAGGTTACATAAAAAGAAAATTGTGCTTTCAAGACATAAATTCAATAATTATAAAAAATATAAGCTTAGGGCGCCTTCTGGCGTGAGAGTAACCACTGTGTAATGAAGTAAATTTTAAACACTTTTTATTAGTCACACAAAGAAACATACTATTTACATAATTTACGCAAAGGTACACAGTAAAGTAAAATAGACTGAAACTATCTTAGCTCTAGGAAGAGAAATAATTCATTTTAAATAAATAACACTTTTGTTGCCCGTACAGGCACCTAAGAATTTACAAAACAACAAAGCAATACCTAGTAATCGACAGTATTCCCTATCTCAAAATAAGTGGACTCTAGACAGACTCATTTTCTTTGAGAGCATTTTGCCTATTAGGTAGAACAAGTATCTTACCCAGAGATATCAGCTTCAAGCACAACCAATGGGTCTCATTGGCAAACCTGGCTTCGACCACACTCCTTCCTTTGGCTTTACACATTCGTTTCTCTATTGGGTATTTATCTACACATCCGACCCCAGCTAAGTACCCTAAGAACAAAGCTTGAACTATTAGCTTGGAAGAATACAACATAACGACCAACGACTTTGCCCCTTTAACAAAGAGAATCTAACACGGATACATCCGTGGACTATAACCACTCCGTTTATCTTTAATTTTTAATCTGTGGTCCTTATTCTATGATAACGACAACCGTGACAGCGGAGGATTTGTTGATTTGTCGTGCCGTGGCGTTGAAATTCTGTAACAAAAAGTTTTTAATTTGTCGCAAAAAGGAGGCTGTGATAGAACAGTCATCTCATCGGGATTGTCGGATGGATATAAAACGTCTGTAGGTGCCCTATTCTTATCCCTAAGACTAAAAAAAATAAATAAATCTAGCTGCACTTGGCTGACATTGTCCCACTATGACAAAAGTCCTGAAATAAATAAAGAAAAACATTTATCATACCAACAAGACACACAAAATGAAAAAAACCGTTAATAATTTGAGCAGAACAGAAATATACAATAAACGAAAAAAAAGAAAGACAAGGTGTGTCTAAACTGCCACAAAAGGCAGCTGAATCAGGGTTGTCCTGGGGGAGTACGGCCTCAGCACCGATTTTCAGTCAGTGCCCGAGGTAACCAGTCACTGACTAAATAACTATATAAAAAAAGATCATCAGTCATCAGCAACCCATTATGTCCCCACCGAAAGGCACGGGTCTTTTTCCTGAGGAATGTATAGGCCATACTTCACGCCTAGTCCGGAATGAAAATTAAAATATTTCAAAAAAAAAGTCTGTAGGTACATTACAACTTAAAAAACCCTAGCATCAATTCAAAGCTTGTCTGGAAGAGATCACTTTTAGTGATAAGGTAACGTCTGTACTCTTAGGTTAAGAAATATCCCCACATTATGAATAAATAGATATATAAATAAACAAACAAACAAACAAACAAACAAACAAACAAACAAATAAATTAATAAATAAAATTATGGAAGAGAATTTGAAAATCTTTCGTCATACCTGTTCATGCCGACAAATTCGTGGAAAACACTAGTATGTACCTAATTATCATTACATAAGGTAACACAAGTATTCTTATAGTACCTTCAGATCTTTCTACCTCTCTGCACAATAAAATTAATTACTTATGAGCAGGTAAACCTGCTCAAGCTAAAGATAGAGACGGTTCCAGCTAAATGCTTTAAACTTAGTTGTGCATTTATGAATAGAGTACTTAGTTAGCCTCCCAGAGAAGGTTTCCACTGTTCCCGGTATTATCGTACGTTTATGTAGCAGATAATTAACCAACTGCAGGGCACAGGCCTTCTCCTAGAGAGAGAAAGAGAGAGAGACAGAGAGGGCTTAATTGACGACATCTGTGGCTCAGCGGTGGCGCATCTGCCTACTATGCGAGAGGTCCCGGGTTCGAACCCCGGCTGGGGACGAAAAAACCCCAGATCTTGGATGTTTATGATGTCGCTGTTTCTGGTTCCCAGGACACAGCGTATCGTAGTGTGGGGTCATAAGCAATGTATTGTGCCTGTATGTAAAAAACTAGGGGGCGAGCCCCCTGCGCGCTTACGCGCGCCAACCCCCTCCATAGGATGGCCGTATATCGTACATTCCCTACAACTTTGTCATACATCATTTTCGTCCAACTCGTGCCATTTCCGAGAAAACGTATTATGTTAGATCAGTTAGTATATCGCATTGTAGCTATATATATATATATATATATATATATATATATATATATATATATATATATATATATATATATAAAATATAAAATACCACGCGTGCCCACAGTGGATTGGCAATTTCAAGCGCTGAGGTATTTGAACACCTCAGGCGCTCAGGTTTCCTCACGATGTGGTCCTTAACAGTAAGCGAGTGGTATTTTTTTATTTCTATTTTGGCACCAGGCTATATAAATCCACTGCTGGACCGCTGTCCACTCTGTAAAATGCTCAATTTTACTTGTAAACGGTTAACTCTTAATTTGTATCGTAGTTGGCACTCTTAAGTCTTTGCATTAAGTATATTTTCAATGTAACAATTTATAACAATGTTGTTATAAATTGTTACAGTGAAAATATAATTATGATACTTAAATAAAATATACTTAAGAAAATATAAAATTAAATATAACAATGTTGTTATAAATTGTTACAGTGAAAATTAACTTAATGCAAAGACTTAAGAGTGCCAACTACAATACAATTTAAGAGTTAACCGTTTACAAGTAAAATTGAGCATTTTACAGAGTGGACAGCGGTCCAGCAGTAGACTAATATAGCCTGAAGAAGATAAAGATACAGATTATAGAGAGAGAGAAAAAACAAAGCGGGTAATGCACACCACTGCAACTCTAATGGATAACCATCCAGTTGCAATGGATCACCTCACAACATTTTCTTCGTGTTTACAGTATTTTATATATTATTTTGTACTATTTATTAACTTAAGTAGTTTAGTCTTAAAATGAAGCGGTGGTAGCTCAGTGGGTAGAACCATGGACTGGCAAGCGAGAGCCCCAGGTTTGATCTCGAATAAAGGCGTGTACCACTTGACTTTGTTTAATTTCAAAGTTACGTATATTTGAGAATTTGTAGTTGCAGTACCACACGCTAACCGTGAAGGAAAACATCGTGAAGAAACCCCCGGCTTGGTTGGCTCCGCACGTATTGACTAGTCTTTCCTGTGGGCTAGGCCGGCTAAGCTGTCAGGATGGTATAGGTGCTGGGCAAGCCTACACCATCTATAAAACCATGTCCCAGGCACTACAGCGTCGGAGTGGTCCCTTCACCCATCTAGTGTGAGTGAAGATACCACTGGACACTGTATAAATCATCTCATTAAGTAGATACAAAAGGCCAATATATATTATTAGTATTAAAAATTATTACTAATATTGCTACTATAACTTCACAAATAAAAACATAGTCATTGCATCGGGATCGAACCTGGGTCTCTCGCTCCCGAGTCCATTGTTCTACCAACAGGGCTACCACTGCTCTGCGATATATATTACTGCATTTGTACTGTTATAATATTTTTTATGGGGCTGCTTGCTGAAATAGAGATTCTAACTTAGTTCGGCAAAGGAGACTAACTTATTTTTGTAAACTTAAATCTAGTACCTAGGTATAAATAACTAGACTTTTAGTTCGGATCTGCTTACGGGTGTTGTTATATCGGAAGGCTCCGATTCGCAGAGCTTAATCAGTGTGAGACGAGCAACCGATGACGCGAGCTCCGTCTCTGCTCACTATGATTACCCTTCTACCCAACACCCCAACACCTTTACTCACGATCTACCCAATGCCCTTAAGTAGATCCGGACTAAAGGTCTACAATGTGTTGTGCTTACGAAAGTTTTAGTCCAAAAATATATTGTGCCAGTATGTAACTTCTCATCTGACAGTAAAACCAGCCACTAATCTTACAAGCCTCCCCCAATCCGGACTTGGCCTCCGTGGCGGAGTATGGCCTATACCTTCCTTAGGGAAGAGAATCGTGCCTCTCGGTGGGGACATATTGGTTTGACGATGATGTAACTGCTCTTTGAAATAATTGTTATTCTTATTGTCATAGTCCCGTGTTGCATTTAATTTAGCTTCGGTCTACATGTAAACAAAACGTTGATGAAAACTGTTCCTCTTAAACACTCCTCAGAGGCTGTTTTAATAATCTGTATCTATGGCCTTCATTTTACCACAAACTATTTAATCTGACTCTGAAGAGTGTTTTACTGTGTCGTGCCTTACTGTAAGAAGTTATCAAGCCGCCCATAAAGCCTCAGACATGGCTTAACGACTGCCATTGTATGACGGTCGGCACTAACGACTTAACGTACCTTGCGAAGTGCGGAAACGCTCCGAAAAAAGTGCCACTAGCGATAGTCACCGGACGGTGACCCATCCTGCGCCTGACCGCACCGGTTGTTGTTTAACTCAAGTGATTGATTCCAATCACTCTGTTCGACTAGGCCAAGAGCGCTTCCATTTGTATTTAAATATTTTTTTTGCAATAATGATTATAACATGTCCGAGCGAGGGGGAGTGTGGACGTAACAATAGTTGCTGTTTCGGACATCTGTGTGGGCACCACAGAACATAAGTGGGCACGCACAGTTTCGGTGCACCCGCGTGCCGCGTCCCGGTGCGTGGACATCCTTGGCAAATATATGGCTTTGAGCACTGCTAACTTAGCTGGGACAGGACCTAAGGCTCAGGCTACCTTAGAACCTCTTAGTCCATTCTGTGTAATTTCCTATTTTTGTAATAATTTAGGTCCTCACTGCCCTGTGCGGACGTCACGAGAGTTGCGGGTTCGAACGTCTCGTCTCCGCCGATGGTGTGGACACGCACCGCTTCGGTGTACCCGCGTGCCGCGTCCCGTTGCGTGGACAGCCTTGGCAAATATCTGGGATGGCTTTGCGGACTGCTAACTTAGCTGGGACACAACCGAAGGTTCTCCTAACCTTAAGGAGAAAGTTACTCCATTCGGAACTACTTCCTTTTTTTCTAATAGTACTCAAATATCGTACAGTCTGGTAGCTTTTAGAATATACCTCGGCTACTATTGGATAGAATCGGATATATTCGTATTGAAGTAATATGACATGACACTAATAAACGCATAACTTTTCAAAATAGTGAATAAAAGTCTTATACAGAACAGGAAGTAGTTTTACACTCGTGTGCTTTCAGCGAAAACGTAGCCTACTCTAGAGCCCGAGGTATATTCTAAAAGCTAACAGACTGTCGAATGTTCGTAGGTAATTAGATAGATAGATAAGATATTCTTTATTGTACTCAGAAACTATAGTAACAGAAATTATTTTCTAAAAGCAAAGCCGGGCAACCGTAATTGATATTTTCGAAGCTGCTCTACTAAAATAGAGCCGCCAATTGTATCTTATCTTCTGTATCTGCTGTTTTGTATCAATTTTCCGGTATACAATAAAGAATATTCTTATCTTATAGAGTCAATCACCCCACTTAGAACCAGCCCATTTAAGTCTTGTACTGAATATATGTATGGTATTTTTTAAGTATTCGGCCATCCTTTTGTCTTAAAATATTAAGATTAATTTTCCTTAGTCTGAGGAATGACATTCCCTGACATTCCCATGTTCTAGATGCAATATCGGAAAGAAATTTCGCTAGCGCCATAAAGAAGTCTGCTTCTATCAGTACTCTCTCCCACGCCTGTAGCCCAGAGCGGTAGGCTGAGAGTATCATAAAACCACAATTTTGACAATTCGATGTCTCCCTAGTCGTTAATGTGGATGACCTAGCATTTTACATCAAATTGTCATTGTAAACCAATAGTAATCCTATGAAACTGGCCCCCGGGGTTTGCCACTTGCCACGATACTGCGAAACATCTTTCCCTCCCTCAACAGCTTTAGAATGAGTTACATCATATCTTTTATCCCACTTTTTCCTACTACATAGACAGAGATAGACAGCACCATCATGGCCAGTGCGGTTGCATCGTGAGGAGATTCTGTGTATATCTGTCTAGCGTCCCCACGAAGGCTATATTTAGCCCCACGGCGGTCAGGCCGCGCCGGAGTTACTTAAATAAAACTAAAAGCCTGTGCTGTAACAAAGAGAGGCTATCAGTTTGCGCTTAGAGGTGTTTCTGCAAACGGTTCCTGGCTCTCTGGGAGGCGGAGGGAAGAACCGCATTTGAAAAACAGCACTTAGTTGATACCTTACCACCGCACCAAACTGGTATACCCTGTGTTAAGGTACGCGCAAGAACATGACAAAAATGGAATCACCGAACCTAACGTGACAAAAATGGAATAACCTACCTTACGAGGACTTGAGAAAAGATGGTCAGAGTGGAGTTTTTTTTTCCCGCTGCCTTTTTTTCCACTACACTGAGGCAGCGGTTTTCACTTTCATGTTACATTGTCCTTCGACATTCAGCAAACAGAATGTAAATTCTTTACGGCGAAATAAATTCAATTGAATTGAATAACCCAACCGAGGGCTATTTGTACAATTTGGCGGCCTCGGTGGCGCGCGGTTGGGCACGCTGACAGTAAAACCGAAGGTCTCGGGTCGATCCCCGGCCGGGTCAAACTATGAAATGACCTTTTCTAGTTTGTCTCGGGTCTTGGATGTTATCTATGAATGTGTCCATGAATATTTATTCATTTATTGTACGTAATACAGAGAATATTTTTAAAAAACCTAACAGAGAATATTGTAAAGAGGTTCGAAATTTCACTGATGCCGGTGAGTCGCCCTAAACTCAGTTGGAAACTGTAGGTAGTCGGGGCTGTAAGTGATGCAATTTACTTAAGCCAGATGTCGCTGCCTGTACGTAATACAGAGAATAGTGTAAAGAGGTTCGAAATTTCACTGATGCCGGTGAGTCGCCCATTGGCTCAATTGGTAGAGCGCTGGCACGGATAGCCAGATGTCGCGGGTTCGAATCCCGGATGGGTGGAATTTTCAGCCTCTAAATAGGTTTTTAAAATTAATTAATTTATTATTTAAGCTGGAAGCCTCCAGCGGGAATCAAACCAACTACCTCTGCTACTTCTAGGGATTCTGACATCAAATTCGCTTCGTCGATGTTCATTAGTCTTTGCAAGCACGCACGCATTTCGGGTACTTTTTATCTTGCCCTTTCCTAATACATTCTCTATTTGGTTGAAGCATGTCTTAGGACGTCCCTTAAGGCCCTTTCACGCACATCTGCTATACTATATATTTGTTTATCATGTTTCAGAAAATAACAAATGTTAACAATTCGGTTTCAAAAGCCGTATTCCACATAATATGAAGTATAAAGTATTTTCTCTTTTACAAGACGCACAGTATGAATCGAAACAATGAAAAGTAAATCAATAGCCATTAATCACTTGTTTGCTTAGATGTAGGTTTTTCTACATTCGATTATCGTCTTAGCTGTTAGCAATTTTGCTCAATATAATATTTAACTCTAATGTAGAGTTGGCGTCCAAATTTGCGATCCTAATACAGTGTTATTTACGTTTTAAAAATGCTTCTCAAATGCAGTTTGAGCAGTTTCGGGTGAAGAGAAATAATATTTTAATCTGATTTTGAATAGTGTTTCAGGAAATGGTGTAACAATGACAGCGTATTTATTAACTAAAACTTTGTCCCGGAATTAAGTTACAACTAATATGTAGATATTAGTTGTAACTTAATTCCGGGATTCCATATATTTGACTTTTGTCGGAAGTGTCCGACCATGTTCCTCTCACCATGCTTAAGCTTTGTGGATTAGAGTGATTACAAGAATTAGAAATCTGGTCGGACTCGTCCTAAAAAAAAAACAAGTTAGCGACTGCGGGAACTACAGTGCGTTCACATTAACTTGACGCGTGAGAGAATTGGTAACAAGGACATAACATGTGAATTAGCTTTTGGACCTAATCGGAAGATGGTAAAACAAGCCCTCAATCCTTTTATTTTCCCCAAGTAATGGAAATGATTTCTTATTTAACATGGTAACAGTAAACATCTCAGTGCTACCAATTCTCTCACGCGTCAAGTTAATGTGAACGCACTATACTTACATTTCTAACATCGTAAGTAAAAAAAAAAAATCTAAATGTTACAGAAACAGCACATACAAAAGATAAAGTAATATTGATTTACAAACCTATTTAGAGGCTAAAAATTTCACCCATGCCGGGATTCGAACCCGCAACCTCTGGCTATCCGTGCCAGAGGTTCCGGGTTCGAATCCCGGCATGGGTGAAATTTTTAGATTCTAAATAGGTTTTTAAATTTGTCCTTAGCACGGGTTAGTGCATTAAAAATAAAAATAGTATAATATTGATTTACTATTTTTGCCAAATAATATAAAATTAAACAACAATACAGACTTCGTTATATATTAGGTAAACGGGTGTAATCGCGATTATTTATCGTAATTACCCTATTTCCCGACGTTTCGGCAGCGTTACAATCGTCGTGGTCTCGGGTAAACTTAAGTGGCGAGATACAACTTAATATATTATTTAACAGTATGAGTACATAGGTATCGGGAATCATTAAATAATAATATAATACAAACTCACAGCATCATCCCTAACGGGAAGGCTGAGACCCCTACGATCCTGACAGATCTGTTTTGCTTCACCTACATTGCTTTGTCAAAGCTATCACTGTCGATGAGATACTGCCTGGTGGCACAAAGACGGATAGTGGAGTCTTAGTAATAGGGTCCTGTTTTTACTCTTTGGGTACAGAACCCCAAAAAACATCGCTTTGTGACTTCGGAAGCAATGTTACAAAGAGATAAGAACGCCATTAGTCTCGTAATTTCTCCCTTGGTTTAGCTGGACAGTTTTATAAATTGCGAGAAGGGCACAATAAAGTTCCTATGTCATTGTTAGTGTGGATACAAAGTTACGTAGAGGTACGCCGAGACATTGAAGATGCCTTACCTCAAGTTTAGTAAGACATTCGCAGTCGTCCCATTAGTTTCAGACCGGTCGCGGTCAGCCCGCGCAAAAACGTTCCATTTTCATATATTTATTTATTTTTTAAAAAGAAAATGTGTTAAGTTTTTTTTTAGTGTGCCAGCTAAAAAAGTTGTAGCGATAAAATATTAACTTTTTTTTCTGGAATAATGTTGAAGTACACTGTGAGAAAGTATTGTGCCGAGGGGAGCAAAATAAACCAGATCGTTATGGCTTCGCTGAGTAAGTATTTCTTGAATGAAAAAAGACCTACGTAAAAAAATTACAGTTAAATAGTGCGACAGTAATAAACGTCAGTAACCGTACAACAATATTACACTAAAATTAAGTAGGTAACAAGACGCACGTCTAATCGAAACTTAGTCGCATCGGTCGCATTGTCTTAAAATATTTGAAAATGGCCTTATTAAATCTCCTTCCAGAATTCTGTAAAACATAGAATAGTAAAAAATACAAAGTAAATAAAAAATAGAATATTTCTAAATCAAATAAAATCTGCACCAGCATAAGAATGAAAGTTAACAACTTGGAGAAATTATTTTAATTAATTATTTTCGACTGTTAAATTCTTATTAAAACATATTTTTACAATTTTTTTTTAATGTTAATATCCAGTATCTTTAAAGAAGTGATATCTTTTTGAATCTTAGGTCGAAGAAAAAAAATACATTTATTTACCGCCACAGAAGTAGAATTATGAATACTTAAGTATTAGCCAAATCATGGAATTTTGCTCAAGAAAGAATTTTGCTAAATAAGAGCAAAAGGAGTGCTCTTATTTTTGAAACACCACAGTTAAAGAGTAATTACAAATTAAAAAAAAAACTGTCTCATTTTCGTAAGCACTAAACATTACATCAATTAGGTAGGTAAGTGAATCCTATTATCTATTATCTTCGTGATATTTATATCTACTTAAAATACCAAACATTATAATCTTCAAATACTTTGATACATACGTCCATTAAATATCTAATAGAAAAACATTACATTTTATTTTCCAAATAGGTCGACAAATCCAAAATACTTTTTTGTTTTATGAAATAGAGAGCCAATGGCCCCTTTATAAAACACTTTATTTAGTTAGAATTTTCCAGTTTTAGCCTTATGTAGCCATACGTAATAATACGTATCAATTATTTTGAAGAAAAGGTTGATACGTATCATTTATTTTGGATGATATTAAAAAAAAGTTGATTAGCACTTCATTTCTCAAAATTAACACAACATACTTATATAGATGCTACCAAATAGTTCCAACATCACTAACTGTTAAATTCTATTTTTAGGTTAAATAGGTAATTTCTAGTCTCCAACTTCCTAAGCTTATCTTCATCGAAAAGCTACTTATAAACGCATTAGCGAGCTTCGTAAAGCTTCTATTGGCTTTTTTACAACCCATTGCTACAATAAATTGATTGATTATGTAGGCACATAATTATTTCGAGCGAGAGGTGCGTTGAGATAAAACCAGCCCTCGTTAGACCTGTTTAAAAGTTAAGGGTTAATGTTTGAGAATAGAATATAATGTAGAGAAGACTTCGTACCGTTTCACATCAACGGTAGAAAATAGGGTTCTTCTATCCGACTGGCAAGCAAAGGAGTGTTTTGTTCTTTTCTCCACTACACCTAATTAGGCATGCATTTTTTTCAGTCTACACCATAGTGTTCTTGCACTGGTCATTCAAAACTGTGGTGAATGTAAGGAAATCATTTTCGATTTCGGAATACGTTTGCAAAATATTAAATAGCCTTAAAGAGTAGGTAAATTGTTAGAGTAGGTGTCCTCCCTCTCTCCTAGTCGACTATACGACTAATAAGAGAGCTCTGACAGGCTTGAGTGTGAATTTAAAAACAATTTGTTGAGTTGGTAATGTTTAAATGAATATGGGCGTGTCACGATAAAATAACAGACGAGTATGTCAACAAGGCATTTAATATAGCTCACAATAATTAATTTATTTTATTTGAAGATAAACTGGTTTTTTTAGTAGGTGAAAAAATGGGGGCGCAAAAAATAGGTGTTTTTTTCTCAAAGTGGGCAGTAGACTAAGTCCGACTTGCATCAGCTCGGGTTAGCTCATTTAACTAGAGTTAACCGCTTAAATCGATAATTTTGCATGCGAAATGATCGTTTTAACCGGTTAACGCGAGTTATATGAGCTAATCCGGGCTGACGCAAGTGGGCCTAAATAAGTTTGGAAACCCCTGCCATAGATGAACTGTCTGATGAATGAATGAATGAATGAATGAATGAATGAATGAATGAATGAATGAATGAATGAATGAAAGAACGAACGAACGAACGAATGAATGCAGCTGTAAAAATAAATTTATGCTAATAGGTAGAAGCTAAATTTGACAGAGGTGTCCCTTTTTCTTGTTTTCTTGTTGTTAATTTGGGCTAAGAATGGCTGATTTCGTCTAACTGTCAAATGCCATACTAATTTGACAGTATGACGTTCAAAATTTACGGCTCGTACAAACGAGTCCGGACTCGTGGTCACACCAGGTTGTCACACCAGACGGCTTAACGTTCCTTGCGAAGCGCAGAACCGCGCGGAAAAAATGCTACTACGGCAGTCACGGGACCATCCAGCACCTGACCGCGCTTGTTGTTGCTTAACCTTAGTGATTGATTCCAACCACTCGGTTCCACTTAGCCACCAGCACTTCAGCCGAAATGCGGGTAACGGAAAAATTACGCAAAAACGAACAACACATACTTATAATAACAATACATAATAATTTACATCATACTCGTTTACACCCAATCAATATTTTTGTGTGGTTGGGATCTACTTACGAGTATAATTTATTAAACTCTCAGGTCACAAATGCAAACTGCTCAAATATGTATAGGTAGAATGTAAACAACCTGCCGAGTTACTGTAACGTTTGTTCGTATGAGCTAAACGGTGTTTAGTTAACTTATGTTTTTACACTATTTTTTTATTTTTAATGCACTAACCCGTGCTAAGGAACAAATTTAAAAACCTATTTAGATGCTAAAAATTTCACCCATGCCGGGATTCGAACCCGCAACCTCTGGCTATCCGTACCAGCGCTCTACCAATTGAGCCAATGGGCGACTCACGGCATCAGTGAAATTTCGAACCTCATTACAATATTCTCTGTATTACGTACAGGCAGCGACATCTGACTTAAGCAAATTGCATTACTTATGTTTGTTATAATTAAAGGCACTTCTTAATCAAACAAAGATTATCGCCTCGATTATCGATTTTTAGCCTCTAAATAGGTTTTTAAAAGATTATCGTAATAAAGTTTTTAGTGCTCAATTCTAAGACGGCCGAATGGACGTCCCAGGCGGACATCGATCGATCGATATCAACCCTTGTGTGTCCCCACTGCTGTGGCACGGGTCTCTTCCTGCATCACAGAAAGGTTAGGCCATACTCCACCACGGGGGCCAAGTCCGGGTTGGTGGAGGCGGACATACTTGGACCAAAAAGGGGACGTCTTAGACAAAAACCAAAATTGTCTTTGTCTTCGCGAAGGCTAATGCGTATAGTTAGTTAGACTTGAGATTTCCGCACTTAGCCTCATAGTTGGGCCATTGTACGTAGCAAGCGCTGAGGTACGCAAACACCTCAGACACTAGGGTTTCCTTACGATGTTTTCCTTCACCGTCAGCGAGTAGTATTGCTACTATAATTTCACAAATGTACATAACTTAGAAAACAAATTATAAATTATGCCGGGATTCGAACCGGCAACCTCTGGCACGGATAGCCAGAGGTTGCGGGTTCGAATCCCGGCATGGGTGAAATTTTCAGCCTCCAAATAGGTTTTTAGAAAACAAAGTCATTGGTACATGCCGTGGTTCGAACCCACGACCTCCCGATCGAGAAGCCGGCGTTCTACACAGCTCCGCTACCACCGCTCTCGGCTAATACGTATAAAAATGTCTGAAAGCGACGTGTGTGCATGAAGCGGCTAATGAATGTCGATGAGACGAAAGACATAAGCAGGCACCTCTTTCAATAATATGGCCAGAGTCGTGCAAAGTGGTCTCTGCCTACCCTTCCGGAATACAGGCGTGACCTTATTGTCGGTCTGCAATCTAGAAACTTCATCGCGCAGACTGTATGTCGGCGAAAACAGATACATCAACTTGCATCTCCAGGTCCGCATCTAGGTGAGGGCAGGGCCCCTTTAAGTAGCGAACTTGTAGTGCACTGTGCACCAGTGCAGCTTGCATCGCTGCGTGAACAATGTACCTAACTCAAAACAAATGAAACAAGTTTGACGAAAATATTTGAAAAAGTTTTCATTGTTTAAAAACCTATTTAGAGGCTAAAAATTTCACACATGCCGGGATTCGAACCCGCAACCTCTGGCTATCCGTACCAGCGCTCTACCAATTGAGCCAATGGGCGACTCACGGCATCAGTGAAATTTCGAACCTCTTTACACTATTCTCTGTATTACGTACAGGCAGCGACATCTGACTTAAGCAAATTGCATTACTTACAGCCCCGACTACCTACTTTGCAGTTAGGTTTAACATCGGAACGATATCACCCACATGATTATACTATTTTATTTTTTTATTTTTAATGCACTAACCCGTGCTAAGGAACAAATTTAAAAACCTATTTAGAGGCTAAAAATTTCACCCATGCCGGGATTCGAACCCGCAACCTCTGGCTATCCGTACCAGCGCTCTACCAATTGAGCCAATGGGCGACTCACGGCATCAGTGAAATTTCGAACCTCTTTACACTATTCTCTGTATTACGTACAGGCAGCGACATCTGACTTAAGCAAATTGCATTACTTACAGCCCCGACTACCTACTTTGCAGTTAGGTTTAACATCGGAACGATATCACCCACATGATTATACAATTTTTTTTATTTTTAATGCACTAACCCGTGCTAAGGAACAAATTTAAAAACCTATTTAGAGGCTAAAAATTTCACCCATGCCGGGATTCGAACCCGCAACCTCTGGCTATCCGTACCAGCGCTCTACCAATTGAGCCAATTTTCAGCCTCTAAATAGGTTTTTAAATTTGTTCCTTAGCACGGGTTAGTGCATTAAAAATAAAAATAAATAGTATAAGTTTTCATTGGTTCAAAAATAGTGCATTCCTCGTAGGCCATAGATGAAGAATAACGGGACAAAATGATGATGTTCTTAATAAAATAAAATAAGTAAATAATGAAACCACGAGACGAAAACCGTCACGGCACGTCTCTGATTTCTGAAAATGAAATGAAATTTCATTGAATGATTGTATGAACGAATAAACGAATGACCGCACGGACAAATGAATGAAAAAAAATAACCAGAATATACATGAATTCAGCATTTATTTTTTGTAATAATGCAGGCACCTACCTCCAGGGCGATGCCATTATGAATTTAGTCAAGATCTGTTGATGATGAGTTTTTAGGCCAGTTTTGAATTCAGAATTTCGCTAAGTAATTAGTTAACTGTAGTGCTGTCTCTTATAATTTCTCAGAAAAGAGCGCGACAGAACGTTGCTTAAGTATTTACTTCAAATTCTCAATTCAGAAACCTTAGTGTGTCTTTCTTGAAAAGTATTTATTTCAGAACTACTATCAGTTTTAAAATGTACAGTTACCGCAAGTTGGTTCAGTTGCCTAGTATCGAAGCCTGGGTATGGCCCTGGCCAATCGAAGTGATGCAGTCAATGCTCGTCTCTTGACCTGGGAGTCAATTAGCGATTGATTCGCTATAGCCACAACAATCAGCGAGCCAGTGACCCTTGGTTCCGAAGGTTCTAGGGCTTGTAAAGCAACTACTCAATGTCTGAACAAACACCCAATGAATCCATCTGTTCAGCTTGTCAATTGTTTAGCTTCCTCTAGGTACCCATGAAACCAAGGAGGAACAATATTGATTAATCGCCCCCGACTACAAATATCGCACTGAAAGGCACAAATTTAATTTTATATATTTTGTGCTATTTTATTCGTATGTGTATTTGAATTATATTTGTTACGTGTATTTAAATTATATTTAGTTAACCTAGGTTATGTAATAAATCACTCTTATATTATATTGTTTACTGGCACTACCCCTTCCACTGTTCGCATTATCGTGGGTTAGCTGGAAGAAAATACTATCTAGTATTAAGCTCGCCTTTGTACAAATTTGTTTTAGTGCAATAAAGAATTTTCATCCATTCATTCAAATTGTATAAAAAGTATGTTATGTATGGATCATAATATGTTCTAATAATGTGCCCAATCTGTGATGGCAGACGTTAAGTCATATCAGAGCTTACGAGCGTCTTGATAACTTCTGATAGAAAGGCTGTATTACTAATGACTTTGTTTTCTAAGTTATCGACATAACTTAGAAAACAAGTCATTGGTACTTGCCCGCACCGGGAATCGAAACTGGGTCTCTCGCTTGCGAGTCCATGGTTCTATACCCACTAGGCTACTGCCTCTCTATCATCAAATCATGTTTATAGTATTTCTTTCTAGTTGTACTAACTCTATATATCTAGGTATACCTAAACCTATATTTTCTTGTTTAGCTATATTTTCCTGAAGAAATTTCCTTTGCAATAAGTCTGCCTTTGTAGATCTACACTTACCTGTTATTTAAGTTTTTTTGTATCTTAATTTTTGATCAATAAAAGCGTAACAAACAAACGTCAAGACGTTTGTTGTCGAATGACCCAAAGTTCAAGCAATTGTCGGGCACGTGAAGCTACTGTGCTTACCTTGTCTCTACGAGTAAGTTCATGCCTGTAGAATTTAACACAGCCGATATTTTTTCTAGATCGTAGATCCATCGCCCACGACGAAGACACTTATACGCGCGTTGCAGCGCGTTCTGTGACTTTCCTGAAAATCTTAGATAATCCTGATTTCCTGGAATCAAAATTGCTATGCAATTGTTTAGTTAGAAAACTAAACAATTGCATTTTTGATTCCATATGTACAGAAGCCTTGCGCCTGGGCGTGTGATTCGCATTCGCGAAGGCTGAAAGTTATGATCCCATAATAATTGTCTGTATTGCCTTCCTGTATATTTGGTCTTCTGCACTGAATAACGTTTTTTTTAAATATCGCTACAAAATTATTCGTTTTATCATCATCATTCGATTCCTACTGGAGGCCGCCGTATATTCAAATTCATCCACAAGTGGCCTCAGTCATCATCATCATCAACCCATTATGTCCCCACCGCGGGGCCCGGGTCTTTTCCCTGAGAAGGTCTAAACCTTCCTCAGGGAAGAGACCATACTCCATAGGCCATACGCCACCACGGGGGCCAAGTCCGCATTGGTGGAGGCTTGCAAGCCTAGTGGCTGGTCCTACTGACGGAAGTTTTCAAGCCGCCCTAGGTCCTCTAACTTGGCTTAACGCTGGTTTGTCTCGTTACCTTTTTTTTTCGATTTATTTACTGCTGGTTTGTCTCGAAGCTAGCGTCTTCGTATTTTACAATGTTATTGAGTTGGCCATCGAGTGATTATTCTGTAGGTGTTTTGCACTCATCAGTATATTTGCGATAAGTAGATAAGTAGCGTCGATCTTTATTGTAATTAGTCATTAACAGCCGCAAATTGACCGTCGTTGACTTACAGTTTACATAAAAACCCCGTTAATTGGAGAGAGAGAGAGAGAGAGAGAGAGAGAGAGAGATGGTAGAGTTGTAGAGTAGAGTTAATTAAATGCTAGAGTTGTGTCCGCTATCGATCTATACTGATTCCAAACATACAGGATTCCGAACAGCCCGATACAGCCGGAATAAATAGCTTTTATCTTTATCTTTTATTGTATCATGAATACTTAAAATTAATACCAGTGCGGAGAAATAGGCAATTTTAAACTGCTTATCTTTAAACACACGCTAAGAATTGAACTTATCAATTGGACGCGCATTTTTTTTACTCTGCTCTTGCACAACTTCGAATTTCTAACGTTCGAATAGGTATCACTCGGTTCGCCTAGGCCACGCGCGCTTCTGGTCTGAAGCGCTCGTGGCTTAGGCGAACCGAGTGATTGGAATCAATCACTTGAGTTAAGCAACAACAGGCGCGGTCAGAAGCAGGGTTGGTGACCGTCCCGTGACTATTGCAAGTGGCATTTTTCCGAGTGCTTCCGTGCTTCGCAAGGCACCTTAAGCCGTTGGTGCCGGCTGTCATGTAATAGCAGTCGTTAAGCCACGTCAGAGGCCTTATGAGCGGCTTGATAACTTCTGACAGTAAGGCCCGCCACTGTCTTACATTCCTCCACCAACCCGGACTGGGCCCCCGTGGTGGAGTATGGCTTAACCTTCCTGCGATGCAGGAAGAGACCCGTGCTCCAGCAGTGGGGACATACAAGGGTTGCTAACGAACCTACCGAATTAGGTTTTTATTATTTATTTTAAAAAAAATTCATTGTTTCAATCCAACGACGTGTAACGTCACGAAATTTATTACTTGTCTCTCCTTTTCGTCCCCCTCCAGCCCCTTTAAGTGTGACGTACTTTATGCCTCCAAGCACAGAGCATATAAACACTGCCTCCAAGTACCCTAAGCTTACGCATAAAAGTATATCTACAGAAGCGCCATGTTATATGGCCTTAAGAAGATTTTATTCCTTCCAGTGGTACTCCCGGTATTCTCCTATGGCATGGCCGTTGGCTGGCTCTCCCCAATGGGCCCTCTTCTGAAGTCGGAGGGCACGCCCTCGTCAGCGCCGATCCACCCTGACGTCATATCCTGGATGGCGTCCGTCGCCTACCTGGTGGGAACCCCTGCCGTGTTCCTCTTTGGGTACATCGTGGACCATTTCGGGCGGAAGAAGGCTTTGCTGCTGACTTCGTTCTCTATGGGGGTGAGTGTAGGGGTGACATCAAGCTTTACAGCCCAATTACATAGCGATTTTCGAGCGATTTGAAAGCGATGCGTTTGCGCAACGAGTGGCGACGCGACGCCCGACAACGCGACTGCATTTCTTCTTCTTGTTTGGTGCTTTACTGCTGTGGGAGCATAGGACGTCTAAACATATTTTCTTTATATAGTTACTACGTAAAATGATTAATTTATTTTATAGATCATCAATCATCATTATACAACATGATATAAATAATCTAACATACTTTTAATACAATTTTTGATCTGTAAAGACAAATTTATTATAAATTTGTTCGCTTGGGCAACACATAGAGATACATAGGCTGCTACTTATGTATGCGGAATCTGGGATTCCAATAATTTTAAACGCAATGTCTGACCTCCATGGTCAAATTCGTTCTTTTTTTAAATACTGGCCGCTAATATTTTTCTCTTATACACGTTAGTATTTTGTTTTTGTTGGGTTTAAAATGTCATATCGCTGAAAAAATGGAAATCACTCGTGAAAATATTCGTGCTATGATTTATTACGATTTTCGACGTGGTTTAACGCAACAAACTGTTGTTGCGTTAATTGATCTACGCACTGGCGTAGATCAATTAACTTCGACTTTTGGTGGTGAAGCTCCATCAAAAACGACTGTGTATCACTGGTTTAGTGAGTTTAATCGCGGGCGCAGTAAGCTCACGGACGAAGTTAAAAAAGGTCGCCCGAAATCGGTGGTTGTGCCACAAAATATTGAAGCTGTGCGAAAACTAATAATGCAAGACCGCCATGTTACGTATCGCGAGATAGAGGCTATTCTGGGCATATGTATGACGAGCATTCATAGGATATTACATGAACATTTGTCTGTAAAAAAAATTTGTTCGCGTTGGATCCCGCACAACTTAACTCAGGATCAAAAAGATGCTAGCGTCGAATGGTGCACCATTCGAAAGAAGAAAACCTTTAAAAAATTCAACGGAGGCGACTCAAAATCTGTTTATAATATCTACACAGGTGACGAATCCTGGATCTACGCGTACGATCCCGAAACTAAACAACAATCAACAGTTTGGGTGTTTCAAAATGAGCAGCACCCTACGAAAGTGGCTCGTGCAAAAAGCACTGTAAAGCAAATGGTGGCCTGCTTTTTTGGTATTAATGGCCATGTGGCTACAATACCACTGGAGAATCACAGAACGGTTAATTCGGAGTGGTACACGATCATTTGTTTGCCGGAAGTATTTGAAGAAATACGCCAAAACAACCAGCGACGCAGAATCATACTAAACCATGACATTGCCAGCTGTCATACATCTCAGGAAACAACTATATTTTTGGATGGTCAAAAAATAGAATTGATGGGTCATCCACCGTACAGCCCTGATTTGGCTCCCAATGATTTCTATTTATTCCCAAATGTAAAGAATAAATTACGTGGTCAACGATTTTCGTCCCGTGAAGATGCCGTAGATGCTTTCAAACAGCACGTTTTGGAGATACTTCAATCAGAGTGGAAAAAGTGTTTTACAAATTGGTTTCATCGAATGCAAAAGTGCATCGATCATAGTGGAGAATACTTTGAAAAACAATAAAGGCATATTTAGCCATATACATTTGTTTATTTTTTCTATTCCGCATAGATAAGTAGCAGCCCTCGTACCTACTTACCATTTTCTCTTGAATGTAACATCTTAACTCTGTTATAACTAAGTTTTACAAATAAATGAATCTTATCTTATCTTATAATTAGTAAACTCTTTATCAAAATAAATTTAACTATAACCCATAACCAGATAATATCCGCAATCTAAGCCAGGCCTTCACTTCCAGGTCTGCTGGGGCTTAAAACTGTACTCCTCGGAGCCTTGGGCGCTCATCGCAGCCCGGGCCGTCATGGGCCTCGGCGTGAGCGGCTCCTACGTCGTCACGCCCCTATACATCAAGGAGATCAGCGAGGACTCCGTGCGGGGAACCCTCGGGAGCCTGGTCATCCTGTCGCAGAACTTGGGAAACCTAGTCGTCTACGTGATGGGGGAGTACCTGAGCTACCACGTGATCCTGTGGATCTGCTTAGCTGTGCCACTGGTCCACCTGCTGGTGTTTACCAGCATGCCTGAGACGCCCTCGTTTTTGTTGAAGAGTGGGAAGGTCGAGGTGAGACTGTGAGACCAAAATCGTTCGTTTCGACTTCAACCCTTGTATGTCCCCACTGCTGGGGCACGAGTCTCTTTCTGCATTGCAGGACGGTTAGGCCATACTCCACCACGAGGGCCAAGTCCGGGTTGGAGGAGGATTGTGAGACAGTGACGGGCCTTGCTGTCAGAAGTTATCAAGCCGCCCATAAGGCCTCTGACATGTCTTAACGACTGCCATTGACGGGGAGAAATCTTCCAAAGATACCCGACTTCCTGGGGGGAAAGCCGGGTTATGTGGAATTTTTACCCACTAAAACCCCCCTGGTGGCCCTGTCCGTGCGTGTAGGGCAGGGGTTCCGGGATCTCATTGAACACACCGGAGCCCTCGCGCACTATGTGTAGGCACCCGACTTCGTTCAGGCTCACGCCTGGACAGCCTCCTTTAACGGCAGTGTGCGGCCACCACACACCGCCGCCTCCACGGGGTCGCTTGGAACGGTAGCTCGAGCCCCCACTCTCAGCACCCACGACCCCGGAGTCTCCGTTTAGTCGCCTCTTACGATAGGCCGGAGATACTGTAGCCCTATTCTAAGCCCGGGACTACAGGGCTGTTATACCAACTACCTAAGCTATTCTGAGTTCGCTTCGAATGCTGCGAAATGTCTCTTTCTATTTTTATCATCACAAAGCTTTATGCTTATCTTAGTTCGTTTTTTTAGGATGTTCACTTCTTATTGCGCAGGAAGCAAGGGATGCCCTCGCTTGGCTGCGCTGCAGGCAGAGCTCGGACCCAGCCTTGTACGACGAGCTGCAGACTCTCATCAACGAACTCGAGAAGCACAAGTCGCTCAACTTCTTCGAGGTGCTCAAAAGTATCGGTAAGACAATTAAAATATGATATAAACCCATTTGTTTGGATATCAACCCTTGTGTATCCCCACTGCTGGCGCACGGGTCTATTCCTGCATCGCAGTAAGATTAGGCCACCACGGAGGCCAAGTCCGGGTTGGTACAGGATTGTAAGACAATGGCGGGCCTTACCGTCAGAAGTTATCAAATCGGGAATGTGGTTTCAAACTGTCGCAAACGTGGGATCCGGTCATCAAGATGTGTTCGAGTGGAAAAAAGTCGCATGGCTTATCGTCCGACATTGTCAGTGTAGTGTCTCGCAACCCTATAGTGCTTTGTGATAACTGATTGAGGGTAGTCTGAAACCTCATCAGCCGAAGATGCGAACGGGTGCCAGCCATCAGTCTTCTCGTGACCACGATGACTGTAACGTCGTCGAAACGTCGAGGTAAACTAGCAATAAATTACTACGCGATTAAGCCCCGAAAATATTCTAACTAGAAGTTATCAAGCCGGCCATAAAGCCGGTCTCTGGCATAGCTCAACGACTGCCATTACACGACAGCCGGCACCAACGGCTTGGCATGCCTTGCGAAGCCCAGAAGCGCTCGGAAAAAGTGTCACTAGCGGTAGTCACGGGATGGTCACCTATCCAGCACCTGACCGCGCCTGGTTTGGCTTAACTAAGTGTTCATTCCAATCACTCGTAAGTCGGAAGAGACCTGTGCCCCAGCAGTGCGGATATACAAGGGTTGATATCGTAATCGTATCGTGATGTTATCATAAGCGTGCGGCCACACAGAAGGAACTTGGGACGTGGATGCAGAAAAGACATGTCATTAATCAAATAACTTTCATACAAAATGTACTGAACCGCAGACAGAAAGGACGCCCTTTCTGCGCCCACGTCCCTTCTGTGTGACCGCTACTAAGTGGTTAACTGTGAAAACTTAGTCTTCTAGCAATCCACTCCATCCCAAGTCTGTCCTGAAGAGATCGCTATAATCGAAAGACCGTCAATCGTACAGTTGCTTAGCAAAAAATATACATGTAATAATTGTTTTGTGACTATGCAATTTCCTGTCAATTGTATAACGTTACTTATATTTATGAAGTGGTTGTGATTCTTTTTTACCAGGTTGTGCATTAAATGTCCTCTATCTAGATAAATAGAGAACAGTTTATAAATCTTCTCACACACCCTCTGCTCAGTGGCTGAAACCCGAACCCAAGACTCCGGTCGTAGGGCTGAGCAGACACACACATACACACACACTTACATACATACATCTTACTTTTTTATATAAGTTTTACAAACATCTGTCATTTTTGATACAACCGTTTAATATTGTATACCTTATGCTGATGACGCGTCGAATATGATACCGTTCTTTTGTAGACCGGGAGGCCTGGAAACCTAAGATACAGATCTTTTGATCTAGTTTAGGCTCCAGTCTTTCCACAAATAGTACATTCTGCTGTATTGTATCATTTATCCAATGTTATTTTTGTATACGAATGTAATTTGTGGACAGAAAAATAAACAATTATCTTATCTTATCTTATCTTCTCTCCCTATAAGAAGAATTGTAGCAACATAGGACCGGCAGGTGACATGTGGGTGTCAGTGGAAACCAACAAGGGACCCTGAAAGTCACCCGAACGTGGCATAGTGACCGTGTTGACTGAGGCCTGAAGTATTTGTACAACTGCGGCCCTAACGAGACGGGCGAGCACACTTGATGTTTTGGTAACGTCTGCGATGAGCACAGTCAATGTAGAGACGACTGAAGGGGCTGTCAAGCGAGTGTGGGGTTACTTAGTTAGACCTGAGACTTCCGCACGCTGGGTTATTAAAATCTGGCCCATTAGCTGTATGGCTCTATTACGCCTTGTAATTGTATCTGCTTGGATTGTACCTATGTCCAAAGACGGGCTCAAAAAATAATACAGCCTCTTTCAACGGCCGGAACCGGCCGGTTTCGTTATACCTAATACTCGAAAGCATTTAAGTTTGCCTCATTTCTTCGAGGCACATTAGGTCCTTCCTCATCCGACAAAGAGAATAATGATGATAAGGACATTGTTTTTCACCTAAGTTCACTGATATCACAACTTTTTCACTATTTGAAGGACCTCGCGACCACTTTCAATTTTAACGCCTACTCAGCTCGAGTTGACAGCTGATTTGACAGCTAAATAGCGCTAAGTTGCGTTCGAGTAAGTATACGAATTTTTCGCTAAGTGATGTTTAACGACAAGTTATTTTGTGTTCCACTTTAATTTTACAGAAGCTTTTAACTAACATTTGTGTATACGAATTTTGTGTTTAACGGCTTGTCAATTGTTTAAGATGCCTTAAGATATTTGAACTAGCTTTAGCCCGCGACTCCATCCGCGTGGACTTTAGTAGCTACAAAATTTTGCAACCCCATTCACTCCCTTAAGGGTTGATTAAAATAAAAACGGCGAAACACGTGTTTAATCAATTGTGTTGAAGAGTATTTATTTTAAGTTTTAAGAAAATTAGACAACATTCTTTATTACACTATTTTTATTTTTAATGCACTAACCCGTGCTAAGGAACAAATTTTTAAAAAATTCTTTATCCCCATACAAATTTTGGCAACCCTTTTCGCCCCCTTAGGGGTTGAAGTTCAAAAAATCCGGTCTTATTCCTTGCCTACATTTTATAAAGACCCTGTCGGATAGAATCTGTGCAAAATTTCAGCTTCCTAGGTCCAACGGCTTGGGCTGGGCGTTGATGAGTTGGTTGGACCTAGGAAGCTGAAATTTTGCACAGATTCTATCCGACAGGGTCTTTATAAAATGTAGGCAAGGAATAAGACCGGATTTTTTGAACTATCCGGTCTTATTCCTTGTACTTATTGAGTACTTGTCAGCTTATCTAATTTTAATAATTAGATAAGCTAATTATAAGGTACATGAGGGTATTAAGGCCTAGCTAAGGGAAATTTGTCATAAAATAAATACATTTAATGTAATCAACTATATTTATTAGGTAATCAGTCGTTCAATTAAGCAACTATAAAATGAAAACAAAAAATAGCAACTTCTGCATAAAACTTAAATAAAATTAAACATTTTTTAAAACACTCTCAATAGGCCTTATTAAAATTAGGTATGGTAATAAAGCCTACTGCTTAAACTTCTTAGATAATTAACTTAAATCACATAATTTGGTACTTGAGATCAATTATCATTCAGTCAAAGGCATAACAGTACTATAGCAGTCTAAGAATTAAATTATTAGCCTCGTCTAACATCCACCAGGGCACACGAAGTCATCAGAATCATCCACTGTCAATCCGACACACTCCTCATGATACCACTTGAAGCATTTAGAGCACTGCCTCATGTCATTCTTATGGTTTTCTTCACAGGCATGACAGTACCAACTTTCTTGAGTATCTGCAGCGTCCTTGGTTCTAGTAGATCCGCGAGATGACTTTCTTTTATTTGCTTTTTCAGTTTTTTTTATTTATTAATTTTCTGAGTCCCCTCTCTGTCTCTTGTTTTGTTTTTTCTTCTGTAATGTATTTTTATTTCCTGCATTTTTTTTTCTTACCTTCGTTGTATTTCTGTTGTATTTGTGAGCACAATGCTCGCTTAGGAGGCATTGTGATCGTAGGAACTGCAAACCAATACAAGTATAATAAAGCCTACTGCACATTTTTTTTCAATATCCGTAATTATTTATTATCCGTAGGTTAGGTATATACGACAAAGGAACGAAATAAAATTCACTTAAAAAAGAACTCGCAATAGGTATGAATAAAATTTTGTAGTAATAAGGCCTACTACAAAATTTTAGAGGCCTTATTACCCATGGACTAAGTATTTATGGAAACCGAAATAAATACAATTTGAACTGTATCACGTTAATTAATAAGTCAATATAGGACAAGCGTAAGTTAACACTAATACAGAAAGTAATTGCAAGTAGAAAAGCATAATAATATAGTAAATAGATACCTTTTACCGGAGCCAATATTTATAAAATCGTGACGTGCGCCTACTCACGACCACGTTTAACTTGCCACTGACGGGAGGGGGTGAGGTATCAGCGTTTGCCGCCGTGTGGCGCTTTGTACTTGTTATATGCATGTGTGAGTGCGACCTTGAGCGCAAAATCGTATTATAAAGAAGATTTTTGAAGTTTAGGCCTTATTAGCCGACAGGCCTTAATACCCTCATGTACCTTATATTATATGTACTTATTGAGTACTTGTCAGCTTATCTAATTTTAACTAAGTTTCTCTTCCGTTTTGTTTCGAATGCCTACCATTTAATCTCTTGCACCATCTGTGGTTGACTGGTAGAAAATGCTTATAGCATTAAGTCCGCCACATTGCCATTGTATTTTATAGTAAAATTATTATTATTATAATATAATAATAATAATTTTATTTATATAGATAGATGACGTTTGAGTATTCGGCCATTGTACGTAGCAAACGCTGAAGTGAATTAACATATCAGAAACTAGGGTTCCTCCCATAAATTGCTACTATAGCTTCACAAATGTACGTAACTTAGGAAATAGAGTCATTAGTACATGCCGGGATTTGAACCCACGACCTCCCGATTAAGACCTGGCGTTCTACCACTTCGCTACCACCGCTCCTGCAGTAGGGTTTTAAGGCCGGGGAGAATATTTTCCCATGGACAGACCTACAATAGATATTTCCTCGTTCAATCAATTCCGCTTATTTATTTACCGTCATCCAAGGCAAATGAAGCGCTCGTGGCCTAGTTAAACCGAGTGATTGGAATCAATCACTTGGGTTGAGCAACAACTGGCTGACCATTCCGTGACTACCCCTAAAAGCATTTTTTCCAAGCGCTTCCGTGCTTCGCAAGGCACATTAAGCCGTTGGTGCCGGATGTCATGTAATGGCAGGCGTTACGTTAAGCCATGTCAGAGATCTTCTGGGTGGCTTGATAACTTCTGACAGCATCTTTTCATGCCCAAACAATGAGCGAGCGGTAAATATATGTTCGACTGCAACCCCGTATGTCCCCACTGCTGGGGCACGGCTCTCTTCCTGCATCGCAGGAAGGTTAGGCCATACTCCACCACAGGGGCCAAGTCCGGGTTGGTGGAGGTTTGTAGTGGCGGGCCTTACTGTCAGAAGTTATCAAGCCGCCTATAGGCCTCTGACATGGCTTAGTGACTGCCATTACATGACAGCCGGCACCCACGGCTTAACGTGCCTTGCGGAACACGGAAGCGCTCGGAAAAATGACACTAGCGGTTGTAACGGGACGGTCTCCCATCCAGCACCTGACCGCGCCTGTTGTTGCTTAACTCGAGTGATTGATTCCAACCACTCGGTTCGACTAGGCCACGAGCGCTTCTATCTTCAATTACTTTTTTTAAATACCTACGTGGTAGGTCGTGGGTGGGGTGTAAGTAAAGCCCTTTTAGACAGGCTCGCCGTGACACGATCCGTCGTTTTCTGGCATGATATTGACTGGAAAGGATCACCCACAGCACAGTGCCGAGCTCCCTTTTTTAGCAGCAAAAAATGTAAAATTACAACTTCTAATTGAAAAAAATAGAAGTGACATGCTGGAAGAAGGTACCTACAGACGAGAGCTTATTACCGTCTTATATTATTCCTAATGTTTATTAATAATAGTGTAAGTAGTGAAATACTTATATATGTATATACTGTTAAATCAATTAATAAATTTAAAAAAATAAAATTTTATAGCAAAAAAATAATTTATTTGATCCTTGATAATATATCCCGATGAATTTTCATTTATTTTCTTTATTAGAGACAACAGGCAGATTGTACATGTTTCTGGAACAGATACCTACCTTAGCGTAAAAAAATGTTAAAGCTAAAGATTCAGCTTCAGCCCGACTAAATTTATATTGTAGAATAGATACCATTCTTGATGGTTTATAAAACACTTCCAATACTCACTACAATGGTTTGGATAAAAGTAACGTTTCACTTCGCCATGTCGCAGACTGTACCTACTATGTTTCAGGAGGCTTTTCGTGTATAGATTGAAAGGTTTCGTCTCGCTTTCGTTTCCCTCATTTGCATTTATGACATAATGTTTCTGTTAGCTCAGTGGTGAATTAATTAGGATCTGATTAAATACTGTTTTCCTAACACTGTTCTACTTTACGTAAAAGGTATATCAAGCGTGAAATCGTCTCACGTAGGCCGTTAGAAAATTATTTTTGGGCCGTATGCAAAGTCGCGACTTTTGACATTTCAAAGATGCGACTAGCATCGTCGTACGTATTTCATCGGAAGCGCTCGTGGCCTAGTCAAACCGAGTAATTAGAATCAATCACTTGAGTTAAGCAGCAACAGGCGAAGTCAGGTGCAGGATGGGTGGCCATCCCACCATCCCGTGACTACCGCTAGTGACATTTTTCGGAGCGCTTCCGTGCTTCGCGAGGCACGTGAAGCCGTTGGTGCCGATTGTTATGTAATGAATGACAGTAGTTAAGCCCTGTCAGAGGCCTTGTGGGCGCTCGATAACTTCTGACAGTGAGGACCGCCACTGCCTTACAACCACCAACTCGGACTTGACCCTCATGGTGGAATATGGCCTAACCTTCCTGCGATGCAGGAAGAGACTTGTGACCCAGCTGTTTGGACAACATACAAGGGTTGACATCAAGTGCTATCGTAATACCTGACGAATGTTGATGTAGTGAAAGAAATCTATCACGATGGTAGCAAATGGCAAGCCTTGATTTGCGCCTGCCTCTCCAGCACAGAACACACGGGCGTCGTTCATGTCTAATTCGCAAACAAATCATCCGCAGTGACGGACAAGCCAGCTTTCCGGGCGTTCCGCATAACCCTGACGATCACGCTGGCGAGAGAGCTATGCGGCTGCCTGGCGGTGCTCCACTTCGCGTCCACGATCTTCGAGCAGGCCAGCGGCGGGTCGTTCGTGCTGACCGCCAACCAACAGGCGACCTTGCTGGGCGCCGTCCAGATGTTGGGCAGTTGTACCGCGTCGACGCTGGTCGAGAGGACTGGCAGGAAGGTTTGTGAAGATCAGGGTCAGCCTTCTCCGACGTGGCAAATACATACATATTTCATGAAGTAGCCTAAAGGCTTAGCCGATAGAGTGAAAAGTTACGTGATACAAGGGTTAGGGTGTTGAAATAACACTGTCTAAAACAGTGAACTTTGATTCACTGTTTTAGACACATTTTTTATGTGACAATGCAAAGTTGTCTAATTAAACATTCTGCTCCGGGATTTCGCGCTACCCGTTTCTCTACGCAGTTTGATCAAAAAACCATGCTTTATTGATAATCTATAACATAAAAATGAATCCGTGAATGTGTTGGTAAGCGCAAATCTCGGAAGCAGCCGAACCGATTTCGCTAATTATTTTTTTACAATACTCCTTGAAGGACGTACTTACTTGATGGTTCTTACGGAGGGAAAAATAAAAAGATAATGAAGAATCGACTGCTAATAGGCGGTACGAAGTTCGCTGGGTCATCTAGTATTGAATAAATGTAACCTGCTATATTTATCTAACCCTTAATTTGTAGACATGTTATTTGTTATGTAATGCCCTGTAAAATATAAATAATCCCAATGTATGAAGAAAACCACATCCCTAGACCGTTCTAGGGTGGGCAACAGCTCATACGGCTCCCGCGACATCAACGGTCTCTAAGCCAAAATGCCTAGAAGAAAATGTCGATGTGAAAATCTTTAGAAATATTCATTAATTCTGTTCTTCCAGCCGCTTCTTGGCGCGACCTGCCTGGTGTCTGGCCTATCCATGGCAGCTCTGGGGCTCTGGTTCTACCTGCAGACCTCAGCCGGGCCGACCGCTGGCTGGCTGCCCGTCGCCGCGCTCTGTCTCTGCATCTACTGCGACGCTGGCGGCCTCCAGCCGGTGCCCTTCGTCATTATGACGGAGATATTTTCATTCCAGGTGGGCTGGCATAGGGTAGCGAGTCTCATTTTTCAGGGCGCCTGGCGACTGAAAAGAGATGGCTATCACACCGGATCCAGAAATATTTTTGGAGTAATTTGGAGCAGACACCCAACTGACTGGGGTGAACACTAGACACCAGTTCTTTTCCGGGAAAACTCGACGGCTCCCAACTATCTACGCTACGCTTGGTTCTGCGAGTCAGTCTTCATCGTAAACTGGACCGGATCCCAAAATATCACACCGAATCCCAAAATATTTTTGGAGCAGACACCCAACTTACTGGGGTGAACACTAAACACCAGTTCTTTTCCGGGAAAACTCGACGGCTCCCAGCTATCTACGCTACGCTTGGTTCTGCAAGTCAGTCTTCATCGTAAACTGGGCTAAACCAACATATGAGCCCACCGTAGGTTCGATTTCTAGCGCTGTGACCTCATTCACAGTTAGATTTCCTCACAATCTTTCACCATTAGTGAGAGCTATTGCTACTGCAGTAAATTCAAAAGTGTAATTTCTTGGAAAAAAGGTACTTCTAGAACCGAACCCAGGAAGTGCGGTAAGGGATCTCATCATGGCCTACCATCCTAAAATGCATTATCCCGGAGTAGAAACCATAGACCAAGGTACTTCTTAGACCTTCTATGGTTTTTCAGCACCTATCCACAGTCAAGTCTGACTCCGACATTCCAGCATTATTGCGGATGCAAAATGTTTCACATACTTAGGTTCTTACTCTACGGGCTCAGTGACTCGAAGTGGGGCTTGGCCTCCGACACAAACAATAGTAGCACGATGAAACTAGTCCTTCGTTTTGAATGTCCAAAATCGGGTTTTTCCAGTAGGTACATGTAGTGTCAAATTCTATCATTTCAGCGCCACAAAACGCGTGACACGTGCCATCGTACTACATCGTACGTACCCATGCTAAAGTCGCCAAGAAGTTTATCACATGAAATACCATAAATATAACATCCAACGAATAGTCGGGCTGGTCATTCACAGGCATACGATCCGCTTAGCCTTTATAAGTGGAAGACCACGATCATTATTTCTTCACCAAACAACCTACTTCTACCTTCTTTGGTTTCCAGCACCGTGGCACTGTCACGTCCCTGGTCATCGCCTTTGCGTGTGCCCTTGTCTCCGTGGAACTCCGAGTGTTCCACCCC
This sequence comes from Yponomeuta sedellus, assembly GCA_934045075.1. Classification (NCBI taxonomy): domain Eukaryota; kingdom Metazoa; phylum Arthropoda; class Insecta; order Lepidoptera; family Yponomeutidae; genus Yponomeuta; species Yponomeuta sedellus. Next base: position 8,986,215 of record OW203744.1, on the reverse strand, counting down.
GTAGCAGCAGCCGTTGGCATGCATGCCATCTTCTGGGGCTTCGCAGCCGTCTGCATTGCGAGTACCCTGTACATCGCTCGCTACGTGCCAGAAACCAAGATGAGGTCGCTCGCTGACATCTATCGGGAGATAGCCGGCGAGGACCGCAAGGCTGGCGATGCGGAGGACCACGTCACTCGGTTGTAGGGTTGTCAAATGATTTGAATTGGTAACCCATGAATCTCTCGGAGTATCAAAAGCCGCGTCTCCTGCTCGTGTTTTTCATGAAACATTACACAAAAAATCGGTGTTAATGTCTAATTTTCTTTTATTTTGTTTCTCCTAGCAACAAAAATGTTTTGCGTAAAGAAATTATATTGTGCAATGCTTTTCTCAGGAGACGCGGCTTAAGGCACAATTTCATTGTCGCTATTGAGGCAGTTTTGCAATTGATCTTTTTGAAAGCACTCATCCGAGACAGATCTTCCAGACATTTCCTATGACGAAATAAGAATAAAATTAAGCTTACAGCTGGAAAGCTTTATGACTTAAGGGCTTCGTCAGGTTTACTAGCACTACCAATGAAAAAAGTAATATCAATTTTTACAGATGGTGTTTCAATAAGTGTCTGGTTAATCTTGTGATCATGTTATTAGTGATTTTCAGGACCCACCCGGTTGAGAATCTCGGATCACGATCCCGGGCTCTGATAGAATAAATGTATGCCAATAACAACCGTTTTTGGCGTTAATGTCTAGTCCTAGGTTTTTTGCCTTAGCTTAACATGGGTGCTTAAATTCACTATGAACATGATTGATAGTTTAAACTAACACATTTTGCAAATTAGATCTGTAAAAGAAGATATGAGGCGGCAGTTTGCCCCATAGATCCCCTCATATGGTGAAATTGGATCTTAGCCCAAGTGGGTACAGTTGGAGGACGAATCTTTACAATTGCTTTTGTTGTAGAGTCGCCCGTAATGTAACGGAGTAGAATGCACGCATGAAAAAAGACGACATGCTGTCGACTGTTAGGTACAGTACATACCTACCTAATAGTCGATAGAAAACGTAGTTTTTAACTTATAACTTTTTTGAAATAATTAGGCGTCGGATAAGTACAATATCAATATCAACCCTTGTATGTCCCCACTGCTGGGGACGGGTATCTTCCTGCATCGCAGAAAAGTTAGGCCATACTCCACCACAGGGGCCACGTCCGGGTTGGTGGAGGATTGTAAGACAGAGGCGGGCCTTACTGTCAGAAGTTATCAAGCCGCCCATAAGGCCTCTGACATAGCTTATCGACTGCCATTACATGACAGCCGGCACCAACGGCTTAACATGCCTTGCGAAGCACGGAAGCGCTCATAAAAATGCCACTAGCTGTAGTCACGGGTCGGTCACCCATCCTGCACCTGACCGCGCGTGTTTTTGCTTAACTCAAGTGATTGATTCCAATGACTCGGTTCGACTAGGCAACGAGCGCTTCGGGCGGGTACGTACGATTGATGTTATTTGTGTAGTTACAGTAAGCAGAGGGAGCACTGTCACTAGAATTAGCAATTTGAATCGGATACTTCAGTTGAATCCGCTATTGCAGTATTGCTTTGAACTAAATATACAATTAGGTATCTTACTCTTATAAGTACATTACGTTACAAACAACTATCTAACCTATCGATATCAACCCCTGTATGTCCCCACTGCTGGGGCTTGAGTCTCTTCCTGCAGCGCAGGAAGGTAAGCCATCCACCACGGGGGCCAAGTCCGGGTGAAATCTATCCATACCCCGAGAAGAAGAAAAGTTTGTACTAACGTTTTCTTATTCTCGGGGTGTACGTATTGGATAATGTTTTATCCTTGTTTTGGCTATTGAAGAGGCAACCATAAACATAGTATTAATATCTAAGTCCTATATAGCAAACAGTCTAGTAACTATTATCTAATCTGTGCTTCAACTACGTGCGTTCAGATAAATTGAATGAAATCATGCGCAGTCGGTCAGCCAGGCGCTTTGGGGGCCCGTCTAAACCCATTGAAAATGGGCGATATTCGGCAGTGTATTACAATAATAATAGACGATCGAACTTGGTACTTTCCGGACAGCTTATTCAGTACGCTCCATAGGGACCATTATCCGTTCGTCTGGAAAGTTGGCTGTCTGCCGAACACAATTGAGGCCTGCGCAGAAGAGGGACTTTTGTCCCCAAGGGACAAACGTCTCTGAATCGTAAAAAATATCCTTCGGGTACTTGTCGTGGACTCAACGCCTACGGTGTGCGGTCATTTTGTTCCCCGGAAATTGAGTGAAGCGTACGCTATGGAAGCAAATATTCTGTTGTCTTGTAAATTACTTGAAGTTGAAAAAGAAAAGGCGTTTTAAAAGAAAACACCGAAATTTTGTCCAGTGTGGTCTCTTGATGTCCTCGGTAACTTGAGGGACTTTTTGTACGGGGTACTTTTAGTCCTTCGTGTGTGTTATTCGATAGGTACAATTTATAACAGATAAATTAGATGGACAAAAAAGTACCCGGGGGGTAGTCCCTCGTCTGCTTAGGCCTTTAGTACCATTTCGTGTTCGCTCGGTCCGAATTTTAGGTACGCCCAATCCGCTATCCGGCCCGTACCAACTTCGATCGCGGAGCGGAATGAGTCTGTGTGTGTACGGATGCGCTTGCGTCTTTCTAGAGAGATTAACGGAGATAACCTTTATAGAGATTACCATATCCTTTTATCGTAACGTTTTGTGCTCCCATAGCTGAACCATTGTATTGAAAAGAAGCGCTTCCGTACTAGCTAGCCATTTGTATCAATATTTATATTGTTTCACTAGGAAGGAGTTAAAATATACCTAATTCTGCACCTATATTGTAAAGTTGACAAGCCAACTCTATAACTCGTGTGAATGAAAACTGAAAATTATAATTTAAATTGAATGAATGTCTGATATAAAAATAGGTATAATATCTCGCGCCACGAAAGAAGTCCCACGAGTTGAAGATTTTATGCCATATCACAATAGTATTAAGGACCTAACGAGGGACTTTATAAGCTGCCGCGAGCCTTACTTGAAATAAAAGAACTTACTCTTGATGTAAACTAGGTGTACGCATTTCAATTACCTATTTAAGTTATTGTGTGAAGTAAAGTGTAGTGCAATTGGGATACGTTAGGTCATTGAATTTTAAGTTGAAATTCTATGTTTAGGTTTAATTTTTACATTGTTATTGTTTCGTAATTAAATTCGTTAGGTAACGCTTTTTATTTCTAAGTTCATAAAAATAGTCAGTAAACTATGTAGATAGGTACCTTATATAGTATTCTCTCAGTTGCGAAGGTATTGTACTCCTAGCTACCGATGTACCTACATGAAATACAAAGAAAATTATAAAACGCTAGGTACTTATGAATTTAATTTTACCTATCGTTCAAAAAATCGTTCCCATAACAAATATGAAAATAATAAGTGTTTCAATGACAATAATTAAAATCTATGACGCTCTCCGACCGCCATACACTAGTGCGAAAAACTGCCGGCAGATGCTGGATGCGGCAAGCTGAAGACAGGGCGCTATGGCGCTCATTAGGGGAGGGCTATGTCCAGCAGTGGACTACATAATATAGCCTGAAGAAGAAGAAGAAGAAGAGAAGGCCTCCGCCCTGCATTAGGATGTGGGATAGGGTGTGGAAACAAAATAGATGACTCTGTAGCTATAACGAAATGAGGGAAATTGATGTTCAGGAAAAAAATTGTTTTAAAAAATACGTTACGTTATACCCCACTCTGGGGCACGGGTCTCATCCTGCATCGCAGGAAGGTTAGGCCATACTCCACCACGGGGGCCAAATTCGGGTTGGTGGAGGATTGTAAAAGACAGTGGCGGACCTTACAGTCAGGCCTCTACGTGGCTCGACTCCCATTACATGACAGCCGGCACCAACGGCTTAACGTGCCTTGCGAAGCACGGAAGCGCTCGGAAAAATGCCACTAGCGGTTAGGTTTCGCCCCGTTAGGGGTTGAATTAAAAAAAATCCGGTCTTATTCCTTGCCTACATTATATATAGACCGTCTGTGCAAAATGTCAGCTTCCTAGGTCCAATGGCTTGGGCTGGACGTTGATGATTGAGTCAGTCAGTCAGGACTTTGAATTTTATTGAAAAGATATATTACAGCTTGGCAAAAAAGTCTAGATATTAATTATGGCAACAATATCCATGCTAAAGTTGCAAAAAATTACTTTTCTCCGTACAAAGTTTTGTTTTTAAATTTCTAAACTTTTTTGCCAAACTATAACATAAAAGTTCCAGTTAAATATGAACCTTTTTCCTATGCAGACAAGGATCAAAATCAATGGACAACAATAAAATTATAGTAAAGAGGTTCGAAATTTCACTGATACCGGTGAGTCGCCCATTAGCTCAGTTGGAAGAGCGCTGGCACGGATAGCCAGAGGTCGCGGGGTTTGACAATAACTTTTTTTTTTGTAGTACGGCTACTCTACACTAGATAGAACTACCACCGCGTCTGATCTTCGAGAAGTTTTATGTTATAGATTAGGCCATGAAGTCAAAAAATGGAAAACAAGTCTAATAAGTTTGCTACTCAGCCGGATTGGTTTTCTTGTTTGTCATTACAAATTCAATTAAAAAATACAATGAAATACTACTCATCGATGAACTGTTTCCCAACTCTTATTTTTACATTCTAACACAGTTACACAGCACAAGAAGGCATTTTAGTAGAGTTTTTATGATTGTTTTCTTTACTAGAAACAAACGACAACTGAGGCAAGAAGAACTGGCAGACTACGCATAGGCAATACATTGCTAATGAGAGGCACGCGGGCACCGCCCACTTACGACTTCTACTCTTTTTTATACTTTGTGGAGGGCACCTAATAGCGCAGCTACAAGTTTCTAATTAAACCATTTACGTGATTTTATAGGGGAAACTTCGAAATCGCGAATAATAAATAAAAACGCCATCTCTAGGGGAGTAGCAGCAAAATTACCATCACATTTTATAACGCCATCTATTATGAAATTTATATAATATACCACAGAGCATCACAGAACATTGTTCTGTGCAGAGCATAATATACTAGTGGTTTACGTTTTTTTCTACGCAAAATCTTTAAATATGTTGAAAGTTATAAATAACAGTTTGCAAATAATTATGACCAAATTAAGACAAAAAGGCATATAGTTTAGGTTAAATAGGCATTTATGAGTTAAGATATACTTGATGAATAAGTTAAGTAGGAGTTTTAGTTGTGAGTGCATGGTAAGAATTTTCAACTATCTACGTTTCGTGAGTAAATATTCCATTTGACGAACTATATCTGCGTGTTACGAAACGTAGTCTCAATGGCAGATTCAAGTTACAGGTGTTGATTTTTGTAATTTTGTTAAATTTACATGTAAATTTAGTGCTATCCACTATATTTTCATTACAATTCTATACTATTTTAAAATATTTATAAAATTGGTTAAGTTTATTCTTACGAAACATCAACAGTTACACTAAATTTTCTGCCTGAAGTGTTCGGTGATTTCGAATAAAATTAGTGTTAAATTTTCGTTTTACAATCGATACAAAAGGTGACTAATACTATTTCGCGGTCTGATGCGATCGCATTATCATTATGTCAACAAATTTATGAGGCGATTGTGATAATAAACTCAAGGTAAGAGTACATTCCATTGTTAAACTGCATCCATCATAATACCCTATAAATTACATTTATTTATTTCTGTTTACAAAGCTAAACCCTTCTAACTTATCTAATAAGAGGTCAAAGACGGACCTCACATACTTCTAAATACTGATTGGTTAATTATTTACCAATTCTAATAATTAAAGTTTATGGTACCAAAATATTTTCACTTCAGCCTGCATCATGTCTATGGAACGCGACAGCCTTGGTGCCGTGAGCACCAGCAGCGGCTCTGACCCTCGCTCGCAGCTGCTGCAGGAGATGAGGGAGCAGAATTTCGACCTGATCAGATTTGCATCATACAGGACGGCCTGCAAGCTTAGATATGTGCAGAAGAAGTGTAACTGTGAGTAATGTGTCTATTTTTTTATGTTAAAACTATAAACAAGTCATGTGCACTTGGGGAAAATCTTTCGTCCTGTTTTATAGTTAGATAACCTGTGAGTCAAGCAATACTTCGACGACCTCTGTGGCGTAGTGGTAGCGCGTCTGCCTACCATGCAAGAGGTCCCGGGTTCGAATCCCGGCTGGGAACAAAAAAAAAAAAACCCCAGGTCTTGGATGTTTACATGTTTGTGATGTCGTTGTTTCTGGTTCCCACGACTCAGGGTATCCTAGTGTGGGGCCAGAAGCAATGTATGTGCTCGTATGTAAATTTTATGTTATGTTATGTTACTTGAAATGTTGGGATGTGTTGGGAATCTAGATTCAATTCAAACGGATTCAAACGATTATGTCGTTCAAAATATGGGTTCACGATAGGATTCAAACAATAGTACTGTACTGTTCCTACATTCGTAGAGTCCTTGAGTATGCTTCCCTGGTACAGAACCCTCTTTATGCTCCATATGTTAACAGAATAGAATCTATTTCATAGACGATTTCTAAGATATTTACAGTTACTTCTCAAACTTTAAAAACTCTTATTTGTCACATTATAATATCTAATTCTTCATCAACTGTTATTTGAAAATAATTAGCACCATACTCCAATAAACCAAATTTTTTGATAGACAAATCTCCCGTTTGCAGTACACGTCATCGACATCTGGAATGTGATAGAGGCTTTCCGAGAGAATGCTCTGAACACCCTGGAGCCGAATGCTTGTGTTAACGTAACCCGGCTGGAAACGCTGGTGTCTTCACTCTATCACAACCTGAACAAGCGATTGCCGCCCGCACATCAGGTGTCAGTTGAGGCTTGCTCTGCATTGCTGTTGAACTGGCTGCTTTCAGCTTATAGCACAGGGTAAGAGTCCAATCAAGACAGGCTTAAACTCAGGATTAAAGTTGTAACTAAACAAAATAAGTACAAGCAATGTGAGATACGCTTTAAGAGGCTTTATATAAACAATATGGCTTTATATAGACAGAACCAGTCTATTCTCTGTCATTCAAAGTTCTGTAGAAATATAATTGCAACGTAATAGTTACATCTCGAGCGGTGGTAGTGGAGCGGTGTAGAACGCCGTCTTCTTAATCGGGAGGTCGTGGGTTCGAACCCCGGCATGTACCAATGACTTTGTTTTCTAAGTTATGTACATTTATGGAATTATAGTAGCAATAGTACTCGCTGACGGTGAAGGAAAACATCGTAAAGAAACCCTAGTGTCTGAGGTGTTAGCGTACCTCAGCGCTTGCTACGTACAATGGCCCAACTATGAGGCTAAGTGCGGAAATCTCAGGTGTAACTAACTAGTTACATCTATTTCGCGATTGAAGTATGGGCATCTTCAGACACTCAAGGGGCCGTCCATTAATCACGTGAGGCTTGAAAGGGGGGGGGGGGGGGATTTGACACAAATCACGAAATGTCACAAGGGGGGAGGGGGGTGTAGTAAAGATACCACGTGTATATATTTTTTTATTATTTTTTCGCGCGATTTTTAAATTGAAAAGCAGCGTGTAGTGTGACCTTGACTCGCCGTTGCTAGGCAACGAACAAAATACCTTCTCACGCGCCGCCGACGACCGCCCGCTCGGCACGCCGATCGCCAGTTATTCTGTTGTTTTCGCGCCGAATACTTAATTTCAGAATAAAATAAGATTATACTTTATACATGAAATAAGATAATATTCTAAAATATGCTAACATAAAAAGGAAATCAAATATATGTGAAGCCAAGCTTCCAGGCTTGTAATTGCCTGACATTTACATGTATTATAGTAAAACGACACAAAAATATATCATGACATATACGATACCAAATTAATATATAAATTCAACACGCGCGCTAGCGAGCGCAAGGCAATTCTAGTTCTAAAAAAAATTAAGATTTTTTGTAGGTACGAAAAATACACGTGATGTTGGGTGGGGGGTGGGGTGGTAGTCTTTAACCTCACCATGTATCACCAAGGGGGAGGGGGGGTTTAAAAATGCTTAAAAAAAGATCACGTGATTAATGGACGGCCCCCAAGTTACAAGTGTCACACACAACGGTTTATGAGCGCTCGACAAAAGTGGTGGGGGTATTTGCGCAGGTGTACACTCGCGTACTAAAATCCTTATGCCCAGAATTTTATAGTAAGTACTAAAGGCCTACTGCAAAGGTTTCTTAGTCAGTTTTGCGATTTAAATGTAATATAATGACCCGAAAGCTCAATGGTAGTAATTCTGCTTGCTAAGCTGAAGGTCGTGTGTACGATTCTCACACATGACAAACATTTGTTATCTATTTTCAAGTGTTTACGTATTGAGTCTGGGTGTTTCTATGTATATAATGGACTACGTTATGTAAGAACAGATCAACCGACACTTTGTTAGAAATGAGAAAATGGGCTTCAAAGATTTCAAATTTAAAATAGTTGCTGTGCCTACATATTTTAAGTTAAGAGCATAATTTTTACTCTGAAAGTCTAGCTGTGTATAATAGTTCATGTCAATTATAAACAACAAAAACGAACAGAAACAACCAACAGAAAAATCAACAAAACAAATAAACGTCAAAAAGTTTGTGTGCGCAACTGTACTTCTGGGACGCGAAACGTGTGAACGAGGCGAGGGACCGGGAAGCGACTGAACTAACCAATAGAATGCGTTGGCGCGCTACCTCCCCGCGTCGCGCCTCAGATCCCCAGCCAAAGAGACCCAAAAAGTGAATACTGCGCATTCAAGGTCACCGCTCATAAACCGTTGCGATGCTTGTATTTCACCATGTTTTTCTTCACAGTAAGTTAGAGAGAGAGAGATGAGATGCACACATAAAAATGACAGCGAAAACACAAAATTTAGAAAATAAAAATGTTTCTTGACTATGTTTTCATTTCCCTTTTTGTCAACATGTTTTACTTGTCATTCCAGGGAGAATGTGGGCAAAATCAGAGTGTTCTCCATCAAGGTAGCCCTGGCCACAATGTGTGCTGGCAAACTGACTGACAAATTGAGATGTGAGTAATACAGCACCATCCACTTATTCTAGACTAGGAGACTTCAGACTAGACTGTACACTGGGTTAGGTTTCAGAAGAAATTCATTCTTATACTATTTTTATTTTTCGCTGCCTGTACGTAATACAGAGAATGGTGTAAAGAGGTTCGAAATTTCACTGATGCCGTGAGTCGCCCAGTGGCTCAATTGGTAGAGCGCTGGCACGGATAGCCAGAGGTTGCGGGTTCGAATCCCGGCATGGGTGAAATTTTTAGCCTCTAAATAGGTTTTTAAATTCATTCTTGCCATTATTCATTTTGCCATCAGCCTCCAAAAAGGCCTATCCATATTATTTTCATCTTTGTCCATTAGTATTTCATAATGATCCGCGGAGCTCATACATAGTTATATATTAAATGGGATTATTTATTAGGTAAAACGTAATTATCTTAAGTCCGGATGTTTCTTTGTACATTATTCTTTATTGCACATAGAGTGTACATAAGGTGAAAGTAATGGCCATGGAACTTTCTACCAGTCAACTATTCAATCTATATTATTTTAACGATTAGATACCATATTTCCATAATATGGTTATCTTATTAGTACAGAACAAACCGTCAGAATCGGTCTTATCTGTGATTGAGGGATTTATTTTCTGACGGCCCAACAATGAGACTACGGTCTAACTAACTACACTCTATTCTCGCCCAACAGATATGTTCTCCCAGCTGTCGGATGGCAACGGTCACCTGCTGATCAAGCGGCTCTCCGACTACCTCCGGGAAGTGCTGGCCCTGCCCGCTGCAGTCTACGAGTCACCCTCTTTTAGTTACACTGACTCATTGCCGCTTACTATTTTCAATCAGGTTAGTATTCACCAATAAATTCAATCCGGTTAAGTAGGAAGACTGGGTCGTAAAATAATACATGGAAAACAAATTGCCACAATGATACTGACATCCAATAGAAGATTGTACTGCAAGAAAAAGAATATTCTGTTGTTCCTAAACTATATTAGATGCCGTCTAGCGGAATTAAGGTTGCTAACATTCTTAGCAATTGTAAAAACAAATTGTGTTTGTTATTACTCTTTATTATTGCACAATAAAACCATAACATAAAGTAACATGCAATGTGATAAAAATAATTTACAAAGGCGGACTTATTTCAACAGAAATTTCCGCCTTAAAATTTTGGAGTGTAAAAAAAAAGAGAGTGGCTGCAGGCATTTATATTATTTAAAAATGGCCTATGCTAGATATTTTTAATAGCCTTTTGCTAGATAGCATTATAGCATTATGGATGTTTTAAATACATTTTTCATTCTACATTTGACAAAGAATGTTTTTGTAAGCAAAACATATTAGACAGGGTCTACGACTTAGTCGACTGTAGTTGAGGTCTGAGACTTAGCTACGCCAGAGGAGAGGGATTGATATTAGTCGATGAAGAAGCAACATAACATTGTTTAGTCTATTGCATTACTTGAACCTTGAGACTGATAGTCTTTTCTAGAACTAAATACATTGTTACACTGTCTTACAGTGCAAAGATGATGGGTGCCATAGAAAATAACTCTTATAATGAAATGGCATAAGGTCTGTAAGTCACTAGACACTTATCCTTTTGTGGTTCTGCCTTAGGATCGCTAATACTATATACAGCACACCATAAATATATAATGCTATAAAGAGTCAGGCCATTTTGCTTTATGTATGAGAGCGAAATGTGTGGCACTTTATCTCACGTGCATAAATGGACCTAGAAAAACATCCCGACTGACGCCATTTGTCTAAATCAAAGATGGTGGAGTCATGGAGTTAACCCTTAGTCTTAGATTAGATTAAATTAGATTAGAACTCTTTATTGTACACACCAGAAAACAAAACACATAAAAAGGCTTACACATCTAAGCTATTGCCGTATACAATTGGCGGTCTTATCGCTAAAAGCGATCTCTTCCAGACAACCTTGGGATGGATAGAACTGAAAGATGAAGAGAGTAGGTAGGTAGGTGTACATGAAGTATATAGGAAGAATATGTACATAAACTGACTTACTACTAATATTCATATATATTTAATAAAATACATAAAATAAGTCTATAAAATATATATATATATATATATCAGTAACTATGTCATAGTAACTAAGAAAATCCCACAAGCACCATGCGGTTAGTTAATGCACCGCCCTCCCTCGCTTTGCGTATTTTCTCACACAAGTATGAGAAAAAGTAAGTGGTGTTTGCGGTGGTGTGTTCGTGTCTTGCTTCTGCTTGAAAAAGTGGTAGGAAGGGCGGTGCATAAACTAACCGCATGGTGCTTGTGGGATTTTTGGCGGAATTTAGAAAAGTAATTTTCACATTTTAATGCTTTTATAGATTTCCGCAAAGTAACGCCTGATTCCATACAACAACTTTTATTGCACTTAAATCTGTTATCTGGCTGCTAGACCCGCAAGTGGCCGTATTATCTCTCAGTTTCTAGCTTCACATCTCCAGACCGTCAGCCATATTTATAACAACACTCCTTAAAAACACTCCGTAGAGTCTATTTCATCTTATTACATCTTTTCCTTGTATCGCTCGTAGCCCCGGCTGCCTGAGTAATAAACGATCACGAAGGTTAAGCAACATATGGCGCGTTCAGTGCATGGCTGGTGACCGTCTATGACTAACGCTAGTAGGTAGCATTTTTCCGAGCGGTTCCGTGCTTCGCAAGGCACGTTTAAGCAGTTGATGCCGGCTGCCGTCGATAGATGACCAGATACTAGTTTTGCAAGCCTCCACCAATCCGGACTTGGCCCCCGTGGTGGAGCATGGCCTATACCTTCCTCAGGTAACAGACCCGTGCCCCTCGGTGGGGACACAATGGGTTGATGATCTTTTCCTTGTAAAATCACCACCACAGACTATTTTTCTGAGGGTTTTTTGAGTGGTTTCATGAAGGAGGTCTGTGTGTTTATGCTTTGTGTTACCGGGCTACCAGCAGTCTTTATCAGTTCTCTATATACAAATTGTGAAAGACGTCCACTGCTTGGCATAGGCCTCTTAACCGCTGGCCCCAATCTTTGTCAGTTCAGTTATCAACCAATAAAAACTGCAGTTACAAAAGCACTAAATAGAAATGTTTTCTCTAGAACGTGAAGATTACGGTGAACGATTTCCTGGACACGCTGATGTCGGACCCCGGGCCGCCGTGTCTAGTCTGGCTGCCGCTGCTTCACCGCCTGGCTAGCGTCGAGAATGGTAATAACTTTTCCATCGTAGCAATTTCTTTTTCTCCTGTAAACCTGCCATCAGTTTTGCTATAATCAGGTGGTTTCTGGGTAGAGCTGGCGTTGCGACGCTAGTCATTTGAACTGACCATACATAATGCATTTGTTTTCAAGGTTGTATGTTAGCTTTAGTCGCGTGACTTTGTGTCTGGTATCTGGTACACCAATGGATTCTTGTGATGGAAGGTGGTGCCTCACGAGACGATTCCCATACAAACGTAATTTGCTTTTTATTTGCAAATGACTTGTCGGATCGCAATGGATCTTCATCAATACCTTTAGAAACTACAAATCGAGGTTTACCGTACTTAGAATTGGAATATATGGACTTGTGAATAGTTTCTGTGAAAACTCTTATGAGGCTGTAATTTCTTTTCAGTTCACTTATTTTCAGTTATAATCATGAGCACACCTTGTGTCATTTAAACATATTGGCAAAGTGTTCAAGCTGCTATGTAGTTGTTGAATTTAAACAAAACTACATTTGTATGGGACTTGCTGTTTGAGGGCCGCTTTGAGCCTCTACGTCAATCAAAGACATAGTGCAGCTTTCAATTGCGCCTACGCTTCGATAATGAAATCCCTGAAGATATATTAAGCTTGCCTGAATCGCGGTTCAAAAAATGTGTTAAGTACACTTTGTGCCAAAAGGGCTACTATAACATCAAGGATTATTTAGATGACTTTGAAGTCAGGATCATGAGTGATTATGTTTTACAATAATTATGTAAAGTATGTTAATTAAGGACTTTGAAAAGACTAAGTTTTTTGTCCATTATTTCTCCGCATCTAGATTTTGAAATGGACACCTAGTTTGAATTGTAACGTTCATTAAGCCGCAGTTTCTGCGCTACTTTCAATAAAAGCTCTTCATTTCATTTCATGTTGTTACAGTATAACTGAATTAAGGATCACTTATTTCGGGAGTAGTGAGTTATGTATAACACAAAAATGTCTCAATAAACTAACAAGGAAATTGATAAAGAGTGTCAAGAAGTCTTAGGTAAATTTACTTTGGACGTATGTTAAAAGTTCGAGCGCCTCGTTTGGAGCTTTATGACAAATTCTCGTCACTGCTTTTTTTCTTAAGCTTTAGAATCGTTGCCGCTCAATTTTGTTATCTAATCTAAACTCATCTCCCCCAGTGGTGCACCCGCTGGCTTGCAGCGCCTGCCGTCGGGGCTCTCTGACTGGTTTCCGCTACCGCTGCACGCGCTGCGCCAATTACACTATGTGCCAGGACTGCTTCTGGCGAGGCCGCGTCTCGGCCGGTCACACCACCGCCCACGAAGTGAAGGAGTATGCGGCTTATGTGAGTGTTGATAAGGTTGAGTTTGCAAGTTGGGGTTTTTCGAGGCAGCATATCGGCTGACTGCATCACGAAGTTTAGGAGACGTAGCGATGGGCCGAGATTTTTTTAACTCGTGTTAGCTCGACTCAAATAATAGCCGACTCGAGTTAACTCGAGTCATCTCGTGACGGTGAATCGAGTCATCTCGAGACGGCGAGTCGAGTCATCTCGAGTCGGCCAGTCGAGTTGCGCCCGGACCTACGACTACGACCGGACGGTATGTTAGTTTGACCTGAGATTTTCGTACTCAGTCTCATGGTGTACCTTGGTATGTGAAATAGTTGCACTCGCGGGTCAGTTTACTCGCGCAAAACCCTCCAAGTCAACTCGGTGCATGGAATTTTCATCTCGAGTTCACTCGCTGGCAGCTCAACCTGAGTTACTCGAGTACATTGACTCGATTCGCCCATCGGTAAGTATACTCGGCTTATATAAGTGTCATTACGGGTCGAGTTTAGCTCCTGTGTGGCCGGTGCAGAACTTATGGTGTTGATAAGGTTTATTTTGCCAACTATGTTCTTATGTTACTTTCTGTGCCAGGATAATCACTGGCTTGGCCGTGAATATCCTGCCGCATACTACTGCCTGCGAAGTGAGAGTACGCGGCTTATGTGAATGTTAATAGTTGGGTTATGGCGAGACAGCATATCGGTTGCCTGCTCACGAAGTCAAGGAGTGTGCGGCTTATGTGAGTTCGTTATCGTTATCAACCCTTGTATGTCTCCACTGCTGGGGCACAGGTCTCTTCCTGCATCGCAGAAAGCTTAGGCCATACTCCACCACGGGGGCCAAGTCCGGGTTGGTGTAAGATTGTAAGACAGTGGCGGGCCTTACTGTCAGAAGTTATCAAGCCGCCCATAAGGCCTCTGACATGGCTTAACGACTGCCATTATATGACAGCCGGCACCAACGGCGTAACGTGCCTTGTGAAGCACGGAAGCGCTCGGAAAAATGCCACTAGCGGTAGTCACGGGATGCTCACCCGTCCTGTACCTGACCGCGCCTGTTGTTGCTTAACCAAGTGATTGATACGTTTTACTTTCCGCAGGCTACAACATTGCTCTTGAAAACTTACATAGTCATCATACGCATACCTATCGCCCTTGATAGAGTTCATATTTCCTTGTAGCAGCTAGCATGCTGTGTCATAATGCTTCTGGCGAGGCCGCGACTCGGCCGGTCACACCATCGCTCACGAATACAACGTCCGACATACAACAGTCGGACCGGTCGGTTGGCGGAAAATTTCCCCGCTCGATCACCCAATCTTCCCTACAAGCTCAAAACCTACTTGCGTTTCCGAAATCGCTAGAAACGATTCGCATGACATAGCGCAAATACAACGTCCGACGGACACTAAAGTCGAACCCACTTGCCGGAGGGAAATTTCCCCTCACGATCACCCGCCCTTCGCTATAACCTCAAAGCGTACTTCTTGTTTGGTCCTTTAACTTCGAGCGGAGCATAGGGCCTCAATCACAGATTTCCACTTTTGACGGTAGTTCGCGGCAGCTTCCAATTCAGGCCAGCTAGTACCATCGACTTGGCCTCTTGGTCTATTGATCTTTTCCAGGTGGTCCTTGGCCGCCCCCTCGTTCGGCTGCCCAACAGGGTATACGTAAGTGCTTGTCTGGCACTTGCGTATACTCAAAGCGTACTTGCGTTCCAGAAATCACCAGAATCTTTACACATGACAAAGTATAAGTACGGCAATCGGCAAACGTAGCCTAACACGCCATGTAATCAGGTGGAGCGACGACATTCGCAAAGCGGTAGGCAGTGACTGAAAGAAAAGAGCCGAAGATCGGGCTCAGTGGCGTGTCTTGGGAGAGGCTCACGTCCATCAGTGGACTGACACCGCTTGTTATAATAGTGAAGCATAAATACAACGTCCGATGAACAGGACAGTAATACGGAACGGCCAGCTGGCGGAATTACTTTTCTTCTTTATTAGGCTAAACAAACAACTGTACAAAGAATGGTAACAGCATCTTGAGTAACATGTATTTTGAGTAATTGTACAACCAACACCGCTTACCGCGATTCACAGAAAAAGAAAGAAAAGTTATTCAGCGAAAGCCAAGTTCTGAATAAGGTAATATAACAAGATTAATATAATTAAGATGTACCTACGTAATACAGAGAATATTGTAAAGAGGTTCGAAATTTCACTGATGCCGGTGAGTCGCCCATTAGCTCAGTTTGGAAAGAGCGCTGGCACAGATAGCCAGAGGTCGCGGGTTTGAATCCCGGCATGGGTGGAATTTTTAGCCTCTAAATAGGTTTTTAAGATTAATATCTTATTATTTGAAACAACATTATTTTTCAGTGCATTTCAATTTAACTTGAAATCCACTAATGCACTAATTTCCCCTCGTGATTACCCGCTCTTCCGTATGAGCTCAAAAGGTGCTTGCGTTCCAGAAATCGCCGTCGAAGCAGATCGGCGCGACGCTTCGCAAGTCGTTCCGCTGCGTGCCCGAGCGGGCGCGCGCGCAGCTTCCGCGGTACCCCGACCAGCCCGAGCGTACCCTCAACCTCAGCCATATTGTGTAAGTCCACTTTACCTCAGTCATATTGTGTAAGTCCACTTCACCTCAGTCATATTGCGTAAGTTCACTTCACCTCAGTCATATTGCGTAAGTCCACTTCACCTCAGCAATATTGTGTAAGTCCGTCCACTCCAGCTCAGCCATATTGTGTAAGTCCACTTCACCTCAGTCATATTGCGTAAGTCCACTTCACCCCAGTAATATTGTGTAAGTCCGTCCACTCCAGCTCAGCCATATTGTGTAAGTCCACTTCACCTCAGTCATATTGCGTAAGTCCACTTCACCCCAGTAATATTGTGTAAGTCCGTCCACTCCAGCTCAGCCATATTGTGTAAGTCCACTTCACCTCTGTCATATTGCGTAAGTCTACTTCACCCCAGTAATATTGTGTAAGTCCACTGTCCATAAGTCCTCTTCACCTCAGCCATATTGTGTAAGTCCACTTCACCTCAGTCATATTGCGTAAGTCCACTTCACATCAGTCATATTGTGTAAGTCCGTCCACTCCAGCTCAGCCATATTGTGTAGGTCCACTCCACCTCAGACATATTGTGTAAGTCCACTTCACCTCGGCCATATTGTGTAAGTCCACTTTACCTCAGCCATATTGTGTAAGTCGACTTCACCTCAGCCATATTGTGCAAGTCCACTTCACCTCAGCCATATTGTGTAAGTCCACTTCACCTCAGCCATATTGTGTAAGTCCACTCAACCTCAGTCGTATTGTATAATCTCGAAATTCAAACTCAAAATAGTTTTATCTATAGTATAAAAATGAATCGCTGAATGTGTTGGTGAGCGCAAATCTCGGGAGCAGCTGAAACGATTTCGCTAATTCTTTTTTTAGAATATTCCTTGAAGTACGAGGATGGTTCTTACGGAGAGAAAAATAAAAAAATAGCAAAGAATCGATGGTAGGCGGTACGAAGTTCGCTGGGGCGGCTAGTTTTCTATAAATACAAAATGTTATCTTACTGAACGTCAAACATTTTAGTTTGACTATTAATAGACTATGTGGACAAGAAGCTGAAGAAGAAGAAGTGAAGAAGAAGAAGCGGTGGTAGCTCAGTGGGTAGAACCATGGACTGGCAAGCGAAAGCCCCAGGTTCGATCCCGAGTGCGGGCATGTACCAATGACTTTGTTTAATTTCAAAGTTACGTACATTTGCGAATTTGTAGTCGCAATACCACACGCTAACTGTGAAGGAAAACATCGTGAGGAAACCCGCGGCTTGGTTGGCTCCGCACGTATTGACTAGTCTTTCCTGTGGGCTAGGCCGACTAAGCTGTCAGGATGGTATAGGTGCTGGGCAAACCTAAAAACCATCTATAAAACCATGTCCCAGGCACTACAGCGTCGGAGTGGTCCCTTCACCCATCTAGTGTGTGAGTGAAGATACCACTGGACGCTGTATAAATCATCTCATTAAGTAGATGCAAAAAGGACAAGAAGCTAACAAATCGTAATCGTAGTTATAATCGTCCCCGTAAATAATAATAACTTATTTAATTATAATATAAGTAATAGTACATTACTGCAGAGGCCGAGAAGTAAGGGATTGCTGGACGAGTTTGGGATAGACGGCCGAGTCGTAGACGAGGCCGTCTAGAACGAGTCCTGCAATCCCTGTTCCGGCCGAGAATTGTATAATGCTTTTCTCAAACAATGCGAGGGAATATTAATATCAAAATAATTACTAGGTAATTAAGAAATAATAGTTTATTAGGAAAAAAATAACGTAAAAATGTATTTTTCTTTACTTTTAGCCGGTAACAGATTCTCCATAGCTAATTTTGCTTCATTTCTCAAATTAGGCGGAGTACAGTCCATAATTTCCGCATCACTCTCGTCACTAGAACTCATTTTCAATATTTTCGATGAAATGATTATCAGAAAAAACAAGCAGAAAAAAGTTGTTTAGTTTGCCGCCTTTTTTATTTTTTAAATACACTAACATATTTGAGCACCATGTTTAACCGCACAAAAACCAATACCATAGATTGTTTTTTTTTTTTAATCTTGCAAGTATGCTTACAGAACTTAGTAGGTGGTTGGCTGTATGTAATTTTTCCTTTGTCAGTTTAATTTTAGTAAGTAAATTTAAAAAGTTAGAGCAGCGGACGGTAATGGATTTTCATACTTACTTTACTGGCTTAGGCCAGTAAAGTGAGGCGGGAGCCATAAAAGAGAAACTTTGTGGCTTTATTTCATGGTAATAACACAAACATTTCCGAGCATGTTTGAGAAAAGTAATGTTTTTATTCATCTACTTCTTCTTCTTCTTCAGGCTATATTAGTCCACTGCTGGACATAGCCCTCCCCTAATGAGCGCCATAGCGCAAGGTTGTGCCATCATTGGGGGTAATGCCCATAATCCCCACGCTGGGCATGCGGGTTGGGGATCGCTGTTTGTTGGAATTGTACTGCAGGGGGCGCTGCTGCCCACCCCCCGGTTTGTGTCCCTTAGTCGCCTTTTACGACACCCGCGGGCCGCTATTCTCTAAGCCGACACCACACAGCACTACACCCTCTTGGAAATCATTTAGAATTCAATCATACAAGAAATATTACCTAAATGTTTTACTTTTCTTTAATTTATACTTTATTGTACACGAAAAACACAAAAAAGTAATACATTGAAAGAAAATACATGTACAAAGGCGAGCTTATCTCTGTAAGAGATTTCTTCCAGCAAACCTTGGGGAGTCGGAGTGGAGTTTTATTTAATTTTATTTATAGGTAACTTTATTTTGGGCATTTTCTGGGACGCCAAAAGCAGAAAATATTTTTTTTTATGGTTTTTTAAATGTTGTTGCTTTCCCAGGTCTTCTGTGACTCGAACACCACTGCGATCTATGTTCGACGCAAATTCCCGTTATAGAGAGAGAGAGAGAGAGAGAACACTTTATTGTACATAAAAAAGAAAATTACAAAGATATTAATTTCTTTACCTAAGAGAACAGACGGCGGCCTTATCACTAAAAGTGATCTCTTCCAGACAACCTTTGTATGGACTGGAGCAATATATTGGAGAAGGAAGTAGATGTACAAATAAATCAAAATATTTCAGATACATTTCAATAAAACCTGCTTAATTAAGAAAATAATTATACTAACTCTAAATAGATACATGCAAATAGTGATATACTAACATAAATAGAAAGTGATACAAAAATATATTTTTTTTATAAGTACATACATGTACGGTTATAGGCCGTAGAAATAAATGATACGAAATTGTAAGATAAAAATGACTAAGTTTATTGTAGTAAACTTATGAATTAAAATACAACTCGATCTAAATATGGATGGATGAGTACACGCGCATTGATAGCTTGTTGAATAAGTACTGAGGTGATTTTAGTGATACATTGTAAGTGTGAAAATGTAAATGTTTATAGGCATAACAATATTATGTAGAGGACATATATAGTTATAGCTGGTTTTGATGATGTGTTTCCCCTTGGGCAGGCCCCCATCGCCGGTACCGACGCACAACGGGTTTCCAGAGTACACGCCCGGCTACGTGAACACTGGTTCTCTCGACTCCCGATCCTCGCGTTCCACACATCGCAGTAAGTGTGAAATGAAATGAAATATTTTGTTCCAAAAAACAAATACACATGCCACAATATTAATTGTATGGTACCAGGCGTTACTTTGCTGAAATCCATAATAGCATCAAAAAGTAAAAATTACTTGCATTAAAAGCTAATGGGCGACTCACCGGCATCAGTGAAATTTCGAACCTCTTTACACTATTCTCTGTATTACGTACAGGCAGCGACATCTGGCTAAAGTGAAAATTACTTTGCTAAATTCCGTCAAAAATCCCACAAGTACCATGCGATTAGTTAATGCACCGCCCTCCCTCCCACCTTTTCAAGCAGAAGCAAGATACGAACACACCACCACCGACACCAATACTTGTGTGAGAAAATACGCGACGCGTTTCGCCTCTAACACGAGGCATCCTCAGGCTCACAAGTGCAAAGTTTGCACTTGTGAGCATGTGGGATTTTGTGCGGAATTTAGCAAAGTAATTTTCACTTCAGCCAGATGTCGCTGCCTGTACGTAATACAGAGAATAGTGTAAAGAGGTTCGAAATTTCACTGATGCCGGTGAGTCGCCCATTAGCTCAGTTGGATAGAGCGCTGGCACGGATAGCCAGAGGTCGCGGGTTCGAATCCTGGCATGGGTGTAATTTTTAGCCTCTAAATAGGTTTTAGTATTGTCCTTAGCACGGGTTAGTGCATTAAAAATAAAAATAGTACAATCATGTGGGTACAGCGATATCATTCCGATGTAAAAACCGCAAAGTAAAAACTGCAAAGTAGGTAGTCGGGATTGTAAGTGATGCTATCTACTTCCGCCAGATGTGGCTGCCTGTACGTAATACAGAGAATAGTGTAAAGAGGTTCGAAATTTAACTGATGCCGGTGAGTCGCCCATTAGCTCAGTTGGATAGAGCGCTGGCACGGATAGCCAGAGGTCGCGGGTTCGAATCCCGGCATGGGTGGAATGTTTTTAGCCTCTAAATAGGTTTTTATAATTTTCACTTTTTAATACAACTTTAACTGTAAAACCAAGTGAATCTGCCAACAACAACTGAGCTGCAGTTTATCAGAAACCGACCTATGTATTTTTGTTTCAATAAAAATCTTCAATCAATCAATCAATCAATCAACAGTTACCGTGGTCTCCACACTAGGCAAGAACCTTTATAGTGCAGGCATAAAAAGCAGTACTTTACTCGAGCGTATGTTAAACGGTCTAAATGCTTCAAATTAAGTATGTTAATTTATGTCAAATTACGTTAATAGCCTTCCTCTTGCCCGGCCTTCTCTTTCCTTCCACCTTGCCCATCAAAATAGCCTGCAGTAATTGGTATTTACTGCATCGCAGCACATGGCCTAAGTAAACTACTTTCTGCTGCTTGATGGTGCGAACAAGATCCACCTTCGTGACCATCCGTCTAAGAACCTCGACGTTGGTGACTTTTTCGGGCCAGCTGATCCGGAGCATTCGTCGGTAGCACCACATCTGGAAAGCCACCAGTCTTTTTTTGAGTTCTTTCTTTACGGTCCATGACTCGCATCCGTAAAGAACGACAGGCCATATATAACAATGCAGGATCTTATTGCGGAGTTTGATGGAGAGTTGCCAAAACGTAATGTTTGGAGGACTGATAAATTGACCGACGTTTGGCAGGTATAGCAGAGCACCTTTCCCGCGGGGTGGACGATGAGCATCGGCTCATAGCACGCTACGCGGCGAGGCTGGCCCACGAGAACAGAACTATGGTGTGTATAAATAAAATAATATAGGCCTGCGCAGACGAGACGGACTTTTGTCCCCAAGGCACAAAAGTCCCTGAATCGTAAAAAATGTCCTCCGAGTACTTGTCGCGGACTCAACGCCTACTGTGTGCGGTCATTTGTTCGCCGGAAATTGAGTGAAGCGTACGCTATGATAGCAAATATTCTGAGATTATAATTATTGTGTTGTTGAAAAAGTTGAAAATCGTGAAGTTGAAAAAGAAGAGACATTTTAAAAGAAGACACCGAACTTTTTTCCAGTCCGGTCTCTTGATGTCCTCGGTAATTTGAGGGACTTCTTGTACGGGGTACTTTTAGTCCTTCGTGTGCGTTATTCGATATAATAAGAAATCTATATGGACGGACAGCAAAGTACCCGGGGGATAGTCCCTCGTCTGCGCAGTTATTAAATAGTCAATGGTCCATGCTTGTCTGACTGTGTATGCCTTACAATCCTCTACCAACCCGGACGTGGCCCCCGTGGTGGAGTATGGCCTAACCTTCCTGCGATGCCGGAAGAGACCCGTGTCCAAGCAGTGGGGACATACAATGGGTTGATATCAACAAAGGAGGTGGATTTAAAAACCTATTTAGAGGCTAAAAAGGGCCAGATGTGGATGCCTGTACGTAAAACAGAGAATATTGTAAAGAGGTTCGAAATTTCACTGATGCCGGTAAGTCGCCCATTAGCTCAGTTCGAAGAGCGCTGGCACGGATAGCCAGAGGTCGCGGGTTCGAATCCCGGCATGGGAGGGATTTTTAGCCTCTAAATAGGTTTTTAAAATTGTCCTTGGCACGGGTTAGTGCATTACAAAGAATATAATCAGGTGGATGTTTGTATACAAATGTATGTAACTTATTGACTGTATATATTTGTAATTTGCAGCCACGAGCCGGTAGATCGGCTTCTTTGACACCTGAACTGGTAAGTTGAATCACAAAGTTTAATTTTTTGGTCTGTCTGGTCTTAAAAACTGCCATGTATTTTGGCGTAATAGTTTGATAGAAATGTGATGTGTGTCTTTTTCTATAAGTGAATACAATATAATACTTCTGTCTGTGGAGGTACTGGAAAATGACATGACCGCTATTATGAAACACGAGAAACTGCTGATTTGTTTTATTACAAAAACAAATTTCGTGTCGAAATGAAGGTTTAATATAGATAGATGAGTAACTCTTTATTGCATACCGATAATTTAGAAAATTCTTGTAGCTTTAAGTCTGCCGCACTGCCTTTGGAAGCTAAACTTATGTACAATAAACGTATTAGTAGTAATAATTTAAACAGATAACGTACTTACTATCTAATTCTTAATAGTGTCCGATCGGCGGTCTTTCCGCTGAAAGCAATCCCTACCTATGTCGTATGTTCAACGACGAAATGTTTTTTCTTCTACAAGTTTTTTTTAGTCAGCCGTATTTGTGTCCCACTGCTGGGCAAAGGCCTCCCCAATGAGCTTCCGCTCCTCTCTGTCTTGAGCAGTTATCTCCCATCCGGGTAAGAAGGTTGAGAGATCGTCCCGCCATCTCCGCTTTGGCCGACCGCGTCTGCGATATCTGTCGCGTGGGACCCATTCAGTGGGAATTTTTGCCCTTCTGTCTGAACCCGTACGATTGACGTGACCTGCCCAGTTCCACTTTTGTTTTGCGGTCACAGTTTCATTACGATTTTGGTATAGGGAAGTGCGGGTGATCGTGCTCTTCCACTATAAAGGGAAATTTCCTGCCAGGCAGATCGTATGCCTGGGGACGGCCCGTCCAACTGTTGTTAGTCGGACGTTATAGCCGCGTTTTAACGGTCTTAGTGCGCTCGGTCCGAGTGCGCCATCCGAGTAAACTAATGCTTCTGATTGGCTATTTTGGTGTTGTCACGAAAAGCCATCCAATCAAGAGCATTAGTTCACTCGGATCGCGTACTCGTTCCGAGCGTACTAAGACCGTGAAAATCTGGCCTATTTCATGGTATGTCGTGTGAAACACTTTGATTGCGCGATGCAGTATTGTTGGAGTTTGTAGTGCGCGCGCAGAGTTGACATGTGTTCGCCACATTGGTTTTGGAGTTTGGTTTTTTCAAGTTATTTATTAATGTATTTGTCCCGCAGGGTCGCTCGTCTTCCGAAGGCTCTGAAGTGGACTGCGCTCGGCAACAACGCGAGCTGATATCGCAACTCGAGGGGAAGAACCGGGAGATCATGCGAGAAATAGCGAGGCTCAGGTGGGTGATGGTTTTTTTTAGACTCACCGTCATCATCATCATCATCAGGCTATATTAGTCCACTGCTGGATATAGCCCTCCCTAATGAGCGCCAAAGCGCCCTGTCTTCAGCTTGCCGCATCCAGCATCTGCCAGTGTTTTAAACTTCTTCTTCAGGTTATATTATGTAGTCCACTGCTGGACATAGCCCTTCCCTAATGAGCGCCATAGCGCAGCTTAGCATAGCTGTCTTCAGCTTGCCGCATCCAGCATCTGCCTGCAGTTTTTCGCAGATCGTCATCCCACCTGGTTAGAGGGCGTCCTACACTACGTTTGCCGAGTCGCGGTCTCCACTCAAGAACACGCTTACTCCAACGATTGTCGGTTCTTCGCGAGATATGGCCAGCCCACTGCCACTTAAGCTCGCTAATTCTCTGAGCTATGTCGATAACTTTGGTGTTCTGTCGGATGCATTCGATCTGAATGCATCTCTGAAGGAGTGTTTTAGACTGATTCTGTTTAATTAATTAGTACCTTTTAGATTGATTACTAGGTACCTACCTTAGCAGCTAATCACTTGTTATATATTTAAGTAAGTGATCTCTAAGGCGAGAAGAGAAAGACGTTTTATTATTTCTTTATCGTGTCTTCTCTAATGTATTATTCCAGTCCATCCTAAGGCTGTCTGGAAGAGATCAGTTTTAGTGATCAGGGCGCCGTCTGTACTCTTAGGTTAATAAATATCTGTGTAATTTCCTTTTTTACGTAAAATAAAGTGTTCTATCTATCTTTATTAAAAACTAGAATACTAGACGCCTTAGTTTTTTCTATGTAGCCTATAAACGGCCCACTGCAGGGCGAAGGCCTTATCACAGAGAGAGATTAGGGGCGTAATTACCGAGCCTGCCCACCGGGCCTGCCGGTAAATGTTATATAAATGATCCCGAATCGTTTAAGATAAAGGTTGTCTGGAAGAGATCGCTCTTAGCGATAAGACCGCCAATTGTATAACATTACTTAGATTTAAGAATCATGGTTGTAATATTTTTCTGGTTGTGCAATAAAGTGTTCTCTATCTATTTGTCAAGATCTGACCAATAGTTAACGAGTTATAAGGAAACATAGTCGTATACTTACATACATGTGACTACCGCTAGTGGCATTATTCCGAGCGCTTCCTTGCTTCGCAAGGCACGTTAAGCCTTTGGTGCCGGCTGTCGTGTAATGATAGTCGTTAAGCCATGTCAGAGGCCTTATGGGCGGCTTGATAACTTCTGAGAGTAAGGCCCGCCACTGTCTTACAAACCTCCACCCACTCGGACTTGGCCCCCGTGGTGGAGTATGGCCTAACCTTCCTGCAATGCAGGAGGAGACTCGTGCCCCAGCAGTGGGGACATACAGGGTTGCGATCGCACAAACAAGAGGCTCAAGTTTGTGGCTTGAAATCGTGATCAAATGTTATATAAATGATCGCGAATCGTTTAAGATAATATTTGTCAAGATCGTTGGATCTTGACAAATATTATCTTATTTGTCGTTAGTTAACGATTTATAAGGGAAGATATACTTACCGTCTGTTAGCTTTTAGGATACACCTCGGGCTCTAGAGTAGGCTTCGGTTTTCACCGAAAGCACACGAGTGTAATAGTCCTGCTCGATTATGAAATTAATTGTCATATTAGTTCCGATTTCGAAATTAGGTGTCATATTAGTTCCGATAATTCTATTATATGAATATATCCGATTCTATGTTATAGTAGCCGAGGTATATTCTAAAAGCTTACAGACTACATACATGCCAGCTCTACACATTACCCTCTTAATTCCCGACAAGCTGTATTTTTGTATAATCTTAAATATGTCATTACGAATTCTATGCCAAAAGTCCCCATCGATTCCGTTGGGGGTTTTTAATTTATCTGAGGCACCTGACTTATCTGACGAAATTTAATGACGTCATTTTACCTTAATCTTTTTATTATACTATTTTTATTTTTAATGCACTAACCCGTGCTAAGGACAAATTTAAAAACCTATTTAGAGGCTAAAATTTCACCCATGCCGGGATTCGAACCCGCAACCTCTGGCTATCTGTGCCATTCCGATATCATTCCGATGTAAAACCTAACTGCAAAGTAGGTAGTCAGGGCTGTAAGTGATGCAATTTGCTTAAGCCAGATGTCGCTGCCTGTACGTAATACAGAGAATAGTTTAAAGAGGTTCGAAATTTCACTGATGCCGGTGAGTCGCCCATTGGCTCAATTGGAAGAGCGCTGGCACGGATAGCCAGAGGTTGCGGGTTCGAATCCCGGCATGGGTGAAATTTTTAGCCTCTAAATAGGTTTTTAAATTAATCTTTCTATGTTTCTGTTGTGTCAAAGCAATGTCACTCCAGTCTGATTTATCGTTATAATATCTTCTCCTAAGTATTGCCTCTCCCGTCAGACGCCAGCAAGAGGCAGAGGCGGCCAATCCTCCAGAAGGCGGGGGCAGCGCGCCGCCGCTGGTCTCAGAGCTGCGGGCGCTGCGGCAGAGGAAGGATGAGCTCGAGGGTCACCTGTCCTCGCTGCAGGAGTCGAGGAAACACCTCATGCAGCAGCTGGAGGGACTCATGAGGATGCTCAAGGTAATACTGGCTAAAGGGTGAAAAATGCCGGAGCTGGTCAAGGTGATTCTGGCTAAAATATGTAAGATGTTGGATTGAAAGGATGAGCTTGAAGGGCACCTGTTCTTGCTGCAAGAGTACAGGAAATATCTCATACAGCAGCTGGAAGGACTCATGAGGATGCTCAAGGTAATACTGGCTAAAGTATTAAAAATGCCGGAGCTGGACAAGGTGATTCTGGCTAAAATATGTAAGATGTCGGAACGAAAGGATGAGCTTGAAGGGCACCTGTTCTTGCTGCAAGAGTACAGGAAACACCTCATGCAGCCGCTGGAGGGACTCATGAGGATGCTTTAGGTAATACTGGCTAAAGTATGAAAAATGCCGGAGCTGGTCAAGGTCATTCTGGTTAAAATATGTTAGACGCTGGAGCTGGTCAAGATGATTCTGGCTAAAATGTGTGAGATGGCGGAGTTGGTTAAGGTGATTCTGGCTAAAATATGTTAAATGTGGGAACGGAAAAATAAGCTTGAAGGACACCTGTCCTCGCTGCAGGAGTCGAGGAAACACCTCATGCAGCAGCTGGAGGGACTCATGAGGATGCTCAAGGTAATACTGGCTAAGATAATGTAAAAGGCCCGAACTGCTCAAGGTGATTCCGACTAAATAATTCTCTAGGCCGACACCACACAGCAGTATAATATGTCACTGGTCATTAAACAAACAAACGTCAATTCAACACTCGGGTTCTCGGATCGCTATAAGCTTATTCGATCAATCCTGACCGTTTTCGATAAAATTGTTACAGATACAAAGCCATCAAGTTTTATCCGGTTTTTTTGCATATAATTATGTTACACTATTTTTTATTTTTAATGCACTAACCCGTGCTAAGGAACAAATTTAAAAACCTATTTAGAGGCTAAAAATTTCACCCATGCCGGGATTCGAACCCGCAACCTCTGGCTATCCGTACCAGCGCTCTACCAATTGAGCCAATGGGCGACTCACGGCATCAGTGAAATTTCGAACCTCTTTACAATATTCTCTGTATTACGTACAGGCAGCGACATCTGACTTAAGCAAATTGCATTACTTACAGCCCCGACTACCTACTTTGCAGTTAGGTTTAACATCGGAACGATATCACTGTACCCACATGATTACACTATTTTTTATTTTTAATGCACTAACCCGTGCTAAGGAACAAATTTAAAAACCTATTTAGAGGCTAAAAATTTCACCCATGCCGGGATTCGAACCCGCAACCTCTGGCTATCCGTACCAGCGCCGAGCTTGAGTCGCCCATTGGCTCAATTGGTAGAGCGCTGGTACGGATAGCCAGAGGTTGCGGGTTCGAATCCCGGCATGGGTGAAATTTTTAGCCTCTAAATAGGTTTTTATAATTATGTTACATTTTTTTTAGTTGGAATGCCTTAAAACGGTTTTATAAGTCACTAGCTGACCCAGCGAACTTCGCACCGCCTAACAGTCGATTCTTTATTTATTTTTCTCTCCGTAAGAACCATCCTCGTACTTGAAGGAATATTGTAAAAAAAGAGTTAGCGAATTCGGTTCAGCTGCTCTCGAGATTTGCGCTTACCAACACATTCAGCGATTAATTTTTATATTATAGAAGATAATACATACTGTATACATACAACACATTACATACTAATGTATGTAATTAATGCTTTTTTTTCACATATACAAATAGGCTTATCTTCTTAAACTTACTCTGACAGACTCAGCAATCGTCTCCGCGGTCGACGCCGAATTCGTCTCCTCGATCCACCAAGAGTCCGCCGCTGCCCGGCTCCCAGCCACAACCTAGCGCACCAGAGAGGTGAGATAACATAAGATTACATCAGATCTATGAGTGGATAGAATCCAAGATGAAAAGTTGTTCGAATGGTTGGATGTTTCTACATCAGATCTATGTGTGTGTGGCGAGCACATGTCAAGTCTGCGCGCGCACTACAAACTCCAACATTCCTGCATCGCGCAATCAAAGTGTTTCAATGACATACCGTAAATACAATGTCCAACTAACAATAGTTTGACCAGCCGTCACCAGGCATACGATCTGCCTGGCGGAAAAATTCCCTTTAAAGTGGAAGAGCACTATCACCCGCTCTTCCCTATAAGTGGATAGGGAAGAGCGGGTTTTCCCTATCCACTTATAGATGAAAACAAGATGAAAAGTTGTTTGTATGTTTCTTGATTGTAAAACCACGATTCATTGAACACTCGTCAGAGACACTTTAGGTTATTGTAAAGGGTAACAGTGAAGCGCTCGTAGTCTAATGGAACCGAGTAAAAGGAATCAATAACTTGGGTTAAGCAACAGGCGTGGTCAGGTGCGGGATAGGCGATCGTCCCATGTCTACCACTAGTGGCATTTTTTCCGAGCGCTTCCGTGCTTCGCAAAGCACGCTAAGCCGTTGATGGCGACTACCATGTAATGGCAGTCGTTAAGCCCTGTTAGAGGCCTTACAGGCGGCTTGTTAACTTCTGACCATTAGGCCCGCCACTGTCTTACAATCCTCCACCAACCTAGACTTGTCAAATTCATATGACAAGGATTTAAAACACTGATAGTTAATAAAAAAATGAGATTACCAGTATTTTCAATGAAATAAATTATTGTAATACTGATTTAAGCCATTTTAACTGAAACAGCAATCACACCGCTCGACGTCGCGCTTGAGTAACATTGGTAAACTTAACCCGTAGTTTGTTGTGACTACTAGTGATCACGATGTTTGTTTACCTAGGCGTGACGTCAGATTCGACGCCATGACACTGCGAACTGTTTTCTCACAGGTTTATAATAATTTTATAAAAATGGCTTTAATCCTTGTTAAACTTTAGTTTATTACTGAAATATAGGTTTTGGTGTGATTCGAGAGAGGAGTTGCAGCAGTCATTGGAAATCAAGACGATAATTTTAAGCAATCACAAGTAGTTTTAATTAGAAAAAATACATAGAATAAAAATTGTAAAACGTTCCGAAATAACGTGTTCCCACATTATGGAAGAGGATTTCAAAACCGTTCGTCATGCCTATTGGTCGGTTTCTGAATTCAGAATTGCTCTAAGTAAATGCAAGGCACGTTAAGCCGTTTGGTGCCGGCTGTCATGTAATGGCAGTCGTTAATCCATGTCGGAGGCCTTATGGGCGGCTTGATAACTTCGGACAGTAAGACCTGCCTCTGTCTTACAATCCTCCACCAACCCGGACTTGGCCCCCGTGGTGTAGTCTGGCCTAACCTTCCTGCGATGCAGGAAGAGACCCGTGCCCCAGCATTGGGGACATACAAGGGTTGATACTCTGCTGAGATATTCAAAGGGACAGCACTATAGTTGAGTATTTAACTAGCGAAATTCTCAATTCGGAAACTGATTCTATGACTACTATTTCACCAAGTCTACTCGACAGTCCAGTGGCTTGTAAGATTCTCTTGTAATTGTTCATAATGGGACATAGTTATCTGTTATGCAGGGAGCAAAATAACCGCGGGATGGTGCGCAGCGCGCCGCAGACGCCCTCTCTCGGCGAAAGAGACCGCATGGATGTCAACGCGATGACGCACAGCCTTGGTGAGTGTGCTAAGAAGGTTTATTATGTTATTAGTTCACAGCCTCACAGTTGGGCCATTGTACGAAGCAATTGCTGAAGTATTACGCTTAGTTCATGCCCAGATTCGAACACACGAACTCACGTATGTAAGGCCTGCGTTCCATTAATGCGTTACCACCGGTCTGTTTTAGCATGTTATTTCTTATTATGTTTTGTTTGTTATAATTTGCAATTTAATCTAACTTAATAATTTAATTATACTTTACTTCACCCATAAAGTATAATTAAAGTTAAATTATATAAGGAATATAATTATTAAAGGAACCGTCGCAAGTTTAGTCTCTGTTCCTCGTACACTTACAGCATCTTAATTTACTCTTAGCCTTTCACCAGGCAATGGTGTAATAATTCCCGCCATAAATTAAAACTTATCACTTCGAAATAAAGTCTGATACCGGTATTAAAAAACCGGCCAAGTGCGAGTCAGACTCGCGCACCGAGGGTTCCGTACAAACCTGTATTATAGACCTGAGTATTTGGTATGAATTTCAATTTAATACCTCTACGCGTTTATGAGGAAATGGGTAGTAAGTTTAAAATTATTAAAAAAATATATATTATGTGATGTAACTAAAAATTTATGGTTTTCGTAATTTTTCCTTTATTTATGCTATAAGACGTTGCTTCGTACCAAGTTTCAAGATTCTGAGTTCACGGGAAGCACCCTGTAGGTTTTGATTCCCTTGCAAGTGTCGAAAATTTGCGGCATAAACGGCTGTATCTTTTGATTGCGTTGGCTTAGAAGTTTGATTTTTTCACAGCTTCAAGGGACAGTACACCTGAGTAATTGATATAAATTTCAGCTTCATACCTTTACGCGTTCCTGAGAAAAAGGGTCTTGACAGACGGACGGACGGACAGACGGACAACAAAGTGATCCTATAAGGGTTCCGTTTTTTCCTTTTGAGGTACGGAACCCTAAAAATCAAGTTACCTAATTAGGTGTATTATAAATATGTAAAATATGCGCATACATTTTGTTGTGCTGTTCTGTTAATAACATTGTGATGCGATCAAAATAATATGTTTAAACAATGTGTAATTTAGATGCGTTAATATTCATAAGATTACTTAGCCGTCCTTCCTAATTGAAATCTTTTTTGTGTAGGTATTAATACACAAAATTTTAAGCTTTGTAAAAAATTAAAATTATGTAAATTAGAAAAATTCTTCCGTTAAGCCATGTCAGAGGCCTTATGGGCGGTTTGATAACTTCTGACAGTGACCCGGACTTGGCCCCCGTGGTTGAGTGTGGCCATTCCTGCGATGCAGGAAGAGACCCGTGCCCCAGCAGTGGGAACATAGTAGGGTTGATATTGATATCGAAAAAAACTTTGAAACTTTGACAATCACTCGATCTACTCTTGACTGCTGTCTGCTGACCGAACCGTGCATAAAAGACAACTGACAGCAGTTAAAAGTACTTAGATTGTTACTATACGAAAAACCATGGGTAACAATAGGGCTAGAAATAGAAAGTTCATTTTCTGTATACAGGGCGTCCCACGGCTGTGCCACATAGAGGAAAAGTAACTTTAATATTGTAGATGGAATTTTTTACTGCAAGAAAACATTATTTTAATTTTAAAAAAACAATCTAAACTGCATTCATAGATTTTTAAATAATTACAGTACATTAATTGAACGTAGCGGGTTCGATTCCCGGTTCAACAGTGTAATTATTTAAAAATCTATGAATGCAGTTTAGATTGTTTTTGAAATTAAAAGAATGTCTTCTTTCAGTAAAATGTTCCATCTACAATATTAAAGGTACTTTCCCTCCATGTGGCATAGCCGTGGGATGCCTTGTATATAGATTATAAAATGTGGTTCAATTTAAATTTCTTCGTATGCAGGCATGGAAGGAATCGGCGGTGACGGCAGGAACTTCCATCAGAATCAACGACCTACAACAAGTAAGTAACTCATCTACCAATACCTAAATGCGTGGCAGCCATATTGATACCAATTATAGTTTATGGTAGTATTATTAGTAGTTATTTATGGTAACAGGAAAGGTAAGTTATGAAATACCTAATTTAATCGCTAAACCATGATTGTTTTACTGTTTATAAGATTGTTTTCTTAGTAGACAAATGTTTTCTGTTCTACTGTAATGGAGAAGGAAGAGACAGTGTGAGAAAGAGAAAGAAAAACAGAGAGATTTTCAGAATTTCTCGTATAGAAGGTGTGCAGAATTAGGCTTTTTTTCCTCTAAATAACAATACCAACTTAGTTGTCGACATGGCTGTTTGGTAACATGTATAGTGTGTATAATGAAGATTGGCAACGTTGCCGTTTTTTGAAACAGATTTTTTTTTGTTTTTAATAAATCATGCTAGCTGTGAAAGCGACTCATCCAGCCTCAAAACTGACCATGTATCAAGGAATTCAACCATTGACATACCAAAATATCGTATTAACGTATCGTATTGTATTGTATCGTACGTCGTGGGTCTCGATGCGACTTTCCGTGAGTCACTGTCACCAGGCCCTTGCTGAAAATCAGTGCTGTGGGCAAAAAACCTGCAGCAAGTACTGAGCCTGAGGCCGTTTTACCGCCGCATGGACATGACCCGTATCCGCTTGCTGTGTTTTGTCGTATTTGTTTGTTTTTATTACTTCTTTTAATATTTTGTTCTATTCTACGATTTGTATATGTCTGTGTGGCGATAAATAAATGTATTTCTTCTTCTTCTTCAAATTCTGAGCGAATTTAATCGTTTGTCAAACCCTTCGAGGATTGAGGATTTGGTACGTGTAATTGGGCAACTGAATGTGAAGATAAAGAAATGTCGTCCTTCTATAATTAAATTATTTATATAATTTCTGTTACTCTAATTTCTGTGTACAGTAAAGAATACTACATCTAGTTATGCAGACCCGAGATTTCCGCAGTTGGCCTCAAAGTTAGGCCAATGTACATAGCAAGCGCTGAGATACGTTGACACTTCAGTCACTAGGGTTTCCTTACAATGGTTTTCTTCTCCGTCAGCAAGTGTTATTGCTACTATAATTTACATAACTTAGAAATCATAGTCATTGGTACATGCCGGGGTTCGAATCCAAGACCTCCAGATTGGGAAGCCGACGATCTACGCCGCTCCCTTATCACCGCTATCTATCTCTATCTATCTATTACATCTATCTATCTCTCTTTCTTTCTTGTCGCGAGTCAAGAGAGTTTTCGTTAGATCGAATAAGTATGTAAGTCTAAGTATTTCATTATGAGTTCGGAAAGGCTGTCATTGCAAACAATTCCGACAATTAATGTTTACCCGAGCCGAGGCGCAGCCGAAGGTAAGGGTTGACAGTCGGAACAAGTTGCAATGACGGTTTTGAACGTGTACTGAACAACAATTTTTAATACAGTTGCGAAAAAATTAAGCAATTTTATAAAATAAAGAAAAGATTTATTTTGGAAAATGGCGCCAACCTAAAATAATATTATAAGCAGAGAGTTTTTTTCTTCACCCATTCTGGGTAGGCAAAGGGAACTATGCCCATATAGCCAAGTCATCAGTAGATTTTTTTTATTGATATGAAATTAAAATGAAATTTAATGGGATGAAATGTAATTGTTAACCTAACCTAACTTATTGAATCAAATAGGTTTATTTTAATTATCAAATCATACAATCTGATATTGAAACAAATTCATAGCTTCTTTTTAGATATTTGCATGAATCATAAACACTTCTATGATTTTTTTTTAGTAAAAATTTCATGGTTGTTTTTTTTTTTAATAGACATTTTAACAGTTGGGAAAGAGAACGCACGAGTTCGGAAAAGGTAAAGAAAAAGCTCGAGTATGTAATAGCCCACATCCCGAACGCTATACGTTCCTGCAATACGCCACTTGGAGCAACTGTATTAAAAAAAATGTTACAATCTCCCCAGTGGGCATGGACCGGACTCTGCGCAGCGATCTACTCTATGCGGCTGACTCAGTCACCAACGCCATGTCGACCCTCGTGCGAGAACTCAACTCGGGTAATTATCACCTTCCTTTCTCTTTGGTACTGTGCCGCGGAAGATGAGATGGCTCGGCGTTACCAGCGCAAATAACATAACATAACATTTACATACAGGCACATACATTGCTTCTGGCCCCACACTAGGATACCCTGTGTCGTGGGAACCAGAAACAACGACATCACAAACATGTAAACATCCAAGACCTGGACTTTTTTTTTTTTTGTTTCCAGCCGGGATTCGAACCCGGGACCTCTTGCATGGTAGGCAGACGCGCTACCGCTACGCCACAGAAGTCGTCGTAAATCCTCGGGTTACTGTCGTTTATCAACCCTTGTATGTCCTCACTGCTGGGGCACGGGTGTCCTGCATCGCAGAAAGGCTAGGCCATACTCCACCACGGGGGCCATGTCCGGATTGGTAGAGGATTGTAAGACAGTGGCGGGCCTTACTGTCTGAAGTTATCAAGCCGCCCATATGGCCTCTGACGTGGCTTAACGACTGCCATTACATGATAGCCGGCACCAACGGATTAGCGTGCCTTGCGAAGCCCGAAAGCGCTCGGAAGAAACGCCACTAGCGGTAGTCACGGGACGGTCACCCATCCTACACCTGACCGCGCCTGTTGTTGCTTAACTCAATCGATTGATTCCAATCACTCGGTTCAACTAGGCCACCAGCGCTTCTCTGAAGAGTGATTTAGAGGAATCGTGTTTTAATAAATAACACAGTGAGTGAAAACCGTGAAAACAAAAATGTATTTTAAGGATAATTTTATTATTTATCAAACCCTCAGTACACATTAAAAGTACACAATCTTTTTACATTCACAAAAAACATATTTTGGACGAGTGAGGTAGTATGAAATAGGTAATAAGACCTCTGTGGCGTAGCGGTAGCGCATCTGCCAACTTGCAAAATACAATCCCGGCTGGAGACAAAAAAAAACCCAGGTCTTGGATGTTTACACGTTTGTGATGTCATTGTTTCTGCGACACAGGGTATCCTAGTGTGGGGTCAGAAGAAATGTATGTGCCAGTATGTAAATGTTATAATGTTATGTTTTCTTTTAGGGATAAGGAGTAAAACAGTTGTTATTTATGATTTGCGTTGGTAACGCGCTGCCATTGTTTCCTAAGGTTGTGAAAAAATGTCAAAGAGAGGAGATACCAATATTATTCAACTTCCTTCTACCGGGAAGTGGTGTATTTCTGGCATGGTTTTCTCTCAAATCCGGTCACCCTCAAGCATGGTTTCTGATTCAGATGCATGTATGCTCTTACCTGTCATTCATATCGATGTTTTGATAAAAAAAATACATTTTTTTTATTTGTCTACACTGTGTATATTTATATCTGAACGCGCACTGAAACCCAACGCATAAGCTGCGTAAACGAAACAGTCTTACTTATAAAAACAATTAGACCCTCTTAAGGGTTCTTTAAAGGCCCTTCGGGGTGCTAACTAGCGCCACCAATGGAAAAAAAAATCATAACTTGTTTTATAATACGTTTTTATCTAAAAGTGAACATGAGAAAACTTTAAAAACCTATTTAGAGGCTATAAATTCCACCCATGCCGGGATTCGAACCCGCGACCTCTGGCTATCCGTGCCAGCGCTCTTTCCAACTGAGCTAATGGGCGACTCACCGGCATCACTGAAACTTCGAACCTCTCTACAATATTCTCTGTGTTACGTAGAGGCAGCGACATCTGACTGAAGTAATTTGCATCGTTTGCAGTCCCGAGTACCTACTTTGCAGTTAGGAAAACTGAGAAAACTTACTAAACTCTGTAAAAACTATTTTTAGAACCTACAGTGTAGAACCTAGAATCAACAACCAAGGACTAATCACTTTCCGTCAAAAACGGCCATTTTTAGTAGAAATCTATTAAAGTTGTTGTCCTTTGATCGTAGGTTCTAGACTGAGCTTCTAAAAATTGTTGTCGCAGTTGTTGGGATTTCTCATGTTCACTTTTAGATAAAAACGTATTAAAATACAATTTGTTAGCTTTTAGAATATACCTCGGGCTCTAGAGTAGGCTTCGGTTTTCGCCGAAAGCACACGAGTGCTCTGTATAAAACTTTTCTTCATTATTTTCAAAGTTTTGACAGATTAAGTGTCATATTAGTTCCGATATTTCTGTTACACGAATATATCCGACTCTATCCGATTACCTGAAGTATATTATTAAAGCCAACAGATTGTAGCTTTTAGAATATACCCCGGCTACTATCGGATAAAATCGGATATATTCGTGTAACAGAAATATCGGAACTAATATGACACTTAGGGCCTGTTTCATAATCAGCAAATAAAGTTCCGGATAAGCTATCCGCAACCAGGGCTGCCGTTTGTTCTGAATTTAGATAAATATTCCTGTATTGCGTGTGTTTGTTTATGGCTTCAAATTTAGAACAAACGGCAGCCCTGGTTGCGGATAGCTTATCTGGAACTTTATTTGCAGATTGTGAAACAGGCCCTCAATTAAATAAACTTAATAAGAAAAGTTTTATACAGAGCAGGAAGTAGTATTACACTCGGGTGCTTTCGGCAAAAACCGAAGTCTACTCTAGAGCCCGATGTATAAAAAATCTAAAAGATAACATACTGTGCAAGTTATGATTTTTTTCCATGTATGACGCTAGTCAGCACCCCGAAGCGGTTTCAGTGAAAGTATATCTTTAAGATTTTGTTTTAAAACGAGCTTTTTAATTTTTTATGATTTATAATAAGTTCTAGCTTAGAACTTTAAAAGCATATTTTAAGGTACTTGTGTGTATTTGTGGCACTTACAAATAAAGTTTCTATCTATAGGTATGTCTAGCTAAAATGCTGATATATGTATTCACAGATTCATTTATTTACACAGATTATTTTTTATTTGTTAGACAAGAAATATTTGTCGACACGTACCTTGTTTATAAAACAAGCTCTTGATAACAACAGCATGTTGATTTACGCATAGGTCCTAGATTGCTGGAAACAACATTCTGAAAATAATTGACCACCGCAAAGTTCCTTTGACATGTAAACAGCAACAAGGTTTTGTTGGATTGTTTAATCTGTGCGGTGTAGTAATCTATGTAATGAAGCTATTTTATGTTAAGAAGAGGTTAAGCAGAAACATACGGAGATTTCATGTTATGGAGGGTTTATAGCAGAAATAACATGGGCATTTCACTTTATAAAATCATAATTTAGTTTCATTCATCCTGTTAACTATTTAACTCCGTTTTAAGAGTGTAGTTGTGGAGTCGACTTTTTATAAGTAAGACTGTTTTTGCGTAAGATTTTATTAAAAGCACATTTCTTATGAGCAAATCTACATAAGCGCACTGTTTTTAATATTCACGGAAGGTTTATTCAGTTTTGAACGGTATTATTACGAGGGTATAAGCATTTAAGGTCAACATTTGTATGTTAATCATTTCAACAGCATTAAAAGGGTCCAAAATGTTTGTCCGATTATATACTGAAATATTGAAATATAAACGCATGAAGGGACTACACAGTACCTTTTAAGAAATCTATTTAGAGGCAAAAAATTCCACCCATCCCGGGACTCGAACCCTTCCCCGTCCTTGTCACAGCTGGTCACATTTGTGAGACTCCCACCCAAGTGTGACGTTACATATTTTGTAATTTTACATTCTGAAATTAAATTCATATCAAGAGTTGCAAATGCTTTGAGTATTTCGTTAATAGTGCAAAGTTCGTGGTAAAACACGCAGATTTGGAAATGTGACGTCACGAAATTTAAGACCCCTTGGCACACAATGTCACACACACACCCCCTTGGCACACAATGTCACACTACTTCGACCCCCTCCCTCCTCCCTTAAGGTGTGACGTAATTTATGGATGGTCCCTAATGGGCGATCACCAGCATTAGTGAAATTTCGAACCTTTACAATATTCTCTGTATTACGTACAGATAGGTTTTTAAAATTGCCCTTAGCACGGGTTAGTGCATTAAAAATAATATAATACACAGTACATATTCTTAACTTATTTCTTAGGTAAGTGATGAAGTTAAAGAGTTTTATATAGTCTATAAAGCCTATAAACGTCCCACTGCATACGCCTTCTCTCAGAGAGAGAGAGAGAGAGAGAAGACGTGTGAGTAGCTTAATTACCACACGAGCCCACCGTGGATTGTCAATTTTAAGCGCTGGGGTATTTGAACACCTCAGGCACTCACGTTTCCTCACCATATTGTCCTTCGCGGTTAGCGTGTGATATTGCCACTACAAATTCGCAGATTTACGTCACTTTGAAAGGTCACTAATTGAGTTAATTTGACATAGTTATTCTTAATGATTCGCGATACTCATACATAGTTATATATTAAACGCGGCAAATCGCGATTATTTATAAGGTAAAACGTAATTACTTTATTTCGCGTCGTTTCGGCAGCGTTACAGTTGCCGTGGTCTCGGGTAGACTGAGGTGGCGAGTACAGACAATTATTGTGGGTAGTCACTATTATTTTTTCGGGAAATAAGGTATTTACGTTTTAGTATTTTCTAAGGTTAACACGAGCAGTAGACATAATTAAAACTGTTTTTATACGGATTTATGCTCGTTTATTACTTAGTTTATAAATTTAATTTTAACTTCAATTACTAATAATCAATATTGTTGACTTTATATGAAAAATAATTGGTTTGTCTATTTTGGAACGTAACTTCATAATTAACTTTTGTAATTTTTGCCGAGGGTAGTAAACTAACCGTTAATGATTTCTAAAAGACACCTGTCACCTCAGTCATCCGGGACCACGGCACCTGAAAAAGTGCCGAAACGTTGGAAAATTGTAAAAATTTAATAAACGAGCATAAATCCGTATAAAAACAGTTTTAATTATATTTACGTTTTACTTAATCGCGATTTGACCCGTTTAATATATAACCATTAATCATTAATTTGACATTATTATTGTGAACTGAATGCCGCAAATATTTTCAAACTAGTACCGTTCTATTCTGAATGAACCAGCTAGATTTAAAATAGCTTTGGTTTGGAAGTGTTTTTTCTATATCTATTTTAAACGACGTCCCGACACTAAGTCGCTTGGAGAAGCGGGTGCCATACTCTTTACGAAAAAAAAACGACGTTAAGTGACGTACTATTAAGATTTATAATATAAGAGATAATAATATTGTTGTAGTGACTAGAATTGAGAAAGGAATTTTGTGTGGGTTTGGGCATGTGGAGAGGATGAAGGAAGAAAGATTGACGAAACAAACATATACTATTTTTATTTTTAATGCACTAACCCGTAATAAGGACAAATTAAATAACCTATTTAGAGGCTAAAAATACACGGATAGCCAGAGGTTCCGGGTTCGAATCCCGGCATGGGTGAATTTTTTAGCATCTAAATAGGTTTTTAAACATATACTGCGAATGTGAGTGGAAGGGCTGGTAATGGACGTCCCAGGCGGACGTACATCGACCAAATAGGGGATGTATTAGCAAAGGGGAAGATAAAAAGCACCCGGAACCGGCGTGCGTGCATGCAACGACTTATTAACGTTGATGAAGCGAAGGTGATCTGTCAGGATCGTGGCAGGTGGCAGTCCCTGGTCTCTACCTACCCCTCTGGGATACTGGCATGAGATTATGTATGTATGTATGTATGTATGTATGTATGTATGTATGTATGTATGTATGTATGTATGTATGTATGTATGTATGTATGTATGTATGTATGTATGTATGTATGTATGTATGTATGTATGTATGTATGTATGTATGTATGTATGTATGTATGTAATATTCTTCATTGTGCACCAGTGCATAATATGTTACAAAACATGTAAAGATACAGGGTATCATATTGTGTATCTTTGAATGTACGCCACCGTCGCTCGTCCTCACTAACCCCCGGTTTCTGGTACACTGACAAGCCGATAATCGACTGTTAACTGCTGTCAGAGGGCTTAGTGCGAGTTTTTTAACTACTCGATCGCGTTAACGTAAACTCATATTTCTATGGCATCGAGGAAGCGCCACCTAGCGACAAGTATGGAGATT
Organism: Yponomeuta sedellus; assembly: GCA_934045075.1. Lineage (NCBI taxonomy): Eukaryota > Metazoa > Arthropoda > Insecta > Lepidoptera > Yponomeutidae > Yponomeuta > Yponomeuta sedellus. Next base: position 8,946,181 of record OW203744.1, on the reverse strand, counting down.
AAAATTGCTGAGTGCGAGTTGTAATGGTTTACGTTGAGAAGTGAACACGTTTATCAGCCAAAACACGAATAAACGCGAGTGCGAGTTGTACTGTGACAGCGTTTTGCCAGTTCGAACGGTGAACTTACTCATACTCACTACTCAATGCTCGATTAACGCGGTAGTAAAGTTATTCGATTGGATCTGTCAAACTCGCACTAAGCACTCAGCTAGCCGAAGTGCATACGAAAAATAATTTGACGGCTGTTGTTTGACAGCAGCTGAAACATTTGTCAGTAGATTAACAGATGGTGAGTGCACGAGGAACTGAGGGTAAGACTCCTCTGTATAAACAATGCCTAAGAACCTCAGTGTTCAGATCAATGACAAACGTACATTGTAGTATGTCCTGTGAAAACTGCCCAAACATTCCAAATATTAACTTCAAGTCAAGGGCGTGACTTTTAAATTCTCTCGTCTTTTAAATGCACTAACAAATCTAATTACGATATTTCTCTAGTGATTCATAAGAAGCGAACGGAAACGAGAAAGAAGTCACTTCCAAACGAAAGCCGCTGTGTTAGTGTTTTTCCAACTATCTCATTTAATCTAGTTGTTTTATGCTCGTAAATGTTTTCCAGAAGGTTCCGACACAGAGGATACAGTCAAGGGACCGGTTGGACCAAGGAAGCATAGAGGTGAGATATACTCCTTCTTAGTTATTGCTTATGGTGTTTTATATTATGGTGTTTGGCATGAGTCCTTTGCATGGTTATCTTACTGCTTGAATACCTTTGTCTCTTTGTAGCATTTACTTGGGTTATAGTCAGGGACCTCGCAAAAATAGATCTAGGGGCTAGTGACCCTTTTTAAACTGTGGTGAATAAGGTGGAAGGACCACACAGACTCTAATGATCAGAGATTTTTTTCGTACATTTACCTCGAAGTAGTTACAATTGCTGAAACGCAGTTAAATACCGTTTAAGATCGGTTTGGGCTGTATCTGGTTGGCGGTTATTGCCTAGGTCATTAGAATTATAGTCTCCATTCTCCACACCGAAGTAAAATATTTAGCGATCCTTGAAATAAGTCCTGTTTCAGACATACGTATGAAAATTTACTAGGTAGTGACGCTAGTGTCCACTTAAACCTGACTTTTGCGCAGTGGCAGCTTGTGTCCACATCACCCTGACTTTTTTCGCAGTGAAAGCTTGAGTCTACATAACCATGACTCTGTACGCAATGTCAGCTTCTGTCCACACTAGCTGACGTTGCGTACAGAGTCCACGACTGTGCGAATGGCAGCTTGTGTACACACAATCCTGACTCTGAGCTCAATGACAGCTTGGTCCACACAACCCTGACTCTGTACAGCTTGTGTCACACAACCCTGACTCTGAACTCAATGACAGTGTGTCCACACTAACCTTACTCAGAACTCAGTACGAAGTAATCGCTAGTGCGTACCCAGTCCTGACCCAGTACGCTTGTGCGCAGACTTCGAGGAGGACGAAGACAGCGACGAGCCGATGCCGCGGCCGCAGCCGCCGCGACACTACCTGCACGACAACAATGTTCAGGTGAGCCCTGACTGCTGCAAAATCCGGCCTGAAATAACATAACATTGTGACGGTGCAAACCTCTTCATACCATTTTTATTTCTTTTTTTTAATCGAAAAATGTGTGACGTAATTTAAATATTTGAAAATGATAGATAGAAAAAGAAATAAAAATGGTGTAAAGAGGTTTGCACCGCTACACTACCCGGGGACAACGGGTAAAATTTTTTTTTTAAATAGTTTTATTTAAAAAGATATATTTAAAAAAAATATTTTTATAAAAAATACTGTTTTTATATATATTTATTCAAAAAATATATTTGAAAAAATTTTTTTTTATAAAAAATTTTGTGTGACTCAACAACACATGTTTTGTGTCACAACATAACATTTTACATACTGGCACATACATTGCTTCTGGCCCACACTAGGATACCCTGTGTCGTGGGAACCAGAAACAACGACGTCACAAACATGTAAACATCCAAGACCTGGACTTTTTTTCCAGCCGGGATTCGGACCCGGGACCTCTTGCATGGTAAATAAAAGAAAAGTAATTATATTCTTTTTGTGGCACTAATCCGTGCTAAGGACAAGTACCGGTACTTGGCCATCAGCTCAGTTGGGAGAGCGCTGGCACGGTTAGCCAGAGGCCCCGGGTTCGAGTCCCGGCACGGGTGGAATTTTTTGTCTCTAAATAGGTTTTTAAAGTTGTCCTTAGTTTTTGGATTTTATTTGTTGGATTTTTGCTGATTTCTAGAAATAGCTTATGTCATTCGCGCTTACATGATAATCCGCTATTTGACACGTATCAAATTTGACGCGATAAATGAATATTTCTTATAGTATTTAACGTAAGAAACCGAAATATATTGATTTTGCTAAGTAAGTATGCAGGATGGCTGCAAAATTTGCAAAGTAAAAATTTTTTTTCCTCGTTCTATTGGTAACGGCGAAAACGCTATCCGCCATCTTGAAACCATCTAAAGTATGTAAACAAACATCTTTCAGCGAAAGCCAGTGGACATTGATTATTATAGGACTTACATCAAAGCGATCTTCACATAAATACACCCGAGTTTCAATTGATAAAAAGTCGGAGTCTCTTTTGGCAAGTTTGAGCCAAGTTTTTCGATTGTTATTTCACTGGGTACACGAATCCACAACATCCCGGGGGTCTTTATTGACGGGTTTTTTCATTTTCGAACAATGCAATAATGATCATTGGTATATTTTGGATGTAAATTCGATGAAATCATGGTTGCGTTGTTGTTATTTCACTATGCTCAGAGATCACTTACAGAAAATTGAATGTAAAACTTTGCTTACAATTTTTTGGACTTCAAACCATAGACAAAAATGGCTGACCGCCTTTTGGCTGTTTAGGAAAATAAAGTTTTAAAATATATTTTTATGCTGCTTTTAGGTCCTGAAAAAATATTCCTACTAAAATATTTTTGGTCTAATGGAAGAGTTATTTACCGTTTAAGACTTACTTGAAAAGAGAGTCAAATAGCGGATTTGAGTAACCTCGATAGAATGTAAATTCAGAAAGCAAAGTGACGAAAATATTTCTCTATTTCCAATCCTAGAAACGTTAAGATTTATGATAATTATGATTGATGATATTTCAGCGAAGATCTAAATTTATGTCTTTATGAAAAAATATCTTATCTGTGCAATGAATTCACAGGTTCTGCTACACCTATTACAATTTATGGAGAACTTTATGATTTTTGTATGAAGAATTTTATTTAAAATCTACTTTTTCTGTAACCTATAAACGTCCCACTGCAAGGCACAGGCTTTCTCTCAGAGAGTGAGAGTCTGGGCTTAATTACCACGCGTGCCCATCGAGGATTGGGAATTTCCAATGCAAAAATCTAAATTCAAAAATCTACTAAATCCCGCCTAAATGTAATTTTTGTCGAAATATCAATCTTACATAGACTAACCGTATCTATTTCTCCTTCGGCAAATTCTCCGATTCGAGGTTGCCTGGAAGAAAATGCTATTAGCAATAAGGCCGCCAATTGCATCTTGTCTTCTGTATCTGCTGTTTCTGTATCAATTCTCCGGTATACAGTAAAGAATATTATTATCTTAACTGATCTTACGTTTCTAGGATTTAAAATCGAGACATCCTTTCCTGTTTCCTTTTCTTGACTTTGATCGCATTTTAAAGAATACTTTTTAAATTTCAAATACTGTTTTGTTCCTATTTTTTGGCCCACGTTTTTAGTTAGCATTTGTGTTTTTGTTTTATTTCAGAGCATGGCACCTAGTGTTAAGATGCAATCTTGAGCTTTACCCGCACATTTATAGCTTGAAGGTTTGTTTTGTTTTTTTTTTTTTATTTCCTCCACCCCGCCAGCCCTGCACGTACGTAACCTGTGTTGAAAAGGCACAAACAAGAAACGTAATGTTTTTTAAACAATCATTAAAAATCACATTAGAATTACATTATTAATTTGCATAAAATTTTGTAAACATAAAAATACAAAAACTTCAACGTATCAAAATAAAATTTTGTTTACGAAAAGCTTCGCCAAACCTAAAAATGGAAAATAAAAAAAAAACAATCGGATCAGAAAACACAAAAAAAAACAAAATATTTTGTTAACAATTAATCTCAATCTGGTATCAATCTCTTACGTAGATAAGCTCGCTTTTGTAAATGATATTTTTACCATTTAAGCCATTTGATGGACGGTCTTACTTCTTGTATTTTGGCGATTTCTGTTAAACGGTTTGGTTAGAGCGGTGGTAGCTCACTGGGTAGAACAATGGACTCGCAAACAAGAGGCCCAGGTTCGATCCCCAGTGCGGGCATGTACCAATGACTTTGTTTAAATTCAATGGTACGTACATTTCTGTATTCGTAGTCGCAGTACCACACGCCAACTTTGAAGGAAAACATCGTGAGGAAACCCGTGGCTTGGTTGGCTCCGCACGTATTGACTAGTCTTTCTTGTGGGCTAGGCCGACTAAGCTGTCAGGATGGTACAGGTGCTAGGCAAGCTTACACCATCTAAAACCACTATAGCATCCGAGTGCGCCTTTCACCCATCTAGTGTGAGTGAAGATGCCACTGGACGCTGTATAAATCATCTCATTACTTAGGTGCAAAGGCCAATGTTTGTTTGCTTAAAGACTAAATTCGAGTGAATTGAAATAAGCGTAAGCTATTAAGTTGCATAAGTAACATAGATTTCTCCAACAAACTGCTGGAACAGGTTTTTTACCGACTCATATGTTTTGGACTTATGTGCTTTATTCTGCTGTGTGGTGTTGGCCTAGAGAATAGCACCAACCCAAATTCTTCCCGCGGGTGTCGTAAAAGGCGACTAAGGGACACAAACCGGGGGTGGGCAGCAGCGCCCCGTGCAGTATAATTCCACCAAACTGTGATCCTCAACCCGCATGCCCAGCGGGATTATGGGCATTACCCCCCAATGATGGCACAACCTTGCGCTACGGCGCTCATTAGAGGAGGGCTATGTCCAGCAGTGGACTAATATAGCCTGAAGAAGAAGAAGTGCTTTATTCCGCCGACTCTAGATATATTATACACTCACAAACTCACGCCTGTGTCCCGCGGGGTACAGTTGCAGTCCCTGGTCTCTGCCTTCCGCTCTGGGATGCAGGCGTGAGTTTATATACGTATAATGTGTGATATCAACCCTTGTTATGTCCCGTTGCTGGGGCACGGGTCTCTTCCTGCATCGCAAAAATGTTAGGCCATACTCCACCACGAGGGCTAAGTCCAGGTTGGTGGAGGATTGTAAAACAGCAGGCCTTACTGTCAGAATTTGTCGAGTCGCCCATAAGGCCTCTGACCACCATTACATGACAGCCGGCACCAACGGCTTAACGTACGTTGCGAAGCACGGAAGCGCTCGGAAACAATGCCACTAGCGGCAGTCACGGGATGGTCACCCATCCAGCACCTAACCGCGCCTCTAGTTGCTGAACCCAAGTGATTGAGTCCGATCACTGGCCACGAGCGCTACGTATGTATAATAATACTGTGTAATTTCCTCAGGACACCCCGCCCCCGCTACCCGCTCGCACCGGTCACTACTACCCGCGCACATAGTGTACGTAAACACCCCACACCACTACATGGACACTTGGTAATCGACACGGGCCACTATTCTCTGAGCCGACGGAAAAAACGTCGGCATAATAAGTATGGATATTTTAGAAGTGAACACTTTGGGGGAGCTTTAGAATAGACCCCTGTGACACAGTGATACTGTTTCAAAAGCGCTCTTCGGCTCGATGTAAATTTATGATTGGCGGTAATTTTCTCACTGACGGGAATATAAAATTGGAAAAAAATGTTTTTATTGTCTTAGATGAAATAAGTTCCGTATATTTGTGGATTACAGTGAATAACTGAGCTGAATTAATCGGACGAAGACATTGGGCCGGTTCCTAAATCGAGAATTCCATTAAGTAAATACTTAAGTAGCGTTCTGTCACGCTCTTTTGGAAGAAATTCTAAGAGACAGCACTACAGTTAATAATTTAGCGAAATTCTCAATTTAGGAACTGGCCAATTAATTTTCAATTTTAAGGTCCCGTCACTTGGGAACATTCTCTGTGCCCCATCTCTAGATGGGTTAAGATTTTGGGACTTTCAGAATACACCCCTATGTGACAGTGAAACATCCCAATATTGGATGCGTATATAAAAATAAAAGTCTTATAAATACTCGACTGAATTTTCAAAGCGAATAAAACACCGTATACCGGATATTTAGTTATATATTAAACGGGTCAAATCGCGATTATTTATTAGGTAAAACGTAGTGACCTTATTTCCCGACGTTTCGGCAGCGTTACAGTTGCCGTGGTCTCGGGTAGACTGTAGTGGCGAGTACAGTCAATTATTGTGGGTGATCACTATTAATTTTTCGCAGCTGGCCGACACACACAACTATGTATGAGTATCGCGAATCATTAAGAAATACTGTGGAATAGTTGCCAAATGAAGTCCTTAAGTAGATTTGTGATGTTGTGGTAGCAATACCCACTCACTAACTGTGAAGGAAATCATCGTAAGGAAACCTGAGCGTCTGAAGTGTTTACATACCGCAGCTCTGGAAAACATCCGTCTGAAACACTTCTTTGAGAGAAGACTTGTGCCCTACAGGCTACGTAAAAAGTTTTCTTTTGCGTGTTGAGTTCATATATGAAGTAAACTTCTTCTTCAGGCTATATTATGTAGTCCACTGCTGGACAACTTAAACATAAAGATAAATATTTAAAAAAGTTAAACATTTAGTTTAGTTGTGTTGTGTGGTGTCGGCCTAGAGAATAGCACCAACCCAAATTCTTCCCGCCGGGTGTCGTCAAAGGCGACTGAGCGATACAAACCGGGGGGTGGGCAGCAGCGCCCCCTGCAGTACAATACCAGCAAACTGAGATCCCCAACCCGCATGCCCAGCGTGGGGATTATGGGCATTACCCCCCAATGATGATGATGATGATAACGCGGTGGTAGCGGAACGGTGTAGAACGCCGGCTTCTCAATCTTGAAGTCGTGGGTTCAAACCCCGGCATGTACCAATGACATTGTTATCTAAGTTATGTACATTTGTGAAATTATAGTAGCAATACCACTCGCTGACGGTGAAGGAAAACATCGTAAGGAAACCCTAGTGTCTGAATTGTTAACGTACCTCAGCGCTTGCTACGTAGAATGGCCCAACTATGAGGCTAAGTGCGGAAATCTCAGGTCTAACTAACTACCCCCCAATGATGGCACAACCTGCGCTATGGCGCTCACTAGGGGAGGGCTATGTCCAGCAGTGGACTAATATAGCCTGAAGAAGAAGAAACATTTAGTGAATTAAAGTATTTAATAAGTTAAATATCCACCCACGTGGAGGACTGAAGTGGCTACTCCTAGCCACTTGTGTTCTTGACACACAGCACTAACTACGTCCGCGGACAGGTCCTATGATAAGACGCGTGTTTATCTTAGTAATAATCATGATCAATCCCGTTAACTGTTGCATTGCAAGTCCTAAAAAAAACTTAACGGCGTACTTTTGACAGAGTATCACTGTGAAAACTACCATTGTAACATTTAATAATTGTAACATTTAATGAATTCTTAGAAGATCGATAGATACAAGTATGTATTTAGCATTAATTAACATACCTATTGCAATATTCCCATCGGCATGATATTGAAGTTGGCGTTTCCCAAACTGCTAAAGGCAAATATTATGTAAAATATACATATAACATTAAGCTCCGAACCTCATTAGTGTTAAAGTAAATGGCGGTACAATACAATTATGAGACAAACTGAAAACCTAGTCACTAGTCCGCTCTGCACTAGACGAGCTATCCCGAGCGATTGATGGTATTTAAAAAGTGGACTATTATAGGGGTACTTGAATCGCGCGGTAAAAAGTGTTTAGTGCAAAGGCGGCCACTTTCTGAAAAGACATTATATAAGCTGTTTTCTACATAAGCATTTTCTATCTCAGTTGCATGTTGATTTATAAAATTACTTTAAAAAGTTGATTAGTGAAATTAATTGATTTGAAGTAATCTCGTATGAACTGTGTAGCAGTGTACAAGTCAAGGAAAGGTATCATTATAAATTAACGGGCTTATAAAAAACACAATTCCTTAAAACACTCCAAGAACGCTGACTAAAACAGTCTGCGGTGGTGATTTTACAAGGATTACCCTTTATTACAGATTAAATAAATGGAACATAAGGAGTGGTTTTAAAGTAATCCTATTTTTTATAAGTAAGGCCTTAAGTATCTTATTGTTATATTATATTCCAGGGCCTAGATTCTGCTAAGGCATTGTGGTACAATGACAATTGCGTGAACATGGCGATCTTATTTCGTAGCTGCTTCAAGTCTACTCGTGCACATACATCGAACCTTCTAGGCGTCAATGGTGTGAAAAACACTGGCGTGACCCGACCATGTATGTGTCATGGTACTATAATGCACTAACAGAATCGAGCAAGCGAGATACGTTTTGATGAATTGAGATTTGACTTGCAACTAAATAGAAGTTCACAAAAGTCCGGCTTTTAAATTAGATGTTTTTGACAAAATCTTAAATTTTTCTTAATGTCCGGCTTTGGAACCCAATAGTCCGGCTTTTTTGATGGGCTTTTGCCGGTATTTTGTTTTATAGAGATGGTAACACTAAATGCGGACGATTAGTGTTAACACATTAGCTACTTTTTTTTACTTAACTCTGGATACACTTGAATAAGGGTTGAGTTAATAATGATAGTGCTTACGAAACTTTTCTTTATGTACTTAATTTATTTTCAAACAGTGCAGAGTACTCAGTTGTTTCTGTTGTCTTCTAAATTAGTGATCCGTTTGAGTTTTCTAAGCTTAGTGTTCTCCATAGCGCCCGGTGAAAAACTTGAAAGAATTTCATGGGTCTTGATTACGCAACTTTCCACGTATATATCTGTGTACAAAAAAGAAATATTTATTAAACTTTGTCGTGCAATTATGTAACTTAATATTACTGTCACGTATCAGATATTCACTGAAATGTGGTATCCACTGTGTTGGATACATATTACGCCTCATATCAATACGGCAGAAGTAAGTAAACACTCCGCTTTCGCACACAGACGAATACGTTAAAAGTTACATGATCAAGCCGCTGTTTCTATGAAATCAAAATGATAATAGAAATATACATAACTAAGGTATCAAAATAAACATTACTGACTTCATTCCGGAATCACTTACTTGAATTTTTTCCTAAGAGTCCGACTAGGTTTCATTCTGATTCCGCCTCTCTTCAGTCACATTATTAAGTAACTGATTTTGGAATAAGGTCTATAATGTGTAGTGCATACGAAATTTTGGTTCGAAAAGTTGTAAGAATATAATTTCTCATGGACTGTCTCTTTTTAAATCTTTCGGAAAAATAAGGGTAAACTCTTCAACTTCTTGACGTTCATTCCTTTTCGTCTTCCATATGTCAATTCCCTTCCAGAATAATGTACAATGATGTCAATTTTTACTTCCCACAGTCGAAGATAGACGCATCTTAAGAATGTGCTTTGCTGCTTCTGAAATTCAAATATGGCTCGACCTATGATTATTTAACTACACATAGTGACTATTACTCTCCTTAACTCTACTTTGCTAACTTTCTCTTGTTATCTTTTGATTTTTGCTCACATTCTATTTGAAGACTGAATTGTAACGACTAAAGATATTAAAAACCACCTTGAAGCAGTGGGTTTTAAACCAAATTTGAAGCCAAAACTTGAAACTAGTTTATTTAATTTTTAGTTATAATTTTGAGAGTTGCTTTTCGCCCTAAATAAATGCATGGTTTTCTAGGTGTTAAGCTAAGTTTTGTTTAATTTTCTTTAAACATAAAGAGTAACGGTCAATTTGAACCATATCTGTGTTACCCAGCTGTTGTAAAATTATGTGATTATGTTGTAACAGCAAAAAAAAATGTAACCAATTTATTATTAGACACAATGTTACTTAAAAACCTGATGTAAGCTTAAACTTTTAAAGATTTGATGATAGAGCGACGCATATGACGTTTTATTAGATTTTAATTGGCTTAAAAACTTGTATATTTGAACTTGTAATATTTGTTACTTGCTTATATTTCTAGCGACGTAAGTGCAATATATTCGGATTAATTATCTTGCCTAGTTTTGTGATTATTCTCCTTCGTTTCGCGTGTTGAGCTAGGAAAATTGCAATTCGTGATTGTAATGGTTTGTGATAACTTTCTGCGGAAGGACCTACATTTTTTGTCACGTTGTATTCCAAAGCGACGATGAATTAGTAGTTATACACTTATGTATTTATATTTCTAGTGTTTAGTCAGCTGTGTACTTAAAAATCGATAAGTACTTAAGTAATAAAATATCAGTATCATAGGAATCGATTATCTATATCTTACGGCTAAAACACGGAGTGCAGCCCCGCCTAGTGGCAGTTTTAGTGGCATTTCGGCTGTTACTCGTTTGACCTTATTTAAATCTAGTTTAATCCAACTGGGATTGGTCCAATCTAGTTGTAGCCGGCATGATATCGGCTAGACTTAGTATCAGCCGCTACAGTGTGGTTGAAACTAGTTCTAGCCGGAGTAATACCGGCTAGAACTAGTTTTATCCGGCTTATACTAGATTTAACCAAGAGTGAAGCCACTTCTCCTAGTTCTAATTGGCTGAAACTAGGCGTAGCCCGAATACGGGTCTAGCCGTAACATATACATAAGTACCTATAACTAACCATGTTGAAACCCATAAATAATTAAATAATTATAAACAGTTGTTCATAGAGGTAAGCCTCGTTTTGTAAATTACACCAGAACTGTAAAAATGCTTCTGAAATGCAACCAAAAGTACATCATAATCTTTTATACCGTTTTAAACCATAATAATAGATTTTGTATTAGCTTAGTCAAATACATAGATGTATGTCTAAATTATCTCCAAAATTGTAAGTATAAGTTATATTTACTGTATTATCCAATACCACATACCTAGTAGGTATATAAAAATAAAAATGAGTCGACAATGCACAAATTTCTAAGCACTTAAATTGGTATCGTGGTTTTGATATAAATTTGGGTTTTCTATCCATGTTGTATACGTGTAGATCACATATACATTAATATATTATATCGTGTATAAATAAGAATATTGTATCTGTATTTCATCGAGTTTACTTTTTGTATTTGTGTATAAAGGTAACGGTATTGATTGAACGAAAGGTGGTCTTGCTTTGTACTCTTTGTATTTTATTAATTTATTTATCAATGTCCGCACTAGTGGACAATAAAATATGGCGGGTCTGTAACTCGGTAGGTACGTTCACACCGCAAAGAGATGCGCGCGCCTTTATGTGCCACGCCCCTGTTTCTGGGCGAGTATCCTATTTCGCTAGGCGAGTATCCTATTTAGCTAGGCGAGAATACCAACTAGAGGGTGTCTAAGACTAACGGTCTGTATAGTCTGTTAGCTTTTTGAATATACCTCGAGCTCCAGAGTAGGCTTCGGTTTTCGCCGAAAGCACCCGAGTGTAATACTACTTCCTGCTCGGTATAAAACTTTTCGTCACGAAACTTTTTTTTCCGATATTTCTATTACGCGAATATATTCGATTCTATCCGATAGTAGACGAGGTATATTCTAAAAGCTAACAGACTATAATTGTCTGTGGTTACGTCAGTCCCTTGAGCACAGACTTATTTAAACTGCCTCTGAGAAGTGTTTTATGAAATCGTCTGTGTATGAATGAAACTGAAAATGTTTACTCGACGCGTCGCACATCCGAGCCGATAACTATACAAATAGAATAAATCAATCCTTTTTATGGCACTCTTAGGATTCTGCCAATGTCATGTTTATGGAGATGTCACTTTTTCCATCAGATATAGTGCGCCTTCAGTAGCTTTCAGTGACAGACAGAGACATGGAGACAAGGAAACTACTGTCAGCAAAGCAGAAGCAAACCGAGCCCAAACTCGAACGAATTAATGCGACTGCAGTGCCCATATCATTGACAGCAGTCACGCTTCTTTTAAACAAAGTATATTGATGTTTTGTTTAAGTTGTTTAATAAATTACTTGCTTAATTTTTATGTGTGCCAGAAAATCTTAAACCTAAAGGTGGCAGCGAAAATAGTACAGGTGTCATAAATATCTTTGTTATTCCATTTTTATGTACAATGAAGTGTTCTCTATCTAGATAGATAACTAAACTAAACTAGGTCTCCTTGTGGATACAAGGAGACCTAGTTTGATTTCCGTGTCATAATAATAAAAATACACCTTATACTTGTCTGAAGTATGTGAGAAGTTCGTATAAATAATAGAATTTCTTTATTCTAACATATTTTAAACTTTCGCGACTTGAACACAGAATATTTTCGAGGCTTAATCGCGTAGTAATTTATTGCTATTTTACCTCGACGTTTCGACGACGTTACAGTCATCGTGGTCACGTGAAGGGATGGCTGGCACCCGTTTCTTTATTCTGTTAGTACATTATTTTACATGAAAAGTACGTTGTCGGATCACGTGACGTGCTTTTTTTTCTTTTCATATCAATAACGTCTAGACGGTTTTATTTATTAACAAAAAAAAACTGCTACTTCCTAAAGTGTACTTTTTACACACGGTGGAGCGGGCGCGCATCACGTCGAGTAATCGTTTGTGTGTAAACATAACTATAGCTGTGTCTCCTCATTTTTTTCATAAAACAACAAACAAAACAACCCTTTTTAAGTTCACAAATTGTTTTTATTTTACATCCGATGTCGACGAAAGTGTTAAAAAAAAGCGGTTGGAAAATGTTTTCTGAAAGGTGCGCCTTAAGGCCAAGTAGATAAGGGGGCGCAGCGCGTCTCTGTGCGCGTCTGAACAGTTGTATTCCTTTTTACAGTTACAGGTGTTTCAAAAAGGTCCGGTAACAGTACATAAGGTGACTATTCTACTCATTTTGTACTGAAGATACAAAATAAGTAGGATAACGAATTACCAACTTTAATTATGAGAGCAACTCTGAAATAACGAAAAGATTTTCAGAGCCGCTAATTTTTTATACTGCAGAGTTGATCTTTACACGACATGATTCTAAAAAAAATATGGGTATCCTCCTAAACTTTCGCCGGACATTTTTGAAACACCCTGTATTCATAGGCCGGGCTATTCATTAGCGAATCTAGTGTGTTTAAAATGTAACCCGGTTCTGAAGTGCGCTCTGCTATTAGAGTGTACTAGCGAAGTTAAGTATTGCCAGTCTTAATTAAAAAAAACACGATGCCATAAAACACAAGGTCAATATAAAAGTGTTATTCCACTATCAGGTAGCGGCATCTCGCTCTACGCGGCTCTAAGCGCTAGCCGATAGTCGTATAAAACTTATCGTGACGTTGTTCTCCTCTAGCTGAACATTTTACAAGAAAAATAACCACAAATAAACGGCATCAGCCTGGGTAGTACGACAACACTAGTTGCGCATTTTAAGGCGTCAAAAGTCGCGACGAAGTCACTTAGCATCGCTGAATTAATGATACAGTAGGCGACTACTGTATCATTAATTCAGCAATGCTAGCGCCTTCAATGGCAGTGCGTACTCCAACTGTCAAGGCCTATCAATTAATTATCGGCAAAAAAATCGTTATTATTCCTATTGATTGGCGGTCAGCTGACACGGTTGTGAATTCAACGAACGTTTGAAAATAGAAGAGTCTATCCCCAAAATATATTTACCTTGTAATGAATGTAAAAATACTTTTTTACAACTCTCGCATTGCGTGCCTAACTCGTGGTCACACCAGTGTGAGAATCAGGAATTTCTTGTTTGTCACACCGCCAATAATACAACACTTTCTCGTCACTAGTGTTGTATCTACTAGCGTTGTTTTATGGATATATAAATTAAAATTTGTTACTACAAAATGATGCTTCCACAAGCTTATTATTACCTACCTACATGTCGTGTTTTTGTATTTTACGTAAGCATTGAGTTTTTATCTTACACTATAACTTTGTAGATAAAGGAATTTTATGCATGTAATTTAAACATGCATAAAACAAGACTAGTAGATAAGGACAAGTGACGATAAAAGGTGTTTTATTATGGGCGGTGTGACAAACAGAGAATTGAATTTCTGATTCTCACACTGGTGTAAGAACCTGGTGTGACCATGACTCCGGCACGTCGCATTGTGCTCGGAACCTTTTCACAACAACTTGTCACTTCGTTCGAGTGAAATCGGGAACAGATTAGACCGGTATGTGTGACAGGGTTCTAGGATCTCACATCGTGCCCGGAACCTTTTCACAGCATCTTCTCACTACATTCAAGTGAAATTGTGAAAGTATATGTCGACCGGTATGTGTGACAAGGTTCTAGGAACTGTGTTTGTATAGGCAAAGGGAGACTGTCTTTCATGGATGCTTGTACGTACTTACATTTTGATATTGTGAGACTATATCATTGCAATTATAAACATTCCATGGCTTGTAAGAATTTTGTTTTTTTTTATCCGCCTACCTCTTATGTAGTTGTGATGTAGGTAAAGGGTACCTAAAGTTATTATCATAAATACCCCGGTTTGTCGTACATAATAATTATAATATTAGCCTTTATTATTTTTTTTTAGATTACTATCAATACAATATACTTACATCCCTATCCAGGACTTGCTTGGCCTCTAATTAACAGCTGTCAGTCGGCCAACGCACTTTGGCAAAACAAAAAGACTTAGAAAGAAGAAAGAAAGAAAGACAAACAGTATTGTATTAATTACACTATTTTTATTTTTAATGCACTAACCCGTGCTAAGGAACAGATTTAAAAACCTATTTAGAGGCTAAAAATTTCACCCATGCGGTTGAGGTTGCGGGTTCGAATCCCGGCATGGGTGAAATTTTTAGCCTCTAAATAGGTTTTTAAAGTATTGTATTAGCTACTAATAGCTGTGCCCTGCGGGTTTACCCACGGCTTATCGATTTTCCTATGGGAATAAGATATATCCAGGGTGTCAGCTAACTCCATACCAAATTTTATTAAAATCGCTCCAGCCGTTTAGACGTGAAGACGTAACTAACATACACACTCACAACTATCGCCTTTAGATAATCGCGATTAAAGCCCTTGAATATAGAACTATGTCAACAGTTCATTAACATGTTATTGTAGTTTCATGATGACAACTTTATTGAAAAAGGGCGCATAAATGCATTTAAATGCACACTCAAGACTAAGTTATAAAAAAATTTAAATCCTTTGAAAATACGATTCCTCTAAAGCACTCCTTGGAGTAAGTAGGTTTTTACATATTTTCCTTGAAAAATCTCCACTACAGACTGTTTTAATCGGCGTTTATCGACTGTTATAAGGAAATAACACCCCTACTACAGTCCGTTAGCTTTTAGAATATACCTCGGGCTCTAGAGTAGGTACCTAGGCTTCGGTTTTCGCCGAAATCAAACGAGTGTAATACTTACTTCCTGCTCTGTGTAAAACTTTTTTTCACTATTTTGAAAAGTTATATTCCGTTATTTCTATTACACGAATATATCCGATAGTAGCCGAGGTATATTCTAAAAGTTAAAGGACTGTATTTCAAGCAATATTTTTTGTAATAAATACTGCAAGAGGGACTTAAGCCTGTCAGTGATGCGCCAGTGATGTTTCTAGGTTTTCTGTTATTTTTTCCGCTATAAAAGTTTCTTTAGAGGGTCCCGTACCTCAAAAGGAAAAACGGAACCTTTATACTTAGGATCACTTTGTCAGGTCACTGGGACTTCGACCACTCTGTATTTGGAAGTTAAATAATAGACGCAGAGTTATCTAACACATTAATTTATTTGTAAATATGACTGAACACATTTTAAACATCTAATTTCCAATGAATAACTTTATAGTTTTATAAATATTTTCTATGTATTTACATCAAACGTTCTTATAGGTAAAGGTACACTTGCATTATAAAACAAACTTGGGTATGGGTATTAAGGCTGTTACTTCAAGTAGCCGTCTCACACGCACATTTTGAATTTTTTGGTGATGGTTCACAAAATGGTATAATTTTATTTTTATGTGGTCTGACTCTCTGTTAATTAAGGACTTTGAAAAGACTTAATTTGGAATTGTTTGTCCATTTTTTGTCCAAAATCAGATCTAGATTTTGAAATGGACACCTAGTTTGACCTGCAACGTTCACTAAGCCACAGTTTTTGCGCTACTTTGATTAAAACCTTTTCATTTCATTTCTATCTCTTCTAATTCCTCAGCAAAGAGCGTGGCAGAATGTTACTTAAGGATTTACTTAGTAAAATTCTCAATTTAGAAACTGGCCCTATGTCGACCAAAGTGTCAGACCGCATATTTCGAATACTATTTGCTAAACATAATTTTGAAATATTGGGATGTGCGAGCGAGACGCATGCCACTCGTATCTACAGCCTTAAGCAAAAATATAAGTTTATAAATTTATTTGAGTTACGCTGTTAATATGAGGAAACGGAATAAATCATCTTTAACGACATTAAAAACTTCACAAAAATTGCATCTTAATTTTTTTTAATATTTTTTCCTTTTCCACCTGAGTAATGGTAAGGTGGCTGTGTAATTTATCATATTAAAAGTTGGGGAAAGGATTGTCCAAGCCTGACGTGTTCAAAAAAGGGTTAAATATACCTAGTAAAAGGTAAATTTTTAAAAGATGCTATTTTTATGAAGTCATTTAGTAAGTAGGTACTTTCTATTATTTTTATTACGGTTCAAGCCTAATTCAACCAAAAATATATCTTCGACGTTGCAGCATCCGAGTGGCCACTAGACCTATTTAATTCTGTAAGTAAAAATCCACTAAACGCAGTATACGTCATCATCTAGCACAGATGTTATATTTTAAGACGAAAAAAGGAAATTGTCTCTACTTTAGAGCTTATTATTACTAAGTTCGAGAATTCTAACATTTTTCTACACAATGAGGTGAAGATCCCACTTATTCTATAAGTACATTCGCCGAAGCGCATTTTCATTGCATATCAGCTCTTTGGATCATACTTTTAAGTACATTTTCATTTGCATTAAACTTCAGCTATCATAAAATAGTAACAGTTACTCGTAGATTTTTACTCGCCCGGAGCGTTTTATATAAAACTAGGTATACATTTAGACATATAGGTACGTTATTTATGCATTAAGGTCTATAATGGAAAAGACAATTCGATGATAATCCTCGGGGCGCTGATCGTAATCATGGTGTTGTACTTGTTAATCACCACCAACGTTTCTGTGATTTGTATACTTGGAAAACTCCTGGCTCTGTTTACCCCATGGGATAGGCGCATGCTGAGACGCAGGCGACGCAGCACAGCGCAGCGCAGGGCAGCGCAGATTTTGTAAAGCATGGAGTCATTGAGCTACGTACGCTGCAGCGCAGGGACGTGCGACGCAGACATGACGTGTCTACCCTGCTCTGCGTCTCGTTTTCGTGCCGGCACAGATTTCTCCGCGACGCGTGCACTTAGTTACAATTTGTTGCAATGACAGAACATTTAATTGAATTAGTTCGCTCTGAACCTTGTTTGTATGATGCAAACGATCCAGACTATTCAAAAAAGACATTGTAAGAGTTATGGGTGAGAATTGTCAAGGAATGGAACGAATAGTTGCGTCGCAGCATGCGGTGGGGGCCTATGTCTGCTTCAACTGCCCTGCCCTATACTGAACTGTGCTGCGCTGTGCTGCATCGCCTGCGTCTCAGCATGCGCCCAGCCTTATCGTGATATTTATCTCGCAATATTTTGGATCGAATCTACATACTATACACTACGTTACATACTCCGAAGCCAGAAACGTCAGTGGCTATAAAATTAAGCTTGAGTTGCTTTGATATTAGCGATAGTATTAAAAAGACGAGTTAAGAGAAAAAAATGGATGAATTGGTTTCGAGACCGAGATGAGTAGGTATACAAATTTAAATTTATTAAATCAGATTCGGGAATACGTTAATAATTTTCATAATCATCCATTTCTTGAAATGTATGATTATGAAAATTATTTTCTCGTAGGTAGGTATCCTATGAATACTGACACCATAAATATCGAGTAGGGACTAGACACTCGAGTTTTATCGACGATACTTGATATAAATCGTAGGATTTCCGAATTTTTAGAAATCCAGTGATCCGCATCAGGATCCGTGTTCCGCTATACTACACACTCGATAAATATCGTGATCCTGGACTACGATCCAAATATCGTAATAAATATAGAGCGTGTAGCATGCGTCATACAGGCGTCAGTTTTGTATGTATGTTCTATACGTGGAATCTTAATTTTTAATTGATTTTTTTAACCGTGCTTGAGAGTTATCTACTCATCTGTAGGTAAAGGATTACGATTCCACCTCCGGCAATTTTTTTATATTTGGTCCAGGAAGAGTATGTACAAGTCGACCTCTGTGGCGCAGCGGCAGTGCATCTACCTACCAAGCATGAGGTCCCGGGTTCGAACCCCGACTGTGGACAAAACAAAAAACCCAGATCTTGGATGATTATATGTTTGTGATGTCGCTGTTTCTGGGTTTCTCTGTTGACACAGGGTATCCTAGTAAGCTATCCTAGTAGGCCAGAAGCAATGTACGAGTAAATATTAAAAATGTTAATTACGATTATAAGTTGGGTGAAATAAAAATTATTATTTTTCCGCTTTTAATGTAAGGTTGAAATATTGTTCCCGACTTGGGTGATACCAGCCCGGGTAGCACGATGACACGATTCTCACGTTTTGTGGCGCTAATGTACTGGAAAGTCGCGCTTTTTGACATTTATAACGCGTGACTAGCGTCGCCGTACAGGAAGGAAAGGTGTTCGTTATTCCAATGGAAGCGCTCGTGGCCTAGTCGAACCGAGTTATTGGAATCAATCACTTGAATTAACCAACAACAGGCGTGGTCAGTTGCAGGATGGGTGACCGTCCCGTGACTACCGCTAGTGGCTTTTTTCCGAGCGCTTCCGTGCTTCGCAAGGTACGTTAAGCAGTCGGTGCCGGTTGTCATGTAATGACAGTCGTTAAGCCATGTCAGAGGCCTTATGGGCGGCTTGATAACTTCTGACAGTAAGGCCCGCCACTGTCTTACAATCCTCCGCCAACCCGGACTTGGTCCCCGTGGTGGAGTATGGCTTAACCTTTCTACGATGCAGGAAGAGACCCGTGCCCCAGCAGTGGGGACATACATGGTTTGATATCGATTCCAGTGGTAGCCCGCGCAAATTAAATACACTTCTCTCACGAAAAAATCGCCTCTCGCGACGCTCTGTGGTAATTTGCATGTGTTATACCATTGAATGCGATTTACCAGACCAGAAACAACCATAACATAAAATTTACAGGCACATACATTGCTTCTGGCCCCACACTAGGATACCCTGTGTCGTGAGAACCAGAAACAGCGACATCACATACGTAGAAACATCAAGACCTGGGTTTTTTTTGTCCCCAGCCGGGGTTCGAACCCGTGACCTCTGACATAGTAGGCAGTTGCGCTACCGCTGCGCCACATAGGTCGTCACTATAACAGAACTAAAACCTATGAGTCTATTGAACTACAGCAGGGCCTCGATAATTCGTACCCCAGCTAGTCCGAACGCCTCTATAATCCGAACGACCCCCTCACCCCTGCGCAACCGCCGTCTCCCACAGACAGTTTCTGTCTCGCAGTGCCACGCGCAGTGCGTTTTAGGTAGTACACGTATCGCTTGTTCGTCCGCCGCGCACTGTTTCGCCAATAAATATATATATGTACATACATTATAATGAAAAAAAATGTTTTATTTCGAAAACTGCCTACATACTATAATCCGAACGCTTCGTACATCCGAACAGGGTATAAATTTTCGGTGTTCGGATTATCGAGGCCCTGCTGTACTATGCATTTTAGACTTATTCTGCCCCTGTCTTCCCCTCCGTTTAACTAAAGTAAAATGTCTACATTTGGACACTGAACCTTAAGTCCCTTTGAATAAGCGTCTATTTACAAAATTATTGTGAATGTCACAGATTCCTTTGCGAGTTTTGGTCCTAGCTTGGACGATTATTATTTCCGTAAGTAAATGGCTCTAAAACTAATGGATACATGTTTTGGTACAGGTCGTAATATGTAAATTCTTTGATATCATATTAGATAATCTAAATGCTGGGTGTTACTTTTAAAAACGCGCTTCTTTAAACGCCAGTCTAAATAGTCTGTGGTAACGTCATTCCCTTCGCCACAGACTATTTCAACTAAATTGGGGGTAGGTTTAAGTAGACGTGTTTTTGTAAATACAACATGACTCTAATAAGGCTGGTGTTACGTCTGGCATTCCGTGTCGCAAGTACTTGCTAACATTTTTAATTCTTGTTAACAATTAGTGCAATAACAATAATTGCTGTGTGGTGTTGGCCTAGAGAATAGCACCAACCCAAATTCTTCTCGCGGGTGTCGTAAAAGGCGACTAAGGGACATAAACCGGGGGATGGGCAGCAGTGCTCCATGCAGTACAATTCCACCAAACTGCGATCCCCAACCCGCATACCCAGCGTAGGGATTATGGGCATTACTCCCCAATGATGGCACAACCTTGCGCTATGGCGCTCGTTGGGGGAGGGCTGTGTCCAGCAGTGGACTAATATAGCCTGAAGATATAAGATAACAATTAGTATACTTTTAACAACTGTGGGCTGAAGCTTTGCTTGATCGTAAAATTAGGGATATTTAAGAAATACTTTTGCTAACTGTTAGCGATGCAATGTTATATACTTTTATAATATATTTTATTTGTATTCAAGTTTCTTTCTAATAAAATAGTAGTGGCGAGAAGCGCCGCGCCCGCACTCAGCCTCAGCCTCAGCCCAACCTCAGCCACCTAGAATGGGTGACCTGCCAGCGGTCCGGATGTCTCACCATCAAAGACCTTTTAAATTTTGTGGTGTGGATCTGTTTGGACCGATGGAGGTGACGGTTTGCCGACGAAAAGAAAAAAGATATGGCGTGTTGTTTACTTGCTTGACTGTACGAGCAATACACATTGAGATAGTGACAAAATTGACATCAGACGCTTTGATTATGGCATTGCGTCGCATGGCTGCTAGGCGTGGTTGGCCTCAACACTTGTTCTCAGACAATGGAACGAACCTACGAGGAGCTAACACGGAACTGAAACGCTCAATAGAACAGCTTGATGAAGACATCCTTAAATGCGAATCCGTTTACTACGGCACTAAATGGACCTTCATCCCACCTACCAGCCCACACTGGGGCGGGGCATGGGAAAGGATGATTCGCAGTGTAAAACAGAACCTATATGTCGTGCTTCGAGAACGGGCTCCACGTGATGAGGTACTGAGTACCCTGATGGCTGAAGTAGAGGCTATGGTCAACAGTCGCCCACTGACACACGTGACAGTAGAACCTGGAAACGATGAATCACTTACACCAAATCATTTCCTGATGGGGACTTCTAGTAACCTTCCGATTCTCGGAGCCTTTGACGATTCTGACCTTGACTTGCGCAAGCAATGGAGGTGCTCTCAACGCCTGGCCGACCTGTTCTGGAGGCGTTGGGTACGAGAGGTGCTACCTGACATGAGACCGAGAAGGAAGTGGCAAGAAGAACAGAGATCCCTACAAGTAGGAGACTTAGTACTGATCGTCGACCCAAACTCCCCACGGAATGTATGGCCACGAGGCATAATAGAAAAAGTGATGCCAGGCAAAGACGGTCGCGTCAGAGTCATAGAAGTCAGGACAAAAGGCCGTCTGATGCAACGATCTGCAACGCGCATCGCTAGGATACCCACTGGGGATGAGTGCTGAGGCACTGGGGTGGGGCGTGTTAGCGATGCAATGTTATATACTTTTATAATATATTTTATTTGTATTCAAGTTTCTTTCTAATAAAATAGTAGTGGCGAGAAGCGCCGCGCCCGCACACGTCACAGGGGTACGGGGAAGGGGGGAAGCGTATCGCCGCCATCGGCAGTTGTAAAAAGGTCCAACTCGAGCCCATACGTGCGCGCGCGGCACTTTGTCGCTACCACCTTAAGAATTTTTCGTGTGTATCACTTCACGCCAATAACACTAACCTTTTTACGTTTTTCTTTGAGAAAAGTTGGTACTTACCTACCAAAATTGATAATTTTAAAAGCAACTTTTCTCTATCAAGAACTAAGCAAAAATTTAAGTATTTAAAATATCCGTAACTTTATGATATTTATTACACAACGTCAGACCAAATTTATCATAGTAAGTATACTTTATCATAGTAAGTATACTATCTTCGAATTATAAAAAAAATGTCAGAATGGGCGAAGGGCAAGATAAAAAATACCCGAAACCGGTGCGCGTCCATGCGACGACTAATGAATGCTGGGGAAGCGAAAGAGACGAAATGCCTGTCGTAACATTAGCCTTACATACTTACGACATATTTACAGGCCTATTTATAAGTTTAGATACTTATAGATATGTTTAATTGCTTAATCTAAAAGTTGGTAATACTGGGATAGACGTACATAAACTTCGTCAGAATAATTTATTTGAGTATCATACAAAAGTGTCTGGCAGGAGCATCGTCTTATATTTTTAAAGGCAGATAACTTATTAGGTATAGATAAACCACATAATTATACGAACTTTTCACTACGGCCTCCTAAATCTACTTCTAGTTACACATCGTTTTAAAAACATGGTAAGTTTGTAATCTCAGAAAACATTGAAAGAACGATGTTGGATAGGTATGCAAACACACGGTCATCTATCTTTGTATTACATCTCAGTCACTAGGATTTCCTCACGTTTTCCATCACGGTGGGCGAGTAGTATTGCCACTATTAACAAGATGTTCTTGACTTAGGAAACAAAATGCATGTCGGGATTGGAACCCGAGGGGCGAGTCTCTGAAATGCATAGTTGTTCAATAGAGTTTGTTTATTCCGGCAATGGTAGTTTTATTCACACTATCGGTAGACTACTAACCCATCGATCGCATTGCAATGGTATAACCCGTGCTACTTAACTCGGCGCCTCGCGCGATTCGATCTTCTTCGCGTGAGTTGCCTATTTAATTTGCGCGGGCTATAAAGGAATGGCATTGCACTGCTATTGCTTCGTAGACTAGCAAAATTGTGGCAAATAACAACCATTGTCGTGCTTAGTTCATTCTATTGAAAAACCATGTCAGTATTAGACCCTAGGGCCCGGAACAATACACGTGCGAGTCAATCGGTCTAGATATTCACTGCACCAACATCGCGTCGTTCTTTGTTACATTTATTAAGTAGGTATTTATACTTACTGACAACTATACACCTATTTATACTTTGTTACAACTTTACACACAATAGGTCTTATTTATAAAGACGATTCCACTAAAACACTCTTAAGACGGAGTTAAAGCTGGCTTATATCAAATCTACTTTGACCTACTAAGGTAGGTATTCTATTCAAAATCACCCAAAAACTGTGACATGTAATGGACAAAAATATGATTTATGTGAGGAGTATCTGTTGTAAGCCTGCTTAAAGTCCGTCTTAAGAGTCCTTTAGTGGAATCGGCTGACTTTTTAAAAATAAGACCGTGTGTAACTATTATCTTATAATATTAGCTCTCTACACGTTTAAAATCATGATCATATTCGTTGCCCTATCCTTGCTAGACGTGACGTCTTCAAGTTACTATCATACATTTAATCATGGAGTCACTTTATTACGCACTTTAATATCCACCTACATTCCGTGTAAAGTGTACACAAGGATCATGGTTTGAAGGCGGTTGGTCGGGTGCGATGCGAATCCACTCAGTTTTCAGGTAGTAACAGCCTCTCACCTTTTAAGGAAATTGAGTTACACGATTTCCCTTCCGTTCTGAACAAAAAGGGAGCTCACATCTACAAAATAGATTTACCTGAAGAATTCCGTGACAGATGTGACCTTTTTGTACGAATTTCGAACGTATTCTTCAGGCAATAAGAGCGTCGTAACGTATTGGTTGGTGTCGGCATTACCGTACATCGAATCTCCCAGGGCAAATCTTTAGACTAGGTGAATATAATTTGTCTACATGCGAGAGTAAGAACTAAATATATAATATATTTCATAATACCTAACTCCCGTAGTCGAAGACTCACAAGTCTCAAAATCGTAAGAGCCCATTCCATCGTTGAACTAGTGATTTTCCACAACTACAAAATAAATAGTACTTACACAAGAACTCACACTCACATTCATGTTTACCTAATACGCTGAGTTTGATATGAATCGTTCTACAATAGTTACATGACTCAACATTTCTTACATACGTCACTTCCATATCTAAGAAAGGTGAAACAAAAACTCAACTCACCCAAGATATTTTGTTACTTTGGCGCCTTAAATGTAACCAAGTAGGTAGATATTCTTCAAATGATATGGTAAGTTTAGTATACATACACTAAAGATTTCTGAATAAAGTATGAAGCGTCTCTCTTCTTCACCAATCTAGATATACCTACTGCGATCGCCACGACTGCTTCAATTTATCAACAATTTACGTACAGGTCACATCCTAACGCTTACAACGCACGTGGATTGGACAATAACACCTTTCGTATGAAAGGCTGTCGCAACTGTGACCAGGTGGTCCTTGGGAGATTGTTAGACCACGTTGGGACTCCAGGGGCTTAGACGTACAGCCAGTGCCTCCAAGTGAAGCGGCTGACAGGCGCTCCGCCTCTTATTGCCTCGTGCTCCGACTCTGGTGATATGCAGCAGGCTAACCTCTGGAAGAAACGAACATCCAATGGATATATTCACTGCTGCCTGAGAATGAGTCCGAATCTAATGCCACCGATTCAATTAAAAAACGTAAAGAATTTACATTCTGTTTGCTGAATGTGAAAGGACAATGTAACATGAAAGTGAAAGCCGCTGCCTTCGGGCCGTAGTTTGGTGGAGAAAAAGGCAACGGAAAAAAAAGCTCCACTCTGACCATCTTTTCTCAATTCATCTTAAATCTAATGCATCAGTTACCACTTATACGTATGATAAGATTCCACGATTGCCATTAATAACTTTAAATGCCAAATCATAAGTTAATTGTTTTACATAAGTCGGGAAAACATAATAAGTGCTGCGGCCAGACACATGAACAGCACTCGTTCACGAGCATAACGCAGAGGTCAGCCATCACCAGTCTCAACCATTTTGGAGGAAGATAGATGACCCGGATAGATGATTCTTTGCGTTTTCAAAACTGCCGCAATGCCTTTCTTTTCTTAAGAGCACAATTCTTTGTATATCTGGATATGCCGAGGTACTCGTAAAGTTTGGGCAGCTATTGAAAAAGAGAGAAGTGCAACAAGATATCGCGATAGACATGATAGGAATGACGCCCTAGCTTGACTCAACCAAAGACGATCAATGTGCGGAAAATTGCATCCTTCCTGAGGCATTAAAAAGTTACATATTTAGATTACTGCCGGTTAAAGACCAACCGATAAGCAGACAATATTCGAACGAACAAAATGCACAATTAATTTGGGCAAAAACAAACAAACTTAATTGAACAATTTAGTACGAATTAGTCCTAATAAAAAAACTATGCTCACGGATATTTACTCGTTCAACTTTACATTTTACAATTTTCCGACGTTAGGAACGTGACTTCATAATTTTCTTTTGTACCTAATTTTTGCCGAGGGGTAGTAAACTAACAGTTATGCTTACAAAAAGACGCCTATCACCTCAGTCTTCCGGGACCACGGTGCTTGCAAAAGTGCCGACCCAAAACGCCGGAAAATTGTAAAATATAAAATTAAACGAGTAGATATCCGTGTAAATACAGTTTGTATTATGTCTAGTGCTCGTGTTAACCTTACAAAATAGGACTTTATCCGCCGCCGATTGGCGAGTGAATTCATTCATGTGATTTGGTCAGTACGCAGCATTAGATAAATTTCGGTAAAAGCAAACGGTAAGAGATAAACTGCCGGCAGATGCTGGATGCGGCAAGCTGAAGACAGGGCGCTATGGCGCTCATTAAGGGAGGGCTATTCCAGCAGTGGACTACATAATATAGCCTGAAGAAGAAGACGAAAAGCAAACGTTAAGTGAAGCGACTTACCTGCCTGCAAGTGCCAGGCGTGCTGGCCAGTTTGTAGATGGCCACGATGGGTATCATCAGTATGGAGGAGCAGGCGAGGCCCCAGCCTAGGATCACGGCCCAAGGCGGGTACATGTAGTGTTGATACTGAAGAGGCTGCTGGTAGAGCAGCCCAAAGACCACCACGCCCTGGAGGAAGTGAGATGAGAGAATAACAAGCGTTTGGGGAATAAAGTTCAGAACTGATATTCGATGGGATAGTAATGGAAAATACGCACAAGAAATTTTTTGATTAGCTATTGGATTATTAAAAAATGGACAAAAAAAACTCCAAACTTAGTCTTTTCAAAGTCCTTAATTAACAAAGTTTACATAATCAAAAACATAGAACTCATGCATTGTACTGGCTTTAATTGCAGAAATCATTGTCATCTAAATAATGCTTAAGTAATATTATAGTAGCTTTTTTGGCACAAAGTGAACTTTAAACATTTTTCAACCGCGCTTCAAACTTGATATATCTTCAGGGAGTCAGAAAGCGTCAAATAACGAATAGCTATAGCTTTATGCTGTTTTCCAAATACGACAGTCAAAATGGATGACCTCTTTCAGGAGGACTCTGTACTTACTATAATGAAAATTGGGCTGATAAACTTCCAGCATATCCTCCAGTAAATGCCAGGTCTAAATCCTAGCATCTTTTCCACGTCGTCAGAGAATTTCTCCAATCCTGAAACAACGGTGTTTGTGGTTATCCACCAAGTTTATTATTAATTATACTTTAATGCACACAAAACATTTAACAGGACATTACATAAGAAACATAAATTTAAGTCGAGATAATTAAAAGGTCAACATCAGGCTTCTTTAACTATTGTTCCGTCCATTCTAAACTATTCAACTATTGTTGTTCTTGATTCAGACTTACCATAGAACCATGAGACAGCAACTGCCTCGAACAAGGCAGAACAAAGCAGCGATATCCCAGCAGCGTAAGTATCCAGAAGGTGGAACATATAGATGCCGCCCTGTAATGTACACTCCATATAAATATTTTTTTATCATGTTACTAGCTGACCCAGCGAACTTCGTACCGCCTAACAGTCGATTCTTAAATTATTATTTTTTATTTTCCTCTCCGTAAGAACCATCCTCGTGCTTCAAGGAATATTCTAAAAAAAGAATTAGCAAAATCGGCTCAGCAGCTCTCGAGATTTGCGCTTACCAACACATTCGGGGATTCATTTTTATATTATAGAAGATAATTGAAAATACGTGGTAAGAAAGTAAGCCGATTTTGAAATTTCAACCCGCTGAATATTGCTGAATCAATTATCTTTAGTTTCAGCACTACTTTTGAATAACCAACTCTGTTAAATCCTTACTTCCTATTCTATCCGGAATTCGAACTCGAATTCTAAGAATACGTTCAAATACTCCTGAATGCGGCTGAATGCGAAAAATGCGACTTTCGAAGAATATGTTGAAGTCATGATTTCAGAAGACAAAAGGACCATCGCTCATTTCCTACCGGGGTAATGTTAATGCAAGCGACGCAGAAAGAGACGCAGACGACCAGTAGAGTAAAGTGCTCCCGGCGCAGGTGAGTGGCACCACTAGCTCTGGCTTGGTCCAGGAGGCCTGTTATCACGCACTCGAGGCCGCCCATCTGTTGGTACAAAGTATCAGTCTATCATTACACATAGAAGAAGAAGTATATTTACGAACATACCGTAACGGACTAATAACAATGAAATTAAATACGAACACAAGTAAAAACAATAGAAACAATTATACGTAAAATATAAAAATAAAAACAACAATTATAAACATTTAAACAACAGTAATATAATAACAGATATTGGTTTTCAGTATTGAGTCCCTAAAGTGGACACGACTCAGCATGTGTTGCGGGAGTGTTACCTACCCACAACTCTGGTATTCTGTCATAGAACAAAGTAGGTACTCGGGGCTGTGATGGAAATTACTTCAGCCAGATGTCGCTGCCTGTACGTAATACTGAGAATAGTGTAAAGAGGTTCGAAATTTCACTGATGCCGATGAGTCGCCCATTGGCTCAGTTGGAAAGAGCGCTGGCACGGATAGCCAGAGGTCGCGGATTCGAATCCCGGCAGGGGTGGAACTGATAGCCTCTAAATAGGTTTGTAAAATTGATCTTAGCACGGGTTAATGAATTAAAAGTAAAAATAGTATAAACATGTTTACATTTCGGAGGGGTACGCGGTGATTAAAGTTTGCCACTCAATCGGCTCACATATTTTCATTATCATGAATCGCAGCTGAATCTGTGTATCCCACGCCACTATTGACGACCACAGTAGCGCAGCGGTAGTGCAACTGCCTACCATGCAAGAGGTCCCGGGTTCGAACCCCGACTAGGGAGAAAAAATACCCAGGTCTTGGATGTTCACATGTTTCTGGTGTCGCTGTTTCTGGTTCCCAAGACACAGGGTACCTTAGTGTGGGGCCAGAAGCAATGTATGTCCTTGTATGTAAATGTTATGTTATTAAACTGAGTTGAATACTTACTCCAGAATCCAGGCCGAGCATGATGAGCATGAAAAAGAACAGCATCGCCCAAAGACTGGCCCCGGGAAGCGTGGCTACTGCTTCCGGATACACTTGGAACACCAATCCTGGACCTGAGGCAGAGTGTTTACGTATACATTGAGATGTAGCGAATACCGATGTGTCCTCCTTCTTCTTCAGGCTATACTAGTCCACTGCTGGACATAGCCCTCCCCTAATGAGCGCCATAGCGCCCTGCCTTCAGCTTGCCGCATCCAGCATCTGCCTGCAGTTTTTCGCAGATCGTCATCCCACCTGATCGGAGGGCGTCCTACTCTACGTTTGTCGAGTCGCGGTCTCCACTCAACAACACGTTTACTAAAACGTGTCCTCCTATTCACTGCATTCTATCTCTTATGTTCTGGCTTGTTTGTTTCTGTTTCCTATGACTTGAAAACTGTCTATTGGCACTATTTGGAACAGTATTTGGCGATAAATATTTATGTTCTTTTAGTTCCCCTTTACCTTGAGACAGAATCTAGAGCAGTGACTCCTAAAGTGAGCCATAAATGGACACACGGGTCGACTGGAACAAAGTGTGGGAACTTCTGCTGTAGGGTCTATCTTCAATTAGCATTTCAAATGATAAGGCTTTGATAGACTCCTTGTTTTATGTAGTAATTTTTGGGTTGACTTGATCTCAGACTAGGTAGTTTTTCCAAGATCCCCAGATGTGTGAAGTAAGGATACTAACCTTCAGTGGCGACAGAAGATATAGGCACGCCCTGCTTGTGAGACATAAATCCCAGATATGTAAAGATCACGAATCCGGAGAAGAACGACGTGAAACAGTTCACCAGAGTTGTTATCAGACAGTCCCTGGAATAGAAAAGAGACTATCAGTATTTCCACCTTAGAGACCTCAGGTATAAAGTGAGGTGAAAATACTAGTAAATATATTCGAACCGAACCGAGTGGGTGGAATCAATCACTTGGTTAACCAACAACAGGCGCGGTCAGGTACAGAATGGGTGAGCGTCCCGTGACTACCGCTAGTGGCACTCTCCCGAGCGCTTCCGTGCTTCACAAGGCACGTTAAGCCGTTGGTGCCGGCTGTCATTTAATGGCAGTCGTTAAGCCATGTCAGAGGCCTTATGGGCGGCTTGATAACTTCTGACAGTAAGGCCCGCCACTGTCTTACACTTACAATCCTCCACCAACCCGGACTTGGCCACCCTGGTGGAGTATGGCCTAACCTTCCTGCGATGCAGGAAGAGACCCGTGCCCCAGCAGTGGGGACATACAAGGGTTGATATCGATATTCGAATCAGCTTTTTAAAACAATGGTAGACCTTTTGCAAGCCAGTAGCGTCATGCGACTCCCTGATTTTGTTTTCACAATTTCGCACTAAATTGATGTTTGAGATAGATAATAACATTTACATCTTCATCATCATCATCATCAGAGCTTATTACTTTGCTGATTATCAGCCAGTTTTTTGAAATCTGTAAGTACTCATGGTTTTAATATTTTTCTGGTTGTGCAATAAAGTGTTCTCTATCCACTCTATCTAACTACTTTTTTTTTTAAAGTAAGACAGGTTGACTTGATCCATGAAAGAGTTTCAAAAGAATATATTAGAAACCAGCTTCGAAAACAGAATGATTTTTCTTTATTTGAAACCAGGTTTCCTAAAAAGAAAAATAATTCTCTTTTCGAAACTGGTTTCCAAACTTTGGTTTCGAAAATGGCCGAAGGGGACAATTGACTCCAGTTACGCCTGTTGTTAAGCAAGGACGGGGTCTAAAACGTTACGTACTTACCTGTTGAATGCCGATTGACACTAGTTTTAAAGACACCAAGGCTATTGTCTCTGGAACGACAGACGACGGTAACGTGTTCGACAACTTTGCCGTTCTTACTATAAAAGAATTCGCGAATCGCACACTAATTGAATTTTTTATGCTTTTTATTGTCCTACATTTTAATGAAAATCGGTCTTTCTTCCAATACTACCTACATTCGAATACCCTCTCACCTGTAGCAATTATTGTGGAAGGTGTTATAACTGGCGTAAGACAAGTGAACGCCAAATCCAGCACCAACCGAATAGAAGATTTGGACTGCTGCATCCACCCATACCTAAAAAAGGAAAATAACTGTTTTCGCCAGAGAATATACATTTATTCATATAAATCTATTCTTGACATTAGCATTTTCTCCAACTAGAACGGAAAAGGTGAAGTTTTTTGATTGCCTTCCCTACTGTTTATTGGACTATTTATGTATTCGTTATTCAGATGCCGTAAGGGTCCGTTCAGTCAGTCCATGATATAATATCGTTAAATTGAGAATTCTAGAAAATTTATAAGTACCTAACTACCTCAAAATCTGTAATAGGCAAGACCACAGCATCAAATAATCAAAGATTTACGATACTAGGGAAAATAACATATTCAAAAAATTTAAATGCTGTTTTAGTTTTATAAAAAAAATGCGATTGCCAATATTTACAATAAATTAAAGATAACAGTACTGCTTACAGCCATTTTGACTGAAACACCAGCAACACCGCGTGACGTAACGCTTAGGTAAACATTTGTTTACTTTATTTGGCTGCGCGTAGACAATTTTGACGTTTAATGTTTGTTTACCTAGGCGTGACATCAGATTCGACGCCATGACACGGCGAGCTGTTTCCACAGATTAAAAATAATTTAAGAAAAATTGCTTTAAACTTTCGTTAAACTTTAGTTTATTACTGAAATATAGTTTACTTTGTAAATAGTAAATGTGTCCCCACACATGAAAGAGGATTTAAAAATCTTTCGTCATTGGCTTTGTTTTTTAAGCAGCAATGACTGTGACCCACTGCTGGGCAAAGGCCTCCCCTTTATATTTGCACTCCTCCTTGTCTTGGGCCAACCCTCCCCCCCCAAGTAAATATTGGTCACATCGTCACACCATCTCCGCCTCCTCCCTATCATTAAATAAATAAAAAAAAATAAACCTCCCATGTCCTCCTCCCTTTCGAGTAGTTAGGTTAAAAATAAACTCATTCTACCCTTCAACCTCGAGTAGGTTAAAAAAACCCTTAGATACCTGTGTGTCCTTCAACCGGGTCAGCTCAGGCTGCAAGTAATACGCGATGCCCCTGGTTGCTCCTGGCAACAGAAGACCTCTGGCCAGGAGAATGGACAGCACCACATACGGCATGGTTGCAGTCAGCCACACCACTTTACCTGTGAAGAGTTTGGGAAGTATTAGGGTGATTGCGGTAAAAGTTTGGACACTGAATTGTTCGAGATCAAGTAAGATCTCCGCGAAAGTTATTATTATCTCTGTAAGAGATTTCTTCCAGCAAACCTTGGAGAGTCTGAGCAGCAGTGAAAAACGGGTATACCTGTGTACTTGAACAAAATAAACTATCACGGACTGCAAAAACCCTTAACAATAACCTAAACAGAAAAAGTGCACTAAATGGACTAAATACCTGTAAATATAAAATATGTACTAAATTCATATATAGCTCAAAGTTATGATAGAGATAAATAGTTACTTTGTAGATAACTTTTCAGAACTGTGTGTGCGTATAACAATACGCACTCACAGGCGCATAACAAGCGATAAATAGTTTGTAAGCATTTTAATTTTAACGTAACGGAATATAATAGAAACAAGGAAAGCTTAAATAGATTTGGGCTAGTCGGTGCAAAGAGAAGCTGGAAAGTTGTATTGGAGCTGCACCGAGTATGAAGCAGCACTGTTTCCGTCAATAAAGTTTAAAAAAACCGAAATGAAAAAAATCACGGTTTTATTTATTACACTATTTTATTTTTAATGCACTAACCCGTGCTAAGGAACAAATTTAAAAACCTATTTAGAGGCTAAAAATTTCACCCAAAGTAATACAGAGAATATTGTAAAGAGGTTTGAAATTTCACTGATGCCGTGAGTCGCCCATTGGCTCAATTGGTAGAGCGCTGGTACGGATAGCCAGAGGTTGCGGGTTCGAATCCCGGCATGGGTGAAATTTTTAGCCTCTAAATAGGTTTTTTTTTTAGGTTTTATTTATGTTATTAATTTTCCGTCGTTGTTGCAATAGAGATGACAGAATTTAATTACATGGTTGGTGATTTAAACTTTATAAACGGTTGTGGCCAATCAACCAGGAATTGCCCCCCGTGGTGGAGTATGGCCTAACCTACCTGCGATGTAGGAAGAGACCAGTGCCCCAGCAGTGGGGACACTCAAAGGGGACACACACACTTACTTATCGTCGAACATAAGTCAAATTTCACTAAATTTCGATTCTATTCCAAATCGCACTAATATTATAAAAGTGAAACTTTGTGAGTGTGTATGTTTGTTACACGTCTAAACGCCTTCACGAGTTCACTTTAACTAAAAGTTCTTCGCGTCTAAACGCCTGGAACGATTTTAATAAAATTTGTTGTGGAGTTAGGTGACACCCTGGATTAACACATAGGCTATGTTTTACTGCGGGAAAATATATTTTACTGTTAATACACTATTTATTTAATCCCTGATAAACCGTAAGTAACACCGCGGGGCACAGCTAGTGAGGCATAAAAATAGCAGTTACCATTATTTTGTTAATATAACATGTCTGTTCGTATCACTGTTTCATTACAGTTTTCTGTTAATTCAATGATGTAATAAAGGTACTAAAATGTTATAAACTAATTCAATATTGAGTAGGTTTTTGAGTTAGTTTTTTTCACTTCCTCAAAAAGATGACATGTACGTAATACAGAGAATATTGTAGAGGTTCAGAATTCTCTGATGCCGGTGAGTCGCCCATTAGCTCAGTTGGAGGGAGCGCTTTAGCTCAGTTGGAGGAAGCGCTGGCAGGGATAGCCGGAGGTCGCGGGCTCGAATCCCGGCGTGGGTGGAATTTTTAGCCTTTAAATAGGTTTTTTTTTTAAAAGGACATGTTTACGTTTGGTTTTGGACTTATGGGCTTGAGTCTGCCGACCCTAGAACATTTGGCCGTGATAACACCCGACGGCTTACCTGAACTCTTGACTCCCTTGAAGAGAGACAAGTACAGGGTCACGTAGACTAGACCGAGGCAGAGAGCCAGCTGCCACTTCGGGAACCCGAGGTCGTTCAGACCCTCGGAGTTTTGCATTTCCAGGACGGCGCGACTGAAACGAGTTTAACAATCAAGATTGTGGCGAGCCCATGTCAAGTCTGCGCGCGCACTACAAACTCCAACATTCCTGCATCGCACAATCAAAGTGTTTCAATGACATACCATAAATATAACGTTCGACTAACATTAGTTGGACCGGCCGTCCCCAGGCATACGATCTGCCTGGCGGGAAATTTCCCTTTATAATGGAATCCCGTTAATTTTATTAAGCATTGTTTTCAGAAGATTGATAGGCCTACAAATATTTCGTGTCGATCAATCAATGATTAGACTAGACTATAAGGGCTATAGTATAAGGGCTACTATAACATAAAGGATTATTTAGATGACAATGATGTCTGAAATTAAAGCCAGTAGAATGCATGAGTTCTATATTTTGTAATAATTATGTAAAATCTGTAAATTAAGGACTTTGAAAAGACTAAGTTTTTAGTCTTTTTGTGCTTTTTTTTAAAAAATGATCTAGATTTTTGACGATTCCAAAATTTATTTTTGCTCTAAATTCTTCTTTAGTTAATTTTTAATGTTTTTAATTTGTGTTCCTTACTTTTAAGTAATTTTGTAGTGTTGCTATATTTAATGTTAAATGCTGTATACATTCCATTGGGTGCACAGCAGACTTGTCATGTTAAACTTTAATTTCGTATTCTATTTGTGTAGCCCTTAGTAAGACCTAAGATTTCCGCACATAGCCTCATGATTGGGCCATTGTACGTCGGTAGCCCTGCTTATGTATCTAAATAAATAAGATGAACTATGTAATAAGAAGCGCTCGTGGCCTAGTCAAACTGAGTGATTGGAATCAATCACTTGAGTTAAGCAACAACAGGCGCGGTCAGGTGCAGGATGGGTGACCGTCCCGTGACTACCGCTAGTGGCATTTTTCCGAGCGCTTCCTTGCTTCCCAAGGCACGTCGGCTGTAATGTAATGGCAGCCGTTAAGCCATGTCAGAGACCTTATGGGCGGGTTGATAACTTCTGACAGTAAGGCCCGCCACTGCCTTACAATCCTCGACCAACCCGGACTTGGCCCCCGTGGTGGAGTATGGCCTAACCTTCCTGCAATGCAGGAAGAGACCCGTGCCCCAACAGTGGGGACATACAAGGGTTGATATCGATGTAATCACTTACTGAAAGAATTCGCTGGCGGGCGTGAAGTGTGACAGCGGGCCTTGATAGCGCAGGTCAGTCGAGCGGTTGGTCCCGTTTTGTCCAGAGGAGTCCCAGCATTGGTCCGTGTTCCACGCGTTGCCACAATGCAGCCACGGTAACTCTGAACGCGCCGACGAGATGAGAAAGTACAGAGACCAGCCTGGGGTGACATACAAAAACTTTTAGCACCCTTTCAGATGTATCTCTATGTTCAATGCAAGGTCAAGCATTTTATTTTCTCAATTTCGATTTGCGGCCAAATTGGCAGTACCTAAATTGGTTGTGACCAAGAAAGGTTGCATTTCTAGGTTATATTCAATTGTGATGTCAGTTTCAGAGATTCGTTGGATAAAATTGGAAATGAGTTTTATTTTCATTTGAAGTCAGGTGACTTACGAATAAACTATTTGAGAGTTAAAGAGATGAAAATATTGGCCTTAGTTGGGGTTTTTCTTGCCACATTGCAACGATATACCTAATACCAACAAGAAAAAAATTTTGCACAAGTTTACCCAAAAGTCTTGTAAACCATATCAGCTTATATCAATATTTACTGTCGAGTTTAACGTAACTATATATGGTGTCCGTGTGTTAAAATTGATGTGTGGTCGACTGTACTACAAAATTTAGGAATCTGCTCCTATTTTGGAGACGATCTATCACCTACATTATGTGTGTACTAGAGCGTTAATCAACTCCAACTATAAATGTGAATTTGTCACCTTTTTATTAACAGACTTCAAAAAAGGAGGAGGGTATCAATTCGACGCGTGTACTACTTTTTTTTTACTATGTTTTTATGAGTAGCTTATCAAAACCCGTGTCACAACAAAACAAGTATCTATAGCAATGTATAACGATACTTAATTTAAAGGTCGCACACGAGATTTGGCTTAAAACTTTCATTTGGAAATGATCCAAGAGCGTAACTCTCAGTGTATCAGTTTAACGTATCCCAGCCCTCAGCGCTCCTATCTCTTGCTGCATAAGTGCTAAAATCGCACAAAACCGTGCACTTGTTTGTGTCGGTAAACGTATACTGGTTGACATGAGCGGGCTCGTATAACTGACTCTATAGTTTTATAGTGCTGTGGAGTACTCTTACCGATAATGACGTTGTAGTAAAATGACACGTAAAATGCAACCATCACGGCGCAGAATCCGACGCCTGCGGACAAGATTTATTGTGTTATTTGGTGGTTCCAATAACATTATGAAGCTATATTATTTAAGAAATTTTTCATAGACGGTGTTCATTTGCTACGCCTTCCCGAAACCCACGGTTTATTAATTAAATCATCTGAACCAATTAAATTGCCGATCAATACATGAAAACTAAAATAGAATAAATAAATTTCCAAAATTTCTATTATTTCCTACAAAGAATTCATTCAGCCTTTAATAATTTCGTTTTGTTTATGTTTATTGATCAAAGCTTAATGAAATTTGATTGGCATAAACTACCGTTTATTTAAATTTTAGTATAAAAGTAAATAAAATATGATATAGTACCATAATTTTGGGTGGTATTGCTACTCAAATTTCACAAATCTACATAACATATAAAACAAAGTCAGTGGTAGCCAATGTTATTCAACTTGTACGATTTGTAAGCTTACAAAACACTCCCAACAGCAGTAAATATCTCACATAGTGGAAGGACTACCACTAGTGATGCATGACAGCAAACTCACCCTTGAAGAGCGGGCATATCTTCCAGAGCGTGATGGGTCCCTGCCGGTTGTACTGGCCTAGGATGAGCTCCATGTAGAACAGCGGCACCGCGCCGAATATCAGCATCAGCGTGTACGGAATTAGGAATGCGCCTGACAAATAATAAGGCCATATTATATAAGTACACAACAATTGCGATATCAAGCCCACTGCTGGGGCACGGGTCTCTTCCTGCATCGCAGGAAGGTTAGGCCATACTTCACCACGGGGCCCGACTCCGGGTTGGTGGAGGATTGTAAGACAGCGGCGGGCCTTACTGTCAGAAGATATCAAACCGCCCACAAGGCCTCTGACATGCGATTACATGACAGCCGGCACCAACGGCTTAGCGTGCCTTGCAAAGCACGGAAACGCTCGGACAAAATGCCACTAGCGGCAGTCACGGGACGGTCACCCATCCTGCACCTGACCACGCCTGTTGTTGCTTAACTCAAGTGATTGATTCCAATCACTCAGTTCGACTAGGCCACGCAATTTTTTCCAGACAACCTGACTGAGCGAAAGCTACATAATCATCGTAGTAACTTGTAGCAATATGTCGCTATGATTCGTCGTAGCAGCGTAGCACACATCGACGCTACGACTCGGCGTAGCAGACGGAGTAATATTTCGATGGAACTCATAATTCTAATACTTTTTTTTAGCTGTTCCATTAAAGTATTATATACGACGCGGCGTAGCGTCCCCAGTAACAATTGACCTCCCCTCTTCTAAGTAAAGCAAATGGTTAAGCCAGCTGACAACTTGACAAGAAAAACCTGAGGTTTTATTCTTCTTGTAATGACAACGATCAGTTATGTTTTGAATGTTGATACTCGCGATTTCTTCATACAGACTGTGTGCTAGTATATCAGGCTACTGCTAATGTGTCATTAAGTGACTAAAAGATTAAAAGGTATGTCGACCAATCTTTTTCTTTTGTATTTACTGCGTGAATTAGCGAGCGTCCACACGTGTTTTCGTTTTTATTATATGTTACTACTGGCGAGAATCTGTTAGGTAAGCCTTTAGAGATTAAGTCACATTGTTATATTAAAAGTTTAAGCTGATGATTCTCCAAACTAAATAAATAAATCATCGTTCGTTATCAACCCTTGTATGTCCCCACTGCTGGGGCACGGGTCTCTTCCTGCATCGCAGGAAGGTTAGGCCATACTCCACCACGGGGGCCAAGTCCACGTTGGTGGAGGATTGTAAGACAGTGGCGGGCCTTACTGCCAGAAGTTATCAAGCCGCCCATAAGGCCTCTGACATGGCTTAACGACTGCCATTATATGACAGCCGGGACCAACGGCTTAACGTACCTTGCGAATCACGGAAGTGCTCGAAATAATGCCACTAGCGGTAGTCACGGGTCGCTCACCCATCCTGTACCAGACCGCGCCTGTTGTTGCTTAACTAAGTGATTGATTCCAATCACTCGGTTCGCCTAGGCCACGAGCGCTTCCGAATAAATAAATAAAAATTACATGCAAAACAAGAAAGGAAGAAGTAAATATTTAAGCTAAAATTCGCGCTTCCTATTGCAAAAAATGTAATAGGAAGCGCGCTCATCTGTGTCCCAAGATTTGACATACCGCCCCCGTTCCTGTAGCAAAGGTAGGGGAACCGCCACACATTGGCAAGGTCCACTGCAAACCCGATAATGGAGAGAAGGAAGTCCGCGCCCGTGCCCCATGTCTCGCGGCCGTCGTCGCCCGTCTCTGTAAAAAAGGTTTGAATCAGACAAAGTGGTTATTAATAAAATAACAATAAAGAGTGCGCGCGTGCAACGACTAATGCACGTTGATGAAGCAAAGATGATCTGTCAGGATCGTGGCAAGTGGCAGTCCCCGGTCTCTGCCCACCCCTCTGGGATGCAGGAGTGAGATTATGTTATCTTATGTATCTTCTGCCATATTAGCCAATACGGGCTGGACATATCCCGCGAATAACCGATAACCGTAGGAGTAAACGTGTTCTTGAGTGGAGACCGTGACTCGGCAAGGACGCTCTCCAACTAGGTGGGATGACGCTCTGCGAAAAACTTCAGGCAGATGCTGGATGCGGGAAGCTGAAGACAGGGCGCTATGGCGCCCATTAGGGGAGGGCTATATCCAGCAGTGGACTAATATAGCCTGAAGCTGAGAGGAGATGATGTATCTACGTACAATGGCCTAACTATGAGGCTAAATGCGGAAACAACAGGATTATAGGATAAATTTACTAACTATGTATCTGTCAATTAAACTCCTCCTCGCTACACGCATCGTCTCAAAGCAAAAAGGAAAAAACAATTTTATCAAAGGACCTTTGCCCAGCAGTGGGACACAAACGAGGCTACGTAAAAAAAAATCAAAGGACCAGTACAAGACAAGCATTATTTTTGTCTGCCCAAGTCAGTTTGCAACTTTCCGGCCATTGAACTTAATAAGTATTTCAAGTTGAAGGTAGCTGTGGTTGGAGATAAACGAGATGAAATTATTCTCTCTTGGAAAAAATGTCCCGTTCGAGAAATGTACTGAGAAGAACCGACGAAGTCCGCGCTCAAGGAGCTGGGCGCTCTTACAATTCCACGAACTTTGGTTTGCGTCAAAGAAAACTTGGAGTGGAAGTCTGTAGGTGTCATCCAGTGACGTCAAGACTATGCAGAAATACTTAGTGAACTCCGATCTTTGACTAGAATTTAGTATTACAATACAGCAAAAGACTTTCGACTCCGTCAAAAGAGAACTGCAATATTGCTCGCCATAGTGCAAAATTTATGTACCTATACTACAATGAATTGAAAAATTATATTTATCATTTATATATTTATAAACCATCCATATATCTGTGGCGTACACATGTCAACTCTGCGCGCGCACTACAAACTCCAACATTCCTGCATCGCGCTGAGTGTTTCACATGATATACAAAAAATATAACGTCCGACTAACAATAGTCGGACCGGCCGTCCCCAGGCATACAATCTGCCTGGCGGGAAATTTCCCTTTATAGTGGAAGAGCACGATCACGCGCTCTTCCCTATAATATCTATTAGTCACGGGTAGGGTTGTAATTGTTTGGTATGACTTTAAGCCTATGGGGCCACGTTCTGCATTGATGTTTAGACATATCAACCTTTACATGCGTGTATTTGCCCTGTAACTTAAGTGTATGACGGTTCTACTATCAAATTGTTTACCACTGTATCGATGAAGACGCCCATGTGAATCGCTTTTTCCTCGCATTTGCGTTGTTACAAAAGAATCAGGCAAGAATGATCTAACTAGGTGATCACGTGTCCTGGTCTCAAACTAGGATACTCTGTGAAATATAATCAGGCTTGGACTAAACAAACATGGAAAAACCACCAGACTGAGGTGATCAAAGTACGGCGACACCCAGTGAGAATTGAACACACTACCTTTTTAGGTAATCTTACGCGTCTCCGCATATTTTTATCAAAAGCAAATGTTTGTATAAAGTTGATTTATTTTCTTGTTGAATGTTCGAAACTACTTAGATACTTTTAATGGGAAACCGACGTTTAGTCTCTAAGCCACAAACTCACCTGTCTTGAGACTGTTACTTCTAATACGTTTTGACGCATCGCTGTAGTAGCCCTCCTCCTCTATTTGAACTTTTGGCTCTTCTGGGGACAAGATACAGAAGATACAAGACTCTCTAAGGTTTATATTCTCTTTTTTTTAATTTTTAGCCTCTAAAACCTATTTAGAGGCTAAAAATTCCACCCATGCTGGGACTCGCGACCGTTTCGTTCGTTTCTGTAAGTAATACAGAGAATATTGTAAAGCGGTGCGAAATTTCATTGATGCCGGTGAGTCGCCCATTAGCTCAGTTGGAAAGAGCGCTGACACAGATAACTGGAGCTCTCGGGTTCGTGTCCCAGCATGGGTGGAATTTTTAGCCTCTAAATAGGTCTCTAAGGTTTGTTGGAAGAAATCTCTTTCAGAGATAAGGACATGTTATATCTAAATGTTATTTCTTATGTAAAGTCCTGTAAATGTTTCGTGTGCAATAAAGTATGATTAATTAAATACAGGTTGAAAAAATATCTTCGTAGTCTAAACGACGAACTTAAATACAATAATTGTTATGATTAGTAAGTAAAGGTATTATTGATAACGATAAGATAACTTCCACACACCACACTCACTTGCCCTGGTCCCAAACTAGAATATCTGTACTATGGTGACCAGGCGAGGACGTCACAAACATGAAAATACACCCAGACTGAGGCCACTTGTACAAATGTACGGCGGCCCCCAGTGGGAATCGAACCCTCGCCCTCTGTCATGGCACCCAAGCGCCTTTACGGCTAGACCAACGAGTCAGTCAATTGGAATATAAATGTGAAGGATGTATAAATAAATTGATTTGATTGCTTGACTCGCGATATTAAATTAAATATTAATTATTATAAATTAAAACTATTAAATATTATTAAAAAAAAATGTCAAGTACAGACAAAAATTACTAAATTTTTTAATTACCTACTAGTAAGTTTAGTACCAAATTGTTTTATTACACAGAAAATCAATACTTTTTTTTTTATAGTTATATAAATAATTTACCTATAAACTGTCTTAGCTCTAGCTCTTTAATGCTACTAGGAATTTTGTTAAATAAACGGGGCCACACAGAAAACACTCTTTCTCGGAGAACTGTGCTGAGTTTTTGTAAACAATGTCTGTGTTGCCTTCGTATGTCTCTAGAACGAACTGTAAAGGCTCTAACAAAATAGGTACTGTATTGTTCATGTATATTTACATGTACATAGAGTGCTACTTACTTTTGTAACATGACAGAGTCACTACGGATCCTTTCGTCGATTTGTGTTCTGAAACAAAAAAAAGACATCATGAAAACCAGAAATCAATTTATTTCAACGTTAGGACCAAGTAAATCCACCTGAAAAAGTAATCCTGCGAATAACCTCAGAAGACTTCTCCAGAAAAGCCCACAACTCAGCTAAGCTTAGCTTCTTAACTAATAGCGACCGCTTAAGGAGCTCACAAACCAAAGCGATCCCGGTTTTGATGGGGTTTGACAGCACACAGCCCTCTGTGGCACGTTTTTTACTTTTAATTAATTTCAATACCGTCATTTACTGCTGTAGTATTTTGCATCATTTATTTATTAGGAGAATCTTAAATCAGTTTAAACTTATTATAAATCGCAATAAACCTTTTATAGCACTACCCCCTTCCATTATCCACATAACCTGGTTAGCTGGAAGAAAATACTTATTAGTATTAAGCTCGCCTTTGTACAAACCCCTTTTTTGTGCAATAAAGCATTTTTGAATTTAATTGAATTGAATTATATAACAATGTAACTTAATCTGCAGTAATAGTTCTATGGCCGTATTCAAAATTTTCAAGTGCTCGTGGCCTAGTGACACTGAGTGATTGGAATCAATTACTTGGGTTAAGAATCAGCAGACGCGGTCAGGGATGGGTGACCATCCCGTGACTACCGCTAGAGGCATTTTTTCCTAGCGCTTCGGTGCTTAGCAAGGCACTTTAAGCCGTTGGTGCCTGCTGTCATGTAATGGCAGTCGACAAGCCATGTCAGATGGGCGGCTTGATAACATCTGATACTAAGGCCCGCCACTGTCTTACAGTTCTCCACCAACCTGGACTTGGCCCCCGTGGTGAGTATGACCTAACCTTCTTGCGATGCAGAAACAGACCCCTGCCCCAGCAGTGGGGATATAGAGAGAGTTGATATCACTATCACATTCAAAATAATGCGTTCAGTCAGACCGCGGCAGCCAGTATTTGTTTAGCGGTCAATCAACAAATTGCACCCAAACAAATACCACTGTATTGACCGCACCGCATTTACCGCCACCTCTTCGGTTTGCGAGTTCCTTTAGTCAATATTAAGATAGTCAGCTCCCCCATCACAGTAACTGAACTTGTCTTCTAATCCGCCAATATAGTAGAATGCCGTCCATTCTCGCCGCCTTAATAGAGCGGTCCCAGGCATGTCCCGCGCCGTATAATAGGATACCGATGCGGAAAAATGCCGTTTCGCTTCGAACAATCCGCAATATTCCACCGGAGGTGAGAGCGGTATTTGAAAAAGGATCGGCATTCGACCGCGGGATGACGTGGCTCATGAACAGCCAACACTTAATTTAGTGCTTATTGGAGAGATATATTTTTTTCATTTCTTATACTCGGAAAGTACTGTAGTTTTGATCTGATTGTTGGGTGGAAAATGCTGCTTCCCTCTATAGAGAGGGAAAAGCTCATTCAAATTATTTCCCACCTAAGGGCCGGAATGAACTTTAAAAATAGAACCACTTTCAGCTGTGAAGAGTTTTATGTAAAAAAACTAATTTAAACAAATGCTGCGGCCATGTGACTTTCTAAACAGCCAGTGTGAACTTAGCGCAAATTTCTTTGAGCGGAATAAGCCGCAGCAATTACGCGGTGAGTTCCTTATTTAAAATTTTAAAGTCGACATAAATTAGCGGGATACTAATCTATTAAATGTATCCGTGACGGAATTCAAATGCTAAGATTTGAATATTAAAATGAGTTTTTATTTTCCTCATATTTGTAATGAAAAGTAGAAAAGTGTTTAACAAGGGTAAAACAATCAATTCGTACTATAAATACCTCGGGAATTGATTCTTTCGACCCTCGGTTAACAATCTACTATTTATGTAGCCTATATTCGTAAAAATCACACTGCATTGTACTGGTCTTCTGTAGTGAGAGTATGGGCTTACTTACCTCGCGTGCCCACCGCGGATTGGCAATTGAACACCTCAGACACTAAGAAAGAAAAATATCAACTGCGATTATTGTGACATTTTCAAAAGGAAAGTTACTAAACTTAATCTGCAGAATGGGCAGCAATTATTTTGTAGCTTCTGGGTCTGTAAGTAATAATAATATTAATTATCTTCAATATGTAGGTATGAAACACTCACGCTAATTTGAAGGAAAACATCGTGAGGAAACCTGAGTGTTTGAGATGTTAAAAAGACCTAGGCACTTGAAACTGCCAATCTGTGGTTGGCACGCTTGGTAATTAAGCCAATATCCCTCTTTCTGGTAGAAGGCGTGTGCCTTGCAGTGCCGCGTTTATGTATGTAATATTTTTATTATTTATTTATGTATTATCGTTTTTTCAGGGTCATCGTAATTTCTATTATTCCGCCAGGCATTTATGCAAGACGTTGTTTGCCCCCAAAAACAGATCGAATATGTCGTATAACACATTGAGAAACTCGATAAATACATATAAATAACTTCCACACAACTCAACCACCTAGGCCTAATCGAACCGTGTGATTGGAATCAATCACTTGCGTTAAGCAACAACAGGCGCGGTCAGGTGCAGGATGGGTGACCGTCCCGTGACTAAGGCCAGTGGCATTTTTCCGAGCGCTTCCGTGCTTTGTAAAGCATGTTAAGCCGTCAGTGCCGGCTGACATGTAATGACAGTCATGTCCGAGGCCTTATGGGCGGCTTGATAACTTCTGACATTAAGGCCCGCAACTGTTTTACAATCTTCCACCAATCTGGACTTGGCCTCCATAGGCCTAACTTTCCTGCGATGTAGTATGACCTGCCCCAGCAGTGGGGACATAACAAGGGTTGATATCGAAGTAGGCC
The DNA here is from genome assembly GCA_934045075.1 of Yponomeuta sedellus. Classification (NCBI taxonomy): domain Eukaryota; kingdom Metazoa; phylum Arthropoda; class Insecta; order Lepidoptera; family Yponomeutidae; genus Yponomeuta; species Yponomeuta sedellus. The sequence continues at coordinate 8,901,789 of OW203744.1, read as the reverse complement.
CTTCTGTGGAAATTGAACCCACGACTCTCTGTTTTGTTAAACAAGCGTGTGAACTAGACTAACGAAGCAGTCATAAATTTTATGAAAAATAACTGCCCTCGAGGTCAAATCTAATATCGTACACGTACCCGCTGTGCTCTGTCGGTCCTTGGGAGAAGGCCAGTGCATACTCCATAGCAACATAACCTTGAAATAAGGAAATTGCGAAGCGTTATTGCTTCTACGCAGTGCAAACCTAGGTTATAAACTTCCTAAGTTTAAATATGCTTTCCGTTTTTCACAGCTTTGATAAAAACTTGCTCTACGCGCCCCGATTCTATTGTTGGATAGTTTGACTTTCGCTGCGTCCTGCTCTCGTCAGGAAAGAGTGAACAGCTCGGCAATAGCGCTGTAACCTAAGGCGTAAGGAAGCTAGATTTTGTTTGAATGAAGGTTCTGTTTTGTGAAGATCCCATCTCCGGTTGGCCGGAACCGTCAGTGTTTACTTAGAGAGCTTGATGGGAAAACTACTTTATTCTGGTGTCTAGGTATAAACAATTTTCCCGTATTTCAGATAACAGGGTCAGGATCTGTTTAGAACTAACTTTTGGGTTCTTTCAACACACGTATAAAGCCCACAAGTCATAACATAGATTGAAGAAATGATGGGTGTAGTATTTTTTTTTGGTTATGCAATGAAGTGTTCTCTATCTACCTATCTATATGAATTCACTGACGAGAGTTCAAATAATGGACAAGAGATGCGCTTTGGCGTTTTTTGAAGTTGTTGAGGATTTACATGGAGGGGGGGGGGGATTGTTAAACTCCCTCACAACACTACCACGTTTCCTTATCTCAATCTAGGACTATTAGCTAATTCACCCCGTAGAGTCGCAATGTCTTTACTGCCAAATTAGCGATGAAAGTAATTATAAGCATTTACTAATATTTCCAGAGGGAGCATAAGTAAATTGTATTTTTATTATAATAGGGAAACTTACGTTAACGTTGATGAAACGAAGGTTATCTGTCAGGATCGTGGCAAGGCAGTCACTGGTCTCTGCCTACCCCTCTGGGATACAGGCGTGAAGTTATGTATGTATGTATGAATGAAAACTTACAGCTATAAACAAAATACATTGCAATTGGAATAAAGACTGAGAGCCAATTACAAGTTTTCACTTATAGGAATATTTTAGAAGAAAATTTCGCTCACTACAAAACAAAACAAAGACACACACTACAGTGTATGGTCTCGTTCAATGTATTTCCTGGTATACAATAAAGAATACATTTTATCGGGGCTTGATTACAAAGGATTGCAGAAGTCCGAGATAACAGAACTTAAATGCTTAAAAATGCTTTAAAATGCTTCCTTCTGGTGTCAGTTTCTGAGCTTGCGAATAAAAAATTGCATCCTGGGAGCTATTTTCGCGTGATTTTTTTGCTAGTGCGTGTACCTTCCATATCTTACAGATGATTACGGAAAAAATCACGTGGTAAAAATTTCCTAGAGTTAAAAAACTTTACTAAAATCGATCGTTGAGCGCCCAGCGCCTAGGCATAAATGTTTCCCGCGACGCAGACTCTTTAATTAAATTGCCTAGTTGATTCCAATCGGAAAAAGGTAGTTCCCATTCTTTATTTGATTCCGAAAACAGTAAGAGTTCACTTTCAATGCTTTTCGTTATCAACCCTTGTATGTCCCCAGTGGTGGGGCACGGGCCTCTTCCTGCATCGCAGGAAGATTAGGCTATACTCCACCACGGGGGCCAAGTCCGGGTTGGTGGAGGATTGTAAGACAGTGGCGCGCCTTACTGTCAGAAGTTATCAAGCCGCCCATAAGGCCTCTGACATGGCTTAACGACTGCTATATGACAGCCGGCAAGCTTAACGTGCCTTGCTAAGCACGGAAGCGCTCGGAAAAATGCCACTAGCGGTAGTCACGGGACGCTCACCCATCCCGTACCTGACCGCGCCTGTTGTTGCTTAACCAAGTGATTGATTCCAATCACTCGGTTCGCCTAGGCCACGAGCGGTTCTTTACTAACAATTAATTCCGGATTCACTTTATTTAGACTTTATTTTTTAACAGGCTTACCTTGACAAGAGTTTGTTTAATGTTTGACACAATTATTTGCGTGAATTTTACACATGTGACAGGTCTAGGTTATCTTGAAGTTGGGTTTTGTTTTTGATACAATTATTAGCGTGAATTTTATAGGTACAAGTCCGTTTGACGACACCATTTCCTGTGTAAACATTCCGTGATATTATATTTCATGCCTCGTGCAGACATTGAAATACCACTCCACTATCTAAAGCCGTAATCGCCACTTTGGTTCGCAAGCTTTGCACCGGGAGTTGGATTTCAGCTTTTCCACGTGTACCTTCGTCCCCCTCCCCCCTCTCCTCTCTCGCTAGTTTTATCCCTTTTTCACCAAGAACACTCGGCGTGCTGCGAGTTCAGTAGTATCAATATCTATCATCCCTCACAGTTTACCCCACTAGCGTCGTTCCACGGTGCCGGATCAGTTTGTGACGGTGCAAATCATTTCATCAGTCCCCCATATTTCCACTGCACCAGCGCCGCATCTACGCTACGTCTTTCCAGTTCCCAGATTCTGCTGATCCATTGCAGTACAATGATAATTGCAAAAACATAGCGATTTAATTTCGTTGCTGTCTCAAGTCTACGCGCATCGGACCTTCTAGGCGTTAATGGTATGAAAAACACCCCACGTGACACGACCAGATATCTGAGCACTTTGGAATACGACCAGGCACTTTAGAATACGAGTTCGAAACCCTTGTATGTCCCACTGCTGGGATACGGGTCTCTTCCTGCATCGCAGAAAGGTTAGGTCATAGTCTACCACAGGGGCCAAACCCGGGTTGGTGGAGGATGGTAAGACAGTGGCGGGCCTTACTGTCACAAGTTATCAAACCGCCCATAAGGCCTCTGACATGGCTTAACTACAGTCATTACATGACAGCCAGCACCAACGGCTTAACGTACCTTGCGAAGCACGGAAGCGCTCGGAGAGATGCCACTAGCGGTAGTCACGAGTCAGTCACCCATCCTGCACCCAACCGCGCCTGTGTTGTTGCTTAACTCAAGAGATTAATTCCAATCACTCGGTTCATCTAGGTTTCAAAGGTAATTTAGAATGCACAAACAGAATCGAGGCCTGTACCTCTCTCTATCCTTCTCTCACCCAGGGCCCGCGGCGTGCTGCCAGCCGAGCAGTACCCGTCGTCGCGCACGCTGCGCCCGCCCGGCGTCCCCCCGGCGCCGGCGCCGCGGCTCAGCAGCGCGGGGCTCGCTCGCTGCTCCTCGTAGGACGGCGCCGTGTGGGTTACCACTCCGGACCCGCTGAGGGAGGCCTGCGGAGGAGCCACGGTGAGCTGTAAAGCCGTCGACTATATTTGATTCACCGAACTTGAATTAGATCTCCCAAAAAACCTCAAAAAAAACTCCTGCGGAGGACCCACGGTGAGCTGTAAAGCCGTCGACTATATTTGATTCACCGAAAAAAAATAGTCTTTAAAGGCCTTGAAGCCTTTAAAAACTAAGTTTGGAATTGGAAGTTTGGAGTTTTTTTGTCCATTTTTTCTTCAAAATGATCTAGATTTTGAAATGGACCCCTGGTTTGAATTGTAACGTTCATTACGCCGCTGTTTTTGCGCTACTTTGAATAAAACTTTTTTATTTCAGTTCTTTCTCAAACTTTGTCAACGATTTGTATTAGATCAGCCTTTCTCAACCTTTTTTGTTCATGGACCCCTAAGCAAATCAACCACAATTATGAGGATTCCCTTAATAAAAGAAGCACAATAAGTTTCGGACCATTAATATAACTACAACAAAATATACTTTTTTATACAAAATAGGTTAATGTGAAGGTTTGTACCGCTTTTTTGCTACTAAACTAATGAGTTGTAGTCTCTTATCAGATTCCACTTGCTCTCTGGATCTGGTTCTTTATTTGTTTTTAGTAACACAAGAGTAGAGAATGCCTTTTCACAGGGGTTGAGAAAAGCAGTATAATGTTTCATTTATTTATGTCCATAGATAGTTCTACGGACCCCCATACACGCTCGGGGACCCCCAGGGGTCCGCGGACCACAGGTTAAGAAACTTTGAACTTGATGATCTGTGTTCGGTGAATCAAGTATCGCTCAAACGACCTTAAAATTCACGTAAGTAACCCATTTCTAGTGCGGTAATTAATAGTGGTAATTTTCGATTGTTACTAAGTTACCGTTACAAATATTTATAAGCCTTAAAGCAGGTACTCCAAGATCAAAGTAAATTATAATAAGGCGTTTGATACCAACAAATACTTAAATAAATAAGTCATGACTGTGATTCAGACGTTGTACTGCTTCTCTGTGTCATGGATGTCATGTTAATTTTTGTCAAAATAAAAAAATATTGCATTTGAATGAACGCATTTCACGCATTTCTTATCTTATCTTCTTGGGCATAATGTAAGGGTTATTACCAGAGTGGGCATTTTGTTGGGCTCGCGGTAGAAGTCCTTGTCGTAGACGCTGTTGACGGTAGCTCTGGTGGCCGGCTCGGGCCGCGGTTGAGCGGCCACTTCATGCTCCTGCGGGCGAACATGATTATTTTAAGAATTTACTAATGTAGGAGAAAAATATATATTCAAATGTTACACTTAATTTGCATGTAATGTAAGAGTGACTTAACCTACAATTAAACTAAATATATTAATAAAACTAACCTAACCTAAATTATTACTAGTTACAGTTTTTTTAAATTATTTATTATAATTTACTTTAAACTACTTCTTTAAAATTTAAATAACATTAAATGAACAAAGTAAAATAGTTTAATAAACAATAAATATATGAATTAACCTAGAATTTAACCAAATGATAAAAAATACGTGCAAAGGCACGGTTCACTTTTTACACCAAGAATTTTAGGTGGTTATAGAAAATGGAAAATCGAACCAATGACCCCCGGTATAGTAATCCGACATGATGCCACCACCAACGAGGGAGTCACATGATTTGCTATACGCTAAAAGTGTAGCTGGAAAAAATATTGGTTCTTACCTTTACATTGCACTTTACGTTCTTACATTGCAGGATTACTGTAACGTCGACTGTAACGATGACTGTAACGTCGTCGAAACGTCGAGGTAAAATAGCAATAAACTACTACGAGATTAAGCCCCGAATATATTCTAACAATGTGTTCAAGTCGCGAAAGTTTAAAATATGTCATAGCAGGATTATCTCAAAAGATATTCGTATGTTTTACAGTCAAAAGAAATATATTTTATCCTTACTGAAAATGTGAAAGGGTCTTTTAAACGATTGCTAAAAGTCACCGTTGTGTCAACAATATGAAACAAAATCTTTTGTTTAGCTGAAGTACGAAAATAATACCAACAAAGGGCGCATTATCGCGACCCGCTTACAATTAAACAGAGTAAAGCCTCTATACTCTTAATATAAACTCGACAATATTGTGCTACAAATAAGTGCATTTATTTCACAAAAATCGAAAAATAATATAAATAACCCAACATAACATGTCGTGAATTCGGGTCAAAACGGCAATTTTGTTGAATCCTTCATTCGGGGTTCCGTACCTTAAGGAAAAATAAAACCCCTATCGGATCACTTTGTTGTCCGTTCATCCATCCGTCTGTCTGTCAAGACCTTTTATCTTAGTAACACGTGGAGATATCGAGTCAAAATTAAAACCATTTACTCAAGTCTCTTGAAACTGTGAACAAATGAAACTTCTATGTTAACGTGGCAACAAGCCGCAAAAATTACAAATTTAGACACTTGAGGGAATCAAAATTTAAAGAGTACTTTCCGTTGAACTAGAACTATGAAATTTGGCAAGTATAGTCGTTTACTAAAAATATAGGGAGAAGTCTGAAAAATATACAATGGTAATAAAATCTTAAAAATATAGTCCTTAAAGCTCGGCAAAAGCTCAGAAAAAACTGCGACTCTCGATTCCTGAACTATTTATATCTCTAAACTAAACTCTATTCGGTGGGATAGTCCGACTCGTACTTGTCTATGAGCGGCTATTGTAATTAACATAGTAGTAAACGTGTAGTAAACGGCTGCGGCCACGGCCCGGACGACTGAATTGAGACGGACGCGGGACGAATGAGTGAGTGAGTGTGACCGAATCGAGCTCGCGGTCGCCGTTACCTTCGTCGGCACTTTGCCGCCGCCGCCGCCGCCCGCCGCAAATGTACATTGTACAATAATACAGCTGACAATTTTACTACGTACATTTGTAATTATTTTGTATTTGTTGTTTTTTTTTTCAGTGTACAATCAAGAATATTCTTATGTTATCTTACCAGTCTATGTGGCGAGGATCCGCGCCGCGAGCCACTGCTCGAGGACCTATTGCTCGCGTCTGCAACAAACAAACACATCTTATTGAGTACGAGTACCTTTGTATGGGTTAATACAGTTCATAAGGATACGTCTAGAAGTCCTAATCCGACCGTGACTTCAAAGACACCTTAGAAAAACCTAATATGATTACGTTCCTGATAGCTCTATTTCGCTTCATCGACTTTCATTCACACGTACGCCGATTCTGAACACTTTTGTCTTGCCCTTCGCATACAATCAATCAAATCTTTGCACTCGAGTGCAACACGTAACTTTTCATCCGACCTCGGCGAGGAAGTGACTAAATGCGAAAAAATATTTTAACAGCATAACGTGGAAGCAAATGGCGCGCACAAAATTAAAAAAAGGTAGGTACATCAAGAAAGTTCAGAGTCTGAGTTTTTTATAAACTAAAAAGAGTTGCATCATAAATTCGGCACCATGGAGGTAGAAGTAAATAGGTTTAATGATGTTTTGAATTCACAATGTTCTAAATGCAATTTACTTTATCCTTTAGCGGAAAAAATCGGCTTTTGCAGATATCGAAGAGCAAAAATAGTCTTCTTTTTTATACAGTTGCTCAAAAAGTGGCGTATTAAAGGGACGTATAGCGTGCGGGATAAGGGCTATTACACACTCGTGCTTTTTTTTACCTTTCCCGCACTCGTGCGTTTTCTTTCCCAACTGTCAAAATAATGCTAATATTTTAAAGTTAAGTTAGGTTTCATTTCATCTCATTAAATTTCATTTTCATTTCATATTAATAAAAAAATTCTACTGAAGACTTGGCTGTATGGGCATAGTTCCCTTTGCCTACTAGAATGGGTGAAGAAAAAAAATCTCTGCTTATATTTTTTTACGGTTGGCGCCATTTTCCAAATAATTTTTCTTTATTAAAAGGCTTATTTTTTTTCGCAACTGTATTAAAAATAGTCGTTCAGTACACGTGCGGAACCGTCACAACTTGTTCCGACTGTCAACCCTCGCCTTCGGCTGCGCCTCGGCTCGGGTAGACATTTGTCGGAACTCTTTGCAATGACAGCCTTTCCGCAATTGTAATGAAATATACTATTCCGAGGTGGGGCGATGAAAAACGATGAACAGTGATCTACTTCAAATCTTGTCATGTATTATAATGTGAAGAATACACTATGTACAAGTCATAGTGTACGCAATTCTATTAAGGTTTAAAAAACCTCGGTGCCCGAGTCGGAAGTTTCGCTTATTTAAGTTTATTTAGGCACTGTCTGATGATAATGCTCGAAACCAATGTATTAAGCAGAATGATTTTTCTTATAACTGTACATATGTACACATACATACATAACCTCACGCCTGTACCTCAGAGGCAAAGACCAGGGACTGCCACTTGCCACGATCCTGACAGATCATCTTCGCTTCATCAACGTGCATAAGTCGTTGCATGCACGCACGCCGGTTCCGGGTACTTGTTATCTTCCCCTTTGCTAATACATCTCCTATTTGGTCGATGTATGTCCGCCTGGGACGTCCCTTACCAGACCTTCCACTCACATTCGCAGTATATATACATATATGTACCTGTACCTACGTACATATGTAAGGTACATATGTGTTAAATACTCTTCCGTGTCAAACTGATATGCATTAAAGTGTTCTCTATTAATCAATAAATCTCTGACCTACGTTAATAATTTTTCCTTAAAACGCGTTTTATTGGGAAATGCCATCTTGGACCATAATTTTAGCTCTACATATAGGCACATACATTGCTTCTGGCACCACACTAGGATACCCTGTGTCGTGGGAACCAGAAACAGCGAGATCACAAATGTAAACATCCAAGACCTCGGTTCTTGATAGTCCGCAACGGGGGTTCGAACCCGGAACCTCTCGCATAGTAGGCAGATGCGTTACCGCTGCGCCACATAGATCGTCTCTGGTATCAGGTAGGTAGGTAAATAAGTAAAGGTAGGGAAATGAATACAAAAGTAAAAGGCTGTTAAGATTCTTCGGTGATACTTTTTGCAAAGAAGAATTATAAAGAAAATTAATTTTTTTCGCAGATAGATAATACAATTATTAGTAAAAAAACGGTTTACTTCTGAAATTTTCAAATTTCGAAGGTTTACCTTGCAAATAATAAGTTTGCGGAATACTGCATTAGAACACAAGTTTGGCTCATATTGGATATCTCAAACCCAAACGAGTGATGATGATTGGCCTTTTTGCATCTACGTAATGAGATGATTTATACAGTGTCCAGTGGTATCCTCACTCACACTAGATGGGTGAAGGGACCACTCCGACGCTGTAGTGCCTGGGACATGGTTTTATAGATAGTGTAGGCTTGCCCAGCATCTATACCATCCTGACAGCTTAGTCGGCCTAGCCCACAGGAAAGACTAGTCAATACGTGCGGAGCCAACCAAGCCGCGGGTTTCCTCACGATGTTTTCTTTCACCGTTAGCGTGTGGTATTGCGACTACAAATTCGCAAATGTACGTAGCTTTGAAATTAAACAAAGTACACGAGTACACATTCATCAATGTCACACGTAACACCGACCTTTGGCTTTTCCTAACTCTTATCAACGCTTTCATGTTCATTTTGTTCAACAAATTGAAAAACTGTCGTTTATTTTTTTACCTTTCGGCTTTTATACGGTGACATTCATTTTATTCTAGTATGAAAACGATTTGCGTATATACATTTGCTAATTTCTCCAGGAAATCCACATCGGGATTACGGCCAAGCTTTACAAAAATACTCTTATATCTCACGCCTGTAGTTCGATCGAATAGGCTGTAACTAAAGTACTTACCATTCTTATAGCTAAGTATAGCTTAATAAGGCACGTTCTTAGACCTAAGTGTAGCTCTATAAAGTTAGAGATTCTTAGACCTAAGTGTAGCTCTATAAAGTTAGAGATTCTTAGACCTAAGTCTAGCTCAATAAAGTTAGAGATTCTTAGACCTAAGTGTAGCTCTATAAAGTTAGAGATTCTTAGACCTAAGTGTAGCTCTATAAAGTTAGAGATCCTTAGATCTAAGTGTAGCTCTATAAAGTTAGAGATTATTAGACCTAAGTGTAGCTCTATAAAGTTAGAGATTCTTAGACCTAAGTCTAGCTCAATAAAGTTAGAGATTCTTAGACCTAAGTGTAGCTCTATAAAGTTAGAGATTCTTAGACCTAAGTCTAGCTCTATAAAGTTAGAGATTCTTAGACCTAAGTGTAGCTCTATAAAGTTAGAGATTCTTAGACCTAAGTGTAGCTCTATAAAGTTAGAGATTCTTAGACCTAAGTGTAGCTCTAAAAAGTTAGAGATTGTTAGACCTAAGTCTAGCTCTATAAAGTTAGAGATTCTTAGACCTAAGTGTAGCTCAATAAAGTTAGAGATTCTTAGACCTAAGTGTAGCTCTATAAAGTTAGAGATTCTTAGACCTAAGTGTAGCTTTGTGTGGTGTCGGCCTAGAGAATAGCACCAACCCAAATTCTTCCCGCGGGTGTTTTAAAAGGCAACTAAGGGACTCAAACCGGGGGGTGGGCAGCAGCGCCCCTGCAGTACAATTCCACCAAACTGCGATCCCCAACCCGCATGCCCAGCGTGGGGATTATGGGCACTACCCCTCAATGATGGCACAACCTTGCGCTATGGCGCTCATTAGGGGAGGGCTTTGTCCAGCAGTGGACTAATATAGCCTGAAGAAGAAGACCTGAGTGTAGCTCAATAAAGTTACAGATTCTTAGACCTAAGTGAAGCTCTATAATGCTATACATTTCAGTTTGGATTTGCGAAAAGTAAACTTCGAGCGACCTACCTGAGAAACGGGTGATAACCTACGAGTTCAGCTACTATTGGACACTATTGGACTTCGATTTGGAATCTTCGTGTGGACTTCCTAGAGTGCAGACCAGACACTGCGTGAATAAATTTTTAATTCTTTATTTCTATTTGTACATCTAGGTACTTCCGTCTCCAATATATTAGTACAGTCCATCCAAAGGTTGTCTGGAAGAGATCACTTTTAGTGATAAGGCCGCCGTCTGTACTCTTAGATTCAGAAATATCTGTGTAATTTCCATTTTTTACCGCCTAACCGTCGATTCTTTAATATTTTTTAATATTTCTCTCCGTAAGAACCATCCGCGTACTTCAAGGAACATTCTAAAAAACGAATTAGCAAAATCGGTTCAGCTGCTCGCGAGATTTGCGCTTACCAACACATTCCGCGATTCATTTTGTATTATATAAGAGAAGATAGTGTTATCTATCTATCTATCTATCTATCTATCTATCTATCTATCTATCTATCTATCTATCTATCTATCTATCTATCTATCTATCTATCTATCTATCTATCTATCTATCTATCTATCTATCTATCTATCTATCTATCTATCTATCTATCTATCTATCTATCTATCTATCTATCTATCTATCTATCTATCTATCTATCTATCTATCTATCTATCTATCTATCTATCTATCTATCTATCTATCTATCTATCTATCTATCTATCTATCTATCTATCTATCTATCTATCTATCTATCTATCTATCTATCTATCTATCTATCTATCTATCTATCTATCTATCTATCTATCTATCTATCTATCTATCTATCTATCTATCTATCTATCTATCTATCTATCTATCTATCTATCTATCTATCTATCTATCTATCTATCTATCTATCTATCTATCTATCTATCTATCTATCTATCTATCTATCTATCTATCTATCTATCTATCTATCTATCTATCTATCTATCTATCTATCTATCTATCTATCTATCTATCTATCTATCTATCTATCTATCTATCTATCTATCTATCTATCTATCTATCTATCTATCTATCTATCTATCTATCTATCTATCTATCTATCTATCTATCTATCTATCTATCTATCTATCTATCTATCTATCTATCTATCTATCTATCTATCTATCTATCTATCTATCTATCTATCTATCTATCTATCTATCTATCTATCTATCTATCTATCTATCTATCTATCTATCTATCTATCTATCTATCTATCTATCTATCTATCTATCTATCTATCTATCTATCTATCTATCTATCTATCTATCTATCTATCTATCTATCTATCTATCTATCTATCTATCTATCTATCTATCTATCTATCTATCTATCTATCTATCTATCTATCTATCTATCTATCTATCTATCTATCTATCTATCTATCTATCTATCTATCTATCTATCTATCTATCTAAGACATTGTTATTGCCGTTTAACCCTAGCCCGTAACAATAGTGTCGTCACGCCTATTCTTACCATGGCTGTGGCGGCGCTCGCCCGCGCCCACGCTGTTGCCAAGAGCGGGCATGCCCGCCATCGCCGCGGGCCTAGTCGCGCTCCGGGCCAGCCATCCTCATCTGCAAGGGAAACAGGGAATCAATGTCAAGGTCAGGGTCGAAGAATGAGGGCTTAGTCGTCGTCAGGCTATACTAGTCCACTGCTGGACATAGCCCTCCCCTAAAGAGCGCCACGTTGTGCTATCATAGGGGGTAATGCCTATTATCCCCACGCTGGGCATGCGGATTGGGCATCGCAGCTCGGTGGAATTATGCTGCAGGGGGCGCTGCTGCCCACCCCCCGGTTTGTGTCTTTTAGTCGCCTTTTACGACACCAGCGGGAAGAATTGGGTTGGTGCTATTCTCTAGGCCCACACCACACAGCAAAGAGGGCTCAGTGGCAAACTGCAAAACAATCAAAATGCTTTGGCATTTAAAGTAATTAATAGCAATCATGGAATCTTATCATATGTATAGGTGGTAACTGATGTATTAGATTTATGGTGGTTCGTGGTGCTTACTAGCGCCACCTATGGAATAAAAATCATAACTTGTAGTATTATACGTTTTTTTTTTTTTTAATTAAACACGAGAAGTCTTAATTTAGAGGGCCTATGAATTTTACAGAGGTATTGTACCCTATTTCATCAATAAACTAACAATCCCAATGAAACTGACAAATCCAACAAGCAATAACAGCATCTAATTGTCTGTAACAAATTGTCTACGAAACATTAAATCATCCATTTTATTATCGCCATGTCAGAAAAGCATAATACTATTCAAACAAGAACTAATTGAATGAGCAAAGCTAAATATAACTTTACCAATCCTAAAAACACCTACTTTGTATTTTCGTAATCCTTTACCCGGCTAACAAGGCTATTTCAATTTCAAATTGGGGCTAATACAAGACTTGCACACAAGTTCTGAGCAGGTTAAATTTAGTTTTTGGGATTTGCTATTGGCTCCTGAACACTAGCTCCTGACAACGCTGTGCGGAGGTTCTGTATGTCGGGCCCTTTTGGGCTACAGACCCAAATCAGAAAGTTAATTTAACGTTGTTGTGGCTAGTTTCCCAGAACCTTGCGTTGTCCTAGAAAGGTTTTAGAACCTGCTCAAAACTTTTGAGAACCTAAAATGTTAGTTGGGAGCAACTACCACTACCACAGCAAGTACCACTACCACTACAGCATCACACCACTACCTCTATAACCGCAGAGTAACCGCACCTTAAAACTGGAGCTCAAGTGATATCACAGAAATGAGAATGTTTTATTAATACGGCTCTTGGATAGAAACGTGGGATGTTATTAATAACTTGAATACCTTTAGAGTTGTGGTTTAAATTATTTCTCTCTTGTTACCTTGTTCTTTCTCTGTATGTTTAAAGGCCTGCGCAGACGAGGGACTATCCTCCGGGTACTTTTTTATCCGTTGATATAGATCTCTTATAAATTGTATCGAATAACGCACACGAAGGACTAAAACTACCCCGTACAAAAAGTACCTCAAGTTAAAGAGGAGATCAAGAGACCGGACTAGACAAAAATTTGGTGTTTTCTTTTAAAACGCTTTTTCTGTTTCAACTTCATGTAAATTACAACACAATGTAATCTCAGAATATTTGCTTCCATAACGTACGCTTCAGTCAATTTCTGGGGAACAAAATGACCGCACACCGTAGGCGTTGAGTCCGCGACAAGTACACGGAGGACGTTTTTTACGATTCAAGGACTGTTCTCCCTCGGGGACAAAAGTCCTTCGTCTGCGCAGGCCTTTAGGCTGGCTTACTCCTACGCTATCTGGCAGTAGTATGTGTTTATCCATGAATAAACTCTATTAGCATTTGAATGTGAAAATTAATCCCACAAGCACCATGCGGTTAGTTAATGCACCGCCCTCCCTTCTACTTTTGGCGGAATTTAGAAAAGTAATTTTTACAATTTAATTTACATCAATTACAAAATGATTTACATTTTTGTTGCAAAGTGCAATGTAGAGTGCACGTAAGTAAACTGTACAGTCGACAGCACGTCAATATTAAGATATTGGCACTCTACTAAGTAAAGTTTGACCTTCTGTCTACTGCACAGTGCGAACAACCTTGAAAACTTGAAACCGAGGTGGAACTAATTCCCCTCTGATTCATTAATTGGGTAAAAAACAAAGCACACATTTTATTCACAAAATTTAGTAAAAGTGAGTGCAAAGTTAAACAAAGTAATACCTACACGATTTTAATTGGCCGCAACCACGACATTCAGTCGTTAGATGACACTGGAGCTTTTATTATTTTACTCTGTTATTTTCACCCGACTGCGAAAGAAAGGAGGGTACAGAGTTTTTCACTCGAATGTCTGTATGTGTTTTACTCATCACCTGCAATGACAATGAATGCCTAGTTGAACCTGAATGGCAACGCGGGATACACGGTTAAGTATCAAACCAGAGGTCGTGGGTTCGATTCCTACTGGAGGCCGCAGTACTTGATTGGTACAAATAGACTCGAAATAAATTTGGGTGTATTGCCGTGTTTGAGATATCCCTGCCTGATTACCGCAGCACAGGGTATCAGAGTTTGTGATCAGGGCAAGTAATTGCGTTGTGAGGATATTAAAGTCTCTTAAAAGTTTCTCAGGATCCTGAATAGTGGCAAACCTTGGTCTATGTGAACCTCTCTGGCAAACAGGCTTATTTATTTGGTGTACAAAACAGATCGCAACCATTACACGATATAACTATGATATATCGATATATGTACTAAGTTGTGGTCTAAAGCATGCACACACAACATCGCCACATGTAACTTCGAGTATCTTAATAAGTATAAGATAAAAGGGATAGGTATGTAAGCATTTAGATAAAACCATACAACTCTATGAATTTAAGATCTTGGCTGAGCATCTCTTAAGCTTAGCATGATGCGCGTTGAAGATATTATCGACTTCCGACCTAGAACTTGTGTTTAAATATGCATAATTTTGACTACCAGCGAGTGTCATAGAAAAAATGAAATGTCAGGACAATACCAATACAAATGAAACATTGGAAAAACTTATCTGAAGAAAACTTGAGCATCACCAACCAATTGGAGCCGAGTTTACCCGATTTAGCATCACCAATCTGAGCGTGACGTTTCACTTACACTTAGAAGGAGGTTAGAGTCGCCTAACAAAGTTTTCAGTTCAAAAAAGTCTTTGCAAAGTAATTATACCGATATCATTGAAAATGAGACAAAAATTACGGGCTTAATAAAAATACGCGCGTGCCCAACGTCCAACCGCAGACGCGCTACTTCACTCACGATATTTTCCTTCAGAGTTATCATGTGACATTGCTACAAATTCATTGGTACATTTCCGGAACGCTACCTTTTAACAGGTTTATATTTCACAGTATCGTTCATTATAAGTCTGACTTAGGTAGTCAATCTCCACATGTTTGCTGCAAAGTCCCGTGCAGTGTTACTAAGTACCTAATGTTCGAGTTCACTCCAATTTCAGGTTAATTGGGTGCAAGAAAGGAGCCTCCCGAACGACGCTCTAACTGAGCCCGTACATCTGGCACACCCTGGACAACAACCAGCGAGTCCCTTGCGCTGATTCGCAAATCCTTTCGCCATGACGCCACAAAGAAGAAGGTTAGTTCAACTCTTCGTCGTCAGGCTATACAAGTCCACTGCTGGACATAGCCCTCCCCTAATGAGCGCCATAGCGCCTTGTCTTCAGCTTACCGCATCCAGCATCTGCCTGCAGTTTTTCGCAGATCGTCATCTCACCTAGTCGGACTCTTAATGGTTGCTAACTTAATTTGTGCCGGGGTCCTGTTTTTTGAGCGGCGGTTTTTTAACTAAACATTTTTTTTCCTCTCTCTTATTTTTCAAAGTCAACCTTGACTGTGACAGGTCTCACCCGCGGATTGCAATCAAAAGTTTTTAACGTATTTTTCAGTGAGATAGGTAGCACGTTGCGCTGATGGCGGCAAGCGGAAATGCTGACGATACTTTTTTACGGCCAATGCCGTTGCAATATGTCGCCATATTAAAAAGCGAAGCAAAAAAAAATTCACAATATAAACTTATAAAGTAACATATTCTTTTTGATGCCCTAACCCGTGCTAAGGACAATTTTAAAAACTATTTAGAGGCTAAAAAGGCTGCCTGTAATACAGAGAGTATTGTAAATTTGGTTCGAAATTTCACTGATGCCGTTGAGTCGCCCATTGCTCAGTTGGGAGAGCGCTGGCACGGTTAGACAAATGTCGCGGATTCGAGTCCCGGCATGGGTGGAATTTTTAGCCTCTAAATAGGTTTTTATAAAGTAACAGTTCATACTTTTGCCTGCTGCAGCTGGTTGGTTGAGAAAATCTTTGGCATTAAGTTAGTGCGATACGATAGTAGATCACACTAATATTATAAAGGCGAAAGTTTGTGAGTGTGTATATTTGTTACTTCTTCACGTCGTCGCGGTGTAGCTCAGTGGGTTTCTACCTCAGATCATAATGATCTGAGGTTTCTACCCACCCTGGACTGGCAAGCGAGAGCCCCAGGTTCGATCTCGAGTGCGGGCATGTACCAATGACTTTGTTTAATTTCAAAGTTACGTACATTTGCGAATTTGTAGTGGCAATACCACACGCTAACGGTTGAGAAAAACATCGTGAGGAAACCCGCGGCTTGGTTGGCTCCGCACGTATTGACTAGTCTTTCCTGTGGGCTAGGCCGCCTAAGCTGTCAGGATGGTATAGGTGCTGGGCAAGCGTACACCATCTATAAAACCATGTCCCAGGCACTACAGCGTCGGAGTGGTCCCTTCACCGATCTAATGTGAGTGAGGATACCACTGGACGCTGTATAAATCATCTCAATACATAGAGGCAAAAAGGCCAATCATCATCATCATCACGTCTAAACGGCTGGGGTGAATTTAGTAAAATTTGATATCGAGTTAGCTGACACCCTGGATTAACACATAGGCTATTCAAAAACCGATTTAGAGGCTAAAAATTCCACCCCTGCCGAGATTCGAACCCGCGACATCTGGCTATCCGTGCCAGCGCTTTTTCCAACTGAGCTAATGGGCGACTCACCGGCATCAGATCAGTGAAATTTCGAACCTCTTTACACTATTCTCTGTATCATAGGCTATGTTTTACTACAGGAACATATCTTATTCCCATGGGAAATTCGGTGAAACGCGGGCAACACCGCGAGGCACAGCTAGTTTTACTTATAAATTGCAATGAATGTGTTAATAAACGGATGAACGATTAAACGAACGAATAAATGTATTAATGAATTAATTTATAAACTACATCTCTACAACTCAATCTCTTGTCTCGGTCCCAATGGAGGCAGATGAATTAGAGTTACCTCAAAATTCCATAGTCTTTAAAAACCTATTTAGAGGCTAAAAATTCCACCCATGTCGGGATTCGAACCCGCGACCTCTGGCTATCCGTGCCAGCGCTCTTTCCAACTGAGCTAATAAGCGACTCACCGGCATCAGTGAAATTTCGAACCTCTTTACAATATTCTCTGTATTACGTACAGGCAGCGACATCTGGCTGAAGTAATTTGCATCACTTGCAGCCCCGAGTACCTACTTTGCAGTTAGGTTTTACATCGAAATGTAAAACCTACTTTTTTTTAAATTGTCCTTAGCACGGGTTAGTGAATTAAAAAAAAAGAATATAACCACAGTCTTTGTTCACATATCTTTGTCTTCTAATGTCCGCTTCCGCTCCTGATGCACAGTCTCTGCACAAAAGCGAACATCAGGAATTATTTAGAAGACAAAGATATCTGTATTTATTAACTTCCGCCACTGTCTTACAATCCTCCACCAACCCGGACTTGGCCCCCGTGGTGGAGTAAGGCGTAAAACCTTCCTGCTATGCCGGAAGAGACCCGTGCCCCAGCAGTGGGGACATACAAGAGTTGATAATCATTAATTTATGTATTTATATATATGTGTTTTATAGTACGTTTTATTTGTTTAACTGTTGTTTTTTTAGGCAATTTAGGACGAAATAATTTGTCGAACGATTATAATTGCTGACCTAGAACTATATCACCCCGTTGAGCCACAACTTTGCAACATGATATAGTCTGTTAGTTTTTAGAATATACCTCGGCTACTATCGGATAGAATCGGATATATTCGTGTAGTAGAAATATCGGAACTAATATGACACTTAATTTCCAAATCAGGACTCGATCATCAGTACGAAAACCGGCGAAAATTGGCCTACTCTAGAGCTCGAGGTATATTCTAAAAGCTAACAGACTATACGTCGAACATAGTTTGTGAAACCAGAAGCACGACGGGTAGTTAAAAGTTTGGTGCAACTTGGTGTTTGAGTATGCCCTTGCATACACAAACACCATCTTTAACTCAGACATACATAGACCGATCATAAATATGGTTTTGGCTGACAGCACGTCTGTATATGCTTGACGAATGTGAACATTTACGTTTACATACGGGCACATTGCTTCTGTCAGCACACTCGGACTACAAGAACTTAAAAGTTCGATCAATCGAACCATCAGTAAAAAAAAATAATGGTCGTCCGACCGATTGGGCAAGCCGGTCGGGCCATGTGGCCGAAGCCCCCACTGCAGGGCATTGGCCTTCTCTCAGAGAGAGAGTATGGGCTTAATTACCATGCGTGCCCACCGCGGATTAGCAATTTCGAGCGCTGAGATATTTGCACACCTCAGACACTCAGGTTTCCTCACGATGTTTTCCTTCACAGTTAGCGAGCGGTATTACTACTATTGCAGTATTGCAGCGCCCCCTGCAGTACAGTTCTACCAAACTGCGATTCCCAAACCGCATGCCCAGCGTGGGGATTATGGGTATTACCCCCTAATGATGGCCAACCTTGCGCTATGGCGCTCATTAGGGGAGGGCTATGTCCAGCAGTGGACTAATATGGCCTGAAGAAGAAGATTGCTACTATAATTTCACAAATGTACGTAGCTTAGAAAAAAAGTCATTTTTACATGCCCGCTCTGGGAATCGTACCTGGGTCTCTCGCTTCAGAGTCCATTGTTCTACCCACTGGACTACCGCCGCTATTTGTGCAGTTAGGGGTTGAAAAGACTTAATTTGATGAGGAATGATTTAAACTGGCAAAGCTGATACAGCTATTTCCTTAGGAGATTCAGTCGTCAATGAAAATTTAATGGCACAGAAATTTTTGCAACAAATAACACGAATCACGTTTTGAATTCCAAATTAAGTTACATCGATAGTAATAAAGTCGATTGTCTTCCACCCCCTGCTTCTGGTGACACCCGTTTCTGTAGCTTTTGACTCTATGCTGGACCACCAGAACCATTAAAAGCAGACCCCTTCTTTAAGAGATTTATAACAAAAACAGATGTCACATAACGATGGACGTAAAATCATAAGCATTTCGTTTCGTGGCGTTACAGATTGAACGATCCTTGCAGAAAACATGAAGATGTCTTGCAAAGGTAATCTAGTCAAGTTTTATGACTTTGTCTTCTGATAGCTGTCATACCTCTTACTTACTTGTAAAAGTGGACAATGTTATGCAATGCTGTGCTATCCGACGAAACGAAAGTTATATTTTGGTTTTTCCCACCGTGGATCCTTCCTAGGGGCGGGCGTAGTATTTTTTTATGTGGGTATTTTAGTTATTTATTTATTGTGATTTGGAAACTACATAAAAAAATGGATAGATCTTAGTGTAACTACAAACATACATATATAACCTCACGCCTGTATCCCAGAGGGGTAGGCAGAGACCAGGGACTGCCCTTGCCACGATCCTGACAGATAACCTTCGCTTCATCAACGTTCATAAGTCGTTGCATGCACGGACGCCGGTTCCGGGTACTTTTTATCTTTCCCCTTGCTAATACATCCCCTATCTGGTCGATGTATGTCCGCCTGGGACGACCCTTACCAACCCTTCCACTCACATTCTCAATATATATTTGTTTCGTCAATCTTTCTTCCTTCATCCTCTCCACATGTCAAAACCAACGCAACATTCCTTTCTCAATTCTAGTCACTACATCCTCTTTCAGTCCACAACGTTCTCTGATCAGACTATTGCGTATCCTGTCATTCAAAGTAACACTACACATACTTCATCAACTTCTTCTTAGTATAACGATAAGCTAAAAATATAGCCTATAAACGTCCCCACTGCAGGGCACAGTCATTCCCTCAGAGAGAGTATGGGATTCATTACCACGAGTGCCTACCTCGGATCGGCCACTTCAATTTTATTCATAATAAAAATTTTAAAACATTTAGTTTTTTCTTTGAATTCTAAAAGTTTTCAAATAAGTGCGTTGACGCATAAAAACATAATATTACGAAAAAAAGTGTGGAGAGGATGAAGGAAGAAATATTGACGAAACCAATATGTATTGCGAATATGAGTAGAAGGGCTGGTAAGGGACTGATGGCTGGCACCCGTTCGCATCTTCGGCTGATGAGGTTTCACACTACCCTCAATCAGCCATCACAAAGCACTTATCGTCCGAGATTGTCAGTGTAGTGTGTCGCAACCCTAATAGTGCTTCGTGATTGCTAATTGAGGGTAGTTTGAAACCTCATCAGCCGAAGATGCGAACGGGTGCCAGCCATCAGTCTTCTCGTGACCACGATGACTGTAACGTCGTCGAAAAGTCGAGGTAAAATAGCAATAAATTACTACGCGATTAAGCCCCGAAAATATTCTAACGCAATAGTTTTCACTGTAGTGTTATTCAAATTACATAAAATGAATAATAATAATAATCGTACTACTCAGGCTGGTGTGGATGGATTTTGTGCACCTACTGTACCTAATCAAGATTATAAAACCTGTCGTTGGGATCACCGACAGCCGGTCAGCCGGTCGGCAGCCAATTTCCGGCTCCCGGTCAGGGGAAATAAGAAAACGACTCATTGCCGTCACGGTGGCCTGAGTCATTGGCGACGCTTAGGTTAGATCACACCTTTGCGCTTATAGGACATGACTTTTCGGTCGCAAAGTTAAAGGTAAAACGAAAAGAAATGGTGGTAAAAGTAAATCCAATGTCTTACATACGTACATTTCATTTTTAATTATCATTTTAGGAAACGACATTGCAATTGCCAACGCGCTATTACTCAAAATATCGAGATCATAAACAAGCGTAGCTCTGATTTGTACTATAAAATTACAGGGGCTTAATCACCAAGTTTGCCCACCGTGATTTGGCGATTTCAAAACTTACGAAACTTAATATGAAAAACAGGCACTAAGATTCCTTACGAAGTTTTCGTTTACAATTAGCGTGTAAACGAAAAGAACAACCACACAATAGATACAATTACTTATCCTAGTCCCTAACTAGGAACTAGGTTACTGTACTGTAACTACTGTGCTGTGGTTACCAGGCAAGGACATCACAAACATACACTCCCTTATTATACACAGACTGATACCATTTGGACGAATGAAGTACGCTGGCTTCCAGTGGCAATGAAACCCACGACCTTTGTTTTGGTAGCCAACCCTGTTAACCACTAGACCAACGAGTCAACACTGTCACTACCACTCACAAATTTTAGTATTTCTTAATAATTTGCGATACTCATACATAGTATATTAAACGGGTATAATCGCGATTAGATAGATGGACGGACGGACGGACTTACGGACGGACGGACGGATGGATGGATGGATAGATAGAGAACACTTTATTGCACAACCAGAAAAATATTACAACCATGACTCTTAAATCTAAGTAATGTTATACAATTGGCGGTCTTATCGCTAAGAGCGATTATTTATTAGGTAAAACATATTTACCTTATTTCCCAACGTTTCAGTCTACCCGTGACAACCACAACTGCAACGCTGCCGAAACGTCGGGAAATAGATTAATGACGTTTCACAAATTCTACTCAATATGCCTAAATTAAATACAATATTAAGACGTACCCTATTCCTCCTCTCAAAATACTTACCTAAAAAACCTGTCAATATTCCTACATGGGAGCAGCATGACAGCAGTGGTAGCTCACTGGGTAGAACAATGGACTCGCAAGCAAAAGACCCAGGTTCAATCCCCACTGCGGGCATGTATCAAAGACTTTGTTTAATTTTAAAGTTACGTACGTACATTTGTACGACTTGAGCGGTGGTAGCGGAGCGGTGTAGAACTCCGGCTTCTCAATCGGGAGGTCGTGGGTTCGAACCCCGGCATGTACCAATGACTTTGTTTTCTAAGTTATGTACGTTTGTGAAATTATATAGCAATACTACTCGCTGACGGTGAAGGAAAACATCGTAAAGAAACCCTAGTGTCTGGGGTGTTAGCGTACCTCAGCGCTTGCTACGTACAATGGCCCAACTATGAGGCTAAGTGCGGAAATCTCAGGTCTAACTAACTTGTACGATTTTGTAGTCGCAATACCAATCGCTAACCGTGAAGGAAAACATCGTGAAGAAACTCGTGACTTGGTTAGCTCCGCACGTATTGACTAGTCTTTCCTGTAGGCTAGGCTGGCTGAGCTGTCAGGATGGTGTAGGTGCAGGGCAAGCCTACACCATCTATAAAACCATTTCCCAGGCACTACAGCATCCGAGTTGTCCCTTCACCCATCTAGTGTGAGTAAAGATGCCACTGGACGGTGTATAAATCTTACATACCCCATTCCTTCTCTCAAAGCACCTAATGCCATAGACAATATTCCTAATACCGCAAAACAATGCCCAAGGCCCGACTGCACTAATCTAATAGTGCGACCGTGGAACAAGACACGCAATGCAAATGCCTAATCAAACTTTGGAACTAAGCTCGCTGGCTGCCATACCTACTTCATTTAAACTTTCCATCGCGCTCTAGAGTGAGAGTATGCAAAAGGTTTGGGCCTAAACACACTACGTATTTTGTACGCGCGGACGACACGCGTATCAGACACGCGCGCTGTAGAGACAGATTGTTGCGTTTTTATTGATTGAAACGCACGTAAAAATGAGGTCCTTGAGAAGTATGTGTAGTGTATAGTTACGTTGCCTGTCATATACGCAATAGACTGATTAGAGAACATTGTGGACTGAAAGAGAATGTAGTGACTAGAATTGAGAAAGGAATGTTGCGTTTGTTTGGACATGTGGAGAGGATGAAGTAAGGAAGATTGCCGAAACAAATATATATTGCGAATGTGAGTGGAAGGGCTGGTAAGGGACGTCCCAAGCGGACATACATCGACCAAATAGGGGATGTATTAGTGAAGAGGAAGATAAAAAGTACCTGGAACCGGCGTGCGCGCATGCAACGACTTATGAACGTTGATGAAGCTAAGGTGATCTGTCAGGACAGTTAAGTCCACGGTCGTTTTTACCGCACAGTACGTTTAAAGTACTTAGTACTTCTGTGAATCGCTGCCGGGGTAGCACTGGCGACCGCAGCCTCGTCTGACAAGCCAAGATTCGAGTTTTCGTGACATTAGTTACTAAGAAGCCAAGCCACAAGAGTAAGCCTTCTATGTTGCGACTCATACCACGTTTTGATACTTGCTCTAGTGAGATAGTTATAGATGAGGCAGCTGAATAGATGAGCTTTTGTTCGTGATTTCAGAGTTACGACAATAAAAAATGCTGTTATATCTGACACTTTATGTTTGCGCGAGAATCGATCGCGCGACGTAATCATGAATCTGTGGTCATTCATTCATTATTCTGTCGTTCCGGTGCCGTCGCTCGTGCCGCTCGCTCGCTACTAATTTATCCAGCCATCTGCATACACATTCGCACAGTGACATATGCGCGTGATAAGTGCTCGAATTCTCGTGAAGTGATAGACATTTGCTGACCAAGAAACTTTATCAGCTCAAAGAACAATATATTGACAATATTAGACTATAAGTGAACAGTGCAGGAGTGTTCTCCGTGCGCTGGACGCATCAGCTCATCCATCACCGCTCATCATCTGCCCAACAGCTAAAGCGAGCCATCATCCACCATCACCAAGTAAGTCCATTCAAATCACCTCCCATTCCGCTCTCTCAACCAGCCCATCGTGAGGTAGACCCAGCCGACACTGGCTAACTACCACGTTATTATTTTTTATTTCTTCTTCTTCTTGATCTTCAGGTTATATTTGTTCACTTCTGGACAGAGCCCTCCCCTTATGAGCGCCATAGCGCCCTGTCTTCAGCTTGCCAAGTCCAGCATCTGCCGGCAGTTTTTTGCAGATCGTCATCCCACCTGGTCGGAGGGCCTACACTACGTTTGCCGAGTCGCGGTCTCCACTCAAGAACACGTTTACTGCAACGGTTGTCGGTTCTTCGCGAGATATGGCCAGCCCACTGCCACTTCAGCTCACTAATTTTCTGAGCTATGTCGATAAACTTGGTTTTCTGTCGGATGCATTCTTTATTTAGTGACTTAGACTTTTTTTATTTAGCCTAAGACGCTCGCGAAAACACAACAAATCGGTTGAGATATTATTTGTCAAAATCTCACAAGTGGTTAAGGAGTTATAAGGGAACGTAGAATAGGAC
The DNA here is from genome assembly GCA_934045075.1 of Yponomeuta sedellus. NCBI lineage: Eukaryota > Metazoa > Arthropoda > Insecta > Lepidoptera > Yponomeutidae > Yponomeuta > Yponomeuta sedellus. The sequence continues at coordinate 8,877,568 of OW203744.1, read as the reverse complement.
ATACTTGCATACGAGTCAAACTTTGAAATTGAGACTAGAATATAGAGACCAGAAATAAACAAACTTTTGTTTCCAGGATTTAGGATGGCAAAGGTTAATGCAGCCTTTATGGGACATTGTATATGTTTCTACAATAAAATCCCTGAAGATATTTTCAGGGATATCTAGTCAAAAAGGCTTGCTCGTAACTCGTAAGAGGCTTGCCTGAAGCACTGTTCAAAAACTGTGTGAAGTACCTACACTTGCCAAAAGCCAAAAGGGTTACTGTTACATTCAATATTATTTAGATGACAACAATGTCTGGAATTAAACTTAAATGCCTGAGTTCTAGGTCTTAGAATAGTTATATAAACTTTGTTACCAACCCGGACTTGGCACCCGTGGTGGAGTATGGCCTAACCTTCCTGCGATGCAGGAAGAGACCCGTGCCCCAACAGTGGGGACACACAAGGGTTGATATCGTTACGTAAGAACTACTAAAGGACTGTCTTATTTATAAACGCACGATTCTTCTAAAACACTCCTTAGAGTCAGTTCATTTAATTTGTGGTTATGTTTTTCTGAAACAGCGTTTTTGAAGTGTTTAAAGGAATAAGGCTGTTAGTTTGGAGTTCTTTTGTCCATTTTTCCTTTCTCCAAAATAATCAAAATTTTAAAATGGACACCTAGTTTAACGGTAACGTACATTAAGTCGCAGTTTCCATTTTTCCTCAATGTTAATGATTTTGAAATCGACACAGTTTGAATAAAATACCTATTTATGAATTAAAATGATTTTTTAGGCTGGCTGAAAATTTTTTTTTCAGATTTAATTTTATTTAAGTTTTTGTCAGGAATTACTTTCTACCTAAGAAACCATCGCGATAAGTCGCATTTAGTATACGTGTATAACTATATATGAACATTGCGAGTCGTTAAGAAATACTAACTTATCCAAACACTTAACGGCCTTTTAGTGATCGAAAAGAAGATTTTTCATAACAAAGTACACCAAAAATAAGGTATGTGTACGGTAGGGCGGGATCAAAATAATTCCCTGCGCCTTTCCCCCAAACAACAAAAGGTTGCGGTAAAGAATATTGAAAGAAGGGACCTTTCGTCCATCATTATGGAGGAACTATACGAATACTATTAAATAAAGCACTTTGGACACAAAGGCCTGGGTACCTTTGCCTATCCATAATTTTAAAAAGCAATTTTCTGCATGACTGTACTCTACCTGCCAGTTTTATAAGCGCTTTCCCATCCAGTCTTTTACCCTTGACCGTGATCTGCTTCAAGCTTGAAAATTGAACCGGCATGCAGTACTAGTTATTTAAGTTATTACTTTAATTAGAGATGGTAGCATGATTGGTAGAACGATTGCCTTAATTGCAAGAGATCGTCGTCCAGGACCTTTGAGGAGATACTGAAGAGTAGTTACATTCCTTCAGACCCTTGTCACAAAGTTTCAACAAAGATCTCATCAATACTAATCGAGAAAGTATAAACTTGAACGGTCTACTCTTATCCCTTGAGAAGATCCTACAAGCATCTACCATTGGCATAGGACATGTTCACCAAAGATAAATAGATAGAGAACACTTGCACATTGCTCAACCAGAAAAAAGAATTCAATCAACCATGCTTCCTTAAAACTAAGTAATTTTATACAATTGGCGGTCTTACTGCTAAGAGCGATCTCTTCCAGACAACTCCATCCAAATGGAGTGGATTGCATGAAGAATATAGTCGGTAGGTGCATGTATGTACGTAATACAGAGAGCTAATGGGCGACTCACCGGCACCAGTGAAATTCCAAACCTCTACAATATTCTCTGTATTACGTACAGATAGCGACGTCAGTCAATTTTGGTTAAGTACCTTCTAACGAGTAGGTACCTAGGAACGAGTATTTGCTCTCAGGCGGATAAGTACTAAAATTCCATAAATAGTCGTGGTAAGTACCCCGGCAGATACTGTTTAGAGTCTCAAGGCTGACATTTAGAGACGAAAACTAAGCTAAGACCGTTCTCAGAAATGTAAAAATCACGTACTTAGAAATATTTCGTATTCAGAATCGAATCTTATCAAATTGAGTATGAAATGGTAGGTACTTATTATAGTTAAGAGTAGGTAAGTAGCCAATATTGGTGACTTTACGTGAACTTAGAACTGATGCCGTGAGTCGCCCATTGGCTCAATTGGTAGAGCGCTGGTACGGATAGCCAGAGGTTGCGGGTTCGAATCCCGGCATGGGTGAAATTTTTAGCCTCTAAATAGGTTTTTAAATTAGATAGAACTGTCATCTGTCATTTGGTTCTCTTTACTTTGAGGTTACCTTTTTGTCGTATTGTTTTGGTTCTTCTTCAGGCTATATTAGTCCACTGCTGGACATAGCCCTCCCCTAATGAGCGCAAGGTTGTGCCATCATTAGGTGGTAATGCCTATAATCCCCACGCTGGGCATGCGGGTTGGGGATCGCAGTTTGGTGGAATTGTACTGTGTATTGTTTTGGTTGGAGTTTGTGATTAGCATTGTGTTTACTAATCTCTTTGAAGTTATAGACTTTTTAGAAGAAGTCATTTTCTGTGACAGTCTATGAAGAATTCACGAAACTAAATAATTTACAGAGCTGAGAATAGGTACAATTTTTGCCAACTTATAAAACTCGCGCCAATCGCCAACCAAAGAATGTAAAAAAATCTTTCGTTCACAGACGACTCCAAACGTCATTTCGTGAGCTTTTTATTTCACTCTAACACATACATAAACTTGTATGATGTTGTCCTGCTCTCGTGTAGCCATATAATATTTAAAAAACCGGTAGGAACACATCACTAAAAAATAATAGACAATATAGATGACTTTCTTAAGACAGTTCTTCTCTTAGCCCATGCTTAACTCCAGCTCCCGATCAATGTGAATACGAAAATTTCGGCGCTTTTCGGAAGCGCTCGTGGCCTAGGCGAACCGAGTGATTGGAATCAATCACGTGGTTAAGCAACAACAGGCGCGGTCAGGTACGGGATGGGTGAGCGTCCCGTGACTACCGCTAGTGGCATTTTTCCGAGCTTCGCAAGGCACGTTAAGCTGTTGGTGCCGGCTGTCATATGGGCGGCTTGATGACTTCGGACAGTAAGGCCCGCCACTGTCTTACAATCCTCCAAAAGGCCGGACTTGGTCACCATGGTGGAGTGTGGCCTGACCTTTCTGCGATGTAGGAAGAGACCCGTGCCCCAGCAGTGGGGACATACAAGGGTTGATAACGAATAACTAAGTATGACTTTAGTTTGCTTTGCTAAGACTGCTCTAAGTGTGAACTTGGGAATCGTCCCTGAATGTCAGCCTCAGTATTGAAGTCTGTTGTCATTGAAAATGTAAAATGTTTTACGGAGGAGCACTGTTTATCCTAAACCACGGCTTTTTAGGGAGCAGGGTACCACTTTGATTGGAACTTTGTTGTCTTAGAATGTTACTTGAATAAATTATCTTTTATCTTTTTTTAAAGGAAGTAACGTATACAGTGTTATTTTTAAAAGGTACAATTATAGTTTTGTGTGTTCGTAGGAATGTTTGGCAACAACTTGTATGTTGCTAGTATGCCACGGGCTTTTTCTCACATTTTATTTTTTCACGTTATAGTTTTTTATTAAACTGGCGCTTTTCTATAATATACCGTATATTATATAACCATGTGCAAAATGATTTTTTGTTTTGGAGCCCCTTGAAACGGTAAATCGTTGTTCTGTGTACTCTTAGAACAATGCCCGTACCTACTATTTAAGACAATATTATGCAACAAAATTTAAGCAACGTCACGCAAAACTAAATCAGCACTCCAAAAAATAAAACCTTCTTATGATTCCGTAGAGAAATTTGAATAAAAGAACTCTTTGCTCCAACTCGTAGCACAAACTAAATACACAGTTGTCAGTCTTTCAAATAAGTTAACAAGAAAACATGCTAGAATCGCACGGTATACCAAAATTAGCACTGTCGGCCGTGGTAGAGCTGTCAAGGGCGATGCACCACTGAATTAATGACAGGATGTCTGCAGGTCATGGAATAGACCTTCATTGTAGCGGCGCGCGGCGGTGGGCCGACGACATTATGAAATCGGCTGGGAAACATTTTTTCAATAAAATAAAACGAAACGCAACGAAACAAAACGAGACGGGACGAGACGAGACGAGACGAGACGAGACGAGACGAGACGAGACGAGACGAGACGAGACGAGACGAGACGAGACGAGACGAGACGAGACGAGACGAAATGAAATGAAAAACTAAATATGTTATTTATAAAAAAATATTACATTAATTTTGGTCTATTGCGACTCCCACACTAGGCGCAGCCTGTGTCGTTGGTGACTGGTAGATTACGCTCTTTAGTTAGCACCGGTTCACAGAACGAGGCGAGTGAGTCACAAGCGTGAGCAAAACAGTGCTACTGTGGACTCCGGGCTTCCACACTAGGCCGAGCCTGTGTTGTGGACAGACTAATTGTAGACAGATTAATTGTATTTACCGTGTATCTTTGCAACTGCTATTGCATGCCCACGCCCGTGTTCAGTTTGTATTAAAATTACAATTACAAGATAAATTGAGTAGTAGTAACTAAAAATAACTATAAAATAGAATGAAATAAGCACGACAATGGTTGATATTTGCCTTAATTTGGTAGTCTACAATGCAATAGCAGTACAATGTCATTTCAGGGGTATAACCCGCGCAACCGTCGTTGTTTCTGGTGCCCACAACACAGGCTATTCTAGTGTGGGGCCAGAAGCCATTGCTTCTGGCGCCATACATTTATTTACTTACAGGCATATAGATTTATGTGCCTGTATGTAATTGTTATGTTATCTTGTCATGACATTTTGAGAGTACCTAGTCCATAGACAATTTGTAGAACCGACAACCCTAATATCAGATATTTAAATATCTGTTCACCTCTACGAGGGCGGCACTGAAAATTTTGGGAATCAAGGAAGTGACACAACATTACTATTTTAAAAATGTATTTATTGCTTCTTGAAGTACTCTCCGCGAAATTTTACACATTTTTCCATACGATGGAAGCGATCATTGAAGCAACCATTCCATTCGGTAGTTGGGGTCTCCAAAATGGCTGTTTTGTAGGCGTCCACAGCTTCTTCAGGTGATGAATATCTCTGACCACGCAATTTATTCTTTATTTTAGGGAAAGTATAGAAATCATTAGGGCTTAAGTCGGGGCTGTACGGCGGAAGGTCTAATAATTCTATGTTTTCTTGCTCTAAAAACTCTTTTGTTCTGTGCGCGGTGCGATAAAAATCTATTTACTAAACCAGTTATTTAGCGCAAGTAGACCTAACTGTAACGATGAGTGACTTACCCTATCCAAGGATGAACTATAAAGTAAATTACAACCGTCTTTCAAACGCAATCCGAAACCAGCTTATTTGCACAACAAACGGCAGAGTGAACGTCCCAGAATTTACTGCCCAGTCTAGCTCGCTTATCGCAGTAGCATCGCGCCTTAAAGGGCTACTTACATTGCAACGAGCCGGGCCGACGCGCGGGCGCAACGAAACCAACTTAAATAAACGTTAAAATTAAAATAAAAACAGCCTATGTTGTGATGTATGAATCGTTATCATGCTGTGTATGCCCATACACAGCATGATAACGATTCATACATCACAGATTATATTATTTCTTATAAATAGATATCGATCTATTATACTAAGTAATTAACTATGTATATTTGCAATTGTTTTGTATTTGTTGTTTTTCCAGTGTACAATAAAGAATATTCTTATCTTATCTTATCTTAATTAATTCACATGTTATGCTACAGAAATTCCTAATAGTAATTTTAAACACATACAATTATTACATACATATAAAAATATATTAATTATTTCAAATTTATACTTATTCCTTAATTGACATCTTTTCAAAATTGAATTGAGCTGTATTTCGAAAACCATTTCGAGATTTGAATTTGTACAGCACGTAAAAATTACTTTCAGTATTTTCTGAGGTTACATGTCCGAGAAAATAGTAAAATACAAAAAATCCCTAATGACGTCACATCAAGGTTTTGAGCGAACAAGCCAAATCAAAAGTTATGGTCCTAGCAATACTAAAATGACATTTGTAAATATCTTTTTAGGATATTAGGCGAAGGAAAACATATTTGTGAGTCCCGTTGTTTCGTCACTTCCGGTAAAAATATTTTAAACTTTAAAATTTAAAAATTATAAGAAAACGTGCATATTTCAAAAAATAAAAAAATACTTGTCTCGTATCTTTATGATACCTTTTAAAAATCGAAATAACATCGGTAAGTATTTGTGATGATTAGAAGTCAATTGTTGGATTTATATAAATAAAATGTGATGTTCATTATATTTAGATTTTATAAAATGTCCCTTATTTCGGGACGTCTGTTGACAAAGGGCTACTCTAGTTCTTTCCATTGTTTACGGTCTAATGCCACGGTTTAGTCCATTATGGTCTTGCCGCGTTTTTCATTTCATCTTCCCATCTTCTGTGCTGTCCAAATGAACCTAATACTTTTAAAGTTAGAGCCAATGTTCATTTATTCAAACACGTTTCCTCTAAAACACTACTCAGATGGAGTTGCAGACTTAATAGTCTACGAAATTTTTCACATACTATTTAACTGAATTTGAAGAGTGTATTAAGGAATTGTTTACTAGCGCAAAAAATAATAATGTCTACATCTACACAACATTATCCCTTGCCCTTGTCCTAAACTACGATGCCGTTTGCTATGGTAACCAGGCAAGGACCTTACAAACCGATAATACAGCAGACACAGGCCATAAGTAATTAAGTACGGCGGCCCTAGTGGGAATCGAATTAACGACCTCTAGTTAGTTAAGCTAAATCAGCAAGTCAAAAAAGGCGGCACTTGCGGTCAGCGGGCTCGTCACGGGAACGTCCTTTTTGCATTTCAATTTATAGTCTCTGACATTGTTAGTATATAAATATTAATTTAAATTGAAATCGTCCCGCACAGCGGTGGTCCGGGCAATGTGGATCGACCTTTATTTACCACTAGGCGGGTGTTGCAAGAGGTGTCTTTGTCAGATAGTGACACTTGCAATAAGCCTTACTAGTTGATTTTTTCTCGGAAAAGTCCGAACAACTTTTGTTCTGTTTCGCAGAGCCTAATCATGGTGAGTTGAGACGGAGCTCGCGTCGTCAGTTGTTCCGTTCTGACGCGTCGTATAGCCATTAAAAACAACAGTTTTTCGGACAAAAACTTTCGTAAGCGCTACACATTTCATTCCATTTCAAACCGGATTGACAACCGATTTTGTCATATTTTTGAAGCGAAAACTTATTTCGGCGTAGTTTTTGTTCTTTTCTAACAGTGAAAGAAACTGAACCGGCGATGCTGTATTGAGTCCAGTGGAGAAAATACGTTTTATTTAATTATTAATTAAGTAATTAAATTAATTTGCTGAGTGTCTGAGGTGTTCAAATACCTCAGCCCTCGAAATGGGTAAATCAGCGGTAAGCACGCGTGATCATTAAGCCCAAACTCTTTCTTCCAGAGAGAATCCTGTGTCCTGCAGTGGGATGTACCTAGGCTACCAAAAATTAAATAAAGCAATTCTTACCGCGAGGGAAAGCACATTTATTGATTAAACCCTTATTCTCTCCCAGTAAGAAGGCCTATGCTTCACAGCTGGACGTAGATAGACAACTTTACAAGTTTTGTGTCAAAAACATTTGACTAGCGTGCCCGAAGAGAATATCATGTCGTTCTACCACACAGAATGGGTAGATGCGGCGGCGGTTGACTCAAAGGGCGATCTTAATGAGGCACCGTTAAATACGGACAGATGTTCTGGCTATATTAATTTTAATATTTTCGCCAGCAAACTACGCTTCATCTTGGCTTTGGGGAAGTCAAGGTTGGAGAGAAGGCTCTCGTAAAAAGGGTGCATTTTAAACTTGAAATAGTTGCACGTTTAAAGTGAATGAACACGTCTGGTTTTTTGTTTAATTAAGTGTATTATTCGAAGAACTGATGTCCGTTGGGGCGAAAGAATGATGACCTGGCAACCACGGCCTGGACGACAGCGTGGGCAGGCCCTCTACCAAATGTACTGACGACCTGGTTACGGTGGCGGGGAGTCGCTGGATGCGGACGGCACAAGACAGTGAAGCTTGGAAAACCACGAAGGGGGAGACATAAACCGTGCAGTTTGCGTCTAATGGCTAATGATGATGTTCGTAAATCGATTTTTTTCGCACTTCCTGCGGATGACCGGTAGAAAATGCTTGTAGTATTAAGTCTACCGTTTTCAGATCTACTTATCATGATAATGCCAGCCCACATATATTAAATTTGTATTTATATCTGTCATGCTATCACGCATCAGCTGTATGAACGGATTATTATACAATCTTGCACATGAAAAACATTTGACATTAGAATATAGGTGCATCTACAAAAGGCACGCTTAATATTTATCTTTATGAGGGATTTTATCGAGCAAAACCTTGGGCTAGTCGGAGTTCTATGTGCTACCCGTCTATTCACATGCGCCAGATACACCACAAAATACTAGACAGATGACAAAATAATCTCATATCTATAATATAAAAATGAATGGCTGAATGTGTTGGTAAGCGCAAATCTCAAGAGCAGCTGAACCGATTTTGCTAATTCTTTTTTTAGAATATTCCTTGAAGTACAAGGATAGTTCTTACGGAGAGAAACAAAACGGCGGTACGAAGTTCGCTGGGTCAGCTAGTACTATAATAGTAGATTATGCATTAAGGGAATAAAACCATGTATTACGTCATGGGCGGTATATTGAACCCTGAGCGGAGCGAAGGACTCCGAGTTATGCTCCCTCGCTCCGAGAAGCGAGGGAGTTATGTAGAGTCCTGAGTGAAGCCAGGGGTTCATACCGCCCGAGACTAAGACATGTTTTATTCCAGAGGTGAATACTCTACTTTTCACACCATCTGGGAGACAATAAAATTTTTCTTTTTTTAATTGGTGTTTCGCGCGGTCACACGACACAGTAGTTCAGAAAAAAAAGAAAAAAGGGGTGAGTTTCGAACAACAATTCGAATTTCGAATTGCAATGCGGGGCTTCTTCATAGTTTTCATGCGAATTTTGACATTCTAAATTCAAATCACTTTATTCCCTAGGGAAATTCTTCATTATTATTGCCCTCGAGAGACAAGGCTATGCTTTACAATGATATTTGACGGTACGTAATAAGGCATTGTCGAGCAGGAGGTGTGAAAAAAATATTGTGTCACAGTATTTGCTATCGAATTCTTTCGAAACGGTTTCACCGGTTATTTTGTAATCTATATAAATAAATTTCAAAGTCCTGACTGACTGACTCACTCATCAACGCCCAGCCCAAGCCGTTGAACCTAGGAAGCTGAAATTTTGCACAGAGGGTTTACTATAGTGTAGGCAAGGAATAAGACCGGATTTTATGAAATTCAACCCTTAAGGGCGCGAAAAGGGTTGCCAAAATTTGTATGGGAGTTATAAAGAATGTTGTCTAACTTTCTAGAAACTTAAAATAAATACTCTTCAACACAATTGATTGAACGCGTGTTTCGCCATTTTTTTTTTTTTTAATTTAACTCTTAAGGGAGCGAACGGGGTTGCAAAAAACTAAAGTCCACGCGGAAGGAGTCGCGGGCAAAATCAATTATTTACATAAATTGGAAGCGCTCGTGGCCTAGGCGAACCGAGTAATTTCAATCAATAACTTAAATTAAGCAACAACAGGCGCGGTCACGTGTAGGATGGGTGACTGTCCCGTGACTACCGCTAGTGGCATTTTTCCGAGCGCTTCCGTGCTTTGCAAGGCACGTTAAGCCGTTGGTGCCGGCTGTCATGTAATGGCAGTCGTTAAGCCATGTCAGAGGCCTTATGGGCGGCTTGATAACTTCTGACAGTAAGGCCCGCCACTGTGTTACAATCTTCCACCAACCCGGACTTGGCCCCCGTGGTGGAGTATGGCCTAACCTTCCTGCGATGCAGGAAGAGACCCGTGCCCCAGCAGTGGTGACATACAAGGGTTGATAACGATAACTATATATTTTTTTATTTTTTATATTCGGTAGGTCTACGAATAATTTCTAATCTAATAAATACTGCAAAACATCGTTTATGGAGTCAGCTAGTATTGGTATAAATATCTATCTACGGATTTCATTGAATAATTTATTCATCATCATCAACCCATTATGTCCAAACCAAGAGGCACGGGTCTCTTCCCTGAGGAAGGTATATGCCATAATACACCATGGTTCCAAGGCCGAGTTGGTGGAGGTCTACGGTGGAGGTATGACAGTGGCAAGCCTTACTTTCAGAAGTTATGAAGCCGCCGATAGGGCCTCTGACATGGCAGGCGACACCAACGGCTTAACGTGCCTAGCGAAGCACGAAAGCACTCGGATAAATTGCCACTAGCGGTAGTCACGGGATGGTCACCCATCCAGCATCTGGTTGTTGCTTAGCCATAGTTTTTTGTTTTTTTTTATTTTATTTCTTAATTGATTCCAATCACTCGGCTCCACCACAATCCACAATCAGGTCACGAGCGCTCCCCAGTAGCGAGCTATAAGTTGGGACAAGAAACATAAAATAATGTCGAGTTGATCAGTACAAAGACGAAATGTAGTTAAATATGTTATCTCACTTCACAAATGAGTGAGTTTTATATACCATTCTAATTAGGATGAGCAAGAAGTAACACGCCTACCCGCCTATGCCAGAATTATCCAGCTGTATGCTACATTAAGCACGGTATGTGAACGATTTGGCAAATGCTTGTCTCCTTTGTGGTCGGTCATCTGTGTCATAGTAGAAGTACAGTGCGGAAGGTCACCAGAGAATGAGTGCTGAGCTTGCTGGGAGAGTCGTGATGAGGCAGTAGATAGTTTGATGGCGCTAATATGTCAGGGTAAGGGCTGCTGAATTTTAGAGGTTCACTTTGAGAATAGTAATAGGCATTGCGAAAGATTTTTAAATCCGCTTCCATAATGTGGGATCGCATATAATATTATTTACAAAAAAAACCTGTGCATCAGTTATAAACTAAAGATTAACGAAGTCTAAAGCCATTTTTCTAAAATTATTTTAAACTAGCTGACCCAGCGAACTTCGTACCGCCTAACAGTCGATTCTTTATTTTTTTTATTTTTCTCGCCGTAAAAACTATCCTCGTACTTCAAGGAATATTGTAAAGAAAGAATTAACGAAATCGGTTCAGATGCTCTCGAGTTTTGCGCTTACTACGCATTTAAAATAGCCTATTGTGTGAATACTAAATTAGCGTGATAAAATTTTCTGTAATTCTGAACCGGTAATTTGAATTTAATTTTAATTATTTCGATTTGATAAGCTATCACATCTGAGGCTGGTTTCCATACTTGTGTATGAAAATTCACGTCGAATTATGGCAATGAAGCGTATATAGTCAGAGATGAAAGACATAATTTTGTGTAGACAAATTGACGAACGACCGAATAAATTAAACTGGGATCAGTGTTCATTCACTGATCCCGGTTTAATTTATTCGGTCGTGTTTATGAAATGAAAAGTTTTTATTCAAAGTAGCGGAGAAACTACGGCTTAATGAACCTTACAATTCAAACTAGGTGTCCATTACAAAATATAGATCATTTTGGAGAAAAAAATGTACAAAAAAAACTCCAAACTTAGTCTTTTCAAAGTCCTTAACAGAGTTTACATAAGTATTATAAACCATAGAACTCATGCACTGTACTGGCTTTAATTTCAGACATCACTGTCATCTAAATAATCCTTGTTATAGTAGCCCTTTTGACACATAGTGTACTTAACACATTTGTTGTGCCGCGTTTCAGACTCATCCTTCGATTACATCATAGGACTGTGAATAATACACATGAGTAGAATTAAACTTAAATTTTCTGACAAAGTTACGGCCTTATTTATAAAAAAAACACAATTCCTTAAAACACTTAATTAGTTAAGACTATTTATTTTATCTGTAATAACGGAAAGGGCGCTATTGCACATAAAATAAATAGACTCTAAGAATGAATCGTGTTTCTATAAATAAGGCCGTCAGTGTTTGCATTAGGAGGCACTACACTATTATATTCACAGTGTAAGGTTTATTTCCCAAACGCTGCCCAGCCCAGCTGGGCAGCGTTTGGGAAACTACGCGGAATCTTCTCGTCAATACCGCAATGCCTGAAAACGAAAGTTTTTAATCAGTGCGTCCTACCTGTCATGATCCACGGAGCCGAGACATGGACACTCACGAAAGGGTCGCTCCACCAGTTCAAAGTCGCTCAGCGAGCTATGGAGAGAGCTAGGTATGCTCGGAGTTTCTCTGAAGGATAAGATTCGTAACGAATGCATCCGACAGAGACCCAAAGTTATCGACGTAGCTCAGAGAATCAGCAAGCTGAAGTGGCAGTGGGCTGGCCATATCTCGCGAAGAACCGACAACCGTTGGAGCAAACGCGTCCTTGAGTGGAGACCGCGACTCGGCAAACGTAGTGTATGACGCCCTCCGACTAGGTGGGATGACGATCTGCGAAAAACTGCAGGCAGATGTTGCATGCGGCAAGCTGAAGACAGGGCGCTATGGCGCTCATTAGGGGAGGGCTATGTCCAGCAGTGGACTAATATAGCCTGATGATGATGATGATGTAAGGTTTATTTCTAGTTTAGGTGACGTTTTTACTCTTACCTATGTTGAAATGGGGAGTTATTTATTTATATTACTTAATTCATTCGCCACAGACGAACTCTGTAGCGTAGCGTTAGCGCATCTGCCTACCATGCAAAAGGACACGAGTTCGAATCCCGGCTCGAGAAAAAAAAACCTCAGGTCTTGGGTGTTTACACGTTTGTGATGTCGTGGTTTCTGGTTCCCACGACACAGGGTATCCTAGTGTGGGGTCAGAAGCAATGTATGTGCCTGTTAATGTTATGATTATTGTTATTATTCACCCTTTCACTTATTCTAAAACCTATATATTACGTAATTAAGAACATTAAATATTTCAAATAAACTAAGATTAATATGGTAACGAGCACTGTTACCATATTAATCTTAATTTATGCATGCATATTAATGCATGCGACTGTACATTAAAACCCTAATTAAAATTAACTACCTTTAAAAAAACTGTTATGATGTTCTGTAGCTACCTGCTTCACACCAGATTTTTAGATTAACTTTTATCTTATCTTAATCTACATTATAGTATGTTTTAGCCTGTAAACAGACTTACGTAAGATATTTACAATTTTCCAGTTTGAATTCCAGTGGCCTCTAAATTTGACTGCTGAATTCAATAAAAACTAAAGAGTCAGCAAAACACGAGGCAGAGAGAACCATTCTTTATTGTCTCTGTCAAGTCAACCTTACTCTCATGTGTAATTCAGTCTATAACAAGATATCAGGGCCATTACGTTGATTGAAAGTTCGGAATTTCGCACAATACTTATAGGTCTATGTGTAGAGTATGGCAACAGTTAGGTAACAAAAAAAAACTAGGTAATTGAAAAGTTCCTGGAAAAGTTAGAAATCTTTTAAGGACTAAGAGCGAAGAAAACTTTTTTAATTTGGTTCATTTTATCTCAATCTCCGTTTAGAGGAGCGATTTGAGAATTTACACATTCTTACTAGCAACGGTGGAAGCTCAGTGGGCAGAACAATGGACTCGCAAGCGAGAGACCCAGGTTCGATCCCCACTGCGGGCGTATACCAATGACTTTATTTAATTTCAAAGTTACGTGCATATAAGAATTTGAAGCTATAATTTGGGTGTCAATATAAAACTAGTATATACTACAATTATATTGTAATAAAATTGTTACCTGTTTTACATGCCTAATAAACCAAAATAAAATAGAAACATTTTAATAAAATTGAACGGTATTTAATGTGGAAAACAGTTATAAACACTGAAGAGCGCTGGCACTGTTTTTTTTTTAGTGAGGTCCTGCCACCATTTATTTCGTGGCAACCTTTAGGTCGTTGTGATTAAAATGATAAAATAATATTAGCTCTACATAATTTGAGTCGGCGAAGGAGTTTCAAGTCAAGTCAAGGAGTTTCTCTCAGGATGCCAACCACGTTCCTGGCCTCTGTTTAGAATAGAAGTGTGATTTTGGCAAAACTGTACTTGACAGCTGTCAGATGAGTTGGAACATTGACCATTCCGATATAAAATCTAACTGCCAAAGAGTATCTTACTTCAAAGTAGGTACTCGGGGCTGCAAGTGATGCAAATTACTTTAGCCAGATGTTGCTGCCTGTACGTAATACAGAGACTACCATCAAACGGCGTAACGATTTACTCATCTGTCCGTACCTTATATTCAGTGGTAATAGCCCTAATGGACATGGTTTTGACGTGTTAATTACTTTAAAACTCGACTACGTTAGCCACCTGGCTCGCCGAAGCAAAACAACCTTTATGCCAGTGGCAATAACTGCCATATGGACTGCAAGGTGTAAGTGGGCAGGTCATGCACCTATGTCAGACGCTTTGATATCACTCGAGGTGGGGTATTTTAACTGGCGTCATGGATTTCGAACCCTAATATGTCCATGACTGGCGTGTGTTTGCATATTTGCTGGTTTTCTTTTTACTCTGTTGCTAAGTCATTTTCAAACGGGCAAATTAGATTTTGAAAACGTAAAGTCACTGCAGTTTACGAACCAGAACTTATAAAATTCGTCGTCCTCAACTCAGTCGGCCGTGAAAACGCTGCTTTCAACTTTAAACAAATATTCGGTTTCTTCAAAATACTTATGTACTTACCTCACCTTATTTTAACAGTGACGTGTAAATAAAATCTACATTTACCTGCTTATCGATATCAAACCTTGTAGGTCCCCACTGCTGGGGCACGGGTCTCTTCCTGCATCGAAAGAAGGTTAGGCCATACTCCTCCATGGGGGCCAAGTCCGGGTTGTTGGAGGATTGTAAGACAGTGTTGGAGGATTGCGGGCCTTACTGTCAGAAGTTATCAGGCCGCCCATAATACCTCTGACATAAATTAACGACTGCCATTACATGACTTGCGAAACACGGGCTTCCGTGCTAATGAAAATGAAAGTGAAAATGTCACTAGCAGTAGTCACAGGATGGTCACCCATCCTGCATCTGAACAGCCTGTTCTTGCTTAACTCAAGTGATTGGAATCAAGCGCTTATTACGAGCGCATTTACTCGTCACTTACCTACTTATAAATTTAGTGGATAAAAAAATCATTTACTAAACACAACTAACCTTTTTAAAATGGAAAAATCAGCTAGCTACCAATTACTACGTAACTTCAAAAAATTTATTACAAATCTATATATATAAAAATGAATCCCTTTTTCACTTGGTCACGGCATCACGCGTGAATGGCTGGACCGATTTCACTAATTATATTTTTTGTTTTATTTGTTATTATTAGGAGAAGGTTCTTATGTAAAAAAAAGGTAACAGATATTTCTTGATTATAGGGCGGTACGAAGTACGCCGGGACAGCTAGTCTAAAATATTTTACGAGCGAAAAAAACTCACAATTCGGTCGACATCCCTTATGCTGAAAGCAGCCAAATATGCTTAGTTCTAAACAACGACTGTTAACTAAAACTTTGTGCTTTTCATCTACGCAATGAAATTAATTACATCTACGTAATGATACATCGTCCAGCGGCAACTTCACTCACATTTGATGGGTGAGGGCACCACTCGGACGTGACTCGGACGTTGGAGTGCCTGGGGCATTGTTTTTAAAATTGAGTAGGCTTGCCCAGCACGTTGCTTTTCTTATACCACTATAACAGCTTAGTGGGCCTAGCCGACAGGAAGACGAGCTAGTACGGGCGAAGACAACCAAGCGGGTTTCCTTATGGACTCGAAAGCGAGATACCCAGGTTCGATACCCAGGGTGTACCTATGACCTTATTTATTTTCACAGTTATGTACATCTGCAAAGAAGCACACGCTAACGGTGAAGGAAAACATCGTTACGTAAAAGATATATTTAATAAACAACAAATAGTACCGTTTTTACTGCTTTTCCTATTTTCTAAGGTTTGCTGGAAGAAATATCTTACAGAGATAAGCTCGCCTTTGTACATGTTATTTGTTATGCAATGTCCTGTGAAATGATTGTGCGCAATAAAATATTATAATATACATCCTTACAAAGAAAAAAACAAATCAGCCAGCAATAACCACCAAACTTCATTTAGTCGTCACTTCAAAATGGAATTTAAAAAAAACAGGCAGCGCAAACAACCAAAGTTCTCTTAGGCGCCACTTCAAAATCGAAAAAATTCACTTGAAAACAAAAAAGGTTCTCTAAAAAAAGGTTTTACAATTTTTCCTCAGTGCGTGTGACATGACGATGCAGTTATCAGTCAAATGCGCTTAGTTCTAAGACAATGATTCTTAATGTTGCCACAGCTGGGGTATCCTACTTTGAAACCAAGACAATAGGCATGACAAAAGATTTTAAAATCCTCTTCCATAATGTGGGGGAACATTTATTATTTACAAAATCCTATATTTCAGTAATAAACTAAAGTTTAACGAAAGTTATTAATTATTCTAAAATTATTTTAAATCTGTGGGAAAACAGCTCGCAGTGTCATGGCGTCGAATCGGACGTCACGCCTAGCTAAACAAATATCAAACGTCTAACAAACCTCGGGTGAAGTTTACCGATGTTACCCAAGCGTGACGTCACGCGATGTCATTGCTGTTTCAGTTAAAATAGCTGAAAGTACTGTACATATTAAATCTTTTATTTTATTGAAAATATTGGTATCTCATTTTTTTTTAAACCAAATCAATATTTCATAATAATATCCTTTTAATAGGTATGTACTTTCACCTAATATCGTTAAATCTTTGATTATTTGATACTGTCGTCACGTGAATTGATTGTATCGCAAGGAATTCATTTCTTAATTTTAATAGAACTTACCTCCTTGCTCAGAAAAAACAGCCAGCAACAACAAGGAAACTTCACTCGCGCGCCACTTCAAAATCAAACTCGGAAAAGTTTCACTTGAAAACCAAAAAGGTTCGATGGAAAAAGTTTTTCCGCGCTCGTTCTCAAGTTGTCAAGCGCATGCAATACGTCCGCGCCGCTGCCAGCATGGTCGGCGACTGACGACTGGGAGTCTAGATAGGATTCTCGCCACTGTTGGCGCCAATGCACCAACACTTCTCAGCCCAAGTAGAGTTGATGACAAAAGTCGTTGGATTTATTACTTTTGAATGAAAATCGGGAAACCATATGCTTATAACAAGAGACGCCCAGGGGTATGTTATACGTCACACTCACAGAACATTAAAAAAAACTATATTCTGTGGTCACACTACAGCGCACAGGCCTTCTCTAAGAGAGGTATGGCATTAAGCCGGTTTCTGAAATGAGAATTTCGCTAAGTAAATATATTAATAATAGTTAACTGTAATGTTGCCTCTACGAATTTCCAAGAAAAGATAGTGACAGAATGTTACTTAAGTATTTACTTAGTACAATTCTCGATTCAGAAATCTGCGCATAGGGGCCGTTTCTGAATTGAGAATTTCTGGGAAATTCGAAGAGACAGTACAGTTACTTACCAAAATTCTCAATTCAGAAACTGGCCCATAGTCACCAAGCGTAATCTCCATTAGCAATTGCTACCATATGCGGGAACTTATTTTTAGCTTATAATTACACCAAGATCTTAATTACTTATAAACCTTCATGAAACCTGCAAGTTGCCCAAAAATTTATTAATATTAATAATTAATAAATACCTATATCTTAATTTAAACAAAAAAACACTTCCGATACTCATGTTCCCTAACAAAATTTTCCTTCGCAGTTTGAAATGTCGAAGTCACTATGCAACTTCTACATACCTACCTATCAGGATTCTAGTTTGAAGCAAATGATCCTACTATTTTTATTTTTAATGCACTAACCCATGCTAAGGACAATTTTAAAAACCTATTTAGAGGCTAATAATTCCACCCATGCCGGGATTCGAAAGTTCGAGGTTCAAAATTTCACTGATGCCGGTGAGTCGGGCATTAGCTCAGTTGGAGAGAGCGCTGGCACGGATAGCCAGAGGTCGCAGGTCGAATCCCGGCATGGGTGGAATTTTTAGCCTCTAAATAGGTTTTTGCAAATGATCCTACCAACACCTTAAAGTGGCTTAAGCATAAGTAGGTTATATTAATAACCTACATGGCATGGGTGGATTTTTCGGCCTCTAAATAGGTTTTTGAAATTGTTCTAAGCACGGGCTAGTGCATTAAAAAGAATATAATAAGGTTATATTAATACCAAGGGGTTTCTCCTAGGATGCCAACCACGTTCCTGGCCTCTGCCTACCCCTCAGGGATATAGACGTGAGTTTATGTAGTGTTAGTTATGCAGCTGATGTACCCTCTGCAAGGTCATCTCTCAGTGACAGAGAGAGAGCGTGTCACAAGCGAGTGAACACTCTCTCTGAGATGACACTTACTCGGCGCAGTTCATTGATTTTAAAGACCCCTCGATTTCGACCCTGTATGTCCCCACTGCTGGGGCACGGGTCTCTTCCTGCGTTGCAGGAAGGTTAGGCCATACTCCACCACGGGGGCCAAGTCCGGGTTAGTGGAGGGTTGTAAGACAGTGGCGGGCCTTACTGTCAGAAGTTATCAAGCCGCTCATAAGGCCTCTGACTCGGCGTAACGACTGCCATTACATGGCAGCCGGCACCAACGGCTTAACGTGCCGTGCGAAGCACGGAAGCGCTCTGAAAAATGCCACTAGCGGTAGTAACGGGACGGTCACCCATCCCGCACCTGACCGCGCCTGTTGTTTGCTTTACTCGAGTGCTTGATTCCAATCACACGGTTCGACTAGGCCACGAGCGCAAAGGCAAAGGTGAACACGTGAACAAAGCTCACGACATTTTCCTTTACTTTAAGCTACTGGGTGCTAAGATACACAAATTGTACGTACTCATATTACGAGTACATTACGGAATTCGAACCCACAGCCTACATACATGCGTCACGGCTTAAAATTTGCCTTAATCAATATTAATTATTTCATGAGCGTGCTAATTTTAATTCTATTAGTCGGCACTTAGGTAAGGGAGGACATTAGTAACAGGAAGGCAACTGTGGAAACTTTTTCGAACAGAGATTACATATAACATAACATTTACATACAGGCACATTCATTGCTTCTGGCCCGACACTAGGATACCCTGTGTCGTGGGAACCAGAAACAACGACATCACAAACATGTAAACATCCAAGACCCGGGGTTTTTCTTTGTCGCCAGCTGGGCTTCGAACCCGGAACCTCTTGCATGGTAGGCAGATGCGCTACCGCTACGCCACAGAGGTCGTCAATATCCGCCCTTTGTACGTCCTAATATCAATTTTATTAGTTATATAAAGGAAAACGTCGTGAGGAAATCTGAGAGTCTGCGGTCTGCAAACACCTAAGCGCTTGAAATCCGCGGTGAGCATTTGTATTAACTAATCCTATACTCTTGAAAGAAGTAATAGTAATATTTATTTATCAATACACTTGCCGTATTATCCTTATTACACACATATTTGACAAATATAATTTACGTACAAATTAAGTCTGTAGGATTGTAACGTCGGTGTCTGCACTAGTATAAAATACTGTATGACAGACACCAGCGCCTTCCACCCACTAGATGTAGCTGCTTAAATTACGTATATTCCAATTAGATTTATTAAACAATATAATTGTCGTGTCGTGAAGGCTTGTGAGACCTCTGCAGGCGGGTCGAGATTATATATTGTTTTTTGTCTATGTAGCCTATAAACGTCATCTTTGAAAGAAAAAATCGTGAAGAAACCTTAGTGTCTCAGGTGGTACGCATAGCAATTGAGCCTGTACTCTCTATCTGAGAGAAGGCCTAAGCCCTGCAATGGGACGTTTATAGCCTACATAAAAATAACAAAATGTTATTAAATTTTGTTTTATGCAGCCTATATATACAGGGTGTCTCATTCAAATCGGTCAGTATGGGAAAGTCTGAAACTATAAGACATACGAAGATCTGCTCTGAGGAACCATGTCATCGATTTTAATAACAAGAAAAACTGCATTCATACATTTTAGAAAACATCTTTACTCTGTTCGGGAATCGAACCCGGTAGTTTTGAAAAAAAAAACCTACACTATTTCTATTTAGATATCGATTGTGTAGGTCTTAAGCAGTAAATGTCTGTATGAAACATGGTGTCTAAAATGAATAAAATGCATTGTTTTCATATAAAATGCAATCGTAAGATCGTTACCTAAACGTGTTGAATATTGTATTAAAAAGTCGGTGGTCACTTCGAGCACCTTCTAAAATAAATTAAAGTATTTGAAAACAATGCATTTTATTCATTTAAGACATCATGTTTCATACAGACATTTACTGCTTAAGACCTACACAATCGATATCTAAATAGAAAGAGTGTAGATTTTTTTTTTTCAAAACAACCGGGTTCGATTCCCGAAAAGAGTACAGATGTTTTTTAAAATATATGAATGCAGTTTTTCTTGTTATTAAAATCGATGACATGGTTCCTCAGAACAGATCTTCGTATGTCTTATAGTTTCAGACTTTCCCATACTGACCGATTTGAATGAGACACCCTGTATATACGACCCCGTGCAAGGCACGTCTGCTCTCAGGGAGAGATTATTGGTTTAAGCACCACGCGTGCTTACCGCGGATTGTTTCAAACGCTGAGGTGTGTGAACAGTGAGGTATTATCGCGATTAGCCCTGTTTAACATACTCGTATAACCGGACCGCAGCTCAGAAATTTTTCACCCCAACGGCCATCAGTTCCCTGAGCTAGTGTCCATCGGTGCTGGCAGCAATGGCAGATCCTTCACCAAATGGTCTGACGATGTGTTTATTTTAAAAACCTATTTAGAGGCTAAAAATTCCACCCATGCCGGGACTCGAACCCGCGACGTCTGGCTAACCGTGCCAGCGCTCTCCCAACTGAGCCAATGGGCAACTTACCGCCATCAGTACCATTTCGAACCTCTTTACAATATTCTCTGTATTATTTACAGGCAGCGACATCTGGCTGAAGTAATGTGCATTACTTGCAGCCCCGAGCACCTTACTTTGCAGTTAGGTTTTACATCGGAATGATATGGCTGTACCCACATGATTATATTTCTTTTTAATGCACTAACCCGTGCTAAGAACAATTTTAAAAACCTACTTATTTTTTTCCTGAGCGCGGGGTAGTGCATTAAAAGGAATATGATCTGATTACTGTAATGAAGAGTCATATATGTGAGCGGCATAAGACCGGAAAGCTTAGAAAACCCTGAGGGAGGCCTATGTCCTGCAGCGGAGGACAAATGGCTGATGATGATGATCAATATTAGCAAGTCAAGAATTGCAAGTGATGCAAATTACTTCAGCCAGATGTTGCTGCCTGCACGTAATACAGAGAGTATTGTAAAGAGGTTCGAACTTTCACTGATGCCGGTAAGTCGCCTATTAGCTCAGTTGGGAGAGCGCTGGTACGGTTAGCCAGAGGTCGCGGGTTCGAGTCCCGGCATGGGTGGATCTTTTAGCCACTTAATAGGTTTTGAAAATATATCCGTTTATCTAATAATAACAACTACTTATTATGCGGGTTCGAGTCCGGGCATGGGTGGAATTTTTAGCCTCTAAATAGGTTTTTATAGTCAAAAATTATTAAGTATAGCAGTAATCGAACTGGAGACCACTCAGGTGGTTCTAACTATTGAGCCATAAATGGCATTTTCAAAAACCAAGAAAAAAAAATAGAAAGACTTTTTGTCGTCGCCTGTACTTATCTACCGTCGTCAAGAATTTTCAAGTCAAGGCTTCGAGCATTTCTTTGTATGCAAAGCTTTAATTAAATGATAGAAACGGAGCTACGATATCGTTTCGGAGAAGCATATTTCAAAAAGATCCGTATATTTAGTTTTAAATAACATCTGTATATATTGCAACGTGCAATGTATAAATAACATAATATAACATTTACATACAGGCACATACATTGCTTCTGGCCCCACACTATAGGATACCCTGTGTCATGGGAACCAGAAACAACGACATCACAAACATGTAAACATCCAAGACCTGCTGGTTTTTGTGTCCCCAGCCGGGGTTCGAACCCGGGACTTCTTGCACGGTATAGGCAGATGCGCTATCGATGCGCCACAGAGGCCGTCAATATAGTTGTGGAATGCAATAAATTATCAAATATGGAGTATATACTCAAATCTCAATAATTTATTATATCATGCTCTGGCTATCCGAGCCAGAGCCAGAGGTCGCGGGTTCGAATCCCGGCATGGGTGAAATTTTTAGCCTCTAAAATAGGTTTTTAAAATTGTCCTTAGCACGGGTTAGGGCATTAAAAAGAATATAATACAATATAGTACCTATACTTGACAATTTACTTTCGATTTCAACCCTTGTATGTCCCCACTGCTGGGGCATGAGTCCCTTCCTGCATCGCAGGAAAGTTAAACTGTGGCGGGCCTGACAATGAATAGGTGATCAACATCCGCTCCAACTCCAGGCTATATAATCTGTATAGAAATAACAATAAATAACTACGCTTCTATAACACCTTTATTGCATATCAATAGCCCGGTTTTACCAGGGACATACAGAGTGCTTAGTGCGAGTTTTTTAACTACTCGATCGCGTTAACATAAACTCATATTTCTATGGCATCGAGGAAGCGCCACCTAGCGACAAGTATGGAAATTAAAATTGCTGAGTGCGAGTTGTAATGGTTTACGTTGAGTATTGAACACGTTTACCAGCCAAAACACGAATAAACACGAATGCGAGTTGTACTGTGACAGCGTTTTGCCAGTTCGAACGGTTAACTTACTCATACTCACTACTCAATGCTCGGTTAACGCGGTAGTAAAGTTATTCGATTGGATCTGTCAAACTCGCACTAAGCACTCTGTCCTATCGCATTACAGGAATTCAATAAATAAAAATTCAAGTCCTGAGAATTTAAGGTCAAATAATTGATATCTCACTCAATATTGGATGTTGGCGCAATGGCTAAAGCGTTGGGTCCAACGGTCACCAACGTTAGCCGCGTAGTAGACGCTAAGGTGCTACGAGCGCTACGTTGCTACGTAGCTACGGCGCAGCTACGAGCTACGCAAAGCAGAAACGGTTTATAAAATTTTATAGCTGCCTACCGTGAGATGAAACACGTCAAGCTTAAATAATAATGGGAACTATATTTTGTGTTATCAAAGTTTATATTTGTCATCACCTTGTGTCATATAATTAATAGATCTATCGCCTCGAGATCCTTTCATTCATACGTTCATTCTCAGAAAAATAAAAAGTTTGCCAGGTACAAATTACCAAATTAATGTCAATATGTACGTAGAAAAAGAGATAGATTATATATATAATCGTAGTTCATCCATTGAATAAAAAAATTGTTCTCAAAATAATAGGTTTATTCCAAAAATAACAGATCCGTACTCAGAACAGTAGAAGTGTTATCTAATAAATCGATTATCGTCCGCAGATTAAGATTTGTTTCTACTTGTTATTTTGTTATCAGTACATTAGTTACAAATTATTTCGATCAATTCTCCAAATAATACTATTCGTTACCAATTTATCAGTACCAATTTTATGAAAAAATGTTCAGAGGGGCGGATCCAAATTGGCTTAGTAAAAGTCAAAAGTAATTCCGTGTTTAATTTAATATTCTAATACATTCATACTACACACTTATATTTAAATAATAGTTCAAAATTAATAAATATTTACAAGGTGTAAAAAAACTACCGCAGATGTAGTTATACCTAGAAACATCAATGGGTACAAGCGTATACAAGTACCTAATGTAAGATAGTAGTTAAATTCATAAGTACAAAAGCATTCTTTTTCTGAATCTTTGTGATTTTTTAAGTTACATATTTCATTTTGACGGTTTTTCCTTAATTTGGCTATACAGTTATCAGGACAAACCTATTAAAATAATTACATACCTATTTATTTGATACTTGAGAATATATTCCGTCGATCACATGTAATTTATGAAGTTGTTTTTATATTGTTTGGCGACTACACTTTGATGACGGATCTATTATTTTACGGACAAACCTTATTATTTAAAACATTCAAAAGTTTATAATTTGATGATAGCTTAAATCATACCCTTTAATAATCATCTGTACAGGGCGAGTTATGTATCAAGCTCATCTACAAATTATCGTCATCAATCATATTTCAATAAGTTAAATATTGCCGTCTCTGATTTTTGCAATCACTTAAATATTAAGTATCTATATTATATTATTTCCTCTAACCATTTATTTATTAATTATTAGTATGTTTATATATTTATTTATTCAATTACAGTTTTAGTACGTTTATATAAATTTTAACTTATAATTCCAAATTAAAATATTTCTAAATTGCACCGACTACCCGTCTCTAATTACTTTTTTGTCTCTGTATACGGATGCCTGGAAAAAATTGCTTTTTAGTAATAAGACCGCAAATTGTATTATATTTTTATATATTTTCTGTTAATTTAATATAATGCAATTCGTTTTTTGTGTACGAATCAATAGACCAATTTAAAAGTTACAGATAACGCTTTTTGCAATAAACCTGACGTTTTTACTCAGTTGAATATTTTAGCTATAATCCATTTGTTTAGGTACGTAAAAATATGTAAACAATCTTCATAGGTAGGTACGCTTTTATCGAAATACACACTTTTTCAATAAAAATCTTACACTTTACCAATTCAATCTGAAATTTAATGTAACTTCATGAAATCCAGTAAAATGTAAGTATTTTTATTTATACAGTGTATTTCATTAAAAAGACTAATGAAGTTTATTTATATTTTTTTTAATTACCTAAATATATGGACTATAAATGCATTGGGTTAGATAACGTGTTACCCAAGTCGCGTCTAAGCCGCATGAAACTAACTGTCCGTTCGATCCATATGACCGTGAAATGACAAATGCAAAGTTAGGTAACAGTTTAGGTAGACATATAAGCTAGCTTTGCACGTGACTTTGTTCTAGTTATTATATTATTTTTAATGCACTAACCTATTTACAGAGAATATTGTAAAGAGGTTCGAAATTTCACTGATGCCGGTGAGTCGCCCATTAGCTCAGTTGGAAAGAGCGCTGGCACGGATAGCCAGAGGTCGCGGGTTCGAATCCCGGCATGGGTGGAATTTTTAGCCTCTAAATAGGTTTTTTAAATTAAGGACAATTTATTCTAGAATGCCCTTTAAGTAAGAGTACTTTGTGCAATACACAGTGTCAGTTTAATCTGTGTTTTTACAGCAGAGCCATAAGGAAGTGTACGAGCAGAAGCGGGTTTTTATGATGACTAGTGATGTCCCTTACTTTTAGTAATTAAGCTGCCACTTTTACTTTAGTATGATTTTTTTTAAGTCTCTTATGTCTCGATATCAATATCCCTCAATATCCCCACTGTTGGGGCACGGGTCTCTTCTTGCATCGCAGGAAGGTTAGGCCATGCTCCACCACTCTTATTTAATTCTATCTATGATTCTATCTACAGGGATGATATGGTTGTATAAAAATGATGTAAAGTCTGAATAACTATTCTGTGCTTGTGCTCGCCTTGGCGGCTGATAGAGTACTCGTAAATGTATCCACATTTATCGAAGATCTAAATTTTAAATTATAAAAATTCATTGACGGATTATATATACTCGTACCTATATTTATTTATTTATTTACAGATAGAGAACACTTTATAGTGCATAAAAAAGGAAATTACAAAGATATATCTTAACCTAAGAGTAAAGACGGCGGCATTATCACTTAAAGTGATATCTTCCAGACAACCTTTGTATGGACTGGAGCAAAACATTGGAGAAGGAAGTAGATGTACAAACAAATTAAATTATTTCAGATGTATAAGCAGTATACCTGCTTAGTTGAGACAGTTGAGATATTTTGGATTATATTTCGGTTTGCCATCGTTTCTTTCTACTGGGCCATCAGATGAAGGCGGTGAAAATTCTGAGTTCATATTTAAAATTGTCCAAGCGACTGAAAACAAACTTTACCTAATATATTTTACTCGATTTCCAATAGATGGGACTAGTAGTGCCTAAAGATACCTTCCTAGTGCCTTCTATTGGGCGCTATAGCTTTATTTAATTTGTATTTTCTTTATTACGGACAACAAAAAGAAGTGCAATGTGTCTTTAACAGATGACTTAAACGTTAAAAAATATAATAGTTAATCGTATATCCAGCTTAGTTATCCACATTTTACAATATTGTTTTTTTTTTTATTAACTAAGAAATCAAACAAACGAATGCACGCTTAGCCACCAAAGAATCCCTGGACAGAAAATGAGAGAAAATAAATATTCAAATTACTTCACAACAAAACTTCCACACTTACTTTGAAGTGAAACATCCTTGATGATTTTAAGTAGGAGTGGTTCGTTGCCCGATTTTTCGACGACGAAACGCAACCGTTTATTCTGGAACGAAAACAGGTCCTCGAAACGGTCCTCGTTTGCAACTGGTTTCATTGTATGCGAACGAGCAAGGCGCAGAGGACGGTCAAACGAGTGCGAACGAGACGAAATCACGAAACATCGGAAAAAATAAGTTGTTTTACACGATATTCGACTGTATACTCATAGACATAAAGATTACTTTATTGTATCACAGACCAAAACGAACGGAACGAGCAAGGAGCCGACGACGACGTCGCAATGATCTCATTACGTTCTAGGCTCTATTAATATAGCACTAAAGGACATATCCGCGTCAAACAATCTAAGGACTGGTCTCGCGACGAACAAACGCTGGCACTGCTTTAGAGTCTCTGGCACTGCTTTATAATGAAACGTAAAACGGTCCTCTCGTCGCGGAACACAAAACAGTCTTATAAAACGGTTCGTCTTTGCAACGATCACGCCTAATTTTAAGAGCCTGTAACCTCATAGCTTCTGAACTTTTGCTCGTATCAACTTTTCTTACATGTATCTCTTGCATTTTGCAATCCCCAGGTCCACACTTACATCTAAGTAGTATGTCCGATATGTATAGAAAATGAGTCAAATGTGATTCATTCAACACCCTCCTCTGAGTCATATACGACTCTTGAACAGGGAATTTGTTAGGATGGCAGGACTGTAATTCAAAACTTTTAATCATTTCAGCCACACCTGTGTTAACAGTCTGTTAGCTTTTAGAATATAAGTAATAAATAAATATTCATGGACATATTACACAGATCTCGTTAGCCTCATACTCAGTACAATTAAATAACTTGTGTTACAGGTGCTAACTCGACGATAGATTTAATACAATAAATACATAGATAACATCCAAGACCCGAGACAAACTAGAAAAGTTCGTTTCCTAGTTTGAGCCGGCCGGGGATCGAACCCGAGACCTTCGGTTGTACAGTCAGCGTGCCAAACCACTGCGCCACCGAGGCCGTCGGATATACCTCGAAAACGAGTAGGCTTCAGTTTTCGCCGAAAGCACACGAGTGTAATACTACTTCCTGCTCCCGATTTCGAAATTATAATTAGTGTCATATTAGTTCCGATATTATTATTACACAAATTTATCATATTCTATGCGATAGTAACCGAGGTATATTCTAAAAGCTAACATACAGTCTGTTAGTTAAGACATCTTTACAAACGTTTGCAGGTTTTGTATTAGCGGAATATACACTATTAGCAAGATACAGTGCCGGACAGCTCCGAGCACCTCTCAAACACACTCGACGAATCGAGATTGCATGTGGACCCCAAGCACGCTCTCGATACGAGATCTACGCCTTGATTTTAAGTCGTACATGTATGCGAAAGTAGAACGTAAACTTGCTTCACCGGTAGAGCTAGTCCATTTTAGGAAATATCTGTATAATTTCCTTTTTTTTATCACATCACACTTCACACTAATATTTTTAAGTAGAACATAAAGAAAAGACGAAGCCAGCGTTTTGCAGTAAATTAACTTATTTTATCTACTCTGATACTATAATATAAAGATTATAAAACTGAAAACAAAACTCTTACGACAAACATTACGCATAGGCCAAAAACAAATTTTAAAAAGTTTTATTACGATACAGGTCTTGTATGGACACTGTATCATAATATAACTTTTAATCATAACGATACACCTATACAACCTCCAGCTGGACCAAGAAGGTTGAACCTCTACTTAAAAAAAAAAATTCAATGAACGAGTCCGCGGCGACGCAACACGCATGCGCAATCGATTTTGCTCCAGTTGGCGCCACCATTTTACACTTAAAAAAACTTCTCAATATTTAATCAAAGTTTGGTTCTGTTTAATATTATTTTATGTATTATAGTATGCGAGTGGACTACATAATATAGCCTGAAGAAGAAGAAGTATTAGAGGAGATAAAGTAGTGTATGACACTGTACATAAGTTGGTCTTAAAACACTCGTGTGATACTATAAAAAAAAACTCGAATACGGCTCGTTTTTTAAAACACATTCGTGTTATAAGAACTCTTACCTATTATGCAACAGTATCATAAACTACTATTAATTACACAAAAATGATACAGTGATTTTCGTCGTATCTATCGGTAATTGAAACAGAGACAAAGTGAACATAGCGCGGTTATAGTTATGAAGCTCGAGAAACTGGATACCAACAGCATCCAACTTCAGGGCACGTGTCGACGAGCACGGTTTCTACCCGGCACGGCGCCGGCCCGGCCAGGCACGGCTCCGAACCGGACCGGCACTAGGACCGGTGCATGTGCACACTTGTATGGAGCTTTATACATAACTGGTATCGGCCCGACGCCGAGCCGGCGCCGTGCCGGGCAGAAACCGTCTCGTCGACACGCGCCCTCACGGGTATTGCCAAGACAAATATTATAAAGGGGAAAGTTTGTGAGTGTGTATGTTTGTTACTTCTTCACGTTTACGTCGGATAACGTAACGGCTGGAGCAATTATAATAAAATTTGGTAAGGAGTTAGCTGACACCCTGGATTAACACAGGCTACGTTTTACTGCGGGAAAATGTCTTATTACCAATAAGCCGCGGGGTACAGTTATGGTACAATAAAGTGTTCTCTGTCTATGTATATTTTTCGGACTTTCTTTCAAAGTGATAAGGTTCAATTGAGCGTAGCAACTATTATGCAACTACCCGTTAAATGGTTAAGGGTCGATGAGTTTTGTTGCTGGAAATAAAGGTTCACTTTTCATTTTGGGAAGAATTGCGAAATAATTCTGGAATTCTTTCCAAAGTGATGGAGGGATAATTCTCGGGAATCTTCCCATCGGAATTATTCCGCGACCCATCTCTCTTTAAAGTTCCATTTACAACAACATTTTATTATTACGTAGGTAAAATGATTGGGGAAGGGACTTAGTGAGTTCTCAATCCAAAAACTGGGTCTTTGTCTATGTACCTATAACTCTATTATATTTTTGTACACCTACTCTCTTCATCCTAGCGATAAGACCGCCAATTGTCAATATATTTTAAGTTTTTCATTTATTATCAAATTGTATGGGATTAAATTAAAATTATTAATCTAATAATTACTAAAGCATTCATGCATGTTTTATACTTGCCACTCAGACTGTGTCGCAAGTAATACATAGTTCGTACAAATTTAAAAACTTATTTAGAGGCTAAACATTTCACCCATGCCGGGATTCAAACCCGCAACCTCTTGCTATCCGTGTAGTTCGTACACTTAACAAGTGCGTGCTAGACGTAACATAATGCCTGAGCTACTTGCGTTTTGCACAGGATTTCCTACCTAGGAACCTACCTGCTTAGTTGTCAAGAGATTGGAATTTTTCATCACTCTTCCGTCTGTGCAGTTATTCTGCAAGTAACGGAACAATCTGTTCTAGGAGTCCTTAGTACGCACATCAACCTTTAACACACCTTGATTAATTGCCTCTAATCGGTTACGTAAGACAAGAAAATAAGTTAAGAATATTCTTTACTGTGCACAGGAAAAAACAACTAATACAAAATATTGATAAAGGTACATAGAAAACCTATTTAGAGGCTAAAAATTCCACTCATGCCGGGATACGAACCAGCGACCTCTGGCTATCCGTGCCAGCGCTCTTTCCAACTGAGCTAATGGGCGACTCACGGGCATCAGTGAAATTTCGAACTTCTTTACAATATTCTCTGTACTACGTACAGGCAGCGAGGTAAGGTAGGCCATTGGCCATACTCCACCACGGGGGCTAAGTCCGGGTTGGTGGAGGATTGTAAGATAGTGGCGGGCCTTACTGTAAGATGTTATCAAGCCACCCACAAGGCCTCTGGCATGGATCAACGACTGCCATTACGTGACAGCCGGCAAAAACGGCTTAACGTGCCTGACGAAGCACGAAAGCGATAAAAAAATGCCATTAGACGTAGTCACTGGATGGTCACCCATTCAGCACCTGACCGCACCTGTTGTTTCTAAACCATAGTGATTGATTTCAATCACTCGGGTCCACTAGGCCACGAGCGCTTCCGCTTTTTTTAGTGTTACTACTTGTGTTTTATCATCTGTGTGTTAATCAGCCATACTTTGCTCATCGAATTGTCATACTAATCCATGAATTGTATTTACATAAAATGGGGCCCTAGCCTTCTCTGAGGGGTAGACTATCTAGATTATAATCAATTTAAATTGCAGGACTTCGGATTTAAGGCGCAATTATCTAATGAATTAATCCACAAAGCGTCCCGCGTCGCAGACATTGAATGGCCAACACTTTGGTAGGATTACACCGGAAACAAAAGACGATCACGGCGAGTTATAGCCGTCGCCTTGGCGCCAATTTTAATGACGCCATTAGATCGCTAGTTAGCCCCATCCATCGCCGTGCTCTCTCCTATCTTGTGGCTCACAAGCTTGTATAAATTTTAACCATTTCAAAAAGGTCAAAATAGATTTTTTGCCGAATGAACACCAAAAAAACTTAAAGTTACATAATCATACAGACATGAAGTTCAGTGTAGTTTATTTTGTGCACAAATATACACGGTTTTTTACTGTTTTTTTTTTTGCTTTTTGCAAAAGTGTTAGCCGACTAACAAAAGTGTAGTGACTAGAATTGAGAAAGGAATGTTGCGTTGGTTTGGGCATGTGGAGAGGATGAAGGAGGAAAGATTGACGAAACAAAAATATATTGCGAATGTGAGTGAAAAGGCTGGTAAGGGACGTCCCAGGTGGACATACGTCGACCAAATATTAGCAAATATAAGATGTATTTGCAAAGGCAAAGATAAAAAGTACCCGGAACCGGCGTGCGTGCATGCAACGACTTATGAACGTTGATGAAGCGAAGGTGATCTGTCAGGATCGCGGCAAGTGGCAATCCCTGGTCTCTGCCTACCAATCTGGGATACAGGCGTGAGGTTATGTATGTATGTTAGCCGACTGCGTGGCTCACACTAAATAAGCAACTTTATTACACTATTTTTATTTTTTAATGCACTAACCCGTGCTAAGGAACAAATTTAAAAAACCTATTTAGAGGCTAAAAATTTCACCCATGCCGGGATTCGAACCCGCAACCTCTGGCTATCCGTACCAGCGCTCTACCAATTGAGCCAATGGGCGACTCACGGCATCAGTGAAATTTCGAACCTCTTTACAATATGCTCTGTATTACGTACAGGCAGCGACATCTGACTTAAGCAAATTGCATTACTTACAGCCCCGACTACCTACTTTGCAGTTAGGTTTAACATCGGAATGATATCACTGTACTCACATGATTACACTATTTTTATTTTTTAATGCACTAACCCGTGCTAAGGAACAGATTTAAAAACCTATTTAGAGGCTAAAAATTTTCACCCATGCCGGGATTCGAACCCGCAACCTCTGGCTATCCGTACCAGCGCTCTACCAATTGAGCCAATGGGCGACTCACGGCATCAGTGAAATTTCGAACCTCTTTACAATATGCTCTGTATTACGTACAGGCAGCGACATCTGACTTAAGCAAATTGCATTACTTACAGCCCCGACTACCTACTTTGCAGTTAGGTTTAACATCGGAACGATATCACTGTACTCACATGATTACACTATTTTTATTTTTTAATGCACTAACCTGTGCTAAGGAACAAATTTAAAAACCTATTTAGAGGCTAAACGTTATTACGTGAGTCGCCCATTGGCTCAATTGGTAGAGCGCTGGTACGGATAGCCAGAGGTTGCGGGTTCGAATCCCGGCATGGGTGAAATTTTTAGCCTCTAAATAGGTTTTTAAATTTGTTCCTTAGCACGGGTTAGTGCATTAAAAAATAAAAATAGTGTAATCATGTGAGTACAGTGATATCGTTCCGATGTTAAACCTAACTGCAAAGTAGGTAGTCGGGGCTGTAAGTAATGCAATTTGCTTAAGTCAGATGTCGCTGCCTGTACGTAATACAGAGCATATTGTAAAGAGGTTCGAAATTTCACTGATGCCGTGAGTCGCCCATTGGCTCAATTAGTAGAGCGCTGGTACGGATAGCCAGAGGTTGCGGGTTCGAATCCCGGCATGGGTGAAATTTTTAGCCTCTAAATAGGTTTTTAAATAAGCAACTTTATGTAGCGCCTACATGAAGGTTGTAGGTACTTTGAACACGCATCGTGATGAGGAATCAAGAGTCATCATGTTTACATTTTAGCTCTCGGTTTCAAAAAGAGTCCTTCTGTTGCTGTTCCCGACAGCTCGACATGGATTTATCTGCAATCAAAGAGCTTGGCACATCTCAAAGTGAAACTCGAGTGGAAAAGTTTTGTTGACACCAAATAGTGTGGTGTGCCGTAGGTACTGCCTCGTTGATCTAGGTGTAACACGCTGAGCTACAAGAACCGAGGTCGTGGGTTCAACTCCCATTTGTCAGCAACACTTTATAAACATATAAATGGCCTCAGTCTTTCTATGTTTGTGAATTCCTTGTCTTGTAAATCAGGTATTGCTAGTTTGGGCCAGTATCTGGGTTGTTGTGTGAACGTTATTAAATTTGCTATTGAAACAGTATATCATATTCTCCAAATTGAACCTGTTCGCAAACACTTTCCGCTGGTCGGACTCTGCGCACCAGGGATGCAGATAATGCTAAGAGACTACCTGCAGCTTGCAGTGGGACGTGGTAGTAGTCTGCTAGGCTCTATAGAGCTACAAGAAAAACATTCACAACTCCTGAAAACACCAATTAAAGTTTCACAACAACTTTGAGTTTTTTCTCAGATTTATTAGGTTACCAACCCCGAATTGGCCCCCGTGGTGGAATATGACCTAACTTTCCTGCGATGCAGGAAGAGACCCGTACCCCAGTAGTGGGGACACACAAGGGTTCATATCGATCGCTCGATTACGTTATTAACCCTTTTACGTCTCCACTGCTGAGGCACGGGTCTCTTCCTGCATCACAGGTAGGTTAGGCCATACTCCACCACGGGGGCCAAGTCCGGGTTGATGGAGGATTGTAAGACAGTGGCGGGCCTTACTGTCAGAAGTTATCAAGCCGCCCATAAGGCCTGTGATATGGCTTAACGACTGTTATTACATGACAGCCGGCACCAACGGCTTAACGTGCCTTGCGAAGCACGGAATCAGATTTATATTTTTTTGAAATATTTTTTGAAGCATTTTTTAGCCCGTGGATTCAAATGGCAAGGTACCACGCAGGATGGCGTGATGGGATAAAGGCGTATACCCAGCAGTGGACAGAGGTGGATTGATGATTATTATGATTTTTTTTTACATTCTTGCTTATGTGCAATGTCGCAAGCTATGTCATTGTCCTATATAGAAGAAAAACCATTATATTAAGATATTCCTCGAAACCATAAAGCATTATTTAAAACCATAACCATAAAGCATTATGGTTTTGAGGAACATCTATCAAACTACGCCTCTCTTATTTCCTTCAGCAATTTTCCGTCTTCGTAAGGTTGTCTGGAAGAAATTGCTTTTAGCAATAAGGCCGCCAATTGTACTTTGTAACTTTTCATGTTTTATAATATGTGCTCTGTGTACAACAAAGAATTTTCTTATCTTATCTAAGCCACTACATAGTGGAAAATACAAAACACTACCTGAACAATATGTATTTTTTTTTTATTTATTTTAGAATCGCCAAACAGAAGTGTTACTTTCTGTTTTCTATGACATGTCAGTTAAGCATATGAGTGTTACAAAACAAGATGTATTGAACAATTGTGAAATTTTCATTGATGATGCAAAAACGCCCGTAATGCAACTGAGTAGAAAGCATACATACTCGTATAACTGTTTATGTGTAGTCGCCTATACATGCATGTAAATAATACCCTGTGCTACGGTAACCTTGTCACCATGCAAGGACTTCACAAACCTGGAAATGGCGGCCTCCATTGGGAATCAAACCGTCGACCTTCGGAATGGTAATCAAAGGTGATACCGCAGATCAACGAGCCATTCATTATGTGGATGAGAATTAACTGTATATTGTATTGTACCTGACGCAGTATAATCAATGCAACTTGACCTGAAACCTAGCATTGATTAATTTCGCTCACTTAACCCTGAAACGGTTCAGCGCATCAAGTACAGCAGGCTACAACAGCCTTATTCATACTCGTAAGCTCTAGTTCAAGAGCTTAGCAAGCTTATAGTTCAAGAACTAAAGTTGGATTATCTTAGCCAAACATTGATACTCGGTAAAATCGTTCTAGTGGTCGGAAAAGAATCAATGCAAATCTATTTTATTTGAACGTAAAGAATTTACATTCTGTTTGCTGAATGTCGATGTACTATGTAAAATGTAAGCCATTGCCTTCGTCTACTGGCGTTGTCGCAGCGTGCTCGCCGCGCAATCGCATCGCAATCTAAACGCTCGCAAAGCGCTGGTGTGATAGAGCTCACGCCTATATCCCAGAGGGGTAGGCAGAGACCAGGTACTGCCACTTTCCACTAACCTGACAGATCACCTTCGCTTCATCAACCTTTGTAAGTCGTTGCATGTCTCTCTAATAAGATCAAAATCTTCTTTGTCCACTATATTCGATGGTAGGGACTAATTCATTTAATAAACAATCGCGATTAGACCTGTCAAATGTGCAACTACATATAGCACAGACTATGGACAGGTGCCTCTTGCTCATATACAGTATATCGATTTATCATATTCTTTTGACATTCATTTTGTGAACTTATTAATTAGGTCAACGCCGCCACCGAGATCGACATCAGGGCAGTAGGTAGGTTAGGTTAGGTTAGAACATGTAAAAACAACAAAAAAATACTGTTTTCAGAACGAAACCTTCCTACCTATAAGTCAGAATAGGATACTATTAGGTCAATGACGCTACGGAAATTAATATCTGGGCAGTAGATAGGTTAGGTTAGGTTAGAACATGTTAAACAACAAAAAACATTATTTTGGAATTAAATATACCAACCAAAAGTCAAATTATGGTAGTGTTAGGTCAGTGTTCCGACCGAAATCAACATCTGGGCAGTAGGTTGGTTAGGTTAGGTTAGAACATGTAAAAACTACAAAAAAACACTACTTTGGAACTAAACATACCAACCAAAAGTCAAATTAAGGTACTTTTTGGTCAGTGTTGCTACCGAAATAGACATCTGGGCAAAACAACTGAACAAAGATATCAAAGTCTGTAAATACATACCATACATACAAATAAGAATTATAACTTATCGATAATATGAGTAACAATATTATGAAAAACCAGTTTATGAATGACAACATTATGGTAAAAAACACTTAGGAGTTTAGATTAGTTTAGTAGTAATATTAGTAATAAAAAAAATCGGAAACCAGAGTGTTATGATCTTCGTCGGTAGTACTAGAAATTGTATGAACGAAAAAATTAGGAACCAAAATTTTCGGAAGAGTGATCATTCGGAGTACAAATCGTTAGTAAGACCATTTTTGGAAGTTAGACTTTAGTTGAGCCAATATGGACCCCTATGTAATAATGTCCATTTTTTTTTTTTGAAAACCTGCTTAGAGGCTAAAAATTCCACCCATGCCGGGACTCGAATACATACTGTACGTAATACAGAGAGTATTGTAAGGAGGTTCGAAATTTCACTGATGTCGGTAGTCGCCCATTAGCTTAGTTGGGAGAGCGCTGGCACGGTTAGCCAGAGGTCGCGGGTTCGAGTCCCGGCATGGGACTCATCTAATAATAACAACTACTTATTATTAGATACACGGATATATTTAAAAAAACCTATTTAGAGGCTAAAAGATCCACCCATGCCGGAACTCGTACCCGCGACCTCTGGCTAACCGTAATCACTTGTCCTCGTCCCAAATTAGATCTCTGTGCTGTGGTAACCAGGCAAGGACATCATAAACATACACACAGATTGAGGCCATTTAATGTACGGCGGCGTCCAATACGAATCGAACTCTGAACCTCCAACATGGTAATGCTAGTCCAACGAGGCAGTCAAAAGGAAGACAATATTAATGTACAATATAAGTACACATTGGTTTGATCCTGACCGAGTTGTACGTCAATATACTGTGTATTGTATCCAGTGGCGGAATGTACGTCCAAGTATTAACAGGTAAACAGCATTGCGGCGCAGCTTAGCAATCTATCTGCAATCTAGGGTTAATCTGTCTTGGTCTAGCTGGCCCCGTCGCTTGAGGCAGCGCCTAACGTCGTTACGGTGTTATTAAAATACAGCGCTACACCTGTTGCCCCGCTGATATCCACAAGTGGTCTGGCGTTCGGTTACAAGGAGTTTTAAAAACTCAAAAGGTACTCTCAAAAATTGTATTTGACAAAAAAACAAGATCAGGCCTTATACAAAAAAAGTAATATAACTTAACGTCGAATTGAAACCCTCCTCCGTCTTTGAAGTCGGTTAATGGTGCATTAATTATTTCAGGCCCACTTGCGTCAGTCCGGGTAAGCTCATTTAACTCGAGAACCGGTTAAATCCATCATTCGCATACAAAATGATCGATTTCACCGGTAACTCGAATTAAATGAGCTAACCCGGGCTGACGCAAGTAGCCCTAAAACACTCCGAGGGGATTTTACTTAATCTGTGGTTACGTCTTCCTTGTAAAATATCCACCACAGACTACTTTAGTGAGCGTTTCTGGAGTATTCTGAGTGTTTTAATATTAATAAGAGCGATTGTGTTTACTGAACGTTAAAGCTGTTAGTTGCAAAATCTATGGTATACTTAATAGAATATATGGAGCAGAAACTGAAAAACTCTACATTATTTTGTTGTGTAAAGATCGATTTATTCAGCGACTTTATTTAGATGTGACCACAACTGACCTATGATTCCAGCTTTAAATAAAAAAAATCAAGAAAATTGCTATTAAATCATCCTTAAATCGTTGCAGGACATGCGGAGTTCACTAGTTCGCTTTGTCAGGTAATAGCAGCTAAGCTTGAAAATTGTATTGATATTTCGAGAATTTATATAGAGCAGGCTGTTGGACGATGTCGTTGATTGGTTTTTGCACCTAAATTTTTATTTTAAGATTTATTTGAAATAACTAATATGGTCTCTTTTTTTATCAATACATTATACCTATTTCTTACAGTTCATATCTATGACACTGTAAGAATAAAAAAAAAATACGCCATTAAAATACATGCATGTAAAGCCAGATATATTTTAAATTTCTGTGCTTTATAGTCCATTTGTTTAGGTACTTAAAATAATTAAATAATCATGATACGTCTTTTTATCGAAACTATACACTTTTTTTACATCAAAACCTTTACACTTTACTTGAATTCCATGAAATCAGATTAAATGGTGAAGTGTTAAGATATTGATTTACAAAGTGCTTATTTCGATAAAAAGACGTATTGAGATACAGTGTGTTCACATTAACTTGACGCGTGAGAGAATTGGTAACAAGGACATAACATGTGAATTAGCTTTTGGACCTAATCGGAAGATGGTAAAACAAGCTCTCAATCCTTTTATTTTCCCCAAGTAATGGGAATGATTTCTTATTTAACATGGTAACAGTAAACATCTCAGTGCTACCAATTCTCTCACGCGTCAAGTTAATGTGAACGCACTTTAGTTTACATTTTTTTAAATACCTAAGCAAATTGACTATAGTTAGTTTTTTCTTCTTTTATTAAACGCGCAATCGGCCAGCGGTTTTTCCCGCCATTTTTAATCAGCAACCAGCATGTAACCAAAACGACAGAGTCCTAAAATTTTCCTACTAGTACATGTAAATGTACCCACTTCGAAATTAAAGTATTGAATTTAATTAAATTCAATGATTAAAGCTTAAGTTAAATCACATAACGAAATTTTTTTTTTTATCAACCTAGTACCGCTGTTTGAAATATGTATTATTTTTTTTATGGAACAATTTCATTTTCTTTTTTCAACCGCGGTATAATCGGTCAGCATTTTTTTCCGCCATTCCCAATCAGCATGTAATCGAAGCGCGTGCCGCGCGGGCCGGCACCTCCGCCCGGGCATTCCACGGCGCGGCAATATCGGCGGCATCCAGCGCGACAGCTATTTCATAAGCGTATAATTGAAATTTCCCGCGCGCGAGGGTGCGACCTCGCTACCCGACGCGCCTGGCTTGGCTCAGGTGGACTCTACAGGGGCCTGTTTCATAAAACTACATAGTCGTAGTTTACATGGACTATTCGATATACCTACATTACGTAGTCGAATCTTTTTCCTTGATAATCTGTAAGTTGATCGACTTTGCAGTGTACCAACAGTCAGAATTGCAGTGAATTACCTTAAGGTTTAAGATGTGAAAATTACTTTGCTAAATTCCGCCAAAAAATCCACAAGCACCATGCGATTAGTTAATGCAGCGCCCTCCCTCCCACTTTTTCAAGCAGAAGCAAGACACAAAAGCACGAAGTGCGGCGAAATTTAGCAAAGTAATTTTCACATTTTAATGCTATTATGGATTTCCGCAAAGTAACACCTGATTCCATACAATACCTTAAAGTGTGTATTTCCCTGCAAGCGTCTAGATGCACCCGGACATTGTTCGCTCATAAAATAAATGGTGTTTGGAGGTCAAGAAAAAATAAACAAAGGCCAGAGGCGGGATCAGTTAAGAACGTCACTTGCAAAAATGTTTCTAAAGTGATGCACCGCAACTCCGACCTAACTTAAATCGGCGCCTCGCATGATTCAATCTTCGCGAAAGATAATATAATTTGCGCGGATTATGCACTTGGAATTGGAATGACATTGTATATTACTTAGTAGACTACCCATTAAATCCAAATAGGTAATAGCTATTATTGTGTTGTTTATATTATAACATTAAATAAAAAAAACCAAACAATGTACTTATGTATTAGACTCTAGGGACCGACAAGACACCAATAGTACATTACACAACTAGGGTGGTAATACAAAGAAAGGCCGAGATCGCAGAAGTTTGCGGCCCGAGCTGCAAGCGAGGGACGTAAATACGCGATCGAGAGCTTTCTTTATTACCACCCGTGTTGTGTACATCTTTTTATGTCTACACTTGGCCAGAAAGCGGCTTTTTCCGTACGCGCAGCGTGCGGAAAAACCCACTTTATTGCCAGGTGTGGCATAAAACAAGTTACTTCGTAATGTCTTTGTGGAAATTTTAGGGTATATTTACATCAATAAAGAAGTCTTCAACTATAACTAATGATTTGTAAATAGTAGTTAATAATGACTAGCGATACTTATACATAGTTATAATTGACTTTACTCGCCACTTCAGTCTACCCG
This sequence comes from Yponomeuta sedellus, assembly GCA_934045075.1. Lineage (NCBI taxonomy): Eukaryota > Metazoa > Arthropoda > Insecta > Lepidoptera > Yponomeutidae > Yponomeuta > Yponomeuta sedellus. The sequence continues at coordinate 8,837,742 of OW203744.1, read as the reverse complement.
AGACCACGATAACTGTAACACTGCCGAAACGTCGGGAAATAAGGTCATTACGTTTTTTTTTATTTCATTGTTACAAATAAACATTTTCATTTTTCACCAAATCAATGGTCTGTAAATGAAGATAGATAGTAATAGAGAAAATTTTAATTAACTGGTGTACCACAATTTTAGGTACGGTAAACAAACAAGCAATGAAGTCATCTTTAGAATTGCTAATTAAAAAAAAACTTATGTTAATTTCTCTATGGTACCTATATTGGTTATAAACCTTTGCCTGCTTTGACAAGCGAATGAAACAAAAAAAAATCTCTATGGTGTACAATGTACCTCCAATCAAATTTTGAATCAAGTTCCCATCATTTCAACATCTGTAAGTTACTGAGCAAAGCTTAACACGTAACATTTAGGGGGATCCAAATTAACGCCACCAATGAAAAAAATCATATCTTTTTTTACGGATCGGTGTCTTTTTTTAAAAGTGTCTATGCAAATAATAATAATAATATATTTATTTCCAGAACAAGTCAAAAAAAAAAACAAAATATAATTATTTTTATGAACCTATGATCACGATGCTAGGACTAGGTAGAACTGATGCCAAAATCGGCCGTTTTGGCTTGGATTTATTGCCTCAGGTTCACGGCCAGGTCGGACGGTCGGATGGAAGGAAATGGCCAAACTATAAGGGTTCCTTTTTGACTACCGAACTCTAAAAAGTGCGGAGTTGTAGCATTTTAAACAATATTGCAAATTAATTAGATTAAGTGAATAAAGATAATGGCTTCAAACATTTGTGTCTTGCTTGTAAATGTCATCTGGTATTCATCACTAGAAAAAGCGGGATGTAGTTAACTATACCTACGCAACGCACATTTGCATTTGCCACTAGGAAGACTAATTACAAACAGACAAACCACCGTCAACTCTCTTCGTATCAATCTCAAGTACAAGTAGAAATTCTTTTCCTGCGGGAGCTCTAAGCCCTCTAATGACTGCCAGTAATGACGACACCTGCCGCTACAATCTGCATGGAGATTACAACGCTGCGGCATCGGCGGGGTAGACTGAGCTGTGAACTTGTGATTGCTAACTGTTGTATTGTCGTGTGATTGTATTGTTGCGTAGCGCGTTTGCCTACCATGCAAGAGGTCCCGGGTTCGAATCCCGGCTGGGAAAAAAAAGCCCATGTCTTGGATGTTTACATGTTTGTGATGTCGTTGTTTCTGGTTCCCACGACACAGGGTATCCTAGTGTGGGCCCAGAAGCAATGTATGTACTTGTATGTAAATGTTTGTTATGTTATGTTAACCAATGGAAAAAAAAAACATCCTCCTTAATATTATAAACGCGAAAGTTTCTAGGTACGGATGGATGGATGTTTGTTACTCGTTCACGTAAAAACTACTGAACGGATTTTAATGAAACTTTAATATAACAGTAATATAATACATAATATAAACTCCTAGCTGATATTTTTGTCGCAATTTCGAAATTTTCCCCAAAGAAAATATTTGTTCATGTTGACGAGGAGAACTTCTCTTTTTCTGTACACCCTGTACGCCGTTTCTTAGAGGTTACACCTTAGTAATATATGTATTTTATTATGAAAACTCTTCTTCTTTGTCTTTGCCTCATCCCATTATTTGGGATCGGCTCTCCTCGTTCTTTTGCTCCAGGATTTTCTGTCCTGGGTTGTCCGCTCGCTCCAAGTCCTCTGCTACCGTGGCCCACCAGATGGTTTGAGGACGTCCTCTACCTCTTTTGATGGTTGGAATCTGTAGGGCCTGTTTGACGACATAATTTTCCTCTCGTCTCATCACATGTCCGTACCATCTAATGGTTTATTATGAAATCTGTGTAATAAAATATAATAAATAACTTCCTACACAACATAATCACTTGTCCTGGCCCTAACTATACCCTATTTATTGAAGCTTGAGACAAAAGGTAAACACAGGAATAGTGACTCTCAAACTTTTATCGGAAGAAACAGCACGCTCGCGTCAACAAGTTGGGAGAATGAAAATGGCGGTTATAACCCGAACGAAAATAAAATAGCATCTTTCAAATTAGAACGTTTGCATAACATTACATCTATAATGAGCAGTGTTATAATATTTTAAACATTTGTGAAGCGCTGACTTTTTGGGTTATTTATAGTGCCACAATTCTATTAAAAGTTATGTACTAAAATAAATTTATATAAAATGCATTATTTACCAAAATATGAAAACTAAATTTGATATTTATTTTTTTCAAACATATTATATATTTTTACGATACTTTTAACAATCAATGTCGATTTTTTTATTTTATTTCTGATTAATAACAAACTTGGCATAATAAATTACCCTTTCTATTGTTTACCTTTTGTCTCAAGCTTCAATAAATAGGGTAAAGGATACCTGCGCTATGTACCCAGAGTGGTATGCCAATGTGCCTTTTCTTTCCTGTGATGTGTTAATTTGTTCCAATCGGTCGGTCTTTCTTTCAAGGTCAAGATAAATACTTTTGCGCAGCGGCATCTCGCTTTATGCGCTTAGGGGCGCTAACTAGCGGCACCAATGGAATAAAATCATAACTTGTCTTATACTAAGTTTGTTTCAAAAGGTAAACATCGAAAATCTGTCATGACAATATTTAGAACATATAGCCTAGAATGTAGTATTAATATCTTAGGACGTGTTTGGCGGAATTAGAATAAAGTCCCAGGCTGTTGAGCCTAGGTTCTAGAACGTAGGTTCTAAAAATTGTTGACACTGTTCTTAAGATTTCTCATATAACACAAAATATTAACAGATAAAATATTATAACACAAGTTATTCCCTTGGTAGCGCTTGTTAGTAGCTTCCCGAACCACCTTTACGCGGTAAAATAAAGAAAGATGGCGTCTGATGTCTGATAATAGAAACTTTTATCTTGTCATTGTGCTCCCCTAGCAGGCAATGGAAATGCACCCAGACTGTGTACCAAAGAGAATGTAACCACTACGTTTAGGTGTACGGCTGTTTGAAGAAAGCTTGTACAATGCTGATTTTCAAAAGAGTGTGAATGAATGAATGAATGAGTGAGTGAGTGAGTGAGTGAGCGAGCGAACGAACGAACGAACGAACGAACGAACGAACGAACGAACGAACGAACGAACGAACGAACGAACGAACGAACGAACGAACGAACGAACGAACGAACGAACGAACGAACGAACGAACGAACGAACGAACGAACGAACGAACGAACGAACGAACGAACGAACGAACGAACGAACGAACGAACGAATTAATTAATTAATGAACGAAAAATTCTTTATTGCAATAAAACAGATTTGTACAAAGACGAGCTTAATACTAGATAGTATTTTATGATAGTAGTGTGAATGGAATCTTCTTCTTATTTAGTCTGTGATTTTTTTAATCTGTGCGGTCTTTGGTCTGAGCTCCATTAATAGAAGTGATAAGTGCTCTTATCTGAAAACTAATACTATAAAAAACTAATACAATACTCAAGGCTCAAAAGGACACGGATCCAGGGCCGTAAAACCCTTTATTAAAAAAAAAAAAATCTGAGCTCCATTTTGTTTCCATGGTAACCAACAAGTCTTTTCCATGGCAACTGTAGCTAACGATTTAATGACAAGCAAAATAAACATTTCAATTTGACAAATCGGCGCGCAGAGGTGAGTAAATTCCCAATTTCGCTAAAGCAATGCAATAAAACCTAAATCTTGTCATAAACTAAATCTAGACTGATTCTGATTAATTAATTAGTACCTTTCAGACTGATTACTAGGTACCTTTGCAGGTAAAAAATCATTTTAATCATTCTTTAAGTAAGTACCTACATATTTAAGTAATCCTTGGCAAGAACAGAAAGGCGTTTTTTTTTATTTCTTTATCGTGTCATTACTATTAAAAACTGGTACAATAGCCGTCTCACTGCAGGGCACATGCTTTCTCTTAGAAAGAGATAGTAGATCTTAATCACCACGAGAGCCAACCACGGATTGGCAATTTCAAGCACTGTGGTAGTTGAAAACCAGACACTCGGGTTTTCTAACGTTGATCTTCCTTCACCGTGAGCGAGTGGAATTGCTACCATAAGTTCAGAAATTTACGTAGCTTAGAAAACAGTGACCACACTGAAAATTAAAGTTGTTACCGTAAAAGGAGACCTTTTACGGTAACAATTACGATCCACATTTCCGAGTAAACCAGCACAAACAAAAAAACGTAACAGAGTAGGTATATACATATACGTAGTAGTATATACTCTGACTTAACAGTTCGATTCGATATCAATTCTTGTATGTCCCCAGTGCTGGGGCATGGTTCTTTTCCTGCATCGCAGCAAGGTTAGGCCATACTCCACCACGGGAGACAAGAAGTTGGTGAGGGATTGTAAATGGCGAGCATTATTGTCAGAAATTATCAAGCTGCCCATAAGGCCTCTGACACAGCCTAACGACTGACATACATGACATTCGGCACCAGCGGCTTAACGTGTCTTGCGAAGCACGGAAGCGCTCGGAAAAATGCCACTAGCGATAGTCACGGGACGGTCACCCACCCTGCACCTGACCGCGTACGTTGTTGCTTAACTCAAGTAGGTAGTTTGTCCCAATCACTCGGTTCAATTAGGCCACGAGCGCTTTAACAGTCGACGACTCGCTTGTTTGATTTTAACAAAATCTGTTTGTTAATCTTAATGCCATAAGCATTTTCTACCGGTTGACTGGTAGAAAATGCTTTTTTTATATTAGCAGGAGGTAGACGAAAAGGACAAATTTTCAGAAAATCTTAAGCACATGTCCCTCCCTCACACACCACATCTGTAAAAACCTTTTTCCTTCCTACCATCAGACTATGACCAATATGGACAAGCCCCTGTCTCAAGAAGACATCCAGGCCATGGAGAACCAGTTGAGGGACTCCGTGGAGGAAGACCGCCGGTATTGGCGCGTGAACAACGTCAAATGTGATGCTATTTACACAGCCAAGACTTATGAGGAATTTGCGTAAGTGCCGCCTCCGTCATCTTTGTCGTTTTAAGCTGTGCTCACATCTGAAAAAAACTATGTAAATAGTCTGTGACAAAGTACCGTACCGACTATATTCTTTATGCAATCAATTCCATCCAAAGCATGTCTGGAAGAGATTGCTCTTAGCGATAACATTACTTAGATTTAAGAAATCATGGTTGTATTCTTTATTCTGGTTGTGCAATAAAGTGTTCTCTATCTATCTATCTATCTACCTAAAGTCTTGATAGTCTGCGAAAAACTGCATGCAGATGGTGGGTGAGGCCAACTGAAGACAGCGCGCTATGGTGCTCATTAGGGGAGGGCTATGTCCAGCAGTGAACTAGTATAGCCTGACGACGACGACGAAAGTCTTCATACAGTGAGCGGTGGAAGTCCACTGGGTAGGACATTGGACTCTGAAACGAGAGACCCAGGTTCGATTCCCGGTGCGTACCAATGACTTTGTTTTCTAACTTAAGAACATTGGTGAAGTTATATTAGCAATACCACGCTCTAACTGTGAAGGAAAACATCGTGAGGAACTTTGAGTGTCTGATGTTCAAATATCACAACGCTTGAAATTGCCACTCCGCGGTGGGCACGCGTGGTAATTAAGCCCGTACTCTCTCTGTCTGAGACAAGGCTTGTGTCCTCTCTTGGGACGTTTATAGGCTACATAAAAAAAGTATTTCCCTCTCCCATTTAGCCTGTGGTACAGTACTACACATCATAAAAGTCCCTTCGGGAATCTACGTTCGCTCAGACAAGGAAGAAGTGTAACGAAAGTACCCGAAGCTATAAGTACATTCAACATGATCTTTAACCGATACGGTTAAGATGCAGAATTTATTGCCGCAGTAGCGCTACCTATTTCGCTCACACTAATATTTGGTCACCTGCATCGATGACGTTGAATCAACCAATAGCAACAAAGGCGCGCGGCCTGCCATAAAATAAAACTATCTGATTGGTCGATCAACTTGCCACACATCCAAAATTTGGTCATCTGCGCAGGTACATCCGCGAGACTTTTTTCTTGTGTAGCACTGTACTCGTTTACTGCTGGACATAGGCCTCCCCAAGGCACACCACTTCTTAATCGATCAATGGCAAACTCTCAAAAAGCCTAACAGTAAAAGAGGTCTAATATTTCTGTCCTCGTACATGCTCCTCCAGCAGCCGGCAGTCTTTCCCTTCACTACCAAACTATTAAAAGTGCATTTGAGGAGTGTTTTACAGAATTGTGTTTTATATAACACTGAGTTTATTTGTATTCTAAGGAGTCCCGCAGAGTTAGGACGATATACAGGAATACTTAGCTTTTCTCTAAATGAATCGTGTTTCAAAAGAGTATTGTTTTTATAAATTTTATAAATAACAAGAAGGCTGATCCCCAAGCTGCCATAAAGAAGGCAGCTGGGGGGTCGATTCAGCACGCATCCCATTCCGAGACAAATGGAGAAGTATTGTATATGGTCACGATCCTCAGAATTGAGGGATCGATTAAAAAGAAGAAGACTAAAAAGTTTTCTTTAGAGTACTCCCTAGAGTATGTAATTACGGCCTTGTTTAATAATGCCGTAAGTTTGGAGTTCTGTTAACTTTTTCTCCATAATTATGTAGATTTTAACTTGTACCGTTCAGCATTTTTATTTTACTTGACTTTATCGACGGTGATTCCAGGGACCGCGTGGCGGCTGCGCATCTCCAACCTCTGAGCAAGCAGGACTACAAAAAGAAGTGTGTGAAGGGCTGGAACCAATGCGCCAGCAAGGATAAGGATTATGACGAATAAACCATTTATTCCCTAGTTTCATTGAGTTCTTCCATCGTAGAACTATGGTGATTTGATACAGCTACCCAAAGGTGCGCTAACCACACAGTATGGACACAATCTAATGACAAAATGACCGAAAAATCCGGTCAACCTGGACTTGGCCCACGTGGTGGAGTAATCTTCCTGCAATGCAAAAAGAGACCAGTGCCTCAGCATTGGGCACATGTAAGGGTTGATATTGAATGTCCTAAAAAACTGGTCAAGTGCGAGTCAGAGTCGCCCACCAAGGATCAGTACAAAATTTGCAGGTAGTTTTTCTTGCGTTAGCTAAGAATTTTTATTTATTACTAGCTGACCCAGCAAACTTCGTACCGCCTAACAGTCGATTCTTTATTTTTTTTATTTTGCTCTCCGTAAGAACTAACCTCGTACTTCAAGGAGTATTCTACAAAAGAATTAGCGAAATCGGTTCAGCTACTTTATTTTTATAGATTTATTTTTATATTATAGATTAATTAATACATTTTTTTGCACATAAGTAAGTCTTACAATGGCTATGCAGCGGACCTATGGCTGGTTTGCGAATTGAGCATTTCATTTCACTAAGTAAATACGTTCTGGACTGAAAGAGGATGTAGTGACTAGAATTGAGAAAGGAATGTTGCGTTGGTTTGGACATGTGGAGAGGATGAAGGAAGAAAGATTGACGAAACAAATATATATTTCGAATGTGAGTGGAAGGGCTAGCAAGGGACGTCCCAGGCGGACATACATCGACCAAATAGGGAAAACGTACCCGGAAGCGGCGTGCGTGCATGCAACGACTTATGAACGTTGATGAAGCCAAGGTGATCTGTCAGGATCGTGGCAAGTGGCAGTCCCTGGTCTCTGCCTACCCCTCTGGGATACAGGCGAGAGGTTATGTATGTATGTATGTAGGGTATTATTTACATGCGTTTATAGGCGACTACACATAAACAGTTATACGAGTATGTATATAATTATGCTTTCTACTCGGTTGCATTACTGGCGTTATTGCATCATCAATGATAATGTCACAATTTTTCAATACATGTTTAGGTGGTCTTTTTATTCTCCACTATGCAGTGGCGTAGTTTGAAACTCAAAACCATAATGCTTTAGATTGAATGGATTTTCTTCTATATAGGACAATGATCAGTCCCTGGTCTCTTCTGCCTACCCCTCTGGGATACAGGCGTGGGGTTATGTACCTATGTACTAAATGTAACGTTCTATCCCGCTCTTTTCAGTGAAATTTGAAGAGACAGCACTACAGTTAACTATTTACACGGCAAAATTCTCAATTCAGAAGTGTATAAAATGTACCTACTGCCAATTAAATATTCGTGCTCTGTGCGTCATATCTGCTCGAAAAAACACACAACTTTCACCTTCCATATTTTATTGATTTTATTTTAAAACTTAGTTTACGTGGCCTTTAAAAATAAATTAGTAAAATAGGTCTTTACAAACTCTATACAAAAAGTTACAATTAAATATTAACGAAACTTAGAAGTTCTCGCACACGTCGTGCTTTTTTACCCCACTATACAGGGTGTCCGTTAAATATTATAAAGGCTAAAGTTTGTGAGTGTGTGTGTGTGTTACTTCTTCACGTCGAAGCGGATGGAGCGATTTTAATAAAATTTGGTATGATGCCAGCTGACAACCTGGATGAATACATAGACTACGTTTTACTGCAGGAATATATCTCATTCCCATGGGAAAATCAATAAAGCACGGGTGACACCTTGGGGCACACCTAGTAACAGATAATTTAAGAACCGTTTCTTCAGTGGCGATGACCACTTACAATATGCAATATGGAAAGAGTAGGCCGGGAAGAAAAAATATGTCTGGTTGTGGAATCCGGGTTTCGTCGCGATGTTTCTCTTCACGCTTATATATTAAAGTGGGTTCTTCCACGTAGTCAAACTATTTTGTCAAACTGGTGTAATCGCGATTATTTATGAGGTAAAACGAAACTACCTTAATTCCAGACGTTACGGCAGCGTGCAGTTGCCGTGGTCACGGGTAGACTGATCTAGCGAGTAATTATTGTAGGTAGTACAGTTAAAATACGACAGTTGTGTAGTATTTCTCAATGATTAGCGATGCCCATACGTAGTTACTATGTATCAGCATCGCCAATCATTAAGAAATACTGTTCCTTCACGGTGAAAATAAAAATATACGAATTTTTTTTTCTTTGCTGGCGCTAGAATACGGGTGGATGCCCGCGTACTAGCACGAGTGGCTGAGCTTTCTACTACACTCTATAAAAAGTGTAGACACGCTTGCAACAACTATTTTCCTTTTCCTATTCACGATACTGTTGCCAAGGAATTATTGAGCTTAAGCCCGGTTCTTAGGGTTCGACATGGCGATGATGACTTCGACTTTCGTATGGTGAGAGTCCACATTGGGCTTGTAGAAGCGTCGGTCGTTACGGTCCATGGGCAAAAGTGGTGTGCTGTCCCAGCCGTATCTGCAAAAATAAAATTAAACTCAATAATATCTACGCTGTTAATGAGACCTAAGAGTATCTTGCTGACAATGAAAGCTTGTCCACCAATCCGGACTTGGGCCCCGTGGTGGAGTGTGCCCTAAACTTTCCCCAGGGAAGAGACCCGTGCCCCTCGGTGGGAACATAGAGGGTTGATGATGAATGAAAGCTTGCTACAAAATAAGTGACTGTCTCGAGGAAATTATCTAATTTAACAACCAATTAAATACGTAAATCTAAGACCAATCTACGGAAATACTAGAAGAAACATTAGCTAAAACTCAGTTATTGTCACAGAGTTTTTTTTTTATAAATACACGGCATGATATTTAGTTTGTAAGAAGTGTGTATTAAGGTAAGATATTATAATTTATTAATCAAAGAAGTAAAATCCTGACTACATTGTATGTTTATTAAACTAAAAACTTAAATTTCATTAAATTCATTTTGAAAGTTTAATCAATTATCTGGGTATCCGAGTAAAAACTTAAATCAGGGTATCCTGGAGGCCCGCACTCTAGGATACCCTGTATTTTGGGGACTGGCAAGGCCGGTATGGTGATTCCCGGATGATACACGTCGACTCAGAAACGTGTGGAAGTATCGAGTTCAAATTAAAACCATAAACTGAGGTCTACAGTCCCTTCAAGTTGCGAAAAAAATGAAGTTCTAATCTAACGCAAAAAAAAGTTACGGCAGTTTATGCTGCAAAAAAAACTATATTTAAATACTCAAGGGATTTCGATACAAAGCGCCAGTTTCTGAATTTCACTAATTACGACGTCCTCTTTGGCGCAGCGGTAGCGCATCTGCCTACCATGCAAGAGGTCCCGGGTTCGATCCCCGGCTGGGAAAAAAAAACCCAGGTTGTCGTTTGTGATGTCGTTGATTTCGGGTTCCCACTACACAGGGTATCCTAGTGTTAGGCCAGAAGCAATGTATGTGCCTGTATGTAAATGTCATATTTGTTATGTTGTAATTAAATACTTAAGTAACGTTCTGACACGCTCTTTTCTGAGAAATTGGAAGAGACAGCACTAGAGATTTACTTAGCGAAATCCTCAATTTAGAAATAAGTGCTTCTCGTTCACCTAGAATTATGAAATTTGGCAAGCATGTTCAAAAATACAGGGAATATTTTGAAAACTATACATAAAAAATTGTGTTTGAAATTCAGAAAAATCTTTGAGACTATTCCTGAAATATTTTTAATACGTAAGTACCTACCAAGGATGTTTTAACGTTCTTGGTAGGTTCCTACCGTTCCTAACCTACCTACGTACAAATTTGTACGGAAACCTCGGTGCTTGAGTCCGTCTAGCACTTTGTCGGTCTCTTTTTTTACAAAATGTTGATTCCAACGGGACTTACTCCTGGTTCGCGGTGGCCGGGTATGGATACTTGCTGCGGGGGCCCATGGCACGCGTCTGCGATACTTTGTGCCGGTAAAAGTCCACCTTCTTTGTCTCCTCAACGGTCTCCGACAGTAGCTGGTCGTGGCTGGCGTAGAACTTGCCGGTCAAGGGGAGGGCTGGAGTTAGGAGATTCAGTTAGGAGGAGGAAAGGGAGTTGGGAGCGGGACAGTGGAAGGGCAAGAACTAAATGTCCTGGCGCGGTAATATGGATATTGTTAGAATATTTTCGGGGCTTAATCGCGTAGTACTATTTTACCTCGACGTGTCGACAGCGTTACAGTCATCGTGGTCACGAGAAGATTATAATAAAACTAGACTAATTATAGTCTAGTTTTATTTTATTAGTCTAACAATGTTATTAAACATTGTTAGAAATATTCTGTACGTAATACAAAGAATATTGTAAAGAGGTTCGAAACTTCACTGATGCCGGTGAGTCGTCCATTAGCTCAGTTGGAAAGAGCGCTGGCTTTCGTCTTAATATAAATAATTAATTTTACTACTGCCTGTGATTCAGAGTAGTGTAGTGGAATAAGTCCATAAGCCACATTTGACTCATTTTCATCACATCTTCGGACGTACAATTATCTGACTGTGGATGTGTGAAATTGGAATGGAATCGTATGTGGACAAGGAAGTTAATATGTTATGTGACTAATAAAAAACTTAATCAAAGTAATTTTAAATGGAATTTGTACATACGATGAAGTTTCCTATTTTATAAGTTGGTCGTCTATTAGGTACCTGTTAAATTGTTAAATCTTACTTAGCTGTGATCGTTTTCGTTTTAACTTCAATAATAATATAATAACTTCCACACAACACAATCACTTGACCCGATCCCGAACTAGGATACCCTGTACTATGGTTAAGGACGTCGCGAACATGAAAACACACCCAGACTTAGGCCACTTGTACAAATGTTTGGCGGGCCCCGTTGGAATCGAACCCACGGCCTCTGTCTTGGTACCCAAGCCCCTTAACGGCTAGACAAACGAGGCAGCGAATATTTGTGCTACTTGCCTGATTGACAATTGTCTAGCTAGATTCCCACTGGGGGACTCCGTGCATTTGTTGGCATGGCCTCAGCCTCGATATATTTCCATGTTTGTGATGTCCTTGTCTGATTTCCACAGTTTGGGGCTAGTACCTACAAGCGATAGCCTTGTGTGGCAGTTGAACTGCCGTGATTTTTTTCCCTTTCTAACACTCTGCCAGGAGAGAGGGTGGAGCGTCATACTTTTGCTTAGACTTCTAAATTTCTAATGAATGCAAAAGCATGACAGAACGTACAAGCGTGAGAGATGCACGCAGTAAAAGCAGAAGAAAAATATGTAACCAACTAACAGCCGAAGTTGGGGGTGTAGACCCTGTAGTTGCGGAAGTGCTTGACCTCGCGGTAGATTATCTCGTTGAGGTGATTAGCGTCGATCGGCATGCGCGTGCCGAAAGTACATTTGCCCTTGTCGCCCATCTGTAAACAATGAGCTACGAGTACAGTATGTAGTCGCTACGAGAAGCGATTTATAGAGCTCAATGGAGGGAGCTGAGCGGGGAACGTGAAACTCAACGTGTAAAGAGAAAGAAAAAAGAAAGATTAGAGCTAGGCTGTCAGCGCAAGAGCACTGTCAGTACGTAATCGAACTGCAGGTAGGTATCCACTAAGGCCCACTTGCCTTTTTCACTTGCCCACTTGCCACCTCGCATGCGAAATTATCGATTTAACTGGTTCGTCGTCGTCGTCGTCAGGCTATACTAGTCCACTGCTGGACATAGCCCTCCCCTAAAGAGCGCCACCTTGTGCTATCATAGGGGGTAATGCCCATAATCTCCACGCTAGGCATGCGGGTTGGGATCGCAGCTCGAGTTAAATGAGCTAACAAGGGCTGACGCAAGTGGGCCTAAGGGTTCGTCACTCGTGGCGATTACTGTACATAGTAGAGCAGACATCCCAAACAAGTTTAGGTACGAGTACGTGTGGCGTTTGCCTTGCCATCATCATCAGGCTATATTGGTCCACTGCTGGACATAGTCCTCCCCTAATGAGCGTCATAGCGCCCTGTCATCAACGTTTGCCTTGTTTTACGTTTACGTTGGAATAAAATTTGCCAGATCTATTTGAATTTAAAAGGAAAAGAACATGTAGACATGGAGGTGAAACGTGGTTCGTCTCATTTAACTGGTAAACGAGCTAACATGTGTTCCTTTCCTGTGTGCTACGAGTATCACGATCTGCGTGTGCCATGCTCATACGTAGTTATATATTAAACGTGTGTAACGGGATTATTTATTAGGTCGTAGAGACTGTGTTACACTTTGTAATCAATCACCATTTCAGGCTTAACAGTGTTTACCGGTTTGGTCTCTCTCTAACGACTGAAAGCGACGACGTAAGTAAGAATTTGACATTTATTGAGAAATGCATTTAGTAGTTCTGCTCATAGTTCTGAATGTCAAACCTTTACATTACATGAACATCTCTTGATATCAACCCTTGGTATGTCCCCACTGCTAAAGCACGGGTCTCTTTCTGTCTCTCCGTTTTATATCTCTTACGTTCATCTCTTTCCGTTTTATATCTCTTACATATAGGTACTGCTGGGTGTTTACTCCCTTAGGCGTAAAAAGTCTGCACGGGGAACCCCAATAGAATGTGACTCTACCAAGGGATCTCATCTATTAGAGTCACATAACTTTCTATTGAACCGCAAACTTATTCCGACAAATGACTCGATTGAAGAAAGTAGAGCCCCGGAATAGACAACCCAGGTCTATTATATTTCTACGCTCCATGGACTTAAGCATGGATTGGTTCTTCTTACCATGATCAGGTAATTACCGCACATTTACAATTACCTCGCCTCAAAAGTTATAAATGTTACTTATACCTCTTTAAATCCGAATAACTGTAAAATTACTTATAAAAGTAGGAAACTATGTCGACGAAAAGTAGTTTTTCTTGGATTGTTGACATCTTTAATCAGTGGTTGACATTTTTAATCCAACCTGCAACCTCCAAGGCACGGAAGCGTAGAGGGATCTACGCACGGGAGGGAGGTATTCTAAGAGTATTTTGATGTTTTTTTTTTACACTTATTCTGTGGCTTCGAATACCAAAAAGTTTTAAACCTTAATCGATTTTTTTTCTTAAGAATTACAAGGCCGTTATGGTAGTACCTACCAAAGAGTATTATAACCACACCTACTCTCAGAACGTGGGTGCTCAAAATAATCAAAGAGTATATAGCCACAAAATATTTAAACCAAGTACCTACTAGCGCGATTCACACGTTTTGTGGCGATAAAATGTATTGGAAACTCATGACTTTTGCGTCTTTGTGCTACCTGTGCATGAGCTCAATATGCTTTTAGGATCCAGTGCCAAGGACAAAGAAATTGATAATTTATGTACAAGGTTTATTTACACTGAAAGTACACTGGCACGGTGGAAATTATAATGTACAGAAGGAGTTAACACTGACTAACTGCAATAATTAGATGAAACTAAAAACTATAGCATCTGCATGAAAAACAACATTAAATTATTCATAAAATCGATTCCGATAGCAATCATACATTTTTTTAGACAGAATAGAAAAAACAACTTTTTAAATAACATGTCTACTTCACGCAGCCTGCCAGCTATGCTTGGCGGAGCAATGAGGTTCGAATCTGCGCGCGCCTGATTGCCGCCTGTGAATGTGGTGTAGAGTCAACCCCACATGCTAAAGTGATGGGTGGCTGTGTGGGTTGTTTATTTTGGGTACCTATGTTGATGAATATATTTTAGGAAGGATGCCATGATACACTGACAATTGCTCCACAAAAAGTAACCATCTGATACATACGGTGTGATGTACCATTAGGTGATACACAATAATAAAAAAAATGCACTTGACTGCTGCCTGTGCCCAAAAACACTTCATTTAAGATAGAAAAGAAATAAAACAAATAGAATAGACTGGCCTGGTGAATGGACTGGCTATGGACTGACCACTTACCTAACAGTCCGTGCCAAACAGATGTAAGTAGTTTCGTGAAGGTTGCTTCATATATCGACTATTCCTAGATATAATATTGCAAACCTGTAATCAGTTACGATGCGATGAACAAAATGTTTCACTTGTACTGAAAGGCGTTTTTTTTAAAGAATTGTTACTTTCGGTTTATAATGTAAGGGTTAAGGTAACGTGAATAGACCCACTACAAGTTTCGTATCGGGGAATGCATCAAATGTTTACAAAACAATGCACCCAGAGGAAGCACTATTGCTACAACTCGACTACTTTGTTTACACTGCCTGTTATACTTCTAGAGTAGGTACCTATCACTCAATGTGCCCGTACACGTCCACTGCTGGACATTGGCTTCCCCCAAGGCACGCCAATTCCGCCTAGCAGTCTTACCGATTGAAGACTTTTATCTACACCCAGTGCATCCATATTCTGAATTCAATGCGGTGGAGCTGAAACGTGAACACTGACGGCAGGACTATCCACAGATTCGAGGTCGCTCAGAATGCTGTGGAACGGCCTATAAGGACAATTTCGGGCTGATTGATTGATGGAGGTGAATTTGTGTACCTCGACAAAGATAGTGGCAGTTCCGTATTAACTTATAATTAAATTAAGCAATTGCTTAGAGCGTCACGTCACAGGTGGTGTGCTTTATTTACAGTCGAATGCTGTAAGCATTCCTTTGGATGCACAGCATAATTTCGTACACTATTTGTGTAGCATTGCTTGTGTATCTAAATAAATAAAATTAAATTAAATAAGGCAGTGGGCCAACATAGGCTAATTGACTTCGCAAGGATAGTGGACGCCATGGTTTATTCACAAGAGCGTTCAATATGAATTAACGGTATTACAGGATCACACGTGACCACAGGCGTACGTCGCGGCTTCCGCCGGTTGCTGCGCTGCAACGTGCTCGGAGACCACTCCACATTGCAAAGTACTTTAGGAGCAAGCTGAAAGTTAAGGGACCGGCGATGTATTTAGGTGAGCAGTTTTATTTAGTACCTGTCTCTACTTAAGCTCTATGCATAAGCACGTGAGTTGTTCAAAACAAATCTAATCTGTTTATTGCTTCATACGAGTATCACACAAATATTATAAAGGCGAAAGTTTGTGAGTGTGTATGTTTATATTCTTTTTTTTTATGCACTAACCCGTGCTAAAGACAATTTTAAAAAAACCTATTTAGAGGCTTAAAATTCCACCCATGCCGGGATTCAAACCCGCGACCTCTGGCTATCCGTGCCAGATACACTCATACAAATACAGAAACAGATACATCTGGCACAGATAGCCAGACGTCGCGGGTTCGAATCCCGGCATGGGTGGAATTTTTAGCCTCTAAATAGGAATTAATATTGGGTGTCTAAAAATATTTTTGACGCCCTATTTTTTGTTTCCAAAATATTGCCCTATATGTTTCTAAATTATAAATCTCCCTTAAAAGTCAACTCATAGCGAAGTAAGTAACCCTGTAGATTCGAGTCTATATCGAGATATTTGTGGAAATGCCAAAAATCGATAGCTATCGTTAAAGCACGTTCATTTTGCACGTTCAATTTTAAACTACCCAAAATATGAATTTTTGAGTAGGTACCTAAGGTAAAGACCCCAGTTATGGACAGTTTAAGGGCTGAAAACATGCATTTTTGAAAATATTTTGCCTATTTGGCGTTGTTCCAGGGGTTGAGTCACTTTTTGGAGTAGTTTAATATTTATATTATTGTTTTCTTGATTGATATTACCTATAAACGCGAAAAGTTAAGAAATAGGGAATAAATTAAAAAGCCTATTTTTGAACCAATAATGGACCACCAAATTCCATTAATGGACACCCAATTATGGACATGATCCAGTGATAAACCCCTAGTCTTAAACATGATCCAGTTATTCTTGTTCTCTAATTCATGTTGCTTTAGGCACCTTGGATGGGGGTAAATGCGAATTACCTAGCTACATGGAATTTATTACTTAGAATAAAGACAGTATTGTAAAGACGTTAAGTATATCTATTTATTTGCATAATCCAGTCTCAAATATTATATTATTATTAAGGTTTTTTTCAGTCGGTACTCCTCATAACCCGGACTCCACCTCTCCTCCTCCTCCACCAACCCGGACTTGGCCCCCGTGGTGGAGTATGGCCTAACCTTCCTGCGATGCAGGAAGAGACCCGTGCCCCAGGAGTGGGGACATATAAGGGTTGATAACGATAACTCTTCATAAAGCACAGTTTTTGTTTGGGTGAATCATTACCAGCTGCATTCGCTTTTGGATCTAATGTTTGAGCAGACTCAGATGCTTCATTGTCCTCAAATGCTTGTTTGTTGCTTGCCCCAAGCGCGTACAATGACGTGTCTTCTTCGGGCAAGCGAGCATCCAATTCGTCTCTGCTTGTATAAGAGTTCTTTGAACTGAAATATTTTCGGGGCTTAATCGCGTAGTAATTTATTGCTATTTTACCTCGACGTTACGACGACGTTACAGTCATCGTGGTCACGAGAAGACTCATGGCTGGCAACCGTTCGCATCTTCGGCTGATGAGGTTTCAGACTACCCTCAATCAGCTATCACAACATTTTCAGCTTTTCAGCTCTGAATTTGGAAACTATTTCAGTTTCTAGGCAGCGTAGAAAATGCTTTTGAGCAGTTTGATCTACTGTTGATGTTTGTCTAGATTTTATTTTGGAAAAATCCACATAGCTCGGGCCAAAAGGATATAATCCTCTACCTCGAAAACCATTCTTTATGCAATCTTCAGAAATAGACTGCAGAGCAGTCTTAAGAACTGGGGCAAAATGTTCTTTTTCAAATTCTGACCCAGATGCTCCAACTTCCATTTATTGACAGCTTTTTTCCAGGATGCTTTTAATGGTCTAAAGATGGCGAGGTCCATGGGCTGCAAAATATGGGTACTGTTTGGGTTCAGTGCTACAATTTCTATACCATTAGCACAGCAAAAATCTGATAAATGCAAAGTCGAATGGGACCGATGTCCATCCAAAAAAAAGCAAGACGGGTTTTTTGATGTTTTGCTCAAGCTCAGCTTTTGGTGAAAGAAAAAACCCGCTCTCATCGGTGTTGAAGATCCTCTCCGGCTCTTTTGTTACTTCCATAAGATCTTTCTCCAACAGATAACTTTCTACCTCTTGGAAACACCTAATTATATCATGCTCGGTGACGTTGTCACGAGCTGTGGTTCTCTCAGTTCTCTCAACAATAATTGGGTGCCTTCTTAAAAACAGACCGTACTATTTCTTACCCGGTCTGTTCTCCGAAAAAGGATTTGATCTACCCTTATCGGTGATGATACGTTGCACGCTGTCGAGCAACTCCTCTTTTGTTACTGGGATATGCTTATTTTGCATATCTAGAATCCAGTGCTCTAATATGTTTTCTTCCTTGGCGGAAAGATACGTGTGGAATCCATAGAGCACTCCTCTGGACTTTTTCCGGTGACGTTGTTGTGCAATGTGACCCGGGGCACACCGAACCTCTTCGCCACCGTCGCAATTTTTTCACCTTTCCTTACAGTCTCAATTACATTACCCATTTGCAGAGGCGTGTAATCTTTTCTCGGTGCCATACCTAAGAAAATTATTATATTATTTTAGTTCAACTATGTCCATGACTGGATTCTATGAACTCCCCAATCATGGACAACTGTGTCCATTATTGGAACGAATCATTGAACATTTAAGCGGGTAACACATTTAAAAACGGCATAAAACAATGCAGCCGGGTACTGAAAACTGGAACACACCCTAAAAAAAAATTTTCGACACTTGTCCATAATTGGTATCATGCACAAAAAAATATCCAATAATGAACAAATGCAATTGAAAGAAAAATAAACAACCTGGCTGCATATAATTATCACAAATTACTAGTTAATTTGCTACCCAAGCCATAAAATAACACGTGATTCAGATAGTGTGAATCAATATATATGTAATGACAATATTCTATACTTACTTTGGATTCTGCTTAAAATTTTGGATATTTTCCTTTATACCGGCTCGTGGTGATGTGGTGATGTGCACTTCACGCCATTTTGAAGAAAATGGGCGAATCAGTGGAAACGACAAACTAATGTCAAGAAACATATTTAAAAACCTATCTAGAGGCTAAAAATTTCACCCATGCCGGGATTCGAACCCGCAACCTCTGGCTATCCGTGCCAGCGCTCTACCAATTGAGCCAATGGGCGACTCACGGCATCAGTGAAATTTCGAACCTCTTTACACTATTCTCTGTATTACGTACAGGCAGCGACATCTGACTTAAGCAAATTGCATTACTTACAGCCCCGACTACCTACTTTGCAGTTAGGTTTAACATCGGAACGATATCACTGTACTCACATGATTATACTATTTTTATTTTTAATGCACTAACCCGTGCTAAGGAACAAATTTAAAAACCTATCTAGAGGCTAAAAATTTCACCCATGCCGGGATTCGAACCCGCAACCTCTGGCTATCCGTGCCAGCGCTCTACCAATTGAGCCAATGGGCGACTCACGGCATCAGTGAAATTTCGAACCTCTTTACACTATTCTCTGTATTACGTACAGGCAGCGACATCTGACTTAAGCAAATTGCATTACTTACAGCCCCGACTACCTACTTTGCAGTTAGGTTTAACATCGGAACGATATCACTGTACTCACATGATTATACTATTTTTATTTTTAATGCACTAACCCGTGCTAATACAGAGAATAGTGTAAAGAGGTTCGAAATTTCACTGATGCCGTGAGTCGCCCATTGGCTCAATTGGTAGAGCGCTGGCACGGATAGCCAGAGGTTGCGGGTTCGAATCCCGGCATGGGTGAAATTTTTAGCCTCTAGATAGGTTTTTAAATTTGTTCCTTAGCACGGGTTAGTGCATTAAAAATAAAAATAGTATAAGAAACATATGTTTTAATATTGCCAGCACACGAAAATTTATTTCTACTCTTATTATTTTTAGTTGTTTTTTTTTGTGTCCATTACTAGGGCCTTGTCCAAGACAGGGGTCTTTACCTTATGTGATAATTCTGATATTTTTTACAATGAAAAGAACATTCGCCCATATTGCTAATGATTAGTACGTCAGGGTTTGCGCCAATTTACATTTCCTTGAAAACAAACTTAGTTTAATTGCTTAAAATCGACTGATTTCCAAGTAATGGTCGGTATTTTAGGGGTTTTTGATTTGTCATTTTAGGGAGATTCATCTGTGATATATAAGACACTGCCGGATCGGCATGGATGACATCATCATCATACCTATCTCTCTACCTTCCTAAAAACACTGCTTGATACAGTTAATTTTTTAAGCAGAACTTGGATCAGTCCATCTGCTCATCGTATCCTGCCACTGCTTTGCTAGCTACACGATCGTCCGAGGCCTCTTTGACACGGCAAACAGGACCAATATTACTCCACTACCCACAGTTGGCAGGATGTTCGATGGCATAGAAGAAATCATGCCTCTATCCAGAGCGGAAAATGAACAAAACACTATCAAAAGACCAGCATTTGCCCCATTGACTGAAAGCCCAAGAATAACCACGCTGGTCAAGCCAAGGACAAAGAAACACGAACATAAAAGAAGAACTTTTTTGAATGGCCCTAAGAATGAAAATAGAAATAACAATTTTGGCCTTGCCTGGTTTGAGGAACGTACAATTGAACCAAGGAAAATGGAAATACCACCAGGATCAAGAAGCGATCATCAAAACTATCCTGCTGCATTTGATGAATCGTTAACCATGCATGCTCATACAGTAGCCGAAAATTTGGAAAAGGCTTTTAAACCGTTGGTGAACCTACCACGCTTACAGTTTAAGTCCGACATCGTTACTGACTCTACAGTTAAATTAACAAAGGTGGAAGACACTACCACATCAGTGATAAACAATGGCATTTCTGTACGTCACATATGGCATTGGATGTTAGACTCTAACACCAATTCAAGTGGATCTACTACAACCTTATCTTCGACGGTAAGAGAAGCTCATTAAACCTCGGTTTCTCGTACACTAACAATCTAATGTCCCTATAAATTTACTATCAAACTCTGGATTCCGACCAAACTGAAATGCTGTTGCACAGATGAACTCACCGCAATGTTTTCGCCTACCATAGCGCTTTTTACGTACAATGAGGCTACTCATTGTACTTAGCTGAGGAATGGAAATACCTCCGATACTCGGGTCTCCTCACAATGTTTTTCTTGGCTGATTGCTTCTGCAACTTCGCAAATGTACTTATAAAACAAGGCAAAATTTAACTTATAAAACAAAGTTATTGGTATAGTTCATGCCGGAACTAAATGGGATGGCGGGGTCTCCCAAATGTGAGACCGGCGTTCTACCATTATGCTAGCCTCAATCTAAACCTAAACCTTAACAACTTAAACGATTTCCCAACAGACGAATTTGCCCAACACATCATCTACCGCCACACCGCTGCTTTCAACAGAAGTCACGACGCCAAAGTTCGTTTGTCCAGAAAGAGAACAACCGGCAAACATCGGCCCCTACGAAGTACCTAACGAAAAAGACCTGGTGCTCTTCACCAAGAATATCCTGCTCAGCATGTTTGACAGCTTCCACCAGAGGACTTTCCAGTTTTTGAGGGATGTCAAAGAGGTGAGGAAGTCTCCGTTTTCCTAGTGGTTCTGGGTTGGTAGTGGATTGTGAACACTCCGCCTCCTCTGTTGGGTGACGGACGAAGCGACTAATGGAAATCTAGTGGGTCTAATCAAAACTAAGTGGAACATAAATCTTGTGTACATACCTACTAGAGTAAGCCTCTACATCAATCCGCCTACTCAGCGTGTTGTTTGCTGGCAAAATCTCTGACGACCGGCATGTTTTTGTGCTCGTACCTGATAGATATTATAATGTTTGTAATAATTTTGACTTTGACGTAGCATTTTGCACTGGTGTGTTTTGTATTGTTTGTATTGTGTATTTTGTAAAAGAAGCTTAGGCTGGCTGGTATAAATGTCTTTTGACTTAAGGCCACGTTAATGCCTGCAATTTTAGTTTTACTGCAATAAAGGCGTTACAAACTCATGTGAGGGAAATTACAGTCTTCCACTTATAAAATTCAGAGAACACGATTATTTCCAGGCATCGAAAGCAGCTATTGTTGAGCACAAAAGTTGCGTGGGTGGCGTGAGACGGTACGTCTATAGGCAGTGTCTGCGGGAGATCAGCACGCACTACGAGCAGCACATAAAAAAACTCGTCAATAACCTCGAGACTGATCGCCACGAGGTCAAAGGCATGACGGAGGTATAGAAAGTTCATTCCTCTTGGATAATATTTCTTCTTTTTTTTTAAATAGAAAAGTATCTACGTTAAGGTACTCCAGGTTCATGCGCCACCAACGAAAAGAAGCAACATTTTTTTTTAGGTAGGTAGGTACATAATCGTTATTACAGTCTTCCAAATTTTGACTAACAACTTCCAACTTCCACCGGTTCAGGATGCCAACTAAAATCGAGGATGGTCTATCCTTTGCTAAAATATGTTTTTTGTGTTTTTCAGGGTTCAGTCTGCAATTTGAATGAAATGAAAAAGGACCCCGTACATCTGATAAAGACTTTGGCAGTGGAAGAGTTATCTCTACAATTTGCATTGCCGGGCTTTTTGCGACTTATCAACTCTTGCAGAAGATTTTGTGACTTGTATGTCTACACTAAAAGTGTCCAACCGTTTATTATTCACTATTGTACCACTTATTTAATTTATTTAATTAATATTGGGAAGACTAACAGCACATTACACTAAAAGAATAACAAAACCTTAGACATACGGAAGCCCCATTATAAGTCTCCACTTATAGAAAGTAAGCGCTATAAAGTGCAATAAAAGTATGAATAGATACCTATTTATTATTATTATAACTTTCAGGCCACCTCAGTTGAAACCAAAGCCTGAAGAGGTCAAGAAGACAAAACAGAAGCAAAGTCTACAAAAAGAAGCTATGCTCAAGTACATGTTAACGCGAAATGAATATTTGGATCCTCGAAATAAATACAGAAAAAATCGTACTAAAAGAGTTGTTCTCAAAGGTACAAAATAAAAAGAACGCAGTATGAACCTTTTTTTAATTTTGAACGCTTTCAAACCGCTGGAGCTTTAGAGAAAGTCGCATTTTTTCAACTAGATGGCGTTACTGCATTTGAACTTTTGACGTAAAGTAGAAAGAAACTTTACGCTGAACATAACCAAAATATTTGAGCTTTTCGTGATTGTAATCGAACTTTTGATATTAATTAACTGTGATTATCTTTGAATTAGTACGTAAATGTTAATAGTTTACTCATAAAAACTATCTGTGTCGTGGTATTTTCGTTGCAAAACCATGTAAGTGACAAGAAGCAAATCAAGGAATCCACTTGAGAAAGGTAAGTTTCTTTGGAATTTGTAGTAAAACAGGACCTTTTAGACTTGAATGAATCTATTTCAGGATCTCATTCACAATTTAAACCTGCATTATACATAATTGCACTAATATAAACGCATTAGAGAAAGTTACAAACTATGTAGCACACTTTCTACTTTATAGATAACTTCTTACCATAAAATGATAATATTATGTTTCATTTTATTTAATTTCTATTGAACTTCGACAATACTAGTAAAATATGTATTAAGTTTATATATGAGCCAAACCACAATGGTAGGTACCTACCTATGTTTATTTAGTGGAATCACAACCAATATTCATATAGGTTCAAATGTATTTATTATTTACTCACTATTTTTTACATGGTTTCACGTACTAAGGTACAGTCTGTTAGCTTTTAGAATATACCTCGGGCTCTAGAGTAGGCTTCGGTTTTCGCTGAAAACACACAAGTGTAATACTACTTCCTGCTCTGTATAAAACTTTTCTTCACTATTTTGAAAACTTATGTGAAATTAAGTTTCATATTAGTTCCAATATTTCTATTACACGAGTATTTCCGAAAGTAGCCGAGGTATATTCTAAAAGGTAACAGACTGTAGCTGATTAATTTTGTTTATTTTATATTGATATTTTCTTTAAATCATAGCCCTTGGGTGCTGTAAATTAAACACAAGAATCATAATTTAAATGAAGCTGCCTAAATGAAGGCAAATAAATTTTATGTTGTTTACAAGTATCATAAATAATAAAAAACCCCAACTTGCTAAGCTTTACTATGAAAATTTGATGTACATTCCTAAGTCGATCAACCCAAAAATTAATAAAGGAAACTCTCTACACAATGTAACTCAAATTGTTAAAATAAACTATCAAGTGTAGTTTTATAAAATTGGCACTAATGTATAGTAAAACATATTCTATCTATCTGTACCATCACAGATTGTGTCTAAAAAGATGGAGTAAATAAAAGTGCCACTAAACACTGCACACTTATAGATAACCTCAGTGTTTTATTGATAGCAAATATTTTTATATTTACCAGTCATTTGCCTTGTCTGGGCATCCCTTGTTATGGTAGAACATGAGGGTCAAAGCAGATTCAACCAGGGGACACCCTGGTCTAGGACCCAATATTAGGGACACGGAAAAAAACTAACCGAAATGGCAAAATAAAAAAAAGCAGATGCAGGGATAAAGTACAGAAAAATTATATAATATGATAGGGGCCTATATGCTATGTGACCATGCTCCTAGTCTGCACCTGATTGCAAACCAAGAAAAGACATGCAAAAGCCTTTTTGGCATAACAGAGGCCCAATATTACCATTCCACAGAAAATAAGTTCTTTATTTAAAAACCTATTTAGAGGCTAAAAATTTCACCCATGCCGGGATTCGAACCCGCAACCTCTGGCTATCCGTACCAGGTACCGTATCTGGTACGGATAGCCAGAGGTTGCGGGTTCGAATCCCGGCATGGGTGAAATTTTTAGCCTCTAAATAGGTTTTTAAATTTGTTCCTTAGCACGTGTTAGTGCATTAAAAATAAAAATAGTGTAAGTTCTTTATGTTGAAATTACTGATGTACAAAGCAAAGTATAAAACCATGCCGCAGGAATTCAACCCAATGCTTGTATTGGCACTCATCAAGGGTGCTGCTACATACTACAGCAATTATCTCAATAATAATATCAATTTAATTTATGAAAATCTTGTGTCAGTGTTTGTTGCCGAACTCCTCCGAAACGGCTTCATAAATTTTTATCAATATTTTGTGTATAGGTTGGTCTGAGAAAAGGTAGACAAACCAACATTAGTGGGGTCAGCTAGTAATCATATAGGGATTCTTAGAAAGCAACACAACCATACTTTGCTTTAATGGCAGCACTTGATTTACTTATTAAATTAGCTTACAAATTACCAGCTATTATTATTAGCTTATTAATTACACACAATCTTTCATTCTCTAACGTCATATCTCATACACATTTCCTTGTCAGTCTTAAACCATAATATTAATCTTTCTTTAATCTTTACTCTTGTGAGATTTCTTGGATTTCTTAGACTTTTTCTTCTTTTTGTGCTTCTTTCTTCTCTCTTCGTCTGATTCCCTGTCTGATGATGAGGAGGAACTGCTGGTGGACCTAGAAACATTAACAACATGTTGTGAAAATGTAATCAATTGGAATTACAAAAAGTTTAAAAATTCATAATTATTGCAATAAAGTATGCAAGAACGCTTATCATGGAACCGTTTTACTTGCGCTAGATTAGATCTTTTATTATTTCAGTACAAAACAATCGCTGCGAATTAATCACTAAAATCACTAATTTAAAACACTAAACAAACATTAATATTTTGTATGTTATTTTCTGCTGATATGCAGCAGGTATTGGTTAGTCAAATAACTACCATTTCTAGATTCAAGAGTTTAAAGGGAATGTGTTTCAAAATGTTGAGAATTGTTGTTCGTTGTTGTATGAATCTTTGCAATTTTCATACAAAAATTATGCTAATTTAATGAGCTAGAGTACAAAAATAATACTACAAAAATTATATAAATGAGCCAGATGGTGCAATTGTGCTGCTGTGTGGTGTCAGCCTAGAGAATAGCACCAACCTAAATTTTTCCTGCGGGTGTCTCAAGAGGCGAATAAGGGACACAAACCAAGGGTGGGCAGTGGCGCCCGCTGCAGTGCAATTTCACCATACTGCGATCCCCAACCCGCATGCCCAGCGTCGGGATTATGGGCATTACCCCCCAATAATGGCACAAACTTGCACTATGGCGCTCATTAGGAGAGGGCAATGTCCAGCAGTGGACTAATATAGCCTGAAGAAGAAGAAGATGGTGCAATTACCTGGATCTCTTCCTCTTTTTGGCTTTTTTCTTCTCCTTCTTCTCTGCCTTCTTTTTTTCTTTCTTCTCCTTGGCCTTTAGCATCTTTTCATGTAGCTTCTGCTTGAGTTCATGCTCCCGAATAGTTGTTAGTGGAGTGGCATACTCATTCTCACTGTCACTGCTTGTGCTGCTCACGTCAAGGACTATCTCCTTGTTCGGGTCTACCTGGAGGTATTAGAAATAGTTATTATATCAGATAGAGTTATTATCCTGTTTCTGAATTGAGAATTAAATGAAGTGAATACTCCAAAATCTATTGTATTCAAGGAAATTAGAGGTTTTCTCTATACTGCAATCGGCAGTTGCACTGGCAGAATATTATCAAAGTAAATATGATATTTATTGGTGAAAAAAATCATGAAAGAGGTAGTTAATCAATAGGTAGTTAGGCCTTTTCTTCTCTTTCACAACTAATACACCTAACATTATTAGTCAAGATTGGGTATTATTACCATAATATGACATCTTGTTATGAAATGGCTGTGTTACCAATGCTATGGGCCAGTTTTTGAATTGAGAATTTCACTAAGTAAACACTTAACGTTCTGTCACGCTGTTTGCTGAGAAATTCGAAGAGACAGAACTACAGATAAGTTGTATTTAGGTACTTAGCAAAATTCTCAATTCAGAAACAGGCCCTATATCATGTTAATGTGTATCATTTTGCTTTACAAATACTGACAAACCTTATTCTTGAGACTTACATACGCTTTGGGGTTTATATGGTTACGTAGAATGGGAAATCAACACGAAAATACACTTACTTTGATAAAATTCCTACATTGAAAAGTGAGGTGTCCAGCATAACCACACTTTTTACAAGCAGCCCTCGATGTCTCCTTGCCGATTTTGCTCACTAAATCTGTATAATTAGACATAATTTAGAGGTTTTAATTTAAAAAACACCAGAATAAAACTGTATTTTGATGTCCAAGAACTTCGAATACGTAGATAGAGTCCCTCTACGCTCGAATAACAACAAAACAGAAATTCTCGAAACGTCAGACGTGGTTGGTCATTGACGTTTACGTTCCGATACACACAAAATCATAAGTCATATCACACCATATTTTGACAAAAACAGGAGCGCGAAACGGAACGTAATTTCTTTTCACCGCCGCCGCCGCCGACCGTTGCTTTCAAATTGTTTGGAATTTGGAAAACTTATTGCAGAAAAGACAGTTTCCTGCTAATCAGCCAGCGATGTGAGGAACCAAGATGGCGGAGTTCCTCCCCCTATGCGACGTGCTTTTCAATGTGATATCACTGGCTGGGTACTTCTGCGACGTGGTGTTCGACGTCGTCATGGGCTATGCGTTATTGGAACGTGGATACAAGGCTACCTTCGCTGCAGCAATGTCGATCATCGTCACATCCCTGGTTATCTCGCAGGTCAGTGCTAATTTTTTTTATCTCCTATATTACCTATTTCCAAATTATACGTAAATAGATAATCCGTAATGTAATCGTAACCGTAATCCAGAAAAGGCTTATATTTGAACCATCTTTACCCACCAACCATGATTTGGCAACAAAGAAAAAATATTCTTGTTGCTTTTTCCCTTCAACGGGCATTCTCGTAATATTACGAGTATACTAACATTAGTTACAAATGTTAAGCTACAATGACGAATTCTAATAATATTTATGGATTTCTTGTATTTTTTTGAACAAGTGTTTGACTTTTATTCGACTTTCTATCGATCGCTTCACACGTGAATGAAAGAAGGTTGAAATTATTTGTGTAAAACATTAAAATATTGGTAATGCGGTGCCCTGTAAATAAAACATTTTTAGTTTTGTTTGTTTCGATGACGTACAGTTTATCCAAAATTACAAAAAACTGAAACTTTATTCGTTGATTTACTAAAAATTCATTCCCACTACATTTATTTAAGCTCAATGCATTTTGTTTTTAAATAAAATGGCTGTTTTTTTATATTTTTACAAAGCTTTTACTTGCACGTTTGTACTATTATTGGACAACACTCTGTGTTGGACAAAGTGCATAGGTACTTACGTAGATGACGTACCGTTTTACAGACCAAATCGGAATATTCGGCCTAGGGAGCCAATTCTCGCCCATGCGAATTGAAATCGTAGCCACAAAATATTCGAAAGATTAGACATTATCGCGTGAAAATAAGATAACTCGACCGATTCTTAAGAAATTTATTTTAACATTCAAATTCAATATAGCAAGGCGGTCAGAATACAGAGTTTGGCTGTTGCTCGACTTTTTAAGTAGAATTCAAGTCATAAGCCTTAAGAGACGTATACGAATCATTTGCTAATGAAGTGAGAATTGGATTATTAGCCTCTAAATAGGTTTTTAAAGTTGTCCTTAGAATAGAATAGAAAAATCTTTATTTGGTACTACAGATATTGAATACAATATAGAACCTAAAGTTTACAAAGTAGGTACCAAAAAGGTTTCCGCTCAGCTTAATGCCGCAGCAGGACTACGGCGCTGATTTTCAGCGGATGCCTGAGAACTTATTGCTAAAACTTAAATTAATCTAAGGTAAATGTTAAAAACAAAACAATGACCTCATTAATGCATTTTTTTAGCGATGACATATGCCTTTAAGTATTCAAAACAAATACAAATCAGTTTTTAACAGCAAAATTTTGGTACAAATTTCAGAAGCATCAGATATGATATAATTATAAGTTTGTCACACAAACTTTTCAAAGATATGAAATAGGTATTCGTGGATTCGTTACTAATTACTATTATTCCTTTTGTGTAGTTAGTAGATATTGCTTGAATTTACAGCACTGGTTAGTGCAACAAAAAGAATATAGTCGTATTTATTTATTTCTGTACCCACCGTGGGTAGATCCTGTCGTGGCGCTGGTACTACGGGCCGTGCGCGGGCGACGGGCGGGTGCCGCGCGGGGTGTGGGCGCCGGCCGCGCTGCATTGTCTCCAGCTGGGCGTGCTGTGGCGATACGCACGCCTCTTCGTGCCCGTCGACCCGCGGCACGTCAAGCACCAAGTGCGGGACCTCTGTGAGTGCTTTATTTGCTCTATAAAGGGCACCCTCCGGAGGACACGGGGTAGGGAGATGGTGCATGCTCTTGCATAAATTAGATTTTTCAATGATTTATGTATCGAAAACGAGGACATTGATTTGTTCACTGATAGCATCCCTGTTATTCGCAAGTTAATTATTTCTAGAATCTGTGAACTTTTGTTGGCTTACTGTGTCTATCAGTGTAAATTTAATGTGTTAGTGATAGGCGGTTAGTTTTCCTAATAAAATAACGTGCTGCCAATGTGGGACTCACAAGAAGTGCGCCTACCCACTAAATACCACCTTGGGGCTGGTTTTGGTCCTAAGAAGCCCTGTTAAACCTACATCGGGAGCGAGCCCCCTTCGAGGCCGAGGAGGGCGTACTGTGGGAGTTCTAAGGGGCTTTCCATATCATACATCACACATTAAGGGGGAGGGCGGGGGTCAAACAATTGTGACGAGGGTGGGGAACGAGTCATACTTTTCGTGAAGTCAGTTCTAACACGGCGTGCTGTGGCGGTACGCGCGCCTTTTCGTGCCCGTCGACCCGCGGCACGTCAAGCACCAAGTGCGGGACCTCTGTGAGTGGCTGAGCTCTGGGGTTCTTGGATTAACAAAATAGGTACTCAAAACATTTGCAAATCTTGATATAAAACTGATTTCGGTACTGCTCTTTGAATTCAATGATACATTTCTCAATGTAAAATTGCAAAACATGTGACGTCACACTAGGGAGGGGGGGAGTCCCACAAATGTGACCAGCTGTTACAAGGACGGGGGTCAAAAAATCACGAAATTCGTGTGACGTAATTTAGGGATGGCCCCATACTCACTGAGTACGCTAAGAGGAAGCAGAAGTGGTGGTAACGTGGCAAGTTCTGCAGGCATGCTGCGTCTGGTGCACGCGTTCGCAGAGGCGGCACCCATGCTGCTATTGCAGCTTCACGTACTGCTAGCAGCGCCGCCCGAGCTGGACCCGCCGCCAGACAACGAGCCCGCTAGGGATGAACCCGCAGGTATGATAACAGTGTCATTTACACAGGGTATTCTGGTTTGAATCGCTCGTAGCCCTGGCTGCCTGAGTGTTCTTAAACGATCACGAAGCTTAAGCAACATAGAGTGCGTTTAGTGCGTTGGTGGTTGATCGTCTATGACTAACGCTAGTGGCAATTTTCCGAGCCGTTCCGTGCTTCGCAAGGCACGTTAATATACCTTCATCAGGGAAGAGACCTGTGCCCCTCGAGGACTTATTGGGCGGATGATTCTCCTTGTTTAGGACCAGGAGAGTCCAAGTGATCATGTTGTGTCGCTATCAACCCTTGTATGTCCTCATTGCTGGGGCACGGGTCTCTTCCTGCATCGCAGGAAGGTTAGGCTATATTCCACCACAGAGGCCAAGTCAGGGTTGGTGGAGGATTGTAAGACAGTGACGGGCCTTACTGTCGGAAATTATTAAAGCCGCCCATAAGGCCTCTGACATAGCTTGACGACTGCCATCACATGATAGCCGGCACTTATGGCTTAACGTGCCTTGCGAAGCACGGAAGTTGTGTGAGGTTATTTATTATTTATTTGTCTGGTATAACACTGTTAATTTATAGGGTCCGCGGACTAAAGCACTTTTTTGTACACTCACCGGTTAAATCAGAAAATTTCAGGAAAGGATTTTTTTTTTTCAGAATACTAACAGTTTTTTAGGTTAATAAAGGACACACTTCTAAACCTTGAGCCATAACATAATCAAAATATTTTAACATACACATGCTCCTTACCTTCTGTGCTTCGCAAGGCACGCTAAGCCGTTGGCGCCGGCTGTCATGTAATGGCAGTCGCTAAGCCATGTCAGAGGCCTTATGGGCGCCGTCTTACAATCCTCCACCAACCCGGACTTGACTACGTGGTGGAGTATGGCCTAATCTTCCTGGGATGCACGAAGAGACCCTTGCCCCAGCAGTGTGAACATACAAAGGGTTAATACAAACCAAACATGCCCCTTACGCCCTATTAGATCAGCCCCAGTGTAAGAATCCATTTGAAAAAAATTCAGGCAATTTACCGAACGAAACACACAGAGTTTGCCTTCCCTTACAGCGAACAAGGCGTTCGCGGAGCTGAACGTGATATCGGCTTCCCTCTCCTTATTCTCCGTGTGCTGGGCGCTGGCTAGCTTCAGCAAGAACGTGAGGCTGCAAAACGTGCATCGGCTTGTCCTCACTTGGCTCGGGGTCATCTTTCAGGTGAGCTTGTAGCTTACGTTACGAAGTGGTGGTATTGTACATATGGGAATTCAACTAAAATTCCTATAGAGGATAAGAGAGGAATTATAATACCAATTATGTCGTCGTCGTCAGGCTATACTAGTCCACTGCTGGACATAGCCCTCCCCTAATGAGCGCCATAGCGCCCTGTCTTCAGCTTGCCGCATCCAGCATCTGCCTGCAGTTTTTCGCAGATCGTCATCCCACCTAGACGGAGGGCGTCCTACACAACGTTTGCCGAGTCGCGGTCTCCACCAATTACGTACCATGTGAAATTAATGTTTTGTGAATGTTTCAAGTAGTGAGTCTAGCTTGTCAACGTTGCGACCTTATTTTTTCTTGTATACCTATATTGTGTTTTGGTGTGATAACATTATATTCTTTTTAATGCACTAACCCGTGCTAAGGACAATTTTAAAATCCCATTTACAGGCTAAAAACGGTTAGCCAGAGGTCGCGGGTTCGAGTCCCGACATAGGTGGAATTTTTAGTCTCTAAGTAGGTTTTTAAAAACATTCTTAAATTTATTTCCGAATAAAAAATTAAGTGGTATTGTAGATGTGACACTCCCAAACTAGGACCCCTATGCTATAGATACCAGGCAGGAATATCACAAATTGTTACCTGTCTTACATGTCTAATAATCAAAACAAATACACCCAGATTTAGGTCATCTGTATAAGTAAATACTAACATGAAACTATACCATACCGTACAACACCATAAGTAAATTCCAACATTTTGTAAAGACTCAATCAAGCCAACTTAGTGCTTTTTTATACGTTTTTGAGTCTCAATAACTAGGTTAGTTTTAGTAGCCGATAACATTCGAAAAAATTGCCAGTTATCAGTTTGTAAAACTATAACACTCGCGGCCTAGTCGAACCGAGTGATTGGAATCTATCACTTGAGTTAAGCAACAACAGGCGCGGTGAGGTGCAGGATGGGTGACCGTCCCGTGACTACCGCTGGTTGCATTTTTTCGAGCGCTTCTTCGCGAGGCACATTAGGCAGTCGTTAAGTGACGTCAGAGGCTTTATGTACGGCTCGATAACTTCTGACAGTAAGGCACGCCACTGACATACAATCATCCACCAACCCGGACTTGGCCCCCGTGCTGGAGTATGGCCTAACCTTCCTGCGATGCAGAAAGAGTCCCGTGTCCCAACACTGGGGACATACAAGCTTTGATATTGAAAGCTCTATCTAAACTAAAACAATGAATTGCTCGTTCCAGTTCCTATGGCGATTGGGCACAATATCGGCGCGGATGTGCGCGCTAACGGTGTACGCGTTGGCTTACGAGTACTGGGTGTTCTTAGTTATTGGTAAGTGTACCATCTGGACTCTTGGTAAACTTAGCTTAAACTCAAATGAACTAAGACGAGCAGCGCCAGTGATCGCTGTCACGCGCGCCTACTGATTGTTATGAACCGCAAATGAATTAATTAGAATAAGTAGTGCCGCCCGTTCGCCTGGCCGCAGCGCTTATGTTTTCCCTACTTTTGTAAAATTAACTGATGCTGTGGCATTTAAAGTTATTGATGGCAATACTGGAATCTTATCGTACGTATAGGTGGCAATGTATTACGTTTTGAGAAAAGATTGTCGGAGTAGAGTTTTTTTTTTCCGCTGCCTTTTTCTCCACTACAATACGGTCCGAGGGCAGCGGCTTTCACTTTCATTTTACATTGTACATTGACTTTCAGCAAACATAATGTTAATTCTTTACGTTGAAATAAAATTGAATTGAGTAGTAGACTAATGACTTTGAAGTGGAAGTGGGCGGGACACGGCCAGGCGGAATGATGGCAGATGGACGAAGGCAGTGACAGAGTGGCGGCCGTGGGGAGGGGGGAACGGTCGGTGGCCACAGCAGCCAGATGGTCAGATGACCTAAGTAAAGTGGCCGGCAAACAGTGGATGAGACTAGCGCGAGACCGTGCTGGCTGGCGTGGAAATGAAGAGGCCTATACCCAGCAGTGGGGTTTACCGGGCTGATGATGATGAGTAGACTAATGAGTGGATCAGATACTACGTCGTTAAAGTAGTGGATAAATACTTTCTAATTTCCAATGTTCTTTTACTTCATTCCACACGAACTTTTAGGTAAAAAAATATGTGTGTAATTTCCTTTTTATGTACAATAAAGTATTTTCTGTCTATTAATCATAAGTTTGCCGGCAGGCCTGCATTGGGTGTCAATGTTCCTGTGGCTGATCTCCCCAAAGAACGTGTTCCACGGTGAACGAATTAGCAAGCCGCGGAAGGCTTACCTGTCGGCGCTCATAGCCTTTGTCTACGTCTTCGCTTATGTCAATTTGCAGGAACTCAATCACAGGCAGAAGATGGTGAGTAACGGGAAATTAAAAGTGTTTTATAGTTTCAAGGGTCTTCAAGAAACTGTTCCATGTTGGAAGAAAGTGTTCCACAGCGATTGCTCGCTGTGGAACACTTTCTTCCAAGCTTTGCAAGCCCTGAATGGCTTACCTCTCGGCGCTCACAGCATTCGTCTACGTCTTCGCTTTCTCGATCACGGGCCAATGATTGTATTTGTGATTGACAGAAGCTAAATGTGGAACGATAGCGTCCAAAGACTTTAGGTATCTGATTCTTGATCGAACAGACACGCAAGGCCTATCTCTCGGCGCTCATAGCCTTGTAGTAGGCTATGAGCGCCGTAATAACTATATAGAAAATTATGAATTCTAGAAATCTAAATATGAAAGCTACGATACAACCGAAGCAAATGTTTACGAGAATTGAGAATTCATGTTGGAACGACGTCTGTGTATAGTAAATGGCAAACTATTAATTCCTATACCCCTGTTTCGTCGTCGTCGTCGTCAGTCTATACTAGTCTACTGCTGGACATAGACCTGCCCTAAAAAGCGTCATAGCGCCCTGCCTTCAGCTTGCCGCATCCAGCATCTGCCTGCAGTTTTTCGCAGATCGTCATACCACCTATTCGGAGGGCGTCCTACACTACGTTTGCCGAGTCGCAGTCTCCACTCAAGGACACGTTTACTCCAACGATTGTCGGTTCTTTGCGAGATATGGCCAGCCCACTACCACTTCAGCTTGCTGATTCTCTGAGCTATGTCGATAACTTTGGTGTTTATTCACAGGTTACCTTCTACTGCGTGATGTGCGTAGAGAATTGCTTGCTGGTTGGCGCCTGGGCGGCTGCGGGGCGGGCGGGGGCGGCAGGGGGCGCTGCGCCAATCTTCACGCTAGCCGCCCAAGCCGCTGGACTGCTATTCATGCGGGCATACTACAGGTAATTGGATCGATAAATTATTATTCGCAGTCTCAAACTGAAAATAAAAGGCAGAAAATAAAAAACGGACACAACGACACTGCAGGTGAGAGTGCTCCTCACACGGGTCGCTTTTCACGCTAGCCGCTCAAGCCGCCGGGCTGCTCTTCATGCAGACATACTATAGGTGAGCGTACTCCTCACACTGGTAGCGGGCGGGTCTTCGTACTAGACATGCAAGCTATCGGTCTGTTCTTCATGCAGGCCTGCTATAGGTGTGCTTCTCATACTGGTAGCGGACCGCTTTTCACACTAGCCGTGAAGGACGCCGTCTGCTCTTCATGCGGGCATGCTTCAGGTCAGTCTGCCCCTCATACCGGTAGCGGGCCGCGTGGCGCCGCGCGTCTTCACGCTGGGTTATTGTCGGAAATTTTCAATAAATTTTCATCTCTAAACCTACCTATGAAGTAGCTGAATGACTAGCTGTGCCAGCGCTTCCCTTTTCAAACTTTTATTTTAGTATATAAATAAAAATCATCTGTAAAAATATATATGTTTTTTTTCCCTTCGAGCTCGGGCGGTGGTGCCTCAGTTTTTTACGTTGTATCATAATATCTATCCTGTTGCAGATACTTCCATGTACGGCGGCTGGGGTACATGTTAAGGGAGAACCAGCAAGGCACCAACAGTACTAACGCCTCGTCACAGCAAAAAAATGGTGCGTACAATGGTATCTAATAAATATATGGGGTTCGTTACTGTGTCGTAACGTATCGCTTCTTTCGACGTTTCTGGACTGCTATTCATGCGAGCATACTACAATTCAGTATGCGTCTCACACCGGTAACAAAATAGAGTTACAATCGGCAATGGAATGTAATAAATGTATGGTATTCGTTACTGTGTCGCTACGTTTTGCTTCTTTCGACGTTTTTGGTCTGCTCTTCATGCGAGCATACTACAAGTCAGTATGCACCTCACACCGGTAACATAATGGTGGCTACAATAAGCAATGGCATGTAATAAATATATGGCGTTCATTACTGTGTCGCTACGTATCCCTTATTTACAAATTTTTGACTGCTCCTCATGCTTACTACAAGTCAGCATGCTCCTCACACCGGTAACGAAAATCGTGTACAATCATAAATGGCATCTAATCGCATAGCATTTTCAAAAAGTGTCTCTACAATTTCTAAATCACGTTAATAGTGATTTTAGGACCCATGTCAGTGAACCAGAATCAGAAATCCTAGGGCTAGAAGCATTGCCGCCAAAAACGGCCGTTGTGTTATGAACTATGTGTAGTCCGAGGTCCGAGGTCCTTGATCCTCCTCCGAGGTTCTCGACCGAGGGTTTTGAAAATCACTATTTAACATGTTCGAAAGATTGTACCTACAGATCCTTTTTGCTAACACGATCTGTAGAAAAATATATGATTTTTTCCCTCGGCGCTAGTGTTACTCTATGGAGCCCGTACTTTACACTTTTTTATTTTATTTATTTATTCAAAAGAAGACGTAAAAACGACATCGGCAACCTCTTGGTACCTACCAATTTTTACATTTTTTTAATTGAATAATACTTGCTAATTTATCTTGCTATTTGTATAAAAATATTAACAAAATTTTGGACATTTACCCAACGACTCGATTTGAATGTAAAAATATTATCACTTCGTGGATTAAGACACGAAACTATGAAGAAACTGAAGCTCTGCTGGTGGTAAAAAATAAATAACAATAGTAACTTAAACTATGTGATATACTTACATTACACTCAAATTTACACATGACGCATGTTAGAATACAATACACATTGCACCACTTACCCTATTATCAGCGGCTGATCCCGAACCCAAGACTCCGGTCGCAGGGCTGGTTAGAGAACATGTACAGTGCACACTTACACACACATGCAGACATACACACACAATACACATACAATATAAACACACACACACATTTAAAATCGTCATTTAATTATCATAGTTTACATTTAAAAAAAAAATTGTTTTAAGTAAAAGATAATGTTGATAAATGTATTGTATCATCCACTATTATTACAACACTATCCTAGTTGTGGAAGAGCGGTGTCTACTGCTACAGGTTTTTTTATACTTACAAGTAGATGTCCTCAATGTATCTAGTATAAGAAGTAGTGGATAACGAAATAAAGAAATTTGAATTTGAATCTGAAGCATAGGATAGTTTTACAAGCTGCTTAAAAAACTCAGCACTTAAGCATTCTTTTAATTTGTACTTTTTAAAGACTTATTACATAGTTCCTCAGGTAGGCTCTTATAGGAACTTAGGTAGGAACCAAGCAATTACCCAGCCTAGATCCATAATAACACATTTTTTTTTATAACCCCCTATCCTTACAGGTAAAAAGCCAGGTCAGGGAGACACCGCAGCCATTCCCGGGGTGTTCAACTGTAGATTCAGCAACCCAGTCGGCAGGTGTGTATCATCATTCAGCTTATAACTGCTTTAACTGCATGTAGTGGTATAAGGTTAACAGAAAATTTACATACAGGCACATACATTGCTGGCCCCACACTAGGATATTCTGTGTAACCACCTTAAATTGCACCCTATGACATTTAAATAAAGTCCAAAGTCAATGAAACATCTATACTATGCCCATAAAAGGGTTAAAAATCACGTTATCTTCGAAACATTTCATCCCGTAGGTACAAATACATAACTTCATATCGATCCCCATACATAAACATAGTAAAAATATAAAAACCTATTTAGAGGCTAAAAATTTCACCCATGCCGGGATTCGAACCCTTAACCTCTGGCTATCCGTACCGTATAGTAAAAATATACAAAGGGCAAAATAAATACGAGTATAATGATAGAGAACATTTTGCAAAAAGCAGACAGACAGGAGGTTTTACCACAGAGGATTGTTTATTTATTAATACTGTATTATTAACCTAATTTATGAAATATTATTATTATGATATCAAAATTGATCTATTAGTTTTTAATACAATAAACATTCTAAAGTAAAACTAAAATAATAACTAAACTAAAATCTAATTAACACAAAGTAATAAAAATAAGGTGAAAAAAATAAAAAAAAAATAAAAAAATAAAAAAAAAATTACCTAATTTTGGAATAACTTGTTTTAATTCGGAAGGGTCCGATCGAAGGGTCTCACCGAAACCGACTTCGATTGGACCTGCGATTCGAATCTACGTGTGGACTTCGTGTGGTGAAGACCTGCAGACCAGACCCTGCGTGAATAAATCCTAAGTTGTCGTTGGCGTTTTACCTCCAAATCTAGAACTCTAGCCCGTAACAATCGTATCTTTGTTTGTACAGAACAAGATTTTTATGGTATCTTTTGTTTGCACATTACTATACTGTTCATGGTATGTGTTTGTTTGCCTATTAGTATATTGTTCATGGTATCTGTTCGTTTGCGCATATACTGTTCATGGTATATGTTTGTTTGCGGATAACTATACACATAACAATACTGTTATGCAAGAACATCCTTGTGTTGATGGTATCTGTTTGCCGGCCGTAGCGCGGCGAACGGTCGCAAGAAGAAGAAGCCGACCTCGTTCGTGCCTCCCCCCGCCGCCCCCGCGCCCGCGCCGGCCCCCGCCCCCGCGCCCGCCCCCGCCGCCGCCTTCTGGCGCCGCCCGCTCCCCACCACACATAATCATCACGTAAGTTATCAATTACCCTGCTCTCTGGGTGTCCGAAATCATCTGGTGATATTTCGATTTGGGCTGCTGCAATGGTCATTGTCCAAAAAAATTGTCTCTGATCTTATTTTTATGAGAAAATTGGTAATTTTGAGAGTCTAGGGTCAATCTTCATTTAAATAAAATGATAAAATAATAAAGTTAAAGACAGGGCGCTATGGCGCTCATTGTGGAGGGCTAGCAGTGGACTAATATATCCTGAAGAAGAAGAATAAAAAATTTAAGAATCACTTGCCTACTAAACTTTTTGTCTGAAAAGTCCAGGTTTCGGTCGTATTCGAAAAGATTAATTATCGCAATTTCCCAGGCACTGTATCGTTCGAGTGGTCCCTTCACCCATCTAGTGTAAGTGAAGTTTCCAATGGACGCTGTATAAATCATCTCATACCTAGACGCAAAGCCCACAGTTATAGTTAATTATGGCGAGTGGACATGGAACTCACCTTGTCCGTTGCTCGTCTCTGACGTAATACTAAAGCTCTTCCAACAAAACTCTTCCGGCAAAAAATCAGGTTATTGAGTCCGGAATTAAGTTAAAGCGCACGCGGTGCTTAACCAAAGGAAAAAAATCATATCTTCTTTTATAACGCGTCTTTGGAAACAGTGAACAATAGTAGCTCTTTTTATAATCCGCTGGCTAGAACCTAGGTCCAAGAATTTAGGACTTCAACAGTTTTGCCAAAAAACGGCTGTTTTCAGCGATTAATTCCTCGGTTGTTAATCTTAGGTTCTTGAGTTGTAGGTTCTAAAAATTGTTGTCATAGTTGTTATGATGTTCACTCTTAGAAAAAAACGTATTCTAAAACAAGTTATGATTTAATTCCGGGCGCTATTTAGCACCACCCGCCTTAAGGATGTGTAGTACGAAAGTTTCAGTTCCAATGTCACTACAACCTGTCTCCGCCACCAGGGCGGCTCGTCGGAGAACGAAGGCTCGAGCGTCGGCTCCCGCGTCAACATCCAACAGAAGCTCCAAGAGAAGAAGCAGAAGCAGCTCGCCGAGCTCCGCGTCATAGAAGAGGAAATCAAGCAGGGCAAACTCACCAAGACCGCGCCCGTGGCGGTCGAGGAGATCTACAGCAGCCTGCAGCGGCAGCCGATCCCGCGCGCCAAGACGCACGCCGAGCCGCCCGCCTGGCCGCGGCTAGAGCTCGCGCACTGCTACCAGAACTACCCCGTGCTCCCCCACACCTGCAACCCCTACCCCGCCTACACCGAAATCAAGACCT
This sequence comes from Yponomeuta sedellus, assembly GCA_934045075.1. NCBI lineage: Eukaryota > Metazoa > Arthropoda > Insecta > Lepidoptera > Yponomeutidae > Yponomeuta > Yponomeuta sedellus. Next base: position 8,798,174 of record OW203744.1, on the reverse strand, counting down.
ACGACTTCCAGAGCCCCGGCGACCGGCCCGACCCACAGCCCGACGACCCGCTCGAGACGCGCCGCCCCCCCGGAGCCCTCTACGGCCGAGACCGGACGCTGTACGAAAACCCCGCGGACGTCCGCGGGGAAGTCAACCGGACGCCCCTGCGAACTAACTACTTAGCCATAGGGGAGACGCGGAGCTACGAGAGCGGCTGCGGGAGTCCCCGGAACGTCTTGGACGTCCTGGACAATCCGCGAGGCTACCCGGACGCCGCGGCCGCTCTGGACAAGCCGCGGCTCCCGCAGCAAGAGTTTTACTGCGAGAACAACAACCAGAGCGTGTACAAAGACGAGTACGTGAACGGCATAGAGGGTATACGGACGTACACGGAGGGGAATAACCGGCTGGGGTACGGCCTGCCGGGGAAGGGGAAGCTGGAGCAGCTGCGGCTGATGCAGCGCTGCCGCACTCCGGAGATCCTGCTGGCGCCGCATTACTTGGAGGGGTGTGGCAGACAGCTGTGCTGCCACTGGGGCGGGCCCGCGCCCTATAATGCGTAAGTGATGACTTTCTAAAGGACTCCATGAGGTATTTAACTTATAGGGAAGACTTCAAAATCCTATTTAGAGGCTAAAAATTCCACCCATGCCGGGATTCGAACCCGCGACGTCTGGCTATCCGTGCCAGCGCTCTTTCCAACTGAGCTCAGTTCGACTCACCGGCATCAGTGATATTTCGAACCTCTTTACAATAATCTCTGTATTACGTACAGGCAGCGGAATTATAGGGAAGAGCGGGTGATCGTGCTCTTCCACTATAATGAGAAATTTCCCGCCAGGCAGATCGTATGCCTGGGGACGGCCGGTCCAACTGTTGTTAGTCGGACGTTATATTTATTGTATGTCATGTGAAACACTTTGATTGCGCGATGCAGGAATGTTGGAGTTTGCAGAGTTGACATGTGCACGCCACAAACTCTTCATAAAGCAATATCATTATAATACCCGCATTAACTTCAGCCTTTATTTATTTATTTTTATTTTATCGACTTGACGTAATGAAACATTAACCCTTGATCTGCCGGGGAAGGGGGAAGTCGCTTAGCGACTGCAAGTGTATTAAGTATGTATAAATATTCAAATTTGCACTGGCTACCCGTCTTTCTAATTTCCTTCAGTAACTTTCCATCGTAACGTTGTCTGAAAGAAATTGCTTTTAGCAATAAAGCCGCCAATTGTACTATGTATATTCGTAATTTTTTTTGTTTTTTTTTGTTATCTTACCAAATCGCCCTTCCCCAGCAGTCGCAAGAAAGAGGAAGGTGCAGCCAGCAGCGGTGAGGGTTCAGGCCCCGAGGGCGTCGCGAGGGAGACCCCCCGCCCTCCCAGCGATATCGACAGTCAGGTGCGTGAGGAAAGCCTCCACAAAGATCATAGGTTCACAGTTAAAAACTTAATAGCCATGACGAAAGATTATTAAATCCTCTTCCATAATAATAATAATAATATTCATGGACATATTACACAGATCTCGTTAGCCCTATACTAAGTACAACTAAATGACTTGTGTTATAGGTGCTAACTCGACGATAGATTTAACACAATAAATACATAAATAACATACAAGACCCGAGACAATCTAGAAAAGTTCGTTTCATAGTTTGACCCGGCCGGGGATGTAATAATTATAATAATTTGGGGACACATTATTCATAATAAAACGTGTTTCAGTAATAACTACACTAATGTTTAACGAAGGTTAAAGCCATTTTTTTAAATATTTTAAATCTGTGAGAAAACACCTCGCCATCAGTGTCATGGCGTCGAATTTGACGTCACGCTCAGGTAAACAAACATCATAATCACTAGTAGTCACAACAAAGCACGGGTGAAATTTACCAATGTTAACCTAATTAAGCGTGAAGTTACTGTGTGATTGCCAATTGGTGTTACAGTCAAAATGACCGAAAGCAGTATTATAATGTTTTATTTTATTGAAAATATTGGTAACCTCTTTTCATTTTATAAACTAAATCAGTGATTTTAATCCTCTTAATATATACTTTCCCCTAATACCTAATACAGTAAGTAATTATTTATTGCCAAAAAGACAATACAAATTAGGGTAGCTTAGAAATAGACAGTGAAGGGTATTACAAAAAACGTTACATATACGTTTACTGACAGTCCCCATACAGGACTTACTAGGCCTGTATTTTGGGGGAATAAATAAAAACTAACAAAGGAACTTACACACGAACTAACATAAAAACTAACACACGAACTATCGCCGCAGATAAAAGTAAAAGTAAGTTTGGCAGAAACCAACTTCTGTATTTTTTTGTATTTTTATTTGAATAAATGTTTATAAAAAAAAAAAAAAAAAAACACACGAAGTAACATAAAAGTAACACATGAACTGTTGGCGCAGATAAAACTAACAAACGAACTAACATAAAAACTAACACACGAACTATCGCCGGAGATAAAACTAACTCACGAACTTACACGCGAACTAAAATAAAAACTAACACACGAACTATCGCCGCAGATAAAAGTAACACACGAAGTAACATAAAAAGTAACACATGAACTGTTGGCGCACTAACATAAAAACTAACACACGAACTGTCGGCGCAGATCTCGCTGCCTCGCTCATACACCTTGCCGCGCGAGTTCCGCTACTGGCGGCGAAGACCGCGGCTGCGCGACGCTCGCGCACCTAGCAACAACAGCAGCGACGGTAAGTGACCTTAGCCCCGCACTGCTAGACCCTTTACACTGTACCACTGTTACCACTGCTCACTCTTTACACGGTACGATTTATCCCCACACTGCTACTCCCCTTACACATTAGCACTGTTATTCCAACACTGCTACACCCCTTAGACGATACCCGTGCTACCACTCTTTACACGATACGACTTACCCCCACACTGCTACACTACCTACACTGTACCACTGTTACCCCCACACTGGTACACCCCCTACACTAGGAGTGGGTTGTTGTCCGATTTTTCGACGACGAAACGCAACCGTTTTTTTCTGGAACGAAAACAGGTCCTCGAAACGGTCCTCGTTCGCAACTGGTTTCATTGTATGCGAACGAGCAAGGCGCAGAGGACGGTCAAACAAGTGCGAACGAGGCGAAATCACGAAACATCGGAAAAAATAAGTTGTTTTACACGATATTCGACTGTATATTCATAGACATAAAGATTACTTTATTGTATCACAGACCAAAACGAACGGAACGAGCAAGGAGCCGACGACGATTCGCAATGATCTCATTACGTTCTAGGCTCTATTAATATAGCACTAAAGGACATATCCGCGTTAAACAATCTAAGGACTGGTCTCGCGACGAACAAACGCTGGCACTGCTTTAGAGTCGCTGGCACTGCTTTAGAATGAAACGTAAAACGGTCCTATCGTCGCGGAACACAAAACAGTCTTATAAAACGGTTCGTCTTTGCAACGATCACGCCTACCCTACACTATATCTCTGTTATCCCACACTGCTACACTCCCTACACTATGCCACTGCTACTCTCCTTAGCTAGACGATGACAATGTGACCCTCACACTTAAGTACACGCTTCGTCTATAACACTTCTCTAATGCAGTTTATAGAAACGATCTCTTGTACATACTTTCCCTTATCAGTGTTATCTTTTAAAAACCTATTTAGAGGCTAAAATTTAAAAACCTATTTAGAGGCTAAAAATTTCACCCATGCCGGGATTCGAACCCGCAACCTCTGGCTATCCGTACCAGCGCTCTACCAATTGAGCCAATGGGCGACTCACGGCATCAGTGAAATTTCGAACCTCTTTACAATATTCTCTGTTTTACGTACAGGCAGCGACATCTGACTTAAGCAAATTGCATTACTTACAGCCCCGACTACCTACTTTGCAGTTAGGTTTAACATCGGAACGATATCACTGTACCAACATGATTACACTATTTTTATTTTTAATGCACTAACCCGTGCTAAGGAACAAATTTAAAAACCTATTTATCTAGTGTTATCTTACTATTACATCTTTCTTACAATCTTACATGAAAAGTATAATGCCCTACAAATAAGTTTCCGAAATAACTTCGACTTTGCATGGACGTATTTCGGATGTCATCCCACGTCCCCTGTAGTCGTGGATGTGTTTGAGTATTCTTCGACCTTTTGTCAATTTTAATTTTTAAAAAAATGTAGCCTATAAGCGTCCCACTGCAGGGCACAGGCCTTCTCTCAGAGAGAGAGAAATTAATCACATTAACAATTAATAATAAAATGTTCTCACGTCCAACGCAAACTGATCACGACTTTTTATCTGGTTATCCGTAGGTCAACATTCTTGAGAACTCAGCGTGAGCTCGATACAACCAGAAGACACTATTACCTCTACACTCACATATGGAGCGTGGCCACACATTTGCAGTGCCCCTAGGTTGAGGACTAATATATGTTAATACCTATCTTGAAGCTTATGATTTTATGAAGCAATACGAACTTGAACTCCAAGGGCAGTACACGGTCGCCCTAGAGCCCGCGCGAGTGTTTGTCATTCGTTGCGGATTTCCCGCAATCGGCACTATAGGATCGTCCTGTGAAACTCGCAACATAATATCTGAGTGCTTAGTGCGAGTTTTTTAACTACTCGATCGCGTTAACGTAAACCCATATTTCTATGGCATCGAGGAAGCGCCACCTAGCGACAAGTATGGAAATTAAAATTGCTGAGTGCGAGTTGTAATGGTTTACGTTGAGAAGTGAACACGTTTACCAGCCAAAACACGAAAAAACGCGAGTGCGAGTTGTACTGTGACAGCGTTTTGCCGGAGTGCTTAGTGCGAGTTTTTTAACTACTCGATCGCGTTAACGTAAACTCATATTTCTATGGCATCGAGGAAGCGCCACCTAGCGACAACTATGGAAATTAAATTGCTGAGTGCGAGTTGTAATGGTTTACGTTGAGAAGTGAACACGTTTACCAGCCAAAACACGAATAAACGCGAGTGTGAGTTGTACCGTGACAGCGTTTTGCCAGTTCGAACGGTTAACTTACTCATACTCACGACTCAATGCTCGATTAACGCGGTAGTAAAGTTATTCGATTGGATCTGTCAAACTCGCACTAAGCACTCAGGTCGAACGGTTAACTTACTCATACTCACTACTCAATGCTCGATTAACGCGGTAGTAATGTTATTCGATTGGATCTGTCAAACTCGCACTAAGCACTCTGGCTCTCAGGCGAGTGTGAGAACTTTGTCACACTCGCCTGAGAGCCAGAGCCGCGTTACATCTACACGAGACCTCACCACCATAGCCGTGTTCAACCAAACGTCTTCCCTGAAGAAGCTATAGGCCAAACTTCACCATGGGGACCAAATCCGGATTGGTGGAGGCTTGCAAGACAAGTTGCTGGTCTTCCTGGCAGAAGTTTTCGGGTCACCCCAAGGCCTCTGACTTGGCTTGACGACTGCCATCTATCGACGGCAGCCAGCAAAGATTTAGGCAAAAAAATATATTATAGCATATCATATAATTTTTAGCCTTCATTTCATTTATTTCATTGGGATTAAAATGTGAAAATTACTTTGCTAAATTCCGCCAAAAATCCCACAAGCACCATGCGATTAGTTAATGCAACGCCCTCCCTCCCACTTTAGCAGAAGCAAGACACGAACACACCATCACCGACACCAATACTTGTGTGGGATTTTTGGCGGATTATAGCAAAATAATTTTCACATTTTAATGCTATTATTGATTTTCGCAAAGTAACGCCTGTTTCCATACGAAGGGCACAGATTAAAAAGACTGCACAGGGGAAAAACATGCAATGTCGCATTTTTACTTTTTTAAACTGATAATGCCATGTTGTAGTGTAAAAGTGGTAGAACGAAACGCAAAAACGCTCTTGAGAAAAACATGCAGAGTAATCGCCTTATAAAAATACTACTACAATGCAAAAACATGCAAGGTCCTAGGTCCTAGTCGTACACGGAAAAAAAAATGTTTTGTCCATGGTTCATTTCTACCTTTGTCACTGAACACTAAGTGTCGCCGCACACGGGCCACACGCGACAGCCACAAACGCCGCCACGAGAAGCTAGAAGCGGCTACAAAGGTAGCTGAAGCGCGCGCCAGCCACTTGTGGCCGGTGGTCGACAATTGCGGTCGGTGGCTGCTACTTTTTTTAACCCTTGCGTGCTAGACTTGGGCAAAGTGTGTCCTTAGAGGGAGTTGTTATATCTCATATCTTTGCTCACCGAGACACACTATATATCTATCATATCTCGCTCACCACTTGTCTCCTAGCTCATACGACGTCCAATCTACTAAGTGCGTGTGGAAACGAGACACAAGTTGTGAGTCAGTCTAGTCTACCTATTCCCTACTTTATCCAGATCACACGTTTCTTTTGGTGAACTTTCTCTCATCGCTCGTTGGTTAAGACGAGAAATGCGGCCGAATGTAACCGATGTCAGACGATGTTGATCTCGCTCTCGCGCATTGTGTGTGAGCTGGATAAAGTAGCAGGAGATGACTACCGTACTGAGTTGAGAGTATGTGTGAGGGAGCCAGATATAGTTAACATCTCTGGGATATGAATGGGACACACTTGACGGTGAGGGAGTTGTGTGTCCACTCATATCTGGCTCTTGAGTTACCCAAGGAAAGCTATGGCGTGCAGTATCATAATGGACTCATATAGTCGGAAAAAGACGTCGTCGTAGAAGACGAAAAGGGTCACCGCACACGGGCCATCGGCCACAACCACAAAACGCCGCCACTGGCATATTTCCTGTAATTTTCATACATTTTATATGGACTCGCCGCACACGGTTGGCGCCGGTGGCGGCCACACGCTACAAATCGTCGCAGCTTGCTTCTTGTGGCTCGCACCGGCCACTAAACGTCGACACAAAAAGCCGCCACACGCCACTCGCGCGATTCCGCGCCCCTCTCTCCTTTGCCTCAGTTAACCTGTGCTGTAAAGTCGACGGTAACGCATGGTCGTCTGTGGTTCATATAGGTAGATAAATATGGATATAGAATTTTATATCAGGGATACAATCCCGTCCTGAGATTTGGGATTCAAAAAGTGATAGTTATAGTAATAGAGGAGAAAAAGTTAAGGCCTGGGAAGAAATCTGCGAATTGTTTATTGAAATTGTTGTGAAACTTACCTTAATGTGATAGCTAGTCTTTCCGCAGGTGCGATGCTTTTCCGCATGTTGGTGTCGTGGTGCTTTAATCCAGCATATAATAGAGCATGTAGTTCCCAAAACGTACCTATACTTAAACGAAAATGTGTGAAAAAATTTTTAGAATGGTTTAGAAGATTACGAAATGTTCGTTGCATTTGTGTACATTCGTTAAAACTGGATGTATCCAATAACTACGGTTTCGTCTTCTACGACGTCTTTTTATCAAAAGTAGCGCAATTAAACCTTCTTCGTCAGAGTCCATTATGATACTGCACGCCACGCAAGGGTTAAAAAAGTAGCAGCCACCGACTGCAAGTGTCGACCACCGGCCACAAGTGGCTGTCGCGCGCTTCAGCTACCTTTGTAGCCGCTTCTAGCTTCTCGTGGCGGCGTTTGTGGCTGTCGCGTGTGGCCCGTGTGCGGCGACACTAAGGGTCACCGCACACGGGCCACCGGCCACAACCACAAAACGCCGCCACTGGCATATTTCTTGTAATTTTCATACATTTTATATGGACTCGCCGCACACGGTTGGCGCCGGTGGCGGCCACACGCTACAAATCGTCGCAGCTTGTTTCTTGTGGTTCGCACCGGCCACTAAACGTCGACACAAAAAGCCGCCACACGCCACTCGCGCGATTCCGCGCCCCCCTCTCCTTTGCCTCAGTTAACCTGTGCTGTAAAGTCGACGGTAACGCATGGTACGGTAGTATGTGGTTCATATAGGTAGATAAATATGGATATATAATTATTTATATCAGGGATGCAATCCCGACCTGAGATTTGGGATTCAAAAAGTGATAGTTATTGTAATAGAGGAGAAAAAGTGAAGGCCTGGGAAGAAACCTGCGAATTGTTTATTGAAATTGTTGTGAAACTTACCTTAATGTGATAGCTAGTCTTTCCGCAGGTGCGATGCTTTTCCGCATGTTGGTGTCGTGGTGTTTTAATCCAGCATATAATAGAGCATGTTGTTTCCAAAAGTAACCTATACTTAAACGAAAATGTTTGAAAATCTTTTAAGAATGGTTTAGAAGATTATCGAAATATTCGTTGCATTTGTGTACATTCGTTAAAACTGGATGTATCCAATAACTATGTTTCGTCTTCTACGACGACGTCTTTTTATCAAAAGTAGCGCAATTAAACCTTCTTCGTCAGAGTCCATTATGTATGATACTGCACGCCACGCAAGGGTTAAAAAAAATTGGCAGCCACCGACCGCAAGTGTCGACCACCGGCCACAAGTGGCTGTCGCGCGCTTCAGCTACCTTTGTAGCCGCTTCTAGCTTCTCGTGGCGGCGTTTGTGGCTGTCGCGTGTGGCCCGTGTGCGGCGACACTAATACTATTTATTAAAAACAAGACATTTGTAACAAATCACATAAGTCATGTATATTAGAGGTTTGAAATCTATTATTGACATTATCTCAGTTCAATGTCGGTCGGACATAGCTCCCGTGTGGGTCCCCTACGTAGTTTCGATAGCCTTTGTTGCGAAAAACGTTGTATCGAATTTATTTCCCGCTGCCTCATAACTTCGAAAGCTTATAGACTCGAATGCTGTAGTGGCGAAAGACGCTGTTTCGAAAAACATTTTCGCTGCCTCATACGCTCGAATGGTTGTTTGTTTTTTACACTTTATTGCGCAATAAAACTTAAATAACGTACAATGTGATAACAATTACGTACACCTTCGCTCCATCAACGTTCAATAGTCATATACCTAGTTCTGTTATTGTTGGCAATTAATAGCCTTATAAACCTTTTTTGTGCATAGATTCTCGCATTAGTTTGTACTAATACCTACTTATAATACTTGTGCAATTGATTAATTTCGAAACTTGATACCACTTCAGTAGTAATTGTTATAGATCAGTACTAGATTTTTTGTTACACGTCGAAAATTTGTTAAATAATAATAAATGTAGATTTAAACTAAATTTGTTTTGTTTTATTCACTACTTGATTTTTTTATACGCATTAAGACTGAATGAATCGAAATGACAAGCATTCGAGCGTATGAGGCAGTGAAAATGTTTTTCGAAACAGCGTCTTTCGCCACTACATCATTGGAGTCCATAAGCTTTCGAACTTATGAGGCAGCGGGAAAAAAATTCGATACAACGTTTTTCGCAACAACGGCTATCGAAACTACGTAGGGGACCCCTCCCCGTGTACCTTAACAATATCTGATTTAATTCGGCTTTAAGCGCCACTGACAGCCGTTCAATCCGTTCAGGCGACGTGGACAGCGGCGACGAGAGCGACCGGCGCTCCAGCTGCTCGGCCGGCTCGGCCCGCGGGCCCGGCCCCGGCCGGCCCGGCGCGCGGCCCGGCCCGGCTCGCAGCCAGGATGAGGAGCGCCGCGGCCTCGCCCACGCCGAGCGCCGCCGCGGCCCGCGGAAGCAGCTGCCGAAGCCCGAGACCAAGCTATAGCCTAAAAGCGCCGTCCGAAAACGAGAGCATCAACGGTGGTTTTTTGACGTGAAACGTGTTTTAGTCTCAGACCCAAGACCGGCCTAGTTTAGACGCTGCCGGTCACAAATTTGTATTACGGCGCGAAGACGCCGCACTCTCATGAACGGCGAAGTTTCCCATAATAATTACCTGTCCTCACTGGAGGATGTATAGGAAAATCGTCTGATTGTAAAGGGGTGGCAGCATTCCAATCTTTCACAAATGCCACCACTTGTCTGCCCGCAGTGCGGGGCATTGACACGAATAAAAAGAAATCAGTTCCATCGATCATTTCTCGATGAGGATTTTATCGGAAAAAAACTAGCTACTACCATGTAAACGCCTATTGAGCTTTATACTGGCAGCTAATCTACCCATAGCGTATATCGTTATGCTTTATGGAGGTGAAGTCTTGACGTGCTGTGTGCACGTATCCACGCACCTTTAGAGATCGGCTACATACAGTTGGTGATAGACCTAAACATTCATCTGTAACAGAACATCGTTAACGCCGATTCTTAAATTTGTCGAAGTTAACAACATACAGAGCCAAGCATAGAGCTTTAAGGTCGATTTATATCAAATGAACAAAAAACTGAAGCTAGAACAAGAGCATTCTCTGGATCTTATATCTTTAACTAAAGCTTCACAGTTTACAACCCTCTTTGCGGGCTCTAGCTGCGTTTACACCGAGCGAACGAGCATTCTTAGAATATTCTATAGAATGCAGACAAAACAACAAAAGAATGCTTCACGTCTGCTTACAATAAAAGAATTTGATACAGTGGGGATAGTATAAGCATTCGTTCGTCTGATGTAAATCGACATTAACATCGCTACGACTTTCACGATTATTCCAGCAAACGCTATATGAAATGCTCGTCATACGGTCATACTCATAAAGCTGGGTAATGACCGTAATGTAGGTGTAAAGTGGGTGATCGACGGGCGAGTAAGACCGCGGTTTTAAATACCGACGAACTTGGCTCGCGGCTCGTTGGCGCTGATCGGCTAGCGAGCCGAGTAAAAAATATAGCATGACGACGAGCCGCGAGCCAGGCTCGGCGGTATTTAACACCACGGTTTTGCAATGATACACCGGAGAGCTTTACCGACGAGCCGTAAAACCGCGGTCTTACTCGCCCGTCGAGCATTCATGATGTCAGTACCTAACGTAGTGTTACAGAGAAATTGAGTACACCACTCGGTTGCCGGTTCTTTTGCGGATGTTACACAACACCTCGTAACGTTGGTCAGTACCCAGCTTAATTTTTTAACATGTCGGCAAAATCGCTCGGCTCGGCAAAAATCTTGAAGCAAAAATTGTCGTTTCGATAGAATGCTCGCTAAACATCTCCAGTTTGTTTCGTGAGCTGTAACAAACATTCGCTCAATACAAATGAATGTTCAAGGCTATCTGCATCTCTAGCCACCCAAGGTGGTATGTGTGACCATCAAATTAGTGAATTTTTTTTTTAACTTAATAACAGGTATTAATAGGTACTAACATAATGAATAACGACTTATAGCTTTAATTTTTTACGATCTTCTTTCACATTCCAATATTTAGTTATATATTAAACGGGTCTAATCGCGTTTAATTATTAGGTGAAACGTAATTACGTAAACGACAACTGTACGTCAGGAAATAAGGTAACGGGTCTACCCGTTTAATATATAAGAAATAACATTGGCTCAATTGGTAGAGCGCTGGTACGGATAGCCAGAGGTTGCGGGTTCGAATCCCGGCATGGGTGAAATTTTTAGCCTCTAAATAGGTTTTTAAAAGAAATAACATTCCAATATGATTAGTACTTAAGGTACGAAAAACATGCTTTCGTAATCCGTCCAGAGAAATCATTAAGTAATAAGATCTCAATTAAAATTATTACACCTACTCAACTATTTATCTAGTAAGTTAATCCTTCCATGTATAGAAGAGGAATCAATTTATGAACATTTTGTAAATGTCTTTCTTGTATGATACTGTATATTTTATAGAACAACTGTATTGTACAGAAGAAGAGTAAATGTTGAAAGAAAACACGGCTTATTATTTCAAATCTTTTTACTTGAGTGCCTTGAAGGTCTAGCAGTAAACCCGCTTGACTACTGAAAAAGAGGTCGTGGGTTCGATCCCACTGGAGGATGCTGTACTAGATCGGTGCAAATTACCTCAGTCTGGGTGTCTTCCCATGTTTGATCTCCGTACCATAGCACAGGGTATCGTTTGGGACCAGCTAGGACACGTGATTGTGTTGTGTAAAAGTTATTATTATTGTTACTACTACTTCAGGAGTCGTTGTTAAACAATAACAAATCCGTAACAGAAATGAGGCTGTTTTTTTTAAGATCTGTACTATGTACAATTTATAAAAAATAATAACACTTTGTTATCGTACATACATAGCTTACCTTTGAAATGCACTTAAAAACTAGATTAAATTATCTCGCTGCGATGACGGGTGCCCGAGATAAGACAGGACCCCACGCGGACGAAGCCGCGGGCAAAAGTTAATCTTAAAGAGCCTGAAACAAAAAAGTACAATGATGAAATGAAAAGGTTTTATTCAAACAAAGAAGAACAAAATTCTAAGGCATAATACCATGAATGACAGATACACGGTCAGGTCACGTGACCTGCTTTTTCATACCATTGATGTCTTAAAAGGTTTGATGTAATCATATACCTATGCCGCAACGAAATGAAATCGCCAGGTGTCATACAACGGTCATTGTACCACAATTCATTAGCAGGATCTAGGCCCAGGACAAGGACTGTGTATTGTGGATTTTATTTTTGCTATTATTATTTACCTGGGTGGGAAGGGGAGGCCTTTGCCCAGCAGTGGGACACAACCATGGCAATTAAAAAATATATATATAAGTATAAAGATTGGACCGCCACTCACCGACATGACGATTTCCTTAATCAGGTCCCTCTTGTGCGTGAGTCCAAAGTCGGGGTAATGCGAGTACACCTGCTTGATCACCGTCTTCAATGTGACCTCTTCGAAGTTGGCGTCCTTCAGAATCAGCTCCACGTACTTCTTGATCTCAGTGTCCTGTTAAAAGGGAAGAGAGAAAGAGATTTAGAAATATGAAACAAACATGACGACCTCTGTGGCGCAGCGGTAGCGCATCTACCTACCATGCGAGAGGTCCCGGGTTCGAACCCCGGTTGGGGACATAAAAAAAACCCCAGGCCTTGAATGTTTGCGATGTCGCTGTTTCTGGTTCTCGTGACAAAGGGTATCCCAGTGTGGGGCCAGAAGCAATGTATGAAACAGTCCGAAAACCTGTGCCACATGAAAATGTGCCCGGGGGCGGTGCTTACTATTCATTTAGTTTTTATAATACGGCCAAGAGAATAGCACCAACCCTAATTCTTCCCGCGGGTGTCGTAAAATGCTAAGGGACACAAACCGGGGGCAGCAGCGCCCCCCGCAGTACAATTCCACCAAACTGCGATCCCCAACCCGCATGCCCAGCGTGGGGATTAGGAGCATTACCCCCCAATGATGGCACAACCTTTGCGCTATGGCGCTCATTACGGGAGGGCTGTGTCTAGCAGTGGACTAATATAGCCTGAAGAAGAAGAAGATTGCATACAGAGGCCACACACTATGTAGCCGAAAGCGAGTTATTCTGCCAACGAAAACAAATATCACACACAGCCTGGTATATCACAGGGTATCCTAGTTTGGTAACAGGAGAGGTGACTGCACACAACAGCATGGAAGTTAGATAAGAATATAGGTACTTTATTTTATTATACATACACCCGATCACGTGACATAAACAAAACGTGTAGGTAAAAGATACAGAGTGCAGTGGGCGGGCTTATTGCTAAAAGCAATTTACTCCAGACAACCTTATGAGAGAAAGGAAGAAAGTAGTTACGATGCGGGCTTATTGGTAAAAGCGATTTACTCCGGACAACCATATGACAGAAAGGAAGGAGGAAGTTCTTCTGTGGGCTTCATGCTAAAAGCAATTTACTAAGAGACAACCTTATGACAGAAACGAAGAAGGAATGTATTATATGAGCTTATTGCTAAAAGCAATTTACTCCAGACAACCATGACAGAAAGGAAGAAGAAAGTTATTATGCTGGCTTATTGCTAAAAGCCATTTACTCCAGACAACCTTATGACGGAAAGGACCTTATATTTTGAAGGACACCCATGGAAAGTAACATAAAACTCACAGTGGGCGGGCGCTTCGCCTTCTTATCGGCCGGCTCATCCTGGTCGGTGGCGTTCTTGCCCAGCTTGGGTTGGTAATCTTTCTGGAACAAGGTCACAAGCCCGAAGATTAACGGTGTAATATCAAAAGCAAGGGCCCTTAAAACACTTCATATACGGCGTAGTATAACTCGCCACTATACAGGGCGTCCCAAAGTTATGGGCCATGAAGGGAAAGTACCTTAAATATCGTAGATAGGGTATTTTGCTGAAGAAGACTTTATGTTATTTTTAAAAGATAGTAATTCTGCATTCAAAGATTTTCTAAAAATTACTTGCCTTGTCTGGGAATCGAACCAACTTAAATTTAAAAAAAAAAACCCTGTTCTTTTATGATGCCAACCGAAAGAATGGCCAAAAACAAATAACTCTTCTTAAGTAACTTAGTATTTTAAAAGAAAGGAACAGCGTGAAATTAATCATTTTAATCAAATTAAAAACATACATGAAACTGCCGTAGTCAATGAAGTGGGTATTTTTTTGTAAATTAATTAATTAAATGCTCAAAATGTGATCCCTCTTGTCTTACGCAAATCGCCAATCTTTTAATGAGTCCGCTGCCTGTTGATTTTCATTTTTAATTTTCAACTTAATTGACTAAGTACGGCAGTTTCAGGTATGTTTTTAATTTGATTAAAATGATTAATTTCACGCTGTTCCTTTCTTTTAACATACTATGTTACTTAAGAAGAGTTATTAGTTTTTGGCCATTCTTTCGATTGGCATCATAAAAATAGGGGTTTATTTTTTTTTATGTAAGTCGGTTTGATTCCCAGACAAGGCAAGTAATTTTTTGGAAATCTTTGAATGCAGAATTACTAACTTTTAAAAATAACATAAAGTCTTCTTTCAGCGAAATACCCTATCTACGATATTTAAGGTACTTTCCCTTCATGGCCCATAACTTTGGGACGCCCTGTATTGTTCAATGACGAGACGAAACCCGTTCGGCAAATAGAAAAACTAGTCTTAAAATTTTGGTGCCAATTCCGAGTTCTTAATTCTAGATTATAAGTTTTATTTTTTATAATGATACCACATAAACATGTGTAAGTATTCTATTCTAAAAATGGTCTTTTTGTGACTGGTTTTCATTGATGCAATTTTCGTCTTTATTGTATGGAGATAACATTCATATTTAATTATTAGACTGGTTTAGGGGCTTTACACCCGTATTCCAAGACGTTCCTCAAAGTCTCCTCGACTCAATACTCAACGGAGGTGGAGTCGAGGAGAGGTGGAGGCATTTCCTTGAGTTAGTATTACCAGTCAGTGTTCAGAGTGTACTCGAGTGAGTAAATATAATCTGTGGTTTAACTCGAGTGAGAATTTGTTTGAATGAATAGCGAGGTCATGGATAAGGTTTGACAGGCAGATGTATTTCATTCCCGAGGAGACTTTAAGGTAGGTCCCGAGGTAGCTTAGCTTTGACAGTTGATTCCTCGACTCGAGTGAGAAACTTGCTCGATTGGTGGAAATTTAATACGATTTAGAATACTGTTTTCCTCGTTTGAGCAAGTGTGGAGTACTTAGAGGAAATCTTCGAGGAACGTCTTACAATACGGGTGTTAGACTACTTTTTCTGAATGCAGAGTTTCGTGTCGTCCGACGCACGCACGCCAATTTGTGCGCACGCCGCCCTCCGTTTCGTTGTTAGACTGGTTTAGGGACTAACTTTTACACAATGCCATTTTTTGTCGCGTCGAACATGCGCGCGCCGTTCCGTCGTATAGTTATGGCCCCAGTACATTATCTAATCTGTGCCAGTAGGTACACAATGGCCCATGCTGGCCCACTGCTCGCCATTGACAATTGCCTATCGTGACGCGCAATCGGACAGTTGTCGGTTTTTTGGGCACACTTCAAAGGAATCGTGGCGTAGCGTGGCCCATCCCTGTTTACACAGTGGCCGATCGTTTAGTTCGTCACCGACCGCTGACCGGGATAGTCAATTAGTCATAGAGTACCTACTTTTTTTGTTACGATGATTTTTTGTAAAACTACTTGAATTTTAAATCGCCCAAAAGGTGCGTATGGCGGAACAATGCAGATAAGTCAATAGATCTTCAAGTTTATTGATTTATATAAATCTGAGCCCGTAATTTTGCGCCTTTTGCGCCATTTTTTTAATAACTTTGTTGTACAACAACAAAGTTATTAAAAAAAATACTTCTGTAATACTTGTAAATAAATTAGATAAATAGTAAATAAATAGCTGCGGCCGCAATTACTTACTTCAACATCCATCGCAAGTGGTTTGCCAGACAGCAATGAGCCAGGGGCCATTGTGTAAACACGAAGTGACCGTGGCTTGCAGTTGTGCATTGCAAAGCATGGCCCATCACTGGCTACTGTGTACTGGGGACTTAAGACTAGTTTAAGGACTCGACTGCTTTTGCTGAATTTGAAAAACGGTCTGTGCGTTTTTGGTGGCGCTGCCACTGTAGTGGTAGCTACCGAGTGGTGGCGAAGAACGGATCGAAGGTCGGTGGCCAGACCATCAGTCTTGGCCGACGACATTGTGAAAGCGGCTGGGAATCATAGGAAGCCGTAAAGGAATCATTGGACGAGACTAGCATCGACCGTATGAGTTGGCGTGAAAGAGAAGAGGCCTTTGCCCAACAGTGGACTCTTTATGGGCTGATAGATAGATAGAAGCACTGGCCCGATTACAGATGTCAACAGTATATGAACAGCTTGAGAAACAGGGGGCGATACTCGTCACCTGCAACTGTAGCAGGCAGCCACGTGACCTTCCTGGCCCTATGTCAGGAAGATCACGTGGTCCGGAAGGTCCGTTTTTAATCTGAGGTTAAGAAATATCTGTGTAATTTGCATGTTTATGCACAATAAAGTGTCCTCTATCTACCTATAGTTTGTTTGTTTGTAACGCTTTATTGCACAAAAATTAAGAAACAGAAAAAACTTAAATACAGAGTGCTTAGTGCGAGTTTTTTTACTACTCGATCGCGTTAACGTAAACTCATATTTCTATGGCATCGAGGAGGCGCCACCTAGCGACAAGTATGGAAATTAAAATTGCTGAGTGCGAGTTGTAATGGTTTACGTTGAGAAGTGAATACGTTTACCAGCCAAAACACAAATAAACGCGTGTGCGAGTTGTACTGTGACAGCGTTTTGCCAGTTCGAACGGTTAACTTACTCATTACTCACTACTCAATGCTCGATTAACGCGGTAGTAAAGTTATTCGATCGTATCTGTCAAACTCGCACTAAGCACTCAGTTAAGTGTCGATGTACAAAGGCGGACTTGTTTCAAAAGAAATTTCTTCAAGCCAGCCTAAGAAAGATTCTGGCCAATAAAACAGAACGGGAGATGGCAAACAGTCCCTGTATCAAAGAAGCTGCTCTGACATTTCTTTTTTTTTATTTATTTAAGATACTTGGTAACAGTTTTTTACTTAAAGTACAAAGAAACGCTCCCGAGCTTCGCAAGGCACGTTCAGCCATTGGTGCCGGCTGTCATGTAATCAGGCCTTATAGGCGGCTTGATAACTTCTGACAGCGAGGCCCGCCACTGTCTTACAATCCTCCACCAACCCGGACTTGGCCCCCGTGGTGGAGTACGGCCTCACCCTCCTGCGATGCAGGAAGAGACCCGCGCCGGCACTACAGTACAGCACTACATTTTGGTAGAAAAGCTTATGGCTTATAAGTTTATAGTTAGATTTTGACAGCTATTTGATGCTAAACACTGCTGTGTGTCTGTAACGGTGAAATTAAGCCTGTTAAGTGTGACACTCATGATAGTTTAGAAACAAAGTTAATTGCAATTGATTTCGAATAACTCTGACAGTGTTTCCATTTTCGTCTATAAACTGCAACGGTGCTTTAAAATAATGAACCCGCGGAGCGCCTGCGCTCCTTAATGATACAAAGCCGCAAGACTTACATCCGAATCCTCCGAGATTTCTTTCACCGCATCGTTCTCTTCGTCCGAGTATCCTGTAAACGATACATTCATTTTAAAATCGGCAAGGTAAGGCCCTAAGCTTGCTTTTACATTTGGGCCCCGTTTAATATTTTACATTAATACAAACAAAGGATGGGACGATTTCCCCCGATTAGGTTCACATCCGAGGTAGGTAACGAAGGGGGTAACTCGGTTGTGGACCTTGACGGCGGCCGAGCGGCGCGGGCGGGCTAGCTAGCTAGCTGTTCTCACCTCGGTTGTGGACCTTGACGGCGGCCGAGCGGCGCGGGCGGGCTAGCTAGCTAGTTGTTCTCACCTCGGTTGTGGACCTTGACGGCGGCCGAGCGGCGCGGGCGGGCTAGCTAGCTAGCTGTTCTCACCTCGGTTGTGGACCTTGACGGCGGCCGAGCGGCGCGGGCCGGCTAGCTAGCTAGCTGTTCTCACCTCGGTTGTGGACCTTGACGGCGGCCGAGCGGCGCGGGCGGGCTAGCTAGCTAGCTGTTCTCACCTCGGTTGTGGACCTTGACGGCGGCCGAGCGGCGCGGGCCGGCTAGCTAGCTAGCTGTTCTCACCTCGGTTGTGGACCTTGACGGCGGCCGAGCGGCGCGGGCGGGCTAGCTAGCTAGCTGTTCTCACCTCGGTTGTGGACCTTGACGGCGGCCGAGCGGCGCGGGCGGGCTAGCTAGCTGTTCTCACCTCGGTTGTGGACCTTGACGGCGGCCGAGCGGCGCGGGCGGGCTAGCTAGCTAGCTAGCTGTTCTCACCTCGGTTGTGGACCTTGACGGCGGCCGAGCGGCGCGGGCGGGCTAGCTAGCTAGCTGTTCTCACCTCGGTTGTGGACCTTGACGGCGGCCGAGCGGCGCGGGCCGGCTAGCTAGCTAGCTGTTCTCACCTCGGTTGTGGACCTTGACAGCGGCAGAGCGGCGCGGGCGGGCTAGCTAGCTAGCTGTTCTCACCTCGGTTGTGGACCTTGACGGCGGCCGAGCGGCGCGGGCGGGCTAGCTAGCTAGCTGTTCTCACCTCGGTTGTGGACCTTGACGGCGGCCGAGCGGCGCGGGCGGGCTAGCTAGCTGTTCTCACCTCGGTTGTGGACCTTGATGGCGGCCGAGCGGCGCGGGCGGCCGCCGGGCGTGCTGGCGGGCGGCGCGGCGCGCGGCTTCACCGAGCCGCGGGCGAAGGGCGAGTTCGGCCCCGGCTGCTGCAGGTAGCCCACGACGCGTTCCGCTAGCTCCGAATGCGATCCTATCAGACAGGAAGGATGGTGATTCCGGTGCAAAACGGTTCATAAACTATACGCCTGTTGTGAATAGGTACTTATATATTGAGCCTGGATTCCTACTTGTGTAAGTCATGGATAGTTACCAAAAACAGCATTCTACATCTACATATCAATGCATAAATGAACAAGGATGTAATTAATCAAATGATGTTTTTAGCCTCTAAATAGGTTTTTAAGAAAGTATACATTAGTTTATACTGTCACAAAAGCAAACACTTAAAAATTGCATAAACATCATGAGGCAAAATGAGAGAAACAGCCAACCATTCAAAAAGGAAATTGTGCCTCCTCGCATGCTAAAAACTTAGCATTCCGTATTCCCCCGTATACACGGAATGCTATGTTTTTGGTGGCGAGTCATACGTCATGCTACGAGTAGGTTCGCCTTCTAAAGATAGGAAAAGGAGACAGAGAAGATCTTCTTTCCCAACTCCCCCGTTTCCTTTTTGCTTATTTTTTAAATTAAAATTATAATCATTATTTTCGACCAACACGGTCAGTAATACGACAGTACTGTAGTGTTAGTAAGTTAAATAAATATTCTTAAAACTATAGTTAGTAATACAGGCAGACAAATCACTTATTTTTATTATGAAGTAGGATATGGACCACTGAGTAGTTGTCCTATATGGACCACTGAGTAGTTGTCCTATATGGACCACTGAGTAGTTATTCAAATACTCCAAATCTAACCTGCCCTCCTATTACGTAGCATTCCACTCTATCGAGTGAAGCATTTAGACGACTCCTGTCCAACGAAAGTGTCAAAAAATGTATGCATTTGACAGCCGGAGTAGCTTAACACTTTGACAGCCGATGACGGCACTGGGTCGCGACGCTCAATTTTCGTGACGGTTCGTCCTTGATTTTTCATTAAAAATACGAGCCACTGCTGTCGTGATCGGCGTTCTCTATGATTGTTTCTTTCATTCTTTGACTAGTTAGGTAGACCTGAGATTTCCGCACTTAGCCTCATAGTTGGGCCATTGTACGTGGCAAGCGCTGAGGTACGTTAACACTTCAGACACTAGGGTTTCCTTACGATGTTTTCCTTCACCGGCGGCGAGTGGTATTGCTACTATAATTTCACAAATGTACATAACTTGGAAAACTAAGTCATTGGTACATGCCGGGGTTTGAACCCACGAGCTCCCGATTGAGAGGCCGGCGTTCTACACCGCTCCGCTACCACGGCCCTTTCTTATTCTTTGACTATACAAACACATGCAAATCATTTACGTGTGGTGGGAGGTGGGGTCGAGGGGTGGACGGGAACGTCGCGCGGCCGAACGCGCTGGCAGTATTTTGTGGCTGGCAGTATTTTGTGGCTGGCAGTCACGCGGCAGCGTAACATTATGTTACGAGTTTTTTTTCTTGCAAAACATGTCTTATTATTATTTATTTTATTCAATAAAAAATAATGAAAATTGTTTGATTTATTTTTTATTTACATAGATATAGAACACTTTATTGTACATAAAAATTGAAAATACACAGATATTTCTTAACCTAAGAGTACAAACGGCGGCATTTTTAAATAATTCATAAGTTATTCTAACATATAAAAAAAGACCTAATAAATACATAACCATTATACTTTTTTTTATATTGAACTAGCTGACCCAGCGAACTTCGTACCGCCTAACAGTCGATTCTTTAATTTCCTTTTATTTTTCTCTCCGTAAGAACCATCCTCGTACTTCATCAAATATTTAAAAAAAGAATCAGCGAAATCGGTTCAACTGCTCTCGAGATTTGCGCTTACCAACACATTCAGCGATTCATTTTTATATTATAAAAATGTCGAAAATGGCCGGCGAACGGGAGGCTGCGGCTAACAACAGGCTCGGCTATCTAAGGCCCTGTTTCACAATGTTGAAATAAAGTTTTTTTTTTTTATTTTATTTCAACAAACTTAACTATCATTACAGGGAGTCCCTAATTCAATAGTTAAGATAACAATGAACAAAACATTAACAATACTGAATAATAAAAGAACAATAACAATACAAATAGAAGCACACAATTACAAACGATTAATTCCAGATAAGCTATCCGCAACCAGTAGGCTTAGCACGCTGACCATTTTGCCTACTCTCTACTGTCACCTTAAACACTAAACAGTATTAAGATGACGTCACAGAGCGGTATCCCGCCGGTGCGAACATGATAACCGCGGGAGACGTCTCGACGTGCCCCCTTCTGTCAGTTTAATACAATTTGTCTATGGTTTCCCGCAACGCTGAACATGCAAGTGTTTTTTTCTCGCAAAATGACAGCTTAACTTAGAAAAAAAATTCTATTGCTGTCGAGGGTAAAGACAAGGCTTTGAGGTTATAACTTCTCTTTGTTTCCGTGTTTTTCTTTTAAATAAAACATTTAGTTTTTTGTATTTGTTGAAATTTGTTGGGCTCTATCGGCTTTTCACGGACTGCTTTATCTCCTACAACGACGACTTTGGCTTCGACTGTGGCTGAAACCTAACGTACATAACGAATTTTATTTCTAAAATGGCTAGGGCGTATGTAAGATATCTTTACGCAATGAACACTGAAAAAGAAGCCCGAAAAAAATAGCGGACGGAAGTGCGGGAGGTGTCCCTCCCACAGGACATCCACGATGAAGAGTTCCTTCAAAATTATAAAGTAGAGATATGCTGAATTACTGCTGAAGATATCTGACGGATATGCGGTGATTTTTAAAGAAATTGGATATGATAATAGAGATTTTTTTTAAGTTAAGCTGTCATTTTGCGAGAAAAAACCCTTGCATGTTCAGCGTTGCGAGAAACCATAGACAAACTGTATTAAACTGACAGAAGGGGGCAAGTCGAGACGTCTCCCACGGTCATCATGTTCGCACCGGCGGGATACCGCTCTGTGACGTCATCTTAATACTGTTTAGTGTTTAAGGTGACAGTAGAGAGTAGGCAAAATGGTCATCGTGCTAAGCCTATAGGTCTGCAGTTTGTTCTAAATTTAAATAAATTTTCTAATATTGCGTGTGTTCGTTTATGGCTTCAAATTTAGAACAAACAGCAGCCCTGGTTGCGGACAGCATATCCGGAATTTTATCTGCAGATTGTGAAACGTCTGTTTCAAAAATCTAATGCTAAGTGTTAAAAAAAGTAAAAATCAACGTCACGCAACTCAGTGGATACTTACATAATAATGCCCCTGCTCGCAAAACACATTAAGCCTTTTTCGTTTTGCCTTTCCTAGCAAAAAACCGGATGAGTTGGCATGAAACAAAAGACGCCTATGTTCCACAGTGGACAGACTGAATTATAATCCTATGTACGGACCCTGTAACCAATGGGATTCGATTGTTATTTTCAAGTTCAGGACTTTAGACGATATGGGGTGATTAGATTAGGTTAGAACTCTTTACCTTGGCGCTTATTAGGGTAGGGCTATGTCCAGCAGTGGACTAATATAGCCTCTAGAAGAAGAAGAACTCTTTACTTAACATACCAGAAAATAAAATGGTCAACATTATAAAAAATATTATTAGTTTGTAACGTGGCGCCTTCGGCGCCAGCTATTTCACTGCCCCTAAGGCCTTACTCCTAATGGGGGTGCGTGTTAAGGGTCCCTGAGGGGGTGGGAAATTAAACTCCGGGGTTAGCTGCAACAGACTGGACCTCCGTTTATTATAGGGACCAGAGATATTCCACACTTATACTACTGAAACTAACCTATTCGTGCACTTACACCTAACGGCTTTATGCCAAAGAACTGGGGCCTCGCGGGCCACTATCTATTGCACGCTTGCTAAACCCTGGGTGGCGGCACTGATGCCGCGCCCTTCTCTGGGTGAGCCGCCCCGGCGGTGGTGGTCGTGCGCGGGACCTCGGGTCGATACTTCAGGAGCCCGGAGGCTCGGGGACAGCACCGACCACGATTGGCCCGGAACACGGCCACGCCGGCGGCAGGGGAATTTGGGTAGAACTCCAACCCGGGATCGAATCCGCATAAGAGCGTGACCGACCTCCAGTGTATGTTGGAGCCCGACACAAAGTCCGTCTTGACTGGTTTTTTTTTTTAACCCTATAAAGGGCACCCTCCGGAGGACACGGGGGAGGGAGGTGGTGAATGCTCATGCATAACAGCACGGACCCGGCCGTGCTGCCAATGTGGGACTCACAAGAAGTGTGCCTACCCACTAAACACCACTTGACTGGTTTTTTTATTTTTTTAACCCTATAAAGGGCACCCTCCGGAGGACACGGGGGAGGGAGGTGGTGAATGCTCATGCATAACAGCACGGACCCGGCCGTGCTGCCAATGTGGGACTCACAAGAAGTGCGCCTACCCACTAAACACCACCTTGGGACTGGTTTTGGTCCTAAAGACCCCTAAACCCACATCGGGAGCGACCCCCCTCGAGGCCGAGGAGGGCGCACACTTGACTGGCTCTCGTGGCGGTTTATATACGCTCGGGCGCTTCCCCCTCCACGACGACCATCGGTGTGCACGCGCTTGCTGCGTGCGCCCTGTTGCTAGGCGTGGTGACGTCATGGAAGATTCCGCTCCGGCCGGCTATTGTATCGCGGCGCCGCGCTGCCGCGTTACAAGTTATGTATATTAAACGGGTCAAATCGCGATTATTTATTAGGTAAAACGTAATTACCTTATTTCCCGATGTTTCGGCAGCGTCTAAGTCACGGGTAGACTCAAGTGCCGAGTACTCAATTATTGCGGGTAGTAACTTTTTTTAGTTTTTCGCAGCTGGCCGACACAAAAAAATGCAATAATATTATTATTACCTTTTGTGTCCAGGTAGAGCAGCGCGGCCACGGTTCTCAGCTGATGGGGTTCCATCTTAGTGGCTTCCTCGAGCTTGGCCTTGTGTTCTGTGGAGCCCAAGGCCCACGGGTAGCCCCTGAACTTGTTCACGTTGCGCTTCACCATTCTGTCCAGAGGGAGTTGCTGTGTACGAATGGGAATTCAGCATCTAGCCATTATGTCCCCACCGAGGGATCTGTTCCCTGAGGGAGGTATAGGCAGTACTCCTCCACGGGGGCCAAGTCCGAATTGGTGGAGGCTTGCAAGACTAGTGGCTGCTCTTACTGTCAGAAGATATTTAAAAACCTAAATCGTTAACAGAGTAGGGCGGGGAGAAATATGGTTCATTTCTGTACTATTTTGAGTTTGGAATTTGGGTTATATGCAGAACTTGCCAAGGCTGTAATCTGTAATCTGTTGAGGGGCAGAGCACTCACCCCGTACAATAACTGATGCAGCGTCTTGAAGTCACGGAGCTCGAAACGGGACAGCGACAACTCCACGTTACTGATGCTTGCGAGCGGAACACCCTTGCCGGCCGGTACCAGCAACGAAGGCACCAGGGGCTGCGGCCGACAGAACACGTGTCACATAGCAACACTATATTATTTATTTAGGTTTCCTCATCATCATCATTATCATCATCAGCCATTTGACTCCCACTGCAGGACATAGGACTCGCTCATCCAATTCCAATCTTCCAAATTTATTGAGGTTTAGTTTTAAGTAATTCGCTGTAATTTCAGCATAGTTTTACTATTGTTAGAAGTTTCTAAAAGATTAAATTTTAGATAACATAAATAAAATGGTAAATGTTGTGAAACGTAAAAACATTGTAAAAAAAAACAATTACAAAATCTTTATATGGGTGCATTCTGTTGGTGCACCTTAATATTAGGGGTTAAAGTATGAAATTGCCGTTTTATTGCAATAGGTTCTTTGAATTGACATAGAATCTTCATGGTTTGAGGTTGAGGTTTTCGAATGAAACTTTTTTCAAATGGTTTCTATGATTTTCTTTTTTTTTTTAAATGTGTAACATTTGAATATCGACTTTCAATTGTTTTTGTTATTCAATTTAGACAAGAAAGATGGATACTGCGAAAATTCGAGTGATTTTTGAATACGAGTCCCAACGCGGAACTAACGCGGCAGAAACAGCCCGCAATATCAATGCTGCGTTTGGAGAGGGGTCTACTAATGAACGCACCGTGCGATTTTGGTTTAAACGCTTTCGTGATGGAAATTTCGACTTAAAGAACGAGCCACGAGGAAGACCGCCCACACAGGTGAATAACGATGAATTAAGAGAGATAGTGGAAGCCGATCCTAGTCAAACAACCCAGGTCTTAGCGGCATGGTTCAACGGCATTAGTAGACCCCTCTCCAAACGCAGCATTGATATTGCGGGCTGTTTCTGCCGCGTTAGTTCCGCTTCGGAACTCGTATTCAAAAACCACTCGAATTTTCGCAGTATCCATCTTTCTTGTATAAATTGAATAACAAAAACAATTGAAAGTCGATATTCAAATGTTTCACATTTTTTAAAAAAAGAACATCATAGAAACCGTTTGAAAAAGTTTCATTCGAAAACCTCAAACCATGAAGATTCTATGTCAATTCAAAGAACCTATTGCAATAAAACGGCAATTTCATACTTTAACCACTATTAGTTATTATTTGTGTATAGCCTATAAACGTCCCACTGCAGGGCACAGGCCTTCTCTCAAAGAGAGAGTATGGGCTTAATTAAAAAGCGTGCTTACCCCGAATTGGCAATTTCAAGCGCTGAGGTAACGACGGCTCACGATGTTTACCGTCACTGTTAGCGTGCTCCGTAATAAATATCTGTACATACAGACTTATAATCGAATTTATGGGGCTTCTTGAGGTTTGCTGGCGCCACCAATGAGAAAATACTTATACTTAAATATAAAATATATAAATTTCTTTATCAATCCGCGTTTCACGATCTTTACGCCCGAACAGAGTGATCTATTTTAGCCAGTGCTCTGAAGCTACTCGTAATAGGCATTAAGTTACAAATGATGGTGTTCGCGCGAGAATCGACGCGACGTAATCATGAATCTGTGGTCACTCATCGTTCATTATTCTGGTCGTTCCGGTGCCGTCGCTCGTGCCGCTCGCTCGCTACTAATTTATCCAGCCATCTGCACACACATTCGCACGGTGACATACGCGCGTGATAAGTGCTCGAATTCTCGTGAAGTGATAGACATTTGGTGTCCAAGAAACTTTATCAGCTCAAAGAAAAAATATTGACAATATTAGACTATAAGTGAACAGTGCAGGAGTGTTCTCCGTACGCTGGACGCATCAGCTGATCCATCACCGCTCATCATCTGCCCAACAGCTAAAGCGAGCCATCATCCACCATCACCAAGTAAGTCCATTCACTTCACCTCCCATTCCGCTCTCTCAACCAGCCCATCGTGAGGTAGACCTAGCCGACACTGGCTAACTACCACTTTTGGTCTTCGAGCCGTTAATTGAACCGGCTACCCATCATACAGTCCACTAGTCATCCATTTTTGGTCTTCGAGCCGTTAATTGAACCGGCTACCCATCATACAGTCCACTTGTCATATTTTCTGCCCGTTCCCTTTAAAATATATACCAATTTTTACGCATAAGTACGTAAATTCCATTGTCCAAGTTCCATTGTACAAGTTAAAAAGTTCCCTATAGTTACGTAAACAAGGTCCCAGACCTAGTTATTTTCATCTCAGCCCAAGTAAGCTATAAAGTGAATCTCTGCCCATAATCAATTTCCATAAAATAAGTCTAAAGTACTTAAAACTATTATTTCTGCTCAAATCCATAGAAATAAAAATAAGTAGGTATTTTGTGAAAAAGTTCATAGTACTAGAACATCCCAGAAACGTCGAGAGCTCGGCGTAGGTACCTACCTATAGCTTCGATTCGTGTATTTCGTGTTGCTACGTACTACGGTTACCTACCTATAAATGTGTTAGTACTTAGGTACCTACTTACATCCATAAGTGCTAATTGTTTGTGTTTGTTACGTTTTGTGTGAATGCATTCATTATTCCATGTTAATTTTTAGCTCAAATAATATCTCCGAATAGAATAACTTCTTTTCGGTTACGGACGTACTTACTTGCTATTGTTTAGTCCTCCATAAGTCATTTATTCATTTCAAAGTAAAGGGTTTGGCAGTCTCGAAGTGTGTTGATAAAAAATACTAGTGCCTACTTCTAACATTCCATGACGTGATACATTTTAAAAGTTTGTTTATTTAACAAGGGCCGAGGTCCTCATACTCGTCGCAATAATATTCGTTAGGGTTACGCTATTTACATAGGTTCCGCACAATAAAATCAGTGGTTTTACGAGACGTTCGGAAATTTAGTGCCTACATCAATAAGTACTAAATTAGACTTTTGGTGTCATTGAAAAATTTAAACATAAATTTTTATATTCATTTTGTTGAATATTCTGTGCTGGCGTATTATTCTCATTACATGTCATTTCTATTGCACTTGTAAACATAATTATACAAGGAGTTTAAATTTTTTGTTTATTACTCAGTTGTCTCCGCACATAAACTCAGTCATACAGGGTGACAAATATTTTATCCACATTTTTTTTTTGTGTTTATTTATCCCTCTCTCTCTTCGGCACATCACACAGTTCCTACAACTCAGCTCAATACATACAGGGTGGAAAGTATTTCATTCACTTTATTTTTCTTTGTTTAATTTGTTTTTTTACTCTCTTCGTCCCATCACACGGTTCATTTAACTCGGATCAATATATGCGGGGTGTTAAAATACACTTGTCCCATTAGTTTTTAATTACTAAAAAAAAGTCTCATTGCCTTGTAACATTGTATGGGTACAGACTGCTCGATTAGGTGCCATTATATAGGGTATCCCATTTTTTATTAATTTTTTCTGTCTTTCTCTTTGCCATTTGCTGCCTTCACAAATACAGGGTGTTCATTTAAGTAAAGTTACACTATACAGGTTAACATTTCTTCTCTGTTTATTGCAAACTCACACATACTCATATACTCATACTCATACACCATGCCTACCAAATCTCAAGCCGCCATTTTCCGTGAGGCATCAAAAGCCATCCTTCTGCTCAAGGAAATTTCTGTGGCGGTGCTCGCCAAGGACGCAAAGCAGTATTGTTTGGCCGACTTCACTGCTAGGTACACAAAGCTCGAGGAGCATAAAACTAAATTGGAGGACATCTACCACGAAGTTCTAGACGACGAAGACCTCTCTGATGAAACAGAAGCCGCCTACACGGGCAAATACGAAAGCGCAATTGCCGACTACAACGACATTTTAGTCGCGTTCGAAAAGCTAAGCGTGGCCTCAGCCCTCCCGCAGACGTCTCACCCCTCCACCTCAGCCACGCCTGCAACAGTTCTGCCCAAAATTGCGCTACCAAAATTCAGCTCAAAGGTTGAAGACTGGCCTTCCTTTATAGCCATTTTCAAAAGCCTCACCGATGACATGGCCACCATTTCGGATGCTGTCAAGCTCCACTACCTGCTCTCGTGCCTATCAGGCGAGGCACGCAGTTTGGTGTCCCATCTTCAGCTCACCAGCGAGAATTTTGCCGTGGCCATGGATATTCTCACCCGGCGCTACGAAAATCGTATATCGAAAATCGTAATCGAAAATCGACCGCTTCGTAGACATTATCCTGGGGCTACCTCATATTCATGCACGCTCAGACATCCGCACGCTCTTTATGACTCCGCTCATTTCCGCTCAATGTGCACTCAACAACCTAGATCTGCCTATGAAAGATTGTGACTACGTTTTCGTGTCCATAGTGGTACGAAAACTTAAAGGTGAGCTCCGAACCCTCTTCGAGCGTAAATACGGATCGCGCCAAACTCTGCCCACACTTAAAAATCTTATCAGTTTCCTAGATGACCACGCACGTTGTGTCGAGACCGAGTGGTCTAATCCAGCCCACCCACAACCTAGGCAGCAATCGCCACAGCCTGCCCCATATCGCACTCATACTCCTGTTACTTCTCCCCGAAGCTCGCCTCGTCAGTCCATGCACCAAGAATTTCGCCCCGTGGCCCCGGTTAGGAGTCGGCCAGAGTACCGCTCCACATCCCCAGCTCAACACAGGCCCGTTTACTCGGTCCAGTCAGCTCATCAGACTACCGCATTTAACCACATGCCCTGCCCATTCTGTAGAGATAGAAGCCACAAGCTCATCGCCTGCCCACAGTACAACGACCAACCGATCCAAGGCCGTTGGGACTTCATTCAGGCCCGCAACCGCTGTCGACGCTGTCTGGGGCCCCATTATGAAAATGAGTGCAAGTCCACACGTACCTGCAAAAAGTGTGGAAACGCCAGACACCAAACATCTCTTCATCGCCCCAACGCTCCATCCCCCCCTTATACATCCGCTCATCTACTCCCTCCTCATCTGCGAGAGCAACCCAGGCAACGCCAACCTCATGACAATCAACACTTTTCGGCTCACGCATTACAAGTGACCCCTTCGCCCCAAAACAACCCGCCCAATAACTCACGCTCCCCCTGTAGGCCTAGCGCAGGTGGCCAACCATGACTACCTACAATAATAGAGCACAACGAAGAAAATGAAGAAAATCAGCACACACAAACACATTTAGCCCACACACACTCAGCTCACACACAGCTCAAATACACACACATCACAAGCTCACTCCGCGAATTCAGCTTCAACAGTAAATCATTACTGTTATAATTCCGCACAACCTGAAGAGCACGTAACTAATTCACAGATTTTATTGCCTACCGTTTCACTAAAAATAGCAGACGTGCATGGTCAATATCACACAGCACGAGCCCTGTTAGATTGCGGTAGCATGCTAACACTGATAACTCAGCGCATGGCTCGAAATTTAAATTTACCGCCAAATTCAACAACACTAAAAATCGCCGGAGTAGGCAACCAACTCACACAGGAATCAAAATCATCGATCACAGTAGTGTGCCGACCTACACATCGTGACACGCCTACGATTACGGCTACTGCACATGTTTTAAAAAATGTTACCGGTTATCTACCTCTACAAAGGGTCCCACACATTGCACGGTTGAGTAAGCAACCACTGATTCCCTTGGCAGATCGGGAATACAATATACCAGCTCCTATCGATCTTTTGTTAGGTTCAGACGTTCTTGGCCAAGTTCTGGACGGGACTAAGGTCTCGTTAGGCCCGGGGGAGCCTATAGCCTTCGGCACGATTTTTGACTTTGCATTGATAGGCCCCATTGAGGACTTATATGCAACACCGACAAACCAGTGTAACTCAGCTCACGTTATCAACTCCCAGTCGAAAACTGACATATCTGCACACGAGATTCTCAAAAGTATTGAAAGGTTCTGGGAAACCGAAGAACCCCACGCCCGACTAAACAAACTCACTAGTCCTTTGGAAGATCAGTGTGAGGAAATATTCAGCACAACTACAACTCGTGACACTTCAGGTCGCTACATGGTCACTCTGCCATTTCTGACCAACGCTCCAGAACTCGGTAACACTCACGCTATTGCATTACGTAGATTCCTTAATTTAGAAAAGGAGCTCCAATCAGATCCGCCCCTCCGCGCAAAATACAATGATTTTATGGCAGAATATATTAATTTAGGTCACATGTCTCTATGTCATCCCAATACTTTTACTCATAAGCCTCATTTCTATATTCCTCACCATGGCATCTTTAAGCCCGGAACGGAAAAACTCCGCACAGTTTTTGACGGCAGCTGCAAGAGTTCAAATGGCGTCAGCCTTAATGACTGTCTCCACACTGGTCCAGCCCTTCAACAGGATATTGTTGACATAATAATGAATTTTAGAACCCATCCTGTGGTGTTCAGCACTGATATACGCATGATGTTTAGGAACATTCTCATTCACCCAGATCACAGAAGCTTTCAGCTCATTCTCTGGCGATTATCACCAGATCAGCCCTTACTCACATACGCTTTAAATACTGTCACGTATGGTTTACGTTCAAGTCCATATCATGCTATCCGCACACTCTTAAAATTAGCTGATGATAAAGGTCATAGCTATCCTGCAGCTGCTAAAGTTATACGTGACTCCATATTCGTCGATGATATTCTGTGTGGTCACGACTCAATAGAATCCGCTCAAGCACTTCAAACCGAGCTGATAGAATTATTAGCTTTGGGAGGTTTTTAGCTCAGTAAATGGACCTCTAATTCCCCAGTACTACTTGAACGATTCCCAGAAGACCAATGTGACATGCCCAAGAATTTTGATGTCAGCCCAGACCTTAACGCTATTAAAGTGCTCGGTGTGCAGTGGATTCCACAATCTGATGAATTTACGTATCGTACCTCTCTCTCAACTATAACTCACATTACAAAGAGAACGATACTCAGCGCAGTAGCGTCTCTTTATGACCGCAACGGTTGGGTGACACCGGTCATTATTCGAGCAAAGATTCTCCTTCAGAAGCTGTGGCTTCTTAAACTAGGATGGGACGATCCCACACCTGATGATATACAGAATCAATGGCTGGAGATCGCCGAAGATCTCCCTCAGCTCTCACACCTCCGTATTCCCAGACACATCCGTAGCCCAGATAAACTCAGCTCTGCTTACTCGCTTCACGGGTTCGCAGACGCCTCAGAAACCGGCTTTGCAGCCGTCATATATCTTCACGAGGTGAAGGCCGATGGACGGGCTAACGTACATCTCATCGTGGCCAAGTCAAAGGTAGCACCCATTAAAAATCGGCTCACAATCCCCAAGCTGGAACTCTCAGCTGCTAACCTACTCACACAACTCATAATTCGTGTTTCTGCCCAGCTTTCGGCACATATACCTATAACTCAATATATTTGCTGGTCCGACAGCACAATAGTACTCGCATGGCTTAATACGCCTCCACATCGACTTCAAGTCTTCGAATCTAATCGAGTAGTTAAAATAAACTCAACCCCATTTAAAATAACATGGAGACACGTTCCAACATATCTCAACCCTGCAGACTGTGCAAGCAGAGGTATTTCCGCACAATCACTGTTGACTCATCGTCTTTGGTGGTCACCAGTATGGCTCAAGGAGTCTCCTGAAACATGGCCACAGATGCCACCAGCTCTGGGTCATCATGCTATTCCTGGCCTTAAGCCCAAGAAAGTACAAGCCCATATAGCAGTCCCTGATGTGGACACTGATCTGCTCACTCGTTTCAGCTCACTCGACAAGCTCGTTGGAGTAACAGCTTATCTTAAACGCTTTCAATTTAATTGTCAGCGCCCTAAAACTGCACGACGTTTAGGTCCCCTGACTGCTAACGAGCGCAGAGACGCTCTGCTCTCTTGGATCCGCTCTGTTCAGCACAATGAATTTGCAGAGGATATTCATCGCTTGCAAACTAATAAAATATGCACAGTTCGAATCCAACGTCTCTCACCCTTCATAAAAGATGAACTCTTAAGAGTTGGAGGTCGACTCTCCAATGCAGCTATTAGGTATGACGCTCAACATCCGCTCATTCTGCCTAGTTCGAGTCCTCTCGTACACCTCATTATAGATCACTACCACAAAATACACTGCCATCCTGGCACAGACACTTTACACGCAATACTACGCCAGCAGTTCTGGATATTATCAGCACGTCGCGTTATCAGACATCGCGTTTTCAAATGTATTACTTGTTTCCGATGTCGCCCACAGTCTAAGGCACCGGTAATGGCCGATCTGCCCATAGACCGAGTTACACCTCAACCAGTATTTAGTCAGGTATCAATAGACTTCGCAGGACCGTTTCTCGTCAAATCCAGCACATTACGAAATGCCAAACTCTTGAAAGCGTACTTTTGTATATTTGTGTGTCTCTCAACAAAGGCGGTTCACTTGGAATCAGTCTCGTCGCTCAGCACTGATGCCTTTCTCGCGACATTACAGACATTTATTTCGCGTCGCGGTATTCCCGTTCTCATACGCTCAGACTGCGGTACTAATTTTGTAGGCGCTAGGAATCAGCTCGTTGCAATTCAGAATTTCCTAGCTTCCAAGGATGATGCAATCACACATAAGCTTAGCAATCAGCACATAACTCGGTTATTAAATCCACCTACCGGACCGTGGTTCGGTGGTCTACATGAAACAGCAGTCAGATCTACAAAACAACTGCTTTATCGCGTAGTTGGTGAGCAACACCTCACGTTTGAGGAGTTTGCTACATTATTGACACGAATCGAGGCTGTGCTGAACTCTCGGCCTCTCTGCCCACTCTCTTCAGATCCCACAGATTTCGAAACTTTGACGGCAGGCCACTTCATAATTGGCCGTCCTCTTTCAGCTCTTCCCGAGACTTCATTTGATGATAGGTCTCTCTCAGCCCTTAAACGTTTTCAACTCATTCAAGCACTTTCTCAGCGCTTTTGGGCTCTATGGACCAAATCCTACCTCCACACTCTCCAAACCCGCTCCAAATGGATCTCTCCTTCTTCCCCTCCTCAAAT
Source organism: Yponomeuta sedellus (assembly GCA_934045075.1). NCBI lineage: Eukaryota > Metazoa > Arthropoda > Insecta > Lepidoptera > Yponomeutidae > Yponomeuta > Yponomeuta sedellus. The sequence goes on along the minus strand of OW203744.1, from coordinate 8,764,748 downwards.
CGGTGAGCTCGTCCTCATCATGGAAGATAACATACCGCCTCTGCACTGGAAGAGAGGAAGAATCACTCGCCTCCTACCTGGAAAGGATGGCGTTGTAAGAGTAGTGGACCTGGATACCAGCACAGGGACCCTTAGACGACCGGTCCTCAAGATTGCCAGGCTCCCACTAGCCATTGAAGATGGAGGATTTGGGCCGGCCCCCCAGGATGTTCGCGCGAGAATCGACGCGACGTAATCATGAATCTGTGGTCACTCATCGTTCATTATTCTGGTCGTTCCGGTGCCGTCGCTCGTGCCGCTCGCTCGCTACTAATTTATCCAGCCATCTGCACACACATTCGCACGGTGACATACGCGCGTGATAAGTGCTCGAATTCTCGTGAAGTGATAGACATTTGGTGACCAAGAAACTTTATCAGCTCAAAGAACAAATATTGACAATATTAGACTATAAGTGAACAGTGCAGGAGTGTTCTCCGTACGCTGGACGCATCAGCTCATCACCGCTCATCATCTGCCCAACAGCTAAAGCGAGCCATCATCCACCATCACCAAGTAAGTCTATTCACTTCACCTCCCATTCCGCTCTCTCAACCAGCCCATCGTGAGGTAGACCTAGCCGACACTGGCTAACTACCAGATGGGTTCGGCATTTTCAACCCATTAAACATCACGCTACAATCATAAATATTCACTGATTTCCAAGTATTTTTGTGAATAAGTATATGACTAATTCGACCTTGTAACGTTCGTTTCATACGTGAATGAAAGTAGATTTTTTTTTAATAATTAACGCCAAGATATTGGCATCTCGGTAATGCGTAATTTTTTTTATGTTTGCAGAGATTACTATCTTTACTTTTGTTCATTTAAAGAGCTCTTGTCTCGAGTCATCACTAGAAACCAAAGTGTTCTAGAAACTGATAGCTCATAGGATCTGAGTTGATGACCTACGTCACGTGCATGACGCACTTCACACTGTCAAACAGCCTATTAATCCATATTTTTTTTGGATTTTTGTTAAATTATCTTTATATACCCCTAAGTTCTCTTACCCTCTTAGCAGGTTTTGGCTGGCAGGGCTTGACTTCTTCTTCGTTGTCTTCTTCATCGTCCTCTTCTTCTTCGTCCTCTTCTTCTTCATCCTCCTCCTCTTCCTCAACTCCCTCTTTGTCTTTTGTTTCCTTCTGTTTCTCCTCCTCTTTCTTTCTTCCCCAGTTGGTCTTCCTATAGATGCATTGGAGGGTTGGATGAAAGTTTAAGGTATAAGAAAGGTAAAGATAACAAGCGATTTATTTAAAGATACGGCTGCGGTGGTAGCCGAGTGGTAGAACGCTTGCCTCAAATCCTAGAAGTTCTAGGTTTGATTTCAGCGTTTACTTTAAGAATAATAACGTCCACAACGCCATGGAATCAAAATCCAAATTAATTGAACAAAATAGTTAAAAATGTTTTCACACACTTTAATTAAACAGTGTTCAATTCAACATACAATATTTGCAGGTAAGTACATAAACCAACTGAAAAATTTGTACATAAGTTATTGTTGCCTTGGGCAGTTTTAGTGGAGAAAAAGACATTGTATTATTATTGTATTTTGTATCATTAAAATGGGGGAATTAGAAGGTTCATGAGATAATAGATAGATAGAGACACTTTATTGCACAACCTGAGAAAAGAATACAACCATGACTCCTTTAATCTAAGTAATGTTAATAATGTTATATGCAAATTCAACATAACAAAGGTATTAATTATGTCCTGCCATAGTATAAGAATACTAACTTGGTATTAGAGTTCACACTCTTTTGTTCCTCCGCGTCGCTTTCCTCCCACTCCTCAGACTCTTCACCCTCGCCCGACTCATCGTCAACCTCGTCCTCTTCGTCTACTGTTAACTGTAAAATAGACCGGTGCGCTATTTTACAGTTACAGTACAAGAGTGACGACAGTATCAATAATCAAAGATTTAACGATATTAGGGCAAATAACATATTAAAAGGATTGAAAACACTGATTTAGTTTTATAAAAAAAGGAATTATCAATATTTTGAATAAAATAAAAGATTATAATACTGCTTTCAGCCATTTCGACTAAAACACCGGGTTGTTCCACTAATCCCCATTGATGGGGATCTAGGTGGGAATTTAAAACAAACGCTGTATTAGTCTCTTTGTCCGACCAACTATACAACCAGCATAGACAACATTGCAGTAGTTTAATCTAGATAGTATCAACGATTCACTTAGCCTAACGCAAATCAGTGCTAAGGTAATCGCGTATATTATATAGAATTTTCAGGCGGTAGAAGCAGTTGCTGACAAAGTTTCTAATATGGTTGTCAAAACGTAGCTCCCGTCAATCAGCACACCGAGGTTTTTGGCTTGAACCATCCTTTCTACTGGTTCACCCATGATACCTATATCATGGCCGGTGAGAGCTTGCACTGTATTATGGATTTGAGTTTTAGTACCAAGCACCATGTACTTGGACTTTCTAGGGTTCTATACAGTACTATACAGAATAAACAGCAGAGGTCCTAGTATGGATCTCTGCGGAACTCCTCTAGTCAGCCATTTTGTTGCAGAAAGCTGCGTCGTGGCATTGCTTTTTTGTAACGTGACTATTTGCGGCCGGTCCGTCAGGTAACTGTCGAATCACCGAACCGTAGCATTATCAAATCCATATTACGACATCTTTGTTAACCAGGGGGAGGTATTGAAGCAGTCGAAGACCCTGAAGAAATCTAACAGTACCAGCAGTATAGTACTTTTCCCTCTATCGAGCTACGACAACACGTTGTCCATAACGTCCAGTAGCGCAGTGGCCGTTCCTGGACCACTTCGAAACCCCGATTGCAAATCCGGTAGTAGGTATGTTATTTTCCTTCAGGTACTTCGATAGCGGATTATACACGCCCTCTCAATAATCTTGGACATGCAGTGAAGCATGCTGGTAGGACGGAGATCGGTTATGTGGATAGGGTTAGTAGTCCAGTCAAAATAGACATTCCAGTTTGCTGTATAGAATCAGTCGTTACTTTGTGGAAATCCATAATAGCATTAAAAAGTTAAAATTACTTTGCTAAATTCCGCCAAAAATCCCACAAGCACCATGCGGTTAACTAATGCACCGCCCTCCCTCCCAATTTTTCAAGCAGAAGCAAGACACGCACACACCACCACCAACACCAATACTTGTGTGAGAAAACACGCGACGCGTTTCGCCTCTAACACGAGGCATCCTCAGGCTCCCAAATGCAAGTGACCGTCTCCGCTTTTTTTTTTTTAACCCTATAAAGGGCACCCTCCGGAGGACACGGGGGAGGGAGGTGGTGAATGCTCATGCATAACAGCACGGACCCGGCCGTGCTGCCAATGTGGGACTCACAAGAAGTGCGCCTACCCACTAAACACCACCTTGGGACTGGTTTTGGTCCTAAGGACCCCTAAACCCACATCGGGAGCGACCCCCCTCCAGGCCAAGGAGGGCTCACAACGACCGTCTCCGCAAAAACGCTCCGTATTTATAGGCTAGGCCGCCCCTCCTCCCGATGACGCAATGTAATCGTCAAACTGGTGACCGTTAAACCGTTTCAACCGCCTATGGGCTATTATTGTTTTGTGCAAATATAGCGATTAATGGGGAAATAGAAGAGCTGCCCACCTGTTCATTCAGCATTGTAAACAACCTATCCCTAGATAATTTGGAAATTTCCAGCTGTTCAAGTATAGACAATCTCAACCCCTTACTGCAGGTGTGTGTAAAATTTCCAAATTATGGTTATTATTAAGTACATGACCCGTATCCAAAAGGTGTTTGGCAAAATGACATTTATCCAGATGATTGTTTCGAAAAGCCGCCACATGCTCCCTGTACCGAGTTATAAAACTCCTACCGGTCTGGCCAATATACACTCCATTACATTCAGGACAAGCAACTCTATACACCCCAGACCGCTGGAATCTATCCACCCTCTCTTTTTGATTGCACAGATTTCTAGCCAAAGAGTTGCTCGTCCTGAACGCAACCCGTATCCCATGTCTCTTCAACGTCCGGTGGATTTTTTCAGAAATTGGACCTACATAGCTAATACTTGACTTAATTTTTTGAGGCCTTTCAGGTGGCACTGCGTATAAAAGTCTACTAACCATACTGAACAGTCTTTTTCTTCTTCTGGGATACGGGTTGCGTTCAGGACGAGAAACTCTTTGGCTAGAAATCTGTCTGTTTTTAATGCTATTCCAGTTTGCATTAATTCCCAACAATAAAATAGGCTGCTATACAATATAAATGAGGTGTAAATAAGTGTAATAAGATTGTAATTGCAGCACCACTTTATCAAGTGATTTTCTTATCTTTGGGACAAGGATTATTGCGCATACCGATATTGTACAGCCAATAATATGTGTACCTGTACTCGGATTATTGGCTGTACATTAATAGGTCGTGCTTTATCGGAGTGCGCATTACTATGACGTACGTTATTGGCTCCCTATTTTTAAGCCCCAGCCACATAAAGGCCTGCGCAGACGAAGGACTTATGTTCATTGGGGATCGATTGAATCGTGTAAATAATGTCCTCCAAGTACTTGTCGCGGACCCAACGCATACGGTGTGCAGCCATTTGTTCCCCGAAAATTGAGTGAAATGGAAGCAAATATTCTGAGATTATGTTGTTGTAATTTACATAAAGTTGAAAAAGAAAAGGCGTTTAAAAAGAAAACACCGAACCTCGGTAACTTGAGGACCTTTTTAGTCCTTCATGTGCGTTATTTAATACAATTTATAAGAGATCTATATCGACTGACAAAAAAGTACCCGGGGGATAGTACCTCGTCTGCGCAAGCCTTAAGCTTGACAAACCAGGAAAACGACAGCTATGTATTTATTTTTATTGTCTAAGGGTCAGTTTCTGAATAGAGAATTTCACCAAGTAAATAGTTAACAGTAGTGCTGTCTCTTTGAATTTCTCAGAAAAGAGCCTCACGAAACATTACAGCTTTGCAAAAAAGTTTAGATATTAATTATGGCAACCATATCCATAGTCTATAAAGTCCCAAAAAGTGACTTTTCTCCATACCTAGAATTTTGTTTTAAATTTATAGAACTTTTTGCCAAACTATACTTAGCATTTACTTAGTGAAATTCTCAATTCAGAAACAGGCTCATTAATTAACTAATTGTCATACTACATCTATGGTATACTATCGACTATATACTCCGATTACCCCATCACTGGAAAACTTCGATCCACAGCAACCCTATTCGATCTGTCAAATTGTCAGTTGTCTGTCATGTTTGGTTTTATTTTTATTTTTGTTTGTTTATTTTACAATCATGACACCGATACAAATACACGATACGGCGACCCATCGATAATAATAATAATTATGAGCCATACCTTTACTGAGAGACTATTTGAAGGTGGAGTGAATTGGCCGTAGTCTAACAGTCTTTGGTTCGCTGCAGCGATTGTAGCTCCAGTAGGCACGTTTATGTTACGGAGTCCTTGCTTTTCTAATCGTGGTACACTCTCAGTTACGTATAAACGTTGCGCGGCCTTTGAAATTTCGCCACTCAAAATATAACAACGGACCATCTCGTAATACTCTCGATGCGAGTAAAATACAGCCCGCCGGGACATTTCTATCAATTTCAGAAAAGCTCAACTACAGATCGTAATGTAATATGTACTTGATCAACCTGTGTAGCACGCGCATTCACAATGAATACATACAACAAGCAACGTTAAATTACAACAAATATACAATCCATAAACGTGACACGATCGCTCAAAGCAAACTAAACAAAAACAAACACGATAACACGGATGTCAAGACATCCGTGCACGATAATATGTCAATGTCAGACAGCTGACTTACTTTTCCTAATCTGTGTCTCAGACAAAATCTTAGAATAAGGACTAAAGCTTTAGTCCTTATTCTAAAGGACTAAAGCCTCAGAATAAAGGACTATGCATAGAAGGAGCGTTATAAAACGAACACCTGACACATGTCTGTCTCGTTAGTTTGAAACGTCGCCAGACACGTGTTAGACAGAGAAAAATATAGTAGTGTGATGTTTTATTATTCAAAACGTACCACCCTCAATTGTCAAGTTGGTTACCTTTGGTTACCATTATGCTACCGAATTAGAGATGTTTAGAAAATCACAGCTTGTAGTAGGCTGCCAAGTATATTCAATTTGGCAGTGTGTTAGACAACAGATGTTGGAGTGAGTCGCCTCCAAAAACTTGTGTTTTTTGGTTTGTTTTAAGACAATCTGAAGTGGATTTCAGTGGATATTCGTAGTATGGAATATACGTAATGCATCGGAATGGCGTGTGTGATATTGGGATCGGAATGGCGTGTGTGATATGGAATATACGTAATGAAAACCCATTCGGGAGAAGAGAAAACAAAACCACCTTCATCAGCTTCCATCGGTAAGACTCAATTTTGTGTACTTTATAGTGGTTTTTTCCCTTGAATTTTAACTATGACCTACTGGAATTGCAACATAGCTTTAATATGATTTGAGAATAGTGTTTCAAAGTTAATAAATCATGAGCGTAATCAATTTAATCACAGTAATAAGTTTGTTGTTTATTTTAGGGCGATAGGGATGGGAGTTTCCGCTACCTCAGTGAAAAAGTTATCGATACTTAGTAAAGAAGTATTTTTATTTCTTGTGTTTATTTCGATTAAGTTAATTAATTTTTGAAGCGCTCGTGGCCTAGGCGAACCGAGTGATTGGAATCAATCACTTGGTTAAGCAACAACAGGCGCGGTCAGGTACGGGATGGGTGAGCGTCCCGTGACTACCGCTAGTGGCATTTTTCCGAGCGCTTCCGTGCTTCGCAAGGCACGCTAAGCCGTTGGTGCCGGCTGTCATATGGCAGTCGTTAAGCCATGTCAGAGGCCTTATGGGCGGCTTGATAACTTCTGACAGTAAGGCCCGCCACTGTCTTACAATCCTCCACCAACCCGGACTTGGCCCCCGTGGTGGAGTATGGCCTAACCTTCCTGCGATGCAGGAAGAGACCCGTGCCCCAGCAGTGGGGACATACAAGGGTTGATAACGAATTAATTTTTGAAAGCTCGATTCAGTAACGTTCTATGAAGTTACCAATTTGATTGTTTATGAAAACTGAATAATATTTTTCCTGTTTGAATCTATTCATTGCATTGATATATTTATAGATTCAGCATGATAAATTAAAAAACTACCAAAAGGGGTTTTATATTATATTATTGTTATATACAATAATTCCACCTACTTTCATAAAATTTAGAACTTGTAATAAGATAGGTTCATATATCTTATAGGAAATTATCTTGAATAGTTTTCACTGCACAATCTACGTGTAGTAATATAATAATAATGTAGCGAACAAATCGCATCACTATTGTGAAAAAAGGTGTCCAGTACTGGATTTTATATCAACGGTTTGCTGTCAAATTAATAAAGAACTTGAGGGTTATACTATTTTTATTTTTAATGCGCTAACCCGTGCTAAGGCTAAAACATTCACCCATGCCGAGATTCGAACCCGCAACCTCTGGCTATCCGTGCCAGAGGTTGCGGGTTTGAATCCCGGCATGGGTGAAATTTTTAGCCTCTAAATAGGTTTTTAAACTTTAAGGGTGTCGACCTGTCATAAATAAAATTAACGTTTGGACTGATTATGGCGGTTTTTAATTAATAAATTATTTATTTCAGGTTAAACAAATGTGGATAGACGGCATGGCTTTACGGTCAAATCGGTATTGAACAAAATCATGTACGTTTGCAGCAGACATTTTAAAGAAGATGGCTTCATTTACAAAATTAGGTTAGGACTTTATTTTTTAACAAAGACTTTATTATTTAACGAGCCATAATTTCATATAAACAAATTAATTTGTATAAGTTCTCTACTGATTTATAAGTATGTTTATAAATAGCCAGAATTGTAATGCTTATATTTCCATACCCCTTCCTAGTAGTACGAACCAAGACTATCGCTGGATTAGAAGGACAAACATTCAATGTTTTTTAATTTTTCCTATTATTTTATTTGACGTGTTCTTCTTGCTTTTTGTAATTCCCTGTGTAATTTAAAGGCATTGCTCTGGTTCCTGATACACAGGATACCCTCCTTCAGGAACCAGGAATTTTAAACAATGAGAGTTGTGCAATAAATTATTTAATTATTGCACTTCAGGCATCTGTTAGTCAGATAAAAACGGAATTCACCAAAACCACCGACTTTTTATGCGACCAAATCAAGGACTTGTCGAAAACACTACAGCACGTATCTGAGAGAGTATACCGTCTTGAAAATGAGAACGAGCAACTTAGATCCCAGCTCACTACCGTCGTTCAAACGCAGGAAAAGGTCGATGGATCGGTCCTTTCTGAGGTGGTTGAGCAGTTGCGCTCGGACTTGAACGACAGAGAACAAGCCTCACTTCTCAATGACGTGGAGATCACAGGAATTCCGGAATACGAGTCAGAATCATGCGGTCACATCATCTCCACACTGGCCGCCAAACTTGGGGTCTCACTTGACCCGCGTGACGTTTTGAGCGTCTCCCGCGCCGGTCCCCGCCGCTCCGTGCCTCTGCCTGGCGAGTCGGCCCCGCGCCCGCGACCCTTAGTGGTTAGCCTGACACGTCGTGCCCTGAGAGACGATCTCTTGAAGAGCGCCAGAGTACGTCAAGGCTCCATCAACACGGCTGATCTAGGCCCTCCGCCCCATGATTTCCGTCGTGTATACGTCAACGAGAGGCTGACTAAGACGAACAGAAAGTTGTTCAGCCAGGCCCGTGAGGCTGGACGCAGTTTCCGCTGGAAATTCGTCTGGTCCAGGGAAGGGCGAGTACACGTTAGACGTGACGAGTCATCTCCGGTTTACCGTATTCGATCTGAAAATGATTTGAAACGGGTTTTTGAGGCTTTATAAGTTGGTTCTACCAGTTGTCAGGCTTTGTAGATTTGGTTACGTAAAATATCAGAAGATACTTCTTACCTGTCAGTACATCGGCTTTTGTAATTTTCACTGCCACTATGTAGTTATATTTTTTGTCTGCGTGTCAAACTATGATATATTGCTTTGAAATTGCTCAATTGTCCATCTATTATTTCGTAGTCCGCGGCTGTTGGCATCTGCAAAGGGGCATTCTTTGTTACGGCATAAACGTAATGTAATTGTTAATATTTATACTATGACTTATATCATAAAGCTAAGTATAAAATTTATTCAAATTAAGGTATTTTTAAATATTATTTGTATAACACACGTATTCAACTTATCTCACCAATATAATATTTTCTACGTAAATCAATACTTTAATACAATTTGTTGGATTCTATATATTAGGACTACCTTATTGGGCATTTTGGATAGTTATATGAGCATGAGATGTTGAAAAACATACCTTTGAAATTGGGTCTATTCAATGCGGGGTCTCTGGGCACGAAGCATGATGAACTTGAGGTGGCTGTTGTTCGGGAGTCCCCCGACATCCAAGCAATTAATGAAACATGGCTGCGGTCTGGCGGAGAGGCGCGGGCGCCTTCTTTGCCAGGTTATAGGTTGCGCCATGTGCCCCGGCCGCGTGAAGTCCGTTCGCGTGGTGGCGGCGTTGGCTTTTACTTGAAAACGGGAATTTCTGCGCGAGCGTACCCTCATCCGCCCGCGCCCTTAGCCGTCGAGCAAATGTGGCTTCGAATCAATATCAACACGCGAAAACTCATTATTGGTACGGCTTACCGGCCGCCTTGGGTGAATGTCGATGTTTTCTTGGACGCGTTGACGGAGTCCATCATGTCGTTTACTTGCTATGACCATCTTGTACTAATGGGTGATTTTAACATAAACTTGCTTTGTGATCGGAGCCCCCACTCTGATAAACTGCACTTATTTCTTGAGTCGTTAAATCTCAAAAACTGTGTCACTGAACCTACACATTACACCTCACACAGTCACTCTCTAATAGACTTGATCTGTACTGATGCGTCGGTCGCTAGTGTGTCAGTATTTAAAATAGCGGAACTTGGTGGACATGCTATGGTAACTGCGAGCTTAAGGATGCAAAAACAGATCGTACTGCCAAAAAAAATCACCTTCAGACCTTTAAAAAATATAATAAAATCTGCCTTCGATCTTGACTTAACAAAACTACCTTGGCACTTAATATCCCCTGATACCAACAGTGATATCAACAATGCTTTATTATTATTCAACCAGTTGATCACGTCGCTGTTTAACCGTCATGCTCCGGTGAAAACCACCCGAATAAAGGAACAAGTAAAACCATGATTAACATCCAATGTTCGACATATGATGTATCTCCGGGATAAAGCACACTGCAACTATTTTCATTCAAAGTCTGAATCGCTTAAGGCAGAATATAAAAATTTAAAACAATTGGTTAATATTAGTATATACTTCGAGAAAAAGGCTTACTTCGAGTATAACATTAACTCTAATTTAAATAACGGAAAAGTGCTGTGGAAAAATCTAAAGAAATTTGTCCTACCCGACCAAAAAAATTGTCCTCTACCTGACCATTTGCTATGTCCTGATGACATAAATATTTTTTTCTTAAACATTCCGCATAATAATGAATTGAATATCTCTTATTTGACATTTTTCTCATCTAATAGACATAAAAACCACACAACATTTAATTTGAATACTATTGACGAAACAACGGTTTTAAAAATAATTCTAGAAATAAAATCTAATTCCGAAGGTGCAGACAATATTAATAGGGATATGATTCTGTTAAGTCTCCCTCACTCACTCAGTACCATTACGTATTTGATAAATAAATCAATTCTCTCAGGTATTGTTCCCGACCAATGGAAAATTGCCAATGTTAAACCACTGCCTAAAAATAGCAATCCCTCCGAAATCAATGACCTAAGACCGATTAGTATCTTACCATATCTGTCAAAAAATTTAGAAAAAGCAGTATTTAACCAGATGGTGGCTTACTGCGAGGCTAACAGCATCTTACCCGTCCGCTTGTCCGGATTTCGCAGAAATCATAGCACTTCTACGGCACTGCTCGATGTTATAGACGGAATTTTAAGCAAACAAGACCAAGGTAAGGGAACAATCTTAACTTTATTGGACTTTTCTAAGGCTTTCGACTCCCTAAATCTTTATTTACTGCTAGCTAAATTATCTTATTACGGTTTTGAAAATAGCACACTAGCTTGGTTTCGCAGTTACCTATTTGATCGATATCAGCAGGTATCGTTAAAGACGGCTGATGGTTCGGAATTAATGTCTAAACCACTGCCCCTGACCAGAGGCGTTCCTCAGGCTCAATTCTCGGCCCGCTTCTCTTCACAATATACTCTGCAGACATTGTGTGGTGCATCGAGTCTTGCAGACATCATATCTACGCGGATGATCTCCAAATCTACATTTCTGCAGATCTTGACAGTGTCACACAATCTGTGAAATCTTTAAATGACGACCTGGAGCGTATATCGGATTGGTGTGATAATAACTGCCTTCACCTCAACCAAAAAAAATCTAAAGTCATGGTCATAGGTTCCAAAATTCAAAAAGAAAGAATTATGAAACTAAATCCGGCAATTTATATTAAGGGAGAACGCCTTGAATTTGTCCATGAAGCGAGAAATTTAGGAGTGATAATGGACAGTCACCTCAGGTTCGAGAAGCATGTATTGGAAGTCGTACGGAACTGCTTCTTTCGGCTCAGAATCTTATATTCACTTCGCAGATTCCTAAGTATAAATACTCGAGTTCTCATTTGTGACACCCTCATAATGTCTAAACTTAACTACGCCTTAACTGCTTACGGTCCATGCTTATTTGCTAAAACTCATAAACTTTTGCAACGTGTCCAAAATGCTTGTGCTCGTTTCTGCTATAATATACCCGCTCGAGCTCATGTTACACCCTATATAAATAATGCGGATATTTTGAAGGTGGGTAATAGGTTGAAACTATTAATGGCAACATTTATGTTCGGAATCATCAAAACTCAAAAACCTTCATACTTATTCGAAAAAATAGTTTGGCGTTGGTCTGCAGTGGGTGATCGCAAGAGGAATAGGGCATGTTCAAACCTGCTTGGTGTGCCTGAACATCGAACAGCTTCTTTCCGAGGTAGTTTTCGGTTTCAGGCCACCAAGTGCTGGAATGATATCCCTCCACCCTTAAGACAACTTAATTCTAAGGCTAGCTTTAAAGCCAAATATAAAAAGTTCCTTCTTGAATCCCAAAAGCCCTTATTAAGTTCTTAATAATATTCTTCCCACATTTGACTTCTACCATTATAATAATAATTATTATTATTACTATTATCATTATTATTTTCTCACAGGACATACTATCATAGTGTATTACTTCGTTGTCGCGAAGCGTGACACTTTAATATTTTAATATAATAAAACTTATTGCAATCAAGATGACCTTTGTTTGCATATTAATAATTCATTATATTTGATCGGCTTAATATATTATGACAATGTAAACCTTTAATCAATAATTTATTTATATCTTCTTTGACATTCTTATATTAAACTGCCGCAATTGTTTTTTTTTTTTCTTTTTTCTTTTATCCGAGTGCTGCACGTCGGTATACTACCGGGTACTGACGGAAGACCAGCGCTGGAGTAGTTTATCTCTCCAGCATATGCTGAGTCAAAGCCCCTTTGCATCTGCCACACCTGCGATCTGCTCTCTTATATTATGTGATTATTTGTGTTGTCATGATTACTGTTACTCTTTTTCCTGTATAATTCTGCTTTGTATTCCTTTTGTAAGTTCTCATCTGTTATATATTGTTGTGTGTGTGTGTAGATGCAAATAAATGTTTTTATCTATCTATCTAATTAATTTCCGTAAAAACGTCTTCTAACTTTTCGCACCCTCAGAACGAAAGAGGCCTAAGTCACAAAATAGTGAAATTGAGTTACGATCATAGAGTCATAAAAAGGTATGCCGTGGACGGAAGATTTGCTATGCTCTTTTTTTACAATGAGTGCCTTTGTTTTACTATTTATCGGATAGAGCATACCTTTTTTTGTCTCTCTATGATTGGTATTAGGTACTCATATTTTTGAGAATTTTTTGAGTATTTAAACTATTTTTTGACTTAGGCTTCTTTCGTTCTGAGGGTGCGTTTTGTCAAATAAAAAACAATCTATCACAATTTTCCTATGAGCTGCGCTCTATCTATAATTTTGAATGCACAAAGCTCGCTATCTAGGTATGGTTAGATCGAGGAAAATTTCTTTATGGGATGCAAATTGAACTTGTACAAATAGATAGTTTTCTGTAGTTTTTTCAGCTAACCTGGGCTTAATGTCATGTTGTACATACATACAAACTTACATTACATACCAAATTTAGCAATTACAAGTTACACAACCTTAGTAAATCAAATATATAACAATCTCACTGTGCATGTTATCGAACTCCTCCTTAATGGGTTCACCGATTTTCATGAGTTTGTGTAATTGCAACATGGAGAGCTGAGAATTTATCGTAGGGTTAATAGATATGGCACACCAACGTTTGCGGCGCCAGCTAATACCATATAATATTAATGTGGACTGCTATGTTTACAGAATGTTTAGTTAAGGAATAAATAATATCGACGTTTTCGTGTTGAATGTCCCATCCTTATAGATTTCTACTTTTGTCTATGACCCCCTATATAACTATGACTTTCTTTTCTGGCACAAAGAATCATCGTAAGAGTAACAAGGAAAGCTATTCAATAATTACTTTTTATTTTAGGGCTCCTTCTATGCTTTAGTCTTATTCTGAGACTAAAGCTTTAGTCCTCGGAGGACAAAATTATTCCGAAATCCGATCCCAGACCAGTGTTACCAGATCTCAGAAGCAGAAAAACCTAAGTGCTGTAATCTGTGCATAACGGCTCCGAAAACTGGGTTCCCTTCCCTGCCTGTGCTTAGTGCGAGTTTGACAGATCCAATCGAATAACTTTACTACCGCGTTAATCGAGCATTGAGTAGTGAGTATGAGTAAGTTAACCGTTCGAACTGGCAAATCGCTGTCACAGTACAACTCGCACTCGCGTTTATTCGTGTTTTGGCTGGTAAACGTGTTCACTTCTCAACGTAAACCATTACAACTCGCACTCAGCAATTTTAATTTCCATACTTGTCACTAGGTGGCGCTTCCTCGATGCCATAGAAATATGAGTTTACGTTAACGCGATCGAGTAGTTAAAAAACTCGCACTAAGCACTAGTGCGAGTTGTACTGTGACAGCGATTTGCCAGTTCCAACGGTTAACTTACTCATACTCACTACCTACTCAATGCTCGATTAACGCGGTAGTAAAGTTATTCGATTGGATCTGTCAAACTCGCACTAAGCACTCTGGGATCTCAGGAGTCGGGCTGGCTGGCCTGGCCCATACCACGTAGGGGGATCACGCATAGTTATGTCGGTAAAGAATAGTCAGTGACGGCGAACAACCAATATTTGATTGCTTGTGACGCTATATTATAGATTCGTCAAAAAATTATGGCCCAGCCAGCCAGAATGTCAGCTTTTTGAGATTTCTTTCGTTGAAAGGTTTTGGTTCACATCAATAAAAAATCATGTTTTAACCAAACGGGTAAAACGTTCTTGTAAAAATGTGACGTGTGATGCGATGTGCATTCAAAGTACCTACTTAGTTTCATCGACAGTGACTCAATACATACATAACCTCACGCCTGTACCAGGTACTGCCACTTGCCACGATCCTGATCACCTTCGCTTCATCAACGTTTATAAGTCGTTACATGCACGCACGCGGGTTCCAAGTACTTTTTATCTTCCCCTTTGCTAACGCAGCCCTTCCACTCACATTCGCAATATATATTTGTTTCGTCAACCTTTCTTCCTTCATCCTCTCCACATGTCCAAACCAACACAACATTCCTTTCTCAATTCTAGTCAGTAAGTACATCCTGTTTCAACGTTCTCTAATCAGACTATTGCGTATCCTGTCATTCAGACTAACACTACACATAATTTTAAAAATCTATTTAGAGGCCAAAAATTCCACCCATGCCGGGACTCGAACCCGCGAACTCTGGCTAACCGTGCCGTGAAATACACACAAATTATGACTGAAAACTTTTTGCTTGATCTAATATATTTTTTAGCTAGGACTAAACCAAACTGAAAATACAAGGTGGGCAAAGGCCAATAAAGTCGTTATAACCACTTGTATTTTGTACGAGTGTAATTGCCTCTGAGACAATATGGATCTGCCCTCCGATTACGTTAACTATTTATTATATTGGGTTACCCCTCAGAGCATTAAATACATACATCACACCTGTATCCCAGAGGGGTAGGCAGAGAACCGGGACAGCCACTTGCCACGATCCTGACAGATCACCTTCGCTTCATCAACGTTCATAAGTCGTTGCATGCACGCACGCCGGTTCAAAGTACTTTTTATCTTTCCCTTCCCCTAATACATCCCCTCGATGTATGTCCGCCTGGGACGTCCCTTACCAGCCCTTCTACTCACATTCGCAATATATATTTGTTTCGTTAATCTTTCATCGAATAGTATTAAGATATCATCTATGGATAACAAAGGGTTGAGTACCATTCATACGAGTATATCTCATCTTTTTCGCGTCTAAAGTATGCACTTATTTTATTAATTTTTTCTTGAGACAGGAACAGCTCAGAATTTGGTGCGCATAATTCGCACAATCGCGCCATATCCTGCACGATTCTAAGCGCCCTGTTAGATTCCATCTATGCTACGTAAACAAAAGAATTCAGACAGGATATGAGGTCTCTCAGACACTGGTGTACAAAAGAAAGGAGTTAAAGAAAAAACAGCTTGTTATTTTATTACCTTTTTACTTCATTATCTATTTTATCCAATTGTAAAAGGGGAACCAATCACTCCGCGACACTACAAAGCTACAGATCTCAGCCATTTACACGTAAAAAGAAACGTCAACCCAAAAATTCACAATTACACAGTTTCCGCTTCGCCTCCAGCTAGTCTGATCAAAACTTAGGCACCATAATTGTTGAAATCAGACCTTGGTTGTGAAAGTTCATTTACCTATTGTTTCTATTGCAGCTCTTGATCAGACTATCAAAAGCTGGGAGCGATGACTTTAATTTCTAACTTATGCTTAGCTTGTCTGAACGCACCAAGAGGCAGTAGTAAACAATTAAAAACGAAAAAACTCGCTAGATCTTTCGCTACCTCCATCTGCGAGTTGCAACCGTAGACAAGGGCGGGAAACGAGAGGTATGCGTTCGGATCTGCGGACGGGCAAAGTTATACTAGAGTTGATGAGGAAGTGGAGGAGGAGAATGAGAAAGAGAGTGAATTTCTCGCTCGCTCGTCGCTGGGGCCGGTCACGGCACTGTTGCTACTGGTTACTTTACCTACGCGCATACGCGATGGAAGTTCCTCTTACATTAACCTTGATCTAAGAGGCGAAAGCGGATTTTTAACTTTCTTTTATAGAAAAGCGGTAACGATTGAGGAACTCTAAGCAAATGCGGAACTTACGTATGAGGAAGCAGAAGCGGATTCCTCGTCAACACTAGTTTATGTAGACATAAAAATAGCGTGTCCGCACCTACGAACGCACTATAGCGTCTCGATGCGTCCAGACCGCGTATGCTTACACCCAAGGACATGGTAGAAGTGTCGGCCACATACAAACAGTACTCAAAAAATACTCGAGGTTATTACGAGGTGATGAAGTATGCATTTCCGACGCCGCCATTCTTGCGGATTCAAAACTCGCGTATGTAATGGCCCTCATCAAAAGCACCGAAGAGAACGAGCTGTTGAACAATACTTACTCACTAAAATGTATGTCTGAATTTGTATGAAAATATGTAAAATGTTCCAGTAAAAATGTGATGGATTCTGATATGATGACAATGAGTCGTACGGTAAGTAACATCGATTTCTCTCTACGTGTGATTTTAAATTGTACTATTAATAAGTATAAGTATTATAATGTTCACGTATGTATTATAAGCCAACCGATTTCCTACTTATATGGTTGAACACAGAAGTGCCTGCACAGCAGACTTAATTCATAGACAAATGGTTCACAATACTAACATGTTACTTTCGTAGGGAGTAAATAATTGTCGGGTTTCTAGTGTGTCTCGTCGCCTCAATGATTGTGTGCTATAGCGTCATCAAAGGTCGTCAAGTGATCATTCTCAAAACATACAAACTAAGCCCCAATACAGTGTATTATTTACACATCTTAAAAGTACACTTACATAAATAAAGTAGTTTATATTTCGCGAGAAATATTCAAAGTTGTATGTATTTTAGTTGCGTCGCCTACGATTACAAGATTTAAATAAAAAAATAATAATATTTTCCATGTATTACTTACTTTCCTTTTTTTAAACCAATTTAGTTTTTAACAATTAATCTTAGTTTTTTAGCCGAAATATAGAAAGAGCTTTGTACAATGATACCCTTCGATGTTAAACAACGCAAAAGACCTATCGATCGATCGACTTGACCAATTACAAATAACGTTCTAATCATTGTGTCGCTATATATGTAATTATTACACAAACCAACTGCAGGCTACTTATAACTGACCCGTGCATTAGTATGTCTCATTCGATATAAACAAAAATGGTCCCAAACTCTACATAAACCCGGAAATCGTGTGAAAATATAAGGTCTTTCTTATTTGTTTTAGCTACAAAATGCACGGGTCACAAAACAGCAAGCCAACTAGTCGACAAACTAAGGTGACAGGATAGTATCACAATAAAATAAATCAGTAGTAGGCACAATAGAAAATATAATGTCCTTAATAAAAACAAACCTTACCTGACTGCCTTACGGAATTATTCTTATTCTAGAGGGAAATATTTCCTACAACATAAAATTATATAATTTTCTTTCACCGCGCCACGCTGGCCAGTAAGAGTCGAAACCTAAAAGAAACTCTGTCAATCTTACCGAATAATGTTAGTTGAATTCGTGTAGTATTTACTTGGAGAGGTGAATAAGGTATTCCGACTGGATGTGCCACCATGACGCGACAGAAGCACTTTAGACTACGTTTTGTTTATTAATATGGAGCTTAGTTGACTATGTACGTGATTGCGGCCGGGCGGTCACTGCTCACGATGATATGAGCTGAAAGAAATGCAACGTTTTTAAAACAGCATGTAAATATTAAATAATTACTTTCAATAAAACAAAAAAGAAAACAAACAATACCTTGTAAAAGATTTAGCGGGCATTCAATTTTTCATTCCATTTCAGTTAATAACTTTTTAATTAAATATATTATTATTGTAATAATATATAGCTATTTCTCCTTGTAAAATTATAGGTATACTAAGTCGACATCTACACTCCGCCCTTAACGAATAACATCTTAAATACACTGAAACAAACAGAAACATACAACAAATGAAACATAATTCAAATAAAAAAAATACACTGTAAAACAACAAAATTAATACGATAAGCAGAATTATACGACACTCTTTTGGGTCGAAATGACATCGGTTTTCATAGCTTCTCCGAATGTATTTATACGAGTCGTCACCAAAGGAATGTCACAGAGTACGAGAATCCTGGGAGCCAATTCTCAATTCATTAGCAAATAATTCGTATACGACTCTAACGCTTATGAGTAATGACTGAATGTTGCCTTATTTTTAGTGTTTCTTAATGATTCGCGATTCTCATACATAGTTATATATTAAACGGGTCAAATCGCGATTATTTATTAGGTAAAACGTAATTACCTTATTTCCCGACGTTTCGGCAGCGTTACAGTTGCCGTGGTCTCGGGTAGACTCGGGTCGTGGTCGGGTCTACCCGAGACCACGGCAACTGTTTTACCTAATAAATAATCGCGATTTGACCCGTTTAAGATATGACTATGTCTTATTTTTGTGCTACAAATGTCTAATCCTTTGAATATTTTGTGTCTACGCTTTCAATTCGCATGGGCAAGTATCGGCTCCCTGATTGACTTAAGTTTCTATTGAAAATACATATTGAAGTTCGGATCTGTGGCGACTGAGCGCACGCTTTTTGCTTTATCAGAAGTTTTGTTCAGCGCAGTCAGAAGCGCACTACCTCTCTCTGTATATTTCATTTACCTAAACTCCCGTGCTCGTCTGTTTAAGGCGCTAACTAACTAACCAATGGGAATAAAATAATATTTTGCTATCTTCAAATCGTTATCAAATTGTTATCACAGTTGTTAAGATTTCTCATGTTCACTTTTAGATAAAAACGTATTGTAAAACAAGTTATGATTTTTATTCCATTGGTGGCGCTAGTTACCGCCCTTACGCCTTAAGTGATTTCCTAATAAACTTAACTTCTATTAAGCAGACCACTTTCAGCTAGTTCCTGCGTAGGGCCTCGACGGGGTCACGACTTTGGTACTACGCAGGAACGAGGCCAACGTGGTCTGCTTAATAGAGGTTAATGAGAGACACACAGCACGCAGTTCAGTCTTATGGCTGCGCTAAACAAAAACCTCTGACAAAGCAGGTACAGGTTCTGCTCAGTCGCCTCAGGTCTATTTTTTTTTATGAAACAACGGCAGCTTTTTAATAACTTTGACACTACACAATCACTTGATTTGGTCTCAAATTAGGATCTGTGTTGTGACTACCAGGCAAAGTCATTACAAACGTGGAAATAATGAGGCCTTTTGTAAAAATATGGTACAGCGGTCTCCAGAGGGAATAGAACCCATGATCTCTGTTCTTGTCCGCATGCGTATCACTAGAGCAAAGAGGTGTCAACTAGGTTTTGGTTGCTTTAACTAGTCGACGAGTTATTTTACTATTCATAGACAAGAAGTTAATCGGGGCACCAAAATAGTGATTGGCATATTTTATTATAGAACCGTGACGTACTTTACGCGCGATATTATGCTTTTATAGTAAAAGTTAAAATACTTCACACACAATAATCCTCAATGTAGGAAAGCTAACAGACTATACCGTTATTACTATCAATTGTAACACATAAAAATTAATAGGTACTGAATTATATTCTCTCTTTTTATAAAACTAGCGTTGGTGGCGCTGACGTCGCGTATCTATCGAGCAGGGACTAGATTATGCAAATGCAAAAAAAAAAACGTGGCACAATGACCATTGGATGAACGTGGCGATTTAATTTAGTTGCTGCCTTAACTTCGATGTATGTGCGCGCACATCCATCGAACCTTCTAGGCGACAATAGTATGAAAAAACAAGCCACGTGACCACACCATGTATCTGTCATGGCACTATAATGCATCAATGCACAAACAGAATCAAGGCCCAGAACCCCGGTTCTAGTTCTACCACTAGTTCAACCGTCAAATGAAACGTCATCAACAAAGACTGTCGTCTTGACAGACAAACGGATGGCAAACGAAGTGATGCTAGGGCGCTTATATCCTAAAAAATAGAACTCCATTCTATTAAAAACTATTCTGGCTTGTAAACTAGTGCTAGATCAGAATTGAAGCTAGTTCTGTCTACACGAAGCCAAAAGTACTAGCTTGCTGGCTTACCGACATTAGCTTGCTCTCCTAGAAAAACGAGCCTCGTGTAACTCGGGCAATAAAGATTCCGTATTTTCTTTTGAGGTACGGTAACCTAACACACATACAGTGCAATATGGGCGACACTCACCGACTTGACAGTTGCCTTGATGAAGTCCTTCTTGTGTGCGAGGTCGAAGTCTGGATAATGCGAATACACCTGCTTGCACACGGTCTTCATGGTGATCTCCTCGAGATTGGCCCCCTCGAGGATCTGCTTCACGTACTTCTTGATCTCGTCGTCCTGCAGACGGAAACGGGGTGACGTCAAGGAAAAGCGAAATGAAAACCGCGGATTACTAGACATTTTTGTATAACAAATCGCCAGCCGTTGGTATTGCAAAATGTCACGTCATGAAAAAATATTTACGTTTTTACATCAAATTTATATGAAACTAGCTGACCCAGCGAACTTCGTACCGCCTGACAGTCGATTCTTTATTTTTTTATTTTTCCCTCCGTAAGAACCATCTTCGAACTTCAAGGAATATTCTAAAAAAAGATTTAGCGAAATCGGTTCAGCTGCTCTAGAGATTTGCGCTTACCAACACATTCAGCGATTCATTTTTATATTATAGATAATTAGAACGATAGCAAGACATCATAATCCTTACCGAATCAGGCTGATGTTACAATGTCTTACACTTTACAGATGTGTCGTCACTCACATTCAGAATCAAGTTTTCCTTCAATTTAGATGAAAAGACGAAATTATATTTTTTTGACATGACATTTTGCAAGATCAACGATGAAATAGAAAAATGAACTTGGTCTTAAGCCGCGTTTTCACGGTCTTAGTACGCTCGGACCGAGTGCGCCATCCGAGTAAACTAATGCTTCTGATTGGACGGATTTCGTGACAACACCAAAATAGCCAATCAGAAGCATTAGTTTACTCGGATGGCGCACTCGGACCGTGAAAACCTGGCTTTATTTATAAAAAGTCGATTCCACTACTGCGCAGTTAAAGCAGGTTTGGAACAGGAAATCCTCTCAGAAGCCGGCGTCAACTCGGTCTTAAGAGTATTTCAGTGCAATCGACTTTTATAGGGCCGTGTTTATTGGTCTTCACAAGAGGCTTCTTAACACGCATTACGATTTTTTACAGCGCGATTTCTACCGAAAAAATCTGGAAATATGGAAAATGTATAAAAGTACATTAACTTGCGAAAGAAAAAAAATTGCACGAAAATAATTCCCCCACCAAATTAGTACGCCATTTATAATACGTCAGAAAAAAAATCGTGGTGATATCATTCGCAATGCTTGCACAATTATAACATATAGTACAGTACTACTACATTTATACGTTACACCATTCATTCGGTTCTAGTCAGCGGTAGGATGCGCTATTCTGCGCCCTCGGATAATGCCGAGGCTACTTATTAAAATGGTAAGCGTCTAAAACTCTAATTTCTACACTAGTTTAATTCAATACACGCTTCAAACTGTAAGAAACGAAACAAGAATATTAAACTATAATAAATGTTCTTTCTTCTGACGTATGTAGTAGTAAAAAAATGTTAATAATAATATGGTTTATAGCAATCCGAAAATTATGTTAAAAGTATTATAACGCATTAGCCCCGGTTGACTTTAATACACTATAACATTACATTTTAAGATTTGTCTATTCTAACCAGCCCACCACTGACAGTCTTTTTGTCGGTTTTATTGAATACACAATATTAACACATAGTAACGAAAACTAATATTAAACAGGCAAAGCCACATCAACACATGCATATCTTCTGGACTCTAGGCTGTGAGGAGCCTAATTATGCGCACCACATCCTGAGCGATTCCAATTTGATAGACGCTTGGAATCGTTCTTAGGGGCAGGGGTGACTTCTCAGCAAAAATATACTGGCTGTTAAGCTGTTGTCTGTATTGGTAGTGAGTGAACATCAACTGCATAGCACACAATTATACACTTACTGACATAGCACCTACACACATCATAGAAACCATGAAAGTATGGCAAAGCAACGGAATTGCAAAAAAACTCATAGTAAAAAGTAACGCGAAGTACCCACATAATAAACTCTTATGTTCAATATGTTGCAGGTATGGATTATTTACAGGCAACCCCACCATAGTACAATGAACAAGTCTGTCTCGCAGGGTCTAGAATCGCATAAACACGCAGATACCTCTATAGACACAAAGAGCTGAGAACTTCTTCGACGTTTGAGAAATCGTAAAGTCAACCACTTTATCTCGCGTTGTAGGTAATTCGTTGCTGCTGTCTAAAGTAGATCCCTGTAGACACAGGCAGTCGCGAGCCGAACGCTCGCGGTATCTTGTGATACCGCGCGCGTTCGGCCCGAAACTGCCTTCGAAGAATCCTCTCTTGAGCGCGTTCTTGTGGCGTTTCCACGCTGCAATTTCTTCCGATTTTCTTCGGTTACCGCTAGACAATGTTATGAAGCATGTGAAGACACATCTGTAGATATAGACAGTCGCGAGCCGAACGCTCGCGGTATCATGTGATACCGCGCGCGTTCGGCCCGAAACTGCCTTTGAAGAATCCCCTGTTGAGTTTCCTTATGGCGTTTCCACGTTGCAGTTTCTTCAGTTTTTTTCGGATTACCGCTAGAAAATGTTATAGAATAGAGGGCATGAAGTCACACTTCCTGTAGATACATACAATCGCTATCTTTGACTAATACTGCGTTAAGCGTGTTTTTATGGCGTTTCCACGTTGCACGTTTCTACTGTTTTCATCGTGTTACCGCTAATGAATGTAAGATAGAATGTTAAGACACATTTGTGTAGATACAGATTATCGCGAGCCGAATCGCGCATGACATAAAGGACATGAAGACACATCACCTTGACTTAGACAGTCGCGAGCCGAACGCTCGCGGTATCTTGTGATACCGCGCGCGTTCGGCCCGAAACTGCCTTTGAAGAATCCTCTGTTGAGTGTGTTCT
This sequence comes from Yponomeuta sedellus, assembly GCA_934045075.1. Lineage (NCBI taxonomy): Eukaryota > Metazoa > Arthropoda > Insecta > Lepidoptera > Yponomeutidae > Yponomeuta > Yponomeuta sedellus. Next base: position 8,741,216 of record OW203744.1, on the reverse strand, counting down.
AACAATAAGTGTTTCTTCCGTTTTCGTTGTTTTATCTTGACCCCAGAAGACACGGAAGCCGCGAGCCGAACGCTCGCGGTATCTTGTGATACCGCGCGCGTTCGGCCCGCAACTACCTTTGAAGAATCCTCTGGTGGGCGTGTTCCAACAGCAAGTGTTTCTTCCGTTTTCGTTGTTTTATCTTGACCCCAGAAGACACTGAAGCCGCGAGCCGAACTCTCGCGGTATCTTGTGATACCGCGCGCGTTTGGCCCGAAACTGCCTTAGAAGAATCCTCTGGTGAGCGTGTTCAGTGTTTCTTCTGTTTTCGTTGTTTTATATCGACCCCAGAAGACACAGAAAGCCGCGAGCGGTATCCTGTGATACCGCGCGCGTTCGGCCCGAAACTGCCTTTGAAGAATCCTCTGGTGAGCGTGTTCCAACAGCCAGTGTTTCTTCCGTTTTCGTTGTTTTATCTCGACCCCAGAAGACACAGCAAGCCGCGAGCCCGAAACTGTCTTTGACGAATCCTTTGTTGAGTGTGTTCTAACAGCAAGTATTTCTTCCGTTTTCGTTGTGTCAACTCGACCCCAGAAGACACAGACAGTCGCGAGCCAAACGCTCGCGGTATCATGTGATACCGCGCGCGTTCGGCCCGAAACTGCCTTTGAAGAATCCTCCGTTGAGTTTCCTTATGGCGTTTCCACGTTGCAGTTTCTTCAGTTTTTTTCGGATTACGGTTATAGAATAGAGGACATGAAGACACATTTCCTGTAGATACAGACAATCGCTATCTTTGACTAATACTGCGTTAAGCGTGTTTTTATGGCGTTTCCCCGTTGCACGTTTCTTCTGTTTGTTTTCATCGTGTTACCGCTAATGAATGTAAGATAGGATGTTAAGACATATTTTGTGTAGATACAGATAGTCGCGAGCCGAATCGCGCATGACATAAAGGACATGAAGACACATCACCGTGACTTTGACAGCCGCGAGCCGAACGCTCGCGGTATCCTGTGATACCGGGCGTTCGGCCCGAAACTGCCTTTGAAGAATCCTCTGTTGAGTGTGTTCTAACAATAAGTGTTTCTTCCGTTTTCGTTGTTTTATCTTGACCCCAGAAGACACAGAAGCCGCGAGCGCTCGCGGTATCTTGTGATACCGCGCGCGTTCGGCCCGCAACTGCCTTTGAAGAATCCTCTGGTGAGCGTGTTCCAACAGCAAGTGTTTCTTCCGTTTTCGTTGTTTTATCTTGACCCCAGAAACACAGAAGCCGCGAGCCGAACGCTCGCGGTATCTTGTGATACCGCGCGCGTTCGGCCCGAAACTGCCTTAGAAGAATCCTCTGGTGAGCGTGTTCAGGGTTTCTTCTGTTTTCGTTGTTTTATATCGATCCCAGAAGACACAGAAAGCCGCGAGCGGTATCCTGTGATACCGCGCGCGTTCGGCCCGAAACTGCCTTTGAAGAATCCTCTGGTGAGCGTGTTCCAACAGCCAGTGTTTCTTCCGTTTTCGTTGTTTTATCTCGACCCCAGAAGACACAGCAAGCCGCGAGCCGAACGCTCGCGGTATCATGTGATACCGCGCGCGTTCGGCCCGAAACTGTCTTTGACGAATCCTTTGTTGAGTGTGTTCTAACAGCAAGTATTTCTTCCGTTTTCGTTGTGTCAACTCGACCCCAGAAGACACAGACAGTCGCGAGCCAAACGCCCGCGGTATCATGTGATACCGCGCGCGTTCGGCCCGAAACTGCCTTTGAAGAATCCTCTGGTAAGCGTGTTCAGTGTTTCTTCCGTTTTCGTTGTTTTATCTTGACCCCAGAAGACACAGAAAGCCGCGAGCCGAACGCTCGCGGTATCTTGTGATACCGCGCGCGTTCGGCCCGAAACTATCTTTGACGAATTTTCTGGTGAGTGTGTTCTTACGGCGCTTACACGTTACAAAGAGTTTCTTCTGTTTTCTTCATGTTACCCGCTAGATTTTACAATAGATGCTTACACAATAAAGAAGTGCAAAAATTTCACGTAAAGATAAAGACACAGAAATATTTAATAACTTACTTGATATTTTTTTCTATTTTTGACATTGAGTCAGTCACTACTCGCCATGATTAAGCTATTTGAATAAGATGAAAACTGGTCGTGCTCTGCCTACAAAAAATCAAGTGAGTGATTCTGGAGTAAGTAATAATGTAATGACTAACCATAATACAACTTAGAACAAGGTTGTACGGTCACACCGTGCATAACGTTTTGTTTATGCGGCATTTTATTCGTTTTCATTAATAAGTTTTCCACGTTCTGTCAAAAGAATAAAGTCACGTATTTCATTTTACTTACTAACTACTGAACTTTACTCAAAAATATTTATTACTGGCTGACCCAGCAAACTTCGTACCGCCTAACAGTCAATTCTTTAATATTTTTTATTTCTCCCTCCGTAAGAACCATCCTCGTACTTCAAGGAATAACCTAAAAAAATAATTAGCGAAATCATTCAGCGATACATTTTTATATTATAAGATAGATAAGTGTATGGAAAACTGCCGTCGACTAAGCACTGGAGTATACAAAGGTTATGATATTATTCCGTTGTATGGGAGTTATTACTATTATGAATGTGCGAAGCGAGACAGCTTGCTAGATGTAAAACAAGGACACTGTTAAATAGGGAAAATCAAAAGTGACTCACAGTGGGAGGGCGCTTGGTCTTCTTATTGACGGGCCCGTCGGACTCATCCCCGCTCTCCTCTTCCTCCTCCTCGCTTCCTCCCTCCTCCTCCCCGCTCTCCCCGGACTCCTCATCAGAGGAGGCTTTCTTGCCGCCTTTTTTGGCGGCCGGCTTGGCGGCCTTTGCCGGTGCTGCCTTCTTCTTGGCTGTGCGAATTTAACAAGAATAGGGTTTAATTTGGCCTACCACTAATAGCCTAAATAAAAACAAAAACTATAATAGGAAATAAAAACCAAATTAAAAACCAAGCAGGCGCGACCCAAATTTAAAATAACCAGGTACCTAGGTTGGTCCCTACCTGCCTGTCGGCTCAGTGGTTAATGCTCAGCAGTCGGATTGTTAGATACTGTTTCAGTTTATTTATTGTACTGTCTTTTTATAAAAAAATAACAAATGTTATAAAACAACGTTCACGTAGGACTCACCTGGCGGCGTGGGTGGTTTCCGTTTGACGGGCGTCGCTTTGGCTGCCTTTGCCGGGGGACCCTTACGGCCCTTCGGCGCCGGCGCCGCCGCCGCCTTTCCGCGCTTCGACTTTGGCTCCTAAACGAACAGGCATAAGGTTCACGATGATATTATTTTCTAAGTTATGTACATTTATGAAATTATAGGAGCAATGCCATGAAGGAAAACATCGGTAGGAAACCTGAGTAGACTATTTTAGTCAGCGTTTTTGGGAGTATTTGAAAGCTGTTGAGCGACGGGGGAGTGAGACCGCGGTTTTATGGCTCGTCGGTAAAGCTCGCCGGTGTGTCATTGCAAAACCGTGGTGTTAAATACCGCCGAGCCTGGCTCGCTGCTCGTCGTCATGCTATATTTTTTACTCGGCTCGCTAGTCGATCAGCGCCAACGAGCCGCGAGCCAAATTCGTCGGTATTTAAAACCGCGGTCTTACTCGCCCGTCGATCACCCATAAGGAATTGTGGAGACTTACGCTGACGTCAGACTCCTCCCCTTCGCTGGCGGACTCGTTCTCGTTTTCGCTCCCGCTCTCCGATTTTTCGCTCTCCTCGTCGCTTACGGAGCGACCGCGCTTGCCGCGGCCCCGCTTCGGCGGCGCCTGCGCAACAAATTACAGCGTTATAAATTTAAATACATGAGATAGAAAAAAAGATGGAATTTTCTTCGTAATTGCTCTTTTTCCCGAAAAATCGCAAGCAGATGTTTGATGTGGCAAGCTGAAGACAGGGCGCTGTGGCGCTCATTAGGGCAGAGTTATGTCCAGCAGTGGACAAGTATAGCCTGACGACGACGACGACGCTTGGGTCATCTCTTGCGACAATGCTGTATATTTTGACCCAATATTCTGTTTGGCGAACTTAATAAGGTCCACCACGCGATGGGTGTCCAAAAATGTAAGGATACCCTTGCAACTGGTTAAAGGTCACGGTCAAAGGTCATTACCTACTATATGCCTAAATTTCGTTGCAGTAAAAGTCTCCCTATTTTTGAGATATCGACATATTTAAATTTTTCTCCATTAAAATTACCTTATTTGACCCGCCACTGTTCGGTAGACTCAATAAGAATCGCAAGCCCCCCTTCGCATATAGTCTGTTCGATAGACTAAATCTGTTCAGATATTGTATGGAATCAGGCGTTATTTTGCGGAAACCCATAATAGCATTAAAATGAGAAAACTACTTTGCTAAAGTCCGCCAAAAAAATGGCTGAAATTTATTGGCGAAATTTAGCAAAGTCGTCGTCGTCGTCAGGCTGTACTAGTCCACTGCTGGACATAGCCCTCCCCTAATGAGCGCCATAGCGCCCTGTCTTCAGCGTGCCGCATCCAGCATCTGCTTGCAGTTTTTCGCAGAACGTCATCCCACCTAGTCGGAGGGCGTCCTACACTACGTTTGCCGAGTCGCGGTGTCCACTCGAGAACACGTTTACTCCAACGGTTGTCGGCTCTTAGATATGGACAGCCCACTGCCACATCAGCTTGCTGATTCTCTGAGCAATGTCTATAACGTTGATTCTATGTCGGATGCATTCGTTACGAATCCTATCCTTCAGAGAAACTCCGAGCACAGCTCTCTTCATAGCTCGCTGAGCGAAGCAATTCTTCTCATTTTAATGTTAATCTGTTCAGTGACTTAATAAGAAGCACTTACCCCCTTGGCAGGCTTGCCCTTGCCCTTGCGCCCCCGCTTCCCCTTGGCGGGCGCGCCGGCCGAGCGGCGGCGGCCCGTGGACTTGCGCTTGCGGCCGCCGCCGCCGGCGCCCTCCCCCCCTTCGGGGTCGAAGTCAGAGTCCGCCTCCTCCTCAGAGCCGGACGGGTTGAACGAGCCCTGCGACAAAGGAGCGGGGCGTCACGGGGCGCCACCTCTTTCGGCGGCGACGTCCGTTGGCGTACGCGACGTGACTTTCGGATGGGTATTGTATTTGACTGCTCTTTGAACAGCTTAAATTTAAAATTGGAGCTTTACGGCGGAAGCACATTATTGCACGGTGTACATCAGGTGGCGACACGTCGCGTCGGTTCACGTTTTAATAATGTATTTCCGTCTTTAATAATGTGTTTCCGTCTTTATCACCTAAAATTTACTATATAGATAGATTTGTATAATAACCCAAAGGTACTAGGGATAAATGGATTTAAAATTTGAAATTAGCGAAGTAAATATACCTAGAATGGAGTGTCATGCAACTAGATCACAAAATCCAGTGTTATTACACAATAATACCTGAAGTTCTCACCAGCACTTAAGAATACATGAATCAAACAAGTTATACTGATATAACATTTGAGTTATTTGGTCAGAGAACGAAATGGATTTAAGGCACTGGCCTTACACGTGTTAAATGCGGAAGTAGTTAGTGAATTTTAAGTCGAAACATACTTAAAACGCACACTGAGAAGCTCTTCAGTAGCAAGTTTGAGTTTAAACTCTATTTAAGTTAACAATTAAAACAGAATCTAGATCTATAGTTATTGTTTCTACTGCGGCGCCCCAATGGGCATTGTCTTTAAAAAAAAGTGGTTTAGCTCGGTCTGAATATATATCAATGTCGGCAGCTTTTAAATTTAAAAGAGGGCCCAGTCTACGAAACCGAAAAAACGTAATTTGACGCTCACTTCCATGTCATCGAAGCAAAGTTTCAAAAAATCTGTGCCAACATGTTGTTTTAAGTAAATTTTGTGTAATAAGACATGGATATCTAGTGATTTTTCTGTTTATCGCCCTCCGTAACGCCCAAGTACTCTAGTGAACATGTCCTTGAGTATTTGAACGAAGGTAATAAAGTTACAATTTAGTGCGTACCAAATCCCTTAACACGTGGAAACCAGGCTGAAAACGTGGCAGTACTCAAGTCCTTAAAGCTGCTGTTAAATATGGCATGCTGTTTTCACTCGCACATACTAAAATTTTTACCGATTGTAATTGTTATACTTTTGATAAATGTCGTCTAAGGGTTTGATGCATAGTTAAATTATGTACAGACATTTTAAATACATTTTTGTTTCCCTGTACCTGCTTTTTAATAAAGAAAAGTTGTTCCCAAGATTTATATTTTGGAATCATATTTTTGCAACCTAAATCTTACTACAGAATACGAAACGTATGCCTCGAATGTTCGCAATTTCATTGTCTATGAAACCTTTAGACCACATTTATCCTAAGTAGACAAATTTTGTTGTGATCACTAAAATGATTTAAATGCGCGAGCGAGACAGCATGCTTCACGTTAGGACACCCTTAAGTAAAACTAAACATTTAAATAATCATTCCTGCCACGCTTAGCATTAAAAATACAGGATGGAAATTTGATATCCAACGGGGCAACGTGGGGAACCACCTGAACCATTGTGGCTAGTGGAAAATATTCTTATTCTTACTTATATCACTTTCGAGCAAATACAAACTGCAAGTTTCGAGGCAACATAAAAGCGTGTAAAACATGCAATGAACATGCAATCGAACCAAATTAACTCGACAAGTATCAATAGACGCGGTGGTGACGCAGCGTTAGAACGCAGGCCCCGCATTTGGGAGGTCATGGGTTAGAATCGCGGCATGTCTTTGTTTTCTAGGTTGTGAACGTTTGTCAAGTTCATAGTAACAACACCACTCGTTTACAGCCAAGGAAAACATCATACGGAAACCTAACATAACATTACATTTACATACTGGCACAGACATGTGTCGGTGGTTTTCAAGTCCCTCAGCATTTGAAATTGCCACTGCGCGGGGCGCACGCGTCCCACGCTCTCTCTGAGAGAACGCCCGTGCCCTGCAGTGGGACGTTTTTAGTCTATATAAAAAGTTCAATTGACGCATCCTGTTTACTTTAGATTAGACGTGCGCGCCGGTCGAAAAAAATCGGGCGGCGGCGCGCCGCGAAAAAATCCACGGCGGCGGCGTAACGCCGGCGGCGTGGGATTTTTCGACTTTGCAATAAACGTAAACGTATAATGAAAAACCACGCTTAAACAAAAGAACTTTATTAAAAAGATGATAGTCACTTTTCTTGACAGAAATTGCTTGACAGAAATTGTTTGCAACTTTTATAGTTGTCGTGCACAAAAATGATTTTGTTTACCCTAAATGGACTCAGCCGGGACCTTTTGGCTGTTAAAACCAATCCAGCAACCGAAAACACTCTTTCGCTAGGAGTGCTGGTTGCTGGAATGCATAACAGAGCCTGTGCTAACGATGATAAACGCTCTTGCGGGTTTTGTCCGGCGCGAATTTTAAACTACCGGCGGCGGCGGCGGCGCGCTGCCTCGTTATGGCGGCGGCGCGCCGCGGCGGCGCGCACGTCTACTTTAGATGTCTGCTCTATGCAAAGCTCCAATTCTTACCTTGAGAAATTATCTAAGTGGTGTTTATTGTACACCAAAAAATATCTATGAAAAATCTAAAAAAGGAGGGAGGAGTCCTGAGGAGACTCAGAAGTTGCTCAGATAAAATTATTTAAGCAATGTTGGTTGATGTTATCTTATTTTTTTACTCCATGGCGAAATTAGCCCTTACCTTATTTATATATTATTTTGTAATACTCAAAATTATATGTAATATGACGTTGTGTGTGCAATTGTGCATGCTTTAGACCATAATTTTGTTGTTATAGTATTACTCAGATTACCTCTAAAATGCGCAATTCCTGAAACACGTCAATTAGAATTTATCATTTACAACAACTTTTACAATACGTTTTTTTTCATATTTGTATATTATGTGACTTTACGGTTTTTCTGGTTTCCAGACTGTTTGATGGGTAATGTTAGAAACCATACTTGATAAATTGATAAACAGTACGGAAATTCTTCTATTTAGGACAATATTTCACGGATTTTTATTACAATTCGTAGAGCGCCTAAAACGCCAATAAACTCCAATATATAAAAAAAATAAACAAAAGTCGTCAAATAGAAGTTATCACACTAAAGTGCGATTTGTAAGTGCATATTATTAACTTCCAGCCACATTGACTTTGATAAGAGCGTTTCATGAATTGCAAATTTTAGAGTAATCCCTCTACGTTACATTCTAATTGTGATCTGTTCTGTACACCAAATAAATACAAAATAAAAGGTGCAGTTTAGCAAAAAGCCTCTCGCGCATCCCGCCAACGGACGTTCGCTGCTGAAGCGAAGCAAAATTCTCGGACGGGACAAAGAAGCTGCACTTACGTCGGACTCAGACTTTTCGGACAAAGCTGCAAAACTTACATCCGAATCCTCCGAGCCATCTTTGACTGGCTTCGGCCCTTTCACCTTGGTTTCGGGGTCAGACTCATATTCTTCGTCAGAGTAACCTGTGGACAAAACATTCCTTACATCTATAATATAAAAATTAATCGCTGAATGTGTTGGTAAGCGCAAATCTCGAGAGCAGCTGAACAGATTTGAACCGATTATTGTTTCAAGTACGAGGATGGTTCTAATGGAGGGAAAAATACAAAAAAATTAAGAATCGACTGTTAGGCGGTACGAATTTCGCTGGGTCAGTTCGTTATCAACCCTTGTATGTCCCCACTGCTGGGGCATGGGTCTCTTCCTGCATCGCAGGAAGGTTAGGCCATACTCCACCACGGGGGCCAAGTCCGGGTTGGTGGAGGATTGGGTTGGGTCAGTTAGTAGTCGAAAAAATAATATAGCTAGATGTACAAATATGTTGGCTACTATTTAGAAAAAATTTTTTTTTTAAATTATCATCACCATCAATCAGCCTACACTCCACTGCTAGACATAGGCCTCTCTCAAGGCGCGCCACTTTTTTCTGTCCCCGGCCATCCTCGTCCAGGCAAACTCGGTTGTGGACTTTTGCAGCGGCAGAGCGGCCAAGAAACTAGACACTGACACTGTCTCCCTTAGACACTTTATAAGACACAAAGTTATGCAGGAAAAACAATAAACGTAAAGTCATCAGTCTTATTTAACTGGCAGCTGCTTACAATTCAATGTATAATGATGTAGCATAGAAGTGACAAACTTGGTTGAAAACCTACACAGTGGCAGAGGGGCGCGGTAGACGTTGTAAGCCCTTGTTTGGTTGAGAAAGCAGCCTGAGCACTTACTGCACCCCGGCCGATTCGTTCAATGACCTTGACGGCGGCCGAGCGGCGCGGGCGGGCTAGCTAGCTAGCAGTACTCACCTCGGTTGTGGACCTTGACGGCGGCCGAGCGGCGCGGGCGGGCTAGCTAGCTAGCTGTTCTCACCTCGGTTGTGGACCTTGACGGCGGCCGAGCGGCGCGGGCGGGCTAGCTAGCTAGCTGTTCTCACCTCGGTTGTGGACCTTGACGGCGGCCGAGCGGCGCGGGCGGGCTAGCTAGCTAGCTGTTCTCACCTCGGTTGTGGACCTTGACGGCGGCCGAGCGGTGCGGGCGGGCTAGCTAGCTAGCAGTACTCACCTCGGTTGTGGACCTTGACGGCGGCCGAGCGGCGCGGGCGGGCTAGCTAGCTAGCTGTTCTCACCTCGGTTGTGGACCTTGACGGCGGCCGAGCGGCGCGGGCGGGCTAGCTAGCTAGCTGTTCTCACCTCGGTTGTGGACCTTGACGGCGGCCGAGCGGCGCGGGCGGGCTAGCTAGCTAGCTGTTCTCACCTCGGTTGTGGACCTTGACGGCGGCCGAGCGGTGCGGGCGGGCTAGCTAGCTAGCAGTACTCACCTCGGTTGTGGACCTTGACGGCGGCCGAGCGGCGCGGGCGGGCTAGCTAGCTAGCTGTTCTCACCTCGGTTGTGGACCTTGACGGCGGCCGAGCGGCGCGGGCGGGCTAGCTAGCTAGCTGTTCTCACCTCGGTTGTGGACCTTGACGGCGGCCGAGCGGCGCGGGCGGGCTAGCTAGCTAGCTGTTCTCACCTCGGTTGTGGACCTTGACGGCGGCCGAGCGGCGCGGGCGGGCTAGCTAGCTAGCTGTTCTCACCTCGGTTGTGGACCTTGACGGCGGCCGAGCGGCGCGGGCGGGCTAGCTAGCTAGCTGTTCTCACCTCGGTTGTGGACCTTGACGGCGGCCGAGCGGCGCGGGCGGGCTAGCTAGCTAGCTGTTCTCACCTCGGTTGTGGACCTTGACGGCGGCCGAGCGGCGCGGGCGGGCTAGCTAGCTAGCTGTTCTCACCTCGGTTGTGGACCTTGACGGCGGCCGAGCGGCGCGGGCGGGCTAGCTAGCTAGCTGTTCTCACCTCGGTTGTGGACCTTGACGGCGGCCGAGCGGCGCGGGCGGCCGCCGGGCGTGCTGGCGGGCGGCGCGGCGCGCGGCTTCACCGAGCCGCGGGCGAAGGGCGAGTTCGGCCCCGGCTGCTGCAGGTAGCCCACGATGCGCTGCGCCAGATCGGACGGCGAGCCTGCCGGAGGACAACAGAGGTTGGAGTAACGTTGATAGATAGATAAATAAATATAATAAATATATATAAATTCCTGGACATATTACACAGATCTCGTTAGCCCTATACTAAGTACAACTAAATGACTTGTGTTATAGGTGCTAACTCGACGGTAGATTTAATACAATAAATACAATGATAACATTCAAGACCCGAGACAAACTAGAAAAGTTCGTTTCCTAGTTTAGACCCGGCCGGGGATCGAACCCGAGACCTTCGATTTACAGTCAGCGTGCCAAACGGCTGCGCCACCGAGGCCGTCATTTATAATCATTTATTCACATAAGACACACACGTTGCTGATATTTCTGGCATTATTTTTGAGACGGTGGTCACGGGTGTTGTTACAAAACAATAAAGTCGACTGCTGTTTTAGGTATGTATCATTTATGTTACCCAGGGTGCACAAGGATTCTAAGGACACCACATTCTTTTAAATAGGTTAGTGTTTAGAAATTACGAAATAAAGTCACGTCCCACAGTCGTAAGGCCACGACAAAAGAAATGACACGACAAGAGAATGCTTCTTGCATTAAGCACGCCCTTGTACATCATGTAATTAGTGCAAAAAAGAATTAAAATAATAATAATATAAGAAAGAGAAAGCCCTAGATGAACCCTGAAATGATTACATACTTGTTTGCTAGAGCTTCCTTTAAAAGTCACCGAGCCGTAAGTACCTTTTTTGTCCAGGTCAAGCATCTCGGCCATGGTGCGAAGCTGCTTCGGCTCCATTTTGGTGGTCTCTTCGAGCTTAGCTTTGTAGTCGGAGGAGCCCACGGCCCACGGGTAGCCCTTGAACTTCTTTACATTCCGCTTAACATTGCGGTCCAAGCAGAGTTGCTGCAGACAAAGGGTTATGTAAGGTGGTGTTGGTTGATTGTGAAGTCATTGTCTAGTTGGACATGTAATTTGCGTCCGGCTCATGGAGGCTTTATGTCGAAATACCTCATTTTCCTAATATCTAAAAGTCAAAATGACTGAGTACCCAAAATGCCTGAAATTCGATTTGTCCACATCCAATAATAACTGATTTACAAAATGCCATTGAGGTTTGGTACAGTTAAAGGAAAAACTTTTTAAACAATTAGTTGATTAAGTACCCAATCAAATTTCGGGTCAATTCTTTCCTTGGGCGTCCGGCTCATGGAGGCTTTATGTCGAAATACCTTTGTAGGTACTCTTACTTCTTGGTTGTGGTATGAAAATCACTGGCCACTTGAAATTCAATATTATGAAGTATACTTGACATTGATTAGATATGTCAGTCCTGTAATTATTAGGTAATGGCAATAGATATGTTTATTTAAAATATTAACGAATAATAATGGAAAGGGCAAAAGAAATTATTTTTATCAATAATCAAAAAGGAAAACCGTGTCTGCTATACGAGGGTCATAAATATAATTTTCGACACCGTAACAAAAGTGGCAGCTCGATGTGGAGATGCGTAAATCGTGGTCAATGCAACGCGTCCGGCTCATGGAGGCTTTATGTCGAAATACCTCATTTTCCTAATATCTAAAAGTCAAAATGACTGAGTACCCAAAATGCCTGAAATTCAAAATCCCTTAATGAACTTACGCCATAAAAAGAAAATGACAATCGATGTACAGTTGCAAACAAAATTTTTTAGAAATTAAAAACTTAACTTTTGTAGCTTCTTAAAATAACACATAAGTTTTTAACTTTTTTTTCATACGATGGCATTTGGACGTCCCAGTCCGAGTCGTTGGTGGCGGCGGTGGCGGCATCGTGGTTGGTTTCTTTTCTGGCGTAAAAGTTCGAGACATGTTTTTCAAATGCCTTTTTGACAGGAGTCATTTTAGTACATACCTCCTTTTTGCAAGCATCGATAACAATATCTCTCTCATTTTGCGATTGGCTTTTTTTACACACATGCAAGCTGCTTGGTCGCAATATGAAGTCTTTTTCAGAGTGTAAATGAAAATGAGGTATTTCGACATAAAGCCTCCATGAGCCGGACGCTGTAATTTCCGATGTGATATTTGGAGCATAGCATGCTCTAAGGTATATGAACAACTCAATAGTTTAGAGTTTCTCACGATGTTTTCCTTTGAAGAAAAGTAGTTTATCTACAAATTCATAACTGTATGATGAATTTGTAGATTTGCCAGATCCAAACTCACAGTTCAAGCAATTTAGGTCGTGGATCTTGAAGTGGCGAAGGGAGATCTACATTACTGTTGTGTAAGATAGTGACAAAACACTCACCCCATACAAGTATTGGTGCAGCATCTTCTGATCGTGAGTCTTGAATCGAGACAATGATATCTCCACATTGCTTATGTGACCCAGAGGGATGCCCTTGCCGGCTGGCACTGGCACTGGTGGCTCCGAGGGCTGCGGGCAGAAGAATCATGTCACACACATTTCAAGTTACAAGTGCAGCGTGCAAAAAAAAAAGAATTGAAATCAAAATTTAAACTTCACAAATGGTTTTATTATTACGCAATGACCCAACTAAAAATGGTCAATTGATTGATACTGAAGAAACAGTTTTTCGGTACCATTCTTTGCGCTACACCTTGCGTTCAATCCATTCTTTATTGGTAGGTACAACCAATAAAGTATGACGTTTTCTTATGTTCATTTTGCTATAACAATACATGAAACTTCATGTATATAAAATTATAGAGGATATATTAGAATTACTTGGTGTATTTTAAATAGTTTTAGACGTCATTTTAAAGGTAATTTGAGCCTTGTAAAAGGATGGGTTCCAATTCCTTTTTTATTCATTCATTTTAAGTTGATAGTACTGTATTATTCCTAGATTTTTGTCCTCTTCAAGGAAAGTTGGTAAGGATCGTTGCGAAAAATTGGTAAAGAATCAGTCGGGAAATATTTAAAACTAAATATTCTTCTTCAGGCTATATGTTAGTCCATTGCTGGACATAGCCCTCTCCTAATGAGCGCCATAACGCCCTGTCTTCAGCCTGCCGCATCCAGCGTCTGCCGGCAGTTTTTCGCAGATCGTCATCCCACCTAGTCGGAGGGATGCAAAACTAAATATAAAATATATATTTTTTACATCATTGTCGTATGTCACCTTCATCGGGCGTCACTTTACAAAGCCGAGATCTGTATTTATTTTAGGAACGGTCAATATTTACACAAAGTTCTCCTACCTCCTTCTTGGGCTTTGGCTTGGGTGCCTCGGCTTCTTCTTCCTCCTCCTCCTCTTCTTCTTCGCCCTCCTCCTCCCCCTCCTCTTCTTCGCCCTCCTCATCCCCCTCCTCGTCTCCCTCCTTCGGCTTTTTGTCCTTTTTCGCCGGCTTCGTCTCCCTGAGGGGGTTAGGTTAGGTTTGTATGCTACGGCTAATTTAAGGAGTCCTATTTGCTTCTTTGTCATACAATATAGACGGCGATATTGGCAGAGCGAGAGGCAAATTGTTGTAGTCGCTTTGTCTAATTATACAGTGTAAGGCTGTTGGTGGTTGCTAGTGGTAGTAGCGCCGTTTGAGTCGCACATTAGCTCAGTTGGATAGCTACGGATAGCCAGAGGTCGCGGGTTCGAATCCGGGCATGGGTGGAATTTTTAGCCTCTAAATAGGTTTTTAAAATTATCCTTAGCACGGGTTAGTGCATTAAAAATAAAAACAGTATAATGCATATTTTTAACCGACTTCAGAAAAAGGTTATAAGTTAAACCATATTGGTTTAGTTTAGTTTGGGTATCATCACCAGCCCACATTGATGGAGCTGATGATGGGGGTATTGAAAGAGGGTACCTCAAGTAGTCTCTTATAAATCTAGTCAAAATCTATTGATGACAAAAATGAGCAATTAATCGAAATCTTCATTTGACTATATGGTGTTCTCTGGTTTTTTTTTTTGTTAAAAAAGTATTTATAACAACAGTTCCGTACTTTAACTTTCTTCAATGTCTGGCACAAAACAAGGATTCCTATTTTCTACTTTTTACGGCTTCACGAGCCAAACACTTCTTGTCCGATGAAGCTCCTAAACGCCTCAATTAAAAAAATAATGAAAGCTTTCTTATCAGAAACACGTGTGGGTACACGAACAAAACGCCTTCATTCGATGCAGCTACTAAACGCAACAATAAAAAAAAAGTACAAACTTGGCTTTGGTCTTCTTTCCAGGCTTCTCGTCTTCCTCGTCGCCCTCGTCCCCCTCCTCGTCTTCTTCCTCCTCCTCCTCCTCTTCTTCGTCTTCTTCCTCGTCTTCTGTGTCCTGTACAAAGTTGCGCGTTTATTGGTTGGGTTACAAGTTTTAAACAGTTTTAAAAAACTAGAACGGTAGTTTTGCGTAGCCGAGTCTTCCTACTTGTTAATTTGTGGGTTAATCGAGTTTAATAGGATTAAATGTTGGTCTATCGTGTACTTTATTCCGCATCAGTTCAAAATTTGTGCATGTTTTAAGAAAAGTCTGAGACCCTATGGGGAATTCCTGTAATGTATTCAATGTAAACAATCTGGTCCTAAAGTCTAATAATAACATCGTTGTTTAATATAATGATATTTGCTTGACAATGCCAGTTATTTGCTTTTATTTCGAAGTCTACTCAATGGCATTACGATATTGGCAATCGCGCGAGGCTCCGAGTTAAGTTGAACGGGTCATACCTTTGGTGAGCGATCGTTTAATGGACTATTGCCGAACTAAATAGACTATGATATCACTCTATTGAACAAATATAGATTTAAGAGACTCCTTCTCCAGTTCACGGAATAAACGTATTTATTTATAAGTACCTCTTTCTTAGCCTTTTTCTTGGGTGGCGCCTTTTTGGCGGCCTTGTTGTTCTCCTTCACATCTTCGTCATCATGGGTCTCCCCGTTTTCCTCCTGTTGGCAAATTCATAAAGATGATACAACTTCTCTGTAATATTGGGTATCCCAGTCTTCATGGGCTAAGCAGATAAATTAGAAGAACAAGGGAAACCCTTTTATTTATCGCCACATATTCAGATTGACGAGTCAGTCATGGGGTGACACTTCGACTTTGGGCGGTTTCAGAAATCCTGTTTGGGCGCTTTACAGTTTAATATTGTTAGAACAAATAAATGAAGCTGGTGTTTTGACAAAGGGGGTATCAACTTCTTTGAACATAAGGGGGCAGAAGATCATAAATAGAACAGGACAAATTTGGGCAGTTAAAGATAATATGATCCGGGGTACCATCATGAAGACCACACTCGCAGAGAGACCTGTCTCTGACATGAATTTTAGCTAGGAAAACCGGGGAGTAAATGTGATTGAGGCACAGGCGACAAACAGTTGAAGTGGTTAAAATATTTTGTTATATTGATACCTTTTTGGCGTCAGCTTTAGCGTCGTCCTTGGCAGCGTCGTCTTTGCTGTCACTCGGCGCGTCATCCTTGCCGTTGGCCGTTGTCTCCTTCACGTCACCTGTATCGGAGAGCAGATCATCAGAAAACTGTGAAGCTTACCGTAAAGTGACATCTTATCCCCGGTTTCTAGGACGCTAACAGTCTTGATTCCCGGTTCCCCATCTGTTATTGTAATATTGACAGCGTGGGTGGTAATGGTAACATGGCACGAGCCACACTTTTTGTGGAGCTAAAGTGACAGAATATGACAATTGATCTACTGGAAAATCGCGATTTTTGACATTTGAAACGCGCGACTAGCATCGTCGTACGCTAGCAGGTACCGGTTAAACAATTAAGTACGTACTTAGAACGTATTTAATTGTTTTTTTTTAATGTGTTTTATTTCAGTTTGTGTAGGTACTGTTACTTATTGTCATTTTTGGTTGTATACTGTTTCAGTGTTGCTGTAGTAGATAGAACATTAATTTCGTTCACACGAGAAGATTTCGTGGAAAGACGTGACTTTGGCAGAATTTGTCGAAATCGGCTGGTTGCCATTTCAACAAGAAATAGATAAGATGCATGTGCTGTCAACAGTAGATTAACAGGATGTTAGTGTACGAGAAACCGAAGGCAAATGTACTTGTAACAGCTATCAGTTTTTTTATTTTTATACTTTTTTTATGTATACCAATTTACAGTTCTTAAAAGAAGATAATATACTCGTATGTATACGAGAAATGAGAGTTAGACATAACCGTCTTATTTCGGTATCGCGCCCTTCGCCGCCACCTCACACATTCTAACATCAGATACAGATTTTTATTCTTAATTTACATTACACGTCAAAATCTCGTAAAGTGTAGAGATATTAAGAATATTGTTGTAGAACTGAATACAAATATTGTTAATAAACGCATCCTATAAAACTTCCAATTCCTATTACATTCATATACAAAATACATATAAAGTCGATACATTAAATAATGTATCGACTATACTATGTATCGTACCGACTTAGGATCTCATTACACGAACAAAAAACATTGTTTTACATATTTATACACGATAAATTTACTAGTGTTTCTTCAGATTCTTCCTAATAATCAGAATAATAATAAATAATAATAATAATAAAAGTTTGAAAACAGAGCTTTTTAGGGTTTTAGAATATTGAAGTTAAGACGATACAACGTACTCTTGACTTGTATTCTCTTTGGGCCCGGAAGTAAAAGCAGCCTTAAAGATATTATTATTTATCTGTTTGTTTCTCGGTCTTATATTGAAGTCCTTGTATGAACCTTGTTTACTACAACGGTTGTTGGCTCTTCGCGAGATATGGCCAGCCCACTTCCACTTCAGCTTGCTGATTCTCTGAGCTATGTCTTGGGTTCTCTTTCGGATGCAATCGTTACGAATCCTATCCTTCAGAGAAACTACGATCATAGCTCTCTCCATGGCTCGTTGAGCGACTTTGAACTGGTGGACCAACCCTTTCGTGAGTGACGACATAGACATCATTTATTGGTAATATTCATTACAAATCAAGACTCCGTACATAATAACAATCCAATGTAGAAATAACAATCAAATTTACAAATGTCAAAAAGAAAATATTACATGTCAATATCATAATAATTATGCAATTATTATGATATTGACATGTAATATTTTCTTTTTGACATTCTTCAAAAAGAAAATATTACATGATGAAAATATTTCTTTCTGTCAATCAATTATAGACAAAATAATAATAATACGTATGTTGAGTAATTTACCTAATTATTGTGCTAAATTCTGCTAAATAAGTGTTAAAAAGCTACAATATTACGATACAATACGCTAAATCTTATAAACTTCTCTGCTTAGTCACTTTTACAGACTAGGAATTCGTCATACGAATAAAAACACCGCTCGATAAGCCATTTTTTTAGTGTCCATGTCTCGGCTCCGTAGGTCATGCATGACAGGTAGGGCACACTGATTGAAAACTTTCGTTTTCAAGCATTGCGGTATGGATAACGAGAATACTGGGCTAGTTTCCGAAACGCTGCCCAACCCAGCCGGATCAGAGTTTTGGAATATCGCCAAGCAATAATGGACATAGCGGTTTAGGATGTGAAGCTGGCCACATTGTTTCGTTCATATACCATCAGCTATTTGGTGCTTTAACGGTACCAACGGTGCGTTAACGGCAACACGTATTTATTACGGTAACGTAACAAATATATGTTGCCGCGATATTTCTGAGGTTTGGTGAAAATCAAGTGGATACGTATACTCGTATCTCTTAAAGGACTTCAATGTCGCAATTTCTTGTTCTTTGCAA
Organism: Yponomeuta sedellus; assembly: GCA_934045075.1. Taxonomy (NCBI): domain Eukaryota; kingdom Metazoa; phylum Arthropoda; class Insecta; order Lepidoptera; family Yponomeutidae; genus Yponomeuta; species Yponomeuta sedellus. The sequence goes on along the minus strand of OW203744.1, from coordinate 8,723,027 downwards.
ATAACCGGTCGATATTGCAACAAAGAATTTTGTGTCTGGTGCGTACAATAAAGATTATAGTTATCTTATAATAAACTACGTGGAGACTTAAGAGAACTTGACATCAACTTGCGTTTAAATATAAATTGAATAACATGTTGTTGAACAAAAGATATTACAATGTAACGGATTCTTGACCGAAAGATAATGTCTTAGATATACTTCTGACATAATTACCGACTTTTGTTTATTTTCTTTTTGTTTTTTTTAATTTTCTGTGACAGTTAAATATTTTCTTGAATTATTTTGAAATATAAATTTATTTTCGTAAATATAGACAACTTTTCTGTCGACACATTCGTATGTCTGCAATGGTAAAGCTTGCAGGACAAATATTCTGCACTATAACATCTCTCAAAACTCATGTTTATCAAATAAATATCTTTTATCTTATCTTGAAGGCTGTAAAGACACTTCATGACCTGTCGACCCCAGATACTGACAGCCGGGAGCTGAATGATCGTGGCGAGCGGTGAGGGACACTACACATGCATCCATGCCCGCTCGCTTGCCTAAACTGTGTTTGACGAATCCTAGGCTCCATGTATTATATTATATAATAATAATAATAAAAGCCTTTATTTGCATGCGAATAAACAGCATAAATTAACATAGTTTACATTAAAATAACATTTTTTTATTTATACTTAGTAAAAATTATAATTATTGACAAATTACATGCAATCAAAATTATCATTCACTCTACAACACTGAAATATTTTTAGTGTCCTATAGCATGCTAGGTCCATTTGAGGACATGATAGGCCTCTCGCTAGGGCCAGCGAGGTTTGGTCTAATTCACCCTAGCTGACCGGACTTGTCATTTGGTCTTCATTTCGACCAGCAATGAATTTCTTTGACATTTTGTTCCACATTGCTCTGTTTGTAGCGTATCTCCACCATAATTTGTTCATATTTTTAAGTTCGTCAGTCCATCTCATAAGTGGTCTTTCTCTCATCTCATTATATTATATAGTAGAGCATAATCTTCGTTAAACTTATTAATTTGATTATGTACCTACTGTGTAATCTTTTGTAATGTCAAATTATGTTTATTCTTATTACCAGTGTCGTCACATTTTTTTGTTTGCTGCATTAGCTATTATTACGTCCGTTGTGATCCCACGTGTAGATAGATAGATAAGACCGCAAACTTCCCTAGTTCTCGAAAATTCACATCCGAAACTGGCTTATGGCAGTTTACGACCAAACGATTACACATAAACAAAGGAAAATAATATTGATGTAAATGTCACAGTCAACGGTCAAAACTAGTTTTAACTGCTAAAATCAGTCAAAAGTACTTTTGTCCAAAGCTTACATTTGAAATCCCAAATGTTAAAACACCTAAAATGATGCATCATTAAATCTGCGACAGCAAACATGTAGATGCGACAGGGTGCGAGCGTGTTAGGTTGAACATGTAAGACCGAAAACCAACTCGACATTGTTGGATAGATATTAGAATTTTATTAATGTTTCTGCAGTCAAAACTGTTCTGTTCTTGTAGTGTTTTTACGTTGCAGTTTCTTCAGTTTTCTTCGAGATACAGCTAGAGAATGTTATGAAGCATGTGAAGACACATCTGTAAATATAGACAGTCGCGAGCCGAACGCTCGCGGTATCATGTGATACCGCGCGCGTTCGGCCCGAAACTGCCTTTGAAGAATCCTCTGTTGAGCGTGTTCTTATGGCGTTTCCACGTTGCAGTTTCTTCCGTTTTCTTCGAGTTACCTCTAGACAATGTTATGAAGCACGTGAAGACACATCTGTAGATATAGTCAGTCGCGAGCCGAACGCTCGCGGTATCATGTGATACCGCGCGCGTTCGGCCCGAAACTGCCTTTGAAGAATCCTCTGTTGAGCGTGTTCTTATGGCGTTTCCACGTTGCAGTTTCTTCCGTTTTCTTCGAGTTACCTCTAGACAATGTTATGAAGCATGTGAAGACACATCTGTAGATATAGACAGTCGCGAGCCGAACGCTCGCGGTATCATGTGATACCGCGCGCGTTCGGCCCGAAACTGCCTTTGAAGACTCCTCTGTTGAGCGTGTTCTTATGGCGTTTCCACGTTGCAATTTCTTCCGTTTTCTTCGGTTACCGCTAGAAAATGTTATGATGAAGCATGTGAAGACACATCTGTAGATATACAGTCGCGAGCCGAACGCTCGCGGTATCATGTGATACCGCGCGCGTTCGGCCCGAAACTGCCTTTGAAGAATCCTCTGTTGAGCGTTTTCTTATGGCGTTTCCACTTTGCAGTTTCTTCCGTTTTCTTCGAGTTAACGCTAGACAATGTTATGAAGCATGTGAAGACACATCTGTAGATATAGACAGTCGCGAGCCGAACGCTCGCGGTATCATGTGATACCGCGCGCGTTCGGCCCGAAACTGCCTTTGAAGAATCCTCTGTTGAGCGTGTTCTTATGGCGTTTCCACGTTGCAGTTTCTTCCGTTTTCTTCGAGTTACCGCTAGACAATGTTACGAAGTATGTGAAAACTAGTTTTGACCGTTTAAGAGTTTTGAATGTATTACAAACAATCTAAGCTCTATTCTTACATGTGTAAGTGTTCTTAAGGTCTGTGGACCCCCGGGGGTACGCGAGCATATTATGGGGGTCCGCAGTCTTATCTATGGACAATTTAAAAATTAGAAATAAATGAACAATTACTGCTTATCTCATTCACATACCACTATGAAAAGGCATTCTATGCTCTTGTGTATACTAAAAACAGAAACAGATTAAAAGTGGAATCCGATCCGATTTGAGAGTACATCTCAGTAGTAATATCAGCCCAAATATAATGTAATTGCTAAAAAGCAGCACCAACCTTCACATTAACCCATATTAATTGAAAAAGTATATATTTTTGTAATTTGTAATACTAAAATAAATGGTTCGAAAGTTATTGTTTTTTATTTAGATTGTGCTTAAAATTGTGCTTGATTTCCCGTGTCCGTGGACAAAAAAATGGTAAGAAACGCTGTCCTATACAGCATATAATATAGCATTAAACATACATGGCATAAGTATTGCTCGCTAAATCTAAAGCCTCACTTTCCTTAGTTTCTTGCGTTTCACGTGCTATTATCTCATGACGTGTAGATACCCGTAGACATAGACAGCCGCGAGCCGAACGCCCGCGGTATCGTGTGATACCGCGCGCGTTCGGCCCGAAACTGCATTTGAAGAATCCTCTGTTGAGCGTGTTCTTATTTCCACGTTGCAGTTTCTTCCGTTTTCTTCGAGTTACCGCTAGACAATGTTATGAAGCATGTGAAGACACATCTGTAGATATAGACAGTAGCGAGCCGAACGGTCGCGGTATCATGTGATACCGCGCGCGTTCGGCCCGAAACTGCCTTTGAAGACTCCTCTGTTGAGCGTGTTCTTATGGCGTTTCCACGTTGCAGTTTCTTCCGTTTTCTTCGAGTTACCGCTAGACAATGTTATGAAGCATGTGAAGATACATCTGTAGATATAGACAGTCGCGAGCCGAACGCTCGCGGTATCATGTGATACCGCGCACGTTCGGCCCGAAACTGCCATTGAAGAATCCTCTGTTGAGCGTGTTCTTGTGGTGTTCCCACGTTACTGTTTCTTCCGTTTTCTTCGAGTTACAGCTAGAGAATGTTATGAAGCATGTGAAGACACATATCTCCTGAAGATACAGCCAATCGCGAGCCGAACGCTCGCGGTATCGTGTGATACCGCGCGCGTTCGGCCCGAAACTGCCTTTTAAGAATCCTCTGTTGAGCTTGTTCTTGTGGCGTTTCCACGTTGCAGTTTCTTCCGTTTTCTTCGAGTTACCGCTAAACAATGTTACGAAGCATGTGAAAACTAGTTTTGACCGTTTAAGAGTTTTGAATGTATTACAAACAATCTAAGCTCTATTCTTACATGTGTGTAAGTGTTCTTAAGGTCTGTGGACCCCCGGGGGTACGCGAGCATATTATGGGGGTCCGCAGTCTTATCTATGGACAATTTAAAAATTAGAAATAAATGAACAATTACTGCTTATCTCATTCACATACCACTATGAAAAGGCATTCTATGCTCTTGTGTATACTAAAAACAGAAACAGATTAAAAGTGGAATCCGATCCGATTTGAGAGTACATCTCAGTAGTAATATCAGCCCAAATATAATGTAATTGCTAAAAAGCAGCACCAACCTTCACATTAACCCATATTAATTGAAAAAGTATATATTTTTGTAATTTGTAATACTAAAATAAATGGTTCGAAAGTTATTGTTTTTTATTTAGATTGTGCTTAAAATTGTGCTTGATTTCCCGTGTCCGTGGACAAAAAAATGGTAAGAAACGCTGTCCTATACAGCATATAATATAGCATTAAACATACATGGCATAAGTATTGCTCGCTAAATCTAAAGCCTCACTTTCCTTAGTTTCTTGCGTTTCACGTGCTATTATCTCATGACGTGTAGATACCCGTAGACATAGACAGCCGCGAGCCGAACGCCCGCGGTATCGTGTGATACCGCGCGCGTTCGGCCCGAAACTGCCTTTGAAGAATCCTCCGTCGAGCTTGTTCTTGTAGTGTTTCTACGTTGCAGTTTCTTCAGTTTTCTTTGAGTTACAGCTAGAGAATGTTATGAAGCATGTGAAGACTTATCTCCTGTAGATACAGGCAATCGCGAGCCGAACGCTCGCGGTATCTGTGATACCGCGCGCGTTCGGCCCGAAACTGTCTTTGAAGAATCCTCTGTTGAGCGTGTTCTTGTGGCGTTTCCACGCTGCAATTTCTTCCGTTTTCTTCGGTTACCGCTAGACAATGTTATGAAGCATGTGAAGACACATCTGTAGATATAGACAGTCGCGAGCCGAACGCTCGCGGTATCATGTGATACCGCGCGCGTTCGGCCCGAAACTGCCTTTGAAGACTCCTCTGTTGAGCGTGTTATTATGGCGTTTCCACGTTGCAGTTTCTTCAGTTTTCTTCGAGTTACCGCTAGACAATGTCATGAAGTATGTGATGACACATCTGTAGATATAGACAGTCGCGAGCCGAACGCTCGCGGTATCATGTGATACCGCGCGCGTTCGGCCCGAAACTGCCTTTGAAGATACTCTGTTGAGCGTGTTCTTATGGGGCGTGGGCGTTGCGTTCTTCTACGTTGCAAAAAGTTTCTTCATTTAACCGCTTGATAATGTTTTTGTTGTTTGTTTTTAAATAGTATAAACGATGTCAAGATACATTACGATGTGTCGATCTCTGTAGATATAGAAATTTTCACCGCGAGCCGAACGCCCGCGGTGAGCGGTGTGGGTCACCGTTCTGCGGTCGTGGCCTTTGGGTCTTCCACGTTGCAACAGTTTTCTCGTTTTTAAGTTTTAGTAAGCCAAAACGTATTCATTTACTGATAATGTTCTAGGAATATAATACACACTAGTTTTTACAGGGCAAAGAGGTTTAAGGTTAAGCAATTTGCCTAATAAATTCCAATCTGATCAGATATGTGTGAGGTTTTGGTTTCCAGCTTTTAGGTTCTCTTTAAGTTTGAACTTCACTTCCATTGCAGATTTTTGCTAAAGATTCGTCCAAAAACCCGGCAATGGATGTTTAATATTTGGCAAATACGGGTGACCAAGTGAAACGTCCCGGCTTAACAGAATATTATTTCAGGTTGGTTGTCGCAATTTAAATCTCGGCAATTAAATAAATTACCGGGATGCAGCCGGCCGCGTTTCATAAAACCACAATTCATATTTCATTGTGACGTTTGATGTACAATCCGTAGCCAAGTTTTCGTACTTGTTAATGTGTCTGTTAATTGACTTTCCTTTGCAAGCATAGTGCTATCGAATAGGGCCCAGGTGATTAAACATAATCCCATTCGAAGACATGTTTGTATATTGTAAAATATATTTTTAATCTAGCACTTTTAAACGGACTTTTTAAGCTTTAGTGTTCATTTCGTTGTTAGTGCCATGCCACCTAATAAATAAAATGAATTGCTTTAGTATAACATGACGTTATTGTATTTTTAGAAAAGCCATACGGTGATTGAAATATAGCCTGTAAATAAATAGTTAAATAATAATTATTATATTCAATTGTTAAAGCGAAAGATCTCCGATACGTCGAAAATGATAACTTACGTGATAAGGCTCAGAGGAGGAGTTAATATTATTATTTCATGTATTCTCAAAATGTATGGTGTGGAATAATAGTACATTATGGATTTATGATATACGAGCAAATGTGTTACAAATTCTCTTACTAAATAAATACTCTTTACAACACATCTTCTCAAAAAGGGTCTCTTATTTCACCAATTTCAATATCAGTGTCTCATTGCGTACTTGTGCGTTATTGTATGTATGAGTTATCTAGATGCTCCGTCTAAAACGAACGGTACTTTTTAAACTAGCAAGGAGTTTTTATGTCAGAGAAGTGGTCAACAGTTTCTGAATAAAAAAATAAGTTTTCGGGAGATAATAATCAATTTTACAAATTGTTAAAAAAAAATCTAACTGTGATTAAACATTTATTCGTTTAAGAAAGTCCGAGTTTTATTTATTTCCTCGTAAATATATTATAAAACGTCGTATGACATCAATATGACATACGCGCGCTTTGATAATTACAGCCTCTGCTTTCTTGTATCCCTCGCCTACGGTTCGGGCTAGCAATATCGCCTCGGTTGTAATTTTCAACTTACCGCACTTATATGATAATGTACTATAATCTCATCTAATCTAAAACCACAAATAAATTTATTTGTTGTTTACATACATTTATTAATAAATTTATTTGATACTTAGGGTGGAGTCCATGATAACTTGGTGAATTTCTGTGTAAAGGTGGCGGTTTGGGTCGCAACTAGAGACTGCGGCCGGTAGTTGTCGGTTAGGATTAGTAGGGACGCTAGGCCCTTGAGTCTAATTGTTACATAGTTTTTCAATAAAATGATATAAGCACGACAATGATTGTTATTTGCCTCAATTTCGTACCCTACAAAGTAATAGCAGTATGGCATTCCAGGGGTATAACCCGCGTAAATTAAATAGGCATCTCACGCGAAGAAGATCGAATCGCGCGAGCCGCCGAGTTAAGTAGCACGGGTTATACCATTGCAATGCGACAGTGTGAAACGACCATTACCGGACTAATATGACTCTATTAAACAACTAAGCATTTTAGAGACTCACCCCCCAGTTCGCTCGTGCGACCGAGACAGGTGACCGAATACAACAAACCTGTCCTGTGTTTACAAAAGTTTTCTATAAAAGCTCAGACCGTTTTATGATCAGACAGCACCATCCACTGTAAAATCTACAAAAAGACTCCTACAGAGACGAAAACATTAAGGAAAATAATTGTTTTTTTCTTCTCTTGGCTTTTTATTACAGTGTAAATTAATAACACAGTAAACTCAACTGTATCGATCAACAGACTGTACGAATACTAAATGCATACATAGCAGCTTTGGGTCTCGGTCACCACCGCCATACAGAACAGACCGAGACACATGTCGCGGTCTGCCGTCTCTTGTCGCGGTCTCCAGTCTCAGCGCCAACCGACACACCTTTAATGTGCGCTTTGTCGTACACATTGTGAATATGTGCGGAGTGCTTGTTATGGTAGTCATGGAATTAAATTGAGCTTTACCTGTATTAAAAAAAAAGTTCAAGGTTCGCGGATCGTCAGTGTAAAGTATGACATACTATACACCATCCAGTTTTACGGTCTTATAAAAACACAATGCCTTTAAGTTTTTAAGGTTTCATTGATACATTCAATAGCACATTTACATGTGTCTACTTTAATTTTTATGTAAACAACAAAAAAAATTACTGCAAACTTCACATGAAATGAGATGGTAATAATGAGACAAAACAACACAAAAATGTCACATAAAATGAAAATTTATTCCTGCTGTCCATTGCTGAACTCAAATTTTAAGGTAAGCGATTAGTTTATTACGATCAAGTAGGTAGTAAAACCCCCTAGATAGATACATTTACCACTACTAAAAGATTTTTTACACTCGTCCACATTATTTATTACTGACTGGTGCCCGCAAATTTGTCTGCGCAGGATTAGTATTATGAGTAGCTTATATTAGCGTGGCGTAGAAAAGAACTAACATATGACATAAATAATTATTGGGTCGTATTTGAAAAATATCACACATTATCTTTATAAATTGTAGCCTATGTGTTATTCTGATGTATAAGCTATATTATTGTAAAGTTGCATTAAAACCCATTGAGTAGTTTTTACGTGAAACAGTAAGAAGCATCCATCCATACTTACAAATTTTCGCGTTTACAATATTAGTAGGATTTATAATTTTTTGCTTTTTAGTCTCAAGCAACCTGTTCAGTAGTGGACAACAGGAATAAACTAAAACGCACACAAAACTCAACCCAGAGATTAGTTGCCATGTAGATGAACACACCATGAACGCAGACCCATAACATTACAAATAAGGTTCTGACCTTCATTTGCGGTCTTCAGTTGATCTACATCGGCGTTACCTGGGGTGTTGGGTTGGGCTTCGGAGGACTCAGGGGCAACCGACTCACCCTTGGAATCTTGCGAGGATTCATCCTCCGTTGTCTGACCGTCGCCTGCCCCAGACTTTTTGTCTTCATCCTGCGAGGAAAAGTTGTGTTGAGAGATTACCGCTTGTCTCTTTCTTAGTAGCCTTTGACAAATCAACCAACGACTGCCTGACTTTGTATAGCAAAATTGAGGTAAGTTTTTTCATCAAAAATTACCTAGGTATCTAGTGAAAACTAAAATATTTTCAAAGAATGTCCCACCATCTTGAATTAAAAGCGATATCCTCTTTTTAGATTGGATACAATCTTCAATAACAGGGATAACAAAAACATTTTCTTTATAAAATTAACAGAACACTTTTACATATAATATTTCAATAAATGGTTATGTTTTTGTTTTCACATTCATTTGCATTTATTTACAAAAGATAATGTAAAATTAAAAAACCAAAAAGTTCTTATAAATGCACTGTCATTTTTGTTAATTCAAGATTATTTTCCTTGTACACATGTACAAGGAAAATAAAAAAGATTAATATTAATAAATGAGTATGACCCCGTTTGTGCTTCACAGCAGTCACAGTCACTTCTATTTAGAGATGTTATGTTTTTATTAGTAATTTTTATTGTAATTTGTACAAAAATTTGTATTTTTTGATAAAGACAATTATTTTTGGAATTTTCTGAACTATAAACATAGCATTGGACACTAATGGACAAGTCTGGCCATAGTATATGTTGGGGAAGTCTCCTGAGGCTGGTTGTGGTAAAATAACAAAGGAATGATAAAAATCGTTGTGTGGAACTTATTACTACTACTAGATTATTTTCCCAAGTCCCTTCATTCAATTAATTATTGATTTATATCAAGTGATTTAAATCATATCATCCCTGGAACCAAGGTTGGAATTCTGTTGGGATATAAAAGATCTGATGATGGAATAATGCTGATTTTGTGTGAGCAAGATGCAAATAGTTTTTCAATTACTCTCTTTGAGTAATTGCGTTATAAAATTGTAGATAACTATTCAATCAATATTTGTAAAAATATATTTGAAATACCATGTGGTAAATAGTGAAATAAATTTATAGGAAGTTTCTTTTTCTTTTCCTATGTCCACAGCAGGGTACAGGCCTTCTCTCAGAGAGAGAGAGAGAGAGAGAGAGAGAGAGAGAGAGAGAGAGAGAGAGAGAGAATGGGCTTAACCATCATGCATGCCTACTGCAGACTGGCAATTTCAAGTGCTGAGGTATCTCAAGCCTAAGATCATATAAGGGTTCCTCACTAAGTTTTCCTTCACAAATTAAGGAAGCTTATTGTCATAAAAATATTAAAGTATACTTTACTAATAATCAGATTAGTACATACATACATCATTTATTCTTGTTCTTCAATTCTAAAATGCTTCACATGTGACAGTCTAACTTCAACTCTGTCACAAGTGATATAAGGTTGAAATTTGACCGGCAAAAGCATCCACCTGTATACATATAGCAACTCTACTGGTTGTTATAGGTAACATCTAGATAACCATTTTTAATTTAGAGGATTTAGAGATCGTCTAAGTCTGAGACAAATACACTTTAAAATTAAGATAAATTAGTTCGAACATTACAAGCAAATGCTCAAACTCAGTTTACGAAATATACTAAGGTGTAAGACAGGTCAGTAATAAAGGCCCCTATAGGGATACTTATGTTTATTTACATCGCCGCTTTAGCTCCGAGCGTAAATAATGGAGCGTGAGGCCGCGGTTCGGTGGAATGACATCTTTAAGCTATTCATAAATTAAATAATCGCAAGAAACCAAATACCAAGGTCATGCGGATTTTCTATCAATGTCATATACACATCGTGCACGCTAACAAAGGCCCTGCAACGAAATGCAAAGGGGCGGGGGTGGTCAAAATATGCGAAATATGGTAAACTAGCTCACTAGAATCAGTTTCGATAACTGATCGAGATGGCATTTACAGTTTTTATTGCGAAATAATCACTAATATCACATCCCTCCGTGGCGCAGTTCCCGCGTTTAGCGGGAAGCAAACGTTCTGTCAGCCATGTTGAGACGCAGGCAAACATTTGTGATATAACACAGAAATAACACCACCTCACTGCTCCAAATATTCCAAAAACACGCACATCAACACGAAGTAAAATATTGAAAATAAATATTTCACAACTATACCTGATTATCACTGATTTTCGCTTTATCGGTATCACCCGACATTTTTCCTACGGTACGAAGAAATTGAAAGCGATTTCAAAGCGTCTTCAAACACCGGACAACACACGACGGCTATAAAAAATATGCGTTTCGTTCTTCTTGCAAACGCGTTGTTGATCATCAATAATTAAGAAATTTAAAAGGGGGCTGATTCTTTACTAAATGCTGTAGTAATTATATTGAGTAAAAACGTGTTTCAGTAATTTTGTAGATGGTTTTGTGGTAAAATTACACAAATACAAATTAAAGCAACGGTGTGACTAGAGGAAAAATAAAACGCTACACTAAACCACCATAGACAACAAGAAGGAAAAAAAGTAATTTGGTACTTTTACGTGCTAATTTTGGTCCACTGCAACTTAGAACAGACAAAATATTAAAACTTCAACTGGAAAAAGTATTATAAGCTTTCGTGTAATTTTATTTCTTTACCAATCCATTTCAAGAATAATTTTTTTTACTATTGGTAAAAATAGCGGTCCGATCGCGACTACGAACTATACGCTCTAAAATACCACTCGTCTCTTTTCCCTTTCTTTTTGTCTATGGTCCGCGTCCGTCTTTTTTCGCAAGTTGCGGGACCGCAGCGAAATTTATTTTTTGGGTCTACTAAAGATCCTTTTTCATGGCTGCCTGCCGTATTGAACGATTGAATGTGTAGTTCAATCTAAACATGAGTGATTATTCTTCTATGGCTACGCTTCAAAACAATAGCCAAACGGCGGGATTGGCAGCAGCTATACAACGTGCTAGATTGGTGAGTGGACAGAGCTTGCAATCAAAGATCAACCTTCGCAATTAACCGTTTAATGTAACAGTAGCACATGCCTCGGCTAATATATTTACCTCCGGCTTATAAATAAGAACATTTATAATGACCGCGTCACTAAAATGGTGAGATTGCTAACCTACTTTGCAAAAAATATTTTCATTGTCTCATCCGCGTAGTGTATTGTTTCGCTATGTAGAAAGTGAATCATACTCATCACATTAGTCCGATTATCATTAGTGCCCGATTATATGTATGTTGTTCCACCTCTTCTATGATGGCGCCAATAACTACAGCTGCTTTATAACATTTTGAATGGTTCCAGGTGGCTGCTAAGATTGAAGGATCAGGAAGCAAGAGGCCTTTGGAAGACGGTTCAGAGCCAAGTGCAAAGAAATTGGCGTCAGTGGAGTCGAATTATCAACAGCAATCTCCAATGAGGTGAGTTTTTTCAAAAGAACACAGATCCACAAATCTGCTTGAAGTAGTACATAATATAATTTTGGGTAGGAAATCTTTTCGATTTTTCAATAGCATAATAATTTTGTTTTTGGTCTTTTCTTCATAGTAGGGGTTAAAGTATGAAATTGCCGTTTTATTGCAATAGGTTCTTTGAATTTTATTGACATATAATCTTCATGGTTTGAGGTTTTCGAATGAAACTTTTTTCAAATGGTTTCTATGATGTTCTTTTTTTAAAAAATGTGAAACATTTGAATATCGACTTTCAATTGTTTTTGTTATTCAATTTAGACAAGAAAGATGGATACGCGTTTCTTTCTGCAGATCAGTCAAATCATGAGGCACCCATTTTTCGTATTTTTTTATTTTATTGATTTGACGTAAGTGAGTCAATATTGTGGGTAAGGTAACGTTAAACCATTCCGCTAATTCCTGGGTAGTTTGACTAGGATCGGCTTCCACTATCTCTCTTAATTCATCGTTATTCACCTGTGTGGGCGGTCTTCCTCGTGGCTCGTTCTTTAAGTCGAAATTTCCATCACGAAAGCGTTTAAACCAAAATCGCACGGTGCGTTCATTAGTAGACCCCTCTCCAAACGCAGCATTGATATTGCGGGCTGTTTCTGCCGCGTTAGTTCCGCGTCGGAACTCGTATTCAAAAATCACTCGAATTTTCGCAGTATCCATCTTTCTTGTCTAAATTGAATAACAAAAACAATTGAAAGTCGATATTCAAATGTTTCACATTTTTTAAAAAAAGAACATCATAGAAACCATTTGAAAAAAGTTTCATTCGAAAACCTCAAACCATGAAGATTCTATGTCAATTCAAAGAACCTATTGCAATAAATCGGCAATTTCATACTTTAACCCCTAATTTTATGGTCCTGAAAAATTCCATTATGGTCCTGAAAAATTCCATGATCCTGCGTACATACATTTTATAATGAAATACTGTGAAACTAAAGGAAAAGCTTTTGTTCCCATAAAGTTTAGTCACCAAAAAGCTAGAGTTATAGAACCCATAGGCAGCACCGGAAGTATGAGTATGTGCGTTTTTATGGCAGAAACTCGAATTATCCACTATGTATTGCCATGTCAATTTAGTACCATAGAACCTCTGCTTGGTAGCCAAAGTAAAGCTAGACAGCGATTTATACCATTTTATTTGTGTTTGGGTCATTATAAGTTAAGAGGTTGTATGAAGTGACGGCATGTCATTTTTTTATATTTTGTACTTAAGTATACATCTCTTTTATGCAAACTGTTAAGTTGTAAACGTTTACAAAGTGGCCAGTCAATTTGTTGGTTTTATCTCGTTTTAAAAGTGACCAGGGTAAATACTCAGTACAGGGTAGAGACAACATGCACAGGGGAGGATACTTTATGGACAGGGAAGAGAGATAGACATATTAAAAACAGGGTTATTTTAAAGAATCAACTTCATTTATTTATTTATATTATGAATTATTTATAATCAGACTTGTGATTTCTTAGTAGTCTTTATTTATTAAATTCTTAAGCGCTTGGTACAAAACATAAAAAGGTTCTTACTTCTCCCTACCGTCAAAACAAAAATATCTATAACTTTAATGTCAATAGTCAATAATTAAACAAAACCTTCTCTAAGTAACAGCATAACATTTTTTTGTACTTAAACTCAAAAAACCTTAATTAAAAGGTACTAAAAAAAATATTTTTCTAAAGCCCGCGTTCAAAGACATCAATCGATACATTAAATGCATAAACAATACGCTACCCTCTCATTTTAAGTTAGGGGAGGGTAGTTTTTTTTTAAGGGCCAGGTGGTTAAGGAAATATCGTCATCATTAATTTTGAACGATTTTCCACTTTCATCACAGATTTTACAAAATATTACTTGAAGTACATCATCTTCTTTAACATCTTTGCACATTGCACTATAACGATATACGCTTTTTGTATTTTGAAGTTTAACCAGCACCAAGTCTCCTTCGCGGAATGTTTTCTTTCCAGATGTTGAGGGTTTTGGATCATCTTTGTGCAGTTTGGTTTTAATACTGGTAGTTACAAAATGCTGTAGTGTTTCTTGAGGCTCCTTCCTGTGTTCTTGAGATGTAAAATTGATTAGTGGTTCATCTTCTGAATCGCTAGCTCCGTATAAGTCATCAACACGTAGACTAAATTTACGATGTGTTGTGGATAACCCATAGAACCCAATTGAAAATTACGACATAGCTCTGAGCCACAGAAGCAGCTCAAATTTTTAAATGTCGGCAATAAGGTATCATTACGCAACTGGTAACTTGGTAAACCTTCAGTAGAACCTGATTTGCTTTTCTACGTCTAGGTATTTTTTCGATTGATAATTAAAATAGCTGTAAAAGTGTTTCTTGCATGCAATTCACAATCAAATGTAACAATGTATGCACTCTTCATAGTGGATATTGAAATCTATATTAGCATTTTAACAAATAATTGCTAAATAAAACTTAACAGAGGAGAGACTGCATTCACCCAAAACTTCTACACACAGCGAGCGGCGCGACTGAAATGACCCTTAAAATTGCTGTGCAGTCGGCTTATGCGCCGCTTGCTGCTAGCTTTACGTTACATCCTGTGCACTCAAGGTCACAACTTCTTCGAAACAGCAAAATAAAACTGATTTTTAAATGAAAACAAAAAGCCAGGGGACGAGACTCGAAGCACTGAGGACAAATTTCGGCGTTGATATTATTTATGAAAAATTGGAATATAAGTTATTTTACTTATAAGACACCGTGACTAAGTTATTGTTATTTATAAAATTAACTATGGTAAAATAATTATTGAATTTTAATATATTCATAATAACTGGTTTACAAATAAAGTCGGCTTGGGGACAGGCCAGGGGAGATACTTTTTTCTTATTTTAAAGCTTATTATGACTAAACTGCGTAAATTTCTGTAATAAATTTAAGTGAGCATGAAGAAAACATTTAGTTTTAAGTAATAAATAGGTTAATTAGGTAGTTAGAATAAAAATAAGTACTTTTTCTGTCTTGGCCATGGAAAGTTCCTCTTAACTTATAATGACCCGTTTATTACGAAATTTGTGACTTTCATGATCCCAGTGATGTGAAAAGTTATAGAGGTTTTTAAGCTTACTTGATGTCGTCTGAGGCGGCCCAGGGGCGAATGCACTGAATTAAGGGGAGGCCTTTGACCAGCAGTAGGACACAAACACACTACGGAACAAACAGGCTATGGAAAAGCAATGTAAAGCCTTAGATAAATAAAAGAGTGGAAATGTTAAATGGTTGTCTGTTCCCCTAATCTGTAACTTTCCATTGGGTGGATATTTTCTATTTGATGTGTCAAATTATGTACATATTGACAGTTCAGTTGTTAAAAGGCCTAATGCAGGTTTTACATCTGAGGGTTTGTTGGTAATAAAATAACAGAATTTTTTATCCTGCCCTAGTTTTTATATTGAGAAAAACAAATTTAACTAAAATTAATGATTGTGGAAACAATTTCTTTTTATCAAACCCTAACGGCCTTCTTTAACAAAGTACAACTCTAAAAACCTTCATTAAAATAGTCTGTGGTGAAGATTTTCTAGGAAAAGGCATAGTCACAGATAGAATAAACAGACTAAGGAGAAATACGAAAGGTATAGAAAAACAAAAACATCACGGATGTCAAAAAAAGACGGATGCCATCTCGCATTGAAAGGGTGTGAAGCACCCCTAGTCCTACACTTTCGTGTGCATACACGAGCTAACTCACACAGATACAGCAAGTCGGTCACTCTGCCGCCATTACGCTCCGGGCAGCAGTGCCAGTAAGTCTTGTTCGACACAAAAGAAAATTTTAAGAAATGCCGTCTTGTGTGGTAGGGTGGTGTAAACACTTCTCGAAAAAATGCAATAAGTCTCATGGGAGCACCCTACATCACGGTATGGTTGTGTTTAACTTCACTCCATATATAGACTGACGGAAAAAGAGTAGTTTGTCGTCGTCATAGAAGCCATTCAGTCAGGTAATATCGTTAGCAATTCGTTTTTCTTGACCGTGTATTCTTGGATGTTGTTGGGTAATATTACCTTTTGTAGGCGTGGACGTTTTAAGGGTTAAATTTAGAAAAACGGCGAAACAAGCGTTGATGAGTGAGTCAGTCAGGACTTTGAATTTTATATATTAGCACCCGATGGAAGAACATCTAATGTGGTATATAAAGAAGTATTATGAATTATTATAATCACAACTAACCCCCTGTCAATAACAACAAAGTAATCAAACCCTCAGTTTCCGGATTTGCAGCCCACCCTTAGCGCTTGAGACATTTCGTCCTTTAAAGAATTTTTAATCGACACATTTAATTTTTTATAATAAAAAAATCTATTGTTCTTCTACGATTTGTCGCAGATTCAGATAATTTATCAGAACAAAAACCGTCTGCACCTTTTATTGAAGCATGCTGAATAACTAAAGTCGACGCGGACGGAGTCGCGGGCAAAAGCTAGTTTCTAAATATAATTAGTTTCTCTTTCTAATTCTTGTTTCTTATTCGTTTTTATCAATGTTTTAAAAATTTAAGAAAAAAATAACAGGCAGTTGTTTTTGGTATCTGCTACAAAAACACTAAATTTTTCGATTCCAAAACTCCCAAATTTTTTTTATACAAAACTTCACTCCATATTAGCACCTTAAAATAAGTAAATATAGTTACACCCGATTTAATTCTATAGTAACAAACTAAAAGAAAGTGCTATCAATGTTAGCTAACATCTCAACTTTATGCAAATATGCATCCGATTATCCGATCTCTAGTCATAACCAATCCCTCAATCGAGGCCCTACTGAGGACTTTTATGAAGGAGGTGCCTTCATAAAAGTCCTTTAAGTCACTCAGTAGTATGATAAAAGTGAAACCGTCACTAGAAAGTAAACTTACCTAAAGTTTGCTTTAATTTTGGTTAACATGACTTAAGGCGTTCGGAGCGCTAATTAGCGCCACCAATGGAAAAAATCATAACTTTGTATATAACGTTTTTATCTAAAAGTGAACGTGAGAAATCTTAAAAACTGTGATAACTATTTTTCAAACTTACAGTCTAGAACAGATGATCAATAGATTAGAACTTTAATGGATTTCCGTTAAACCGGCTGTTTTTTTGCGGAAAGTGATTGAAGTCCTTGGTTGTTGATTCTAGTTTCTAGACACGCGGCATTACTAATAAAGGTTATGAGCTGTGTATACAGCCGTTACGCGAGGTCTGACAAACTGGTTATTTGTACGCCAAATACTATTAAACCAGTTAAAATTGATATACGTCAAATAGTTATTCAGAGTGTATAACTTATTATTAGTAAGGCCGTGTATGTTTAAAAAATAGTTGTCACAGTTGTTAAGATTTTTCATGTTCACTTTTAAAATAAAACGTATTATAATTATAACACAACTTATGTATTTTTTCTATTGGTGGCGCTAGTTAGCACCCTAAAGCACCTTGATTCTCTTGATTTGAAAAAGTGGGCAAAGTGATATTTATCTGGCAACACCGATGGCACGCATACATAAAGAGTCTGCGGCCATTTGTCTGCTTCACTCGTGATTATAGAAGGTTCCATCCGTCTTTTTTTGACATCCGTGAAAAACATATTTATAATTCCATTACATATCAAATCCTCAGATCTCATCTTTCAAAAGTATACAAATTTTATTAACTTTTCAAGTCCGGGTTATTTTCAAGGTCACGCCTTAAGAGGTTAAAATCATAAAAAAAATTTAGAGAGCATGAAAGACATAACACCAGCCTCGAGGTTTATTTACCTTGGAAATAATAATTATTTTCTATTGTTATTTTCAAGGTCAGGCCCCAGGGGGTTAAAATAACAAAAATTTTTGATGGAGAGCATGGTAGACATAACACCAGGCTTAAGGTTTATTTACCTTGGAAATAACAATGATTTTCAACTGTTATTTTCAAGGTCAGGCCCTAGGAGGTAAATATAACAAAAATGTTAGATAAAGAGCATAATAAACAACACCAGCCTTAAGATTTATTTACCTTGGAAATAACAATGATTTTCGACTGTTATTTTCAAGGTAAGGACCTAGGAGGTTATAAGATAAGCCTCTATTTCTTAAAATTTCTGAACATTATACTATAAAACTATTTTTAAACAGTTCATATTTTCACTAGCACTGAAACACAAGTTGTCTTTCGACATAGGCCTCCTCAATGTTTTTCCAAATCGCCCTATCCAATGCTGCGGAAGTTCGGTGGCAGATCATCCTCCCAGCGTTTATGTGGTCTTCCTCTTCTCCTTATCCCATTTCTTGGGCTATATTCTATGACTCTTTTGGTCAATTTCTCTGTTTTATCTCTCAGTATATGTTCTGTCCATCTCCACTTTAACTCTTTTACTTTTGTGATGATGTCAGTAATTTTAGTTATTTCTGCTATATCTCTGATCCTTTGCTTGTCTAATATTCAACATACTTCTTTGCAGTTAGACATACTTTTCTTCCTTTTTGTTGGATCATATTTGGAAGGAGTGTGAATATTCTGCAAATAGTACAATATCATCTGCAAATCTAAGATGATGTAATCTGCTACCATTTATGTTGAGTCCATTGTTGTCCCATTCTATGTTCCTGAATATTTCTTCCAGTATTTCCGTAAATAGCTTTGGGGATAATGGGTCATCCTGTCGTACTCCTGTTTCGATTTTGAATGGTTCACCTTCTCTCTCTAGCTGGATTTTTGCACTACTATTTTTATAAATTTGCTAGATGAGTCTATTCCTTCTCCACACCTTGTTTGGACAAGGCTTCCCAGTGTTCTCTATGTATGATTGAATCAAATGCCGTGTAGTCCACAAAAGCTAGGTAGTATTACTTTTTATACTCATTGTACTTTACTATTACTTGACGGACTACATGGATTTGATCAGTTGTGGAGAAGTTTCTTCGAAATCCTGCTTTCTGTATCGGTTGGTTAAAGTTTAGAACTGATGTTATACGACTAAGAATGATTTTTGAAAATACTTTATATAAGTTAGTCATGATGCTTATAGGCCTGTAATTGCTAATCATGTTCTTGTCTCCTTTTTTTTTTAAGTAGTATAATAGTTAATTGTGACCACTGTTCTGGTATTGTCTCGTTAATTATGACTTCATTAAATTACTTTACTAAGTGCGGGCAGATTGTCTCCATAGTTCCTGTCAGTATTTCATTGCTTATTTTATCTTCACCTGGGGCTTTGTCGTTTTTTTGAGATAATATTGCAGCTCTAATTTCGCCATGTCCCAGTCTATGGGTCCCAGTCTTATGGTTTGTTATACACTGTGTCGCTACAGTTTTTATACAGATTGTGATAGAAGTTTGTGGCAATGTCTAATATTCTTGATTGTGACCTTGTTATTTTTTGTTTGTTTTCTATTTTCATAATTGATATTCAAGCTTCTCTTAGGTTCTTCCAGGCTTTCCCCACACCTCCTGTCCTTTTTATTTCATTTCTTATGATTTAATTTTTTTTCTTTTTGCGGTGTTTCTTATCATTTTCGATATCTCTTTGCTAATTTTCTCTATTTCTTTGATGTAATTTTTTTTGTTTACACGTCTTCGTTCTTCGTTCAATTCACGTCTTTGGTTTATTAGGATTCTTGCTTCTCCTAGTTTGTCTTTATTTTGGGAGTACAGGTATTTGTGGTTGATTTTCCAATTTGTTGTATGTGACCTGAACGGGCTTTTCTTCTGTTTGTTGATCAATGTCTTTTTCCAGTTCCTCTAAGTATGTTTCGGGTATTGGTAGAATTACTTTACAGGTTTTGGGTCGGACGGTCTTTCTGTTGAATTTTGGGCTTTTACTCAAGATCTTTCCTCTCACCATGCGATGGTTCGTGGTAAAGTTGAGTTTGTTTATAGTGTCTACATCGCCAAATGTTTTAGGTTTGTAAGTATGAAGTCTATTTCGTTGAAAGTTTTTCCATCTGGTAATGCCCAGGTCCACTTTTTGCTGATTTTCTTTTTATTACGTTTCCCAGTGCCGAATCTTCCAATGGGCATTGAAGTCTTCTATTATTATAAGGTGTTTTCGTGCTTTGCGCATTACAATGTCGAGGTCTTCAAAGAAGATTGATTTTTTTCTTTTGCTGGCAACACTGACACTTGATAATGACTTTCGGTTTTTTTCTTGAGGGTGGTTATGAAAAACAGTTTTGCTTCGGTCACTGCCTAACTTTATTTATTTATTTATTTATTTATTTATTTATTTATTTATTTATTTATTTATTTATTTATTTATTTATTTATTTATTTATTTATTTATTTATTTATTTATTTATTTATTTATTTATTTATTTATTTATTTATTTATTTTTGGGAAACTTGCAGCTTACATAAACATGGACAGTTCTTAATGACTAAGCTAAAAATAAGTTTCCGCATATGGTAACTAAGTATAAAATATGTGCAAGTTATATAAAATGAGTTTAAACTACACTACAGCACCGAGGACGCGTCCTGGAGGGCTCGTAAATTAATAAAGAAAAGGAAACCACTACCATAGTACCAGATAATGCGTTCATGCATCCGAAAGGGTACCGAGATAATAGTTGATACTTTTTTGCCTTATCGTTCAATATCCAAGCTTTCTTGATCAAATCAGGCGAAATAACTAATTCGGAATGTAGATTAGTTAGTTTACTAGAGACTCACACACTTTTTCACTTCTCACAGCTGTTTTGTGCACAGTTTTTAATATTTTTTTCCGGAGCCAACGACAACACGTCTTTCTTCACGTATGTTTGACAGCCGATCAATCTAACAGGTTAATATAATAATAATAAATATTCATGGACATATTACACAGATCTCGTTAGCCCTATACTAAGTACAACTAAATGACTTGTGTTATAGGTGCTAACTCGACGATAGATTTAATACAATAAATACATAGATAACATCCAAGACCCGAGACAAACTAGAAAAGTTTGT
Organism: Yponomeuta sedellus; assembly: GCA_934045075.1. Taxonomy (NCBI): domain Eukaryota; kingdom Metazoa; phylum Arthropoda; class Insecta; order Lepidoptera; family Yponomeutidae; genus Yponomeuta; species Yponomeuta sedellus. The sequence continues at coordinate 8,702,022 of OW203744.1, read as the reverse complement.
TTCCTAATTTGACCCGGCCGGGGATCGAACCCGAGACCTTCAGTTTTACAGTCATCGTGCCAAACCGCTGCGCCACCGAGGCCGTCAATATAACAATAATGTTAGATAAAGAGCATGACAGACGTAGGATCAGCCTTGAGGTTTATTTTAGTTCGTGTAGACGCCCGCACGTCGACAGCCCTTGATGTGTGCAGTCGTGTAACGTACTTAGCTCCTTTGACAGTGCGGCGGCGGCGGCGGCCGCTGCGGCGGCGGCTGCGGCGGCCCGCATCGCAGCCGGCGGGGGCGGCGGCCCGCCCCCTGGAGGCCCCAACATGATGGGAGACCAGACTCTCAACGAATACATCAGAGTGCCCGACAAGATGGTCGGACTTAGTGAGTACAATGGACTGTGCAGACGACAGTACCTCTCTTTTATATTTTTGAGCTGACCTGGAGCCCGGGGTCCTGGCAGATTTTGCAAAAATATTGTATGTAAATCTTAGTTACATCTTCTTAGTTAATTTAATTCAAACAGCAAGCTTAAAGAGTGACGTAATTTATGGATAGTTTCTTTCTACTCGTCCCCACTACGGATTGGCAATTTCAAGTGCTGAGGTATTTGAACACCATAGACACTGAAGTCAACTCACTGCTCGGCCTAGAGAATAGCACCAACCCAAATTCTTCCCGCGGGTGTCGTAAAAGGCGACTAAGGAACACAAACAGGGGGGTGGGCAGCAGCGCCTCCAGTAGTACAATTCCACCAAACTGCGATCACCAACCCGCATGCCCAACGTGGGGATTATGGGCACTACCCCCTAATGATGGCACCTACAAACCTTGCGATATGGCGCTCATTAGGGGAGGTCTATGTCCAGCAGTGGACTAATATAGCCCGAAGGAGAAGAAGACACTAAGGTTCTCACGTTTTCCTTCACCGTTAGCGAGTGGTGTTTCTACTATAGCGTCACAAATGTACGATGTACGTAACTTGTGATGTTGTAAAACTCACAGCTTTATTATATACAGTTATTAATTTTTAAACTTTGGGCGGTTTGGTTTCGTTGTTGATTATTATAATGATAAAATGGAACATTTGAAGGAAAAAAGAAAGTCTGCTGGATCGCCGAGACGTCTCCAGCATGTCCAAATCATCGAAATCCATCGTATCAATGGCGTCCACAATATCAATTATTTATTGCAATCTATCACACACAAAACCAAACAATTTCAAACGTCTTTTTGGAGGTTAGTCCATAGATAAACTAGGGGTATCAGAAGTTTAACTTTAGTACCATGGATAGTCATATCATGACGTAGCGATAAACTTCGTTTTGTAATAATATTTTACTTGGTCTATGGGTTAAAACTGGTAACAATCCCAGTACTAAATTTAGACCACGTCTTGGAATAAGGCTGTTTATCTTCTATAATATAAAAATGAATCGCTGAATGTGTTGGTAAGCGCAAACATCCAGAGCAGCTGAACCGATTTCGCTAATTATTTTTTTAGAATATTCCTTGAAGTACGACGATGGTTCTTACGGAGAAATAAATAAAAAAAAGTAAAGAATCGACTGTTAGGCGGTACGAAATTCGCTGGGTCAGCTAGTCTATAATATAAAAATGAATCGCTGAATGTGTTGGTAAGCTCAAATCTCGAGAGCAGCTGAACCGATTTCGCTAATTCTTTTTTTAGAATATTCCTTGAAGTACGAGGATGGTTCATACGGCGACTAAAATAAAAAAAAATAATTAAAGAATCGACTGTTAGGAGGTACGAAGTTCGCTGGGTCAGCTAGTAAATAATAATACTGGAACCACTCGAACTTTGTGCTTTATTTGAATTTGTTAGTTTATTTTATTTGTAATATAAACAGAAAACTGGATAAAACAGAATAAGCAGGTAATAATAGTAAGGTCTAGTCGAAATATGAAGTAGTAATGCTAAAAATTAAGGAAATCTCAAAAATGGGTGACGTAATTTTAAATTTTGAGTATGATAGAAAGAATTAAAGAAATATGTAAAAATAGAGGTTTGCACCGTTCTATCTATTTATAATCAGCCCACATCAACCTTTACAATTGCACCGTTACAAACTTACATTTGTGAAGTTGTAGTAGCAACACAGAAAACAAAGTCATTGTTTAATTAAAAGTTCGTTATCAACCCTTGTGTCCCCACTGCTGGGGCACGGGTCTCTTCCTACATCGCAGGAAGGTTAGGCCATACTCCACCACGGGGGCTAAGTCCGGGTTGGTGGAGGATTGTAAGACCGTGGCGGGCCTTACTGTCAGAAGTTATCAAGCCGCCCATAAGGCCTCTGACATGGCTTAACGACTGCCATTATATGACAGCCGGCACCAACGGCTTAACGTGCCTTGCGAAGCACGGAAGCGCTCGGAAAAATGCCACTAGCTATAGTCACGAGACGCTCACCCATCCCGTACCTGACCGCGCCTGTTGTTGCTTAACCACGTGATTGATTCCAATCACTCGGTTCGCCTAGGCCACGATCGCTTCGAATTAATTAAAAGTTATTAATTTGTAATTATACTATTATAAATAATAATTATTACAAAGATTGTCTGGAAGAGATTGCTCTTAGCGTTAAGATCGCCAATTGGATAACATTACTTAGATTTAAGAAATTTATGGTTGTATTTTTATTCTGGTTGTGCATTGAAGTGTTCTCTATCTATATTTCTTCTTCAGGCTATATTATGTAGTCCACTGCTCGACATAACCCTCCCCTAATGAGCGCCATAGCGCCCTGTCTTCAGCTTGCCGCATCCAGCATCTGCCGGCAGTTTTTCGCAGATCGTCATCCCACCTGGTCGGAGGGAGTCGCGGTCTCCACTCAAGAACACGTTTACTCCAACGGTTGTCGGTTCTTCGCGAGATATCTATATCCATCTATATTTACTGACCTTATTTCCCCTCTCATTTCCGCGTCACGTCCAACAGTAATCGGTCGCGGGGGCGAGCAAATCACCAGACTGCAGGCTGAGTCCGGCTGCAAGATCCAGATGGCACCATCAGACGCAAATGGCTCGAACGACCGTGTCTGCACACTTACCGGATCGCGGGAGGCGATCGGCAGGGCTAGGTGAGTTGTCTACCTTTTCTCTAGCTTCTGCTATCTCTTTAGGACGTCTTCTGCCTACCACATAATTTTCCACTCTATCGGGTTATCGGGTGTCAAAATATGTCTGTAAAAACCTATTTAGAGGGTAAAAATTCCGCCCATGCCGGGACTACAACCCGCGACCTCTGGCTAACTGTACCAGTACCATGCCGTAACCGTAATTTCGCTGATGCCGGCACTTGCCCATTAGCTCAGTTGGGAGAGCGCTGGTACGGTTAGCCAGATGTCGCGGGTTCGAGTCCCGGCATGGGTGGAATTTTGAGCCTCTAAATAGGTTTTTAAAAGTGTCCTCAGCACGGGTTAGTGCAACAAAAAGAATATAATAATATGTATGTATTTGACAGTTCGTATTGTTAGATGCTTCAAGACCTCCATCGATTATGTGACGTCATAGTGGGGTTCCGAAAAATCTCACCGAATCTCAGGGAGGGGAAAAAAACGACAAAGTGATGAGGCGACAATTAACTTGAAATTACTTCGACTTCCCTCTTATTTCTGGTGTCATTGGCGTGGGATGCGGGATGTGATTCAGTATTCCTCGTATTATCGTTTATTCAGATTCACAACGATAATGTGTAATATCCAACGCTAACTGCATGGAATTTTGTTCGACATTTTGATTGACATTGTTTTACTGAAAACTTAATGGAGAGCTTGGAGCAGACCACTTTACTCGCTTTATATTCTGTTTCTTTTAAGACTTTATTTTAAATAAATTTTATTTAAATTCATTTATGGCAAGTTTATATTTTGTAGACCGTGTTGAATAATTTATATTTTGTTTTCTATAATTTGAGATTTTTGTTCAAAGTGCTGATAAAAAAGGGAGGGGCTGAAAACCTGCGCTACTGACTACGCATGCAGTCATAGCAATAGGCTGAGCCCCTTCCTTTTTAACATAAAACAAATACGTATATTATATTGATTTGTAATTTTTAAGCATTGATTTTAAGGTAAATAAAATATTTAAACTTTCACTTTACACTTAGGATCAGACGTGCTTAGAGTAAAGTAAACTTTATATAAAGAAAAGGAAATTACATGTATAAAAGAGAGGTTAAAGGATATTTCTTGGCCTAAGAGTACAATTTGCTGACTAGATGATTTTGTACCTTATTACGCGCTTTAATATAGACCTTCTCTTTGACAGAGTATAGGATTTTATTTTATGCAGCATCTGGTGGCTTACACCACTCAGTCACTTGGTCATATTTGGTAGATTAATTAGGAGTGACCCGCATCAATGCCATTTTCTCAGATTATCAAACCGCTAAAACGCTGATAAACTCCATCTACTAAAAAGATGCGCCAAGATTCCATATCTATTTTAGCTCCTCTGTTCCTAGAAGTTTTGTGCTTCAAGAGTGTTGTAAATAATATAGTCTTATTTTATGTAGATACAAAATATATCACGAGTAATGTAGAGTTAGTTTGTCTTTTGTCAGATTACTATTTTAAGACCAACAAACTAAGATTTTAGACTGTATCTCAAATGCGCAAAAACTTGCTAGTTACTAAGTAGGATATCTTTGTGCAAGTATTTATTGGCTGTTCCAGATTTAATAAATAGCGATCGAAGACCAGAATCTATTGTTGTCTAAGGTTTAGACCTAGCAGTTACCACCAGGACCATGTTTCAGAAGACTTCAATTCGTAGTTTATTATGACAGTTGCGATGTTCATTGTGTAACAGTCTTTCTACTTGTTAATATGTGGGTTAATCGACTTCGCAATGTGCTTGGCTCTGTCATAGTAAACCATGAATTATTTGTTCTATGAAATAAAATTATCCCGGCCCACGCCAAAACCAATCCCGTCCTTCCTCCTCAACTTGTCCAAACACAACATTAACAGTGCAATTGTTCTGTGGCAGGGAGCTTGTAAATCAGATTGTGAACCACAGAGGGCGCGAGAACGCGCCCCAACACCAAGACGGCCCTGGGATGGGCGGCGGGGGCCCCCCGCCCAGCCGCGGCGGCGGCGGCGGCGGACTAGGAAACACGGTGACTACCCACCCTTGCTTACTATTCTCATTTTCCTCACGTCCTTCCCAACTAACACAAGGTAGTTAAACTTTTGCAGTTGCAGAGCGAGCTAACTCTCTTGCAACCCCTGATTGATCGCCTTGTAAGACCTAAAGGAGAAGTCTTATAGAACCTTGTGGTAATTGGGATGTTAACTCATCCCTAGTATGTACCAGTTCATTTGTCATATTACGTTTTACAGAAAGGATCCTTGATTGATAAATCCGCTACTTGACTAATATAAAATTTGACGCGATAAATAAAAATTTTCTTGTAGTATTTAACGCAAGAAACTGAAATATAGTATATTGACTTTGCTAAGTAAATATGTAGGATGGCTGCAACATTTGCAAATTAAAAAAATATTTTCTGCTTCTATTTCGGAACGGTGAAAACGCTATCCGCCATGTTGAAAGCATCTTTGGTTTGTAAACAAACATCTGTCAGCCAGAGCCAGTGGACATTGATTATTATAGGACTTACACCAAATTGATCTTCACATAAATACACCAGAGTTTCAGTCGATAAAGTATCAAGGTCTCTTTTGGCAATTTTGAGCCAAGTTTTTCGTAAGTTTATTTCACTTGGTACACGAATCCATAACGTCCTGGGGGTATTTATTGACATGTTCTTGCTATTGACATTCTCGAACAATGCAATAATGATAATTGCTTTATTTTGCACGTAAACTCGTGGTTGCGTTGTTGTTATTTCACCATGCTCACAGATCACTCACAGTTGTTGGTTGTCAAACTTTGATTACAAGCCTTTAGGTCTTCAAACCGTAGACATAAATGGCGGACCGCGTTTTTGGCTGTTTAGCAACGTTTTAAAATATATTTTTTGTTGCTTTCTGGTCCTCAAAAATATACTAAAATATTTTTTGGTCTAATGGAAGAGATCATTTAATCATTAATAGACTTACTTGAAAAGAGAGTCAAGTAGCGGATTGTCTAGGTAGTTAATGGTCACAAATCGTATGCCATGGCATTTATGTTTTGTACAAAGTCTGCGTAGTTATTTCCATCGTGCTGTCTACCAATTATTGCAATATAAAATCTTGAGTTTCAGTTTTTTTACTACTGGGAAATTTCAAAAACACCGCTCAATGGCGACTACTGTTGTGCCGCGAGGAGTATTCTGAAATCTAATTATGGTATTTCTACCCTTCATAAATGTATAAAACGGTCACGATACTGTATATATTTCAATTGAGGTTAGTAGAATAAACCGTTGTAATCTACATATTTAATGTAGGCAACCCAACACCTGTAAGCCGGGTTACAGGTGTAAGTATGTATGTAAATGCATTACTGGAAACATTGGTATTTATTATTTATTAAATTCTTTCCAAAAATCCCGTGAACATTGGGAAAAGCGGCCTCTTGGCCCGAAGCAATTTCCTTCAGCTAACGCGCGTCGTCTCGACAGGAGGAGATAATGTTGCCGGGGCCGAAGGTCGGTCTGATCATCGGCAAGAGCGGGAAAACCATCAAGCAACTGCAGGAACAGTCTGGAGCCAAAATGGTCGTCATTCAGGACGGGCCCAACACCGAATATGTAAGCGACTTCAGAGTGTGACTCATCGTCGGTGCCTGAATTGAGAATTTTATTTCTGTTTATTTGTCATCATTGTTTATTTTTTTGAATTCCAGATTGACTAAATTAAGTTCGGGCTCACAAAGCAATTAGACACATGTCCTTTTACGGTCATATCTAGCTTAATATATTTGAAGAACGCGAATGTTCTTAAGAAAATACAAGGGGAAGGAAATAGATATTATAAAAAGTTATAATGTGCAAGCCTACACCATCTATAAAACCATGTCCCAGGCACTACAGTGTCGGAGTGGTCCCTTCACCCATCTAGTGTGAGTGAAGATGCCACTAGACGCTTTATAAATCATCTCATTACGTAGATGCAAAAAAAGGCCAATATTATTATTATTATAATGTGCAATGCAATATTAATTCGCAATTTGTCCCATTTCCACTGGGACTTTTTCGTTTGACCGTAGATCACTATTGCAAATGCATTTGAAGTAATCTTTTCATAAATTCGTGGACTTATTTTTTGGAGTTAAGGTCACAACGTACGCCGTCGACAGCTGGGGACTGAGAACTACAATTCATGGTTTACTATGACAATTGGACAAGCAGACTGTTGTCTGATTGTCACAGTGTAAATCGAATTGTCATGATAAACTGTGAATTGTAGTTTTATGAGACTAGTTCCAGCATGGGTAGTACCTACGACGACGATAGTAGCGCGTTTTAAATGTTGCGATATTTTTTTCACATTTTATTATTATTATTTCTTGTTGATATGGCAACCAGCCGATGTCGACAAATTCTGCCAAAATCAAGTCTTAACACGAAATGAGCAATTTTTTTTTACTAATTTTGATTTCTTTGTGAAGACTTAGAACAATATAGTGTGAACTAAATGAATGTTCTATCTACAGCAACTCTGAAACAATATAAAATTAACAATGAGTACATTAAACTGAAATAATACATATTTTTTAAAACTAAATACACACTTAATACTACTATACAACAACTAAAGCAAAACTCTAAGGCTGACATTCAGAGACGAAAACTGAAGCTAAGACCGGTCTCAGAAATGTCAAAATGTACGTGATTTGGACATTTGTAAGACCAGTCTTTGCTTAGTTTTCGTCTCTGAATGTCAGCCTAATTATAACTTAATATAATTTTACATTAATAGTCAAAATCTGACACGAGTCCCGTGACACGGTACTTCCCATACTGCCTTGGTAGTACAATGGCCCGAGGTTGATTACTATAAATTTTCGTTGCACTGTAGTCCGTAACGTAATTGAGTGGAGCGCGTGTCTGTACGAGCAGAGGAGAGCGTGTGCAACTCAACTCTGTCGCACAGCAGATGTTGTAGGTTGTAGGGCGGTGGTGGAAGAAGAAAGTATATTTTGATGTTCAGACGTTTATTAGGAACCGTGCACAGTTATATATGTTTAAATGTTCGAAGACGTATGTCGTTATTGAGAGGCAAAAGCCAAGAGCTTGACTGTGCGCAGTGCACAGTCAGCAATACGGCGACCTACAAAAGTGTACGGTGCTAACCCGTACAATGCCTATAAACGACAATGTGCTCTCGATTGTACGTCTAACTCAAACACTTAACTGAGTTGTGACGAGTGGGGCGACGCAAACTTAATTATTTCTAATCGCTGTTACAGAAAATTTCATCGTCGTCGTCCTTTTAATTACTCTTAATGCTCGCACATATTTTTCCATCCAGTCGCGATTAGGCGTTTGATAAGTCAAGAAATATTTTCAACTGCGTGTAATACCTTTTTGATAGTACCGTGAAGTTAATGCACAAATGCTCTGTTCGTATTGGCTATTCTTGTTTGACACGTGATATTGGCAAAATTTGCTATTGTGCATTCACCATAAGAAGTCCCCATGTTCCGTTTAATAAATTACTCTGTGCCTCTTTCATAGGGAGCAAATTTGACTGTAGCAAGGGACTAGTTGTAGGGAATTAACTGTAAACACAGTGAAATATTATTAAAATGTCATTGGTTTTCAGTCCAGCTTAGACGCTACTGAGTGTAACAGCCTGTGATGTACCTAAAATAAAACAAAGTGCATTGCAAACCGACATACGAATTAACGGGTAGGTACTTATATATTTGTCTGACAGAGCCTCGAAGTAAAAACACACCACAGCAACTATGTAGCGAGCATATAAGATTATTGAACTATCGAATCATTATGTAGTATTCGCAATTAGTTTCAATACTCGACGTTCATATTTTCATTATTTTGGCTATCAGTTGGTGGAAAACTTAAGTCTAAATTGATCCATCAAAAGTGATTGCTGTGTTAATGGGCCTGATAGCAAGGTCACTCGTGTCCATTATATTAAGCCTATCTATTGCAAAAATCACGCCAATCAGCTTCTGTGTTGCGCGTTAACGGAAAAACCAACAAAAACACTTTCGCTTGTATTATACTGGGTGTCAGGAAAAGCTGAATTGTACTAGATAAGGAAGTTTTTAACAAGTGTGAAAAAGATCCCTATGTAATACATTTTACCGTAAAAGACATACAAATTTTCGTTATGTACAAAAAAGAAACGCTTATTATTTATACTACTTTTAGAGCAGATTTTTCAATAGTCAGATAACTTTTATCTGAGGAATAAAAATGGCGGTTTGACTTAATTTTCATACATAAGCTGTCAAACCGCCATTTTTATTCCTCAGATAAAAGTTATCTGACTATTAAAAAATCAGCCCTTAATGTCATTAAATGTCAAAATAGGTCAATAATGAAATAAATCTATGTTATGCAATATTGTCCGTCTCTTCAAATAATCTGACTTTGACTTTGATTTCTGTGATTTGATTTCACAAACCTCTCTACTTCAATTATATACAATATACATTAATGGCAGTGTTAAGTTATATGTATGAACCTTACGACGTAGCTAACCGACTCGTCCACCCAGGAGAAGCCGCTCCGCATCTCCGGCGATCCGAGCAAGGTGGAACACGCCAAGCAGCTGGTCTTCGAGCTGCTGGCCGAAAAGGATATGGGAGGCGGCATGGGCGGCCCTCGCCCCCAGCAATATGGGGACTCGTACCCCTCACAGGAACAGGGGAACGGACTGGCTACCAATAACACTGAGGTGAGTTTCTGTAGCTTAAACCCTAGAGAACACGCCAAACATCTGCTGCTGGTGTAGAAAAAAATGGGAGGCCCATGTCCCGAGCAGTGTGGGGACTCGTAGCCCTCGCAGGAGCAGGGGAACGGACTGGCCACCAATAACACTGAGGTGAGTTTCTGTAGCTTAAACCCTAGAGAACACGCCAAACAGCTGGTCTTCGAGCTGTTGGCATAGAAGGAAATCGGAGGCCCACGTCCCGAGCAGTCTGGGGAGTTGTAGTATCCCTCACAGGATCTAGGGAATGGACTGGCTACTAATGACACTGAGGGGAGTTTCTGTGGAGTGACTTTAATCGTGTTGTAGGTACTGAGAGCTGCTGACAGAGAAGAATATGGGAGCCAGCGTGAGCGACCCGCATCTCCATCAGTATCGGGACTCATATCCCTCAATAACACTGAAGTGCCTACATTACGTCGATACAGAAAAGGCCATGTGGCGTCAATACAACCTGTGGCCGCAGCCAATAGATAGATAGATCAATCATTTATTTACATAAGACACACACACGTATACAAAGTGAAGCCATAGGAATCTACTTACAAGTCACAGCACGAAGAAATCATAAACTTAATACGCATTAACGTTATATTATTATTATGTAGTGTAAAATAATTTTATTTCACACAAGGCTAGCTTGAGAAATTAGCTGATCTCAATCGCGAAGGATACAAAGGAATGTTTTCCACACAGGTACTAGTGCCGAAGATTGCCGTGGGCGTGGTGATCGGCCGCAACGGTGACATGATTAAGAAGATCCAGGCCGAGACCGGCGCCAGGGTACAGTTCCACCAGGAGAGAGACGATGGACCCGGAGACAAAAGGTATGTTACTGTTATCTCTATGGTAATGTATTAAAATGCATTTTCCTTAGACTTGGAGGTGAAGCGAGGATAATGTGGTCGAGATTGGCTAGGATTATAGTGCAATGAACTGGTATTGTAATCAGTGGGTCGACAGACCTAGTGTGCAGACAATTTGTGTTGACTCTACGTGTCGATAATCATGTTTTCTTTTACAGGTTTTTTTTTGCAATAAGTAACTTACAAAACTCAACAATCATGTAGATTGATTGAACAACCGGGAACTCTTAGCCAAAAACGTAGGATACAGGTAGTTTTTGACACAAAACGGTGGGTTTTCGCTATTATTTTTGGTTAGGAGTTATACGCTCTAAACACAGGGTTCTTTTTCAGATGTTACCTACAAGGCAAGCCCCACCAAGTAGACCAGGCGAGACAGATGATCGAAGACTTAATAGCAAGTGTAACTGTGAGTATATTATCATGTATAATATTGTTATAGATAACAGAATCGTAGTGAGTTACTAAGTGTCTTGTTGTGCAAATTTCACAATGACTTTGCTGTATAGGAAAGAACATCATAAAAAGTCCATATCTATCTTAATCAAGCTGGTGAAAACAACATTGAGGTCATTGGCTTAATCTTCACCTAAATTTTTATGTGCTTTTTATATATGTTTGTGCCCTAAGTTTCGTAGAAATAAGACAATAGTATTTTGTCAATAGTAACTTATGATTTATTCGACATTAAAAAAATATGTTTTCCTATGCAGATTTCAATATTTGAACTACTTGAGATGTGATAGGGATACCATTTGGAATTTGCTGTCCAAAAACTCGAGGAATTATGTTGGAACCACGTATAAACGAGTGAACTCGCCAAGGGCGGCTCTTGACCTGTGTTCGCAGCCGGTTTTCGACCGGAGTTAAATCCAATGTCGTAAGATCGACTAGTTGATATGTCATAGCTAAAGAATATAACTGAGCCCGACCGTCCAAAGCAGAGGCGCGACCAGGAGAACCGCGGCGGCGGCGGCGGCCGCGGCCGCCCCGGCCAGCGGAACGGCGACCGCGACTACCAGCAGCAGTGGTCCGACGGCGGACAAGAAGTACGGGTCACCTTCACCGTCTCCAACGTCAAGTGCGGATTAATTATTGGCAGAGGTGAGTTGGCCTTTAGGGGCATCGTGATTTATGCGACACGCCAGGTCTATGGTAGCGGTGAGTGGTACGGTGGGCTCAAAGCAGCGGAACGGCGATCGCGTCTACCAAAAGCGGTGGTCAGACGAGGGGCTAGGTAGTACGGGTCACCTTCACCGTCTCCAACGTCAAGTGCGGGTTAATTATTGGCAGAGTTGAGTTGGCCTTTAGGGGCATCGTGATTTATGCGACACGCCAGGTCTATTTTGGTAGCGGTGAGTGGTACGGTGGACTCAAAGCAGCGGAACGGCGACCGTGTCTACCAGCAGCAGTGGTCAGACGGCGGACAAAAAGTACGGGTCACCTTCACCGTGTCCAACGTCAAGTGCGGATTAATTATTGGCAGAGGTGAGTTGGTCTTTAGCATTTGTAATTCTCTAATGTTAGACTCAAAGCAGCGTAACGGTAAGCAGGTAGTGTGGGCCACATTCACTGTGTCCAACGACGAATGCGGATTAATAATTGGCGGAGCTCAGTCGGTCCTTAGTAGGTTTAGGGCAACTAAAATGAGGATCCGCGGTGCGTTACCTTTACTGCCAAGTACGGATTCATCATTTACAGTGATGCAGCGTAGATGTGAGTCCACTTCACCACTCACCGCTGCCGAAATTAAAGCCGCACGTCACAGTGAACATGACGCTCCACAGATTACTTCAATAGTTGCCAAAGAATTGTGATCGCCCAGGAAGGGAATAAAATAATACTCGGCACGTAACGCACCGTGTCGCGCTTTCTTGAATGCTCGATGTAATATTTTGTGATCCTACCTAAAGACTTCAACCGTCCTTCATTACGATTGTGACTATCAACAGCAGTGGTCTGACTTTCTGGGTCCCCTTCCCATACCTGGGTCGCAAATATATTCACGTGCTTCTTCTTGATCCTGATCTTTCGCTTCATCAAAATTCATTAGTCATTGCGTGCATACACGCACACCGTTGTTTTTTTTTTAAAGTAGGACCGGTTTCACTTGACCCCTGTCACGCCTGATTGTAAGCGAAGACGGGGTCTAAGATGTTACGTGCTTACCTGTTAAATGCCGGTTAACTCTACTTTTAAAGACACCCAGGTAATATGTCTCCGGAAAGACAGACGATGGCAGCGTGATCCACCACTTTGCCGTTCTTATTATAAAAGAATGTTGCGAAAAGTTTTTTGCCTAAACCCGCGACTGAAAAATTGCCTCGTTAATACAAAGAACCGTTCCCCGTCCAGGTGGCGAGGTAATAAAGCAGATCAACGCGACGTCGGGCGCGCACTGCGAGCTGGACCGGCGCGCGCAGACCGCCGACCGGAACAACCGCACCTTCTACATCAAGGGCCCGCCGGACAATGTCGAGCACTGCAAGCGGATCATCATGGAGAAAGTCGGCATGGTGAGCCACCTTCATAACACCAGTATTACATCATTGTACCTCCCTGAACGACGTTCTCACTAAGCCCCTATGTCTGGCGCACCCTGGGAAAATATCAGCGAGCCCCTTACGTTGGCAAATCCTTTCACCACGATGGCTTGCCATCGACACGCTACATGTACACAGTTTTGAATTTCACTGCACAACCATTTAAACCAAAAATTGACAGTTATAGTAAGACTATCGCGTCGAAGTCTTCAAAATTGTACTAGTCGGCTAAGGTAAGCACTACGGCCCCGGGCTGCGTTTCGTAAGACTACAGTTTATTGTGACAATTCGATGTACATAGCAAAGCCGATACCTACAGTATTAATCTACCTTCATTAATCTGGGTATAGTATTTTCTAAGGTTAACACGAACACTAGACATAATAAAAACGAAATTTCACTGGTGCCGGTAAGTCGCCCTTTAGCTCAGTTGGCACGGATAGCCAGAGGTCGCGGGTTCGAATTCCGGCATGGGTGGAATTTTTAGCCTCTAAATAGGTTTTTAAAATTTTCCTTAGCATGGGTTAGTGCATTAAAAATAAAAATAGTATAATAATAAAAACTGTTTTTATACGGATTTTACTCGTTTATTTTACATTTTGTAAGAATCGGAAAATTTAAAAAAATATAAAATAAACGAGTAAAATCCGTATAAAAACATTTTTTATTAATCTGGGTGTTAATCAGCTATACGAGTACAATTTAAGATAATATAAAAAAAATCTTTGTAAATAAACAAATACACAATCAAAACAAATGTTCATTGATTGCCATAGTAAACCATGAATCGTAGTTCTATGAAAGCTGGAAAAGACTGCTTTGTTGGTCTAGAACTGTAGTGTTGACTTGTTAGATTACCATGCAAGAGACCGTGGATTCAATACACGCTGAGGGGCTCCGACTGGGTGTTTTTTCATGTTTGTGATCCCCTCATTTATCTGACGTAAATATTATGAATACAGGGTAACCTAGCTCCTTTTTCAAATGTTTTTTTAGTAAAAAGAGCTTTTTACCCCCGAAATTTTAAATTCGTTTCCCCCACAGCCCGTGAACTTTATCCAAGAGGGCGGCAACGGTATGCCCGGCGGCAACGGTAACGGCGGCGGCGGCAACGGCGACTTCTACGGCGGCAACGGTGGTGGCGGCGGCGGGGGCGGCGGCGGCGGCGGCCCGCCCGCCTGGGGCTACAACCCGCATTGGCATCCGGCCAACGCTAACCAACAGCCGCAGGTATGTTCCACGTCCAAAGCTGTTGTGTATGCAGTTTGACACAAATAAACATTATTTTTTTTGCATTTGAATCCTACTTTACTCACACTAGTATTATAAAGGCCAAAGTTTGTGAGTGTATGTTTGTTACTCCTTCAAGTCTAAACGGTCTAAACCCACTGCGGGAAAATATCTTATTCTCATTAATAAATCGATAAACCGCCGGTAACACCGCGGGGCACAGCTAGTATTATAAATGTAAAAGTTTGTGTAGAAGTTTGTTACTTATTCACGCAATAACGGCTTCATGGAGTTACATGAAACTTAACATACAGGTAGACAAGGTCTGAATTGAAACATAGGATACTTGATATCCCGGCATTGAGTCCCGTGGAATAATATTTTATTGTTACCATAACATTTTCAAGCCAGCCTCGTATAAAACATGATGACAATAATTGTATAAACTTATTCTGTGGCGATATGATGTTCACCGGGACAGCTAGTCAATAACTTCCACACAACACCATCACTTTTTTTCTCAGTCTATTATAATTTGTACGCTCTAGACATGGCTTGAACTAAGCGTGCGTTGTTACAGCAACAAGTGCAGATCAACCCGGCGACGGGGCAGTTGGACTACTCGCAGCAGTGGATCGACTACTACCGCTCGCTCGGGCTCGTCCGCGAGGCGGAGGCTATCGAGCAGCAGGCGAAGCAGCAGCAAGGTACGAGATAATTATAATAACTTTCACACACCACAATACAAAAAAGTTTCATTCGAAGTAGCACTGACACTGAGAATTTTCGAAACTGCGGTGTCCATTTCATTCTGGAGCATTTTCGAGATAATTATAATAACTTTCACACAGCACAATACAAAAACGTTTCGTTCAACATAGCACAGAAACTGAGAATTTTTGGAACTGCGGTGGCCATTTCATTCTGCAGCATTTTGGAGCAAAAATAGGCAAAAAACTCACGATTCCAAAGTGAAGAAACACTTCTGCTTCACCAGAGGCAGTCAGAGAGTAAATTAATTTGGTTGAAGAGGATTTTGCGCCTTGGGGGAGGCCTATGTCCATCAGTGGATACCTGTGTACTGGTATTTGTTAATGACAATCGATGCTCATTCCTAGTTATATATTAAACGGTTGCGAGTAAATGCTGAATATCTACTGAAAATTGAAACCGATTGAAAATTGTTAATCCTTAGAAGTCAGAAATGATGTCCTCTGTGTAGGCTAGGATAGCAGGCATTGCTCAGTGAATTCAGAACGAAGAAATGCACTAAAGAAAACTAGTTTCCAAATCTTTTCAGACAATAAATACATTATGTTCTGTGTAACTTTACTTTTACTTAGCTAAACATGGGGGTGACCATTTCAATCAATGACCACTTCGAGATTCAACTATATCCGGAGTTGCATGTATTCATGTTATTCAGGAAATCAGTGAAAGTTGTGAATGTAGCCTTATATTTCCTGACCTTATACCGCTGTAAAAGCTGTATCATTTACAACTATATTTAAGGCAAAGCCTATAGCAGCAACCTGCCCTAACTAACCATTCCACCATGCAGCGGGTGGCGCCGCTCCGGCGGCCGCCAGCAGTGCGCCGCCCGGCGCCGGCGCCGGCGCCGCGGCCAACGGCGGCGCGCAGCCGGACTACAGTGCGCAGTGGGCCGAGTACTACCGCAGCATCGGCAAGATGAAGGAGGCCGAGGCCATCGAGGCTCAGATCAAGATAAAGGTGAGACAACCCGCAACGCTCTAGCTTTCTACAACCCCCAAATAGCTCTACCCCTCTACGCAGATCAAGATATAGCACCCCACACCACTGTAGCTCCATACAAGATCAAGATATCAAACCCTCTCACAGCACGCCGTGGTAGCGGTGTAGAACGCCGGCTTCTCAATCGTTAGGTCCCAATACCATAAATCAATGACTTTGTTATCTAAGTTCTTAGTATAGTAGCAATGCCACTCGCTGAAGTGAAGGAAACCCTAGTGTCTGAATTGTTAACGTACCTCAGCACTTGCTACGTACGATGGCCCAACTATGAGGTCAAGCGTAGAAATCTCAGGTCTGACTAACCCTCTCACAGCTAGCCTATGTAGATGGCTATGTATAAAATAAAGGTAATGCATCATTGTAGCATGGTTACAGCTGCAATGGGCCAAGTACTATCACAGCATCAGCCAGATGAGAGAGTTAGGTGCAGATCACGATGACGGTGAGAAAACGGTGAGTGGCACTGCTGGGGCACCGGGTCTTTTCCTGCATCACAGGAAAGTTACGCCATACTCCACCACGGGGGCAAAGTTCGGGTTGGTGGAAAATTGTAAGACATTGGCAGGCCTTACTGTCAAAAGTTATCGAGCCGCTATGGCTGCCATTATATGACAGCCTGCACCAACGGCTTAACGTGCCTTGCGAAGCACGGAAGCGCTCGGAAAAATGCCACCTTCGGTAGTCGCGGAACAGTCACCCATCCTGTACCTGATCGCGCCTGTTGTAGCTTAACTCAAGTGATTGATTGCCATCACTCGGTTCGACTAGGCTACGAGCGCTTTGCGCTATGTAATCGCGATTAGACCCGTTTAGTATATTACTATGTAAAGTAGTTATTATGAAAACAAAAGAAATGCAATGAAAAGGTTTTTATTCAAAGTAGCGCAGAAAATGTGGCATAATGAACTTAACAATTCAAATTAGTTGTCTATTTCAAAATGTAGATAATTTTGTAGAAAAAATGGACGATAAAACTCCAAGCTTAGTCTTTTCGAAAACCCGTCCTTTTCCACCCTTAGCAGCAGCAGCAGCAGCAGCAGAGCCAGCCGCAGCCGGCCAGCACGCCGCAGCCGGCGCCGGCCGGCAACGCGCCGACGCCGCCGGGCCAGCTGCCGGCGCAGTACGGCTACGGGCTCGGCTACGCCGGCGCCGTGCCCTACGCGCCCTACCAGCCGTACCCGTACCCGCAGCAGCCGGACGCCCCGCATCACCAGCAGCACTGACCTGTGAGTGACCCTCCCGAGTACCTAGCGAACGCTACTTGAGACTGCTGTCACCTCCGGCTCACCTCTCGCTCGCTCATTGGAACTTATACTAATAATATACATTTATTTCAGACCAATGATCCATAGTTATTAGTATACGCTTAACCTATGTTAGTGAACATGAAATAATTTTGACGTTAAAATAAAAATTACAATGGGTGTGAGACATGCATTTGTACCCAATGCCTCAAGATAGGACGTCAAGCTTATCTGACTCAAGAGTGTTATCTGATATGGTAAGAAGAAATACTAAGGTACTAATTATTAAGGTGCTAGGGGCGCTTACTAGCGCTGCGCCACCAACGGAATAAAAATCATAACTTGTTTTATAATATGTCTTTTTTTTAAACTAAAAATGAAAAATCTTAATATCTGGCAAGGCGTTGTATCTGGTAACTATTTTTATAACGTACAGGCTAGAATGTAGTATACATATCCTAGGACTTTAATCGATCCCGATACTCTTTCGCTAGTGTCGCAAATTAATAAATTCCATTTTCATAGTCAGAAAAACGTGGCATAAAAAAAATCATAACTTTAAAGGCTGTGTCAAAATCTTCTATAATATGTGATTCAGTTGAAGTACGAGGATGGTTCTTACGGAGAAAAAATTAAAGAATCGACTGTTAGGCGGTACGAAGTTTGCTGGGTCAGCTAGTATATCATAAAAATGTTTAAATGTCCGTAATCTTATTTTCTTTTAACCCCCTCAGACCACATCCGTCGTTGACTCTTACAATAATTGAAAATGTTAGAATGCGCGAGCGAGCGAGCTAGAGGTAACAGCAGCCTTATGGCGGCATCAGACGATTCACTCAGATGATTTTTTATTCTGTATTTCAAATATTTCAGTCCGGTATTAAACATTGTTGGATCCGTTTACATTTGTTCAGACTTTAACCCCCCCCGTTTCTCATACACTATCCTGCAATCTGCAATCTGTTAATCTACTGTTAACAGCTGTCAAATGTTTTTTGTTTGCACTTTGGCCAAATGACAGTTGTTACCAGTAGATCAACGGCTTGTTAGTGTGCCAGAAACTGGGGCTTAATTTACAGTGAAAGACAGAAATGTACGAAACGTGAACCATCAGATTACGCTCGGATACAGTTACGCGACTTGTTGGCACGCAAACTCAAGCGATAGTTCTGATAGTAACTTGCAATCCTTCATATATTTTACATTTCTTTTTGTACGAGTAAAATCCGCTATTTAACTCTCTTTTCAAGTAAGTCTTAAACGGTAAAATAACTGTTCCATTAGACCAAAAAATATTTTAGTATGTTTTTTGAGGACTTAAAAGCAACATAAAAATATATTTTAAAACTTTATTTTTCTAAACAGCCAAAAACGCGGTCAGCCATTTTTGTCTATGGTTTGAGGTCCAAAAAATTGTAAACAAAGTTTGAGATTAAATTTTCCGTAAGTGACCTCTGAGCATAGAGAAATAACAACAACGCAACAATGATTTCATCGAATTTACATCCAAAATATACCAATTATCATTATTGCATTGTTCGAGAATGAAAAAACACGTCAATAAAGACCCCCGGGAAGTTGTGGATTCGTGTACCCAATGAAATTAACATTCGAAAAACTTGGCTCAAACTTGCCAAAAAAGACCCCGACTCTTTATCAATTGAAACTCGGGTGTATTTATGTGAAGATCACTTTGATGAAGTCCTGTAATAATCAATGTCCACTGGCTCTGGCTGAAAAATTTTTGTTTACTAACTTTGGATGGTTTCAAGATGGCGGATAGCGTTTTCGCCGTTACGAATTAAACGAGGAAAAAATTTTTTTACTTTGCAAATTTTGCAGCCATCCTGCATACTTACTTAGCAAAATCAATATATTTCGGGTTCTTACGTTAAATACTACAGGAAATATTCATTTATCGCGTCAAATTAGATACGTGTCAAATAGTGGATTGCCACAATTCAGTCAAGGTGGTGATTCAGTTCGAAGTCCTTATTTAACTTAACTTCAGCTGCAAAACAACGTTTTTATATTACGGAGGTGTTATGAGCATGTGATTACAGGCTGTTTGCTTTACCTGAAAACTTTCGCTGGAGATTGCGCGTCAAACTTTACGATGTGGAAAAACTCGCCAGGAATTTTCACGTTTAAAGTTGTCGAATTGGAAAAATTGTGTGACAGATTATTAATGCTGAGTTAAAGAAAAGGGTAGACATGTCCAATGTTGGTCAAAATTTATTTGAATGTTTCCACTGTCATACAGTTTTTTATAAATTTTGCTCGTTCTAAGCTTGGTGTTGGAGAAATGAAAGAATGAATTGTGGGTTTTAGGATTAAACTTGTAGCATAAATATTTCTTAGTTAATATGTTTTTACGGGTCGCATTTTATTATTACTGGACCGCCCTAGGAGGGCAATGTTCTTAGGGTGTGTGTTACTTATAATGCGTTATATATTACTGTAGTTTACTTGACGATATCTTTAACATATTATGGTATTATTTTTGCTCTTATGTGCCTAGCAATAAGACTTATTTTCAGTGATCACGGATAATACTAACTTATCTACTATGTTTATACTATTTTTATTTTTAATACACTAACCCGTGCTAAGGACAAATTTAAAAACCTATTTAGAGGCTAAAAATTTCACCCATGCCGGGATTCGAACCCACAACCTCTGGCTATCCGTGCCAGCGCGATTCCAATTGAGCTCAATTGGAAGAGGCTAAAAATTTCACCCATGCCGGGATTCGAACCCGCAACCTCTGGCTATCCGTGCCAGCGCTCTTCCAATTGAGCTCACTTGGAAGAGCGCTGGCACGGATAGCCAGAGGTTGCGGGTTCGAATCCCGGCATGGGTGAAATTTTTAGCCTCTAAATAGGTTTTTATCTACTATGTTGTATGAATAAATTGTGACCCTTAAATTGTTATGTTTTTAATACATTTACCTGTTTTATTTCTTATTTTATATTGGCTATGGGTTTAGCTTTATAGTTTTATAAATTGTCTGGTATAACTAGTTTGTAAACATGTTAGACTTTAGTTTACAGGGCTTGTTTATTTCTATCCATTATGTGAAAGCAGGCAGCAATGTCCGTAATTTTTTTATGTCTGCACTGACCAATGATTTGTAGTATTTACCTTGGCTATTTATTTATATCATGATCCAGCAGCATGTTTAATGTGTTATATTATAAGTTATAACTTGGAGTTCTCTTTCAGTTGCATGCCTTATAAACCTCTTATACCACTTGACTCGTAACTTTAGGGGATGTTGGTATAAAAGCATTGGCGTATCTGGGGTTATTTTCCACAGAGGCCAGTGCTCCTGTTACTATTCACTGTCTTGGTCGATCCATTTTCACGTTTCTGAAGTGTCAAAATGTGTGTATTTGATAGTTCGGAGTAGAATGATTCAGACCAGTCTAGTAGTGGAAAAGTTCGCCCTATAGCGCCCCGGCCCTCATAAGCGATAGCCTGCCACGCCAAGCCCCAATGCATGTATGCAGTAACCAATCAGCCGGCTACCTCAATATCTACGCCAATGCTGCATAACTCGATGATTGTCAGTGTGTGTAGTGTTGCAGATATAAGCTCGCTGTTGCCGGGTTGAAATGCCTGTCCGGGTGCGCGTTACACTACTCGTTACACTAGCATCCATTTGCCATGTCTGTCTGTTTGATTGCAGAGTCAGCCGCCGCGCGTCTCGGAGCCACACGACTTCTCCATTGTAGATGTTAACTTCTAACCTATAAGCATTTTTTTTTCTCTCGTATTAACTAACTCGCGCGACTCTCCGCTAGCCCACAACAAATAAAGCAACAGTATTAGTGCAGAAAGTTCGTTGTAACACACCCGTCACATATCATTACTTATTGGCACGTTTATTTCTTGTGGGCCACACCAAACGTAGTAAAGTATGTCTTTATAATATTTTAATTGCGAGATTACTAGTGTCTCACCTTTACGAAGCAAGAGGGATATATCGTGATGATGTTTCTTTATTTCATTAAAACAGCTGTGTGGTCTTTTGTTTCTCTTTAAATTGTGTCTCGGATCTGATAACTGTTACATTATGTACATTAATGATTGTGTTGTGCCAATATTGACGATTGAACATGCCAGTCTGTCCAGGTTTAAAGAGTAGGAAGCCACACTGCCTAAAAACCCTATAAGAAAGAGAGCCAAACGACGTACCATGGAGCTAGGAGAGCGAAAGCGGTGATACTCGCGCCGCCGCTGCGAGGAGTCGAGGTAACTTCTATTGTATTGAGTGAATTGCACTTTGAACTTGTTATCCTTAACGTTTAGTTACTCGACTAGCGATCGCATTGTGTCACGGTTGATTACGAACGCAATCCATTTCCATTTCGTTAGCGTTTAGCAGCACTGGCCGCGGTATGAGAACTCACAATCGGAGCTTTAGCTTTTGGTTGGGATCAACGTGGCACAAAGCTAAGATGTAATATGTATGTAGATTGTAAGTTAAAGTGTCCTGTTCTTACTATAAACGGTATCCGGAGGACCCTCTCTTAGTGGCTCTGATTTCGAAACGAGAGTTAAGTATATAATAAATATTGTAACGTTTAATTTAGCTTTCCTAAAAATATTAATGATTGGTGTTAGAATTACGCAATTAACGGAAGGTAATGTACGATTACAGATTACATTCCTCGGTGAAAACAAAATAATTGTTCAATTAAGCGGGAATACCCTTTAATTCGCTTCGCGGGCTTCACGCCCCAGTCATTGTATTAATTTTTAAGATATAAAGTGTATGTTCATTGAATAACATGTTCATTTTATTTATGATAATGATTATTTCCTCCACAGATCCTATGGTGAGTATTCCTTGTGTCACGAATAGCTAGTTTGCGTACCAATTTGTCTATTGATACTTTCAAAAATCTATTACAGGCAAACGGTGATGTTAAATACAATATCATCTAAGATTTGCGGGTCACTCTTCTACACCCAGTATTCAGCTAAAAGCCGTAAGAAGGCCACTGCTAGCTGATTTACCCTTTTTTTTATAAATAGACGTGCTGGTACGCAAAAATCTAAGTTCTAGAGTTCTTTTTTTGCTATGCAAATCGCCAATATTAGGTATTTCTTGTGCATTATCCATGTTCCTGTCTGAGGTTTGTGTATTTCACAATGTGTGTAGAGGTATACCCAGAGTCGTAGCTAGGCCTAGTTTCGGAAGAAGGAAGGTAAACCTTAAAATTATCACTCCTGCTCTGTTCATTACCGTTGCACAAACCTAATATTGAAATTAAATTGGTGTGTTCGAGCGTACCTAAAATTAGTACCATGTCATATAAAAATTCAACATTAAGGGGCCTTTGAAATTTATGATTTCAGTGGTTTTACAAGGAAAGTTTATTTTTACTTATAGGACAAGTCACCCGAGCTCTATTCCTGAAACACACCATTCAATATTTTATGATTATTTTTGTTCGATTTATAGTTCTCGAATATTAGGGTAGGTACACATAATATTATTTAGGTCGCACTCTGCTAATGACCGCAGCCTCCTTCTGTAAATTATTGTTCTGCGTAGAAGGAAGTTCAGAATGTTTTAACCATTATTATCTATCAAACAGCGCCAATACAAAGGAGAAAAATACAAGTAAGCACATAAAAAAGATGTAGAAAAATGGAAATTTGAACAAAAAATATCTAAAGTTGAAAACCATTTTTCCCTAATATTGAGAATAGTTGCGAATCTTAATGAAAGGGAAACATTTATGTTTAGTATTTTTATTTATACATCGAGGCATACATTTTGTAGATTCATACAGGAGTATTCCTAGGGAGATTCTATTTGATCGTCACTTGCAGAGTTCAATTCAATTCTTGTTTATGGCACCCTCTAGGATTCTGCCAATGTCAGGTTTTGTGATGTTCCTGTAAAAATATTAATATTATTGTCATGAACAGTATGATGTGTATGGTGATTGCGTTCTTTATTTTGCATTCTACGCAACATCGAAACGTGTTCTATGGTTTTTTTTTTTTAATTTTTATGTAATTCGAAAACAGGTATTCCTAAACAATCACAAGAGTAACCTTGGCCATTGGTCTGTAGCCATGGCTAAATTCCAGAGTATCGACTCATGTGTCAAAATTTTTTCATTTGTCAGAACTTGCAGTTCTTACCATGTTCATAAGATGACGAATGTAGAATTGTGACAGGTGGAAAACTAACGATTAGGCGCGACTATAAAAAGCGTTGCGTAGTCATTAGTTATGTTAAATGATTCTATCTATCTATAATCAGTCCACATCAACCCACTGCTGGGCATAGGCCTCGTTTTTATTGCGCCATTCCTCACGGTCCTGTGCTAACCCGATCCATCTCTGACCCGCAACCCTCACGATGTCGTATGAACATCGTGTCGGTGGTCTGCCTACCAACCTCCTTCCCTCCCTTGGCCACCACTCCGATACTGCCCTGGTCCACCGGCCGTCTTCCCTAAATCATTATCTTACTAATATGACAAGTGATATGAAGTAAGATTAACTTTCTGGCGATGCAGAAAGAGACCCGTGCCCCAGCAGTGCAGACACAAGGGTCTCCACTGCTGGGGCACGGGTATCGATTCATCATTGTACATTTTATTCCATTTTGTAAGGTTATTGTAATTATCTAGTAACCTGACCATTTTAGGCCCAAACTTTCATAATAAGATGAAACATTTAATTCGGCAGTTTTTTTCAATAATTTTAGTCAATACAAGTTCTAATATATTTTAAGTGAAGTGTAGAAAGTCCAAGGAGTGTAGAAATTAAAGATCAACGTTTTGCTCACACTTTTTGTCTGCGTTAGAATTTCAGCATCATAAATGTAAACGACTACTGCCATTTCCTTAAAAAATGTATTTTCTTAAATAAGGGTAGTAAATAAAGTTTCACATAAGGTTTTTCTGTATTTTGGACAAACTAGTCACCACTGCTCTTATTCCCACTACGTACTTGCACACACTTGTGTGGTTAATTACAATTTTTGTAGTATCATCGCATAGGGTGGGCACCTGGTAGAATAGTACAAGTCTTTAAATAATTTCGTATACCTAGTCATTGTCACTTTTTCACTTGACTAATAAAAAGTTTTATGTCACCTAAACACTGACGTAGGCAATATTTAGACCCGGGGGTGGGCACACAGTGACTACGACCCTGGGTATACCTGCCCTAGGAAGATGGGGCTGGTTCCCGACATTTCTGAGTGTAGATTTTCAGGTTTCTACCGCGTATGCGCATATAAATTGATAAGGGGCTTATTTTACTACCTGCATAATGGTCCATTTCATACTCTCGTCATTGTCATGATGTGTGGCTCCACTGCTTCTGTTTATTTCTTTCATGATGGGTTTTCTTGTGTACTTATGTGTGTTTAACAGCATTTTTGGCACCATGAACCTTATTATCTCCGTAGGTTCCACTCAAATTGAATCGACGATGAGTTTCTTATATCTTGATATTTAAACTTTGTGCAAAATGTATTTTTTGTATGAATGTTATATCTTATACGAATATGTCCGGCCTTTTTCTTCGCGATGCATTTTTATTCTAACAGTGTTGACTTGATTTTTTATACAAATGTGCATTGAATTTTTTATAATTGATATTGTTGTCATTTTATGCTGTTGATAACTTGAATGTTTCATCTTGTGATTTTATCACCTTTCTTGATTGTTGTCCGCTATGTTGAAGGTTCCATCTACCGAATGGATCTAACTGGCTTATCACGCGAAAGCACTATATACCCTGTCATTCCCTAATGGCAATCGCAAATGAGGCGTACAGTGGAATGAACGGAGGAACAAAACACAACCTTACTGGCGGCGTTATAAAGGTGACATTGGCAATAAGTTGGTAAGTACCTAGTATTGACTATCTATAAGCATATTTTTTGTTCCATAGACAAACAGTTCAACATATAAAATGACCTTACAACTCCGGAAAAGACCACAATCTAAGAATAATCATCGGTACTCGCTCTTAATTGCTACCCGGTAAAGAGATACACTTTGGAAAAAAACCATATTCTTTCTATCTTGCGGGGGCCCCCAGAGTTGGGACCAAGCGTTACTAACGACTTAGTGGCCCTAAGTCTGAGGGCTCCACTACGGAATTAGGAGCGAAATCACTCTCCGATGCGTAGCTTGCTATGACTCTTGCCGCGCAAGCCTAAGAACCAGTGCCGTTTAGCGTTTTGTTTTACATTTTATGTGATATGAGGTGACTGATCTAAAGTAAAGCTCATTTGGCTGTTGTGAACTGACGAATTTATGGGATAAAAAATGTGATCTACCCACCAATGCGCAAATATCTACAGGTGCAACGAAATCTCGATGCGTAACCGGAAAGGGCGTGTCTATTCGTCAATACAAAACAACTTTTACTATGGTGACAACCTCGGAATAGAAAAAAAATCAGCTTCTGAGGGGGCTTCTTGCAATGAATACGATTAATATTCAAAATGTACATGAATTCGGAAACACAGTATTTATTTTGAAAATGTAGATAGAAAACAAGACGAATAATCGGAATAAACAGAAAATAATTAGCATATAAATTTGTCAAAAGGTTAAGTAGCAAGTAAAAATCCTAAAGAACCTAGAATGGGTGACTTTATTTTAATTTTTGATTTAAAAATAATAGGACAGAATGAAAGAAATATCAAAAATTGTGTGGATTTACACAGTTACAAGCTGTTCCATACTTAGTTATATTACGTCCTATGCATTGATCCTGGACCCTGCATTTACAAATAGATAAAAGGATTTTAATATATTATTATACTCTGTTATTTCGAATATGCCCAATTCCCGAAACACTCGGGTATTGCACTTTTTCCCAGTTATATTTAGCATTTAGTAAATCACTACATCCGATTGCAACCCTGCAATCCCACTGCTGGGGCACGGGTCTCTTCCTGCATTGCAGTAAGGTTAGGCCATACTCCACCACGGGGGCCAAGTCCGGGGTGGTGGAGGTTTGTAAGACAGTGACGAGCCTTACTGTCAGAAGTTATCAACTCTTGTCAGAGTGTCAGAGAGAGTGACATGGTTTAACGACTGCCATTACATGACAACCGGCACCCACGTGCCGTGGGTGCTTAACGTGCCTTGCGAAGCACGGAAGTGCTGGGAGAAATGCCACTAGCGGTAGTAACGGGACGGTCACCCATCCTGCACCTGACCGCGCTTGTTGCTTAACTCGAGTGATTGATTCCAATCACTCGGTTCGACTACGCCACGAGCGCTTCATAAATAACTGTACTACATAAATAACAATAAATCGTACTTTATACATCACTCAACTACAAATTACAGAAGTTTATAGAAATAGGTACATAAGTAGTTACACTTTGAATAGATGCGTGAAAAAAAAGACAGAGGCTCAGCATAATCCGCTACTTGACTCAAAGGAGACTATTCAAATTGAGCCCAAAACTCCAAGGCCAAAATATTTCCAAACTGTTACGCACATTGTCCAGAACATTTGATACTATGGCACCAAAACAGTGAAACCTATAGTTTACCTACTGTCAGACATTGAAAATCTTATATTCCCATACATACCAAAAACGTGTTTTTAAATATACGTATTAGGGTTTGTATAAGGAGTCTTCCTCAACAATTTTACAAGATAAAAAAAAGAGATAAAATTATAGAGTTACATGCATGTTAGATTATGCTGCAAAATCTAGAAAACGGCATGAAGGTACTATATTGTATTGTTTATTGAACTAAACAGACAAACTATTGCTCTCTAGTCTAAACCAGAAAAATCATAAAAGAAAATTGTGCAAAAGATTCAAAAGCTATGTACTCTAACCGATGTTTCAGAAATTGAGCATTTTATAAATAACCCTGTTGTAGAATTTTAGTCCGGATCTACTTACGGGTGTTGTTATATCGGAAGAGTCCGACCAGGAGCTCTATTTTTGAATCACTCGTCTCGCGTCGAGCGCTCGATTTCTACTGATTTTCGTTCGACATACGAAATTCCGTATTTTTGAATCACTCGACTGCAACGAATGGTCCTTACCACTCGTCTCGTATGTCGATCGATAGATTAATTGTCAAAATTTGTGTTAATTTGTATTGTGCTGCGCACAAATACCTACCTAGCGATAAATGTGAATTTGCTCCTGATAACTGTTGTAGATTGTAAATATTGCGATCTTCAGTGTAGAAAATGAATTTTGAAGAATATCTAATCCTTAATGGATATTTGGATTCAAAAATACGGAAAAACCAGATCATGCGACTTAGAAGACGAGTGTGACTTACGTCGTACCTATTCGACGATACAATTTCATACGAGTGATTCAAAAATAGATCTCTCAGGTCTCGCCCCGATTCGCAGAGCCTAAATGTCTACAATGTGTTGTGCTTACGAAAGTTTTAGTTCAAAAACCCTTTTTTTTTATTAAAGAGTGGACCTGACGTCCATCGCGCTAAAATGCATACCACCAGACACCCAAGTTAAACAAAGTAAAAGTTGTTTGTAAACGTAGGATTATTTTAAAACCCTGAGTTAAAGCCACTACTAACTTGAAATAGCTAATTTATGTGTTACTAAAATAACTCGAAACTTGCAAACCGTTTTTTTTAGTATAAACCATTGCCAATATGTACGTACCATCAGGCAGAATTGGGGTGGATCACCTTAATGTTTGTTTTTCCTTGCAACGCTGATGCACCCGAACAGTGTTCGCTGATATAACAGATGGTTTTTGGAGGTCGACAAATAATAAACAATAGGGTGGGACGAGTTAAGATAAGCGTAAGCTGCAAGTGAAAGTTTCAAAACTCTACTGCAACTCTAGCTGATAGTACATACTAATTTTTATACTTACGTTTTATTTAATTTCAAACCTTTCTGTAGCGACCATGCAAATCTTCATGTATTACATCGCACCATGCCCACTTTTATCATAAAGTATTGTTCTTTTGTAAAAAATGTGATAATCCGCGCTTTCAAAGTATTAGAGACAGTAAAAGGGAGCATTGTACGACTAGACAAACCTTCGATGCTAGAGTTAGCTGCTATTTTAGGTACAGTGCGAGCTCAGTTATGAAGTTTCAGAATAGAGTTGGCATTGTGCTATTGTTAAAAACCTATTTAGAGGGTAAAAATTCCACCCATGGGACTCGAACCCGCGATCTCTGGCCAACCTTGCCAGCGCTCTCCCAACTGAGCTAATGGGCAAGTACCGGCATCACCAAAAATAATATAATCAGTGTGCTATTGGTTGTATTAAAAATTAATAAAAGTGACTAAGGGATATAATGGGGTAGGCATCGTGCTATCAAACCTTGATGTACCTAGTACAGAAATGGAAATTTTCAGATTTTGTGTTTGAATAAGACTATGTTTTGATGTTACAATTCTATGTCTTAACTTTCATCTAATATTTACCCGACTCTATTTTGTAGTATAATTTATTTTATTATTTGTTTTTCATCCTCATATTGATATAGTGAACTCTATGATAGTTAAAAGTTCGTTATTTTGATTGATACCCTATTAATTTCCTGTATTTTGTTGACGTCATTCGATTTTATATCTCAAAAATAAATGTTCAAACCCATCACGTGTCATTTTATTTCATTTAATACAGGGTGTTAAAATAATGACGCCTGAACCTGAAAAATACGCACAATACGCAATGGATATCAAAACAAACCGTTCTTAGGTCATTTTAGTCATGTTACCATTAAGTTTTACTTCATTAAAATTCAATGCATTTACGTTACAACGCGCAGGCGACGGGCGCGTGGCTCTATTTCAATCTAAAATAATCCTTAAATTAATATTAAACAAGAGTACTACAAGTGCAAAAATAGTAGATTATTAACCGAGGGTCGAAAGAATCAATTCCCGAAGGGTATCGAGGCTATAGTCCGAGTAGGAATTGATTCTTTTACCCGTGTTAAACAGTCTAATTTTTGTTTCGAATCTAAGGAACATAAAAACTCATTTTTCAATCATAATTCAATATTAGCATAAAAGGTTATCTAATTTCCTTCAGCAACTTTCCATCGTAAGGTTGCCTGGAAGAAATTGCTTTTAGCAATAAGGTCGCCAATTGTACTATGTATATTTGCAATTATTTTGTAGGTATTTGTTGTTTTTCCAGTGTACATTAGAGATTAAATTTTAAATAATTATGCAACTCCCCGCGTAATTGCTGCGGCTTATTCCGCTCAAAGAAGTTTGCGCTAAGTTCACACTGGCTGTTTAGAAACTCACATGGCCGCAGTAGGTATTTTTTTAATTAGTTTTTTGTTACACAAAATAAAACTTCACAGCTGACAGTAGTTCTATATTTTTAAAGTTCACTCCGGCCCTGGTGGGAAGTAATTTGAATGAGTTTTTACCTCTCTATGAAGTGAAGCAGCATTTTCCACCCAATAATCAGATCAAAACAACACTACTTTCCGAGTATAAGAAATAAAAAAAGCTCATTCTCAAATTTAGACCGTTCGCCCAACTGCACGATTCCACCAAAAAGGAAACGTTTTTTTGCGCGTAGGCAGTTTGCAGAACTTACGTAGGTACTTGGAATGCATTGCAGATGCAATGCATCTCCTATGCGATTACAATATTATGCGACAAATGTTGTCGAGACAGTTAATCTTCTATAATATAAAAATGAATCGCTGAACGTGTTGGTAAGCGCAAATCTCGAGATCAGCTGAACCGATTTCACTAATTCTTTTTTTAGAATATTCCTTGAAGTACAAGGATGATTTACGGAGAGAAAAATAAAAAAATAAAGAATCGACTGTTAGGCGGTACCTACGAAGATCGCTTGATTGTGAATGTATAGCATAACATTTGAGTGACTTTACATCGTGGTCGGCAAACTTAGTGTGGGCTGTATTCATCGGAAAGCCAAGAGACGATCGATGACTACGCCTGCGCGGTGTTCACCTAATTCATTGATTTTTATTCACGAAAGACTTCAGGGGATGTATGTGTGAGAGATGGCGTTTGGGGGGAAAAGCCTATAACCAGCAGTGGGCTGATAAGATGATGATTCAAACTCTAAACTAGATCATCGCCTGTGTTTTTATCAGGCAGTGCGCTGCAGCGATGTGATCATGAGCGGGAATATTGCAATCAAAAAATAAAACGGTCAAGTGCTAGTCCGGACTCGAACACAGAGCACGTCGTTAGATTAATAAGGCTCGGTTTTTCCCCGGCCCGAGAAAACGAATTCGGCTTGCAATCGCCTACATGCGATCCGTTTTAATCCGGAGACAAATTTTCTCAGTCAGGCGCTGCCATTTGCGCTAAACAGTCTATACTTTTGTTTCAAACGGAATCTAACTTTAGATGAACTTTTTTGTTTATAGGCCAAGCAAATTAAATGGAAAAAAAGCGTTTTGAGAAATTAAAATCCAGAAAGCTGGATATCATTTAAATACCTTCATATAGTCCTAATGCGTGTTATCTGAGTGCACGGTCCAAGGAGGTGAGCTCAACTTTGAGGGCCCAAAAACCGCGTAAATTTCGCATATTTTTTCAGTTTTGTGCTTGTAGCTCGGAAACGGTAAACTTGGACTGAAAATATCGTTATTGCAATAATAAAGAGGGTCAAATTTTGTCTAATGGTCATCTAAAACATTAAATTAGGTTTAGTGGTATAGCCAAAATCAAAAGTTGTGAACCGGATTCTTTTTTATTTAAGACTAAAATTTACACGCATTTAGGACCAAATGAAGGTATTAAAATGATATCCAGCTTTCTGGAAATTATAATTCCTCGATTTTTTTAAATATGATTGGCCTATTAGCCGTAGCTGTTAATAAAAAAAATTAACAAGGAAAGTAAAAAATACACCTACCATAATGCGGAAACTTATATTTAGGTTATGGTTACACTACGATCTATCCATTTTTCAGGTTTCCAAAAATTAATAAATACTGGGTTCATCCTTTTCACATGGTCCGCATAGTGGAAAGTGTATTCCACAAGTCCAAAAATTAGGTTCTTCCTGATAAATTCTACTACGAATACTAGTAGTCTTGTATTCCAGAAATCCAGACGCATGGATAATTTCCTATGACCATAATCAAGCGCTCTGATGCCATCATTGTTGCTTTGAAAAGTTTGAAGCCGCATGCATCCTACCTGTGGTGAGTCATTCGTCGGTCGTCGCACTGGCAAATGTCAATGGCAGTGTGGCACGTGATTCTCCCGGAAGCGCCCAGAACAGAACGAACGACGACGTGGTCAGCTCCATACAAATTAACAGGCTTAGCCCACTTGTGCCGAAAAATAAACCTGGTTGGAAACGGGGTATGATTCTGATGTTTCCGGGTAAAAATCGGAAGACCCCGGAATCTATGTACTTACGGGAGAAAATTTCATACCTACCTGAGTAACGAATGCAATCTGCAAAATAGCTTTGTTGCCTGCGGGTAGGTACCTTTGTATTACCGTATTTACGATAGAGCATAAACAAATACTGCGAACAAACGGATTGTATGGAGAACTTTTTGACCCAAGTGATTAGTATATATTAGCTGGACTCTGGAGTGATGTGGATGCCCTGGGACAACAAAGGAGATTGTGGGCTCAACTTATTGAACTAATATATAGAAATAAATAAATTAGGTCTTTCCGGCTTTCCTATCAATGGATCCACCTGCAAAAACGCCTTGGCCAGCTGAAAAAAAGGCTCTTACAACCTGTGATTTTATCCGTCAGTCTGTGACATCCACGGACTTTATAATACACGGATGTAAATCAAAGCCCGATCTGCAGGGCCTGCTTGCAGGCACTGCCGCAGGGTTTATAGACACACATGTCCAGCGTTGCCAACTCTACGTCTTTTTACGTAGATCTACGTATTTAGGCCGTTCCAGAAAACCTACGAACTTCAGTCACGGAATCTACGTATTTTTAATCAAATTATACAATTCAAATCCATTAGGCTGAATAGGAAAAATATGTATTACTGTCGCACAAAAAAAGTTCAAACATTCCGTTCATCGCACACTCGCCTCGCCACAACAACAGTCACGTCATTCATATAAACCTGAGATAAAAACTCACGTCATGGCGACTATCTGCTTACCTAAAACGAAACGTCTCTTGCTCGCTCGCCGCGCGCCTTATAGAAAAAGTGAAACGTCAACTGAGTCTGAGTATTCTTTTCAAATCCTTTCGAGTTTCGTTTCGTCGTTCGTTTGTGTTAATTTTCAGCTTCCATTGCTCAATTGAATTCAATATGGAAATAAGCAGTGACAGTGAGGAAAACCGAATTGTTACTCCCACTTAAAAAAAGAAAGCTACATTATGAACAAAAATACTCAAATTTATGGGAAAAAGACAAGAAGTATTCAGCTTGGGTTAAAAAAAGCAACAAAGGTCATAAAAAAAGAACGTAGATCTACGAACTTTTCCTATGCCATTTTTACTAAATCTACGTAATTTTCTAATCTGGCCTACGTCATTTTCAAAATCCGAGTTGGCAACACTGCACATGTCCCTGCAAATCATTTCACACCTGAACACCGTTGTGACTGGACGTGCCTACACCTACTCAATATTTAATTTCGACAGCCGCATTCCGGTTCTTCTGCGGCCTGCGCCTGTAAACGCCGTCTATGACTTGCTTTGTGAATTTGTGCTGAAAACGGGTCATTCAAAATACATAGGTACCGAAATGCAATGAAACATCAATATACTCAAAGAACTAAATTATTGTAGAGGTTTGTAATAGAGAATTAGAGCTTTTTCGCTGCCTTTTCCTTCGCTACAATCACAGCCCGAAGGCAGCGCGGTTTACATTCAGCAAACAGTATGTAAATTCTTTACGATGAGGTTTTTTGAATTGATGAAATTTCAACAAGGTTTAACACTTGTTGCGCAGGTACTCTGCCGTCCTAATTTAAACAACCGTAACTACCAAAAGTATAGTTCCGAGATTTCGCGCCATAAAGTTTTTTTTCGAAAATTTGTTATTAGTGTCGCAGTTTTAAAAAATGTCTACTTTTAATTAATTTTATCTGTAGTATTAATAATTCGCTTTAAGATTGTGTATTTTACATAGTGGTAATAATAACAGTTTTCTTTAAATTTAGCAAATAAGCTTAGTGGCTAGTGAAATTTAATTTGATAATGTGCTTTGCCTAAGCATGAGCGCCGTATATAACGTAGTTACGGTTTTTATGTCTAGAAATGAAGCTTTACTAGACACAAAAGCGGTAACTAACTAAACACTCAATTAAATGCTTCGTAAAAATACTTGTTAGTATATAGTAATTAAAGGCTAAATACTTGTTAGTATATAGTAATTAATAAAACCACAATTTAAATAATGAACATGTACTCGTACGTATTTATTAAAAAAGTAAATTTGAAATAACATAAACTTCTTACTCTGCTTTCAGTAATTATAAATGGCACTTTTCAGAGTTTCACTCTTGCGAACCTACACTAAATTAAATTAAATGAGATCGTTATACCTAAGTATTTAAAATGAAGAATAAAATTTTAAGTAACAATAAATCTTACCTACTTAAATTTATAGAGGAAATTACAAAAACCGCTTGAGACAGGACTTGAACTCGTCTCGAGCGTTTTAATTTCCTTAATAAATTTAATTCATCCCTAGGACGGGATAGTGCTTCAGAAAAAACAAAAAGTTTACCTACTTTAAAAAATGTAATAACTATTATTAAATTTATCAGTCGCACTTTTCAGTCTTTAAAAAATTTACCAAAAGATCATTCTTTGAGACTTAACATGCTTTAAATAATGTAAATAGGAACTTTTAGCTCATAAATTTAAACATATACATTGACCAACAGACAGAATTAAGATTAATAGATATCAGATATCAAATTGTAGCTAGCAGTTAGTTTTCTTGTGTAAAAATATCAGCTTGGACGGTTGCTGTAGAGGTAGGTAAGTTGTACCAGAACTCTCTTCTGTCGGCTGGCATCAGAGCAACTAATTTATTTATTATATCTCCCTTTCTTTCTGCAGTTATGCCTCTTGCAATTTCTTTTTGTGTCGTATCTGGAAAGCTTTGTGCTTTAAAAATTTTTGTTTGTAGAAAATCAATTGACGATTCAAACTCGACATCATGGCTCGTTTTATATTTCAGCGTAACTTCCTCGTTCTACTTTCACAGCCATAATTTCCTTTAAATATGTTCTCTGTTCATTTTTCCGTAGCTTATGTTGTGATGCGTGGTCTCGATAATTAAAAAAATTAAGTAATTCCATCATTCACGCAATTGTTTTTTGAATTGCCCATTTGGACTCATTTCACAAAATCCTGAAAATCGTTCATATGTGTAGTGTTTATTCTCGCATAATGAATAACATAATTAAAGATAACTAACGTACAATTACTTACGGTGTTTATATTTAGGATATATTATTGATGCATGATCAAGCTCATACAATAACGTTAAGAATAAGAACCGTAAGGTGTTTTACGGTTGTCATATCTAGGAACGTGCCATCAAAATAGATAGTTACGGCGCTTATGATTAACACTATCTCCTTTTGTGTCGGTTTTACCAAAAATACGTCAAAGAGAACATTATAGTTCTCATCACGCTGATTCCAAATCAAGTCTTAACTCATTTTTGACAAAAATCGAGTTACGGTTGTTTAAGTTAGGACGGCAGTACTGTTCCAGTGTCATCAAAGCATATTTTTAAATAAAAAGACTTATATGTACATTAAGGCACTAAAAACGAAAAAATCCTTTAAACAAATATGGCTTATAAATTCGAAATTCATATATAGGTATATCTAGGTATTGTAGAAATATATTTTGGAGTCGGTGGTGGTCTGGAATTGGGAATGATTTGCCGTTTGCAGCACAAGTTCACAAATCAATTCATAATAGATGGCGCTTACAGCCGTGGCCATACAAGAACAGGCACGTCTCTGTTAAATTTTGCTCAGAGCAAATTAATTTTGACAGCCGTATTCTGGTTCTTCTATGGCCACGCCTGTAAGCGCCATTTGTGAATTGATATGTGAACTTGTGCTGAAAACGGCTCACTACGTGGAAGGAATCGGCAGATTGAAAAATAAGACAGAAAACTAAATCTTTCTGTTCCCAAAGTGCAATATTTTCATTATAACAAATCAGTGTCATAAACGTGAAAGTTGACATTCTTTTTTTTTTTTTAAGCCTCACACAGACCAAACATTATCGAACAAATGGCTCGATTGCCACATACATGGCTGGCCCTGCTTGCAGAATGTGGAGTGGGGGAATCGTCTTGTCGGGTGGCAGGACGACTCTGCGGCCCTGCCGCAGGGTGAACAATTAAAATATCGGGCCTGCAGCTCAGAATAAGCTCCTTATTCTGAGGCCTGCAGGTACATACACACACACAATACGATTTGGCAGTGACACTGCAAGCAGGCCCTGCAGATCGGGCTTTGAGTGGGCCGCTTAAGTCTTGTTTGACACAAAAGAAAATTTGAAATGCCGTCTTGTGTGGTACGGTCGTGTTATCACGTCTCGAAAAAATGCAAAAAATCGAAAAATGTCTCACGGGAGCACGTGCGTAAGTAATGTTTTAAGTTACTGATTCGTGATATTTTTCTTTATTAGATTTTGTTTACGTGGACGCGAGGAAGGCACCGTTGATCACGTTTTTCAAATGCTTTTTTTCTTTACAAATTGGGATGTCATTTTTTTTTTTTTAAAATAAAGGGTTTTACGGCCCTGGATCCGTGTCCTTTTGAGCCTTGAGTATTGTATTAGTTTTTTATAGTATTAGTTTTCAGATAAGAGCACTTATCACTTCCGTATCACTTCACTATAATGTTCAGTTTTTCCAGTCACTTTAAATTTTTATTCCACTGTTCATAATGAATTTATATAAGGGGGCGAAAAAGGTAGGATTGCTAAGTAGATTTGGAAGAAGAGTTGGTGTAGGGACACCCGTTTCGCAGCTGATTGTGTCAAGTTCCGTGATAAGTATTAATCTGTGCAATTTAAATTCTTGACAGTTGAGCACGAGATGGTTTAGGTCGGCGTTTTCAGTTCCACAGTAAATGCAGTTCGAATCTTGGGCTAGGCTGAGTCTATAAAGGTGAGCTTGGGTTTGGCAGTGGCCGAATCTCATTCTGTTTAGGGTGGTTATGTATTTCCGGCAGTTTATGTCTTTTTTCCGATGGTACCAAGGTTGGGCGGGCGGGCTTCCTTGGATGTCTCTATACCAGCTTCCTTTCTCTTTACTGATCTCATTCCAGTAGTTGCACCATATTGCTTTCAGATTCTCATTCAGATGAACATGGAGATCAGTAAATGGCAATTTGAGGTCTGTAGAGTGATCCTCGTCAGGGTCCAGATTTGCAGCTCGATCGACGACTTCATTTCCAGTGATACCCCGGTGAGCAGGTACCCACATTAACTTAACTACCTTACCACTAACTAACAAACTATTTAACAAATTCTTTATATTATAGATGAGATAATTTACATTATAACGAAGGCAGTTACCTTCTAAAGCTAATAATACACTGAGTGAGTCAGTAAATATAATTATATTACAAGTATCAATATTTTGAACGTAAATTAAAGCTTGATGGATAGCATAAGCTTCGGCGGTAAAAATGCTACATCTAGTGTCAATTTTAAAACATTTAGTTTTCTTTAACTGAGGGTCAAAAAATGCTGAGTTTACCCTATCAACTGTTTTAGAGCCATCAGTATAGATGGAATACAGATGATTATTTTCCAGGAAAGCAAGTAAATCTTGTTGGTTCGTAATGCATGGTTTATGTACAAAATTATTTTTCAATAGAATATCGAGATCCATCCTATAGAGGGGCCACAAATTATCCTGATGCAAATTTTTTGTTAAATCATTCAAATGTAAAACTATTCTTAATAAGGTTGGTATGTTACCATTTAATATCTGATTAAAATTTGCATAAGGAGCCACTGAATTGCCCAATTCAGTGGCATGCATTGGTAAAATGTGATCTAAGACAACTCTATTATTTTTAGTTAACATTTTCAAACAGAACCTTTCAGCTAGCTGTAGACGTCTAAGATGTAAAGGGGGAATGCAAGCCTCACATTGCATTGCATTAATTGGAGTAGAGCACATAGCCCCTGTAATAATTCTCAAAGCTTTATTCTGAATAACTTCTAATTTCTTCAGCAAAGCAAGGCTTGCCCCCATATAAGCAATTGAGCTATAATCGAAATGGCTGCGCATAATGCTCTTATATAACATAGATAATATTTTTGGGTCAGACCCCCAATGTACTCCTGCCAGAGACCGAAGTATATTAAGGGCTTTGGAGGCGTTTTTGATGATATAATTTATGTGAGATTCAAATGTTAGCCTATGATCCAGCAATATACCAAGAAACTTCTTTTCTTTCAACCAAGGTATAGGGAGATTATTGTATTCTACCAAACTATTACAAGGAG
Source organism: Yponomeuta sedellus (assembly GCA_934045075.1). NCBI lineage: Eukaryota > Metazoa > Arthropoda > Insecta > Lepidoptera > Yponomeutidae > Yponomeuta > Yponomeuta sedellus. The sequence goes on along the minus strand of OW203744.1, from coordinate 8,664,037 downwards.
AAAGCCTTTTGGAGAAAAGCATAGCTCCACTCTTTAATGGATTTATAACCAATTTGAGCTTATTAAAATAATAATTATGCACTTGAGAGAGGGCTAAATTTAAATTATTTACAGCTATATTTACATCCTTATGTACAGAGTATATTAACAAATCATCTGCATACTGCAGGAATTGAACTCCAGTCTGGGTCAGATATTTATTTATCTGAGATGTATAAATATTGTACAATAAAGGGGATATGGTTGCTCCTTGCATAGTACCTTTAAAAACTTGTCCTGGTCCGTGTAGTATGTTGTTAAATTTAACATACATAGTCCTATCATAAAGAAAATGAAATATCCATTTACAGACATGTCCTGGCATACCAATCTCTGATAAAATTCCTGCCAATACAGATGGATCAACATTATCAAAAGCTCCCTGTACATCAAGAAATGCACATACGGTGGCTGATTGGCTGTGAAAGGAATTCCTGATGTCAGAGATGAGTGAAGTAAAGCTCTCTGTAGCACTACGACCCTTCCTGAAGCCGAATTGCTGCTCTGGTAAGATTTTATTCTGCTCTACGTAATGGTCTAATCTGGTTTTAAGCATAAACTCAAACAATTTACCTACACATGAGGATAAAGAAATTGGTCTATATGAATTAAAGTCATCACTAGACTTGTCTGGTTTCAATATAGGAATAACGCATTGTGTTTTCCAAGCTTCAGGAATGGACTGAGTCATCCACAATACATTGTACATTTCCAATAACGATTTTTGGGCATCAACATGCATGTTCCTAATAAGCTTGTAAGGAATGTCATCTAATCCTGGGGTTGTATCTTTTCTATATTTGATAGCAAATGTGAATTCTGCAAAGGAAAATGGTTCTGAAAGATGAGCACAATTACTATTCCCTGTGTTATTAAAGATTTCATTTAATGAGTTTATGTCTATGTTTTTTTCAGGAGGAGACGGTGGAGCATATTTATCAATGAAGGCTGGAATCCATTCGTCGCTTTTATTGGGATGTCAAATACAGCAGTGATTCCAGTTTTTTTCGGGAAAAATTCCCGAAAAGTGGAGAAATATGTATTTGTTGCATTTATTAGTGTTTTTTATAGTAGTAGTTTTGGAGTTATGGAAATACGGAACCGTAACCCTTATAAAATAATATATCTTTATTATCTTCAAATATCTAATTGTATGAAATTTGGCGCCTCATTTCTGTACAAGCCGTGCTGTGTGTGGAACATCTAACAACGTTGTGCATGAGCCGTTTATAGAAATAGACGGCTCATTATTGGCACCATAAAAAGAATTTTATGGTGCCAATGGCTATACCACAAACAAAACAAGAGATAACTAAATAAATTTGTCCTTAGCACGGGTTAGTGCATTAAAAATAAAAATATTATAAGAGATGACCTACAATAATTATTGACAGCTGACATCCAGCTGCTATTAGTTAAGTAGTCAAACACCCGCCACCGTTGTAGGTGGCAGTGATATTACATAGACATTTTGGATCCTAAACTTTCCACTTATTCGTCACATGTGGTAATGTGAGTAAATTGAGCGCGTGAGTTAGTTGGTGACGCTGTTTCATGTTAATTTGTAAATGTAATTAGTTTCTCTTTCTAATTCTTGTTTCTTATTCGTTTTTATCAATGTTTTAAAAATTCAAGAAAAAATAAGAGGCAGTTGTTATAGGTATCTGCTACAAAAACACTAAATTTGTCGATCCCAAAACTCCCAATTTTTTTGTACAAAACTTCACCCCATAATAGCTCTTTAAAATAAGTAAATATAGTTACACCCGATTTGATTCTATAGTGGCAAACTAAAAGAAAGTGCTATCAATGTTAACTAACATCTCAACTTTTTGCAAATATACATCCGATTATCCGATCTCTAGTCATAACCAATCCCTCAATCCAGGCCCCACCACTTTCATAAAAGCCCTTTAAGTCACTCAGTAGTATGATTAAAGTATGATTATAGTATGATGAGTGGTGGCGCTACTGTGCTCATGTTTACATCGAGCTCCGCGAACTTTAAGGTTTTAAAAGTGTAAATGTAATAATAGCAGTGTACGGAGTCGCTATTGTTGCAGTTAAAGAGTGCTTTTAGAGTAGTTTATAAAGTTCTCGTGGAATAACCTAAAGAACTGTGAGATTTCAAGGCTTAAAATTTTTAACGGAAAATGTCAAACCCAACGAACAATGAAACGGACTAAAACTACTACTACTACCTAACTAACAAAAGCAGTGCACTGAACATCTTTTAACGTGAAACAACGGGCCTGGAATCAAACTCTGTACAAATAGAAGGCTGTATAAAGTGACTAAAATAATTCATAACCTACAAATTCAAAAGAGACAGTGACACAAATAAACAAAAAGTGGGTACAGTTAAGTGTTAATGTAAGAATAAGTGAACTAGCAGGTTATATACTAAATATCAGTGAAACAGTGAAAAATAAAAATCTCCGCTAATCAAACGAGTAAATTCTTTTAAATTTTCTAACAATTAACGCCATCTAGTAAGGAATAGCTGAACTCTTAACATAAATAAAATCGTAATTCCTGACCTAGTTAGCTACTCGCCACTAGAGGGCGCTGAAACAAAAAAATATTCATCGTCGTGTCAACTTGACGACAGAAAGCGCTAAACACATACCAATCTAACAAAAAATATCAAAACAAACGAGGTGCAAAATGGCAGAACTAAGTGAACTATTGAAGGAGCTCAGACTCCAAATTAAACAAGATATGGAACAAAGACTTAAGGAAACGGAATCAAAAATTATCGATAGATTGGATGTTCAAATTGATGTGCTGAAGAAAGAAGTTGAATGCCTGAAACAACAAAATAATGAGAATGAAAAGAGACTGGATACTTTAGTGAAAGAGTCGAGGAAGAGAAACTTACTTATTTTTGGAGTGCCAGAAGAAGAAAAATCGTACTTTGATCTAGAAAAAAAAGTAAACGAATTCGTAGAAGATAATTTGGAAATTAAATGCAATTTATCAGAAATAGAGTTTGTAAAGAGACTAGGAAAAAAAAGCAACCGCCCAAGACCAATAGTTTTTGGCTTAACGACGCTGGGTAAAAAAATATAAATACTGAAAAATAAATTAGAAAACACCGGCACTTACCTACATAAAGCAAGACTTACCTTTGAAAGTATTAGAAAAAAAAAGAGAACTTAAACAACAACTACATAAAGAAACCGAGGGTGGAAATACAGCTCGAATTGAAAACGATAGAGTCTCAAGCCAGTCTAGAAAGAGAATTCTATCCTTAAGCCCTGAAATTACCGAACGAACAAATATAAGCGAAGAACTTGTTCACAAAAATCAACCCACTAAAAAGAAGAACATCAATTTGAATTCTTACTTCAGAGGAAACTCTATTAACGTTACAAAAAACAAAATAATGCATACAAACTCTACAGGTAATTCAATCGAACGAGAGGATACAGCTGCAAACACTATCACTATCAAAAACGCTCAAGAAACTAAATAACAGCTAAGAGGCTTCCTCCAAAAAGAGAATCAAGTAACTACGCAACAAATAAAAACAGAAAAGCATGAAAATCCAAGGTCGGATGCAAGCACAAGACCGCCAAATATAAAAAATACATGCAAAAATTATAGAAACACTAAGAAACGAAAGAAATATATAGAAACAGAACATAAAAACACGATTAACATAAAAAACCGAACTCTACAACTCAAAAATACATCTCCCAATACGGTTGGTCACCGCGGGAGCATAAGACCAGAGCCCTCCGGCCGAAACATTACGTCTATTACCTCTACTACCTCTAGTAACTCTAGTACCTCTAGCAACCTCTTAACTATGAACAACTCGATAAATAAAGAACACAATCTATCAACAGAAAATGTAACAAAAATAAGAGACACTATTGAAATAGCAACGCTTAACACAAGAACTTTAAGAACAGATGAAAATCTTCTCGAATTGGAAATGGCACTGTCGGATCTACGGTGGGACATTTTGGGCATCAGCGAAATGAGAAGACTAGGTGAGTCAATTGAAAATCGTAATAATTACCTACTCTACCACAAAGGTGAGATTCCTGGCCAAAGAGGTGTCGGATTCCTTATTAAAGCCTCATTGATGAACCGAATAAAAGAATTTGTAGGTGTTTCGGACCGGATAGCGCAGGTCAATTTGACTCTACCTGGGCACAAAAAGGACTGGGCAATTATTCTGGTATATGCCCCGACAGAGCAAGCCACTTCCAAAGATATAGATCTTTTTTATCAGAGCCTTAGTCAAACCATTAATAATATACACAATAAACACATTATTGTCATGGGCGATTTTAATGCACAGATCGGCACTCAAAACAAGGGAGAAGAAAATGTTCTTGGCAAATATGGACATGGGAAGAGAAGCAAGAATGGACAAAAACTAGTTGATTTTATGCTTGAACAGAACTTATCCATTCTAAACAGTCTCTTCAAAAAGAACCCTAAAACAAAATGGACATGGAAATCACCGGACGGAAAGTATAGAAATGAAATAGACTATATTACAACGAATAATTGCAGGGCATTCACAAATACCGAAGTAATCCAGCGTCTCAATTTCAACACTAACCACCGTATGGTTCGCGCAACACTTCAATTACATCTTGCAAAAATATCCCGAACACAAATTATGAAACACTTAAAAAAGGAGAGACAAAATATCAATCAGACGAATCATACTGAAATATCAATTAATACTAACACTCCAAACTACTTAGCCTTGACATGGAACAGCGCAGATACATTGGAATTGCAAACTAGATACAATGTTCTTGAGAGGCAACTAAGTGCACCCTTATATAACCTGAAACAAAATAAAAGCAAATTGAGTAAAGAAACAATCAAACTCATAAACGAAAGAAAAACAATCATGAAAAAAGCAGACGTAGCCAGAAAACAAAAAGAAAGACTGTTAGCAATTATAAGCAAGCAAATAAATAAAGGAATTAAATATGATCGGAAGCTACACAGGCTAGAAACTCTAGAAATGCACATAATAAAATCGGGCGGAGTTAGAAAGGCACTCAAAGAGCTGAGAGAAGTTACAAAAGAATGGATACCCAAAATGAAAAAACAAAACACAACTTACAGAAAGCGAGCGGACATCAAAGAGTGTGCCACTAACTTCTACAGAAACCTCTACAGCAGAGAAGGTTCACTACTACCGGTAGAGTTAGAAAATAAAAAAGACTCACCGGACAAACCCCCAAGTATACTAGATTGTCAAGTGGAAAAGGCTCTAAAATCACAAAAACTAGAGAAAGCACCGGGACCAGACAATATTAGAAACGAAACTCTACAAGGTACAATGGAGGAATTATGTCCAATTTTAAGAAGAATGTTTGACGAGTGCCTAAACAAAGGGATAATACCGAAGCAATGGTCAAAATCACATATTATACTTATCTATAAAAGCGGAGTAAAAGACGAAATGGGTAACTACAGACCAATCAGCTTAATGTCTAACATTTATAAAATTTTTGCAAAAATAATCCTAAACAGAATTACTCGACAACTGGATAACAACCAACCCATTGAGCAGGCGGGGTTTAGACGTAACTTTTCAACTATCGACCATATTCATACAGTGAAACAAGTCATTGAAAAGTACAAGGAGTATAATAGAACTCTCTACATAGCATTCATAGACTATAGAAAAGCATTTGACAGCTTGTACCAAGAAACTATCTGGGAGAGTTTGGAGAAGCAAGGAATACACACACTCTATATAGACATAATAAAGAGAGTGTATGAGAAATGCTCAGCGAGGGTCCAACTCGAAACTCTAGGTGATGAGTTTCCTATAAAAAGAGGTGTCAGACAGGGTGACCCAATTTCCCCAAAGCTTTTCTCTGCTGTATTGGAAAATACTTTCCGCTCTATAAACTGGGAAGCCATGGGCCTCAATATAAATGGTAGAAAACTACACCATCTTAGTTTTGCTGACGACATTGTTATATTCGAAGAAGATGCTAAGAAACTCGAAAGCATGATACAAGAGCTTTCCATTGAAAGCAAAAAAGCGGGCCTACAAATGAACATGAATAAAACTAAAGTTATGACTAACAGCGAACAAATACAAATAATTGTCGACGGTGAATCATTGCAGTACGTAGAAGAATACACTTATTTAGGTCAAATAACCTCTTTAACTGATCTCACATCCAAGGAAATTAATAAAAGAATAGTGGATGGATGGCGAAAGTTCTGGTCGCTGAAAGAAATAATGAAGAGTAAAGACTTAGGTATGGCAGTAAAACGGAAGGTGTTTGATATGTGCGTTCTCCCTTGCCTCACATACGGTTGCGAGACGTGGGCCTTAACAGTCGCACATAGAAGCAAGCTTGCTACGACTCAAAGAGCAATGGAGAGAAGTATGATTGGTATAAAGAAGAGTGACCGGGTTAGAAACGAAGACACTCGAAACAAGACTAACGTAAAAGACATACTCCACAGAATCGACTCGCAGAAATGGAGATGGACCGGACAAATGCTTAGAGATAGCCAAAGGAAATGGAGCCAAATCGTCACCAACTGGTATCCAAGAGATGGCAAGAGAAGTAGAGGTGGTCAGTACAGAAGATGGGAGGACGAAATGAAATACACGGCGGGACCATACTGGAGACGCGTGGCACTGGAACGGAAACAATGGAAAGAGCTGGAGGAGGCCTTTGTCGACAGACATTACAAAATTAGGGGCATTTTGTAAAAGAAAATAAGTAAAATTAATATTTATTAAATGTAATACGTGTAATAATCAATTTATTAATTTATTTTATTTAAAATTTATATTAATAATTTATTACCTATGCATGACATTTAAATGAACTATTATACAAAAAATCGATACGTAGTTAAAAGAAACACTATAATGTTTAATGATCTCGAGATAATTTCGTGAATAAAAGGCTATTTTATTTTATTATGATTAAAGTGAAACCGTCAGTAGATAAGGTAAATTTACTTTATTTTTTGACAACATGATTTAAGGCGTTTCGGAGCACTAATTAGCGCCACCAATGGAGAGAATCATAACTTTTTATAGAACGTTTTTATCTAAAAGTGAACATGAACAATCTTAACAACTGTGATAACTATCTTTCAAACTTACAGTCTAAAACATATGATCAATAGATTAGAACTTAAATGGATTTCCGGTAATCCGGCTGTTTTTGGCGGAAAGTGATTGAAGTCCTTGGTTGTTGATTCCAGTTTCTAGGCTGTATGTTTAAAAAATATTTGTCACACTTGTTAAGATTTTTCATGTTCACTTTTAAAATAAAACGTATTATAACACAACTATGACTTTTTTCCATTGGTGGCGCTAGTTAGCACCCTGAAGCACCTTGATTCTCTTCATTTGAGAAAGTGGGCAAAGTGATATTAGTCTGGCAACACCGATGGCACGCATGCATAAAGAGACGGCGGCCATTTGCTTCACTCTAGGAGTGGGTCGTTGTCCGATTTTTCGACGACGAAACGCAACCGTTTTTTCTGGAACGAAAACAGGTCCTCGAAACGGTCCTCGTTCGCAACTGGTTTCATTGTATGCGAACGAGCAAGGCGCAGAGGACGGTCAAACGAGTGCGAACGAGACGAAATCAAAAAACATCGGAAAAAATAAGTTGTTTTACACGATATTCGACTGTATACTCATAGACATAAAGATTACTTTATTGTATCACATACCAAAACGAACGGAACGAGCAAGGAGCCGACGACGACGTCGCAATGATCTCATTACGTTCTAGGCTCTATTAATATAGTACTAAAGGACATATCCGCGTCAAACAATCTAAGGACTGGTCTCGCGACGAACAAACGCTGGCACTGCTTTAGAGTCTGGAACTGCTTTATAATGAAACGTAAAACGGTCCTATCGTCGCGGAACACAAAACGGTCTTATAAAACGGTTCGTCTTTGCAACGATCACGCCTACAGTACTCCAAAATTGATAATGCACATACAAATCTTCGTTGTTGGTCGTATTCCCGGAAACATCCGAATTATTTAAACGGAAGAACCCTAAACGATGCACTTGCATTTTGCACCTTGTTCGAACCAAATAAGAGTCAATATCATGTGTACACAATCGAAATTCATTCGGAGTGGTCGGCGGCGGCCGGGCGGCGGTCAGTCGTCTCTAAGTTTTGGCGCCGACTGCACGTGTTCTCTCCATGTGGAATTATATAGAGCTGTTATTACACACCCTTCTTGGTTTTGTTGCCAGAGGTAAGTTTAATTTCAACTTTAATTATGTTGGCTGCATAATCATAACCAATTTCCCTTTATTATATTTTTCTTTATCTCTCTTTTTTGCACGCCAAACTTAACTCCGTCAATCCATCTTCTTTCAGATCGAACTTTTCCAGAATGGATAAATTTCCACGTGGGAAGCCGCTCAAGTCACAAGCACGGCAAATGGTATTTAACGTATACCTTTATTTCTTAAATGAAGCCAATGCATTCAAAAGAGATCATGATGGTTATTTTAATAAAGTTCAGGACCGTGTCATTGGCGTTTTACCTCCAAATCTAGAACCCTAGCCCGTAACAATATTATTGTAGAATGATCTGTTTTTTAAATTAAAAAATAAATGTTAATTTGTCTTTAAATTTTTTTCACATTTAAACCGTCTTGTCATTTAAAACTTCTTTTATTTAATCATAATTTCATGTTATTTGTGTGTTATTGATTATAGGTTTATGTAATTATTTACACCTATAACTTCATCCACAACCTTTCGTCATTTTCTGCAAAACCAAAGGTTTGCTGGAAAAATAACGCTTTTTGAATTAAACACGCCCTTGTACATTCAATTTTATATTTTATGCAAAAAAAAATGTTAAACGAGCTTTAGTATGTACTATAAAATTTTCGAAGCAAATCATTCCAACAAAGTTTGTAACATAATTTCCGTAATTATGTAGTTTTCCTATCTACTTATTTACATTTAATGGAATTATCGAATCCAATCTCGTTACTGCTAAATCAATATTTATATCACTTTTCGCACAAAATACGTAATTGTACTAAATTATGCATAAAGTAAAAATGCACTGGCCACTCTATATATATATTGTCTCTCGACGCTCGGGAAATACGATCGCTGCCGAACAGTGACGAAAATCGCTATGCGCATTATCAATTTTGGAGTACTGTACTTCACTCGTGATTAACCCCAAAGAGTATATTAACCCCTCTAGCGCCCGACGCGAAGGTTCGATCGATCCACGAGATGGTTCCATCCGTCTTTTTTTACATCCGTGACTTAAAAATTTAGTCTGTGGCTTTCAAACATACCTTTATGTATTGTAGTCTATGGCACGTGGTCATGCTCAGACGTGCTCATCACAAATAACATTATTCTGTTTGGTCATGTCGTAAACTTTCAACTTCTGTTTTCAAATTTCAATCAACAGTGAGCACAAAGGAGAAATGAGTCCAGTGAATCCATTAAGCAGAATTGAATTGAGGATTCTCTTTAATTAATTGGAAATAAAATCGCGGACTGGGCATGTGAAGGTTCTTTTCCACCAAGACATGAGTGATCAGGAAACTAGGGCCATTCCCGAATATGTTACTAAGGAGTTCATTTCGGCATACAGAAAACAGCGACTGCTGTGGGATTCTGGCCATCACCTTTACACCAATAAACGGAAGAGGGCCGCGGCTTATGAAGCACTAGTTCCTATTCTGAAGAAGAGCATACCAGACGCTGATCCAACCAGTGTTAAAAAACACATAAATTCCATCAGATGCACATATAAACCCCTTTTGCTTAAGCATTTGAGGTCAAAGACAGTCATTAACGGTAAAGTAGTCTACAAATATGTGCCAACTTCTTGGAAGTTTCATGCACTGAAATTTTTAAGTAATGTCATGGATATCTCTGAGGTAAGTAAATCAACCTATTGATAACAAATAGGTACTTCCTGAATTTGTGCTTTACATTTGCGTAACTTTGTTCAGACTGTCTAAACCAGGTTTTGTCCCTATCAAATTAATTTGTCTAACTTGGTGTAATTTGTAAATCTGCTATACTATTTGATATAATTTTACTAACACTAATAATTATTATAAATTATCTTTATTCAGGAAGATTAAACAGCTGCATCAAAGTTGTATATAAAATAATAGCTATTTAGCCAAATATAAATCTTATGTAAAAAGAATCTGTTTGTTTTAACATGTGGAATAATATTATATAGTTTATAATAGTAAATAGGCTACTTTTTGTCCCAAAAATACTCACAATAATTTTGATATTACAATCTATCTGTGTTGAACCGTGAATAGTGTTACCTGTTAGCCGGAGTCATCAAGAGCAAATCAACCTTATTAGTCCTAGCAGCTATAGCACTTCTTTACCGAAAAGTTGCATTTTATGATGAAAGCAAGCCGTTTTGCACAGTGATAGTAGGGACAAAAATAAGCGATCTGACCCGCAGCAGCACAAGTTCGCTCCTTAGGAACAGAGTGGGCATCACTTCTTCGAAGAACTGAAAAATTCTGACACGTTAACGGATGAACCGATTGCCATGGTTAATATCTTAATCGAAAGGGAATTATTTAATGTATCATTATAAAAATAAAAAGAAAATAAAAATACCATGCTAAAACTGCCAAAAATTCTACGTTTTGTAACATTTTTTTGTAAATTTACAGTTTTAACTCAATCATGGAAAAAAATTATAATATATATAAATAAACTATATATACATATTTTATTATTTATATATATAAATAAAATAAATATATATAAAAAAACGCTTGATCCCAAATCTATAGGCGTATTTTTTGGAATATTTAATCCGATTAAACAACCAAAAACTCAACGTATTACAAGAAAATGACAAACCTCATGCCTTATAATTTTTTTTTTATTTATTATAAACTTTAATCATAAAAAATCGGTGGATCGGTTTATTTTATACAAAACTTCGAAGTTTTTTTTAAATAAGTGGCGCCATCTTTGTTCCTCAGGGATGTCAAGTGTTGCTGCAGCGGTTAAAATCGTTTATTTTAGTCCCCATTATCACTACACTATAATATGGCTAGCTTCCATCACAAAAATAAGTTCCTTTTCTTCAGTTACTACGACGCGAGCGCAATGACCCCGCTTTTCCAGCACACATAAACCCAAATATTTCCTAATCTATTAAAGATATTGGCATGATCTTTTTTTATTTTATGCAGTATTAAGTTTCTAACAATTTGAGTTGTAAAAAACATACCCTCTTTATACAATTTTTTTCCATGATTGAGTGAAAACTGAAAATTTCCAAAAAAAAATTCGGCAGTTGTCATGGTTTTTTATTTTCTTTTTATTTTTTAATGATAAATTAAGTAATTCCCTTTCTATTAGGTATTAACCATCGCAATCGGTTCATCCGTTAGCGTGTCAGAATTTTTCAAGGTGTTTTGTAAGAAGTGGCGCCCTCTCTGTTCCTAAAGGGTGAAACTTGTGCTGCTGCGGGTAAAATAGCTTATTTTAGTCCCTACTATCACTGTGCAAAACGGCTTGCTTTCATCATAAAATGCAGCTTTTTTTCATAGCTGCTAGGACTATATAATATTGTTATAGTTGCAAAGAGTTCCTGAAGGAGCAATTCCCATATAAAAATTAAACCCTCATACTCATATTCATCAAAACTATTCTCAAGTTTATTTCCAATTCTCAAACCTCGTTATCGAAATTTCTCCTTGAGTGAGGTGCTCTTAAGGTATAAATTAGAGTCTATGTTATTTTTTATTGTTATTTTCTTTCCTTAGGTACCTAGTGACACTGAGACATCAGTGATAGAAGACCAATACCAAGACATGAAAGCAGAAAGTGACAGTGAACATTGTAGTGACTATTATATTGACCCTGAAAAACTGCAGCTTGAGTTTGTTACTACTGAGGATAAATTCCGTGTAGTTGAGGAGACCCCGGTTGAAGAATATAAAGCTATAGGTATGAATTTGGCTTTTAAATTGCAGAGAATGAATGTTGACCAGCGGTACCTCGCAGAGTTGCTTATAAATAAAGTCCTTAGTAAAGGTTTGAAAAATAAACTAAATGATGAGACAGATCTTTCTGGCTTATCACAAATTATTGACAATAATGAAAGTTATGGCTTTGAGCATTAGTCAAGCACAGTTTTGTAGAAACCTAATTTAAGATTATTTCTTAGTACTTGTGTCACTATTTGAATCTAAGAAACATTGAAAATAATTACAGCAGGAATTTTGTAAATCAATCCCTCTTTTATTTGTTATTTATATTAATTTTTCAAGTTATTAATTATTATTATCGTCATGCCACGCTGGCTGTGCTGTGTCGGTTCAATCCTCAATATCGGTCAGTTTCCGTGACTTCAGAGACGGACGTCGAGGAAGCGCTGTCGGAACGCAAGAGTCGTGACAGTCCAGCGAGCGGGGCCGTAGCCCACGGCTCGAGAGGGCTGCCGGACTGTGTAGCCATTGGGGATACTCTGCAACATATAAATTAGCCGTGCTTTTGTTACATTGGCAGCGATTTGTTAGCAATGGAAACGTCAGCGTGCGCTGCATATTTCTTTGCTTCGTTTACGCTCAAATAAGTAAATATTACCTCCATGCCTCAAATACTTCTCTCAAATAAAAGATTGGTTAGAAACCTGAATCTCAAGAGTACTTTTAATGCACTAACCCGTGCTAAGGAACAAATTTAAAAACCTATTTAGAGGCTAAAAATTTCACCCATGCCGGGATTCGAACCCGCAACCTCTGGCTATCCGTACCAGCGCTCTACCAATTGAGCCAATGGTATCATGTGTGTACAGTGATATCGTTCCGATGTTAAAACCTAACTGCAAAGTAGGTAGTCGGGGCTGTAAGTAATGCAATTTGCTTAAGTCAGATGTCGCTGCCTGTACGTAATACAGAGAATATTGTAAAGAGGTTCGAAATTTCACTGATGCCGTGAGTCGCCCATTGGCTCAATTGGTAGAGCGCTGGTACGGATAGCCAGAGGTTGCGGGTTTGAATCCCGGCATGGGTGAAATTTTTAGCCTCTAAATAGGTTTTTAAATTTGTTCCTTAGCACGGGTTAGTGCATTAAAAATAAAAATAGATTAGAATACATACTAATTAAAAGCAAAAACCTTCACTGATCCTGTACAGGTTTATCTAGATGAGTCCATACTCTCTCTCTTTCTCCCAGAAGGCCCTGTATGGGACGTATACACGAGAGAAAAAAAACAATATTATCCTAAAGCCAGTTGACTCGTGGGCCAACTCTATAGCCATCATTTTACAGTGTCTACCGGGCCCCTATAACTGCCCCTAAATTACGCGCGCCATATCCGGCATAATGTAATTGTTAAACTTGTGTGGAATATGACAGGTAAACGATTGGAATTGCTCAGGATTGGGTTCGAATAATAAGGCCCCAGGGTCATAATTCATTTCGACCTACATCTCATATCATAGACTAATAATTAACAGTAGGAAGACACGGTTAGGCCATCTACATCGAATAACAATAAACTGTAGTTATGAAGCGTGGCCGATGGCCCCTGACGGACGCTCAGATACGGACAGACATCACTGATGAGCTGGCAATGGCGTGGCGTGTAGAGGGCTTAAAAACAGGGTGATGCAAATACCTCACCTGTTGCTACGCCGCCGGGGCCGCGCCGTCTTGGGGCGGACTTTTCTTCGCTCATACTTAACCGGCATCGGAGGCGCAGCACTATCCACATCCGCACCACTGCCTGCCCCTAAAACGAGGTAAGATTAGAATGTGACAGAAAAATAAAAACAAAGTTTTCTATGTTACGGATATTTGAGATTAAAAATTTATTTAACGTAAAGAATTTGCATTATGTTTGCTGAATGTCAATGTAAAATGTAAGCCCTCGCGCTTGTAGTGGAGAAAAAGGCAGCTGGAAAGAAGACTCTATTCTGATCATCTTTTCTCAAGCCATCTTAAACAGTGCCGGTTTTAGCACTACCAGCGCCCTGGGCGAGATTCATACGGCGCCCCCCTCCTCCTGACTTTACTCGCGCCTTCGAACTTATTTCTCCCTCTCTCTCTCTCTCAAATTTGATAGAATGCGCTTTCGATACAATCTTTTTTTTACATAAACTTAGCAGTTTGATTTTTTCACAACTCTATGGGACTATATACCTACTTGAGTATTTGCCCAACTCAAAAACTTTCGGGGATCAGGTCAGCTTTCTCGTTGCTCGTAGATACGAGTTTTCAACTCCAACGTAAAATAGGTTCTCTTGTACGGTTCCGAGTCCTGGCTCGTGCGTTCAGACATGTCACACAGGCTCCAGGTATTTATTAATAAATGTCTCAGACATATAGGTACTGGGGATATTCTAGCCACAAAGAACACGGAACCAGAACCTCTGGAAGTGTTCTCATCAGATACCAGTCTACCTAGAAATCCTGGATAGAAAATGGCGCACTACGGCGTGACAAGAGATGCCTGACCAGACAAGCACTTACGTTTACCCCATTGGGCAGCCGAAAGAGGCCAAGGACCACCTGGAAAAGATCAATAGACCAAGAGGCCAAGTCGATCTGCACTAGCTGGTCTGAATTGGAAGCTGCCGCGAACCACCGTCAGAAATGGAAATCTGTGGTTGAGGTCCGATACTCCGCTAGGAGTTCAAATGTCAGCTTGATACCTCCCTCCACGCATCCTCGAAATATAGACAGTTTAATACGCTCAGCTTTTTTCCGGAATCTGTTTAATATTAATATTACACAAAAAAGGCCATGATTTCGGGTACTTATTTAACTGTTGAAATCTTTCATTGATGGAAATTAGCGTAGAATCTAAGACAGTTGAAAAATTCAACCTCGATTTTTTTTTCTGGAGAATCTCAAGGCTCATCGAATTTTGGTTATGTAGATTTTTGGTTTTTTTATTTGGTTTTTTACGCGATTTCGGGATTAGTGCCGTAGTAAAAGTTGTTCGTTTATTAACAAGTAGTATCACCCCTGGAATAGTTTGTACTAATTTAAGTATAGCGGTATTTAAAAAAACAAATTTTTAAAAAACCTATTTAGAGGCTAAAATTCCACCCATGCCGGGTCAATTTAGGGAATTCAGGTATAAATATATAAACGGCGTTCACAAAGGGGCGCCTGCGGCTTAATTTTAATGGCTTAGTCGGAAGCGCTCGATGCCTAATTGAACCGAGTGACTGGAATCAATGACTTACAGGCGCAGTCAACTGCAGGATGGGCGACGACGGTCCTGTGAATACCGCTAGTGGTATTTTTCCGAGCGCTTCCCTGCTTCGCAAGGCACGTTAAGCCAATGGTGCCGGCTGTCATGGCAATCGTTAAGCCATGACATAGGCCGTATGGGCGGCTTAATAACTTCTGACAGGAAGGCCTGCCACTTCCACAATCCTCCACAAATTCGGACTGGGCCCCCGTGGTGGATTATGTATGACCTAACCTTAGACACGAAAGAGACCCGTGCCCCAGCAGTGGGGACATACAAGGGATAACGATGATTATGACAGTGGATACATAAACAAAACTAAAATAGGTAAATGATTACGAAAATTAGACTTCCTCTTGCCACTAGGAGGGGACAATGCTGAAGGGGCATCTGAGAATAACGGGTACTTACGTTATAGTCCGCTGCACGGTGTATGTTTCAATTCCAACTAAGTTGGTTTATCAATCAAATACGAAGTACCTAACTCACCAACGATATACACGGAATGTTCTATTGGGATCTGGCCCGTAGCATGCTGAATGCAAAGTGGTCGTGCCGCGTTTAGCCGATCGTCGCCGCGAGCTCTCGTCGTTGCTCTGAGAAATAATACATTGGAAATATAGATATAGCCCACAGTTGACCGCACAATCACCTTTACATATGTGTACTTTAATCAATTACGTTAAGGACGACTTTGCAACAAAAATGCAAAGAAGTAGGTACTCAGAATAGTCTTTTTTCTAGAAACTTAAACAAAACGATATATTTTTCTTAGACGTGCCCACAAATTAGACAGGACGTGCCCGTGCTTTTTCATAATCTTTGTATTGCGTCTTCATTCATTCATTCATTATATTTTGTATATTTTCTCGTACTTTTTGGCTTATATACAATAACGTATTATAATACGTCATTGTTTATATATCTAAAACAAAACAATAGAAAAAAGATAACGAATTGGCATTTAAGTACTTGTGATAGGTTTATTTATCGAAATTAGATAGATAGATAGATAAAATGTTTATTTGTACTTTGAAACACACATAAAATTTTACAACAAATTAAACATAGAAACACAGTTAAAAAACAATAGAATCGGGATGCTGATAAAAACAAAGTAAGTATACAACTAGTTAAAAGCATAGTTATGTGTGTTGCAGCAGTACAAAATGGCGGTATCTCAGCGTAGTTATCTACTCAGTAGAGCAGATCGCTGATTTTCAGCTACAGCCTGAAAATTAAATACCTAAATATTTTTTTATAACACTTGCTTAAACATTGCTTGCACATATTTCACGTTATCGTTATCAACCCTTGTACCTATGTCCCCACTGTTGAGGCACAGTGGGCGATCTCTTCCTGCATCGCAGGAAGGTTAGGCCATACTCCACCACGGAGGCCAAGTCCGGGTTGGTGGAGGATTGTAAGACAGTGGCGGGCCTTACTGTCAGAAGTTATCAAGCCGCCCATAAGGCCTCTGACATGGCTTAACGACTGCCATGCCATTATATGAAAGCCGGCACGGCAACGGCTTGACGTGCCTTGTGAAGCACGGAAGTGCTCGGAAAAATGCCACTAGCGATAGTCACGGGACTCTCACCCATCCTGTACTTGACCGCGCCTGTTGTTACTTAACCAAGTGATTGATTCCAATCACTCGGTTCGCCTAGACCACGAGCGCTTCACATGTTACACACATAGATATAATAATTATATAGATATATAATTATGCCTTATCATTTTAATATATAGTAAATTAGTTATGTATGTATTAAGTATATTATTATTCTTTTTTTTAACGCACTAACTTTTAATGGCTAAAAATTCCATCCATGCCGGTATTCGAATCCGCGACCTCTGGCACGGTTAGCCAGAGGTCGTGGGTTCGAGTTCCGGCCATGTCCTGTCAATTATTATATTATTTTAAAAACACGCATATAATCATACCAATTTTGTAATATACAATATGATACTAGCTGTCCACTCTGTCTTAATTTTCCCGTAGGAACGACGCCAATGCCGCAGAAAAAGTAGGATATTTCCTTCCCCAGGCGTAATAGTATCTTCATAACAAATACCAATATCCTTTCAAATAAAAAGTGACAACCCCGTCCCTATACAAACCTTACCGTTTCTATTCGCCCCTCAGTCGTCTCTATTTACTAAGTAGGGCGTCCCTATTCAGACCACTGTCGTTCCTATTCGCCCCTATACCGTACCGAGTTAGTGCATTACTTGTCACTTTCGCTAATTCGTCACTATCGTTAATTCGTCACTTTCCCGATTCGTTAATTTCTTAGGAATCCTTAACTCGGCGATATCCCTAATTCGTCACTTTACCTGATTCGTCAATTGTTAAAACCTATTTAGAAGCTAAAAATTCCACCCATGCCGGGTGCCTGCGCTCTTTCCAATTGAGCTAATGGGCGACTTTTTTTAAAATTGTCCTTAGCACGGGTAACTATTATCTAATGTGGCACGGGTTAGTGCATTAAAAATAAAAATAGTATAATCGTCGATTATTGTTGTTTTCTTTTGTACAGTCAAGCTCTGGTGAGGGTAATCAATTGGAGTTTTATGACTTATGATTTGAGGATTTTATGCCAAAAGAAAATAAGTAAGACTCATTAATGGATGCGTTTATTGTTTCTTAGTGTATTTCGTTATCAACCCTTGTATGTCCCCACTGCTGGAGCATGGGTCTCTTCCTGCATCGCAGGAAGGTTAGGCCATACTCCACCACGGCGATGGTGCCAGAGTCGCTTGACCACAGACTACATAAACACAGGTTCCGACTGTGGGTTCCGATCACGGTTTACCACCGGTTTACATCCGTGTTTTCGATGACACAACAGACCTCAGATGTGCCTCAGATATATTACGTCCATGGATATAATAATCTGAGGTCCGTGGCGTCTTTAAAGCTGGAAACAAATTATCGAACGCGGCTGACGGATGCGATATGTATGCACCTCGTATGCATAGTCGTCTGTTGAGACGTGGCTTTCAGACGCTCTCCAACGCTCTTTGGCCTACCCCACAAAGAACTGGTTTTCAGCCTGAATGAAGTGAATTATGAAGTAGTGAAAGTGAGAACGATTTTCTCGAATTAGCCGCGGCTGCTTTATGTTACCCACCCAGGAAGAATATAAAACGTACCTAATACAGTACGTAACGTAGTACGTAATACAGAGAATATTGTAAAGAGGTTCGAAATTTCACTGATGCCGGTGAGTCGCCCATTGGCTCAGTTGGAAAGAACGCTGGCACGGAGAGCCAGAGGTCGCGGGTTCGAATCCCGGCATGGGTGGAAATTTTAGCCTCTAAATAGGTTTTTAAAAAAGAATTTTTTATTCTTTTTTAAAAACCTATTATACAGGGTGTCCCAAGAAATAGTGTCAAGCGGAAGTCCAAGGACAGAATACCCCTAGGGGTTCCCGAATTACCCCCATGTATTTTCCGCGACTTTTTGTAGTTTTCGAGATATGATTTTTTTTCATATTTTTTTGTTAAACCTTGGCTTATTTGACATTATTGGTCACAGAGACATCAATAGTTGAGATACAAGCTTGATTTTTTTTCTGAAATAGGTGAACAGTAGCACTTGCAAAAACAAAAGCAATTGTGAGCCGATATGCTACTATTAAGCCATTAAAAAAATGTTGAATCCTAAGTTTGATAAAATGTTTAAATTAAAGATCTCTTTTGAAACGATTTAAATAAAAACTTATCCCAAAAATGTCTCCAAAATTATTTTTAAAAACTTGCCAATTTCGTCAGCTATTTGCCATGTAAATTTGATTGAGCTATCTCCACGACTTCGTACTTGAAAAAATGTTTGAAACACAGTAAGTCGAAAAAACTTAATTAAAAGATTGGGCCGAATAAAACTAAAAAATTTTTATTATTGATTGTTTATTATTAAATCACAAAAAGTTTTCGAAATGTCGCCCTTCCTGCTCGATACAAATTCTACATCGCCTTAAAAAAAAATCTTGTAGTCTACAAGACCATGTTAACAGGTCTATTGCGTGACGTCACTCAATACACGGGGCAGTTGAGCTGTAAGGGTGATTATGAGTGCAATTCTCGGAATTTACTACCTGAGTTGCGGCAAGGCAAGGGGAAGCGTGAGGTGAGGGAGCGGGGTTAGCGTTGGTCCATTGTGTTCGGCGGCTACCGGTCAGTTGACCATTTGCTTGCATTTGCGCCCGACGTTACTTCTTTACTAGCTCCTTTGTGATTATTTGACGAACTTTGCTTTCTTTACGGACTTTGGTTGCATATCGATTGGCTTTTGTGTGGTGTTACGAACTTTCTTAGACGACTGTGGCTTTCTCAACGGACTTCGGAGTGCACATCAATTGGGATTTCTAAGCGCAATAAATTGGTGAGCTATGTCTTTCTCGTCAAGAGATTATGCGCTTATGCATTACTTTTATGGCTATGCAAGAGGAAATGCTTCGGAAGCGGCTAGATTGTACAGACAGCAGGTACAAAACAGTGGTGAACCTCAGCCTGAGACTTGGCCTGATCATCGTACAATTTTGCGAGTCCATAATAGTTACATGGAAGGTCGCCTACCAGGTAGAAGACCCGGGCGTTCATCACAAATGCATGATCCAGATGTGGTCGATTCAGTGGTCGAAGAAGTGGCAAGAGACCCATCAGTTAGTGTCAGAACCATAGAACGCCGCACCCGAATTCCAAAATCAGAAGCACATCGGATACTACAAAAAGAGGGATTTCACCCATATCATATTCAAAAAGTTCAGCAGCTTAAGCCCGAAGATTATCCGAGAAGGGTGGTTTTGTCAAGAAATGTTGCGGCGTCAAGCTGAAGACGCAATTTTTTTTAATACGATTTTGTGGACCGACGAATCTCATTTTAAACGATGTGGAATTTTCAACATTCACAATTATCATTCTTGGAGCATTAAAAATCCACACATGACACGTGCCTCCAATTTTCAAGAACAATTTAGTGTGAACTTGTGGTCAGGCGTCTTAAATGGACAGCTGATTGGCCCCTTTCAACTGCCTGACCGATTAAATGGCGAGTCCTACTTGGAATTTTTACGGCAAGATCTCGACGGTCTTTTAGAAAATGTAGACCTATTAACGCGTAGAAATATGATATTTCAAAACGACGGCGCTCCATGTCACTTCGCGAGGATTGTCAGACAACATTTAACCGAGAGGTTTGGAGACAAGTGGATCGGCCGTGGGGGCCCATTGCCTGGCCGCCACGGTCTCCAGACTTAAACCCCATCGATTTCTTTGTTTGGGGGTATTATAAAGAATTAGTTTACGCCAAGGATATCAGAAACATAGCGGAACTACGAACAAAACTAAGACAAGCAGAAGAAACAATAAAAAGCAACAGGGTAGCGTTCTTACGAATAAAAGAATTTTTTTTAAGGCGATGTAGAATTTGTATCGAGCAGGAAGGGCGACATTTCGAAAACTTTTTGTGATTTAATAATAAACAATCAATAATAACATTTTTTTAGTTTTATTCGGCCCAATCTTTTAATTAAGTTTTTTCGACTTACTGTGTTTCAAACATTTTTTCAAGTATGAAGTCGTGGAGATAGCTTAATCAAATTTACATGGCAAATAGCTGACGAAATTGGCAAGTTTTTAAAAATAATTTTGGAGACATTTTTGGGATAAGTTTTTTTTTTAAATCGTTTCAAAAGAGATCTTTAATTCAAACATTTTAACAAACTTAGGATTCAACATTTTTTTAATGGCTTAATAGTAGCATATCGGCTCACAATTGCTTTTGTTTTTGCAAGTGCTACTGTTCACCTATTTCAGAAAAAAAAATCAAGTTTGTATCTCAACAATTGATGTCTCTGTGACCAATAATGTCAAATAAGCCAAGGTTTAACAAAAAAATATGAAAAAAATCATATCTCGAAAACTACAAAAAGTCGCGGAACATACATGGGGGTAATTCGGGTACCCCTAGGGGTATTCTGTCCTTGGACTTCCGCTTGACACTATTTCTTGGGACACCCTGTATATACCTAAATAAAAATAATACATGTCCGTGATATAAACCTAAATAAAGAAAGAACAGAGGCTGGTTAATTCCACACCTTGTATCCCCATTTATTGAGAGATGAACGTCGGTATAAACTTTGAATGAGGATCAATTTATTTTTTTATTTTAATTTCTTAATAACTGAATACATAAATACTAGCCCGTAATATTAAGATCAACAGCTATTAAATTTGCTCCCAGACTTCTTGTTTCTTTGAAGAATGTTTGTAATCCTTTAATTTATGATCATTCAGTATACAGTAATTCCCTGTTGCGGAAACACTATAGATAACACACGTGAGAGTACACACGTGCAAGGTGCCAGCAAAGAGTATATATTATATAACCACTAGGTGCAAGCTCTTGCGTAATCCGCGTACTTCCGAGGCCGAAAACGTCCAAGATATGCATGGGGTGTAGGACTCGTCCGTGCCTTAGAGGACGCGGACTCCGCAAGAGCTTGCAAGTGCCTACTTATCTATGTAAAAATGGACGAACGCATTATCGATCGAGTGTGTACGCAACAAATAATTACTGTTTAATCATGAAATAAAGGATTAAAAACACGGTGCTAATAGCTGCTGAACTAAATATTACGACTTAGCATTTATTTATTCAATGAGCCGTTTTAGCACAAAGCACTTCATAGATGGCGCTTATAGGCGTGCTCCAAGAACCGGGACACGTCTGTCATATTTTCCTCAGCGCAGATTAATTTTGACAGCCGTATTCCGGTTCTTTTATGGCCCCGCCTGTAAGCGCCATCTATGAATTGCTTTGAGAATTTATGCTGAAAACGGCTCATTATTAAGAGATTTTAAATTGCTTTGAGAATTTGTGCTGAAACGGCTCATTATTAAGAAATAAGTAAAAAATTAAATTGATCCTCATTATTTCTCAAATAAAGTTTATGTTCAGGTTAATCTCTTAATAAATGTGGAACAAGGTGTGGAATTCACCAGCCTATGTTCTTTCTTTATTTAAATCATGGACCCACACGCTTCCTTTTATTTTCTTTCTAGGTGGACAACATAAAGCAGCTGCCGCTAATTCGAGAAAATCGTTCTCACTCTCATTGCTCGAAATGTTATCAAATAAAACTTGATAACATTTCGACATTATAAACATTATAACTTTATAAATGTTTTAACTTTATAAATGTTATAAAATTGTAACTTTATAAATGACGACATTATAAAATGTCGTCTACAGTTCTTTGTGGAATAAGCCAAAGAGCGTTGTAACGCGTCCGAAAGCCACGTCCCAACATTATTATTCTGTGGTTCCAACAGACGACTGTGCACACTGTCAGACGCATCCGTCAGCCGCGCGCGTCCGATTGTGTAGTCGCTCTATCTACGCTTGGTCGTCTGTGGTCGACGCGACGCCCTTGAAATCAAACGTCAAAGTAAAGACTTACTTGACGTTTGATTTCACCTAAAAAGTTAACCAACCAATCATCAATCTCATTTGTGTCAATCAAACAAGCAAAATCTATGTCTGAAGAAAATTTTGACAGTTCCATCGATGGAAATGAAGATGATAAAACCTCGCGTCATATTAGGCCTTCACGAGCGGTTTGCAAGGAGCTCATTGCTGCGTACAGAAGGCGTCGTTTTTTGTGGGACCCAACACATATACACTACAATAGCAAGTTCCATCGATCAAAGGCCTACGATGAGCTGGTGCCGATATTGGCAAAGTGCAATCCAACCGCCAACCAACAGCTGGTGCGGAGGCAAATCAACGTACTGAGAACGAATTATAAAAAAGTACATAGGAAGTATTTGAAGTCCAAAACTGTTGAAAATGGCGAAGAAGTCTACACGTTCACGCCTAAAAATTGGAGATATTATGAGATGAAGTTCTTGGATTGTGTTAATAAAAAC
The DNA here is from genome assembly GCA_934045075.1 of Yponomeuta sedellus. Taxonomy (NCBI): domain Eukaryota; kingdom Metazoa; phylum Arthropoda; class Insecta; order Lepidoptera; family Yponomeutidae; genus Yponomeuta; species Yponomeuta sedellus. Next base: position 8,640,826 of record OW203744.1, on the reverse strand, counting down.
CAGGATAGTGTAAGTGGTGCTATGAACATGATACTTCTTACTAGAACACATTGAAATAGTTTGTAATTTGTTGTACCGATTAATCAATCAATAAACATCTTCCCCCCTTTGGTAAGTGGTGGTAGCTTAGTGGGTAGAACAATGGAATTGAATCAATGACTTTGTTTAATTTCAAGTTACATACATTTGCGAATTTGTTGTTGCAATACCACACGCTTACTGTGAAGGAAAACATCCTGTGGAAACCCACGGGGGCTATGATATAGCTGCTGAGTTGAAGGTTGATTATCGTGGAGCGATCATTGTTAGATCTGTGTGATTGGCTCAGTTGGAAAGAGCGCTGGCACGGATAGCCAGAGGTTGCGGGTTCGTATCCCGGCATGGTTGGAATTTTTAGACTCTAAATAGGTTTTTAAAATTGTCCTTAGCACGAGTTAGGGCATTAAAAATAAAAATAGTATAGATCTGTGTAAAAAATTAATAACTGATGTGAATATTCATCTGAGATTGACTAACTTTGCCATAAATCTATTTTTTTTAGGTTGATGCTAACGATTCATGCCCAGATTATGCCACAGAAGTCTCTGTCGAAGGCAGCACTTGTGCCACAACTAGTAATCAAATCAAAAGGGAGCCAGATCATAGCTACAGTGACAGTATTGCAGTAGAATTTGTTGACGAAGCATCCTTTGAAGACTTGAAAGTATATGGTGCAAATGTGGCTATCAAACTGATGAGAATGCAAATGGATCAACGGTACCATGCTGAGCTACTCATTAATAAAATACTTATTAATGCCTTGAGGAAGAAATTAAATGATGCCACTGATATTATTGGTGTAATGCAAGATGGAGATAGTGTTAAAGATACAGATAATGATGAAACAGACTTTGATGCGGAGCATAAGGAAATGGACTAAGCAGTGGCGTCTTGAAAATAGCATTTGTCTGACTGTAACAGCTATGAAATGAAGAAACGAAGCAGGTGTTTATATATATGTCATTATATACTGACATTGGGTAAGAGACAAAGGTTTTACATGTTTAAGTATTGCAAGTAATATAAATGTAACTATAAGCAATTCACTTACGAGTTGTTGCTTGAGCTGGGCTGGTCGTCCCATGGAACGTCACTTTCTATCGCACTACTCTCTGATGCCACCAAATACATGGATCTGCAATAGAATCAGTATTTCTCTCTACAAATAGTTTCATTGTTCCCACTAGTTTCTTGTTAGGTAAAACTAGTGAAGATAGTTTGATATTTGTTACCCAAATTCATCAGAATCAGCTTGATGGATTTGGGTGCGGTTTGCAACAAAAATAGGTCTTACCCTGGACTATAACTACTTTCTCTTCAGCCCATGAATCGACACCACATTGGAAATGATCTATTGGAAATCAGCAACGCATTCGGGAACGCAATGGCTCCCTCCCGCTAGCATGCGAAGCATGCCACTTGAGGCCACTTTCAACCCTCACTCGGTTACCCTTTTCTTTTAAAAACTACCCTTCAATATTTTTACCATGTGTGTTTACATACAATCAATAATTATTCTTCAATGACATGGTGGCTGATGCAACTTTATTACGATGATACCTACTTTGATCGGTAATTTTATACGTAAGTAAAATTAGATATATCATCCAAAATCATGACATAATCATCCAACTCTCTATGCTCCCGAACGTTTTTAAAAAAAAATACCCTGTTGTATCTCTAAAAAATCGTAGTATCTCACCTCGCCGGCACGTAGAGGTGCGGGGGCGGCGGAGCGGCTCTTTTAGAAGCGGACCTAGCCCTTCTCGATCGCGAAGCACGACCAAGGAGTACGGAGTCTGAAAAAAAGTTACATTTAATTTTTTTGCTGCGGAGTCCGTCTAACACAGTCCATCCAAAGGTTGTGTGGTAGAGATCACTTCAATCAATCACTAAAAGTGACAGTTTCAATTTTTTTACTGCGGGTCCGGCTAACACAGTCCATCCAAAGGTTGTGTGGAAGAGATCAATCAAACCATTTATTGCCATAATGGTTAGATTAAAGAGGTCACTTCAATCAATCAAACCATTTATTGCCACAAATGGTTTGATTGATTGATCTCTTCCACACAACCTTTGGATGGACTGTGTTAGCCGGACCCCGCAGTAAAAAAATTGAAACTATCACTTTTAGTGATAAGGCCGCCGTCTGTACTCTTAGGTTAAGAAATACCTGTGTAATTCCCATTTTTATGTACAATAATGTGTTCTCTATCCATCTAACACGGATGGAGTGAAATAGGCGTGCCTCATGCTGGGTCCGACCGAGATATAAAAGTCCGTCTTTTTGGTGTACTTGTCTATTATAATATTTATTATGATAATAATAGTAACGTCCACATAACACAATCATTTATCCTTGTCCCAAACTAGGATAGTATGTACTATGGTAACCAGGCGAGGAGAGGCCAAAGGCCAAGGGCGTAGCTACCGTCGTATCTGCCGTATCAATTATACGGGGCCCCCGGGCCACGGGGGCCCCCAAAGCAGGGATGTTAGATGACAACTCTTGAATTATGGCACCAGACGTTCAAAGTTATGGTATTTTTGAATCAAATAAGGTACGGGTGGGAAAACTCTTACGGATTTAATAAATTAGGTAGGTTAGTATCAATTAAAGTATTAAAATTTCTTCGAATTTTCATAAATTCTTCAAACGAACACTCTACTCGCTTTTTTCTTTTTAATATGTGTTATTCGCTACTTCTGACTAAGTTCAACTTTTTGAAGAAAAATTACCGATAAAGCTACAAAGTTCACCTGTGAAGTTCACTTACAATCCACAGCCTACAAAAACTATCACAGATATGAACGTTCTTATCAACTTACTGAACGAAATGAAAAAATGATTTTTTACTGTTGCAGTTGCTAGATGTCGGTATATAATATAATAAAAACTCGTCAACAGCAAAAGCGAAAGATGAAAATATGTGATGAAAAAGTGCTTGTGATGAAAAAATGGCAAAATTACGGTACTATCGCGTAGCATAATGGATGTATCATGGTACATGGTACGAACGACTGAATTATGGTACATGTACCATAATTATGGCACGTATAAAATCCCTGCCCCAAAGTGTGTAAGGAAAAAAAATAAAAACTTTCTAATTTATTTTATTTCACAAATGACAAAATTCTGATAAAGCAATTCCTTTTTTTCCCGCCTTATGCGTGCATTCAAAAGTTGGCTACACTCTACAACGTTATGGCGGGCTGCGGGACTTCCCCATTTGTGAAAAATCTTTACCCCCATATAAGGGCCTCCAAACTTTTATACGGGGCCCCGACAAGGCACGCTACGCCACGCCACTGCCAAAGGCCATTATAAACATAGAAATACACCCAACCCGCCATGTACAAATGAATGGCGGCCACGGACGTGATACCGTGATACCTAGACCAATGACGCACTATTTTTACAAAAAATCTTCAGCGAAATTCTAATTATTTCATCGCCGGGTACATTTCTAATTTCGAAAGAGTCATTAAAGCCGGCTTCTCACTATGGGATGTAATATAAATTAGGTAGGTACATCTTGAGATATAATAAATAATTTATCGCTCGTCATACATTTAGTTTTATAGCTATAATATTATTATAGCACAGTGTGAACCGGTCTCGTACAAAATAATATATTAGGTATATTACATACCATAGTGAGAAGCCGGTTTAAGGCATCCTCTTAAGACTGGGTCTTCGCAACGCGTGGCCTTGGTGGCTCTGGTTGACGTCTCCAAGAGATCCTGCCAGCCGCATTGCGGAGCTTCAGAGTAATTTTAAAGGTTCAATGCTGTTTTTGCGGCTCATCAACGGCACAGATATCTACATCTACGGGAAGTACCCATTCCACCTTTTCAGTTTATCTTTGGATCGAGCTACGTCTGCGCGGAGGCGGATGACACTAACTACTGATTGTATCCCCCTTTTTTCAGTAGGCTGCTATTAGCACCTACCTAATAATAAACTTACTGACAACTGGATGCAACAGGATCCTGGCATAATAATTAGTTGTCACCCCGCTAAGGGCACTGTACATCTTTTCATCCTCCAGCTGACACTGGCAATCTGTTTCATCGTCGTCGGTCCATAATACGCCTTCTATTATTTATATAATTTAACGATTTCAGACAATATGAAAACTCTACATCGTACCGTTCTATTAGTTAAAGCCCTGTACCTGATATGGGGTCGCTGTCACTGTGCTCTTGGCGCTCCCTTCGCCAACTGTCAGGTGCTGGGGCGTCGGCCGCAACACCGAACAGGCCTGACACTGCACCCGCTACCATTTTTCGCGCCGACCGAGCCGCCATCTGCAAATAGGTAATCTCAATTTTATTGTAACAGTAAAACATGGTATAAAATCATCGGGTTGCTACCTCCTTAATACTGATTCCATGACATCTAAGCTGAAGCTTACGCTTGCCCCCTCGATGCAGTGCATCGAGTACCTTTTCCCCATTGGACAATCTACCCCTCGAGACCTTATTTCGCTTCCAATCGACTAATGTAGGTAAGTCAAACTTACTTCTAGCTCGTTTATTTTCAATAGACCAGAAACCTCTGGTTGATAAGTTGCGTTGCTCCATTAAAAAAGGATTACCTATATACTCACGTTGAGACTAATATCTATTTCGGGGACCTCCGACAATTCAGAAGCTTCCTTCGCCAATTCCCTGATCTTAACTTCGTTCGGACACGAAGAGTCTGCCAGCAGAATCAACTCGTACAGTTGATCTTTGAACACCTCGTTGCTTACTGTTAATGATAAGTAATATAGTGTGACATACTTAATCAATCGGGTAATGTTTACATATTTGGAGAGCGCCGGTTCGAATATCATTATTACCTTGATAAATATTAAGTTCTTGGCCTGATAAAGCTCCTCCAGTAGCCATTCCTTGGATAAATTCTTGCTGTTGCTGATAGATCACACTCTGTCCTTGAATAACTGGTCCTGGACCAATAACATGAGAATGCGTTCCAGGCGTCATCTGTTGCCCTTGAACCATCATCGCTGGTGCTGCTATTTGAACAGGAAGCATAACTTGACCTTGAGCTACTTGACCAGGTGCCATCATTTGACCTGGTGGTATTTGACCTTGTTTTGATAGTCCTGTAGATCCCGCCTGACCTGGTGCCATCATACCTTGGCCTTGTGGCAAGCTACCGTGACTAATAACTTGTGGCATAGGCCCAGTTGTTATAATTTGACCCTGGGCCATCATATAAGGAGCTGCAGACGGTTGACTATTTATTTGCCCTTGAATTGTTATCCCCGGAGTCAAGTATTGGCTCTGCTGTTGCATTTGACTGGTATTCGTACCCTGTGTTGCATTAGTTTTGATACCTCCAGGAGTCGATGCATATTGTGAAGAAGGCAAGGCAAGTTGATTGGAAGAAGTAGTAGCTTGAGGTAAAGGTTTTGTACATTTTCCATTCACAAGCAAATCTGGTGTTTGCTGTTTCTGAGGTGGTTCGGTGCCTGAAATCAAACAGTTTTGTTTAAGCTCAGTCCAAGCCAGTACTAAAAATTTAATAGGTGCAGTTTTTGATAACCCAGGCAGGATTTGATAACCCTTTTACCGTTAAGGGGATTAAGGCTCCACGCATTAAACATCATTTTCTAAACATTTACCAGAAGTCAAATGATCCAGATCATTTGTGTAAGCCATCACGTCGAGTGCTGATGAAAGAGCAGATCCAACTCCAGCGCCCGCAGCAACATCGCCTTGTTGACTGCCTATCACACAATCTGGCGGCGGCGCCTTCCGACTGAAAATAGATCCATGCTTCCAAAACATGTCATGTTCTTCGAATAGACCGTAACGATTATAAAGAATCCTTCGCTGGTAACTGATGGCAATAATTTACTATCTATCTAACCATGAGATCGTTGTGAGAGGTTGCCTTTAGTTCGGTAACGATTTGGTGTTCACTGTTATGTTACAAGAACTCTGTAAATAAATAATAATGAACTAGGCCTACTGCTTATGGCTTTTATCTTTCGTGACCACATTCAGACGTTTGCCAATCACGTTAGCCATATATCTTTTTCTACCTGCTCCGGCAATCTCGTCTTTAGCTCATCTCATGTTTAAATCACAACTTACGGTAATGGGTTTTTAGTCGGACTGGATATAGAGACACGACCCCACATCAGCCGTCGCAACTCCTCACCGCTGATACCTCGTTTCCTCAATTCGGCTATGGTCACCTTGCCAACGCGCTGTTTGAAAAATTGAGCAAAATTATCTTAGTAGATTGTCAGAAACACGCATCTTTTCTTTTATCTCCAGGCCGTAAGATTCATGCGCACTTGATGAGTGTATGTACTTAACTAAAGAACTTCTTTATTCCAGTCAAACCAATCTGTCTCTTTCCACAGTCAAACCTTGTTAGTGTGATTAAAATAACTAACCTTCCAATTAGACAAAGCACCCTTTCTCTGCTTTGCCCGAGTCTTTGCCTTTGATTTGATTACCATCACGGCGCGCTGCTCGTACCTAGGATCGTCAGAGGGTCCGAGACCTATTGAGTACTCTTGGAGGTATCTATGAGCATCTTCTTGGGCCACTGATCTTTCCAGTGAAACTACTATCTTGGCCCACTGGAAATTAAAAAGACTTTAATAGGCTGCTTTGTGGAAATTGCTTTTGATGTAATTTTACTCACCTGCTTCACCCATTCCTTTTCTGACTGCTCTATGACGTGGGCATAAGTGTTACCCATCATGGCAATAAGCATGTTGAGTAGCAATATTGGAACGAAAACCATGAATACGGTAAACACCGCTTTCGAAAGTTCCGGATATGTTGTCATACCAAGATCAGTGTACTGAAAAAAATTTCGTTAGATAGAATGTACCTACTGCATTTTATTCAGGCTGTTTACGGTTTCATACAAAATATGCAAATTGCCTGAACCTTTGTAGATACTAAAAATCACTCGAAGGAGACAAACGTTTGTGCCCTAAGAAAATGCATCGCATAAGAATAAGTGTATATTCTTATGCGATGCATTTTCTTAGGGCATGGCAACTATTCTTTGGTGGTTGACGTTGGACAGGTCACTTGCAGAGTTAACGTGAATAATGCCGGTACTTACGCTGTAATCTCCTAGTGTGATCTGGAACAGTGCCATCCAGGTACTCGGGTAACTTGAGAATAGCGTACCTTGCACGTTAGGGAAACCTAAAAACAAGGATTGGTCACTTTGAAGTAGATTTCCAGACAACCGTTTAATTGGAGATCCACCAAATACCATCAAAGGATGAGTCGCGTGAAATAAAGCGAAACGATTGCTCCTTGCTCATACCTTTGTAAAGAAAGAAAAAGGACTGGGAAAAGCCAAAGAGTATGATGCAGTAAATGATTCCAAAAGTGAACATGTCACCAGTTATCATGCTGTAGATCATGGTTACGAAAGGTCCCGTCAATTTAACAGCTCTGTAACAAAGAAATATATATAGGTTCAAGTCTGTTATATGTGTCTATTTATTTATTCAGGGTATAAGACTCACCCAGCAAAAAACATGAGCAGAAACCAAGAGCCTGGTAAAACAAATATCAGAATGGCTTCTTCTATCTTCTCCTGCATAGTCAATCTTGCCGGAATACACGCCAGCAGAAGAATATTTGATGCTAAAAATATAAATTTTGCTGGCTCGTGGATCTGTAAAAAAAAGTAAACCTTCCCCTAAGCACGCCATTTCTTTCTGCCATTTCCATTCAGCCGCTGCCAGCAATCTGCCTGAGATAGTCCGTCCAGTGAGCTGGTGTTGCCAGTTTCGATTGCCAGTTCGTGGTCTCCACTGGAGAACTTTGTCATCCCATCGACCATCAGTTCTTATGTATATCTTACCAGCCCACTCATGCCGACATCAATACTTCAGTACCAACCCGTTGTAAGTCCCTACTGCTGGAGCACGGGTCTCTTCATGCAGCGCAGGAAGGTAAGGTCATACTCCACCACGGGGGTCAAGTCCGGGTTGGCGGTGGATATCAATACTTACATACATACATCACCTCACGCCTGTATCCCAGAGGGGAGACCAGGGACTGCCACTTGCCACGATCCTGACAGATTACCTTCGCTTCATCAACGTTCATAAGTCGTTGCATGCACGCACGCCGGTTCCGGGTACTTTTTATCTTTCCCGTTGCTAATACATCCCCTATTTGGTCGATGTAAGTCCGTCTGGGACGTCCCTTACCAGCCCTTCCCCTCACATTCGCAATATATATTTGTTTCGTCAATCTTTCTTCCTTCATCCTCTCCACATGTCCAAACCAACTCAACATTCCTTTCTCAATTCTAGTCACTACATCCTCTTTCAGTCCACAACGTTCTCTAAACAGACTATTGCGTATCCACTCATTCAAAGTAACACTACACATACTTCTTAAGGACCTCATTTCAACTGCATTAATTCTACTTTTTTGCTTCTTTTGCCACACCCAAGTCTCGCAACCATTAGTAAGTGTTGGGACCAACACGCCACTATGAATAGCCAATCTAGCTCTTTTGGAGATGTTTCGGCTGCACACAATGGAGTGCAAGGCACCGTTTACACAATTTCCCGCTTTTACTCTTCTTTCTATATCACCTTCACACTTTCCATCCCTCGTAAACGGGCTCCCCAAATAGACAAATTCTTTTACTATCAATACTTAAGATACTTTAATTCGGAAATCACAGTCAGTGGCGTAACTAGGGTGTGGCAGGTAGGGCACGTGCCCTGGGCGCTATTCAAAGGGGGGCGCGCAATTCGCAAATTATTATAAAAAAAATAGTAAACCAACTAAGTTACATACATGAGATCTTTGTAAGTAGACTATATAGACTGTACCTGTACGAGCAGAGGCGGGTTTTCTGATGGTCACTGATGCCCTACTCTGCTGTACAGGGATGATTAAGATGTATGATGATTGATTATGATGTAAAGTCTGATTGGTATTTCTTGATAGATATTTAATAAACGAGTGCTCGCCGAGGCGGCTGATAGAGTACTGGATACATATACGAATAAAATGCTGAATGTGCGGTTTGGCCCGTACAGTACCTATAGATTAAAGGTCAGTCATTATCCCTGCCCGTGCCTACGAGTCGAATTGGCATTTTTATCTATAGACTAATTTTCGATTGAAACAGAATATATAAATATAAATGTTTTGTAAGTTTTATGGCTGTTTTATTAAGTGTATCTGTTTATTTTACATTTTTTTAACTTACGAAGGGGCGCAACTTTGATGCCTTGCCCTAGGCGCCGTATCCGATCGGTACGCCACTGGTCACAGTGTTCAAACTTACCAACTGTTTGAAATAAGCAACGAGCCCTTGGTTCTTCAGCTCGTCACCTTGTTGCAATATAATATAGCATAGTGTGCTCGTGATGGTGCCAAGTTCGCAAGCCAGTCGGATCCCGCTCCTTACGTCAACAATCTCAAGTCCCCAGTTTGGATGGGCATCCGCCTCGATACTGCTGTGGCGGAGGTAAACCGAAACTGACAGCAGGAGCAGATGCAGCATCAATATCATTAGTCGTTTCAGAAACTTATTCTGGAAATTGTATAAAAAATCATGGTATCAATGAGCTCTAATCAGGTCCTTGAAGTTAGTGACTGAAGTACCCGCGCAAATGTCTTCCATTTCTCTTCCAGTAACCTCTGAATAATGCCACCGTCTAACATGTTTAAATGCTCTTGCGTAGTACCGTTCAGGATTATGAATAAAGCAGAATTCCAATCTGTGACAAAAAAATAGGTGTTACAATAATAATAACAATAACTTCCACACAACACAACATTGTATAAGAGACACCCATAGCTGATAGGTGTTTCATGAGGATTTTGTTTTTTGCTACTTACTTGTTCTCCCATCAGGCAACAGAGTATCCAAAGCGTTCAAGGGGTAAGCCGAGCAAGTTATATTGGAGTATCGCCAGAACTCCCGAGCTGAGAGTTCTAACATTTCCCTGAACACCGATGCTCGGCCCAACTGGCATGCCAGGGTCAGCGGAGTGAATCCAGCTCGGTTCATGCGACCATTACTGGCGGGAATCTTTGGGTGGCGTAGTGCGTAGCCGAACATATCCTGGAGATATGACATGCCAAGAGTTAATATCACATCGACTTCTAGATTAAGATTGACACGACCCACTAAGTGTGACTTTTCTTGACAAGATTTAGTGTCTTCGCTGCTTACCAGTTTATCGCACACGACGACCATGTGCAGTATCATATTTCCAAACGAGTCTTGAGCGTCAGGGTCTGCGTTGACGTCCAAGAGTAAATTATAAACGGCTTCGTTAGCGCAACATGCTGCCCAAGCCAGTGGGTACTCTCCTAAGTAGGCTAGACCTTCGTAGTTGGTTTGGCGAGCGGGCGGGTCGCACTGCTGATCTCGAGGAAGGAAGAAGCTTCCTAAAATATTGCGGGGAACTAATATTAAAAGAATGTTAAGATATGTGTGATTTGATTACAGAAGAGCAAATTACCAATAGCCCGCTGCATGACGTCAGCGCCAGCTTCCACCAAGTCTTGAACTAGCTCATTGTTACTATACGCTATAGCTAAGTGAAGGGAACTGGCTCCTGTTGAATTAAATTTTTATTTTTAAAGCCTTCACATAAACATACATATACAATTTAACTGCTCTATCTAATCTATTTTACCCAAGTACTCTTCTCCTTCAACGACGTCTAAGGACAACTTTGGATAGCATTTCACCAACGTTCTAGCCAGTCTCGTGTGGATCTGAAAGATAAATCACTGGTTTCGAATAACCTACTCTTCAGCCAAAAATCCCCTGATCTTAGCGATTCGTTACGAGGTATTCCACTTATTCATTTTTGCGAGCTCCTACCAATTTCTACAACGTGCAACTGTACTAAAACAATATACTCACTTTGGTATCGCAAATAATGAGTACGTGTAGTAGGGATTCTCCCAGAGCGCCTCTGTAACACATCTGCCAGCACGCCATGTGGTCTTCCCACTTCGCCAGGGGGTCATATTGGGACAGGGAAGCTTCAATTGGCAACACCACCTGTTTTGAAGTAGGCAGGTAAACTTTTTCAAAACACACATTCCAAACATGCTGTTTACAGCACATACAGTTTCTGAACTTATAATCTGAGCAGCAATTAGCGACCGCCAGGTGTTTCACTACGATCGTGAACCATTATGCTTCGTCGCTTTCCCGAAACCTTCGCAGAATCGTCGATCCATAAAGACTATCCACCAAATCTGCTCCTACAGTACCTACATCAACCACTAGAGTTGGACTACGATGCGGGATATTTAATGTGATCTTCCAGCACACAGAAATCACCTACCCAGTCTTATCACGGATCCAGCTTTAAAATAAAACCCCAAGGGACGACAATCTTAATAACAAACGTTCGAACGTCGTGTCAATACTGTTATGGTTGTATGGAACCGATCAATACAGGGTACTCTTCCTCAGCTAAGCTTCTCAAGATCTACAGTCAATCCCACCCATTGTCCTACCTGCTCCTGGTCCCTGAATTTCCACCGAAGGTACTCGGCTCGGTTGATGACGCGCCCTTTGCCTCCCAAGTACATGTAGGCCGCGAACTGTTCCCGGATCAGTTTCTCTGCAGCCGCCATGCCTCCTTTGGCGTAGGTCTCTAGGAGCAAGCCTCCTGGAAAGAGAATGCATGAAAGGACTCTAGGTACGACCCTACTCTCATTGAAGTGACGTCCTCAGTAGGTATAGGACTGTGGACGTCACATAAATGATCATAAAAAGAAACAGCTTGTTAATTGGACTAAGGGACTGCTTTTTAGGGTCATTGAATGAATGACTCGCGATGCTCATACATATTTGTATATTAAACTGGAAGCTTAAGTAGCTTCGTTTGTTACACTTTATTGCTCTGTTGCTGCTGAGCTGAGGCCGTTGAAGAACCACAGAACGTGCCAACAAAGTACGCACCTTTTTTGTAATCGGCCAGCTTGTAGAGTACGGTATTGTCCTCACTAGAGGCCTGGGATATGACCCTGTCGAGGACTGAGCCAGCCGCCTGCACGCCACCCGCCGAGAACAGCTTCCTGCAGGATGCTCCCATCTTCACTGGTTGTAGCTACCAAAAAGATAGATTTACTTAAGTGAGCGGAAAGCCTAAAAAGGGGAATCGGAACTAAATAAAAGTTATATTTACTATATTAGAGTATAAAATACTTACTTATAGCAAAGTAGGTAGACGCCCTGGGCGATCTTTCTAAAGATTCACGGTTAACGTTTAACTAATACGCCATTTTAGGATAGTAGTACTTTTGCATACAATTAGGTACGGAATTTGTTGAGAATTTATTTGTTTTTGTGGGGATTCGTAGCTGTTGGTTAACGCAGGACTTGAATCTTGATTTTTTTGATTGGTATTTAAAAACAAGCTACCTAAATTTAAAGAACTGACGATCTTAAGGTCGTCAGTTCTTTAAATTTTGTTGAGAATTTATTTGTTTTTTTCGGGATTCGTAGCTGTTGGTTAACGCAGGACTTAAATCTTGATTTTTTTGATTGGCATTTAAAACAAGCTACCTAAATTTAAAGAACTGACGATCTTAAGATCATCAGTTCTTTAAATTTAGGTAGCTTGTTTTTAAATACTAATCAAAATTCAGCACATGAATAGAGCCCTCTGCTGAGCATAGGCCTCTTACCTATTACGCCTACCCACTCGTTCCCATACTAATTTAGTTACCGACCCATCAGCCCCTATGATACTGTCAAATACCATACTAATTTGGCTGTTTAACTATTGGCACCGTTCAGGATTTGTTGCCCATAATTAGGCCGCACAGGTCGCTAGTCTACCTAACAATCGTTTACATCGGTCAGCACTTATTCTATTGATCTTCTTGCGGCCTCTCCACATGCTCTGACTGCGATGGCAACACTCTTTATGATGGAGGTCTTCTCTTCAGAGCATTGCCCACCGCGGATTGGCAATTTCAAGCGCTGAAGTATGTGAACACCTCAGAAACTCAGGTTTCCTCACCATTTATCCTTGATCGTTAGCGAGTGGTAATGCTTCTATAAGTTCACAAATGTAGGTACTTAGAAAACACACAGTCTGTTAACTTTTAGAATAGGTATACCTTGGCTACTATCGGACAGAATCGAAAATATTCGTGTAATAGAAATATCGGAACTAATATGGCATCTGCCATAACTTTTCAAAATAGTGAAGAAGATACAGAGCAGGAAGTAGTACTACACTCGTGTGCTTTCGGCAAAAACAGAAGCCTATTCTAGAGCCCGAGGTATATTCTAAAAGCTAACAGAATACATGCCGGTATTTGAACCCACAACCTCCCGAATACGAAGCCGACATTCGACCGCTCCGCTACCAACCACCGCTCAGCTAGACAGGTGCCTACAAACAGTAAGACTTACCTGATTGTTATCGTGCCTCCGTGAATAAGATCCTGCTCAACTTCTTCATCACCCTAGACTTGGACAGAAGGCGACGAATCGTTCGTCCTGAGATTCGTACCTCATGTTGCCAACACAATATCGTACTCATTGAATCTTCTTCGGTCATTAACTCCTAGGGGAGCATAGGGCCTCAACCACAGATTTCCACTTCTGACAAGTGCTATCGAATCGACGTCCTGGGCTATGGATCTTACTCATTAAATCGCCGTCGAAGACCAAAACATTTATCTATGTCGGTTTGTCCAAACTGAAGGCACTGAACTTAAAACATGGAATAATTAGGTCACTTATCAATATAACAAGATACACGTTTCATGGTTAGAAATTAGGTCGGCACTCGGCGAGACTAAATGACGACCTAGTTGAGGAAAAAGGCCTAAATATACTAGCTTTGATGTTTTTTAATAATTCGTTGTACTGTTAATAATGTTCTTCGAAGATGATCCTGAAATCTACGCTAAAAAATTACCGTAACAAACAAAACAGTGGCGCGCGTAATGAAAGTTATCTAGAGGTTACCAAACAGTTTTTGTTGCCATAGAAACCGTAATCGTCTTAACAGTACAGTCGATAAACGCTACTGTTATTTTGAGTGCTGTCTTTCTCGCACAATCTAACATTTTAGTGATTGTAATAAACTGCATATACCTACTTTTGATGTGGGCTGAGGGTTTGATAACTTTAGGGGCATTACGCATTTAACGCAGTTTCACATTGTAAATGTTGTGTCCAAAATTATTCATTTTGAAATATTACACATTATAACACTAGTTCATGAGATTCTATTTGATACTAAACTAAGTTACGTTTACTAAAAATTTATACTAAGATAAGAAATTATGTGTCTTCTCATACCACGTCTGATTACCATAACGGAGATCGTGGGTCAAATGAACTCAGCCTGAGTATATTTCAAGTTCAAGTTCAAGTTCGTTTATTGCTTCATGTGGTACAGAATAGGTCTTAAAATATAGGTATAATAGCGCGCAACATGAGCCCTGTAAGGGCACTGCAATTTTATACATAAGTAAGTAGCTTACGTATAGGAAAAATAAGTACTTAATTATTTTTATGCACTAAAACAGAATAAGAGTGTCATGTATTTTTAATACAATTAGTTTAGACACTGTTACTTATACCTATTTAATACTAAAAGGCTAACTTAAAACTATATAACGCCAATAGAATCAATAACATTACTCACACCAGCTTCATCTACTAAGTAATTATTATGTATAATTAATACCTATGGCTTTCTTCCATAAATTCTTTTATTGTATAATAACACTTTTTAACAAGATATTCTTTTAGTTTATTTACAAATATATTATATACCATCTCTTCTAAAATATACTTCGGTAATTTATTGTATATCTTAGTTGCCATCGCATGTGGACCTGAATATGCAGTTTTAACGTTGAGGTAGGTATGGCTAATTTGTGTTGGTTTCTTAAATTCAAAGGCTTAGAGTATTGATTTTTTGCGAGGAGAACAGCTGGTGGTTTTTTTTAACAAACTTACATATTTCTAATATATACAATGAGGCAAGTGTAGGGATTTTTAGTTTAATAAAGTGTTCTTTGCAGCTTTCCATTGAATCTACGTTGTAATTCTAATGCATCTTTTTTGGAGGATGAATAAGCTAGGTGCATCAGTACTGTTACCCCAAAGTAGTATACCATAGCTTAGCCATGCATGTGCATATGCGTAATAGGCTGTAAGAGCTGTTTTTATATTCGTAGATCTCTTAAGTTGGTTTAGTGCATAGGTAAAACGTGATAGTTTACCGGTTATTATTTGAATATGAGCTTTCCACTCAATACGTGTGTCTATATTTAGTCCCAGCAACGAAAATACATTTACACTCTCTAATTTTGTGTTATTGTAAGAATAATCCATATTTAGTTCACGCTTTTGATAGGGTTTATACTGCATAAGATTGGTCTTTTTAAAGTTAAGTTCTAAGTTGTGATCATTTAGCCAGCTAATTATACTGGAGAGGATATTTAAACTATTTTTGAGATCAACGTTATTCTCACACGTAAAAACTACGGACATATCGTCGGCAAAGAGTATGCATTTATTACTGATGATTTTTCCATGTTTGTCATGTCCTTACCCGGTTACCGTTACAGAACAGTTTCTTTGTTCTGTGGTTACAATAGGACAGGATATCCTAGTTTGGGACCAGGACAAGTGATTACCTATGTCATGTGGAAATAATTAATATAAATATATTCATGGACATAATAGTACATTACTTACACAACTAGGGTGGTAATACAAAGAAAGGCCGAGATCGCAGAAGTTTGCGGCCCGAGCTGCAAGCGAGGGACGTAAATATGCGATCGAGAGCTTTCTTTAGTACCTCCCGTGGTGTGTACATCTTTTTATGTCTACACTTGGCCAGAAAGCGGGTTTTTCCGTACGCGCACCGTGCGGAAAAAGCCACTTTATTGCCAGGTGTAGCATAAATAAATATATTCATGGACAATTACACAGATCTCGTTAGCCCTATACTAAGTACCTACAACTAAATGACTTGTGTTATAGGTGCTAACTCAATGATAGATTTAATACAATAAATACAAAGATAACATCCAAGACCCGAGACAAACTAGAAAGGTTCGTTTCCGAAAATTAATTTTAGAATCGTTAAAATCTTGACATTGTACGAGCGAGACAGCATGCCGGAAGTATAATGTAGTGAAATAAGTAGTACCTACGTTGTAGTACCTACGGGCTGTTAAGTTTGTGACTGAACGCTCTTCCCAAAACGTAGGTACTATGTATGATTCTTCTCTACAACAGGTTGTTTTTTTTCTAAGTACCTATGCCTATCGAGTTTTTTAGACTCGACTCAGGAGCTATCGAGTTTCAAAGTCGCGTTCTTTGGTGCTTATTTTTGCAGAGACCTATGTATTAATTTTCGTATACCGAATATTTCTTCGCAACATTTCATCATCGAGGTTTCCTTTCGAAAACGAATATGTTGGAACCCGCAATGTATTCATAGCATCGGGATCTTATACAAGTGTGAAGCGAAGCGAGCTCTATGGCAGCGAGTGAGCGATCGACGAGTTCTCTGGACCATAACAAAATTTAAAGTTTTAAAAAGAGCTAAATATAGACAGCGAGCGCTAGTTGTAAAAAGAAAACCCAGCAAAATTTTCAGAAGTAGGTAAAGTTGTTTTAGTGTTCAGTAAAAGTAGATACAATGTGTGTTTAAACCAATTATTTATGATTGGAAACTTGACTCGGTCAACTGTGTACAAGAACAAAATGATTATACCTAGTACTTTAAAATAATGGTTTTCCGGTTCCGCATTATTTTAATAATTTATCATCTTCCCCTTTTGCAACGAACAGTACAATCATCTGCTGCCGACTGTACATTCAGCAAAAAGTCAACCTGTACGGTTTTGTTCCAAAAGGTAAGTACGATAAATCGACTAACGAATGCTGATGAAGCGAAAGAGGTCTGTCAGGATCGTAGCATATGGCAGACCCTGTTCTACCCCTCAGGGGTTCAGAGATATGTAAAATAGTCGGCCTCAACTGATTCGATATCAACCCTTATATGTCCCCTCTGCTGGGGCTCGGGTCTCTTCTACCTCGCAGTAAGGTTAGGCCATACTCCACCACAAGTCCGTGTTGGTGGAGGATTGTAAGACAGTGGCCGGCCTTACTGTCAGAAGTTATCAAGACGGAAATAATGCCATGTCACCCATCCTGCACCTGACCGCGCCTGTTGTTCCAAATACTCGGCTGGACTAGGCCACGAGCGCTTCTCAACTGATTAGAGTGCACAGATGTAAATGTCGATGTGTAGAGTCCAGCATCTACATCGGTAGTTGGTTAACGAAACAACTTTGTTCGATACTCGCACTTATGACACTACTGTTACGGACCACCAATACAGTCGAGCGTGGTACGCACGCTGATAATTTTTTAGAAGAGTGGTAGATAGCTAGGTAACGCTAAATATGGTACCACGTCATACAAGCGGTGCCTATTATTATTTTATTATATTTTATTCCACACGAAACATTAAATAGGACATTACATAAGAAATAACATGTGCAAAGGCGAGCTTATCTCTGTAAGAGATTTCTTCCAGAAACCTTGGAGAGTCGGAGCAGCAGTCAAAAACGGGTCTCTATACGTGTGCAAAATAAACTACATAGACTGCAAAAACCCCGGTGCCTAAGTTGTATGTATATTGTATGTAATGTACGGTTTTTTTCAGGTTTGGCGTTATTTTATTAATAGCAAGTTCGCCGTTATCAGCTGTCGACTGTACGGTTTACAACAGCAGTACCTAAATTACACTGTTACTGAGTTCATTAAATTTCTAGTCATCCTTAATGTACCTGATTAGACTGCTTGTAAAAGTTTATAAAATGTTATAGACTGTGTGATATAAAGATTGTTATTAAATTAAAAACGAAGTGGTGCTTTAGTTGTTAATTTCGATATCTATGTATTCTTAAAAGTTACAATGAAATTGACATATTATTAAAGGTCAATGAACTATTTCTATTTCTTAGAGGTACGAGACGAGACTTAATTCTTGATGGAGGTCAATGACCTAGTTTTTAATTGAGGTCAGTCACATTCTCAATCCCTAAGGTATCCGGTAAGCGAGCGCTATCTGGAACCAAACAGCTTTTTCAAAATTATTCAGAGAACGGCGGTATCTCAGGGCATTGCCCCCGTGGCTCACGCACACACATCGCCGTCCGCCCGGTACCTCTCGCGCCCGCCCCGCCCGTACCCTTCACCCCCTTCACCGTGCGCGCGGCCATGACATGACAACGCGGGCGAAGGGGAGCGCAGCGGCTCCCCGCACCACCCGCCCGCCAGACCAACCAACCAACTCGTCTGTGTGCGTACTCCTTCTAGTGATCGAACGTTCTATCACGTGCCACGTATTATTTTTAGGAAAAAGCCACGATATTGCGTCAAATTCTTCTCAATTCCTTCACTAAAGTCGTCTCGATAACGATTCTCAGCGCTAGATAGTGTAATAAAGTGTTAAGTTGCTACATGGAAGTGTTATTGATTGGCGTCATGGATCCTGCTTTGCTGGTTTTAAGTTTGGTGTTGCCAAGCTTTGGTCGCGCGCCCAGAGGTATTTGGAGATACTTACAAAAAATATTTACAATTTTGAATTATTTTTTTCTGGTTGTGGTACAAATTATTATCTATATAAACAAAACATCTAAAGTAAAACTAAAATAATAACTAAAATCTAATTAACATAAAGAAATAAAAATAAATTTAAAAACCTATTTAGAGGCTAAAAATTTCACCCATGCCGGGATTCGAACCCGCAACCTCTGGCTATCCGTGCCAGAGGTTGCGGGTTCGAATCCCGGCATGGGTGAAATTTTTAGCCTCTAAATAGGTTTTTAAATTTATTCCTTAGCACGGGTTAGTGCATTAAAATAAAAGTAGTATAAAAATAAATTTTGAACCAAAAGTAATTAAATCTTAGCAATATTTTTGCCGTGATTGCAACCTCTTGACACTAATTTTAAACACATTTTGGAATAATTAGTCTTTTTTGATTTGAATAAAATGTCTTCCTTCTTTCTCATTGTAACTTTGAAATTAAAAAGTATTAAAATTACGTTGTACCTAGGTACTTACCTATTGCTTTTAATAATTTTTTTCACTTTGATCGATTTTATTAAAATTTATTAAAAAAGGGGCGATGAAATGAAAATGTTTCTCACTTTGTAAGAAAAAATAAGATTTGATTGCACTCTCTAATCTAAGTAGGTAACGAAATTTCTTCCAGGGATCAAAAATATCATAATAGATAATAGGTGACGAGCTTTGCGAGGATTATTCAGCATTTTAAATTACCGTTTACCGCAAATGTCAACGACCTCTACGAGTTGAGGTCAATGACCTTTCAATAACGTATATGATCGATCAGTTCTTCCCAGTCTCATCTTCAATACATATACCTATGGAACAAAAAAGAACGTTCATTTTTGAAAAACGTTTAACAGTTTGCACTCTTCAATAGCAGTATGACGACTATAATATTATCTGATAAGAGGCGTTATTTGCTTTTACGTTTTTAAAAACCTATTTAGATGCTAAACGTTTTTACGTTTTTTTATAAAAACACGATTCCTCAAAGCCGAATAAATAATATTTGGTTACGACTTTTCTTTACCACAGACTATTTAAACTCTGAGGTATTGTTTAATTTTTTTTTAATGATTATACTGTTTTTACTGTACTGGCTTTTACCGTTTTCCAAGATTAGAGTATAAAGTAATACGTATACTCTAAGTTTTCAAGCCGCTCAAAATCGGCCACTTGATTCCGCAATAGGGAATGGAAGAAAATATCAGAAGTGCTTAATTTTTTTTTTGTGATAGGAATACACATTCACAGACACATTCCTTGGTCCGCAACTAATGAAAAAAAAAAATCTGTGATGACAATGACATTGACAGCTCCCGTCGTTGTCATCACAGATTATTTTTTTTTCATTAGTAGCGGACCAAGGAATGTGTCTGTTAAGCCGTACTGAGCCCAGAGCGACGAATGGAAGAATATTATGATTATTTAAAAATTAACTACGAGGCCAAAAAAATTGAAACTTTTTCTCGCGTTAAGGAAGGTTATTCCTATCACCAAAAAAAAAACAAGCACTTCTGACATTTTCTTCCATTCCCTATTCTTTTCCCCGGTGTCTGGTACACTAACATGGCCCACTGCTCTCCATTGCTATTGTGTACACGGGGCAATGGTGTGTAGTGGCGGACAATTGCCTTTCGTGGCGCGCAATCGGACAGTTGTCGGTTTTTTGGGCACACTTCAAAGGAATCGTGGCGAAGCGTGGCCCATCCGTGTTTACACACACAGTGGCCCATCGTTTAGTTCGTCACCGACCGCTGACCGGGATAGACATAGAGTACTTTTTTGTTGCGATGATTTTTTGTAGAACTACTAGAATTATAAATCGCCCAAAATGTCCGTATGGCGGAACAATGAAGATAAATCAATAGACCTTCAAGTTCATTGATTTATAACAATCTGAGCCCGTTGTAGACTTTAAGTCCGGATTTACTTGCGGGTGTTGTTATATCGGAAAAGTCCGACCAGGTACAGTGGATGGGCTCTTCCGCCGGCCTGGAAACCGGTTCTACGAAAGTGCAGTGATAGTGAATATCGAAATCGACACTGCAAGAACGAAGATGTCGTGAGCTGTGTCTGTGCCATCATGCCTAGTAACATTGACGACGGGAAAGCAGTAGGCGCTGCGGCGCAAGCCAGCGGGAATCCCCCGCAGCCAGTGTCGGCACCCGCCCCACCTATCTCGGCGCGGGCGCGCCGCGCGCTTGCCCGTAGTGTGAGACAAGCAACCGACGACGCGAGCTCCGTCTCTGCTCACCATGATTAAGCTCTGCGAATCGGAGCGAAACCTGGTCGGACTTTTCCGATATAACAACACCCGCAAGTAAATCCGGACTAAAAGTCTACAATGTGTTGTGCTTACGAAAGTTTTAGTTCAAAAATCTGAGCCCGTTATTTTGATAGAGGCTTGTGGAGAGTTCTTTGAACAGATTTAATAAAAATACTTTTTTCATAGAAGTTAGTTTTTTAGTTTCTCAAAACTTTCTGAGTGTCCCACCCACGTATTAGTCCAATGCTGGACATAGCCCTCCCCTAATGATATATGAAATATTTGCCTGGGTGGGAAGAATTGACAAGAATCGTATTTTATTGTATTTATATGAGATTGAAACAATTGGTCCAAGTAAAAAAACCTTGTCAATCTACCTACTATGCGTGCCCTAAATGTTCGAAAAGTAAAAACTACCCGTCTGCAAAAGACTCGTCTGTTTAACGTATTTTTCGATCTTGTTTCAGATAATTATGGACGCCACATCTATGCTGGAATTTTGAACTAGTAAAAGAAGAAAAAAACTTGCACAATGCATCGGCAAGTGGTGGAACCACATGGTATTTATCCCGAACAAAAAACGTTACGGTAACCGTAACGTTTTTTGTTGTGACTGATGTCATATTCAGTCTATGTCGACTTGAGGATTAGAATTAATTGACCAGTGTTGCCACCTCAGCCTTTTTCGGGCTAGATATAGCACTTTGTACTGTAGGCGAACTCGTTTTTGCATGCTCTAGCTCGAAATAAGCAATCTAGTCAACTAGCCCTTTTCAAACGATACGAAAACTTACGATCAAAAAAGTTATGAAACAATTTTCGTCAGTCGCACTTTCTGATCACTAATTCCGTACATTTTTAGATTTTTTATCTCTAGATTTATGATGAACCTAAATAAAACTAAAACCCGGAACTAAATACTACCTACATACTCGTATACGATGGGGTTTAAAACTTAATTTTGACATATTTGTTTAAATTGGATAAGAAATTGGTTTAATTGTTCTGAGATAAGAACGCAGATTTCAATCAGCTAACAACTTCTTCGGAAGATATAATTTTGGAAGATTCCGATGAAGATAATGATTTTTAAAATAGGTAACTAAATTTTAATTTAAATGATGCACTTTCTGAAGTCGTTTCATATTGTAAAATGAAGCATTTATATTTGTTTAGACCTTCCTACCGCCTTTTTTGCTATATCCAGCTCTTTTTAGCCTGTCCGAATGCCCTTTAAAACCCAAGGTGGCAGCACTGCCAATAGCGAATGACCATGCATGGCAAACCGCTTCAGGGCTGACAAACAGGAATATGAGGCCGCAAATACATCCGGTCTGCAAATACATTCGAAAATGTGTGATACTACTACTATGGCGTAAACTTTTAAGTACCGAAACAAATAAATCAGTTGTACAAGCATTTTAATAACGCAGGTGATAGCGTTAGTATAAATAAAATTGCTGATATCCTTTTCGCTATTTCGATGTTTTCCCCATAGTATTTTTTTATTATTTTTTACATATTTTGCTCGTATCTGTATCCTTGCGAAGGAATCTTTAACAGAGACTTGTTCTGTTTCAATTTTCTTTATTTAAAATTTTGACTTAAATCTATGGAGTTTTGGTATCAAAGTCACTAGCTGTCACTTTCTCTGCGAAATGCAACGATATAAAATGTATTTTTATCTTTATATATCTAGTTTATAATAAGTAATATTCCTACGGAAAAATCTGTTCTTGTATTGTAAACTTGTATAAAAAAGTTGGAAGTTTTTGAAATAAATTATGCAATATATGCACCATTTTTCCAAGAAGCAAGTTTTTTTCTCTAAAGTATCAGGGGGCCGATTCTCGCCCATGCGAATTCAAAGCGTAGACGCAAAATATTCGATGGCTTAAGAATAATAAGATAAGACAACTCGACAGAGTCATTAGACAATTATTTTCTCATTCGAATTCAATCTAGCATGGCGTTTAGAATACATATTTGGGCTGTCGCTCGAATTTCTACGCAGAATTCCAAGTCATAAGCCTTAGAGTCGTATACGACTTATTTGCTTATGAAGTAAGAATTGGCTCCCAGCACAGTTTACAACGAATATATTGCCATATTTTGCATTTAAAAACCTATTTAGAGGCTAAAAATTCCACCCATGCCGGGATTCGAACCCGCGACCTCTGGCTATCCGTACCAGCGCTCTTTCCAACTGACTCACCGGCATCAGTGAAATTTCGAACCTCTTTAATAATATCTGTATTACGTACAGGCAACGACATCTGGCTGAAGTAATTTGCATCACTTGCAGCCCCGAGTACCTACTTTGCAGTTATCATATCATTTCGATATCATTCCGATGTAAAACCTAACATAATGCTGTAAGTGATGCAATTTACTTAAGCCAGATGTCGCTGCCTGTACGTATTACACAGCGAAATTTCTCAGCTCATTAGCTCAGTTGGAAAGAGCGCTGGCACGGATAGCCAGAGGTCGCGGGTTCGAATTGGTGGAATTTTTAGCCTCTAAATAGGTTTTTAAATTTGTCCTTAGCACGGGTGTCCTTAGCATAGTGCATTAAAAATAATATAATTATATTTGAATTGTCGCATTGAAATCTAAATTTTTATTTAGCGAAAACTGCCAAAAATGATATTATTTTTCTTTTATAGATATGAACACCAAAAAACATCGGCTGCTTTTGGAGGACATAAAGTCTATTATTGCTAAAGAGCTTATAGTGTACACAACACGACTTGAAAATATGGGTATTCCGTTCCAAGACGGTAATGTTTCTTTAGAAAGCATTGAAAAGGCCAGTAAGCCGGTTAAGAGACAAATAAAAGAGCTGCATGTGAAGAAAAAGCTATTGGAGACGATGAAACTTCAGCCACTTCGTAATGACAAAACAAAAGAAGAATTAAATCGTTCCACAATTGATCCAGTGCGAAAAAGTCTGTATCGAGATTTGAGCACTCCTGTCAGGGTAATTTTGACGGACTATAGAAAATACCCAATGCTAAATACGAAAGAAATAATACTCTGGAGAAACACCTCAGAATCCCGACTACGGAATATCAAAGGCGAGTTAGATCATGTTGTGGTAATGGTCCATAAATACTTAAACCTTTCGGAAACATTTTATATGGGTGACCATGGGGTATTAAAGGATTATAATGTCACTCAAAAGTTATCAACGATCAAACGGAAAATCTTCAAAATCAAAGTGTGTTGTTGGTATTCGAGGAATAAGCGACTTAGAGAACTTTATTTACAACTGGAAGAAAATATTCACGTCGACGACAAAAAGGGAGAGGTTTTTCAGGGGCTTTCTCATTACCTCCCACACTATGTGATGCTCTGTGGAAACCACATGTCGAAATGCCCAGATGAATGTAGATGTTGTGAAAAATGTAAAACAGATAAATGGTTATTGAAAAGAGAAGTTGTTGTAGGTAAGCAGAACTTAAAATGTAAACAAGTCAATGCTGCTAACAAAACTTTAATTGCAAAAGCTTTAGCTTTTACCAAAAGTAATGAAGAAAATAACAATCAAAATATTACAAGACAAGAACAACCGAAAGGCTCGCTTAAAAACGAGTTACTTGAGATACAACATGTAACTAAAAATATTTCTGGCATATGTAGCTCGGTAGGTAAACTCCAAATAATTGAGATAGGCCATAAAGGGCAAATTCAAACATATTTTGAAAAACATAGAGATGATTTTGAAACATATGATTTAGTCGATGAAAGTATGAAAAAAACTGTGGTTGAAATATGTTGTTGGAAAAAATTGCAAATTACTATAGACTTATTTAAAGAAAAAAACATCCAACCTGAAATATGTCGATTCATACAGGAAACACATATGTGCCTCATTAATAATTGCCAATGCTGTTGTTCTTGGCCTCCAGTCAATACTATTAATTTTCAAGTCCATTTTCAAAATACAGCTCAAGAAAAATTTAAATCAATTGAGCCTAAAGATAAAATTTCAAAATCAAAAAATTCTATGACAGCCAAAAAAAATATCATTAAAAATCCAAAACGCATAAGAAAACCGCAAACACAGTCACGCAACAGTAAACAAAACGCTAAAAAAATTCCTGCTTCTATGTTCTACAGCGGTGTACCCGTATCTTCTACCACTCCTTCGGTCACTCCGGCATTTTTGGACGAACATAGGATATGTGATGATAATATGTTAGATGTAAAAACAATATTTGTTCCTGCTGGAGCTCCAGTAAATGGCTACAAAGTTGATTCAAATCTCATGAAGTCTATAATCGATGAAGAAATAACGAGACTTATGAGAGAAAAAGAGATTATACCAAATACCATAAAACACGGACAGATGAACACGACTTCTACTAACTCTAACTTTTCATTACTTTTAAGTGAAACTAAGACGAATGAAGTGCCACCAGTAACTGAAGTCAATGATCATATTAATCAAATACTAGAAAAGTTTAAAGACATACGATTGACTGTAACTCAGCTAGGAAAAGTAAAAGCCATAATAAGTCATCCCCCCGAAACACCCGGTGACATGACATTGCTCAAAAATATTCTTGAAAAAATCCAGGCACTTTTAGACGAGCACACAGACAAATCTGATAAAACCTTGTCCAATATTTTGGGACCACTAAGATCTCACCTTGTTAGCGAGTCACTGAATCCTGCGCCATCAACACTTTTCGTTACAAATATAAATATTCCTAGTACGATCCCGGGGACTACAAATACAAAACCAAGACCAGTTACCTACTATTTTCCAAACCAACAAGCTCCAAATCTTTTTAACGCAATAATAGCTGAACACGCTCAACCAGAAACTGCTGTGGGAACGTCGGAAACGTTAGTCGATCTTTTGAAAAGAGCGCCACTCCCACCAAATTTTCCCATGACTATGGCTACAGAAGATGATTGTTTAAAGAATATAAGGATTGAAAAAGTTGAGTCTTTAGGCGAAAAGACAATCGATTCAAATATTGCAAGAAAGTTTGTGGAGAAAAGAACTGAAACAAAACAGTTAAACCGCGAATTAAATACTACCACTGTCACTAAGATACAAAATAATGAAAGCGCAACACCAAAGTTTAAAGCCAGAAAAAAGACCGATATCAAAAAAGCAAAAACTCGTAGGACCAAAAGAGATAGTGCTCTATCGGGCAGAGATAAAGTTCCTGAATTATCTCTCAAAAACATAATACCCGTGATTACTACTTCCATTCCAAAACCATCTTCAACTTCTTCTATACGTATACAGACTACGCTAGGCCCATCAGTCATAAATCAATGTTCGAATCCACCCTCAGTAATGAGTACAGTTTCAACAACGTCTTCAGCAGTTAGCTGTCAATTAACATCACCGAATAAGGTACTTCAATTGCCGCCATTAATTCCACTTGGACAGTCGGCATTGCTGCCTTCAGTTTCTGTTCAGTACTCTCCTATGCATTCTGCCCCTTATCCACCAGTTTTGTCTTCCTTTGTTCTTCCTATTGGAATTCCCACGGTTAATCCACAAAGTATTTTGATTAAGGAAGGTGATGAAATGGAAACTGAAATTATTTTAGAGGACTAAGAACACCGTTATCAACCCTTGTAAGTATGGCCCCACTGCTGGAGCACGGGTCTCTTCCTGCATCGCAGGAAGGTTATGCCATACTCCACCACGGTGGCCAAGTCGGGGTTGGTGGAGGATTGTAAGACAGTGGCGGGGCTTACTGTCAAAAGTTATCAAGCCGCCCATAAGGCCTCTGACATGGCTTAACGACTGCCATTATGTGACATCTGGCAGCAACGACTTAACGTGCCTTGCGAAGCACGGAAGCGCTCGGAAAAATGCCACTAGCGATAGTCACGGGACGCTCACCCATCTCGTACCTGACCGCGTCTGTTGTTGCTTAACCAAGTGATTGATTCCAATCACTCGGTTTGCCTAGGCCACGAGCGCCGAGCGCTTCAATCCTACAACATAATGCCTCCTAAATCTAATGCCTTATAAAGCAAATCTTTGTATTGATAAAGTAAACTTACAATGGATAAGTTACACAATTACAATCTGTTTTATTAAATACTTATCAAAATCACCACATGAATAGGTACCACACTAAAGAGAGGAAAAAGAAGAAGTGCAGTGGTAACCAGAAAAAGGTTTCATATTATAATTGGTTGGTGCTTATTATTAATGTATAGAGAGATCATACATTTTTATAAATAGTCATGCAAGATTCAGCGAATGCATATGTAGGTACATTATTTTTTGACTCAAAATAAACCACAAGATCTCAGACAATTTAAAATGCCTTTATGGAGTGTTTTAAGGAATCAAGTTTTAAAAATAACATTTGACTTTAATGACAATAACGATTGATGACATCTAGACTTGCACTGTATGGTACATCAATCATTGTTACCATTGCAGTATGCGCCTATAATGAGTTGACTTAGTTTGTACTAATTAGATTAATATCAGTACTGAGTACTGTACCCTAAGGCGAACGCTACACGTCAATATATATTGTCTCGATATTTAATCAAGTATCTTGAGCCGGATCACAGCACACCCTACACTAAAGATACGGATCGCGTCAGTATTGTAGCGTTTTTATATGAAGCAGACGTGATGGACCCTAGACAGAGCAAAATAAGAGCTTGTGTGGCGATAATTATATCCCAATCAATAAAAAAACGCGTAAAAAGAAATCGTTGAATGAAAAATTGGCTACAAAAGAGAGCAATGTTTACACATTTGTATTTATTGGACGAAATTTGCCTTCACAATAAAATGGACGGGATGGATGGATGAACTTATGGAAGGGATTCTAAGTTCAGTTTAAGCTCTTTTAAGACAATCTTGTCGCCTGTCAATGATTCAGAAGCAGATTCGGTGTCATAAACGTCCTCTATTGCTGCCGTCTCGCTGCGTACTGATGACGCGATAAATATTGACGCGCAACACTACACGCAAGATAATATCACGATATCAGATCACAAGGATTTCCGGAAATCCAGCGATAAATATTGTGATCTCTCAATACACTACCCTACACGTCAATAAATATCGTGATCCGACGGTATTGACGGATCACAATATATATTTTGCGTGAAGCATTCGCCTAAGAGTTTGTTATGGATATTGTTTATGTCATCAGTATCACGTTTGAACAACTTAATTACTTTTAACAGTGATGTAATTTAATTATTTCTTAGTAGATTAAAAAAGTGCCATTTTCCTGTAACTTTATTTGATTCCTAGCATCACATTGCACATTACGCTACTATAGTGGAAAAATAATGTATCATCTTTGGTTACCTACTAATATTGTTCTGCGAGTATACCTATACTGTTCTGTATGTACCTACCTGCACACACCACTTATACACGGAACTCCCCCTCGCAAGAAGGTTCTCCGTAATTTCAACTAGGTACCTATAATAGCATTAAAAAGTGAAAATTAGGTACTTTACTAAGTTCCGCCAAAAATCCCACGAGCACCATGCGGTTAGTTAGTACAACTTAACAAAAATAAATCGCCAAAAACCCATTCCGGAATTGTTTTTCAAATGGAAAAGGTCAATATTATCCATTTTCGTGTAATCTTAAAATTTTTGTATCTTGTGTACCTATGTACCTAACACCTGCCGACCCGACAAACGTCGTGCAGTATTCATTCATGGATGAGACACAGCCGCATTTTTCTATTTTGCATATTTTTCTATTTTATATTACACACATTTACATACAATTAAGTAATAACTAACCATAGTCACCAATGCATCTGTATACTTGAGGCGCACAATACTCTAATAATGTCTGAAATGGATGTGTACATTAGTACAAAAAAAAAACTAATTGTCGAAATACAGGACCACCTAGTTTGGCAATTAGGTAGGTAGGTCACATTCACATTCGAGGCGCACAATACTCTAATAATGTCTGAAATGGATGTGTACATTAGTACAAAAAAAACTAATTGTCGAAATACAGGACCACCTAGTTTGGCAATTAGGTAGGTAGGTGAATTGATAATTGTACCTTTAGCCTTAAGTGATTTTGTAAAGCCCTCAAGGCTTATAATACCCCGCCTGAATGTTGCTCTTTATGGTGCGAAATAAACTTTAACTCTACTATTTTTGACTCTGGAAATAGTGTGTTAATCCAGCGTGTCAGTTAACCTTACGTCGGTAGACCTTCTTCCTTCCATCATTGCCATGTAACACAATTTTAGACTCATCAGAAAAGAGTACACGGCTCCAACCAATGCTGCCGAGTCCAATTTAAATGAGTGCGCGCGAAAAGAAGACGCGTTGTTGTTGGGCTCGCGTTTAGGGCCATTAGCTGGCTTATGTGGTAACATATCTCGTTCTTTTAACCTTCTCCAAAGAGTTCGAGCGCTCACAGATACTCCTTGGAAGTAGTCGCGAAGTTGGTTTTGTAACTCAATGGAGGTAAGGTGACGATTTCTCAAGCTGGTCGTCACGATGAATCGATCCTGTCTTTCCGTAGATAGTCCCTCTACGTGTCTTTCAGTTGTGACCCGAGATCGTGGCCTTGGCGACGAACAAAGCCGCCAGTCTCTAGGTATCTCCGATAAACATTTCGGACCGCAGATCGACTTAAGTAAATTAAGTTGAGCACTCACATTTCTTTGGCTGTGTCCGACCTGGATAAGTGCCACAGCTGGGGCGGCGACTTCAGGCGAAGTATCCATAGATTATTGATAGAACCTCACCTTAATGTCAAGAATGTTTGTAATGTTTGTTGCAAAACCAAAGAGAAAAATCACACTTTCAAGAATTAAATCCAAACCAATAAAATCAATTTAAAAACCTATTCCTTAGCACGGGTTAGTGCATTAAAAATAATAAAAAAAAAAATATAGTGCAATAAAATCAAGTTTTCTTAGTATTCGATTGTTTGATATCAACGAACAGGCTCCAAATTGTCTTTTGTTTCTTTAAATTCTGTGTTCGAAATTCAAAAAAAGACTATTGAATAAAATTATGAATGTGCCTGATTCAAAACTACATAAAAATTTTTTGCTCGACCTAACATAAATTTTTAGGGGTCCCCTACGTAGTTTCGATAGCCGTTGTTGCGAAAAACGTTGTATCGATTTTTTTTCCCGCTGCCTCATAAGTTCGAAAGCTTATGGACTCGAATGCTGTAGTGGCGAAAGACGCTGTTTCGAAAAACATTTTCACTGCCTCATTCATACGCTCGAATGCTTGTCATTTCG
This sequence comes from Yponomeuta sedellus, assembly GCA_934045075.1. Lineage (NCBI taxonomy): Eukaryota > Metazoa > Arthropoda > Insecta > Lepidoptera > Yponomeutidae > Yponomeuta > Yponomeuta sedellus. The sequence goes on along the minus strand of OW203744.1, from coordinate 8,610,645 downwards.
ATTCATTCAGTCTTAATGCGTATAAAAAAATCAAGTAGTGAATAAAACAAAACAAATTTAGTTTAAATCTACATTTATTATTATTTAACAAATTTTTTACGTGTAACAAAAAATCTAGTACTGATCTATAACAATTACTACTGAAGTGGTATCAAGTTTCGAAATTAATCAATTGCACAAGTATTATAAGTAGGTATTAGTACAAACGAGTACTTATGCGAGTATCTATGCACAAAAAGGTTTATAAGGCTATTAATTGCCAACAATAACAGAACTATTTGACTATTGAACGTTGATGGAGCGAAGGTGTACGTTATTTAAGTTTTATTGCGCAATAAAGTGTAAAAAACAAAGTTAAAAAACAAACAAGCATTCGAGCGTATGAGGCAGTGAAAATGTTTTTCGAAACAGGATCTTTCGCCACTACAGCGTTCGAGTCCATAAGCTTTCGAACTTATGAGGCAGCGGGAAAAAAATTCGATACAACGTTTTTCGCAACAACGGCTATCGAAACTACGTAGGGGACCCAATTTTTAGCTAGGACTAAACGAAACTGAAAATGCAATGTGGGCCAATAGTCCACAAGTGTAAATGTGCTATTGCCTGAATTTTATACGTTTTTATAGTCAACCGCTTAGCCGAGAAATGGGTAAAGTGCAAAGCGCTTAATTTGTAACGTATTACCTCCCATGAATCTGCTGCCATAAATCGACGGTTGGAAAGTTATTCTGATTTCCTCCTTTCCTACATGCCCGGTATGTACGAAATACATTTTTTTGTTGTTAAAATAGTGATTTACCTACTTACAGAGGGTTTCGGCGAGTACTTAAATCGTTATATCCATAATAATAAATTCCACACAACACAATGTCCTGGTCCCTGACTAAGATACCATGTGCTAAAGGCTCAGATCATAAAAAAGTTCATCTTAAGGTAACAAGGTCATCATAAACATGGAAATACACCAGAACTAAGCTTTGCTCAAATGTTTGGCGGCACCCAGTACTAATCGATCACCGACTAAACGTTAGTTTACAGAAAGGTGAAAAAAATCAGAAAAGTAGATACCTAGTAGTAATTTGTTTTATGTATAGCCAAAAGTTCTGTGTGGTGTCGGCCTAGAGAATAGCACCAACCCAAATTCTTCCCGCGGGTGTCGTCAAAGGCGACTAAGGGCCGATTCGACCAAACTATTTATGCTTGGTATAAGTGCTAATCTTGGAATAAATCGAGAAATTCTCTTGTTAAATTCTAGATTTATTCCAAGATTAGCACTTATACCAAGCATAAATAGTTTGGTCGAATCGGCCCTAAGGGACACAAACCGGGGGGTGGGCAGCAGCGCCATCTGCAGTACAATTCCACCAAACAGCGATCCCCAACTCGCATGCCCAGCGTGGGGATTATGGGCATTACCCCCCAATGATGGCACAACCTTGCGCTATGGTGCTCATTAGGGGAGGGCTATGTCCAGCAGTGGATTAATATAGCCTGAAGAAGAAGCCAAAAGAAAGTCGTACTGCAAGGCACAGGCCTCCTCTCAGTAATAATAATGAAATTAAAAGTAAAACTACAACAGGTTACTTAATAGGCTTTAAAAGTTACCGAGTAATAGTCGAGCAACTAGTAACAGGAAAACTTCGCACAAATCCATTGAATGAAAGTTACTTTGATGAAGGTGTTAGTTGTGTAAAGCAGGCCACCTACGGAACCCTGTACGGCGCGTGGCCCGACACACACTTGGCCGGTTGCCTAAGAGCAACGTTTACATTATTGACTCGCACATGTCTATCTCGCTCGCACACTTATATTTTTTATTTCTGTATACAGTAGAATTAGTAAAAGGTTATATTATTTTTAATGCACTAATCCGTGCTAAGGACAATTTTTAAAAACTTATTTAGAGGCTAACAATTCCACCCATGCCAGGATTCGAACCCGCGACCTCTGGCTATCCGTGCCAGCGCTCTTTCCAACTGACTTAACTTAACTTTTTAGCCTCTAAATAAGTTTTTAGTATAAGGTTATATTAGCAATAAGGCCTCCCAATGTACTGTGTACCTATGTAAATATTTAATGTTTGTTTTTTCACTGCACAATAAAGAATATTCTTTATATTAGCCTAAATCAATTAAATATAACTAAATATAAAAAAATACGCCCACATCATCGTTGGTAAGGGTCCCCAGTAGGCTGGCTAATAATTTCCGAATTAATGTGGACTATGAGGGCATATGAAATTAATTGTTATTATTAAAAACCTATTTAGAGGCTAAAAATTCCAGCCATGCTGGGATTCGAACCCGCGACCGCTGGCTATCCGTGCCAGCGGTCTTTCTAATTACTGAGCTAAGGGGCGACTCACCGGCATCAGTGAAATTTCAAACCTCTTTACAATATTCTCTGTATTAAGTATTGTCCTTAGCACGGGTTAGTGCATAAAAAAAAAATGTTATTATTAAGTTAATTTATAAGTAATTCCGAACACTTTAGACTTATTCTTCTTATCCTGGCAATTATATACTTAGGCTGACCTGCGTCAGCCCGGGTTAGCTCATTTATCTCGAGTTAACCCGATAAATCGATAATTTTGCATGCGAAATCATCGATTTAACCGGTTAACTCGAGTAAAATGAGCTAACCCGGGCTGAAGCAAGTGGGCCTTCGTAAGGATAAAGAAAAAAGACGGTATATATGCATTTACTTCACAACATATTTCTATCTAAGAAAGTAACAATATAAATTTTTAAGATGCTTAAATAAAATATCTCGTCTTTTGACGTGTCGCTTCTGACCAAAAGGCCAAAGGATCTGCATATTCCATTTTTTTTTACACCTAGGTACACCAAAAAAATAATTAAATATTCAAGTGAGCTAGGAAAGGAACTCCTTATTAAAAATAGATTAATATATCTCTTAATAAGGAGCACTTAAACTGAGTCATTAACTTATTAACGGTGAAGTTTTAAAGATAGAAAACGAGATACAATCAAAACAAAGTTTGATCAATTATATTTGCAGTGTTTTGTGACTACTTAAATAAGCAAGAAAACTTGAAATCGATAACATCGTTTGTGCATAACAAGATAAGATACGAGTATGGTGACTTTGCAAAGAAATTGTAAGGTACTTTACCATATTTAACTATACCATACTTTATACTATAAGGGTTCATCATGTTTCAACTGTACTACTTCAAAAATGAGTTGCTAATCAGGTATGGTAGGTAGCATACCATTAGTGACTAGAGTGCACCTGATGTAAGTAGATAAGTACCTATAGTCCATTTGATTAGGTACTTTAAAAATGTAAACAATCTTGATAGATACGTATTTTTATCGAAATACAAACTTTTTTAAATTCAACACTTTACCAATTCAGTCCGAAATTTAATATAATTTCATGAGATTGAAGTAAAATGTAAATAGTATTTTTTTATAAAGTCTATTTCTATAAAAGTTTATATTTCTATAAAAGGACTAATCAAGATTATTTACATTTGGTTAATTACCTAAATAAATGGACTATAGATATAATTAGTGTCCTTGTAACCATTTCATGGCGATTGCTTCGTATAGGTTGGTATTTAATATCTAGGTAAAGTATGGAGAGTCAGGAGTACGTTTTGATTATCATATTGCTATGATATGGTTTATTTAAATTAGCTCGTCAAAGTAAAATAGTGTGAGAGAAGTAATGTAAATGGGCAACAAAAAGTCAACGGTCGGTATAATGTGGCATGATTTTGCAGCGAGCTGTGTTTTTACTCGACGGCGAAAGTAAATGCGGTATGTGTTTTTTGCGTGTATGTATGGTTAACTATTTATATCATTAATAAACGGCTTGATGTCACTGAAAAAAATGAGCAGTCGTCAAAATTAATAAGGTACCTACACTATTAAGTTTATTGCACTATTTATTATACTTTATTGCACACAAACATTTCACAGGACATTACATAAGAGATAACATGTTAAAAGGCCAGCTTATCTCTGTAAGAGTTTTTTTTCAGCAAACATTAGAAAATAGGAAAAGCAGTAAAAAATGGTGCACAATGTGCATCAATGTGCACAAAATAAACTATATAAGTAAACTACAAAGGACCTAAGTAACAACCTATTTTCACAAAACAAAGAATAATACAAACTGCACTGGATAAACTAGATATCGAAATAAAAATACATGGCTATAATTGACATTTTTTTTAGAAAAAAACCCGAAAGTATCAAATAAAAAGGACCAACCCGACGGAAATGGCCTCTGATTTTTTTTATTCTACTTTTTTATAAGATTAACTGACAGGCGCTGGGCAAGGGACAAATCAATCAATATTTATATAAAAACTTCATTCGATCACCCAACAATCATTTAGGTGAGTAGAATAACTAAATGGGCGACAACGCCTGGTCAACTAACTATTTAACGTGGTCTTAACATCAATTCATTTTATTTTAATACCAGAATTTGGAAACAGACCAATAAATTGGAAAGAAATATATCAATTGGGAATTAACTGCTCTGAACAGTATATAATATCTGCTGATAAATGTGGAATTTACTGCGAATTTGTTTGCTATTTTTTGTGAAGTCTTAATTAATTATTGACAAAACGATTTAATTGCTAACCGTATTTCACTGATCATACTATACTATATCCAAGACTAAGTTACGAGATGCGAAACCTGCGAGAAATAAAAAGAGTGGTTCCTCCGCCAATTTTCCATTCAATCAATGGACTCTTCTTCTTAGCGGTCGGGTTTTTACAACTTTTTTTTGCGATCCGCGACCCGGACCGAACCGCGCCTCTCTCCTCAGACTACAATGACTATGATGGATGACTAGTTGACTCATGACTCACAATAACAAGCCACCAAAATAATAATAACGGCGCCGTCTCCCCTCGACAACAATGCGCGCGATGTGATGTAAGGATGTAACCATTACTTTTTAATTTTAAAAAACCTACCAGAAGTTAGCAGCGGCGACTTGCGGGCCCGGCGCGGCGCGTGGCGTTTAGTATGCGTCACTAGCGCTAGAATCTATAATGATGCCATTCCGACTTCCGAGCTTACATCGCAATCACAGTTAATGTCTGATTTAAATATAAGAACATCCTAGGTCCTTCGGTAAGTATTTCAAAGAGAGATCAAAAGTTGGGATAGTTGAGGAGTTCGCATTCGCACAGAAACAAAATTGGGCTCAGCTGCGTCATCAACTCATCAACGTTAACTCCCAGAACGTCGCCCGTCCGTTCGCTAACAACGCTGGGAGCAAAATGATTTTGAGGGCGGCCTGGCTTGTGCTTCGTGTGAGCGAGAGCGCGTTATTGACTATCCTTCTCGCACTCGTGGAGCGAGGGGTTATGTCTGCAAAAGACGCGACTTCAGTTTCAAACGTCACCGCGTGAACAACTCGTGGCGTGGCGAGGATTGAAAATATTTTAATTCTTTGCATCTTTGTGGATAGTCTCGTTTTCGTCGCGTGAAACATGAAAGTGTTTTGTTTTCACTGTTTTAGCATCGACATTTAACTGTGGCTGTGATGGTTAATTAGTTACTTAAATGGTAAGTAAATAGTAACCTATTTGAACCAAGGTAGCTAACGTGGGCGTGGAAAGTATTTTTTACACATTTTAACCTGGCAGTGCTATGTTTAGCACGTATAGCCACGTAATAAAAATCCATAACGGTCGGGCTAGGAGACGACCGTTTTCCGTGGCGGTTTGAGTTTGAGTAAAGAAAACCACTTGACTTGATGAATTTAACAGATTGTTCTTTTATGTAGATAGGTAAGGTAGGTCGCCTCTAGGTTTTTTTTTGCGGTCTAGCTAATCAGTATCAAGGTGATATTCAAGCGTAAGCAATGAGGCCGCAATTTTAGCGAAAACTTTTATTTTGATAATGGGGCTCCTTAGAGTTGGTGCGTGCGACGCCGCGACCCTCCATGTTCTTTGACCGACCCTGACTGGTAGACGCCATTTTGTTTTATTTGACAGTTCGTATAATTTCCGCTAAAAAGGCTTTTTTTAACGTCTAAAATTTCCCTAATAGGTATTTTGGGAAGCTGCAATTTTCTAAATTATTTAAACACTAAGTTGCGGTTGAATTATGATTATGATATACTTATCTGAAATTAATCTTAGGTATTTTTTAGGATTACGTAGGTACTGTTGACACCACATCAACCTTTACATTTTTTGTTGCAGTCCACCGTATCATAGGTAGTACGGATGTAAACGTTGATGTTCTGTCAACTGTACGTTAGGTCGACAGCAGCTCAACCTTTACATTTTGGTTGCAAAGTCGTAAATATCGCAACCGAGTAATGTGAACTCGACACGCACACGTGTAAAGGTAAATGTAGTGTCGACCGCACGTCAAACTTTACATTTTGCAATGTTAATCTCCCACAGCACATCAACCTTTACGCCAGTACACTACTCAGTTACGTTACGGCTGACTTTGTTACAAAAATGTATAGATTGACATGCTTTCGACTGTACCAGGTCCCTCCGTAACCTTCAACATTACTGTCTACAGTTGCCTTTACAATCACATGTTTTTGCAAAAATGATCCTTAACGTAACCGTGTGAAGTGCTACCACGCTAAAGATTTTGAGCTGTCGTTGTCGAAAGTTCTTACAGTTCGGCAGCATATCAACTTACATACATGCTGCCTTATTGTCAGTTTCGTGACGGGGGATTTTCTAATGAAAATGTGGAATGCCTTTACATGTACTAGTTGAAGTTGAGGTTATAAACCTATTTATAAAAACACGATTCCTTAAAACACTCCTCAGAGACAGTTTAAATAGTCTGGTAACAAGAAAAACGTAACCACAGTTTTTTCTCTAAGGAATGGCTTAGACGAATCGTGTTTTTATAAATACCTACTCGTATCGTAACATCGACGTTCTCATAATGGGTGAGGTGAGGCCACGTTTGCAAGACTTTACTCCAGTCTACGAGTACCTATATAGGTACAGCATTCAGTACAAAATGGAATTCGGTGGTCTACTGCGCCTTTAACCAACTGTTATTTATTAGTAAAACCACGTAATAAAACCATTGACTTTTTCATGGTATTTTTACCTTTATTAATATAAAATACGTATCGCCTTTATCTCCTTACGACGACGTGCTGACATTGGTAGCATCGAAAACATGCTGCTTAATTTTTTAAATTTAAGACTTTGTTGGATAGGAAAAAGAGTTTAATTTACATTGTCAATGTTACAATCGCTGCGAAAACATGCTGCTTAATTTTTACATTTAAGACTTTGTTGGATAGGAAAAAGAGTTTAATTTACATTGTCAATGTTACAATCGCTGTACCTCTGAACACCGAGTACGCACGCGCGAACCTCTTATCACAGCCTTATTGCGAACGCTGTAAGTGTGATTTTTGAACGCCACGGAAGTCGCTACTATGACCTTATACAGACTGGAGAGCTAGAAGTGCGTCGACGCGTGACGGTGGCGTGATGACGTCACGTTGGGTAGAGCAAGCGTGATTTTGAAATCGTTGGCAAATAAAAAATACCGCCCAAGTTCGTGTCGGGCCATGCCAAGTGTAGGGTTCCATTGAAAGTCGGGTTTTTAACTAAGATACAGACCTAACAACTTCATCAAAGTAGGTAATTTGTACGAAGTTTTTCTTTTATAAGTCTGTCGTCTAATACTCGCCCTGCTCATTAATAAAGAATGAAAGCTTAATATATTTATGATATGAGTGAGTGATTGGAATCTGTTATGCAGTATGGCAGAAACCAACTTCTGTATTTTTGTTTGAATAAACGTCTTCAATCAATCAATCAATCAATGAAAATAAATCAATCAATCACTTGAGTTAAGCAACAACAGGTGCAGGATGGACGTTAAGCCGTTGGTGCCGGCTGCCATATAATGACAGTTGTTAAGCCATGTCAGAGGCTTTATAGGCGGCTTGATAACTTCTGACAGTAAGGCCTGCCATTGTCATAAAATCCTTCACCAACTCGGACTTGGCCCCCTTGGTGGAGTATGGCCTAACCTTTCTGTGATGCAGGAAGAGACCCGTGCCCCAGCAGTGGGGACATACAAGGGTTTATAACATTCTTGGCTTAGGTTTTCCTACACCTACAATACTTTTAAGCGATCATCCACCGATACCCTACAGCATGGTGTTTCCTCTTTGTATCTGATATGAGCCCTTGTTTGGCTATAATCGGATCGTTTCTTGGTGGATCTGGCGTTAAGAGTATAGTCATTGAAATGATGACTATACATCCTCAGTAGATTTGTCATCATCAATGACGTGTTTTCGCTTCAGTCGCCTGACATTGTGTCTGGTGTCTGTCAGGCAGCGCAGCAGCTAGTGGATTCTTGTGATGGGCTAGTCGTATTTAATACCATTATGTACAATTTTATTTTCTCAGCCACTGTAGGGATCTCAAGGTATTCATGTAGGTATCTCATTATTCCTGCCAAGTGGCATACCATGCTGCGTTGGAGATAGGCCGTAATCTTTTATTTTGGGCACGCTGTATTACGAGAAGATTTTATTTACAAGTAGAGCCTCAAATTTGGCATCCATACGTCCATATAAGTTTTAGGATCGTATTGTAGACCAAACGCTTGTTGGAGTGGAGAGTGAGAAGTGGGACCCCCGTCCCAACGGCCAGTGTAGTTCCTTGAATCACTACGGTATTGACGAGAAAAGAAATGCATCTCGAATTTAGGTAGAGGTATGTATTTGGATGCCTAAAATTATTTTATTTAACATTTTATCCTACTACTTTCGACGTAAATAATAAGTAAGTCCGAGTACTTGTCGGCTCTGTGCTAAACCGTGAACAGACAAACAGACCGACAGACGGGCAGACATTCGGAAACACATGTTCTGTGTTCGGAAACTATGAGAGCTCCTTGTCGAATTCGGTAAATTAAAAAAGTTATTTTATTTAAAAACCAACGGAGATAGAAAAAGTATGTCACACATGGTAGATCAGTGGTAATAGACTCTTTGGAGTAGATTACAGAGAATACTAGGCTCTACGCTAGACTAGCGTAGAGCCTAGAATCTTGAGTCCAGAAAACAGAGCTAAGTCGTGTTGTAAAGCTGAATGAAACGAAATATTTCATTAGATCTGTCTCGTTAATGAAGTCCTGGCTCTATACGACCAGCACTGGCTGGCATTGTTGGATTCCACAGAGCATAAAAAAACATTATTTTTATGTTCTGTGTTGGATTCAGACGTTCAGAAAATTATTGTATGAAAATGAAAATACTTAATACAATACAACTTGTGACTACTTGTCCAAAATTATATCTATGATTCGTTTTTCGGCGTTTTTGTTTATATAAAATTTCATTCGTAAGTTAAAATTTGTTTTGTTATTTACAAACAAACATAAAATCCTTTGCTTGTTACACAAATTTACTAGTTATACAAACTTCTCAGTGACACTCATTCGTAAAATACCTATATCAAACCTCAGAAGACCGGGATTTTAAAACATTACGTGCGCTGCCTAACGTCAATGCCCGATTAAGTGTTCCCACACGTACAAAAAATCCTGATTTGTATATGTAAAGGTCCACCAAAAATATAAGTCGGTCGACCTGGAGATAAAAATTATGGTATTTTCGCATAAAATAGCAGTCCTACGATACTACATACCTACTACACATTATGAAATAATGGTACTAATAGTGGAATTATACTACGAAATCCATCATTCCTGGCTGGTTCGACCGGATTTTTTGTACAACCTGTGACGTCATTTCCGCAGAGGGCCGGCAGAGATGAACGATATAGACCATTTCAAGAAGAAGCTCATCCGCTCGGTGGTCCATCTGCGACTGCAGAATGAGCTGCCTTACGAGGAAGTGTGGAAGCGGCTTAAGGAGAAGACGGGCAGAGAGTGCGAGGCGCTATGGTGAGACCATCGATCGGCCTAAGACACAGAGCAAGGTCGTGGGGCGAGGGCGCGGCAAAGACGCCTCGTCTTTAGTTTTGAGAATTGCAAAAGATAGATAGATATTTTTGTTGTGTACCTACCTATTGTTGTAGCGTCATCTTTTAATTATTAATATTACATCGCTTTTCAGTGTGAAGGTCTAAGAATGCAGTACCTACTTTATGTCTATACATAAGTACACATCTGTTTTTTTTATTTTATTTTATCTTTACTTGTATTTTATTCTTCTCCTTGCATTAAATAAATAAACTATGAGGCTAAGTGCGGAAATCTGAGGTGTAAGTAACTACATTTTCAAACAAAATGTATTGGACGGCCTTAGCCCACACAAAAACCACCTCTATACAAGTCGTGTCTTTTCCGCGCCCTCCTCCCACGTCCTTACTGTGTGCCCATCGACTTGTGGCGGCATAAGCAGCCAACATAATATGGGGCGTAACGAAATTTCCATTGAAAACTAACAGTTGAAAACTCTAATGGTTAATAAAATTAAAAGCAATGGTATAGTTTTAAAACTATGTTTAAAGGTTTAATGAAATGAAATTGTAATGAAATAAGACTTTAAATTTTATATTTGTATAAATTTTTAGTTTTACTAAATTAATATTTTTGTTTTGCATGTGAATCCGAAAACTCAAAATGCATGATATTGTTCTCTTTTAGAAAATTACTATTTATGCATGTGGTATCCATCTGTAACTGGAGGCACATTAAGTAATGATTATAACAATACATAGCTAATTAATAATCTGTAAGTTAATGTAACCTCTGTTGATGGATCAATAAAGAAATCAAATCAAATCAAACAGTGACGGAAAACATCGTGAGGAAACCCGGGTCGTGCCTCTCTAAAATACATAGTTGTTTAAAAGTAGTATTTGTCCGGTAATGGTAGTTTCACTATCGGTAGTCTGGTAACCATCGCATTGCAATGGTATAGCCCGTGCTACTTAACTCGGCGCCTCGCGCGATTCTATCTTCGGGTGAGGGACCTACCTATTAATTTACGCGGTTTATACCCCTGGAATGACATTACACTGTTATTGCTTTGTAAGTCCTTAATTAACGGAGTTTACATAATTACTGCAGTACAATTTCACCAAACTGTGATCCCCAACCCGCATGCCCAGCGTAGGGATTATGGGCATTACCCCCTATGATAGCACAACGTGGCGCTCATTAGGGGAGGGCTATTTGCAGCAGTGGACTAGTATAGCCTGACGACGACATAATTATTATAGGTAAAACATAGAACTCATGATGCATTGTACTGGCTTTAATTCCAAAGAATCACTGTCATCTAAAATCCTTTATGTTATATTAGGCGTTTTGTGGCACAAAGTTTACGTAACACATTTTTTGAACCGCGTTTCCCCCAAGCTTAATATATCTTCAGGGATTTTATTATAGAAGCGTTTACAATGCCCCATGATGAAGGATGTATAGTCCGTTAGCTCTTAGAATATAGGTACCTCTGCTACTATCGGATAGAATCGGATATACTCGTGAATAGCCTAACCTAACTTTTCAAAATAGTAAAGAAAAGTTTTATACAGAACAGGAAGCGTTCGTGCCCAGTAGTTCAACTGGTCAGTTCTACTATCGGACTAGTGGGATTTTTTTTTCTCAGTAGTTCTACTGTTTCACGAAATTAAAATAGTAGAACTAGTGAGACATCTGTAGAAAATCAGGGTTCCCAGTAGTTCAACAGTTCTACTGTCGGACTAGTGGGAATCCTTTTTTCTCATTAGTTCTACTTTCATACTATAATAACTAAAATAGTAGAACTCAGTAGTTCTCAGTAGACATATCTAAAAAATCAAGGTTCCAGTAGTTCGACTTTTCTGCCAATTACAGGGTTTTTTTTCTCCGAGGACTTCGGAGAAAAAAAACCCTTTGTTAGGAAATTTAATAGTTGAGTGTTCCGTGTCACTCTAATTTATTTTAACAGGTTTGTTGGTTAGGGACCATCCATAAATTACGTCACACGTTAAGGGGGAGGGAGGGGGTCGGCGAAGTGTGACTTTGTGTGACAGGGGGGCAGGAGGGATCCTAAATTTCGTGACGTCACATTTCTAAATCTAAGTGTTAAAACACAAACTTTGCACTATTTACAAAATATGTACACAAAACATTTGCAACTATTGATATAAAACTAATTTGAGAAATGCTGTTTGATATGTGACGTCACACTAGGGAGGGGGGGGGGTCTCACAAATGTGATCAGCTGTGACAAGGACGGGGGAGGGGTCAAAAATCTCTGTATAAGTTATTTTTCATACGAAAAAGATCACCGTCTTAGCAAATAGCTAGCGGAATTAGAGTTTTGATATTATTGCACTAACGTCCCATCAAAGCATAACTCAGCTTTGCGCGACGTACGGTGACACGGAACCCTCAACTATTAAATTTCCTAACAAAACTTCGAAAGTCAGTTGAACTACTGGAACCTTGATTTTTTAGATATGTCTAGTAGTTCTACTATTTTAGTTTTATGAAAAAGTAGAACTACTGAGAAAGAAATCCCACTAGTCCGATAGTAGAACTGACCAGGAACTACTACCGAACCGAGCAGGACTACTGGGAACGAACGGACGAATAGTGAGAAACAAAATTTACATTATGTTTGCTACCAATCCTCTCTCGAGAACAGTGAAGGCCTGTTGTGCGGGGCAGTGTTACGTTTATGGACGCGACTGCATCTCTACAGGAAACGGATGTGCGTGATCACAACAAAGAAGCTGTCGCGGCTGCTCGCGAGCGACGACGTGCGCGCGCGCTTGTCGCCCGGCGCGCGCATGACCACCGCCGACTGGCTGCTCTTTGATCTGCTGCTCGTGCACGAGAAGACTGACGTCATCAGCGCGCGGAGTGGTGTGAGTGCTAGTTAGACCTCGCAGAATTAGACTTGGGCAAAATGTGTCCTTAGAGGGAGTTGTTATATCTCATATCTTTGCTCACCGAGAAACACTAAGTATACCTATCTCTATCATATCTCGCTCACCACTTGTGTCCTAGCTCATATGACGTCCAATCAACTAAGTGCGTGTGGAAACAAGAGACACAACTGGTGAGTCAGTCTAGTCTACCTATCCCACCTTCCCTACTTTATCCAGATCCCACGTTTTTTTGGTGAACTTTCTCTCATCGCTCGTTGGTTACGACGAGAAATGCGACCGAATGTAACCGATGTCAGACGATGTTGATCTCGCTCTCGCACATTGTGTGTTAACCGGATAAAGTAGCAGGAGATGACTACCGTACTGCGTTGACAGTATGTGTGAGGGAGCCAGATATAGTTGACTTCTCTCGGATATGAATGGGACACACTTGACGGCGTGGGATTTGTGAGTCCATATCTGGCTCTTGAGTTACCCAAGGCTACGCAAAATGACGTGCTCACTGAGCCCGTACGTCTGGCGCCTGGTCAGCAGTTAGCGAGTCCCTTACGCCGATTGGTAAATCCTTTCTGCACGGCTTGCCACGCTAAGAATTCAATCAGCGCCTTGATTATGTAACTTTCCACGTAGGTATAAATCTGTGCGCGAAAGCGGAATGTTTTCTTAGTTCTGTCGTATAGATATGAGGCGTGTCACACATAGTGGATACCGCATTTCAGTGGATATCTGATACATGATATTGAGGGTCATCTTCTGAATTGAGAATTTGGCTAAGTAAGTACTTAACTTTTTTTTTATTTTTTTTTATCTTGTTTTTATTTTGAGGCTTTGATCACCATGTGATCATATCAGCCCCATCAGACCAAATCACAATGTTTTTTAAGACTACCTTATCTAAATATAAGTACATAAAGTATATATTGTTTATTAATAACTAGCTTATAATATTTTACTGTACATTTTATATATTAATAAGGCTGCACTTGAGGTGGGATTGTGCAATAGGCTCTGGAATGTACCAACATCCATTACATTTAACCTTAACTCTGCTATTATATCTGCTCTTTGCACTGAATACTTGGTACACTCCAACAGTATATGTTGCACGTCTTCTACTGTGTTACAAGTTTCACAGTTTGGGCTAATGACTTTACCCATGAGGAAGTTGAACTTGTTTAATGGCATATGACCAGTTCTGAGTCTGTGTGCAGTTATAATATAACATCTTTTCAGTCTCACATTGGCAAACCAGGGAACATGAGGTGGCTCTGTCTTAACTGTAGTTCTGTCTCTTCAAATTTCTCAGTAACGAGCGTGACAGAACGTTAAATTCACTTAGAGAAATTCTCAATTCAAAATCCGGCCCTGAGCCGCATAACTGGACGACAAAGGTTCAGTTGATATTTCGTTTTTTCACACAGATGTATACGTGAAAAGGTACATAATCAAGGCGGATGGACTGTGTTTCATAAATCTAAAATTAGTGGTTATGACAATTACGATACATTGCGTAAATTCTACTAGTTAATCTATAGGTTAATTGACTTGCAGTGGAACAAATTGTAGTTCTATGAAACGGGCATACTAAGGCACAATTAAGGCTAGGTTCTGTGTGTGTATGATTTCTAATGAACTTACGAGTATTGTGCGAGCGAATATATGGTGGGAGAATAGTACCTATGCATTTATGAAATTACAGTAATGCATCTAATTTTAAGGAACTTTCGACGACAACGTAACTAACACATTCAGTGATAATCATTTTTGTGTATCTTATACTATCCAACACTCAGTATAGCTCAACTAAAACTATATTTAGTTAGAATATAGACTCCTGTTCAACATTTTATTGATTTTAAGATAAAAAAGTTAAAAGCAATATGTTATTGAACATAACATAACATTTATTATAGGTATTCTTTTTTTTTAATGCACTAACCCGTGCTAAGTACAATTTGGCCTCTTAATAGGTTTTTAATAACATAACATTTACATACTGGCACATACATTGCTTCTTGCCCCACACTAGGATACCCTGTTTACCCACCACACAGGGTATCCTAGTGTGGTGGGTACACAATCAGAAACAACGACGTCACAAACATGTAAACATCCAAGACCTGGGGTTATTTTTGTCCCCAGCCGGGGATCGAACTCGGGACCTCCGCTGCGCCACAGAGGTCGTCTTAGGACTAGGAATTTAGGATTTGAGATAATAAATATTACAGTGTATTTTAACAACTGTTTGCTTTCGGAGAACTCAGCCTTAAGGCTGCTGTTTCGGTTGTATTCCCTCTCGCTCGCACATATTTACATTTTAATATCTTTGATCAATGATGTCTGAGGCTTTGCTATAATACAATCATATACAATTAATTATTTTTAAAGATAGTACCTATATTTCTGTTGTCTTCGGGTTTGATTAAGAAAATTTGCTTCTCATAAAATTATTAATTCTAGTATAAAAATCCAATTTCTGTATTCCTATTTCATACATTGAAAGAAGAGAAAGATACGTTCCGTAAAGGATTCGTAGAATATGATTTTTTCCCTAGGGGCCGCTAGTCCACCGCATGTAGACCCATAGCAGAATAGGTCCCTGATCTACGCCCTCCCTTCTGTCCAGGACTCCGAGCAAGGCGCGGAGAACCAAAGCGAATCCCCAGCGCTGCGGCGGCTATTCCAGCTGGTGCTAAACCACGAGATTGAGGGCTGCAGCACATTCACGCGCACGCGACGTTGGGCGCAGCTCATCACGGAGTATAACACTGAGTAAGTGCGTGTCTGCCTGATATGGGGGTCAACTCCACCCCAGACCTCCGGACAAGTCAACCTTTAGCAACTCGATTCAGATCGAGTAGCTCTTAGCGATAAGACCGCCAATTGTATAACATTACTTAGATTTAAGAAATCATGGTTGTATCCTTTTTAATCCCAGGTCTTGGATGTTTACATGTTTGTGATGTCGTTGTTTCTAGTTCCCACGACACAGGGTACTCTAGTGTAGGGCCAGAAGCAATGTATGTGCATGTATGCAAATGTTATGTTATATTTTTCTGGTTGTGCAATAAAGTGTTCTTTATGTATCTATTTACAGTCAACTCGACCTCGACAACTCGATCCCGACGATTCGACCCAGACTGCACGAGTCGAGTTACCCCGGACTGAAAGTCGTAGAATCAGTAGTTGCGGTGTTGAAGGAGCGCGGATAACTGGATCCGCATTGACCATGTGACGACAAGACCCGGACAAATCAATCTGATAATCGAGTCACGTCCACAGAGGACGCGAGTGTTCGTTGCTATTACTAAAGTTGCGCTTACAGCAGTTGAAGGAGCATTGATAACTGGACCCGACTTGACAGGCTATTACAGCGCAACCCAGACAAATTAACCCTGACGACTCGATCCGGACAACCGATTTGCCCCGGGCTGAGAGGTCGTAGAATCCCCTATTAACGCGCACACCCCATCCCTACCTCAGACGGTGCGAGTGCCCGCCGCTTACTTCAGTTGCGCTGACAACAGTGGCAGGAGCGCGGATAACTGGACCCGAGCTGACCCTATAGATGCTCAATTCGGGCAAATCAACCCTGCCAACTCGACCTGGCCAGTCGTCTTGTCCCGCGCCGTAATGTCTTAGAATGCCCCTTAACGCGCTCACCCTATCCACAGAGGGCGCGAGTGCTCGCCGCTTCTGCTGCAATTGCGCTGGTACCAGATAAAGGAGCATGCGCGCACCAGCTTCTACGAGTTCTGGAACCTCTACCGCGGCAACGCGAGCAACCTGCGGGCCGCCGTCGGCAGGACGCCCCGCCCGCTCGATGTGGACGTCGCCAGAATGTGAGTGGTGTCATGGCACGACGACGACGTCTATAGACCTTGTTTGATCGTAACGTGTCTATACACGTCACGTGTATAGATAGATCTTCGTCTATACCGGCGGGCGGGTCGTCGGTATAGACGTGTATAGTAAGTCGGGCTTTTATCGTGTCACTTGTAGTACATAGAAAGTGTTTAAGGTTTATGTTAGTTTTTAACGTTCTGCCTCCAATTATGAAAGAAGAGAAAACATTGTTTTCCAAATAGAAAAAACACGTTATCCCTGTTTGATGCAATAAGGAAGCTCATACAGATATTGTGTGAATATCTTTATAAAAAGTTGGAAAAAATCTACCCGATAATCGTGCGAAGGGGAAGTCGCGGGCACCAGCTAATGTACAATAAATTGTTATCTATCTGTTCCTTAAATTCCAGGTTCTCGAGCATAGTGACGAAGCCGTTCCCAGAATGGAGTGAGCTAGTGCGGTCTCAGGAGGTGGTCATGCCGAAGGTCTTCCTTAGGTTCGGGCGGCGAGTGCGAGATTTACCCGAACTCTACAGTGGGGACCTCTTCGTCACACGCGCCAGACCCAAGCTCACACCCTCGGCTTCCGGAGGTACGGTCGTCCCGCCATTCAAGTATTTATTTTTTATTCTTAGCGTGTCGAGGGCAAGCCATTATAGTTACATATTAAGAAGAATAAGAATATTTTATTGCCATTCACAAACTAACTATTAAACGGGTCTAATCGCGATTATTAAAAACCTATTTAGAGGCTAAAAATTCCACCGATGCTGGGACTCGAACCCGCGACCCCTGGCTTACCGTGCTAGCGTTCTCCCAACTAAGCTAATGGGCGACTCACCGGCATCAGTGAAATTACGATTCTCTTTACATTACTCTCTGTATTACGTACAGTAATACAGAGATTCAACAACTCTCTTCGAGTCCCGGCATGGGTGGAATTTTTAGCCTCTAAATAGGTTCTTAAAATAGTCCTTAGCACGGGTTAGTGCATTAAAAAGAATATAATAATCGCTATTATTTATTAGGTAAAACGTAATTTCTTTATTTCCCGACGTCGGCAGCGTTACAGTTGCCGTGGAGTTATGCCGGCAGTCATGTAATGGCAGTCGTTAAACCATGTCAGAGACCTTAATATGGGCGGCTTGATAACTTCTGACAGGAAGGACCGCCACTGTCTTACAATCCTCCACCAACCCGGACTTGGCCCGCGTGGTGAAGTATGGCCTAGCCTTCCTGCGATGCAGGAAGAGACTCGTGCCCCAGCAGTCGGGACATACAAGGGTTGATAACGATGAACCTGTTCACACAGCATAACACAAATGTTTTGTAGTATTTTCAGATGTTTGTGAGATTACATCTATGGATTTTGTTAACCAAATCTCTATTATCTGTTACAGACACCGAACCAGATTTAGTGTTGGTGGAGCCGAAGATAGAAACAATACACTTGGACGATTCCGACGTCGAAGCTACCGAGGAACAGTCTGAGAACAACGAAGATCAGCAAAACGAAGAGTCAGATGTGACTAGAGAGCCAAATATGTCTGCCATTGGCATCGAAGGGTCTTTGGAAGAAGACGGACTGTCCAATGTGCAAATAGTGGAAGCTTCTCATATACCTACTGAGGAGATAGATGAAGAACAGCCATCAGATTCTATTGAAGGCAACGAAAGTTCACCTTTGAACGCAGACGCAGATCCTCAACTTAATTATAACCCTGAAGGAATGGACGTTTTTGAGATTGGCTCTGAACCAGAAGATAGTATTAATCAGGAGAATAATTATGTAGAAAACGTAGAATCACCGGAACAAGATTTAGAGCAAGTGTTAAATGAAAAGTTGAATGCCATACCAGAAGAAAAACAAGCTTCACTAAAAACTGTAAATATATCGAACCAACCAGACGTGGAACAAGTACTAAAGGAAAAGCTAAACGCGATTCGAAAGGAAACAGAGTCAGAAAGCATGAAGGCATCTGAGCAACGAGATTTAGATCAAGTGTTAAAAGAAAAGCTAGACACTATGATAGGAGAAAAACAGGCCCCTGTACTAAGTGATCAATCACCTGAGCAACCAGAGTTAGTAGAACAAGTGTTAAATGAAACGTTAGAGACTATACTAGAAGAAACTCAAGCCCCAGCACATGACGAAGACAGTGACGAAAATGATACGCTGTTTACTAGAAATGACAACGCAGAAGTGCATTTACAAGACTTAGTGAGTAAAATAAAAGAAGAGCTTGAAGATAAACAAAAGAAAGATTCAACGGAAGGGCTATCATCTCTTGTCATAGGCGAGTTGCCCAGCAGTTTGGAGTTGATAGACGATGGAATCGATTTCGTCGAAGACAGCGACGATGATTCGCCGAATGCTGGTGAGCAATAATATACACAACGTGTTGTTGAAAAAAAATCTGAAAACCGTTTCTTTATCATACATAACTTATCAGAATAATTTTTAAAAACCTATTTAGAGGCTAAAAATTCCACCCATGCCGGGATTCGAACACGCGACCTCTGGCTATCCCTGCCAGCGCTCTTCCAATTGAGCTAATGGGCGACTCACCGGTATCAGTGAAATTTCGAACCTCTACACTATTCTCTGTATTACGTACAGGCAGTGACATTTGGCTTAAGTAAGTTGCATCACTTACAGCCCCGACTACCTACTTTGCGGTTAGGTTTTTACATCAGAATGATATCACTGTACCCACATGATTATACTATTTTTATTTTTAATGCACTAACCCGTGCTAAGGCCAATTTTTAAAAACCTACTTTGAGGCTAAAAATTCCACCCATGCCGGAATTCAATTTACTTAAGCCAGATGTCACTGCCTGTACGTAATACAGAGAATAGTGTAAAGAGGTTCGAAATTTCACTGATGCCGGTGAGTCGCCCATTAGCTCAATTGGAAGAGCGCTGGCACGGATAGCCAGAGGTCGCGGGTGCGAATCCCGGCATGGGTGGAATTTTTAGCCTCTAAATAGGTTTTTAAAAATTGTTCTTAGCACAGGTTAGTGCATTAAAAATAAAAATTGTATAATCATGTGGGTACAGTGATATCATTCCGATGTAAAAACCTAACTGCAAAGTAGGTAGTCGGGGCTGTAAGTGATGCAATTTACTTAAGCCAGATGTCACTGCCTGTACGTAATACAGAGAATAGTGTAAAGAGGTTCGAAATTTCACTGATGCCGGTGAGTCGCCCATTAGCTCAATTGGAAGAGCGCTGGCACGGATAGCCAGAGGTCGCGGGTTCGAATCCCGGCATGGGTGGAATTTTTAGCCTCTAAATAGGTTTTTAAAAATTGTCCTTAGCACGGGTTAGTGCATTAAAAATAAAAATAGTATTATCAGAATAAATTACATTACTTGTGAATCAAATCATGCTTACCATAAATAAAGGACATTTTATTAAGAGACAAAGATCAAGTGTAATCGTGTCATACGTATGCACTTATTTTTTATATTCAATTTCATGTTCAACACAACCTTAAAGTGATAGTTGACCAGGAACTTTTTTTTTACAGGAGCACAAATCAATTTACAAAAGGATGCCCAAGATGAAGTACAACCGAAGTTCGACCTCAAGTTGATGATGCTACCTTTGGTGTATACAACAAAGCTGGAGCTTATGAAGTGCTTGAAAGACTCCGACTACAAAACCGTTGACACGACTGGCATCATTGACTCGATCGTCGCTGAAAGCAAGCCGGTCAGTGCCCTCTCAGTTAACATTAAAGATGAATTCAATGTCGAAGAGCCTGAGGCTACTACTGACAAAAACATGAGTGACGATTTGATTAAAATATCTGAAGTCACTCACGATGTACCTCAGGTAGCACCTATGATAAACGTCAGTGAAAATCTAGTTAAAGAAGAACCCACTGATACGCTGGATTCGGTAGGAGTCGAGGATGATAATGATTCGTCAGATGACGGTATCCCCGAGCACAAACGGGTTAAACTCACAAGCAGCTTGTTCAGGAAACCTAGGGGACGGACTTATGGCCCCATAAAATTGTGCAAGAACCCAGATTTCAACACGAGACTGCGCCGACTGTCCGCAGGCTTCCTAACTTACGAGTGGAATAGGATATACCTGAATCGTCTAAAACCTCTCACTATAGACCTGCACAAGAGCTTCGAGCAAAAACTAATTGATAAAACAATTTATTTGGTGCGAGATCCGAATGCACCTAAACCTGTATCGAATAAACTAAAGCGCTCGGTCACTGCATCGGTCTTACCAACTGCAATGCCAGCTCAGTGTCTCTTGGACAACACAAAAAATAGTGAAAAATCGAAAATAGTCGACCTAGAGCTTGCCCAAAGAAAGAACAAAGTGATCGAGCTGCCAGACATAGCTAAAGTAAGAAGGATGAATCAACATTTGCTGACGGCTGAAGTGTCACCCATACAAGCCAGTAAACAAGTTTTGGAGGTACCTCTAAGTTGTCCTCCTAGAATCAGAAACGAAGCAAAGTTGTCCAACGAAGCGAGCACTACGTTACAACTTATAGCGCAGTCTTCGCAAGACAACCACCCTCTGTTAGAAGCTCCAAAACCAGGGGAAGTTACCAAAGTAAAAGTGGAAATGATCAATGAAGATGATGAGCAAGAGGAGAAATATGAAAAAAATTTAAAATCTAGTGATTTTTCTAAGCTAACTGTAGCAGAAAAAAAGAAGTATCTAGATAAGAAACGCCCGATGGTGCCCTGGTATATGAGGCCTCTCGCCCATAGTAATGCATACTTCGAAATAAGAGACTCGATTGACCCGGCGAAAGTACCTTGGTATAGAACAAACCCGTACAAAATTGAATCCAGTCTTTTGACGGCCGACACATTAAATAAAATGATCGGTGTTATCGCAGGCCGTGAGGACAAAGTACAGAAGAAAAAGAAAAAATCTGCGGCTCCTGTTAAGGCGCCTATTGAGAAAACCACCAACAGATCTGTTCAGAAACCCCAAGACGTTTCCGTTGAGGAACCACGTACTATTGACCTCGCCGCTGATGAATGCATGCAAGCCATTGAAAAGATCAAGAAAGAGGACGGTGTAGAAGCATTGGATGATACGATTCCACAAAAGACGTGTAAAACCCGCGTGCAGCACCCGCAGACCCCAACATACTGTTGCTGGGCTAATAGGGTCATTGTTATCACTACGCGCAGACAAAAAGGTCGCAGCAAGAAGACCTGGCTGCCGAAACACAAGTGCCTCCAAAAGTGTACATGCTGCTGCAAAGATGAGCTGCATCGGATGAGAGACAAGCTAGAATTGAACCTTATCCTCGACATAAATGACCCACTGACTTGCTGCTGGGCGAGCAAGATGATCAAGATATTCAAAGAACGAAAAAAGTACGAATCTCTGAAGTATATGCCATTACACACATGCCTGTTAGACGGAAAGACAGAGTGCAAATGCTGCTGCAAAGAGGCTCTGGACACAGTAGCAGGAGTAGTAGAAAAGATATGCCAAAGCGTAAAAGAGTCTGAGGAGATGAAAGAAACTGCAAACGCAGTATACGTAATAAACAAGCCACTAAGCGAAACACCCTTGCACAAGAGCGTAACAGCGGTGCCGTGCACCATAGTCAATGACGGCTTAATGCCAAACGAGGATGTACTGAACACATTAAACTTAGCGACGACTGCGGACTTCTCTTCCAACATCTCTGACAATGTACAGAAGAAACAACACAGTACCGAAGAACCAAAACCACTTTCCAATGCGTGCAACGAAACGATTGACATTTCAAATAATGAGGAACGCAACGTAGATCACATATCTCGCGTACCCTTGAATGCTGCCGCAGCAGAAAGTGTAGCGGAAACACAGAATGGGATGGAAACAAACACCGATAGACCGACAGAATCTACTTTGCGGTCAAACAACACGTCTACTGATCAGTTTATTGTACTTTCAGATGATGAATCGGATACCCAGAAAGTGTCGAATAATAGCAGTTCTTATTTTGCCCTTGGTGACGGGAAAGGCGCTGCGAGGCCGCCGCCTGTCTCTAAGAAAACGGTAGTAATACAGCCGAAACCGAAGTTCATCATAAAATGCTTCAAGAACTTTATGAACGCTTGCCCAGTAAAACTCGGTCCAAACAAAATACTGCTGACCACTGCAAAGATACCTGCAGAAATTCTAATGCCGCAAGTAAAAGTGTCAGCGCCTATTCCACCCACATTTATGACAAACGTGCAGCTTCCTAAAGGCGTACACTTCATCATGGAGCCTAATGGTTCGTTATCATGCGCCATTGAGCCAGGCATTAATTTAGACGACAAAACCTTACTTGAAGTGAAGAATGTTCTAAACCTGGTTCAGGAACAACTATCCAAAACTGTAAATGTGGCAACCCCTGTTGATAATACTATCACAATTCTGTCTGATGATGAGAATTTGGAAAACAAAGCTGCAGAGCCATCGGCTTCTAAGAATGAAGAGGATGTTATTAATTCAGTGGCTCTGGAAAGAAGTACTTCAGCACCAGCAGAAAATTATCTACAATGTACTCCACAGCAAACGGATACACGAGATGAGTCGGAGAAAACTGCTAACGAAGAAGACACTCAACATGGGGGAGAGAATTGTGTTAATCCAGAACGAGCTACGGAAATAACTGCAAACGTAGCTGGTGTGCCACTACCACAAACTGTTGAAAGGACGCCTGACATTGCTGATGTTATACAAGCAGTGAATGAGGTACCGAAAAACTTGGCTGAAGACATAATACCGGTAGAACAGGTATCTGAAGTCAAGACTGGTGAAACAGAGATGAAAACATTAGAACTGGTAGCTGGTAATATCGATAATATGGCAAAAACAGTTGATGAAGCCGAAGAAAGCATAAAGTCTGACCACATAATCGGTATAGAAACACTAGACAAAGAAAACGAAACACCTTATTCAGAAGAGTACAAAGAAAGTGACAAAAGCCCTGCAGCCCAGCAAGAACAGAACAATGAAAACGAAAGTCCCTGCAAATATGAAAACTCCAAAAACACAGACAGCGAAATCATAACCGAAGAAAAATCTAGTTCACAAGAGCACAAAGAAAGCGACGAAAACTTTGCAACAGAACAGAACAAACATAACGAAAACCCTAGAGTAGATGAAATCTCAAAACAACCAGACAGCGAGATCTCAATCGAAATGACTGAGCCTGATAATAATTCGCCACCTTCTGACATAAAGGAGACTACCGAAGCAGTCTGTGAGGAACTTAATCAAAAGGAAATACAAACTCAACCTATCGTGTCAAGTAAGAAGTCAATCTTATCAGATCTCATGGAGATGTCGGGGATATCGTCCGAGGATATCTTGCCGCCAGTAGAGGACACTATGCCAGCAGAGGTCACCCCGTCAATAGAAGTTACCCCGCCAGCAATGCCGCCTGCATACCAAATAATTGATGTGCCTCCGGATCCCGATGGGCCTGTAGAATTAACGCAAGTGACCAACGTGGCAGCGCTCAAGTTTGCTGTGGCAGTGCGAGCTAAATTCTTCAGATACACCCTCGGTACGGGAGCACTAGCAGCAATCGAGGTGGCGCTGCAATCGTCTCGCCGTCAGCCCGACGCGCCTCGGCTGGCTCCGATCGTAAACCTCACCACCAATCCCATGCCCACGCCTGTACCTGCTTTACAAGGTCCGAATCTGAGGGGAGGCCAGGCTGGCAGGACAATTATCATAAAAAAAGTCACCGGCGGCTCCAGGCCGCCTGTCTTAACCATTACCCCACCACCACGAAACCAGAGAAGTCTCCTGAGAAGGCCGATAGTGTCGACGCCCGTAGTGGAGCCCAGGAAGCGTGGCCGGCCACGTAAGCAGGTGCTGGAAAGTACAGTATACAATTTAGATGCGACTGATGGCGAAATGGAAGAAGAGTATCTCCAAGACAGTGAACTGGAGGACGATTTTGGGGATGTCAGGAAGACCATTTCACTTTTGAAAACTATGCTGGCGACAGAGAGAGCGAAGCGAGCCATTAGGAAACGAAACACGGATTCGTCTTCAGACGACGATGAACCTCTAGCGAAAAAAGCGAAGCGGCGTCGGCGGGAGAAGAAAATGAAGAAAAAGTACAAAATGGCGAAAAAACAGTTGAAGATGATCGAGAAAGCAGCTGGCAGGTACATTACCAAGGACGTTGAGTCAGCGCCTGAGGTCGCTGATCTGGAGCTCGAGCATGCAGAACAACATATCGTCGATGCCGAGCCTGTGCCCAAGAACGCTGAGTCAGTGCTTGACGATGCTGAGCCAGTGCTCGACGATGCTGAGCCAGTGCTCGACGATACTGAGCCAGTGCCTGTAGACGCACAAGTACCCGAGAGTATCGCTGCTGATTTGGCTGACGTAGGAGAGTGTTATCTCGACCTAGACCAAAGCGATGAGTCAGAGAACTTTATACTTGGTGCGTAGTCGTTTATGCACTTAAAAACCCGGATAAAACAAAAGCACAGAAACACAATACCTATCACTTTCTATGTAAACCTTGAAAAGTTGATGTTAGCTACTGCAGCATGCCAGTCAACTTGGTTACTACTAAAGTAATTTATCAATCTACCTGTGATATAGAATTAACAATGATCATGAATGTTCTAGAATCAGACTTGTATGATTTTACGAAATTTAGGTAATAATTCCACCTTTTCAAACATTATTTTATTTTTTATCAACTGAAAGCTCAACTAATAATAATAGTCATGTGTTATTAGATCCCAATTTTAATTGAACCATAAATAAAGTCCCGAAACAATGAAAAATTCTTACACCATGCCTGGTAACTTTTAGGTTGAAATGATTGTGCATCCTTTGTTGACAAATATCAGTAGTGTGCCTTTTGCATTACCAAGGGAAAAACGGGCTTTACAGCTGGGTGAGCACAACAGCATGATAAAAGTTTTATCCCATGATCAGCTAAGTGATGTGTCAAGCGAGATGCTGCCACCCAACAATGGGACAAAGCTTTTATCTTGACCCCAGTTGATGTCAGTTGCTTCCTTTCATCTACAAAGTGCAGAAATGAGCAATCTAAAAGACAAAATCAATATACTAAAAACCTATCTTTTAGGTAGGTAAGCGTTGTTTTCACATAACTCTATTGAATAGCTGAATGTGTTGGTTAGTGCAAATCTCGAGAGCAGATGAACCAATATCGCTAATTTTTTTAAAAATATTTTTGAAGTACGAGGATGGTTCTTACAGAGAGAAAAAATTGTGAAAAATTAAAGAATAAACTGTTAGGCGGTACGAAGTTTGCTGGGTCAGCTAGTAAGAAATAAATGTGTGCAGTACACAGGCTACTCAATTTTTGTAAACATTACCTTAATTTTCTTAGCTATAAGTAGGTATTTTTAAGTAGGTACTATGAGTATTATTAAATAAATGAATGGTTTTAGATTAAATCTAATTTTTGTTTTCTTAATCTCCTACATGTGTAGGTAAATTCAAACAACAGTAATTTGACTACATAATAAGTTTAATTATCTAATAACAACATTGTAGGTGTTGGTAACAGCTTCCTCTAGTTCCTTGTGGACCCTGTTGACCTCTTCCTGGGTTAGGGTCCTTTCCAGGTGTCTGTACACAATGCTGTAGCACAAACTGTGCTTCTTTGACTTTGGGTGGACAAACTTGTCTTTCAACCTAACCTGAAATATAGTAAATGATAATTAGACCAGTTTTATGGCAAACTTTTGAAAATCATATAAAATCCATGTCATGCCTATTTATCACATTCTTGTTACCTGTTCAATAATGTCGCCACCAACATCGCGCACCATGTCATAGAAATCATTGTTCTGAAATGTGTCAATGGTCAAGTTGTCTGGAAGCCAGAAAGACATATCATTTGTGCACTGTGGATAGTTTGACACTGGCTTGTATTTGATCTTGGCATTTAAGTCTTTATTTTCAAACTGACTAAGGAAGCCAGAATCTTCACTCCACATCAGTCTGATATCCGGTATCTTATACAGTGCCATAGCAAGTCTTTCCAAGCCCAAACCAAAGGCATAAGCAATACTGTTATTTGGTCCAGCATTTGCTAGAATTTCATTCCTAACTATGCCACATCCTAAAACTTCTAGCCATTTATTTTCATAGAAGATTTCCATCTCCCATGAAGGGTGAGTGAATGGGAAGTATGCATCTACCCATCTGTGCTTAATGTCTTTACCAAACAGAGCTTTGACCATTCCTAAGAGATGATTTTTCAGTTGAGTCTCCATCAGTTTTGTGGCCTCCAAAGTATGACAACTCTGTTTCATAGGGTCTGCTATGGAGATCTTAAACTCGTGCGGCCGTTTTGGGTCAAACTGTGGTTCAAATATCTCTAATTCTGGGGTGTTGGCGAACAGTTGCTCTTTGCGTTGTGACCTCACTGCATCAACCTGGAATATCAAAGTTTATTGAATATCAAAGAGAAAATTACCTCAACCTGTTGAGTTTTGACCTTTGATCTTCCAGCTAATAAGAACCAAACCAAACAGAGTGCATAGGTGCAGTGTGTAGCTCAGCTATTCCAAAGGATTTTGTAACAATTCTAAAATAAATTTCATTTGGTAGATACACACCTTAATTTATAACTGTCTACATACCTGATGAAATACAGGAAAATGTGTGGAATCAATCTCATCTCTCCTATAGACATCACCTATCATGAGGAAGTTGTCTAGACCAGATTTGAGCAGTTCACTCTGATGCGCTGTCATGTGTGCTCGCAACAGAGTCCCTCTGTTTATATAATAGCAGTCCGATTTGGCTCTACTGACATGGTCACTAGGTATCAGGAGATCATCGAAGTTTTGATTCGTTGTGACGATAGGGTGTAAGTTATCGTACACGCTGAATTCTGGGTTACCTCTCAATGTGAACGACGAGTAGAAATAGTTGACGATTCTTTGTCGTACGAGCGAAAGAGGATTATTTTTCTTTAGGTGTAAATTCCGGTTCAAATACGACACGATCTTTGGTGTAACATTGGTGTAGTCATCGGAAGCGTACTGTTTGTTATTCACTTCTACTGTGGTAATAGATTTTGCTGCTGTGTGTGATGCTCTCCGAGGAATGAAAGTCGAAACGAGATGAGTCGGTCTGAAGAGCAGTCTCGTCATTTTCTTAGCAGTGTGTCAAATTGCCTCGGCTAATTCTTTCACATACCAAAATTAACAAAATTTCTGGTAAATTAAATAATAGCAAAATACTTCAGCTTTTGTACTTTTTTTGGTTATATTTAATTTTCGTTAACTGTCATATTCACAGAGCAAACAAACACGTCATATATCCTATTATCCTCCTCTGATCCTCTCACAGAACAATTAAACATCCTCTCCTCAGTCTCCTCTCCATGCTCCTCCAAAGAGTTTAGATATATAATTAATTTGTAATAATGATCTATCTGTGCTGTCAGCTGTTCTGTTTCAGTTTAATTGTTCTGTGATTTGTTCTGAGAAGCGTTTCGTTACTTTTCCAATCTAATTTGTATAAAAATTAAAACTAAGGAAACAGCAAACCATACTTAACATAAAAAAATAACTAAAACATAAAAAAATCAAAATGTTATTTAGGATAAGATACGTCATGTTATCTCCACAAGACGCGTCATGTCATGACGTATCCTGCCCTGCCGACATAAGCGCATTCATCAAGAATACCTACCTCTATGAACGAAGAATACACGGAACAAAACGTTGTTTTTCTATTATCCATCGCGGAATCGCAGATTGACATTTCACATAATTTTACAGCTGACCACAGAGTATATAAACTGACCAAATAACCATAACCTAACCTATACACAAGTTACAAACATCTGCATTAATTTGCAATTACTGAATTAAATATTATCTCCTAATTACCTATATTTGAACAAAGTGGTCATCGGAGCATAATGTTTCCCAAAAAATTGTTTCATATCAGCCAGTTGAGTGCTGTTGGGTTGGCTGGGTATTACTTTGGTACACACAAACAAATAACAGATAATTTCTCCCCTGAGGAGTCTCTGTTGATCAATGGGAAAATATTGAAGAGTTTACCGGGTCTTCCTGTTTTTGGCACGGTTTCTGCGGCCACACCATACTCTGAAAGTGGCTCAAAAGACCGAGTAAGTTTTTACCAAATTTTTGTTTCTGTAACACTCTGAAATTTTATTTCAATCATATTCTAATACAAAATAGAGAAATATTAATGGCAGAAACTTTTCAACGAGTTTCAACTTCTTTTGCCCTTTTCTCTACAATAGGCTCGACTCCAAATTAAGTATGTTTCCAAGACGGCAAACAAATTATAACATTTTTTGCATTTCATCACATAAGAAGATACAGAAAAATACTAACTATTGTTTACGCTACGCCTTAATTGCACTTTGAAGATTTAGATTATGATAACTTTTGTTACAATTTCATTAATTTATACCATTTATTGCCATTAAGAAGATTAGGTTTTTTTACCAAGTTAACCTGTAGTAGCATAATAGTTTGAACATTAAATTTATCTTTTTTTTAAAAACCTATTTAGAAGCAAAAAATTCTACCCATGCTTGGATTCGAACCCGCGACTCGCTTAAACTTATCCTTAGCATTTTAAAATAAAGTCCAAAACTAATGAAAAATTTTTACTAGTTCTACAGGTTAAAGAGTTAAGATTTAAGCCGATTATACACTGGCATACTTACTTTATTATATGAAATATTTTTCTCCTTATTAAAGGTATCACAAATCATGAAATTCGGATTTCCAAGTCTTGACAATGTGCGTTCATATGACGATTTCGTGCTATCGTACGACAGGCGCAACCGGGTACCTAACTGGGTCTTTGAACACTTAACACGGGAGCATGTAAAGAAGAATGATGCTGTGGATCGCAGCAAGTGCGAATTTAAGCCGGATGAGAGCATACATCCTTTCTTTAGGTGTGTATAGTACTATTACGAATAACTTGTTGATTTTTTGGAAGCTTCCATATGCTGCTCTGGTTTGGAGAGATTAGCTCAGGTGAGTATAGATGGAGTCTACATTGACAGCTCCCTCTAATCTAGATGAATGTGGATTTACTTAAGTCTGAATTTAATTATGTTCAGTGCTTATGGAAGTTACAGCATAATGAGTTTCTTTGCCAATTGTGGCAATTAGAGAGAGAAAATTTATGTACTGCAACAGGATTGGAACCCAAAATTTGCAAGCTTAGTCAGCCAACTAAGTCGTTTGGACCCTCGTCAATCTGGGATTTTTTTATTAAGTTTTTAACATCATCATCAGGCTATACTATACCTGAGCCAAATTCGATAACGAAAGGCGATAAACAAACCGTTGCTAGGCAACGACTTGTTTACACCTAAAAGGCAGATGTTAACAACCTTTTCTTGAAATCATTTTCAGACAAATGATAATCGTTCTTTCCTCCTACTAAATGTAAAATGCTTATTTATGTTTATATAGTGAAAGGCTTAACCGATTTGAATAGGACATATGACAACACTGAAATATGACACACAGATTTAACAAACATCTACGCGAGCCATGCCGCATGATTTTCCTAATAGAATTAAGCGCGTTTAAGCAAAAAGAAGCGCTAGTGGCTTCGGCGAACCGAGTGATTGGAATTAATCACTTGGTTAAGCAACAACAGGCGTGGTCTGGTACAGGATGGGTGAGCGTCCCGTGACTACCGCTAGTGGCATTTTTCCGAGCGCTTCCGTGCTTCGCAAGGCACGTTAAGCCGTTGGTGCCGGCTGCCATATAATGGCAGTCGTTACGCCATGTCAGAGGCCTTATGGGCGGCTTGACCACTTCTGATAGTGATAGTTGACAACTATCACTATCAGGTGGTGGAGTATGGCCTAACCTTCCTGCGATGCAGGAAGAGACCCGTGCCCCAGCAGTGGGGACATATAAGGGTTGATAACGAAACCTTTTACTTGCCCCCATATGATTTCTATCGGATTTAATTCACAATGATATGGGGGCAATATTTATTGTTAAATTGTCTTGTGCCATTTTGTCACACATATATGCTATATAATTATGCCATATACACGTATTGACAAACGACTAAACTTTACTTGTTGGCATAAACTAAATTTCCCAAAATGTTTGTTACACCTGAAATTCATCCATGTTTCTTTTCCTGTAGGGCTGTCGCGTAAAATAAATGTCGATTTATTTATAGTTTTTCGAAATAACAAGGTAATATGCATGTTATTTGAGTGATTCTAGTAAAATATGCTGCAATAGGAATTGTTAATAAATAGTTAGCAAGTAAAAGGCTATAATCATGTAAACAATAGAAGATTTGTAAAACGTGAGTTTTCTGGCACGGATAGCCAGAGGTTGCGGGTTCGAATCCCGGCATGGGTGAAATTTTTAGCCTCTAAATAGGTTTTTAAATTTGTCCTTAGCACGGGTTAGTGCATTAAAAATAAAAATAGTATAAAACGTGAGTTGTGATAACCCTAAATTGGTTTGTTTACCTCTATTCTTTATCGAGTTTGGCTTAGGTGTAGTCCACTGCTGGACGTAGCCCTCTCCTGTCTTCAGTTTGCCGCATACAGCATCTGTCTGCAGTGTTTCGCAGATTGTCATCCCACCATTAACATGCTTTTAGATAAGCATAAACAACTATGCATAGACTCCGCCAGTAGATTAACAGATTAATAATTAAGAAAAACTGGAGGTGTCAACTGCTCCCACTGCCCTAAAGGAGTAAATCGACTGGCTCACCATTACGGCTTCCAGGTCCCAGAATACAGACTACAAGGGGTCGGGCTTCGACCGTGGCCACATGGCGGCGGCCGGCAACCACCGCCTGCACCAGAAACACGTGGAACAGACCTTCTTCCTCACCAACATGGCGCCGCAGGTTTGTTCTTGAGCTGTCTCCATCCATCACCAGCTAGGGGAGCACAAAGTCAAGTTTCATCTCACCGAGAATGAGCAAGCTGAAGTGGCAGTTGGTTGGCCATATCTATCTCGCGAAGAACCGACAACGTTTGGAGTAAACGTGTTTTTGAGTGGAGACCGCGACTCGGCAAACGTAGTGTAGGACGCCCTCATGACGATCTGCGAAAAACTGCAGGCAGATGCTGGATGCGGCGAGCTGAAGACAGGGCGCTATGGCGCTCAAAAGGGGATGGCTATGTCCAGCAATGGACTAGTATAGACTGACGTCCACGACGACGACGGCGACGGCGGGTTGCGGCAACTCGCTTTTACGGTGAAATAAATCAAGATGGCGCCAATTATCGGATAACTTCAAAGCACGTAGCTCAGTGGGTAGAAGTAGAACCAAGTACTGGCAAGCGAGAGCCCCAGGTTCGATCCCGAGTGCGGGCATGTATCAATGACTTTGTTTAATTTCAAAGTTACGTACATTTGCGAATTTGTAGTCGCAATACCACAGGCTAACGGTGAAGGAAAAACATCGTGAGGAAACCCGCGGCTTGGTTGGCTCCGCATGTATTGACTTGTCTTTCCTGTGGGCTAGGCCGACTAAGCTGTCAGGATGGTATAGGTGCTGGGCAAGCCTACACCATCTATGAAACCATGTCTCAGGCACTACAGCGTCGGAGTGGTCCCTTCACTCATCTAGTGTGAGTGAAGATACCACTGGACGCTGTATAAATCATCTCATTAAGTAGATGCAAAAAGGCCAATATTCATTCAAAGCACGTGCATTAAAGTACCGACCTATTTATAAAACTCAGCGCTTGAAATCGTCAGTCCGCGGTGGCCATGCGTGGTGATACTCCCATACTCTCTCTCTCTGAGAGATTACGCCCTTTCCTTGTAGAATGTCAACCACACACTACTTTAGTCAGCTTATTTGGTGTTTGTGTTTGATATTTTTTATGTAGCCTGTAAACGAAAGCCTCCCACTGCAGGGCACGGACCTCTCCGAAGGTGAGTAGGTATTAAATACCACGCGTGCCCATTGCGAATTGGCTATTTCAAGCGCTGAGTTTTATAAATAGGGCCTTAGTACCTACTTTATTTCTCTTGCTTCGTTTTCCGCAGTCCGAAAGAAAATAGACTTTTTCGCCTTCTAGGTAGGCGAAGGCTTCAACCGGCACGCGTGGAACAACCTCGAGAAACACGTCCGGAAGCTAACCAAAGTCTATGAGAGTGTCTACTGCTGCACTGGACCCCTTTACCTGCCCAGGTAATTCAAGATAAAGGTTATAATAATAAATATTCATGGACATATTACACAGATCTCGTTAGGCCTATACTAAGTACAACTAAATGACTTGTGTTATAGGTGCTAACTCGAAGATAGATTTAATACAATAAATACATAGATAACATCCAAGACCCGAGACAAACTAGAAAAGTTCGTTTCCTAGTTTGGCCCGGCCGGGGATCAAACCCGAGACCTTCGGTTTAACAGTCAGCGTGCCAAACCGCTGCGCCACCGAGGCCGTCATAGTCATAGTCGTTATAGGCCTAGGTATAGTCTATTTATTCTTACTCCAAACTACATTCTACCCGTAGGTAAGACTTTTAGTCGAATACTGCCATATACCCGTAAATGTAGTAATCGGGGAGATTATTAAGACAACACGCTGCCAATTTTATAATCAAAGTCTCGCGAGAAAATACGAGTAGGTAGGTACTCGTATCTAGTTTTGCCATCAAATATAAATTTTGACAAGTAAGTATAAATAGACTATGTGTTAACGCCGGTTATGGCCTACGGAACTCAGACGTAGCCAGTAGGACTAGTCCACCGATTCAAAGTCGCTCAGGCCCCAGTTTCCAGTTTTCCACCCACTTTTCCTTTCCGACAGGCGGGAGGCCGACGGCAAATCGTACGTGCGTTACCAGGTACTGGGCGCTAACGGCGTGGCCGTGCCCACTCACTTTTACAAGGTGGTGGTCGGCGAAGCGGCAGACGGTGCTCTCGAAATGGAAGCCTACGTCATGCCGAATCAACGGATACCGGACGAGACGCCGCTCACTGCTTTCATGGTAAGTTCCCGCTGCCGATGGTCTGATAATGCTGCATTGAACAATCTGTTATGGAAAAAAGTACCCGGAACCGGCGTGCGTGCATGCAACGACTTATGAACGTTGATGAAGCGAAGGTGATCTGTCAGGATCGTGGCAAGTGACAGTCCCTGGTCTCTGCCTACCCCTCTGGGATACAGGCGTGAGGTTATGTATGTATGTTATGGAACTCTTCGTGGATATGGATCGAATCAAATCATGTAAAATTAAAAAAAAAACAATAAATACAATTTACATTCCGTTTGCTGAATTTCATCGTACAGTGTAAAAATGTGAGCCCCTGCATTCGGGCCGTACATCAGAACTCTTCCCATGGATCAGATCAAATCATGCCAAATAAAAAAAAACCTTACAACGGAAATAATTTAGATTCTGTTTGCTGAATTTCGATGTGCAATGTATACATTTACTACTACTGTATACATTTATGTAACTGTCTTCTGTTCAATAAACGATTTTTATCTTTATCTAATGTAAGCCATACCTGTATCTTTCCAAGTTCTTCGTTAGAGGGTGATATTTTCTCGGGTCGGAAAATACCAAATAACAACATTTACATACAGGCACATACATTGCTGGCCCCACACTAGGATACCCTGTGTCGTTGGTACCAGAAACAACGACATCACAAACGTGTAAACATCCATGACCGGGGTTTTTTTTTGTTTTTTGTCCCCTGCCAGGATTCGAACCCGGGACCTCTTGCATGGTAGACAGATGCGCTACCGCTGCGCCACAGAGGCCGTCAATATCTGTGTAATTTCCATTTTTATGTATAATGAAGTGTTCTCTCTAACTTCCACACAACAATCACTTCTCGTGGTCCCAAACTAGGATACCCTGTACTATGGTAACCAGAATCTTTGTGAAGCATTGGTGGACGAGAAGCGTGATGTCATCGCATCAATCACGCCTGTTGATAAATTATAATGGGTTGTCTCACTGATGCGGCTACCTACACATTCTTATCATCATCAACCCACTATGTCCCCACTGAGGGGCACGGGTCTCTTCCCTGAGGAAGGTATAAGCCATACTCCACTAGGTGGGCTAAGTCCGGATTGGTGGAGGCTTGTTGTAAGACTAGTGGCTGGTCTTACTGTCAGAAGTTTTCGAGTCGCACTAAGGCCTCTGACTTGGCTTAACGACTGCCATCTATCGACGGCAGCCGGCACCAACTCCTTAACGTGCCTTGCGAAGCACGGAACCGCTCGGAAAAATGCCACTAGCGTTAATCATAGACGGCTTACCCACCCATGCACTGAAGGCGCCGTGTTGTTTAACCTTCGTGATCATTTAAGATCAGGCCTTAGGCAGCCGGGCCTACGAGCGACGCATTGTTAAAACCCTGTATAATTATTATATTTATTCTCGACAGGTCCCTCCGGAGTCGATAGAGAAGGCGGCGGGACTCCTGTTCTTCGATAAAGTACAAAGAAGT
This sequence comes from Yponomeuta sedellus, assembly GCA_934045075.1. Lineage (NCBI taxonomy): Eukaryota > Metazoa > Arthropoda > Insecta > Lepidoptera > Yponomeutidae > Yponomeuta > Yponomeuta sedellus. The sequence continues at coordinate 8,575,461 of OW203744.1, read as the reverse complement.
AAACTATCTAGGATTAACGGAAAGAAAGCGTAATGACTGTGGCTTTAGGAATGTTATTGAGTCAATTTGTAGTACAATTTTAGTGAGAAACGTTTTTGTTGATGAGTTTACCCATTATTATGTTTTTGTGTGTTAAATCTAGGGGCGTACTAAAGCACATAAGTGCAAAACACAAATTTTGGAGTCTGTGAAGAAAACTTATTATAAAATTATTCTATAAGCATTGAAATGCTGTAAGTAACATTTTTATTCTCGGAGAGCTGTCGTGAAACAACGAATTGATCATACTCGGTTCTAATTACGTATGTTGTATGGAACAATAACGAAATTGGACTTAGGTGCTTTAGTCCACCGGCTCTAGAATTATTATGTTATGTAAATACTTAGAATATGTTAATAAATAAATTGTTATTTTCTAAACTTTTACTTTTTATAGACTAGATGAGCGATGACCGGTGTACTTTGTATATCCAATAGACATCAAGTCTCCCTTCACTATGTAGATGGTTTTCTTCCCTCCCCACACCACCGCGACCACCTTTCCCCTTCCTTAGATAAAAAGTTCTTAAGCCTAAATGAAATAATTCTTGTCACGTAACTGCTTACGAAGCGTTGGTTTCGTAGGCGGCCGAAGAAATATTGATGAAATATGTAAATTTTTCATTACTTTCTAGCTTCAAGGAGGGTTAATTGTGGAGACGAAATGTATTCAACTGCCCAAACAATAAAACCCGATTTTTTGTATAAAACAGATGTATATTAAATAAGCAGTACAATGCTATTATTTTCCATACAATACATATTTCTCATAGTTTACTAGTGACATTCGCACGTTCTACTACACAAGACCTTTGAACCATTTTTCCTGTTAAGCTTGTATTAAATTCAGTAAAATATAAACTGTCTGGGCTCCTCTTCATAGAACTAAAATTCACATGGCCAGTTTCTGAATTGAGAATTCCGCTAAGTAAGATAAGAATATTCTTTATTGTACACACCAGAAAATAATTACAGAGACAACAGTTACAAAAGAAGAGGTACAATTGGCGGCCTTATTGCTGATAGCATTATCTTCCAGACAACCTTAAATCGGAAAGATTGCTGAAGGAGAAATTGAGACTGGTAGTTGGTGCTCATCGAATATTTATATACATACGTATATGTAATAAAATAAACTTACAGAGATACTATTATAAACATACATAAACATTAAGTTATAATAGCATAGTAAATACTTAACTGTAGTGCTGTCTCTTCGAATTTACCAGAAAAGAGCGTGACAAAACGTTGCTTAATATTAACTTAGTGAAAGTTTCAATTCTGAAACCGACCAGTAGTCTACTATGAATTGTAGTTTTTATGATTCGGATGTTCATTGCGTAGCCGAGTCTTCTTCTTTTTTAATCAGTAGGTTAATCGAATTTGCAATGTACATAGAATTGTCACAGTATAACATAGTAGTTCTGTGAAAGAGGCTCCTGATGGCAACAAGTTCTATTTGAGGGTCCACACATGTGAGCACATAATCGTCATACATAGACGGGCATCCACACGCACTTCTTCTGACGCAAGTGTCAATACAATCTCTCAATCATGTTAACAGCGATTTTTAGTACCCATTTAGATTATTAAAAAAATCACGTCGATCTATTTTGTCTCAGGCGGCTGCTGAGGCATATTGTAGCGCGACATAGCTCTATACAATATACAATATAAAAGCCCACAAACGGACGCTAAATTTATTGTAGGCCGTGCTACACAACGTATTGATGTTAGAATAACCCAAGACACGAAAACCGTTTTTTCAGTAGCTATCGACAAATTAAACCACTTTCAATAGGCTAAAGATATCAAGTCTTAGTTTTTATTAATCATGCAAGTACACTGTGTTAAGTTTCAAGATGATAAGTTCAACCAACCTGGACTTGGCCCCCGTGGTGGAGTATGGCCTAACCTTTCTGCAGGAAGAGGCTCGTGCCCCAGCAGCGGGGACATACAAGGGTTGTTATCGAAGTTTCAAGACTGAAAAAAATATTGCCTCAGAGACAGAGAGAGGAGAGAGTATGGGTCACGCGTGCTCGCCACGTGTTAGCACTTTCAAGCGCTCAAGTATGTGAACAGCTCGGACACGGTTAAAAAAATAAAATCGAGACTAACTTTTAAACTGGTGATTGAAAGTAGTAATTATTTATTAATACTGAAGAAACGGTTTTCAGGCTCTGCATTCTTTCAATAACATGTCTGTAGGAATACAGGATGTAAAAAATCCTCATTTTCACCCGAGAATGGGTGGTTCAGCTCGTTAATATGAACACCTTTTAGTAAAACGTATGTAACCCTTATCCATAGGAAAAGCTGTTCATACTGACGTACACAACTCCACATTAATGGAATGGAATGGTGACAGCTTGTATAGCATTGTGCTATCATAAAAGCGCCCGTTTGTGTCGACGCTTACGTTGTAGAGTGACGATGAAATTGTTGTATCCAGCTGGATTTTAAGATAATGGTAAGTGGGTCGGTTTGTGTACAGAGATGGTGCGAACTGGCCAAAACTGAGCTCACTTCTCGTCTTCTTCCTCGTCTGAGGCACCGTTTTGTTGCGGGGCGTCGTCGTCCATTCCTGCGTCGCCCATACCTGCGTGAAATATCGTACTCTTTGGTCTTTGGCAAACTTTTGCTGGACTATGTAAAAACACATTTTCAACTAATATAAAAATCGGACACACCAATAACAAGCAAGCTAACATTATAAGAATTACGTCGCTTTGCTTATGTAAGGAAGCTAACATAAGCGCAATGCGGAAGCGAGGAATGTTGTATATCCACTCCTAGTGGGTACCCAAAGCGGCAATTCCCATAGAATGAAGGTATCATAAACATTTTCCTCGAAATTATTCACAAGGCTCAAGTTTGATCACGATTAGTTTATTTGCAATTCTAAGCTCGATCGAATCTCGATTTGTGTCCTCTTAATATATTGGTAAAGTTCCATTGCGAGCTAGCATGTCATTCGTAAATAAAAATAAATACACTTTTGTATGGAAGTCGCTTTACGGGGCGTCCTTTAAGGCCCCTCGTAATGGCCTGATGTCGATTATACAACAAACATTTGCTGTCTATACGTTCCTAAGTTTCTCATTATAGGTACAGCAGAAAAAATGGGTGCACAAACAATTACTTTGGTCGTAAGACTAGGTACAGCGAAGGGCCAGTGGACTATGACCATCAGACTGGTCGGTGAGGTTGGCTTAAAGATCGATTGGCAGGACAGCGACACGATGGTTCCATCACTTCCTGACAGACTACTAAAGCCGTCAGGAAAAGATGACGAGATTGTAACAGGACCGACAGGGTTGGAGTGACAGGGAAGATATCTATATAATTAATGTATACAAGGATATTGTATGTGGCAAAATAAATTATTAATTCATTCATTCATATGCCCATCAGTGGGCCCTATTCATGTGCTGGATAGATAGTAAGAGAGCACTTTATTGTACACACAATATAAAGTTACACAGATCATATCAGCATACTTTAGGTAATGTTTAAACAGATAATATCAGTATATAAACTATTGGAAATACAGATGAGTAGCGGCGTACCTTGGTCCTCGTCTTCTTCCGCGGAGTCTCCAGCAACTTCCGCGTTCTCGGCCTCCGCCCGCTCCATCTGCCGCGCCAGCTCGGCCTCGTCCGTCGCCGTCACCACCTTTGGCTGTGTATGTGGATACAAATATGGATCTATATGGTCTCGACAGAATATCAGCGTTGTGGGCAGATACCTCGGTGGCTCCTACAACACATGCTGAGTCGGGAACCATTTCAGGGGCTCACATTACACAAAACATAGATTATTATTAATTTTATTATTGTTTTGCAAATCCGTATTTATCCAATTCATGATTATGTTTGTATGGCTTCTTTTATTTATTTTAAATGTCTATTCGCCCATTATTTGTTTTTCTATTTTCTTACTTGTTTCTTTTTTTCCTCTGTTTGTTTAAAATGTGTTGTAAACTTTGTGTCTATATATGTTGTTGTTTTTTGTGAATTTGTTACTGTTTTGTTATGTTTTTAGTATTGTGTCGTTGAATAAATTATTTCTCTCTCTCTCAAATACAGGCATCAGTATGTGTTCCACAGTTCCGCTTCTATAAGTCACACTTTAGGGCGAAAGCCTTCTCTCAGAGATAAAGTATGAGCTTGATTGCACCGGAGCGGATTGGGGCCTCAAGCACCGAGATAAGATAACAATATTCTTTATTTAAAAACCTATTTAGAGGCTAAAAATTTCACCCATGCCGGGATTCGAACCCGCAACCTCTGGCTATCCGTACCAGCGCTCTACCAATTAAATAGGTTTTTAAATTTGTTCCTTAGCACGGGTTAGTGCATTAAAAATAAAAATAGTGTAATCATGTGGGTATAATATATAGTGTAATCATCGGGAATCCCGGCATGGGTGAAATTTTTAGCCTCTAAATAGGTTTTTAAATTTGTTCCTTAGCACGGGTTAGTGCATTAAAAATAAAAATAGTGTAATATTCTTTATTGTACAGCAGAGCACATATTACAAAACATGTAAAGATACAAAGTACAATTGGCGGCCTTATTGTTCAAAACAATTTCTTCCAGACAACCTTACGACCAAGTTTCTGAAGGAAATAAGAGACAGGTAGTCGGTGCCAATATATATTAATACACTACTTATATAAATAACAATATACCTACACACATATACAGTTACATATATAGTTATGATAAACTTACATAAATACGTTATAATAAAAATACAAGGTTGATAGGTTTGTGATATATGTAAGACGATGACTCAGCGTGAAGCTTCATGTTAGTGGACTGTAAATTTGAAAGTCGCAGCACTAGGACCCAAATAACCTCACAGTTAGCTTGTAGAAATTGTACAAATTCACAAATATAAGTGACTAACGCCATGTTCCTTGTACACTAAACAACTTCTAACAGATGCAAAAGGTGCAAAATATATAAAAAGAGAACAACCTACAGCTGTTAACAGTAGAATAACTAATTGTGATTGTAATAAAAACTGGGGGTGTGCTAACCCCAAAAGAATACGAATTCATTGAAATATGCCAGCATCGAACCTTGACACAATCTCGACAATATGAGGCAAGTTGTCCCACCACTGCTAATATTGTGTATGCCAGTGTTTGAAATTGGAGTTTTTTTGTCAATTTTTTCTTCAAAACGATCTAGATTTTGAAAGGGACACCTAGTTTGACTTGTAACGTTCATTAGCCGCAGTTCCTGCGCTACTTTGAATAAAACCTTTTCATTTCGTTGACTCTAAAAAAATATATTAATAAGATACATACAGGATACATTAAAGTTTGGGCGGCTACAATGGCTATGCTATATAGTCTAATTTATTCTAAGTGAACTGTAAAATATGTTAAGTTTTATTAATGAAATGATTTTATGAATTGCCGCAACAAACAAGCCAGCTTACCGCCATCTGGATGTTGAACACTCCGCCGGCCGCTGTGATATTCTCCTGGATCTTGTCAATTGCATCCTGCAGCGCTTGTAGCCCATCAGTCTTCTCTGGTGTGGATGTGGTCATTACTGCAGAGGAAATGGGCATATTTCAACTCTTGGCTCGGGCACTCTCCAAATTATGTTAAAGTAAAGTATTGTTTATTCATGAACATGGGTATTTACAATAGTTCCATATATATACAGTTTCAGTGCATTTCATGTGCTGCCCGTCTGGGCGTATGAAAATTTGTGCAAGCATGCAATAATTAGTAGAAGGAAACAGTGGAATGTAGACTATTAAAATATCAGCTCAATATAAAAGGGATGACATAAAAGACATTATCAGAAAGTCTATAAACCTAAGCATCACTGTAGCTACAATGGATATGTGAAGTAATGACTATGACGCTGATGATGTTTGTTGCAGTATTTTTTTTCCATTGTTAGTTAGCTTGCCCTAGGCGCTCATTAGTTAGTGATGGATGAGTAGCCTCTTAACTTACCATACAGTGGTGGGGCAATAAGATTAATTTTGATGGGCATATCGACCGTGCTGAGGGTCAGACCGGCCTTGAGTGCGGCCTTCACTGCGTCAATGCCCTCGTAGCCATAGCAGGCGCACTCGATGTCAGCGCGGATCTTCACAGCCTGCGATGTTAGTTTCCGCTTTATGTTTGCGAGAAGTACTTCTTTAGTCTTCTCGTCGAGACCGCACTCGTTTAGGACGGATGGGTCGCTGGAAGCATAGTTTCGTATTGTTAATAACAATTTACTAACAAAATGCTAGCGGCGGCATATATGTAAAATAAATATAAAACACATAAAAGTTATAATATTTCTTAATTTTCACTAGCTAATTAATGCCATTCAGAACAATAGCAGAAATGTACACTGGCATGGAAAATGTGAATGGCACGGATAGCCAGAGGTCGCGAGTTCGAATCCCGGCATGGGTGGAATTTGTGGAATTTTTAGCCTCTAAAAAGGTTTTTAAAATGTACACTTATTAAAGAATTCTAGAAATTAAATGTTTAAGTTAAAATTTTGCAGAATAAAAAATCAATTTAAACACGCCTGGGAATAAGAATCTTACCTATAAGTAGGTACTATTTGTCAGTTCATCAATTTATGTTAAGAAATAAATATGTCAACAAATCATATTTCTGCAGCTTTTGTTCATGTGGGCTATTTCTTCACTGACACTGCATCTCTAGGTACAGTCTACAGAAAACTTTTTTTTATTCATTCAACAGAAATCCACAGCAATACAACTAAAATAAACAATAGTTACTTAATCTAAAATCTTTCTACCCACAGTGAAACCAAATAATTGATTTTGTTGGGTATTATAACTTATGTAACATGTTCTCTTTACGTACACACACTCTACTCAGTTACTTGCAACTAAAATGCAAAGATTGATGTGCTGTTGACTGTAGCTACTCGTAAACTTATCAAGTAAAACAATTTGTTTCTTACATGGCAGCCTGTTTAAAGAAGTCGTAGGCCGAAGCTTTCTTCTTGTACTTCTCCTCGAAGAGCCATGCAGTGCGCTGGTATAGCTCCTCCAGCTGTTCTGAGCTCTCATAGTGCAGGAGCTCGGCCACATGCCGAAGGATCGAGTTCACAGCCTTGGCCTTAGCATACCGTTCTGTGCACTTATCTATGTCCTCGCCTGACACTCTCCGTTTTGACAAGTCTATGTAACCTGAAGAAACAATTAGGTTAATTTTAGCTGCTTTGTAAAATTTTTCATTCTATTGTAATTTCTATATCCAATGACATAGAGCGGTGGTAGCGGAACGGTGTAGAATGCCGGCTTCTCACTCGGGAGGACGCGGGTTTGAACCCTGGCATGTACCAATGACTTGTTTTCTAAGTTATGTACATTTGTGAAATTATAGTAGCAATACTACTCGCTGACAGTGAAGGAAAACATCGTAAGGAAACCCTAGTGTCTGAGGTGTTAGCGTACCTCAGCGCTTGCTACGTTCAATGGCCAAACTATGAGGCTAAGTGCGGAAATCTCAGTTCTAACTAACTAACTATCCAATGACATGAGAACTTTGTAATAAATACCATATAATAACTGCAGGAAGCGCTCGTGGCATAGTGGAACCAAGTCATTGGAATCAATCACTTGGGTTAAGTAACAACAGATGTGGTCAGGTGCTGGATTGGTGACTATGCCGTGACTATCACTGGTGGCATTTTTTTCGAGCGCTTCTGTGCTTTGCAAGGTATGTTAATCCATTGGTGCCAGCTGTCATATACTGGCAACCATTAAGCAATGTCAGAAAGCCATGAGCAGCTTGATAACTTCTGACAGTAAGGCCCGCCACTGTCTGTGGTCTAGGTCTGGGTTGGTGGAAGATTGTAGACAAAGTTGTAGGTCAAGATTACAATGTTCAACAACAACAACATATCTGTTTCAATTTTTAATGGAGATTAATTTTAAAATTTTTCAAAATTTGTTTTAGGGTGGGATGAAATGAAGCTGATTTAAAATGCTGTCGATTTGAATAAATGCATTTGATGTCCAATGGGATGGTTGATGGATTGAGGTGTTTTAGAATGCAGAAGAGGTTTTTAAAGCTTATGAGAGCACAGTTATGCTTAAAGATGGGTGTTATCATGCAGGCGGGCTGATTTTATATTGTAGATTTTATAGTGCAGAAAAACTTTTGCCCCACTTTGGTTAAGTTAGAAAGTATATAGCCAAGTTATAAGTCTTAATTTTAACCTTTTTCTTTGTCCACTCTTATAACGACGACGGGTTCTGTTTTGCCGACGCGAATGAGCTTGTTAATGGATCTAATACGTCTCCTCGACAACTCCGAGAGCAAGATCATGCCCTCGATGTTGTTGTACTCAAGAAGGTGCACGTACGCGCCCATCTCCGCTATGGACCGTACGTTCACCATCACGACATCCTCCACCTCAGGATATTTCTCCTGGTAGAATCTACAAGACAGCGGCATCTGAGAAGAAAAAAGCCAGCCATGGTAATTTCCTAACCTATATTGTAAGAGTGAAATGTATACAATATTATAACAAGTTTATTCAGTGGATTGCTTACCTTTTTAATACTTTTTTGTCTCTTTTATACAGGATTTGTATCTAATTTAATTAGAAAATGATGAAATAGTTCATCAGTTCACGTTGATTACCTACGACGACAAGACAACTTTCGCGTTTCTCTTCACGCACGCACCTAAATCATGGTTTTGTTTGTGTAACAAAAACTAATGGTACCAAAATTATGAGTGAATTGAAACGTTTCCGATGCTCAGTGTTGCCAGTAATCTGAAACATTACCGTTAAAATAACGTTACTGTGTTATTAGTACAGCTATTGCATAATAGATGGCGTTAGTTACAGTAAATACTTTCAGACATTTCCGGTTCCGGGAAAAGCGGAAGTGGCTGGAAATGCCAACTTAACGAAGAGGTATGTTTGCTTAGCATAAAAAAACCGATTGATTTTAAGTTCATGTTCGTTAGCACTAATAAGTAAGGTAAGTATGTAGTAATAACTAAGTAGGTAGGTCTTTCTCACTTTCGTCCCAGCGCAGTCTTGATAAACAAACAGACAAACCAATAATACTGCGAAGCTCTTGGGGGGCAAAGGCTAGATCTTTATTAGGGAACTGGAGCGTGGAGTGAGGGGGCTTTGATCGGTTGGGTTTTTGTAGGGTGTTTGGTTATGTCTTTGTTGTGTATTTTTGATAAAATTTTCTTTGATATTGTGTATTGCATGTGTTCCAAATATGTGACGTGACATATTTTTGACCTTAAGAGTATATGAATGCCTAAATACTAAAAGGGCACTTGTCACACATGAATTTGCTGTTATGAAATTTACAGGAGAGGATAAAAACTAAATATTTATTTAATGATAAGGTTTTACTACGTGGTTATTTTATATATTTTAAAATATATAAATACCTATCAGTTTGTAAGAAAATATGATTTTTCCTTATAGCAGATTTCCCAGAAATAAATACAAAAATAATTGGACAAGTGCCCTATTACTAACTACTGGTGGACAAGTGCCCTTCTTACCATTTTGCTGCAAATAAAAAAACCACGATCAAAGTATTTATATGTCAAACTTTAATGAAATAAAACTAAACTAAGGTACATGTTAACATTAATTTATTTTCCACACTCCAATTAAATATATTTATCCAAAAGTCTATAAATTCTTGTGGTATGTATTGACTGTATCGACGATAGTTTTCTTCGTGCCGCACACCTTTCTTTCCTTTAAGACTTGACTCTTCACTCATAATGATAATTTTTATCCAATTTAATATCAACCGCCGCCTTAATCAATCAATCACAACACCAAAATAAATCACATTCCCTCCACTATTGACCGCTGACAGTTCTATGGATTCGTTTAGACTTTTTTGTAAAAACGGCACTTGTCCATGGACAAGTGCCGTTTTAGTAATTATGCTAGAAAAAAGATCGACTTTTGAACCACGAAATAAGCAGTGACAAGTGCCTGTTTTACACAGACGGTGTAAAACAGTACTGGCAACACAATAAAGAAAAAAAACATTTTTGGATGAAAAATGGGACAAGTGCCTTAGGCATTCATATACTTATTGATTCTGCTCATGGATACATAAAAAATAGGAGCCCAACTCAGAAACCGCACTAAACATTAGCTTAAAAGCATACCTACACAAGTTCGATACTAATATTGTAAATGCAAAATATTATAAACGCGAAAGTTTGTAAGTATGGATGTTTGTTACTCTTTCACGTAAAAAACTACTGAATGGATTTTAATGAAACTTTACAATAATATAGCTTATACATCAGATTAACACATAGGATACAATTTATAAAGATATTGTGTCATCAATTTTTCAGAATATGACGATAGGTGTAAAGTAGGAAAAGATCTACTATCTATGAGCTTTTCTGGCGTGCGCTGCCAAAACCGCTAGACTTACCCATATGTACTTAATGTAATGTATGAAGGATATTTAAAAAAAATATAATATAATCGTTAAATATAGTTTATGCTAGCTACCTGTAGGCATATGATTAGGGCGTCGCAGTGCTTAGTTACAAGTTTGTACAAGTGGCCTCAGTCTGGGTGTATTTTCACGTATGTGACGTCCTTGCCTGGTTACCATAGTACAGGGTATCCTAGTTTGGGACCAGGGAGAGTGATTTGTTGGGTGGAAGTTACTATTTTATCACTCGGTACGAACATTCCTTGCCATTTTTATTTATTCGCAACGTCCGTATCGATTGATCGATCAAATGCTTCCAGGAAGGTGACCCAGATACGCGCGGCGGATACCCTTGACACCGGTTCAATCTATCTAATGTTCAACACAACAGACACTCAATAAGTGTTCTGCCATTCGACTTCTTGAAAAACAAACAACATATCCATTCTCATTTTGAGAATTAAAATGCATTATAAATGAGTCTGGGCTTAAAGATCACGCTTGGCCACCGCCGATTGATAACTTCAAGGGCTTAGGTTAGGCATGAGCTCTTGAAGTTGTCAATCTAACACCACAGGCACTAGGAAACCTGTATGTCTGAGGTGTTCTCATATCCCGGCACATAGTAACCTTGTAGTGTTGTAGAACTTTAATAAATAATAAAAGTGGAACGACTTTACTTTGTACTTTATTTATACGGTTTTATAATAATCGGAGTGGTCCCTTCACCCATCTAGTGTGAGTGAAGATACCACTGGACGCTTGATAAATCATCTCATTAAGTAGATGCAAAAAGGCCAATATTATTATTATTATAAAAAAAACAGAAAACTGGATAAAAACCGAATAAAATAAAAATAGTCAGGTCTATTTAGGATGTAAAGTAGTAATGATAAAAATGAGGGAAATCTCATAATGGGAGGCATAATTTTAAATTTTTGAGAATTAAAGAACAGAATTAAAGAAATATAAAAAAATGCTGTAAAGAGGTTTGCACCGTTACAACCTGAGTGAATCAAGTGTTTTCATACCTCAGCACTCAGAAACCGTGGTGGAGTATGGCCTAACCTTCCTGCAATGTAGGTAGAGACCCGTGCCCCTGCAGTGGGGACATACAATGAGTTGATATCATCATCATGCGTTATATTGACTGTTACCGTTTCATTTCATTTTAAGATTTATGTATTTTAAGATTCAATCTTTGCAAAACCTATATTTTTCTATTGTTGCCGCTAGTTAGCATCGGCTGACACATTAACATAAGTTTAAAAACCTATTTAGAGGCTAAAAATTTCACCCATGCCGGGATTCGAACCCGCAACCTCTGACTATACGTGCCAGCGCTCTACCAATTCAGCCAATGGGCGACTCACCGGCATCAGTGAAATTTCGAACCTCTTTACACTATTCTATGTATTACGTACATTTAAATTTGAATTTAAATTTGTCCTTAGCTCGGGTTAGTGCATTAAAAATAAAAATAGTATAAACATTAACATGAGTTTATTTGTATTATTTATTGCAAACCATTAATTTGACGTACATACGAAATAAAAAATAACCTAAACCTGAAATTCTCGTTTGCAGTTTTTTAGTTACTACTCTGATTTTATATATGAAAATATTTGTCAATGAAAAGATAGACAATTCGTGTACTTCACGAAATGATGTCCAAATTGAATGGTCAAAAAGTTGATTTAGAACGATTGAAATCTTGAATTGATCTATGATTTCAGTGCGACACATACTCGTAAGGATCTAGCAGCCTTTGCGGCGTCATGTCACGCAAGACATGGTCCTAATTGATATATCGCCCGCAGATTCATTGATACCCGTCAACATACGCCCAGTTGCTACAGATCCCCGGGAGCTTTGATTTCAGACTGTTGGTTCCCGGAGTACTGTTTTATGTTATTCCTTTTGTCATTATAACAAAAAAAGAAGTGATTTTCATGATAATAGTTCAAAGTAAAAATGGAAGAAGTTTTATAAATATAATGACTGCATTTGTTATTTGTGATAGTAAAAATGTTTGTTAACATGAAGATTTCGTGGTAAGATTGTGTTTGATAAAAAAGTGCATGCTCTTTTCGGTAGTATTTTTTTCTTCTGTTTTGTATCTACCATAAGGTCCTTTTTAGCTATAATCACAAACTTTTTGGGTAGACCTGGCATTGAGATGATAGTCAGTTAGATATTGATTATTCATCTTCATTGGATTTGTTATCAAGAACGTGTGCTCGTTTCAGCCGCTAGGCGATAATCTGTTCGTATTAGTGGAAAAAACAACTGACAATATTAAGTCTTTATACTTATAATGTCAGTTGTTTTTTATAGGAGATAAGTTTTATAACTTTTAAGAGCTTTTTAGTGTGGGCTTCCCTTTCTCCTTCACACATTGTAACATTTTCAATTATTATAAATGTTTGATATTTACTTAGTTTTTGATACAGAAATATGAAGTTAAAGCATTGAAGGTGTACCTATTGAAACTGTGTTTCTCTGTCAAAAACTTTATTATATGTACCTGAAAGATATTTTATTCTAAGCAGGTATTTACTAGGCATTCAGTGATCGATTAATCATCTCATATGTAGATATAGGTATATTACGCGTACCAAATCTTGAACTATTTTTATCGTCTATCATTTGATAGTGATATTGATAGGAAAAGAATTTTCTCTTCTTTTAAATGCAATTTAATAATTTTCTTTGTTAAAACTTTCACATCAGTCAATTACGTCCTTTTCTTTGGCAAAACCTAGGCCTTTCACATCACTCAATGAATTACGATAGTAAATAACGTCCTTCTTAATAAAAACACCATTTCTTAAAACACTCCAAGAACGCTGACTAAAATAAGAGGGAAAAGGAAAAGACGTAACCACAGATTAAATAAATCGCCCTTAGGAGTGGAATAGTGTTTTTATAAACACGGCCGTAAATGTGTAAATAACAAATGCATTTTTATGCTTTAGAAAATAAATTTCTTGGTGTTAAGCGAGGATAAAGTTGACTGAAACTTAGTCAACTTCCATTACAGGACGGTATTGCTACAACTTTGTTTATTATACATTACGATCTGATTTTCTTACTCTATCTAAAAGCTTGTAAAAACAAACCGTAAGACAGAAAAGATAGTAGCATAATTGCCTTGTTTCCAATTTGATAGAATATTTTCGTTACTTCTTAAAATACCAAATACCTTGGAAACACTGTCTCTGAGCGACGTGATCCCACTACCACTCGACCCGAATAAAGTGGATACCATGTAAATTGTTACGTTTGAAATAAATATATTGATTTCTTGATAATTTAGGTAAATGTTTGGATAACGTGGAATAAAACAATAAAATATGATTCAATATTTGAGTTTTCCGCACTTAACCTCATAGTTTGTCCATTGCACGTAGCAAGCTGCTGTGTGGTGTCGGCCTAGAGAATAGCACCAACCCAATTCTTCCCGCGGTAGTCGTAAAAGGCGACTAAGGGACACAAACCGGGGGGTGGGCAACAGCGCCCCTGCAGTACCATTCCGCCGAACTGCGATCCCCAACACTCATGCCCAGCGTGGAGATTATGGGCATTACCCCCTATCATAGCACAACGTGGCGCTCTTTAGGGGAGGGCTATGTCCAGCAGTGGACTAGGTAGTATAGCCTGACGACGACGTAGCAAGCGCTGAGGTATAAATACCTCAGGCACTAGGATTTACTTACGTGGTTTTCCTTAACAATTAGCGAGTGTTTTTACCACTACAACTTAACAAATGTACGTATGTTAGAAAACAAAATAATTACATCCCGAGATTCGAACCTACGGTCTCCCGCATGAGAGGCCGGCGATGCACCGCTGAGCTACTACCGCTTTTGTGCCGATGTCGTGTCGTTACCGTTATCGTTCAATGTGGAACCGTCCAACCTGCCCTTCTGTTACGTAACACTCCACTCTATCGAGTTAAGCATTTAGACGACTAAGAGTGTCAAAATATGTATGCATTTGACAGCTGGAGTAGCTTAAGAAAAAGTAAAAATTAACGTCACGCAACTCAGTGGATACTTACGTAATCAGGCCCCGCGTAACTTACGAAGAAGAGCCATTTACTCTACCAGCCACGTTACATCAAATAATAATATTATTTAAATAATAATAATATTATTAAAATATCTTACTAATATTTTATGTATTATGTAGTATGGCCTAACCTTCCTGCGGGGTAGGAAGAGACCCGTGCCCCAGCAGTGGGGACATACAAGGGTTGATAACGAACGATAACTAATATTTTAAACGCAAAAGTTTGTATTTATGGATGGATGGATGTTTGTTTGTTACTCTTTGGCGTGAAAACTACTGAATACATTTTAATGAAACTTTACAATAATATAACTTATAAATTAGAATAAAGCATGGACTAAAATTTATGAAAATACTGTGTGAATTGTCCAAAATATGACGATAAATGTCAAGATAGTAAAAAAAAATCTACCATCTGCAAGCTTTAACGCAGACGAAGTCGCGGGCACCAGCTAGTGTAATAATATCGTCGACAGTGCCATCTGATTTTGAATTCCTTTTAATGTGTTAAAATCGTCGAGCCAGTAACCATTAAAATGGTTAACGACCAAAATTCAATTTAACGAACGGCCATCAAGCGCGGGCGCAAACAAAACGTTGTGCGACTAAATTGGTCCAATAAAACTCGACGAACTTTTTACTGATTTGCGTTCGGTATGTTCTCGACGTCGACACTTTCGATGGCACATCAACCTTTACACGCGTGCACTTCATTTCGTCGTCAGGCTATACTAGTCCATTGCTGGACATAGCTCCCCCCCCCTCCTAATGAGCGCGATAGCGCCCTGTCTTTAGCTTGCCGCATCCAGCGTCTGCCTGCACTTTATTTATTATTATTGTACTATTAAAACAATAGTATTTCTTACTCATACATAGTTATATATTAAACGGGTCAAATCGCGATTATTTATTAGGTAAAACGTAATTACCTTATTTCCCGACGTTTCGGCAGCGTTACAGTTGCCGTGGTCTCGGTTATTACGTTTTACCTAATAAATAATCGCGATTTGACCCGTTTAATATATAACTATTAAAACAAATTAAAAAGTACAAAGTAGGTACTGTTTGTAAGACTAAATAGGTTGTACTGTTTAGTTACAGTACGGGCGAATTCTTAATAAAATTGTAAAGACCTTTTCGCGTTCCTTTTCGTACACACAAGGTTTAGATGCCCATCCAAAAATCTCCTGTTCGATGGCTCGTAGCTACATATATTATTATACTAGCTGTACCCCGTGGTGTTACACGCGGCTTATCGATTTTCCCATGGGAAAAAGATATTTTTCCGCAGTAAAACGTAGCCTATGTGTTAATCCAGGGTGTCAGCTAACTCGATACCAAATTTTATTAAAATCGCTCCAGCCATTAAGACGTGAAGAAGTAACACACCTACTCACAAACTTTCGCCTATCTAATATTAGTGTAATGATGAGATTCTTTATTTATTACAAGACACTGAGAACTATAGAGTAAGATAAGATAAGAATATTCTTTATTGTATACCGGAAAAATAGTAACAAAAACGGCAGATACAAAAGATCAAATACATTACAGAGTAATGTAGAGTAACTTGGTAATTTGTCTATCAGTGAGAGTGACTGTAGTCACGTCAATCAGCCAGTTCAGGTGGTTAAGTTCTAAAGTTGTCTCGTTTTCCTTTGTTTTAATGTGATGTACCTACGTTTGTCTTCCATCTAGATGCAGCTCAAGATATCAAGGGTCAGTTCTGGGATAGTATGTATTCTTCGCGCTCGTGGCGCTCATGGCCTAGGCAAACCGAGTGATTGGAATTAATCACTTGGTTAAGCAACAACAGGCGCGGTCAGGTACAGGATGGGTGAGCATCCCGTGACTACCGCTAGTGGCATTTTTTCGAGCGCTTCCGTGCTTCGCAAGGCACGTTAAGCCGTTGGTGCCGGCTGTCATATAATGGCAGTCGTTAAGCCATGTCAGAGGCCTTATGGGCGGCTTGATAAGTTCTGACAGTAAGGCCCGCCACTGTCTTACAATCCTCCACCAACCCGGACTTGGCCCCCGTGGTGGAGTATGGCCTAACCTTCCTGCGATGCAGGAAGAGACCCGTGCCCCAGCAGTGGGGACATACAAGGGTTGATAACGTAACGTAAGTATTCTTCTATTGTAACTCGCGGGCAGTCATCCTTCCTCGACGTGAAAGTGATTTGAATTGACTTTGTGGCGCTTCCTAAATCATCCACTTTTCCAACTATTGGTCCACTTTGTTCAATTGAGTATATAGACTTACAGTTCGTGAGACATGCCATGTCATCTGCATAAGTTGCAGTTAGGACTTCTTTAGTCTCTTTATTACATTCCTTTATTACAGACCTAACCTTCCTCCGATGCAGGAAAAGACCCATACCCCAGCAGTGGGCACATACAAAGGGTTGATATCATCATATCGATATGCTTTTTATTATTAGAGTGACTTGATTTTCCGCATTTTCTTAAGACCCCAATAATACCCAAAAAATATTTTAATTTATGATTTAACTAGCTTGTGCTCGCGACTTCGTCTGCGCAGACTACTATTCCGAGTAGCTCATATTAGCGTGACGTACAAAAGGTTTTGGCAGCGCAGTTTTGGCAGCGCACGCCAGAATAGCTCGCAGATGTTAGATTTTTTTCCTACTTACTTGACACTTATCGCCATATTTTGGAAAATTCACACAATATCGTCATAAATTCTAGCCTATGTGTTATTCTGATGCATAAGCTATATTATTGAAAAGTTTAATTAAAATCCATTAAGTAGTTTTTACGTGAAAGAGTAACACACATCCATCCATCCATAGTTACAAACTTTCGCGTTTATAATATTGGTAGGATGGTACGAAGTTTAAATATCTTGGGGAGGCCTTTGCTCAGAAACTGAAATATATTATTATTTTTTTTATTATTAAAATGCTACTCTATAATTAAATTTCATAATTAAAATAATATAATTTAATGCATGCTATTGTAATATACTTTGTAATTTAAGATATTGGCAATTAAAGGCTATTTTCATTTTTCACTTTCGTTTTTCATTAGAAAGTAGGATTTTAATTGAATTTATCTCTGTCTTCTGGGGCTTAAAAGCAGTGCCGCTTCGATCTAAGTTTGACGCAATCTCCCCATTGAACGGTGACACCAGCATGTTAGTATGAGGTACGCGCAACAATTAATTAATCTCTTTATTCCGACCCCATGATTCATGTCACCGTTCGCTCGGACTAATTGAACCTGAAACCGCAACTACATCGCGACTGACGCATTCAGAGGTAGACAAGCAAACGACTCGTGACCTGTGATCCTGCATTCCGTCATCTCTGTAAATACTCTCTCTGACTAAGTGGCAATTTCTGAATTCAGAATTTCGCTAAGTAAACACTTAGTTGTAGTAGTGCTGTCTCTTCGTATTTACCAGAAATGAGCGTGACAGAACGTTACTTAGGTATTAACTCAGTGAAATTCTCAATTCAGAAACCGGTTCATAGACAACCTAACGATATTATTCATAATTATATGTGACACGATGATACTCTAAAAAACCTATTTTGAGACTAAAAATTCCACCCATGCCGGGATTCGAACCCGCGACCTCTGGCTATCCGTGCCAACGCTCTTTCCAACTGAGCTAATGGGCGACTCACCGGCATCAGTGAAATTTCGAACCTGTTTACAATAATCTCTGTATTACGTACAGGCAGCGACATCTGTCTGAAGTAATTTGCATCACTTGCAGCCCCAATTATACTCTTTTTGTTGCACTAACCCGCGCTTTTACCGTCTAAATAGGTTTTATAAGTGACATGTCAATTAATGAATGATTCGGATACAATAACTACAATTCAAGATAGTTGTAATACAATAGTTAAAATTATCAATCAACACAATTATTAATAATCATGATTAATGAGCGTTGCGTTAATAATTGTCAATTACTACTATTAAAATTCCGCTCGGCTCGGCAAACGTAGTGTAGGAAGCCCTCCTACCAGGTGGAATGACGATCTGCGAAAAACTGCCGGCAGATGCTGGATGCGGCAAGCTGAAGACAGGGCGCTATGGCGCTCATTAGGGGAGGGCTATGTCCAACAGTGGATTACATGAAGAAGAAGAAGATATATTACCTTATTAACAATGAAAATCGCGAGTCACCATCAAATACAACTGCCTATTAAAATATGCTATTCAGTCTCACCGCTCACTGTTTTCTTTCAATTAAGGTATTCCAGTCTACTCATTGATTAGTAGGTATATAGGTACATCGTTGTGAAGTCTGTCAAGCGACACACAACCCAATTTCCTCCTAACTCCTACGTCAAATCAACCCGTCACCTAATATATTTTTAGGCCAAATCGTTTAATAATTCCAGCTGATTGACGCTCGATATTGAACGGTGAAGGTCGTCGGAAAGTGGGTCGCATCTGCATCTGCTTCGTCCATCGACAACAGCTGTGGCGGCTTAATAAAGTGGCTTTTATTGCACGCAGTGTAAGATCGATTCTTGAACAAAAATCGTTCTGCCTCGTTCGTGATTGTACGTCCAATTTGTCGCTGTTGACTTGGTTGGTTCGCATTGGGATTTGATGACCAGCAGGGAGCTGATTCTCGCCCATACGAATTGAAAGCGTAGACGCAAAATATTCGAAGGCCATTGTCGCATAAAAATAAGATTATCTTATCTTAAATCGACAGAGTCATTAGACATTTATTTTCTCATTCAAATTTAATGTAGCATGGCGTTCAGAATACAGATTTTCGCTGTCGCTCGACTTTTTATGTAGAATTCAAGTTAAATAGACAGTCATTAGACACTTATTTTCTCATTCGAATTAAATGTTACATGGCGTTCAGAATACAGATTTCGTCTTTTTACGTAGAATTAAAGTCATAAGCCTTAAGTTGTATACGAATTATTTGCTAATGAATTAAGAATTGACTCCCAGTTGGCTAATAACAACAACATTTAGGTTTCCTTCTACGAATGTCGCGGCATCACTATTGATGTCCCGTGCCCGGCAATATTGCCAAAATGCCCGGGCAAGCGCGATAGCCCTTTTGTTGTTGTTAGATACTTATACTAGCTGTCTGCCGCGACTTGGTTCGTGTGGAGATTTTAATCTGTGGTTTTCCAGGAGATAAAAGTAGCCTATCTGTTGTTCAAGAATATAATCTGTCTCTGTGCCAAATTTACCCCAGATCCGTCCAGCAGTTTTGGCGTGAGCAACAAACGATTCCATGAAACGCTACTTAAATGCAGTTTAATAAGTCTAGCGTAAAAGGAAAGACACTCCTCAAAAGCAGTTTAAGTGGTTAAACTGCTTTTAAGGAGTGTCTTGAATAAATCATGTTTTTCAGGTTCCGTAGTCCACAAGGAACTCTAATAGTTTCGCTATGTCTGTCGGTCTGTCTGTCTGTCAGAGACTTACCACAGAGCCATAGAGACGACAAGTGATAGAAAGCTGATATTTGGCACTGATATTATATTCAAGCCGACAAAACAGTGGGAATAAATATTACAATTCTTTTTTTTGTGTACCTACACCTAAATGAGTGTAGGGTATGAGTAGACGAGTCGTTTAAAAATATTGTAGAAATAAGACAACCATTTTTCGATTTAGGAGCATCCGCTCGCCTCTCCCGTCTAAGCGGTTGACTGTAAGCGGAAAGTAGCTGAAAGCTGTAGCGGAAACGTAAAAAAAATCAGAGCAATAGCACATAATACAATGAACTTAAAAGAAAACTATCATAACTAAATAGGCTTTAGACTTCTAAAAGGCGAACAACTTATAAAAGGAAAACTTGCCATCGTCTGTCTTTCCGGAGACATATAACCTGGGTGTCGTTAAAAGTAGAGTTAACAGGCATTTAACAGGTAAGCACGTAACATCGTAGACCCCGTCTTCACTTACCATCAGGCGTTTAACCTGTCCTACATTAAAAAAAAATTTGTACAATTTCCATTGAGAATTACCCTGATAAAGTTGTTAGTTCGTAAAAAAAAATTACGAGCATTTTAGGAGGCGAACGTCGTCAGAACTCTACACCATGTATACTCCGACACGCGCTTAACCGGTTTTTATAACACCGTAAGCCCTTCAGTTTTTTCCAATGTAAGTAAGTATACCTAAGTAAAAAGCGTTCGCCCTGTTTTCTTTTTTGGGCTAACAGGCAGACTTAATATGGCAAATATGCATAAAATTCATGCGTGGTAGATACCCTGTCTGCATGTACCGGGTATAATGACATCATTTACACAATGCCTCATGCCGTAATTGTAATAATTGTACCTATACACTTTGTATCACTCATGGTGATGTCGCTCAGTGGTCTATACACATACAAAGTTTTAAAAAAACCTATTTAGAGGCTAAAAATTCCACCCATGCCGGGATTCGAACCCGCGACCTCTGGCTATCCGTGCCAGCGCTCTTTCCAACTCACGGATAGCCAGAGGTCGCGGGTTCGAATCCCGGCATGGGTGGAAATTTTAGCCTGTAATAGGTTTTTTAAAAATTGTCCTTAGCACGGGTTAGTGCATTAAAAATAATATAAACATACGAAGTTGTAGTTCCGTAATTCTGTAATTTTATTTATAATTTGATCGTAAGGGGTC
The DNA here is from genome assembly GCA_934045075.1 of Yponomeuta sedellus. Classification (NCBI taxonomy): domain Eukaryota; kingdom Metazoa; phylum Arthropoda; class Insecta; order Lepidoptera; family Yponomeutidae; genus Yponomeuta; species Yponomeuta sedellus. The sequence goes on along the minus strand of OW203744.1, from coordinate 8,554,267 downwards.
CCTTCATTTCAATTTCATGATTGTATTGTATCTCATCGATATCGACCCTTGTATGTCCCCACTGCAGGGGCACGGGTCACTTCCTGCATCGCAGGAAGGTTAGGCCATACTCCACCACGGGGGCCAAATCCGGGTTGGTGGACGATTGTAAGGCAGTAGCTGGCCTTACTGTCAGAAGTTATCAAGCCGCCCATGCGACTGCCATTACGTGACAGCCGGCACCAACGGCTTAACGTGCCTTGCAAAGCATGGAAGCGCTCGGAAAAATGCCACTAGCGGTAGTCACGGGACGGTCACCCATCCTACACCTGACAGCGCCTGTTGTTGGTTATTGGTAGGTAGTTGGTATTGATTCCAATCACTCAGTTCGACTGGGCCACGAGCGTTTCATCTTATTACGTAATTGTGCGTTATTGTACGCACGAGTTTCTTTTTAATAAGGTAAATCGCACGGTTTATCAAGATGCTTCATCTAAAACGAACGGTACCTTTTTAAATCTTAGCAAAGAGTATTTATATCAGAAAAGTGGTCAATATTTTATGAATAAAATAGACTTTGGCGGATAAAAATAATAAATAAACAGTTACATATTTCTTTAATTGACGGCCTCGGTGGCGCAGCGGTTTGGCACGCTGACTGTAAAACCGTAAGTCTCGGGTTCGATCCCCGGCCGGGTCAAACTAGGAAACGAACTTTTCTAGTTCATCTCGGGTCTTGGATGTTATCTATGTAAATACATGTATTAAATCTATCGCTATCGCCGGTGGACCAGGGCAGTATCGGAGTGGTGGCCAAGGGAGGGAAGGAGGTTGGTAGGCAGACCACCGACACGATGGTCAGACGACATCGTGAGGGTTGCGGGCCAGAGATGGACCAGGTTAGCACAGGACCGTGAGGAATGGCGCAATAAAAAGGAGGCCTATGCCCAGCAGTGGGTTGATGTGGGCTGATTATAGATAGATAGAAATCTATCGTCGAGTTAGCACCTATAACACAAGTCATTTAGTTGTACTTAGTATAGGGCTAACGAGACCTGTGTAATATGTCCATGAATATTTATTTATTTATTATTTAGTCAATTTTGACCATAAATTACAACCATTTATCTGTATCAAAACACAAAAATATTAATTAACTTTTTTATTGATACTGGCTGTTTTTGTGCTTTTGTCCTATAAAAAGAAAAACGCGGATGCGCGCGCATTGCTAATATGATGTGATGTGAACAAGTAAGTCGGAGTGTCACTCCCATGACTGACTCGCCATTGGCAGAAATTGTCGTCCAAATTAGGACCGATTTGTGTTGACTTAAAAAAAAAAATAGTCCGCGCGCTTTTTCATAGAGCTGTATTGTGTTATTTATTTGGTCGCAATGTGTTATAAAATATAAAATTATATAGTTATAAAGTAGTAAGTAATAGTGTAATACGAAATTACATGCATTGACCCTATTTATTCTTTAGTGGAAACGTGTATCTTTGAGCATAATTCTGGTAAAGCTGGCTTGCACCAACGCTTTCAGATAGGTGTATCTGTCTGAAGAAGAAGAAGAAAAACATTTATTATAGAACAGTGCACACGCCACAGTAACAAACTTAAAACATATACATAACATTCACAAAAAACAAAAAAAAAACGAAAGGTCACGGCGTGTCACTGCTGCTATAAATGGCAGCTGACTCAGCAGTATGCTGATGGACGAGCCTTCAGCGCTGATTTTCAGTCAGTGCCAGGTGCTACCCCACGAGCGTCACAGACTGCGGTGCGATATAATTATCATGGGCAATAACAACACCATATAAAATTAACAATACCATATAGAGTAGAATACTCATATGTTACATAGAATAATACCCATATGAATAGAAAACGTATTATAAATACATAATGAAAAAGAAACTTAAATGCGATTAGAGTTACGATTACCCTACTGTCTGTTTTTGCGGTGTCTGTTGTAATATCCATGGGTAATCTCGATCCAGTGAGTAAAAGCACAAACGTTTGCCACTATCATTTGCAGAGAAATCCATAGAAAAAATGTATGACAGCTGCCTTAAAAGCGGTTATAAAAGTCTCTTAGATAAGTAAAAATAATTATTTATTGATGATTTTTTTTTGTTTTCAGGATACTTTTAGTGATATGGTCGGTTGTTTTACCCTCCCTGAGCAATGGGGAAATAGCAGGTAAATTTCAGGTTGTACGAATCTTCAATGAAATTTCACCATTTAACTTAAAGTTAGTTTATTGCTTAACTCGTACGGTAGTTTTTCTATTACGAGTATCTTATTTCTTATTCTATCTCTATTGTAAAAAAAAATTGGTATCCACAATTTTCTGTTCTCAACTCTTGCTAGCACACAGCTTGCGCTTGCGCAGGGGCTAATTTATAAGCTGTATAGTTTATATAGCTTATTATATAGTTTAGTTATATTATATAGTATAATTTCTGATTTCCTTCAGCAACTTTAAGATAAGATAACGTTTATTGAACCAGAAAAAGGTGTGAACATGCTAACAAAACAAAATTTGGCTTATTTAATATTTAGTACTAAAAGTTAGATTTACATAATAACATGTCTTTTGTAGCATCTGCTGCTGAACTAGGCTTATAGCCTGTATTTCAGCATACAGCGCCTCTTGCCTCTCTTGTTAATTTTTTTATTACATAAACAACTGGCGTAAACTAATTCAAAAATTTTGTTAGGTATCATTAACAATAAACAGTAATTATTGAAAATAATATGAAAGCAACTATAGGATTCAGTCCTCTCTGTGTGTTTTATGAATGTGAGTGAGTGTGTGTGAGAGGGTGAGTAAAATGTGTAGTGTAGTAGGATTTTAATTTATTGGAAACTAACAAACTATTATACATCAAGGGTGTAAGTATATACGTTAATATGAAAAAAACCCATTCAATATCTATTATTTCAGGATAACTATTGCATTTTCACTTTCGTCATATGAAAGTTTTTGTAGCCAAATCGATACCGTTTTTTTCACCTCGTTTTTATTCAAATGGTAGATTCTAATATATTTATTTTATTATATACTAATGAACTCAGAAATGGGTAAAATCTTCTGACAAATGATGTTTTAGGCTGTACTTTCCATCGTAAGTTTGTCTGGAAGAAATTGCTTTAAACAATAAGCCCGCCAATTGTACTATGTATATTTGTAATTATTTTGTATTTGTTGTTTTTCCAGTGTACAATAAATAATATTCTTATCTTATCTTACAGTATAGTTTAACTGCCTCGTTGGTCTAGCCGCTAAGGCCCTTGGGTACCAAGAGAAAGGTCGTGGGTTCGATTCCCACTGCGGGCTGCCGTACATTTGTACAAGTGGCCTCAGTCTGGGTGGATTTTCATGTTTGTGACGTCCTTGCCTGGTTACCATAGTATAGGGTACTCTAGTTTGGGACCAGGTCAAGCGATTGTGTTGTGTGAATGTTATTATTATTGTCAGGTAGCGTGATATCGTAGAGATAGCGTTTTAGATTAAGGTTAGGGAAATACGCCACTAGCAGTAGTCACGGGACGGCCACCCATTATGCACCTGACCGCGCCTGTTGTTGTTTAACACAAGTGATTGACTCCAATCACTCGGCTCGGCTAGGCGACGAGCGCTTTCGTGTAGTTACACGACAACCTACGATACGATTAGTTACGATATCCTAAATAAATACTCTAAAATACGGAAAATACTCCTCGAGTCTGTCGCAAAAAAAAGAACAACTGAAACAGCATTTGAAAAGCGGTTCAAGGTTTTTTAAAACTAAGACTGCTAATTTATAACTCTAATCTCACCTCCAGACAACAGCACTACGGTCTCCCCTCTCGAGCAGGCGCCATGCTCCCAGCTGCGACCAGAAGACGTGGACCTGCAGACTGTGGACCTCATCGCGGTCTTCCAGCTGGATCGACCCTCGAGAGGGGTGATGCAGGTGCCGGGCTCGCACAGTCTGCAGCGAGCCTATAGGATCCAGGAGGGAGCCAACCTTACCCTGCCTATGGCGTGAGTAGGTTCCAGATGGAGGATTGGTTATCATGTTTACGGTGTCGTTCTCTCCCGGTCACAGTATGGAGCACAGGATATCCTAGTCTGGGACTGTAGGGAAGAGTGGGTGGGTCATAGTCCAACCCGGACGGGTTGGACTATGGGGCCCGGCTGGCATTTTGGCCTTAGGAGCCACTTAACCATCAACAAAGTAAAGATTATGCAATGCCTTACCAGTGGAGGTGCGGAAAGCCAAATCCCTTGCCATTTTTAAGGCTATGGTGAAGGAGTTCTATCTCGCTAATACACTGTAACCCTGTAATTATCTGTAATTTTGATGTGTTGTTGTTTGTGTTTTTTTATTTACTTTTAATAAAATCACCAGGGTTGTTGGTTGTGTTGTGGAGAAGTTATTATAATTATAGTATTTTGTAAGGTTAACACGAGTACTAGACATAATTAAAACTGTTTTAGTACGGATTTCACTCGTTTATTAAGGCACCTGTAAATGTGCCGAAACGTCGGAAAATTGTAAAAAAAATTATAATGAACGAGTGAAATCCGTACTAAAACAGTTTTAATTATTATAATTATTTTCAGAGGCGTGTTCCCTAAGGGTCTGCCCGAGCAGTTCTCTGTAGTGAGCACATTCAACGCGCGCGGGCAGCGACGGCGCTGGAACCTGGTGCGTGCGGGCAGCGAGCACGGCTTGGTGGCAGTGGAGCTGCTCCCAAGGGCCAGGAGGATCGCCGTCTGCTTTAACAAGACTAGAGCGTTGTTCGCCAGTGAAAAGGTGCGTGCTGGATGAACTGATAAATGGAAGCGGAGTCAAAAAATTACCTACCTACCTACCTACCTACCTACCTCACAACGTCACAACGAATAAGACACAAGGAACATCATCTGCAACACGCTGGAAACTTCGAATGGAGTCCGTTCCCTGACCTATCCCACTGAGACTGTTTCTGTTCCTCTGCGTCTATTGATTGTCCGATATTGATGTTATCGATTGTTCTTAATAAGTTGGTGCAATATATCACTCTGTCAATATTGGGAGTTATTGGCTGCAGATTCTCCGGCGTCTGATAGAACTACTACTGTCTATATTTGGAGCGTTGCGATGAAAACAGCTATTGTCATTGGCTCCAGAAACTATTGGAGCAGATGGTAGCACAGCAGGTTGGCTGTGGGTTGTTTAGACCTCTGGATTAATTGGATTGGAAATATAACGGAAAAATATCGACAACCAAAAATTTATTTCGAACAATAAATATTCTTGATTTCGGCACACAGAAGTGACAAGTGTCACACGAAGACAGTTGCTTTTTGAATTACTAAAGTATTCTCTATAACAGAAACTCTAGCGTTCGGTAGAGCTAATCTAAGTCACTTCTGTTGCAGTTGTTCTCGGCTGGATGGCACAAGATCCACGTGAGAGTCAGCAATGCCACGACACATGTTGCTGTCGACTGCAGTGAGGTAACTATTACAATAATTAATTAGGTGTTTTTAAATATTACTCCTTTTCCGCTCGTGGCCTAGGCGAACCGAGTTGGAATCAATCACTTGAGTTAAGCAACAACAGGCGCAGTCAGGTGCAGGATGGGTGACCGTCTCGTGCCTACCGCTAGTGGCATTTTTCCGAGCGCTTCCGTGCTTCGAACGACAGGTTAAGCCGTTGGTGCCGGCTGTCATGTAATGGCAGTCGTTAAGCCATGTCAGAGGCCTTATGGGCGGTTTGATAACATCTGACAGTAAGGCCCGCCACTGTCTTACAATCCTCCAACAACCCGGACTTGGCCCCCGTGGTGGAGTATGGCCTAACCTCCCTGCGATGCAGGAAGAGCCACGTGCCCCAGCAGTGGCGACATACAAGGGTTGACAACAACGTAAATATTACTCTTTCTCGAGGAAATGGACGTAACGCTTGGTAATGTGAGAAGACGGCAGGTAGACAAATAGAATCGTACTAGTCCGGTAATGGTCGTTTCATTCACACTATCGGTAGTCTAGTAACCAATCGCGTTGCAATTGTATAACCCGTGCTACTTATACGGCGCCTCTACCTTCTTCGCGTGAGATGCCTATTTAATTGCGGGTTAAACCCCAGGGTAGCTGTGGTAGCTCAGTGGGTAGAACCATGGACTGGCAAGCGAGAGCCCCAGGTTCGATCCCGAGTGCGGGCATGTACCAATGACTTCGTTTAATTTCAAAGTTACGTACATTTGCGAATTTGTAGTCGCAATACCACACGCTAACTGTGAAGGAAAACATCGTGAGGAAACCCGCGGCTATGTTGGCTCCGCACGTATTGACTAGTCTATCCTGTGGGCTAGGCCGACTAAGCTGTGGGTGGTATAGGTGCTGGGCAAGCCTACACCATCTATAAAACCGTATCCCGGGCACTACAGCGTCGGAGTGGTCCCTTCACCCATCTAGTGTGAGTGAGGATACCACTGGACGCTGTATAAATCATCTCATTAAGTAGATGCAAAAAGGCCAATACTTTAAACCCCTGGGATGACATTGTACTCCTATTGCTTTGTACACTACTGAATTGGGGCAAATAACAACCATTTTAGTGGTTATACCATTCTAAAAACTATGTAAATATTAGACTCTAAGGCCAGGTCACGAAACCTTGCAAATACGGGTTAGTGAATATACCATCTACCTGCAGTCGTCGTCGTCAGGCTACACTAGTCCACTGCTGGACATAGCCCTCCCCTAAAGAGCGCCACGTTGTGCTATCATACGGGGTAATGCCCATAATCTACCCGATTTATGGCACAGTACAAATAAAGATAGTATGTAATCTTCGAGCCTGCGCGAAGGGTTTATTCCACTAATCCCAATAGAAAATCCTACTATAATTCCTATAGTGCCCTCATATTCAGCGTAAAAAATATTCTTTTTACTCAATGACGACACCAAAGTGCAATGTAAAATATTTAAAATTGTTTTATTGATATTAAGATTAAGGGCCTGTTTTACAATCTGCAAATAAAGTTCCGGATAAGCTATCCGCAACCAGGGCTGCCGTTTGTTCTAAATTTAAATAAATATTTCTATATTGCGTGTGTTCGTTTATGGCTTCAAATTTAGAACAAACGGCAGCCCTGGTTGCGGATAGCTTATCCGGAACTTTATTTGCAGATTGTGAAACAGGCCCTAAGCCTATGTTTCACAATGTTCAAATAAAGTTCCAGTTAAGATACCCGCAACCAAGGCTGCCGTTTGTTCTAAATTTAAATAAATATTTCTATATTGCGTGTGTTCGTTTATGGCTTCAAATTTAGAACAAACGGCAGCCCTGGTTGCGGATAGCTTATCCGGAACTTTATCTGCAGATTGTGAAACATATAATGTACGTTATGATGACATAAATTATAGCTGTCAATTGCTGTCATTGTGTAAAACAGCCTTCGCTTAGAGAGAAAGAGAGAGTATTGCCAATTTCAAGCGCGGAGGCATTTCAACACCTTAGACGCTCAGGTTTCCTCAAGATTACACTATTTTTATTTTTTAATGCACTAACCCGTGCTAAGGAAAAATTTAAAAACCTATTTAGAGGCTAAAAATTTCACCCATGCCGGGATTCGAACCCGCAACCTCTGGCTATCCGTACCAGCGCTCTACCAATTGAGCCAATGGGCGACTCACGGCATCAGTGAAATTTCGAACGTCTTTACAATATTCTCTGTATTACGTACAGGCAGCGACATCTGACTTAAGCAAATTGCATTACTTACAGCCCCGACTACCTACTTTGCAGTTAGGTTTAACATCGGAACGATATCACTGTACTCACATGATTACACTATTTTTATTTTTTAATGCACTAACCCGTGCTAAGGAACAAATTTAAAAACCTATTTAGAGGCTAAAAATTTCACCCATGCCGGGATTCGAACCCGCAACCTCTGGCTATCCGTACCAGCGCTCTACCAATTGAGCCAATGGGCGACTCACGGCATCAGTGAAATTTCGAACGTCTTTACAATATTCTCTGTATTACGTACAGGCAGCGACATCTGACTTAAGCAAATTGCATTACTTACAGCCCCGACTACCTACTTTGCAGTTAGGTTTAACATCGGAACGATATCACTGTACTCACATGATTACACTATTTTTATTTTTTAATGCACTAACCCGTGCTAAGGAACAAATTTAAAAACCTATTTAGAGGCTAAAAATTTCACCCATGCCGGGATTCGAACCCGCAACCTCTGGCTATCCGTACCAGCGCTCTACCAATTGAGCCAATGGGCGACTCACGGCATCAGTGAAATTTCGAACGTCTTTACAATATTCTCTGTATTACGTACAGGCAGCGACATCTGACTTAAGCAAATTGCATTACTTACAGCCCCGACTACCTACTTTGCAGTTAGGTTTAACATCGGAACGATATCACTGTACTCACATGATTACACTATTTTTATTTTTTAATGCACTAACCCGTGCTAAGGAACAAATTTAAAAAAACCTATTTAGAGGCTAAAAATTTCACCCATGCCGGGATTCGAACCCGCAACCTCTGGCTATCCGTACCAGCGCTCTACCAATTGAGCCAATGGGCGACTCACGGCATCAGTGAAATTTCGAACGTCTTTACAATATTCTCTGTATTACGTACAGGCAGCGACATCTGACTTAAGCAAATTGCATTACTTACAGCCCCGACTACCTACTTTGCAGTTAGGTTTAACATCGGAACGATATCACTGTACTCACATGATTACACTATTTTTATTTTTTAATGCACTAACCCGTGCTAAGGAACAAATTTAAAAAAAATTTAAAAACCTATTTAGAGGCTAAAAATTTCACCCATGCCGGGATTCGAACCCGCAACCTCTGGCTATCCGTACCAGCGCTCTACCAATTGAGCCAATGGGCGACTCACGGCATCAGTGAAATTTCGAACGTCTTTACAATATTCTCTGTATTACGTACAGGCAGCGACATCTGACTTAAGCAAATTGCATTACTTACAGCCCCGACTACCTACTTTGCAGTTAGGTTTAACATCGGAACGATATCACTGTACTCACATGATTACACTATTTTTATTTTTTAATGCACTAACCCGTGCTAAGGAACAAATTTAAAAACCTATTTAGAGGCTAAAAATTTCACCCATGCCGGGATTCGAACCCGCAACCTCTGGCTATCCGTACCAGCGCTCTACCAATTGAGCCAATGGGCGACTCACGGCATCAGTGAAATTTCGAACGTCTTTACAATATTCTCTGTATTACGTACAGGCAGCGACATCTGACTTAAGCAAATTGCATTACTTACAGCCCCGACTACCTACTTTGCAGTTAGAGTTGTAAAGACGTTCGAAATTTCACTGATGCCGTGAGTCGCCCATTGGCTCAATTGGTAGAGCGCTGGTACGGATAGCCAGAGGTTGCGGGTTCGAATCCCGGCATGGGTGAAATTTTTAGCCTCTAAATAGGTTTTTAAATTTGTTCCTTAGCACGGGTTAGTGCATTAAAAAATAAAAATAGTGTAATCATGTGAGTACAGTGATATCGTTCCGATGTTAAACCTAACTGCAAAGTAGGTAGTCGGGGCTGTAAGTAATGCAATTTGCTTAAGTCAGATGTCGCTGCCTGTACGTAATACAGAGAATATTGTAAAGACGTTCGAAATTTCACTGATGCCGTGAGTCGCCCATTGGCTCAATTGGTAGAGCGCTGGTACGGATAGCCAGAGGTTGCGGGTTCGAATCCCGGCATGGGTGAAAAAAAATTTTTAGCCTCTAAATAGGTTTTTAAATTTGTTCCTTAGCACGGGTTAGTGCATTAAAAAATAAAAATAGTGTAATCATGTGAGTACAGTGATATCGTTCCGATGTTAAACCTAACTGCAAAGTAGGTAGTCGGGGCTGTAAGTAATGCAATTTGCTTAAGTCAGATGTCGCTGCCTGTACGTAATACAGAGAATATTGTAAAGACGTTCGAAATTTCACTGATGCCGTGAGTCGCCCATTGGCTCAATTGGTAGAGCGCTGGTACGGATAGCCAGAGGTTGCGGGTTCGAATCCCGGCATGGGTGAAATTTTTAGCCTCTAAATAGGTTTTTAAATTTGTTCCTTAGCACGGGTTAGTGCATTAAAAAATAAAAATAGTGTAATCATGTGAGTACAGTGATATCGTTCCGATGTTAAACCTAACTGCAAAGTAGGTAGTCGGGGCTGTAAGTAATGCAATTTGCTTAAGTCAGATGTCGCTGCCTGTACGTAATACAGAGAATATTGTAAAGACGTTCGAAATTTCACTGATGCCGTGAGTCGCCCATTGGCTCAATTGGTAGAGCGCTGGTACGGATAGCCAGAGGTTGCGGGTTCGAATCCCGGCATGGGTGAAATTTTTAGCCTCTAAATAGGTTTTTAAATTTGTTCCTTAGCACGGGTTAGTGCATTAAAAAATAAAAATAGTGTAATCATGTGAGTACAGTGATATCGTTCCGATGTTAAACCTAACTGCAAAGTAGGTAGTCGGGGCTGTAAGTAATGCAATTTGCTTAAGTCAGATGTCGCTGCCTGTACGTAATACAGAGAATATTGTAAAGACGTTCGAAATTTCACTGATGCCGTGAGTCGCCCATTGGCTCAATTGGTAGAGCGCTGGTACGGATAGCCAGAGGTTGCGGGTTCGAATCCCGGCATGGGTGAAATTTTTAGCCTCTAAATAGGTTTTTAAATTTGTTCCTTAGCACGGGTTAGTGCATTAAAAAATAAAAATAGTGTAATCATGTGAGTACAGTGATATCGTTCCGATGTTAAACCTAACTGCAAAGTAGGTAGTCGGGGCTGTAAGTAATGCAATTTGCTTAAGTCAGATGTCGCTGCCTGTACGTAATACAGAGAATATTGTAAAGACGTTCGAAATTTCACTGATGCCGTGAGTCGCCCATTGGCTCAATTGGTAGAGCGCTGGTACGGATAGCCAGAGGTTGCGGGTTCGAATCCCGGCATGGGTGAAATTTTTAGCCTCTAAATAGGTTTTTAAATTTGTTCCTTAGCACGGGTTAGTGCATTAAAAAATAAAAATAGTGTAATCATGTGAGTACAGTGATATCGTTCCGATGTTAAACCTAACTGCAAAGTAGGTAGTCGGGGCTGTAAGTAATGCAATTTGCTTAAGTCAGATGTCGCTGCCTGTACGTAATACAGAGAATATTGTAAAGACGTTCGAAATTTCACTGATGCCGTGAGTCGCCCATTGGCTCAATTGGTAGAGCGCTGGTACGGATAGCCAGAGGTTGCGGGTTCGAATCCCGGCATGGGTGAAATTTTTAGCCTCTAAATAGGTTTTTAAATTTCCTCAAGATGTTTTCCTTCACACTTAGCGAGTGCTATTGCTACTTTAACTTCACAAATGTACATCACTTAGAAAACAAACTCATTGGTAGATGCCAATGGGGGTTCGAACCTACGACCTCTGTGTTTACGAACCGTGTTTTTCTTAGGCAATAATTTTGTTTTCACACTTCTATTGCAGCTGGAACCCCTGAACGTAACGGAGCTTATCTTGAATAACACAGATACGTTCACTATAGTATCTAATGGGGATAACACACCTGCTTCAGTAAGTACCTACTGTCTGTTAGCTTTTAGAATATACCTCGGCTACGATCGGATATAGTCATGTAAAAGAAATATCGGAACTAATATGACACTTCATTTCAAAATCAGAACTCTATTAGTAGTACACTCGTGTGCTTTCGGCGAAAACCGAAGCCCACTCTAGAGCCCGAGGTATATTCTAAAAGCTAACAGCTTGTATCAGCCCTACGATTTATTAAATTTATTAATATAGGAGAAACGCTCGCGACCTAGTGGAACCGAGTGATTGGAACCAATTACTTGGGTTAAGCAACAACAAGTGCGGTCGGGTGCTGGGTGGGTGACCATCCTGTGACTACCGCTAGTGGATTTTTCAGAGCGCTTCCGTGCTTCGCGAGGCACGTTAGGTCGTTGGTGCCGGAATTCATGTAATGGCAGTCAGCCACGTCAGAGGCATTAAGGGCGGCTTGATAACTTCTGACAGTAAGGCCCGCCACTGTCTTACGATCCTCCACCAACCCGGATTTGGCCCCCGTGGTGGAGTATGGCCTAACCTTCCTGCAGGAAGAGACCCGTGCCCCAGCAGTGGGGACCTACCAAGTATTGATATCACATCATCAGTATTTTTTCAGATCGATCTCCAGTGGCTGTCACTGAGCTGCCATCAGTACAATTTGACAACGGATAGCTGTGAAGAAATTGTAAGGAGATGAGTGACTTTCTTCTCAACATTGTCTAGAGATTCAGTTAGTCACGTATTTGTTTATTTTTCAGGAAAAACCTGAAGCTATCATCGCTACAGAATCGCCAATGGTAAGGAAGTCAATTCTGAAGGATGGTAAACCGTAAGGCGGTAGGAGTGGCGTACGTCCATATATACGTCACGAGTTCACCAAAACACTCCTGACATGCAGTTTATTTTTGGTCTGTGGTTAACTTCCACTTTACCACAGATAATTTAAAGTGTATTTGAAGAGTGTTTTAAGCAATCGTGTTGTTTGTAATGAAGACTGTTAGTAAAACCTATTTTTTGTCAAGTTCTATCTGAACATAAAACTGCTATTTTATTTTAGATTCTAGAAAGACTAACAGTTCTTACAACGTTACAATAAATATATATTTTTGAACTAAAACTTTCGTAAGCACAACACATTGTAGACTTTTAGTCCGGATCTACTTATGGGTGTTGTTATATCGGAAAAGTCCGACCAGGTTTCGCTCCGATTCGCAACCGACGACGACGCGAGCTCCGTCTCTGCTCACCATGATTAAGCTCTGCGAATCGGAGCGAAACCTGGTCGGACTTTTCCTATATAACAACACCCGTAAGTAGATCCGGACTAAAAGTCTGCAATAAATAGATAATTAAGACACTCGTTGTAAAATATTAAGTTTATGTTCATTTTCTGCATAACAATATCTTGTTTGAAACATACACGTATATATAATTTGTAAAGTTCATTAAGTCACTGTTTCTGCGCTGTATTTAACATAAAAAATATAATAAAAAATAGTGTAATCATGTGGGTACAGTGATATCGTTCCGATGTTAAACCTAACTGCAAAGTAGGTAGTCGGGGCTGTAAGTAATGCAATTTGCTTAAGTCAGATGTCGCTGCCTGTACGTAATACAGAGAATGTTGTAAAGAGGTTCGAAATTTCACTGATGTCGTGAGTCGCCCATTGGCTCAATTGGTAGAGCGCTGGTACGGATAGCCAGAGGTTGCGGGTTCGAATCCCGGCATGGGTGAAATTTTTAGCCTCTAAATAGGTTTTTAAATAAAAAATATATACTATTTTTATTTTTAATGCACTAACCCGTGCTAAGGACAAATTTAAAAACCTATTTAGAGGCTAAAAATTTCACCCATGCCGGGATTCGAACCAGCAACCTCTGGCTATCCGTGCCAGCGCTCTTCCAATTGAGCCAATGGGCGACTCACCGGCATCAGTGAAATGTCGAACCTCTTTACAATATTCTCTGTATTACGTACAGGCAGAGACATCTGGCTTAAGCAAATTGCATCACTTACAGCCCCGACTACCTAATAATAGTAATACAGAGAATAGTGTAAAGAGGTTCGAAATTTCACTGATGCCGGTGAGTCGCCCATTGGCTCAATTGGAAGAGCGCTGGCACGGATAGCCAGAGGTTGCTGGTTCGAATCCCGGCATGGGTGAAATTTTTAGCCTCTAAATAGGTTTTTAAATTTGTCCTTAGCACGGGTTAGTGCATTAAAAATAAAAATAGTATAATCATGTGGGTACAGTGATATCGTTCCGATGTAAAACCTAACTGCAAAGTAGGTAGTCGGGGCTGTAAGTGATGCAATTTGCTTAAGCCAGATGTCGCTGCCTGTACGTAATACAGAGAATAGTGTAAAGAGCTTCGAAATTTCACTGATGCCGGTGAGTCGCCCATTGGCTCAATTGGAAGAGCGCTGGCACGGATAGCCAGAGGTTGCGGGTTCGAATCCCGGCATGGGTGAAATTTTTAGCCTCTAAATAGGTTTTTAAATAAAAAATATGTTTTTTTATTTTTTTGTCTTTGAATGTCAACTTGGGGTCAACTTGCTAAAATTGCATGCAACGAAAACACGTCGCCTTGACGAAGGTTGTAACTCTGTAACTATGTGTCTTATGCAAATCTTTTGTACAGTCTTTTTATCCTTACTTGTCCAATGTAGCAAACAAGATTCTGCTGGTAAAGTATGACTATTTAGTTGAAAACTACCATATTCCCATAAATGAAGTAACCTAGTACAGTATTTTAGATAACATGCTGCCAAATTTTACTACAGCGTCGGAGTGGTCTCTTCAACCATCTAGTGTGAGTGAAGATACCACTGGACGCTGTATAAATCATTTAATTAAGTAGATGCAAAAAAGGCTGCCAAATTTTTCGAAACGAAACGAAGTTCATAAACTTGCGAGAATATATGTATAATTGGCATGACGTGTCAATTTTGAGGTTACAATGTTGTTTACTAAATTGGACAAGTAAGGGTAAATAGACTGTATAGCATTGAGTAGAACAAAATAGCCATTCCTTGGATCCTTTTCATTCGTACCGCTAGATGGCGCAAGTGCCGCGTAACACATTGCGCAGTTTGACCTAAAAATTAACGCTAACTTGATGACGTTCCACGTCAAACCAACTGCCTTGTAACCCGACACAGCTCCACCCGATTTTTTTTATTTGCAGCTCATTGGCTCAGCTGCGACGCAAAATGCGTTTGCTGTCGGCACCGTCTGTAATACAACATGCCCACAGGTAAGTTAGAGGGTTAGGGAGGCCAAGAGGTCAATGGGGGTCACTCTGAAATAAAAAAAAACATACTTTCTTACACAGTTTGTTGTTGCCATGCGATCTATAAATAAAAGAGGATACTGTTTTTTTGTAACCTGGTTTAATATGTTATAACCTATGCCTATGCCCTGGTTATCAAATGATGATGGTGATGAACTGTAAAATCTGTTAAGTTCTAAAATAATCAATTATTATTAGATGAATAACCAAGTTTAGAACAAGAATTATCAAGAATAACCGAATCGCTCGTAGCCCCAGCAGCTTAAACGATCACGAAGGTTAAGTAACACAGGGCGCGTTCAGTGTATGGCTGGGTCACCGACTATGACTAATGCTAGTGGCATTTTTCCGTACGGTTCCATGCTTCAAGGCACGTTGGGCAGTTGGTGCCGGCTGCCGTCGACAGATGGCAGTCGTGAAGCCAAGTCAGAGGCCTTAGGGCGGCTTGAAAACTTCTGACAGTAAGACCAGCCACGAGTCTTGCAAGCCTCCACCAATCCGGACTTGGTCCCCGTGGTGGAGTGTGGCCTATACATTCCTTAGGGAAGAGACCCGTGCCCCTCGGTGGGGACATAATGGGTTGATGATGGTGATGAATCAAGTTATTCTAAAATTGCAGGGTCCTCAGGGAATACCCGGGCCTCCTGGTCAGATGGGCCTGCGCGGTTATACAGGTCTTCCGGTAAGTTGTTTTCCGGTACAAGATACTCCCAATTTCACCATACAAATTAATCGAGTCTTGACACCAGTTTTGAGTCTAACAAAATCACCATAAGGCGCCCTATTAAACTTTGCCAATACGCTTAGAGGACAAAAACTGGTTTTGATGCCTAAAAAACCCAACCCTGAAAATCATGATCAAACCCAACCAAACGAAAATATACCCTTGAGAATAGTTTCTATGAAGTGTTCTATAGATATTTAAGATTACAATATATTTTTTATCTGTTATTAGATTAGATTAGATTATTGCACAAACCAGGAAGTATAGTATATTAAAAGGCTTAAATATCTAATTTTGCCGAATACAATTGGCGGTCTTATCGCTAAAAGTGATCTCTACCAGACATCCTTGGGATGGAGACAACTGAAAGAAGAATAGAGTAGGTGTACATGAAATATCTTGGAAGTATATGTTATTTTCAGCTGTAACCACGAGCAAACCTTGGTTTGGGCACAAACATACTCGTAGAAGTGTCATTGAGATCCGCCATGTTATTTGTGTTTTAAAACAAAACTACGTTTGTATGGGAATTGCGCCTTGAAAGGCCTTCTAAAATATAGTTAATGTTAGTATTAATGAGAAGACACACCACGCTATAGGCAGATCTTACCCAGTATACATATAACTAGTAATATTTTCAAGGCAAAATCATATTTTAGGTTAGGCATTTACATCATTTAGATAACTACGAAACTGTTCTTAATATTTAAAAATGACTATGTACTCGTATTACCTGGGTACATACTTATGTGCCACATTTCTCCCAAGCACAAAGATGAAATAAATGGGATTTATTTCCAGTAAAAACTTAATCTTAGTTTACATTTTCTAGCGGCCCCCACACGAAGAAATCCCATATCCCGGGAGCCATATAAGCGTGATTTAGGATGCAATAAAACATCCGTTCGTTGAGCAATTTTATGATTCATGAAAATCGAAAAATTTCAAAGCTATTCTAATATTACAGGGTTTCCGAGGAGAGATGGGGCCTCCAGGCCCGGCAGGTGGCGCGGGTCTCAAGGGAGACAAAGGAGAGCCCGGCACTCCAGCGGTAAGTACTTGGTTTTTCGGTAAGTATCGGGGTTTGGTAATCCGGGCCCATCGGAAATACTCCCGGGCGAGATTGACCGTTTCCGAGAAAAAATGAGGCTCATGGGTTTTATTGGACGAGTGCTACGGGTCTTAATAGACGAGTGCCACGGGTCTTAATGGATGAGTGCCACGGGTCTTAATGGAAGAGTGCCACGGGTCTTAATGGACGAGTGCCACGGGTCATAATGGACGAGTGCCACGGGTCTTAATGGAAGAGTGCCACGGGTCATAATGGACGAGTGCCACGGGTCTTAATGGATGAGTGCCAGGGTCTTAATGGACGAGTGCCACGGGTCATCATGGACGAGTGACACGGGTCTTAATGGACGAGTGCCACGGGTTCTATATTATACTTTTGATATTCTCACTGTGCCGATCGAAACGAACCCGGTCCCCTGCCCTTACTTCTAAACTCTTCTGGACGGGTCTTAATGGAAGAGTGCCACGGGTCTTAATGGACGGCTGCCACGGATCTTAATGGACGGGTGCCAGAGATCTTAATGCCACGGGTCTTAATGGAGACACATGAGAACTCGAGGCCCCGGATCCAGTTATAAGTACCATCAGAGAGGATTGCGGTGGATTACCTTAAGGTTTATGTTTTCCTGCAACGCCCAGATGCACGCAAACACTTTTCGCTCATAAAATAAATGGTTTATAAAATGAAACAAAACCCAGGGGGCCGGACCAACTAATATCGCCGCGAGCCTTTAAGACCGATGTACCTTATGCGTAAAAGGACTAAGTCGCGTTATGACTAATTAGACATAGTGCGAACTTGACGTACAGCTATTACAGTTAGTACTACTGCGATATAGGTTTACTTCCTACTGCGATATAGGTTTGAAGAGAGGAAGGCATAAAGTTTGAAGATTTGAAGGAACGGTGAAACCCGTCATATTTATGCTCTAGAATTTAAAGCATTGCTTTAAATTCTAGAGCAAACCTAGTTCACTTGGCGCCGAAGCGGAATTCAGAGTTATCAAATGATGGTTTATTTCAATAGAAAAGTAAGGCATGTCGAAAAATATAATAAAAAAAAAAAGAATAGATTGGTGAAAATTATTAAAATATAGTTTCTAAGTCTGACTGCAGAATAATTAATTAGTGAGTTGTAATAACTTTTGGACTAATTTAGTACAAAATTTTAATACTTTTATACTTTAATTCTTTTTGCAATAACTGTTGTAATAACTTAACAGAATAATTAATTAGTGAGTTGTAATAACCACAAGCCAGGAGGTGGGCAGCAGCGCCCCCTGCAGTACAATTCCACCAAACTGCGATCCCCCGCATGCCCAGCGTGGGGATTATGGGCATTACCCCCCAATAATGGCACAACCTTACGCTATGGCGCTCTTTAAGGGAGGGCTATGTCCAGCAGTGGACTAATAAAGCCTGAAGAAGAAGAAGAATAACTTTTTAGATTATAAAATATAATTTACGTTTTTTGTTTGAACTCAACAGGTATACAGAATGTACTATTAGAATAACGCGACACCTGAAAACTGTTTTCAATCGGTACCGGCAAAATTAAACCACTTTCAATAAGCAAACGTTTATTTTTCAAAGAAAATTTATTCGCAATCTTAATTTTCCGTCTTCTAAGCAATCTTGAAACTGGACTCGATCAATTTGTACTTAAAATCAATTTGTTAACCCAGTAGTAAGCACGTGATAACGTCCGTGGCCAATTTTAAAATACACGTCTTGACACCCTCATAATTATTGTCATCTTTTGACGTCAAACACGTGACCAGATTTTTCAGAGCTCCCAGCACACACGTAACCCTTGATCTACCAGTATCATCGCTCAGTTCACTCTGCCGCTCTGAAAGATCTCCATTGCAGACATGAATGGTGGAATCCACCTTATCGTCAGGTCCTGGCCCGGATAGAACCGCGCCTATAACAGACAAAACCGAAATTACTACAGACAAGCACCTCATTTTTAGTAAATTATTTTTCTTGAAACAAACAACGACTACTAAGGAAAGCGTTAAAGTGATTTGTGGAGTAAAATTGATTTTTTTCGAACTTTTATTGGAATACTTAAGCAATCACTATGCGGTCTACTCGTGTATTTTTATGTGCAGTGGAAATATTTTAAATAATTGGACACCTACTATAAAAATTACAAAGTCGATAAATCAGTGGTAGTAAAACTAAGGCATTTAAGTATGTAAATTCACATCGTATTTGAAGTGAAATAAACTAATGAGTAATGTTTGTCTGTATATGTTTAATTGTACCTATGTGAAGTAAATACTCGTGGTTTAAAATATTGTTACGGGCTATGGTTCTAGATCTGGAGGTAAAACGCCAATGACAACCTCTTAGGATTTATTCACGCAGGGTCTGGTCTGCAGGTATTCACGACACGAAGTCCGCATGTAGATTCCAATCGAAGTCCAATAGCATCGCTGAGGTCGTAGGCTGTCGCTCGTATCGCAGGTATGTTCGCTCGAAGTTCACTCTTCGCTTGTCCAAACTGAACTGACAGCGCGCATCATCTTGCGGTCTTCTCACACTTCCCCCTGGGGAAAGTGGAGGGTCGGGGTCAGGGCGTGGCCCTCTTCCCGAGGGATCTACCGCTGTCCGCGGCTACGGACAGGTCAATGGGTGGCCTTCCAGGTGGTGGTCTTCACTGGGGGTAGCAGGTGGTCTTCTTTAGACCGAGTTGGCCGTGGACTCGACCAGGCTTCGGGGGACGGGCTTGGCGCGGCTGTCGGGCGGTCACGCGTGCAGTGGCGCCAGCCCGCGCAGGTGCTGCAGCTGCGACCGGACCGCACTAGCGAACATATCGGTCGCCAGCCGCGCCACGAAAGCGTCCAGCTTCTCCCACTTGAGGTCCCTCGCGATCGTCGCATTCCTCACGTAGCGAGGCGCTCCGACGATGGTGCGTAGGGAGAGGTTCTTCTGGGCTCGGAGCCGCTTCTTATTCGACTCCGAGACAAGCGCGAACCATGCCGGCGCAGCGTACGTGAGGCGGGGCCAGACATAGGTCTTGTAGACCCCGAGCTTCGCTCGCAGAGGGAGGCGGGAGGTGAAGATTGGACGCAGCTTCGCGCGCGCCACCTTCACCTGGTTGACGACTGCGCTGACGTGCACAGCCATCGTTAGTCCACGGTCGATGGTGACCCCCAGGTATTTCACCTGGTTCTGCTACTCGATGACCCGCCCGTGCAGCCGGAGCGGCGGCGGCGGGTGGCGGCGGCCTGTCAGCATGGCCTGTGTCTTCCCGACATTGACCGACAAACGCCACTTCTTCAGCCAGTCGGGGAGAGCGTCGAGGGCACGCTGCATCTTGGTTGCAGCGTGCTTGGGTGACATGGACGACGCCAGGTAGGCGGCGTCGTCGGCGTATAGCGCCAATTGGACACCCTCCGGGACTGGTATGTCGTCGGTGTATCGGGCGTAACAGGCCGGGGGCAGGCAGCTTCCCTGGGGGACGCCGGCAAGGATGTGGCGCTCCTCGGACACGGCTTCCTCCACCGCCACTCTGAAGCGGCGTTCTCGTTCCCTCAGGAACGAGACCACGACCGCGATGAGACGTCGAGGGGCAGCGGACGTCGTCAGTTTGTACAGCAACCCCTCATGCCATACCCTGTCAAACGCCTTCTCCATATCCAGGAGTACTGCGACGGTGCACTCCTTTTTGTTGAGGCGCACCGTCATGTCGTGCAGTACCCTGGTGGGCTGAAGCGTCGTCGAGTGCTCAGGCCGGAACCCGAACTGTTCCGGACGAGGCTGGACGTGCGGGAGCAGGTGATGCAGCAGGAGCTTTTCGAACACCTTCGAGAGGGTACTCAGCAGCGTGATGGGCCGGTAGCTTTCGGGCTTCTGTGGATTCTTGCCCGGCTTGGGCAAGAGGATGACCAGTTCAGTTTTCCACGTTTGTGGAAAGTGACCGGTGCGCAGGATGCCATTGAACAGGCGCGTCACGGCCGCAATTGAGCGTTGCGGGAGGTGCCGGAGTGACAGCGCGCCGCGGCGGCCGCTATTTATATCCGCCGGCAAGGGCTCTCGAACATTCCCGTACGTACCTACGCTCGGTGCACGTGGCAACGTCTCTAGAACAGTTTAATGTCAAAGAGTTTTGAACCTTATGTTAGTGGACATACGAGTCATTATTGTTTGCAGCGTTTATTGTTTATTAAAACGCAGCTTGCGGCGACTATTCGATAGGCTTCCGAGAAGGCTCTATTCTAGATGGTTCGGGATAGGACCGCGATACTGATACCCTCTTAGGGATGCTCGTCTTCATTTCTGCCGTGATAAGAAACTAAGCGGTCGATGTGAACCACTTTTTGTACACCTCTTGGCTGCCGTTGAATTCGGTACGTCACGTCATTTAACCGAGTTACCACTTTGTACGGCCCATCTTGTCTGAAATTTCGGAGATTTTCCCTTTCGTCGAGTTACGTTGTGAAGCCAGACTAGTGCTCCTTCTTCAAAGCCGCTTGTATTTGCTCGGCGGTCATACCAAGTTTTCATCTTTTCACTCGACTTCAATCCGTTTTCTTGTACTATGGCATGAATCTCTTGCATTATCTCACGTAACGCGAAAATGTAGTTGTGTAGACAACGTGGGTCATGAGGAGGTCCTCCAGTTAGCAGATCTACTTGTATTCTCAGTTCTCGGCCAAAATTTACACGCGCCGGGGTTACCTTCGTGCTTTCATGTTCTGCCGTTCTGTAGGCCAGAAGAAATGGCGGTATGTATTTGTCCCAGTCTCTCTGGTGCCTGTCAACGACTTTTGCTAAATGTCTCTCAAGTGTTTGGTTAAATCTTTCTGCCATGCCGTCAGATTGTGGATGATATAGGGTGGTCCTAGTCTTATGCATTCGCAACATTTTGCAGAGTTCTTGAAATACTTGAGACTTAAAGTTCCTGCCTTGGTCGGAGTGTATTTCCAAGGGCACACCAAACCGGCAAACTACTTCCTCAAACAACTTGGAGGCAACAGTCGTGGCTTCTTGATTGGGTATGGCGAATACCTCTGGCCATTTAGTGAAGTAATCCATAACTACCATGAAATACTTATTTCCTGATTCCGTTACTGGAAACGGTATAACCACATCAACTGCAATGCGTTCCCATGGCGCACCAACGTTATAAAGTTGCAGATTTCCTCAGCTTCTAGTTGATGGGCCTTTCACCGCGGCGCAAGTAGCACACTTGCGGTACCAATCTTGCACATCTTCTCGACAATAGAGCCAGTAAAACCTTTCTCGAATCTTTGTTAAGGTCCTTTTTACGCCCAAATGTCCACCTGACACACCGTCATGTACTTCACGAAGGACATCTTGTACCTTATCTCTTGGGACAACTATCTGAAGATGGAACTCCCTGCCGTTAGGTTTTATCAACCCCCGCCAATTTTCACAACCAATCATTAAATACAGATTCATCAGAATACACTTATATACATCACTGTAAGCTTTTTTATGCTCTGAACTTTTTTATAAGGTGTGGTTTTTTTTTAAGAAAAACAAAAATTATTGCCGCCAAAAAATTTCAATATTTTGCCGCTGTCGGAGTATCCAGATGTCACATATAGAGGACCATTTGTGCGAATACAATTATTATCCATTATTGATTAATTAAATTTTTATGTGGTAAAAATGGTGAGAAAAAAAAAAGCTTCTCAAAAAAATACCTGTACAAAAAGGCAAAAAAGCAGTAGTAAGTTTGATCGAGCAGAAAATAGTAATTGAAAAGTTTATAGACTTTAAGAATTCATTGCCGCCACCCAGTGACGTGATTTATAGTGGCATTGTGCAGGAACTTAACAACCGCATGTCAGTTAAAGCAGTTTATTTATCTATAAAAAAAACTACGAACATTTTTTCGTCTTCTTATGAGAAATATCCCATATCGGACAGTGATAGATTTTCTAATAGCAAGTGCCGTGAGGGTGAAAGTTATGATACTTACGAATTTTTAATGGACTGCCACAAATGGCAACAAATTGAACCTTAGGTATTTTATACCCATAGAAATGATTTCCAAAAATAAAATCATATATTTCATCGAAGAACATTACCGACAAGTAAGTGGTCTGACATAATATGCAAGGAACTATGGTCACAAACGCAGTTGCCGTGCGTTTGGTGTATGAAAAATCACCAAGTTTATCAAGCTGGAAATATAAAATGCTATAGATATTGCAACCAGTGCCATGCATCCGTCGAAGTGATAATAAAACCCGCACTGAATACCGATAGTTTCATGAGTATTCATTGTACTGTGAAAGGTTTTGATAAAGATTTCAAACACGATCCTGGAAAAAAAATGTATGACAAGTGATAAAAGGCGCCGATTGAAAAAGCGTTTTTATTCCAAATCTCTATTGTAGTTCAATCAGAGTTGGCTAACAACTTATTTTCTGACGAGCGTGAATCAAGATTTCTCCCAAATTTACAAACGTTACGTCAAATGAAATGTGAAACAAGAAAGGAGAACATTTTACATAATAATCCCATATTAAGTTTGGTGAAGCTAAGCACTGTTACACCATTTTCGACCTTAACTAAGCAAGTGTCGGCTCGACCGTTCTACGTACAGTATTGGCTGGAAGAACAGATTGAATATTACAAAAAAAATCTCCGAAAAGGAGGACGTATTTGTGTTTCTTTAGATGCGACAGGATTAATTTGCAGGAACGTCGAGAGGGCACACTAAAGCGATCATCATTTCATAGGCCAAGACAACTCTAAGCATGTATTTCTTTACATGTGCCTTGGATATTCAAGTGAGGGAAGTAGTGTTCCACTAACGCAACTATTATCAGAGACTTAAACGGTTGAAACAATATGTCGGTGGTTGGAGTCGTGGATTGTTAATTTAATGCCTCCTCATGAAGCGATAACTGATGATTCGGCTGCACTCATATCTGCTGTAGTAAAGGCTTTGGTAAAATGTCCTACAACAAAAGATTATATAGCCAACTGCTTCAAATTACTTGAAAACCTAACTTCCCAAGTGTCACCTTGCTTTGTGAGACTTGATACCTCGCATTTTTGCAAAATACTTTCGAAGCTCTCGTGCTTTCAAAAAGGCGACAAAAATATAAAATGGTTCTACGTGAACTGTTTAAAATTAAAATTGGTGAAAGAAGTAGTATGGGATTTAATATTAACTTCCACACACCAATATGAAGGGGATGATAAAAAGGGCTGTCCCACCCTCTGCTCAAAAGCAATAAATCGCTTAAAAGCTTTGATCTATGTTGGAAACGCAGCTATGGAAAGAGCAAATTATACTACAGACCTAGATGGAAAAGATAAAAGAGCAGTGTCTGATAGCGATTTAGTGAGCGAAATAAACGACGAAGATGAACCTCTCTGTTGGT
This sequence comes from Yponomeuta sedellus, assembly GCA_934045075.1. Taxonomy (NCBI): domain Eukaryota; kingdom Metazoa; phylum Arthropoda; class Insecta; order Lepidoptera; family Yponomeutidae; genus Yponomeuta; species Yponomeuta sedellus. Next base: position 8,530,200 of record OW203744.1, on the reverse strand, counting down.
TGAAAAAGTTCATAAAGAACGCAACGAACTAATATTGATTTTGGAAAGGTGACGGTGATCAACTCAATCCATATTACCTCCCAAAATTTCTTGATGTGATTTAACACCTCATATCACATAGAAACGATAACGTTACACCAAGTAGCAGTAACTGTGAAAGTGCTTTTAAGATTTTAAAGAACCTCTTGTTGAAAAATTTTAATATGAGATTGCGAGTTGATGACTTCCTCGTAGAGCACTACGACTTTTTAAAAGGATTAATTACCTTGGCGTTAAAAAACATAAGCAATACTCAAAAGAATAAATCAAACGTAATACTAAAAGGAACGCCCAAACACACAACTAGCGATAAATCAAGGGGAATACTAAAATAAACACCTAAATACACATCTAATAATGAGGCTGAGACCGCCTTTCCAGATGAATCTGTATTTAAAGATAATCCCATTGATTGTGAGGATTGGCGAGGTTTGATAAAAAGACTCAAAAGATCTAATAAGTCTACGAAACTACAGTTGAGCAATAGAGGAAGACCAAAAAAGAAGACAAAACAAAATAAAGTAGATTTTGATTCCCGTGGTAATTCAACCAACTAGAAGTTGCACAAATAAAAATAATACTATTTTGAAAAACGGTGGCTATAATACATTTGACAATAACCCTTATTTCCTGCACAATACATGTGCGTTTGATGCCATTGCGCACTCTGTGGCTGTAGCATGTGTTGATAATGACTATCTTAATATTCGCGCACAAAACCCATGTTATGATTTTCTTCATTTAGTTCGGTGTTTGATCAATGAAGATTTTAAATCTGATATCGATTCCCGTAGGCTAATAATATTAACAAAGAACTACGATAGTGTCACATCTGTTGAAAATATACCTATTAATATAGATTGCCAATGCAATGTAGGTTACGTATTTGAAAAGCTGGTTTTACAATCTATACAGCGCAATCCGCAAAAGTATTTGCAGCAATGAAAAGTGTAATGTAAATGAACACCAACGGCTAATTGAGCTGATTCCTTTAGATACAGACTTGCTAAACAAAGGAGGAATTGTAGTTTTAAACAAGGCTGTTTACTTTTACGAAATTGATACGATATGCACCGAAAAGAACTGTACCTAATAGTATTCGTAAGTCGATCTACAATGTTTCATAAAACATATCACTTGATTTAAATGAACATGCGCCAGTGGCATTAAGTGATATACCTCAAATTTTATTGATTAAGGATGAAATATATAGATTGCTTTCTGCAATACAATATTGCGGCGGTGGCATCACCATAGGGAACTACCGAGCTCACTGCTTAAGAATAAATACGCAGTGGCAATGTTATGACGACTTGTGCGACGACGTAATCATTAGTAACTTCACTGAAACAATACAAGTACGAGTACATTGTCTGTTATATATCCGTGTAAGGTGAAATTGTAAAATGTAATGATGCTCAAGTGGAAGAGCGCTGGCCCGCATAGCCAGAGGTTGCGGGTTCGAATCCCGGCATGGGTGAAACTTTTAGCCTCTAAATAGGTTTTTAAATTTGTCCTTAGCACGGGTTAGTGCATTAAAAATAAAAATAGTATAAATGTAATGATGTTATTTTTATATTGTAGGTACATTTTATTAGTATGAGCTTTATCGACCCATGTTGACCAACATTTTATACGTATATATCATAATTCATAAACCTACTGTCGATTTTTGTAAATTAAATTAATTTGTTATAAATTTAATTTTGTATTTATTTCGACGATATTTAATTACGTACCTCATAAACATAAAAAAATGTATTTCATTGGTTGCAACAAATAAAAATAAAATAAAAGTCTTTCGGTATCAGAGAAATGTTATAGGTGAGTGGTTCTTTAAGGCCTGTCAAAACGTTCAGTCTTAGGACCCAAAACAAATTACTCTTTATTTATATATGTGTATAATTTCAATAATAAAAAATCTAAAATTATTAATGATGTTTTAAAAAATATACATCTACTGTCGAAAATGGGAGCAAAATCTGTGTTCTTCGACCGTCACACTCTGTTCGCGCTCACGGAAAACTTTGATAGCTTTAGTATTCGATTCATAAGCGTATAATGTAATACATCAAATTAATTGGGTTTAACTAAGCATCATAATGACCAAACAACATTTATTTTATCTCTTAAGTTACAAAAGTTAATAGGCATTATGTCTCTGTCACACGATTCTGCTAGTTTCGCGAGCGCGCAACAAAACCGCACCTATCTTCCAAGAGCGGCAACTTGTCGCTACAAATTTTAGCTGCGCGGACGCTCATAGTGACCCAATATCAGTGGGGAAAACCCGTATGTCCATCAATTCAAAACAAAAAAAAATACCAGGCAAGTCATTCTTTGAATATTTTCAAGTAGCATAGATCTTCGAGATTATTTCCCAGTATTTTGTTCGTTATTTTACCTATTACTTTAATCATAATTTTCAAAAATGTGAAAATTTCGTAACTTTCGTGGCACAACTTTCGTGGCCATTTGTCCACGAAAGTTAGCTAGCGCACAACAAAAAATACATATCTCCATTAAATATTCACTTTAGATTTTTATAATGCCGCAGATGCATTTACGTAAGGCGTAAAGCTCAAAAGAAAGGTTTTATTTAAGTGAATTTAAATGCATGTATGTGTTTTTAAAAAATATTTTGTAACATCGACAATTTAACATTTTATCCACCCCAAACTGGGCTGTTTTGCTCATTGTTTAAAAAATCTTTGCTTAAAAAGTCCCAACTTCATCGTCATACTTTCTGATTGTCTTTTTTGTTACCTTGTAACGTAAAAATGTTCTTTTAACGTCACCAATTTAACATTTATCCATTCCAAACTGGGCTGTATTGCCCATTGTTTAAACAATCTTTGCTTAGAAAGTACCAACTTCATCGTCATACTTTCTGATTGTCTTCTATGTTACCTTGTAACGTAAAAATGTTCTTTTAACGTCACCAATTTAACATTTTATCCATCCCAAACTGGGCTGTATTGCCCATTGTTTAAACAATCTTTGCTTAGAAAGTTCCAACTTCATCGTCATACTTTCTGATTGTCTTCTATGTTACCTTGTTAGGTACGTAAAAATGTTCTTTTAACGTCACCAATTTAACATTTGATCCATCCCAAACTGGGCTGTATTTCCCATTGCTTAAACAATCTTTGCTTAAAACATCCCAACTTCATCGTCATTCTTTCTGATTGTCTTGTATATTACCTACTACAATTACTCAGACCAGCCATGTTAATTTCTTTTGGTTGAAATTAATTTAAGATTACATACAAACCGAAACTATGCCACCGCAAATTTTAAAGGAGCGACGGGAGAAAAAGCGTCTTACAGAGATAAAAAGAAGAAAGAAAAGTTACTTAAATATTGTGATTTTCTTAAGTTTAGTGGTAATTTACTGAAGAGGGACAGCCATGAAAATATCTTTTGATAAATTCTTAATCTTACGAGACTGAAAATGGATAATAATAATGTGTAAACTATTATAGCAACTGGCAGATAATGATGTGTTTTATGATTCTTAACATTTCAATTCAATATTCAAAAGCACACATTTTCTGCCAGCTGCTACAATAGTAGGAAGAAATAGTTATGTTTATGTTGTAAATTACACAGTTTAATTACTGCGACCAAGGCTATTGCAACCTAAGTTACTATTAAGTAATAATAGGTTTATCTCAAAAGAAATATAATTGTTGATCTCAAATACCAGATGATTCATAGCCTGATTATAAGTCTATTATTTTATAAACGTCAATCCACAAAAATTGGAGAAATAATAAAACTTTGAAACCATAGGTATTTTGCTTGTAAAAAATACGTTTGTAACTTTCGTGGGCAACGAAATTTCAAAATAATATATCTTTGTAGTTTATGCACCAATATACAAGTAATAAAAATTCTAATCATTATTTTTTCAACGCCTAAGCATGTGTCCATTTATTTAAAGATAACTGTAAAAAGAAATTTCACCACGAAAGTTACGCGGAGAATACTTTCTGAAGAACTACTCAGGTATGTTTGAGAATATTTTTTCTGATTTATTAGTTATTATTACTCATTGTTTAAATATTTTAAATCAAGCGATAACTTTTTGAAAGGTTCTAATATTATCCTGTTCGGAAATATGATTTTCTGGACTGAAAGCCCTAACACAAAAAAGGGTCCGGCTGGCAAAATAAAACTTTTGTAGGTGTATTTCTTATAAACTAATAACTTTTTTCTAAGAAAAGGAGGAAAATCCAAAGGTACTAATTGACCGCTATACAGGGACATAGGTATACTATACTGGTTTGAAGGCCTTCTAACAACGGAGGGTCCTGCTGGCAAAACATGTAAGTTTTCTGGCTAACTGTTAAGGTACTATTATTTTACTTATAGTATTCAGAAGGTACTAATTACTAGGTAAGTGAAACTTTAATCGTTAATCGAATCAGACGTAGGGTCCTGCTGGGTATACGGACATCTGGCACGGTTAGCCAGAGGTCGCGGGTTCGAGTCCCGGCATGGGTGGAATTTTTAGCCTCTAAATAGGTTTTTAAAATGTGGTATAGTTACTAAAAAGGTTTTTAGGTGTTGCCTTTATTAAAAACTCATTGTTTAACATTTATTCGGAAATTATGTAGCAGGGTCCTAAATACCAATAAAAAAACTTCCATTACATTTATTTTTTAATAGATTCTATACATTTTTCACACACTAGGTATATTAATATAAAGCTGGGTACATATACTTGATTTAACATAGGCCTTCATAACTTTACAATGTATGCAAATGAAAAAAACATAATAAATTTACAATAGTTAACTTGTTATCCGAAGCACTTGATGACATCCCTAGCAAATTCCAGAATACACTTTTTGAAATCCTTAAAATTGTTGTCATATTCGCCCGACTTGAAACACTGGACCAGATCTTTCAGCGTTCCTACCACACACATGGCTTTTGATTTATCAGTTTCATCGCTGAATAAACTCTGCCAATCTGAAAAATCTTCATTGCCAACATAAATGGTGGCATCCCCCTCATCGTCCGGTTCAGGCATCGATAGAACCGCGCCAAAGACGGCCAAAACGAAAAGTAATACAAGCAATGACTTCATTTTTAGTAAAAATGTTCTTTAAATAAAAATGGAAGCAAAGGACAACGCTGATTTCTATACGATTTGTGGTATAGAACTGACTTTTTCACAAGTTTATATATCGCCGATTATTAACTAACGTCGATTCCATCTACACGTGTGGTGGAAATATTTTACATATTCAGACACTTGCTAAGATAAGGAGTAAAACTATTTACGTGTATAAATAACACATTGATTATAACAATTATTTGGAAGTGAAAGTTTAGCTAATATAAGGGGACGGAGTTAGATTGTACATATATCAGGTTACGCAATGTACCTCGGGGGCCAGGTGAGATGTAATGAAAATAAGAACTACTTATAGAAAACTAACTTCAATATATGTGCGCCACATCCTGCAATGGCCGTCTAACACTCAAAGTCCATATCAATTCTTATCTATACAAATTTCGATAAAAGTCTAGGTTAAGCCCCTGCGAGGGTGGGTGACCCCCAGACTACCGCTAGTGTTATTTTTCCGAGCGATTCCGTGTTCCGCGAGGCCGTTGTTGTCGGATGTCATGTAAACGCAGTCGTTAAGCCATGTCAGACTCCTTATGTGCAGCTTGATAACTTCTGACAGTAAGGCCCGCCACTGACTTACAATCCTCCACCAACCCCGACTTGGCCCCCGTTGTGGAGTATGGCCTAACCTACCTGCGATGCAAGAATCCCGTGCCCAGTGGGGACATACAAGGGTTGATATCTATTAGTCCTTTCAACTTGGGCTGAACAAAGGCGGGACCTAATTTATTGGTATAAAATCCCAAACAGCTTCAGTAGGCGGATTTTTTAGTTACTTACATTTTTCTCATCTGGAAGTAGTCTGGTTACCCATAGCACAGGAAATCCTACATTGGCAGCTAATAAGCGATTTATAAAAAAGTTTTTTCATTTCAATTTAATTTTTACCCTTTTTACGGTTCCATTCCCGTATTCAACAGAAACCTATGTAGTTTCACTATATCAGGCCGTTTGTCCGTCTTAGTAAAATAGGTGAAAATTGGTATTGATATACGCTAACCAAATCACGCTAACCAAATGGTACCTAATATAGGTAAGAGCACAACGTTTGATATGTATTTGACAGCTTTTTATAAATTTAACGGTCATTTCATCATTTCATCAAGCAGTGGACCAATACGGGCTGATTGATGGATTGTTTTAACTGTCACCTTGAAACTCTTTGTAAAGTATCGTACAAGTCAATAATATAAGGGAATGTTGATACATCCTGTATATGGCTACTTTCTATTTACACGTGTTACTTTCTTGAAGTATTTAAAAACAGTTATTCAAATATAATTAGCATTATTTTTATAATCTATAAGCCCGGGCTTATTTAAAAAAAATTAAAACCTTTTCCAGAAGCTCTTTAGGTAAAACGCTGCTTAACATTAAGGAGAGTTTTATATTTTGTGATTTTTTAATAAGTTTCTTTATATATAAGTTATGAACTATAACTTATATAACGAAACGTCAAAATAGTAATTAGAAACATAACGTAGTAAATAATTTTCTTATTCTCTTCTAATTATATTAATTTCTCTTTTTAATTATTTTCAGGCGGCGGGCGGAGGTCTACGAGGCGAGCCAGGACCGAAAGGGGATAGGGGTGAATCGGGACAGAAAGGTGAGATTAGGTCATGGCACATTATGCCACTGTGATATATTAACCCTTTGTATGTCACCACACACCACCTGCTGTGTGGTGTCGGCCTAGAGAATAGCACCAACCCAAATTCTTCCCGCGGGTGTCGTAAAAGGCGACTAAGGGACACAAGCCGGGGGGAGGGCAGCAGCGCCCCCTGCAGTACAATTCCACCAAATTGCGATCTAGGGATCGCAATTTGGTGGAATTGTATCCGCTTGCCCAGCGTGGGGATTATGGGCATTACCCCCCAATGACAAGTTTTACCTAATAAATATCGCGATTTAATAAATAACTGAACACTTCATAAGGGATGGAAATAAAATTTGTAACCTTTGTAAAACGGTGTAAATGGTTTCAGGCGATCCAGGTCCAACGGGACAAGACGGAGTCGACGGCAGGAACGTAAGTTTTTTTTCTGGATACAAAAAAAGAAGAAAAACACACATAAAACTCCATTGCACAATTTTTTTATCTATAAATATGTAATTCTACTGAACGTGTGTATGACACTGAACTCCTCCTAAACGGCTGGACAGAATTAAATGATTTTTATGAATGCGTTTGTGTAGCGGCCTGTAAGGTTTAGATTCACAAATCAGCCCGACAGATGGCGCTGCTTGCAGGGCAACGTCCGTTGGGTCCGCTTGTATAAGTATATTTTGAATTTTAAAGTATATTTTTTGCACTGTCAAGGGTTCACCAGGCCCGGAGGGTCCAGTAGGCCCTCGAGGTGAAATGGGTCCACCGGGACCTCCAGGGCCTGTGTCTGCTATCAACACTACACATATGGGTAAGGAAATTAGCTTTGAATCGTCTTACATAATAGATGGATAGATTTCTCATGTTGCACATCAGTAATTTAAATTACATAGATGTTTGTAATAAACATACACTAAATGCGCGAAGCGCTCGTGGCCTAGGCGAACTGAGTGATTGGAAACAATCACTTGAGTTAAGCAACAGGCGCGGTCAGGTGCAGGATGGGTGACCGCCCCGTAACTACCGCTAGTGGCATTTTTCCGAGCGCTTCCGTACTTCGCAAGGCACGTTAAGCCGTTGGTGCCGGCTGCCACCGCCACTGTCTTAAAATCCTCCACCATCTCGGACTTGGACCCGTGGTGGAGTAAGGCCTAACCTTCCTGCGATGCAGGAAGAGACACGTGTCCCAGCAGTGGGGACATACAAGGGTTGATAACGATAGACTAAATAGTTCTACTCGAATATATATATATCCAAATATATATATATTTTAATTAATATTAACTATATATATATATATATATATATATATATATATATATATATATATATATATATATATATATATATATATAAATTAATATTAACTGTATTACGAATGTGGTTGTTCAAATTCTCTATGACAATAGTCTGCCTACCGTAATTTCGTAAATATATTCTCGACTAACTAAATACCCTACCCATCTTTCATTTAAATTATGTGTTAAATGAAAGACGGGTAGGGTTCGTACTTTTTTGCGATAATTAAACCATTTTTTAATTTCAATTTCAATAGGGTACTTAGTTAGACGGGAATATATTTACATAATAATAAATATTTTGTAGTAAAACGGACTGTGTTAAAGAGATGACTTTTTTTACTTAATTTTATTTAGTGTCCGTTAAGCAACTCTAAAGATATTGTTGAAATTTCGGAAGGCGTGAAGGGTGAGAGAGGGGAACCTGGAAGACCAGGTCGAGATGGAAACCCTGGACCAAGAGGACCCCCAGGGGCTGATGGAAAGCCGGTAAGCATTGCGTTCATTAACTAATATGTGGTGATGTCGTGTGTTAGACCGCAGCTTAGTTCTTATATAATAGGGCCGTTTTCTGAATTGAGAATTACACTGAGCAAACACTTACAGTCTGTTAGCTTTTAGAACATACCTCGGCTACTATCGGATATATTCATGTAATAGAAGTATCCGAACTAACATGACAGTTAATTTTGAAATTGGAACTAATACGACACTTAATTTCGAAAAACAGATTCAGGAAGATTCGACGCCATGACACTGCGAGCTGTTTTCCCACAGATTTATAATAATGGTGGAAAAATGGCTTTATCCTTCGTTAAATTTTAGTTTAATACCAATATAGGTTTTTTTGTAAATAATAAATGTTATGAAAGAGGATTTAAGAAGCTTTTGTCATGCTTATTGGTTAGCTAGATTAAAACAAAAATCTTGTATACTAATAATTTGATAATAGGCGGCGGGCTTTATCAATGCAGACGGTAGCTTCCTGCCTTTGGTTTAAATATGTACAAAGATCTTCAATGTAGGTAATGACTTTGTTTTCCAAGTCAGAATAAAAGTTACGTACATTTGTGAATTTTTACAGTCTGTTAGCTTTTAGGATATACCTCGGCTACTATCGGATATAATCTGATATATTCGTTCAAATTCAAATTCAAATTGTTTATTTCACAACAAAGTTTACAAAATAATACACGGGCTTGACCCTCCTAGGAAGTATAGAAATACCTGTGACAGGAGGGCCCGCTCTTCCACAAATATTTAATTATTAAATAAATTTAAAGTAACCTATTAGATAATTACATGCAGTCTTTGTGTGTGTGTGTGTGTGTGTGTGTGTGTGTGTGTGTGTGTGTGTGTGTGGCTGTGTGTGGAGGTGTGCGTGAACGTGTGTGTGTGTGTGAGTGTGTGTTTAAAAGCTTTACATTTGTTGCATCCGATACAAGAAATTTTAATAAATGTTCTACCTCACGTTAACTTAAACTTTTAACCCATTCAGTCAAAACCTTTTCGCTTTTACACTCGTAGCATGTTTTTGGGTATATGTCTATTTTTTTGTTAATTATGTTATACAAATGTGCAGATTGTTTTACGATTTGGCAACTAGCAAAAGTAGTCTTAGTACGAACCATACGTGCGACTTTAACATTTCTTTTCTTTTTATAGGTATTTATATCAAACGGCAAGGACTTATGAAGTCTCAGAATTGTACGTAGAATATATAAACGTCTGACAGAAAGCATGTGACAAATGGCATAAAGAGATGTCGTATGGAATCGATATGGCTTAAATAACATAGTTTTTAGTAAGGCACGTTGTGCTCTTTCTAGTTCTATAAGTTTTGTTTTTAAGCCCCACCCCAAACCGGAATGCAATAGGTTAGTATTGATTGGGCTAGTACGGTATATATTTTACATGTTAGTTCCTTATTTGCTACGTGGCGCAAGTTCTTAAAAACCCAAATCATTTTTCTTATCCTAGTTGCCAAAAGATCTATATGTGCATGCCATGATAACCTTTGGTCAATCATGACGCCTAAATATTTGACAACAGTTTTTGACACAGTTAATGTGGGGCATTCACAGTTATTGCAATTAGGGTTTTCGCAGCTATGAATTGTTAGGCCAAGGCGACTGTTGATCGAGAAACAAATGTAATTAGTCTTGCTGGTGTTAAGGGTTAAAAGGTTAGTTTCGAGCCATCTAGCAACCTCGGCGAGTCCTGTTTCAGCATGATTGTAAACGTCTCGCCAATTTGAATCTGTAAATACTACCGCTGTGTCATCTGCGTATGAGAAGATCTGACCATGACAGATATTGAGACTACCTAAATCATAAAGGTAGATCAGGAAGAGGACCAAGGATACTTCCTGTGGAACGCCAAAAGATATGTAATCGTAGTCACTGAGGTCACTTCCTATTTTGACACTTTGTTGCCGCTCACACATGTAATGATGAAATAGTTTCAGTGGGACACCTCTAATTCCAACAAGTTCGAGTTTCCTGATCATAATAGGAACAGCCACAGTATCGAAGGCCTTTTTGAGATCTTAAAATACAGTGAGGCATTTTTTTCCTCTATCCAAATTGTCAACTATCACAGAGCTCAGTGCAGCACTAGAAATATGGGAACTAATAGAACACTTAACTTTACATAACTTTTCAAAATAGCATTATACAGAGCTGGAAGTGTGTGCACACTCGTGTGCTTTCGGCGAAAACCGAAGCCTATTTTAGAGCCCGAAGTATATTCTAAAAGCTAACAGACTGTAAGTAACGTTCTGACACACTCTTTGCATTTGAAGAGACTACAGTTAAGTATTTACTTAGCGGAATACTCAATTCAGAAACTGGCCCTTAGTCTTATTTTACTAGCTGAAATCTGGATGGTTTAAAAGCCGCGGTTGTGTATTTAGTAGTAGGCTACTAGCATCTGTTTCGGCTATTACTTTAAAGTATAGACGAAACCGTAGAGGAAAAAATGTAACTCAGAAATATAATTAGGTTGCAAAATCTTGTTTAAAACTGCCTTTTGAGAAAAATTAAAAGGGACATTTCGCGAACGGGGCCTTATGCGTCAAAATGCAATTTAGTATGGAATCTCAGGCCCAGAGCACGTACCGCTTAGATTCTGCCAATCCATTGTGGTACAATGACAATTGCATGAAAATGGCGATTTAATTACATTGCTGGTTCAAGTGTACGCGCGCACACACCGAACTTTCTAGGCGCAAAGGTATGAAAAAACACCCCACGTGACACGACCATGCATCTGTCATGGTACTATAATGCACTTAACAAAATCGAAGCCCTGGTTGGCTACTGATGGTTCTAATAGATTCAAGTTTGTGTCGATATATGTTTGGAATAATATGCCTTTTTAAAAAAACTAACATATAGATATTACTAAGGCACGTTCATATTTCTATGACTTTCATACCACCCAAAATGTATATTGTTTAATAGACCTGATGTGTGTTGCACCCATTTTGCGGAGACTTTTCTCAATTCAAAGATTGTATCAATATGGATTGCATACTTCGATATGAAAGGCCAGTTTCTTGAATTAAGTATCAGATAGTAACTCTTCTATCGCTCAATACAATTTTCTCGACTTCCGCAACATTTTCTTGGGTGACTGACGTCGATGGACGGCCGCGACGATGTTCGTCTTCCGTGCTCGTTCTCCCTACTCGAAATTAAGACGCCCACCTTGCGAGAGTGGAATACGGCGGAGCAGACTCTCCTAATGTTGCCTCCAAACCGCAATGAATCTCTTGCGTTGTTATTTTTTTAAACAGAGGTATTTAATAACGGCTCGCACTTCGTTTTTTTTTCATTTTCGAGAACACGTTCCGCCACAAAGCAAACAAATAACTACATTCAGAAAAAAACAAAAGAGAATCGAAGATTTTTTTCTTTATCAATATTACATGTATCTGAGCTAGGACTGCCAGAATTTATTTGTTTTCTTACCAAGGAGTATGGCGTTCTCACTAATGTTTGATTCCCCCTCGTAGGTCGAACAATTGCCGAAAATGTCTCGTAAGCACAAAAATCTCGTGGGATTTTGCAGGGTGCGTCAGGAGAGCCAGGGCAAATGGGCGCCCCTGGTATGCCAGGAGCAGGAGGCTCGCCTGGTCCCCAAGGACCAGCCGGCGAAAGAGGCCCGGAAGGGCCAATGGTAAGCTTTTTTATATCTAATAACAAGAGATCAAATAATCGGATGCATATTTACTTAAAGTTCATTTTTGGCTACCACAGAATTGGCTACCATATTATGGAAGCGGCTTCTTGTAAAATATTTTTTAAAGTATAAATTCCGGGAAATTAGTGAATGAGAATCTAGTAGGGAAAACGATGTCATTAGCATGTAGCATTTTTTTTAAAGACACGTTCCGGGATTATTTAACTTTTATGTGTATTTATTTACAATATTAGCACCTTGAAATTAATTTAAAAACCTATTTAGAGGCTAAAAATTTCACCCATGCCGGGATTCGAACCCGCAACCTCTGGCTATCCGTACCAGCGCTCTACCAATTGAGCCAATGGGCGACTCACGGCATCAGTGAAATTTTGAACCTCTTTACAATATTCTCTGTATTACGTACAGGCAGCGACATCTGACTTAAGCAAATTGCATTACTTACAGCCCCGATCACCTACTTTGCAGTAAGGTTTTAACATCGGAACGATATCACTATCAACGATATCCTTAGCACGGGTTAGTGCATTAAAAATAAAAATAGTGTAATCATGTGGGTACAGTGATATCGTTCCGATGTTAAAACCTAACTGCAAAGTAGGTGATCGGGGCTGTAAGTAATGCAATTTGCTTAAGTCAGATGTCGCTGCCTGTACGTAATACAGAGAATATTGTAAAGAGGTTCAAAATTTCACTGATGCCGTGAGTCGCCCATTGGCTCAATTGGTAGAGCGCTGGTACGGATAGCCAGAGGTTGCGGGTTCGAATCCCGGCATGGGTGAAATTTTTAGCCTCTAAATAGGTTTTTAAATTTGTTTCCTTAGCACGGGTTAGTGCATTAAAAATAAAAATAGTGTAACCTTGAAATTAATAAATATAGCTACACCCGATTTGATTCTATAATAAAAAAAATAAATAGTAATTTTAAATTGTATCAACTCTGTACGATTTGTGGAAATAAATATATTCATATTCTTCTTATATTCTTATTCTTAAATTTTCTATCCCGGTATCCTGGGATATTTTCCATCCGAAAGTGCTATTGATGTTAGCCAACATCTCAACTTGACGCAAATAGGCATCCGATCTCTACTGAGAACAAACGAAACGAACGTCTGATATCTTCGGCAGATATTAGACCTGTTGTTTCTATACAAGATCCTTCACGGGTATATAGACTCCAAAAAGACGCTCGAACGGTCAGCGTCAGAATGACCCGTCACTTCTCGTATTATCGTCGGAAATTGTGATATTTTGTGTCCTATTGCTTCTATTTGCTTCCTCTAACTAGAGGATTTTTATCCACCACACTTTAGAAGAGAAACAACATTTAAGGGTGCCCGTACATCCTGACGTAAGCCGAGTTATTCAGTGATTCCACCAAACTTTCGTGGAATCACTGAATAACTCGTAGGGCAGCAATTAGTGCCCATTTGCTTCCTTCATATTTTTAAAAATCCGCACCCGTTGCTATTATGGATACCAAAGCAATAGGGCACTAAATATTCATCACAATTTCCGACGATGATACGAGTAGTGACGGGTCATTCTGACGCTGACCTCGAACGTCTCATAGCAGTTCCCCGAAGTAGCAGTTGCCTGCGACACCGTCCTGTGTTCAGTCTCCCGCACTTTGGCACTAATCTAGAATAGTATGTACCGATCCATAGAATGTGCGCACGATTTAACGCCTTATGCGATAAAATATATCTTTTCTCTGGATTTTTGGCTTCAACCAAATTAGTACCAACTTTACCACCCGAGCTCCAATTAATGTATTTTCGAATTTGCAATTTTAGAAACAAATATGAACAGTTTTTTTAAACTGTTCATATTTGTTATATCATCGTTGTATTCTTTTTTCTGATTGTGCAACAAAGTGTTTTTTGCTTATCTATCTATCTGTAATATTTTAGAACAAATAGATCAATGTTTTGTGTTTTAAACTAGTGTATAGTAGTAGTTAGTATTTTGTACAAGAGTTTATTTATGCATATTGTGTTCACATCCATCAGAGTGTACATTGTACCTAGATAGCACCTGACGGGTTAATGTATATTTCATGTGTTTTGCCGATGTAACGCTCTGTCTTGTGAACCACCAAATAAAAAAGGATATTTCTAAAAACTTAAGATGCAAAGTAGTTTATTTATAACGTTTTAATGTACATAGTTTTTTTTTAAACTAATCTATTATTATTGTAAATATTTTTTTCTAATAAGATGCAAAGCATGTCATGTCAGTTACTTTTTTAAGTTTATTTGGGAAACCAACAGCTTAAATAACAATGAAACTTAAAGTAGCGCAGTAACCATTTTTAAAGCCAATAATAGGCTTCCACATATTAACAAAGTAGGTAAAACTAAGGTTAACTAACCTTAGTTTTTTCTATTTCAGAATACAAACTTATGCTACATTTTCTTTAAGCTAAACCGCCACAGTACTGTCCACTTTTAAACATGGTTTTTCCCTGTACCAGGGTCCTGAAGGGCGGCGAGGAGAGCCGGGCCCCCCGGGCCCTGCAGGGATCGCCGTAGAAGGAACCCCAGCAGTGAGCGTGCCCGGGCCAGCTGGACCTCCAGGGGATCATGGTTCGGTGAGTAAAAAAAATAATCTTTTATCTTGAAGAGGCCCTTACACCCATCGTGGCGATGACCGGGCCAGTTCGTCTTCCAGGGGACAATGGTTCAGTGAGTAAAAAATGGTTTTTCACCTTAGCAGCTCAAACATACTGGGTTTACTGCTTAATAAGAGTGAGGGAAACGCGTTTTCCCTGCGAGAGTGAGGGAAAGTGATTTGAATTTAGAATGCTGCGAATTATCATTAAGTACGAAATACGTCATTCGAAGTTCGATTTATCAAATTTCAGAATAGCCAAACAATAAAACGTTCGGAAACTAATAAACCTTTAAAATGAAAATTATTTGGTAACGTTGTAATTAAATATCTAATTAAATAATAAAATATAATGAATACACTGAAATAAAGAAAAAAATAAAGAAAATGTTTTAGAAAAAATACGAAGTAGATATGCACAAATAATTTATAGATTTAAAAATCTTTATTGGTACAACAGAATACTACGGGTGCAGTTTCAGAACGTAACTTTAAAAATAGCGGGAAACAAAAATCAATATTATTATTTCTTCTTCTTTTGTTTTTCGGTAGGTAACTACTTACAATTAGTGTTGCATATCACAAATTCATAAAACATGAGTGAGTCTAGTGACGAAAACAGCAATTTAACACCTGAAGAATTAAAACAACAAGTGTTGAATGCTGAATTCAGTTTTCTTCCTCAGAAATCATGTGATAGATATCTGAAAACCTATGATGTTTTCAATAAATGGAGACTTGAAAAGGGCGCGAACACTATCTCGGAGAATGTATTATTGTCGTACTTCATCTAATAGAATTATCACAAACGAAGCAATCACCTACAATGTGGAGTATTTATTCGATGTTAAGCTACAATAAAGACAAAACATAATGTTCATATTGAAACTTATCCCAAACTTATTGCATTTTTGAAACACTTTCTCGGAGAATATATTATTGTCGTACTTCATCTAATAGAATTATCACAAACGAAGCAATCACCTACAATGTGGAGTATTTATTCGATGTTAAGCTACAATAAAGACAAAACATAATGTTCATATTGAAACTTATCCCAAACTTATTGCATTTTTGAAAAGAAAGTCAGTAGGACACAAATCTAAAAAGTCCAAAATTTTTCAATCTCTATATTGAAAAATTTGTTAACGAAGCTCCGGACTGCAATTTTCTCGCTGCAAAAGTAAGTTACTACCTATATGTCTATACTTAATTAGTAATATATGTGCACGTACGCTAACCATTTTCGCTAATATTTACTAAAATACGAGTTACTTATGTAAAGAAAGTGTTACCCACTTTACTACGTTTTGTTTGTTATACATTTTAATTACTAACATTTTACTTATATAACATTTTTATTAAAGGTTATCATTATTGGAATAAATGGAGCATGCCGCTCGAACGAACTGTTAAATCTGACTGTTAATGCCGTCGAAAAACATTCTGACGAACTGCTATTAGTCAACCTACCCAACACAAAGACCAACATTGACAGATCCTTTGTTATTCGCGACGAATATGTGAAAATTGTCGAGAAATATAAGGCATTACGACCTCATAATACGAAAACAGATTGATTTTTCTTGCAGTATCGTAATGACAAGTGTTCAAGACAGCCTATGGGAATTAATAAATTATGCGGGACACCACAACAAATAGACACTTTTTTTAAATTACAAGAGCCTCACCTTTACACTGGACATTGCTTTAGGCGAACTTCGGCCACGCTTTTGGATGATTCAGAAGCGCTCGTGGCCTAGGCGAACCGAGTGAATGGAATCAATCACTTGGTTAAGCAACAACAGGCGCGGTCAGGTACGGGATGGGTGAGAGTCCCGTGACTACCGCTAGTGACATTTTTCCGAGCGCTTCCGTGCTTCGCAAGGCACGTAAAGCCGTTGGTGCCGGCTGTCATATAATGGCAGTCGTTAAGCCATGTCAGAGGCCTTATGGGCGGCTTGATAACTTCTGACAGTAAGGCCCGCCACTGTCTTACAATCCTCCACCAACCCGGACTTTACCCCCGTGGTGGAGTATGGCCTAACCTTACTACGATGCAGGAAGAGACCCGTGCCCCAGCAGTGGGGACATACAAGGGTTGATAACGATAAGGAGCCAACTTTACAACATTAAAACGTCATGGCGGCTGGAAGTCAAACACGGTCGCGGAAGGATATATAGAAGATTCGATCGAAAATAAGTCTAAAACCTGTAAACGCATAATACAACGCATAAACTTTAAACCTGATCCTTATGCACCCGCGCCCCTCTACTTCCAAAGACACAAATATCATTGAAAATTCGGTAAGAAGCCGCACCGAGTCGCCAACGTTTACTAATAGTATTGTCTCGTCACAGTCCAATAAACAAATAGAAATGAACTCGAGTCAAACTCAAATCGCAAACTCCACGGTATCACTTCCTAACTATAAATTTTCAAAATGTAACTTTTAATAACTGCAATTTTAAATTTTAGTAGATTCTTATTGTTTGCAAATATATGTGGTTTCATTTTTATTCATATTGTATCTTTTTATCTCTAATAATGTTCTCGCTGCTAAGGTGAAAAGTTGTATGTGTCACGCGAGAGAAAAGTTATTTCAATCTCGTACCTTAGAATCCCTCGCGACGCTCAGGATTCTAATGTAGAATCACTCGCTAACGCTCGTGATTCTATTATTAGAATCCTTCGCTTACTCGGGATTCAAAATTAGCACTCGCTTGGAAAACCAACTTTCCTCTCTAGTTGAACAAATAACTATTGTAACCTAGGAGTGTCCTCCGTCCAGCTGGGCCAGCTGAACTTCCAGGCGATCACGGTACGGTGAGTAAAAATTGTAATCTTAAAGAGCCCCTTACACCCATCGTGGTGATGACCGGGTCAGCAGGACTTCCAGGGGATGACGGTTCGGTGAGTAAAATATGCTTCTTGTAATTTTAAAGAGCCCCTTACACCCATCGTGGTGATGACCGGGCCAGCTCGACTTCTAGGGGATAACGGTTCGGTGAGTAAAAAATGAATCTTGTAATCTTGAAGTCTTCCAGACCCACCGTTGCCATGAGCGTGGCCAGGCTAGACTTAACGAGATCTTGTAGGGTTCCAGGTTCCCAGTAGATCTGGGATACCGAAAACCCTACTGCCCGGAGTATCTAAAAAAACAAGCCTCTTTGGCCATCGATACGCCAAGCTGTTGTACCGATGGGATAAGAAGTTTTGTTTGATATTACAGAAAGGAGAGCCGGGGATACCGGGTGCCCCAGGCAGGGACGGCTCAGATGGCGCTCCGGGTGCCCCCGGCCCGAGGGGGGCCCCAGGACTTCCGGCCCCTTACAGTCTATTTACCGAGGTACGTGGATCTGTTTGTTAAGTCGGAATAATCTAAAGTACAATCTAAATATCAACGACATATTCATTTGAACACCAAAAATATCGTTAGGTATGTACCAATTTTTGTTTTTTTTTGTTATATTTCATAGAAATATGCAAATATAACAAAACCTGTAGGGAAATAAAAACGCCCTGTGATTTTAACGTCTCCACGTTAAAATCACTTTACATCCTATTCAGGCAAAATACCTACTTTAGACAGATAGTATATCCTTTATTGTATATACATCAGCATCGGTGGTACGATAGCACGAGTCACGTGTTTTGTGGCGCTAACATGTCAGATTTTGACAATAATGTACTGATATTGTCGACATTTAAAACGCGTGACTAACATCGTACTGGAGAAATTACAGATGCCAATTCTTTTAAGGGTAGTTTCGCGTAGAGTTAAGTATGAGACATACTCTACTGAAACGCTTAGATCTAAAGGAAAAACATATGTAACAAGTTTTTGATTAGTTAGTCATAAGTTCGTTATCAACCCTTGTATGTCCCCACTGCTGGGGCACGGGTCTCTTCCTGCAACGCAGGAAGGTTAGGCCATACTACACCACGGGGGCCAAGTCCGCGTTGGTGGAGGATTGTAAGACAGTGGCAGTCATAGTCTCTTTTGCCAATGCCGTAAAAAACGTACGTACGTACATAAACTTACGCGTGCATCCCGGAGGGGTAGTCAGAGAGGTCTGCCACTTGATCCTAAAAGATGTCTTTCGCAAACAATTAATTATTAATAGGATTAATTTCATTTGCTACTCTGAATTTTTGTTACAGGGATCGACCATGACAGAAGGTCAAGTAAGAAATATTTGTGAGGATCTGATCAGAGGTAAATAGAACAAATAAACAAACCTATTAAGCCCGTTATGTGTTGTGTTCTGGACAAGGCATTCTCTTTCGCTTTCCTTAGAGACTAATCTTTAACCAGTGCGTCCGGCAATTATGACTAGCTAAGCCAAAACGTGGAAAAACTCACAGCCTAGTTTAGGTTACTCCACCTCCACCCAGTTTAGATGTAGGTGGAGTTACCCACATCTAAAAGATGTTAGTCAATCGTTTTGTCGGCCTGATTACGCACATATATCTATGCCAAATTTTAGCTTTCTGGTACTTGTCGTCTCTGTAATAAGCCGTGAACAGACAGTCAGGCAAACGGACGCCGGACTAACGAGAATAAAAAAGGTCCTAAGTACGGAACCCTAAAATAGGTTCTCAAGTGGCGACCATCAGCTGCTGTACGAGGATGGCCGACGACAGAAGAGGCAACAAGGGCGGGACGGGATAGCTTGCAAATAAAATTCAATATTGCCAAATATTGTATTGTCTTTTTGTCTTTAGAAAGAAAGAGAGAGAGAGAGAGAGAAAGAAAGAAAGAAAGAAAGAAAGAAAGAAAGACAGAAAGAAAGAAAGAAAGAAAGAAAGAAAGAAAGAAAGAAAGAAAGAAAGAAAGAAAAGAAAGACATTGAAATGGAACAAATTAACACATCACAGGAAAGAAAAGGCATACCTCTCATAGGTACATACATAGAAAAGAACAACAATTCACATAAATACAATATAGGGCAGGGCAACCCCAGAGGGTACATCCTGTGGTGTGTCAATGTTGCCACAAGGGGCATCTTTACGCATTTTCTATTTCTTTCAGACAAGTTACAAGATCTAGCAGCCACCATGAAGGGGCCGCCTGGACCGCCAGGGGAAGGCAGGCGGGGCCCGCCTGGTCACACCGGACCTGCAGGCTCACCAGGTATTCCAGATCTTTGTATTTAATGGCATTAATTCCCACACATAACGCACGTTAAGTGTATGGTTGGGTGACCGTCTACGCCTAACGCTTGTGGTATTTTCTGAGCGTTTCCATGCTACGCAAGGCACGTTAGGCCGTTGGTACGGGCTACCGTCGGTAGGTGGCAGGCGTTACGCCAAGTTAGAGGCCTTAGGGCGGCCTGAACACTTACCGACGGTAATACCAGCCACTAGTCTTGCCAGCCTTCATCAATCCGGACTTGGCCCCCGTGGTGGAGTATAGCCTATACTTTCCTTAGAGAAGAGACCCATGCTCCTCGGTGGGGACATAATGGGTTGATAAAGAATTACCACGCTAGCACGCGGTTTGGCAACTGTAAGCGCTGGGTATGTGATCACCTAAAATACTACTTTCTGTTAGTATTTTTTGGTTTTGGTTTCTTTATACTTTGGTTTCTTCACGATTTTTTCATTAGTTAGTGTAGTCCGTTAGCTTTTAGAATATACCTCGTGCTCTAGAGTAGGCTTCGGTTTTCGCCGAAAGGACACGAGTGTAATACTACTTCCAGCTCTGCATAAAACTTTTCTTCACTATTTTGAAAAGTTATTTCGAAATTAAGTGTCATATTAGTTCCGATGCTGACACTTGAAGCGCTCGTGGCCTAGGCGAATCGATTGAATGGAATCAATCACTTGGTTAAGCCACAACAGGTGCGGTCAGGTACGGGATGGGTGAGCGTTCCGTGACTACCGCTAGTGGCATTTTTCCGAGCGCTTCCGTGCTTCGCAAGGCACGTTAAGCCGTTGGTGCCGGCTGTCATATAATGGCAGTCGTTAAGCCATGTCAGAGGCCTTATGGGCGGCTTGATAACTTCTGACAGTAAGGCCCGCCACTGTCTTACAATCCTCCACCAACCCGGACTTGGCCCCCGTGGTGGAGTATGTACTAACCTTCCTGCGATTCAGGAAGAGACCCGTGCCCCAGCAGTGGGGTCATACAAGGGTTGATAACGATATTAGTTCCGATATTTCTATTACACGAATACATCCGATTCTATCTGATAGTAACCGAGGTATATTCTAAAAGGTAACAGACTGTAAAAATTCACAAATGTACGTAACTTTTATTCTTACTTGGAAAACAAAGTCATTACATTGAAGATCTTTGTACATATTTAAACCAAGTGCAGGAAGCTACCGTCTGCATTGATAAAGCCCACCGCCTATTATTAAATTATTACAATGGTATACAAGATTTTGTTTTAATCTAGCTAACCAATAAGCATGACGAAAGCTTTTTAAATCCTCCTTCATAACATTTATTATTTACAAAAAAACCTATATTGGTAATAAACTAAAATTTTACGAAAGATAAAGCCATTTTTCTAAAATTATTTTCTAATAATTAAACAGCTCGCAGTGTCATGACGTCGATCTCACGTCACGCCCAGGTAAACAAACATCGTAATCACTAGTAGTCACAACAAAGCACGGGTGAAGTTTACCAATGTTAACCTACGCGTGACGTCACGCGGTGTGATGGGTGTTTCAGTCAAAATGTCTAAAAGTAGTATTATAATCTTATGTTTTCCCCTATTATTGTGAGACATTTGACTAATGCTTTGGCATTTAGGGTTGTTAATGGCAATCATGAAATCCTATTAGGTTTACATATGGCAACTGATGTATTTGGTTTTAAGATGATTTGAGAAAAAATGGTCAGAGTGGAGTTTTTTTTTCCGCTGCCTTTTTCTCCACTACAATACGGCCCGAAGGCGGCGGCTTACATTTTACATTGTACATTGACATTCAGCAAACAGAATGTAAATTCTTTACGTTGAAATAAAATGATTTGAATTTGAATTTTTTGAATTTATTTTATTGAAAATTTAGTGTTTTAAATCCTTTTCAAATGTACTTTCCCCTAATATCGTTAAATCTTTGATGGATTGATACGTCTTCACGCCTATTGGTGGCGAGGAGAAGGTATTGGAAGGAGAAGGTACAACACAAAGGGTGAAACGTTTTCAGCTTTTCCATAAATTTTAATGCCGCAAATTCACAACGTTTACAGATCACCAAGGAATTTCTAAGCCATACGTTTTACCACAGGTGCTCCAGGGCTCTCTGGAGAGCCAGGCGCCCCAGGATATCCAGGCGCGACTGGGGACCAAGGGAGGCCCGGCGCAACGGGACCAGCGGGGCCCAAGGGGGATAAGGGGGAGAGGGGACCTGAAGGCCACGGGGTGCAGGGACCGGAGGGACCTCAAGGGGTAGCGGGTAAGTTTCTTACCCAATTTACCCACTAGCAGTCCTTCATCGTCAGCCCGGTAAACCCCACTGCTGGGTATAGGCCTCTTCATTTTCACGCCAACCAGAACGGTCTCGCGCTAGTCTCATCCACTGTGGCACACGAAACATTAAATAGGAAATTACATAAGAAATAAAATGTACAAAGGCGAGCTTATCTCTGTAAGAGATTTCTTCCAGCAAACCTCGGAGAGTCGGAGCAGTAGTAAAAAACGGGTCTATATACGTGTACAAAATAAACTACATAGACTGCAAAAACCCTTAACAATAACCTAAGCAGATACACTACATAAACAAAATATAAATAAATGAAATACATAGAAAATAATAAGTAAATATGTAGCTCAATGTTATGATAGAGATAAAAAGTGCTCTTTCAACTGTTTCTTAAATTAACCAATTGTGGGACAAGCGCATAATTTACATAGGTCATCTGACCATCTGGCTGCTGGTCTGCCCACAAACCGTCCGTAGAAAATATATCGTCGTTCATATTGCAAAATGTTGTATGTCAAAAAAACATCATTTTATAAAACAAAGCTAGTAAGACATCATAAGCTTTGCCTACTCAGGCTTGAGACTATAATGTCTTACACTTACATTCAGAATTAAGTTTTCCTTCACTTTAGATGAAAACACGAAAATCTTTTTTTTGACATACGACGTTTTGCAATATGAACGACGATATTGAGTCTTTAGTTACATCCATTTTATGAATTCTCTTTTTTCAGGTCCGGTTGGTCCACCTGGAACACCTGGAGTGCCTGGCGTGCGAGGCGAAACTGGTAGAGAAGGTAACGTATTGTATAGTTTTATCATTGTGTAAGACACGACAAAGGTTTTAAATGAAGAAGACAAATTATATATTCCATCACTATGTTTAAAAAAAGAAAAGTCCTTATAGGTACTTTAACTTTCTTTAAGTTTTCAAGGAATGTGTTGTTTATATCACTAAAATGTATCTTTGAGCTAAATATGCAAAAAAATTAATAGTTGCGTTCTAATGCCGCTGATAGGTTTGACTTCACTTGTAATGACCATTCTAGCGAATGTTCATTAGTTTCATTGCAGGTAAAAGATCACAAAGTAAACTTGAGCCTTTTAGCGAGCATTCTAGGGAACGTTCTAGCGAGCGTTCTTGCGAACATTCTAGAAAAGCGACATTTGCTTCGATATTTTTCCGAGCCGAGTAATTTTGACACTGTTCAGCTGTCTGACATCTTAATACATTAACTGGCTTATTTATAAAAATTCTCCCTAAAATACTCCCCAGAGGAAAATGATACAATCTGTGGTTACCCCTCTTCATCATAAAATTTTCTCCGCAGACTATTTGAATGGTGTTTACCGGGTAAAGAATCGTTCATAACTAAGCCCATATGAGTATTACAAGCATTAACTAGGACGTTCGCTAGAATGATCATGAATTAATGTTCGTAGCGAAGTTTGTGTCCGTTTGCGAGCATTCGATAGAATGACCATGAATTAATATTCGTAGCGAAGTTTGTCTCTGTTTGACGTTTGGTTCTGTTCTAAGCTCGATGTTTACAGGTGAATTCTCATAGGTCTATCACCACCTTTAGGAATACCACCGGCATTCTTTCGGTAATCTTAACTCCGGCAACTACACCTTTGTCTTCTCTACAGGTGGCATAGGACCCCGGGGAGTGCAAGGTCCTAGAGGCAATTGCGACTGCCCTACTGCAGCGTACTACGCGTATGCCCCCCAGGGGAACAATAAAGGACCCTAATGGCCGTAATCAAGAGCCAGGAAGACTTTGTGCCAATTGAACTACAGTAAAGCCAATTTAATAGGTCACATTTGACACTTCATCAAAATTCGTCAACGTAACCTTGTAACGCAGGGCACACAATATTATTTAGTTTTTCAAAATTAGAACTGCACAATTGCTTAACTTTCTTCAGTTTATAATACATATTTATTGTAATAATGTCAAAAGAAGGCATTATTACAATTTACTTTGACTAATAAACCATTCTAAACTTAATAAACAATGTTTGTCCTAAAAAACTGAACTTCATCACAAGGTTATGTCGGTCAACCCTTTTTGTTTTTAAAAACTAGGGATGTTACCGTAAAAATCAAAGGAATCATCAGTGAAAAAGTTGTATTGAATGCAATGATTACCTAATTAAAGGAATGTATCGCCATACATAATTCCATATTGTGATTATTTTATTAGTAGATTGTACAACTAGTATGCATCACATAAAGACGAACTTTTATAGCATAAAAAGGGAAAATAGTAGTTTAAGATACCGTTGCATAATAAGGGTTCTTATAACACTAGTGTATTTTAAAGAAATGAACTGTAGGCGAGTTTTTTTATAGTATCACACGATTGTTATAAGACCAAGTTATGTACAGTGTCATACACTACTTTATCTACTCTCATACTTACATAAAAACAGAACCAAACTTTGTTTATATTGAAAAGTTTTTTTAAATGTTAAATATTGGCGCCAAGGCGCAAACATCGATGGCGCATGCGTGTTGCGTCGGCGCGGACTCGTTCATTGAAACCTTTTTTTTTTTAGGAAAGGTTCAACCTTCTTGGTCCAGCTGGAGGTTGTATAGGTGTATCGTTATGATTAAAAAGTTATAATATTATTATACAGGTGCCCATACAAGACCTGTATCGTAATAAAACTTTAATTTTTTTATTTTTGGCCTATGCGTAATGTTTGTAAAGAGTTTTGTTCTCATTATTATATTATTCTTTCAATAATATAAAACATACAAAAATAATTGAATAAAGACAAAATCAGTTTAATTTTTTTTTATCTTGTTTTTCTGCTGATAGCAGAATAGGCAAAGGACTTTCGCCCGTTCAGCCAGGTCTAACGTTTTTTCATTTTATGTATCCGAAGACAACTTGTTAACGCAGGTAATCCTTTGTAGAAGGTCAAAGTCAAATATTTGTTGTGTTTTATAAATATCTTTTTCGTTTGAGTGTTAATTTTTAGACGATTTATCTTGTAAATATTTTCTCGTTTCATTATAATATTATTACTTTTTTAGGCAAAAAAAAACTCGTAGGATGTTCTTGGCAACACTAGAGCTTGTCCATAATGTTCGTTCCAGGTCCAAACTTTGTACAAGTTGATAAACCACCAACTCAAGCAAATAAAAAGCAAGAAATTGTCTCGTGGCTGGAAAAAAAAATGTGGAAGCAAGTCCAACTTTATTGAAAGCTGAGTTGTTGAATTTGGTAAAAGCAAACAAGCCATCCAAGCCTTGCTATGTAATTGATGAAATAGCACTAGAACATGGACACGAAGTTATTCGATTGCCACCTTACCACTGCCAGTATAACGCTATCGAGCTTATTTGGGCACAAACAAAAGGGTCATGCAGCGCGTAACAATACTGAGCCACCCTTCAGTACTGCAAAAATGATGGTTCTGCTACAAACTGCATGTGCAGAAGTCACTTCAGAAGACTGGAGAAAAGTCGTCGAGAAAACAAAGAAAATAATTTTCGATGATTTTGAACGAGATGTGAGAATAGACAACATTATCGAAGAAGAATTTATTATATCTTTGGGAGCGGACAGCAGTGATGACGATGACAACACTCGTTTTAGTTCTATTAGTTCTAGTGAATAAATGCAGTTTTTCTTGGTTAAACTATATACGTGTCTTATTTTGTTTTATAAATTTTGGTTAGACAATGATGGGACAGGGATTTGATTAATAATTGTTTATTTGATTTTCGATGGAACTCAATTAAAATTACAGTACCTATACGTACTCTTTCACAATAACTGCATTCGATTCATCATTCGATTTAATCGATGTTTTTTAGCAGTTCACCTCACTATGAAGCTAAAACTGACACATGGCAAATGTGGCCTATTAAATTGGCTCTACTTTAAAGTGTAAAATTTGCCCTTACAGGGTCACATTTCACAGAACTACATTTATTCATTGTTTACTATGACAATACGATATATACTGCGTAGACAGTGAATGAACAGATTAGGAATACTAATCCTCGGCTACGAAATGTAGATCAAATTGTCATATTTAACTATGAATCGTAGTGATATGAAACGTGACCCAGGGCTCATGTTGTGGACCATTATTAAATTTTATATATAAGACCTATTTTGTACCACATGAAGCAATACACGATTGAATTTGAAGTCGATCTTTGTATTCATGTAAAATGTTGTAGCAAACACTTATATAAATTACTAGCTGACCCCACAAACGTTGTTTTGCCATATTAAATAGCATAAAAAAAATTAAATCTCCATGCTCCATGACTATTGAGTAAAGAACTGGGCTAGAAGTTCTTACTCACATGGATAGGTCAACATTACGAAGTCTCAACGGGTTCTATTTCCTTGACTGATTCGATATCAGCCTTGCAGAAAAAACACTGCTTGCTGTTCAGTAAGTGCTGCATTATACACGCCCTGGAAAAGTAGAAATACCTAATTGTATAATTCATTGAAGTCACGAAGTTTAGGGCCTTTTAATTCAAGGGATATTGACATTAACTGGAAGTAGACTTCAGTCAAACGTTTTGACGAACTCAGCGCTTTCTCCTGAATAGGAAATACGCAGCTCTTTAAAGAGTAACTAAAGTGTGACCTCACTTTAGTCTAGCTAAAGTAAGGTCACACTTTAGTTGACTTCACTTGCTAAAGCGGTGTCCAGACGACGGACTGCGCTCCGCTGGAGCTCATGACCTCAATATTTTTGGTAAGCTCAGCGCCAAACTGCCTAAGTAGGATGAGGAGATTCCAACCAAGAGTTTCGGGCCCACTATATTGTCCGCACCTGCAAGAGTGGTGTCCGCACGGCACGAACGCGGTATCGACGGGGCGTGCATAGCAAATGCTGCACAGGATGTCGAACTGCGAGGCTGGAGCTCGAGACCACGATATTTTTGGTAAAATCAGCGCCCAAGTGAATAAGTCGGATGTGGAGATTCCAACCAAGAGTTTCGAGCCCACTAAATTGTTCGCATCTGCAAGAGTTGAACGCGGTATCGGCGGGGCGTGCATAGCAAATGATGCACAGGATGTCGGACTGTCGGAGCTTTAGACTACAATATTTTTGGTGAAATTAGCGCCAAACTGCCTAAGTCGGATGGGAAGATTCCAACCAAGAGTTTCGAGCCCACTAAATTGTCCGCACCTGCAAGAGTTGTGTCCACACCGCACGTACGCTGTATCGACGGGGCGTGCATAGCAAATGATGCACAGGATGTCGGACTGTCGGAGCACTAGAATACGATATTTTTGGTAAAATCAGCGCCAAACTGCCTAAGTCGGATGTGGAGATTCCAACAAAGAGTTTCAAGATTAGTGAATTGTCCTCACCTGCAAGAGTGGTGTCCGCACGGCACGAAAGCGGTATCGGCGGGGCGTGCGTAGCAAATGGTGCACAGGATGTCGGACTGCGCGCCGCTGGAGCCCGGCGAGCCCTTGCTCTTGCCAGAAGTATCCTTGGCCGCGCGTAGCCGCTCCACTATAGCTTCTATCGCCTTTAACTCACTCTCCGTCACATCTTCGGGCGTGTCTAGGCGGACAAAGTGAATTGGAATATGAATTAGATTGGATTGGAATAGGGTGAATTGCCATTAATTAAATTGGGAAGTATTAACTTTGTCATTACATTTGACGATACGCGGTGATAAAGTTATGAATTTTGTTTTGAGATTTTTGTTAGTGATCTGAAAACATTCTTGCCGGGATGGTGCCAGTTGGCTAAGGGAATGCCTTTGCAGTGTCAATGGATTATAGTAAAATCTATTCAATAAAGTTGCCGCTGTTATTAAAGTGATATATGTCAACTTTAATTTCTGGTAGAATGAATGCTTGTGCTAATAATTTGTGACAAAAAAAAAGAAAAACGGTTGAGAGATTAAAATAAATAATTTAACTAGCAAGGAGTTCCATTCTGTATTGTATACTTTTTGGCAGGCGCAAACAATATTAATAGTGAAAATAAGGAGTTTTACAGACTAGTTTTAGCATGCAGGTATAGTCTGTTATAGTATTATAATGATAATAAATTTACTTACACTTATAAAAGGAGAAACTTTTGTCTCTACCTCTGCCCACCATGAATTCAAGACCGTCAATTCTGAAGAGGGGTTCAGTCACCAACGCCTTTGTGACTTTTTCTAAGTGCTGCGAAACAAAAATATATTTGATATGCAATGTTAGGCAGCCGGAAATCCGCCTCCAAAAAAAAAACACAGTCAATAATATAGTGCCATTATTTTTGTGTTCTGCACGTACTACCCCGTGTATTACGCACGGAATTTGTATACTGGCTGTGCAAACAACATCTATTCTTTAGGACGGACGAGTGCTGTCACAGCATTAGTCTGGACCGTATGTCTGGCCACAGCATTAGTGTGTTTTCTACTTTTTTAAGAATAGTACCTAACTAATGTTTTAGAATTGCAAGTTATTGATTGCACTCACGGTTCCTCTTTAGGTAGGTACTCCTACTATGTAATGTGTTTAAAAAAATGGTCATAGTGGAGTTTTTGTCGCTGTCTTTTCCCACTACAAATCGACCCGAAGACAGCAATGACATTGTACATTGACATTCAATCAACAGAATCTATTTTTTTACGTTGATATAAATTTATGATTAGGAGAATATTGATACATTAAGACAATAGGATATTACACGTGGGATAGTCAAGTTTTCTAGCCATTTCTTCTATTCCAGACGCCATTTTACATACAACCTGACTCCGAGCTTAACCCCTAAGTCCGGTCATGGTCTAACTCGATTCTAAATTTCGTCCCTCGAGACCATTACGCAGTTTTGTAAAAAAATCTATTCTATTATTTTACCTTAAAACGCCGTCTGGGCGCAGCTAGTTGCACACTGAAACTCATTTCAGGCGGAATAGAACACTCAAAGACGCAGGGGCGAGACCCCTCTGGAAGATAGGCCTAGATTAGAGTTGCCACCTTTTCTGGTTTAATCCGAAGTCTACCGGATTGAATGTCCAGGCCAATATTATAATTTTCTGGGTGTAATGAATTACCCAAATTTTTTTTTAACATCAATTCATTCGGTAAAAATAAAAGGATTGCCGAGTAAAAGGGGGTAACAAAAACTATTTTGTACCAGGTCACCTTAACCGGACATTTAAGCTGTAGAATGCAGGCAACACCGACCAAATCTGTGTAGGAGCCACAAGTTCACCTTAGTCGCAAGTGTTGCCTTGAGCATACAGGCGACCCAGTCTGACGTCTGTGCTGGAGCCACAGTTCACCTTATCAGGAAGTGAGGGCTCGAGTATGCAGGCAACTTAGAATTAAGTCTGTGTTGGAGCAACATTTCACCTTAGCCGGAAGTGTAGTCTCGCTGACACAGACAAAGCAGCCTGACTCTGTCTGTGGCTCCAGCACACATGGAGTGAGGACTCGAGCATGCAGGTGACTCCAAATTATGTCTGTGTTGGAGCAACAGTTTACCTTAGCCGGAAAGGCTCGCTGACACAGACGAAGCAGCCTGACTCTGTCTGTGGCTCCAGCGCACATGGAGTGAGGAATCGAGCATGCAGGTGACTCAAAATTACAACCGTGTTGGAGCAACAGTTTACCTTAGCCGGATGTGTAGGCTCGCTGACACAGACGAAGCAGCCTGACTCTGTCTGTGGCTCCAGCGCACATGGAGTGAGGACTCGAGCTTGCAGGTGACTCAAAATTACAACCGTGTTGGAGCAAGTTTACCTTAGCCGGAAGTGTAGGCTCGCTGACACAGACGAAGCAGCCCGACTCTGTCTGTGGCTCCAGCACACATGGAGTGAGGACTCGAGCTTGCAGGTGACTCAAGATTACAACCGTGTTGGAGCAACAGTTTACCTTAGCCGGAAGTGTGGGCTCGAGCATGCAGGTAAGGCAGCCGGCGACCGGCGCGAGCGCCACGTAGTAGTGCACGCGGTCTGTGTCGGGCAGCCCACGTGCCACAAGCCGCGCAAACCCTGCGCCTCCGCCGCTGCGCACGCACACTCGCGATATCACCGCCATCAGGATCTGGTGACAAGTATACTTGACCTTCTTATTGTGTGCTTTATCAATTCTGCTAACTTGCTTAACTCTTGTTATACTTAACGAAATGACTTTAACTCGAGTGGACGTAGTTCGGGTGACTTTGACGGAGGACGCGGGATGTGATTTGGACCTTAACTTGGTCAAAGACACAAATAAATAAATGTTGACATCATTATTCTCATCATATCTTGTTAAGTCATTACAGCCAGCTTTTTTTCCTTTTACAATAAGATGACGATGATCGACTTTTTAAAGATTTCATGTTATAGGAAGATCGAGCGTCTCTGCTGCACAAACGTACAAAAGTCGAGCAAGAACTAAGGATAACTAAACCTTTTAAAGATGTGGATTGTATCCGTATGCTCTACTACACATACGTAAGAAGTATATTAGAGTATTGTAGTTGTGTATGGAACCCACAATACATGATTTACAAGAATATGATAGAGCGTATACAACATAAATTTGTCCATCATTTGAATTTCCGCACAAGATCATACGGTGAAAACTACGAAGATTCATGTCAACAATATAAGCTCCTGAGTCTTGAACAACGTCGTATTTTAATTGACATGTATCAGCTCTCTGACATCTGCCGTGGGAACATTAACTGTCCTGACCTGATAAACGAAGTTTTGACTCTGCGCACACCAACAACTCGTACTCGTCATACAAAATTATTTGATAACCCATTGGTTACTACAAATTATGCGCAAGGCTCCTTGAGCTATCGTTTGCCGAATGTATATAATAAACTTTTTTCCAATTTGGATATTTTCCATTTGTCTAGGTCAGACCTTAGGAGATCACTTTTAGGTTCCCTTGGAGAAAAGAAATGAGTTCTGGTATATTTTTACCTCACTCTTTCTTCCTCTTTCATCACTGTACAAAATTCTTACATCGGCAAAATTATTTACACAAACACACACACATACACCCTCACACACTCAAACACACCCTCACACGCACACACTATGCAGTCATGAAATTTAACAACACGAATAAGTTTTAAATATGTAAGGCCATAGCCTATTTTTTCTGTTTATTCCACTAATTTGTAAAATCTGTTTAATGACTTAAATTATGTAAGCCTACCTTTGTTCCTGTATAGTAGCTAAGTTAATATAGTGTAAGCCCTTAAGTGGCCTATGTTTAGATTTTTCTACACAACCATTTTTTATAATTTAACTTGTGCTGTGGGTTTTGTATTAAAATAAAAATAAAATAAGAACAATTAGGTGACAGTTTTAATAGGAGCACGGTTTATGACCTCTTATAACCTAGGAAGAACCCTATTTCGGCTACCACCGGCTCGGCGCGTTGGTTATGTCGAACTCCCTGCCCTGAAAAGGGCGTTATACCGACTAAAACTCCTGGGGTGTTCCTCCGCAGTCGCAAGGGCACGGGGCCACGGGAACGCTTGCGCACACTACCGCGACGTCAGGTTTTTGACCTGCATGAATACAAGCAGGTCAAGGCGACGAATGTCACACATAATTAGCGACTTTCTCTATTGGAGGCCTAAATCCAATTTGGGTCTGAAGTCTGGTTTTACTCACCTGACAGGTTCTCCCTAGAAGAAGCTCGTTTTGCTTATCGCAGACGTCTGGGTCGGTCAGTAACGTCGGCGCGAGGTGTAAGATCATCTCCAAGGCCCTGGCCAGTCCATGGTATAGGTCAAAGCAGGTTGCGCATAGCTTGATTTGCCGGGATTCCAGGTGGGCATCAATGGTGACTCGATCCATCTGGAAGAGCAACGGAGTATTATAATTACATAAGAAAGCTATGCTACGTGGGATGACGATCTGCGAACAACTGCAGGCAGATGCTGGATGCGGCAGGCTTAAGACAGGGCTATGTCCAGCAGTGGACTAATATAGCCTATAGAAGAAGAGAAGAAAAATAAATCTATGAATTTTGAAAGTTAATTAATTAGTAAATTTACAAACTGTTAGGATAAGGATTATTTTAGGCACGCTTTTTTTCAAGTAGGTATTATCGTTCGATAAGATCCGGAAAAGATCAATAGACCAAGAGGCCAAGTCGATCGGAACTAGCTGGCCTGAATTGGAAGCTGCCGCGAACCACCGTCAGAAGTGGAAATCTGTGGTTGAGGCCCTACGCTCCCTTAGAAGTTAAAGGACCGAAGAAAAAGAAGAAGAACATCGTCCGATTACCTGATTCATGCTTCTTGCTGAGACCTAATTTTTAAACAGAAAGTGTAAATCATCGAATTGAGTAGTCAAAGGGCTCCCTGAAAGATAGATAGATAGAGAACACTTTTTTGCACAACCAGAAAAATATGACAACCATGATTTCTCAAATCTAAGTAATGTTATACAATTGGCGGTCTTATCGCTAAGAGCGATCTCTTCCAGACAACCTTTGGATGGAGTGGATTGCATGAAGAATATAGTCGGTACGTGGTGCATGCACCACGTACCGACTATATTTAATTATTTATGTACATGTACATAAATAATTAAATCGAAAATATATTGAAAATATATACCAAACAGCAAAAGAGTGCGAGAATATAATTACTTATAATTACTTACGATATAAAGTACCTATATGTCTTACCTCCTGCATCATGGTTATGAACTCGGAGAAAGCCCAGTTCAGCTGACTCAACAATGAATTGAGGAAGGTAGGCGCTTCCTTGGGATGAGACGCCAAATATTCTTTGATTCTATTTTGTATCACCTCTGATGGGCATGGACCTTCAAAAAGAGAACAAAGATTGCTGATGCAAATAATATTTTATCCGACTGCGCCAGAAGAAACTGAATACTCGTACCAGAAGACAGATCTGTCTCATTTTACAGCACAACTCCCTCATTGTCATTCTATTAGTAATGAATATTCACCCAGATTCCGTTAACAAATCATAAAAATGTGGAGCTTTCGTACCGGAGGTTTTGGGATCGATTCCCACTAGGGCCGCCGTACATTTGTACAAATGACCTCAGCCTGCTCCATGTGTATAACGTCTGTCAGTCTGGGTGTATTTCATGTTTCCGGTAACCATACCACAGGTTATCCTAGTTCGGGACCCGTACAAACGATTGTGTTGTGTGGAAGTTATTCTTTTTTTAATATTTATTAATTGGAGTATTTAGTAGCAGTCACGTAATGGCAGTCGTTAAGCCATGTCAGAGGCATTACGGGCGGCTTGATAACTTCTGACAGTAAGGCCCGCCACTGTCTTACAATCCTTCACCAACCCGGTCTTGGCCCCCGTGATGGAGTACGGCCTAATCTTCCTGCGATGCAGGAAGAGCCCCGTGCCCCAGCAGTGGGGACATACAAAGAGTTGATATTATACACACATTGGAGTACTACATACATAAAATACATACATACCGGGGGGTTTGACACTTGCCACGGTCCTGACGCTTCATCAACATTTCAGGTACATCTGATTTGCTTTCCGCTTATTTAGTCGACTTGCGTTGATTGGGCTTTCCACCAATATTCGCTTCATATATTTCATTTGTCAAAGTTTTTTTTCGTTTTCTTCCCAGAGTGTCTCTACTTGACTTAACTATAATAACCCCCAGTTTCTCGTACACCAACAATCTGTTAATCTACTGTTAACAGCTGTCAAATGTTTTTTTCCGTATGCACTTTGGCCAACTGACGGCTATTAACAGTAGATTAAGGGCTTGTTAGTGTACCAGAAACCGGGGGTAAAGGGTGCTCAATATTAGTGATTACCGAAACACTGGCTCATCAAACCGGCGTCCACTTTTGCTCCTAGATTATTTACCGTCGGCTCTCTGTCTCCATATCTGCAAGACAAACATTCCTGAATGTTATACTTTTTTTGGCCATAATGCGAGCTGTGGAATTTAAACTTTGTGTCGATAATTAAACGTAATACCGCTAAATCAACAATGCAGCGAGAAGTTTTAGAGTGAATTAAACCACAATCGGAGATATACCTAATGCAAAAAATTTGGATATCATCAATCTGACATATATAACTTTGAACACGTAACCATTTGAGGAAACCTATATTTTTAATGTAGGTTAACTATAATATTTACTAAGTACCTAGTAATTTATTACATATTTGTAGTGTCGTAATTATATATAATATATTATCACTTCCAAAGTTTGCAAAGATCAGTTACAAGTCTGTTAAAGCTTAGAATATACATAATGTTCTGGAAAATATTTTATAAAAACCTTTTCCTACACCTTATTCTAAGTCCAATCCAATTAGCTCTTTTTGTTATATTCATCCACAGCTAGGGATAGGTCTCCTACAAGGCACGCCACTCCTTTTAGTCCTCGGCGATCCTCATGCCGCATCCAGCATCAGCCGGCAGTTTTTCGCAGATCGTCATCCACCAGGTCGGAGGGCGTCCTACACTGCGTTTGCCGAGACGCGGTCTCCACTTAAGGACACGTTTACTCCAACGGTTGTCGGTTCTTCGCGAGATATCGCCAACCCACTGCCATTTCAGCTCGCTAAAGACAGGGCGCTATGGCGCGCGGGGAAGGGGAAGGGCTATGTCCAGCAGTGGACTAATATAGCCTGAAGAAGAATCCTCATACAGCCACTACCAGGGATCTGCCACAGACCGCTGCCTTTGCCAGTTCGTGTCTTCCACTTGAGAAACTTATTTGCCTCGTCAGTTCTCCGCTGCCACTTAAACTTCATTACTTTGGCGACTTCTCTTTTTATTAATGTTTGTGTTTTTTATGTCCTTTCAATATGTATATATAAACATTTGATACATAACCTCACGCCTGTATCCCAGAGGGGAAGGCAAAGACCAGGGACTGCCACTTGCCACGATCCTGACAGATCACCTTCGCTTCATCAACGTTCATAAGTCTTTGCATGCATGCACGCCGGTTCCTTTTGATCGGTACTTTTAATCTTCCCCTTTGCTGATACATCCTCTATTTGGTCGATGTCCGCCTGGGACGTACCTTACCAGCCTTTCCACTTACATTCGCAATATATCTTTCAATATGTATATTTTGTTTAGTGTTTATGTATTTATATATGTAATAATATATATTTTTTATTATTTTTATTTATGTAATTTATTTAAATTACTATCTGTACATTGTGTCGGCATGTATTAATTTAAACCTTTGTAATCTTGTATATTTGTACATCTACTTCCTTCTCCAATATATTAGTCCAGTCCATAAAAATGTTGTCTGGAAGAGATCTTTTTTTAGTTTCTTTTAGTGATAAGGCCGCCGTCTGTACTCTTAGGTTGAGAAATATCTGTGCGATTTCCATTTTTATGTACAAACTGCTGACCCGGCGAACTCCGTACCGCCTAGCAGTCGATTGTTTATTCACTCCCTAAGAACCATCCTCGCACTTCAAGAAATACTGATCTCGAGATTTGCGCTTACCAACACATTCAGAAGATATATTTTTTATTAGTGTATTTGTATATTAATGTAAATTATTTATATGTATCTGCTTATAACTATATGTATACTGTTGTTGAGGCATGTATTTATTTAAACCTTCGTAATAATCTTGTATATTTGTACTGTCTGTAGTCTGGAAGAGATCACTTTTAATGATAAGGCCGCCGTCGGAATATTAGGTTAAGAAATGTCTGTGTCTGTCATTTTTATGTACAATAAAGAGTTCTCTATCTATCTATCTCTATATATCTAACATATTATGTTCGATTATTAATATCAAATATATTATATTAAATATATATGAAATGGCTCTAAGCAATAAGGCCGCCAATTGCACTGTATCCTTGTAATTATTTTTTGTTTGTTTTTTCCTGGTGTACAATAAAGAATATTCATATCTTATTTGATACTCATTCTACGCACATGGACGCCAGATGTGGCCACTGCCGGTGCCGGAAGCCAAAGCCTGAGCCGTGCCAGAAGCGCACCAGCACCCAGTTGGATTGCGCCCATGCACGGTTCTGGTAAGGCTTCAGTAACTCCTGCACCATAATCATCTGCCTGGAACAAAGCCTCTTGTTTATCATACGTTTTTAAAAACCTATTTAGAGGCTATAAATTCCACCCATGCCGGGACTCGAACCCGTGACCTCTGGCTAA
Organism: Yponomeuta sedellus; assembly: GCA_934045075.1. Lineage (NCBI taxonomy): Eukaryota > Metazoa > Arthropoda > Insecta > Lepidoptera > Yponomeutidae > Yponomeuta > Yponomeuta sedellus. The sequence goes on along the minus strand of OW203744.1, from coordinate 8,493,713 downwards.
CCGTGCCAGCGCTCTCCCAACTGAGCTTACGGGCGATTCACCAGCGTCAGTGAAATTTCGGACCTCTTTACAATACTCTGTGTATTACGTACAGGCAGCAACATCTGGCTAAAGTAATTTGCATCACTTGCAGCCCCGAAAGGGTTTTAAAAATTGTTAGTTACGGGTTAGTGCATTAAAAAGAATATTATCATAAGTTGCTATCCATGTAGCCAATTCCTTAATAATTGTATTGAGACAAAGGAAAAATATTATGAGGAAACACAAGCGGTGAAAGCGGAACGGTAAATCGCCGGCCTCAAGTTCGAGAGGTCTTGGGTTAGAATCCCGGCATTTAGCAATGACTTTATTTTCTACGTTACGTACATTTGTGAAGTTTTAGTACTAAATGTGAAGGAAAATAGCGTGAGGAAACCTGAGTGTCAAAGGTGTCCACATGCCTCAGCGCTTAAAATTGCCAATTCGTGGTGAGCATGCTTGGTAATTAAGTCCATACTCTCTCCCTGAGAGAAGGCTTGTGCTTTGCAGAGGGACATATAGAGGCTAATAAAAAAGAGTATCTCAGGTAGACATATCGTGCAATCCGTATTGAGGCTAGCATGGTGACTAGCCCATATTAAGAGAAGGCTTGGGCTCTTGATGAAGGACATACTTAGGCTGCTGAAAAAAAATTGTACATGTTTATGTCATAGACGCGTTTTCGCTTGCCATCATAAGGAGAAACATATACTACGGCCTTACTAATAAATAAGTTATACACTTCTGAATAACTATTTGACGTATATCAATGTAAACTGGTTTAATCGCATTTAGCATACAAATAACCAGTTTGTCAGACCTCGCATAACGGCTGTATACACAGCTCATAACCTTTATAGTAAGGCCGAGTGTGCAAGCCTGCCGTGCTTAAAAAAATACGCAAATTTTAGCACCATTCCATAAAATATAAACCATCTGGAATTTTAATACATTTTTTGAGTATACATGTATATCTCAGAATGGACTTAAATAACCAAGCATCAAGAGATTATTTCATACCAATCTTTAACTGGGAAGAGGCACAAACAAAAGATGAAGAATTACAAACTATCTTACTGTTTCATGGGCACTTGTTCTATAGCCCTCATGGTGGCTGGCTGCGTGGCAAACGATGCCAATGTTTGCACGAGTGACTCGCGAGTGCTGGCCAGAACTATCCGAGAGTCTGCAAACTCGGAGCAGAGGAACGCAGCACAGGACACCACTAGTTGCTCCCATTCTGCTTAGAGAGAGGGGAATCTATGGTTTACCTAGTAGTATTAAAGTGGTAATTTGGCTAGTCGATCAGAAACTCGGAAGCTTTGCAACTGCAATGCCTTTAAGGCTGTTTCGATTGTCTCTGTTGCATATTTTTAATTATTGCAATAATTTGTTTTTTTGATGTTTATGTTTTATGTTTATGCTGCGAGACGTCAAAACGTTTGTCTCTTTCTATCTTATCATGTTCGAGTAGTAAGAAAAATATTTCGTAATTATTTCGTTGGATCAAACTATTGGATCCATAGTTTAAACGATACGTTGAAATTAAAACTCATACTGCCGAGTGCGACGGAAACTGCCAGTATGGAAGTATCAACTACGATAGTTTATCGAGCTTACGATACGAATTTTCGTTTTGTTTTCTTGTAACTCGTACTAAGCATACAGTTCTTTTTCTGAACGTTATTCTAATTGTTCCGACCAGGTGGGATGACGATCAGCGAAAAACCGCCGGCAGATCCTGAATGCGGCAAGCTGAAGACAGGGCGCTATGGCGCTCATTAGGGGAGGGCTATGTCCAGCAGTGGACTAATATAGCCTGAAGAAGAAGAATGCATGCATGTTAATTATTATTGTATGTATCGTTCTGCAAGTACCTAATGTTTGAATGTCGTGTTGTCCATAAAGTCTTTTTTTGCTTTTCTCTAAGAATAGTCACGATGATGAAAGTGCAATGGTAAAGGGTACCTGGTATCTGTTGAACAGTGATCGTGGGATGCATGTAGAGCCGCAGCGTGTTACAGAGCTCCAACATGGCGTCCACGTGGTATTCCGGCACGAACGCAAATAGAGACTCTAAAAATTCCTGCGGGCCGACGGTTGGCGCTGGAATCAATAGCAGATTATGAAGCATAATTTTTTTTGGGACAAAAGTATTCAATCGAAATCATAGGATCATACTACAAACACAAAGACAATTTTTACAGGAGGAAAAATGAATAGGGTCTAGTTTATGGTAAGGAGGGCAAAAACAATTGGTCACCATGCATCTGTTCCTGCTAAACGGAGTTCAGTTAGAAGCTAGACAAAACTAGATGAAGTGAAGGCTGACATTTTCACCATAGGCGCTTTTGTTTTTAATTTCCTTTCTACGCTTTAATAAAAATATTTTTTACATGGTTTCAAATAAATATGATATAAGCTGTCAGCGATACAAAGATACATAAAAAGAGGACACTTTCGCACAGCCAGAAATAGGAGAATTACAACCATGATATCTTAAATCTTAGTAATGTTATACAATTGGATTAGACGAAAAATAATTATATAGAACAAAATATACAAAGAGCAAGTTTTAGCGAATTGAATATACACTGACCAGGAGTTCCTGGTTCCCGCGTAGAATTGGTCTGGGAAACTGCCCTGGATTTCGCTTCACTGTCGCAATGGAAATAAATTTGTATACGTGAACAAGTTATTACAAGGCATCAGAAGAATAGATTAGCTTAGAACTATTGACTTAAATGCGAATTAATTTACTTGACAGATTAGAACTCTTTAATGTACAGTCACGAGCACTACCATGCATGCATTTCAGTACTTTTCAAAGTCAAAATAGTAATTTTCTGATACATCAGGTTAAAAGAGGTTATTGTGACAAGGGTCTAAGGTGTTCACACGTTAGTGCACGCGACTGTATATACCAAGAAAACAATTTCAATAGAAATCTTAATATCATAGTTTTGAGGAACAATATAGCTTGGCTAAAGAAGTTAGTACAGAGATAACCTACAAAACTATAATGCTAATATCAATTTGTTAATTTAATAAGCCAGCTTTCTTGGGAACACATTGACATGGCCTCAAGGATTACCTCAATATAGATAAAATCAGGCGTGAGGATGTTTTTCTGTCTATGTTAATTGTTTTAGTCGCATTATTATGCAAACGCTTCACCAATTGGATCAAAAGAAATCTTTGCTAGGAAGGCTCAATCAGAGGCCTTAGGGCGGCTTGAAAACTTCTGCCAGTGAGACCAGCCCCTAGTCTTGCAAGCCTCCACCAATCCGGACTTAGCCCCCGTGGTGGAGTATGGCCTAAACCTTCCTCAGGAAAGAAACCCATGATGATGATGATGATGAACGCTCGGATCAACATCCAACAAACAATGGTCTCATGGAAACTCTTCGAAAAGTCTGGAAGAGGGGGGGAGGTGAGCAATGACGCTAGAGGCCACAACATTTGTCTTGGGATGGGGACCCCTGAAGTCGTCTTGAAACAAGGCCCTGTGTCCCTGATGAGCGGGACGGGACATAAAGCAAGTAATTAATGAATTGATACCTTTGCTCAGAACCAGATTCGTATTCGAGGTTCAATGAGTCGTAACTGGGGCGGTTTAGGAGAGTGCTCTTGCCAGGCAGGATTTCTTTACTGGCTACCTGAAATAAGTTTATTACTTTATTGAAAGCAAGACTGGAAGAAATAAGACGTTTACAAATTGTCACAGAAACACAGAGTAAACAAGTAAAAGTGTGTTAACAACTTCCTTGTCCAAGACATAATGCAATTCCAATTCCCCACCTTCACAGTTAGATGCCCGAAGATGTAATAAAAATGAGTCAAATGTGACTCATGAACTTATTCCAATACACTGAAGTTGTTAAGAAAGTTCTTGTGTAAAAGGTCTGGTGCAGTCATAGGTTCAATGATGCAAATTTCTGTCAAACACAATATTATTATATTTATTGAGAAGAGCATAACAATGCAAGTATATTAGCCATTAGTAAGATCTCAGGCCTTCTCTCTTCTTCAAGGCCCTTCCCTTCTCTCATGCCAGAACAAGCTGAAAATCGAGAGTTCCGTTCCTACTGGAGACCACCGTACATTTGGAAAAATGGCCCCAATCTGTGTGATGTTCTTGCGAGCTATCCAAGTGTGGAATTAGGTCAAGGGATTGTGTTCTGTGCAAGTTGTTATTGTTATTATAAGTGTTATTAAATGAAGAGTTTACGGGCAACACGTTAATATTTGCTGACTGTACTTTTCACGCTACGCAGAAGCTACAGATGAAGAAGATAGGACAAGATAACTGTACTCAGGAACAATGACATTTTTAGTATTATTTTGCGGCCCAACTCAAAACTTGCCTGATGGAACATCACTCAACCTTTTGCGTGACGAGATCCGCGTATTTTCAATCCAATCAGTTTTTGCAGTGATCTACCTGTATATGCGCAGCGTAATCCATATCCGAGGCCATTCTTAGCGAGTGCAGGGTGCCGGAGAAGTGCTTGGCCAAGTCCAACTGTCGCTGATTCGTCCAGATTGCGCCTATCACCCACGCCATTTGTAACGCACCAGATTCCAGCTTTTCCTAAGAAATTATAACAGGTATCTGATGTATAAAGTCTAAAAACTAATTTTACAGTGTTTGTTATCAAACTCCTCCAAAACGGCATTTGGTGGGTCTGAGAAAAGATCTTAAGCTACTTGATGCGGTAAAACAACGGGTCACTAGCAATTCTATAGAATGTTTTTATCGATATCCCAAGTAAAACAAACTATAGCAAGTCAATCAGATTATCCCCATAGGATAGTCAGAAAATGCTGGAGAGTATTCTGCAGGAGTATTGCAGAATAAAACGTTAAGTCTATAAAACTCGGCCCTTTTTGGCCTATACTAGACGCTTTATGTATTGGTTCACTTTTACCAATATAAACAAATCACAAAACCACCACAACGTTAGATTCTATCGGCTTAGTCGGCCTGTTATCTATCTTGTACAGGAAATAAATGTCAGTACGTATTGAACCTCTGAACCGTGTCCGTACGAACGATGTTTTCCGTTACGTTACTAATTTTTTATCTTCTGGGGAGTCTTTTGGGGATGCCATCCTGCACACCAGAAGATATTTGGTGAAGTCTGTGTGGAAGACTAACAAGTACATAGCGCCTAAAGAGCTTGACTGACTTTTCATTGAGCACTTGTTTAAATATGTGCATTGAAAAGTACTAGTATCTAGGACCGTTAAACTTTATTCACATGAAATAAGTTATCAATTGCCTGTTTTCGTCTTCTGTTGGATTTAGGTAGGCCTCCCTGAGGGCACGAAATAGTACAAAAGTTTTTTTTAAAAGGATGCAAATTTTGCTGCTTGCTTGTCATTTGATGAGCTTGGTATGTAAAATACCTTCAAGCGAAAATGCACAGTTAAATGTAGGTTATATGGAACCAGGCGTTACTTTGCGGATATCCATTATAGCATTAAAATGTGAAAATTAATTTGCTAAATTATTTTTGGCGCAATTTAGCAAAGTAATTTTCACATTTAAATGTGGGTTAGAAAAATTTATGATGTTGTGCCTTTGTGCCATAAGGGCTACTATAACATTAAATATTACTTAGATAATTAAAAGTCATTAAGTTGAACTACTGCTAGGTTTTAGAATAATATGTAAAATGTTAGTGTTGATTAACAGCCCCATATTTTCTTAACTAAGTATCAAAAGACTCTGAAAAGTGATCTAGATATTGAAATGGACACCTAACTTTACTTCTAACGTTCAATAACTCACAGTTTCTGTGTTATTTTGAATTAAATACTTTGATTATAAGCGATTTAGGGTTAACACGTATTGCAAATAAAATCACCGCGATTTTTTATTCTGACGCATTTAAAATCACGTACTGAGAACTATTTGCCAGCGACATTTTTTCGCAAGTGCGTGCCTTCATACATTTTCCATATGTCATAGATTTTTACGTAAAAAATCGCGCGGTGCAAGACCGTAGTGCGTGCTAAATATCTAAATATGTTACGAACCTCGTACACAAGCTTAGATCGTGTCAGTTCATCCATCATCTTCTCCATGAGTTGTCGCTGAGACTTCTCGGGTTCAGCACCGGTTTTGCTGACAGGGACAGCGGCTAGCTCCGACTGGATGGTTTGCATTCGCAACTCGATGTCATGAAGACAGTCCGCCATGTCCAGTTGGTTATCGCGGAGCTCACACAGCTTGATAACATAATAGTATTTTTTAAAACCTATTTAGAGGCTAAAATATATGATAACAGAGGCCAAGTTGATCGGCACTAGCTGGCTCGAATTGGAAGCTGCTGCGAACCACCGTCAGAAGTGGAAATCTGTGGTTGAGGCCCTACGCTCCCATAGAAGTTAAAGGACGGAAGAAAAAGAAGAAGAACATCGTCCGGTTACCCGATTCATGCTTCTTGCTGAGACGTAATTTTTAAACAGAAAGTGTAAATCATCGAATTGAGTAATCAAAGGGATTATGTTCTTTTTAATGCACTAACCCGTGCTAAGGACAATTTGAAAAACCTATTTAGAGGCTAAAAAAATCCACCATGCCGGGACTCAAACCCGCGACCTCTGGCTAACTGTGCCAGCGCTCTCCCAACTGAGTTCGCGGGGAGAGCGTTGGCACGGTTAGCCAGAGGTCGCGGGTTCGAGTCCCGGCATGGGTGGAATTTCTAGCGTATAAATAGGTTTTTAAAAATTGTTCTTATCACCAAAAAAAACCGAACAGTTTTTACCCAAGTCATTGACTAATATTTGGTCCGACTTGTCTACGCAATCATGTTATAAACTTTCCTAAGTTATCATCTCAAGTCAGTAGCCTACCCGAGTACTTACTGCTGTATATATACACGACGATACACATATTCTGCTCGGGGTTAATTCTCTCTCACTCAATTTTAAACTTTGGTGCCACTATGGTGCGGGCGTTAGCTTTTTTTTTGTTTATTGGCTTTGTTCGTGACTAACTTCATTTATAAAGCTTCGAACAAGAGATCTTCCGTTATTATATAACACTATCCACCTAATTTTCTCTGAATCTTTACAAATCAATACATCCTTCTAATGCCCAATGCCCTCAAGTGATCACAAAAATAATTGTTATTTTGAAGGTCGGGCCCACGGAACAAAAAACAAGGGCCTTAGGAGGATATAGACGTAGCACTTTTTTCTGACGTTGTCTGGGCAAAGTGTAGAGTACCGGTACCTTTTCAGCGTGTTTTATAGCTGATCCGTGGTACAGAGCCAGCAGCCCGTCCACCAATCGCAGGTAGGCGCTCCTCGTGTCGATGGCACCTGCGCCGGGCATCGTGGATCGCGTGCCTTTGAGGGCTAGCGCTGTCTCGCCTACTCCGCTGGGTGGGAAAGAGTGCGAAAATTTCGGGTCTAGTTAACAAGATGTATCAAATCAAAGAGTGTTTGGCGCTGGTCTGAACCGAACTAGGCCAAATTAAGTCTATAAATATTCTAGACTACGATTTTTGGTTGGTTTTCTTAAACCAACCAAAAATCGTATTCAAGAAAATTCGGACATTATTTGGCCTAGTTCGGTTCAGACCGGTATATCCGGACAATTCATTCGCATCTTGTTACACAAAGTCTCATCATAAGCCATACAATTCAGTCAGACAGACAACTAAGCACTTCTTATAGAACAGTTGTGCGGTCTTATCATAATCGCCCCATAGACTAATGCAGTGAACGTAGGATATATCCGACCATACATTCAGGTTTTTCATCATCTTCTTTGGTCCCTTTACTCCTCCGTGCAGTTCGGGGCTGACACAAGGGCTTTCCATTTATCTCTGTTCATGGTTATGGATGGTGGCTCAGCAAAGTTTTTTTAATTACTCAAAAGTATTTGGCTGAACAGGTGGCATTTTAATTACTTATAATACAACCGGGGTTTTCAAACTCTGGGTGTTTTGAACTATTTTTCATTTCAGCTTATAGACATAAACGAAGAAGGTTTTTGGATACGCATCTTGAACTAAAAACACGTAAAAGTCAATAAATAACATAAAAGAATAATCAGATGATATGAAATGAAATGAAAAGGTTTTATTCAAAGTAGCGCAGAAACTGCGGCTTAGTGAACTTTACAATTCAAACTACGTGTCCATTTCACAATCTAGATCATTTTAGAGAAAAAATGGAAAAAAAAACTCCAAACTTAGTGTTAGTCTTAAGATAACAAAAGAAAACCGAAACACACAGTTTTCGGTTACGCAACGTTGTAGGCAATTATACTCCAGAGGTTATGGAGCACGACCGACCACGCTGAAGGAAACTAACGTCAAAGCAAGACGTACTCGCCCCATCGCCACAACTGAATACTCTGATACCTCACCGGTTAGGCATCGGCATCATCGGCGTGTGCATGAAGCGCGCCATCGAAGATATGACCTGGGGCAGCGTGGCCAGCCCGGGGGAGCCGGCGGCCATGTCGCTCACACCTGAAAAGTAGTTGAAAGAAGAGTCTGTGAACACCACTATCGTCGGTGGTCGGTTGAGCGGTGGGGCTACCTGTATCGACGCCTCCCGCGCGATTGTAGTTTGGCTCGAAGCTCTGGATGTACGGGTTATCTTCGCCGAGCACTGTCACCAGGTCGGGGCTAGAAGCAGAGGGTTAAGTCGCTCAAGAGTTTGTATGGCGGGTGTTTTTGCAAAAGGTTTTTGTTCAGAATACATTGGATCGTTTATCAGAGTGATACTATCAGATCTGATGATCAGCACTTCTATTACGTAACATTCCACTCTATTGAGTTAAGCATTTAGACGACTCCAAAGTGTCAAAATATGTAAGCACTCGACAGCTGGAGTAGCTTAAAAAAAGGACAAATTAACGTCACTCAACTCATTAGATACTTATTTAATAGAACCCCAGGTCTCTTCAAATAAGATTGAGTCTAAAAAATATAGGAAATGAAAGCTGAATTGGCCCTTTTATGAAGATTCTTTTACCGTTTCTTTGGGGTCTTACCGTAAAGTTCGCACCAGGAAGGGTAGGACTCCACCAAGTCTATCGACATTATAGAAGTCTAGTTCACCGTCGATAAAAGTCCTCGGTGGTAAATGTGGAGGCAGTTGCCTGAAAGAATGACACAAAAATCAGCAAGGTCCAGAATTGTATGTGTATATTTTGCAGTAATCGACAAAAGAGGTCTCTCACTATCGGCAACAGACTATTGGCGGCATATAAACATCAACATGATTAAGTTTTTAGGTTCGCGACAAGACATTTTTAATGACTCGCGATGGTCATCCTTAATTATGTCTATTAAAACGGTGTAATTGCGATTACTTATCATGAGGTAGAATGTAATTACCTTAATTACCGTTATGGTAACGTTGCAGTTCCCGGGTCATGGGTAACTAAATTGGCAATTACTAAAATTTAGATTCTAAAAATTCCACCCATGCCTAGGATTCGAACCAACGACCTCTGGCTATCCGTGCCAGCGCTCTTTTGAACTGAGCTAATGGGTGACTCACCGGCATCAGTGAAATTTCGAACCTCTTTGCAATATTCTCTGTCAACTATTGTATTGAGATCTCTCAAGTCACTTTTTAATTTTTCGCAGCGGGCCTACACGCTTACTACATCCGCGAACGAATCTGGTGATAAGGCGCATGATTTGTACGGGCCTACACACAACCCTTACTACGTCCGCGGACAGGTCTGGTGATAAGGCGCGTGATTTTTATCTACTTAGCACTGCATTCCAAGTGCTTGAAAGCTTGAAACGATATTAAGAAATATACTGAAGAAAAGAATACTAACGGATTTCCGAGAGGATATTCTGACCAGATCTTCAGCAGCGCGCTAAGCAACCGAGTATGACAGCACCAGGAGATTGCCGGCGATGTGCGCGAAATGTTGAACAACCTCTGAAATAATCCTCTTGAATAACTCTTTGAAGCTTTTTATTGCAGAAGTTTGGCTACCAGCGAGGCCACGGATGCATAGGTATATTTTGGTTGAAGGTAATGGAAGGATAACCAATCAATTTCTGCTTGTCTCTGCGAGACAAAATAAAAATGGTGGGGGGTGCTTGATTTAGTACTGTGAAACGAATAAAAAAACTCCGTATGATCCGTCTCTTTCTGCGAAAAAACTTGGACGTAGTGTTATGACGGATGTATATTTGTTGAGTTAATATTGAATGGTTATTCTATAATATTTTGCCAAGAAACTATGCAATAATAGTCTCAGTTCTCCCAAATATCGGATAAACAACTTGCCCCAGTACTAGTAAAAGATACGACGTCTACATTATGTCTAAAATAATCACTGTTGCCTACCTGCCGTACCGAATATCGATGTCCTAAGCCTTACATATTGTAATTGTGAAAGTATCAGAAAGTATACCATATCCAAGATGCAGTTATCCATTATGTAGCGTCGGAACTTCTCTAAAAAGATCTTCCGCGTCGAGGGCACCAAATTAGAGCCGTCCGTGTTATCAAGAAGCATCAGGAGGAACTGCAGCTGTAATGAGGTTGAAAATTTGGCAATTTGGCAAACGTAACGCTGCAAGAAGCAATTCATCAGTACCAGTACTTCCCAAGGTACGTTAAGCAGTTGGTGTCGGCTGCCGTCGATAGATGACAGTCGTTAAGCCAAGACTGATCCCACAGGGCGGCTTGAAAACTTCTGGCAGTAAGACCAGCCACTATTCTTACAAGCCCCAACCAATCCAGACTTGGTCCCCGTGGTCGAGTATGGCCTATACCTTCCTCAGGGAAGAGACCCGTGCCCCTCAGTGGGGACATAATGGGTTGACGATGATGATGAAGTAAAAATGTGTTATGTTTAATTAGTTAGGGGCTCTTAAAGAGAGTCCATTTACACGTAGCCGTTTTATTGTGTTCAGCAAGGGAGTACAACGTGCTTTACATTGTATATTTTGTGCAATAAAGTGTAACAAACAAACGTCACGAAGTTTTATCTTATTATCGGCCAGCAACATCTTGCTTTATTTCACCTCGTAAAGCGAGATGCCGGTACCCGATAGTGAGATAAAACTTTTTCATTTCTTATACTTGAAAAGTAGTGTTGTTTTGATCTGATTATTGGGTGGAAAATGCTGCTTCCCTCCCTGGAGAAACTCATTCAAATTACTTCCCACCTAAGGGCCGGAATGAACTTTAAACACAGAACTACTGTCAGCTGTGAAGAGTTTCATGTAAAAAAAACTAATTAAAGAAAATGCTGCGGCCATGTAAGATTCTAAACAGCCAGTGTGAACTTACCGCAAACTTCTTTAAGCGAAATAAGCCGCAACAATTACGCGGTGAGTTCCATATTTAAAATTTAAAAAGTCGACACAAATTGGCGGGATACTAATCTGTTATATGTATGTATCTGTGACGGAATTCAAAAAAATAGGTAATGATCTTTTATGCTTTTATTTAAGATCTGAATATTAAAAAATAGTTTTTATTTTCCTCATATTCGAAATGAAAAGTAGAGTGTTAACACGGGTAAAAGAATCAATTCCTACTCGGACTATAGTCGCCCTCGCTGCGCTCGGGCGTCTTAATACGTCGGGAATAGATTCTTTCCACGCTCGGTTAACAATCTACTATTATCTTGATCTTGTGCTCCCACAGCTGATATACTCTCTAGGGACTGCACTATGATAACACTAAGTATGAGGATTTTATGTATTACCGTTCTACTAAAGCGCCAACTAGCGGTAGTCACGGGACGGTCACCCTTCCCACACCTTACCACATCTGTTGTTGTTTAACTCAAGTAATTGATTCTAATCACTCGGTTCGACTAGGCCACGGGCGCTGCACAGTAAGGCCCGCCACTGTCTGACAATCCTCCACCGACCCGGACTTGTCCCCCGTGGTGGAGTAAGGCTTAACCTTCCTGCGATGCAGGAAGAGACTCGTGCCCCAGCAGTGGGGATATACAAGGCTTGATATCGATATCGTATTATCGTCACGATAGAGGAAAAATCTAGTTTCTAGTATGGGGTAACTTCTAGTCGCTGGGGTACAATGGTTCTCGATTGCAGATCGTAAACTGGTAAACGCGGTTGTCGAGGTAGTTACTTGCCTGTAAGCATATGCCCAGCAGTGGACTGTAACGGGACAGTGTCGATGCAGTTACTTGCCTGTATTTCTTCCAGAGGTGCCACAGCTTTGGTGATCTTGTCGCAGTCTTCCCTGTACAACTTCTCGGCCGCCGTGTCGTCTTTGGTCGAGTGTAAGAGCTTAGTGATTTTATCTGTCGTAGTCGGAAGTTGATATACATAAGTTAATTTGAGAAATCCCTTCAAATCGAAGTGTTATAAAAGTAGAATAGTCTGTTATCTTTTAGAATATACCTCGGCTACTATGGCATAGAATCGGAGATATTCATGTAATAGAAATGTCGGAACTAATATGACACTTAATTTCGAAATCAGAACTCGATCATCAGTACGAAAACCGGGGAAAATTGGCGAAAACCGACGCCTACTCTAGAGCCCAAGGTATATTCTAAAAGCTAACAGACTATAATAAAGCAGAACGATCGAAAAAAGGCAAGGCGTTAGCATTTGGGAGTATAAGTCTTTGATTTTAGTTAACAACCAAAACTGTGTAAACTCACCAGTAGGGACTGGTGCGAATTGCGTCTCGATAGTGCCCTTTTCAGTCATTTCTGTACAAAGAAAAATAGTGTGAGATAAAAGAGTTTAAATAATTAGTTTATGTTCCCAGTCCACAAGGGCTACTTAAACCCAAACTCATGTGTGGCACAAATAAATAATGACTAAAACTGTAGAAAAAAAACGTTTAATCTCAACGTTAGCTTAGACTATGACGCCTCTTTTTCATATGACATGACAGCGCTTCCGTGCTTCGCAAGGCACGTTAAGTCGTTGGTGCCAGCTGTCATGTAATGGCAGTCGTTAAGCCATGTCAGAGGCCTTATGGGCGGCTTGATAACTTCTAGCAGTAAGGCCCGCCACTGTCTTGCAATCCTACACCAATCCGGACTTGGCCCCGTGGTGGAATACAGCCTAACCTTCCTGCGATGCAGGCAGAGACCCGTGCCCCAGCAGTGGGGACATAGAAAGGGTTGATATGGAAAGGTTTGTTATTGTTAGCTAGTGAGCGGGTGTAGTGACAGAGGAATTCATTACCTGCGATTCTCGGATCAGTTTCTCCTTGGACGGGGGTAGGACGCTGCCACCACACTTTCCGAATGACAGTCTTCAAAACTGAATCATCGGGACATTTCACGTTGAGGAAATTGTCAAATCTGCTCGAAGAAATGGATAAGAATTCATGGCTGGCCACTAATTAGCACTAACAATGCATTGGTAGTTTCAACCTTGTAATATTGCCTCACTTGAATTTTCATACGGGCATACGGTTCTAGACAAAGTCTTTTGAATATCTGGCGGTGCTCAGATTTATTCCGCTGTGGTATCGCGTCAACCCTTGCATGTCCCCACTGCTGGGGCACGGGTCTCTTCCTGCATCGCAGAAAGATTAGGCCATACTCCACCACGGGGGCCAAGTCCGGGTTGGTGGTGGATTGTAAGACAGTGGCGGGCCTTACTGTCAGAAGTTATCAAGCCGCCTATAAGGCCTCTGACATGGCTTAACGACTGCCATTATATGACAGCCGGCACCAACGGCTTAACGTGCCTTGCGAAGCACGGAAGCGCTCGGAAAAATGCCACTAGCGGTAGTCACGGGACGCTCACCCATCCTTTACATACCTTTAAACAAAAAATTGTGGACTTGTGGAAATTGTTAAATTACGACAAGCAACATGGCTTTCAAGCTGTTTATTCACAATCCCGTGGTCAAGAAACTTCAACTATTAATTTCTAAAGCGGAATTTGGCACCAGAACAAAGCTGAATAAAACAAAATATATATAACTAATTACAGAACGCAAAGCAACGTTTTTGACTTCGCCAATGTGATGGGAATGAAGGCTATTAAGTTTGCCTAATAAACAATCGTGAGTAGATCCGTCAAACCCATAACTATGTACGGACAAAATTCATTCCAGCTGCTACATTTTCAACTGAATAAGAAGATTCATTGGATCACAACAAACGTGACTAATGTTGCTTTTTATTGCAAGGATGATTACGTTATTTTGTTGAAGAAGACGTATTTGACCAGATGCTGCCTCGTCTCCCGGTGCTGCATCAGCCCGCAGAGGACGTACACGCCTTCGATTTGCTGGTTGAAGTTCATGTCCTGGAGAACGAGAGTTTCAATTAAAGATTAATGGCACAAAAACAAAATGTTTTTTATTGTGTGGAATCAGGCGTCACTTTGCGGAAATCCATCGTTATCAACCCTTGTCTGTCCCCACTGCTAGGGCACGGGTTTCTTCTTGCATCGCAGGAAGGTTAGGCCATACTCCACCACGGGGGCCAAGTCTGGCTTGGTGGAGGATTATAAGAAAGTGGCGGGCCTTACTTCAGAAATTATCAAGCCTCCCATAAGGCTTCTGACATGGGCTAACGACTGCCATTCCATGGCAGCTGGCACCAACTGCTTAACGTGCCTTGCGAAGCACGGAAGCGCTCGGAAAAATGTCACTAGCCGTAGACAGGGGACGGTCATCCATCCTGCACCTGACCGCGCCTGTTGCTGCTTAACTCAAGTGTTTGATTCTTATCACTCGGTTCGCCTAGGCCACGAGCGCTTCCATACCGAAAATCCATAATAGAAATCCTAAATTCCGCCAAAAATCACAGAAGCACAATGCGGTAAGTTAATGCACCGCCCTCCCTCCCACTTTTTCAAGCAGAAGCAAGAGATGAAAACACCACCATCGACACCAATACTTGTGTGAGAAAATAATGTTTTTTTACTGACCCTTACTTAAAACTAAATACCATAATACCAGTTAACTTTTGATTTAAGAAAAAATAAAAAATATACCTACAGGGAAAATGAAACCAAATTAAATCAGAGAAATTAATTACAAAAAAACAGTGCTTAACACGCCCATCAGAGGCATGTAATAAAAATCCTTTCGAGATCACCCCTTCGTATGTCCCCACTGCTGGGGTACGGGTCTCTTTCTGCATCGCAGGAAGGTCGGGCCATACGGTACTCCACTAAGGGGGTGAAGTCCGGGTTGGTGGAGGATTGTAAGGCAGTGGCGGGCCTTACTGTCAGAAGTTTTCAAGCCGCCTCTTATAGGCGGCTTAACGACTGCCATTATATGACCCGGCTTAACGTGCCTTGCGCAGCATGGCCTTTGTATAAAAAAATATCACGTACGTGATGGCGAAGTGTCCCTCCCTTTCTTACCTGAGCCACAAGGTCGTACATGAGGCACTCTCGGATGACGCAGTGTTCCAGAACGTCGCAGAGAGCCGACTCGTCCAGGAAGGTCCACAGCAAATCGAGGGTCATACAGAGCCGCGACTGTGGCTGCGCCAGAAGCTTCTTGGCCAGGTCCACCTAGACAAAGCCAAAAACAATGCAAAACCAAAGGAAATAAAGGTGTATCCGCGTCACAGAGCCTCAGACACAGACAATAGGTGTAGTAGCAAGAGAATTGCTATTAGCAATAAGGCCGCAAATTGTATTTGGTCTTTTGTATGTACCGTTTTTGTAACTATTTTTCCGGTTTACAATAAAGAATATTCTTATCTTATCTTATTGTATATTCCGATCAAAGTAACATTGCAGATCTTAGCTAACGTTCTATGATACAAGCGAAAAGACAGATATAAAGAACTTCAGAATTATTACTCTATCAGCATAAAATTCGTCTTAAAGTGTCTGAAATCTTGGTTGTTGATAGCGTTTTAGCGTCATTAGCGTCGATTTCTTACTCGCTTTCTATTAGTCAATGGCCTGGCATCTAACTCATTACATATTTCATAGATTTCTTGACAGATTGGTAGTCTTTTACTATGTTTTTTAAATACATTTTTTTACTCTGGATATAAGCCATTTTGAGCCTAGTCATCTTTAATGTCCTGATTCCGCGGACCGGGTAGCGAAACTAACTACTCATAACAAGGTAGTTCTAAAACAAATTAGCAGTAATAACGTTTCCGCATCGCAGTACTTGACTAGTGTGTCACAACATAATTAAGTAGAAAAAGCCTCTTACAAAGTTAGACGATCGAGCCTTGGTGTAGAAATCCACTGATTGCATGTTCGAGGCTATGGCACGAGTCTTCAGTCCCAATGTGCCTCGAATTCGTGGCAACAATTCAGACACCACCACATAAGACAGGCGGAGGACAATGCTTAGTTCTATTATCACGATGCGGGCCAGTGACATGAGGAACGCCTGAAAGTAGAAAGACATCTTAAAGCCCTTCCAACTCAGTTTTTAAGTCAAGGATAGACCTACCCAAGGCCTGATTTACATTTGCTTTACTTCCATATTTTTTAAGCATGCATTACGTAGATTTAAAACGGAATAGAGGCGCCAAAAGCCGCCCGTAAGTGATAGCATTAAAAAGAATATAATCATGTGGTTACAGCGACATCATTCCGATGTAAAACAGTAGGTATTTGGGGCTGCAAGTGATGCAAATTACTTCAGCCAGATGTTGCTGTACGTAATACAGAGAGTGTTGTAAAGAGGTTCGAAGTTTCACTGATGTCGGTGGTCGCCCATTAGCTCAGTTGGGAGAGCGCTGGCACGGTTAGCCAGAGGTCGCGGGTTCGAGTCCCGGCATGGGTGGAATTTTAAGCATCCAAAGGTTTTTAAAATTGTCCTTAGTACGGGTTATTATTATTATTATTATAGCCATTTATTTCCCAAACAGAATTGATTACATTACATTGAATAAGTAGTTAATTAAATAGAATTGATACATTAAAATTAAAATACATGCATTTTTAAATTAATAGATTAAAATTGATAAATTAATTAGCTATCATATTTGCATATATTTGAAATTAATTAATTAAAGACTTTGAAATGATTTGTATTTAGTTTAGGACACCCATAATTGAGTGTAGGCCTCCTCCATCCCGTTCCAAACATCTCTGCTTTGGGCAGCCCTGGTCCAGGTGTGCCCTGCCAGCTGCTGTATGACGTCACGCCACCGGCGGCGCGGGCGGCCGCGCGGTCTGCGTGAATCTCTCAGATTCCAGTGCAGTACTCGCTCACTCCAGCGTCCATCTGTCCTGCGTGCTTCGTGGCCTGCCCATCTCCACTTCAGACGACATGCCATCTCCACCGCATCAATCGCTCCGGTCCTCGCTCTTATGTTTTCGTGGCGTATTTTATCTCTCAGTTTCAGATTCAGCATACTCCTTTCAGCAGCTCTTTGAAATACTCGAATTTTATTTGTAATTTCTTTGGTAAACGGCCACGTCTGGCATCCATAAAGTAAAGTAGGTAGAATAATCGAGTCCATTGCTTTCTTTTTTAGCTTTATCGGCAGATTTGATTTGAAAATTTCTTTAAGCGACCAGTATTTATTCCACGCCTTCGTCACTCTTCTTTCCACTTCTTCGTTCGCCCAATTCGAGAAGGATACTCTTTGACCAAGATACACGTATTTGTTAACATACCGAATGTTTTGTTTGTTAATTGTTGTTGGTATTAATTCTCCATTTGTCATAAGACACGTCTTATCAGGATTCATTTCTAATCCGTACTTTCTGCTTTCTTTATCTAATGTTTCGAGCATGTGCTGAAGATTTTCATGTGTTTCGCTCAATATTACGATGTCGTCAGCAAATCTGAGATGACTCAAATATTCTCCGTTAATATTTATGCCAAGCGACTCCCATTGTAGATTTTTGAATACTGCTTCAAGTAGCGATATGAATAATATTGGTGAGATGGGATCTCCTTGTCTTACTACTCTTTTAATTACGTAATAACTTTACGGTACCTTTGCTTTTGGCGTATATTTCCACAAGTATCATTATGTAGTGGTTATGCACTCCTTGATCTTTAAGGGCTTTCCATAAGCCATTGTGTGTGATCGTGTCGAAAGCCTTTGTATAATCTACAAACGCGAAGTAATTTTTTTTATTATATTCCGTGTATCTTTCTATGATTTGTGTAAGCGTAAACAAATGATCTGTTGTCGAGAAGTGTGCTCTGAAACCAGCCTGTTCTCTTGGTTGGTTGAAATCAAGACAGTTTGTAACTCTTTTCATTATCAGTTGAGTGAACAGTTTGTACAGAGTTTGCAGTAGACTGATGGGTCTATAGTTACCAACATTTTTGGGATCGCCTTTTTTGTATAGTAGAGTTATAACTGATGTTTCCCATTCCTTAGGAAGTGTTCTGAGTTTAAATATTTTGATGAATAGCTCTGTAACTAAAGGTGTGATTGGCTCTATAAAAGCTTTTAAAACGTCGTTGGTGACACCATCTTCTCCTGGACTCTTTTGGGATTTTAGTAAACGTATCGCATTGTTTATTTCTGAATCCAAAAATAGAGGCACCTCTTCCTCTTTGATATCAGTATGTTCTTGGTTGGTCTCGCGTAGGATTTCCTCTTCACGCGATTGATAGAGCTCTTTGTACAAAGTTGTAGCTATTTCCACTAGTTCCATTCTATTTGTAGAGCTACCGGAGGGATTATTTAGGGACGAGATCCTTGCTTTTGAGCTGTCGAGGTTTTTGTAAGCTCTTTTAATTGATCCAGCATTTTTCAAGTTTTCTTCTATTATTTTTAATCTTCGTGACTTGAGACTGTTTTTCATTTTCCTTTTTATTGTTCTGTCGAGGCAATGTAGTTTTTCTTTCTCTGCTTTCGATTTATTTGCTTTCATTTGTAGAGATGAACGCTCTTTTATCAAATTTACTATTTGAGGTGTAATTATGTTTATATTTCTATCGTTCTGTAAACGGGGTAGCTTATTGAGACTTTATTTTATCTTGGTTATAAGGATTTTGTAGGATTCTTGTATTTCTGTGACAGCAAAATCTTTAGTTAGTTCGTCAAAGATATGTTTTGAAGAGTCAATTTCTATCGATGTGAAGTTACGCGTTTTGTTTCTAAGCCATTTTCTAGACTTTTTTTTGCTGCAAATCTAGAGTATAGGTGGCTCTAACCATTCTGTGATCGGTCGGATGTGTTGTATTAATAACTTCGATATTTCGAACTCTATTTTTTACTCTCGACATAATAAAGTCAATTTCGTTAAACGTTAGGCCATTTGGAGATTTCCATGTCCATTTCTGCTTTGGTTTCTTTTGAAAGTGAGAATTCATGATGTAGAGCTCATTTTCTCTGCAGAAATGAAGAAGAGATTTGCTTCTATCGTTTCTATTGCCGTAATCCCAGCTACCCATTGTTTGTCTTCCGGTGTAGCGGAACCAATTTTCGCATTAAAATCTCCCATAACCAGAGTGTGTTTTGTTATGTTTTGCATGGCAATTGCTAGATCTCCATAAAAGGATTCCAATTGGTTTTCAGATTCTCTGCTATTTTTGTTTGTAGGGGCATAAGCTTGAATAATGCTAATTATTGTATTTTGTGCACCAAAAGTCATATCCAATTTTGCTACTCTATCGGATATGGCAGTGAAGTTTGTAATGTTTTCTTTGAAATCCTTTTTCACCATAAATGGTATCCCATTCACCCCACTCTTAGTACGGGTTATTGCATTAAAAAAATATAATAAAAGCAAATATTTTGGGGTTTCCGCGGTGAACGCGCGTTGTAATAACGCCCATATCTCTCTCTCTTTCTGAGAAAAGGCGCCGGCCTTTATTTAATTTTTATGGTAACCCTAAAAAATTTGCTATCCCTTACGGGTGTACTCTTGGCGACTCTATCATATTCTAGATCTATGTAAAGCCTGCGTAAAAGGCATGACAATAAAGCAAATGTAAATCAGGCCTTACGCGTAGTTGATATTTGATTAGTGAAAGCAAGGCTCCTCAGGTTAGAATAAGTCAGAAACGAATGCGCAGCGCCTAAGTTTTGTTTTTGTGTAAAGCCATGAAATTACGCAAACTTCACCAGCACTGTACGCGTAGCATTTCATGAAGTGTAGTAGGTAATAGAATATTGAGCGGCGGATGCTGATTAATTCATATTATAATAGATGCTGTACTATAATTTTTACTTTTTTCTTTCTCTTGAAGGATAGAAAAAAATCAAAACTTTTCAATACCACCAATACATGGTGACACCTCCAATCCACATGGTTAGTACTCGCGTGATTCAGAGTCCCATATACGACACAAAATACTAAAGATGAGTCTGTTTTATACGAACCTAGATCGTTGCAGTGGAGATTTGGCTTCGGCCACGTGGTCCGACCGGCATGTTCGATTGATTGAACTTCTAAGTTCTACGCATATGGCTGAATGTGCGAGGCCCTCAGTAAATACGGCGCGTACCGTACGTGCGATGCGTAAAAAGGCTGACCTAAGTGTGTTCAGCTTAACATAACATTGGTGAGTTGTTCGCGTCCGTGGAAATTTCTGACTCCACACGTATTCTCCAGGCTCCGTCAGTCGGCGTCTTTGAAAGTAGAGTACAGGAACACTATCTACATATTCAGAACAATAAAGTGCAATTCCATCCGTAAGTATGCAAAAATAATTATATTATGAATTTATTGTACATATTAATACATAGATTAATTTTTAAAAAAAGATATTTGACAATAAAATATCATTTTAGACTTTTAGTCCGGATTTACTTACGGGTGTTGTTATATCGGAGAAGTCCGACCAGGTTTCGCTCCGATTCGCAGAGCTTAATCATGGTGAACAGAGACGGAGCTCGCGTCGTCGGTTACTCGTCTCACACCCGTAAATAACAACACCCGTAAGTAAATCCGGACTAAAAGTCTACAATGTGTTGTACTTACGAAAGTTTTAGTTCAAAAAATAAAATATCACCTCACCGTTTGAGACTACCCCCACCTACTCCACGTCACCTGTTGGTTGCCTAGAATAAAATACTATTTAGTATTAAGCCCGCCAATTGTACAATCTTAACAGGTACAATAAAGAACTTAATAATAATATTCTCTGGGTGGTGCTAAATGAACAACAATCCGGTTGCCGAACGCCCAATAATTTATTTAGAAGAAGAAGAAAAACATTTATTATAGAAACAGTGCACACGCCACAGTAACAAAACAAACTTAAAACATATTACTAAACATGACATTCACAAAAAACAAAAACAAGGAAGAAAAACGAAAGGTCACGGCGTGTCCCTGCTGCTATAAATGGCAACTGACTCAGCAGTATGCTGATGGACTAGCCTTCAGCGCTGATTTTCAGTCAGTGCCAGATTCTACCCCACGAGCGTCACAGACTGCGGTGCGAACAATCATGGGCAGTACCATATTGAATAAAATACTTTTAAGTTGTATAGAACAATACCTATATCAATAGAATACATATTATCTAATACAGAATGAAAAAGATATGTTATTTATGTTTTTTTATTATAACAGGAAAACTTACAGCTATGAAGAAAATTAAACTAACCTTGCAATTGAAATAAAGACTGAGAGCCAATAACAGGTTTTCACTTATAGAAATATTTTTGAAGAAAATTTCGCTCACAAAACAAATACATAGACACTACACATTTATGGTCTCGATCAATTATTATGAATTATTAATATATAACATAGATTTTATTGGCGATTGATTACAAGATTGTTAAGATTGCCTCCCGGCACATGCGGCGATTCCAAATGCGAAGGAACATAAGATTTAATTAAAACTGTTTCTATACGGATTTATGCTGGTTTATTACATTTTTCGTATAGAAACAGTTTTAATTATGTCTAGTGCTCGTGTTAACCTTAGAAAATACTATAACATAAGATTTCTAACGGCAATAAATACCTTTCTGGACATCCGTTTGAACTCGGCGCTGTCGGAGTCGGTGCCGGCAGTGGGGGGTGTCGGCTGCGCCGGCGTGTAGACGGAGTCGCGGCTGTAGATGCGGATCGCGACCTCGCTCTCCACTGCTGACACGATGTCCTCCTTGGCCTGATTGAGAGACAGAGGCCCGTAACATTATGAACAGTTCTCTTTTATGCTTCACATAAAGTTAATTTCCGAATTAAGAATTTCAACACTCTGAAGATAAAGTACAAAATATAAGACATAGAAATTTAGCAGACATATTATTTGAAATAACATAACATTTACATACAGGCACATAAATTGCTTCTGGCCTCACACTAGTATCCTGTATTGTGGGAACTGGGAAAAGCGACATCACAAATATCTAACCATCCAAGACCTGGGTTTTTTTTGTCAACTTTTTACGGGGTTGGAACACCGTAAAAAGTTGACATTTTCGTTGGCCCTCAGATCTTGGTGAGGTTTTGGCCTTCTCTTCGTTCGTTTCAATATGAATAGGCTTATTGTTATCAGCTCAAGACTGTACTCACCTTGGTATTCTTAGCATGTGCAGGCTTCGTCAGATCTCCCATCCGATCAAATTCGTCCAACAACGCATCCAGTGACCTGAACAGCATCGCTGCTTTTGCAGACTCTCGGAGGGGCGGCAACTGCAGGGGCGCGTAGTCTTCAACTGGGAAACTGAAAAAAATAATGTTTGGGAGATACTGGCTACTTATATCTGAAACGTTGTTTTTGTGATAATACGCTTGACTGCAAAAACTGATTCGATTTCCGCTGGTGGCAGCCGTGCTTGACTTGTTCAAATGGCCTCGGTGTTAGCCAAGGTTAAAACCAGTGTCGTAATGCAGGAGAAAGAGGCGGCGGAGAGGGCGCGGGAGGACGATCTCGCTCCCTCTTCGCCGTCGGAGAACAGGCCGCAGACAGCGGGCGTATGCCAACCGTCTGCCGCCGTAACGGGGGCCTTTGGGCGGTGCTTCGGGGGACCCGCCGCTCGATTCAGAGGTCCCGTGCTGGTAGGCACTCCATGTGTTCCGGAACAGGGAACACATGGAGCCCCTTCCAGCGCGGGGAGGGGGGAGCCCCCCCCCCCTCCCCCGAAGGAGTGCCGGCGAGGGCACCCACTGCCGGGGTCGTGGTAGTGTGCGCAAGCATTCCCATGGCCCCGTCTCTTGCGCGTGCTTAGGAACACCCCAGGAGTTTTAGTCGGTATACCGCCCTTTTCTGGGCGGGGAGTCCGACTTAATCACCGCGCTCCCCCGAGCCGGTGGTACCCGTAATAGGGTTCCTCCTGGGATAAAAAAAAACTTTGAAACCAGTGAATGTGACGTTTGGATGTTATGTTAAGATATACTAGTCTTGCAACAGAGAGGCGGATAAGGATAGGAGGTACTCACACGAAGGGTACGTGGCCAAAGTTGGCGTAGAGGTGTTCCTGCATAGCAAGCGAGACCGCGGGGAAGTAGGCGAGCCCCGCGCCGTGCAAAACGTGGCTGAACGCTACTCCCATAGATTTGCCGTTGCTGGAGGAGGGAGCACTTCTTACAAAAAGCAACTTCAGGTTTCATTACCGGTATTCGGAACAGAATATATTGAACCCATAACACTTCGCTAGAATTATTAGGTTTTTAAACTTCGCTAGAATACAAAAACTTTTTGTACATACATACATAACCTCACGCCTGTATCCCAGAGGGTAGGCAGAGACCAGGGACTGCCACTTGCCACGATACTGACAGATCACCTTCGCTTCATCAACGTTCATAAGTCGAGACTTTTTGAAACTTTTTGTGACCTATAAAAATGACGGACTTTCAGAAATTTCCAGCACCATAAGACCTGCAATCTATTTAATTCTTTTTTGTTTTTGTTTTTGCTACACTAAAGACATACTAAAGACTTCTATGGGACTTTTATTTCTATGCTTCAAACAGACTAGAGATCATGAGGTGAACTAATGGTGCCAATATTACAAGAAGGGTCATTATTTCTAAATAGAGATTGAAGTGGAAGCTACTAGAGCAGAAACCGAGGATCTGTGGCATCTACAATATATCACGAAAAGAGGCTTTTCTTGAAGACTAGATATCGACTGGATGGTGATGATGAGAAATTGACAGTGTACTATTACCGATAGTACTCCAGTGTGCCTTTATCCAGGTCGATGCAGGAGCCTATGACGTCACCGGGAAGCCAAGCCTGGCCGTAAGGGCTTGTGGCGACGTTCCAGCGCCGTATGCGACCACCGTCATAGGCGTACGAGTGTGCTGTATCACCGACGCCCGTGTCCATAGAGAAAATGCAGGCCGTTGTGCACCAGCCGATCTGGGGAATTGAGGTTGAGGGTTACATTACACTACATAAACTCACACCTGTATCCCGGAGGGGTAAGCAGAGATCAAGGTTTGCTACATGTCACTGGTTTAGTGTTAAATTATGCATACTCGTGTATTAACGTTTTATTATATTGACTTTATTAATTGCCAAATTAATTATCTATAATGCATTCGTAAAATCACACCTTGAGTATCTTATAGAAGTCTGGGGCACAGCTAGTAAAACGCATTTAAAGGAATTGCAGAGGTCACAAAATAAAGTCATCAAAATCCTATTCAACTACAAATATGACACCCCAACAAAAACTTTATACGAAAAGACCAAAGTACTTAATATCCGTCAACTATATCTATATAAAACATGCATACTTATAAAAAAAATACTCAAAAAAGACATACACACTAATATAGAAATAAGTCGAGTCAAATCACCGCAATATAGCTTAAGAAGCAAATGCAAAAATAAACTTAAACTAAGAACACCACGAACTGAATATGGTAAAAGAAATGTCATGTATGAAGGTGTTAAACTGTATAATAACTTGCCACCTGATGTAAAGGATACAGAAAATATGAATGCTTTTAAAAATAAAATAAAGCTACATGTCTTAAATTTATAATTAAGATT
Source organism: Yponomeuta sedellus (assembly GCA_934045075.1). NCBI lineage: Eukaryota > Metazoa > Arthropoda > Insecta > Lepidoptera > Yponomeutidae > Yponomeuta > Yponomeuta sedellus. The sequence continues at coordinate 8,468,873 of OW203744.1, read as the reverse complement.
GATGCTACTTTAATGGATGCCGTATAGTATAAGCTAATTTTAAGTTTTTTTCTCATTAATTAAGTGAACTGTAAGTTCTTTATGAGAAATAAATGTCTTTGAACCTAATTTATGTTTAATATTTAAATGTGATTGTTATCTGGAATAATTATCTAATTTACTGAATTGACGTGTAACTTATAATCTCATAATATAAAAATGAATCGCTGAATGTGTTGGTAAGCGCAAATCTCGAGAGCAGCTGAACCGATTTCGCTAATTCTTTTCTTAGAATATTCTTACGGAGAGAAAAAAATTAAAGAATCGACTGTTAGGCGGTACAAAGTTCGCTGAGTCATCTAGTTTTGAATAAATATGTCTAAGTCTTTGTCTATTCTGCTATTATTCAAATCTACGGGCTTATTTTTATTTTCTAGTTGGAAGCCACTCTAATCAAAACTCAAATGCGTCTGGTTTCTGTGTGCCTGATTACTCTGTAGAATAAATATATGAATATGAATGATTATGCATATGTTTGTGTCTGAAGTTAGTGACTTTCTTAGGAAAGCGTTGCTTGTAACAAAATTAAATGATTATTTTACAAATGATTAACAGTGAATAATGTCGCAGTAACGTTGCGGCGCAAAAGAAATGGAGCCTTCTTATAATACACAATTTTTGGGTTGGCTGGAAGAAATTTCTTTTGAAATAAGTCTAAATAATTATTATCACATTGTATGTTATTTAAGTTTTATTGTGCAATTTATATTTATTGCACGCTTTAGCGTGACAAACAAACAAAGATATTTATACAGTCGAAATAATATGAAATGAAAAGGTTTTATTCAAAGAAGCGCAGAAGCTGCGGCTTAATAAACGTTTCAATTCAAACTAGGTGTCCATTTCAAAATCTAGATCATTTTGGAGAAAAAATGGACAAAAGAGCTCCAAACTTAGTCTTTTCAATTAACATAGTTTACATAATTATTATAAAACATAGAACTCATACATTGTACTGGCTTTAATTCCAGACCTCATTGTCATCTAGATAATCCTTTATGTTATAGTAGCCCTTTTGGCACAAAGTGTGCTTAACATATTTTTTGAACCGCGATTCAGGCAAGCTTAATATATCTTCAGGGATTTTATTTGTTAGAAAGATTGTTTTTGAAAGATGCTCGAAAAAACAAACTGCTCGAAGTATGACACGAGTGAACTCAACCACCACTTATGCGCGAACGACGCCTAACCAGTTTCTGTGTATGACAATCAGAAGATCTATCTGTACGTAATACAGAGAGTATTGTAAAGAGGTTCGAAATTTCACTGATGCCGGCAAGTCGCCCATTAGCTCAGTTGGGAGAGCGCTGGCACGGTTAGCCAGAGGTCGCGGGTTCGAGTCCTGGCATGGGTGGAATTTTTAGCCTCTAAATAGGTTTTTAAAGAAGATCTATCACCATCCGTACCTGCATGATGCCCTTAGTGCCTAGCTGCACCTCGTACATCCATCGGCCTCCGAAGACGCAGGCGGTAGCCCGGATGGTGGCAAAGCTGGACAGGCCCTGGACGCTCACGCGCTCATCGCCGACCAACACCAGTCTGCCCGTTCCTGAGTGCATTGGAATTTCTAAATTCAACACGAACAGAAATGTCACGTGAAACTTAGAGTTGCTTTGTACTTTTTACGTAAAAACTTTTACAGGTAGCCAACCCCGAAATAGTGAAAAGTATGTTTGCTTTTAGTTGCGTTCACATACGAAAGTACAGTCTGTTAGCTTTTAGAATATCCCTCGGCTACTATCGGATATATTCGTGTAATAGAAATATCGGATCTAATAAGACACTTAATTTCGGAATTGGAACTAATATGACGCTTAATTTCGAAATCAGAACTCGATCATCGGTACGAAAGCCGGCGAAAATTGGCGAAAACCGAAGCCCACTCTAGAGCCCGAGGTAAAGTGTAAAAGCTAACACTATACTCTGTTTGACACTACTCCACCTTCTCTACGACACCTGTTGGTTCGCTAGAATAAAATACTATTTAGAATTAAGCCTGCCAATATTTACTGGTACAATAAAGAATTTAATAATAATACTCCAACGTTATGAATTGTGTCGCATGAAATTGGGATGTTTTTCGGTAATAATTTGAATGATTTAGGGGACTCTTCTGATCATTCCTGCTGTCACAATTACTGATCCAAGCTTTTAAGAGCGGTGAAATAACCTCGAGAAGAGCTTGCGGTTGGTCTCAGCTGGAGCTCAGATATTAAAAAAATCACTGTCATGGGTATTGTCATGTCACTGTCCTCATAAGCTGCTAGCTTGCCAGAGGATTACGCAGAGACTTTGTGCCTCGGTAACAGTGTCCGAAGAATGTGAGATTCGCCGCGACGAGTTATCGTCTATACTGTAAATTTTGTGACACTATGCTATCCCTATAATATAAAAATGAATCACTGAATGAGTTGGTAAGCGTAAATCTCGAGAACAGCTAAACCGATTTCGCTAATTCTTTTTTTAGAATATTTCTTGATGTACGAGAATGGTTCTTAATATATATATATTGGCCTTTTTTGCATCTACTTAATGAGATGATTTATACAGCGTCCAGTGGTATCTTCACTCACACTAGATGGGTGAAGGGACCACTCCGACGCTGTAGTGCCTGGGACATAGTTTTATAGATGGTGTAGGCTTGCCCAGCACCTATACCATCCTGACAGCTTAGTCGGCCTAGCCCACAGGAAAGACTAGTCAATACGTGCGGAGCCAACCAAGCCGCGGGTTTCCTCACGATGTTTTCCTTCACCGTTAGCGTGTGGTATTGCGACTACAAATTCGCAAATGTACGTAACTTTGAAATTAAACAAAGTCATTGGTACATGCCCGCACTCGGGATCGAACCTGGGGCTCTCGCTTGCCAGTAAGAATGGTTCTTACGGAGAGAAAAATAAAAAAAAAATATTAAAGAATCGACTGTTAGGCGGTACAAAGTTCGCTGGGTCAGCTTGTTACTAATAAATACTTTAAACGTTCTGTCACGCTCTTTGCTGAGAAATGCGAAGAGACAGAACTGCAATAAGGCATTTAGTTAGCGAAATTCTCAATTCAGAAACTGGCCCATTGCCCGCTTAATTAAACCTTCAATCAACTTACCCGTAGATGCATCGAACACAACTATCTTCGGCCCTATCCGACCAGGCCTTTCGTCAGTATCCGAGTACTGAAATAAATAAGAAAATAATATACTGAAAACAATTACCACTATCAAAACCGAAGTGAAAACAAATTTTATTATAAGTATATTTTGAAAGTAGGATAGATGCAGTAGAACTGAGGTTCTTTGAAAAGTATGTGTAGTATTACTTCGAATGCCGCACTAGTTTCAAAAAAGAACTTTGTGGCTTAAAAGGGGAGTGACTAGAATTGAGAAAGGAATATTACGTTGGTGTGTACATTTGTAGACGATGGAGGAAGAAAGACTGACAAAGGAAACATATGAAGCGAATGTGGGTGGAAGGGTCAGAAAGGAACATTTCATTAGAGCATTAGAGAAGGGCAAAATTAAAAGTACCCGAAGCAGGCGTGCGTTCATGCAATGACTACTACATGTTGATGAAGCGAAAAGAGCGGACTTTACTTCGAATCGTGGTAAGGGTAAACTTTGGACACGGCCTAACCCTCCGAGAGACAGGCTTGTCTTTATTGATCTATGAATTATTTAATAAGATCGTTACAAAGCGTTGTTTTGGATGAGTTTCTTTGTTTGTATGTACGACCAACACACGTCGGTCGATCAAATAGACGCAGAGAAGATAAAGGTTACCCGTTCCGGCGGACGTTACGTTGTGGCTCAGAAACAGCAAGGATTGGACCGATGTTTCCAAAACACGTATTTACATACCTGCTTCGCTTGGTAAGAAATAAAGAATAATATAGGGAGCTGATTGTCAACCTCCATTAGTCGAAGAAGAAGGACGACCGGTGAACATGCATGCAACGACTAATTAAAATTGATAATACTGAAAACAACTGCTAAACATGTTCACTTATTTCCCACCAGTTCAAAGTCGCTCAGCGAGCTATGGAGAGAGCTATGCTCGGAGTGCCTCTGAAGGATAGGATTCGTAACGAATGCACGAACCAAAGTTATCGACATAGCTCAGAGAATTAGCGAGCTGAAGTGGCAGTGCGCTGGCCATTTCTCGCGAAGAACCGACAACCGTAAACGTGTTCTTGAGTGGAGATCACGACTCGGCAAACGTAGTGTAGGACGCCCTCCGGCCAGGTGGGATGACGATCTGCAAAAAACTGCCGGCAGATGCTGGATGCGGCAAGCTGAAGACAGGGCCCTATGGCGCCCATTAGGGGAGGGCCATGACCAGCAGTGGACTAATATAGCCTGAATAAGAAGAAGAAGATGTCCCCTCATTTGGGAAGCGATGAAGTTGCCTGCAGGCTACTAAAAGAAAAAAACTGAACATTTTCACTCACGTCAGAAGGATTGAAATTGACTGTGCTTGTATTTTTCTTCGTGACCTTGGATTTGGTGGGTACGACTGCTTTCGTGTCCAGCAACTTTGGAAGGTTCTCACGTATATGGCAGACATATTTGGTTCGTCTGTTTGTAATATAAAAATTATTAGGCCTGTAAATCACTTACACCACTGACAACAGACACGTTACGTTCACATCCTCCAGGCGGTAGATGAAAATCAGCGATCTCTACCGAGCAGATAATGCCGCTGAGATACGACCATTTTGTACTGCTGCATCACACACACGCCATACTAATGTTTTCATTGCAAATATTTTTGTTGTGTTGTTTTTGTTAAAAACCTATTTAGAGGCTAAAAATTTCACCCATGCCGGGATTCGAACCCGCAACCTCTGGCTATCCGTACCAGCGCTCTACCAATTGAGCCAATGGGCGACTCACGGCATCAGTGAAATTTCGAACCTCTTTACAATATTCTCTGTATTACGTACAGGCAGCGACATCTGACTTAAGCAAATTGCATTACTTACAGCCCCGACTACCTACTTTGCAGTTAGGTTTAACATCGGAACAAAATCACTGCACCCACATGATTACACTATTTTATTTTATTTTGTTTTTGTTAGTCATGTATGCAGAACTTTTACGTATTATTTTAAGCTTTTGTTTTGTTTTTTTGTTTTGAAAAAGTGTCTGTGTCAAAAAGTGCAAATAAATAATTATCTATCTTATCCTCATTTATCGCTTAGCCAACAGAGTATGATTTTTACTTTAATTGTAACGTGGAAACCTTTCAGCCCTTATAATACGTGAACCAAATCCTGATTGCCGTCTCACTGTTAAATTCCATAGTTCTTTCGCAAACGTCGACAGGAGTTGGTCATCATAATTAGGCCTCTGTTCTCCTTAATGCTTGAAATGATATATTTGCAATAGAAATGATTTCAATAAAATGCGATCTTTTCGACAGCACATCACCCTATACATTTTAATTACAAAGTCCCGTAATAGTATTAGGACGGAGCAGAGTGCTTGAAAGAATAGGATGACGTGTCGTCGATTGTATAAGTAAAGAAATAGTAATCATATTCTTTTTAATGCACTAAACCGTGCTAAGGACAATTAAAAAACCTATTTGGAGGCTGAAAATTCCCGGGTGCGAGTCCCGGCATGGGTGAAATTTTTAGCCTCTAAATAGGTTTAAAAAAAAAGTAATAGTCAGGTACGGTATAAACCCTAGCAATGTTACTGAGTGTATGTATTGTACATTCCATGACTATAAAATGTTACTCTCTCTGTCTTTTTATGGGAGAAAAACTAGCCCCTGCAGGTAGAGTATCATAGCTAAACAAAGGCTCTTACTGAAAATGCCGATCAGTGTTGTCTTTCAACACAAATTCGGGCCCAAAAATCTTGCGCACCGTGTCGTGCACTTCCCCCTTTTCCACATTGCTACTGCAGACCCCAAACATGGACTTTAGTGCGTTCATCATCACCGGCGAATAAAAGACTCTGTATCTATCACAAATTAGAGATTCTTTGGTCTCTTTAAAGATCAATTCACATATATCAAAATAAAATAAATAAATACAGTGCGTCGCACGTAAAAAAACGTCAGTTTGAAGTTAGTGGTTTTATTCTTAATTTTCTCCTCCATTGTGGAGGTTTTGAGCAAGGAGGTCGGATATCTAACAGAAAAGGTTGTCTGTAAGATAAAGTAAGGAGGTTGTGTCTATAAACCCACAGATTGAAAACATAAATATACCTAGAAAATCTCAAAACAAGAGTGGTTTTGCTTTTACATCCGTGCTCAAAAACACATAAATCAAGAACATACAGGCAAGCGGTGGTAGTCACACATTAAAAAGACACAGTGGTAGTAGTGGGAGTATTATTTGGATTTAATCACACGGACCGCGTTCTGACCGCCACCCGCAGCAATCATTGCCAGAGCTTTACTGAGAATAACGTTTTCTGTCAATTTTGAGTCCACTTGGACAACTTATTAGTATTAACAGACGATCGAACTTGGTACGGGCCGGACAGCGGATTTGGCGTCCCATCCGTCCGAGCGAACACGAAATAGTATTAACTACGTTCGGCAGACAACTTTACAGACGAACGGATATGGTATGGAGCGTACCACATCCGCTGTTCGGTCCGTAGGTACCAAGTTCGATAGTCTGTTAATACTATTAAGTTGTGTTACTTATTATACCGACGTGCGCGCATGCAACGACTTATGAACGTTGATGAAGCGAAGGTGATCTGTCGGGATAGTGGCAAGTGGCAGTCCCTGGTCTCTGCCTACCGCTCTGGGATACAGGCATGAGGTTATGTATGTATGTATGTATGTATGTATGTATGTATGTATGTATGTATGTATGTATGTATGTATGTATGTATGTATGTATGTATGTATGTATGTATGTATGTATGTATGTATGTATGTATGTATGTATGTATGTATGTATGTATGTATGTATGTATGTATGTATGTATGTATGTATGTATGTATGTATGTATGTATGTATGTATGTATGTATGTATGTATGTATGTAATGTATTTATTGTACCAACATAATAAGCTTGAAAAAAACTTTTAATTTCACTTGCGATTGATTCCGAAATCGTGGCCAGATTTCTCAGGAGCTATAATATAACTAGCTGACAGTTAAGGCCTGATTATGCGCACCAAATCCTGTCGGAATCCTGCGACGTGCGATAGCAATTAGTATGACATTAGGCAGTGAGACGTTTGGAATAGCGCGCGTAATATAGCCACCGATATGCCCATATATCAGCCGGAATAAATATCCCCTGGGGTCGCCCAGGCAGTTATTTCACACGCAATAAGCTCCAGACTCTTGTAGTTTAGCTCCTCGGTCGGCCTTTCTAGTAAACAAAAAACAAAACAATCGATTATGTCCCAAAAAAAAAACGGTGGACGGAGTTAGGGATCCCGCAGACTTGCTTTTATCTTATTGAGATCAAAAAGACTTTTCCGTGGCTTTCTTTGACTTTTCATTCCGTACGTACGAATGTATTAACGAACAATCGAATGAATGAATGAATAAATTGGGAATCGGCGAGGCCCGTATCTTCATCTCGAACATTATATAAGAACTAGTGGACCCAACAGACGTAGTGCTGTATGCAGCGCCATCTGTCGGGCTGATTTGTGAATCTAAACAACGTGGGCGCCACCCAAACGTATGAAAAAAAAAACAATATTCAAATCTGTTCAGCCGTTTAGGATTAGTTCAGTGACATACACACAGTAGAATTATCATATTTGTTGTGGTTATATATTAAACGGGTGAAATCGCGATTATTTATTAGGTAAAACCTAATTACCTTATTTCCCGACGTTTCGGCAGCGTTACAGGTCAAGTGTAGACTCGTCTACCCGAGACCACGGTAACTGTAACGCTGCCGAAACGTCGGGAAATAAGGTAATTACGTTTTAACTAATAAATAATCGCGATTTGACCCGTTTAATATATAACTATGTAAAAGTATCGCGAATCATTAAGAAATACTATAATTGGTTGTGTACTAAGAATTACATAAAGCGATAAAAAACGTTACATCTCCTCACTCGTTAAACATCATTCTATTGCTTTTTATTCGGCTCGACAGCCAGAGATCGAAAACGTAACTATGCGCACCAAAACCTATCTTATCCGTAGAGGGAGTAAAACTATAGAGCAAGCCACAGCGCACACATACAAGTTTTAAATGAAACAAACTTCGTAGCGATCATGGGTGAGAAAGAGATAGAATAAACAGCAAAAGTGTAACTACTTTTTTTGTTTGCCCCCAGCCAGTGTCACTGTCAAGTTGACGTTTCTGGAGGCAAACAAACGACAAGATTTTGAAAATGTTATCATATTTAACGCTACGCTAGCCGTTTCGAAGAGCAACCGTGTATTTGCGAAATGATATATTAAAAGTGACCTAAATAGAGAAAGTATGGTGAATTGTAGTGTACTCGTATGCAGAAATCGTCAAGAAAGAGCTTTGGGGGAAGTTTCCTTTCATAGGTAAGTAATGATTGTCTTTCAATTAATGGTAAGCCCGAAGTTGCCTTATGTTGAGTATTTTAGTTAAGATTCAACTAGTAGCTTTACAACTAGGCCGTAAGAAAAGCAATTTATTAGAATTTACTTTCCTAACCTAAAAAACCGAATAGAAAAAAAATGTTGCCATTCGTTTATGTCCAAAACCCCGATCATTACGTGACCGTGTCGGCAGACGTTTTGAATAAGCGATCGTACGATGGGTAAATAAAAAGTAGTATTCCCTAAGGCTGCTAAAAAAACAGTACGTTTTCAAAACCTTTGTTATATTACTTTAAAGTAAACAATCGATTAAACATAAACACACAATATTAAGGTTTTATCCCCGTAAAGGGTTTTACTGTTATGTTAATATTATTTAACATTTCTCTTGTTTGAGAAAAATCCACACAACACCCATACCGTTTAATATGTTGTTTTGCCAAAAGTGTGCCGTTTAGAGTTTCATTGCTAAGTCTATTTGGGATCTTTGTTTTAATAAGATTGACTGAACTGAAGCAGCGTTCATAATCTGTGTCACAAATACGAGTAACCGGTAACGTCTAACATTAGTTAGATTTACCTTAAGGGTTGGTACTTAGTAAGTAAAAGAATAAATAGTGACGTGCTATGTTGGTATTAGTACTGTGGTTGAATTAAATCTAAAAAAAGTCGTATGTTTACGTACGATTTCTGCCCCTGGATCGTACATGCAAAATAAATGTAAAACATCATATCTGGCAACGCTGCGTGATCATTACTTAACTCGAAGTCTCAGACTTCGACGGCTTGTCCTTGTACAGATATTAAGTTACAAACGTAATCAAAATATATTATGAATCTAATATATTTTGATTACGTTTGGAATGACCTGCCGGTTGCAATAAGGCGCTCCCCATCTCCGGCTATATTTAAAGCCAGAGTAATGGAATTCCTTCTGTCTAATTAAGTAATTTTGCTGTAAGTAGTCATTCACTTCTCTTTACATATATATTATGTAGGTATATAACCTTTTCTTGTTCATATAACACACTTGTTATAAGACACTATTTATGTATGTATATGTAGATATTTATTTAGAGTATTTAAGTATGATTTATGTAAGTTTATTATTAGGTACGTATACGTACTTTTGTCTATTAATATTCGTATTTGCACCGGCTACCCGTATCTATTTCTCCTCGGCAAATTCTCCAACTTGAGGTTGCCTGGAAGAAATTGCTTTTAGCAATAAGGCCGCCAATTGTATTTGATCTTTTGTATCTGCCGTTTTTGTAACTATTTTTCCGGTATACAATAAAGAATATTCTTATCTTATCTTATCTTTAATACTTAATGTATTTTGAAAATTTGTCCTTAGCACGGGTTAGTACATTAAAAATAAAAATAGTACTTAACGTATCGTTATTAAAAATCAATGTACCTAAAACTATAACCCGGGCTTGGCCCCTGTGGTGGAGTATGGCCTAACCTTCCTGCGATGCAGGATGAGACCTGTGCCCCAGGGATAAGGACATACAAGGGTTGATATCGAAATCTATAATCAAAACAATAGACACAGAAACATTACGGCTACAGCACTGAATTATCAAATATAATATCCTGATGCTTTGTTAGATAGCTGCATCGTCTTCCTATGTGACTTGTTGCCCACATAATTTTTCAGCATTCATTCCACTCAGCAAAAAATGTGTCAGCTCGAATTTATCGTAAGAACCCTTTCGGTCAAGTCTTTTTGTGCATTCTGCCGCAAGCAATGTGCCCTTGAATTCAGTATAGAATTCAAATTTTAATTTGTATCAATGAATCTCGTCCAATACCGTCAAGCCGCGATTGTTTATTAGGTAAAACGTAATTACCTTATTCACCTAATAAATAATCGACCCGTTTAGTATACAACTATATGAGTATCGCGAATAATAAGGAATAATAAAGTTACTTCTTATTATATTTTAATGTATTACAATATTTATTAATATTAGCAATGTTTCTATTCCAGATTTCTTCAAAATAGTCCTGTTCTGAAAAAATGGGTGCTAGCATTTAGAACAGAGAACTGGTCACATACATCAAATGCTCGAATAAGCTCTCTACATTTCGACAAAATGTACATTTTGGTGGTCTGAGGTTTATTGATTGTATTCCATTGGTGGTCCTAGATAGCGTCCCGTAGCGCCTTAACTTGTAAAATTTAAACGTGAAAAATAAAACGTGTTTTTAAGTATACAAAATGACAATTGTTTATAAAACGTTTGCTACGTTTTACAAACAATTGTCAGACGTGTATGATTAATAAAATTCAAAACTAAATCTGCATTTTTATTCATGGCCTATGAACGACTGAAATATTTTACCCCACATTATGGCAATTCACTTTTACTGTGGCAACATTCACGCACACAAACAAGTAATATTCACCGACGTAAAATCGGTTACACTGTGCCTTGATCTATATTTCTACTCTATCTACGATCTTATCAGAATCCCGACGTTCTAATTGTCAAATTCTAATTGATAAAACAAACGTCATTTAGAAATCATAAAAAATTAGGGGCTGAAAGGTATCCAGCCCCTAATTTTACCATTACAATTTGAAGTACCTATATTACATACTCCTCTGGCTCAGCGATAAATTACAAGACATTAATTTACCAAACAGACAAATCCAATGTTTTTTTCAAAGTTACATACCTTCATTTGTAAAGTTCTTGTAGCAATACCACGCCAACGATAAACGAGAAGATCGCGAAAACCCTTGTATACGAAGTATACATACTTCAACCCTTCTACATACAACGGCCCAACTATGAGGCTAAGTGCAGAAATTTTAGATCTCACTGGATCTAACTGGTAAATTTATTATTATTATCTTTCTGTCTACGGGACTTACAAGTATCCCCCAAATGCAGCCCTGACCGTAGCCGTGGAGAAAACAGTCTCCAAGTTCCATCGAACGTTCTAGATCCTGAAAACTTCTCCTCTAGTCTAGCCTGACGGTCAAACTTGTTGACAAACAACCAGATTCCTACTTAGGTATACCTCGCAAGCATCCAACGATGCTTGCCAGGTATACCTAAGTAGGATTCGGTTCTTATGGGCATAGTTGGATGGGAGTCGTAATTTATGGGTGTAGGGTGGTGGCACATTGAAACAAAGGCGATATATGTCACGCGTCAACCTTCACAAGCGTGAAGAACTATACAAGGTAAAGTTACGTTTAAGTTTACCGTGAATGAAAAAGTTTTTGTTTTTATTTTCTTTACATAATTATTATACAGACACTATAAGCTTAGTAATATAAATAGAGTAATACCCAGAGAACCCCGAGTAAACTTACCACTGCCATTTTGTGACAAGGCCAGGCTTCGATCATCATCATCATCAAACTATTTAGTCCTCAACGACAGGCACTGGTCACTTCGCTAAGGAAGGTATTGGCTATACTCCACCACGGGGGCTAAGTCCGGATTGGTGGAGGCTTGTAAGACTAGTGGCTGGTCTTAATGTCAGAAGTTTCCAAGCCGCCCTAAGACTTCTGACTTGGCTTAACGACTGCCATCTATCGACGGCAGCCGGCACCCTATAATCAACGTGCCTTGCGAGGCACGGAACCGCTCGGAAAAATTCCTCTAGCGTTAGTCATAGAGGGTCATCCATCCATGCACTGAATTAATTAAGATCACTTAGGCAGCCAGGGCTTGGGGCGATGGAAAGGTCATCTTATTTTCTATTCGTAAATTTTTCCGATGCCTTTAAACCTTGAAACTACACTACGGACGTGAACACAAGGGCAGCTTAGTAATTGTCGAGATGAACGTGGTGTCACCACAATGAATGCATGTTCTGTACTCGCCACTTCAGTCACCCAAGACCACGGCAACTGTGACGCTGCCGAAACGTCGGGAAATAAGGTAATTACGTTTTACCTAACAAATAATCGCGATTTGACCCGTTTAATATATGAATATGCTTACATTCATGCATTCATACATGGATCATAGCGTGACGCGTTGTTCACTGTACAAATTGCGAGTACTTTCGCCAGCGTTTGAATGTTCAACTACGACCTACGATCCAGCAAAAGGTGGTCACACGTTGCAAATGTGTGCAGACTGGTGCAAGCTACTATGCGTCGTCTGCACACGGCGTTTGCAAAAGCTACTCAAGCTTCGGACACGGTTTATTTTGACAACATTAAAGAGACGGTGGATGAAATCGAAAATTTATTTCAAAGTAAAGAATATACAGATTGCTTTTCGAATGTCTCGTCTTCTAATATTAAAATAGTGATCATTATTATTATCGTCATCAACAGTGACAAATTTCACTGGAGTTATTTTATTTACTTCATTTATTTACTTCATATCTAAATATGTATTACTAATTATAAACTAAATCTAAATACTAACAAAACAAACCTAAATATATGTATAAATTAATTAATTTAAAACACTACATAAAAGACAATTACTGCGCCCAGATCATCGCCGTCTCTGGGGAGGGTCCCTAGTATGCTAGCTACATTACCTCGTTGGATGGCAAGACTCATCCTCTGCCCGAGGTAAGAGCCAGCCCAGAGTGCTTAGTGCGAGTTTTTTAACTACTCGATCGCGTTAACGTAAACTCATATTTCTATGGCATCGAGGCAGCGCCACCTAGCGACAAGTATGGAAATCAAAATTGCTGAGTGCGAGTTGTAATGGTTTACGTTGAGAAGTGAACACGTTTACCAGCCAAAACACGAATAAACGCGAGTGCGAGTTGTACTGTGACAGCGTTTTTGCCAGTTCGAACGGTTAACTTACTCATACTCAATGCTCGATTAACGCGGTAGTAAAGTTATTCGATTGGATCTGTCAAACTCGCACTAAGCACTCAGGAGTCTCTGGTCGTGTCGATGAGGCGCGACGATCATCATCAGTTATTTAAAGGCATTAGGCATCAGGGCTGAACACATACAATTATCCAAGTTATGGCGCCTTCTTTGCTTTGTTATCGTTCATTTAAAAAGCATTTGCTATTACATTAATTTTCTTGTAAAATACTTGGCGTTGTGTACAAATTTATTTATTAAAAAAACGCCCAAAGCGCCCTTATTGCTAAATACACATTCACCCTTATTAACTACTTACATAAGTATAATCTTAATTCGAATATAAACTTTTTGTTTAAATTTTTTTTTTTCAATTTTTTCAAAGTTCACTGCAAGACGTCTCCCTCATGGTATTCCAAGCTTCACCGTGTTGTGAGTTTGTGACGTCAGCATCCAGTGACTTCCCGCCACCATAAGGCCGTCAGACCATCTAGTGGAGGGCTTGCCCACGCTACATTTATTATCAAATTTCTCAGAAACGGCTTCACCGATTTTGATGATTTTCTCAATGTATGTTAGGTATAAGAATAGGCTATTGATATGGTAAAACAACGTGGTAGCAGTCTAAATTATAAAAAGCTCGCGTCAAACTGTTTGTTATCGGACTCCTGAGACATGGCTTCAGGGATTTTTATGTTTTTTTTTGTGTAGATTTGGTTATTTAGGTTTGCTAACGTAGGTTAATTGATATGGCAAAACAACGTTGGCGGGGTCAGCTAGTTTATAGTGCTACAAAGTTATCTGAGCTGGTGGAGGTGTCAAATTTTTTATGGAAACGTCAATAGTTTACTATGGGAAAAATTACGCTGTCACCGGGTCAGACAAGTTTGTCGCACTCTACGAGTATACTCGTATAGAATGATGTCGTTGACATACTAGGCTGTCAAAGAACTGGCTTATGATATAAATACATAGGTAATTATTTCGTGGAGCATTTCGGGTGACAGTAAATTCGAAGGCATTGCTAAGGAAAAAATGATTGCTCTTTACCGACTAATTGTTTATTCACCGTGTAGCCACAATACCACTTAAAACCATATTTTCAAAATACTTGAGTCAATATAATATCGTTATCAAACCTTGTATGTCCCCACTGCTGGGGCACGTTTCTCTTCCTGCATCGCAGGAAGGTTAGGCCATACTCCACCACGGGGGCCAAGTCCGGGTTGGTGAAGAAGACAGTGGCGGGCCTTACTGTCAGAAGTTATCAAGCCGCCAATAAGGCCTCTGACATGGCTTAACGACTGCCATTATATGACAGCCGGCACCAACGGCTTAACGTGCCTTGCGAAGCACGGAAGCGTTCGGAAAAATGCCACTAGCGGTAGTCACGGGGCGCTCACCCATCCTGTACCTGACCGCCCCTGTTGTTGCTTAATGATGTGATTGATTCCAATCACTCGGTTCGCCTAGGCCACGAGCGCTTCACAAATCTAACTTCACAATATAATATCGGTACACCTTCAATTATACTCACGTCACGCCTCGTGTGATCGCGCCGGCAAAAGGACGTCAGATTTAATATGTCATAGAAGTTTCCCAAATGAATCATTTATGAGATCGCGTTTTTGCCGAAGGAAGGTATCTAATGTTCTTATTTTATGTGTTTGTCGGCTAAAAGCTTTATTTGGGTGAAGTGGGGCGTTTGGCATAAAATGAGCGTTGAGCCTGTGTGTGTTAGGTGTCTAATTTGAAGCGGTGGGAGCGGAGCGGTGTAGAACGCCGGCTTCCCAATCGGGAGGTCGCGGGTTCGAATTCCGGCATGTGCCAATGATTTTGTTTTCTAAGTTATGTACATTTGTGAAGTTGTAATAGCAATACCACTCAATGAGGGTGAAGGATAACATCGTAAGGAAACCCTAGTGTCTGAAGTGTTAACGTATCTCACTTGCTTCGTATAATGGCCATATGATGCTAAGAGCGGAAGTGTTTGCGGATGGGATTGAACGTGTGGTGAAGGTATGTATGCGAATGCTAGAAGAGGTTTGACAGGCAGTGCTCAGTTATAATATTCATGCAAATAAATAAAAAAAATGCGAGTTTCAAAATCACAGGACGAACTAACTAGGTGTGTAACTTCCACACAATAAATAAACAACCTTTATACAATATACTCACTTGTCTTGGTTACAATGTGTTTTGGTAACGTCTATACATGAACGACACGCGCCTTTGTTTTCTTATAAGCAAGTTAATTTAAAAATGTAGTTATTAAAAGTAATCTTGTAATCGTGATTGCAACTACAATTTGCAGTTAGTAATCAAAATGTTTAACTTCTTATTCTGATTACTTCATGTAGTTTGTAATCGTGATTATCAACTACTTTATGTAATCGTAGTTAGTAGTTAAATTACATTTTGCCCCTGACTGGTTGGGCCATTGCACGTATCACACGCTGAGGTAAGTTAACACTTCAAAGACTAGGGTTTCCTTACGATGTTTTCCTTCAAAGGCTGGTATTGCTACCATAACTTCACAAAGTAGAGTACATTCCGGGCTTTGAGCCCACGTCCTCCCTATTAAGATGCTGCCTTCTACCGCTCCTCTAGCATCGCTCTACCTACTCTTACATGAGCGTAAAAATAAGCACGTAACACTATTATGTTGTAGGTAATAAGATCTAATTTAGGTTGCGTCAGCTGTAACGAGTTAAAATACATATACAGAGCTTACTGCCAGTCGAAGCACAGCTGAAAGCTTTGTTTACTTAGAGGGAGTTTGGTGTTTGTTTTCTGTTATCCTTTGAGAGAACATGAAATAAGTACGGTCTACACATTATCAGGGGTTATTTGCACGCTGTACCTCGGTTTACAGTCTTTGTTCTTATTGGATGTTAATATCGACCCTTTGTATGTCCCCACTGCTGAGGCGCGGGTCTCTTCCTGCGTCGCTGGAAGGTTAGGCCATACTCTACCACGGGGGACAAGTCCGGATTAGTGGAGGATTGTAAGGCAGTGGCGGGCCTTACTGTCAGAAGTTATCAAGCCGCCCATAAAGCCTGTGACATGGCTTAACGACTGCCATTACATGACAGCCGGCAAATAAACAAGTATCTTATCTTTTTTCATCTCATTGGTCTATTGTACTTTGTATCTTTACATGTTTTATGATGTGCTCTGGTAAAATATATAATAAAGAATATTCTTATCTTATCTCATCTCTATATATTTTTTTAATGCACTAACCCGTGCTAGGGACAATTTTTAACTTTCCACAGGATAATCATGTGGGTACAGCGATATAATTCCGATATAAAACCTAACTGCAAAGTAGGTACTCGGGGCTGCAAGTGATGCAAATTACTTCAGCCAGATGTCGCTGCCTGTACGTAATACAGAGAATATTGTAGAGGTTCGAAATTTCTCTGATGCCGGTGAGTTCTTCCATTAGCTCAGTTGGAAAGAACTCTGGCACTGATAGCCAGAGGTCGCGGGTTCGAAGCATGGGTGGAATTTTTAGCATCTAAATACGTTTTGAAATTATCTCGTCTCGTCTCGTCTCGTCTCGTCTCGTCTCGTCTCGTCTCGTCTCGTCTCGTCTCGTCTCGTCTCGTCTCGTCTCGTCTCGTCTCGTCTCGTCTCGTCTCGTCTCGTCTCGTCTCGTCTCGTCTCGTCTCATCTTATCTCATCTTATCTTATCTCCTGTGGTCCATAAGTTGGGAACCGCTGCATTAGATAGAGGCGGCTGTGTGACGGCGCGGCTAGTAATGGAGTCGGCCCGGATTGTGCTCTGAATGTAATTATACAAAGCGAAGAGAGGACGCGGTCCGGGTCAAACCCAATTACTAATGGAACTAGACCGAGGTGCCGCGATTTTCCTCCTTATACATCCATAAACATTAGTGTTATTTATAGAAACTTGGTTCGTAGAAATTTGGCATAATACGCTTAGAATCGAGTTAAATCTCTTTAAAAGAAGGAATTGTTGGAATTAGAAAGAAACTTATGATTGTTTGAATAGCAAGGGACTCGTGAAGTAAAATTTTCAAGTTGCTCCTGCTTTAAAATCTCCACAAGGTGAAAGTAACTTTTAACTTAAAGCTGCCACACACATTTGCAACTACGTTTCGGAATATACCTAGTTGAAAATTTTCTTTTCTTTTTTAGTCTTTATCAGTCAGTTTTCTACCGTTTTTAATATAAACACAGTGTTGTGAAGTTATACATATTTTCATTATTTATCACACGAACGCCTTTGGCGTGAATAAATCAGCACTAACAGTCTTCTTACAATCCTCTACCAACCCGGACTTGGCCCCCGTGGTGGAGTATGGCCTAACCTTCCTGCGATGCAGGAAGAGACCCGTGCCCCAGCAGTGGGGACATACAAGGGTTGATAACGTAACGTAACGTAACAGTCTTCTATGAGTAAAGCTCTAGTTATTTCCTAAATTAATTAATAAAAACCAAAAGATGAAATTTGTTACTCCTTCAGCTTAAGTTACATAAATTTATTATTGTCATATGATTGTCATCATCAACCCATTATGCCCCCACCGAGGGGCACGGGTGTCTTCCCTTAAGGCGGCTTGAAAACTTCTGACAATAAGACCAGCCACTAGTCTTGCAATTCTCCACCAATCCGGACTTGGCCCCCGTGGTGGAGTACGGCCTATACCTTCCTCAGGGAAGAGACCCGTGCCCCTCAGTGGGGACATAATGGGTTGACATGTGGGGACATGATGATGTAATTTTAGTGTAACTCTTGTTGATAATGATAATAATGTTACAAAATGTAACAGTAGGCATACAAATGCAGAAAAAGAAACGAACGTGAATTTATCAACCGTTTTTCAAACATAATAAATTATAAACAGTAAATTATAGTCTGATATAATAATATAAACTAAATTTACTAAATTACATTTTCCTTTACCATAGACTATTTAAACTGCTATTGAGGAGTATCTTAGAGGCATCGTGCTTTTTCAATTAACAGTAAATAAATAAATATTCATGGACATATTACACCGATCTTGTGAGACCTATACTAAGTACAACTAAATGACTTATGTTACAGGTGCTAATTCGACTATAGATTTAATACAATAAATACATATCGCATAACATCCAAGACCCGAGACAAGCTAGAAAAGTTCGTTTCCTAGTTTGACCCGGCCGGGGAAAGAACCCAAGCCGTTGGCTTTTACAAACAGCGTGCCAAACCGCTGCTGTGTGGCGTCGGCCTAGACAATAGCACCAACCCAAATTCTTCCCGCGGGTGTCGTAAAAGGCGACTAAGGGACTCAAACCGGAGGGTGGGCAGCAGCGCCCCCTGCAGTACAATTCTACCAAACTGCGATCCCCAACCCACATGCCCAGCGTGGGGATTATGGGCATTACCCCCTAATAATGGCACTACCTTGCGCTCATTAGGGGAGGGCTATGTGGACTAATATAGCCTGAAGAAGAAGAAGAAGTGCCAAACCGCTGCGCCACCGAGGTCGTCAGACAGACAGACATTGGTGGTTTGAAATGGTTTTTCGTGATGTGCATCTACTGGCAGATGCTGGATGCGGCAAGCTGAAGTCAGGGCGCTATGGCGCTCATATGGGGAGGGCTATGTCCAGCAGTGGACTACATAATATAGCCTTAAGAAGAAGATGAACAATGCGTTGAAGAAATTTTACAGTAAAACAGTTTTAATAACACAAAGTTGCATTGTACAGTGACCTCGTTTGATATGGAAACTTTAGTGCGAAAGCAATCTAAGTCCATCAAAGGCAGTCTAAATGCATCCACCTAGCATACGCACGGAATGGGAAAATGTTTGTAAACACTTTAGATGTGATTTGCATCGCACGAGCCGCTGATGTTGTTTACAAGTGTAGCTGTACCTACCTGGGGTTCCCTTCTGTATAACAACCATTGTAAATGTCAACATTTACAGTACAAAAACCGTTTGATCGACGTTTTATTAAGGCAAATGCTTAAAATATCAGTACTTCAAAATGTTAACAATTTAATAGGACAACAGTTCAAAATGTCAACACTCAGTTTATCAACAAATAGCTTAGAGTATATATTTAGTATGTACTCTAAGACAAATAGATATATTTTTTAATCCAATCGAGGCCTTTCTTCAATAACGGTGACGAGCCCTCCTACCTGTGAGATTAGACTGAAGGGCTCTATAGAGATGTGAAAGTTTTTTTCCAGTTAAATCTGCAATCAGCTCTCGGAATATTGCTATGGTGTACAATTTTACTTGTTACTTCTTACTAATATTATGCACTAGCGTCCCCGCGAACGCCGCATCGTAAACGTTTTATACAGTTCATGTTACCATGGCAATGCAATAAAATAAATATCTTAGAGTAAGGCTTGAAAAAAAGTTACGGTATCTATTAAATATTATCCCACGGGAGCGCACTACCGGGATATCAAGCATCCTATATCTCAATTCAGATCTTTGTATATCTGTATGCCAAGTTTCATGTAATTCCGTTTAGCCGTTATTGCGTGAGTGAAAATTCGAGTCCATTACGTTGCCACGAAGTATACATGGTACAGTAATTACATTCTGTTTGCTGAACGTCAATGTACAACGTAAAATGTAAACCACTGCCATCGGGCCGTATTGTAGTGGAGAAAAAGGCAGCGGGAAATAAACTCCACTCTGACCATCTTTTCTCAAGTCATCTTCATCATCTCAACCAAATACATCAGTTGCCACCTATATCTATGTCATTGACTAGCTGTAGGTTGATTCTGTCAATAAGTGATCACGCGAAACGTTACCGATCAAGGCTAGACGTTGTATAAAAATAAAATTCTTGAATTTTTCAGGAAATCAACGCCACTTCAAAGGGTCGTTATCGATCAAAGCGTCTATTTCAGTGTCGCCATCTGTTTGGCGGGCTATGTAAACACTGCACGAAATTGTTACTGACGCAAGGCTGCCATAAAATCATTGTTTCAACGTGAAAATTGATCATCATCCCGACAACTGCGTAAACAAGGAACCAAAACAAACTACTATTTCCGTAGTTATTATTTGTTAAAATCAATTGGAAATTTTATTAAATCATAAATCACACTCACTGATAACCGGTCTACGATGTTTTACCTACAATTCATTATAAAAGTGTGTGCGTTGGCCCGCTGCGAAAACCTAATAGAGACTAGCCACAATAATTGACTGTACTCGCCACTTTAACTGCACCCCTGCCAAAACGCCGGGAATTAAGGTAATTACATTTTACCCCATTTTACCATTAGACCCGTTTAATATATAGCTATATGGGTATCCCGAATCATAAAAAAATACTCATCAGAAAAGTATCACTGCACAAGCAACACCTGTCAATCTTTCATTTTACAAACCATTGATTTAAAAACCTATTTAAAAACCTATTTAGAGGCTAAAAATTTCACCCATGCCGGGATTCGAACCCGCACCCTCTGGCTATCCGTACCAGCGCTCTACCAATTGAGCCAATGGGCGACTCACGGCATCAGTGAAATTTCGAACCTCTTTACAATATTCTCTGTATTACGTTTGTTCCTTAGCACGGGTTAGTGCATTAAAAATAAAAATAGTGTGATACCATTGATTTAACAAAGACATCTAAATAAAAAAAGATTCATATGATATTTAGAAAAGGCATTATTTATTATCGGCCTTACTAATAAAGGTTATGAGCTGTGTATCCAGCCGTTATGCGAGGTCTGACAAACTGGTAATTTGTACGCTAAATGCGATTAAACCAGTTTAAATTGATATACGTCAAATAGTTATTGTCAAATAGTTATACCGAGTGTACAACTTATTTATTAGTAAGGCCGTAAATGTTTACAACACAAACTTACATGTCATAACATGTATTTTGCAATACCAATTGCATAGTTAGAATATTTTCGGGGCTTAATCGCGAAAACCACCACGATCACGATGACTGTAACGTCGTCAAAACGTCCAGGTAAAATAGCAATAAATTACTACGCGATTAAGCCCCGAAAATATTCTAAATATGATTTCAAGTCGCGAAAGTTTAAAATATGTTTACACTAATTTCATTCGCTTTTTAGAGTAACCTTTAAGAAACTAGTTGTTTTGTCAGAAGCAATTATTGCTAACAAATTGGTAGCTCCAACCACTTCGTTCGCTCCGCATAAGTTGATCATAAGCCTCACCTATGATTTTTTTCTTCTAATAAGCTCTCCCTCGCTTTTATCTGGCCTTGTAGAACCGATTGATTGGAATCAATCACTTGAGTTAAGCAACAACAGGCATGGTCACTACCGCTAGTGGCATTTTTCTGCGCGCTTCCGTGCTTCGCAAGGTACGTAAGCCGTTGGTGCCGGCTGTCATGTAATGGTAGTCGTTAATCCATGTCAGAGTCCTTATGGGCGGCTTGATAACTTCTGACAGTAAGGCCTGCCACTGTCTTACTATCCTCCACCAACTCGGACTTGGCCCCGTGGTGGAGTATCGCCTAACGTTTCTGCGATGCAGGAAGAGACCCGTGCTCTAGCAGTGGGGACATACAAGGGTTGATATCGATGATGTTTGTTAATAAGCTCTCCTTCGCTTTTATCCGAAGAGCTTACTTGTGGTGAGTAGAACGCTTGGTCGTATATTTTTTCTCAAGATATTGGAATACTATCTGTCTTATGTTACTTACATTCTCAGAAACAAGCGAGGTTAATTGAGACTTAACCTACAACATCCGCGGCCGCTCGATTTTTTCTCGTGAAAGGAAACGTTCCGACATCTCCACTTTGCTTCAATAAAAAAGTTCTTATTTCATTTAAAGAAAATGTCTTACACAGTGGATTTTCTTCGCTGTATTGCAATAAACAGTACTCTGAAAGACGAATAGCACAAATGAACCGCGGCCTATTTTGTTCGAGAAAGTTACTTATAGCGCGGAGGAAATTGCAAGCGGAACTTAAAGTGCATTTCGGTGTTAAGGAAAAATGGTTTTGACGAACTTAATATAAGGCCGTCAATATTTCATTGCGGAGTTTTCTGACGTTTCACTCACGTGGGTATCCAAATGTGACGGAAGTTTCTGTTCAGAAAATACCCGTTTCTTTTTCTTCTTCAGGCTATATTATGTAGGCCACTGCTGGACACAGCCCTCCGCTAATGAGCGCCATAGCGCTTATGAAAATTATATTTTGTTCCAAGACAACGAGATCTCGTTAAAGAGGAGACGCTTCTCGCGGGCTTACGGAGACAGAGGGGTACTGGCTGAAAAGCGCTTTGGGCGAATGCCTCCAGGACAATGCTGATGTCGCTGCCTTTTGCAGGAACCGGGACGCGCCGCGACTTATGTGAGAAGAAGTAGGTTTAAGTCCTTATTTGTATTGTGTTTGAAGATTTTATGTTGTAATGTGGTTAACAAATGTAGGTATGTGTTTGTCTTGATGCTATAAATTATGATCCTGACCTAGAACTATGAAATTATGATCCCTATGAATTTTGATTCCTTTGAGTGTTGAAGTTGATAGATAGATAGATAGATAGATAGATAGATAGATAGATAGATAGATAGATAGATAGATAGATAGATAGATAGATAGATAGATAGATAGATAGATAGATAGATAGATAGATAGATAGATAGATAGATAGATAGATAGATAGATAGATAGATAGATAGATAGATAGATAGATAGATAGATAGATAGATAGATAGATAGATAGATAGATAGATAGATAGATAGATAGATAGATAGATAGATAGATAGATAGATAGATAGATAGATAGATAGATAGATAGATAGATAGATAGATAGATAGATAGATAGATAGATAGATAGATAGATAGATAGATAGATAGATAGATAGATAGATAGATAGATAGATAGATAGATAGATAGATAGATAGATAGATAGATAGATAGATAGATAGATAGATAGATAGATAGATAGATAGATAGATAGATAGATAGATAGATAGATAGATAGATAGATAGATAGATAGATAGATAGATAGATAGATAGATAGATAGATAGATAGATAGATAGATAGATAGATAGATAGATAGATAGATAGATAGATAGATAGATAGATAGATAGATAGATAGATAGATAGATAGATAGATAGATAGATAGATAGATAGATAGATAGATAGATAGATAGATAGATAGATAGATAGATAGATAGATAGATAGATAGATAGATAGATAGATAGATAGATAGATAGATAGATAGATAGATAGATAGATAGATAGATAGATAGATAGATAGATAGATAGATAGATAGATAGATAGATAGATAGATAGATAGATAGATAGATAGATAGATAGATAGATAGATAGATAGATAGATAGATAGATAGATAGATAGATAGATAGATAGATAGATAGATAGATAGATAGATAGATAGATAGATAGATAGATAGATAGATAGATAGATAGATAGATAGATAAAAACATTTGCTTGCATCTACACACACACACAACAATATATAAGAGATGAGAACTTACAAAAGGAATACAAAGCAGAATTATACAGGAAAAAGAGTAACAGACATAATCATGACAACACAAATAATCACATAGGTAATATAAGAGAGCAGTTCGCAGGTGTGGCAGATGCAAAGGGGCTCTGACTCAGCATATGCTTGAGAGATAAACTACTCCAGCGCTGGTCTTCCGTCAGTACCCGGTAGTATACCGACGTGCAGCACTCGGATAAACGAAAAAAAATAAAAAAATCAATTGCGGCAGTTTAATATAGGAATGTCAAAATAGATATAAATAAATTATTGATTAAAGGTTTACATTGTCATAATATATTAAGCCGATCAAATATAATGAATTATTAAGTATACGTTTTTATGAAGTACAGATCTTAGAAGTACAGTCTTGACAGACAGATAGAAAGACGAACGGACAACAAATTGATACTAAAAGGTTCCGTTTTCACCTTTCAGGTGCGGAACCCTAAAAACCCTTGTGAATAGGAAAATTAAACGAAAGTCTTAGGCAAACGTTTCAGTACGTGACATTTGCCGTGTTTCAGGCATTCGGATGGTTTTAGATAGACCAGAGTGCTTAGTGCGAGTTTGACAGATCCAATCGAATAACTTTACTACCGCGTTAATCGAGCATTGAGTAGTGAGTATGAGTAAGTTAACCGTTCGAACTGGCAAAACGCTGTCACAGTGCAACTCGCACTCGCGTTTATTCGTGTTTTGGCTGGTAACCGTGTTTACTTCTCAACGTAAACCATTACAACTCGCACTCAGCAATTTTGATTTCCATACTTGTCGCTAGGTGGCGCTTCCTCGATGCCATAGAAATATGAGTTTACGTTAACGCGATCGAGTAGTTAAAAAACTCGCACTAAGCACTCTGTGTACTTGTATGTTTACGAGTTTTTAGTTAAACCTATATCAACAATCATGAACCCATTATGTCCTCACCGAGGGGCATGGGTCTCTTCCCTGGGGAAGGTAGCGCCCATACCCCACCACGGAGGCCAAGTCCGGATTGGTGGAGGATTGGAACACTAGTGGCTGGTTTCACTGTAAGAAGTTTTCAAGCCACCCTAAGGCCTCTGACTTGACTTAACGACTGCGATCTACTGACGGCAGCCGGCATCAACTGCTTAACGTGCCTTGCGAAGCACGGAACCGCCCGAAAAAATCTTACCCATCCATGCACTGAAGCGCTCGTGGCCTGGTCTAACCGAGTGGTTAGAATCAATCATTCGAGTTAAGCAACAACAGGCGCTGTCCGGTGCAGGATGAGTGACCGTCCCGTGACTACCGCTAGTGGCATTTTTCCGAGCACTTCCATGCTTCGCAAGGCACGCTAAGCCGTTGATGCCGGCTGTCATGTAATGACAGTCGTAAGCTGTGTCAGAGGCCTTATGGGCGGCTTGATAACTTCTGACAGTAAGGCCCGCCACAGTCTTACAATCCTCCAGCAACTCGGACTTGACCCCCATGGTGGAGTATGACCTAACCTTTCTGCGATGCAGTAAGAGACCCGTGCGCCAGAGGTGGGGACATACAAAGGGTTGATATCAATATCGATAGGTACATCTAATTCTCAGAGTTAAAAGACTCTAATATTGACGTAAGACTTTCGTTGACCTCTGAGTGAGATTTTGCTTCTTGAATACAGGCCTCGATGAAGCTGAAACACAAACATTTTGCTCAAAGACGTCTATTAATATCGACAGAATAAATAATTCGCATGAGTAAGGGCCATTGTATCGGCTGTCGTTTCCAACTGTAGCATCTGCGAGACGCCAGCCAATCAAACAACTTTTGTTAAGAAACGTTTACTTTACCTGAGAACGAAAATACTTGGAAATAACACACAATGTTTACGGACTTTCCTGTTCTGATGACAGACGGAATTAATCTTAAAATTTCCGTTAGTAAGGTTTAAAATATAGTCTGTTAGCTTTTAGAATATACCTCGGCTACTAACGGATAAAATGGGATATATTCGTGTAATAGAAATATCGGAACTAATATGACACTTAATTTCCAAATCTTAACTCGATCATCAGTACGAAAACCGTCGAAAATTGGCAAAACCGATGCCTACCCTCTAGCCATCCGTGGTCTAGGTATATTCTAAAAGCTAACAGAGTATACCGTGGAAGTTATTTATTACAAAAAGGTCACATTCTTGTTCGAAGTTAAATGGCCTTCATTTTAGAAACACAGCCTTCTTCTTCTTTTTCTTATGGTGCCACTAGAGAAGGTTGGCAGTTAGTGGTTAAATACTCCTTTCATTTCTTATACTCGGAAAGTAGTGTTGTTTTGATCTGATTATTGGGTGGAACATGCTGCTTTGAGGGAAAAACTCATACAAATTACTTCCTGCCTAAGGGCCGGAATGAACTTTAAAAATAGAACTACATACTGTCAGTTGTGAAGAGTTTTATGTAAAAAAAGTAATTAAAAAAAATGCTGCGGCCATGTGAATTTCTGAACAGCCAGTGTGAACTTAGCGCAAACTTCTTTGAGCGGAATAAGCCGCAACAATTACGCAGTGAGTTCTATATTTAAAATTGAAAAAGTCGACATAAATTGGCGGGATACTAATCTGTTATATGTATCTGTGACGGAATAAAAAAAAAATAGTAATTATCTTTTATGCTAAGATTAGAATATTAAGAATGAGTTTTTATTTTCCTCATATTCGAAATTAAAAGTAGAGTGTTTAACACGGGTAAAAGAATCAATTCCTACTTTCAAATTCAAATCATTTTATTTCAACGTAAAGAATTTACATTCTGTTTGCTGAATGTCAATGTACAATGTAAAATGCAAGCCGCCGCCTTCGGGCCGTATTGTAGTGGAGAAAAAGGCAGCGGAAAAAAAACTCCACTCTGACCATCTTTTCTCAAATCATCATAAAACCTTATACATCAGTTGCCATTATGTAAACCTAATAAGATTTCATGATTGCCATTAACAAGCCTAAATGCCAAAGCATTAGTCAAATGTCTCACAATAATAGGGGAAAACTGTGCTGTGGCCAGACACACGAACAGCACTCGTTCACGAGCATAACGCAGTGCTCAGCCATCACCAGTCTCAACCATTTTGGAGGGAGATAGATGACCCGAACACCACGCTACCATTCGAATGACCTTTAGCAAACTTGCAGTTAAGTTTTTGTCAGTATAATGTATCATATAGTTATTAATATGCAATCACGTCGTCTGTACACACTTGTATTATAAAATATGTTATACTTAGTTATACTTAACAATAGAATCGCGGTGGAATTGGTTTACTACCACCGACTAGGATAGTGATTTTTACATAGTGATTTTTAAATGAAAGTTTTAAATTTATTTTCAGACAAGGATAGAACACGTTCTGGAATTTTGTTGTAAAAACGAACGCAGTAACCTACAAATGATGTGCCTACCTTGGCTAATCGGGATTTAGTACAAGCAACCTTGTTTCTATTACTCGGACTATAGTCCTAATATCTCGGGGATTGATTCTTTCCACCCTCGGTTAACAATCTACTATTGTTGGCAGTCAGCTCTGAAAGTTTATCTCTGTCTCTCGCAAGGCGGAAGAGTTCGGCAGCACTTGCCATTATGGTCCACTCCCGTAGGTTTCTGAACCAGAATTTCTTTCTCCGGCCTACGCATCTCTTACCAGCGTTTTCTTCCCAAGTCCGGAATGGTGAAGGATCGTAAGACTATGGCGGGCCTTACTGACAAAAGTTATCAAGCCTCTCGTAAGTCCTCTTATGGCTTAACGTCTGCCATTATATGACAGCCGCCACCAACGGCTTAGCGTGCTTTACGAAGCACAGAAGCGCTCAGAAAAATGTCACTGCCACGGTGGTGGACATGCTACGGTCACCCATCCTGCACCTGACCGCGCCTGTTGTTGCTTAGCACGAATGATTGGTAGCAATCACTCGGTTCGACTAGGCCACGAGCGTTTTTAATATGTTTATAATTATGTTCTTTAGCAATATTCTTACAGTTCCTTAAAAAACTCCAAAAACGCTCACTAAGTAGTCTGTGGACGAGATTTTACAAAGAAAGCCACAAATTAAATAAAACGCCTCTAGGAGTCTTCATAGTGGATTTAAGTTTTTATAAATAAGGCTATCATAACTTGGAGCTACATAATATTTATCTATTATCTACTATGTATTTTATTGCAGATATTTTACGTAGTGTATTATTTCTGCCTAGGTTTCTGTTACGTATTTTTGCAGTCTACGTAGGTTATTTTGTACACGCATTTTTTACTGCTGCTCCGAGTCTCCATGATTTCCTGGAAGAAATCTCTTACAGAGATAATCTCGCCTTCCTACATCTCTTGTTTAATGTTTCACGCGCAATAAAGTATAATAGTTAAATATTTAAAGCCCTAAAAGTTTAAACTTCCATTGCCAACAATTTGGTGAAATAAGATGGTTACTATTATTTGTATTATTCTTCTCCGTTTGTATTTATTAATTAAAGAACTTTCCTTAGAAAATTGAGCGCTGAATTTCAAATAAGTACTTCTGGAATGATGTAGACAAGTCGAAGCATTAAAAATAAAGATTAAATTGTTGTTTACAATCCTGCCAATTAATTCTTAATAATATAATGTAGCCATGCCGATGCATGAATAACGAATGAATGTATTAAGCCTGCCAATTGGTACTACTGGTTCAACCTTTACTGCTTTATTGTTGGTAGAGTTTAATAATAATAATATAAATAATTCGATGACTGTAGCCAGTAAGTCACTGATACTTTTTATTTTTTGTTTAACTTGTCGAGTTACATTTTCAAGCTTTATCAAGCATATCTTAGCAGCAATATATCCACTGGAGTATACCAAGGAACGCCACTTCTTTCGTTAATTCGTTATCGTTTTGAGTTAAGCAAGAACAGGCGCGGCGAGGTACAGGATGGGTGACCGTCCCGTGACTACTGCTAGTGGCATTTTTCCGAGCGCTTCCGTGCTTCGCAAGGCACGCTAAGCCGTTGGTGCCGGCTGTCATATAATGGCAGTCATTAAGCCATGTCAGAGGCCCAAGGGCGGCTTGATAACTTTTGACGGTAAGGCCCACTTCTTTCAGTCCCCGGCAATTCCCATCCACTAAAGGCAATCTGCCTTAAATTAGCGTTCCAGGGAGCTGGCAAAAAGGAAAATATCTTACAAAAATGTTTGGCATCAAATACCTAGAAGTGCTAGGCCAATAACCACCCAGATCCAAGTTAAGAATGAAGTTAATGGCCATTTATCATCGAGAACGAATGCCTCCTTTTATCCATTAAACAGTCGCGCGGTAGTTATACGCATATCATATTCGACCCCATTTGCATACAAGGGAATGTACAATATAAGAGCTGAAACCTACTTTATGACGAAGGCCGGGGCACAATGCTGGGAAAATTTTCAATAGGCTCTAACTAACTACTACGATAATTCTAGAGAACCCGTCCAAATTAAAAACCACCCTATCTCTCACGCGCCTCGGAGGAGATTATGTGAGTTTCCCGAACCGTTCGGTTAGCATTTAGCCACGCGGAGTTTTCCATAAGCCGACCGAGGTGGGTACGCGGCGTCTCGGAGCGATTCCGGGGATCGTAAGCCTCTTTTAACGGCCAGGGTTATACGCCCAGAGGAGCCCCGCCCTCCACAGCTACCCCTGCCCCTGAAATTCATTCATCGTCATTTCAGTCCGGGCCTCCGCGCTGCGCAGTGGTGCTCTCGCCTCCGACCGCGCGTTTGACGTGTCTAATACAAATAAACATTGACTGGACATCTTTCTGGTCAGGTTTCCGTGACTTGTCTGCAGCTGTGAGGGGTCGCGACGGAGATGAGGTGAGTGCTGCTTGAAAGGTAGAGGTTTTTCCTACTTTTTTCTTTCTTTGTTTTGACGGAATGATATGTGTTGTCACGCGTGTGCTTATGAAAACAAAAGGTGTGCGGCGGTGTGAGCTGATGTTGTACATCTGTTGAATATTTATTATTTCTGTATCGGGAGGACTCTGTTGACGTAGGCTTGGGAACGGGGAACGTGCGTCTAACTTAGATTACGGTGACATTGCTTTTATACCACAGTAGACACATAAAAAAATGGGAAATATAAATAAAAGCATAAGGATATATTTTCAGAGTTTTTCGGGATCACAAAAAATGCGAAAACGAAACTGTAACTACTACTATAATATTAAAAACCTTATAAGATTTCGTTTTTTCATTTAATTCCAAACGTTTTCTTTTAAGTCTTTTCATTAGGAAAGAGCATAAAGCATGATGAGCAGAGAGAAAGGAAGCACAAGGTTATTCTTAAACAACGTAACTTTTAAAAATTGTACACATATAAAATTCAAAAGTTCTGTCAGTGACTGCTTCTATAACTTTTTTAACATCAAACATTAACATTTAACATTAATTATTTGGACTTAAAACACACCTGGCTAGGTTCCCCGATCCCACGATTTCTTTTGGACCAGTTGCGCATTTTTGGAATTACAGAATTATTTCTTATTTCTAATTATGAAGACCGACGTCGCTAACTCATTTAATGAATATACCACATTTTGGTATATTTTTACTATCTAATGTTATTCCTCAATTAAAACTATATTTAGTTCAAAATTCAGAGTAATGTTAGCATTTTCAGGATTCCGTATCTGAAAAGGAAAAAACACGGAATCCTTATAAGAAGGATCATGTTATCGAGTTGAAAATTTTTAATTATTATAATAAATTTTACAAGTTAACGTAAAAATAATATACGGCCATTTGTGCCTCAAAAACGTCTACTATTTTGACACTTATGGGAATCAAACCTTGGCAACTAGTATCGTCTTTTAATACGGCACCAGAAGAAAAACTGAACATTATACATTTGTAATTAAATCATAAAAAAATCGTATTCGAATAATCTAAAAAGGTCGGAAAAACTGGATTCTTAAAGTAATACCTACAAATTTATACGGAATCCTCGGTGGGCGAGTCCGACTTGGACTTGTCCGGTTTTTTATTGATATAATGAAGAATGGAACAAAAAACTATTCAAAAGTCGTAGAACAAAAGTAATACCCGCCGAATACCACGGCAATTCTAACGCTGCCGAAACGACGGTAAATAAGGTAATTACATTGTATCTGATAAATAATCGCGATTAGACCCATTTAATATATAACTATATAAAAGTAATACCCACTGTAGAAATAACTCTACATATAAATGACGACCTCTGTGGCGTAACGGTAGTGCATCTACCTGCCATGCAGGAGGTCCCGGGTTCGAATCCCGGCTGGGAAAAAAAAAAACCACAGGTCTTGGATGTTTACATGTTTGTGATGTCGTTGTTTCTGGTTCCCACGACACAGGGTATCCTAGTGTGGGGCCAGAAGCAATGTATGTGCCTGTATGTAAATGTTATGTTATGTTAACTATACGCAAAAAATAACCCTGTGGAAAACAATAAAAATTCGCTACCTAACTACTTTATTTAGCTTCATATAAAATGAGTTACTCACTCATCATCAACCCAATATGTCCCCACCGAGGGGCACGGGTCTCTTCCCTGAGGAAGGTATACGCCATACTCCACCACGGGAGCCATGTCCGGATCGATGGAGGCTTGCAATGCAAGACTAGTGACTGGTCTTACTGTCAGAAGTTTTCAAGCCGCCCTAAGGCCTGTGACATGGCTTGACTACTGCCATCTATCGACGGCAGCCGGCACTAACTGTTTAACGTGCCTTCCAAAGCACGGAACTGCTCGGAAAAATGCCACTAGCGTTAGTCACAGACCGTTGCCCATCCATGCACTGAACGCATCCTATGTTGCTGAACCTTCATGATCGTTTAAGATCACTCAGGCAGCCGGGGCTACGAGCGATAAAATAAGTGCCTATAAATAAATAATTTCGATGCTACTGCAGAGTATCAGTGTCATGGCCATCAAACCTAGACAAGCGATCGATTTGTACCGCTCTTAATAAATAAACGTTTACTGCTATTTCGGACGAACCTGACTGCCTACATGAGACATGCAAGGGCTATCAAAAGAGGTTTACCATAAAGTAATACTAAACCTCGATGGTATTACCGACCAATTAACAACTTATAAAATAAAACCAAACTGACTTTAATTTTTTTATTTTATGGCATCATGGTATTTTCAAGGTTTATAGTAAACTCGGTGTGAAGGTACCTACTTAGGTACGGGATAGTAGTGAACTTAAGCAAAAAACCAAAATATCAAATAATCAGCAAACGTATAATATCTATTTTCATTGACGTAGGAAAAACAAAGTAAAATCAGTGACATCCGTCACTCATCCATAGACATACTCCCGGGGTTGAACTTAGTTCAAGAATCCTCTTCTATTGGGAGCGGGCAGATGTTGTTAAAGGCTCTTCTGATGGTGCCCCTCTTTGTCTTTATTTCTGCAACGCGTGAGATGCCATCGCTGCCCGGGTAAGTCTTCGTTACTCGTCCGAGCAACCAAAGTAGAGGCGGTAACGTTTTGTCCCTGATGAGAACGAGCGTGTTCGGCTTCAGGGTTCCCGTTGATGTGTGCCACTTGGTTCGCTGTTGTAGAAGTGACACATACTCATTGCAGAATCGCATCCAAAAATGCTGCTTCATATGCTCGATTCTCTTATAGCGTTCTAGGCTATTAATGTTCCTTTCTGAAACTTGCTGGTAAGGCACAGTTGTCAGTGGTCTTCCGATTAAAAAGTGGGAAGGAGTAAGAGCGGAAAAGTCATTAGGTTC
Organism: Yponomeuta sedellus; assembly: GCA_934045075.1. Taxonomy (NCBI): domain Eukaryota; kingdom Metazoa; phylum Arthropoda; class Insecta; order Lepidoptera; family Yponomeutidae; genus Yponomeuta; species Yponomeuta sedellus. The sequence goes on along the minus strand of OW203744.1, from coordinate 8,436,258 downwards.
CGATGACAAAGGAGTGAGTGGCCGTGAATTGAGGATCGCCTCAACTTGAACCAGACATGTGGTCATTTCCTCATAAGTAAAGTGGGGACAATGTGGAGGAGAAGATAAAATTCTTTTAAGATGGTACTTGGTGGAACGCACTGTGGCCTCTGATATACCATTAAAATGTGGTGAATATGCAGGAGAGAAGTTAAAACGTATGCCTTCTTGGGCAATATCTGAGGAAATAGTTGAAGATGCTAAAAATCTTGCCAATTCATTGGAAAATCCGACAAAATTCGTCCCGTTGTCGCACCAAATGCTCTCGGGCTTGCCTCGTCGACTCATAAAGCGATTTAAAGCAGCCATGAAGGCCTCTTTTGTGAGGTCCGTAACGAGCTCCAAATGAACCGCTTTGACAGCAAAGCAGACAAAAATACACAGGTACGCCTTGAGAAGCTTACTACCTCTACCCCTACGATCAACTATCAGCACTGGCCCACCATAGTCAATTCCTATGTTTAAAAAAGGGAACTCTAGCTCAGTTCGTGGTCTAGGAAAGTTACCCATGACAGGCTGAATGTTGGTTGCCTTATGTCTAAAACATTTAAGACATGTTCTCACGGTTCGTTTTGCTAAATCGCTGCCTCTTAACGGCCAGTAAGTAAGACGTATATTGGCCAAAAGCAACTGAGGGCCTGCATGTAGCAATTTGATGTGATACATGTGGAATATGATTTTCGTAATATGATGTTTGCTACAAAGCAAAATAGGATGTTTGGTATCGTAACTATACGGTGAGTTATCTAAGCGACCGCCAACTCTAATTATGGAATTTTCATCTAAAAAGATAGAGTATGAACTAAGTTTATGTTTGGGTGGCAATGGCTTATTGGACAATAAGAGTTTACGTTCTTCTGGAAACATATTCATTTGTGCATTAACAAGTACAAACGTAGTTGCATCTTTTAATTCACTGGTACTTAGGCAACCAGTGATTTTTTGCGATTTATTTTTAAGGTTGTGAATAAATCGTTTCATGTAAGCAACGACTCGTTGCAAACGCGTAAGGCTTGAATATTTTGTTAATAGAGCCGTAATAAAAGGATCCGCGATATCCACAACGACAGTTGTAAGACAAATTACTTCACTAAGGTCTAGCTTCCCGCGGTCATTAGGCTTCTGAGGCCAATTAGAAGATGGCTCAAGTAAGAATTCAGGCCCAGACCACCACAGACGTGATCTGCTGATGAGATCAGCCTTCAGCCCGCGGGAAACGAGGTCCGCTGGGTTGTCTCGCGACGGCACATAACGCCAGGTATTACCTCTGGTGCTCTCTTGAATTTCGTGAACACGTGCACGTACAAAGCACTTCAGTTGGCTAGATGACATACTCAACCAACCAAGAACTATGGTAGAATCACACCAGAAGCATTTGCCCGTGACGTTGAGGTTAAGAGACGCGATGACTTTAGTATAGAGTCTTGCACCCAATAGAGCCCCACACAGTTCAAGTCTAGGAATGGAAGTGGGTTTTATGGGCGCTACCTTGTTTTTTGATGCTAGCAGCTGTACGTGAATAGCACCTGATTTGAAGATAGATCGCATGTACAAGCATGCTCCATAGGCGCTTTCGGAAGCATCCGTAAATACATGAATTTCGACAGTAATAAAGTCGTCAAACAAGACCCATCGTGGGATTTTTACGGAATTTAAAGCTGGCAATGTCTCTATAAAAGAGAGCCAATTGGCTTTTGTTTTCTCTGAGACTACATCGTCCCAGCCTGACTTATCAATCCAAAGTTTTTGCATGATAAGCTTAGCCTCTACTATACAAGGCCCTACAAGTCCTAGCGGGTCAAAAATTTGACTGATTACAGACAATATGTGGCGTTTGGTGACTTTAGGTTGGTGCTCGATATCTATTGAGAAGGATAGAGTATCTGTGTTGCAACTCCAGTTTAAGCCTAAAGTCTTCGAAGGCACGCTTTTATGTTCATCTGAAATATCTAAGACGTTACTATTTGTAATTGAGTCATTACTGTTTGTGATAACCGCTAAGATTTTAGAATTATTTGATTTCAATTTTCTCAGATTGAATTTGGCAGATTCTAGGATGGAAATTACTTCCTTACAATTATTTATGACGTCTTCTTCAGAATTTCCGCCGCTTAGAAAATCGTCAACATAAAAGTCATGTTGAATCGAGCGTTTGACTTCATCATTAGAAGACTCAGATGCTAAAGATACTAAGCATTTTATTGCTAAATATGGCGCTGAAGCCGTGCCGTAAGTGACGGTGTTTAAAGTATAGCGCTTTATGGGATCACTGGGGTTGTAACGAAAGAGAATTTGTTGTAGATTCCTTTGTGAGGTGTGAACATTGATTGCTCGGTACATTTTCTCAATATCACCCGAAACAACATATTTATGTGTACGGTAGCGCAACAGGATAGAAAGCAAGTCATCCTGTACAGTTGGACCTACCATTTGTATGTCGTTGAGCGAGTACCCTGAAGACGTAACAGCTGATGCATCGAAGACTGTTCGCAATTTTGTCGTAGTACTCGACTCACGAATGACTCCATGATGGGGTAAATAGTAGTTTACCTTCTCAGCATGTAAATAATCTTCATTTTCGGTCATGTGGCCTAAGTCTTCATATTCGTGCATAAAATTCAAATAAGCTTCTTTAAATTTTGCTTCTCTACAAAACTTTCGTTCCAGTGACAAAAGACGCTGTTTGGCCATTTGAAATGAATCACCCAAGACACTTGGATCTTCTTTGAGCGGCATCATGACTACAAAACGACCCTCTTTGTTACGTGAGGTGTTAAGATAAAAACTTTGCTCACAGGCACGCTCTTCTGCTGAAAATTTATGCTCTATAGATATAGAGTCAAGCTCCCAAAAACGCGAAAGCTCGGGCTCGCGTCTGGTGTCACTAGTTTTTGAGAGATGTGTGCAGTGTTGATATGAAGTGGGATGTGCTACGGGACCGGAAACCACCCAGCCTAGCTTGGTTTCATATAGTTTCGGTGTATTTTTACCCAAGTCGATTGTACTGCTGGACACTATGTCCCAAAACGCTTCTGCCCCTACCAATATGTCGATGGCGGAGGGTACGTTGAAGGACGGATCAGCAAGGTGCAGCCCCGATGGAAGAGGTAACTGTTTTATGTTTATGTATGTAGATGGTAAGGCTTTCGTAATTTCTGGTAAAATTAAGCATTCCAGGTTTAGTTTATAGTCATTATATGTCGACTCTATTTGTAAGGTGCAAGACTGTGAACTTGAACTAGTCTGATTGCATATACCGGCGACTTTATAGCTTGTACTGCGGCGAGACAGACCCAGTTTACCAGAAAGACTCTCTGTGACGAGGTTGACGGTGCTGCCATTGTCGAGCAACACGCGTGCGGTCTGCCTGCGCCCCTTGCTATCTACCACCTTCACGAGTGCTGTTGAAAGTAAGACAGTCGGCGCAGTTGCGTTTTCAGAGTAGTCGGCGGACAAGGCGACTTTTGTTACGTCAGGTTCAACAGGAGGCTCTACGTGTAAAAGCGTTGAATGTTTTTCTTTGCAATATTTGCAATGTGAAAGGCGGCATTTATTTAAGGAATGCCATGGACGCAGACAGTTAAGGCAAACTTTGTAGCCTTTAACTCTCTCGATGCGCGATTCAATTGATAATTCTCTAAAAGCATCGCAGTTAAATAAGAAATGTTCCATGCTACACATTGGGCATTTTAACTGTGACATAGGTCTTTTATCATTGTTTTCGACGCGATGTGCAACGACGAAGCTTTTTTGTTTAAATTCTGTACGTACAGATTTATTTTGCCTACTATCTTCGATCGTTTCTAGTAAGTCTGCTCTATTGTTAAGAAAGGAGCAGAATTGTGATAAGGTTGGTGCATCGGTCAAAGTGTTACGATACTCCTCCCAATACCTGCTTGTTACGGCATCCAACTTTGTTGACATCACGTAAATAATTAAGGTATCCCAATATTGAGTGGGTTGTTTTAGCAATGTCAATGCTCTGATATTTTTATTTGTAACGTCAACAAGGTAACGGATTGCTTTGCTAGACTCCTTTTGTAATGATTCCACGTTAAATAATGTCTGCACATGGTTGTTGACGAGAAGACGGTTATTATTGTACCGCTCGCATAAAAGATCCCATGCATTTTTATAATTTTCATTTGTGAAATCAATATTTTTTATGATGAGAGCTGCGCTGCCGTTTAATGAGGCACGAAGATAGTGAAATTTGCTTATAGGATCTAAGCTTTCATTTTGATGAATCAACGATTGAAAAGTGTCCCTATACTCAAGCCAGTGCTGATAACTGCCGTTAAATTGAGGTAGATCAATTTTTGGTAATTGAACGGGTACATAACTTTTATGCTGACAAGTCGCTCCTGTGTTTACACCTGAAGCTGTAGACGCATTGGTAGCAGGAGGTATCTCATTGCGAACCCGATCGTTGTAAGAAGCCATCATAGTGCGCGCGATCGAGACCAGGTTGAAGTACTGTTGCTCAAACTGACCGCGCTCGAGGTACAACTCTTCAGGCTTGTCCGAAAGCATCTCGAGTTCGTTCTGAAATTGATCATAATCAGTGTAAAGGGCTTCGATTTTTGAAAGTCGGAAGTCCAACTCAGCGGCAAGGATTTCACTTAATATGTCATGGCTTTTTGCTTGTTTGATGAAGTTATCGAAGATGGTCAATTTTGCTTTTATGCTTCCACGATACCTTCTTAGTTCTTTTATACGGTTGTCCGTTAGGACGGTATCAGTTTTCCTAGCTGTAGCCATGATAATAAGATAGTGGGACTAATAAGATTCCTATGTAAGAGGAATGTACGTCAATTAATAAGTTTACTAATTGTATTTACTTTAATTCTACACGCCGAGAACAGAAGAAACCTATGCAATAAGAGGCGACTAGCCGATGCACATTAAGCAAATAAGATGGCTCGGGCGTAAATAAGTTTGGAATTAAAGCATTAAAAGTAAGTTATGATGGAAAATGACCACAAGCCTCTAGTTAAGAATTGGCTGTAGGTATAAAGATATGGTAAGGATGAAAGGGAAATAAATCGGAACAAACGCACTCGATGTACTGTTTTCTCCTTTCATGGTTTTGACTTGATGTCCTACGTCGAGGTCCACTTAATGTCGGCACGCGCTGAAGCCAAGTTCTTGGTAACAACCAATAAGAGACTTTTCCCTCCTTGAAGTATCCTCGCTCGATGAAATAGTGTTCTTGCAGGTATCTTCAAAGATTGGATTGTCGAAAGACGGCCGTTTGCAATTCCAAGATGTCTTCTTACGCGAGTATGTACGACGACGACGCTTGAACGTTTGAAGAAATTTGAAGTAGGTATTTTGCCTTTCCTCGAAGGACCAGTGTGAAGGTACCTACTTAGGTACGGGATAGTAGTGAACTTAAGCAAAAAACCAAAATATCAAATAATCAGCAAACGTATAATATCTATTTTCATTGACGTAGGAAAAACAAAGTAAAATCAGTGACATCCGTCACTCATCCATAGACACTCGGTGTTTGGCATGAAAAAAGGATAAAACCTCTTTGGTAAATTCTAAAACCTTATAATTTTAAAATATGCCGTGACAAGGTTGACACGATGAAACACAACATAAAGATTTTTCTAAGGTAACACGCGTAGCATACACTATCAGTATAGCATTTTTTTTTCTACTTAGCCTCTTTCGTATCCCACTGCTGGGCAAAGGCCTCCCTTTTTTTTCATCTCTCCCTCTCTCCAGCCACTTCGCACCATCCCGGCAAGAATGAATTTAGGTTGTCCCGCCATCTTCGTGTTGTTTTTTTTCATAATATATATATTTATTGATAAGAAAAGTTAATATTTACATTTCACAAGGCATCACTTAAGCCTTACAAGGTTTTTGGGAGAAGCCTGAGCCGCTTTTATATTCTTCTTTTGATTTATTTTTTACTTCCTGACATACTTATTTACATACGAGTAATGTTACATGTTCCGTCAGTGTCCATTTTGCGGAACCCAGTCTCTCACAATTTGGCCCACCTATCTGTGCTCATATTCGATTTGATATCAACCCTTGTATGTCCCCGCCGCTGGGGCGCGGGTCTCTTCCGGCATCGCAGGAATATTATGCTATACTCCACCACGGGGGCCAAGTCAGGGTTGGTGGAGGATTGTAGTGGCGGGCCTTACTGTCAGAAGTTATCAAGCCGTCCATAAGCCCTGTGGCATGGCTTAACGAGCGCCATCACATGCCAGCCGGCACCAACGGCTTAACGTGCCTAGCGAATCACGGTAGCGCTCGGAAAAATGCCACTAGCGGTAGTCACGGGACGGTCACCCTACCTGCACCTGACCGCGCCTATTGTTGCTTAACTCAAGTGATTGCAATCACTCGGTTCGACTAGGCCATGAACGCGCATTTAGCATAACAAGCTTTAAATTTCTCACCAGGGCAAACAGTATATATCAAAGGGAATTTCTTTGCAGGAGCGTGTCTCGAGCGGAAATATAAATATTGATACTTAAGTTTGAGTGCTTACCTTTGACAAGTTGGACAGCCTTCCTTCCTTTGTTCCTGCGAACCGGAAAACGAGATCGGTTGGAATCAATTATCTTTCGAACTTTAGAACGCATTTATTTACTCGTCTTCCTTTGTGCTGGGAATTCCCGAAGGTTGAGACGGTGGAAAGTAATATTTATAGTTTCTTTGACGTAGCGGTTACCTCATTGATGTAGCGGTTACAAATATTTCGTGACCAAGATAGAGATTGTGGGTTCGATTCCCGATTTTCCTTTCACTTAACATAATAGCGTATGTGATGGTAAAGGTGCTGGGCAAGCGTACACCATCTAAAACCATGCCTCAGGCACTACAGCATCCGAGTGGTCCATTCACCCATCTAGTGTGAGTGAAAATGCCACTGCACGCTGTATAAATCATCTCATTACCTAGATGCAGAGGCCAATGTACTAACATAATTGGTCAATGAAATAAGGTTCAGAATGGTATGCAGCGGTGAATGATTAAAACAGACGTGTAATCTCTGTGGTAGTTTAATGCAGACTATCGCAACAAAATTTACAGCTACATCTGTACATCCATATTGTGCTTGTATAGGTATACCAACATGTAGGTATGCAAAACAGCATCAAAACACGGAACATACCGCCCACTAAAAGGATATTAAGCATCCTTTTCAAACAACAACTTAATAATAGATTGATGGGGCGAAGTACAGCGACTAGGCCATTACATAATTAATTTCGTTATCAATTACATCAATTTAAATTGAAAGCTCATAAGATAGATTTTATATACAAAAAAAAACAACTTTCCCTTAAATGGACTGTAAACTTTAACTCAGATTGGAGATTAAATGTAATATTTTGATTATATAGACAAGACCACTATCGTTTTACGAAATAAAACTGAAGGGTCCATAACTTCACACTAAGTAATTGAAATTTAAAAAGAACATTAGAAAATCATATGATTATATAAACTAAATAATAATTTCAGCGAGGTAATCAGTTCATCATTCATTTTCACACTTATTAATTTTCACCTTCACTATACTTCAATGTACTGTTTCGATTCACTTGCTTATTCTCCTTTAGTGCTCCGATCTCTTCTTTATAACATTTCTCTTGGACTAATCTTATGCATGCCTTGAGTGAGTCTTCCAGTTCTACAGGCGAAATCACAGAAATTGTATCAATCTTCGTGTAGTTCAAGAACCTTTTGCAGTATGTGATTATTCTTAATAGTTCTGATAAGTTTTCATACTTATCAAATTGTGATGTAAAGTCTTTATTGTCTTCCCTTTCGGTGCAATTTACTTTTATATTTGTAACCATTACGTGTCTCATTTCCAGGTCAGTTGTGATGTCTGGTCGTTCAAATGGTATATCATCGGTTTGTAGCCACTGTGGTCCCTTCCACCATAACTGACAAGTTTTCAGCTCTGATAAGAACATTCCTCTTGATGCCACATCAGCGGGATTGTCTTGCGACCGAACGTGATACCAATTGTTGCCTACGTCATCAAGTATTGTCACCACCCGATTTCTCACGAAAGTTTGCCATCGCGTGGGGTCTCCTTTTAGCCATGATAAGACTATTGTCGAGTCTGTCCATGCAAATATGGCAGGTGCGGGCATTTTCATAGCTTCTTGAATCTGCTTGAGCAGTTTGGCTAAAAGTGTGGCACCGCAAAGTTCTAATCGTGGCAGAGACACAGGTTTAACTGGAGCAACTCTAGCCTTAGCTGCAATTAGACTTGTTTCATATCCTCCATCTTCTTTCTTTACTCTTAGGTATGCTGCCGCTCCATAAGCTTTCTTGGAAGCATCACAGAAACCATGTATGGTAATATCTTTTTCTTCTTGTGTTGTAGTTTGCAGCCAGCGTTTTATTTTAATTTCTTTTAGGCTTTCGTCACTCTTTCTTATTTCTAACCATTCTCCTTTTGTTTCAGGATCTACTTCATCATCCCAGTTGTTTCTTTGTAGCCACAATTTCTGTATAAGCATCTTTGCTGTGATAGTTGTTGGAGCCAACCAGCCCAATGGATCGAAAAGCTTCAATGTTTCAGCCAAGATGGTGCGTTTTGTTATTGTTTCAGAGGGAGGTGGTAAACACAATTCGTACTGAAAAGCATCTTCCCCAATGTTCCATGATATTCCCAATGCACGTATGATGCCATCGGCCTTAAGGTTGAGGCTGACTTGTGTGCTCCGTTCAGATGGTTGGAAATGTTGGAGAAATTCAGAACTATTGGACGACCATTTTTGTAGCATGAATCCTCCTTTACTTAGTATATCTGATGTCATCTTGGCTACATCTATTGCCTTTTTGAGAGTATCTTGGCCGGACATCAAGTCATCAACGTAAAAGTCTTCTATTATTGTCTTGACTGCAAGGAATTCAGTTTCATTTTGGCTGTCGTAATCTTCTGCTGTTAGTTGCAACGTCTTTATAGCAAGATATGGTGCGGATGCTGTGCCGAATGTCACACGTAAAAGACGATAGTCTTTGATTGTATCTGTAGGGTTATCACGCCAAACGATGCGCTGAAGATCGGCATCTTCTTTCGTCACCAGTATCTGACGATACATCTGTTTAACGTCTGCTATGAAACATATGCGCTTCATTCGCCATCTCATTAAAAGATTTCGCATATCTTCTTGCAGTTGCGGACCCACCAGTAGTTCGTCGTTAAGTGATATTCCATTTTTTCCTTTGCTCGACGCGTCAAATACCACTCGGACTTTCGTCGTTTCCTTTTCCATCTTAATAACAGCGTGGTGTGGCAAGTAAACTGATGGATTATTTATCTCACCTTTTGGCACTTCTTCCATTTGATCAAGATCGAGATATTCGTGGATGACCTTCAAGTATTCGGTTTTAAAAGTTGCGTTATTTTCAAACTTTCTTTCTAGTCCTTTAAATCTTCGTATTGCTATTTCTCGTGTCTCTCCTTCTGTGGATTTCAGTTCCTCGTTTTGTGTAGGTAGTTTTACAACATATCTTCCTTCGTCAGTTCTGGCTATTGTTTTCTTATAGGTATCTTCGCATTTTCTCTCATTGGCTGTAAGTTCTGGTTTATTCGATGACTCGAGTTCCCACATGTCTCGGAGCATTGTGTCGATATTAACTTGATGATGCATTACGATCATGTCATCTGAAGAGGAGTTGTTTATGTCTCCGAATAGTATCCAGCCTAGGCTTGTATTCTGTGCGCATGGTGAGCCTGGCGGACCTTTGATTACGTCGTTCTTCAAGATGTGTGCGTAGACGTCGACACCCAGTAACATATCTATGCGCCCTGGTTGATGAAAGCTAGGATCAGCCAGGGTTAGGCCATGAAGATGTGGCCAGTTGAGTGTGAAGCTTGCAATTGATTTCGATGGAAGGTTCGCAGTTAATCTTGTTGCTATTACGTATGCTTTGACCTTGAGGTTGAAGTTGTCATTGTACCTAGAAAGTACCTCAAGTTGTACCACCTGATTGATCGTAGTTGTTGTTGAGCCGACTCCAGTTATAGTCCCCTTAATTGGTGTTCTTTTGATTTGCATCAACTGTGCCGCTCGTTCTGTGATGAAACTTGCCTGCGAACCTTGGTCTATTAGTGCACGTAGAACTGTCATGTTTCCTTGCTCATCTCGTACAGGAACTAGTGCTGTGGCTAACAAGGCTGTTGACTTCTTAGCCGTGAAATGTGACGACATTGTGAGGCCATCTTCTATTTTGTCTGTCACATTGTTCTCTTGTTCAATATGGCTAAGATGTGTCTGCGCAGTCTCTTCTACGCTGGAGGTCTTCGGTACATGAAGCAGAGAGTGATGTCGTCGGCGACATATGCGACAGGATACTTGGAGTCTACACCGGTGCGCAGAATGGCCTACTAACAGGCAGTTGAAACAGAGATTATTGTTTTTTACAAATTCGCGTCTTTCGTCTGTTTGCATTTGAGTGAATTCTTTACAATGACACAGCGTGTGATTTTCGTTGCATTTGACACACGATTTTGCTCTAGCCGTGGATATTGCATGGAAAGCTCGTTCTCTGACAGGTTTCTCTCTTACTGATGATGATGTATGTGTGACTAATTCCAAGGTGCGAAATTTAGTCTCAAGAAAGGTTTTCAAATCTAGCCACTTAGGTAATTTGTTTGGCTCACCGTTGTAGGAGTATTCTTCCCAGGCTTTGTGTGTTTCAATGTCTAACCGTTGTACTACCAGGTGTATAATCACTAAATCCCAATGCCAAACTGATATTCCAAGGGTTTCTAGGCTGTTCAAACACTCACTGGTGGAGTCCAATAAGGCTTTGATTTGATTTGCACTCGACGTATTTATTTTCTTCAGTGAAAATAACCTCTTCATCAGTGAATTGATGAGAAGTCGTTTATTTCCGAAACGATTTTTCAGAATTTCCCATGCTTGTTCATAGTTGTTTTCTATGACGTGTATGTGTCTTAACAATAAATCGGCTTCACCGCTAACACTGCTTTTCAAATAGTGTAGTTTCTGGACTTTACTTAAAGTTGTATTGTCGTGTACCAGTGACGTAAACAAATCATGGAATGTAAGCCACTCGTCGTAGTTGCCGCTGAAGGTAGGTAGCTGAATGCGGGGTAACTTAACTTGAACCTCTTTTCCTGAACTTGCTTGGTCGCAGGTAATAACTGTCTCACTTTGTTTTGATTGTGATCCAGATGCAAATAACAAGTCCCTTAGGTCGGCGCAAGTACAAAGGAAAACATCTTCGTGTACGAAGTATTGATCATTCTTAAAGTATGGAATACTTGCTCTCTTTTCCTTAGGCGTACACTCCACTAGTCTTTGATGAGAGTCCTTGTACGTAGCCCAATATTGTTCTACGCATTCTAATCTTGCTTCAATATAACCTCTCGTTAGCCGCGCTTTGGGGCATTTTTTCAAGTTAATTTGCGTTTTTTCTAATAGAATAGCAGTTTCCTCCAACACACATAGCAACTGTTCACTTGTAGTCATGTTTGAGCACTTGATTTAGTCCAAAGTTTAACGTAAGATGGCTTTTAATTGCAACTACGCAGCACTGATGTTTATTCAAACGATTTAAAAATGCATGCGAAGAGGTGACTTCTTTCAATCAATAGGCATATCTCGGGAATCCGGTCTTCTTTTGTTCTCGTCAACCGGGCGGGCGTCTTGGTTCGATCCGGCTCGAAGCGACCATATGGTCAATGAAATAAGGTTCAGAATGGTATGCAGCGGTGAATGATTAAAACAGACGTGTAATCTCTGTGGTAGTTTAATGCAGACTATCGCAACAAAATTTACAGCTACATCTGTACATCCATATTGTGCTTGTATAGGTATACCAACATGTAGGTATGCAAAACAGCATCAAAACACGGAACATAATATTACTACAACCTGTATCAGACCTGGTCAAAAACTAGAATATACTATGTATCCGAAGCTAGAATACTCTGTGACACGGACTGTGGCAATTAAGGCCAACAAATTAAAGTCTGGCAGCCCTAGCGGGAATAGAACTTACGATCTCCGACGTGGTAATAAAATATGTTACCGCTAGGTCAACGAGGCAGTTATAGGACACAAAGGTCTTACTTGGTACGCAATCACGCCATAATCCCATTAATTCCCGTTGGTACGGCACTCTGGTTGTGACAGGCCACTATGGCTAAGTATATTAAGTTAAGGCGGACTACACCGCATCGGTTCTGTTGGAATGTGTCTTTTTTTAAAAACTAACTAGCGTATTCGATAGCTATTGTTAAGGCACGTTCATTTTGCTATGGCTTTCGAATCACCCAAAATTCATGGTGTGGACAGAAATAAGATAAGATAAGAATATTCTTTATTTTACACTGGAAAAAACGACAAGTACAAAATAATTACAAATGTACATAGTACAATTAGCGGCCTTATTGCTTAAAGCAATTTCTTCCAGACAACCTTACGATGGAAAGTTGCTGAAGGAAATTAGAAAGACGAAATATTGCGTAAGAGGAAAATAGTAGTCAAAGTGAAAGTCTTGAAATTGTATTCACTATAAAAACAAAAATTTAAAAGTGAAGTCAAAGTCAAAAGAATTTTGTTAACTATAAAAGCAAAATTATATTCTTTTTAATGCACTAATCCGTGCAAGGGACCATTTTAAAAACCTATTTAGAGGCTAAAAATTCCACCCATGCCGGGATTCGAACCCGCGACGTCTGGTTAATCGATGTAATATTCTCTGTATTACGTCGCTGCCTGTACGTAATATAGAGAATATTATTGTAAAGAGGTTCGAAATTTCACTGATGTCGGTGAGTCGCCCATTAGCTCAGTTGGAAAGAGCGCTGGCACGGATAGCCAGAGGTCGCGAATTCCGGCATTGGTGGAATTTTTAGCCTCTAAATAGGTTTTTAAAATGTTTAAAAGTCAAGTTAAAAGAATTTTGTTCACTATAAAAACAAAATGTTTAAAAGTCAAGTCAAATTCAAAAGAATTTTATTTATTATAAAAACAAAAGGTTTAAAATTGAAGTCAAACTCAAAATAATTTTATTTAATATAAAACAAAATGTTTACTTAATGAACGTCAAAGATGTTAGAAGAAACTTCACATATCCTTCTCTTAAACAGTGTTAAATCTTCTTCAGGCTATATTAATCCACTGCTGGACATGGCCCTCCCCTAATGAGTGCCATAGCACAAGGTTGTGCCATCATTGGGGGGTAATACCCATAATAACCACGCTGGGCATGCGGGTTGGGGATCGTAGATTGGTGGAATTGTACTGCAGAGGGCGCTGTTGCCCACCCCCCGGTTTGTGTCCCTTAGTCGCCTTTTACGACACCCGCGGGAAGAATTTGGGTTGGTGCTATTCTCTAGGCCGACACCACAGTGTTAAATAGCAGTGAACATATGAATACAGCGGTTGGATTTGTCAAAGGATCAGTGTAGACCCACCTTTAGGTTACATTGATATAGATTCCGATGGATTCATGTTTATTTATCACGCTGAGGAAAAATATTGTGAGAAATGGTTAGCCTTACGAAAACACCTAGGATAGTAGATAAATTGTTAACCTTTATATGACTGTGGCCAGTTGATTTATGGGTCACGCACAAAATATACCGGGGGTAACCAAATTCTATTGTTATGTTTTTTTATACTAATAGTTTATTAACCTATGATATTACAAGGATCTGAAACTAAAAATAGGTTATATAAATTACCTTAATAGCTAAAATAAATTACTTAGCCTCTGTTGCCAAGCATGTGAAGTTTTAAAGCATTTTATAATTAACAAAACAACTTCAACTGTGTGTTTAATTTATAATATGTTTTATTTATTTTATTTATAATATAAACATAAAACTTGATTAAAAACAGAATAAGCAGGTAAAGGAAGAGTTATGTGTAGTCAAGTCGGCGTTTTTTTTTGAAGTTTTTCGTAGATCGTCTTCCCATCTGGTCATAGGGCGTACTAAGAGGACACTAATCGAGGTTTGATTGATCTGTCAGAAACGAGATCGAGTCTATTAGTTATAATTTGTGCGCTGATTGCCCTTTCTTTGTTTGTATTGTATTGTGTTCTTTTCTTTTAAAATGTGTTATTTTGTATATGGGTTTCGACTTATCTGAAATAAAATATCATCATTATTTATTTGATCATAATTAAAATAAAACTGGAAGTAAACTTATCGAAAAGAAATTATTGCGTTGCGAATTGATTCTACGACAAGTCTTACGAGGCTCTAATTTCTTTTCCAAACCTTGAATAAATTGTTAAAAGTGTCAATGCGACCCGGAATGCCGTTTGTGAATTAAAACGAAACTAAGTTTGTGTGGGAAGTGCTTATTGCTTTAGCGTAGCTTTCGAACTCTCCGCTTGCAATAAACGCCTCACTCTCCATGATGCAATATATTTTGGGATTGCGTTTTCATCAGTCCAGTATCTGTTTTGAAACATTTTTTTTTTATTTTCATCTTCATCTATCGTAAAACAACACAAAAAGTCGATTCTAGTTTAGTCGATTTTGGGACAGGGGTTTCAAGATAGGCTTGTGTCGATATCGACTCTTGTATGCCTCCGCTGTTGGCTCACGGGTCTCTTCCTGCATAGTAGAAAGGTAGATAGGCTTATTAAGGGCCAATATCTGTATAGATAATTTCCCTAAGTAAATAGTTAACAGTAGTCATCAGATACGACTGATGACGATCTGCGAAAAACTGCCGGCAGATGCTGGATGCGGCAAGCTGAAGACAGGGCGTTTTGGCGCTGATTAGGGGAGGGCTATGTCCAGCAGCAGCAGCTTTTGGAACATACATACATTGAAATTGAAATTGAAAAATGTTTATTTATCAAACACAGATTAGAGAACACATGAATACTATGAAAAATTAGAAACAACATGTGATAAAAAGGATAGGGCTCAGCTAAGTGATGTGAGTGCATGCATCATCACAGCGCTGATTTTCAGCACATAACCTTATGCCTGTATCCCAGAGGGCAGGCAGGCAGGCAGGTAGGCAGAGACCAGGGACTGCCACTTGTCACGATCCTGACAGGCCGCCTTCGCTTCATCAACGTTCATAAGTCGAAAAATTGTACCTACAATAACACAACACTTACAAAGGAACATTTTTATACGTTTCATACTTTACGACAGGATTGTTAACAGTCCGAGTTCACGACGTGTTGCCATTGAATTTTTTTATTGCGGTGTTTAATTGTGTTAGGTATAAAAGATTTGCTATTCCCACAGAAAATATGTTTTATGTTTATACAGGGCTTTTGCTTCTTGAATAATTTTAAAACATGTATCAGAAATTGGCACAGCCGTATTTACGACTCAGGCCTAAAATGCCCGCCTTTCTAAAATGTATTTTTCCGAAAAGATCTGCTTTCTCATACTGTCTCTTTTCTCATAATGTTAGGTTCTAATAAAATCGATCCTAATAAAGGGGAAACTAATACTGTCTGTTAGTCTTTCACGGCTAAGCCGCGGGACCGATTTAGATGAAATTAGGGTTTAATGAAAAAAATCTAGGAAGGTTAAGGGCTGGTTTCTGAATTGAGACTTTCTTGAGTTTAAGTAAATACTTAAGTAACGTTCTGTCCTGCTCTTTTCTAGGATATTCGAAGAGACAGCACTATAATTGAGTATTTGACCAATCAAACTTCGGATTTTTTTTGTTACCAAAAGTAAAAATTAGGCTTTAATTTTACTACGTGACGTCACGAGCATAATAAATACCTTCGGCGTAACAAATCAAAGACGACAAGACTTTTAACACATATTTTCTATGCATAGTAATTTTCTACGTTAATGTATTGACGTTAATGACTGCCCCTGTGGCGCAGCGGATTGGCACGCTAACCGTAAAACCGAAGGTCTCGGGTTCGATCACCAGCCGGGTCAAACTAGGAAACGAACTTTTCTAGTTCGTCACGGGTCTTGGATGTTATATTTATTGTATTAAATCTATCGTCGAGTTAGCACCTATAACACAAATCATTTAGTTGTACTTAGTATATTGCTAACGAGATCTCTGTAATATGTCCATGGATATTTATTAATTATTAATTTTATTATTGCATAGAAAGTATGTATTTTTTAACAAAACTTGATGTACATCAACTAACGTAAATACACACAGCACTGCCTGTCTTCAGACAAGCGGTTATCCGGATTCTCCGGAAGGAAGCACTGCCGAGAGCTTGCTTGAGATAACGATAGCTGTATACTGTAGTTAGGTAAAATGTTGCCTTTGTGTAGCTTATGGCGCTTTGGCTGTGTGGTCTCCGCCTAGAGAATAGCACCAACCCAAATTCTTCGCTCGGGTGTCGTAAAAGGCGACTAAGGGATACAAACCGGGGGATGGGCAGCACCGCCCCCTGCAGTACAATTCCACCAAACTGCGATCCCCAACCCGCATGCCAAGCGTGGGGATTATAGGCATTACCCCCCGATGATGGCACAACCTTGCGCTCATTAGGGGAGGGCTATGTCCAGCAGTGGACTAATAAAGTCTGAAGAAGAAGAAGATGGCGCTTTGGGGTGTTTACTAGCGCCACCAGTGGAATAAAGATCGTAACTTGTTTTATAATAAAAAAAATATATAAAAATTATTAAAAAAAAAAAATAATAATAATACGTTTTTGTTCAAAAAGTAACGGTCACAAATCGGCGATTCATAAAAAAACGTCACAAAAAAAGACGACCAAATCCTCAAAGCGGACGTTGTTGGCGGAAATCGATTAAAGTCCTGGGATGTTACTGCGTTCTAGGCTGTTTGTTCGAAAAATAAATAGATAGATAGAGAACACTTTATTGCACAACCAGAAATACTTTAAATTTTTTTATTACAATATTTGTGTACCATATTATTGGTGCTACACGCTTGTCCTTAACAGTGTATTTTGTAAAACCTACATGTAGGTATCTTGTTTCTGACAAATAAAGACTTGGAATTTGAGAAAAAGAATACTACCATGATTTCTTAAATGTCTGTAATATTATACAATTGGTGGTCTTATCGCTAAGACCGATCTCTTCCAGACAACCTTTAGCTATCATAGAAATTAAGGAGTGGTATGATGTTTACTTTTGGAAAAAAGAAACGTATCATAAAACAAGGTATGATTTTTATTCCATTGGTGGGGCAGTTACCACCTCCGAAGCGCCTTACGCATGAGTCCTATCGCTTTAATTCACGAGTTTGTTCAAAAATCACATTCATTTGAGTCACAGCTCACGGAGCAGTTTATTAAATTTACATAATGTTTTAAATTATTATTATTTGGAATGAAAATTCAAAGAAGATAAATAAAGGAGAATGATCAATTAACTATAGGAGTTAGTCTAATTTTGCGTCTTCTTGCGCATTGATGAAACCAACGGTAAACTATAAGAAATTATCTCTGGATTATGCAAGAAAAATATTATGTAAATATTAGATGGGAGTTTCGAGAAATCTTAATTTTGAACTCATGTTTTGAGGTTATGACCACAGATTAAAAGGACTCAGTTATGACAACTTTGGTGGTTTGGTGTTTATGCCACAGATTATTTATGCTTTTAGCCAATGATATGTTAGGCGTTTACGTACTGTGACTTTTTGCAGATAGCGCGTGTGTGTAACGGTGTACGATTTGCGAGTGTATCTATGCACTAGCAAATCGTCTAAATCGCGACTATAACGCTGCAAAAAGTCGCAGTGTTTATGGAGCCTAATGGTGGACAAAGAGATAATTGCTGATATTTACTCGTAAGCACAAACAGTTTAAGGTCCTGCGCACAATGGAGACAAGACTATCCTAAGACTAGTTATTCATTCCACATATTGTTCATACATCATCATCATCATTTCAGCCATTGGACGTCCACTGCTGGACTTGAAATGTTCATACACATGGTCAATTTAACAATAAACTACACTAATTAAACAGTATTAAATCTACTGGAATCAATTTGCAAAGATAAAGCATAATAAAAACGCTCATTTGAATTCCCGATAAAAACTCTCCGTTTGAAGTTGGCACTTGCGATTTTTGCCATAGTGATTATAAACTCTTTGATGTTTGCAATGATTTAATCTAATATGTGTTTGTAATCTGTATTGACTGACTGGAGATTTTTAGTTAAACAATCAATACAGATATCTTACTACTTCTACTTCGATAGATACTTCGTTTCTTTTATCTACTTTTCTAGTTATAAGTAAGTTTGTAACAATCTTTTATACTATTTTTATTTTTAATGCACTAACCCGTGCTAAGGAACAAATTTAAAAACCTATTTAGAGGCTAAAAATTTCACCCATGCCGGGATTCGAACCCGCAACCTCTGGCTATCCGTACCAGCGCTCTACCAATTGAGCTCAATTGGTAGAGCGCTGGTACGGATAGCCAGAGGTTGCGGGTTCGAATCCCGGCATGGGTGAAATTTTTAGCCTCTAAATAGGTTTTTAAACAATCTTTTATGTGCATGTTTAATTTTAACTCACAAAAAGCACCATGCTTTTACAGTACTTTTGTTGTTGTGTTGTGTGTGTCTTGTCTTTGGAATAAACCTTTTCTATTCTATTCTATTCAGATATTTTTTAATTATTACTTTTAAACCCCTGATTCTTTTATATTTCATCAAATAGAACTATGAAATCATTTTTCAAAAGAAACATTTTGAGGTATAAATGCTTAAAGCGCAACAAAGACTGTTTTTGGTCATTCTCCTTTCCGTTTGTATTTTATTATGAACTGAATACACCAAAAACTAGCTGATGTGATTTTAGTAAGCTACTTTATTTGAAATAGTTCAACATCAAATAATTCACTTGAACGAATTTGTGCTTCAACAAAATCGGAAAAGAGTAAATGGCTAGAAACTCCGCTATTCCAGACGGTTCCAGCCATTATCAATATTGTTTGTACCTACTCAAGGATACTTGGCATCCGTTTCCATGACAACACACGTAGGACTCCAAGAACAGGCCGGTCCTTAATGTTACACTAATTGGAAGCGGATTGGAAACTGATTCCAAAGTTAACAAAGCCCAGCAAGACTATGGGTCCTGGGAGCCGATTCTCGCCCTTGCGAATTGATAGCGTAGACGCAAAATATTCGAAGACTTAGACATTTGTCGTATAAAAATATGATGAGATACAATAGAAAGAGTTATTGTCAAAAATTTCATTATTGTGCATTGATTTTGATAGATAGATAGAGAATACTTTATTGTACATAAAAATGGAAATTACACAGATATTTCTTAACCTAAGAGTACAAACGGCGGCCTTATCACTAAAAGTGATCTCTTTATCTTTGATCTTTGTTTACATAACTAAAAGGTTCATATTTAACTGAAACTTTTATGATATAGACCTTTTTGGCGTTGTCTTTATTTACCAATGGCAGTTTGGCATTCATAGTGTGCGTTTGGTTTTTAAGTGTAAGTTTGGTCACACTGGTTTTCATACTAATGGGTCATGTCACTAGATCTACTCTTTTTTTATGTTCTGTGCTTGACAGTCATTTGACATTAATTTTCTCATTCGAATTCCATTTAGGGTGGTGTTCAGAATACATATTTGGCTGTCGGTCGACTTTTAATGTAGAATTCACAAGTCGTAAGCCTTAAAGTTGTATACGAATTATTTGCTAATGAAGTGGAAATTGACTCCCAGGTATTCTCACAAAGTCGTATGCGCAAAATCGCTATTAAATTTCGCTCGTTTTGCGGTATCATAATGACGTGATCATAATCATTGGCTGTCGTTCGTCTTTTTATGTAGAATTTATGTCACACGCCTTAGAGCCGTATACGAATAATTTGCTAATGAAGTGAGAATCGGCTCCCTGGTCTGATCCTTTCTCCCCGGATAACCGTGTGGGATTCACCCGGGCTCACCCGCCGGGCGTTACTCGAATAAAATAATAAATACTAGAAGGATCTCTTTGTTCACTTGAATATAGAACAAGTACAAAAGTGTTTTAAATCAGGAGTGACCAGTTTAAAAGGTAAATAAATGATGATGTTATCAACCCTTGGTCCCTAATGCTGGGATCTCTTTCTGAATCACAAGAAGGTTAGGCCATACTCCACCACGGGGGCCATGTCCGGATTGGTGGAGGATTGTAAGTTAGTGGCGGGCCTTACTGTCAGAAGTTATCAAGCCGCCCGTAAGGCCTCTGACATGGCTCAACGACTGCCATTTCATGACAGTCATCACTGGCAAAGCCGGCACTCAAAACTCTTGTCATGTTTCCTTATTAAGGCGCCCCGCGGTGCTATCTAGCGCCACCAATAGAATAAAAATCACGACTTGTTTTATTTATGAAAAAGGAAATAACTAAATCTTAACAACTGTGACACCTATTTTAGGACCTAGGATCAACAGCCTAAGACTTCAATCGATTTCCACTAAAACTGCTGTGTTTGGCAAAACTGCTTTAAAGTCCAATATTCTTGGACCTAGGTTCTCATCAGTAGGTTATAAAAATAACTACTATATTTATGATGTTCACTTTTTTCAAAGACACCTTTTAAAAAAATATATTTTTTCTCCTAAGGACTAATCAATTTCCGCCAAAAACGAAATCGATTGAAGTTCTAGATTGTTGATCCTAGGTCCTAGACTGCAGGTTCTAAACAAGTTGTCACAGTTATTATGATTTCTCATAAAAACCTATTTCGAGGCTAAAAATTCCACCCATGCTGGGATTCGAACCCGCGACCTCTGGCTATCCATGCCAGCGCTCTTTCCAAGTGAGCTAATGGGTGACTCACCGGCATCAGTGAAATTTCGAACCTCTTTACAATATTCTCTGTATTACGTACAGGTAGGTTTAAATAGGTTTTAAAAATTGTCCTTAGCACGGGTTAGTGCATTAAAAATAATATAAGATTTCTCATGTTCACTTTTACATAAAAACGTATTATAAAAGAAGTTGTGATTTTTTTCCCTTGCTAGTTAGCACCATGAAGCGTTTTAAGAACTGACACTGGTTTCTCGTACAGAGTCTCGAGTCTCGACAACACACTCATTCACATTGACTATTACAATTTCGGATTTTATGTCAAAGTGATAAGGTTCAAGATTCAATCTAACCAGGATAAATTATAATGTCCGCGGCCTATAGCATTATAGATAGACACATTGAGAGGTACTTCTGTTATTTCTCTCAAATGCGGGTGTGCCATAAAATACTCTCTGGATATTGGGAAAAGCGCTGTGTAACAGGCAATTTAAGCGTGCGTAAATTCCATGGAACGCTTTTTCCTTTTCGTTATACCATCGACAGCTGCAAGCGTAGCACGTTTCGGTATTCTATTAGACTCTACCGACCGACCTAGCATGTCACACTAAACTATTATCTAATTTTTTTAGGCTTAATTTCTAACCATGTAATAATAATAATATTGGCCTTTTTGCATCTACTTAATGAGATGATTTATACAGCGTCCAGTGGTATCTTCACTCACACTAGATGGGTGAAGGGACCACTCCGACGCTGTAGTGCCTGGGTCATGGTTTTATAGATGGTGTAGGCTTGCCCAGCACCTATACCATCCTGACAGCTTAGTCGGCCTAGTCCACAGGAAAGACTAGTCAATACGTGCGGAGCCAACCAAGCCGCGGGTTTCCTCACGATGTTTTCCTTCACCGTTAGCGTGTGGTATTGCGACTGCAAATTCGCAAATGTACGTAACTTTGAAATTAAACAAAGTTATTGGTACATGCCCGCACTCGGGATCGAACCTGGGGCTCTCGCTTGCCAGTCTATGGTTCTACCCACTGAGCTACCACCACCTCTAACCATGTATGTACCTACTAAAAGGCAAATAAATGAATAAATGAAAAAAAAATATCATTTCACATTACAGTCTGTTAGCTTTAAGAATATACCTCAGGCTCTAGAGTAGGCTTCGGTTTTCGCCGAAAGCACACGAGTGTAATACTACTACCTGCTCTGTAAAAAACTTTTCTTCACTATTTTGAAAAGTTATGTAAAAGTTAAGTGTCATATTAGTTCCGATATTTCTATTACACGAATATATTCGATTCTATCCGATAGTAGCCGAGGTATATTCTAGAAGCTAACAGACTATACACTTATAGTATAAAGTGTGTGTATATTTGTTTGGTATGGAGTTAGCTGATACCCTGGTTTAACACGTAAGGTACGTTTTAATGCGGGAAACTATCTTATTCCCATGAGAAAATCAATATGCCGCGGGTAAGGCCGCGGGGCACAGCTAGTGATTTTTTTACTTGTACAATGCATTGTACAAGCTGTATAGGAGGTTATGATAGTTGCATTGAGGCGTCATTGGGAGGCGTTTGCGTTAGCGATTAGTTTTAGAGGCAAAAAGCGGTAGCGATTCCTACATTTTCGTATTATTGGCGAATGGGGCTCGAGCCCCTGTAGTAAGGTGTTAAGGTAAGTATTTACTATGCGTTTTCTATTAGATACCTGTAGATATCTACCGGTGAACCGGTAAATCGGTAAACCGGTATTAACCCATTTTCTGCTCTGTAAAGGCGCTGTTTGATAGATAATGCTTGGTACGCGGATATACGCGGCTGTGAGATGATAGCGATGGTAGCGGAGCGACAGAACGCCGGCTTCTCGATCAGGTAGTCGTGAAGCCGTATAGTAAAATTCACAGGAAAAAATAAGCTTCGTGAGCTGGCGTGACCGCGGCAATAAATAGGATACTTCTGACGCCCTAAGCACATCAATTTGTATTCTTCAATAACTCGGGAATATTTTACCTTAATTATCTGCCTTGAAGCTCAGAGGTCGGCTATTCAAGATTAGTCGTATTATTTGGGAAAAGCTTGATGTTTTATTTTTGTTTGCTTTGATTGGATTTACTTTATTTTTAAACCAATAAATTCCAGTTTCTTGTCCTGTGACGGTTGCCATATAGAGACATATATCACATGTGTAAACTCTCGTAAAATACGACCACTTTTCCATAGAATCATTGGTTTAATAGTAAAACGTGTTGTTAGCGGTAACATTTTACAAAAAGCAAAAATAAAATACGATCTTTAGAAAAAAATAAGTTCCTAGCATCAAAGAGGTTCGTTATCAACCCTTGTATGTCCCCACTGCTGGTGCACGGGTCTCTTCCTGCATCGCAGGAAGGTTAGGCCATACGCCACCACGGGGGCCAAGTCCAGGTTGGTGGAGGATTGTAAGACAGTGGCGGGCCTTACCGTTAGAAGTTATGTATCAAGCCTCCCATAAGGCCTCTGACATGAGGACAAGAAGGTTGCATACTGTAAATTACTAAAATACTAACGGTATTATTTGTAAAAAAAACGATTTCTCAAACCAAGGTATAAGATTGTAAATTTTTTGTAAACGCCATTTCGGTGATTTTTTTGGAACAAAAGGATTTTTTTTATGTAATCCCCCAACAAATTGACTAGTCCCTTGCAAGGGTATAAATCCCGACGGAACCCAAAAGCCATTAGACGACATAAATAGGGTTTTATCTGGAACTCACAGTCGAGTTAATTCTCCCGTTCGCTTTTTGTCCGGGCCACAGCATCCGGTTAGCCGAACTTTGTGCCGCGCGCAGTAAATCATCAGTAAGCCTCCGGAGACTAGGGCCTAAAGTCTGATAAACAGAAGAAGAAGAAGAAATACATTTAATTTTATTTATCGCCACACAGACATATAAAACGTAAAATAGAAATAAAATAAAACGTAAAGTAAAATCAAACAATACGACAGAACACACTAGGGGGATACGAGCCATGTCCATGCGGCGATAAATCGGCCTCAGGCTCTGTAATTGCTGCAGGTTTATTGCCCACAGCACTGATTTTCAGCAAGGGCCTGGTCCAGTGACTCACGTAAAGTCGTATCGAGACCCACAACGAACGATATAATACAATACAATGCAAAAAATGCAATGGAATGCATTAAAATACAGTGCAGTGCAGTGCAGTACAATACAGTAGTAATACAACTGCAGGCAGATGCCACATCCAGGATCTGCCTGCAGTTTTTCGCAGATCGACATCCCACCTTTTCGGAGGGCATCCTACTCTACCGTTTGCCGTGTCGCGGCCTCCGCAAACATAATTACATCAATAGAATTATATTAACAAGACAAAGGATGTTATTTGACGCTATTTACTGAGCAATAGCATTAAACCGTCTTTCCAATTATATAAGCCGTGCAAATTATGTAAGTAAATTAAATACCTCGGTCGATCTCGGTAGCGCAGCGGCTTGGCATGCTGACAGTAAAACCGAAGGTCTCGGGTTCGATTCAAGGCCGGGTCAAACTAGGAAGCGAACTTTTCTAGTTTGTCTCAGGTCTTGGATGTTATCTATATATTTATTGCACTAAATCTATCGTCGAGTTAGCACCTATAACACCAGTCATTAAGTTGTACTTCGTCGTCAGGCTATACTAGACCACTGCTGTACATAGCCCTCCCCTAAAGAGCGCCACGTTGTGCTACCATAGGGGGTCATGCCCATAATCCCCACACTGGGCATGCGGGTTGGGGATCGCAGTTCGGTGGAAACCCACCCCCCGGTTTGTGTCCCTTACTTGTACTTAGTATAAGGCTAACGAGATCTGTGTAATCATGTCCATGAATATTTCTTTATTTATTTATCTCGTGATGAAGATCGAATCGCGCGAGGTGGGACGTTAGTTGCTGCCCTTTAAGGCAGTTTTTTCAAAAACGGCCGTTTTACTTGTAATCGATCAGAGTCCTAGCTCCTAGGTTCTGGGCTGTAGGTTCTAAAAATAGTTGTCGTAGTTGTTAAGGTTTATGATATCTATTTTTATTCTAGACTCATGGACCTTGGTTCCTGTCAGTACGTTCTAAAAAGAGCACCATATTTATTGAGCTTCATGATGTCCACTTCCAAATACGCTTTATGTGAGAAGATATGATCATTTACCATTGTTGGCGCTAGCACCAGCTAGCATCGCGAGGCATCGTAAATAAAGGCGGGAAGAAATCTATCCCAGTCAGTAATTAAACCTCCATAACCCACACTTAATGACGACCGGCCCAGCTTTTTACGATGGGCGGGTTCCGCCGCTTGGTATACGTGATTGTGGTGTTGTTACTTTGTTGTGGCGGGCTTTGGCACAGATGTTGATGTACAGTCTGTTAGCTTTTAGAATATACTTCGGCTACTGTCGGATAGAATCGCATGTATTCGTGTAATAGACATATCGGAATTAATATGTTACTAAATTAAATAAACTTAATAAGAAAAGTTTTATACAGAGCATGAAGTAGTATTAATGAAAACCGAACCCTACTCTAGAGCCCGAGGTATATCCTAAAAGCTAACAGACTATAGTGGAAGAGCCCCTAGCAATAACGGATGATTTAAGTGTGCTTAGTAATTTAATCGTTCGTTATCAACAGTCGTACGTCCCCACTGATGGGGCACGGGTCTCCTCCTGCATCGCAGGAAAGCTAGGCCATACTCCACCATGGAGGCAAAGACCGGGTTGGTTGTAAGACAGTGGCGGGCCTTACTGCCAGATGTTATCAAGCCGCCCATAAGGCCTCTGACATGGCTTAATGACTGCCATTATGTGACAGCCGGCACCAATGGCTTAACGTGCCTTGTGAAGCACGGAAGCGCTCGGAAAAATGGCACTAGGGGTAGTCACGGGACGGTCACCCATCCCGTACCTGACAGCGCCTATCCTTGTTTAACTCAAGTGATTGATTTCAATCACTCGGTATTTTAATATGGAACTGAATTTGAATTCAATTTGAATCACGCTCAAAAGGCACAAATAATATTTGAATTTGCTTTACATTTTTTTCGTGATCTCACGAACTAATTTTTTTTAATATCAAATGCAATTTTACCAAGAAACTATGGATTGTTTTATCCGAAATAAAGTAAAACAATACAATAAAAAAATTCACCTCCACATTTTTTTTCAATTCGTGACTGTATACACACAATCTGTCAAGGTCAGTTAAAAGGCGATATACACGTGGAACCTTCTTTTTGGAGGTCTGTTAAAACATGTCGTAGGTATAATCATCGTCCATATTTTTCTTTGTTCTCCGGTATGGCAAGGCTAATTTAGTAAAAAAAGAGAGGCACTGGACAATAAATAGCCTCTCACTACAGGCACTGGAAACAAGTGACTGTGTTACGTAAGAGAACAATAAAATTAGCAAAATTTACTACGCGAATCTCGTAGTCCCTCTACGCTGCTACGTCGTAGCACTTCTCGTAGCAAAATGCGTTAGCGAAACCATTTTCTTTTATTTTAAAAACCTATTTAGAGGCTGAAAATCCAACCCATGCCGGGATTCGAACCCGCGACCTCTGGCTATCCGTGCCAGCGCTCTTTCCAACTGAGCTAATGGGCGACTCACCGGCATCAGTGAAATTTCGAACCTCTTTACAATATTCTCTGCATTACGTACAGGCAGCGACATTTTCTTTTTTTAATGTGTGGCGATTTGGCCATGTGTACAGATTCATGGGTCATGCAACGCTTTAAATTGCCTGAGTCCCGGAAATGTGATATTATGTAGTGTTGTCTATTGGAATAAATCCCATGTACATCTTTATTTCTACTGTACAGTGATATACACATATCACTGAATTCCTTCTAAACCGTTGGACAGATTTAAATGATTTTTTTGTATGGATGGTTTAAATTCATAAATTCCCTTCCACTGTCCGCATTGTCGTAGGTTAGCTGGAAGAAAATACTATCTACTATCGAGCTAGCCTTTGTACAAATTTGTTTTAGTGCAATAGAGAATTTTCATTCATTGGTTCGTTCGTTCGTTCGTTCGTTCATTTATTCATTTATTCATTCATTCATAAATAAGCCCAGCAGATGGCGCTACAGAACAACGTTTTTTTAGGACAACGTCTGTCTGGGTCCGTTAGTAAATTCTAAAATGCCGACAAATCCACGTTGGGAGGGCGTACTGCGGACGCAATAGTTGTAAGTTGTAAGGGCATCGGTAAATGTGATTGATTGTTTAACATCACCCGTTAAACGTTACACCACTGTTAAATTCTAGAGAATAAACATACAAAAGTTAATATTTTATAGTTAACTTCTTAAAGTTATTAATTAAATTTAAAAATACATATATATTAAGACGGTTTCAAATTAAAAATAGACTTGAATGGTGACCATTGAAGTCTATTTTTAATATTTGTATACCAAAAACCGCCATGCTTATATTGAATACAGACAAACAATTGAAAAAAATATGCTTATACTTAATTAACGTAACATAAAATGATTATATTTTTTTTAATACACTAATGGGCGACTTACCTGTATTACATGGGTCGAATTTTTAGCGTCTAAATAGGTTTTTCATAACATAACATAACATAACACTTAAATACACGCACACACATTGCTTCCGGCCCCACACTAGGATACCCTGTAACGTGTGAACCAGAAACAACGACATCACAAACATGTAAACATCCAAGACCTGGGATTGTTTTTTGTCCCCAGCCGGGGTTCGAACCCGGGGCCTCTTTGGTTAAAACATTTTTGATGTACCATATTTAACGCAAAAAAAATTGTATCATTTATGTGTGTGTGTGTGTGTCAAATTTCGTCCAAATCCATATAATTTTGCAAGTTTATAACATTCTTATTTACACTCATATATTCGAGGGATTGGTGATTTCTAATCAGCTCATAAACCGAGCCCACTGTTGGGCAGAGGCCTCTTCTCTTTGACGCCAACCCATCCGGTCCTTTGCTGACTAGCTTTTTGAGACTTCGTGCAATGTTTCCCAGCCACTTTAACAATAGGCGTGACGACAGTATCAAATAATGAAAGATTTAACGGTATTAGGCGAAAGTACATATTAAAATGATTTATAACATTGATTAAATATTATAAAAAAAAGAAATTACCAATATTTTCAATAAAGTAAAAGATTATTCAGCCATTTTGACTAAAACACCGATCACACCGCAAACTTCACCCGTGCTTTGTTGTGACTACTAGAGATTACGATGTGGCGTGACGTCAAATTCGACGCCATGATACTGCGAGCTGTTTTCCCACAGATTAAAAATATTTTTAGAAAAATTGCTGTAACATTCGTAAAACTTTAAAATTTAGGTTGTTTTGTAAATAATAAATGTGACCTCCCAATATTGAATAACAAAAGATTTAAAAATCTCTGGTCATGCCTATTGGTGATAATAATATGGGATTGAAAAGTCAATTCCATAGTAGTTCCTCAGCAAAATCCGCGCGTTCGACGCGGACAAGTGGCGGAGTTACCGGAATCCGGATAATCCGGAGTGCGGCGCGTCCTTAGCGAGTGCCTGTCTGTCCGCCGCGCACACACTCTTGGAGAAGCTTCTCGTGCCACGCTCACACTCTTCGAGATGCGAGGGCATCGTTAATCCAAAGGAACCCAATGTGTTAAGAATAATAATAATAATGAGAATAGAAACCCTGTCGGACTCTTCCGACACATAGACTAGCAAGTTTATTTGGTTCGTTATCAACCCTTGTATGTACCCACTGCTGGGGCACGGGTCTCTTCTTGCATCGCAGGAAGGTTAGGCCATACTCCACCACGAAGGCCAAGTCCGGGTTGGTGGAGGATTGTAAGACAGTGGCGGGCCTTACTGTCAGAAGTTATCAAGCCGCCTATAAGGCCTCTGACATGGCTTAATTGCTGCTATTATATGACGGCCGGCACCAACGGCTTAATATACCTTGCAAAGCACGGATAGGCTCGGAAAAATGCCACTAGCGGTAGTCACAGGACACTCACCCATCCTGTACCTAACCGCGCCTGTTATTGCTTAACCCAAGTGATTGATTCCAATCACTCGATTCGCCTAGGGCACGAGCACTTCTTATTTGGTTATAATTCAATAATAATCTTCTATGTAATATATAAAAATCTAGTATCACAGTGTCCGTTACCATCCAACTCCCCGTAAACGCATACGTCGATTTTTCCTTTTTTTTGTATACTTTGTAGGTCTGAGAATAGATCGTCAGCTACCTAATTAATGCAGCGAAACCCCAAGGGGTTTCCTACGATACACCTTAAAATACTTATGGTAGATAACTCTAGTACTTAGGTATCTCGGACCCGAGGTTGTAGCTAGTCAGTAGCTTATCACTCTATTGCAAATATTGCTGGTGGTTCAATATAATATATTATATACAACCCTTGGTATTCTACGCAACACCTATGTAAAGTACGAGTATATTCTAATATATAAAAATCTCGTGTCAGTGTTTATTATCGAGCTTCTCAGAAACGCTTTCACAATTTTTTGTGATTATTTTGTTATTTATATTATTAATCTGTCCCATCGAATTTCCAAAAAAGAGAGACTGTCGATACTTTAAGATAAGATAGATAGATAGAGAACACTGTATTGTACGTGGTTAACCTCCCTAGATTATGCGGAAGCAGAAAATAAAAAAAATACACACACAGACACACACACACACACACACACACACACACACACATACACACACACACACAGACATACATACATACATACATACATACATACATACATACATACACACACACACACACACACACACATACATACATACATACATACATACATACATACATACATACATACATACATACATACATACATACATACATACATACATACATACATACATACATACATACATACATACATACATACATACATACATACATACATACATACATACATACATACATACATACATACATACATACATACATACATACATACATACATACATACATACATACACACATACATACATACATACATACATACATACATACATACATACACCCTGACATAGACACACACAAACACACACTTATTTTTTTCTAAATGTATTATTAGGTATATTACAGGATGTTACATGAACTCTTTTTTTATTAATTTAATTTATTTGTACAGTGGATTGCATTCTACTTATACACAATATTTCTGATAGATATCTGCAATAAAATTGTTATAAATCATTTGTTAAAAATATTTTTGACAGTGTCGAATTGCTTATTAGCTAAACTAAATTTAATATCTCAGCTTTATTAGGTATGAGTTAAGTTTTTTTTTAAATTGATAATATTCTTAAGTTCCTTGAGTCTCACTGTGTGTAACTAACTGGATAAAATGTTTACTTACGACTAAATATAGACGTACGAATTACAATATGGTGGTCCGCGTCACAGGCTCGGCCTAGTTCGGCAGCCCGCGAGTCCATAGTAGCACTGTTTTCGTTTACACCTATGACACGATACTCGATATTGTTTCCCACTGTCAACCGGTGCTATTCCGCTATTTGAATCCCTTTTCAAGTAAGTCTTAAACGGTAAATAACTCTTCCATTAGACCAAAAAATATTTTAGTATATTTTTTGACGACCTAAAAGCAACATAAAAATATATTTTAAAACGTTATTTTCCTAAACAGCCAAAAACGCGGTCAGCCATTTTTGTCTATGGTTTGAAGTCCAAAAAATTGTAAACAAAGTTTGACATTCAATTTTCTGTAAGTGATCTCAAAGCATCGTGAAATAACAACAACTCGATCTTCTATGATATATTTATCATAGAAGATCGACGCAATTTTGTTCACTACAGAATGGCTCCTCCGACTGCACCCAATGTGGATTGTTACAATAATTGCAATGTTCCACTAAAACTTGAGGATTCAATTAAATGCATCTCCTGTGTGAACTACTTTCACTATGCGTGTGCTGGATTATCAGAGCCGGAATTCAAGCGGATTTTACCTATGAATAAAAATAAATGGAAATGTCAAGCTTGTAAGCCACAAAAAAAAGGAGGCACTTCTGATACTTCGTCACCTAAACCAGAGGAAATCATACTTGATACTAACCAGGTACTGACATCGATAGTGAATATTGATTCAAAGGCATTGTTTGCGCATATCGATAAAAAATTCGACAAAATGTCTACAGAAATGTCCAAAGAGATGTCCACTATTAATAATATGCTCAGTGAGAAGCTCAACAAATTGGAAGCCGCAGTAAACCTCTGTCAAACCAAGATCACCTCGATGGAAACCAAATATGCTGACATAAACAACGACTTCACACATCAACTCGACGATTTAAAGGCTTCTATAACCTTCACAGATAGCAATCTCAATGATTTGAAAAAGGAAGTAGAGGTGAAATTTGAAGTCATCAACAAGTTGCAAACTGAGAATGAATCCCTGAAATCTACTATCTCCGATCTCAATACCAGATTGAGCCAGATTGAACATCATACGAGAGCTAGCAACTTGGAATTGCAGTGCGTCCCCGAGCACAAATCGGAAAATCTTTTGACCATAATTAAGCAACTTGCTTACACTATTGGTTACAAACTAAATGAAACAGACGTCCATTTGTGCACGCGAGTAGCTAAAATTAACAAGGAGAGCTCTCGTCCTCGTTCCATACTCATCAAGTTCAGCTGCCCTAGAGTTCGTGACGGATTTCTTGCTGCAGCCATATCCTTCAATAAGAAAGCCGCAACCAACGACGATAAACTTAATACCAGCCATATTGGTGTTGGTGGTGGTAAGAAAGCTATCTTCGTAAGCGAACATCTTACGCCAGCTGTAAAAGCCATCCATTCTGCCGCTCGAGCGAAGGGTAAAGAGATGAAGTATAGGTTTGTGTGGGTGAAAAGCGGAAGAGTGTACATGCGTAAAACGGAATCCTCAGAATATGTCCACATCAAGAGCATCAACATCCTCAGTAGCTTAGAATAATTTTACCCATCATAATATAATACGAATCATGGTAACGTCATTTTTCTGTTTCATTCGAGTCATTACACTGTTACTATCAAAATGTCAGAGGTCTTAGGACAAATACAGCGGAGGTGCGACTTAATATACTCAGCCATAACTATGACTTAATAATATTAACGGAAACGTGGCTCATGGGCGGCATTTTTGACTGCGAGATTTTCGATGACAGATATAACGTGTATAGGCGTGATCGCGAAACGACTGGTTTCGACAATTTGAGGGTCATGGGTGGAGGAGTTTTGATTGCTGTGTCCAAAAAACTTATCTCACATCGTGAGCTCGATTGGGAAAGCACATGTGAGGATGTTTGGATTACGATTCAGGTAGGCACCGGAAAGCGGGTTACTTTTTTGAAGGTATGTGGTGTTTATTTGCCCTCTCCTTTAAGACGTGAAGTACTTGAAACTTTTATCGATAATACCAACCGTGTTATGGAAAAGGCTCCTTTTCAGACCATTATTGCTGGCGATTTTAATCTTTCTAACATTGCCTGGGATATTGATGATGTTAAATCGAGTGCTTCTGCCAACTCACACAACTGTCAGGTGTCTAATTTAATGCTTGATTTCAATGCTCTGCACGATTTGAGACAGTACAACTGTATAGTCAATAGTAAAAACAAAATTTTAGATTTGATCCTGGGTGATTTTGATGATATTCATGTTTCAGAATGCATAGCTCCCCTACGCACAGTCGATGTCTACCACCCTCCTCTCGAAATATGGATTAAAATACCTTGCTGGTCTCAGCGTGAGCCATCAATGAAACCCAGTAAACCAAATTTTTATAAAGCTGATTATGAGAGCATCCATAATGCGCTTGAAAATGTCTGCTGGGTTGCTGAGCTTGCCTCAGGTAGAGATGTTAATGACATGCTAGAAATATTTTACAAAATACTTGGTGATATCATTAGGAGATTTGTGCCTAGGAGTAAGTTGTGGATTCGTGTACCCAGTGAAATTAACATTCGAAAAACTTGGCTCAAACTTGCCAAAAGAGACCCCGACTCTTTATCAATTAAAACTCGGGCGTATTTATGTGAAGAACACTTTGATGTAAGTCCTATAATAATCAATGTCCACTGGCTCTGGCTGAAAGATGTTTGTTTACATACTTTAGAGGCTTTCAAGATGGCGGATAGCGTTTTCGCCGTTACGAATAAAACGAAGAAATATTTTTGCAAATTTTGCAGCCATCCTGCATACTTACTTAGCAAAATCAATATATTTCGGTTTCTTACGTTAAATACTATAGGAAATATTTATTTATCGCGTCAAATTTGATACGTGTCAAATAGCGGATTATGATTTTTCGTAACCTACCCGACTTCCACGACACAGGCTGTGCCTCATGTGGGAGTTGCAATTGATCATCATTGTATTCCTGGATTTTTAAATAAACCATTTTTTTATTATTATTACATAAAATGGAAATTACATAGATATTTCTTAACCTAAGAGTACAGACGTGGAGGCCCTATCACTAAAAGTGATCTCTTCCAGACAACCTTCCAGATATGCGTTTACCGCCTTTCTTCCTAGAATCGAATAGGATAGAATATTTATTTGCTAAAGCATAGTAATTAAAAATTATGTAGGTGGTATCTTACAATTATGGTACAGGTATGCTCGGTCTCACCTGTCAGGCTGCGCAAATATTACCTTGCTTGTGAAAACAAATAAATGCGTTTGTTTGCTAAATTTGAAACTAAAACAAAAATATGTATATTAATATTTGTACAGTGCTTATTGTTGTTGAAAATTTAAGCAAATTTAAGGGAAACGCTCGTGACCTAGTAGAACCGAGTGAGTGAGTGATCACCGAGAGAGTCAAATCACTTGAGTTAAGCAATAACAGGCGTGGTCAGATGCAGGCTGGGTGACCGTCCCGTTACTACAGCTAGTGGCATTTTTCCGAGCGCTTCCGTGCTTCGCAAGACATGTTAGCCGTTGGTGCCGGCTGTCATGTAATTACAGTAGTTAAATCA
The DNA here is from genome assembly GCA_934045075.1 of Yponomeuta sedellus. Taxonomy (NCBI): domain Eukaryota; kingdom Metazoa; phylum Arthropoda; class Insecta; order Lepidoptera; family Yponomeutidae; genus Yponomeuta; species Yponomeuta sedellus. The sequence goes on along the minus strand of OW203744.1, from coordinate 8,402,412 downwards.
TGTCAGATGCCATATGGGCGGCTTGATAACTTCTGACAGTAAGGCTCGCAACTGTCTTACAATCCTCCACCAACGCGGACTTGGCCCCCGTGGTGGAGTATCACACTGGTTCCACGCCCTAAGAGTAGCGGTCATAGGGTTTCGCGATAATAATGACTGTCGTTGTCATAGCTGATTATTATTATTATGGTGTTTTGTAATACTTTAAGCCATAACACAATAAAAAAAAAACAAAATAATCTTAAAAAGCTTATTTTATTTACAAAATTATGCATTTTTATTACACTTAAAAGAAGGTTTGCAACTTAATAACTATTAAACCTTACTATTTACATTTTATATTACAAATAAAGTAAATACTTAACTAACATCTAAGTACAAACACACAATTGGACAAAAAATATTATATTTACATAATAGGAGTTATGTAAAAAATAACATAAATACCTATCTTATTTTTTACATTTTTTCCTAAACCGACAACAAATTTAATACTTCTTTTGATAGAATAGACTTCTTCTTCTGTGGTAACCTTCTTAAACTAGAAATATAAGGATCCGAATTAAGGAGAAGTCTATGTATCAAGTCGGTGTTTGTGACAACCCGAGACATTTTCCTCGTGTTGTCACGCCTGAAGAGTTTGATTAATTTATTGCAAGATTCGGCGGCCTCTTCCGAAAGCTCACCTATTGACAATAATGCGTGTTCAATTACTTCCGACCCATGAATGAGGACCTTATGTACAGACGATGGCAAGTTGTACCATGGATAGGTAGCAACAAGTTTACGTGCTGTTTCTAGAGAATACTCTTTAAAAGTGGCGTTATTAATTTTGTATCCCGACGAAAGACACTGCAGCAGATTATGACATCTGTCAATAAGGATTTTATCTAATCCAGTAATTTCCGCTGAAACCGCTGAGTTAGAAAAAAACTTTCTGGCAGTGTTTCCGTCGTTAGATGTGCCACTTCCTCCACTTCGCGGTTTGTCGACTATTAGACCAAGTTTCTGCCTAAACTGTTGCTGCACATGTTGTTTTTTTTGTGCAAGAAGAGCTTTTTCGTCTGAAGAACGTACCTGCCATTTCTTTATGTCTAATCTATAAGAAACGTGAATTAAATATTCGAAGAATCGGATATACGAGTGAAGAGGAGATAGTCCAAATTGATAGGTACCACTATCTGCAGTTTTGCTCAGCGATTTATCAATGTCATTCATCTCTTTTGGAGTTGAACCACAAATATAACATCTACTACAAGATGTATCGCTCAGAGCACTGCACACTTTACCATCAACCATGGTTAATTGTAAAGAATGCTGCACTTTTATTTCATATTCACCGTGAGTGAAAGAAGTCGGTTGTAAACTATCAATTTTAGTCTTGAAATAAGCTTCTTCTTGCACAGAAAGGTCTTTGGATTCTTTGGCAAATTGGAATCGAATAGGCCTACAATACCTGGTGGAAGAAGGGCGCGGATTTTTCCAAACTATTTGATCTGGGTCGGAGGTATTGGACTTACAAACCAATTGAAGAGGACAATATGAAGTAACAAACATACTGCCATCATCATCGATACCAGAATCTCCAAAAATCTGTTTATATTCGCTGTGCCCCGTACTCCCATCGAAACCCCATTTTCCAATCAAAACAAATTCTTTATTAGGGTCAATATTATTCAAAACGGGTTTTTGGGATTCTAGTATCCGGCAAGCAGTATGATCTAACAATGATTGTAATTCTACTTCAGCAGATGATTCCGTGATAAACTCTTGCGATGGATAGCACCGCTTCTTAGCTTCTAACACTTTTTGATAAGATGGTAATGCATTAGGTGATTTTGCATTAACGAAGTCTTTCACCAAAAGATACTGATGTTTAGTCAGTTTTGTCTCATTTATAAGAGACAAGACTTCGTCAGTGCTGAAATTTAAAGATGCAGCGGCGTTAGATAGACTAGAATCGTCCAACAAAGAATTTATCGCAGAACTGTCTACTTTACTTAACTCTGCAAGCCTGCGGCGTTTTGATCTCTTGCTACATTCCTCAAAGTCCTTCCTGTGCTGGTGCTGTTGGGTGCTTGTCGAAGCTTCTGCTGCTGGCCGTTGGGTGTTGTGGCTCCCTACTGTTGCACAAGTTGGCAGAACGCAAACTTCAATTTCGTTCAGCCAGTCTCCGTACTTAGAGACCATGCGAGAATGGTTGCGCGTGACTTGCTTCCAAATTGCTACCAATCTTGTACAAACTTTAGTAACTCTTTTTTCCAAGTCATCAGCAATGTAATTCTCAACATCAGGCAGCAATTGTATTAGGTCTCGAAAAACTCGATGCCAACGCTCCAGTTCAGATTTGCTGTCTTTAATAGACAGCCAAGTATCTAGTACAAGCATTCTTTTGAAAGAACACTTAATACTAGTACCTAAAACAAAATAAAAATACGTTAAAAGCGGATCAAAATAGATACATGTTTCGTAGCAAGTGCTACGCGCCTGCTACGCGTTCAGGCGCGCGGCGTAGCACCTGGCTGCACCTTACAGACGCAGCATGACGCAGCTAAATTTGGAGAGGCCTAGTAGTAGACATTGTAACCCATATTTCTATACCAAATTGAATGGTACAAGTAGGTACAAACATAAGTAAAAGCTTCAACGTAAAAAATATACAGACATAAATACATAAAAAATGCCACGTTGGCGTAGCACTCTATTTAAAAAAAAAATGTAGAAGGAAAAGGCAAAATAGTAAAGTAAATTAATAATACATACCTGTGACTTCAAATTCCATTGTAAAATAGCAGGTCACAGACAAGTTGGAACTTAAACACACGCGTCGCGTCTTGGGCTAATTAAAGCACTTGGTGATAACAGGTTGATGACTAATTACTTGTGTTCACTTCGGATGCCGAAAAAGGAATGTTGGGAACAATAGATTGCGAAACCTTTTATACCCTCAGGTAGTATGACAATTAGTGGGTAACTGAGCCAGATATCATGGCTTAGCTCAGTCATTGCCATCCGAGTCCTATGACCTACTACGGTACCACCGTGAGTATGGCCTAACCTTCCTGCGGTGGAGTATGGCTAACCTAAGATTTCATCGAGTTTACATGCAAAATATAGCAATCATAACCATTGCTTTGTTCGAGAATGCAAAATCATGTCAATAAAGAACCCCGGAAAGTTGTGGATTCGTGTACCCAGTGAAATAAACACACGAAAATTGGCTCAAACTTGCCAAAAGAGATCCCGAAGAGAGATATTTATCGTCTGAAACTCGGGTGTATTTACGTGAAGATCACTTTGAAGTAAGTCCTATAATAATCAATGTCCACTGGTTCTGGCTGACAGATGTTTGTTTACAAACGAAAGATGCTTTCAACATGGCGGATAGCGTTTTCACCGTTCCGAATTAAAAGCGGAAAATATTTTTATAATTTGCAAAATTTGCAGCCAATCCTACTTACTTAGCAAAGTCAATATATTTCAGTTTCTTATGTTAAATACTACAGGAAATATTCATTTATCGCGTCGAATTTGATACGAGTCAAGTAGCGGACTGTACCCTCGTTGTTTAACATTATACCATTCTACTTAAATTGTTGTACTACAATAAGAACAAAAAATGTTTACCTTAAGAGTGTGGCTTTGGTGGCCATCTCATTTTCTAGACGGGCAACACCGTCTTTAGATTATTGAAACGGAGAAGATTCCGCTTTCTTTTTCGCTTTTCCGATGGAGAAGGCAAACTAGGGATATATATGTTTTTGTTCATAAACAAACATCATCATCATCATTCCAGCCTATTGCAGTCCACTGCTGGACATAAGCCTCCCCCAGGGTGCGCCACAAGACCCGATCTCCCGTTTTCGCCAACAAACATAAACAAACAAACAAAGAAACAAACAAACAAACGCAGGGTCCAAACGGGTGAATATATTTTGATAAATGGGATGTCACATGAAAGGTAATTAACGGTGCCAGTTGATACACTGGCTTACGTCACAAAATAAATGTTCGCCACCAAGAAGCTTCACATAAAAAACATGACATAACCTCACGCCTGTACCCGGAGGGGTCAACAGAGACCAGAGATGCCACTTGTCATGACTGTGTTAGATCTCTTTCACTTCATTAACGTTCCTTAGACGTTACATATTTCGGGTACTTTCGGGGACGCCCACAGCAGGACATAGTCTTCCGTCATAGAATTTCTAGCTTTGCTGTCTTTTAGGTACAGCTCGCATCCAGCGACTTTTTATAAACAAAAAACCTTATTACAAGAACGAAAACTCAACTCCCAAAAATTCATTTAAATCCGTTTAAAATTCAAAGGATGCAATTAGGCATCAACGGATATCATTAGCCTGCGATTCCGTAAGATTGTTCAATCCAGCTCTATCTACAAAACTTGAAACTGGCAAAAGCCTAGAGTTGTAGCAAAAATTATGTATTGGAATGGAAATTAAAAATAATTTATTGTAAAACGTGGACAAGCTCCCAAACTAGCAGTTTCAGTGACTGTCAGCCACGTTACTTCTCAATTAGTTTTACAATGATAGTTACAAATCAAATTTGCTTATAAATTGTTAACTTATTGAAAAAATTATGTAGACACTATAATGTACCCTAATTTTTAAAAACCTATTTAGAGGCTAAAATTCCACCCATGCCTAACCAGCATCAGTGAAAATTCGAACCTCTTTACAGTACTCTCTGTATTACGTACAGGCAGCAATATCTGGCTGAAGTAATTTGCATCACTTGGTGAGTCGCCCATTAGCTCAGTTGGGAGAGCGCTAGCACGGTTAGCCAGAGGTCTCGGGTTCGAGTCCCGGCATGGGTGGAGTTTTTAGCCTCTAAATAGGTTTTTAGAGGCTAAAACGGCTGATTACAGACAGATATAGAAATAGGTTTTTAAAAATTGTCCTTAGCACGGGTTAGTGCATTAAAAAAAAAGAATATAATGTATGCTCATGTTATAAATAAAACCGGCAGCACGGAATGTGCTTGTTGTATTTTAAAATAATTTTATTTTATTTAGCTAAAGCATTAATCAAAACAGTGCCATTTAGATTACCAATCCAAACAATAATTAACTCAATTTTAACGGAGCCCATTTCCATCAAAGATCCATTTTAACTTCGCCCTGAGAGGGTAAATGTAATTAACAATCCCTTCTTACTTTGCGAAAATTTCAAGGAGTTAATTTGGATTTCTAAAATGTTACGCCAAAATGGAAAAGGTACGAAGCTATGAGGAAGAACGTAAACTTTTAATTTCGAACTTGATTCAGCCAAGAATTTCAGCAATTCTACTGCACACTGTCTGTTAGATTTACTTGTAAATTTCTTGCTGATTTTCGTCTTCGTGAGTTTGTAACGGTGCACACTTCTTTGCACCATTTTTTATACCTCTTTTTCTATATATCACTTTCAAATATAAAAACCTATTCAGAGGCTAAAAATTTCACTCATGCCGGGATTCGAACCCGCAACCTCTGGCTATCCGTACCAGCGCTCTACCAATTGAGCCAATGGGCGACTCACGGCTTCAGTGAAATTTCGAACCTCTTTACAATATTCTCTGTATTACGTACAGGCAGCGACATCTGACTTAAGCAAATGGCATTACTTACAGCCCCGACTACCTAGTTTGCAGTTAGGTTTAACATCGGAACGATATCACTGTACCCACATGATTACACTATTTTTATTTTTAATGCACTAACCCGTGCTAAGGAACAAATTTAAAAACCTATTTAGAGGCTAAAAATTTCACTCACGCCGGGATTCGAACCCGCAACCTCTGGCTATCCGTACCAGCGCTCTACCAATTGAGCCAATGGGCGACTCACGGCTTCAGTGAAATATCGAACCTCTTTACAATATTCTCTGTATTACGTACAGGCAGCGACATCTGACTTAAGCAAATTGCATTACTTACAGCCCCGACTACCTACTTTGCAGTTAGGTTTAACATCGGAACGATATCACTGTACCCACATGATTACACTATTTGTATTTTTAATGCACTAACCCGTGCTAAGGAACAAATTTAAAAACCTATTTAGATGCTAAAAATTTTATTCATGCCGGGATTCGAACCCGCAACCTCTGGCTATCCGTACCAGCGCTCTACCAATTGAGCCAATGGGCGACTCACGGCTTCAGTGAAATTTCGAACCTCTTTACAATATTCTCTGTATTACGTACAGGCAGCGACATCTGATTTAAGCAAATTGCATTACTTACAGCCCCGACTACCTACTTTGCAGTTAGGTTTAACATCGGAACGATATCACTGTACCCACATGATTACACTATTTTTATTTTTAATGCACTAACCCGTGCTAAGGAACAAATTTAAAAACCTATTTAGAGGCTAAAAATTTCACCCATACGTAATACAGAGAATATTGTAAAGAGGTTCAAAATTTTACTGATGCCGTGAGTCGCCCATTGGCTCAATTGGTAGAGCGCTGGTACGGATAGCCAGAGGTTGCGGGTTCGAATCCCGGCATGGGTGAAATTTTTAGCCTCTAAATAGGTTTTTAAATTTGTTCCTTAGCACGGGTTAGTGCATTAAAAATAAAAATAGTTTAGTAAAAATAAAGTACAAAGTTAAAGTCGTTCCAGTTTTATTGTTTATAAAAGTTTTAAAACACCACAAGTTGAGCTAAATATTACGGACCTAGCCACAAAGGGAATATTTAAGTTGATACTATAATACCTAAGCGCTTCATTTCATTAAGGAGTATGATGTGTTCGTATTAAGCATACTACGCCGTTTGAATTAATTTGGAGGCCATAACCCTAATTCCATGTTACCATACATAAAGTCTAGACCTCTCAGTGTAAGGCTGACCTCACACCAAACTGACTGTCTGCCGCCGAAAGTAACCATTTCACTTTTTCGTTCACATCTACCCGACAATACGTTATTACGCTACCTATGCGTAGACGCTGATATTCAGCGGCCGATTAATATAGCGCGTTACTACGCGCCGCGGACGCTGATTGGCTACGTATTTTCATGTTTACACTGCGGCTCACACAGAACATAAAATGAACACGGCCTAAAGATCTAAGCCAACCTTCACGCAGAAAACTTTAAGGACACCGAGGTCAACGGGCAAAAGTTTTTGTCACTAATCCTGGCAACTTTCTGGCAATTACTCCGCCGCAGGAGATAAAGAGAAAAGAAGAAAAAGCCTCTCGTATTGAAGCGGGCTTTTTTGTCACTGTCTAATGATAACAGACGAATACAGTCACAAACAAAAGTTGTTACATGACTGTACGGTAAATAATTTCGGGCTGGTAGAAATTTTGTATTTGCAAAATCCCGTGAAAAATGCAATACTTTTAGTTTTTAAACCTAAACTACCATTATTAAACCAACCTGTAATAATTTTTGCCATAACCTAATACTATGTTACCATACATAAAGTCTAGACCTCTCAGTGTAACGCTGACCGCACACCAAACTGACTGTCTGCCGCCGAAAGTAACCGTTTGCGTTGCGCAGTTTATCGTATTTCCATACGTATTCACGTTTTCGTTCACATCTACCCGACAATACGAACATAAAATGAACACGGCCTAAAGATGTAAGCCAACCTTCACGCAGAAAACGTTAAGGACACGAAGGTCAACGGGCAAAAAGTTTTTGTCACTAATCCTGGCAACTTTCTGGCAATTACTCCGCCGCAGGAGATAAAGAGAAAAGAAGAAAAAGCCTCTCGAATTGAAGCGGGCTTTTTTGTCACTGTCTATAATAATAACAGACGAATACAGTTACAAACAAAAGTTGTTACATGACTGTACGGTAAATAATTTCGGGCTGGTAGAAATTTTGTATTTGCAAAATCCCGTGAAAAATGCAATATTTTTAGTTTTTAAACCTAAGCTACCATTATTAAACCAACCTGTAATAATTTTTGTACGTGACTGTACGAAGTCCACAGTAATTTGTAAGAAAATACTCTGGAAACGTTCAGAAAGTGTCGCACGGGGCCCTAAAGAACTGTGCGGCGCTATTTTATTATTATTAGGTTCTTGCTTGCTACACTCCGTTTCATTATTCATGGTGCCTGTGACAGTTGGAGTAATCAGCGCCAGTTTACACAGATATATAAAATGGCGGAAAATAACTGTGCCTCAAATAATTTCAAAAGAGTTTAGTAGCTATGCCCGCGTCTTTGATTGCGTAAAAATTTAATAATTTGGTTTTGTTCATTTATTTGTTATTGCATCGAGTGGGATTAATGAGAGAAAAAAATATTTTATATTGATATAAAAAGGACCAGTAAAGGAAACCTAATAATCGATATCTGTCCTAAATAATGAAATTTATATGTGGCGAGCACATGTCAACTCTGCGCGCGCACTACAAACTCCAACATTCCTGCATCGCGCAATCAAAGTATTTCACATGACATACCATGAATATAATTTCCGACTAACACCGTTGGACCGGCCGCCCCAGGCATATGAACTAACTAGGCATATTCCCTCAGGCATATTGGCGTGGCATATGGTATGGTACTCATTCTCCGTACTTCGAGGCCAGATGGCTGGATGATGATGATGGATGATGGATGGATGGCTGCCGGTGCCGTGAGCCAAAGTTCGTGCTAGAAATATACCAGCATCCCAGTTGGACTGCGTCCACGCGCGGTTCTGGCAAGGCTTCTGGAGCTCCTGAACCATCACCATCTGCCTAAAACGAGCAGTCTTTGTCTATCATCAGTAACTGTTTATGTATCGATATCAACCCTTGTATGTCCTCACTGCTGGGGCACGGGTCTCTTCCTGCATCGCAGAAAGGTTAGGCCATACTCCACAATGGGGGCCAAGTCCGGGTTGGTGGAGGATTGCAAGACAGTGGGGGGCTTACTGCCAGAAGTTATCAAGCCTCCCATAGGGCCTCTGACATGGCTTAACGAATGCCATTACATGACAGCCGGCACCAACGGATTAACGTGCCTTGCGAAGCACGGAAGCGCTTCGGAAAAATGCAACTTGCGGTAGTCACGGGACGGTCACCCATCCCGCATCTGACCGCGCCTGTTATTGCATAACTCAAGTGATTGATTCCAATCACTCGGTTCTACTAGGCCACGAGCGCTTATGCTTATGTATACAATCCATTAATTGTATTTATGCCAAGGAAAATCTAATGAAGGAACCTGAGTTTCTGAGGCGTTCACATACCGCAGCGTTAGTAATCGCTAACAAAACTGACGCTGTTTGATGAAGCTTGTGCCGTACATTGGGACATACTTGGCTGCTTTATAAAAATATTTAAATAAAATATACCAAGCGACAGGAAACTATTTTGACCGAATTTGTGGTTTTATGAATAACGCCCTCTAGTAGGGTCACCCATCCATACGCAACAACAGGCGCGGTCAGGTACAGGATGGGTGAGCGTCCCGTGACTACCGCTAGTGGCATTTTTCCGAGCGCTTAGGTGCTTCGCAAGGCACGTCAAGCAATTGGTGCCGGCTGTCATATAATGGCAGTCGTTAAGCCATGTCAGAGGCCTTATGGGCGGCTTGATAACTTCTGACAGTAAGGCCCGCCACTGTCTTACAATCCTCCACTAACCCGGACTTTGCCCCCGTGGTGGAGTATGTCCCAACCTTCCTGCGATGCAGGAAGAGACCCGTGCCCCAGAAGTGGGGACATACAAGGGTTGATAACGAACCCATCCATACACTGAACGCGCCCTTTGTTGCTTAACCTTCGTGATCATTTAAGATCACTCAGACACTCACTACCCATAGTCAATACTTTTTAAACCTTAGCTTCTTAGCACAGAAGCCAGACCGCTGGAATGAAGTACCTAGTATCGAAATAGAATTGGACGGCTGTGGATTATTGTTCCCTTACCATCGTCACTACTGCAAGGAATCCGTGAAAGTTTACAAACTAACCAAACGAGCAATTGCACACAAAGAATGACGTTTTCGCTTACGCAGATCATAAACTAGTCCCCGCCGTCCGTAGCGAGTTATGTCTGCCGGAATAACCCATAATATTCGCAATACGATGCCTCGTTTATTTTTTTAAGTAACATTACTAACTCTCGCCGGCATTTGTTATTTCACTGGCTGCGGATAGAGGCGAACGGAAGTTACATGTCGTCGAAAAACAGAACGCGATGGTCTTAAGCCGAAACTGTTCCTGGGGGACGAGTCTACTAAATGCATAGCAATGCAATGGGGTGATAGTAGCTGGTCAGTGGTCGCTTTTATTGTCACTATTTGTAGTTCACTAACCAATCGCATTACAATGGTGTTTAGTTCCAAAGAACTGAGATTTTCACACTTAGCCTCATAGTTGGGCCATTATGTGACAGATGTTAATATACTTCAACACTAGGGTTTCCTCACGATGTTTTCCCTTACCCTTAGCGAGTGGTTTTGCTGCTATAGCTTCACAAATGTATATAACTTAGAAAACAAAGTCCTGAAAAGAAAACCGTGCAATTTAACTTAGTGCGTAGCGCGATTTGATCTCTATGCCTATTTGATTTTAAGTACACTACAAAATAGTGTCAACAAAACTGCCATGCTAATATCACTTCAAGCAATAACTATGCATTTAGACTATCCGTAGTTTTTATAAACACCTAGCTGTGCCCCGCGGTGTTTACAATACAATACAAAAATATTTATTTCCAATTAAGTTTTTGCATGAGCGATAGGTAACGATAACCCAGCGGGCCCGCACTAGGTAAAGCTGTATCGCGGGCACCCAAAACAGTGTTACCCGCTATTTATAGATTTTCCCATGGGAATAATATATTTTCCCGCCGTAAAACGTAGCCTGTGTTAAAAGCTAAGTCCATGCCAAATGTTATTAAAATCGCTCCAGCCGTTTAGACGTGAAAAAGTAACAAACATACACACTCACAAACTTTCGTCTTTATAATATGAGTGTGATGTGATGTGATATGATAACCACTTGCAGAAACTTTTTGCTCAAGGTTTGGTAACCTATTTAGAGGCTAAAAATTCCACCCATGCCGGGATTCGAACCCGCGACCTCTGGCTATCCGTGCCAGCGCTCTTTCCAACTGAGCTAATGGGCGACTCACCGGCATCAGTGAAAATTCGAACCTCTTTATTACACTATTCTCCGTATTACGTACAGGCAGCGACATCTGGCTTAAGTAAATTGCATCACTTACAGCCCCGACTACCTACTTTGCAGTTAGGTTTTACATCGGAATGATATCACTGTACCCACATGATTATACTATTTTTATTTTTAATGCACTAACCCGTGCTAAGGACAATTTAAAAACCTATTTAGAGGCTAAAAATTCGAATTTGAATTTACCCTCTAAATAGGTTTTTAAATTGTCCTTAGCACGGGTTAGTGCATTAAAAATAAAAATAGTATAATCAAGGTTTGGTAGTTCTGTTTGGTTTTATTTGTGCCGCTAACAAGCGTCGGTACGAGCGGATTATTTGGGGTGTTACTGAGATTTAAAGTGCTTTTTACGTCGTCAATTAGTAAAGAATTGCTTTCAAGTTGTATTAGATATGGATTAACAATGTAGGATAGAAAAACGGTTTGTTTCTGTAAGACGGTCTCATTAATCGTCAGTCGGGTTAAATACCCGCTTCGCTATGTTCTTACACTGCTACTGGAATAGATATGGAAAGATAATACAGGCACTAATGACTTCAGCTTCAGTACAAATAGAGTCCAAAGTTGTATATCATACTTCATCTTTACGTAGACTTCAATCTTATTTGCACGATAAGCTTTTCTGGCACATTACTTTTTTCAATTGACGCACGAATGACTGGACATTTTTAGAGCCTACCCACCAAGTCGTTGCCAAGTAACCGTGAGCGATCTAGCAAAATTGAGATGTATATGTCGCAGGCAATTTGTGTTATTCGGCGTTTTACCAACGGCATCGTCCGTTCATAGACGGTCGCTGTTTTGAAATGTGCCGAAGGCAAAATGTAAATAGCCTTGGGACCAGTTCAATTGTTAAAATTGAGAAATTTTGATTGATGATTTTTATAATAAGGTGATTATGACAAAACACAACTTTGAAAAATCAGATTTATTTCAGCCTTTTCAATCTTTTCCTTTTCAAGTAAAAGTACCAAACTTAATACTACTATTTGAAAAGATTTTCAACATTTTTTTGTATCACAAAACCACTACTCGACGCCATTTGTCTTATTTAGATTGGCAGCGCCGCGCATTAAAAAAAATATTAAATACTTCTATTTGCCGCGTCTTTTTGCAAACGGGGATCGAACTGCCTTTCAAATGATGTGGCATATTTTTAAATGGCACGACTATTTACATTTTGCCATCGGCATATTTCAAAACAGCGAGCGTTTATAAACAGACAACGCCGTTTGTAAAACGCGGAATAATACAAATTGCCTGCAACATATATATTATATTTCATTCATCTCCAGTGTAGAGCGGTTGTAGCAGAGCTGTACGCCGCCGGCCACATTCAGAACGTCGTTACATAGATCAAGATTTAGTAACAATACCACTCGAAGTGACGAAAATCGTCGCGAGAAAACCTGAATTTCTGAGGTGTTCGCATACCTTACCGCTTGAAATTGCCAATCTCGGGGAGCATGCGAACTAAGCCCATACCTACTATCTCTCTGAAAAGAAGGCCTGTGCCCTGTAGTGGAATGTTTATAGGTTACATAAAAACCTATGGCCTACACGTAAGCAAACCATTGATAACGTCCATAAAATTATTTGCTCGTCCTAAGGCATTCATTCTAGGTGGCAAAGCTGATGCTGTTAGATAAATATGCAATATCTATTCAATGCAAACAGTACCGAGGCCTTTCAGGCAATGTACGAGTATGAAATGTTATGAACTTCTTTATCTATTTTAAAAACCTATTTAGAGGTTTCACCCATGTACGGAATAGGCACATTAATATGCCTTAATAGGCACATTAATATCGCAGAACATCGTTTGCGGAAAAACTAGTAATAGATAAAGAATATATTATTGTTAATGCACTAACCCGTGCTGAGGACAATTTCAAAAACCCATTTAGAGGCTAAAATTCCACCCATGCCGGGATTAGAACCCGCGACCTCTGGCTATCCGTGCCAGCGCTCTTTCCAACTAAGCTAATGGGCGACTCACCGGCATCAGTGAAGTTTCGAACCTCTTTAACAGATAGCCAGAGGTCGCGGGTTCTAATCCCGACATGGGTGGAATTTTACTTACGTCAATTCCTAGTGAAATCTCTACCAGAGACTATTTTACAAACAGTTAACAGTCAAATTTAACGTACAACTGCGAACTTGTCCAGTTTATTGTTGTTATTAAGTATCTAATCGATCTTTATCCTACAAACTAAACCCCGAAAGCGAAGACCTTACTAACAGGGTTTCCTAATGAAAAACTCAGTAAATAATCCAATAAGGCACGTCTATGTCGTCCATTTCGCGCGCCACTAAGGAGCTAATGTTTTATAAGCTTTAATCTAAGTAGTGATTTAGTAGCTGGCCTTTCCAGTTAATGGGGTCATTACGACGGCACGGAAGTTGTTCTGAGTGTGTAGGCACGTGCTGCGTTTGCACAGGCGAGCTACTTGATCGTTTCTGTGTAAGATATAGATAAAGAAATATTATTGTACAAAGAAAATTCACTTTCCCTTATAGAATAATTGCGGACAATTGACCCAACAATTGAGAGAAAAACCTCGTGAATTAAAAATATAATAATAGTAACAGCCTTTTGCATCTATTTTAATGTAAATTTACACTGTAACATATATGCCAGCGCCCTCTGCAGCCTTAATAGACCACTATTTGAATATCTGTAGTTGATTTTCAACTTTATTATTTATTTCTTAATGTTTATATTGCTAGAGGAGTTAAAGAGTTTAAGTGGAGACAATTTTTTGAAATTTTGTGGGCAAATCGCACAAACATAAAAGTGGCGACATTAGAAATGCCATTTTCTCCTCGAAGTTTTCTTTACTTGATTCTATAAGTTTCTTCATACTTGTTTTCTAAGGGTCCAATTCAGTCTACGGCAAGCGAAACCACTCCTATTACATGCGGCCGGACGTGGGTAGAGGAGATGTTCTCGCATGACGAGAACTTAAATTTGAATGTCCAATAAAGTCTCGTCGTCGGCAGGCTATACTAGTCCTCTGCTGGACATAGCCCTCCCCTAAAAAAGTGTGAATTATCTTTTTTGAAACAAGTTAATTATGTTTATGGATTATTAATTGAACAAAGACATCTTTTTTAATTTATAGTGTTTCGTAGTGTGAGAATATGAAGGCTAAGGCTAAGTACGAGTATATTTTCAGACCAGCACATACATATTGGGCACCGGCTCCAAAATACTCTTCTACAATACCTGACTGTATACAAATTTCGAATGTAGTGGTCATATTCGTAAAAACAAAATTCTGCGTTTTTAGTGTAGGTACTAAAATCGCAGAAATAATTAAAAGTTTTTATTTTCTTGTGTGTACAGTAAAAAGTTCTCCGTCTTTATTCTTCGGTTATGAAATATCGATTTCATTTCCTTTTTTACGTACAATAAAGTCTTCGCTACCTATCCAATCTTATGTAACATTCTCGAAGAACATTTTCACCGGCCTATCTCTTTATAATTATTATAACGTTCTGTTAATGCGATGACTGGTCTACTTGCACAACTAAACGCAGCACAAGACTTGTTCAGTAAGCAAAGCGAGCCCACCAGTTGCGCGCAGTTTCCTCTAAATACATAATCGGGCCTTGAATGCCGTCTTTACAGCCTCCATGAATTGTTAAAGGCCCTTTTATAGGGAACACTTTTCAATCGACCTCTGTAACGCGACCTAGGCGCCACGATTATGACGATGCGAAAAACAAAGTGGCTACTTTTGGGCTGAACTGTGGTCTCTTATAGTCGTGCTGTGCCTGTTACTTTTGTTTGTGGAGGATTCTAGTTAGTTATACCAGAGATTTTCGCACTTAGCCTCATAGTTGGGTAGGTACGTAGCAAACGCTGACATATGTTATCCTTAGAAACCCTAGTGCGCCCGTGTACCTTCGGGAGAGATTTTCACTGTTGCTGCGGACCAGACCACAGCGAGCGTGTGATCTTAGAGCATTGCAAGTCCCAGTCTGCAACACTGAGTTCTACTCCACCTCATTCTCTGTACGTGCTGCTCATCAGTGGAACTCATTGCCGAGGGAAATCCGAGACAGTCCGTCTGTGTCACAGTTCCATGCAAAACTGAAAGAGCACTTCCTTTCCAATGTATAATACTTTTATTTATGTATGTTTATTATTCTCTAAATATGTATGTCTAGAATTATGAATATGTATTTTATATACTATTTAAGTAGTTATAATTATGTACAATGTGTGTATATTAGTAAGTATCTATTGATAGCTATAGTAACAATTTTATCTAACTTGAAATAGGTGATTTTAGATTTAATTTTTCTTGTTTAGCTATATTTGCCATCTCCCGCTCTCTGTTTTTTGGTCAGAATCTTTCTTAGGCTGGCTGGAAGAAATTTCTTTTGAAATAAGTCCGCCTTTGTACATCAACACTTACCTATTATTTAAGTTATTTTTCTGTTTCTTAATTTTTGTGCAATAAAGCGTAACAAACAAATATGTTAGCACTTCCGACACTAGGGTTTCCTCACGATGTTTTCCTTCACAGCTAGAGAGTGCCATTGCTAAACGTACATAACAATATATTTTTCTAAACTACATAGTAAATTGCATTATTGGCTGCATGGACAACCTATGAAGTACCCACTGTTGATTTGAATTGTATTGCTGTAGATTTAAATAACTCAAAATAAAATAACTTACAAAACAAAGTCATTTGTATATGACGGAATTCGCACCTCCGATTGAGAAACGGTTTTACCGCTCCTCTACCACCGCTCTTGTGGGTGATTCCAATAAAAACCTATACTTACGTAAAAGTATGTAAATTTTACATTTGAAGACCTCAGTGGTCCCATATGAGAAAAAACTGAGGCAGTGTCAAATTTATGACAGTCCGCGATCATGAAGAGGACATGAAATAGGAGATATACATTTATTTGACATTGGCATGACGTATTATTATTAATATTATACTTTATAATCATGTGGGACCACTCCGACGCTGTAGTGCCTGGGACATGGTTTTAAAGATGGTGTAGGCTTGCCCAGCACCTATACCATCCTGACAGCTTAGTCGGCCTAGCACACAGGAAAGACTAGTCAATACGTGCGGAGCCAACCAAGCCGCGGGTTTCCTCACGGTGTTTTCCTTCACAGTTAGCGTGTGGTATTGCGACTACAAATTCGCAAATGTACGTAACTTTGAAATTAAATTATGGTCCCTTCACCCATCTAGTTTGAGTGAAGATACCACTGGACGCTGTATAAATCATCTCATTAAGTAGATGCAAAAAGGCCAATTTATAATCATGTGGGTACAGTGATATCGTTCCGATGTAAAACCTAACTGCAAAGTGGGTAGTCGGGGCTGTAAGTGATGCAATTTGCTTAAGCCAGATGTCGCTGCCTGTACGTAATACAGAGGATAGTGTAAAGAGGTTCGAAATTTCACTGATGCCGGTGAGTCACTCATTGGCTCAATTGGTAGAGCGCTGGCGCGGATAGCCAGAGGTTGCGGGTTCGAATCCCGGCATGGGTGAAATTTTTAGCCTCCAAATAGGTTTTTAAATTATACTTTACTGCCCACGAAACATTAAACAGAACATTAGATAAGAAATAATATGTACAAAAGCGAGCTTATCTCTGTAGGAGATTTCTTCCCAAACCTCGGAAAGTCGGAGCAGCGGTAAAAAGCGGCTTGATACAAGCTTAAATGGGTCGGTAACCTTATAGCAAACGACACCGAAATGGAACTTACGAGCGAACTATAGGAGATTAAGGCTAAGCGCGCACGGGTTACTTATGTCACCGTGACTCTTTCGTCACTCCGTAGATATGTATGGAGATGCGCGAAATATCACCCAGTTGTCACGTCGTAACATACACGCATCTCCATACATATCCACGGTCTTGATAAGAGTGACGAAACAGTCACGGTGACAAAAGTAACCCTTGCGCGCGTAGCCTTACTATCATAAACAGAGCGGCTTATATATAATGATGAAGAGTTTGCCATGATTATGTCCAGTGTCAAGTCAGTCCACTGCTGGCCTCTCCCAAGATATACCACTGAGCTCTCCTCTTTCAGTCACTGCCCACCGCTTTGCGAATATCGTCGCTCCACCTGGTCACAGGTCTCCACCCAGGAACCAGTCCACCCCAACAGTTACCAGTCCTGCGGCAGATATGACCCGCCCACTGCCACTTTAGTTAGCTAATCCGTTGAGCTAGGTCGATCTTTTTAGTTTCAGTGTCAAGTGTCTGATACATGCGTGAGTTTATGGGATACATGTGTAAGTAGTACAGTCAATGAATTTTAAGTAAGTCACGTGCACTAACTTGTATGCACTTCAGTACCTTGTCAAAGTCAAAATAGTCACTTTTTCATACATCAGGCTAGAAGAGGTTAATGTGACAAGGTTCTAAAGTGTTTACATATTAGCGCACGCGACTGTACAAGTCAGAGGCCACTTTAGAGTTCAAAGGGTTAGTCTGCGTGACATTAGTTAGATAAGGACATATATATTGCAAACTGTTTGTAGTTTACTGTTTGTTTATGAATACAAGAGAGTGTGGTTTGGTGATAAAACCCTCAGGGTGACCCTTTTCAGCTGTCGCAGCTAGTTTGTGCCTCGTTATAGATATACAGTAAGAGCGGTGGTACAGAGAGGCCAGAAACTCGTTAAATGAAATTTGAAAAGCTAATAAAACCTTTTTCGCTCTCTAGCCGGCTTTTCACTATGGGGTGTAATTTGTACAATATAAAAATGAATCGCTGAATTTGTTGGCAAGCGCAAATATCGAGAGTAGCTGCCAATTCACACAATATCCTCCTAAGCACTGGCGTTCTTAAAATAGGACATCACCAATAACTTTCTTAATTCACACCCAATGGTTTAGTAGGAAGTCCGGAAAACTTACCGTTCCAGGTCCAACCTTTTCCTCATCATTTTTGGCACAACAAGAAGAAAAAGTTCTTCAAAATTTACGTTGTTTTAGAAGACTTGAAGTAAGTGTTACCTCCAGGGCTTAGGAGGGTATTATTCACCTTTATAAATTTTGTAGCCTATATGTTATTCTGATGTATAAGCTATATTATCGTAAAGTTTCATTAAAGTCCATTTAGTAGTTTTTACGTGAAAGAGTAACAAACATCCATCCATGCTTACAAACTTTCACGCTTATAATTTCACGCTTATAATAATAATATTGGCCTATTTGCATCTACTTAATGAGATGATTTATACAGCGTCCAGTGGCATCTTCACTCACACTAGATGGGTGAAGGGACCACTCCGACGCTGTAGTGCCTGGGACATGGTTTTATTGATGGTGTAGGCTTGCCCAGCACCTATACCATCCAGACAGCTTAGTCGGCCTAGCCCACAGGAAAGACTAGTCAATACGTGCGGAGCCAACGAAGCCGCGGGTTTCCTCCTTCCTTCCATCTAACCACCATAAAAGCTTAGTCAATAATTAACTTAGAAAAAACTTTTCAACAGGTGCGTAACCAACACGGGTTTCCTCACGATGTTTTCCTTCAGTGTTAGGGTGTAAATGTGTAAATAAATAACATTTATTTATTTTATTCGAATTGGAAATAAACTCATGTTGCCGAATTCTTTCCCTCTATATCACCGGCAACGGCGCATAGTAACACTGACTACGTCACGTCTCTCTATTTCAAGCTTAAAGGCTGTTAGGCCTTTGAATTTTACTCATCGCCGAATTTATTAAACAAAATGTTTTAACGTGAACCTTCATGATACAATCGCGATGCTCCTAAGCCTCAAATTACTTCTCCCCGGCTGGCGTCCTGGGGGGTGATTCTCAAAATCCATGAACTGAAATTTCACTGCACAGAATAAAATGAAAAAATTGCTAGCAACAACCCGGAATCGGCGTGCGTGCAACGACTAATGAATGTTGAAGACAGTAAAATTATAGAACACATTATTATAAGTACATAAAAATAGAAATGTTTGATGTTAGCAACATAATCTTAAGATTTAGATGAGAAAGGAATATAATGTAATTTCAATTGTTTGGTTACGTAATTTCAATTGTTTGGTTATGCTAATGTTACTTTTCTCACTAGAATTAAATAATAAAGCACGAAGTAGGACAATATTTTTAAGTATCTAACAGTTTCCTAAAAAAATTTTAAGCATAAGTTTTAATCGGCGAATATGCTCGGAGTTTCTCTGAAGGATAGGATTCGTAAGGAATGCATCCGACAGGGAACCAAAGTTATCGACATAGCTCAGAGAATCAGCAAGCTGAAGTGGCAGTGGGCTGGCCATATCTCGCGAAGAACCGACGACCGTTGGAGTAAACGTGTTCTTGAGTGGAGACCGCGACTCGGCAAACGTAGTGTAGGACGCCCTCCGACCAGGTGGGATGACGATCTGCGAAAAACTGCCAGCAGATGCTGGATGCGACAAGCTATGGCGCTATGGCGCTCATTATGGGAGGGCTATGTCCAGCAGTGGACTGCATAATACCGCCTGAAAAACAAGAAGAAGAAGAAGGCGAATATTTGATCTCGTTCGAGGAATATTTTGTGAAAAAATCCGCCGGAGAAAATATTCTACAGTTACCTATCGCTAGTGTGTATCACGTCTGATTACCACGCTGGAGGTCTTGGGTTTGATCTCACTGGGCGTCGCCATAAATTTGTACAAAAGGCCTTATTCTGGGTGTATTCCATTTTTGTGATGTTCTTGCCTTACCACAGGGTATCCTACTTTGGGGCCAGGACAAGTGATTGTATTGCGTGGAAGTCATTGATTTATTTATTACTTACTAGCTGACCTCGCAAACGTTGTTTTCTATATAATAATTAGTCTATGACCTATCAAATATACAAAAATATATGAAACCCCGCCATGTTCTTTATGATTTGTATGTGTGCAATAAAGTATAAAGAAATGAAATTAAAAGGTTTTATTCAAAGTAGCACAGAAACTGCGGCTTAATGAACGTTACAATTTAAACTAGGTGTCCATTTCAAAATAGCCCATTCACTAAATGCTACTTTATTCCTTTTCGATGATAACTTTTCCAATTTAAAAACTATTTCAATACTATCTGAAACTAAATACCTATTTAGAGGCTAAAAACTACTGAAATCTATCTGAAACTACTTTGAAGAAATCTGCATAATGATAATTTGCATTACATAATAAAAAACATGAAAATAGGTGAAGCCATTTCGGAGGAGTTCGATAACAAACACTGTGACCTTACTGTATCCTAGACATCGGCGGGAACGGGCAGATGGGAAGGCGTTTAGTAAAAATCGTTTGTGCGATCGAATAAAAATGAAAGAAATATAATTTTCATGTGCATATTACACTTTTCAAAGCCATGACAGCAATAAGTCAAAAAAGACAAAATAAAATCGTTTTCCTTTTCCAATATAAAAAAACTATGGTGGCCAGCGAGCCGCGATGACGGGCCATACGGCCATTACGCTGCTGCAGTCCTGAACACTTACCTTCATCGTAAGTCTTTCAGAATAGGGGCCTAAAAGTCCTAGCCCGAGACTGGTGACGTAACGCATTCCCTCATCTGCGTCATTTCGCAAATTTCACGCGCCCTGCCAGTAAATTCGGCATCGCTGTAAAAAGAAACGAGGTTACATTTTCCACTGTGTTTATTATTTTTATTTTGAGGCCATTTCATAATATTGTCCGCTGGGGACATTCCATTTACACGGCAGACTTCGCTTATAGTGAAGTTTTCTGGGTCTAACAAAGACAAAGAAAAAAATACGTCTTTAAGTATATATACATAGTGCACTTAAATCGGGGGAGAAAGAGAGGAGCTAATCTATAATCGTCAATTTGAACAACTTTTAGGGCCGCTTGCACAGTTTCCTTAAATCTAGGTTTAGAACCACTTTGATTGCCTTTTTTACTGAGAATCCGGTTTGAATAGTCTTAAATCGGGATTTACGGGCTTGTGCAAGTGGCTCTTACTAATGGAAAAGTAATGAAAAAAAGTGTCAGCTCTGGTAACTTTAGTAAACAGGTGATAAAAAATTGCGATTTTGAATTTTTCCCCTCTGTAAAAGTTATTCATATCGAGGAAAAGGCACTTAATTTTTAGACTTGAGTTAAGCAACAACAGGCGCGGTCAGCTGCAGGATGGGTAAAGGTCCCGTGACTACCGCTAGTGGCATTTTTCCAAGCGCTTCCGTGCTTCGCAAGGCACGTTAAGCTGTTAGTGCTGGCTGTCTTGTAATGGCGGTCGTTAAGCCATGCCAGAGGCCTTATGGGCGGCTTGATAACTTCTGACAGTAAGACCCTCCACTGTCTTACAATCCTCCACAAATCGGACTTGGCCCGCGTGGTGGAGTATGGCCTAACCTTCCTGCGGTGTAGAAAGAGAACCGTGCCCCAGCAGTGACGACCTACAAGGGTTTATGTCGTCATTATTCTTTAACTTATTGATGGAAATAACAATTGTTTTTTCATTGTTACAGATGAACAGAAGCCAAAGCCAAGCACACAAAATTTATTTATTTACCTAAAAATCTATTTACAACCTACGAATAAAAATACAACAAAAACATTAAAACAAACTATAAACTCAAAAAAAAAACTGACAATAATCCAAGCCAAATCTTAGAAAGGGAAAACTGAATACAGGAAATTATTTTAGAAAAAATTAGCATTCGAAATTTGAAAAGTCCGCTAGTGTAGCCATAAATAAATAAACCTCTTTACGGGTAACTTTTTAATTTAATCGTCAAAATGAGCATCGACTCGACGACGTCAGCCAAGCGTTTGAATTTGGAACGGGCGACCAACTTCATGCGTCAGTTTCGGGACCCTGACTCCAGAGAACTGAAGAAACTATCAGCGAACCAGTTCATGGAAGTATGGAGCCATTACGACAAAGATGGTGAGTACTCTAGGGACACTTCCTTGTTAATGTGTAGCTGGCTGGCGTAGCCGTCTATGGATTTTAATTAGTGTAACACTACTTATATTTAATTTCATTTATCTTTGGTCTAAGTGTACACAAAAAGTTGATAAAAGTCGTTAAAATACGATCGATATATACCCTTTGGATGTCCCCACTGCTGGGGCACGGATCTCTTCCTGCATCGCAGGAAGCTTAGGCCATACTCCATCACGGGGGCCAAGTCCGGGTTGGTCGAGGATTGTAAGACAGTAGCGGGCCTTACTGTCAAAAGTCGTCAAGCCGCCCATAAGACCTTTGACATGGGTTAACGACTGCCATTTCATGACAGCCGGCACCAACGGTATAACGTGTCTTGCGCTCGGAAAGCAATAATTTTATCAAGTTGTTTGCTCGTCCTAAGTCATTTAAATTCTTCACTAAATATTATTTTTACATACAAACCAAAGCCAAATATAGCACTAAAATAGCACTTAAAGGAAGAGACTGGACAAATATTTGCTTGTATATGGTGTGAGTGAGAGGCAAATAACTATTCACACTTTCTCTTCAATTAACCGTGCCGTATTTGTTATCTTTATTTAGGTTACCATCAGAAAAGCAAGAAATGGGGTTCACAAACTGTCTTTTA
Source organism: Yponomeuta sedellus (assembly GCA_934045075.1). Taxonomy (NCBI): domain Eukaryota; kingdom Metazoa; phylum Arthropoda; class Insecta; order Lepidoptera; family Yponomeutidae; genus Yponomeuta; species Yponomeuta sedellus. The sequence continues at coordinate 8,379,698 of OW203744.1, read as the reverse complement.
CATTAATATTCTATGCAGATGGGTCTAGGCGTCTCATATGCTGATTTGACCAAAATAACAGGGACTACTGGAGTTGTTGGTAAAAAGAGAAGGATATAAAGAATATTAATACTCACGGGATTCTTCATAAGTACTTATGGTGTTTTCTAAGAATCTTCCACCTTGACATAAATTGTCGTGAGTGACCAGCTCTTTTATCACGTAACTGACCACTGTATTGAGTGATCCATTTTGACCTTTGCGAAATCCGAAAACATACTCGTACATAATTTGTATGTATTTGACTATTCAGAGTAGGTTAACTCGGACGAGTCCATACAGTGGAGATTTTACGTCGCAGTGCCCCTGGAATTCCTTAAGCCTGCTCCGACATATTGCCCTACAGCTAGCCGAAGGAAGGAGTTGAACATCTTCTTCTTCTTTTCGTGTCAGCGATTCGACCAATTGGGTGCATGAAAGGAGCCTCCCCGAGTGATTATAATGTCTATTAATATAGTACATAAACATCCGGCGCACCCTGGACGCCTCACTCCAAGACCCCCTCGCAGAAGGTGGTATTGGAGTGGGGTGACTAATCCTTTCACCACAGTGGTTCGACCCACGAAGGAGTTGAACTGTTCGTGCATTACTCCTTAAACGACAATCTATCGCTCATCGTGCCCTACATAACACAAAAGTCTCTTCGTAATACAAAAGCGTAAGAACAGACACGCGAAGTTTTCTAACAGCCCTCGCATAATATGTGACATTGGGACTCATTTTGATAATCAATTGAAGAAATGCATCCATTGATTTTTGTAAGTAAAACTGGTTACACTTGACCCCAGTCACGCCTTATGGTAAGTGAAGACGGGTCTACGATGTTACATGCTTACCTGTTAAATGCCGGTTAACTCTACTTATAAAGACACCCAGGCTATATGTCTCCGGAAAGACAGTCGACGGCAGCGCGTTCCACAACTTTGCCGTTCTTATTATAAAATAATTTGCGAATCGCTCGGTGCAGATTCGCGGTATTTCGACGACAAAAGCGTGCATTCGAGCCGATCGTCTGGTGGTCCCATAGAAGATAGGAGATGGGTGTTCATGTAGTCCTTGTGCACAATCTCCAAAATACATCTTGTAGACGGAGAGGCAAGCGACCTTACGACGGTGCTACAGGCTGCAACCTTGCCTTCGTCATTCCTCATCACCAATCAGCCTGATAGCTTGACGTTCAATCGCGTCCAAAGCCGCAAGTTGATACTAAGCAGAACAATCCCAGAGGTGGCTGGAATCTATTAAAAACGAAAAAGGCATGTATTTCGCATCTAAGAGTACACAACTTTGTAAGGTTTATTTTAAGAGACTTAAAAAAGGAGGAGGTTGTCAATTAAAGGCATAGGTTTACTTTTTTACCCTGTTCTTGTAGAGTTCGTGTATCGCTTTTCTCCATTATAATTGCTAATTAACTTAATTAAAGTAACTTTCAGCAACATATTGTCCCGTTACTTTATTGTAATGTATTTAAACTACGCTACGGTAGTTTCGATCCCATATTCAGTCAATCTCTACAAAGCAGCTCACGGGAGCAGAAACTCAAGGACATAAGAATGTCTATTTTACTCCCGTGCGCTCGTTTTCTGCGGTATCATCAGGCAGGGTTGCTAGATCGGAAAATTAAAATAATAGAAACATAAAACAAAATGGCCGAATTGTTATTTCGGAAAATCATTTAAACAAGTTTACTTGTTATATTTTAATACAAACAATGCACAGGCGGCTGTGAGCATTATACTGCCGTAATGTATATTGGAACATTAGATTATTAAGATAATTCTACCTACACGTTATAATTCCTCCGTTGGTTGAAGCGTGTCTGCGAAAGCAAGGAATATCTAGTTCGTATTCTGGTAATTTTATCATTGTAATTTTTTTACCGAGCTTATTTATTTCATATTTTTATATATATATTATTAGTTATTATTAACTTTTAAAAAATTGACAGATAATTAGTAATTTTTGACTTCTTCTTGCAACAGATGGCGCTACACAAATTTTTTTATATTTGACAAATAAAACTTGTAAACGAGTAAAGTTTCGTCGCCTAAGTACTTTTGAACTGACAACTGAAAGACCTCATTAAATGCAATGCCTAGATTTATCCAGACAAATTCCGGCCTACTGGTAACCCTAAAGCCAGAGCAACGGGTTGTCGATAAATATTATATCATGCGCCGCCGCGTGTGTGTTTTGCAGGCCAAGGTTTAACTTACTAATGCGACAATAATATAATCGGGATTTAACCCTACTCAAGAGGATAACAGCATTATTATAATCCATCCAAGGTGACCGCCGTGACATAGATGGGTATAGAGTGCTCTCCGTGGTTCGTCCTCCTGTCGTTCGCTGTGAGGACCGCTTGGTGATGCTTAAGTTTTGTTTTCTTGGTAATCTTTCTATAGACTGCCTCGTTAGTCTAGCGGTATCACTTCTGATTACTATGCCACAGGTCGTGGGTTAAAAAACTACAGTCTGGTAGCTTTTAGAATATACCTCGGGCTCTAGAGTAGGCTTCGGAATTCGCCGAAAGCAAACGAGTGTAATACTACTTCCTGCTCGGTATAAAACTTTTCTTCACTATTTTGAAAAGTTATGTAAAATTAATTAGTTCCGATATTTCTTATACACGAATATATCTGATTCTATCCGATAGCAGCCGAGGTATATTATAAAAGCTAACACACAGTTTTTGTTTTATTGTCTTCATCTAGCCATCATACAAGACAAGTAACCAGTCAAACTACGCAACATTGTATGGCTTACAAGACTGAGTAATCATTTCTATAAAGGAAAATTGGTGAATCATCATTTTTAGGTTCATCAGATACGAAATTTTCAGGTTTATAGTCATGAACACAGTATCATCGAAATGATGAACCAACATTCTCAGAATTTCTCTCCTCTCTAGAGAGTTTACCAACACTGAAACCGAGAATCGTATCTTAGTATTCATATTTCACGCGGCACACATTGTGAATAATATCAATTTGAGCGGGTCGACAGTCCCTGGGGGAACCTGGGAGTTTTTGCCAGAAAGTATGTATTAAATAAGTGAATAATTGTGTATGTACAATGTAGGTACACACAATATCAGATACAATGATGAAAGCATTGTAGAGTTCCATGCCTCAAAAAGGATAAACTGAAATTGTATATAAAAACACCAAGTTTGGAGTTTTTTTTGTCCATTTTCTCTACAAAATGGTCTAGATTTTGAAATGGACACCTAGTTTGACTTGTAACGTTCATTAAGCCGCAGTTTCTGCGCTACTTTGAATAAAACCATTTCATTTCATTTGTAATCATAGATAGATAGAGAACACTTTATTGCACTACCAGAAAAAAAAATACAACCATTATTTCTTAAATCTAAGTAATGTTATACAATTGGCGGTGTTATCGCTTAGAGCGATCTCTTCCAGACAATCTATATTGTATTTATTTTAGTGTCCGTCTGTCTGTTGAGATCCCCTTTACCAGGAATCGGAACGGAAAAGTTATCGAGTTGAAATTAATGGCTGATTGACTGCCTCGTTCGTCTTCTTCTTCATGTTCAGGCTATATTAGTCCACTGCTGGTCATAGCCCTCTTCTAATGAGCGCCATAGCGCCCTGTTTTCAGCTTGCCGCATCCAGCATCTGCCTGTAGTTTTTCGCAGATCGTCATCCCACCTAGTTGGAGGGCGTCCTACACTACGTTTGCCGAGTCGCGGTCTCCATTCTAGAACGCGTTTACTCCAAAGGTGGTCGGTTCTTCGCAAGATATGGCCAGCCCACTGCCACTGCCTGTCTAGTGTTGTGTAGACGTTATTATTATTAAATACTAACATCCCGTTTCTTGGGAGCTGTTCAAAGTTGTGATTTATTGACAAAACATTTAATTTGACCAACCAGTCAAATCAAATCGGGTTTCCCAAGGGCACATTAGCTAAAAATTTACTAATCAGTCGATCATTTTAACTTAACTGAAAGAGAGTATCATTTGTTTACTAATTTGATCTGTTGGTCATATTGGCACTCAGAAACCCAAATCGTGTTTAATAGTAGTTTAATAAATCTAATCAGCCCCCAAGAAACCGTCTGCAAGGCTCATACTCCTTCAAAAGAGCAGTAAAGGAAAAAAAAACAAAAAACGTAAATTTATTATATTCAGTTTTATCTGTAAATTAACTACTTTCGTTTGCCCGTCAATATTGGTTTTTTAGCACAGAAAAATATCAGATACTTATATTATGTAACAGGCGCGGAAAGGTGCAGGATGGGTGACCGTCCTATGACTACCGCTAGTGGCATTTTATCGAGAGCTTCCGTGCTTCGCAAGGCACGTTAAGCCGTTGGTGCCGGCTGTCATGTAATGGCAGTCGTTAAACCATGTCAGAGGCCTCATGGGCGGCTTGATAACTGCTGACAGTAAGACCCGCCACTGTCTTACAACACTCCACCAACCCGGACTTGGCCCCCGTGGTGGAGTATGGCCTAACCTTCTGCGATGTGGGAATAGACCCGTGCCCCAACAGTGGGGACATACGAGGGTTGATATCGATATTATGTTTCAAGCGCTCCTCAGCTCTGAAAGAGACACACTGCATAAAAAGTCACTACCAAGAAAGAACAAACCTCAAGATACCGGCTCAACCGAGTTTGCCCTAGTTTCACCACAATCTGATGGCCTATCACAAACTTCACGATACAAAACGCAATAATTGAAACAGGTCTGCTATTTGCTTTACGTCATTAAAATGAGAGGGAATAGATTATCCTGGCATGCACGGGAGCTTGTAAATAAAACGACTCTTCTTTTATAAAATACTAGCTGACCCCGCAAACTTCGTACCGCCTTACAGTCGATTCTTTAATTTTTTTATTATTCTCTCCGTAAAAACCACATCCTGGTACTTCAAGAAATATTCTAAAAAAAGAATTATCGAACTCGGTTCAGCTGCTCTCGAGATTTGCGCTTACCAACACATTCAATAATTCATTTTTATATTATAGATAACTTGAACCTTAGGACTTTTGCACACGACTTACATAGGGAGCTTACTTTTTACAGCCTTACGAGATCTAATTCGCAACATACTTATTAAAAAAGTATGTTGTGAATATGTAGATCTCGTAGAGATGGATGGATGAATGAATGGATGGATCGATGGATACAGAACACTTTATTGAACAACCAGAAAAAAAAAATACAATCAAATATTACATAACCTGAATATTCCCAGACACAATAAGGCTGTGAGCACTGAGCAGTCTGTCTGAATTGTGAATTTCCATAATAGGACTATTTGTATTGGCGTTTGGTAATGATGACACAAATACGACATCGTTAGATGTCGTATCGACTCTTCTTGTATAAAATATAAGAACCTTAGGACCTTTCCACACGACGAACTTAGGACTTTTTACAGCCTTAGATCTACATATTCACAACATATTTATGTTATGTTATATATGTTATAAGTATGTTGTGAATACAATGGAATATTACATAACGTGAATATTCACAGACACTATTAGACCTTGAGTAGTCTGTCTGCATGGTGATTTTCCAATAATAAGACTATTGTTTGGTAATGCTGTTGCAAATACGAGATCGTTAAGCAATCAGCATGTAATAGGCCGTCAGCACGTAGGGCAGGCTGTCATTTGTCTTAGTGTTAGACGCTTGGAGCACCCTCTTTTCAGAGCCTCGGCTTCAAGGAATTGTGAAGTACCTCTAAGCTACTCTAAAATACCTTGTCACTTGCCGAGGCAGAGCTATATTTTACTGGCCATGAGGGGTGTATTCTGTGAGCAAATCTGAAACCCTTTTTATTTAATTTTTATATATTTTATTTTATGCAGGACACAAACAGTCATACAGAAAAACTAAAAAAGTATGTACGAGTATATACAGGTATAGGTACACTTACGAAGGTCCCTTAAGTAAACAAAATACTAATAAGAAAAAGCATGCCATCTTAAGCAGTTAACAAAAAAATATTTTGATTCTAAAAATTTGCACTCACATAGTTTACATTAAAGTTTTTCGCTGAAACCTCAAGAAAAAATCCATGGAGGAGCAGAGGAAACGAGATTTCCCTATATTAGATTTTGGTCATTATTATTAAGTATTGTCTGTTTTACAACGTAGTAGCCCAGCCTGCGTTTCATTCATGGTTTACTATGGCAATTCCATGTAAACTGTATAGCCGGTTAACCCACCAATAACTAGAAGGAAGAATAATTGTACTTGTTTCACCCGAAATTTATTGAAGCCTATTATAATAGGCTATATGTAGCCGATGGCCTATAATACATCTCACTGCAGAGCACAGGTCTTCTCTCAGAGAGAGAGGATGGGATTAATTATCACATGTACAAGCATGGCACTTTCAAGCATTGTAGTACGTGAATACTTTAGACATTCAGGTTTCCCCACGATGTTTCCTTCACACTCCAAGCAGATATATCCAAAGATAATCTCTAAAAAAGTTTAAATTAAACACAATTTAGAATTGAATATATCCAGCTTTCTTACCTAACTGAAATTACGCAAAATGGTTAAGAAAGAAAGAAATTACATTCATTATTGACGGCCTCGGTGGCGCAGCGGTTTGGCACGCTAACTGTAAAACCGAGGTCTCGGGTTCGATCCCCGGCCGGGTCAAACTAGGAAAGGTACTTTTCTAGTTTGTCTCGGGTCTTGGATGTTATCTATGCATTTATTGTATTAAATCTATCGTCGATTTAGCACCTGCAACACAAGTCATTCAGTTGTACTTAGTATAGGGCTAACGAGATCTGTGTATTATGTCCGTGAATATTTATTATTTATTTATTATTGTAACAAGATATAAAAAAAACATTATGACATTATATGAACAACAGCACAAAGAAAATAGGGGCCAGTTTTCAGCACTCGGAAATTGACTTTTAGGTATGGAGAATGTCTAACACTGCTCTTTCCAATTCTTTCCAGCTCTGCAAAAGCAAGTTCAGGATGAGTGCTTACAGTGATATCGAGGCGTGAATGACGAATCTGTCTCTTTCAAAGCCCTTCGGCTGAAAGCGAAGTGTCTCGAGAGTCAAACGCAAGGTCGAGCGGCTCTCGTCACTGGAGTGTTGGGTTTCAAGATTCACCTTGTATGTTAATCCCCATGTGCATTTTTGACGTGAGAACGTCTATATGCGCGTTATCTTCAGTGATAGCTGAGTGGCCTTTTGTATTGCATAATGGCGTACAAATGTGGTGATAGCGCAGCAATATAAAGGTATACTTGATAACCAGCAAGTATACCTTTAAGGTGAAACTTAAAGGTTATTTGTTGACTTCCCAGAAGTCCTAAGTTTTCCTCTTCCAGCATGACCTCCATTATTTCTGCGCGCGAGCCAAGTCAAGATATTAAACAGTATACCTATTTAATTTACTTTATTTTTTTATATATTCATTAGTATCAACTTAAATATTCGTAGTGTAATTATTTATCACTATGTATGTATATAGGTATATATTTTGTGAGTGTGGTTGTACATATGCGTTTATGTATAGCTGCATATGAGAGTGTGAGTGCGTTTGCTCCGAAGGCCCTCGCTGAAAATCAGTCCAGTTGGTGCAAACTCTCAGCTTATACTGAGCATGAAGCCTTTTTTCCGCTGCATCAACATAGTTGTACCGTTGGAATATGTTTTCGTTTTATTCTTTTGTAGTTTCTGTTTTCTTCTACTTTTGTTTTATTTCTGCTTTTTTTTCTGTATTTTCCTTATCTTGTAAAATTTGGTATGTCTCGTCGTCAAGCTATACTAGTCCACTGCTGGACATTGCACTCCCCTAAAGAGCGCCACGTGGTGCTGTCAGAGGACGCGTTCGATGAGTGGATGGATGAGTCCGAGCGGTTCTGTGCTTTGCAAGGCGCGTTAATTTTAGGAAAACAATATTCTAATATAAAACAATTTACTTGATTGGAGCCATGGCCGTTTAAGGGTTAAGCAGTTGATGCCGGCTGCCATCGACATCAGTCGTTAAGCAAGTCAGAGACCTTAGGGCGGCTTGAAAACTCGTAACAGTAAGGCTGAGACGAGTGACTAGTCTTGCAAGCCTCCACCAATCCGGACTTAACCCCTGTGGTGGAGTATGGTCTATAGCTTCCTTAGGAAAGAGACCTGTGCCCCTCGGCGGGTACATAATGGTTTGATGATAATGATGATTTGTGAAGTTGTTTTCGTAATAGCACTTGCAAACTGTGAAGGAAGGAAACTTTAGCGTCTGAGGTTTTTAGATACTTCAGCGCTTGAAATGACATATCCGCGGTGGGCGTGGAAATTAAGCTCAGACTATCTCTTTCTTTAGACTACGTTAAAAATACCGTTTGGCTCGATACGAAAGATTATTACAACTTCGAGAGTAATAATGCGTTAACAACGATTAAGTCTAACAAAAACTTAATCTGCACTGACAAAAACTTAATCTGCAGGTTTGCTAAAGGTCATTCGAATGGTGGCGTGGTAGCCGGGTCATCTATCTCCCTCCCAAATGGTTGAGACTGATTATGGCTGACCTCTGCGTTATGCTCGTGAACGAGTGCTGTTCGTGTGTCTGGCCGCAGCCTTGTCATGTTTTCACGGCCTATGTAAAAAAATATATTTAATAATGCCTTAACATTTAAAGTTATTAATGGCAATCATGGAATCTAATGCGTATAGGTGGTATCTAATGTATTAGATTTAAGAGGACTTGAGAAAAGATGGTCACAGTGGAGTTTTTTTTCCCGCTGCCTTTTTCTCCACTACATTACGGCCCGAAGGCGGCGGCATTCACTTTCATGTTACATTGTACTTTGACATTTAGCAAACAGAATGTAAATTCTGCTATGTATGTAACGGTTACGTTAAAAACTATACTTATAATAACAAAAATATACCTAAAATAAAGAATAATGAAAAACTACTTCTAAACCTACAACCTAATCTATTACTAAAGTAATTAAAAACGTTGAAATAAATTGAATTGAATTGAATCTGTAAAAGGCAGATCAAAATTATATTTAAATTTGAGGTTGCCTGGAAGAAATTTCTATTAGCAATAAGACCGCCAATTGGATCGTATCTGCTGTTTCTGTAACAATTTTCCGGTATACAATAAAGAATATTCTTGTCTTATCTTATCCTAATTTGGAGAAAATACAGGCACAGATAACGAATAACTTTATGTTTTATAATATTGGGTATGTACTGTCCTATGGAACATTTCTCACTTCTAGTTAATAGTGAAAGCGTAAATATGATACCTTTAGTTTATCATGTTTTGCGAATATCATTATTTGTGAATAGGCATCTTCTTTCGCAAATGCTCTGTTCTTCTTCTTTGGTCCCTTTACTCCTCCGTGGATTCTGGGGCTGACACAAGGGCTTTGCATTTATCTCTGCTCATGGCTAGGAATGGTAGCTCCAGTCAAGTTTTTTCCTTTTCCTTTGTCTCAGAGAGAACGGATGACATAGACATAGACATCATTTATTGGTAATATTCATTACAAGTCAAGACTCCGTACATAATAACAATCCAATGTAGAAATAATAATCAAATTTACAAATGTCAAAAAGAAAATATTACATGTCAATATTATAATAATAATGCAATCTGTCAGGTCAATCAATTATAGACGAAATAATAATAATACGTATGTTGAGTAATTTACCTAATTATTGTGCTAAATTCTGCTAAATATGTGTTAAAAAGCGACGATATTCTCTTCCACGCCTATTATAAGAATCTACGGCCTTACCACAAAACATTTAGACACGTTTATACTATTTTTATTTTTAATGCACTAACCCGTGCTAAGGAACAAATTTAAAAACCTATTTAGAGGCTAAAAATACAGAGAATAGTGTAAAGAGGTTCGAAATTTTACTGATGCCGTGAATCGCCCATTGGCTCAATTGGTAGAGCGCTGGCACGGATAGCCAGAGGTTGCGGGTTCGAATCCCGGCATGGGTGAAATTTTTAGCCTCTAAATAGGTTTTTAAATTTATTTAGACACGTGTTCAACAGTAGTGCCGATAATGTCTTGCTAGTATAAAGTCTACAGAATATGATGTACTGTGCCGGAGCGGTCTCGTACAAAATCCTGCCGGGTTCCTTACGTTTGTGACAGATGGAATTACTATAGCTAATTTGACAGCTAGAGGTAAGGAATCTTTTAGAATTTGGTGCGCCTAATTTGGCTTCATATTAGTAAGTTGTTTTGCCCGTGACGTCATCGGACTAGTGTAACTTGATGTTACATTATTTTAAATTTACTTTGTGCAACGTTTTAAATTATTCTAACGTGAAATGCATTTAGTTTAACGTTGCTTTAGATGTCAGTAAAGAGCTTGCGAAGCAAAAAGATATCGTATTGTTTGAGTCGTCTCTTTACCTACGTATGCTTGGAATTATAAATAATACAAATCAGAAGAAAGTTTGCGTCAAGAGATATCCAACAAAGCTAAGTCCATGGCCGGACAAGGACGAGAGGCGCGACCCGAACCTTTGCGTTGTTTTTCCCTTGATTTTTACTGTACCTACATCTTTGGACTATGATATTTTCACCTGCGGCGAAAAAAACTAGTACCTTTCGGTAGGGTTCGCTTGTGTGTGAATAATCCAGTTATTTAAAGCTAATGCTTTGTGAGCGCTGAGTTGAACACCGCAAACACACTTTCCAAATCGACATACGAAACCTAGCCAACTGTAACGAGGTGTGAGACAGAAAGATGTCATAGCATATTTGAAACTATTCAAATATGCTTTGGAAGGTATCATCGAAACAGAAAGGTTGACGACCTCTGTGGCGCAGAGGTAGCGCATCTGCCTACCCGGAGAGGTTCCGGGCTCGGACCCCGACTGGGGACAAAAAGACCCAGGTCTTGGATGTGTACATGTTTATGATGTCGTTGTTTCTGGTTCCTACGACACAGGCTATCCTAATGTTGGGCCAGAAGCAATGCATGTGCCTCTATGTTAAAGATAGAAAGGTATATTTGTTTAACAACATAATATTCAAAAACATAAAATCACACAATAAATAGAACAGTCAAGTAGAAAACAGAGTATCAGCCGAAATGCGGGTAACGCAAAAAAAAAAATAACACGGAAATAAACAATAATATTGAAATATCGGATACTTTCAAGTGTAGAGTCCCAAAAATGGTCCCAAATCAGCATAATGAGATTTGCGCTTACCAACACATTCAGTGATTCATTTTTATATTATAAGATTGTAAAACATATTTTTCATAAAGACTTCCCTCTAGCTTTTGGGCCGCCCAATCATAGCAGGGAATGCCTTTTGCAAAAGAATAAATCCAGCCAACCAAAGAAAATAAAAAGCAAGCCATCATAAAAACGCTAGAGCAGCGATTGATTTTTATCGCGCAAAGGCGAGATGCCTTTGATGTGGGCCTCGTAAAGGGAAACGTCTTTAAAAGAAATCCCCCATTTCGGCAGTAATTTTTCATGTGAAAGAAAATATAATGCGGCTGTAGCTGCGGACGTTCTTAAGGGCCAGCTTGTCAAACAGTATTGATAATATGAGTTTGATGGATTATATATAGTTTTCGGTAATATTTTTATAGATTTCGTAATCTTACCACAGTAGGTTTTTTAGTAAGTAGTTAAATCTGAGCTTTCCGCATGTGGGCTATTACTTTTGGACGTAAAAACCGCCGAGGTATGATAACACTTCTCACGCTAGGGTTTCCTCACGGTATTATCTTTTTAGCGTGTGTTAGCGAGTGGTATGTACATAACATTTGTTTTACCACTCGCTAAAAAACAATGTCATTGGTCATATACCGGGATTCGAACCTACCTCCTCCCGATTAGGAAGCCGGCGTTTACTAATCCCACCCGTTTTTTTTAATGTTAATGTTTTTACAATACGGGTGATTTTGCGACGTAGTGTGCAAACCAGTTTACTATGTCTTGTATTACCTACGTTAGTTTTCTTTCAAGAGGCTTGCTTCTCACAAATTGGAGAAATTCCGCTAGTCTACTTTAGTCAATACGAACGACTTTTACTTTAGGTATAGAAGAATAACTTGAAATCGCGAAAAAACAATTACATTATGCCGGCGGTAACCTAAGTATAGAACTATAGTTAACTAATTTTACTCTAATATTTTTAATGACTCACGTTGCTATCAATCGCGATTATTTATTAGGTAACCTTAGTATACCTAGAACTAGTTAACTAATTTCACTCCAATATTTTTAATGACTCACGTTGCTATTAATCGCGATTATTTATTAGGTAACCTTAGTATACCTAGAACTAGTTAACTAATTTCACTCCAATATTTTTAATGACTCACGTTGCTATTAATAGCGATTATTTGTTAGGTAACCTTAGTATAGAACTAGTTAACTAATTTTACTCTAATATTTTTAATGACTCACGTTGCTATTAATCGCGATTATTTATTAGGTAACCTTAGTATACCTAGAACTAGTTAACTAATTTCACTCCAATATTTTTAATGACTCACGTTGCTATTAATAGCGATTATTTGTTAGGTAACCTTAGTATAGAACTAGTTAACTAATTTTACTCTAATATTTTTAATGACTCACGTTGCTATTAATCGCGATTGTTTATTAGGTAAGTTTTTTTACGTACCTTAATTACCGACGTTTTGATTTAACTCCGCCGCTTACCGCTTGCCCGAGTAAAACTTGGGAGACGATTCAAATTGACCTTAGTCTAGTATGCGATGCAGTCCTCTGGAAACCTAATTAAAAAAATTCAGGTACCTAATTAGGTATGCCATAAATGTGCATTAGTACAAAGTGCGCATAGCTTTTGATGTACTGTTCATCAAATTGTGATATTAGCATAACAATGAATAAACAACGTAATTTTCATGTGTTCATGTTTATTAATAGGCTTACTTACTTAGCCTCATAAACCTTCCTAATTGAGATTGTTTTTGGCCAGGTTGAATTTACACCAGGTTTTAAACATTTTAAAAATATTCATGCTTAATAAAGTACTTTAAAAATTAAATGGAATGATTTAACTCCGTTCTCGAATTATGAGGATTTTAATGTAGAACTTTAGGCAATGACTTCATTATCGCGGTAAGGTAATTTAATTACTTTATGACTGAAACTTCTTTCAACCCTTTGTAATAATGTATTGAAAGGGCCATACTTCACCTTATATATGCACTGGCTGTGCCCGATAAACCGGTTTATCGGTTTCCCCATGAGAATAAGATGTTTAAAACTGTTTTTATACGGATTTATGCTCGTTTATTACATTTTTACAACGTCGGAAAATTGTAAAAATGTAGTAAACGAGCATAAATCCGTATAAAAACAGTTTTAATTATGTCTAGTGCTCGTGTTAACCTTAGAATATACAATAAGATATTTTCCCACAGCCTATGTTTTGTCAGCTAACTGCATACCAAATTTTAATAAAATCGCTCCAGCCGTTTAGACGTAACAAACATACACACTCACACATTTTTGCCTTTATAATATTAGTGTGATGTGATATGATGTGATAGGAAAAGATAATTATCACGTAGGAGCGCGTACAGTGAACACGTTAACCTTGACTTATACTCATATGATACGCATCCAATCAAAATAGTGCGACACAGGTTCGATTTTTTTCTATATTTGCAGTAATCTAGCGATCGGTTGCAATTGCCAAATACCTGTGATTTGGCTCACTAACTTGTTAAATAAATGTGACATATTTTTCCGTCCTATCACAAACGTCAGAAATCCGACAGGATTTGGAGCGCATAATTAAAAAGCCCCCAGGACATCGAGCTAGAGGTGGACTCTCACTGATCGGTCGATATCAACCCTTGTATGTCCCCACTGTTGAGGCACGGGTCTCTTCCTGCATCGCCAGAATGGTCATGCCGGTACGCATTTACAAAGTAAAAGTCCTAAATTCAGCCGCGATAGTACTTAAAATGTATTCACGCAAATCCAACAGTTTTCGATACAAATAAAACTCAATATTGCATTCAAAATTATGTCGCTATTCCTAGAGGCCTTCCATCCTTTCTCCATTTGTCAAAATACGAAATTAGCGCTTATGCAATTTGCTCTAGTGTAACAGGAGAGTTAAAGGATCAGAAATGCTACGACTCAAATTCGCCGTAAGAAGAAGATTGATTTCTTGGCGCGCCATTCCCCATTTGAGACAAGCGGTCAATTTATCAGCCAACGAGTATTCTTAAAACTGATCCGTGTGTATATCCACCATACAATGTGTTAAAAGACTGATGACTTAACAGAATGCTCCACATACCTATTAAAGGTGAAAGCAAACACATTCTCCGCAAAAATTTGCTAGAAATTCTAATATTGCTTTGGTTATGAAAGAGTTAAACATTTTAGCAATGGATGCGTCATTCTGCTTTCTTATGTTGTACGAGCTTAGAAATAGCACTCTAATACAATTAAGGAATAGAATAGGAATTCTTGAGAAAAAAAAATAGGATTGCAATTGTAAATGCGATCCCGTGACTCGGAAATATTACGAAAATTCTTAGCTCCGTATTTAATTAAATTTAAATATCTGGAGGATTCTTATTCTTGTTGCTTATATTGGCAGCCTAAATAGTATTATAACAGTAGTAACATAACACAATACCTAGGAAAGTCTAGAAATTGTGTTATGCAACTGACAAATCTTTTATTGTGGAAGTTAGGTATGTTCAGAGAGGCATATCAGTACGTATAATACTACGAACTAACGACTGAATGATACCGTTTTGTGAAAACATGAAATCGATCATAATCTATATGTATGAAGATACGTAAATGATTATTTTGTGATTTCCTCACGTAAACTTTTCACCAGCACCACTATTCACGCCTTCAGATATGAAATTTAGTAAAATTCCTTTTCAGTACTTTTCTATGATAGTCGAAATATATTCCTTTCAAATTTCAAACCTTTGAGTTCATTAGGTTCATTCAGTCACGATACCGTTTCTTCAGTCCAAAAATAGTATCTAATATTTACAAGTGTCAAGGATTAGTAGGATAATTAATAATTTGATTTATGATCGAGTGTTATTGACTGCATCATTAGTGTAGGGGGAACGCGTTTGATTATCTAATGGTAACATCACTAGATTTTTACAAACGAACTCAGACTGTGCTTTTGATGTTATGTTTGTGATGCTCTTAACCGATACCATAGCACAAGTTATTCTAGTTCGGGACTATGATAAGTACTTGTGTGGGTCGGATGTTATTAAAGATTTTTTTGAGTCCTAGTCTGCTATGTCGTCTAGGCATCTTTACCAGTGCCTCAAAATTGCCCTGACTTACCACAAACTTACCACAGTCGACGTTTATAGTCAATAGGAAGACCACAACGACAACGCCATGAAATGTCACACCGCGCCGATCAAATCGCAAAGCTCTCAAAATGATTATTTACGGGTGCTCCGCGGCATTAACTGTTGCACGCTAACTCTTTATGCAACCATTTTGTTTAAATCATAATCAAAGTACCTACGCAAATGCTATAGTAACCCTGGTCGGGGTTATTCCACTAATCCCCATTGACAACGCCATTGAAGTGGATGTGTTCATTAATCCCCATTGCCAATGCTAAGACACGCCAAGGGGGATTTGTGAACAAAAAGTTCTCATATCCCCATCAAAGGGATGTTCAATGGGGATTAGTGGAACAACCCCCTGGTCGAGGTAGCTATACGCAGGACTGTGGTACACAATTAGCTGACAGCCGCGTCGTAATCTAGACCGAGTCTAGACATAATCTACTACGAGTACTGTGTGAGATAGAGATAGAGAGCAAATCGTGAGTGCATTAGTAACTTCATATAAAAACGAAGACTGTGTTAAATTAGCTTCAGGTACACTATACGAGCATACTAGAACTACAAACTAGGCAGAATGGCGTGGTTGCCTTTGCATAGCTTTTTGAGAAAAGTTGGATAAGTCAATCGCTCTGTCTCTGTCTAACATCTCTTTCTGTCATGGCTGTGTTTTTCTGTCATGGCTGTGTAAGCTTTATCCAATTTAATCATAGTAATCTGACGTTATTTTTATGTTTAACTATCTGTGCCCCGCACCAGTGTTACCGATGTTACTCGCGGTTTATCGATTTTTCCATGGAAATAAGAATTTTTCATAATCCAGGATGTCAGCTAACTCCATAAGAAATTTTATTAATACAGCCGTTTAGTTGTGGAGAAGTAACACACATAGTTACACACTCACAAACTTTCAGCTTTATAATATTAGTGTGATTATAGTGTGATATATTAATGGTTTTTCTTTTATAACCAATTTCCTTTATAAACGATTTCCTTTATAAACAAATATATCATCCTCTGTACGCTTTGGCCACCTCCAAACAGACGGCATCACAACACAAACTCGACCTATACCTAGACTCGAGTAAGTCATCAGTGATCACAAAATAAAGGATTCTGCTTGTAATCATCTCCGTAATAAAAAACTTCGAACAAACTTGGTCACATTGTAGCTGAACATTATTTATACGTGAAGCATTATGCTTAGCGTATTCGATCGAAAAGTTTACGCGTGCATGCTCCAATAGAATTGCGGATGTTTATTCAAAGAGTTTCTTTGTGGGGCGATCGTGCCGATGGATTCCAATCAATCGAACGCCGTTTCTTGAATTAAGTGGGATTCTTTATGTCGCTGGGTAAATTCAGGGCTTTTGTCCGCAACTTTGTTTGCACCGATGATGATTTCTTTATAGCATTCTGGATAGGTAGGGCTGGATAGATAGATAGATTCGAGCCAGCTGCGAATAGAATCGCATTTTTGACACCATTACAAGAAAAAATTGAAATTAGTATGGCACATGACCGATGTGAAGTGTTTACTGCACATGAGAGACGTGAATTTAATACTGGACTTGACTATTATAAAAACCTATTTAGAGGCTAAAATTTCCACCCATTTTTTATTTTATTTGATATTATTTGTTGGCATTACAACAGGATGAGTTACACATAAAAATAATCTTATAGTAAAATACACAAATGAATAAGGTAAATTAACACGTCCCTTCGAGTATCCCACTGAGAACACAACTGATTGTAGTTTACGAAGAACAATGTCTTGTGACAAACTGAACCTCATTTCACGGAAGTGCAACACTCGGTCCCCAATGATAACTCGACGTACCGACATCACCAAGTTGATACTTAACACACAGAGACGAGATACGGCCTTGAATTAGCCTATGTTTAACAAGTAGTGACGGCACACCACACATAGAAAAATTCAAATGAAAAGAGAACTTAATAATAATTAGTGGTCCTATCTGAACAGTATGTTCAGTCTACCAAACTCAAATCCATAGGCATTATCTTTAGGTAGGAGTTTAGTATTTTATCAAACCTAAGTCCATGCAGACCTTATCTTAAAAAATGGCAGTTAATCTCTCTATGGAGGGAAGCAGCATTTTCCACCCAATAATCAGATGAAAACAATACTACTTTCCGAGTATAAGAAATGAAAATTTGTCGTGTAAATGGCAAAGGTTAAACTATTACTGCAAATATCAGATGTCATATCACTTTATAGAAATTGGTAAGTACTGCTCATGACAGATCTGAAATCAGTACTGTCCGCGATAAATGTGAAATCCTAACTGGACATGACGGGTGTGAAATTAGTTCTGCACATGACAGATATTAAATCATTACTGGTGCCGGACAAATCCAATTCAGCGTCAGCGACCCGAGCGTGACGACTCAGTTTCATTAACTGTTCTAGGTATTCTAGGTATTGTCAATGAAAGGATCTTCTTTTCAGCGTATCGACGTAAAATTATGTTTGTCATCGTAGTGAAAGGGATGACGAGGCCTTTTGAATGACATTTTTGAATACAAATTTTGGACCAATGTTTTGATGACTGCAAAAGATAAAGAAAGATAGATAGATAAAACATTTATTTGCATCTGCACACACACATATAGAACAACAATTGAAATAACACAGAGAAAAGCAAAAAAAAAATTAAACTAAAAATAAAGTCCTGACTGAATGACTCACTCATTAACGCCCAGCCCAAGCCGTTGGACCTAGGAAGCTGAAATTTTGCACGGATTTTTTTAAATTCAATCCCGGAGGCGAAAAGGGTTGCCAAAATTTGTATGGGAGGTATACATCATGTTGTCTATTAACACAATTGATTGAACACGTGTTTCGCCGTTTTTCTAAATTTAACACTTAAGCGTTAAAACTCCAAAAAAAGTCCACGAGGACGGAGTCGCGGGCAAAAGCCAGTCTTACATAAAGGGAACGGTGTCTGTGTGAATAGTGGCAAGTGGCAAACCATGGACTCTACCTACCCCTATGGGATACAGGCGTGAGTTTATGTTATGTAATGTAATATAGTTAAGAGCGGGTGATCGTGGTCTTCCACTATAAAGAGAAATTTCTCGCCAGGCAGATCGTATGCCTGGGGACGGCCGGTCCGACTGTCGTTAGTCGGATGTTATATTTATGGTATGTCATTGAAACACTTTGATAGCGCGATGCAGGACTGAATGTTGGAGTTTGTAGTGCGCCCGCAGAGTTGACATGTGCTCGCCACAGTATTGTAAAAACGTTTAGGTTTATCTTTGGCTACCCCGTACACAACTTTTAGAGGTATACAGCCGTCATCATGTTACCTTATCACGAAGATATAGCATTTGTGTGACGGCTTTTTTAATTTAAATTCTTTTATTACTTTTTTATTTGAATTTCATAAGCACGCTGTTCTTTTGTTCGATCTTTACCGATAAAATTGTATAGTTTAATTTGCAATGACGTACATTTATATATTAAAACTATATAAAACTAAGAAAGCCGACGTCCTAAAACGAACACAAACATACCCTATGTAAAAGTTGTATTTTCATCTTTATATAAACATTTTCTTCTCTGGTTTTTGAGTCTTTTGTTCCCTTTTGTAAATATTGCGATAAGTTGCAAATCTTTTAATATTTTAAGTGAATAGGCATTTATTTATTCTTATTTTAATTTCACATAAATTAATTGTCCAACGTATTTTCCGTCTATATTTAGAATTTTAAAACGGTTCTTAATTATACTATTTTTATTTTTAATGCACTAACCCGTGCTAAGGAACAAATTTAAAAACCTATTTAGAGGCTAAAAATTTCACCCATGCCGGGATTCGAACCCGCAACCTCTGGCTATCCGTGCCAGCGCTCTACCAATTGAGTAGCTCAATTGGTAGAGCGCTGGCACGGATAGCCAGAGGTTGCGGGTTCGAATCCCGGCATGGGTGAAATTTTTAGCCTCTAAATAGGTTTTTAGGTTCTTAATTAATTAGCAAAATTGTAAGAACGCCAACAAAATAGTAAGAAAATACTAAGAAACTTATGTATGAATTTCACTAGTTAACTGTAGACGATGTAATAGCTTCATTAATTTATTTAGCTTAGAATCCGAAAGTTCACAAAATTTTGTCATAGAAAGGGGCACAAACTAAAATACTAAATAAATCAAAAATACCACCCCGGGACTTACCCCAACCAAAAGAGCCCATAACGCTAGCAGAGTTACCTGCTGCCGGCCGCCAGGGAAATACCAAGGTACAGTCTGTTAGCTTTTACAATATACCTCGGGCTCTAGAGCAGGCTTCGGTTTTCGCCGAAAGCACACGAGTGTCATACTACCTCCTGTTCTGTATAAAACCTTCTTCACTATTATGAAAAGTTATAAATAACATGATTATATTCTTTTTAATGCACTAACCCGTGCTAAAAACAATTTAAAAAAAAAAATTGCCTCTAAATAGGTTTTTATAAATAACATTACAAAATAAACCTTATATACCATATATCCGATAGTAGACGAGGTATAATCTGAAAGCTAACAGACTGTACTTACATACCATTCATGCACGACTGATGATGAAAACAAAATTTATTGATAGTTTAGTGTTCTTTTTATATAGCCCCAACTTGGTTTCTTTTTTATTCAAAAATATATCACACACTTTTTTCCTGACTTTCTGGTAGGAATTTATTCCAAATAATATTATGACAGCTAACGCCCGTACTTCAAAATTTTTCGCGATGTTATTATGACACACGGGTTATAAACCAATTCCACCTGATTTATCCAAATCTATCACACAATTTTCTCTGTCCTATCTATCTACACATACCCTCACATACGCACGAGAAACGTAACTTACTATTAATACCGCAGTCGGGAAAAGGGACTTCTAGCCTACCTTAAATTGAGTCAACACGCCAAACTTATCTACTAGCGAGATAAAAGTAAGCATTTTTCATAACAACGTCCCTTTGAAACCCAGATAGGGCTTGTAATATTCGTCCCGTTTTACTATTCGAATAGTACCAAATTACAAATCGAATAGTTTTTTATACGACTCGCGATGCTCATACATAGTTATAAATATATTAATCGTCGGGAATTAAGGTAGTTAGATACATTATACTTTTAACAATAAAGCCGCCAATTGTACTTTGTATATTTACATGTTTTATAATATTATGTGCTCTGGTGTAATAATAATATTGGCCTTTTTGCATCTACTTAATGAGATGATTTATACAGCGTCCAGTGGTATCTTCACTCACACTAGATGGGTGAAGGGACCACTCCGACGCTGTAGTGCCTGGGTCATGGTTTTATAGATGGTGTAGGCTCTGGTGTACAATAAAGAATATTACTTTTCTTTATACTTTATTGTGCACGAAAAACACAAAAAAGAAATACAATGAAAGAAAATGCATGTACAAAGGCGAGCTTATCTCGGTAAGAGATTTCTTCCAGCAAACCTTGGGGAGTCGGAGTGGGGATGTGAAACGGGTCTATGCACGTGCACAACATACACTACATACTAATTCACTTACACAGATAACAAAATCCTGCCAAGATAGATATCTACCCAAATATATTCTTATAATATTCTTATGTTATCTTACTTAATAAATAATAGCGATTGGACCCTGATTAGTAACTACTCTACGAAAGTTTGCTATAAAAACCTTCTTTCCTTATAGAACATATTTTTAGTGTTTTATTTATTAAAGACCACAGTTGAATAATACTTTATTGAAATTAAAAACTGTTATTTTTAACTTAATTCATCGAAAGAAGGACTGCGTTAAAAAATTCTAAGCTTTATACTAAAACCTTACAAAAAGTCGTCCACATGCTCTTCGTGGTTGAGTCAAAAATAGTTCGGGAATGCACATATATTTCGAAAAAATCACAAATCAAAAATCTTTATCTAAATAATATTTTAGGAGAATATTCGAATAAACGCTATATTCGAATCAACATTCGAATAGAAAAACACCAAGCCTCACACCTAGTCACGCAAATCTTGTAATTTTCGCTTTAACTGCTGTCGGTGAAAGGAGTTTCGTGTTAAGGGCCCATAAAACTGTTAATGTGAGAAAGGGATAGCTTCTTTAGAGTTGCCTCATGAATAGGGCCCACAGCCGCCTTTTCGCTAAAGATATTTACCATTGTAGTCTATGGGAATTAATGTTTTACATGCTTAAACTTGCGTTATCAACCTTGTCGTCCCCACTGCTGGGGCACGGGTCTCTTCTAAGTCCCGGGCTAAGTCCCGGGTTGGTGGAGGATTTTAATACAGCAGCTCGGGCCTTACTGTCATCTTGCGAAGCACGGAAGGGCTCGGAAAAAATGTCACTAGCGGTAGTCACGGGATTGTCACCCACCGCCGCGCCTGTTTAACCCAAGTGATTGATTCGAATTACACGGTTCCAATAGGCCACTAGCGCTTCACGAGTGCTTACACTTGAGCGAATCCTGCGAGCGCATTATAATCTCCGACTTTCCTGCATCGCGCAATCATAGTGCTTCACATGACATACCATAAATATAACGTCCGACCAGCAACAGTTGGACCGGCCGTCTTCAGGCATACGATCTGCCTGCCGGAAAATTTCCCTTTATACTCGTAGTGGAAGAGCACGATCACCCGCTCTTCCCTATAAGCGCTATATTTTGTTAATAAGGTGGCCAAGTGCGAGTCGTTGATGGAGGCTTCTGTGCAAATGCATAATAATATTTTTATCTCATTATCTCATATCAGTTTTCGGGGCCAAGCAAAGGTTTACCTCACACTTAGCCGTGTTTAGATTTCAGTAAATATTAATTAGGGAATGCACAATAATCTTACCTATGCACGGTCTTCATCATTCAGTCTTATTTATCGTACCCACACATATTCACACACACACACACACACACACACAAACACACACACATACACACAAACATACACACACAACCTCACAAACAAACACACACACCTTAATCTGGGTGGCTAAAATCTGCGTTCACACCTCACAACATTTTATTAACGTTTCATTTCCCTCCAAAAGCGAAGCGTGCGCTCGCAATATTTCACGGCACAAGTAATTGACTTGATTATGACGGCATATCTCAACTAAATCGTGACAACCTGACCCTGAATAAACTATAACCCTGAAGCGGGTAAAGTTGGCCTTAACATGCACTGTACTCAGTTATGATACGAGCGTTTTTTTTAGAAAGCCGGGTTTTTGTCCCACTACTGGGCAAAGGCCCAGATTTTCCACTCCTACCTGTCTTGAGCAGACATCTCACCCGGGCAAGGGAGTTGAGAGAGCGTCCCGCCATTTCTGCCTTGGTCGACCACTTCTGCATCTATATATCTAAGGTAAAGGTATAGGCCGTGGAGTATGGCCTATACCTTCCGCAGGGTAGAGACCCGTGCCCCTCGATGGGACATAATGGGTTGATGATGAAAGCTTCATAGAGGGATATGGTTGTTTAAGCCAGAAGAATTTCACCCGCGCCTCTAGGTGACTTAGTGGTAAGATGACCTGGAGACGCGGGCGCACTGTCCATACAGCAGACCTGGAGACGTTACGTTACTTGGGCCAGTTTCTGAATTGATAATTTCGCTAGGTAAATATTAGTGTCGTCTCTATGAATTTCTCAGCAAAGAGCATGACAGAACGTTACTTAAGTATACTATTTTTATTTTTAATGCACTAACCCGTGCTAAGGACAATTTTAAAAACCTATTTAGAGGCTGAAAATTCCACCCATGCCGGGATTCGAACCCGCGACCTCTGGCTATCCGTGCCAGCGCTCTATCCAACTGAGCTAATGGGCGACTCACCGGCATCAGTGAAATTTCGAACCTCTTTACACTATTCTCTGTATTCCGTACGTATTTACGTATTTCTAGCCTCTAAATAGGTTGTTACTTAAGTATTTACTTAGTGACATTCTCAATTCAGAAACTGGCCCTATGCCTACCCGCCGCCGTCGCACGTCCTCGCCACGTCTCTTCTGTATAAACCGTGCCTTATCGTCACGTAATAGGCCATTATGCCGACTGTGCTGCTAGAAAAACAAACTACAAACGGTACAAAGCCCAGATGCTGCTGACTAAATAACTGTTTACATCAGGGAGTGTATGATAAACACGGTGGAGTGCTGCGAAAACAACGTTACTTTGGGAACGCTGCTAAGTGGCAAGGGCGAGGTTGACTCGCGAAGATTTGGTACTTGTCGCTCAGCAGTGAGTGTCGGTGTAGTATTTGAGTTCCACGATTTAGAATCGTTATACTTTATTGCACGAGCTCAAGGTCCGACGTTTTTTAATGTGTTTTTTTAAGTAAACATCAAAAATCTTTAAAAACCTATTTAGAGGCTAAAAATTTCACCCATGCCGGGATTCGAACCCGCAACCTCTGGCTATCCGTGCCAGCGCTCTACCAATTGAGCTTGGTAGAGCTCTTGGAAGAGCAGAGGTTGCGGGTTCGAATCCCGGCATGGGTGAAATTTTTAGCCTCTAAATAGGTTTTTAAATTTGTTCCTTAGCACGTTAGTGCATTAAAAATAAAAATAGTATCAAAAATCTTAATTAAAATTGTTTATATACGGATTTCCCTTTTTTTTACAATTTTCCGACGTTTCGGCACTTTTACAGGAGCCGTGGTCTCCAAGACCACGGCACCTGTAAAAGTGCCGAAAGAAGCAGAAGTTTTAATTATGTCTAATGCTCGTGTTAACCTTAGAAAATATCAAAAATCTTAACATCTGTGATAACTCATAACTAGTTTTAGAACATACACCCTAGAACCTAGTATCAACATCCTCGGACTTTAATCGTTTTCCGCTAAAACGGCCGTTTTTGGCGGAAATCGATTAAAGTCCTAGGTTGTTGATCCTAGGTTCTAGACTGTAGATTCTAAAATTCTCGTTACAGATATCAATTTAATATTTCTGATGTTCAATTTAAAAAAAAAACTTATTATATAAGTATTAAAAACCTGATTATACTATTTTTATTTTTAATGCACTAACCCGTGCTAAGGACAAATTTAAAAACCTATTTAGAGGCTAAAAATTTCACCCATGCCGGGATTCGAACCCGCAACCTCTGGCTAAACGTGCCAGCGCTCTACCAATTGAGCCAAATTTCGAACCTCTTTACACTATTCTCTGTATTACAGTGATATCATTCCGATGTAAAAACCTAACTGCAAAGTAGGTAGTCGGGGCTGTAATTTACTTAAGCCAGATGTCGCTGCCTGTAGTAATACAGAGCGAAATTTCACTGATGCCGGTGAGTCGCCCATTAGCTCAGTTGGAAAGAGCGCTGGCACGGATAGCCAGAGGTCGCGGGTTCGAATCCCGGCATGGGTGAAATTTTTCGCCTCTAAATAGGTTTTTTATATTGTCCTTAGCACGGGTTAGTGGAATAAAAATAGTATAATTATTATATAAGTAACTTATTATATTATAACAAGCAAAGATTTTTATCGCTACCCGAGTCCGAGTCGCACATATTATCATATTTATACTTTGGTCGGATTTACTTATCGTTAGACATCTCCTGGGAGACCGTTATATTAAGTAATTTAACAAACAGAAAGGCTACATTTCAGACTGCCGTAACCAAATATGATATTGTATTGTACATGACAGCATAATGAGGGTCTGTGTTTACAATACGCTAAAGCTCTACGTTACAATGTTACAGTTGATATTATGACTCGCAGTTTCCTTTTGGGTAGATAGATAAAAATAACTTTAGATAGATAGTTAGAGAACACTTTATTGTACATAAAAAAGACAATTACACAGATATTCCTTAACCTAAGAGTACAGACGGCGTCCTTGTCACTAAAAGGTAGATTGCAGCGCAAGAATATTCGCAAGAATAACGCTCGTGGCCTAGTGGAAACGAGTGATTGGAATCACTTGGGTTAAGCAACAACAGTCGCGGTCAGGTGCTGAATGGTTGACAATGCCGTGACTACCGCTCGTGGCATTTTTCCGAGTGCTTCCGTACTTCGCAAGGCACGCTAAGCCGTCGGCTGTCATGTAATGGCAGTCGTTAAGTCATGTCAGAGGCCTTATGGGTGGCTTGATAACTTCTTACAGTAATTTCCGCCGCTGATACAATGTTCCACCAACCCAGTCTTGGCTCCCATGGTGGAAGTATGGCCTACCTTCCTACAATGCAGTAAGATACCCGTGCCCCAGCAGTGGGGACATACCAAGGGTTGATATTATGATGGAATAGATAGATAGATAACACTTTATTATACATAATATTATCATAGTTCAAAGAATTAGCGAGCTGAAATGGCAGTGGGCTGGCCATGTCTCGCGAAGAACCGACAACCGTTGGAGTAAACGTGTTCTTGAGCGGAGACCGCGACTCGGCAAACGTAGTGTAGGACGCTCTCCGACCAGGTGGGATGACGATCTGTGAAAAACTGGTGGCAGATGCTGGATGCGGCAAGCTGAAGACAGGGCGCTATGGCGCTCATTAGGGGAGGGCTATGTCCAGCAGTGGACTACAGATATAGTCTGAATAAGAAGAAGATACATAAAAATGGAAATTACACTGATATGTCTACCTACAGCGCGAGAACGAGTCAAATGTCTACAGTCTATTTATTCTTACTTGTCCAATTTAGTAAACAATTTTCTAACCTTAAAATTGAGGTTAGATGCCTAAACTAGACATTTTCTCGCAAATTCATGAACTATCATGAACTATGTTTATAAAATTGGCAGCGTGTTATCTAAAAGAGTGTTCCAAGTTACTTCATTTATGGAAATATGGCAGTTTTGGACTAAAAAGTTACAGTTTACGGGTAGAATCTTGTTTACTAAATTGGACAAGTAAGAATAAATAGACTGTAAGGTGTTCACATATTTTCAGATATGTGAATCAGAGAGTGTCTACACTCTGATTTTCTCGCTCTGTGTAGGTGTTGCTTCATGGTTATCGAGCGATTTATTGACGTAAATTTTTGCCTAGAATGTTCTAAAATATAGGGTCGAGAAACTGGACTGTAAAAGACTCCTTGAAGTCGGGTTAGGTGTTTTTATATTTTTCCTTATTCCTTTTATTGAAGTGAAGAAGGTTTGAGGATTCTTGGAGGTCAAAACGTAGGATTATTTTACGTGGTTAGTGATGATATCAACCCTTTCTATGTATTCCAAAATACTAAATAATTATGAAACAAAATTAATAAAAAAACATCAAAAGGTACACTAAAATAAGCATAATTTTGTCGCAGTGTGTTTCCGTTTTTGCCAGCTGAATCAGCATTCTACTGAGGTTGTGTGCCTTCAGCACTGGTTTTCATTCAGTCTCTTCTCTACCTATGAAAATAGCTATCACCAATTGTTAAGATTTATGTTAAAAAACCGGCCAAGTGCGAGTCAGACTCGCGCACCGAGGGTTCCGTACAAACCTGTATTATAGACCTGAGTATTTGGTATGAATTTCAATTTAATACCTCTACGCGTTTATGAGGAAATGGGTAGTAAGTTTAAAATTATTAAAAAAAAATATATTATGTGATTTAACTAAAAATGTATGGTTTTCGTAATTTTTCCTTTATCTATGCTATAAGACGTTGCTTCGTACCAAATTTCAAGATTCTGAGTTCACGGGAAGCACCCTGTAGGTTTTGATTCCCTTGCAAGTGTCGAAAATTTGCGGCATAAACGGCTGTATCTTTTGATTGCGTTGGCTTAGAAGTTTGATTTTTTCACAGCTTCAAGGGACAGTAGACCTGAGTAATTGATATAAATTTCAGCTTCATACCTCCACGCGTTCCTGAGAAAAAGGGTCTTGACAGACGGACGGACGGACGGACAGACGGACAACAAAGTGATCCTATAAGGGTTCCGTTTTTTCCTTTTGAGGTACGGAACCCTAAAAAGATGTGGTCTTCATTAACGACGTTACTTACTGGTAGCTCCGGATAGCACCTTAACATTCGGCGTGAAGTGCTTTGCGTATGCAAAGATTGGCTACATTTGCGAATGTTTCTTGTCTACAAAAGAACCAAAGTAGGTACAAGCTTTCTATCTTGTTAAGTCTGGGGACTTCAAGGCGTAGGAATAGAACACACTGGAGCCTTTTATTGGAAAGTCAATATGGCGCGTGGCGTGGGTGTATATTGGACTTTGCAAAGTTGACACTCACTTCGAAGCTTCAGCGCTTTTTCTTTATTGGATAGTTTTTGTTAAAACTCTCAAACATCTACTTTTATGGCCAAAAAAACGGACTGAATCTTTTTAGCCCATTTTTTCTATCACACACACAGTTTTCTACCGTCCATCTTGACAAGAACTTTCCAGATGTATTCAATGGTCAGGAAATCTCAATGGGCGCCGCCTGATGATAAAGCCCTTAAATTCTCTCTCTCTTTTCCCTGCAGTGTGTCGTTATTAGGCTGCTTATACTTTGCGTATAGGCTCCTTTTTTCTAAGCGCATCCGTGCTTCGCAAGGCACGTTAAGCCGTTGGAGCCGCCTGTCATGTAATGGCTGTCGTTAAGCCATGTCAGACGCCTTATAGGGGGCTTGATAACTTCTGACTGTTACGCCTGCCACTGTCTTACAATCCTCCACCAACCCGGCCTTGGCTCCCGTGGTGGAATATGGCCTAAGCTTCTTGCAATACAGGAAGAGACCGTGCCCCAGCAGTGGGGACATACCAAGAGTTGATATTGATAGGCTGCGTACAACGTATAATGTGTAAAACATGTGTTCAAAAAATAAATTTTACTCCGCGGTCTCCAGCGCTTTCCCTTCTCGTCCAAGCCAACGTTAGTCACGTAATAAATAGCCTGTGAATGTTAGACACTGCCTCCGATGTACTAATACAATAAAGCCAACTGCCTTGCCTATACTCACTATGTTCAGTCATCAGATATCTATCTTCGTAGTTGCTAAAAAGCTGGAGCTTATGTGTTTGACCACCTGTAGGAATAATATCTTAGAAGGTGAAGTTTAAAGCATTTTTTGAACTAAAACATTTTAAAACATTTTTTCCAATTCAATTACATAAACTCACCCCTGTATTCCTGAGAAGTAGGCAGGGACTAGGGTTTTCGCCTGCCATGATCCTGGCAAACATCTGTTTAAGTTATACTCATTTTCGAACGTATAATTGACTCGCTATACCCTATACTCAAATAAAATAAACTTTAAAAACCTATTTATAACAATCATAACATAAACAAACATAAACTTATTTATAACAATCCATTTTCACTAAAACACATTTAAGATGAGTTAAAGCCGGTTTGTAAAAGAAAATCCATCAACCGGCTTGAACGCCGTCTTATGAGTATTGCAATGGAACCTACTTTTTATAAAAATGACTGTGGGGTATTTACTGTAATTTCACGATACGTTGCAATGTAGATATTCCGATTTTCTCTCGATGCTCAACAAAATGTTACAAAGTGATGGTTTTG
Organism: Yponomeuta sedellus; assembly: GCA_934045075.1. Classification (NCBI taxonomy): domain Eukaryota; kingdom Metazoa; phylum Arthropoda; class Insecta; order Lepidoptera; family Yponomeutidae; genus Yponomeuta; species Yponomeuta sedellus. The sequence continues at coordinate 8,350,840 of OW203744.1, read as the reverse complement.
TTCGCAAACAGATCCGTCAGTTTATGGGCCCGTAAAACGCGTAAGTTATCACCCCGAATTAACGGCGTTGAACTAACTCTCTCGCTACAAGGATGTGCATTGTTCGCAGATAGTTTTATGTGTCAGTGTCATCGTTTAGTCCAATAGTTTCCTCATGTCATGCACCCGTTGGGGATGGACAATGAAATTTTACGTCAGACAGAAAATTATTACTCGATCCGCTGCTCGTTCGCTCGATTGTGAATCGTGACACATGAAAAAAAATCTAAATCAGTTTATTAAACAACAATGCTCTTGTTGTCAATGTAGAACACCGGCCTCACATTCGATATAAACCCTTTATAGGGGGCACGGGTATTTCCTGTATTGCAGGAAGGTTAGGCCATACTCCATCACGGGGGCCAAGTCCGGGTTGGTGGAGGATTGTAAGACAGTGGTGGGCCTTACTGTCAGAAGTTATTAAGCTTCTGACATGGCTTAACGACTGCCATTACATGATAGCCGCCACCAACGGCTTAGCGTGCCTTGCGAAGCACAGAAGCGCTCGGAAAAAATGCCACTAGCGGTAGTCACGAGATGGTCACCCCTGCACCTGACCGCGCCTGTTGCTGCTTAACCAAAGTTATTAATTCCAATCACTCAGTTCCGCTAGGCCACGAGCGCCTCACATCCATGGAGTCGTATCCCGGCAAGCACCAACGTCTTTGTTTTCTAAGTTACTTACATTAATGAAGTTATTGTTGCAATATTACCCGCTGACTATAAAGAAAAACATCCTTGAGAATCCTGAGTGTCTGAGCTATTCACAAACCTCAACTTTTGAAATTGCCAATCCGCGGTGGGCACACCTAGTGCTTAAGCCCATACTCTCTCTATCTCTCTCTCTCTCTTTCTCTCTCTCTGAGAGAAGGCCACTGGCCCGCAATGGGACTCACAAAGAAATAATGAAAATCTACAAAACATTCTTGGATTCTAAGCACACAAGCGCTACCAACACCTTTGGCCTACAACACGCAGACTTAAACTGCGTAATAAAGGAGCCGTTAAATATCCCATTTATCATAATTTTAATACTTCTAAGAGGCCGGTGTCAGTGTTTGATTAATATCCTTCGTCCAAGAAGCCAGTAGGGCTCGCCCCAGTAGTATGAGCCAGGCTCTTGCTACCGTTAGGCCTAGCACGCAGTGTGTATAATATCGCCGCGATGTTTTTTCTCACGGATTATAAGTCGCACATACTCATTAAAAGCCTGAGCAGACGTCCGATAGATTTCTCATAAATTGTATCGAATAACGCACACGAAGGACTAAAGTTAACATGTTTATTTGTTAACCTCCGGATATGAAGTGAACAGAGTAATAATCAAACAAGGTATATTAAATAAAACTTATTGCTATCTAAACACTACGAATATGTGTCACACAAACACTATATACCGTGTACGTCTAATACATTGACATCGTTTACGTTGACGTGGCCATACTTCAAGTACCCAGTACAAAAAGTCCCTCAAGTTACCGAGGGCATCAAGAGACCGGACTGGACAAAAGTTCAACGCCTTTTCTTTTTCAACTTCATGTAAATTACAACACAATGTAATCTCAGAACATTTGCTTTCATAATGTACACTTCACTCAATTTCCGGGAAACAAATGACCGCACACCGTAGGCGTTGAGTCCGCGACAAGTACTCGGAGGACATTTTTTACGATTCAGGGACTATTGTCCCTTGGGGACAAAAGTCCCTCGTCTGCGCAGGCCCTTTGGTTGAGGAATTATTTTCGCGCGATGTTTCTGCAAGTGCGTGCGTGCACCTGTGGGCCTAGCTTGCATCGCGAATAGAATCGCCGCGATTTTTTTTTCTGACGTATTATATAGGTACGTGGGACACTCAGAAAGTTTTGAGTATTTGAATATTTTTCTGGTCGTGCAATAAAGTGTTCTCTACCTCTATCTATCTAGCTGAGTGGCCTGGTAAATCACGTTCGATATCATCCCTTGTAAGTCCCTACTGCTGGGGCACATGTCTCCTACTACATTTCAGGAAGGTTTGGCCATAAATCGAGTACTATGAACTATTTACGCGCAATTTTTTTTTCCCAAGAGTGTGTATAGGGAAGGGCGAGTGATCGTGCTCTTCCACTATAAAGGGAAATTTCCCGCCAGGCAGATCGTATGCCTGTGGACGGCCTGTCCAACTATTGTTGTTTAGACATTGTATTCATGCTATGTCATTGGAACACTTTGATTGCGCGATGCAGGAATGTTGGAGTTTGTAGTGCGCGCACAGAGTTGACATGTGCTCGCCACATGTGCACCTACATATATTTTCCATATTTCATAGATTTTGGCGGTAAAAATCGTTATGCGTGCTAAGCCTCATACAATTTCCATATCGCACAGATTTTTTCGGAAAAAATCGCGTGGTGAAAAATTGTCATCGTAGACTGTTTGTCTGTTAGGTTAGGTTTCATTTCATCTCATTAAATTTCATTTTTATTTCATATCAATAAAAAAAATCTACTGAAGACTTGGCTGTATGGGCATAGTTCCGTTTGCCTACCCAGAATGGGTGAAGAAAAAAAAGTCTCTGCTTATATTCTTTTACGGTTGGCGCAGTTTCCCAAAAAATCTCTTTATTAAATTAATTATTTTTTCTCAACTGTATCAAAAATAGTTATTCAGTTCCGACTGTCAACCGTCACCTTCGGCTGCGCCTCGGCTCGGGTAGACATTTGTAACTCCATTCACTGACAGGTTTTCCGCACTCATAATGAAATATCCATTTATAAACTCTTATAACCCCACAGTTTTTATTTTTAGAGATGCAATTAAATAAAAACCGTGAGTTCACCGCCGAAACTTTAATCGATCTAACTGGGTCACAGGCGTTTAAATATTAAACAACGAATGACGATCTTTTCTGTACAATTATAAATACCTACACAGAGACTGAAGCCTATGAGAATAATCGATAGCCAGTCGCTAACGGTACGTTCCTACGTAGACAAAAGATAAAATGTGCTAACAACAAAAGTTTACGAATAAATTAATAATTTGTTTATGGACTAAAACGTCAATAAACGTCAATTTAGTCACAAGGCCGCGCCGTCTGTACTCTTAGGTTAAGAAATACCCGTGTAATTTCCATTTTTATGTACGATAAAGTGTTCTTTATTTATCCTTTATCCATCAATAACGCGAACTGAACTTATTCAAGATTTTATTTTGTACATTTCAAGTAACATAAATTCACGCCTGTGTCCCAGAGAGGTAGGCAGAGGCCAAGGACTGCCACTTGCCACGATCCTGACAGCTCTCCTTCGCTTCATCAACGTTCATTAGTCGTTGCATACACGCACGCTGGTTACGGGTAATTTTTATCTTGCCCGTTGCTATTTCATCTCCCATTTGGTCGCAGTGTATCCACCCGGAACGTCCCTAACCGGCCGTTCTACCCATATTCGCTTGATATATTTGTTTTCTCAAGCTTTCTTAGCCATATCCAAACCAACGCAATATTCCTGTCTCAATTCTTGTTGAGACAGGAATATCATCTTTCAAGTCACAACGTTGTCTAATGAAACTATTGTGTATTCTGTCATTCAAAGTAACACTGCATTAATCTTTCTTACATCTTCTTCTTCTTCTTCAGGCTATATTAGTCCACTGCTGGACAAAGCCCTCCCCTAATGAGCGGCATAGCGCAAGGTTGTGCTTTCTTACATACTAAAAGTTAAAGTTACCAATTCTAAAACCTAAAAAAAACACTTTGTCTTAACACATCACAGTAATAAAATGACCAGATAAAGTCACATAATACGAGCACAACATAAATAAACGAAATACACAATAAAGAAAATAAAAAAATTATAAACATAGAAACAATTTCTTGCCTCATCCCAAATAGCGCAAACTTGCAGCGCTTCTACTGCCTTGCGTTAATCCGACTTTCTTAATTCCTTTGCCACACCCAAATCTTGCTACCATACATGTGTTAGGATCAGTACTCCATTATAAATAGCCAATCTATCTCTTTTGGAGATTTTAAAAACCTATTTAGAGGCTAAAAATTCCACCCATGCCGGGATTCGAACCCGCGACCTCTGGCTATCCGTGCCAGCGCTCTTCCAACTGAGCTAATGGGCGACTTACCGGCATCAGTGAAATTTCGAACCTCTTTACAATAATCTCTGTATTACGTATAGGTAGCGACATCTGGCTGAAGTAATTTGCATCTCTTGCAGCCCGAGTACCTACTTTGCAGTTAGGTGTTACATCGGAATGATATCGCTCTACCCACATGATTATATTCTTTTTAATGAACTAATCCGTGCTAAGAACAATTTTAAGAACCTATTTAGATTCTTTTGGAGATGTTTTGGCCTTTCAACTAGGATTGCGAGGCCCCATTTACATAATTTCCTGTTTTTACACTTCTTTATAAATTCTTCACACTTTCCGTCCCTCGTAAACAGACTACCAAATTAGATATATACTTTCACTTGCACTCAGTCATTTCATCATCGAAGACCACTAATTTCGTCTTACTCACATTAATGTTCATTCATTTAGGACTTATATCACGTTAATGTTCATTCATTAAGACTTAGATCACGTGAATGTTCATTTATTTAGATCTTGGAAGTGCTCGTGGCCTAGTCTGGTCATTTTGTGGACAATACGATCACTTGTTCTGATCTGAAACTAGGGATACCCTTTGCTGTTTTGATATATGAGAAGATTTTAGTTCCCCTTTGATATCAACCCTTTTATGTCCTCACTGCTGGGGCACGGGTCTCTTCCTGCATGGCAGGAAGGTTAGGCCTTACTCCACCGTGAGGGCCAAGTCTGGAGTGGTGGAGGATTGTAAGACAGTGGCGGGCCTTACTGTCAGAAGGTATCAAGCCGACCATAAGGCCTCTGACATGGTTTATCGACTGCCATTACGTGACAGCCGGCACCAACGGCTTATCGTGCATTGCGAAGCACGGAAGCACTCGGAAAAATGCCTCTAGCGGTAGTTCCCCTTCAGTTAAAAAAAAGTTTTATTGATTCGAACGACCTCTGGGAAATTCACACTATTTGTCTCCGTTGACGCTAGTTCAGTTCCACTTTATTTACTGAAAAGTTTTATCGATTTAAACCACCTGTGGGAAATTCAAACCTATACGCAGCTGCTGCATTGGACAAACAGTGGATACGTAAATACATGGTCTCGTGACCTTCGTAGTGTCCAATTAAATCTGTGAATTATGATATAGGATCCTTTTCTATTGCTACGACACACAGCGTCTTCAAAGCGCCTAGTCGAACCGAGTGATTGGGATCAATCACTCGTGTTAAACAACAACAGGCGCGGTCTGGTGCAGGATTGGTGACCATCGCGTGACTACCGTGCGTGGTATTTCTGAGCGCACCCGTGCTTTGCAAGGCATGTTAATCCGTCGGTGCCGGCTGCCATGTAATGGAAGTCGTTAAGCCATGTCACCCTTATGGGCGCCTTGATAACTTCTGACTGTAAGGCCCGCAACTATCTTACAATCCTCCACCAACCCGGACTTGGGCCCCGTGGTGGAGTATGGCCTAACCTTCCTGCGATGTAGGAAGAGACGGCCCCAGCAGTGAAGACATACAAGGGTTTATATCGACCGACAGCATCTTCACTGTTCACTGTTCATTGCACTGCCGCATACTGCAGAATATTCCGTAATAAACTCAAGATATTTATTCAACGTAAAGAATTTACATTCTGTTTCAACAGTTTAGCAGACTAGCTTACGGGAAATCAGGAGTTTGTTATTTTTATTATTGGTGTACGTAGTTAGATATTAATCGGGTCTAATCGCGATTATTTATTACGCAAAACGTAATTACCTTATTTTAACTACCTTTTTTGAACTAAAACTTTCGTAAGCACAACACATTGTAGACTTTTAGTCCGGATTTATTTACGGGTGTTGTTATATCGGAAAAGTCCGACCAGGTTTCGCTCCGATTCGTCCGGTTCGCTCGACTCACACAGTAAGAGACGAGCAACCGACGACGCGAGCTCCGTCTCTGCTCACCATGATTAAGCTCTGCGAATCGGAGCGAAACCTGGTCGGACTTTTCCGATATAACAACACCCGTAAGTAAATCCGGACTAAAAGTCTTTAATTACCTTCACATATTATTGGTGTACGTAGGTCATATTGGATTTTCGTCGTTTATTTTGAACACGTCTCAATCCTCTTTGGAACTCTAACTCTCAAAAAATATCTTACAGACATAAGTTCATCTTTGTACATGTTATTTCTTACGTTGTGTCCTGTTGTCGCGTGCAATAAAGTGTAAGTAATTAATTCATTGTTTCAGGAAACGGATACATCGAAGGCACGGAGCTAGACGGGTTCCTCAAAGAGTTTGTCTCCAGTGCCAACTTCACAGACATCAGCCCTGACGTGAGTAAATCTTACATTCCAACCTTACATTCCACGTACAAGATCTTAGTAATACAACTTATACACTGCACTGTAGGGCTCAGGCCTTCTCTCAAGACAATCTGAGAGCTGGCACGCGTAGTGCTTAACATCAGCTAGCCGTGGAAGTATGAGAATACCTCAGGCTCTCAGGTTCCCTTATGACACTCCCCTTTGTCGTTAGTTAAAGTGGTTTTGATACTACACATTCACGGAATTGATTAGTTTAATAACTTACATGACTTGCTTCCTCTCATCAAGACAGTAACGTAACATAACCTTTACTTCTGGCCCCACCCTGGGATACCCTGTGTCGTGGGAGCCAGAAACAACGACATCACAAACACAGAAAAATATAGATATGAAAAATATTCTTTATTATACACTGACATATATATGTTATTTTATAAAAAGACATATGTATGTTTATTATGGGTTTCCTACTTGAAAGCTAATGCCGTTTGAACAAACTTCAATTTCTCAAAATAATATAGAACTGATAACGACGGCCTCAGTGGCGCAGCGGAAGTGCATCTGCCGACCTTTGCAATGAGAGAGGTCCCAGGATCGAACCCTAGCTGAAGACAAAAAAAACCCAGGTCTTGGATGTTTCCATAATTGTGTAAAACTATAAATGACATAAATATCACTGTAGCACACACGCGGGTTCTAACAAACGAGCTAAAAATATTCTTCGTTGTGAAATAAAATCTTAGTTTGAAAACGTTGTGCTCGTCCGCAAGCACTCTACGAAGCGACTAATTAATTTCCAAGCTAATTCCGCAAATTAATTAAACAGAGAACGCCGTGAGGAAAGTTTCGTGAACTTAGAGACGTTATTGATGTGACAATTTAAAAATCTATTTAGAGGCTAAAAATTCCACCCATGCCGGGATTCGAACCCGCGACCTCTGGCTATCCGTGCCAGTCGCCCATTAGCTCAGTTGGATAGAGCCAACTGAGCTAATGGGCGACTCACCGGCATCAGTGAAATTTCGAACCTCTTTACACTATTCTCTGATTACGTACAATTTAAGTTATTGTGGTACAATGACGTAATTTTATTGTGATTTTAGAAATACTTTGTAACGATGCAAACTTTTTTCACAGTTTTTTTTTTTAATTTCCCTCATTTTTTGCATTACTACTTCACATTTCTACTAGACCTGACCAGTTTTACCTGCTTATTCTTTTTTATCGGGGTTCGAACCCCGGCTGAGGACAAAAAAAAACTCCAGGTCTTGGATGTTTACATGTTTGTGATGTCGTTGTCTCTAGTTTCCACGGCACAGGGTATCCTAGTATGGGGCCAGAAGCAATGTAAATGTTATGTTATGTTATCTAGTTTTCTGTTTATATTATAAACAAAATAAACCAACACAATAAAATAAAGCACAAAATTGAAGTTGTTCCAGTTTTATTATATTATTATTAGTTTTACAACATCACATTGGCGCCCAACGTAGGGCGCCAATGTGATGTATAGTCTGTTAGCCTTTAGAATATACCTCAGCTACTATCGGATAGAATCGGATATATTCGTGTCATAGAAATATCGGAACTAATGTGACACTTAATTTTGAAATCAGAACTCGGTCAACAGTATGAAAACCTCGAAAACTGAAAAACTCTAGAGCCCGAGGTAATATTCTAAAAGTTAACAGACTATAAAACTTTTATTGCCAAACAGTTTCTAGTAGGTTTAACCTGAGGAGGTTTGTTTTTAGAATTTGGAAAAAGTTTTACAGTTAAGTTATGTTACGTTATGTACCATCTAAGTTATGTACACTCGTGAAGTTATAGTAGCAATACCACTCGCTAATTGTGAAGGAAAACATCGTGAGGAAACCTGAGGTCATGAGTTCATGAGGGAATAAAATTACCAATCCGCGGTGGGCACGCGTGGCAATTAAGCCCAAACTTTCTCATACTCATACATAGTTATATGTTAAACGGGTCAAATCACGATTATTTATTAGGTAAAACGTAGTCTACCCGTGACCACGGCAACTGTAACGCTGCCGAAACGTCGGGAAATAAGGTAATTACATTTTGCCTAACAAATAATCGCTATTAGACCCGTTTAATATATATTTTTTTTATGTCTTCGACATCTATACTATTTTTATTTTAATGCACTAACCCGTGCTGAGGGCAAATTTAAAAACCTATTTAGAGGCTGAAAATTTCACCCATGCCGGGATTCGAACCCGCAACCTCTGGCTATCCGTGCCAGCGCTCTACCAATTGAGCTCAATTGGAAGAGCGCTGGCAGAGGTTGCGGGTTCAATACCCGGCATGGGTGAAATTTTTAGCCTCTAAATAGGTTTTTAAGTCTTCAACATCTGTGAAAAGAATATTATGTGAAGATTCTTTGTTAGTTTCTTGATCTTTTAGTTGTAAAACTATTAACCCTAATAAACCCGCCGCTTATTAGGGTTTATAAATTGTGTGTTAATAGTAAAAGATATTTTCCCGCAGTAAAACGTCGCCTATGTGAATTAATCCAGGGTGTCAGCTAACTCCATACCAATTTTTATTAAAATCGCTCCAGCGGTTTAGACGTGAAAAAGTAACAAACATACACAATCACAAACTTTCGACTTTCTAATATTAGTGGGGTTCGAACCCGGGACCTCTCGCATTGCAGAGGTCGGCAGATGTATTGCTGCGCCACGGAGATTGTCTAAGTTCATTAGAGGCGATTGTCTAAGTAACACCTCAACTTACAACTTATGACAAGAAATTACGAATTGAATTGGATACGAGAATTCGACATGAAAGAGCGACTCTCACATAGCATTCTATTTTTAAGTTCGAGGCCCCACGATTTGGCGAGATTTAGCCGCGCGCCGTTGTCCTCGAGGAAAAAGACATTTTCCTCGATAGGGCTGTCACTGTACCATTTCCAGCACAAATTCACAAACCATTTCCAGCACAAATTCACAAATCATTCATAGATGGCGCTTATATAGGCCAAGCAAATTAAATAAAATCCAGGAATTAATTTCCAGAAAGCTAGATGTCATTTGACGACCTCTGTGGCGTAGCGGTTGCGCGTCTGCCTACCATGCAAGAGGTCCCGGGTTCGAATCCCCGCTGGGAACAAAAAAAAAAGCCCAGGTCTTGGATGTTTACATGTTTGTGATGTCGTTGTTTCTGGTTCCCACGACACAGGGTATCCTAGTGTGGGGCCAGAAGCAATGTATGTGCTTGTGTGTAAATGTAATGTATTTTAATACCTTAATTTGAATTTGAAGTTTTAGACAACCATTCGACGCAAAATTTAACCATCTTTAATATTGCAATGGCGATATTTTCAGTCCAACGTACCGTTTCCGAGCTACAAGCAAAAAACTGAAAAATATGCAAAATTTATGCGGTTTTTTGGCCCCCAAAAGTTGAGCTCACCTCCCGGGACCGTGCAAACTCAGATTACACGCATTTAGGACCAATTGAAGGTACTGAAATGATATCCAGCTTTCTAGAAATTAAAACACTTTTTTTTTAATTTAATTTGCGGCTGTCAAAATTAATCTCTGCCAAGCGAAATTTCACAGACGTGTCCCTGTTTTTGTATGTGCACGGCTTTAGCGCCATCTGTGAAGTCTTCAATTTGTGCTGAGAACGGCTCGTTGGCGGTAGTAAATTAATAAAACCAGGCCCTGCAATGCATAGGTACATATTATTTTAATGGCATTACATAAGCACGCGTGCTGTGTGGTGTCGGCCTAGAGAATAGCACCAACCCAATTCTTCCCGCGGTTGTCGTAAAAGGCGACTAAGGGACACAAACCGGGGGGTGGGCAGCAGCGCCCCCTGCAGTACAATTCCACCGAACTGCGATCCCCAACACGCATGCCCAGCGTGGGGATTATGGGCATTACCCCCTATGATGGCACAACGTGGCGCTCTTTAGGTGTGGGCTATGTCCAGCAGTGGACTAGGCATAAAGTAGAGGGACTAGGATAGCCTGACGACTATGGTTGTTATTTGCTTCTATTTAGTAGTCATTAGAGCAACAGTGGACATCGTCATTCAAATTATATAACCCGCGCAAATAGAATTAACTAATATAAATTTATAGCTACATTTTGTTCTTTTGTGATGCAAGCCTCCACCAATCCGGACTTATCCCCCGTGGTGGAGTATGGCCTATACGAGTACCTTCCTCAGGAAAGACCTGTCCCACTCGGTGGGAACATAATGGGTTGATGATGATGATGTGATGCATAACCAGTATCCGCCGTTTTTAGTTTAAAATTAAATAGTCTAGTATACCTATGTAGAAATTTATTAGTATTGGTAATTCAACTGTCCTTTATGAAGGAAAACAGGAAAAGTCAATAGCAAAGGACAGTCTACTCCTTTGCAATTGTCTACTAAACAGAATAGCTCATTCAAATAGTATTGTTAGTGCGACAAAATATGTTATGCTGGTACTTGATTTTGACGTTGGTAGCATTCCACCGTAATAAGTTGTGTTCATGTTCGTCCAAGATGAGAGACGTTATGGATTTTACAATCAGTTATGGATTTGTGCAGAAACTAACTGATTTAGTGTCCAGACTAACAAGAAAAAAGAAAGTAAATCGATGATTGAATGGAACTGTCCGTTATAGTCCATAAGAGAAGACATTCCGAAGATTCACAAAGCAGAAAAAGATGTAACCGATTGTATTGATGGCCTCTGTTTGGTATTTAATCCGATCTATGCCATGTGCAAAATAAAATAAGATAAGAATATTTTTTATTGTACTGTAGCAAACTACTTATGAAAATGCTCATTTAAGCAATAATACTTTCTTTTTACTATCTTTTTTTATATCGAAACCCTGGCCTAGCTGCGGGTTTCAACACCAATGACACCTAAACAAAACGTTTGTAACGATTTTCTTTAAAATTATTCAAACTTGACTGAACGGCGCAGCCAAGTAATAATTTCAGTTCAGTCAAGTAATAATTACACAGACAACGGGTACAAAATAAGACCTACAATTGCGCCGTTATTCCTGATAGCAATTAAAGAATAATAAAACAAAATAAATAAGTGAAACGCATAAAAGGCATGAATTTTTCATCGCCCTTTTCATCGTAAAGGGAGAGGCGTGACGACACATTATTTAGTCTGCCTCTGAGAGAGTATTAGAGCAATTATTTTTTTAATAAATAAGACTGTAAAAGTTGAAGTTTTCCTCAATTGCAAACCATCATCAGCAGTTTCCGCCGGAAACAATTTAGCGACAAAGGAAGTGTGTGCCAGCCCTACCGGAAAATTACCGAGAACGGGACATAAAGCACTTTTTTTCTCGACATCCACTTTAGAACTTAGCCGGTAAGAGCCGAATCATCAAAACCGGGTTTTGCGGCAAATGATTTCATCTTTTGTTCACGAAAGCCTCTACTTTAAGCATTTGGTTGTTAAAAGTATCTAAAATCCTTTGTTTACTCTTATTTCTATATCAAATCGTTCTTTGAAATAAGAATAAAGACCTAATATACAGATATTCAGTGACATTTTGTTAAAAAAATGGCCAATTAGAAATCATCGCTTGACTAAAACTAAAATAATATAACTCAAATTAAAATAATCGCGACTTAATAGTCCATTAAACTTTGAAGTTATTAGAAACACGTATCTTTAACTCAAGATCCTCCAAGATCAGAGCCTCTTCCAAGGTCAACAGCTAGATCGACTATTGACTAAAGTAAAGGTTAACCGTATCACGTGCAAAGAGTGGTTGTCCACTGCTTCTTCATAAAAATACACGAGCCCACGCCTGGCGGGTGGGAGATTTTAACTGTTCATTCAGTACAGTACAGGTGCGTACAGTACACTATACCATGTACCGTGTATTGCAACTTTCAGTACTTTTGCTTTTATTTATGCTCCTGTGTTTGTGTACGTTTCATTTGTGCGTTTGTACTCTTACCTGTAATTTGCTGTGTAATAATTTGTATCTATCTATCTATGTATACGTACGTACACTCAGGTTTTCTAAAAATCAAGTACGTTAATTTTAATTCTTGAAAATTTCTCGATGAAAATTTAGTGAATGAATGAATGAAGTGCTCTAGCACTTCATTCATTAATATTTCACAATAATTTGTATATACAAATTATTGCACTTCACAATAATTTGTATCTATCTATCTATGTATACGCACGTACACTCAGGTTTTCTAAAAATCAAGTATGTTAATTTTAATTCTTGAAAATTTCTCGATGAAAATTTAGTGAATGAATGAATGAAGTGCTAGAGTTAAGTTAAATTCAAATTAGAAAGACAATAAACCTCTTAACGAATTACTTGAGTTTTAGGATTCCCGAGAGTACAGTCTGTAGGCTTTTAGAATATACCTCTGGCTCTAGAATAGGCTTCGGTTTTCGCCGAAAGCACACGAGTGTAACACTACTTCCTGCTCTGCATAAATTAATTAATAAATGAAATTAATATAATTAAGTGTCATATTATTTCCGATATTTCTATTACACAAATATATCCGATGGCAGCCGAGGTACATTCTAAAAGCTAACAGACTATACGCGAGTGCGTACACTCAGATTTCCTAAAACTTAAGTATGTTAATTTTAATTCTTAATAATTAGTCAACGAAAATTCAAAGAAAGAAGAAGAAAAAGAAAAGAATCAAAGAAAGAAGTGCTAGTGTTAAGTTAAATTCAAATTACAAAGACAATAAATCTCTTCAATAAAATATATAGGAGTATACTATATATATACTTTGCAATGTTATAACATTGCAAAGTTAGCCAGCAGGCACTTGGGTAGGTAATTCAATTCATAATTCGCCATCTTTTTAGCTCCGTTCGTAAATAATTCAGACTAAGGCATTCTGCACAGGAACGAAACAGATGAATTCGTACTAGAATGTTCACTGGATAAAAAAACCGACCAAGGAGGGAAAGCTTGAGGGAATTGACCAACATAACATAACCTAACATTTACATGCAGGCTCATACATTCCTTCTGGCCCCACACTATGATACCCTGTGTCGTCGGAATCAGAAACAGCGACGTCACAAACATGTAAACATCCAAGACCTGGGGTTATTTGTTCCCAGCCGGGGTTGAAACCCAGGTCCTCTCACTTGGTAGGCAGATGCGCTACCACTGCGCCACAGAGGTCGTCGGTATTATTATTAAATTCTTTACTGTACTACTAAAATTGGCGGGCTAAATAAAAAATTGTATTGTAGTACGAAGCGCTTGTGGCCTAGTCGAACCGAGTGATTGGAATCGATCACTTAAGTTAAGCGACAACAGGTGCGTTCAGGTGCAGCATGGGTGACCGTCCCGTGACTACCGCTAGTGGCATTTTTCTGAGCGCTTCCGTGCTTCGCAAGGCACATTAAGCCGTTGGCGCCGGCTGTCGTTAAGCCATGATAGAAGCCTTATGGGCAGCTTGATAACATCTGACAGAACTCCCGCCACTGTCTTACAATCCTCCACGACCCCGGACTTGGCCCCCTTGGTGAAGTATATCCTAACCTTCCTGCGATGCTGGAAGAGACCCGTGCCCCAGCAGTGGGGACATAAAAGGGTTGATATCAGTATAACACAATTACAATTGCACGAATGTGGCTATTTCATTTTATGGCTGATTTAGGCCTAAGCCCGCACACGCATCAAACGTTCTAGGCAATGGTATAAAAAACACGTCCCTTTATTCGATCAACTGAGCCACCTGGTGCTTTTACTCTATGGCCTACCTGCTCGAGCCCAATGGAAATAGATGGTCTGTGTTCCCCTTCTACAATACAAATTCATCTTCGACATTAACTGGGTTGTGTTTCTGAGATGGAAATCCCAGTGATAGAAGACCCTCGTGAACGAAGTTTTTGTTTCACGAACTCGTGGCTTCCTTCGGTTTGTTGAGCTTAGTTTGAATTTACAAACTATGAATCGTACTTCGTGACCACTATATATAATAATAGCTTTTATTACTGTCATATTCTTTATTACACGAAAGATAATTTACAAAAGGTAGACATAATGCTGATCGCATTTAACATAAAATAACATGGCACCAACAAAAATCTGGCACGTTTAGCCAGAGGTCGCGGGTTCGAGTCCCGGCATGGGTGGAATTTTTAGCCTCTAAATAGGTTTTTAAAATTGTCCTTAGCACGAGTTACTGCATTAAAAAATAATATAACTAGCTAATACGGCAAACGTCGAATATACATAAAAATGTAGTTAGTGAAATGATTCGGAGGGCTTCCATTTGTATACACTGTGAAACGGATTATTTTATTAAAGATTATTTAGTTAGTGTAAAAAAGTGGATATTTCTTGCGATTTTAAAGTTATCGCCGTAATCAAAGCTCTTGCGCTCTTCTATACCCATTAGCTCAGTTGGAAGATGCTGGCACGGATAGCCAGAGGTCGCGGGTTCGAATCCCGGCATGGGTGGAATTTTTAGCCTTTGAATAGCAGCCTTGGTTTTTTTAAAGTGTCAGCTAGTGATAAATAATATAATAACTTCCTCAAAAGACAATCACTAGTCCTGGTCCCAAACTAGGATACCCTGTGCTAAGGTAACCGGGCTAGGACATCGCAAACATGGAAATACACCCAGACTGAGGCCATTAATTGGTAATAACCGACAAATCGATACCGTAAGTCTTACACGATTTGAAGGTCTGTTTTATAATTGGGCCGTCTTACGCAGAATCAGTCCAACCTATAATACGTAACTTGCCATAAATACGTCGCTTAGGGTTCTGTACCGCAAAAGGAAAAACGGAATCCTTCTGGATATATAGTAGACTACACGCTGCCGACAACTTCATCTGCGCAGGATTAGAATAGCGTGACGTACAAAAGAATTATGACATTAAAATTATCACATAACAAATTTTTCGGGTCGCATTTGCGAAATATTACACAATATCTTTATAAATTGTAGCCTATGCGTTATTCTATATTATTGTGAAGTTTCATTAATTAATGATATTTATTTTGTTGAAGAGGTTTGTGGTCTTTGAAATTTGAATTTAACTTAACACTAGTACTTTATTATACTATTTTAATTTTTAATGCACTAACCCGTGCTAAGGACAATTTTAAAAACCTATTTAGAGGCTAAAAATTCCATCCATGCCGGGATTCGAACCCGCGACCTCTGGCTGTCCGTGCCAGCGCTCTATCCAACTGAGCTAATAGGCGACTCACCGGCAGCAGTGAAATTTCGAACCTCTTTACACTGTTCTCTGTATTACGTACAGGCAGCGACATCTGGCTGAAGTAGATTGCATCACTTACAGCCCCGGCTACCTACTTTGCAGTTAGGTTTTTACATCGGAATGATATCGCTGTATCCACATGATTATACTATTTTTATTTTTAATGCACTAACCCGTGCTAAGGACAATTTTAAAAACCTATTTAGAGGCTAAAAATTCCACCCTTGCCGGGATTCGAACCCGCGACCTCTGGCTATCCGTGCCAGCACTCTATCCAACTGAGCTAATGGTGAGTCGCCCATTAGCTCAGTTGGATGCAAAGTAGATAGTCGGGGCTGTAAGTGATGCAATCTACTTCAGCCAGATGTCGCTGCCTGTACGTAATACAGAGAATAGTGTTAAGAGGTTCGAAATTTCACTGATGCCGGTGAGTCGCCCATTAGCTCAGTTGGATAGAGCGCTGGCACGGATAGCCAGAGGTCACGGGTTCGAATCCCGGCATGGGTGGAATTTTTAGCCTTTAAATAGGTTTTTAAAACTAGTACTTTATTCATAGATATAGCCATCCCAATTCTTCCCGCGGGTGTCTTAAAAGGCGACTAAGGGACACAAACCGGGGGGTGGGCAACAGCGCCCTCTGCAGTACAATTCCACCGAACTGCGATCCCCAACCCGCATGCCCAGCATGGGGATTATGGGCATTACCCCCTTTATTGATAGCACAACGTGGCGCTCTTTGGGGGAGGGCTATGTCCAGCAGTGGACTCGTATAACCTGCACGACGACGACTTTTTTCATACATTGAATTTTCATCGAGAAATTATCAAGAATTATAACTTGATTTTTAGTAGCGCTTTTTAGAAAACCTGAGTGTAGTACGTACACATAGATAAAAAGCATTACACAGCAAATTACAGGTAAAAGTACAAAAGCACAAATGAAATATACGCCAATACAGTAGCATAAATAAAGGCGAGAGGTCTGAGAGTTGCAATGCACGGTACACGGTATTCTGTATTCTATTCTGTATTCTGTACGCACCTGTACTGTACTGAATGAACAGTTAAAATCTCCCACCCGGCAGGCCTGTGCTCGTGTATTTTTTATGAACAAGCAATGGACAACACACAACCTTTAGATTAGTCAATAGTCGACCTAGCTGTCGACCTTGGAAGAGGCTCTGATCTTGGAGGATCTTGAGTTTAAGGTGTTTCATAAGTACGTGTTTCTAATAACTTCAAAGTTTACTGGACTATAAGTTGCGATTATTTGAATTTGAGTTTAATTATTTTAGTTTTAGCTAAGCGACGATTTTTAATTGGCCTTTTTAATTTAAAAAGTCTATGTCACTAGGCAATATGTCCTTATTCTTAATCCAAAGAACGATTTGAGAGAGGAATCAGAGCAAACAAAGGATTTTAGATACTTTTACCATCAAAATTTGTAAAGACAGACTATTTCCATTAAATAGTCGGGTGGTCTCACTGGAGGTTTTGCCGGTGTATTAGCCGCTAACAATCCTTTCCCGATACATGAGTTGACTGACACTGATTTAAATATCGCTAGGTTACCAATACTTGTTTGTTGTGATGTGTGACACTTGCAGAAAATATATCAACCGAGTAACATATATCTAGCGTTTTACTATTTTCCACACTAGTAGGCTAATAGATAGATAGATAGAGAACACTTTATTGTACATAAAAAAGGAAATTACACAGGTATTTCTTAACCTAAGAGTACAGACGGCGGCCTTATCACTAAAAGTGATCTCTTCCAGACAACCTTTGGATGGACTGGAGCAATATATTGGAGAAGAAAGTAGATGTACAAATAAATCAAAATATTTCAGATACATTGAATAAAACATGCATAATTAAGAAAATAATTATACTAACCCTAAATAGACACATACAAATAATGATATCCTTACATAAATAGAAAATGATATAAAAATATATATTTTATATAAATACATACATTTATAGGCATAACAATATATGTAGAGGACATAAATAAAATACCAACAATAGCAGGACAGTACTACAAAGAACAGCAAAAGTTTTAGATAACACTAGCGAGATAGAATTCCTTTACCATAGTTTTAAAAATGGGTAGCGACTTGGCTCTCCGTACTTCCAATAAGTAGTAGGCCTCCACAGTACTTTCCAATAGGTCCAGGTAATTGATGAAATGAGATAATAAAAAAATATAATAAACTGGCTTGTTTTAATAAGTAGAGCGCTACAGTAAATCGCGTAGCAGAGTCTGCTTGTTAATCAGGGCAACAATTTATTGATTTTTTTTGGCATAGTAAATCATAAATCTTGAGTGGAGACATTATGTAGTCCAGCAGTGTACTACATGAAGCCTGAAGAAGAAGAATAAGAGTTGAGACCGCGACTCGGCAAACGTAGTGTGGGACGCCCTCCGACCAGGTGGGATGACGATCTGCCGAAAACTGCCGGCAGATGCTGGATGCGGCAAGCTGAAGACAGGGCGCTATGGCGCGCTTATTAGAGGAGGGCTATGTCCAGCAGTGGACGACATAATATAGCCTGAAGAAGAAGAAGGAGAAATCATAAATTGTAGTCCCCATATGGACTTTAAAGAGGACTCCCATCCGGCAACTTAGATCCCATGTGTTTGATCGTAGTCCTCACGAAACATGCCCAAGAATGCGTTTTACGCGCGTCGTCAGCGCGAAAGGCCTTAGGCGCAAAGGCCTTAGGCGCCAATGGGCGTTCGTGATGTTATCTATTTTGATTGGCGTGAGGGTTAACAAAGTCGTCCGTAATGTCGCTTCAATTCAATAGTGAGTTGACTTTGTCATTAGGCCGTGGAACGCTATTTCGGCTTAATCGAGGTAAAACGCTTCGGTCGATTTTTTATAAATTTATTTACGTACTTACCAGGCAGTGGTATGATAGTTACCGTACAATGAACCTTACTACATTGAAATAAAGGCCAAAACCAATAAAAAAATATGGTTATTTTATTTCTTTCTTTTATTTATTAGGCTCGCTCGTGGGTCGTGGCTCGAGGAAGCGCTCGTGGCCTAGGCGAACCGAGTGGTTGCAATCAATCACTTGAGTTAAGCAACAACAGGCGCGGTCAGGTGCAGGATGGGTTACCGTCCCGTGACTACCGCTAGTGGCATTTTTCCAAACGCTTCCGTGCTTCGCAAGGCACGCTAAGCCGTTGGTGCCGGCTGTCAAGATTGTCAGTCGTTAAGCCACGTCAGAGGCCGTATGGGCGGCTTAATAACTTCTGAGAGTAAGGCCTGCCACTGTCTAACAATCCTCCACCAACCCATACTTGGCCTCCGTGGTGGAGTATGGCCTAACCTTCCTGCGATGCAGGAAGAGACCCGTGCCCCAGCGGTGGGGACATACAAAGGTTGATATCGAAATGTTCGAATATTTTGCGTCTATGCTTTCAATTCGCATGGGTGACAATCGGCTCCCTGGCAGTCTTCAAGAAACAGTGTTTTCAGTATTATACTATTTTTAATGCACTAACCCGTGCTAAGGACAAATTTAAAAACCTAAATTGAGCTCAATTGGTAGAGCGCTGGCACGGATAGCCAGAGGTTGCGGGTTCGAATCCCAGCATGTGTGAAATTTTTAGCCTCTAAATAGGTTTTTAAAAGTGTTTTCAGTTTTCTCAAGAACAGTTTTCTCGATATACTTTTGGCGAATAACTATGCATTTTGTACTTACCTAATAATCTTGCCAAACCCTACCTTTTATCCGAATTCTACAAATTCATAACCAAATGTTAATGAGTTATTATAAGTTACCAAGTCAGGAAGAAACCCATGCCCAATCAGTGAGGACGTACAAAGGGTTGATACCACTCAGTAAAACTAATAAAAGTAAACTAATTACTTCATATCACGTTTAACCGTAAATATTGTTTTCCTCTTCATAATTAAATTTTGTCCAAGCCGAGACCGTGATACCTCAAATATTCCTTTCTCGTGCCCATAATAATGAGGGTCTTAGTTTGTTGCAAGTGTCTAGATAGCCACCCGTAGTCGACTCACTTAGGCAATGAGACGGCCTCCAGCCGTCGACTAGCTCAGATTTTTGTACTAGACCTTTTATAAACCCTACACATTAATAACTTCATGCCGAAATCAGTTATTAAGATTTGCTTTGATTAGTATTACTTACATTACTTACATATATTATTGATGTAAGATTTTCTTAAATATAGACGTTCTTAGTAGTCATCATCATCGCCATCA
Organism: Yponomeuta sedellus; assembly: GCA_934045075.1. Classification (NCBI taxonomy): domain Eukaryota; kingdom Metazoa; phylum Arthropoda; class Insecta; order Lepidoptera; family Yponomeutidae; genus Yponomeuta; species Yponomeuta sedellus. Next base: position 8,330,919 of record OW203744.1, on the reverse strand, counting down.
GCCATTCGACGCCCACTGCAAGACTTAGGCCTCCCTCGTGGTTTTTCAAGCGTTCCAGTCTTGTATCGTTTGCATCCAGCGACACCCCGTCGGCCGTAACCAATTTTCTTAGTAATAATTTTAATAAAATTGTCGCAGCTCACCTGTTGAGAGTAAACATTTACAATTTCATTGAAGCTATCTGCTTATTGGATAATAATAGAAATAAAAACCTAGTACTCGTCCGGAATTTACATTTATAATATAGTTATAGTTCGCTCAACCAAAGAAAGCAAAAAATATATTTAACTTTTTTTTTAACTAAAACTATCATATGCACTTCACATTATTAACTTGTTGATTAGTTGTGGGTTGTTAACATTAATCGAATTACGTGGTCCTTTATTTTTGAGTACATTTCTGGATAATCATTTTTCAGTAAACGCCATTTAGATATCGCAAAATTATATATTAAAAAAAAACCCTATAATACTTTGAGTGAACGTTTAATTAGTGCGGTTAGCTATATAACTATGTTTACGCCATTATTACGCTATAATGGTAATGTTGTACTTTATCTGATTCCACTAAAGGTATAAACATTTGTACTTATTCTGCCGCATCTAGCGGAGGTCGACTAGACACTTCCTAATTTATTTAACCCCAGTATTCACTTACAAAGTGACGCCCAGAAAACAAAATGGCGAACGGAAAATTGTGGGGAACGCATTAATCTTACTCAGCCCATTTTGTTCGTATTTCTTACAAGAGGTGACATATGAACTCTACCAACTTGACAAGCGTGTGTTTTACAAACGAAAAGCTGTTGGTAACACAGTACTGTAAAACTTATTTTGTTTTAAAAAAACCTATTTAGAGGCTCGAAATCCCATGCTGGGACTCGAACCCACGACCTCTGACTAACCGTGCCAGCGCTCTCCCAACTGAGCCAATGGGTGACTTACCGGCTTATCAGTAAAATTTGGAACCTCTTTACAATAGGTATTCTATGTATTACGTACAGGCAGCATCATCTGGCTGAAGTAATTTGCATCACTTGCAGCCCCGAGTACCTTACTTTGCAGTTAGGTTTTACCTCGGAATGATATCGCTGTACCCACATTTTATTTAGTTTTTTTTGCTTAGTATTTGTCTTAGCTTTAGTGCAGCTTAGTAGGTTTAAGGCGGGCGGTAGTGATTATGATGATGGCCGATTCCTGTTACTTCTGTTGACGACTACGTCAGCTGCCGCTTTGGTTGAGTTGGTGCACGCGTATCGCATAAGGCTGGCGTAACAGACTTTTTCACCCGACTTAGCTAGGCCAGATTTTAGCTTGAGACTTATCGTTCTCTTTAAATTTAGGGAAACGCATCACGTAGGTATACTAATGTATGTAAGTATAATGACGAAGGCATCATTATATTGCACTCTCGAGTGTTGTTCCCGCAACTCGTGTATTTAAACCATAGCTAGCAGTTTTTTTTTTAATTTATATTTTTTTTTATTTTGTTTGATTACAACTGCGGTTCTCTTTTTAAAATCCGCAGACTTTTATTGTATTTAATTCAGTGAGAACAAGGACGGGCTGAAAATCAGCATGCACTCACAGCACTAAGCTGAGCCCTATCTTTTTATCACATATTTGTCTCATTTTTTTGTGTTTATTATGTTCTCTAACCTGTATACGATAAATATACATTTTTCAATTTTAATAGCACTAACACTTTTCAAATGCTCGTGCGATCATCTTACAGCGCACGACCAGGGCCCGGCGCTCCCGCTCCACATCTCTCTTATCTATCAGCTTCTCTGTGAGGATGTGTCCTAAATACTTCCGTTGCCGCCAGATAAGTTACCCGGATCTACATGTAATTTGCCTATATCCAGGGCCGATGCTAGTCAAAGCAGCGCCTGGGTGTAGCGCTAGTATGCTTTGTCCAAAAAGTGTAGAAATTAAAGAATAAGGTTTTGCTCAGAATTTTTGTCTGTGTTTGTTAATTTCTTGCGCTTAAAAGCATTATTAAAATGAAAACTACAGTCATTTCAAGTTAAAATTTGTATTGTGCTCAATCAAAGTTAGTAAACGCTCTTAATTTTTAATTATACCACTAATAAACTTTCACTTCCGGTTTCATGAATTTTTGGACAAACTGTAGCCATAAGTACTGCCTTTCTCTTTTATCCTGTCTGCCCAGACATGTCTTCTTTACTTCCATCGAGTAGCACTGAAAGTTTGTTGAAGAAAATATTTATTTAGGGGTAATTCAATGACGTGTAAATTTTGGAACACCCAAAACAACGACGTCTGTTATCTTAGGTTGTCAGGAAGAGATCACTTGTAGGCCGCCGTCTCTTCTCTTAAATTGAAAAATATCTGTAATTAAAGCAGAAAATGTAACATAAAAAAATTCAAAAGTATATATAGCCATCCTATCTCTGTGTGAGAAAGCCTGTACCTGCAGCGGAACGTATAAACGCTACGGAAGGTAGTTCAAAAGTTGTCGTGTTGGCAAAATTTTCCAGAATTTGCGCATGTTACAAATAAACCTAAAAGCCTACTTAACACTTGTTACAAATCTAGGCCAACAGCCACATAGAAAGGTCTTAGAAACGCGTCGCGTCTTATCCGCGCTCCTGTGAGGCAAGGGTGCGGATAAGACGCGACGCATCGCATAGAAATCGTACCCCCACCCCGTCTCCTCAGTGCGGGCTTCGTCCCTTGCGCCCTTCAGTACATTTTGTATGAATAAATCTTTGCGCGTCTTTTCCGCAGTGAATAAAGTGTCGGCTGATGAATCGGATTAACTTCCACCCAACACAATGTGGACCTGCTCCCAAACAAGGACACTCCTGCATTAGGGTAACCAGGCAAGGACAACACAAACATTTCTAATGCCTTTCTGTATGACGTGATCAAAAAATGGCGGACAGTAGCTGTATTATAAAATATAATATATAAAAATCTCGTCTGACTCCTGGGAAACGGCTTCACCACTTGTAGTTCTGAGGTAGGTCTGAGAATGGGTGGTAGGCTAATTAATATTTTCTTTTAAAATTTAAAGGTTTATAGTATTTTATTTCTCATAAGAACGATTTAACATTTCATTCACTTAAAATGAGAAAACAATAATCTTAGTAACATATTGTAAACATAAGCATGCAACATCTCATATCTATTTACCTATTACATTTTATAATTTTCTCTAATGTGATCTCTTAATTTTATCTTAAATCCTGTAAGCGTTTCTGAATCTTTTATGTCTTTCGGTAGTTTGTTGACCTACAATGAGCCTACGACCTATCAAATACGGGAAATACGCCCATATTTCCATGTTTGTGTTGTCCTCGTCTGGTTAGCATAGTGCAGGGTATCCTAGTTTTTGTCACGGCAGTGTGCGCAAGCGTTCCCGTGGCTCCGTCCCTTGCGACTGCGAAGGAACACCCCAGGAGTTTTAGTCGGTATACCGCCCTTTTCAGGGCGGGGAGTCCGACTTAACCACCGCGCTCCCCCGAGCCGGTGGTACTAGTAATAGGGTTCCTCCTGGGTAAAAAAGGGTATCCTGGTTTGGAACTCGTCAGGGCAGTACGGTGACGCTATTCGCGCGTTTTGAATGTCCAAAGCCGCAACTTTCTTGTAATATAAAATATTTATTGGGAGCAAAGAAGAAGGCATTGCAAAATTCCAATATTCACTGAAAGTTTCGTCATAAAAAGTTGCAAAACAAACAATCTAAAATTAAGATACTAAATCAATCAAAAATGATTTACCGGGACACACCCGACCCAAAAATAAATTAATTTTATTGTCAAATCCTGACATTTAGAGCAACAATTTTGTGGCTCTAAAATGTTTAATGTATGCTTGACTCGTACCATAGTAGATACTACTCGGAAAGGACAAGTGATTGTACTGTATATTATGTTATCAACCCATTGTATGTCCCCACTGCTGGGGCACGATCTCTTCCACCATCGCAGGGCTGTTAGGCCATACTCCACCACGGGGGCCAAGTTGGGGTTGTTTGTTTGTTACATTTTATTGCACAAAATATACAAAGTAAAGCACTTAAGTAACAGGGTTAACTTATATTATGAGCAAAGGCGGACTTATTTCTATAGAAATTTCTTCCAGCCAGCCATCATGTTTATATTTTTATACAGACAGCGGAAAAAGGCAAGTAAAGTACAAACAATATTTACACAGTTATCTCAATTGTGTTAAGCAATAATATCTACATACTAATATACATACAACATAAACCAGTGTCTACTTACATACCTAATAAGATAAAGGAACATAAATATATAGTATATACATACCTATAATATATACATATATATATAAACATACTTCTGAATATAGTACATATAGTACTTAAATATAGTGATATGATATAATAATATTATGTATTATGGTTTAGAAAGGAAGTGCTCCTTCAGTTTGATATGGAACAGCGACACCGACGAGATATCCCTGACCGACTCAGGCAACGAGTTCCACTGGCGAGCAGCACGCACAGAGAACGAGTGAAAGTAGAACTCAGTGTTGCAGACTGGGAGCAGTGTTGAGTGGTTGGTGGAGGATTGTAAGAGAGTGGCGCGCCTTACTGTCAGAAGTTATCAAGGCGGCCCGTAAGGCCTCTTCTTTTTTCTTTTCTTTTTTAGGCTATATTATGTATTCCAATGCTGAGCCCTCCTCTAATGAGCACCATAGTGCCCTGTCTTCAGCTTACGGCAAGGCCCTGACATGACTTAACAACTGCCATTGCCATGACAGGCCATTGCCATGACAGCCGGCACCAACGGCTTAACGTATTGTATTGTATGGAAGATATTTGTTTTATTTATCTCCTATAATATCAGTGATCGCATCAGTTACAAAGATGTGTGCCTCTATGTACATTGTACACAAAGGATATTCCTGTTCCTTTGCCTGGCTCGAAGGACCAACTTTGCTTACTTAGTCAGACCACTTTGGCTAACTTCGTTAGGTAACAGGGTTAGGGATCCTGGATCACGCAGGCAAATTTGGTTAGGGGATACGGCTAGGGACATTGTAAGCTGTCGTGCGTTCGAGTTCAACAGAAATCGGAATTTGTTTACATCGTAAAGAATTTACTTATGTTTATTGAAGTTGAATGAGAAATTAAAAATGTATATGCTACAGTCAAAACTCTTAAACGGTCATAACTAGTTTGACTGCTAAGTCAAAACTAGTTTCAAGTTTCAAAATCCAAATTTCGATAAATAAAGTAAAATTCCAATATATATCCATGAATGTAGAGTTGGTTTTCGGTCTTACATGTTCAACTTAACATGTTAATAAGTTAACTTAATAAGTTTCACAGATGCCGTGAGTCGCCCATTGGCTCAATTGGTAGAGCGCTGGTACGGATAGCCAGAGGTTGCGGGTTCGAATCCCGGCATGGGTGAAATTTTTAGCCTCTAAATAGGTTTTTAAATCAACTTAACATGTAAGACCGAAAGCCTTCTTAGCTCCTTCGCGATCCGCTACGCTACGCGCATCGTCACACCTATATTTTCGCTGTCGCAGATTGAGTGATGCATCATTTTAGGTGTTTTTACCATTTGGTATTTCAAATGTTACCAACCAGAAGCTTTGGACCAAAGTACTTTTGACTGATTTTAGAAGTCGAAACTAGTTTTGACCCCTTAAGAGATTTAACTGTAACTTATACACTGTTACTAAAGGCGCTACATAAGGCTAACTGGCGTCACATAGGGGAAAAAAATCATAACTTGTTTTATAATTTAAAAAATTATTTGTTTTATAATGTTTTTATCTAAAAGTAAACATGAGAAATCTTAAGAACTATGACCACTTTTTCTAGAACCCACAGTGTGCAACCTAGAATCATCAATCAAGGACTTGGGTTGGGTTGGGCTGATCTCGACAACCATCTGCCGGAGTGGTTTGAGGTGGCCCAGAACAGAAAACACTGGACTGAACTCTGGGTTTTCGGCCAGCAGAGGGACAAAATCATAGAGGCTACGTAAAAAATTGTGCTACTTGTGACTAAAACGTTTCATCATCAACCCATTATGTCCCCAACGAGGGGCAGGGGTCTCTTCCCTGAGGAAGGTAAAGGCCATACTCCACCACGGGGGCCAAGTCCGGGTTGGTGGCCAAGCCCGGGTTGGTGACTAAAACGTTTACTGACGTCTTGAAATGTTAACGACTTAGGGCTAGTTTCTCGACTGGGGCCGACTAGGGCCAGTACTTCTTGAGTCGAGAATTTCACTAAGTAAACACTTAAGTGACGTTCTATCATGCTCTTTGCTCAGAAATCCGAAGAGGCATCACAATAGTCGAGTATTTACTAATCGTATCGCTATTCTCTATTCAGAAACTGGCCCTTAGTAAGCTTTTGAGAATTTCTTCCCTAATGTTTTATTGAATTCCGTTGCGGCGCAATCACGTCGAGAATAGAAGTTGAAACAGGATGATTCAAACACAGCACTAGCTGACATGTGTCAAACTACGTATACGACGACGTGTACTTTACTCAGTTGCGTTATGCTCTATTTTGCAACAAAACCGGGCTCTAGAGTCTAAAACTTTCATAGTTATTCAATAGAAGGATATAAGCACGACATTGGTTGTTACTTGCCTCAATTTGCTAGTCTACAAAGCAATAGCAGTACAATGTCATTCCAGGGGTATATATAACCCGCACAAATTAAATTAAATTAAATTAAGTTAAATTTTCCGGCTGTCGTCGACAGCACCAGGGAACATCCCGGCCAAATGGTGGCCGGCGCGCGGCGAAGGGCAAGTTTTATTGCCCAACTTGTGGAGCCGCCTTGCGACACTCGTTTTGTTTGTCCCGACACATTATCGGTCCTTGCTACTTTAGTTTCTTGTTACATGACTATTTGGACGAACCCTCCTTAGTTGAACATCTCCTATTTAACGCGCATAAAATTCTGAACGATTCCAATTGTCTGTCGAATTCCATAATAATAATTGCTGTGGTATAAAGGTCTGGATTTGATGCCCTTCAAGGAGCAATTCGTGTGGTAAATGTGAAGTCCCTTTGTTAGTTTCTCTCCACATAATCTTATTTTGTGAAACTAAGAGCTTTGATTTTCATTAAGTAAACATTTTGTCTTAAAAATAATTCATTTGATTTGATTGTTCTGTTCACTGTTAGAAATCATTTCAAAATATACGTAACTAAAAAAAAGAAGTCTGTAATATGCTTACAACTGAAGAAAACAAAAATATTTGGCAAACTATTACGAGTATAACAAACTGCTAATATTGAACCCAAAACATCGATTTCCAAACTAAGAGTTTCACTCAAGCAATCACAGTCTTGGTTCGTGACTAAACTAAGCACACTTCCAAAATGACTCCTCCAAAGCAAGGCGTCGATTTGTAAGCATTTTATTTTTATAGTGCACTAGCCGACCCGACAGACATTGGCCTGCATGATATTCCGATGCGACTGCCATCTGCCGGGCTGATTTGTGAATCTAAACCATCCAGGGTGCCACCCAAACGCGAAAAAATCCTTCAAATATGACCAGCCGTTTAGGGGGAGTTCAGTAACATACACACGTACAGACGAATTATATATATGGTGCATAAAACTATATCGGCCTTACTAATAAAGGTTATGAGCTGTGTATACAGCCGTTATGCGAGGTCTGACAAACTGGTTATTTGTACGCTAAATGGCTAAATGCGATTAAACCAGTTTAATTTGATATACGTCAAATATTAAAAACCTATTTAGAGGCTAAAAATTCCACCCATGCCGGGATTCGAACCCGCGACCTCGAACCTCTGGCTATCCATGTAAAAACCTAACTGCAAAGTAGGTAGTCGGGGCTGTAAGAGATGCAATCTACTGCAGCCAGATGTCGCTGCCTGTACGTAATACAGAGAATAGTGTAAAGAAGCTCGAAATTTCACTGATGCCGGTGAGTCGACCATTAGCTCAGTTGGATAGAGCGCTGGCACGGATAGCCAGAGGTCGCGGGTTCGAATCCCGGCATGGGTGGAATTTTTAGCCTCTAAATAGGTTTTTAAAATTGTCCTTAACACGGGTTAGTGCATTAAAAATAAAAATAGCATAATACGTCAAATAGTTATTCAGAGTGTATAACTTATTATTAGTAAGGCCATTAGACTTCAAATAGAGAATAATCTTCCTCGTCCCCTATCTTGCTAGAACTTTCGTAGGTCAGAACCGTTATTAGAATGATGATGACACCCTTTGTATGTGCCCACTGCTGGGGCACGGGTCTCTTCTTGTATCGCAGGAAGGCTGTGCCGTATTCTATAGTCTGTTAGCTTTTAGAATATACCTCGGGCTCTAGAGTAGGCTTCTGTTTTCGCCGAAAACACACGAGTGTAATACTACTTCCTGCTCTGTATAAAACTTTTCTTCTCTATTTTGAAAAGTTATGTGAAATTAAGTAAGAATAAGAATAGTTTTTATGAATAAAATAGGTACACAGTTATGCATTTTGACAGTAGTCTCCACACTAAGAGCATAGCCTGTATAGTGGCGGCCGGCGGCCGTAAGAATTAGCTTGTGGTTTTACATGGCGCACGAGATTTATACAAAAATACAAAGGTTAAAAATATAAACTTTTAAATTGAATAATAAACATTAACGTAAAATAGAAGGGTGTGTTATAGTAGAGTGTAACGTGTAGCGTATGAGTGTGGTGTGTGATGTATGGAGTGTGATGCGTGGAGTGTGATTTACATGAAGTGTCATATTAGTTCCGATATTTCTATTACACGAATATATCCAATTCTATCCGATAATAGCCGAGGTATATTCTAAAAGCTAACAGACTATACCACGGGGGCTAAGGCCGGGTTGGTTGGTTCGAGGATTGTGAGACTTGTAGGCCTTTCTGTCAGAAATTATCAATAAGCAATATAAGAGACTAGAATTACTAAAAGTAGAATTTGGTTTGTTAGAATACAACTCTTATTATTTTTTATTGTTTGTTGAAACTTGCAGCTTAGGTATATAAAATAGGTAGATCTAAGTGTGACTATAAGATAAAACTAATTGTGTTTATGTTTATACAAACATCAAACGTATCCCTTAGACTAGGGATATGCATAGACATAGAATTGCCACTATCTTCATAGAAACGTAGTAAACAAATTAATTGGTTTAAACTTGACGATTATCGTGATTTTTTATGTTTGTATAAATTTTATTATTTCGAGTATTGCTTTTTTTGACGCAAATAAACAACATTGCTATACCGGGATTCAAACCCGCAATCTCACCCACGAAAGACACGGACTTTACCGACTCTCCACCTCTGACGTTGCGATTGCGATTTGCGATTAATTCGTTTGCCACTGATAGAATCTAAATGGACTTTGATATTGTTGGACGGAATTTATAATCGAATCAATAAATCAGGGTGTCTGCATTGGTGCACAAATTAGCATTAGGCAGAGCTGAGCTAGGTTTATTCAGATAAACACTAATTTTAAACTGCTTTCAGACCTTTCCTAGCGAAATGGCCTCTAGAGTATCTCTTAAAGGCCTAGGCGGTGTTAATTAGCGCCACCAATGGAATGACGTGTAATATGTCAAATAGTTATTATTACAGATAATAAGCCAATTTACGTTTAAAAAAAACGTATTATAATAGTACATTATGATATAAGTGCGGTAAGTTGAAAATTACAGCCGAGGCAATATTACTAGCCAGAGCCATCGGCGAGGGCTATAAGGAAGCAGAGGCTGTAATTTTCAAAGCGCACGTATGTCATACGACGTTTTATAACATATTTACGAGGAAATTAATAAAACTCTGACTTTGTTATCATCACTACTTGACGACATTTTCAAATAAAAACAAAACAATGCATACATCGAAAAGAAATAGCGCGCGGATTTATTTTTACTTGTCCACAAATAAGCGATGCGCGCGCATAAACTTTTTTTTTTTAGGCAAATGTACAAAAACAGCCAGTATTACTAATAAAGTAAATTAATATTTTTGTGTTTTTGTTACAGATAAATGGTTGTAATTTATTGTCAAAATTAATTAAATTCAACAATTAAATGTTTATTTGTTATATTTTATGTCCCAAAGTTAATTTTGACCACTTTCTTGACATAAAACCTCTTTGCTAAGATTTTTAAAAGTATCGTTCATTTTTAGACGGAGCATCTTAAAACTTTATTAAAAAAAACACGTGCCTTTCACATTACATTAACGCACAAGTACGTAATGAGATACATTACGATATTGAAATTGGTGTAATTACTAATACGAGCAAATATGCTATAATTAGTACATTACACAACTAGGGTGGTAATACAAAGAAAGGCCGAGATCGCAGAAGTTTGCGGCCCGAGCTGCAAACGAGGGACGTAAATAGGCGATCGAGAGCTTTCTTTATTACCTCCCGTGTTGTGTACATCTTTTTATGTCTACACTTGGCCAGAAAGCGGCTTTTGCCGTACGCGCAGCGTGCGGAAAAAGCCACTTTATTGCCAGGTGTGGCATAAAACCTATTACACAACAAGTTATGATTTTTATTCCATTGGCGGCGCTAGTTAGCACCGCCCAGGGCCTTAATACTCTTTATTACATTTCTGTAGAACAATGTTACATCTAGTGTTGCCACTTTTAGTTTTTCGCAGCGGGCCGACGCACAACAATCTATGACCTGAGACAGGTCCGGTGATAAGCCTAGTGATTTATATTTACTTAGCACTGGACTCCACGTACTTAAAAGCTTGAAACCATCCTCTTTGTTGAAATTCTTATGTTTTTTTTTTTATTTCAATTGCTTTCCGAACGATTCTTCGATAATACTATAGATCGGTAGAGAGAACTTTCGGTTGAAGTAGATCGATCCATCGTTCCGGCCTCCAATAAATGCTCAACTATATAACTAACTACAGTCTGTTAGCTTTTAAAATATACCTCGGGCTCTAGAGTAGGCTTCGGTTTTCGCCGAAAGCACACGAGTGTAATACTCCTTCTTGCTCTGTATTAAACTTTTCTTCACTATTTCGAAAAGTTATGTAAAGTTATAAATAACAATACAAAATTCGAATTAGACGACCTCTGTGGCGTAGCGGTAGCGCGTCTGCCTACCATGCAAGAGGTCCCGGGTTCGAATCCCGGCTGGAAACAAAAAAAAAAGTCCAGGTCTTGGATGTTTACATGTTTGTGATGTCGTTGTTTCTGGTTCCCACGACACAGGGTATCCTACTGTGGGGCCAGAAGCAATGTATGTGCCAGTATTTAAAATAAAAAAAAACGTTCTACGAGCATTTCTGATTCTTTCCGATAGTAGCCGAGGTATATTCTAAAAGCTAACGGACTGTTTGTATGAGTATCGCGAATCATTAAGAAATACTACATCAATTTTATTAGCAGGAGGGGTGTGAATTTTCTTTCAATAAAGTAGATACCAAAGACACGGCTTAGATGGTACGGACATTTGATGAGACGTGAGGAAAATCATGTCGTCAAACAGTCCCTACAGATCCCAACCATCAAAAGAGGTAGAGGACGTCCACGAACCACCTAGTGGGCCACGGTAGCAAAGGACTTGGAGCGAGCCCAGGTAAGCGAGTGGAGAACCCAGGACAGGAAATCCTGGAGCAAAAGAACAATGAGAGCCGACCCCAAATAATGGGATGAGGCAAAGACAGAGAAGAGAAGAAGAAAGTAGATACCAAAGAATGAATAATATACTACATATGGCACCGCATGCCATTCTCGACCAAACTTGCCTAGTGAGGGGAGACGACGGAAAGCAAATTCAACCAAGTTCCCCGCAACTCGCGAAGTTCCGGTGTTTGCAAACGGTCGCGTTCCGAATCGAATTCTGAAGGAGACGCTTATTACCATAAAGGCCTGCGCAGACGAGGTAGGTACTATACCCACGGTACTTTTTTGTCCGTCGATATAGATCTCTTATAAGTTGTATCGAATAACGCACACAAAGGACTAAAAGTACCCCGTACAAAAAGTCCCTCAAGTTACCGAGGACATCAAGAGGCCGGACTGGACCCAAGTTCGGTGCTTTCTTTTAAAACGACTTTTCTTTTTCAACTTCATGTAAATTACAACACAATGTAAACTCAGAACATTTGCCGAAAACTAAATGAAAAAATCTAGATCATTTTGGAGAAAATATGGACAAAAAACTCCAAACTTAGTCTTTTCAAATTCCTTAATTAACAGAGTTTACACAAATTTTACAAAACTCATGCATTTTACATGCCTGAATTCCAGACATCATTGTCATCTAAATAATCCTTAATATTATAGTAGCTCTTTTGGCACAACGTGTAGGTACTTTACACATTTTTTGAACCGTGCGTCAGTGAAACTTAATATATCTTCAGGCATTTTATTGTAGAAGCGTATACAATGCCCCATGAAGGATGTATGCCAGCTTCAAAGTTTATGTTTATTTCTAGGGCTTATTCAGAGACTTTTGCCCCTTGGGGACATAAGTCCCTCGTCTGCGCAGGCCTTAAGTTGCTTGATTGCCTCTTTGGTCTAGCGGTAGGTCGAGCCGTGAGATCGACTCCCACTGGAGGCCTCTGCACTTTTATTTGTACAAACAAATTGTTTCTGGGTGTTTTTCCTTGTTTGTCATGTTCTTGTTTGGGTGCTAATCATTACGTATCCTATTTTGGGATCGAAAACAAGTGTTTATTGTGTTGCGTAGATGTTAAACAAACGTTATTTGTATTTCGTAATGAATCGCGACTGCATCTACTCGTACGTAATGAGATGATTTATACGGCGTCCAGTGGCATCTTCACTCGCACTAGATGGGTGAAGGGACCACTTGGATTCTGTAGTACCTGAGACATGGTTTTAGATGGTGTAGGCTTGCCCAGCACCTATACCATCCTGACAGCTTAGTCGGCCTAGCCCACTGGAAAAACCAGTCAATACGTGCGGAGCCAACCAAGCTGCGGGTTTCCTCACGATGTTTTCCTTCACAGTTAGGGTGTGGTATTGCGACTACAAATTCGCAAATGTACGTAACTTTGAAATTAAACAAAATCATTGGCCCGCACTCGGGATCGAACCTGGGTCTCTCACTTGCGGTCCATTGTTCTACCCACTGAACTAGCACCGCATATCGTGATGCTCATACGTAGTTATATATAAAACGTCTCTAATCGCGTTTACTTATTAGGTAAAACTTAATAAATAAATAATTGCGATTACACCCGGTTAATATATAAAACTATAAACGATCTTATTTACAGAAATATGACTCCTCTAAAGCACTCCTTATAGGCAAATTATTTAATTTGTTGTTTTTTTCTCCGGAAAATCTCCGGCTCGGCCATCGCGACAATTGTATTTACTTATTTTTATATTTTATTCTCTTACTTCTTCATCGCCGTATCCTCATGGCTGAGGGTCGTGACTATGGGGCATCTTCTGCCACTAACCGCTCTCCATTCGTTCCGATTATACGCCAGATGTGGGGCTGCTTGTAGGTTCCCTCCCGAAGCTTGGAAATCTTACAGGTTATAGTAATAAAATGCAGTATAATTTACAGACAGCCACGGGTTAATCTCGCAGTTAGCACTACATTTAAAATAATGGGGTTCTAATTTTAGACAGCAGTTTTAGAAATAGAAGTAAATAGGTACGAGAAATAAACATAAACTTTTGTTCCCACTATTTAGGCTGGCAAAGGTTAATACATCCTTCATGGGGCATTGTAACGCTTATATAATAAAATCCCTGAAGATATATTAAGCTTGCCTGAAACGTGGTTCAAAAAATATGTTAAGCACACTTTGTGCCAAAAGGGCTACTATAACATAAGGGGTTATGTAGATGAAAATGATGTCTGGAATTAAAGCCAGTACAATGCATGAGTTCTATGTTTAATGAAGGACTCTAAGTTTGGAGGATTTTTGTCCATTTTTTCTCCAAAATTATCTAGATTTGTAATGGACACCTAGTTTGAATTGTAACGTTCATTAAGCCGCAGTTTCTGCGCTACTTTGAATAAAACCTTTTAATTTCATTTCATTGCAGTTTTAGTTTTCTCGTAGTGTTTTTTTTGCTTTTTTAGAAATAATACACAAAAGACTTACAGATTATCACTTTCTGAGTTCTTATATACCAACACCAGCGAAAAATCTGAGTTGCTTTTCAGAAACCTGTCAAATAGCCTTTTCTGTTCTTTGGAAGGAATACTGATGCGAATACATCAGTATTCCTTTCCAAAGAACTACGCGTCGAGAACGCTACGCTCTCCAACATTTATGAGTCGCTGAAGGTCATCTGACTACGCTGAAGTTTCCAGCTTTACCTCCGCACATGGGGTGAATAAAATATGGCGGCAGAAATTGGTGCTCCACTCGGCAATAAGTTTTCAGCTTGGACTGGGGCCTACTCTCTTACCAACGAGGCCACATGCATTCACAAGTTAGCAACAACGTTTCAAATACCCTTTACATAGTTTTAAACCAACCATTTTACGGTTCTGTGTCTTAAAAGGCAAAACCAGAACCGTTTGTTACACTTACGATACGATATCAATCCCTATATGTCTCCACTGCTGGGGCATGAATATCATCCTGCATCATGTCTCTTATGTAATTCCTGGTATACATACAATTATCTATCTATCTAGATTCGAAAGCGCATCATCCTCCAGATGCACAGTTACCCGTAACTGCGTATTGTCCACTCATGTAAAGTTTCATGTACTGTCAATACAAGAGTGCGCCACAAAGTTCAAGAGTAGGCCCCCATAGGAAATTGGCGAGGCATTTTGGCGCGATGCCACGGGCTGCAGTGTGCGCCGGCCTTTACCACATGAATCTCGCGATATAATGTCACACAATGTCACCATTGTGCGACAAAACTGCGGTGCGAGGTTTTATTTGGCTATAGTTGTCAATGTGAAATGAAATGAAAAGGTTTTATTCAAAGTAGCGCAGAAGCTGCGGCTGAATGAACGTTACAATTCAAACTAGGTGTCCATTTCAAAATATAGATCATTTTGGATAAAAAATGGACAAAAAACTCCAAGTGTCAACTCCAATGTCGCTTGGTTAAAGCATAGACCAAAATTGGGTCTATGGTTAAAGTGGTTCACTGCAGAAAGTTTCAACAGAGAAACGGAAACTCTACTAACCCTTAAACGGGCAGAGCTGACTAATGTTCTTTCGTTGTGTTTGGCCTTTATGTAAAAAGGGACAAGGTTCAATTTATGATGGGAGTGGCATGGGATGGGTTCCTACTGCCTGTAAATGGTGACGACTTCTGTGACGGAGCGCCAAGCGGAGCGCTGCCTACTGCCTGCCTACCATGCGAGAGGTCCGAGGTTCGAACCCCGGCTGGGGACTAAAAAAAGCCTTTTATGTCGCTTTTTATGTGTGTTATGTCGCTGTTTCTGGTTCCCACGACACAGGGTATCCTAGTGTGGGGCAAGAAGCAATGTATGTGCCTATTTTTAAATGTGAAGTAAAAAAGTTAAATGTTATGTTTTACGAGAGTCCTAACCTTCCTGCGATGCATGAAGCGACCCGTGCCCCAGCAGTGGGGACATACAAGGGTTGATAACGAAATAGATATTAATGCCTATGAACTATTCAGACACAAAAAAATCATAAAAATCGGTGAAACCGTTTTGGAGGAGTTCGATAAGACAAACTATGACACGAGATTTTTATACATTAAATTTATGAAAAGTCCACTGCAATACTCGTTAAAACGAAGTTTAAACCGGTGTAATTTTAGGTTGATGATGATATCAATCCTTTGTATGACCACACTGCTGGGGCACGGGTCTTTTCCTGCATCGCAGAAGAGTTAGGCCATACTCCACCGCGGTGGTCAAGTCCGGGTTGGTGTAGGATTGTAAGACAGTGGTGGGCCTTACTGTCAGAAGTTGTCAAGCTGCCCATAAGGCCTCTGACATGGCTTAACGACTGCTATTACATGACAGCGTAATTTTAGGCTAAACTTTATACTCGTAAATCATGATTTTGTTTAATCCGTCAGTATTAAAATATGTGAAATCTCTATGCTATTCAGATTATAACACCTCCACATCGTAAAGTATCTTTTAACTGTCCGATAAATTAATATTACACCACAAATCAAATAGAGATTTCAGAGAAAAACCTTGTTGCTCGCTATGTCTAAGCCATTACCCATTTTATTTTCAAAATTCAGTTACCTATCTATAGCCGGTTTGATTAGTACTTAAAAAAATATAAAAAACCTTAATATGCCTTCTTATAGAAATACGCACTTTATAAATGAAAATTTTTACGCTTTACCATATTCAATCTAAAATTTTATGTAATTTCGTGATATTGAAGTAAAATGTTATATTTTCTATTTATAAAATGTATTTCATTAAAAAGACTAATCAAGATTATTTATATTTATTTAATTACCTAAATAAATGCACTATAGGGTATATACCTAAATGAACATGATGTTGGTAAAAGCAAGCTCCGCGGAGAAATAATTTGTATAACGAATAAAGTATAACGAGTTTATGAACAAATGTATTTTTTGACATATTTATTGATTCTGTTAAGGCACACCAACAGGTAACATGCAAGTATTACACGGTAGCTTAACTTGGTCTATTCAGCATGTTAGCCAATTTCAGGTGAGCGCAACATTTCCACAGATACGTTCATCCTTTTTTAATCGTTGGGGATAGCGTCATGAAACAAGTCAAGAGTTTCACACTTACCTATAGGTACCTTAATCATGAACTTATCGACACCAACGGCCGACGGCCTAGGGCCTGCTTCATAGTACTACAACTCATAGTTCACTATGACAATTCGATGTACAAAGTAAATTAACTCACAGATTAACAGGTAAACTCTGCTACACAATGTACCTGTAAGGTCGTCTGAAAGAGATCACTTTTGGTGATAAGGCCGTCTGTACTCTTAGGTTAAGAAATATCTGTGTGATTTTCGTTTTTTTTGTGTATTTATTTCTGTTGGGACGATTAACAGTCGCATAACAATTGTACATAGAATGAACTAATAGCTGAGGGCCCAATAAATGTTCACTTTTAAAACGTTCTCTATGTGTTATGTACAATAAAGCGCTATCTATCTACTCGTATCTACCTCGAATTGTCATAATAAAATACGTATTGTACTTTTATGAAATTCGGCCCTGTTATCGTTTTACTCGTCGATTGCCAATCACTCGGAATTTTCTGCTACAACACCAATTTATGGTGCCATAAATCTGTTAGTAGGTACTTAAGAAAGGTTTCACGTAAATGAAGGTTCCGCCTAGGTAGGCTTTAAGGCAAAATTAAGTTGATGAAGCGCAAGAAAGCAATTGCCAATTGGCGGTGGGCACTAGTGGTAATTAAACCGATACTTCTCTTTCTCTCTCTTTCTGAGAGAAGCCCTGTGCCCTGAGTGGGACGTAATAGGCTACAAAAAAATTCAAAATGCGAAAGAGGCAAATCTTCGTCACGGCCTAGCCCTCTGGGTTACTGGCGTGACTATGTACAGTCTATTTATTCTTATTCGTCCAATTTAGTAAACAACTAAATTTCTACCCGTAAACTGTAACTATTTAGTCCAAAACTGCCATATTTCCATAAACGAAGTAACTTGAAACACTCTTTTAGATAACACGCTGCCAATTTTATAAACATAGTTCATGAATTTGCGAGAAAATGTCTAGTTTAGGCATCTAATCTCAATTTTAAGGTTAGAATCTTGTTTACTAAATTGGACAAGTAAGAATAAATAGACTGTAGTGTATAAATTTGTAATGAAGTGTTTATTTATACACTCTATTAGAAATTTTTTTGCATAACAACATTGGGAACGAAAAATGTTGCGGTGTAATTTATAAAAAGTTTTTATAAAAAGACGGAGTCGAAGTCGGTTTATCGAAAGAGTTCCTGTTATAAACCAGCTTTAACTACGACTTAAGAGTGTTTTAAATGAAAGCTACAGAGCTTAAACAAACAAATATAAACAGTTATAAATTAGACCGTTCACGTTTTTCTAGACGTAGCGATTCATTAACGCTATCACAAAGTAATTTACTAGATGACTAGGATAGTAGTCATTGCAAATGTATTAAGGATGTTCCAAAGCAGTCGTATTTTAGAACATTTTGACAATTGACAACATTTCAATTTTTTAGCATACGTATTTCACTGTCATAAAGGAAACCAGATACGAAATAAAACGACCCATATGTTTTTATTTTCGGAATTTTGATGATTTTCATTCCCAATTTTCTGTTTGAATTTCGTCTTATTCTAAAAGGATGTAACCGCCAAGTGACGTCACACATACGGCTTAATAATACAATACCATTGAATTTCAAATTCAATGGTAATACTAACACCCTTGCCGCCTTTTTAAAAACCATTTGAAAATGACATTTTCATATCATTTTTAATATTAGGCAACGGTACCTCCTCATACCACCGTATGTGTGATGTCATCACACAATTTTTTGGTTTTTATTTATTTTCTCTAATATTAAGCAATAATAAAAATTCTAAATATTTTTTTCGTAATCATGATAGCAAAATTAAGAAACGGTATTTTTTGTTTTGCGCGTGGTAAAATATGAAATGTTGCAAATTTACCAATTTTTGTTTGCGCTTTACCCAACTGACAGCTCTTAACTGTAGATTAACAAATTGGTAATAACCTCATGGTCATGCATCAGGACTCATGGTTGGTTGAATGGCCACAAACAGCGTATATTTCCATGTTAGTCATGCCGTTGCTTGGTCACCATAGCCCAGGGTATCCTTGTTTGGAACCGGGTCAAGTGTTTGTGTTCAGCGAAAGTTATTATATATGACAAACCAGGAGTAAATTATGTAACTAGTTACCTAACTACTTTGTGACACATAAAGAGACTAGTTTTAGTTACAGTATTTCTTGCTCCTCTCTCCCTGGTTCAGCAGGTATGTAAACTACAACTTTGTGGTCACTCCAGAGGCTCTTTATCGAGTTAGTTTCGTTAAGTCCCTATACTTTGGTAATAGGGTTGTTAGGGAGCTTCGACTCCAATGCCGAAAGTTCGAAACTTCCGATTGATTTTACACTTATAGTTCCGATTTCCAGTCTGATAAATGATAATCGCAGGTTATAACGAGGTGGAAGCACAGAGGCGGCAGTAGCTGCCGTCAGCTCGTATTTCTGAACAAGTTCTTTATCTCATTATCGGCTATCGCCATCTTGCTTCATTTCGCCGCGTAAAGAGAGATGCTGCTACCCGTCGTCGTCGTCAGGCTACTAGTCCACTGCTGGACATAGCCCTCCCCTAAAAGCGCCACGTTGTGCTATCATAGGGGGTAATGCTCATAATCCCCACGCTGGGCATGCGGGTCGGGGATCGCAGTTCGGTGGAATTGGAAACCGGGGCCCACCCCCCGGTTTGTGTCCTTTAGTCGCCCTAAGCTGCTATCCGATGGATAAAACATTTATCTTGAGCTGTGTTCCCCTAGTCGCGTTACGTTAAATCTAGCTAGCGGCGGAGTATGTGATGGATATTACGTCTGAGGTCTTAGGGTTTTGTCTCTTGGTTTATGCCAATCCACTGCTGCGGCAAGCATCCGCTCAAGATAAGATAAGAATATTCTTAATTACACTATTTTTATTTTTAATGCACTAACCCGTGCTAAGGAACAAATTTAAAAACCTATTTAGAGGCTAAAAATTTCACCCATGCCGGGATTCGAACCCGCGCTCTACCAATTGAACTCAATTGGTAGAGCGCTGGTACGGATAGCCAGAGGTTGCGGGTTCGAATCCCGGCATGGGTGAAATTTTTAGCCTCTAAATAGGTTTTTAAATATTCTTAATTGTACACCAAAGCACATATTATAAAACATGTAAAGATACAAGGATGGCCTTATTGCTGTCAGCAATTTCTTCCAGACAACCTTATGATGAAAAGTTGTTGAAGGAAATAGAAACGGGTAGTCGGTGCAAATATGAATATATTAATACACTAACTTATATAAATAACAGTATGCCTAACTCAAAATTAATCCTACTAATGTAATAAACGCGAAAGTTTGTAAGTATGGATGGATGGATGTTTGTTACTCTTACACGTAATAACTACTGAATAGATTTTAATGAAACTTTACAATAATATGGCTTATACATCAAAATAACACATAGGCTACAATTTATGAGGATATTGTGTGAATTGTCCAAAATATGGCGATAAGTGTCAAGTGAGTAGGAAAAAATGTAACATCTGCGAGCTATTCTGGCGTGCGCTGCCAAAACCTTTAGTACGCCACGCTTATGCTACTCGGAATACTAATCCTGCCCTGACGAAATCGCGGGCACCAGCTAGTTTTTATATAAAATATACCCCAATGTTACTTTTAATATAGCTAAGTCTTTTTTGTTTTGGCAAAACACGTGAGCTTTTAAATTAATGTCTATTCTTTATTGCTTTCTAAGCTCAGCTCATAAATACACCTTATTGGAACTTCTCGGGAAACTTTTCATCCTAAGCCGACGTGAACGACCTTGCTAACTTCAAATTTTATTTTTCAAGTAGAAAACTTCGAAGTGAAATTCAAATACTTATTTAAAATTTTTGATTAGTTTCGTACAATTTTTTTTACTTATGATTCTGCAGACTTCATTAAATAAATCCGGACAAGGGCGTGTAAGTCGTATCTTATGGGTTCTGTACAAAGTGTTGAAAACCCGTAAAAACTTACCTTTGCAATGGAAATATTTTCTTCCGTACGGTTAATTTAAAAGGAAACTGAATAAATGTTGAATACTCCTTGGAGTACTCCTAATTGGAATACTATTAATAACTTGGAATACTCCTTCCTATTTTATGTTTTTTCTCTTCTCGCACACGTTACTCACCTGGTTTCCTGTAGCATTACATTATCAGGGGGCACGGCAGTGCTCCCGCCAAGTCGAGCGTGAAGCAAACACTGCCGTAACTATTTTTATGCCACACCTGGCAATAAAGTGGCTTTTTCCGCACGCTGCGCGTACGGCAAAAGCCGCTTTCTGGCCAAGTGTAGACATAAAAAGATGTACACAACACGGGAGGTAATAAAGAAAGCTCTCGATCGCGTATTTACGTCCCTTGCTTGCAGCTCGGGCCGCAAACTTCTGCGATCTCGGCCTTTCTTTGTATTGCCACCCTAGTTGTGTAATGTACTATTACAGAACCATTTTGCCGCATTTTCAGGCCCCTGTTTGAGGATTTCTGGATAAGACCAGAACATTTGCCATCCAGTAAGCTATAGTTACATACTTAAAATCCAAAATTTCAAGTCTGTTGGTCATTTAGTTCCGAAGTTAAGCGACAGCAAAGTTTCACATTTATGACACTCACTCACTGATGAACATCAAAATAGAACTAGTACTTTCCATAAACTCAGAGAGCTGAAATTTTTGTTTACCCGATAACCTTATATGGCTAAGTGGCAACCGGCCGCGTTACAGTCGTTTACGACATTCTTCTACTGCCCTTGATTGGGGGGGGGGATAAGAAAATCTAATGAAATAAATAAAAAAGTATGCCCACGTTTCTACATAAAGAAGTGAAATCCCACCAAAAACATTCTGTAAAAACTAGCCAAGTCTCGATGGATCTGATCGTTTATCTCTAAAAAGGATAAACGATCTAAAAACGAACCTTAGACTTGGCACGACTTTGTCTAGATTATATATATAGATTATACAATAAAGTGTTCTCTATATATATATATATATATTGAAGAAGGAAGTAGATGTACATATTTAATACAATTAATCAATTGTTGATTTATAAAGTCTACATTCCCAATTTAAAATTGGTTAAATATCAAAACAATAACAAAGTGATTTCGTAGTTTTGACGGCCTCGGTGGTGCAGCGGCTTGGCACGCTGACTGTAAAACCCAAGGTCTCGGGTTCGATCCCCGACCGGGTCAAACTAGGAAACGAACTTTTCTAGTTTGTCTCGGGTATTGGATGTTATCTATGTATTTGTTGGATGTTATCTATCTATCGTCGAGTTAGCACCTATAACACAAGTCATTTAGTTGTACTTAGTATAGGGCTAACGAGATCTGTGTAATATGTCCATGAATATTTATTTATTATATTATTTATTTATTTTCATTTGAAATACAGAACCCTAAAACAAAATTTAACCCACCTACCCGATCCTTTCACTAAAGAGAGCGGCCAGATTGAAAACTTCTCGAGGGAAATGAAACTTTTCTTGTTTGTTCAGAAATCGTAAACCTATCAGAATCAAGGGACGCTTTGAAACAGCGTTCCAAGTTTGAAAATTGCTTCCCTTTAATTCAGGCGAGGAGAACAATCTACGCGACAACAATGGCGGCCGGAGTATTTCCGGTGGCGTTCGGCACACAAAGATTTCGCTCTAGCTCAGGGATTCCAAACCTTTTTGATACCATGATACCACTGTGAAAATATATCTTAGAGGGCGCTGACACGTGTATTACAGATTCTCATCTACCACAGGTGCCAGAGTCAAGCAAGCATTGTATTTGTAAATAGCTGTAACAACTTTGTACCTTATAATTGAAATTAGGTTATACGAACAATTGTAACTTGGCATATTATTAGTAATAAATTAATTCATTCATTCAAGGACCCTGGATTAAAGCAATAAAAGAATATTCGAGGCATTGTGTAAAAAAAAGTATTTTTAACTACCCGCTTGTCTTAGTTCAAATTAAACTAAAATTAAACAATGAAAAATTATTTGCACAGTATGTTTATGTACATAGTGTGTTACAATTTATGAAATCAGGCGTCACTGCGAAAATTCATAATAGCATTAAAAAGTGTAAATTACTTTGCTAAATTCTGCCAAAAATCCCTCAAGCACCTTGCGGTTGTGGGATTTTTACACCATGACCACATGCGATTAGTTAATGCACCGCCGTGCCGGTGCAATAACTAACCGCATGTGGTCATGGTGTGATTTTTGGCGGAATTTTGTAATTTTCCCGTTTTAATACTTATGGAACTAATTGATTTAAAAAATATTGTAAATAGTTTCCTACGCTAGGGCGACCCTGTGTTATAAACAATCAAATCACTCCTAAATATGATTCAATTCTAGTATCATTATTTCTCTTCAAACTAATTGTAACAATTTAGACTCTACTCTACAGACCCAAAGCTTTAAAAAGTAAGTAGGTTAAAACAGTAAGTAAGGTTCATAATTTGTATGAGATTTAACGTGTACAAATAAATATGTTCATGAATTAGGTTAGTTGTACATTTAATTGCGCTTATTGAGCGATAAACTTAATTATCCTAATTCCCGAATCAATATCATAAACAGCCAATATACGTCCCACTGCAAGGCACACCCTTTTCTCAGAGAGAGAGTAACGGACTGATATAACTACCGATCGTGTCTCCTTTCGTTTTTCCTTTCTATTTTCAACGACCTAGGAGGTTCGCCATACTCTTCGTAATCGTTAAAAATAGAAAGCCTAAGCATGATTAATATTTAACAAGTAATAATAATAACTTCCACACACTACAATCACTTATCCTGGTCCCAAACTAGGATACCTTATGCTGTAGTAACCAGGCAAGGACATCACAAACTTTGCAATACACCCAAACTGAGGCTATTTGGAATTGAACACACGTCTTCCGGCATAGTAATCAGACAAGCTACCGCTAGACTGACGAGGCAGTCAAAACATCGAATATAATTAATTAATTAAATATACTTTATTCCACACGAAACATTTAACAGGATATGATTGTTGAATGGTGACAAAAAACGGCAGTAGACATTTACAAAAGTAGACATATAAAAGTTTCAATGTAACTAAGCCCATACTCTCGAGCAAACCTGTGCCTTGCAGTGTGGAGTTTATAGGCTACATAAAAAAATATTCGAAGTTGTTACTTTCATAGATAGATTATGTGCAGAAAAAGCTAACAAAAACTCCTTCAAAAAATATTGTTCTTAATTAGGGGCCATCCATAAATTACGTCACAAGAATTTCATGATTTTTTTACCCCTCCCCCGTCCTTGTCACAGCTGTTCACATTTGTGAGACTCCTCCCTCCCTACTGTGACGTCACATATTTTGAAATTTTACACTTAGTAATTATTGAATTCAAGCCTGACAGCATTTCCCAAATTAGTTTTATATCAAGAGTTGAACATGTTTTGTGTACCTATTTTGTAAATAGTGCAAAGTTTGTGTTATAACACTTAGATTTGGAAATGTGACGTCACTAAATTTAGGATCCCTCCCACCCCTCTGTCACACAATGTCACATTTTGTCGATCCCCTCCCTCCTCCTTAACGTGTGACGTAATTTATGGATGGTTTCTTAACGGAGTTTTAAACTTAAAAATTATTGTGTTCAACACATATAACATTCGGAAACGTCGGAAAAATGTAAAATTAAACCAGTGAAATCCGTGTAAATACAGCAGTATTACATTACTAATGGCTGGTAGTACAGGGGCTGCACTTTTTACGCTCCAATGGACCTCATGGTTGGGAACTCCTGCCCTATCCTTTTCCGCGGAGAATGGAAGTGGATGGAGCACCTACACTTGCTGGGTGCCTAGCTGAAATGGGATGTCTAGTCAAGTAATCCGCACTTAGATGGTCTAGTCTGCGCAGGTACTTTTAGATAAGAGGAAATTGCAGCAGAGGTTTTGACCTAGTTTCACAGCCACAAACATTTATAGATAGATATTATAGTCAGACCTGAGATTTCCGCACATACCGCTGCACTCAGAAACGTAAAGTTAATCTCCGATTAAGTATGCTGCTGTCCTTTTCTGTTTCATTGATAATAAGTGATAGATAATGATATTTAAATAAACATTAAATTTAATGGAAGTCTCTGAGTACGGCAGTTGGCCTCATAGTGGAGCCATTGTACGTAGCACGCGCCGAGGTATGTTTACACTTGAGATACTAGGGTTTCCTTGCGATGTTTTCCTTCACAAAATTAGCGTGGGATAAATGCAGGCCTTATTTGGTACTGTCCATTGAAGAGTTCAGTTCTCCATCTCTGAAAGTCTTCATCAAATCTTTACCAAATTAAAATGGGACCAATGGGACGTCATATCGAATCGAACAAAGAAA
Source organism: Yponomeuta sedellus (assembly GCA_934045075.1). Taxonomy (NCBI): domain Eukaryota; kingdom Metazoa; phylum Arthropoda; class Insecta; order Lepidoptera; family Yponomeutidae; genus Yponomeuta; species Yponomeuta sedellus. The sequence continues at coordinate 8,305,807 of OW203744.1, read as the reverse complement.
GAAATATCGATATCGTTTCAGATTTGACGAAGTTATGCGAGAACATAGACAAAAGAAAAAAAACGTAACATACGCGTCGGATTGATAACCTCCTCCTCTTTTGAAGTCGTTTAAAAAGCTTCTTTATCTATTTGTCCGCAGGCTGTATCAGACTCGATGCTTGTGGAGCTCAAAGCGTGTTTCATGGAGGCCTACGATGATAACCAGGATGGCAAAATCGACATAAGGGAGGTGAGTACATTATTACTTACTTTTTAATACTGTTGGTCAAAAAGTGGCGTATTGCAGGGACGTACAGCGTGCGGGATGTGGGCTATTTCACACTCATGCTTTTTTTTTACCTTTTCCCCACTAGTGCGTTTTCTTTCCCAACTATCAAAATAATGTCTATAAAAAAACCAACCATGAAGTTTTTACACGGTTGGCGCATTTTTCCAAATAATTTTATTTTAATAAATTGCTTAATTTTTTCGCAACTGTATTAATAATAGTCGTTCAGTACACGTGCGGAACCGTCATTGCAACTTGTTCCGACTGTCAACCCTCGCCTTCGGCTGCGCCTCGGCTCGGGAGACATTTGTCGGAACTCTTTGCAATGACCGCCTTTCCGCACTTGTAATGAAATATACTATTAAGTATTATTACTTACTTTATGTAACATTATTATGCAAGCTTTGCCTGAACGCTTGCCACACACGCAGAAGCCACATCATCATCAACCCATTATGTCCCCACCGAGGGGCACGGGCCTCTTCCCTAAGGAAGGTATAGGCCATACTCCACCACACGGGCCAAGTCCGGATTGGTGGAAGCTTGTAAAACTAGTGGCTGGTCTTACTGTCACTGGTTTGCAAGCCGCCCTAGGGCCTCTGACATGGCTCAACGACTGTCATTACATGACACCTACGGTGTAACGTGCCTTGCGAAGCACGGAAGCGCTGGGAAAACTGCCACTAGCGGTAGTCACGGGACGGTTACTCATCCTGCCCCTGACCACGCCTGTTGTTGCTTAACTCAAGCGATTGATTCCAATCACTCGGTTCGACTAGGCACGAGCGCTTCGCGTGATGTTGTCTGGAATTTATTCATAACTTGCTGACCCAGCGAACTTCGTATCGCCCAACAGTAGATTCTTTAAAAAAAAATGTTTCTCTCCGTCAGAACAATCCGCGTACTTCAAGGAATATTCTAAAAAAAGAATTAGCGAAATTGGTTCCGCTATTCTTGGATTTGCGCTTACCAACACATTCAGCGATTCATTTTTATATTATAGAAGAAGACTAGCTGACCCAGCGAACTTCGTACCGCCTAACAGTTGATTCTTTATTTATTTTTTATATTTCTCTCCGTAAGAACCATCCCTGTACTTCAAGGAATATTCCAAAAAAACAATTAGCGAAATCGGTTCAGCTGCTCTCGAGATTTGCGCTTACCAACACATTCAGCGATTCATTTTTATATTATAGGATATCATTATTTTGCCCACAGCTGGCGCAGCTGCTGCCGATGGAGGAGAATTTCCTGCTGCTCTTCCGGTTTGACAACCCACTGGAGTCTAGCGTAGAGTTTATGAAGGTGAGTTTTAACTTTTTTTTATACAACGTGTGACAAAATCCAGACTTACGTAAATCTGCTGTGTGGTGTCGGCCTAGAGAATAGCACCAACCCAATTCTTTCCGCCGGTGTCGTAAAAGGCACAAACCGGGTGGTGGGCAGCAGCGCCCCCTGCAGTACAATTGCACCGAATTGCGATCATCAACCCGCATGCCCAGGGGATTAATAATCCCCGTGGGGATTATGGACATTGTCCCCGTGGGGATTATGAGCATTACCCCCTATGATAGCACAACGTTGCGCTCTTTAGGGGAGGGCTATGTCCAGCAGTGGACTAGTATAGCTTGACAACGACGATATAAATTTACTGTCGGATGTACGTTACGTATATAAAGTACATCCGACAACAGAGTTCTACTTGATTATATTCTTTTTATTGCACTAACCCGTGCTAAGGACAATTTTAATAACCTATTTAGAGGCTAACCGTGCCAGCGCTCAGTTGGGAGAGCGCTGGCACGGTTAACCAGAGGTTGCGGGTTCGAGTCCCGGCATGGGTGGAGTTTTTAGCCTCTAAATAGGTTTTTAAAAGATTTCTACTTGTCAAAACAAATATTTTTTTATTTAAGTTAGATAAATTAAGGTATCAGTTGTTGCATACATTTGTGTAGGTAGTTGACTTTAGTATGAATCCGTTATTATTTTCCATATTCTGCAATAAATACATTGTGTTTTTTTGTGTGAGCGACCTTATTAACTCCACGGCTCCAAGCTTTCGCAGCTCAAACTTGAAGGTTTCATGGTTCTGGCCAACGTCGACAAAAGTTTATAGGCTTATGATGATAGTTCTCCCTAAGCTACACAGGTCCCAACCACAACAAGCGCACAGTTAGGTATGAGTATATACGCGTGCTGCGCCCCCACTCCTCTAAAGAGTAATAAACGTCAGTGTGAATACAACAGTGACCCGTTTAACTTGTCGGTCCCATACGTACCTATTAGTGGCGACAAGGATGGGACGAACAAGTGAAACGCACCGCTGCTGTCAATATCAACCCTTGTACCAACGTCCACACTGCTGGGGCACGGGTCTCTTCCTGCGTCGCAGGAAGGTCAGGCTCATACTCCACTACGGGGGCCAAATCCGGGTTGGTGGAGAATAGTAAGACAGTGGCGGGCCTTACTGTCAGATGTTATCAAGCCGCCCATAAGGCCTCTGAGATGGCTTAACGACTGACATTACATGACAGCCGGCACCGACGGCTTAACCTGCCTTGCGAAGCACGGAAGCGCTCGGCAATGTCCTGTACCTGACGGGGCCTGTTGTTGCTTAACTCAAGTGATTGATTCCAATCACTCGGTCCAACTGTTATTACATGACAGCCGGCACCAACGGCTTAGCGTGCCTTGCGAAGCAAGGAAGCACGGGACACTGCTCACGGGACAGTCACCCATCCTGCAACTGACCGCGCCTATTGTTGCTTAACTCAAGTGATTGATTCCAATCACCAGGTCCGAATAGGCCATAAGCGCTTCATCACTGCTGTATTCACATGTAAAAATTAACAATTATTCCGCAAGCTGTGAATTACCCCAACTTGCGTAGCGCACGCAAAATCTTTTATAGTCTGTTAGCTTTTAGAATATACCTCGAGCTCTAGAGTAGGCTTCGGTTTTCACCAATTTTCGCCGGTTCTCGTACTCGTGATCGAGTTCTGATTTCGAAATTAGGTGTCATATTAGTTCCGATGTTTCTATTTCACGAATACATCCGATTCTATCCGATAGAGTAGCCGAGGTATATTCTAAAAGCTAACAAACTGTACAACATATTCCTTTCCTTATCTCAAATTGTTTTCGGTATCCCGTTTGTTTACCATGCCAGGGCCGGGCTCACCTTCGCGAGATGTTTGAAAGTCGCAGGTGAACGAAATTAGACAGATCGATAATGCTATCCGCAGATTTGGCGCGAGTACGACACGGACGGCAGCGGCTACATTGAGGCTGACGAATTGAAGGTATGCTTAGGAGACAAAACTAGTACAATAAAGTGCAACTAAGCAAAGTACAATTGGCGAAAAGCAATAAGGCCGTCAATTGTACTTTGTATTTTTACATGTTTTATAATATGTGCTCTGGTGTACAATAAAGAATATTCTTATCTTATCTTATCTAAACTAGTTAAAACTGCTTTTACACCTGGTGTCTGTTTCATAAACTACAATTCATGGTTTACAGATACAGATACCTTATTTGACAGAGATAGGTATACATGCATGGTCTTATAAATATTATATCAAATGTTTACTTTAAAACGTTCGTGGCGTACAAATTTTAAAAAAACTTAGTGGCTAAACATTAGCCAATTCAATTAATCATTGAATCACTAGCTAATAATGCACATTTTTATTATATTTTGTTCTTACTTGCTTAGTTACTAATTGAATACGTCCAAAATGTCCCTAATTTTACGTTATCAAAAGTGTACTCATTGCTATTTTATAACATAACATATTTAAAGAATGTAATATAATGAGCCTGCTTTCTACCGCTCATAATGTAGAAAGCAGGCTTCTCAATCGAGAGGATGTGGGGTCCAATCCCGGCAACTACCAATAATTTTGTTTTCTAAGTTATGTAACACCTCGCTAACGGTGTAGGAACACATCGTGAAGCAACTTGAGCGAGTGTCCGAGTTGTTCAACTACCTCAGCGCTTGAAATTGCAAATCCGAATTGGCCACATGTGCTAATACTCTCTTAAGCCCATACTTTCTCTCTCTTTCTCTCTCCGAGAGAAGGCCTGTGCAGGACGTTTATAGGCCACAAAATGTGTAAAGATGTGCGAGCGAGATGGTTGCCAGACCTAACAGCCATCTTAAACTTGAACAAAAGTAGTGTAGAGAAAATATTTTTTACGGACTTTTCACTGCATTCCTAAACAGAGTTTCCGCATGCTCCCCCCAACTAACAGATGTTGTAGTTGTCGATTCACATAATAAATACTATTCATGACAAAAGAGACGAGATAGAGTAGAATCTTACAAATAAAATGAACTTTATTTCTGCAGAATTTCCTCCGGGATCTACTAAAGGAGGCGAAGAAGATAAACGACGTCTCCGAAGATAAACTAATAGAATACACAGACACAATGGTAAGTTACTTACGTAGAGATCTATCAACACGGATGTGGTATTAACTTAAGGCGCTACACGGTGCTAACTAGCGCCACCAAAGGAATAGTTATTTGTTATACAAGAGTGCAAAGTTGCTTTTTAACCGCGTGTTCAATTTTGATGACCGAGCAAGCGAAGGATTCTAAAATTGAATCACGAGCGCAGCGAGTGATTCAAAATTAGAATCCTGAGCGTTAGCGAGGGAATCAAAAGAGCACGAGGTGAAAAATCTTTGCACTCGAGTGCAACACGTAACTTTTCATTCCACCTCAGCGAGGAAATTACTAAATGCAAAAAAAAAACGTTTACAATCACAAGATAGGTACACTTTTATTTCAGTTTAGGTATTAATTACTACATTATCGGCCGAATACTCAAACGTCAGTCAAATCGATCACTCAGTTGAAGGGCATTCAAATTTGAACATCTGTTAAATATTGAGTGGTATACACAAACGTCATTCAAACAATTTCAGACCGTGATCAGCTGAGAAGCCGTCAAATAAACAACAAGTCTGTTTTCATTGACAAAATATTTAAACATACGTTGTATATCCGATTTAGCAGAATTTGTTCGATCAATTTTAAGTTTTGTGATGAAATATGAAGTTTTTTTATAAAAATAAAATAAAATAAATCATAATATGATTTATGAAACAAATTTAAATTATTATTACCTCGTTTTGTACAAAGCAAAATGTTTAATGTTGTAATAATAATATCTTATATTGTCGTAGAATGAAACGTTGGGGCTATCTCACCAATGACATTTGAAAAGTCTACCATTATAAAAACATTGCGGTATTGCGGTTTTTTAAAGCTGTTCCCTGATAAATACTAATATAAACAAGAATTGAATGAGAATTATTATTATGCGTTATTATGCCAGTAGCATAATATTAATAACGCAGGGTTATTAAAATTTGGTCCACTGGTCGTATTGATCTATTACTCCTTGGAATAGATCCGTACATTGATTGGATTGTATGTCAAAAGACGGACAGACTCCAAATATAATACCGTCTCTTTCGACAGCCGGAACCGCGCTTGGAAGTCTGTTTTATTATAATACTCGAAAGCATTTAACTTTGCCTCATTTCTTCGAGGCACATTAGGCCCTTCCTCGACATAATAAGGACATTGTTTTTCACATAAGTTCACTGATATTACCACTTTTTTACGATTTGAAGGTCCTCGCGACCACTTTCAATTGTAACGCCTACTCAACTCGATTTGACAGCCCATTTGACAGATAAATCGCGCTAAGTTGCGTTCGAGTATACGAATTTTTCGCTGAGTGATGTTTAACTGCCAGTTATTTTGTGTTCCACTTAAATTTAACACAAGCTTTTAACTAACGTTTGTGTATACGAATTTTGTGTTTAACAGCTTGTCAATTACTTAAAATGCCTTTAAATATTTGAATGACGTTTGAGTATTCGGCCGTTATAGAGAATAAAAACGGCTTTTCCACTCAGATATTGAAGATTAAAAATACTCTTTCCGAGATGGTGGGATGCAAATAACATTCTTCGTTATAGAAGAGTAGAAGGGTATAATCGCAATATTATTTATTAGGTTTATTACATTTATCTAAGAAATAATCGAGATTAGACCCTTTTAATATATGCTGCGTGCTCTGTGGTGTCGGCCTAGAGAATAGCACCAACCCAAATCTTCCCGCGGGTGTCGTAAAAGGCGACAAAGGGACAAAAACCAGGGGGTGGGCTGCAGCGCCCCCTACAGTACAATTCTACCAAACTGCGATCCCCAACCAGTGTGGGTATTATGGGCATTACCCCCCAATGATGGCACAACCTTGCGCTATGGCGCTCATTGGGGGAGGGCTATGTCCAGCAGTGGAGTAATATAGCCTGAAGAAGAAGAAGAATATATAATGAAATCATGAGGAAGGCTTATGTCCTGAAGTGGGCTTCAAGTGGCTGATGATGATTAGATTCGTTATAGTATATTACACAACTAGGGTGGTAATACAAAGAAAGGCCGAGATCGCAGAAGTTTGCGGCCCGAGCTGCAAGCGAGAGACGTAAATATGCGATCGAGAGCTTTCTTTATTACCTCCCGTGTTGTGTACATCTTTTTATGTCTACACTTGGCCAGAAAGCGGCTTTATCCGTACGCGCAGCGTGCGGAAAAAGCCACTTTATTGCCAGGTGTGGCATAAAATATGTTACGGAACAGTTATCGTCTATTACTACCACTCTATTACCACTCTGTTCCCAGCCCCTTTACTTCTTCTTGTGCTTCTTCAGGCTATATTATGTAGTCCACTGCTGGACATAGCCATTAGCCCCTTTACTAACAAAATAAAATTTAACGAAAAGATTTTATTTAAAGTAGCGCAGCAACTGCGGCTTAGTAAACGTTACAATTCAAACTAGGTGTCCATTTCAAAATCAAGATCATTTTGGAGAAAAAAATTACAAAAAGATGCCAAAAAAAGGGTGAAAACAACTCCAAACAAAAAAAAAACAGTGCTATAACAAATTGGATTGATCGATATCAATCCTTGTAAGTCCCCACTGCTGGGGCACAGTCTCTTCCTGCGTTGTACGAAGGTTAGTCCATCCTACACCAAGGGGGCCAAGTCCGGGTTGGTAGAGGATTGTAAGGCAGTGGCGGGTCTTACTGTCAGATGTAATCAAGCCGCCCATAAGGCCTCTGACATGGCTTAACGACTGACATTACATGACAGCCGGCACCAACGGCTTAGCGTGCCTTGCGAAGCACGGAAGCGCTCGAAAAAAATGCCACTAGCGGTAGTCACAGGACGGTCATCCATCCTGCACCTGACCGCGTCTGTTGTTGTTTAGCTCAAGTGATTGATTCCAATCACTCGATTATACTATTATTATTTTTAATGCACTAACCCGTGCTAAGGACAATTTTAAAAAACCTATTTAGAGGCTAAAAATTCCACCCATGCCGGGATTCGAACCCGCGACCGCGGCTCTGGCACGGATAGCCAGAGGTCGCGGGTTCGAATCCCGGCATGGGTGGAATTTTTAGCCTCTAAATAGGTTTTCCAATCACTCGGTTCGACTAGGCCACGAGCGCTTACAAATTGAATATTGTATTAAAATTAATTATTTTTCACAGTTACAGGTCTTCGACTCAAACAAAGACGGCAGATTACAGTTATCGGAGATGGCAAAGTAAGTTCCTTACACATATTATGTATAGTATTTTCTAAGGTTAACACGAGCAGTAGACATAATTAAAACTATTTTTATACGGATTTATGCTCTTTTATTACATTTTTACAATTTTCCGACGTTTCAACGAGCATAAATCCGTATAAAAACAGTTTTAAACATATTATGTAGTCTATGGACGTCCCACAACAAGGCACAGAGCTTCTCTCCGAGAGAGAGTATGGATTTAATTACTATGCGTGCCCACCGCGGATTGGCTGTTTCAAGCGCTGAGGTATTTGAACACCTCTGAAGTTCAGGTTTCCTCACGATGTTTTCCTATAGCGTTAGCGATCGGCGCGAGTTATACATATAACATACTTAAATAGGTACTCTGTCTTAATATTTTTGCACGCATTTTACATCCGTTATGTTGTACACGAGGTTACCTCCAATGATGTCAAAAAGAACTTTTGTTTTATAAGTTTAACTTACATTGGTATTTTATAAAAATGTCTGGCTTTACATATTTTATGAAATTCCCGCTTTTGCGCCCTATGTCTTTTTGCCTCATCAAATAAAACCTCATCGATTGACTCTATAACAGAAGTTTAAAAACCTATTTAGAGGCTAAAAATTCCACCCATGTCGACCCACCACCCTAAAGAGGCTTTTAAATTGTCCTTAGCACGGGTCAGTGCATAATTTTAAATGCTCTTTTGAGTATAATCTATAACAGAAGTGTTTGAAGAAGACAGAATAATTAACAGTTTTTGTCTAAATATTTATTTTCTAAATATCCCTATTCGTTAATAGCTAGTGGATGGGAATGGCGAGAGACCGCGAAGGCTGGCGTGATGATGAAAAGGGGCAGTGGGCAGAGGTAGGCTGATGATGATGACATATTTTGTATATCTACCAGAAGGTAAGGTGGAAAATAAACTAATGTGAAGTATATTCACACCAAATCCATTTATTTTCCACCACGTGTAGAGCAAAACGGCACAGGCTGGACTATACTATTTAGTATCTGAATGTTCCTTGGATCTAAACTTGTTAAAATGTTCCTTGTAATTAGAATGCTGAGCCTGTTTCATAAACCTGTTTTATCTTGACTTTGATCTTACTTCAAACATGTAGTTTGGTAAACATTAAAGGCCCGCGTGGTGGAGTACGGCCTAACCTTCCTGCGATGCAGGAAGAGACGCGGGCCCCAGCAGTGGGGACACACAAGGCTTGATAATGAAACATCAAAGAAACTTAGGGGAACAAAATGTACTTAAGTAAGCCTTGCTTCTTCTTATAACGTCTCTCCGAGTACCGAAGGTTGGCTTTGAGCTCCGCATGTCCTGTCTCTGTCCCTCGTAAGGCGAGATAGCTCAGCAACACTTTCAGTCCAGTCCACTGTGGTCACTAAGGTTTCTTAACCAGGATTTCTATCTCTGGTCTACGCGTCTCCTGCCATTTTTCTCCATCATTATGAAGAAGAAAAGGCTTGTCTATAATATAAAAATGAATCGACGAATGTGTTGGTAAGCGCATATCTCGAGAGTAGCTGAACCGACTTCGCTAATTCTTTTTTAGAGTATTCCTTGAAGTACGAGGATGGTTCTTACGGAGGAAAAAATAATGAAAAAAGAATCGTCTGTTAGGCGGCACGAAGTTCGCTGGGTCAGCTAATAGTTTATTATAAAAGAACACATTTACAAAATAAAAAAAAAGTACTATACGCGTCGAATTGAAACCTCCCCTTTTTTTGAAGTCTGTTAGAAACAGTACACACGCCACAGTAGCAAATGTGAAACAGAATCTAAAATAAAGACTTAAAAATCATACAAAAAGAAGTATTATAAATGGCAGCTAACTCAGCAGTATGCTGATGGGCCAGCCTTCTACGCTGATTTTCAGTCAGCGCCAAGAATAGTCTGTGGTGTGTCGAATCGAGTACAGATTGTGTTTTATGTTATCTTCTAGCCTACGTCACTTCCGATTCTAAAAAATCAACTTTAAAACTGTTTCCGTACAAATACGACGAAAGAAAAAATACGTATCCCCTATTGTCCTGTTTTCTTCTCCAAAAAGCAAAAAAATCATGGGGAGCTTTATTTAAGCACTGTTGTGTATTATATAAGACCTTATTTTGGGTGCCTGAGTACATGCCTCAAGTATTCAATCTTTATCCTGCGGGTGGTATTTCTTGACTAAGTCCGAAAGCCTTAAAACGAATCTTAAAGATAGGAAATTCATCCGTTAAGCATCGCTTTCATTTCCTTGGAATGAAGCTGTTACGCTTACTCTATTAACTCGAGACCTCTTAAAGGGTTTTCGATTACGTCGCCCGATAATCGATTAAGAAAACGTTTGATTTAATTCCATTCTACTTAGGTAAGATTAGCTAAGATTTTTCTCATTTCTACATTCTGAACTTTCTAAGAAAGTTTTTCCGTTAACTTCGATCGTATAATGAATACGTATAGTTTATAAATTATTATTATTATTATTGGAAGCCTAATCTTTCAAAAAATATTAATTTGGGAATAAAGTCACACAATGGAACAAAGGTTCTTTTAACCAAAACAGCACCACTAACTAGAACAAATGTCGTTTTTAAACACAAACGGGATCCGCACGGTGATGCCCAAATTTTGAGGCCGAAGGTATAAAACCTTCGGCTTGAAAACCTGGCAGTAAGACCAGCCACTAGTCTTATAAGCCTCCACCAATCCGGACTTGGCCCCCGTGGTGGAGTATGGCCTATACCTTCCTTGGGGAAGTGATCCGTGCCCCTCGGTGGGGACATAATGATGATGCAACATCAACATGTTGATGATGTATGCCTTAATATTTCTGTAAATATTTATAATTACAATTATTGTTTTCAGGCTGCTCCCGGTGAAAGAGAACTTCCTATGTAGACAAGTGTTCAAGGTTAGTAGCTTTGCCACTTCCTGGCGAAGACATGGTATCATCCCATCCCCTATATTACGCGCACCAAGTCCTGAGTGATTCCCATCGATGAACTGTTAAATCCCATACTAATTGCTATCGCAAACGTCAGGATTCCGACAATATTTGGAGCGCACAATAAATTAGGCCTCAGATCGCGGACGCTCCAGTCGCCATTTCCTTCCCCACCACATATATTATGTTCACCAACTCCTGAGTGATTCCAATCGTCGAACTGGCAAATTCCATGCTAATTGCTATCGCTAATGTCAGGATTCTAACAGGATTTGGAGCGCACAATTCGGCCTCAGATCGAGGACGTCATTCGTTATTTCTTTGCCCGCGACATGGACGTCATTCACGCGTGACTAATGATGGTCGGGGGAGAAAAAAGCAAAGTAAATTTACTGTAAATCTATGTCTTGTAAGCTGAGAAAAAAGGTCTTCCGCCAATTGTAGTTGCCTGAACCGTCACCGGAAAACCGGGAATTAGGTCTTTGTACAAAGAATTCCGTCAATTTTAGTTATTGGTGGATATTGATAGATATAAATAAAAAACTAACAAAATTAGCGGAATTTATTGAACAAAGACCTTTTTTCGGGTTTTCCGGTGACGGGGTAGAAAATGCTGATAGAAAGTTCTTACACGGCGACAACTTAAAATTTACTGTAAACTTATAGTATAGGTATTGATGGATAACTGAACTTGGCGGAATTCATTGGACAAAGACTTTTTTTCTGATTTACGATACCTCGCCATCCGAGAATACCTACTTTCGAAGAACATTCTCCCTTCTCTATGCGCAAAATTTTCCTTTTTTTAGCTCTGTGTCTAGTTGGTAGCCCCTTAACAACGTAATAGGACAGAATGCACAGGGTCAAAATGCACTAGAGCACTTACCTGCAATATGGCACAATATTGCAGGTAAGTGCCCGCTAGTGCATTTCATCCCTAAGTGCATTCTGTCCTGTTATATTGTGTTCGAGGAAATTAATAAATCGTACCACAAGTGCGCGAGTTTCAGCACAGTATCATCGATCAATAAGCCCGTACTCAGTCGACTTCTTCACGACTTCACACCACTTCTTCCTTCCACTTCCTCGGCCATCCTTACCCAGCTTCTGTCAGCAAGCTAGTGGGCGTCCTACGTCGCATTTGCCAGTTCGACATTTCTATACGTTCGACAAATGAGATTTTTTTTTTGCGTACTACGTTCTTGTATTGAGTCATGAAACTGACAGCTCGTAGGATCTCAGTCGATGACGTACTTCCGTGCATGACGTACTTCCGGTGTCGCGACTCTGTTTTCTTTTTCACTTTACACTAATCAAATCATACCAAACCGAAATATTCAGCACAGGCTCTCAAAATCATCTTTTTTCTATAAGAGAAAGTATAAAAATAGAATTTGATTTTTGTGGAGCATTGCACATTCGTATGGAATTTAACGATTAAAATTTAATCATTCAGGATGGTTAGACTGGAATTCAGGATATGATGCGCATAATATTGGCTTAATTCATCCACGTGCTAACCGTAGATTCATTCGCTGTGGAATCGTATAAGGATACGTGATGGAAATTGTTTTTAAGAAGCCAAAGCTTTTTCGACAACAGTTACGTAGATTCAAAACAATTCATCTTTCGACAATAGATTCCATTAACTTTATCACTAAAAATAAATTTGTTTCGTCGAAAAGTGGAGAATGGCTTTCGTTTAATTTTGTTTCCTTTCACACTGCAAATGTTTTGAGGCACGATGTTGGAATTTTTTTTTTAAGATGAAATTCTAATTCCCGTTCTTATGAATGTTACACAGTAGTTTCACATCTTAGCGGTTTGCATGACTCTTTTTTTCACTATAGATACTAGTCTTTTTGATCTCAAGCAGTGATTTATCAACTGATTGTTGACTCAGTGTTTATTAAAAATTGTGAATGAGTTGCGTGTACAATACAGTGTAAATTGTTTGCATTTCTTTCGTTACTTTTCCTGTAAAGGCCTGCGCAGACGAGGGACTTTCGTCCCCAAAGAACAAAAGTCCCCGAATCGTAAAAAATGTCGTCCGAGTACTTGTCGCGGACTCAACGCCTATGGTGTGCGGTCATTTGTTCCCCGGAAAATGAGTGAAGCGTACGCTATGGAAGCAAATATTCTGAGATTACATTGTGTCGTAATTTACATGAAGTTGAAAAAGAAAAGGTGTTATAAAAGAAAACACCTCATTTTTGGCCTGTCCGGTCTCTTGATGTTCTCGGTAACTTGAGGGATTTTTGTACGGGGTACTTTTAGTCCTTCGTGTGCATTATTCCATACAATTTATAAGAGATCAATATCGATGGACAAAAAAGTCCCTCGTCTGCGAAGGCCTTAAAACCATGCCATGTACACTTTTTTATTTTTATAATTTTGTGCTTTCTTTATGATTTTTCTGTGTGCAATAAAGTTTAGTAAAGTAAAGTAAAACCTTCGCAAAATCATGAGTATTTCAAACATGGCATTTCTATCATTTACTTATTATAATATGTGTGTATTTTTATATTGGTTTTTATTCCTTTCTCATTGGTATATCATTCCTTTGGTAAAAAACAAACACTGAAAATCAAGAGCATAAATAGGTTTTTAAATCAAGAGCATATTTTGGGCTCTTCTTCACGAAAGTAATAGTATTACTTTAGTATTATTTAAGCTTTGTGGACGAAGTCAAGTACACGTTTGACATTTGAATATGCACTAAATTTTATTCACAATACACTAAATCGTGGAGCAGAGGTGTAGTGGCATTGTTTTTCAAGAAAGGAGACAAAACGCTCCTTAAAAACTATAGGCCGATCACACTTCTGAGCCACGTCTATAAGCTGTTCTCGAGAGTCATCACGAATCGTCTAGCATCAAGATTTGACGCCTTTCAGCCACCGGAACAGGCTGGGTTTCGTAAAGGCTATAGCACCGTAGACCACATCCATACTGTTCGGCAGGTTATACAGAAGTCCGAAGAGTATAACCAACCGCTGTGTCTAGCGTTTGTGGACTACGAGAAGGCCTTCGACTCCATCGAAACCTGGGCTGTTCTGGAGTCTTTGCAGCGATGCCAAGTCGACTGGCGTTACGTGGAGGTGCTGAGGAGTCTCTACCAAGTGGCGACGATGTCCGTGCAAGTACAGAACCACCAAACAAGACCCATCCAGTTGCTCAGAGGTGTAAGACAGGGTGACGTTATTTCCCCGAAACTCTTCACCAATGCTCTGGAGGATGTTTTCAAGACCCTGTGGTGGAATGGCATGGGCATCAATGTTAATGGTGAATATCTCACACACCTCCGCTTTGCTGACGACATAGTCTTAATGGCAGAATCGCTGCAAGACCTACAGAAAATGCTGTCTGATCTTAATGCTGCCTCGAGACGCGTTGGGCTTGGGATGAACTTGGACAAGACTAAGGTCATGTTCAACGAGCACATCGTCCCTGAGCCCGTTCTCGTCGAAGGTGTAGCCCTTGAAGTTGTCCAAGAGTACGTCTACCTAGGACAAAAGATCCAGCTGGGTAGAGACAACTTGGAGGGTGAAATCACCAGAAGAGTGCAGCTTGGCTGGGCAGCGTCTGGAAAGTTGCGTCACATCTTCGAGTCATCCTTGCCACAATGCCTGAAGACCAAGGTATTCAATCAATGCGTCCTGCCGGTCATGACATACGGAGCCGAGACGTGGAACCTGACAGTGAAACTAGCCCACCGATTGCATGTCACTCAGCGAGCTATGGAAAGGTGTATGCTCGGAATCTCGTTAAGGGACAAAGTCCGGAACGAGATCATCCGACAAAAAACCAAAATCACTGACGTAGTTCAGAAGTGTAGCAGGCTGAAGTGGCAGTGGGCTGGTCACATCTGTCGCAGAACCGATGATCGTTGGAGCAGACGGGTTCTCGAATGGAGACCACGACTCGGCAAGCGTAGTGTAGGACGCCCTCCGGCCAGATGGACCGACGACCTGAAAAAGGTGGCTGGTGGTGACTGGATGGCGAAAACGGGAGATCGGGTCTTGTGGCGCACCCTGGGGGAGGCTTATGTCCAGCAGTGGACTGCAATAGGCTGAAATGAAAAATGATGACACTAAATCACTGCATGAGACTAAAAGACTGGTTAGTCATTAATTTCATTTTCATAGAGCAAATATTTCTTAGATATTCTTCTACACATTTACAAATGTCACGTATATTTACATTCCATACCTACAAAACATGCCATGTCATACCATACATTACTCAATTTTGTTTATTTTTGTAAAAGTTAATGTAATTCTGTGGATACACGTTAGGAGTCCTTAACAAAACTCAGCTCCTAAGCTAAAGACTTGCTGTAAATACAACCCAAACGTAATAATTATAATAGATAATATTCCATACAATCGACAGCTAAACAAACTTTACCCTTGGTGACTGCAAAGTAACCAGTAAAGTAACTGTATGCTGAAATCTGGGTGGTTTGATAGCCACAATTAATGTGTAAACGAATTATAATTGGTTTTGCGATAATTAAACTATAGTTCAGTTTCATCTAAAAATCAAATCTATTTAGACTAGTACTTTTGAGCGTAGACGAAAAATAAAAACTATCGTTTTGAAAAATTTTGTTTAAAAAATTCGCGATCAATTAGTACTGCCACTAACAAAACGTTGACCCGCAGACCCGCGACGCACTAATGGCTTTCGCAGATTCGACTTTGCGTCGAGGTATTCATGGAAAGTGCCTTTTTAGATTAAATTACTAGCGTATTCTGCCTTGACAGTAAGTAAGTAATTTATTTGTGACTTAAAAGACTTATACTAGACTATAACTTAATTTTCACATTTAAAAACCTATTTAGAGGCTAAAAAATTTCACATACATGTTTTGGTTTATAATTAAAATTATTGAGCATCCGCTGCTGTGCTAGGCTCATCGCCTGAATTACAGCAGACAGCGCCTACACCAAATCCTAACTATGATGGTATTAAAAAATCTGTAAATTACTTTTTAAAAACAAAAGTATTTAAGGAAAAGTGTTCAGTGTTAATTGTCCTCCCTCTATGTGTGTGAGGAAAAAAAATATGTAAATGTGAATGCGTGAGTGTGTATGAGTGTGAGTGAGTACTACTGCCAAAAATAAGTACTTATATTTTTTTATAACGGTGAAATATATAAATAAGGTGACAAAATAATTGTATTCTATTACTGCCTCGTTGGTCTAGCCGTTAAGGCTACCAAGAGGCATGAGTCGCGCATGGGTCGCGTCTTAATAACATATAAGGTGATAAAAGTTACATACAAAGGCGGACTACTTCGACAGAAATTTCTTCCAGCCTAAAAAGTGACTGTGTAGTGTAGAAGTTGTTATTATTATTATTTTAAGTCTATAGCTATCGTTTATACACGTTCAGTTTGCTGTGGCTTTCAAACCCCCAAAATTTAGGTATAAGTGAACGATCGAACGAGTCGTGATATGAACGAGCCACTTAGGGGCTTAAGACCGTTTTCTGGATTGAGACGTTCACTAAATAAATACTTAAGTACAGTCTGTTAGCTTTTAGAATATACCTCGGCCACTATCGGATGATGATAACGATTGGCCTTTTTGTATCTACGTAATGAGATGATTTATACAGCGTCGTCCCTTCACCCATCTACCGTACACACCAGATGGGTGAAGGGACCACTCCGACGCTGTAGTGCCTGGGACATGGTTTTATAGATGGTGTAGGCTTGCCCAGCACCTATATCATCCTGAGAGCTTAGTCGGCCTAGCCCACAGGAAAGACTAGTCAATACGTGCGGAGCCAACCAAGCTGCGGGTTTCCTCACGATGTTTACCTTCACGGTTAACTTGTAGTATTGCGACTATCGGATAGAATCGCATAAAGTCGTGTAATGGAAATATCGGAACTAATATGACCCTTAATTTCGAAAAACAGAGCAGTAAGTAGTATTACGCTCGTGTGCTTTCGGCGAAAACCGAATCCTACTCTAGAGCCCGAGGTATATTTTAAAAGCTAACAGACTGTTAAGTTCTGTCACGCAAAGAGATATTTGCTCGAAGAGACAGAACGACAGTTAAGTATTTACTTAGCGAAATTTTAAATTCAGAAACAGGCACTTATTCTACAAAAACACAACTGAATGTACATACTGACTAACTATTGTTGTCTCTTTCTATCGCTTGGTGTCTTGTTGGTCTGCCCTAGTGACTGTCTCTTACACTGAGCTTGTGTTCCGCACACTGACTTGCCTGTCTCTAGGAGGGCATTGAGGTAAGTCCTCGACAGTTTACAGTTCTTAGTGCACACCTCGAAGTTGTACAACGCCACCAAGTTATCTGTTCAGGTGCGCAAAATTGTAACTACGGCCTTGTCATCCGCCATATTGATAAGGAACATTCCGCTCTCTGTCAATTTATAGGTATATTTTGTTTACATTTAAAGACGGGAGTTTGACTTTGAATTTTCCATTTTTGTGAGTAAATTTCTTAAATTTCACCGCCAAATTCTCCACTAGCGCCGCTATCAACTGAACAGATAAGATGCTGGCACTGTATTTAAGATCTCACGAAGTTATTTGACAGTTTGGAAGGAGGCTATAGAGGTTAGGAAGAGATTCGGCAATGACAGCTTTACAATGTAATTAAACCATTTTTTTATTTTAATGTGTTACTAACCAACACCTGAAAATTGTTTGTTCAGTACCTATCACAATTTTCCGCATCAAGATTTAAGATCAAAAAAGATCTGGTAAAATATTTAAATTTATGATGTATTTCTGGTAGGAAGGACCAATATTTTCTACTACACAAGTAGATGACGTCACCAGTCACGTGTTAATCGAGCAACACATATAAATTTTAACATGAATGAATTCCAAAGATGATCAAAACATATAATGTTACAAATACCTGTCATATTACTTAATGAGTTCTGAAATACAACTTATGTAGATAGATGAATGTAAATATATAGATGAGGGCCTTATAATGTATTGTTTTCAATTTTAGTGTACGACCAGTCTCAGATTGCAAACCTTTATAAAGATTTAAATATACGTTGACGTATATGTCACAGTCAAAACTCTTGAACGGTCAAAACTAGTTTTGACTGCTAAAATCAGTGAAAAGTACTTTTGTCCAACGCTTACATTTGAAATACCAAATGGTAAAAACACCTAAAGTGATGCACCTTTCAATCTGCGACAGCAAAAATATAGGTGCGACGAAGCGCGTAGTGGAGCGGAGCGCGAAGGAGCGTGTCAGGTTGAAAATTGTAAGACCGAAAACCAACATGTCGAGTTGGTTTTCGGTGTTGCATACATATTAGAATTTTAGGTACCTATTTTTTATACAGTCAATATCAGCTAATATCAGTCAAAACTAGTTTTGACAGTTTAAGAGTTTTGACTTTAAAATATACCTACATACAATCTGAGATTGCTGCTATAAAACCGTGTGACGGTGCAGCGTCAAAACTCCATACAGCCTTATGGTTTTAATATCCAATAAGGGACCGGATTGTAATAGAAACTTTATAAATGTACTACAATGAAAGGGTTCATCGATGTTTGCAATTTTGGGTCGATGGTTAAAATTGTTAAGATTTCAAATTAAAAAACCTATCACGCTGTTCCTACGCAATTACGGATTTTTTTGAAAAGTCTCATTTTTCACGGTTCCGTACAGTCTGTTAGCTTTTAGAATATACCTCTGCTACTATCGGATAGAATCGGATGTATTCGTGTGTAAAAGAAATATCGGAACTAATACTTTATATAACTTTACATAACTTTTCAAAATAGTGAACAAAAGTTTAATACAGAGCAGGAAATAGTATTACACTCGTGTGCTTTTGGCGAAAACCGAAGCCTACTGGTACCGAAGCCCGTGGTATATTCTAAAAGCTAACTGACTGTACCCGTTACCCTATCACTAAGACACTACCGTCAGTCTGACACCAGGCTGTATGTTATGACCCGTGACAGCTAGACAGTGGACATTTTCACAGATATTGTATTTCTATATCTCTGCTGTGTGGTGTCGGCCTAGAGAATATCACCAACCCAATTCTTCCCGCGGGTATCGTAAAAGGCGACTAAGGGACACAAACCGGGGGGTGGGCAGCAGCGCCCCCTGCAGTACAAATTCACCAAACTGCGATCCCCAACCCGAATGCCCCGCGTGGGGATTATGGGCATTACCCCCCAATGATGGCACAACCTTGCGCTATTTCGCTCATTATGGGAGGGCTGTGTCCAGCAGTGGACTAATAAAGCCTGAAGATGAAGAAGTATTTCTATAGCAGCTATGACAACAAATACTAAAAACACAACAGAATAAAGTAGGGTCCCAAACAACAAACGAGTGTTATTGTTTTGCCTTTTATTCTTTATATTAATGTCACAGAAAATTTCGTAGATTGATTGATAGAAGATGTTTAATCAAACAAAAATACAGAAATTGGTTTCTGCAAACTGCATAACAGTTGTCCAGTTTAAAAATAAATTATTAACGTAGGTATGTAGAATAAAATCTAAATTTAAGTGGTGCTCCCATACAATAAATGAGATTTTTTCGCCAAATTTCACAAAATTTCGTTTCAGTCGGGCTTGTATTTTCGAAATTATAACCAAACGACGTTTGTATGGAATTTTGCCGCTACAACGCGCCTTTTATATTTTTATAAGTTATAATTTAGTTTTATTAAAGTGTGCACTGACGTGCCAGATTTGATTTAAATACTAAAACGATTACGTAGTTAATATTTTTTTGCAATCCTAAAACTGCTAGCAGTTACTTTTCAAAACTTAGGTTACTTTTTATGTCCAAACTCTATGTATAGCGCGCGCTTTAATTAAATAAATAAATAGTCCCCTAAAACCGTCTGCGAATTTAACTGCCTTACTACCTAATAATAAGTTTATATTAAGTATGTTACTTATCTTAAAAATTACATGACATACCTATGTTCTTTCTTGTATGTACCAAAACGCAGTCGATAGCAGGTTAACCTTTACATTTTTGTTGCAAAGACGTTCTTAACGCAACCGATTAGAGTGCACTGACGTACAAGTTGATGTGCTGTCGACTTTACAATCGACAATATTGATATCCTTAACTTCCCAAAATCCCTTAACTTCCCATTTATACTTTTGCTTTTAGGGCACTGCTATATAATAGTAACCCTTACTATATTATTTTTAACTTTATCACCTTGAAATAAATTCTAAAATCTATGAAAAAATCTGTACTTCCCGTGGTTACTTCCCGTGGTTACTTCCCATATTTATGGTTAAGGCTATAGCGAAGAGCGGGTGATCGTGCTGTTCCACTATAAAGGGAAATTTCCTGCAAGACAGATCGTATGCCTGGGGATGGCCGATCCGACTGTTGTTAGTCGGACGTTCTATTTATTGTCATGTGAAACATTTTGATTGCGCGATACAGGAATCATGGAGGTAGTGCGCGCGCAGAGTTGACATGTGCTCGCCACAAAGCGACTCCTCTAGGTGTAATTTCCATACAAATGTAGTCTGTACGGGAATTTACTAACTATATATATAGTTAGTTAGTCTCTCACAAGGGGCAGCTCCCACACAAACGTAGTATATATATATATATATATATATATATATATATATATATATATATATATATATATATATATATATATATGTATGTATATATATATATATATATATATACTACGTTTGTGTGGGAGCTGCCCCTTGTGAGAGACTCTTAGGTCGATACATAGATAGAACGTATATTTTTTATTATAAATGGTGTGCCACAAAGAGTTTTGATCCAATCTAACGACTATTTTGTTACACAGGGTGCTACAAAGTTAACGAAAGATGACATCGAGAGGGTGTTCTCGCTCTACGATCGAGTAAGTACACTGATATACAATCTCACTAGGTAACCTGTTAGCGGAGTAGAATGGCGCCCCACAAGGTTCTTGAACCACTGGAATTTTCTTTAAGCTGATCTTTATTGCGAACAGCAAAACACAGCACGTACAGATAGTCCGAAAATTGGAAAAAGGTCACTTCACCTAGTTAAAGGTAGCTAATCCATTAGGTTTCTGAGTTAGGGCTCGACTGCTTGCGGCATGCACCTACTGCAGTTTTTATATCGGGCACTACGCGGCGATTACTTATGTCCGTAAAATTGGGCAATGAGGCAATAAACCTACAGAACATTTTATTTAAATATAAATTTAGTTTAAAATAAACAAACTTCTCATGGTTAGAAAGAAAAATTCTAGACTTTTAAAAGTGTTCAAATAACAATTTTTTGAATTAAAAACCTTTTTGACAGATAATCATTCAAACCTTAAGAACCTTAAAATGGACATAGTGGCAACCAAATTTCACAGCTTAGTCTACCATCGCCAGCTTGTCTGTCTGTTGGTCTTCTACAAGTTGTACTTCGGAGAGTGTGCTTATGTATTCCATAGGCTCATACCGTCGTCTCCATTCCGCAATCGGAACACCAGACGTACTGGGGGTTACCATCTGCACTTAGTTGACATTCCGAGCCTTCGCACTAAGCGCTTTCCGTCATGCTTCATAATGTGCACGCGCAGAGCTAAAGTGTGAAACACCTTTTCGTCGTCCGTTTTTCCGAACGCTTATAAACTGAACCTCTTTAAGATGCGTGTGAACAGGCTCCTTCTGGGCAAACTCATGTCCACCCTAGACTCCATCTTAAACCTCGGGCTAGATAGAGGTCAAGAATAAGACCATTTCGTAAAACAAAAATATAATTTACTGCTGCGATACAGGTAGACCGCAAAGCGTGGATTTATTAAAGTTATAAAAACTCTGATATTTAGTAAAATAAAAATCATATAGTGATGGTACTAACTACCTAGTGTAGGGCGGAATTTATGGCGGAAATCGAAAAAAGTCCTAGATTGTTGATCCTAGGTCCAAGACTGTAGGTTCTAAAAGTAGTTGTCATAGTTGTTAAGATTTCTTATGTTCACTTTTGGATAAAAACGTATTATAATACAAGTTATGATTTTTATTCCATCGGCGGCGGATACGGCATAAGATAAAAATCAGGAATGCAAAAAAAAAAAATTGTTATTTACTATTAACCCGGCTGGGTCCGATCCCCGGCCGGGTCAAACTAGGAAATGAGCTTTTGTAGTTTGTCTCGGGTCTTGAATGTTATCTATGTATTTATTGTATTAAATCTATCGTCGAGTTAGCACCTATAATACAAGTAATTTAGTTGTACTTAGTATAGGGCTAACCAGATCTGTGTAATATGTCCATGAATATTTATTTATTAATAAAATAAAATTGTTGCCAAACAAAAGCTCTCATTTGATTTATCAAATGAGAGCTACACGATTTTAGAAATAGCCATGCATTTGAAATGTAAACTAAACATAACCATTACTCTTTTTCAGGACAACAACGGATCTATCGAAAACGAAGAACTTAGAGGCTTCTTAAAGGACTTATTAGAATTAGTAAAAAAGGTAAGATTATGTTTTTCCCATTCTATGGTCAAACCAAAGTTACCAGTTTCTTATCCGTAATTCGATCGGACCATCATAATAACGGGTTTTCTTATTTTAAAAACCTATTTAGAGGCTAAAAATTCCACCCATGCCGGGATTAGAACCCGCGACCTTTGGCTATCCGTGCCAGCGCTCTTCCAACTGAGCTAATGGGCGACTCACTGGCATCAGTGAAATTTCGAACCTCTTTACAATATTCTCTGTATTACGTACGGTTTTTTAAATTGTTTTTTCAAGTTCTAGATCTAACAGGTCAAAAGTATTTAGTTTTTTGTAGTTTGTAATGCGCCCGCACATCGCCGGCACGCTGCAACCTGGATAGTACTCTAATCGACATTTTCCACAGGACTACGACGCCCAAGACCTGCTAGAGTTTGAGGAGACCATCCTCCAGGGTGTGGAATACAACAGCGACGGCAAGATTAACCGCAAACAGCTGACGATGATCCTACTGGCTTTGGCCAAGCATCATCAGGAAGAGGACGTCAGCACGCCATGAATTGTGGTCGCCCTACTTTAAATTTGCCACCGTGACAAAAAGCGTTAATCTATTTGTAATTGTAGTCCGCATCGATTAAGTAACGTTTTTAGATAAATCGGAGTACATTTAAACTCGGATAACCCAAAAAATGATTTCATTAAGAAATTATGCCACTAAAAAGATCGTGGATTCTTTTTTCTAGTTTATGAGGAGACATCTACAGCGTTGTGTGTTAATATTTTTAATAATTTACTGAGGTTACAAAACGTAAATTTATAATTAGCTATAATCATTCAAACAAATATTGAGAAAAAATGTGAATGTTTATTTGGCCGAGGTTAGATCTACGATTGATCTATCTATTTATTTATTAAGTACTAATTTCACCATTTGTACTAGACGTGGCTTATAAGTAAGCTTGACTTATCTCCTACCCTAATCTTCTTCTTCTTCTTCAGGCTATATTAGTCCACTGCTGCACATAGCCCTCCCCTAATGAGCGCCATAGCGCCCTGTCTTCAGCTTGCCGCATCCAGCATCCGCCGGCAGTTTTTTGCAGATCGTCATCCCACCTGGTCGGACGTTTTTGTCGTGACACATTTTTCCAGATAATTTATGCGGTCTTTGCAGATGGCTAACATAGATAACGCTTTTTGACATGTTTAGCAATGAAGAGTCCAGTCAGAAATTCGCACGAACGTAGAGCTTAATACCCAGTTGTATATGGTGTGAACTTGAGCTTTTGGGCATGAACTTTGTAAAGAACTCATTGCGAACGAGATGGATACAAAATTCATGCTGACTTTGCTGGAATAAAATAAAAAAACTAAACTTGTAAAATTACCACTAGCATTACACTACTCAAAATTTTGACGGAAGTTGGGCGAGGTACAGTGTTCAATCTATCGTTCTTGACCATCGGAAAATCGATAGATGGGGAAGGTGACTTTTACCACAGTGGAAATACCTAAATTTTTGCATACCATGAACTCACAGGCGTGAGTCCCAGAGAGGTAGGCAGAGACCAGAGGCTGTCACTTGCCACGATCGTGGCAGAACACCTCAACATGTAGGTAACTGATAAATCACTATAAAAAATTGCTCTAAAGCCAGGTTTTCACGGTCTTAGTAAGCTCGGACCGAGTGCCTCATCCAAGTAAACTAATGCTTCTGATTGGACGGATTTTCGTGACAACGCAAAAATAGCCAATCAGAAGCTTTAGTTTACTCGAATGGTGCACTCGGTCCGAGTACGCTAAGACCGTGAAAACGCGGCTTTACACAAACAATGCCACTTCGCACTGAGCTGTGCGAAGAGCACTACCCATGCAGTTACACCAAGGCTTAACCTAACCTTTTCCCTTTACATCAATCATAATTTATGATAATTTGAGGTGGAAACAAAAAATTTGGAAGGACAAACAATTAGTAATTGAACGCTGTGACGCCCGTTTTTGATCAATTTTGCGTTAGTGTAATGAAGGCTTTCGATTTAAGGAAATGTTTTTATGTATTTGTATTTATCAGTAATAATTGTCGAGATAGCTTCGAAATCAATGCCACAGAAGACTATTAAAGAGATGCCAGACTCATCTCTGTACTAGGATTTGTGTGTAGTAAATGTTCGTAACATAAAATGTTTACAAAACCCGTTCTCCGTCCTCGAGAGATTACATTAAATCTTTGGTCAATACTTAACTTTATATAGTTTATTTAGTTCAATCGACAGCCTATCAACCTTTACATTTTGAAATTTCAGTCGAATCTTGCAGATAGGGTATCGATGTAAAGATCGATTTGCTGTCAAGTGTGCTACTTATTTGCATCTTATTTATATGAATCAACCTCTGGATGGTTCTATAGATACTTATACGACAGTAAATTGTATTAGTTAAGTCACTATTAGAGTTGAATTGTTGTCTGTATTGATTGTTAATTTTATATATAGCTTGCTGTTAAAAGTAATCAAGACGTATTTTCTTGTTTTAATTTTATGACAGACAGATACTTCTGCATGCAAGGATGTTATCTAAATACTAAGTTCTTATTGTATATAGAAGATGATTGTATCAATAATCCGGGACAAAATTATTATTCCTCTTTAGCTTTTTCCTATTCTTTCCAGTCTGCAATATGCTTATTAGAGTTAGGGCTGGGATGCACTTTTGATTCCTTAAACTGTGGATTTTATAGTATGTATGGGAAAGTACTAAAGCTCATATACTCCATAATTTGAGCCATGATTTGCAAGGTTAGCCGCAAGTGTCCGCAAGCGCGCACAATCCCTTAATTACCCTTTACTAGGGTATCACTTGTACCTTCATGAGTATCATACTATGAAAACTAAAGTGCGAAATCATGTGACAATATTGGTAGATCGAATTTACGAAGTCCTTAAATATGTACGAACGGATATTCTTGGAGTGAACATGCTGTCATGGCTTCATTGTTGACTATGACATGGCGTCCATTTTATCAGTGCATTACATAATAAATCTTGATTTACATTTGCTTCAGTTTCATGCTTTTTAGGTATGCTATACATATAGGTATAAAAAGCGCACACACGTGCGTAAAAATCATCATTTTTTTTTATAGACCCAGAAGAACAAGATAAAGATATCGCTAACTGTGAAGGAAAACATCGTGAGGCAACCAGAGTGGTCCAACTGTTTACATACCACGGCGCTTGAAGTTGCTAATAATTAAGCCCATTTTCTGTCTCTGGGAGAAGGCCTTTGCCTTTATTTTATTGGGTATCATAATTTTTTTATCTTTTACGTTTTTAAGCTCTTGGCTTCTGTATTTTATTGTTCATCTATATAAAGCACGCTTGAAAAGCAGAAAAATTAAGCAAAATATAAACCAGTATGAATAATACAAAGGGCACAAGACGTGTTTTTCTTCATTCCATCGACAACAGAATGAAAAACATAATACTTGAATCGGTAATGAAATGACAACTGCACTATCTTTGCACTGGTTTACATGTTCCCTGATAGACGATAACTGAAGAGAAATTACTGCATGCGCATGCAAAGAATCTACGCTCTTGTTACATGCACCATGCGCCTCAAACGAATCGCGATCTCATGCGCATTTTGCTGCAACCAAATCACTCGTCGATGGCACATGAAAAAAATGAAAAGAAATGTATTTATCATAGGTTCACAATTACAGAAACACTTTTAAAACACTAATTATTTACAGTCTGTTAGGTTTTAGAATATATCTCGGGCTCTACAGTAGGCTTCGGTTTTCGCCGAAAGCACACGAGTGTAATACTACTTACTGCTCTGTATAAGTGGCATTATTAGTTTCGATTTCGAAATTAAGTGTCATATTAGTTTCGATCGTCCCGTGACTTCCGCTAGTGGCATTATTCTGAGCATTTCCGTGCTTTGCAAGGCACTTTAAGCCGTTGGTGCCGGCTGTCATAATGCTATAATGGCAGTCGTTAAGCCATGTCGAAGGCCTTATGGGTGGCTTAATAACTTCTGACAGTAAGGCTCGCCACTGTCTTACAATCCTCCACCAACCCGGACTTGGCCCCCGTTATGGAGTATGGCCTAATCTTCCTACGATGCACGAAGAGACCCGTGCCCCAGCAGTGGGGCATTCAAGGGTTGATAATAATAATGATTAGTTTCGATATTTCTTATACACGAATATGTCCGATTCTATCCGATAGTAGCCGAGGTATATTCTAAAAGCTAACAGACTGTATTATTACACATAATAAGCTATTTTAAATTAAGAATACGCGTATTGCCTCCACGTGAGCATTTACATCCATGCTCAGTTAAGTTCTTCTTGTAATGCCATCTCCTATCGGGGGTTGGCTATCATTGAGGCCACTGTAAACCGTGATGCGGCGGCTTAGAACTACCCGATGTTACCTTAAATCTGAAACCGTTCAGCCAAGTTTTGCAGCCAATAAGGTTTTCTACGGCCAGATCTGTATCCTTGTATTACGGCTTCAGTTACGTTATGGGTTGCCAAAAATGGTAACTAAATTAGACACAGGTGAGGATTTTCTGGTAAGGAAACTTTGCAATAACCGGAACAATATTCGTGGAAAGTACTACACACCTTATGGATGTTATTCCATTATGAATGTTGGACACTTTGATTCAGCTCTGTTCTGGAGAGAAGAGACTGAGCTGGTTTCTACAGCTTGTCTCTGACTCTCTTTCTCCCTGTATGATAGAAAAAGATGCCGCAGAGATGTCTCTTAGCTTTACATACATACTTAGTATACTCGCGCCATAGTAGTGAGACGTTTTTACAAAATTACAAGTGTAGCCGGTATAATTTTTATAACATGAGAAAAGTACGCGAGCCGTGATACAAGAATCGTGAGATGCAAGACGAGGCATGAGACGCAAACGTCTCATATTGTGTACAATATCTTGTACACTTAATTATGTTAGACGCGAAGCGGCAGACGCAAGGCGTGACACACGACGCGATAGACGCGCGTAGCGTGATACACTATTTCTAATCATAGTTGTATGAGTGCCATCACTGCACTAGGTTTCCATTTCTACGCCGAAGCCAAATACTAATGCCAAATATTTTGTAATCTATAGAATCACAGTTAAAATTCAAATCATATATTTTCATAATGTTGATATTTCAACCAACATATCATGATCACGATCTATCATTCGACAATAATACGTCGGAACTAACATAATACTAAAATTAAAACTAGAAATGTTAACACTATAGCCTGAGACAGAATTAGATCCCATAATACTAGTCTATTGTGTTACGCTGCACGAATACACTGGACAAAAACAGGCTAATTGAAAACAAGCAGCACAGTGCGTATTTGCGTATGCTACGTAGACCTCGTAGGCCCGCTACGCCGTACCGCTACGACGTAGCACACGGCCGTAGCACGTAGCGCGCTCACGAAAAAAATGTGGGCGAAAGTAGGAAAATTGGGTGCTACTCACATCGTTTACACAATTAGTTGTAAACGTTTACACTTTCTTCCTGTTATAAGATCACAAACTTACTGGGAATCTCTTTTCAGTCTGCATTTTTCCTCTACGATTTTAAAAGCGAAAGTGTAAAAATTTTCAACTTAAAATTATTCTAAATATCAATGACGTCCAGCTATCCCACTGCGAATCAAAACAATGTTTAGGGTCTAAAGCCTATTGAAAAATTACAACTACGCGAAAAACTTTTTCAAAGCACCGTTGAATGTATATAAAAAAATATAAAAAAAATATTATGAATATTATTACAGCAAACTCCATCATGTCTAAATAACGAATCAAAATTAGTTTTCATTTCGGTTTGTCAAATAATTCCTCAGGCATTGTGAAAATTCCGTGCCCAAAAAATAATAGATCTATCAAATACAAAACACGCCCGCAGGTTTCGTTAAAGTCAAAATCATACATTTACGACTTATTGTAACAATATTTTTCAAACTAAAAGCATGCAAAATAATAGAACAACGAAAAATCACACACTTCTCAAATGCAGTTTTAATAAATAACACAATAATGCGTGGCAAATATGACCTACTTGTACAGTGAAATACTTACGTTTGTTTTATAAGATTAGTGTATATGATCTTTAATGTTTCTGTTCTTCCGAAGAGATTATTCATCGACATTATTCTTGACATTTAATTTATCGATACTCATGTTGTCTAGGATCTCTCTCTCTGGGTTCGGTCCCTCATGTCTGAGGATCGTGGTCAGCCTCAGGGTTCTGGCATCTGGAGCGGATGATTTGCCTCCATCGGGATCTGTCCAACGCGTCTCTTACAACCGTGTAAAATTTTGAGGTCGACGAATCTTAAACTTGATCCGTCCACCTTGTTGGTGAGCGACCGCGCGATCTTTTGCCTAGGATAGAAATACCTTATATCTACTTACTATGTTTATTCAAAATTTCAAATTCTACTTAACACTTAATTACAAAAAAAATGTGCTGTTTGTTGTTAGTAACTAAGTATAAAATTAGTTTTTAATCCATGCATGGTCTAATATCTGTGTTAATAAAAAGATCTTTGTTGTGATGATGTAATAGCTAGCTTTAAACGCAAATATTGAAAACATATTAAATATTACCCTATAACATAGGTAAGTTATGTATAATAGGTAAACCGAATGCACAAGACGCCATCACGTAAAAATAAATACAAATTTAATGCAATGTTCATTGAATATTTGTAACTACGTATTAAAATTAAAACATTTATAAAAAAAGTAATCTTACTAATATTTTATATTAATGTAAAAGTTTGAACGGAAACGTTTGTCACTCGATCACGATGGAACGCCCGAAGGAATCTCGATAAAATTTGGAGATAGGTTATAGTCCGAAGGCTATGTTTTATCCCGATAAAATACATATAATTTTTTTCTCGAGAACGACTTTACCGTCAACAGCTAGTAAATAATAACTTATTGTGCAAGAAAGGATGTCATAGTTTAATGAAACATGGATGTCACCGTTTGAAGTTCTTATCATACCCCCCCATCCTTCCATTTATTTAACAATTCTACACACATTTATTTAAAACGAATATTTACTTAGGAAACACAAGGCCGCAACCTGCCCGCGTAGTGCAGACGACAGCATATCAACCTTTACATTTTATTTCTAATGTCGCCCGTAACGGAGTAGAGTACTTTGATGACAAGGGTGATGTGCAGTCGACAGTACGACGAGGCGAGGCTCGCTTTTAAAATGTCAAAAGGCACCACTTTCATTACGTTTAAGTGTTCATTTGTGAAGAATAACAATAATTATAAAATTAAATAATGTTTGATTTTCGGGAATTGTTTACAGTTATATAATGCCCAGTTAGCTACAACATTTAAAAGAAAAACGTTAAATATTTGATTTCCCGACACTACTCTATCGTCGGCAAACTACTAGCTACAATCCCTGCATAGCAAGTACGATGGCATCAATCACGCGTTTCGTGGCGATAAAATGTCAGAATTTGACAGTAAATGTTCTATAAAGTCACGACTTTTGACATTTAAAAGACGCAACTTGCGCCATTGTACTGCCGAAGCTTTCATCAATATTTTAGCTTTATATTAAATGGGTCTAATCGCGATTCTTTATTAGGTAAAACGTAATTACCTTATTCCCCGAAGTTGAGTTTTATGTAATAAATAATCGCGATCAGACCTGTTCAATACATAACCATATATGAGTATCGCGAATCATCAAGACATACTAATATTTTAGCTATTCTTCAAAAAATACGCTAAGCCGATTGTTTATCCCAACCAGCCTGGCACTAAATGTTGTACGTTAATAACTTTTTTTATATAAAATACATGATTATTTATATTTGTAACTTGTGTTTTAATTTGAACAAATTCTAACTAACCCCTTGATTCTCAGACTAAGGGCCAGTTTCTGAATTGCGAATTACACTAACGACCGGTTTCTCGAACACTAACAAGCTGTTAATCTACTGTTAACAGCTGTCAAATGTTTTTTTTTGTATGCACTTTGGCCAACTGACAGCTGTTAACATTAGATTAATGCCTTGTTAGTGTACCAGAAACCGGGGGTAAGTCTTGGACGTACACATCCGTGCACTAAGTAAATACTTAGGGAACGTTCTGTTGCGCTCTTTTCTGCGAAATTCGAAGAGACAGCACTATAGTTAAGTATTTACTTAGCGAAATACTCAATTCTTCTTCATACTAAATGCGATTTAAATGTCAACTTAAGTGACACTTAAGAAGTAATGCAAGTAGGCATAATAATCTGCTAATCCACCCACTGGGGCCTGTTTCAAAAAACTACAATTCATGATTACCTATATTATAAAAATTTGATGAGCATGGCGAACATCTTCCTACATTTTAAAAACCTAATTAGAGGCTAAAAATTCCACCCATGCTGGGATTCAAACCCGCGACCTCTGGCTATCCGTGCCAGCGCTCTTTCCAACTGAGCTAATGGGTGACTCACCGGCATCAGTGAAATTTCGAACCTCTTTACAATATTCTCTGTATTACGTACAGGCAGCGACATCTGGCTGAAGTAATTTGCATCACTTGTAGCCCCGAGTTACCTACTTTGCAGTCAGTTGGAAAGAGCGCTGGCACGGATAGCCAGAGGTCGCGGGTTCGAATCCCGGTATGGGTGGAATTTTTAGCCTCTATTTAGGTTTTTAAATATGTCCTTAGCACGGGTTAGTGCATTAAAAATAATATAATCTTCCTACATGTTCATCTCTAGGTTGATCGACTGGACTTAACAATGTAGATAGACAGATAGAATATTCTTTATTGTACACAGAAATACCACTTAACAGAAATTATATAAAAATATATCGCAATTGGTGGCCTTATTACTAATAGCAATTTCTTTCAATGTAGGCATAAATTTGTCTCAGCAAACTATATGAGACAGCTTCTTGGCCAATGTCCGTAGTCCGTACAGAAAAAAAAACAACGGACAGCTGTGATCAATAGGTAAAATAAAATTGTTATCTTACTAGAAAATAATGATTTGAGAGGACGGAACCTAACTAAGGCGGTCCTTCGAAGAGCGATTTCCACACAATCGTTGTTTTGTTTTTATTTAGAAACGACATGCCGTATCGTAACGAAACTTTGTGCGTTTAGATGACACAAATAGAGATTCGATTGTTCTTCGATCGATCGATAGCAACCATTGCTTGTCCCCACTGCTTGGGCACGGGTCTCTTTCTGCATCGCAGGAAGGTTAGGCCATACTCCACCACGGGGGCCAAGTCCGGGTTGGTGGAGGCTTGCAATACTAGTGGTTGGTTTTACTATCAGAAGTTATCAAGCCGCCCATAAGGCCTCTGACAAGGCTTAACGACTGCCATTACATGACAGTCGGCATCAACAGCTTAACGTGCCTTGCGAAGCACGGAAGCGCTCGGAATAATGCCACTAGCGGTTTTCAGGGGACGGTCACCCATCCTGCACCTGACCGCGCCTGTGGTTGCTTAACTCGAATGATTGATTCCAATCACTCGGTACGACTAGGCCACGAGTGATTGTGCTTATATACCGAGAATAAGATAATATACTCGTATAAGAAACTAGCTAGACATTGTCCTGAGTGCAACGCCATCTGCCAGGCTGCTTTGTGAATCTAAACCATACATGACGCCACCCAAACGCGTGCAAAAAAATTATTCAATTCTGTTTAGCCGTTTAGGAATTCAGTGAAGATTATAGATATTCTCAGTTGTAAGCCTGTAACCACGATCAAACCTCTATTTTTGTCCTCTAAATGTATCGGAAAAGTGTTATTGCGGTCCGGATGTCGTTTGTAAATAAAAATTATGAAAAACAAACTACGTTTGTATGGGCTGTGGTATGGGTACCCCATCGTGAGGGGCCCAATTAAGAATTTTTTTTTTATTGTACCTTTTTCTTTAACATAGAAATGTTTTAATTATTTAGGTATAGTTTACTTTAATATAATTAAAGACAGATTGATAATGGTTTCCTGAATTCTTGCTCGGGAAGTACAAGGTCCAGATAAATGTTCTATCACTATAGGGTAGGGTAGAGGCACTTTGGTTTACGCGGTGAAATGAAGCAAGATGGCGTTAGCAGTTAGTGGGATAAAACTGTAATCGTGACGGTGTGCTCCTCTAGCTCAGCTGCTCTGGCCCATTCCTCAAAAATCGACCCAACGCAAGAAGCTTTTGGGAAGTGGATTTCAAGCAAGGTTGAAAAACTATAATGCCGTGCCGTTATTGAGAAATACCGTTATTTATAACTATTTGAGTCTGGTAACTCTACGCTTGACTTCCGGTTGAAACAATAGACAAGCACAAAATGTATTTTCTGTCCATTTCGAATAATCCCGCGCGAAAAACAATATGGTTCTATCTCAGTCCAGCATACTGATATACTAAGGTAGTGAAAGAGATGGATAGATAGGATAACGTAACTAACTAGAACTTAATATCTCAGACACAGGTGCTTCAAAGTGCCACTCTAGTTTTTCTACATTCATTACTATCAAATTGATTTCCGTCTTCATAGCGATTCCATTAATACAAAATATAATATACACAGCGTCTAATATCTTTAAAGTACATATTATATAGAATGAAAATTAAATTATTTGGGAGATAGTTGTGTTGAGCTACGAGAACTGGGGACATAGAAGCACTAGAACTAGAAGCCCCCACCCCCAGTGTTGCCAGCCCGTACGATAATTATGGGGGCGTACGATAATTTAGCCATCGGTACGATGTACGATAACAATTATCTAAATTCAGTTAAACGTACGATAATTTTATCCATTGAATAAATAAGCATCAATGCGTAAAAAGTACGCAAATACATTTGTGTTAAGTAAAAATTAAACGCTATTTATTTGCAAATTTTGCAGCTATCCTGCATACTTACTTAGCAAAGTCAATATATTTCGGTTTCTGTCAGGAATTATTCATTTATCGTGTCAAATTTGATACGAGTCAAGTAGCAGATTGTTTTGATGGATGCAGTTATTTTAGTTGTCATGTGATGAATTCTAATATTTAACATTGTAATATCCCAAGTGTAAAATTGATAATATTATTAATAAATATTTTGTATGTACTTTCATTTATTTTCATTATTAGCTTGGCTGCGTTCAGTTTGGTTATCGGGTACTGTCGCATGCATAAAACTAAAAGCAAGATATAGTTTGGCAAAAAAAATCTATAAATTTAAAAATTGTATGGAGAGAAGTCACTTTTTGCGACTTTAGTATGGATATCTAGACTTTTTTGCTGTACCATAATAGCTACACAAATTCAAAGCGTAAAAAGAAATGGTATGTACGAGTATAGTATTTTCTAAGGTTAACACGAGTACTAGACATAATTAAAACTGTTTGAGTACGGATTTTACTCGTTTATTATATTTTTTTACAATTTTCCGACGTTTCGGCACATTTACAGGTGCCGTGGTCTCGGATGACTAAGGTGGTAAGAGTCTTTTTGAAAGCAATAACTGTTAGTTTACTACCCTCGGCAAAAATTACAAAAGTTCAATATGGAGTTACGTTTCAAAATAGGTATATCATTTATTTTATATAAAGTCAAAAATATTGATTATTAGTAATTGAAGTTAAAAAATAAATTTATAAACCAATTATTTTACATGAACTAAAAATATTAACATTAACAAATTAACATTAACATTTTAATTATGTACAAGTATATTAAGCAATTGCCCGATAGATAGATAGATAAATAGATAGAGAACACTTTATTGTACATAAAAGAGGAAATTAAGAGTACAGACTGCATACAGTTGTCTGGAACATACCACTAAAAGTGATATGTTCCAGACAACCTTTGGATGGACCGGAGCAATAAGTTTATTGGAGAAGGAAGTAGGTAGATGTACAAATAAATTAAAATATTTCAGATACATTTGAATGAAATATGCTTAATTAAGAAAATAATTATACTAACGATAATTGCTGATCATACTGAACGCAGCCCTTAGCGTGCCATACAAAACTCTCTTTATTGGGGCTGTACGATAATTTTGCCATAAAAACGAAAATTTTGACATAGAAACCCGATACTTTGATCTTTTTTAGTTGGCAACACTGCCCCCCCCCTAACATAAGATAAAAAAAACACCCGCCACGCCATTGTGACGGTCGCGTATAGCGGCGTGGTCCTACGTAGTTTTTTATTGATTAATTGTAAATAAAAGGCTTAACAATGGGTGTTGACGTAGAAACTATCACTCCTGGTGACGGTAAGCATAAAACATACAGTTAAAACGCCTTTTGGTAATGTTTTCCGATCATCCATCAGAAACGCACATTTTCGTACGTATTTTTCACCACGAGACTTCTTCGGGGCACTCTTACGCTCTTGCACTAATTACGTAGTCTTCTTGCATTATTACTACTAATATCCCGTCTGAGGCATTACATAACCTTACAGTAAAAACACATTTAACAAAATCATGCGCATCACAATATACTCCCGCTATACTGTCTCAAATCCAGATGTATGCCTACACACGGGCGTTATACTATGCTATTGGTGTGCAAAAAAGTGTTATTTTTATATAGTACAATGCCCGTCCGTGGCGGCCTGTATGTGACCTTGCAACGCCGGCCGCTAACCGTAGGTATTGAAGAAATAGCCCTTGCGACCTTCTAGTCATTAGCAGACTGTAGGGAAGCAGCACAGCATTAATTTACGAAAAAAATAGCCTGCTCGTTCTTTAGTCAACTTTTCACACCAAGCAGACTCCTTGTAACAAGTTGGAATACGAGTTACAGATGCACAACATAACATAACCTAACGAGTAAATAGATAACCAAAGTGGTCTCTCGATATCTCCACTTATTTGAGATTAAAAGAAATCTAGCTGTGTGCCTAGGCACTAAAATAAAGGATACAATAATAACCTGATTTATTAATAAACTTGATTTAATCTCCGTATAAGAGTGTATATCTGGGGGAGGCCTTCACTCAGACATGGGCAGCCAATTAATAAATTATATATTTTTAAATATATTTTGTAATTAAAATGATCTAGAATTAAATTTCTTAATTCAAATAATATAATTTAATGCATGCTAATATAATATATTTTAGTTCAGTAGAGTAGGTATCTTATTGTTGGCAACTCAAACATCATTGCAACAATATCATAGCAAATGTCTGATCTTTTAAAAGAGTTCTCGGAGGGAGCACTAATTACTTTCCAGTGGTTTATTCTACACATTAATCAGATAGTTGAACCTGTTAATTCTTTGATTGTAAACAATCAACCACTCAGATATATTATAGGATTCCAAGATGCTCGGTTAGAATTGAAAGTACGCATCCCCATCATCTATTCATGGCCAACCTATGTAGAACCAATGCAAAAATGTACATACCTTAATTCTTTAGATATATTTTAGATGCCCCTGTGTCACTTAAGTTACAGCCTCTTAAAATCATTAGGGATGTTTCACTTCAAAGTTAATCATGGAAATTTTCTTGTGACTTCATTTGAATATCTTCTGTTTTCTTTCTTAATTTCTTTCCAGTGATTCTTTGTCAAACAATCTTTGGACTAAGCATGCATTTATTTGTTTGATTTCTTAGTTAAAAAAAAAGCAATATTGTAAAATGTGGCTAAACAGAGCTGGATGTACAATAACTATAATATTTTTTAACGTTTAAGTCATCTGTTTAAGACATATTGTTTTTCTGTTTGTTTTCCCTAATAAAAAATAATGCATGAAAAGCATACAACAGTACTTTATTACCTCGTTAAAATTTATGTAAATCTTGGTATTCACTGTCGCATTTTGATCCTTTCCAGAGTCCACCTACCCCAAGAAGGGGCAAACAGTATTGGTGCACTATACTGGCACTCTGACGAACGGAAAGAAGTTTGACTCGTCCCGTGACCGTGGCAAGCCTTTCAAGTTCAAGATTGGCAAGGGAGAGGTCATCAAGGGCTGGGATGAGGGTGTTGCCAAGGTTTGTGATTACACATTATTTTTCAGTTATAAATAGTATGTACTGTAAAATTATGTCATGAATAAATACTTGCTAATTATAGAGGTGGATTGTCTGTAATTTACCATTGTATGTCTTGTGTTTTTCTTGTTTCAATGTTGGTTGTGCTGTTATACTAATCAATAAATATGTTAACAATGCCAAATGAGAGGGGTGCCAGAGGGTAGGACAGCGTTAGGAGTGTCCCTGAATGTAGTCAGTCTGCTAGATAATAAATTTAAAGACATTTTGGATAAATGTCTGTCATTGAATAATTAGTTTTTTATTAGAATAACTTTTTTAAATCACAAACTAAGTACAGGAAAACAAAACTATATCTTAAATATCCGAAATTTTAATATCTGACAAAACCTCGGACTACATTTATGAATTTGTGAGAGAGATGAAATACCAGTATAATCAAACCTATGCAACTACCATTCCAGATGTCAGTGGGCGAGCGAGCGAAGCTGACATGCTCCCCGGACTATGCCTACGGCCAGCAAGGGCACCCTGGCGTGATCCCACCCAACTCCACCCTTATCTTCGATGTGGAGCTCATACGTCTGGAATAGACACCCCAAACACCCTACCGTTGAAGTACTTTGTTAGACATATAGCACTCTGAGAACAGACTAGCAATGTTTAGACATAAGAACTGAGACCGTCTGCCATTTCAATGGTCAGGTGCATACTCTATTGGATGAAATGGAAATATATATGTGTCAGCACTTATCTTTACTGCCGATTCTTGGTTGTTAAAACCAATGTCAAAATCAGTTTCTTTTCTAACCTCTCACCTACACTTTAAATTGAGTAGTTTAATTTAATTTCACGAACAATAAAAATTTCAATTGTAATCCATAGAGAATTGCCAGAAGAATTGAACTTTATACCTAGTGAAGGATTTAGAACAATATTAGTGTTTAGACTACTAGTCTAAACACTAATATTGTTCTAAATCCTCACAATCTAAGATTGTGATCCTTTAGTCGGATTTTAAGACTGTACACTCAAGATACTGAGTCTGATTAAGGGTCCATCCACATTACAATGGGTAGATGCCACATCAATCAACACAGAAATCTGAATCTGATGGCCCGATGTACATCACGCATCTGTGCCTTTACTTTTTTCTCTAACTTAAGTAGGTTTGAATTACTTTTTTAGTTCCTCGCGACCCCGGCTCGCTGTAATGTGCATAGACCTATAAACATTGTCTAAGTGTATGTATAAATATAAACAATCGGTGTTATGTCTGACAAAGATTCTTACCTGTGTGTAGTTCATTTGTAAGTCTTTACATTTTCTATTCTACATTCCGATGTAACTAAATGCATTTGAAGTCCCATTCAATTAACTATATATTGCAATATTATATAAATAATATTATCTTTTTTATTACATAATAAAATAGGCACAATTCTAACATTTATGGACTATAATAGGTTTCAACTAAGGTGTATGGGTAGAGTATATTCTTCGTTCAGTAATAATGGAGTCAAGTTCGTCGAGGAAAGTAATTATTTGTCACTTTAAAAGCTTTATTAGGTGTAAATTCTATTTAACTCAAAGCTGCTAAAAATCGTACACTTAGATCTTGTAAAAGGTGATTGGTTATTTCCTTCACCCGTCGAAATTCAACTTTTGTTAGCTAGTTTGAGCTAAATTTCACTGCCAGAATTGCACCATTTTAATACTAAGAATAAACTTATTGCAATGGTACAGATTTTTTTTATTTCAACGAGGCTGAGGAAGTCGATTCGTGAGATTAAAGCTTCCGGTCTTTTTTATGTGGCTTAGAAACGTCTACAGAGTATAAGGCTGACATTCAGAGACGAAAACTGAAGCTAAGACCGGTCTCAGAAATGTCAAAATCTACGTGATTTGGACATTTGTAAGACCAGTCTTTGCTTAGTTTTCGTCTCTGAATGTCAGCCTAAGCCGGTTGGGGTGTAGCCTTGGGGGCGCTATGGGCCGAGGACTTAGAAAAATTTTGCAAATTTGATTATTTTTTTTTGTTTTTTTTTTTGCAATCGGTTTAACACGTTAAAATAATACGTAATAATAATAAAAAAAATTAAAGGATTTTTTTTTTTCCTTTTTTGCGTCCAATAGGGTTTCTATAGTGCCCCCATGCATACACCCCAACGCCTACTCCGCCGCCCCCAACTTTACCCACCAACCCTTCCTACGGATTATAAAACAACCTTTCCTGTAAAACACCACTGAGAAGTCCGCTCTACATTTTCGCGAGATCGATATACATTGCGTTTATATAGCAAATAGTTTTATGATTATCCTAGGAGCTATGCGCCAATGTACACCCACGGATGTCAAAATAACATCCGTGCGTGTCTACTGTCTACACGGTGTAGACACGCACGGCAGTGTCTTTTCACTTGGTACAAGTTTGTGTTTGTATGAGTAAATAATTTACGTCCACTTAACTGAAGATG
Organism: Yponomeuta sedellus; assembly: GCA_934045075.1. Lineage (NCBI taxonomy): Eukaryota > Metazoa > Arthropoda > Insecta > Lepidoptera > Yponomeutidae > Yponomeuta > Yponomeuta sedellus. The sequence continues at coordinate 8,266,983 of OW203744.1, read as the reverse complement.
GCGCTGTTTTTAGTGAAATTATGGTAACACTTCTGTTTTTTTTATATGCTGGCAGCCCTCTACTAACCACGTTACGTTTCCTTCTACGCAGTACTTCGTAAGATACTACGTAAGACTTCTACGAAAATACGCAAAAGCAAATAGTACGATAGTAGACCTTAAATATATTTATTTTCGTATTTTAAATCAACTAGGTAGATGCAAATCGTAGTTAGTACGTATAAAAACAATTTTTTTTATGATGTACCAACTTTAACCCATTATTTATATATACATAATAAAAACAATTTATATGTCTCCTCTGGGTTTCGATTGCGCGTATCGGAATAGAATGGACGCCATGCATGACAAACAAAACAAAATGGTCATTCCGTCACAAATATTCCGTTTCTTTTCGTGGTTTCGTGAATGTGCTCTCGTTTGTTTTATTGGATTTTTCGACGACTTTGCTTTTCCTCCGGACTCCGAAGATTATTCTATTACGCTGGACCTATGCTAACACACACTCTGACCCTGATTGGCCTCACGATTTGGACACTGTTAATCTGGAACATGTCTTCATCAGAGAGACGTTGTTGTGTAGAGAGATGCGGACTCAATCGTGAGTAAATGAAATTGCTTAATTTCAGCCGTAGTGTCACTTAGTAAGGATTGCCTTTCAAGCATCAATATGTATTATGATTTTTGTTTAGGTGGAGACAATGCAATCCTGCATTTCTTTCCAAATCCCGATAAGGACGCTGAAAGATATCAAGCATGGGTTGAAGCAATTGGGAATAACTTGTTGACCCTGGACCCCCAATAAGTTTATAAAAATCGTCGTGTCTGCCACGCCCATTTTGAGACCAAATATTTGACTTGGTCGAAAAGACTATGCTTTGGAGCTGTTCCTACTCTTCTTTTGCCTGGTAAGTTTACTTGGTTATTATTTATTGATTGATCTTAATTAGAAAAGGAGAAATCTGAACTAAAACTTTCGTAAGCACAACACATTGTAGACTTTTAGTCCGGATTTACTCGGAAATCAGGAATCGGAGCGAAACCTGGTCGGACTTTTCCGATATAACAACACCCGTAAGTAAATCCGGACTAAAAGTCTACAAGGAGAAATCTGAAATATCAATTCCGGTTATTTATAGATAGAATATTCTTTATTGCATGTATACCAAGGATTACATAAGAGACTTATAAAATAACAGTACAGTACAAGTGGCGGCCTTATTACTAAAAGTAATTTCCTCCAGACAACCATGAATTATCAAATAATGAAATTTAAATTGTTAATTTGTAATGTGAAAGCCACAAGCAGTCTTTTTCCTGTATATATGAACAAAATAACGTGAAATTGGCTGTGTGAATATAATAAGTAATAATTATTTATTATAGAAGTCTTTTAATTCTATTTACAGTCTGCTAAAAATATTTTCTATTAAAACTAGCAATTTATTTTAGGATCTTGCACTGAAAGAGCTCAGTTGATGGACATCACAAACAGAGTTGAGCATGCTATACCGACATTGGATGCTGCAGTTCCTTCTACTTCTGCCTCTACAGGTATAACTTTCGTTGTCTGTTTTTATTGGCTGACATAAGTGTAACAATTGTGCAAGTACTTCTCTACACTGTAATTGCATGTTAATGTATAGGTTATTAGGGTCTTCTCACTTCTTTACTTTACTGTCAAACCAATCTATGGCATGAAAAAATAAGTGGTCAAGTGCAGGACAGTCTTGTACATAAAGGATTCTGTACCTACATACTCATAGTGGAGTCTCTGCAATAGGGTCCCCTTTTAGTATTTATTCCTTAGTTTTAAAATGTTTTGCTCTGGTAATTTACAGATGTAACTGCAGCATCAACAAAAGATGATAAAAAAAGAGGAAGAGTCCAAGAGCCAATCAAAATGCCTGTGAAGAGCATAAAGGAAAAACTATTGAATATATTTTGGAACTGTCCTGCACATTTTTTATATGTAACTGGAGCAAAGATGTAAACAATATAATTTCAGGCACTAGGGTTGACGTAGATAATAATGATGTTGTTAAAGTTTTGGCGTATAGTCATTTTGTGAAAAAAAACACAATAAAGTAAAAAAATCATAAATAGTATTGTTTTATTTCAATTTATCATTTCCTTTATTATGAAAATCTTTAATAAATTCGAATTTCGTGTTTGGACTTAGTCGCACAGCCAATTTCAGCACATTGAAGTAAAGTTTAGTCGAGAGTTAAAGCACATTTTCTTTGTTTCTTACATTTCTGTTTGTTTCTGAATATCTGTCTCTCGGCTAAACTTTGTTTTTCAATTGTAAATTGGCTAAAGCAAAAAAAAAAATATAGTCTAAGGGTCCGCAAGGCCGCTGGTTGGTTGTCATTGTCATTAAGCGATAGATGGCGCTAGGTGTCTCAAAATCGACTGACAACTCTATCTCAGATATATAAGTTACTCTATGACGCACGGATGTCATCTTTTTTTGACATCCGGTGTAGACTACACCGTTTTCACTTACTACTCCACAGATTGTTTAGTGTCTCTGAAGTGTTTCAAGAATGAGCCGTTTTGCCAGCGTCAGAATGACCCGTCACTACGTGTATTATCGTCGTAAACTGTGATGAATATTTACTGCCCTATTGCTTCTATTTGCTTCCTTTAAGTAGAGAATTTCTTCCGTGATATTTTAGTTTAGATCCTGCGCCTGAAAGAATGAAAAGAACAACGACGCTTTTACTCAAAATTGCTATGGCAATATAGTTTCTACGTAGGTTTTTAAACTTGTCCTTAGCACGGGTTAGTGCATAAAAAGGAGTTTAATCATGTGGTACAACGATATCATTCCCATGTAAAAACCTAACTGCAAAGTAGGTAGGTACTCGGGGCGGCAAGTGATGCAAATTACTTCAGCCAGATGTCGCTGCGTGTAAGTAATACAGAGAATATTGTAGAGGTTCGAAATTTCAGTGATGTCAGTGAGTCTCCCATTAATTGGCATAGTTGGAAAGAGCGCTGGCACGGATAGCCAGAGGTCGCGGGTTTGAATCCCGGCATGGGTGGAATTTTTAGCCTCCACACAGGTTTTTAAAATATACACAGAGCGAAAGCCGTCACTACGCACGGGTCATTCTGACGCTGGCGCCGTTTTCAGCACAAATTCACAACGCTCTTCATAGACCATTCATTAGCGTAGGGTTAGAAACAAAATCGTAATTTTGTAAATATATTTTTTATTCGTAATCAGAATATTTTATGAGTTTTATAGAAATAATATAAAGTTAAGTTGAAATTAACGTTTCTCCTATATATTCTACAGGGTTTCGTAGTCTCACTTAATAATTAGTTATCGAGTCCTGTAGAAGTAGGAAGTTTTACCACTATTTCTTGTACAATAAGACTACGAAACTCTATTGTAGCAAGTTTTTGTTTGATATATATTATCGTAAAGTATGTATTTCTATTCATCTACTGACATTGGCTTATTCCCTAACTTAAATTACAAGTTTCAACTTATTTAATAGGTATTACATACTTTCTTTTACATTACAGAGCATTTAAGTATGTCATTCCCTCTTTACTGCAGCAAAGTACAAACTAACAAAAGCCCCCTTTGTGCACTTGCATAATTTCAAAATTTTAGTACCTAGACTGAAACAAGATTGTCACATTGATTTATTCTACTCAGTTACTACTGCTGTCGGCTGTACGAATTATTTTTCATTTAGCTGGCTTTTGAACAGGTCAATCACCCACGAGTTTTTCGTACGTTAACGATCAAGGGGGAGTCTCTTGCATAGTTGTTCATTAGTCCGGTAATGGTCGTTTCATTCACTCTATCGGTAGTCTAGTGACCAATCGCATTGCAATGGTATAAGCCGGGCTACTTAAATCAGCGCGAATCGATATTCGCGAGATTTGGAATTTGCGCGGGTTTTGCCCCTGGAATGACATTGTACTGCTATTGCTTTGTAAACTACCAAATTGAGGTTAATAACCTTTGTCGTAACTACTTATATATCATTCTATTGAAAAATTGTGTAAGTATTAGACTAGGGGCTAGGGAAAAGAGGGAAAACTGTTGTTAACTTACGAAAAACCGGAGGATTGACTAACAGCCCTCCGGACGACTTGGACATTTTCTTAAGCTCGACTCTTTCCAAACTTTTCTATTTAACTTGCCATCTTTTTAATTTATCTCTTTTTTTATTGACTCTTTCCTGACTCATGATGTCCTCTGGACGACTTCAGCTTGTTTTACCGTGACACTTTCCCATCTAGTCTCTTTTTTAACTCACCGGTTTTGGAGCCAGTAACTAGCATTGAAACAACAACAACAAACATCAACAAGGCTCAAGTAGGTTTTAATCGATCGTCCGCAGGGATCTGAACTACCAAGGCTAAGGTTAAAACAGCGACTAACCAAAACACAAAGTTTCACTTGAAACGAATCCGCTATTTGACTCTCTTTTCAAGTAAGTCTTAAATAGTAAATAACTCAATTGATTGATACGTGTCAAATGGCGGACTAGAAAAGAGACAAATTAGGAAAGAGATAAGTTTAAAAGGAGGACAAGTAAGAAAACGGCAAGTTAAAAAAGTCAAAGTAAAGAGTTACTTTGGCTCCTATTTAGAATTGACTCTCCAAACTCGGTTTAACTTGCCTCCTTCCTAATTCGTTTCAAGTGAAACTTGGTGTTTTGCTTAGTCGCTGTTTTAACCTTATAGTTCCCCTGCGGACGATCGGTTAAAACCTACTTGAATGATAAGCCTTGTTGATGTTTCTTGTTGTTGTTTCATTGCTAGTTACTTGCTCCAAGAAACGGTGAGTCAAAAGAGACGAGTTGGGAGTGTCACGGAAAAACACGCTGAAGTCGTCCGGAGTGGAAATGAGTCCTAAACCATATCCACTCAAGAGTCAATTTAAAAAAAAAGAGTAGAGTTTAAGAAAATGTCAGTCCTCCGGAGGGACTAACAGTATTAATAAAATCCCGATTTCTCGAAAACCCTTAATTAACCCTAAAATGCAATTACAATTACAACGGTATTTTCCTACCCCTATTACAGCTTCAGCTATATACAGGTTTCTGCATTTTATTAATTAGGTACTTGTAAAGAAATCGTATTTTCAGAAATAACAGTGTCAAAGTCAGCGCCACTGAAACCTCACCAGCGCTGTCAACACGCAAACCAGACTGAAATTCAGCGGAAACTAGACTAACTTGCTTGACAAGAGCAACTTTATCAGAAAGCCTTAGGAATTTGTCGCCATTTCGGCAAGTTAATCTAATTTCCGACTTATAGCTACCTGAGCACCCATTCTATTCTTAGTAATTAATACAGCATCACATAGAACTAAAAATAATAGACTCACTCTGTATCTGAAAGCACTAAACATAAAACCATTTAATATCACATCATAATGCAGCGAAAATAAAATATAATAGTTTCTTGGAAATCGAAATTGACTTACTTGAAACACCCCTAGCTAGACTTAATCAAGTCTACATAATAAAGATCCATAGGTACAGGTTATTCTTAAAATGTAAAATTGCAGAAACATTTTAAAAATTTTGTAAATACTTATTTCATATTGTCTAGCTAGGAGCGCAGAAAATAACTAGTATATACTCGATATCAATACAGCAATCCCCATTCGCTCGTGACCTAGGCGAACCGAGTGATTGGAATCAATAATTTGAGTTAAGCAACAACAGGCTCGCTTAGGTGCAGAATGGGTGACCGTCCCGTGACTACCGCTAGTGGCATTTTTCGCGCTTCCATGCCTCGCAAGGCATGTTAAGCCGTTCGTGCCGGCTGTCATGTAATGGCAGTCGTTAAGCCATGTCAGAGGCATTATGGGCGGCTTGATAATTTCTGACAGAAAGGCCTGCCACTGTCTTACAATCCTCCACCATCCCGGACTTGGTCCCCGTGGTGGAGTGTGGCCTAACCTTCCTGCGATGCAGGAAGAGAGCAGCCCCAGCAGTGGGGACATAAAAGGGTTGATATCGAATCCCCCATTCAACTAATATGAACCGCGCTCTATCCCGTAGTAAGAAAGAGAGACAGTACCAAGATTCACAACACCATAATAATTATAGAGTTCATGCTAACCCATGAAATAAGTACTTCTTCTATTTATTATTACCAATAACTCGCTCGTTCACTCTGACTTAATAATATTTACAAATTTGAAGATTTTAACACACCGTCGCAATTATAAGTTAGAGGTTACGCTACATAAGTTATTAAATCCAATGTACTTACTCAATAACAATTATGTAAGCAGAAGACTCGAAAAGGGAATGCTTTTAGCAAGATATCGTTACGAGGGACCTTTCTTCAAATATTGTTCGAATCAATGGCTTTCTTATTGCACTAATGTAAAATGAAAATGTTTGTGGTCCACTAAGCCGAAATCAATGTTGAAGTATCCACAATTAATGAAAATAATAATACTGATCACTACCTATTTTGGAACACTTAAATTGCAATATTCACCATAATTAGATCATAACGTAGAAGATTATACCTATTCGAATAGGCATGTATATGTCACCGGAAAATAACAAGATCCGCCAGTTTATAAATTTCCTGGGAAAATTATTAACTTTCGTAGGATTGTAAACAAGAGATATATTGTATTATCTTACGCCCACATTTTCCCAAATTGATAAACTTACCAAATTCAAGCGTAAAATAATAAGTAAGCCTTAACGAAACGCCACCTGCGCTCTGATTGGTTCAATATGTCACGTGTTCCTGTTTCATCTAGAAATATCGTTGATGAAGTGAAATTTACCACAGAGCTACGAAAGTTTTATAGTGGTCATGAATAGTAAGAAGTCGATTTAAAAAGTCGAAAATTAAAAAAGTCGTTAAAATTATGTAAGACTATAATAAAGCTAAAGCTTTGGGACGTCGCAATGTTGCAAACCGAAATTAGGTTCAAAGTTTCAGGATGGAGCGAGCGGAGCGAAGCTCCATCCTATAACTTCGGGTGTTAGGTTTTTTTATATAAGAGGGAAAAAAATGGGTCCAGAAGAACAAAATCATTCATACAGCAAGATTTTGAGGTTAGGTTTACAGAAAATTCAACAATAATTTTCTCGAAAACTACGACAAGAATGGATTGCAGGTAGGTAATCGAAACTGATCAATTTATACTAGTTTGGCATGTTTGATCGTACCTAAGTCTATGGACACAAACATTGCCACTGTCGACATCAACCAATCAGAGAGCAGTGTGTTATTTGCCGTATTTTATAAAATCGTAACATAAAAAGCTCTTCTGTGATTGGTCGAACTGTTTAAAATCTTACGAATGGATATCCGTTAGTTTATAAATTTGTTTAGAATCTTACGAATGGATATCCGTTAGTTTATAAATTAACCACGAGACTTCGCAAATTAATAAATTTGCGAAAATGTGGACGTAAAATAATACAATTTATCTCTCGTTTACAATCCTACGAAAGTTTATAAATTTCCTAGGTAATTTATAAACTTGCGGATCTTGTTATCTTCCGGTGACATATACATTCATCAGTTTAATTCTAATTTAACAAACCTCCGGATCCATTCTTTCAAGAAAAGATCCGCCTCACCACATGTATCAATCCACAAGCAACATTCAACATTTAGCGCTGTTTCTAAGTATTCGGCAGAGATTTTAGAGGACCCAAACTAAGTAACCCATCCGCCCCTAGCGCTTGGAGACTCGTCGACAAACCATTCTGCACATTATTAACAGAAATCACCGGTATACCGAAGCTACCGTTACCGTTATCTCGGGGCGCGAGTGGAATATAACTAAATATGCCTAAATTAGTTAGCCTATCGAGAGTATCGCGCTGTGATATATCCACCACGGGTAGACCCAACTCCCTGTTCGGTCCAGTGACGTTGTGGAATGTCCTCTTATGGTGCTGGAGCTGCAAGATCTTAGGATAGGACGCTGGGCATTCGTCGCACTTGAAAGTCGGTATTTTGCTCGAGGGATGGGCGTTGGTCATGTGGATTGAGAGAGAGCTGGGGTTGCTAAACATTTTCCTGCATATCTTGCAAGAGTACATGCCACTGCCTACTTTGGCTTCTGGTATAGAGAATTTGCTGGACTTGGACGTGTGTTTGATGCTCATGCCAGCTGGCAGGTTTGGTATGTGAGGCACAGGTCTTTCAGGAGACGGGGATCGACTTTTCTGCTTCTGTTTTACGCTTATTCCGCGCTTTGCTAACATATTCGCCATAGCGCTTCCTTCATTGTTCACAGTCTTCTTCGTTATGGAGATCTGACTGCCGAGATTCAACTTGTCTTTGGCACCTTGCACACTCTGTATCATAGGCAGGCCTTCTCTTTGCCTCTGCATAGCCATAACCTGGCAGTCTTCGTTATCGTGTTTGCCAGGCAGAAGCATGTCAGGCCGTCGCTTTTGCGGCCCACCAACCATTTGACTTTGGGCCGGCCTTTTCAACATGCGTGGACCTCCCTGGCCTCCGGGTCTCACGCCTCTCACTTGGCCTTGCACTTGAATTCCTGGCCTGATAGTGGGTCGTGCGCCTCTTATCGTAGTCGGCATTCTCGGCCTTATGCCTGTGACATTGGGGCCAGACAGCCTCACTTGTCCGGGCTGCGCAGTCGCTACCTGGCCCGGGGCCACCGGCTGACCATTAGGACCGACAAGTTGGCCAGGCGAGAAACTTTGAACGTTTTGTATCCGCACACCACTCTGTCCAGGAGGCATGGGTGACTTCATGCTACCCCCCGGACTGGCTGCTTGAGCGTACTGTTGTTGACTCGGCGACGGCATGCTCGGCGGGCCCATTTGGCCTATTTGGTTAATTTGTGGCTGCTGTTGATTCCCCATAAGGATGGTGTTACCCAAAGGCTGTCCGTAAACTGACTGTTCCATGCTCTGCAGCGGCGACGCAGTGGAGAAGGCCGTAGATACTGGTGGATTACCGTAAGGGCTTTGCGGCATTTGCCCGTAAGGGGGAGGGGAAGGTTTGGGCATAGACGGCTGGAACTGTTGGCCGTAGCCTTGTTGGCCCATGTATTGCTGTTGCTGTCCACCATATTGCGGCATTTGCTGTCCAGGCATACCATACATGTTGTTTTGCGCCTGCGGGTATCCGGGAGGCACGTTTTGCCCTTGCTGATATGCATTATAAGGCTGTGTGGGCACCATCATACCACCGCCCCCTGGGTAGGCCTGAATGTTGATCATCACATTCTGTTGGTGCGTGAACGCGTTAGAGCCTGAAGCTCCCATGGTGGAAAGCTTCCCTACTTGCTCTGCCAAGTGTTTTACGGGAAAGAGATTCGATATAAGGGCGTTTGAAGAATTGTTATATGGCATTAGGGATGTGGATGGCATGATTATGCTCTTGGAGTGTCCCGTTTGCCTAATATGGTCATCTAGCAGCGATACGTCGGTGAACCTGGTATTGCAAACGTCACATGTATGCTGAGATCCTAGCCTATCTAGTGATATATATTCGTTCGTGTCCCCCAGAGACGAAATACCTCCTTCCTTCTTAGTAGATGAAAGTAAACTTTGGAAGATGTCGTCGGCACTCTTCTCCAACATATCGATGGGAGGTTTTGTGTCTGGCGCATTCCAGTTGAAGCTATGTTGCTTCTCCTGGGCACCATACGCCGGCAATTGCGAGCTATTTGTTGCGGCGGTATAACTGGGTAAAGTAGTTTGTGTCGTTTGATAAGGTGTAGAATAAGCGGTTATGATTTCAGTTTTCGGCACAATGGGCTTGATGTCAGGGGCGGGAGTGGAAGACACAACACAACAGTCGTCATCATCGGAATCGCCATTAATTTCCACTATTGTAACTCCTGTGTTTTCAGTCTTTGTTACCGGCGGTAGAGAAGTTAGAGCATTAAGGAGGACACTTTGATTTTGATTGGAGGACGAAAAAAGCGGTTGTGCGGCGGTGGTTGCTGGTGTTGGGTCCGATTCACTTTTTACGCTAGATATCAGCAGTGGCTGAACCTCACTCGGAGGCGGCGATGACCGTTCGGTTTTTATTTGCCCAGAGAATAATGGAGCACCCCCCTGAGGGACTTCGCTCTCCGCCTCTTTTTTTACAACAACATTCTCCATGTTATTGGTGGGAGGAGCCACTGGCTCAGACCGCGTTGTCGTGATTTCTTTCGCCTGCGTCTGTAGCGCCTGTCTTATCTGAGTGCCAATAGGAAGATTGGCGCCTCGTTTAGGAGTTTGTTTCACAGCTGGCCGCCGATTCAGTGGCGAGGCTACCGCCGCGGGCTTATTTGCCACCTTCTGCGCTTCCGCCTTGGCCTTAGCTTGTGCTACTATATTCGAACTTTGGACTTTCTCATCCGAGTCGTCACTTTTAGCACCGTTTTGCTCGTCTTCAGATTCCTCGGGCGCGGGGGACTTGCCCTCGTCAGACCGGTTAGCGTCGTTGCCGCTACCCTCGTCCTCATCATCCGACGTCTTGAAGTTCCTCAGGCCGTTAACGACAGAGAAACTGTTCTTGTTATCGCCGTCAGATCTGAGTTTCAACTTGATCCCGCCAAGACTGCCCAGTTTATGCATCAAGTCCTTGTTTGGACTTGTTTTCTCGTCAGCTTTCTCTTCTTTGATTGGGGTATTGCCCTTTTTAATTGTAAAACCCAGACCACTTAACTTATTCAGCGCATTGTTACCGGAGTTCGATGCTTCTCCAGTCTTTTTGATCTGAATGCCTAGCTTGGCTATCTGTGAGATGTCTAGCTTCTGTGGAGTTTTAGCTGCGGGCGGAGCGTCTTCCTCGTCTGTCCAGTCATCCCCTGAGGGGAGATCCTCATCGTCTGAAGGTAGTCGCTCCAGGATTATAGAGGGCAGTGACACATGCTGTATAAGGTGGGTTTCGAGATCCTCCCAACTGCGGAAGTCTTCGTTGCAAGTGACACAGCGGTGTTCCTGTTTAGGTTTCTTGATGATGGCACCTGTGGACTGGAGCTGTTTCAGAATGCGCGCAACGCTGTCGTTGGCTTCAGCCTCAGCTGCATCTGGTTCGGCTTCGCCATCTGAATAGACAGAAAAGACGTGGTAAGTGTGAGGTAGGAACTGGATGCTGGTAGGTAGTGCTAATTACAAAATATACTTATTTCACCTTAATTTAGGATCCAAAAATACCCGGTATTTATACTATCGTGAACTCCGTATCACCATTTACACATTCCCTGGACTTTTACAAATATTAAAAAATATGCCCAATCGTTCTAGAGTTTTGGCGACACTAACACAGTAATTCATTTTTACATCTCTTATGTTCGGTAAGTAGGTTCCTATTACCTCCAAATGACTATGACTAATTAGCGCTCTAGGGTAATATTGTAGCTAGAAAAACCCTAGGGCGCTAATTAAAAAAAAACACTTCTTTCAAAAAGTTCGCGAACATCTAACCATCATAATGGCAATAGACATCATGCATTCAGCCCAATAAGATAAGAATATTCTTTATTGTACATCAGGAAAAAACAAAGAAAACATAATTACAAAGATACAGTACAATTGGCGGCCTTATTGCTTAGAGCAATTTCTTCCAGGCAACCCACGATGGAGAGTTGCTGAAGGAAAAGTGAGACGGGTAGTTGGTGCAAATATGAACATGTATATCAATGTTCATATTTGCACCAATACTTATACTTAAAATAATATACGTACTTACATAAATCATAACATATACATAAAACTATTCAATGTTCAAAGAGGTCGCCTTACTATTGAGGCTTGTCTTCGTGTGAGTATAATAGTCATCAATTTTATCACACGGTGAAACTCAATTTCTTTATTGAAAAAAAAAATTAAAAAGTTCTTTTCTAGATTCTTTTTAATGAAAAAAGGCGGGAATAGAAAACATTTACTTACTTTTAAGTATTTTATTCTTGTAATGCCGGTTTTTTTTCTATTTACCTCACAATCGAGATGTAAAGCAGAATAATTAGCTCGGGTGTAAGCACCAATGGCACCCTCGGGCAATATAAATATCTCGGGCTGCAATTGATGCTTTACAGCCCTTGGCTACTAATTGACTATTATATGTAAGAGAATTTTTATATGTAATATCAGAATACCGGATTTTTAATAGGATGTAACAACATTCCTATATACATTCCTATACAGGTGTCTCATTCAAATCGGTCAGTATGGGAAAGTCAGAAACTATAAGACATACGAAGATCTGTTCTGAGGAACCATATCATCGATATTAATAACAAGAAAAACTGCATTCATACATTTTAAATAACATCTGTGCTCCGTTCGGGAATCGAACCCGGCTGTTTTGAAAACAAACCTACACTATTTCAATTTAGATATCGATTGTGTAGGTCTTAAGTAGTAAATGTCTGTATGAAACGTGATGTCTAAAATGAATAAAATGGATTGATTTCACATACTTTAATTTATTTTAGTAGGTGCTCAAAGTGACTAAATATATGTCTCCACTATTGTACCCTACACTATACCTTCTGGGCATGGTAGGTTATTGCAGGTTAGAAGTGAGGAGGAGTCTCTCCCTAGCAGTATACGTTTTTAAGGTGTTGCGGGGAATTATAATAAACCCGGCACTACTGGTGCAGATACAGTTGTGCGTGCCGGTACGGTTCGCGCCGGCGCCGGCCGCCGCTGCTGGCCGTGCCGCGCGCGCGCACCAACCTGCTGCGAGATGCGCCGCTCACGCGCGCCTTGCGTACGCTCAACACTGTTGCTAATCATGTTGACTTGTTTAACTGTTCCCTGAGAGGGTTTACGGAGGCTGTTTTAAATGTGCTATGTTATCCGTAATGGGATAGTTTGTTTATTACATTTTCTTTTCAGGTGTTTTGTAATTTTCTATGTTGTATTACAATATTTATATTAACAATTTTAGTTATAAGTTTAATGATGTACATAGTGATAGTTTATCCGCTGTAGTAGCTTGATTTTGCAACTAATTGTAAGTTAAGGTTCCTGCACTATCGAATTAGGTAATCCTGTAATGGTAGTGTGATGTATATACAAATAAATAAAAATAAATAAACACTTTAAATAAAGCAAAAAGTTGAAGTCATTCCAGTTTTATTATTTATAAAAGTTTTACAACTCTACAAGGTTGCTCCCATCCATGACACTTCCAAGCTTGACATGAACTCGTCTCTCATGCATTATACAGGGTGTCCCACGGCTATGCCACATGGAGGGAAAGTACCTTTAATATTGTAGATGGAACATTTTACTGAAAGAAAACATTATTTTAATTTTAAAAACAATCTAAACTGCATTCATAGATTTTCAAATATTGATATTTTAAGAAATGAGATAAATAATCTTCCAGTTGCAGAAAGACTAAACCTTATTTTTCAGTAAGATGGGGCTCCGGCTCATAACAGTCACAGAACAAGGTACTATCTTAATGAACACTTTCGTCCCTGGATCGGGACATACAAAATGGCCGCCAAGATCCCCAGATCTAACCCCGTTAGATTTTTTATGGGGTTATGTAAAAAGTTTAGTTTACAAGAACCTGTAAGAAAGTGTCCACGAGCTATAAACAGAACTTAGGCGTATTATTCGGAATATCCACCACAACAAGATCAAAAGATCGACAGGGAGTGAAATAATCAAAAGAGTGCGACTTTGTATTCAGCAAGAGGGCTCATTTTGAGCATTTAATAAATTGATTAATTTTGTATTCAAAATGTTAAAATTTGTGGTTTTCCCTTTATTTCTGATAGAATGTTATTTAGCAAAAAATGATCCTTATGATGAACCCTTCCGATCGGTGTGATAAAGCTACAAAGTATTTTTTTATCGTGTAGCGGGTTCGATTCCCGGTTCAACCGTGTAATTATTTAAAAATCTATGAATGCAGTTTAGATTGTTTTTGAAATTAAAATAATGCCTTCTTTCAGTAAAATGTTTCATCTACAATATTAAAGGTGCTTTCCCTCCATGTGGCATAGCCGTGGGACGCCCTGTATATAGTAATTAAAATGTAAATATTTCATACAATTTTCTTTATACACCATACGCAAATTTTGTAATTTCGGCAAGATAATAATAATGAAAAAGTCTCAATTTTTAAATTTTCTCATGCCACATCAAGCTTAAAGAAAACACTTAAGCATGCAATCAATATTTTAACCCTTTACCCTGCAATGGTATAATAGTTTCCCCCGTAAATTGAACTTTATAGCTTTGTAAATAAAGTCTCGAGGGAAACTGGAAACTATCTGTGCTAGTTAAAGGGTGAAAGAATTTTTGTACAAATCAAGAACCCAATAAATACAGTACCACATTCTTAGTCTGGTGCTGTGTCATCAAACACAAGCATTATGCATTTATTTTGCTTTAGAAAAAACTAGGTGTTTAAAAACCTATTTAGAGGCAAAAAATTCCACTGGCCACCGTGCGAGAGGTCGCGGGTTTGAGTCCCGGCATGGGTGGAAATAGGTTTTTAAATTTGTCCTTAGCACAGGTTAGTGCATTAAAAATAATATAAACTAGGTATTTGTTTCGTACCTAGGTGCAACATCTGGATCATTAGGTCCAATTATACCACTCAAACTAAACTCACTGTTTCAATGACCAGAATTCAACGCAACTGGAGATTAATAACTCTACTTACAATGTGTATTTGCAATAGTGAAATGAGTCAGTTTGTTGCACTTTTAATTTAGACTCTCAAATGTGAACTTGGATTCTTCAATTGCCATATAAAATGTAACAAATAATCTATGGTTCTTCTCCAAAATACAATATGCTAACACGGAAGCAAAGGCACCGCAGCTATTAAACTATCAAAATGCTGTAAGTGTACTAAGAACCTGTTAAGCCATATACCCACATAAAACTATACAAACCTGATTCCTCATTGGTTGGCGAAGGTGGAAACTCATTCTCGGTCTTTGTAGCCATCTTTCACCTGTAACCAGACAGAAAGCCTGTGTCAGTGGGCATGTCTGGAACTATTATTTATAGTATTTAGATTGCCTTGTTGAGGCAGTCCAGGGGGAGTCAGTTGGTCATGCTAGGGATGGCCAACAATTATTCAGAAAAGGTTAGTTTTTTTTTTCAGTTACACAATGTGTAACTGAAAAAAAAAAAATATTTTAACACTTTACAGTTATGGGCTGTAACGTCATAAGATTTATAAGATTACTGTAACAATACCTCTTTAAAAACCGCTTTGGGTGGTTGTAGCAGAGCGGTAGAACGTCGGTTCTCAATCAGGAGGTTGTGGGTTCGAGTCCCCACATGTACCAATGACTTTGTTTTTGAAGTTATATACATACAATTGTCAAATTATAGTACCACTCGCCACAGGTGAAGGAAAACATTGATAGGAAACCCTCTGAATTGTTAACATACCTCAGCGCTTGCTACGTACAATGGCCCAGTTATGAGGTTAAGTGGAGGAAATCTCAGGTCTAACTAATTATCCTTTATGGATGGTAAAAACAAACAACATCTCATTTGTCATGGCCTATTTATTGAATTGAATCTTCTAATTTAAAAAAATCTTGTGTGACAGTGTGGGTTATTGATGTCCTCGCTGCACTGATTTTTTATTATTTTGTTTTGTGTTTGTTCAGGGTCATTGTATGTTGTCCCAAGTACTGAGGTAACAACACTACGGAAACTAGGGTTACCTCACGATGAGTTCCTACAATGTTAGTTACACTAACATTACTCAATTCACAACAATAAGTATATTAATAGGCCTATTTTTATCATCTTGATAAAAAAATATTTATTTGCTCAGACCACAGATAACTATGTAAATTCTCCGCTGTACCTATTCCTCCAATTCAAATTCCTCCAATTTAGAATACTTAGAGCCGTCAAATACTCTGGACATTTTAACACTTTGGAGGTTAAATAGGTTTTAAACTTTGGAGACGTCAAAAGATATATAACTGAATAGACTGGCTGAACAAATTATTGTGTAATGTATGCCTGTTATTACTATCATAGCACCCCTTTCTCTGAAGGTCACCTCTTCAATGGAGGACTCCCGGAATTAATAAACACTGATTGGTGCTTATAATTCCTTTAATTTCTCAAGTCAATCAGTCAGTACAGTCAACCACACGTTTACGTGCGCATACATTCGACTCAGCTATTGGTGAATTTGCAATGAAAATGTAAGCTTTGTCTACCGTGGATTATACTAAACTTCACCGCCGTCTACGCCTTGTCCGATACTCACTCTTGTAGCGCGCAGAATAAGGTCTAAGCATAAGCAGCGGCGAGAATTAAGGTTCTGTCATCCTTGAACCTAAGATTATACTAACCCTTAAGATTATACATAACAAAAGTTCTAAACTACTGAATGAAAGACAAAACTACATGCGGTGCCGCTATCTACGAAAACTACACCAGCACAATAACTACAAACAAGAAAACTTCAAGCTTATAGGCCTCTAATAAATATTAAAATGAGACCGGTATTTAGATATTTTACTTACTTTCATTGTATTTTCCGTGTATGGATGCAATTTTACTTGTTTAGACCATTCGTTCTCACAAGAAAATCACGTCGATCTTTCTCAGTTATTCACATCAGATACGCTGAGACCAGACCAACAACACTTTGGCAGTTATCAAGAATCCTGGGTTCACTTTCTGTATTCAGCGCGCGATTGTATTAAGCAATCAAACGGCTTTTGTATCAATGTTTGTCCGCGAATTTCTTTCGTCGGCTTTCCGCTTGCTTGTCAACATCAAGCAACACAAGTAAAAATTCAAAATGGCTGCGGCCAAAATAGTGACGAAAGGAATGAAACTCCTGATTCGTCAAATCGTCCGTCAGTGCACTTCTCATTCACTCACTTTCGTAATTATTATTACTGTTCAGTATTACAAAATTATGCTAATTATGTTCTAATAAGGAATTAAGCGAATATAACAGGATTTAGTATAGAACCCGGATCTATATCGCTCAATCAGACAGAACGAAATATTTATCTTGGTTCTTCGTTATTTCTGTGCGACATGCACGAAAATACGCGGCGTTGCCAGACTTTCCAGAATGCCACTGGCTGGTACGGACACATTTTGCCGAGCCCGCCCGACCGATACCATTGCCACTTCACCAAGCCAGCTCGCTTTCTCTTGTAATAAGCCGCTCTATTCGTCTCTTTCTTACAGTATGGCCTTGTTGAGCGTATCGCGAAGAGGTCGTGTTTTATGTAGGTTGTATGTGTATTTATCGTGGGGCGGCTTGGCTGGGCCTTGCTGTGCTGTGTATTTTACGACCTCGCTCAGATAGGCGCTCACTTGGGTATTATTATTATCCGTTTACGCATCGCGCATTCGACCTCAAGGCAACTTTACATTCTATCCATTATGATAATTATGTTTGTGATTATAATTGTTCTGCTATGAGTAATTGATTGAATACTGATAGTATAAAAATCTGTTATGTAATCAACTTTCTAAAGGATAGGATTATAATTATAATGTACCTACCTACACTAAGACTTAATGACTATTAAATATAAGGTACCTAGGTACCTAAATACCCATAATAACTGAACCCAATAAAGACAGTTGTTTTTTTTTTCATGTTATAAATTAATTTATAAGTAGGTACCTAATCCGTAAGTAAATTGTAACCACGCAATTCCTCTTCAGTAAATAAATAATTTTTGTGTCTGAAACTAATTTAATAATGTTATTTCTGCAAAAAGTTATTTCTAGATTGGATCAGTATCCATACTGATCCAATCCAGAAATAACTTTTTAGTATGACCCTTCGATAATATTATTTCTTATGGAACTCGCTTTTAAAATTCGATGGCAGAATGACGCATTTTGTTGCGCTAAAATGTCAGAATTTGACAAATAATGTACTGTCACGACATTCGACATTCTAAACGCGCAACTAGCGTCGTCGTATGTAGGTACGATAGGATTAAGTGGTCGTACCACCCAGGTTGCAGTACCTATATTTGTTTGCATGACCACGACCGCGACCATTTTATTTTGTTTATCATTTCCAGAAAATAAGTAGGTATACCTACTTAATTGCTATTGATTATGGTGATTAGACTTAGTAGGTACACTTTCTTTTGTGCAAGTCAGAGGCGGTGCAAGACCTATATTGGTGAGGCGGGGTGCATTTTACCAGGCCTTATTATGGCACAGGTATACAGAATTTATAGATTTTTTTATGTTGCCTCTATACGTACCACTGCAGCTTCTTCTGTAAGAGAGTACGGGCGTAATCACCGTGCGCGCCTAATGTGAACACCTCAGACACTCAGGTTTTCACACGATGTTTTCCCTGCACAGCTTCACAAAGTAACTTGAGGGGTCTGATGATGGCACAAAATTTGGATACGGGATCTCGCAATAGGAAAATGATCTGATCAAATTAGTCCAAACAAAAAATCTAGGAGACACTTTGTGTTTGGAATTTGATCGGACATTAAATCTAGATGAAGGCCTTATAGTGAAATACGATGATTAGCCTGGATGCGACGCCAGGATTTTCCAGTAGATTAATTGTCGAATTCTGACATTTGATCGCCACAAAACGCATGAGTCGTGCCATCGTACTAATTCGACGATATTAGGACTGGAAGAATACTGAAATTCCTCAACGGATAGCCTCTGCGAGTATCAAATCGAATGTTATGCCATGCGTGACAGAGAGGTAACTGCGTGGCGTGGTCAGTTCTAGTAGTTCCTGCGAGGAAAATAACCGTTTTCGTCCTATGGAGAGCCGTCCAGTGATCCACCACCCCCGTAGTGATTCATTGGTCGTAACAGGATGAAGTCGGTTTCTCTTTGAGCAAAATAAAATATGATAACGGGACGTGCCGAGGATAGGATGTGCGTAGAGATGATGCAGATAGACTCGCTATACTAATATAACCACTTACGGAACTCTGACAAAGTTCTGTAATATGGCATTGCTCCTTGAGCGTCATATAATGCATTTGTCACTATTCTGCAGAAGAATGGTGACAAAACAAAGCTGATCAACAATCTCCCTAACAGCTCTTTAACCACAACCAGTCCACAAACCCCGAACCTGCCTCCGAGCCGTGCAGTCTTGAACTCAAATTACCTACTTCACTTCAAAATCGTTTAAAATTAAAACTACACCAACCAAAGCCATACCACAAAAACTGCACCAATCCTAATAACACCACCACCTGTCCACAAAACTACAGCAATCCAATTGGCCACATACAGTCAAAATTCGTTTCAAGATTCAAAATCACACGCATAGGTACGTTAATTTTCGATTTAGAATAGCATCGCTGCTACTCTGACCGCCTATTGAGTTCAGACCTCTTTTCAGCGAAATAAGAACAACGATTTTCTGATTGTGATCTATTTTCGCTGTATCTTGCTAAGAAGAAGAAAATTAGTTGAGAGTTCCGTTCGGAACGGCTTTTTCCGGACTCGCAGGCTACCTATCACGTGGAATTTCGTATCGGGAAAAACTTCGAATGAAAAACTGCCGTATGTAGTCCATAGATCTGTATGAATTTACTGCGTTCGAAATCCGGAATAGGTATTTGAAATCAACATTCCGTAACGGAATACCGACCGAATGTGGCCGACCTTTCCGAAACTTTACCAAAGTCGTCGGAAACCGATTAACCATATCGTTCAACCGGATGAGGATGCCGGCATCAGAAGTGGGTTCACAACAGGCACATTAATGTCAAACAGCTAATGAAGAAGTGCAAAGAATACAATCGGCCCTCGTGCTTTGTCTTTGTAGACTGTAAAAAGGCTTTCGACAGTGTCAAACAATGGCCTGTCCGTGTTTCACTTCTTCAATTGCTTCGCTGTTAAAAAGCGATAATATGTGAACCTATTAGGGGAGCTGTAGATAGTCATTACAAAGCCTATGAGTAAGCATTGCCTCACTGACTCCGTGCTCGAATAGCGGGGCATGATACACAGGGGTGATTCGTTTACCCAAGCTCTACCAACTATGTAAACTAATCGTAGATGGTATTTAGTGGGGATAAAGAGGTATCAATATCAACGAGGTTTGCTTTTGACAAACGAGATGAGATGTGACCTCCTGCGTCTTATCAACTACCTTAAACTTTTGGGTAAACAAGTTAGCAATCTCCAAATTATTCTCGCAAGGCTGCACGAAGATCTCTGTATGTGAAGAGGATTATGACTAAGAAAGAAACCGTGACGAATGGTCCCACAAAAGAATTTATATCTGTCTTAAAGTTATGCGACTTAATAGAATTGGTCGCTGAACACATTTACCCCTGGGCATATTTCTTCTTGTCGAATATGTGCGCAGCGTCGTAATTGGGCAAGGCTAATTTAGAAGACCTGGGCATACAAATTAGCTGATCTGAAATCTACAGTCTAGCTGACAAGAGAACGGAATAAAGGGAGTCATAAAGAGTTGGCCGACAACTGACCGTCGTTGTGAAGGTAGACCAAGTTCATTGGGACAAATACGAAAGTATTTTTTTAAATTTTTCGTAGCTGGATGTTACTGTCGATACAAATATATCGATATCGGAAGAAACGGGCATTAGATGTTGCGTTATTTCAATAACACGTCATATTTTTATTGTTTATAGTATACTAGCTGACCCAGCGAACTTTTTACCGCGTAACAGTCAATTCTTCAATTTTTCTCTCCGTAAGAACCATCCTCCTACTTCAAGGAATATTCTAAAAAAAGAATTACCGAAATCGGTTCAGCTGCTCTCGAGATTTGCACTTACCAACACATTCAGCTATACATTTTTATATTATAGATAATTATACGTGTATCCCGAAATATCGAATACTGAATGTGTATATGTGGGCGTTCCATGAAATAAGACATGAGTCAGGACATAATCTGAAATGAGTTACCACATGCATGAAGAGTTAGCAAGACCACCTGACTGATCGCTTGGATAGTTATAGTAAAATATAAGTCCACATATAGGTCACCACAAACACCATCAAGCCAATGAGAATACATACCAGCGGGAATCTCGAAATTCTTGTAATGTAACCGTGTGTTACCTTGTGCAACGTTTGAAATATTCTTGTATAGTTATTAGTTACAAATCCGAATCTTAGACTATTGAGGAAGAATTCGAGATATGGCACAGAAGATTTCCTGTTTACGCAGAAAGTTACAAACGAAAAAGTTAAACTGAGATAAAGAGGTTACATAAAATACACAAGCTTTATAATACCATCAGGAGAAGGAAGGTTGGATGTAGGGTAAGTATAGGATCAGGATGTGGGTCCTTAGTGTACCACCTAATAGTGTGGTATCATAATAATAGGCAAAAGTCGCTAGCAAGTGACACGTAGACAGAAGAAAGAAATCTTGACTAAGAAACCCAAGTGGACTGGAGGCACGAGTGCTGCCAAAGTACTCTGCCTTGTAAAAGACAGATGGAAATGTGTCACCCTTAAAGAAGCACAGAAGAAGATGAGAATAAAATTTAACCTTAAAATACCTACATTTCACTTAAACACAAGGGATGAAAGATAAGGTGTTGTCATTAGCTATGCAGGCGTTTTGAAGCTTTAGAGCCAGATTTCTCGTAGCCAAGGAAATCACATACCTACTATTTAAATTTTTTTGAGTTTTTAAAATAGTCGATAGCAAACAATATTCATCAAGTCTTTCCGGCCCAGAACTTAAAAGATAAGTAGGTATCAGACTTATAAGTATTATAAAATTTCCTTTATAGTAGGTATTATTATTAAATTCGTTATTGCAAGTATTCTTACAAAGGCGTACTTAATGCTAAATAGAATTTTCTTCCAGCGTTTTTAATTGCATTCTTTTTCTTCTTTTATTTACTAAAATTTTTGGGTGTGTTGGGGAGAGGCTTATGACCAGCAGAAGCAGTGGACTGACAACGACTGATTTTAATGATGATGATGCTTCCAGGCAAACTGGTTTGAATCTTGAATGCTGTGGCGAAATAAACGAGGAATCAAGAGAAACATTGGTTTTATTTAACTAAAAGAATTCCACTATATAGACAAACTTATTGATCATAATAACAAAGTATGACAGTTGACACATTTGGTATTGACAACACTATGGAGATCGTATACTGTGCGGAGGTCGCATATCACCTCAAATGCGAACAGAATCCATTGCAGAAATAATTTCATTGGACTTAATCCTACTACCTACATCCAATGCAGAAATAACTTTGTAAGACTTTTAAGCGAACAGAATCTGACACAGAAATAATTACATTAAACTTGAACGTTGATTGCGGCTAAAATTCTATGCAGAAATAAATTTGTCAGACTAATTGCGAACAGAATCCATTGCAAAAATTTCATTTGACTTGATGCAGAAATAACTTTATAGACCTCCTAGGCGAACAGAATCTGATAGAGAACTAATTTTATCAAAGGTGAATGCTACCAAACTCCATTACAGAAATAACTTTTTCAGAGCGCCCAGAATCCATTACAGAAATAATTTCATGACACTTGATGCAACCTGAAACCGATGCAGAAATAACTTTGTAAGACTTGGATGCGAACAGAATCCGACACAGAAATAATTTTATTGGTCTTGAAAGTTCAATGCGACCAAAATCCCGTGCAGAAATAACTTTTTCTACTTGAGTAGTCTCAAATTGAGAAGAGAATCTATTGAAGAAATAATTTCATTGTAATTGGAATTCAATTTCATTGGGATTTAATAACCCAATTACTTTATAAGACTTATACTATTTTTACTTTTAATGCACTAACCCGTGCTAAGGAATCTCGGCATGGGTGAAATTTTTAGCCTCTAAATAGGTTTTTAAATTTATAAATAAGACTTGTATGCGAACAGAATCCAATGCAGAAAAAAAAAATTTATCTTGAATGCGATGGTACCTATGTGAACTAAATACAGTGCCGAACTATTGGATTATGAACTACATCCAATGAAGAAAATAATAACTTTATACTTGACTTGAATCGGAAATTCGGAAATGAATCTTAATTAAAAATCTGGCAGTCTCGATTCATGCAGAGCAGAAATAAAACTAGACTCTCAAAAATAGCACAGGAATCCTAGATACCTACCTAGGTAGAATACAATGAATATTAATTCGTGTGTATTGCACTTGGAGGTATTTAGTACGTACTCATTCTAACGAATAATTAGGTAGGTACTTAAAGACCGCCATTATGAGACAATTATAAGCTGCAGAGATTAGAGCTTAAGTAGGTATTTAAGTACCTGCATGCCTATCTGCTAATCGATAAACAATTGTGTAGGTACGGTAAGTATCTACATGAGATAAAAAGTAAGTACCAGAAAAACAAAACAGATAAGATAAAAGAAATTAAAAAGGAAGTAGGAACAATAACAGTATCAACTATTCTATTCAATCTCCAACAAGGCCCGAACAGAGCAAAATATTTCAACCTCCAACGCAAAAAATAACAATAGCCGCAAAAAATTTCAACAATTGTTGAACAAAGGCAGTCTTATCGCAGAATAACAAAATAACGAGTCACACGGACTCGAACTCGCTTCACCTCGCCAAGCCAGTTCGTTCGACCCACTTCGCCCCCCACGCCACCAATCTCCCTCCTCCCTCTAGCACGCATTTAGCTGTACCATCGTCCCTTTCGCACTTAACGCTATTATTATTCGAGCAGACTGGTGTCGGTTGGCTGGCTGGCACGAAGCCGCGAGCAGGGAGCCGTTGAATAAGTAATAATAATTTCGTTCGACAGTGCCGTGCCGTGCGCGCGGTAATTTATTCCACATTAATTCTGTCTTGCTTGACGACGCATTTTGAACATTCTTGTTTTGCTGATTCTATAGGCACGATGTAAAT
Organism: Yponomeuta sedellus; assembly: GCA_934045075.1. Taxonomy (NCBI): domain Eukaryota; kingdom Metazoa; phylum Arthropoda; class Insecta; order Lepidoptera; family Yponomeutidae; genus Yponomeuta; species Yponomeuta sedellus. The sequence continues at coordinate 8,243,171 of OW203744.1, read as the reverse complement.
TATAATTATACAGCTAGGCAGTTAACAATAATACTGGGTACTAAAGTAGAGTTAATTAAGTAGATAGATAGGTAGAGCTGCCTACATACTAGATCAGATTAAACTAAAGTTTGGTTGGTCTTTGCTTTTACGTAATGTGATGAATCTTGATTTATACAGCTGCACCAGTGGCACCTTCACTCACACCAGTTGAGTGAAGGGACCATCTAGTGTGACTAGTGTGAGTGAAGTTGGCACTTTACATACAATACCTGCGGCATTGTTATTTATAAGTAGAAGGTGTAGATCTAGCTTCAAGTAACTATAATAGTACATTACATAACTAGGGTGGTAATACAAAGAAAGGCCGAGATCGCAGAAGTTTGCGGCCTGAGCTGCAAGCGAGGGACGTAAATATGCGATCGAGAGCTTTCTTTATTACCTCCCGTGTTGTGTACATCTTTTTATGTCTACACTTGGCCAGAAAGCGGCTTTTTCCGTACGCGCAGCGTGCGGAAAAAGCCACTTTATTGCCAGGTGTGGCATAAAATACTATTTCTGTCTGTGCAGGTACCTACTTAGGCACCTATTAAAGCTAAGAGTACCTACTCCTATATTTTTGTACTGGGTAAAATAGATAGAATAAAAGGTACCTACTAGCCGCATCATGATGAATAGGACTCGACTAGGTAGTTACGATTACGTTGTGCGCGTAGTGATGCAATACCCGACGCGGAGGGTATATTTTTAAGATCGCTCATGCACGCACCAGGCATTTTGTTTGATGATTTCTGAGCGAGTTTGATGTTTTCTGAAAATGTAACAAAATTGCCATTTGGTTCCGAAAGTGCTGAGTGCTGGTCGTCTTTACGTTAAGTAGGTACCTTTACTGCAAGGGGAAAGCTTGGAAATCGGGAAAAAAATGTCAGGGTTTTCTATACTTTTCGTAAATAAATTGTAGTTTTATGAAACTGGATCCACCAGTTCCATAATTTTTATAACGCCGTAATATAGGTAGGTACATAAGTTTATGTCGCCACAGCTAGGTAACTTTAGGGCGAAACAGCTGATTGATATTTATTAATTCATTTGTTTTTTTTTATTTCTAAATTACAATTTAGCGCCTAAGTTGGACACCATATAGGTAAGTAAATAAGTATACTTAAAAATTGGAAAATAAAAACAATACTTACAATACTTAAAAATCTTCCATTTTTTTTAATTAGTAGATACCAATACAAAATAAATTTTGCTAAAATCTGAATAAAGATACAATAATGAAAATTGCCATAGGCGCTATGCTATGTACTGACATACTTAATTATAGAAAAAGAAACAATATTGATGGCGCGCGCGCCATCGTTTATTTGTTCCAACTACTAAAAAAATTATTTTCGTAATTTTTAATTTTATGTGCTATAAACATCTTCTTGATCTATTAAATCCGGAATTATAACATACTTAAATGACATGTTATAATTTCGTTTAAAATCCAAGAACCGACAACGCAGTTCAAACTAGAGTAGATGAGAAGTGGTTATGAGAAAAAGAGGAAGTGGCAAGTACGAAGAGGATGCGGATATATTTGAGAATGAGGAAAAACGAGAAACGAGAGAGTGCTGCGGCCAGTCGCAAAGAGAATATAACACTACGTTTTAGTGGCGGCGGGCCATTGCAATTGGTGGCATAGATAGTTTACTTTATTTACGCGCATGCGCAATAAAAAATCCGCGAAAGCGGAAGAGGATTTTATCTTTAACCGACTTCAAAAAAGGAGAACGTTCTCCAAAATTTCAGCAAAATGAAGGAACTTGCGAAAATTGTCTAAAATTACTTGAAACCGGAAGTTTGTTAGTTGTTTAGTCAAAAATAAAGACCATTTACTACCCTTAATTAAGCTCAAGTCATCTTTTTAACGAAATGATTGAGTTATATATTTTTATAAAACTTGTATGTGTAAGAAATTAACTAAAACCGACAAAGTCTGAGCAAAACCTTTAATTTTTACTCTTTTTGGACCACGTGCCGCATTACAAGGAAGCGGAAGCCGAATCTTTCTCATCAATATGTACTTCAAATCGAACTTCGTTCGTGCAGAGCAAGAAGAAGCAACTCCATCGCTCCGCTTATCAACGATACAGAAAAACTAGTCACTCACTCATCATAGATATTATGCATGCCAGCATGCCACGGATGTATGCATGCTTGCATGCTTGTCTTGTGTAATCTTTTTGTGGCAACCAGACATTGAACGCAAACAAATTGGCAGGTAGTCATGGCAGTAAGTAACTAGCCATCGAGTAGCTAGAGAACACGGAGGGACCTCACTAAGCCCTCCCTCAGGCCCCCCTTATCACCCAACCCACCCAACGCAACGTTAGATGTAATGGCAGCTCACTCGAAAACATCTGTGCTTCAGCAAAATGAGTCTACGATCTACGTATAAATGGTAAGCCACGACACGACCGTTGGGCTAGGTAGGTATGGATAGATGATAGAGAACACTTTATTGCACAACCAGAGAAAAGAATTACAACCATGATTTCTTTGTCATTGGCGGCCTTATCGCTTAGACTTTGTACGGCACAGCTGCTTATATTTAAATTAAGGGGTCAATAATAGTAGGTAGTTCAAAAGATCGAAAGAATCAATTCCCGAGGTAAGTACATTTAGACTTACCCGGCTATAGTCCCATGTGGAAAATAAAAACTCATTTTTAATATTCAAATCTTAGCATATTTAAAAGATTATTCGAGTCGAGTTTTTAATTTTTAGATGTGGAACTCACCGCGTAATTGGTTGCGGTTTATTCCGCTCGAAGAAGTTTGCGCCAAGTTCACACTGGCTAATTAGAAACCTCAGAATAAGAACTATTCTGAGTTAGAAACTCACATGGCCGCAGCATTTTTTTAATTAGTTTTTTTTTACATAAAACTCATCACAGCTGACAGTATTTTCTATTTTGAAAGTTCATTCCGGCCATTCATTAGGTGGGAAGTAATTTGAATGAGTTTTTCCCGCCCTATGGAGGGAAGCAGCATTTTCCACCCAAATAATCAGATCAAAACAACACAAATGAATGTGAATGAAAAATAGTGGATTGCCTAACGAGGGTAGAAAGGAATCAAATCCCGAGGTATTTAGACGCCCGAGCGCAGCGACGAGGGCGGCGAGTCCGAGTAGGGTTTGATTATTTTACCCGTGTTAAACACTCTACTTTTCATTTCGAATACTTATGAGGAAAATAAAAACTCATTTTTAATATACTATTTTTATATTTCATGCACTAACCCGTGCTAAGGACAAATTTAAACACCTATTTAGAGGCTAAAAATTTCACCCATGCCGGGATTCGAACCCGCAACCTCTGGCTATCCGTGCCTAACTGCAAAGAAGTAGTCGGGGCTTTAAGTGATGCAATTTGCTTAAGCCAGATGTCGCTGCCTGTACGTAATACAGAGAATAGTGTAAAGAGGTTCGAAATTTCACTGATGCCGGTGAGTCGCCCATTGGCTCAATTGGTAGAGCGCTGGCACGGATAGCCAGAGGTTGCGGATTCGAATCCCGGCATGGGTGAAATTTTTAGCCTCTAAATAGGTTTTTAGGTTTTTAAATCATTTTTAATATTCAAATCTTAGCATAAAAGATTCTTCTTCAGACTATATTAGTCCACTGCTGGACATAGACCTCCCCTAATGAGCGCAAGGTTGTGCCATCATTAGGGGGTAGTGCCCATAATCCCCACGCTGGGCATGCGGGTTGGGGATCGCAGTTTAGTGGAATTGTACTGCAGGGGGCGCTGCTGCTCACCCATAAAAGATTATTACACGATTATTACCTATTTTTTTTAATTCCGTCACAGATACTATAACAGATTAGTACCCGCCAATTCAAGTCGACTTTTTAAATTTTAAATATGGAACTCACCTCGTAATTGTTGCGGCTTATTCCGCTTAAGAAGTTTGTGCTAAATTCACACTGGCTGTTTAGAAACTCACATGGCCGCAGCATTTTTTTTAATTAGTTTTTTTAAAAGCCTATTATTACAAAAACTCTTCACAAATGACAGTAGTTCTATTTTTAAAGTTCATTCCCGCCCTTAATAGGTGGAAAGTAGTTTGTATGAGTTTTTCCCTCCCTATGGAGGGAAAATCGACAGACCGCGGTTAACACCGCGGGGCTCAGCTAGTATTGTATTTATGTTAGACCATAATTTTGTGACAGATGTAGTAATAATCTTTATAATAATTACATTAATTGTATGTACCGCCGTCTCACAGACAGAGAGAGAGAGAGAGAGAGAGTATGGGCAAATAATAGTTCCTTTTGAATTCTGTCTCCGAGCTACGAACACGGATGAGGATTAGGAACACGCGTTGTATTTTAAGTAGAAACTACTGTACTTCAAATTCAATGGGAAATGTATTACCTACTTGTTGAGAAAATACTTCATACATTATACGCATTTTTATCATATTAACATGGCCTCTTGAATCAGAGCAATAATATCTTTTTTGTTACTATCACACTAATATTATAAAGTTGAAAGTTTGTGAGTGTGTATGTTTGTTACCTGTTCACGTCTGCAGCGATTTTAATAAAATTTGGAATGGAGTAAGATGACACCCTTTTTTTTTTTTTTTGTTACCCAGGTGAAACCCCAATTACGGGTACCACCGGCTCGGGGGAGCACAGTGGTTATGTCGGACTCCCCGCCCTGAAAAGGGCGGTATACCGACTGAGACTCCTGGGGTGTTCCTCCGCACCGCAAAGGACGGGGCCACGGGGACGCTTACGCACACTTCCGCCCTTTCAGGCACTCCTTCGGCGGCATCCCTGCCCCGCCCGCAGGAACAGGGCGAGGGAACGCCGCATCTCTTCGTTGGAGCGCATAGTGGCCAAGTGCGACAGAACTTGGCCACCACACGCCCCAACGCGCCGCCCCCTCCATCCCATCGTTACTTCGTTATCAACCCTTATATGTCCCCACTGCTGGGGCACGGGTCTCTTCCTGCATCGCAGGAAGGTTAGGCCATACTCCACCACGGGTCCAATTCCGGGTTGGTGGAGGATTGTGAGACAGTGGCGGGCCTCACTGTCAGAAGTTATGAAGCCGCCCATAAGGCCTCTGACATGGCTTAACGACTGCCATTATATGACAGCCGGCACCAACGGCTTAACGTGCCTTGCGAAGCACGGAAGCGCTCGGAAAAATGCCACTAGCGGTAGTCACGGGACGCTCACCCATCCCGTACCTGACCGCGCCTGTTGTTGCTTAACCAAGTGATTGATTCCAATCACTCGGTTCGCCTAGGCCACGAGCGCTACCGCCATCGTTACTTGGACCAATGGGATTAGAGGAGGGCGGCGCACCTCCTCGTTGGGGCGCATGGGGGCCAATGTGCTGTTGGCCCCCACATGCCCCACACGCAAGGCCCGTCGCGTCGCCCACCTGCGCCTCTCCGTGGCAGAAGGCACCCTCGGAACACGCAAGGGCGCCCTCCGGCCCGCCGTGATGGAGGCGGAGGGTCCCCCGACCCTCCGCGACCCGGCGTCCACTCTGGTCCGACTGGTACGAGGAGCGCGCGCTTCCGCGTAGCGGCGCCCCCCCCAGTCGGTCTTTCATTCGGTTGGTCGCCTGGGTCCCGCTCCACAGAGTGAAACAAGGCCCACGCGACCCCTTCCGCCGTGATGGAGGCAGAGGGTCCCCCGACCCTCCGCCCACGGCCACTCTGGTCCGACTGGTACGACGCGCGCGCGCTTTCGCGCAGCGGCGCCCCCCCCAGTTGGTCCTTCAATCCGTTGGCCCACGCGACCCCTCCCGCCAGATTTTTCGCCGCTGGCCAGCAAGATCTCATAAAGAGAAGTTACTGACCAGTGCCCAGGGTGCACCGGCCCTTGCCACTTACCCTTCCCACTGGTTCAAGATGAATCAGTAGGAACGGAAGCGGAAGGGCACACGAGGAGGTCATCTGGCACCCCGAGTAAAATGACACCCTGGATTAACACATAGGCTACGTTTTAAGGATGACTCACGCTAGACCGTGTCGGGTCCGAGCCGAGTGTCGGCCGTAGCACGGCTAACTAATATTACAATATTTTGTATGAACACACTCACGCTATACCGAGCGGGAACCGAGTGACGGCCTAACCACGGACAGCGCTCGGAAACATCCCGGTCCCGCTTCGGCTCGGCCACGGCCCGTCACATGAATACAGTGCCACCGAGTTGCGCCCGAGTAGTCGTAGTGATGCTATAGAAGTGCACTGACGTTGTTTACACTAATCGATGTTTGGATGAAATAGGAATCTGAAACTTTGTAATGCATTTAGTCAAATCATCTTTAATTTTCATATCAAGGATGTTAAAAGATTCTTTAGTCATTTTAAAGTAAGTAGTCCCAATATTTGAATAATATAATTAATATTTGTCTTCATAACTACATAGATCTTTACAAATATTCAAATATAAGTGTATGGCAAATTTATTCTAAGTAACTGACCATTTTTTAACGAAATCGGTAAAAGTATCATTATAATGGCAACACTGATATAGAATTTTTTTAATCCGCCATTTTTTTCGACTGTCAGCGGTTATCGTATGGTGGCGCAGCTTACAGCAAATAAAAAATATCCTGGGAAAATCCGCATCCATCTCAAAATTAAAAGAGGAAATTGGGGTAAGAACATTTCAGTGTAGTTGTACATCTAATCTTCTATCCATAATCGATAGTATTTCATTATTTCTCTTAATACTATCATAAACTAACCTCTTCTTAATGCTCGGTCCTACTGTGCTCCATGTGGCGGGGTAACTATGCTCCAGGTGCAAAGTTACCCCGCTATACAATCGCAACTATTGTGTTTAGTTTCTTTATTATATTATCTTAATTTAATTTGGTAATTGGTTGGTTTTGTTCATCAGGTATCATGCCAAGAAATTATAAAAAAAAAGTAGCATCAAGAAACTATAAAAACTACACAGATGAGACTTTGAGAGAATGTCTAGCCTCAATAGAAAACTCTTCTTTGACCCAGAGAAAGGCAAGTGAAAAATATGGTATTCCACGCAGGACAATCATAAACAAATTAAGACTTTTAAGATCACGAAAATCATCTAGACCACCCGGTGGCCCTACCACATTTACTGTGGAAGAAGAAAGAACATTCGTATCTTGCATCGAAAATCTAAGCCAATATGGTTTTCCTTTGACTACACTGGATCTTAGAGTCGTGATAAAATCATATTTAGATAAAATTGGCCGTAGAGTAAACAAGTTTAAAGACAATTATCCTGGGATAGAATGGGTGTCCAGTTTTTTGAAAAGAAATCCGTCCTTATCACAAAGATTCGCTTCGAATATTAAACGCAATAGAGCTGCTGTTGATCAGGACACCCTCAAAGAATACATCCAGAATTTGACAGAGGTGGTCAAAGATGTGCCACCTGAAAACATTTGGAATTTTGACGAGACTTACCTCTCGGATGACCCTGGTCAGAGAAAAATTTTAACTAAGCGAGGCACAAAATATCCCGAGCAAATAAGAAACACTTCTAAAAGTTCGACATCTATTATGTTTGCTGGTAATGCGATGGGAGAATTATTACCACCGTACGTGGTTTACAAAGCCAAACAATTATGGAACACTTGGACAGAAAACGGTCCAAAAGGCACCAGATATAACTGTACCCTTTCCGGTTGGTTCGATATGAATCTATTTAATGATTGGTTTTTTACCACTATCCTACCAAGACTAAAAAAACAAGAAGGGGTTAAAGTCATAATTGGTGACAATTTGTCGTCCCATATTTCTGTTGATGTTCTCCAGGCCTGTGAAAAAAACAAAGTTAGGTTTGTGTGCCTTCCTCCCAACAGCACTCATTTGACCCAGCCACTGGATGTCGCCTTCTTCAGGCCAATGAAAGTGGCATGGAGAAACATTCTCTCTGAGTGGAAGGCTAGCACAAAAGGCAATCGCGAAGCTGTTATTCAGAAGAGTAGTTTTCCAGTTTTATTGACTAAACTTATCGCTGATATAGAAAAGAATCGCGAACAAAACTTGAAATCAGGTTTCAAAAAATGTGGGATTTATCCTATTGACGACACACCATTGTTGGCGAGATTGCCACAACCTATCGACAAAGACGCGTTACAAGATTCCTTTTTGGAAACACTTGAAGCAAGGAGACTAGAATGGACGAAAGGAGTCAACACGAGGAAGCGACGGACAAAACTTAACATTATTCCTGGGAAAAGTGTCACTGAGGAGTTAAACACTCTTGCAAACGACAAAGAAAATGAAGATGTAACTCAGCCTTCCACTTCAAAACGTCCTTCGCGCCGTCGAGGCGATAGTGAAAGTACTTATGCAGAAAGTGATGGCTTCTCTATTCACAATTCCTCAGATGATTGTACACTCGCTGAATTCTTAGAAGAATCTGTAGATCCAGAGCCTGCTAAAGTTAATAATTTTAAGCCACTTGTAAAAGAAGTAGGTCAATTTGTGGCTTTTAGATATGAAGGCGAAGTTTTTCCAGGTCTAATAACCAAAATTGGTAAAGAAGGATCATACATATCCTCAATGAAACGGTCCATAAAATTTTGGAAATGGCCTAAGCCAAAGGATGAAATCCGTTATGACTGGGAGGAAGTAGTGGGATGTATTGATCCGCCTAAAAAAATTGGACGTCGGGATTTTTTTTCGGTGCCTGAACTCGATCAGATTTGGGGGTTCTAATTTCTCAAAGAAAACCTTACTTGTGAACTCATTAGTTTAAGATTATCTTGTTGATTTGGGTTAGAAGAGTTTATGTTTTAGAGCAGATTTTTGTTTTGTTTTCTTTTATAGCTGTAAGAATAATGAATAAAAGGCTGATTGTTACCTTATGAGCACTGATTAGAGTAAAATAAAGTGATTTTTTAACGATTAATTATATATTTTTATTTATATTGGCCCCTTGGAATACTATAGAAGTGTCAATTGATATTTCCTCAAATTAGTTTGGAGCATAGTTATAGTATTAAGCGTTTTACTTTGCTCCAAATTTAATAAGAACCGACTTACAGTAGAAATAAAATTTAGGAGCAAAGTTTCCCAACTCGACGGGTAACATTGCTCCTAAATAATTGTTTTATATTTAAATTAAAACGCTATCAAATTAAAGTTTTATGATTGAAATGCTGTAGCCGAAGCGTCAAATCAACAATATAAACTTAAATAGCAATTTAGCAACAAAACGTTTACACGTAGTTATATAAATTACAAGTTTGGAGCAAAGTAGGACCAAAATACGGTATAGTTTATGAATTTGTTTGTAAAGACAGTTATTTATGATCTCAGGGTTCAGTATATTTAAGAGTGTACCTATATTATTATTTAAAGTGTAATCAAAATTTTGTAATTGTACTTTCATATATTTTTGTACCTCAGAGGGCTAAGTGGACGAAGTCCAAGCCTTTTTTCTTTGATAAAAAAAAAGAAATTATGAAGCCCGGCTTCACCAGTAGCAGAGTGCCAGTAACAGCTGCCAACTCCCAGTCACTGGTATCAACCATACAATAATATGAAAATAAAAATAGATATTAGTTATGTAAACTTCATAATCTAGTTATTTGAATTTTAAACTATTGGAGTTGGAATCAGTGACTGGCAAGAGTTGGCAGCTGTGACTGACAGTCTGCGACTGGTGAACCCGGGTCTGAAGGTACTGAGCACATTTTTAAAGTCTTTAGGATTTGATCAGAGGAACGCAGAGGCATTTGGGGGCCCCCCAAGACCGGAGGCCAGGAGCGGGACGCCCCTGCCGCTCCCTGTTAAGTCCGCCACTGCTTTAATTGTCAAATTCTGACATTTTATCCACAAAACGTGTGACTCGTGTCATCGTATTACCTATGCAGAGTGCGCCAGAAGTACGGACTCAGTGAGTAAGTCTTCGGTTAGTACGTTTGTACCATTTATTGCTTACGACAATCCGTTTATTAGTGACAACCAGACTTCAATTAAATTCCTATCTACATTTTTGGTGTAATAGTAATTGGCAGCTAAAGCCGGGTCCAGACGCGTGTACCGCGTATTGTAATACGTGTAATGTAACGCGAAGCGCTCGCCTAGTCAAACCAAGTGACTGGAATGAAACACTTGAGTTAAGCAACAAATGGCGCGTTAAGGTGCGGGATGGGTGACCGTCCCGTGACTACAGCTAGTGGCATTTTTTCCGAGCGCTTCCGTACTTCGCAAGGCACGTAATGCCGTTGGTGCCGGCTGTCATGAAAGCCATGTTAGAGGCCTTATGGGCGGCTTGATAACTTCTGACAGTAACTCACAACTCACACTCAGCAATTTTAATTTCCATACTTGTCGCTAGGTGCCGCTTCCTCGATGCCATAGAAATATGAGTTTACGTTAACACGATCGAGTAGTTATAGTTAATATAGCGTACCACCCGGAGTGGGAACAAGATCCATTGCTTTCTTCATGGAGTCTAAAGCCAAAGACGATCCAGATGTTGCGTTTTGTAAAGCCTGCAATATCAAATTAGTTACACGACTGTCTGCTCTGAAAGAACATGCAACAACTAACAAACATACGACGAATATGTCTAGGTACAGTGGGCAGTCATCGGTGAGATAGTGTACCTAATCATTGTTAATTAAAGAAATATTGGTATTATTACACACTGTAAAGATTTTTTTATTTGTTTAATAAAAGTACAATATTCTGTATGTATCTAACAAAATGTTTTCTTTTGTGACCACAAATAAAGAAACCTATCAGGCCATACGCATCTTCGTAATGGTAGGTACATTACTAAAGTTGGCATTTTTTTGACATTTTCTTTGGTGTTGTTGGGCACTTTTTGGTAGTATTTCAGCTTATGTAAAGCAGGATTCGTATTTTGAAGTTGGTCACACTGCGTTACACGTTATACTCGTCTGGGCCCGGCTTAATGGTAGTCTATTTTTGCCAAGGTCACGACTTGACTCTACAAGCATTATACAGTTTTTCCAAAAAATTCAAGAAAAGGGAAGCTAAACTTTATTAAAGGTCTTAACGGAAATTAAGATTATTTACTACCTAATCTATTTCATTCAATTCAAAAATTCTTTATTGCACAAAAAAGGGGTTTGTACAAAGGCGAACTTAATACTAATAAGTATTTTCTTCCAGCTAACCTTGGGTTATGTGGATAAATTAATTCGTTAATGAAATGACTGTAGTTTTTATTTTTATAAGGCTTTTAAGTGCAAGAAATTAACTAACACAGACAAAAAGTTTGAGCAAAACCTTACTCTTTAATTTTACACTTTTTAGACAAAGTATAAATAGGTTGGTTTAGTTCTTAGTATATTTGGTTCAGTATTTGCACCAAAACGTGCAAGAACTCAACCAAAAGTTACTTTGTGGAGGTTTTGCATGTTGTCCGGAAGCAAAAAGAGATGATAAATAAAAATAAAACCGGCATCAAAACACTGCAGCACTAAAAACTGAGAAATAAAAACTTCCCTGTCCAAAACTCCAATTCCCTCCAAAGTTGGATAGTTGTATCATTGAATTTCAATGGTTGTATGTCCGAAGATGTGAGGAAAATGAATGAGTCAAATGTGACTGCGAAGCGCTCGTGGCCTAGGCGAACCGAGTGATTGGAATCAATCACTTGGTTAAGCAACAACAGGCGCGGTCAGGTACGGGATGGGTGAGCGTCCCAAGACTGACGCTAGTGGCATTTTTCCGAGCGCTTCCGTGCTTCGCAAGGCACGTTAAGCCGTTGGTGCCGGCTGTCATATAATGGCAATCGTTAAGCCATGTCAGAGGCCTTATGGGCGGCTTGATAACTTCTGACAGTAATGCCCGCCACTGTCTTACAATCCTCCACCAACCCGGATTTGGCCCCCGTGGTGGAGTATGGCCTAACCTTCCTACGATGCAGGAAGAGACCCGTGCCCCAGCAGTGGGGACATACAAGGGTTGATAACGAAATGTGACTCATGAACTTATTCCAATAGGTACTTTTCATCTGAGTCATGTCGTTAAATGAATGTGACCTCTAAATTCTATGTAGGTATTGAAGAATTATAGTTTGGAGCAGGTGCCAAATTACAAGACCAGCACATGTACACCACATTTTGGGTATCGACACCAAAATATTTTTTTACAACAGGTACAGCTTTTAGAATATACCTCGGGAGAGTAGGCTTAGGTTTTCGCCGAAAGCTTACGAGTGCAATAGTAGGTAGGTACTTCCTGCTCTGTATAAAACTTTTCTTATTAAGTTTATAAATAAACTTAATAAGAAAAGTTTCATACAAATATAAGTTTCATAGAAATAAAAATATTATAAAACGATATTTCTATTACACGAATATATCCGATTCCATTCTAAGAGCTAAGTCCTAAAAAGTGTTCTAAAAGCTAACAGACTGTACATTGTTTATTTTTACGACAGACCTTTAAGACACATAATTACAATATTTTTCTTTTTTAGTGCTGTAGTATTGTAGTATTTTGAAGTCGGTTTTTATACATACCTATATTTTTTTATTTAACAATTTGTTTCGTGTTGATTTTCTGAACGTTAATGCACGAATTGCTAAAAATAAAAACAAGGTACGTTAGGAATTTGAAGAGTTCTATCGAATCCTCTAGCATCCCATCATCATTGCATTGGTGACTATGGAACCACCTGTGAAGGGGTAAGTGAAAGGGTAGACACTTTCAATTATGTATTCCTTTTTCAAATCGGTCCACCATTTTTCGAGTAATGGGGGAACAGGAACATACATAAAAAAGATGCCGCAGAATTGAAAACCTCCTTTTTGAAGCCTGTTAGCAAAACCGTAAACTTATAGCACAAATACATGGATCATAACAAATTCTCACTTATCGACTCATTTGTCGGTTCATGAAGCAAACGTGAACTTTAGGGCAAAAGAAAATCAGCTTAGCTATACGATATTTTAACAAGTCAGACTATGACTTGAAAGTCATCGCTTTTATGCAACAGGGCCTGACGTCGAATGTACTTACGCAGACCCTTTCAAGTCCCAGCGAGACGCAGAGCGGGCCCGAGAGCTCTTGTCTGGCAATAATCCGACGGGGGGTACCGTAGCTTACAGAGTTTACACCGGACTCAGAGACCCCCTTTTTGTCCCCCGGGGGAAAGAGAGGGCTGTTCTCGCCCAGAGGGGGAGAAGCAGGGGAGAAGGAGAACGGACGGCTCGATCGATACCTCGGCGGCCTTGGCAAGATAAAACCTACGTCTAAAATGCTGGATTCGTGGTTCTAACTCAGATAAGAGTTTGATTCACGTTTGGTTGAATGTTTCTGTACAGTGTAGGTGCTGCGCCTAATCTTATCTTGTACATTGTAATTAGATTTCTTTGAGTAGGTACACAGATACATAAAACTGGGGTTTTTAGTCTACGAATAAAAAATCTATTTTCGTCATCAAGAGCACTTAATAAATACGTTAGAAACCACTTAGACAAGTTAGTATATACGACCGATAAGGTGGTAAAGTAGGTACTTACGTAAGTAATTATGTTACGAATAATGATTTTATTATAAATCATAATTATTTCAAAGCTGCACGGAAACTCATAAAACGAGGGTACCTATTGTTCTTAATTTTGCGGTAAATGTTTCGTATCGAGCAGTCTCCCATTTTCGGCTATAACGGTGCAAGGTGCAACAAAATTTTCATACATTCGTTTCGAATCTATCATTCGAAAATGGATCCACCCATATTGGTCCATACGGTCAACGTTTCCTATAAAGAAACGTTGAAAATCACAAAAAAAAATCGAGCTGTTCCATAAGTTTTGATGCTACCGATGATAACTTTTAGAAGTTTTCCTGACTTTACAACTTGTTCGTATTGACAAGTAGGACCCCATTAGGACATTTGGGACCTGGGAGCTTGTTACACAACCAGTATAGCACGGTAAATTAAAGAAAGGCTCTGGATAGCATGTTGCCTCTGGCTCATACAATCTAATAGCCGTCTACCTATTTTGGTTGAGCGAGCCTATTATGCTGCCCATGTTCAGTCTTTTTCTTAAATAACCGTGCTACGATTATAAATTTATAACATAGTCTATTCGCGCATTGAAAGCTTTATTATCGAACAAAAAGGGATACTTGATTTACATTAATAAAGTTTTATTCATAACTAGCTGACCCAGCGAACTTCGTACCGCCTAACAGTAGATTCTTTACTATTATTATTTTTTTCTCACCGTAAGAACCTCAGAACACAAAAATAAGGAGAAGTGCCTTGTGGGCGTGGCACTGTCGCCCAACGTTAGCCCATTTGGGTTAACCTCTGCGAAACTTTAAAATATGGCCGTCAATCGCTTCGCACCAGCCGTCGTAGTAACATCTGAGAAAAATGCCTAATTGCGCAATGATTACCTGCAGAAATCGCTGTGATACATTCTATTCAAAAACAGGAGAGTGTCTTTTCACCGGTAAACCTATTTTACTCACTATATTCGTCTTATAAACTACGAAAAATCATTATTATAATAATTTTATGTGCAATGTGCATCACATTACTAAGAACATAAATGGGACGTATTTATTACATTGTAGTTACTCCACTGCTGTTTCTATATAGGATTTTCGTGGAAGTTTGCTAACTAGGAAAAGCCAGCCCGCAGTGAACCGTCACGCAAAACTGATCATTGTTCAATGCGATGTTTCGAGGTACGGCCGCATGTATTTGCCGCGAAATGTCAAATTCACCGGTAGATCAGCTGGAGACATAGTGATGGGGTAGTACCTTTCTTTTCAGACTGATTAAGTATCGATATTATTGAGGCATTTATAATAGTTCGTCCAAACTTCCAAAATTACTAGAACCAATTATTGTATCTAGTCTTATCGTCGACTATTGCCCGCGACTCCATCTGCGTTGATTTCAGCTTGCGTTGCTAAGGAAGCTTTTATTTTAGTAGAAGGATTTTGTCTTATTAAAAACAGGCCTAGCTTCGATCATGTATTTCAAAAAGTTTGTAATAAAGATAAAGAAAAATACGAAAGAAAAATGGATCAAAATACAGAGGGTATAACTGATTTCCTCTCAAATAAAGTACCATTTGCTCCATCTATTTTACAGAGAAGTGTTTCCAGATGCTAAAGTGGGGGAAAAAATATTTCCGTGGGCAGTTCCTACTTTGAAAATACCAGTAATAACGAGTTCCATAAAGGTTGAGGTACCAGTATATTTAAAATCACGATAAAATTTTACATGGTTTAGAATATTCAATTATCACTTTATTCTAATCTTCATTTCATATGGACGACGTATAACTCTCCAAAAGAAAGTGTTTCTAAAGAAACAAATCAGGTGTTGTGGTTGTGATACTAAATCATAGTCTTATATGTTTAATTTTTTATGAGCGTTATGTTATTAATGAAATTCGATTGTGTAATGAAAAACAAGTTAAATAAAGCATTTTCAGTATTTTAATAATTTATTTACCATTTTAGATCCGACAAGTTCTCGAATGGAGACCACAATATGGTATGTCGGTCCTTGCTTATATGTCATATCGGCAAGTGCAGCGTCGAACGACAAGATGGAGAGAAGATCTCATCCTAGTCGAAGGAAGACGCTGGATGTAATCCGCTTTCAACTGGTCTTTTTGGAAATCCATGGAGGAGGCCTATGTCCAGCAGTGGATATCTTGTGGCTGAATGATGACGATAATGAAAATATTCTCTTTAAGATTTCAGTCGGATGCTGATTTTATTTTTTAATCTATATATATAAGTTTCATTGAAATTTTATTTGACAAGCTTACAAAAGTTCTTCCTATTTACTGTATTTTTAACTAGGAAGTTACTTTATTTACAGGTCCATGATACATTTCAATCACAGCCATAAACATATTCTTTACTTAATCCTTATAATCCAAGCGTGGCTACTGATTTCCAATATATCGCTGTTACTCAGACAAGTGGCAATTTGTTTAGAAAAATGGTTGTTTTTCGAGTTTATACATGTGTTTATTCTATTTTTTATATAGCTGGGTGAATTATTTTCAGAGAATGAGAAAGTAATTGATTGCTATTGTATTCTTAAAAAGTCAGCACTTCATTCTTTCACCCAACAAAAACTGCTGTTAATTTACAGAGTCCTAACAGAGTTACCAATATTTAAATCCAATTTGTAAATGGTAATGTAAGTGCATTTCACGTTACATTGGGATTCATATACTAAACAAAATACAAAGAAATATCCAAGATCCAGGTACAAATGCGTCCCTGACCGTGGACATGCTCTTCACACATATTAGTTCTTTCCATTACCAGGATTTAAACCCAGAAGACCTAGCTTTCCGGACAGAGTCACTACCAAGTATGCTTCAGTGGTGTTCTGTCCAACAAATTTAACATATTTAAAAACCTATTTAGAGGCTAAAAATTTCACCCATGCCGGGATTCGAATCCCGTCATGGGTGAAATTTTTAGCCTCTAAATAGGTTTTTAAATTTGTTCCTTAGCACGGGTTAGTGCATTAAAATAAAAATAAAAATAGTATAAATTTAACATATCGTATTAGTATACAGTACAGGGGTCATCATCATTATCGTTATCAACCCTTGTATGTCCCCACTGCTGGGGCACGGGTCTCTTCCTACATTGCAGGAAGGTTAGGCCATACTCCACCACGGGGGCCAAGTCCGGGTTGGTCCTCATTATCAAAATAATCAAATTCTATATCAGTAGAAAGCCAAGTTTGCGTCTTTATCATATACTGAAGCCACAAATACTGTCAAAAAGACACGTATTTAATAAATATTTACATTTCACAGGACAGTAAATTAAAATAGGATTATTTGTTTTAATAATATTGTTTTTGTAAATTTAACATGCTCTATTTTTTGTATCATCCCAACACGAAGTATACTGTTAATAAATGAATAACCTCTCATCGGATAATTTTATCGATAGATGTATTATTTGATACAAGTGTTCCATCCCTAAGGAGTTCACCGACGCTGTTGTTTCCGTGTATGAGTGTATTCGTACAATTGTTTTTCATAGTGTGCGAACCAATTAAAAGATTAGAACGCTAGTATATGACTGGACAGACGTGTGCGTGAACCTTATATTTACAATATTGTGCATGTAATGAAAACGCACACATATTCAAAAGTGGCGACAGCGGTACCGGACTTATTTCGCGGCTAGGGCATATCTCCTTCTTTCTATGATCTGAGGTAAGAACCATCCTCGTACTTCAAGGAATATTCTAAAAAAAAATTAGCGAAATCGTTTTACAGTGCGTTCACATTAACTTGACGCGTGAGAAAATTGGTAGCACTGAGATGTTTACTGTTACCATGTTAATTATGAAATCATTCCCATTACTTGAGGAAAATAAAGATGTTTTACCATCTTCCGATTAGGTCCAAAAGCTAATTCACATGTTATGTCCTTGTTACCAATTCTGTCAGGCGTCAAGTTAATGTGAACGCACTGTAGCTGCTCTCGAGATTCAGCGATTAATTTTTTTATTATAGAAGTTTTTTATCTATTTATTAAATTTATTCATTCATTATACATTTTTTTTTATTTTTAACTTCAATTACTAATAATCAATATAATTATGTATTTCTAATTATAAGCTAAATTTAAAAACGAACAAAACAAACCTAAATATATGTATAAATTAATTAATTTTAAACACTACCTAAAAGCTTGATACGGCACTCACTCATTACGCGTGGTCCTGCAAAACTGAGTCCATGGACTCACTTTCATTCAGTCGCCGGTTGGACATCGACTTGTGTTGTATCCTACGAGTGCGTCTTTTATCAGAGTTTTCTCATACAAACAAGTATAAAATGCCTTCTTGTGCATTTCTACAGTGCACTAACCACACAAGGCGGAAAAATAAGTCAGAAGGTGTCACTTATCATTCGTAATTACTAGTAAAAGTAATATTTTTTCTAAAAAATGCAATTCTCATATAAGTCGGCACGGCCATTTTACAGAGAGCGAGATACAACATACAAAACATGAGCGAGCGACACGATACGGCTAACCTGGCCACGTCACGAAGGAGCGCCAACCTAACCTGTGAATTCATGAATGGAAACTTGAGTTGAGATGCGTTATGGATGGTCAGCATAATAAAGTTTTTAGAAATTCTGTCGACTATGTTGACATGCGTGGAGCCAGTCAAGTGAGGGTTTCCTCATGCTGTTTTCCGTTACAATCAGCGAACTGTGTGTGCATAAACTTTGTTGTGGGGGATTAATTTATCAATTATAAAATATACAAAAATAAAAAAGTTATGGGGGGTCCTTATACAAGGAAGGTATTTTTATTGTTTTAGCTCTAGCAAAAATGGCTATTTGTACATACAAATGTGAAGCTGCATTGTGATTATAGTGGTCTCTATAATATAACAAAGAAAAAATAATGGCCAAGCGTGAGTCGAACTCTCAATGGGAGCCGGTGCTGCCATCTAGTGATATCTATTTTTACTAGTTGGCGCTATAATAAATTATAAAGGTGGTGCCATTATTAAAATTTGTAGTTAACCTATAAAAAACTAGATTGCGCTGTTTAATCATTTTCTCAATTTCTTTAATGTTAGGGTTCCGTGCCACTATATTGTAGTATGAATCCCTCGGTGCGAGAGGTCAACTCGCTCTTGTTCGGTTTTTCTTATTGTTTTTAGGGTTCCGTACCCAGAGGGTAAGGGACCCTATTACTAAGACTTCGCTCTCCGTCTGTTTGTCTGTCCCCAGGCTGTATCTCAAGAACTGTGATAGCTAGATAATTGAAGTTTTCACACATGATGTATTATGCGTGTATCTTATTATTTCGAAAAACTTTGCAGATTTCCCCAAGATGCATTGTGGAGACATAAGTGGCTTGAGGTTGTTCGTAGACAGAGAAATGAACCTAACTGGATGCCATCACAATACAGTCGAGTTTGTTCAATGCATTTTAAAACAGCAGATGTTTATAAAACAAGCAAAGGATTGACAAGAATCACAAAAGGGGCTGTGCCTTACTTTCAAGTATGTATCTGAAAACTGCATAAAACGTGTTGTGGTCATAATGGGAGAATAATAAACAATTTTTTTTGTTTTAGGCCGCAATGAAAGCCGCCAACTACGCTCTTTCCAGATCCAGTTCACCGAACTCACTGCAGAACGAAAACATTTCTGATTTAGAGTCAATTTTTGACACGCCACGTAAAGCTTTTTTAAAGTCAAAAATGCGGAAAGTTATAAAAGAAAAAAAGCAACTATTCAAAGAAAATAAAAATTTAAAAAGGAGAAACAAAAGACTTTTAGAAAAATGTAAATCTTTAAAGGAGAGTATTGTCCGACTCAAGAAAGTTATCAGCTTACCAGAGGACCAATTTCAAGAATAGAGCATAAAAGCTGAAAAAGCTGATTTATATTCAAGAATAATCAAACAAAAGAAGAAAAATAAAAGTATTAAAATGCCATTCAGTCCTTCCTTGAGAAAATTTGCGCTTACGCTAAATTTTTACTCTCCGGTAGGCTACAAATATGTCCGGAACATTTTTGACGACGTTCTGCCTCATCCTCGAACTCTAGGAAAATGGTACGAAAATCTTAATGCGATGCCAGGGTTTACATCGGAAGCATTCGATGTTTTAAAATAGAAAAGTTCCATTGGAACGAAGGTTTTGTGTTCATTAGTAATAGATGAAATGGCTATTCGGCAACAAACCTCCTGGAACAAACGAAAAACGCTAGGCCTTGTCAATCATGGCAACAGATCTCTGGATGTGGACAGAGTTGCTTCACAGGCATTTGTTCTCATGCTTGTTAGTTTGAACGAGAACTGGAAATTACCAGTGGGTTATTTTTTTGTCAATGGAATGACGGCGGAGACTAAAGCTAACTTAATAAATGTCTGCTTGACCAAATGTTGGGATGTAGGCGTCAATGTAGTTGCTTTAATTTTTGATGGCTGTCCGTCAAACGTGAATGCTGCTAATTTATTAGGGTGTAAACTAAATGACAGAAAAGATTTAAAAACCACCTTCAAGCATCCATCATGTGATATGGATGTAGCGGTTCTTCTAAACCCATGTAACATGTTAAAACTAGTGAGAAACACTTTCGAGTCCAAAAGACTCATATTAGACAACGAAGGCCGTGAAATAAAGTGGATTTTTTTAGTAAGTTTATTAAAATTATAAAGCAGCCAAACATTGACATTTGCAAACAAGTTAACACCTAAACACATAGATTTTCGCAATCAGATTATGAAGGTTAAGCTCGCGACTCAACTTCTTAGTAAAAGTGTAGCAGATGCATTGAAATTGAGTGAAGAGCTTCTTTCATAAAGACATTTTCATAACACAGAAGCAACTGTAAAGTTTATAAAATATTTCAATAATTTGTTTGATATCATGAATTCGCGAAAACGTGAAAGATTTGGATATAAAAAACCAATTTGTCCAGACAATAAAAACGAAGTTATTAATTTTTGAATGAAATGATAGAGTATATATCTTCCTTGAATATATTTGTTAAAAAAAGACGTATTGTTAGACGTAGGATTACAATTAAAATCACACAGCAGAATCTTGTGCAGTCTTCCCGAAAAACCGATTTTATAGGATTCATTATTTGTATAGAGAGTTTAAAACATCTATACACAACGTTAGTCGAAACTAACATTTTAAAATATATTGCTACCTATCGACTGAGCCAAGATCACCTCGACTTATTGTTTGGAATTATTCGCAGGCAAGGTGGCTATAATAATAACCCGAATACACGTCGGTTCCAGGGGATCTATAGAAAATTGTTGGGACATT
Source organism: Yponomeuta sedellus (assembly GCA_934045075.1). Lineage (NCBI taxonomy): Eukaryota > Metazoa > Arthropoda > Insecta > Lepidoptera > Yponomeutidae > Yponomeuta > Yponomeuta sedellus. The sequence goes on along the minus strand of OW203744.1, from coordinate 8,222,365 downwards.
TGGAACTGCGTTCCTCTCTCTCTGGAAACTGTATCCCCTTGGATAATTTTCCTATACTCACTTGTTCTTCAGCTGTTGATACCATAAATCGAACAGTCAATAAAAATTTACTTGATCTGGAAAATGAGGAACAAAATTCTCTATATTCAGATTTATTTGAAAGAAAATCATTCCAAAAACATAAAGTGACCCGTGAAGGATCGTACAAACGCGTGAGAGATATAAAAAATAAAATAACTCATTTAAGTGGCACGACAGCTGAATAAAATGCACAAATCTTAAACGATTTTTTAAATAATAAAAGTGGACTTGGTCAACTTGTTAGCGTTGCGGAGCAAATTATAGGTTATATTGCTGGCTGGGTGGCAGCCAGCAATACTTAAAACTATAACGTGTGAGAATTGTGTTTCACAATTGCTCTCCAATGACAAATTACATTTTCATAAACTGATCACGTTAAAAGATATGGGTGGTCTCTGTTACCCATCTATTGACTTGTTTAAAATCTGCTTCAAATCCGAGACTGCTCTTGTGTGCGAAAAGCAGATAGTGAAACTAAAATTGGCCGTAATTAAAGCTTTTGTAAACACAAACATTCTTTCTAGCTTAGAGATACACTCAATGGAGCAACTAGCTACTTTCAATCATAGGACGCATCTTTTGAGAGCAATAATTGACCGATATTGCGACGTTAGATTGCACTATTTACACAAAATAGATCAGGCATTGCCTATTACATCAAAACGGCAGAAAAGAAACAAGTTATCGTTATTTGAAGGAGTTTAAATTAGCAGCATTTAATTTTACATTGCCTAGTACATCAAAACAGCAGAAAATACACAAGTTAGGTATCGTTATTTGAAGGAGTGTAAATAAAAAGCATTTAATTTTAATCATGCAATATTGTTTATGGTAACATATAATTATTTGAAAGTGTTTAATTTTTACCATTAAGGGAATGCTTTCTAATAAACAATTTTTTTAAAGTTCATTTTAAAGTTTTTTATTTTTTTAATTGTTTGCTAACGCTACTTGCAATATTAGCTTAGAGTCTGCGCCGCGACTCATGACCTTTGAGATAAAGAATTTTGATTCTTATTTAAATAGAGATAAGGTTCCTGCCAGTGATGGTGCGAGCTTCATGAGTGGGCAGATAGAATGAGATGCATCGGCGTGCAATAGCGAAAAATCTGCTCGTCTCGCTCGGGCTTGTTGGCTTAGCGTATTGCTTATTCACAGAATGGTAAATGTGATTTTAATAAATTAAAGCTGTGTGCGTTTATGCGCATGAGTGCATTCGAGCCCATTTTTTCAATGCTGTTAGTAAGAACGTGCCGTATCTTCCCTTTTTTGTTTTCATCTAAGCCTAAAAGCCAATTACTGCGCCCAGATCATCGCCGCCTCTGGGGAGGGTCCCCAGTATGCTGGCTAGATTACCTCGTTGGATGGCAAGACTTATCCTCTGCCCGAGGTAAGAGCCAGCCCTGGAGTCTCTGGTCGTGGCGTTGAGGCGCGACGCAAGTTATACATAAATGGTTTAATTTGGTACAACAATAAAAAACGAGACGAAGTATTTATATAGTTACATATTAACCAGGTCTAATCGCGATTATTTATTACGTAAAACGTCTACCCGTGACCACGGCAACTGTAACGCTGCCGAAACGTCGGGAAATAAGGTACCTAATTATGTTTTACCTAATAAATAATCGCGATTAGACCCGTTATATAACTATATATGAGTATCGTGAATTAAAAAAAAAAACTATTCCACTAAAACATTCACAATAGCCGAAATACTATTTTAGAGCGACCGGGTTTTTAGGCAATATTTTAGCTAATTATTAAGGCGTTTTTAGTTCGTTAATTTGCACTATTATACCACGCCTCGCGTGACAAGAGTCACGCATGTAACTGACGATAACATAAATTTACTTACAAAATTTGTACAGCCAAGCACGTGAAGGAAAAAATACAACGATTTATTTTTTTTATTTCAACATGGCCACTCCAATCAGGCAAAGCAGATTATGCAAGTTCACCATTATTTTTTACTAGCTTTAACACGCTGCTCCGGTCGTATTACAAATTAACCCACATAGGGCCGGTTTTCGAATTGAGAATTTTAAGTAATTACTTAAGTTAGATAGATAGATCATTTATTTTTGCCTAAAGACACACACACATAAAGCATCACATAAAAAAATAATTACGTAAAATAGTTTAAGTACGAATACAGCTTTATCTTAAAAACTAACTCACATGCATCGAGTTCTACGGCATTTTAGGCCGTATGTGGGTGTGCCACATAAGCTCAAAAAGGCCGTATCTCAGTATAATGGTACCTACTTTAAATAAGTAGATATTTTACTGATTTTCAGCTACAGCCAAAGTGTGAGAACGGCAATGATATTTGTATCAAACCACTACAATATTTAAAATAAAAATAGGTTTAAAAACCTATTTAGAGGCTAAAAATTTCACCCATGCCGGGATTCAAACCCGCAACCTCTGGCTATCCGTGCCAGCGCTCTACCAATTGAGCCAATGGGCGACTCACGGCATCAGTGAAATTTCGAACCGCTTTACACTATTCTCTGTATTACGTACAGGAAGCGACATCTGACTTAAGCAAATTGCATTACTTACAGCCCCGACTACCTACTTTGCAGTTAGGTTTAACATCGGAACGATATAACTGTACCCACATGATTATACTATTTTTATTTTTAATGCACTAACCCGTGATAAGGAACAAATTTAAAAACCTATTTAGAGGCTAAAAATTTCACCCATGGCTGTAAGTAATGCAATTTGCTTAAGTCAGATGTCGCTGCCTGTACGTAATACAGAGAATAGTGTAGAGGTTCGAAATTTCACTGATGCCGTGAGTCGCCCATTGGCTCAATTGGTAGAGCGCTGGCACGGATAGCCAGAGGTTGCGGGTTCGAATCCCGGCATGGGTGAATTTTTAGCCTCTAAATAGATTTTTAAATTTGTTTCTTAGCACGGGTTAGTGCATTAAAAATAAAAATAGTATAATAAAAATAGGTACAAAACGACCTTTAACCATAACAATAAATTATACAGAATAAACCGCGTTGCTCATTAATTAAACAAATAATTCCTTAATTATTACTTGATTATTACTATTTTACCAGCAAAAGTTGCATTGTGTATAATTAGTAGTGTGTTGTTAGTGCATATATTATTCAATTATACAATGATTCAATAATACATATAATAATGATTCAATATCTCCATTTCATATAATATAACATAATTATGATTTAATAATAACAATTATTCTATAAATATTCATTTTTATTAATTTATTGACACGCATTAATATTTAAATGTCAACCCATAGACACCCATTTAAAATAAGAAATAAGTAAATTGTAAAACCGCTAAATCTCTCACTATCATTAAACCTGTTACGTTCGGTCAAGCTCTTTGTTGAGAAATTCGAGGAGACAGCTCTTCAATTAAGTATTTATTTAGTGAAATTCTCAATTCAGAAACTGGCCCATAGTTTGTGAGAAAGAATTTGTGAATTGAGAATTTCAAGTAAATACTTAAGTTATGTTCTGTCACGCACTTTGCTGAGAAATTCGAAGAGACAGCTCTACAATTAAGTATTTATTTAGTGAAATTCTCAATTCAGAAACTGGCCCATAGGGCCGGTTTGTGAGAAAGAATTTGTGAATTGAGAATTTCAAGAAAATACTTAAGTTACGTTCTGTCATGCTCTTTGCTGAGAAATTGGAAGAGACAGCTCTACAATTAAGTATTTATTTAGTGAAATTCTCAATTCAGAAACTGGCCCATAGGGCCGGTTTGTGAGAAAGAATTTGTGAATTGAGAATTTCAAGTAAATACTTCAGTTACGTTCTGTCACGCTCTTGCTGAGAAATTGGAAGAGACAACTAGCTCTACAGTTAAGTATTTTCCTATGCATCATAGGAAAGTACTTATCCTATGTTTTTCTATTATGGTACGGCCACACTATCGCGATAACGCGAAGATTTGCGTTGTCGCGACATGTTTGGCCAAAAAAATCGTCCTATCGCGAATCATCATCGCGAAATAAACACCCTTCGCGCCGCTATCGGTAAAATGTCGCACATCAAAGGGTTTTATGGCCCAAAGGCCAAAATCTTCTTATGATGTGGTCAAGCTTTTCGCCGTAGAGCGAACACGAAATGTTGTCGCAACAACACGAATCTTCGCCTTCAAGTGTACCGCAGCATTAGAATAATATAAGTAAGCACAAGAATTTAAGTATTTGCAACCATTCCTTTAAATAAATGTTTTTTCATATTTTTTTATGTCTCTATCCTATATTTGTCTATCTGTACTGTACGGCAAGTTTCATGTAAATTCGTCCAGCCGATTAAGTCGTTTGAGTAACAATCATCCAACCATCCTAGTAGGTACCTACAAAACTACTAAGTTAGATCACGAGGAAGCAACGAAATTTCGTAATTGCGTGCCAATCGGACAGAAGAATCTTTTGTTTATTTTCAAGAACGTCACTTTATTGTATTACCTGTAATCTGTTTACGTTTATTATATTCATGCAAACACTACCCTATATATTCGTAGTTCAGGACCACTAAGTTTAACTGGAAGATAATGCTGTTAGCATTACTTTAATTTGCCTTTGTACTTTAATCTGTTTTAATAGTGCAATAAAGAATTTTATGCCACACCTGGCAATAAAGTGGCTTTTTCCGCACGCTGCGCGTACGGAAAAAGCCGCTTTCTGGCCAAGTGTAGACATAAAAAGATGTACACAACACGGGATGTAATAAAGAAAGCTCTCGATCACATATTTAGGTCCCTCGCTTGCAGCTCGGGCCGCAAACTTCTGCGAACTCGGCCTTTCTTTGTATTACCACCCTAGTTGTTTAATGTACTATTAATAATAATAATCACTCAACAGATAAACTTACCTACACATTTATAATATCAGGAAGATGACCTCCCAGGATTCTCTATGAACATAGCATCCACGATCATCATCTTTGTGGCTAGCTTCATGTTGACGAACGACCTTGCGCTACCTAGCAAGTTGTCACATAATTTGACCCAGTCAGATTCATGGTTGGACAATAGGTGTGCGTAAGACAGGAGCAAAAGGGGGCGTGGCCCGCTCCAAGGCCAACGAGTTTCGCTGATTTATTGTAAATAGATTTGTTGATTAATTTGATTGATTTTATAATGTTTGACTGATAGAAATAAGTTGTTATCAAAGATATAAGTTGATTTTATTGAAATTACTTCATTAAAGTACTCACAAGTATCAAATTGATAGGCAAAATCACTTTGATAGTTGTTTTATGTTAAAAGGGGAAAAAACCCGATTAAAGCCTAGGAAAGCGGCTTATTTATGTTTATTTGTACTCAGAACACCGTCCTGCATCTAATTGTAACACGAAACTTGTCTCGTTGTTCTCATTTAGCGTGAATTTCATGTCTTATTGTTTGAATATCGAAATCCGTGTAAAACACGCTGTAGACCTGCGATTTGACCTGTAAAACCCAGAACATTAGTAAACTAAGCATAAGTACATCAATAGTAGCAAGTTAAGTTAAGAAAACCTTACGAAAATAAGCAAAACAATGTTGACACAATTTTTATGTAATTCCACTTTGGTACCTGTTTTTTGTATGTTCTCTTATTGGAATCGAACCCGAACCTATGTCAAAAGTTAGACTACATAGTCCTCAAGATATAGAGACATTGCCGAATAACATATCTACTTGCGTTGTCTAGTTATTCCATATCCCACACTTAGTTACGAGGAAATTAGTTAATATATTTAGTTATTCTTGTGTTTTCCTTATTTATATGTACACGTATCAAAACCATTGTTATCTTATAAGAATCTAGTAAGCGATCTCTGTAAAATACCGTTTGAATCATGTCGATAGGTCTATAAATGTAAAAGTTATGACTGAAAATGTAACGCTCTAATGAGGAAAATAAACAAGCGCGAGATAACGTTTTGGAAGGAAATTGCACCGGCTCTCTGAGCCGTAAAGCCCAAGTCAAGGGCCCTCAGCCCGCTAAAACTTCCGGTACCGCATCGGAACTACTACGAGAGCAGCAAAAAGAAGAACTAATCTGAAGAAAACTACCAGAGAGCTGCAACTTCCTTCCAACATCCGCTAGCAAGATCACCGCTAGTTTCTCTTCGCACCCCGCTCCCGAACCCCCCAGCGACGTCGGCCCTGCTGGCACTGCCGCGCCCACAGCCTGCAAGACCGCCCTGCGTCACCGCCGGTCGACCACGCTGTCGTCGCATCGTCGTGTCGTCGCCGTATCGTCGCCGTGTCGTCGCCGCCACTATCCTCATGCTGTCGTCGTGTCGTCATCGTGTCTACTACGCAAGGGCTTGAACTCAGGCACACACCTACCTTGCACGTCCAACTTCAGAAATAGGGGAGCTGTTGACCCTATACCCCAACACTTCAAATACCGCAGACGTCGTCGGAAGCACAACTGCAGGAGACCAACACCTTATTCTGTTACACAGGGTGTCCCAAAAATCAACGTCAAGCCGAAAGCGGTTGATAGGCCAGGCGGCGGTGACAGTTATCAGAAAAATATTTAAAAAGTAAGTATAAGTTAAGTTTAAATACGTTAAGTAACTCTCAACCCGAGGGTTAATAAAAAAAAATATGAAAAGTGAAGATTTGTATTCACAATACTTAAAAGATCATCACAGGGTGACAATTTAAATTTTTTTTAATGTCAATAATTTTTAAGCTACTTAACTTAGATTTTTTTTATTATTTTTCTGATAACTGTCACCACCTGGCCTATCAACCGTTTTCGGCTTGACGTTGATTTTTGGGACACCCTGAATAATATTCATGTAGACGCTGATCGAAATGGTGATTATTTCGACTCATTATGGTCGAAAACTGAGAGGACCCTATAGTACGTTTGTGGTGAAAAATACTAAACAATGGCGAGCCAACGTTGTAACTCTCCAAAATATATTTACTTACTTCAGTTTGCGGTAAATACTGCGTGATGTACTTTAGCGGTGTCCTGCCTTTTCGCAGAAAATTGTTACGCTGATTATCACTTGCCAACCAACGTTTCACCTATTTTTTACGTTGACAACAAACGATTTACAATTTTTTGTATCGCAATGTTTCATTTGGTAGGATTATTGTTAAGCTGATTATTATAATGACACAAAACGTTTTGGGAATTTATTATTTGTCAAGTCTTTTACTAGGCAAACAACTATTAGATGAATAAAGTTTCGTCAGTGTAAGTTCCCTTTTCATACATTGATTTTATGATAAAAAAAATTATTTGCATTTTTAATTTAAGAAAAATATTACTGGGAATGGAAATATTACTGGCTAGAGGGGTGGCCGACGAGACTCAATTTGCGACAAAAATATAGGTGCGACGAAGCGCGTAGCGTAGCGGAGCGCGAAGGAGCGTGTTAGGTTGAACATGTAAGAACGAAGGTTCTCTGCCTTTTTTGCAGAAAAAATTTTGGCCGACCGAATGAATAATACGCGTAAAATATACGCTACTTAAATATACGCTGCGCTAGTTGGCATTTTGAAAGATTTCATTATAAAAAGCAAACCAAACAAACAGTTGGCAACTACGAGGTTGGGAAATAAAAAAAAAATGTAAGAATAGTTGGCAAATGATTATTCCGCAAAATAATAGGTATTATTTGAAACGTTAGTTGCCAAATGATAATCGACCGAAAATGTTTCTGCAAAAAGGCAGAGAACCGTACTTAGCATACAAATATAGTGGTGGAACTTTGGATGAGTTCACGACCATATTCACTGAAAATACGTTGTGCAATGATTTTATAGTGAAAGAATGGTTTAATCAATGTTTCGTATGATATTTTGTCAATGAAAATACCTACTTAAATGAAATAAAGACCATACCGAACAAAGAATGTTGTCTTTAATGGCCGCGTAAGGTGATTAAGCCAACCCTATTGTGCTGACCCGGAGCTCGAAGCCCATTGTCAGTTGCTGATAATGACCGATCTAATAGCTTTTTGTTAACTTCTAAACGGTGAGTCGTATCGTTCTGGGAGTGAGTGCAATCGATTCAGCGCACCCGATTTAGTGGGGTGTTTTTTAAGGACCCTAGCCCCAAACTTTGCCGGATTTCTTAACCAAAGGGGGGAAAGCTGGAGCTCGGTGCGCCAGAACTGTGGATACCCCACTACTGACCACTTTAGTGAGAAGCCGGCTTAAGCTACTGCTGCTAAGTGGTCCCTGCTAAGCTCAGTGCTAGTAGCAAAGTAGCGAGCAGCTCTGCGAACACTGCGGCTGGAATGAAAGCGCGTGCATTATTTGGTTTTTGTCGATCATGCAGCATGGTAGTTCAACGCCACGCAGCGCATGTCATGCCGCATGATCGCGTAGAGGCCACTTTACTGAGCTACTGCTTACTGAGCGTAGTTACTAAGCTACGGACGTGGGTGGTTTGCAGTTCGCCGCGGCCCATAACCATTGTGACTCCAGTGATGGGCCGCGGAATGTTCTCGTAGGATGAGACCTTACAAATTGAACAATCATGTTTCCTTCAATTAATTCCGCTTAGTTACTGTAATCCACAATCTATGATCTGAGATTTTAACTATTGTTGTGACGTAGTCTTTCGCATTTTTGTTATTTTACTTAATATTAATTTTCCACAACAACACATGCCATAAGTTATATGATAATAAAGCTCATTTTACATATGTGCATGCGAACTTCGTACCGCCTAACAGTCGATTCTTTAATTTTATTTCTCCGTAAGAACCATCCTCGTACTTCAATAATATTCTAAAAAAAAAAATTAGCGAACTCGGTTCAGTTGCTCTCGAGATTTGCGCTTACCAACACATTTAGCGATTAATTTTTATATTATACTAGCTGGCCCAGCGAACATCGTACCGCCTACAGTCGATTCGTAATTTTTTTTTATTTTTCTCTCCATAAGAACCATCCCCGTACTTCAAGAAATATTCTAAAAAAAGAATTAGCGAAATCGGTTCAGCTGCTCTGGAGATTTGCCCTTACCACCACATTCAGGGATTCATTTTTATATTATAGATAGACTATCTGACCCAGCGAACTTCGTACCGCCTAACAGACGATTCTTCATTCATTTTTTATTTTTCTCTCCGCTAGAACCATCCTCGTACTTCAAGAACTATTCTAAAAAAAAGAATTAGCGAAATCGGTTCAGCTGCTCTCGAGATTTGCGCTTACCAACAATTCAGCGATTCATTTTTATATTATAAAAATAACTGCAGCAGCAAAAAATATAGGTGGGACGAAGCACGTAGGAGCGTGTTAGGTTGAACATGTAAGACCGAAAACAGACTCAACTTTGTATGTGCATATAAATGCTTGCGTTTTGCGAAACGCAAATTAAATCTGTTTACGATTTTTGATATGGCGAATGCTCTAAAAACCGAAACTGCTACAACAAAAATATAGGTGCGAGTAATTTTTATATCGTTTGATGTGATGCCGATGTGGTTATGCTTTCCTCAATCTATGTATTAGAATATTATGATTTGTTATTTAATAATTAATAACAATATAATTGCAGGAAGAATTCAAGAAATTTGGAGATCTTCAATTAAGCGCTGTGTGTATTATTCAAAAATTTATTCGTAACAGAAAATTACATTATGTCGAGGATATAGGGGGTTGCGGGGACACAGAGATTTGCCTGACCAATCACGTGGATTATCACGACATCGCGACTTTGTCTGATTGGCTATCGATCACGTCAGTGCTCCGATGTGCAGGCATATTATTGGCTGATAGATCTATCTACCATAGACATAGCTTGTAGTAGTGTGACATGGGTCCCGAACAATCCTTATTCCACTTTATTTATGCTCGTTAAAATTATGTGTAAATAGTTATGCGTATAATTGTTATGTGTAAAAATAATTAGTCATAAAAACATTATTCCATTCAATTATTACCAAAGTCGTTATGCAACCGGATATGGACTCCCGTGAAACTCTAGTTGGGGTGCTTAAGTAGCTAACCTTGTATACAACCGAGAGTCATATCCGATGGGGATGTTGCAGTAGGTACAATAGGTAGGTGTACAGCCGTTAAAAGTGTCCCGAAAGTCTTGAAACGCACCCACTTCAATTGAATTTTGTATGAAGCTTTTAGTTACTACACATACAAGAAACATTTTAAATTGAAATCGTTGCGTGGACGCAAGTTGTATACAAGGTTGCACAATTCCTAAAAATGCACAAATAAAACACGTAGGTATATTAAGATAAGATAAGAATATTATTTATTGTACTGTACACCAGAAAACAACAAACATAAAATAATTACAAAGATACAGTATAGTCTGTTAGCTTTTATAATATACCTCGGGCTCTAGAGTAGGCTTCGGTTTTCGCCGAAAGCACACGAGTATACGACTACTTCCTGCTCTGTATAAAACTTTTCTTCACTATTTTGAAAAGTTATGTGTCATATTAGTTCAGATATTTCTATTGAACGAATATATCCGATTCTATCCGATAGTAGCCGAGGTATATTTTAAAAGCTAACAACTGTACAATTGACGGCCTTACAACTTGAATTTGGTTTTGTTTTGTCATTTTACGGTTCCTCGGTCTATAATAGTGGCACAGTTCAGTAGACGGTGATAAGACAATGTGCATAGAATGACCATTATTTTAAATAGCACACTGATTCACCGGAGATTGCGATATTAGTAGATATTAGCGATATTAGCGCGTACAGAGCGAATTAATATTTTGAACAAAAAAATCAGGAAATACACATTTTTGTGGTGATCTGTAGAATGTATTGAAAAATAGACCTTTAATTAAACTGGGGAACTCACGCACTCCAGCAAATACAGTCCCTCGTATTCCCTGTACGTCTTCCCGGCAACCGTCCTTCTGTCCGAGATATGTCGCCGTAGAAGATTCTGGGACCAGAGTGAGAGGTTGTCTCGTCCCAACTCGAGGGTCTTGGAAGTTTTCTGGAGGCTAAGAATGTTCTCATTGAGGCGTTTCTTGATCTTGTCTGTTTGCTGCTCTTCTTCTGCCTTCATGAGGGTAATGTCTGTGGAATACACGAGATTATACAACAGGGTGCAAACATTCCCCATGCACATCCGAAAATGCGGTACTTTAACGTCCTGATATTTTTATACATGTCGAAGATTTACCTACAGAAAAATGGTTCGTACAGACAACCAGCACCTAGCATTTTAGGATGTATTTTTGGATGTAAGTGTATGATTTTGTTGCACGCGAAAAAACGCATCACGGCTACGCGATTTATATGACAAATTTTTTGACAACCACTAAAAGGGTATGACGTCGAAGAAACGCGACGCGTGTTGAGTCGAATCAAATTATACTATTTTCCATGACTAGAATCAGACTATGAACATCCGACGCGACTCCATGCGGACGATAATTGCACGGTGCACATCGGGTGTCGACACGTCGCGTCAGGTCACGTTTTAATCATGTGTTTCCGTCTTAACTGTTATATAAAGAACGAAACATCATTTAGACATTCCGTTTCACGACTCTCAATATAATAAATAGCGGGTTATCGTACCCTTGCACTATAAAGGGATATTTTCCCCCCAGGCAGATCGTATGCCATTGGCGGCCGCCCAGTCCGACTTTCGATCTTTTTTTTTTTTTTTTAACCCTATAAAGGGCACCCTCCGGAGGACACGGGGGAGGGAGGTGGTGAATGCTCATGCATAACAGCACGGACCCGGCCGTGCTGCCAATGTGGGACTCACAAGAAGTGCGCCTACCCACTAAACACCACCTTGGGACTGGTTTTGGTCCTAGAGACCCCTAAACCCACATCGGGAGCGACCCCCCTCGAGGCCGAGGAGGGCGCTCTCGAGGCCGAGGAGGGCGCGACTTTCGATCTTAGGATGTTATATTTATATATGTCATGTGAAACATTTAGCTTGCGCGATGCAGGAGAATAACGGAGTATGTAGTGCGCGCAGAGTTGACATGTGCTCGCCAGACTTTTTTCGCCCACATACAACCGACCGAATATTTAGTTACGAATTGGGTGTGATCTTTCCAGTTCGAATCCAGACATTTAGGGCATGCAGAACCGGTTCGGATTTGTACGTAGAAACCAGTGACTAGGTATAATAATCTTAGGAGCAGGTTTCTGACCCGATTCCTCCATACAAATGGAACCGGTTACTATCCTATGCTATAAATAGATGGACGGCGCGTGGCGCTAAGCGAACTCGAATAGGTAATAATCAATACAACGATTTGAAACTCGGATACTCAATAGTAATTGCCATAATAACAATCACGCTATCTTGCTGTAAGTAGCAGAGAAGAGTGAGACTGCACTTCAGCTGAATACGCTAGACGAACAGAACTTACCAATCATGCGTCCAGTCTCCCTTTCCGCTGCATCCAACGCTTGAGAGAGGCTCTCCAGGTACCTTCTGTGGTCGGTGACGTCACAGAGTCTCTGCAGACTCTCCGTGAGGCCCAACGAAGGGCACACTAAGGCACAAGTGACGTCATCGGCGAGGCAGCGAGTGTGCAGACGCCCTACCGAGGCTTGGAGGGTCTCGAAGATCCAGATCTTCTCGCCGCTGGAGGAAACAGTATAACATCATCATCAACCCATTATGTCCCCACCGCGGGGCACGGGTCTCTTCCCTGAGGAAGGTTAGGCCATACTCCACCACGGGGGCCAAGTCCGAATTAGTGGAGGCTTGCAAGACTAGTGGCAGGTATTACTATCAGAAGTTTTCAAGCCGCTCTAAGGCCTCTGACTTGACTTAACGAATGCCATCTATCGACGCTTAGCGTGCCTTACGAAGCACGGAACCGCTCAGAAAAATGCCACTAGCGTTAGTCATAGACGGTCACAAACTCATGTACAGAACGCGCCCTATGTTGCTTAACCTTCGTGATCGTTTAAGATCATTCAGGCAGTCGGGGCTACGAGCGACACTTTTATTGCAGAACAAACCGTGGAACCGCTCGGAAAAATGCCTAGCGCTAGCCATAGGCGGTCACCCATCCATGCACTGAACGCGCCCTATGTTGCTTTACCTTCGTGATCTCCTAAACGATCACGAAGGTTGAACAATCACTCGGGCAGCCGGGCTTCGAGCGCTTCAGTAGGCATAAAATACAAACTAGGTATATAGTGCTAAGCGTTTTTGAAGGCTTGATGGCGCAGCGGTTTGGTACGCTGACTGACTGTAAAACCGAAGGTCTCGGGTTCGATCTCCGGCCGGGTCAAACTAGGAAACGAACTTCTCTAGTTTGTCTCGGGTCTTGGATGTTATCTATGTATTAATTGTATTAAATCTATCGTCGAGTTAGCACCTGTGACACAAGTCATTTAGTTGTACTTAGTATAGGGCTAACGAGACCTGTGTAATATGTCCATGAATATTTATTATTATTATTTATATACTAGCTGACCCAGCGAACTTCGTACCGGCTAACAGTCGATTCCTTAACTTTTCTCTCCGTAAGAACCATCCTCAGGGAATATTCTAAAAAAAGAATTAGCGAAATCGGTTCAGCTGCTCTCGCGATTTGCGCTTATGTACTAACATATTCAGCGATTCATTTTTATATTATAGATTATTCGGAACAAACTATTCAAAATATCGCTTGCAATTGCGAATCAACGGTGGGCACGTTGTAATGAAGCCCATACTCTCCCTCTGAGAAAAGGCCTGCGGCCATAGACTAGATGAAAAAATTAAAACATCGGGTGTTTTGAATACTTCGCGCTGCATTTGAATTTCGTTTTCTACATAAGGTTTCTTGGAAAAAAAAACCTTCGATAACCGATACTACCTTACATAGAACCATTTCTGCAAAAAAAGTATTCCTTTGCACCTGAATATCTAATATCTCCTATTTCTAAGCCGTGGAATTCCCAGGCATTTTTATTTAAAACCACTTTCGCGTAATTACGCGGGGAATTAATAGACGAAGGAAAGGGCGTAACTAAGAATAAATTACCGTGTGTGTGTGTTATGTGTGTGAGGGTGTGTATGTGTGTGTCAAAGATGATATTAATTTCTTACTGCCTCATTGGTCTAGCGATATCCCGTCCGATTACGATGCCCAAGGTTGTGGGTTCGATTCTCACTAGGTGTAATATAGAAATTTTAACACATGTCTGGGGATTATAATATTGTGAAAACGTATGGATAGTCTTCCTAGGCTATTTTCGTGTAGCTGCGACATAAAACAACATTTACATACAGGCACATACATTGCTTCTGGCCCCACACTAGGATAGCCTGTGTCGTGGGAACCAGAAAAAACGACATCACAAACATGTAAACATCCAAGACCTGGGGTTTTTTTGTCCCCAGCCGGTAAGGTAAGGTTCCTCGTTAAGGCACTTCCCTTTACTGCCCCACTGAAAGATTCCACCCTGTATATAGAATACCAAGGTAAGCAGAAGTTTACATAAAAGCTGCAAAATACTATGAAGACAGACGTGCCAACGTGTAGGGTTTGGAGAAGGATCGCTGAATAATTACGACGAAAAATATCGGGGATTATTCTAATTTGGCAATATTGAGTGGAAAAAACAGAAAGAAATTCAGATTCAAAAATGTTTTATTCATAGTGGCTCAGGAACTGCGCAAACATTTACGTAAACATTTTGTGCAAATAAATTTTCATTTAATTTCACTTCAACTGCGACTTAATTAACTGCATTTCAAAACTGAATTTTTAATACAGTTGCTCAAAAAGTGGCGTATTACAGGGACGTATAGCGTGCGGGATGTGGGCTATTACACACGCGTGCTTTTTTTTTACCTTTACCGCACTCGTGCCTTTTCTTTCCCAACTGTCAAAATAATGTCTATTAAAAACCAACCATGAAGTTTTTACTAAAAAAAAAATCATAGAAGTTTTTATGAGCTACCTATTTGTTTTAATATCAGATTTAATGATTTGATTGAATGAGTTAAGTTAGGTTTCATTTCATCTCATTAAATTTCATTTTCATTTCATATCAATAAAAAAATTCTACTGAAGACTTGGCTGTATGGGCATAGTTCCCTTTGCCTACTAGAATGGGTGAAGAAAAAAAATCTCTGCTTATATTTTTTTACGGTTGGCGCCATTTTCCAAATATTTTTTCTTTATTAAATTGCTTATTTTTTTGGCAACTGTATTAAAAATAGTCGTTCAGTACACGTGCGGAACCGTCATTGCAACTTCTTCCCTCGCCTTCGGCTGCGCCTCGGCTCGGGTAGACATTTGTCGGACTCGGAACTCTTTGCAATGACAGCCTTTCCGCACTTGTAATGAAATATACTATTTCAGACTCACCTGATTCATGTTTATTTTTTGTTTCTTTTTTCAGCAACTGTGTTAAGTAAAACGTCGTCGTCGTCAGGCTATACTAGTCCACTGCTGGACATAGCCCTGCCCTAACGAGCGCCACGTTGTGCTATCATAGGGGGTAATGCCCATAATCCCCACGCTGGACATTGTAGCGTTATTTATTTTTAGCAAAATACGCTACTAAAATTAATATATTTCTATTTCCGACTTTACGTTTTATCGTTTCACAAAATTATTATTTTTATTTTTATTTTTCTTTTATTCGTTATCTTGGACAATATTTTGAGGTATCTTTGAATGAGTGATTATCTGTGGCCATCACACATTCAATTATTTTTTTTCACTCACTCATCTCGGCTCTCGCGGCTCATTGTTTGACCACGGAAGGAGTTGGTTGTGCGCTCTGTTACGCCGCCAGTCTCCAACCGCCCTAGCGGCCATTTTTCTAATCAATATTTTTTACAAGACTAATATTTTCTTGTCTGTGACCCTTTGGCCCCCGCTTTTGGGGTTCAAGGTCCCCTTCGAAAATACAGAGTCCGGACTAGCTTCTTCCGGATTCATTTTCAAAAGAAGCTCAGTGGCCGCTACAGACTGCCGCCTCTACTATCCTTAAAGCCTAGCCCTGGTGTGACTTCCCGAAGGGATCGACACCGGCCTTCTACGCCGCTATCGAGGCGACACGGCGCGTCATCGCATCGCACCCAGCCAAGGGGAGTACCTATAGGCAGCGTGAACTGAACCAACTGGTGTAGGGCACGAACGGATTATCCACAACCCACTTCTTTTCTTTTTGTAAATAAAATTTTAAAGACCTATTTAGAGGCTAAAAATTTCACCCATGCCGGGATTCGAACCCGCAACCTCTGGCTATCCGTGCCAGCGCTCTACCAATTGAGCCAATGGGCGACTCACCGGCGTCAGTGAAATTTCGAAATTTTTAGCCTCTAAATAGGTTTTTAAATTTGTCCTTAGCACGGGTTAGTGCATTAAAAATAAAAATAGTATAAATAACTAAAATTTTGTAAACATTGTACGTATTTACAAAATTTTAAATTATCATTTCTACCCCTGTCTTCCCGGAGCGACAACATGCGGGTTGGGGATCGCAGTTCGGTGGAATTGTACTGCAGGGGGCGCAGCTGCCCACCCCCCGGTTTGTGTCCCTTAGTAGCCTTTTACGACACCCGCGGGAACCATTGGGTTGATGCTATTCTCTAGGCCGACACCACACAGCAGTTAGGTAGGTAAATCGAGGGAAACTATTATTGGCTAAACTGTATGTAAAAAAACTGTTGCAGTAGCTGTTGTTTTCCCTAATATACATAAAATAAAAGTTACAAGTTAAACTAGAAATGTCTTACTATGAAAAAAAAATTACAGGTGTTTGCGTTTCAAAATAATGTTTACCACAATACAAGCATACCTATTTAAGCTATATTTGCTTAATAACAGTTTTCGAGTGTCGAAATATAGACCGAACCGACCACCCAAAATGTAGAGTCGAACCGAGTGATTGCAATCAATCACTTAAGTAAAGCAACAACAAGCGCGGTCAGGTGCAGGATGGATGACCGTCCCGTAACTACCGCTAGTGGCATTTTTCCGAGCGCTTCCCTGCTTCGAAAGGCACGCTAAGCCATTGTGCACGGGTCTCTTCCTGCATCGCAGGAAGGTTAGGCCATACTCCACCACAGGGAAGGTTACTCCAACACGGGGGCCACGTCCGGGTTGGTGGAGGATTGTAAGATATTGGCCTTACTCCTAGAATTTATCCAGCCGCCCATAAGGCCTCTGACAAGGCTTAACGACTGCCATTACATGACAGCCGGTAACTGTCGGTTTTGAAAACATTTCATATTTTACAACGCGCTAAACTAAAAATACCGTTTCTTAATTTTGCTATCTTGATTGCGAAAAAATATTTAGAATTTTTATTACTGCTTAATTTTATAGAAAATAAATAAATACCAAAAATTGTGTGATGACGTCACACATACGGTGGAATGAGGAGGTACCGTTGCCTAATATTAAAAATGATATGACAGATGTCATTTTCAATTTCATTCAAATGTCTTGTCGGATAAATTACTTTTCCTTTCCTTCCAAAATGTCATGTCGGAGAAATTACTTTTCCTTTCCTTAATTCCAATGGTTTTTAAAAAGGCGGCAAGGGTGTTAGTATTATTAAGCTGTATGTGTGACGTCATTTGGCGGTTACGTCCTTTTAGAATAAGACTAAATTCAAACAGAAAAATATGAAATGAAATGAATGAATATGTTCATAAATTTGTTTCAGTACAATTTAGAGCTGGTCGTATACCTATATACATTTGTGTAAATTTTTTGTTTGTGTATACCGTAGTTTATTTTGTCAGTAAGTTAAAACTATTTGAGTACCTGTTTCACTCTGTATACATATTACGTATTCTATACAACTATTACTCTATATTACATATAAGTATTCTATTCAGTATGGTATTTCCCATGATTGCACCACACACGCTCGCGGAACACTGACACTGGCACTGACTGAAAATCAGCGCTGAGGGCTTGCCCATCAGCATAGGCTGAGTCAGTTGCCGTTTATAGCGGCAGTGACACGCCGTGACCTTTAGTGTTCTTTTCTTTTTTTATGTTATTTAGTAATGTGTTTTAAGTTTGTTTTGTTATTGTGGCGTGTGTACTGTGGCTATAATAAATATTTTTCTTCTTCTTCTTCTATGAGGCTAAGTAAGGAAAGCTTAAATAGCCAATTCTTACTCAATTAGCAAATAATTCGTATACGGATCCAAAGCTCACGACTTGAATCCTACATAAAAAGTCGAGCGACAGCCAAAATCTGTATTCTGAACGCCATGCTACATTGAATTGGAATGAGAAAATGAATGTCTAATGACTCCGTCGTGTTATCTTATTTTTATGCGACATAATATGTCTAAGCCTTCGAATATTTGCGTCTACGCTTTCAATTCGCGAGAAAGTGAGGCGAGAATCGGCTTCCAGGTCTATTAGGTAGGTAATGACCACGAACTCTGTGGCGCAGCGGTAGCGCATCTGCCTGCCATGTGAGAGGTCCCGGGTTCGATCCCCGGTTGGGGACAAAAAAAAACCCCAGGTCTTGGATGTTTACATGTTTGTGATGTCGTTGTTTCTGATTCCCACTACACAGGGTATCCTAGTGTGGGGCCAGAGGCAATGTATGTGCCAGTATGTAAGTGTTAATGTTACGTTCGCACATTTTAAAATAAATACGATAAAAAATTTAATAAATGATTTAATAACCAACTATTTTATTAGCAATATTAACTCGCTTGCACTAGTGAGTCGAGTTGTTCTGCGTAATAATAGTAACATAACATACATAGGCTGCTTCTTATGTATGCGGAATCCAGGATTCCAATAATTTTAAACGCAATGTCTGACCTCCATGGTCAAATTCGTTCTTTTTTTTAATACTGGCCGCTAATATTGTTCTCTTATATACGTTAGTGTTTTGTTTTTGTTGGGTTTAAAATGTCATATCGCTGAAAAAATGGAAATCACTCGTGAAAATATTCGTGCCATGATTTATTACGATTTTCGACGTGGTTTAACGCAACAACAGTGCGTAGATCAATTAACATCGACTTTTGGTGATGAAGCTCCATCAAAAACGACTGTGTATCACTGGTTTAGTGTGTTTAATCGCGGGCGCAGTAAGCTCACGGACGAAGTTAAAGTAGGTCGCCTGAAATCGGTGGTTGTGCCACAACATATTGAAGCTGTGCGAAAACTAATAATGCAAGACCGCCATGTTACGTATCGCGAGATAGAAGCTATTCTGGACATATCTATGACGAGCATTCATAGGATATTATATGAAAATCTGTCTGTAAAAAAAATTTGTTCGCATTGGATCCCGCACAACTTAACTCAGGATCAAAAAGATGCTCGCGTCGAATGGTGCAAGAAGACCTTATAAAAAATCAACGGAGGTGACTCAAAATCTGTTTATAATATCTACACAGGTGACGAATCCTGGATCTACGCAGCAGCGGTTCTAGGGCGGTGCGAGCGGTGCGACCGCACCGGGCGCTATAATCAGGAGGGCGCCGGAGGCGCCCTCCTGATTATGGCACTCGGTACGCGCCGCCGCGTACGCGCTGCACGGACGGGAAGACGAAGCACGGCGGCGGCGGCGCGTCGCGACATAGGCGGCGGCGGCGCGTCGCGACATAGGCGGCGGCGCGTGGAGAGCGAGCGAACGGAGTATAGTTTTGTGATCGATCTTTCATTCGGGATTCGTTAGTGACGTCAATCCGTCACTCGTTAGCGTCGTCTGTCTGCGCGCGGGTGTATTTGCTGTGCTTAATTTGTGTATGGTGATCATAGGCGAAAACGTTCCTACGTTATTGTTATTCTATTGATAATACTCTATAAGAACTACTTTTAAAGCAGTTACTTACGATTCAAGTAAGTTTTTTGTGTGTTATTAAGTAGATGATAAATGAATAACCTTAAATGTAGACCTTGCTACGGCTTTTGAGCAGTTCTTTACAAATGTTCCAATTGCAACGACAGCTCCATTTAACTCTTCTCCAGCTCTCGCTGAAAGTATTTTGAAAGACAATGTCCCCCCATGCGATCACGATTTTTCGTTTGACTATATTGAAGCACATACAGTGATTAAATCGTTTAAAAAGCTAAAGCTTAAAAAAAACTGAAGACTTGAGGGGTATGTCAGTAACAGTAGTTAGCTCAGTAATCGATACCCTAGCACCCCATTTAGCCAAAATCTTTAACCAATGTTAAGATGAGGGTGAGGGGTATATTCCCTGATCTAATGAAATATAGTAAGCTCGTTCCTTTATTTAAAAGTGGTGATAAGCAAGATCCCACAAATTTCAGACCAGTCTCGGTTTTACCCGTTTTAAGTAAAATATTCGAGAAGATAGTTCTAGGTCAACTGCTTACACACTTCAATAACTATCAACTTCTCCATGGTCAGCAATTCGGATTCACACAAGGGCGCTCTACTAATGTTAGTTAAACATATATTTAGTGCATGGGAAGATCGCAAGGATGCTATAGGCGTATTCTGTGACTTGTCGAAAGCGTTTGATTGCGTGGACCATAAAACACTTCTTTTAAAATTAAAGCACTATGGTATAAACGGGAATAGCCTAAAACTTATGACATCATATTTAGAAGGAAGAATTCAATGAGCTGAAATAAATTGAACTAAATCTTCAGGGTCAGAGGTCAAGATAGGAGTGCCACAGGGATCTATTTTGGGGCCGTTCCTCTTTCTCGTATATGTAAATGATTTGCCGTTCATGGTTCAAAATATGTCAGAGATAGTATTATTCGCAGATGACACGTCACTTATTTTTAAAATTAAGAGACAAGAGAATGACTTTGACAGTACAAATAATGCTCTCTCTCGGGTACATAATTGGTTTACTTCTAATAACTTATTGTTAAATTCAAAGAAGACAAAATGTATAAAGTTCACTCTACCAAATGTAAAAGCGGTTGACAGCAATGTTATGTTGGGGAATGACATATTAGACCTGGTAAATGAAACTGTATTTCTAGGTATCACAATTGAATTTTCAATGGGGTCCTCATATAAAAAAAATAGCAAATAGGCTTAGCTCAGCAGCATATGCAGTTAAAAGAATATGGGAACTAACTGACGTCGCAACTGCTAGGCTTGTTTATTTTAGTTACTTCCATAGTGTTATGTCCTATGGCATACTACTGTCCTGTCCCCACAGGCTGCAGATATTGAGACCATCTTTGTCTTGCAGAAGAGAGCGATCAGATTCATTTATAAGCTAGGCAGTAGAGATTCGTTAAGAGATTTCTTTAAAAAAACTAACATCTTGACAGTTGCCGGTCAGTAAGTATATCTATGAAAACATTATGTACGTCAGGAAAATATCAGTAACTTTAAAACTTTAGGTAGCCAACACAATGTAAATACTAG
The DNA here is from genome assembly GCA_934045075.1 of Yponomeuta sedellus. Taxonomy (NCBI): domain Eukaryota; kingdom Metazoa; phylum Arthropoda; class Insecta; order Lepidoptera; family Yponomeutidae; genus Yponomeuta; species Yponomeuta sedellus. The sequence goes on along the minus strand of OW203744.1, from coordinate 8,200,996 downwards.
AAATAAACATAAACTTTTCCCACTATTTAGGCTGGCAAAGTTAAATACATCCTTCATGGGGCATTGTATACGCTTCTATAATAAAATCCCTGAAGATACATATTAAGCTTGCCTGAATCGCGGTTCAAAAAATATGTTAAGCACTCTTTGTGCCAAAAGGGCTGCTATAACATAAAGGATTATCTAGATGACAATGAGCTCTGGAATTAAAGCCAGTACAATGTATGAGTTCTATGTTTTATAATAATTATGTAAATTATGTTAAATAAGGACTTTGAAAAGACTACGTTTGGAGTTTTTATGTCCATTTTTTCTCCAAAATGATCTAGATTTTGAAATGGACACCTAGTTTGAATTGTAACGTTTATTAAGCCGCAGCTTCTACGCTACTTTGAATAAAACCTTTTCATTTAATTTCATATAATACTTATAATTTAAATAAAAGCTTTCGAACATGATACTGTTTTGCATGTTATTATTTCTCATTGAATTTAAATTACTTTAAATTCAATGGTCTTACTACTAACCTACTAGTAAGATATTTCAGTGTCTTAGAATAAAATTAGTAATTCTAATTCTAAGATACTAAAATTATAAAGATGTTACGGAAGTAAAATGTATAGATAAAGCTTAAGTACAATTAATGTTCGATTATTCGTACACGACGTTCGGGCAACACATCTGCGTTAACCTGTGGCCTATTTCATAAAACTACAATTCATGTTTTAATAAGACAATTCTATGTACATTGAAAAGTCGATTAAAACACAGATTAACAAGAAGACCGTGCTACGCAAAATACGTCGAATTGTAATAGTACGAATTGTACTTTTAATTACGAATTTTACTTTTTTGTAATAACGAAATGTAGTTTTGAAACGTGCCCCTGGTCAGCGCCATTTGTCACGTATTGCGTAAAATGAGTAAAAAAACTAAGATTGGCAATCTACGAATAGAAAGAGCGCTATTTTTTGGTTTGAAGGGACGCCGCTATGAGTTCTCGCACCACTTAAAAATTTAGCTAGGACCGCTGCTGGATCTACGCGTACGATCCCGAAACTAAACAACAATCAACAGTTTGGGTGTTTCAAAATGAGCCGAACCCTACGAAAGGGGCTCGTGCAAAAAGCACTGTAAAGCAAATGGTGGCCTGCTTTTTTGGTATTAACGGCCATGTGGCTACAATACCACTGGAGAATCGCAGAACGTTTAATTCGGAGTGGTACACGACTATTTGTTTGCCGGAAGTATTTGCCTCTGACATGGCTAAACGACTGCCATTACATGACAGCCGGCACCAACGGCAATAACATATAATACCTACTCCTTTCAGCCTCTTGACTGAAATACCCATCGCACCGCGTGACTTGATGCTTAGTAACCTTTAACCTTACTTTGCTGTGACTACTAGTGATCACGATGTTTTTACGATGTCAAGGCCTGCGCAGACGAGGGACTATCCCCCGGGTACTTTTTTGTCCGTCGATATAGATATAAACTGTATGGAATACGGCCACGAAGGACTAAAAGTACCCCGTATAAAACGTCCCTCAAGTTACCGAGGTCATCAAGAGACCGGACTGGACAAAACTTCGGTGTTTTCTTTTAAAACGCCTTTTCTTTTCCAACTTCATGTAAATTACAACACAATGTAATCTCAGAATATTTGGTTCAATAGCGTACGCTTCACTGAATTTCCGGGGTACAAATGACCGCACACCGTTGGCGTTGAGTCCGCGACAATTACTCGGAGAACATTTTTTACGCTTCAGGGACTTTGTCCCTAGGGGATAAAAGTCTCTCGTCTACGCAGGTCTTCAGATGCGATGCCATGACAGTGCGAGCTGTTTTCCCACAGATTTAAAATAATTTTAGAATAATGGCTTTAATCTTCGTTAAACTTTAGTTTGTTACTGAAATATTATTTTTTTGTAAATAATAAATGTGTCCCCACCTTATTCTTTGCTATTTTTAAGATCCTAACCTGAGGACGTCAGGCTTAGCACGCACTGCGGATAATAAAGCCACGATTATTTTTCTCACGGATTTCAAATCGCGTAGGTACTTATGTGGGGAATTGTATCCGCGCGATTTTTTTCTCAAGTGCGTGCACCTTCACACATTTTCCATATCTCGCAGATTTTTTTGGAAAAAATCGCTCTGTGTATGATTATGAAAGATAGCTAAGAGCCAGTTTCTGAATTGAGAATAAAATAGTTGAATGTAATGCTGTCTCTTCGAATTTCTCAGAAATGAGCAGGACGACGATGCGGCAAGCTGAAGACAGGGCGCTATGGCGCTCATTAGGGGAGGGCTATGTCCAGATTGTCCAGCAGTGGACTACATAATATAGTCTCAAGAAGAAGAAGAAGAAGAGCGGGACAGAACTTTACTTAAGTTTTTACTTACTGAAATTCTCAATTCAGTAACCGGCCCGAAGCCTTCTCAGTGAGAACGCGTGCGCTTATAATACAGGGCGTTCCAAAGTTATGGGCCATGAAGGGAAAGTACCTTAAATATCGTAGATAGGGTATTTTGCTGAAAGAAGACTTTATGTTATTTTTAAAAGATAGTAATTCTGCATTCAAAGATAAAAAAAAATTACTTTCCTTGTCTGGGAATCGAACCGACTTAAATTTAAAAAAAAAAACACCCCTACTTTTATGATGCCAATCGAAAAAATGGCTAAAAACGAATAACTCTTCTTAAATAACATAGTATTTTAAAAGAAAGGAACAGCGTGAAATTAATAATTTTAATCAAATTAAAAACATACATGAAACTGCCGTAGTCAATGAAGTGGGTATTTTTTTGTAAATTAATTAATTAATTAAATGCTCAAAATGTGATCCCTCTTGTCTTACGCAAATCGTCAATCTTTTAATGAGTCCGCTGCCTGTTGATTTTCATTTTTAATTTTTAACTTAATTGACTGCGGCAGTTTCATGTATGTTTTTAATTTGATTAAAATGATTAATTTCACGCAATTCCTTTCTTTTAAAATACTATGTTACTTAAGAAGAGTTATTAGTTTTTGGCCATTCTTTCGATTGGCATCATAAAAGTAGGGGTGTTTTTTTTTAAAATTTAAGTCGGTTCGATTCCCAGACAAGACAAGTAATTTTTTTTAAATCTTTGAATGCAGAATTACTAACTTTTAAAAATAACATAAAGTCTTCTTTCAGCGAAATACCCTATCTACGATATTTAAGGTGCTTTCCCTTCATGGCCCATAACTTTGGGACGCCCTGTATATTATGTCCATACAAATACTACAGCAGTAAATAACCACCACCGCTACAGCGACCTTTCGCTTTGGTTTGCGAGTTATTTATTTAGGGACACTAACAAGGTACCCTTATAATTTAACACTATTATTACATCCCGCTAGTGGCATTTTTTCCGAGCGCTTCCGTGCTTCGCAAGGCACGTTAAACCGTCTATGGAAAATGATAGAACTACGGCATGTCACAAATACTAATTTAAAAAAAAATCAATAGTTTAAGAGTGAAACTTTAATACAATGTAGCAAGTTTGCATGATTTTCATTTGGAATGTGTTTTTTTTTTAATTCTGCAAAGTAAGTATATCAAAAAATTTCTATTTCAGATATGTTCACTTCAATGTTTTAAAATAAATTTCTTTCGAAAATTTGTAGGAACCGTTAAGATGTAAATGTGTAATACACATTTTTAGAAAGCCCATGGAATAAAGATTTTGACGCAAATATAGAATAGTATGTTTTATGATAAAAAATTAACAGTAAGTGAGGGGAAAAAAAGTCAGTTTTTTAACTTCGTCGAGACTTTTGACAGTTACCGGTGTCTCCCAGTGCTTTACATTTGGTTTTGTTTTGTTGCCTAGATATTAAAAAAAGAACATTTACTAAAATCAGCTGCGGATATGTGCGGTTTCGGAAGTTATCGCGAAAAGTATGATACAAGTCAGGAAACAGAAAACCCCTATCTATTGTGGTTTCTAACGTTGAACTATGTAATTGATAACTTGGCGGTTATTTATTGATAACAGGGCGTTTTACCTTCATTTTGCACTCATTTTGCGGTATAATTTTAATCAAACGTTTTAATAAAAGCAAACTTTGTAAATCTCCAAAATACCTTTACGGTCCCTTATTGCAAACTACGCTCTACAGTCTATTTATTCTTACTTGTCCAATTTAGTAAACAAGATTGTAACCTTAAAATTGAGATTAGATGCCTAAACTAGATATTTTCTCGCAAATTCATGAACTATTATGATTTTATGAACTCAGTTTATAAAATTGGTAGCGTGTTATCTAAAAGAGTGTTCCAGGTTACTTTATTTATGGAAATATGGCAGTTTTGGACTAAAAAGTCACAGTTGGAGGGTAGAATCTTGTTTACTAAATTGGACAAGTAAGAATAAATAGACCGTAGATACCAGTCGCCTAGTGTCGGTGCAACTACTCTCTACGACTTGACGCCTAGGGCCATCTGTTGGAGATTCACGACGGTGCAACACGTATCGCCATCTATTACCGAAAATAGGAATTAAAAATACCCCCACCTCTATCGTTGGGGATTTACATTATTTTATCGACACACTACTCGCTTGTCTGTTACCATTCGAATTTTAACGTCTATTGAAATAAAACCAAATTGCATTTTTAAACGAATAAAATAAATTTTTGAAGGAGCCCTGAAAACCCCCTCATACTGCACACCTAGTTTTTTTTAAAATCTTTATTTAAGGGTTTGGTACACAACGTGACCATGTCACCCAAATTATGCTTAATAATTACTACCAACCAATCAACTAATTATTTACATTATAGACAGACAGACAGAAAGACTTATCAGACTTCGAGTTGTTTTGAGACCAAATGACACTAATTTAAGCAGTGTCCTGGCATCTTCCGAGTGCGGCAACGCTAGAACACTGCACTCCACCCCATAAGAATTATTAAATTAACTAAACTCCAACTCCATAAGAATTATTAAATAAATATCTTCATCTAGCTACGTTCCGGGCACACTCCACCAAGTTATGATAGGCGTCCTCAACGCCACCGCATTCAGCACAGTTTGGCGAATCCTTTTTTCGCATCATGAAATGCGACTTTGTTTAGTGCAATGTGTCCGGCCGAAATACATCAAGCCCTTTAGACTACAGAGCATAGCAAAGAAATACACACACCCTCACACACACACAGACACACCCTCACACACCCTGACACACCCTCACACACACCCACACACACAAACAAACAAACAAACAAACAAACAAACAAAAAAACAAACGCGCGCCAACATACATACACTCGAAAAATATACATAAAAACAACAGTCGGGTAAAAAGGCTTACCTTTCCAATACGAGTTTCCTGTTCTTCTCTAAGCTGAATTTCTTCAAGTAGAATCGCAGCTCATCTATGAATGTCGGTTCTACCAAGTTTTCTGGAAAGAAAAACTCTATCAAAACTCTTGCATATATAAATGCGAATATTTATTCCTGCAAGGGAGGGACCCATTACGAAAATCAGGACACGGTATGGTAAAATAACAATATTCTTTATTGTACACCAGGAAAAAACAAAATAACTACAAAGATACAGTACAATTAGCCTTATTGCTTAAAGCAATTTCTTCCACACAACCTACGATGCGAATAAACCTCAATTGGCGAACATCCTTGATCGGGCGTGGGTGGTATAATTTTTCATTAGTTTTGAACTTTATATCAAGTTTAATTTAATATGAAATAAATACATAATAGGCGTGACGAAACATTTTAAAATCTTCTTCTATAATATGGGGATACATTACTATCTAATGTCACCTTACTCTACCACGGGGGCCAAGTGCGGGTTGGTGGAGGATTGTACGACAGCGGCCTTACTGTCACAGTTGCCAAGCCGCCCATAAGACCTCTGGCATGGCTTAACGACTGCCATTACATGAAAGCCGGCACGGCAACAACTTAACGTGCCTTGCGAAGCACGGAAACGCTGGGAGAAAATGCCACTAGCGGTAGTCATGGGACAGAAATTAACACAATCCAATCGTAAGTACAGTGCTACACAAGAAATAAAGAAATAAGTCTCGCGGATTTTGGATGTGTGGCAAGTTAATCGACCAATCAGATAGTTTCATTTTAAGGCAGGACGCGCGCCTTTGTTGCTATTGGTTGATTCAACGTCATCGATGCAGGTGACTATTAGTTTACACTATTTTTATTTTTAATGCACTAACCCGTGCTAAGGAACAAATTTAAAAACCTATTTAGAGGCAAAAAATTTCACCCATGCCGGGATTCGAACCCGCAACCTCTGGCTATCCGTACCAGCGCTCTACCAATTGAGCCAATGGGCGACTCACGGCATCAGTGAAATTTCGAACCTCTTTAATAGTGTAATAATGTGGGTACAGTGATATCGTTCCGATGTTAAACCTAACTGCAAAGTAGGTAGTCGGGGCTGTAAGTAATGCAATTTGCTTAAGTCAGATGTCGCTGCCTGTACGTAATACAGAGAATATTGTAAAGAGGTTCGAAATTTCACTGATGCCGTGAGTCGCCCATTGGCTCAATTGGTAGAGCGCTGGTACGGATAGCCAGAGGTTGCGGGTTCGAATCCCGGCATGGGTGAAATTTTTAGCCTCTAAATAGGTTTTTAGACTATTAGTTTGGCAATATTAGCGTGAGCGAAATAGGTAGCGCTACTGCGGGAATCAATTCTGCACCTTAACCCTATCGGTTACAGATCATGTTGAATGTACTCATAGCTTCGGGTACTTTCGTTACACTTCTTCCTAGTCTGCGCGAACGTAGTTTCCCGAAGGGACTTTTATGATGTGTAGTACTGTACCAGCGAGCGAGCATGCAACGACTTATGGACGTTGATGAAGCGAAGGTGATCTGTCAGGATCGTGGCAAGTGGCAGTACCTGATCTCTGCCTACCCCTCTGGGATACAGGCGTGAGTTTACGTATGTATGTAAGTACCAGCATCGTCCAAGGATCCGGCCGAAGCGTCGAGCTGCAAGCTCTGCTCCGCGCGCCGGTTCAGCCGGCTGCGGTACAGCTGCCGCACTGACGTCACACAGTCTGCTGGTAGGTCCACCAACAGCTGCGTGCCTGCAGCAAGATAACTTCTGTGTTAAAAGTTGTGGAACACGCTGCCATCGTCTGTCTTTGCAGAGACATAACCTGGGTGTCTTTAAAAGTAGAGTTAACCGGCATTTAACAGGCCCGCAACATCGTAGACCCCGTCTTGTCATCAGGCGTGACGTGACTGGGGTCAAGTGTCGTCGTCGTCGTCGTCAGGCTATACTAGTCCACTGCTGGACATAGCCCTCCCCTAAAGAGCGCCACGTTGTGCTATCATAGGTGGTAATGCCTTTAATCCCTACGCTGGGCATGGCGGGTTGGGGATCGCAGTTCGGTGGAATTGTACTGCAGGGGGCGCTGCTGCCCACCCCCCGGTTGTCGCCTTTTACGACACCCGCGGGAAGAATTTGGGTTGGTGCTATTCTCTAGGCCGACACCACACAGCAAGGGGCAAGTGTAACCTGTCGATATCAACCCTTGTATGTCCCCACTGCTGGGGCACGGGTCTCTTGGTGGTGATGGTGTAGGCTTGCCCAGCACCTATACCATCCTGACAGCTTAGTCAGCGTAGCCCACAGGAAAGACTAGTCGCCCTATTCATGACCTCGTTTTATCGAGGCACCGCATTCTGTGAGATCTTTCGTCATTACATCCATTCTTACATCCAACCCGGTTTTCGGTCTTCCTCTGGTTCGCCGCCCAGAAATTGATAAACGTAGCACTTCATTTCCTATGTAAATAAAATATTAAAAAAAAATTGACGGGCCAAACCACACATTCAGCATTTTACTCGTATATGTATCCAGTGCTCTACCAGCCGCCTCGGCGAGCACTCGTTTATTAAATATCAAGAAATAGCAAATCAGACTTTACACCATACATCCTTATCATCCCTGTACAGCAGAGTACGCCATCACTAACCATCATCGTTATCAACCCTTTCCCCACTGCTGGGGCGCGGGTCTCTTCCTGCATCGCAGGAAGGTTAGGCCATACTCCACCACGGGGGCCAAGTCCGGGTTCGTGGAGGATTGTAAGACAGCGGCGGGCCTTACTGTCTGAAGTTATAAAGCCGCCCATAAGGCCTCTGACTGCCATTACATGACAGCCGGCACCAACGGCTTAACGTGCCTTGCGAAGCAAAAATGCCACTAGCGGTAGTCACGGGACGGTCACCCATCTTACACCTGACCGCGCCTGTTGTTGCTTAACTCAAGTGATTGATTCCAATCGATTAGGCCACGAACGCTTCCTAACTAACCTAACCATCATAAAACCCGCCTTTGCTCGTACAATAACTATGACCAAGAAATATACGCTGAGCTAGCCCGGCCCACCTATTTAACAGCGCGAACCAAGTACGATACCTTAATATTACGAATCCAATGGAAAAGTAGACTCTATTACCTTCTCTGGAGGGTCGACACTCGTCTAGATCCTTCTGGAATCCGCTGAAAATCGTGGCCAGGCTGTCGCGGACGCTCTGAATCTTGCGCTCAGTCTTTGTGAGATGCATCAGAAGCTTCTTGATGTCTTCTTTCTTCGCCAACTGTGAAGCGGACATGTTTGGTGATTTATTTATAATGTAGCCTAACGTTTCACTGCAGGACAGAGGCAATTGGTAATTAAGCCCATTCTCAGACAGAGAGAATGGGCTTAATTACCACGCGTGCCCACCGCGGATTGGCAATTTCAAGCGCTAAGGTATCTAAACACCTCAGACACTCAGGTTTTCTCACGATGTTTTCCTTCACGGTTAGCGAGTGGTATTACTACTATAACTTTACAAGTGTACATAACTTAGAAAAGAAAGTCGTTGGTACATGCCCGCACTGGGAATCGAACTTGGGTCTACCGCTTCGGAGTCCATTGTTCTACCCACTAGGTTAGAACTTAACTTTGTCCTCGCGACAGATAGTGGAGATAGTCATTTATAATTCTGTTACTTAAAACTTATTACTTTTCTATGTAAACAAAAATATAATTCTATCATTTATAATTTTATTGGCTCATTGGCGTGCCTTGGGAGATGAATTTGTCCAGCAGTGGACGGAAGGACGGTCCGACCGACCGGGCCTTGGGAGAGGACTTTGTCCAGCAGTGGACGGAAGGACGGTCCGACCGACCGGGCCTTGGGAGAGGACTTTGTGCAGCAGTGGACGGAAGGCGGTTCCGACCGACCGGGCTTTGGGAGAGGCCTTTGTCCAGCAGTGGACGGACGGACGGTCCGACCGACCGGGCCTTGGGAGAGGACTTTGTCCAGCAGTGGACGGACGGACGGTCCGACCGACCGGGCCTTGGGAGAGGACTTTGTCCAGCAGTGGACGGACGGACGGTCCGACCGACTGGGCCTTGGGAGAGGACTTTGTCCAGCAGTGGACGGACGGACGGTCCGACCGACCGGGCCTTGGGAGAGGACTTTGTCCAGCAGTGGACGGACGGACGGTCCGACCGACCGGGCCTTGGGAGAGGACTTTGTCCAGCAGTGGACGGACGGACGGTCCGACCGACCGGGCCTTGGGAGAGGACTTTGTCCAGCAGTGGACGGACGGACGGTCCGACCGACCGGGCCTTGGGAGAGGACTTTGTCCAGCAGTGGACGGACGGACGGTCCGACCGACCGGGCCTTGGGAGAGGACTTTGTCCAGCAGTGGACGGACGGACGGTCCGACCGACCGGGCCTTGGGAGAGGCCTTTGTCCAGCAGTGGGTGGACGGACGGACTCCCCCTCAACGGGGGCGAATGCGCCGCGTCGTGACGTCACGTCTTCTAGAAGCTTCTAATTCTCACCAAAGCGCGATGCAGCTGCACAGCCTTCGTCGTGGTTCCCCTCCCATCAAGCTTGGGCTCCCCCTCCCCGGGCGCGAAGGCGCCGCGTCGTGACGTCACGTCTTCTAGAAGATTCTTGAGCGTCGCAACGCGCGCCTCTGCCCTTGCTTGCTCGCAACGCAGCACGAGTAGCTCGCAGGACTCGCTCGTCAGCATGTCCTGGGTGTGTAAGATATGTGAAGATGAATTTGAGTTCAGGTTGGGCCATTGTACGTATCAAGCGCCGAGGTAGATGAAAACCTCAAACTCTCAGGTTTCCTCACGTCGTTTTCCTTCAAAGTTAGCGAGCGGTATTGCTAACTTCTCAAATGCACATAACATAAAAAATAAAGTCTATAGGTACAGACGGGTTTCGATCCCACGATCTTCCGATTGAGAATTCGGCATTCTACAGCTCCCGCTACCCACTGGGCTACCGTCGCTATCCGCCGAAGAACTAATAAAAAAAACTGTACTCACGCTCAGTCCATTCAAGGCGTCAGCGAGTCGTTGCTGAGTCTGTTTGATCTGCAGCTTGTGCTTCAGGGTTTCCAGTGCCAGCTGACTGTGCAGCGCAGCCGTGCGTGCCACTATGCATTGCGGCGTTACGCTGTCCGTGAATAAGGAAACATTTGAGGAATACCAGTGGAAAAGGGCCAGACGTGTCTGCCGTATGAGCGCAACTCCTGAACTGGGTTAAGTACCTACCACTGTATATAAGTAGTGGTAAGCATCCGCTTTAAATCGGCGCCAGGACTCGTGGCATTAATGAATAACACCTTGTTTGTTTCGACTGATACAACCCAAATTGTCATTTTGCAACTGCTTCTCTAACCGACAAAATTAAGGTGTCAGTTTTACCTATTAGAGTGACCACATTCGGGATTATTTTCAATTCAGTCGACTTTCAATCTTATCAATCTGAGACTGAGACAGTAATTCAGTGTGACTTAGGCTGAGCGAAGGCCTCTTTGATACATTGAGAGTCAATCTCAATATGAAACATTTCTTTGTGTTCATTTTAAGATTCATAATATCAAATGTTCCTGTAATAATACACATTCTAGTCTATTCTAAATCGATATCAACCCCTTGTATGTCCCCACTGCTGGGGCACGGGTCTCTTCCTGCATCGCAGGAAGGTTAGGCCATACTGCACCAGGGGGGCCAAGTCCGGGTTGGTAGAGGATTGTAAGGCAGGGGCGGGCTTGTCAGAAGTTATCAAGCCGCCCATAAGGCAACTGACATGGCTCAACGACTGCCATTATATGACAGCCGGCACCAACGGCTTAACGTGCCTAGCGAAGCACGGAAGCGATTGGAAAAAATGCCACTAGCGATAGTCACGGGATGGTCACCTATCCTGCACCTGACCGCGTCTGTTGTTGGTTAACCCAAGTGCTTGATTCCAATCACTCGCTGCCGTACAAAATTTTGGGATACTCAGACCTACAGTTCTGCCAAACTCGATAAAGAATAGAGGTAAACAAACCAATTTAGGGTTATCACTTATCACAACTCACGTTTTACAAATCTTCTATTGTTTACATGATTATAGCCTTTTACTTGCTAACTATTTATTAACAATTCCTATTGCAGCATATTTAACTAGAATCACTCAAATAACATGCATATTACCTTGTTATTTCGAAAAAGTATAAAAAATTTGACATTAATTTTACGCGACAGCCCTACAGAAAAAGAAACATGGATGAAATTCAGGTGTGACAAACATTTTGGGAAATTTAGTTTATGCCAACAAGTGAAGTTTAGTCGTTTGTCAATACGTGTATATGGCATAAGTATATAGCATATATGTGTGACAAAATGGCACAAGACAAAAATATAGATTGCCCCCATATCATTGTGAATTAAATCCGATAGAATTCATATCCCGGGCGGGCGGACGGACGGACGGACGGACGGACGGACGGACGGACGGACGGACGGACGGACGGACGGACGGACGGACGGACGGACGGACGGACGGACGGACGGACGGACGGACGGACAGACAGACAGACAGACAGACAGACAGACAGACAGACAGACAGACAGACAGACAGACAGACAGACAGACAGACAGACAGACAGACAGACAGACAGACAGACAGACAGACAGACAGACAGACAGACAGACAGACAGACAGACAGACAGACAGACAGACAGACAGACAGACAGACAGACAGACAGACAGACAGACAGACAGACAGACAGACAGACAGACAGACAGACAGACAGACAGACAGACAGACAGACAGACAGACAGACAGACAGACAGACAGACAGACAGACAGACAGACAGACAGACAGACAGACAGACAGACAGACAGACAGACAGACAGACAGACAGACAGACAGACAGACAGACAGACAGACAGACAGACAGACAGACAGACAGACAGACAGACAGACAGACAGACAGACAGACAGACAGACAGACAGACAGACAGACAGACAGACAGACAGACAGACAGACAGACAGACAGACAGACAGACAGACAGACAGACAGACAGACAGACAGACAGACAGACAGACAGACAGACAGACAGACAGACAGACAGACAGACAGACAGACAGACAGACAGACAGACAGACAGACAGACAGACAGACAGACAGACAGACAGACAGACAGACAGACAGACAGACAGACAGACAGACAGACAGACAGACAGACAGACAGACAGACAGACAGACAGACAGACAGACAGACAGACAGACAGACAGACAGACAGACAGACAGACAGACAGACAGACAGACAGACAGACAGACAGACAGACAGACAGACAGACAGACAGACAGACAGACAGACAGACAGACAGACAGACAGACAGACAGACAGACAGACAGACAGACAGACAGACAGACAGACAGACAGACAGACAGACAGACAGACAGACAGACACAATACTCAAAACAAAACATAGTGAACAAACAGAAATACAAGACATTAAACTAAATAAAGTTTCAAACTAAACAGAAATATGTACCAAAAAGAAAAAATAAGATATTTTTTAAATTTAACAAAAAATAAAACAATAAAATTGAAATTTTAAAACATATTCACGTGACGGCCATATTAATTACTGTTCAAAGTATTGAGACCCTAAAATGGTACCGACTCAGCATGTGTTGTAGGAGCACCGAGGTACCTACCTACAACGCTGATATTCTGTCGGGGCCACGCTGCGGTTAGTCGCGGGTGTGTAAAAAGAAAAAAGATTTAAAACAAATTATGAAATTAAAAATACGTGTATAAAATCGTGTGTAGTGTGATTAATGTGGTGTACTGGGTATTACGTTGCTCATCTGAGATAAATAAATAGATACAAAGTGTTAACCAAACAGTATTATTAGTGACGGTGTTTTGTAATGTCGGAAGTGTGCGCCATTTCTACATACCATGATCAAATAGATGTAAAAGGACCACCGTGCTCAAGGTACGCAAGCCAAGGAACAGTTATCAGATATTTGTGCTTGTAATAAATAAGCCTTATAACTGTTCAGCCGTATAATTGCAATATTTGCAGCAGGTCCCAATCTACTCATTTTCATAGATGCATTTATAGGTACTTATATTATAAAATTGAAGAGTTTGTATATTTTTTGCTTAAACGCGCTTAATTCTATTAGACAAATCATGCGGCATGGCTCGCGTAGATGTTTGTTAAATCTTTGTTTCATATTTCAGTGTTGTCATATGTTATATTCAAATCGGTTAAGCCTTTCGCTATAAAATCATAAACATATAAACAAAAATAAGCATATTACATTAGTAGGAGGAACGATTATTATTTGTATGAACTTGATTTCTAGAAAAGGTTGTTAACATCTGCCTTTTAGGTGTAAACAAGTCGTTGCCTAGCAACGGTTTGTTTATCGCCATTCGTTATCGAATTTGGCTCAGGTATAAGAGATTATACTTCTAATATATAAAAAAAACTCGTGTCACAGTGTTCGTTAGGTTTTAGAATAGGTAGTAGGCTAATTAATAGGACAAAACAACAAAGTTAGCGGGGTCAGCTAATAATACAAAATTATTTCACATATCCAGGATATTCGGGAATCGAATCCCAAGGTCTCGGGTTCGATCCCCGGCCGGGTCAAACTAGGAAACGAACTTTTCTAGTTTGTCTCGGGTCTTTTCTATGTATTTATTGTATTAAATCAATCGCCGAGTTAGCACCTGTAACAAGTCAATTAGGTGTACTTAATATGGGGGCGAACGAGATCTGTGTAATGTTTCCAAGAATATTTTGTTCTCACGTGTTATCGGCGCGCCGCTGGCCCTCGGCGGCTGCCAGCGCATCAATGAGCGCGGCTCGGCGCGTGCGCATCTCCTGCCACAGCGCATGCGCCGGACACTCCGCCACAGCCGACAAGTACTCCTCTGCTACATAGATAGATAGGTACATAGAGAAGACTTTATTGCACAACCAGAAAAAAGATTATCTAAAAATATTATAAAATATTATATAACCATAATTTAACAAAAAAAACCTATTTAGAGGCTTAAAACTGTACGTAATACAGAGAGTGTGGTTGAGGTTCGAAATTTCACTGTTGCCAGTGAGTCGCCCATTCAGCTCAGTTGGAAGAGCGCTGGCACGGATAGCCTGAGGTCGCGGGTTCGAATCCCGGCATGGGTGAAATTTTTAGCCTCTAAATAGGTTTTTTTTAAATTGACCTTAGCACGGGTTAGTGCATTAAAAAGTAGAACCATGATTTCTTAAATCTATGTAATGTTATACAATTGGCAGTATTACCGCTAAGAGCGATCTCTTCCAGACAACCTTTAGGTAGGTGCATGTACATAAGTAATGAAATAGAAAGTATATTTATACCAAGTAGCATAGTTAGTCAGTTACAACTGAGATTTCCGCACTTAAATAAGATAAGAATATTCTTTATTGTATACCGGAAAAATATTTACAGAAACGGCAGATACAAAAGATAAAATACAATTGGCAGCCTTATTGCTAATAGCAATTTCTACAGGCAACCTCAAATTGGAGAATTGGCCGAGGAGAAACAGATACGGGTAGCCGTTGCAAATAAGAATATTAATAGACAAAAGTATATATAAGATAAGATAAGAATATTCTTTATTGTACACTGGAAAAACAACAAATACAAAACAATTGCAAATATACATAGTACAATTGGCGGCCTTATTGCTAAAAGCAATTTCTTCCAGACAACCTTACGATATAGTACATACCTAATAATAAACTTACATAAATCATACTAAAATACTATAAATAAATATCTACATATACTTACATAAATAGTGTCTTATAACAAGTGTGTTATATGAACAAGAAAAAGGTTATATACCTACATATATATGTAAAGAGCGGTGAATGACTACTTACAGCAAAATTACTTAATTAGACAGAAGGAATTCCATTACTCTGGCTTTAAATATAGCCGGAGATGGGGAGCGCCTTATTGCAACCGGCAGGTCATTCCACAGCCAGCGGCCCTTACAGTAAATGAGCTACTGAAGAACCTTGTCGCATGACTTGGTTTCTTGAGCGCTAAAGTCATAGCCTCATAGTTGGGCCATTGTACGTAGAAGGTGCTGAGTGCTTAGTGCGAGTTTGACAGATCCAATCGAATACCTTTACTACCGCGTTAATCGAGCATTGAGTAGTGAGTATGAGTAAGTTAACCGTTCGAACTGGCAAAACGCTGTCACAGTACAACTCGCACTCGCGTTTATTCGTGTTTTGGCTGGTAAACGTGTTCACTTCTCAACGTAAACCATTACAACTCGCACTCATCAATTTTAATTTCCATACTTGTCGCTAGGTGGCGCTTCCTCGATGCCATAGAAATATGAGTTTACGTTAATGCGATCGAGTAGTTAAAAAACTCTCACTAAGCCCTCTGAGTGCTTAGTGCGAGTTTGACAGATCCAATCGAATAACTTTACTACCGCGTTTTAAAAAACTTTAAAAAACTCGCACTAAGCCCTCTGAGTGCTTAGTGCGAGTTTTTTAACTACTCGATCGCGTTAACGTAAACTCATATTTCTATGGCATCGAGGAAGCGCCACCTAGCGACTAGTATGGAAATTAAAATTGCCGAGTGCGAGTTGTAATGGTTTACGTTGAGAAATGAACACGTTTACCAGCCATAAAACGAATAAACGCGAGTGCGAGTTGTACTGTGACAGCGTCTTGCCAGTTAGAACGGTTAACTAACTCATACTTACTACTCAATGCTCGATTAACGCGGTAGTAAAGTTATTCGATTGGATCTGTCAAACTCGCACTAAGCACTCTGAGGCTCTTTAAACACTACAGATACTCGGATTTCCTTACGGTGTTTTTACTTCATCGTTAGCAAGTGGTATTGCTACTATAACAGTCACGCGGAGCACCAGGCACTGACTCAAAATCAACGCTGAAGGCTTGACCATCAGCATGTTGCTGAGTCAGATGCCATTTATAGCAGCAGTGACACGCCGTGACATTTCGTGTTCTTTTTTTTTTATATGGAGTAATATAAACGGGGCTGCAAGTGATGCAAATTACTTCAGCCAGATGTCGCTGCCTGTACGTAATACAGAGAATATTGTTAAGAGGTTCGAAATTTCACTGATGCCGGTGAGTCGCCCATTAGCTCAGTTGGAAAGAGCGCTAGCACGGATAGCCAGAGGTCGCGGGTTCGGATCCCGGCACAGGTGGAATTTTTAGCCTCTAAATAGGTTTTTTAAAATTGTCCTTAGCACGGGTTAGTGCATAAAAAAAGAGTATAATGTAGTAATATGTTTTTAGTTTGTATTGTCATTGTGGTGTGTGTACTGTGAGTTTTCTAATGAAGATCACCATGTACTTTAGATCTTCGATTCAAGTGTTTATAGTTTTTCCTTTATGTGGTGATTAAACTCTAACTCTGTACCAAATTTCAGCTCTCTGAGTTTATGGAAAGTACTAGTTCTATTTTGATGATCATCAGTGAGTGAGTGCTTAACTTCGGAACTAAATGACCTACAGACTTGAAATTTTGGATTTTAAGTATGTGATCATAGCTTACTGGATGACGAAAATTTCTGGATAAGACCAGGACGCAGAAATATGTTATCGTACTAAATAAAACACAGAGTTGAAGTCATAAAAAAATTGTGTTAGTTAGTCAGTTAGTCAGACCTGAGATTTCCGCACTTAGCCTCATAGTTGGGCCATTGTACGTAGCAAGCGCTGAGGTACGCTAACACCTCAGACACTAGGGTTTCCTTACGTTGTTTTCCTTCACCGTCAGCGAGTGGTATTGCTACTATAATTTCACAAATGTACATAACTTGGAAAACTAAGTCATTGGTACATGCCGGGGTTTGAACCCACGACTTCCCGATTGAGAAGCCGGCGCTCTACACCGTTCCGCTACCACCGCTACCACAAAAAATTGTGTAAAGAGGTTTGCACGGTCACGGTTTGTTTGTTTGTGTGTTTGTTTGTGTGTTTGTTTGTTTTTGTTTGTTTGTTTGTTTGTTTGTTTGTTTGTTTGTTACACTTTATTGCACAAAATATACAAAGTAAAGCACTTAAGTAACAGGGTTAACTTATATTATGAGCAAATGCGGACTTATTTCTATAGAAATTTCTTCCAGCCAGCCATCATGTTTATATTTTTTACGGTTTGCAGAGATTTGCGCTTTAACTCACCGGATTGCTCAGCAGTCTCGCCGCTCACAGACACGAGGGAAGAGCTGGCGATAGGATTGGGCGTAGCAGCCGTGGGCGACACGGTCTGCCGGCTCAGCGCCGCTACACACCGGTCCAGCTTCGACTGGAATGGACAAGGCTAGAATAAAACCAAGTATATAACATAACATTTAAATACAAGCACATACATTGCTTCTGGCCCCACACTAGGGTATCCAGTGTCGTGGGAACCAGAAGCAACGACATCACAAACATGTAAACATCCAAGACCTGGGCTTTTTTTGTCCCCGGCCGGGATTCGAACCCGGGACCTCTTGCATGGTAGGCAGACGCGCTACCGCTACGCCACAGAGGTCGTCAATTTGCTTTTAAAGTTTCATTTGCACTAATGAAACGAAACTTGTAGTGTAAAACAAACGAGTGGTAAATTGTGTAAAGTGTTTTGTAAGTAAAATATCAATCGACATACTTTCAAAAAATTTAATAAAATTAACAATTATTTATTGTCGAAAAAAAGAAATGTATTTAAAATGAAATTAAAAGATTTTACTGTGTCTGTACATTTGCACCGTCTCATGTAAGCTCAACAGCCATTTCTCCTGGGGCTGCTGCGGAGGCGGCTGCTAGACACAAATGTCTGAAATATAGCACATTAATGTGCAGTTACTTTTTTGTGCCTTTGGCCATTGAAAATACGGGGGTTTGGGGAGTCCAGGGACGAGCCTTCATAAAGGAAGGAGGAACCGTGGCATGGACTGGCGCTCCGGGGCATACTTGATGCAGAGGATCTCCCTCGCTGTGCAGCGGGGTAACGCTGCAAGCGTTATGGGAACCTTTGGCTCGGGTATGTCTCGGGGCGGTTTGCTCGACAGTTAATTTTAGTTTGTGTTTTTGCGTGCATATTATATTATT
The DNA here is from genome assembly GCA_934045075.1 of Yponomeuta sedellus. NCBI lineage: Eukaryota > Metazoa > Arthropoda > Insecta > Lepidoptera > Yponomeutidae > Yponomeuta > Yponomeuta sedellus. Next base: position 8,182,512 of record OW203744.1, on the reverse strand, counting down.
TTTCTGACATATTATTGTGCTTATGTATATTTTTTATATTTTATTCAAAGTGGCGCAGAAGCTGCGGCTTAATGATCTAGATCATTTTGGAGAAAAAATGGACAAAAAAAACTTGTTTACTTTATTCGTAGAAACAAATGTATTTGTTTACTCATTCGTTTTCGAGAACGGATTATACTTGAGCGTTTTTGAAATCGAAGAGCAGCACACAAATTTTATCACCTTGACAAGAAAACGGTCAGCGCCTCGGCGGCTCTCGAACGGGCTCGCTAAACGTCCGCAACAGCCACGCTAATTCCACCACCTTGACTGTAGCCTCCCTGAACTAACCCGTCGCACGCGCAAGGCCTCACCCAGTGTCCGCAGACCCAGCCACGTTAAGACCATCACATTGACGCCAGTAACCTTCTCGGTGCGGCTGCAGAACGCCTCATACCTGAGGCGTTCTGCAGCCGTTGCCAGCCAGCCAAGCAGGTTGTCCCACCGTCCTCGCATGGCCTCGGTTAGCGTCCGCCACGCTGAGAGCATCACCTTGGCGCCGGTAGTATCCCTGGCCAGGCGGCATAGCGCCTGGGAGATACGGCTCAAACTGGCTCGCCCAACGTCCACAGCAGTCACATTGAGATTGCCACCTTGAAAAGCCTCAAGCGGTGGTAGCGGAGCGGTGTAGAACGCCGGCTTCTCAATCGAGAGGTTCGAACCCCGGCATGTACCAATGCCTTTCTTTTCTAAGTTATGTCGTCGTCGTCAGGCTATACTAGTCCACTGCTGGACAGAGCCCTCCCCTAAAGAGCGCCACGTTGTGCTATCATAGGGTGTAATGCCCATAATCCCCACGCTGGGCATGCGGGTTGGGGATCGCAGTTCGGTGGAATTGTACTGCAGGGGGCGCTGCTGCCCACCACCCGGTTTGTATCACTTAGTCGCCTTTTACGACACCCGCGGGAGGAATTGGGTCGGTGCTATGTATGATTTCTAAGTTATGTACATTTGTGAAATCATAGTAGCAATACTACCCGCTGACGGTGAAGGAAATAGTGTCTGAGGTGTTAGCGTACCTCAGCGCTTGCTACGTGCAATGGCCCAACTATGAGGCTAAGTGCGGAAATCTCAGGTCTAACTAAGCCTCGCCGGACCGGCGGCATCGCGTCGGCAATGCTGCGGTTCTTGAGCAGGGCCCCTCGCAGCCAGCTCAGCGTCCGCAGCTGTCACGTTAAGGCCACCTAGACGCCAATAGACTTCTTGGCGCGGCATCATCGGCTTGACGACGCGGCGGCTCTCAGGCAGGCTCGCCCAGCGTCAACAGCCACACTATGCCGCGGGTCGACGAGACGGTTTCTACCCAGCCCGGCGTGTCGGCCCGGTGCCGAGCCGGTGCCATTTATGCATAATGCTCTACAGGGCGTCCCAAAGTCATGGGCCATGAAGGGAAAGTACCTTAAATATCGTATATAGGGTATTTTGATAAATATTAATTAAATAATAAATTAAAAACATACATGAAACTGCTGTAGTCAATTAAGTGGGTATTTTTTGTAAATTAATTAATGCTCAAAATGTGATCCCTCTTGTCTTACACAAATCGCCAATCTTTTAATGAGTCCGCTGCCTGTTGATTTTCTTTTTCATTTTCAACTTAATTGACTGCGGCAGTTTCATGTATGTTTTTAATTTGATTAAAGTGATTAATTTCACGCTGTTCCTTTCTTTTAAAATACTATGTTACTAAAGAAGAGTTATTAGTTTTTGGCCATTATTTCGATTGGCATCATAAAAGTAAGGGTGTTTTTTTTTTTTTATTTAAGTCTGTTCGATTTCCAGGCAAGGCAAGTAATTTTTAGAAAATCTTTGAATGCAGTATTACTAACTTTTAAAAATAACATGAAGTCTTCTTTCAGAAAAATACCCTATCTACGATTTTTAAGGTACTTTCCCTTCATAGCCCATAACTTCGGGACGCCCTGTATACAATTCTGTACGTGAAACCGGCGCGGCGCTAGCGCCCCAGTCCGACTCGGAGCCGTGCCTGGCGGGGCCGCACGGTAGGCTGAGAATCACGTGTCAAAGACATAGGAACTTGAGTTTAAAAAAAAAATCGCAAAATACACCGCCAAAAAATTAAAAAGAACGCCAAAAAATCACAAATAAATAGCACTACATACATCTCTAAGGATATTACGGCCAAACTTGCGTTTCCAGAAATATACAAATTTTTCTGTCAGCTCCATACAAATATTTCTTCGAAAAATTCTTACACGTCCGTTTGTTCTCAAAATTGTCTCTCATCACATTGCTTTAGCCTTGGGTAACTCAAGAGCCAGATATGAGTGGACACACAACTCCCTCGCCGTCAAGTGTGTCCCTGTCATATCCCAGAGATGTCAACTATATCTGGCTCCCTCACACATATTCTCAACTCAGTACGGTAGTCTTCTCCTGCTACTTTATCCAGCTCACACACAATGCGCGAGTGCGAGATCAACATCATCTGACATCGGTTACATTCGGTCGCATTTCTCGTCGTAACCAAAGAGCGATGAGAGAAAGTTCACCAAAAAAACGTGTGACCTGGATAACGTAGGGAATAGATACACTAGACTGACTCACCAGTTGTGTCTCTTGTTTCTGTCTCTTTTAGTTCATTGGACGTCGTATGAGCTAGGACGCAAGTGGTGAGCGAGATATGATTGAGATATAGTGTATCTCGGTGAGCAAAGATATGAGATATAACAACTCCCTCTAAGGACACACTTTGCCCGTCTACATTGTTTAGTGTAGTAATGAGTAATAAAACTTATTTCGAGAGAAAAAAGTGACACTTGAAAACTCACTTTCCTATGTCTTTGAAACGTGATTCTCAGCCTACCGTGGGCCGGCGCCGTGCCGGGTGGAAACCGTGCTCGTCTACACGCGCCTTAAGACCATCACCTTGACGCCAGTAGCCTCCCCGGGTCGGCGGCACAGCTCCTCGGCGATCCGGCGGCTCTCGAGCAGGTTCCCCCGCCGACCACGAAGCGCCTCAGCCAGCGTTCGTAGTAGCCACGCGCGTCGCGAGGCCTCATTCACACCGCGCCGCGCTAGTTCACGCTGCGCCACTGTTGAGCGAGAATAAGTTCGAATTAAAATATCGCTGTATACTTACAACAGGCGCGTTCAGTGCAGGATAGGTGACCGACCCGTGACTACCGCTAGTGGCATATTTCCGAGCGCTTCCGTGCTTCACGTGGCACGTTAAGCCGTTGGTCCGGCTGTCATGTAATGGCAGTCGTTATGCCATGTGAGAGGACTTATGGACGGTTTGATTACTTCTGACATCGCCAATGTCTTACAATCCTCCACCGACCCGGACTTGGCCCCCGTGGTGGAGTATGGCCTAACTTTCCTGCGATGCAGGAAGAGACCCGTGCCCCAGTAGTGGGGACATACAAGGGTTGTTAACGGTACTTAAACTATCTAACCTGTACTTAAACTATCTAACGAAACTGTACACAGACTCCATTAATGTTCTTTGCACCAGGCGGACAAACGACACCCTTTTTGGCCTTTTCCACTTTCGGCTTCGGAGCTTTCGTAGTCCTTCCCTGCGATGCAGCCAGAGATCCGTGCCCCGGCAGTGGGGGCATACGATACGAGGATTGATATTGATACTTTCAAGGAATGCATTGATATATAAATTTGCGAAAAAAAATATATTAGGTAAACCTATTTGAATTTACGATTTACCTTTTTACAAAACTTATTTGAAGGTTCTATTTGAAGGTTCATGCATTTTATTTTCATTCAGCTTTTCCCTCGTAATTATAATAACTTCCACACAACACAATCATTAGTCCTGGTCCCAAACTAGGATACCCTGTGCTATGGTAACCAGGCAAGGACATCAAAGCATGGAAATACATCCAGACTGAAGCCATTTGTACTGTTCTAGCTAGAACGGCGGCCTCCAGTGGGAATCGAACCCACGACCCCTATTTTGGTAGTCAAGCTTTTAACTGCTAGACCATCGAGGCAGTCAAATGATCTGGGACCGACGTTTCTTATCATTTATAATTTATTTATTCAGACAACGCCGGTGCAATAGTATTAGTAAAACAGTTGTTTAAAACGTATGTTAATACACACCCAATTCATTATTAAATTTTTTTTTACGCTTTAAATACACTTAAAATTCGATTAATAAATAAAAAACAAAACAAAATGACAACAGGATAGGTATTTAGACTGCCTATAGTACGAAATCTCTGAATCTATTCATTTCATATTAGATTGGATCCTAACTAATTAATTAAAATCCGCTCAATAAACAAAAACAAAATAACACCTAACAGGGAATACTCACGCTTTCCAGACACCTTGTCCATAAGGAGGGAAAGCCTCTCCCGCGCGTGCGCGACGCGAGCCTCTGCGTCGATCATCTGCGCGCGCGCAGCCTGCCTCTGTTGCCACGCCAACACTTCTTGAGGCACCAGTACGCTGCCGTCGCGCTGAAAAAAAAAGCAACCCTCTTTTTATCTTTACTTCGAAGACATACCACGTAAAGCGCTCGTGGCCTAGTCGAACCGAGTGATTGGAATCCATCACTTGAGTTAAGCAACTACAGAGTTAAGCAGTCAGTTGAAGGATAGGTGACCGTCCCTTGACTACCGCTAGTGGCATTTTTCCGAGCGCTTCCGTGCATGTAAAGGCAGTCGTTAAGCCATGTCAGAGGCCTCATGGGCGGCTTGATAACTTCTGACAGTAAGACCCGCCACTGTCTTACAATCCTCCACCGACCCGGACTTGGCCCCCGTGGTGGAGTATGGCTTAACCTTTCTACGATGCAGGAAGAGACCCGTGCCTCAGCAAAGGGGACATATAAGGGTTGATATCGACCATGTAAAGACAGAGCTCGAGGGGTAACACGTGTGCGTATTATTTTATTGCATTAACGCGAGATGTGTGTGCCTGATATTACACTTATCAAATATCTTTGTCCAATTTTGCTGTCAAATATTTTATAAAATTTCTTTGAGGTAAGCCCATTCCACTTGTCCAATAACATTGTCCAATATTTTTTGCATAGTCTTAAGAAAATGGAGGAACGTGGAGCGTCTTCATGTGCTGCTATTGCGTCTTTAAGTGGTGCTATTATTATCGTTATGTTATTAATGAAAAACCAAAAGTCAAAACAAAAAAAAGTATTTATTAAAAATTTTGTCATTGGAATCGTCCACGATATCTTGTTTGCAGCCATTTTGATTTAAGTGTCATTAATATTTGATCAAATATCGGTGTTTTCAAGACATTTGATAAAGTCGTCCAATTTCTTCCAATTTCCTAGATCAAATCGTACATTGGACAAAGATATTTGATAAGTGTAATACCACCCTTAGCGGAGTGTTGTAAGTGACGTTGTCAGCACACATTCGCATTAGGTAACACGTCTTCCTCTTCTTTTCGTGTCAGCGATTCGACCAGTTTATATTTTCAATAGTTGGCCACTGCAATTACAGCAGCGTTGACCTCTGTTAGGCCCTCCTTGCAGGTGTGAGGGCACAATGGGCATTGGAGCAGGTAAACCATGGATTGCGATGAGGCTAAACAATCACATTCCTCCTTCGTTGGTGCAATATAACCCCATCTGCTTAGGTTTTGTCTGCAGCGACCTACTTCGGTCCGGAGTCGGTTGAGTGACTGCCACGTAGGCCATTGCACATCGGAACCCGTTGGGAGCCTCTCTTGAGGGTTTACAAAACCTGTGGGTACGGGACGTTTTATTTTTTTTTACCCTATCCTCAGCTGGCCAGTTTTGCAACAATGACAACCGGCTACTCTACGTGTGTCAATTTGCCAATCAACTTGTAGCTACAAAGGGAGACTACGGGCTTAATAACCACACGTGCCTGTTAGAGTTTATGTTCGTTATGAACCCTTGTATGTCCCCACTGCTGGGGCACGGGTCTCTTCCTGCATCGTCGGAAGGTTAGGCCATACTCCACCACGGGGGCCAAGTCCGGGTTGGTGGAGGATTGTAAGACAGTGGCGGGCCTTACTGTCAGATGTTATCAAGCCGCCCATAAGGCCTCTGACATGGCTTAACGACTGCCATTATATGACAGCCGGCACCAACGGCTTAACGTGCCTTGCGAAGCACGGAAGCGCTCGGAAAAATGCCACTAGCGGTAGTCACGGGACGCTCACCCATCCTAGAGTTTATGTACTCTTTAGTAATTCAAAAAGCAACTGTCTACGTGTGACACTTGTCACTTCTGTTTTGTGTGTCGAAATACATTTTCGGTCGTCAATATTAATCAGTTTTATTTCCAATTTCCCAATTAATCCAGGGGTCTAAACAACCCACCACAGATTAACAGCCAACCAACTGTGCTACCATCTGCTCCAATAGTGATTGGAGCAGATGGTAGCACAGTTGGTTGCTACCCTCCGTGGATTGGCAATTTCAAGCGCTGAGGAAGTTGAACACACACAGGTTCCCTCACGATAAGAAAAAAATCTTGAGGTAGTCGTGATATGAAGAAAGTAGCTGTGGGTCATCAAGGGGCTCTATATGATAGTGGGAAGCTAGCAGGAAATCACCCTCGACGTTAACTTTGTGTGCTAGGCCAAAACCAGATATAGGTACATTATTACAGCTGTGTCTTCAATAGCTGCCACTTGAAAGACTTCGCGATGCTTAGCGACGCCGAATGATTAAACAGATGCCGACATTGTTTGGCCACGGAAAGAATCAAAAATATTTCAATACCTACATCGTGAAGGTATTCACTATACTCGTAGACTAATAATCTGCTAATTAATATACTGTGAGCAGCGCTGTCAATTATATTTTTATAACTATCTGATTCGGCCAACGTGTAACGGTGCAAACCTCTTTACACCATTTTTTATATTTCTTTTTCTATCTATATATAATTTTCAAATATTTAAATTATGTCACACATTTCGAAATTTCCCTCATTTTTCACCATTACCACGACACACATTGACTAGATCTGACTATTTTACCTGCTTATCCGTTTTTACCCAGTTTTACCCAGACATACAAGGGTTGATAACATGGAAGCGGATCCATCTCAGAACTCGTCCGAGTTAGCTGCAGGCTGCGATGTTAGTGATTAAACTGTTTTAATCCACTGGAAGCAAGTTGGAAAGGTAAACTTACAATATTGTTTTCTCCGTCTATCTACTTGGAATATTTTTTATCAGAATTACTTCTAGTCGCCATGATCGAAATAAGAGTCTTTTTTATTTAATATTTAATTTGTTGACATTTACCGCTTTTGTAAAGAAGACAAGTTACAAGGACCTTCCTTGTTATTTGCATTATGCTGCCAGCTACTCAACATTAACATAGACTAACAAATTCAAGCTACTCACGAAAATTGGTTTTATTTTGGAAGCAACAACTATTGTGCTAGACTATTTCCTCATGCTTTAATAGAACCTCTAAACAATTTACATTAATTATTTTCCGTGGAGCTCTTACTTCCTTTAAACAACTGTCCTTCATTCAAAACTAACTCTTATATACCACACAAATACAAACCTGCCACAGAAGCATAGTCTTTTTCAACATACTTATTCAACGCACGAGTAAAAAAATACCACTAAAGCCGTAACGCAAAATCAACGTTAACCAAGGTACAAAAACTACACATATAACACCGTGTCTAACTTATGCAAATTGATGAAAAGCCGAATGTCTCACTAAACAAGCAAATGTCTCATCACCCATTGCCACAAAGACGCGAGCAAAGTTACACAGTTGTCAATAACACATGTACCTCCATAATTATCCAACCGCTTGACATACCAGCAGTCACAATGTGGCACTTGTACGCTGTGGTCATCTTGCTAACCCTACAAGATGTTGTGTCACAGGACGCAACTTCAACGGAGAGTCCAAGAAACCGTCTGCACAAAAACCTGAAGCAAAACCATCAGGAAACGGACGGCTTAAACCCGAAGACGCTTCTCCCCTACGAGCGTGCTCTGGGCGAGTACCGCGAGAGTCTCAAACCGAAGAAGGAACACTCAAAGAACCTTGCACAGAGTTTGAATAACAAAAAGGATCCCAGTAGAAACAACACAGACAGAAGAAAAGCTGGTAGTTTTGAAAGTAGCATGTTCAATTCCACGGCAGAGTATAAACGGATTAAGGAGAAAGTAAAGAGGGGGACCAAAGCATTAATGACAGAAAAGGAAGCGCAATTTGCTGCTGTAAAGGACAAGATCTTTGATAGGAGTAAGAGTGATAGAAAGCGTCCAGTCAAGTCACGGACCACAACGAAAGCTCCGAAGCCGAAAATGGAAACGGCCAAAAAAGGTGTCGTTTGTCCGCCTGGTGCAAAGAAAATTAATGGAGTCTGTGTACAGTTTCGATAGTTAGATAGTTTAAGTACAGGTTAGATAGTTTAAGCATTGAATTTCAAATTCAATGGTTTAAGTACCGTTAACAACCCACTGAATAGCCACTGAATAATAAACAATGTTTTAATGTGAAAACTAAAACTGGCAAAGTACAAAGGGGGTCGTCCGACCATTATGGCTAGACCCGCAGGAACGTTGCAGCCTTGTAAGCTTTTTTCGTTATCAACCTTGTATGTCCCCACTGCTGGGGCACGGGTCTCTTCCTGCATCGCAGGAAGGTTAGGCCATACTCCACCACGGGGGCCAAGTCCGGGTTAGTGGAGGATTGTAAGACAGTGGCGGGCCTTACTGTCAGAAGTTATCAAGCCGCCCATAAGGCCTCTGACATGGCTTAACGACTGCCATTACATGACAGCCGGCACCAACGGCTAACGTGCCTTGCGAAATTTAAGTATATTATGTACCTATGTTTTTTATGGCCTATACTTTATTTAGGGTAGAGACCCGTGCCCCTTGGTGGGGACACAATGGGTTGATGTTTTTTACGTAGAATAAAGGTCCCACTGCAGGGCCCAGGCTTTCTCTCAGAGAGGGAGAGAGAGAGTATTTAGTTATAGTTTGACCTGAGATTTTCCGCACTTAACCTCATAGTTGGGCATTTATACGCAGCAAGCGCTATCTACGTTAACAACTAAGTTTCCTTAGGATATTTTTTTTCGCCGTTAGCGAGTGTTAATGCGAAGTTATTGGTATTACATACCGGGATCGAACCCAGAGAGTGTGGGCTTCTTTACCATGCGTGCCCACCGTGGATAAGCAATTTCAAGCGCTGAGGTATTTGAACACCTCAGACTCAGGTTCCCTTACGATGTTTTCCTTCAGTGTTAGCGAGTTATATTTAATTATAGATTATTTTTATTTGTAAGTAGTTAAGATATTTGTTTATTTTCTGTCCTCAAATTACACTCGCATACGAAACAATCAGTAAAAAAATGATACAAAGCAACAGAATACAGTTGATATCTTATTCTTAACCAGTCAATTGTAACTAAAGATAGATACCAAATTACCTAATATTAGCTTTTGTCTGGGTGTAAAAAATATTTGCATTCAAATTTGAAAATCACTTTGCTAAATTCCGCCATAAATACCAGAAGCACCATGCGGTTAGTTAATGCACTACCCTCCCTCCCACCTTTTGCTTCTGCTTGCTTCTGCAAATTTTGGCGGAATTTAGCAAAGTAATTTTCACATTTTAATGCTATTTCCGCAAAGTAAAGCCTAATTCCATACAATATCTAAAAAACATTTCTCAAATACTTTCAAGTGGTAATGCAGTTGTTACGTCAGGCATGCTGACTCGCCCACACAATCTAAAGTATCTAAGTATCAAGTAATTGTAAAAAATATGCCTTTGATAAATGTGGTTTTGCTAGATAACAAAATTCCAACATTCTAATTACAATTTTGTTTTCCTACACTATAGAGTTTGCAAAAGAAAAGTTTTCAAAATTATTTATTTTAGTATCTTATTTTGTGAATCAAAAACTGGGTGATGGAACAACGGAAATATGGCATAAATGTCCTCAATTTCATTATCTCGCAAACCCTCAGAAAACATTTATCAAAAGTATACATTATATATAACATAGCATTAATTTATTTTATAAGAAAATTGTACAAAGATCAGAAATGGACTTACAGTCGTATACGTTTATTCACAAACTTGATGGGTACTACTTATCTTGCCCTTTGCTACAAATTACCTATTTGGTCGAAGTATGTCCGCCTGGGGCGTCCCTTACAGGCCCTTCGACCCACATTCGCTCCATATAATTCTTTCGTCAATCTTTCTTCCCTCATCCTTTCCATAAGTCCAAACCAACATAGCATTCTTTTCACTAATAAATAACATTTCCATGTTTTTATTATTATTGTCAACGGTTTGTTTACAACGAGGGAATTTCATTAGTATAGTAAGTCTCCATGCCTCATGTGTGGTATATGTATATGGTATACAACGGTAAAAGTCAGGTATAAAGTATACCTGACTTTTAGGCACACATCTATCAGAAAGAGGGAACCTTGCTGTTATTTTAAGTAATTATAAACTTCCAAACAATACAAGACTTTGTCTTGAACTGGGACACCCTGTGCTAGAGTAACCAAGTAATGGAAATACACCCAGCCTGACATCATTTGTACAAATGTATGGCAGCCACCCCCAATGGCTGTCAAATCCACGATCGATTATATGGGTGTCAGATTAAAGCTGGGATCCTGCTTCCCATTGATGACGATCCATTACTTTTCCACTCTCTCACAATTAACAGTCTCATGGGCGAGTGTTACCTATTCTTTGATGAATTTCCAACATGCCAGAGAGGATTACAACATAAAATATTATTGAAGTGGTGATGTGTAAAATAAGAGACATAAGATCGGTACTCACACTATTTGCCTGTCGGCACCTCTGCACATCGTCATAGAAAACCTGCAACCTCTTTTGGCGAATCAGGTCTTTGCACTCCACATGCTCCATGAGGCTTCGCCATGCCATGTAGTACTGGCCTCTGCACATCCTAAGGACAGAGATGGTAAAACTATAGGGTAATGAATGGTAAACTATGTTATGTAGTAAGGGCGAGATGAAAGTTCTTTCAAGTACTCACAGCCCACAAACTTTATCATAGTGTTTCAATCTTATTACAGCTACTTTATAGTACGTAAAATGATGAAGCCATAATCTAAAGCTGGAGAAAATAAGATAAAGAACGTGGACAAGCTGTATAGTGAGTTCATAAAGCAGAATTTAATTGAACATTTCCGAATCCGAGTCTTACTGTGCAACTTTGTCCATGGAAGGTATCTTTTCGGGCGGGCAACCCATAGCCAAGAGCCAGTCAGCAAACTTTCCGGGCACCTCGCTGCTACTCATTTTATCCTCGTTCATGTTGTAGTTCGGAAACTGGACACTAGAAATAGAACCCGAGGCTCGAGCTGAGAAAAAATCGTTTGCCAACAACAGAGTGATTTGAATTTGTTTGTTTTGACAGTTTTTCTTTTTCGGAAACGGAAATAGTGAACACAATCTGTCGATTACGAATTTAAGGCAACTTTCGTATGAGACGTTTTTTTAAACGCCAGATATTTAAAAAAAACGCTCATTTTGTAACATTTTTTTGTCGGTTTTTCCCATCTCTAGAAACGTCAAATGGTTGTGAAACCAAAAGATGTGGATGTTTCCTTTGTTGTGCATCGGTTTTGAATCGATTTCTTATATTGCTGTAAACCGTTGAATAAAGATTGCTTCATTTCTATAGTTTTTTTTTTGTTCTTTCGATTCGAAATTTTGAAATCAAAACAAGGCAGATCTTACTTATCACTAACACTATTGTATCCTCATGGGCCAATTCGTTTTGTAAAATGCTAGGCAATTTAAAAGACTTCATTTCTGTCGTGCAAGATGGTTTGAGCACGAGCAACAATTTGCGACAGACCTTACAAGAAGTGCAGAAAGTCAAGAACATTTTCCGTGAGAAACCAAAATCCGTGAACGAGTGCAAAGTGAACTATGGGGCGGGTGGTGGATTACTTGAAAAATTCCAGGAGAACTGGGCTGAAATTCACAAGAACGCTGACAGTAATGCCAAAGCAGCCGATCAGGTCGACAAAATCATTTCAGAAGTCCACCAGCTATCGAAATCCCGGTTAAGGAGCGCCCAAGATATGGCCAACAACTTAGCCCACTTACCAAACCTCACGGTTGCGGTGGCGGAGTGTATAGACAGTTTGAAGAACATCCAAGAGCTAATGAAGGCTGTTGAAGATGATCTAGTTGAATTCGAAGATTTTGTTGAGAGAAATAAAATGGAGAAGTGGAAACTTGATCACCACTATCACTTTAGTCACTACAAGGAGAAGAAATTAGGTAAATATTCATCGCCGTTTTCTGAATTGAGATTTTCACGTAAATACAGAGGCCAAATCCATAAGTAGTCTTAGCAGAAACTATCATTGGATATGCAGAACAGTAAAGATTAATGTAGAACATACTTGCTTTGACTAACCCTGCGTTCCGAGATGCGATGAAATCGATTACAGCGCGAATCCGACCAAAATTAGTAGTCCCAAAGTATCACCCACAAAATAATGCTTTTGTGCCTCCTGCACTTTTATAGATTGGCACTGTAATCAATTTCATTGCATCTTGGAACGCACCCTAAATGTCCTACTAAGGGTCTGTTTCACAATCTGCAGATAAAGTTCTGGATAAGCTATCCGCAAGCAGGGCTGCCGTTTGTTCTTAATTTGAAGCCATAAACGAACACACACAATATAGGAAAATTTATTTAAATTTAGAACATACGGCAGCCCTGGTTGCGGATAGCTTATCTGGAACTTTATTTGAACATTGTGAAACAGGGGCTTAGAGTTTTGCAGATTGTTTCTGCAAAACTCCAAGTAGGACATTTAGTCCAAGCAAGAATTTGGATGAACCAAATACTTAACCAATTTCTAGAGGCTGGGAAGGAATTCAGGTACAAACACTGTTAGAGAGAAAATGGGGTGTAAAGTACCACTTTTCTCTATAACAAATTTCCTGACAACTCATAGCTAAAGAAACCTTTTTCTCTACTTCCAGCGTCCCTAGAGGAGATCCGCAGCCAGCTAGCCCGCGAGAACACAGAGCGGAGTTGTGAGCGAGAGCGCAGACAATTGGCAGCACTGCAGACTAGGCAAGAACAAAGCAACATGGCTTTTCAAGTTGATGTGGCTAAGTACTTAGTCACTGGCAACGTGCCCAACGGTAAGCATCCTAGAAAGAGACCCTCAGCATATAGAAAATGCGACATATACCGAGCACAATGTAAAGGGAACGCTACATGCCTGTGAGGATTCCTAAATTCACTATTTAAAGTGCCCATTTTCACTTGGAAACACTTATCTAAAGTTACTTTCTAAATTTTAAGTATTAGTTAGTCCCAATAAACAAAATGTAATGTAATAAAATGTAATAAAATAATAAAATAAAATGTACCCAGCAGGGGGAACATACAAGGGTTGATATGGATATAAAATTAGATATACATTCACAAGTATTAACAGCAATCTCTGGAATCTTCAGCTTACAAATTAGGGACAAGCAAGTAGGGCTTTTAATAGTTCTCCCCATAAATGTTTCTACCATTTATCAGTAGCTGATGGATAAATTTTGATGAGACAACAAGCTTTTAAACTCAGTAAAATTATGCATAGGTGTTTTAACTGTTTATGATCCATTTGAGGTATTACCGTAATGTGTAATTACCCACTTTTTACAATGTCAGTCAAATTACTGAAAATGAACAAACTAATCAATCACCTAGTCATCGCTGAGATCCTGTAGTGCCTGTGACATGTTTGACCATGACCTGTAGATGGATTTCGAATATGAACTAATTCTAAGATGTACTGTTCTGTCTAACACATGATAAGCATCTACGGAAGTCATTTTTTAAATATTGAAAGAACAGATTATTGATACAACCCACAAATTAAACCCTCTAATGAGCGTTGTGAATATTGTGATTCATTATAAAGTATTTTTTTTTATATATTATTATTTCAATGAGATAGGAAATAAAATACAAAAAAAGTCTCCACAAATTAAAAATTCTGTCATAAAAGCAAAACACTTAGCCTGTAACCCCTGGTCAAGCACCAGCACATCACATAACTATCTATTATAAAGTTTACAAACTGCATTCCAATAAATTCCAGGCCCCCCAATGAAGCCGACAGTAAGTCTGGACCAAATCCAGCTGGATGATGACAACACAGACCTAGAAAAGTTCCTGGACAGCTGATCACTGTCCTAGATGGCCACGATCGACTACACTTTAAGCCAAGAATGATGCAAGTTACTAGTATCCTTAATTACGGTCCAAGGTATTAGGTAAGGTAAGGAATTAAGGTAATAAAGTTAAGTTGATTAGAGTCTATGTGAGTACGAGTCGTTAGTTCATTTCCTTTTCTGGCTATATTTACATTTACACAATATATGATATACTGCAGGCAACATCCTGCTGCAGGCTTTTACCCCTGGAAAATAACCCTACATATGCCAGTGCAAAAACATTTCTGGCAACTCATATAACTAAGGTCACACGATATTAAGAGATGGGAATGAACTAGATGGGATTTCATCTGGTGATATTTTAGAGCTTACTATATTCCAAAACTATTTTATAATCCAGATTTAATATATGTGACGTTGATTGATATTATTAAAAGTTATTTTGAAATTAAATCCGAATATTGACTATCTCTTATATACCTAAAATAACACCCTGAAGTAAGAAATTCAATATAAAGTTTATTATTTTTTTTTGCTTCATTAGAATGCATAAAGAATTTGACGTTGCACATAATCCTTGTAACGAACTGAAATTCTCGCTTATTCAATATTCCATTAATAAATTCAAAAATACAAAACAATATATACAAACGCATTTATGACTAGTATAATAAGAACATACTGAGAGTAGCTTCATCGAAACGCAGACTGGCTGCTGCAAGCACACAAGTTCTAATTCCATGCCGGACCCCACATATCACTCGCAGTATAATAAGCCATATCAAAACCTGTCGCCTCACCACTAAACCTTGATAATGATAACACAACACCATATACGAACCATGCATCGTCATCTTCGCACCCACTCCAAAAAGTAATCTAATCCCAACTCGTCTCCACTGCTTGTTAAGTTTTCCTCAATATAGGTTGAAGGTCGCCGCCGCCGTGCGCAGACATCTTGGCTTTCCCCAGGGCGTGGTTCTTCATACGTGGTCCGGCGTCCTTGATAGCCGAAGCGTCGTCCATCTCTTCGTCCGAAGAGAAGTCCGAAACACACAACGTCAGGTGCCGCTTCTTTGGCGGCCCTACGTGAAGAGCCCACCGCGACCCTTTGTGGGACCCCTTACAGCTTGACTCCCGAGCATCATTGTCTGTGTCTGAGGCCGCGCGCTGCGAGTCGCCCTTGAAGCACCTCGCGCTCTTACATGGTCTGTGAACCTGCTCCTTTTTTTCCCCCCTCGGGGGGGTGTGGAAGTTTTTTAAATTCGTACCACTGGTTGCTTGCGCCTTGGCGGGCGCCTCGAAGTTCTGCGAGTAGATGACGACGCTGTCCACGGACTTTTCTTTAGGAAATTTTGCCGGCGGCGACTTCTTGGAGCAAGGCTCAGCCTGCGCTGCAGGCGACGAAGAGTGGACGTGTTTCTCTGCAGCGTTTCCGCTGCTGCAGGTGATATTGCTATTGCTGTACTGCTCGACTGCTTCCTTTTCCAGTTCTCTGAACTTGGTGTCTATGCTCTCGTCCGACGCCTTGTACTGTTCCAGAGCTTCCTTCTCCAGTTCTTCAAACTTGTTGTCGACATTGGGCGGACGTATTCTGGCGGATGGCAGGACTATCTTCGGGTTGAGCTTCAGGAGTCCCGGCGTGACCAGTTTCTGCGACAGCCGGACGCAGCCGACCTGGCTGAGGTTCACGGGAGCTGGAGCGCTCATGCTTAGCACCGTACTGTACAGACGTTTTTTACTCAACCCCGTATCTATGGCTGCGCTCGTCGATGGCTCTTGTCCGTCGGCCACGGTCTCTGTTGGCGACGATTTGGGGCTCTCTGCTGGCTCCGCTTCCTGTTCGCTCTTCCCTTCTTCTGCTTTGGCCTCCGCATTTTCCTGGACATCGTCCTCCTTATTTTCGACAGGTTGAGGTTTGACCTGGGGCGTTTCCTTGGGTTGGAGGTGGGCGAGCCGGAATTTGTTCTCGAGCCTCGGAGAGGGATGGTCGCGGGGCCACCAGAGGTAGCGCCGGTCGGGGCGTTGACTGGTGGGGGCGTACCGGCTGACGTTAGTGCCGCGGTAGGGCGGGCATCGCGCGGCCGTGGCCCGCATCACTGCCTGTACGCTCGCAGACAGACGCCCGATGGCGCGCTGGCACTCTGAAAGCTGCGGCGGCCGCGGCGGCGCGTCGAACTGGAACTGGAAATATGGTTATAGAATTACTAAGTTGGTTAGACGCACATAACATCATAGTTGGGCCATTTTAAGTGGACATTTTATGAGACTTATCCAGCTAGTCGTCAGCCCCACAGTAGGACTGACTTAGGACTTATAAGTTTCCGTGATTGTCGAAAACGATTATAAGAAAAAGCTTTGGCTACGATTAGTTCCTCTATTTACTTCATTTCGACTAATGCAAAGTTCCTATAGAATAGACCCAAATTGAGGCTCAATCTTGAGAAACGACGACGATTTAGCCCTAACAGAGCTTGCACAGTAATCAAACCCATTCCTATATTTATCCTAGCCACCACATAGAAAAAACCGAGGCCGAAATAAGGAAAACTGATAATCCAGAACCACTCTCCGTAACACTCCATGCACTCCATGTAAATATATTCCATGACAGTTTTGGATAGCACGCCTAAAAGCCTGTCTCAAAATAGGCTCGGTTGCAGTCGAGTGGCGTAAACCCAATTTGTCACCAAGACCAAATCCTGACTAGAAAGTCGACGCACCTTGCAGCTAGGGTCGCAGACGAGCGGCACCGGCGCCTCGAGGCAGTAAGCCAGGGGCGGCGGCAGGTGGGTGATGCGGCGCGGCTGGCGCCGGCGCGAGCGCATCTTGCGGGTCGGCGGGGGCGGACTGGGGGCCCTCGGGCGGGCGCTCCACAGGGCACGCACGCTGGAGACTCGCGCAGCCAGGGCCGCCTCCTCGCGGCTTGCCTCCGCTGCTTTCGCGCCAAGCGGGCCCCAGCGCTCGCTAGCTGCCGATTGGTGTCCGTTAATTTTACTATTTATACCTTACGGTCATACTATTTTTATTTTTAATGCACTAACCCATGCTAAGGAACAAATTTAAAAACCTATTTAGAGGCTAAAAATTTCACCCATGCCGGGATTCGAACCCGCAACCTCTGGCTATCCGTGCCAGCGCTCTACCAATTGAGCCAATGGGTGACTCACGGCATCAGTGAAATTTCGAACCTCTTTACACTATTCTCTGTATTACGTAGGTACATGCAGCGACATCTGACTTAAGCAAAATGCATCACTTACAGCCCCGACTACCTACTTTGCAGTTAGGTTTTTACATCGGAACCATATCACTGTACTCACATGATTATACTATTTTTATTATTCACGCGAAGACGCTTCAGAGACGAGAATCTTGCTCCTAAATTGACGAATGAGATGACATTGAGGGTGATGACGTTCGGCGTTTAGGCGAGGTTGTAGAAGGGGGTGGGTTTGATGCAAACATCTTATGTGAATCTCACCTCAGGGCACAAGCAGGTCTGAGTTTAGCGCTTCTGATCCCATATAAATCCAGAGCGATTCCAATTGTGTAAGTGTCAAGTTAATATGGAATTAGACAGATGGACATATTTCTAGGAATCACTCGTGGCCTAGTCGAATCGAGTGATCGAAATCAATCACTTGACTTAAGCAACGACATGCGGGGTCAGGTGCAGGATGGCTGACCGTCCCGTGACTACCTATTTTTCCGAGCGATTCCGTGCTTCTTAAGGCACATTAAGCCGTTGTTGCCGGCTGTCATGTAATGAGAGTCTTTAAGCCATATCAGCGGCCTTATGGGTGGCTTGGTAACTTCTCAAAGTAAGGCCCGACACTGTCTTACAATGCTCCGCCAACCCGGCCTTAGGCCCCGTGGTAGCCTATACCTTCAGGGACGAGACCCGTGCCCTTCGGTGGGGCCATAATGATGATGATAGTGAAAGAAACAAAGACGCACAAATCGTCATCGGCTAGCATCCTGTACTGTCTCCGACGCCTCGGGAACACGCTCCGGTCCGCCGGATCTTCCAGCAGCTTCCGAAACCAAAACTCCACCTGTTGGAGATTTGTGTTTAGGGTTGTAACAAACGGCCGGTATATACCCTCCTTCTCCATCTCCTCTGGGCAAGTGTCAACAGATATTAAATAAATGAATGAAAATTCTTTACTGCACTAAAAACAAATTTGAACAAAGGCGAGCTTAATACTAGATAGTACTTTCTTCCAGCTAACCCACGATAATGCGGACAGTGGACATATATTAGTGAAAGCATATATTTTTTTTTTTTGATAATAGATATATAGATAGAGAACACTTTATTGCACAACCAGAAAAATATTACAACCATGATTCTTAAATCTAAGTAATGTTATACAATTGGCGGTCTTATCGCTAGGAGCGATCTCTTCCAGACAACCATAGCATGTTGTTAATAAATAGTGATGGGCACGCGTGGTAATTTAGCCGGCACTCTCTCTCTAAGAGAAGGTCTGTACCCTACAGTGGAACGAATGTAGGCTGTCATTATTTAATTAAATAGCCATAGAGAAATACAGCAGATGTCAATCGCAAGACGTGTGGGCCAATGTTGGCAGTCTCATAATCATTGGCGTAGATTGGGGGGAGCTAGATGGGCCGTTCGTTATCAACCCTTGTAGGTATGTCCCCACTGCTAAAGCACGGGTCTCTTCCTGCATCGCAGAAAGGTTAAGCCATACTCCACCACGTGCCTCCGCAGAATGGTCTAAACCCATGATGTTGGATTACTGCATACTCGTAATAAATACTGTGTGGCAGTACATTGCTTTCAGTGGCAGGGGTCCTTTGGAAAATAACCCTATACGCCAATGCCCAAGATCGATCAGCTTAGCCATTCTCCTTCTTCTTCAGGCTATATTATGTAATCCACTGCTGGACTTAGCCCTCCCCTAATGAGCGCCATAGCGTCCTGTCTTCAGCTTGCCGCATCCAGCATCTGCCGGCAGTTATTCGCAGATCGTCATCCCACCTGGTCGGAGGGCGTCCTTCACTAAGTTTGCCGAGACGCGGTCTCCACTCAAGGACTACTCCAACGGTTGTCGGTTCTTCGCGAGATATGGCCAGCCCACTGCCACTTCAGCTTGCTGGTTCTCTGAGCTATGTCGATAACTTTGGTTCTCTGTCGGATGCATTCGTTACGAATCCTATCCTTCAGAGAAACTCTGAGCATAGCTCTCTCCATAGCTCGCTGAGCGACTTTGAACTGGTGGACCAGCCCTTTCGCTTAGCCATTCATCAGCCAGATACTGTCTTGTGCATTCATACTTCCAGCAGCCGACCTCGTATTGTCGAACACGAAATTATACCCCTGTTAATCTTATTAAATACGCTTTAATATGTGGTTACCTCCGGTAACATCCAACATTCCGTGAGGTCAGTGTTGTCGCAGCCCTGTCCATTATATCCCCGTCCGTTGACTTTCTCATTGGGATTCGTGTAGGTTTTCTCACTGAAATCAAATCAAATTAATAACTCTTTATACTCCTCCACAAGGGCAAAGTCCGGGGATGGTGGATTAATGACCATCATATGTAATGTTATAGTGGCCTTCATTAAACTCTGGATACGTATGCTAACCCAAACTCTTTGGAGTAGATACGCGAAGTCTGGATTGATTGGGATAAGGTACCTATATGTCGATCACCATGCGTGATGACTAGCAGTTTGATACGTGTGTATTGCTGTAGTGCTGTCGGTTGGCATGTCAACCTTTACATTTTCTTGCAAAGTCATCTATCCTCCTAAGCCCTGGGGTAACCTTTACTTTAAGTCTTCTAGAACTATGTAGATTTTGAAGAACTTTTTCTTCTTCTTGTCCAAAAAATTATGATGAGAATATTGGACCTAGAACAGTACCTAAGTTTTCCGGACTTCCTACTAAATCATTAGGTATGAATTAAGAAAGTAATTGTGTTGTCCTATTTCTGGGACGCCAGGGCTTAGGAGGCTATACCTACTACAAAAATTAATCGCTGATTGTGTTGGTAAGCGCAAATCTCGAGAGCAGCTGAACCGATTTCGGTAATTCTTTTTTTAGAATATTCCTTGAAGTACAAGGATGGTTCTAACGGAGAAAAATAAAAAAAAATAAAGAATCGACTGTTAGGCGGTACGAAGTTCGCTGGGTCAACCTCTAGTTCACAATATAATAAAGAGAAGAGCACGTAAAGGTTGATGTGCTGTCGACTACGCCGTCTGTGCCCGGCATTGGTTGATGTGACAATATTAAACTTTACATGATAGCCTCTGCTCGGATGTTGAGTCGAAACAGACCGCATCGAGAACGCGAGCGTAAGCATCATGGTAGTTTTAAACGTTTACGATTGCCAGACTTCCGGAATGTAACTAACTGTCGATATTCAAGAGACGGCAGGCCCTTATTCGGCTATCTGTTTTGATCTTTGCCGAAAAATTATATGATCTGTGTTCGACAGTACGGAGCTGATTAAGTCGGACGAGGTCATGCAGTGGAGAAGTTACATTGTAGCCCCTTTTATCTACAGAAAATATCTCCAATATAATGTGCGCTGGCTAAACGAAATCCGCCCGCTATTTATGTTCCGCGCTTTGGCATCATTGTAAATAGAAAAGGCCATGTGCTGTCGACTGTACCTATTCGATATGCTATGTATATCTAACTAGAAGAGTGGTGGGTAGGGTAGCGTAGAATGCCGTCTTTTCAATCGCGAGGTCTTGGTCTCCAATGTACCTACCTATGACTTTTTCAAGTTATGTACGTACCTACATTTGAGCGGCGGCAGCCCAGTGGGTAGAACAATGGACTCTGAAGTGGGATACCCAGGTTCGATACCCAGTGCGGGCATGTGCCAATGACTTGGTTTATTAAGTCATATATTTATGAACTTTTTAAATGTAAGTAATTATGTAAGTAACACTTGCATTTGGGAGCCTGAGGATGCCTCGTGTTAGAGGCGAAACGCGTCGCGTGTTTTCTCACACAAGTATTGGTGTTGGTGGTGGTGTGTTCGTGTCTTGCTTCTGCTTGAAAAAGTGGGAGGGAGGGCGGTGCATTAGCTAACCGCATGGTTCTTGTGGGATTTTTGGCGGAATTCAGCAAAGTAATTTTAACTTTTTAATGCTAAATAGTAGATCTCAACATGAGTCCTGTAAGGGCACTGCAATGTAGTTACATTATTCACTAATAATGTCATAGAAACCCTAGTATCTGAAGTATTAACATAGCTCAGCGCTCACTAGGTACGCACAATGGCCTAACTATGAGGCTAATTCCGAAAATCTAAGGTCTATCTTTACATCTAAACTAGCTGTGCCCCGCGGTGTTACCCGAGGTTCTTCGATTTTCCCTTGGCAATAATACATTTTCCCGCAGTAAAACGCAGCCTATAGGGTATCAGGTATCAGCTAACTCCATACCAAAATAAAAAAAAAATCGCTCCAGCCGATAAGACGTGAAGAAATAACAAACATACGCACTCACAAACTTACGCCTCTATAATATTAGTGTGAAGCGTGATGAGATTGTGTAGGTACCTAGTGATTTTTAGAGTATAAAGTACTACGTAAACCGGAGCAAAGAGTGAGTTCTCACCTAACATCGTCGTAATAAAAGTTCCCGTATTGTGCCAATCTCGACTCGGGGATCACGTCCTTAACGCTCCGTCGGCCACTGCAGCTACCGTTCTCCTGGGCTTGGCTCGAGCAAGGTCTTTTATCTACGCGAGGATCATAGAAAAAAGTTGCTTAGAAATGAACACACAAAGGAAATGCAGCAAATGTAACCGATGATGTCCTGAACAGCTAAGGCCTCTATCAGACACAGAACGGTCAGGCGTTCAAGAGTTTGTTTGCTTTCTGTGTGTTGTATTACGTTACTCACACAGGGTGCCGGCTGCCGTCGATAGATGTCAGTCGTTAAGCCAAGTCAGAGGCCTTAAGGCGGCTTGAAAACTTCTGACAGTAAGGCCAGTCACTAGCCTTGCAAGCCTCGACCAATCCGGATTTGGCCCTCGTGGAGTATGGCCATACCTTCCTCAGGGAAGAGACCCGTGTCCCTCGGTGGGGATAGAATGGATTGATGATGATGCTCAGGAACGAAACGCTCTCTGTTTGATAGAACCCGAAGACAATGTGACCTGACAGGAAGGATGGACCTCTCCAGGCATATACAGGGTCGGACTAGGCTTTAGGGGCCCGGATGGTATATTGGATTTAGGGGCCCGCTGAACGCATACCATCAGATTAACAGAGGGATTCCTGTGGCTCAGCCCAAGACTAGGTAAAGTCCTATTAACATCCTATTTTAATTTCGTTCAATGTTTCGATACGAAAAAAATCTCATGGGGGGGACGCACAGTCCGTGTCACCCATGTCATGGCCATGTCACCCTGGCTCTAAGGCCAGTCCGACGCTGGGTTATTGAAGATGTCAGTTTAAGGTGGCGGGTCTTGTTGGTACATGGATGCGGCGTGATGAAAGCCATAAAATAACATAACGTACCATTTATACATACCTACAGGCACATACATTGCTTCTGGCCCCACACTAGGATACCCTGTGTCGTGGGAACCAGAAACAACGAACAACGACGTCACAAACATGTAAACATCCGCGACCTGGGGTTTTTTGGCATTAAAATGGTGCAGAAAAGAAGAGTTGGTTGGTGGGTAAAGTTGGGGTTCCATAAAATTGGAACGGAAATGTGGACGTACAACTTAGTAAATAGAATATCCTTGCCTGTTAATTCGCATTGAGTATTATTTGCTGAAGATGATTGTGGTTCAATTGCGGAGTCTTGTAGTACTTGCGATACACGGCAGTGTTGTGCCCACAGGCGCTGAAAGTTACCAAACTTGGAGTAAGTAGTATGAATCTACATCAACGTCCTACGTTGAAGGCTTTATGAAAGTACAAATGTTTAGTGGCTGGCGTGTGCGTATTACCTGATTAGCTATAATGAAGTCATCAGGGGGTTCTGTAGCCCATGTGAGATCCGCACAGAGGGCGATGTGTGCCCACGCTGACGAGTAACGATCCACTTCGAAGCTCATTCAATGTGACATGTCATACGTAGTTATATCTAATATCTTTAGAGTTAGAAAGGTACTAATATAATAGCCACTAAATTTTAAGAGAAAAACTACCGGTAAAATTGTAAATAAAAATGACGACAATTTTAAAGACATTGGTGGTTAAATCTACAATAACAAAATTTTCCTCTTTTTTGATAGATACATGATATTTTTTTCTATTTTATAATCACTTTTTGAATTTCGTAATTCATCGCGGATGTTGTCATCGCGATGGCTCTGCCGGAAGTAAAATTGAAGGACGGAGGTTTTATATGGCAGCTGTTTCCGGCGACCATTGATACTCCTTCGTCGTCAATACCTTTAGAACAATACCATCAAAGATATAAGGTCCTGCAGAAAGTCTATCTTAAAAGTGCTTGACATCTTCCATGAGGTATAGGTGTAAAAGTGGAAGTCCGGCTCAGCAGAAAACTCTCAGGCTTCATTCGGGAACAAACTGGTAAATAGGTAGGTACCTATATCTCCGCTGTTATGTGGTGGGCACGATGGATCCAGGGGGCCCAGAGGTGCGCCAGCCTCTGTAGCTGCTCTATGCGACGGAAGACTAGAGGGTGAGCCTGGCTAACTAACCAGGTAGCATCGCCAGTATTCTGAGTTTGCTGCCGAGATGCCCCTAGGCCAGCAAACATTGTAACGTTCAAAGTCGTGACTTTCCAGTACGTTTATAATTTGTAGAACATTTAATTGCTAAAACACACGTGGTTTCAAGCTGCAAGAACGTTTTTCTCAGTATTAACATTTGAGATTGAGGCCATGCTGGCGCACAGAGGAAAGCCGGGGCAAACATTTTACTACTATTTTTAGTATTGGCAGTGTTATTAATAAAAAAAAATGAGTTGTCGATGACGTATTTTTTATAAATAATAGGTAGCGTTATTCTTTATGAGAAGCGTATGAAAGATACATTTAAAACTAAAAGTAAGGAAACTTTCAATTACTGGCAACAACGCAACGAAACGAGGTGTCGGCTTTCCCGCGCTGGTATCCCCGTTAGTTTGCGCAGGTGGCGCTTTTGTGCGGGTGTGTACTGTGTTGCGCGCGGGGCGGTGCGTTTTGTCAGTGAATTATTGACAGATGAAATAAATTAACTTTTTGTACAAAAAAATATAATCAACATACCAATAATCTTGCTATTACAGTCTTCACTAGAAACATATCGTGTGCAAAAATAAACCTGGTTACCGAACTGTTATTTTTCTACGAGTTTTTGTATGTCCGGTGCGGTTTCAGAGTTTATTCAGATTGATTTTCTCCCGCTGGGTCGGAAGCCTCATTGGGTTCCATCTGGTTATCGCATTGTGTT
Source organism: Yponomeuta sedellus (assembly GCA_934045075.1). Lineage (NCBI taxonomy): Eukaryota > Metazoa > Arthropoda > Insecta > Lepidoptera > Yponomeutidae > Yponomeuta > Yponomeuta sedellus. Next base: position 8,157,887 of record OW203744.1, on the reverse strand, counting down.
ACGTTACGTCGTGACACAAGTGCGGACCCCGCTAGCTGTTCTGGTTCAAACCGAACAGGTTTTCTGATATCATTGAGCCTGCAACCACATAGTTCTGTTACGTGTGTTTGGTTTCGCGATTGTGTAGTGTTCCGGTGGGATGCTGGAGTCTGCGGCTGCTTTGCTGGAAGCTTGATAAACCCTCCAACGTCTGCATGGTAAGTCTGAATATAGGATTTTCTCGACGAAATAGTTCAGAGAAGTTCTTGGAACTATTGTTGAATAAAGGTAAAGCCGAAGGTGCTCCGATCCTGCTGATGGTCTATTAGGTGTTTAAGGTGCGCGTAAAAGCAAAAAAATTAAGCCGAAAATTTTAAATTTCTTAGTTTCGGATTTCCGACGTTATTCTTTAGTGTGCAAGAAAACACTACATGTCTTAGAATATTTTGTCTTAATATCTGCCAGCAAATATAACGCTAACGTTGCTCAACGTAGGTACCTATAGCTTGTAAACCTAGGACCAGAAACCTTTTTTCTGTGAACGGAAGTTATAAAAATATGAACATGATATCTAGTCTAGAAAAAATAGATTTATTCATTGTCCTTGATCCTAGTCTCAGTTTTGGGTCCAAAAAATCATAATTAATATGATTGAGAGATTTGTAAACCTATCCAAATACAAACTAGGTACAAGAATTTTTTTCGGGCACCATTTCAAAAAACTAAAATTCATAATTTATTATGACAATTTGATGTACATTGCGTAGTCTGTCTTCCTACTCATTAATCTGTCAGTTGGTCAACTTTTCTATGTAGGTACATTGAAATTCTATAAAACTGATATGTTTCTTTTTTTCATTAGTTTCCCTAATGAACCTATAAAGCCCTTAGTCTTAAAATCAGCTCCAAAGAATTCCTTCATACATACCACTTCTTACATTTCCACTCGTAGTCTCATATTACACTAGACAGATCCTTGAAACATATGTGATATTCATTGAGGAATTTACAGCACATAATTTAGTACTGATTGAGTAAAACCAGCAACAGATATCACATAGGATCCCATTTCTAGTCTAGTCTGTAGTATTATTATAGGCCTTAAAGACTTCTTCTTCGTGAGGACACCTGTGGCTTGGTGTACTCTGCACATATTAACTTGTCTTCCCTGTGGGCTGACTAAGCTGTCTGCGGCCAACTCCGTCTATGAAACAATGTACCAGGCACCACAACGTCCGAGTGAACTGGCCCAGAGTGTCACCGACACTAGATGGGTGAAGATGACACTGGATGCTGTATACATCATCTCATTATGTAGATGGAAAGGCCAAAGTTCACAGACTTCTTAACAAAATTCTTCTACTGGACCGCACAAGAAAGAAGATTTATTTACTGTTCAGCTTTCCATACTGTTGTAGAAGTGATGTTGCGTTTAGTTTTTGTCAACGAGTAAGTTAAACGGAAACTGTGCACACTAATAAAGTCCCCAAGATAGTGCCTAGCCTAGTTCGGGGACTGCCGGTAAACATAAAAGAATTTTTTGTAATACCCTCCACTGTCTATTTATAAGTTATTTCAATTTCATTACTTTCTTGTAGCTCAAGTATTCTAAAATATTCACAAGCACTAAAATGTGACTTGCGCAATATTTATACAGGTTTAAATTCACCAGACACCTTGCATTTGCAATGATTTGCATCTTCAGCATGTTTCGGGTATCTAATTTGTGTTATGCTAAATAGTTTTATGCTGCGTAGCAAACACATCAAGTTTGAAGTATTTTTGCCAATCAAGACTTTTATATTACCTGCATTATGTAGTACCTATTCAGCCTGTTGCAATATTTTTTTAAAATGGCATTCTCCAAACTGAAAATAGATTCTTAAAAAGAATCAAGGTATGTAAACAATTTTAATATGTGCTTTCTGATTAAGTAACTTTTTTATAGTTTATTGTTTCACTTACATAAATTCTGTTTTGAGTATGTTTTCAATGAGGCATAAATAAACAATAATTTTAAATGGTTTACTTAGTAGGTAATTGCTTATTTTATTCTTTAAATATTTGAAAAATTATGGGTAATACCTATGGAATTAAAGCCAGTACAATGCCTTTCGGTCTGTTAGGACAATGCATGAGTCCTATGTTTTAAAATAATTATGTAAACTCTAATTAAAGACTTTGAAAAGACTAAGTTTGGAGTTTTTTGTCCATTTTTTCTCCAAAATGATCTAGATTTTGAAATGGAAACCTAGTTGGAATTGTAACGTTCATTAAGCCGCAGCTTCTGCGCTACTTTGAATAAAACCTTTTAATTTCATATCACATTTGTTGTTCCGTTTAACAGGATGTAAATTAATATAATATTTACATTTTACCTAATAAATAATCGCTATTATACCCAATTAATTTATAGCCTTATAAGTAGATGGTTTTTTAAATTAGAAATTTTGTGAATATGTAGAATATTTTGCTACTGGGGCATTATGCGTAAAGAGGACTTATTGCGAATAGAACATTCTGCGCTTCTTCTTCTTCTTCTTCAGGATATATTAGTCCACTGCTGGACATAGCCCTCCCCTAATGAGCGCAAGGTTGTGCCATCATCAGGGGGTAATGCCCGTAATCCCCACGCTGAGCATGCAGGTTGAGTATCGCAGTTTGCTGCGCTTACAAGTTCAGAATGTACCTACCCCAGTTTTTCCATCTTCTTAAACAATCCCTGAGATTGTATTACAAGTACTAACATTTGCATTGCACTTCACTATCAGTGTTACCTACATTGGTTATCAAATGTGATTACAAAGTAGCACACATTATATTTACACTACTCTGTTATCAGATTTAGATAATTCTGTTATTGTTTTACTTTCATTACTGGGAATCTGGACCATTGTTGGATTCTGGGCTGACTTGGAATTGTGTGTGAAGCACTAAGAGAGTTTTTTCAGTTTTTACAGCCTGAAAATTCCACTCAATGCACTAATCTCGCGGTTAATGCGATTTCCTAAGATTTTGGGTAGTATTCCAACTGGAGGCTGTCATATTTGATTAGATATGTCCTCAGTCTGGGTGTATTGTGATGTTTGCATAATCTACGTAATTTATTTATAACGTCCCGTGGCATAATGACTAATACTAAACTAAAGGCCAGTTTCTGAATTGAGAATTTCGCTAAGAATAGTAGTGCTTTGTCTTTGAGTTTCTAAGAAAATAACGTGAAATTCTCAATTCAGAAACTGGCCCTAAATAAAAACTAATACAAAGTTAGCTTTTTAGTTAGGCTGTGTAACAGTACATACATATTCACTGCTCAGTTTAGTTTGTAATCGTAGTACAGAACCTTTACAAGTCAACTATCGTGATTTATGATCATGGCCCATGTTGAAGGTTATTTGTTCTGAAGCATGCTGTGCCCTGGCATAACGGCAGTCCCCAAGCGGCAACATTTGGCATACGAGGGACCTAGGCGGGGGCGTCGTGTGACCTTGGCCTCAATACGCGCCGAGTCCACCCCCTTCCGGCAAGATCCGGCTAAAAGGACCAGTTTTTGCTGCAAAAACAAAGGAGCGTTACATTTTGCCGCGTGTTAATTTATTTATGATCACGCAGAGCTAGATTTATATTATTATTCGTAAGGATTTGTGGAACCCCTTACACCGCAAGTTCCCAGGCAGCAATATTTGGCATGCGAGGGACCTAAGCGGGGGGTGTCGTGTGACCTTGGCCTCAATACGCGCCGTGTCCACCTCCTTTCGGCAAGGTCCGGCTAAAAGGACCACATTTTCCTGCCAAAACAAAGGAGGGCTAAATTTTGGCGCGTGTTTATTTATTTATTATCAAGCAGAGCTTGTTTAATATTATTTGTAAGGATTTCTGGAACCCCTTACACCGCAAGTCCCCAGGCAGCAACATTTGGCATGCGAGGGACCTAGGCGGGGGCGTCGCGCGACTTTGGCCCCAATACGTGCCGTGACCACCCCCTTCCGGCGAGATCCGGCTCGATGGACCACTTTTTGCTACAAGAGCAAGGGACGATTAAGTTTTCGCGTGTGTGTATGTTTCTTTATTATGATCGCGCTGATTGGACTTTTTTTTAATAAATGAGGTGTCAAATGAAAGGTAGGTGACGGGTCGTCAGTGACGACGATCGCATATTATGTAGTTACGAAATATAAAAGAAATAAAGAAAATGGTAAACGTCAGCTATCATATTGTTAATTGAAAATAATATAAAAAACCTTATTATAAAAACAAATAAAAAAACAGGCTGCCATAAAATCTTAAGCAAGTCTCAAATTAGTCCGTTGAATTTTGAGAAAATGAGGAATTTCTTAGTCTGAATGGGGATGGCCCCTTTCAGACGTTTCCCTTTCAGACCCTTTCAAACTTACCTTAGATAATAAATTCGACGGGAGGTCCCGCCTGCTAAGCTTAGGCTAAAAATTCGATGTATTAAAATCACAAATTAACTTAATTAACAGGGGATTCATATGTTTTTTTTTTTATTTGTATATTAAAGACATTTACAGAATACATATTTATTAAACACAAAAAACCTTCACTGAAACCTGTACAGGTTTTTGTGAGGTGAGTTACTCTTTTTCTTCTTATTTAATCTGTAATGTTCATTAATCATGTCAATAAAATGATTTTTATTCTTATTAAGGCGCTGTTTGTGCGCTACAAAGAGAAAAAAGTTTTTGATCTGAGTTGACTTTCTGGCCGATTTTTGCGTTTTTACTTCTGTCATTTTTCGCTGCCCTACTTTGATGGAGTAGGGATGTTGGATTGAGTTATCCTCAATTTGTGCGGGACGTGTATTTTATATTTCTGTACTTTATTATCCATACCTCGGCAAAACACAGTCGCAACTTTATTTTACTTTATTTATTTAAGGCAGCGCATGCAGATTTGGATAAGATGCATGGGTATTGCTATTTTAGGTCAAAATATCTGCTTTCTTACGGCGCCAAAGCCCGCTTTTAATTTTTAGGCAGGTAACTGAGGGCCAGTTTCTGAATTGAGAATTTCGCTAAGTAAATAGTTCACTGTAGTGCTGTCTCTTCGAATTTCTCAGAAAAGAGCGTTACAGAACGTCACTTACTTAAGTATTTACTTAGCAAAATTCTCAATTCAAAAAGGGACGGACTGAAAACAGCGCTGAGACTACGCATGCATTCACGGCAATAAAGCTGAGCCCATTCCCATTTACCACAAGCATGTGAATGGGACAATAATTTTTTTTTTTTTTTTTGTGTTAAATAAAACTTTTTTCGCTTTCAGAAAGAGCCCTAAGTATAGTGGCTATTTAATACGATTTTATTTTTAAAATTTAATTGCAATAAAAATATTAATAACACTTGCTCTAGCTCAGTATGGATTGCCGAGTGTAAGTCCTTCGCAAGGCATAATAACTATGTTAATAATAACAAATATTCGATAGCAACCCTTGTATGTCCTCTGCTGGGGCACGGGTCTCTTTCTGCAGCGCAGGAAGGATAGGCCATACTCCGCCACGGGGTCCATGTCCGGGTTGGTTGAGGATTGTAAGACAGTGGCGGGCTTTACTGTCAAAAATTATCAAGCCGCCCACAAGGCCTCTGACATGGCTTAACGACTGCTATTACATGACAGCCGGCACCAACGGCTTAATGTGCCTTCCGAAGCACGGCACGTTACCAATAAAATACCCGGTTAGGTCTTGCTCCACCACGGGGGCCAAGTCCGGGTTGGTGGAGGATTGTAAGACAGTGGTGGGCGTTACTGTCAGAAGTTACCAAGCCGCCCGGCGGCTTAATATGCCTTCCGAAGCACGGCACGTTACCAATAAAATATTATTGGTTAAGTATTTAAAGTAAAAATCATAGTTCAGCTAAATAAACGATATGCAAAAGTATAAGATATTAGTTTTGACTGCTTAGAGTCAGGCATTCATACTGGCTTTCCAATCCTTTTGCTGTTACGACAGCCAAGGCCCTTCCTAGTTAATTTTATCCTCCAAACAATGTATATTTTCACGGTTTCCATCACCAACGGAATCCCTGAACCGCGGCCGCCGCGCATAATGATTTGTTTACTTATCAAAATAGTTGTGTCACCACGGGAAGTTTCACTACGGAAGCAGCGTATGCTCTGATTGTTTCTGAATTGTGACAAGAATGAAATTTCGTAGTGTAGGGCTAATCACTGACTTCTGTACTTTATCTGGACTCCGTTCAGATAAAGCTAATTATGTCACCGACTACGATGGGGTTTAGAGCATGGCTCTCTTTTGCACTTGCATGGCAATTAAATTAATTCCACCAAAAATCAATCAAACAAATTAATAATTTTCCGAATCATCTTTGCTTATAAACGTTCTACAGTAGACAGCACATCATTTCAATGTTTACACGCGTGCATTCGACTGTAATTACGTTATGGCGACTTTAAACAAAATGTAAAGTTCAAGATGCCTGCTTGCTGGTTACCAGTGGTGACCTTGTCTGGTATCCTAGTATGGGACCAGGTTAAGTGATTATGTTGTGTGGACGTTATCATTATTACAGCTACAAGCAAGAAGCTCTAAGCAAGCTTTTCTATATTTGTATTTGTTTCCTTTAAAGACTTATTATTACTACAAAACCTTTTTGTGTCTGTATTTTTTTCTATATTTTTTGACACAAATTTGCATTCAACTGCTAACAACTGTATCACTAGTTAGGGAAGACACTTGCTGCTAACGTCCCGGATTTCCTAGTTCGGGAGTAATGGCTTCATAATTCACTGTGACAATTTGTATTTCCCAATAATGTACAGTCTGCTAGCTTTTAGAATGTAACTGCTACTATCGGATAGAATCGGATATATTCTTGTAATGGAAATATCGGACCTAATAACAACTAATATTTGACAACCCTGGAAGAGAGAAGGCAACGTGGAGATCTGATTGAGATATATGAGATTATGCATGCACATTATGACTTCAATAACTTTGACAAAGTGATGTTTGAGCGGAACACTAATACCCATCTGAGAGGACACTGCTTGAAACTACAAACGACCTCATCAAATAATAACCCACACAAGAACTTTCTCTCCAATAGAGTAGTTAAACAATGGAACAAACTCCCTGAAGAAATAGTGACATCCAAAGCATTATTATGTTTAAAAAAAACTGGATAAATATCTAAAGGAAACAAAACAGACAAGGAGTTAAACACGAATGTACATCTGGATACAGGCTTCACCAGTTCTATAACTGCCTGCCTGAATTACAAATAATAATAAAACACTTAAGGCTTGCGCTGACGTGGTAATTTTGTCCCCAAGGGACAAAAGACCCTGAATCGTATAAAACATAATGTCCTCCGAGTGGACTCAACGCCTACGGTGTGCGGTCGTTTGTTCCTCGGAAGTTGAGTGAAGCGTACGCGAAGGAAGCAAATATTCTAATCTACATGAAAGTGAGAAAGAAAAGGCGTTTTAAAAGAAAACACTGAACTTTTGTAACTTGAGGTACTTTGTTTTACGGGTACTTTATGTGCGTTATTCGATACAATTTATAAGAGATCTACATCGACGGACAAAAAAGTACCCGGGGGATAGTGCCTCGTCTGCGCAGGCCTTTAACTTTACATAACTTTTCAAAATAGTGAAGAAAAGTTTTATACGGAGCAGGAAGTATGTATTACACTCGTATGCTTTCGGCGAAAACCGAAGCCTACTCTAGAGCCCGATGTATATTCTAAAAGCACTGACTGTATTTGTATTAGGTTGTACTGAACAGAGACCGCTGTAACCGACTGCCAACCTCCAGTGATGGAGAGGTCCTTTAAGAGGAAGAAACGTTAAATTGCTGGCGACTGTGCTTAGTTCATTCACACAAATCTTAAGTGCTTACTAACTCCAATCCAAGCGACTGACACTTTTATTAAATAAACGTCTGTTCAAGAGATTCGAAACGGCCGATTTTGTTTATCTGCTTTCTTTGTTTTACTAAATCTCATAATCACGAATATACTTTCACACTATACCCGCTAAGAAAGTGTTCAAATGAAATGAAATTAATTTATTGTGTTAGAACCAAGAAACATCCTTGCTTAGAACATGGGGTACATTTAGCAGTTCTGGTCACCTTTTTTAGGTGTGTGTACGTTTTTTGTACTGAAAACTGTGCATGTAACGTTTTTTAGGGACTACTCTTAAGGCGCTTCGGCTTGCTAACTAGCGCCAGCAATGGAAAAAAATCATAACTTGTTTTATAATACGTTTCTGTCTAAAAATCAATATGAGATATAATTGGCGTGGGAGGAATTTTTAGCCTCTAAATAGGTTTTTAAAATTGTCCTTAGCACGAGTTAGTGTATTAAAAAGAATATAATGAGATATCTTAACAACTGTGACACACCTATTTTTAGAACCTACATTCTACAAAAAATCTTAAGCTAGTTAGCAGTCCGAAGCGCCTTAAAACTGTACATAAAAGTTTTTTTAGGGACTATTCTTAAGACTGTGATCTTAGCTCTATCATCCATCACAGTTTTTGTGGGTAAACCCTTATGACTTGAGGTTCAAATATGCCCTTACGAAATAAAGACAGTTTTCAACGGAAAACAGTAATCAGAAGCAGCCACTCAATAGGATATTGACGTGTCTATAGAAAGTATTTCTTCGGAAATATGAAGATTCCGGCCAGGTAAGCTCTGCGAATTAGAGCGAGACCTGGTCGGACTCTTCCGACAGAAAATCAAGTAAGTGAATCCGGAAATAAAATCATAATTTGTAATGCTTAAAGTTTCAGTATTTCTTCTCTTATTTTGTTTACATTGACTACTGTGAATGAAGTCCCGAAATGGACTCATCAGCCATGATAAACAAACATCACACGGAAAGAAAAATACTCCGCCTGTTGTTTATGTTAGCAGACAATATGGATCATTGTTATGAGTTTTTTGGCTCGCTGTTTATTTATACGTAGAGCTGTGGACAGACCGTATTTGGTACGTGATAATAGGCATGACGAAAGATTTTTAAATCCTCTTCCATAATGTAAGGACCCATTTAAAATAATTTACAAAAAAAAAAAACCTATATTACAGTAATAAACTTAAGTTTAACGAAGATTAAAGCCATTTTGCTTAAATTATTTAAAATCTCTGGGAAAACAGCACGCAGTGTCATGGCGTCGATTCTGGCGTCACGCCTACAAACGTCGTAATCACTAGGTAGTCACAATACAACATTCTGTGTTCAGTAAAAGTTACATTAGATAATGATAGTGATAATGTGGAACATATTATAATGTATGTGTCTGCGATGTTCAAGTACCTCAACCTCGGATCATCTGAGACCTCAACGCTTTAAATTGCCAATCCGCGGTGTGCACCCGTGGTAATTATAAGGCTCATATTCTCTCTTTCTGAGAGAAGGCCTATGTCCTGCAGTGGGACGTAGGTATATAGGCTACATCAAAACAATATAAATATCTATATTTTTATATATATATTTAGCCTCTAAATAGGTTTTTAAATATAAATATCTCTAATAAGTAATCGTCGTCGTCAGGCTATACTAGTCCACTGCTGGACATAGCCCTGCGCAACGTTGTGCTATCATAGGGAGTAATGCCGATAATCCCCACGCTGGGCATGCGGTTCGGGGATCGCAGTTCGATGGAATTGTACAGCAGGGGGCGCTGCTGCCCACCCCCCGATTTGTGTCCCTTAGTCGCCTTTTACGACACCCGCGGGAAGAATTGGGTTGGTGCTATTCTCTAAGTTTGCGCTATTCGCTAATCATAATAAGAGTGGTACTTGCTAATACAGTCGACAGCAGCTCAACATTTCTATCTGGCGTGAGGTCGTGAGGTGAATAGGAAGGACACGGGGGACAAGACAAGGGCGCGGAAAAGATGCGACGTCTTGTATAGAGTTCGCATCCTCGCCCCGTCTTATCTGTGTGGGATGTCTCATTGCATACATTTTGTATGAAAGCAGTAAAGGGGATTGAAAGAGGGTCGCGTCTTTGGCGCGCCCTCGTCCCACGTCCTTCCTATGTACACGCCTTTAGTGCAGTCACCCCTAAAATAAATAACTGAACACTTATAGCGCATATAAAGGTCGACTTCACCCTTCTATCCGCAATGCGCAAGGAAAAGAGGTTCACTAAATTTGAATGGATCATGAATAACATCGCTGTATGTATCGCATTATGGAATTCATAATCGTATAGTTGCCTGGAAGAAATTGCTTTTAGTAATAAGGCCGCCATTTGTACTATATTTTTTATATGATTTCTTTTACTGTAATTTCTGTGTACAATAAAGAATATTCTATTATCTATCTAACATCGTGAAGAAACCTAAGTGTCTGGTATTCCTAAGGTGTTCAAGTCCTAGGCGCTTGATCCTCGGTGGGCGGGCACGCGCGGTAACTAAGCCCATACTATCTCTCTCTCTCTCTCTTGTGGCCTGTGCCCTGCTGCGGGCCGTATATAGTAACATAATAAAACCATCATTCCACTTCCCACAACCTAAATGTATTCTCGCTAAAGAGTCCGCTAAGATCACCATTGAAATTCATCGCACTATTCTCTTAGAAAGAATGTTAATACATAATTGTATTATGATGAGACACCTTCTCCATGTAAAGATGGAAAGATACAGTATCTGTAAATGAAAGAAAACACCGCATATTGTCTCCTAGGTCTAATAGAAAATGGAATAGCCGTGCTTCACTACGTATTATGTACCTGTCTCTGCTACAACGCCACAGAATAGTAAACCGCAAAAGAACGTCTACAGTCCAGACACGTTAAAAATAATATATTTGTATATGAGAATAATTTGTATGTTCGAAGTTTCACTGTGAGTCGCCCAATAGCTCAGTTGAGTCAGAGGTCGCGGGTTCGAGTGGGTGAAATTTTTAGCCTCTAAATAGGTTTTTAAAATTGTATGTATCAATTTACAGTTAGTAAAATAATTTTCGTAATCAAGCATGTTTTATCCATCTATCTCTAATATTTAGATTTATTTGTACATCTACGGCCTTCTTCAATATATTGCTCCAGTCCATTCAAAGGTTGTCTGAAAAAGATCACTTTTAGTGATAAGGCCGCCGCCGCCTGTACTCTTAGTTTAAGAAATATCAGCTGTGTATTTTTTTTAATGTACAATAAAGTGTTCTCTATCTATCTATCTATCTATCTATCTATCTATCTATCTATCTATCTATCTATCTATCTATCTATCTATCTATCTATCTATCTATCTATCTATCTATCTATCTATCTATCTATCTATCTATCTATCTATCTATCTATCTATCTATCTATCTATCTATCTATCTATCTATCTATCTATCTATCTATCTATCTATCTATCTATCTATCTATCTATCTATCTATCTATCTATCTATCTATCTATCTATCTATCTATCTATCTATCTATCTATCTATCTATCTATCTATCTATCTATCTATCTATCTATCTATCTATCTATCTATCTATCTATCTATCTATCTATCTATCTATCTATCTAACTTAGATGTGCTCGTGGCCTAGTGGTACTAGTAGTGGGTTAAGCAACAGCAGTCGCGGTCAGGGGCGGGATGGGTCGTTATCAACCCTTGTATGTCCCCACTGCTGGGGCACGGGTCTCTTCCTGCATCGCAGAAATGTTAGGCCATACTCCACCACGGGGGCCAAGTCCGGGTTTGTGGAGGATTGTAAGACAGTGGCGGGCCTTACTGTCAGAAGTTATCAAGCCGCCCATAAGGCCTCTGACATGGCTTAACGACTGCCATTATATGACAGCCGGCACCAACGGCTTAACGTGCCTTGCGAAGCACGGAAGCGCTCGGAAAAATGCCACTAGCGGTAGTCACGGGACGCTCTCCCATCCCGTACCAGACCGCGCCTGTTGTTGCTTAATCAAGTGATTGATTCCAATTACTCGGTTCGCCTAGGCCACGAGCGCTTCAGTGATTGATTCCAATTACTCGGTTCGCCTAGGCCACGAGCGCTTCGGGATGGGTCACCATCTCGTAACTAATGGTATTTTTTTCGAGCGCTTCCGTGCTTCGCAACGCACGTTAAGTCTTTGGTGCCGGCTGTCATGTAAAGGCAGTTGTTAAGCCATATCGAGGCCTTATAAGCATAAAAATCATTCGGAATACACAAACTTTACATAATAAGTAAGTGCACATGGCGAGCTTATTACATCAGTGATCACTTTTTTTTTTATTTCTTACTAGTGTGTATCAACAATCGATTCCCGGCTCCACGACTCAAAATCAGATGCATATAACGAGATAATTATGCTAACTGAACCCTCTGTGCTTTTTACTTCTAACAACACCGTTCTGTACCTGTCGCGTTGATAGACTCCCACGCTTCCAGGGTGTCCTACTAACACTATCTTTCTCCCATTCATCTGGTTGACCCCCCCTCTGAATATTCTATACCGAATGGAAGCTCTCCAGGTCAAGAGGTTGTTTCGTGAACAACACGGAATACACAATCTAATCTGATGTGAACTGAACGCCCTATTATGTGTTCTATACTCTCACAGGTTACTGTTAGGTCTTTCAAAAAAACTTTTAGCAGTCGGGTTTTTGATTTTGTAATAAGTTTTTTATTTTTTTGGTAAGATTTGCGACGCCAATACCATTTGTCAGCATCAGTCGAGTCGTTTGACCTCTGGGTGGTCATGAAGGGGCATGCATACACTACACATACATACGCGCGAAAGACATAACCTTCTTTTGCTTTTGCCTTATTTGATACCTTTTTTAAGGTTCTTTTTACTAATAACATCACAACAGATGTCAGTGTTTTTATTTATTTTTTCTTGTGACATTCGCGTCGCAAACACCATTAATTCAACACCTCATTTGTCAATCAGTCGAGTCGTTTGCTCTCTAGGTGGTCATAAAGGGGCATGCATAAAACACACACACACCTACGCACAAAACACATACCTTCATTTGCTTTCCCAGTCGGGTAAGAAACGCAGAAAGCATCAGCATAATTGGGTCACTTAGGTGTTTCAATCATTAGCGGTACGATTCATCGCGATCAGCGGAGCGTGTTATTAATTACCGACATTATGCTACATTAGATTGTCATGTAGATAGATGTATTTGGTTGTTATGCAGAGAGATGTATTTGATTGTTATGTAGAACTGGCTTTTGCCTGCGACTCCGTCTGCGTGGAATATAGTAGCTGCAACATTTTGCAACCCCGTTCACACCCTTAAGGGTTAAATTTTGAAAAACTGCGAAACATGTGTTCAATCAATTGTGTTGAAGTCAGTCAGGACTTTGAATTTTAATTATAATAAATAGATTTCCTTTTTTATGTAAAAATGTTCTCTATCTATCTATCCTCTTTTTGGCCGATGTATGTCCGCCTGGGACGACCCTTACCGGCCTTCCGCCTTATGTTCTGAGTGGTCAGATAAAATTCTTGACAATGATTAACGGCCTAATAAATCAACAAGGTAAAATAGTATTTTCAGTAGTATTTTTGTAGTACACAACTATCTGATTTTCGCAAAGTTGGCAGTTGCATAAAATGACTGGTTAGCTGGATATTTAGACCAAGCATCCTCCCGTGTGACGCAAGACCGTAAAAACCTATCGTACATGCATATACGTCCCACATTTCACAAATAATAATAGCTATGGTAATTGGAACGGTGAGGCAGGTCAACACTGCTCAGCGTCGCAAGATGTTTAAATCGCCTGCATAATCCGCGTCCATTAAAAACGGATTTTCTACAAGTTATGTGTATGAATCTTTGTCCAGTAGTGGACGAATATGGGTTGATTGATTGATTGAATGATGCATTGACTAACTGACTGATTGATTGAAAATCTAAGATTGATCGATTCATTCAGTCATTCATTAATTGATAGACTTAGTAATGTATCAGGCATTTGTAAAAGACTTTAGAGTCCAAATGGCTCATGAAACACGTGAAATTGATCTCCGCTGGTTTTCTTCGATTTTTTGTGTCATTTTAAGTATTTGCCTTCTTTCTTCGTCATTTATAGGCTTATAAGTTCCATCAATAAGTCTAAGGAATCCAGTCCATTTTTTGCTCTGCAATAAGTGGAAAATTGTTTAGGTATGGGATCATAATAAAAAAAGGAGTGTTGAATTAATTCATTAGGTGGGTGGCACCTGTAGGTCCTAAAGGACAAAAAAAAACCAGGTCTTGGATGTGTAATTGTTTGTGATGTCGCTGTTTCTGGTTCCCACGACACAGGGTATCCTAGTGTGGGGCCAGAAGCAATGTATGTGCCTGTATGTAAAATATACGTTATGTTATGTAATTGACAGTGCCTTCAATCGTCGTGAGTTGCGAAAAAAGAAAAAAATATTCTTTCGCAACTGGTTGCGAACAAGGATTTTTTCTTCTTCTTTCGCAACTAGTTACGAATCTTGGTTGCGAAAACGGCCGAAAAGGAATAACATACGTCGAAACTGTTCATTTTCCATCTATTGCAAAGCAAAGGCCTTTATTGGTCTCCACAGATTCGACTATAAGAAAATTATGTCTTACTGTTTACGATTCTATACTCTGTTAAAGTCCTTAATTTAAGCCTTTAAAGTCTCGGTTTAGCTCGAGCTTTTTGTGAAAAAGGCTTTTAGCCTAACTGGTTCATGAAACATATTAAATCGGTAGATAGAGAAGTCTTTAAAAAAGGAATTTACAAAGATTTTTCTTAACCTACATATTATTTAGATCTCCGCTGATCTTCTTACCTTTTTATGCCTTTGTAAGCATTTGCCCCCACGCTATCTCAAAGCCTATCGTATCCACTTTTGTGTAAAAAAGAAGTCAGACACGCTGCGGATTTTTATCGTGCGAGAGTACTCAAAGGTACCTTAGTCATTTGCTTCCTTTTACGTAACTATCAAGTAATGGCAAAACAAGGTATAGCGTCTGTACAGAAAACCAGCCGCAGTTGCTACTGCCAGAATATCTTCAGAGGTCTAATTACGCGCACCAAATCCTGAGTGATTTGAATCCCTCCGGACGACTTTGACATTTTCTTAAACTTGACTCTTTCCAAACTCGTCTCTTTTTTAACTTTCTTTCTTTTCCATTGCCATTTCTTTGCTTTGTCTCTTTTTTAAAATTTACTCTTTCCTAACTCATTAAAGAGATGGCAAGTTAAAAAAGAGACGAGTTTGGAAAGAGTCGAGTTTAATAAAATTTCAAAGTCGTCCGGAGGGATTCGAATCGTTCCATACCTAGTAATTTGACAGTTAGACGATTGAATTTGAGCAAAGATGCAAATAAACAATTATCTTCTGTGCCTGAAGTAGGTTTTAGACCTGTATGTCAGCTAACTTACAGTGCTCTTAATATAGGAAAGCCATCTTTTGAGCATCACTATGCAGCGAACATTCTGTCCTTCCGTCCTATTATGTCAATAAACAGACTCAGTTTTTGCATATCTCTGTCGCATGCATATAAGATGACACAGAAGCGATACGCCGCTATGCTATTGGAGCAAGCACGCGATGGTTGTTATTAAAAAAAAAGTCTATTGTTGCAACCTTTTCCTGCCACGTGCGAGCCAAGTCACGCAAGTACTATCAGTTTCTAGTATTTTTTTTCTTCAGAAAACAACAATAGGACACAACCATTTGTCCTCGTCCCAAACTAGGATATATATCCGGTGTTATGATAAACAGGAAAACACCAAAATAAAGGAACAAATTAAAGTACTGTGGCGTCTGTACGGAATATTAAATTGTGCAACATGTATCTAGAGAAACAATAGATAGAGAACACTATAGTCGGTCAGGTGCAGGATGGGTGACCGTCCCGTAACTACCACTTGTGGCATTTTTCCCCGAGCGCTTTCGTGCTTCGCAAGGCACGTTAAGCCGTTGGTGCCGCCTGTCATTTGATGGCAGTCGTTAAGTCATGTCAGAGGCAAGTTCAATTCGAAATATAGTGCAATAGTGCAATTCGACGTTCTCTAGCAAGAGAAAAACAAATAACATAACATTTAAATACAGGCACATACATTGCTTCTGGCCCCACACTAGGATACCCTGTGTTGTGGGAACCAGAAACAACGACATCACAAACATGTTAACATCCAAGACATGGGGTTTTTTTTTTGTCCCCAGCCGGGATTCGAACCCGGGACCTCTTGCATGATAGGCAGATGCACTACCGCTACGCCACAGAGGTCGTCCAATGACTTGAAGACAGGCATAGTCTAATTTTATGCTTCATGTTTCTTGTTATAGATAAAAAAAAAATGAAAGTGCACACTGGCTTATAGCTGTCCATTTTGTTCCTAGAGCAGTCTTAACACTTTGTGTTAAGGTCTACGTTCCCATAAATAAATCTCGAAGCAATAAATCACGTTCGCGGATATGACTATCGACGACGAGTTGCGTACAATGGGTAATTAGAAGAGCATCTCTCTACAAGAGCATAGTGTTTATCGTGATTATTATGTTTCTTCGGCCTTTCTAACACGTCACGCTTTTGTTTGTAGTCGATAATCTAACGGCGAAAGTCGGTAACTTGTAAGGAGCCAACGCACTTGGCGTCCATTTTCATATTGGGACTACGTACTTTAGCGCTGTACTTATTAAAACTCTGAATTAAATAAATAATAAATAAATATTCATGGACATATTACACAGATCTCGTTAGCCCTATATAAGTACAACTAAACGACTTGTGTTATAGGTGCTAACACGACGGACGATAGATTTAATACAATAAATACATAGATTACATCCAAGACCCGAGACAAACTAGAAAAGTTCGTTTCCTAGTTTGAACCCGAACCCGAAACCTTCGGTTCTACAGTCAGCGTGCCAAACCGAGACCGTCAAATTAAAATTCAAAATTAAAGCAATAAATTAAAATAAATACTAGGTAATATATCTTTTTATTATCTTTTTTCATTGAAACCATATCATAACTCTGGGTCTCAACACGACTGACACCTAAACAAAACGTAACGATATTCTTCAAATAATTTAAACTCTGCCTAGACGGCTACGCCGCCAAGTACACTTCTAAGAAATCCACAAACATCGTAATTTTTTGGTATACTGTATGAAAGACTACGTGCACTTCTATGCAATCCACAAGTAGTGTCCATTTCAGATATACTTTAGTATGAAATGAACCATATTTTATATTCATTTTTTTCCAGGCTGCCGCTTCTTTATTGGGTTCTTAATTACGGCGCTACGGGGTGCAAACTAGCGCCACTAATGGATAAAATCATATCTTCCTATATAACGCGTCCATGGAAATGTGATCATCATATCATCATCAACCCATTATGTCCCCACCGAGGGGCACGGTCTCTTCCCTGAGGAAGGTATAGGCCATACTCCACCACGGGGGCCAAGTCCGGATTGGTGGAGGCATATATCTTAATAAATATACTGGCTATTACTGGCTACTGCAAAGAACCTAGGTCCAGGAATCTATAGTTTGAAGCAGTTTTACCAGAAACGGCAGTCTTAGGCGGAAATCGAATGAAGTCCTAGGTTGCTCATCCTAGGTGCTAGACCATAGGTTCTAAAAATAGTTGTCACAGTTGTTAAGATTTCTCATGTTCACTTTTTGAAGACAAAAGAAACGTAAATAAAGTAATAATTTATGTTTATTAATAATAAATAATATCACAATGCACGGGCGACTTGGATGCTAGAAATTTACCTCTTATCAATTCGTCAATCGTCACTAATCGTCGATAGGTTGGAATATCGTATCAACTTCGACAATGTTAGAAATGAGCAGGAGCCTCTTTTTTTAAAACCTCTAAAACCAACCTTACCTAAGAAACTCGTAGCTTACGTAAGGTTGGCTGTAATGCGATCTCTGTATGCTGAATTAAATACTTGACATGTGGATATGTACTGACTTAAATACTCGACATGTGGATATGTACTTACTTAAATACTCGAGCGTCCACTTCACCAATTGACAAACTCCTGCCTCTGTCGGAACTGTCCTGTCACTTTAAACTTTGTAGAATGTTCAGTAGCATAACATCGGTCGAGCTTAGTTACTTAAGCTTTCAAACTCCTCACCGACCAATATAACTTTCTACAAAGTTGACTGACTCTGCAGCCAGAGAGTGATTCATCAAAAATCTGTACAAGCCACGATGACACGTCACAAAGTATAGGCATTCTGCCAAGAAGGGAGCGTCGAACGGTTTTAGGGTTCCGCATTAGAATGTGTACGTACCAGGCAGTCCACATGGCGAAGGAGCGTTCGCTGTTAAACGAGGGACTCTTGATCGCGACCCTCAGTCATTAGGGAACTACGAAGAATTAGAATGTGTAAAACACTTCTTTAATAAAACCACCAATGTTAGATCTGTTAGATCAACATCTTCTTCTTCAGGCTATATATTAGTCCACTGCTGGGCATAGCCCTCCCCTAATGAGCGCCATAGCGCAAGGTTGTGCCATCATTGGGGGCCAGTGTCCATAATCCACACGCTGGGCATGCGGGTTGGGGACCGCAGTTTGGTGGAATTGTAATGCAGGGGGCGCGGCAACAACATAATATTATTATCCTTCCATCAGACAGCGGCAATAAGCCTAAAAGCTCTTTCGATTCATATCGCTGCGTTTTGCCAAACGTTTTGGTAATATTATTAAGAGTGATACGGAATCCTCGATGCATGTAGGACTCGTTCTTGGCCACATTTTCATCTATTGTAGGTTGTGTGCCAGGAACACACCCAGACGCACAATAGCCGAAGTAGCTTTGACTTGGAGAGAAGGGTAGATAATTTTTGACAAAAGCACGTTACAAACTGCTGCCATTCATTCACGGGCTTTTAGAATATACCTCGGCTACTATCGGATAGAATCGGATATATTCGTATAGTAGAAATATCGGAACTAATATGACATTTAATTTCGAAATAAATTTCGCTCGCTTTGAGGTGTCATAATGTCGGGTGGTAATTACGATGCGACATTTTATTTAGAATTCAACTCATACGCCTTAAGAGTCGTATAAGAATTATTTGCTAATGAAGTGAGAGTAATTGGCTTCCATGTCGTACTGTGTTTTTGTCGGCAAAAAAACAAGTAAGTTAATCTGGATTTAAGTCAATAATGAAAACAAGTTTTTTGCCATATTTTATAGGCACGAACTCGCTATAAAGGGGTTCGTCCCTTGAAAATATTTCAACAAACGCCCTCCGAAATTTGCATAAAATGTTGTAGCAAACACTCGGACTCCCACCACGAATCTATTCGTACATACGCACACAGGCTAAAAGTCATTAAAGAAAAGTCGTACTTAGCTTGCGCTCAATTTTTGGTATCTCAAACTCAACTGAATACAAAATATCCCTGAGACTTTCATTTTGACTGTTGGAAGACCCGGACTCACATTGAGCTCAAGCTCATATTCGTTTCTGAATATCGGCCTAATAGTTTGAAGCAGTTTTACGAGACACGGCAGTCTTAGGCGGAAATCGAATGAAGTCCTAGGCCGGTATTACAGAAGCGTACTCAAGCGCCGATCTCTACTTAAGACTAGTTTTGAGTATGGATTTAATTTTAGAACGTTACTTGAGTCGAGATTCATCAAGCGCGACTCAACTGAGTAATAGCTAATTCGAGAACGATACTTGGGTAGCAATCTCCACTTAAGTAAAGATCAAATCTGTATTTACTCAAGTGTGGTCGGAACCACACTTGAGAGTCGATCGGCCAGTTATTAAAGTTGTCAATTTGGAATGTTTATTACAAAATTCATATATTCGAAAACCTTGATTACTATGACGAAATAGTTAATGATAGCAGCAGTCCCTTAGGCATTTAAGGGACGCTGAAGACCCCTACTGCATGGATTCTAATAAGTGTTTATGTACAAAAACAATTACATTAATATTGGGGTGGTTTCATTGAATAAATTTCACGCAACACAATCACTTCGCGAGCGCTTCCGTGCTTCGCAAGGTACGTTAAGCCGTTGGTGCCGGCTGTCATATAATGGCAGTCGTTAAGCCATGTCAAAGGCCTTATGGGCGGCTTGATAACTTCTGACTGTAAGACCCGCTACTGTCTTACAATCCTCCACCAACCCGGACTTGGCCCCCGTGGTAGAGTATGGCTTAACCTTCTTGCGATGCAGGAGGAGACCCGTGCCCCAGCAGTGGGGACATACAAGGGTTGATGACGAACACAATCACTTCACCTGGTCCCAAACTAGGATATCCTGTACTTTGATAACCAGGCAAGAACGTCACAAACATGTAAGTACAACGAGACTGTGGTCACTTGTACAAATATATAGGCCCACAGTGGGAATCGAACTCACAAGCTCGGTCTTGGTAACCAAGTGCCTTAGCGGCTAGGCCAACAAGACAGTCATAAAGAGGAATAAATAAAATAATAAGTACAACAATCTCAGCTTTTTTATTGCTCATAAATTTGTAACATAATTGATACGTATTCTATAATTCCGCTGTGTTGAAGTTGACTTTTTATCTTCCTCGAGGAGGATCCTCTCCACTGTGGTGAAGTTGAAGTTTTGTGTTCAACGAGCAGGTTCCTCTCCACTGCGATGAGGTTGAAGTTTTATGTTTACCGAGCAGGTTCCTCTCCACTGCGGTGAGGTTGAAGTTTTATGTTCAACAAGCAGGTTCCTCTCCACTGCGGTGAGGTTGAAGTTTTATGTTCAACAAGCAGGTTCCTCTCCACTGCGGTGAAGTTAAAGTTTTATGTTCAACAAGCAGGTTCCTCTTCACTACAGTGAAGTTGAAGTTTTATGTTCAACAAGCAGGTTCCTCTCCGCTGCGGTGAAGTTGAAGTTTTATGTCCAACGAGCAGGTTCCTCTTCACTGCAGTGAAGTTGAAGTTTTATGTTCAATGAGCAGGTTCCTCTCCGCTGCGGTGAAGTTGAAGTTTTGTGTCCAACGAGCAGGTTCCTCTGCACTGCGGTGAAGTTGAAGTTTTATGTTCCATGAGCAGGTTCCTCTCCACCGCGATGAAGTTGAGTTTTTGTCTTCTACGAGGAGGACCCTCTCCACTGCAGTGAAGTTGACTTTTTATGTTCCACAAGGAGGATTCTTTCCACTATGGTGAAGTTCCTTGTTCTCATTTTTTCACATCTTGTTTCAAAACAGCGATTAATGTTTAAATTAAACCACACCGACTAAGTACAGATATTAGTAATTTATTAAACATAAATAGACAGACGTCAAGAGAATTATTTTATCGACATTTGTTACATTTGATCCTTGCTGGTGTTTGGTGGGGTGCTCATCCAGTTTGTTTAAAATTGGTTTACAATGCTCTTGTTAGGAGTATAATAGATTACGGCTGCTTTGCCTTGGAACCCATGAACAAAACTTCCTTAGCCAAACTAGACCGTATGCAGTATAAGTGTTTGCGACTGATTTTGGGTTGCATGAGATCAACACCTACAAATGCACTCCAGGTAGAAGCTGTAGAACCACCTCTCCATCTGCGCCGTCAGTATCTAGCGGACCGCTTTGTGACCAAGGCATGTGCCCGCTCATCCCACATCCTGCTCCACAAGCTGCAAGAGCTCGATTCCAGCGTCCGTACTAGCGCCTTCTGGACAAATAAAGAAATCCCCCTGCTGCTTAAAAGCTTCAGACACCTTATGCTCTTTAAGGACTCTCTAGTTACTTCTGATAAATTACCTCGGTACGAATACAACTACAGCGTTTTGTTATACAAACCGGATACTGTCCTGGACATCGGAATTGGGAAGAATAATCCCGCAGCAAACGCTTTATTTAATAATTTAGTACACCACCGATGGAGTGACTTCCAGAGATTTTTCACTGACGCATCAAAATTATCCCCTTCTAACCCTGTTGGAGTTTCAGTATTTTTACAGAACTCGAGACTGGCGATTCAGTTCAAGTGCCCCCCGGAATCTTCTGTGTTCACTGGTGAATGCATTGGCGTTTTGGAAGCATGTCTATTCGTAGAGTCTCATAATATTAAAAAAGCTGTTATCTTTACCGACTCCCTCAGCTGCCTTCAGGCCCTGAATCAGAATCAGCTAAGATGTAAATTAGATAGCCGTATCGTATTAGATATCAAAAAGACTCTATTGACTTGCTCCAGTAAAAATCTCGAGGTCGTTCTGGCTTGGGTACCAGGTCACTCTGGTATAGTAGGCAACGAAAATGCAGACCAACTAGCTAAACATGCCTGCCGTCATGAAGTAGACCGAAAACACTTCCGGCACCATCCCTACGACTTACTTTCCCTGCCAAAGCAACGTCTCTCTGATTCCTGGCTAACCCTGTGGCAGAAGACTAGTTTATTCAAGGCTTCCCGCTTTTTTGCTATCCAACCGACGATCAGAACTAAGCCGTGGTTTTTCTACTTTAAAAAAGTCTCAAAAAGGGTGGTCTCGGTAATTTGTAGGCTTAGGATCGGCCATTGCTGTACACCTGTTTTTCTGAACAAGATTAGAGTGCGTGATAGTCCAATTTGTGATTGTGGCCTTGAGGAGGGTGACCTGGATCACATTTTTTTCAACTGCTCCCTAAATGACCGATCTTTAGAATTATACACGTTTCTTCCGAAAATCGATATCCCACTCCCTATTAATTTCGTTTCTCTGCTCACATATATGTCATCTGATTTAGCTATATTATTAATTAAATTTATTGGGGAAAATGAAATTAAATTATAATTTGTCTATGTATGCTCTATAAATATTTTATTATTTGTCCTTATATATTTAACTTCATCCTACCTTGTGTTTGTACTATAAACATTTTATATATTACCGATTTTGTAACGTATATTCCGCCGCCACAATAAGCCTCCACAGAGTAATCTCTATTTAAGTTTCTGTATGCTCTATTGCTGTATTATCGTCTATATGCGCATGTCGTGTCAATGTCAAGACGTGATTCTGGCAGAAATAGTCGACATCGGCTAGTTGCCATATTACCAAAATTGAATTGACATTTGTTACGTTCCGTTCTGTACTCAAAGCGAATAAATAAACAAGAAGCGTGAACGTTTTGCTTCCTTTAAATATACGGTTCATTACAAACTAACAACTAAATAAAGAAACTTTGAACATTTTATTTACGAATACATAAACATTATTTTAGTTTCCTCTGTATATTTGACATAATTTACTAAGTTTCATCGTCGCGTTTTTGTAACATGCGTAAAACGGAATAAAAATCAACACTTGTATTTTTCTTGTCATAGAAAACAAACTTTGATCATAGACAATCTGATTGCAGTTCTGAATCTCTACTTAAGCAGTGATTGGCTGATCTCTACTCAAGAACTGTTTGAAAATAAAGGGAGTTCTTGAGCATCGATTCAGCGCTCAAGTAATGATTGGGCGATCTGAGATCAATCTGTGCTTGAGCATCGTTCTGTAATACCGGCCCTAGGTTGCTCATCCTAGGTGCTAGACCATAGGTTCTAAAAATAGCTGTCACAGTTGTTAAGATTTCTCATGTTCACTTTTTGAAGACAAAAGAAACGTAAATATAAAGTAATAATTTATGTTTATTAATAATAAATAATAGCACAATACACGGGCGACTTGGTTGCTAGAAATTTACCTCGTTTCAATTCGTCAATCGTCACTAATCGTCGATAGGTTGGAATATCGTATCAACTTCGACAATGTTCGAAATGAGCAGGAGCCTCTTTTTTTAAAACCTGTAAAACCAACCTTACCTAAGAAACTCGTAGAATTTGCGAGAAAACGTCTAGTTTAGGCATCTAAGCTCAATTTTAAGGTTAGAATCTTGTTTACTAAATTGGACAAGTAAGAATGAATAGACCGTAAAGAAAGATGTTCATAGAAAAAACTTAGGTCCCCCTCGTCTCACCCGAGCCTCGACTCTCAATGATGACAACTTATTTTACCCACTCCAACAGATTACGCAAGCCTTTTGTAGCACGAAAAACGTGCCAAGACAATATGCAGTTTAGACTTCCAGGCCCTCTTGTTTGTCGACCGAATTTGCCTAATCTCAAATGATTGTCAATGTAACTTTTGTAACGGCTCTTCATAAAAACTGCTCGCCATATGGTGCCCGGTGTAGCCGCTTGCTGGTCTAATGAGGACTCGACAGACCGTGGCTAAAGTCGGGTGGCTATAAAACTTCATATATGTAGGAAAAACCAAGAAACTAGCAAGAAAAACAGCGGATTGTTAATTCCGGATACACTTACTTGATTTAGTTATAATGATTACTTACTCGTACTTGATTAAGTTAATAATGTCTGATGCCTACGAAAGTTTAATGTATGTATGTATGTATGTATGTATGTATGTATGTATGTATGTATGTATGTATGTATGTATGTATGTATGTATGTATGTATGTATGTTTGTATGTATGTGTGTGTGTGTGTGTGTGTGTGAGGGTGTATGTATGTATGTATGTATGTATGTATGTATGTATAATAATAATAATAATAGTTTATTTCTTAAAAATAGTTTCAATTTAACAATTCCACTTACTTAACTTAGCTGTAAGAACCAACCGATGACATTTTTATAATAAGTGGCAAGCTTCTGTTGCTGAACTAGGCAGAGCCTGTGTTTCAGCATACAGTGCCGCACCCCACGGGTAGGAATGGCGCAATTAATAGGGTTAGGCCTTTACAGTTTGCTATAGTATTACAAACATAATGAACTTTACAATTAAGTTATATATATATAAAAACAAATGTACCGATTAAGCAAGAAATTAAATATAAATATAAAACGTGTGTAGTGTGTGGGTTTGGTCCTCTTGGTGTGTATAGAGTGAAAAGTGTGTGAGTGTATGTAAGAGGGTGTGTAAATGGAATGCAAAAATTTGGTTTTATTTTATTCAACAACCGAAAGAATATTTTCTGTTTCTGCGTATGTTAAGTTTATGTATGTATGACCTCCGCGGCGTATCCTTCCAAGGCGATCAACCTATCTCCTTACATGGGCTCTTACATGGCTTTCAAATGTCTTAGTGTCAAATGTATGTCAAATGTATTAGTAAAATGAAATGAAACTGGCACGGTTAACCAGAGGTCGCGGGTTCGAGTCCCGGCATGCGTGGAATTATTAGCCTCTAAATAGGTTTTTGAAATGAAACTCTTCAACCCAGTAAAAATAATGGCGCTGGCTAGACTTTGCGGACCCAATTCGCGTATGTTATTGATAACGATCTCGGAATGCCATCGTAGCGTTATCAGACTTATCAGTGACCAATGTAAGTAGCGCCCTCTCGTCCCACCAACCAAATGTACCTATGTCCATGTTTCTGTTGTCGTAACCAGACAACGACAGCAGAAACATGGACATAGGTACATCCAGACTGAGGTACTGATGTACGCGGCCTCCATTGGGAAATGAACCCACCACCTCTGTTTGGTTAGTCAAGCGTGTTAACGGCTACACCATCAAGGCAGTAAATGTGAGCAGTTTTACAAACTCCCCCTCAAGTGATGCTTGGTCCTTATTTCGTATCAACTAGTGAAAATGAGTGCTTGTACCGAGTGTGCCACTGCCATATGCCACAAGTGAGACAGTCACTGCATGTCTTCACGCGGCGATGACCACGAGGTAGGCGAACGACCATAGAGTTGCAATGGCTGGCACCCATATGACTGTAGAAGGGACAACTCGCAAATAAACTACGATTGATTGAAATAGTAACAAAGATTTTTCTGTCACGCATTCTGTAGAAAAGTAATTATAGCCACATTTACATGCACCTACCGACTATATTCTTCTTGCAATCCGCTCCATTCAAAGGATGTCTGGAAAAGATCGATCTTATCTATATGACCGCTAATAGTATAACATTACATAGATTTAAGAAATAGTGTTTGAATTTTTTTTTGGTTGTGCAATAAAGTGTTATCGATCTCTATCTATGTATCTATCTACAAAAACGCCGAAAACAATATTAATATTTTTATTGTTTTATTTCTTTGTGACCGATTCTAAGTCTGGTAAAATATAATACCGCCGCAATAGTATTGAGGCATGTTCCGCATTGACTGTGGCATATTATGTCTGACAATAATAGCGAGAATTGGAATCTAAAGAGAAAGGAAGGAAGTCGTTGGATCTAGCCACTGGATCTATAGGGAACAAACGAAATTTCAGATAAAGACCAACTATTTTCTTTATATTACCTATTGGCATTATCGTGAAGACATCATTCTGAAATTCTATTGTTGTTCACATACCTCAGCGCTTAAAATTGCCAATCCGCGGTGAGCACGCTTATCAAATTATCCACAACACTGTCTCTCTCTCTCTCTCTGAAAGAAGGCCTGAGTGCTTAGTGCGAGTTTGACAGATGCATTCGAATAACTTTACTATCGCGTTAATCGAGCATTGAGTAGTGAGTATGAGTAAGTTAACCGTTCGAACTGGCAAAACGCTGTCACAGTACAACTCGCACTCGCGTTTATTCGTGTTTTGGCTGGTAAACGTGTTCACTTCTCAACGTAAACCATTAGAATAGAATAGAAAAACATTTATTCAAATACCACAACACACATAAAAACTTAAAAATAATAACATGGCCAGTAAAAGAACACCTTCAGGTAAGAAATACCAATAATTACAGTAATTTTATAAAATAAATGCATACAGACAAAATGAGCTTAGCTGGTGGAGGAGCTGTGTGTCATGGTACCAGAAAAGGTTCTAGACTCAGCATATGTCCCAGGTTGTCAGTGGACAACCAGTGACGCTACAACTCGACTCAGCAACTTTAATTTCCATACTCGTCGCTAGGTGGCGCTTCCTCGATGCCATAGAAATATGAGTTTACGTTAACGCGATCGCGTAGTTAAAAAACTCGCACTAAGCACTCTGAGCCTTACAATGGGAAGTATCTTTCGACAACTCGGAAGACCATCTCAGACGTGGAAGAGATTTTTTTCTCTCTGAGACGAAGGAGAAGGGAGTAACTTGGCTGGAGCTAACATCCTTAGACATGAACGGAGATAAATGGAAAGCCCTTGAGTCAGCCCCAGACTCCACGGAGGAGTAAAGGGACCAAAGAAGAAGAAGAAGAAAAACCTGGAGTGAATGGTCGGATCTATCCTACGTTTCGTGCATAAGTCTATGGGGCGATGATGATAAAACCACACAATGGTTCTATAAGAAATGCTCAGTTGTCTGTCCGACTGAATTGTGTGGCTTATGAGACTTTGCGTAATAAGATGCGAATGAACTGCCCGGATATTGAGGATGTCGCAGAGGCTGTCGTACCCACATACTTTATTGTGAAGGCTGTGGCATTTTAGAAAACTACCTGTGTTAAGCGGTTTTCGAATTCCCAATTTCACTAAGTAGGTACATTTTAATATACAGGGTGATTTTCTAAAATGCGCATTTCCATGTCGGAGACATGTCTATTGAAGAATGCACAGGTGGTCTTCTACTAAACCTGATAAATTTTATTGAATTTTGGTATTTTTCTACTTTTGGACATAATAAATGGAGTTGCTTGATGGACAATCCTTAAATCTACATGGGTTATACATAAAGTGGGCATTCATACATATTTTTCATTGCAAACCATAAAGTTGAAAACTAATTAGCGCAATCATTGAATACAAGGCTGGGAAATTGGTGGGGAGCGTAACACGCGAATATTAGAAAAATTGTATCACCCGATAAGACAGTGTTAAAAAAATTTATAAATCAGAGAATATTTTCTGGCATTTGTAAAAAAATGTGTAAAGGTTCTTTTAGACGCACAAGTAGAAAAAACTCAATGAACACAAGTTGTTGTAAAACACAATCAAATAACAGAAAAAAATAATTGATTAAGGTTCAGGAAACGATGGAGTATCCTGTTACTTTATATCCCGTTCCTTGGTGTACTACAGGATACTAAGTACATAGGAAATAAAACATTATTTTAATTATTTTCGATGCGAGTTAAGTAGCGGCCCAAATGTAAAGTCATAAAAAATATCTCAACTCAATCTGTTCTACTTTATATCGATAGTCAAAATAATTGTGTAGTTGTTAAATATCTACTTTCACATCAGATTGGAACACTCTCGTTTTACGTGATTAAAAGTAGGTAGTTACTTCATACCTGTGCATTATACACATTGTTAGTACAACTAAGATCGTTAGGTACAGTACCTATATCATATTTCACGGCACTTCATACACTGAGAAGTGTTAGAGGCTTATTGACTTTGTACGTGATCATCGGGAACTTTGTTCTATAGGCAAGTTTCAAAAATAGCATTAACAACCACCCCTCCGCTATAACGTCGAAGAAAAGAGTTTATCTTCGATTGTAGGCGAAGAGGGGGGGGGGGGGATATCTGTCTACAAGGTTACGAGGAAAGTGACTCCGTCACCGGGTCAGATACGTTTGCGCACTCTAGTTTTGCACATAGGCGAGCTAAATGCTAGATAAATCATCAGATTGCGCAGAGGGAAATGCCAATTTATGGGTATCTATATTAAACTCAATTCAGTGCTTCGTTGGGTGAGACAAGAAAACAGTGGCTAGCTTTGTGATAGACCTATGTACCCTTTCCTATTTCCTTTTTTATGTACAATAAAGTGATTTCTATCTATCTATCTATCTATGACCAGCAAGGAACGAATATGGACTGTTTGACTGAATATTGTGAGTGTAATCAATATCAGTTAAATCACAGTCAAGAAATTGATAATCTTGTGGAGTTTCTTTGTTACCTTCTTATCCACGCAAGGTATTAATTGTGAAACTAACGATTTTTACGTTCATTAACTAAACGTCTTGTTTTTTTAGTAAATAAAACTATTTTGAGTTTGGGTCGAGTTATTTCTGCTGTGTGGTGTCGGCCTAGAAAATAGCACCAAACCAATTCTTCCCGCGGGTGTCGTAAAAGGCGACTAAGGCACACAATCCGGGGGGTGGGCAGCAGCGCCTCCTGCAGTACAATTCCACCGAACTGCGATCCCCAACCCGCATGCCCAGCGTGGGGATGATGGGCATTACCCCCTATGATAGCTCAACGTGGCTCTTTAAGAGAGGGCTATGTCCATCAGTGGACTAGTATAGCCTGACGACGATGATGATGTTGAGTTATTTCACTCAGTTTCTGAATTGAGAATTTCGCTAAATAAATACTTTACTGTAGTGCTGTCTCTTCGAATTTTCCAGAAAAGAGCGTGATAGAACGTTATTTACGTATTTAATTGAAATTCTCAATTCAGAAACCGGCTCTGGACGAGAAAATCGCGGTCGCGGTCAGGTACAGGATGGGTGAGCGTCCCGTGACTACCGCTAGTGGCATTTTTCCGAGCCCTTCCGTGCTTCGCAAGGCACGTTAAGCCGTTGGTGCCGGCTGTCATATAATGGCATTCGTTACGATTACGTTATCGACAGTCGTTACGTTATCGACAGTAAGGCCCGCGCCACTGTTTTACAATCCTTCACCAACCCGGACTTGGCCCCCGTGGAGTATGGCCTAAACTTCCTGCGATACAGTAAGAGACCCGTGCCCCAGCAGTGGGGACATACAAGGGTTGATAACGAATCGTTTTTGACGATTGCTATCGTCAGTTTGTGTACACGAAGACCACGCGAAATGAAATGCAATATAGCAGATAATAAGTTACAGTGATGTCTTTGATTCAGATTCTTTAGATTTGTTGGTGGCAGATCAGAACAACAAAGCTTTTGTGTTTCCTGCTGTGGTTGGAAGCTAATGACGTTTTCAAGTAAGCTTATAGTTGGCTTTCTCTAAATTTTTTGCAGTCCGTCTAGACAGCTTTCTGTGTTATATTGATCGTGCTTGCTGTCATTGTTTGCCCTCAATTACCTGTGGCAAAATTAATTCTGTTGCCTTGACGGAAGTTGTTGAAATTTTCTATGGAGTAATTTTTCATTTCAGCTTTCATTCATTAATAATTTTATCCGTGTCAGTCTTAGGATCTGCTCCGCCTATCTATCTATCGACTGCAAGTCCTGTTGATTAATTGTAGTAACGCATCGATTTCCTTTCATTTTCGCTTCAAGTCCTCTTGCTTATGTACAGAGTCTATACCTCTATATTTTGTGAATGAAACACTTTTTAATCGGTATGTATTTTTTTGTTCAAGGTTTGTCAGGATATTGTGGGCCTACAGGATACAGACGTGACTTTTTGCATGTAGTATGTGATATTCAACATTGAAAAATTCATATCTTGTATTGAAGATCAGATAAGTAAATACTTATTGGTGATATTATTGGAAGTGCATCGGGACGGAAGATGGATACAATATTCTTTATTGTAGTCGGTAGCAGGTCAACCTTTAAAGTTTACAACCATATAGTGCACCCGTATAAATGTTCATGTGCTGTCCAATGAACACCAGGAATTTTATTTAAGACTTGAACAATAACAATAATAATGAAGAAGGTAATAATGTGTAGTGTGTAAGTAAGTTTTAGTTCAAACAATTTGTACACGGGCTTAATACTAGTAAAATAGAATAGACTACTAAATGCATAGCTAACTTCACATCGCAGTTCTACAAAACAACCGGGAGACAATTCCTAGAGGAAGCCGTAACAATAATTCAGCAGGTTTGCCGTCCTTTGAGAGTTGCAGTAAAACTGCACTAACTCCCGTTTATAAATCATTCAGGGATTGTACCTTTGTACAGTGGGATCCCGAAGTCAATGAACGTACCTTTCTCACTGCCTCCCTGCCATTCTGGACGTCTGTGTTCTATTCTCGCTGGGGCCACCATACATTTGTACAAATGGCCTTAGACCGGGTGTATTGGAAAAACACACCCGGTCTGAGGCCTGTTTGTGATATCCTCGCCTGGTTACTAAAGCACAGGGTATCCTAGTTTGGGACCAAGGCTAGAGTCTCTAAAATGCATAGTCTATAATATCAAAATGAATCGCCGAATTTGGTAAGCGCAAATCTCGAGAGCAGCTGAACCGATTTCGCAAATTTTTTTTTTAGAATATTCCTTGAAGTACGAGGATGGTTCTTACGGAGAGAAACAAAAAATAAAGAATCGACTGTTAGGCGGTACGAAGTTCGCTGGGTCAGCTAGTTGTTCAATAGATACATATTCGGAAGTGGTCGTTTCATTCACACTATCGGTAATTCGGTAATCTTGTTATATTGTCTAGCTAGATTGGTGTCCATGGGATCTACCTACAATGCTACAGATATTTCTAGTTGCTTGTGTTAAGCCGGCGCCAGATAATTATAGTTTCTTACTATGTGTGGACCAGGGGGGGAGCGAGTCTCTAAAATGCATAGTTGTTCAATAGAGCCATATTAGTCCGCCGTTTCATTCACACTATCTACCGATAGTCTATTCTCTATTGGTCTATTTGGTCTGGTTTGGTCTGTTAACCAATCGCAATGCAATGGAATAACACGTGCTACTTAACTCGGCCCCTCTTTGTGAGAGATGCCTATTTAATTTACACGGGTTATACCTTTGCAATGTCATTGTATTGTTGACATTTTAGTATACTAAAATGTCAACAACAACGATGTTCGCCACGACGTGACGTTGCACGCTCTGATTGGTGTTCACTGTTTCGTGACTTAATGACAAAGTTTTTCGAATTTCTTTTCAGAAAATAATAATAATCTTTATATTTTATCATGAATAGCTTTGTTTTTTCCCATCTACATATCATAAGCAGTATATAAAGACTCTTCCATCCGATTTATTCTTAGTGGACACAAGCCTATTCTGAGACAGGAAGAAGTTCCAAGATCCTAGCTTGAGGTCAGTGGACTTATGGCTGCCGGACCTTATTTTGTTCTCTAGAAAAAAAAACTAAATAAAAAAAAATAACCGGTTTTTTTCAGTGCCAGAGCGAGTGAAAAATAGAGTAAAAAGACTGATTTGATTGTGATGTTTTGGACATGCAACGCGTTGATGTCTTTTACTTGGAAACGAAAAAGACTAAATATTGCGCCTGCGCAGGCCTGACTGGCTGACTTCTGCTATCTTGCCAGTTTTATTTGCTTCGCTTATCTGTAACACTCGTTCCAAAATCGTGGTAGTTGAACAGGTTATCTTACATTTACGCACTCCAGTAGTGCTTCTTTCGAATCCTGGCTTTTTAATATGCTCTTGTATGTGACTTAAGATTTTTATTACTTTCTACAATACATATAGTTGTGAATTTCAAGGAGTAGCACTTTGAAAAAGTGAAAGAAAATGTGAACATTGTGAGTAAATTCGCAGTTTTGCTGGGTCCGAAAGTGTTTTAATTGATATTGCTTTATTCCCTACATATAGATAGAGAACACCTTATTTTACACACAAAATGAGCGTGGTCCTAAACATCGAAACTAGTCACAGGCGTGGCCATAGAAGAACCGGAATACGGCTGTCAAAATTAATCTGTGCTGAGGAAAATTTGACAGACGCCATAGCTGTAATTCATATCTATGAATTGATTTGTAAACTTGTGCTGAAAACGGTTCAGTGTGTGACTAATTCGACCTTTTAACGTTCGTTTCACACGTGAATGAAAGGAAGTTTAGCGTTGCTGAATAAAAAATGCTAAGAAATTGACATGCATTCAAAAAAAAAAAAACAAATATGGCCTCGTTTCCGTTATCACAGATCAGGAGTATTTCTAGTTTTGTTTTTTAAAAGTTTATAAAATGATAAAAAAATATGCTATTATGTTCCCACCGGGGAACACGGGTCTCTTGCCTGAAGAAGGTTTGCCAGTGGTAAGCCATATCAGAGGCCTTATGGGCGGCTTGATAACTTCTGACAGTACGGCCCGCCACTCCTCTACCAACCCGGACTTAGCCCCACGTGGTGGAGTATGGCCTAACCCTCCTACCATTCAAGAAGAGATCCGTGCCCAACAGTGGGGACTTATAAAGGGTTGATATCGATATCGACGAAACAAAAACCGATAGTCGTATACAAATGTTAAGCAAATTACAAAATCGTCCAATTCAGTTACTTTCCAAGCTTCGACTTCCACCAGTGGCTGTACGAAGAGCAATAATAAATAGCCGGCTATGTTTAGTCAATCCGATGACTCGGTGAGTCATCTATCGCGTTGCGCTAATCGTGAGACTCGCGCGCTGACCACGTACTGCAGTAGTAGGGTTGCCAACTCATTTTTCACTTCGAGAAAATTGTGCTTTCACCACCGAGAACCCTTTTAATGTGTTTTTTCTCAGCAGATTTAATGCACTACACCTATTTAAAAACCTATTTAGAGGCTGAAAATTCAGCCCATGCCGGGACTCGATCCGTGATCTCTGGCTAACCGTAATTTTTGGCCTCTAAATATTGTCCTCAGCACGGGTTAGTCGCTAACCGTGCCAGTACCGCACCGTACTAACCGTTAGTGCAACAAAAAGAATATTTAAATCACTACACCTAGTTCTAACTTTGATTTGTCTTTAATTCACAAACTGTCATTATTATAAACTTCTTTTATAGTTTTCTACAGTTATTATCGACTTCTTTCGTTTTTTTCTCTCGCATTGCGCTGATCGTGAAAGTCATATACTGGTGGTAGAGTTGGTAATTTATTAGAGGAGTTTAAACACACTTTGTAACGTTTTTGCAGTACCCCAGCCGGGGGCTTGTTTCATTATTCATTAAGACTTCTCATGTGCAATAAGAAACCACAATAAATCGAGAGTCGATGGACTAATTAAAAACGCAAAAAGTCATTGCCTCAAAAAATGAGAAAACCCCATTATGAAATGACTCTATAACATTTTTTATCTTTATTACACAGACAGAGAACACTTTCTTGAAGCAATGAATTGAACATATGTTTATTACGAAAATTGAGAAAAGTACAATTTTAATTTTTAAAAATAAGTTGAATTATTGTTTTATAAAACATGAACAATAATATAACTTATTTTTTCTCTAAATACTTACGTATTTTGGTGAAAACTGACGACCTTATTTCGATTTTTTTTGCGGACTGAATTATAAAACCCATTGTAACTTATCGTTTTGTTTTTATCCACAATTTGAAAATATGGTAACTACCCGAAAAACTTACAATTGGCGGGCTTGATAATATTCTAAATAGTATTTTATTCTAGCCAACCGATAATGGACGAAAGGATAACAACATCTACAGTAGGTTTTTTTTTCTTATAGTAAATTATGTTTATTATTTGTTTTAAATTTAGTTTAAAAGAGTGTTTTCCATCTGTCATCTATATTATTGATTTATTATGTTATGGTACAGTTGATAACCCTAAAGGCGTCTGAGTTCGACAAACTACGCCGGATAATCTAATTTCACCTTTATGGCTTGGCGTTGAATCTGATTATGGAATGGATGATGATGGCTCAGTCCGTGAATCTAAGCAACAGATCATAAAGTGTGCGTTGAGCTATTTGCTCGCTCCTTCTTGGGTGTAACAAGTTTGGATGAAGTGTTTGCCTTGCTGCGGTACAGTCTATTTACTCTTACTTGTCCAATTTAGTAAACATGATTCTACCCTTAAACTGTGACTTTTTAGTCCAAAACTGCCATATTTCCATAAATGAAGTAGATAACACGCTGCCAATTTTATAAACATAGTTCATCATGAATTGATAGTTCATGAATTTGCGAGAAATTGTCTAGTTTAGGCATCTGATCTCAATTTTAAAGTTAGAATCTTGTTTACTAAATTGGACAAGTAAGAATAAATAGAATGTAGAAAACAACTGTGTTGTTGTTTCTAGGTTCTAGACTGCAGGTTCTAAAAGTATTTGTCACAGTTGTTAAGATTACTCATCTTTTTCTTCTTCAGCATTCTCATATTCACTTTTATATAAAACCGTATTATAAAACAAGTTATGATTTTTTCCCATTGGTGGCCCTAGTTAGCCCCCGAAGCGCCTTAAGGGACCGCGGTTTGGGTGGTTGCTCTGTGGCATTTCTGATGCCACGTATCCCCCTGGCTGTTCTACGTAGTAATGCAGCCACTGTTATGGGAACATTTGCTTCAAATATGGCCCGGAGTGCCTTAAAAATATTGCTTTCTTTATCCTTGCTTTTGATGCTTTTAATTAGTTTAGATATGCACTTTTAAAATAAGAATAGTAACGTCCACACAACACAATCACTTAACCTGGTCCCAAACTAGGGCACCCTGTACTATAGTAATCAAGCAAGGACGTCACATACATGGAAAAACACCCAGAAGACCATTTGTACAAATATACGGCGGCCCCCAGTGGAAATGGAACCCACGACCTCTGTCTTGGTACCCAAGCGCCTTAACAGCGTTATTATTAACGTTGACTAGCTGACCCAGCGAACTTCGTACCGCCTAAAAGTCGATTCTTTATTTTTTTTTGTATTCTTCCCTCCGTAAGAACCATCCTCGTGCTTCAAGGAATATTCTAATAAAAGAATTAGCGGAATCGGTTCAG
Source organism: Yponomeuta sedellus (assembly GCA_934045075.1). Lineage (NCBI taxonomy): Eukaryota > Metazoa > Arthropoda > Insecta > Lepidoptera > Yponomeutidae > Yponomeuta > Yponomeuta sedellus. The sequence continues at coordinate 8,122,516 of OW203744.1, read as the reverse complement.
CTGCTTTCTAGATTTTCGCTAACCAACACATTCAGCGATAATTTTTTATATTAAAGATTAAATGTTAACCATTTAATCTCTTGACGATGCCTGTCGTGAATTATTACTATTTCATGTTATGTACAATATATCTTCCTTTGTAGGATAGATAGATGGGTATCAACTATTTTGACGTAAAAAAAGTAAGTCCAGTTACTCAATTCGTCCGTATGCATTTTATGCCTTACTAGCTGACCCCGCTATCGTTGCATTGCCGACGACCTATTCTCAGCCAATATATACAACCAAAAAATCCGTATATATATTAAACGGGTCTAATAGCGATTATTTATTAGGTAAAACGTAATTACCTTAATTTACGACGTTTCGGCAGCGTTACAGTTGCCGTGGTCACGGGTAGAATGAAGTGGCGAGTACAGTCCATTATTATAGTGGGTAGTCACTTTTAGTTTATCGCAGCAGGCCTACACACCACACTGACTACGCCCGCGGACAGGTCCGGTGATAAGGCGCGCGATTTGTATTTTACTTAGCACTGGATTCCACTCAAGGTAATTACGTTTTATCTAATAAATAGTCGCGATTAGACCCGTTTAATATATAACTATGTATGAGTATCGTGAATCATTAAGAAATACTAAAAAACAATCCTCAAAATCGATGAAGCAGTTGCGGAGGAGTTCAATAGCACACTCTGTGACATAAAATGTTTATCTATTAAATTATTATTACCTACTATGAGTACTTTATTGCACACTATACATTTTATTTTCAGCAATAATTCTTTAACTCATTTTCCGATATAATATTTTTTTTTGTTCTGAATGTGCTGTGTCAAGGGAAATCATGAAACTTTTCATAATGTGCTTTTATTAAAGTCGGGTTGTTTTATTTCAAAAATGCTTTTTTCATCATTCTCTCACCCTTCGCTTTCTTCACCTGCATATCCAAAACTAACACCAAATTTAAAAACCTATTTAGAGGCTAAAAATTTCACCCATGCCGGGATTCGAACCCGCAACCTCTGGCTATCCGTACCAGCGCTCTACCAATTGAGCCAATGGGCGACTCACGACATTAGTGAAATTTCGAACCTCTTTACAATATTCTCTGTATTACGTACATATTGTACGTACGTATTTTTAGCCTCTAAATAGGTTTTTAAATTTGTTCCTTAGCACGGGTTAGTGCATTAAAAATAAAAATAGTGTAATGATGTGGGTACAGTGATATCGTTCCGATGTTAAACCTAACTGCAAAGTAGGTAGTCGGGGCTGTAAGTAATGCAATTTGCTTAAGTCAGATGTCGCTGCCTGTACGTAATACACAGAATATTGTAAAGAGGTTCGAAATTTCACTGATGTCGTGAGTCGCCCATTGGCTCAATTGGTAGAGCGCTGGTACGGATAGCCAGAGGTTGCGGGTTCGAATCCCGGCATGGGTGAAATTTTTAGCCTCTAAATAGGTTTTTAAATTTGTTCCTTAGCACGGGTTAGTGCATTAAAAATAAAAATAGTGTAATGATGTGGGTACAGTGATATCGTTCCGATGTTAAACCTAACTGCAAAGTAGGTAGTCGGGGCTGTAAGTAATGCAATTTGCTTAAGTCAGATGTCGCTGCCTGTACGTAATACAGAGAATATTGTAAAGAGGTTCGAAATTTCACTGATGTCGTGAGTCGCCCATTGGCTCAATTGGTAGAGCGCTGGTACGGATAGCCAGAGGTTGCGGGTTCGAATCCCGGCATGGGTGAAATTTTTAGCCTCTAAATAGGTTTTTAAATTTGTTCCTTAGCACGGGTTAGTGCATTAAAAATAAAAATAGTGTAATAACACCAAATTCCCAAATTTTTATACCAATGTCATGTTATACCAACATTTCAGCTTCTTCCAATGATCCAGGTGTCCCTTCGGAGCATAATGTAGAAAACGCAAAATGAGCACCACACTCAAAATGTAGAAATCGCGTAACGCATAATGTGCAACACGCAGAACGAGCACCACACTCAAAATGTAGAAATCGCGTAACGCATAATGTGCAACACGCAGAACGAGCACCACACTCAAAATGTAGAAATCGCGTAACGCATAATGTGCAACACGCAGAACGAGCACCACACTCAAAATGTAGAAATCGCTTAACGCATAATGTGCAACACGCAGAACGAGCACATAGGTTTTTAAATTTGTTCCTTAGCACGGGTTAGTGCATTAAAAATAAAAATAGTGTAATAACACCAAATTCCCAAATTTTTATACCAATGTCATGTTATACCAACATTTCAGCTTCTTCCAATGATCCAGGTGTCCCTTCGGAGCATAATGTAGAAAACGCAAAATGAGCACCACACTCAAAATGTAGAAATCGCGTAACGCATAATGTGCAACACGCAGAACGAGCACCACACTCAAAATGTAGAAATCGCTTAACGCATAATGTGCAACACGCAGAACGAGCACATAGGTTTTTAAATTTGTTCCTTAGCACGGGTTAGTACATTAAAAATAAAAATAGTGTAATAACACCAAATTCCCAAATTTTTATACCAATGTCATGTTATACCAACATTTCAGCTTCTTCCAATGATCCAGGTGTCCCTTCGGAGCATAATGTAGAAAACGCAAAATGAGCACCACACTCAAAATGTAGAAATCGCGTAACGCATAATGTGCAACACGCAGAACGAGCACCACACTCAAAATGTAGAAATCGCGTAACGCATAATGTGCAACACGCAGAACGAGCACCACACTCAAAATGTAGAAATCGCGTAACGCATAATGTGCAACACGCAGAACGAGCACCACACTCAAAATGTAGAAATCGCTTAACGCATAATGTGCAACACGCAGAACGAGCACAACACGCAAAATGTAGAAATCGCGTAACGCATAATGTGCAACACGCAGAACGAGCACCACACTCAAAATGTAGAAATCGCGTAACGCATAATGTGCAACACGCAGCACGAGCACAACACGCAAAATGAGTAAAACGCCAAATTAATAAGTAAGCCTGTATACCGTAAGAAGTAAAGTATTTTAATTTTTAAGTACAAACTAAATGTAGCTTTGTCGCTAGTTTCATTCGTCAAACAATAGCAAGCTTATATATTCCCAGGCGATTGAATAGAGACCAATGAACGCGTATTGTTACTCTGCTAACTGTTACAATTGAGAAATCGAGTGTCCATTAATTATATCTCTCCAGAGCTGGTAACTACAGTTATTTTGCCGTTGATCAGGCCTTCCAAGACTTAACCCTGGTTTCTTGTACACTAACAAACCGTTAATCTACTGTTAACAGAGTTGGCCAAAGTGCGTACAAAAGAAACATTTGACAAAAGATTAACGGCTTGTTTACTTGTTAGTATGCGAGAAACCGGGGGTTAGTATTATTTATTAAAAGTAGATTCCACTAAAACACTCTCGAAGTTAAAGCCGGTTAAAAGAGGAACTCCTGCCATAAACCAGCTTTAACTCCGTTAAGACGGATATTCATTCCCTGCTTCGCTAACTTCGGTCACCTATAGTTGGTCACGCGTTCAAATAAACATTTTGCCCTACTAGCTCTTCTGGCTGTCATCAAGCTAACATCTCGAAAAAAAACAGCTGTCAGCTTTTTTGACTACAAAGAAGTAGATAGAGTTAATTCCATTGGTCTCGCTCCACACAACATATTTGGTACGTCTGTTCATGATGGCGACGTGTGCTGTCCCGCAAGAAATACTATTCCGAAAGTGGAATTAAAGGAAATTAAATAATAATTAAAATTATTACATGATGCCTCGTTATTGAGGAAAAGCGAGCGTGCTCCAAATCCTGTCGGAATCAAGTATGGGTGAGGCATTGTCATGTTACATGTCATTGGTTTAACGTGAAACGTCTATAAGTAAGCGTTAATTTTTAGCTCAAACTGCGCATAAAAACTTACGGCACTGGCGCCATTTAATGGCACGATCTGAGGATCTGCGTAGTGTTTAATTTGCTCTCAAAGATAACGATACCCACGCTTTATCGATTTTCCCATGGGATTAAGATATTTTCCCGCAGTGAAACGTAGGCTATGTGTTAATCCAGGGTATCCGCTAACTCCGTACCAAATTTTATTAAAATCGCTGCAGCCGGTTAAACGTCAATAAGTAACAAACATGCACACTCACAAACTTACGGCACTGGCGCCATTTAACGGGACGATCTGAGGATCTGCGCAATGGCTAATTTGCTCTACTTAAGTGTAACCTAACAATGACTTGGACAGACGGTTGGAATTATTCACGATTTGGTGCGCGTAATATAAGAACAGTGTTAGCGGAGCGGCAGAACGGCTTCTTAATCGGAAGGTCGTGAGTTCGATTCGCTAACTGGGAAGGAAAACATCGCGACGAAACCCGACTTTCTGGGGTGTTCAAAAACCTCAGCCCTTCAAATTGTGGTGCGCACGAGTGGTAGTTAAGTCCATACTCTCTCTTTCTGAGAGAAGGCCTGTGCCCTGCAGTGGGACGTAACATAAAAAAAATAGGAGCAGACGGAATGCACTAGAATCGCTAAAATAATGTATGGAATCGATGTTATGCGTGTAATGGTCAGCGTGCTGTTGACCCTACGCCAATTTTCGGCGGTATCTCGTTTAGTTATTAACACAATAATGCTCTGTACAGTCTGTTAGCTTTTAGAATATACCTCGGCAACTAACGGATAGAATCGGATATATTCATGTAATAGAAATATCGAAACTAATATGGCACATAACTTTACATAACGTTTCAAAATGGTGAAGAAAAGTTTTATACAGAGCAGGAAACACTCGTGTGCTTTCGGCGAAAACCGAAGCCTACTCTAAAGCCCGAGGTATATTCTAAAATATTATATTCTAAAATATTCTAAAAGCTAACAGACTGTACTCATTTTTAGGTCATTAACTTTAAACCATGGTTTGATGTACCTACAACTCCAATTTACAGCGTGTTATTCATACCCTTGTTATACCTCTGAGCTGGTAAGCAAACCGTTCTGCCGAACAAAGCGTCGTTCGTGATTCGATTAAACTTTTTGGTCGAATCGATGAAAAAAGTTTCACGTTAAGGCTGAATTGGAATTCTTCATTATCAGCCTTTTCAGGGGCGTTGTGAAAAGTTGCCTTTTTTCTCCTAAAAGTTTCGAGAACGATTTTACGTTATTTCTAGGGGAAATGTTAACGTTCGTTCCTTTTGTTAGCATTCCTTTGACGTCCATTAAGGCGCTTGGGGTGCTAACTAACGCCACCAATCGAACAACATTACATAACCTCACGCCTGTATCCCAGCGGAGTAGGCAGAGATCAGGCATTGCCACTTGCTAGGATGCTGACAGATCACCTTCGCTTCATCAACGTTCATAACTCGTTGCATACACGCACGCCGGTTCCGGGTAGTATTCCCCTTTGCTAATATATCCCCTATTTGGTCGACGTATGTCCGCGTGGGATGTCCCTTGCCAAGCGAAGAAAAATCTTAACTTGTATTATAATACATTTTTCAATAAGAATTTGATGTTTACTTTTTGAAACAAAAAACGTGTTATAAATCAAACTAGATTTTTTTCCTTTGGTGGCGTTAGTTCGCTCCCCCAAGCGTCTTAAGTAAACCATAAGTATAGCTATACTTATTATCTTGAGACAAATTGTTTAATTAAAAGATGATTTAATTAGAAGTAGGCAGACGCTGGATGCGAAAAGCTGACGACAGGGCGCTATGACGCTCTTGAGGGAAGGGCTATATCCAGCAGTGGACTAGTATGAAAAGAATAAAAAAAAACATGCACCATTCAATATCAACTAAAAGTTTCAGACAAATTGTTAAACGTTACTTTTTTTTCCTTTTCAGGTACGGTTTCATTTCAACTTGCATATCAAAATATAACGTGGACTGCAGACGGCGTGCTAACACAGATACAGCGTCGATGGTAAATAATAACTTCCACTCAACACAATCCCTTGTCCTGGTCCCAAACTGGGATACCCTGTGCTACGGTAACTAGGCAAGCACATCATAAACCGGGAAATACACCCAGACTCAGGCCGCTTGTACAAATGTGCCGGCCCCCAGTGTAAATGGAACCCACGATCTCTGTAATTGTAATCAGACAGGATACCGCTAGACCAGTGAGGCAGTCAAAACGGAATACTCGTTTAAAGACTATGGACCGGTTTCTGAATTGAGTATTTCACTAAAAATAATTAAGTAACATTCTGACACGCTCTGTTCTGAGAAATTCGAAGAGACAGCACTACAGTTATCTCTTAACTTAGCGAAATTCTTAATTCAAAAACTAGTTCTGTGTCAACATGTTGCTATGATTAATTTATCTTGACCTATCCAATTATAAAGCACGACAAGGGCTCCTTCCTTTCCTACCTCTTAGCTTTACCAACACATTAATTTCTCGTCTCTCCTTCACCCAATTTGGTCAGCTCCTCGTCAACTAAACCAAGGAATAATGGTCCCAAAACCGAGCCCTTTACGGTCTTATTTGCCTCGATGGGGCCACCAAACTGGACCGTAATTCATCCGGCCTTGACGCCAATTGCTGCCTTCAGCACAATTGTCTCAATCCAAAACCATTGAACTAGACAAACCACAGAACAGTCTGGCGGCAGCTAGATGAATAATCTTCTATAGTATAAAAATGAATCGCTGAATGTGTTGGTAAGCTCAAATCTCGAGAGCAGCTGAACCGATTTCGCTAATTCTTTTTTTAGAATATTCCTTGAAGTACGAGGATGGATAATAATGGTTTTTTTTTTAATGAATCCACTGTTAGGCGGTACGAAGTTCGCTAGGTCAGCTAGTTTATTATGAAATACTAGCTGTGCCCCGCGGTGTGTTACTTACGGCTTATCGATTTTCCCCTGGGATTAGATATTTTCCCGCCAGTAAAACGTGGCCTTTGTTCCAGGGTGTCAGCTAAATCTCTACTAAATTTGATTAAAATCGCTCCAGCCGTTAAGACGTGGAGAAGTAACAAACATACATACTCACAAACTTTTGCCTTTATAATAGTTATGATAGCGTGATGTGATATTAAGTAGTGTGATGTGGTGTGATAGTGTGATTAACTTTTATTTATTAGACAACAAAGGCCCAAACATTAACTTTAAAATAAAAAAATACTATGACTAATTTACCGCACTGTATAGGTATAGATGTCGGCTGATCTGTGCATTATTTTAAAATTATCTTTACTTGTGGAGTAGCGCGGATACAAGGAATTACAATGGGTTGTTTTCAAAAGAGATACTTTATTGTTCGCTAAGAAAGGGAGTACTTTTAAAATAACTTCGGATCACAAAGGATTACTTCTTTGTTAACAAATCATGTGACGTCAATGAAAGTAGAATTTGAAAATGGAAGTTTTGTAGTTTTCTATTATATACGATTTAAGAACTATTCGAAAAGGGCCCGTTGGTGTATTTTTTGCCTCTTAATTCCACCAATGCTGTAGAATGTAAGAAGGCCGTTGCTTGTTATGTCAATAGCCTGCCGCCTCGAGTCCGACAATACATTAAATAAATAAAGCCTTTATTACCACTTTAAAAAAAACATGAATTCTAGTAATAAACTTTAAATTATAATTAAGGGTCCCCTCTACGGGTGAAGGCCTCCTCCAGATAAGCCCAGCGGTCCCTATCTCAAGCTGCGCTCTCCCATGCTCTACCTGCGACAGCCACTATGCTGTCTGACCATCTCTTTTTTGGTCTGCCTCGTCTTCTTAAGTGGCCTCGCGGGTACCATTCTGTGACCTTTCTCGTCCAACGGTCGTCTGTTAGCCTCGCCATATGACCTGCCCATTTCCACTGTGAGTTTCATTTTGTTTCATTCTATGACAATGTATTGTCATAGAACAAAATGAAACTCACAAACGCATACCTTCGATTTAATTCACCTCATCTAATATTGACATTGAAGCACACTACTGATCACATGCGAAATTATGAGAACTTAACCAAGTCTCGTCTCTGCCGATAATGGACTAGATTTAGTGTCGTTAAGGTTATCGTTCGGTGTGAAAACATCCGTTCTCTCATTCGCAGCCTGCACCGATCAAATAAAATGCACTGAACAAATCTCCAAGACGGAGTTTACACGTTCAGTCTGGCGTCAGTCAATTCCATCAGTCTGGTTAGACTGACGGCAGGCTGATTGTCTATTCAGAGGATTGTTGGACCAAACTGACGGATATTCGAATATTTTGATCCTTCATCAGTCTGGTATCAATCGAAGCTTGATCAAGGTCACGGACTGAACTGACGCCAGACTGAACGTGTTAACCCCGTCTAACGGTCGCGTTACTTCGCTGGTGTTTGTAATATCTATTTACCCAGTATCTCGCCATCTGTTTGCCTTCTGTTCGTAGCCTCCATTGGTCAGCCAAGTCAGGCGCAGTCCCCTGTCCCACTTAGAGATGCGACCAGTTAGTTACGACTCCATTGTAGTCTTCTGTGTTTATGAAGGCTGCAGATGTTATTGTTTAAACACAAACGGCGGAATAGTAACTGAGGTAAGTTATAGTTGTTTCGGTGGTCTGTCGTTGGGAAACTAGGACGAGGATTCCTTGGAAATTGTTGCGAAGATAAAGCGGTCTCCTAAGCATTTGAAGCAGACAAAGTACAGCCTGCTAATATAACAAGCCAGATTTGCAAGAGAATAGAGGTTCTATCTCCTGTGCGACCCAAGCAAGGCATATTACCTACTTTAATTTACATAATAGACTGATAAAGCTAATCCTTAAACTGTCACGCAGTATTAATTTCAAGAAAAATACAAACAAAGAAAAATCACTAACAGTGATTTCGCAATCTCGACACTATGATATTTTTTTTGTCATTTTTACGGTTTCGGAAAAAAGCGGAGGAAAAAAACGGAAATCTTATAGGGTCATCATCTTTACGTTGAAATAAATTGAATTGAATCCATCCGTCCGCTACTGCGATGTAGGAAGAAACCCGTGCCCCAGCAGTGGGGACTTAACAGGGTTGATATCAACCTACAATTTTGTACGGAACCTTCGCTTGGCAAGTCCGACTCACTTCGCATTGGCCGTTTTTTTTTTAGCAGTACACCTATTTAATCTCTAAAAGCAATTTGCGTCCAGTCTCGCTCGGGTCGGGAGCGTACCGTCGTTTGGGGACGTAAAAAACTTTAAAGAGTTCGTTTACTCTGAAACTGCACGGTTGGTGGGCTCTGTGGATGTATAGGATTTTCGGACACTCGCATTTAATAAGTTTATTTTTGCTTCGATAGCGCTAGTGACTTTGTTCGCGTAGGCTGATTACAAAAAATCCCAACGGCTTATGGTACGTGTGGCCCGAAGGCACGAGTCTTGTGACGGTTAAATTATGGGATGGTGATGGTATACAGCATCCAGTGGCAACTTCCCTCATACTAAAACAGTGCCTGGGATGTTGTATTAGACGTAGTAGGCTTGGCCAGCACCTATGCCGTCCTGACAGCTTAGTCGGCCGAGCTCACAGGAAGACTAATCAATACGTGCGGAGCCAAGTAACTGCGGGTTTCGTCACGATGTTTACCTTCGTGGTTAGGGTGTGTATTTGTGCAGCTAACATTAAAAGTAAATGTTAAATAAATAAATTGTTTATTTCATTACAAATTTTTACGAATAAATTACAGGGGCTGGACCCTTCTAGTAAGTAAAAATGTCAGGATTTGACAATTGTTGTACTGGAAAGAAGCTACTATTGACATTTAAAACGCGCGACTAGCGTCGTCGTGCCCATGCTGGTCTATTGTGATCCAGTCGTTTGTGTGACACGTGCCAGTTGGCCTAAAATAAAACCAATAAAAACAACTAAAGTTTATTTTCCGACGTAAAGAAATAACAAACAGACAGCGTATTATAAGCCTTGGGGGCTTCACAAATTCACTTAAAGGCTATTAGCACACTAACCAATGTAGCTAATTGCCAAACTAGGTGATCATGTATTTTTCCAATTAGGCAGTGATATTATGTACTTAAGGTACATATTATCACAAACGTTAATGATTCGGGTATTGTGTGTCTCAAAGTTTACGGATATTGAGTCCATATAGTGTTACTTATAATTTAATTATAGGTAAATGTGTGTGTATATATGTTTGTGTGAATGTGTTGAGTATGTATTGAGTGTGTATGAGAGAGTATAGAAGCATAAGAAGAATTGTAATAATTATGGCTGTAAGAATTATGACAAATAATTATGAACTGATTAGTTTTGTAAACTTAAACACCACAATCATCGCATGCTATTGATACATGTTTTGACGAGTCAACTAGACATATCAACATTAAGTGTTCGAGGTCAACCCTTGTATGTCTCCACTGCTGGGGCACAGGTGTCTGCCTGCGTCGAAGGTTAGGCCATCCTCCACCAAGGGGGCCATGTCAGGGTTATTGAAGGAGTGTAAGGCAGTGGCGGGCCTTAGTGTCAGAAGTTATCAAGCCGCCCATAAGGCTGCTGGCACGGTTCAACGAATGCCATTACATGACAGCCGGCACCAACGACTTAACGTGTATTTATATCACTAAACTAGCTGGCCCAGCAAACTTCGTACCGCCCAACAGTCGATTCTTAATTTTTTTTTATATTTCTCTCCGTAACAACCATCCTCGTACCGTCCGTCAAGGAATATTATAAAAAAGAATTAGCGAAATCGGTTCAGCTGCTCTCAAGATTTGAGCTTACGAACACATTCAGCGATTCATTTTTATATTATAAATAGATATACGAAAAAACATTAAGGCACCACTGAAATAGAAATCGTATCTTGTTTTATAATAATATGTTTTTGATTTTCAAAAAGTAAAAGTGTTAATATCTGCGTAACAAATTTTAGAACCTACAGTCTAGAACCTGGGTTCAACATCCTGGGGCTTAAATAGATTAACGCTAAAAACGGCCGTTTTTGGCGGAAATCGATTAAATTGGTGCCGCTAGTTAGCACCCCGAAGCGCCTTAAGGTGCTCCAACTCAGCCTTTTACGTGCAACATCTGTCTTCTACAGTCGAATAGAGTAGTAACAAAACTAATCAATCATAATCCTCGCTTCGAAAACTAACTAGGACACAGATCTGCAAGCAAAGCAATCCATATTGCTGAATTACGCAATGAATACTAATAAACTAGTTTACAATAAAATTCGGCCCAGTCTGGAGTTACGATTTGAGTCCGCCATTTAAATGTCTCGTTCAACGCCCTTACTACGCGTTGCAGTGCTGGATATTTAAAGGATAGCGATGGCGCAGTAATAATGTGTCTACAACATGATTTTGGAATCGTTACACATTTTTGGAGGAAATAAGATAAGAATATTCTTTATTGCTTACCGGAAAAATAGTTGTTGAAACGGGAATGTTCTTTTGATTGTGATAAACAGTATTATTAATGCATTAAACAGTAATGGTGAAATGAATGTGACACTGAATCTCATATGAAAATATTTATGCAAACTCTGCATGAGTTTATATTCTTCTTGAAATAAACGGTTTTGATTTCTGCTTTTCTTCAATTCATAATTTTTTTTGAATACCACTAGGACTTCACCAAATTGTGTTTATCGAATCCACGAGTCACTGTAATAACACTCAATTAGCTTTTATGCCTTAAAGTTTGGAAGAGTTCTCTCAGTTTTTCTAGAATCTCACTATCAGATCTCGACTTGATGACCGTGGGACCACCTGGAAAGTCTACCCTTTCAAAAAAAGAAAATATTTCCAAATCGTCGAGGTCCAGGCGTCTTCGGGTAGTCAGAAAATTTCAAATTTCAAATCGTTTATTTTGACAAAAAATACATTAAAAAGAATATCTACAAAAAAGTTGACGAATTACGAATCCTCTATTTTTTCCAACATTTTCTTCAAGCTCTTCAAGCACAATCATTCCAAGCATCTTCCAGCCGACTCAGCGCTGTAGCAGCCACAAGCGTTGTCCAATACGTTAATGGCAGTTTACGTAATGGCGGGTCGACGAACCGAATGCTTGTCTTGTGGTTGTGATGGATGCGATGTTTTGTCACTACGTGAAGTGGATGCCATGTCCTCTGCACCTGACACGTCATTTGGAAGTCAGAAAGTCAGAGTCAAAAAATTGTATTCAATTGGATTTGTCCGAAATTTTCCTTTTTTATGTTGCGTCCGTATTACTTGTTATCTTAAGTAAAAAAAGAAAAAAACACACATCACATAAACAAAACAACCAGATAAATTGACATAATGTGAGTACAACAGAAATAAACGAAATGCACAATAAACGAAACAAAAAAACATAGATTTAACCTGTGCTGTGTCTAAATTGCCACAAAAGGCAGCTGACTCAGCGTTGTGCTGAAGGAGTGAGCCCTCAGCGCTGATTTTCAGTCAGTGCCCGAGGTAACCGATAATAGTACTACGGGGTGCGTGTCGTGGTGCATTTAAAGAATATATGAACAGTATGCATAAATATAAGGTAAACGTGTCGCCTTAAATATAAATATACAGTACTTATATAGATGTTGTTAATTTTAAATGAATATGCTTTAATGTAAAATACAAATAACATAACATTTTACATACTGGCACATACATTGCTTCTGGCCCGCTACTAGGATACCCTGTGTCGTGGGAACCAGAAACAACGACATCACAAACATGTAAACATCCAAGACCTGGACTTTTTTTTTTGTTTCCAGCCGGGATTCGAACCCGGGACCTCTTGCATAGTAGGCAGACGCGCTACCGCTACGCCACAGAGGTTGGCCAATAAAATAAATCCTACTTAGCCGTGTTTTCCTTTTAAGTTCATTATATTTATGTCCTATTTACTGCCCCGATTTTTCAATCAACTGTTTAGCCGGAATGAAGAGCGGGGCGTCGTACTCGAAGAAAATTTTGCGCTTCTAAGCTTAACATTTCGGAAACGGATTCCTAAATATGAAAATTGTTTTCTTACATACACTCACAATATTTTTAAGCGACCAATCCAATGGCTATACCTCACACTATAGTGTCGGCAAGAAAAAAAAGCATCGGTAATTTAGAAATATCCTAAAAAAAGAAAAAGCGAAATCGGTTCAGCTGCTCTCGAGATTTGCGCTTACCAACACTTTCAGCGATTCATTTTTATATTATAGATAGATAATCAAAATACATTACTTTTCAAGAGCAGTCTGTCAAGTAATATATTTGACAGACTGCTCACATCTTTTATGATTTTACAACTTTACTGCATCATAAAAAAAAGTCTAAGTTATAACTGAATTATGTTGAAATAAAATTACCAAAATGTGTCACTGAATGTGTTAGTGATGTCGGTCGTAAAAAATATATTAATTAGATAAGCCTTTCTGTTACATATATCAAAAACGCCCTTGTTCCCGTTCTTACATTAGTCGCTCGCACAGTGCAATAACGCTCATAGAAATTGTGCGCTCGGAGAACCTGACCATTACTTAGGCCGACTTGCGTGACATTTCGCTTAACTTAACTTTAAATAAAATTAACTAAACACGTTTTCTCTGCTAAATTTCGTTAAACTAATTATAATCAGAATCGTTTTGCACAACACTTGTCATTCCGTTATTTAGCGAAATATAGTTAAGGACGAATGCGTGTCGGTAAAGCAGACTTGACGTTCCGTTTTACGTCTGAACTTATTTCCGCTGACAAAAATGAAGTTGGTTAGAGATAAGAATCTGCATAGAACGAAACAAGTTACAAAAAGAAAACAAAACTTTCAAAATGTCATTCTGCGCAACATCTGTTCCTTTTATTTTGTTTGGTTCTTTGTTTGAAAATCAACTTCTCGAAGCACACCAAACAAAGAGTTTATGAAAATAACCTCACTTCTCATATTGACACTGAACAGCTGTGAAAGTAAGATGGCGCTAACTATGATTAGCAGAGTTAATAAATAGCCAATCTCGGCTGTTTAAATATGACAGTCGCCTAAACATAATTAAGAACAAAATTTTTGTTGTGCAAGTCGTTAATGTTAGTTAAGAACCTAATTTTGATTAAATCGTATTTAAACAATATTTAAAAGCGTTACGCAAGTCGCCCTTAGTCTATTTATTCTTTCTTATCTAATTTAGTTATGCCAAAACTAGATATTTTCCCTCAAGTTCACGAACTTCGTTTATAAAGTTACCAGCGTGTTATCTAAAATAGTGTCCCCGGTTACTTCATTTATGGAAATATGACAGTTGTCGACTAAAAACTCTACCTTACCGGTAGACGGCCTCTGTGGCGCAGCGGTAGCGCTTCTGCCTACCAAGAGGTCCCTGGTTCGATCCCCGGCTGGAAAAAAAAAGTACCCCAGGTCTTGGATGTTTACATGTTTTTGATGTCGTTGTTTCTGACTCCCACGACACAGGGTATCCTAGTGTGGGGCCAGAAGTAATGTATGTGCGTGTATGTAAATGTTATGTTATGTAGAATCTTGTTTGCTAAAATGGACAAGAAAGGATAAATAGACTGTATAGACAGACATGGCGACATTCTCGTTGGCCAATCACAAAGGGCGGCTTCGATCAATAGAGCACTTGCAAATGTGATCGTGGGAAAATTATTAATTACTGACTTGCTTTTCACCGTTTAGTGATTTATGTTATTACATGTTGGTTAGCATATAAGTAAGAATATTACATTAATTTATTTATTTACTTAGGACAACCTATAGCTAGTAGGTACACTAAGACATTGTAATTATAAAACGTAAAGAGTTTATACCTCTTTGCTAGTTACTCTGCAAACAGAATTTAATTAAAAATAAGAATACATTACATAGGAACTCCTTATCTGAAAATCTGTTTTAATTTTTCCCTTACTTATATGTCCTGATTATATATATATATATATATATATATTATTATATATTATCAGAGAAAATTTCGACAGAGCAAGATGACCATTTGTTATACAGTCTCAATGAGATGAGACATTGTAGCATTGTGTTTAAAGTTGGTTTGTTGAACCACAATTCAACCTGCGAACTGCACGGCACAGTGCCCAATGTTCACTGACAGTCCTTCGCATTCGGACCACAGGACTAACCTGTTAACCTCAGCGGTTGGTGTAGGCGTTAGATAGTCCACCAGAATCTAGCCCTCCCATGCACTGACTTGTCGGTTGAAACCAATTACATGCACACCTTAATCTGGCTGAAAGCATAGAGTAACAGCGTCCCGAGCCAGTGTTGCCAGATGCTTGCTGGCCAATATGGCCAAAATGTTCCTTCTTGTCCGAATCGCCTGAATTTTCTGCCGAATAACCCAAAATCGCCGCAGTGAAATGACTTTTTACAATGGCTGCGCGTCTAGCAACCAATTAAGTACGCAAGCTCTTTAGTAAAATTCTCTCAATAAAACTTAATATCATGAAAAACTTCTTTTTTTATGTAGCTCGGCGAGCATTCTACTGCCTCAAATGTATATTTCTTTTTGTAAATTTTTGTTGTTTTAATATTTATTTAGCTATTGCGGGCGCTAACGAAATCGAAATAAAAATCCAAAACATAAAAATTATAAAATAAATAAAAAAAAATCAAGCTGTTTATGAGTTACACATGGTGTAACTCACCCAGCTTTGTTTTTTTTTATTGATGTATTCCGATGTAAAAACCTAACTGCAAAGTAGGTACTATGGGCTGCAAGTGATGCAAATTACTTCATCCAGATGTCGCTGCCTGTGAGTAATACAGAGAGTATTGTAAAGTGGTTCGAAATTTGACTGATGTCGGAAGTCGCCCATTAGCTCAGTTGGGAGAGCACTGGCACTGTTGAGCTGAAAAAACATAACGTAACATAACCTCAGGGATAAGCAGACACCAGAGACTGCCACTTGCCACTATGTTGGCAATACTATTCCGAGCAGTTTGGTTACAACACGGCTAGCGAAGTGGGCGTCACATCAGTGGGACGATCAAGATTTTGGCTTACTTCATTACTTACTTTATTAAAGCCAAAACTGAGCGGGCCCACGCGAAGTTTAACAGTCATTTACGATAATGACAAGCGATACTCGCTAAGGGATACGCTTTGGGATGTGCTTTGATAAATAAATTCTTTCTTTGCTGCTTTTTAAGTTGCTCAAGCAGCTAATGAACTACTGGAGCTGTCTGAGCAAACATTTGCGGTGTCATTTATAAAAACTACTTAGGCCTAGGCCTATGTCCAGCAGTGGACGAGTACAGGGTGTTTGTTTGTTTATTTGATTTATTGATCTTATAAAATACTATTCCTCTGGAACCCTCCTGGAGTACAGTTCTCATTACTCATGCTCTCCCGATGGCGGGATAGGCAGAAAACGGGATTTGCCACTTACCACGATCCTGAAAAGCCTCTTTCGATTCATTAACATCTACGCCCTTACTGGTCCTAAATAGTCTAAACTCAATAAGTAAATAAAATTTAAACTACATTTAAATATTCCGTTTAAGGTAATCCTGTTTTTATACTCAACACCACAAAATTAGCGCTTCATGTCTCTCCATTACTGTGATATAAGAAACCATCTGTACCATTCTTTCTTCTGGTGGTGCAGTAAAGTGTTCTCTATTTATCCCATCATCATCACCACCATCCATTATGTCCCCACCGCTGGGACGGGTCTCTTTCCTGAGGAAGGTACAGACCATACTCCACCGCGGGGGCCAAGTCCGGATTGGTAGAGGCTTGCAAGACTAGTGGCTGGTCTTACTGTCAGAAGTTTCCAAGCCGCCTTAAGGCCTATCTATCTATTTACTGTCATTCTGTAAGCAACAATGATCACCAATCTGTTTTTCTGATTTCTTGTCATCCCTTTGTCTGGTCATCTCTATTATACTAGTAGTTCCTGAGAACTAGGCATTTGCCCTAAATTCTGTACTACCTACTTTAGTCTCTGTCCAAATCGTCCCAGTGCAAGTTTGTCTCCGTCGCATAATTTGTCTTCCCAGTGGACAAGCATGTCGGCCGTAAACTTGACTAACAATAACCCCTGTTACGATCGATCGTAATGAATTACGGACTACGGTTACAATATGCGGGCACCACGGCGTAAATGCGGTCAGAAGTTCAACTCTACTATTGTTATTATTAAAATACTTTATTTTAAATTAATTCTTTAGCTTAATGCTACTTAGCATTATCTACCAGTTGACCTAAGTGTTCATCTACCATCTAACCTGAGGCTTGGAAACAATACTAACAGGTAGTGCAATTTACAATATTAAATTTACTCATTACTTATTTACATCTAGATTCTTATACGAAATTACACTACATTACAAATTTACACATCTGTGGTGTTAAATAAATCCAACGTGTCATCCATAACTCATAGTGGTATGGTTGTTTATGGGTTTGATTCTGGCTTAAGGCCGTCTTACTTTAATTTGTACAAATGACCTCAGTCCGGGTGTCTCAAATGAAGCATTTTAGTTCCATCTTTGAGACGTTAATCATACTTTGGCGAGCAATCTTGCTACAATCTCGCTTTCCGAAGCAGCTTGCAAATTCAGGAACCGCACAGAGGCCGATTTGAATTATCTAGGAATTAATAAATAGTGTCGTCGTAAAAAAATCATAACTGTTACTATTTTGTTTTAAACTAACTTTTGGTAGCTGATATGTGTACTTCAATGTTCAATCTGAGTAATACTTAAAGTACATACGATTTTAACCGTCTTTAGAAAGGAAAAAGACTCATTTATAAAAGTGTTTAAAAAAGGCATAGAAAACTTATAATTTTTATTTGTTTGATGACGATTGACACTAAATTTACAATCTTGAGAATTACATATCTAAATAAAAAAAAAATCTTCATCGTCACACAAAACAAACGATTCAGGCTCTTGCAATAACTGCAATAAATCTCCCATAGTTGTTTCTCTGCTAAATTTTCCAGTATTATGCTGTCTTAAGTTTCGGAAATCTTTGTTGCGTGATTCAAGGGCTTCATCCGAGTACATTCCAATTGGAAATGCCAGAGATTTGACAATTTCTGGCCCATGAATCAAAATTCGATGTAAGCTTGAAGGCATGTTGTACCAGGTATATATAGTTCTACGTACATCTCAGCAGTGACCTTTGCGTACTCTGTGAATACTTTTATAAAATATCTGTAATTACTATATGTTCTTGGCTTGGATAGCATTTTATTTTTTCTGCAAATATATCATCTTAACTTGGATAAATATTAGCAATTCTGGATTTAGTTCCCTGCTGCATCATGGTATACGTTTTTTTTCGTGTATTTACCATCAACATATAATGTTAGAGCTTCTTCTGGTGTATATTTAACAGGCAATGGATTCGACAAAGCTAGAATATTCTTTTTTTCAGTTGCATTACTGCAAGACGTTATAAGTTTAGTAGCGTCTCTCTTTCCAGACACTTCAAGGCTTTTCATAAGTGCAAATGACAGCTCTTCGGTGAAATATTTTTGTATTAATGGCAATAGTTTTTTTCGTTTTGTTTGTTTCGTAACGTCACAAAATGTTTTCGTTGGCCGACCCCGTTTTGTACTTGTTTGTGGGCTCTTAGCAACATTGTCACCAACACTACTGCCAGCGACAGCGCTAGTATCACTACAAGAAATAACAAAATTTTCATCCAGCCATTGCTGGTGTCTCTCCTCAAAAACTTTTCTTGTTCGCCTCGAAGCTTGCCATATTTTAGCAATTTGGCTATTGAAACTATAAACTTTTTCTATTTTTATCTTTTAAAAAACCCTTTGCCTTGTTCTCTCTTTTATATACTAATGTAAAAACTGTCGAATTTTTGTCCTTAATACTTTTTCCCTGGCGCCAAACTTCATACAATTCTCTTTTGGTCAGCGACATGGTACCTAAAAAAAATTGTTACTAAGTCCTTGGCACTTCTTGGCAGCAGGTGCTACATTTTTCGATTAACTGATAACATGAAGTAATTAAAAAAATATATTTCACTTCAAACACACCAAAACATAGGTTTTGCAGGTCGATTTTCTAAATAAAAAGTGAAGTTTTCGGATCGACACATGATGTAAATTTCGAAATACATTTCGTATGACGCGTAATTAGAATTAAAAGAAGCTTAAATATTGTACATACCTTTAAGTAACAATAATCAAAAGTTTTGTCAGTCAACACTAAATGCTTTTCTCACAGGATATTTTTCAATAAGTTGCGCTAAATGTAACAAATTTACGGAGTGCACTCTAAACGTTGAATCATAATTTGTGTTAGCTGAGAAACGCGTGACGGTTGGATAAAAATAATGATATCTCGAAGTACCCACATCGTTAACATTGTAAATAAAATGTATCAGTCGCAATCGGTGACTTGTAAAAAAAATAATTATTAATTCCTAGATAATTCAAATCGGCCTCTGTGAACCGCAGCGAACATGTTTGAGCACGTGCGCTCAACGTATTTCACGGTGAGAAAAAGAAAGATACTTAATTCAAAGTACGTAGTTATGAAAACGGAGGACACGAAGATAAGTTTGGCACTACCCCCCTTAGTGTTAAGCCTGTCAATTGTACAAATTTTAATGGTAAAAACAATGGTTAATGAACAAAAGATAGATAATTTAATAATAATACTAAAATATTTGTTATGGAAATCTTTGTTATTCTGCTTAAACCGTTGGAATTATAAGATGTTGTTGTTTCCTTGAAACCGTAGACCCGTCCATCTGGTGCTTATATTTTTGACGCGGCGACCGAATGGCGGCCACCGCCCTTTGTCCAATAAAAGACAATCGTTTATTGCTTTCTCTAATGTCGTGTTTCGTCTTCTTTTTGCTCACAATGTTTCTGTGTTGTTTAACAATACAACAAACCTACAAAAATAGTACAATCTGAAATAGCAATACCACTCTCTAACGTTGAAGATACACATCGTGAATCAGTTACTTTTTGAGTAATTTGTGAGTGAGCTTTTAACAAATTTTGAGTTACTATTCCCTTCACCATCCACTTCGGCGCTTGACATCTCCAATACACGGTGTGCTCGCGTGGTAATGAGGGCTTTTCAAAGCGCCATTAAAAAAAAAGACAGTACCGCAAGTTACCGATAGATGGTGCTGACGTCATGTCAAATTTAGGAAAACGGTGAGTGCCTATATTTTTACAAAAATGCTCAATGCACGGGCTAGCCATTAGTTAAGACACAATTCACGTTCGTATGTAATGAACAAAGCAAAAATACTTCAAGACTTTCAAATTTCAACAGTTTCGAAACATACTTAGCTTAGATCACAGACTACAAAGAGATTTTTAGGTTATCACAAATAATATTCTGTGCGTACAACACAAAACGCGATAAAACGTATGATGGGTGACGTTTGTTCTCCTTGCAGCGCCATCTAGTTTTTTTATTGCAATCAACTCACAGCTGTCATTGAAAAGCCCTCATTAACTCCATACTCCCTTTCGAAAAGGCTGTTCCCTTCAGTGGGACCTATACAATACACGCCCCAGCTTATAAATATATAGGCTGCATCATAAACCTAGAAAAGGGCGAGTTTTAGAGTCACAAAGAAAACATAGATACTCTGCGAAATTAAACTAGAAATGATAGTCGGACAAAGTATCCGACATGTTTTTTCTAAAATTATTACAGCATTAAAGAAGACATCACAAAGATAATTATGACATAGGTACATATAACACAATGACTTGACCAGGTCCGAAACTAGGAAACCCTGTGCTATGGACCGAGCAAGGACACCACAAACATGAAAATACTCAGACTGGGTGCTGAGGCCATTTATACAAATTTACGGCACGATTATACGTAATCACGTAATCAGTGATACCGCTAGACCAACGAGAATATCAAAAATCAATTAAAGTTTACGTGCGACAAAACTACGTTTTCGACTGGTTGGTAAAATTAAGTTGATATTAATTAGGAGTAATTATTATTAAACAATTTGGTCACATCACAACACGATTGCTCCAAAAACTCCTCAAACGCAGTTTAATTAGTCTGTGGTAAGGTAAATATAGGTTGAAGTTTTGCCTAAATCACTCCTAACTCAATAGACGGGTGGGCAACCGATAAAGCCAATACTTTGTTAACTTGTTCGGTACCGAAATAAATGAAACGTCATTCTGGTGTACGATGTGAAGCCATTCGTGTTCCATCTGCGGGAGTAATTCGAGCGAAACTAGCTTAGCTACCCGTACAGTGGCCGAAGAAAGTTGGAAAGACAAGTTTTATGAAGTAGTTGGGGGGGATGCTTAGTTGAGACCAGCTCTAAAGGCTGAATGACTCCAATCGTCTGTCTAAATCCATACTAATTGCCTGCAAACGTCAGATATCCGACAGGATTTGGTGTGCATAATAAGGCCTCGACTGATATGGGTGGGAAACCGCAAGGTTTCCGCCTAGCAATAGGCGGGAAGACGGCAGCAGGTGGATCAGGGAAATTACAGAGTGGCGCCCGAGAACAGAAAGACGGTCAGTGGGCAGACCAGCGGGCCGATGGTCGGACGATGATTTTGAGTCGGCGGAGGATCCATTGATAAGGCTGGCAAGAGATTGTGAGAGATGGCATTTTGGGGAGAACTCCAAAAAAATGGTGAACTTCCGCAGGAAGCGGAAGCGGAATCCTCATAAAAGCTATGGCTGAATATTGTAGATGCCCTCAGGCCCATTCAGGACATTACTTCAAGGCACGAAAGTTCTTTCTGTCCTCGATCATCCCCATCCGGCCGCTGCGAGCAATCTACTTCAGATTGTTGGCACAGCGAGCCGGTGTGAGTGCCACTCCGCGTTTGCCATTTGGGCGTAAGCTCGGGGCATATTTGCTGGAGCAGCAGAGACTTCCCTATGCTGTCCAAACTTTTCGCCGCCATTACTAACTCGAATAATTGACCAATTGAATGACTATGTGATCGTATCAAGGATGGCTGTCTTAATTTCTTTAGTTGTTTGTATCTTATCCCATAACAGTTTCCCAAAGGCTTTCTTCAACGGCAGTACGTCTCGCTGCAGTCGAATCAACCGGTTCCCACGCTTTGATACGGATCCGTTCACCAGCGGACCTGTTTAGCTCTGCATACAGCCTTAGCAGAAACGACTGGGCGAATTTGACTCTTAAACACATGGATTTAAGAATCTTCTATTTATAGGTGTTTTTGTTTATACGCGTTGTCCTTTGGACGGCTTCTTTCTTTTACATCGTTCAGTTTGGACTTAAAACCGGTTAAGTTGGAGTCGGCTATTTACATAATAAGTTTTGTTTTTCTTTGTCGAATGCGCTTACGCAATTTCGCAACGCTATGCGCATTTTCTAAGTCAAAAACCATAAAATTGCGCCGAGGCCTTGGCCGTTTTAGTTTACAATAGGTGTAATTTTAATTTGGTCCAATACTAATTGGAACTAAGGCCTTGTTAAAGTTGCAATGTTCTAATGCTCGTTAGTCATTCATTACGCGTTTAAAGTGGAATCAGTTGTAAAATTTTATAACGTGATTACTGTACCACGACAAATTAAACTGATGTTTGCGTCTTATATTCAAGATAGTAGATTTTTTATAGGATGTACGTAACACAGCTTTAAGCTGATGCGTGTATATCACTTTCGCGCACTTGTGAAATGTTTATCATGCCCGTTTTTAAAAGAGTTCGCTGAGGGACCACTAATTAAGGTCTCTGGTAGACTATTCCACATATTCAGTGCATGATTTGGCAAACAGTATTTTCTGAGATTACTTGTCCATGGTACCTTGGTTAACTTCAGCGAAGAAGTTATGGAAGGATTGTCAGTAGCCATAGATTACAGGTATGGACAATAATGAAATACTTTTACTTCTTTATTCGATTTGTTGGGGCACGGGTCACTTCCTGCATCGCAGGAAGGTTAGGCCATACTCCACCACGGGGGCCAAGTCCGGGTTGGTGGAGGTTCGTGAGGCAGGGGTAGGCCTTACTGTCAGGCACGAACGGCTTAGCGTGTCTTGCGAAGCACGGAAGTGCTCGGAATAACTGCCACTGGCGGTACTCACTGGATGGTCACCCATCCAGCACCTGGACCCGCCTGTTGTTGCTTCACCCAAGTGATTTATTCCAATCACTCGGTTCCACTAGGCCATGAGCGCTTCACAATACCTGTCACGAATAATCTCAAATGATGAATCTCTTTTTACCAAGCAGAGCTTAATAACTCCTCGCGTATTAATAGTTTTTGTCACGAAGCCCCGCAGGCGCCGCGCAGAGATTTTAGTCTTAAGTCGCTGGAGCGTGGAAGGAATTAGCCAGATTTGCTTTTGCCTTATTGGATAATATTGTACTGCGATGTTTGCGTGTATCAAATAACGTTATATCCTCTTCTATTCCATTAAAAAAAAGTAAAAATGCATTTATTGCGACCAATAGAAGAGGAAGAATAAAAGGAGAAATTACAAATAATGACTTTATAGTTGGCGACAAAAGGTGTGTGCTCAGCGTGTGCCGCCAGAGACAACAATGACATAGACGGCGCTGTTTTTCAGCACTCACCGACTTAAAAACTAACTACAATCTTGTATGTATCTGTTGATAATTTTATTTATTCACACTGTTATTGAGGCATGTATTTGGAACCTTTGAAATTAATGTTTTCTATGTTTTTTTTTTGTACATCTATTTCCTTCTCTAATGTATTAGTCCAGTTCATCCGAAGGTTGTCTGGAAGAGATCACTTTTAGTGATAAGGCCGCCGTCTGTTGGACGCGCTAACGTACATCTCATCGTGGCCAAGTCAAAGGTAGCACCCATTAAAAATCCGGCTCGAAGGACCAAAAATGGTAGTTAGCCAGTGTCGGCTAGGTCTACCTCACGATGGGCTGGTTGAGAGAGCGGAATGGAAGGTGAAGTGAATGGACTTACTTGGTTATGGTGGATGATGGCTCGCTTTAGCTGTTGGGAAGATGATGAGCGGTGATGGATGAGCTGATGCGTCCAGCGCACGGAGAACACTCCTGCACTGTTCACTTATAGTCCAATATTGTCAATATATTGTTCTTTGAGCTGATAAAGTTTCTTGGTCACCAAAATGTCTATCACTTCACTCCACTTCACCTCCCATTCCGCTCTCTCAACCAGCCCATCGTGAGGTAGACCTAGCCGACACTGGCTAACTACCATCTGTACTCTTAGGTTAAGAAATATCTGTGTAGTTTCCATTTTTATGTACAATAAAGTGTTCTCTATCTCTATCTATCTACAATCTAGTTCCTAATCCTAAATACAAATAAAGAAATGTGACGTAATTGAGTTGTCCAGTGTTTCAAAATAACACTGCATTTTCAGCAGTATGATTTTAATGCTAGTGTGTGTGTATGTTTATGTCTTTAGTGCAAGTTCTCTGTTGGTACCTTCACAGAGCGGTCTGGTCGCCATTATCCTGTAACTTAGCATTCCTGGCACCAACCCAACCTAGCCCGCTAATATGACCGCCCAATAACTTATAAGGTGATCATTTCCGTCTCCTGTCGCCTAACGACGTCGATTTTTTATGCTAATGCCCCATTTGCACAGTGGGATAGAGTGTACAGAAGGCGTACAGTAAATAAAATAAATATTTTGTAGAGAACAAAGTAAAATCTCCTAAAATGTTAGGCCATACTCCACCACGGGGGCAATGTCCGGGTTGGTGGAGGATTGTAAGACAGTGGCGGGCCTTACTGTCAGAACTTATCAAGCCGCCCATAAGATTGCTTCACGACATGTCTTAACGACAGCCACTACATGACAGCTGGCACCAACGGCTTAACGTCCCTGGCGAAGCACGGAGGCACTCGGAAAAAAATTCGCTAGCGGTAGTCACGACGGTCACCCATTGACCGCGCCTGTTGTTGCTTAACCCGAGTGATTGATCCCTATCACTCGGTTACACTAGACCACGCTCTTCTGTATCTTGCACTGCTACTATTGTGTGGACGTTCCAAGTCCCAATACTGCAGTTTGCCGCGAACTATTCATGGCCATATAACGTCCGTCCTTTGTCCGAACTAGCACAAGATGGGTTTCTGACGAATAATCGATTTGTGCAAGGCTAATAAGCCAGTGATTAGTTGCCTTGATGGTCGAATGGCTGTGAGCGATTGGAAGCCGCCTACACCGACAGAAGCGGAATCGGGTACGGATTTGTGGTCATTCCCAGACGTGGAGTAAAAATTAAGGTCGATTGGACTCGGGAAATTTCAGGCAGCACCAAATTGACTTTCGGGCTATAGCACGGTAAATTGGAGAAAGGAATTGAGTAGCTATTTGCTTCTCGCTCAGACAATATAGACGGCAATATTGTAAGAGCGAGTGGCAAATAGTACAGTCACTTTCTTTAATTATGAGTGAGTGTTACACAGAAATCCAATGATGGGTTCCGCCTGTTGAGATTTAAATTCAACAGAATAATGTAGGCCTTGAATTCGGGGTTTTTTTGTTTCAATAATAATTTTACTTTTTTGTTTGACATTATTATATTCTTTTTAATGCACTAACCCATGCTAAAGACAATTACCCGTGACCTCTGGCTATCCGTGCCAGGGCTCTTCCAACTGAGCTAATGGGTGACTCACAAACATCAGTGAAAATTTGAACCTCTTTACAATACTCTCTGTATTACGTACAGGCAGCGACAGGTACAGGTCGCGGGTTCGAATCCCGGCATGGGTGGAATTTTTAGCCTCTAAATAGGTTTTTAAAATTATTTGACATTGTTTAGTATTTTTTTAAACAAACAATGTATCATCTAGTAGCTTAGTGGCCGGCTTCACATTCGAGAAGTTGTGGGTTCGAATCCCGGCATGTGCCTAGCAATGACTTTGTTTTTCTAAGTTACGTACATTTGTGAAACCCTAGTGAGTGTCTGATGTGTTTTCACATACCTCTGCGCTTGAAATCGCCAACCCAACCCGTGAAGGGCACACGTCGAAATTAAGCCCATACACTCCCTGAAAGGAGGCCTGTGCCCTGCTGTGGGATGTATATAGACTACATAAAAAGGGCACCTGACGTTAATAAATTTACTTTTTTGTGTCGTCATGTCACACTTATGTCGTCATTCATTTGACACCCTATTTCCTTGTCAACATGAACAAAAATTCGCGCGGTCGGCATTTGTTTCCAATGGACATATTTTTTTTTTTGATACTATTACTTTTACTTAACTGAGGTGCGAAGAATTCTAAGTCACATCCGGCGCCTTTCACCAATGGGACCCGAAATACGTCCATGCGAAGTCCAAGTACAGGCAAATTTGTTCAATTTATCTCTCGGGCACTAAAGCGGCTGATTAAAAAAGGAAAAAAAAATTAAGAACCTATTTAGAGGCTAAAAATTTCACCCATGCCGGGATTCGAACCCGCAACCCCTGGCTATCCGTACCAGCGCTCTACCAATTGAGCCAATGGGCGACTCACGGCATCAGTGAAATTTCGAACCTCTGATGCCGTGAGTCGCCCATTGGCTCGATTGGTAGAGCGCTGGTACGGATAGCCAGAGGTTGCGGGTTCGAATCCCGGCATGGGTGAAATTTTTAGCCTCTAAATAGGTTTTTAAATTTGTTCCTTAGCACGGGTTAGTGCATTAAAAATAAAAATAGTGTAAGGAAAAAAAAATGTTAGGCATTATCATTCAAGATACCAAGATGGGTGAATGTCGCGTGTTCAACGCGATAGTCACCGCTCTGCCCAAACCTTTCGAAGTCGTGTGTAAACAAAGTGTTACTATTGTGTTACGCAAGCTTAACATGTGTGTTAGGAATTCCTCCTCTCCCGGTAGCCAGAATAGAGGTCACAGGTTTTCGAGTTGTATTTTATATGAGCTTTGACTTCGTCTTCATATCTAGTGTAGGTGCTAATTTTTATTTAGTATGTACAGGCAAATTTGTTCAATTTATCTCTCGGGCACTAAAGCGGCTGATTAAAAAAGGAAAAAAAAATTAAAAACCTATTTAGAGGCTAAAAATTTCACCCATGCCGGGATTCGAACCCGCAACCTCTGGCTATCCGTACCAGCGCTCTACCAATTGAGCCAATGGGCGACTCACGGCATCAGTGAAATTTCGAACCTCTGATGCCGTGAGTCGCCCATTGGCTCGATTGGTAGAGCGCTGGTACGGATAGCCAGAGGTTGCGGGTTCGAATCCCGGCATGGGTGAAATTTTTAGCCTCTAAATAGGTTTTTAAATTTGTTCCTTAGCACGGGTTAGTGCATTAAAAATAAAAATAGTGTAAGGAAAAAAAATTGTTAGGCATTATCATTCAAGATACCAAGATGGGTGAATGTCGCGTGTTCAACGCGATAGTCACCGCTCTGCCCAAACCTTTCGAAGTCGTGTGTAAACAAAGTGTTACTATTGTGTTACGCAAGCTTAACATGTGTGTTAGGAATTCCTCCTCTCCCGGTAGCCAGAATAGAGGTCACAGGTTTTCGAGTTGTATTTTATATGAGCTTTGACTTCGTCTTCATATCTAGTGTAGGTGCTAATTTTTATTTAGTATGTTTTTAATATTACTATTATAATTATTGACTAAATTCGGGTTCTTCTTCTTAAGGCTATATTATGTAGTCCACTGCTGGATATAGCCCTCCCCTAATGAGCGCCAAAGCGCCCTGTCTTCAGCTTGCCGCATCCAGCATCTGCCGGCAGTTTTTCGCAGATCGTCATGCCACTTGGTCGGAGGGCGTCCTACACTACGTTTGCCGAGTCGCGGTCTCCACTCAAGAATTCGGGTTAACCTACTTAAATTGATTTTTTGTCAGAAGAGTCTGCTTCATCCGCATTTAAGTCAATAATGCTTAGTAGAAAATTTTATTTCAATAATATTTTTATCAACGTCAATAATGTAGTTTTTTAATAAGTAATGTATGAGCTATAAATTACAGAGGCCATTGTCTATCAGTGGATATCGAGGGGCTGAAGGTGATGATAATGATGACGAACTTACAGAGACATACTCGTATTACATTTTAAAAGTTATTTATGTCAGGTTTAAACACTCGTAACTCCCTGACTCCCAAAGTATGACAACCTGTCTCTTAGAAGTCAGTTCCTTCCTTTTTACAGTTAGCACTTAATTATATTGTTTCACTTTAGTCATAAAATTTGCATAAATTCAAGTAAAATAATTTAAATAACTAAAAAGACAAACATAAAAAACTGAAATAAAAACCGAACCTAACCTAACCCAACTACTAAGCATTAAATTCTAAGCTGTCGGGACCACGAATTCACGAATTAAACTCATTGTGAAGTATTTAGGTTGGTCCCGCCTGCTTAGTAGTTTATGCTTAGCAGTCGGATTGTTAAGTTTTTTTTGCTCCATCGGTTATCAATTCCATGGTGAATGCAACCATCCTATTCCCACTACAGCTTCATAATAAAGGCGGTGTTCATTGGCGTGTTTAGGGTTATTTTCCAGGCCCACTGGCCTCCCCTTATCTACGCCAATGGCCACGCAACTGGCTTCGTCGATCAATCGCTGGTGCTATTGTCAAACACTGCTACAACCACTCACCAAATTGGACATTTGTCAGTAAATAAGGATGGCATCCTTATTTAATTTATATGGTATTAAAATTCTTTTATTATTTATTTATTTGTAGGTTTATGATAACTAAGAAGCGCTCGATAACTAAGAAGTTTTGGATCCTCACGAGCACTTAATACAATAGTAGGTATTTAATGTAGCTATCTACTGCATCGCTCGTGGCCTAGGCGAACCGAGTTATTGGAATCAATCACTTGAGCTAAGCAACAACAGGCGCGGTTAGGTACAGGATGGGTGACCGTCCGGTGACTACCGCCAGTAGCATTTTTCCGAGCGCATCCGTGCTTCGCAAGGCACACTAAGCCGTTGGTGCCGGCTGTCATATAATGGCCTCTGACAAGGCTTAACGACTTAAGCCTTGTCAGAGGCCTTATTGGCGCCTCGATAAATTCTGACAGTAAGGCCCGCCACTGTCTTACAATCCTCCACCAACCCGGACTTGGCCCCCGTGGTGGAGTATGGCCTAACCTTCCTGCGATGCAGGAAGAGACCCGTACCCCAGCAGTGGGGACATACAAGGGTTGATAACGAACGAAGGATGGCATCCATATGATGTCTGCGTTACCATATGCGCTGTGACGGAGTGAATGAACTGGGAGGCGTGTGTTGAATAAATAACGTTTAGGAGGATGGTACAGTCAGTTTTGGTTCGGGTCATCGCGTGGGAGCTTTTATTGTGCGAGGCATAAAGCCGTATTTCGGGCGAAAAGTGTCCTCTTTAGACCGTAAAGAACAAGACAGTTATCTAAACAAGTATGTCTTTAAATGCCAGAATGTTAGTCTTTATAATTTTGCTTGCTGCCGTTCTACTTTGCCTTATCTTATTTTAATTGCCTAGATTTCACCAAATGTGACTCAATAAATGCACCGGGCTCTGTCAAATCAATTGAATGACGTAGGATTAATGGCATCTAAATTTTGTCTGAGTATGAAACAAGCTCATCAAAAGTCAAGAAATTGGTATGAAAAGACTAAGCTTGGAGTTTTTTTGTCCATTTTTTCTCTAAAATCTAGATCAGATTTTGAAATGGACACCTAGTTTGAATTGTTCACTAAGCCGCAGTTTCTGTGCTACTTTAAATAAAACCTTTTCATTTCATAGTCCATATCTTACATGAGATATATCCTAAACCCTGGGCAAACAGACAGATAGTGTAGTCCTTAAGAGCTGGCGCCAGATGGCTTCCGTCTTCTTACTTGTTATCGGCTATGTACATCGAATTTTCTCAGTGAACCATGAATTGCAGTTCCATGAAATAAAGTCTCGGCCCTACACATATAGTTTTTCAATAGAATGATACAAGCACGACAATATTTGCGACAGCAGCAAGCAGTAAAATGTCAATGGTATAACCTGCGTAAATTACATGTACTAATAAATATGTCGCTCCGGCCGACGCTCCGCCGCTCCGGCGAGCTCGCAGCGTGCGATCCGCGTTTTGCACGATGTCGATGTCCACCCTTGTATGTCCCCACTGCTGGGGCACGGTATATTCCACCACGGGGCCAAGTCCGGGTTGGTGGAGGATTGTAAGACAATGGCGAGCCTTACTGTCAGAAGTTATCCGCCCATGAGGCCTCTGACAAGGCTTAACGTGTCTTGCGAAGCACAATTCCGCTCTTAGCACACTCAGTAGCAAAATGGATTTGTATGTGTCATAAAGTATAAAGTATGGATTGACCTGACGTGAAAACACTACAACGGCGAAGACGCGGGAAAGGAGATCCAATTCAACGATGAATCAGGGGGGGATTCATTATCAAGTAATCAACTCGGAGCTCGCTGCGCAATCGCATCGCTTTCAAATTGCTAGTGCGATAGGGCTCTTAGAGACTCGCCCTCCTGATCAGTTAGATTACCTCATGCTCATGCGACCCATCTCGACTCCGCCTGCAGTTGCAAGTCTTCCGGGGCTATATTTAAAGAGAGCTATAAATGTCCCCGATTTATACACATCCCCGGCGACATCGTTAACTTCAAGCCCTTACCGTGGGCGATTTAAGTGCGGTTATCGCACAGATAGGAATGCTGCCCGTAGCTCGGATTGTACCAGCCGCGGTCGTGGGCGCTGAAATATCGGCTAGATTACTGCGAATGCTTTTGCTGGTGTTTCCGGCAGACGGCGGCTCGGCGAGGTAACTTGTGCCGATTTCTAGTGTCTCTGTCTCTGATATGACACGTAAGTAAAGAAAGTACCCACAGCAGGGCCTCGATAATCCGTACCTCAGCTAGTCCGAACACCTCTATAATCCAAACGACCCCCCTCAGCGCTGAAATCTGTGTTTTTTTTAATAAATAAATTTCTTATCTTAATTACTCAGTGAAATTCTCCGTTCAATAAACCGACAGTTACTCAGAAGCCAGATGAGTATATCCTCACAGCAACCCTTCATATTTCCTCAGCAATATATTCTCCTACGCCAGCAAGAAATAAGTATCCTAAGGACAACCAAAGTTATTAATAGGCAGCAATTTCACCACATATTAATAATCAGCGGCAGATGTTGCTGCTTTGGGGCTGCGGGCAGACATGTGTTAGATATTTATGTTTATTGTGTGTGCGGCCGTGTCAGCCGTCCGGGAAGTTTTATTACTGATGCCCCGCCCACTATTCTGTGTACAGCTCTATCTACCCCGATACTGTTGGATAGATAGAGAACACTAGTGTTTATCTCTCTATAATATAAAAATTTATCTCTGAATGTGTTGGAAAGCGCAAATCTCGAGAACAGCTAAACCGATTTCGCTAATTCTTTTTTAGAATATTCCTTGACGTACGAGGATGTTTCTTAGGTCAGCTAGTTGTACGTTAAAAAGAAAATTACACAGATATTTCTTAACCTAAGAGTACAGACTGCGGCCTTATCACTAAAAGTGATCTCTTCCAGACAACCTTTGGATCGACAGGACTGGTTGGAATATTGTAACAAGAACACAATCTTAGGGTCTGTGGGAGAATTAATTTTTCCTCAGTAGCAACACTGCCTTCTCGATTGTCACTCTTGCTTGACAGATGACTTTTCATTCATTTCTTGTGTTTCCCGCCAATTTGTGTATATTCTTCCCAGTGAAAATATAGAAAAAGTAATTTCAGTGATGTCGTTTCAGAGTGCCTGTAGTCTAACTTTCCAACCGATACAAACTTAAACAATCCTTAAGGAGTTGGTAATAAATACATACTTAAGTAGTTTATACTTTCCTTATTGCTTATTGTAATGAAAATCACAGTCGGTGATTACCTCGGGTTAAATACTTATTTAGGGCTTCGAACTATATGCGCCCTCGCCAAACCCGTCTAGGGAGTAATAAAGTTACCGCACCCCTAGGATAAATCTGCTATTCCCAAAGACAAAGATTGTCATCTTTATAAAAAGTGGATTCCACTTAGACACTTTTAAGACGAGTGAAAAACGGTTTACGAGAGGACTCCTCCCATAAACCTATTTTATCACCATCTTGAAGGTGTTTTAGTGAAATCCACTTTTTTCGAACTAAGGACCAAGAAAGTAGGAAATTGACTGCCGTTTGTTATGAATATGTTATGAATATAGACTGTCGTTTTGCATTCAAACGCAAGTTCCAATTCAAACTTTAACCACTATCTAACTCCAACGGACATAGAAGCCGAAACGATGCCGGCTGCATAACGTAAACACATCATCACTTATCAGTCTTACGCAGCTGCGACGGCTAGCCGATAGCCGCCGTGAATGCTCGATAGAGTTGAATAATATCCTCGTTTGTAATTGCAGAAGATATGGCTGCCGTGATTGATCCCGCGTTGATAAGGGATTTTGGGAACTAACCCTTACGTGCTGAAAATCAGCGCTGCGTTGATGTTTGCACACGCAGCATTTAGCTGAGTATATCCTTATTATTGAATAGCGTTTCTATTCACTAAATTAACTAAGTAATTAACTTAGCCAATTTTAAGTTGTATTTTTTTGCGATAATTAAACCATTTTTCAGTTTCAATTCAATTTCAATTCAATTTCAATTAATGCGTGGCCCGTTTAGGAGTGCTTCAAAATACCAGAATTGCTCACACGTGTTAGGTCTTCGTCAACATTCTTTAGG
The DNA here is from genome assembly GCA_934045075.1 of Yponomeuta sedellus. NCBI lineage: Eukaryota > Metazoa > Arthropoda > Insecta > Lepidoptera > Yponomeutidae > Yponomeuta > Yponomeuta sedellus. Next base: position 8,089,921 of record OW203744.1, on the reverse strand, counting down.
GAAATCTAGCGGTGTTTCGATGTATACCAAATCACTAGCTGTGCCCCGCGGTGTTACCAGCGGTTTAGCGATTTTCCCATGGGAATAAGATATTTTTCCGCAGTAAAACGTAGCCTTTGTGTTAATCCAGGGTGTCAGCTAACTCCATACGAAATTTTATTCAAATCGCTCCAGACGTTTTGACGTAAAGAAGTAATAAACATACACATTCACGAACTTTCGCCTTGTGTTGTGATGTGATGTGATTTTGGCGCGCAGTGTTTAGCGGTCTTTATCGCACAGCTGGCTGCATGTGCCACGACGTCAGCTATTTAAAACCTGACAGTTTTTTATACTTTTTGTAGAAGTCTAGAGAGCGAAGTTTAAGGGGTCCTATAGTCTCCTAAGCCCTGGCGTCATAAAAATAGGACGTCACGAATAACTTTCTTAATTCACACCCAATGATTTAGTAGGAAGTCCGGAAAACCTACTGTTCCGGGTCCAATATTTTCCTCATCATTTTTTGGACAACAAGAAGAAAAAATTCTTCAAAATCTACGTAGTTTTAGAAGACTTGAAGTAACTGTTACCTCCAGTAATTTGTACTGTGATTATAAGCTGTACATGTGTTTGTTCCCTTAGGTGAATGATGGAGCCCGTAGCTGTGGTAGCACGGTCGGTAGGACAATTGCCGATCATTTTAGGTCGCGACTTCGAACTCAGTGCCATTGCATTTTCATTGTCACTCAAACCTTAGTTGAATGAGACGGAACATACATTTGTAACTTCTTAGGCCTTCTTACCGTAACAACGTAGAAACACCCTCAAGTTTAGTCCACTGTGTTGGTTTATCCATTTTCACGTTTCCGAAGTGTCAAAATTGTATGAATTTGACAGTTCGGAGTAGGTTAAGTAGGACGAGTGCATACAGTGGGCAATGTTAGCGTCTAAAGAACATGATTTTTTATAGCTGTATCAGCGCATTGTTCAGCCGCAAGGTAAGTTATACACAGTTATATATTAAACGGGCAGACTACCCGAGACTACGGCAACTCTAACGCTGCCGAAACGTCGGGAAATAAGGTAATTACGTTTTACCTAATAAATAATCGCGATTTGACCCGTTTAATATATAACTATGTATGAGTATCGCGAATCATCAAGAACAACTATAAGTTATACACATCATTATCAACCAGCCTGTACTTGTCCACTGCTGGACATAGCAGCTTGCAGACATGCACGCCACTTCCTTCTACATACGGCCATCCTCATCCAGCCGCTGCCAGCAATTTGCCTCAGATAGTCGGTCCAGCCAGTCGGTGGGCGTCCTACGCTGGGATTGCCAGTTCATGGTTTCCACACGACGACCACTGTCTACTGACACTGGCAGGTACCGAATAATAATACACTAACCTTTTTTCCTTCTAAAAGTTCATCAAAAACTACCAAATAAGTAAAAGACTACCAAATCTGTTAACGCTGGTTTCGATATCCATCGATTCAAAGTTGCTCAGCGTTCTATGGAACGGAATATTCTCGGAGTCTCTTTGATTGATCTAACTGGAAAAAAATTATCGAAATCACAAATTATGCTCACGCCTGCCCGCGCGCGGGTGATGTCTTGCGGGGCGCAGCAGGGGGCACGTAAATATAATTCGTGCGCCGCGACAATTTATTCCAGCTAACTACTGCGCTGATGCAGTAGATCGTTATCAACCTTTGTATTAAAAATGCCACTAGCGGTAGTCGCGGGACGGTCACCCATCCTGCGCCTGACCGCGCCTGTTGATGCTTAACTCAAGTGACTGATTCCAATTGCCGGGTTCGCCTAGGCCACGAACGATGCAGTAGATAGCTACATTAAATACCTACTATTGTATTAAGTGCTCGTGAGGATCCAAAACTGCTGCCCCCATATTAGGCGCACCAAAACCTGGCGACTCCATTTGTCTAACTTTCAAATTAGTATGGAATTTGACAGTTAGACGATTGGTATCGCTCAGGATATTTGCACATAATTAGGCCACGACTCCGCAGTTGTAGTGACTCTAGAGTGCCAGTAGTGTTGTAAGATATAGATACGTACTTTCACGGAGATATTTCTTACATTCGACATTTGTCGATGGCTGAACCACTTTAAAAGCAATGTTCACTTTACCCACTTTAAAAACACAGTTCTAATTACTTCCAGGTAATCAGTAGGTACCTGCGTGCAGTTACCTCTGCCAGTATTTACTCAGTGATCTTATGGACAAAAAAGCACCTGATTGTTGATCAGCGGCTTACAGTGGATATCAGTTTATCCTGATTTTTTTTGGTTGCAAAGTATACCTTGACGTGAATCACCCAGTGAAGCCTGGTCAGCCAGAGTGATTAGACCACACCCCACAAACCACAAGGCTCGCGGGAGGCCAAGCAAGTCCTGGAGAGGGATGTATATTGTATGGATTGTAAAAAAAAGGCTCTTATTATTATCCCTTGACGTAACTGATTGAAAACAGTGCACCTAGGCAAAGATTAAGAGGGAGGTTTGGAGATAGGGCCAGCCCACTGACACTTCAGCTTGCTGATTCTCTGAGCTATGTCGATAATTTTCTCTGTCGGATGCATACGTTAAGAATCCTATCCTTCAGAGAAATTCCGAGCATAGCTCTCTCCATAGCTCGCTGAGCGACTTTGAACTGGTGGACTAACCCTTTCGTGAGTGTCCATGTCTTGGCTCCGTAGGTGACAGATGGCAGGTAGGACGCACTGATTAAAAACTTTCGTTTTCAAGCATTGCGGTATTATTGATACATGCGAATCCCCGCATGTACCAATAACTTTGCTTTCTATGTTATGTATTACATCTGTAAAATTGTTGTTGTAATATCACTTGTGAAGGAAAACATCGTGAGTAAATTGTAGTGTCTCAAGTATTTGCATACCTCAGCGCTTGCTTCGTATAGTGGCCTAACTATAAGGCTAAGTGCGGAAATTTTAGTTCGAATTATGTAGAGACTAGCTGTGTTCCGTGGTGTTATCCGCGGTTTATCGATTTTCCCATAACAATAAGATGTTCTCCCGCAGTAAAACGTAGCCTATGTGTTAATCCAGGGTGTCAGCTAACTCCATATCAATTTTTTTTTAAGTCGCTCCAGCCGTTTAGACGTAAAGAAGTAACAAACATACACACTCACAAACTTTCGCCTTTATAATAATAGTGTGAAGTGTGACAGTGTGATGTGATATGATTGACGTGTTGTCGACTGTACCTACCTAGCAGTTAAGTGTACCGTGACCGCAAACCTGACTTACGAAACGGCAATTTTCCTTGACCGGTGGTTCTAATAAGTAGGTACGTTCTAGATAAAGAAAACATCAATCGGCTCCACCAACGGTCATTGGCCTCGCACCCATAGAGCAACAATCACACACAAGTGAAGACATATTCACAAGACAAGCCTGTGAGGCCCTATCTCCATGAATGGTTGCCTAATGAACCCGTGAGTGTCATTGATAGCAACTCACGCGACCGCCTTAAAATAAATAGAAATGTTGGTTACAATGAGCAGATTTCATCAAAAATTCATAGATGGCGCCTACAGGCGGGGCCATAGAAGAACCGGAATACGGCTGTCAAAATTAATCTGTGCTTAGCAAAATTTGACAGACGTGTTCTTGTACGTGCACGCTTATAAGCGCCATCTATGAAATGGTTTGTGAATTTGTGGCGAAAACGGCTCATTGGGAAACACTGATAGGGACCTTCCATAAATTACGTCATACGTTAAGGTATGACATGACATTTCATATAAGGTATGAAATGCTTTGTGAATTTGTGGCGAAAACGGCTCATTGGGAAACACTGATTAAATAAAACAAATAAAACTTTAAAACAGATTATTTATTAAAGAAGCACTCGTGGCCTAGGCAAACCGAGTGATGGAATCAATCACTTGGGTTAAGCAATAACAGGCGCTGTCAGGTACAGGATGGGTGAGCGTCCCGTGACTACCACTAGTGGCATTTTTCCGAGCGCTTCCGTGCTTTGCAAGGCACGTTAAGCCGTTGGTGCCGGCTGTCATATAATGGGTGACGTTAAGCCATGTTAAGCCATGGTCCTAAGGGCGGCTTTATAACTTCTAACAGTAAGGCTTACAATCCTCCACCAACCCGGACTTGGCCCCCGTGGTGGAGTATGGCCTATACCTTCATCAGGGAAGAGACCCGTGCCCCTCGGTGGGGACATAATGGGTTAATATGAAAATAATAAATTTATTAAATAGCATAGGCATTCCTAATTACGGCGCCTTCTTGCCTTAGTATTTAGATATTGAATTACCAAAAAAACACAACCAATTCAATTCAATACAATACTTGCAAAGAAATCTTGAGTAGGCGCCTCTGCAAACATTGTAGAAATCATAAACATTTTTTTTATTGGAATACGTCAACAAGTCTATACTCGGATTAAGTATATGTCAACACGCCCCAGCTGTTCAACCTTAACGGACAAATTTGAGGCAGATGACCAAATAAATAACCGTTTCTCATTCGTTCGATCTATCGGATCATTGGGATGCGCGGGCGCGCATTTCGCAACCAGTACAGTTATGGAGCGGGACCCGTTTGTGGGCGACACTGGTCGTTTATTTCGTTTTGTGCCAGCTCTATTGAGCGGAGTAGTTTGTAATGTTAGAGCGGTTTTAGGGTTTTTTTATCGACACTTTTCATCGTAGTGGCGGTAGCCCAGTGAGTAGAACAATGGACTCGGAAGCGAGATGCCCAGGTTCGATTCCCAGTGCGGGCGGGCATGTACCAATAGTTTTTTTTTCCAAAGTTATGTACATTTATCTCTGTTAAATAAATATAGTACATTGTCTCACACACAAGTGGTGGGGAGCTGTCACTCTGTCAGTGCGCTGCATGAGAGCGTGGAGTGAGGTTGGACGGGATTCGTGTAATACCGACTTGGTGTGATAGTGAGCCAGTGGTAACACAGGAAAATACTGATCCTACAACTAGCAATATGACTCGCTAACTGTGAAGGAAAACATCGTGAGGAAACCCGAGAGTGTGAGGTGTTCAAATACCTCAGCGCTTGAAATTGCCTATACGGGGACGTAATCGTAGATAGACTGCATTATAAGAGAGTGGACAAATTCAAGGCAGGCTCATACCTCAGTTACATGTACACAACAAGGGTAAAGGCCTCTTCTAGAGAGATATTGAAAAATGAATGGCCGAAGATCAATATCTATGGAGCGTCGGCCGCTACATGTTTTGTGGGGTCTGGTTTAAACCAGAAACGGAAGCGATGAAACTCGAGCTTTAAGATTATACCTTAACAAGTTAGTATCAATTTAAAGACAAAAAGTCACCATCAAAATACGCACTAGACAGAAACTACAGTCAGCAAATTTTAACGCTAGGTGGCGCTGACGGTATTCTAAATCGCGGTGTGGTTGTGTCCGTAATGTCGTGTAGATGCTTTTGCAAATTGAAAAGTTTGACAATTACCTCATAGATCCCGTCGTAGGATGTTAATTGATTAACAATTCGATTAAGAAAAAAAACGCCTTCAAAGTACGACAAAGACTATAGTTAGCAAATTTTAACACCAGATGGCGTGGACGGTATTTTTCATCGCGGTTTGCATTCATCCATAATGTGGACATCTTGCTCATTGATGAGTTTGATGATTTTTTCAGAGATCCCTTCAAGAGATCACGAAAAACCAAAGGTTTGCTGGAAGACAATGCTTCTTGCATTAAGAACGCCCTTGTACATTCACTCATAAAATAAAATACATTAAAATGAAATAAATATTTTTTTCCTATATAGTGATAGGGTGCGTAAGTTGTTCACAAACAACTTTCTCAAAAAATGGAGTATTTTTAATCGCCGATACAAACTACTTTTACTTTGGGAAAAAGCTCGAGATCTCGCAAAACATACCAGCTGTACATACAGCAGCTATACATTTTAATGCCGTCAGTAGTAACGTAACTTTTGTAAGGCCACAGCACACTTTTTTATTTAGCTAATAGACGTCTCACTTCAAGACACTGGCCTTCTCTCAGAAAGAGAGGGAGAGAGAGAGAGAGTTTGGTCTTTATTACGACGCGTGCCTACCGCGGTTTGGCAATTTCAATCGTTCACAGACACTCAGGTATCATTGTTAAGTACAACAGTACAGTATATCTGTGAAATTTCCTGTTTTATGTGTATCTAAGTACAACTTCACGAATGGAAACGCACAAAATATAAATTTTTTTGCTATTATATTTTTTAGTAGTAAAAGTGGTGTGTGATACATTATGAGTATTTTTATATTTTTTTTATTGCACTAATCCGTGCTAAGGACAATTTTAAAGAACCTATTTAGAGGCTAAAAATTTCACCCATGCCGGGACTCGAACCCGCGACCTCTGGCTAACCGTGCAAATTTTTCAAAAATGTCCTTAGCACGGGTTAGTACATTAAAAAGAATATAATCACAAATATGTAAGACACTTAAGATGAACTCATTTGTACAATTCGCGAAGGTGAACTGTCAGGATCGTGGCAAGTGGCAGTCCCTGGCCTCTGCCTACCCCTCTGGGATCAGGTGTGAGGTTTCGTTAAGTTAAATTACCTATTTTACACGTCTAATCCTACTAATATTATAAACGCGAAAGAAAGCCTCTAAATAGGTTTTTAAAATAGGAGTATTTTGTTCCACGCTGTGGTCTATGACATAAACCATACTTTATGAGCGCAGTGGAAGCTGTGTCACTGCAATCGATGTGTCAACGAGCTGTCAGCCTTTGTAACTTTGAGAGCTCAAGTGGATGTGCGCCTGTGACCCAGTCCGCATACTAGTCTCTGAGCCTTAGTATTTTTTAATAACTCGTGAACATAGTTAATATCTAATGCCGGCGTCAGATATAGTTACCCTTGTTTGAGCACTTGTTTGATTGCTATGTGTGACACGAGACTTTGAATGTGTTGAAAGTTTTAACAAATATTTGCACTTCAATAATATAGGTAGGCAAAAGGCTCACTTGTGTGGCTCACTTCGCCATTATAAGGTTATCGGAAAAACAAAACATAAGCGCGTTTTAAAATACCTACAGTCAGCGCCATCTAGCGACATGTAGGGGTATCACCGCCACTCTTAGTCCAATGCATTATATTTTGACCAAATTTTGAGCGAAATTAATTTTGTTTATTTAATTTGTGTAATGTTCCAGTAGAATAGTATAGGCAAAAGGCTCACTTGTGGCTCAAAAGTGAGTCTGAAGATGCCCATAAGAAGGCTCACAAGTGAGCCTGAGGATGCCTCGAGTTAGAGGCGAAACGCGTCGCGCATTTTCTCACGCAAGTATTGTTGTCGGTGGTGGTGTGTTCGTGTCTTGCTTCTGCTTGAAAAAGTGGGAGGGAGGGAGGGCGGTGCATTAACTAACCGCATGGGGCTTGTGGGATTTTTGGCGTAATTTAGCAAAGTATTTTTCACATTTTAATGCTATTATGAATTTCCGCAAAGTAACGCCTGATTCCATACAATGACTACATTTACGTATTTACTTAGCGAAATTCTCAATTCAGAAACTGACCTTAAGTAATTAAGGATAATTGTAGATGGAAATCATGCCGCTCGCACATTGCCAGCCCTTTGTAACGTGGATAGGCCTATAATGTCGCGATTGTGCTCAGCAAGCCGTAGGTATCTGTTCCGCGGGAGATTTATAAGCCTCATTCGTCGTTGTTAATGGAAACCTAGATGCCTACCGCTTGTCTTACAAAGTGGCCGTCTGTATTCTGCTCCTGAATTACGCACGCCAATCCTGAACGATTACAATCGTCTAACTTGATTTTAATCTGATTTGACACGCGTGTGTATTGATAGAATGTTCTAGGTGAATGTAATGCTGCAAGTAATGCAAACTACTTCAGCCAGATGTCGCTGCCTGTACGTAATACAGAGAATATTGTAAAGAGGTTCAAAATTTCACTGATGCCGGTGAGTCGCCCATTAGCTCAGTTGGAAAGAGCGCTGGCACGGATAGCCAGAGGTCGCGGGTTCGAATCCCGGCATGGGTGGAATTTTTAGCCTCTAAATAGGTTTTTAAATGTAATGTACAAAAAAAATTATAAGAGTATTTTAAATTGGTAAAAAAGGCACCGATTAGAGTTTGTGGAATTTCTGCGTAAGCATTTTTTTGTAGTCTGCTCCTGTATTAGGCACTCCAATCCTAAACGATTACATTCATCTAACTTGATTTTAATTTGATTTGACACGCATGTGTAATGAATGATAGAATGTTCAAGGTAAATGTAATGTACAAAAGAATTAATTTTATTTATTTTATTAGAGTATTTAAATATTTCAATGGTAAAAAAAGGCACCGACTAGTTGGTGGGATTTGCGCGTAATCATTTTTTTATGTAGCCCATATAAGTCCCACTGCAGGGATCAGCCCTTCTCTTAGAAAGAGAGTGAGTACGGGCTTATTACCACGTCCGCCTACCGCTGATTGGCAATTTCAAGCGCTGAGGTTTTTCAACACCTCAGACACTCAGGTTTTCGCGATGTTTTCCTTCACAGTTAACGACCGATATTGTTACTATAACTTCACAAATACACATAATATAGAAATCAAAGTCATCGGGGTTCGAACCTACAACCTCCCGATAAAATAATAATAAAAAAGTGTAACTGTCAAGTAAGTAAAACTAAGTCTAAAAAGCCTGACGACCTCGGCGGCGCAGGGGTTAGGCACGCCGACTGTAAAACCGGAGGTCTCGGATTCGATCCCCGGCCGGGTCGAACCAGGAAATGAACTTTACTAGTTTGTCTCGGGTCTTGGATGTTATCTATGTATTTGTTGTATTAAATCTATTGTCGAGTTAGCATCTATAACACAAGTCCTTCAGTTATACTTAGTATAGGGCTAACGAGATCTGTGTAATGTCCATGAATATTTTTTTTATTTATTTATTTCCACATTTATTGATTTTATTACTAGCATCCCAGCGAATTTCGTACCGCTTAGCAGTCGATTCTTTATTTTTTTTATTTTTCTCTTTGTAAGAACCATCCTCGTACTTCAAAGAATATTCAAAAAAAGAATTAACGAAATCGGTTAAGCTGCTCTCGAGATTAATTTGCGCTTACCAACACATTCAGCGATTCATTTTTATATTACAGATTATTAAGTATGGAATCGCTCAGGATTTGGTGTGCATAATTAAGCCCCTTAGCAATTGGAGCGTTCCTTGAGAGCTTTGAGGTTCGTCACCCACCATGTCTATGCTATGACTGCCTCGTTGGTCAAGCGCTATTACGCCCGATTGCCATCCCGGAGGTCGTGACTTCGAACCGCACTGGGGGTCGCCGTCGTAGAGTGCACGTGTTTGTTCGTTTTGTTCTTTTTGTGTGATCCGGCCGCTCGATACTCGGTCACGATCGAGTCTCAAACTACCTCAAAATTGGAACACGCTGGACGCTGTCTTTCCAATTCGAGCGGTACCAAGTCAATGACAAAAGCAAGGAATTTATTTTTTGTGCAACACAAAGTACTACGCGGTTGACTATACAGGGCGTCCCACGCTATGCCACATTGAGGGAAAACACCTGGCATATTTACTGAAAGAATACATTATTTTAATTTAAACTGATAGTTTATTTTTTTATATAGGCATATCATACTCGTTCTACCAGCAGCGGGCGAATAATTATAATGGCAATTGGTAACCCATGCCTTATGTGCGGCTTGATAACTTCTGACAGTAAGGCCCGCCACTTTCTTACGATCCTCCACCAACCCGGATGGGCCCCCGTGATGTAGTATGACCTAACCTTCCTACCAATGGTTGAAATCATCATAATCAATATTTTTCCATGTTTATCAAAACACAGCTTCTAATTCACAAGTGTCTTGTAAGTATTAATTATCATACACCGAGTGATACGGTAACCCACATGATAATTGGTTCGCAACATTTAAATCGGTACCGTTAAGTATAATATTGTACTTAACTACAGACTGCACCGCTACACGTTAGCACCGAGGTTTTCTGTATATTCTTTAGGGTTATGCAGTCAACAAGGAACCTTCATAAGTTCACTATATCCCTGTCTGTCGCGAATTAGCTCAATACTAGAAAGCTGAAATTTGGCATATTATACTCGTTCATAATAACTACGCCGACAAGGTATAGTTTTTAAAGTAGTCTATAAACCTCCTATTGCAGGGCACAGGCCTTTTCTCAGAGAGTGAGTATGGGCGTAATTACCACGCGTGCCCATCGCGGATTGGCAATTTCACGCGTTGAGGTACTTGAAGACATCAGGCTCTCAGGTTTCCTCACGATGTTCTCCTTCACGGTTAGCGAGCATTTTTGCTACTAAAACTTCACAAATGTAGCTTAGAAAACGAAGTCATTAGTACATACCCATATTGGGAATCGAACCTGAGTTTCTCATTTCAGAGTTCATTGTACCCGCTGGACTGCCACCGTTCTCCCTAAACGGTAAAGAAAAAGAAAAATAAGAGGTTAACCTGAATTTTTTCTTGAAAAAAAGCCATCTTTCTAAGTCCGCATGTTGTGACGGGCAACTGCGGAACCTTATAATGCGCATAGCCCGACACGCACTTGGCCAATTTTTTCCATGATTATTAACCCGGTGTGTTTATAAGTACTTTTTACTCTGATAATTCCATTTTTTACGAGATGAAACCATCCCGAGAGAACTTTCTTCTTCACACTTAGCAACAGTACGAAAGATTCGATTACGGACAATAAAAAGGTTCAATTAAATCGATTTCAGAGGCGCACTTTCCCGCTCTGCCTATTTTGCCATATCAATGGGCGAGTTGACCCGGAGCGGAAATTATGAAACTTCACGAAATGAATAGGCAAGAAGAACATGACAGCCCCGGTTTCTCTATTTTTGCTGACTAGCTGTGCCCCGCGGTGTTACCCGCGGTTTATCGATTTTCCCATGGAAATAAGATATTATTCCGCCGTTAAACTTAGAATACGTGTAAAACCAGGGTGTCATTTTTATTAAAATCGCTTCAGCCGTTTACACATAATGAAGTAACAAACATCACAAGCTTTCGCCTTTATAGTATTAGAATGAAGTGTGAAGTGTGATGTGAAATGTGAAGTGTAATGTGATGTGATATTATGTGATGTGATGTGATACGAGAAACTAGTGGTTAAGGTCTTAAACAGTTGCGTGACGGGAATTCCCAGTAGGTCTCAAAGCTGATCAAAGATCAATTAATTTGATTCATTGATCTGCTGTGCAAAAATATAGCTAAAATAGATAGGCCGCCAATTGTACTATATTTTAATATGTTACTGTAATTTCTGTGTATAATAAAGAATATTCTATATATCTATCTAAAAATCTATCTGCCTTATTTAATCTAATCTTTTCAGGTAATTTAAAAATGTATGGTGTGCAATGCGGCGTATTAATTTAATCTACCTATCTCTTTCCCTCGAACATTGCCTAGAGGTCTTCTAATAAATTTAACGGAGGCGGACGGAAGGCTTCCAGTTTGTAGTCCACTCTTTGGAAAAGAAAACTGCACTGGGCCTCTGGGCCTTGTTGGTCTATTGTAATAACATACAACATGTTATTACAATAGACCAACAAGGTACCTTTTTTGGTCTATGTTATTACTTACTACGCAGGCTCAGCGACCCGAAGTCCTCGCGTGCAACACAAGAAGTTGCCACTTCCTGCGCGGCGTCTTGCCAGTCATCCGCCTAGAGCTCATGCAGGTCCATGGCCACTTCGTCCTTTGAGCGATATCTGGGGCGACCAACTGGTCTTTGGCCGCTTGGATGCCCCCGGTATCGTTATCTTTACCAACCCTTGTATGTCCCCACTGCTGGGGCACGGGTATCTTCCTGCATCGCAGGAATTTTAGGCCATACTCCACCACGGGAGCCAAGTCCGGGTTGGTGGTGGATTGTAAGACAGTGGCGGGTCTTACTGTCAGAAGTTATCAAGCCGCCCATAAGGCCTCTGACATGGCTTAACGACTGCCATTACATGACAGCCGGCACCAACGGCTTAACGTGCCTTGCGAAGCACGGAAGTGCTCGGAAAAAATCCACTAGCGGTAGTCACGGGACGCTCACCCATCCCGTACCTGACCGCGCATGTTGTTGCTTAATCAAGTGATTGATTCCAATCACTCGGTTCGCCTAGGCCACGAGCGCGTCGCCCCCGATATGCCTTCAGGTTATTGGAAAAAAGCAAAACCTGCATGGACAAGAAGGCGGTCCTTTTAACGGTTGTTCTTCTTCGCTACCACTACCGCTACGATTACGTGACAGTTTGACTCGCTAATTTAGTCTATTTTGGCTTTTTGCGGGCGTCGATAACTTGACCTCTGGTTACGCGGCGCTCAGAGCCGTTCCTGGCACTACCAGCTTGGGGAGCAGAAGGTCAACATAATTTTTTTATCCCACTAGGGTAAATTCGGGTAGCGACATCTCGCTTTAGGCGGCGAAATAAAGCAAGGTGGCGCTAGCCTATCACACTATCACATCACACTTCATCACATCACATCACGTTTCACTCAAAGTGTTATTACTGAGTCCGCCCGAAAAAAAAAATAAGTAGTAAAAATTGTAAAAACTATTTAGAGGCTAAAATTCCACCCAAGCCGGGATTCGAAATCTGCTGGCACGGATAGCCAGAGGTCGCGGGCTCGGATCCCGGCATGGGTGGAATTTTTAGCTTCTAAATAGGTTTTTAAAATTGTCCTTAGCACGGGTTAGTGCATAGTATAATCATGTGGGTACAGCGATATCATTCCGATGTAAAAACCTAACTGCAAAGTAGGTACTCGGGGCTGTAAGTGATGCAATTTACTTCAGCCAGATGTTGCTGCCTGTACATAATACAGAGAATAGTGTAAAGAGGTTCGAAATTTTACTGATGCAGGAGAGTCGCCCATTAGCTCAGTTGGAAAGAGCGCTGGCACGGATAGCCAGAGGTCGCGGGTTCGAATCCCGGCATGGGTGCAATTTTTAGCCTCTAAATAGGTTTCTAAATTTGTTCTTAGCACGGGTTAGTGTATTAAAAATAAAAATAGTATAGTAAGTAATAATTGTATTTATAATAATAATGTAAAAAGTTAAAAGCTTGGTCGGGTTGTAAGTCGTTTCAACTTACGTTCAATTGTAAGCTATCCTATCAGTTTAAAAAGTGAAAACTGTTATTGGCCTTACTTATTAGCTATTACTGTAAGTTTTGAAACTCTGTAACGCTGTTGGTTTTGTGAATAAAGAAAATTAAAAAAAATCACATCACACTAATATTACAAGGGCGAAAGTTTGTGAGTGTGCATTACTTCTCCACGTCTAAACGGCTCGAGTTATTTCAATAAAATTTGGTATGGAGTTAGCCGACACCCTGGATTAACACATAGGCTACGTTTTACTGCGGGAAAATATCTTATTCCCATGGGAAAATGGATAAGCCGCGGGAAACACCGTGGGGCACAGCTGGTAAGGAGATAACTCTCGTCGAGGTGTTGTGCTCCCCTAGCAGCTCCATTAAATTACGCACACCAAATCCTGTATGATTCCAATGGTCTAACTGTCAAATTCCATCCTAATTGATATCGCAAACGTCTGGGTTTATCAGGTTTTACTGCGCATTGTGCTCCCCTAGCAGCTTCACTAAATTACGCACACCAAATCCTGTATTATTCCAATGGTCTAACTGTCAAATTCCATCCTAATTGCTGTCGCAAACGTCTGGGTTTATCAGGTTTTACTGCGCCTTGTGCTCCCCTAGCAGCTCCACTAAATTATGCACACCAAATTCTGTATTATTCCAATGGTCTAACTGTCAAATTCCATCCTAATTGCTATCGCAAACGTCTGGGTTTATCAGGTTTTACTGCGCATTGTGCTCCCCGAGCAGCTCCACTAAATTACGCACACCAAATCCTGTATGATTCCAATGGTCTAACTGTCAAATTCCATCCTAATTGCTGTCGCAAACGTCTGGGTTTATCAGGTTTTACTGCGCATTGTGCTCCCCTAGCAGCTCCACTAAATTACGCACACCAAATCCTGTATTATTCCAATGGTCTAACTGTCAAATTCCATCTAATTGCTGTCGCAAACGTCTGGGTTTATCAGGTTTTACTGCGCATTGTGCTCCCCTAGCAGCTCCACTAAATTACGCACACCAAATCCTGTATGATTCCAAAGGTCTGTCAAATTCCATCCTAATTGCTGTCGCAAACGTCTGGGTTCATCAGGTTTTACTGCGCATAATTAGGCCCCAGGGCTAGGATAGTAAAGTTGTCATAACAGCCGTTTCTAAAACTGGGGCACCTTTTCACTTTGAAAGATTTCCGAGATGAACTGCGTTTCATACAACTACAATTCTTGGCTTATGACAATTCTTTGCCATGTCTTAACTAGTAGAAGGACACCGCGTAATGTACGTAGAATTGTGATTTATCTGTGGATTGTGTTTGATTAATCTGCGGATAAATCGATGTTACGATCGGTTCAAGTGATTTATTAAATATTAATTGGGGAACTTACCTGATTGTACTTTTTGTATAGTCTGTAAATGTCGACATCCCATCAAGACTGATAGAATGTGCGTTCCTTAATAATGTTTTAAGACCTGTACTTATATGTATGTATGTAATACCACATTCTAGCAAATAAATGAATTGAATAGCTATGTACATTGAATTGTCATAGTAGACCATGAATTGTAGTTTTATGAAATAGTGGCCTGCGCTCGTGGGCGAGGACATACGAGGGGCGGCTGAAAAGTTTTGAGCCTAAGGTATTAAAAATGCTGATAGAAATGTATAAAAAATTTATTTTTCAATGTAATCTCCCTCTATTTCAATACACTTCTTACATTTGTTTAAAAGAGCTTTTAACCCGGTAAAAAAATATTCGCCGTCTTTGCCTTCAAAATGCTCGTTTACGGCCGCCTTCATTTCAAATTTGAAAAAAGTAAATAATCACTAGGAGCCAGGTCTGGACTGTAGGGTGGGTGGTTGATTTCTTCAAATCCTGTTTCGGCGAGGGCACGTCTCGCAACTCGGGCAGTGTGCACGGGCGCATTGTCCTGCAAAAACAGGACTCCTTTCGCCAGTTTGCCTCTCCTTTTCTCGACAACCACTTGACGGACTTTTGTCAACAATACGGCGTAATAGTCTCCGTTCACTGTAGTATTTTTGGGAAGGTAGTCGATGAACAAAATTCCTTCGCAATCCCAAAAAACAGTGGCCATGAGCTTGGAAGCCGATCTTTCCACTTTGAATTTCCGTGGCGGCTTTTCTCCCTTTGCTATCCATTGCATTGACTCTTGTTTTGACTCCGGATCGTACTGCCGGATCCATGTTTCATCGACAGTGACGAGGCGAGAAAAAACATCGTCAGGATTATCGCCACAGATGTCCAAAAACTCCTTCGAAGTTGTGACTCGACGCTGCCTGTCCAGTGGCATTTTTGGCACCCATCGCGCGCACACCTTTTTCATGTGCAAATGATTGTGCAAAATGTCACCAATTCGCTCCTTGCTGATGCCTATGGATTCAGCTATCTGCCACATCTTGATTCGCCGATCTTCGAGAACAAGGTTTTTCACTTTTTCAATATTTTCTTCGGTAACGGCGGTGTTTGGACGTCCTGACCTGGGATCATCTTCGAGCGACTCCCTGCCGTGTTTGAATTCACGTGTCCAACGTTTTACGGTGGCAAATGAAGGTGCAGAATCCCCATAAACTGCAGACATTTCTTCAAATATTTTTGTCGGCGTTTTGTTCTTCTTGGTGAGGAATTTTATGACAGCTCTGTACTCCAATTTCGTGCAAAGCGCGGATGACTCAGACATGGTTTTGTTTAATGTTCAATTACTAGAAGCGTAATGATGATAATCATCTTGCGGTCTTCTCACACTTCCCCCTGGGGAAAGTGGAGGGTCGGGGTCAGGGCGTGGCCCTCTTCCCGAGGGATCTACCGCTGTCCGCGGCTACGGACAGGTCAATGGGTGGCCTTCCAGGCGGTTGTCTTCACTGGGGGTCGCAGGTGGTCTTCTTTAGACCGAGTTGGCCGTGGACTCGACCAGGCTTCGGGGGACGGGCTTGGCGCGGCTGTCGGGCGGTCGCGCGTGCAGTGGCGCCAGCCCGCGCAGGTGCTGCAGCTGCGACCGGTCCGCACGCGCGAACATATCGGTCGCCAGCCGCGCCACGAAAGCGTCCAGCTCCTCCCACTTGAGGTCCCTCGCGATCGTCGCATTCCTCACGTAGTGAGGTGCGTAGGGAGAGGTTCTCCTGGGCTCGGAGCCGCTTCTTATTCGACTCCGAGACAAGCGCGAACCATGCCGGCGCAGCGTACGTGAGGCGGGGCCTGACATAGGTCTTGTAGACCCCGAGCTTCGCTCGCAGAGGGAGGCGGGAGGTGAAGATTGGACGCAGCTTCGCGCGCGCCACCTTCACCTGGTTGACGACTGCGCCGACGTGCGCAGCCATCGTTAGTCCACGGTCGATGGTGACCCCCAGGTATTTCACCTGGTTCTGCCACTCGATGACCCGCCCGTGCAGCTGGAGCGGCGGCGGCGGGTGGCAGCGGCCTGTCAGCATGGCCTGTGTCTTTCCGACATTGACCGACAAACGCCACTTCTTCAGCCAGTCGGTAAGAGCGTCGAGGGCACGCTGCATCTTGGTTGCAGCGTGCTTAGGTGACATGGACGACGCCAGGTAGGCGGCGTCGTCGGCGTATAGCGCCAATTGGACGCCCTCCGGGACTGGTATGTCGTCGGTGTATCGGGCGTAACAGGCCGGAGACAGGCAGCTTCCCTGGGGGACGCCGGCAAGGATGTGGCGCTCCTCGGACACGGCGTCCTCCACCGCCACTCTGAAACGGCGATCCCTCAGGAACGAGGCTACGACCGCGATGAGACGTTGAGGGGTAGCGGACGTCGACAGTTTGTACAGCAACCCCTCGTGCCATACCCTGTCAAACGCCTTCTCCATATCCAGGAGTACTGCAACGGTGCACTCCTTTTTGTTGAGGCGCACCGTCATGTCGTGCAGTACCCTGGTGAGCTGAAGCGTCGTCGAGTGCTCAGGCCGGAACCCGAACTGTTCCGGACGAGGCTGGACGTGCGGGAGCAGGTGATGCAGCAGGAGCTTTTCGAACACCTTCGAGAGGGTACTTAGCAGCGTGATGGGCCGGTAGCTTTCGGGCTTCTGTGGATTCTTGCCCGGCTTGGGCAAGAGGATGACCAGGCCAGTTTTCCACGTTTGTGGAAAGTGACCGGTGCGCAGGATGCCATTGAACAGGCGCGTCACGGCCGCAATTGAGCGTTGCGGGAGGTGCCGGAGCGCCGTGTTCGTTATGCGATCCTGGCCCGGTGCTTTCCTTGGCTTGGTGCGCTGGATCATCCGCTGCACTTGGCCGGGCGTGAAAACCACAGGGTCCTCAGCCGGGGCCATCGGTGCTGCGAAGTAGGCTCGGAGATGATGATAATGACATTAAACTTGGTATTTATACTACTTAGAATACGCGCAATTAGTGATGCACATTGCGAGTCATTAGTGATTCTTAGAAGTACTTAGGCTCAAAATTTTTCAGCCGCCCCTCGTACATGGAACGGCTACCCATTTTTTCAACCTTTGAAAGTGACCAGAGTTAAAACTTATGCTGTAAACATAAGTTAATTTGAGCATTTACAACATTTTAGGGTGTGTGTGTTTCAGTCATAACAATAAGTGAAAACCTTTTAATGACTCTCTGCTTCTATATTGTACAACGTACCTTGTATTCTGTCAATTCTGACGATAGTTTTCCTAAAAATCAATAAATAAATAGAAAACCATCGTTACGAACAACACGGACATAATCGCTAAGTTAAAAAAAAATACTTCCTGTAAACGATTACCTAGCTTCACTACAACTATGCAACCTATTGAGATAATTGTTGAATAGGCAAAAACAGCTTATCTAAAAATAATTAGTGCCAGTTTTCCTTTCATCACCACATTCTCTAACCATAATAATTAAACTTAGTAAAAAGCGTTTAAGTTCCCTCTATTGTTGCTATAATGAGCGTTACGAGTTCACGAAAAAATAGATATACATAGAGGCTTTTTAATAGTGAATCTGCAAGCGATTAGGCGAAAAAGAGGAGGTTTTCACCTGTCTAACCTAACCGGGTTTGCCTTTGAACAGATTTTTCTCTAAACCGCGTTTAGTTTAAACTGTGAAAACCTGTGCCAATTTGATGATTTTCCTTCTAACACATTTTTTTTATTCATTGAAACACAAAAAAACTTATGATTAACGATCTGATCACAAGTATTAAAAACCCGAAATATCAAAAAAAATCCCTTATCGTTTTTCCAAAATTGGAACTTAATTCGATTTTACCCTTGTATGTCCCCAGTGCTAGGGCACGGCTATCTGCCTGCATCGCAAGAAGGTTAGGCCATACTCCACGACGGGGGGCAAGTCCGGGTTGGTGGAGGGTTGTAGGGCGGTAGATACGGTCCGAATCCCGCCGTTTATCCAAGTTTGGAAAGCACACCATTCCAAACGGAGATTAGTATCGACGGTGATCTTAGACTTTAGTCGTGACTTTAAAGTTGCGACTTAAACTGAAGACTCACTCTCATTGTTTTCAAGTGAATTTTGCTCCCATAAAGACCGGCAATTGTCTATGCGGCGTGTATGGTGGTAGTTAGTAAAAACTATAGACAACACACAGCGCACTTTCATTTTCCCGCGAGAGATGGGAGAGTACCGTCGGCATGAAATATGTTTTATGGCGCTAAATTACTGTAATTCGATCGATAGGTACAGTTAGGCGTAGTAATGAGCTTCTCCTAACCTAGATCCCATGTCACTCCGTACTTGAACGCCGCAAAGCTCCTGAACATGGAATCTCGACGACGCCTGCATCTAGCAACCATGGTGTTTGGTGTGATTCGCAATAAAACTCCAAAATACCTATATAATAAATTAGAATGGTCATCTCGGGAGCGACAGGTACACAAGGAGAGAATTCGTATTCCTGCGCATCGCACGAAGACATTTCGGGGCAGCTTTAAGTATGCGGCGTCCAAGTGCTGGAATGACATTCCTCCCCCAGTCCGTGAAGCGTCCAGTAGATTTGCCTTTGGGCGCAAGCTCAGGGCATTTCTGCTTGAACAGCAGAGACTTCCATATCCCGATCAAACTTCGCGCCGCAGACCTAACACTACAACAAGTTGAAAAGTAACTACGAGTATGTGATCGCATCGAGGATACGTATTTATTGCGTATTTATTCTATCTTTACCATATATGTATATATAATATATATATAATTAATATTTCATATTTAAATACAAGTACATTATAATATCCACGTTTATTTGTTTTTATATGAATATGCACAGATGTATTATTATATTAATTGACACGAAGTTGGTAGAACTATAAAGCAATATTTTTATTATGTTTATACAAGTCTATTATTATGTTGACTGTATTTATTGTTATGTGGAATGTATTTATTATACTGTTTTATGTATTTATTACTTTGTAACAGGCCACGCCGCGCTCTGGAGCACTTAGGGCTTTCGGCACTGACTGAAAATCAGCGCTGAGGGTTCACGCCCCCAGCACTATGCTGAGTCAGTTGCCATTTGCAGCAGCAGGGACACACCGCGACAAAGTTTGTAATGTTGTTTTTTTTCTTTTTTAGTTATTTTTGCTGTCAACTTTTGTCTTTGTATTTTAATTTAATTTGTGTGTAACTGTTGTTGCAATAAATATTTTTCTTTCTTTCTTTCTTTCTTTCTTTCTTTCTTTCTTTCTTTCTTTCTTTCTTTCTTTCTCCTGGTTTTGTATGTTTGGTCTGTCACAAGGCAAAGAATAACCATCCTTGTTAGGGTATAAAATAAGAATACGTAGGTCGACCAAGCTGTCAGGCTATTATTGAACACTTTTACCTCCTGGCTTATATTGTCCGTATCACCACATCATGGGCTCGATGTCAACCCTTGTATGTCCCCACTACTGGAGCACGGGTCTCTTCCTCAGCAGGAAGCTTAGGCCATACTCCACCACGGGGGCCAAGTCCGGGTTGGTGGAGGATTGTAAGACAGTGGCGGGCCTTACTGTCAGAAGTTATCAAGCCGCCCGTAAGGCGTCTAACATGGCTTAAACCTGCCATTACATGACATCCGGCACCAAAGGCTTAACGTGCCTTGCGAAGCACGGAAGCGCTCGGAAAAATGCCACTAGCGGTAGTCACGGGACGGTCACCCATTCTGCACCTGACCGCGCCTCTTGTTACTTAAATCATGATTTATTCCAATCACTCGGTTCGTTTAGGCCACCTTCTTCTACCTACACTTAGTGGATTTTGTAGTTGTACTTTATTTAAACTTTCTTCAATTTTATCGTAGGGTAATAAGTAGTTAACGTTTATGATCTACTCTAGATTTAGTTTCGCTAATTTCGTTCTTTCAGATACGTTGGTGTTTCGTAGGTTGGTTTGAGTTGAGTGGGTTGTTAGTTATTTGTGCAAAATTTAAGAATTTAATATAATAATTGATGCGTTTAATATATTGTATGCTTTTAATATAAAATAAACATAAACATATTATAAGTAAATGAAAGTAAGTGATTAACGAAAAATACGAACTACAGATGAAAGAAATGAACATAATTTTAGTAAGGTATTATTGAAAATATCCAAGGTGTGTATTTTGACTGAAGATATGTTATATAGGTTGGACATACGTTGCAGAGGCGCGTACTTGTATATTTGTACTTAGATATGTGTTTATTGCGTTGCCATGGTAACAAGAATCGTATAAACGGCTTCTGTTGCCACAGGAGTTCGCCGCGACAGGTAGTATTTTTTTAATGTAGCCTTTGAACGTCCCACTAAGGTACACAGGCTTTCTCTCAGAGAGAGGCTATGGGCTTAGTTACCACGCGTGCCTACGCGCTAAGGTATTGGAACACCCAGGGTCCATGGTATTAGTTAAGTATGAACTGTTCATGGTTTTTGCAATAAATAAATGAAAATGAAAACACAAAGATGTCGTGAGCTGTGTCTGTGCCATCATGCCTAGTGGCATTGACGACGGGAAAGCAGTAGGCGCTGCGGCGCAAGCCAGCGGGAATCCCCCGCAGCCAGTGTCGGCACCCGCCCCACCTATCTCGGCGCGGGCGCGCCGCGCGCTTGCCCGTAGTGTGAGACCACAGAGCATACAAACACTACGTTTTAAGAGACGGGACCTCCCTATAAGCTTTTGTAATGAGTTTAGCCCCGTTAGCAATACCAACCAATAGAGCAAAAATGCAATGTCAAAAGTGCTACCAACATAACAACTTGTCTGTGCATTAGGGACGTCCACTTACATTGGTACTACATTTATCGATATCGATAAATTTTCATCCAGGGGCTCCGCAGTTAGCCAAATGAAATTAATAAAAATCAATGTTTTCAATAAAACGACAAATGAAATTAGTATTTTATTATTGATTATCAAATCACAATAATTGTAGTCAGGTCTATTGATTTTATTTCAGCAGCTATTTGGTTTTTCCTTAGAGGTGTCCAATCTGAGCGAACTTCATCAATCGGTGGTTTGGATTCAGGTGTTGAAATCGTCAAAAAAAGTTAAGTTGAGTCTACAGCTCGTGTTAACCTTAGAAAATATTAAGTTGAGTCGTTATTGATTATTAATTTGTTGGTAAACTATGCTACTTACCGGGATAGTTCTGATAGATTCCAGGCCACAATAATTGTGGTCAAACCTTACTGGACCAATAGCAACAGCTGATATTTTGGCTGCTGTACAAGGTGCTGAAAATGATAACACTTTGTAATTTATCAAAGTAAACAAACTCTAGTTACAAAAAACTTCAGCGATGCATGAAAAGTCTACGTACCAGAGTTGTTTTGTGAAGCTCGACAACTAATAGGTTTTTGTATAGCTGAATCTGAAAATAAACAATTGCAAGAATAGTCCGAAAAAAAAAATAGTTTGTTCCTGTTTACCACATAACTGCATAATTGACTATGTAACTATCAAATACATTTTTATAAAAAAATATTTTAAGTTAAAAATTAGTAAAAAAAATATTTTAGTAATTCCAATCACTAACCAGTTTCAAGTGATGCGACGTGGCTACGTGGTAAGGAAACTCAGCTAGTAAGTAATAATCAGGAAGAGGAGGCGCATTTATAAGAGAAGATACAGCCCTGTAAAAAAATGTTCATCAAAGTATGTCATTTATGTATTAAGACGTAATAATAATATTGCGTTCTAAATGACGGAGCAAAATACATTCAAATGTTCGCCGTAAAGCAAGGTGTATTTTGTGTTTTATAACATAATTATTCATGAAATGTAGTAAGTGTTACATTATAAGTTTATAACACAACTCACCATTTCTTTAATCGGCTTCCTTTTAAAATCGTTGTAAAAATCTTTCGGCCGGAAATGATCTCTACAAACATATTTATGTTGGTGGAGTTTTTCGATGGGGATATACGATATAAGATCTTCACAATTTTCACCCATTGTCTGCATCTAAAAAAAAAAAAAAACAACATTCAATGCAGCCACTAATAGTGCATCGTTGAAACATTGTTATGGCTTACAGCAATTCACCTGTCGTACACTGAGTAGTAATTCTGACAAGGTGCTTATCAGATATTTTTTTATCGATATTGAATATGTGTATGGCACATCACTATGACATTGAAACATTTTTTTTTTCTCATAGTATATTAATTACGTTATTTAACATATTTATGATCTTGCTCTTGTGCAAGATGACAAAAACTGTAGCCAGAAATACTTACCGGTCTTCATCCCTAAGAAATTTACCCATAAACTTTCTTTTGGTACCCTTTGACCGGCTGCATCTTATTTTACAAATGGCACAAGTTCGACACCATCCGATCAATGCCATTATTAAAAGAAAATCACTAATCACTGTACAACAAGATACACACAGCTATATATTGAACAAACTTAAAACACAAAAAATTTAACTAGAAAACGTTCTAATATGTGCCGCGTTCCGCCATATTTGTTATGTTTTCAGTTTGACATTGACAACAAAGAAAGAGTAAGTAGTATTAAAGAGTGAGACAAATATATTTCCGCCATTAAAACGGGGCTAAATGCGAACAAATAATTCAAAGTTCCTACTTGCGCTAGGCTGTGTGAGACAAGCAACCGGCGACGCGAGCTCCGTCTCTGCTCACCATGATTAAGCTCTGCGAATCGGAGCGAAACCTGGTCGGACTTTTCCGATATAACAACACCCGTAAGTAAATCCGGACTAAAAGTCTACAAAATGAAAACACCTCAGACACTCAGGTTTCCTTACGATGGTTTCCTTCACGGTTAGCAACTGGCATTGCTACTATAACTTCATAAATGTACATGACATAGCAAAGTCATTGGTACATGCCCGCATTGCGAATAAATAAATAATAACAGGTAGTAAATAATAAAAATAAATACATAACATTACTGGTCCCCCTTGGAGTGCCTAATTAGAACAAAAAAATTATACCAAACAAGATATTCCGGAAGATATCAAGAGGAAGGTATCAAGGTTCGAACCCCGGCTGGGGATAAAAACACCCCAGGTCCGGTCCGGCTCTTGGAGGCTTTATGTCGAAATACCTCATTTTCCTAATATCTAAAAGTCAAAATGACTGAGTACCCAAAATGCCTGAAATTCGATTTGTCCACATCCAATAATAACTGATTTACAAAATGCCATTGAGGTTTGGTACAGTTAAAGGAAAAACTTTTTAAACAATTAGTCGATGTTTACATGTTTGTGATATCGATGTATCTGGTTCCCACGACACCGGGTATCCTAGTGTGGGGCCAGCAATGTATGTATAGATAGATAGAGAACACTTTACGAGTATCTTCTATGATATAAAAATTAATCCCCGAATGTGTTGCTAAGCGCAAATCTCGAGAGCAGCTGAAGCGATTTTGCTAATATTTTTTTTTAGAATATTCCTTGAAGTACGAGGATGGTTCTTACGGAGGGAAAAATTTAAAAAACAAAGAATCGACTGTTAGGCGGTACGAAGTTCGCTGGGTCAGCTAGTTGTACATAAAAATGGAAATTACACAGATGTTTCTTAACCCAAGAGTACAGACAGCGGCCTTATCACTGAAAGTTATCTATGTATCTCTATGTAAATGTTATTTTTATTTTACTTGTATATTGTGGCAAGGAGAAATATTGGAATATGTCTGGCCTACCAATTCTCCTTTAACTTTTACTTAACGGAAGTTGTTTTATAATATCGACATTAAACAATCGGGTTTCAGGCTTCGCTTTCGTTTGATTACACGTTGTAAGAAACGGTATACATACTAAGTGTGAATAATATGTAATATTTATATAATTATATTATTATTTATATATATATTTGTTATTTTTTTTTTTCGCCTTCTGTTGGCGCGAGCTATATTTTGGGTCCATCCCTTCATCGTACATATAACATACATACATCTCCTAATTGTTAGAACCATACACACACACACACACACCCTCATACACCGACACACACAGTAGCATAAATTCATTCAGATTACTGATGAAAATGCAGTGTGTTATTTTGAAACACTGGACAACTAATATATGTCTCATTTCTTTATTTGTATTTAGGATTAGGATCTATAGTGCGTTCACATTAACTTGACGCGTGAGAGAATTGGTAGCACTAGATGTTTACTGTTACCATGTTATATAAGAAATCATTCCCATTACTTGGGGAAAATAAAAGGATTGAGGGCTTGTTTTACCATCTTCCGATTAGGTCCAAAAGCTAATTCACATGTTATGTCCTTGTTACCAATTCTCTCACGCGTCAAGTTAATGTGAACGCACTGTAGTTTTAGTTTGTTTTTAAGTCGGTGAGTGCTGAAAAACAGCGCCGTCTATGTCATTGTTGTCTCTGGCGGCACACGCTGAGCACACACCTTTTGTCGCCAACGGTCACAACAACAACAATGACTTCATGTAATTATTTGTAATTTCTCCTTTTATTCTTTTTCTTCTACTGTTGGTCGCAATAAATACATTTTTACTTTTAATTTTTTACCAAGCTCACGTCACAAAATTTTAATTACCTGTGTAGTTAGTCAATGAATGTATTAACTAACACTTTGAGTGGCGTAGCATTTTGTATTCGTCTCAGAAAATGAGTGCAATGATAACGCCGTACAAGTAAATGTTTGCCCGCGGTTAGGTTCCTCGAGGTTGATATGATAAGAATATGCTTTATTGTACACTGGAAAGAACAACAAATACAAAATAATTACTACTGTACGTAGTACAAAAAGCGGACTTACTGCATATAGCAATTTCTTACAGACAACCTACGATGGAAACTTGCTGAAGGAAAGAGAAGAGAAAAAGAAGGAGGTTGGTCTTAAAACTATGCGAGGACATAGTTTATCGAAACGGAAAATATGCATCGAATTGACAACCGTCTTCACGGACTTACGTGCCCTCTTTAAGACGCCCTATATTTTTTGTCCATTTTCTACAGCTAACTCTCCTCCTATCGGATGTGGCGTGACGAGGCTTGATGATGATATCTACCCTGTGTATGTCATGTCCCAACTGCAGGGGCACGGGTCTCTCTTCCTGCATCGCAGGAAGGTTAGGCCATACTTCACCACGGGGCCAAGTCTGGGTTGGTGATGAGACTGAAGCTGAAGCTCCGACTCTCCAAGTTTGCTGGAAGAAATCTGTTACAGAGACAAGCCTTTGTTCATGTAATTTCTTATTTAATGTTTCGTGTGCAACAAAGTACATATTATATTCATTTTATAATAAAACCGAAATAAAAAAATAATAGAACATACAGGCATTCATTTTTACATCTTGTTATATGCCGTCCTGAAGCGGTGGTAGCTCAGTGGGTAGAACCATGGACTGGCAAGCGAAAGCCCCAGGTTCGATCCCGAGTGCGGGCATGTACCAATGACTTTGTTTAATTTCAAAGCTACGTACATTTGCGAATTTTTAGTCGCAATACCACACGCTAACTGTGAAGGAAAACATCGTGAGGAAACCCGCGGCTTGGTTGGCTCCGCACGTATTGACTAGTCTTTCCTGTGGGCTAGGCCGACTAAGCTGTCAGGATGGTAAAGGTGCTGGGCAAGCCTAAAAACCATCTATAAAACCATGTCCCAGGCAATACAGCGTCGGAGTGGTCCCTTCACACATCTAGTGTGTGAGTGAAGATACCACTGGACGCTGTATAAATCATCTCATTAAGTAGATGCAAAAAGGCCAATATGTCGTCCTAAACGACAACTTAGGGTTACAAACATTTTCGAAACATGCGTCTGATACCGGTGCCAGGAAGAATCCTGGTACCTAGGTCTTATAGGTTATCAGTACCTTCCATTTAATGTCTAAGCAATCAAATTTACTATCAGTTAAGACCTAATCAAAATCGATTGAGCTGCTTTTGTGAAATCACTATACATTAACCTACAGCCAGTTTTTTTCGTCTTTTAACCGGGCTTAGGTTGGTATAATACTTCCCACCGTTAATTGAACCTTATCACTTTGAGATAAAGTCCAAAACCAATGAATAATTTGTATCTGTTAAAGGGACAAGTTGTCATAAACTATTCGGCACAGTCTTCAAGTTCTCTGCAGTCAATAACTATATAGAAAGGATTCGGCTATTTCTGTTTTGAACTAGCCATATGTAATGTATAGGCAAATATTTTTTTGTGTTTTCGTTTTATGTTGCTAATATTTGAGCCCCTAGTTATTTTTAAATGAAATTTACATACATCTCGCTGGTTATTGATTTTTTATATAATATAGAATGTGCTGTGATGCAATTAGAGTAGGTACTCATGAGATAACATTATTAAGAAAATTCTGCAGTCGATTTGTTAGAGTTCATTTCTGCAGTGGTTTTTCATGTAATTGTTTTGTTTTTTTTTTGTAAATGGCCATTTTTGTGTTTCACTTAGTAATTATTATTAAGGCTGCTTTTACTTCTTACATCCCTCTTCCTCGCAAAATACTAACAAAAAAAAAGTGAAAGAATGAGTATTATTATTATTAAAATTCTTTCTTGCATAAAAGCTTTGCACATAAGCGAGCTTAATGCTATTTAGCATTATTTACCTGCTAACCTAAGTTTTGGAGATAATTTAGCACATAGTGCAATTTACAATATTAAAAGTACTTGTTTGTATGCTTTTGATAAATGTGGTCCGTGGCTGCGCTGGCGAATCCCATAAATTGGTTTTCTTAATCTTGATCTTTAATAGAGAAACGGGACGTAAGAAGTTCGTAATTATTCTTGCCAATTTTCTCTATTAACATCGAAGTACATACATACATCTCAACCTCACGCTTGTATCCCAGAGGGGTAGGTAAAGACCAGGGACTGCCACTTGTCACGATCCTGACAGATCACCTTCGCTTCATCAACGTTCATAAGTCGTTGCATGCACGCACGCTGGTTCCGTGTACTTTTTATCTTTCCTTTTGCTACTACATCGAAGTACTTCTATAAAATGCCTGTAATAGACCTGCCTGTAATAGACTGATTTGTTTGACAAAAATACAAGTCGCAAGCGTGATTTCGCGTCGCCACGCGATCCCATGGCATGTCGCTGACGTCAAAAGTCGCGACTGGTCATTATATTAACTTTCAAATTCTGACATCTTAGCGCCACAAAACGTGTGATTTGAGCTTTAATGCTACCTCTCTATGCGACAGTGACTCGTCGCCTCCATCGGAATAAATATCCATACAAAGCCGTGCGACGCGACATAAAACTACAATATATACTTAATTATGACAGTTCGATGTACGTTGCGAAGCCCAGTATTCCTACAGGTTAATCTGTGGTTTACCTGACTTTCAAATGTACGATATCAAACCTTGTACGTCCCCACTGCTGGGGCACGAGTCGCATCGCAGGAAGGTTAGTCCATACTGCACCACGGAGGCCAAGTCCGGGTTGGTTTAGGATTGTACGACAATGGCGAGCCATACTGTCAGAAGTTATCAAGCCGCCACTAAGGCCTCTGAGTGCTTTGTGCGAGTTTGACAGATCCAATCGAATAACTTTACTACCGCGTTAATCGAGCATTGAGTAGCGAGTATGAGTAAGTTAACCGTTCGAACTGGCAAAACGCTGTCACAGTACAACTCGCACTCGCGTTTATTCGTGTTTTGCTGGTAAACGTGTTCACTTCTCAACGTAAACCATTACAACTCGCACTCAGCAATTTTAATTTCCATACTTGTCGCTAGGTGGCGCTTCCTCGATGCCATAGAAATATGAGTTTACGTTAACGCGATAGAGTAGTTAAAAAACTCGCACTAAGCACTCTGTTGGCTTAACTTAAGTGATTGATTCTAATCACTCGGTTCATGCATGCATGAAATGTACATTGAATGGTTATAGTTAACCATGAAATAGGGCCCAGGTCATGATTTCAAGTCGGACAACATTTTAGGATTTTAATAATTAAGATTTAGTAAGCTACCTTTACATTTTAAAAGACATTTAGTATATTTTTTTAGAAAACGAAATGCATTACCTTCTGTGGCTGGCCGTATTTTCTGCTGTCGTCAAAACTACGGTCGGATTCGATTGCGACGCGTGCATCCAAGAAAAATGCTTCGTGAAGCACATGATCTATCGAGGTAAAGTGTTCGGCGACATCGCAGTTCATCGGAAGACAAACGAACTGTATTTTAGTTACGATGACCGCTTTTTTCGGAATCTCACCAAAGTCCTACACAACCTGGACACAAACACATCAAGACGTCTAAATATATCAGAGAAAATTTTAGCTCCATATGCTGCTTTCAATCAAGAAACAGGCGATTTGTATTTAGCATCCAGCCTACACGGTCTAGCTGTGTATAAAAATGACACGTATCAGAATTTAGGATTGGGATCCCTTTTTATCCGCAAGATCCAGTATGCCAACAATCTCTATATCGCAACGTATACAGGACTTTGTCAGATAAACGGCACAGCTCTGCTATGTAACAGAGCTCTGAAAAATTTTACGGTGCATGATTTTGCTATTGATAAAAACTACGATATATTTTACAGAAGAGGACCTGGGATTTACAAATTACAATATCCAAATTCGATCTTATTGCCTACAAAGAGATTTGCGTATCTTGGTGTAGATAAATATGGGGAACTCTATTACAGCATCTCAAGTATTTGGAAGTACAATTATGATAATGGTTCCTTTCATGAAATTGGTCTAGTGGAAAAAGGAGCCACGTATAAGTTTACGTTTGATCGGGACAATAATTTGATTTACTATGATTTTGACTTTCCAGAAGGGATCTACAAGTTATCTTTGAACCAAGGCGCAAATTGTACTATAAATGAAAAAAAAATTGTTGTTAGAAGTAACAAAGTTGATGTGGAATCACTTACAAGTATTTGAACATAATCACATTTTTTTCTTTTATTATACATTTTATGAAATAACTGAGTTGGTTAGTTTACATTTAATATTTTAAATATTGTTTCTGTTGTTCCTGAATAAATGTAATATGTATTATTGAAAAATTACTCCTGGATTGTTCATTATGGCATTAGTACCAGATATAGGTGTTTTTATTATTTCATATCATTCAAACAAAATGTACTTCTAAACGTTATAAATACTTAAAACTGAATAAAGATCTGTGAAATAAGTCGAAAGGCATTGTTTTTATTACGACATGATCCGACTACGAAAACTATACGGGGTTGGCAGAATCGCAATTATCAAATAGCAAATAAATTGTAATGTAAAACAATTGTTAAAAAAAGATATTTGACAATAAAATATCACCTTACTGTTTGAGACTACCCCCACCTTCTCCACGTCACCTGTTAGTTGGCTAGAATAAAATACTATTTAGTATTGAGCCCTCCAATTGTAAAATCTTTACAGGTACAGTAAAGAATTTAATAATTATTATTATTATTCTCAACCCTTGTCACCACTGCTGGGGCACGGGTCTTTTCCTTCATCGCAAGAAGGTTACTAAACCACGGAGGCCAATTCCAGGTCGATGGAGGACTATAAGACAGTGGCGGGCCTTGCTTTCAGTATGCTTAGTACGAGTTACAAGAAAACAAAACGAAAATTCGTATCGTAAGCTCGATAAACTGTCGCAGTTGATACTTCCATACTGGCAGTTTCCGTCGCACTCGGCAGTATGAGTTTTAATTTCAACGTATCGTTTAAACTATGGATCCAATAGTTTGATCCAACGAAATAGTTACGAAATATTTTCCTTACTACTCGAACATGGTGAGATAGGAAGAGACAAACGTTTTGACGTCTCGCAGCTCGTTTTGGGTTGAAACTTGAAATTGTGTGTGTGTGTAGAGTTGCCAGGCGTCAACCAACCCAAAAAATACTGATTTTGTGCCAACCAAAAATACTGATTGGGGAATAATTATGTTGTTTTTAAGAAACTTATTCAAGAAAGTGGCAACTTCGATACTGTGATCCTTGGTCGTGCGTGGCGCCACTTTTTGAATTGCTTGTTTATTTTCAAGTGTTTTTAAGTGCAAACTGCAAATTTTAGAGAAACTTTAATACTGAAGACCAGAGGGGGCCAATTCCTTGTTTTGGTGGATTAAAGTCTATATGGTCACTTTTAAACTAACCTTCGTTTCCAATGATACTCTTCGGGAGATTCATAGATCTGTTAAGTCACTTATAAATGATAATAAGCCGGTTTGGTTAGACGATATCTTTGGATGAAATGTGTGTCCGTAATATCCAAAACCGACAGAATATTTCTCCTCAAAACTAGCTGCCGACGTCTGTCTCGGCGGCGGGCGACTTGAGCAGCCTCTGCTGCCATGCGAAGAGCAAAAATACACGCTAAGACATCATTTTGATGCCAAAAACGAAGATTAACTTTTCAATTCACGACAAAAAAAATTGGTGAGAAAAAAAACTATTAGTTTGACACTTTTCGTTAAGTTTTTCTATGCGTAAACTGTCAAACTCGTAACTCATACTGCCGAATTGTATGGATCATCTAGCTGACACTCGAAAAGTTCCGTTCGAACTCGAACAGTTTAAGACGAAAAAACTCATACTACCAATTTTAGTTCATAAGAGGCGCTGATGGTAAATGTATGGAAGTAAACTGCCAGTTTCATCGAGACGATAAACTATCAAAACTCATACTAAGCATACAGAAGTGATCAAGCCGTGCCCTGTACGCTTAGGCCGGTATTACAGAACGATGCTCAAGCACAGATTGATCTCAGATCGCCCAATCATTACTTGAGCGCTGAATCGATGCTCAAGCACTCCCTTTATTTTCAAACAGTTCTTGAGTAGAGATCAGCCAATCACTGCTTAAGTAGAGATTCAGAACTGCAATCAGATTGTCTATGATCAAAGTTTGTTTTCTATGACAAGAAAAATACAAGAGTTGATTTTTATTCCGTTTTACGCATGTTACAAAAACGTGACGATGAAACTTAGTAAATTATGTCAAATATAAAATGTTCAAAGTTTCTTTATTTAAATTATTAGTTTGTAATGAACCGTATATTTAAAGGAAGCAAAACGTTCACGCTTCTTGTTTATTTATTCGCTTTGAGTACAGAACGGAACGTAACAAATGTCGATAAAATAAATATAATTCTCTGGACGTCTGTCTATTTATTTAAGTTTATTAAATTTCTAATATATGTACTGTTAAGGACGAAGAAAAACTTCAACAGCTTCGACTTGCAAAATGTGTATTTTTAATTCTCTATTTTTATCACTTAAGCCAAACGTCACCTCCTTTTTTCTACTACCGTCTAAATCTATCCTCGTGTTGCCGTTTTAGAAACACAGAATATTATTATTTTATTACGTTGACAGATGTGAGTTTGACGGCTGTCACAGAATAGTTTAACACTTGGGAGACGTCAAACTGACAGATGTCACAAAACTGAAATAATCTTCAAGTTCACAACAACTTTTAAAAGATGGCACCACTAGTTTCATACCAGGCAGACTATGGCGTTTACTAATTGACCTAACATTCGGCCTTTCCTGACAGCTATTGATACATTACGCCCTCGTAATATCAAAATTATAATTGCAATAGGTGCCACTTTCATCTTGTGTAAACATTAAAATTAACAAATGCTCGATATAGCAAATTAACAAGTGCTCAGTACTCATTTTTAATCTTAAATATTTGTGTTACTTTCATTATTATTATTTTTTGTTTTTTCTTTTTTTTTTGTTACGTTAAATAGTTTTTACGCGTGCATTGCCGGACACACCAGTGCAACACACGTATAATGGGACACACCCGATTGATTTTTACACGCGCACTGCCGGACAAACCACGCAGTGGACGTATAATGGGACACACCCAATTGATTTTTACACGCGCACTGTTGGTATGTTGATGTGGTGTAAGAAAAATCGTATTTCTTCCAAAATTATAATAAATCAAAAGTACAGAATACAAAATAGTTAGCCGTTAGCGAAGTTTAAAAATAGCAATGTCACGACAGTTGGATTAAAATTCTTTTTTTTTTTTTTGACGGTTACGTCCCCCGCCTCCCCGCAGTTCTGCGTTTCGTTGCAACATGCCCGCCCACGTTGAAAAGCTGGGTTTTCAACCCATGAAGTTCATTTCTACTGGCAGTGGACAAATTTTGCTGAATGAGCGGCGTATGATGCCAGTCGCAGTCCGGATATCAGCAACACGGTTGATGCCATCAGCACCAGGGATGACCGCGACAATTCTGCCGAGCTTCCATTTTAATGGGGGCAGGTTGTCGTCCTTGATAACAACCATTGTATTGTTCTCTAGCTGCCCTTTGTCTTGTTTCCATTTGCTGCGCTCTTGGAGCTCCGAAACATATTCCTTTTGCCAGCGGGTCCAGAAATGTTGCTTGATCTGATCTATACGCTGGTATCTCGTAAGCCTTGATGTAGCGACCTCTGTGAGGCGCGGTGTAGGAAGAGCAGTAAGTGGTCGTCCGATTATGAAGTGACCGGGAGTAAGGGGAAGCAAATCAGAAGGATCGTTGGACATGGGAGTAAGCGGACGAGAGTCTAGTATGGCTTCAATTTGACACAAGGTTGAGCATATCTCTTCGTAAGTTAAATGACAAATACCTAACACTCTAACCAAGTGATGCTTGGTAGATTTCACTCCAGCTTCCCATAAGCCGCCAAAATGAGGTGAGTATGGTAGTACAAAGTGAAATCTGATACCTATATTGGCCGCAGACTCTGACAAATCTTTCCCGTGACTTGAAAAAAATCGTTTTAAATCATTGTAAGCTCCCACAAATTGGGTTCCGTTATCTGAATATATATCAGATGGTAAGCCGCGACGGCTAATAAATCGGCGCAAGACTGCCATATAACCGTCTGCAGACAAGTCGCTGCACAGCTCCAGGTGCAGACATTTGGTTTTAAAACAAACAAATATGACGATGTATACTTTTGTTGCATGACTTCCGCGTCCTTTCTTTGAAGCAGCTGTTATAGGGCCCGCGTAATCGACGCCGACGGTCTCGAAAGGAAACCCTGGAGTCACTCGTGCTGAAGGCAAATTGCCCATGAGTGGCGCTACGGTGGCACCTCGCATTCGTGTGCACAGGACACATTTGTTGTAAGTAGCTCGAGCAAGTTCTCTACCACCTATAGGCCAGTAAGTAGATTTCACATACGACAGCATGGCCTGGGGTAAGACATGCAATAGATGAATGTGAACAAATTCAAAATACAATTTTGTCAAAAAATGCTTGTTGGGTAGGATGATGGGATGTTTTATATCAAAATTGTAAGGTGCGTTGTTTAGCCTACCACCTACACGAATCAATCCTTCAGAATCAATAAATGGATTAAGTTTTGTAAGCGGATCTTTAGGTTTGATAGGCACCTTGTTCTTAAGCAACTCATAAGATGGAAAACTTTCAATTTGTGCTAATTTCACTAAGGTATTCGTAGCTGATCGCAACTCTTGAGTGCTGAGAGGACCTGAAAACCTACTGTTAGTAGGCCTAATATTGTTTATAAAGCGCAAAACATATGCTGTGACGCGTTTCAATTTAGTAAATTTAGAGAATTTTGTTAAATTTAATTCAGACATAGGTCTTCTCAAGTCTTCTGTAGCAGCGTTCGTAACTACTTCAATGTCAGTTTCAAGACTGCGACTCTGAGAATAGCAATTATTTGGCCATTCCTTTTCGTCATGTTGTAAAAACTGTGGTCCAGTCCACCAGAGGTGAGCTGCAGAAATTGAAGAAGCATTCAGACCACGTGATACTAGATCCGCAGGGTTTTCTTTAGTAGGTACGTGTCTCCAAGACCAACCCCCTGTAATTTCGAGTATATCGGCTACCCGATTTCGTACGAAGACTTTGAGTTGGCTTGGTAGCATCCTAAGCCACCCTAGGACTATCATCGAATCGGTCCAGAAAGTGCAACTATCCACGGTTATGCGAAGAGACTCTTGAGCTTTTTTATAAATTTGAGCTCCAATCAGCGCCCCGCATAACTCTAACCTCGGTATAGTTGCTGGTTTAATGGGGGCTACCCGGCTTTTTGCCATTAGTAACCTGGTTACTACGCCTTCGCTAGTAATTGTGCGTATGTATAGACACGCGCCGTAAGCAGTTTGAGACGCATCCGTGAAAATATGAAACTCCGTTCGTGAAGCGTTACCTACCACGCAACGAGGGATGCGCAAATTATTCAGCTCTGGTAGTGAAACTATAATGTTATGCCATTTTTGTGCTACATCTTGGGGAATTTCATCGTCCCAGGATACTTTAGAAAGCCATAATTGCTGTAGTAAAACCTTACACTGGACAATGACTGGAGCCACAAGCCCTAGAGGGTCAAATATTTTAGCAATGGTGGACAGAATGAGTCTTTTTGTTACTTTTTGTTCTTTATCGCTGCCTAAATCGATAGTGAAATACAACTCATCTGTACCACTTTTCCAACCTAGCCCCAGAGTCTTGGAATCATCCAGGTTACCCAGGTTAAGATTTATAGCATTTTCACTACATTGGTTGACGAGACTTGGTTCATTAGAGCGCCATTTGCGAAGGTTCATTCCTGCACTCTTCAATTTATCAGATACCCGTGCAATAATATCGTTCGCTTCGTTAATAGTGTCAGATCCTGATAAAAAGTCATCCATATAAAAATCGTTGGCAATGATTTCAGCCAGCTTAGGATCTGCACATTCAAGTGACAATTGCTTAAGGCATCGTACAGCAAGAAATGGCGCGCTCGCGGTACCATAAGTAACCGTGTTTAATTGGTATGTGCACAAAGGTTTAGACGGATCCGTTCGCCATATTATTTGTTGCAAGTGTCTATCGTCCGGATGCACGACTATCCTTCTGTACATTTTTTCGACGTCGGCGGTATATACAAACCGGTATTGTCTAAAGCGCAATAAGATAGCTACGAGATCGTCCTGTATGGTAGGCCCTACTAGCTGTACATCGTTAAATGATACTCCGGTAGAAGTTCGCGAGCTGGCATTAAATACTACACGTAGCTTAGTAGTCAAACTGGAAAGCCGAAGGACACCATGATGCGGTAAAAAGTTACCCTTCGTTTCATTAACAGTGACCTTGGACATATCTCCTAAAGTCTCGTACTCCTCCATGAACTCCTTATACATAGACTTTACGAGTGGTTGTCGTTCAAGCCTACGCTCCAAAGATAGGAAACATTGCCTTGCTCGCTCGTAAGAATCGCCTAACGAGGTAGTCGGTTGATTTAATGGATATTTAACCATAAACCTACCGTCAGGCAACCGAGTGGTATTTTGTATAAAATGTTCCTCGCATGCTTTCTCTTCATCAGAGTAATACGCCGATGCGGGCTTAATTGTTGCTTCGTCTAACTTCCAAAAGCGTGTCAACTCGTCATCTAAATTATTTAATTGTACGAAGTTGCAACGTACATTGTTATTGTTAGGATAAGCATAAGAACCGGAAACTACCCAGCCTAGCTTGGTTTCGTAGATCGTGGGCTTGTTTCGTCCCAACGTCAGTCTACCATTTCCTAGTAAAT
Organism: Yponomeuta sedellus; assembly: GCA_934045075.1. Lineage (NCBI taxonomy): Eukaryota > Metazoa > Arthropoda > Insecta > Lepidoptera > Yponomeutidae > Yponomeuta > Yponomeuta sedellus. The sequence continues at coordinate 8,053,820 of OW203744.1, read as the reverse complement.
CCCAGTAAACGTCGGCGCCGAGAAGAAGATCGACATCTGCCGGTAAGTAGAATTTAGGATCAGCCAGTACTACGTGTTGCGGTATGTCTAACATGGTTAAATTAACCTCCCGTAAAGGTAAGCAACTTGTTATTTCCGGTAGTATAAAATAGGATGTCTGTACACAAAAGTTTTTATCGCAGAGTGATTTAAATTTTGCTTGACATAGCTTACTTAGTTTAGAATTTGCGTTTGTTATTCCTGACACTGACGCGGTAACGTCTTTAGTAGGTAGATTAAGCTTTCACCACAGGTTCTCCGTCATGAAGCTCGAGGTACTTCCGATATCTAGCAAGGCGCGTGCTCGGTGAACGGTGTTGTCGTGACCGTACATTTCGACTAACGCGGTGGAAAGCAACACTTGACCTTGGACTACGGGATGGGCTGGCAGCATAACACTACTATTGCTGCAGTAACTTGGACCAGCCTCCGGTTCTTCTTGCTCGCTAGCAGCGGTTTGAAGCACCGGCACCGCGACCTGCGCACCTGATGGCACCCTATCTACATGTAAAAGCGTGTTGTGACGCCCCGAACAAGACCTACATGGACCACGCCTGCAGTACTTCGCTATGTGACCAGGTTTCAAGCAATTTAAACAGATTTTCATCCCTTGAGCCTTTTCCGCACGTTCTTTATTGGATAACGCGTGAAAGTCAGGGCATTCGAATAACCAATGGTTACGTTTGCATAACGCACACTCCGACGTAAATAGTGGGCTACTCACAGCTTTATTTTCATAGGCGTCTAGCCCAATGAAGCACTTTTCCTTTACCCGTGGCGCGGAGAATCGCGGGCGCGTCGCGGCGGCGACGCCGGCGCCCGGTCCGGCCGGCCAGGACGCGCGCCGGTCCGAGTTACCCATCGCCATCGTCTCCAGTAAGTCCGCCCGGTCTCTGAGGAAGGTTATGAGTGCCTCGAAAGTAATTGACTCACAACTAGGTATATATTGTTCCCATTTACGCCGGGTTACGCTATCAAGTTTTTGACACGTTATATGGATTAATAATGTGTCCCAATGTTGCGTCGGTTCATTTAGTGTCTCTAACGCACGTATATTTTTAGACAAAGTATCTATAAGGTACCGAATAGCTAATGCGGATTCCTTTTGTATTTGGTTAATATTAAAGATGGCCGTGACATGATTGTTAACTAATAACCTCTTATTATTATACCTATCACAAATTAATTGCCAGGCCACTTCATAGTTACTACTAGATAAAGATAAAGATTGTATAACTAAAGCTGCACTGCCCTGTAAAGAAGCTCGCAAATAATGGAATTTGTTCACGTCATCGATTGAGTCGTTTTTATGGATAAGGCTGTCAAACGTATCATGAAACTCAAGACATGTATCGTATGATCCGTCGAACTTAGGTAAGCTAATTGTGGGCAACTTACATTTCACCTGCGAGTGACGCCGTCCGTCACCATTCGACGACACATCGCCAATATCGACTTTTGTATTCAATTTTACCAATTCCTTAGCCGCCGCGGTCGTAGTGTAGTATAAATCTTCAAATTCCGACCTTTCGTCTAATAATTTCTTATCGTCTTCCGTCAGGAACTCCAACTTGGTTTGAATTTCGTCAAATACACTGTATAAGTCCTCCAGTTTAGCAATACGAAGTTGAAGTTCCGTCACCCGAGCTGCACACAATGGTTTTGTCGCTATTTCTTGCAAATAACCTGAAAATTTTGTCAATCGTGCCTTTATATGACCGCGCTTTTTAACAAGTTCCTTAGTTTCAACCTCCGACATTGTGATTGATAATTACCTTAGTTTAAGGAATTAATCACTTTGTATCACCACAAACACTTACACAGATTGACTAACACTTAACGTTTACACTAAATTTTACACAAAAAATGGTTTCTTTACGTTAACTACGACAAAACAGGTGACTAATTAAGAACGATACTAATAGAATAAATAGTTGTTTACAATAGGCAGGTCGGCCGAGGAATGGCTGGCGAGCGCGAACTACTTGCATAGAACAAAAGATGTTTACAATCCGAGCGCTTGCGCCGGTATATTTACGTACCTACTTAACTCCAGTCCTTATTGATTACAACAAATATAATGTTTTTAGGCAGTTCTTATGCAGTGATTTTTAAATCAAAATGAGATTGCTCTGTTTTACACTAACTTGGCGTAGGTATATAGGTAAGATACCTGTACGTTACTGTTACATTAATAATTACGATTAATACTAGTTATTGCAATATTTATACGAGTAATATAGGAAAATAGGAATAGATTAGGGTGTATAAAGGAACGGACTCACTGTTTGCTCTGAATTATCTTCGTTATCTTCTAACGGTAAATCCAGGTAACGTCATCTAGCTGCGTATTTAACTGAAGATTATCGCCGCACCGGGATCCTTCTAGCTGCACTCCTCACTGATATAGCTCCAGAATGTTGGTGATGCAGGAAATAACCTCTGGATGCGTTTTCTTCGGTTATCCACCGTAGTTTAGTAACTCGTCCGTAATATACTCTCAGCTCGCTGAATTCATTTGATTATCCGGCTCGAAGGACCATGTTGGTATGTTGATGTGGTGTAAGAAAAATCGTATTTCTTCCAAAATTATAATAAATCAAAAGTACAGAATACAAAATAGTTAGCCGTTAGCGAAGTTTAAAAATAGCAATGTCACGACAGTTGGATTTAAAATTCTTTTTTTTTTTTTGACGGTTACGTCCCCCGCCTCCCCGCAGTTCTGCGTTTCGTTGCAACACGCACTGCCGGACAAACCACGCAGTGGACGTATAATGGGACACACCCGATTGATTTATACACGCGCACTGCCGGACAAACCACGCAGTGGATGTATAATGGGACACACCCGATTGATTTATACACGCGCACTGCCGGACAAACCACGCAGTGGACGTATAATGGGACATACCCGATTTATTTTTACACGAGCACTGCCGGACACACCAATGCAGTGAACGTATAATGGGACACACCCAAATAACTTATACGCGCATTGCCGGACACACCAATGCAATGAACGTATAATGAGACATAAACATAAATTATTGTAAGTAATTGTAAATTCTATTAAATTATTGTCAAATTTTGTAATTAAGCGTTTTCATTCTCTGTATCATCATCATTATCGCTCTCAATCTGATCAACCTGAACCACAAATCTTTTCATTTTGTCCGCAGCCACAATATTGTCATATTTTCTACCTCTCTTATTTAATGAACTAACTCTATAACGATCATTATCGAATGTTTTCACAATTTTATAAGGACCTGCATATTTGTCAACTAATTTTCCACTAGTCAATCCCTTTTTCATAACTCTTCTCTGAACCTGTACTAAATCTCCTATGTTATATTTTACACTTTGTATTCTATTTTTATCGTATCTTAATTTAGTCTTTTTAGTAGCCTCTATTATATTCTTTTCGGCTTGAGCTCGCAATTCGGGAAGATCGGGCATAGGTCGTACTACGTTTGGTAGGTCTATTTCGAATCGCGGTTTAAATCCATATAATAATTCACAAGGGCTTTTCTGTGTCGTGCTATTCGTAGTTGTGTTAATGCCGCGTTCTACCTGTGGCACGAATTTCTCCCATTCACTGTCATTCTCCCCAGTATAAGCTATAAGTGATTGCAGAATCGTTCTATTGAACCGCTCGACCTGCCCGTTTGCACGTGGGCAGGCCACGGCATTTAGAACATGTTTTATTTGTTTATCTTTGCAGAAAACTCCAAACGCGCGGCTAGTGAATGCTTTGCCTCTATCGCTAATTATTCGTGCGGGTAATCCAAAGATCCGCGATAAAAGACACAACGTTGAAATTACATGTGCCGTACAAGTGTTTGGTACAGGCTGTAGCCAAGTAAATTTAGTGAAACTGTCCACGATCACCAAAAGATACGCATTCCCTTTGTCAGACAGACAAAAGGGACCAAGGTGATCTATATGCCACGTATGAAAAGGAGTATTACCTTTTTCAATAGGATGAAGATAACCTTGTCTTTTTCCCGTTGGTGTTTTCGCAAACTGGCACGATATACAACCTCTTATGTATTTTGTCACAAAACGGCGTAATTTTTCGAACCAATATTCTTGTTGGATAAGTTTTATGACCTTTTTGTCATTCATATGACCATTGTCATCATGAAATGTTTTTGTCACTCTCCACCGAACTGATTTAGGTATAACAATTTTGTGTTCTTGTCCCACTTTCCTATATAAGATATTATCTTTTATGGAATATTGATGTTGATATTCAGGACTATTTATGTTTGTTATTATACTTTGCAATTTAGGGTCATCACTTTGCACTGCCGAAATCCAATAAGTTTCAGTTATATGCTGCAAAGGTAGTGCATTCCGGCTCAAGGCGTCAGCATGTGCCATGCGTTCGCCCACTCTATACGACACTGTGAATTCATAATCTTGCAGTTCAAGCCACCAGCGTGCAATCCTTGGCAGCATATCACGTTTAGTCCAGGTAGTACTCAATGCCTGGCAGTCAGTAAATACAACAAAGTGTCGTCCCAATAAATAAACTCGAAATTTACGAATGCTCAGTACGACCGCCATGGCTTCAAGTTCGTAGGAGTGGTATTTTTGTTCTGTCGCACTGTTTTGTTTGCTAAAGTAAGCTATAGACTTTAATTGTCCATCAGATTGCGTTTGAAATTAAAAACCACCCACACCGTGACTTGATGCATCTGTGTGGAGTTGTGTTTCCAAATTAGGGTTGTAAATCGCGAGTACTGGGTCTGATATAAGAGCATTTTTTTATGTCAAGAAAAGAATCCTTTTGTTCCTGTGCCCATATCCAAGGTCGATCTTTCTTTAATAGAACGGACAGCGGTCGAATTCTGGCTGCAAATGACCTGATAAATTTTCGGAAATAGCTGGCCAGACCTATAAAGCGACGCAACTCATGAATGTTAGTTGGAGCTTGGAATTCGGTAAGAGCTTGGACTTTATCTGGGGATGGTTTTATTTCGCCCTGAGATATAATGTGTCCCAAGTATTCAACGCTGGTTTTTAGGAACGAACATTTGTCACGACGAAGCGTCATATGAGCATTGCTGAGTAGCTCTAGTATTTGCTCGAGGTGGTGAAATGCTTCGTCTGTTGACTTCGAAAATGTCAAGATGTCATCGATATAAGCCGTTGCAAACTCAAATCTTATCTGCCCTAGTAGTAAGTTCATGGCTCTCTGAAACACAGCCGGGGCGTTCGCCAGACCAAAAGGCATTCTTTTGTATTGAAACTGACCGAAAGGAGTCACAAATGCAGTGTACTTCCTACTGTTTGGATGCATTTTGATCTGGTGATATCCCGCAGCTAGGTCAAGTTTAGAAAACCAATGTTCAGTACTCAACCGATCAAGTTGGTCTTGAATAAGGGGAAGTGGATATCTATCCTTTTTAGTCACTTTATTTAACTTTCGATAATCCACACACATACGAGGTTCACCTGACTTTTTTGGTACTAGAATAATGGGGCTCGCATACGGTGAGTTGCTGGGTTCAATTATATCCCTTTCAATTAAGTCATTCACAATTTTTCGCACAACCTCCTGCTCTTTTAATGACATGCGATAAGGGCGATAATAAAATGGAACGTCTGTGGTTAACTCTATATTCATCTCTACATCACATTCGCCAATTCCAGCCTCATCATCAAAACAGTCACTAAACTTTTCCAAGAGGCACTCCAAGCGAATAAGATCTTCACCTACTAAATCTGTCTCAATCCTGCCACTATCTGAATGATTACTAACTCTACGAGCAATGCATCGAGTGGAGTACAATATCAAAGGGTCATACTGTGGACTGTAAACATCAATGTAACCAACGTTGCCAAACATACTAACTGTCTGATCAGGGATTTCCACCTCTTTTCCTGGTGCCCGATGTTCAGATCGTGCCACTCGTATAGTCATATTAGTTTCGTCATCTTCCTCATGATATATAATAATCCTATTTAGGCCTTGTACAAGAACCGTATCAACTGGAACTTTTAATTCAATTTTGGATAGCTCAACTTCTTGAGCGGTGGGGAATGGAAGCTCTCGGTGTATTGGGTCCTCGCTAATTAAAAACGTAAGCTTTTCTGATGTTTTATTTAGGCCGACGCCTGGAGCTTCACTAAACGCCCTACCTACAATCATGTCAGTTTCCTGTAAGTCATCTCGCACTATCAATACCGGGGTTTCAATACAAACACCGTCAATGTCTAAATTGATGCGCGCTTCACCTTCAGGAGTAATAATTTGACCACCATATCCTTTAATACCTGTCCTACTTTTCTTGTTATACGTCAAATTAATTTTAGCTGCCGCATTTAGAGTCATCGTGTTGCACGCACTTCCGAGGTCAATATACGCAGTTAATTGTTTCTTGTTTGCCAGTACAGTTTTGTGATACTTACGATCGCCTTCATCAATGGGGTGAATATGAAATAAATTAGATGATTTGTCTACGCGGTCTACAGTTTTATTTGAGTTTGAGGTACCTGACTTTTGATTTTTATAACTATAGCAATCCTGTCGTTCATGTCCCATTTTATTGCAAAAGGTGCACTTTTTTGTAGTTCTGCATATCTCTGCGCTATGACCTAATTTATTGCAACTGGTACACCGTACGTCAGATTTGCATTGCAATGATAAATGACCCCTACGCCCACACTTAAAACATTTGTTTCGACTATCGTCTGAATCTTTCGTACTGGTTTCTACCGCCGCATCCGTTAAATAATTTAGTAAGGCTCGTGTATCCCTACATCCCGCACCACGAGCTCCCGCCTTTAACAAAGGGTCACCTAAGGTGTATATGATTACATCACATATTATATGGTCAGACAGTTCACACGACTTGCCTATCGATAACTTTTTATAGTAGAAATCTATTACACGCTCCTCGCGGCGTTTATTCACGGTAACAAACTCATGAAGTTTAGATGCGAGGCCGCGACTTGCCGGAAAGGAGTCCACTAACCTTTTCTTCCACTCGTCCCAGCTTAGGTCGATGTCTTGTTGATGCCCGAACCACAACAGGGCGTTACCCGTCAAGTTTGAAGTCATATGATACACCAACGTCTTCTCGTCCCAGCCATAAATCTTGGCCAGTGACTCCAGTCGATGCAACCATGCGTGAACAGATAAATCAGTGTTAGACATATTTCCGTCAAATTTCGGGACATTATCAGGCTTTCCAAGAAACCTAACTTGGTTACCCAGATTAAGGCTTGTTGAAGGCAAGTTGGACTCAATTGTCGCGCTACGATCTTTGCAAGTATCGTTTAGGAGTATTATCGGAGGTGTAGTACACGTAGAAAATGATGAAACAGTACCTTGTCGATCTGCGTTACGGTTCGTAACCGCTTCGCCTTGTGTAGAACTCGATGAAGGCGGAGCACTTTGTGAAGAACTCGTCGTGTTGTCATTGGGTGGTTTTTCCGCCGATGGCAACGTTCTTGTTCAACTAGTTGTTGTACTAACTTCTCGAGACGATCCAGCCGAGAATTGCTTCTTTCACGCGACCGTTGTGAACTTTTCCTTGAAGTATGATGCTCTTCAGATGTTCTATCACGCCGCCGCGGTCGTTTTTGTCTCGTATCGTCGTCTGGTGTTCTGTCACGCCGTCTGGATTTCCGAGGTCGATTCATACTGGCACGTGTAATACTTTTCAAAAGGCAAAGGGAAAAAAAATGCCTTTCTATCCCACGCGCTGATTTGTTAAGGACGAAGAAAAACTTCAACAGCTTCGACTTGCAAAATGTGTATTTTTAATTCTCTATTTTTATCACTTAAGCCAAACGTCACCTCCTTTTTTCTACTACCGTCTAAATCTATCCTCGTGTTGCCGTTTTAGAAACACAGAATATTATTATTTTATTACGTTGACAGATGTGAGTTTGACGGCTGTCACAGAATAGTTTAACACTTGGGAGACGTCAAACTGACAGATGTCACAAAACTGAAATAATCTTCAAGTTCACAACAACTTTTAAAAGATGGCACCACTAGTTTCATACCAGGCAGACTATGGCGTTTACTAATTGACCTAACAGTACATAGTCGGTGTGGTTTAATTTGAACATTAATCGCTGTTTTGAAACAAGATGTGAAAAAATGAGAACAAGGAACTTCACCACAGTGGAAAGAATCCTCCTTGTGGAACATAAAAAGTCAACTTCACTGCAGTGGAGAGGGTCCTCCTCGTAGAAGACAAAAACTCAGCTTCATAGCGGTGGAGAGGAACCTGTTCATGGAACATAAAACTTCAACTTCACCGCAGTGCAGAGAAACCTGGTCGTTGGGCATAAAACTTCAACTTCACCGCAGCGGAGAGGAACCTGCTTGTTGAACATAAAACTTCAACTTCACCACAGTGAAGAGGAACCTGCTCGTTAAACATAAAACTTCAACTTCACTGCAGTGGAGAGGAATCTGCTCGTTGAACATAAACTTCAACTTCACCACAGTGAAGAGGAACCTGCTCGTTGAACATAAAACTTCAACTTCACTGCAGTGTAGAGGAACCTGCTCGTTGAACATAAAACTTCAACTTCACCACAGTGAAGAGGATTCTCCTCGAGGAAGATATAAAGTCAACTTCAACACAGCGGATTTATAGGATATCATTATGTTTCAATTATTTCCAATTTTATGAGCAATAAAAAAGCTGGGATTGTTTTACTGATTATTTTATTTATTCCTTTTGTGACTGTCATGTTGTCCTAGCCGCTCAGGCGCTTGGTTACAAAGACTGAGCTTGTGGGTTCGATTCCCACTGTGGGCCTATATATTTGTACAAGTGACCACAGTCTCCGTGTACTTTCATGTTTGTGATGTCCTTGCCTGGTTATCATAGTAGGTACAGGATATGGGTCTTGCGTGAAACTTATTCAATGAAACCACCCCAGTATTTATGTAATTGTTTTTGCACATAAACACTTATTAGAATCCATGCAGTAGGGGTCTTGAGCGTCCCTTAAATGCCTAAGAGGCTGCTGCTATCATTAACTATTTCGTCATAGTAATCAAGGTTTTCAAATATATGAATTTTGCAATAAACATTCCAAATTGACAATTAAAATAACTGGCCAATCGACTCTCAAGCGTGGTTCCGACCACACTTGAGTAAATACAGATTTGATCTTTACTTAAGTAGAGATTGCTACCCAAGTATCGTTCTCGAATTAGCTATTACTCAGTTGAGTCGCGCTTGATGAATCTTGACTCAAGTAACGTTCTAAAATTAAATCCATACTCAAAACTAGTCTTAAGTAGAGATTGGGGCTTGAGTACGCTTCTGTAATACTGGCCTTAGTATGAGTTTTGATAGTTTATCGTCTCGATAACCGACAACATATTTCTCTTGAGGAGAAATATGCTGTCGGTTTTGGATATTACGGACACACCTTTCATCCAAAGATATCGTCTAACCAAACCGGCTTATCATCATTTATAAGTGAGTTAACAGATCTATGAATCTCCCGAAGGGTATCATTGGAAACGAAGGTTAGTTTAAAAGTGACCATATAGACTTTAATCCACCAAAACAAGGAATTGGCCCCCGCTGGTCTTCATTATAAAAGTTTCTCTAAAATTTGCAGTTTGCACTTAAAACCACTTGAAAATAAACAAGCAATTCAAAAAGTGGCGCCACGCACGACCAAGGATCACAATATCGAAGTTGCCACTTTCTTGAATAAGTTTACTAAAAACAACATAATTATTCCCCAATCAGTATTTTTGGTTGGCACAAAATCAGTATTTTTTGGGTTGGTTGACGACTGGCAACTCTACACACACACAATTTCAAGTTTCAACCCAAAACGAGCTGCGAGACGTCAAAACGTTTGTCTCTTTCTATCTCACCATGTTCGAGTAGAATGGAAAATATTTCGTAACTATTTCGTTGGATCAAACTATTGGATCCATAGTTTAAACGATACGTTGAAATTAAAACTCATACTGCCGAGTGCGACGGAAACTGCCAGTATGGAAGTATCAACTGCGATAGTTTATCGAGCATACGATACGAATTTTCGTTTTTTTTTCTTGTAACTCGTACTAAGCATACTGTTAAGCGTAACGTGCCTTGTTAAGCCGTTGGTACCGGCGCAGCACGGGAGCGCTCAAAAAATGCCACTAGCGGTAGTCACGTGTCGGTCACCCATTCTGCACCTGACCGCGCTTGTTTTTGCTTAGCTCAAGCGACTTGGCCACGAGCGCTTCTTTGTTCCTGTTGTACAATAAATAATATTCTTATATTATCTTTCTCCATTGTAATTGTGTAATTAGAATTATGTTGTTATTTGTTAACATTTGATTTGTCAATGTGATTGACTAAACCCTCAAAAAATAAATAAAGATTATAAAAAAAAAAACTTTCTCCATGGAAAAGTCGTTCGTATTAATTTGTATCCTACCTACCTAACGTGGTAAACCTACAATATTTGGAATTATAATGGAATTTTCAGAAGTGGAGCAAAACAATTTCGTCCGTTAAACCAATATAGCTCCTCCTAACCCTAGTTGTGTCTAATTTGTAGCACACATTTTGTTACCCACGAAAATGTTCAATTGTTATTAGCCAGTCGCCCTAATTGGATACTGTGCGTGGTCTGAATTTCAACTGTGTCTGAGCACCCACGAACTTCCTGAACTGGGTTTACATTGGGATTCAGGTGGTAAAGTAATTACCTTTTGAGGCCATAATTACAATACTCTTCAAATTAATTATTTGAACCCCAGATGTATGGAATAAAGATGAAATTCTATACTTGAATCTAATCCACTATCGTATTGATAGTGTGGATACCAATTTATAGTCGACCGAGCATTCCTTGACCAATATCTTACAACAAAATATTTCAAAAACCTATTTAGAGGCTAAAAATTCCACCCATGCCGGGATTCGAACCCGCGATCTCTGGCTATCCGTGCCAGCGCTCTTTCCAACTGAGCTAATGGGCGACTCACCGGCATCAGTGAAATTTCTAACCTCTACACTATTCTCTGTATTACGTACTGATAAGTAATATTTCAGTGACTTTATATTTTAGTGGGTATTTTGGTGAAAATACCACAAAACAAATAAACGAAAATCTATATAGATGGAATATTCTTATAGTACCCGGCAGCTCTCGTCCTTTATTTACTATGAATTTTCTGTACATAATGTCATCCATTTAAAATGTCCTCGCGCGTTTGGGTTTTTACCGCGTTTGGCCGCTAACCGCTGTAGGCCCAGGACTATCAATCAATAAATATATTTATTTGTGAACAAACGTATGTTTGCAATAAAGGTCCTGCAGTATAGTTTAGTGCGCTATGTTCTACCCAAAAGAAATGTAGGTATACAAATATGTTGGAAAATATTATGTATGTCAGGAAAAATATTAGCAACTTTAAAACTGCAGGTAGCCAACATAATGTAAATACTAGAAATAAACATAAACTTTTGATCCCAAGATTTAGGCTGGCAAAAGTTAATACATCCTTCATGGGGCATTGTATACGCTTCTACAATAAAATCCCTGAAGATATATTAAGTTTGAAGCGCGATTCAAAAAATGTTTAAAGTACACTTTGTGCCAAAAGAGCTACTATATTATTAAGGATTATTTAGATGACAATGATGTCTGGAATTCAAGCATGTAAAATTCACGAAATTGGAGAATCTGTCTAAATTCTGTTAATTAAGGAATTTGAAAAAGACTAAGTTTGGAGTTTTTTTGTCCATTTTTTCTCCAAAATGATCCAGATTTTGAAATGGACACCTAGTTTGACTTGTAACGTTCATTAAGCCGCAGTATCTGCGCTACTTTGAATAAAACCTTTTCATTTCATTTCATTTTATTTCATTTCATTTCCATTTCCATTTCCATTTCCATTTCCATTTCCATTTCCAATTCCAATTCCATTTCCATTTCCATTTCCATTTTTCAGGAAATGGAAATTTTCCATTTTCCAGCGTGGGGATTATGGGCATTACCCCCTATGATAGCTCAACGTGGCGCTCTTTAGGGGAGGGCTATGTCCAGCAGTGGACTAGTATAGCCTGACGACGACGATGATGATATACACAATCAAAAAAATTCATAGTTAGGTAAATTCATATGTCATACAGTAATGTCAAATATTAATTGCAATGTATTTACATTTATAATAAACTAGCTGACCCAGCGAACTTCGTACCGCCTAATAATAAAAATTACAATGGGTGTGAGACATGCATTTGTACCCAATGCCTCAAGATAGGACAGTCAAGCTTATCTGATATGGTAAAAAGAATGCTGTTGGTGCTGTCACACACCCTGCGCAACAAAGAGGCGGTTCTGTTTCTGAGTATCGCGTGAAAACCATTTGTCTGCGCCTCTGCAAACAAACCTGAAGCGCTGCAGTGCCTTGGCAGCCCCAAGAACATTATCATTTATATAGTAACGTCATTCAAAAAACTAGTTGGATTTAAGAAAAGTCTAGTTGGCTTTAAGAAAAGTCCGCCCTTGTAGATTTCTATCTGTGTCTAACAGCGTATTCTCCTCTCTTCCAGATCCCCACAACCACGGCGGTGATGTTCCGAAGTGCGCAGTGAGCTCCGCGCAGGTTTTCGAATGATGTGCGCGCGCGTCGCCTCAGCCGCGGCGCCATGGCCGCCCTCTCATGCTACCAGCCGTGCCGCTCGCACCTCGCGCAGCCCGCTAGGTGAGTGAGCGAGCGAGGCGATGGATAAAGAGAGACAGTGAGGAAGAGAGGCGATGGACGGAACGTGACAACGCTCCGCACAATTCGTAGCCCACTAGACATGTGAGGTGCAGAGGTGTGCAGAGCTACTCGACGGAGAGAGACCATTATACCGCTCATAGCTACATAGTTGCTGTGTGGTGTCGGCCTGGAGAATAGCACCAACCCAAATTCTTCCCGCGGGTGTCGTAAAAGGCGACTAAGAGACACCAACCGGGGGGTGGGCAGCAGCGCCCCCTGCAGAACAATTCCACCAAACTGCGATCCCCAACCCGCGTGGCCAGCGTGGGGATTATGGGCATTACCCCCCAATGATGGTACAACCTTGCGCTATGGCGCTCATTAGGGGAGGGCTATGTCCAGCAGTGGACTAATATAGCCTGTGGAAGAAGAAGCTAGTTGAGCTTAAAGCACCAATCACTCGCCTCGTTCGACAACGTTATATCGCCCCTAACTTCTAGACGTACTTTGTTATTCAAGCTAAAAGCAACTTCAGAGCGTACCAGAAGTTTGTTGCAATCTATACGTTGAGCCAAGCGATCTGGTTTCTTCAAATTTCTGTTTGGCATAGGTATAGCACAAAGCGGGACAAGCGGGTTTACTTCTCTCGACACACCCAAACTTCAGCCGTGGAAACGGGACATCCCGCCACGCAACACAGTTTGCAGCACCTCACGAGTTTATTTTTTCCCTACAAACACAAAAAATCCTCCGCCGCAAATTGTTTGCTCGCGTCTATCGCCGTCTCCCTCCCCAGGTGTCTAGATGAGGAGGACATCAGCTCGCTGACGCTCCGGCGGCGCGCGTTCATCGAGCGATGCCAGGAGCGCGGCGCGCGCGCGGCAGAGCCGCCGGCGGTGCGGCGCGCGCGGGACGAGCCGCCGCCGCGCCGGCTCACAGTCGACTCGGGCTGGTCCAAAGTTGAGGAGGTGAGAGAGAGCTGGTGGGAGAAAGGGATGGAGAACTGGCGAGAGATAGGGATAGATAACTGGTGCTCTGTGGGATCCCGTCGCGCCGGTCACCGTCGACTCGGGTTGGTCCAAAGTTGAGGAGGTGAGGAGCTGGTGAGAGAAAGCCATGGAGAACTGGTATTCTTTACTGACTCGTGCTCTGTGAGACTCCGTCGTGTCGGGTCACCGGCTGGTCCGAAGTTGAGGAGGTGAGGAGCTGGTGGGAGAAAGCGATGAAGATCTGGTGTTCTTTACTGTCTGGTGCTCTGTGAGACTCCGTCGTGTCGGGTCACCGGCTGGTCCGAAGTTGAGGAGGTGAGGGAGAGCTGGTGAGAGAAAGCGATGGAAAACTAAAGAGAAAAAGAGATAGATAGGTAACTGGTATTCTTCACTGACTGGTGCTTTGTGGGACTCCGTCCGCCGGCTCACCGTCGATACGAGCTGATCTAAAACTTAGGAGGTTAGGGAGAACTGGGATTCAATTATGTTAATGCATTATCCCCTAGTACAATGATAGATTCACGATATGATGCCTACGAAGTTTGATTTTGTTTGCGCGAATAGATTAGTCACTAAGCCAAGTCAGATGCAGCCACTAGTCTTGCAAGCCTCCACCAATCCGGACTTGGCCCCGTGGTGGAGTATGGCCTATACCTTCCGCAGGGAAGAGACCTGTGCCCGGACATAATGGGTTGATGATGATGGCGATGAATAGATTTGGCGCGACAATGATATCTTATCAGCGTGTTTATGTAGTTGTTTTCGAATTACAACTGCAACGCGACTACTCGAATCTAGTTCCGGGTAAGAGAGGCATAAAAACTGTGTATCCAATTATCCATGCCTCAGAGCCTCCGTAGGGTCGGCTCACTGTCGACTCCAAAGTCGAGGAGGTGAAAGAGAATTTGGTGTGAGAGAGATGTTTGGAGAACTGGTGGTGGTGATGGACAAAGTATTACGAACTTTACGTTATCAACCCTTGTATGTTCCCACTGCTGGGACACGGGTCTCTTCCTGCATCGCAGGAAGGTTAGGCCATACTCCACCACGGGGGCCAAGTCCAGGTTGGTGGAGGATTGTAAGACAGTGGCTGGCCTTACGAACAATAAAAATCTAACATTCGAAAGTAATGACCGTTTAATTTTCAGGTCCGTAAGAAGTTTGAAGGGGCAACGGCGATAGCGTCGGCTAACTATTCGCGGAGCTTTGAGTCACCGCCAAGGTGAGGAAATATGTATTACAATGTGTATATATGTATATACACACAGTGGCGTAGCTAGGTTACCAAGGGCCCTGGGGAAAATTAAGAAATGGGGCCCCACTGCTATGTAAACAGAAATAAAATATGTTTTATGAAATAAAAATATGAAATATGCAAATACTTTAACAAATACACTAAAATGCACATCGATGAATAATAATACGCACATATCACTATCTTGTCAAATTGACAACACTGCCAACCTACAGAAATAATTTAGGGGGATTCCTTAGGCATAACGTTTAAATTTGTCTCAACTCAGTCGTCATGATTAAAGTGGGGTTGCAACCTGTCATATTTATTTTGAAAATGGGAGAAATTTCCAAAAGGTCAGTTCGATCGAGATTTCTGGTAATGATTCGAGGGCCCCCTGAGCCTGAGGGCCCCGGGGCACTGCCCCGCCTAGCCCCTAGGTAGCTACGCCACTGTATACACACACAAAACACAAGCGTAATACAAATTATTGCATAGGCGAGCTTATTTCTGTATACATTTCTACCAGCTAGCCAGATCAGTCGTGAAACGATGATTTTAAAGAGAATATCTCTGAGATTAAATCAGGGTCTCTACACCCAATATGTTGGCAGGTCTGGACAGGTTCTGTACTGGACACAGCACAGTAGTCATGTAATCTATGTTTTGTTCCAGGCGGCGCCTCGCCGACTCCCTTTTCGCGAGCTTCAAGCTCCCGCGCAAGCGCGAGGGCACCATGGCGGCGCGGCCGGCGCCCGCGCAGCCCAAGCGCAAGTCCGCGGTCGAGCTACTTGCAGAGAGCAAGGCCTTCTATGTCAAGTCGGAGACCGTGCGCGACAGGAAACAGGACATCCCGCTGAGGGTGAGCGAGACAAAAGTGTAGGCTACAGATTGAAACAAATCGAGAACATGGGAGACAATTCTCACTTCATTAGCAAATAATTCGTATACGACTCTAAGGCTTATGACTTGAATTCTAGAAAAAACTCGAGCGACAGAATGTGTATTTTCAGAAGTCATGCTACGTTGAATTCGAGTGAGACGATAAATGTCTAATTACTGTTAAGCTATCTTATCGTATTTTTATGCGACAAATCCTTCGGATATTTTGCGTCTACGCTTTCAATTCAATTCCCATGGTCGAGCATCGGCTCCATGGGCAAGGAACGCAACGGAAACACGGTCCGTCCGTACATTAACAATGAAGCCACGAAATTGGCGTCAATTTTGCAAGGTTAAGCGGAAAAAAAACCGCCTAAATTTAATTCGAGGGGAACTTGCATCTAATTTACATTGCAATTACATTGTTTGTATACAATAAAAAAACATAGAGGATGTCCCAGAAGGCGACGTCGTCTCTACGAAGGGTGATAGACCAGCACATTATTAACATTACTAGATTTATAAATCATGGTTGTAATATTGTTCTGGTTGTACAATAAAGTGTTCTCTATCTATCTATCTATCTATGATTAACCAGAATAACGTAACATAGATCTATACCATATTTTAAACTTTCGCGACTTGAACACATAGAATATTTTCGGGGCTTAATCGCGTAGTAATTTATTGCTAGTTTACCTCGACGTTTCGACGACGTTACAGTCATCGTGTGGAAAAAAGTCGCATGGCCTATCGTCCGACATTGTCAGTGTTGTGTGTCGCAACCCTAATAGTGCTTTGTGATGGCTGATTAAGGGTAGTATGAAACCTCATCAGCCGAAGATGCGAACGGGTGCCAGCCATCAGTCTTCTCGTGACCACGATGACTGTAACGTCGTCAAAACGTCGAGGTAAAATGGCAATAAATTACTACGCGATTAAGCCCCGAAAATATTCTAACTAGATCTATACCAGTCCAGGCGCGAGGCGATCGAAGGGGTTAGTAATATTACTCATGAGCTAGTGTGTCAAACCTTCGATGTTATTTTTCCTTGCAGGTGAGCAGTGGTTTGAGCCAGGCGATAGCGGCGGGCGGTTGCCACTTGGTCTCCTCGGGAACGCTCAACAATGACGCCTGTTGTAACCCATGTAAGGCTTATTTTCGGTCGCATTTTCTACCTATCCATAAATAATAAATAACATAAAATTTCCCTCCACCCCATCCTTGCCTTAGGTCAGTTCAGATCATATATGTGTGACCTCCCCCTGGTGTTACGTAATGAAATTAAAATACCACTTCCGATGTTGTTGGATTGTAACCGGATAAACTTACTAGGCTTTTTACCGGAAGAGTCCGAACAGGCCGTAGAGTCTAATACTTATATAGTTTTTCAATACAATGATATAAGCACGACGATGGTTGGTATTTGCCTCAATTTGGTAGTCTACAAAGCAATAGCAGGACAATGTCATTCCAGGGGTATAACCCGCGCAAATTAATTAGGCATCTCAGGCGAAGAAGATCGAATCGCGCGAGGTGCCGAGTTAAGCAGCACGGGTTATACCATTGCAATGCGATTGGTTACCAGACTACCGATAGTGTGAATGAAACGACCATTACCGTTCTCTATTGAACAACTATGCATTTTAGAGACTCACCCCTCTGGTTTCGCCCTAATTCGCAGAGCCTAATCATGGTTAGTAGAAACGGAACCACGCTGTACGATGTCAATCTAGCAAATGTGCCGCGCAGCATATTTGCTGACACCAATTTTGTACAACTTAAGTCAGTGTAAAACAGCCACTCTATTCAAGCACACCTATACTGTAGAAATACTAATAAACTTACGTAAAATCAACTAGTGTGTTTGAAACTCAAATACTCGACAAATGTATGGTGGAAGCGCCGTCAACTAAGCGCCAGACTGTACATTTTATGGTCCTTCGAGGAACGGCGAAGTCATTTAGCTATAACCAGGTATTTAGTGCTTTGTTTCCCCGTGTTACGGTAGCGAATCGGTTTACTTGGCCTCTCAGAAGCGGGAATCACCAAGTAAATTGAGAAGGCGCACAATACTGTAACCGGAGTGCACCTGCGCTAGGTACCAGCTAAAAACTTTTGCCCGAAACTGAATCAACGCCGTGCTCACCCTGCACTGTCAACTACGTGCTGGACTGCTGAGCTGGAGCTACTGAACTTACACCGCGCTCATCGTGCACCGTCAACTACGTGCCGAACTACTGAGCGGGTACAGCTTAACTAAGGACACCCTAGTATACGTGCAACATGGATAAACTTCAACAACAGTGTACGTGTTTTGAAGCTATAAAGAAACTATGTGAAAACTACAAGAAAGATAGTGCGTCACGAAAAACTAAAGATTACCTTGAGAACAAACTAACTTCTCTCGAAAGGCAATGGAAGGATTTTGAGGAGAGACATGGAACACTTTTGACAGAAATATCAGACAAAAACATCCCTTACTTCAGTGAAAATGTTTTTGAAAAACTCCAGACAATTGCTGAATCAACTAAGACTAACATGATGTACTTACTAAAACGGTTGAAAGCAGCCGAATCAAAGTCTGTCAACTTCGACTTGTCAGGAATATTAGAGGATGCAACTGACGAAACTGTCTCTCGGCTACTAACTAAGCAAGAGTGCAACTTCAGAGCTATCGACCGCATCATGTCTAAAATCGACATTCCATCGATTAACGAGAAGTGGGAACTGGAAGACAGTCTTGGCCTGCTCAAGTCAAAGTGGGAGGCCATCGATAAATTACATTGGGAGCTAGAGAGCTTACTCAACGGGTCGAACGAAAACTACTATCGTTTATTCGTCAGCGTCGAAGACAAATACGACGAAATGAAGAAAGATCTAAACCGTAAACTATGGTCAACTGTACATTATCAACAATCTGCGCCGAGAATAGAGATTCCTGAATTTTCTGGAAGCTACAGTCAGTGGAATTCTTTCAAGGATATTTTCGTAGAAACTATTCACTCAAATCCCACCATAAATAAAGCGCAAAAAATGCAGCACCTTAAAACCAAGCTGCGAGGTGAAGCTGAAAAGCTAGTGCAGCACTTAACTATCAGTGCCGAAAACTATGAAAGCTGCTGGGAAATCTTAAACCACCGCTTCGAGAATCGACGACTGCAATTTACTTCGTTCATGAGCACCATGCTAAACTTGCCAAATATTCAACACCCTGACGCCCAAAAACTAAAACGAATGCATGACGTCATAACTGAATGTTTGAATGGACTATCAAACATGGGTATTGATACTGCTACTTGGGACCCAATGATAGTACATTTGATGTCTCAAAAACTGATCGAAACATCTTTATACGGCGAGTACGTAAAGGAACTACGCGATCACAGGGAGATACCTAACTTGAACGAGTTTCTTTCGTTCCTGGAAGGCAAGTTCATGGCCTTTGAAACTATGGGAACTACCAAGAAAGAATTCACTAATACGTCGAATCAACACTCGAACAAACCTTTCAACAAACAATATCCCCTGAAGAATCTTAACTACTACGAACATAAAAAACTTACGCCGAAAACATATCATACTGTATATGGACACTGCCTACTTTGCGACGGAAAGCATGTTCTGATGCAATGCCCGAAGTTTGTCAGCGCGGAACCTAGGGAACGGAACAGCATTGTTGCGAAACTGCAAGTATGCAAAAACTGCTTGTACAGCCACGGTCACTTGGAGTGCAAGTCAACTAAAACTTGCAAGGAATGTAATATGAAACACCATACACTATTACATTACGTGGTTGCCGCCGGAAAGAACTCAACACCAAATAACATTGAAAAAAACCGACCGCCACAGCGAGCATACAATTCCCCCCAGCAACAACAAGTTTCAAATCACTTATCAAACACCGACACAGAAATTTTGCTGACAACTGTGCAACTGAAAGTAAAGGCGATCGACGGAACGTATGTGCCGCTTAGGGCACTCTTAGATCAGGGTTCCCAGGTAAATCTGATCTCGGAAAATGCTGCCCAACTACTCAAACTACCTAGGCGAAAACTAAATGCCACAATTACTGGAATTGGGTCAGTATCTGGAGACTGCAAGGGAAAACTACAACTGACTTCGAAGTCCATTCACAATGACTTCAGCTTCGACTTTGAGGCATTAATCATGAAAAAACTTACTAATAATTTACCGAACTCGTCATTCGACAAGGCTAACTGGCCGCACTTGGAGAACCTGAAACTTGCCGATCCTGACTACAATGTCTCACGGTCGGTAGACGTATTGCTAGGAGCAGACGTATACTCAAAAATTATACTGGATGGTGTGCTACGCGGAGGTCAACAAGCACCCATTGCCCAACAAACACATCTCGGATGGATTTTGTGTGGGAAACTGCAAACATTCAACTGTCACGCAACCTTAATCGACGTGAATGAACTCAAAAAATTCTGGGAATGTGAAGACATAATTCAAGGCAACGATGACTCGTCAAAGGACGATCAATGCGAAAGGCACTATGTAGAAACGGTGCAACGATGTCCCGACGGGAAATACACGGTGAAAATGCCTATGGTCCCCAATTTCGAGGAAAACCTGGGTAACTCAAAATCGATTGCCATCTCACAATTCCTGCAACTCGAAAGGCGTCTCGAGAGGAACAAGAAACTTGCGTCGATGTACAGAGATTTCATAAAAGAATACTCTGACATGGGACACCTCAAGCCGTGTTTGCTGCAAGGAGAAGCCGCACGTTGGGAGACGTACGTAGCTAACCGGACTACCAAAATAAAGAAACAAATCCCGGCTGAGCAATGGAACTATGTAAGGTCAGAAGAAAACCCCGCAGACTGCGCGTCTAGAGGATTGTATCCGTCGAAGCTCGTTAACTACAGGCTGTGGTGGGAAGGACCTGATTTTCTGAAAACGGAGGAAACACCACGCAGTGACAAGGAACAAGCCGTGTGCCTTTTCAGTACGAACTTAGAAAGCGCCAACCATACTCAGCTGAGAGGACAAACAAACAAGCCGTACGAGTCTATTATTAGCGACCTATTACTCAAACATAGCTCATACACCCGTGCAAAAAGAGTCATGGCATGGATACTGCGCTTTATCAACAATGTACGCGGGAAGACGAAATCTGAAACCGCATACCTAACGACGAGCGAATTATCAGTTGCAAATAATGAAATAATCAAGTGCGCGCAGAAAACCGACTTCGCATTTGAATACAAAAAACTACAGAAGAACGAATCTGTACCTAACTCGAGCAGCACCAACAAACTGAACCCATACATGGATTCCAACGGAATCATACGCGTCGGCGGACGCTTGAACAAGTCTTTACTGCCTCCTGAGACAAAAAATCCTATAATTTTGTCTCGGAATGGCCGGCTAACTCAACTTCTGATCCAACACGCACACTTGTCAACTCTTCATGGAGGGGCCCGATTGACCCTATCCTACATCAGACAGCGATACTGGATCGTCAGCGGCAACAGAACTGTGAAAACTCAACTACGTCACTGTGTACAGTGCCACCGCCACAAGCCTACCAAGAACGTTCAACTGATGGGCGATCTGCCCCCACAGAGAATCAACCCGTCCCGACCATTTACGCATACCGGTGTCGACTTCACCGGCCACGTAGAGGTCAAACTTAACAAGGGACGAGGCGTGAAAACCTCAAAGGGTTACATTGCGATTTTCGTGTGCATGGCTACAAAGGCAGTACACATAGAACTCGTATCAGACATGTCCACAGAGACATTTCTTGCCGCATTTCAAAGGATGTGTGCCAGGCGCGGCACCCCCAAACATATGTACTCAGACTGCGGAACCAACTTTATCGGCGCGTCAAAGGTACTACGCAATGAGTTCCAAGAATTCAAACAAGCCTTGACGCCGGAATTCTTTGATGAAATAGGAAAACTCGAAGTGGAGTGGTATTTTAACGCCCCCGCATGGCCCACCGCAGGCGGCTTATGGGAGGCTGCAGTTAAAGCCATGAAGTACCACCTCAGACGAGTACTAGGAAATCAGAAACTCACTTACGAAGAGTTCACCACTTTGCTGACCAGAATCGAGGCCTGCATGAACTCGCGACCTTTGTGCCCACTAACTGAAGATCCGGAAGAATTTTATAACTATCTAACTCCGGGTCATTTCCTAACTGGCGGCCCTACGTTGTCGCTACCTATATCCGATTACACTGACGTCAGAGATGTCGACATACGCCGTCGGTGGCAACTTACCGAGCATATGTTACAACGATTTTGGCAGACGTGGTCTAGTGAGTACCTCAACCAACTACAAGCTAGAAGTAAATGGCAAGAGGCCACAAAAAACATTAAAGAAGGTGACATAGTACTGGTGAAAGAGGATAACTTGCCACCCGGCAAGTGGGCGATGGCACGCGTAACAGAACTCCACCCCGGTCGCGACGGACTCGTCAGAGTCACTACTGTCAAGACTCAGACCTCTACGATGAAGCGGCCAATTGTAAAACTGTCGCCGCTACCCATCAACTGCGAGCAAGATGTAATCCGTGAACTGGCTCAAAGGCAAGAATAACTGAGAACAATTTCTTATGTGAGATTCATATACCACTCTACCGTGTCATCCCTTTGCCGATAAAAACTCAAGAAAATGCAACTAAATTGATACAAGTTTCAACCGCATACGTAGCTGTGAACTTTAGAAAAAACACATACATGAGTATGCAATATGAAGACCTATAGCGCTGCACACAAAGAAGCAAAGATAACTTTATCTGCCGAGCAATTCTACCGGTGCACAACTTACACTACAAAAATGCACCTTGCGAAGCAAAACTAATCGGTCAACAAACGGCCTTGCCTTGTGAGATGAGAAGCGCATCGTGCAAGGACTACTGGATCGAATTACATGCGCCAAATACTTGGCTGCATGTGTGCTGCGATAAGTGTACGCTACGTTCAATATGTGATAAGGACGTATCACTGCACACTACTGACTACTCCGGGATACTAACATTGAAACAAGGCTGCATGGTGCAAGCCCGTGATACGACTATCTACTCCAAGAATCAATTTAGCAGTAACGTTAAGATGCAACCAGATATATCCTTCTACACTCCCTTGCTGAACAACTCTATTAATAGAATTGTGAATTTAACCATCCACGGTTTGCCAGAGTTGTCTCTACCGGACAAATGGAACCTGTCAGAAGTGGATAAACGACTAGCCTTACAAAGGACCAACGAACTCCATCTACCATCAAAAATATCCACTCACGACATACATCAATATGTGATCAGTTACTGCCTACTGGTAGCAGGACTTACCACCTTTGCCGTATGGATTTTGAAAACACGCTGTCCTGACCTATGCAAAGGAAGAGTGCATGACGGCGCACACTCCGAAGACATCGAGTTAACGGCGGTACCTAAGAGAAACCAGCGGGCACAGAAGTCGGACCCCGCCCCCTCTGCGGATAATATCGCGTTTAATTTCGAATAATATAAGTGATTTACTTTTAGTTACTTACGGCTTACTTTTATAAATAGCTACTATAGATATTGTACTTACTTAAGCATACTTACTTTAATGTTACAGTTTAAATTTTAGTGAACTCTGTATCTCTCAATCTCTAACTGATTTTTTATCTTATATCTCTTTTGCGGTTGAGAGCATGTACGATGTCAATCTAGCAAATGTGCCGCGCAGCATATTTGCTGACACCAATTTTGTACAACTTAAGTCAGTGTAAAACAGCCACTCTATTCAAGCACACCTATACTGTAGAAATACTAATAAACTTACGTAAAATCAACTAGTGTGTTTGAAACTCAAATACTCGACAAATGTATGGTGGAAGCGCCGTCAACTAAGCGCCAGACTGTACACACGCAAAGATAATTGCGACGCACTCATAAAGACGATTAAAAACTCATGCTCAAGGTTTCTTATAGAAAACATGACCTTTGGGTGCACTCAAACCAAGTCGTCCTTTTCGAATTGATGGGATGAAAAAAATATTGCTTACTGCGACAATGGCGTATTGGGACTGTCGTCTATTCTGTGTGGACTGGTACTGAGAGTGGACTGTTTCCCGCAGACGCGACGGCTGCCCGGGCGCCGGGCGGCGCGCGGCGCGCGGCCAGCGCGGGCGAGGGGCTGCAGCACACGCTGCGACGGCTGCTAGAGCATGCAGACAGCCGCGAGAACGTCTACTCGCCGCCTGTATATGCAGTCCGTGAGTACAGTGTGTTGAATCACGCCGACAGCCGCGAGAACGTCTACTCGCAGTCTGTATACGCAGTCCGTGTGTACAGTGTGTTAAATCACGCAGACAGCCGCGAGAACGTCTACTCGCCGCCTGTATATGCAGTCCGTGAGTACAGTGTGTTAAATCACGCCGACAGCCGCGAGAACGTCTACTCGCAACCTGTATACGCAGTCCGTGAGTACAGTGTGTTAAATCACGCCGACAGCCGCGAGAACGTCTACTCGCCGCCTGTATATGCAGTCCGTGAGTACAGTGTGTTAAATCACGCCGACAGCCGCGAGAACGTCTACTCGCAACCTGTATACGCAGTCCGTGAGTACAGTGTGTTAAATCACGCAGACAGCCGCGAGAACGTCTACTCGCCGCCTGTATATGCAGTCCGTGAGTACAGTGTGTTGAATCACGCCGACAGCCGCGAGAACGTCTACTCGCAGCCTGTATACGCAGTCCGTGAGTACAGTGTGTTAAATCACGCCGACAGCCGCGAGAACGTCTACTCGCAGTCTGTATACGCAGTCCGTGTGTACAGTGTGTTAAATCACGCAGACAGCCGCGAGAACGTCTACTCGCCGCCTGTATATGCAGTCCGTGAGTACAGTGTGTTAAATCACGCCGACAGCCGCGAGAACGTCTACTCGCAACCTGTATACGCAGTCCATGAGTACAGTGTGTTAAATCACGCCGACAGCCGCGAAAACGTCTACTCGCAACCTGTATACGCAGTCCGTGAGTGCAGTGTGTTAAATCACGCCGACAGCCGCGAGAACGTCTACCGCAGCCTGTATACGCAGTCCGTGAGTACAGTGTGTTAAATCTCGCAGACAGCCGCGAGAACGTCTACTCGCAGTCTGTATACGCAGTCCGTGAGTACAGTGTGTTAAATCACGCCGACAGCCGCGAGAACGTCTACTCGCCGCCTGTATACGCAGTCCGTGAGTACAGTGTGTTAAATCACGCAGACAGCTGCGAGAACGTCTACTCGCAGCCTGTATACGCAGTCCGTGAGTACAGTGTGTTAAATCATGCAGACAGCCGCGAGAACGTCTACTCGCCGCCCGTGTACGACGATGTTTTTTCGATGATTAGTGATGGCCCTACTCTGCTGTACAGGGATGATAAGGTTGTATGACGATGATGTAAAGTCTGATTTGCTGTTTCTTGATATTTTATAAACGAATAATACTAGATACATATACGGGTAAAATGCTAGATGCGGTTTGACCCGTACACAGGCTAAAAAAATTTGAATCTCTGATACAGTCTGTTAGCTTTTAGAATGTACCTCGGCTACTATCGGATAGAATCGGATATATTCGTGTAATAGAAATATCGGAACTAATATGACACTTATTTCGAAATCAGAACTCGATTATTATCATTAGACTCGTGTGCTTTTGGCGAAAACCAAAGCCTACTCTAGAGCCCGAGGTATATTCTAAAAGCTCACAGACCGTACTTCTACTTCTATTAATTATTGTGTGTTTTGGTTACATAATGTAGTACGTACGACGGCGTAAGTCGCGCGTTTTTCGCTCTAAAATGTCGTAATTTGACTATTAGTGTACTGGAAAAGCAGTCGGGTTGTTAGTTATTTTTTATTGCAGTTTTTAATTAATGCAATTCCAATCACTAAAAAAGTAATATGTGCGAGCGAGACAGCATGCTCCGCGTAACAGCAGCCTTAATGATTTCAAGCCTTCTCTCCCCAGCGCACAAGCTGTATTCCTCCCCGCGCCGCGTGACCTCCCCATACGGGGGGCGGGCGGGCGCAGGCGGGGCGGTGGCGGCGGGGGCGGGTGCGGGGGCGGGGGGGCTGCCGCGCCCGCGCAGCTTCGGCAGCGCGCGAGTCTTCTTCCCCGACTCCTTCCGGTTGCCGCCGCAGCACGTTGATATGCGTGAGTTCTACATTCTTTCAATCGAATTATTCATTTAAAAACGGTCTCGATGTCCCCTTCTCGATGTCATCTCCTTACCTGCCTTTTCACCCACACTTGTAGCACTTAAGGGGACATCCTTAAATTGGGGAATGGTGACATTGTGTGACAGGAGGGTCCTACATTTTGTGACGTCACATTTCCAAATCTACGTGTTACAACACGAACTTTGAACTATTAACGAAATGCAACATCGGCAACTCTTGATATAGAACTAATTTTAGAACTCTCTTTGAATTCAATCATTTCAAAAATCACGAAATTCGTATGACGTAATTTATGGATGGCCCCTAATTTGCAACAAAAAAAATCTTATGCTTTGTCATTCTTTTTAAAAACCTATTTTAGAGGCTTCTCATTCTTATTTGAATCTTTCTTCCTTTGTCCTCTGCACATCCAAATCGACGCAACATAAGTACCTTTCTCAATTGTAGTCACATGATTACAACAGCAGTTTAACGTAATCCCACAGCGAGCCCGCACTCGAGTCCCGACAGCATCAACCCGGAGCTGTCAGCGGAACAAATAGGCGCCATCAGCCCGCCCGCGCAATACGCCCATTCCGCTCCTAGGTACACCAGGTAAGGGTCATAATCGCGTGGCAAAGGTTCATACCATGGAAGTACTGGAAACAGCTCATCCCGGGTGAACATACGTCCGAAGGTCGAAAATTTTTTGTTTTATTTTATTTTCATTTTTCATTTCCTATGTCGCCTTTGCTGGTGTACAATAAAGAATATTCTTATCTTATAATATAAAAAATTGAGAATCGTGCTTAGACCCTTCAAAGTATAAGTAAATAACCACGAAGCTGATTGACTGATTGATTGATTGCCATTCTTCACAGATCGAATTCGCACTCGCAGCCTAGTGTACGAGACGAGGAGAGTGGGACCAACATCAACAGTCACAAGTCACTGCCCGATCTGCACTCGCAAGCGCAGTGCTATCCCGAGCAGTAAGTACTGTAACGATACTTTTTTATAGTACCTGGCTGGCGTCTAGGCGAAGTTTGAATTATTTGAAGAATATCGTTACGTTTTGTCTATGTAGGTGTCAGTCGTGTTGAGACTCGCAGCTAGGCTAGGTTTTGGTGATAAAAAAGATGATAAAAAGAATGTATTATTGCTAATTCAGCGTTTTAATAAGTAGTGCGCTACAGTACTACGCAGTACTTCTCCCTGATCTTACTATGCGGGACAAAGAGAGCGGGATCAACATTACCAGTGACAAGTCTATACAAATCTATATGTCAATGACAAGTCATACAAATCAGAGAGCATTTGTAGAACTACATCCTAGTAAGTCTTTCTATCTATCTATCTATCTAATCAGCCCATAAACGTAACTTTTGCTATACAGGGTGTCTCATTCAAATCGGTCAGTATGGGAAAGTCTAAAACTATAAGACATAGGAAGATCTGTTCTGAGGAACCAAGTCATCGATTTTAATTTTAAAAAAACTGCATTCATACATTTAAAAAAACATCTGTACTCTTTTCGGGAATCGAACCCGGTTGTTTTGAAAAAAAAATACCTACACTATTTCTATTTAGATATCGATTGTGTAGGTCTTAAGCAGTAAATGTCTGTATGAAACATGATGTCTAAAATGAATAAAATGCATTGTTTTCACATACTTTAATTTATTTTAGTAGGAGCTCGAAGTTACCGCCGACTTTTTCAATACAATATTCAACACGTTTAGGTAACGATCTTACGATTGCATTTTGTATGAAAACAATGCATTAATTATAAGCTGTGTTTCACGGTCTTAGTGTGCTACGGACCGAGTGCACCTACCGACTGAACTTGTACTTCTGATTGGCCATTTTAGTGTCGTGACGAAAAACCGTCCAATCAGAGGCATCAGTTTACTCGGTTGGGGCACTCGGTCCGAGCGTATTGAGACCGTGAAAACTCGGCATTACTCTGAACTGCAACAGTCCGTCTCTCTTTAATGAGCAGTCGTCTACCAAAACAGACCATGTCTCCTAAATACCAGTCTATCTAAAATAATCCATCTCGTCCCCGCAGCGTCCCCGCAACGGGCACGGAAACAATCGGCCGGTCGCCGCGCCGCCGCCGCCACTCCGCCCACCAGCGCACCGCCTCCTGCTCCTCCAAGGGTACTCGCTCCAACCACTCCTCGCTGCTGTCTTCATGCGAGGCCTTCAGCGAACACCCCTCGCCGGGAGACGACAACTATGTTTACAATAGGTGAGTCTCTCAGACTGCGAGACAGTCTTCGAAGAATTCAGGAGCCGTGTCCGATTTCTATTCCCCAAACTAGACAAAAGCTTATCTTCTCTAGAGAACAGACGAAACTTATTTGGATGTTCTTTTTCTCTACAAAATAATAAATAACCACATTGATTATGCAACCCTCTTAGAAAAATCCTCTTTAAAATTCCTCGATCGTTTCCAGCTACATGCCATTGTAGCCAGCTAAAAATACTTTTTTCCGACGTGCCTCGCATTTTTATAATAAGTACATGTCGGATGTCGACATTTTTTTCCACTTCTACAATTCGTTCAAGAAATTAGTGAGAGAGAATTGTATCGTTAAATAATTGCTTTCGTAAAAAAAAATAAACATCTTTATATCAAACATTATTATATAATTCTATTATTTATTAAGTCAGTGTTTCGTAAACCGTGTTGATAGAATTTAACTTTTTCCTCTGTTGTCCATAATGGGCATCTCTATATTGAAAATAGTTTGACTAAGTTATGGATCTCAAGGTTTACAAGTAATAATGTATTTCTGTACGTTAAGTAAAAAACTGTTAGTATCCTAAATAAAGAGAAAAATAAGCTTAGAGAATAGTTTGCATTACAAGTTAGAAGTCATTATGACAATAAATACTGTAGCGTCCACGTACATTAAACCATACAAAAAATTTAAAACAATGAAGAGAATACACAAATGACTATGAGAGAATTTGAAGAAATTGCTTTGTTTATTATAGTCGATCATTTTCTATGATGAGTGGTGAAGACCTTAGATAATCTCGCTAAGTCGATGGGGCTTCGTAGCTCAAAACAATTAGCTAATTGGTAAGTCTAGATTTGTGTTCCCATACATATTAACTGTGGCGAGCACATGTCAACTCTTCGCGCGCACTACACATTCCTGCATCGCGCAATCAAAGTGTTTCAATGACATACCATAAATATAACTTCCGACTAACAACAGTTAGCCGGCCGATTTCCCTTTATAGTGGAATAGCACGATCACCCGCTCTTCCCTATATTAGCTATTATACTATCCGGAATCACGTGTTGTTCGCAGCCGCTGCGGCTCGTCGTTCGCAAGAGATTCGGGCGGCTCGAGCGGACACTACACGCAGCGCAGCGCGCCGCCGCACGCGCCGCACGCCGCGCACGCGCCGCACGCGCGCCGCAACGACTCCGGCTCCTCCACGCAGCACGAGCGAGCCAGGTATGCCGCTGCAGCTAGCTAGAGCGGGCGCTACACGCAGCACGAGCGGGCCAGGTATGCCGCCGCTGCAGCTAGCTAGAGCGGGCGCTAAACGCGGCACAAGTATGCCGCAGATGTTGCTAGCTTGAGCGGGCGTTACACGCGGCACGAGCGGGGAGGCATACCGCAGCTGCAGCTAGCGAGAGCAGGCGCTACACGCGGCATTAGCGGGCCAACTATGCAGCTAGCTAGAGCGGGCACAATACGCGACACCAGCGGGCCAGGTATGTCACAGCTGCTGCTAGCGAGAGCGGTCGTTGCATGTTGTACGACCGATCTAGGTATGCTGCAGCTCGTGCTAGCCAACACGGGATCTATGTACGGAGTCAGCGGGCCAAGTATACTGCAGTACTGCAGCTGCTGTTAGCGAAAACGGGGCAAAAAAACAAGAGCCAGGGGTGTCGCATCTGCTGCTAGCGAGAGCGGGGCTAAAAACAAGAGCCAGGTATGCCGCAGCTGCTGCTAGCGAGAGCGGGACAAACAACACGAGCCAGGTATGCTGCTAGTGAAAGCGGGCGTTACACGCGGCACGAGCGGGCCAGCTATACTGCAGGTGCTGCTACTCGAGAGCGGCCGCTACATGTTGTTCGAGCGAGCCAGAGCCGAGTTTCATATAAGTACATTTCGTGGTTTATTATGACACTCCTATGTACATTGCGTAGCAGATGTTACTTGTGAATTTGTGAGTTAAACAACTTTGCAATGTACATCGAATTATCATAGTAAACCATGAATTTTAGTTTCATGAAACAGGCCCCAGTATGCCGCTAGTGAGAGCGTCCACTTCACGCGGCACTAGCTCTTCAAGTCCCCTTTAGGATTCTTTGTCCAAAGTGTATCTGTTACAGTCAGAAGTCTTAAACGGTCAAAACTAGTTTTGACTGTTAAATTTTGTCAAAACTAGTTTTGACTGTTAAATTTTGTCAAAAGTAGTTTTGACTGTTAAATTTTGTCAAAACTAGTTTTGACTGTTAAATTTTGTCAAAACTAGTTTTGACTGTTAAATTTTGTCAAAACTAGTTTTGACTGTTTTGTCGAAACTAGTTTTGACTGTTAAATTTTTTCAAAACTAGTTTTGACTGTTAAATTTTGTCAAAACTAGTTTTGACTGTTAAATTTTGTAGAAACTAGTTTTGACTGTTAAATTTTGTCAAAACTAGTTTCTACAATGTTAATCAATTTTAAGTAATACAAATATGTGTGTAATTTCCATTTTATATTAACGATAAATTCTTCAGCAGCTCTTTTACAATCACAGCTGTCCAACTGTGGAATGATCTTCCTCTTGCAATAAGACGCTCGCCTACTCTCTCTATTTTTAAAGGAAGCGTCAGAGACTACTACTTGAGTACAAAACTGGTACAATAAATATTACCTCTTTCAAATGTTGCGTATGTGTATTATATTCATCTATCTTCTTCTCCCGGATGATATTATTTGTATATATTATGTATGTTTATTTTATATTTTATCTATGTTTTGTTTAATTAAAATTTGCCTTCTTTTCCTAACTATGTCATTAGTTGCACCAACTACCCGTCTTTCAGTTCTTTTGTGTTTTCCATCAAGGGTTGTCTGGAAGAAATTACTTTTAGTAATAAGACCGCCACTTGTACCTTAATCTGTATCTTCTTATTTTCTAAATTGTAATTCCTGGTGTGCAATAAAGTATATTCATTTCATAAAGTATTCTCTATCTCTAGTTTTGACTGTTAAATTTTGTCGAAACTAGTTTTGACTGTTAAATTTTGTCGAAACTAGTTTTGACTGTTAAATTTTGTCGAAACTAGTTTTGACTGTTAAATTTTTTCAAAACTAGTTTTGACTGTTAAATTTTGTCAAAACTAGTTTTGACTGTTAA
Source organism: Yponomeuta sedellus (assembly GCA_934045075.1). Classification (NCBI taxonomy): domain Eukaryota; kingdom Metazoa; phylum Arthropoda; class Insecta; order Lepidoptera; family Yponomeutidae; genus Yponomeuta; species Yponomeuta sedellus. Next base: position 8,022,416 of record OW203744.1, on the reverse strand, counting down.
ATTTTGTAGAAACTAGTTTAGACTGTTAAATTTTGTCAAAACTAGTTTTGATTGTTAAATTTTGTCAAAACTAGTTTTGACTGTTAAATTTAGTCAAAACTAGTTTTGACTGCAGAAAAATAAAGTGAAATTCTAATACTTTACGCTACGCTACGCGCTTCGTCGCACCTAATTTTTGTTGTCGCAGAGTGATGCATTATTTTAGGTGTTTTTACCATTTAGGCTATGCCAAGCAGTGGACTACATAATATAGCCTGAAGAAGACGAAGAAGAAGAAGATTTCAAATGTTAGCTTTGGACTAAAGTACTTTAGACTGATTTTAGCAGTCAAAACTAGTTTTGACCGTTTAAGAGTTTTGACTGTGACATATCCAACGGCAAACTCAGACAAGTTAATCAATTTTAAGTAATACAAATATGTGTGTAATTTCCATTTTATATTAACGATAAATTCTTCAGCAGCTCTTTTACAATCACAGCTGTCCAACTGTGGAATGATCTTCCTCTTGCAATAAGACGCTCGCCATCTATCTCTATTTTTAAAGGAAGCGTCAGAGACTACTACTTGAGTACAAAACTGGTGCAATAAATATTACCTCTTTCAAATGTTGCGTATGTGTATTATATTCATCTATCTTCTTCTCCCGGATGATATTATTTGTATATTTTATGTATGTTTATTTTATATTTTATTTATGTATTGTCTATGGATGTTTATTAAAATTTGCCTTCTTTTCCTAACTATGTCATTCGTTGCACCAACTACCCGTCTTTCAGTTCTTTTGTGTTTTACATCAAGTAATAAGACCGCCAATTGTACCTTAATCTGTATCTTCTTATTTTCTAAATTGTAATTCCTGGTGTGCGATAAAGTATATTCATTTCATAAAGTATTCTCTATCTCTATCCATCTATCTACAAAGTATAGTGCAATAAACATGTCTGCAGCCGCTACAACTCTTACTACGCGGAGCCATTCGGCGCGTCCCCCGAGGAATGCTACGTGTCTGCGCCGCCGCAGTTCCAGGACGGGGCGCCCTCCCCGCCGCCCGCGCCCCCCGCCGCGCCCTCGCAGCGCGTCGGCATACACTTTCAGGTATGCTGTACAGTCTGTTTATTCTTGCTTGTCCAATTTAGTAAACAAGATTCTACCCGTAAACTGTAACTTTTTAGTCCAAAACTGCCATATTTCCATAAATGAAGTAACTTGGAACACTCTTTTAGATAACACGCTGCCAATTTTATAATCATAGTTCATGAATTTGCGAGAAAATTTCTAGTTTAGGCATCTAATCTCAATTTTAAGGTTAGAATCTTGTTTACTAAATTGGACAAGTAAGAATAAATAGACTGTAGTTGCTAGCATACATAGCAATAGTGAAACAAAACAATACAATTTTCTCATGAAATCAAGTGCAGGTTTTGTAGAAGTTTGTATAGCAATATATACGGCACGAACCACCGACTGCCTCGTCGGTCTAGGCATTAAGGCGCTTGGGTACCAAGACAGAGGTCGTGGGTTCGATTCCCACTGGGGGCCGCCGTACATTTGTACAAGTGGCCTCAGTCTGGGTGTGTTTTCATGTTTGTGACGGTCTTGCCTCGTTACCATAATACAGGGTATTCTAGCATGGAACCAGGTCAATGAATGAATGAATGAATGAATGGATGAATGAATGACTGACTGACTGACTGACTGACTGACTGACTGACTGACTGACTGACTGACTGACTGACTGACTGACTGACTGACTGACTGACTGACTGACTGACTGACTGACTGACTGACTGACTGACTGACTGACTGACTGACTGACTGACTGACTGACTGACTGACTGACTGACTGACTGACTGACTGACTGACTGACTGACTGACTGACTGACTGACTGACTGACTGACTGACTGACTGACTGACTGACTGACTGACTGACTGAATGACTGACTGACTGACTGACTGACTGACTGACTGACTGACTGACTGACTGACTGACTGACTGACTGACTGACTGACTGACTGACTGACTGACTGACTGACTGACTGACTGACTGACTGACTGACTGACTGACTGACTGACTGACTGACTGACTGACTGACTGACTGACTGACTGACTGACTGACTGACTGACTGACTGACTGACTGACTGACTGACTGACTGACTGACTGACTGACTGACTGACTGACTGACTGACTGACTGACTGACTGAATGAATGAATGAATGAATGGATAAAAAAATCTTTATTGCACTAAAACCAATTTGTACAAAGGCGCGCTTAATACTAGATAGTATTTACTTCCAGCTAACCCACGATAATGCGTCATGTCAAGTGATTGTGTTTTGTGGAAGTTATTATTATTAAAACAAAGCAATACAAAAATGTTTATTTTCTCAAGCCACAAATCAAGTGCAGTTTTTATAGACACAAATGGTAGATGGCGATGGTAGGTGCGATTTGCCAAAACGGCTACTATAATATAAAGGATTATTTAGATGACAATGATGTCTGGAATTAAATCAAGGTCATTGCATAAACTTGAGGTTTTAAAATATTATGTAAACTCCGCTGATTAAAGAAGTATTTTTTCTCCAAAATGATCTAGACTTTGGAATGAACGCCTAGTATTAATTGTGAATATTATTAATAAAATTCTTTATTGAACCAACTAAATATTGTACAATAGGCGGGCTAATAAAAGCACTTTAATTATATCATATGAACAATGGCGATTACTTATCGTGTGTTAACTCCCCCCTCCCCCTCTCCACCCCGCAGGCGAGCGCGCCGCCCCCGCAGTTCCAGGACGAGCCCGTGTTCGATGGTTACGAGGTCGACGCGTGCGCATACCGCAGCCCGCTCAAGTGCCTCGCCGTCCCGAGGAACGACTTCGGTGCCAGCAGGGACTATAATAGGTAACACAAAAAGTTTATTGTTCGTAGGAAGAGTTTTTGTAAAGGCTTAGCTTAGTGTTGTCAATTGTTTATAATTTTTTTTGTGTTCAATTGGCAACAAGAAACCCTTATAGCTTTGCTGTGTCCGTCGGTCTGTATGTACCTATGTCCGTGGCTAAGCATAGAGGCCAATAATGATGCAGAGCTCAAATTTGCCATAAATATACATAATATATTTCATCCCGACAAACCTGTAAAATGATATGTTGATATTTTTTATGGTCTTTACTCGCCTACACCATAGTGTGGTGTATCTTTGGGTTGTTCGTTTAAAAATTTTGTGGCATTTTTTCCGAGCGCTTTCGTACTTGGCAAGGCACGTTACGCCATTGGTGCTGACTGTCATGTAATGGCAGCCATGTCAGAGGCCTCATAGGCGGTTTTTTAAGTTCTGACAGTAAGGCCCGCCACTGCCTTACAATCCGGACTAGGTGTATGGCCTAACCTTCCTGCGATAAAGGAAGAGACCTATGCCCCAGCAGTGGGAACATACAAAGGCTTGTGTCTAACGACAGCGCCATCTTTTGCATGTCATTGTAATTAAATCATCTATCGCCATCTGTATACTCATAATTGTACTAAGGTAACCAAGGCAACGAAATATTGTTGATTCGAAATACAAATTACCAACGAAAAACCTCTCGTCTTTGAATTTGCTCCACTAACCCCCAGTTTCCCGTACACTAACAATCTGTTAATCTACTGTTAACAGCTGTCAGTTGGCCAAAGTGCACACAGAAAAAATATCCGACAGCTGTTAACAGAAGATTAACAGATTGTTAGTGTACGGGAAACTGGGGATAAATCTTCCACATCGGCCCTGCATCCGGGGACGATCATTTTTAGTGACCCCGGCGTGATCTGAACACGCAACCTTCTGATAACCGCCATTATTTATCATCAACTACCCGCAGATACCACGAGCCTAGCGCGGACGTCGTGAGCAAGCAGCCGCTGTACGCGGAGCCGCGGAGGACGCGTCTCGACGACAGCCAGGACTATGTCAACGCGCAACTGGTGAGCTCTACAGGGTGTCTCGGCCCTCGTTATCTGGTAGAGGTACGGTTCTGGTGGCATGGTATAGTGACCACCTGATAACTTGAACGGAAATCTGCGCAGAGGGATAAGTTGGCGATGTATAGGGAAGAGCGGGTGATCGTGCTCTTCCACTATAAAGGGAAATTTCCCGCCAGGCATATCGTACGTATGCCTGGAGACCGCGCCGGTCTAACGGTTATTAGTCGGACGTTATATTTATGATATGTCATTGAAACACTTTGATTGCGCGATGCAGGAATGTTGGAGTTTGTAGTGAGCGCGCAGACTAGGACACAGACGCTTAAGCGCTATTTTTTATATATGACCAAAACATACCGACATTAAATATCGATGATAATAAAAAGGTACTCATAAAAATAAGACACCTCAAAGTCGACTATCTATCAGTTCGATTACCAGTGGAAATCTTACGAGCCTGTCATCATACCCGCGTTATTTTGTGTAATTAAAATGATAACACATTGTGCTACCCTAAATTCGAATGTTCTGCTATTTGCCATCAAGCAATCCCAGGCCCTAAATCACGAATCAGATCAAATCCGTAGTACCATCATATTGATAACTTTGCAAAAAAAAAAAAAAGCTCAAAATTACCCAAATGAGTTTAAGAACCTGTGATCTAACTTTGCCAAACTTTGCGTCCTCCCCAGGTCCATGGTGTGGAAGAAGTGACGTCACCGCTAGGCACGTTTAAGCGGCAGCGCTGCCTGCGCTACAAGCAGCGCCGCCCGCGCCCTATACTGCGATCCAAGAGCGACATCTCAGACAGGTGAGTGCGCGGGAGTAAAGAGAATTCATATTCACATTTATTACACGTCACGTTCATGAGTGTGATATATGTGGATATGAATTTGCATAAAATAGCGTTGTCAAGGCGCATTAGAAAGTCGAATATTGGGATAAGGCCGTATTATTTAATAAAATATGCGAGAACAATCTATTGCTTCAACTGGAGTCGTATAATCTGTTTGTCCGAAAAAAAGTTAAATTGCATTCCCAACAAAACTTTAAAATCTATCTCTGTGTTCCTTTATTCCAGGACTAAAGATTGCTTTCCATTCTATAAAAAGTACTTTGAAAAGACTAAGTTTGGAGTTTTGAAAAGACTTAGTTTGGAGTTTTTTTTGTCCATTTTTTCTCCTAAATGATCTAGATTTTGAAATGGACACCTAGTTTGAATTGTAACGTTCATTAAGCCGCAGTTTCTGTGCTACTTTGAATAAAACCTTTTCATTTAATTTCATCAGTAGTTTGTTTTAAATTTTTGAACGATATACCGGATCGTAGCGGTGCGGTAGATCCGAGCGGCCTCACATTATATATAAGACTGCCTGTGCTCCGTCGTTTTACCCGCGGTTTATAGACTCCCATGGGAATAACATATTTTCCCGAGTAAAACGTAGCCTATGTGTTAATCCAGGGTGTCATCTAACTCCATACCAAATTTCATTAAAACCGCTCCAGCCGTTTAGACGTGACGAAGTAACAAACATACACTCTCACCAACTTTACGCTTGTCTAAAATTAAAACCAAACTGTGGTACGATGTCCACCCACCAACGCGCAACTTATTCTCTCGTTATTCTTCCCTCTCCCGGCCACAGATACCGGCGTACCGAAGGGCGAAGCCCCGCCTCGGCGCCCTGCGAAGGCTCGGACTCGGCCGACAGCCTCTCGTCGGAGTCGGAGCGGCTGAGGCACTTCTTCGAGCGGCTCGGCCTCGACGCGAGGCAGTTCGAGGCACTCGTGACGTCACCGGACGCCGAGAGTCCTGTTTTCTTCTCGTCCTGCAGTAGCGTGGATTCGACGCAGCTCCCGGACTATACTGTGAGTGCTTCAATACATTTTAATCATAACCTAAATATGGTTTGTATGTCCCCACTGCTGCGGCACGGGTGCGTAGCATGAAGGTTAGGCCATACTCCACCACGGGGGCCAAGTCCACGTTGGTGGAGGATTGTAAGGCAGTGGCGAGCCTTACTGTGTGAAGTTATCAAGCCGCCCTTAAGGCCTCTGACTTGGCTTGACTAGCCGGTACCAATGGCTTAGCGTGCCTTGCGAAGCACGGAAGCGCTCGGAAACAATGCCACTAACAGTAGTCACGGGATGGTCACCGATCCAGCACCTGATCGCGCCTGTTGTTGCTTAACCCAAGTGATTGATTCCAATCACTCGGTTCCGCTAGGCCACGAGCGCTTCGAACCTAAATATAGGAAAAAAATAATGTATGTAAAATATGAAACCACATTTATCAAAGGTGTACTATTTTATTAATTTCTAAGCAGTGAAGTGTAATCAATACTAATACTACTGTATCTAGAAACTGACTTATCTCACTGGGGAATGAACGCTATTAGCCGTAATTTGTGTTGTTAATAATACCAAACTACTCTTGGGCATTGGCCCTTGAGGGGCCGCGTTAAGGCTGCTGTTACGTCTCTGATGCTATCAAAAATGTATTGGGATTGTAAAAGAACAGAATTATATATTTCCAGAAACCTTACAGACGTGACACGATGTAAAATTAGAACTTATTATTACATAAGCCTCCGTTGTTGTGGTCCTAGTGAGTTGAGTCAGTTTTTAGATACAGAAGCGATCGTAGTATACTTTCTTCTTTTTCAGGCTATATTAGTCCACTGCTGGACATAGCCCTCCCCTAATGAGCGCCATAGCGCAAGATTGTGCCATCATTGGGGGGTAATGCCCATAATCCCCACGCTGAGCATGCGGGTTGGGGATCGCAGTTTGGTGGTATTGTACTGCAGGGGGCGCTGCTGCCCACCCCCCGGTTTGTGTCCCTTAGTCGCCTTTTACGACACCCGCGGGAAAAATTTGGGTTGGTGCTATTCTCTAGGCCGACACCACACAGCATACTTGTAGTACACTTTACTGCTAAGAAAATAAAAAAATGTGCATTGTTGATACGTGAGAGGATGCCATCTGTACGCAATAACCCTGCTTCTGCATTTATCAGGCGCAGGGACCTCCTCAGAAGCAGATCTACCGCAACACGGAGCCCCCGAGCGTCGTCGAGCGAAACGCGCGTATCGTCAAGTGGCTCTGCCAATGCCGCAAGTCACTATTACAGCCGCAGCACTAGACCCTGTTGCTTTGAGTTTAAGGTTCATTTTACGACGCGTAGTCTCATTAACAGGGTTCGGATATATTCGATAGATGTAAGATTTTTTTTTTGAAAATAGGGTGGTCCAAAGCAAATTGGACGTGAGTAAACAATATGCTAAGTATAAGTAGTTTTTTAAATGCTACTTCTAAAAATAGCTCGACTCAAACACGCATCTGCGAGAACCGTTAGTAGAGTCTGTTAGCTTTTAGCATATACATCGGGCTCTAGAGTAGGCTTCGGTTTTCGCCGAAAGCACATGAGTGTAATACTACTTTCTGCTCTGTATAAAACTTTTCTTCACTATTTTGAAAAGTTATGTAAAGTTAGTGTCATATTAGTTCCGGTATTTATATTACACGAATATTGCCGATTCTATCAGATAGTAGCCGAGGTATATTCGAAAAGCTAACAGACTGAAGTCAGCTATAGCGTTGCGTGCGCCTTGCAGTTCCGCGGGTCATTGTACTATGTCAACCTATACGTTTTATTTTACGTCTATATTTAAAAAGAATTAAATATATTTAATTTTTACTTACTAATTACATAACCGCGGCTTTCAAACCACCCTGTTTTCTGTGTATACTTGGTGTTACAGAATGTTCCGGTGAAACTTAAGGGGGTTACTATAATTATCAACATAAACAATTTATATTACAAGACCAACACAGAAATATCGATAAAAATATATTTTTATTATTTATTATTATTTTATTATTTATGGAATACTTCATAAAGTATTCCATATTAAATTTTCTTATTTATTCTAGCAATGGTCCTCCTTAAGTTTCCCTGCATAACGGATATACAGCAATGAAACAAAAAAAAACCTTTAATGTTTCTAGTTTTAAATGGTATTAAATATATCAAAGTTAGAAATTAATAGGTTTTACCCGAGGAGTCAACAACCTCGTCGAGGTGAGGTCAATGACCTATAAAAACTGATCCCTCCCCATACTCCTCTCCTCAATACACATAGTATGTATGTTAAACAGTTTCAGGTTTTTGATGATGAGAAGAGAATTTGCATACGATACGAAAACGATATAACTAATATTTATTTGTTTGTATATTATCACTGAACCCTGTTATGTTCGCTCCAGTGTAATCAGTATGTACTGTTTATTTATTCGGTCACTCTGCGATGTAGAATAGAATTGATCGATGATTATCCACAGTGCAATGGCACCACAATTTCAATCCAAAATAACCCTTAAACATACAGTGTTAGAGACTACCGGGTGAAGCTCGGCAACTGAAGGCCAGTCGGCCATCATGGAGCTATTCAGGCTAACGTGGAGTCATTTAGGCTCATGTTAAAGTGACGTTGACTTTGAGAGATGTAAATAACTAATAAGACTCGAGTTTACTATCGAACTTATGCTCAAATTAAATATTAATCGTGAATGTATACCACAGCAGTATTGTGAAACTGCACTCGACGGTAAGGACGATGGTCTGAACTAAAGTATTTAAATTTAAATGCTATGTAATACGACTTAAGCCCCCAAATTGCTCGGACTTGAAATGATAATATAGTTATAGTCGTGTATTCAAATAAGAGTCAAGTTTTAACTTACCTACCATGCAAATAAATAGTGTTAACTCGATGTCTCTTTTTACTACTAAAGTTAAGTAATTATTACAGTGTCGATAATAACAAAAAGGGCATAGCCAATGACTGCTACTAAAAATAAGCGTTAGTCAAGTATAAATACGGTCTATTTTAGGTCGAGTCGTTGCGGTTTTGAAATGTAGTCACAAAGTTCTGTCGTCAACTCTAGGTACAAGTCGCGAGCTTAGAATTATAGCGGAATTTAATAGATATAAAAATATTTTTCGGAATCGAAATTAAATACTTGTTGATAGTACAACTATCTAGTTTCAACTGGAAATGCGTCGGTAGCTATTAACTCGCTGAGATTTTATTTTGAATAAAACAAATCTTAAACTCGTCTAATAATCGTAAAGAATCTATGGTAACATTTTCTACCGTGAATGCACATTTATGTTTGATGGATTCAGGTTTAGGTTTAAACGTGTGACCCGATTTATGTCTACGAACTGCAGTTAAAGATAAAGATGAAAAATTATTATTGCACACAAAAACAAGAATATAAAATATAGAGAGAATTTGGCGTACGTGCATGAATATTGCGTACAGAATAAATATCAGACTGAAGGTACATGCCAGGACTTAATTTAGACATATTCCAGGGGTCCCCACCGTAGGCTAGGCCTGTGACGTGTATTTAAAAGCGAAACCAAAATAATTGTTATTAAATTTAATTACAAATATTGGAGCGGAAGAAGAAGCAAGAGCAATGTAAGGTAACTCCACACACGCTCTGTACAACCTAGATTTAAAGGAGTTCATTAAACCACCATCGGTAACACGTCTCTTGCATATTAATAATAATAGCTTGCGCACTACACAATTACTTGACAGGTCGTCAGGTCAGCTTATATTTATTTAAACTGCCTCTGAGGAGTGTTTTAAGGAATCGTGTTTTTATAAACGAAATTACTTTAAAGTCAAAATCTATTCAAAATGCCTACCTAAAGTAAATTGACTATACCAACTATTTTACAGTGGAAACTTCCAATTAAATCTGTCGAAATAAATACAGTCTGTTAGCTTTTAGAATGTACCTCGGGCTCTAGAATAGGCTTCGGTTTTCGCCGAAAGCACACGGGTGTAATACTACTTCCTACAGTATTTTCTAAGGTTAACACGAGCACTAGACATAATTAAAACTGTTTCTATGCGGATTTCACTCGTTTATTATTATTACACTTTCTCAATTTTCCGACGTTTTGGCACTTTTTCAGGTGCCGTGGGTCTCTGATGACTGAGGTGACAGGCGTCTTTTAGAAAGCATTAACGGTTAGTTTTTGCCGAGGGTAGTAAATTAACCGTTAATGCTTTCTAAAAGACGCCTGTCACCTCAGTCATCCGAGATCACGGAAACGTCGGAAAATTGTAAAAATGTAATAAACGAGCATAAATCCGTATAAAAACAGTTTTAAGTAAATACTATTCCTGCTCTGTATAAAACTTTTCTTCATTATTTTGAAAAAATATGTAAAGTTATAATTAACAAAACAAAATAAACCAACTCAACTGCAATATAATCGGTTTATCCACTAGTATCCAATGTATATTCAAAAAGCTAACAGACCGTAGGTTAAGAGGCTCCATGGAGTAACATTATCGCTACCAGTGGAAGAAACTCATATGTTATTTTACAAGTCAGAGAGGTAAAGACCAGGGACTGCCACTTGCCATGATCCTGACAGGTCACCTTCGCTTCATCAACGTTCCTAAGTCGTTGCAGGCACGCAGGCCAGTGTCCGGTAGGTACTTTACCTCTTTCTTGACTCTGCACCCCTGTGGGATGAAGGCGTGAGTTTATCCTCCTAAGCCCTGAAGGTAACAGTTAGTTCAAGTCTTCTAAAACTACGTAGATTTTGAAGAACTTTTTCTTCTTGTTGTCCAAAAAATTATGTGGAAAATATTGGACCTGGTACACTAAGTTTTCCGGACTTCCTACTGAATCATTGGGTGTGAATTAAGACAATTATTCGTGATGTCCTATTTTTAGGACGCCGGGGCTTAGAAGGCTATGGTATGTTTTTTTAAAGTAGGCCTTCTCTCAGAGAGAGAGTAGGGGCTTAATTACCACGCGTGCCCACCGCGAATGGGCAATTTCAAGCGCTGAGGTATTTGAACGCCTCAGACACTCGGGTTTCCTCACTGTATTTGCCTTCACAATAAGCGAGTGGCATTGCTACTATAACTACACATCTAAACAGTTTGACAACTGACTGACCCTCAGGTTTCCTCACGATGATGTTTTCCTGTTGTACGAGTATATGATCTGTAAAAAACATGATTTCTTCCATAGGTGGCGCTAGTGTTTCTATGGAGACGTTAAGAAGAATTGTTCCTCATCGGATTTGTAATAAGTAGTCGCTAAATGTTAAAATATTTTCAAATCCAGTCGCGTATTTATTACTGTATCAATTACTATTAAGTAGTTCTAATATAGAAGTGTACATTTAACTGTTGTATTTAACAAAAAACATGTGATTTGGGAGCACAAAAAAAGGATCAATTGTAGCTAAAATCATGAACAAACCATACTTTGTAGAACTAGTCTTTGAAATTTAACATTTGACTTCACCTGCATTCAACAATCCTACCAACCCAACGGATAAACAGAGATACATGAAACTTGGCATACAGATGGACAAAGACCTGCCCTTCTATTACGTGACATTCCACTCTGTCGAGTAAAGCATTTAGACAACTCCAAAGTTACACTATTTTTTATTTTTAATGCACTAACCCGTGCTAAGGAACAAATTTAAAAACCTATTTAGAGGCTAAAAATTTCACCCATGCCGGGATTCGAACCCGCAACCTCTGGCTATCCGTAATACAGAGAATATTGTAAAGAGGTTCGAAATTTCACTGATGCCGTGAGTCGCCCATTGGCTCAATTGGTAGAGCGCTGGTACGGATAGCCAGAGGTTGCGGGTTCGAATCCCGGCATGGGTGAAAATTTTTAGCCTCTAAATAGGTTTTCAACTCCAAAGTGTCAAAAAATGTATACGTTTGACAGCTGGAGTAGCTTCTTCTTCAGGCTATATTAGTTGGCTGCTGGACATAGCCCTCCCCTAATGAGCGCCATAGCGCAAGGTTTTTTTTTTTTTTTATTTTTTTTTAATCGAGGTCCTGCTACCATTCATACCGTAGCAACCTTTTAGTCAATAAAAATTATAAAATTAATGAAATATGTCATTACAGTAATTTATAAATATTGTAAAATTCTAAAAAAAAAAAAACATGGCTTGATATAAATTTGAAGTACAGTTAAAAATTTTAATAAAAAGTCAGTTTAAAAGAGTCAAATTATTAAAATAGGGTTCCTAGAACTAATGTTGTGCCATCATTGGGGGGTAATGCCCATAATCCCCATGCTGGGCATGCGGGTTGGGATCGCAGTTCGGTGGAATTGTACAGGAGTAGCAGAGAAAAGTAAAAATCAACGTCACTCCACTCAGTAGATACTTACATAATAAGGCCCCTGAACATGGATATATTTAGGCCAGGTAGTACACACCCATACGATAACATCTTAATTTTATCGTTACTTTTTTCAAGCCAAAACCTAACATACTGTTTTGCCACGGTAACAATAATCATATAAACGAATACTGTGGGAGTACGAAGTTCGCCGGGACAGCCAACCCGTAATAAGTGACAATCCTGTTGCAATAAACCATTTAGTAATGTCTGTTCTATAAATTGTGGATTGTTCATAGTGTGCCAAACAGTACCTTATAGTATGAATAACTGTGTTCTTTAAATTACCTACATACTCTGTGTAGAATTTAGCGTGAAGGTACTAAGAATATTAGCTAGGCATTTAATTTTATCATTATTAACTCAGAAGACAATATGATGCAAAAACGAATAGTGTAGTATTTCCGAATTGGTCGATAGTTTCATAATGACGCAACAATTTACTTTGTTATATGAATAGATGCATAGATTGGTACGTTCTTTTTTATAGTTATCTATTAAATCAGTTAAAATTAAATTATAATACCTGTTACATGTAATTATGAGAATTTGAAGTTTGTGTTGTAATAAGTACCTACGTAATGTTTCAGTATCTGTGTCGAAGGCATTTCTAAATCTGAAAGACTGTTGCCGTTGATTTATCTCAATTTATTGTATATTCTGTGATATTATAGAATCAAGTGGAACGTTACATTTGAATCGCACGTGTACTGTTTCGACACCTACGTATTAGAATCTTTTTTTTATCCTAGAAAATGTTTTATCGAAAATGTTACATTTTAATTTGACTATGTGACTATGAGAATAGTATTTCGACTGTCGTATATTAAGTCAGAATAATAAATTTTTTGCGTGTCGTGAGATAAGGACTTTTAATTTTTATTGGTTATTATATCGACCCTTGGACCCGTGCCCCAGCAGTGGGGACACCACTGCTGGGGCTCGGGTCTGTTCTTGCATCTCAGCAAGGTTACCCAATACTCCACCACGGGGGCCAGTCCGGGTTGGTGGAAGATTGTAAGGCAGTGGCGGGCCTTACTGTCAGAAGTTATCAAGCCCCCCATAAGGCCTCGGATATGGCTTAACGACCCGCATTACATGACAGCCGGCACCAACGGCTTTAACGTGCATTGCGAAGCACGCAAAAGCGCTTGAAAAAAAACCACTAGCGTAGTTACTGGATAGTCACCCATCCAGCATGTTTACATGTTTGAGTTTGTGTGTCAGAAAACCAATTAAATTGTTTTATTATACTATTATTATTATACTTTATGGACACGAAACATTAAATAGGACATAAGAAGTAACATGTACAAAGGCGACCTTATCTCTGTAAGAGATTTCTCCCAGCAAACCTGTTTCAATTGATATCTAATAAAATGAGTGTTATTAAAATTTTATTTGGAGAAGTCGCTAGGAATAAACAATTGATGCTAACAGAAATTTATTTCAACGTAAAGGAACGTTTTTTTTTTTAGAAAAGTGATTTTTTTTTTAATTTTACTTAACGCTCGTCGTGCCACCAATGGAATTAATATCAAAAATAGTTTATAATGCGTTTTTTCAAAAAGTTAGTATATTAAAAACTGTGACAACTGTTTTTAGAACTTACAGCCCAGAACTTTAATCGATTTTCAGCCTTTTTTGGCAAAACTGCATTAAAGTCTTAGATTCTTGGATTCTTAGCAAATCGGAAGATAAAAAGTACCCGGAACCGGCGTGCGTGCATGCAGCAACTTATGAACGTTGATGAAGCGAAGGTGATCTGTCAGGATCGTGGCAAGTGGCAGTCCCTGGTCTCTGCCTACCCCTCTGGGATACAGGCGTGAGGTTATGTATGTATGTATGTATTCTTGGACCTAGATTCTTGACAGTAGGTTCTAAAAAGAGCTGCTATGTTTATTATTATTTATGATAGAATATTTTCGGAGCTTAATCGCGTAGTAATTTATTGCTATTTTACCTCGACGTTTCGACGACTGTTATATTCTAATATAGAAAATACTAACTATGTGTACAAGACGCGAAAGTTTAAAATATGTTATTATTTATGATGTTCACTTTTTCCACAGACGCGTTATAAAAGATATGTTTTTTTTTCTTTGGTCTGTTCTAGTGCCAGCGCTTAATAAAATATTATAACAAATAACTTTTTAACAAATCAGTTTATTTACGTCGAAATAAATTTCTGTTAGCATCTGTAGTTTATTCGCCTTAACGGTAGCAGTTCTATTACCGATGCAAAATACAGTCTGTGAGCTTTTACAATATACCCCGGGCTCTAGAGGCTTCAGTTTTCGCCGGAAGCACACGAGTGTAATAGGTACTACGTCCTTCAACTGCTGGACATAGCCCTCCCCTAAAGAGCGCCACGTTGTGCTATCATAGGGGGTAATGCCCATAATCCCCACGCTGGGCATGCGGGGATCGCAGTTCGGTGGAATTTTACTGCAGGGGGCGCTGCTGCCCACCCCCCGGTTTGTGTCCCTAAGTCACCTTTTACGACACCCGCGGGAAGAATTGGGTTGGTGCTATTCTCTAGGCCGACACCACACAGCAGCCGATAGTAGCCGAGGTATATTCTAAAAGCTAACAGACTGTAATCGGATTCCAGGTGTTTCCTTAATTTCATTACACGTTGCCAAGTCACGTCACTGAGTTTTAATTACCTGCGTTTTTAGTAAATCAGTGTATCACCTACACTTTGAGTGGCGTAGCATTCAGTTTCGTCTCACAAAATGAGTGTAATGATAAGTAAAGGTTTGCCCGCGGTTAGGTCTAAGAAGATTATTCTATGTTGTAATTTCGTTTTTTTTTACAAGGCGACGTCTCTTTTTATCAGTGGTTTTGACATGTTTATAAAAAACTAGCTGACCCAGTCAACTTCGTACCAATACGAGTACCTTTCCCGTGTGACAGATATCAGTCCACGGGGGCCAAGTCCGGGTTGGCGGAGGATTGTAAGACAGTGGCGGGCCTTACTGTCAGAAGTTATCAAGCCGCCCATAATGCCTCTGACATGGCTTAATGACTGCCATTATATGACAGCCGGCACCAACGGCTTAACGTGCCTTGCGAAGCACGGAAGCGCTCGGAAAAATGGCACTAGCGGTAGTCACGGGACGGTCACCCATCCTGTACCTGACCGCGCCTGTTGTTGCTTAACTCAAGTGATTGATTCCAATCATTCGGTTCGCCTAGGCCACGAGCGCTTCACTAATAAATATACCTATATTTTCGCTTAAATCTTTTTTTTTCGATATCCATATTATGGGTAGGCAACCATAGTATGCAATAAGTCGGATATCTTCAATATATAAGTATACTTATATTTGTCACAATTATTTCGTCTTTTTTGTGTATAAATCATTTATAAGGAATTTGTAAGCTCACTTAAGTTCAAAATAAGTTGTAGAGGAACCTTTTGCTAGATCATACTAATTTACAGTAGGTATCTATTGTTTTAGTGTCACTTTTTTATTATATAAATTCAAATTGTTTATTTCACAACAAAGTTTACAAAATAATACACGGGCTGGACCCTCCTAGTAAGACGACCTCTATGGCGTAGCGGTAGCGCGTCTGCCTACCATGCAAGAGGTCCCGGGTTCGAATTCCGGCTGGGAACAAAAAAAAAAGACCATGTCTTGGATGTTTACATGTTTGTGATGTCGATGTTTCTGGTTCCCACGACACAGGGTATCCTAGTGTGGGACCAGAAGCAATTTATGTGCCTGTATGTAATGTTATGTTATGTTAAGTATAGAAATACCTGTGTCAGGAGGGCCCGCTCTTCCACAAATACTTAATTATGAAATAAATTTAAAGTAAACTATTAGATTATTACATGTACCTAGTATTTGTGTGTGTGTCAGTGTGTGAGGGTGTACGTGTGTGTGTGTTTGAAAGTTATTGTTGCACCCTATACAAGAAATTTTAATAAATGTTCTACCTCATCATTACTTAAACTTTTAACCCATTCAGTCAAAACCTTTTTACACTCGTAGCATCTTCTTTTTCAGGCTTCATTAGTCCACTGCTGGACATAGCCCTCCCCTAATGAGCGCAAGGTTGCGCCATTATTGGGGGGTAATGCCCATAATCCCCACGCTGGGCATGCGGGTTGGGGATCGCAGTTTGGTGGAATTGTACTGCAGGGAGCGCTGCTGCCCACCCCCCGGTTTGTATCCCTTAGTCGCCTTTTACGACACCCGCGGGAAGTATTTGGGTTGGTGCTATTCTCTAGGCCGACACCACACAGACGTACTTACAGAATTAAACACACATACAACTGCCTATATTAAATGTACTTACATACATTTCACGGGTTAATTATTTATAATTATGTACATAATTAGGTATATAGAATATGTGTTGCGATAACAGTACTCCTGAGACGCTTAATTAAATATTTTTTGCAGTCCATTAGCGAATGTTTTCTGTTGACGTTTGTTTCCGCAGTGTTTTTTCATGTAAGTGCCAATTGTTAAATATTTTTTTTTATGCAGCTTTTTTTTCTCACTTCTTAATTATCATTAAGGCTAGTTTTACTTCGTAAACATAGCAAAAATATGTATATTGAAAGAATTAGTAAGTGTGTGTACTTTTAACAAGTGGCGGCGCTGGGAATTTTTTTGTGTATTTTATACCTTGATATTTGATAGAGAAACATGGCCTACGAAGTTCTTATTTCCTCTTGCCAATTTTCTTCATCAACATACAGTGCATACTTTTACTTTCTTAGGCCCACTTGCGTCAGCCCGGGTTAGCTCATTTAACTGGAGTTAACCGGTTAAATCGATAATTTTGCATGCGGAAACCGGTCAGGTACGGGATGGGTGAGCATCCCGCGACTACCGCTAGTGGCATTTTTCCGAGCGCTTCCGTGCTTCGCAAAGCACGTTAAGCCGTTGGTACCGGCTGTCATATAATGACAGTCGCTAAGCCATGTCAGAGGCCTTATGGGCGGCTTGATAACTTCTGACAGTAAGGCCCGCCACTGTCTTACAATCCTCCGCCAACCCGGACTTGGCCCCCGTGGACTGATATCTGTGACACGGGTAAGGTATTAGCAAAGGAAAAGGTTCCCAGCAAAGGTCTAACTTTCCTGCGATGCAGGAAGAGACCCGTGCCCCGGCAGTGAGGACATACAAGGGTTGATAACGAACCGGTTAACTCGAGTTAAATGAGCTAACCCGGGCTGACGCAAGAAATTAAAAGTAGTAACATATATCTGAACATTTCGCCAGAACTCATTTATTTGACAAATTATGTTGCCAGGCGACGATACAGCACTACCTACATTCAGTGGAATCATCCAAAGAGCAAATTTATTTGCTGGTAAATATATGGTTATATATTTGCTGGCAAATATATGACCACTACGGTCAGTGCTGTCGCATAGCAAAATCTTTTAGAGACATTTAGTAATGAAACATTTTTCTCAGCAAACGAAATGCAACACCTTCTATTGCTGACTATGGTTTCTGCTGTCATCAAGTCTACAGTCGGAGTCGATTGCGACGCGTGCATACAAGGAAAATGCTTCTGGAAGCACTTGATCTACAAAGGTTACGTCTTCGGTAACATACAAGTTGATCGCACGACAAACGAACTGTACTTTCAATTCGTTCCCGGTGATGTAGAACCTGTCAGGACAGAGAATTTGATCAGAACCCTACTAAACCTGGACAAAAAGAGATCAAGAAGATTATATATAGAAGATCGCATTTACGTCTTCTCCGCTGCTTTCGATCAAGAAACAAGTGAATTATATCTAGCTACCACTAGAGGATTAATTTTGTTTACAAATAACACGTATGATTATGAGTATTTAGGATTTACTGATATCTCTCAGATCCAGTATGCAAATGGTCTCTACTTCTCTAGGTCAGAGAGAGGAATATGCCTAGAAGACTGCAACAATGTGACATGTTATGAAGCTCTGAAAAATACAACGGTGAATGATTTTGTTGTTGATAAAAACTATGATATATTTTACCGAAGTGATTCTAAGATATACCAATTTCAAAGCCCAAATCCATTATTTTTGACTGAACAGAGTGATGCTACACTAGGTGTAGATAAACACGGTGAAATCTATTACAGCGCCCACAATAAGATTTGGAAGTACAATTATGATAATTGTAGATTTGATGAAATTGGTTTAGTAAGAAACACTTATATATTTAAATATACGTTTGATAGAGACAATAATTTGATTTACGTAGATATATATAAAATGAAGCTAAGGATCTTCAGGTTACATTTGAAGGAAGGTGTAACTTGTACTATAAATGGTAACAAAATTGAGGCTAAGTATAAATCAGACTCACCGGATAAATCTGACTGTGAAGAAGAAATGGACAAAACATCATAGTTGTACAAGTATAAAGATTTTCAAAACACATCGAATGGTATATTATTTTTATGACGAAATGAACGGGCAAAAAAACTATACGGGGTTCTCTAAATCGCAATCATCAAGTGGTAAAAATATTGCAATCCAAAACCACCATTGTCAATAGTTAGTTAAGATAGAATTAGATACATATTTATTAAATTTTCTGTCCTCTAGTTGAACATTTTAAGAATCAAACATTTTGCCCCAATTTAAAGTACCTAAGTACTACTTTTAGTAATAAGGCCGCCGTCTGTGCTCTTATGGTAAGTGCACACGTACGTACATAATCGATAAACTTGCTCGATGTCGAGCAAGTACGAACGTATGTACCATGCAAGTCTCGAGATAAATGCTCGAAGCCAACAAAAATGTTCGATTCGACCAAAATTCAAACGTTCTGTAAGTTTTGCTCGATGTTCGAAGCAAACAGCAGGCGATGCCCACCGAACATAACAACAAATCGTCTATTGCTCGAGAGTTTCAACGCACACTAAACATGTTCGATGAGCGAGCTTTTGGTGAAATATGTATGGAGAGCAGCTTAGTTCGATGAGACTTGCTCGATGACATGCACGTACAGTACTACACATCATAAAAGTCCCTTCGGGAATCTTCGTTCGCGCAGACTAGGAAGAAGTTAACGAAAGTACCCGAAGCTATAAGTACATTCAACATGATCTTTAACCGAGACGGTTAAGGTGTAGAATCCGCTATTTGACACGTATCAAATATGACGCGATAAATGAATATTTCCTGTAGTATTTAACGTAAGAAACCGAAATATAGTGCTAAGTAAGTGCAGGATGGCTGCAAAATTTGCATACTTAAACGTCTACGTAACTACAGCTACTTAAAAAAAAGTAGCGTTGCACGTCTACGTAACTATAGTTACTTCGCGGACTGCCGTCAGTAAAATCGATTTTTTTGAATGAAAACTTTCAAATAACTTCTCGAATCGGCTGTTACAATAATCTGTGGTAAATTATTTGTTCAATTGATGCTTGATTTCATAGCCAAGTCTCCGAATAAAAAAAAAGCTTCGGTGTCAAAACAAAATCAGTTCGTATCTATTACGTGAGGTGACTTCAATCTGCTTTTAAAATGTAAGTTTTCATTATTTTTCAATGTATTATATATCAAAATAATCGTAAGGATTTGCACTTTATGATTAGATACAAAAAAACTGAATTGTGTTACATAGAACGACAGATTGACATTTTCAAGTATCGCCGCGTCACGCCATGTTTCCACAATTGTTTCATGTATTCTATTGAATTTCACTATAAAATGTTACTTGGAGCCGTCATTTTTACTTTATCTGTTAGTGCATTTCATAAGCTATTCGGAAGTATACTTTATTTTGTGGTAGCTGCAGCAGTTCTATAGTTATTACAGTTTTTCTAACAATGGTACCGGCCGCTCGGCGTGCAAAAATGTCGCAAAAATGTAATTCGCGAGCGCAGACGGTTAAGGCTTACGTGGCCGCGCGACCCGGACGTTTAAGTGGTTAGAAAAAATATTTTTTCCTCGTTTAATTCATAACGACGTAAACGCTATCCGCCATCTTGAAAGCATCTAAAGTATGTAAACAAACATCTTTCAGCCAGAGCCAGTGGACATTGATTATTATAGGACTTACATCAAAGTGATCTTCAAATACACCTGAGTTTCAATTGATAAAGAGACGGGGTCTCTTTTGGCAAGTTTGAGCCAAGTTATTCGAATGTTAATTTCACTGGGTACACGAATCCACAACTTCCCGGGGGTCTTTTTTGACGTGTTTTTTCATTCTCGAACAATGCAATAATGATAATTCGTATATTTTGGATGTAAATTCGATGAAATCATGGTTGCGTCGTTGTTATTTCACTATGCTCAGAGAGCACTTACTTGGCACTTACAGAAAATTTAATGTCAAACTTTGTTTACAATTTTTTGGACTTCAAACCATAGACAAAAATGGCTGACTGCGTTTTTGGCTGTTTAAGGAAATACAGTTTTAAAATATATTTTCATGTTTCTTTTAGGTCCTTAAAAAATATACTTAAATATTTTTTGGTCTAATGGAAGAGTTATTTACCGTTTAAGACTTACTTGAAAAGAGAGTCAAATAGCGGATTGATTGCCGCAGTAGCGCCACCTATTTCGCTCACGCTAATATTGCCAAACGTAATAGTCACCTGCATCGATGACGTTGAATCAACCAATAGCAACAAAGGCGCGCGGCCTGCCACAAAATGAAACTATCTGATTGGTCGATCAACTTGCCGCACATGCAAAATTTGGTCATCGGCGCAGGTACATCCGCGAGACTTATTTCTTGTGTAGCACTGTACGTGTGTAGTCACCATAGGTTAAGAAATATCTTTGTAATTAAAACTGTTGTTATACGGATTTACCACGGGACCACGGCACCTGAAAAAGTGCCGAAACGTTGGAAAATTGTAAAAAAAATTATAAACGAGCATAAATCCGTATAAAAACAGTTTTAATTATGTCTACTGCTCGTGTTAACCTTAGAAAATACTATCTTTATAATTTCCATTTTTATGGACAATAAATTGTTTACCTGGTGAGAAACTCAAGAGGCAATAGAGCCGACAAACGTCTAATCCTATGAATATTTTGCGTCTACGTTTGCGAGGATCGGCCTCCAGGTGACCAAAATGGCGCCGCCGGAAGTAAGTAGATGAGTAACCTCAATAGTTGCGTGCGTCACTTCCGGTTCAGCATTCCGCTTTATTGAAAGCGGTTTGCTGAACCGGAAGTTATAGATGCTTTGCAGAAGTTTTACCATATAGTGTAAAAGTTACACTATAATTATTATATAGTCAATTATAATAATTCTAATCGACTTCCTCGTAGGTCTAGCCGTTAAGGCGCTTAGCTACGAAGACAGAGGTCGTGGGTTCGATTCCCATTGGGGGCAGCCGTACATTTGTACAAGTGGCCTCTGTCTGTATGTATATTCCTTGCCTGGTTACCATAGTACAGGGTATCCTATTTAGCGACCAAGCGTTTTGAGTGGAAGTTACTACCTATTTTCATAATTATTATTTAATACGTTGATTGGCGTAGAAATCCGTATTCGTCGCAGAAAATTAGTTTAATAATTTAGCTAAATGCTTAGCGGATAGGTTCAAAAGGTTGTTTCGTGTTACGAGGTTACTATACACCAAAATTTGTCTTAAATATACGCCTCCACACTATTCCTTTGAGAAAGCCTATATTTTTTCAACCATTTTGAATGGATAACTTTCCTATTTTTCGACCAGTTTCTATACCTAACTTTCATCCCATCCTACATAGCGTGATGGATGAGACTTGTTGATACATTTGACTTGGTCATACTAGTATAATGCAATTCTTGTAATGTGTAATGACGTCAAATTAGAGTCTAGACATTTGTGTATAACTGGCCATAAGCTGTGCAGATAAATATATAATATTTTTATGCGTTTTCGTTTTCTACTGCTACTTTGAGTCTCCAGTTGTAAGTAGGTACTTACAGTCTGTTAGCTTTTAGAATAAGTATACCTCGGACTCTAGAGTAGAGTCGGTTTTCGCCGAAAGCACACGAGTGTAATACTACTTCCTGCTCTGTATAAAACTTCACTTCACTTTTGAAAAGTTATGGAAAGTTATATATAAATAACAACACAAAATACACCTTACCGATTCTATCCGATAGTAGCCGAGATATATTCTAAAAGCTAACAGACTGTAGATTCATTTGACTGGTTATTGATTTGATGATATCAATGTCCCCACTGCTGGGACACGGGTCTCTTCCCGCATCGCATGAAGGTTAGGCCGTACTCCACTACTTGAGTCAAGAACTAATTCGAGCACATTTTGGCTCCTGTTTTCTTCGAAGCCAGCTACTGGACAGGCCTAAAAAATTACAGGGGAGTTCAGGTTGCCAAATTGAAAGATCACTCCTAACCATCCAGTGCAAAATCCGCCGTCTTTATTTTAACTTCACCAATACCACCCACCAAAACATAATTCATATAAAAACACACGCTTGGGTACTTCTCATCCCAAAAAAGCGATAGGTTTTCGAAAGGCTCTGTTCTAGATGGTTCGAAGGGACCGCGACAATAGTAATACCTACATAGTAGTTGCTGCCTGTACGCAATACAGAGAGTAAGTATTTTAAGAGGTTCGAAATTTCACTGATGCCGGTTAGTCGCCCGTTGGCTCAGTAGGGAGAACGCTGGCACGATTAGGCATAGGTCGCGGGTCCTATTCCCGGCATGGGTGGAATTTAAGCCTCTAAATATGTTTTTAAAATTGTCCTTAGCAAGGGTTAGTGCTTTAAAAAGAATTAAATTTTGTTGATACAGTGATATCATTCCGATGTAAAAACCTGGTTCGTGTCCCGGCATGGGTGGAATTTTCAGCCTCTAAATAGGTTTTTAAAGTAGTAATACATACTAAGAAAGAGGAAGAAGTCGACGTTGTGCTTGCAGTTACTTAAGTTTCTTATTAATATTTCAGTTTTCTATCTTCACAGAACAATCAGCGTGACAGTTTATCATTCGAAATTCAAATAATACTTCACATTTATAAAAATATTTTCGGTATGTCTAATAAACAATTTAATGCAAAATTCTTTCATTATTATACGATTTACCTCTAGTATTGGAATTAATACTGTTCTGTTTTTGAATCAGCAGGAACTAAAACAAAAAGACAGAAGGCTATAATTTTCTTTTATATACCTACCTACTGACTATTATATAGAGAGTTAATAATATGTTAGGTATGTGAGTTTCGTTCAAATCGTACCAGCTTTTGGGTGTTTAGAAAGATATGAGAGACAGGTTGTAAAAAAATATTATTTCAGTAAAAGAAATGCATTACCTTCTGTTGCTGACCATAGTTTCTGCTGTCGTCAAGTCTACATCCGGAGTTGATTGCGACGCATGCATACAAGAAAAATGCTACGTGAAGAACATGATCCACCAAGGTGAAATTTTCTGCGATCTAGTAGTTGATCACACCACGAACGAACTGTTCTTTCAATTCGATGTCGAATACAAGATTAATTTCACTAAAGTCCTACACAACCTGGACACAAATACATCAAGACATCTGAATATTCCAGACAACGTTTATAAAACAAACGCTGCTTTCAATCAAGAATCTGTAATTTAAATGAATTGCACTAATCTCCTCTAACCTTCATCATCATGATAATTTTTATTACTAATTTCCTAACTTGCTAGGTTGACATAATTATGTAATGAGATCAATTTTAAAAATTAACAATCAACTTAATAAACTTTCTTACTATTCCAAGTCTTCTCAATTAATTCTTAAGTCTGTAAATTAAAAAAACATTCAAATCATCTTCGCTATCATTACTATTATGATAATTTTTATAAGCTGTTTCATTTTCTTCTATACTCTTCCTTGCATTCATAATGTACTAGTATTTCACTATTGATATTAACAAAAAAGAAACATTTTGAGTTGGGATTCGGTCACAGTCTGTCTACCATACTAATCAAATCATGCGAAGGCCGGTTAGTTTAATTTTGTTTGCGTTTTTCTAAATAAATTGTTTAGAAGCTGGAAATCTATATATTTGTGGTGGGTGAATATCGGAACGGGCATGTATTATTGACGATGAATGTCTCGAACTTGTAAGTGACACAAAATCCCTTATTGTTTCCAATTCTTCCTGAACATTTGTCTCAGTTGGCAATTCACAACAGCCCATAATATGCTTCCCATGGCAGCATCTAATTGTGTCATAAAGACAGACTGGCTCAACACAAGATAACGAACGCATTGCCAAGCCGTTGGTAGAACTCTTCGTCCAAACAAATTGGTGAACTTTTATTGATCCAGGGAAAGGTTTAAGATTTTCTGGTAGAAGCTCATCTTTCTGAATGACTTCATGTTCTTGAACAATTTCAACTTTAACCTCTGTAACAACTGTTCTCAATCTTTGGACACGGCTGTCGATATCTGTAATATCTTCTCTAAAGGCAACTAGCCGATCTGCTGATCTTTTGAGCACTCCGCCGATACCATCAGGTGCACCTTTTCTGTACCCACATTTGCAGAAGTGCCATACAAGACATGTCAAGCTAGGAAGATAGATTTTTAATTGAGGTATTAGGTAGAAAACTTTTTTGTTACTGTATTGTGCTGACGGAGCATCCTTAGTGCAGAATCACATATCATGACTCTCAAGCTATTCGTATGTATAAACTTTGGTGTTCCACAGGTAAGAATCTTAATATACTGTACTTCCAAATCGAGTCATCTAATTATGGTTCTGTTTTCGTTTGTCTTTGAGGTACGTAACTCTAAAAACTAATTTTGGTGCAACTAAGCAATTTTGGTGAATGGTAAATTACCACCAAAATTGCACCACCAAAATTAGAATCTTGTTGTATATGTTTATTTAAAAAAAAACTTCTAATAATACACTATTTATATTTGTATAATTTTGAAAGCATATGTACCAAACCTTTTTCCTATAAATTTAAATTACAACACCGACTTAGACATAAAACGTTTTTAAAATATTACACCAAAATTGCAGGATTTTTGTCCGATTACTACGAAAAGACTTACGTTTTTGGCGAGAAATTACAACGGGATGGCACATGTTTATCAATGCTGCGCGTGGGTGCCTGACTAAACGAAGTGAACGTTGGTAGCTTCGTCAATCTAGGTTTATTCTATACGAGCCACATAATGATTACATAATTCCCACCAAAATTTAAAATTTCGCGCGGACAGTCCTTTTCGATTTTCTCTAGAATAAAGTATTGCCCTTAATATAGAAGTTAAACTGTCATTAGATAGAAAAACTAATACAGAATATAAATCAAATTAGTAATTTCTAGTAAACTAGTGTAGTTTCGTTTAAGTGGTGGTCATCCCCAGAAAAACAGATTGTGGACGCGCCACCAAACTTAGAATTATGCTAAATGACAATTTTTTTTTTCACTAACAAAATGTTATCTACTAAAATATTGACGGCTTGATGAAGATAAGTACAGCTTCTGTCTTAAGAAAAAATAACTTTACTGTACTTTTAGTTAAAGATATGATTTTCAGCTGCGCCGCCTAAATATCATGCTTGAGAAAATCACTCTTCTATCCGATAGTAGCCGAGGTAGGTATATTCTAAAAGCTAACAGACGCCTCTTTTTAAAGCTTCTGTTAAGTATCTAGGTCCAAGAATCTTGGGCTTTAAAGCAAGCGTTTGTAACGATGGCTTGCTTTAAAGCCATTAGTAATTTAATCAGTAATTTAAATTTATAGGAAAAAGGTTTGGTACATATGCTTTCAAAATTATACAAATATAAATAGTGTATTATTAGAAGTTTTTTTTTAAATAAACATATACAACAAGATTCTAATTTTGGTGGTGCAATTTTGGTGGTAATTTACCATTCACCAAAATTGCTTAGTTGCACCAAAATTAGTTTTTAGAGTTACGTACCTCAAAGACAAACGAAAACAGAACCATAATAAGATGACTCGATTTGGAAGTACAGTATATTAAGATTCTTACCTGTGGAACACCAAAGTTTATACATACGAATAGCTTGAGAGTTATATGTGATTCTGCACTAAGGATGCTCCGTCAGCACAATACAGTAACAAAAAAGTTTTCTACCTAATAGGGTAAAACTACCGGTTTGCCGGCCACTACCCCTTTTCGGCCATTTCATACATTGTGTTGAATAATAGAAGTAATAGTAAACTATCCTTTTCTATTTACACGCCTTTCGATTCGGACGAACTTCACAATTCATTCTCTGGCGGCTTAACCTTGAACATTAAAAAATGTGCTCTCAGTCGTTATCTAGAAAGTTACTGTGCGGACGTGTGACAAATTGAGCAAAAAAAATAGTGGGAGGTTTGCTTTTCAGAGGTTAGTTTTAAAGTGTTACTGTGTTTTTTTTGGTGATTGCTTTGGTTTGCGGTTAAATAACATGGTTAATTTTAATATTCGAGCTCCAAAACTTATCAAACATTCATAGTTTGTGATATTTTTGGCGGCCGGGGAACACGTTAACAATCTATTTCAAAAACTAGTTTGCAGCCGGAAGGCCGTAAACCGGTATTGTTTATGACTTTTTTCTTTGTCTATAAGTAGAAACCTTCATTTCTCAAAGCACAAATCCCTTTAAATTTATAAGCAACTAGATTTTTCTGCATTAACTACCAGATTCCGGCCGCTAAATTGCCTTATATTTCCAAAGATATGACCCTCAAAATTACCGTATATTTAACGGCCGATTACTAGTCAAAATTCTACCTATTTCCGGCCGTGGGATATAAAAAACGGCCGATAACTGGTAAAATTGTAACCTTTTTCCGGCCGTGAGAAGAATATAACGGCTGATAACTAGTAAACATTTTACCTGTTTCCAGCCGTCGCAAATTAAATAAGGCCGATAAATCGTAAAAATACAACCTGTTACCGGCCGTAGGGGTTGATGTATGGCCGATAACTGACATAACTAAGTAAATTCTATATTCATTGCCTTCTTTCACGACAAAATGGTACAACGGATCATAATGATGTTAGAATAGGTACATACTTGGAAGTTTAGAAAGTGACATAGGGTACTTTTTTGCAAGGGAAAATTAATTGAACGCGCTTAATTAACCCTTGATTTGCTACAAATTTTGATTCAGGTGCTTGGTATTGGAATTGCGCTTGTTTTTTTTTTCAGATGGCACCTGTCACTAATAAAATTAAGAAAAAGAAAAAAGATGAAAAAGAAAAACAAAAAAGGTTTGGTTACGCTGAACAAGCACTGATTAACGCTCTTTCAGATATACGTGGTAACATTCGAGGTATTAGAGAAGCGTGTCGATACTACGGGGTTCCAAGAGCTACTGTACAGGACAGGCTTCACGGTCGTGTTGCTGAAAAAATGAGAAAAGTTGGTCCAGATCCTATATTTGGTTATGAAGGAGA
Source organism: Yponomeuta sedellus (assembly GCA_934045075.1). Taxonomy (NCBI): domain Eukaryota; kingdom Metazoa; phylum Arthropoda; class Insecta; order Lepidoptera; family Yponomeutidae; genus Yponomeuta; species Yponomeuta sedellus. The sequence goes on along the minus strand of OW203744.1, from coordinate 7,994,821 downwards.
AAGAAAAATTATTGATTGGATAATTCAGTCAGCAAAATCTGGAATTCCTATTAACAAATATGATCTTCTGGATACTGTAGCTGAGCTTGCAAAAGATCTTGGCATAGACCATCGCTTTCCTAGAGGTAAGCCTGGTATACGATGGTACCTCAGCTTTCTCAAGCGTCATCCCAACATAAGCATCCGAGAACCAGAGGCTATTAACAACAGAGGCTAATAACAAGGCGCGAGAAGCTATCAAGGAAAGTTCCATTCGGAAATGGTTTGCAGACTTACACCTTTTCTTGGCTGAAAAAAATGCGTTAGATATTTTAGATGATCCTGACCGTATTCTAAACGCTGATGAAACTGGGATATCACTGTCTCCTAAATCAGGAAAGGTTCTAGCACCTAAAGGCTACAAAAATGTGTACGTAGTGAAGAAAGGCAATGAGAAAGAGAACATCACAGTACTGGTGGTAATAACAGCGTCTGGGGAAATATGTCCACCATTGGTGGTGTTTCCCTATCTAAGACCACATAAAGCGGTAGTCGACAACATGCCGCCTGACTGGATTTTAGGAAAATCCGAGAGCGGGTGGATGCGAGCAGATGTATTTTTTGAGTACATGTCTAATGGGTTCATCGATTGGCTGACAAACCAACACACAAAAAAGCCTGGGCATAAGTCACATATGTCTATGCCACTGAGTAAATTCTGCGACGATAATGATATTATTTTGTATGCATTGCCACCGAATACAACTCATATTTTGCAGCCAGCTGATGTGAGTGTGTTTAAACCCCTTAAACAAGAATGGAAGCGCACTGTGAAAAATTGGCAGACGAGCTGAAAATCTTAACAAATGTGTAACAAAAACAAACTTCTGTCAAGTTTTCAAAGAGACACTAGACAAAGAGATGACTCAAACAATCAAGAATGGATTCCGTAAATGCGGCCTTTATCCGTTTGACGTAGAACAGGTGGATTTTTCAAAATGCGTAAAAGACGCTCAGATACGGAATGCAACTGCTGCTCAAACTATCTCACAAAAACCTCTCAACGACAGACATTTTGAAATAGCCAGACAAGTGTTTCACCTGATGGAAGAGAATATAACAAAGCTGGGTATAAATCCAAGCATCATCATACGTGAACTTGACCGCACAAAGGAGTCATACTTACAAAAACGACGATCTAAATCGAAGACACCCCGAACTTCGCAATCCACTGCAACTCCGCGACAGTCAAAATCGTTTGAAGTTAACAAGTCTTCGGACGATACATTGAAAACACCCCGAGCTTTGCAATCCACTTCCACTCCCCGAGTGAAATCTTCTGAAAAAAAATCCAAAAGCCCAAGGCCGGAAGATTTGGGAAAAAATACTTTTGAGGACAGCGACTATAACTCTTTTCAGATACCAGACATTGGTTCTTTGGTATCTTTGGACGATATATCCATAACAGCATTAAGTGACATAAATTTACCAGAAATATGTCAAATTAATAACGATACTCCTGTCGTTATTTCTGTGGACGATGACAATCACGCCGGAACGTTAGCGAAAGATATCCAATTAAACTCAGAAGATGTTACAGCTACAAAAATGGTAACAATTGGGAAAGACTGGCCAGTTAATACAATGATTTCTGTAGGGGCTGATGAAAACACAAAACCATCTCCAAAAAACGTAGTGAATTACATTGCTATAGACAAATACGGTGACAGTAGAGAGGATCCGTTCAAAAAACACCTAAAATTTCCTGATATCGTTACAAAAACCAAAGGAAGCCGCACATGGAGCCAGTTTCCGAGTGCTATATCATCTAAAGCTTGGCAACAGTATCACGAAAAAAAAGAAAAAGAAAAACTAGATAAAGAAAACAAAATAAAGAAACGAAAACTTGAAAGGGAGCAAAAGAAAACAGAGCCACCACAAAAAAAGAAGAAAATGAACAAAACGACAGTGATTGTAAAGAAAAAGAAAATAGAAGAAACGCAATCCCACATTAAATGTTTTTCTTGTGAGCTTGCTCTTTTAAGTGACACTGAAGAAGACGGAGAAAAAAATATAGGCTGTGACAACTGCATTCGATGGTATCACCTGAAATGCACGAAACTAAAGAATTCAACTTACAATAAAGCAGTTACCAAGCAATATACATGTGAATTGTGCGAAAACGCTCAAAATGCACCCAGAGAAGTTTTGAAAACTTTTTGTCCTGACAATTCTGACTAATTAGGTGAATTGGTACCTACTATGTTTTTATTATAATTTGTTTAGAAGTTATTGTTAAATCTTGTTCTAAAGGATTTTTTTCTTTATATTTTAAACGGTTGATTGTAGTTTAAGTGAAGAAAATCTTTTTTTTTGGACATTCAAATCTTCTGAATACCAAATTTAAATTTATTTTCACTAAGATTACGATATCCCAAGATTTTTGGTTTTTGATTGATTGTGTATCCAATATTTTCATATCAAAATTTTCTTAATTTATGAGCTAAACTACCTAAGCTCAAACTGATTTTGTAACAAATAAACCTCAGAAGTGATTTATTTTATTGGTTTTACTTTCATACTAATATCAACCTTTTCAGCTTTTGGATAAGAGCCATTTTTCTACTTTACAATAGGTGGCCGATAACCAGTGCATTAGTGGCCGATAACTGAGTCAAATGGCCGATAACCGGTATTTTTGCTACTTTCACTATTAATTATTTTTTGTAAATTATGTGTAGAAGATACCTCTATAAGCGTTAGTTTTTATAAAACTAGACTATTGTATGATGATATATTGAATTTTTGAAAAGTGTTGGTGTACTGCATTAAAATAAAAATCAACGCTGAAGTCAACAAGTGGCTTAAATAGCCGATTACCGGTATTTTTACCCTACCTCAATTAAAAATCTATCTTCCTAGCTTGACATGTCTTGTATGGCACTTCTGCAAATGTGGGTACAGAAAAGGTGCACCTGATGGTATCGGCGGAGTGCTCAAAAGATCAGCAGATCGGCTAGTTGCCTTTAGAGAAGATATTACAGATATCGACAGCCGTGTCCAAAGATTGAGAACAGTTGTTACAGAGGTTAAAGTTGAAATTGTTCAAGAACATGAAGTCATTCAGAAAGATGAGCTTCTACCAGAAAATCTTAAGCCTTTCCCTGGATCAATGAAAGTTCACCAATTTGTTTGGACGAAGAGTTCTACCAACGGCTTGGCAATGCGTTCGTTATCTTGTGTTGAGCCAGTCTGTCTTTATGACACAATTAGATGCTGCCATGGGAAGCATATTATGGGCTGTTGTGAATTGCCAACTGAGACAAATGTTCAGGAAGAATTGGAAACAATAAGGGATTTTGTGTCACTTACAAGTTCGAGACATTCATCGTCAATAATACATGCCCGTTCCGATATTCACCCACCACAAATATATAGATTTCCAGCTTCTAAACAATTTATTTAGAAAAACGCAAACAAAATTAAACTAACCGGCCTTCGCATGATTTGATTAGTATGGTAGACAGACTGTGACCGAATCCCAACTCAAAATGTTTCTTTTTTGTTAATATCAATAGTGAAATACTAGTACATTATGAATGCAAGGAAGAGTATAGAAGAAAATGAAACAGCTTATAAAAATGATCATAATAGTAATGATAGCGAAGATGATTTGAATGTTTTTTAATTTACAGACTTAAGAATTAATTGAGAAGACTTGGAATAGTAAGAAAGTTTATTAAGTTGATTGTTAATTTTTAAAATTGATCTCATTACATAATTATGTCAACCTAGCAAGTTAGGAAATTAGTAATAAAAATTATCATGATGATGAAGGTTAGAGGAGATTAGTGCAATTCATTTAAATTAAAAACTGTAGAATTTAGAACTATAGAACAAGACAGAAAAATAAGAAAGCTATATTTGTTGAGTGTTGTTTTTTTATTGAACTCATTATGGTGTTCTTTTATAAAAAAAAATATTCACTTTATTAAAATAAAAATGATGTTGATGGAGGTTAGAGGAGATGATTCAATTCATGTAAATTAAAAACTGTAGAATTAACAAGACGTATTCGTTGTATTTGTTGATTGTTATTTTTTTATTGATCTCATTGTGTTATTTTTTTTAACACATTTATTTACGTTAAATAAGATTTTTATCGTTATTTTCTTTTGATTTGGTTCAGTAAAAAAAGTTTGGTGTCAAGACTTTCTAACTTCGGTAACAGAAATAAATTCTGGTGTCAATATTTCTAATTTTGGTGTCGGATATCAATTTTGGTGTCGTACCAATTCTGGTGTCGACATTATATTAAAAGTTTTCAGGAATAAATAAATTTCTCTATTATTTTATGTACCTGAATACGTATCTCTTGCTTACCAATAAAGTATTATATTAAAAAAACCAGAAACAAACTTTTCCACCAAAATTAGGAAATAAATCATAGTTGTTGAAATTCACTCAGAAACGGATATATTCGTGTAATGGAAATATCGGAACTAATATGACACTTAATTTCGGAATCGGAACGAAAATTGTGAAGAAAAGTTTTATACAAAGCTTGTATTACACTCGTGTGCTTTCGGCAAAAACCGAAATATACCGGAGGTATATTCTAAAAGCTAGTATTATTGATATTATGATGTTAATTTTTTTCGAATATAACGCGTTATAAGTAAAAGACCTCCCACACTAGCGTCTTTCGAGCGTCATTGTCATGGCAGGGTCCACACAACCACAAACACATCCACTAAAGCACACAGCGCACCGCCGACGCGTTTTTCCACGCAAGTTGAAAGCATACAATTTAAGCCGTGCAATATCTCAGTTACAAATTTCTATGAAGATGCAAAAAAAGTAATACCTTATACATCGGTATTAAGTATAATATATCAAAACACAAAGTCACAAATTTTTAATTACCTGCGTTTTTTTCTATTACGCAGGTAATTAAAAATTTGTGACTTTAAGCTACGGCATATTATTACTTATTTGCTATAATAGTATGGCGTAGCTAACCGTATTCGTCTCAGAAAATAAGAGTAACGATAGCGCCGTATAGTACCAATATAATTTTCCTACGGTTAGGTTCACCGAGGTTTGGCAAATTCGAAAAAATATCCTCCTAATATACGATTGCCTCTCTGAGGCAAGGTTTTTTATCCGTCCGTCCATTGTCTCCACCTCCTAACGGGCATAGCGTGAAGTTTTTAACCTGTTGAAGTTCTTAACTTGGTAAGCTTAGTAATAATAATATTTTTTAGGAAAAACGCGTAGAAAAATTGCGTAGCCGATTCTCCCTACTTGTTAGGTAAATAGGGTTAGTCGACGTTGCAATGACTATTCGTTTGTTTACCTATATTTATTTATCTACTCTGATACTATAATACAAAGTTTTTTTTTTTCACTAAAAGTGATCTCTTTCAGACAATCTTTAAGAGTTTTGTTTTCAGTTTTATAATCTTTGTATTATAGTATCAGAGTAGATAAATAAATATAAACAATCGAATAGTCATTGCAACGTCGACTAACCCTACTTAACAAGTAGGGAGAATCGGCTACGCAATTTTTCTACGCGTTTTTCCTCATCACTATAAGGTTAGCCAGTTAGCCTTATCCTTAGATCATAGAACGGAGATATGGCATGGGGGCGTGGTCCGTGTCGCCTCGATATGATCAAATTGATCATAGCGGCGCGCACCGCTCTTAGCGCAGACTCATTTGCATGACAACCAAAGAGTATATAAAAATCGGAGTACTAAACAAAACTATAAGACATGTGGAATAACATACCGCTTTTAAATGCTATTAGTATTATTTCTATTATTAATTTATTTTTAAAGATTTCACCCTAAGAGGCTTCTACCTGTCAGTGCAAACACCTTACGTAGCTTCTAGTGCACGCCGTAGGGCAGTGTCGGTGTGCATGCAATATTATCAATAATATCGATGTTATTACGGACGGTTGACGGATCATATAAAATTTTTCGTTTCAGATATAGTTCTATTTGCAGGACTAACCTGAAATTCAAAAATATCTTCAGATAGACTATGTAAGATGTTTTCATGAAATGTTCAAATTAAATTTATTGACGGTCACTGAACTAAACCGTTTCTTTGTCACACATAGGTACATTACACATAATAGATTTATAAAATATCACAACATAAAAAAATATTATCCCCTCCCCTCCTTAAATTTACTAGGATCAAATTTTTTTAAAGGTATAGTAAATAGTTTTTTTCCTATAGATTACAGGACAGTCTATGACAAGGTAAAATGTCAGTGGATTTTACGAAAAAACTACTTTATAAAAAAATATGTGATGTGCAGAACCCTTGGAGCGCGAGTCCGATTCGCACTTGGCCAGTTTTATATTTATTATTAGGTACAATACGACTTTTTGCTTATTTTTTAGCTATCCTCCCGATCCCAACAAAAAAAAAATTCCGTTGCAGGAAGATCAGATAGTTGGTTTCTTTCAAAATCCAGTACGGTTTGTTCGGAACACTTTAAAGGCAGTAATTTTCAGGATACAAAAAAGACTTTTCCCATGTCTTTTTCCCACGAAGACTTTTCCCATGGGCTGTTCCAACGTAAATTTCTGGGAAATCAAACAGAGCAGTGTTAGGGATAGGCTATTTAGTTTGATAAATAATTAGGAAGTTACTTTATTTACAAGCCCATGACACATTTCAATCACAGCCATCAACATATTCTGTAGTTAATCCTGGGAATCCAAGCATTGCTACTGATTTCCAATGTATTGCTGTTACTCAGGTAAGTGGCAATTTCTTCAGAAAAATAGTTGTTTTTCGAGTTTATACATGTGTTTGTTCTATTTTTGATATAGCTGGGTAAATTATTGTCAGAGAATGAGAATGTAATTGCTATTGTTTTCTTAAAAAAGTCAGCACTTCATTCTTCCATCCAACAAAAGCTGCTGTTAATTTACAGAGTCCTAACAGAATTACCAATTTAAGCCAATGTAAGCCAATATCCAAGACCCATTCACAAATGCGTCCCTTACCGTGGACGTGCTCTTCACACAAATATTAGTTCTTTCCAACCTGGATTCAAACCCAGAAGACCAAGGTTTTCGGGCAGCGTCACTACCAAATATGCTTCAGTGGTGTTGTCTGCCTGCCTGCCTGCCTGCCTGCCTGCCTGCCTGCCTGCCTGCCTGCCTGCCTGCCTGCCTGCCTGCCTGCCTGCCTGCCTGCCTGCCTGCCTGCCTGCCTGCCTGCCTGCCTGCCTGCCTGCCTGCCTGCCTGCCTGCCTGCCTGCCTGCCTGCCTGCCTGCCTGCCTGCCTGCCTGCCTGCCTGCCTGCCTGCCTGCCTGCCTGCCTGCCTGCCTGCCTGCCTGCCTGCCTGCCTGCCTGCCTGCCTGCCTGCCTGCCTGCCTGCCTGCCTGCCTGCCTGCCTGCCTGCCTGCCTGCCTGCCTGCCTGCCTGCCTGCCTGCCTGCCTGCCTGCCTGCCTGCCTGCCTGCCTGCCTGCCTGCCTGCCTGCCTGCCTGCCTGCCTGCCTGCCTGCCTGCCTGCCTGCCTGCCTGCCTGCCTGCCTGCCTGCCTGCCTGCCTGCCTGCCTGCCTGCCTGCCTGCCTGCCTGCCTGCCTGCCTGCCTGCCTGCCTGCCTGCCTGCCTGCCTGCCTGCCTGCCTGCCTGCCTGCCTGCCTGCCTGCCTGCCTGCCTGCCTGCCTGCCTGCCTGCCTGCCTGCCTGCCTGCCTGCCTGCCTGCCTGCCTGCCTGCCTGCCTGCCTGCCTGCCTGCCTGCCTGCCTGCCTGCCTGCCTGCCTGCCTGCCTGCCTGCCTGCCTGCCTGCCTGCCTGCCTGCCTGCCTGCCTGCCTGCCTGCCTGCCTGCCTGTCTGTCTGTCTGTCTATCTTATAGTATGTTCTAAGGTTAACACGAGCAGTAGACATAATTAAAACTGTTTTTACACGGATTTATGCTTGTTTATTACATTTTTACAATTTTCCAACGTTTCGGCACTTTTTCAGGTGCCGTGATCCCGGATGATGCCCGTCACCTCAGTCATCTGGGACCACGGTACCCGAAAATGTGCCGAAACGTTGGAAAATTGTAAAAATGTAATAAACGAGCATAAATCCGTGTAAAAACAATTTTAATTATATCTTTCTTATGACAAACATTACACATATGCCAAAAATAAAAAGTTTTATTCCAATACAGGTCTTGTATCATAATATAACTTTTTAATCATAACGATACACCTATACAACTTCCAGCTGGACCAAGAAGGTTGAACCTCTACTTTAAAAAAAAGGTTTCAATGAACGAGTCCGCGGCGATGCAACACACATGCGCTATCGATGTTAGCGCCAACATTTAACATTAAAAAATATATATATATATATCTAAAGAAAGTTTGGTTCTGTTAATATCATTTTATGCATTATACTATGAGAGTAGATAAAGTAATGTATGACACTACATAACTTGGTCTTATAACACTAGTTTGATACTATAAAAAAACTCGCCTACGTCTCTTTTTTTTTAAACAAACTCGTGTTACTCGTATATGAACCCTTATTATATGCTTCATTATCATAAGTTACTATTATTATAATGGTATAATAAATGTTATATAACATAATAAATAATTATATTATGTTTATATTAATTATTGTATTACAAAGTGAATTGCAGTTCTATGACATAGGGTACCTTAATAACTGTACTTTGATAACCTTTAAGACATTTTGTAATAAAAACAATTATTTCAGAAAACGCAATGAATTACCTTCTATTGTGGCCCATAATTTCTGTTGTCGTTAAAACTACAGTCAGAGCCCAATGCGACGCGTGCATAGAAAAAAAATGCTTCGTGAAGGAGTTGATATATGAAGGCCAAGTCTTCGGCGACCTAGTAGTTGATCGCACCACAAACGAACTGTACTATCAAATTGTAATCGGCTTAAGGAATTTCACCAAAGTCCTACACAACTTGGACACAAATACATCAAGACGTCTAGATATACCAGACAACTTAAACTTACCATACGCCGCTTTCAATCAAGAAACAAGTGAATTATATCTAGCTTCCCCCAGACAAATAAGTTTGTATACAAATGAGACGTATTATTATTATTTGGGATTGGAAGATTTCACTATAAATAAGATACAGTTCACAGACCGTCTCTATTTCTCTAAGAAATCAGCAGGATTTTGTCAGTTAGACGACCTCGATTTGCTATGTAATACTGCTTTTAAGAAAATAAAGGTGGACGATTTTGTTATTGATAAGAAAAATGATATATTTTACAAAAGTTCTTACGAGGTATATAAATTTCAACGCCAAAAACCAATGTTATTGTTTACGCAGAAGTTTGCTCTACTAGGTGTAGATAATTATGATGAACTCTATTGCATCTACGGTGATCGAATTTGGAAGTACAATTATAATAATGGCAGATTTGATCATGTTGGTTTAGTGGTGAATGATTATATATATAGATATACGACTGATAGGGACAATAATTTGATTTACCTTACTTCTGTGCCAGGAAGAATATACAGGTTACTTGTGAAACGAGACGTAAATTGTACTGTAAATGGTAATAATATTTTTGTGGAGAAATGGTTGAAAATGCAATCAATCAACCAACCAACCAACATACAATTATAATTGTTCCTGGCCAGGAACAATACAACAGATTGGCCTATCTAGGCATTTCTCCAGAAGAGGCAAAAATGGTTGACTTCGGTGGTCGTTTTTTTTTTTCGTCTTTTGGGAATTTTATCGATTGTTTTGGATAAAGGGCTAAAAACTATAAAACATGATATATTTTGGGTAGGTACATTCTCGGTTATAAAACGAAATATTTAAATCACCGAAATCAGACTACACCGAAATCAGAAAACTGTACACCGGAATCAAACTATCAGCACCGAAATCAGAAAAGCTAACACCGAAATCTGACTACTTGCACCGAAATCAGATTGCAAGCATCGACATCAGAAAATAAATCACTGGAATCAGAAAATGATTAGAGAATCAATTAACGTGCGAAAGTCACAATGCCACAACGATACCAGTAATGTTAGGCATTTTATAGAAATTAAAAGAGGATAATTATAATAAATAAAAACGGGCGGATATATATTTAATCAACTTGTTTATTGTAATTCTCATACATTATAAAGCTCTAAAGATACTTCTTATACCTAAAATCACATTTTTCAATCAGTTTTTCTCATCAGACTGACACTCGTCATGCTAGCGCAAAAAATCTAACACGAATTGCGTGAGTAGGTAACAATTTCAAGTCATCCGGGACCACGGCACCTGAAAAAGTGCCGAAACGTTGGAAAATTGTAAAAATGTAATAAACGAGCATAAATCCGTATAAAAACAGTTTTAATTTCAAGTTAACTATTGTAGAACAAAAAATAATAATCCTTCCAAAAAAAGTGGCAAAATTTTATCAAAACACGCAATAAAGTCAAACAATGAAGTATATTAATTTATACATTTTTGTCTCAGTAGGTATAGCCTTGTCTTTATAAAGTAACTACACCAAAAACAAAAAGCAATTCGAGACACCCTTCATTTGGTTTTAACATGGCATAATTAGTTATGAAAGAGATAAATGATTTTATCAAAATTACACATACTATGAATTTTACTTCCGGGCTTTATTTTATTTCATTTTAACGTTTTGTTTTATCATAACAAAGCTAATCTCTAAAGAAGGTTGTCTGGAAGAGATCACTTTTAGTGATAAGGCCGCCGTCTGTACTCTTAGGTTAAGAAATATCTGTGTAATTTCCATTTTTATGTACAATAAAGTGTTCTCTATCTATCTAATTTAATATACTCAACTTCAAATGGCATAAAATGGAATAAAATAATCCACGTAGGTAAAATGTGTTTTAATAATAATCTGATAAAAATTCTACAAACGAAAATTTTCCTTAAACTTAAATCAGTCTTATGAACATAAATTGTTTAACATTGTCTATAATCTTATTATAAAATGTACTTAGCAAAATAGTCTTTTGAACTTATTCAACACGAAATGTTGTGTAACCATTCAAATATATGTTTTTATTATTATTCTTTATGCTACGGTTTGTACTTGTCAATAATAAAATGTACACACGGAATATGTATACCTACTTGTTTCACATTTTCAAGTTAACGTATGTAGGTACGTTGTTGCTGCTGCAGCAGTTTTTAATCTAACCGAAATCAATTATGACAGAAACAACATTTTTTTGTCGTTATTATTAACAGTAAAGAAAATATCTACAAGTGTTAAACTATTTCTAGGTTTCCACACGATGTTTTCTTTCACAGTTATTGATCAGTTTTCAAAAAAAATGCGCATATCCTACTTGAAACTTACATGTAAGGAATCTGACCTCGGTTCTCTAAAGTCGAACAAAATACACTGAAATCAGGCAAATTTGACTTCGGTGGAAGTTTTTCTGACTTCGGTGCTCAAAAAGCCACCGAAATCAGGCACACCGAAATCAGAAAAGATATGTTTTTCAAGTTCACTCTTAAACTACACAACGTATCCACCCCAGATCAAGGCACTAGAAGTTAGTCACTGAGATAAATTATGCAGTAAGCACTAGATTTTACAGACAATAAGTATTCTTTCCAATAAAACCTCCACCGAAGTCAAAGTGTGCCCTGGACCAAATCTGAAGAATCAATTACTTACCCTGATATTTCCCAAGACTTTCATTCAATCACCCATCCGTTGTCCTCGGGCGCTGCGGTGTGACATACAAAATGGCTCGTCCACACGGCGAATTCCTATAGTAATCTACGACCGAAGAAACGCTTGGTTCATAAGTGCCACCGAATTCAGGCAGAAGCAAGGGTCACTCAAACATCTTGCTATTGTAGGCGAACTATTGTTTACATTATGGTATTTAAATGAGAGGTACTTTAACTATCTGACAATATGTGAACATAAATAAATTCCCGGAAAACAGTCTGAGTTTTATAGAAATAATTATAAATTGTCAAGTTTTGGGTTGGGGACTAGCCACCGAAGGTCACTTTCAGCCATTTCAGATTTTTTCCTGTGAGTTGCAAACGGTTTTCAGCAAAGTTTGCATATTCTCCAGGTAGACGAGGACCTAGAGGACACTGTAGTATTTTTTGCAGGGGTATATTTTGATAATCTGGATATGTTATGCGCCGGGCCGTCAAGTTTGGACCCCGTGGAGAAATGCCCATCTGTAACATTGGTACCACAAAGGATATTTTTTTATTTAATTCTCTTTCGTAGTGCCCAAATAGATTTGCGAACCTTGTTAAATTAAAATGCGAAATGTTTTCAAAATACATTGAAAGGTTACACTATGTTTATTTTTAATGCACTAACCCGTGCTAAGGAACAAATTTAAAAACCTATTTAGAGGCTAAAAATTTCACCCATGCCGGGATTCGAATCCGCAACTTCTGGCTATCCGTACCAGCACTCTACCAATTGAGCCAATGGGCGACTCACGGCATCAGTGACATTTCGAACCTCTTTACAATATTCTCTGTATTACGTACAGGCAGCGACATCTGACTTAAGCAAATTGCATTACTTACAGCCCCGACTACCTACTTTGCAGTTAGGTTTTAACATCGGAACGATATCACTGTACCCACATGATTACACTATTTTTATTTTTAATGCACTAACCCGTGCTAAGGAACAAATTTAAAAACCTATTTAGAGGCTAAAAATTTCACCCATGCCGGGATTCGAACCCGCAACCTCTGGCTATCCGTACCAGCGCTCTACCAATTGAGCCAATGGGCGACTCACGGCATCAGTGAAATTTCGAACCTCTTTACAATATTCTCTGTATTACGTACAGGCAGCGACATCTGACTTAAGCAAATTGCATTAATTACAGCCCCGACTACCTACTTTGCAGTTAGGTTTTAACATCGGAATGATATCACTGTACCCACATGATTACACTATTTTTTACACTAGTGTACGAGAAACCAGGGGTTAGTATTACGTACAGGCAGCGACATCTGACCTAAGCAAATTGCATTACTTACAGCCCCGACTACCTACTTTGCAGTTAGGTTTTAACAATATTGTAAAGAGGTTCGAAATTTCACTGATGCCGTGAGTCGCCCATTGGCTCAATTGGTAGAGCGCTGGTACGGATAGCCAGAGGTTGCGGGTTCGAATCCCGGCATGGGTGAAATTTTTAGCCTCTAAATAGGTTTTTAAACATTGAAAGGTGTTTTTAAACGACTCCCTATGCTCATACCTATCTACATGGTTATATGTATATTAAATGGGTTTAATCGCGATTATTTATTAGGGAATTGCTCAAATTCCCTACGTAACGCTGCAGTCGCCAAAACGTCGGCAAAAAATAAAGAATTGTACTTTGCGTAAATAATTGACTGTACTCGTCTCTTTACTCTACCTAGGCAACTTCAACGTTGCCGAAAGGTTGGGAATTAGGATACCTAATTCATTTTATATAATAAATAGTCACGATTAGACCGTTTAATAAATACCTAACATTGAAAGGTATTGTTTTCATTAGGTTATAACTGTACATTTCACAAATATACACAAACTAAAACTACATATAATATTAACAATTAATTTCAACTTCAAAAATTTTTTACACTCTGCAAGTTGTTGATTTTATGTAATTTTATTTACAAAAAATAATCTTAAATCGATTACTAAATAATCGAGTTTAACAACGTGATTTCAACGCCATCTTGTTTCGGTCAGTCAATGTCTGTCAGTGCTAGGAATCAGTCGATATGGCTTCCCAGTGTCGTAAGAATAAATAATTATTCGTTTCGTTTAAACTATCTTAGTGGTTTCTATTCAGCTCCTAACCTGAATTTCCTATAGGTTATGGGCCCAGTGAACGCAAGTTAATGCTATAATTTGGACTGAATATAAAAATCACAAAGTTTAAATCTGACCGTTACTTGTTTACAAAAACGGATAATTTAAAAAGAAATGAAATATCAAACCATTAGACGGAGAAAAGTTACAGTGTCTTGAAGTTTCGAATTCGTGGGTTGTTATGTGAAATGGACGTGGTAAAAGTGGTAGACGACGACCCAATAATACAATGCAATGAGTGTAAAAACAAAACCAAATTACTAAGAGCGTTATTGTGGAGTATTTGTACTCGGCTTTGCGAGCGCAGATAGCACGCCAAAGGAAATGTTTGAAAAGTTTGAAGGCACTTTGATCTCATCACGGAATTACTCGCCGCGGGAGCGAAATTAAACATACCGATAAAGTGGCTCATTTGTTTCTCATACTATCCTCAAGTTACCATGGCGTTGCGACCACGATCGAGATCTTGACAGCTCGAAGTGGAATTAAAGAATGAATCCACGGATACCAGTGTTAAATTACTTCAAGTAGAAAAGAGACCCGTTATATCAAGAAAACATGATGAACCAGCAAAATTTCACGGAAAGAACAAAAACAGTTCAGGCCATCTACAAACTATTCCGGATTTGTGTTTATGCCAGGAGATAAAATAACATGTTGTTGGATTCTGGCGCATTGGAACTTATGAACAGAGAAGACCTTTTTCATGAGTTTTATTTAACTACCGACACCACTTAAAATTTCGGTTACTAAAAATGCTAAATTTATTTCAGCTACCAAAAAGGGACCTTGCATCTTGCAAGTGACATGGGCTTCCAAGGAGTTTTAGCGGACGTGCTCTTTTGCCAGGAAGTTCCATACAACTTGTTGTCAGTATCAAAAATGCACCGAACCGGGCTAAAAAAAAAACGACACCCAAGGAACCCAAATACTCACGGATGGTAAAGTAATAATGAGTGGTAGGTATTAAAAACCTATTTAGATGCTAAAAATTCCACCCATGCCGGGATTCGAAACCGCGACCTCTGGCTATCCGTGCCAGCGGTCTTTCTAACTGAGCTAATGGGCGACTCACCGGCATCAGTGAAATTTTGAACCTCTACAACATTCTCTGTATTATGAGAGGTAGGTAACAAAAAAAAAAATTAATTGCAGTAGATTTTGTAGCATGTGCAAATTGTGGTGAGGCACGCTGTTTCCCGAACATGCAATAGTGACAAAAAAAAAAATTACAACATTAACATTTAGGAAATTTGAGTGAATTTAGTATAACATTTTTGGAACTAAAGAATAATAAAAAATAATATTGTGGATGACACAAATCAAATTGATGCAATTGTACAATGACGATTTGTGAGAAGCGTGTAGGTATAAGCGGAAAACCGAGTCAAGTACCATTTTTAAAATCATGCTAAAGAACATTTGATAAAGCATGATAAAAAAAGTCGTATTAAGCAACCGTTAATCGTTGTTCATTCTGACGTCTGTGGACTTGTCACTCTCTCCATTGTTGACAACAAAAACTATATCGTGTTACTTGTTAATCAGTATTCTTATTACTGAGTTGCCTATCTGATACTGATAACCTACAAATCCGACGTGATCATGGCATTTAAAGATTTTGTTGCAAAAGTGAAGAAAAATTCAACACAAAACTGGTTATTTGTACTGGGATAACGGTGGCGAGTACTTGCCTACCGATATGAAAAATTATTGTGTTGAAAAAGGAATCACTTATCATTTGACTTGAATTGTGCACACTATAACAAAAAAAAAGGCTCGTTCAGTGTTAAGCGGTGCAACATTGTTTAACACTGTTTGTGGGGTGAAACAGTATTAACTGCTGTGTATTTGTTAAATATAACACCAATTAAAGCTCTCAAACACCAGTTGAAATGTGTGTTGTGTTGAAATGTCAAATACAATAATTTGTAAAGGTTATTTATTGGCTGGTTTTGGCTGAACGATGTGCGCTCATACTAAAACAAATAATAGCTAAATTTGATGATAAGTCATGGAAAGGTATGCTGGTGGGATATGAACCAAACGGTTATAAAGTTTGGAACCCAGAATGCGAAAACAAAAATAAATGTCATAGTCAGAGATGTCATCGTGGAGGAGACACATTTCTTGTGGTGCAGGCCTGTGCTTGAAGAGAATACTGAAAATTCTCGTGGCGAAACTGTTAATGTCGTATGTCTAAATCAGTGCCATTAACGTTTTGAAACTCTGACGATTCTAAATCAGATATTGTGAAATCTGATGAACATGTTTGCACTAGTAAAATTCGCAAAATAAACCATGACACGCGTAAATCTGACGTAACAGTTGAGGTAAATACTTATGTTAATCGTAATCGTATATAAGACTTACAAAATACGAATGATACTGAATTGAGGAGTGATAGGCTGAAAGGTTATTCCTCTATATCTTATAAAGAATATTACGATGACCATGTAATGTGCGCTCAATCTCTTTTATGCCAAGTTCAGACGGTGGGAAAGTGCATTAAGAAATTAATTAAATTGTCAATCTACAAATAAAACTGATGTTACTGACATGGTGTCAAAATCAGTGTCTGAAGAGTCTCCTTGCAACGACTGCTCTAAATTGGATATGAAAAATCCAATAAATCAGATGTGTTTAAATTTGATCGTCTAAATCTGATGAGAATAATAGTTCGCAAAATAACTAATGATGTTCGTAAAAACATATGTTTAAGTGATGCTATATGTTGATAGTTTGGTTGTAATTTGCGGTGACATTGAAATAATGAAAAACTATAAAATGTATTTAATGAGCAAATTTGAAATGAAAGATTTAGAATTCTTTCTTGGCATAAAAGTGAATAGAAGCAGTGGTAAAATAACTTTGGATCAAAGTGTATACATCAAAAGTAACTTAATATGTATGATGCAAACCCTGTAACTAACTCACTTGAAAATAAATTTAACTATGATGCATTGATTTCTGTTGAAAGTATGACGTCTCATGTCGAAACGTTATTGGTTGCTTATTTAATGTTAGGCAATAGACCAGATTTAAGCACAAGCGGTAATATTAAGCAGGTATACAAATAAAAATAACAAAGAGCTGGGGCATAGAGCTTAGAGCCGAGTGTTATAAAAGAGTGCTGAAGTACTTGGAAGGTACTGTTGATGTGAAATTGTATTACTAAAAATGCAAGTACTTATAATAATGTTGTCTGCAGATACGTAGATTCTGATTGGTGTGGAAATGACACACGATATAGAAAATGTACAACAGGATATTTATTTAAACTGGTTGATAATTGTACAATTACCTGTAGTACAATGTGAGTATAATAATATTCTCTGCGGGTACGTAGATTCTGAATGGGTTGAAATTGACACATGAGATAGAAGAATTGCAACAGGATATTTATTTAAACTGTTTGATAACTGTACAATTACCTGGAGTACCAGAAATCAAATGTCAGAAGCAGCTTCATCAACGGAGGCTTAATTGGCATTGTTTTTAGGCATTGTGGCTTAAATTCCTAGCAGTTACTGTAAAATATAATCATTGATAAGCCTATTATCATCTATGAACACAACAATGGCTGCATTAGTATTGCCAATAACCCAACGAGCCACAAGCTGTCAAAACATATTGATATTAAGTATCATTTCTCCAGAGAACAAATTGAGAAAAATGTAATATAATCAAATTACATTGCCTCAGGTGAGCAGTTGGCGGATGATTTGCCAAGCCGTTACCTGTGGTCACTTTCCAAGAAATGACAAGAAAAATGGGTTGAGAATAAAAGAAGAGTTTTTGATGATTATTAATTGAGATTTTATGGGTACATAACGCTTAAAGCATTTAATAATTTCATAAAGCAAATGAAATGGTCTGGTTAGGTTTTCCTGGGTTTCCCTAACCCTGAGCAACAAATGTTGGACCATAATTATTGTATTTTCCCCAGGAAACACTTGGAAGTCATATTCGGTCTGTTTAGATAAATTAGCATGTTATTTATGTTTTTATAATTTTAGTGGCGATTAATTTTTGAGGGGGCGTGTTGATTTTATGTAATTTTATTTACAAAAAATAATCTTAAATCGATTACTAAATAATCGAGTTTAACGAAGTGATTTCAACGCCATCTTGTTTCGGTCAGTCAATGTCTGTCAGTGCTAGGAATCAGTCAATATGGCTTCCCAGTGTCGTAAGAATAAATAATTATTCGTTTCGTTTAAACTATCTTAGTGGTTTCTATTCAGCTCCTAACCTGAATTTCCTATACAAGTAGGGTTACCAGGTGAGTCGCGAAATAATACCGGACAACCCCAACCGGTATATACTAGGTCGCAAGAAAATACGAAGCGCTCGTGGCCTAGCCGAACCGAGTGATTGGAATCATTCACTTGAGTGAAGCAACAACAGGCGCGGTCAGGTGCAGGATGGGTGACCGTCCCGTGACTACCGCTTGTGGAATTTTTTCCGAGCGCTTCCGTGCTTCGCAAGGCACGTTAAGCTGTTGGTGCCGGCTGAGATGTAATGGCAGTCGTTAAGCTATATTCTGACATAGCTTAACGACTGCCATTACATCTCAGCCGGCCTTATGGGCGGCTTGAGAACTTCTGACAGTAAGGCTCGCCACTGTCTTACAATCCTCCAACAACCCGGACTTACCTAACCTTCCTCCGATGCAGGAAGAGACCCGTGCCCCAGCAGTGGGGGCATACATGGGTTGATATCGAAGAAAATACGATTTTTTATATTAATATTTTTTATTTAGTGTCGTTGCTTCTCGTTAGAGGACACAATTCAAGTAGTTTGTCCAAAGCTGATATTCTGACATAGCTTAACGACTGCCATTACATCTCAGCCGGCCTTATGGGCGGATTGAGAACTTCTGACAGTAAGGCTCGCCACTGTCTTACAATCCTCCAACAACCCGGACTTAACCTTCCTCCGATGCCTGCATCGGAGGAAGGTTAAGTCTCAAGTCTCTTCCTGAAGTCTTCCTGATTAAGTCTCTTCCTGAAGAGACCCGTGCCCCAGCAGTGGGCTCATACATGGGTTGATATCGGAGAAAATACGATTTTTTATATTAATATTTTTAATTTAGTGTCGTTGCTTCTCGTTAGAGCACACAATTCAATTAGTTGGTCCAAAGTTGGTAGACCGCGTTCAAGGTCCAAGGAAAAACACCGAGTTTTCGAACTGGAACCACTTTTCCAAGACAGCTCGTTGATAAGCAATCAGGGCGTGTTTTTTAAATTCCTGAGTTTCTTCACCCGATAGGTACCTACTGTTCCTCGAAATACCGGACATTGTTCTGTCCGGTACGACCGTTTATTTTTTACCGGACAGTCCCCGAAAATACCGGACTGTACGCTTAAATACCGGACATCTGGCAACCCTATCTACAAGCTGAATAATTATAGCAGCGCGAAAAATAACATTACTCCAGTCTTACCTTTTTCTCAAATACCAAGTCGTAGTACATCAGTTGCTACCTAATACATCAGTCGCTTTGCTGCATTAATTGCTGCCTATATGATATGATAAGACTGCCACCCATAACTTTAATTGCCAAAACATTATTAATGTATTACACAAAAATCGGAACGTCCGGCCCCGCTCTCTTCTATTTTCCTTCTTTTGTTAAAAAAATTACTAATGTTTTGGCAATTTAAGTTATTGGTGGCAATCATAGAATCTTATCATAGGTATAGGTGGTGTTGCAGCTTGCAGCAAAGCAACTGATGTATTAGGTACACTATAGACTAGGTGTGCCCGGCGGTATTACCCGCGGTTTACTAGGGAAACAATAATAATGTACAAAGTTCCCCATACATTATCTGCGAATTCATTTTCATCGACTTCCAATGGGAATAAGATATTTTTTCCGCATTAAAACGTAGCCTATGTGTTAATCCACGGTGTCAGCTAACTCCATACTAAATTGTATTAAAATCGTTCCAGCCGTTTAGACGTGAAGAAGTAACAAACTTACAGTCTGTTAGCTTTTAGAATATACCTCGGGCTCTAGAGTAGGCTTCGATTTTCGCCGAAAGCACACGAGTGTAATACTACTTCCTGCTCTGTATATACTTTTCTTCACTATATTGAAAACTTATGTAAAATTAAGAGTCACTCGTACGTATTAGTTCCGATATTTCTATTACACGAATATTTCCGATTCTATCCGATAGTAGCCGAGGTACCTATATTCTAAAAGCTAACAAAATATAAATTATAAAACGCGAAAGTTTGTGTGTAGGTACACGCAAACTTTCGCGTTTATAATATTAGTGTGAGGTGTGACGTGATAAATATGTGATAGTGTTATACGATGTACACAAGTTTTATTATGAAAACAAAGGATAGGTATCATTTTTAGCCTCTAAATAGGTTTTTAAAATTGTCCATAGCACGGGTTAGTGCATTAAAAAGAATAGAATAAATAACTTGTGTTACAGGTGCTAACTCGACGATATATATCTAAAACCCGAGACAAACCAGAAAAGTTCATTTTCTAGTTTGACCCGGCCGGGGATCAATAACGTACAAGAAATATAGCGAAAAGAATTTTAGATACTATTGAAGATCAATTGGGGTAAATTGTTCCCCAGAACAACCCCGCCAGTGGCGCCAGAAAGGAACTTCTAGCCCCAAATTACCCCTCTGGGTCACTAGTTCTACCAAGGAGTACACCTGGTAGTACTAATTACCCGATTGTGTATCACTAGTACTAGGGCCAAAACCCTCTGGGTCACTAGGTCTACCAAGGAGTACACCTGGTGGTACTAATTACCCGATTGTGTATCACTAATACTGTCGTGACGAGACACGAATCTAAGCGGTTTTATGTTGGCAACACCGGCTGTCAATCATAAATGAGGTAGCTAGAAAAAAAGATAAAAATTCAGAGAGAGAGGCGGACAGGGATCGAGACGCGTGGCGGGAAAAAGGGTGGTGTGTGCTGGATGGGACGAAGGAGACTCTGGTGAGTGCTTGATGACGGTATCCTATCTTGTACGTGTCTGAGACCAGGGTTTCAACCAATATAAAAGTGATAATGTATCCCGAGGCAAGCAAGGGTTTTAGCATACACCTGTAACGGTTTTGACCGAGGTAGGTTGTATTTGTCAAAGCTTGCAAGGGCCGGAGAACTTGACCCTGGTGTCTCTCGCACGGAAGCCCAAGAGGGAGCGGACGCGTTCCCTAGGCGGTGACTGTCGGAACGACTATACGCTAGTCGGGTTTGACCGACCTATGATGTATGTACAATAAAGTATTGTACAGAGCAGAATCCATGGTAGATAACAGTTCGGGTGTGCGAGAGACTAGTGGAGGAAGTTTGGCAGGGTGTATGGGGAGTCAGAGGAGCCCTGGGGAGACCCGGGCACTGCCCGGGGGCTCCATGTGTCACCATCTTAGATTGGCTAAGGTTATGGGAAAGTTTTCCGGTCATTATAACGGTGTGGGATGGAGTCTACCAAGGCAGACTCCTCGGAGCGCAAACCTCCGTACGGGACGGCCCGACCACCGTGCAGAGAGTAAGACGGGCTACCTTCTCGGTTGTAGAAGCACTACCCGTTCCATATGAGTATGGCTCTCATGATGAGATATACGGACACACATCGGTGTGGACACGTTCTAGTATGACTAGTTGACATAGTTTAATACGCTCTATGTTGGTTGAATCTATGGTGGAAGACTATGCCACTTTGTGTGTATCTTAAGTTTGATGTATTATGTACTATCGACCCACGTGTCTTATGTCGTTGCGATGTTATTGCCCATCTATTTAGTCATTTGATTATATTCGTCGCGACATAATTTGGTGGAGGAGCTGGGATCTTCGATTGGGAGCATAGATACGATAAATTCGTGATAAGCCACTAAGTGGATAGTGTTATGTAGCTAGGTTTCTACCCGTAGCTCCGCTGCTCTGGATGAACGGCTTGGACGAGGAAGGATTATGATTTTTTCTTTCTTCTTTTCCCAATCGGAGTACCTATTACCCTTCAGTGGAAGTTGGATTAGGGTCGATAGTCGCAAATTGGAATACATAGTGTTATTTTACACTTGTTTTTTTTTTTTTGTTGTACATATGGAAACCCGTTACGTATCCCTTTATGGGTACCTTTTTTATTTTCTTTCGGATTTTATGACGGTAGGTGGGTCCGTTGCATACGTGTTTCATACCCACCTTCCTGTTTTTATACTTTAAGCGGATTTATATTTTTGAGTTTATGACTGTACCCTTTGGAATTTGACTGACAATCGTGGCCACGACTCTCATGCATGACCTATGTGACTTGACCGATTTCATTTATTTGGGATTTATTTGATCGTTCGTTTTTTTTTCTTTTCTTTACAACCCCGACTCACATTTTTTGTGAGTCATTTTAATCTGTGGTGTGTCGGTAATTTACGGTTTTTCGTTAAGTTGGCGCAACTGAATTTGGTTCCTTACGTTCCGGGTTACCGAATATTTTATACTTAGAACATGGCTGATAATTATCACCATGTATAAGTTTTTGTCATTTATGTGTACAATTATATTTCTTTAGTATGAAAATGTTTGTTTTTCTTTCCTTAACCAGAAATATGCTGAAATTGATTTTATGATACTTCGATACGGATAAGGAACGTAAAAGAGTTAAGCGTGAAACTGAGTATAACTTTGTCGGTCGATATCGGTTTTTTTTAGGCATTACTTAATTCGCTGATTTTTGGACCGTGTATCATAATTGTTATCGTTTCGTAAATAAATTTATGGAAATATTTTGTGTTTTATTTACGTAATTCAGAATTTGAGATGGTGTTGAAGTGATGTGATCACAGAACAATTAAACCAAGATGTGATCGCAATCATAGTCTGTGATGTCAGTGATTTCCCGCCATTATAAGAAAAAAAAAATTGTTCGATGAAGAAGTTTATTTCTGTGCCATAACAGAATTGAATTGAATTTATTTCTGTGTTTTAGACCAATAATTTTGTCAGTGAGACTATATTTTCGTAGTAAATACAACGCAATTGTTTGCTGAAATACTGGTTTTGTGGCCCGATAACAATCAATGTTGCAAAAGACCGAAACCCATTCGGTAAGTACTCTGTCGTCACTTAGTTGTAAGAAAACTTAAATTTAGGTATTTTGTTTTCAAGGAAGGTAAATGTTTGGTATTGCTTTGCTTACAGTCGGCCACAACTATATAAACCTCTCGGCCGAGTCCAGGGACGGAATAAGAAACGAAATAACCATACTGACCAACTGGTTTTTAACCAGCGTAATACCTACTTATCGTAGAAGCTACAATCGCAATGGAAGAAGCTTTGAGGGTGCGCCTCAAGCTACGACAGGAAAAGCTTATAGAGTTGCTTAACAAAGGTACTGCGATGTTACGAAGTGAAGGCGTGCCGGAGGAGGAATTTGTGAAGTTGAAGTTAGACATTAAAATGTCTATTGAAGCCATAGAAAGGCAAATCTCTCAGTTCTTGGAAAAGTGTCCATGTACCGATATGAACATGACATCCTACATGGAGGACCAGCTAAGAGCAGAGGATATGCTGACCTCAATGGAGACTCTACAACTGACTAATTGTTCTCACCAGCCACAACCAAACCCGACAACTACGAGTAGATTACCTAAGCTTAACCTGGTTAAGTTCAATGGGGATGTGTTGAAATGGACCGAGTACTGGGACCGGTTCCAAGCAAACATTGGTAGTCGGCCTCTAACAAATGTAGAAAAGCTGTCCTACTTAATTAGTACATTAGAAGGCCGAGCTCTAGAGACTGTTGAGGGCCTGGA
The DNA here is from genome assembly GCA_934045075.1 of Yponomeuta sedellus. Lineage (NCBI taxonomy): Eukaryota > Metazoa > Arthropoda > Insecta > Lepidoptera > Yponomeutidae > Yponomeuta > Yponomeuta sedellus. The sequence goes on along the minus strand of OW203744.1, from coordinate 7,971,169 downwards.
TACAACAAATGCTAATTATGATATAGCTGTGGAGATTCTTCAGAAAAGATTTGGCTCAAGAAGTCGAGTCATTGATGCTCACTATGAAGCTTTAAATAAACTGCAGAGATGTGCTCATCGTGCTAAAGACTGCAGGTATACCTTGAATTCTGTAGAGAAGCATTTAAGAGTTTTAACAACTCTCGGAGAAAATGTGGAGAGTAACCAGCTTCGCTTAGTAATAACCAGCAAATTTCCGGAGTCTACATTGTACCAGGTAAATCTTATGACCGGACAGGATCCCACTGTTGCCAGCATTCGGTCAGCCCTTGATTCTGTAGTAGCAGCACTGGAGAAGTCTGAAGTTGTTCCTAACATAGCTGATCCATCCCCATCAACTAGCTCCGCAGCCATACCCTTAGCTTCTACATCTGCATTACATGTCAAGGCAACTGATAGAGAGCAAAAGGGGCGTATACGACCACCCCACATGAAAAGGAAGCAGGACAGGGAATTTAATGTGACCAAGCGCCCCAGAAAAGAGTGTGTCTTCTGTAAAGGTGATCATTACAGTGACACATGTAGGGTCTATCGGACTGACTTTCAAAGGAAATCTAAACTGAAAGGCAAATGCTATAGATGCCTTAATAACGGCCACATAGCCAGGACGTGTAAGACTAAAGTTACCTGCTATTACTGCAAAGGATCACATAATCGAGTACTCTGCAAAAATAGAGATAATGGGAAAGAAAGAAAAAAGAATGCAACAACAGCCGCAGTAGAAAAGGAAATACTCGGTAAGACTACAGAGGGCCCACTCACTTTAATTAAGGATGGAAATGTGTGCTTACTTACCAATAAGACACAATATTACTTGCAGACGGCGACAGCTCGCGCCAGAAACAAGACCAATGAAGCCCCTCTACGTCTCCTTCTGGATTCTGGGAGCTAGAGGAGCTACATTACAAAAAGATTAGCCGAAATTCTGCAAGTGAACCCAGACCAAGATGACCGTTTATTAATTTATACCTTTGGAAGTAACGAGCCCCATGAAATAGTGAGTCCCTCAACAGAAATCACTTTGCTGACCAGCCGAGGAGTAGCTAAATCTTTGAGGGTGAACATTGTGCCCCATATTACTGACAAGGTTCCAGTTCCCAGAGTTGACACAAGTGATATAGTAGACCTACCAGCAGATGACGGCAGCATGGGCGATCAAATTGATGTGTTGATTGGTAATGACCATTATTTTTCCCTTCTGAGAGAACAGCGGCTGAAAATGGGTACCAATTGGTTCCTTCAAGACACTGATCTAGGATGGATAGTATCTGGACCTGTAAGTGGCGAAACTCAGAGTGACCTCTCGTTGGTTACCTACTGCCAACACCATGAGCCAAGTTGTCCTTATTTCGCAGAACCAGACCTACCTTTACGGAATGTAGATATGAAATTTATGTGGTCCCTCGAGAGCATCGGCATATTAGATTCTCCTAAGACAACGCACGAGGAAGAGGCAGTAAAGCATTATAATGAAACCGTGAGATATTCAGATGGAAGATATGAGGTAAAATGGCCATGGGTATCCTATCCATCGGACTTGCCTACCAATTTTGGTTTGTCAATCGGCCGCCTACGAAGCCTGCTTAAGAGAGCAGATGAAAACACATTGCGCGATTACGAGGATATTCTTGATGAACAATTAAGAAACGGAGTTATAGAATTGGTAGAAAGTCAGACAATACCAGTATGCCAAAGGAGTCCACCAATTCATTACTTGCCACATCACATTGTGAAGCAAACTGGCAAGAGAGGACGAATCGTCTACGACGCATCTGCCAAAACTGGTGACCAAAGAAGTCTAAATGAAGGTATGTACAAAGGTCCTTCGCTCTTGGAAGATTTAACAGGGCTACTTGTGAAATTCCGTTTGAACAGAATTGGCATATCTGCAGATATTGAAAAGGCCTTTCTTCAGATAGGCCTTCAGCCTGAGGACCGTGATGTGACCAGATTTCTGTGGGTCAAGGACGTCAACAAGGAATTAACAGAAGACAACCTACTTCATTATAGGTTCTGTAGGGTTCCGTTCGGAGTAATTGCTAGCCCATTCCTACTCACTGCTACAATAAGACATCATATGTCTCAGACGAATAACGACCTAATAAGAAGAGTAGCGAACAGATGTTATGTGGACAATTTGGTCACCGGAGCCACATCACAAACAGAAGCAATTTGTTTATACCAGGATACCAGAAACTCTTAATGATATGTCTATGAACATTAGGGACTGGGTATCTAATGATAAGGATTTTTTGGAGCAAATCCCTAAGGAGTATCAAGCAAAGGAACAGAACGAGGTAAAAGTGCTTGGACTCACCTGGACACCTCAAGATGATATGTTGCATCTCAAGAACCCAAAGCTAGAAATGATCACCTTGAAAAAGCCAAGCAAGAAAGTTGTTTTGAGCACTCTAAGTCGACTTTATGATCCATGTGGTTTCGTCTCTCCTCTAGTACTGCCAGCAAAATTAATATTCCAAGAATTGTGCATCAGAAAATTAAAATGGAATTCGCCACTCCCTGCAGATTTGGAACACTCCTGGGGTGATGCCGTTGAAAACTTAAACGCTGCAATGGACGTTAAACTCCCACGATACATTGCCAGCAATTTGGAAACCGAATGCGATGTGCAATATGAACTACACTGTTTCACTGATGCTTCAAACAATGCTTATGCAGCGGTGGTGTACATCGTATCAAGAGGATTGAACAGTGCCGCCACCGCCCTCTTGATGTCTAAGTCACGAATAACACCCGCTGAAGACAAGACTGCGCTCAAGATACCTCGACTCGAACTCCTAGGCTTCTTAATCGGTAATAGGTTGTTAAAGTATGTTGCTGGATGTATAGACCTGCCTATAAGGAAGAAGTACTTGTGGACAGACAGCCTAATTGTGCTTGCCTGGATGAGGACTGAACGACTCTTACCACCGTTTGTATCCAGACGTGTTATGGAGATCAAACAACAGGGTGATGTAGAAAGACGCTATGTGCCTACACAGTTAAATCCAGCAGATGTAGCAACGAGACCAAATGCTATTAAGGAGAGATCGCGGTTATGGTTTTCGGGACCTGAGTTCCTTATCGAGAAGGAAGAGGATTGGACATTTCAAGAAGCAGTTCCTGAGAAAAGTTTATACTCGGCGGGGAGGGCTCTGGAAGTAATAGTGGACGGTCCAGAGATGACTGATAAAGGCTACGAAAATTACGACACTTCTGTGGTTGAGGAAGATGCGACGGTGTTCTCTGAGCCAATTACAGAAACTCTGCTTCAAATCAAAGAAACACAAAAACAGTTCTTTCCGGAAGAAACAGCAGGAAAAGTAACACACCTCACTAGAAATCTTGGTCTGTTTACCGATAGCGAAGGCATCTTGAGATGTGGCGGACGTATGAGTAATACTGGTTGGTCATATGATAGGAAGCATCCAATTTTGTTACCGAAAGACTGCGACCTGACAAAGGAACTGATCTTAAAAGTCCATAAAGAGAATTATCATGTTGGAGTTTCACACACGCTTAGTATCGTTCGTAAGAAATTCTGGATACCTCAAGGGAGGGCGCAAGTGCAAAAGGTTCTGAAGAAATGTGCGCAGTGCATCAAGCACGGAGGTGGACCGTACTCACTGCCACCCACGCCTGCGCTACCTGAGGAGAGGGTCAAACTTAGTTCTCCATTCACTTTCAGCGGTATGGATTATCTTGGTCCTCTCTTTGTCGAGACACCTAAAGGCAGGGAGAAAAGGTGGATAAGCCTGTTTACTTGCCTCGCAGTAAGAGCAATACATTTAGAGGTAGTGAACGATTTGACAGCAGAGCAGTGCTTATTGGGCTTGAGAAGATTTATGGCAACCAGAGGTAAACCAAAAATGATAGTGTCTGATAATGCTACACAATTTAAATTGATAGGGGAGATCCTAGCTGACCCACTGTGCGTCAAGAGTGGTATTCGGTGGAAATTTATTCCTCAACTTGCACCGTGGCATGGAGGCGTGTATGAACGTCTGATCGCTCTTGTGAAGAACTGTTTGAAACGCACTTTGGGCAAACATCTACTGCAAGATGGTCAACTGCTGACTGTTACCAAAGAGGTAGAAGCAGTGGTAAACTCACGACCTCTGACAAATGTGGGTGCAGAAATGGAGCATGTTCTTACACCAGCAGATTTTCTGTCTCTTGGTACTTGTTTGGAGTTCATACCAATGCCAGATCAAAACATGAGAGCGTCTGCGGCTAGAGTGAACTTACTGCAAAGTTGGAAAAGAGGTCAAGTTATATTAGCAGAATTCAGGAAGATGTTTAGTGAGCAGTACCTGCCTAGCCTTCGTGAGAAACATAGGGAACGCCCTAAGCAACCCAGAGTTACTTCGGATAAGTCGCCAAGCGTGGGTGACGTAGTTCAAATCAAAGATGACTCTCACAAGAACCGAAATAACTGGAAGGTTGGAAGGATCACTGCTTTAATAAAAGGTAAAGATGGTCAATGCCGAGTCGCAAAGGTGATGGCGGGGGATCAAGAATTCATTCGGTCAGTAGGTCATTTATATCCTTTAGAGGCAGATTTAGTTGACCGAGAGAGAAACGGGGTCATTGAACCGGTTGGAGAAGGTTCTAAGTTAATGGAAGAAGACATGTGTTTTCCTATGGAGGAAGTCTTCTCAGAAGGTCAATTGGAGAAGCCGGAAGGAGTTGTCGCTGACCGAACCAAGCCAGTAGAAGTCTATGAACCACCGCTGAATGAGGTGCCTCTTGAGATAGAGGTCGCCGAGGCTCCCGATGCTATGGATGAAGTTGCCATAACTGAGGTGGACCAAGCGGAAGTTCCGCCAGAGCCTGTAAGTGAAACTATGTGTTTATGTGGAGTTTCGATTTACAGATGATATTTACTATCTTTATGTATTTGTCTGTTTACAGCGAGATGATGGGCGGCCCCTACGAGATGACGATCTGGACCTGAGGGTCAGGAGAGAGGCCGCAGTGCGAGCTCGGCAGAAAATTGCCGAGTGGACTCGTCATCTTCTTGCTGTGTTGTAACCCCTTTTCGCCCTTCCGTCTCGCCGCCGGGAGTGTCGTGACGAGACACGAATCTAAGCGGTTTTATGTTGGCAACACCGGCTGTCAATCATAAATGAGGTAGCTAGAAAAAAAGATAAAAATTCAGAGAGAGAGGCGGACAGGGATCGAGACGCGTGGCGGGAAAAAGGGTGGTGTGTGCTGGATGGGACGAAGGAGACTCTGGTGAGTGCTTGATGACGGTATCCTATCTTGTACGTGTCTGAGACCAGGGTTTCAACCAATATAAAAGTGATAATGTATCCCGAGGCAAGCAAGGGTTTTAGCATACACCTGTAACGGTTTTGACCGAGGTAGGTTGTATTTGTCAAAGCTTGCAAGGGCCGGAGAACTTGACCCTGGTGTCTCTCGCACGGAAGCCCAAGAGGGAGCGGACGCGTTCCCTAGGCGGTGACTGTCGGAACGACTATACGCTAGTCGGGTTTGACCGACCTATGATGTATGTACAATAAAGTATTGTACAGAGCAGAATCCATGGTAGATAACAGTTCGGGTGTGCGAGAGACTAGTGGAGGAAGTTTGGCAGGGTGTATGGGGAGTCAGAGGAGCCCTGGGGAGACCCGGGCACTGCCCGGGGGCTCCATGTGTCACCATCTTAGATTGGCTAAGGTTATGGGAAAGTTTTCCGGTCATTATAACGGTGTGGGATGGAGTCTACCAAGGCAGACTCCTCGGAGCGCAAACCTCCGTACGGGACGGCCCGACCACCGTGCAGAGAGTAAGACGGGCTACCTTCTCGGTTGTAGAAGCACTACCCGTTCCATATGAGTATGGCTCTCATGATGAGATATACGGACACACATCGGTGTGGACACGTTCTAGTATGACTAGTTGACATAGTTTAATACGCTCTATGTTGGTTGAATCTATGGTGGAAGACTATGCCACTTTGTGTGTATCTTAAGTTTGATGTATTATGTACTATCGACCCACGTGTCTTTTGTCGTTGCGATGTTATTGCCCATCTATTTAGTCATTTGATTATATTCGTCGCGACAAATACTATGGCCAAAGTTCTCTGGGTCACTAGGTGTACCAAGGAGTATACCTGGTAGTACTATAATCACCATTGTGTATCACTAGTACTAGGGCCAAAGCCCTCTGGGTCACTAGGTCTACCAAGGAGTATACCTGGGTGTACTAATCACCCGATTGTGTATCACTAGTACTACTAGTACCTACTACTAGTAGTACTTTTCTTCTTCTTCAGGCTATATTATGTAGTCCAGTACTACTTAGTACTACAAGTGATATACAATCGGATGGGAAAACGGCCGTTGACTTTCGCTGATGCGCTGGTAGAACTACCGACCCCAATGGTCCCCAATACTTAAAATTGAGGTAAGGGGGGTTATTACAAATAAAACAATGTAAAATTGTAGATTTTTTTTAATTACGTTGAAGGACAAACACTGACATTCTTCCAAAACTATCGATATTGTTACGGGCTAGGGTTCTGGATATGGATGTAAAACGCCAATGACAACTTCTTAGGATTTATTCACGCAGGGTCTGGTCTGCAGGTCTTCACGACACGAAGTCCACACGTAGATTCCAATCGCAGGTTCAATCGAAGTCCAATAGTATCGCTGAGGTCGTAGGTTATCGCTCGTATCGCAGGTATGTTCGCTCGAAGTTCACTCTTCGCTATTCCAAACGGAACTGACAGCGCGCCGCGGCGGCCGCTATTTATATCCGCCGGCCAGGGTTCTAGAACATTCTCGTAACTACGTACCTACACTCGGTACACGCGGCAAGGTCGCTCGAACAGTTACTCATTTAAAGAGTTTTGCACCTTACGCTAGTGGACATACGAGTCATTATTGCTTGCAGCGTTTATTGTTTACTAAAACGCAGCATGCGGCGACTATTCTAGATGGTTCGGGATAGGACCGCGACACTGCTCCCCTCTTAGAGATGCTCGTCCCGAGCATCTTCATTACTGCCGTGATAAGGAGCTAAGCGGTCGATGTGAACCACTTTTTGTGCACCTCTTGGCTGCCGTTGAATTCGGTACGTCACGTCATTTAAACGAGTTACTACTTTGTACGGTCCCTCCCATCTTGTCTGCAATTTCGGAGATTTTCCTTTTCGTCGAGTTACATTGTGAAGCCAGACTAGTGCTCCTTCTTCGAAGCCGCTTGTATTTGCTCGGCGGTCATACCTAGTCTTCATCTTTTCTCTCGACTCCAATCCGTTTTCCCGTACTATGGCATGAATCTCTCGCATTTTCTCACGTAACTCGGAAATGTAGTCGTGTAGAGAACGTGAGTCGTCAGGAGGGCCTCCAGTCAGCAGATCTACTGGTATTCTCAGTTCTCGGCCAAAATTTACACGCGCCGGGGTTGCCTTCGTGCTTTCATGTTCTGCCGTTCTGTAGGCCAGAAGAAATGGCGGTATGTATTTGTCCCAGTCTCTCTGGTGCCTGTCAACGACTTTTGCTAAATGTCTCTCAAGTGTTTGGTTAAATCTTTCTACCATGCCGTCACATTGAGGATGATATGGGGTGGTCCTAGTCTTATGCATTCCCAATATTTTACAGAGTTCTTGAAATACTTGAGACTCAAAGTTCCTGCCTTGGTCGGAGTGTATTTCCAAGGGCACACCAAACCGGCAAACTACTTCCTCAAACAACTTGGAGGCAACAGTCGTGGCTTCTTGATTGGGTATGGCGAATACCTCTGGCCATTTAGTGAAGTAATCCATAACTACCATGAAATACTTATTTCCTGATTCCGTTACTGGGAACGGTCCAGCCACATCAACTGCAATGCGTTCCCATGGCGCACCAACGTTATAAAGTTGCAGATTTCCTCGGCTTCTAGTTGGTGGGCCTTTCACCGCGGCGCAAGTAGCACACTTGCGGCACCAATCTTGCACATCTTCTCGACAATGGAGCCAGTAAAACCTTTCTCGAATCTTTGTTAAAGTTCTTTTTACGCCCAAATGTCCACCTGACACGCCGTCATGTACTTCACGGAGGACATCTTGTACCTTATCTCTTGGGACAACTATCTGAAGATGGAACTCTCTGCCGTTAGGTTTCTCCCATTTGCGGTAAAGTATTCCGTTCCGAAGAATAAAACTGTCCCATTGAGCCCAGTATGCCTTGGTGACAGCACTAGTAGGAGCGACTTCGCACCATCTTGGCTTGTCCTCGCCTCGTTTCTTCCATGCGACAATGAGCCGTACATCTTCGTCATCTTCCTGTGCTTCTTTCATCGCCTCATCTTCCCAAGATCTCGAAGGACTCATTCTTGTCAATCTCAATGGCAAATCCTTTGTCCCTTGTTTGGCACAGTGCTTGCACTCTTCAGGACTCTGCCTTCTTGTCAAATGGTTCCCATTGCATACTTGCGAGAATCTGGTTACTTGGGCTTTCTCTGCTCCAGCCAGTACTCGCCTCGGAATCCTAGCTTCGTTTCCCTGATTCACAGTGGAGGCCGGAGCGTCATGGTTCTTTACTAACTCTTCAAAACGCTGCTCCATTTTGTTGAGACGCGCAACCAGTCTGTCATCTGTTTTGGTCAGTTGCCTCTCCTTCTTAGGACACGTGAACTGCAAATGCCCTCTTTCTCCACACTTGTAACACATGGGCCCGGAGTTCCTCTTGGCCGGTGTCTTGTTCTCTTTGACCTCTTTCGTAACTTCTCGAAGTTTATACCCTTGCCGGATATCATGACGCACGGCTTCAACTTCCAGGGCGTGTGCCAGAGCTTCTTTTAATGAAGAATGGTGGCGAAGCTTTACTGCAGCCCTAATATCAAGATCCCTAATTCCGTCGACGAAGGCTTGCAATATATTCGTATCCACCATTTTACTATCAGCAGAAGGGTACGCCTTTCGAACCAGCTTCTCAATTTCCAACGCCCATTGTTGAAGTCCTTCACCCAGGCGCTGAGTCCGGTCGCGTAGCTGGGCACGAAAAACGTGTTCCAGGTGTCGTTCCCCGTATCTAGCCTCAAGTGCCTCCAGCAGATCTTTGAACTCGCTGCCTGAGGTGGGCAGTGCCTCCAGGACAGATAAAGCCGAACCTCTGAGCGCGACGGTGAGGGCTGTCAGGCTCTGTTCGTCCGTCCACCCGTTTGAAGCAGCGACAGTCTGGAACTGCTGTCGGTAGGCGACCCAAGATGTAGTACCATCGTACGGAGGCACCTTCACTTTAGGCCCCTGGCTTATGCTGACAACTCCGCTCGATGTAACTCCAGCAGCTTTTATACGCCGAACTTCCTGCTCTAGTCCAGTGAGGCCGTTTTTCAGACTTTGTAGGTCCTCCTCTAATTTGGTAACCCGTTCGGTCACTACCTCTACATGTTCATGTAGCTTAGCGACCGTATCACTGAACTTTGTAACGGCAGAAAGGATCACCTGTTGATCTGCCTTCTGTTCTTCTCGCAGGCCTCTCTGTTCTTCTTGCAGGCACTGCATCTGCTTGCTCTGTTGTTCTTGCAGGCACTGCATCTGCTTGCTCTGTTCTTCTCGCAGGCCTCTCTGTTCTTCTCGCATGCCCTTCAACATTGCCATCAGGCACGACATATCCAAAACGTCCATTGTACGTGACTGAGGTTTAATGTCTTCGGTGGGCGTGGCCAGGTGGGCGTGGCTACGAGGCGGAGCCTGTTGGTCGGTTGGTGAAACCTGGTGGTCAAGGCCGGTGGGCGGAGCCTGGTGCACGGGGGCGGTGGGCGTGGCCTGGTGGGCGTGGCCTGGTGGGCGTGGCCGGTAGGCGGAGCCGCTGGGCAGGTATGCTGTGTCTCCACTACGCGCGTGGCCTGGTGGGCGGGGCCAGGGGGCGTGGCTTGGTCGGTGGGCGTGGCCTGGTGGGCGGGGCCAGTGAGCGTGTCCCTATGGCCAGTGGGCGTGGCCTGAGGGGCAGTGGGCGTGGCCTCCGCAGCACTTCTGGACCTGGTCCTCACTCCAGAAGTATCCTCTCTCGGAGTCAGTGGCATCTCCAAATCCCACTTCTGACACCAAATGTTACGGGCTAGGGTTCTGGATATGGATGTAAAACGCCAATGACAACTTCTTAGGATTTATTCACGCAGGGTCTGGTCTGCAGGTCTTCACGACACGAAGTCCACACGTAGATTCCAATCGCAGGTTCAATCGAAGTCCAATAGTATCGCTGAGGTCGTAGGTTATCGCTCGTATCGCAGGTATGTTCGCTCGAAGTTCACTCTTCGCTATTCCAAACGGAACTGACAGCGCGCCGCGGCGGCCGCTATTTATATCCGCCGGCCAGGGTTCTAGAACATTCTCGTAACTACGTACCTACACTCGGTACACGCGGCAAGGTCGCTCGAACAGTTACTCATTTAAAGAGTTTTGCACCTTACGCTAGTGGACATACGAGTCATTATTGCTTGCAGCGTTTATTGTTTACTAAAACGCAGCATGCGGCGACTATTCTAGATGGTTCGGGATAGGACCGCGACAATATCAACCCTTGTATGTTCCCACTGTTGGGGCACGGGTCTCTTCTTGGTTGACTAGGATTAGTAGGTTTTACAACAATGTCAACCGTTGCATGTCCCTACTGCACGGGGCACGGGTCTCTTCCTGCATCGCAGGAAGGTTAGGCCTTACTCCACCACGGGGGCCAAGTCCGGGTTGGTGGAGGATTGTAAAACATCAGCAGGTGTTACTGTGAGAAGTTATCAAGCCGCCCATAAGGCCTCTGACGTGGCTTAACGACTGCCATTACATGACAGCCGGCACCAACGGCGTAACGTGCCTTGCGAAGCACGGAAGCGCTCGGAAAAATGCCACTAGCAGTAGTTACGGGACGGTCACCAATCATGCACCTGACCGCGCCTGTTGTTGCTTAATCAAGTGATTGATTCCAATCACTCGGTTCGCCTAGGCCACGAGCGCTTTTTCGGGCTTTCGGCGGCCAACTTATAAAAAAAACTTCGTACAAATTCCATTGAAAATTACTCCGATGAATATACTATTTTTATTTTTAATGCACTAACCCGTGCTAAGGACAATTTTAAAAACCTATTTAAAGGCTAAAAATTTCACCCATGTGCTGGCACGGATAGCCAGTGGTCGCGGGTTCGAATCCCGGCATGGGTGGAATTTTTAGCCTCTCAATAGGTTTTTAAATACTCCGATGAAGTTGTTAGTCCTGTTAAGCTGAAAAAAACTTCTACGGATTACTACTCTTCGTGTGGCTTGCGTGTCAGCTTTTGGTCAGGGTTTTAATCAAGCGGCGGCGGTAGCGGAGCTGTGTGGAACGCCGGCTTCTCAATCGGGAGGTCGCGGGTTCGAACCCCGGCATGTAACAATGACTTTGTTTTCTGGCCGAATACTCAAACGTCATTCAAATATTTAAAGGCATCTTAAATAATTGACAAGCCGTTAAACACAAAATTCGTATACACAAACGTTAGTTAAAAGCTTGTGTTAAATTTAAGTGGAACACAAAATAACTGGCAGTTAAACATCACTCAGCGAAAAATTCGTATACTCGAACGCAACTTAGCGCGATTTATCTGTCAAATGGGCTGTCAAATCGAGTTGAGTAGGCGTTACAATTGAAAGTGGTCGCGAGGACCTTCAAATCGTAAAAAAGTTGTAATATCAGTGAACTTATGTGAAAAACAATGTCCTTATCATGTCGAGGATGGGCCTAATGTGCCTCGAAGAAATGAGGCAAAGTTAAATGCTTTCAAGTATTATAATGAAACAGACTTCCATGCGCGGTTCCGGCTGTCGAAAGAGACGGTATTATATTTGGAGTCTGTCCGTCTTTTGACATACAATCCAACCAGTTACAAGGAGTAATAGATCCAAACAGCCAGTGGACCAAATTTTAAGAACCCTGCGTTATTAATATTATATTATGCTACTGGCATAATAACGCATAATAATAATTCTCATTCAATTCTTGTTTATATTAGTATTTATCAGGGAATAGCTTTAAAAAACCGCAATACCGCAATGTTTTTATTGTGGTAGACTTTTCAAATGTCATTGGTGAGATGGCCCTAACGTTTCATTCTACGACAATATAAGATATTATTATTACAACATTAAACATTTTGCTTTGTACAAAACGAGGTTATAATAATTTAAGTTTGTTTCATAAATCATATTATGATTTATTTTATTTTATTTTTATAAAAATACTTCATATTTCATCACAAAACTTAAAATTTGATCGAACAAATTCTGCGTAAATCGGATCACAACGTAAGTTTAAATATTTTGTCAATGAAAACAGACTTGTTGTTTATTTGACGGCTTCTCAGCTGATCACGGTCTGAAATTGTTTGAATGACGTTTGTGTATACCACTCAATATTTAACAGATGTTCAAATTTGTATGCCCTTCAACTGAGTGATCTATTTGACTGACGTTTGAGTATTCGGCCGCAGCTGTCAAATAGGCTGTCAAATCGAGTTGAGTAGGCGTTACAATTGAAAGTGGTCGCGAGGTCCTTCAAATCGTAAATAAGTTTCAATAATCAGTGAACTTAAGTGAAAAACAATGTCCTTATCATCATTATGCTCTTTGTCGGATGAGGAAGGGCCTAATGTGCCTCGAAGATATGAGGCAAAGTTAAATGCTTTCGAGTATAATAATGAAACAAACTTCCATGCGCGGTTCCGGCTGTCGAAAGAGTCCGTCTTTGGACATACAATCCAACCAGTTACAAGGCTTATTATGACATACAATCCAACCAGTTACAAGGAGTAATAGATCCATACAGCCAGTGGACCAAATTTTAATAACCCTGCGTTATTAACATTATGCTACTGGCATAATAACGCATAATTCTCATTCAATTCTTATTTATATTAGTATTAACCAGGGAATAGCTTTAAAAAACCGCAATATCGCAATGTTTTTACTATGGTAGACTTTTCAAATCTCATTGGTGAGATAGCCCTAACGTTTCACTCTACGACAATATAAGATATTATTATTACAACATTAAACATTTTGCTTTGTATAAAAACGAGGTAATAATAATTTAAGTTTGTTACATAAGTCATATTATGATTTATTTCATTTTTATAAAAAAAAGTTCATATTTCATCACAAAACTTAAAATTGATCGAACAAATTCTGCGTAAATCGGATAAACAACGTAAGTTTAAATATTTTGTCAATGAAAACAGACTTGTTGTTTATTTGACGGCTTCTCAGCTGATCACGGTCTGAAATTGTTTGAATGACGTTTGTGTATACCACTCAATATATAACAGATGTTCAAATTTGAATGCCCTTCAACTGAGTGATCGATTTGACTGACGTTTGAGTATTCGGCCGCTACGGCCTAACTATACTCGGTTTTAATATGTAAAGGAGCTTGTAAAGGACTTGTGTAAAGTTATATAGCGATATCAATCGCTAAATAAAAATCGTGAGGAAAACATTTCATCATTTGAAATTGCCAATCCGCGGTGGGCACGCGTCGGAAGCCTATAATTTCTCTCTAAGAGAAGACCTGTGCCCTGCAGTGGAACGTTTATAGGCTATATAAAAAAACTATCGTATCTTTTATTATTTCAGCAACACCCTGGTTAACTGGAGGATAATATTGTTTTCATTAAGTTCGCCTTTGTACTATTTATCTATAATATAAAAATGAATCGCTGAATGTGTTGGTAAGCGCAAATCTCGAGAGCAGCTGAAGCGATTTTGCTAATTCGTTTTTTAGACTATTCCTTGAAGTACAAGGATGGTTCTTACAGGGAGAAAAAAATATAGAATCGATGGTAGGGGGTAGGAAGTTCGCTGGGTCAGCTAGTCTATAATATAAAAATGAATCGCTGAATGTGTTGGTAAGCGCAAATCTCGAGAGCAGCTGAACCGATTTTGCTAATTCTTTTTTTAGACTACTTGAAGTGCGAGGATGGTTCTTACGGAGAAAAAATTAAAGAATCGACTGTTAGGCGGTACGAAATTCGCTGGGTCAGCTAGTATTTTAATAATAAAAAAAAGTGCCAATGGAATGTGGGCGGTCGCCCAAGTCTTCAGCCCCCTCTGGGTATCACCTTAATAGGCCTGCTGCTGCGGTTCCAAAAATTCCAATTGGCACTTCCGTTTTTTCGGCTTAGTCCTACGCCACAGGTTACATTTTGGTCTAGAGACAACTTGAAAATCCGATCTGACATAGAAGAAACATCACAGTAAATAAAATTGTTGTCTTTATCAAACGTATGTTTAAAAATAATGGCATTTGTCACTAAACCAATTTCATCAAATCTGCCATTGTTATAATTGTACTTCCAAATGATACTGGAGAAGCTGTAATAGAGTTCACCGCGTATATCTACACATAGTACAGCAAACCTATTTGTGAACAAAAGTATTGGTTTTGGGCGTTGAAATTTGTATATCCCAGATCCACTTCTGTAAAATATATCATAGTTTTTATCTATAACAAAATCCTCCAGCTGTAAGTTTTCCAGAGCTGTGTTACATAGCTCATCGGTGCCATCTAACCGACAAAATCCTGTAAATATCTTCGAGAAATAGAGACTGTTTGCGTACTGAATCTGATAAATACTCTCGTTAAAACCCAAATAATAATAAAACGTCTCATTCGCATACGAACTTAAATCTCTGGGGGAAGCTAAATATAACTCTCTTGTTTCTTTATTAAAAGCTGCGTATGGTACATAAACGTTGCTTGGTATGTTTAGATGTCTTGATGTATTTGTGTCCAGATTGTGCAGGACTTTCGTGTAATTCGAAGTACCGGTTTTGAATTGAAAATAGAGTTCGTTTGTGGTGTGATCGACTACTAGGTCACTGGAAAGTTCACCTTCAAAAATCAAGGCCTTCACGAAGCACTTTTCTTGTATGCATGCGTCACAATCGACTGCGACTGTAGGCTTGGCTGCAGAAACTATGGCCAGCAACAGAATGTAATACATTTTCGTTTTCTGAAAAAATAGTTTCAATCATACTTAGGATTATAATGGTAGCCTACAATTTGGAAGCGGAAATCGGGGAACTATTTCATAGAACTTCAATTAGTATGATATTGTTTACATAAAAATAATTAAAAATTAAAAACAATATAATTAAATCATAGAAAAATGTCTCAAATTCGAGACTTCACTACTGAACTATAATATTTAAGTACCTACATACCTACCTGCAAATTCGCGCCGAACCTTCGGCGGACAAATCCGGCTTGCCCTTGTTCTGTTTGTTGAAGATTAACATTTACTCACACTGAGATATCAATAAACTCATTTTCCGAGACGAATAGGGAATGCTACGCCATGTTAACTAGCTAAGACCGTTATTTACCTCTACCAGGTGCAATTAGTTGAAAGCAAATACTGGAAACGTATTTTATTTTAATAATCGGTCGGTCGAAAAATTGTTCTACGATCGCCAATTTTATATTATATTTTAACTGCTGTTTCCGTCACCGTTTTTTCCGGTATTAAATAAAGAATATTCTTATCTTATCGTATAAAATAGTAGGCACTAGCTGTAAAACACCCACAGCTGAGTGCTTAGTGCGAGTTTTTTAACTACTCGATCGCGTTAACGTAAACTCATATTTCTATGGCATCGAGGAAGCGCCACCTAGCGACCAGTATGGAAATTAAAATTGCTGAGTGCGAGTTGTAATGGTTTACGTTGAGAAGTGAACACGTTTACCAGCCAAAACACGAATAAACGCGAGTGCGAGTTGTACTGTGACAGCGTTTTGCCAGTTCGAACGGTTAACTTACTCATACTCACTACTCAATGCTCGATTAACGCGGTAGTAAAGTTATTCGATTGGATCTGTCAAACCCGCACTAAGCACTCTGACATTAGTTACAGCTTACGCAAAACGTATTTTAAAACAAGTTTTGATTTTTTCCCGTTGGTGGCGCTACTTAGCGCCCCTAAGCGCCTTAATATTATATATGTCGCAGGATGATTTAATAAAACGAATTTTCGCGAAAATTCTAGGGATATTGCAGACACGGATAATTAGACATTAGTCATCATTTCTCCATCAAACTGAAAAAAAAATTGGATTTTTGCGAAGATACCAGTCACCGTAGTTAGGTTGCGAACAGATTGCAATATCCCTCGAATTTTCGCGAAAATTCGATCAATCAAATTATTCTGCGACATATATAGATCACTATGGCCACTTGACAGCATGTAATTTAAATTAATGTATTCAAAAGATATGGCAGATTTAAAATGCAGGTATCGGAGCTCTCTAGCAAGGAAAATGACCACCACATCACATCACAATCATATTATGCAAAATTTTATCAGTGTACCTATATTATGTTCGTAACTTCTTCACGTCTAAAGGGCTGGAGCGATTTTAATAAAATTTGGTATGGTGTTAGCTGACACCCTGGATTAACACATAGGCTTCGTTTTTTTGCGGAATAATATAAATAGATAGATACATAATGTGTGTTTGCTTAGGGTCACACACACATAGAGCATCACATAAAAAATTTGATTACATTAAATAGTTTAGGTACAAGAACAGCTTTATCTTACAAACTAACTCACATACATACAGTTCTAAGGCCTTTAAGGCCACATGTGGGTGTGCCACATAAGGTCAAAAAGGCCGTATCTCAGTGTTAATTGTATCTATTTTAAGTAGATATTTCACTGATTTTCCTCGGCGTATACCAAGCATTTCACAAGTAGCTCACCCATCCTTATCCCCCAGTCATTCTCTGTTAAATCAGTCAGGCAACTGTCCGTAGTCCATGAATAAATTGAACAACCACGGGGATGCGCCACATCCCTGTCTCACGCCCTTGCGGATGCTAAACCAGTCCGTCCATTAATGCTAACGCAAGCACTGGAATCCTCACAGAGAGACTCCAGAGCTCGCAGCAAGATGTTGTCCACCCCATACATAGACAGTGCCGACCACATCAATCAATTTTCAATTTATCAATATTTATATAACACGCATTAATATTTAAATGTCAACCCACAGCCACCCCTTAAAATATATGAAATGAGTAAAAAAAAAAAAGTAAAAAAGAAAAAAATATTTATTTAAAATGACACAGTTAAATTACAAAATTTGATGCACAGAATGAGTAAATTGTAAAACCGCTTAATTTCTCACTCTCACGAAACCGCCACCTAGAAACTCCCAGTTTTTTGTAACGCCAGCATGTAAGCTTTAAAATGTTTTTTAGAAGTAATTTTCATTGGTTTTGGTTGAGCTAGGCTAGACGCACAAGGGGTGCGATGCCAGATTACCTTCCCGTGTGCCCTTCCGCTTCCGTTCCTACTGATTCATTTTTGAACCAGTAGGAAGGGTAAGTGGCAAGGGCCGGTGCACCCTGGGCGCTGGTCAGTAACTTCTCTTTATGGGATCTTGCTGGCCAGCGGCGAAAAATCTGGCGGGAGGGGTCGCGTGGGCCCTGTTTCACTTTGTGGAGCGGGACCCAGGCGACCAACCGAATGAAGGACCGACTGGGGGGGGCGCCGCTGCGCGGAAGCGCGCGCGCCTCGTACCAGTCGGACCAGAGTGGCCGCCGGGACGCGGAGGGTCGGGGGACTCTCCGCGTCCATCACGGCGGGCCGGAAGGCGCCCTTGCGTGTTCCGAGGGTGCCTTCTGGCACGGAGGGGGCCCGCGCGGTCGCTCACCGCCTTCTCTGCTTTCAGAGAAGTGCTGGTGGGCGACGTGACGGGCCTCACGTGTGGGGCGTGTGGGGACCGAGCCTTGGGCCCCCACGCGCCTCAACGAGGAGGTGCGCCGCCCTCCCCGTCTCATCGACCGGGTTGCGATGGGATGGAGGGGGTGGCGCGTTGGGGCGTATGGGGGCCAAGATCATACGCACTTGGCCCCTATGCGCTCCAACGAAGAGATGCGGCGTTTTCTAGCCCCGTCGTCGAGCACCGACGGGGCAGAAGCGCCGCCGAAGGAGTGCCCGAAAGGGCGCCCGCAGACGGGGTCGCGGAAGTGTGCGCAAGCGTTCCCGTGGCCCCGTCCTTTGCGGTGCGGAGGAACACCCCAGGAGTTTTAGTCGGTATACCGCCCTTTTCAGGGCGGGGAGTCCGACATAACCACTGTGCTCCCCCGAGCCGGTGGTACCCGTAATTGGGGTTTCTCCTGGGTGAAAAAAAAAAAAAAAAAAAAAAAAAAAAAAAAAAAAAAAAAAAAAAAAAGGCTAGACGCACAAGCCTACGCGAAGCCATATTGAGCGTTGCTGTTTCGTTGAGATATGGAGTCACGTGACCACGAGGAGGAATGTCGAAGCAGTATCAGCAGCATGCGGTCGGTACTCGCTGTAGGTATTAGACGCTGTGATTTATATCGTGGTTCATAAACCAAGTCAGCGTAATTAAGCCGAGACAGAATCAAAGACTCGAGTTATACGTGCTAGTAAGTTACGAATCTTGTACAAATTGTCCTTAGCACGGGTTAGTGCATTAAAAATAATGTAATCATGTGGGTACAGCGATATCATTCCGTAATAAAAAAAACTAACTACAAAGTAGGTACCTACCTACTCGGGGCTGCAAGGGATGCAAATTACTTCAGTCAGATGTTCTGCCTGTACTTAATACAGAGAGTATTGTAAAGAGGTTCGATATTTCACTGATGCCGGTGAGTCGCTCATTAGTTCAGTTGGGAGAGCCCTGGCACGGTTAACCAAAGGTCGCGGGTTCGAGTCCCGGCATGGGCGGAAATTTTAGTCTCTAAATAGGTTTTTAAGAGTGGCCATCGATTTTTAAATCACACAGGTCCCGTGTCAAACGCCACACGCAAAAAAAAATATGGCACGGCAGATGTGCCATCCGCAACGAATCGGACAATATTATTGTTATGTTGGAATCGAATAACGCGATAAAATTCTACTTTCTCATATAGGTATACATATACGAAACGAGTATCGTTATCTGAATGCACCTTTGGTTATTTCCACTCACACACAACCGATCGTGGGATTAGATTGTTAAGGCTCGTTTACGCCGAGGCAACAACTACATATTGTGGCATGCGGCACCTTGACGCATGCTACAGTTTGCGGCATATGTGGCATACGGCAGCCTATATTACGCCGAGGCAACATCGTGCCTAGATAATTCCCAAAGCATCGTGATGTTTATGGAGTGTTTCTGGTTTACCTACTTGTTTGATCGAAGGAATACACCATAGAATATAGCTGATCAAGTAACTTTAGCAGCTGCTTATTTAGTACTAAGCCATGCAGCTAAACAACGGAAGAAGAAAGAAACGTTTGGTGGAAAGAAGATTACTTCGGAATGGCCCACATAGATAGATAGATAGAGAACACTTTATTGCACAACCAGAAAAATATTACAACCATGATTCTTAAATCTAAGTAATGTTATACAAGAATATAGTCGGTACGTGGTGCATGTACATAAATAATTAAATCGAAAATATATTGATAGCAAACAGCAAGGGAGTGCGAGAATATAATTACTAGTTAGCACACACATACTAGTTAACTAAAAAAAATTAAAGCAGACAATGGTGCCTTATTTAAAAACTTCGCACGAAAAATGTCGCATGGAATCCATTGTGCCTGGATAGAAACTGCGAGAATTTGTGTGCGAGTCTGCGACTCTGCGAGTTGCGACAGTCTGCAAAGAGTATAGGTACCTATAAACACTATGATCGTCTGTGGACAGGTGGTAGTCTAGTCTTCCACATGACGCAAGGTGTTGCCATGACGCACGGTTCTTGCCACAATGGCCTTGTGGCATGTCGCAATGCCGCACAGTGTTGCCCCGGTGTAATATAGCCTGGACGAACCCAAAAGGCTAGGTACCTACTTACCGCAATGCTATTCTGTGCTACTTACCGGTTTTTACAATCGACCGATTGGATTTGACGTTATTCTGTGACCGTTAGACGGAGTTTAAACGTTCAGTCAGTCTGCATGCCGTTAGTTCACCCTCTTGAGTAATTGTGTTTTGTGCCGTGGTCCCTCCCCAGCGTAGAGGAATCTACTCTATCTACGCTCCCCACAGAACACTCCCTTACCTTGATCAAGCTCGGATTGATGCCAGACTGATGAAGCATCAAAATATTCGAATATCCGTCAGTCTGGTCCATCAGACCGCTGAATAGACAATCACAAAGAGAATATAACCACTACGTTTACAATCAGTCTGCGCCGATGCCGTCAGTTTTGGAATTGACTGACTCTAGACTGAACGTGTAAACTCCGTCTTACAAAACAGACAAGTCAACACACCATGTAGGTCATAGGGGTAAGGCTGTTCTACCTAGTACCTACACACGCACTATTATCTAGGGTAGGTCACGTCATAATTTATGCATCTATTTCTAGGTACTTCCGTCTGAAAATATCGGTTTGATAGAACGAGAAAAAGTAATAAATTAAAATGACGTCATTTACGAAGGATAGCTCGAGTTGTGTAGGTACAGAGATCGATCGTGCGTGGCTGTTGTGTGGTGATAATTATTATTATTATAACCACACAACAGCCACGCACGATCGATCTCTGTACCTACACATTGAATACACAGTGAATTGACATTGAT
Organism: Yponomeuta sedellus; assembly: GCA_934045075.1. Classification (NCBI taxonomy): domain Eukaryota; kingdom Metazoa; phylum Arthropoda; class Insecta; order Lepidoptera; family Yponomeutidae; genus Yponomeuta; species Yponomeuta sedellus. The sequence goes on along the minus strand of OW203744.1, from coordinate 7,950,554 downwards.
TTGCTATTAATCTGTGACTCTGTGTTTGTCAAAATTCGAGGCTCAAAAGGACTAGTTTCCAGGGCCGTTAAACCTAATATTAAAAAAAAATGTCAAAATTCGTGTGACGCACTTTGCTTTGTTTTGACTTGTCTTGTTTAGCTCAAGCTCATTTAACTAGTTGTAGCCAAGTGTTTATATACTCTTTGGTTCTAGCGTAAACTACAATTGTATTGCGCAATAAATGTAGTAACTACAACCTCCTTTGAATTTCCTGCCAGATACACCACATTTTGTAAGTGTCGCTTCTTCCAATATGACTTCGTGCTTCAAATCATTGCATCATATGACCGTAACTATCCAACAGGTCTCTATCAAGTGATTGATCAGGAGCTTGGCTTGTATTGGAAGCGTTAACAAATGGTGATAAGCCCGGAGTTTTGATGATATTTGACGACGACAGTAGCGGCGCTATGCCCCCGGTGAAGCGTGGGCGCCGTGGTGTTAGCGACGCTGATGATGAAGACGACGACTATAGGAAGCGGCGAGACAGGAATAACGAGGTAAAGCACTTCTTAAGCTAGTTTTTAGAATATACCTCGGGCTCTCGAGTAGGCTTCGGTTTTCGCTGAAAGCACACAAGTGTAATATTACTTCCTGTTCTGTATAAATGTAAGTGTCATAGCAGTTCAGATATTTCTATTCCACGAGTATATCCGATTCTATCTGATAGTAGCCGAGGTATATTCTAAAAACTAACAGACTATATCTACATGTTTGGTACCTTGAATACTTGGTATTGGTTTGTATAGTTTCATAATAATAATGATGTCTTATGAACTTCTTACACCATATTTCTCCAAAAACTAATGGCATTGTTAATAAGGACGCAATGCCAAAAAACACTCCAAAAGTGCTGCTGACCAAAGTTTGGTGGAGATTTTACAAGCAAGATGTAACTATAGGTACCTATATGAAAACCAAAATGTGTCTTAAATGTCTGTAATTTTTATATCTCACACCACATTTGGAATCATCACAAACGAACCTGATATATGTTTAATTATTGCAATACATGTAGAAGCGTTCGTGGCCTAGGCGAACCAAGTGATTGGAATCAATCACGTGGTTAAGCAACAACAGGCGCGGTCAGGTACGGGATGGGTGAGCGTCCCGTGACTACCGCTAGTGGCATTTTTCCGAGCGCTTCCGTGCTTCGCAAGGCACGTTAAGCCGTTGGTGCCGGCTGTCATATAATGGCAGTCGTTAAGCCATGTCAGAGGCCTTATGGGCTGCTTGATAACTTCTGACAGTAAGGCCCGCCACTGTCTTACAATCCTCCACCAACCCGGACTTGGCCCCCGTGGTGGAGTATGGCCTAACCTTCCTGCGATGTAGGAAGAGACCCGTGCCCCAGCAGTGGGGACATACAAGGGTTGATAACGAATGTATATCAAAATAGTAAAAATCTTTTGGTAGTGCAAATTTTGTTGAGGTATTATTTTGTTGTATGTCTGTCTTATGTAATCTGTTGACTAGCTTTTGCCCGCGACTCCGTCTGCGTGGACCTTTTTTGCAAACCCTTAAGGGTTAAATTTAGTAAAACTGCGAAAAATGTGTTCAATAGTGTTGAAGAGTATTTATTTTAAGTTTCAAGAAAATTAGACAACATTCTTTATACCTATACTATTTTTATTTTTAATGCACTAAACCATGCTAAGGACAATTTTGAAAACCAATTTAGAACCCGCGACCTCTGGCACGGATAGCCAGAGGTAGCGGGTTCGAATCCCGGCATGGGTGGAATTTTTAGCCTCTCAATTGGATTTTAAAATTCTTTATACCTCCCATACAAATTTTGGCATCCATTTTCACCCCCTTTGAATTTCAAAAAATCCGGTCTTATTCCTTGCCTGCATTATAGTTCCTCTGTGCAAAATTTCAGCTTCCTAGGTCCAACGGCTTGGGCCAGTGTTGATGAGTGAGTCAGTCTGTCAAGACTATGAATTTTATTTATACATATAGATAATCTGGTCTATACATTGGTTTTCTTCGGATTTCTCTCAAGGCATAGTGGCATATCAAGCATATGTATGGTACACTACAGTCTTTAATCTACTGTAATATTTTGCCACTTTATACAATACAAATGTTTATTTCTTCATCCACGTATTAGTTTCAAATAGCAGTGGTACAATATGGTGCAATAGAGTCATTTGTGGACATGGGTCTCAAACTAGATCAGAGATCTGTATCCTAGGATGCCAGACCACCCAAAAATCTAAATCAACATACTTTAGACACTAAGTCAGCCCAAATAATGACTCGCAGAACTTTATGTTGATGTGCTTTTAATTTTTCATAGCAGTGGGGGTATCAATCCTTGTGTGCCCCCACTGCTGGGTCATGGGTCTCTTCCTGCATCGCAGGAAGGTTAGGCCATACTCCACCCCATGCTGGTGGGTCAAGTCCGGGTTGGTGGAGGATTGTAAGACAGTGGCGATCCTTACTGTCAGAAGTAATCAAGCTGCCCATAAGACCTCTGACATGGCTTAACAACTGCCATTACATGACAGCCGGTACCAATGGCTTAACATGCCTTGCGAAACACAGAAGCGCTAGAGAAATAACACTACCGGTAGTCACAGGACGGTCAACCATCCTGCACCTGACTGCAGCTGTTGCTTAACTCAAGTGATTGATTCCAATCCCTGGGTTTGACTAGGCCATAAGCGCTTCTTTATCTATCTACAGTGTTCTTTATCTATCTATCTACATCTTTGCCTTTGAAGTTAAGATATTATTATGCTCTGTAGCTGCTTTGGGTACTTATGTATTTTATATTTACATATCGTAAGATATTCTGAGATGTATACCTAATAATAATAATATTGGCCTTTTTGCATCTACTTAATGAGATGATTTATACAGCGTCCAGTGGCATCTTCACTCACACTAGATGGGTGAAAGGACCACTCCGACGCTGTAGTGCCTGAGACATGGTTTTATAGATGGTGTAGGCTTGCCCAGCACCTATACCATCCTGACAGCTTAATCGGCCTAGCCCACAGGAAAGAATGGTCAATGCGTGCGGAGCCAACCAAGCCGCGGGTTTCCTCACGATGTTTTCCTTCACCGTTAGTGTGTGGTATTGCGACTACAAATTCGCAAATGTACGTAACTTATATAGTATACAAACAAGTTTACTGTCTAAGTTCCTTTGTCTTTGGCGCAGTAAATGATATTCTTTATTATTTATGATACATCATATCTTCAAGTGTGCTGATAATTATGCATTATAAAAATTTACTCGCTACTTTTCTTAACAGGCAGTGAAGAAAAGCCGATGTAAGTCTAAGCAGCGGACGCAGGAGACCTTTACCAGGGTCAGCAAACTGAAGCAAGAGAACCAAATGCTTGAAGAGAAAGTCAAAACACTAACAAAGGAGCTACAGTTTCTGAAAGAGCTATTCTTGGCACACGCTTCAAATGCACAGAACCCTAAATTTGAGGGAGTAGATCTGGAAAAACTGCTAGAAGAAATACCAGACGAGGACAAAAAAGACAAATGATGTGAAAACAAATGTGAGTTTGAGTGATTTGTGAGTGCTTCCTTTGACTACTGTATTTTATCAATGACCCTTCGATTAGGTGCATCTACTGGAGATATGAAAATTAACAGCTGTATTTATAAAAACATGATTCCTCTAAAGAACTCCTTAGAGTTTATTTAAACTGTGGTTACATTTCTTCCTTTTAAAATATGCAATTGATTCTGCGTTTTTCAAGCGTCTTAAGGAATTGCGTTGTTATAAACAAGAATGTCATTTATAAAAACACACATTCTCTAGAGCAGTCTATGTAGTGTGTGCTAAATGGAAAGACCGAATTAACTATCAGATTATTTTAATGTCTGTGTTGTCCTTACATCTACCTTTGTGTAGTTCCAATTCAATTCTTAATTAATAACTACCCTAAGAATTCTGCCAATGTCGATTTTTGGAGATAGCGACAGTGTTTGGGACCCACCAAGTAGAGTGATGTTGATTTTTACTTTTTTTAAGTCACTCAGCTGTCAAATGCATACAATTTATTGACACTGGAGTTGCCTGCTTCCAAGGGGTAGCAGTAACTTAGCAGAAACCTTCGACAATAATGCTGTCCTGCTTTCGCTAACCAACCTTTCATAAGAAAAAAAGAGATGGCACTACGTTTATCAATGCACCGATTTCAAGGTGCGTACATGCCCTTCTGTCAAACGCTACCGACTAGGGATGGGCCTAACTCTCCATCGATATCGATAGAAACGTTGAAAAATGAAAACGAATTAATTGTACTGTATCTTTGTAATTATGTTTTGTTTGTTTTTTTCCTGGTGTACAATAAATAATGTTCTTATCTTATCTTAAATAATGTAATAAATTAAAATAAATTGTATTGTATACAATTATTTTCAATCATGTTTTATCAAAATAAGTAACAATAATTTAAAAAGCGACACTTTTTCACACAAAATAGCTTATCTATAATTATATTCGTCAACTTCAACACAATGCTCTGTCTCGAATTTCTTGCTGAAGGCCTATGCTTCAGAAAAAAATCCGTGACGACGTATTATATTGACGTTACGTTTCTTCTTCACATTTAGTAAAAATAAGTTATGGAAACTTAATACTCATGTTTATCTTGCAATAAAATTCGAAAAGGAAAATACTTCTTCGGCCGCAATCTGTCGCTAAAAGTTGCCAGCAAACCTTATTTAATAATCACAATATTATATTGCAAGTAATCATTCAGTAATTCGATGCACGCAGTAATTTAATGTGTCATGTGAGGAATTCTGATATTTAAATAAGTTTCGTTGACAGATTTTTTTTAGACAACAGATAGGGCTGGTCATCAACGAAGGAATTTTCGAACGGATGACTATACTACGTCAGTCTTCAGTAAATTTGATCAAGAAAGAAGAATATGACCGTGGCATTGGCAGATAACAGACATTTTTACTAAATTTCCATGTTTAGTACTGACCTGAAAACAAAAAGAAACTTTTAATAAAGGCGTACCTACAAAAAAGAGCTACTTAAATAATAAAATATTCCACTTTTAAACACTTTCGTTTTAGATCTCTTTATTTACCTATAAAGAGATCTAAAACGAAAGATCTCTTTATTTACCTATAAAGAGATCTAAAACGAAAGATCTATTTATAGGTCTATACTATACCTATACCACACAATTTATTAATTGTGAAACTAACAGCTTTGATGTTCATTCATTTAACATTTTATTTTTACCTTTCAACCTTTCTTAATCCATCTATCATATGACATAGGTTATTAATTGTGAAACTAACAGCTTTGATGTTCATTCATTTAACATTTTATTTTTACCTTTCAACCTTTCTTAATCCATCTATCTATGATTTACACTTTTGGAGAGATGTTTTTTTTGTGGGAAAGTCTATGGTGGTTTGTATTGTTGTTGGGTACGATTTAAATTCAGGACAAACATAAAACAGCTGATGGGGTTTGGAAAGCCAATTGTTTACTCGTAAAAGTCTGAATATAAGCAACATCGTGATGTGGGAATTTAGGGCCTGTTTTTTGATATTATCAATTCTCACATCACACTGTTTATTTATTATGATTTAGAAATACTGAAATAAAGATAAATTATTAAATGGATGAAGGCACCACTCGGACGCTGTGGTGCCTGGTACACTGTCTGGATGTAGAAGACTACTAAGGAAATATGATAAAAAAAAAATTTTGTAAACTTTCGTAGTTATGCTCGTTATGCTCGAATACAAAATAAACTCCGGGGAACATCCTATTTGTAAGGACATGTCATAAGTGTATATGAAAAGGTAGCGACAAATATTCTGTAACAAATGTTTAACTTTCTTACCATTACTTACATTTTTACTGGCTAAGGTGGGCACCACATCTTCCTTCAGGCGTGTTCACAATAAGTTTCTTCGTCCAAATCACTCGGGTCTAAAGTGCCTTGTGCGCAGTTTACAGTCGTTTCTGTCCTGCTTCTTATTTCTGTGTTTTAGCATGCTATTGCGTCCATATATCAATTTGGGAAAACTTGAACAAGAATAAACAATGGATTAAGTACTAAGAAGGTGTAATGAACAAGTATCGACTATACTACTACTAAGGCGAATTTTCATCGACCATGCTTTCGCCATCACTAGTACAACCTACAAATGGATTGGTTTATTTTCCTAATTTTAGGGCGTAGAAGGGTTCTAGAAGCTACAATTACGGTAATTTTGGTTACCGAGTCGTTAGGAAGTTTATTTTCAAAGTGATATTTCTTCCCTCGGTCCTTTTACGCGAGAAAACATAGGTTTTAGGTACTCACCTTTGGAAGTTCATATTATAATCTGCGTTTTCTTTGTTTCTTATATGACCTTCAGCCACCACGCACTTTTCACCTCATTGTGCATTTATCGTAAAATATCCCAGGATAAGTTGTTTGCACCAAAATGTTTTAGTTATTTCAATTTTCTAAAATAATCCGACGACGTCTTCACAGATTTTACACTTACGATAACCCGACTAAATTTGAAAACATTCAGAGTGTTGCCACTATTGTGAGTTACAATACCATCTTAGTTTGGACTCTTACTCAGGGCATCAGGGTATCGTTTTGACAATTAGGCGTGTACGCTGTCACGTGACCATCGTTTCTTCTATTGATTTAATTGTTCTGTGCCTGCTTCACTCGATAGAGTAGAATCTTACGCAATAGAAAGGCAGGACCAGTGATTGAAGAAGATGAAGATGTAGAAGTGATTATTATTATTACTTTATTATTATTATTATTATTAAAATTCTTTATTGCATAAAAATTTTGCACATAGGCGAGCTTAATGCTACTTAGCATTATCTACCAGCTAACCTAAGTTTTGGAGATAAGATTAGCAGGTAGTGCAATATTAAACAACATAAAATTTACTAATTATATCTATTTTATGTATTAACTTAAAAATGTTAGAGGAATATTATATTACATAACAACAAATAAATATGAAATACAATAAATACATAAACATTATCTACATACAAATATATATATATATATATATATATAAGCTTTATATATATATACCTACAAAATTCCTGGCGATATTGATATGTCTACATGTGAATACTACTTATAATATATTATGATAAATTACTGAAGACTTAGGTAGTGATGGTATACTTTACCTTTGAATACTTCAAGCGATTGGGCGATTACTTTAGTTCAGGAATCAAGTTTTTATAAATAACACTGCAAGATTAAATTGGAGATATAGCACAGATAAGTTGTTTACATTTTAGTAAGACAAAAGGAGCAACCAAGTTTACAAAGTGATATGAAAGAATTATTTGGCATATTCTTGATGTTATGCTGTGTGTGTGATGTAATTGAATGTTTATGATTAAGTACAGTTTTGTTAGTATGTGTATATTGTTAATAATTATCACATTTACATTATGATTATGACAGTGTAGAAACAGATTGGAAGTTGTTTATGGTTATACTATTTTTATTTTTAATGCACTAACCGGTGCTAAGGACAAATTTAAAAACCTATTTAGAGGCTAAAAATTTCACCCATGCCGGGGTTCTAACCCGCAACCTCTGGCTATCCGTGCCAGAAGGGCGCTGGCACGGATAGCCAGAGGTTGCAGGTTCGAATCCCGGCATGGGTGAAATTTTTAGCCTCTAAATAGGTTTTTAAAGTTGTTTATGGTTTTAATGAGTTCTTGAATGAGAATCTTTAAATCTATTGAGAAATCAGAAAATTATTGACAGTAATTATGTTATCTTTATCTAATAAGACTACATAGCAATATAATACAATACAATTGACAAATTTTAGGCTGCATGCAACACTATAAACTGATATTAAATTTCTAAATGGGTATGTAAAAAAAAGGAGGAATATCTGGGGCAATTATTTTTTTTATTAAGAAAATACTTATCTATGTACAAAGACATTGATCACAGTTTTATAATAACTATCATACTATGTGTTACGTAACTGAATTAAAAATAGTGTATTATAATTATTAATATCAGTTCCAATACAATCGTAATGAGCAATTAAAACATTTTTTAAAAAACACAAATGATTTCATTTTTAACTAGTAACCTAAAGCGTCTGAGGACTCATCTGGTAATTGTATTAATTATTAAAATTAGAAATGTCTCTGATATAAAGAATATTTTTTTTTATTAATTGAATAAACGAAAATCGTAATTTTAATATTGTAATCTATTTTCACTTTAATTTACTTTCCTTATCTCGAGTAATTTGTAAATAAATTCTTAGACCAGATAGAGAGTAAATATGAACAGGAACTATTTATCTAAAACAATATTTAATTAATTTAATCACAATAAGGCTTTCCAATACTTACTATGAGATACTATGAGCGCCGCCTGTGAACAAGATAATAGACAAGAATTATCAACCAGACAGACAAAGTTTGTATCATTTTGCACATATACGTACATACATTTTCTTTCTATACATATGGGATTACTTACAAAATTACAAATACGTTTGTGCTTTATAAATCACTAAAACACTCACGGCCGAATACTCAAACGTCAGTCAAATCGATCACTCAGTTGAAGGGCATTCAAATTTGAACATCTGCTATATATTGAGTGGTATACACAAACGTCATTCAAACAATTTCAGACCGTGATCAGCTGAGAAGCCGTCAAATAAACAACAAGTCTGTTTTCATTAACAAAATATTTAAACTTACTTTGTGTATCCGATTTACGCAGAATTTGTTCAATCAATTTTAAGTTTTGTGATGAAATAAAAATAAAATAAATCATAATATGATTTATGAAACAAACTTAAGTTATTATTACCTCGTTTTGTACAAAGCAAAATGTTTAATGTTGTAATAATAATATCTTATATAGTCGTAGAACGAAACGTTAGGGCCATCTCACCAATGACATTTGAAAAGTCTACCACAATAAAAACATTGCGGTATTGCGGTTTTTTAAAGCTAAAGCCCTGATAAATACTAATATTACCAAGAATTGAATGAGAATTATTATTATACGTTATTCTGCCAGTAGCATAATAAATATTAATAACGCAGGGTTATTAAAATTTGGTCCACTGGCTGTTTGGATCTATTATTCCTTGTAACTGGTTGGATTGTATGTCAAAAGACGGACAGACTCCAAATATAATACCGTCTCTTTCGACAGCCGGAACCGCGCATGGAAGTCTGTTTTATTATAATACTCGAAAGCATTTAACCTTGCCTCATTTCTTCGACGCACATTAGGCCCTTCCTCGACATGATAAGGACATTGTTTTTCACATAAGTTCACTGATATTACAACTTTTTTACCATTTGAAGTTCCTCGCGACCACTTTCAATTGTAACGCCTACTCAACTCGATTTGACAGCCCATAATGGGCTGTCAAATCGAGTTTAGTACAAACGTTACTTAAAAGCTTGTGTTAAATTTAAGTGGAACACAAAATAACTGGCAGTTAAACATCACACAGCGAAAAATTCGTATACTCGAACGCAACTTAGCGCGATTTATCTGTCAAATGGGCTGCCCATTTGACAGATAAATCGCTGTTTGTTTAACTGAAATTTAAATCGGATGTTTAACTGCCAGTTATTTTGTGTTCCACTTAAATTTAACACAAGCTTTTAACTAACGTTTGTGTATACGAATTTTGTGTTTCACGGCTTGTCAATTACTTAAGATGCCTTTAAATATTTGAATGACGTTTGAGTATTCGGCCGTCAGTGGCTTTTTAAAATCATAAAACTCATTCAATGTGACTGTTTTGAGTTTTCTGATGAGAAGTGTATTTAAAAACCAGCGATGGAATATGGCCAGGGTCAGCAAAGGTCTATTATAATGTTTTCACACCTCCTGCTCGACAATGCCTTATTACGTACCGTCAAATATCATCGTAAAGCATAGCCTTGTCTCTCGAGGGCAATAATAATGAAGAATTTCCCTAGGGAATAAAGTGATTTGAATTTAGAATGTCAAAATTCGCATGAAAACTATGAAGAAGCCCCGCATTGCAATTCGAAATTCGAATTGTTGTTCGAAACTCACCCCTTTTTTCTTTTTTTTCTGAACTACTGTGTCGTGTGACCGCGCGAAACACCAATAAAAAAAAGAAAAAAAGGCGCGAATTGCAAATACGAATTTAAAAGTTATATTCAATTTAAGTTGCTAAGCCGTAAAAGAGTGTGGACTTTATATTTAATTTCAGTTTTTAATACATATTTTCAACACGATAATGTCGTCAAGTGATAGCGAAGCGTCAAATGATTTGACTCCGGAATTTATTGTCTCCCAGATGGTGTGAAAAGTAGAGTATTCACCTCTGGAATAAAACATGTCTTAGTCTCGGGCGGTATGAACCCCTGGCTTCACTCAGGACTCTACATAACTCCCTCGCTTCGCTCAGGAGTTAACTCGGAGTCCTTCGCTCCGCTCAGGGTTCAATATACCGCCCATGACGTAATACATGGTTTTATTCCCTTAATGCATAATCTACTATTCCTTTGTTTTGATGGTCTGAGTCAGAGTAGAGATCAACTTTAGCCTTTGCCACCTAAAGAGATGATTTTGAAATGTTGTATAACTTTTATAAATAATAAAAAAACTGGAACGACTTCAATTGTGGCTTTATTTGAAGATTAGTAGTATCATTGAATTTGGGTAGTATTAAAAAACCTATTTAAAGGCTAAAAATTTCACCCATGCCGGGATTCGAACCCGCAACCTCTGGCTATCCGTGCCAGCGCTCTACCAATTGAGCCAATGGGCGACTCACGGAATCAGTGAAATTTCGAACCTCTTTACACTATTCTCTGTATTACGTACAGGCAGCGACATCTGACTTAAGCAAATTGCATTACTTACAGCCCCGACTACCTACTTTGCAGTTAGGTTTAACATCGGAACGATATCACTGTACCCACATGATTATACTATTTTTATTTGTAATGCACTAACCCGTGCTAACCCATTGGCTCAATTGGTAGAGCGCTGGCACGGATAGCCAGAGGTTGCGGGTTCGAATCCCGGCATGGGTGAAATTTTTATCCTCTAAATAGGTTTTTTAATTTGTTCCTTAGCACGGGTTAGTGCATTAAAAATAAAAATAGTATGATTAGTAGTATTATTTTATAATAAAACAGAAAAACTGGATAAAAACGGATAATCAGGTAAAATAGTCAGATCTGGTCGAAGGGTAAAGTTGTAATGATGAAAAATGAGGGAAATCAAACATGTGTGACGTAATTTAAATATTTGAAATAAATTTGAAAATAATAGATAGAAAAATAAATATCAATGGTGTAAAGAGGTTTGCACCGTTACAATTTATACATATTCTAGTGACACTTTCACTCACACTACATGGGCGAACACATAATTCGGACGCTGCAGTGCTTGGGTTCCCAGTGGGCATGTACCTACGACTTTGTTTATTTTCAAATCCATCTGCGAATTCGTAGTAGCAATACCACACGTGTGAAGGAAAATTACGTGAGGAAACCTTTAAATAATCTGCTGCTGCTTCTTTCCCGTTACCACAGATAACTTATATTATGTCTGAGGAAAATAGAAAATATGTTTTTATAAATCAGACATTTTCTAACAGTAAAGGCAAGTAAATATATTTTTTATTGCACACTAGAGCATGAGATAAAACGCAGTCAGTACAATGAAATTCATTAATAAGTTTAGTGTAGGAAAATTAATAATTGTCTACCGTGTAATTTCATTTTTACAATGTAATCATTATTTTATATTATTTTATTGACGTGTAATGAAAATCACTAATAAATTGTATTGTATTGTAAAATATGTCTGAAATGTCCCCAATTAATTTTTCAAATGCCTATTTTTAAGGGCTTTCTGGAGCGCAGAAAAAGAGCAGTCACACACAAAGTATAATTATAATTAATCGCCGCAGGTGGTCGGGCCTTGAGCTCATCGCGCTCTGTTCTGCGTTTTGACTCAAAGTCAATATAGTTACAAAAGGGATATACGAGGTATAGCCTCTATCTCGCGATACGTAACATGGCGGTCTTGCATTATTAGTTTTCGCACAGCTTCAATATTTTGTGGCACAACCACCGATTTCGGGCGACCTTCTTTAATTTCGTCCTTGAGCTTACTGCGCCCGCGATTAAACTCACTAAACCAGTAAAGTAATACACAGTCGTTTTTGATGGAGCTTCACCACCAAAAGTCAAAGTTAATTGATCTACGCACTGTTGTTGCGTTAAACCACGTCGAAAATCGTAATAAATCATAGCACGAATATTTTCACGAGTGAGTTCCATTTTTTTTAGCGATATGACATTTTAAACCCAACAAAAACAAAACACTAACGTACCTATATAAGAGAAAAATTTTAGCGGCCAGTATTTAAAAAAAGAACGAATTTGACCATGGAGGTCAGACATCGTTTAAAATTATTGGAATCCCAGATTCCGCATACATAAGTAGCAGCCTATGTACTAGGACAGTAGGACACAGTCATGATCTTACCGCCTACTTCCAAACGTTGATGACTCCATCGGCAGACGAGCTGACTAGGTAGTTGGCTGTGGCGCGGACGGCCGTGAGGTCCGTTATAGGCGCCGTGTGGTAGAAGGAGCGACTCTCAGCGGCGCGGTACACGCAGTCCTCAGCCAGCGCGGGCGCCGCCTCGGCGGGCTTGCTGGTCTCCTGGATCACGCGTGTCCCGTCGATTATGCGGCTCCTGCCGGTCGAAAGTTGAGGTGGGCATTCATCGGGCCGGGATAGCCTCCTGTCCTGACTTCGACAGTAACTATTGAAAACCAATGCTATTGTCAAGGTCAAGTTTAGACCTTGAAAGTAAGATAAGATAAGCAATTCTTTATTGTACCCATGAGTGCTTAGTGCGAGTTTTTTAACTACTCGATCGCGTTAACGTAAACTCATATTTCTATGGCATCGAGGAAGCGCCACCTAGCGACAAGTATGAAAATTAAAATTGCTGAGTGCGAGTTGTAATGGTTTACGTTGAGAAGTGAACACGTTTACCAGCCAAAATACGAATAAACGCGAGTGCGAGTTGTACTGTGACAGCGTTTTGCCAGTTCGAACGGTTAACTTACTCATACTCACTACCTACTCAATGCTCGATTAACGCGGTGGTAAAGTTATTCGATTGGATCTATCAAACTCGCACTAAGCACTCAGAGCACATACCTACTTTAAAAAACATGTAAAGATACAAAGTGCAATATTGGCGGTCTATAACATCGAATAACAATATTATTGTCAAGGTCAAGATTTGACCTTTAAAGTACCTAACCAACATTTGACAGTAACGTCAAGATTTAGAAGGTTACTGGGCCGGGTTACAAGGCCGTTGGTTTAAGGCCTTGGGCCCCCACTGACGAACTAGGTCAAACGGTTCATATCAAAATCTGCTTTTTATCCGAACAACCGGTTATATGAAACTCACAAGACGTCAAAGATACACAGCAACATTCTAGTTGGTAAGATTATGTTGCGTCGGTACAGCTCCCGCACCGACGCGACGTACGTAATCTCACTCACTCACGGCTTTTCTCCATCGACGAATATACCGCAAAACTCACAAGAAGTCAGATAAAAACTGTGTTTTTCTGACGAAGGGAGTTGGACCCATGAAAGTACGTCGCTCCGGTGCACTCAGGTGAAACTCAGAAGACGTCAAAAACTTTGCACAGGTATCGGCGTAACGAACACGTTGGCATGCAATAAAAGTGTTTTTTTTCCTGGGACAAGTGACAACCTTGAATATTTGATTATGAGGTCTCACTAATGTATACGCTGCTCGGAGTCTTTCTCACCACTTTCACTTTCAACTTACCTGTACTGTGAGGAAACGAGGAATTTCGGCGGCCCGTATCCGCACCACGTGTTGTTTTGATACCAGCAGTCGGGAATCTCCCACTCCCCACGAGTAACTACATACGTACATACATAACCTCACGCCTAAATCCCAGAGGGGTAGGTAGAGACCAGGGTCTGCCACTTGCCACGATCCTGATCCCTTCGCTTCATTAACGTTCAAAAGGCGTTGCATGCACGCACGCCGGTTCCGGGTACTTTTTTTCTTCCCCTTTGCTAATACATCCATATTTGGTCGATGTGTGTCCGCCTGGGACGTCCCTTACCAGCCCTTCCACTCACATGGCAGTATATATTTGTTTCGTCAATATTCCTTCCTTAATCCTCTCCACATGTCCGAACCAACGCAACATTCCTTTCTCAATTGCATTTTGATGAGTAACTAACGAGTACACAGTGCATTGCGCACAATGCGCAGTGCGCATACAACCGTATGCGCTGCTCAAAACACACTTACCCTCACTTGCAACTAGCTTCTACATATGTATAGGCGACGGATCCGGGCAGATGAGTTCAGATCGTGGGAGTCCTTGGCGTGGCGCAGATAGACAGACAGACAGACAGACAGACAGACAGACGGACGGACGGACGGACGGACGGACACAAATATTTCTTAACCTAAGAGTACAGACGGCGGCCTTATCACTAAAAGTGATCTCTTCCAGACATCCTTTGGATGAACTGGACTAATACATTTGAGAAGGAGGTAGATGTACAAAAACATAGAAAATTATAATTTCAGAGGTAGGTACCTGTATAAATAGACCATAGTATCGTATACATTGCTAGAAGTCACCACTTGCAACTAACCTGTACTTGTGTGTAGGCGGGGGATCCCCGGCCGCCGGTATCAGAACGTGGGAGTCCTCAGCGTGGCGCAGGTCCCAATAGCGAATACGCTGCTCAGAGCCCCCTGTTATAACGTAGACGCTTCCATCGTCACGGGTGCCCGCGTAGAGCGCGCCGATGTAGTGTGATGCCTGGTGAAAGAAATGTGCCAAATAATATTGCCTCCCTCGTTGGTCTAGCCGTTAAGGCGCTTGGCTACCAAGACTGGGGTCGTGGCTTCGATTCCCACCGGGGGTCGTCGTGCATTTGTACAAGTGGCCTCGGTCTGGGTGTATTTTCATGTTTGTGACGTCCTTGCCTCGTTATCAGAGCGAAGAAATGTCGTCGAGCGTGTCTATAAAAGCAGCTATAATTTCCTGACTCTACCGTTACTGGTGCTGACTCAGTGAACGTCCTGAACAATGATCTGGAGTGATAAGATTAATAGGAAAGAGCGGGTTATTCTACTCCAACTTTTCCACTGTAAAATGAATTTTGTCGTCGCTATACGAGCACACGTTGCTAAGAAAACTCACATTCCTATAAAGGATATATGTAATGGCTCAGGTGGTTATTATTAGAGAGACTTTATTTAGTCTCATGTATGCGCATTTAATGCAATAATATAAACTTGATATGGCAATCTTTTTTTTTTGGTTTGACGTTTCCGTTTGTTGAGTGTAGCAACACTCTCTCTCTCTAAAATTTCTCCCCGGGCATGCTGGCTGTCCCTAGTTATTTTAAGTTAATTCATATTTGACGATGTAATACGTCCATATATTCTGAGTAATATAGTGTGAAGTATCTACAGGATTCCCGTCTTTGTTTTATTGAAGAGCCAGCTCCCATCAACCAGATTTATACCACTTCACGTCTACAAGGTTACCCCACCGCTGCGCTTACAGTTATAAGGCATCAAGCTGCTATAAATGCACACGCAGCTGTGAAGAATCACGTTGCTATAAGGACAGCTGCAAGGACTCACTTTGCTATAAGGACTCGCGCTGCTGTAAAGACTCACGTTGCTATAAGGCCAGCTGCAAGGACTCACGCTGCTGTAAGCACTCACGCTGCTTTAAGGACTCTCGTTGCTATAATGACTCAATTTGCTATAAGGACTCAATTTGCTATAAGGACTCAGTTCGCTATAAGGACTCACTTTGCTTTAAAGACTCAGTTTGCTATATGGACTCACTTTGCTATAAGGACTCAGTTTGCCATAAGGACTCACGTTGCTATAAAGCCAGCGGCAAGGACTCACTTTGCTATAAGGACTCACTCTGCTGTAAGGCCAGCTAAATACGTCGGTACGTGGCCTGACGCTGCTACAAGTGTCCACTAGGACTAGTCGGACTCACGTTGTGCGTGTACTGCAGCGGCGCGTGGGCGTGCGGCCACAGCGCGTGCGTGCGCTGCGTGGACTCCAGGCACCACGCGCCCGCGTCGCGGAACCCGCACGCCCACACGCGCGACCCCGAGCCCGGGAACCCGCAGATGCGACGCACGCGCTCCGCTGCCCAGCAAACAAATGGCTTAAACCATCCGATAGTCATGAGAGTTTAACACTGGAAAACTGAGCGGGATGTCGACTTTCTTACGGAATAGAGATTTATTTATTTAACATAATATTATTTTATCATATTTGATAGTTATTCACTCTCATTATCACACGCGCGACCCCGACCCCGGGAACCCGCAGATGCGACGCACGCGCTCCGCTGCCCAGCAAACAAATGGCTTAAACCATCCGATAGTCATGAGAGTTTAACACTGGAAAACTGAGCAGGATGTCGACTTTCTTACGGAATAGAGATTTATTTATTTAACATAATATTATATTATCATATTTGATAGTTATCAAACGCGCCACCCCGACCCCGGAAACCCGCAGATGCGACGTACGCGCTCCGCTGCCCAGCAAACAAATGGCTTAAACCATCCGATAGTCATGAGAGTTTAACACTGGAAAACTGAGCGGGATGTCCACTTTCTTACGGAATAGAGGTTTATTTATTTAACATAATATTATTTTATCATATTTGATAGTTATTCACTCATTATCACACGCGCGACCCCGAGCCCGAGAACCCGCAGAAGCGACGCACGCGCTCCGCTGCCCAGCAAACAAATGGCTTAACCGTGCGATCGTCATCACAGTTTAACTCTGGCAAATTGAGCGGAATGTCCACTCTCTTACGGACTCGAAATCTAATAGTTAATCACACGCGCGAGCCCGACCCCGGGAACCCGCAGATGCGCTCCGCTGCCCAAACAAAAAAAAAGGCTGAATCATCCGATTGTCGACATAGCTTAACTCTAGAAAATTGAGCGGAATATCCAATCTCTTACGGACTAGAGATTAATTTAATAGTCCCTATCACACGCGCGAACCCAGAAACGCGCAGACGCGCCGCACGCGCTCCGCTACCAAGCAAACAAATGGTTCAACGGTGCGATCGTCATCATAGTTTAACTCTGGCAAATTGAGCGGGATGTCCACTCTCTTACGGACTAGAGAATTAATAGTTATTCAGTCCCTATCACACGCGCGAGCCCAAGCCCGGAAACCCGCTGGTGCAAACGCCGCTGTTGGTCGCGGGTTTTTAAAATTAGTTCCTTTTTTTATTCAGCCGGCGCAGCGGCGCGACTATGGGCCGTCGCACCAGCCAACCAGTCTTTATTGAAACAATATTTGCGTTCGATTTCTTTGGCGCTGAACACTGAGATGTTCCAAATTCAAAATGTGCGCGGCAATGATAAAGGGCATGACGGAAGATTTTTAAATCCTCTTTCATAACAAAAAGACCATAATCCAGTAATAAACTAAAGTTAAAGCCATTTTTCTGAAATTATTTTAAATCTGTGGGAAAATAGCACGCAGTGACGTTACGCCTAGCTAAACCAACATCGTAATCACTAGTCACAACAAAGCACGGGTGAAGACTGCTTAAGCGTGACGTCACACGGTGTGATTGGTGTTTCAGTCAAAATGGCTGAAAGCAGTATTATAATCTTTTATTTTATTGAAAATAATAGTAATCACTTTTTTTATAAAAGTAAACTAGTGTTTTAAATCCTTTTATTAGGTATATACTTTCCCCATAATATCGTTATATCTTAGATCATTTAATACTGTCATCACGCCCATTACGACGCACATATAAGGAGGATTGCAAACTCTGTACTGCCCGCTAAAAGTTTCTTATAGAAAACACCACCTTCGGGTGTACAGTGCTACACAAGAAATAAGTGTCGCGGATGTACCTGCGCAGATGACCAAATTTTGGATGTGCGGCAAGTTGATCGACCAATTAGATAGTTTCATTTTATGGCAGGCCGCGCGCCTTTGTTGCTATTGGTTGATTCAACGTCATCGATGCAGATGACTATTAGTTTCAGTCAACTGCTAGACTTGGTTGATGTCAATAGGTGTCAATCAATTCTGCCCCTTAACCGTATCGGTTAAAGATTATGTTGAATGTACTTATCGCTTCGGGTACTTTCGTTACACTTCTTCCTAGTCTGCGCGAACGTAGATTCCCGAAGGGACATTTATGATGTGTAGTACTGTACTTAAAGACGAATCAGGTCGTCCTTTTCGAAAAGACGGGATGAAAAATAATGTGGACACTCACAGTTGGGGTGTGTGAGCGAGGTGACGGGAAGTTGAAAGCGCAGGTCCCACACGGCGATGGTGCCACTGCTGGTCCCTGCTGCGATGTACCCGCTGCTATGAGCGTAAAGGCACGTGTACACGCCCTGCTTCAGGTCACCCTGCAGCTTCCACGCGTTGCCTGCGCAAGGCGAATGATTGCATTTGAATGCCTGCAAATCCCAAAACCCATTCTCGCTTACCTGGCGCCCACAAATCCTAGCCTATCCCAGCTCATCTAGCGTCTGCAAGTTCCAACCCATCCCCACTCAGATGGAGATCACAACTCCCAACCAACTCCCGCTACCTGGCGCTTACAAATCCCATTCCATCTCTGCTCCCAGTGGGAGTGGTGGGCACTACCACCATCCATTCCCGCTCACTTAGCGCCCATAAGTCCCAGCTCATCCCTGCTCATCTAGAGCCTACAACTCCCAACCCATCCCCGCTCACCCGGTCCCCATAAGTCACAGCCCATCCCCACTTACTTGGCGTTTATAACTCTCAGCTCATCCCCGCTCACCTGGCTCTCATAAGTCCCAACTCATCCCCGCTCACCGAGCCTACAACTCCCAATCCATCACCATAATCACACCCCTTCCCTACTCACCTGGTGTATACTAATCCCAGCCCCGCCCCGCTCACCTGGCGCCCGCAGGTCCCAGCCCCGCCCCGCTCAGCTGGCGCCCGCAGCCCCCAGCCCCGTCCCGCTCACCTGGCGCCCGCAGGTCCCAGCCGCGCCCCGCTCAGATGGCGCCCGCAGCCCCGTCCCGCTCACCTGGCACCCGCAGGTCCCAGCCCCGCCCCGCTCAGCTGGCGCCCGCAGCCCCCAGCCCCGTCCCGCTCACCTAGCGCCCGCAGGTCCCAGCCGCGCCCCGCTCAGCTGGCGCCCGCAGCCCCGTCCCGCTCACCTGGCGCCCGCAGGTCCCAGCCGCGCCCCGCTCAGCTGGCGCCCGCAGCCCCGTCCCGCTCACCTGGCGCCCGCAGGTCCCAGCCCCGCCCCGCTCAGCTGGCGCCCGCAGCCCCGTCCTGCTCACCTGGCACCCGCAGGTCCCAGCCCCGCCCCGCTCAGCTGGCGCCCGCAGCCCCGCCCCGCTCAGCTGGCGCCCGCAGCCCCGTCCCGCTCACCTGGCGCCCGCAGGTCCCAGCCAATGACGGCGGCCAGCAGGGTGGCGTAGCTGATGACGCCGTGATGCGCGCCGCCCGCGCAAGCCACGTCGGCGCAGCCGCCGTCGCCGCCGCCCGCCGCCGTCTGTCGGCACTGCGACAGCGTCATGCGGGAAGTACCCGCGTCCGGCCTGGAATTCGATATCGGTCTCGAAGATGCGGTCGCGACTCACGCTTTGGAGTATTTCGTTGATCATAATATCAGTCCAAGTCCTCACATACTGTCAACTGGAGTTGCTGTGTATAACTTTTGAACTTTTTGGCTTGCAGGTGCAGATGCAGCCCAAGACGATTTTAGCTGCTCCCACCCCTTAAGCTTTGTTTATTTTTTGTCGACCTAATCACGTACGTCACCCTCAAGCGAACCGCTGACGTCGGGTTGCTATACCGCGATTGCGCCACCGCTTTCCCACAGAAACGCTGAGTCGGCGCCTCGTGCAACTCACGGCAGCTTTATCTAGTTCTTAAGCAGGGACTTCCTAAGTTAGCTTCGTGCTAACTTTACGTCGTTTAGGTTATAAACGGGGTATAGTTAGCACGTTCGGGTGCATCTGTGCGTTGCAAGGAAAAACCAACCTTAATGATCCACCGCAATTATGGCTGATGGTACATTAATTTGTATATGTACATATAATGTAAAAGGGAGCACGCTGCTTACGGCCGTACAGGCATTGCTTAGTCGGGCTACACTTTCGACTATAAAATATATGTGTGACAAACAAAATTTCATTTCAATTTAATTTCATCACGTGAGACTCGCAAGGGGAGGCTGGAAAAAAATACGAAATATCACAGAGACATAAATTAAACTAGTCTTACGTCGAGAATTAAGGTACTTACTTTTTACGTAATATTTTTTTTATTAGATTATCGAAGTACTAAATTAAAAATATTCAACCAGAAAGGAGGGAGGGGCTGACACGACCGCTTTCTAACTGTCCTGTTGTATGTCACGACTCCCCCAAAATACCCACCAAACGCAGTCTAAATAAATAAATATTTGTGGACATATTACACAGATCTCGTTAGCCCTATACTAAGTACAACTAAATGACTTGTGTTATAGGTGCTAACTCGACGATAGATTTAATACAATAAATACATATATAAGATCCAAGACCCGAGACAAACTAGAAAAGTTCGTTTCTTAGTTTGACCCGGCCGGGGATCGAACCCGAGACCTTCGGTTTTGTAGTCAGCGTGCCAAACCGCTGCGCCACCGAGGCCGTCATATCGCCGAAATAGTCTGTGCCAAAGGTTTTCCCTTTAACACAGGCCATTCAAACCGCATCATACAAGTGCTTCCAGGAATCGGGCCTCCATAAATAAGACTGAATAAGAATTATTTTTGTTTAAGACAAATTAAACATATAGTTTTGTTCGCATTTACCATCAATTTCCAGTAAGGTTCACACTGTACGGAAACTCCAGTGTGGTGTGAACACGCCTTTTGCATTTTTTCGTGTGTTCACACCATGCTGCTTCCCCCACTACTACATACATTTTCGGACCCCCAATTCAAACAAATAACTGAAAGAAAGTTCGTTGAACTAGTTGTTGGCATAACACTGACGTCGCGGTACACATATACTTTTCGACCACCACGTAGAAGTCGCCATTACGTCGATACTTCGCGTTATCGTTTTCGCGCTCCTCTATTCAAGTATCTAGTCCCAGTATAGCAAACAAATCCTAAGGAGGCTGAAAGGCGATCCAGGTTCCAGTCGTCGTCAGGTCAGATCTAGCTATTGACGGTGGGCGGTCGTGAAAGGTGATTCGTCGGAGATCTGGAAGCGCCCCCTACTAGAGGTACGCTAGCCTCTGGCCTTCCTCGCACCATGGGTCTGGTAAGTCTTTCTGCCTAATCCTACGTCCCACTTTTGAACGTTCAGGACGATCGCAACACATATTTCGTCACAATACAGTCCACTCCACAGCCACAGAATCCCTTTAACCAAAACAAGTTTAAATAACTAACTTTATTTTTATATAACGTTGCGTTAGTTATTGCATGTCAACTGGCAATAATTTTGTAGTTTTCTACATATTTTTTGCTATGGCAACACTGTGCAAGAGTCTGTTAAGGCAAGTTGCATTTTTATAACATAAACGCTATAGTTTTCATTATCACACATGTTTTTATATCATACAATTTTCAAAAATAATTATAGGCAACAACGATTAATAAACTTGGTCTGAGACCGAAGTAACGGACAGCACAATAAACCTCACCTGAGTACACATATAGAGCCCTCTTGCGTGGCCGCGACCAGGGACTGTCCATTTTCGCACGGAGCCAACGCTACCACCGGGCCGGCGCCTCGGTTGTAGATAGCCTTCGACCTGTAACGACAAATAAACACATACATAACCTCACGATCCCAGAGTGGTAGGCAGAGATCAGGGACTGCCACTTGCGACGATCCTGACAGATCACCTTCGCTTCATCAACGTTCATAAGTCCTTGCATGGATAAACACATACATAAACTGGACATGGGCACTCACGAAAGGGCTGGTCCACCCGTTCAAAGTCGCTCAGCGAGCTATAGACAGAGCTATGCTCGGAGTTTCTATGAAGGATTCTCAACGAATGCATCCGACAGAGAACCAAAGTTATCGACATAGCTCAGAGATTTAGCGAGCTGAGGTGGCAGTTGGCTCGCCATATCTCGCGAAGAATCACCAACCGTTGGAGTAAGCGTGTTTTTGAGTGGAGACCGCGACTCGGCAAACGTAATTTAGGACGCTCTCCGACTAGGTGGGATGCCGATCTGCGAAAAACTACCGGCAGTTGCTGGATGCGGCAAGCTGAAGACAGGGCGCTATGGCGCTCATTAGGAGAGGGCTATGCCCAACAGTGGACTAACATATAGCCTGAAGAAGAAGATACATAAAGTAATGCATGTACCCCCCCGAGGCCCCGTTTAGTTGTTACTATGGCCTAAATACAGTAGACTACTAATAGTGTCCACGAATCTAACATTCATGAACTATAGTCTCGACGCCAGTCCCTAGAGACCAATACTTACATAGTTTTTCAATGGAATGAAATAAGCACTACAATGGTTGATATTTGCCTCAATTTGGTCGTCTACAAAGCAATAGCAGTACAATGTCATTCATGTCAATGTCAAGCAATGGCAGTGCAACGGAACCACAGATTACATTGACTGTACTCACTCGAGTACACTCCAAATTCTATAATATCTATAATCAGCCCACATCAACCCACTGCTGGGCATAGGCCTCCTTTTTATTGCGCCATTCCTCACGGCCCTGTGCTAATCTAATCCATCGCTGTCCCGCAACCCTCACGATGTCGTCTGACTAAAAGGGAAGACGTCCGGTGGACCAGGGCAGTATCGGAGCGGTGACCAAGGGAGGGAAGGAGGTTGGTAGGCAGACCACCGACACGATGGTCAGACGACACTCCAAAATTATGCTCGTGAACGAGTGCTGTTCGTGTGTCTGGCCGCAGCACTTGTTTTCACGACCTATTTGGAATTTAAAGTCATTAATGGCAATCATGGAATCTTATCATACGTATATGTGTATCTGATGTATATAGACTTAAAAGGACTTGAGAAAAGATGGTCAGAGTGGAGTTTTTTCCCCCGCTGCCTTTTTCTCCACTACACTACGGCCCGAAGGCAGCGGCTTTCACTTTCATGTTGCATTGTACTTTGTCATTCAGCAAATCGAATGTAAATTCTTTCTTCTTCTTCTTCAGGCTATATTAGTCCACTGCTGGACATAGCCCTCCCCTAATGAGTGCAAGGTTGTGCCATCATTAGGCACGTAAATTCTTTACGTTGAAATAAATTCAATTGAATTGAATTGAGACTGACTGGTAATACTAACTCAAGGAAATGCCTCCACCTCTCCTCGTCTCCACCTCCGTTGAGTATTGAGTCGAGGAGAGTCGAGGGGCCGTCTTGGAGTACGGGTGTAAGTCTCGCGCCAGGTGACCTGACGACCTCTGTGGCGTAGCGGTAGCGCATCTACCTACCATGCAAGAGGTCCCGGGTTCGAATTCCGGCTGGGAACAAATCCCCAGGTCTTGGATGTTTACACGTTTGTGATGTCGTTGTTTCTGGTTCCCACGACATAGGGCATCCTAGTGTGGGGCCAGAAGCAATGTATGTGCCTGTATACGAGGGTAGAAAGAGTGAATTCCCGAGGTATTCCCGGCTATAGTCCGAGTAGGAATTGAGTCTTTTACCCATGTCAAACACTCTAATTTTCATTTCGAATATGAGGAAAATAAAAACCCATTTTAATGTTCAAATCTTAGCTAGCATTAAAATATTATTACCAATTTTTTTGAATTCCGTCACAGTTACTATAACAGATTAGTACCCGCCAATTTATGTCAACTTTTTAATTTTAAATATGGAACTCACCGCGTAATTGTTGTGGTTTATCCCGCTCAAATAAGTTTGCGCTAAGTTCACACTGGCTGTTTAGAAACTCACATGGCCGTCGCAATTTTTTAATTAGTTTTTTTTAAAAGCCTATTTATTACATGAAACTCTTCACAGCTGACAGTAGTTCTATTTTTAAAGTTCATTCCGGCCCTTAGGTGGGAAGTAATTTGTATGAGTTTTTCCCTCCCTATGGAGGAAAGCAGCATTTTCCACCCAACCCCAAACAACACTACTTTCCGAGTAAAAGAAATGAAAAAAATATTACCTGTTGATGTAGGCGCGCCCCTCCATATTGTGCGCGTCCCAAAGGCGCACGGTGCCGTCGTCAGAGCACGACGCGAACACGTGACGCGCCGTCGGCAGCGCCACCAGCCGGTTAACTCGGGACCTGACGAAAAACAAACCGACAAATATTTTATTTATTTCTACAACATGTTTTCATTCATCATCGTGTCATCATGAAGCGCTCGTGGCCTAGGCGAACCGAGTGATTGGAATCAATTACTTGAGTTAAGCAACTTAGGATTAGGTCCCGTGACTACCGCTAGTGGCATTTTTCCGAGCTCTTCCGTGCTTCGCAAGGCACGTTAAGCCGTTGGTGCCGGCTGCCATATAATGGCAGTCGCTAAGCCATGTCAGAGGCCTTATGGGCGGCTTGATAACTTGTGACAGTAAGGCCCGCCACTGTCTTACAATCCTCCACCAACCCGGACTTGGCCTCCGTGGTGGAGTATGGCCTAACCTTCCTGCGATGCAGGAAGAGACCCGTGCCCCAGCAGTGGGGACATACAAGGGTTGATATCGATTTGAGACAGATCGCTGTCGGGCGATAGAGTGCCAAATTTATATTTACGTACACATTGTAGCAAATAAATCGAAGTGAATAATCTATTATATAAAATGAATCGCTCAATGTGTTGGTACGCGCAAATCTCAAGAGCAGCTGAACCAATTTTGCTAATTATTATTTTTTTACATTCCTTGAAGTACGAGGATATTTCTTACGGAGGGGAAAATAAAAAAAAAGAATCGACTGATAGGCTGTACGAAGTTCGATGGGTCATCTAGTAATACATACTTGTGCTCGTGTAGGTAAGCCAGAAGCTGGTTGCCCGGTCGCCATGCAGACGGCGGCAGCGCTTGCTCGTCGCCTTCCGTGCACGTCTCTTGAGATCTGCGGAATAATGAAAAATGAAAATGTTTATTTGTAACAATAAAATAACCCCCTTATTCATAATAGTCTGTTAACTTTAAGCAATGCTTATTCTCACTCTGTCCTCTTCTATTGACCTAAGTCAGAATGAAAGAGAACACTCTTTAGCAGCTGTTTTAACCTAGCGGACGATTATGAATAAGGGGGTAAGTCTTGAGAGGGTAAATAATCCGTTAGTCAGAGTCCTAAGATTAGGAGTTAGCTTACTTACACTATGTGCAACTCTTATGTCTATGCTAGGTAAAAAAACCTGTGATACAGACATCAGTTTTCTAATAGATTAATATTTTTAATAGATCTCTTTTTAAAAACCTATTTAGAGGCTAAACATTTCACCCATGCCGGGATTCGAACCCGCAACCTCTGGCTATCCGTGCCAGCGCTCTACCAATGGAGCCAATGAGCGACTCACCGGCATCAGTGAAATTTCGAACCTCTTTACACTATTCTCTGTATTACGTACAGGCAGCGATATCTGGCTTAAGCAAATTGCATCACTTACAGCCCCGACTACCTACTTTGCAGTTAGGTTTTACATCGGAACGATATCACTGTACCCACATGATAATACTATTTTTTATTTTTAATGCACTTACCCGTGCTAAGGACAAATTTAAAAACCTATTTAGAGGCTAAAAATTTCACCCATGCCGGCATTCGAACCCGCAACCTCTGGCTATCCGTGCCAGCGCTCTACCAATTGAGCCAATGGGCGACTCACCGGCATCAGTGAGATTTCGAACCTCTTTACAAATTTGGTTTTTAAATTTGTCCTTAGCACGGGTAAGTGCATTAAAAATAAAAAAATAGATCTCTTTTTTTAAAATAGATGAGTGTATAAGGCTTAACACGCACTACGAGTATCAATATTCTAATTTACGCTGGCAAAGGTTAATATAGTCTTTTAGCTTTTAGAATATACGTCGGGCTCTAGAGTAGGCTTCGGTGTTCGCCAATTTTCGCCGGTTTTCGTACTGATGATCGAGTTCTGATTTCGAAATTAAGTGTCATATTAGTTCCGATATTTCTATTACACGAATATATCCGATTCTATCCGATAGTAGCCGAGGTATATTCCAAAAGTTAACAGTCTATACATCCTTCATGGGGCATTATATACGTTTCTGTAATAGAATCCCTGAAGATATATTAAATTTGTCTGAAACGCGGTTCAAAAAATGTGTAAAGTACACTTTGTGCCAAAAGGGCTACTATAATATTAAGGATTATTTAGATGAAAATGATATCTGGAATTAAAGCAAGTAAAATGAATGAGTTTTGTAAAAATTGTGTAAACTCTGTTAATTAAGGACTTTGGAAAAGACTAAGTTTGAATATATTCTTTTTAATGCACTAACCCGTGCTAAGGACAATTTTAAAAACCTATTTAGAGGCAAAAAAATCCACCCATGCCGGGACTCGAACCCCGGACCCGTTCGAACTCGAACAGCGATATCATTCCGATGTGAAACCTAACTGCGAAGTAAGGTACTCGGGGCTGCAAGTGATGCAAATTACTTCAGCCAGATGTCGCTGCCTGTAAATAATGCAGAGAATATTGTAGAAGTTCGAAGTTTCGCTGATGCCGGTACTGGCCCATTAGCTCAGTTGGGAGAGCGCTGGCACGGTTAGCCAGAGGTCGCGGGTTCAAGTGCCGGCATGGGTGGAATTTTTAGCCTCTAAATAGGTTTTGGAATATACGAGTGTTTAAGGCTTAGCACGCACTACGAATCAATATTTAAATTTGCACTGGCTACCCGTCTTTCTAATTTCCTTCAGCAACTTTCCATCGTAAGGTTATCTGGAAGAAATTGCTTTTAGCAATAAGGCCACCAATTGTACGATGTACATTTGCAATTATTCTTTGTTGTTTTTCCAGTGTACAATAAGGAATATTCTTATCTTACGATTTTTCACCGCTCGATTTTTTCCGAAAATAATCTACATACCTTAAGGATTTCTGGAATTTCTGCTGCATCCGCGCCGTCAGCTTCCGAAGTTCATCTCGACATGGCGCCATACTATCTATAAACACATTTAAACATGTACAGATTCAAATCAGAGTATATCGAGACGAATGGAGTGACATGGGGAGTGAGTCTCTAAAATACATAGTTGTTCAATAGAGTCATATTAGTCCGGTAATGGTCGTTTCATTCACACTATCGGTAGTCTAGTAACCAATCGCATTGCAATGGTATAACCCGTGTACTTACTCGGCGCCTCTCGCGATTCGATCTTCTTCGCGAGAGATGCCTATTTAATTCGCGCGGGTTATACCCCTGGACTAACATTGTAGTGCTATTGCTTTGTAGACTACCAAATTGAGGCAAATGTCAACCATTGTCGTGCTTATTTCATTCTATTAAAAACTATTTAAGTATTAGACTCTAAGGCCAGATCGCCAAGGAGAACAAAACAAGTTACTTCGGAAACCTATTTTAAAAACCTATTTAGAGGCTGAAAATTCCACCCATGCCGGGACTCGAACCTGCGACCTCTGGCTAACCGTGCCAGTTACTTCAGGCACAGCGATTGACAGGTCTAGATGGAAAACACTCTGCACCCAACCTTGTCGTAGCGGCCACGATCCTTAGCATTGACGGACCGACCTGATTGAATATCCTTTAGACTCGTCTTGACTGATTGAGCAAGCAGCGTGGGATTATGTATTGTAACGTGTGGAATTTGGACACTTTCGTGTTCATTGCTCTAATCACAGTCAGTCTTACACCCCTATTCCAAGACGTTCCTCAAAGTCTCTTCGACTCAATACTCAACGCAGGTAGAGTCGAGGAGAGGTGGAGGCATTTCCTTGAGTTATTATTACCAGTCAGTATTTGGAGTGTACTCGACCGAGTACAATCAATATAGTCTGTGGTTTAACTCGAGTGAGAATTTGGTTTTTTATGTTGGCAATGGCGATGTCATGCCAAGGTTTGAGAAGCAGAAGTTTTTCTTTCTCGGGGAGACTTTAAGGTAGGTCCCGAGGTACCTTAGCTTTGACAGTGGATTCCTCGACTCGAGTGAGAAACTTGCTCGATTGGAGGAAATTTAATACATTTTAAAATACTGTTTTCCGCGGTTCAGCAAGATGGAGCGGAGGAAAACTTCGAGGAACGTCTTAGAATACGGGTGTTAGGGCCAGTTTCTGAATTGAGAATTTCACTAAGTAAATACTCAACTTTAAAAACCTATTTAGAGGCTAAAAATTCCACCCATGCCGGGATTCGAACCCGCGACCTCTGGCTATCCGTGCTGCTATCCGCGTTTTAAAATTGTCCTTAGCACGGGTTAGTGCATTAAAAATAAAAATAGTATAAATACTCAACTGTAATGCTCTTCGAATTTTTCGACAAACAGCGTGACAGAACGTTACTTAAGTAAATACTTAGTGAAATTCTCAATTCAGAAACCGGGCCTTAGACTTCAGTCCTGGCCTTGAAAATACCAATGGTTTTCTATAGTTATTGTCTACTTCTGGATTTTTTATTGTGAATAAGTTTTTGTATTCAATCTTTTTTCTTTATTCTAATTATAATTATTATTACAATTTTACCTCATAAACAATCGCGATTAGACCCGTTTTATATGATCACTAGTGTGTACTGACATTGTACATAGCTGGCGCTATGTCCGAGCTGCGAGGCGACCGGCGCGGGCGCAGCCGAGCTGCCGCTCGTGGCGTCGCCCACGGCCGTCGCGCCCGACTGGGTTATGGACTCCGCTGCGGACAAGCACACATTACATTGCAAAAATTTATGTTATGCAAAAAAAAAAAAATTGAACACATGCTGCCTACTGTTTTACGAGGCTACAGTACAATGTGACCTCGTCGATGATGTTTGAGCAAATTATGACGGTTACAATACAAACAACACTCAGCCCTGGCGGCGATGGTCTCTTATTCATATGTGCGTACACCCGCAGCGCGCATCCCTGGCGATGGGCGGACGGCTTGTTAAGGATTGCACTTCGGCGGCGGCAGGTCGTGTGTGTGTGTATTTGTGTGCCAGGGTGTGTGTGCATGTGTATTTGTGAGTAAGCTGGCAGTAACCACCCCTGGCGGCGGCGTGCGGCTCGTGGCCGAACATCAGTCTGTGTTCATGAGTGTCTCGTTAAGCACGGCGGTGGCGGCCGGTCGTATGTTTGTATATACGTGTGTGTGTGTGTGTGTGTGTGTGTGTGTGAGTTAGCTGGCAGCACACAACCCTGGGGCTGTGCGACTCGGGGCCATGTGTCACCACTCCGCCGGCGGCCGGTCGTGTGTGTGTATTCACGTGTCCGTGTGTGTCAAAGTGTGTGCGTTTGTAAGTAAGCCGACAGCACTCACCCCTGGCGGCGGACTGCTGGTGGCCGAACATGTGCCGCCACTCCGTGTTCATGTGGGGTTCGTTAATTCTGGTGCCGCGGGGGCGGCCGGTCGTGTATGTGTTTATTTCATGAAACTAGTATTTTGTTAGTTTCATGAATGTTAGTTTCATTATGTTAGTTTCATGATGAAGCTCCGTGACCAGGCTCATCAAGCTTTTCGTAAAGATAAGTCAGAGAAGTCTAGGGCATCCTACATTGAACTGAAACACCTGGTAAACTTATCTTTGTTTTTCGAGAAACGGGCTTATTTTGATAGTTATATAAAGGGAAACTTGAAAAACTCGAAAGCATTGTGGAAAAATCTTAAGGAGACAGTAGGGGTAAATTTTCGAAATCGCTCTATTATTCCCGATCACTTTAACAATCCTGATGAAATGAACAAGCATTTTTTAAATATTCCAGGTAATAGGGAAGTCTCTTTCTCAGACCTAACATTTTTTGAATTTAATAGATTTTGTGATTCCTCTTTTAAATTGACCACTGTTACTGAAAATGTCGTAGCACACATAGTTCATCACCTTAGGTCTAATGCGCAGGGAGCTGATCGACTAACTATGGATATGATAATACTGACCCTTCCAACAACACTAGGCATAATCACACGGATCATAAACAGGTCAATTGTATCACATAAATTCCCTAATATTTGGAAGACCGCGTTGGTTAAGCCTATACCCAAGTCGAATAACCCATCCGATCTGAAGGAACTACGGCCAATTAGTATATTACCGTATATTTCAAAGACACTTGAAAAGGTTGTTTACATTCAAACTGCTACATATATTGAACAAAATGGTATATTACCAGAAGTCCAGTCAGGTTTTCGCAAAGGGCGTAGTACAAATACGGCCTTACTTGCTGTTGTGGACGACATGCTCACATCTCGCGATAGAGGTAAGGGAACAATTTTGGCTTTGCTGGATTTTTCAAGAGCATTTGATTGTATAAATATCAATCTGTTACTTTCAAAGCTGTCATTCTATGGTTTCGATGTTGATACAGTCAAATGGTTTGATAGTTATCTTAATGATAGACGACAGCAGGTGGTCCTACATAAGCGCAACGGCACTTGTCTTACATCTCAAGTCGCCATTTTGGATAGTGGTATTCCTCAGGGTTCAATTTTGGGTCCGCTCTTCTTTATTCTTTATAGTAGTGACGTAGTAAACAGCATTAAGCATTGCAAGTATCACATATACGCCGATGATTTACAGGTTTATATAGACTGTGCACCTAGTGAAGCAGAAAATGCAATTAAAAAACTGAATGATGATCTCAATCGCATATCCGCATGGTCCACCAAAAATGCACTAGTTTTAAACCCTGTAAAATCAAAGTACATGATCACTGGTAGCAAGCACCAAATACAAGGTATACAATCGGCAACAACTCCAGTTTGTATAATAAACAAACCAGTAGAGAGAGTACACGAGGCCAGAAATCTGGGGGTCATCATTGACGAAGAATTGCGCTTCGAAAGTCATGTTGCTGAGCTGGCAAGGAGTTGTTTCTACCGACTTAGTGTTCTCTATCGTATACGTAACTTTTTGAGTGAGGAACTCCGAGTGCGGCTTATTGAGGCTTTAGTTTTGTCAAAATTGAATTACTGCATCTCTGTGTACGGCCCCTGTCTATATGCAAGAACCATGCGACTAATCCAGCGCATTCAAAATGCCTGTGCCCGCTACTGTTTCAGTATCCCTCGTAGAGCACATATTACTCCTTTTTTAAATAATGCAAACATTCTCAACATGAAGAGCCGATGCCAATATCACCTTGCCTGTCTCCTGTTTGGTATAACTAAAACTGGTGCCCCCAAGTACCTTAGTAGTAGAATCGAATGGTCAACTGCCACCCATAGTCAACATCTACGCAGTGTTAGAAAGGGCTTTATCATATGTCCTCAGCACAAGACTGCAGCCTTTAGGGGTAGTTTCAAGTACGCTGCATCAAAGTGCTGGAATAACCTCCCTCCGCCCCTGAGAAGCATTGAGTCAAAGCATAGTTTTAAATCACAATTGAAGATACATCTGTTGAATAATCAAAAGCTTGCCACAGCTTATATGCCCCTTGCCCAAGGTAGCATGCCCTAAAAGAACTAAAAACAACAAACAATAAATAAAATCCCAAAGCCCAATTTAGGAGCTTGCATTGGACATGTGTATGATTTAGAGCCAATTCGATATATTTAGTGTAACGTTTATAATATGTAATTCCACAATAATTAAATGTACAATAATTAAAACTACATACCTACTTAATCTCACTTCGTCTTTTGTTTGTAAGCATAAAGTTATTGTTCTGTTGATTCTCGTGACTGTCACCCTGGGTCTTGACAGAATACCAGCGTTACGGGAAAACTCGTAACACAATGCTGAGTCAGGTACCCATTTATTGCCACGACACACAGTTTCGCTATTGTATTAACTTTTAGTTATAAGTGTCTAATGTTTTTCTTTCATTGGTTATTCTTTGTTAAAATTATTCTGTGTTTTGTGTGTAATAAATAAATCTTTTCTATTCTATTATTATTATATATTTATTGCAATAAAAACAGTACAATGCGGCAGACTCAATGCCATAAGCATTTGTATGCGATCCCGTGTGTGTTTGTGATTAAGCCAGCAGCACTCACCCCTGGCGGCGGGCTGCTCGTGGCCGAACATGTGCCGCCACTCCGTGTTCATGTATGGCTTTTTAAGATAGCGCGGCGGCGGTGGCCGGTCGTGTTTGTGTGTATTCACGTGTCCGTGTGTGTCATCATGTGTGTGTTTGTGAGTAAGCCGGCAGCACTCACCCCTGGCGGCGGGCTGCTCGTGGCCGAACATGTGCCGCCACTCCGTGTTCATGTATGGCTCGTTAAGATAGCGCGGCGGCGGCAGCCGGTCGTGTGTGTGTGTATTCAGGTTTCCGTGTGTGTCAACGTCTGTGTGTTTGTGATTAAGCCCGCAGCACTCACTCTTGGGGTGCTAGTGGCCAAACATGTGCCGACACTCCACGTTAGTGTATGGGTCGTTAAGGATGTATACGCGTGTTCGTGTGTTTGTGAACAAGCCGGCAGCACTCACCCCTGGCGGCGTTCGGCTCGTGGCCGAACATGTGCCGCCACTCCGTGTTCATGTGGGGTTAGTTAATGCTGGTGTCACATCGGCGGCCGGTCGTGTGTGTATGAATGAATGAATGAACGAACGAACGAACGAACGAACGAACGAACGAATGAATGAATGAATGAATGAATGAATGAATGAATTATTTTGCCACAAACAAATATGCTTGCATAACAGTAACAAATATGCTCACATAGCAATACATAAGTATGCGCGTGGCCGTGTGTTTTTGTGAACAAGCCGGCGGCACTCACCCCTGGCGGCTGGCTGCTCGTGGCCGAACATGTGCCGCCACTCCGTGTTCATGTATGGCTGTTTAAGATAGCGCGGCGGCGGCGGCCGGTCGTGTTTGTGTGTATTCACGTGTCCGTGTGTGTCATTATGTGTGTGTTTGTGAGTAACCCGGCAGCACTCACCCCTGGCGGCGGGCTGCTCGTGGCCGAACATGTGCCGCCACTCCGTGTTCATGTGCGGCTCGTTGAGGCTGGCGCCGCGGCGGCGCGTGGTCGCCGGCGGCCGGTCGTGCGCGTGCGGCTCCCCGCCCACCTCGAGCTGCACCGAGCGCGAGAGCTGCGCGCCGGTCAGCACGAGCCGGCCCGGCGCCGCGCCTATGTGCTGGGGAAATTATTTTCGCCGTCATCGTCATAGAATCGGCTGGGGAATAAATATGTCTGTCTGTGCTTTCTCCAAATACTTAAATTGTTAGACGCAGTGTAAAAGATGTAAATATCTTTTGTGGTGACTTTTAATAAAAAATGTAAATATCTAAAAGATGTGTGTTTTGGAAACTAACGGTATTTAGAAACCTATTTAGAGGGTAAAAATTTCATCCATGCCGGTGATTCGAACCCGCAACCTCTGGCTATCCGTGCCAGCGCTCTACCAATTGAGCCAATGGGCGACTCACCGGCGTCAGTGCAATTTCGAACCTCTTTACACTATTCTCTGTATTACATACAGGCAGCGACATCTGGCTTAAGCAAATTGCATCACTTACAGCCCCGACTTCCTACTTTGCAGTTAGGTTTTACATCGGAACGATATCACTGTACCCACATGTTTATACTATTTTCTTAAGCCAGATGTCGCTGCCTGTACGTAATACAGAGAATAGTGTAAAGAGGTTCGAAATTTCACTGATGCCGGTGAGTCGCCCATTGGCTCAATTGGTAGAGCACTGGCACGGATAGCCAGAGGTTGCGGGTTCGAATCCCGGCATGGATGAAATTTTTACCCTCTAAATAGGTTTTTAAATACCGTTAGTTTCCAAAACACACATCTTTTAGATATTTACATTTTTTATTAAAAGTCACCACAAAAGATATTTACATCTTTTACACTGCGTCTAACAATTTAAGTATTTGGAGAAAGCACAGACATGTTGATTACTATCAAGTTAGAGCGGTAGTAGCGGAGCGGTGTAGAACGCCGGCTTCTCAATCGGGAGGTCGTGGGTTCGAACCCCGGCATGTACCAATAACTTTGTTTTCTAAGTTATGTACATTTGTGAAATTATAGTAGCAATACTACTCGCTGACGGTGAAG
This sequence comes from Yponomeuta sedellus, assembly GCA_934045075.1. Lineage (NCBI taxonomy): Eukaryota > Metazoa > Arthropoda > Insecta > Lepidoptera > Yponomeutidae > Yponomeuta > Yponomeuta sedellus. The sequence continues at coordinate 7,916,301 of OW203744.1, read as the reverse complement.
GAAAACATCGTAAGGAAACCCTATTGTCTGAGGTGTTAGCGTACCTCAGCGCTTACTACGTACAGTGGCCCAACTATGAGGCTAAGTGCGGAAATCTCAGGTCTAACTAACTAACTACAATCAAGTTATCAAGTAATGTCTTGTAGTCTCTAACTTCGTGAGCATTTCAGAATATCACGGATAATTTTGGAGTAAAATCGTTCCGCTTTTACGGCTTGTTTACATGCTCCCCGATTCGTATCCGACAAAGGCGATCAAAGCTATAGCAAAAACGAATTCATCTTAAAGACTGTTACAATTTTTTTTTACTATATTACCAATATCGGAGGTATTGCTACGTAACTTCACAAAAAATGTACTACATAACTTAGAAAACGAAATAATTGGTACATGCCGGGATTCGGACCCACGACCTACCGATTGAGAATCCTGCTCTACCGCTCCACTACCACCGCTTCCCCACCATAAGATAAGAATATTCATTATTGTATACCGGAAAAGTAGTTACAGAAACAGCAGATACAAAAGATAAGATACAATTGGCGGCCTAATCGCTAACAGCAATTTCTTCCAGGTAACCTCAACTTGGAGAATTTGCCGAAGGAGAAATAGATACGGGTAGTCGTATTACTCTATTGAAAACTGTGTGTAACTCTAGGGCCAAAATCGTTATAAGTATAGACTTAACCTGTGTGGAAGACCGCTGTATCTTGATAAGGTGTGCACTCATAGCCAACAGCTGGTTCTCTACTTGCTCTGTCATACCTGGTAAAAAGACAATTGGTAAGAATTAGAGGGTACCAACTTGTAGCACACACTTGTGGTTGAGTGGACTATAGTTAGTTGGCTGGTAATTAATGAAAACCGAGATTTACTATTTTTAAGATTATATTATAAAATCAAATAAACCGCGTGCGGGAGCGGCCAAGCACGAACTCTCTATACAATAGTGACAACATAGCAATGTCACTCAATGTTGCCACAATAAAAACTAATCTATGTCGCGAACATCCTTATGCCCTTATAAAAAGATCGCTCAGCCGGGGCGACTCGTATGGATGCTTCTGTCGTATACGGAATATTTTTAATTGGGAACTTTCGTCAAACTTAGATTGAAGTGGAATTGCTTTTATAGCAATGCCACTTCAATCTAAGAAAATCATACCATAGAAAACATAGATAAACCCGAGATTTTATTAACAATAACGCCATAAAATTACTTTTTTATTACTTTTCCTTAAAACGCGAAAAAGCATAATACTGTAATAATAAATACATTACACTTCGTTTTTTCCATTGAGTTCTAAAGTTTTAAAAAAGAACGTAGATGCATAAAAATATTCTTTTAAGACATAACTCGAATATTAATAAACGCTCCGTACATTATAAGGCGTTACGTTCATGTGACGTCATAGTTTGAGTCCGATTTGTATGGCGCGTTTTTGTACCACGTGACTAGAATGACTGGCCACATAATGAAAAGTACAAGTCCAAGAGAAAAAAAAGTATTATTTATTTACCTTCAAACATGACCTCTCCGATTATATTAAAACGTATTTGTGCCTGGTCTCCATTCGCCGCCAGATCTCGCACAGCGTTATTAATGAACAACGTTTAAAATGAATAAGGTTAACTATGCGGCAAACTATGAAATCATGAAGAAAAAAACAAGTGGTGTGAAGTACCGTCTGAGGCCAGCCGTCTAAACAGATTCTTAAGCTGTTGGCCCATGTCGCTGTACTGGGGCATCACTCCTTGTTTGACCTGAAAATCCAGCAAAAAATACGCATGTAAAGAGAGTCGCACGCATTATAACATTGAAAATTCCTAAATTGAATCTTTCTACGATATCAGTTGGTGACGTACTTCCTTACATGACGTGTCGTATACTCTGCTGCAAAAATCTAAATATTCAGCTATAGCTCCCGAATTCACTTATTTTATTTATTTCTTTCATATTTAGGAAAACCAGTGACTAAACGAACATAATATTACAAAGCAGATATAAAAACACCCAGTCCTTAAAAGTTCCCACAGAAAACTGTAAAGAGTAATGTTACAAATTAGGTATCGTTGACATCGATTATTTCATTTATTTTTTTGATAAAATAAAATAAAACCAACCCGGGTAGTATTGACAATTAATGTACTGGAAAGTCGCAACTTTTGACATTTAAATCGACTAGTATCGTCGTACTATCCAAGTTGAACTTTATTATATCAGGACAATGCCCATTCCAGGCGAGGTGAATACCAACCTTTTGGCGAGCGGCGCGGCGCTCGCGCAGCGTGCTGACGAGCCGGTCTACGTCGCTGTGCCGCAACACTGCGTCCAGGACAGCACGCGGCACTGGCGGCGCCAGGCTCTCCAGCACTAGCGGCGCACGGTCCACCTGGCGACAATTTATTTTAAAATACTCTTCTTAGTCGGAAAGTAGGTCCGAAGTTGCCCGAGGAGCGGGTTGAAAGTAATACTTTTCTCATAAAGTAATACAGAGACAGCTGTCAAATTAATTTAAAAAAAAAATAGTTCCACATTCATACTTCTGTTGAACCATGTTCCAACTTTCTATACAGTCACTCAATCACAGCGCGATGTAAAATTTAAATAACATAAAGTTATGTATTTCTTTTAACATAACATAATTTTATAATTTTTTTCATTTCTATTTACTTTCAACTACATAAATACATACATAAACTCACGCCTGTATCCCAGAGTAGTAGGCAGAGATCAGGAAATGCCACTTGCCACGATCCTGACAGATCACCTTCGCTTCATCAACTTTCAACTACTTATGTAAAATGACATAGATTTGGGAAAAATTTTTACCATAATTTTTTAATACATTGAAAAATAAGGGGACTAAATAGCTGACCGGCCACAGAAACAAAAATAAATAGGAAAGCGACAATCCCTTTGTTATTTTTGAGTAGTAGAGTTTTGTTTATGCCTTGGTTATATTCGTTGTGAAACGCAGTGTTTAGCTCAGGTCAAAGACTTATTTAGTCCCTCAAACACAGTCTCGGGATTAACAAGTTACTTTCACCCCTTGGGTAATGTACTATATTTTATTTACAGAGGAAGTTTATTTTTTTTAATCCTAATAAATTTTATTCTATTCAGAGTCGATTATGAATGATCCGTGTACAATTTGACTACACAACGTATCTAATTATTATTCTGAATTAAATTTAATGTAGAAAGAAAAACTTGAAAACACAACATAGATTGTGCATTCTCTCTTTTGCTAAATCAGAACTAGAAAAAGGTTTTATTCAAAGTAGCGCAGATACTGCGGCTTAAAGGAGAGATCTGCGCCGGCGCAAGGAAGGAAGGGTTTCAAGGTATTTGGCTAGCCTATTAAGGTTCCCGGGGTAAGGCGTAACTTCACATGATATTTTGAATTCATGTTAACCTTTAGCACAATTAACCGTTTCCGTTGGTTTAGCGGTATCACATCTGATTACAATTCCGAAGGTCGTGAGTTCGATTCACACTGTGTATTTCCATGTTTGTGACGTCCTTGCCGGGTTATCGAAGCACAGGGTATCCTAGTTTGGGACCGGGACAAACGATTGCGATCTATTTCTCCTTCGGCAAATTCTCTATTTGAAGTTGTCTGGGAGAAATTACTATTAGGAATAAGGCCGCCAATTATTTTTAGTTATTTATTTAATGTCAGGGAACTCTACAGCGAAATCAGTAACACAAAAACATAACAGTTACGATAAATAACAAGCCAATTAATCCACGGAATTACTTATATTTTTTAGAGATTCGAGTATTGTAAGTTTTACAGTTTTTTACATCATTACCACAACAACAAGGAAAAGTTTCAAATAAATGACCAGCTTATCTGTGTTTCATTTATTGACCAGAAGTGATCAAAAATAACGATAAAAAAAGGAAGATATTGTTATTATATGGCGTGTGTATTATGGTGTGTGTGTGTGTGTGTATGAGGGTGTGTTTGTGTGTGAGAGGGTGTGTGTGTGTGTGTGTGTGTGTGTGTGTGTGTGAGTTATTTGTCATTTTACTGTTGTTTTTGCAATTTTTTTCGGTAATACAGAAAAATATAACTACTTATCTTATCATGTTGTGGAATTATTATTAAGACCCAGATTTACCTACTTTACTCAAAGGCGGCAGTAAATGCGTTAAACATATAACAATTAAATGATGCTAATGTATATGCGTTTACGAGTGTGTCGCGACTTACAGTCAGTAATAAACGTACTACCGTGGGATACAGTCGTTTTATTGACAGATCACTCGACGACGAGTATATCTACCCGCGCACAATTAAAAATGTCGACTGTGATCGGGAATTTAAGTGTTTTTGACTTTAAATCACACGAATGACAAATTTTCAACGGACGACTGTCACAATTCATTAAGTTAAATAAAATTCGCGATGAAAACAAAAGCGCTGTGTTACTGATACATCTTTCGGACGAATCATACCGTTTGGTGCGTAATCTCGCACACCCTCGTATCGTGGAAGACGTATCCTACGAACAATTAGTACAATTACTCAACGGCCATTTTACACCGAAAAGGTCGACGTTTGCCGACAGGGCAAAGTTTTACGATGCGACCAAATCGGACGGCGAAAGTGCGAAGATTGGGCGGCGCGTTGGTGAGGAAGTATTCGCAAAAATTGGGGGTGGCGAGCATTACTCATAAATAGACTTGAGTAATGCTTATACAATCAGTTCCCTTTAAACGAATCCTCTCAAGGTCTTACTACAATTAATACTCCAAGGGGTTTATTTAAATACACCCGATTGCTGTATGGTCTTGCGAACGCGCCCGCCATTTTTCAGCGCGCAATGGAGACCTTACTGGCCGGCATTGACGGTGTTAGTATTTGGCTCGATGACGTTTGTTGCACGGGGCCGAATAGAGAGGTACACATGATGAGACTCCGAGAAATCCTAAAAAGATTACAGAATGCGGGCTTAAGGTTACATAAAGGTAAATGCACATTTTTTCAAAATAGTGTCACGTATTTAGGCTACGTAATCGATAAAAACGGTCTTAGTACCTGCCCGAACAAAGTTGATGCTATTTTAAAAGCACCGGTTCCCATGAGTGTATTGGAAGTCAAACGATTTTTAGGTGTAGTAAATTACTACCGAAATTTTATACCGAATGCATCCTCACTTATGGAGCCCCTTCACGAGCTTTTGCGCGCGGACGCACAGTGGCAATGGGGCGAACGGCAGCAGAACGCGCTGGAGCGCGTACGGGGCGAGCTGACCTCGGCGCGCGTGCTCGCGCACTTTGACCCGAGCGCGCCGCTCGTGTTGACCGTGGACGCGGGCCCGGCCGGGCTCGGCGCAGTGCTGGCGCACCGCCGCGCTGACAACACCGAGCAGCCCATCGCTTTTGCCTCTCGCTCACTCTTACCTAGCGAGCGCAATTATAGCCAAATCCAAAAGGAGGCAACAGCCATAGTATGGGGAGTGAAGCATTTCCATCAGTATCTCTATGGCCGACAAGAACCTTTTATTTTGAAAACGGATCATAGACCGTTGCTGTCGATTTTTGGACAAAAAAATGGGATTTCTGTAACCGCAGCATCTCGTTTAAAAAGATACGTATTAATTCTATCGGCGTATAATTATACAGTCCAATATGTAACAGGCAAAAATAACCTGGTAGCCGATTATTTTTCACGGTCACCGCTAGCTGGTTGTTATGAACATCGCGAAGAAGAGGGTAACTCAGTAAATTTTCATTTTCTGAATGCTAACATTGTGGTTCAATGTGGTTCAACGGCAGCAGAACGCGCTGGAGCGCGTACGGGACGAGCTGACCTCGGCGCGCGTGCTCGCGCACTTTGACCCGAGCGCGCCGCTCGTGTTGACCGTGGACGCGGGCCCGGCCGGGCTCGGCGCAGTGCTGGCGCACCGCCGCGCTGACAACACCGAGCAGCCCATCGCTTTTGCCTCTCGCTCGCTCTTACCTAGCGAGCGCAATTATAGCCAAATCCAAAAGGAGGCAACAGCCATAGTATGGGGAGTGAAGCATTTCCATCAGTATCTCTATGGCCGACAAGAACCTTTTATTTTGAAAACGGATCATAGACCGTTGCTGTCGATTTTTGGACAAAAAAATGGGATTTCTGTAACCGCAGCATCTCGTTTAAAAAGATACGTATTAATTCTATCGGCGTATAATTATACAGTCCAATATGTAACAGGCAAAAATAACCTGGTAGCCGATTATTTTTCACGGTCACCGCTAGCTGGTTGTTATGAACATCGCGAAGAAGAGGGTAACTCAGTAAATTTTCATTTTCTGAATGCTAACATTGTGGTTCAATGTGGTTCAACGGCAGCAGAACGCGCTGGAGCGCGTACGGGACGAGCTGACCTCGGCGCGCGTGCTCGCGCACTTTGACCCGAGCGCGCCGCTCGTGTTGACCGTGGACGCGGGCCCGGCCGGGCTCGGCGCAGTGCTGGCGCACCGCCGCGCTGACAACACCAAGCAGCCCATCGCTTTTGCCTCTCGCTCGCTCTTACCTAGCGAGCGCAATTATAGCCAAATCCAAAAGGAGGCAACAGCCATAGTATGGGGAGTGAAGCATTTCCATCAGTATCTCTATGGCCGACAAGAACCTTTTATTTTGAAAACGGATCATAGACCGTTGCTGTCGATTTTTGGACAAAAAAATGGGATTTCTGTAACCGCAGCATCTCGTTTACAAAGATACGTATTAATTCTATCGGCGTATAATTATACAGTCCAATATGTAACAGGCAAAAATAACCTGGTAGCCGATTATTTTTCACGGTCACCGCTAGCTGGTTGTTATGAACATCGCGAAGAAGAGGGTAGCTCAGTAAATTTTCATTTTCTGATGCTAACATTGAACCACTTTCATTCGCTGACATAAAACAAGCAACGGAACTTGATAAAGTCTTAGGAATAGTGATGAAATATATGAATGAAGGGTGGCCTCGCAAGATAACGTGTAGGTTAGTGCAACCATTTTTTTAGTGTAAAACGGATTTGGAAATAAACAATGGTTGTTTATTAAGGGGCCATAGGGTTGTTATACCTTCAGTATTTAGGGAACGAATGTTGCAGGAAATGCATTCGGCACATTTCGGAGTAGTAAAAACAAAAAGCACTGCCCGATCTAGAATGTGGTGGCCGAGCATCGACGGCGATATCGAGCGTTACGTTGGTGCGTGCCCAACCTGCGCTAGTGTGCGTGCCGCGCCGCCGCGCGCGCCGGCAGCGCCCTGGCCGCGAGCCGCCGGGCCCTGGCAGCACCTCCATATAGATTATATGACGATAGGCCACGTCGTTTACTTAATCGTCATAGACTCGTACTCCAAATGGTTGGAATGCATTCAAATGAATTTTGGCACTTCTACGAGGGAACTAATTGTGAAATTAAAACAGCTCATTTCACGATTTGGCTTACCATACTTAATCGTATCAGATAATGATGTAAAGATATGTTCTTCAGAATTTCAACATTTTTGTAAAACGAACGGAATAAAATATATGACGTCACCGATATACCATCCGTCCAGCAACGGCCAAGCCGAGAACTCTGTCAAGACCGCAAAAAAAATGATAAAATGTATTTTATCAGAACCAAATTTATCAAATGCTCAGATTCAAGAAAAAATATTAGGGTTCCTATTTCAATACCGCAACACGGCCCATTGTGCAACGGGAATCTCTCCGGCTCGGTTGATGCTAGAACGCGACTTAAGGTCAAGACTCGATATGATTCTTCCTACATCAATTATAAACGATAAAAAACTAACTGAAAATGTATCTAATTCAATGCCATTACGATCAAGTAGATCATTCCAAGTAGGAGAAAGTGTCTGGGCAAAATGGTTTATTGCTAGGAAAGGAGTTTGGGCATTGGGTAAAATAATGCAATAGCGGGGTCTAGGATGTTCGATGTTTATTTTTATGATTATGGCGTTACTGTAAGAAGACACGTCGATCAGATACAAAAAAATAAAGGGTCTAATGTAAATAATTCAGAAGGTGATGTCACAGCAAATCCAATTTCAATTGACACTTTTGAGCCATCAAATCAATTGTCACCGTCACCTCAGACCGAGCAAACCTTGTCAGTGCAAACGGAATGTGCGCCGCCAGCACCAGCGCCGCAAGTCTTACCATCAGCAACTGACCAAACAGCAGATAGATCAAAAGGGAAATGATAGCGAGGTTGTTGTAGGCGGCGAAGGAGAAGAAGAATGGTCAGAGGCAATATATGACAATCAAGAGTCGGAACGGTCTATAGTACCGACTATTAGTACAGAACCAATTGTAATCGCAAATGACTTAGCCGAACAATCATCTGGCCGTACTCTTAGACCTCGAAAGAAAATAGATTATAAGAAATACTATTAGCTGACTATTATAGAATTAAGTACGTACTATGTAAGCTAAAGTATTTAAAAACCAAATAGAGGCTAAAAATTTCACCTATGCCGGGATTCGAACCCGCAACCTCTGGCTATCCGTGCCAGATAAATTTAAATTTATTTTAAATTTGTTCCTTAGCACGGGTTAGTGCATTAAAAATAAAAATAGTATAAGCTAAAGTATTGTTCAATGTAGCGCTAGTATGTGGTGTATAGGAACATAAGGAATTGTGTAGGTTCTTTGTAATTAAGTAGTGTTAAGAGTTGTATAGTTAAGTTTTAGTCAAATGAATTGTTACTTTTGTTCACAGAGCCAGTCAGTAAAGGTGGAGGAATGATGTATATGCGTTTACGAGTGTGTCGCGACTTACAGTCAGTAATAAACGTACTACCGTGGGATACAGTCGTTTTATTGACAGATCAGATGCACTACAAGTTTAGCTTATAGTACCTACTTACCAAACTATGAATGTACAGTCTATTTATTCTTACTTGTCCAATTTAGTAAACAAGATTCTACCCTTAAACTGTGACTTTTTAGTCCAAAACTGCCATATTTCCATAAATGAAGTAACCTGGAACACTCTTTTAGATAACACGCTGCCAATTTTATAAACATAATTCATGCATGATAGTTCATGAATTTGCGAGAAAATGTCTAGTTTAGGCATCTAACCTCAATTTTAAGGTTAGAATCTTGTTTACTAAATTGGACAAGTAAGAATAAATAGACTGTACCTACACATTTGTGAGGGTCACGGTTGGTATAACACTATCCAAGCAATAAATTGCAATGTTTTGTTGAATGAAGACAAATTCTTGCAATCTTAATCTTTCCCTATTCCAATCGCATTATTATCAGAGATTAACAGTGCTTCAAACCTATAAGAATGGTTTATACCGTAGAGTGCCTAGAGAAACTCTGAAAGCATCCTAAATATGCATTTTTTATTAGGCCTATATCCGTTCCACTGCATACCTTCTTTCAGAAAGAGAGTGAATGGGTTTAATTACCACGCGAGTCCTCCGCGGATTGGCAATTTCAAACGCTGAGGTTTTTAAACACCTCAGACACACTCAGGTTTCCACAAGGTGATAGCTGTGGTAGCGGAGACGTAGAGCGCCGGCTTCTCAATCAGGTGGTCTTCGGTTCGAATCCCGGCATACCAATAACATAACTTAGAAATTATAGTAGCAATACTACTCGCTTAAGGCGAAGGAAATATCCAAATATGAGATAGGTATTTGCGAGTTCACATTACATAAAGGCGCAAGTGAATGCGATAAATGATCAAAATATGACTACACTTTTCTATAATATATATTATATATAATATAACAAAATATTTTTTGTTAGGGTCACAGTTGGTTGGTACCACTCAAACAATACCACATTGTGTGCAATCCCAAGTATTTTACCCTTTTCCTATCACATTCTTATCAGAATGTGTTCCTTACACCTAACTAGAGACTATAAAAGGCTAGCCGGGAACTCTGAAGCATACTTATTCTTTCAAGAGTAACCAAAACTACGACTTCCAATAATTAAATCAAGCAACATGATATCTCTGATCCTTGTTCTACCAATGGTGCTTCTAGCCCAAGGTGAGTCTTAAGCTGTATTCGCGGTTGACTGGTTCAGGCAACGACTTGAAGGTCGCCGCATAGTACACGAGTTTTCATGTCACAGTGTCCAGCGTATAGGTCAAGTCCTCATTCTTTGCTGCATACAGTAAATAAAGAACAACATTTGTAACAAAGGCGGACTTTATCTCTAATGGAGATCTCTTTACTATGATAGGTTAGAAAGATAGTGCATGTTTTACATGTTTAATAATATGTGCTCTGGTGTACAATAAAGTATATTATTATCTTATCTTATAGTGCCTGTTTAATGTCTTCTGAAAATATGACATGAAAAGGGCTCTCTTGAATTTGTTCCTTAGCACGGGTTAGTGCATTAAAAAATAAAAATAGTGTAATCATGTGGGTACAGTGATATCGTTCCGATGTTAAACCTAACTGCAAAGTAGGTGGTCGGGGCTGTAAGTAATGCAATTTGCTTAAGTCAGATGTCGCTGCCTGTACGTAATACAGAGAATATTGTAAAGAGGTTCGAAATTTCACTGATGCCGTGAGTCGCCCACTGGCTCAATTGGTAGAGCGCTGGTACGGATAGCCAGAGGTTGCGGGTTCGAATCCCGGCATGGGTGAAATTTTTAGCCTCTAAATAGGTTTTTAAATTTGTTCCTTAGCACGGGTTAGTGCATTAAAAAATAAAAATAGTGTAATAATTACGTTTTACCTAAGAAATAATCGCCATTAGACCCGTTTGCCGTGCTTCGCAAGGCACGTTAAGTCGTTGGTGCCGGCTATCATGTAGTGGCAGTCGTCAAGCCATGTCAGAGGCCTTATGGGCGGCTTGATAACTTCTGACAGTAAGGTCCGCCACTGTCTTACAATCCTCCACCAACCCGGACTCGGCCTCCGTGGTGGAGTATGGCCTAACCTTCCTGCGATGTAGGAAGAGACCCGTGGGCCAGCAGTGGGGACATACAAGGGTTGATATCGAAGACCCGTTTAATATATAACGAGGAATCGTGTTTTTATAAGTAAGGCCGTAGGTTTTTTCTAGACTTTGAAACACTCAATTAACTAAACAAACATTCATTAAGTTGCAGTTTCTGAGGTATGTACTTTAAAAAAATATATATTCGGCCATGATTTAAATATCGCTGTTATTTCAGGGTCAAGCCTGGGGCGCGTTGAGACCAACGCCATGGATTTGGCGGAAGAATGGACCAGCTGGCCGAGTCTGGACGTCGTTGAGGCCGACGAGTCAAGTCTGGATTTTGCAGAGTGGAACGAGGACTCCCGCATTATCGGGGGAGCCGACACGACCAGCAGAGTGATCTACCAGGTGTCCTTGCAACTAGACAAGAGGCAACACAACTGTGGCGGCAGCATCATCAACAAAAACTGGATCCTCACAGCGGCGCATTGTCTATACAGAAAGTAAGTGCAGTCATGCCGTGTTTACATGACCAACTATAGTTCATTTGTTTAGGTACTTAAAAATATATTAACAATCTTGATACGTAGGTATTTTTATCGAAATACATAGTTTTTAAAACAAAATCTTTACAGTTTATCAATTCAATCAAATTTAATGTAATCACATGAAGTTCAAATAAAATGTAAATATTTTGATTTTTAAATATTATATTTCAATAAAAAGACAAGTCAAGATTATTTACATTTATTTAATTTCATATAAATGTACTGTAGCTTCCTACCGTGATGATATTATTTAGGAAATTTCACTCCACTCGGGCCGTGGCGCGCGATCGAAGTCGATTCCTACTTTAGGATCATATTTTTTTTATGTTCGTGACGTCCTTGCTAGGTTAACATAGTACAGGGTATCCTAGTTTAGGACCAGGGGGGCGAGTCTCTAAAATGCATAGTTGTTCAATCGTCATATTATATATCAAACAGGTCTAATCGCGATTATATTTTATTAGGTAAAACGTAATTACCTTTTCCGTGTGAGACCCGTTTAATATATAACTATGTATTAGTATCGCGAATCATTAAGAAATACTTCGATATTCTTCACGAGAGATGCCTATTCATTGTACTGCTATTGCTTTGTAGACTACCAAATTGAGGCAAATAACAGCCTCCACCAACCCGGACTTGGCCCCCGTAGTGGAGTATGACCTAACCTTCCTGCGATGCAGGAAGAGACCTGTGCCCCAGCAGTGAGGACATACAAGGGTTGATACCATACCATTCAACCAATGTCGTGCTTATATCATTCTATTTAAAAACTATATAAGTACCTATTAGACTCTGGGGCCAGGGTCAAGTGATTGTGTTGTGTGGAAGATATTTACTATATATTTTTTGTAAGTAGTCTAATTTCGGGTCAACCACCTCCTTCCCCAATTTACAGAGCAAAGGCGCGTCTCACTGCCGTACTGGGCATCGAACGGCTCAGTAGTAGTTCCAAAGGCGTGAGACGCGGATGCGCCGAGCTCAAGATCCACGAGGACTACAATCCCAAGACGCTCAGAAACGATGTCGGCGGCTTTAAGGTATGGAGACGTCCACCTTGTCTAAACACCTGTATCTACGTAATGAGATGATTGATACACCATTCTGAGGTATCTTCACTCACACTAGATGGGTTAAGGGACCACTCGGACGCTGATGTGCCTGGGACATAGTTTTAGATGGTGTAGGCTTGCCCAGCACTTGTACCATCCTGACAACTTAGTCGGCCTAGCCTAAAGGAAAGACTAGTAAATATACGTGCGGAGCAAAATAAGCCGCGGGTTTTCTCACGATGTTTTACACAGATACCTTCACAGTTAGCGTGTGGTATTGCGACTAATGTACGTAACTTTACCTTGATCTGCGGAATAGGCAGTAATTTATCACCAATTCTTTTATTAATTATTTATATGCAAATAATCGTGATTAGTTGTTATCTTCAATGTGTATGAACGAATAATTATTATATCTATTTATTTATGTATTATCGATTGTGTTGGATTATCATAATTTTTATTATTCAGCCCCCCCCCCTTGTTCCTGTAGGTTTAAGTTAATGTATCACCCTATGTTTATGTAAGTTTATTATTGCATTTCACCTTCTTTTCCTGCACTATCCTTTCCCAGTCTCTTCAACACCAAAGGTTTGCTGGAAGAGAATGCTTCTTGCATTAAGACGCCTTGTTCGATTGACAGAGTCAACAATTTGTAACGGTGCAAACCTCTCTACACCATTTTTTATATTTCTTTTTCTATCTATCTATCACTTTCAAATATTTTTCGATTTCCCTCATTTTCATCGTAAGTAACTACTTGACATCTTGACTAGATCTGACTATTTTTACCTGCTTATCCGTTTGTATCCAGTTCTCTGTTTTTATTATAAACTAGCTGACCCAGCGAACTTCGTACCGCATAACAGTCGATTCTTTAATTTTATTTTATTTTTCTCTCCGTAAGAACCATCCTCGTACTTCATGGAATATTCTAAAAAAAGAATTAGCGAAATCGGTTCAACTGTTCTCGAGATTTGCGCTTACCAACACATTCAGCGATTCATTTTTATATAATGGAGCGCAGCATACTTGGTGTTAAGTTGATAGATCGTGTCCGAAACACTACGCTGCGCTCTAACCTCCTGAGTCCTAGACCAATTAATTTCAAAAATGTCAAAACAAACTACTATTTTCTGAAAGGTTATAAAAGTGTGATGCCCGGAAAATTAATTTTAAAAATCCCCCCTCTCCCCCTCTCCATTTATCTAATGTCCTCATATGAGGACGCTAGGCGTCAGTTCTCGTATGAGGACATAAAGAGTTCATATAAATTTATCCGAAATTTGGGTGCGAGTAGAATAAAAGACTTTATATATTGAAATCAACATCCAAAACTTTAGTTTTCAAAAGTCTTTTATTTCCTTACAGCTATAATCATAAAAATCAGAATTTTTTGCGTACGATTACATACTTCTAATAGAAAATCGCATTGAGATCAACAAATTATCTAAACAATTCTACATTCTAGTAATTGGTTCTCAAAAACTCTTGCCCTGCCCTCTTTGCTGGAAGATCTGTGTATCTTGAATTGTTTCAGTATCGGTTTAATTTTCTTCGTCATCCGAACTGGAATTTCCACTAGGATGAGTAGGTGGAACCAGTTCATTTTCGCTGTCTGATAAAGTTTCACCATCAGATTCATTCAGGCAATGGAAAATATCATCTTGCAAATCTAAAAACAATACCAATCTTTAGAACGAGTGTCATCTGTGAGCGCGTATTAGCATACCAAGAGTTGTGTTGAGAACGAAAGTGATCATATGAGGACATAAAAAAGAAAGGCTACCCCACAAAGCCAAAATTGATGATTTTTATGAAATATTGTTTTCCAAATATACCTTCATATTACCTCTAACGGTTTTGTACAAAAAAAAAGTAAAATTTTATCGATTTATTTGGATAAAAAATATAAAAACTCACCGCGCGGCATGATGGCTCCTTCATCTACAGTTTTACCGTCGCCATGACAGAATTGCATAAAGAAACCATAAAAAATAATATTAATTCAGGTGTGGCAACATCTCGTCCATGCCCCAAACACCGCGAAATTCAAATATGTGTTTATGAGTTCGTTCATGATTTTTTCAAAGTCTATGTCATCGTGTGAGGTCTCAGGGTCTCAGGAGGCTAAGACAGGAATACGTGATGTTGGTGTGGCGACCGCTTAACTTAAGTGGAGCTGGGCTGGTCACGCTTGCCGGATGGATCCGAACCGGTGAGCGAAAATCGCCACCGAGTGGATACCAGATGGACGGCGCAGTCGTGGCCGACCGCGACGGAGATGGCGGGATGACCTCGACAATCATCTCCGAGATTGGTCACAGGTGGCGCTAGACAGAACGGAATGGAGAAAGAGGGGGGAGGCCTTTGCCCAGCAGTGGGACACAAAACAGGGTAACTAAAATTCCTTCTTACGGAGTGAAAAAAATATAAATCGACGGTAGGCGCTACGAAGTTTGCTGGGGCAGCTAGTTATTTATAAAAGTTCTACAACACTAAAAATTGTATGTACTCTGTGCTAATAGGGAACTTGTGGTTTTTAGGTGGACAAGGCGATAGATTTCTCGGACACTATAGGCCCCGTAGCCCTGGCGTCGCAGAACCCGGCGGACGGACAAAAGACGTACCTCACGGGATGGGGCTACATTAGTGTAAGTATTTAAATTTAAAAAAAAACATACTTATAATATGTTATTGAAAAATATGATTATGTACAAAATATAAAAAATATACAAATAGTATTTAGTATTTTAAAAAACCTATTTAGAGGCTATAAATTCCACCCATGCTGGGATTCGAACCCGCGACCTCTGGCTATCCGTGCCAGCGCTCTTTCCAACTGAGCTAATGGGCGACTCACCGGCATCAGTGAAATTTAACAATATTCTCTGTATTACATACAGGCAGCGACATCTGGCTGAAGTAATAGTAATAGGCTATTACTAATAAACACCGTATACGCCTGGTAGGTATAGTTACAGTGTTTTGTTCACGTCATTTGAATGTAATTTTCAGTTGGAAGAAAAGAGACAAAACACTGCATAGTTACAGAATACTTACACCAAGTTTATTAGTAAGGCTGATAGTATTTAGTAATTTGTAAACCTGTTTTACGCTACAGACTCAGAAATTACTATTGATATTGTTACTTAATACGAGTGTTTAGGTATAAGGAATTGTTACTAATAGCTTTCCTATAAACTGCGTTAGCAGTTCAGCGAGATTTGCGTTTTACTGTAAATTTTCATAATTTATTATAAATATAAAGATTTTTTTTATTATATGCCCAGCGTGGGGAGTATGGGCATTACCCCGCAATGATGGCACAACCTTGCGCTATGGCGCTCATTAGGGGAGGGCTATGTCCAGCAGTGGACTAATATAGCCTGAAGAAAAAGATAAAGAAATAGATCTCATTCGCGATTCTCGTAAATAATCTGTCTCACGATTATTTACGAGAATCGCGAATGAGATCTATTTCTTTACATTAATAACGATTATAAATCGCAATAATAATTTTTAGCAGGTTTTAGGATGTAGGTTTAAAAAAAGGAACCACAGTTGGTATGTATTTATGTTGTTCACATCTTGTAAAAACTTGTACTTACATTTATATATTTTAAAATTTATTATAGAAAAACATTAAATTTTCAAGCGTTGAAAAGAGGAACCACAGTCATTGATATGTATTTATGTTGTACATCTTGCAAAAACTTATAGATTAATAAATTTTAAAATTTATAGAAAAAAAAAACATTTTCAAATGTTGTCGCTAGCTAACACCGAGTTACACCTGAATGGGGATTAAGCGTAACCGTATATTTTTATTACGGAAAGTGTGGACTTTTTTTAACACTTCCCAAGATTTCAGATTACCCACTTTTAAACGTCGAAATATTTGTTTATACGAGTATATTAAACTAGCTAATCCAGCGAACTTCGTACCGCCTAATAGTCCATTCTTTAATTTTTTTTTTATTTTTCCTCCGTAAGAACCATCGTCGTACTTCAAGGAAAATTCTAAAAAAAGAATTAGCGAAATCGGTTCAGCTGCTCTCAAGATTGGCGCTTACCAACACATTCAGCGATTCATTTTTGTATCATAGATACCTATAGGTATAAAGAAATATTTGGAAACATTATCTAAATATATCTTTTTTAGGAAACTCCTATTTGGCACGTATACTCGTAGAACAGTAAATTTTGAGAAAGGAACAGAATAATTATTTTCCTCTTCCGCAATATAGACGACAATAATGTATGAGCAAAAAATGTACTTGTGTGAAGTAGAAACGATTCGAAGATTATTTTTTTTTTAGAATCATTACAATTTATCGATCGATTCAACCCTTGTAGGTATGTCCCCACTGCTGGGGCACGGGTCTCCTCCTGCATCGTAGGAAGATTAGGCCATACCCCACCACGAAGCCGGGCCAAGTCCGGGTTGGTGGAGGATTGTAAGACAGTGATTGTAAGACAGCCTTACTGACAGAAGTTATCAAGCCGCCCGTAAGGCCTCTGACTTGGCTTAACAAAGCGCTCAAAAAATGCCACTAGCGGTAGTCGCGGGACCGTCACCCATCCTGCACCTGACCGCGACTGTTGCTTAAGTCAAATGATTGATTCCAATCACTCGGTTCGACTAGGCCACGAGCGCTTCATTACAATTTATTCATTGTAATTTTGCAACAGTCGCCAATGTAATTTTGTTTCCAGTACCCCAATACCAAGGTGCCAGACCACCTTCAAGAGTTATGGCAGAAGATAATCGCGTATGCAACGTGCAAGGCGGCGCTCAAAAACTTGGGGTCTCCCACCACTAACATGAAGGAAGGAGACCAGATATGCGCAATGTCAGACGACAAGAAAGGGCATGGCGCTTGCAAGGTATATATATTACAAACAAACAATTATGTTGAGAAGTATGGAGCCTTTTGCCCTGCCTGGGTAGTACCATACGAAGGTAGTCGCGTGTTTGCAATGTCAAAAGGCGTGACTTCCCAGTACATTAATTGTCAAACTCTGACAGATTTAAGTGCCACAATACGCATTACTCGTGCCATCGTGTCACCCGTGCCATTGGTGGCGCTCGGTAGCACCCCAAAGCGCCATAATAAAAAAAATGATACCCTGGCAGAATAGGTTCTAGACCTATAGGTATATGATGGGTCATTCTGTTTACATTATTCATAGTATCAATCTACGTACAGTCTATTTATTCTCACTTGTCCAAATTAGTAAACAAGATTCTAACCTTAAAATTGAGATTAGATGCCTAAACTAGACATTTTCTCGCAAATTCATGAACTATCATGAACAATGTTTATAAAATTGGCAGCGTGTTATCTAAAAGAGTGTTCCAGGTTACTTCATTTATGGAAATATGGCAGTTTTGGACTAAAAAGTTACAGTTTAAGGGGTAGAATCTTGTTTACTAAATTGGACAAGTAAAAATAAATAGACTGTAGGGGTGCGGGCTTTAAAAGAAAAGTAATTAGGGTGCTTTGAGTGAATGTCTGATTGAATGAGTTAGTTCTAAAACCATTCAACTTTATAGACATTGTGTTTTTTTCGTATTCTCTTTAAACAGTTTTTTACGTAGATAAAATATTAATGTTTTTTTTTCGTACAGGGTGACTCTGGCGGTCCGCTGGTGATACAGGGAATGGAAGGTGGCAACGCGACAGTACAGATCGGCGTGGTCTCATTCGGGAACCCGTGCGCGAAGGGGGTTCCAGACGTCTTCACCTCAGTCGCCAATTACTTGGCCTGGATACAGAAGAACCTCAAGGAATAAACGGGACTCGCATCCGCGCTTTTTCTGGCGCAAGAACATTTTGAAGCTTGGAAATTATTTAAGATTGTGATATTGTAAATAAGCATTTCATCTTAAAAGCATTTTTTTCTACATTAATAAATCCTGATGAGACGATCTAAAAAAATTTAGAAGATTGGAAATTTATTGAAATAAACCTTTAAACTATTGGTACTTAATATTTGAGTTTTAATCAACCATTTCTATTTAAAGGAATTTATTAAACTAATTAATGGTATTTAAGTAATCTGAATCGGTAGATCCCATGGATTTACGATTGAGATTACGGCAGTAAGCGGCATAGCAGTTAAACACCATATTTTGATAGAGGGTCATCGATATATTTATGTACGTATAAAATAATAACACTGTATACACATACGTTGCATATGTCGCACCCTCAGATCGAAAGAGGTCTAAGTAAAAAAATAGTGAAATTGAGTTACAATCATAGTCATAAAAAGGTATGCCGTGGACGGAAGATTCGCTATGCTCTTTTTTTACAATAAGTGCCTTTGTTTTACTATTCATCGGATAGAGCATACCTTTTTATGTCTCTCTATGATTGTTAGGTACTCAATTTTTTGAGTATTTAAACTATTTTTTGACTTAGGCCTCTTTCGTTCTGAGGGTGCGACATATGCAACGTATGTGTGTACAGTGTTATTATTTTATACGTTCTGAGGGTGCGATGTATACGGTGTCACTGAATTTATGCAAAACCATTTTCGAAAAACGCAAGATTATTTTATTTAGTTCCTTAATTTATTATTCAAACACTGAACAATGAAATATACAACGAAATAAAATAACTAAAATGAACAACAAAATTAAAATTGAAGCGGTGAATTTGTGTGAAAAATATA
Source organism: Yponomeuta sedellus (assembly GCA_934045075.1). NCBI lineage: Eukaryota > Metazoa > Arthropoda > Insecta > Lepidoptera > Yponomeutidae > Yponomeuta > Yponomeuta sedellus. The sequence goes on along the minus strand of OW203744.1, from coordinate 7,897,090 downwards.
CCGTACTAGAGAATATTAAACTTATGCTTATTGAAAGTAGTTTAATAAACGTTTTTTCCTCAGTTATAAAGGCGTTGAGTATAATTTCGACATCAATGATTTGTAAGTAAAATCAGGTACATTTTACATGTTTCTATTATCCTATACAATGACTCATTTATAAATACAAAATTCCTCTAAATTACTCCTCAGAGACAGTTGAAACAATCTGTGGTTAGGTTTTTCGCTATACCATAGACTACTGAATCTGAAAAGTGCTTTATAATATGACTGTCAGTCTGGGCCACTAACATTAAAAGCTTTTAGGGTTCCGTCCGTCTACCCGCGGCCTAGCTCAGATACAATTAAAGTACCTACTAGAAAGCTGAAAATGGCACACATTAATCATGGCGATAAATCGGTAGAAAAACTAGTTACTTTTGTTTATTATTATTCTATTGCGTTTTAGGGATGGCACTGTATTCATCGTTGTCCGCATAGTGTAAAGTATCGTTGAATTGGTTGTTGAAGGCCTGCGCAGACGAGGGACTTTTGTCCCTAAAAATGTTCTCCGAGTACCTACTTGTCGCGGACTCAACGCCTACGGTGTGCGGTCATTTGTTCCTCGGCAATTGAGTGAACCGTCCGCTATGGAAGCAAATATTCTGAGATTACATTGTGTTGTAATTTACATGAAGTTGAAAAAGAAAAGGCGTTTTAAAAGAAAACACTGAACTTTTGTCCAGTCCGGTCTCATGATGTCCTCGGTAACTTGAGGGAATTTTTGTACGGGGTATTTTTAGTCCTTTGTGTGCGTTATTCGATACAATAAAGAGATCTACCTATATCGACGGACAAAAAAGTACCCGGGGAATAGTCCCTCGTCTGCGCAGGCCTTGAGAAATAAGTGTAGGTAAAGAAAAGAGTTAGGGATCTGTTTGCGAGGCCCTAAATCATTTTTTAAAGATCCTCTTTCCTCTAAATGGTTGAATGTAGAAACTTGAAAGAATCAGGGCAGTAGCACATATTACAATGAATTTAAAAGGAAAGTGATAGCTTTCCTGATTTATTTATAAAACATTGATTCCTCAAACCACTAATTGACAACATTTCAAAATTGTATGGAGCTCTAATTCGAAAACCATTTCGAGATTTGGCTTTGTAAAGCACGTAAAAATTTATTTCAGTTTTTTCTGTGGTTTCATTTCCGAGAAAATGGTAAAAACACAAAAATACGCTGATGACGTCACACCATGGCTCCCAGTAAACATGCCTGTGCCACGATAAAAAAAAAGTCAATTTCAAGATCTAACCTAAAAAATCAGTGTTGCCAATTTTTAGCGACTTAGTCGCTAGAAATGACGACGAGAGCGAGAAGAAAAAAGTTTTGAGGACAAAAATAATTTAGCGACTTAGCTGACGACCAGTGTTATTATCGTCAAAATCTGGGTTGCCGTATCTAAACCTTCAAATTGCCGTAATTATAAAAAAAATCGCTGATCTGCCGTATTATCTTTTAATTGAATAGTTAGTGATTGAAACACAAAAATAATAAGTATATTTTCAACTTTCTATCATTTCTTCATCCTCGTTTATAATAAATACACTGCTTGCGCAATGAATATTTTTCTTTGCTTTTCATTTTGATAAGCATAATTATCTCCTGACACCTTTTTTGGTTTAACATCGGAACGATATCACTGTACCCACATGATTACACTATTTTTATTTTTAATGCACTAATAGTGTAATCATGTGGGTACAGTGAGATCGTTCCGATGTTAAACCTAACTGCAAAGTAGGTAGTCGGGGCTGTAAGTAATGCAATTTGCTTAAGTCAGATGTCGCTGCCTGTACGTAATACAGAGAATATTGTAAAGAGGTTCGAAATTTCACTGATGCCGTGAGTCGCCCATTGGCTCAATTGGTAGAGCGCTGGTACGGATAGCCAGAGGTTGCGGGTTCGAATCCCGGCATGGGTGAAATTTTTAGCCTCTTAATAGGTTTTTAAATTTGTTCCTTAGCACGGGTTAGTGCATTAAAAATAAAAATAGTGTAATATTTGCATATGTTAAAAAAATTCAGAAACTGTTTTTTAACATGGCCCTGGCAATACTAAAATGACATTTGTAATTATATTTTTTTTTTAGGATATTAGGCAAAAGAAAACATATTGTGAGCCTCGTTGTTTCGTCACTTCCGGTAAAAATATTTTAAACTTTAAAATGTTAAAAACATAAGAAAACGTGCGTGTTTCATAAAATAAAAAAATATGGTTCGTTTTATTTTGTATCTAGTTTCCTTTAGGACAATAAAATCCGTATGCTAAAAAAATGAAATGTTGTCAATTAGACAGGATTTGGCCTATTTTATGGTTCCGTACGTTAAAAGGAAAAAGGGAACACTTGATCACTTTGTTGTCCGGCCCTCCGTCAGTCTGTCTAGACCCTTAATCTCGCAAACGCGTGGACGTATCGAGCAGCCTAGCGCAAGTAGGAACTTTGAAATTTTTGTTCGCATTTAGCCCCGTTTTAATGGCGGACATATTTTTGTCTCACTCTTTAATACTACTTACTCTTTCTTTGCTGTCAATGTCAAACTGAAAACATAACAAATATAGGAGTGGGTCGTTGTCCGATTTTCCGACGACGAAACGCAACCGTTTTTTCTGGAACGAAAACAGGTCCTCGAAACGGTCCTCGTTCGCAACTGGTTTCATTGTATGCGAACGAGCAAGGCGCAGAGGACGGTCAAACGAGTGCGAACGAGACGAAATCACGAAACATCGGAAAAAATAAGTTGTTTTACACGATATTCGACTGTATACTCATAGACATAAAGATTACTTTATTGTATCATAGACCAAAACGAACGGAACGAGCAAGAAGCCGACGACGACGTCGCAATGATCTCATTACGTTCTAGGCTCTATTAATATAGCACTAAAGGACATATCCGAGTCAAACAATCTAAGGACTGGTCTCGCGACGAACAAACGCTGGCACTGCTTTAGAGTCGCTGGCACTGCTTTAGAATAAGACGTAAAACGGTCCTATCGTCGCGGAACACAAAACGCTCTTATAAAACGGTTCGTCTTTGCAACGATCACGCCTAAACAAATATGGCGGAACGCGGCACATATTAGAAAGTTTTCTAGTTATTTTATGTGTTTTAAGTTTTTTCAATATCTAGCTGTGTGTATCTTGTTGTACAGTGTTTGGTGATTTTCTTTTAATAATGGCACTGATCGGATGGTGTCGAACTTGTGCCATTTGTAAAATAAGATGCAGCCGGTCAAAGGGTACCAAGAGAAAGTTTATGAGTAAATTTCTTAGGGATGAAGACCGGTAAGTATTTCTGGCTACAGTTTTTGTCATCTTGCACAAGAGCAAGATCATAAATTATGTTATATAACGTAATTAATACCTATATTATGAGAAAAATATTGAGTTGTTTCAATGTCATCTGATGAGTACCTTGGTCAGAATTACTACTCAGTGTACGACGGGTGAATTGCTATAAGCCATAACAATGTTTCAACGATGCACAATTAGTGGCTGCATTGAATGTGTTTTTTTTTAGATGCAGACAATGGGTGAAAATTGTGGAAGATCTTGCGTATATCCCCATTGAAAAACTCCACCAACATAAATATGTATGTGGAGATCATTTCAGGCCGAAAGATTTTAACAAAAGAGGAAGCCGATTAAAGAAATGGTGAGTTGTGTTATAAATTTATAATGTAACACTACATTTCATGAACAATTTATTATTTAATAAAAAACAAAATACGCCTTGCTTTACGTCGAACATTTGAATGTATTTTGCTCCGTCATTTAGAACGCAATATTATTATTACGTCTTAATACATAAATGACATTACTTAGATAAACATTTTTTTACAGGGCTGTACCTTCTCTACTTATAAATGCGCCTCCTCTTCCTGATTACTTACTAGCTGAGTTTCCTTACCACGTAGCCACGTCGCATCACTTGAAACTGGTTAGTGATTAGAATTTCTAAAATGTTTTTTTGTACTAATTTTAACTTAAAATCTTTTTTTATAAAAATGTATTTATACAATTTTTATTTTTAATGCACTAACCCGTGCTAAGGACAATTTTAAAAACCTATTTAGAGGCTAAAAATTCCACCTATGCCGGGATTCGAACCCGCGACCTCTGGCTATCCGTGCCAGCGCTCTATCCAACTGAGCCAATGGGCGACTCACCGGCATCTATTCTCTGTATTACGTACAGGCAGCGACATCTGGCTGAAGTAGATTGCATCACTTACAGCCCCGACTACCTACTTTGCAGAGTGCTTAGTGCGAGTTTTTTAACTACTAGATCGCGTTAACGTTAACTCGTATTTCTATGGCATCGAGGAAGCGCGACCTAGCGACGAGTATGGAAATTAAAATTGCTGAGTGCGAGTTGTAATGGTTTACGTTGAGAAGTGAACACGTTTACCAGCCAAAACACGAATAAACGCGAGTGCGAGTTGTACTGTGACAGCGTTTTACCAGTTCGAACGGTTAACTTACTCATACTCACTACTCAATGCTCGATTAACGCGGTAGTAAAGTAATTCGATTGGATCTGTCAAACTCGCACTAAGCACTCAGTTAGGTTTTACATCGGAATGATATCGCTGTATCCACATGATTATACTATTTTTATTTTTAATGCACTAACCTGTGCTAAGGATAGTATAATCATTTATTAATCATAGTATTTGATAGTTACCTATTGACTATGTAACTGTATTATGAAGTTATGTAGTAAACAGGAACAAACTATTTAATTTTCTTCGGACTATTCTTGCAATTGTTTATTTTCAGATTCAGCTATACAAAAAGATATTAGTTGTCGAGCTTCACAAAAGAACTCTGGTACGTAGACTTTTCATGTATCGCTGAAGTTTTTTTGTAACTAGTGTTTGTTTACTTTGATAAATTACAAAGTGTTATCATTTTCAGCACCTTGTACAGCAGCCAAAATATCAGCAGTTGCTATTGGTCCAGCAGGATTTGACGACAATTATTGTGGCCTGGAATCTCAGTATATCAGAACTATCCCGGTAAGTAGCATAGTTTACAAACATATTAATAATCAATGACGAATCAACTTTTTTTTACGATTTCAGCACCTGAATCCAAACCACCGATTGATGAAGTTCGTTCAGATTGGACACCTCTAAAGAAAACCCAAATAGCTGCTGAAATAAATTCAATAGACCTTGACCACAATTATTGTGATTTGATAATAAATAATAAAATACTAATTTCATTTGTCGTTTTATTGAAAACATTGATTTGTATTAATTTTATTAGGCTGACTGCGAAGCCCCTGGATGATAATTTATCGATATCGATAAATGTAGTAATGTAAGTGGACGTCCCTATTGCACAGACAAGTTATTATGTTGGTAGCACTTATTTTTGTCATTGCATTTTTGCTCTATTGGTTGGTATTGCTAACGGGGCTAAACTCATTACAAAAGCATATAGGGAGGTCCCGTCTCTTGTTTATATACTCTTTGGTATCGAGTTAAAATTAAAACTGTTATACTCCAGTCCACAGTTTCTTGAAGTTGTGAAAAAAAACAAACTAAAGGAAAGCCAATGAGACGAGATAAAGAATGTAAACAAAGTTTCAGGGGTGGCCACGCGGGCCACTGGAAGTCTTCTCAAATATATTGGGTCTTTTCGAGACAAAGAAAACCTCGTAGTCTTCATACACAAAACTTCTTTTTAATTAGGAAAACTACAGTAAATTCGTTTAAAACGTAGAATAAAATAAAATGATGAAATCAAAGGCACGTTGACGTTAGGTGCGGTTCAGTAGAGTGTCGGGGTTCGCAAAAGTCCGGTGACGTAGCGACGGATGGCCATAGACCATTATGGTGGCAAATTCAAAATAGGCTGATGGCGCAGACATAAAATTCCCCCTCCTTGAAGACCCGAGTCTTCAAGTCTCTTGTTCTTCAGCGGTTGGGAGAGGGCAAATACGTGTGAACGATCTTCGGATGCGACCTCTCACGGTATCGATGTCCGCAACTCTCGATAGGCCATCAGCTCCAGGAAATAGGGATGCGACTCGCCCCAGTCGCCAGTTTAGAGGTGAAGTGTTGTCTTCCTGTATAAGCACAAGGTCCCCGATATTGAGCTTAGCGAGACTGGTTCGCCATTTGGAACGTTGTTGCAGTTCGCTTATATATTCTTTCTGCCAACGAGACCAGAAATGTTGGCGAATCTGTTCGAGCCTTTTGAAGCGACGAAGCTAGTTAGGGTTGGCATCCAGCAAGGAAGGCGACGGCAGCGACGTTAGCGGCCGGCCAATAAGGAAGTGCCCTGGGGATAGAGATAGGAAATCTTGGTTGGATGGACTAGGAGACAATGGGCACAGGGGACGACTATTGAGGATAGCCTCAACCTGTGTAAATAGTGATGATGATGATGATGATAATGCTTTATTCATACACAAGTGAATATTCATAGTGTGGAAAGCTCTTCAAAAGTTAAATTGGTATTTCCCATACACCTTTTAATATGAAATTTAGCGGACCGGATCCCAGCTGATTCCCACAGTCCGCCAAAGTGAGGAGCGTAAGCCGGTATGAAGTTGAATTTTATTTTTTCATTGGCTGCAAAGTCGGTTAGAGCGCTAAAGTGGGTTTTAATAAAATATCCTATCTCTTTGGCAGCTGCAACGAAGTTACGCCCGTTGTCTGAAAATATTTCTAATGGTTTGCCTCTGCGCGCAATGAACCTGCGCAGTGACAAAATGAAAGCATCTTTTGACAATTCACTAACCGCTTCTAGATGAACACATTTCGTGCGAAAACAAATAAATAAACACAAATAACATTTGGAGGTTTTAGCACCTCGGCCCTTTCTATCCAAAATTGAAAATGGTCCAGCAAAATCCATGCCTACTGTCTGAAATGGGAAGCCTGGCGTAATGCGCTGGGAGGGCAAGTTGCCCATCTTGGGTGTGAGCGTGTGACCTTGCAGACGCCTGCATGTGAAGCAATTTTTATAGATGCGCCTTGCAAGTTCACGACCTCCTATAGGCCATAAATATTGCCGAATTGAATAGAGTAGCAATTGGGGTCCCGCATGCATTTGTTTAATGTGTTCGTGACGGAAAATTAATTTGGCTAGATGATGTTTGGAGTCGATGATGATAGGATTCCTTTATTCGGAATCATAATTGGATAAATTTATTCTACCACCAACTCTTAAAATTCCTTGCCCGTCTATAAATGGATCTAGAGGCAGAAGATTGCTTGTTTTGTTGAGTTGTTTAGATTTTTTTAATAATTTCATTTCTTTTTCGTATGACTCATTTTGTGATAGTTTTATAAGTTGTAAATATGCATAATTTAATTCGTCTAGTGATAAGCTCCCTGTATATTTAGTATTTGGATGTTTGTGATTGTGAATATAGCGTAAAATGTAGGCAAAACCACGTAAAAGTCTAGTGTAGTTTGATGCGTTTTCGAATTTTAACAGAGGCTCTGATACGCTGACTGTGTGTGATTTTATTTCCGGTAATTCCCCCTCAGTTGGAAATTGCGATGTAGGCCACTCTGTTTCGTCCTTTTGTAAAAAACTTGGTCCTGACCACCATACATTCAAATTAGGAATTTCGCTGGGCTCAATACCTCTCGAAATTAAGTCAGCGGGATTGTGTTGAGATGGCACATGATGCCATGAACCTTTGTCAGTGATATCAAGGATTTCAGCGACTCTGTTGGCCACAAAAGTTTTTAAATTGCTTGTTGGTTTGCCTAACCATCCTAACACGACGGTGGAATCGCACCAATAAATGTGGTGGTTGATCTTCAAACGTAGTGATTCGGTAACAGCTTTACTTAAACGTGCAGCCAATAGTGCACCACAAAGCTCGAGTCGCGGAATAGTGGTAGCCTTAATAGGCGCTACTTTAGATTTCGCACAAAGTAACTTGGTCGTGATCACCCCATGAATGTCAGTGGAGCGAAGGTACACGCATGCTCCATAGGCTGACATCGATGCGTCACTGAATGAGTGAAGCTCAATCGAAGTGGGTGAATCACAGACTGAATGCCTGGGAACTGAAATTGATGAAATATAATGGACATTAGAATTATATTTTTCCCATTTTTTCATTAATTCACTGGGTACAGGGTCGTCCCAATCAAGTTTTTGCATCCACAGCTGTTGGATGAGCATTTTAAGTACGACTGTACAGGGACTTAGAAGCCCTAATGGGTCAAATATTTTTAAAGAGTTTGAAAGGATTGACCTTTTTGTGACCATTGGGGTCTCTTTATCAGAGAGGCTGACGGAAAATTTTAAATCGTCGCTAGCGGGATTCCAACCTAAACCGAGAGTGTTATTGGAATCGCTCAAACTTAAATTGTCTTCTAAATTCAGGTTTGTTGATTTAAAAATGGAAGGCAAGTTGGATCTGAATTTACGAAGTGGAAAACAGCCTAGGCTTAACGCTTTAGTTACCGATTCCATAATTTCAATCAGTTGTTCTTCGGAATCACTTCCAGTCAACAAATCGTCAACAAGAAAGTCGTGCTGAATGATGGTCTTTGTCAGCTCATCCGAGCATTCTTCTCCTAGTTGCCATAAGCACCTGGTACTCAAATAACTGGCACTTGAAAATCCATAAGTGACAGTATTGAGTCTCAGTGTTTTGATAGGCAAGGACTCGTCATCTCGCCATAGGATGAGTTGGAGATTTCGATCATCTTCATGGCATACAACTTGGCGATACATCTTGGCTACGTCACCAGTCAAGACATATTTGTATTGCCGAAATCTCAGAAGGATGGCGAAAATGGAGTCCTGAATATTTGGGCCTATCAACTGGAGGTCATTGATAGAAACGCCGGATGTGGTGGGAGCTGACCCATCGAAAACAACACGAATCTTTGTTGATTCACTGTTGGCTCGGAATGCTGGATGGTGGCATAGAAAATAATTGGGATCCGGTGTGCTTACGGCAGACTCGGAACAGTGCCCCAAATCTTGGTATTCCTTGATGAAATCGGAATAAGCCTGTTTTAATTGTGGTTGCTTTCTAAAGCGCCTTTCTAATCCTAAAAATCGCTTCTTGGCTAGCTTATATGAATCGCCTAAGCAGTCAGGTGAATCCTTGAGTGGCAGTTTGACACAAAATCGTCCATCAGATAGACGAGCAGTATGTTGATCAAAGTGCTTGACACATGCCGCCTCGCTCTCACTCAATAATTGTCTTTTAGGTAGTTCGTCCAACTCCCAAAAGCGTGAGATTTGTTGGTCAATACTGTCACCTGACGAAGGCCAAAAACTTGAAGAAAAGTTACATTGTAAATCCTTAGGTTCACAATTATTTAAATCAATAGGACCGGTAACCACCCAGCCAAATTGTGAACTACGCAAAAATGGTTTATTTGCGCCCAATGAAACTTGTCTGTTGCCGATTACGTCCCAGAATAGGTCTGCGCCTATTAATAATTCAATGGGGGACGGCTTGTTAAAAAGTGGATCGGCCAGTTGTATATCGCATGGAATATTGAAGTTGTGTAGCCCAATAAAAGACCTAGGAAGCTGTCCTGTAAGCTCCGGCAATACACAACATGTTAGCGTGACATTGAAATCACTATGTAATGATTTTATTTGCATTACGCAACGCTCTGTTATCGGGCTGCAGGCCGTGTTTCCTATACCTACAACCTTCACTGAGTCAATAGGTAAACAATCGAGCCCTAGTCTTTGTTGCACGGACTGAGAGATGAAACTTGTCTGGCTGCCGCAGTCTAAGAGCGCGCGAATTGTTTCACACCTTTGTGTCGTGGGATTAATTATTTTAATCATTGAAGTGGCTAAATAAACTTGATTTGTAGGCTCACTACTAAAATTTACAGTTAAGTCTGTTTGTGTGGATGGCGATGATGGGCCGGAGTGATCGGGCAAAGAAGAAACAACCTTATGGCACAGGCTATTGTGACGTTTCTTGCACACGCGGCAAGGTCCCATTCGACAAGTAAATCGGTTATGGCCAGGCCGTAAACAATTTAAGCACAACTTTAATTTTGCGCATTCCTGAATTCGCTGCTCGGGTGTCTTTGATAAAAATATAGGACAGTCGTAAATACGATGCGATCCCTTGCAGACGTTGCATCCAGAAAATCGAGCAGTGCTACTGTGTGTGTGTGCGTCCGAGTCAGTGTTGTTGACAACCTGTGCAGTGTAAGTTAGTGACTTGGAATGGGTCTTTTCATGCCTGTGGGAAGAAACAGAATGGGAAATGCTAGGCTGGCGTTTGTGCCTATCAACTTTGTTGTTGTTGCAAGCTTCTAGGACGTCCGCTCGATCCTTAATGAACCTATTAAATTGTTCAAGAGTAGGCATTTCTGGAAGCGAATTACGTTGCTCCTCCCACTTCAGACTTGTGTGAGTGTCCAGTTTGGAAGAAACCATATGGATTATGAGGGTGTCCCACTGGTCTGTGGGCTGCCCCAAGCTGGACAGTGCACGTAAGTTTTTACCTACATGGTCAATTAACATCCTTAATGATTTTTCTGATTCCCGGGCGATTGGCTCAATATTAAATAGCGAATTAAGGTGGTTGTTTATAAGCTGCCTCTTGTTATCAAAGCGCTCGCACAGCAAGCTCCATGCTTTGGTGTAATTAGCATCGGACATTTCTAAGTTGCTAATTACACGAGAGGCATCACTCTCGAGATAAGAGCTTAAGTAATGAAACTTATGAATGGGCCGAATGCGATCATTTTCGTGAATTAGCGAGACAAACATATCTCGAAATTCGAGCCAGCGGAAAAACGAGCCATCAAACTTCGGTACTTGAATTTGGGGCAATTTAAAACTGACATTTTGAGAATCAGAACAACGATGAGGACTGCTACAATGACTATCGGCCCTCTCTAAATTGCTAGTGGAATTGTATCTGTTGGCAATATCCTGCGCAGTTGCGATGCAAATTGTCAAATCCTGCTCAATATTTTCGCGTTCGATTAATTCTATATCTAAGCTTGTAGCATTTAAAATCTCTATCCGACCTTGCACCGATTCGAATTCTGAAAATAAGGATTCTATGCGCGCTAGCTTAATATTTAATTCGCCAACTTGAATGGAGTTTAATTTCGCAATTCCCGATAGAAGGTCTAAATAATTTTTAAATTTTGTTATGCGTCCTTTAATTGAACTGCGCTTGGTCGTAAGTTCCTTTAAAGGCGGCTCGGCCATTGTAACAATGCACAGCTGATTAGGTTAGCGCTCTGATAATAATAACAAATAGGCTTGCTTACGCTCCTCTCCCCGATATGCGATACTGTTACCAGGCGCCCGCTGCAGGCAGCAGCCAGGAACCGGTCTCACTGTGGCGAGGCGCTCGGATGGAGCGGCTGCACGTCACTCGTCACTCTGAAATAGTCGGCCAAGAAAGACTTTACCAAACAAAATAGTAACTTCTACCAAAACTTGTGATAATAGGCGTCGAAACGCGTAGAAATTATGGGAAATAAATTAATCGTAGCGGAATATATAGCTGAGTGAAAGTGTAGACTTAGGGAAACAGTGTTTGCTTATGATTGCGTCAACTATGAGATAGATTTATTCGGATGAAGCGTAATAGGCTACTAAAAAAGGTTTGTACAATTGTAACTAAGTAGTTAGCTGGAGCGTCAGCTGTGAGATTGACACTTAGGTTGTATAGATAGGCTGTGAGCTCAGATGATTACGGATGCGCAAAAATATAGCGTAATCTATTCTGTAGGGTGACACTTCGCACTTTGCCTTTGATTTATCTAAAGCACTAAAGATAGCACAGCTCTTTTCACACATGTAAGCTAGGCTGAAAGGATGTAGGACTTTCTGGAATGGAACTTAGGAAGCAAGAGTGGAAAAAAGGATAGGACACTTAGCTTTTGGCCTGGCTGCGGTGCGGATTGCTGACCGACGGCGTGGCGGTGTCTTCAACTCTTAAGCTTCTTGGGACTTGGGCTGCCGAGGATGGCTTGCTGGTTGCTACGTCGACTGGACCAGGAAGAGGCAGTAGTGTCCGTTGCAACTAGCGATGGTTGCGGAGTTCCGAAGGCTGGATCTGGGCGGATCGGTTGATCGGGCTGATCCGGTGAGACTCAGGTACTCGGAGAAGTCGATGTAGGGACAACCGTAGAATGTTTAGCGGTGTCCTGTCACGGTCGCCAAATTATGGCCACGCGGGCCACTGGAAGTCTTCTCAAATATATTGGGTCTTTTCGAGAAAAAGAAAACCTCGTAGTCTTCATACACAAAACTTCTTTTTAATTAGGAAAACTACAGTAAATTCGTTTAAAACGTAGAATAAAATAAAATGATGAAATCAAAGGCACGTTGACGTTAGGTGCGGTTCAGTAGAGTGTCGGGGTTCGCAAAAGTCCGGTGACGTAGCGACGGATGGCCATAGACCATTATGGTGGCAAATTCAAAATAGGCTGATGGCGCAGACAAGGGGTTCTGAATATTTTTATTTGAATAAATTATAGTTATACAAATTTCGGATTCCTTATTCTAATCGCTGTCGTCTGTCGGCTGTCTAGAGGCGCCAGGCTGTGATTCCATAATTAAAACCAACAACTAATTACAATAACAGCAAAAATCAACAAGAAAACTAGCAGTAATGGATTAATAAACACAATAAACTTAGTAAATACGGAAACGAAAAAATACGTATCACTTCGAACGTAATCTAAACAGGAATGAACTATTATAGTTCACAAAATAGTGGATGACACCAAATGTTGACAACTGCCGTACTGAAAATTTTCCTGTACCACGAAATACGCAACGACAGCTGTCGTCGATCAAATGACGCCATTACAGCATACGTGTGACAAGGACAGAGATAATAATCGCTCACAGTCGCACTGTAACTCAGTAACGGCCCGTTTGTTTACATTCTTTATCTCATCTTATTGGTCTTCCTTTAAGTACTAAATTATCGCGAAAAAAAGTTACGGCCGCTTTTTCCGCAAAAAAAACGTATATTGCGACTTTCAAAGGGAATCAAACTTTATATTTCCCGTTGACCTAAGACTACAAAATTCGAAATAAGAATATTCTTTATTGTACACTGGAAAAACAACAAATACAAAATAATTACAAATATACGTAGTACAATTGGTGGCAAATATTATACTACAAATACAGGAAAAAACCTCAAAACTATACATTTGTAATTAAATCATAAGACTTTGAAAATCCAACCAATAAATCAGCATGTACTCGTCCACTGCTGGACGTAGGCTACCCCCAAGGCATGCCACTTCCCTTTGTCCTAGCCCATCCTCATCCAGCCACTGCCAGGAGCAGAGCTGCAAACTCTACTGATTTATCAGGAGATTTCCTGATTTTAGGCACTGTCTCCTAATCTACTGTTTTATTTGTAGAATACAGTAAAATCTCCTGAATTTTTACAAGTAGCCACATTTCTGCATATTCCACCTTCGACAACTAACACTAACACAGTGTCAATGGCTAGTTCTACGAAAAAATAAGTATTCGCAACATGTTTTTGGTGTACTTTTTAAGTGTGCATAGCCATTGGAGATACTCTGACTAAAATATAAGCATTTTTTTATTTAATGGCAACTCAAATTAATAACTTCAATCTGCCTACATAACTGTCAACTGTCAAAAGTCTCGAGTGTAAAAGGTTTTTTTTTTGTTATTTTATGGTCTGGTAAAACAATCTTTAAGCCATATCTTTATTGAAAAAAAAAGGATATGTTTTTTGTGTTGTATTTTTCTGCTTCACTAACTTAATTTACTTAATCTAAACTCATAATTGATCAAAAAGGTAATTTATGTGTTCTTCCGAAGCTTTGGCGTCTCCTGATTTTTTCGTCAGTCTCCTCTTTTTCATGCTGGTGGGGTTTGCAGCACTGGCCAGGAGTCTACCTGAGATCGTCAGTCGAGTGAGCCGGTGGGCGTCAAACGCTGCGTTTGCCAGTTTGTGTTCTCCACTCGAGAGGCTTTGAACCCCATTGACCATCGGTTCTTCGGCATACTGTGACCAGCCCACTTCCACTTCAGCATTGACTTATAAGGAAATAAAAAAAGCTCTAAATGGTTCGAGTAACACAAAACATTGTTGCTATTATGGTTTCATTTTCCAATAAAGAGTAACAAACAAACAAAAACAAAACAAACAAACATAGCAAGAACGTCCTCTATTTCACGTCGAGCTTGTATAATGGATCGACTGGAAGAAAAAACAGGCGAGCGAATGCATTTCTTGCAAACAATGAAAGTTTAAAACGGCTTTTAAAAATGTCCACCACAGCATATATTAATGGCACATAATAATTATATCTCCCAATGTAAATTCACAAATCGACAAAAAATCACGGCCTATAAACGCGTTTCCTTTAAAAAATTGGGATAAAAGAACGAATATTATGTAACATCCTTATTTTGTCAAAATTCATATTTTGAAGAAAAAAAACGTATAGTCTTTTTTGTGTCTCACTAATAGCATACTAATGGGCAAAGGGAGGCCTTTGCCTAGCACTTATGTGTGCTAGGCAAAGGCCTCCCCTACTTTATTCCATTCCGGGAAAGAATGCATTTAGGTCGTCCCGCCATCTGTGTTCACTTTGTGGAACCCAGTAGGTCGCAAATTTGTCCCACCTATTTGTGCTCATGCGGCAGACATGGCCAGCCCCGCCCCACTTTAACCTGGCGGCCGCAACTCCAACATCCGCAATTTTTGTTATTTAGCGCAGAATCGTGTTCCTAAAACGGTCTATTTCTTTTCACCCCCAAAATACTGCGCCCATTCGTGTCTATTGCCCGCTGGCAATTCTTGAGTTTGAACTTCTGATTTTCCATCAACGTCTGAGCGCCCTAAGTTAGGATAGGCAGTATGCACATGGGGTGCGATGCCAGATAACCTTCACGTGTACCTCTCCGCTTTCCGTTCCATCTGATTCCATGAACCAGATGGAGGGGCAAGTGGTGGGGTCGGTGCACCCTGAGCGTTAGTCAGTAACTTCTTCTTGTCGGATCTTACTGGCTAACGGCGAATAATCTGGCGGGAGGGGTCGCGTGGGCCCTGTTTCACTTTGTGGAGCGGGACCCAGGCGACCAACCGATTGAAGGACCGACTGGGGGGGGGGCGCCGCTGCGCGAAAGCGCGCGCGCCTCGTACCAGTCGGACCAGAGTGGCCGTGGGCGGAGGGTCGGGGGACCCTCTGCCTCCATCACGGCGGGAGGGGTCGCGTGGGCCCTGTTTCACTTTGTGGAGCGGGACCCAGGCGACCAACCGAATGAAGGACCGACTGGGGGGGGCGCCGCTGCGCGGAAGCGCGCGCGCCTCGTACCAGTCGGACCAGAGTGGCCGCCGGGACGCGGAGGGTCGGGGGACCCTCTGCCTCCATCACGGCGGGCCGGAAGGCGCCCTTGCGTGTTCCGAGGGTGCCTTCTGGCACGGAGGGGGCCCGCGCGGTCGCTCACCGCCTTCTCTGCTTTCAGAGAAGTGCTGGTGGGCGACGTGACGGGCCTCGCGTGTGGGGCGTGTGGGGGCCAACAGTTGACATTGGCCCCCATGCGCCCCAACTAGGAGGTGCGCCGCCCTCCTCTAATCCCATTGGACCACACAACAATGGGATGGAGGGGGCGGCGCGTTGGGGCGTGTGGTGGCCAAGGGGTTCGCACTTGGCCACTATGCGCTCCAACGAAGAGATGCGGCGTTCCCTCGCCCCGTCGTTCGGTCCGATGCGATGGGGCAGGGGCGCCGCCGAAGGAGTGCCCGAAAGGGCGCCCGCAGACGGGGTCGCGGAAGTGTGCGTAAGCGTCCCCGTGGCCCCGTCCTTTGCGGTGCGGAGGAACACCCCAGGAGTTTTAGTCGGTATACCGCCCTTTTCAGGGCGGGGAGTCCGACATAACCACTGTGCTCCCCCGAGCCGGTGGTACCCGTAATTGGGGTTTCTCCTGGGTGAAAAAAAAAAAAAAAAAAAAAAAAAAAGGCAGTATGCACATGGGGTGCGATACAAGATTACCTTCCCGTGTGCGCTGGTCAGTAACTTCTCGCGGCGAAAAATCTGGCGGGAGGGGTCGCGAGGGCCCTGCTTCACTTTGTGGAGCGGGACCCAGGCGACCAACGGATTGAAGGACCGACTGGGGGGGGCGCCGCTGCGCGAAATCGCGCGCGCCTCGTACCAGTCGGACCAGAGCGGCCGTGAGCGGAGGGTCGGGGGACACTCTGCCTCCATCATGGCGGGAGGGGTTGCGTGGGTCTTGTTTCACTCTGTGGAGAGGGACCCAGGCGACCAACCGAATGAAGGACCGACTGGGGGGGGCGCCGCTGCGCGGAATCGCGCGCGCCTCATACCAGTCGGACCAGAGTGGACGCCGGGTCACGGAGGGTCGGGGGACCCTCCGCCTCCATCAGGGCGGGCCGGAGGGCGCCCTTGCGTGTTCCGAGGGTGCCTTCTGGCACGGAGGGGGCCCGCGCGGTCGCTCACCGCCTTCTCTGCTTTCAGAGAGGCGCAGGTGGGCGACGCGATGGGCCTCGCGTGTGGGGCGTATGAGGGCCAACAGCACATTGGCCCCCATGCGCCCCAACGAGGAGGTGCGCCGCCCTCCTCTAATCCCATTGGACCAGATAACGATGGGATGTAGGGGGCGGCGCGTTGGGGCGTGTGGTGGCCAAGGTCGTTTGCGCTTGGCCACTATGCGCTCCAACGAAGAGATGCGGCGTTTTTTAGCCCCGTCGTCGAGCACCGACGGGGCAGGGGACGCCGCCGAAGGAGTGCCCGAAAGGGCGCCTGCAGACGGGGTCACGGAAGTGTGCGTAAGCGTCCCCGTGGCCCCGTCCTTTGCGGTGCAGAGGAACACCCCAGGAGTTTTAGTCGGTATACCGCCCTTTTCAGGGCGGGAGTCCGACATAACCACTGTGCTCCCCTGAGCCGGTGGTACCCGTAATTGGGGTTTCTCTTGGGTAGCAAAAAAAAGAAAAAAAAAGGCAGTATGCACATGTCGACGAGCCTTCGTTTCAGGGCAAGTGGTAGCTTGTCCTGAAAAATATGCGGTGTAATCCCTTTATAAAACTTTTCGACAAAGACTATAGAATAATACAAATAACTATACTATGTTTATTTTTATAACCCGTGCTAAGGACAATTTTAAAAACCTATTTAGAGGCTGAAAATTCCACCCATGCCGGGATTCAAACCCGCGACCTCTGGCTATCCGTGCCAGCGCTCTTTCCAACTGAGCTAATGGGCGACTCACCGGCATCAGTGAAATTTCGAACCTCTTTACACTATTCTCTGTATTACGTACAGGCAGCGACATCTGGCTTAAGTAAATTGCATCACTTACAGCCCCGACTACCTGCTTTGCAGTTAGGTTTTTACATCGGAATGATATCACTGTACCCACATGATTATACTATTTTTAATTTTAATGCACTAACCCATGCTAAGGACAATTTTAAAATGTCGCGAGAATAGTGTAAAGAGGTTCAAAATTTCACTGATGCCGGTGAGTCGCCCATTAGCTCAGTTGGAAAGAGCGCTAGCACGAATAGCCAGAGGTAGCGGGTTCGAATCCCGGCATGGGTGGAATTTTTAGCCTCTAAATAGGTTTTTAAAATACAAATAACTTCCAAACAAGACAATTATCTTGGTGCGTGGAAACTGGAAACCGTGTGCTGTAATACAAATCGTTGGGGTGCCGAAAGGGTCTAGCAGAATGTTTTTTTTGACATGACGCACCACGATTTATGAAAAAGCTTTTGTACGCACTTGTAGACTTTTTTTGGTAGATGTACCATTCGCGGCAAGTGTCAAAAAAATGTGCTAAAACAAAATAACTATGTAAAAATAACTAGAAGATCACAGAGTAACCGGTTTAAGCCATGGTTCTGTGTGTCAAAAACCAGCCCTCGATTTTTGGCACACAGAACCATGGCTTAAACCGGTGCACCACCATAAAAATCAGCTAGATCGCTTTCGTGGGCCAATCTTGTTCCCTTAGCCTGCTAGATCCTTTGTGATTAGTATCACATTAGTATTTGATTGTGTCTCTTTCTTCACTCCACATACCGAAAACTCTCTGTAAGACTCAAACTTGAGTTTTAGTTTAGTCATAAAGAGTTTACAATGTATTATATCAACCCCGTTGGCTCCCGGACACGGGACTCTGAAAAGCGGACACCCACAGCGACAATGAGTATGATTCAAAAAATATGTTAAGCACACTTTGTGCCAAAAGGGCTACTATAACATAAAGGATTATTTAGATGACAATGAGGTCTGGAATGAAACAATGTATGAGTTCTATGTTTATAATGTAAACTATGTTAATTAAGGACTTTTGAAAAGACTAAGTTAGGAGTTTTTTTGTCCATTTTTTCTCCTAAATGATCTAGATTTTGAAATGGACACCTAGTTTGAATTGTAACGTTCATTAAGCCGCAGTTTCTGTGCTACTTTGAATAAAACCTTTTCATTTCATTGCAACATTTGTGTCCTTCAATACGGCCGTTATAATTCTGATCTCAAAGATAAACAAATGAACTGGTTATCACCTTCTTATCGGTGATTATACATCCACATTAGTGGATGGGTTAAATCGATAAATCAGTTTCCTTTTTCTCGAAAAACTACCAGACTAGTTTTTTCAGACGTATTTATATGGTTTAAGGTCCATGTCTGTATGATTGTCCGTTTATCTATACCGTCATACCGTATAAACTCCTGAAAACATACATCCCCAAGGGACAGGCTAGTGACAGACAGTGCGGTTCTGTACCAATGTGATGTAATATTTTCCATGACAATACACGTTTTTATCTTTTAGAAGGCTGTAGATTTAGAATACTTCCGCCATCCCACATTAAAGATAAATTATAACTGCGCATTATTTCGTATTTTAATTTATTGTCGTTTCAGGTTTCCGAACATTGTATGAAAAAACGAAGCCTCTTTAAATAGGATATGATCACTCGTGTCTGATGGATGAGTTAAGCGATCGAAACACGTATTTATTACAAAAAAAATAGTGAAATTACCAGTTATGACGTTTATACTTATTTAATTTGACTTTAAACTAAAGTCCGAAGCATTCTTCTAGCGTCCTTCAATGAGAGCCGAAATATTTCCATGCGAAGTCGTTTTTTGAAGATATTTGTCGAAAATTATATAAACGTATTTGTGTTCCAGATTCAAATTACATAAAAGCACAAGTAAAGGCTCTTTTTTATGTTCTGTGAGTAAAGGCGATAAACGTTGAAATTGTTTACTTACCAAATTACGATACAATTTACTATATTTGTCAGGGTTACAGTTGGTATGAAACTACTCAAACAATACTTACCACAGTGTGTGCAATCCCAAGTATTCTGCCTTTTTCCTATCACATTTTAATAAGAGATAAGCTGTCCCTTACACCTATCTACATGGTATAAAAAGGTAGCTAGGGAACTCTGAAAGCATACTTATTCTTCAAGAGTAACCAAACCTACACGACTTCCAATAATTAAATCAAGCAACATGATATCTGTCATCCTTGTTCTACCAATGGTGCTTCTAGCCCAAGGTGAGTCTTAAGCTGTATCCTCGGTTGACTGGTATACAAGGCATTAAGGTTGCCGCATTGGAAACTTGTTCTCATGCCATGCCGTAGTTATCAAGACGCCAAGTTTGACATCTGTTGCAAGCAAGGCGTTAACTTGTATTTCAGCAAACACCGCTCCCAACCAAAAATTGAATACGAATACAAAAAGCTAAACTACCACGGTATATACGTGGTAAATTAGTTTACAACCCAAATAATAGTAATATAATAGAAATATCAGAAAAAAAATATACAGATTTTTCTATTTCCATGGCGAGTGATAGCGTATTAAAAAGAGTCCATGTCGGTTTCTTTTCTTTTGCCTTTGCCTTATTGACTTTGTCAGTGTATCAAAAATTGTCGTTTACATCTCGGAAAAGTTTATGTAGCACAAACTTCAATAAAAAACTTAACTACTGCATTGGTGTGCTCACAGCTCTCCTTTCCGCATTGTGCGCAGACATTCATTAACAGGATCTGCTATGTTAGACATGCAGGCGCACACCAGCGACGTTTAGAACGGGGCTAAAGCGGTCGCCGTGGCCGAAATCGATCGAGGAGAATATATATGATCACCTTGACCAAATTTATTGACCTTTGATGCGGGTAACAATATACATTTCTTACATTTATTATTAAATCATAAATGTATTTGAACTTGGGGAAAAGCTCGGAAAAACTACGAGAATCGATTCCTTAACTATTTATCTATCTAACTTCTTATATATAAATAAAATTCAAAGCCCTGACTGACTCACTCATCAACGCCCAGCCCAAGCCGTTGGGTTGGGAAGCTGAAATTTTGCACAGAGGTTCTATATATAATGCAGGCAAGGAATAAGACCGGATTTTTTGAAATTCAACCCCTAAGGGTGCGAAAAGGGTTGCCAAAATTTTTATAGGAGGTATAAAGAATGTTGTCAAATTTTCTTGAAACTTCAAATAAATACTCTTCAAAACAAATTGCACACGTGTTTCGCCGTTTTCCTAAATTTCACCTTCAAGGGAGGGAACGTTATCAACCCTTGTATGTCCCCACTGCTGGGGCACGGATCTGTGTCTGCATCGCAGGAAGGTTAGGCAATACTCCACCACGGGGGCCAAGTACGGGTTGGTGGAGGGAGTGAACGGGGTTGCATTGAATCTTTTCCACGCCGTCGTCGGAGTCGCAGGCATAAGCTAGTAATATATAAACACCTACCCACAAATTTGTTCGTAACCATCAGTGCGTGAGACCGCCTCGCCCTTAGTGGGTTTTTAGACTCAGAGATCAAATGAGCTGCGTACGCTAACATGGTTCACCAAGATCACCTTCTTTCAGGGTCAAGCCTGGGACGCTTCGAGAGCGACCTCGCAGATTTGAAGGACAAATGGCACGAACGGACGAGCCTGGACGTCTTTGAGACTGAGGAACAAAGTCCGGATTTGGCTGAGAGGAACGAGGACTCCCGAATTATCGGGGGAGCCGATGCGGCCAGCAGAGTGATCTACCAGGTGTCCTTGCGTTATGTCCCCAATAAGATGCAACATATTTGTGGCGGCAGCGTCATCAACAAAAAGTGGATCCTCACAGCGGGGCATTGTTTAAACGGATTGTAAGTGTACGAGTAGTTAAGGTAAATTTACATGAACTTGTATAATTTCGTCATCGACAGAAATCGATTCCTACTGTAGACGACATTAGGTAATGTTGTGGAACTAATTTACTTGTTTCAGTTTTAAATCGGGAAAGGACATCGACTGTCCGTTTGAGGGAGGTGTTTGAGAGAGCGAAAAGCGTTCGTTCTGTATTTAGGAGTGTAATTCTTGGTAAATAGTGTGGGGCCAGAAGCAATGTATGTGCCAGTATATAAAATGTTATGTTAAATGAAAGATACCGAATAAGCCAACGGATCCAACATTTCTGCACCCGTTTGCATCATTATTAGGGTCTGTTTACCATTTTATAGACACCTTCCCTCCTTCCTCACATATAAGTCAAAATCTTTGCCCTATCTACCGACTATATTTTTTATGCAATCCACTCCATCCATCAAAGGTTGTCTGGAAGAGATGGTCAAAGGTCGCTCTTAGCGATAAGACCGCCAATTGTATAACATTGCTTAGATTTAAGAAATCATGGTTGTATTCTTTTTTCTGGGTGTGCAATAGAGTGTTCCCTATCTATCTCTCATTCTTTTGATGGAGCCCCCGAACAGTCGGCCCGTAGACGATATTTACATTACACCTCCTCTCACAATATACAGAACACCGAAGGATCTTGTTGCCGTTGTGGGCTCCAATAAGCTCAGTAGCGGTGGCGTCAGCTACACGTGCGCCGAAATGAAGGTCCACGAGAACTTCAATAGTGGCACGCTCAGAAACGACATCGCCGGCTTTAAGGTACTTATAGAGCCGTCCGACATTTCGAGTCCCATGTCCGATAGCGATATTGACCACTGTGGTCAAGGCTAATTACGATCCCAGTCACTTGTGGCCGAGCTCGAAGTATAAACTACTTTTTGTA
Source organism: Yponomeuta sedellus (assembly GCA_934045075.1). Classification (NCBI taxonomy): domain Eukaryota; kingdom Metazoa; phylum Arthropoda; class Insecta; order Lepidoptera; family Yponomeutidae; genus Yponomeuta; species Yponomeuta sedellus. Next base: position 7,874,996 of record OW203744.1, on the reverse strand, counting down.
ATAAACAAAAAAACGGACTTCAAGAAAATCACGGTAGAATATTCCTTATTAATTCACAAAAAGGCAGTATTGTCTTTATTGCATGTACACTAGGACCTGCACAGAACTCTAAGCCTCACGCATTACTGCCGCACGAATCACCTACAGCAAGAACGCCTCGCTTGATTGACTGTGTCAATAATTTTACTAATATTTGTTTGTACCCTGTGCTAATAGGTAACCTGTGTTTTTTAGACGAACAAGGAGATTCAATATACGAGCGGTGTAGGACCCATAGCTCTGGCCACGCAAAACCCCACAGTCGCACAAAAGACGTACCTCACGGGGTGGGGCTACGATAGCGTAAGTACCTTTTTTCTCAATTACGAATAAGCGGATATTCGGAGTTTACCAGAGCCTCCAATGAAAAAAAAAACTCAGGTATTTGCAAAATGTGAATATGAATGTGTATTGAGAGCAGTTCGCAAACCCATTTTACGCTTTAGACCTGAGTCTAAAGCATAAAATGGGTTTGCAAATATAGTAATTTCTGAAAATACTACTTACTATATTATCGATATTGTTGGTTGTTTCAATTGTGAACGTATTTGTACAAGGAATAGTAGTTACCGTTAAGAATTTTAAAGTGTACAATGTAAGTTACCAAGACTTTACACTGTATATTGATATTCAGCAAATCGAGTGAAAATTATCTACGTTTTTAAGTAATAAAAAAAAATATTGGGAATACGGTGATTAACAAAATCATAATTTATTTTATTTAAGTTAAGATTTTTATCAACTCTTCGTTTATATCGATTAAATTCCAATTTGACACAATATGGCACATGTAATTAGGGAATAGGACTGACCAATTTTTTCCTCTCGTTCGGACAATACACAATGCCATTTTGTAGGTTAGCGCATTAGCAAGTCGCAAAAAGTAGTGTGACGTCACAACAATTCGAATATCTTGATGTTTTTAACATCACTACAATTTATCAATCAATCAATCATATATTTGTCACAAATTACATGTGCCGGGTTTTTTATAAATACATTAAGTTTCAATGCAATTTTACCAAACTGGTGTGACAATATCGAAAGCTTTAAACTTAAAGCATGCACTTAATTAAGTAAATAAATTTAGATTATAAGTCAACATTAAACTTCACAGTTTACATTTTATCGGACCTAGAATACACGCTCAAGCAGAATTTCAATTATTTTGTAATAGCCTTTCGATAGAAGTAAATTAAACAAATCACCTTTATTCACGGCAAATGTAATTTTGTTTGCAGTACCCCAAAACCCATGTGCCAGACAAGCTTCAAGAGATATGGCAGAAGATAATCGTGTTCAAAACCTGTAAGCCGGCGCTCAAGGGCGTGGGGGCTCCCGGCACTAGCATGGTGGACGGAGACCAGATATGCGCGATGTCGGACGGCAAGAAAGGGCATGGCGCCTGCAAGGTACACTCGTACTTCTAACAAACAGTGGCGGCTAAAAACTGCTTAGAAAAGGAAAGCCTTTGCCCAGCAGCGGGATTAAGACGGAAACACATCATTAAAACGTGACCCGACGCGACGTGTCTACACCCGATGTACAACGGGGTCGCGTCGGATGTTCATAGTGTGATTCTAGTCATAGAAAATAGTACTATTTGATTCGACTCAACACGCGTCCCGTTTCGTCGGGTCGCGTGGCGTTTTAACAATGTGTTTCCGTCTTTAAGATGCTTCGATATAAGCCCTAGTATGTCCCCACTGTTGAGGCACGGGTCTCCTCCTGCATCGCAGGAAGGTAAGGCCATACTCCACCACGGTGGCCAAGTCCGGGTTGATGGAGGATTGTAAGACAGTGGCGGACCTTACTGTCAGAAGTTATCAAGCCGCCAATAAAGCCTCTGATATGGTTTAACAACTGCAATTACATGACAGCCGACACCAACGGCTTAACGTGCCTTGCGAAGCACGGAAGCAGCCGGAAAACTGCCACTATCGGTAGTCACGGGACGGTTACCTATCCTGCACCTGACCTCGTATGTTGTTCCTTAACTCGAGTTATTGATTCCAATCACTCGGTTCGACTACGCCACGAGCGCTTAAGGTGCTTTGGGGATGCTAATTAGCGCCACCAATGGAATAAGAATCATAAATAACTTGTTTTAGGACCTAGGGAAATCGACTTGAGCTAAAAACAGCCGTTTTTGGCGGAAATCGATTAAAGTCGATGTTGATACTACGTTCCAGAGATTTTTGGTAATGCATTGCACAGCAGTACACTGACAATGGCATGAAAATGGCGATTTCATTTCTGCTTTAAGTCTAAGCCCGCGCACGTAGTAGCTTTATCCCTGGTGTTGGTCTCATCGTAAGTTTTAAGTAATAATGAGTATTAAAAACCTATTTAGAGGCTAAAAATTCCACTCATGCCGGGATTCGAACCCGCGACCTCTGACTATCCGTGCTAGCGCTCTATACAACTGAGCTAATGGGCGACTCACCGGCATCAGTGAAATTTCGAACCCCTACACTATTCTCTGTAAATCGTACAGGCAGCGACATCTGGCTGAAGTAGATTGCATCACTTACTGCCCCGACTACCTACCACTGATGCCGGTGAGTCGCCCATTAGCTCAGTTGGATAGAGCGCTGGCACGGATAGCCAGAGGTCGCGGGTTCGAATCGCGGCATGTGTGGAATTTTCAGCCTCTAAATAGGTTTTTAAAATTGTCCTTAGCATGCATTAAAAATAAAAATAGTATAATAATGAGTACCTAGAGTAACCCCCTAAGCTCCACCCAACCTTTCTGAAACTGTGTTATAAACCTATCAATAAGTCAATTTACCAAGCTTGCTTAAGCCGACAGAAGGAACTGCTGTCAAACTGTTACATGCCACGCGTAGTTCTTAAAAAATAAATTACTGTTTTTTTTTCATAGTAAAAAAGTACACAAAAGTTTTCTTGTTCTGTAGGCAAAATATCTTTCGTATAAGATTATAATGCTTCCAGAGGTTGCTCTATATTAAAAAAATAATTTAATAAGTAAACGTGCGGACAATGCCGAGGAACACTATACATACAAGTGATTATATTGAATTATATTCTATATATGTAGTAATGTATTAATATCTTAAAAACCTATTTAGAGGCTAAAAATTCCACCCATGCCGGGATTCGAACCCGCGACCTCTGGCTACCTCTGGCTTATCCCTTTCTAGCGGGCATTTCTCTTCATAAACTTTCAACAAAGACGTTTTAATTTATGATTTTTTCCCCTAGGGATTACCCATCAATTCCTCGATATTTCGATAGGTCGATATTTCTTGAATTAATGAGAAGAATGAACGAACGAATGACGTTGGACCAGAAAACAACTTGATGGGCGTTTTTGATCTTCGTACTTTAACATAACAGAACATTTACATACAAGCACACACATTGCTTCTGGCCCCACACTAGGATACTCTGTGTGTATGTGGTAACGATTCCTTAAAACAGTATTGTACATGTAGACAAAAGCTGAATGAAATATAAATTTGTGCACAGGGTGACTCTGGTGGCCCGCTGGTGATACAGGGAACGAAAGGTGGCAACGCGACAGTACAGATCGGCGTCGTGTCCTTCGGAGACCCGTGCGCGTTAGGCGTTCCTGATGTCTTCACCTCAGTTGCCAATTACTTGGCCTGGATCAAGAAGCACCTCAAGCAATAAGCGTGTGACGTTGTAAGGTGTTTTATAAATAATAAAACTGGAACGACTTCAACTGTGTGTTTTAATTCGATATTAACCCTTGTATGTCCCCACTGCTGGGGCACGGGTCTCTTTCTGTATCGCAGGAAGGTTAGGCCATACCACCACGGGGGCCAAGTCCGGGTTGGTGGAGGATTGTAAGACAGTGGCGGGTCTTACTGGCAAAAGTTATCAAGCCGCCCATACGGCTTATGAAATTGCTTAACGACTGCCATTACATGACAACCGGCACCAAAGCCTTAACGTGCCTTGCCGTGTTTTAAATATGATGTGTTTTATTTGTTTTATTTATAACATAAACAGAAAACTTAGGTAAAAAACAGGATAAGCAGGTAAAGGACGATTTATATGGTCTGGTGTAGTCGAAATGTGAAGTTCAAGAGTATTTTGAAGCTTGGAAGTTTCAAAAATAATTCATGAATTGTATCGCAATCTATAATATAAAAATTAATCGCTGAATGTGTTGGTAAGCGCAAATCTGGAGAGCAGCTGAAAGGATTTCGCTAATTCTTTTTTTAGAATATTCCTTGAAGTACGAGGATCGTTCTTACGGAGAGAAAAATAAAAAAAAAAAATAAAGAATTGACTGCTAGGCGGTACGAAGTTCGCTGGGTAAGCTAGTTTTTAATAAAACATTACTATAATTTATTTTTCAAATCTTTGTAACTGGTCCTGATCCAGGATCTACATCCAGATGTAAGATAGTTTAGAAGCTTAGAAATTTATTGCATTTATTGCATAAACTATAAAAATGTTGATATTGAAGTAGTGGTTTAAATAAAGCATTTCGATTTAAAAGAAGTAATTTATATTTTAAATAAAAAGGTTTCATATGAATCCTTAGTCAGTTTATCTCATAGATTATCCATCCTATACACAACAGTATAGTTTTGCTAAAAAAACAATATTTTTTAGTGAGACATCGAATGATGTGTTAAAGAAATAACGCATAAACCGTTTCATCAAAAAACTTCCGAAAAGCAAGTTTTAAATTGTTTATTTCATTATTCAAATAATTTAAACTTGATGCAGTTAATTTGTATAAAAAATAAAACTTATGGTTATTGTAGCTAGTAACCTTTTATGAGTATATAAAATTATGACAGAAAGACAAATAATATTAGAGAACTAAAATCAGGGAAATTTTTAATATGTTTTTATTATCGTATACCCTGACGGTCTCATTTATAAATACAAAATTCCTCTGAATTACTCCTTAGAGGCAGTTAAAATAATCTGCGGTTAAATCTTTACCTATACTACAGACTATACAGGGCGTCCCACGGCTATGCCACGTGGAGGGAAAGTACCTCTGATATTGTGACCGTCAGAATGGCCGGTCAACAATCGATTTGTCTTTGAAATAGCGTCCAAAAATTACTTACTAATTGCTTATATTTACTTACGACTATGAGAGATTTGCTTACTACATATTAACAAAAAAAAGTAATTTATTGTTGACCGTCCATTCTGACGTCAGAATGGCTGGTCAATGCCCTTAGCATAGAAACTATGTGGAATTTTTGATTTTTTTGTGGATGATAAATTGCTTATCAATTGCTTACTTAAGAGTTTATGAACTAAGATCTTGTAGCTATCAAGGAAATAAAGTTATGGTATAAGATTACTGGGAGCCCCCAAGCGCATGTTATAGGTAAAAGAGCAAGTAATTATTATCGTGTAAGTTGTGTTAAAGTACATAGCGAAAGGCTTTGCTGCTCGTTGCTTGTATTTGTTCAATAAGCAAGGCGGATAGAAATAGCGCGCCGCGGCGGCCGCTATTTATATCCGCCTGCAAGGGTTCTCGAACATTCCCGTACCTACGTACCTACACTCGGTACACGCGGCAACGTCGCTCAAACAGTTTCATGTCAAAGAGTTTTAAACCTTATGCTAGTGGACATACGGATCACCTGATATTGTAGATGGAACATTTTACTGAAAGAAGACATTATTTTAATTTCAAAAACAATCTACACTGCATTCATAGATTTTAAAATAATTAATTACACGGTTGAACCGGGAATCGAACCCGCTACACGAGGAAAAAAATTACCCTGTAGCTCTATCACACCGATCGGAAGACTTCATCATAAGGATTATTTTTTGCTACATAACATACTATCAGAAATGAAAGGAAGACCATGTCCAGTCCATCCATGTAGCATGGCCGTGGGACGCCCTGTATAACTACATCTGAGAAGTATTTTTATAGATCAGTCTTGGCCTTTAAAATTATAAGATTTTAGAGTTCCGTCTGTCTATCCTGGTTATCGGTGTAATGTGGATGGGTTAAATCGATAAATTAGTTTTCATTGCTTATACTCGGAAAGTAGTATTGATCTGATTAATGGGTGGAAAATGCAGCTTTCCTCCCTAGAGAGGGGAAGAACTCATTCAAATTACTTCCCACCTAGGGGCCGGAATGAACTTTAAAAATAGAACTACTGTCAGCTGTGAAGAGTTTTATGTAAAAAAAACTTAGTAAAAAATATGCTTTCTAACAATTACGCGGTGAGTTGCATTTTTAAAATGTAAAAATCGACATTAATTGGTATTGTGCGTTCACATTAACTTGACGCGTGAGAAAATTGGTAACACTGAAATGTTTACTGTTACCATGTTAAATAAGAAATCATTCCCATTACTTGGGGAAAATAAAAGGATTGAGGGCTTGTTTAACCATCTTCCGATTAGGTCCAAAAGCTAATTCACATGTTATGTCCTTGTTACCAATTCTCTCACGCGTCAAGTTAATGTGAACGCACTATACGATACTAATCTGTTATATATTATGTATCTGTGACAGAATAAAAAAAAATAGGTAATAATCTTTTATGCTAAGATTTTAATATTAAAAATTAGTTTTTATTTTCCTCATATTCGAAATGAAAAGTAGAGTGTTTAATACGGGTAACAGAATCAATTCCTACTCGGACTATAGTCTAATTACCTCGGGAATTGATTTTTTCTACCCTCGTTTAACAATTTACTATTCCTTTTTCTCAAAAAAAATGCCGAATAGTTTTTTCAAATGACATTATTGTAAGGTCTGAACCCCTGAAAACCCTATTCAGAGCCTATGGAGTAGTTAGTTTAAGTACTGCCGCCATCCTAAATTACAGATGAAATCTAACTCCTAATTCTTTTGTTCTTTGTTTTCGTCTTTTAGGGTTCCGAACATCCAATGACAAAGCGAACCCCCTTTAAATGGAATCATACATTTGTGTCTGATGAGTTAGCGTTCGAAACATAAGAGTTTTTTTTTTTACTAAAAAATGTTTAACTAACATCTTTGGCGTTCAATCATTTTGTTTTTAAAGTGAATATTTTCTTTTACCCCGGCTCTAAAACTAAAGTCCTAAGAATGAAATATATCCATGCGAAGTCAGTCACTGGTTCAAGATATTTGTCGGTAATAATATAAACCTTTTTGTGTTCCAGATTCACATTACGCTAGTAAATGCGATAAACGTTTAAAATTATTACCTATCAAAACATAAATGCACTTTACTATATTTGTTAGGGTTATAGTTGGAATGAAACCACTCAAACAATACGTACCCTGTTGTGTGCAAACCCAAGTATTTTGCCCTCTTCCTATCACTTTCTTATCAGAGATAAATTATCCCTTAAACTTATATAAATTATATAAAAGGGAAGCTAGGGAACTCTGAAAGTATACTTTTTCTTCAGGCGTAATCAAACCTACACAACTTTCAATAAATTAAATCAAGAACATAATTTCTTTGATCCTTGTTCCACCGATGGCTCTTCTAGTCGTAGCCTAGAGGGTAAGGATTAAGGTTAGTCTTAATTTGCGTTTTCGATTGACTGGTATACAAGGCTTATGGAATATTTTCTGAATTAAGAATTTCTTTAAGTAAATACCGCTTAACAGTGCTGTCTCTTCGAATGTCATAGAAAAGAGTGTGACAGAACGTTAAGTATTTATTTAGTGAAATTCGCAATTCAGAAACCGGCCCTATGGTTGCAACATTGTCCACTTGTTTGCATGCCAATACCGTGGTGCAGCTACCAAGAGGCTAGAAGTCTTCTTATCACGCTTTAGCGTCGGTTGCTGAACTCTGACTTTTTTCAAGAGATTTAGACATTTTCTGACATCTTTTATGACTATTTCTTGACTTTCTTATGTTTTAAGCAGCACTACACATCCGTGGTGTTTGGTCCCAATATTAGGGTTAACCTCGTCTATCTGGACGTTAGATAGCCATATATCCGTTCTGTTCCTGTTCTGTCCATAGGTTAAAAAAATCAAGTTCTGTCCATGTCGGATTCTTTGCCTTTGCTTTTGACTTTTTGACTTTGACTGTGTTCCAAAACTAGTTGATTTTGTCACATCTATTCCAAATGACCTAGTTTAGGTTTCGTAAAAGACTGATCTCTCGGGGTCAAAGAGCTATTTTGCTAGCTCTTTGATCCCGAGGGGGGAGAAGTGATTTGAATTTGGAATGTAGATAGTTGGAGTTTTGTCGTCCATTTTTTCTCCAAATTAATCTAGATTTTGAAATGGACACCTAGTTTGAATTGTAACGTTAATTAAGCCGCAGTTTCTGCGTTACTTTGAACGAAACCTTTTCATTTCATAGATATTTCTAGTAAAAGTTCCGATCACCAAAGAGATCACGAACAAGATGCTGAAAAATAAACCGCGCGCGCCTCATTTAAAAAAAAGTTTGTAAAGGAATAAAAGACGCGCGAAACGCATTTGTTGTTGTTTATATACTCAATATCGGATATTACTAAGTTTTTGTAAAACAAAAGTCTTAAGGTTGTGAGAATGAAAGTATTATATTTACTGCAGCACGCTAAAATATGGCACATAAACGTTCTGTTGTATTCCAATTCGTAAGTTGCACTCATTGTTTCATAGAGGGCGATGAAAAGTTGAGTGGACAAGGTGGACTTGGGAGCAACACTATTTTAAAGTCGAGTGATGGTGTACTTTGAACGCCATTGCTCCGGTCAGGGTTCTACTTTAGAATCCCAATTGGAAAGTAGATTGTTTGCTTTATTGGTAAACAATCCACTATTACACGTCGGAAAAGATTAACTATAATATAAAAAAGTCTTCAAGAAAAACATGCACTAAAAGGAGAGTTCGATGATTTTCTTATTACCAAATTTATATTGGAGTAATTAAGGTACCCCTTTTCTGAAACCAAATAATTAATGACATCGGACGTAATAAAAAAATATCGTTGAACATAAAGAAAGCATACAGTTGAATTGATAACCTAAAGACCTCGCCTTAGAAGTTTTTTGAAGTCGCAAATTAAATAGGTTGCTTACGCTAACGCGGTTGACCAATATCATTATTGTTTCAGGCTCAAGCCTGGGGCGCGTCAAGAGGAACCCCATGGATATGGCGGAAGTATAGACCAACTGGCCAAGCCTGGACGACGTTGACGCCCATGGGTCTGGATTTGGCTAAGCGAACGAGGACTCTCGCATTATCGTAGGAGCAGATGCGACCAGCAGAGTGATCTGCCAGGAGCCTGCGTTGCCCCAATAAAATGCAACACTACTGTGGCGGCATGATAACCAACAAAAAGTGGATCCTCACAGCGGCACATTGATTAAGCGGATTGTAAGTGCAGTTAAACTGAGTTGACCATGACAAAACATGTATAATTTTACGAAACTACGCAGTATTAGTTTCGTAGTAACTCCTACTGTTGATGATATTAATATTGTGAGTTTCATTTATGCTACTAAATTGACACAAGTATGTCAATTTTAAATTGAGAAAGGACAGTTATGCCCTAACCCGTTCTTATGTATATCTTTTGAGAGAGAGGCCAATAATTGTTTAATTTCTTTAATTGACCATGTTACCGATTGACGTATGTTCTTTCCGTTTAGGTGATTCACTCTTCCGGGTAGACGAAAGATGGCGAACTAGAATTAAAGCCAGTACAATTCGTGAGTTCTAGGTTTAAGGATAATTATGAAACCTCTGTTAATTAAGGATTTTGAAAATACTAAGTTTTGAGGTTTTTGTCCTTCGCTCGATATGAACCATTGTATGTCCCCACTGCTGGGGCACGGGTCTCTTCCTGCATCGCAGGTAGGTTAGGCCAAACTCAACAACTTGAGCGAAGTCCGGGTTGGTGAAGGATTGTAAGTGGCGGGCCTTACTGTCAGAAGCTATCAAGCCGCTCATAAGGCCATTGACATGGCTTAACGACTGCCATAACATGACAGCCGTCACCAACGGCTTAGCGCGCTTTGAAAAGCACGGAAGCGCCCGGAAATTTGCCACTAGCGGTAGTCACGGGACGGTCACCCATCCCACACTTGACCGCGCCTGTTGTTGCTTAACTCTAGCGGTTGATTCGAATCACCCGGATCGACTAAGCCACGAGCAATTCGAAAGGGATACCTAATTTAACTTCCATCGTTAATTAAGTGGTGCTACTTTGAACAAAACATCATTGAAGTTGAGTTATGTATCCCGTTGGCTTCCTTCCTCGGGCACGGGACCCGCCAAAGCACACACCGACAACGATAACGAGGATGATTGCAACATATGTATAGTTCACTACGGTCGTTATTAGGTATACTGATCTCAAAAATATACTATAGAATTGATTATTATTTTCTTATCGGTTTAGTGTGGGTTTAATCGGTAAATCACCTTCCTGTTATTGTAACGTTATTATTTTATAACAACTTTTTATTTAAATAAGTTGGATAAAACCTATTAAATAACTTACATTCTATGTAGGCACTAAAACTAAGGAAGCTCAAACTAAAAGGGTTTACGCATTTCTCAACTGCGCATCTCTAAAACCACTTATTACGTGGAGCTGGACAGCGCGTCCCCTCTCTCGACCGCTACCCACCTCATTTGCCTCCGGTCCATCGGCGAGCCTGCGCGTGCGATTTCTTTGTTCGTATCGCCAGTCGTCACCGCCGTCTCTAACGGCCGCGAGTCAATTTAACTAATTTTCTTTTTAAAGAAAGCCGTGGTTTACTATCATGTTTGTGTTCTCGTCTCCCCACACTTTTTGGGTAAGTTGCAAACAGATATTTCAACTAGGTATTTGCTAATTTAGCTGTTGATTAGTTTTATAGTGCTTGGAACATATGTAATCTATTTCCTTTCTTTTCAATAGCGTAGTGCTTATACGTAGTTTTAACAACTAATTACCGTGTCGCAGAGCGCCTCTCATAGCTTGCTCGCTCGGCGAAACACAAGATGGCGCCTCACATAATTGCCAGTCATGGTTGCATCATCCATACATTCCGTTCATACAATTTAAAATATTGATGTTTAGCTTTATCTGCACACTAGCTTGCGCTTGCCACTTTTGTTAACTTCCAAATTATGTTGCAGCTAGTGTGGAAATATTGGCAATAATTTAGTAACTAGATACCTACTAATTTTTGATTATCTTTTTTCATTACCATTTTTTATTATAATTTCCATCTCGCATCACTCCACTACTGATTTCCTTCACCGCCACTTACAAACTAGTTGGGTTTCTTCTTCTTCTGCCGAACCGGTGGCGGTGAACTGTATCTTTCCGATGGCTGTGTACTAATGCGAGGGGTTTATCCACAGGGTCCAAGTACCGGACCAGACTACCCTTTTTACGGAGCCGAAGACCCCCGGGGTGCCTGCTCCCGCCGTTCCGAAAAGGAGATCGCCGTTCCCGTTGGCCAAACTTTCTCCGCACTTGGTCCACGGCCGTTGGGGGAGAGCGGTTCTACTGTCTCCGGTCGGCTCAGGGGAGTACCTGACCGTGGTTCCGCTAGAGAGAGATCGAAACCGGTGTAGGGCTATTTTTTAATCCACATCCTTAGTATTAATTAAACCATATCTTGTTTTTTTTTTAATAACGCATTTTTATTTCATCATCATTAATTTATGTCGCAGCCTCTTCAAGGCTAGCGTGACATTATAAAAAATAACAGATCAGTTTTTCCAGGCGATTTCACCATCAAACAACGTTTTATGGTTTCATGGTCCCTCCCTGTATATATTTCATCGTCGTCAGGCTATACTAGTCCACTGCTGAACATAGCCCTCTCCTAATGAGCGCCACGTGCTATCATAATTTATTTCATCACAAAGTCTAAATTGTAACTAGGAATTCTTCTTTTTTTGTTTTTGTCTTTTTTTCAGATTAAGTTAAACTAATAATTTCTGAGCATATATTAGGTTCTGAACATCCGAAGCGCTCGTGGCCTAGTCGAACCGAGTGATTGGAATCAATCATTTGAGTTAAGCAACAACAAGCGCGGTCACGTACAGAATGAGTGACCGTCCCGTGACTACCGGTAGTAGCATATTTCCGAGCGCCTCCCTAAGCCGCACGACACCTTAAGCCATTGGTGCTGGCTGTCATGTAATGACAGTCGTTAAGCCATGTCAGAGGCTTTATGGGCGGCTTGATAACTTCTGACAGTAAGGCCCGCCACTGTCTTACAATTCACCACCACCACTTTATACGATCTATACGAAGATCGGAACCACTTTATAGGGTCTATTATAATAGGATCTTCATGTGTCTTGTACGTAAGAGTATTTTTTACTAAATTGAAGTTCGAAGAATACATGCCGCATCCACAGCCAATGAGACCCGAAATATTTCGCTGCGGAGTCAACCATTTGGTCAAAAAATTTGTCAGGAAATATTCCCTCTACAATAAAAACCTTTTGTATTCCATATTCACGTTACATAAAGACGCAGGTGCCTGCACTGAACGTTCAAAATGTGTACTTGCCAAAATACGACTACACTGCTATATTTATTAGGGTTACAGTCGGTATGAAACAGCACAAACAATACTAGCCATATTGTGTGCAATCCCAAGTATTTTGCCCTTTTCCTATCACATTCTTATCAGAGATAAACTGTCCCTTAAACCTATCTACATGGTATAAAAGGGTACCTAGGGAACTCTGAAAGCATACATATTCTTCAAGCGTAACCAAACCTCTTTCAGTAATTAAATCAAGCAACATGATATCTCTGTTCCTTGTTCTACCAATGGTGCTTCTAGCCCAAGGTAAGTCTTAAGCTGTATCCTCGATAGACTGGCATCTTTTTTGCATTAAGGTTGCCGCATTGTACACTTATCTTCATGCCACACAGTGGCGTAGTTATCAAGAGGATAGACATCTTCTTATGATGCCAAGTTTGGCATCTGTTAGCAACAGATGCCAAACTTGGCCAAACTGTTAGCAACAGATGCCAAAGCTAGGCGTGAACCTGGATTTCAGCAAGCCTCGCTCCCAACCGAAATGTGTATACAAATAAAAAAGCTACAAAATGAATTTACTACGTAACACGTCTCTCCATGGCGAGTGATAGCAGTCTGTCAGTTCTGTATATAGATTAAAAGAGACTTCTCTTTCTGTCCGTGTCTGAATGATCTCCTTTGACTTATTGTCTTTGACAGAGTACCAACAATTTTTGTTTACACTTTGGAAAAGTTTATGTAGCATATAAAACACATATTTCAATAAAACACTGACTAAAACCAGAGTTCGGTGATTTTCTTATTAGCATGTTGATCAAATTTTCAATAGTCCCCAAGAGGTAACCCGTTTCTGACAAAAAAAGAGTTAATTTCGCTGGACTACACACGTAAAGGAAACCTACGGCCGGATTGTTAATTTGGTCTATTTAGGATTCCGTAAAGGAAAAACGGAACCCTTGTGGGATCAATTTGTTGTTCGTCTGTTTGTCTTTCATGACGGATTATCTAGGAAACAAGTAGAGGTATCAAATTGAAATTACAACCGTATTCAGGTCTACTAAGTCTCCTGAAGTTGAGAAAGAAAATCAAACTTCTAAGTTAAAGCAAAAAAAAAATTTAAACGGGTCACATCGCGATTATTTATTAAGTAAAACGTAATTACCTTATTACCTGACGTTTCGGCAGCGTTACAATTGCCGTGGTCACGGGTAGACTGAAGTGGCGACTACAGTCTGATATAGATAATAATGAAAAAATAATTGCGATTATTTATTTATTATTATTTATCACCTACCCTTACCCCATTACCCCCTATGATAGCACAACATGGTGCTTTTTAGAGGAGGGCTATGTCCAGCAGTGGACTAGAACAGCCTGACGATGTACGATTTATCACCCAAAGATATGGGGAGTGACTGGTCGCTATGGCGATCATCAGGGGAGGGCTATCTACAAAACTGCGAGACCCGATTCCTAAACTATTTAATAATAATGTTATTACCAATCTAGAAATTTGGATGTCACCCTCGGTGGACGAGTCCGACTCGCACTTGACAGGAATTTTTGAAGTCTGTTAAAAATTAAATGGGCTGTTTACGCTAACAATGTTGACCAAGATCATCATTGTTTTAGGGTCAAGCCTGGGGCGCATCCAGAGCAACCCCGTGGATTTAACGGAAAAATGGACAACATGGCTAACCTCGGAAGTCGTTGAGGCTGATGAGCCGAGTCTGGATTTGACTGAGCGGAACGAGGACTCCCGAATTATCGGGGGAGCCGATGCGGCCAGCAGAGTGAAGTACCAGGTCTCCTTGCGTTATATCCCCAAAAAGAAGATACACTACTGTGGGGGCAGCATCATCAACAAATACTGGATTCTGACAGCGGGTCACTGCTTGAGCGGATTGTAAGTGCTGTTAAGCTGAATTGGTATGACAAAACTTGTATAATTTCACGACACTAATACTGCGGAGTGATCGAAATTCATACTGTGAGACTGGGGTCTCTTCCTGCTGCGCAGGAAGGTTAAGGCCATACTCAACCACGGGGATCAAGTCCAGGTTGGTGGATGATTGTGTGTTGTGGACAGTGGCGGGCCTTATGTTTAGAAGTTATCAAGCCGCCCGTAAGGCCTCTGATAAGGCTTTCCGCTGCCATTATATGACAGCCGGCACCAACGGTTTAGCGGGTCTTGCGAAGCACGGAAGCGCTCAGAAAAAATGCCACCAGCAGTAGTCACAGGGTGGTCACCCATCCAGCACCTAACCGCGGCTGTTGTTGCTTAACCCAAGTGATTGATTCCAATCACTCGGTTCCACTAGGCCACGAGCGCTTCTATTTCTAAATTCCTTCTGTGGACGATATTAAAGTCGTGGGGCTAATTTGTGCTACTTATGTCCGGTCTAAAACGAGAAAGGACAGTGATGTCCTTAACCTGTTTTATGCAGATTCCTCTCAATCACAAATATTCATCATCATCAACCAATTACCCACCGCGGGGCACGGGTCTCGTCCTGAGGAAGGTATAGGCCAAAATCCACCACGAGGGCAAAGTCCGGTTTAGTGGATGCGTGCAAGATTACTGGCTGGTCTTACTTTCAGAAGTTTTCAAGCCGCCCCTAAGGCCTCTGTGACTTGACTTAACGACTGCTGTCTATCGACGGTAGCCGGCACCAACTGCTTAAGGTGTCTAGCGAAGCATGGAACCGCTCGGATTAATGCCACTAGCGTTAGTCATAGTTGGTCAACCATCCATGCACTGAAAGGGCCCATGTTGCCCTACAAAGGTTCTTGATCGTTTAAGATTACTCAGGCAGCCGGGGCTGCAAGCAATTTTACATATATTACTGTCCGTATATCATTTAAGCGACAGTTTGAGAGGGCAAATAGTTGTTCAATTTCTTTGATTGATCATGGACGTAATCCCAATGTTCATTCATTCTGTATTTAGGAATGTCACTCTTCCTTTATCTTCGGTAAACGAAAGATGGAGAATTAACAGATCCAACATTGGATCAGAGACCATTCTCTGACACCTTAAAAAATATGCTAAGCATACTTTGTGCCAAAAGGGCTACTACAATAACATAAAGGATTATTTAGATGACAATGATGCCTGGAATTAAAACCAGTACAGAGCACGAGTTCTATGATTTATAATAATAATGTAAACTCGGTTAATGAAAGACTGAAAAGACTACGTTTGGAGTTTTTTTTACCATATTTTCTCCATAAATTGAAATTGAAAATAAAAAATGTTTATTTATCACACACAGATTAGAGAAACACATGAATACTATCAAAAAATAGAGACAATATGTGATAAAAAGGATAGGGCTCAGCTAAGTGCTGTAAGTGCATGCATTATCACAGCGCTGATTTTCAACCCGTCCTTGTTCTCACTAAATTATATGTAATAAAAGTTAGCGGATTTCAAAAAGAGAACACCGCAGTTGTAATCAAACAAAAATCCGTTAAGCATTATTTAGCTTCCACCCAACGATGGTGATCTAGATTTTGGAATGGTTCCTAGTTCCTAGGTTCCTAGTTTAAATTGTAATGTTCATCAAGCTGCAGTTTCTGCGCTACTTTGAATAAAACCTTTTCATTTCATTTCCTCCTTTCCTCGAATATAACACAAACTAACCTTTATTACTTATTTGACAAGACCCATATTTAGTTAGCTAAGGCATAAGATTCCGCACCTTCCCTGACTCCTCATAGTAAGGCATTTGTACCTAGGAAACGGGGAGCCCCTCGACAAATAAGTCACTGCGTAGATGATTTTCGACTAGTGAAACGTTAAGAAGTTGGTGCCGGCTGTCATGTAATGGCAGTCGTTAAGCCATATCGGAGGCCTTATGAGCAGCTTGATAACTTCCGTCAGTAAGGCCCGCCACTGTCTTACAATCCCCACCAACCCGGACTGGCACGAAAGCCGTTGGTGCCGTCTGTCATGTAATGGCAGTCGTTAAGCCATATCAGAGGCCTTATGAGCAGCTTGATAACTTCTGAAGGCCCGCCACTCTCTTACAATCCTCCACCAACCCGGACTTGGCACAGTGCGGTATGCAACATTAAAATCAATTAAAAACAACGAAAAGTGAAGGAAATCAGCAATCAGAAATCAAGTTATTACAAGCAAATCAGAAATCAAGTTATTACAACGTAAAGAATATACATTCAGTTTTTTTATTGTCCTTGTACTATGTGAACCATTGTATTTCGCCTAAACACCATTTTGCACAATATACCTACAGTCCAACGACGTCGATTGTCGCCGTTGTGGGCTCCAACAAGCTCAGTTCTGGAGGCGTTAGCTACCCGTGCGCCGCGATCAAAGTCCACGAGAACTACAATGTCGGCACGGTCAGTCATGACCTCGGCGGCTATAAGGTATGAAGACGTTAGAAAGAAAGAAAGAGAGAGAGAGAGAGAGAGAGAGAGAGAGAGAGACAGAGACAGAGACAGAGACAGAGACAGAGACAGTGACAGAGACAGAGACAGAGACAGAGACAGAGACAGAGACAGAGACAGAGACAGAGACAGAGACAGAGACAGAGACAGAGACAGAGACAGAGACAGAGACAGAGACAGAGACAGAGACAGAGACAGAGACAGAGACAGAGACAGAGACAGAGACAGAGACAGAGACAGAGACAGAGACAGAGACAGAGACAGAGACAGAGACAGAGACAGAGACAGAGACAGAGACAGAGACAGAGACAGAGACAGAGACAGAGACAGAGACAGAGACAGAGACAGAGACAGAGACAGAGACAGAGACAGAGACAGAGACAGAGACAGAGACAGAGACAGAGACAGAGACAGAGACAGAGACAGAGACAGAGACAGAGACAGAGACAGAGACAGAGACAGAGACAGAAAGAAAGAACTGTCCAGAAATGGACTAATATAGCCTGAAGAAGAAGATCATGTTGCTGCCTGTACGTAACACAGAGAGTATTGTAAAGAGGTTCGAAATTTCATTGATGCCGGTAAGTCGCTCACTAGCTCAGTTGGGAGAGCGCTGGTACGGTTAGCCAGAGGTCGCGCGTTCGAGTCCCGGCATGGGCGGAATTTTTAGCCTCTACATAGGTTTTTAAAATTGCCCTCATCAGCACGGATTAGTGCACCAAAAACAATAAAATAATTCCTTTTTTAGACGACCAAGGCGATTCAATATACGAGCAGTATAGGACCCATACCTTTGGCCACGCAGAACCCTGCAGTCGGATTAAAGACGTATTTCACTGGATGGGGCTACGATGTCGTATTTCATTATCAACACATCATGTCCCCACCGAGGGGCACGGATCTCTTTCCTGGGGAAGCTATATTCTACCATTCTGCCATACTCTACCACGGGGGCCAAGTCCGGACTGGTGGAGGCTGGCAAGACTAGTGGCTGGTCTTACTGTCAGAAGTTTTCAAGCCGCCCTAAGGCCTCTGATTTGCCTTAACGACTGCCATGTATCGACGGCAGCCGGCACCAACTGCTTAATGTGCCTTGCGAAGCTCGGAACTGCCCGGAAAAATGCAACAGCGTTAGTCATAGACGGTCACTCATCCATGCACTGAACGCGCATTATGTTGCTTAGCCTTCGTGATCGTTTAAGATTACTCAGGCAGCCGGGGCTACGAGCGATTCAATTAAATCTTACAATAAAGTTAAAATAAATATGTATATACACATACGATTGTATATTGTGGTACTTATAACCACTACTATGGGTATAAGTACGTGAAACCTTCAGTGTTGTTAAATTTTGTTTCGGAAATTGTGAAGCTTTTGTAGGAGAATACTACTTTTTTTTCTTTGTTTTGACCAAAACTATTCGTAAATCACTATCCACCGTTTTGATAGAGACGTGATACTGCCCTAAGCCGTAATACAGTTTATACGCAGCACGGAGGATCGTGGAACTTTTCTCACATGTAACTATAATAGTTACGGCTTAACCGTCTAAGTCACATCTACATAACTTCACGCCTGTATCCCGGAGGGGTAGGCAGAGACCAGGGACTGCCACTTGCCACGATCCTGACAGATCAACTTCGCTTCATCAACGTTCATAAGTCGTTGCATGCACGCACGCCGGTTCCGGATACCGTTTATCTTCCCCTTTGCTAAAACATCCCCTATTTGGTCGATGTATGTCTGCCTGGGAAGTCCCTTACTAGCCCTTCCTCTCACATTCGCATCACATTCATATATTTGTTTCGTCAATCTTTCTTCCTTCATCCTCTCCACATGTCCAAACCAACGCAACATTCCTTTCTCAATTCTAGTCACTACATCCTCTTTCAGTCCACAACGTTCTCTAATAAGACTATTGCGTATCCTGTCATTCAAAGTAATACTACACATACTTCTCAAGGACCTCATTTCTACTGCATTAATTCTACTTTCTTGCTTCTTTTGCCACACCCAAGTCTCGCTACCATACACAAGCGTTGGGACTAGCACACCATTATGAATAGGCTTAACAGTCTAAGTCAAATTGGTCAATTTCGCATACATCAGGCTAGAAGAAGTTAATGTGACAAGGTTCTAAGGTGTTTACATGCGACTGTACCATGTAAGTGCTAAATTCATTTTAATTTAAACACATTTTGGGACACACAAAATTATAATGTTTTTATTTAAGCCATGTCAGAGGCCTTATGGGCGGCTTGATACTTCTGACACTAAGGCCCGCCACTTTCTGAACATCCTCCACCAACTCGGACTTGGCACCCGTGGTGGAGTATTATTATTATTATTAATACTTTATTGCACCATAAAATTGTACAATGCGGCGAACTTAATGCCATAAGCATTTTCTACCAGTCAACCGCAGGAGTAAGGCCTAACCTTCCTGCGATGCAGAAAGAGGCCCATGCCCCAGCAGTGGGGACATACAGGGGTTGATAACGATAACGATTTAAGTCAAGTTTTTTATCAACTGTTCGTTTATATGCAGGCAACTCCAATTTGACATAGTATACGGCCATAGACCAAAAAGTTAATACGGCACAGTTGATTGGGGAAGAGGTCTGAACAATTATTTGCGTCTCGTTCGCACAAAATGTTAGGAGGCCACTTTCTTCTTAGCGTATCGGTGGCAAGCCATCTTGGTGGAGTGGTGGAAGGATTTGCCAATCAGCGTAAGGGACTCGCTGTTTGCTGCCCAGAGTGCGCCGGAGTTCTGATTTCATGCACCCCAAGTCACACATAACATAATATTGTTCGCTGCAAAGCTCTTTACACCATTTTTTTATATTTCTTTAATTCTATCTATCATTTTCAAAAATTACGTCACCCATTTTTGGGATTTCCCTCATTTTTCGCATTACTACTTGACTAGACCTGACAATTTTTACCTGCTTATTCCGTTTTTATCCAGTTTTCTGTTTTTATTATAAATAAATAAATAATAAAACATGCTATAAATAAAGCACAAAGTTGAAGTCGTTCCACTTTTAATATTTATAAAGAGTTATACCACATTACAACATAACATTTACATACAGGCACATACATCGCTTCTGACCACACACTAGGATACCCTGTGTCGTGGGAACCAGAAACAATGTAATCACAAACATGTAAACATCCACTGGGGTTTTTTTTGTTTCCAGCCGGGATTCGAACCCGGGACCACTTGCATGGTAGGCAGATGCGCTACCGCTACGCCACAGAGGTCGTCACAATGACAGTTGGATAAACATGGCGATTTAATTTCGTTGCTGGTTCAAGTCCACGTGCGCACTAACATTGAACATTCTATGAAATTAAATGAAATGAAAAATGTTTATTGAGCAGAATAAAACATAACAATGTATAAAGTAACTCTGAACCCCAAACTAAATTAAATTGTATCTAGGCGTCAATGGTATGACAAAACACCCCGCGTGACTCGACCATGTATCTGTCATGGTGCTACAATGCACTAACAGAGAATCGAGGTCCTGTTGTGTGACGTCACAACAATTTGAGGATTCAGATGTTTTTAACGTCATAACAATTTATTCACTGCAAATGCAATTTTGTTCGCAGTTTCCTAAAACCCATGTGCCAGACAAGCTTCAAGAGATATGGCAGAAGACAATAGCGTTTTCAACCTGTAACTGGGCGCTAAAGCACCTGGGGGCTCCCGCCACTAACATGAAGGAAGGAAATCAGATATGCGCGATGTCGGACGGCAAGAAAGGGCACGGCGCTTGCAAGGTATATTACAAACAAACAAACAAAAAAACAAAGAAACAAACAAACAAACAAAAAACAAACAAACAGCAAACAAACCATTATGTTGAGAAGTATAGAGCCTTTTGCCCTGCCTGCGTGGGTAGTACGACACGACGACGTTAGTCGCGTGTTTGCAATGTCAAAAGGCGTGGCTTCCCAGTACATTAATTTTCAAACTCTATCATTTTACCGCATTACTCAAAACGCATTACTCGTACCATCGTATCACCCGTGTCAATTTTTTTCCATGGCGGCTGAGAAAACCAGACCTGTTTGCGCAGCAGCCATGTCAGAGGACTTACGGACGGCTTGACACCTTCTGACGGTAAGGCCCGCCACTGTCTTACAATCCTCCATCAACCCAGACTTGGCCCCCATGGTGGAGTATGGCCTAACCTTCCTACGATACAGGAAGAGACCCGTGCCCCAGCAGTGGGGACATAAAAACGGTTGATATCATTGCGCAGGAGCGGGATTTATCGGGAGAAGTTATCAAGCCGCCTATACGGCCTCTGACATGGCTTAGCGACTGACATTACATGACAGCTGGCACCAACGGCTTAGCGGGCCTTGCGAAGCACGGAAGCGGGCGGAATAAATGCCACATGCGGCAGTCACGGGACGGTCACCTATCATTGATTCCAATCACTCGGTTCGACTGGGCCACGAGCGCATTCTGTTAGATTTATTTTTGTTTGTGTTTTCTATTCCGAGTGTTTTGTTTTTTTTTTATTATTATTGTTATTGCCTACAGTTGCCTATTACGTTAAACTTTCTTATTATTATACATGATTAAAGAAAAATAATACTTTCAAGAATATTACCATCAATAAGTCAATGAGGGATTTTCATAGAGCTCATTAAAAAAATATAGTCCTTGAAACTATGACAGATGGCTCTGATAAAACGTGACTTGATTTTTTTTTCACTATATATCTGTAATCTGTGAACGTTCCGTCATTTATTTATTTTATTAAGTTTACAAAACGATAGTCGTTATAAATTCAGCTAAAAAAATACATAAACTGTTTGTTCTGAACTGCAGTCCAAAGTATGTAAACATAGAGGTTTTCCAAATTAAAAGCGGGATATGCAGTAGGTAATAACTTAACCCTTTCGCGGACGCGCGGATGCTATAGCATACATAACAATTAAAAGAACAATAGATTTTAAAAACGTCCGCGAAAGTGTTAATCTAGAAAATTAAAACTTATCACGTAAATTACATCACATTAAGTTTAATTAATCATTCAATTATCGTGTGAAGCGTTGGATGTAGACGAGTTACAATCTATAGAGCCAATCATTTTAAAGAATTTAGAAGGACTAGGTTCAAATGTATCAATGCTTGAAGATTCGGCGAACAGGTTGTTATAAAGACACATTCTGGAAATTGGGTTGTAATACGACGTGTTGTTCCTATACACGCGCAGGTGGAATGGTCTGTATTTCCGGGTTCTAAAATAGCGAATAATGTTAAGGACATTAACCAGGAAGGAAGAATGTAGAATTTTGTGGAGTAGTTTGAGATCAAGAATCTTTCTGCGACTTTCTAAGGAAACAAGCTTAAATTTTCGCAGGCGTTGTTCATAATTTGAAAGCGTTCGTCCCATCCCATGCTGCCGATAAGATAATACGTTTAGCATTTTGTTTTAAATACTGTCAATACTATTGATGTGAACAGCGTAAAATGGGGACCATATTTGACATCCGTATTCTAGCACACTCCTTATTAGAGTCTGGAAGAGATAAATGAGATTACGAGACTTTTTGAATCCTGTTGTGTTCCGAATCAAAAAACCTAGCAGTTGACGTGATCGCTTGCTTATGTGCTTATAATGCTATCGGAACGAAAGTTCTGAATCGAATAATACTCCGAGGTCCTTAGCGCAAGTTTGTCGGTCCAAAGAGACACCATCTAACGCATAGCTATATAAAATTTAGTGAACACGTTTTTTTGTAAATGAGATTACGAAGCATTTGCTTACATTGAGGGTCATTCTATTAATTGTACACCAGTTCGATAGTCGATGGAGGTCGTTTTGTAACATTTGACAGTCATTATCATTCTTTACCTCAGCATAGATCTTAAGATCATCTGCATATAATAAACACGGGCTGCATATTTAGTCAACTAAGTCATTTATGAACATTATAAAAAATAAGGGCCCGAGATGGGAACTTTGAAAATTTTGGTACCCCCTCATTCCGTCTAGACACATATCTTTCTCCGTAAACGTCATCATTCAATTTCTGCTGTGGTTACGCCAATGTACTGTTATCCTGTTTTCCTAGAAGTTATTAGGACGACCCTGGCTATTCATTCGGACATCAGTACCTTCTTTCCTCGACTGAACTCCGCGTGCAATTTGGACACTAGCTTGCCGCTCAGTAGGTACTGTTGTCAAACTGTTAATAAAATAACATTTACATACAGGCACATACATTGCTTCTGGCCCCACACTAGGATACCCTGTGTCGTGGGAACCAGAAAATGCGACGTCACCAACATGTAAACATCCAAGACCTGAGGTTTTTTTGTGCCCGGCCGGGGTTCGAATCCGGGACCTCTCGCATGGTCGGCAGATGCGTTACCAATGCGCCTCAGAGTTCGTCCAGGCGTAGTCCTTACCTACTTGTTTAACGGGCATTTCCCTTTATCAGTTTTCAACAAAAAAAAACTTTATGCTTTTTTTCTAATAACATTACATTTACATATAGGCACATATATTGCTTCTGGCTCCACACTAGGATATCCTGTGTGGTGGAAACCAGAAACAACGACATCACAAACATGTAAACATGAATTAATGATACGAATGAATGAACTTGATGGGCGTTGGTGTTCTTCGAATTTTAACGATTCTATTTTTTCATGTAGACAAAGAGGAATTATAATGTAAATTTGTGTACAGGGTGACTCTGGTGGCCCGCTGGTGATACAGGGGACAAACGGCAACGGGACAGTACAGATCGGCGTCATGTCCTTCGGAGACCCGTGCGCGTTAGGAGTTCCTGACGTCTCCACCTCAGTTGCCCATTACTTATCCTGGATCAAGAAGAACCTCAAGGTTTAGCGGAACTCGCGACCGCGTTTCTCTGATCCAAAAGCATTGAAGCTTAAGAAGTTATTGAAGCATTAAATTTTTTCGCAATAAATCTATAAATTGTTGGTTTAATAACGTGTTTATACTATTTTTATTTTTAATGCACTAACCCGTGCTAAGAAACAAATTTAAAAACCTATTAACCTATTATTAGCTCAATTGGTAGAGCGCTGGCACTGATAGCCAGAGGTTGCGGGTTCGAATCCCGGCATCGGTGAAATTTTTAGCCTCTAAATAGGTTTTTAAATTTAATAACGCGTTAACATTCTTTCAGTGAACTTTGGTAAGTATTTTGAAACTTAGGAAATGTGTTGCAAGAAAGCTACGACTAATACTAGTTTCATTAACAATTTATTCATAAGAGCATTGCTTTATAGTATAAGATAAGAAGATAAGATAAGAATATTCTTTATTGTACACCAGGAAAATACAAACAAAACATAATTACAAAGATACAGTACAATTGACGGCCTTGTTGCTTAGAGCAATTAGTATACTTTAGCCTGTGATCCTATAGTAGTGTAGGACGTACTTAACTACTTTTTCGAATCAGATTACTAACTCCGATTAAAAGTAGCTAACTACATGTAGTTATGGTTACATTTAGTTATAGTTATATGTAGTTAACTACAGTAATCAAACTCCATTATATGATTTCTGATTAGCTGAGTTGTGAAAACTTATATTTCCGTTCGTTCGCACAATAGTAGCGAACGGACGTGCACACTGTCAGACACAATTAAATACACTACCCTGCATGCGTCGCATCAAAAAAAAAACACATGTACCGACATGCAGGCAGTAAATAGTGCGCTCTAAGCACCTACGTAGCAAACGACAAGTCGATACATGAACAACACGCGCGCCACGACTTTGTTTTTTTATACGCAAATTTAAAAATGTAGTTATAAAAAGTTATCTTGTTATCGTGATTGCAACAACAATTTGATTACTATCAAAATGTTTAACTACTTTTTCTGATTACTTCATGTAGTTTGTAATCGTGATTATCAACTACTTTATGTAATCGTAGTTAGTAATTAGAATATTTTCGGGGCTTAATCGCGTAGTAATTTATTGCTATTTTACCTCGACGTTTCGACGACGTTACAGTCATCGTGGTCACGAGAAGACTGATGGCTGGCACCCGTTTGCATCTTCGGCTGAAGAGGTTTCAGACTGCCCTCAATCAGCCATCACAAAGCACTATTAGGGTTGCGACACACTACACTGACAATGTCGGACGATAAGCCATGCGACTTTTTTCCACTCGAACACTTCTTGATTGATTGAATAAATTACTACGCGATTAAGCCTCGAAAATATTCTATGTGTACAAGTCGCGAAAGTTTAAAATACGTTATAATTAGTATAGTTAGATTACATTATGCCCGACACTGTCCCATAGATTCACGATCCTACTCAGCAGTATGCAGGAGTTAGAAACCATTTTTGGTAAGCCATCGAATAACGTGTTAATGAAATCACGCAAAAACCGCTTCATAATACCACTTCCGAAACGCACGTTTGACATTATTAATTTCATTTTTCAAATAAGTACTTAAAACTGCACCGGCAGCCAATTTGTATGAAAAATAAAATACACGAACGTGGCGATGATTTCATTGCCGCTTTCAAGTCTCAGCCCGCACACGTATCAAACCTTCTAGGAGCCAATGGTTAGTTAGACCCGACACTTCCGCACTTAGCCTCATAGTTGGGCCATTGTACGTACTAAACGCTGAGGTACGTTAACACTTCAGAAATTAGGGTTTCTTTATGACGTTTTCAGACTGTCAGCGAGTGGTATTGCTACTGTCGCGGTCCTATCCCGAACCATCTAGAATAGAGCATTCTGGAAGCCTATCGAATAGTCGCCGCATGCTGCGTTTTAGTAAGACTGGAAGCAATAATGACTCGAATGTCGACTAGCATAAGGCTCATAACTCTATGAAATTGAAACTGTTCTAGAGACGTTGCCCCTTCCCTTCCCTTACCGGCGGATATAAATAGCAGCCACCGCGGCGCGCAGTCAGTTCAGTTTGGACTAACGAAGAGTGAACTTCGAGCGAACATACCTGCGATACGAGGGATAACCTACGACCTCAGCGATACTATTGGACTTCGATTGGAATCTTCGTGTGGTGAAGACCTGCAGACCAGACCCTGGGTGAATACACCCTAAGAAGTTGTCTTCTTCACAAATCTACATAACTTAGAAAACAAAGCCTTGGTCTCCTGATTCCGAGTCCATTGTTCTACCTACTGGGCTACCACCACCGCCGCCACCGTACATACCGGGGTTCGAACTCACGACTTCCCGATTTGGAAGCCGGCGTTCTGCACCGCAATTCACTAAACAAGAAGTACATTCCACCCCACTGCGATCCCCAACCTGCATTAATTAATTTAATATAGATAATGACATTTCTAATTTTCAAATAATTTAAATATTTTTCAATAATATGACATTTCTTGGGCATAGGTTTTATATGTACATAAAAATAAATATACCTGACTAAAAATATATTTGTACGCCTTTACGGCAGGACATTGCGATCTGTAACCTGACTGAACACCAAATGTAAAAATGTGCCTATGATCCACAAATAAATGCTTTATGCCTATGCATGCCCAGCGTGGTAATTATGGTCGCGAACAACATTCAACTATACAGCAGTTGGCACGAGTTAGTGAACATGTAGCCCATAATCTAAACTTGCGTAAGTCAACGGGTATGGTGCTGCTTGAAGTCGAAAAAGCGTTTGATACCGTCTGGCACGCCGGGCTGCTGCATAAATTGGTAGCAAATAATGTCCCTCTCAATATCGTTAGATTGATACAATCGTATCTTTTTGATCGTAGATTTGCAGTACACATTGGAAATTATTGCTCTGACATACAGGGCGTTCCGGCTGGAGTGCCACAAGGCTCGGTCCTCGGCCCGAAGCTCTTCATTATGTACTTAAATGATATACCTAAGCAACCCCACACACAATTAGCATGTTTCGCTGACGACACAGCCACTTACACAACCTCTGAAGACATCGAATCGAATTGGTTATAAGTCGACTTAATCTGTCTATCAAACTACTTACCAAGTTCTTTAGTAAATGGAAACTAAAAGTCAATGAATCTAAAACCGAAGCTATACTTTTTACCCGTAAACGCTTACTGCCATCCAGACAAGCTTCCATAGGAGACCACAAAATACCTTGGAGCAAAAGTGTGAAATACTTAGGTGTCCATATGGATAATAAGCTAAATTGGTCAATTCATGTCAACAGCATACGGGACAAAGGTATTAGAGAAATGGGTGCACTAAGCCCTATTTTCAATAGAAAATCAAAACTTAGTCCGGGTACCAAATTACGTATATACTCCACCTTAATCCGGCCCGTGATTATATGCGGCATATATATGCGGCTCCTGTTTGGTCCGCCACTTGTAATACCAATTTTTCCAAATTGCAAGTTGTTCAAAATAAAGCTTTAAAAATTTCATACAGCACACCATTTAAGTTCAACTTAGCAAAACTCCATGAAAAGATAAATTTCCCTACTATAATAAAATATATTTACAAACAAGCATATAAATTTTATATAAACAAAAACCCCCGTCACTTTAACACTCTGGTCTCAGCAATAGGTGTGTCACGTTATCGGAACCTTCAATACATCGATAGCTACAGAAGCTATCGCTTACCCCATCACTGTGTGCTAGACGCCGGCTGACTAGTTTTGCTATCGCCCGGGCACCGTCTGCACACTGGTAGAAACCTTGTTACGAATGCCGTAGGTCCCATTTTGCCTCGCACATTCTAGTCGGCTAATCGACAAATTAATTTTTGTGTAAATACCTGTAAAATTGTCCGAACTATAATTAAAAAAAAAATATTTATTTATTTGTAACTTGCATAGAATAAAATACAGAGCAAATTAAATTAGCTTTTAAATATGGGAATTCGACTTAAATTCCTATAAAGTTGAGTTTAATAAGTGTGTAGCAGAAATTATATAAGTGTAACATGTGAAACCAATGTTTTGTGAATGTTTTAAGAGGTGAGTCTAGCCTGTAAACATGATAACCTTAATTTTCTTGTATACCTATACTGTGTTGTGGTGTTACAAAATTGTTTAATATAAAATTATGGACATTACCCCCCAGTGATGGCACAACCTTGCGCTCATAGGGGAGGTCTATGTCCAGCAGTGGACTAATATAGCCTGAAGAAGAAGTTCTGCACCGCTCTGTTACCACCGCATCGGCGCCAATGGTATTCAATCACGTCACGTAACCCGTCCATTTATCTGTCATTGTAGTGTGTACGCCACTAACAGAATTAAGGCCCGGGCCGCTCGCTAACCAGGCCTAAGATAAGATAAGGATATTCTTTATTGTACACCAGGAAATACACAAAAAATAATTACAAAGATACAGTACAATTGGCGGCCCTATTGCTTAGAGCTATTTCTTCCAGACAACCTACGGATGGAGAGTTGCTGAAGGAAAAGTGAGACGGGTAGTTGGTGCATATATGAATATTGATATACATACATATACTTAAAAATGCTGCTGTGTGGTATCGGCCTAGAGAATAGCACCAACCCAATTCTTCCCGCAGGTGTCGTAAAAGGCGACTAAGGGACACAAACCGGGGGGTGGGCAGCAGCGCCCCCTGCAGTACAATTCCACCGAACTGCGATCCCCAACCCGCATGCCCAGCGTGGGGATTATGGGCATTACCCCCTATGGTAGCACAACGTGGCGCTTTTTAGGGGAGAGCTATGTCCAGCAGTGGACTAGTATAGCCTGACGACGACGACTTAAATAGTATTTCATAACAAGTGCGGCGGAAAGGCTGTCATGGCAAAGAGTTCCGACAAATGTCTACCCGAGCCGAGGCGCAGCCGAAGGCGAGGGTTGACAGTCGGAACAAGTTGCAATGACGATTCCGCACGTGTACTGAACGACTATTTTTATTATTCTCCATCGTGGGTTGCCTGGAAGAAATTGCTCTAAGCAATAAGGCCGCCAATTGTAATGTATCTTTGTAATTATGTTTAGTTTGTTTTTTCCTGGTGTACAATAAAGAATATTCGTATCTTATCTTATCTTATTTTTAATAAAGTTGCAAAAAAAATAAGCAATTTAATAGATAGATAGAGATAGAGACCACTTTATTGTACATAAAAATGGAAATTACACAGATATTTCTTAACCTAAGAGTACAAACGGCGGCCTTATCACTAAAAGTGATAGACAACCTTTGGATAATAAAGAAATTTTAATAAAGAAAAATTATTTGGAAAATGGCCAACCACAAAAATATAAGCAGAGATTTTCTTTCATCACCCATTCTAGTAGGCAAAGGGAACTATGCCCATACAGCCAAGTCTTAAGTAGATTTTTTTTTTATTGATATGAAATGAAAATGAAATTTAATGAGATGTAATGAAACCTAACTTAACTCATTCAATCAAATCATTAAATTTGATATTGAAACAAATTGGTAGCTCATAAAAACTTCTATGATTTTTTTTTAGTAAAAACTTCATGGTTGGTTTTTCTTTTTAATAGACATTATTTTGACAGTTGGGAAAGAAAACGCACGAGCGCGGGACAGGTAAAAAAAAGCACGAGTGTCCACATCCCGCACGCTATACGTCCCTGTAATACGCCACTTTTTGAGCAACTGTGTTATAAAATAAATTAGGTAGACTAACCTGCATCAGCTTGTGACGGAGATGCGGCCAGACTAGCGGCAGCACCTTGCAGTTCACGTCGATAGGGTTCAACAGACTGGCGACGCACGCCACCAGACCGCAAACTTCGTGCCGGATCTGACGGACACGTTATTTATAAAAATACGATACTACTCAAATACACAGTCAGATGCTCAGAGTCACTCAGAGGCAGTCTGACCTCCTTAGATCTGATGTTGTCAGTGTCAACGACAGGACTGAGTAGGCTAATAATTTAGAAAAAAATAAGAAAGATTTTCAAATTTCTTATTTTTTTTCTACAATATTTAACACGTTTAAACGGGTCTAATCGCAATTAGGAACGTCAGGAGTTAAAATAATTACGTTTTACCTTATAAATAATAGCCATTTAATATTAAACTATATATTATATGTATAGTCTATTTATTCTTACTTGTCCAATTTAGTAAACAAGAATCTACCCTTAAACTGTGACTATTTAGTCCAAAACTGCCATATTTCCATAAATTAAGTAACCTGGAACACTCTTTTAGATAAGATGCTGCCAATTTTATAAACACAGTTCATGAAAGTTCATGAATTTGCGAGAAAATGCCTAGTTTAGGCATCTAATCTCAACTTTAAGGTTAGAATCTTGTTCACTAAATTGGACAAGTAAGAATAAATAGACTGTATGAGCATCGCGAGTCTTGTAATAATACTAAAAATAAGAATAATTAATGAACGACAAAAATGTTAATGACGTGATATGCCATAGTTACTCGTAGAATATTTTCGGGGCTTAGTCGCGTAGTAATTTATTGCTATTTTACCTCGACGTAAAGCAATAACTTACTACAGTCTATTTATTCTTACTTGTCCAATTTAGTAAACAAGAATCTACCCTTAAACTGTGACTATTTAGTCCAAAACTGCCATATTTCCATAAATGAAGTAAACTGGAACACTCTTTTCGATAACACGCTGCCAATTTTATAAACATAGTTCATGATAGTTCATGAATTTGCGAGAAAATGTCTAGTTTAGGCATCTAATCTCAATTTTAAGGTTAGAATCTTGTTTACTAAATTGGACAAGTAAGAATAAATAGACTGTACGCGATTAAGCCCCGAAAATATTCTAACTATGTGTACAAGTCAATAACTATGTGTAAAATAATATGCCATGTACAGTCGCGTGCACTAACATGTGAACACGTTAGAACCTTGTCACGTTAACCTATCTTAGTGTGAAGTATGAGACATTGACTATTTTGATTTTGACAAGGTACTAAAATGCATAATATTTTACTGCTCGTGACCATACTTACTATATATACGCTGAAATCTGCTTGATTTGAAAGCGGTGGTTATGTAATACAAAATGGCATCTATTATTACTATTAAACATGGACGGAACTTAATAAAGGCAATAAATATAAAGGTACGGATATCTTGTTTCGAAAAATCTGCACAACGCTTAGTAAATAAATAAACATACATGCATACATACATAACCCCACGCCTGTATCCTAGAGGGGTTGGCAGAGACCAAATAAATAAAATAAAAATTCTCTATTTCAGGCATTACCCATATTATGTTAGTAACAATAGTGACTTAAGACTAGTAACAATAATAACTAATTCTAATCTACTCACTGCTCAATTATTTTTGGTACGTAACTAACTGTACAGGGACTACTATGTCTCTCGGCCCACATTTAGGTGTATCGACTATCTACCCTGTCCGCTATCATAGTCAAAATACTATTGGGGCTGGCGCGGAGCCTGCAGAGCGCTGCAGCAGACCGGTAACGTGCGTTAGTGCCTCTCTGTCTGTAACGCGAGTTAGTGACTCTCTGTCTGTAACGCGAGTTAGTGACTCTCTGTCTGTAACGCGAATTAGTGACTCTCTGTCTGTAACGCGAGTTAGTGACTCTCTGTCTGTAACGCGAGTTAGTGACTCTCTGTCTGTAACACGAGTTAGTGACTCTCTGTCTGTAACGCGAGTTAGTGACTCTCTGTCTGTAACGCGAGTTAGTGACTCTCTGTCTGTAACGCGAGTTAGTGACTCTCTGTCTGTAACGCGAGTTAGTGACTCGCTGTCTCTCAGAACAGATGGATACATTATTCTTTATAGCAAGGACTTACATAACATACTTAAAACTTAACATAGTACAGTACAATTGGTGGCATAATAACTAAAATAGAGCCTTGTACACAGGCTAAACCTCCCACTTTGTGGTCCTTGACGACAAAACATTTAAACAGGGATTCAAAGAGACGACCCAGAAAAGGTTAGGAGCCAAAAAAATATTGCTGTAGACAAAGAATTACAGCGATATCATTCTGATGTAAAACCTAACTACAAAGTAGGTACTCGGGGCTGCCAGTGATGTAAATTACTTCAGCCAGATGTCGCTGCCTGTACGTAATACAGAGAATTTGAGAAATTTCACTGAAACCGGTGAGTCGCCCATCAGCTCAGTTGGAAAGAGCGCTGGCACGGATAGCCAGAGGTCGCGGGTTCGAATCACGGCATGGGTGGATTTTTTTGCCTCTAAATTGTTTTTTAAAATTGTCCTTAGGACGGGTTAGTGCATTAAAAATAAAAATAATAAAAAAATACGTAATTATACGTAAATTATGCACGTAATACAGAAAATATTGTAAAGAGGCCCCACATTTCACTGATGCCGGTGAGTCGCCCATTAGTTCCCTTAGAGTCAGTTGGAAAGAGCGTTGGCACGGATAGCCAGAGGTCGCGGGTTCGAATCCCGGCATGGGTGGATTTTTTTGCCTCTAAATAGTTTTGAAAAAAATACGCACTCACCCACAAATTAGGATGGGCCAAATAGGGCACGCTTTCAGCCAAGAGGTCGCAAAGCGCCTGTTTATGCAGCAAGCCCAATTCGGCGAGGTTCGTGGTCGTTCGCACTGCCTTTGCGATTATCCACTCCGACTGGTCGGTCAAACCCTGTAGGCGTTCACGTCATATTCATGTTCACATTCATCACGTTACATTATATCAACATAGAGTATCTTACGCGCACTACAACCCCACTCAGACGCTAACCACGCTATCGAAATAACGGCGTGGCAGCGTCGCCTCTTTTTTCCCGTCAAAAAGTCAAAGGCAAAAATTTTATTTACTATAAAACAAATTGTTTACTTAAAGAACTTGAACTGTTTAAGGCCTAAATGTACATATTCTATCAATAATAAAATATATATGAAGATCATGTTTCTGCATGGAGATACGATCTCAAACAGTATTAGATTAAGAATTTAAGGCTCAATGTTATATTACGTTTAAATACTGTTGTTTTAATATGTTTTAATATTATTGTAGTGCCCTTACAGGGTGTCATGTACCTACTTTAAAAATTACAAATACGAACTGTAATGACAATGACACATGACAATGCAATAAATAAAAAAAAAATGAATTTCAAGGCTATTAATTTCACAATAATTAATTGATTATGTGGAGAAGAAACTAACAAACTTCACATATATTCTTTTCAAAACAGGTTTTAACTTAGTCTGTCTGTTCGTCGGTCTATATGGAAACAAGCGGCTGCAGTATAGAATAGAATAGAATTTATTTGTTCCAAGTTGTTTCTTAAATTAGAATTATGCTAGGTACATTTTTCAAAAAGCAAATAGTAGCGTCTGTTGCTAAACTAGGCGTGAACCTGTACTTCAGCAAACAGCGCCCCCATCCGGAAAAAAAATACAGATAGATCTAGCTACAAAAAAGTTTAGACCAAATCAAAACAGTTTAAATGTATGGGAGCGCAGTGCATCCCCACGTAAGCGCAGACGCCGACCACGCTGTCGAAGAAACAGCCGCGGAGACACGCCATTTCCTCGTCTGTCTATCTGTCCTACCGTCCATGTGTCCATCTTTCTGTTAGTAAGTCCGTGGGTATATGTATTACTCTATCCGCTGTACAAGCGGCTGCAGTATGGGCGCGCAGTGCATCCCCACGTAAGCGCAGACGCCGACCACGCTGTCGAAGAAACAGCCGCGGACACATCTCTTTGCCTCGTCTGGCTATCTGTCCTACCGTCCATCTGTCTGCTAGTAAGTCTGTGGGTCTCTGTATGAGTCTACCTGTTGTATAAGCGGCTGCAGTATGGGCGCGCAGTACATTCTCACGTAAGCGCAGACGCCGACCACGCTGTCGAAGAGACAGCCGCGGGGAGACGCGTTTTCCTTGTCTGTCTGTCTGTCTCTCCTACCGTCCATCTGTCCGTTTGTCGGTATCTTTATGAGTCTACCTGCTGTATAAGCGGCTGCAGTATGGGCGCGCAGTGCATTCCCACGTAAGCGCAGACGCCGACCACGCTGTCGAAGAAACAGCCGCGGAGCGCCACCTCCTCTTTGTCGTTAAGAAACGTGACCATGTGCGACAGGATGACGTCGTTGGCTGAGGGCAGAACGTGAGATTATCGTAAGAGCAACTTTGAAGTGTAAACCTGTCAGGAAACAGAACAGTTGTTGGGCAATTTTGACAGTATGAGTACACCAGTAGGTATGTAGTACAATCGTGCGACCTTAGAACCAATTCAATTGCTTCTAGATTCTAGTCACTACATCCTCTTTCAGTCCACAACCTTCTCTAATTAGACTACTTACATTTTTTTTTACTTTTTTCCCTTCTTTTATTTATCAGCTCTAATATTTAAACAAATTTATAAATTTGCTTAAATATTAAAGTAGTTTAGTTTAAGTGGCTAGCTGGTCATCTTCAAAGCAATGTATAGGCTTTGGGTAACAATCTAGATCTCCACTGCTAAGCCTATTCCGTATTTTATCGATTGTTAGCTGTTTTGGACACGAATAAAGTAAAATAAATTACCAATTTCTATCGCTAACACACCGGATTCCAACTGGATGAGGTGCGCCGAATTAGGCCTCAGTCCCTTACCTTTCTGTTTTCCGAAGAAAATACAGAGCTTGGTGATACCGTTTTCGACCAGCGCGCGCTTTACTACCGCTTGGGAGTCCGTTAGCAGACTGGACACCATTGAACGGACCTGGCGACAGAATAAAACACTAACTAAATCGTGTTTATTATACAAACTACTGGTTACATACTGTATTAGCTAAGGCCAGGATAAAAACTACCCGGAGCCGCGTGAACATTGATGAAGCGTAGGTGATCTGACAGGATCGTGGCAAGTGGCAGTCCCTGGTCGCTGCTTACCCCAGAGGGGTAAGGCGACCAGGGTAATGGGGATGTGGGAACTTTTTGTTCACAAATCCCCATTCCAAATACTTCCCAATACTATGACACGCCAATGGGGATTTGGGAACAAACAGTTCACAAATACCCGTCAATGGGGATAAGTGGAATAACCCCAAAACATTACATAAACTTTCTCGATTTATTCAGTTTTACAGTAAGTACCTAAATGGTTATTTGTTACTAAAATCATCATTTCCAAAAATGTACACAAAAGCACCACGAAGTTTTAGGGATTCGTGGTTAATTTCAAAGAAAAGTTTAATAAACAAAAGATGTAATATTGACGACACAAATATATATTGCGAATGTGAGTGGAAGGGCTGGTAAGGGACGTCCCAGGCGGACATACATCAACCAAATAGGGGATGTCAATGGAAAGATAAAAAGTACCCGGAACCGGCGTGCGTGCATGCAACGACCTATGAACTTTGATGAAGCGAATGTGATCTGGGATGCAGGCGTGAGGTTATGTATGTATGTAATTACACTATTTTTATTTTTAATGCACTAACCCGTGCTAAGGAACAAATTTAAAAACCTATTTAGAGGCTAAAAATTTCACCCATGCCGGGATTCGAACCCGCAACCTCTGGCTATCCGTACCAGCGCTCTACCAATTGAGCCAATGGGCGACTCACGGCATCAGTGAAATTTCGAACCTCTACAATATTCTCTGTATTACGTACAGGCAGCGACATCTGACTTAGGCAAATTGCATTACTTACAGCTTAACATTACATTACACTAACATAACATTACTAACATTACATTACTAACATTACATTACTAACATTACATTACTTACATGTATGTAATGTTAAAGAATTTGCGATTCCGATGGTAAAATGTGTACGGGCAGAGAGGAGAGCGTGTGCGACTTTCGCTCTGGCGCACAGTAGAGATGATGGACGGTGATGGAAAGATGGTCGAGCTTGTAGACGTATAATATTTATACACGTTTCTACCACGTTTATTGTCGGTAGTGTGTTACTGGTGAGTGGCTCGAGCCGACTAGCTGTACAATGTACTCGCCGCGTGAACTGAGCATTGCTTAGGACTATGTCAGCGATACGGCGACCTACTAACACATGTACGTTGCTAGCTCGTACAAAACGTGGCACACTAGTCCTGTAAACAGTTCAAATGTATGTTATGTGTTACTCTGAAGCTGTTACCATTTCGTGTAGCGCCGAGAGTTCAGTCTCATAGTTGATATTCGACGCCTCCTTCCCGCCCATGTTCTGCGTCTGATCGAGGAAGCGCACCGCTGTCTCTGCCAGTTTCGCTGAAAAGAACCAACATAATTAATTAATGCCACGTAACACAATTACTTATCCAGGTCCAAGGATACCTTGTGCTACGGTATCTAAGCAAGACCACCATAAACATGGAAATACACCTTTACTTAATGCATTTACACAAATGTACGGCGGAAAGAAAAACGAAAAGGACGACGGAAAGAATGAAGGAAAGAAGAAATGAAAGAATGAAGGAAAGAAAGGACGAAGGAAAGAAAGAATGAAGGAAAGAAAGAACGAAGGAAAGAAGGAACGAAAGAATTAATGAAAGAATGAAGGAAAGAAAGGACGAAGGAAAGAAGGAACGAAATAATGAAGGAACGAAAGAATGAAGGAAAGAAAGGACGAAGGAAAGAAGGAACGAAAGAATGAAGGAAAGAAAGGACGAAGGAAAGAAAGGACGAAGGAAAGAAAGAATGAAGGAAAGAAAGAACGAAGGAAAGAAGGAACGAAAGAATGAATGAAGGAAAGAAAGGACGAAGGAAAGAAGGAACGAAAGAATGAAGGAAAGAAAGAACGAAGGAAAGAAAGAATGAAGGAAAGAAAGGACGAAGGAAAGAAAGAACGAAGGAACGAAAGAATGAAGGAAAGAAAGAACGAAAGAATGAAGGAAGGAAAGAAAGAACGAAGGAAAGAAGGAACGAAAAAATTAAGAAAAGAAAGAACGAAGGAAAGAAAAAACGAAAGAATGAAGGAAAGAAAGAACGAAGGAACGAAAGAATGAAGGAAAGAAAGAACGAAGGAAAGAAGGAACGAAAGAATGAATGAAAGAATGAAGGAAAGAAAGGACGAAGGAAAGAAAGAACGAAAGAATGAAGGAAAAGAACGAAAAAATTAAGGAAAGAAAGAACGAAGGAAAGAAAGAATGAAAGAGCGAAGGAAACAACGAACGCAAGCGCGAAAGAGCAGACGAACGAAAGACAGAGCGGGGCACTGACCGATGTTGTTGGCGAGCGCGATCCGCGGCTGGTGCGCGGCGTCTTGCGCGCGCGGCGCCAGCTCGGGCAGCACGTACTCGGGGAACACGCCGCGGTCGGCCGCCGGCGGCGCGCCCGCCAGCCGCAGCGCGCGCGCCGCCGCCGCCACGCCCGCCGCGCGCACGCGCGCCGCGCCGTCGTGCGTCAGGTGGATCTGACGCCGGTCAGGGGGTGATTCAATCAATGACAGTTTAACTGACAAAAACTTAACTGCAAGTTTGCTAAAGGTCATTCGAATGGTAGCGTGGTGTTCGGGTCATCTATCTCCCTCCAAAATGGTTGAGACTGATGATGGCTGAGCACTGCGTTATGCTCGTGAACGAGTGCTGTTCGTGTGTCTGGCCGCAGCACTTATGTTTTCCCCTATTATTGTGAGACATTTGACTAATGCTTTGGCATTTAGGGTTGTTAATGGCAATCATGAAATCTTATTAGGTTTACATATGGCAACTGATGTATTTGGTTTTAAGATGATTTGAGAAAAGATGGTCAGAGTGGATTTTTTTTTCCGCTGCCTTTTTCTCCACTACAATTACGGCCCGAAGGCGGCGGCTTACACTTTACATTGTACATTGACATTCAGCAAACAGAATGTAAATTCTTTACGTTGAAATAAAATTATTTGAATTTGAATGAAACATATTTTTTTTAAAAAACCTATTTAGAGGCTAAAAATTTCACCCATGCCGGGATTCGAACCCGCAACCTCTGGCTATCCGTGCCAGCGCTCTACCAATTGAGCCAATGGGCGACTCACCGGCATCAGTGAAATTTCGAACCTCTTTAAACTATTCTCTGTATTAGGTAGTCGCCCATCAGTTGTTAATAACATTGGGAATAAAAGAAGCAAAAATGAATCTTCACGATATACATACTTCGAAAATACTATTTACATAAGGATGTATTACATATTATACAAATCAATGAAACATTAATCTTTATTATACTATTTTTATTTTCAATGCACTAACCCAGATGTCGCTGCCTGTACGTAATACAGAGAATAGTGTAAAGAGGTTCGAAAATTCACTGATGCCGGTGAGTCGCCCATTGGCTCAATTGGTAGAGCGCTGGCACGGATAGCCAGAGGTTGCGGGTTCGAAACCCGGCATGGGTGAAATTTTTAGCCTCTAAATAAGTTTTTAAATTAATCTTTATTTTTATCATGCTTTACAAACGTGCATCGTCTATGGTTTGTCATGTGTCAACTGTCAAATTTACTCCAATAAAAACCTTCAAGTAAAGCGCATCAAGTTTTCTTCTCTCGTCTTTAAATGCACCGAAAAATTCAATTTCGTATTTGTTCAGGGGGTTATGAACGAGGCGAAGAGGGAAAGAACGCTAACGTGGCAGGAAGGTTCTTGCAATAATTTGTATCAATCATTGCATGCTGTCGACACATGTTTTGGCGTGACATCAATTCCTACCTTTTATCAGTTTTTGGGCTTACCTACTTAAATAACAGTAATAGTAATGGGCGTTGTCTTAAAAAAACTTCTGTTTTTTTTCTCGATAAAATAAGCATTTTTTAAGAGCTCTTATTAACCAAGTTTACTTGGGATCCGGCATCGTGTGTAAATAAATAAGTAAATAGATCAGATTTTAAAAACCTATTTAGAGGCTACAAATTCCACCCATGCCGGGACTCGAACCCGCGACCTCTGGCTAACCGTGCCAGCGCTCTCCCAACTAAGCTAATGGGTGAATCACCAGCATCAGTGAAATTTCGAACCTCTTTACAATACACTCTGTATTACGTACGGGCAGCAACATTTTTAGCCTCTAAATAGGTTTTTAAAATTGTCCTTAACACGGGTTAGTGCATTAAAAAGAATATAAATAGATCAGATGTCGTGTCGGGTGTCGTAATAGGCGTATTAAGACACCCGCGGCTACCGCGGCCCGACACTAAGGTACACAAACCGGGGGGTGGCAGCAGCAGCACCCTCTGCAGAACAATTCCACCGAACTGCGATCCCCAACCCGCATGCCCAGCGTGGGGATTATGTGCATTACCCCCTATGACAGCACAACGTGGCGCTCTTTAGGGGAGGGCTATGTCCAGCAGTGGACTAGTATAGCCTGACGACGACGAACAGGTTACATACATATTTATAAGACCAAGACTTTTTAGGCGTTGACCTACAGTAGTCGGTTGTGTCAACCGCCAGACCAACGGGGCATTCAGTCAATGATGACAATCACTTACGATGTAGGGCAGGATGCGGTCCAGGATAGTCTCGGAGGTGGAATTCTCGCAGAGCAGCTGGAGTATTTCAAGCGCGCGCAGCTTGGACGTGCAGTGGTGCAGGCCTCGAATGCAGGACGTCACCAGGGACGTGATCAGGACCAGCCCCTCGCGGTCCGGCCCTGGCTCTTCGGTCGGCGGGGGGGTCTCGTCTGGCTCCTCCACCTGTGGACGAAGATTAGTTCTATAAATAGTGTTACGGGCTAGGGTTCTAGATCTGGAGGTAAAACGCCAATGACAACGTCTTAGGATTTATTCTGGTCTGCAGGTCTGGTCCGCTATTTATATCCGCCGGCAAGGGTTCTAGAACATTCCAGTACGAACCTACACTACGGTGCACGCGGCAACTACTCTAGAACAAAGTTCTTGTCAAAGAGTTTTGAACCTTATGCCAGTGGACATACGAGTCATTATTGCTTGCAGCGTTTATTGTTTACTAAAACCATTGAATTTGAAGTAAGCATAGAAACCCATTCCCATACAAGCAAATCGGATCCCAAAAAACCGCGCCGGGCCCAGAGGCCGCCACTGAAAATGCGCGCAAAGCCGAAAAATACGTGTAGAGCGCTTTGTCTAAAACCGCTAGATGGCATTGTTAATAGTTTTCACGAGTTTACTATTGACATCTGGCGGTGACTAGCAAAACGTAAAACATTTTAGCAGTGTACTCTAGTAGCCAGTAGCGAGCAGAGAATTGACAGTTCAATTCTAGACACAGAGTACCTACGTTTGGTTCTTGTATGGTTTAATTGTTCTGTGTTCTTGTAAGTCCTTAGGGAAAATCTAATCTGCCATAAAATTGACAACCCACGGATGGGATAAATATAGGAAAAACATTGTTTGAGAGATAATTCAGAAAATACAATACCTATGTGAAAAAATCACACATTTCAAATCTGTGGAAAAAGTATATTGCGGAATTAGTGCATTGGGTCTATAAAACAGAATTTTAAAGCAAGCAGCAAGAAATGTAACCCACCTTTACCCACCAACAACTTCTAGTGAATGATATCAGTGCTTTCAACATGCAACAGTAACCCAGACTTCGTCATCCTCCGTGTATAGACCTGCCCTGTGGTCGCTGATTGTGATCTTATCAAGCCAATACTTAGACAACTCCCTCAAAGGTACCTTAGTCCATTTGGGTACCACACACACCGACCTACCTGCACAGTGCAGTCGACAGCACATCAACTTTGCATGTTCGCACTCTCCTCAGTATTATTATGGGCGACTTCGCAACAAAATGGTCGAACTTCTACCGAAGTCTTATCAATAGACCATTTAACAATCATAAATAAATGCCACCAAAAGTTTCGTAATTGCTACACACGCCGCCGCCTACCCCACAAGCACGAACCTTCACATTTACCTATTTTATTATGAAAAAAGTATATTTTTTGACTGTACTACAATAAATGTTTCGAAATATATTGCTGCTTCTATTATTAAGGAGGTCCTTAAAATTGTGCTTGGTGGCAAAAACCATAAGAGATGCTTGTACAAAAAAGAGTAAGAAACGCTGGTTTAAACAATTATTAATAATAATTAGACGACCTCTGTGGCGTAACGGTAGTGCATCTACCTGCCATGCAGGAGGTCCCGGGTTCGAATCCCGGCTGGGAACAAAAAAAAACCCCAGGTCTTGGATGTTTACATGTTTGTGATGTCGTTGTTTCTGGTTCCCACGACACAGGGTATCCTAGTGTGGGGCCAGAAGCAATGTATGTGCCTGTATGTAAATGTTATGTTATTGAAAAACCTTTACTAGTCCATCGCAAACACTTCCCAACGCTGCGAGATTTTGTTTAAGTTATTTTCGGGTAGGGTAAGGGTCTGTTTCACAATCTGCAGATAAAGTTCCGGATATGCTATCCGCAACCAGGGCTGCTGTTTGTTCTAAATTTGAAGCCATAAACGAACACACACAATATAGAAAAAAATATTTAAATTTAGAATAAACGGCAGCCCTGGTTGCGGATAGCTTATCTGGAACTTGCTTGTAAACTAGCCTAACTTTACATGTATACCGATGTCTGTGACCCAATAAATATCTTTATCTTTATTTGAACATTGTGAAATAGGGCCTAAGACCAGTATCCTATCGAGAGGTAGGTAGGTACTGCTACAAACTATTCCAATCAATTTAGTAAAATATTAGCAACTTTAAAACTGCAGGTAGCCAACATAATGTAAATACTAGAAATAAACATAAACTTTTGATCCCAAGATTTAGGCTGGCAAAAGTTAATACATCCTTCATGGGGCATTGTATACGCTTCTACAATAAAATCCCTGAAGATATATTAAGTTTGACTGAAGCGCGGTTCAAAAAATGTGTAAAGTACACTTTGTGCCAAAAGAGCTACTATAATATTAAGGATTATTTAGATGACAATGATGTCTGGAATTCAAGCATGTAAAATTCACGAGTTTTGTAGTATCTGTGTAAATTCTGTTAATTAAGGAATTTGAAAAGACTAAGTTTGGAGTTTTTTTGTCCATTTTTTCTCCAAAATGATCCAGATTTTGAAATGGACACCTAGTTTAACTTGTAACGTTCATTAAGCCGCAGTATCTGCGCTACTTTGAATAAAACCTTTTCATTTCATTTCAAAAAAACATTGTCATATGCGAACAAATTATACACATGAAAATCGAATAAGAATATTCTTTATTGTACACGAGGAAAAACACAAGCATAAAATATTTACAAAGATACATGAAATAAGTCCAAGTTACATTTTAAAACACACATACATTTTAAAAATGTTAAATCATGTAAACATAAAAAATAAGCCTTTAAAACTACATGAATAAAATACTAGCTATGAATCCTTTACATTAAAATAGGTACATAAAAGACAAGTAAAGAAACCAATGTATAAAAAATATAAATAAAAGAATTACAATAACATATTGCAAACAAAAATCATATAAATTATTCATATAAATCAGTTTCTTTCTCGGAATCTGTGTCACTTTCAATATTTTCGACGTTACAGAACTCAATATGATGTCGTTGTAATACCAAAAGATCCACTGCTTCTTGACTCATTTTTTTCTTTAAAGCTATCCTCATAACTGGTCGCATTGAAGAAATAAAAGGATCAGAAGTGAGAAGCATCCTTTTGATGACATCTTCGTTTGAATTCTTCCTGGTGTTCTTTCGCGAGTGAAATTCTCGTTAACATCGAAAATCTTTGTTGCGAGCTTTGGATGCTTCTTCAGATAAGATCCCAGTAGGAACCAAGG
This sequence comes from Yponomeuta sedellus, assembly GCA_934045075.1. Taxonomy (NCBI): domain Eukaryota; kingdom Metazoa; phylum Arthropoda; class Insecta; order Lepidoptera; family Yponomeutidae; genus Yponomeuta; species Yponomeuta sedellus. The sequence goes on along the minus strand of OW203744.1, from coordinate 7,832,448 downwards.
AGTTCCTTATAATTTCAGCACCATGGATTAGCAACTTGTGCACTGTAGCTGGCATATAGTACCAGCTGTATTGGTCCAGGTACCTTTCTGCAGTACTTCGGCCATATTCTTTGTACTTGTCGACGTTTATTTCTTCACCAGATGTAATGGCTTGAAGTATGACTGCAAATCTTCTAATCAATTCTTCATCCACTCCTGTTATCTCGGCTGTCTGTTTTGGGTCATCGAAGAATTTTCGTGCGTTATTTCCATCGTTCGTTATTCCAGAGCTCTGTTTGACCACGTCCACAAGAAGACCAAGCTTCTGTTGGAATCGTTCTTGCAGCAACTGCTTTTTGGTCAGCATGACAGCCTTATCTTTATCTCCTCTTACTGCCCAAGTCTTCAACTCCAGTCTGTATGCTATATGTAGCAAACATTCCATGCAGTTAATTTGGGCATGTAACGGAGATAAGCCGAATTTTAACATGTTGTTGGCTACTTCTTTTCGTATTACTGCATCAATATTGTTCATCTCGCTCGGTTTTGCTAGACATAAATAGCAAACTGCACTGGAAAGAGCTTCGGATAAATAACTGCAAACTTTTCCGTCGATCATAGTCATGACTAGATCATGATTTATTTTTATATTTCTGCATTCTGAGGGCACCAATGCAGCTATTTCCTCTTCCATTTTCTTCATTTCTTCTTTTACGAGAGACTCGCTTTCTTTTGCGAAAAGAAACTGTACAGGTCTACAGTAGAAAACTGAGCATGGCTTCGGGTTTTTCCATATAACTTCAGTCCCGTTAGATAACTGCAGCGGAACAAGTGTTGTCATAAACAGAGATTCATCTGTTTCACCTCCTTCAATGCTTTGATTATCTGCTTTGGTTTGATGAACCGTCGAAACCCCACTTGGATAACAAAACCAGTGTTTTACCCATGTAAGCAGACAGTTCTGGTAAGGTTTTCAAAATTTGTTGTATGGTTATATTCAACAGAGCTTGCAGATCTAGTTTCGCCATGGTGTTATTTATAATGAAAGCCTGATCGGGAGGATAACAGCTTGACTTGGCTTGCTGAATCTTGTAATACGATGGGTGAAAGTCTGTTAAGCCCTCACGCATTGTCATCTCTCTCAGTGTAATATATTTCCACTTTGATAATCCCAGAGAAAATAAAAGGCCTAGCGCTTTTTCTGGCGTAACTGTAGTTTTCTTTAATTTCTTCATTTCTATATCGTTATAGATTTTTACTGCTTCTTCAGGATTCTTCTTAAATTACTTTGCCTAAACATTCGTTTCCTTCTTTCTTCAAATTTTCTATTGTAACACAGATTGATTCATCGGTGTCTTCATGACTTTCATGTTGTAGCCTCCTTTTCCTTTGTTTTGCTCCCAAAGATCCAAATGGTACTTCAGTGCAAGAACTTATGCCTTCTTGGCATACCGAAGCTGTTCCATCTGGTATAATATGTGAAACAACACAACATGGCCAGTCAATACTCATTACGAGCCAGTTTTCATATTTTTTTCTGAAAATATCCTGGTTTCTATTTGCTGTCTTCCATCTCTTGGTAACTTGTTGACTGAATCTTCGACAGAATTCTCGAAGTATATCAAGATCTTCATCGGACAGATGATGAAGGTTCAATAGCGATACAACTTTTTCCAACAAAGTAGAGTAGTTGCTTAGCTTTCCACACTGCTTCAAAACCACGAACAAGTCAAGTTTAGTTGTCAGACTTGCGATTCCATATTTTTCTCTTTATGATTTGGGTAAGTATGTTTTTTTAGCAGGACAAAATGTCAATGAGCACATAAAATATTTTACCTTCCATTTATACGCAACTACAATACCCCTAATGGTAATCAAACTCCAATTCCTAGTATACCTCAGGTGTTATTAACTAATTCGGTGATTTAGTCATCATACATGATGTTATTGTTAATATTAATTGTGAAAATATGAAGATAGACGCTTAAATAACTTGAAAAAATATTGCTTGCTACCCCCGGTGACGGCACCGGCGGGACTCTAGGAACTTGAGTTTTCAAGTGTCACTTTTTTCTCTCGAAATAGGTTTTATTACTCATTACTACACTAAACAATGTGATGAGAGACTATTTATAGAGCAAACGGACGCGTAAGAATTTTTCGAAGAAAAATCTGTATGAAGCTGACATGAAAAGTGGCTATAACTCTAGAATCGCAAGTTTGGCCGTAATATCCTTGCAGATGTAGTGCTACTTATTTGTGATTTTTCAGCATACTTTTTATAGCGGTACCTTTTGCGATTTTTAAAAATATAATTATAATGTGTACTTTGTACTAAAATGAGTAGTTCTAATGCTTTTGTGTCCTGATTATGCGTAGTTAGATATTCCTGTACCCTAGTCTATGAAATTAAAACTGAGCATATACATTATGTGTTTAATTAATAAGACTTGTTTTACGAATTATTAAAGTGATATTAACGTTTTTGGGAATTCATGATAAAGAAACGGTCTTTATATTTAATGTGCAATCAATCAGCCTGTATTTGTCCACTGCTGCATATAGGCCTCTCCCAGGGCAAGCCACATTACTCTATCCTCAGCAATCCTCACCCAGCCACCACCAGCGATATTTTTGGGATCATCGGTCGAGCGAACTGGTAGGTGTCCTACTTGGCGTCTGCCAGTTCGTGGTCAGTGAATGTGCAATTAGTAAAAATATATTTTGAAAAATTGGTATTTTATTAAAACCTTTCTTACTTTGGTGAATGTCGTCTAATGTACATATTATCCCTTTACAAAATAAAGGGATAATATGTACATTATATATAACACGCCTCATTTTAATTTCATAGGCTAGGGCATATGGTATATCTAAAGTTGGTCTAACTAGTCATTTAAGTATAAAATACACATTATTAATTTTAAAAAAATCGCAAAGGGCACTGCTATAAAAAGTATGCCGAAAAATCACAATTTAATTAGCACTTTTTACATCTCCAAGGATATTACTTTTCATGTCAGCTCCATAAAAATTTTTCTTCGAAAAATTCTTACACATCCGTTTGCTCTCTAAATAGTCTCTCATCACATTGTTTAGTATAGTAATGATAATGAGTAATAAAACCTATTTCGAGAGAAAAAAGTGACACTTGAAAACTCAAGTTCATATGAATGCCTAAATAGCCTAAATACTAAAAGGGCACTTGTCACACATGAATTTGCTGTTATGAAATTTACAGGAGAGGATAAAAACTAAATATTTATTTAATGATAAGGTTTTACTACGTGGTTATTTTATATATTTTAAAATATATAAATACCTATCAGTTTGTAAGAAAATATGATTTTTCCTTATAGCAGATTTCCCAGAAATAAATACAAAAATAATTGGACAAGTGCCCTATTACTAACTACTGGTGGACAAGTGCCCTTCTTACCATTTTGCTGCAAATAAAAAAACCACGATCAAAGTATTTATATGTCAAACTTTAATGAAATAAAACTAAACTAAGGTACATGTTAACATTAATTTATTTTCCACACTCCAATTAAATATATTTATCCAAAAGTCTATAAATTCTTGTGGTATGTATTGACTGTATCGACGATAGTTTTCTTCGTGCCGCACACCTTTCTTTCCTTTAAGACTTGACTCTTCACTCATAATGATAATTTTTATCCAATTTAATATCAACCGCCGCCTTAATCAATCAATCACAACACCAAAATAAATCACATTCCCTCCACTATTGACCGCTGACAGTTCTATGGATTCGTTTAGACTTTTTTGTAAAAACGGCACTTGTCCATGGACAAGTGCCGTTTTAGTAATTATGCTAGAAAAAAGATCGACTTTTGAACCACGAAATAAGCAGTGACAAGTGCCTGTTTTACACAGACGGTGTAAAACAGTACTGGCAACACAATAAAGAAAAAAAACATTTTTGGATGAAAAATGGGACAAGTGCCCTTTTAGTATTTAGGCATTCATATGTCTTTGAAACGTGATTCTCAGCCCACCGTGCGGCGCCGACCGGCCCCGGAGTCGCGAGCCGGTGCCGGGCCGGTGAGACAACACAAAGACAGACAATAACCTCGCCGTTTTAGCTAGTGTGCTAATGTGTCGCGCGGGCTCCTAGATTATTTACTATCTATATTAATTTTAACTAAGGCAGATACCCAGAGCATAGGTAGCTTACTCACATATCACGTGCTTACAATCAGAGTATATAACCACTACCTACGTTTACAATCTTACGCAGAACATACCTACTCTCAAAAGTAAAACACGCTCCCACACACGGCGATGGATGCAGAGATGTTGCTAGGGCAACTTGGCAACGACGCGTCGCCTAGGTACTCACCCCGCACTACTTGGCAACGTCGCCTGGCACCCCGAGCGCAATCGTTCGTTGGACGAAAAATGATTGCGTTTGTTTTAACTTTCTACCAACAGAAATCTGATCTACCTATTTAGAAGAGCTGATGTAAATGTAAAAAGATACAAATTACTAGTGTTGAATCTACAACAAACTACATTTGTAGAAGATCTAAAATAATTAGTTCTTCGTTATAATAGTTTTATAGCACCCATGCGATGAATGAACCAAGTGTGTGAGCAGGCATGAATATGTCTAATTTGTATAATTATGGATTAGGTACCAAATCGGTATCTAGCAAGCAAGCATAGTAAGTAAAAAAATCAACTGGCCAAGTCCGAGTCTGACTTGCGCACGAAGGGTTCCGTAGGTACTATTATTAATTAAATTATTTATTTTTGAAGTGAATACAACGAAATATTCTGTAAATATTGTAAACGTCGGCGAGACATCGTGAGACACGCAACATTAGCCTATAATGAAGCCTTTTTTTGAAGACCACGACTGCTCAGTAGAGCGTAGGTACAGACTAAGAAGAATTTATAGTAACAAGTAATATAGAAATTTACAAGTAATTAGGCTTAGTGGTATATCTGAAATCAAAAGTTGTGAACCGGGTAATTTCAACAACTAAGAAAATGGGAACTTGAATGCTGTGCTGCATATCTATATATTTTATCAATGTCACATTCATTTTTAATGTTTCTATTGCTTCCTAAGGTACTAATTAAAGATCACTTGCGTAAAATTGTTTTTCATTCACAATACCTACTTCGAATCTCTAGTTTTCTGACCGCGTCCTTAAAATGTTGCATTGAAATGTTCCTTACCCTCAAATTGCCTTAAATGTAGACTTCACACCTCATACTAACGGAAAATCCGCAAAATGAAAAAAGTATAATTTTGAATTCATGCAAATATAGTCTTAGATAATAACTGAATTTGAAAGTTGAGTTGTCTATACCAGGCCACTCAGAAAGTTTTGAAAAATAGTTTTTATGTATAAGACATTGGCCACTAGTAGTTGTTATGAAAACGTCATTTATTTAAAAGTAAAAATACTACTGTTCGATTTTCAAATTTCCCTCCGCATTTTTTGAGAGCCAAAATGGATCGGCATTCAGAACATTTTCGTGCTATGATTTTATACTATTTCAAATGTGGCTTAAGACCTGATGAGTCATGTGATCGACTTCGAATTGCTTTTATGAATGAAGGACCTTCAAAAACAACCATCTACCGCTGGTATAGCGAGTTCAAACGCGGTCATCTTACTTTGAGGGAATGAACAAAGGAGTGGTCGTCCTATCACGGCTGTCACCGAAGAAAGTTTGCTGGCAGTAAAAAAAATAATTCAAGAAAACAGACGAATTAAGTACGAAAAGATTCAGCATACACTGCAGATTGGTTCAGGAAGTGTTCACAAGATTTTGCACAAGCACCTTCCCGTAAGGAGAATAATTTTTCGCTGGGTGCCGCACAACCTCACCGAAGCTCAGAAGCAGGCCCGTGTGGATTGGTGCCGTGATTTGTTACAAAAATTTGATGCTGGCTCGTCACGGCGCGTTTACGACACTGTGACAGGTGACGAATCCTGGATTTCTCAATATGATCCAGAAACAAAGCATCAGTCGACAGTTTGGTTGTTTCAAAATGAACCAACGCCTACGAAAGTGAAGCGATCGAGGAGCGCAGGATTTTTTTTATAGTTTCTTCACTTTGACGGGGTACCTAACTTCAATTCCACTTTGAGACCAAAGCAGCATCAACGCTGAATAATAATAATATTGGCCTTTTTGCATCTACTTAATGAGATGATTTATACAGCGTCCAGTGGTATCTTCACTCACACTAGATGGGTGAAGGGCCCACTCCGACGCTGTAGTGCCTGGGACATGGTTTTATAGATGGTGTAGGCTTGCCCAGCACCTATACCATCCTGACAGCTTAGTCGGCCTAGCCCACAGGAAAGACTAGTCAATACGTGCGGAGCCAACCAAGCCGCGGGTTTCCTCACGATGTTTTCCTTCACCGTTAGCGAGTGGTATTGCAACTACAAATTCTCAAATGTACGTAACTTTGAAATTAAACAAAGTCATTAAACGCTGAATGGTATAACACAAAATGCCTGCCAGAAGTTTTTTTCTGAATTGAGCAACAAGCGATTGAACAACGGGCTCCGCGGGGTCCTTCTTCACCACGACAACGCGCCCGCGCACACTGCGATCGAAACGAGGGACTTCCTGGACTCCACACAGATCAGAGTCTTAGGAGACCCTCCCTACAGTCCTGATTAGGTTCCGTGTGACTTCTTTTTACTGCCTAAAATAAAAAATCTGCTCAAAGGGATACAGTTTTCATCGCCGGAAGACGCGCTAGCAGCGTTTGAGAAGGCCGTGGAAGAGGTGTCTGCGGAGGACTGGAATAAATGTTTTGAAAATTGGTTCAGACGCATGATACGTGGTATAGAGGCTGGTGGAGAGTGCTCTGAAAAGATTAAATAAAAATAGTTTTTAGGTATAATGTGAAATTTTATTCTCTACAATGTTTGTCTTATGGGTATTTCAATAGAAGTAAGAGTATCAGTTTCAAAGAAATATGGTCTTGAAAATTCGCAAAATGTAAATTTGCACGTAAATAAGTTCCGGTTCACAACTTTTGATTTCGGCTATACCAATAAATCGAATTTAAAGTTTTAGACAATCATGCTGTGTGGTTTCGGCGTAAAGAATAGCACCAACCCAAATTCTTCCCGCGGGTGTCGTAAAAGGTGACTAAGGGACACAAACTGGGGGGTGGGCAGCAGCGCCCCCTGCAGTACAATGCCACCAATCTGCGATCCTCAACCCGCATGCCCAGCGTGGGGATTATGGGCATTAACCCCCAATTATGGTATAAGACAGGCCGCTCTGGTCATCACTAGGGGAGGGCTATGTCCAGCAGTGGACTCCATAATATAGCCTGAAGAAGAAGACAATCATACAACGCAAAATTTAACTCTCTTTAATATTGCAATAACGAAGATTCCAGTCCAAAGTACCGTTTCCGAGCTAGAAGCACAAAACTGAAAGAAAGTGTGAGAAGTTCGCGGTTTTTTGGCCCCCAAAAGTTGAGCTCACCTCCTGGGACCGTGCGAATTCGCATTACACGCATTTAAGATCAAATGATGGTATAAAATGATATCCAGCTTTCTGGAAATTAATTCCTGGATTTTTTTTAATTTGATTGACCTATTATATTAACATCAAGAATTTAAAATGTCAAGAACATAAAAAAAATAACATTCCATGCGATAATAAGTAAAAATGTCAAACAAGAGAGGTCACGGGGATAATATCAAATAGTATATCATTGTTATACTTATTTTAATCAATATAATTATCAGTCAGAAATTCGATTATTGTATGATAGCAGTTTTTAAATAATATATTTTTTTATTTGTGCTTGAACAAGCCTAAGTCCAGTTCTCTTAATGCACTTATTATAAATGACAGCTTATTATAAATTACAGGGCCCATGCAAAATACACTTTTGTGCACCAGCGCTGTATTTGTCCTCTGCGTAAACATATTTTCGTTTTATACCGTTTTAATCACTGACTGACTTGTGAAACTCGTATGAAACTAAATAGATATTGTGACTTTTATAACTACGCATGCCTATAGTATATTTTTGACTAAGGAACTAATAACCACGACAGTAAAATTGTATATTTTGACTTAAATTCTGGTTAACTGAAAACGGCATATTTTTATCTAGATTAGAAACTTAAAACCTCTCAAGAACTACATTTGAGCTGATGAACTTCGTAACAATGTCCACCAGATAATGTGCTACTTAATGAAAGTATTTGATGAACAAAGTGATTTTTTTTACTTAAATTTGAAGTTCTAAATTCCCATCTCTGAAAGTCTTCATCAGAACATCACCAAATTACCCTGGGACAGCTTTTATATTATATTTTATGAAACATATGCATATTATTTATGAATGGGCCTCATTAGGCCTTATTTGCTGCTGTCCATTGAAAAGTTCTTTTCTCCATCTCTCAAAGTCTTCATGACATCTTCACCAAATTAAAATGGGACCAATGGGACGATAGCGTCCCATTGGTCCCATTTTAATTTAGGTATAGACCTAGGTATAGACCTAGTAGAACAAAAAAAAATATCGAAATAGGTTAAGATTTGACGAAGATAATGCGAAAACATAGTGAAAAATAATTAACATACGCGTCGATGTGATAACCTCTTTTGAAGTCGGTTAAAATGGAAATGACTTTCATTAAATAAATATGTACATCATCTATAAAAATATCAACTGTAGCTACACGGTTCATGAGAGTTTACGTTCAGCTTGGGGACAGACCGACAGACGGACATACCATCTTAGCAATTGGGTCCCGTTTTTACCCTCTGGTACGGAACCCTAAAATCTATGTTTTAGTTGGAAGTTATACTTAAAGGGCTATAGTTAATTATTGTTTATGTAGTTAATTATTCCAAGACATTATAAAATGTAAAGGTGATATGCTGTCGACTGTTCCTCAACAGCAAGTTGCGAATTCAAAAACTAGGGGGTACAAACTGCGACCACGAGTTCTTATAGGAAGCTGCCATAATAATCGGTACCGTTTTTAGTAAAGTTTTAAGCAACTTATTTGTCAATAAATCACATAAAAATTAAAAGATGTACCAACATAGCTTAATCGATCTTGTACTAGAAACCTTAAAAAAAAAATATTTCTTCCACCTATTTTGCAAAATGTGAAATATCTGTGAACCATCCATGAGGTATATTTTCGTGTATCGTTTTAGAAAATTTCTAAACATTTACCACGGATATCCGTGACATTTACTATCTGCGAACGGTTTAATCAGTGATGTCTGCACGCGCCCCAGTCCCTTCTGTGGGGCCCAATTATTTCTATTAGCGCCATCTAACGTGGAGTAGCATAGACTAGTGAGATTGGGCACAAGCAACTCATTATCAAGTACGGTAGCTGACTGGGTTACGAAAGATTGATTAAAATAATTACGTTATCTCGATCTTAATAACTTATAGATTAAATCATTGGATTTTTTAATATTAATTTATAAAAAAATAAACTATTAGGGAAATGTGGTTCAATTTCGTTATTATACAGAAAATGTAATAAGTTAGTCACAAATTTTACCGACAAGCGACGTCAGCGCCAGGATCCGAAAAAAGCTATTGAATGATCTTCTATCCTTACTTCAAATTCAATGCTAAAACGCAGCATGCGGCGACTATTCGATAAGCCCATCGAATAGTCGCCGCATGCTTCGTTATTAACTCTGTAAGCAATAATGAATCGTATTTCTACTAATATAAGGCTCACAACTCTATGACCAGTGAGCTGTTCTAGAGTCGTTGCCACGTGCACCGAGGGGAGGTACTCGTAGGAATTTTCGAGAACCCTTGCCGGCGGATATAAATAGCGACCGCCGCGGCGCGCAGCCAGTTCAGTTTGGACTTGCGAAGAGTAAACTTAACGAGTGATAACCTACGACCTCAGCAATACTATTGGACTTCGAAGTGAATCTCCGTGTGGACTTCGTGTGGTGAAGACCTGCAGATCAGAACCTGCGTGAATAAATCCTAAGAAGTTGTCATTGGCGTTTTACCTCCAAATCTAGAACCCTAGCCCGTAACAATATGCTCCGCATTCATCAATGTCAAGAGCATACAGACTTGGCAAGACTATGCCAAGTCAGTATGACGTTTTCGTTTGACAAGTAGTAAGCTTAGGTTAGTACGTTAGAAGGACAGGCAAGAGGAAGGCACAGGAAAGAACCGGCGAACCGAGTGATTGGAATCAATCAGTTGAGTTAAGCAACAATAGGCGCGGTCAGGTGCAGTATGGGTGATACCGCTAGTGGCATTTCTCCGAGCGCTTCCGTGCTTCGCAAGGCACTTTAAGCCGTTGGTGCCGGCTGTCATGTAATGGCAGTCGTTAAGCCATGTCGGAGGCCTTATGAGCGGCTTGATAACTTCTGACAGTAAGGCCCGCCACTGTCTTACAATCTTCCACCAACCCGGTCTTGGCCCCCGTGGTGGAGTATGGCCTAACCTTCCTGTAGGAAGAGACCCGTGCCGCAGCAGTGACATACAAGGGTTGATATCGATATCGTTCGGGCCCGACACGCACTTGACCGGTCCTTGGTTGGGTCCCAAAATATGCATTTGTTTATTTTCGCTGTAGGTCTGTGACCTTAGAATTCTTTAGTGACTCTTGACACTCATATAAAATGTAATATAACTCATATAAACTCATATTACAGTGATAAGACCCGTTAGCCGCAAGCCACATAGGATCTGTCACGGACGCGGACATGCCAGGGACAGGAAAGGAAAACATAGACGATTGTTAATCAATTTAATAATTATGAAAGCACCAAGGTTATCTGTCAGGATCGTGGCAAGTGGCAGTCTCTGGTCTCTGCCTACCCCACTGGGATACAGGCGTGAGGTTATGTATGTATGAAAGCACCAAATGAATTCTTATTATTGACACTTCATTTTGATAAACAATTTGTGTTGTAAGAGCTGTAAACTAATTAAATTAAAAACGTACTCTAAGTATCATGCTACTTCTTTATTGGTTAAATTACGCGTGCAATATCTAATTATAAGATAATCAATACTCGCGGGCACGCAACACTATAAATTATAGAAAGCATTTATAAATTAAAGCCTATGACATGATCTATAAATACTGTAATTTATGGCAAAAAATTGAACATGTAACATGATGACTTCAAGAGGCCTAATACAATCGCCCATTAGCTCAGTTGGAAAGAGCGCTGGCAAGGATAGCCAGAGGTCGAGGGTTCGAATGCCGGCATGGGTGGAATTTTTAGCCTCTAAATAGGTTTTTAAAATTGTCCTTAGCACGGGTTAGTGCATTAAAAATAATACAATCATGTGGGTACAGCTATATCATTCCGATGTGAAAACCTAACTGCAAACTCGGGGCTGCAAGTGATACAAATTACTTCAGCTAGATGTCGCCGCCTGTACGTAATACAGAGAATATTGTAAAGAGGTTCGAAATTTCACTGATGCTGGTGAGTCGCCCATTAGCTCAGTTGGAAAAAGCGCTGGCACGGATAGCCAGAGGTCGCGGGATCGAATACCGGCATGGGTGCAATTTTTAGCCTCTAAATTGGTTTTTAAAATGGCCTAATACAATCTTACCTCAGTGACTTTCAAATTCAGCACCTTGAACCCATCCTTCTTGTAATTATCGATGTTCTCGGGTGGTTTCTCCGTGGTCTCCTCCACCAGATCCTTGTAGTTCTTCGTATCGGAGGGCTGCGTGAATATCTTGATGATGTTGCGGATGTCCTGATGGATGCGCAGGATCTTCTCGTCGGGAGGCAGGATAGGTTGCGCGGAGAATATCAGCATGTACGACTGGAGGAACGAGTAGAAGTACTCGGGGAATAACCTGGGAAGATGATTAGATCAGATTAATACTGTGTTATCGTTATCAACACCGGTATGTCCCCACTGCTGGGGCACGGGTCTTTTCCTGCATCGCAGGAAGGTTAGACAGTGGCGGGCCTTACTGTCAGAAGTTTTCAAGCCGCCCTAAGGCCTCTGGCTTGGCTTAACGACTGCCATCTATGGACGGCAGCCGGCACCAACTGCTTAGCGTGCCTTGCGAAGCACGGAACCGCTCAGAATATTGCCACTAGCGTTAGTCATAGACGGCCACCCATGCACTGAACGCGCCCTAAGTTGCTTAACCTTGACATCGACACCGCCCACTATAAATCCACTCCACCCAAAGGTTGTCTGTAAGAGATCGCTCTTAGCGATAAGACAGCCAACTGTATAACTTAGAATTAAGAAATCATGGTTGTATTCATTTTTCTAGTTGTGCAATAAAGTGATCTATCTATCTAAATACTTGACTGTAATGCTGTCACTTCCAATATTTCAGCTAACTGCGTGACAGAATGTTACTTAAGTTTAATTTTAGAAGCTAATTGCATTAAAATATCATTTCACTGTTTGGCACTACAAAGCCCCCCCCCCCCCCCACTTCTCCACGTTATCTGTTGGTTGGTTAGAATATATAGATATACTAGCTTTTGCTCGCGACTTTAGTTTTTTGCAATCCCGTTCACTCCCTTAAAGGTTAAATTTTTAAAAACGGCGAAACACGTGTTCAATCAATTGTGTTGAAGAGTATTTATTTTAAGTCTCGAGAAAATTAGACAACATTCTTTTTACCTCCCATACAAATTTTGGCATTTTCGCCCCCTTAGGGGTTGAACTTGAAAAAAATCCGGTCTTACTCCTTGCCTACAATATATAGACATAAAGACCCTTTGTGCAAAATTTCAGCTTCATAGATCCAACGGCTTGGGCTGGGCGTTGATGAGTCAGTCAGTACTTTGAATTTTATTTATATAGATTACTAGCTGACGCAGTGAACTTCGTACCGCCCAACAGTCGATTCTTTAATTTTTTTTTTACTTTTTTCTCCGTAAGAACCATCCTCGTACTTCAAGGAACATTCTAAAAAAAAAATAATCGAAATCAATTTAGCTGCTCTCGAGATTTGCGCTTACCAACACATTCAGCGATTCATTTTTATATTATAGACTAGCTGACCCAGCGAACTTCGTACCGTAACATATTAAAGAATCGACTAACACAGTCGATTCTTTAATAATTTTTTTTCTCTTCGTAAGAAACCATCCTCGTACTTCAAGGAATATTGTAAAAAAAGAATCAGCGAAATCGGTTCAGCTGCTCTCGAGATTTGCGCTTACCAACACATTCAGCGATTCATTTTTATATTATAGATAGATGAATGGTTTATTGACTCACGTTCCGCGACACTCGTCCAGATAAATCTCAGCGGAGCGCCTCTCCCGGGGGTCCCGCTCCGTCATTGACAAAAGCAGGGCCTTCAGCCGGGGCTCCGCCGTATCCGGCAGTGACATGGTCGGCGGGCGCGGCTCGCCGGTGCGGTAGGCCAGAAGCCCCGGCAGGTCCAGCGCTGGCGTACCGTCGTTCCAGAGCTCGAAGAGGGCACAGCTGGGGGGGATGTATGTTAATACAAGTCACAGAGAGGTGGGAGATTAGTATTTCTTGACGACGAGCGATGCTCTTGATATGTAACTCGGTCGGAAATTTATCTGTAGAAAAAAAAGTTGCAATAATTTTTTGTTGATTTTGATTATTAGAAACCGGTGTTGCGAAACTAGTCGCCAATACCAACAACATATTTTGTAAAAAGATTTTATGGGACTAAAAAAATGCAAAAAATTCTGTTACTCTAATAATAAAAAAACTTAAGTATAAGATTTAGTTTTTCCATTGAATTCTCTGACGGAGATTTTGACAACGAACGACAAAGTTTGATGCTTTAATAACGGGGGTAAATACAAGGGGCAACACAGATCGAAAGTCAGGTAACTGAGAGAGGAATGTCTGGTGGCATGAGATTATAAAGAGAATAAGTCTATCTAGGGCTGTTGAAGAATATATCGTCGTCAGGCTATACTAGTCCACTGCTCGACATAGCCCTCCCCTAAAGAGCGCCACGTTGTGCTATCATAGGGGGTAATGCCCATAATCCCCACGCTGGGCATGCGGGTTAGGGATCGCAGTTCAGTGGAATTGTATTGCAGGAGGCGCTGCTGCCCACCCCCCGGTTTGAAGAACATATGATCCAAAGAAATGGAAAGCTCTCAAGGGTCACAGAGTCAAAAAAGTCGGGGAAGCCCTGCGATATAAATATCCCACTTACCCAGCCGAAAAGATGTCCATGCTGGGTAGAAGCTCGCCCACTTTGCACGGGGACTCGCTCAGTAGCAGTCCACCAGATTTGTCGTCGCCCTGCGAGTGAAGAACTTTGTAAATAACTATTCACGTAGTCTGTTAGCTTTTAGAATATACCTCGGGCTCTAGAGTAGGCTTCGGTTTTCGCCGAAAGCACACGACTGTAATACTACGTTCTGCTCTGTATAATTTTTTTCTTATTAAGTTTATTTAATTAAGTGTCATATAAGTTCCGATATTTCAATTACACGAATATATCCAATTTTATCCGATAGTTAAGAAGCCGAGGTATATTCTAAAAGCTAACCGAATATAGTAGTTTTTGAAACTGCAAGCGTGTCTCAATAAAATCCAAAAACATTATCTAGCCGTTAAGCCATGTCAGAGGCCTTACGGGCGGCTTGATAACTTCTGACAGTTAGGCCCGCCACTGTCTTACAATCCTCCACCAACCCGGACTTGACCCCGTGGTGGAGTATGGCCCCAGCAATGGAGACATACCAAGGGAGAATATCATCTAGAATCTATGAATGAGCCAATGAGTGAGTGAGAGACACACCAGCGAGCTATAGTCGGGCGCGCCAACAAACTTTCGGGTTAACCCGTGCTAAGGACATTTTTTTAAACCTATTTCGAGGCTTAAAATTCCACCCATGCCGGGACTCGAAGTCGCGACCTCTGGCTAACCGTGCCAGCACTCTCCCAACTGAGCTAATGGGCGACTACCGGCATCAGTGAAATTTACTAATATTAACAGAAGAAAAGTGAGTGAGCAGGCCCTAGCGTCTAATGCTTACATCGTTTTTCAATAAAATTATATAAACACGTCAATGGTTGTTATTTGCCGCAATTTGGTGGTCTACAATGCTATAGCAGGGGTATAACCCGCGCAAATTAAAAAATAGACATCTCTCGGGAAGAACATCGAATAGCGCGAGGCGCCGAGTTAAGTAGCACGGGTTACATTGCAATGCGTTTGGTTGTTAGACTACCGATAGCGTGATTGAAACGACCATTAAGTGAATGATTTCAGTGAGTGAATGATTTCGGTGTGAATGATTTCGGTGAGTGAATGATTTCGGTGAGTGAATGATTTCGGTGAGTGAATGATTTCAGACGAGTGAGTGACGCACCGGGGGGCGATGGTCGGGCGCCCCGACGAACCGCTCAGGTGCGACGTAGCACAGCCGGCGGCGCGAAGTGTCAAAGAAGTAGCTGAAGTCGGCCGGATTGTCGTCCGGCAGGAAGGTCGGCTTGAACGACGCGATGTCCGTGAGGAGGACCCACAGCCAAGACGTCACCATGATGTTCTCGAGCTAAGGGGAGAAAGTTATTTTGATGTATTTAATAACACTGAAGCGCTCGTGGCCTAGCCGAACCGAGTGGTTGGAATTAATCACCTGAGTTAAGCAATAACAGGCGCGGTCAGGTGCAGGATGGGTGACCGTCCCGTGACTACCGCTAGTGGCATTTTTTCCGAGCGCTTCCGTGCTTCGCAAGGCACGCTAAGCCGTTGGTGCCGGCTATCATGTAATGGCAGTCGTCAAGCCATGTCGGAGGCCTTTTGGGCGGCTTGGTAACTTCTGACAGTAATGGCGGAAACACATTATTAACACACTATGAACATCCGACGCGACACCATGCGCACGGTAATTGCACGGCGTACATCGGGTGTCGACACGTCGCGTCGGGTTACGTTTTAATAATGTGTTTCCGCCATAAGGCTCGCCACTGTCTTTCTTACAATCCTCCACCAACCCGGACTTGGCCCCCGTTGTGGAGTATGGCCTAACCTTCCTGCGATGCCGGAGGAGACCCGTGCCTCACAGTGGGGGCATACAAGGGTTGATATCGAATAACACGGTTCATAGTTCACAAGAGAGATGGTTGCCTCGCTCTTATATAATAAGTATAGATGGTTATAATCTGTCAACGACGGTAGCTGCGTAATTCCTTTCTCTTGTATTTACAAAAGCAAATGATTTATTACGCAACTAAATTTTAAATTAATTTTAAATGGTCAGGCGTAAATAAAATACACCGGCACACGCCCATGGGATTGGCAGGAAAAGGCTACGAAACGTAAAATCTACTCGATTCCATTTTTACTTGATTACTTAATTTCTTAATCATTAACTTGCACTTGCTACTGAAAAGTTTAGTGACAGTTTATTTGTACATTTACATTTTAAATTTAGTCAACTACTTGCGTACTTAACACGTTTGATTATATAATTTTTAATGCACTAACCCGTGCTAAGGACAATTTTAAAAACCAATTTAGAGGCTAAAAATTCCACCCATGCCGGGATTCGAACCCGCGACCTCTGGCACTTTTTCTGGAATTTTTAACCTCTAAATAGGTTTTTAACGTTTGACCAAGCCACTGTTGCGTGGGAAGATCAATGAGGTACCATATGTAATAAAGGAATAAAAGGAATATAAATAAATAAGCACCAATGCGATATAAAATGTTAAGAAAAGTAAACTTTACAATAAAAGGCACAATTAATTGAATGGAGAAAACTAAAAAAAATGGCGGGAAACCAAAAGAAAAGTTTTGAATAAGCAAAGAGGTCAGTGCTGTGCTATAGTATATGGTTGACGACAGGTCGACATGGCAATTCTCTAGTGACGTGACGTTTCCAATATCGATGTATTTTTATTATGTACCTGTAACAAAATGTGAATAAAATAATACCACGTTTTCATTTAAGTTATTATTTATTCATCTGAATCATCTAACGTATCGCTACAAAAACTTAAAGAATCTTCGTCACTGGTATCTCCGACTTTTATAATAAAATCTTCCATTTCATTTTCCATTCCCATGTCTTTTTTCCAATATTCATTTTCAAGGTTCTGGACATGTTTTTCGAAATTGCTCCAGTTTTCTGCCGTGACTGACAAAATTGCATTCGTTGTTATCTCTTTAAGCTTTGTCAAACACAAATCGCTCTTTATGTTGTGTTCCCTGACGAAGCGTTTAACGGCGGCCCAGGCTAATTCAATAGGATTTAAATCGCACATATATATGGAGGTAATAATAATATCCATGACCATGTCCTTTAATTATATGGTCAATTTTATAATTGATATCAACGGGTTTATGTTGTTCTATAATTTTAAATAAATCTGGCTTTCTCATTGATCTATCGCACGATATATTATTGTCTTCCGGCCAATTTATCATAACTGATTTTAGAGAACTTTTTGTTGGGGTTTTGTTGAGCTGGACACTATGGTAAGGTGCGTTATCCATTACCATGACACTGCGTTCAGGAAGAGACGGCAAAAGTTTTTCCGTTACCCATTTTTCAAAATTCTCGCCATTCATTTGACCATGATAGTCGCCAGTATCGGCCTTAAAAATTAAAGAAGCTCCAGGTATAAATCCGTTTTTCCCTCCTGCGTTATAAGGTTAACAACTATAAGTCTATTTCCAGAACTAGTATCTGTGAGAATTCCTTTTGTTCCAATCATTTGCCAACACTTTTTGAAAGTTAAATTATTATCCACCCATGTTTCATCTAAATAAAAAATATTTCTATTTTGTTGTCGGAATTCTCTCATTTTTTTTAAGTATTGATACCGTTTGAAAACTATGTCTGGCTTTTCAATTAAAATAGATCGTTTATTTTGACATTGACGCCATCTGTATCCCATTTTCTTTAACAGCCGTTGTAATGTACCCCAATTAATACCCCAAGGAAAAGGTATTTTTTCACGTAAAGCAACGTGTAACTTAGGACATGTCGGAACGATCTTCTTTTGTAAATAAAATTCTGTTATGGTGTTGTGAATCACTGTACGATCAAAATCATCAACACAAAATTTTAGACCTGTCTTCTTCCGTTTTTTGGGTGATTTCAACTTTTCCTCTGCTTCCACTGATTTTAATTCTGATTTTATCCTAGACATAGTTCTTTTCGATAGACCTGTATAAAACACAGCCCTGTCTAATGTCTGATTGACAGAAAATTTGTAACAATTATTTTTCCGTTCAATGTCACAATTTTCTAACACTTTTCTAGCTAGTTCTCGAGCTTGAGAGTGAATTATTGGTTTTTTGCTTGAACACGGGACGAAGATGCAACCGTAGCCATTTTTAAAACACAATAGTAATAAATAATGTGAGCGAGATTATAATCGATAAACGCGGTCGATACGGACTCGTGCGACACTAAGACTAAGACGACGCGGGGACTGTGCGGGTGTGCGGGGCGGCCCCGCCTCCGTTGCTCACCTCATGCCCCGATTGCCATGTCGACCTGTCGTCAACTTTACCTAGGCACTAACCTCCATGGTAACCTATATGACCTCCATAGGTCAGTGAGTACTTTATGGCGTGTTTGCTTGCAATACCGAAAGGACATCGAAGATTGATTTTTATAGGTAGGTACTTATAGGTAGGTAATGTGTCCACCTATTTTCTTCTTAGCGTGTCAGAGAGCCTTCTTCAGAGCGCCGGCTTCAAGGCTCGATTTGAATTTGCCATTGTGGTAAAAGGATTTGCCAAACAGCGTTAATCACATTTACAATGTTAGGCTACGAGTACCCTCGTTAATTAATAAAGTAATAGCAACCCACCTTGATGTCTCCATGGCAGATGCCGAGCCGATGCATGGTGTGTAGAGCGTACAGCACTTGGAATGTCAGCCATTTGCGTTCCAGCGTCGTTAGGAACGGCCGCGTGGACATGCGATCGTAGACGCTGCATTTGCAGTACTCGCGTAGTAACAAGCCCGCTTTGTCCGTCAACTGGTGGCCACAACATTATACTATGTAAACAGAGCTAAGCGCTCGTGGCCTAGCCAATCACTCGAGTTAGCAACGAAAGGCGCGGTCAGGTGCAGGTTGGGTGACCGTCCCATGACTACCGCTAGTGGCATTTTTTCCTAGCGTTTCTCCGTGCTTCTGACAGTAAGGCCCGCCATTGTCTTACAATCCTCCACCAACCCGGACTTGGCCCCCATGGTGGAGTATGGCCCAACCTTCCTGCGATGCAGGAAGAGACCCGTTCCCCAGCAGTGGGGACATATAAGGGTTGACAGCGAATCAGAGTTAAAAACATATTATTAAATCATCAAGTGCAACAGACTAACTCGCTATGATAAAAGCTAGGTACTCTAACAGTACTTGCATAGTAACATGTAAGCTTTATAGGTCAATTAAGAGCAACAAATATCCAATAATTATGTTAGCCAGAGAATGGGAATGTTTAACTATGTATAAGTATCATAAAATTAGATAGTGTTTTTATTGGCCGTAGGTAAGTCATTCAAAATACTATGTAATTTTATCTCAGACATGTAAAAGATTGAAAAAAAAATTGATCTGAAAAAAATCTCCACAAGCCTGACATTGGCAGAATCCTAGGGGTGCCATAAAAAAGAATTGTCTTGAATCAACAGAATTAAAATAGAGCAATGAAGTTGGAGATCAGCACTCCATACTCACAATGACCCGCTGGAATGGCAGGCAGTTGAACGCGCTGGCGAGACGCTCCTTGATCTTGAGGATCCGCTCCCGGTGCTCGGCCAGTGGCAGGGACGGGTCATGCACGGCGAACACCTTGGCTACCACTAAGCCCTCGCGGCAGCGCGCGCGCGCCACTTTTAGGAAGCGCGTTGAGCCTAGACTGCAAGGATCAATATGAAGAGTTACGAAGAGCAAGGGGTATTTACATGTTTGTGATTTCCTTGCCTATTTACGATAGCTGAGGATATCCTATACTATTTTTATTTTTAATGCACTAACCCGTGCTAAGGACAAATTTAAAAACCTATTTAGAGGCTAAAAATTTCACCCATGCCGGGATTCGAACCCGCAACCTCTGGCGATCCGTGCTATCCGTGACAAATGATTATGTTGTGTGGAAGTTGCCGTTATAAATTTTTTCTCCTCTTTATAGAGGATATCCTAGTTAGGGACCATGACAAGTGATTATGTTGTGTGGAAGTTGCCGTTGTAAATTTTTTTATTACGGTTTTTAATGCCAAAAGTACAATTAAAAAAAAACACAATTACACAGTATAAGCCAACCTACCCATATTTACATATTGACAACATTTTTTCATAACACCGATGCAAGAAATTGTCTGCAAGAAAGTGATGTTGCAGCCTGTATGTGACACAGAGAGTATTGTAAAGAGGTTTGAAATTTCAGTGATGCCGGTAAGTCGCCCATTGGCTCAGTTGGGAGAGCGCTGGCACGGTTAGCCAGAGGTCGCGGGTGCGAGTCCCGGCATGGGTGGAATTTTTAGCCTCTAAAAAAATGTTTTTTTAAGAAATTGTAAGAAATTGTCTATCGACTGGAAATTGCTATATATTTCTATATATTAGTATTAATTATAGCCCGTGGGAGTGTGGTATGGCTGCGATGATAAGATGCAAAATTGCACTGATATCTAAATGGAAAATGACTATTTTCTACATGATTTGGTATCTTCAGAAGCTGTAGGTAGTTTGAAATGAAATCAAAGTTAGACAAAGGTGTAACAAAATTTCTATCGAGGTAATACAATAAGACTTTCGTAGGTCAGTTATTATTTATCTTTATATTGAAATTATGTAGACGAACACAGAATCCTAAAACACAAACACTGCATCAGCTGTATTGAAATGAAACGAATTACCTTTGATCGAAGGATAAATCCACATGGTCACTCAAATAGTACTCCACAGGGTAGATTTGTGACGGAGCTACACCCACGAGTTGGTTACCCATTGTTTTAGCCCAAATTAGAGATACTTTACTCAGGACATATCACGAAGCTATAGGCACGGTATCAGCTGTTTTAAAGCTTTTCAAAAACCCAACGGATTGCACACTTATGTATAACGGTTGGCGAGGGTATTCGAGAATAAAGTTTTATTGGATTTCGATACGGAATAACGGAATAGTAAAGTTGGCTGTAGTAATAAATTTAGAACTGTAGGTAAATAAATAAATACGCACAGCACAAATCGCGAAATATTTTTGACATTTCTTTGTTATTTGTAGTGATGTGCAATGAGTCTTTTTAATCTGTGATGCGCAATCAAGATTTACCGGTAAGTACTAACTCAAATCCATCGAAGTTTTAGTACAGCGTTTAAAAAAACGCCCCGTCTGAAAAGTTTATAACACATCATCTGTCATTTGCATCGTCCTCCTGTGCATTATGGTCAATGACTGTCTTTACAATAAAAACCACCCAAGTTTTTAGTGTATTTCCCTGAGTTTTCTGTGAAAATCCCACAAAGATGACCTCGAAAAGTGAAAAGGATCGCGCCAAACAGATCCAGGATCGATGTCAGAACATACTATTGCAAATGCTAAAGGATGAGGACAATAAATACTGTGTGGATTGTGATGCCAAAGGTGGGCTGTTTCCCCTTTTCTTTTGCATCAATTTCGATTGCTATCGGTATTTTTGAGGGTAATGATACGGTTAGTGACTTCAAGGCAAGGTATGCTTGACTTCTTCAAGGTATTAGCAGTTTCCTAAGACTCACAAGTGTGACTACGAAAGCAAAAAAAGTTCGTGTGGTTTTATTGTGTTATCTTGAAGTAATTTATACTGGCCTTATCAAATACTGCCTGTTTACACTGCATCTTCCGTTTCACGCTCTGCATAAGCATAGTAATTTTTTGTTATTCCATCTTTGTTACTTCCCAGGAAGGAAATTGTTGTGAAAATGAGTCATCTTTCATAACAGTTATTCAATCAACTCTTGTCTGATCTTTGTGGTTTCTTTAGTCGTATTGGGGTTTAATTGATACCAATATTGACCTCAATATGCTACATAAAGAAGTCAGGCCTTTAACCTTTTTATTGCATCTTATTTGAGACAAATGTGATCGTAGTACGACTGACTTTTCCTCATTGATCTTGCAGTTAACATACTTCACCACTATTGGCTGTAAAGGCAACCTAGGAGGATGGTGGTCGCTGGACCTCACTCTGCACCAATCACAAACTACAGAAAAGCCGTAGAAGCCCAAACAATTTGCTTAATGTAGTTTGAAAACTACAGATCGCAAAAGTGCACCAAATAAATATCAGTGATAAAAAATATAAGTATATATAGATTGTGGGTTGGATTCCTACTGGTGGCTGCTTTACTTGATTTGTTCAATTGACCTCTGTCTCGGGGTACATATTTCTATTCTTATCATATCCAGGCTGCATAGGTTTTAGAATAACGCTCAAATTAAGAACTTTAAAACATGACTGCTGTAGCTTTCATTTTTTTGTCCATATTCAAATGACACTTAGTTTAACTTGAACATTCATTAATTCCAGTTTCTAAGCTGCTATGAATTAAAAAAATTTGAATTTGCGTTAGCCTATGCGACAACCTATGTGGCCTAGTGGTAACACATCTGCCAACCATGCAAGAGGTTGCGGGTGCAAAACCCAGCTGGGGACCAACAAAAAAACTCCAGGTCTTGGATGTTTAAATATTTGTGATGTCATGGAAATAAAGTCCAAGACGAATGAAAAAGGTGTATCAGTAGTGCTCATTAAAGGGCTAATTCCCCAATTTGTGTCATTTTCAGGCCCCCGCTGGGCATCATGGAACCTGGGCATATTCTTGTGCATCCGCTGCGCTGGCATCCACCGCAACCTCGGTGTCCACATCTCCAAGGTCAAGAGTGTCAACCTGGACTCTTGGACACCCGAACAAGTGGTAAGAAAAGCTTATTTACTTTACGGTTGTAGCCAATAGTGCCCACATTTATTGTTTAGCTATCTCTGTGTAAATTTTTGTTCACTGCTGAGTTAACTAATGATCTCTACTAAGCATTTAAACATCCAAAACATATAGTTCATATAGGTGAGCTTTTCCACAGTTTTTTTTTAGTTTCAGGCGTATGCGAGTTGGTCTGTACCACCTTGGCACTCCTTGTCTCTCACCCATCCTATAATTTTTAATGATTTGAAAAGAATGAGATAGATTTATGTAGCAAATATGAGCCTTAGGAAATAAGGCTTATATTTGCCAGCTAACTTTGAACTTTGGCATTCAACAATCACTCTTTTTTACCTTGGCACAGCTAGGGGAGCATGACCAAGGTCACAATAAAAGTTTTATCCCAGCACCATCTTGCTTTACTTCACCGTCTAAAGTAGGATGCCGTTACCTGATAGTGGGATAAAACTTTTAACTTGACCTTGTGCTCCTCTAGCTGTATCTAACCCAGCCCCGGATCTAAGGGGGGGCAAACCGGGGCATTTGCCCCGGGCGGCAGTTTCATGGGGGCGCCATCCGGCGGCATCCGGCATCCTTAAGAAGACAATTTTAAAATATCTTAAAAAAAGAATATAAAAAAACACCGTTTTTTCCGTGTTTCTGTTTTACATCACAAATTAAAGTTGTTACTTGTTAAATAATAAAAAGTTTAAAATCATTAAAGGATTACTTTTTAAGTTTTTCTCAAACACTGAAGCAGGGCGCCACTTTCAAGGTGCCCCCGGTT